>CM060940.1:179118824-189118824 GCA_030765085.1 Allium cepa
GTATGAACGAAATCTATTATAAACCAATACCTGGAATTGATATTTTGAGCTTATAAAATAAACGCACCAGCAGGAATCTACTACAACATAACTTATGATATATAAACTGACATGGCTGCCCTACTTAAAACAGTACATATATATATGTGATTTATATAACCTATATGCAGCAATATACCATACATCATATCTATGTATACGCTAACATATAAACAAAACTTATATATCACTTATATAAAACACGCACCCATATATATATAACTCAGTTAAAATTTTTTTATATAGCAGATAGTAAAAAAAAAGTAAGCAACTTACATATAGAAGCAAATTTCTCAAGCACGAAAGGAAGGCAAAGAAGCAAGCAAGGGGTGGATGAGATGGATCTCAGCCGAACTAGAGGAAGGGGATGGCGTCTTTGGGTGGCTCGGGAGAGGAGAATGACGGAAATATGCGAGAAGGAGGCAAGAAGTGGAGGCCGTGAGACAGAGGGAGGGGAGACGGACCAGAGGGGATGTGGGTTGGTTGCCAAAGTTAGGCGGTGGAGGGCGGAAGAGGAAGAAGGCGGTTTGGTGACTCAGTTTGGCTGAGCGGGGTCGGTGAGGCGAGCTAGGGGAAAAATGGTTTCGTCTGCTATGTGGCAGAGGTGTTTGTCACGGAGGTGGTTGCGGGGTGTATGGCTGAGCAAAGAGGGAAGAACAGAGAGCAAAGTGGAAATGAAACGAGCATGCGAAAAAAGGTTTTGTAAATAAAAGAATGAACAGGCAATGTTACTTTGGAAACCGGTAATGCTACGTTGGAACGGGTAGAATACTGAAAATCGTTCACTCGAATATAAATGCAGACAACTGGAAAATTGAAGGAAATTAATTGTTGAAGGCAGCGGTTCAAATTTTAAAAAGAAAGGAAATCCCAAAAGTTACTAATTTCGGTACCGATACGATGCATTGTTTTATCTTTACGTCGTGTGTCGGGTCTCAAAACACAAAAGTGAATATATTATGGAGATCGGCATGACGAGACGGTCAAAATGATATACAGATATCAGTGATTCAATTGATTTATAAAATTTCAAATTTTCATACTAGTGGAGAAATGCATGACGAACGTAAAAAAATAAGTTGGACGGAGCTACAGAAGTCGGAATTTTGAAAAACGAAAAATGACGTTTGCTCAGAAGATGGTTAAGAATTTTCTATGTAAAAATTTTTAGGTTCCGAAAACATTTTATTTTCATCGCTTTTTAACTGATTAAATTGAAATAAAATTACACACGAAATAAACTTTCATATTTTCGAACGAAAATTTACCCGTTGCTACATTTAAGTAGGCGCATTTCAAATTTGAAATTTTATTTCAAAATTTTATCGTTGCAAATTTACACGAATTCAGTTAATTAAATTAATTAAAACAGTTAAAATATCCGAGTTGTTACAGGTACCACACGCCACGGTACACCTTTAGAAAAATGTGCCGAGAACCTCACCCGATTCCCCTGCCAACACAAGACCGGCCTACCCTTAACCTAGATAGTACCGAATATGTTATCACCCCAGGTGCTCCCACCCTTACAGAGAGCTCTCTTTTTCATGCACAACAATATCCATTATTTTATAAGATATATCCGAGGGTATCTAGAAAGGTGATAACATACCCTAATTGGGTGCGACCCACTTAGCCTTACTGCAACTCCCGTGTTTTAGTCATTCCTAGTTGATGAGCCTTGAGACTACGATTACCTTTCAAGGAATTCATACTTAGAATGCTCGTTACCCTCCAATGACAATGTGCAGGTAGCATTCATCCATATAAGCTGTTTTAGGTCTGAACAAAACGAATCTCCTTTAAGATCACCATCTCCATATCTTCAGAATATCACAATTTGTAACGCATAAACTGAATCGAAGTAGTTTTCGTGTACTTAAATCTGATCCCTATCTCCTCGAAATGATCAACGACTTTGACTATATTTGATAGTCGGTTATTTAACTATCAAATAACAACCATAAGAAGTCATTACGCCTTATTTTATAAATTTTCCAGACATTTATTTTCAAAATATCTTTGTAAGATTTATATATTCAATTCTCTCCTAGTATTTCAATATTTGAAAACAAATTCAATACTTATATCCATAACAGGATATTTTTGACTCGTTTCAATACTTAGAATATTTTCTTTCAATCCCATTTTATGATTCAACACTTTGAAAATATTATTAATAATAATAATCTAGTAGTTGAAATATTTCAAATCCTTCCAGTTTCATACTTAGGAAATATTTATAAGTACATTTTCCTAAAATCACATTATTTCTAATACTTAGGAAATGATTCCATTTATTTCTGTTTCTCAAAATCTTTTACAATTTACGTGTAATCCCGTTAACTTACTTATAACAAATTCTACAAGTTCCAGAATCCATTAATTAATTTCTTTTAGAATTTCCAAATCAATTACACTTGTCCAAATTTCCAACTACCTATTCCCAACTTCTTTAATGAATTCTAAATCATTACTAAAGTTTCAGTATTTTATACACTTTGGAAATTTCTTAAGTTTCCAAAATTTCACTATGAGATTACTCTTATAAAAATCATATCTGTTAGATAACTATGTTTACAATTCTTAAGAGGATTTATAAATAAATTTCAATCATTTCAAAACTATATATATAATAAGTATTTTTAAATAATAATTCATTTTAAAACATATTTAAGTAATTATTTAAAATATTAAAACACTATATATAACATCGATAATTAATTTCAAATTCATTTTTAAATAAACTAATCGAATTTACAAATCTTATTATAAAAGTTATAGCTTATTTCAATTAATATTAAATTTTTGAATAATCTACTTCCTAAAATATTTTAATTGCTAAAGAAGCTTTAAATTACATAATTTGAGTAATTAAAATTTCCCTTTTAAATCTAACTTAACTTGTTAATAAAAATATACTTCTAAAAATTCCAATAATCAATTTGAATTTACAAATCCCTCCCGATTCATAACACGCTAATTTCTTTTGATTTCCTAACCACCCTCACATTTCCAAAATAGTTACCACTATTTTTTTTCCAAAAACCGATCTCCATATCTCAATATAAATTCACACTCCCATTTTGTCAACTGATATCTTTTTCCCTTATTTGTAAACTTCATTTGTAAATGAATAAATTCCTTTAAGTTTACTTGTTTACAAATATAATCTCATTTATAAAACCATTCCTTTATAGATTCCCTTTATTTTCAAATTTATTTTAAATATTGATTTCAACTCCTTTTCATATTTTTCAAAATATCATTTACATATCTTATTATAATTTATTTTAAAAAAAATCTCTTTTTAAATCAATTTACGAACAATAAGTATAACCAAAATTAAATATATTTTTATACAACTCAATTTCCTTTAAAGTAATCCAAATTCCAATATAAATAGTTTTATATCCAAAATTCCCTTAAATTCCTTCAAATTCCTTCTAATTCAAAAATAATATTTATGGTATTTAAAATAACGAATTAAGGCCAGTGCTACTATAGCATCCAAAAATTTAAATAACATTATAATCTATCACAGATCATTCAAACATATCATACATCACTATATATGAAATTAGAATCTATATAATTTGAGGAATCCAGTTGGATCCCTCCAATCTGTTTTCCCTACATTGATAGTTGTTAGATAACATAAAATACCAATCCCACTTCGAGGCGGATATCGTGGTAATATAGTTTCATCTGCTATTACGTAGGGCGCATAGCGTATCATCCGCTCCAATGACAGGAATAATATCCAACTACTAATATACACTACTATACATAAATTGTAACATCCAACTGATAATATTTATTAAATTCATCCAAATACCAATAATTAATTTTTTTTTTTAAATTATGACTAGCAATCCAAATGATTGAGATTTACTCATCTTGATTTTTATTTTTCCGGACATCCAGATTTTAAAATTTTCTAAAATCCCCGCCGACTCCGAAAAATCCAAATCAATTTTATTTCATCGATCTCAAGGCTACGAATCCGACGTGATCGATTTCGTGATTTTTCAACCTCGTACGAATTAGTTATCATATTAATAAGCATTCGATTTTGAATAATATAATTAACTAAAAGTAATTACACCATTAACCACAAGGATTACCTTGCTAAATTCCAAAATTGCTCTTCTTTCCTACAAGAACGCAGCCCGAAATCGCAAACATTACATCACCCAAGTCAACACCACCATGGCCATTGTAAACTCTAGCTGCTACCTCAACCTAACACACACATGCCTATTATCGCACTGCCTCCTTCACGTCACTACCCCAACAAGCCCATGTTTGCCTCCAACTACATCTTGATCAGCATAATATCATTGTCAACATCTGCCTCTATTAGTTCGCCCACACTACAATCACCTCCAAGCCAAGCACTCTTCTCCCGAAAACGAAATTCGTGCTTCGCCAAGAACCACCACCAAATCGTGTCGCTCCACTCCCCTAGCGTGTTCGATGATGCCAGGCTGAGGCGATTGTCACCGGTCTTAACTCGATTCCACAATTTTTATTTCAATTACGTTTTCGATCTGAGGAAAAAAATTAGATTCACGATTTTAAATTTTATTTTTTTCATCTGGTTTAAAAATGATATCAAATCGAGGCTCGTTTTTTCTACATGCCGTTCAATTTTTTCGCTAAGTCTCCGAAGAGAAAATGAAAGAAAGGCTCATGGGTTTTAAATTGAAATGGAATGGAGACTTCAGATGGCAGGGTGGCGTTTGCAGAGTTAGGGTTGCCATGGGTCTGTTGAGTCAAGTTGACTTGACTTTTATTATTCTTAATTTTCAAAATATCGCGAATTATCTACCATGAAACTCGATATCCTATTTAGGCTTGCCGTCTTGTGTCCCTAATTTTATACCCCTACTCTGAACCCAATGAAACAAGTCTTGAGGCCAATCTCGACCGTATGGATAAGATAGCTTTTTAAATCGACTGTTTAAATTAAAATCAATTCATTTATTTCTAGGCGTTTTCAGATCGCATGACCAAACGGTAAATCCAAACGCTAAAAAATTTGAAATCTGATAATAAGACACTATTACGAATTCAATGGAATAGGTTTCATCAGATTTTGACATTGTGACCCGGATGGCTATTTTAACGCGTCGATTAAATCAGCGATTTTCAGAAATTTCGAAATCACTTGAAATTTCTGTTTTAAAAACTTATTAACTCAATTCTAGTTCAAATAGAATTTATGCCAAGTTAGAAATCATTATACTTGAAATTTAATTCCATTCTATAAATTTCAACCAAAATCTTTATATTTAAATATCAATTTATATTCCAAACTCAATATTTAATACCATTTAAATATTCAAAATTAAATGTCGGAAAAATACAAGTCATTACCCATCGCAAGGCTATGTAGTTCGCAACCGTTTGGGTATAATCATCACCTTTCTAGACTACTCTCTTTATGTTGAGTATATGGTGTATATTATAGGATCCTGAATAGGTCGGTTACGGCCGGGGTGATGTCATACTCGGTTCTATCCAGCCCATGTATGAGTGTGAAATAGGGATAGGCTGGTCTTGGCAAATGCGGAGGATTTTTTGTGTATCTCGGCACATTCCTTTAGAGATGTACCATACTGAAAGATAGTCCCTTACCTGCCATTGTATGGAAATCCATTCCTCGAACGAGACTTGGAAGAGTTTTGTTTGTAGAGCCTAACATATTCGGGATTTAATAATGGTAAAAATTTCAGCTAAGATTAATAAGTTTACTTGTAAATGATTTCAAAGGAATATCATTAAAAATAATATCAAATGTTTTTTCTGTAGTAAATGTTTTGGTTATCACAAGGTAAAAACCTATTCCGTGTTTATGTGCGCTGTGGTCTTATGAGATACCTTTTGTTTTAAAGTGCATATGTTGAGTTTCTCATACCAGTCCAATGACTGACCCGTAGTTTATTTTTCGTTCCTCTTAAATTCTAGGTGCCCTAAATTTCCTTGGGCAGCCTAGTAGTTAGCTGATTAGGAGCATTTTGGAGTATCTGGAGCATATGGAGCATGAAGTCTTAAGCACGAAGCAATTTGGATTTATTTTGTTATTATCACCACATTCCGAATAGTTTATATTATATATCTACCAACATCTATAGGGACAGGATGTTATAACTATCCCGGCTGGGTTAGTACTTATCATGACTTTGATATCTCACTTTGAGAGTGATTATATGTATTACCTTTATGGTTACAATGTGATATTATGTTATTATTCTATCTTTTATCATTATTTTATTTTACCCCATGATAATTTGCCTCTCTGGAACTTGAATTTGTGGGATGTGAATAACTAGGATGTATTAATGTCGATTTCTAAGAGTGGAGGAGGTGGGTCGTCACATTTGGTATCAGAGCTTATGGTTGAGTGAATACCAAAGCCTTAATGGACTCAAATTATTAGAGTAGGGTTAGTAATGCCCTAGAATGAGTTTGGTGCGAGAGCGCACAATGTTAAATTATTTTTTCCAAAAAGGTATATTCAAACTTTACGAAAATTTCCTAAGATATCTCGTCTATATATTCTAAAAAATTATTTCATTACTATATGTAGATAGTAGGAAATGAGTGGAAGAAGAGGACGAGGTAGGGGAAGGGTAGTTAGCAATACCACAAATACAAATGGTCGAACTCCCATAGCCACAATAATCGAGGAAGCAACAATTCGGTGCAACCCCAAATCAACTTTGCCACTTTATGCATGCATTTACTGAAGCTTTATCGACTTAAAACAGGGGGAATATCAGTAGAATAATATAATAACAAATCCAACGAATTGTTACGATTTAGAGCTGGTCTAATTTTCACTCCTCCGAAAAAGAATGAAATGTTTATTTCTGAATGAAGTAACACTATCAGGACAGAATGACGGCGCATGTGGAGGAGACTTTCATGGATTTGGTGGATATGGGTTTTCGATACGATGCCCTAGACAAGAAAGACCCACCTGAAACCCAAAGCAATGGCAACATCTATTGGAAGAAAATAAAATTTAACCAGCAAGGGAAGAAACCAGAGCAAGCCAACTCGAAGGTTGATCGTTTGAAAGACGTAACCTACTATAACTGCCAGCAGAAAAGTTACCTTTCCACAACCTGCAAAATCCTTAGAGACAAAGGGGAACCTGCTACAACTGCCACAAGCAAGTACACAAGAAAATGGAATGTCCTTTAATAAAGAATTGGGAGCAAGCTAGAGTGTTTGATATAAAGACGAACCTTCAACCTCAATAGTTGCAAAGGGAAAGGGAGAACTAGAAGGTAAAATTTATATTAATAACAAAATTTATATTAATAACAACTTAGTTAGAGTATTTGTAACATTCCTGAAAATCTACCAAGTTTAATTTAGGAATTAAATTAATTTTTGAAAATAAATTGAGAATTAATTAGAGATTTCTAGAATAAATAATTAATTTTTGATTATAAATAGAAATTTAATTTGAAATTTAAGCATATGTATCTTATAAACATATATTGAATTTCAAAATAAAGTGTATTAAAAATAAAATAGAAATTAAAAGCTTGAGAGTAATAAAAAGATAATGATATTGTTTTCTAAATTTTTAATTATATTAATATTTAGAAGTTGTAATAAAAAAGGAAAAAATAGTGTACTCATTTTCAAAATGTTATTTTTAAGTTAAATTTTCGTATATGAATAAAAGTGATTAATTGTTAATATGAAATGAAAGTATTTAAATTCATTCTTTTCTTTTTATAAAGTTGTACAAAAATAAATAACAAAAAAATGTATGAATGTAAATTGTATAAATATATAAGTGTATAAATATGTTGAAAAAATTAAAGGTTGTAATGTGAAAATTAATTTGGATAAAATTTTGTTTATGCAAATATAAATATAAAAGGAAATTGTAATTAAGTAAAATGTGTATATATATATAAGATCATAAACATAAGTGAAGTATAAGATAGATAGAGCATGTTTTATAAATTGAAATAAAATAAGGTTTGAAACACAAAATATAAATAATTCAAATAAGGGGTATGTTTATTTATAAAATAAATATGATACAATTTTTTTTAAATTCTTTGTCTTGTAAAATCTCAAATGATAAACATACATCAAAAGAGATGGAGTATAGGAATGAAATACATTGAAATTCCATAATCATTCCTTTTTACAAATGGCATTCCTTATGATTGCTTAAATAAAATAGCAGAATATAAAATTATAAAAAAACTTTCCATCTTCCTATGCTAAAATTATTTTAGTCTCAGCCAAATCTGAAATACAGTAGAGAAAAGATTGAGTATCTCATATCTCAGCTCTCAAATAAGAAAGGAAAAAAAAACAGAAAAAAAGTAGAAAAGAAAAATGCCGCTCTCTTCTCAAAAACTGAAAGAAAATCAACCTGAAACAATTCACATTCACAAGTTTACAACCTGGAAGTCAAGATAGCTTGAAATCCAAAAATCTGAAAGCAAATTCAAGAAATGCAAAACTTCAACTGGTTTTAACTGCAATCTAGAAATAGATTGAAGACAGCAAGCAACATTCCAGATTTAAAATAAAATCTTTTCAAAAAGATTTAAGCAAGCAAAAGTTTTCAACCTGGGAAATAGAATGAAACCAAGAAAAAAATGACGAGAAATGCAAAAGCAAATTTGAAGCTTTAAACAAATCCAGCAATCGAACAGAAAGATCAAAAATCAACTGAGATCTGGAAAATCAACCTGAGGTTTAAAGCAATAAAGAAAAGAAATCAACTGTAAAAATCTTCTCTGTTCTTCAATTGTGACTGTGAGCAAACCTCCTTTATTTAAAACTTTAAATCTTGTTGTGCTTGCATGATTATGTTATGTATGCATGTTTATGATGAAATAGGTGTGTTCAGATATACATATATAGGTCCCTGTTAGAGTTACAGGTTTTTAAATTCAAGTTTAAAATTTCTGGCAAGAACAACCAGAAATTCCCTATCTTCCCAAATGAATCACTTATAGGATTTGATTTTTGGAAGGAAATGGTTTGTAACTATGTAATCTTGTTTTTAAAATAGTTTATGAAATTTTATTTACTAAATTGTCTGTAAATTTAAGGTTAGAGTAAAAATAAAAATAATAAGCAAAAATAATGTCTATAAATTCATCTCCGAATTATATAATCTGATTTGTATAATCAAATCACGAATTTAGGTATGAATTTGATGATTTTTAACTAAGTGTGGGTTGTGAATTTCTGTGTTGTTCGAATTTGGGTTATTGGGCAATTGCTGTTGTTCGGCGACGCTTAGATGACCGGGGTTTGTCGTGGTGGTGGTCATGGTATCAAGAATCACGGAAAAATTAGTGGAGGGTATCAATGATGGCAGTGATGGCTTGGCAATGTCGATATAGGGTTTAAGGGACGTGGTGGTTGTCGAGATGTTTACAGCGATGTTCGTGCATTGGAGTCAATCGCGAGGAAGGGAATCGTCACCAGGGTTCGTGACGATGCTCTGGACATGGAGGCAGAATTACTGGTGGTCGTGGTCGGTCGGACGAGGTGATTTTTGGTGTCTGGGTTATTTCTAGGTTAGTGGTGGGTAGCTCGATTTCGAGTTACGGCGTCGTTAGTTGTTCTGGGTGGTCAGTTGGTCTAAGGTGGCCGTTTTCAACTTGTAGATGGTGGCAAGGATGGCCGGAGTTGATTGAGGCAGTGGTGTAGGTGCACATGTGTACTCATATGTCTAGGTGGTTTTGATCGATTTGGGGACGACGAAGCATTCTCGGGTATGGCTAGAGAAAAAATGCAGGTGCGACTCGAAGCAAAAGGAGATGCAGAAAACTCGAAGTAAGGCGCGAGTATTTCGGGGTTTAGCCCGGGTTTGGGTGATTGGGAACAAACAGTTTTTAAAGGTTTTGAAATTCTAAAACAGTTTTATAAAACATAACTAATTCTAAACAAAACTTTGTCAAACAACTTCTTTTATATAATATGTGTTACTTTTGTATTGATTTAAAAGGTTTTTAAATATAGGTTATTTTAAAATTTATTAATTGAAAAAGAAAAAGGGTGTTTTAAAGTATTTAAAAATAACCTTTGATTTTTAAAGAATAAATTTAAGACAAAGGAATTTTCTTTTGATTTGATTAAAATCTTAAGTGTTTAAATGATTAATTAATTGATTTAATCAATTAAGGATAATTTATTTTAATGACTAAAGTTGAATAGTTGAATGATTAGTTAAAGGATAATTAATTGATATGGTTAATCAATCAAAGTAATTATTTGAAGATAATTAATCCAGGGCTAACTTAATTAATTAAAGATCATTAATAAAAGTAATTAAGAGTAGATAAAAATGATTAAAGATTGATTTATCAAACGTTAAAGATTAATTAATTTAAAGAATAATTAATCAATATGATAAATTAGTTAAAGTAATTAAATTAAGAATAATTAATTAATTAATTAAAGTAATTATTAATTAAGGATTAATTAATTTTTGTAATTAATTAAGAATAATTAATCAGGGATTAATTATTAATTAAAGGGTAATAAATGATGAATTAAAGAAAAATGAATTAAATGCTTGTAATTAATTAATTATTAATTAACCTTGACTAGGAATTATCCATAGGCAAATGATTCTGGTTTAGATTAGTCGGACATTTTAATTTGGCTTTACTTATGGATGACTATTTTCTATTGAATGTTATATGCGATGTGATGCTATGTAATGCTTTGTGCTGAGCTGTTATATCTGTGATGAATATACTGTTGTATGAATATGAAAACCCCTTAACCCGTAAAACGACATTTGAATTTCGATGCGACAGGGAGTCGGATTCCAGTTGGTTATCCGAAACCCATATCGAATCGTAATAGTGAATCTTTGTGATTGATGAATTTACTTTATCTATGAATCTGTGAATGAAGATAAGCGTTATGAGTTATGCCGCTTATCGATATTGATATGATTGATGTTGTGCACTATTGTGTAAAACTCGTGGACCACACTTATACACACACAAATATGGATCGCACGTGGAAATGGGTTAAGTCACAGATTCTGAAATAGTTTTAAAGATTAAATTTTTGAATCCAAAATAGTTTTGGAATTAGGATTGAAAGCTTTTGAAAATGAATGTCAAAGATAAAAGTTATTTTTGAATAACTTGAATTTTTTTGAAATTTGATTTAAATTTGAATCCCAAATTTGAAATTAAATCCTATTTATAATTTTAAAAGGTTGTACAAGTTTATATGGGTTTTAAACCATTTTAAAGGTGTTGTTTTGGGAATTTGAAATTAACCCAAAGATTTTAACTTGTATAAATGAAATCGGATTTTTCGGAAACGAAAACTATTTGTTTTCAAATAATAAAAGCTTTCACATAAGAAATGAATTTCCAATTTGTGTTAAAAGGATTTCAAGTCTAAAATGAAAATAGTCTTCCAAGTTATGAATAAATCTTTGGAAACGTGTTTTTAAATCTATAAACTAAATCATTAATTTAAAGATTTAATGAGTCAACCCAATTGAAATGGGAATTGTGTTGAAATCTGTAAATGGATCTTTGTGAAACTGGGTGAAATTTGTGAAATAAATCTTTTTATTTAAAAGATTTAAATGGTAATTTGTTTAACCATTTAAAAGGAAAGCTTTGGATTTTATAAGTTGTGACTTAACTGAAATCCCATATCCATATATTTTTAAATATTGCGCTCATTATTCGGATTAGCCGGGAGAGGACCTTGTGTCATATAGCCCATTCCGAATAGTGATAGGACGTTATGGATTACATTTGAGGACCGGTGTTGAAGACTGAGTGTCTTCTAAAATGATAAGATAACCTATCGATTGACTCTGCACTGAGTTGCTCCGGTATAGAGTTCTCCCTAAGTGATGGGAAGTCCGATCGGGATTGTGGATACCCGAATTTGCAAGAGCTTCTTCGGAAGTGCCATCGGTTTGTTCGAACCCGGAACAGACTTGTATGGTTGCATGTCCGACATTACACTTTGAGATATTAAACTGATCTCTATCAAATACATTTCTGCTTGGTGGCAGAGAATTCATTCTCTTAGCTTAACACCCTTCTCTGAGACGTACGAGTTCAGAGGTTATGTAGTTGATATTTATCAGTGATATACTCCCAAATTTGGTAGTGTGGTATCTTGAGTGCCGCTGTGTATCATTTGTTGATCAAAGCATGGCTTTTGTATAAAGCGTAGCTTTGTGGACGAGACTGCATCAGGAACTCACACCTCGGAAATGGTCGAAACAGGAAAGATGCGGCAAGGTTATAAGGGTCGCTCCCTTTAGGGTTTGTCATTCCCTTCTGCAAAAGGGTGGTATCATGGTATGGAGCCCAGATACTTACTCATGTGGATACTGCAGATCTATTACTTTGTGATTTCATTGGGGTTGTTGGTGTCGAGCGCTCAGATAAAGGTCCCAAAGGACGGGGGATGGCATGCTCGTGTAGTAGTTACCTAGTTACAGAGGTAACCCGGCCTTGTGTTGGAAGAGAGCTGGTTAAGCTCTCGGGACGTCCCGCCAGAGGAGTACCCATGGACAGTAGGAAGTTGCTTAGCCTGACCATTTGTTGGAAATCTAATCAAAACAATACGTGTCTTGTACAGTTTTAGTTGTATAACCTTCCACGGAATGTGGTGGTAACCTGCTATTGAATATGGTAGCTATAGTAGGCATAAGTGCGAAATGCCTATGCTGGCTAGGATTTATATTATACTTTCGAAATGGTTTTTCTGCACTATGCAATAGTAATAATATCGAAGAAATTTATCGTATCAAGCATATTTGACTATCATAAGGAGAAATCTCTTCCAATTCTGCGTTTCCATTGTGTGTGTGGCGGGAGGCCTTATGGTAGTTTCATTTTCCAAAAAGCATTGGGGATTTGTTTTAAATTCTCTTGTTGTTTGTTTTAAATACAAATTGCTTTTGTTTGCTCATACCTGTCCCACGACTGACCTGGAGTTTATTGTTCCTTTCTTAAACTCTGGGTGCCCACAATTTTCCCACACGGGCAGCCTAGAGTTGGGTTTTCAGATAGTCAGGTTTAGTAGATTATCTAGAGCTAGTTCAGTCTTTGGATTAGGACTGCACTTGCTTATCTTTGTGCATTATTATTGGGAGTTCGAGCTATTTCTGGATTGGTGCCTCGAAGATGGAGATTACCGATACTTGGTTTTTTCCTGAAGACCACATTGGAGATTTTATTCCACTGTTGGTGTTATCCTTTTCTCTCGGCTGCTATTGTCTTGTATCATAACTCTTATGTATATTGATATCAATTGTATCATTCTGTTGTATCATATTGTATCAGATATTGTATCAATGTTGTAAATTGATATATCCTTTTTCTTTCGATGTGTTGTTATACTTAATGTGTTATAAGCTCCGGCGAACCAGATTCGACGTTTGGATCTGCGGCATTTGAATACGAGTGTCGTATTCAATGCCGATTTTCGAAGGTCGAGTCAGGGTCGTTAGAGTATTGTTTGATACCAGGGCTTCCCGCAGTATTATTTCCAAGAAACTAGTTGGTACACTTAAACTTAAACCATAAATATTAGATATTTCCATATATGTGTCTAACCGAATAGGAAAAACGGCTAATCTCGTTATGATTTGTGAGGGAGTCCAAGTTACCTACCTATCCCATATTTTTCCATGCAATCCAATTTTCCTTAACTTTGACTAATTTGAAATTTTACTCGGTATGGATTGGTTGTCCAAACATAAAGCTGTTCTTGATTATAATAAAAGGACAATACTATTACGAAATAGAAGAGGTAGATTTTTTGTGATAAAATGAGAGAACACTAGCCCAGTAAAGGAGAATTATGTATGCACTTAATTTATTCCAAAAACATCTAGAAGAAATACCCACAGTAATGGAGTTTTACAATGTTTTTGAAGAAGTAAAATGCCTACCACCCCATCGAGAAATTGAATTCCACATAGATTTACTTCCTAATAGAAGTCCAGTTGTTCATCCAATTCGAAAGATGGCTCCTAAAGAGAAGGAAGAATTAAGAAAACAAACTGATGAGTTATTGAAGAAGGGACCGATAAGATCTAGTTGCTCAAGTTGAGGGGCATTAGTGATCTTTGTTGCAAATCTGATGGCTCGTTAAGGTTGTGTATGGACTATAGAGATCGAAACAAACAAACAATAAAAAAACAAGCATCCTTTACTCTGCATATATGATATGTAATGACCCACCTTTTTAGACGGTTTAAATCGACGATAAACCACACACGTTAGACCTAAACCATTAAAAGTGGAGGACTGTTATGGGGTAAGCAACAAAAAGCAGAAAAAGGAAGAAACAAACACAGAATCTCACAGCGGAATAACAAAATATAATAATCAAATAAACAGTTCATGAAGCAGTTTTATAAATAACATTTGATTACACTTTTACAATACAGAATCAGAGTATATACAACAGAAATAAATAAAAAATGCAGCAGAACACATGATGCAGCGGAAATAATATAATAAATAACTATATAATACAAATCTCCATCTTCATCCTCCAAAAGCAGTCTTGATACACTGAAAAGCTCAGACTGGCCCGAGAGTAATAAAAAGACAAAACACTCGAGCAAGAACTAAAAGATCTTGTTTAAGTTAAATCAACATAAACAAATATGAGTATAACGGCTTCAGAGATGTTTACGAGATTTTACATCTCCTATCAAGTATCTACCGTGCGTGCAATAACCTAAGAGATGTTTCAAATTCCATCTTCTAAGGATCCCTTAAACTATCTACATACATAGTACAATACGTTATTATAATAGTGTCTACGATAAAGTAATGTATTAAAATAGTGTCAAGGTGTTACCCATATCCCCCTTAACACATTTTTATATATATTCCCGTAGTCTATACAGTACCGTAATTCCTCCATAAACTGGATGGCTATCAGAGGGCACTACAAAGGTTCGGTACCAACCAAACTCGTAGAAGGCACGATAAGACATGTGACACGACATGCGAGGCAATGCTAGGGTAGGATTCTATCATTTGCAGAACTGGGCTAGTGGTAACACATAGCAGCTACTACCTCCCCCCTCGGAACACACTTCCATAATCAAATCGAGGGGTGGCCACCCAATCAATTACAAAGTCATAATATGGTATCGAAGAAGCATGTTCGATCGGAGGTGCGACCTCACTTGGCCTAGGTATAGCTCATGTTTTTGTCACATCAAGTTGAATCAAAGGAGTCGGGGCTATGTTAATATCTCATATAGAATCGTCCGCCAAGCCATCCTACTTCATTCTGGAATCCCCACCATGTGCATAGTTGTTGAAGTGGTTTCCGATATTGGCAAAGAGTATGACAATATCCGATCCCGGTGTCTTTAATAACCAAATGCTTATTTCACACCAGATGGTTAGTTTACATTTTCAAAATCAATTCGTAATTGATATCAAAATATCATATTCACAAAATCACTTTCGAAATTACGTGCACTTTCAAAATCATATTTACTTTCAAATTCATATTGATAGGAATACGTTAAATCACCGTTTCAAAATCATCATATTTACTCAAATATTCCATTTCACTAGCAAATATCATTTTAAATCCCAACATAATTTATAACATCATTTAGCCATATTCGCTTTAAAAATCAAGGGTTTACATATAAGCACTTCTACTTTACATCGTCTGAAATTTAGAAAATAGTTTAGATAGTTATAAATAGTTTAGCATAGTTTAAATAAATTTAAATAGTTCAAATACTCTAAAATAGATTAAAATTGTTGAAATAGATTTCTGATAGTTTAAATAGATTTAAAATAGATTAGATAGATTCAAAATAGATTAAATAGATCTAAAATAGATTAAAACAGGTTAATTAGTTTAAAGTAGGTTAAAATAGATTCAATTGGATTACATAAGATAAATTAGATTAAAATAAATAGAAACATTTTAAGTTGACTAAAATAGTTCAAAATAGTCTAAAGTAGATTAAATTAGTTTAATAGTTGGAAAATCTTAATAATTGGGTTTTTCTAAAATAATATATCTTTAAATAGTTTATATTAAAATAATTAATTTGAAATTAACATCAAATTTAACTATTTGTTCCATTTTGACAAATCTGGACTGCAAATTTTAAATCAAAAACCCTATTTCAAATCATGAAATATCAATTTAAGCTACTCCAATTTCAATAGATTTTAGAATAGTAAATTCAACGTTTCAATAACTCAATTTCGATAAATTTCATTTATACTACAAATTGAACTTTGGAATTTCAATTTAAACATTTAACCAATACATTTAAAACAATTTTTATATAAATCAAATTCCATTTCATAATATCATTTTACTGAATTCAACGTTTAAGGACGTAAAATCATATAATTTAACCAATCCAGAGTCGGTTTATAATTTTCTACCCTATGGTCAAGTGACACGGATATATATCACTTCAATTCGCAATAAATTTAAATTTATGTGTATACCTTATTTCAACCCGCAATCCCGAATTAACATTCAAATCCATAAAATCGCTTGGGTTTATCATTTCAACCCATAACAATTTTTTCCAATTCTATAGATCATTTAGGTATGTATAGTTTCAGCCCTATAGGGAACTTGCAGTGTTATAACAATATAACAAGATAACATCCACTTATCCAATATCAACAATCAAACATCCATCACAATCACCATTCAAACCAAACAATAAACAATAACAAGTGACTTATTATCAATAACGGTTATTAACTCGCAAATTAGAATTCAGTATTAAATCAAATGACGATAAAATTCAATAAAAAAGTCAGATTTAACTAGAATGATAATTTAAATGTAACAAACATGGACGAATCAATTTCTAATCGCATCGTAAATTCAATTTAACTAACATGAGAAAATTTAGTAGTTGTGTGTGACGACCCAGAATTTCTCGATATTTGAAATTGGAATATTTAATTGATTTTAAATATTTGAAAGGTAGTTTAACTTGAATTTCAAATATCATTATTATTTGGCAATTAAATTTATTGGATTTAATAATTAGAGATTGGGTAAAATATTAAATCCTGAGTTTTAAGCTGGTTAAAAATAATTTGATGGCTTAGAAAATTTGTCTTAACAATACTGAAGATAATAGAAGTTTTAAATCTGAATTTGAAAGTATTTTGTTCATTTTTGAAAATATATAGTTTAAATTGAATTTAAAAATAGCCTTCTGAGGCACAGTTTCAAAATTCGACGAAACCAGTTCCATTAGATCCGTAATATTGTATTACTATTGAATTTCAATTTTCATAGTATTCGGAGTTGTTTTGCGATCGTATGGTAGATAAACGAGCTGAAATCTATATCGATAATTTGATATAAAACTGGGTCCAAAAAGCTATCTTCTCCATACGATCGAATTAGGACTCGAAACCTTTTCCTTTGTGTTCGAAATATGGGTTTAACATTATAAACGCCTAGCGGCAAGTCTCGATAGGAGATCGAAATTTTAAATTATGATTTCGAGATAATTTAAATTTGAAATTTAAGTATAAATTTTTTTGTGACTTAGAAACCTCAGGAACATTATTCAGGCCTATGTAGACATGTATAAGGAATTATTGCACGCGTTCTTCCTTGTATACATGTGTCTCTTTCTTTCTTTTAAAATCTTAGCCGTGCAAAATCAAAAGAAAATCTAAAAGGAATATACCCATCGTTCAAAACAATCAATGGCCGAGCTTTGTAATCAAGTCGAAATCCTCTCCGCTTAATAAAAAGGAGAAATAAAAAATGGCGGCTCATTTTTGAAATCAAGTTGAACCCTTAATTTCCAATCGAATCCATTTCAAATCATGATTTCGTCCCTATCTTCCTCGAACGATTTTTGTTCGAATCGAATAGAAGACGAGTGCAATCTGGGGTACTCGAGCACCAGCAAGGGGAGGCGACGACGGCTAGGGCTTCACGACAGGGTGGTCGCGACACGGTTTGAAGACATGTGAAGTCATGGGATAGGGCAATCGGGTTTCGGTGGCTGTCGCATCATGTTTTAGGCATGACGTGAAGTCGACGTTGGTGGTCGTGGGTTTGCATGGTGTTCGAGCATCGGTTGATGTCACGGGAGAGGCTGTTGGAAATTGGTGGTCTAGCATGGTTGCTCGATAGTAGTAAGGTTTTAAACTATTGTTTTAAATTTAATTTTATATATATATATATATATATCTTGATCAAGGAAAATATATATACTTATATAGTGAAATATATATACAGATATTTCAAACTTATATATATATATATATATATATATATGAACAGTAGAGAAAAGGACTGTTTTTAGATATTAATAGAAATGATTTACTACAATAAGTTTATAACCATTTCTGTTTTTAATATATTTTGGAAAGAGATTTTATTTTCATTTTGATATAATAATTATTTATGATGGAAAAAAAAGATAAAAATTTTTTAGAATGTTGAAAGTTTATATAAAATTGGATTTTGAAATCTATAAATTATTTCTATAAGTATATATGTAGTTTCAAAATAAAATAAATATGCATATACACATTTTTTTAAAAAAAAGGGAAATTATTTAGGTAAAATTAAAGTGTTAACTAATTAATTAAAAAATAAATAAATTGTTCGATTACTTCGAGTATTAATAAATTGTATAAATATTTATATAAGGTCTAAAATCATGGGGAAACAAGTCGAGATGGAACATATTGCAAATTAAAAAGGGAAAAGGTAAGTTAATCTCACTCATCCGGATTAATATTTAAATTTAATAGTTAAATTTAAATTTTTGGTTGAATGATTAAATTGGTTGGATGTGGTATGTTATATATAGTATTATATATATTGGAGTGATTGATTTCCCGCATTTTATAGAGGATGAGACCCTATGCGCCGCATAATAGCGGATGAGATGATATAACCCCACATACGGCGATATTCCCCTCGTAGTGGAATTGGTATTTTATATTGTGCTAACATCTATGGATGCAGGGAAACAGGTTGGAGGGATCCAACTGGATTCCTTAAAATATTTAGATTCATTTAACTATTCTATGTTATGATTTATTGGATAATCTATAATAGTTTACGATGGTAATTGGAAATAATGGATGCTGTGGTGTGGTTGAATATATAGGTCTACGGAGTTACCAAAAATATATAGATTGGATTTTTGAAAAAAAATAAAACGAGAGAATTTGTAAGTAAAATGATTTTAGAGAATTTGGGATAAATTGAAGAATGAATGGAAAAAAAGGTAAAGTGGTTTTTTTTTTTAAATTTTAATAAATAAATTACAAGCATGGGAAAGGAGATTTTGAATTAAAAGGGGAAATAATGAATTTCAAAACCTAGGTGATATTATTTAAAGGAATAAGGAATTTATTTTGAATTCAAGGTTTAAATCTATTGGAAAGGATAAGGAAGGAATTTGGAAAAGTATGAAATTGTTAATTTCAGTTAAATAAGATTTTTAAATCAAAATTAAGAAGTAAAATCTAAAGTTAATGGGTTTTTGAAATAAATTATGTAAGTAAAAGAATTTATTTTTAAAAATGGGGTAAATTTTGGAAATCAATTTGGAAACTAATTTAGCATTTGAAATTGTGTTTTGAAAGAAGGGTAAGACTATGGAATTTATAAAATGGGTTTATAAAGTAAAATAAAATATCAGTGGATATTTTGAAGTATAAATTCACGATGGGAATTCATAAAGGAATGGGTAATTTATTTTAAAAATAAATAGTGGTGTATTTTTAAAGGTATGAAAGGAAAGTGTATTACCCTGAAAAAGCAAGTACATTTTTCAAGCAGATTTTTTTTAAAGTATAAGTTAAATGTTTTAAAGATGCTTTAAAAAAATGTTTTAAAGAAATTATTATTTAAGTTGTTAAATTTTAAAGGTAAATATTTATTAAATTAGTTATAGTATTAATTATTTTTAAAGGTTAACTGGTATTATGTTTTAAAAAGATAATTATTAATATGTATATTTTATAAATAGTTTTATTTTAAAGATAGTTTGGTTAAAGTTTTATTTGAAAACTTGTATAGAATTTCGTAACTCTTATTTTAAATTTAGTTTGGCTTAAATTTTATTTTTAAATTTAGTTTTTGTATTTTGTAAAGTAGTTTTATGTTAAATATTTTTAAAAAGTATATATTTTTGAATAAAGTTTTTAAGTAATTTTAATTTGAATGTTTTAAAGTATATTTAGAATAAAATGATTTAAATTATTTTTAAAATCTTAAGTATTTAGGACTTGAGTTTTCAGTGGAAATAAAACAAATGGGTGGAAATTTA
Organism: Allium cepa; assembly: GCA_030765085.1. Taxonomy (NCBI): domain Eukaryota; kingdom Viridiplantae; phylum Streptophyta; class Magnoliopsida; order Asparagales; family Amaryllidaceae; genus Allium; species Allium cepa. The sequence goes on from CM060940.1 coordinate 179,139,199, forward strand.
TTTCCACTAGAGAGAGAAAAGTGATTTGAAAACTATTTTCAAGGGATTAAAATGTAGGGAAATATCTTGTGAAGATATTTAAAAATAAATAATTTGGGTGAAATTATTTTGGCTTGATGATTGTTTGTGAATGTTATTTGATGGTTAAATAACCGACTATCAATATTGGCCAATGCGCCGATCGTTTCGAAGGGACCGGGATCGGGATTATTTTTTCGAAAACCATTTCGATCCGGTTTGAATGTTTTCGTGAGGAAGACAAGAGTTTCGTGTCGAAGATGGAGCAGTGAAGTGCAAGGGCTAGTGTCTACTAATCCTGAGGGTGATTCCAAAATGGATGTCGTAGGAGTACTGCCTTCGGTTCCGTTCGAACCCGGAACGGACTTGTATGGACGAATGCTTTCATAGCATCATCGGGATGACGATGAGTATTCTAAGTGAATGTTTGCTAAAAAGGTAACGCATAGCCTCGAGCCTCATCAACCGTGAAATGGCTAAAACAGGGGAGGTACACACAAGGCCATGTGGCTAGCAACCAATTACGGTAAGGTCACCCCTGTCTAGATGTCCCTTTATATATATTCATCTATGTGGCGGTTGCTGATCCAAACCGCGGGGTGAACTTAATCGGACTATCCAGTAAGGGGTAGCTCCGGTCTTGTGATGCCGGGGATCTGGGTGGATCCTCGATACGTTGATCTAGACCACGTACAGTGACGGCGGTACCCGGTAGCCCTACCATTGATCGAAATTCATTTTCCCTACGCGCCTTTTACGCTTTTTGTTTGTAGAACCCACTTTGTGGCTAGTTGCTGGAATTTAATAATGCAACAATTTCGGCTATTTAAATAAGTATTTGTATAGAGACACAACTATAATATTAGAGGATTTTATAAGAAATGTTTTGGTTATGTTTTTTCAAAACCCGACATGTTTATTTATGGCGTGGTCTTACGACATACCTTTGATTTCAAAGGATTTTGAAAACTTTAATAATCCAATTGATTATATTTTCTCACGCTGGTTTTCCAGACTGACTCGGGTGTTACTTAACTATAATGCTCGAGCCAGACTGAGTATTATAGAGTAAATGATATGTGTTTGGAGCTTAGAAGACGAGCTGGACGGCGAGACGTACTTCCGTACTTACTTATTACTCCGCTATGTATTCAGTTTTGTGGACGAGTTTACATAACGGTCCAGCATTTGGATATTGATTATGTTGTTAAATTGAGTTGTACTCTGATGATATAATGTATAAATCAGTACAGATTCCTTTGTATTTTAAAGCTATGGTTATATATTATATTTATTCCGCTGCAATTGTGAGGTTCTGATGTTGTTCTATTTTCTTCTTCTAACTTCTTCTTCTTTTAACCCTAATGGTTTGATTTTTCGGCATCGTAAAAAATTGGGTCGTTACATTGTGAGTGAGTTAAAACACTCACCTTTTTATTTCAGATTGATTTGAAATCCAAAATAAGGCCCAAAATTCAATAGCCTCAGAATTCTTCCAAACCATTTCCATAATATTTGGAATTTTTATAAGATCCCACTGAAGAAAACCACGTGCAATTCCGACTTCATAAGTTAAAGTTATGTATATTAGAACGTTAAATGAATTAAAATTTAATATAAATAAAATAAATAAATAGCGTCACTTACACATCCATGTCATTGCCTCGTTAAGACGTACAAGTCACCAAGAAACCCTAGCTCGTGTTCGAACTGCATCTTGCCACCGCCTTTCGTTCAAGTTCGCCGTCGCCTGAGGAAATTCTACCAAAATCAGAGCATGCCCCTTGAAGGCCATGAACCGCCTCCCCAACGACCTACACCAGTCCCCTATGACGCCACCACCCATCTCCAGGCCGAGGACGAAAATTAGCCATTTATCATCGATTTTTGGTGAATCCTGACCGAGTTACGATGAACGACCACTACCTTACGACTTGCACTCCACCCTCTTCCCAACTCTGCTTCCCAATCAACGATCGGATGAAGATCCATCGTTGGATCGTGGAAAACCTAATTTCGACACTTGAGGTTCATTCTCGATTTTTGGCCAAACGATGAACCGGGTTGAAAAATGAATCACTACAGTGGGTTACGCTCATCAAGGCCTTTCCAACAATATATAATATGATAGGGTTTGGAGAGTTGAATTTCGAAATTGATTTGGTAATTGGATTTTAGGGTTTGCAATTTGATTTTGTTTCTTCCATTGAAGAAGGAATAGACAGCAGTTGATGTACGTAAAGAATAAGGAATAGAATGTCTGCTAGGGTTTAGAAAGATTCATTGATACGAACAAAGCCTGATAGGGATGAATAACACCCGAATTGATTTGGATTGGCAATAACGACCCGAAAAGCCCGTTTTGCCTCCAAAATAGAATTGGGTCATCCCATATATCAAAATAGATGTTTTTGATATTTATAAACTCAATGGAACTTGTATCAAGTCCTAATTCAATTGTATGAAGAACTTAGCTTTTTAAAATTATCTTATTTCAGTTAATTTCAATTAAATTTATTTCTACGCATTTCCAGCACGCACGATCAAACGACAAGTCCGATCGTAATGAAACTTGAATCTTACAATAATTCACCGTTACGGATCCGTTGAAACTGGTTTCGTCGAAATTAGAGACAATGGCCAAAGTGGCTATTTTCACGTTAACTAAATAAATTATTATTAAATTAATTAAACCACTTTTTAAATTTCAAATTTAATAACTAAATATTCTCATCATTTTTTATCACTTAAACATTTATAATAATTTAAAACAAATCTTCATATCAATTCAGTGTTAAATATTATACTAATTACAGTGTTCAGATTCAACTGTAAATACAATCCAATTAATTATATTCTAATCACAATAAATTGATTTATTTTGATTTCAATCTTTTTATTCAATCAACCATTATTCTATGGATATAGTTAATAATGGTTTGTATCTTATTACACTAATATTCTACAATTGTCATCTTAATTTACATTAACGTAATATTTAATTACATTTAATTGAAATTGATTTCCAATTTAATTCAACAGATTAAATAAATAAGTAACATATGACAATTGTCATATTTTCTTAATTCAATCACATTTGTAAGTTTTTTATCTACAAACAATGATATAACTACTTATACAACACTAATTTTATCCAATTACAATTAATTACATATTTTCTCACTGATTTGTATAACATTTAATCTATTTCTTTATATACAATTTAAACCAATTTTAATTTTACTATTATTTCAATTAACTGGAATTACATTACAATAGTTATCAATTGCTTCAAATTAACATTATTTTATTTCACTCTAGCTATTATTATCATTAATAGATAAAAAGTTTAATTTCTTCCTGTATTAAGTTACGAAATATTACTAAATTCAATATTTTAAGTATCGGAAAAATGCAGGTCATTACACTCTCCCCTACTAAAAAATTTCATCCTCGAAAAGGTAAAGAAGGAACTAAGGAATTAATATATCTTATTCAAAGTATTCAATTTATAAATAATTAATTTACATAACTAAATAATTTAAATAGAATACAGCAATTTATAAATAATTACATCTTTTCATATTCAAGTTTAATAAAAGTTTGGAAAATATTTCCACTTTCATAAAATTTTCCAAGTCCAAAATTCTTTTAAAATTTTGGCAGAGTCTCCTTTATACAGAGAGGTCTGGAAGAAATAATAATATCAATAATAACCATATATACATATATATCATATTTCAAAATAATATTTCCTAAACCATAGGAAAACAATATGATATCGCTAGAAAAATGTAATCCAAAAACGTACCTATTTGTCCGACAAACAATGCTTATTTATGAAACCAAAAGCAGTAGTTATTGCTTCCATAACAGATATTTCCCTCATATAATCCCAAGAGGTTAATAATTATGCATAACGAAGATGTTGTTTCAACTAATAACAAAACAAATCAACATAACATAACAATAATCACTTACAAACAAAACCATACAATCATCACATCTAATAAAAGAATAACAACCAAAACAAATGGTTTTTCGGGTTTCTTAACTTTTAATCAGATAAAATGATAAATAACTACTAAGTATACCATACAGTCAACATTCTTAGATACAACTTAAGAGATTGTTTATCCATTGTAAATAGTTTAAAACTACCATCTCCCAAACATCCCATAAGCTAAACAACTAAGAATTCCAAATATTAAGTTTATTCTTATTAATTTCCTTTCATATTATTTACTGTTCATTTTTTCATACAATGTTATGTTACCATTAACTTTCATTCATTACTTACAAAATTCATTTCTCTTTCATTTATACAATGTCATTTTCTCTTTTCATTAGCTTACATTCATTGCTTCCATAAGTTATTTCCATTTCAGTTATTTAGTTTATCCATTTTTTTGTAAGTCTCTTTACAATTTAATTCACCATTAATTGATTTTTTTTCACATTCATTTCTTTTATATATAATATTGCTGAACATTTAATCTATTTCTAAATCATTTCACATTTCTAAAGTCATAATAATTCAATAAATATATTATTCACTTTGGCTATTCATTTTAATTACAAATAACTGCAACATTAATTTAAGTTAATTCAGTTTTCTATTAACTTTAATTAGTAGCATTTCAAATTATTAACTTAAATTCATAACATTTTATAACATCGGAATTCTTATTTATAGAAATAATTCCATTAAACACCTTCACTACTAAAGTTTTAGTTGTATAATATTCTACCACATATTTCTATTATCATTTCAAACTTTAACATTTTGGTAAGTCACATATATGTCTTCTAATTTAGTTGGATGTTACATAAATTTATCTTATTTATTTTAATTAACAAATGTTCAATAATTCATCTTCTAAATTTTCACTATTCTTTAATTTTAAAGGTTTCCAATTTCTTATATATATCATTAATCACTTACATATAATTACTTATATTTTTCTTCATTTTAGAAACTTCCAATTATTAAAATAATTAAGATCACTTTCATTACAATAATCGAAATATACTAATTATTAGAAAAATTTAAGAACTAAACTTCGGGTTCATTTCAGTCACTTACAAAATAATATATATATATATGTATATATCCTCTATAGATCAAATAATATTTAGAAATTAAAAATTAAGATTTATTCATGAAAATAGACGTGTACTAAAATTGCTACAACAGTCTTCCCACTTTGAAACTCGAAAATGAACATCGCGCACTCATCACCTAAATTATTTTCCAACGACAGAGAGGGAAGTACCTAACTTATTGCCTTTTAAAGTTTCATTTTAAAACTTTCTTTCAATTCATATTGAAAATATTTCTACCCAAAACACTTCCAAATAATACTAATATCATATTCCAAAATCTTCTGAAAGCAAAATTCAAAACCTCGGACTTACAGTCTCAAACTTCCAATTCTTATTTACTTTATTTGTAAATCCAATTCTACAATTCAATATTTATAAAATTTCATTACCTAACAAACAACGTATTGCATCTAACTATATCCATTTTTAAAAAAATATTCTTTTATATACAAAATATAATGCTAGGCAAAATTATCACAACACCAGAACTGTAATTTTATCGTGGTTATAACTGTTAGAAATCAAATTTGTACCATTTATAACCGTTACAAATAGGTATGTGATAAAATCTACAACATATTTACCAACGATTATAACCGTTCGGAATATGGAATTTCCCAATGGTTATAACCCTTGGAAAGTAATGTACACAATAGCAGAATTGGAAAATCTCAACGATTATAACCGTTGGAAAGTAATGTACAAAACAACAGAATTGGAAAATCCCAACGGTTATAACCGTTACAATTAAATTTACAAACATTTTATTACCATTAGGAAATTTTTATTATATTCATGAAGCAAAATTCTATTGCAATGAATTACATGCACATATAATCAAAATTCAAATGTTGAATAAAATTTAAAATAGTAAATTTATAATGAATTTCAAGACAAATAACAGCAAACGCATACATTTCATACTAAACTCCATAAATATCAAAATATTGCAAGTTAAACTTACATAATAATTTCACAGTACATAACAAACATCAAAATATCATGACTTCAACATACATAAAAAAACATCAATGTATCATATAGCCACAAAATATTACAATTTCAAAAAAGTCTATAAGTTTACAAGCAACTTTAAAGTCATATTCTACTTCTTCTTCGATTATAATGTCTTCTTCTTCATCTATGACTGATGTTAATTTGAATTTTCTTAGCGCTCTTTTGGTTGGTGGCTTCAAAGCTGGCACTTTAAGATTGGCACCATGTCAATATTACACTGCATGGAAAAAGAAATTTTCATACCTTATCTGCATTCATGCTCATTGCATCTGTCCTTCTGTTGGCCCAACCTTGCAAAGATTTGATAATTGATTGATGATCATCATATGCGTAAATACTCGATATGAATCATGAACTCAAAGACTCAAACAAAGCAATAATTATGAAATGAGCATAATAATTAATTAATTTTCAAATCATACATTTGTTCATTACTACTGCTAGTATCTTGGTTTTCCCAAACAAAACCTAGATATCTGTGTTATTTGTTGGCAATTCATTGACTTCAACGCCTTATAATACATTTAAATTTCAAAAATAATTTATATCAAATGGTGAAATAAGTCAAGGATAAAAAATAGGATTATGGCTTAATCAAATTTGGATGGAGTCGTACATAGGAATGACCAATAAGCCTAATCAACTGATGTCCAAATTCATGTAGATAAATAACAGTCTATGTTAAAATATGCTAGATTTGATTTAAACAAGTTTGTGACGAAATTTAATTGTAATTTTAAAATAGGTCACAAGCAATTTTTGGCTTTTTACTTATCAACTTATTTATTTTTACGTTACAAGATCAAGTGGTTGTCAGTCGTCCCAAATTACAAAAGTAACTTATAAGCCTCTACCAAACACCCTCTTAGATAGAAGAAATATAAAGATAATATAACATGTGGGGTACTCACATTTCTTCTTATAGTTCATTTTTCAAAGCATTTTTCGCTACACATTAGAAAGTGGCTCAACACTGAATCGACCTTCAACAGACGTCTCAAAATATGCTCTCGATTTCTTCTAAGAAACTAAAAAATAAATAAAACATAGGTGTTAATTGTGTCAATTATAGGAGAGTTCATAATCTCTAAATAAAAGACAAACAAATTTAATGCTAATTGCATACAAGTAAGATGCATTGGAAAGAGATTGGCCTCGGCAATACTTGATGCCATCTGTATGTTATTATATACAAAATCAGGAAATGAAGAAAAAAGGATGCAGAAGAGGTTTCTACGTTACTTTACAAAAGAAAAAGATGGATATCAAAAGACACCAAAACGAAAATTGCATTACTCTGTTTTCATGCCAATGTTTTTTGACATTGTAGTTTACTAGGAAAATTGTATGGAGAAAAAGAAATCAGTAGTACTAGTAATATAACATCTACGGCTAAACTGACAGCATGATCTACATGAAAACTTTGCTAAAAGTCCACATTATTGACCCACTGGCACACTCAACATAAATGACGCAGCGGATATGACGATGACGACTTAATGAGGATTTCGTGTCAAACTAATTGAAGAAACGATTAGATGAAACAAGATAAATCGATGGTTTGAAAATACCGAACGCCCAAATTCATTGATCTCGAGAGATTTCGAATTCTAGCTATCTCCAACAAGTTGATCGCGCATGATACCGTGTTAAAAGATCTACGATTCTTCTACGTTAATCTCGCGCACGAGATTCCGTGAATCGGCTTCAAATCCGTTGATTCGAGCGCACTCGAATAACCGAAAATGGAGAAAGGAGACAACGATCAACTTCCAATTTCATAGAGGCACAAAGCACTCAAACAAAGTCTTATTCAAAAATCAACCCACCATTACAAATGGCACAAATCCGTATTTATAGAAGATTTACAACTCACTCGACTCAGTACATGCACGACCTAACATTAGTCACGACTTACGACCTAAGCGCCTCACGGCTTACGACTTAAGACACACAACACAAACAACCTACGACCTACTGGTCGTGGCATACAACACAACGCGAGTTAACAAATATGTACAACACAAACAAGCGACTTAACACAATACATGAATCACACATACAAGCGACATAACAAGATGTACCATACACGAACGACATACGACTTAAGAAAAGAATACAAATACAACACCTCAAAGCGACTCAACGAACTACGACCTAAGCTTTTGCGGCATAAGATATCAGCATGCGGCATAAGGTCGTTATCTCGCTTGAGCGACCTAAGGAAATGACTTCTGGAAATCTTCATGCGACCAAAAGTAACATGGCATAAGTCTCAGTTGATAACCCGTTAGGTCGCCGTCTCCTCCTCCGTTAGGTCTCTACCTCCTTCTCCAATGCATATCTTGTGTAAGCTGCTTGACTCGCATGATTTGCATAGCTTGCTAGGGCGTTCACATAGCCCGCTCGCGACTCACAGATGGACGCGATAGGTCGCTGGAACGTTTTAAGACCTAACTTGTTAGGTTACAAATGACTTAAGGCTATCAAGTGACTTACAACAATGGGGTTAGTGGATTGCGCTGCATCATCCCCCCCCGGTTGACAAGAATTCGCCCTCGAATTTGCGCTTTCCTCTTCCTCAACAAGCTTATCCCCACGATGTGGAATCAAATGTTTAACATTAAAAACATCAGAAGTATGGACATGATCCGGCATCCTCAACCGATAAGCATTATCATTAATCTTCTTCAAGATTTCCACTGGACCAATTTTTTGAGCTTTCAACTTATTGTAAGTTCCCATTGGAAAACAATCTTTTGTCAACACTGCATAAACCAAATCACCTTCTTTGAAGTCTACACTCCTTCGCTTCTTATCTGCCTGTTGTTTATACTTCTCATTTGATGCAAGCAATCGTTCATGAACCGTTCTGTAGCACTCCTGCAACTCGTTCACGAAATCACAAGCTCGCTTAATAACCCCTTTCTGATATGGCACTGTCGTCAAATCCAACGGTCCCTTCGGAATTGCTGAATATACAACCTGAAATGGATTGAATCCAGTACTTCGATTAACAGCGTGATTATGTGCAAATTCCGCCTGACATAACTTCATATCCCAGCTCTTCAAATTATCTTTCACAAGACATCTCAACATGTTCCCCAACGATCTGTTAACCACCACTGTTTTCCCATATGTTTGTGGATGACAGGCGCTACTAAAATTCAGCTTCGTCCCAACCATCTTCCATAGACTCAACTAAAATAGCTTTAAAATTGAGTGTCCCGATCAGAAATAATGGTCTCAGGTAAACCATGTAATCAATAAATCTCTTTAAAGAATAACTGAGCAACACGGACTGCGTCGGTGGTCTTTTTACAAGCTATGAAATGTGCCATCTTCGAAAATCTATCCACCATTACATATATGGAATCATTTCCACGTTGAGTTCTTGGCAAAACCAAAACGAAATCCATGCTGATATCAACCCATGGTCTAGTAGGCACGGGCAATGGCATATACAATCCTGCATTCATAGATGTTCCTTTGGAAACTTGACATATGTGACATCTGTCCACAAATCATTCAACTTCTTTTCTCATGGAAGGCCAAAAATATGATTGAGAAATCAACTGCAAAGTATGATCTCGTCCCACATGACCTTCTTTATGCAATTCTTTCAAAATCTTTATTCGCAAACTACAATTTGGTATACATATTTGATTTCCCTTGAAAAGAAAACCATCCACCAACGCAAATTCATCCGTATTTCCCTTATTGACTTCGTCTACAACGTTTGTAAAGCAAGGATCGTCAACAAATAATTCTGGCACTACATCAAACCCTGTCACTTCAATCCTCACTGTAGTCAACAAATGATTCCTTCTACTCAATGCATCTGCCACATGGTTTGTAACTCCCGATTTGTGTTTCATAACAAATATAAACTGCTTAAGTATGCAATCCACGAGGCATGCCTAGCTGCAATCTTGTCCTACCCTTGCAAATGTTTCAACACCTCATGATCAGTATATAACACAAACTCCTTGTGAAAAAAATAATGTCTCTAGTGTTTCACGGCTTGCACAATAGCATTACATTCTACATCATAATATTATATCTCATCTTTGCCCTAAAAAGTTTCTCACCGAAATATGCAATTGGTCGTCCCTTCTGACTCAACACTCCTCCAATTCCAACTTTAGATGCATCAGTATGTAATTCAAATAACAACTGAAAATACGGAAAAACTAGAATTGGTGCTGTCGTTAAAAGTTCCTTGATTCGCTCAAAAGCAAATCCTGCTTCCTCTCACCATAAAAAGTGCTTGCCCCTCATACAATCAGTAACTGGTGCCATCACGCTACTGAAATGTGGAATAAATCTTCGGTAGAATGATGTTAATACATGAAAACTTCTAACTTCGGTTATCGCCCTGGGTTGTGGCCAATTTCTGATTGCTTCAACTTTATTCTGATCCACCTGTATACCTCCGTCTGATACAACATATCCCAAAAATAAAACACTATGCGTCATGAACACGCATTTCTTCGTTGCAGCATAAAATTGTTCCTGTCGCAGTATCATCAACACTTCTCTCAGATGATGCAAGTGTTCTTCTGGGCTTCCACTGTATATCAGTATATCATCAAAATACGCCACCACGAACTTCCCAATAAATGGTGTAAAGATCTGATTCATCACCCGCATAAAAGTACTAGATGCATTCGAAAGACCAAACGACATGACCAGCCATTCATACAATCCTTCTCATGTCTTGAATGCTGTCTTCCATTCATCCCTTGGTCGAATTCGAATCTGATGATACCCACTCTTCAGATCAATCTTTGAAAAGACAGCAGCTCCATTCAACTGGTCTAACAAATCATACAATCTAGGCATTGGAAATCTGTACCTCACAGTAATCTTGTTCAGTTCCCGACTATCAGTACACATTCTCCAAGTTCCATCATTCTTCGGTACTAACAAAGCTGGTGCTGTCCAAGGACTTAAGCTCTCTTGTATGCGTCCTTGTTCAAGCAACTCTTCCACCTACTTTCTCAACTCCTCATGTTCCTTTGGGCTCATCCTGTAATGTGGTCTATGTGGTAACACGACTCCTGGAACAAGATCTATTTGGTGTTCTATATCCCTCAACGGTGGTAACTCCTTTGGCAATTCTTCAGGAAATACATCTTCAAATTCTTCCAATACTGGTTTGACTTCCTTTGGAATTTCAACCTCCTCACTACTTTCACGTCCGATCAACAAAAACACTTCAGGCTCGTCCTCCACTTCTTTCACTAACTTCTTCAAAGATAACAAAGTCTTCAGTTCTTTAATCTCCTCCAATTTGCTTTATTCTTGTTGTCGTTTCTTAGGAACCAAAGTGATTTTTGTGCCCTCAAACATGAAACTGTAGCTATTAGTACGACCATCATGTTGCACAGCCCTATCATATTGCCATGGTCTCCCCAGCAACAGATGACACACATCCATATCCACAACATCACACCAAATCTCATCTTTATATTTCTTCCCAATCGAAAAAGTTACACAAGCTCTTCTACTAACCTTCACTTCTCCACCTTTCCTCAACCAAGCTAACTTGTAAGGTTTAGGATGCTTCGTAGTCATTAATTCCAACTTCTTTACAGTCTCTGTAGAAATGATATTGTCACAACTTCCCGCATCAATAATGTAACGACCCATAAATTTTCAATGTTTAAATTTTGTTAATTTAATAATATTTTATGAGTTAATATCGAAAGAAATAAAAATTTGCAATTTAATAATGGAATAATAACTAAATTAAAATGAAACAATGTTAATACAAGTAAATTGTCAATAATTTTAATGAAACTCCAATCCATTATATTTAAACCTACTATGCTTGGTTATTGTGTGCACTGATTTTTGTGGGATGTAAAAGGTAATAAAGTAATGTGTAATAGGTGGAAATGGAATAAATGTATTTTTAATGAGAGTTGTTGTAATAATTGGTTGTAAAGAATAAACTTACAAATGTATAAAATGTATAATGGTGACAACTATTGTTCGTTACCAATGTATTTAATCAACAACAATTAAATGAAATTAAACATTTACATTATGTAAGTTAAGATAATAACTGAAAATTTTTGAATGTAAAATCAATAGAAACGTTAATTATATGCCTAAGATGGCAATTGATTTAATAAAAAAAACCAATATAAATAAATGAATTGGAATATTAAGTGTGTATAAGTGACTAAATCTCGGCATAATAGAAATAAAATAGTTAACACAAATAAAAGATGAAATTAGAATTATATAGATGATTTGAACATTTGTTGTAATTAATGAACTTTTGAATGTAATTAAAAGTTAAGGGTAACAATGGTTATGAGTTACTTATTTATTTTGTTCATAAAATTTAGTTTGAAATCAATTGCAGTTAATCTACTTAATTAGTGCAAATTAATGTAGATTAATTTGGTAATCGGACAATGTTAATTCTGTAGGATGTAACCAATGAAAATTTTAATCATAATATGACTATTGATTTGAGTGAAAAGAATGGAAATCATGTTTGATCAATTTATTGTAGTTTACATTATAATAAATGGACATATTGCAATTGAACGTAAATAAATGTTACATTAATGAGGAATAAGACAATAATTGTAGTGTCAACATAATAAAAGGTATAGAAATGTAAACTTTATTTACAAGGGAATGTTTTATGAAATAAGAAGATAGAAACCTATGTTAATAATTTCATAAGGTATTGTTGATTTAATAGTAGGAGTGTAAATCAAAAAGAATAAAAATGAATAAGTTTAATAAAGCAGTAAACATATGTTTATTTATTTGAAATGTTTGTTAGCTAAAATATTGATTGTAGAGATGAGTAACTATTATTTAGTGAGAAATGTGTAATTACTATTTGTATCCAATAATGTAAATATGTTTAAGTTACTATTAAATAGGAAAAATTATTTAATTCTCATCACATTCATTTAGTCCATTTTGAAACTTAATCAATTGAAATTAATGTAATAGAAAATTTATAATTAATAGGAGAGAGAATACTAATTGTAAATTAATAGGTGTAATTAAAAGCAGCTTATGTTTTGTGAAAATAAGGAAAATTTGATTTAATTAAAGAACATTTACATCAAATAAAATGAATGTTTCATTTATGAATGTAGGTCTAGTTTCATTAAAATATAGAATAGAATGATTGATTTAAAAAAAATATGTTTATTTGAACTGTGTTTTAGCTTACAATTGATTATAAAAATAGGAAAATAATATATTTCAGTAAGTGTTGGGCGAGTACTCACCACCGGTCCAAAGCTTCTCCAACTACCACTGACCGAACCAACCAACTACCGGTCGAAAGCCTCTCCAACAACCAACTACCGGTCCAACTCCATGTCCATGCCTAGCCGAACCAACCTCTACCGGACCAAATCCCACCGAGTCCTACCGAACCAAGCTTCATACACTCGCCACCGGACCACCTCCCTGCCGAACCAAACACTCTCCTCCATCAGCGAACCAAGCTCCAGATAACCACCATCGAATCAAGGGAAGAATGTATTACCACCGGTCCAAAGTATCACCGGACCATCCACCTACTACCGAATCAAGACCAAGAAGGTATTACCGAACCAACACTGCCAGGCCAGATTGCATCAGCCTAGGCCCACCAGCAGCTATATACATCCAAGACCCCTAACCCCAACCTCACTCTATAAATAGAGGGGCAGGGGTACATTAATGGCAGACAAGTTTGAGAGCTCAAGCACGGAGAAAACTTTCAAACAACTTTCAGTTACTTGTAATCAAAGCTTTGTGCTTGTAATCTGAATAGAAAAGGAGAATAACATATAAAGTGCACGTAGGCACGTTCTGGCCGAACCACTATAAATTTGTGTGTTTTTCACAGTTTAGTCCCTGCTTTTTATATATTTGCATAAACCACCCAAATCACTAAAAACAACATAAAATCAACTAATCCATACGACTTGGAGGTGTTTGCCCATTTTTTTGCAAACATTTTTGGTGCTTTCACTGAGAACAGAGCTCGAAGCTTCAGCTTCTCCCACTTAACCCTTTTTCTATCGGCATCATTCATTGCTTGATAAACATGCCTCCCGGACGGAAGAAAGATGCTAACAAAGGAAAGAACATCGCAATTGGCAATACCCCAGATCCAGTGATCAGAGAGGAAGACAATCGTCCGGTTCCAACAGCAAATTTAAATCAGGCAAATCAGACAGCCCCTGCTACGGAACAACCAATTACAAGGACGGATCTGAACAGGGTTGTGGCTGAAATAACTAACCGCTTCGCATCTCAACAAGAAGCCTTAGTGGATCAACTCATGTCACGCTTAAGGGATGTTGAAGAAACCAACCGCAACACTAAATCATGGGGTGATTCCCAGTCTGGAGGATCTAGGAGACGACAAGGTTCTTTCTTCTTCGAAGAGGCTAACAACAGGAACAACTATGGTAGGAGCCGAGCCCGGACTCAGCCCGAATCCCGACCCGAGGAAGCACTTGGAACCGAACCCAACGGGGGAGGTACCAGGCACGGGTCCGATGTAGCTGAGCCCGCCATGCTACCTAACCATGGAAATACCAAGGGACGGGGCCGAGCTAGAGTCCAGCCCGAAGTTGGACCCGAGGAAGTGCTGAGGACAGAACCCAGCAGGGGAAGATCAAGGCAAGGGCCAATTGTGGCCGACCCCAGCATGCCCCCGGAAGACCAGAGGCAGCCGTTGGAGAATGTTAGGAGTGATACACGATACCATCCTTACAGGTCATTTGGACGGAATCAATCCCACAGAGAGGTACCAAACTCATTTCTATCCGCTCCAAGTTCTGATGAAAGGATGGCGCGATTTTTCAGAGAGTGCGTCCAACGGGATCAAAGAGATCGAGGGATAGACGCTAGGGTGACCAGCCCCTTCACCCGCAATATCGAAATCGCCATCACCCCCCGAGAATGGAAAATGCCAACAATGGAACCTTACAAGGGAACCCCTGACCCCGTCGTACACTTACAAAGATACACACAACATATACTCATGAGCGGAGCAACAGAGGGAGTGTTGTGTAAATGCTTCCCACTATTCTTGGCAGATCTAGCTACCTCCTGGTTCTTCCATCTACCCCAAGGATCCATCAGCTCATGGGAAATGTTGAAAGAAAAGTTCATCAGCCAGTTTCGCATTCATGTGGAACAGCCCAAGGACGCTTATTCCTTATCTAATATCAAACAAAAGCCTGGAGAGACAGTGCAGCAATATTTAACCCGATTCAATGCCGCAGCGGCTGCAGTTCAAGATGCCGATGAGAAACTTATCCTAATGGCCCTCTGCAGTGGCGTGCACCTGGATACTAAATTTTCTAGAAGACTAACAAAAGAAAAACCAGCTACTTTGCCTGATTTCTTCCATGAAGCTGGAAAATATATGAGACTTGAAGACGCTGCCACTGAGAGGCAGTCGAGACAACATGCTAAGGTAACTCCAGATAGGGTTCCTGCTATAGCAAAGGATATTCGAAGAAATGACTCTAGAGACAATGCTGGGGGCAAAAAGGGAGAAAAGTGTTTATATCGACCAGGACCGAGGTTTTACTCTTACACCCCTTTGAATGAAACAATCGAAAACATCTTCCTGGCCACCCAAGACGAAGTTAGATACAAACGCCCCTCGCACAAGAAGGAAGCGGATAACGCAATTAAGTCGGAAAAGTTTTGCTGTTTCCACGAATCTCATGGGCATGATACTAATGAACGTCATCATCTCCGGGACTTGATTGAAGAGCACATCCGAAGGAAGAAACTGGAACGTTATATGTAAGAAGTCAAAACAGGACTCCGGCTCCTACCAATGAGAACCCAAGGCACCCCCTCCAGAAGCGGGCAGAGGGAATCATAACACTAGTGGCTCCAGTCAAGAAAAGATAGTGGTTCATACTATATCAGGAGGACCACACATCGCCGACAGAAGCTGGGCAGAGATGGAGAGATATGGGCAGTCGCTTAGAACCAAAGAAGACTGCGTTAACTCCGTTGTAGAAGAACGCCACCCGAAGCGGAAAGGAAATGATGACATCACATTCAGTAGACGTGACCTAGAGGGAAGGCAATACCCTCACATGGATCCTATGGCCATCTCTGCATGGTTCGGTCGAGCCGAAGTTTTCTGAGTTTTAGTAGACACTGGAAGCTCTGTAATCATCCTATTCAAACATGCCTTATGAAGCTATCTATGAAGGATGTGTCTCCCTGCAACAAACCACTACATGGTTTTACTGGAGACGCAAAGATGCCCTTCGGGCAATTGGACCTCTTTGTTGAAATAGGAAGTCATCCCCGCTCCGCCGTACGGAAATAGACATTCGTGCTAATAGATAATCACTCGGCCTACAACGCTTTCTTGGGAAGACCAGCCTTGGCCGACTTCCAAATTGTCCTAGCCCCATGGTGCCTGAAGATGAAATTTCCAACAGACAACGGAATAGGGGAAGTAGAGGGAGATCAAGACGCCGCTCGGGATTGCTATGTGATTGAACTTCGCAATAACCACATGAAGGATAAAGGGAAGGATGTAGAGACTTCTCTCTGCAAGAAAAACTTGGAAGCATAGCAATTAAAGAAAGCCCCTCCTCTTCGATATACCAGCGATCCTTTCAACGAATTAAACCCAAGGGACAAAGAGGAGGAGGCCACCACCGAGCCTGCAGAGGCTATGGAATTTGTGTCTGTAGACAAACACGACCCAAGTAGACTGCTGAGAGTTGGGTCTCAGTTAAGAGCGAAGTTAAAGGGTCAACTCGTCGATTTTCTTTGCCACAACATGGGTGTATTTGCATGGACGCACGCCGACATGACAGGAATCTCCCCATACGTAGCATGCCACGTATTGAACATCGATCCCACCAAGGTGCCGGTGAAGTAGAAAAAGAGGAGCATGGGGGCAGAACGATCAGCAGCCCTCGAGGAAGAAGTAAAGAACTTACTTGCTAATGACTTCATACGAGAAGCCATCTACCCAGAATGGATCGCCAACCCGGTACTGGTAAAGAAGGCTAACGGGAAGTGGCGAACATGCATCGACTTCTCCAACTTAAATGACGCTTTCCCGAAGGACTGCTTCCCACTCCACCAAATCGATCAGCTCGTGGACAGCACAGCCGTACACGAACTCTTTTCCTTTATAGACGCATACTCAGGATATAACCAGATCCCTATGCATGCCCCCGATCAAGACCACACTAGTTTCATCACTGGCCGGGGATTGTACTGCTACAAAGTAATGCCTTTTGGACTTAAAACGTCGGAGCTACTTATCAGCGCCTCGTCAACAAGATGTTTGCGGAATTAATAGGATGAACTATGGAAGTTTATGTGGATGACATGTTGGTAAAATCGAGGAAAGCCAACGATCATATAAACCACCTGGACGAGATGTTTCAAGTACTTCGCCAATATGGAATGAAGCTGAATCCTCTAAAGTGCTCCTTCGGAGTATCGTCGGGAAAGTTCTTGGGATTCATCGTCCATGCCAGGAGGATTGAAGCAAACCCCGAAAAAGTCCGAGCTTCGGAAGATATCAAGATACCATCCACTCGAAGAGATATGCAAAGCCTAAACGGGAAGGTGGCTGCCCTAAGCAGGTTCATCTCTAAAGCAACCGACAAATGCATCCCTTTCTTCGAAACACTTAAGAAAGACAAAGGAAAGTTCGAATGGACTGACGAATGCTCGACAGCCTTCCTTAACCTAATCGAACACCTTCAGAGACCACCAGTACTCTCAACTCCAAATGAAGGCGAAGAACTATACCTATACCTTGCTGTATCATCCCATGCTTTAAGCGCCGCTCTGGTAAGAGAGGATAACCGTGCGCAGCGGCCCGTATACTTTGTAAGCAAGAGATTTACATGGGCAGAAGCCAAATACCCTAAAATTGAAAAGCAAGCATACTGTTTGCTAATCACGTCACGGAAACTGTGACACTATTTCCAATCTCATTCCATCAGAGTTTTAACCGATCAACCGCTAAGACAGATACTCCATCGCCCCGACACTTCCAGGCGACTACTTAAGTGGTGCATTGAACTGAGTCAATATGATATCACCTACCATCCTCGCACCGCCATCAAGGGACAAGCCATGGCCGACTTCATTGCCGAATTCACTACCAACGAAGGTAAGGAACCATCTGGAATAGAGGAAGACATCAAGTGGAATCTCTTTGTAGATGGAGCATCAAACGTACAAGGCATGGGGGCAGGTATTGTGATAATCAGCCCCAGGGGAAGGAAGCTGCACTATGCCCTAAGATTGGAATTTGCTGCCACCAATAACGACGCAGAATACGAAGCAGTGATAGCCGGATTAGAGCTTGCCCTAGAGATTGGAGTCGGTTCTTTATGTCTCCATAGTGATTCTCAACTTATTGTAAATCAAATACTGGGAGAATTCCAGACTCGAGGAGAACGACTCACAGCATATCTAAAGAAGACCAAGCTGCTGCTCAATCAATTGGATCACTATTTAATCAAACACATTCCTCGAGGAGAGAATCAGGAGGCCGACGAACTAGCAAAGCAAGCTAGCATGAAGGATGGCACCACTTCCGGAACAATAACCATCTCAAAGCAACTAGCCCCGAGTTCCAAGCCAATGAATCTGATTGCTGCAATCGAAGAGGAAACATGGATGACTCCCATCCGAAAGTACTTACAAAGTGGCACACTACCCGACGGGCGTAGCGAAGTTAAGAAAATCCTGAGGAAAGCTTCTCGCTACCCAATACAAGAAGGCATCCTCTATCGGCGCGGCTTCTCTAACCCCTTATTAAGGTCCATCGCTGGAAGGGAAGCCAAGGAAGTCTCGTCCAACATCCATCAAGGAAGTTGTGGAAATCACACTGTAGGGCAGACTCTAGCAAAGAAAATACTCCGATACGGGTATTACTGGCCCACTTTAAACAAAGACGCCTTAGACTTCGTCAAACGATGCGACAGATGCCAGAAATTTGCTAAGATTCCTCGACTACCAACAAATGAGATTACTCAAATGACCAGCCCTTGGCCCTTTGCAGTATGGGGAATTGACTTGATTGGCGAATTGCCGACAGGCCGAGGCGGAGCCAAATATGCTATAGTGGCAGTCGACTATTTCACCAAATGGGTGGAAGCAGAACCTTTAAATAAAATATCTTCGGCAAAAGTTATTAATTTCTTGATCAAAAATGTTCTTTACAGGTACGGGGTTCCACTAAATATCGTATCGGACAATGGACTTCAATTTGATAGCAAGGAATTCACCGACTGGTGCCGAGAGCACGGAATTCACAAAAGCTTCTCATCTGTAGCTTATCCCCAGGCAAACGGACAAGTCGAAGCTATCAACAAAATTCTCAAAACTCTAATCAAGAAGAAACTTGAAAAGTCAAAAGGCGCTTGGATGGATGAACTTCCTACGGCACTTTGGGCCTACCGCACATCTTACAGAACATAAACGGGACATACTCCTTTCTCTTTGGCATACGGATCGGAGGCCATGCTCCCAGTTGAAACTGTAGTGCCCTCCCATCGAAGGATCCACTACAACCCAGAAGAGAATGAAGAAATCCTACACATGTCTTTGGACCTAATTGAAGAAAGAAGAAATGATGCAGCACTTAAAGCGGCAGCTCACAAGCAAAAAGTGGCAGCACGATACAACTCCAAAGTCAAGCACCGCAGCTTACGAGAAGGAGATCTTGTTCTCAAAAGGATCTTCCTGCGCCCCGGAGATCTAGATCCTATCTAGGACGGACCCTATGTAATTCATAAAGATCTCAACAACGGAGCTTATATTTTGTCAACAGTGGACGGAGAGGTGTTCCAGAGGGCATGGAATATCCAACACCTTCGTCGATACTTTTCTTAACTTGTACTGCCCATATGAAGTGAATTAACAAAGAGAATCAGTGGATGTCGGCATTTTCGTGCCGAACCACTTTAAAAATCCTTTCTCTTTTTAACTTGTTCCTTTATATCTTGGCTGCTTGTTAAGCTTTATCCTTTTCTATTGAACAAAATCCTGTATAACAACATTTCCATTCTGGACACTTTACTGCACAACCTCACCTGGACAAGACCTAACAGGTACTATACGAATCTATGCCCTCGTCAATGAGACACTTTTGCTCCAGCATCCCTCTGCTGTGGGTTAACTCATTGCTCGCGACGGCCCTCAAAGCCATTTGTAATGAGCCGATCATAAGCCACCGAGAAGGTCGACTATAGCCGAGGCAGCTCATTACGGCGTTCGGATCGCCGGCGACTGTGAACCGATTATAAGCCCCAACATAAGGTGTGGCCAGCCAGGGGCAGTTCACAGTTGACGATCGGCACCCACGCTAGCCGGCCACGGCAAATCGAATAATACCCACGATTACGGGCCATAATGGCCCGGGTATTTACTATGCACGATCTCGGCTCCGATGTGTCTTAAGTGCGGCTGTGGTAAAAAAGAAAACTCCGCGCGGAGGCGTAAGATGGGTGATGAATGTCTCCAAGACCCACAGCTAGGGAAAGTGACTACAAAACCCGTTTGCCACGAACTTAAGCACATCGAAGGCCTTCCGTGATTGGAAGTTTTACTATTTCTTATATTTCCATTTTATTTATATAAACTTTTCTCCTATCCTCTATAACGATCACTAAAGTACAGGACATAAAATAGGAGACACTCGCTAATGGGAATAAGGACTCACAGCTGGATGGCAGGTCGCTCAACTGCATTCCACATTCGATTACGCAAGGAATTCAAAGCTACCGTCTGCAGCCAAAACTTGGAGGGCGGTACCTTTTTCGCTTGTACATAAATATGTAACTATAATATATTCACACATCACATTAACATTGCAAGACATGAGATTATATTTTAAACGAGAACATGACATCAAACACAGTTGAATCACTAGCACATGCACAACTATATTCCTTATGCAACACATCAAAGTAATAACAGCATCCAAATGTAACAGAATCAGATTATGTCATAAAATTACATGTTAAGAATAAAGTCGTTCGTTGCAATGACATAACTACAACACGAAAGTACATTAATGTTTTGGAACTAGTATATACAGGAATGTCAAGTAAAACCAAAAATGGCCGGATCAAGTCAAAATAGTCGGCAGCATCAGAACTTCATCTCTATCCTTCCGACCCCCCAAGACCTACTTGACCGCAGGATCAGAACTCCCAGCATGCTCACCAGAGGTCCCACCTGTCCAATTCAGGAGAAGAATATATCAGATAAACTATAAGCAATCAAGTTAGGAAAAGATTCAAAGGGAAGACTTACCAGCGTCTGCTCCCTGATCATCGTCCTCCAACTGCACACCCACTTCCTCGGCAGTAAGCAGCCTCATGCCCTCCTTCACCGCCACCTTCTCCTCCTTGGTAAATTGAGCGGTGACCACATCCATTCTGAAGGCTGCACCACCCTCTTTATCCGCATCAGCCTTGGCTTCCTCCAAAGCCCGGAGATATATCCTAGTCATAACCCGGGGATAATCGTCCATCCAGGACAGGTTGCCCTGCTTCCAAGTACGGAAGTACATGTCCTGGAGCATCTCATCCATCATCCCCTCGTTCTCCTCAAACTCCCTCATCCGGGCCTCGGAAGCCGACAGCCTTGCAACGACAGTGTCTTTCTCCAATCGGTATCTCAAATAGTCAGCCTAAAGGGATTTCCGCATCGCCTCCATCTCCTCCTTCAGCTTAGCTTGAGCAAGCTCTACGGCCTCAAGCCTCCCAGATAACTCCTCTATCTGCTCAAGATCCGCTCTCCGAACCTCATCCACAGTGGCAATGGCCATATCAATCCGTTCCTTGCAGGTGGCCTCCATTTTTCGCAGCTCGGCTCTGCTGGCCTCCTCCATAGTTTTCTTTAGCCGTTTGGAGGCCGCCTTATGCTGGGAGATCTGAATGGCCTGATCGTCAAGCTGTTTGGCCTGATCGGAAACCATTAGCCGAAGCCGAATGTTAGCACTCCCAATTTCCTCCCCGGCTTTGACCAGTCGGCCATGATGCCCCATCAACTTCCTGGTCTCCTCAACGACCCGGTCAATGTTTGCCTTAGCCTCATCCCCCATGGTTACAATCCGAGTAGTGAGCAAATCAAGATCCAAGGCCTTGGCCTCATCAAGTACCCTTACCATGGGATTGCGTGGGAGAAGGTGTTCACCAGTAACCTCGTCAAAGGAAATATCTTGAGCACTTGGACCCAGATCCGGATGACCCGCAAATGGATTACGAGCCAAGCCGGGACGATCGACATGAGTAATAGTAGGATTTTCAGACGGATGCGGGAAGGGAATATACTCAGTGTGCTCCTCCGAGATATCATGAATAGGTTGAGGTGGAGGCTGCGGACCAGGTGAAGATTCAAATAAGGAGCGACTCCTCTTCTTCTTATGAATACTCTCTTCAATGACCCTAAGAAGAGGACGGTAGCTAACTACGTCTCCTGGAAGAATGGTCGAAGGCTTTGGTTTAGCGGAAGCTTTTAAGAGTTTGAATTGTTCAAGGCGGTGCCGAATGTCTGAAGTCTTGGCCGCCTTACCTGTTCCTGGAATAAAGACAAAGTGTTACAAGCATACATTGACTCATAATCCACGAAATATATCAAGTAAAGGAGAGACGAAAGCCGGCCATGAAATATTCCTAAGTACATAACATAAATAGAGTCGGCGGAAGTCAAAGATTCACCTTGAATCGCCGGTGGATCGGTACCAGTCACAGCCTTGTCGGCCCTCTCCACCTCCTCCACCAAGGCCGATCCTTCTCCCGACCCCTCAAAAGCCTGGTGGAAAGCCTCATCCGTCCACTCTTGAATCTCACCTACTTGCCCAGAAGACAAAGCCCCAGTGCCATCGCCGCTCTGCCCTTCGCCACCATCATCACCATGACCTTCACCATCACCTTCTCGGCCACTTCCACCCTCCGCTTCACCGCCTTCATCCTCGCCTTTCCCCTCCTCCACGTCCTCTTCCTCCGGAACGTCTGGACATGTGCTTGGGGAAGGTCCATCGGATTTCTTGAGCTTCTTTCCCCCGGTGACTGGAGGTACCGAGAAGGGTCTCCTCTTGCTGCTCTTCGTCATGGCCCCGCCTTTAGCTTTGGCAGCCCTCTCCTCGGCTGTATCTCTCTGCTTAACCACAGATTGACGTGGCAAAATCAAGTTGTTCTCAAGGAGAGTGGCATTCCTGATCAGGTAAGAAGCTGACCTATCCCTTCCTGAGATGGCCTCTATCTCCGCAGCCATCTGTACCAGGCGATCATTCTCCATGACCGCAAAACCACCTGTCGCTAGAAAGAAATAAAATCATATAAGAAGAAGCATTGCAGTAGGGATAGAGAAATTACAAATGAAATTCAACTTACAGCCAGAAGTGAAAAGGCGAAAAGAAACAGAGTCGTCCTTGACGAAGAACCATTCCTTCTTAAACATGGTGAACTTCGAGTATAAGTCCAAGAATGGCTTGAAGGAAACAGCCGATTCCAAACTGATGTATAGGGACCCCTTCTTGTAACCTATCAAATTATATAGGTACCGAATCTCCCGGTTGGAAGGGGGGCGCCCATACTTCCTTTGGAAAATGATGAACAAACACACCAGGATAGCATAGGAGTTGGGCTGAAGCTGGAATTGAGCCACCTTCAAGTAAGTAAGGAAGCTGACTATCCAGGCATTGATCGGAGGATGGCCCCGCACATGCAATGGTATCGGCTATAGGCGAAATATCCTTCAGGAGGATCATACAGCATCACACCGTCTCCCGGCAACAGCATACTCGCTCTGTCAATCCCAAAGGAACGGGCGATGACATCAAGTTGCCCCTCTTTAAGGGAGCTCAAAAAGCAGTCGGGAGGAGAGTTCTGAAGCTCTTGGGGGCCATATCCGTCCACTAATGACCTCGGGGAAGGTCCATGTCGCACTGGTTCCGGCTGGACTGGGGGCACGGCGAGGGACTCTCTCCTGTCTATAGATTTCCTCTTATCTGATCGCGTTTCCACTCTTTGAGACATTTATTTGCGATACAAGAAAGTATATCGTTAAAACACATAAACTATGTAATCTAGAGATTCACTGGTAATTCAAGTATAAAAGTCCATCCGGTAAGGGGTTCATTCAACAATCGGAATCCCCGAGTTCATTCAGTAAGGCCCAACCTAGAGCTCATTCGGCATTCCAAATATGAAGGCTCATTCTGCATTCCAACTTTCAATCTCATTCGACGATCGTACTCTCCAATTCATTCGGTACTCAGAACCCTCAAGTTCATTCGGTAGTACAATATAAAAGATCATTCAGCGGCAAAGGGGTCTCACCTGGTTCGGCTAATACTTTGATTCGGCGAAAATGAGAGTTTAATTCGGCAAAAGGTTCGGCTCGATTGGTAAGGAATAACAAAGGCACGTGGCCCCTATTTATAAGCAAACATCAATGACTGGACTAGATGGTTCGGCGCTTAAAACCGAATGAGGCTATCCCAGCAAAACAAAGCGCGACACATGCAGGCGTATGCGCCACTTTGGGGGGCAAATGTTGGGCGAGTTCTCACCACCGGTCCAAAGCTTCTCCAACTACCACTGACCGAACCAACCAACTACCGGTCGAAAGCCTCTCCAACAACCAACTACCGGTCCAACTCCATGTCCATGCCTAGCCGAACCAACCTCTACCGGACCAAATCCCACCGAGTCCTACCGAACCAAGCTTCATACACTCGCCACCGGACCACCTCCCTGCCGAACCAAACACTCTCCTCCATACGCGAACCAAGCTCCAGATAACCACCATCGAATCAAGGGAAGAATGTATTACCACCGGTCCAAAGTATCACCGGACCATCCACCTACTACCGAATCAAGACCAAGAAGGTATTACCGAACCAACACTACCAGGCCAGATTGTATCAGCCAAGGCCCACCAGCAGCTATATACATCCAAGACCCCTACCCCCAACCTCACTCTTTAAATAGAGGGGCAGAGGTACAACAATGGCAGACAAGTTTGAGAGCTCAAGCACGGAGAAAACTTTCAAACAACTTTCAGTTACTTGTAATCAAAGCTTTGTACTTGTAATCTGAATAGAAAAGGAGAATAACATATAAAGTGGACGTAGGCACGTTCTGGCATAACCACTATAAATCTGTGTGTCTTTTACAGTTTAGTCCCTACTTTTTATATATTTGCATAAACCACCCAAATCACTAAAAACAACATAAAATCAACTAATCCATACGACTTGGAGGTGTTTGCCCATTTTTTGTGCAAATAGTAAGTTATTTATTACTCTTGTGTACAAACAATTTTTCTATTTTTTTCATGCATTTTTGTTGTCTGTTTTAAAATTTTAACTTTGTAAGTGATTTCAATTAATGTAGTTCAAATGTATCAATTAAAAGGAAAGAAACGGTGATTGCAATTAATAGATTTAACCAAAAAAATGCAAGTTTTGTGTTAAACAAAATTTAATGCTAGTTTACTACATATATGTTTATACCTAAATTCAAACTTATGTTTTAGAGCAAAATTTAATGCTAGTTTGTATTGATATCTCATACGTTGTTAAATTAAATATTAATTGGAGATGATAAAGGGGGTAAAATAGATTTACACTTGACTATTTCCTTTTCAATTAGACTTTATTAGATTTTTTTGCGACATAACTTACCTTTCCATCTTCACTTTTCTAATTTACACTTACATTCATTGCCTTCTTATGTGGATTATTTTCATACCTTTTATTTATGAATGTAAACTATAAGTGGCGATAAAGACGTACATATATATTATACACCTGCTTATATTACCTTATTTATGCTATCATATTTTTGAATGTATATTAATGCATTCCTTGTAAAACATTCAATCGAAATGTTAACATGTTGTTTAATTTCCAATCTAATCACGAAGAGGGAGAAATGAAGACTTCTTAGTGCTGCATATTCTTTTAATTTATGACACAAATTTGGGTGGAGAATTTATTTTCATTTATTGTGTGTTAATTAAATCTTTAAAAGATGTTAATTTTGGTATGTTTAGGGTTAACAAAATTTATTAAGTAAACGATTGTTTTGAAATTTGAATTCTAAAAGTTTGTTCATATTTACTTTATTCTTTCCATTCATTTTCCAACTTCATTTTCTGAAACGTCATTTCATTTATTTCTAATTAATAGCGGTCTCTCTTTTCAAATCTCTTTGACCCTAAACCTAACTCTAACCTTATAAATAAGATATGATGCAAATGAAACCACAACCTCCATCCTAATCTTTTTTTTTCCTTTTCTTTTTTTTCTTCAAATCTCCTTATTATCTCTCATTTTAATTTTTCTTCCTCTTCAAATTTTCTTCTTCTTCTTCAAATTTTCTTCTACTTCAAACTTTCTTCTTTATTTTCAAATCTAGATCTTCTCTTCCATTTTCAGTTCTTATTTTAATCCTTTTCTTTTCCAATTCTTCTTTTTCATATCTTTTTTTTCCAAACCTTTTAAAAATATATACATTCATATAATAAGGAGGAAAATTAAAGTAAAACAAAATAAAAGAAAAATTACTGAACAAAGCTAGCAATCAAGAGAAGCATACGTGTTTTTCACGTCGGAAGAGTGGATGTGGCACGGTATTTTATTTTTGTTTAATTTATTTTTGTTAATTTCGATTTCAATTAGTACTAATAATCATAACTCATGCATATGAACTCCGTTTCACGTGCGGTTTTCTCTGCTAGGTTCGTATTGAGATCCCGGAAACTTTAACGCTGGTATGGCCGAATTTGGAGATGGTCAAATTTTTGGGTTTAATTGGATTTAAATTCAATTTAAATTCAAAAGGTGAGTGTTTTAACCCACTCACAACTTCTAAGTTTTCTTATGTTTGTTAAATTGATTTGAGATAGGAGTAGAAATTTATTTATGACCGTTTTGCATATTTTATTCATCATCTCAGTTAAATCGCATTTATTTAACTTAATTGTTAATTAATTTTATTATTGCATATAAATTGACAGTTAAATTTATTTATTTTGCATATAAACTTCTAATTAAACAGTTATTAATTTATTATTGAATATAAACTGTTTGTTGATACCTGTTATATTTTATATGCTCTATATGGATGTTTTGTTCAAATTGGATGATGACTGTAATAAGTGGTTGATGATTGATGTTTGGTGAACAGATGATGTGTTCCATATTATATAATCTGCAAGTTATCATGTATTTCATTTCATTCGGGATTGCGGTTTGAAATGATATACAACCGCATTTTTTTATTTTTAAATTGCTGATTGAAATGATAAATATCCGTATCACTTGACCATAGGGTAGAAAATTATATACAGACACCGTCGGTCTATATATATATGTAAATATTTTGAAAATGATTTCTATGGTTTGGATAGGACATGGTTTAATAAATATTAATTTTTAATCTTATATAAAATCTTATTTTATATATACATATATACAGTTAAACCATTGAATTTAAGCTATG
This sequence comes from Allium cepa, assembly GCA_030765085.1. Classification (NCBI taxonomy): domain Eukaryota; kingdom Viridiplantae; phylum Streptophyta; class Magnoliopsida; order Asparagales; family Amaryllidaceae; genus Allium; species Allium cepa. Next base: position 179,166,858 of record CM060940.1, read on the forward strand.
TATGAAATTCTTAAACGAAAATAAATAAGTTGAATAATGGAGTTTGATAATTTATATTATATGATTAGGTATAGGCTTAGGATATAGTGTTTAAATGATTCAAATAAATTTAGATTGGAAGGTAAATTAAAAAAATTATTGGAATTGAGCGTATTTAAGAATTAAACTCTATAAGTTGATGTAGAACCTTATTAAGCTTGAAAATTTTAAAGGTATGATATTTGTAACTGAAATTTTATTTCAAGATAAATTAAATGAATATTTCTAGTATAAATAAATTGGAGGAAATATTTAGTTATATAAAATTTGAGTTTTATATAAATGATTATGGATTTATCATGCAAATATTTAAGACTAAATAATAGAACATTGAATTTGTTGAAAGTATAAATTCCAACCTTAGTTTTGAAATTATTAATACTCAAATTGGATATATATTGAAATTGAAGTGGTTTTGGAAACTGAAGGTGAAATTTAAATTTATGGTTTAGACTTCATTTAAAGAAAATATATTTGTAAAGTCATGGAAATTATTTTACTTTACAAAGTAATTTTAAAATTAAACCATTTTATTTTTTATACTGTTGAATATCCAAACCCTTTGAGTTTTAGAAGTATGGTTTTAAGGCTATGAGTTTCGAAGTATTATGTTTTGAAAGTTATAATTCAAATGTTTGGTTTCCAGAAATTATAAAATTTTGAAGCAGTATAATTTTGGAAAAGTGATATATTTGAAATAAAAAAATGATATTATTGATTTGGATTTTTTATTAAAATAATATCAAAATGAGTTTGATTTGGAAATGGAAATGATATCGTATTTATGGGTTTGAAATGGATAATTTTATTCTGGTTTTAAAATATAAACTATTTTAAACACCGCAGTGTTATAATAACGTTTGGTTGTTAAAGAGACTGGGATCGGAAGTTGTATACTCTCTGCCAACTCCGAAAACCACTTTAACAACCATGTACGCGGTGGAGATTCCAGAATGAAGTAGGTTGGTGGCGACGTTTCCTATAAGGTAAATACGTGGACCTAACTCCTGTGAGTTGGCATAAGGTGGCTAAAACAGAAGCGATTGACGGGTTAATAAGGTAGCACCTTTGATCGGACATTTCCCTTCAATACTATACTCTGCCTTTGGATTGATTCGGTGGCCACCTTCACTTTTGATTTCTTTGATTTGGGGGAGTTTGTTCGAGGTGGGCGGTAGCTGCGCGCTACGCGTTACCACCGACCCGGAAGCGTAATTGGTATATCTACCCTGGCATTGCCAAGTTGTGCCGTGTCACCTACCCTAGCGCGCCTTATACAATTTTGGTTTTGTACCATATCTATTGAGTGCCCTCTGACGACGCCCAGTACGGGGGAGATTACGGTACTGTATAGACTATGGGAATATATTATGTGTTAAGTTGGAAAATGTAAAGCCTTAACGCTATTTAAAGTAAGTTTATTTCACAATTAGACACTATTATAATAGTGAAATATACTACATAGTAAATAGTTTAACATATCCTTAGGAGATGTAAATCCCGAGCATCTCTTGAGTTACTGCACTCATATCTATTTCTGTTGACTTAACTCACATAAGATCTTTTAGTTCTGACTCGAGTGTTTTTGTCTTTTCAAATTCGCTCGGGTCAGTCCGAGCGTTTCAGGATCGGAGACTTTAGTTCTGGAGGACGAAGACGAAGATTTGTAGTATTTCTATCTACTATATTATTCCACTACACTATTTAATTCCGCTACATTGATATTTATGGGTATGTGAACTCTGATATTTTTTGTATAAAGAAGAATCAAATGTTTGTAAATAGTTTTATGAACTGTATATTTATTATTATATTTTATCCTTCTGCTGTGAGATTCTGTTTAGTTTTTTCTCTTCTCTGTTTTTCTTATTTACCCCATAACAATCCGCCCTTCCGTATGGTTTGAATTGGCACGTGTGTCGATTTAAAGCGTGCAAAAAGCTGGATGTTACAAATAACAAACTTGCAAACCCTTCCCAAAATAGTGCACGTTAACTGGAAAATATTGCTCCTCAACCACCTAGATTCATCCTCTTGCTTTGGTGTCAAACAAGATCTCCTCATCATCAAATTACGTCCTTCGCCTCCTGACACTAATTCTACTTCCTCCTTAACTTGTGGTGAACTGGAATATTCTACTTCTTCATCCTCAACCTCAGCAACCATCACTCGCTTCTTCGGCTTCGGACATTCATTGCTCTTGTAACCAAACTCTTGACAATTATAACACTTGAAATTGTTGTTGACCTTGGTTTTAGCAACTTCATTAACAACCGGTTTATTAACAACCTTGGAAACATCCGCATTGCTACTAGCCCCTTTCACTTGATTATTGGAATTTGTAAACACACCACCACCTCTTCTACCCTACTTCCCCTAAGCTAACGCCTTTTGGTGTGCTTCAGCCACGGATCATGGATCAAACATGTTCACCATATCCTGAATTAGCGTTCTCAGTCCTCCAACAAATCTAGCCGTCAATTGTTCCTCTGTCTACATGATATCATTCCTCGCAATCAATTGATAAAATTCATCCGCATAATAATTCACCGACTTTTTTCCCTGTCTCAAATTCTGCAATCGCTGATACATAAGAGATTGATAATTATGAGGCAAGAAAGTAGCCTTCATCAACTTCTTCATCTTCTCCCATAAGATAATCTTCGATTTCCTCATTCTTTCCCGTGTAAGTTTGGTTTGTTGCCACCATGACATAGCTCTTCCCCTCCATCGTGTAGCAACCAACTTAACTCTACGATGCTCAGGTACTTCCTTGAGGTAAAAAATTTCCTCAACATTTGATATCCAATCCAGAAACTCCTCCGCAATTATTCCACCATTGAATTCTAGAATTTCAGTCTTCATCCTCGACTCCCATTTACGATCATCTTCTACATTCCGATAGTGATTTCGTACTTGGTCTCGATCTCGATAATGAACACTACATCTGTCACCATCTTCATCATAGTCAAATGTACTTCGGTATCGATCTCGACCATCAACATCTCTTCGATCATGCATATCTCTTCTACTATGTCTTTCAACATCACGATATGGCTCATCTCCAAACTCACGTGGCGTTCTTCTCTCTTCATTTTTGTATTCATGGTAATCTCGTCTCATTGAAACTGATGATTCTCTTCTTTCTCAACAAGATTGTGGCGACACCTTCCTCGCTTCCGCAATCGATGGCGAAACTCTGTTTCCTCCATGGTTTGAGACTGGCGACCTTCTCCTTTGACCTTGATTCATATCAATCATCAATTTCTCTAACTTCCCAATTCCGTCATCAAACTTTTCATTGATGCGTTGTTCCATTTTCTCAGGTTCTTCTCTTCTATACAATGCTTCAACATTTTGATGACGATTAGCACTCCTCGGCGGCATGATTATCTTTAACAACAATCTTCAACAAACTCGCCTTTAACTTCTTCAATTAAACTGACTTTCGGCCTTGATCAACTTAGCTCGGATCAGAACTTCCACTCTCGGCTTGAACAAATCTCCCACACACCTGAACAAGCTCGGCTTCAACTTCAACTAGCTCTCGGCCTTGACTCTTCTAACTCTTCTCCTTGGCTCCAAAGACTCGTCTTAGCTATGATTGGCTAAGTCTAGCTCTGATACCAAACTGGCGCAGCGGATATGACGATGACGACGAAATGAGGATTTCCTATCAAACTAATCGAAGAAACGATTAGATGAAACAAGATAAATCGATGGTTTGAAAATACCGAACGCCCAAATTCGTTGATCTTGAGAGATTCCGAATTCTAGCTATCTCGAACATGTTGATCGCGCACGATACCGTGTTAAAAGATCTACGATTCTTCTACGTTGATCTCGCGCACGAGATTCAGTGAATCGGCTTCAAATCCGTTGATTCGAGCGCACTCGAATAACCGAAAATGGAGAAAGGAGACAACGCTCAACTTCCAATTTCAAAGAGGCACAAAGAACTCAAACAAAGTTTTATTCAAAAATCAACCCACCATTGCAAATGGCACACACCCGTATTTATAGAAGATTTACAACTCACTCGACTCAGTACATGCACGACCTAACATTAGTCACGACTTACGACCTAAGCGCCTCACGGCTTACGACTTAAGACACACAACACAAACAACCTACTACCTACTGGTCGTGACTTACAACACAACGCGAGTTGACAAATATGTACAACACAAACAAGTGGCTCAACACAATACACGACTCATATATACAAGCGACATAACAAAATATACCACACACGAACGACATACGACTTAAGAAAAGAATACAAATACAACACCTAAAAGCGACTCAACGACCTACGACCTAAGATTTTGCGGCATAAGATAACAGCATGCGGCATAAGGTCGTTATCTCGCTTGAGCGACCTAAGGAAATGACTTCTGGAAATCTTCATGCGACCTAAAGTAACATGGCATAAGTCTCAGTTGGTAACCCGTTAGGTCGCCGTCTCCTCCTCCGTTAGGTTGCTGGCTCTTTCTCCACTGCATATCTTGCATAAGCTGCTTGACTTTCTTGATTTGTATAGCTTGCTAGGTCGTTCACATAGCCCGCTCGCGACTCACAGATGGACGCGATGGGTCGCTGGAACGTTTTAAGACCTAACTCGTTAGGTCGCAAACGACTTAAGGCTATCAACCGACTTTCAACAATGGGGTTAGTGGATTGCGCTGCATCAAAAAATATATATAATTAACTATAATTCACTAAGCTATTCATAACACATACAAACCAAAAATGTCTAACAGTTATAAGCGGCATAAATAAATGCTTGTTAAAATATGATATAAGAAGAAAAGATATCGTACTTAATATTCCGTAAGCGAAAGTTCTGCTGCTTCTTTCCTATAATCTCCAGCTTTAAACGCTGCCATATATTTGTAACGACAATCCATCTTGCAAATCCACAAGTTCCATTAGCATGTTGTGTGTTAATATCATAAATCATAATAGCATGTTGTGTGTTAATCCATCTCTTCCTACAATATATTTATACGCTATGTAGCTTACATCAGATAGATGAGAGAAATTTATGACATGAGTAAAAAAATCATCAAAGTTCCAATGCATGTGTGATGTATATATCGAGGTCTGTTTCGTTTGGCCAAAAATAATTGTATTTCGAGATAGTATATCGATCCGAGTTGGAATTTTTCACTCAATTTTCGACGGCGGACCCTAGATATGGATTTTTGATTAGTCCTAGAAATTCTCTATCAAGGTTATGGCTATGCATGGAGAATGACGGTTTCTGATCAAGGAACCAGATCTGAGTTCGGACTAGAAAGTTGGGTGGATGATACTAGTTCGGAAGTAAAATTGTGTGATCGAGTGAGCGGTTGGATTTGAAATTATGTACGGATAATATATGTACATCGTACGTGCTTGAATGAAATAGATATTTGATTGGCATAATTGAAGTATGTAAAATATATTTGTAATATATATTCAACTCTCCTTGTTGAATCTACAACCAAAAGAAAAGATTTTTGAAAAATATGTGAAGTATAAAAGGGAAATTTTCAAGTTGGAAAGAATAAATTTATATATATACATATATATATATATATATATATACACAAATGATTTTATGAGAATGATTTTGGGAAAAATGTTTTTGAAACCCATTGATTTTGAAAGGCTTTTGATTTTTTGGGAAAAATCAATTTTAGGAATTTGGAAAGCCAAGTCTGGAACTATCGATTTTAGATATCGATTTTGTGTAAAGGAGATTTATATGTGATACATATAAGGGTATGATTTGAAAGATAATATATGTGTATAGTATAAAATGTTTTGAGAATAGCTGTGGGGAAAAAGGCGCTCCCATTTTAGTGAACTTCTAGTAGGAGATCCACGGGGTGGTTCTGCCTTGAGCCCTAAGGGGATTCTAAATTTGATCCTGAGAGGAAGTCCGGACAAATTGAAGTTCCAGAGGATTGTGGTTGGGGTAGCGAAAGTCGAGGGCGCTGATGCCTACAGAGACATTTGGGTTGTGCTGTGACGATAGTGTAACTCGATGTAACTGCGATCTACTACGCACCATAGCGAAAGTTGAGGGGCAGTGATTTCCAAAGGTCTACGTTTGATTTCGCTGGGAGAACGACGTGACATCAGTAGACTGCGATCTATGAAGACATAGAGAAAGTTATGTGGCATTGAGTGCCTACAGGCTACATTAGGGCTCGACTGATGTAGTCAGCGATCTATGTGGGAGTGGTGAAGTTTCATTTGGTAGCGAAATTCGAGGGCGCTGATGCCTACAGTTACATGTGTTTTTTCCGTGATGGTGATGTAATACCTGGGTGTAGCTGCGATCTATGGCGGTTTCCATGGTGTAATCGAGGGGCGGGGAGGCCTACAGTTTTCAAAGGTTTTGCCGTGAAGGCGACGTAATCATCGGGCAAACTGCAACCATGGAGGGGGTGGTGATTTCTAGAGCATTCTCACCAAAAATGTTTTCTATATTTTCACAAAAGTTTTCTAAGTATTTTCACTGGATGTTGAAAAAGGGTTTACCAAGTACTTATAGATTTTCAGTCCTACGCCCAATCAACGTATGAGCGAATTTCTATAAGAACAAGGATGGACTTGTTCAGACATCGTGTTATAAAAAGTATTTTTATAAAGCTATTTTGGTAATATTATGTAGACATTAAAGAGTTTTAAATTTTTTAAATAAGAGGAGTTATAATTAAAAATGTTCAAAGAGTAATTTTACTGATAATAAGCATTGTAATAAATTTTTGGCTTCGTTCATTTTCGAGGACAAAAAGTTTTAAAGGTGGAGGAATGTGATAACCCGAGTTTTTGGACATCTGATAGTTGGATAATTAACCGATTTTTACTATTGAGATATTGATTTTTGTTTAGTTGAACAAATAAAATTTTGATAACTAAAAGCATCTGGGTTTATATATGGTGATTTGAAGCATTGATTTGAATTCAATATAATAATTTACATAAGCTATTTAAAAGTTAAATTCTATATTTTCAAAAAACTAAAAATAAATATTTGTTAATTAAAAAGTATAATAGCTTTAGTTAAAGTTAGAATTGATAAAAAGGTTTATATGCTTTCTTTTAAAAATTTTACATGAATAAATACGGTTTGTATATGTAAATATAAGAACATAAAATAAATTAATAAAAACATAAACATGAATAATCTTGGTTTTTGACATTTGTAGCATGTGTGTAACATGCAATTACAAGTGGCATTAGTTTCTTTTGAAAATTGAAATATAATTAATTGTTTAGAGAAACCAAGCTGTATACTTATTTTTCTCAATCCTTTTTCTTTACTTCTTTCAAAAACTAAAACTAAATAAAAACTAAAACAAATTCAACAACTTCAAGTTCAACCTAAGCAAGCAAAATAGATTCAAATCAAAGATCAAGCAAATTAAAATTTAAACTCAAGATCAGTTCTATATCAAGTAGCAGATCAGATCAAGATCAAATAGCAATTCCTGGAAAAAAAAGAGAAGATCTGTCTCTGTTTAATCAAAATCCGTGAGTAAACATTTTTTTAAAAAAGCTTAAATCTGGTTGTATACTTTGATACATGTGATAAGTATTTGAAGTAATATGTAACAACCCGATATTTTCAACCATTCGCATCCGCACATGTCGGACTTGAATTGCTCAAAATACCGCATTGTAAATAAAATTTGGCAAATCTCAGAATATACAGTAAATAAAATCACAGATCACAGACACAGAGTATTTAATAATGCAGCGGAAGTAAAAGAAATAGTAGTTCATGAAGCCACTATATAAATATATCAGAGTTAAATAAAATACAACAGACTAAATAAAGTACAACAGAACTGTTAAGATGATAACCAAGTACAAGCTGAATAGAACAACAGAACTGGAATAGATAAAACTAGATAAGCAGATAATCTCCAGCGATTCCAATCTCCAGAAAGTGGAATCCAAATCTGTGAATAACTCAGGCTGACCCGAGCGTAAATAAAAATACAAACACTCGAGTCAGGACAATATATACTTATATAATGTAAACCAACTCAAATGAACTGTAATAAGGTACAAGTAACTTAAAGGATGCCTGAGACCGCCCATCCTTTAAGGATCCGTTAAACTATTTACTATGTAGTAATATTTCTCTATTATAATAATGTCTACAGTAAAATAAACTTACTTTTAAATAGCGTTCCGGGCTACCCATATCACCCTTCACACATAATAGTCCCAGTAGTCCATCCAATATCATGCCATCTCCACTCCGGGTGACTGTCAGAGGATACCACACGGGCTACGGGAGAAAAACAAACTCGTAGTAAAGGCACGGTATGGTAGGTGACACGGCACACAAGGCAATGCCAGGGTAGATATACCAATTACGCACACGGGCTGGTGGTAACGCAGCAGCCACATACGCCCACCTCGGAACACACTCACATATCAAAATCGGAGGATGGCCATCTAATCAATCACCAGTAAGAGTATAGCATCGAAGGAATGTGTCCAATAGGAGGAATGACCTCACTTGGCCCGAGATCGCTCTTGTTTTAGCCACCTTATGCCAACTCACGGGAGTTGGTTCCACGTAAATATACCTCAAGAACGTCGCCACCATCCTACTTCATTCTGGAATCTCCACCGCGTACACGGTTAGTCAAAGTGGTTTTCGGTATCGGTAGAGAGTATGCCCATATCCGATCCCGGTCTCTTTGCCAACCAATCGTTATTATAACCCGTAGTTATAACTTTAAAACAATATTTTATACTTCAAAATAAAATATCATTTCGATCCAAATCTTTATCAAAATAAAGATTTAATCATTCCAAACCATTTCAATATATCATCATACCATATCTTCCAAATTCAAATATTTATCAAAATAAATATTGAATCATTTCTAACCATTTCAATATATTAAATTATCCTATCCTTTCAAAACTTCCTTTCAAATCATTTTAATATATTAAAATTCATAACCTTTCAAAGCTTCATTTCCAATTTATCATATCTTTCAGAATTTCTTTTCAAATCATTTTAATATCGAAATATCATATCTTTCAAAACTTCATTTTTTTTCAAATCATTTAATGTCAAAATATCATATCATTCAAAACTTCCTTTCAAATCATTATTCATTTTATTCAATTTAAAATACCAATTCAATTCACATTTCAAAACAGTTTATATTTCAAAAATCATTTTAAATCATTAAAATGAAGCTATTATCTTTAATAAATAAAGTATTAAATTTCCAAAATTTTCAACTTTCAAAGTTCATTTATTCACTTAAGTTTATCAAAACAGCGAAAATTCACTTTTCGCAGCATTTAGAAAACGCTATGAAAATTTACATTCAAAACGGTTCAATTTAACAAAAGACAGCATTTTAAAAATGCTGTAATAGGGTTTACTTAAATTTCAAATAACTTAGTTAAATTCAACAATTATAGCACTTAAAAAGATTTCTATAATAGCCTTTAATTTAATTTAGCTTTTTAGTTCATTATCATCAACTACAGCATTTACAAATACTGTAATATCATTTACATTGCAATTAATAGCATTTCAAAAAATACAGTTAATTAACTTCAAATATTCAATATAATTTCACAACCAATTATAATTTTATTTAAAACATTTTTTTTATAAAATCATACATTTTCACATTTATAAACAACATTTAATTTTCCTTAAGTTCATGATTTTATAAAGTTAAATTTCCATTCAAAAATCAAGATTTAATAATAATTCACTTATTAAATTTCAACATTCAAATTTAAATTCATTGAATTAAATTTCAACTTAACACTTAAGTTCAAATTTCAAAATATAACTTAATTTCAATTTTATTCACTTAACTTAAAATTCACTTTTAAGCCAAATTCACAAATTCCCATTTGGTTATATTTCAAAATTTCAACTTAAATAATCATCCCTTTCATTTTTTTTACTTTACTCAAAAATCATTAATATATTATAAAATCATTTAAAATTCATTTTAAATTCAAATTATCATAAATTTATCATAATTTCATATTTAATTTAATTTCCAATTATAATTAAATCAAAATTTCCAAATTAACTTACATTTAAATTTTCTAACTTTTCCATAATTTATTTAACCTATAAATTTCCAAAAAAATCAATAATACTTTACAAAAATCATTTTTAATTATGTTTTAAATCAAAATATTATAATATTTACATTTCAAACATATTTTTAAAAATTTTAGAAAAATATATTTTAACTACGGGTCTGTATATAATTTTCTAGCCTAGGTAAAGTGATACGGGTAATGTATCATTTCAACTCGTAATTTACAAAGAAAATCCGGGTTTTATCATTTCAAACCCGCAGTCCCAAGTAAATGAAATAAAATGAAAATCGCTCAGGCCTATCATTTCAGCCCATAACGATTTTCCCCTATTCTAAAGTCCGTTCGGGTATGTATCATTTCAACCCATAGTAATTCTAATCTAAAGGGAACTTGCAGTGTGATAAACTGATAAAAATAACAGAACAACTTAATATAACAGTAACAGATGTTATAATAGGTGTTTAAGCACGGGTGAACATCATATAATCATAATATAGCATATGTAACATGTTAATGCATTTTACAGATTCAAAAGGGGTCAATTTACTAGTTATATATGTACATATTGTCTGGTGAGGATAACTCACTTGTTTGAGCTAGAGACACAACAACGAATGCACGAATGAGATCTCAACAAGAACGATAACACGACACAAAGATGAGTGGGAGAGCCAAAGTATCAATTCCCTTAGATACATTCAACAAAACAAGTATAACAACACATAAGTTTCAACACAAAATACCATTAAACAATGATAGAATTGGATGCATAAACAAATCCATAGTGTTTGCACTTGCTTTCTACCACCTATGCTTCAGCTCCAGATCTGAAATTGTAACAACCTGATATTTTCAACCATTCGCATCCGCACATGTCGGACTTGAATTGCTCAAAATTCCGCATTGTAAATAAAATTTGGCAAATCTCAGAATATACAGTAAATAAAATCAAAGATCACAGACACAGAGTATTTAATAATGCAGCGGAAGTAAAAGAAATAGTAGTTCATGAAGCCACTATATAAATATATCAGAGTTAAATAAAATACAACAGATTAAATAAAGTACAACAGAACTGTTAAGATGATAACCAAGTACAAGCTGAATAGAACAACAGAACTGGAATAGATAAAACTAGATAAGCAGATAATCTCCATCGATTCCAATCTCCAGAAAGTGGAATCCAAATCTGTGAATAACTCAGGCTGACTCGAGCGTAAATAAAAATACAAACACTCAAGTCAGGACAATATATACTTATATGATGTAAACCAACTCAAATGAACTGTAATAAGGTACAAGTAACTTAAAGGATGCCTGAGACCGCCCATCCTTTAAGGATCCGTTAAACTATTTACTATGTAGTAATATTTCGCTATTATAATAATGTCTACAGTAAAATAAACTTACTTTTAAATAGTGTTCCGGGCTACCCATATCACCCTTCACACATAATAGTCCCAGTAGTCCATCCAATATCATGCCATCTCCACTCCGGGTGACTGTCAGAGGATACCACACGGGCTACGGGAGAAAAACAAACTCGTAGTAAAGGCTCGGTATGGCAGGTGACACGGCACACAAGGCAATGCCAGGGTAGATATACCAATTACGCACACGGGCTGGTGGTAACGCAGCAGCCACATACGCCCACCTCGGAACACACTCCCAATCAAAATCGGAGGATGGCCATCTAATCAATCACAAGTAAGAGTATAGTATCGAAGGAATGTGTCCGATCGGAGGAATGACCTCACTTGGCCTGAGATCGCTCCTGTTTTAGCCACCTTATGCCAACTCACGGGAGTTGCGTCCACGTAATATACCTCAAGAACGTCGCCACCATCCTACTTCATTCTGGAATCTCCACCGCGTGCACGGTTGTCAAAGTGGTTTTCGGTATCGACAGAGAGTATGCCAGATATCCGATCCCGGTCACTTTGCCAACCAATCGTTATTATAACCCGTAGTTATAACTTTTAAAATAATGTTTATACTTCAAAATAGGATATCATTTCAAATCCAAATCTTTATCAAAATAATGATTAAATTAATTCCAAACCATTTTAAAACATCATATCTTTCCAGAAATTCTTGTCCAATCATTTTAATATATCAAAATATCATATCTTTTCAAAACCACATTTCAAATCATTTTAAAATATCAAAATATCATATCATTTCAAAACCACATTTCAAATCATTTTAATATATCAAAATATCATATCATTTCAAAACCTCATTTCAATCATTTTAATATATCAAAAATATCATATCCGTTTCAAGTCATTTCAATCATTTTAATATATCAAAAATATCATATCTTTCCAAAACTTCATTTCAAATCATTTTAATAAACCAAAATATCATATCTTATCAAAACCACATTCATTTCAAATCATCATTCATTTTATTCAATTTAAAATACCATTTCAATTTACATTTCCAAACAGTTTATATTTCAAAAATCATTTTAAATCATTAAAATGAAGTTATTATATTTAACAATTAAATTATTAAATTTCCAAAAATTTCAACTTCTAAAGTTCATTTATTCACTTAAGTTTATCAAAACAGTGAAAATTCACTTTTCGCAGCATTTAGAAAACGCTACGGAAAGTTACATTCAAAACAGTTCAATTTAACAAAAGACAGCATTTTTAAAAATGTTGTAATAGGGTTTACTTAATATTTCAAATAAACTTAGTTAAATTCAACAATTATAGCACTTAAAAAGATTGCTATAATAGCCTTTAATTCAATTTAGCTTTTTAGTTCATTATCATCAATTACATCATTTACAAATGCTGTAATATCATTTAAATTGCAATTAATAGCATTTAAAAAATGCAGTTAATTAACTTCAAATATTCAATATAATTTCACAACCAATTGTATTTTTATTTAAAACATTTTTAACTTATAAAATCATACATTTTCACATTTATAAACAACATTTAACTTTCCTTAAGTTCATGATTTTATAAAGTTAAATTTCCATTCAAAAATCAAGATTTAATAATAATTCACTTATTAAATTTCAACATTCAAATTTAAATTCATTAAATTAAATTTCAACTTAACACTTAAGTTTAAATTTCAAAATATAACTTAATTTCAATTTTATTCACTTAACTTAAAATTCACTTTTAAGCCAAATTCACAAATTCCCATTTGGTTATATTTCAAAATTTCAACTTAAATAATCATCCCTTTCATTTTTTAACTTTACTCAAAAATCATTAATATATTATAAAATCATTTTAAATTCATTTTAAATTCAAATTATCATAAATTTATCATAATTTCACATTTAATTTAATTTCCAATTATAATTAAATCAAAATTTCCAAAATAACTTACATTTAAATTTTCTAACTTTTCCATAATTTATTTAACCTATAAATTTCCAAAAAAATCAATAATACTTTACAAAAATAATTTTTAATTATGTTTTAAATCAAAATATTATAATATTTATATTTCAAACATATTTTTAAAAATTTTAGAAAAATATATTTTAACTACGGGTCTGTATAAAATTTTCTAGCCTAGGTAAAGTGATACGGGTAATGTATCATTTCAACCCGTAATTTACAAAGAAAATCCGGGTTCTATCATTTCAAACCCGCAGTCCCAAGTAAATGAAATAAAATGAAAATCGCTCAGGCCTATCATTTCAGCCCATAACGATTTTCCCCTATTCTAAAGTCCATTCGGGTATGTATCATTTCAACCCATAGTGATTCTAATCTAAAGGGAACTTGCAGTGTGATAAACTGATAAAAATAACAGAACAACATAATATAACAGTAACAGATGTTATAATAGGTGTTTAAGCATGGGTGAACATCATATAATCATAATATATCATATGTAACATGATAATGCATTTTACAGATTCAAAAGGGGTCAATTTACTAGTTATATATGTACATATTGTCTGGTGAGGATAACTCACTTGTTTGAGATGGAGACACAACAACGAATGCACGAATGAGATCCCAACAAGAACGATAACACGACACAAAGATGAGTGGGAGAGCCAAAGTATCAATTCCCTTAGATACATTCAACAAAACAAGTATAACAACACATAAGTTTCAACACAAAATACCATTAAACAATGATAGAATTGGATGCATAAACAAATCCAAAGTGTTTGCACTTGCTTTCTAGCACCTATGCTTCAGCTCCAGATCTGAAATTGCACGGCTAAAGGCATGGTTTGGATCTGGTCTGGGTTCCTAAAGGTCGGCGTAGCATGGGAAAATGATGGAGCAAAGTATGGTAGAGAGATAGGTGCATGGAACTAACACTACAATGCAACTACCATGGATCCTATGCAACATATGGGTTCGGCCACAAGCTAGCATGGTGCGGCCATCACTGTAGTGGGCTGTAGGATGGTGTGGCAGCGGGTTCCAGGTCATCCATGGATGGTGGAGGTGGAGTAGGTGGCGGCCAACGGGTGGTTGAAAGTGATGAAGGCATAGGTGATTGGCTATGGTGCATATAGGTGAAGTTTGTGTAGATATTGTTGGATTTGGTCACATGGGTGCATGGCCAGTGGCTTGGGGCTGTAGAAGAGGTGGTGGAGGATGGCTCAGGTGGTGGTGGTGGCAGCCATGGTGAAGGAGGAGCAAGGGGCTGAGCTACAAGGGTGAGAAAGCAAGTGAAAACAACACAAACAAGTAGAAAAGCAATGGAAAAGAAAAAGAATTTTACCAAACTCTTGGAGATGATGGAGGCTAAAATTTTCAGAGATGAGGAGGAAGAAATTTCATGAAAAATGAAGAAAAAAAAATACGGCTGAAGATGGTATAAGGAACAGCCCCAATTGAATGCATATGATGAAATTGAAAAGGCAGGGAGGTGAAAGGTCAAAGGTAAATGAAAGGTTTTAAACTCTTCATATTTCTCTAATTCTTTTTGTAATTTTAAATACATTTAAAATACTGATAAATAAAGATAAAATAAACTCAGAAATAAATTAAACAAGTAAACAAAATAAATAAATATTAATTACATATAATTTAATTAATAAAACAGCAAAAATTGCAAACTAGTCTTGAAAATATGAAAAATAAATGCAATGAACTTTGGAAAATCTTTATGTACTTGTAAAAATATTTATAACAAAGATAATAACATAAACTAAAATGCATTCACAAATAAATATATAAATTTTAATTTAAATATAATTTAAATGAAGAAAATAGCAAAGAAAATAGAAACTAGGCTTTAAAAATAGAAAATACATTCAATAAGCTTTGGAAAATTTCAAACATCTCTTTAAAAATATTTAACTGGTAAAAATATATGTAACATAACATATAATACAATTTATAATAAGATATGACAAATAAAAATTATCTATATAATTTAAAATCAACAATATTGTTAAATAAAACAATTTACACCCAATTTTGTAAAAGCATAACTTTCACAGTATTATTCGGATTTCAACGAAACGAAAAGCATTGTTCCTGAAATTTTATTTACTTTCATAACAAAAGGTAAAATTAAAATTTTAAAACTTTTAAAATTTAAATTTAAAAGTCAAAGTTTGACCAGATTGACCAAAATTCACTTTTCTGGAAATATTCAATTTATGCATGATTGAAATTCAAATCCACATCAAAATCAACATTTGTATTTCTATTAACAAAATATATTCATTTTAATAAATAAAATAATTTTTTTTTTAAATTAGGAATTTAAATTAAAATAATTAAAATATACAATTACAAACATCAGAAAATACAGGGTTGTTACACTCTCCCCCACTCAAAACTTTTCGTCCCCGAAAAGGAATGAGGTAAGGGAAGCACAGAAAAAGATAGAATGAAATAGTATTAAGACAAGATGACAAGAAGATTAAAATCATACCTGATAACTGTTGCTATAGGTAAGATTAACAATGTGGAGATGATCTTTCCAAGATCTTCCAGAATTCAAGAACACAAGCGTGGAAAAAAAATCTTTTAGAATCTGATTCACCCTGTAACGACCCGTATTTTTAGCTATTTTAATTAGAAAATTTAAGGTGATTACTGAAGGAAAATGATTATTAATGTAATTTGTTGAATAATTTAATATTTGAAATTATTTGAATAATTGGATAACGGGTTTAATATGATTAAAAATGATTTGTAAAATTCTATTTTATCATATTAAAGTTAGAATGATGTTGTAGAACTTTTAAAATCGAATTAAAAGTAAATTTGTGAAAATTGAATATTTTAATATTTAATTGACGAGTTAAAATGGCCATTTTTCAAACAGTCTCGGATTTCGACGAAACTTGCTTCATCGGATCCGTAATAGTAAATTATGGTAGGATTTCAATTTTCGTAGCAATTGGACTTGTCGTTTGGCTGTGCGAGCTTGAAACGCGTAGAAATTTAATTTCGAATTTAATTAAAATAATCGACTTCGAAAAGCTATCTTCCAGATATGATCGAATTAGGCCTTGAAACTAGTTCCATTGCGTCCGGAGTGGGGGTAAAACCTTATAAACGCCTAGCGGCACGTCTCGATTGGATTTCGGATGATTTTGGACCTACCTATATAAATATGCACGCAAACCGAGACAGTTTTATTATTATTTTAAACCCAGAAACCCTAATTCTAAATCATGGCCGCCACCTATTCCATGGCCAGAAATTGCCGATCTTCTTTCCTTAATATCTCTCAATCCGTTCGACGAAATCGAAAAATTCCAAAAGCAAAAGTATAAATCTCGACGAGCTCTTCAAATCCATACGATTGATGTATGCTAATTTTTCATGGATTCGTCCAGATCTGACTTGGAAGTGTGTACGTATTTCCTTGGATTGTGTGCAAACGACGGCGAATGACGGGATGAAACTTGGCGCGTAGGTGGCTCTGGTGAAGGGCTTCGTGGTGGCGCTAGCTGATCGTTCTGGAAGTCGACGAGGTGGTCATGAAAATTGCTTGAAGATCGGCGGCTAATGGGTTTGCATACTTGAATTTCACGTTGGGGAAGAAGCGCCGGAATCACGGAGATGAGAGCTGCGCTGCAGTGCAGATC
The DNA here is from genome assembly GCA_030765085.1 of Allium cepa. Lineage (NCBI taxonomy): Eukaryota > Viridiplantae > Streptophyta > Magnoliopsida > Asparagales > Amaryllidaceae > Allium > Allium cepa. The sequence goes on from CM060940.1 coordinate 179,184,058, forward strand.
CGAAAGTGTTTGGAGCTCATTAAAATTTTATGTTAAATCGAACGTCGTTCGATTTGATTTAAAATTGTAAAATCAAGGTGAGTGTTTTATAACGCTCACAACGTACTGAATATCATTATGCTAGTTAAATTTGACATTTTGCATAGTTATGATTTTTATTTGTTGTTGTTTGATAAAATTTAATTATCATATTGATTGTCATTTGAATTCACCGTTAAAAAAATTAAATTGACAGTTAAATTTAAATTAAAATTGAATTGCGATTAAATTACCTGACATTGATAAATATGAAATTGCCGTGAATTGTATTGCCTATTGGATGATGTATTTCGAAGGATGTTATTGGTTGATATTTAAATGTTTGGATGTTTATTTGTTTATATATATCCTGCTGTGCATACATATGACACTGTGATTGATTTAAATGATATATTCATCCCTGACATTTAATTGTAATAACTAATCACTTGGCCATAGGTTAGAAAATTATATACGGACACCGAGTTGGATAAATTAAATGATTTTAAAAGTTGTTTTGAAATTATTTAAATGAATTGATTTTAAGAATAAAATCCAATTTATGGAAATTGAATTATTTTGAATTGGAGCTCGAAATGTTAGAATTTAAACTTGGTAAACGAAATTATTAAATAAAATCGAAGTTTAGATTTAAATTGAAAATTGAAATACGGTGTAAATTTTTGAAAGTTGATTTGTTTTAAAAGATTGGACTTTTAATCGAACTCTGAATATTTCTAAGAAAATTGATATGAAATGATATTTCAAGTTTGATTTTGGAATTGAAAATTTATTTGAAATTTAAAGAAATTTGTGAATTGAAATCGAAATTTACGTGGAATAGAAATTTATTCAAGTTGAAATTGGAATAAATCGATTAAATCGAAATGGAATTTGGATTTGATTTGGATAGGAAATTTGGGAAGTTGACCGGTTTGACTTTGGAATTATTTATCAAATAATTTTTGATTTTTTCCAAACTATTTTATATATAAACCATTTTATATTCAAATTATTTTCGATTAAACTATTTAAATATTTTCTATTAAACTATTTTGAATTATTTAACTATTTTAAACTATTTAAACTATTTTCTTAAATTCAAACTGGTTAAAGAGACGGAAATGTTTATATTTAAACCTTTGGTTTAAATACGAACTAGGTTAAAGTAGAGATTATAACCTAAATTGAATTCGAATCAAATTTTGAAGTGAAATTGATTTATCGGACAAAATTGATAATTTTGAATATATGATGATTTTGAAATGGATTTGATTTTAAAGCGAATATGATATTTTGTTATCAATCATGAATCAATTTGAAATATAAAAGAGCCATAAGTGTAATAATACGTAGTTATTAAAGAGACCGGGATCGGATATGGACATACTCTCTGTCGATACCGAAAACCACTTTAATAACTATTATACGTGGAGTGTTGATCCAGAATGAAGTGGATGGTTTGGTGAACGCGTTGACTGAAGAAAGAGAACGATATTGGATGACCCCTGACATGACTAAAACAAGAGTCGCGCCGGGCCATTGAGGTTCGCCACCTCTAGCGGACACACTTCTTCGATACCATATCTATTACATTTGTGATTTGATTTGGGTGCACCCCTTGATTTGGGAGTGTTGTTTCGCGGTGTTGAGGTAGTAGCTGCTATGCTCAACATCAGTCCGGATCACGCAACTACTAGTATCCTAGTTGGTATCGCCTCATGTACCTTGTCATACTGATTATCCTATTCGCGACCACTACGTTTTGGTTTGTACCTTGAGTATATGGATTGCCCTCTGGTGACTTCCGGTTTTGGGGAAACTACGGTCTTGTATATGCTTTTGGGAATATATAATGTGTTAAGGGGGAGTATGGTAACGCCTTAACGCTATTTTGATACTTTATATTACTGATAGACATTATCTACTTAGCGTACATTACTACCTAGTAGATAGTTTAACGGATCCTTGAAAGGTGGAAAATCCCGTAACATCTCTTAAGTTATTGCACGCACGTTGACACTGGATATGAGATGTCAAACCCCGTAAACATCTCTGACGCCATCACACTCATATTTATTTACGATTGATTTAACTTTCATATGGATATTTTAGTCCTGACTCGAGTGTTTTGTCTTTTCATTACACTCGGGTCAGTCCTGAGTTTTCAGATTTTTGAAGATCTATTCTGGAGGACGAAGACGAAGATTTGGTATACTATTACTATTATTATCTGTGCATCATGTTGTCTGCTGCATTATTTATTTGTTCTTTTGTATATGTATAACTCTGATAAATGTTGTATAAATAATTGTCTAAGTATAGTAAACAGCTTCATGAACTGTTTATTTGACTATTATATTTTATCGTTGCGCTGCGAGATTCTGTGTTGTTTCATTTCCTTTATTTCTTTTCTTTTCTTAATTACCCCAATAACCATCTGCCTTTTTTTAATGGTTTGGAACCGGCATGTGTAATTGATCGTCGGTTTAAACTGTCCAAAAAGGCGGGTCGTTACAGTTGGTATCAGAGCTTTGGTTTAGCGATAAACCTTGGCTCTAGTGGGTTATAACTCATTGAAATAGAGGTAAACTATATGAATGAGTTGAGTGTATATGAGAGAGCGTACTTGTTATTTGATATAAAATGGTTTTATATTGTGTTAATTTGTTCCATTGAGTATTTATGAATTCTGGTCGATACTTGGGACGCTAAGGCGTCGATAGGAATTTCTAAACACTCGAATAGGACAAACCAACACAATATCGTTTTGGAATATATTTTATATAAAAGAATTATTTGAATATTTATTCATTTTGATTGAATTGATTGTTAGGAGATGATAATATTAGATTATTATCGTTATTGTTTGATCGGTCAATATTTACAACAATTGATTAAATAACAATGGATTTAGGAAAATGAAATCTTGTAAACACAATTGATAATGAATATAAATGAATTTTAACTTGGATTTGGGAATTTAAATTCCGGTGTTTGAGATTGACTTACAAGAATTTGAAAAATATAATATGAGCATTATTTGATAGTATAATTATGTTGAAATTGTTTTCGAAGGATTTTTTTATGATAAGTGTTATATTCCCTTCTCTTGACGCTAGAAAATGATTTCGATGATGTGTGCACGCATCATTGGCATTTATTTTCGAGAGTCCGAGTGGGCGAGACCACTTAATAGCTTGTCTAAACCTTGTTTTGACTCAAATTTTATTTTGTTTTGCATTCTCTATAGTATGATTTGATATATAAATTATATAAGTATATATTATTTCAAACCTTGATTTGAAATGAAACCGGGATTTGAATTCTTAAGTTTTTTAATAATTAATGATTTTTTTTTATGATTGAAATGAATTTAGACTTGAATCATTAAGGAACTTCTGAATTGTGAAATGAGAAATGAACCTAAGAGCTAAGTGAAAATATCAATTGAAGTAGAAATCCTTAGAATTAGGAAATTATGAACTTAAAATAAAATTGAAACTGTAAAACTCGCATAGTATTAAATTTCATTCTATAGCTTAGATATAACTTACCAAAATACTTAAGAAGTTCAAAAATGTTATATGAATTGTTAATTGGATAATATACAAGTATAGGTTTGAATAATGAAATATGCATTTAATTAATGGTTTGCAAATATAAATAAAATTGTTAGTAAATAATTGGAATTTAAATTAACATTTAAAGGTGATTCACAATTATGTTAATATCAAATGAAAATACTATATGTGAATGTAAATGTGAAATTAAATTATAGTGAAATTTAAGTAATGACTTAAGAATTGATAAATTGAAAATTCAACTTTAAATGAAAAGAAGTTGTATGTTGTTTAACTACATTCTATTTGCATAACTATAACTTACCAAATACTTAAAGGGTTTAAAGTGCTAATAAGGATAAGTAGAGAAATAATATACCAGTGTGAGAGTGAAAAATAAAATGTAAAGATCTATTGATAGTTGTAAATATAAAAGAAATTTAAGCTGTAAAATGAATGATACATGTATAAGTGAATGAATAAAATTTAAACTTAATGAAATATAAAATTGGTAAATGGAAACTAATTAAATTTGAATATAACTAAATGTCAATAAACTTGGAAGTGTATGAAATTAAAATTGACTTGGAAATGTATAATTGATTTAGTGTAGATTTTGGATGGATGTTAATGTTTGATATGCATTGGTTGTTAGATGGATGATAATTGATTAAGTAGAATTCATTAGTGTTAATGGAATTGAATAAACGGAATAAAATTTTAAATAATTAAATTCAAATTGGGAGCAAATTGACTTGAATTAAAATGTGAATGAAACAAACTTGAATAAATCGGAAACAAATTGAATGTAAACCTATTACATGGATGAATAAGAAAATAGATGACTTTGTGTTTATGATTGTTCTTTAGAAAATTTGAAGTTTTGATGTTTTGTAATTTGAAATAATAAAAGCAAATTTTTGGAAAAAAAAAATCCAACATTGTCCAATATATGCTGAAACAAAAACAACCATAACTTTTAAATGGCTGAACGGAATTCGACGATTTTGGACTTTTCGGAAAGCTTAGAAAATATAGCACAACTTTTGTTTAGATAACTTGAGAAAATTCCTTCGTCTGCTTGGTTAAAATCTTGAATGTTACTCGCTGTCCTGTGTAAAAATAAGTAAAATCAGTAGTATACACCCTTAGTATTTTCGCCATATCTTTTGACTGGTTTATCGGATTTTGATTATCTTGCACTTTATGGAAAGCTAAGAACTTAAGCTAAAACTTTTGTTTTAAGTGTTTTGTTTTTTGATATCGTTTAGAAGGTCGAAAACGTGGGTGAACGTCGCTGACCTGCGCAATTCATTGCCCAGGCTGAGGCGCATCCTCTAAGTAAAACGGCCGTAACTTTTGAATGTATGGTCCGAATTCGATGTTTTTGGACATTACGAAAAGCTTGAAATGAATACAACAACTTTTGTTTAGATTCTGTTGCCAAATTTTATAGTTTATGTGACCTAAAACTGAGATTTGTTTGCTGTACTGAAATTGGAATCTCAGTTTTGAAGCTAAATAGGTTATATATATGCGGTGTAGGCTAAATATATCGATCTATCTTTATATGCATGGTTCTAACTTAGTTATTGAGCATTTTAGTAGGTAGCAAAGGGGTTGCGCTTCGTTGTAGAGCTCGCTTCTGTGCTAAATACAAAATGTAAGTAAACTGCTAATAAATGCTAAATAAAAGGTACGCTTATGGTTTTATATGGTATTGGTGATATATATATGTTGTTTCCCCAGATATGGGATGCCTCATCATTGAGATGAGATGTATATTTGATATATATTGGTTATATTTGTGTTATATATTGGATTGTAAAAATTTTCGATCGAGCCGCGCAAAGGAGACCCTACCGAAATTTTCCGTGAATCCGGGTGTTAGAAAATTTTTCAAGTTTTTAAATTTTATAACTTGTTTTGATAACTAACTTTTAAATTTAGAAAGTCGTTCGGAGTAACATTGTGGAAGAGTAGTTATGACTTTATAAATGGAATTTCATTATTTTATAAGTTGGTAACTTTGAATAAAATATATCTAATGTTGAATTCTATACTTAGTTCCTTTTCCCTTCTTTTCCTTTTCAGGGACGAAAAGTTTTGAGTGGGGGAGAGTGTAACGACCCGTATTTTTAGCTATTTTAATTAGAAAATTTAAGGTGATTATTGAAGGAAAATGATTATTAATGTAATTTGTTGAATAATTTAATATTTGAAATTATTTGAATAATTGGATAACGGGTTTAATATGATTAAAAATGATTTGTAAAATTCTATTTTATCATATTAAAGTTAGAATGATGTTGTAGAACTTTTAAAATCGAATTAAAAGTAAATTTGTGAAAATTGAATATTTTAATATTTAGTTGACGAGTTAAAATAGCCATTTTTCAAACAGTCTCGGATTTCGGCGAAACTTGCTTCATCGGATCCGTAATAGTAAATTATAGTAGGATTTCAATTTTCGTAGCAATTGGACTTGTCGTTTGGCCGTGCGAGCTTGAAACGCGTAGAAATTTAATTTCGAATTTAATTAAAATAATCGACTTCGAAAAGCTATCTTCCAGATATGATCGAATTAGGCCTTGAAACTAGTTCCATTGCGTCCGGAATGGGGGTAAAACCTTATAAACGCCTGGCGGCACGTCTCGATTGGAGTTCGGATGATTTTGGACCTACCTATATAAATACGCATGCAAACCGAGACAGTTTTATTATTATTTTAAACCCAGAAACCCTAATTCTAAATCATGGCCGCCACCTATTCCATGGCCAGAAATTGCCGATCTTCTTTCCTTAATATCTCTCAATCCGTTCGACGAAATCGAAAAATTCCAAAAGCAAAAGTGTAAATCTCGACGAGCTCTTCAAATCCATACGGTTGATGTATGCTAATTTTTCATGGATTCGTCCAGATCTGACTTGGAAGTGTGTACGTATTTCCTTGGATTGCGTGCAAACGACGGCGAATGACGGGATGAAACTTGGCGCGTAGGTGGCTCTGGTGAAGGGCTTCGTGGTGGCGCTAGCTGATCATTCTGGAAGTCGACGAGGTGGTCATGAAAATTGCTTGAAGATCGGCGGCTAATGGGTTTGCATACGTGAATTTCACGTTGAAGAAGAAGCGCCGGAATCACGGAGATGAGAGCTGCGCTGCAATGCAGATCCGAAAGTGTTTGGAGCTCATTAAAATTTTATGTTAAATCGAATGTCGTTCGATTTGATTTAAAATCGTAAAATCAAGGTGAGTGTTTTATAACGCTCACAACGTACTGAATATCTTTATGCTAGTTAAATTTGACATTTTGCATAGTTATGATTTTTATTTGTTGTTGTTTGATAAAATTTAATTATCATATTGATTGTCATTTGAATTCACCGTTAAAAAAATTAAATTGACAGTTAAATTTAAATTAAAATTGAATGGCGATTAAATTACCTGACATTGATAAATATGAAATTGCCGTGAATTGTATTGCCTATTGGATGATGTATTTCGAAGGATGTTATTGGTTGATATTTAAATGTTTGGATGTTTATTTGTTTATATATATCCTGCTATGCATACATATGACACTGTGATTGTTTTAAATGATATATTCATCCCTGACATTTAATTGTAATAACTAATCACTTGGCCATAGGTTAGAAAATTATATACGGACACCGAGTTGGATAAATTAAATGATTTTAAAAGTTGTTTTGAAATTATTTAAATGAATTGATTTTAAGAATAAAATCCAATTTATGGAAATTGAATTATTTTGAATTGGAGCTCGAAATGTTAGAATTTAAACTTGGTAAACGAAATTATTAAATAAAATCGAAGTTTAGATTTAAATTGAAAATTGAAATACGGTGTAAATTTTTGAAAGTTGATTTGTTTTAAAAGATTGGACTTTTAATCGAACTCTGAATATTTCTAAGAAAATTGATATGAAATGATATTTCAAGTTTGAGTTTGGAATTGAAAATTTATTTGAAATTTAAAGAAATTTGTGAATTGAAATCGAAATTTACGTGGAATAGAAATTTATTCAAGTTGAAATTAGAATAAATCGATTAAATCGAAATGGAATTTGGATTTGATTTGGATAGGAAATTTGGGAAGTTGACCGGTTTGACTTTGGAATTATTTATCAAATAATTTTTGATTTTTTCCAAACTATTTTATATATAAACCATTTTATATTCAAAATATTTTCGATTAAACTATTTAAATATTTTCTATTAAACTATTTTGAATTATTTAACTATTTTAAACTATTTAAACTATTTTCTTAAATTCAAACTGGTTAAAGAGACAGAAATGTTTATATTTAAACCTTTGGTTTAAATACGAACTAGGTTAAATTAGAGATTATAACCTAAATTGAATTCGAATCAAATTTTGAAGTGAAATTGATTTATCGGACAAAATTGATAATTTTGAATATATGATGATTTTGAAATGGATTTGATTTTAAAGCGAATATGATATTTTGTTATCAATCATGAATCAATTTGAAATATAAAAGAGCCATCAGTGTAATAATACGTAGTTATTAAAGAGACCGGGATCGGATATGGACATACTCTCTGTCGATACCGAAAACCACTTTAATAACTATTATATGCGGAGTGTTGATCCAGAATGAAGTGGATGGTTTGGTGAACGCGTTGACTGAAGAAAGAGAACGATATTGGATGACCCCTGACATGACTAAAACAGGAGCCGCGCCGGGCCATTGAGGTTCGCCACCTCTAGCGGACACACTTCTTCGATACCATATCTATTACATTTGTGATTTGATTTGGGTGCACCCCTTGATTTGGGAGTGTTGTTTCGCGGTGTTGAGGTAGTAGCTGCTATGCTCAACATCAGTCCGGATCACGCAACTACTAGTATCCTAGTTGGTATCGCCTCATGTACCTTGTCATACTGATTATTCTATTCGCGACCACTACGTTTTGGTTTGTACCTTGAGTATATGGATTGCCCTCTGGTGACTTTCGGTTTTGGGGAAACTACGGTCTTGTATATGCTTTTGGGAATATATAATGTGTTAAGGGGGATTATGGTAACGCCTTAATGCTATTTTGATACTTTATATTACTAATAGACATTATCTACTTAGCATACATTACTACCTAGTAGATAGTTTAACGGATCCTTGAAAGGTGGAAAATCCCGTAACATCTCTTAAGTTATTGCACGCACGTTGACACTGGATATGAGATGTCAAACCCCGTAAACATCTCTGACGCCGTCACACTCATATTTATTTACGATTGATTTAATTTTCGTATGGATATTTTAGTCCTGACTCGAGTGTTTTGTCTTTTCATTACGCTCGGGTCAGTCCTGAGTTTTCAGATTTTTGAAGATCTATTCTGGAGGACGAAGACGAAGATTTGGTATACTATTACTATTATTATCTGTGCATCATGTTGTCTGCTGCATTATTTAATTGTTCTGTTGTATATGTATAACTCTGATAAATGTTGTATAAATAATTGTCTAAGTATAGTAAACAGCTTCATGAACTGTTTATTTGACTATTATATTTTATCGTTCCGCTGCGAGATTCTGTGTTGTTTCATTTCCTTTATTTCTTTTCTTTTCTTAATTACCCCAATAACCATCTGCCTTTTTTTAATGGTTTGGAACCGGCATGTGTATTTGATCGTCGGTTTAAACTGTCCAAAAAGGCGGGTCGTTACACACCCTTCCCGTTTGACCGACGGTCTGTGGATGGCAAGCAGTGCTTAGATTCAAAGATGAGTACCAAAGATTTTTAAAGATTATAGAAAGATTTCTATAAAGACTGGTATATGCAATAACCTCCCATTCTGTAGCAAGATAAGGGAAATTAGGACAACTAAAAGATAGTTTGAAAAAAAAAAAATAATAAATTTGAAACCATAAATTTCAACTTAAACTGAAAATTAATTTTACATAAGTCAAATAAATCTTAAGCATCTCTAATTTCATTATCTTATCATCCAATTATCTTAAATTAACAAATCCCTAAAATCATGTATTTGAAAAATCTTTTATTATACTCAAAATGTACCAAATAAAATTTAATTCTTCTTCACTACTAATTAAAATTAAATTTATTCCTCTCAATATATTTTATCACCTATGTTAAATATATTTACACTCATTGTAACTGCCTTAAATTTATTCTTAGTTCCTTTATCATCATTTTATATTGTAAATTATTCCATTACACTTTTTCTTTATTTACCTCTGTTAATCCTTTTATAACAAAAATTTAAGTATATAACATTTATAATAACCACTCAAATTTTATTTATAAAATCCTTTTTTTATATTGTATATTATCCAATTACATATTCAACTTCTGAAAATTAAGGTAAGTTATATTGGAATGAAATTGTGTATTATACAAATAAAACTTTCTAATTCAATTATTTCAAGCTTGAATATTTATCCAAATCTCAAAATTATACTTAGAAATTATCCTTGAAGATAAAATTTAGGAATTAAATTTCCGATAAATTCCAAACTATTTAGAGATAAATAAATTCTCATATACACTATATATATATATATCCATTCAAATTCAAATCATATATCAGCATATGTTATAAATCCAGTCTTATTTTAGAAATTGAAATCAACAAAATTTTCCCAAATCAAAACCGTAGCAAGACTACAGAATGGTCACTTTACTTCGAAACTCGAAAATGAATGTCGGTGATGCTGCAGTCATCACCGAAGTTATTTTCCAGCGACAAAGAGAAGAGCATTAGTTTTAAACTTTAAAATTCTTTGGAAACAAATTTCTATTCCAAAATACTTTAAATAATATATCCTTTAAAAATTTAAACACCAAGTTTGAAATCCATCGGAAATTAAATTCTCAAATTCTTGTTTTACATTCATTTTAAATTTCCAAATAAATTTATAACCATCTTTTATAGTTCAATTAGATATATGAAACAATAGAAAATGATATATAAATCAAATATTATTTCTTGACAACCAATTCAAATAAAAATCCAGATAAAGATTTATAATATAGTTACAAAATTTATTTCACCAAATTTATTTCATTACTAAATTTTAAAAACATATTGTGTCAGTTTGCTCTGTTCAAGTGTTTTGGAAATCTTATCGATAGCGTTGATCAGACGAATCGATTAGAAACCCAAATCAACATCAACAACTCAAACAACACAATATATAAAACATTTTAAATATTAGTTACAAACACACTTCAAGAATAATTTGAAGATAAGTTGGAAACAAAGATGAGATGATTAAATAACAGAATAGGGAGATGGATGAGTTTATATAAATCACGGCAACCTTAACCGGGTCAACCGTGACTTAAAGAATAAGATCGATGTGGATTTCTAGGGTAAATCGACATTCGATATCAAGATGTAGAGTTCGAAATTATAAGAGATACTAGCATCTAAACCGAGGATATAGAATCTCTAGTGAATCGATGTTGTTGTAAAGGGGTTTTCCCCTTTTACAAATAAATTTGAGGTTGGCGAGACCGCCGACTCATTATGAAGATCTTTTGAAGTGGAGTTATGGGGTACTCCAGAAACAAAAGAAGATAAATAGCGAGGGACATGAATGGATTTTGGAACCACAGGGAATGTTCCAAAATTCAAAGGAATCGAGTCAAAAAGGAAGAGGTTTAAACTCGAATGAAAGTGATTCTGTAAATACATTTACCCTATATACTGAGTTTTGCCAAGAGCTACCAAAGCTTTGATACCAACTGTAACAACCCGATATTTTCAACCATTCGCATCCGCACATGTCGGACTTGAATTGCTCAAAATACCACATTGTAAATAAAATTTGGCAAATCTCAGAATATACAGTAAATAAAATCACAGATCACAGACACAGAGTATTTAATAATGCAGCGGAAGTAAAAGAAATAGTAGTTCATGAAGGCACTATATAAATATATCAGAGTTAAATAAAATACAACAGACTAAATAAAGTACAACAGAACTCTTAAGATGATAACCAAGTACAAGCTGAATAGAACAACAGAACTGGAATAGATAAAACTAGATAAGCTGATATTCTCCAACGATTCCAATCTCCAGAAAGTGGAATCCGAATCTGTGAATAACTCAGGCTGACCCGAGCGTAAATAAAAATACAAACACTCGAGTCAGGACAATATATACTTATATAATGTAAACCAACTCAAATGAACTGTAATAAGGTACAAGTAACTTAAAGGATGCCTGAGACCGCCCGTCCTTTAAGGGTTCGTTAAACTATTTACTATGTAGTAATATTTCGCTATTATAATAATGTCTACAGTAAAATAAACTTACTTTTAAATAGCGTTCCGGGCTACCCATATCACCCTTCACACATAATAGTCCCAGTAGTCCATCCAATATCATGCCATCTCCACTCCGGGTGACTGTCATAGGATACCACACGGGCTACGGGAGAAAAACAAACTCGTAGTAAAGGCTCGGTATGGTAGGTGACACGGCACACAAGGCAATTCCAGGGTAGATATACCAATTACGCACACGGGCTGGTGGTAACGCAGCAGCCACATACGCCCACCTCGGAACACACTCCCAATCAAAATCGGAGGATGGCCATCTAATCAATCACAAGTAAGAGTATAGTATCGAAGGAATGTGTCCGATTGGAGGAATGACCTCACTTGGCCCGAGATCGCTCCTGTTTTAGCCACCTTATGCAAACTCACGGCAGTTGGGTCCACGTAATATACCTCAAGAACATCGCCACCATCATACTTCATTCTGTAATCTCCACCGCGTACACGGTTGTCAAAGTGGTTTTCGGTATCGACAGAGAGTATGCCAGATATCCGATCCCGGTCTCTTTGCCAACCAATCGTTATTATAACCCGTAGTTATAACTTTTAAAATAATGTTTATACTTCAAAATAGGATATCATTTCAAATCCAAATATTTATCAAAATATTGACTAAATTAATTCCAAACCATTTTAAAACATCATATCTTTCCAGAAATTCTTGTCAAATCATTTTAATATATCAAAATATCATATCTTTTCAAAACCACATTTCAAATCATTTTAATATATCAAAATATCATATCATTTCAAAACCACATTTCAAATCATTTTAATATATCAAAATATCATATCATTTCAAAACCTCATTTCAATCATTTTAATATATCAAAAATATCATATCCATTTCAAGTCATCTCAATCATTTTAATATATCAAAAATATCATATCTTTCCAAAACTTCATTTCAAATCATTTTAATAAACCAAAATATCATATCTTTTCAAAACCACATTCATTTCAAATCATTATTCGTTTTATTCAATTTAAAATACCATTTCAATTTACATTTCCAAACAGTTTATATTTCAAAAATCATTTTAAATCATTAAAATGAAGTTATTATATTTAATAATTAAATTATTAAATTTCCAAAAATTTCAACTTCCAAAGTTCATTTATTCACTTAAGTTTATCAAAACAGTGAAAATTCACTTTTCGCAGCATTTAAAAAACGCTACGGAAAGTTACATTCAAAATAGTTCAATTTAACAAAAGACAGCATTTTTAAAAATGTTGTAATAGGGTTTACTTAATATTTAAAATAAACTTAGTTAAATTCAACAATTATAGCACTTAAAAAGATTGCTATAATAGCCTTTAATTCAATTTAGCTTTTTAGCTCATTATCATCAACTACATCATTTACAAATGCTGTAATATCGTTTAAATTGCAATTAATAGCATTTCAAAAATGCAGTTAATTAACTTCAAATATTCAATATAATTTCACAACCAATTATATTTTTATTTAAAACATTTTTAACTTATAAAATGATACATTTTCACATTTATAAACAACATTTAATTTTCCTTAAGTTCATGATTTTATAAAGTTAAATTTCCATTCAAAAATCAAGATTTAATAATAATTCACTTATTAAATTTCAACATTCAAATTTAAATTCATTAAATTAAATTTCAACTTAACACTTAAGTTTAAATTTCAAAATATAACTTAATTTCAATTTTATTCACTTAACTTAAAATTCACTTTTAAGCCAAATTCACAAATTCCCATTTGGTTATATTTCAAAATTTCAACTTAAATAATCATCCCTTTCATTTTTTAACTTTACTCAAAAATCATTAATATATTATAAAATCATTTTAAATTCATTTTAAATTCAAATTATCATAAATTTATCATAATTTCATATTTAGTTTAATTTCCAATTATAATTAAATCAAAATTTCCAAAATAACTTACATTTAAATTTTCTAACTTTTCCATAATTTATTTAACCTATAAATTTCCAAAAAAATCAATAATACTTTACAAAAATCATTTTTAATTATGTTTTAAATCAAAATATTATAATATTTACATTTCAAACATATTTTTAAAAATTTTAGAAAAATATATTTTAACTACGGGTTTGTATAAAATTTTCTAGCCTAGGTAAAGTGATACGGGTAATGTATCATTTCAACCCGTAATTTACAAAGAAAATCCGGGTTTTATCATTTCAAACTCGCAGTCCCAAGTAAATGAAATAAAATGAAAATCGCTCAGGCCTATCATTTCAGCCCATAACGATTTTCCCCTATTCTAAAGTCCGTTCGGGTATGTATCATTTCAACCCATAGTGATTCTAATCTAAAGGGAACTTGCAGTGTGATAAACTGATAAAAATAGCAGAACAACATAATATAATAGTAACAGATGTTATAATAGGTGTTTAAGCATGGGTGAACAACATATAATCATAATATAGCATATGTAACATGATAATGCATTTTACAGATTCAAAAAGGGTCAATTTACTAGTTATATATGTACATATTGTCTGGTGAGGATAACTCACTTGTTTGAGCTGGAGACACAACAACGAATGCACGAATGAGATCCCAACAAGAACGATAACACGACACAAAGATGAGTGGGAGAGCCAAAGTATCAATTCCCTTAGATACATTCAACAAAACAAGTATAACAACACATAAGTTTCAACACAAAATACAATTAAACAATGATAGAATTGGATGCATAAACAAATCCAAAGTGTTTGCACTTTCTTTCTAGCACCTACGCTTCAGCTCCAGATCTGAAATGGCACGGCTAAAGGCATGGTTTGGATCTGGTCTGGGTTTCTAAAGGTCGGCCTAGCATGGGAAAATGATGGAGCAAAGTATGGTAGAGAGATAGGTGCATGGAACTAACACTACAATGCAACCACCATGGATCCTATGCAACATATGGGTTCGGCCACAAGCTAGCATGGTGCGGCCATCACTGTAGTGGGCTGTAGAATGGTGTGGCAGCGGGTTCCAGGTCATCCATGGATGGTGGAGGTGGAGTAGGTGGCGGCCAACGGGTGGTTGAAAGTGATGAAGGCATAGGTGATTGGCTATGGTGCATATAGGTGAAGTTTGTGTAGATATTGTTGGATTTGGTCACATGGGTGCATGGCCAGTGGCTTGGGGCTGTAGAGGAGGTGGTGGAGGCTAGCTTTGGTGGTGGTGGTGGCAGCCATGGTGAAGGAGGAGCAAGGGGCTGAGCTACAAGGGTGAGAAAGCAAGTGAAAACAACATAAACAAGTAGAAAAGTAGTGGAAAAGAAAAAGAATTTTACCAAACTCTTGGAGATGATGGAGGCTAAAATTTTCAGAGATGAGGAGGAAGAAATTTCGTGAAAAATGAAGAAAAAAAATATGGCTGAAGATGGTATAAGGAACAGCCCCAATTGAATGCATATGATGAAATTGAAAAGGCAGGGAGGTGAAAAGTCAAAGGTAAATGAAAGGTTTTAAACCCTTCATATTTCTCTAATTCTTTTTGTAATTTTAAATACATTTAAAATACTGATAAATAAAAATAAAATAAACTCAGAAATAAATTAAACAAGTAAACAAAATAAATAAATATTAGTTACATATAATTTAATTAATAAAACAGCAAAATTGCAAACTAGTCTTGAAAATATGAAAAATAAATGCAATGAACTTTGGAAAATCTTTATGTACTTGTAAAAATATTTATAACAAAGATAATAACATAAACTAAAATGCATTCACAAATAAATATATAAATTTTAATTTAAATATAATTTAAATGAAGAAAATAGCAAAGAAAATAGAAACTAGGCTTTAAAAATAGAAAATAAATTCAATAAGCTTTGGAAAATTTCAAACATCTCTTTAAAAATATTTAAATGGTAAAAATATATGTAACATAACATATAATACAATTTATAATAAGATATAACAAATAAAAATTATCTATATAATTTAAAATAAACAATATTGTTAAATAAAACAATTTACACCCAATTTTGTAAAAGCATAACTTTCACAGTATTATTCGGATTTCAACGAAACGAAAAGCATTGTTCCTGAAATTTTATTTACTTTCATAACAAAAGGTAAACTTAAAATTTTAAAACTTTTAAAATTTAAATTTAAAAGTCAAAGTTTGACCAGATTGACCAAAATTCACTTTTCTGGAAATATTCAATTTATGCATGATTGAAATTCAAATCCACATCAAAATCAACATTTGTATTTCAATTAAAAAAATATATTCATTTTAATAAATAAAATAAAGTTTTTTTTTAAATTAGGAATTTAAATTAAAATAATTAAAATATACAATTACAAAAATCAGAAAATACAGGGTTGTTACAGAAATGGCACGGCTAAAGGCATGGTTTGGATCTGGTCTGGGTTCCTAAAGGTCGGCTTAGCATGGGAAAATGATGGAGCAAAGTATGGTAGAGAGATAGGTGCATGGAACTAAAACTACAATGCAACTACCATGGATCCTATGCAACATATGGGTTCGGCCACAAGCTAGCATGGTGCGGCCATCACTGTAATGGGCTGTAGGATGGTGTGGCAGCGGGTTCCAGGTCATCCATGGATGGTGGAGGTGGAGTAGTTGGCGGCCAACGGGTGGTTGAAAGTGATGAAGGCATATGTGATTGGCTATGGTGCATATAGGTGAAGTTTGTGTAGATATTGTTGAATTTGGTCACATGGGTGCATGGCCAGTGGCTTGGGGCTATAGAGGAGGTGGTGGAGGCTGGCTCAGGTGGTGGTGGCAGCCACGGTGAAGGAGGAGCAAGGGGCTGAGCTACAAGGTGAGAAAGAAAGTGAAAACAACATAAACAAGTAGAAAAGCAGTGGAAAAGAAAAAAAATTTACCAAACTCTTGGAGATGATGGAGGCTAAAATTTTCAGAGATGATGAGGAAGAAATTTCGTGAAAAATGAAGAGAGAAAAAATACGGCTGAAGATGGTATAAGGAACAGCCCCAATTGAATGCATATGATGAAATTGAAAAGGCAGGGAAGTGAAAAGTCAAAGGTAAATGAAAGGTTTTAAACTCTTCATATTTCTCTAATTCTTTTTGTAATTTTAAATACATTTAAAATACTGATAAATAAAGATAAAATAAACTCAGAAATAAATTAAACAAGTAAACAAAATAAATAAATATTAATTACATATAATTTAATTAATAAAACAGCAAAAATTGCAAACTAGTCTTGAAAATATGAAAAATAAATGCAATGAACTTTGGAAAATCTTTATGTACTTGTAAAAATATTTATAACAAAGATAATAACATAAAATAAAATGCATTCACAAATAAATATATAAATTTTAATTTAAATATAATTTAAATGAAGAAAATAGCAAAGAAAATAGAAACTAGGCTTTAAAAATAGAAAATAAATTCAATAAGCTTTGGAAAATTTCAAACATCACTTTAAAAATATTTAAATGGTAAAAATATATGTAACATAACATACAATACAATTTATAATAAGATAGGACAAATAAAAATTATCTATATAATTTAAAATAAACAATATTGTTAAATAAAACAATTTACACCCAATTTTTTAAAAGCATAACTTTCACAGTATTATTCGGATTTCAACGAAACAAAAAGCATTGTTCTTGAAATTTTATTTGCTTTCATAACAAAAGGTAAAATTTAAATTTTAAAACTTTTAAAATTTAAATTTAAAAGTCAAAGTTTGACCAGATTGACCAAAATTCACTTTTCTGGAAATATTCAATTTATGCATGATTGAAATTCAAATCCACATCAAAATCAACATTTGTATTTCAATTAACAAAATATATTCATTTTAATAAATAAATAAAGTTTTTTTAAAATTAGGAATTTAAATTAAAATAGTTAAAATATACAATTACAATAATCAGAAAATACAGGGTTGTTACACTCTCCCCCACTCAAAACTTTTCGTCCCCGAAAAGGAATGAGGTAAGGGAAAGGACAGAAAAAGATAGAATGAAATAGTATTAAGACAAGATGACAAGAAGATTAAAATCATACCTGATAAATGTTGCTATAGGTAAGTTTAACAATGTGGAGATGATTTTTCCAAGATCTTCCAGAATTCAAGAACACAAGCATGGAAAAAAATCTTTTAGAATCTGATTCACCCTTCCCGTTTGACCGACGGTCTGTGGATGGCAAGCAGTGCTTAGATTCAAAGATGAGTACCAAAGATTATTAAAGATTATAGAAAGATTTCTAAACAGACTGGTATATGCAATAGCCTCCCATTCTGTAGCAAGATAAGGGAAATTAGGACAACCAAAAGATAGTTTGAAAAACAAAATAAAATAATAAATTTGAAACCATAAAATTTCAACTTAAACTGAAAATTAATTTTACATAAGTCAAATAAATCTTAAGAATCTCTAATTTCATTATCTTATCATCCAATTATCTTAAATTAACAAATCCCTAAAATCATGTATTTGAAAAATCTTTTATTATACACAAAATGTACCAAATAAAATTTAATTCTTCTTCACTACTAATTAAAATTAAATTTATTCCTCTCAATATATTTTATCACCTATGTTAAATATATTTACACTCATTGTAACTGCCTTAAATTTATTCTTAGTTCCTTTATCATCATTTTATATTGTAAATTATTCCATTACACTTTTTCTTTATTTACCTCTGTTAATCCTTTTATAACAAAAATTTAAGTATATAACATTTATAATAACCACTCAAATTTTATTTATAAAATCCTTTTTTTTATATTGTATATTATCCAATTACATATTCAACTTCTGAAAATTAAGGTAAGTTATATTGGAATGAAATTGTGTATTATACAAATAAAACTTTCTAATTCAATTATTTCAAGCTTGAATATTTATCCAAATCTCGAAATTATACGTAGAAATTATCCTCGAAGATAAAATTTAGGAATTAAATTTCCGATAAATTCCAAACTATTTAGAGATAAATAAATGCTCATATACACTATATATATATCCATTCAAATTCAAATCATATATCAGCATATGTTATAAATTCAGTCTTATTTTAGAAATTAAAATCAACAAAATTTTCCCAAATCAAAACTGTAGCAAGACTACAGAATGGTCACTTTACTTCGAAACTCGAAAATGAATGTCGATGATGCTGCAGTCATCACCGAAGTTATTTTCCAGCGACAAAGAGAAGAGCACTAGTTTTAAACTTTAAAATTCTTTGGAAACAAATTTCTATTCCAAAATACTTTAAATAATATATCCTTTAAAACTTTAAACACCAAGTTTGAAATCCATCGGAAATTAAATTCTCAAATTCTTGTTTTACATTCATTTTAAATTTCCAAATAAATTTATAACCATGTTTTATAGTTCAATTAGATATATGAAACAATAGAAAATGATATATAAATCAAATATTATTTCTTAACAACCAATTCAAATAAAAATCCAGATAAAGATTTATAATATAGTTACAAAATTTATTTCACAAAATTTATTTCATTACTAAATTTTAAAAACATATTGTGTCAGTTTGCTCTGTTCAAGTGTTTTGGAAATCTTATCGATAGCGTTGATCAGACGAATCGATTAGAAACCCAAATCAACATCAACAACTCAAACAACACAATATATAAAACATTTTAAATATTAGTTTACAAATACACTTCAAGAATAATTTGAAGATAAGTTGGAAACAAAGATGAGATGATTAAATAACAGAATAGGGAGATGGATGAGTTTATATAAATCGTGGGCAACCTTAACCGGGTCAACCGTGACTTAAAGAATAAGATCGATGTGGATTTCTTGGGTAAATCGACATTCGATCTCAAGATGTAGAGTTCGAAATTATAAGAGATACTAGCATCTAAACCGAGGATATAGAATCTCTGGTGAATCGATGTTGTTGTAAAGGGGTTTTCCCCTTTTACAAATAAATTTGAGGTTGGCGAGACCGCCGACTCATTATGAAGATCTTTTGAAGTGGAGTTATGGGATACTCCAGAAACAAAAGAAGATAAATAGTAAGGGACATGAATGGATTTTGGAACCACAGGGAATGTTCCAAAATTCAAAGGAATCGAGTCAAAAAGGAAGAGGTTTAAACTCGAATGAAAGTGATTCTGTAAATACATTTACCCTATATACTGAGTTTTGCCTAGAGCTATCAAAGCTCTGATACCAACTGTAACAACCCGATATTTTCAGCCATTCGCATCCGCACATGTCGGACTTGAATTGCTCAAAATACCGCATTGTAAATAAAATTTGGCAAATCTCAGAATATACAGTAAATAAAATCACAGATCATAGACACAGAGTATTTAATAATGCAGTGAAAGTAAAAGAAATAGTAGTTCATGAATCCACTATATAAATATATCAGAGTTAAATAAATTACAATAGACTAAATAAAGTACAACAGAACTCTTAAGATGATAACCAAGTACAAGCTGAGTAGAACAACAGAACTGGAATAGATAAAACTAGATAAGCAGATAATCTCCAGCGATTCCAATCTCCAGAAAGTGGAATCCAAATCTGTGAATAACTCAGGCTGACCCGAGCGTAAATAAAAATACAAACACTGGAGTCAGGACAATATATACTTATATAATGTAAACCAACTCAAATGAACTGTAATAAGGTACAAGTAACTTAAAGGATGCCTGAGACTGCCCATCCTTTAAGGATCCGTTAAACTATTTACTATGTAGTAATATTTCGCTATTATAATAATGTCTACAGTAAAATAAACTTACTCTTAAATAGCGTTCCGGCTACCCATATCACCCTACACACATAATAGTCCCAGTAGTCCATCCAATATCATGCCATCTCCACTCCGGATGACTGTCAGAGGATACCACACGGGCTACGGGAGAAAAACAAACTCGTAGTAAAGGCTCAGTATGGTAGGTGACACGGCACACAAGGCAATGCCAGGGTAGATATACCAATTACGCACACGGGCTGGTGGTAACGCAGCCGCCACATACGCCCACCTCGGAACACACTCCCATATCAAAATCGGAGGATGGCCATCTAATCGATCACCAGTAAGAGTATAGTATCGAAGGAATGTGTCCGATAGGAGGAATGACCTCACTTGGCCCGAGATCGCTCCTGTTTTAGCCACCTTAGGCCAACTCACGGGAGTTGGGTCCACGTAAATATACCTCAAGAACGTCGCCACCATCCTACTTCATTCTGGAATCTCCACCGCATACACGGTTAGTCAAAGTGGTTTTCGGTATCGACAGAGAGTATGCCCATATCCGATCCCGGTCTCTTTGCCAACCAATCTTTATTATAACCCGTAGTTATAACTTTAAAACAATATTTTATACTTCAAAATAAAATATCATTTCAATCCAAATCTTTATCAAAATAAAGATTTAATCATTTCAAACCATTTCAATATATCATCATACCATATCTTCCAAATTCAAATATTTATCAAAATAAATATTAAATCATTTCTACCCATTTCAATATATTAAATTATCCTATCCTTTCAAAACTTCCTTTCAAATCATTTTAATATATTAAAATTCATAACCTTTCAAAGCTTCATTTCCAAATTATCATATCTTTCAGAATTTCTTTTCAAATCATTTTAATATCGAAATATCATATCTTTCAAAACTTCATTTTATTTCAAATCATTTAATGTCAAAATATCATATCTTTCAAAACTTCCTTTCAAATCATTATTCTTTTATTCAATTTAAAATACCAATTCAATTCACATTTCAAAACAGTTTATATTTCAAAAATCATTTTAAATCATTAAAATGAAGTTATTATCTTTAATAATTTAAGTATTAAATTTCCAAAATTTTCAACTTCCAAAGTTCATTTATTCACTTAAGTTTATTAAAACAGTGAAAATTCACTTTTCGCATCATTTAGAAAATGCTATGAAAATTTACATTCAAAACGGTGCAATTTAACAAAAGACAGCATTTTAAAAATGCTGTAATAGGGTTTACTTAAATTTCAAATAACTTAGTTAAATTCAACAATTATAGCACTTAAAAAGATTGCTATAATAGCCTTTAATTTAATTTAGCTTTTTAGTTCATTATCATCAACTACAGCATTTACAAATACTGTAATATCATTTACATTGCAATTAATAGCATTTCAAAAAATACATTTAATTAACTTCAAATATTCAATATAATTTCACAACCAATTATAATTTTATTTAAAACATTTTTTTTATAAAATCATACATTTTCACATTTATAAACAACATTTAATTTTCCTTAAGTTCATGATTTTATAAAGTTAAATTTCCATTCAAAAATCAAGATTTAATAATAATTCACTTATTAAATTTCGACATTCAAATTTAAATTCATTGAATTACATTTCAACTTAACACTTAAGTTTAAATTTCAAAATATAACTTAATTTCAATTTTATTCACTTAACTTAAAATTCACTTTTAAGCCAAATTCACAAATTCCAATTTGGTTATATTTCAAAATTTCAACTTAAATAATCATCCCTTTCATTTTTTTTACTTTACTCAAAAATCATTAGTATATTATAAAATCATTTTAAATTCATTTTAAATTCAAATTATCATAAATTTATCATAAATTCATATTTAATTTAATTTCCAATTATAATTAAATCAAAATTTCCAAAATAACTTACATTTAAATTTTCTAACTTTTCCATAATTTATTTAACCTATAAATTTCCAAAAAAATCAATAATACTTTACAAAAATCATTTTTAATTATGTTTTAAATCAAAATATTATAATATTTACTAGTTATATATGTACATATTGTCTGGTGAGGATAACTCACTTGTTTGAGCTGGAGACACAACAACGAATGCACGAATAAGATCCCAACAAGAACGATAACACGACACAAAGATGAGTGGGAGAGCCAAAGTATCAATTCCCTTAGATACATTCAACAAAACAAGTATAACAACACATAAGTTTCAACACAAAATACCATTAAATAATGATAGAATTGGATGCATAAACAAATCCAAAGTGTTTGCACTTGCTTTCTACCACCTATGCTTCAGCTCCAGATCTGAAATGGCACGGCTAAAGGCATGGTTTGGATCTGGTCTGGGTTCCTAAAGGTCGGCTGTAACATCCCGCCCTTTCACACACTTTAAAACGACACACGTGCCAATTCAAAGCATACGCAAGGGCGGATTGTTATGGGGTAAATAAGAAAAACAGAGAAGGAATAAAACAAAATAGAATCTCACAGCGGAAGGATAAAATATAATAATAAATATACAGTTCAAAACAGTTTACAAAATAGTTATTTCACTTATACAATGAACATCAGAGTCACACATACCAATACAACAATGCAACGGAATATAAAGAGTGTGTGGTGCAATACTATATATAAAATAATGCTGAATCTTCGTCTTCGTCCTCCAAGCTAAATCTGCTATCCTGAAACGCTCGGACTGACCCGAGCGAATTTGAAAAGACAAAAACACTCGAGTCAGACTAGAAAATCTTATGTGAGTTAAATAAACAGAAATAAATATGGGTACAGTAACTCAAGAGATGCTCGGGATTTACATCTCCTAAGGATCCGTTAAACTATTTACTATGTAGTATATTGCGCTATTATAATAGTGTCTATTTATAAAATAAACTTACTTTTTAATAGCGTTAAGGGGTTACCCATATAGCCCTTAACACGTAATAGTCCCAGTAGTCCATCCAATATCATAGTCCCTCCTGATCGGGAAGCCACTAGAGGATACCACACGGGCTACGGGAGAAAACCAAACTCGTACAAGGCGCGATAGGGTAGGTGACACGGCACAACTAGGCAATGCCAGGGTAGATATACCAATTGCTATCCAGGCTGATAGTAACGCGCAGCGCGCAGCTGCCGCCCACCTCGAACTAACTCCCCCAAAAATCAAAATATAGAAGTGGCCACTGAATCAATCCAAGTCAAAGTATAATATCGAAGAGGAGCGTCCGATCAGAGGAATGACCTCATTGGCCTGAGAATCGCTCCTGTTTTAGCCACCTTATGCCAACTCACGGGAGTTGGGTCCACGTATTTACCTTACAGGAAACGTCGCCACCACCTACTTCATTCTGGGAACTCCACCGCGTACACGGTTAGTCAAAGTGGTTTTCGGTATCGACAGAGAGTATGTCCATATCCGATCCCGGTCTCTTTGCCAACCAAATCGTTATTATAACACCGCGGTCATTTAAAAATTGTTTATACTTTAAAACCAGAATATTATGATATCATTCCAAAACCCAAAACCATATTTTACCACTTATTCCAAATATAATTTCTTTCCAATAATTAAAAGGCTTTAGCTTCATAATATCTGAAAATCGAATATTTTCAAAGCTTAATATTTATGGAAATCCATAATTCCAAACCATAACTTTTAAACTCAACTGGTTTGGATATTCAACGGTATGCGAATTAAAAAGGTTAACTTTACTGTTGCTTTATAAAGAAATAGATTACACGGCTTTCCAAATATTTCTTCTTTTAAAGTTAAACCAAAATCCAAAAATATTACCTTAAGTCCCAAAACCATTTCAATTTTTTTTTATATTTATATCCATTTTTGAACATTAATATTTCAACTAAAGTTGGATTTTTTTTTTATCCTTTCAAAATCAATATTCTATTAATTAATCTTGACCATTCACATAAAATCCGTAATTAATAAAACTTCAATTTCTAGTAAAATATATATATAAATTTTCCAATTCAATATTTTTTTTTTTTTTACTAGAATATCCATTTCTATTTATTTTGGGAAAATCCAATTTCAAATATCATCTCTTAAATTTCCAAACTTAACATTTAAACATAGGATATAAATTTACCAACTCCATTTTCTAAATTTCTTCCAATTCAATAAAGAAATCTATCCACCTTTTAAATTCCTAAATTTTAACTTCATAAGTATATAAATATGGAATAAAATATTTATACAATATAAAATTTAAGATTTATAAACCGTATTCAATCCAAACCATCGAAATCACATTAAAATAGTTATATATAGACCGCGGTGCCTGTATATAATTTTCTATCCTATGGTCAAGTGATACAGATATTTATTATTTCAATCCGCAATTTAAAAATAAAACTTTGCGGTTTTATCATTTCAAACCACAATCCCGAATGAAATGTGAAATGTATGCTAACTTGCAGTTTAATGATATCCAAATAAACATCCATTCAACAACACATCCATAATCCAATCACAAAACATCCATCATCCAATCACAAACATCTATCAATAACAATATGTGTTTGGTAATATACAACAGGTAATAACTAGCAGTTTTCTTCAATTTAGATTTATCAACTATTTATCTAACAGTTTATATTCCCCAATAATTTATATAACTGTTAACTAGCAGTTCATATGCAACAATAATTTCTAACAGCCAATTAATACGCAATCAATCAATTTAATTAACAGCTAAATTTGATAAAAATGCAATTCAACAGATATGGGTGAAATAACATGCCAAAAGCTCATAAATAAATTTCTATTCATTTCTAAAATTTATTTAACAAACATAAAAGCTTCTAGTAATTGTGAGTGGGTTAAACACTCACCTTTGGAATTTAAATCGAATTTAAATTCGATTTAAACCCAAAAATTCGCCCGTCTCAGAATTCGTCCAAACCAGCGTCATCAAGTCCAGAATTAAATTACGATCCTAACAAAAAAAATTTCGTGTGAATCCGACTTCGTATGAGAAAGTTATGGCAAAAAATGGTAGTTGAATTCAAATTGGAAATAAATATAAAACGACACATATTTCCTCACCTTATATTATATGTGCCACGTCAGCCCATATTATTGCGCACGCATCAGCTTCCTTCCCAGATACACGCGAAAGTCACGGCCTCCCCCACGCGTTGCTTCACCGTGCCGCTACCACCGTTGAAACTGCCATCACCACAAGCTCCCACGTCATCAGCACGCCCCCACCCATTCAGAACCCATGCCAGCGGACACGAACCCATGCACGCGCTATAGGACGAAGCCAAACACTCCCAGCCGCCGCCTGAAAAACCCATGGCCGAAACCCTAATCTTCTTTTGACGAAAATCCGACCGTTGAATTGCCAAACAAATTACATAGATGCGCTCCCCATCGTCCATACTCCAATACCCAGAAGCAGTTTTCCGATCGGCCGAGGTTTGTTACGGCGATGATGAACGGTTTTGGGGCTGTTTGAATTTATTCTGGATGAACGACAGCTCCAATTGACAAACGAATTTCACCATGAGATTACGCGTATCGAATACTTCAACATATATTTTTTCTGGAATTTTCTGAAATTTTTGAGTTTTGGCTTTTAATTTTGAACTGTAGATAGATCTAGGGTTTTCAACCATTGGAGAGGAGAAAGGAATGAAGAAAATGTACGTATATTCAATTGACAGAAGAAGGAGGCTAGGGTTTATGATCGCATATATATAGGTTGGGCTGGGTTAGAATAGATAGGCTAGAGAGATGAACGTGCGTGACAAACTATGGCCCAAAAAGCCCGCTATGCCTCCGGAACCGAATTTGTTAAATCTATATATCCAAATAGGTGTTCTAAAATATTCTGAACGCGATGGAAAAGGTTTCGCGACCAAATTCGATCGTATGAAGAAGTTATGCTAAAAACAAGATTTCCAAATTGATTTTCAAAATGCGTAAATTTCAAGGCGTTTCGAGTCCGTACGATCAAACGACAAGTCCGATCGCAACGAAACTTGAAACATTATTATAATTCACCGTTACGGATCCGATGAAACTGTTTTCGTCGAAATCCGAGTCCGTGACAAAAATGGCTATTTTTAATATTATTAAATCAATTAAATAAATCATAAAAAAATCAATTTTTATGTTTCAACTCCTATTATTGGCCAAATTTCATTACTTTGATAGTTCAATTAATCCCAATAAATTTAACAAGCTTGGATGTGAATAAAAATTTATAGGTATATAAATTTGCAATTTTAATTTCTGCACTTTCTTATTAATTGGGAATTATAAATTTATTCTCACAAATTACCTAATCTTATACTTATACACTCTCATCTTAAACCAAATTAAATAAATAACTTGATTTCCATCTCAACTTACTTTTAATTGCAGTTAACCCTTTTCACCGTAATTAAAATTCCAAATTATAAATAAATTTTTATTCCCATTCCCTTAATTTTCTTAACTATTTATTTATTCAAATTTTCAATATTCAACATAAATAGTTTGGTTAAGTTCATTTATTTACCTTCTTCCTATGATTCACAGTTATGGATGTCAATATGATGAAGTTTACATTAGTTAAGATTTCACTCAATTGTTCTCTAAGTCAAATGTTTACAGCTTTCATTTAACTTTAATAACGTACTAATTTACGTTAAATTCCATTTTTAAATGAAGTAATTACCATTCGTTGAATCAAATACTCAATTCATAAATAAAGTCTTGTTTTCAAAAAGTTATATCACAATGGTCAACTAAAATTTGAATAAGCTTTACTAAATTCTATGGTATTAAATGTTGCAATAAATCCAAATTGCCATGTCTTAAATCCAAATTACTAATTAAGTCTTGATTCCTTTATTATTCCTTTGGTTTTCAAATAAGTTTTTATGATGAATGTGAATTCAAATGAACAATGGAAACCCATTCCCATTTGATTTCACTATTCCATTAAATATCTTCATATTCCAGCTAAATCAACTAACGTATGAATTAGCTATTTCAATCTTCATTAAATTGCGGTTTTTATACAATAGAAATTAAATCCCATTAACATATAAATAAAGGTTGATATCCATCTATTTACATTATATCACACTTGTGCTTCTATTTAGCTTTGTATAAATGTATGAATGCGGAGTCTTGCCTATTAACGTATTAAATAAGCCTTAAAATCAATTAATGCCCCTCCTTAGTTTAACCTCTTTTTATCCGTATTTATTTTTAGAGTAACCCTTGGATTAAATTCCCAAATCACCAATTCAATTAATTATACCTTTCAATCCAAATGTAAATCTTCCACCTTTGAATTCTTATATTAAATGAATTTTATTCTAGGCAATATTTTTTACAAATGTTTACTGATTCCACATTTATAGGTTTCTTAAATTTTACTCCATCTAAATGTGACACATTTTTATTTCATTTCAAACCAATATATATATTCATTCCTATTCAATATATATATTCATTCCTATTCCTTTCATTTGGTTACTGCATTGAAATCTATTTATTAGCTAATACTACGTTACTATCATTAATTAAATTTTGGATTATATTCCAATTCCTATAACTAGGCCTTAAGTCACCATTTTACATAGTTTTAATTTAGCGTTTATTTAAATCTTCGTTTATCGTTTAGAATTTCTACTAAATTGAAATGCACAACTTATGAACTTTAACCAATTTAGTCCACCTAATAAAATTTTCAAATGTTTGTGTGTATGTAATCCAATTCAGTTATTGTTACATTAATACCATTAAACCAACAAATTAAGACTTATAACTACAACACAACTTTCAGTTATTTTCAAATCTATGTCATATAACCTTTTAAATCTCTACCTGTAATTACAGTTACTATCTAACTCCTACATTCATCCTTTTAAAATCCTAAGACTTTAATTTTATACTGGATTAAATTAGCAAACATATAAATTAAATTTATAAAAATATCATAAATTTATCAGGTCGTTACAATCTCCCCCACTCAAAACTTTTCGTCCCCGAAAAGGAAAAAAGAAGGGAGAAGGAAGAATAAACAGTACTTTTTATTTCAATTTTTAATTTATAAACAATATTTTCCTGGATTAATCCTCCTAAATGAAATATCCCTGTTTTATAATCATTATATCCTTTAATACTTGAGTTATTAAAGTTGGAAAAATATTTTAACAAAATTCTAAGTCCAAAATTTTCGAAAATTTTTGGCAGAGTCTCCTTTGTACGGAGGGACTCTGGAGAAAATATAATATCCAAATATACAAGTATATTACATATATAATCAAAATATTATATCCCAACACGGGAAAAATATATAAAATATCGCTTTAAACGTAATCCGAAAACGTACCTATTGTCGGGCAATATACGCTTTATTATTTTGGAACCAACAGCAGTAGCAGTTGCTTCCAACACCTGTATTTACTAATAAAATCTAAAAGGTTAAATATTTATTTTAAATGAACTATTCAAGTGGATTCAATCATTCATACTCAATCAAATGCAACAACCATACATTTTAACAAACAGCACAACCACATACAACAACCAATCATTTAAATCAAACGACAATTAGTTGTTCGGGTTCAGATTCTGAAGTTGTACGAATGAAGAATAACTATCAAGTGCATCCGTTGCTCAACAGCCTAAGATGGAACAAAGATAGATTATTTGTAAATCTAACAACTCCATAATTCCTTACCCAACAACATACATCAACCAACAATTCAAATCAACACCAAAATATCTCATTATACATTTATTTCATAATTCAGTGTTTTGATTTTTCTTTCCTTCATTTATGAGGGATTTCTTTGTTTCTTACAAGTTTATTTTCCAATTATCACCAAATTCATTATATTTGTATTTCCTTTTTATTACTTAAGTTTCCTTTTATTACTTAAGTCTATAAAATAAATTCTCATTAATAACAACAAATATTTTGAATATCTTCACTTGTAAGATTTCCCTTGAATTCTCATTAATAACATTCATTAACTATGAATTGCAGTCATTAAAATTTTCCTACTTTCCATTATATTAGAATAGGGGAGATAAAACATACTTAAGTGAATACTCATATAATAAATTCTTATTTTGAATTTCATGTTATACACTCAGGTTCCTATCATCTATTACTAATTCTTAACTTTATTTTCAATAAAGTTATAACCTAAGTTTATACCATTAAATTCTTGTTATAACCGTAATTTATTGAATACTTCATTATTCCTAAATCCCTACTTGTAAAATATTCAATTCTAGTTTCTTGTTTAACATTTCAACTTTTATATTTGGGTAAGTTATTTATGTTAAAGAAATGCAATTGAACCTTATACAAGTTAAATCTCCATTCTTTTAATTCATTGATTATTCACTAAGTCTTTACCAATATTCATAAGTTAAAATATTTATCTTCCTTTATCCTTAGCATTAATTCTCTTATTTCAATTAGGGGTTTCAATTCATTTATTACCTAACTTTTATTTCACTAAAATTTTCAATTAGTTAACGGAAAATTTTAGAATTAAATACCGAGTTGAATTTCCATTTATTTCAAAATAATAGATAAATAAGTTCTTACTACTCAATATCTCTAATTATAGTTAGAACAATAAAAGAAATTTTTTAGAAAGTTCTAAAATAAATCTGTAGTAGAATTTACTACAGTGGCCTTTCCTCTTCGAAACTCGAAAATGAAAGTCGATGATGCGGCCGTCATCACCGAATTTATTTTCCAGCGACAGAGAAGAAAGTACAAATAAAAATTTTCCAAAATCTTCTTTAAACAGTTTTTTTTTTTTTCGAATTATGCTAAATATTTACATAAGAAAATACTTGTAAACCGAATCATTATATCTCATAAATTCTTTGAAAACGAATTCGGAAAAATCCCGGACTTAAGTTCTAAAATCTCCAAATTGGGTTTATTATGATTTCACTTAGCTTCAGTTATTATAAATATTTTATTTTCTAACACCCAATCTATAGTAACCAAAAAAATATATATATATCTTTATAAAATATTTTTATATATGGAAAATATAATAGGCAAAATTATTTCATTCACCTATATTAAAAACAAATATTATGTCGGTCTGTCCTATTTAGTGTTTAGAAATCCCTATGGATGGCATAGCGTCCCATGCATCAACCAGAATTTATAAATACAAAGCGGAACAGATTAACACAATATTAAAATCTTTTATGAATACTAACAAATACGCTCTCTCATATATATACACTCAGCGACTCCCATAGGATATTTCTACCCTATTAACAAAGAGTCAAACCCCACAAAGCTAAGGTTTATCGCTAAACCAAAGCTCTGATACCAGCTGTAACATCCCGCCCTTTCACACACTTTAAAACGACACACGTGCCAATTCAAAGCATACGCAAGGGCGGATTGTTATGGGGTAAATAAGAAAAACAGAGAAGGAATAAAACAAAATAGAATCTCACAGCGGAAGGATAAAATATAATAATAAATATACAGTTCAAAACAGTTTACAAAATAGTTATTTCACTTATACAATGAACATCAGAGTCACACATACCAATACAACAATGCAACGGAATATAAAGAGTGTGTGGTGCAATACTATATATAAAATAATGCTGAATCTTCGTCTTCGTCCTCCAAGCTAAATCTGCTATCCTGAAACGCTCGGACTGACCCGAGCGAATTTGAAAAGACAAAAACACTCGAGTAAGACTAGAAAATCTTATGTGAGTTAAATAAACAGAAATAAATATGGGTACAGTAACTCAAGAGATGCTCGGGATTTACATCTCCTAAGGATCCGTTAAACTATTTACTATGTAGTATATTGCGCTATTATAATAGTGTCTATTTATAAAATAAACTTACTTTTTAATAGCGTTAAGGGGTTACCCATATAGCCCTTAACACGTAATAGTCCCAGTAGTCCATCCAATATAATAGTCCCTCCTAATCAGGAAGCCACTAGAGGATACCACACGGGCTACGGGAGAAAACCAAACTCGTACAAGGCGCGATAGGGTAGGTGACACGGCACAACTAGGCAATGCCAGGGTAGATATACCAATTGCTATCCAGGCTGATGGTAACGCGCAGCGCGCAGCTGCCGCCCACCTCGAACTAACTCCCCCAAAAATCAAAATATAGAAGTGGCCACTGAATCAATCCAAGTCAAAGTATAATATCGAAGAGGAGCGTCCGATCAGAGGAATGACCTCATTGGCCTGAGAATCGCTCCTGTTTTAGCCACCTTATGCCAACTCACGGGAGTTGGGTCCACGTATTTACCTTACAGGAAACGTCGCCACCACCTACTTCATTCTGGGAACTCCACCGCGTACACGGTTAGTCAAAGTGGTTTTCGGTATCGACAGAGAGTATGTCCATATCCGATCCCGGTCTCTTTGCCAACCAAATCGTTATTATAACACCGCGGTCATTTAAAAATTGTTTATACTTTAAAACCAGAATATTATGATATCATTCCAAAACCCAAAACCATATTTTACCACTTATTCCAAATATAATTTCTTTCCAATAATTAAAAGGCTTTAGCTTCATAATATCTGAAAATCGAATATTTTCAAAGCTTAATATTTATGGAAATCCATAATTCCAAACCATAACTTTTAAACTCAACTGGTTTGGATATTCAACGGTATGCGAATTAAAAAGGTTAACTTTACTGTTGCTTTATAAAGAAATAGATTACACGGCTTTCCAAATATTTCTTCTTTTAAAGTTAAACCAAAATCCAAAAATATTACCTTAAGTCCCAAAACCATTTCAATTTTTTTTAATATTTATATCCATTTTTGAGCATTAATATTTCAACTAAAGTTGGATTTTTTTTTATCCTTTCAAAATCAATATTCTATTAATTAATCTTGACCATTCACATAAAATCCGTAATTAATAAAACTTCAATTTCTAGTAAAATATATATATAAATTTTCCAATTCAATATTTTTTTTTACTAGAATATCCATTTCTATTTATTTTGGGAAAATCCAATTTCAAATATCATCTCTTAAATTTCCAAACTTAACATTTAAACATAGGATATAAATTTACCAACTCCATTTTCTAAATTTCTTTCAATTCAATAAAGAAATCTATCCACCTTTTAAATTCCTAAATTTTAACTTCATAAGTATATAAATATGGAATAAAATATTTATACAATATAAAATTTAAGATTTATAAACCGTATTCAATCCAAACCATCGAAATCACATTAAAATAGTTATATATAGACCGCGGTGCCTGTATATAATTTTCTATCCTATGGTCAAGTGATACGGATATTTATTTATTTCAATCCGCAATTTAAAAATAAAACTTTGCGGTTTTATCATTTCAAACCACAATCCCGAATGAAATGTGAAATGTATGCTAACTTGCAGTTTAATGATATCCAAATAAACATCCATTCAACAACACATCCATAATCCAATCACAAAACATCCATCATCCAATCACAAACATCTATCAATAACAATATGTGTTTGGTAATATACAACAGGTAATAACTAGCAGTTTTCTTCAATTTAGATTTATCAACTATTTATCTAACAGTTTATATTCCCCAATAATTTATATAACTGTTAACTAGCAGTTCATATGCAACAATAATTTCTAACAGCCAATTAATACGCAATCAATCAATTTAATTAACAGCTAAATTTGATAAAAATGCAATTCAACAGATATGGGTGAAATAACATGCCAAAAGCTCATAAATAAATTTCTATTCATTTCTAAAATTTATTTAACAAACATAAAAGCTTCTAGTAATTGTGAGTGGGTTAAACACTCACCTTTGGAATTTAAATCGAATTTAAATTCGATTTAAACCCAAAAATTCGCCCGTCTCAGAATTCGTCCAAACCAGCGTCATCAAGTCCAGAATTAAATTACGATCCTAACAAAAATAATTTCGTGTGAATCCGACTTCGTATGAGAAAGTTATGGCAAAAAATGGTAGTTGAATTCAAATTGGAAATAAATATAAAACGACACATATTTCCTCACCTTATATTATATGTGCCACGTCAGCCCATATTATTGCGCACGCATCAGCTTCCTTCCCAGATACACGCGAAAGTCACGGCCTCCCCCACGCGTTGCTTCACCGTGCCGCTACCACCGTTGAAACTGCCATCACCACAAGCTCCCACGCCATCAGCACGCCCCCACCCATTCAGAACCCATGCCAGCGAACACGAACCCATGCACGCGCTACAGGACGAAGCCAAACACTCCCAGCCGCCGCCTGAAAAACCCATGGCCGAAACCCTAATCTTCTTTTGACGAAAATCCGACCGTTGAATTGCCAAACAAATTACATAGATGCGCTCCCCATCGTCCATACTCCAATACCCAGAAGCAGTTTTCCGATCGGCCGAGGTTTGTTACGGCGATGATGAACGGTTTTGGGGCTGTTTGAATTTATTCTGGATGAACGACAGCTCCAATTGACAAACGAATTTCACCATGAGATTACGCGTATCGAATACTTCAACATATATTTTTTCTGGAATTTTCTGAAATTTTTGAGTTTTGGCTTTTAATTTTGAACTGTAGATAGATCTAGGGTTTTCAACCATTGGAGAGGAGAAAGGAATGAAGAAAATGTACGTATATTCAATTGACAGAAGAAGGAGGCTAGGGTTTATGATCGCATATATATAGGTTGGGCTGGGTTAGAATAGATAGGCTAGAGAGATGAACGTGCGTGACAAACTATGGCCCAAAAAGCCCGCTATGCCTCCGGAACCGAATTTGTTAAATCTATATATCCAAATAGGTGTTTTAAAATATTCTGAACGCGATGGAAAAGGTTTCGCGACCAAATTCGATCGTATGAAGAAGTTATGCTAAAAACAAGATTTCCAAATTGATTTTCAAAATGCGTAAATTTCAAGGCGTTTCGAGTCCGTACGATCAAACGACAAGTCCGATCGCAACGAAACTTGAAACATTATTATAATTCACCGTTACGGATCCGATGAAACTGTTTTCGTCGAAATCCGAGTCCGTGACAAAAATGGCTATTTTTAATATTATTAAATCAATTAAATAAATCATAAAAAAATCAATTTTTATGTTTCAACTCCTATTATTGGCCAAATTTCATTACTTAGATAGTTCAATTAATCCCAATAAATTTAACAAGCTTGGATGTGAATAAAAATTTATAGGTATATAAATTTGCAATTTTAATTTCTGCACTTTCTTATTAATTGGGAATTATAAATTTATTCTCACAAATTACCTAATCTTATACTTATACACTCTCATCTTAAACCAAATTAAATAAATAACTTGATTTCCATCTCAACTTACTTTTAATTGCAGTTAACCCTTTTCACCGTAATTAAAATTCCAAATTATAAATAAATTTTTATTCCCATTCCCTTAATTTTCTTAACTATTTATTTATTCAAATTTTCAATATTCAACATAAATAGTTTGGTTAAGTTCATTTATTTACCTTCTTCCTATGATTCACAGTTATGGATGTCAATATGATGAAGTTTACATTAGTTAAGATTTCACTCAATTGTTCTCTAAGTCAAATGTTTACAGCTTTCATTTAACTTTAATAACGTACTAATTTACGTTAAATTCCATTTTTAAATGAAGTAATTACCATTCGTTGAATCAAATACTCAATTCATAAATAAAGTCTTGTTTTCAAAAAGTTATATCACAATGGTCAACTAAAATTTGAATAAGCTTTACTAAATTCTATGGTATTAAATGTTGCAATAAATCCAAATTGCCATGTCTTAAATCCAAATTACTAATTAAGTCTTGATTCCTTTATTATTCCTTTGGTTTTCAAATAAGTTTTTATGATGAATGTGAATTCAAATGAACAATGGAAACCCATTCCCATTTGATTTCACTATTCCATTAAATATCTTCATATTCCAGCTAAATCAACTAACGTATGAATTAGCTATTTCAATCTTCATTAAATTGCGGTTTTTATACAATAGAAATTAAATCCCATTAACATATAAATAAAGGTTGATATCCATCTATTTACATTATATCACACTTGTGCTTCTATTTAGCTTTGTATAAATGTATGAATGCGGAGTCTTGCCTATTAACGTATTAAATAAGCCTTAAAATCAATTAATGCCCCTCCTTAGTTTAACCTCTTTTTATCCGTATTTATTTTTAGAGTAACCCTTGGATTAAATTCCCAAATCACCAATTCAATTAATTATACCTTTCAATCCAAATGTAAATCTTCCACCTTTGAATTCTTATATTAAATGAATTTTATTCTAGGCAATATTTTTTACAAATGTTTACTGATTCCACATTTATAGGTTTCTTAAATTTTACTCCATCTAAATGTGACACATTTTTATTTCATTTCAAACCAATATATATATTCATTCCTATTCAATATATATATTCATTCCTATTCCTTTCATTTGGTTACTGCATTGAAATCTATTTATTAGCTAATACTACGTTACTATCATTAATTAAATTTTGGATTATATTCCAATTCCTATAACTAGGCCTTAAGTCACCATTTTACATAGTTTTAATTTAGCGTTTATTTAAATCTTCGTTTATCGTTTAGAATTTCTACTAAATTGAAATGCACAACTTATGAACTTTAACCAATTTAGTCCACCTAATAAATTTTTCAAATGTTTGTGTGTATGTAATCCAATTCAGTTATTGTTACATTAATACCATTAAACCAACAAATTAAGACTTATAACTACAACACAACTTTCAGTTATTTTCAAATCTATGTCATATAACCTTTTAAATCTCTACCTGTAATTACAGTTACTATCTAACTCCTACATTCATCCTTTTAAAATCCTAAGACTTTAATTTTATACTGGATTAAATTAGCAAACATATAAATTAAATTTATAAAAATATCATAAATTTATCAGGTCGTTACATCGGCCTAGCATGGGAAAATGATGGAGCAAAGTATGGTAGAGAGATAGGTGCATGGAACTAACACTACAATGCAACTACCATGGATCCTATGCAACATACGGGTTCGGCCACAAGCTAGCATGGTGTGGCCATCACTGTAGT
Source organism: Allium cepa (assembly GCA_030765085.1). Classification (NCBI taxonomy): domain Eukaryota; kingdom Viridiplantae; phylum Streptophyta; class Magnoliopsida; order Asparagales; family Amaryllidaceae; genus Allium; species Allium cepa. The sequence continues at coordinate 179,220,860 of CM060940.1, forward strand.
GGGCTGTAGGATGGTGTGGCAGCGGGTTCCAGGTCATCCATGGATGGTGGAGGTGGAGTAGGTGGCGGCCAACGGGTGGTTGAAAGTGATGAAGGCATAGGTGATTGGCTATGGTGCATATAGGTGAAGTTTGTGTAGATATTGTTGGATTTGTTCACATGGGTGCATGGCCAGTGGCTTGGGGCTGTAGAGGAGGTGGTGGAGGCTGGCTCAGGTGGTGGTGGTGGCAGCCATGGTGAAGGAGGAGCAAGGGGCTGAGCTACAAGGGTGAGAAAGAAAATGAAAACAACATAAACAAGTAGAAAAGCAATGGAAAAGAAAAAGAATTTTACCAAACTCTTGGAGATGATGGAGGATAAAATTTTCAGAGATGAGGAGGAAGAAATTTCGTGAAAAATGAAGAAAAAAAAATACGGCTGAAGATGGTATAAGGAACAGCCCCAATTGAATGCATATGATGAAATTGAAAAGGCAGGGAGGTGAAAAGTCAAAGGTAAATGAAAGGTTTTAAACCCTTCATATTTCTCTAATTCTTTTTGTAATTTTAAATACATTTAAAATACTGATAAATAAAGATAAAATAAACTCAGAAATAAATTAAACAAGTAAACAAAATAAATAAATATTAATTACATATAATTTAATTAATAAAACAACAAAAATTGCAAACTAGTCTTGAAAATATGAAAAATAAATGCAATGAACTTTGGAAAATATTTATGTACTTGTAACAATATTTATAACAAAGATAATAACATAAACTAAAATGCATTCACAAATAAATATATAAATTTTAATTTAAATATAATTTAAATGAAGAAAATAGCAAAGAAAATAGAAACTAGGCTTTAAAAATAGAAAATAAATTCAATAAGCTTTGGAAAATTTCAAACATCACTTTAAAAATATTTAAATGGTAAAAATATATGTAACATAACATATAATACAATTTATAATAAGATATGACAAATAAAAATTATCTATATAATTTAAAATAAACAATATTGTTAAATAAAACAATTTACACCCAATTTTGTAAAAGCATAACTTTCACAGTATTATTCGGATTTCAACGAAACAAAAAGCATTGTTCTTGAAATTTTATTTGCTTTCATAACAAAAGGTAAACTTAAAATTTTAAAACTTTTAAAATTTAAATTTAAAAGTCAAAGTTTGACCAGATTGACCAAAATTCACTTTTCTGGAAATATTCAATTTATGCATGATTGAAATTCAAATCCACATCAAAATCAACATTTGTATTTCAATTAACAAAATATATTCATTTTAATAAATAAAATAAAGTTTTTTTTTAAATTAGAAATTTAAATTAAAATAGTTAAAATATACAATTACAATAATCAGAAAATACAGGGTTGTTACGTAATATGGTAAATATGTTTGCATGAGTGAATCAAAGTGTTTGCATGTATATAATTATGATATATCTGTGTGCATGTCTGTATATAGATGAACGTACCTCTGTTTTGATTTCACAGGCTAAAATAAGTTCAAAAATCAATTTCCTTTTTTCCAATCTCTTATAGGTTATGATCTTTAAAAGGAATTTGTTTGTATTTACCAGATTCATCATTTAAAATATTTTTAAAGTATAATTAGCAAGAAATATTACTAGAAGAAGAAAATAATAGTGATGATCAAATATAAGTCAGAAATCGAATGTCTAGAATTCATGTTTTGATTCTACAACCTGATTCGTATTTTAAAATGATGAATTTTGAAATAAATATTATAATTTTTAAGTTTGGGGTTGTTGAGAATTCATGAGTTGAACGGTTTTGGGACTTTCATCAATTCACAATGATCAGCGGAGGGTTGGGCATCGAAATCAATGCTGGAGGACACTTGAGTGGTGGAGATCATTGAAAAAATAGTCGGGGATTTTATAATTCATCATAATATCTTTTCGTCGTCAATGTAGGTTTTAACGACCAGATTTGGTCGACGCTGTTCTCGAAGGCATTGCGATGTCGTGGGTGCACCGGAGTTGATCGTAGACGGGGGATTAGAAGCGTAGGAGAGTGGCGGAGATTTGGTCGTGATCGCGAGGTCGTAGATGATCGGAGGTAGCTGTGCGAGAAGGTTTCATCGAATGGTTTGGGTTCGAGGAGGTGATGTCTTGCTCGTTTTAGATTTCCAGTGGGTATTGACGATCTGGGTAGTTAGGATTGTCGATGAAGTAATCGCCGATTTGTTGGAGGTCGGAGCGTGGATCGGAGATGGTCTGAACTTCTGTGCAGGTGCATGCATGTTCTTGTGTATCTGATAGTAGCTGTGAAGAAGAAATGATCGGGAATGATGGAGGTCTCGAGTTCTATCGAAAGGGAAGAGGCGGGAGATTTGATTAGGTTTTGCTTGAGATTTTGAGCTTGGGCTTGGGTTTGTTTCATTAGTTACCTGGTTTTAAATTATAAAAGGAAATATGAAACCAGTTTTAAAAACTATGTAAATTAAAAAACAAGTTTTAGAGCAAATTATTTACAAGTTTAAAGCATAAACGAAAATAACAACAAAGTTTTCAAAGCTATTATTAAACAAGTTTTTCAAAGTAAAGTGTAATCAGGTTATCAAAACCAAGTTCAATATAAACTATAAAGTCAAATGTTCTTGAAATTCAATTTTTTTTGTTTTGAATGATTTTATATTAGGTTAATTATTTAATTAAATCTCTAAGTGATTTCAAGTGTAATTCAATGATGTAATGAGGTAGGTGATTTAGTTAAGTATATTAAAATTTAATTAATAAAAAGGTCTCAAGTGATTTTGGATAAATTAATTTCAATCCTTTAATTTAAATAAGATTTTAATGATTTAATTAAGTAATTAATTAAGATAATAGTTTATCTTAGATTAATTAACGACTTAAGCAATTAAGGGTTAATTAAGTAACTTAAGTAACTACAGGACAATTAATTAATGTGATTAAAGGATAATTACTTAATGAAATTAATTAGAAGATAGTTAATTAATATAAGTAATTAAAGGTTAATTAATTATGTGAATGATTAAATGACTAAAGAATAATTAATTAATTTCAGTAATTAATTAAATAGTTTAATTAATGTTAGTTAAGAAGGATTTAATGGTCATTAATTTATTTTGTGTTAATTAATTATTTTGGATTACAAATTAATCTTGCTTATGGATCATTAAATTTTATTGAATGTTTGGATTAATGTCTCTAGTCTGATAAATTGTGATGTTCTGTGTTATGATATGTTGGGTTGAACTATGATAATGTGGGTTATTTATCGATGATGAATTGTTGTGTAAATTGACATCTTGTGTAACGATCCAATTTCTAAGCCAAATTTAATTTAGTAATTACCATAATTTTTAAAATTAATTTGTGAAATAATTTGTTTTTGTCAAAACAAATAAGAGATGTGTTTGTTTTATGTTTATGTCTATATATAAATAGATTGTAAATAGAATTTTGATTTGAAATTCAAAAATAATATCTTAAAAATAAGTTGGATTTATAACTCTATATTTTAAAACTTGTATATATATATATATATATATATATATAATTATTGATTAGTGTATAATTAGTTTTAAATCATTTTCTTTAAAGAATTTATTATATAAACGGAAGTGCAATAATTAATATAGAAAATATAATATAAATTATATAAAAACATTAATAACATGCAAAATTAACAAGTATAACCATTTTAACATGTATTAAACAAGTGTTAGCTTAATCATAGCATGAAATTACAAGTGTCATGATTTTCTTTATTTTTAAAAATAAGTAAACTAGATTATATATATACATCATTACCCTTCTCTTCCCATTTTTATTTCATTCAAAAATTTATTCAAAACAAAAACTTGAGAAAGAAACAAACCAGAGATAAAAAATTAAAGCAAACAAATCTTAAACCTAAAGCTATAGATCAGATCAACACTTAAGCAAATTCAAATTTAAACTCAAGATCGGTTCTATATCAAGTAGCAGATCAAAGTTCAAGATCAAAACAATTTCCAGTGTTCAAGTTTTACAGGCTTCTCTGTTTTTCAAATCTGCGAGTAAACCATTTTTCTAAAACCTTAATCTGATATATAACCCGATGCATGTGATGATCATTGAAGTTATAATAGGAAATATGCTTTGCACGAATATATATTATGCTTGCATGTATATATATATACACACACATGAAGATTATATGTGTGCGTGTCTGTACATATGAATATATTGCTCTATTCCAAGTTACTGGTTTTAAAACAAATTCAAAAATCAAAATCTCCTGCTCCAATCCCTTTCAGGTTATGATTATTAAAAGAAAAAGTTTGTAAGAATGTAAAATCATTTTTAAAAATAGTTTCAAGTGAAAATATTTAGGAAGTATTTCGAAAATAAGAAATGACGGTGAAAAATAAGTTAAGTCAGCAAATTAGTCATTTAAATTTCAAGTTTTGAATTCATAGCTTGATTCGTATTAGAAAATCATGATTTTTGACAAAAATTTAGTGATTTTTAGTGTTGTGTTTGGAGAGAATTTGCGAGTTGAATGATTTTGTGATTTTCGTCGTTTCACGACGATTGACGGAGGGCTGGCCATCGTAATCAATACTGGAGGAGGCTGGTGCGATGAGGATCTTAAGAAAAATGCTCGGTGGATTTATTGACCACCGTGGTGGCCGAACGATGTTGAAGTAGGGTTTAAACCCAGGTTTTGGTCGATGTCAGAATTTGGGTTGCTGCGGCATCGTCAATGCACCGGACTTGATCGGTATGGAGGAGTCGATGCATGGTTGATTGGCGAAGGGTTGGTCGGAGTTTCAAAGGTTCTGATGGTCTGAGGCGGTAGGTCAAGGCGATTGAATGATCTGTCCTATGCCAGTGGGTTCTCGTACGATTGATTTTGTTTTTGTGTTTGATTCGAGGTCCTTGGTGGTCGGAATCTTAGGCGAAGTGATGGCGACTTGTTGGAGGTCGCAGCGATGGTCGGAGATGACCAGATCGGTGTGCATGGTGCACAGGTGAATGTTGTGTATGTTGCTGTAGAGTCGAGGAAGAAGGATGTGACTCGGGTTTACTTTCGGGGAAGAGAAGATCTGGCTCGAGTTTCGTATCGGGGAGTTTGCATGGGTTTTTAACATGTTATAACAGTTTCTAAAAATAAAAAAAAGGGAATTTTGCTGGGCTTGGGTTTGGTAATGGGTTTGACCCGGGTATTTGTGATGACAGATTTAAATTTTTAAATAAATCAATTTTTAAAATCTAAATAAATCTAGTTTTAAACTATTTTCTTAAATATATTTCTTGTAAATAATAATAATTGTTTTATATAAGTTTGGAATTAGTTAAAGGTTTTAAAATAAATTATTTTAAATTAATTAAGTTTAAAGTGTTTTAATATATATAATCTTTATTTTAAAGTTTATTTTAAATAAACTTAATATTGTAATTAAGTAGATAATTAAGAAGATGAAATGTTTTTAATCAATAATTCAACTTAAAGGTTTTAAGTTGATAGGTTCATGATGAATTAATTCCAAATGTTATTAAATAAGATTTAAATGATAATTTAAGTAATTAATTAAGATAAATGGTTTATCTTTTAATTAATTAAGGTCTTAAGTAATTAAAGATTAATTACTTAATGTAAGTAATTAAAGGATAATTACTTAATGAAAGTAATTAAAAAATAATTAATTAATTAATAAAAAATTAAGCAATTAATGATTAAAGGATAATCAATTAATGTAATTAATTAAAGGTTAATTAATTAATGTGATTAATTAAGGGATAATTGATTAATGTAAGTAATTAAGGATGATTAATTAATCTCATTAATTTCATTAATTAACTAAAATGATTTATAATTAATTAATTTTAATTAAGCAGGGTTAGATAATGAATTCATAAGTAATTAATTTATTTTGAGTTAATTAAATTAATTATAGTTATGGGATCTGTGTAGTTAATGCCTCGCTATTAACCCGCTATAACCCCGCAATATCTCATAGCGGATTTCTACCGCTACGATTTTTCCATATAGCCCCAAAATATAGCCTTTCTGCTTTAATCCCCGCTATTTCCGCTATATCCCGTTATTCCCGCTATATTTTGCAATTTCCTCTATGTCTTCTTTAATAAAATGAATTAAAAAATTGCATTTATACATTTTAAAAATTATGAAACTAATTTATTTGATTTAATTTTTAATATATTTTCAGAAATGAAAATACTTTAATATTCTACTAAATTCAATTGTACTATATAACAGTTTTACGTTTATTTAAAGTATACTTGCACATGTTTTTTGTTTAAAATCATTTATGTATAATTATAATTCAATTGAATGAAAAAATTTCATTTAATTACCATTTATATATTTGTAAAAACATTAAGTACGAGTGTTATATGCTATTTTAGAGCTATCCGCCATATCCCGCTATATCCTCGCTGTACCCCCGCTATGACTTTTTGCACCTCCACCCCTTTGAATCTGCCAAGCGCTTTAACTGCACATTATGGGATTAATTAATCTTGCTTATGGATGATTATTGTATAGAATGTTTGGATTGATTAATATCATAGTATGTTAATCTGTGATGTTTTGTGATGTGCAATGCTTTGGATTGAGTTGTGATAAATATTTATCTGTGACGAATTTCTGTGTGAATATAATATTCTGCATTGAATTTTAAAAGATGGATCTTTTGTTTAAAAGATTTAAAGTGGAAATTTGCTTAAACCATTCAAAAGGAAAGGTTTTGGGAAATAAGCTGTGAATAAACTAAGAACCAATTGTATCCATATGTTTTAAAATAAGCGCTCATTATTCGAAAAGGCAAGGGGATGACAGTAAGTAGCAAAACCCATTCTGAATAATGATGTGAAGGAATGGAATTTCATTCGAAGACGGTGGTTGAAGACCGGGTATTTTCGAAAACGAAAGGATTACCTATTGATTGTCTCTGCACCGAGTTGCTTCGGTATAGAGATTCCCCTATGTGACGGGGAGTCTGGATGAGATTGGGGATATCTGGATTTGCAAGGACTTCTTTCCTTAGTTGGGCGAAGTGTCTTTGGTTCCATTCAGACCCAGGATGGACTTGTATGGATGTATGTCTGACCTTACACTTTGAGATATATAGCTGGTTTCTATCAAATACAATTTGGTGTGGAGGATTTATTCTCTTAGCTTAACCCCCTTCTCTGAGACGTACGAGCTCAGAGGTTATGTAGTTGATAGTTATTAGTGATATATTCCTAATTTGGTAATATGGCATGCTAAGTGTTGAGCATTGGTTGATCGAAGCATAGATTTTGTGTAAAGCGTAGCTTTATGGGATGAGACTTCATCGAACCTCACACCTCCGAGAAATGGTCCAAACAGGAAGGATGCAGCAAGGTTATGGGGTTCACGACCCTAAGGGTATGTGCATTTCCTTCTGGATAAAAAATGGTATCATGGTATGGAGGCCAGATATTTCATTTATGTGGTTGTTGGAATTTGAGGGCCCTCGATAATGGTCGGTTACGACCTTGGGTTGGCATACTTGTGATAGTTAGTTACCTAGTTACAGAGGTAACCCGACCTTGTGTTGGTAGAGATCCGATTAGTTTCTCGGGACGTGTCTCCAGAGGCATACCCATTCGGGTAAAGGAAGTTCCTTAGCCCTTGGCCATTTGTTGGAAACCCAAACAAACAATATGAGCCCTTTACGATTTCAGCTGCAGAACGTGCCATTTAACATGGTAGCTATAATAGGCTACTATAATGCTACATATGCTGGCTAAGAATAATGTTATACTTGTAAAATGTTTTTCCACACCATGCACTAATCATAATATCAAAAGGATTTTCATGTATCAAGCATGTTTGACTACTATAAGGAAAAACCTCCCCTCATATGTGCGATTTCATTTGAGTGTGTGACGGGAGACCTTATGGAAGTTTCATTTTCCAAAAGAACGAACAGATTTCTTTTTGTACTAATAACTGTTTTATGTTTCTCACACCAGTCCCATGACTAACTAAGAGTTTATTGTTCGCTTTGTTAAACTTTGGGTGCCCTTAATTCTCCACACGCGCAGCCTAGAGTCAGGTTATCAATAGAGTCTGGAGTGAAGTAGATGTAGATTTGGAAGCCTTTGAAGCTTTTGGTTTTTAGCTTTTTGGTTTGGACTTTGGAGCTTTGGAAATGCAGATGTAGTATGTTGAACTCTTTTATAAGACCCTATTGATGTTATATTTTTCCTCTATTATGTTGTATATATTGGCTCTGATGATGTTGGCCGCTTGTTGTAGAATGTTGTAATCCATGTTGTGTATCAATGATAGTCATTTTGTTTCTGCTGTGTTGTTACATCTAATGTGTTATAGCTCCAGCGAACCAGACTCCAACATTTGAATCTCCGACATTTGAATACAGGTGATGCATTGGATTCCGATTTTCGAAGGTTGAAGTGCGGGTCATCACATTTGGTATCAGAGCTAAAGGTTGAGTAAGAACTTTAGCTTTGGAGTATAACTCATTAGGTGACTCATTAAAGATAGGATTAGAAATGCCCTAGAATGAGTATATTCCCTAGTCTCGTCTGTATGCCTAAGTCGATTTTCTTACTATTTACAGATAGTGAGAATGAGTGCAAGAAGAGGACAAGGTAGGGGAAGGGGGAGTACCACTACAAATGGTCGAGATCCTATAGCAACAGTAATGGAAGAAGCAGCTCTTTCCACCCAACCCCATCTAAATCTGGCAGAGTTATATCAGAATTTCTCAAGACTTGGAGGGAAACCATTTAAAGGTACGAAGACTATTATAGAAGTGCAAGCTTGGACTCGATCTTGTGAGAGGATTTTCAAAGGATAGAAAGTGGACGATCATCAAAAGAGGTTGATAGCTTCCTGGCAGCTCCAGGAAGAAGCTTTGGCATGGTGGGAGACCATTACTTTGGCCGAATCGGAGGATGAGTTTACATGGGATAGATTCAAGCAAGTATTTGAGCAGCGTCATATGCCTTCTGCTGGTATTTCCAGGATGTATCAAGAGGTTACCGATTTGAAGCAAGGAAATCTATCTTTTGAAGAATACTTAAATAAGTTTAATGAGTTGTCCCGATTTGAACCTGAATTGTGAATACCCCTCTTAAGGAGAATGAGAGATTTATTAAAGGGATGAACAAGAAGTTTCATGAAAGGATGACAGGCCATGTGAAGGAGCCTTTTGATGATTTGGAAGAAATGAGATATAGATATGCCACCTTAGATAAACAAGAGATTACAGAAGAGAAAGGAAGCGGAAGTAATCAAAATTGGAAGAAGAGAAAGTTTGGAGGAAAGAAGCCTTGGCAAGGTAAAAAAAGAAGGATACTCAGGGGAACAAGGCGAAGAATGTTACCTGTTCCAACTGTTTGGAGAATGGTCATTACTCAAATAGTTGTAAGATGCCCAAGAAGTAAGGGAAGGAGGATCAACCTAAGAAGTCAGCTAGGGAATGCTATTACTGCCATAAGGCAGGACACATGGTTAAAGAATGCCCGAAAATGAAGCAGGCCCAAATAGCAAAGGTATATGCAATCAAGGATGAACCATCAACCTCAGGAGATGATAAAGGGAAAGGAGTTTCGGATGGTAATCTTCTTATTTATGATAAAATTGTTAGATTTCTATTCGACACTCGAGCCACGCATAGTTTTTTTTCCAACAAACCGTAGAAGAGTTAAATTTTAAACCCGAATTCGTAGACGAACCTATTTGCGTGAAAAACTCGGTAGGTGGCCCTGCGAATCTTTGTTTATGTTGTAGAAAAGTTACTATTTTGTATTCTCATCATTAGTTTCCTAACAGTCTTTTCGTTCTTGACTTTAATGAATTTGAGATTTTGCTTGGAATGAATTGGTTAACAAAATATGAGGCTAAATTAAATTATAGAGTGATTTCGGTCAAAACCAAACTTGGGAATTTTGTTGTGATTTCTTGCGAGGATTCAAGTCCGAAGAGGGACAAACTAATGTATACTTTAGGATATCCCGACCCGAGTTTGGAATCCACACCTATTGTTCGAGAATTTCCTGACGTATTTGAAGAAGTTAAGTCTTTAGCTCTGCATAGGGAAATCGAATTTAGAATCGACTTGGTTCCCAATGCCCGTCCAGTTGTGCATGCAAGTCGTAGGATGGCACCAAGGGAAAGAGTAGAGCTAGTTAAGCAAACCCAAGATTTGCCGGAGAAAGGATTTATAAGACCTAGTCGTTCCAGTTGGGGTTCAGCTGGGGTATTTGTAGCCAAATCTAATGGATCTTTGAGATTGTGTAGATTATCGTAATTTTAATAAATTAACCCTTAAGAATAAATTTCCTTTGCCTCGAATCGACGATATGTTCGATCAATTGCATGGTGCTCGATTCCTTTCCAAGATGGATCTAGCCCAAGGATTCGATCAACAGAGAATTGCAGAAGATTGTATCCATTTAACTGCTTTTAGAGGTCCTGACACATTCTACGAATGGTTAGTTTTGCCCTTTGGACTAACCAATGCCCCTGCATATTTCGTAGACTTAATGACCCGAGTATTTCGTGAAATATTAAATAAATTCATTCTCGCTTTTATTGATGATATTCTGATCTATTCCAAAACTTAATAAGAGCATGCCGAACACTTAAAAATAGTTCTGGAAATATTGAGGAGGAATATTATTTTTGTCAATTTTTCTAAATGTCATTTTTGGATAAAAGAAGTTAGATTTCTAGGACATATTATAACAGAAGGAATTCCTGTAGACCCTGATAAGGTTTCCGCTATCCTAGATTAGAAGCAACCCACAACCCCAAAGGAAGTCAGAAGTTTTTTGGGATTAGTCGGGTACTACCGAAAGTTTGTCAAGGATTTCTCTAAGTTAGCCAGTCCATTAACTAAGCTGACTATGACGAATGCCAAATTTATTTGGACTCCAAAGTTCGAGGAAGCGTTCTAAGAATTAAAGAAAAGATTGACCACCGCTCCCGCTCTTGCTATTATTAATAGGAATGAAGGTCTATCTATTTACACAGATGCGTGTGGTGAAGGTGTGGGTGTTGTTCTAATGCAAGAGTGTAGAGTGATTGCCTATGCGAGTAGACAATTGCGATCACATGAGAAAAACTACCTGACCCACGATCTTGAGCTTTTGGCAGTTATCTTTGCTTTGAAAATCTGGCATCATTATCTTCTAGGTGAAAAATTCGAATTGTTCACCGACCAAAAATCTTTGAAATAACTCTTTACCCAGAAGGATTTGAACCTAAGGCAGCAACGTTGGTTGGAATTCCTACGTCATACGACCTGGATATTCAGCATACACCTGGTAAAGCCAATGTGGTAGCTGATGCTATGAGTAGAAGACATGATGTTCTTGCTTATCTTGTTGTCACCCGCACTCTTTTTGAGAAGATTGCAAGTAAGCAAAAAGAAGATAAGTTTCTCCAAGAAATTTGTAAAAGAATCTGTCGAGGTGAAGATTCCAGCTTTGAAATCGATAATAGTGGAATTATAAGGTAGAAAGGGAGGATTTGTGTTCCAAGCATCCCAGTTCTCAAACGAGAAGTATTGGATGAATGTTACAAATCCAAGTTTAGTATCCATCCAGGGGTTAACAAAATGTATCAAGATATTAAGAGGACCTTCTAGTGGAAAATGATGAAGAGAGATATATCCATTTATGTTAGTCGATGTGCAACTTGCCAACAAATAAAGAGTGATCAAATGAAGATGGCAGGATTACTCCAACCACTGGAAGTGCCCAAATGGAAATGAGACCAAGTGTCTATGGATTTCTTTGATGGTTTTCCACGAACTCGGAGTGGTAATGAGGCGATTTGGGTTATTGTGGATCGTTTGACCAGGATTTCTTACATTATCCCAGTTAAATCCACCCGAACGGCAGCGGGTTTGGCAAAGTTATATGTGAAGGAGATTGTTCGACTCCATGGAATACCAAGTAATATAGTGAGTGATCGCGACCCGATCTTCACTAGCAGATTTTGGGAGGCATTTCAAGCCGAACTAAGAATCAAGTTGAGCTTCAGTACTACTTACCACCCGCAGTCTGATAGGAAAACTGAGAGAATAAATCGAATCTTGGAAGATCTTTTGCGTGCTTGTATCCTTGATTTTGGAGGTTCATGGGAGGATCGACTGCACTTGGTTCAGTTTCATATAATAATAGTTATCAGGCCAGTATTAAAATCGCTCCTTTCGTAGAATTGTGTGGTCGTCCTTATAGATCATCTGCTTGTTGGATTAAGTCGGGTGATAGGCTTGTTTTTAGTCCGGACATGACAAGGGAAGCTTCTGAGAAGGTTGATTTCATTCAGAAGAAAGTGAAAACTTCCCAGAGTCGATAGAAAAGTTATACCAACCGCATGAGAAGAATTTTAGAATTCTAGTTTGGAGATTCTGTTTTCTTAAAGATTTCTCCGATGCATGGAGTTTTGAGATTTGGAAAGACGGGTAAGCTGGCACCGCGATATATAGGTCATTTTCCTATAGTTGAGAGGATTGGTCCTTTGGCTTATTGCGTGCAGTTACCTAATTGGTTAGCTGGCATGCATAATGTGCCCCATGTTTCACACCTTAAGAAATATGTGCACGACCCAGATCATATCATTGAGGAGGCCGCTCAACAGGATTTGAAAATCACACCTAACTTGGCAGTGAAAAGAGAACCATTGAAGACTGTTGGTCGAGATGAAAAGTAGTTAAGGAATAAAGTGGTGAAATTAATGAAAGTACAGTGAAGTGGAGATTCGAATGATTGTACTATGGAAACAGAAAAAAGCATACAAAAGTCCTTGTGACGCCCCACCTCTATACCCACGCTAGCCAAGAACACTGCGGAGTAGTGCTGTCAACTAGCACGAAGAATAAGGCTGTTGAGGAGCGACCATCCATGTAATTTCTTATCACACGGTGGCTATAAATAATCTTCGGAAACAAACGTAGAAATAAGCATAACGCAAATCAGTCACAGACATCCATATCACAAAGGAGGAAGAAGATATGAATATATAACTAACACATGATAGTGTACATCAGAGTAGTGGTCAAAAGATCCACAATAATACAAAAGAATAGCAACACGTGCTATACAAAAGAATACAACTATGAGTCTATATCTCAAGTGTATACAACAAAAACTGCTAATCTAAACAGTTAGCCAAAAGTCAGAGTGATGAATCCCTGGGAAGAAGTCAAGCAGAAGCACCTGTAACATCTCGGTCTGACCCGAGTATTATTTAAGAAAAATAATAAACGAGTCAGTCTAGCTATAAATATCAGATGACAAGATATAACATAAAAGATATGGCATAAACGTAAAATATCCATGATGACATACCACTATAAGTATGTAAATAATGATCAACAAAAGATCAATCAATAAGAGATAGTCAATATCACAAGAATCTTCTCAAAGATTCGGAAAGGGCATCATACCCCAAACTTGTACTCATAACAAGTTAATGATATAAATTCTAGAAATCAATGCAAGAAGTCCAAAAATCATAGAAAAGAGAAAGAGGCCTATCACATGACGGTCCGAAGATCAATGGGAGCTACCCACATGTGTGAATGGAATCACACAGATTAAGGTCCAGACTAACCAAAAAGCAAAAAGGTATGTGTGAGTGGAATCACACAAGTGGTGTCTAGTCTAACCTCGCAACAAGAGACATCGCACAGTTGCTAGTCTAAATCATCAGAATGATCGTCATGATCAACGAGAAGTGTCAATTACACTAAGTTAGTGAATATAGAAGTTTAGCTTCATGTCCCATAACCACTTTCTTAACTTAAATATTTACGAACAAACTGTAAATCTTCACTAATAAAATTGTCACAAGAGGTTCAATCGAACAAGTCCAAGAATTAACCGACGAAGTGAACGCAAGCGTTTCATACCACTCGTTTTACTAAGTCGTTTAATTAGATTTCTCATCCGAGTGAGGTAAAGGTTGGTATATACTAATAGATTGGAAAACGGTTTAAGAAAAGAGCTTTGTTATTAAAAATAGAGTTGAAATTGTTTGTTAAAAGAGTTTTGATATTTACTACTAGTATTTAAACCTTTATATTATAAAGTGACAAAACACAGAAGCAATTGTAGAAACAATCAGTCACAAAAATCGCATACGGAGATGTGAATAAAATCCAAGGAAATCAGCTCAATGTTTTTCAGATAAGATCCCCTACGGAGGGGGGGTCCAGGGGCGGTGGCAACCCCCTAAGGTGGGGGTGCGGGGGCAACGCCACCGCTTACGGGGTTCGACCTGCCCGGTCAGGTCGCGGGGGTCTAGGGGGCAGCGCCCCCGGCGGGGTGCGGGGCAGCGCCCCGACCAAAACGGTACGACCTAGTGAAGTCAAGCGGCCTACGACCTAAAAAAAAAATGAGGTCTTACGACCTAAGGGGGGTGCGCGACCTAAGAAGGTTCGCGGGCTAGGGAGGAGCGACCTAACAAGGTTCACGACCTAACGGAGATGAGGTCATGCGACCTAAAGTGGTTCGCGACCTAAAGGTGTTCGCGACCTAATAGGGTATGCGACCTAAAGAAGTGCGCGAGCTAAATGAAGGCGGAACAACCCGGGGTCTAACGACCTAGGGGGGGCGACCTAAGGTCTAACGACCTAAGACCGAGGAGACGTTTCCAACAGAGGGAACGACTTAACGACCTAAGCCTAACGACCTACGACCTAAGGTCCCACGACCTAATGAGGCAGGCAAGGCCGAACGACCTATACGCGAACGACCTAAAGTCCAACGACCTACGACCTAAATCCGAGGCGACCTAAATCCGAGGCGAACAAAATTGCAGGCCTTGACTTTTCCACACGCGCGAGCTAATGATTCCGAGCGACCTATACCTGGGCAGAGCGACCTAAGCTCAGGAAGTTCACCAAACAACTAAAAATTGGAGTTTTTGGCCAATCCAATCCAAACCAAATGCAAATATACATGCTAAAGTGATGGGGAATCATTCCCAACAGTCCAATATAGTTATAGACTAGAATTGTGAGATAAAAACCTCAACTTTGCACAAATTCTATGAAGAAGGAGCTTGAAACAATGGAGAAGCAACTACAAGCCAGAATCCAATGTCTTCGCTTTGATTTTGGAGTTGAATGATGGATTTAAAGTTGAAACCTAAGCTTGGAGTTTTAATTTCCTCTTCCACTCACCATTAATGCAAAAGCTTGGTTGTTAGGAAATTTATGAAGAGTGAGAAGAAGGAAGGGGGTTTGGGCTTGAGTTATAATGGCAATCTAACCCAAAGTCCAAAGCGGGAAAAGTTGGTGAAATTCTACTAACTCCAAACCTACCAATGTTTATACTTAAAAAATTGTAAACGGCATTTCGAACTCAATGGAAGTGGTCTTGAGTTCTAATTTGACCGTTTGCAAAAAGTAGCTTTTCGAACCAATATCCGATTAACGACAAAATATTTAAATAAAATATTTAAATATAAAATCGATAAATATGCGGGTTGTTACAGTCCTATCCTAAATGTAGAATAGATATTTTGGCTTGATCGGGTAAGCCATTTCTCTATCTTATTATGTGTTCATATGTTCTTTGTTTGTCTCCCTGTCTATCAAACTTCAAGGATGAAATTTGCTTAAGGGGAGAATCTGTAACGATCCCGTTTTTAAGCCAAATTTACTAATTAATATAATTTTAAGAATTAATTGGTGTACTAATTTGAATTTTTCCAAAACAAATAAGATATGTGTTTCTTTACATATATAGGTTGTAAATAAGTTTAGATTTGAAATTCAAAAATAAATGTCTCAAAATAAATTGGATTTAAAACTCTATATTTGAAATCTAGTGTGTATATGTTTATTTATTAATGTATAATTAGATTTTAAATCATTTTCTTCACTGTTACGTAAAAATATACAAAAGAAAAGGCTTAAAATAAAAACATAAAACATATATATATACACACATATATATAACTAAATAGTAAAAATAATATAAAATTATATAAAAACATATAAAACATTTATGCATGCAAAAAGACAAGTGTAAAAATTATAACTTGCA
This sequence comes from Allium cepa, assembly GCA_030765085.1. Taxonomy (NCBI): domain Eukaryota; kingdom Viridiplantae; phylum Streptophyta; class Magnoliopsida; order Asparagales; family Amaryllidaceae; genus Allium; species Allium cepa. Next base: position 179,236,929 of record CM060940.1, read on the forward strand.
TTAAACATTTGTAAGTTAATTGTAACATGCAATTACAAGTGTCATTATTTTCTTTCCATTTTAAAATAATAAATAAATAAAAATCAAGGCTATATAGGTGTTCACATCTCTACTCTTTCATTTTTTCTTCATCTTTCATTTTTAATTTCTCAAAAATTTTCAAACTAAAGAGAATCAAAACTAAAACATACAACTATTTAAACCTGAAGTATAGATTCAACTCAACAAAAATCAAAGCAAAAATCAATTCAAAGCAAATCAAAATCAAGTTCCAGATCAAATTCAAAACCAATTTCCAGTTTCAAAGAAACACCTCTGTTCTTCATAAACAGGTGAGTAAACTATTTTCCAAAACCTTAATCTGATCTATAACCTGGTGCATGTGATGATCATTGAATTTATGATCGGAAATATACTTTGCATGAATGTATATAACGCTTGCATGTGTATATATATATATACACACACACACGAAGATTACATGTGTGCATGTCTGCACATATGAATATATCGCTCTCTTCTTACTTTATAGGTTTTAAAACTCATTCAAAATTCAAAATCTAACCCCCTTATCCATTTTAGGCTGTGATGTTTAAACAAAATTTTTTTAAAATAACAAGATCTTAATTTTAAAAATGGTTTTAATTGTTTATATTAAGTAATTATTTCAAAAATAGGAAATTACAGTAATAATCAACACAAGTCAGAAAATCAAATGTTTGGAAATAATGTTTTTATTCTACAGCCCGATTCATATTTAAAAATGATGAATTTTGATATAAATATTATAATTTTTAACTTTGGGGTTGTTGAGAATTCGCGAGTCGATCGGTTTTGGGAGTTTCATTGATTTTTGGCGATCGACGAAGTGGTGGGTCTCGTGGTCGTTGCTGGAGCATGATCGGAGGTCAGGGGCCTCGACAAAAATGATCGGAGCATTTATCGATCATCGTGTGGTGACACGATGTCGAAGTAGGGTTTTAAGACCTGGTTTGGTCGACCTGAGCTTCGAGGCTTCTTCAACGTCGTACCATCGGACTTGACCGGAGGTGGGGGAATCGGAGCATGGGATTTCGACGAGGCTTTGGTCAGAGTATCAGATTTTCTGGTAACCGAAGATGGCGAAACGAGGTGGGTTTGGATGTTGGGTTTGTTCTAGATGGTTGTCGAGGTTGCTCGAATTCAGTTTTCGAATTTGTTCGAAGTATTGGTGATCGGAATCAAAGGGGAAGGTCGTAGCTGACATGTCGGCGATGGCATCGATGGTTGGAGCCGCCGCGATTGCTTATGCATGTGTACAGGTGTCAGACGTATCAGAGTGTTTTGAGATGATGCTGTAGTTTTGAGAAGAAGGTGGTGCCTCGGTTTGTTTTTGGGGAAATGTAGTGATGGCTCAGGATTGGCTTCGGGGTGTTCGCATGGGTTAACATGATTTTAACAGGTTTTAAAATTTATATCAAAACAAAGAAGAAAATAAAAGAGTGGCTCAGATTTGCTTCGGGTTAGACTCGGGTCAGGTTAGATTATTAACTAGCTTTTAAAATTTTAAGTAAAACAAGTTTAAAGTTAAAACAAATCAAAATTTAAACAAATTTCTTTTAAACAATAAACGTTTATTTAAATGTTTGGATAGATCAAAGTTACATAATTTATTTTAACTTGAATTAGTTGACTTAATTCATAAGTTTATTTAAAATAATTATGTAGTTGATTAAGAAAGTAAAATGTTTTTGATCATTACTTTAACTTAAAGTTTTAAGTTAAATTCATATTTTAATAATAAATTATTTCCATGGTGTATTAAATAAGATTTAATTGATAATTAAAGTAATTAATTAAGATAAAGGGTTTATCTTCAATTAAATAAGGTCTTGGGTAATTATAGACTAATTAATTAATGAAAGTAATTAAAGAATAAATAATTGATTAATTAGTTATTAAGGTTAATTAATTAATAATTAAGGTTAATTAATTAATAATTAAAGGATAATTAACCAATAGTTAAAGGATAATTAATGAAAGTAATTATGTGATTGATTAATCCAATAATTAATTAAAATGATTTTAATTAATGTTAATTAAGCAGGGTTGATAATGAATTCATAATTTGTTAACGCTTAAAATCGAACGCTAACACCCCGGTGTGTGAAATGTGAGTGTGAAAGCACCACCCGATGGTTCGGGAACAGAATATCAGCTAAGATAACAAAAAATACAGTAAGTGACAGCGATTTTATAGTGGTTCGGCTTAAGGAGTAGCCTACGTCCACTTTAAGTATCTTTATTACTGATCTTGTTACAAAACGATACAATGCTCTTCAAGTACAAATTTCTTTAGTTACAAAACACTTTGAGCAAGTAGCCTAAGCTTCGATGTGGATGAATGTCTTCGAATCCATGTCGGATGTGTGAAAGTCTTTCAAAGTAGCATGTAGTGTTCTTCAAAACTTCAAGTATAAAGTTGGTTTAGAAACTGGCAGAGTATCGACGCTTGAAGAGATTGTCAGAAAAAGTCCCTTTCATGCTTGAGGTAGGTTGGTATTTATAGGGAAATTTTCCCCTTGGGTCGTAAGTCGTCATCGACTTATGGTAGGTCGTGGCCGACTTATCTGGCCAAGCCCCATGGTCTCACAAAGGTTCACTTGTACAAGTCCTAAGTCGCCCACGAGTCAACATCCTCTTGTATAAGTAATGCGGCATCGGACTTTTACTCAGTAGCTCTAGGTCGCGGACGACTCAAGCTAGGTCGTGAGTCGTGGCTTAACTGGTAAGCTTGTTTCCTTTAGATAATAACCCAAGTCCTGAATCGTGTACGAGTTAAGAGGCCACCGTGTTAAGTAAGGAGCAGTGCTTCATTTGCTTAAGTTGCTCACGACACATGCTAGGTCGTAAGTCGCAGATAGCTTTAAGTCGTTAACTCATTTCCTTCTTAACTCGTGCCATCTCTTGAATCGTTAAGTCATCCTGTCCTTGAGCCATGGACTTCCTTAAGTCGTAGACTGTATACTCCCTTAAGTCGTAGAAACCTTAAGTCGTGGATGTCTTAGGTCGTGAAGCATCCCTTCTCTTTTAAACCGTTGAGTCGCAGACTTCTCTATGTCGTAAGTCACCAAGTCCTTCAACTCGTTAAACCGTTAGGTCGTCCATAACTTGAGTCGTAGATCGTCCATAACTTGAGTCGTAGATCGTCCACTTCCTTAAGTCGTTGACTCCTTTAAGTCGACCAATCCTTGACTCGTTAAGTCACGTAATCTGTTTGAGTCGTGTAGTTCTTGAGTCGTAGAAAATTGATGGTTAACATTTGCCCCTCGAAGTACACGCCTAAGTCGTAGGTCGTGTGCTTCGACTTATCTTAACTCGCGCGTGCCGGTCCAAGTTCCACCGCTCCGTGATATAAAGGGCCTGTGTCGTTCCTCTTACTCCCTTTTTCTCATTACCTAATCTTTAAGCCGCATCTGCCATTATCACTCCTCCAAGGTTTTCAAAGGCGATTTCAACTCGATTCATCTCCGATCATCTCTAGCATCACACAGCGTAAGCGATTTTGCCTTTTCTCCAATCGCCAATCACCGTCGATCTTCGTCTCCGGCTTACCCCCTTGAGCCTTGTGAATATTGTTATATTGGACAATGATGGACTTAGGGCGGTTTGATCTGGCTTGTGATGGTTCATGACTTGGGGCGATCTAGCAGTGTGATAGAACTAAGGTTGATGATTGTGAGGTTACTGGGTTAACGGGTTAGGAGTAAGAAGGTTAGCGGGTTAGGAGTGAAATATTGCTTTGGATACGACTTGGCAATTTTACTATATCCAGCAACCTTGGCGACTTAACTGTGAACCGACTTAACATACTCTACGACTTAAGCTTTGAGTCGTGGCCGAGTTAGGCCTTGAGGATTTTTCGTTTCTTTGAATTGAAGTCTCTCCTATCTTTCACGACTTATGACTTTAGAGCACAGCCGACTTAAGGCATCAACGACTCAAGATTGAAACGGCCTGACTTAACTCGTCTCATGATCCTTAGGTCGTAAATGAGTTAGCCAGAGAACCAACGACTTAACTTAACCTGTAGGAAAAATTTCTTAAGCCGTCGACGAGTCAGCACTTAAGTCGTTGGCGAGTTAACACTTAAGTTTTGCCTGAACTTTGAAATGTTGCTTGAACTTTGAACTTGTTAATCTCTGTTGCATTTTTCACAGATCATTTTGACTTGCAAGTTTAAAATCTGTTCAATACAACATTTACAGAAAATTGGGATGAATATACTGCCACTGACTGCCCACATCAAATGGAAGATTAGTTAACAACAAATAATCAACTTTTATAGATTGTGTGAACGAAGTGTTTTTAAATCATCAAATTCAAGTAATGTATTAAAGCAACATTGAAATAGTCAACTGAAACTTCCCAGTTTGCACTAATATTATATCTGAACTTTAAATTAACAAGTCCTGAAATTTGGTAATCGATCAATTGTCGACTAGTTTAATTCCAGTTATATTTACTTGTTATTTTTATTAGTTCTGCATAACACTTGACACTTTTAGGAAACGTGCATCTTCACATTTGAATATCCAGTTGCTTGTGTAGAATGACTTCTCAACAAGAAGAGATAACAGTCCAGACTGGAGAAGCCACTCTTATTCCGGCTCCCCTAGTTAATCCTCCAGAGAGAGCCTCTACCACTTTGTCATACAAAGATTTTCGTCATTTATGCATCAAGTTTGGCATTGCTGAAGCAGATGCCATTCTTCCTGAGAAAACTAGCACTGCAGATGTGGCGCCTCCTGGCTTTGTAGCGGTTAACCGGCAAATGTGCCTAAGCGGGGCCATTCCCCCTTTCAACAACTTTCTCCAGAATCTCCTTCGTCGACTAGCTATCTCCCCATTCCAGCTACACCCCAATGGCTACGCCATTCTGATGGGCCTATGTGTGCTATTTAGGAGAACATTTGAACGACTTCCAAGCTTCGACGAGATTTTCTTCTTATGCTCCTTTACTAGGACTAAGGATCGCCCTTCTATCACTGTCGTGAGAAGCGCCTGAAATCGCAAATTGATCGTTGGCCTTCCCGACACTGCTCATGGGTTCTTAACTCAGTTCTTCTTTGTCCGCTGCCCCCCGGGGTTTTATGCTGTGTGGAGGGAAGGAAGTAAGATCATCTACCTTTACTTCTTCTTTTTTTTGAGTTTTGCAAAGTCTGAATTGCCAAGTGTTAACTTCGTTTTTTCATTTCAGCGCTCCCCCTCCTTCTAGAGATCCCAGCCACAAGCCAACTCTGGAGAGGCTCGTGGCTGTACCAGTTGAAGAGCGGGACATGAAATTTTTGTTGAACGAGGAATTCCTTCACCAGTTCGTATTTCTTCACCCTTCTCGCTCCACTCAGCCTCATGAAGTCCCTGATTCTCCAGCGGAGGCACCAGATGTCTCAACCCCTGCTGAAGAGCTTATGCCGAAGGAGCCCTCTACTGAAACTTCACTGGTGAAGTGCCCCACACTTACCGATGTTGCGGGTCCATCCAGCAAATTGGCACTTGCCCCAGTTATTGAAGAGGAAGAATCTCTTCGTTGCTCTTAATATGCGGCTGGTCTGGAAGCCGAAAAGAAACTCCCGTCGAACTTGGCAGTGATGATACTTTTGAGGGGCTAAGCGACCTGATCATAACTTCACAGGAACTTTTTAAAGATGATGTCCCTAAAGCTTCTTCTCCTGTTGTCGAGGCGACCTCAACTTTTCAACAAATTTTGACGGCTACCACTCAAGTCACTACCACCCCTGTGCGGAAGAGCGGTTTGTAGCCTGACGCGTGTAGTTTGCACACCACACACACATAGGATTTTCAGCACTTATTCGTACTTAACTTCTTTTGTCTGAAGATTTTTAAGACATGTCTTTTTTTTGAATTTCAGGTTCTCCGATGGGACGCAGCGGCTCTTATTACGACGACTTTCAGCGCTATGGGAGGCGTAATCAATATGACTATAGGCGCTACCTTCCCGTTTACAAAGAAACTGACGAAGAGAGAGCGGCTCGAAAGGCTCAGGAGAGGAGGGCTCAAGAAGAGCGTTGTGAGAGGAGAGAAAGGGAGGAGCACCATGATTCTTCCCAGAGAGGTGACGACTCTCACAAAAGAAAGTCGCATGACGACCGGGGAAAAAGTCATATAGTTGAGGACCCAAGCAAGCGTGCCAGGCACGGTAAAAAGCATGCATCTACAACTCCTGAAAAGGCCGCCGCCCCCGTCTCACTTGACATCCCCTCTGGCTCTCCTGCTCTCGGGAAGACAGACATTCAGACAATAGTCAACAGGCCTAAATTTTAAATTGGACCAGGCCCGGCCACTCTACAAAGCCGGTTCCCGCACTGGTGCCTGAAGGGAGTGCGGTTCGATCTTGACTTGGTCCCTATTGACAAGCAATGCTGCAAAATCTTGATGCCGTTAGACTTGATACCGAGCGGATGTCAGGGTGGCAAAAGCTTGTTGATGAGCTTCAGAGGGTCAACCGTGTGAATATAGAGGCTATGCTGACCATGGAAAATGATAAGGCCGAGTGGCAGAAAATTTAAGCCGGCATGATACTGAAATAAGGAACATTGCCGATTACAACGAGAAGCTTGAAGCGGAAGTTGAAAAACTTAAGCAAGATCTTGCTACTTCATCTACCTCATATACCCAAAAAGAAGAAGTACTTCAAAAACAAGTTCGCGATATTCACGCTGCTCAGCGACATGCCGAGGCGCAACTTGAGGCTGAGCATAAAACAATGGGAAGGTATCGTGCTGACGTTGCAGAGTTAAGGGAGAAGGTCAACTCCCAGGATTTGGAGATTATGAGGCTAAAGGACCAATTATTAAAGACCGAGAAGGAACGTGATGAAGCTATCGCTGGAAGGCAGGCTGCCGAACAGTCGCATGAGGCGACTAAAGCCAATATCAACTCCACTTTATTTGACTTCTACGTGCATAGCGTTATGGGGCGCGGGAGCCTTTCATTCTTAGGACCGAAGTATGGGATTACCATGGCCGAGGTTTGGGAGTCAATTCTCAACATGCTTGGAGGTGCAGGCGCCGGCTATGATGAAGCATCTCTTGCTGAACACTTTCTAGATGATGACGCCATAACTGCTCTAGCCCGGGGAAAAGAGCAGCTTGCTAAAGCACGAGCTGAAGCAGGGGAGCAGCACTTTGTGAAAGAAGCACCATTAACTGCCCCCCTCCCTCCTTCGGTTTCGGCCGATGTTGACATTACAGGCTCCGGTTCTCATTCTCCACCCTCTACGAAAGCTATCACAGAAGGTGCAACTGTCCATAACGGAGACGAAGGCCAAGAGAGCGGTGAAGCGCTGGGTTTTGAGATTGACGTAGCAAAGCCTTCTTCGCCAAGTAATCCTAATGCCGATCTTGCTCAAATAGACTGCTCATTTGCTTCTTATGAGTTTGATGAGCTTCTTGACTATTTCCTGAATCTCAACGAGCCTTTATCTCCTCTCTTTACTGCCTTTAACTTCTTTTCTTCTGTAGAGAAAGTGTCGAGCATCGTTCAGACTCCCCTTCCTCCAGTTATTCCTCCTCCGCCTCTCCAGGTCACCCCTCCATCCGCCTCTCAACCCGGGTCGCAAGAGGAACAAATAGAGGCTCTCCGAGACTTAGATGATCCTAATGCTTCACAGGAACTCGGGGGAGAAGGGCTTGGAGAAGGCAATGGGTCCCCGGAGCGAACCATTTCTGATAATATAAAATTTTCTGCTCTTGTCACTCTGGGGAGTGAGTCTTTTTCAAGGAGGAGGAGGAAGCGTGCCACTTCCAAGAAAAGGAAAAACATTCTTGTTTCTGAAGAGGAAGAGAAGGTTGATTCGGCAGTAACCCTCTCGCCTTCTTCCCCAACTCTCCCAAACCGTCCTGAAAAACTGCCTATTAGGTCAGGTGAAGGCTCTAAAGGTGGTGGCAAGAAGAAGTAACGGGCCCTACTTCCCGTTATTTTTACTTTTTGCTTTTTGCATGTACTGGCCGAAGATTGTGCGGGCACCGGCCACCGGTTTTCTTTTTATTTTGAAACCTGTACCTGTACAAAATTTTGACAGTATTGAATGAAATGATTCTTTCTGTTTGTACAAACTTCTGTCTGTATTTGAGAATGCATTTACTCTTCGTTTTTGTACAAGTTTCTTTATATGATATTGCAGTGAGCTTGTGGTATGTTGTTCGAGCGTAATTTTTACCAATGTGGCTATACCATGTTGCCCCTATACCATAAGCTCGTTGCAATATTTTCAATTTTGAGGGGACTTGTACTCTTATTTTCTGGAGAATAATTATTCCATACTTGGAGGAATATTATTCTTCTCAAGATAGAGTACAACTCGTTCCATATGAGTTTCTATGCTTCAACTTTCGGAGATATCACTTTTTCTTTTGTAATACACACATTTTTATAAAGTGAATTCTCCTATGTGGTAAAGCGGGCCTCTAAAGGGCACTTTAACGTTTTTTGAGGAAGAGTATTTTCAAGAATAGACGAACCAATCTTCCTTTGGAAGCTAAAGTGTGCCTTTTAAAGAGGGCCTTTTTTTGTATTGCGCCTCAGTAGAGGGTTTTTGATCTTTGTTTTGCATTTCTGATGAAATGCTTCTTTGAAAAGTTGTACCTCTGAGGAGGGCTTTTTCACGTTTCAACACTTGGAAGTTTTATTTCAATCTCGGTGAAACGTGTGCCTCCGAAGAGTTGTGCCTCCGAGGAGGGCTTTCAACGTTTCAACACTTGGAAGTTTTATTTTGATCTTGGTGAAACGTGTGTCTCCGAAGAGGTCTTTTTGTTTGATTGTGCCTCTTGGAAGAGGTCTTTTTGTTTGATTGTGCCTTTGGGATGAGGTCTTTTTGTTTGATTGTGCCTCTGGGAAGAGGTCTTTTTGTTTCTGCCTCTTGGGAGAGGCTTTTATTTTTTCCCTGTTCGCTGGGAAGCGGGCCTCCGAAGAGGGCTTTTCACATTTCGACTCGTGTGAAGTTTTATTTCAGATCACGGTGAAATGTGTGCCTCTGAGTAGGGCTTTTGCTTGTAAGTTTGGAGTTTCTTTCTCTTAGTTACAGGAGTGTATCACCGATCAGTCCACAACTTTATGTCGACAAAGAACTCTCTTTTTCTGGCGAGGCCCGCTCGAGGTCTTTTAGCATTTCAACTGTGGTGAAATGGGCCTCCGAAGAGGGCTTTTCACGTTTCAACACTTGGAAGTTTTATTTCAATCTCGATGAAACGTGTGCCTCTAAGTAGGGCTTTTGCCTAGAAGTTTGGAGCTTCTTTCTCTTAGTTGGATGGATTCACAGGAGTGTATCACCAATCAGTCCACAACTTTATGTCGAGAAAGAGCTCTCTTTTTCTGGCGAGGCCCGTTCGAGGTCTTTATCCTCCGAAGAGTTGTGCCTCTGAAGAGGGCTTGTGCCTTCGAAGAGGTCTTTTGCTGTTTGGTGCTTGCTCGCCCATGTCTCTTTGCCATCTATTCATGTCGGCGATCCCCGTTATCTTTTCCAAATATCAACCCTTTTTAGTTGCCAACAATTTTCCTTATCCAAAGAAATACACTTCATAGTTAAGCGAGTTGGTGGTGGTAGACACAGGCTATTTAACTGGATGCTCGTTTGTTCAAACATTTGCAGTTAGTTAGAAATAGTCCACTTCCATCCACATCGCTAACTTTTGTTCAAAGCACTTCTTTCGTAGGATTTAAGTATGGAAATTTTGAATGGTTTAGCGGTTGCTTGCTGGGTGATGTCGGAGATCGCTTGGTCTTGCGATGGGCAAGCTTTGTTTTTATGGCCTGCATTATTAAATCGACATTTTAGTAACACGATTAACATATTTTATATGTCAAAATAAAACAAAGCAGTTTATAGTAGTAGAGAACACAAGATTTATAGTGGTTCGGCCAAAAGCTGGGCCTACATCCACTTTATAGCTTTTCATTATTCACTTTCTTTACAATTTCTTTCAATACAAGAATCATATATTCGTAATTCTTTTACAACATTTCAGCAAAGCTTTTAAGTAAAATATGGACGCAAATGATTGCTATTCCAAGCTCTTGGAATTGGTTCTCCTTCGACAGTTGTGAGTTTGAATGTGCCATTAAGAAGTTTCGCGCCTATGACATATGGCCCCTCCCAGTTTGGCCCAAACACACCTATGGCTGTCATAATTCTCTTCAGGACTAGGTCCCCAACTTCAAAGCTGCGCTGACGAACTTTGGAATTGAAGTGCCTGACTATCCTTTGCTGATGAGCTGCAATTCTACGCCTAGCCTCGTCTCTTCTTTCATCAAGGAGGTCAAGTGCTTCCATTTGCAGTTTTTCATTCTCATCTTGATCAAAATGGATCCTTCTGTGTGAGGGGACTTCAGTTTCCACTGGAATCATCGCTTCTGACCCGTATGCCAATGAAAATGGAGTATGCCCAGTCGCAGTTTTGTGGGTAGTTCTGTATGCCCATAGTGCAAGCGGTAACTTATCGACCCAACCACCTTTTGCTTTTTCTAGCTGCTTTTTGATGGTTGATTTGATGATTTTGTTTACTGCTTCCACTTGCCCGTTTGCCTGCGGATGAGCCACTGCTGAGAAGCTTTTTCGGATCTTGAATCATTTACAGAAATCTTGGAACTCCTCACTTTCAAATTGGGTACCATTGTCTGTGATTATCTTTTGAGGCACACCATACCTGCAAATGATATTTTTAGTCATAAAACTTATCATTTTTTTAGAGGTAATAGTAGCCAATGGTTCGGCTTCAGCCCATTTAGTGAAATAATCAACAGCAACGATAGCATATTTAATCCTCGATTTGGCAGTCAGCAAAGGCCCAATGAGATCTATTCCCCAGATGGCAAACGGCCATGGACTGACCATTTGTGTTAGCTCAGTGGAAGGTGCTCTAGGAATTTTGGCAAATCTTTGGAATTTATCACACTTTTGGGAATAGTTAGCAGCATCTTGATTAATTTCTGGCCAAAAGTATCCATAACGGAGGATTTTCTTTGCTAAAGTTTGACCACCTGTATGATCCCCACATTCCCCTCCGTGTACTTCAGTTAGAATTGTCTTAGCTTCTTCCTTTGTCACGCATCGGAGTAATGGCATTGAAAATCCTCGTCTGTACAAGCGACCATCCTGAACTATATATCTGGAGGCTTTTCTTATCAGCTTCTGTCGTTCTTTTGAACTTTCTAGCAAAGAACCATTGAGTAAATATTCAAATATCGGAGTCATCCATGATTCTTGCTCTTGGGATACATTTATAATCCAATCAACATCCATTTCATCTGTGCTTGGAGCTGACAAGACTTCGACGGGAACTAATCCCAATAGCTAAGCTTCCCCAGTACTTGAATACTTTACGAGAGAATCCTCCTTCATGTTCTCTTCTCGGGGTATATGGTTTATTGAATAACGGTCAAAATCTTGAAGAAGCTCCCAGGCTTTTGATAAATAGGCGGGTAGATTCCCTCCTTTAGCTTGAAATTCCTTCTTGACTTGGCAGACAATAAGTTGAGAATCACTGAAGATCTGCAATGCCTTGATGTTTAGTTCTTTAGCGATTCTTAAACCAGCGATGAGAGCTTCATATTCTACTTCATTATTTGTCGAAGGAAATTCTAGTCTCAGTGCATAACATAGCGATCGCCCTTCTGAGGTTTCAAGGACAACCCCTGCTCCGGAACAGTAGTCATTCCTTGCGTCTTCCCGTACCAACACTGCACTGAGAGCATGAGATGAAATTGCCAAATATATGAAGAGATCTTCACCATTGTCATGCTTTGAAAGTATCGGAGGCACTTCCATATGACGAACCAACTCATCAAATGCTTTCTGACGTTCAGGAGTCCACTCAAAGTTTTTTCTTCCTTTCTTCATAGCATCAAAGAATGGAATGCATTTGTTAGTAGCTTTTGAAATGAACCGACTCAAGGCAGAAACCTTTCCATTGAGACTTTACAACTCCTTCTTCGTTCTAGGAGCTTTGACCTCTCTCAGGGCAGTGATCTGAGCAGGATTAGCTTCAATGCCCCTAGCGCTCACAATGAAACCCAAAAACTTTCCGGACTCCACTCCAAATGAACATTTCAAGGGGTTAAGCTTCATTCTATACTTTCGGAGTACTGCGAACATCTCTGCCAAGTGATCCATGTGGTCCACTGCTTTCTTAGACTTCACTAGCATATCATCAACATAAACTTCCATTGTCTTGCCAATCTGCGGTTTAAACATGGCATTAACAAGCCTTTGGTAAGTTGCCCCTGCATTCTTGAGTCCGAAAGGCATGACCTTGTAGCAGTAGAGTCCAACATCTGTGATGAAGCTTGTGTCCGCTTGATCTGGCTCATGCATCATAATCTGGTTATATCCGGAGTATGCATCCATAAAAGATAACAATTCATTCCCCGCTGTCCCATCCACCAACTGATCGATCCTGGGCAACGGGAAACAGTCTTTGGGGCAGGCTTTGTTCAAATCCGAAAAGTCAATGCATACTCTCCATTTCCCGTTAGCTTTTTTAACCAGCACTGGATTTGATACCCAATTTGGATAAGTAGATTCTCTGATGAAACCGTTCTCCATGAGCCGATCCACTTCTTCCTTTAACGCTGCCGTCCTCTCAGGACCCTAAGTTCTTCTTTTCTGTTTCACGGGTGTAAACCTTGGATCAATGTTCAGAGTGTGTACTGCAATCTCTGGGGATATTCCACACATGTCAGCATAAGTCCAAGCAAATACATCCAAATTTGCCTTCAAAAATGAAATCAGAACATTCTGAACTGTTGCGTTGAGTTGTGAACCCACATTCAGCACTTTGTGTGGGTCCTTTGGGTCAACGGGTACCGGCAACGTTACCTCTACCGGTACTACCCTATTCTTCCCTGCACTAGCTTTCCTTGGATCCATCTCTCTTCGTGCGCCACTACGTTCACCAGTGCAGGGTAAACACTGTAATTGCTACAAGGTTGGTTCTTTGATGCGGACTGGAGCCGCCGCACCTTTTCCCGTTTCTCTTTTCCTTGATTCACGCAACTCCGTAAGATAACATTCTCGCCCCGCATCTTGTCTCCTTTAATCACACCAATTCCATTACCTGTGGGGAATTTTATAGTCAGACACCATGGGGCAAGAACAGCTTTGAATGCAGCAAGAGTTGGTCGGCCTAAAAAGGCATTGTAGGCAGAGAATTCTTCAACAATTACGAAGGTTTGCTTTCGAGCCACCTTCCTCAGCCCTTTTCCAAGTTCCACAAACAAATCTATGGTCACAATCGGCTGTTTGGGTTCTCCAGCAAACCCAGCAATCTTAAGTGATGAAGCTTGAACGTCAGCCATTGGAATTTTCATTTGATCAAAGGTCTTCTTGAAGAGATTGTTGCATGAAGCTCCACAATCAACTAGAACCCTTCTCACAGTAGCCGGCCCAATACCAGCGGATATGACCAAAGGATCTATGGTAGGAGCCTCGATACCCAAAGAATCTCTGGCACTGAATACAATATCATCTACGGAAGTCTTTTATTGCTTTAAAGGCGCATCATTTTCTAAAACAAAAACAATCTCTTCAGCCGGTACATGCCTCAAGGCTCGGGCATACCTTTCCACCTCGCCCCATCTTTTGCCTGCTGGGTGAGGCCCTCCAGTTATTATATTGATGACAGGTCTTTCCGATTCATGCTCTACGGCCTTCTCACTTGAGCCAGGACGGTGAGTGGGAACTTGTTGTCCTTGAGTCGACGAGGTTGGGTCATTTCTATTCCTTTTCACACACTGTTGGAGCTTGTTCTCTTTTAAAAGTTGTTCAATTACCTCTTTCAACTGACGGCATTCGTTGGTGTCATGGCCGGGTTGGTTGTGGAACCGACAGAACCTTCCACTTTTTTCCATCTATTTCCCACTCTCATTTTAGGCGGTGTCGGATAATTGACATCATCCTTGGTTGCAAAGAAATTTTTTTCAAGGGTATCGGTCAAGGGAGTGAAATTGAAAGGACAGCCTTTCTTAGCATCTCCCTGTTTCTTTCCACCTTCATTTCCCCTTTTCTGAGTGTTAGGTTCTTTCTTGTTCGAAGCAGCACCATTGTTCCCGGCTTCCACTGATACCACCTTAGCTGGTGTTTGGAGGCTCTCCAAGCACATGAATTCATTCGCTTCCTTGTAGAATTTGTCGAGCAAGTTTGGTTCTTTCATTTTCAACCACTTTCCAAATTCGCTTGATTTGTCAATCGCCCTCATCAAGTATGTTAGGACCATGCGTGGCTCAGCATTATCTACCTCAGCCAATACTATGTTAAAATGATTCAAAAATGATCTGATGGATTCTCCTGGATTTTGCTCTAGACTTGACAGCGACATTATATCCTTTGCTTTTGAAGCATACAATCGAAATTGCTCCTTGAATTTCCTGGTCAAATCGGAGAACTGATCAATGGACCTGACTGGCAGCTTTGTAAACCACAATAGAGCCACACCTTCCAGATATACCGGGAAATATCGACATTTGATTTCATCAGATGCTCTGGCACCCGTCATATGCCAGTCGTACTTATACAGAAACTCGTTAGGATCACTCGCCCCCTTGTAAGCCGGAATAGTAGGGGGAACGAATTTCCTTGGGAACTCTGCCTTCAAGATCTTTTCAGTAAATGGAGTTTTGCTTGGAGCAAAACCCCACTCTTTCTCATCTTCATCTCTTCGCATATTTTCCTTCGTGATTTGACGAACCATACCCGAAAAATACTCTTCATCATTTAGAGGCTCTGGAGGGCAAACATCAGCCACTCTCTCTGAATTTTGTCTTGATAATCGTTCACGGAGGGTCGACTGCGGCCCTGATCCTCCGGCTTGGGGAGGTGTCCTTTCCACAGGGTCCGCGGCTCTTTGAGAAATGTTCCCTTCAACATCCTGAACTCCCACAGTAGGGTTTCCATCATTATTAACCGGTTGACGGTTTGCCCCAAGTAGATCATTCAACTTACTTAAGATCAGGGCGTTTTGGGCATTCTGAGCCTCCAATTGTGCATTCTGGGCATTCAATTGTTGATTCAACCCCAAAACTACGACATCCAATTCTGCTCGCGTAACCGCAACAGTTGGAGCTGCTTGACTTGAAGGAGGAGAGGTAGCGGTATTCTCTTGAACATTTTCGGATCTTACAGAACTTCGTTTTCTCCCAGGAGCCATTATTTCTAACTTTTGGTTTTAAAAGAAATCCTTTCCACGAACTTTTGCTGAGCAATGATGGAAGTATCCTGAGTTGGGTTCTTAGTGAAAGCACCAAAAATGTTAACACTTAAAATCGAACGCTAACACCCCGGTGTGTGAAATGTGAGTGTGAAAGCACCACCCGATGGTTCGGGAGCAGAATATCAGCTAAGATAACAAAAAATACAGTAAGAGACAGCGATTTTATAGTGGTTCGACTTAAGGAGTAGCCTACGTCCACTTTAAGTATCTTTATTACTGATCTTGTTACAAAACGATACAATGCTCTTCACGTACAAATCTCTTTAGTTACAAAACACTTTGAGCAAGTAGCCTAAGCTTCGATGTGGATGAAAGTCTTCGAATCCATGTCGGATGTGCGAAAGTTTTTCAAAGTTGCTTGTAGTGTTCTTCGAAACTTCAAGTATAAAGTTGGTTTAGAAACTGGCAAAGTATCGGCGCTTCAAGAGATTGTCCAAAAAAGTCCCTTTCATGCTTGAGGTAGGTTGGTATTTATAGGGAAATTTTCCCCTTGGGTCGTAAGTCGTCATCGACTTATGGTAGGTCGTGGCCGACTTATCTGGCCAAGCCCCATGGTCTCACAAAGGTTCACTTGTACAAGTCCTAAGTCGCCCACGAGTCGACATCCTCTTGTATAAGTAATGCGGCATCGGACTTTTACTCAGTAGCTCTAGGTCGTGGACTACTCAAGCTAGGTCGTGAGTCGTGGATTAACTGGTAAACTTGTTTCCTTCAGATAATAACCCAAGTCCTGAATCGTGTACGAGTTAAGAGGCCACCGTGTTAAGTAAGGAGCAGTGCTTCATTTGCTTAAGTTGCTCACGACACATGCTAGGTCGTAAGTCGCAGATAGCTTTAAGTCGTTAACTCATTTCCTTCTTAAGTCGTGCCATCTCTTGAATCGTTAAGTCATCCTGTCCTTGAGCCGTGGACTTCCTTAAGTCGTAGACTATATACTCCCTTAAGTCGTAGAAGCCTTAAGTCGTGGATGTCTTAGGTCGTGAAGCATCCCTTCTCTTTTAAACCGTTAAATCGCAGACTTCTCTATGTCGTAAGTCACCAAGTCCTTCAACTCGTTAAACCGTTAGGTCGTCCATAACTTGAGTCGTAGATCGTCCATAACTTGAGTCGTAGATCGTCCACTTCCTTAAGTCGTTGACTCCTTTAAGTCGACCAATCCTTGACTCGTTAAGTCATGTAATCTGTTTGAGTCGTGTAGTTCTTGAGTCGTAGAAAATTGAGGGTTAACATAATTAATTAATTTATTTTGAGTTAATTAAATTAATTATAATTATAGGATTAATTAATCTTGCTTGTGGATGATTATTGTATTGAATGCTTGGATTGATTAATATTTATTGTATGTTAATCTATGATGTTTTGTGATGTGCAATGCATTAGATTGAGCTATGATAAATATTTATCTGTAATGAATTGCTTTGTGAATATAATATCCTAAATTGAGTTACAAAAGGTGGATCTTTTATTTAAAAGATCTACAAATGGAAATTTGTTTAAACCATTCAAAAAGGAAAGAGTTTGGGAAATAAGTTGTGATTTAACTAAGATCTGAATGTAGTCACATGTTTTAAAATAAGCGCTCACTATTTAGACAGGCCTGGGTAGGACATTAAGTCATAAAACCCATTCCAAATAATGATACGATGTAATGGAATTGGATTTGAAGACGGTGGTTGAAGACCGGTTATTTTTGAAAACAAAAGGATTGACGATTGATTGTCTCCGCACCGAGTTGCTCCGGTTTAGAGATTACCCTATGTGACGGGGAGTCCGGACGAGATTGGGGATATCCGGATTCGCAAGGACTTCTTTCCTTAATTGGACAAAGTGCCTTCGGTTCCATTCAGACCCAGGATAGACTTGTATGGATGTATGTCTGACATTACACTTTGAGATATAAAGCTGGTTTCTATCAAATACATTTCTATTTGGTGGCGGAAGATTTATTCTCTTAGAGTAACACCCTTCTCTGAGACGTACGAGCTCAGAGGTTATGTAGTTGATAGTTATTAGTGATTATTCCCAATTTGATAATGTGGAATTCTAATTATTGAGCATTAGTCGATCGAAGCATGGCTTTTGTATAAAGTGTAGCTTTATGGGACGAGACTTCATCAAACCTCACACCCCGGGAAATGGTCGAAATAGGAAGGTTGCAACAAGGTTATGGGGTTCGCAACCCTAAGGGTATGTGCATTTCCTTCTGGATAAAAAGTGGTATCACGGTATGGAGCCTAGATACTTTATTTATGTGGTTTTTGGAATTTGAGAGTCCCTCGATAAAGGCTGGTTACGACCGGGGGATGGCATACTCGTGATAGTTAGTTACCTAGTTACAGAGGTAACCCGAACTTGTGTTGCAGAGATCTGGTAAGGTTCTCGGGACGTCCCTCCGGAGGCGTACCTATTTGGATAAAGGAAGTTCATTAGCCTTTGCTATTTGTTAGAAATCCAAACAAACAATACAAGCCCTTTACGATTTCAGTTGTAGAACCATCTGTTTAACATGGTAGCTATAGTAGGCATACTATAATGGTACGTATGCAGGCTAAGATTAATATTATACTTGCAAAATGTTTTTCCAAACCATGCACTAATAATAATATAAAAAGGATTTTTGCGTGTCAAGCATATAAAGAGAAACCTCTCCATGTGTGCGATTGCATTTGAGTGTGTGCCGAGAGACCTTATGGTAGTTCAATTTTCCAAAGGCATGAACGGATTTCTTGTTGTACTCATAATTGTTTTATGTTTCTCACACCAGTCCCATGACTGACTCGGTGTTTATTGTTCCCTTTTCTAAACTCTAGGTGCCCTTAATTTTCCACACGGGCAGCCTAGAGTCGGGTTATCAGTAGGTTCTGGAGCGAAATATATATAGATTTGGAAGTCTTTGAAGCTTTTGGTTTTGAGCCTTTTGGTTAGGACTTTGGAGTTTTGGAAATGACGATGCAGTATGTTGTACTCTTTTGGAAGACCCTGTTGTTGTTATATTTTTCCTCTGTTATGTTATATTCCGCTGTTGTGTCGTATATATTGGCTCTGATGATGTTGGTTGCTTGTTTAATGTTGTAATCCATGTTGTATGTCAATGATAGCCATTTTTCTTCCGCTGTGTTGTTATCATCTAATGTGTTATAGACCAGTGAACCGGACTCCAACGTTTGAATCTCCGGCATTTGAATACGGATGATGTATTGGATGCTGATTTTCGAAGGTTAAAGTGCAGGTCGTCACATTTGGTATCAGAGCTAAAGTTGAGTAAGAACTTTAGCTTTGGAGTATAACTCACCAGGTGACTTATTAGAGATAGGGTTAGAAATACCCTAGAATGAGTACATTCCCTAAGATATCTCGTCCGTATGCCTAAGTCAATTTTCTTACTATTTACAAATAGTGAGAATGAGTGCAAGAAGAGGGGTAGGGGAAGGGGGAGTACCACTACAAATGTTCGAGACCCTGCAACAACAGTAATGGAAGGAGCAGCTCTTCTTTAGGATGCCGGATAATAAAGCAGGCCCAAGTAGAAATGGTATGTGCAATCAAGTGGGAACCTTCAACCTCAGGAGCTGATAAAGGGAAAGGAGTTTCGGAACGTAATCTTCTTATTTATGATAAAAATTTTAGAGATCGATTCGACACTGGAGCCATGCATAGTTTTATTTCCCAGCAAACCATAGAAGAGTTAAATCTTGAACCCAAATTCGTGGACGAACCTATTTGTGTAAAGAACCTGGTAGGAGGCCCTGCGAATCTTTGTTAACGTTGTAGAAAAGTTCCTATTTTATATTTTCATCATCAGTTTCCTATCATCCTTTTCGTTCTTGACTTTAATGAATTTGAGATTTTACTTGGAATGAATTAGTTAACAAAATATGAAGCTAAATTAGATTGTATCAATAGAACGATTTCGGTCAAAACCAAATTTGGGAATTTTGTTTTGATTTCTTGTGAGGATCTAAGTCCGAATAGGGACAAGTTAATGTATACTTTAGGGTATCCCGACCCGAGTTTGGAATCCATACCTATTGTTCGAGAATTTCCTGATGTATTTGAAGAAGTTAAGTTTTTACCTCCGCAAAGGGAAATCGAATTTAGAATTGACTTGGTTCCCAATGCCCGTCCAGTTGTGCATGCAAGTCGTAGGATGGCACCAAGGGAAAGAGTAGAGCTAGTGAAGCAAATCCAAGATTTACTAGAGAAAGGATTTATACGACCTAGTCATCCGAGTTGGGGTTCAGCTATAGTATTTGTAGCCAAGTCCGATGAATCTTTGAGATTGTGCGTAGATTATCGTGATCTTAATAAATTAACCCTTATGAATAAATTTTCTTTGCCCCGAATCAACGACCCGTTCGATCAATTGCATGATGGTCAATTCTTTTTTAAAGATGGACCTAGCCCAAGGTTCCATCAGCTGAGAATCGCGGAAGATTGTATTCATTTGACTGCTTTTAGGGGTCCGGATATATTCTACGAATGGTTAGTTATGCCCTTCAGACTAACCAATGCCCCTGCATATTTCGTAGACCCGATGACCAGACTATTTCGTAAAGTATTGAATAAGTTCTTTCTCGTATTTATTGATGATATTTTGATTTATTCCAAAACTGAAGAAGAGCATGTCGAACACTTAAAAATTGTTTTGGAAATATTAAGAAGGAATATTCTTTTTGCCACGTTTTCTAAATGTAATTTTTCGGTAAAAGAAGTTAGATTTCTGGGGCATATTGTAACAGAAGAAGGAATTTCTATAGACCATGGTAAGGTTGTTTCTATCCTAGATTTGAAGCAACCCACAACCCCAAAGGTGGTCAGAAGTTTTCTAGGATTAGCCGGATATTACCGAATGTTTGTCTAGGATTTCTCTAAGTTAGCCAGTCCATTAACTAAGCTGACTATGAAGAACGCCAAATTTATTTGGACTCCAAAGTGCGAGGAAGAATTCTAGGAATTGAAGAAAAAGTTTACCACTGCTCCCGTTCTTGCTATTATTAATGAGAATAAAAGTTTATCTATTTACATAGATGCGTGTGGTGAAGGTCTGGGTGCTATTCTAATGCAAGAGGGTAGGGTGATTGCCTATGCGAGTAGACAATTGCGACCGCATGAGAAGAACCACCCGACCCACGATCCTGAGCTTTTGGCATTTATCTTTGCTTTGAAAATCTGGCATTATTATCTTCTAGGTGAAATTTTTTAATTGTTCACCAACCATAAATCTTTGAAATACCTCTTTACTAGAAGGATTTGAACCTAAGACAGCAACGCTGGTTGGAATTCCTAGCGTCACACGACCTGGATATTCAGTATACACCTGGTAAAGCCAACCTGGTAGTTGATGCTTTGAGTAGAAGACATGCTATTATTTCTTATCTTGTTGTCACCTCTACTCTTCTTGAGAAGATTGCTAGTACGCAAAAAGAAGAAAAATTTCTCCAAGAAATTTATAGGAGAATATGTCAAGGCGAAGATTCCAGCTTTGAAATCGATAATAGTGGAATTATAATATTGAAAGGGAGGATTTGTGTTCCAGACATCCCAGATCTCAAACAAGAAGTATTGGACGAACGTCGCAAATCCAAGTTCAGTATCCATCCAAGGGTCCAAATGTGACGATCCGCACTTTAACCTTCGAAAATCGGCATCCAATACATCACCCGTATTGAAATGGTGGAGATTCAAACGTTGGAGTCCGGTTTGCTGGAGCTATAACACATTAGATGATAACAACATAGCGTAAACAAAATGACTATTACTGGTAAACAATATGGATTACAACATTCTACAAAAAGCGGCCAACATCATCAGAGCCAATATATACAAAACAACAGTGGAATATAACATAACAACGGAAAAATATAACATCAATAAGGTCTTCAAGAGAGTTCAACATGATGCATCTTCATTTCCAAAGCTCCAAAGTCCAAACCAAAAGGCTCAAAAACCAAAAGCTTCTAAGACTTCCAAATCTACATCTACTTCCCAACTTAGCTCCAGAACCTACTGATAACCTGACCCTAGGTTGCCCGTGTGGAAAATTAAGGACACTCAGAGTTTAGAAAAGGGAACAATAAACTCCGAGTTAGTCATGAGACTGGTGTGAGAAACATAAAACAGGTATTAGCACAAAAAAATCCGTTCATGCTTTTGGAAAATGAAATAACCATAAGGCCTCCCAGCATACACTCAAATACAATCGCACTCATGCGGGATGTTTCTCCTTATAGTAGTCAAACATGCTTGATACGTGAAAATCCTTTTGATATTATTATCAGTGCATGGTGTGGAAAAACATTTTGCATGTATAATATTAATCTTAGCGAGCATACGGACCATTATAGTATGCCTACTATAGCTACCATGTTAAATAGCAGGTTCTACAACTGAAATCGTAAAGGGCTCGTATTGTTTTTTGGATTTCCAACAAATGGCCAAGGCTAAGTAACTTCCTTTATCCGAATGAGTACGCCTCTGGAGGGACGTCCCGAGTACCTAATCGGATCTTTGCCAACACAAGGCTGGGTTACCTCTATAACTAGGTAACTAACCGTCACGAGTATGCCATCCCCTGGTCGTAACCGACCTTTATCGAAGGACCTCAATTCCAACAAACACATAAATAAAATATCTGGGCTCCATACCATGATACCACTTTTCATCCAGAAGGAAATGCACATACCCTTAGGGTCGCAAACTCCATAACCTTGCTGCATCCTTCCTGTTTCAAACATTTCCCGGGGTATGAGGTTCGATGAAGTCTCGTCCCACAAAGCTAGACTTTACACAAAAGTTATGCTTTGATCGATCAATGCTCAGCACTTAGCATGCCACATTACCAAATTGGTAATATATCACTAATAAATATCAATTACGTAACCTCTGAGCTCGTACGTCTCAGAGAAGGGTGTTAAGCTAAGAGAATATATTCTCCGCCACCAAACAGAAATGTATTTGATAGAAACCAACTTTATATCTCAAAGTGTAATGTTAGACATACATCCATACAAGTCCATCCTGGGTCTGAATGGAACCGAAGGCACTTCGTCCAATTAAGCAAAGGAGTCCTTGCAAATCCGGATATCCCCAATCTCGTCCGGACTTCCCATCACATAGGGTAATCTCTATACTGGAGCAACTCGGTGAACAAACAATCAACATGCAATCCTTTCGTTTTCGAAAATATCCGGTCCTCAAGCGCCATCTTCAAATGCAATTCCATTCCGTCGTATCATTATTCGAAATGGGTTTTATGGCTTAATGTCCTCCCCCAGCCTTTTCTAATAATGAGCACTTATTTTAAAACATGTGAATGCATTCGGATCTTAGTTAAATCACAACTTATTTCCCAAACCCTTTCCTTTTTGAATGGTTTAAACAAATTTCCATATTTTGATTTTTTAAACAAAAGATCCACCTTTTATAATTCAATGCACAACATTATATTCACACAGAAATTCATCACACATAAATATTTCACACAGAAATTCATCACAGATAAATACTATCATAGTTCAATCTAAAGCACTTCATATCATAGAAAATTACAGATCAACATATTCGAGATATCAATCAATCCAAGAATTCAATATAATTAATCATCCATAAGCAAGATCAATTAATCATATAATTTATATTTAATTTAATTTAAACCAAATAAATTAATTACTTATGAATTTATTACTAACCCTGCTTAATTAACATAAATTAATTACAAACCATTTGTTATTATTTTAATTAATTAATGAAATTAATTAATCATCCTTAATTACTTACATTAATTAATTATCCTTTAATTACTGATTAATTATCCTTTAATTGCTGATTAATTATCCTTTAATTATTAATTAATTAACCTTAATTATTAATTAATTAACCTTAATTATTAATTAATTAATTATTGTTTAACTACTTTCATAAATTAATTAATCTCTAGTTACCTAAGACCTTAATTAATTAAAGATAAACCCTTTATCTTAATTAATTACTTTAATTATTAATTAAATCTTGTTTAAAAACCATGGAAATAATTTATTACTAACATGTGAATTAAATTAAGACCTTAAGTTAAATTAATAATCAAAAACATTTTACTTTCTTAATCAAGTACTTAATTACCATTTAATTTATTTTAAATAAACTTAAGAATTAACTTAATTAATTCAAGTTAAAATAAAGTATATAACTTTTATCTATCCAAACATTTAAATAAACATTTATTATTTAAAAGAAACTGATTAAAGAAAATTGTATATATTTTGATTTGTTTTAACTTTAAAATTTGTTTTACTTAAAATTTTAAAACCTGGTTAATAATCTAACCTGACTCGAGTATATCCCGAAGTAAACCCGAGCCTAGACCTGAGAAAACTCCTCCTTTCTTTTTAAAACTTTGTTTTTGATTTAAAATTTTAAAACCCTGTAAAATCATGTTAACCCACATGAACACCCTGGTAAAAAACTCGAGCCACAACGTTACTTCCCGAGATCCCTCTGGAGACACCTCCTTCTTTGCAGAGTACCACAAAAACACCCAGACACAGCGCTCACCCATGCACTATGCTCATTGATCTGATCATCTCTGACCATCGCTGCGGCCTCCAACAAGTCGCCGATCACCTCGCCTAAGATTCCGACCACCCAGATCCTTGAATCGATAACTAACTCGAAATAGAGCAACCAGACTACCCACTGGAACAAAACTGGATCACCCAAAATCTCCTCGACCCACCGCCTCAGGTCACAAGAGACCTCGCAACTTTGACCAACCCTTCGCCGATCAATCACGCATCGATTCCCCCATACCAATCTAGTATGGTGCATTGACGACGGTGCAGCAACCCAAATTCCGTCATCGACCAAATCCTGGGTTTAAAACCTACTTCATCATTGTGCCGACGCTATAGTGATCAAAAAATCCACCCACCATTTTTGCCAAGACCTCCTACCATCAATCATGCTCCAGCCTCAACCCCGAGGCCACTGAACTTCGCGACCACCAGAAATCGATAAAAACCCCATTTTCGTTCATCTTTCAACTCCTTCCAAAATACTAACTTAAAAATCCTGATTTTATTTTTAAAAATCATAGTTTTTGAAAATGAATTTGATGATGTAAGTGAAACAAAAAATATGCTAGTCGAAATTTTGATGTATTTTGAGTTTCACTCAGTTTTCTTCTTCTTAGTAAATCCACTTGTTATTTATACTTTAATGTATTTTTAAAATTAAGATCTAGTAAATTTAAACACATTTTGTTTAAACGTCATAAGCTATAGAAGATTAGGGGAAGAGAAATTGATTTTTTTGAACTTGTTTGGATATGTAAAACCAAACAGAGGTTGTATACACACACACATACACAGAGAGACATGCACACTCAAACAATTGCATATTTATATACATGCAAGCCTATTTTACATTTATGCAACATTCTTTACATAATTATTTCAAGCATTAATCACTTCTTTCAAGCACTAATCACATGCATTAAGGTATAAACAGGTTTAGTTTTAAAATAATAGTTTACTCACCTGTTTATGAAGAATAAAGGAGCTTTTTTACAAACTGGAATTTTTTTGATTTTTGAAAACCGGAAAAACTTGAATCTTGATCTGATTTGCTTTGCTTTAAGTTGAGTTAACTTGCTTCAGGTTGAACTTGAAGTTGCTATTGTTTTAATTTTGATTTTTTTTAGTTTGAATTTTTTTGAGAAATAAAAAATGAAAGATGAAAAAAGAATGAAAGAGTAGAGTGGAGATGTTTATGTAATCTTGTAGTCATTTTAATTAATAATTAATAATTAAAAATGAAAAGAAAATAATGACAATTGTATTGTCACAATTAACTTACAAATGTTTAATGCATGTTATAATTTTTTTACACTTGTAATGCATGCATTATGATTTAATATGTTTTTATATAATCTTCTACTATATTTTCAATATTAATTAATACATCATTTATGTTTTTATATTTATGTTATGTATTTAATCTTAAAACAAAGTGTATTAAATCTTTTATCAAATCTTATTTTTAAGCTTAAGCTACTGTATCTTAAATTAATAAATATTTATCTATAGTGCTTTATATTTATGTATGTTTTATGTTTTTATATTAAGCTTTTCTTTTATTAATATTTGTACAATCTTAAAGAAAATGATTTAAAATCTGATTATGCATTAATAAATAAACATATATACATTAGTTTTAAAATATAGAGTGTGAAATCCAATTTATTTTTGAGATATTTATTTTCGAATTTCAAATCAAAATTTTATTTCCAATCTACACATGCATATATTTATATATATATATATATATATATATATATATATATATATATAAACAAACACATATCTTATTTGTTTTTGAAAAATTCAAATTAGTTCATAATTAATTCTAAAAATTATATAGATTACTAAATTAAATTTGGCTTAAAAAGGGGATCGTTACAGATTCCCTCTTAAGAAAATTTCATCCTCGAAATTTGATAACCAGAGAGACAAACAAAGAACGTATTAACACATAAAAAGATAGAGAAATTGCTTACCAAATCAAGCCGAAATATCTATTCTACATTTGGGATAGGACTTCTGTATGCTTTCTTCTGTTTTCCCAAGTACAATCGTTTGGGTCTCCACTCCCTTGTATTTTCATCGATTTCACCACTTTATTCCTTAACCACTTTTCATCTTGACCAATAATCTTTAATGGTCCTCTTTTCACTGCCAAGTTAGGCATGATTTTGAAATACCGCTGAGCGGCCTCCTCAACGATAAGATCTGGGTCGTGCACTTACTTCCGAAGGTGTGAAACATGGAACATATTATGCACGCCAGCTAACCAATTAGGTAATTATACTCGATAAGCCAAAGGACCAATCCTCTAAAGTATAGAAAAAGGACCTATATATCGCGGTTCCAGCTTACTTGTCTTTCCAAATCTCAAAACTCCACGCATTGGAGAAACCTTTAAGAAAACTGAATCTCCAACCTGGAACTCTAAAGTTCTTCTCGTGTGGTCGGCATAACTTTTCTGTCGGTTATGGGCAGTTTTCAACCTCTTTCGAGTGAAATCAACCTTCTCAAAAGCTTCCCTTATCATATCTGGACCAAGAACAAGCCTATCACCCGACCCAATCCAAACGCAAGTGATCTACAAGGACGACAATGCAATTCTTTGAAATGAGCCATTCTAATACTGGCTTGTAACTATTATTATACGAAAACTCAACCAAATGCAAATGGTCCTCCCATGAACCTCCAAAATCAAGAATACAAGCACGCAAAGGATCTTCCAAGATTCGATTTATTCTCTTAGTTTGCCCATCAGACTGCGAATGGTAAGCAGTACTGAAGTTCAATTTGGTTCCTAGTGCGGTTTGAAATGCCTCCCAAATTCTACTAGTGAAGATCGGGTCATGATCACTCACTATATTACTTGGTATTCCATGGGGTCGATCTCCTTCACATATAACTCTGCCAAACCTGCTGCCGTTCGGGTGGATTTAACTGGGATAAAGTGGGCAGTCTTGGTCAGATGATCCAAAATAACTGAAATCGCCTCATTACCCTTCAAAGTTCGTCGTAAACCATCTATGAAATCCATAGACACTTGGTCCCATTTCCATTTGGGCACTTCCAGTGGTTGGAGTAAACCTGCCATCTTCATTTGATCACACTTTATTTGTTGGCAAGTTGTGCATCGACTAACATAAATGGATATATCCCTCTTCATCGTTTTCCACCGGAAGGTCCCCTTAATATCTTGATACATTTTGTTAACCCCGGGATGTATACTAAACTTGGATTTGTGACATTCGTCCAATACTTCTCGTTTGAGATCTAGGATGTCTGGAACACAAATCTTCCCTTTCAACCTTATAATTCCACTATTATCGATTTCAAAGCTGGAATCTTCGCCTCGATGTATTCTTCTATAAATTTCTTGGAGAAACTTATCTTCTTTTTGCTTACTAGAAATCTTCTCAAGAAGAGCTGGGGTGACAACATGATAAGCAAGAACATCATGTCTTCTACTCAAAGCATCAGCTACCACATTGGCTTTACCAGGTCTATACTGAATATCCAGGTAGTATGACGCTAGGAATTCCAACCAACATTGCTGCCTCAGGTTCAAATCCTTCTGGGTAAAGAGGTATTTATGTAACGACCCCAGATTTTGGCCCCATTTATTTTAATAAATATTTGATCTAATTAAATAAAATGTGAACTAATCATATTAAAATGAATATGATTTTGAAGATATTTATCATTTGTTTATACAAATTTGTGTTTTACAAAGGAGATTGATTTGGAGCATTTAAATTTAAATCTCTTAATAATATTTATAATAAAATTTATCTTATGTAATTAAATTAAAACACTTTACTTTGTTTACATATGAATAATAATGTCTAAAATTTAAAATAAATCCCTTTATAATATTTATCTTATACCATTAAATTAAAATACTTTCTTTTGTTAACATTTGATAGAAATATCTATAGATGGTAATGTTTAAAATTTAAATCTAATTCTAGTAATATAAAATATAAATGTAAAATATGAGACAAACTTATGTATATAATTTGAATAAATTATAATTGGAAATAAATATAAAAATAAGTATAAATGTAAGTAAATAATATTGTACATATTTAAATATTGTTAGCTAAAGTATAAATACAAATAAATATGGGTAAGTAAATTTATGAAATATGACTTAAATGTTGATAATCAAATGTAAATAGGAAATAGAAATAAAAATGTTACTACAAACAAGAAATTAAGTGAAATATAAAATACATAACTAAATTTAAGAACAAAATATAAAATAGAATGAAACTAGGCCAAATTGTAAATAAAATAAGACAAGTATGTATATAATTATTCAAGCTACAAAATAATAAAATAAAATAACCTTCTTTCACAAAATATCTAACTGAAAACAAATGTATTTTCCAAAGCTTCATATACAAGCTATGCCTACCTGAAGTACATATCTTTATACTTATATAAGATATCTTTGCCCAGGAAAAAAATATCAACTAATATCAGAAACCATAAATACATGTTAGCAAATTTGAAGACCAAAACAAACATAAGTGTGTAAACTAAACAAATTAAATGCCTTCATTCACAAGCCTACCTGCAAGTATATGTTTATTTACAGAATATAGCTTCATACACAAGCCATTAATGCTTACCTGCAAGATTGTACATCTTCATACAACTATCTATATATATACACACCCGAAAACAATGATAATTATGTAAACATTTTATACAACAAGCATTTAATATTATCTGCTCCAGCGTACATTTTGCCAATTCAGAAATATTTAGCAAATCTTTGTCATTTGCAGTATATAAAGTCTGCCCATATCAAAACAAATAATAACTACACCAGAAAGCACCTTCTTTTACACATCTATCATCTTCTATAAATATGTTTACATCTGTTCTTTTTAGTTCGTTCAGTAAGCCATAGTAAACCAGAGGAAACAAAAAGAAGGAAATAGGAAGTAAAATCAAAAATTTAATTCAAAACAAGAATAAGGCAGATTCAAAAATAGTTTCAAAACATCAGGGATTAGGAGCAGATTCAACTGCAGTTTTCATCACCTCAGTTTATTCTTTGTTCTGGAATTTTACTAGTGAGTAAACGTATTTCTAAAAACTTTAAGTTTGATTTAAAGGCAGTGCAAGATTTAGATGAGCTGGTTGTATACTTCAGTTTGCATATGAATTTGTAATATGCTGTGCTTCCCTGTAATAGATATGAAGTACATATTTGAATTCAAACTCAAATTTATTTTATCAAAACATTGTTAAATAAGTAAGTTTTCAATTAAAGAAATATGTTTTAACTTAAATATAGGTTTCTTAAAAAAAACAAAAAGAAATCTGATTAAAACTTGATGTAAAAATAAGCACTTTAATTTTGTTTTACAGGAATCAAATGATAGTTTGATAAAAAAAATCGTTTGTTGTAAAATAAAAATTCATGATCATAGATTGAATCCATAGTTGAATTCATGATTTTTAAAACTAAAATGAAGAATTTTAGTTTGAGATTTCATGGGTAGTTTGTATGTGAACCAAAATGGTATTTTTCCCATTTTCGAGTTATAGAATCAATTTTAAATGTTCAAATTTGTGTTGAAACATGTGTGAACATAGGTGATGTCGTAAAAATTATCAAACAATTTTTCTAATTCGTGGATTAGGAGAACTAGGTCATCTTAGGGTTTATTGCCAAGTTTTGCACCTATCAGTTATCAAAGTGTGATCGTCTTTGTTGCGCGATCGAGCTGCGCAATTCGTTGGTGGTTGGTCGGTTATCAAGTTGACGTCGTGTGGCTGAAGTATGGGAGTCAACGGTGGTTGGCGTCGGTGGTGAAACGATTTAGGGATGGACGAGTTCCTGTTTTTTTCGAGTGGAAGGCCAAAATTCGAATTGAAAGCTTTGCAAATGATTCGATTTTTTTTTTCGTGTCTACGTATAAAACGTGACTTGTTGAGTGAGGCGAGGTTCGCCAGTGCTCCGGCACCGCCGTGTGCACGTGTACGACCCAAAACTGTGTCGGTGTCATGAGTGGTTCGCGTCTCGTGTTGATGCTCGAGTTTTATGGGTTGTTGCTTCGAGTTCTGGGTCGGGTATTTAAGTATGGATATGATGCTTCAGGTGTTATCTTAAGTAAAACTTAAACTAATTACTGAAAAAAATAAAGGAAGGAGAAGAAGGGGTTCAGGGGTGACTCGGGAAAGGGAAATGGTAACTCGAAGTGTTGTACGAGATTTCAAGGGTAGTTCTCGGTTTTGTTAACTGCAGTAGTATGTTTTGTGTTAGTAAGTAAAGTAACAGTTTTCCAACAAAACTATAAACACTGTAAATTTTAATAATATTTAACAATTTAATTTAAAAACTTAAATACAAGTTTAAATTATTTTAATCAATACTTTAAAGAGTGTTAAACTCTTAATTATTATTATTTTTAGGTAATTAATGTAAGATGAGTATAAAACTTATTAACATATAAGTTAGTGAGAAGTAATAAATTGATTGCAAAAAGGTTAAAGAAGATTTCCTTTAAAATGTTACTTAAGTTGAAAGATTAACATAAATTAATTGTTTTTAGAAAATAATAAAGAATGATTAACTTTTTAATCTTTAGTAGAGTTTGGAATTATGTTATTATTAAGGGATAAATAAATAGTAATTAACTACTTAACTAACTAATAAATGATTAGAAGTTAAGTAACTAAGTATAATTAGTGATGGATTATAAGTAATTAATAAATTATAATCAACTAATTAAGTTAATCAATGAATGATTAATAGTTAATTAAACAAGTGATTTAATTAGGAATTAATAGTTAATTAATTAAGTAACTTGATTAAGAATTAATTATTGATTAATTAAGTAATTAGCAGATAATAATTGGATAATTAAGTTTTATTAATAAATAATTAAAGATATTAATTAATGATCAGGGAACAGTTAATTAAGTAATTAAAGTTAAATCACTTGATTAAGGAAGTAGTTAATTAATAGTAAGAAATAAAATAATTATGAAATTAAGACTTAATAATTAATTAAGAAATCATTAATTAAACAATTTGAAATGAAATAAGTAATTATTTGTTAATTAATAATTAATTAAACAGAGCCAAGTGGTTAACTCTCAGGTAATTAATTCTAAATTGAATTAATTACAAATAAGACTTAAAGATGACTGCTTACGGATTGTTATGTTGAATATCTGATTGTGATATTTATTTGATGATATTCTGTGATGCTCGGTGATATGCTGTGTTATACCTATGATGCTTGTATATGTTTTATCTAGGATAAATGCTATGTTAATTCAATTGTTGAATTTAAATTATTTAACTGTTTAAGTTAATTAGACAACTTGGCCTTTAAAATGGCGTTTGGATTTCGATGAGACCGGGATCGGGTATCAATTTGATATTCCGAAAACCACATCGATCCAATTTGAATGATAGGTCTTGAATTCTGAAATGAAGTTCGAGATGGTGATTTCAGAATGCAAGGGTTATCGTCGTTGACTCTGAGGGTGATTCCAAAATGAGTGTGACGAGATAATGCCTTCGGTTTCGTTCGAACCCGAAACGAACTTGTATGGATTGAATGTTTTCTGCACATCGTCATGCGGACGATGAGCATTCTAAGTGATATGTCTTGTAAAGGTAATCGCAGCCTCAAGCCTCCTCAACCGGGAATGGCTAAAACAGGGGAGATGCAGCAAGGTTTGGCGGGTCATGCCAAAGCAGGACAAGATATTCCCCTGTGTAGATGTCCCTTTTTATTTCGGCTGTGTGGGCGGTTGCTAGCTACAACTGCGGGGTTATCTTGGTCAGGACTGTTGAGTAAGGAATGGTTCCGGCCTTGTGTTGTGGGGGGTCGGAAGTGATCCTCGGTACGGTGATCTAGGCCCTGCACTGTGACGGGCGGTACCCAAGTAGCCCTGCCATTGTTGGAAATCCATTTTCCCTACGAGCCCTTACGGTTTTGATTTGTATTACCCACTTTTGTGGCTAGTAACTGGAATTTAACAGATGTAACAATTTCGGCTATTTTCTATTTACTTGAAAACCCTAGACACTATTATAATATCACTGGATTTCTTATGAAATGTTTTGGTTAGCGTAAGGTAAAAACTTACCCGTATTTATTTGTGGGGAGTCTTACGTGATACCTTTATTTTCAAATGTTTTTCAAAGTTAAACAACTTTAAACCGTTTACTCATACCAGACCCATGTCTGACCCGGAGTTTATATTTTGTTTTTCATAAACTCTTGGGTACTCAAATTTTTATGAGTAGCCAAGTGATAGGTTTCGGACTTTGATTTCTAGAGAGCTTGGAGCAGGAGTTTCCGGACGTATGTAGATATCTATCTAGATCCGTTGTGTCAGTAGTTGATGTATACGGTATCTCTAGTGACAGATGTATGTATATGACTATCATGTATATTATGTTGTATAACTCAGATATATGTAAAACTATGTAATAGTTATGTGATATATTATATTTTGTTCTGTTCCGCTGCGAGATTTTGATGTTGTTGTCCTTCTTTTCTTTTCTATTTCTGTCCCTTTCTTTTCTTAATGATGATACGTCTTTCTGGTAGCGAGAAGGGCGGGTCGTCACAGTTGGTATCAGAGCATATGTCGGTGATAACCTTGGCATTGGTAGGAATTACTCGTAGAATAGTGTCTGTAGTACACTAAAATGGGTTTGAGTGTATTAATAGATATGAGCGCGTATTTTTTAGTGAATATAAAATTGTTTTTATATTGTGTTGACTTATCTGTTGATTGCTTATGGATTCTGGTCGATCTGTGGGACGCCATTTCATCGATAGGGATTTCTAAACTCTTAAACAAGGTAGACCAACATGGTATTGTTTTTAAAGTAGGGTAAATGAAATAATTTTACCCAAAATTATAGTTTGACATAAAAGAAATATTTTTATGAAATTATTATATATATATTTGGATGTTTGGTTGTTAATAATACAATTGAATAAAAAAATTTCTAAAATTCAAGTGGTTTATAACCAAATAAAATTGTCTAAGTATGGTTTAAATAAAAAGGAATATAACTAAAATTAGATTAAACCAGAATTTAAGTCCCGGAAATTTGAAAGGTGTTTAAATAAATTTAAACCAATGGATTTGGAAATTTAAAATCTTGGGAATGTTTGAAATGTTTTTCCAAAGATCTGAAGGCAAAAATGGAGTATTGTTTTGGAAACATATGGTTAAATGGAAATTGTTTTGGAAAGAATTTGTGAAAGTAAGGAAGCACTGAACTCACTTTAGTCGCTGGAAAATAGTCCTGATGATGATGGCCACGTCGTTGGTATTCATTTTCGAGTTTCTAAAGTGATGGATTGCTACCAGGATAGTTGGTCATGATATTGTTTGGGCTTGTTGGGTATACAAGTTGTTTTAGAAATTTCAAAGGGGAATTTGTTTTGGTGAAAACAAGTGTTTGGAATTTGAAATTTTGATTTGATATACCAAGTGGGTATGTGTAGATATCATTTCAAAATGGTTTTGGAAATGAAAACCGGGCAATTGAATTCTATGAAATTCTGTTTAAATAATGCGAAAAGTTTAAATGAATCAACTATTGAGCTTATAAAGTAAAGTTGATATTAATAAGAAGAAATTGGGAATTTTAATCCGGAAATTAAAATTTAACTTAAGTAAATGAAAATAAAGAAAATATATTTGAGTTTAACCTGAGATAAGTTAGATAAAATTGAAGTTGAAATTAAATTGAAATTTAACTAAATTGGAAGGTAAAATTATTGTAATGGTGAAATGAAAATTTATACCTTAAGATAGTAACTGTTATATATATATATATATATATATATATATACACGTACATACATATATATATATGATCTGAAATTATGGTTATAAGATGAAATGATTCAAATGAGCAATATAAGCTTTTAAGTAGGTAAATAAGTTTTGGTCTCATATATTGAGAAATAAATTTAAAAGAATGGTAAGTAGCTGGATTTAACTGAAGTTGAGTTGGAATAAAACTGAATTTAAATGAATTCAATCGAGTTACATATAATATTGAATGGAATGAAATTCTTAAGTGAATAAGTAAGTATTGAATTAAAATAGAATTGGTATGAGTTGTAAACAAATCTAACTCAAGCATAAATTGAATGACCTTATCATAAATAAATTCAATAATGAATTGTTAATGTAAAATTAAAATTTAAGAATGGATAAAAAAAACTAATCAAATAAATTAGTAAATAGTTGGGATTTGATTAAAGGAAAATCAAATCAAAGATTCAAATGGAAATTGGTGGAATGGAATAAACTTAAGTTGTAGGGTGGAACAGTTTGAAGAAAATAAATAACTTAAGTAATTATTTATTCACAATAATATTGCCGAATTGCATATGAAAATGGGTCGTTCGAAGTAAACGAGATTAATAAAATTTTATGAATTATTAGAAGCGAAATAGGATAATTTTGAATATGAATTTGTTTTGCTTAAATAGATTATATATAAGCAAGTAAGTTGAAAATCACTTAAACTGAAGGGAATGAATTGAGAATTGGTTGGAAGTAACTGTAATAAGTATCGAAACTTTACATATGTGCTTATAAAAAAATTAGCAACAAAACGATTTCAAATTGAAAATTGAAATAAATTAGTGGATGAAACTAATTTAAAATAATGATAGGAATTAGTATAAATGGAAGATTGTCAATAAAATTCAATATTCAGAGTTAAAAATAAATTGAATTCACATGAAATTGGAAATTCAGATTTAAAATAAGAGGACATAAAGGCTAAAGTGGTAGAGGAATAATATAAGAGTATATATATAATGCTTATATTAAACTTAAGAAATGAGTGGTGAAATTCTTAAGTAAATTTGATATTTAGAAAATTATTCCAAGTGAATAGAAATCAAAATAATGTGAATAAAAGGAAAATTGATATAGTTGATAATCAATGGATATAAATACGTAGGATGTACGGATATTATTCGCATAGCAAATTGATCCAGATTCGAGCACAGAATTTCAAAATAGTTATAGCGATCCGAGTTGGGATTTTTCACTCGATTTTCGACGACGAACCATGGATATGGATTTTGATTGATTCTGGAAATTCTCTATCATAGTTGTGACTATGCAAGGAGAATGACAGTTTCTGGTCAAGAAACCAGATCTGAGTCCGCACTAGGAAGTCGGGAGGACGATACTAGTTCGGAAGTGAAATTGTGTGATCGAGCGAGCGATCGAATGTGATATTGTGTACGAATGGTATGTGTACATCATACGGGCTTGATTGAATAGATTTTGAAATCCTGTAAAGAAGTCAAAACAATTTGGAAAGAGTTAATACTGTAGATTTCAGTATTGAATTGCCAGAATGGATGTTTGGAATTAATTGTGTATTCCATATATCCCATCTAAGGAAAATTGTTCATGATTCCTCAATTGTTGTTAATCCAGTAGTTCAGGAATTTGGAAGTTGAGTCGAATAAACTATGGTCAGGAATTCAGTTCGGATTGTTAATCATCGGGAGACAACTCTCGATAATTTTAGGAAAACTTATCCGGATTTGTGTTCGGATAGCTAGAGATGTGTGATTGAATGGTTGGTATGACAGCTTTTAAATTATTTTTGTTTTAAATTTCGGGGACGAAATTCTTTTAAAGGGGGAGGAATGTAACGACCCTGGATTTCGGCCCCGTTTATTTTAATAAATATTTGATCTAATTAAATAAAATGTGAACTAATCGTATTAAAATGAATATGATTTTGAAGATATTTATCATTTGTTTATACAAATTTGTGTTTTAAAAAGGAGATTGATTTGGAGCACTTAAATTTAAATCTCTTAATAATATTTATAATAAAATTTGTCTTATGTAATTGAATTAAAACTCTTTACTTTGTTTACATCCGATAAATATACATATGAATAATAATGTCTAAAATTTAAAATAAATCCCTTTATAATATTTATCTTATACCATTGAATTAAAATACTTTCTTTTGTTAACGTTTGATAGAAATATATATAGATGGTAATGTTCAAAATTTAAAATCTAATTCTAGTAATATAAAATATAAATGTAAAATATGAGTCAAACTTATGTATATAATTTGAATAAATTATAATTGGAAATAAATATAAAAATTAGTAGAAATGTAAGTAAATTATATTGTACATATTTAAATATTGTTAGCTAAAGTACAAATACAAATAAATGTGGGTAAGTAAATTTATGAAATATGACTTAAATGTTTATAATCAAATGTAAATAGGAAATAGAAATAAAAATGTAACTACAAACAAGAAATTAAGTGAAATATAAAATACAGAATTAAATTTAAGAACAAAATATAGAATAGAATGAAACTAGGCCAAGGTGTAAATAAAATAAGACAAGTATGTATATGATTATTCAAGCTACAAAATAATAAAATAAAATAACCTTCTTTCACAAAATAATCTCTCAGCAAAATATAAAATAAAACATCTTCTTATGCAAAACCAAATATCTAACTGAAAACAAATGTATTTTCCAAAGCTTCATATACAAGCTATGCCTACCTGAAGTACATATCTTTATACTTATATAAGATATCTTTGCCCAGGAAAAAAATATCAACTAATATCAGAAACCATAAATACATGTTAGAAAATTTGAAGACCAAAACAAACATAAGTGTGTAAACTAAACAAATTAAATGCCTTCATTCACAAGCCTACCTGCAAGTATATGTTTATTTACAGAATATAGCTTCATACACAAGCCATTAATGCTTACCTGTAAGATTGTACATCTTCATACAACTATCTATATATATACACAGCCGAAAACAATGATAATTATGTAAACATATTATACAACAAGCATTTAATATTATCTGCTCCAGCCTACATTTTTCCAATTCAAAAATATTTAGCAAATCTTTGTCATTTGCAGTAAATAAAGTGTGCCCATATCAGAACAAATAATAACTACACCAGAAAGCACCTTCTTTTGCACATCTATCATCTTCTATATATATGTTCACATCTGTTCTTTTTAGTTCGTTCAGTAAGCCATAGTAAAATAGAGGAAACAAAAAGAAGGAAATAGGAAGTAAAATCAAAAATTTAATTCAAAACAAGAACAGGGCAGATTCAAAAACAGTTTCAAAACATCAGGGATTAGGAGCAGATTCAACTGCAGTTTTCATCACCACAGTTTATTCTTTGTTCTGGAATGTTACTGGTGAGTAAATGTATTTCTAAAAACTTTAAGTTTGATTTAAAGGCAGTGCAAAATTTAGATGAGCTGGTTATATACTTCAGTTTGCATATGAATTTGTAACATACTGTGCTTCCTTGTAATAGTTATGAAGTACATATTTGAATTCAAACTCAAATTTATTTTACAAAAACATTGTTAAATCTGTAACTTTTCAATTAAAGAAATATGTTTTAACTTAAATATAGGTTTCTTAAAAAAGAAAAGAAGAAAGCTGATTAAAACTTGATGTAAATATAGGCACTGTAAATTTTGTTTTACAGGAATCAAATGATAATTTGATATAAAAAAATCGTTTGTTGTAAATTAAAAATTCATGATCATAGATTGAATCCATACTTGAATTCATGATTTTTAAAACTAAAATGAAGAATTTTAGTTTGGGATTTCACGGGTAGTTCGTATGTGAGCCAAAACTGTATTTTTCCCATTTTCGAGTTATAGAATCAATTTTAAATGTTCAAATTTGTGTTGAAACATGTGTGAACATAGGTGATGTCGTAAAAATTATCACACAAATTTTCTATTTCGTGGATTAGGAGAACGAGGTCATCTTAGTGTTTATTGTCGAGTTTTGCACCTATTAGTTATCAAAGCGTGATCGTCTTTGTTGCGCGATCGAGCTGCGCGATTCGTTGGTGGTTGGTGGGTTATCGAGTTTACGTCGTGTGGCCGAAGTATGGGAGTCAACGGTGGCTGGCGTCGGTGGCGAAACGATTTAGGGATGGACGAGTTCCTGGCTGTTTTCGAGTGGAAGGCCAAAATTCGAATTGAAAGCTTTGCAAACGATTCGATTTTTGTTTTCTTGTCTACGTATAAATCGTGACTTGTTGAGTGAGGCGAGGTTTGCCAGTGCTCCGGCGACGCCGTGTGCACGTGTACGACACAAAACTGTGTCGGTGTCGTGAGTGGTTCGCGTCTCGTGTTGATGCTCGAGTTTTATGGGTTGTTGATTCGAGTTCTGGGTCGGGTATTTGAGTATGGATATGATGCTTCAGGTGTTATCTTAAGTAAAACTTAAACTAATTACTGCAAAAAAATAAAGGAAGGAGAAGAAGGGGTTCAGGGGTGACTCGGGAAAGGGAAATGGTAACTCGAAGTGTTGTACGAGATTTCAAGGGCAGTTCTCGGTTTTGTTAACCGCAGTAGTATGTTTTGTGTTAGTAAGTAAAGTAACAGTTTTCCAACAAAACTGTAAACACTGTAAAATTTAATAATATTTAACAATTTAAATTAACAACTAAGATACAAGTTTAAATTATTTTAGTCATACTTCAAAGAGTGTTAAACTCTTAATTATTATTATTTTTAGGTAATTAATGTAAGATGAGTGTAAAACTTATTAACATATAAGTTAGTGAGAAGTAATAAATTGATTGCAAAAAGGTTAAAGAAGATTTCCTTTAGAATGTTACTTAAGTTGAAAGATTAACATAAATTAATTGTTTTTAGCAAATAATAAAGAATGGTTAACTTTTTAATCTTAAATAGAGTTTGGAATTATGTAATTATTAAGGGATAAATAAATAGTAATTAACTACTTAAGTAACTAAAAAATGATTAGAAGTTAAGTAATTAAGTATAATTAGTGATGGATTATAAGTAATTAATAAATTATAATCAACTAATTAAGTTAATCATTGAATGATTAATAGTTAATTAAACAAGTGATTTAATTATGAATTAATAGTTAATTAATTAAGTAACTTGATTAAGAATTAATTATTGATTAATTAGGTAATTAGGAGATAATAATTGGATAATTAAGTTTTACTAATAAATAATTAAAGATATTAATTAATGATTAGGGAACAGTTAATTAAGTAATTAAATTTAAATCACTTCATTAAGGAAGTAGTTAATTAATAGTATGAAATAAAATAATTATGTAATTAAGACTTAACAATTAATTAAGAAATCATTAATTAAACAGTTTGAAATGAAATAAGTAATTATTTTTTAATTAATAATTAATTAAACTGAGTTAAATGGTTGACTCTCAGGTAATTAATTCTATATTGAATTAATTACAAATAAGACTTAAAGATGACTACTTGCGGATTGTTATGTTGAATATCTGATTGTGATATTTTTTTGATGATATTCCGTGATGCTCGGTGATATGCTGTGTTATATCTATGATGCTTGTATATGTTTTATCTGGGATAAATGCTATGTTAATTCAATTGTTGAATTTAAATTATTTAAAATGTTTAAGTTAATTAGACAACTTGGCCTTTAAAATGGCGTTTGTATTTCGATGAGACCGGGATCGGGTATCAATTTGATATTCCCAAAACCACATCGATCCAATTTAAATGATAGGTCGTGAATTCTAAAATGAAGTTCGAGATGGTGATTTCAGAATGCAAGGGTTATCGTCGTTGACTCTGAGGGTGATTCCAAAATGAGTGTGACGAGATAATGTCTTCGGTTTCGTTCGAACCCGGAACGAACTTGTATGGATTGAATGTTTTCAGCACATCGTCAGGCGGACGATGAGCATTCTATGGGATATGTCCTGTAAAGCTAATCGCAGCCTCAAGCCTCTTCAGCCGGGAATGGCTAAAACAGTGGAAATGAAGCAAGGTTAGGTGGGTCATGCCCAAGAAGGACAAGATATTCCCCTGTCTAGATGTCCCATTTTATTTCGGATGTGTGGGCGGTTGCTAGCTACAACTGCGGCGTTATCTTGTTCGGGACTGTTCAGTAAGGAATGATTCTGGCCTTGTGTTGTAGGGGGTCGGGAGTGATCCTCGGTACGATGATTGAGGCCCTGTACTGTGACTGGCGGTACCCCAGTTGCCCTGCCATTGTTGGAAATCCATTTTCCCTACGAGACCTACGGTTTTGATTTGTATTACTCACTTTTGTGGCTAGTAGCTGGAATTTTATAGATGTAACTATTTCGACTATTTTCTATTTACTTGAAAACCCTAGGCACTATTATAATATCACTGGATCTCCTATGAAATGTTTTGGTTAGCGTAAGGTAAAAACTTACCCGTATTTATTTGTGGGGAGTCTTACGTGATACCTTTATTTTCAAATGTTTTTCAAAGTTAAACAACTTTAAACCGTTTACTCATACCAGACCCACTTCTGACCCGGAGTTTTTATTTTATTTTTCATAAACTCTTGGATACTCAAATTTTTATGAGTAGCCAAGTGATAGGTTTCGGACTTTGATTTATGGAGAGCTTGGAGCAGGAGTTTCCAGACGTATGTAGATATCTATCTAGATCCGCTGTGTCAGTAGTTGATGTATACGGTATCTCTGATGTATGTAGTGATAGATGTATGTATATGACTGTCATGTATATTATGTTGTATAACTCAAATATATGTAAAACTATGTAATAGTTATGTGATATATTATATTTTGTTCCATTCCGCTGTGAGATTCTGATGTTGTTGTCCTTCTTTTCTTTTCTTTTCTATTTCTATCCCTTTCTTTTCTTAATGCTGATACGTCTTCCTAGTAGCGAGAAGGGCGGGTCGTCACAATTTCAAAGATTTATGTCGGTGGATAATTCAAAATTTTCACCCAGAATATAACGATGCCAGATTTTCAAAGCAAAGATAACTGCTAAAAGCTCAAGATCGTGGGTCGGGCATTTTTTCTCATGTGGTCGCAATTGTGTAACGACCCAGAATTTCAGTCGTTTGAAATTCATATATATAATTGATTTTAATATATTCACGAGTTAATTTAATAGGCCGAATAAATTATATTTGAAATATAAGGATTTAATTGGATAATTAAATCGATAATTTAATATTTGAAATTGCGTAAATAATTGGAAATTGGATTTAATGTGAATGAAAATGATTTATAAAGTTGAAATAAATTCTATCTGAATTAGAACAATGTTAGAGAACTTTTAAAATTGAATTGAAAGTTAATTTGTAGAAATTGAATATTTTAATTTTTAATTGACGAGTCAAAATGGTCATTTTCAAACGGTCTCGGATTTCGATGAAACTAATTTCATTGGATCCGTAATGATAAATTATTGTAAGATTTCAAATTTCATGTCAATCGGATTCATGGTTTGTCCGGAGCAAGCTCAAACGTGTAGAAATTGGTTTTAGTGAATTTTAAACTTTAAATAATCGATTCGAAAACCTATCTTCCAAATATGATCGAATTGGCTCCCAGTATATATTCCATTGCGTTCGGAATAGGGGTAAAACATAATAAATGTCAGGCGATACGTTCCGTTTCGAGTTCGGAAAATTTGGCGATGAATAGTGTCGCGAATTTTCTATAAAAGGCCATCATTTTTCTTATTTTTCAACAAAACCTAAACCTTCTAGGGCTAGCCGCCATATTCAATCAATGGCCAAAAAAATCGATTCATTCTCCCTCGATTTCTTCCAATCCATGAATAATTAGAGAAAACGTTCAACTACAACATCGAAGAGGGCATCGTGATCTTGCGATCCAACGGGTACGATCGAAAATTACGCAAAGAATCAATGGCGATTTGTGTTTGAAGGGGCCGTGTTCCATCGCATTTTTCAAAGCAAAGCGAGGGCCGAGTTCATCGGCATTCAGGCGTTGGCGAAGCTCGCCGTGGCCTTTCGAGTGGCGGTGCTTGATCGTCTAATCGATAGACATAGGTGGCTCGATAATTGTGGGATGAAGGCGGTCGATGTGTAGATTCAAACGCGTGAATTTGCGATGGGGGAAGAAGAAAAGCTGCGGCCATGATTTTCTTTGGGGAATGTACGACACAGATGCAATGAAGGTTTTAAAAACATAAAAAGAAATGGAATAAATTTTATATTAAATTGTATAAACTTCTAAAGCTATAACTTTTTCATACGAGGACCGTTTCGCATGAAAAGAATTGCATTGGGTTCGTAGTCACGAACACTACGCGATGGAGCTGGTTTAGAGTTGATTGGAGCTTGTGTGAATTTTTGGTAAAATTAAACGGTCGTTTAATTTTTTTCGGAATAAAACACTGAAACCGCTATTGGAAGCAATGTGAGTACAACTCACTCTTTCTGACTCATTGATATTTTTATATAAGTGAGAAATAATTTATTATATGATGATTGATGATTGTTTGGATCATATATGGTATATTGATTTGTATGTGGATATATACCTGCCTAGCGGAGCAGATGACCCTATATGTTCCCGTGTGTGAGCGGATGACCCTTTGTACACGCGTCTGCCTCGAAGCGGACATTGTACACATATTCTAATATGTTATTTGTTGCAGGTGACAGGTTGGAGGGATCTAACTGGATCCTCACTAGTATTGATTTATTTACAGATATTGTGATATATTCTGTTATCATATGATATAAGATGTTGTGGATGCCATGATTGATGTATTTAGTGCTGTTGCAGCATTGGGCCTATTTTTCGAAATTTTAAAAATGTTTAAGGCTAATTTCCAAATTTAAAAGGATTCTAAAGTGATTTTGAAAATATACCTTTTTATTGAATTTTGAATTGTTAAGGAAATTGATTTATTTCAAATAAATAAACGTTATAATTTTTATTGTTATAAAAATTATGACTGTTGGGAAATATAATTGAAATTTGATTTTTTGAAATATGAAGTTGATTATTTTATAAAATAATATAAATGGTATTTTTGAATTTATTATAAAATGTTTATATATAAGATTTATAAAGTTAATATTTTACAAATCAAAGTAGTTGAATTATAGACAAACTTTATAAATGTTAAAATGAAGTTATAAATGGATTTCATAAGTGAATACGATTTATATAATTGGTGAAGTTATAAAATAATTGAATTTGTAAAATAAATGATTTATATGTAATTAACTTATAGATTGGATTTTGACATGTAATTAAGTTATTAAATGTAATTTTTTTATAACTCTGAAATCAATTGAATTTGATAAGTAAATGTGAAAGCTTATTAAAGGAGATATATTCGCGATTTTGGACAGCGAATTATCCTTTAAGTTAAATATTGAAATAATAATGAATTTGGTAGGGAATTATATCCACGATTTTGGACAGTGGATTTTTTTTTAAAATAAATGTGTAGAAGTTTTGATTTGGATAAATGAACTATATTCACGATTTTGGGACATTGAATAATAATCATTTAAGTTGAGTAAATATTTTGGAAAGTAATCTTTTAAATGGAGTTAAATGGTTTAAAGATGTTTTAAAGGTGTTAAGTATCGAATACTTAGATTTCAACATTCATTGTTGAAATAGACGTTTTCGAAAAGTATAAGGAAATGATTGTGACGCCCCACCTCTATGCCCACGCTTGCCAAGAACACTACGGTGTAGTGCTGTTAACTAGCACGGAGAATAAGGCTGTTGAGGAGCGACCATCCGTGTAATTGCTTTGTGCGAGCACCGATATGTCAGATAGTATAACATGCATTTTAGAGGAAATCCGACATACTGATACAAACTCAAAGCTATTACACAGTGGCTATAGTAGTTTAGGACAAAATATAAAATAATAACAAAGATAATATAAATGCGGAACACAGATAAAACAAAGAGTCTCATATATATAATAACTGATGTCAGTTACAATACATGTGACACAATACATATGATACAACTACAACTGTCGACACTGGTAGTTATATATACAAGTACATTATCGACTAATATACATGAACACATATCAACCTATGCTATGACACGACAACTCTAAAAGGTATGAAAAGTCTTCCTAGCTCTTGCAGCAACCCATAGTAAGGTATCAACAATCTTGTAAATACTCGGTCTGACCCGAGTATTAAATTCAAAAGAAAATAATACATGGGTCAGTCTAATTCAAACTCAGTTATTAGTGCACAGAAGCAATAATAATTAAATAATCAAATAGACGACAGACACAATAAATTTACCTATCTGATTCTTAAATAAAGAAACCGGATAACGATAAATATAACACATAACAGTGTTAAACAAAAAAACAGCATAATCAAATCATCAACAAAGATAAGTAAAAAGAATTTCAATGAAGATAATTTAGAAAGACATCAGAATTGCCTAATCGGCAATTAACAACAAAATCTAATTATTGAATAAATAATTAGAAACCCATAATCTAATTATCAAGTAGATAATTAGACAGCAACAAAATGATTAAATTAAACCAAATAAAAATGCAATTTCAAAACATTTTGAATTGAATAAACGATACAGTTCAAACAGTTGAAATATCAATTAAAACGCCAATTCAAGTAGGGCTGCAGTACATGCACGCGTGCACTGCCTCGCCACTACAGTAATTAAATACACAAAAGATCAATAATTCAAAAGCAATAGAATATCAATAAAATCAATACCGTGTGGCTGCAGTTCACGCTTGCGTGCACTGCCTTGCCACTACAGTGGTGATGTACACAATTTCACAAACGAACACACGGTCAAACCCGAGAAAGG
Source organism: Allium cepa (assembly GCA_030765085.1). NCBI lineage: Eukaryota > Viridiplantae > Streptophyta > Magnoliopsida > Asparagales > Amaryllidaceae > Allium > Allium cepa. The sequence goes on from CM060940.1 coordinate 179,281,460, forward strand.
GTCAGGTTCAACACAACTGCAGTTCAAATAAAATGGTCAAGATATAAAACTAAGTCTCGACCATAGTTCAAAATGACTAACAGAAAACAGAGGCTGCAACATCTTTGTTCAATTCTATAAAATTTATTATCCAGTCAAGTGCAAGCATGGACATAAATACAACATAGCAATGTACACACTTCGAGGTGGCACCTCGCGAATACAAGGCAAGACTGCAACAAGATTGCAGTCATGAGAAGGTCAGCAGCAAGCAACCAGGATTAACATTTTAACGCAAATGTACATGTATGCATATATAGGTACACGCATACATATCTACTCAATGAAACAGGGCCAGTGAACTAAGCTCATATGTGCAGGTAAATGAGGATGCAATGAAGCCTAAGCAAGCAATCATAAACAAAGTCGAAGTCAACAAGACCGAACAACATGTAACAGGAGTTACAAGTGACTCAGGCAAATGTACAGGAGCAACAACCACTACAGGTGCAACATAATGCAACAGTGGACAGGGTCAAGGCTACAATTCAAACCCATGTGCAAATTGAAATAGGCAGTGACAACTGATGGTATTCAAGTGCAAGATTCAATACAGTATATCCCAATTCCAGATTACAGTGAATCAAAAAGAAAGTGCAATAATAAGAAGTGGCAGTCATGCCAATGACAACAAATATCACAATCAAAGTCAAGTGATTTCAACTGCAAGTGAAGTACAATGTAACAACCCTGTATTTTCGGATTATTGTAATTGTATATTTTAATTATTTTAATTTAAATTCCTAGTTTAAAAACTTTATTTTATTTATTAAAATGAATATATTTTGTTAATTGAAATACAAATGTTGATTTTGATGTGGATTAGAATTTCAAACATGCATAAATTGAATATTTCCAGAAAATGTGAATTTTGGTCAATCTGGTCAAACTTTTACTTTTAAATTTAAATTTTAAAAGTTTGAAAATTTTAATTTTTCTTTTATTATGAAAGTAAATAGAATTTCAAGAACATTGCTTTTCGTTTCGTTGAAATCCAAATAATATTGTGAAAGTTATGCTTTTTACAAAATTGGGTGTAAATTATTTTATTTAACACTATTTTTTATTTTAAATTATATAAATAATATTTTTAATTGTCATATCTTATTCTAAATTGTATTATACGTTATGTTACATATATTTTTACCTTTTAAATATTTTTAAAGTGATGTTTGACTTTTTCCAAAGCTCATTGAATTTATTTTCTATTTTTAAAGGTTAGTTTCCATTTTTCTGCTATTTTCTTCATTTAAATTATATTTAGTTAAAATTATTTATTCATTTTTATGTATAAATTTTATTTTTATGTTTTTATCTTTATTTATAAATATTTTTCATGTACATAATTTTTTTAAAGTTTATTCCATTTATTTTCAAATTTTCTAGACTAGTTTTCATTTTCTGTGCTATTTTCTTAATTTAATCATATATAATTAATATTTATTTATTTATATTTTTTTATTTGTTATAATTCATATTTTATCTGAATTTATTTATATATTTCAATTATATAAAAATTTAAAAAGAAACATTGGATATATGAAGAGTTTGAAACCCTTTGTATGCTTAGTCTCTTTGTATTCTTGTCCTTTCATTTTCCAATTGCCTCTTCATTTTTGATTGGCCGACCACTTTCTTTTGTTATTGCCGTGACTTCCCTCTTCCATTCACGTGAATTTGTTTCTTCTCATCACAAACTCACGGCTCCATAGCTTCAAGAGAGAAAAAAAATAAAAACAATGGCTTTTCTTTTCACATTTTTCCCTCTTCTTCACTGATTTAGCCTTCCTCTTCTTCATGTTTGCTTGGCCTCGTCTCTCTCCTTGCTGACCACCATCCTCTCCACCATCTACAGTAGCACCAACCCCCTCTCCTTTGACCACCACCTCTGTCCATGACCATTAGATGAAGCCACCACCTCAAATTTGCAAAGCACTTCAACAAAACAATGCTAGCCAAGCCTATACTCCACTATTGCCTTCATAGTTGCTTTTGGCCACCCCTTAGCCACCATCACCATCATCTACTTCACATTTGGCTGCCCCTTTCACTACTGTCCAGATCTGACCTAACATGAAGACCCCATGGCCGAGCCTATATGTGGTCATAGCCGAGTCAAAATGCACTAAAAACTTCACATATTTGCCTTGAACCCATGTATGCTTCATGTTGTAACTGTTCCACCACCTTCATCCACTTGTAACCTGACATTTATGGTTGCTATATCTGACCCAAACCAGAGCCTAGTGTGGTGAGATCAAGCCCATTTGATCATGTGACAAGCTTATGTTTTCGTGTGCAAGTCTTTTGCTTCTAAGGTTTGGTCATCTCTCTTGTTTTGCAACTGTTCTGCAAACTAAAGTTATTGATTATATTTGTATGTCGATATCTATATTTGTGCTTATGTATGTTATATTTTGTGTTGTTTACAAGGGTCTCCATTTATTCAAATCAAATCGTGTTTGTCATGCCTTTGGAATCGCTCTTGTGTGTGTTGTTTGTCTCTAGCTTCGTAAAAGGCGAGTCTTCTCGCTCTGACATATTTACTTATGAAATAGTAGATTGATGGCAAGTGTATAGTAATATAAAATGTTTATGAAAGTTAATGATGATCATATGATATGCTATGCCAAGTTATTACCATGTTAAAACTGTTAGTTATCACCTGACATTTGATATATTGCGACATTGACATTGTTTATATTGTTTATGCATATAATCACACTGCAAGTTCCCTCTTAGAATAGAATCACTATGGGTTGAAATGATACATACCCGAATGGACTTTAGAATAGGAAAAAATCGTTATGGGCTGAAATGATAGGCCTGAGCGATTTTTATTGTATTTTATTTGACTTGGGATTGCGGGTTTGAAATGATAGAACCCGGGTTTTCTTTGTAAATTACGGATTGAAATGATGTATATCCGTATCACTTGACATAGGTTATAAAATTATATACAGACCCCGTGGTATATTTTTAAATGATTTTTTTTAAATATGTATTTTCAAAAGTATGAAATTTTGATTTAAAATATATATATTATGGTTTTAAGAAAATTAAATATTAAGTCTTGAAATTGTGAATTTGAGTACATAAATGTGAAATAATTGAGATTTTAGACTTTAAATTTTATTTTAAAATATAAATAAACAATGGAAATTAAATTTAAAGTTTTAAAATTATATTTGAAGTAAAATTTTAAGTTTTATTTAATTTATATGTTAATAAACAGTGAATTTTGACTTAATAAATGAATGGAGTTTTTAAATTGAATATTTGATCTAAAAATTTTGTTGTGTTAAATCATATGTTAAAATGATTTTAAATGTGAAATTTTGAAGTCTAGAAATATGACTTTTAAGTTATAATAAAAATTTGGAGTTTTATTATTATTTTCGAAAAGCTAAAATGAAATATGGAATTTTATAGCATTTTCAAAATGTTGTAGTCTTTTGACAGCATTTTTAAATGCTATTGTTTTGAATCTAACAATGTTTGAAATAACTAAATATCTATTACGACATTTTATAAATGCCGTTATTCTTGAACTAAACCATTTTTGGAAGCTATAAGCTACGATAGCACTTTATAAATGCTATCGTTGCTATAATTTGACAATGTTTGAAATGTTATAGATTTTAACACTGTTTGAGTTATATTTTAAAGTGTTAAATGATTTAACTTTTGGAAATTGATTAATTGCGAAAATTTAAGAAGTTTTGAATATATTTTAATCTTTAAATTTTAATTTTTAAGGAATTTAAATTTGAATTTGAATTTAAATAGGGTTTACTTGGTTATGTGTAAATGGAATGAAATGTAATGAGATAAATGAATTTTTGAATGGAATTTTTAATGTATTTTGTAATGATACTTGAAATAACAGATGAATGACTTATTTGATTTAAAATGGTATTTAAATTTGAGTATTTGAATTTGAATTCAAATAATGATCTGATAATAAGGTTTGGAAATGATTTGATCTTTATTTGATAAAGAATATGAATTGGAATGATATGTACTTTTGATTAATGAATATTTGAAATTTTTATTGGTATGAAACGATATTTATTTTAATTTTAAATTGAGTTTATTTAAATAATATTGGATTTATGAAATGAATATTTCAAAACTAAGTAATAACGAAACTAGATTTGAGATATATGAAATTATAAAATTTAGTTTTTGAAATGCGGGATATTAAAGCTTTGAAATATATTAAAAATTGAATAGTTTAATTTATGGATCAAATCTATATTTGAAATTGATATGATTTGAAATGGTTATTGAGAAATTTAATTGAAACTGATGGTTTGAATTGAATTAAGTTGGAAATTGAAAATTTGGGATTAATTGAATGAATTGAAAAATGTAAAGAATTAAATGAATATCCCATGATTTCAAATGTAAGATTTTGAAATGTTATGATTTTCAAAGTGTAATTGTTTCAAGTATTTTTGGTATCGAAAGAGTTATACTTTGAAAATATTATGATTTTGAAATGAATATATGTTTGAAATGTTTTTGGTTTCGAAGTATAAACTATTTTGATTGAATAAATATTTTTGAAATAAAAATGGTTTTGGTTTCGAAGTATAAACTATTTTGAAAGAAATATAGTTTGAAATGAAATGATTTGATCTTTTTGAATTATAAACTATTTTGAAATGACCACGGCGTTATAATAACGTTTGGTTGTTAAAGAGACCGGGATCGGAAGTTGTTATACTCTCTGCCAACTCCGAAAACCACTTTAACAACCGTGTACGCGGTGGAGATTCCAGAATGAAGTAGGATGGTGGCGACGTTCTTGAGGTATATTACGTGGACCCAACTCCCATGAGTTGGCATAAGGTGGCTAAAACAGGAGCGATCTCGGGCCAAGTGAGGTCATTCCTCCGATCGGACACATTCCTTCGATACTATACTCTTACTGGTGATTGATTAGATGGCCATCCTCCGATTTTGATATGGGAGTGTGTTCCGAGGTGGGCGTATGTGGCTGCTGCGTTACCACCAGCCCGTGTGCGTAATTGGTATATCTACCCTGGCATTGCCTTGTGTGCCTTGTCACCTACCATACCGAGCCTTTACTACGAGTTTGTTTTTCTCCCGTAGCCCGTGTGGTATCCTCTGACAGTCACCCGGAGTGGAGATGGCATGATATTAGATGGACTACTGGGACTATTATGTGTGAAGGGTGATATGGGTAGCCCGGAACGCTATTTAAAAGTATGTTTATTTTACTGTAGACATTATTATAATAGCGCAATATTACTACATAGTAAATAGTTTAACGGATCCTTAAAGGATGGTCGATCCCAAGCATTCTTTAAGTTACTGATGCAATTTTTGTTACTGTTCACTTGAGTTGATTTATAGTTCATAAGTATTTATGTCCTGACTCGAGTGTTTTGTGTTTTGCTTTACGCTCGAGTCAGATTGAGTGATTCAGCATTCAAGACTCACCTTTAGAGTTGGTGCTTTGCTTGAAGATCCAGCCATCTATTTGTTTTCAGTATCCAGTGTTTCCAGTGATGTATTTTGATTTGTACTTGATGTATCTTGTTACTCTTCTACTGTATAATATTTAACTCTGATGTATCATATATATATAGTAGCTTCATGAACTACTATCTCTTTTACTTCCGCTGCATTATTAAATACTCCGTGTCTGTGATATGTGATTATGTATTTATTGTATATTCTGAGATTTTCCAAATTTTATTTACAACGCGGTATTTTGAGTAATTCAAGTCCGACATGTGCGGATACGAATGGTTGAAAATATCGGGTTGTTACAGTTGGTATCAGAGCTTTGGTAGCTCTAGGAAAAACTCAGTGTATAGGGTAAATGTATTTACAGAATCACTTTCATTCGAGTTTAAACCTCTTACTTTTTGACTCGATTCCTTTGAATTTTGGAACATTCCCTGTGGTTCCAAAATCCATTCGTGTCCCTTACTATTTATCTTCTTTTGTTTCTGGAGTATCCCATAACTCAACTTCAAAAGATCTTCATAATGAGTCGGCGGTCTCGCCAACCTCAAATTTATTTGTAAAGGGGGAAAACTCCTTTACAACAACATCGATTCACCAGAGAATCTATATCCTCGGTTTAGATGCTAGTAACTCTTATAATTTCGAACTCTACATCTTGAGATCGAATGTCGATTTACCCAAGAAATCCACATCGGTCTTATTCTTTAAGTCACGGTTGAACCGGTTAAGGTTGCCCACGATTTATATAAGCTTATCCATCTTTCTATTCTGTTATTTAATTATCTCATCTTTGTTTCCAACTTATCTTCAAATTATTCTTGAAGTGTAATTTTAAACTAATATTTAAAATGTTTTATATATTGTGTTTTTTTGAGTTGTTGATGTTGATTTGGGTTTCTAATCGATTCGTCTGATCAACACTATCGATAAGATTTCCAAAACACTTGAACAGATCAAACTGACACAATATGTTTTTAAAATTTAGTAATGAAATAATTTTGTGAAATAAATTTTGTAACTATATTATAAATCTTTTCTGAATTTTATTGAATGGTTGTTAAGAAATAATATTTGGTTTTATATATCGTTATCTCTTGTTTCATTTATAAATAAGTGAACTATGAACATGGTTATAAATTTATTTGGAAATTAAAAATGAATTTAAACAAGAATTTGGGAATTTAATTTCCAATGCTTCCAAACCTTGTGTTTAAAGTTTTAAAGAATGTACTATTTAATGTATTTTCGAGTAGAAATTTGTTTCCAAAGAATTTTAAAGTTCAAAATTTTGTGCTCTTCTCTTGGTCGCTGGAAAATAATTTCGGTGATGACTGCAGCATCATCGACGATCATTTTCGAGTTTCGAAGTGAAGAGACTGCTCTGTAGTCTTGCTATAGCTTTGTTTTGGGAAATTTAATTGATTTGAAATTCTAAAATATGATTTGATTTATAATATATATAGATATATGATTTAAATTTTATTTGACTTATTATGTATATATAATTACTTATCTTCAAATGGTTTGGAGGTAATCGGAAATTTAGTTCTTAAATTTTATATTGAAGAATAATTTCAATTATAATTTCAAGATTTGGATAAATATTCAAGCTTGAAATAATTGAATTAGAAAGTTTTATTTGTATAATACACAATTTCATTCTAATATAACTTACCTAAATTTTCAGAAGTTGAATATGAAATTGGATAATATACAATATAAAAAGATTTTATAAATAAAATTGGAATGGTTATAATGAATGTTATACACTTAAATCTTAGTTATAAAATAATTAACAGAGGTAAATATAAGAAAGGATAATTAAATAACTTGCAATAAAATAATGTTAAAAGAAATAAGAATAAGATAAAGTAATTATAATTAGTGTGAGTATATTTAACATAGGTGATAAAATATATTGAGAGGAATAATTTTAATTTTAATTAGTAGTGAAGAAGAATTAAATTTTATTTGGTACATTTTGAGTATAATAAAAGATTTTTCAAATAAATGATTTTAGGGATTTGTTAATTTAAGATAATTGGACGATAAGATAATGAAATTAGAGACACTTAAGATTTATTTGAGTTATGTAAAATTAATTTTCAGTTTAAGTTGAAATTTTATGGTTTCAAATTTATTATCTTATTTTGTTTTTCAAACTATCTTTTGGTTGTCCTAATTTCCCTTATCTTGCTACAGAATGAGAGGTTATTGCTTATACCAGTCTGTTTAGAAATCTTTCTATAATCTTTAATAATCTTTGGTACTCATCTTTGAATCTAAGCATTGCTTGCCATCCACAGACCGTCGGTTAAACGGGAAGGGTGAATCAGATTCTAAAAGATTTTTTTTCATGCTTGTGTTCTTGATTCTGGAGGATGTTGGAAAGATCATCTCACCTTGTTAAACTTACCTATAGCAACAGTTATCAAGTATAATTTTAATCTTCTTGTCATCTTGTTCATTCTATCTTTTTTTGTGCTTTCCCGTACCTCATTCCTTTTCGGGGACGAAAAGTTTTGAGTGGGGGAGAGTGTAACAACCCTGTATTTTCTGATTATTGTAATTGTATATTTTAATTATTTTAATTTAAATTCCTAGTTTAAAAACTTTATTTTATTTATTAAAATGAATATATTTTGTTAATTGAAATATAAATGTTGATTTTGATGTAGATTAGAATTTCAAACATGCATAAATTGAATATTTCCAGAAAATGTGAATTTTGGTCAATCTGGTCAAACTTTTACTTTTAAATTTAAATTTTAAAAGTTTGAAAATTTTAATTTTTTCTTTTATTATGAAAGTAAATAAAATTTCAAGAACATTGCTTTTCGTTTCGTTGAAATCCGAATAATATTGTGAAAGTTATGCTTTTTACAAAATTGGGTGTAAATTATTTTATTTAACACTATTTTTTTATTTTAAATTATATAAATAATATTTTTATTTGTCATGTCTTATTCTAAATTGTATTATATGTTATGTTACATATATTTTTACCTTTTAAATATTTTTAAAGTGATGTTTGACTTTTTCCAAAGCTCATTGAATTTATTTTCTATTTTTAAAGGTTAGTTTCCAGTTTTCTGCTATTTTCTTCATTTAAATTATATTTAGTTAAAATTATTTCTTAATTTTTATGTGTACATTTTATTTTTATGTTTTTATCTTTATTTATAAATATTTTTCATTTACATAAATTTTTTTAAAGTTTATTCCAATTATTTTCAAATTTTCTAGACTAGTTTTCATTTTCTGTGCTATTTTCTTAATTTAATCATATATAATTAATATTTATTTATTTATATTTTTTTTATTTGTTATATTTCGTATTTTATCTTAATTTATTCATATATTTCAATTATATAAAAATTTAAAAAGAAACATTGGATATATGAAGAGTTTGAAACCCTTTGTATGCTTAGTCTCTTTGTATTCTTGTCCTTTCATTTTCCAATTGCCTCTTCATTTTTTATTGGCCGACCACTTTCTTTTGTTATTGCCGTGACTTCCCTCTTCCATTCACGTGAATTTGTTTCTTCTCATCACAAACTCACCGCTCCATAGGTTCAAGAGAGAAAAAAAATAAAAACAATGGCTTTTCTTTTCACATTTTTCCCTCTTCTTCACTGATTTAGCCTTCCTCTTCTTCATGTTTGCTTGGCCTCATCTCTCTCCTTGCTGACCACCATCCTCTCCACCATCTACAGCAGCACCAACCCCCTCGCCTCTGACCACTACCTCTGGCCATGACCATTAGATGAAGCCACCACCTCAAATTTGCAAAGCACTTCACGAAAACAATGCTAGCCAAGCCTATACTCCAATATTGCCTTCATAGTTGCTTTTGGCCACCCCTTAACCACCACCACCATCATCTACTTCACATTTGGCTGCCCCTTTCACTACTGTCCAGATCTGACCTGACATGAAGACCCCATGGCCGAGCCTATATGTAGTCATAGCCGAGTCAAAATGCACCAAAAACTTCACATATTTGCCTTGAACCCATGTATGCTTCATGTTGTAACTGTTCCACCACCTTCATCCACTTGTAACCTGACATTTATGGTTGCTATACCTGACCCAAACCAGAGCCTAGTGTGGTGAGATCAAGCCCATTTGATCATGTGACAAGCTTATGTTGTCGTGTGCAAGTCTTTTGCTTCTAAGGTTTGGTCATCTCTCTTGTTTTGCAACTGTTCTGCAAACTAAAGTTATTGATTATATTTGTATGTCGATATCTATATTTGTGCTTATGTATGTTATATTTTGTGTTGTTTACAAGGGTCTCCATTAATTCAAATCAAATCGTGCTTGTCATGCCTTTGGAAGCGCTCTTGTGTATGTTGTTTGTCTCTAGCTTCGTAAAAGGTGAGTCTTCTCACTCTGACATATTTACTTATGAAATAGTAGATTGATGGCAAGTTTATAGTAATATAAAATGTTTATGAAAGCTAATGATGATCATATGATATGCTATGCCAAGTTATTACCATGTTAAACTGTAAGTTATCACCTGACATTTGATATATTGCGACATTGACATTGTTTATATTGTTTATGCATATAATCACACTGCAAGTTCCCTGTTAGAATAGAATCACTATGGGTTGAAATGATACATACCTGAACGGACTTTAGAATAGGAAAAAATCGTTATGGGCTGAAATGATAGGCCTGAGCGATTTTTATTTTATTTTATTTGACTTGGGATTGCGGGTTCGAAATGATAGAACCCGGGTTTTCTTTGTAAATTACGGATTGAAATGATATATATCTGTATCACTTGACCTAGGTTAGAAAATTATATACAGATCCCGTGGTATATTTTTAAATGATTTTTTTAAATATGTATTTTCAAAGGTATGAAATTTTGACTTAAAATATATATATTATGGTTTTAAGAAAATTAAATATTAAGTCTTGAAATTGTGAATTTGAGTACGTAAATGTGAAATAATTGAGATTTTAGAATTTAAATTTTATTTTAAAATGTAAATAAATAATGGAAATTAAATTTAAAGTTTTAAAATTATATTTGGAGTAAAATTTTAAGTTTTATTTAATTTATATGTTAATAAACAGTGAATTTTGACTTAATAAATGAATGGAGTTTTTAAATTGAATATTTGATCTAAAAATTTTGTTGTGTTAAATCATATGTTAAAATGATTTTAAATGTGAAATTTTGAAGTATAGAAATATGACTTTTAAGTTATAATAAAAATTTGGAGTTTTATTATTATTTTCGAAAAGCTAAAATGAAATCTGGAATTTTATAGCATTTTCAAAATGTTGTAGTCTTTTGACAGCATTTTTAAATGCTATTGTTTTGAATCTAACAATGTTTGAAATAACTAACTATCTATTACGACATTTTATAAATGCCGTTATTCTTGAACTAAACCATTTTTGGAAGCTATAAGCTACGATAGCACTTTATAAATGCTATCGTTGCTATAATTTGACAATGTTTGAAATGTTATAGATTTTAACACTGTTTGAGTTATATTTTAAAGTGTTAAATGATTTAACTTTTGAAAATTGATTAATTGTGAAATTTAAGAAGTTTTGAATATATTTTAATATTTAAATTTTAATTTTTAAGGAATTTAAATTTGAATTTGAATTTAAATAGGGTTTACTTGGTTATGTGTAAATGGAATGAAATGTAATGAGATAAATGAATTTTTGAATGGAATTTTTAATGTATTTTGTAATGATACTTGAAATAACAGATGAATGACTTATTTGATTTAAAATGATATTTAAATTTGAGTATTTGAATTTGAATTCAAATAATGATTTGATAATAAGGTTTGGAAATGATTTGATCTTTATTTGATAAAGAATATGAATTGGAATGATATGTACTTTGATTAATGAATATTTGGAATTTTTATTGGTATGAAGGGATATTTATTTTAATTGTAAATTGAGTTTATTTAAATAATATTGGATTTATGAAATGAATATTTCAAAACTAAGTAATAATGAAACTAGATTTGAGATATATGAAATTATAAAATTTAGTTTTTGAAATGCGGGATATTAAAGCTTTGAAATATATTAAAAATTGAATAGTTTAATTTGTGGATCAAATCTATATTTGAAATTGATATGATTTGAAATGGTTATTGGGAAAATTAATTGAAACTGATAGTTTGAATTGAATTAAGTTGGAAATTGAAAATTTGGGATTAATTGAATGAATTGAAAAATGTAAAGAATTAAATGAATATCCCATGATTTCAAATGTAAGATTTTGAAATGTTATGATTTTCAAAGTGTAATTGTTTCAAGTATTTTTGGTATCGAAAGAGTTATACTTTGAAAATATTATGATTTTGAAATGAATATATGTTTGAAATGTTTTTGGTTTCGAAGTATAAACTATTTTGATTGAATAAATAGTTTTGAAATAAAAATGATTTTGGTTTCGAAGTATAAACTATTTTGAAAGAAATATAGTTTGAAATGAAATGATTTGATCTTTTTGAATTATAAACTATTTTGAAATGACCACGGCATTATAATAACGTTTGGTTGTTAAAGAGACCGGGATCGGAAGTTGTTATACTCTCTGCCAACTCCGAAAACCACTTTAACAACCGTGTACGCGGTGGAGATTCCTGAATGAAGTAGGATGGTGGCGACGTTCTTGAGGTATATTACGTGGACCCAACTCCCATGAGTTGGCATAAGGTGGCTAAAACAGGAGCGATCTCGGGCCAAGTGAGGTCATTCCTCCGATCGGACACATTCCTTCGATACTATACTCTTACTGGTGATTGATTAGATGGCCATCCTCCGATTTTGATATGGGAGTGTGTTCCGAGGTGGGCGTATGTGGCTGCTGCATTACCACCAGCCCGTGTGCATAATTGGTATATCTACCCTGTCATTGCCTTGTGTGCCGTGTCACCTACCATACCGAGCCTTTACTACGAGTTTGTTTTTCTCCCGTAGCCTGTGTGGTATCCTCTGACAGTCACCCGGAGTGGAGATGGCATGATATTGGATGGACTACTGGGACTATTATGTGTGAAGGGTGATATGGGTGGCCCGGAACGCTATTTAAAAGTATGTTTATTTTACTGTAGACATTATTATAATAGCGCAATATTACTACATAGTAAATAGTTTAACGGATCCTTAAAGGATGGTCGATCCCAAGCATTCTTTAAGTTACTGATGCAATTTTTGTTACTGTTCACTTGAGTTGATTTACAGTTCATAAGTATTTATGTCCTGACTCGAGTGTTTTGTGTTTTGCTTTACGCTCGAGTCAGATTGAGTGATTCAGCATTCAAGACTCACCTTTAGAGTTGGAGCTTTGCTTGAAGATCCAGCCATCTATTTGTTTTCAGTATCCAGTGTTTCCAGTGATGTATTTTGATTTGTACTTGATGTATCTTGTTACTCTTCTACTGTATATTATTTAACTCTTATGTATCATATATATATATAGTAGCTTCATGAACTACTATCTCTTTTACTTCCGCTGCATTATTAAATACTCTGTGTCTGTGATATGTGATTATGTATTTATTGTATATTCTGAGATTTGCCAAATTTTATTTACAACGCGGTATTTTGAGCAATTCAAGTCCGACATGTGCGGATACGAATGGTTGAAAATATCGGGTTGTTACATACAAGAAGCTCGGACAAGTTTAAATATGAAACAGAGATAATGGTACAATCTGTACATGTATAGTGAGGATAACTTCACGTAACTAGTTGAGTCAAAGCCAAAACCACCGAGCCTAAAAACGTTTCGATAAGTCTAGGATAAAATTGAACAAAACCATGGTAATACACGAGTGTCACCAGAAGTCAAGACCGAAGTCACAATAGGAATCAATGCTCAGGTCGAAAGCACTCGACAAATTCAAGCAAAACACAGCAAGGTACAAGTCGAACGAAACAAATTCCAAAAAAATTTAAAGCCATGGTTATCAAGAAATCCAAGCGAAAAAAGATTAAACGACTTTGAATAGTTAGATGTGAGAATTACTCACCTTGAACTAGATCGAAGCGAAGGCGAACTCGAATCAAGTGGCCGAAGCTTCTCAGAGACGAGCAACCGATAGAGCAAGGAAGTCAAAGCCGTGGCCTCCCGAAGACGTGCGAAATCGAAATCGAAACCCTAATTTGGGACGAAGGAGCGATAGCCCTCATTTGATCGAACGAAGAAATTTTTTGAGGCCGCCATTTATTTTCTTTTCTTTTGTTAGGGTTTTAATGAATGAATGAAACGAGAAAGAGAGGAGAAGGTTATAATAGTGGAAAAGCATCACGGCCCCAAGAAGAACATGGGCCAACATTATTTAAAGCCCGCATTCACTTTTAACCATATATTAAAAGAATTTCAACCCAATAAAATTCCAACAGCAATAACTATCACAATAAATCGAAATGACGATGATTACAAATTGGTGAGAAATTCCTGGGTTGTTACAGACTCCCCTCCTTAAAGAAATTGCGTCCTCGCAATCATAAGGAATAAATGAACAAATGGTAACAGCCATAAAGAACGTCATCACAAGATCAAGAAATTTGAAATTATAAGTTCACCATAAAGAGCTTCAAAGAGTAAGCCTTAACGTATTTGCTCGATGAATTCTCAGGATTCCTAAGTGCAATCCTTAGGATTTGAGAACCATTGAACATCTGCAAGAAAAACATCTTTATTTCGAAGGTGCTACACCCCCGAAGCAATGATGTGAATAGAAGGTTGCTCAAAAGTCAAATAGGAAAAACTTCCATTTCTTCAATAACACTGGGCTCAAGAATAAAAATTGAAAATCCCTAAGGCATTTCTGTAATTGGAAGACGTGGAAAACGTCATGAATAACAGAAAATTGAGCCGGTACACCGGCGTAGTACAATATAAACACCAAAGAAGTCTTTTAATTTCATAAAAGAAATTCACAAATTCTCTACAAAATTTAATTATCAAATAGATAATCAGAATACAAAAATCACGAAATAGCAATATCTAATTATCGATACGATAATTAGAAGACAGCAAAATCTAATTATCAACAAAGATAATTAGAAAACAAAAATCACAAGTCGCAAAATTGCAAATATCTAATTACCAAAAACGATAATTAGAAATCTCAAATCAACAAATATTCGATTATCAAAACGATAATCAAATTTCTCAAATCAACAAATATTCAATTATCACAAATGATAATCAAAATTCAATTCAACAAATATTCGATTATCAAAAACGACAATCAAATCAACAAATATCCGATTATCAAAACGATAATCAGAAACAACAAATATTCAATTATCAAAAACGATAATCAAAATCAACAAATATCCGATTATCAAAAACGATAATCAGAAACAACAAATATTCGATTATCAAAAACGATAATCAAAATCAACAAATATCCGATTATCAAAAACGATAATCAAAACTCAAATCAACAAATATTCGATTATGAAAACGATAATCAGAAACCACAAATATTCGATTATCAAAAACTATAATCAAAATCAAAAAATATCCGATTATCAAAAACGATAATCAAAACTCAAATCAATAAATATTCGATTATCAAAAACGATAATCAAAATCAACAAATATCCGATTATCAAAAACGATAATCAGAAACAACAAATATTCGATTATCAAAAATGATAATCAAAATCAACAAATATCCGATTATCAAAAACGATAATCAAAACTTAGATCAACAAATATTCGATTATCAAAACGATAATCAGAAACAACAAATATTCGATTATCAAAAACGATAATCAGAAATCACAAATATCCGACTATCAAAAACGATAATCAAAAACCACAAATATCCGATTATCAGAAACGATAATCAGAAAGCAAAAATATCCGATTATCAAAAACGATAATCAGAAACCACAAATATCCGATTATCAGAAACGATAATCAGAAATCACAAATATTTTAGTTAACGAGTCCAGAATTAACCGAAATAGCAAACGCATATGTCCCATAACCACGAGCTTTACTAAATCGTTTAATTCACTTCATCGTTTCCTTGAAAGTGCATAATTGTGTATTCTAAAAATAACATTTCACATTCTCAAACGGACAAGTCCGGAATTAAGCGAATCAGTAAAAGAAAGGGGTCATAGTCCTCGATTTTTCTGAAACGTTTAAATCGCTTCCTCATTCTTTTGAAAGCGCAAAGTGCAAACTTCTGAAAACAATTTTCATTTATTTTATAAAAATAATAATTTACATTCTCAAACGAACAAGTCAGGAATTAAGCGAACCAGCAAAAGAAAGGTGTCATAGTCCCCGATTTTGCTGAAACGTTTAAATCGCTTCCTCATTCTTTCGAAAACGTAAACCTTAAAAAGTTTGGAAACGATTTTTTATTTTGAAACAATTTTTAAAACACGTGAGTAGAACAGCAACATCAGTAGCAACTTCGACAAGGAAATTGCACTTCTCAAAATACCGTAAAAACGGACAACAAAATAAGCATCGCGGGATAACCGCTTGAAAATGTATTTTAAAATTGACGGTTATTGAAGTTAATTGTGATATCCCGGAATTTTTGGCAATATCAATTTAATAATCTGTGTTAAAATTAATTGATTTGACAATATTATTAATGATAAATTTGAATATCCTTTGATAAATATTTAAATGTGGTGTTTTATCTTTTAAAAGCTAATCAATTTGCCTTTTATTTATAATATATATATATATATATATATCTGTATATATTGTAAATAGTTAATCTTGTTTTAAATTTAATAATAAAGGCATGATTTCTAATTCTAATATTTTGGTAAATTGGAAATTTGATTTAATTTAATATTGAATAAATAACTATATGTCTTTAAAATACTCAAGATAAAAGTTAATTGTTTAAAATGATTTAGCTTAGGTTTAAATTTAAATAAAAAGGGTTTGTTTTGTTTTAAATATAGTTGATAAAATAAGTAAATTTATTAATAAAAAGATAATTTCTTTTATAAATTATTTTAATTCAATACGAAGCTATTTTTTAACAATATTAATAATGTAATGTCTTAACAAATGGATTTTAATAGAAATTGTTGTTTCAAACTTATATGTATTTTAGAGAGCTATGATTTGTAAATTTAAAATAAAATCTTTCAAAAATGTTTAAATTAAAATAAACTTTATAAATATTAAACTTAAGTATAAATCAAATGTATGATATACACATAAGTATGAAAATAAAATAAGTTTATAATTTTAAAATATAAAATAAAAATAAAAATAAACACACACACATGTTAGAAATAGAATTAAATACTTAGGTTAAAATTTATAACAAATAACTATAACAACTTTATATTTATATACATAAAGTATATATGCACATAAGGTAGGAAAGCATAACCAGGCAAGAATAAAATAAAAAGAATCTTGCATGTGAAGCTTGGTTATGCAAAGCAAGTAGAATTTGTATGTAAAGTGTTGCAGGCAAAAATAACAAAGTAAAATAAAATAACTAAAAGCAAATAGCAAAGCAAGATAAACGCAGACAAGAAAATCTAAGCAAAGTAAAAATAAAACAACTTTATATCTATGAACATCAAGTATGAAAGCAAACCAGGTTTGTGTAATAACAAAAAAAATAAAAATAAAAATATAATAAAAGATTAAAGCCTGTAAAGTATGATGCAAAGACAAGAAGCAAATCTATAAACAAAATAAAAAAGTTAAAAAAATAAAAGCATGAAGTACTCAAAGCATTTAATGCTTTCATATTTAACTGCAAAAAAAAAATGTCAATTCGACTTGTTTTAAAATCATCTCAGCCCCCTCCAAAAAAATAAAAATGCTCTGACCTATACATATAAATAAAAGAAAATTATACCAGGCTTTGTAGGAATGTTGCCTGTAAAAGGTGCAGGCAAGAACAAAATGTGAAAAAGGAATAAAAAAAGTGCAAAAGATCTATCTACATACAAAAATAAGATAAGCATGAAAACATAAGTACCATTTCATTTAATTCGAGCACACCCTTTGGTCTACTAGAAATGTATAAAAAAATCATTTCAGCCGAAATGTATAACTCAATTCAGCCTCCAAAATAAAATATCTTGCCTGATAAAACAAAATAAAGAAAAGTTTGCACCTGTAAAAGCCTACACCCTTTACAAACTTATCTTTCTACATATACATGTTCTTATTTCGGTTTGTTCTCAAAACTTAGCAAATCAGAAAAGCAAGAAAAAGAAAGCTTTCTTTTTAACAAACTTGAACAACTTCAACAATCAAAAGCAAGAGGATTTCAGTTTTCAAAGCCCTGTCTTCATTCTTCAAAACTGGTTTCAAACAAGAAAGGCTCTGCCATCTTTTAAACACTGTGAGTAACTTCACTTTTAAAAACTTAAAGTAAAAGTTGGTTGCTTGCTAGTACCTGAAGTTGATATGTATTGCATAAATGAAACTTGATGTGAATATTATTTCTGTGTATGCTGTGTATATTTACTCTGCCCTGTTTTGTTAACCTTTCCAGGCTCAAATTTCCAATTAAACAAATTATCACTTAATCTAGTTTTTGTTAGGATTCAACTTACAAATCAAAGATGTTTGATTTAACATGAATAAATGTTTAAAAATTTAAGTAAGCCACAAATGAAGCATGTTGCCTCTAGAAATATAATAAACATCAGGGCATGTTAAATAAATCAAAAACTCAAAACTTTTAAAATGTAAATCCAGTATTATAAATTGAATATTAAAATCAAAATATGATTTTTAAAAACAAAAGCTATAAATTTTAGTAAAGGGGTTAAGGTGCAATTCTAGTTTGAACATAATATGCAAATTCGTGACTTTCTGGTTATCAAGTTGATCGGAGTGCTCGAGGTTCTTCTAGATGATGGAGGAGTGATCATAGTTGATGGGAAAAATACTGGAGGGTGTGGCTTTTCATCGAGGATGTTGCAGCAGAGAAATATTGTCTGGAACACTAGTTTTAGTAATGATCAGTAAACGAACCATCGCGGCCTCTTCTGTTGATCGAGTGCTTCAAGGTTTTGAGTAGCGACCCAACTTTCCACTCCCGGAAAATCGCATCACTAATTAAGAAAGAAAGGGATAGAAGAAGAAAAGAAAGAGAAGAAAGAGAAAACAACACAACAGAATCTCACAGCGGAACAATTTAAATATAATATAGAACATATACAGAGTATCATATACATCAGAGTACACAACTAAACATTTCAAATTAGACAGTTATAACATTTCTGTCTAATACAATACAAGACATCATACATTAAACAACACAGCGGAAACTCTAACCATATCTACACGCTGAAGCCTCCTGCTCCAAAGCTCCTCCAGAATTCGTCAAGAGATAACCTGAATCACTTGACTACTCATACATAATATGAGTACCCAAGAGTTTAATAAAACAGAAAATAAACACTCGGGTCAGACAGGGGTCTGGTGTGAGTAAACGGTTTAAGATTGCTTAACTTTAGAAAAACCTTTGAAAGAAAAGGTATCACGTAAGACTTCCCACACATAAACATGGAAAAGTTTTTACCTTACGCTAACCAAAACATTTGATAGGAAATCCAGTGATATTATAATAGTGTCTAGGGTTTTCAAATAAATATGAAATAGCCGAAATTGTTACATGATTAAATTCCAGCTACTAGCCACAAAAGTGGGTAATACAAACAAAACCGTAGGGTCTCGTAGGGAAAATGGGTTTCCAACAATGGCAGGGCTACTGGGGTACCGCCCGTCACAGTACGTGGCCTAGATCACCGTACCGAGGATTACTCCCTTCATCCCCTGCAACACAAGACCGGGACCATTCCTTACTGAACAGTCCCGAACAAGACCACCCCGCAGTTGGCTGCAGACCAACTGCCCACACAGCCGAAATATAAAGGGACCTCTAGACAGGGATGTATCTTGCTCTCCAGTGGGCGCGACCCACGAAGCCTTGCTGCACCTCCCCTGTTTTAGCCATTCCCGGTTGATGAGGCTTGAGGCTGCGATTACCTTTATAGGACCAATTATCTTAGAATGCTCATCGTCCGCCTGACGATGTGCTGAAAGCATTCAATCCATACAAGTTCGTTCCGGGTTCGAACGAAACCGAAGGCACTATCTCGTTGCACTCATTTTGGAATCACCCTCAGAGTCAACGACCATAGCCCTTGCACTCTGATTCACCATCTCGAATCTATAAGCACTATTCCGTCAAACTCATTACGGAATCACCCACAGAGTTATACTGACGTATAGCCCTTACATCTCGAGTCTTCACTTGCTCCATTTGGATTAACGACCTAACGTTTAATTGGAATCGATGTGGTTTTCGGATTCCAAATATGGAAACCCGATCCCGGTCTCATCGAAACCAAACGCCATTTTAATGTCCAAGTTGTACTTAAGGGATTTAAACAATAGATACTTAGAAATATCACTTAACATAAATGGATGTATTCACAACACAAATAGATGAGCATCTATTATCACATGCATCTATACATATCACAAAGCAGCATATATATATCACATTCAGATATAGCATATACATATCATCATCCATCAATCAATATCATCCAACAACATCCAATATCATTAACTCATTCAATGATATATATATATATATCATCCAATCAATTATCATCCATAAACAAGTTTGATTCAAACTCGATTAATTTAATTAATCCTTAAATTAAATTAATCCTTAATTAAATACTTGGATTATCTTCAATCCAATACTATTCATTAATTAATTACAAATTAATTAACATCACTTAATTATCGATTTCAATTAATCTTCCTGATTAATTATCACCTAATTACTTTAAGTAATTATTCCTTAATCTTCATATTAATTAATCATCCTGATTAATTACTTCCAAATTATATTAAGTAATTACTTCTTAATTACTTTCTAAATTAATCAACCTTGATTAATTATCCTCTAATTATTTTAATAATTATACCTTAATTATCTTTAATCAATTACACTTGATTAATCCCTTTTAATTAATCACACTTGATTAATTACTTTCAATTAATCACCTTTAATTAATTACTTTTAATTACATTTAGTAATTAAAACTTAATTATAAATTAATTATTCTTAAATTATTAATTAACAATTAATTAATTATTTTCATTAATTAATGATTACCTCATTAATTAAATTTCCTCTTAATTAATTACTTTTACAAGTAATTAATAACTCTTAATTCTTTAATTAATTAATCATAAATCAAATAATTTAAACCTTTAACTAATTATTAATTAAGTCTTTAATTTAATAACAAAATGATTAACTATTAATCTCATTTACTTAATTACTTTTAATAAGGTAATTATCCTTTACATAATTACCTTAATTAATTAATCACTTAATTACTTTAATTACTTTCCCAAGTAATTAGATTAATCCAAAGTGATTATCTTAATTAATCACAAATTAATTACTTAATTAACTATTTAACTTAATCATTTAAAATTAATTAAATGATTCTTAATCTTATTATATTATAAGATTCTTAATTAAGAAATCCTTATCTTAATTAAATCATTTATTCATAATTAAAACTTGATAATTAAAAAAAATTGATTTAATTATCTCAATTATCTTTACAAAATTAATTATCTTTAAATAAATCAAATTCAAGATAACTAAAGATAGTTTTTATTACAATTGATTATCAAATTCTAAATCATTAACTTTATTTAAATAAAATACAATGATTTAGAAATCAAACATAATTTAAACATATTATAAATTGAACTTCGAAATCTTTAAAAACTTTCCCAAATTTATTTAATAAAGTATAATATAAATTCTATTTCAAATCCACATATTTTAAAACCTCCATATTCTAAGATATATAAATTTGTTTTAAAACATAACTTTGAAAACAGATTTAATTTGAAACATAATTAACCTCTGTTTTAAAAACTTTATTTCTTAAAACCAAATTTTCTTTGAATTAATCAACTAAAACAACTCGCTCTTCTTCCTGAATACTTAAATACTCGAGTAACCCAGCTACACTTGCCACACCCGAGTAAACTACTCCAGAACCCGATGACTTCCCCGAGTCTCCCCTGCTTCCTTCATGCTTCGAGACAACACGCCAAAAACCCGATGCCATCTTCGAGTCTCCTTTCCATCTTCTCTTCTTCCACCTTAAACCCCTACCCAGATGTACACGGTCGTGCACATCGACGTGCACAACCACGTCGGTCGACGGCGATCACCCAGTCAACCTTCATCGAGTCACGATCACACCCCTCATCACAGTGATCAACCCAGAAACACAAATTCAATCGACAAACAAAATTTCATCACTCGAACCCATCAACTAAAACCACAGCCACCAGAAACTAACCCACTTCCGACCATCCCCTTCACCGGAGAACACACCACCACCACAAAATCTTTCCCACACTTCCCTGAACCTTCGGACATGCACGCGAACACCTCCGCAAGCAATATGATGACGCAACACTCTATTGAACATCAACGGCTTCAGCAGCAAACAAAACCCTAACTACTCAAATCATGGCCAACCCAATCAATAGAAAATTCATGAAGTATTTTTCGCATGCTCACAGAAGTCCCCTCTAACCTCGAGTTCAACGGCGACGTTCAATTCACCGTGATTTGCCGTGATTTGGCAAAAACCCCAAAAATAGACAAATCCTAAATTCTCACTAAAAACTAACCTAAAAATTATGATATGCTCACTAAAAATCATGATTTTAAGTATGTAATCTAGTTATAAGATCAAAACTCCAAATTTAAATCATAAAATTTTTGACCCAATTTCCATTTTACTGTAAATCTGAGATTTTAAACTAGTTCTTCAAATTTAAAGCTTACAAATATTTTTAGATGATATGTTAGTTGATTACAAACAACTTTTATTTACACATCAAAGATCCATACGAATTCAATACTAGATTATTGATTTTAATTATGAAGTTGAACCTGTTTCTATACACAGAACATATGCATGCTTCTCAGACAAAACAAACATACTCAATGCATTCAAATTTAAATCAAACATTCTATCAATATCATGCTATCCAATCATAAAAACAAGATGAATCCCAAGATTAAACTGTTTTTAAAAGAATTTATTTACTCACCTTATCAAAGAACAGAGCAGAATACAGAACTGCATGTTCCCAGGCTTAGATATTCACTGCATGTTGATTTACTGCTGTTGAAACTTAATTTGCTTTCCAGATTTTACTTCCTGAACTTTGTTTTGATTTGCATTCTTTTTCACTGATTTGTTTTCAGATCTGAATTCATGTTTTAGTTGAGAAGAAGAAAATCTTTTTTTGCTGAAGAATGAAATCATCTTTTATTTACAATTAGAATTTAAATTAAATTATTAGAGAGGGAGACATTTGTCACATAGAAACTCCAATTAGCATACACCTATATAATTAGTTTACATTTGTCTTTAAGGTAAATTAATATACTTACATGTGTTATATAAGTATTATTTATATGTTTTTCCTTTATATGTATTTATCTTTAACAATTTATTAAAGTCTAATATACATGTATATGTAATACTCATATGAATTATAAAATATGCATACTTATCTTTTAATAGATATTCATATGAAACAAGTAATTTACATTTTAATCCAATCATGTTTATATGTTTGAAACTTCTATTTTAAATTAGATCTTATTTAAAAACTTAAAGTACATATTTATCATAAATAAGGAATTAACTTTGTTATTTTAAATTTAAATCTCAATTATCAATTCAAAGTCATTAAATCAAATTATCATTTTAAATTCAAACTAAATATATTCAAGTTTGAAAACTCTTATTAGATTCAAATTAATAATTCCTATTTCAAACATATATATACAAATATATATACACATTTCAAATAGAAACATATTCTAATATTATATTTATTAATTTCCAAATTAAATTTTAAAACAAATATCAAATCACAATATATATACATTCATATATATTATAATTTGAATACAAAGTTTTATTACATTAAAACATCTTATTTACCAAAATAAATATTTCCAAATCAGATTATTAATAGCTTTCAAAAGAATTGATCTTGCCTATTCATATTGCAAAGAAAAATATGAATAGATATTAACAAATTATTATTATAAATCTTTAAAATAAATTTAGCTTGTCAATTTATAATATAAAATGATCAAATCAATTTAATTATTAACAAAGATTATTAAATTGATATTGCTCAAAATTCCGGGTCGTCACATTCCTCCCCCCTTAAAAGAATTTCGTCCCCGAAATTTAAAAGCAAAGATAATTTAATAACCCAGCTAAAGAATTTAAATTCCAAACAGCAATCAAACAATCAATCATACATTATCAATCATAGCAACCAATTCAAACAAACAATTTTATCTATCCAGAAAAATTCTGAATAGAATTTTCCTAACATTATCTAGAGTTTCCAGATACCTATACTGGAACACTCACTCTACAGAATCTTAACTAACTACACTACTAAAACCAAGAACTTCCTCATCTGATTCTTCAAATCTAAACAAGATATCAGACTAAACTCAAAACCAACTCAACTACCAGATCCCTTCTGAACTGCTGATTCTATCACTCAAAGAATCATACACATATTCCTCAAAGATATGTGAAATACAATGAATTCCAGTTATCCAAACTGGCAATTCAACCCTGTAGATCAAAATCAAATCCCTAGAGATCACAGATAAAACTCCAAATACCTTCAAAGCTAACACTCCAGTTTTACCCATTCTTATATCTCCTTCGATTGGATAAAACCAAATCAATATCCAAACTCTAATTGCACATTCCAAAATTTCTCAATTCTAACTGCCCAATTCTTCAGATGCTCTAATCACCTCCAATATTCCTGATCAGCCCAACCCTTGCTGATTGCTCCATGAAACAACAGCACCAACTCAAACCAAATCTCCAGATCCTACTCAACAAAATGGCTTACCCAAAAATAATTTGCTGAAATCCAAAATACAACTCTATACCACAAACATCAATGGACTTCAAACCTATATCTCCTATCTGAATAGCCAAACAGTTGTACTTGACAACCTACCTACCAAATCCAGAAAATTCCTTCATACTTGAATTTCCTGTAGAAATCCTCTACTACAACATCCGGTTGTTCCCATACCATAATAATTCCCAACTCGCTTCCGCTGCACAACTCTGATCTAGAGCAGATAAAAATGCTATCGAAGAACATAAGCACAATCTATCCCCATACACTGTTCATCCGACTCATAAAATCTCAGTGACCATTCACTTGGTCAAAATATCTCAACAGAATCTCAACTTGGAATAAGATGATCAATCCAAAGAATCCTGAGCTGCCTCTTCAAACTCTTCTTGCTCTAAGAGTCATCCCACTATATGGTTAGACCATCAATACTGCTCCTAGAAATCCAAGTTGATAAGAAAACTCAATCTCCGATTTGAGTCAACATCTGAACTTCCTCAAAAACATCTGGAGAATCCTCCGACTACTTCCATAGCTTCCATATCTTACCTCTACTCGAGATGCCTCAATCTCAAACCTAGAATACTCCAAGATTCCCAAGCTAATCGCAAGTCACTTTTGCGATCCTACTCAGTTCTGATTTCAAAGAACTGTCTCCCAACCAGAACAGCTTTTCCCATCAAGATCAATCTTTCCAGAATGGCTTACTATCAGAAACTGATAGATCACTTCCAACAAATATCTTGCTCTACTGAGCCTCCAAGAAAAGAATAAGCTCCACCATCTGCCTGGTCTGCCGATAGTAGAATCCCACAGATTACTGAATCATCGAAGAAACAGATCCACACTGCTGCTTCCAAACTTCACTTCAATGATACAGCTAAACCAAAGGTCTTCCTTAACCAAAAGCTTCTTGAAACTCAAAACTAACACCCAAATCCTCTAAAACATCCTTGAGACGAGTAAACATCTCCTCAAGAAACTCGGCTCTAAAAGAAACATCTTCAGAACCATCTATGGATACTACATCTCATCACACAGCTATTCCTTCCTGAAACTATCAAGATACCATCACTTGCTTCTATTTAGCTGACAACTCAACTCTTGGAAATCCCGCTCACTCGAGAGCAAATCAACTTCACACTCCAAGAATATACTCCAATTCTTGAAAAAGACTTCCTTTGGACTCAAAGAAATCCTTTCTACAATCCACCAAACTTATTCGAGACAGTATTAGGTCTACAATCTCGATAAACACCTCCAACTACAACATATAAACCTCAACCAATAGTGGTAGTCGTGTTCCACACACTCCTACCTATCTACCTTTATAGCCTATGTTGGAAAATCCGAACAGATAACCCAACAGATTAGGTAGTTATATAAATATATATTTATATAAAAATTACAAGTACGCTCTCTCAAGATAGACACCACTCCAGAGCCTAGGTATTCACTCAACCTAACGCTCTGATACCAACTGTAGCGACCCAACTTTCCACTCCCGGAAAATCGCATCACTAATTAAGAAAGAAAGGGATAGAAGAAGAAAAGAAAGAGAAGAAAGAGAAAACAACACAACAGAATCTCACAGCGGAACGATTTAAATATAATATAGAACATATACAGAGTATCATATACATCAGAGTACACAACTAAACATTTCAAATTAGACAGTTATAACATTTCTGTCTAATACAATACAAGACATCATACATTAAACAACACAGCGGAAACTCTAACCATATCTACACGCTGAAGCCTCCTGCTCCAAAGCTCCTCCAGAATTCGTCAAGAGATAACCTGAATCACTTGACTACTCATACATAATATGAGTACCCAAGAGTTTAATAAAACAGAAAATAAACACTCGGGTCAGACAGGGGTCTGGTGTGAGTAAACGGTTTAAGATTGCTTAACTTTAGAAAAACCTTTGAAAGAAAAGGTATCACGTAAGACTTCCCACACATAAACATGGAAAAGTTTTTACCTTACGCTAACCAAAACATTTGATAGGAAATCCAGTGATATTATAATAGTGTCTAGGGTTTTCAAATAAATATGAAATAGCCGAAATTGTTACATGATTAAATTCCAGCTACTAGCCACAAAAG
Source organism: Allium cepa (assembly GCA_030765085.1). NCBI lineage: Eukaryota > Viridiplantae > Streptophyta > Magnoliopsida > Asparagales > Amaryllidaceae > Allium > Allium cepa. The sequence goes on from CM060940.1 coordinate 179,308,133, forward strand.
TGGGTAATACAAACAAAACCGTAGGGTCTCGTAGGGAAAATGGGTTTCCAACAATGGCAGGGCTACTGGGGTACCGCCCGTCACAGTACGTGGCCTAGATCACCGTACCGAGGATTACTCCCTTCATCCCCTGCAACACAAGACCGGGACCATTCCTTACTGAACAGTCCCGAACAAGACCACCCCGCAGTTGGCTGCAGACCAACTGCCCACACAGCCGAAATATAAAGGGACCTCTAGACAGGGATGTATCTTGCTCTCCAGTGGGCGCGACCCACGAAGCCTTGCTGCACCTCCCCTGTTTTAGCCATTCCCGGTTGATGAGGCTTGAGGCTGCGATTACCTTTATAGGACCAATTATCTTAGAATGCTCATCGTCCGCCTGACGATGTGCTGAAAGCATTCAATCCATACAAGTTCGTTCCGGGTTCGAACGAAACCGAAGGCACTATCTCGTTGCACTCATTTTGGAATCACCCTCAGAGTCAACGACCATAGCCCTTGCACTCTGATTCACCATCTCGAATCTATAAGCACTATTCCGTCAAACTCATTACGGAATCACCCACAGAGTTATACTGACGTATAGCCCTTACACCTCGAGTCTTCACTTGCTCCATTTGGATTAACGACCTAACGTTTAATTGGAATCGATGTGGTTTTCGGATTCCAAATATGGAAACCCGATCCCGGTCTCATCGAAACCAAACGCCATTTTAATGTCCAAGTTGTACTTAAGGGATTTAAACAATAGATACTTAGAAATATCACTTAACATAAATGGATGTATTCACAACACAAATAGATGAGCATCTATTATCACATGCATCTATACATATCACAAAGCAGCATATATATATCACATTCAGATATAGCATATACATATCATCATCCATCAATCAATATCATCCAACAACATCCAATATCATTAACTCATTCAATGATATATATATATCATCCAATCAATTATCATCCATAAACAAGTTTGATTCAAACTCGATTAATTTAATTAATCCTTAAATTAAATTAATCCTTAATTAAATACTTGGATTATCTTCAATCCAATACTATTCATTAATTAATTACAAATTAATTAACATCACTTAATTATCGATTTCAATTAATCTTCCTGATTAATTATCACCTAATTACTTTAAGTAATTATTCCTTAATCTTCATATTAATTAATCATCCTGATTAATTACTTCCAAATTATATTAAGCAATTACTTCTTAATTACTTTCTAAATTAATCAACCTTGATTAATTATCCTCTAATTATTTTAATAATTATACCTTAACTATCTTTAATCAATTACACTTGATTAATCCCTTTTAATTAATCACACTTGATTAATTACTTTCAATTAATCACCTTTAATTAATTACTTTTAATTACATTTAGTAATTAAAACTTAATTATAAATTAATTATTCTTAAATTATTAATTAACAATTAATTAATTATTTTCATTAATTAATGATTACCTCATTAATTAAATTTCCTCTTAATTAATTACTTTTACAAGTAATTAATAACTCTTAATTCTTTAATTAATTAATCATAAATCAAATAATTTAAACCTTTAACTAATTATTAATTAAGTCTTTAATTTAATAACAAAATGATTAACTATTAATCTCATTTACTTAATTACTTTTAATAAGGTAATTATCCTTTACATAATTACCTTAATTAATTAATCACTTAATTACTTTAATTACTTTCCCAAGTAATTAGATTAATCCAAAATGATTATCTTAATTAATCACAAATTAATTACTTAATTAACTATTTAACTTAATCATTTAAAATTAATTAAATGATTCTTAATCTTATTATATTATAAGATTCTTAATTAAGAAATCCTTATCTTAATTAAATCATTTATTCATAATTAAAACTTGATAATTAAAAAAAATGATTTAATTATCTCAATTATCTTTACAAAATTAATTATCTTTAAATAAATCAAATTCAAGATAACTAAAGATAGTTTTTATTACAATTGATTATCAAATTCTAAATCATTAACTTTATTTAAATAAAATACAATGATTTAGAAATCAAACATAATTTAAACATATTATAAATTGAACTTCGAAATCTTTAAAAACTTTCCCAAATTTATTTAATAAAGTATAATATAAATTCTATTTCAAATCCACATATTTTAAAACCTCCATATTCTAAGATATATAAATTTGTTTTAAAACATAACTTTGAAAACAGATTTAATTTGAAACATAATTAACCTCTGTTTTAAAAACTTTATTTCTTAAAACCAAATTTTCTTTGAATTAATCAACTAAAACAACTCGCTCTTCTTCCTGAATACTTAAATACTCGAGTAACCCAGCTACACTTGCCACAACCGAGTAAACTACTCCAGAACCCGATGACTTCCCCGAGTCTCCTGTAACGAGACGAATTTTGCCCGCTCGAAAATCGACATCCATACTTCAAATCGTACTCGAATGCCATAGATTCGATTGTTCAAATCCGATTCGCCGGAGCTTATAACAATCATTAAGTAAACAACACAGCGGAATAAAAGAATAATACATTGATATACAGCTTTGATACAATATCTGATACAACAGATGATCCAATAGATATCAATATACATCAGAGATATGATACAATAAAATAGCAGCGGAAAAGAAAAATAGATAACATTTGACAGCGGAACAAATAACTCTAAGATAGTCTTCAAGGAAGAACTTTAGAAATAACTGCAACTCCATTTCCAAGAACTAATCCAGCAGAAGCTCGAACTCCCAATAACATATCACAAAGCTCAGCAAGACTGGTGTGGTCCAAAGACTGAACTAACTCTAGATAATCTGTTAAATCTAGCTATCTGAAAAACCCAACTCTAGACTGCTCGTGTAGAGAATAATGAGCACCCAGAGTTTAGGAAAGAAAACAATAAACTCCGAGTCAGTCGTGGGACTGGTGTGAGCAACAAAAACAGTTTATCTTCAAACAATCAACAAAAGATTTTAAAGTCAATTCGAAATGCTTTTGAAAAATGAGACTACCATAAGGCCTCCCGCACACACACACAATGCAAACGCAGAATCGGAGGAGATTTCTCCTTATGATAGTCAAAGATGCTTGATACGCATTAAAGAATTCTTTGATATTATTAATAGTGCATAGTGAAGTAAATCATTTCGAAAATAGAATATTAATCTTAGCCAACATACGACCATTATCGTATGCCTACTATAGCTACCATCTAAACAGTGGTGACCACCATAAGTAAATGGCAGGTTCTACAACTAAAACCGTATAGGGTTTCGTATTGGGAATTGGATTTCCAACAAATGGTCAGGCCAAGGAACTTCCCATTGCCACTGAGAATGCCTCTGGAAAGACACCCCCGAGAACCAAACCGGAACTCTGCCAACACAAGGCCGGGTTACCCCTAACTGGGTAACTACTGACACGAGCACGCCATTCCCCGATCGTAAACGACCTTTTTCACGGGATCCCGATAACCAACAACCACAAAGTAATAAACTCGTAGTAACCACATAGGTTAAATATCTGGGCTCCATACCATGATACAACCTCTATCCAGAAGGAAATGTACATACCCTAAGGGGAGCTACAGCAACCCCTAATAACCTTGCTGCATCTTTCCTGTTTTGACCATTTTCGGGATGTGAGGCTCGATGAATTCACGTCCACAAAAACATACTTTATACAAAAGCCATGCTTTGGGTCAACAAATGATCAACACAATGATCACTAAGATAAATGATCAAATAAATGATCCTATCACAAATAATCAACACAATGATCATTTCAGCAACACTCAGCATGTCACATTACCAAATTGGGAATATATCGCTGATAACTTCAACTATATAACCTTTGAGCACATACGTCTCAAAGAAGGGTGTTAAGCAAAGAATAAATTCTCCGCCACCAACAGAAATATATTTGAAAGAAATCGGCTTTATATCTCAACTTGTAATGTCAGGCATACAATCCATACAAGTCTGTTCTGGGTTCGAACAGAACCGAAGGCACTTACAAAGAAGTCCTTGCAACCCGGATATTCACAATCCCGATCGGATTTCCCATCACTTAGGGAGTTTCTATACCGGCGCGACTCGGTGCAGAAACAATCGATAGGTCATCCTATCGCTTTCACAAATACCCGGTCTTCAACACCGGTCTTCAAATGCTATCCATAACGACATATCACATATTCGGAATGGGATATATGACACAAAGGTCCTCTCCCGGCTAAACCGAATAGTGAGCGCAATATTTCAAAAACAAATGGATAATGGGATTTCAGTTAAGTCACAACTTAATAATTCAAAACTTTCTTTCAAATGGTTTTAATCCAATTACCATTTCGATCTTTAAACAAAAAGATTCATTTTCACAACCTTTAACGGTTTAAGCAATTTTCACATTTTTATCTTTTACACAAAAGATTCATTCACCGATTTTTCAAATAAATTTTCATTTCAATTTGATTAACTCGTTAAATCTTTAAATCAAAGATTTAACTTATAGCCTTCAAAACAATTTCATTTCAATTTGATTTAAACAAATCATCATTTAAATCTGTTAAAAATAAACAGATTTAATTCATAGCTTTTAAAAAGAATCATCTATAACTTAGGAAAATCCTTTTCTATTCAATCTTGAAATTCCCCTAATTAACTGGAATCTCAGTTCTTATCTAAAAGTGTTTATCATTTGAAAACAACAGTTTTCATTTTGGAAATCTGATTTATTTATACGAGTTGAAATCCTTGGGTTAAATTCAAATTCCCAAAACAATACTTTAAAAATGGTTTAACTCATATATAACTAGTATAATATCGTTAATCCCTAGTTTCAAATTACAGAATTCAATTTCAATATTGAATTTAAATTTAAATCAAATTATTTAAATTCTAAAACTTAATCAAGTAATTTAAAAATAATAATTTTGTTTTTGAAATTCCATTCCAAAAGCTTTTCACATTTATTCCGATTCCATTTCCAAAACATTTGAATTTAAAAATTCAAATTTAACTATTTCAAAAATCTGTGGCTTAATCGATTTCCTCGTGAAATCCATATTTGTGTGTGTATGGTGTGGTCCAGGGGTTTAACACAATAGTGCACAACCATTCAATTATCACAGATCAAAACACAGAAATATAATTGATAAGCGATATAAACTATAACGCTTATCATACATTCACAGATTCACAGATAATATATATCACAGATAATTAATTTCATCACAGATCACACACAAATCAGGATAATCATAAGGCATCATATAACAGGGATATCAAACAGTTTAACATCCAATATAATCTAAGCATCCATTGGTAGGATTAATTCAATTATCTGATTAAGTTGATTAGATAAACTTTCGTGAATAAATTTGCTAGTTATGGTAAATTAATAATCAATTAATTTTAAAACATTTAATAAACTAACCTTTAATTAATCATTAATTACTTCTTAATTAATAATTATCCTTGATCACTTTTATTTATAAATTTTCTCTGGATAAATTAATTGTTCTCAAATTAATTACTTAATTGGTTATTCTTGATTTTAAATTAATAATCTTAATTATTAATTAATGAAACTTAATTACCCATTTCTTTATCACTAATTACTTAACAAATCATTAATTACCAATTAATAAATCATTAATCCTCAATTTATCAATTAATCAACCACTATTAATTTATTTATTAACTTCAAGTAGTTAATTAAAAATTCTTAAGTTAAATTTGGTTAAATACAAAATTGATAATATCTATCTTTAATTTCGAATTCATTTAACCTCAAATACTTAGTTAATTATACTTTTAAATAGATTTACATTCTTAATCATCTTTCAATTTAAATTAATTAATTTGTAAAACCTTTCTTAATAAATTTAAAATCAAATCTTAATTTAAACTAACTAACATTTTTTTTTTTTTAAACTTTGTAACTCAAATAGCTGAAAGAATTATGAGCTTAACCCCTAAATGGGCCGAGGCCAAAATCGCATCATCAAGTAGCCTGTTCCCCTTACCTTTCTTCTACTACCCGTTCCTTCTTCTTCTATTTTTTTTTCTTTTTAGCTTATATTGTTATTTGAGTTTCAACATCAGGTGAGCTTACTAACTTCTCGACTTAATCCCCAGGCAAACACACGCGACCCCTCTTTAGTTTCGAGTCAACCCAGTTACCTCGAGTCAAGCTGCAAAATTTTCGAGCACGTCTCGAGTTCCCCCCTATTTCTTCTCTGAACCATCCCACTGACACGCCAACCCCCTCCACGTGCACGTGCACAGATCGTCAACGACGATCCTACCTACCGCGACACCACCAACAAACCATACGAGCTTACCTGAACACGAAGGCGACCCCAGATCATACAAAAACCCAACGACGCAAAATCGAAGCATTCGCGACAAATAGGAAACTGCCATGGCCCGGAAATTCCACCTTCCCCATCGCCCACGACCTCGAGACCGCTCGTCGTCAACACCGAGGCTTCCTTATTGACATACGCGGCCTTCCCCCCAATCGCGATCAACTCGATCGACTTACGATGTCGGAATCAATAAGTTACAGAGGATTGAAAAATGAAGGCAGTAAACCCTACTTAAATCAAAATTTCAAAATCTATGTTTTCGAAAATTGTTTTGACATTTTTCTGGAATCACATAGATTCAGAACTTGCCTCCTATCAATTTACAGGAATTAAAATTAACTCTATCTCCTAAAATTGACAAAAACCCATTTTCGATTCATTTTAAAACTGCTCCTTTGATCCTTTCTTATAAATCCAGATTTTTATGTTAAAAATCATAACTTTGAGTGTTTAATCAAAATACAAATTCAAATTCACAAATTAAAATATTTAATTTTTTTTACATTGATTTCCTTCTTGCTGTAATTTAAAGTTACAGGGTTTATAATATGCTATTAAATGCCTAAAACAAATTTACATGCCTATGTCTAAGATAAACCACTTGTGTCAGCAACAAATCTAAAGTTCTAACATTTATATGAATAAGTAATTGTAATTAATTTAGCTTTCTAGTTAAGAGTTTCAAAAGAAACTGGAAGAAGAGCTCCCTGTACCACCAAAGTAACAGAGAATACTATGACTATTCATATAAACTATATCAAGCACTTTCATTCATCAGCTAAGATACAAGCTTAGATTTAAAAAAGATAAGTTTACTCACTGATTCAAGAGAATGAACAAAGCTTGCAGTTTTGAAACAGACTTGCATTTTCAAGCTGAAGCTTTTAATCTGATCCTCTGGTTTGAAGTTGTTTGAATTATTGTTGTTGCTTAAATTGAAGTTTTGTTTCAGTTTCTAAGATGGTATTCATTTCAGTTTTACACAGCAAAGAATGAACGAACTAAAAAGAAGAAATTGAGTGATATATAGAAGATGTATGCAGGCTTACATTTCTTTGCTGGTACAAGTGATATCTTTATCTATTTAATAAGCATGTCTGAAGTATGTTGCATTAAATGTTGAGATGTATTGCATTTATTGCCTTGTACATATATATCTCTTCCCATACTTCACTTCAGCTGTAGCATGTTTGAAGATGATAATGATAGCTTTCTTTTGTTTATTTCTTGTTTTATATTTTACATAATTTTATAAATATGTGGTTTCTACTTTGTATGTTATTTCTTTTGTTTGAATACTTTTATTTGCTCTTATTTTATTTTATTTTTCTTTGCATACTCAAACTTTTATATTTGTTTGTATTTAGTTACTTTATTTTCTTAAGTACTTTGTTTCTTCCTTGCATTCTATTTGAATTGCATACTTATATAATTGTCATTTATTTGCTTATACTTGTTTATACATTTGTTTACTTGGTTTACGTTTTATTTTGTACTCGTATTTATTTGTTTGAAAACTTTATTTGCATTGCCTGCATATCTATGTTTTTATTTATTTGTTATTTTTACTTTGTTTTGTTTACTTGTTTTTCCAGTTCATACATATTCTTGTTTGTTTATAAACTTCATGTATGAAGATATGTTGGTGGCTTCTACTTTGCAAGCCTTTCATATGTATATGTTTCTATTTCAATTTCTATTTTCTTGCTTTATACTTTGCAATATAACCAATTTCTATTTTTATAAAAATCTATCTTATATTAATTTCTATTTCTAGAATAAATAATAATTATTATTATTTTACTTCAAATTTATTATCTTATGTTATTTTATAAACTCAAATCATTATTAACCGTCAATTCAAATATTTATTATTACTTATTTATTTATTTTATACTCATGTCAAATATCTGTATTTTATGATTATTTTTAAACCATTTACTTGAGATTTTAACTCAAGTTCAATATATACATATATATATTATATAAAATTTGCTCATATATACCCAAATATATATACATTCAATATATACTCATATTTACAGTATTTTAAATGTAAATGATTTATACAGAATATACTTGGATCCGGGGAAACTCGCATCACTTAATCGATTAATTTCACAAATTTTATTCAAAATGAAATTACTTAACAATTTTAAATTCAAAAATTCAATTAATTATCAATTTAAATATTTATAAAATCCGGGGTCGTTACAGACTTCCCCCCTTAAAAGAATTTCGTCCCCGAAATTCGCGGGCACGAAAACAACACAGATGGATGAAAGATAGAGAAATATCTTTTCAGATCAAACTGGATATCGATTCTGGATTTGGCTCATCAAATCAGAATATCAACAATAGATACAAGAAATTATAATAAAATTTCAAATTTTGGTTTTAAACAAAATCATTTTATCGATACAATTCTAATCATTCTTCATATTCTATTAATCAATTTAATTCAATTAAAATTTTCAATTTCTAATTCATTTATTAGAGTTTAAATCGAAAAGCCGATAAGAAATCGATGAAGTACGAAGTAATAATTTTCTGCAACGATTCGTAAGGCCACCATCACATCGAAACTTCTTTCTGGAGCTGTCGCGAAGAATTCAAAAGAATTTAGAAACGAATCAAAGAAAATTGATAAGAAAGATGTTTCCACTATTGTTACAGAGTATCGACCAATTATAGTCGTATTTCCCTGCCCTCTATCTCGTTCTCTTCTTGCACTCATACTCACTATCAGTAGATAGTAAGAGAACTTACTGAGGCATTCAAACGGATATCTTAAGGATTACTCATTCTAGGATTTACTTCACCCTATCTCTAATGAGCTACTTAATGTGTTACACTCCTGAGCTAAAGTTTCACCTTAGCTCTGATACCAAATGTAACGAGACGAATTTTGCCCGCTCGAAAATCGACATCCATACTTCAAATCGTACTCGAATGCCATAGATTCGATTGTTCAAATCCGATTCGCCGGAGCTTATAACAATCATTAAGTAAACAACACAGCGGAATAAAAGAATAATACATTGATATACAGCTTTGATACAATATCTGATACAACAGATGATCCAATAGATATCAATATACATCAGAGATATGATACAATAAAATAGCAGCGGAAAAGAAAAATAGATAACATTTGACAGCGGAACAAATAACTCTAAGATAGTCTTCAAGGAAGAACTTTAGAAATAACTGCAACTCCATTTCCAAGAACTAATCCAGCAGAAGCTCGAACTCCCAATAACATATCACAAAGCTCAGCAAGACTGGTGTGGTCCAAAGACTGAACTAACTCTAGATAATCTGTTAAATCTAGCTATCTGAAAAACCCAACTCTAGACTGCTCGTGTAGAGAATAATGAGCACCCAGAGTTTAGGAAAGAAAACAATAAACTCCGAGTCAGTCGTGGGACTGGTGTGAGCAACAAAAACAGTTTATCTTCAAACAATCAACAAAAGATTTTAAAGTCAATTCGAAATGCTTTTGAAAAATGAGACTACCATAAGGCCTCCCGCACACACACACAATGCAAACGCAGAATCGGAGGAGATTTCTCCTTATGATAGTCAAAGATGCTTGATACGCATTAAAGAATTCTTTGATATTATTACTAGTGCATAGTGAAGTAAATCATTTCGAAAATAGAATATTAATCTTAGCCAACATACGACCATTATCGTATGCCTACTATAGCTACCATCTAAACAGTGGTGACCACCATAAGTAAATGGCAGGTTCTACAACTAAAACCGTACAGGGTTTCGTATTGGGAATTGGATTTCCAACAAATGGTCAGGCCAAGGAACTTCCCATTGCCACTGAGAATGCCTCTGGAAAGACACCCCCGAGAACCAAACCGGAACTCTGCCAACACAAGGCCGGGTTACCCCTAACTGGGTAACTACTGACACGAGCACGCCATTCCCCGATCGTAAACGACCTTTTTCACGGGATCCCGATAACCAACAACCACAAAGTAATAAACTCGTAGTAACCACATAGGTTAAATATCTGGGCTCCATACCATGATACAACCTCTATCCAGAAGGAAATGTACATACCCTAAGGGGAGCTACAGCAACCCCTAATAACCTTGCTGCATCTTTCCTGTTTTGACCATTTTCGGGATGTGAGGCTCGATGAATTCACGTCCACAAAAACATACTTTATACAAAAGCCATGCTTTGGGTCAACAAATGATCAACACAATGATCACTAAGATAAATGATCAAATAAATGATCCTATCACAAATAATCAACACAATGATCATTTCAGCAACACTCAGCATGTCACATTACCAAATTGGGAATATATCGCTGATAACTTCAACTATATAACCTTTGAGCACATACGTCTCAAAGAAGGGTGTTAAGCAAAGAATAAATTCTCCGCCACCAACAGAAATATATTTGAAAGAAATCGGCTTTATATCTCAACTTGTAATGTCAGGCATACAATCCATACAAGTCTGTTCTGGGTTCGAACAGAACCGAAGGCACTTACAAAGAAGTCCTTGCAACCCGGATATTCACAATCCCGATCGGATTTCCCATCACTTAGGGAGTTTCTATACCGGCGCGACTCGGTGCAGAAACAATCGATAGGTCATCCTATCGCTTTCACAAATACCCGGTCTTCAACACCGGTCTTCAAATGCTATCCATAACGACATATCACATATTCGGAATGGGATATATGACACAAAGGTCCTCTCCCGGCTAAACCGAATAGTGAGCGCAATATTTCAAAAACAAATGGATAATGGGATTTCAGTTAAGTCACAACTTAATAATTCAAAACTTTCTTTCAAATGGTTTTAATCCAATTACCATTTCGACCTTTAAACAAAAAGATTCATTTTCACATCCTTTAACGGTTTAAGCAATTTTCACATTTTTATCTTTTACACAAAAGATTCATTCACCGATTTTTCAAATAAATTTTCATTTCAATTTGATTAACTCGTTAAATCTTTAAATCAAAGATTTAACTTATAGCCTTCAAAACAATTTCATTTCAATTTGATTTAAACAAATCATCATTTAAATCTGTTAAAAATAAACAGATTTAATTCATAGCTTTTAAAAAGAATCATCTATAACTTAGGAAAATCCTTTTCTATTCAATCTTGAAATTCCCCTAATTAACTGGAATCTCAGTTCTTATCTAAAAGTGTTTATCATTTGAAAACAACAGTTTTCATTTTGGAAATCTGATTTATTTATACGAGTTGAAATCCTTGGGTTAAATTCAAATTCCCAAAACAATACTTTAAAAATGGTTTAACTCATATATAACTAGTATAATATCGTTAATCCCTAGTTTCAAATTACAGAATTCAATTTCAATATTGAATTTAAATTTAAATCAAATTATTTAAATTCTAAAACTTAATCAAGTAATTTAAAAATAATAATTTTTATTTTGAAATTCCATTCCAAAAGCTTTTCACATTTATTCCGATTCCATTTCCAAAACATTTGAATTTAAAAATTCAAATTTAACTATTTCAAAAATCTGTGACTTAATCGATTTCCTCGTGAAATCCATATTTGTGTGTGTATGGTGTGGTCCAGGGGTTTAACACAATAGTGCACAACCATTCAATTATCACAGATCAAAACACAGAAATATAATTGATAAGCGATATAAACTATAATGCTTATCATACATTCACAGATTCACAGATAATATATATCACAGATAATTAATTTCATCACAGATCACACACAAATCAGGATAATCATAAGGCATCATATAACAGGGATATCAAACAGTTTAACATCCAATATAATCTAAGCATCCATTGGTAGGATTAATTCAATTATCTGATTAAGTTGATTAGATAAATTTTCGTGAATAAATTTGCTAGTTATGGTAAATTAATAATCAATTAATTTTAAAACATTTAATAAACTAACCTTTAATTAATCATTAATTACTTCTTAATTAATAATTATCCTTGATCACTTTTATTTATAAATTTTCTCTGGATAAATTAATTGTTCTCAAATTAATTACTTAATTGGTTATTCTTGAATTTAAATTAATAATCTTAATTATTAATTAATGAAACTTAATTACCCATTTCTTTATCACTAATTACTTAACAAATCATTAATTACCAATTAATAAATCATTAATCCTCAATTTATCAATTAATCAACCACTATTAATTTATTTATTAACTTCAAGTAGTTAATTAAAAATTCTTAAGTTAAATTTGGTTAAATACAAAATTGATAATATCTATCTTTAATTTCGAATTCATTTAACCTCAAATACTTAGTTAATTATACTTTTAAATAGATTTACATTCTTAATCATCTTTCAATTTAAATTAATTAATTTGTAAAACCTTTCTTAATAAATTTAAAATCAAATCTTAATTTAAACTAACTAACATTTTTTTTTTTTTTTAACTTTGTAACTCAAATAGCTGAAAGAATTACGAGCTTAACCCCGAAATGGGCCGAGGCCAAAATCGCATCATCAAGTAGCCTGTTCCCCTTACCTTTCTTCTACTACCCGTTCCTTCTTCTTCTATTTTTTTTTCTTTTTAGCTTATATTGTTATTTGAGTTTCAACATCAGGTGAGCTTACTAACTTCTCGACTTAATCCCCAGGCAAACACACGTGACCCCTCTTTAGTTTCGAGTCAACCCAGTTACCTCGAGTCAAGCTGCAAAATTTTCGAGCACGTCTCGAGTTCCCCCCTATTTCTTCTCTGAACCATCCCACTGACACGCCAACCCCCTCCACGTGCACGTGCACAGATCGTCAACGACGATCCTACCTACCGCGACACCACCAACAAACCATACGAGCTTACCTGAACACGAAGGCGACCCCAGATCATACAAAAACCCAACGACGCAAAATCGAAGCATTCGCGACAAATAGGAAACTGCCATGGCCCGGAAATTCCACCTTCCCCATCGCCCACGACCTCGAGACCGCTCGTCGTCAACACCGAGGCTTCCTTATTGACATACGCGGCCTTCCCCCCAATCGCGATCAACTCGATCGACTTACGATGTCGGAATCAATAAGTTACAGAGGATTGAAAAATGAAGGCAGTAAACCCTACTTAAATCAAAATTTCCAAATCTATGTTTTCGAAAATTGTTTTGACATTTTTCTGGAATCACATAGATTCAGAACTTGCCTCCTATCAATTTACAGGAATTAAAATTAACTCTATCTCCTAAAATTGACAAAAACCCATTTTCGATTCATTTTAAAACTGCTCCTTTGATCCTTTCTTATAAATCCAGATTTTTATGTTAAAAATCATAACTTTGAGTGTTTAATCAAAATACAAATTCAAATTCACAAATTAAAATATTTAATTTTTTTTACATTGATTTCCTTCTTGCTGTAATTTAAAGTTACAGGGTTTATAATATGCTATTAAATGCCTAAAACAAATTTACATGCCTATGTCTAAGATAAACCACTTGTGTCAGCAACAAATCTAAAGTTCTAACATTTATATGAATAAGTAATTGTAATTAATTTAGCTTTCTAGTTAAGAGTTTCAAAAGAAACTGGAAGAAGAGCTCCCTGTACCACCAAAGTAACAGAGAATACTATGACTATTCATATAAACTATATCAAGCACTTTCATTCATCAGCTAAGATACAAGCTTAGATTTAAAAAAGATAAGTTTACTCACTGATTCAAGAGAATGAACAAAGCTTGCAGTTTTGAAACAGACTTGCATTTTCAAGCTGAAGCTTTTAATCTGATCCTCTGGTTTGAAGTTGTTTGAATTATTGTTGTTGCTTAAATTGAAGTTTTGTTTCAGTTTCTAAGATGGTATTCATTTCAGTTTTACACAGCAAAGAATGAACGAACTAAAAAGAAGAAATTGAGTGATATATAGAAGATGTATGCAGGCTTACATTTCTTTGCTGGTACAAGTGATATCTTTATCTATTTAATAAGCATGTCTGAAGTATGTTGCATTAAATGTTGAGATGTATTGCATTTATTGCCTTGTACATATATATCTCTTCCCATACTTCACTTCAGCTGTAGCATGTTTGAAGATGATAATGATAGCTTTCTTTTGTTTATTTCTTGTTTTATATTTTACATAATTTTATAAATATGTGGTTTCTACTTTGTATGTTATTTCTTTTGTTTGAATACTTTTATTTGCTCTTATTTTATTTTATTTTTCTTTGCATACTCAAACTTTTATATTTGTTTGTATTTAGTTACTTTATTTTCTTAAGTACTTTGTTTCTTCCTTGCATTCTATTTGAATTGCATACTTATATAATTGTCATTTATTTGCTTATACTTGTTTATACATTTGTTTACTTGGTTTACGTTTTATTTTGTACTCGTATTTATTTGTTTGAAAACTTTATTTGCATTGCCTGCATATCTATGTTTTTATTTATTTGTTATTTTTACTTTGTTTTGTTTACTTGTTTTTCCAGTTCATACATATTCTTGTTTGTTTATAAACTTCATGTATGAAGATATGTTGGTGGCTTCTACTTTGCAAGCCTTTCATATGTATATGTTTCTATTTCAATTTCTATTTTCTTGCTTTATACTTTGCAATATAACCAATTTCTATTTTTATAAAAATCTATCTTATATTAATTTCTATTTCTAGAATAAATAATAATTATTATTATTTTACTTCAAATTTATTATCTTATGTTATTTTATAAACTCAAATCATTATTAACCGTCAATTCAAATATTTATTATTACTTATTTATTTATTTTATACTCATGTCAAATATCTGTATTTTATGATTATTTTTAAACCATTTACTTGAGATTTTAACTCAAGTTCAATATATACATATATATATTATATAAAATTTGCTCATATATACCCAAATATATATACATTCAATATATACTCATATTTACAGTATTTTAAATGTAAATGATTTATACAGAATATACTTGGATCCGGGGAAACTCGCATCACTTAATCGATTAATTTCACAAATTTTATTCAAAATGAAATTACTTAACAATTTTAAATTCAAAAATTCAATTAATTATCAATTTAAATATTTATAAAATCCGGGGTCGTTACATCTCCCCTGCTTCCTTCATGCTTCGAGACAACACGCCAAAAACCCGATGCCATCTTCGAGTCACCTTTCCATCTTCTCTTCTTCCACCTTAAACCCCTACCCAGATGTACACGGTCGTGCACATCGACGTGCACAACCACGCCGGTCGACGGCGATCACCCAGTCAACCTTCATCGAGTCACGATCACACCCCTCATCACAGTGATCAACCCAGAAACACAAATTCAATCGACAAACAAAATTTCATCACTCGAACCCATCAACTAAAACCACAGCCACCAGAAACTAACCCACTTCCGACCATCCCCTTCACCGGAGAACACACCACCACCACAAAATCTTTCCCACACTTCCCTGAACCTTCGGACATGCGCGCGAACACCTCCGCAAGCAATATGATGACGCAACACTCTATTGAACATCAACGGCTTCAGCAGCAAACAAAACCCTAACTACTCAAATCATGGCCAACCCAATCAATAGAAAATTCATGAAGTATTTTTCGCATGCTCACAGAAGTCCCCTCTAACCTCGAGTTCAACGGCGACGTTCAATTCACCGTGATTTGCCGTGATTTGGCAAAAACCCCAAAAATAGACAAATCCTAAATTCTCACTAAAAACTAACCTAAAAATTATGATATGCTCACTAAAAATCATGATTTTAAGTATGTAATCTAGTTATAAGATCAAAACTCCAAATTTAAATCATAAAATTTTTGACCCAATTTCCATTTTACTGTAAATCTGAGATTTTACAACTAGTTCTTCAAATTTAAAGCTTACAAATATTTTTAGATGATATGTTAGTTGATTACAAACAACTTTTATTTACACATCAAAGATCCATACGAATTCAATACTAGATTATTGATTTTAATTATGAAGTTGAACCTGTTTCTATACACAGAACATATGCATGCTTCTCAGACAAAACAAACATACTCAATGCATTCAAATTTAAATCAAACATTCTATCAATATCATGCTATCCAATCATAAAAACAAGATGAATCCCAAGATTAAACTTTTTTAAAAGAATTTATTTACTCACCTTATCAAAGAACAGAGCAGAATACAGAACTGCATGTTCCCAGGCTTAGATATTCACTGCATGTTGATTTACTGCTGTTGAAACTTAATTTGCTTTCCAGATTTTACTTCCTGAACTTTGTTTTGATTTGCATTCTTTTTCACTGATTTGTTTTCAGATCTGAATTCATGTTTTAGTTGAGAAGAAGAAAATCTTTTTTTGCTGAAGAATGAAATCATCTTTTATTTACAATTAGAATTTAAATTAAATTATTAGAGAGGGAGACATTTGTCACATAGAAACTCCAATTAGCATACACCTATATAATTAGTTTACATTTGTCTTTAAGGTAAATTAATATACTTACATGTGTTATATAAGTATTATTTATATGTTTTTCCTTTATATGTATTTATCTTTAACAATTTATTAAAGTCTAATATACATGTATATGTAATACTCATATGAATTATAAAATATGCATACTTATCTTTTAATAGATATTCATATGAAACAAGTAATTTACATTTTAATCCAATCATGTTTATATGTTTGAAACTTCTATTTTAAATTAGATCTTATTTAAAAACTTAAAGTACATATTTATCATAAATAAGGAATTAACTTTTTTATTTTAAATTTAAATCTCAATTATCAATTCAAAGTCATTAAATCAAATTATCATTTTAAATTCAAACTAAATATATTCAAGTTTGAAAACTCTTATTAGATTCAAATTAATAATTCCTATTTCAAACATATATATACAAATATATATACACATTTCAAATAGAAACATATTCTAATATTATATTTATTAATTTCCAAATTAAATTTTAAAACAAATATCAAATCACAATATATATACATTCATATATATTATAATTTGAATACAAAGTTTTATTACATTAAAACATCTTATTTACCAAAATAAATATTTCCAAATCAGATTATTAATAGCTTTCAAAAGAATTGATCTTGCCTATTCATATTGCAAAGAAAAATATGAATAGATATTAACAAATTATTATTATAAATCTTTAAAATAAATTTAGCTTGTCAATTTATAATATAAAATGATCAAATCAATTTAATTATTAACAAAGATTATTAAATTGATATTGCTCAAAATTCCGGGTCGTCACATTTTGAGAGATGGAAGGTTGGGCGTAAGCGAAGTCGTGGCCGGAGTAGCCGATCTTCTGGTGGTCGGAGCTTCGTGATTTGGGCGTTAACAGGTTTGGGTTAGGGTGACCGCACCTGTTGTTTCTAGGTTTAGTTTGAAACTCGAATTCAAATTCGAGTTGGGTTGGAGCTAATCTGTCGATCGAGTTGGGGTAGTGGAGTGGTTTTGGATGTGGAACGATCATCACTGATGATCGGAGGAGACTGGGGGCGGCGTGCATATGCACGGAGTGTTGTGTCTGGTGATATTGGGTGGGTTATGGAGCAGAGAAGTTGCACGAGTTTAACTCGAGTAATTCGAGTGTTGGACTCGAAGGAATATGGGTTGGTCTCGAGTCAACTTGTAGATGGCTCGGGTAGATTTTGTTTACAGGTTGTAAACCTGCAAGTTTTTAAACCTAAACCTGGGTTTTTAAAAATGTAAACAGATAATTAAACTAAGTTAAAAATCAAATTTCTAGTGGGTTCAAATGAAGTTTGGATCTCAGTTTTTAAATATAACAAAAATTTAAAATTTAAAATTATTTGTAACAACTTTTAATGGTTTAAATAGTTTGAAATTTAAAAGTAAATATGAAAGTAAATTGCCCTTAAGTACCTTGTTAATAATAATTTGATCATTAATAAGAACAATGTTGTTATTCTTGAATAAATGAAGATCAATGACTTGTAATCATGAAGTTAATCAAAATGAATAATTAACTAATTCAATTAATTAATGATTTTGATTAATTTAGTAATTATGAGTTTAAATTAGTTAATCAAGGTTTAAGATAATAAATTTTGGATAATTAAATTGGTAATTAAGAATCATTAAGTAAATAAGGTTTAATTTCTAATTAATGATTAATGATTAATTAATTTAAATAATTAAAGATTAATTAAGTTACAAGTTTAACCCTTAATTAATTTAATAATTAAGTAAGGATTAATTAATGAATTGTTAAAGGTAGAATTTATTTGTAATTAATCATAAATCTTAGTTAATTACTTTATAAAGGTAATTTAAGAATTATTAATGGATAACGAGGTCATTAACTAAGAATATAATTGATTAATGATTAATTAGATTAATTAATTTAAAGATAATCAATTGTAAATTGTTTAAGTATAATTACTTAATAGAAGCAATTAAGGAATTAATTACTCATTGTAATTAATTATGTTTAATATGAATTGCTAAGTTAATTAATTATGTTTAATTAATTTAAATAATCATATGATAATGAGATAAGTATAATTACTTAGGAAAGTAATTAATTATAATTACTGGATCTAATTACCCAGGAATGATTTAATAGTGAAAGTAATTGGAATATAATTACTTTGTATAAATTAATCAAGGGATTAATTAGAGAAATTTAATTAAGGAGTAATTAATTTATTTGATGGACTAATTAAGAGTAATTAATTACTGAATGGGGTTAATCAAGGGTGATTAACAATTTGGTTTAATTGAAGATTAATTACTTAATGTAGTTGTTTTAAATAGAAAATATAATTAGAGATCATTAATTTTTATAATTAATGAAGTAATGGATTTATTTAAAAATAATTAATAATTAATTATAGATGCAAGTAATTAATTTAATTCATTTTAAATTAATTATAGATGATGCGATTGTATAACTTGAATGGTTTAAGATCTTAGATATGAGATAGTTGATGCTATGTGATATGGATGCTTTGATTTAAGTATGATGATAATATGGATTATCTGTTGTGATGATAATATGTATTATCTGTTTGTAGTGATAATATGAGTTACATATTGATGATGATAATGTAGATTATCTATTGGGATATTGTGAATTATCTATCTGTGTGTATATGGATAATTGAATTGAATTGTTTTAAACTTTAAAACAACTTGGACCTAAAAGATGGCGTTTTGGATTTGGATGAGACTAGGATCGGTTTTTCCATATTTGGAAGTCTGAAAACCACATCGATCCAAATTAACGATAGGTCGTGAATCTGAAGTGAAGATCGAGATTCAGAGTGCAAGAGTTGTCGTCGTTAACTGTGAGAATGATTCCAAAATGAGTGTAACGAGATAATGCCTTCGGTTTCGTTCGAACCCGAAAGAAATTTGTGTGGATTGAATGCTTTCAGAACATCGTCAGGTGGGCGATGAGCATTCTAAGTGATGTGTTCTGATTAAAGGTAATCGTAGCCTCAAGCCTCACCAACCGGGAATGGCTAAAACAGGGGATGTGCAGCAAGGTTAGGTGGGTCATGCCCAAGCAGGATGAGATATACCCCTGTCTAGATGTCCCTTTTTATTAGGCTGTGTGGACGGTTGCTTGCTACAACTGCGGGGTTATCTTGTTCGGGACTATTCAGTAAGGAATGGTTCCGGCCTTGTGTTGTAGGGGAGTTAGGGTAGCTCCTCGGTACGTTGATCTAGGCCACGTACTGTGACGGGCGGTACCCCAATAGCCCTGCCATTGTATGGAATCCAATCTCCAATAAGTGCCATACTTATTGGTTGTGCCGAACTATGTTGGAATGTGAGATGTAAGAATTTCAGCTATTTCTATATTTTACTTGAAAAACCTAGACACCGTTATAATATCACTGAATTTCCTAAAAAAATATGATTTGGTTAGCGTAAGGTAAAAACTTACCCGTGTTTATGTGTGGGAAGTCTTACGTGATACCTTTTGTTTCCAAAGGCTTATCAAAATTAAGCAACTTTAACCTGTTACCCATACCAGACCCAGAGTTTATTTCTGTTTTTCCTAAACTCTCGGGTACTCAAATTTTTACGAGTAGCCAAGGGATTCAGGTTAGCATTGACGAATTCTGGAGGAGCAATGGGGCAGGAGGCTTGTAACAACCCGCATATTTGTCGATTTTATATTTAAATATTTTATCGTTAATCGGATTTTGGTCCGAAAAGCTACTTTTTGCAAACGGTTAAATTAGGACTCGAGACCACTTCCATTGAGTTCGAAATGCCGTTTACAACTTTTTAAGTATAAATATTGATAGGTTTGGAGTTAGTGGAATTTCACTAAATTTTCCCGCTTTGGACTTTGGGTTAGCTTAGCCATTATAACTCAAGCCCAACACCCTCCTTCACTTCACTCTTCATAAATTCCTACCAACTCAAGCTTTTGCATTAATGGTGAGTGGAAAGAGAAATTAAAACTCCAAAAGCTAAGTCTTCATTGCTAATCCAACATCAACTCTAAAACTCAAGTGAAGACATTGATTCAAGCTAGTGGTTGATCCTTGCATAGCATTTCAAGCTTCATCTTCATCCATTTTAGTGAAAAGGTGAGATTTTTATCTCACAATTCTAGTCTATAACTATCTTGGACTATTGGGAATGAATTGCTATCATGTTTGCAAGTACATTTGCATTTGGTTTGGATTGGATTGGCGAAAAACCCCAAATTTTAGTGTTTTTTGTGAAAAACTGCACTTAGGTCGTTCTGCCTATGCTAGGTCGTTCGCGTGGAAAAGTCTCATCCTCAAAATAGCTCATTTTCCAACCTTAAAATGGCCTACAACGTTAGGTCGCTCGGCACTCGGAATTAGGTCGTAGGTCATTTGGTTTTAGGTCGCTAGGTCGTTGGGCTTTAGGTCGAATGGACCTTAGGTCGAATGGACCTTATGTTGTAGGTCGTATGGACCTTAGGTCGTAGGTCGTTCTGGCCATTGCTAATGTCTTCGGAGTTAGGTCGTATGGACCTTAGGTCGCTAGGTCGTATGGCTTTAGGTCGCTAGGTTGTATGACCTTAGGTCGTTAGGTCGTATGGCTTTAGGTCGCTAGGTCGTATGACCTTAGGTCGTTAGGCCCTACGGCATTTTAGGTCGTGTGATCTTCTTACCTGTTAGGTCTTTGTACCTACATCCTGTTAGGTCGTTGAACCTTTAGCTCGTAGGTCGCTAGGGCTTTTCTTCTTGGGTCGCGTGACCCAACTTCTTTAAACCACTAGGTCGCTAGACCACGTTTCCAGTTAGGTCGCAAGACCTTGTAAACCGTTAGGTCGCGTGACCTGTATTCCGTAGGTCGTTGACCCACTTAAGTCGCTTGTCCCTCATAGGTCGTGTTTCCTGCTTAGGTCGCTAGGTCTCGTTCCTTTAGGTCGCATTCCTTTATTAGGTCGCGTGTCTTTGTTAGGTCGTTGACCTCCTTAACTCGCATGACCTAACCCGTAGGTCGTTGGACCTCGATTCTATTTAAGTCGCTGCTTCTTGTAGGTCGCTCGGCCCCTTATTTTCTTTAGGTCGTTTGAGTGTTAGGTCGCGAACCCATTTTAGATCGCATGACCTTTACCCTTTAGGTCGTTGGACCACTAGGTCATGCCCCTTTAATCACTAGGTCGTACATTTTTTGGACGGGGCGCTGCCCCCTGGACCCCCGCGACCTGACCGGGAAGGTCGAACCCCGTAGCAGGGGCGTTGCCACCCCCCAGGCCCCCCCTCCGTAGGGGATCTTATCTGAAAAACATTCAATAGAACTTGCTTTGTTGAGATGCTGAGTTGACCATTCTTCGAGACAAACTATCTTGGGCTTCTCGGTCGATTTTATGGATTTTTGAATATCTATTTCGATGGATTCTTTATCGGTTTCTTTGGATTTTATTCACGTCTACGAATGTGAATTTTAATGATTGATTGTTTCTACAATCACTTCTATGATTTGTCACTTTAAAATATGAAGGTTTCAATACTAGTAGTAAATATCAAAACTCTTTCAACAAAATGATTTCAACTCTATTTTCAATAACAAAGCTCTTTTCTTAAACCGTTTTCCAATCTACTAGTATATACAAACCTTTACCTCACTCGTATGAGAAATTGAATTAAACGGCTTAGTAAAACAAGTGGTATGAAACGCTTGCGTTTACTTCGTTGGTTAATTCTTGGACTTGTTCGATTGAATCTCTTGTGACAATTTTCTAGTGGAGATCTACAATTTGTTCGTAAAATTTAAATTAAGCTAGTGGTTATGGGACATGATGCTAAGCTCATATATTTACCAGCTTACTGTGATTGACACTTCTCGTTGATCATGACGACCATTTTATGAATTAGACTAGCAATTGTGCGATGTCTCTGTTTTTGCAAGGTTAGGCGAGACACCATTTGTGTGATTTCACTCACACATACCTTTTTGCTTTTTGGTTAGCCTAGACACCATTTGTGTGATTCCACTCACACATACCTTTTTGTTGCGAGGTTGGGCTAGACACCATTTGTGTGATTCCACTCACACATACCTTTTTGCTTTTTGGTTAGCCTAGACACCATTTGTGTGATTCCACTCACACATACCTTTTTGTTGCGAGGTTGGGCTAGACAGCATTTGTATGATTCCACTCACACATACCTTTTTGGTTTTTGGTTAGCCTAGACCTCATTTGGGTGATTCTGACTCACCCATATGGGGTAGCTCCCCGTGGTCTTCGAACCGTCATGTGATAGTCCTCTTTCCCTTTTTCTGTGATTTCTGGATTTCTTATGTTGATTTCTGGAATTTATGTCATTGACTTGTTATGAGTACAAGTTTAGGGTATGATGCCCTCTTTGGATCTTTGAGAAGGTTCTTGTGATATTGATTTATCTCTTATTGATTGATCTTCTGTTGATCATCACTTGCATACTTATAGTAGTATGTCAGTATGGATATTTTATGTTTATGCCATATATTTTATTTTATACCATGTCACCTAATATTTATAGCTAGACTGATCCGTTTATTATTTTCTTAAATAATACTCGGGTCAGACCGAGATGTTACACGTGCTTCTGCTTGACTTCTTCCCGGGATTTGTTACTCTGACTTTTGGCTAACTATTTAGATTAGCAGTTTTTGTTGTATACACTTGAGATATAGGCTCATAGTTGTATTCTTTTGTATAGCACGTGTTGTTATTCTTTTGTATTATTTTGGATCTTTTTGACCACTACTCTGATGTACACTTTCATGTGTTAGTTATATATTCATATCTTCTTTCGCCTTTGTGATATGGATGTCTGTGACTGATTGGCGTTATGCTTATTTCTATGTTTGTTTCCGAAGATTATTTATAGCCACCGTGTGATAGCTTTGAGTTTGTATCGGAATGTCGGACTTCCTCCTTAAATGAAATGCATGCTATACTATCTGACATATCGGTGCTCGCACAAATAAGTTACATGGATGGTCGCTCCTCAACAGCCTTATTCTCCGTGCTAGTTGACAGCACTACATCGTAGTGTTATTGGCTAGCGTGGGTATAGAGGTGGGGTGTCACAGCTTGGTATCAGAGCCAAACTTCGAAAAAATGTAGAATAATCTAGCAAGGATCATGTCCTAAGTCGTTCTTAGGAGTTGTGCCTTAGGATTTAATTTGAGTCTTCGTACCGATTCATCCTATATTCTTTATGATTCCTTGTTTTAACTATCAAGATTTTCTTGATATTCATTCTGAGAATAACCTTTTTCTTCTTCTTCCCTTCTTTCTTAAAAGAAGAAGAGATGGTTAGTTCTGGCAGCCCTCGCGTTAGTCAATCCAGTAGTCCTTCTCTGGATGGTGTATTCATGTCTGCCCAACAACTTTTGGGTCTTGCTCAGAATAAAAGGTTTATCTGTGCTTTGAGTAAGAATCCCACAAAGATCTTACCTTTGAAACTAGAAGTTCCTTTCGACCAACTTGTAGATATCTCTCTACAAGAAGAAGAGGCTGATAAAGGAATTGATAGTGATATTGGGATGTCCAAGAAGAGGCATATTAAGTTCAAAAGCTCTTATCCCGATAAGAGGGCGAAGAAACCCACTTTGGAAGCAAAGACTCCAATCCTTAATCATGGACGATGCTATAATTGTGGTTCTAGGGACCACTATGCGAAGGAGTGTCCAGAACCACTCTTTTGTCGTTATTGCAAAGATTCAAGTCATCATATTTCAGTCTGCCCCATACTTCTAAGCAAGAAGAGGGTGGAATCAGAAACTTCGGAAGCCGATCCACCTACCTCTAGTCGTAAACGATGCTACAATTGTGGTTCCACAGACCATTACGTTATTAAGTGCCCAAAACCCCTCTATTGCCGTTATTGCAAAGGCTCGGACCATTACTAGTCTACATGTCCCAAGCTTCCAAAGAAGAGGGAAGGAAAATTAAAAGCTTCTAACAAAACTTCTCTGGGTCAAGGTATTCCTTATTTAATCCGTGATTTCATTTGTTTGCGATTATCTGATTCGAGTTCTTTTTGATATGGGTTCGTCTCATCATTTTTATATCAAAAGAACTTGTTGATTCTCTTTCTTTTTATGTGTTGGGCTTGTTGACTTTTTTGGGAATTGCGAATCCTGTTGATGGATACGCAACACTCAAATTGCTTTTTATTGATGTCGAAATTATTACATGTGATTTTTCTTTCCGAACCAAATTGCATGTTATGCATTGCTTAGGCTTCGGAATTGATTTGCGTGAAAGGATTGGCTTAATCATTTTTGAAGCCCATATCCAATTTTTCCGAATGGACTAATCATTTTCGACATTTTCAATCTGTTAATCAGGTTCATATTTTCTCTTTGTGATTTCGATTTCAAATCGATGACATCATTTTATTCTTTAAGCTCACATGTGGAGTAAAGAGATATCTCTCGCATTCATATCGGTTGAGAATTTTCCGGTATTTTGAGCTTGTCTTAGGATCATCTCCTAAGCAATCTTTTTAGAAGAGGGTTAAGGTCTTTTCAGTTCGACCTTACCACCGAATTTCAATTGCTACGAGTTGCAGAAGTTAGCCTTCCACATACCGCATTCCGTACTCGTATGATTCATATGAGTGACTTATTTGTCACTCATTTTATCCAGTTTATTTCATCCATTTTATAAATCGAGTATTCTATGAATATCTCAATAAGTATTTATTTATTTTGGATGGTAATAGCAATTTAAAATTTTGCAAATCATTTTTAAGAAGATACTTTAAAAATAATATAAAAGATAATTTTATGTTGTATTGCCCATTATTGTTTTAAGAATTCTGGTCGATGCGCATGATCAACGCTATCGATAGGGATTTCCTAAACGCTTTGATGAGACAATCACACACAATAATTTGACTTGTAAAATGTAAGTTTTTCTATAAATGTGATTGTGATTTTGAAAGTTTTAGCTTTTGAGAAAAGAAAATTAAAATTCTCTCTTTTTGATACTCTTATTCTTGTGTTTCCTAAAGGGAACCAAGACTTTAACTTAAGTACCAATGCTTATTGTATTGGTTTGGATGCCGTTCTCTTGCGAAAGAGAACGTGCAATCACTTTTACTTCTAAATCTTTAAAGCCGATCGAGACTAGGTATGCCACTTATGATCTGGTGCTCGGGGCTAATGATTTTGCTTTTAATATTTGGCAACATCATCTTTGGTGGAGAAATTTGTTCTCTACCTCGATTATAAATCTTTGGGATATCGATTTTCTCATAAGAAACTTAATTTGTGTCAATCATGTTGGCTCGAATTTCTTGCATCTTATGATCTTGATATTCTTTATACTCCCGGAAGGGAAATCGTGTTGCCAATGCACTTAGTTGTAAGCAACAAGCAGTTGTTTATAGGATGATATCCGAATGGAACGATCTCGAGACTCTATCCACTTGTGAGATTCGAGATCGCAAAAATCTGATTTATGTGCATCCCTAGTTTTATGTAGTCTAGAGGCTCCTCCTTCTTTTTAGACTGCATTCTTGAAGCTCAAAGGGCTATATCCCGAATTGGCTCTTCGTAGCCAAGGTCGTAGGGATGAAATTAATATTGAAAGTTTGAAAGACTTCGATATTGATTTTTGTGGCGACATTTGAAAGTTTGGTAGACTTATCATACCAAATATTTGTGATCTTCACCATTATATTTTAGAAGATTCACATCGTTCTAATATTATCATTCACACCTGTTGTAGTAAAATGTGCGCGGATATGAAGCGACTTTAATGTTGGGTGTGAATGAAATCTGATATCGATAACTTTGTTAAGTGTTATATGACTCACCATCTTGTCAAGGCCCTACCCTAAAGGCCTAGTAGGTTATTGCAACCTTTAGAAATTCCAATTTGGAAGTGGGACCAAATTTCCTTGGATTTTTTAGATGACCATCCCCGTTCTCGTTCGGGTCATGATAGCTTATGGGTTGTAGTAGATAGACTTACTAAATCCACCCAATTTAATCCTGTTCGGTCTAACCGAACCGTTCCTCTTTGGGCCAAACTCTTTGTTAAAGGAGTTGTTAAATTCATGGATTTCCTACTTCTATTGTTAGCGATCGGGATTCATTGATCACTAGTGGACTTTGGAAAAGACTTCGAGATTTTATCACCGCTTATCACCCCAGTTCGATGGACAAACCGGGCGTGTGAATCAAACTCTTGAAGATCTCCTTCGAGCTTGCGTGCTTGATGTCGGTGGAAGTTGGGAAGATCATATTCCTCTTGTTGAATTTTCCTATAATAATAGCTTCGAATCTAGTATTGGTATGGCATCTTTCGAGACACTCTAGAGAAGGCCATGCTGATCTCCTTCTTGTTGGCTTGAGGCTGGTGAGAAGCTGGTTTTAGATCCAGAATTTATTCATGTTTCACCTGTGATGGGTGTTGTACGTTTCAGTCGATCGGGAAAATTAGCACCTCAATATATTGGGCCATTTCCTATCACCGTACGTACGGATTCCATGGCTTATCGCCTTGTATTACCAGCTCAATTTTCTCCTATTATATGACGTGTTTTACGTTTCTCAATTATGGGGATGCTTTCGAGATTCCGATTCTATTCTTAAGCCAGGTGTTGTAGAAGAAATTGAAGTTTCACCAGATCTCTTTATGGTGAACTTCCTATTTCAAATTTCTTTTGTGTTAATATGCTTTTATGGTCGTTACTTTTTATATCCATCTTATATATTGCGAGGACGCAATTTCTTTAAGGAGGGGAGTGTGTAACAACCCGCATATTTGTCGATTTTATATTTAAATATTTTATTTAAATATTTTATCGTTAATCGGATTTTGGTCCGAAAAGCTACTTTTTGCGAACGGTTAAATTAGGACTCGAGACTACTTCCATTGAGTTCGAAATGCCGTTTACAACTTTTTAAGTATAAACATTGATAGGTTTGGAGTTAATGGAATTTCACTAACTTTTCCCTCTTTGGACTATGGGTTAGCTTAGCCATTATAACTCAAGCCCAACCACCTCCTTCTCCTCACTCTTCATAAATTCCTACCAACTCAA
Source organism: Allium cepa (assembly GCA_030765085.1). Lineage (NCBI taxonomy): Eukaryota > Viridiplantae > Streptophyta > Magnoliopsida > Asparagales > Amaryllidaceae > Allium > Allium cepa. The sequence goes on from CM060940.1 coordinate 179,336,074, forward strand.
GCTTTTGCATTAATGGTGAGTGGAAAGAGAAATTAAAACTCCAAAAGCTAAGTCTTCATTGCTAATCCAACATCAACTCCAAAACTCAAGTGAAGACATTGATTCAAGCTAGTGGTTGATCCTTGCATAGCATTTCAAGCTTCATCTTCATCCATTTTAGTGAAAAGGTGAGATTTTTATCTCAAAATTCTAGTCTATAACTATCTTGGACTGTTGGGAATGAATCCCTATCATGTTTGCATGTATATTTGCATTTGGTTTGGATTGGATTGGCCAAAAATCCCAAATTTTAGTGTTTTTGGTGAAAAACTGCACTTAGGTCGTTCTGCCTATGCTAGGTCGTTCGCGTGGAAAAGTCTCGGCCTCAAAATAGCTCATTTTCCGACCTTAAAATGGCCTACAACGTTAGGTCGCTCAGCACTCGGAATTAGGTCGTAGGTCGTTTGGTTTTAGGTCGCTAGGTCGTTGGGCTTTAGGTCGAATGGACCTTAGGCCGTAGGTCGTATGGACCTTAGGTCGTAGGTCATTCTGGCCATTTCTAACGTCTTCGGAGTTAGGTCGTATGGACCTTAGGTCGCTAGGTCGTATGGCTTTAGGTCGCTAGGTCGTATGACCTTAGGTCGTATGGCTTTAGGTCGCTAGGTCGAATGGCCTTAGGTCGTTAGGCCCTATGGCATTTTAGGTCGTGCGATCTTCTTACCTGCTAGGTCGTTGGACCAACATCCTGTTAGGTCGTTGAACCTTTAACTCGTAGGTCGCTAGGCCTTATCTCCTTAGGTTGCGTGACCCATCTTCTTTAAACCACTAGGTCGCTAGACCACGTTTCCAGTTAGGTCGCAAGACCTTGTAAAACGATAGGTCGCATGACTTGTATTCCGTAGGTCGTTGACCCACTTAAGTCGCTTGTCCCTCATAGGTCGCGTTTCCTGCTTAGGTCGCTAGGTCTCGTGCCTTTAGGTCGCATTCCTTTATTAGGTCGCGTGTCTCTGTTAGGTCGTTGACCTCCTTAACTCGCATGACCTAACCCGTAGGTCGTTGGACCTCGATTCTATTTAAGTCGCTGCTTCTTATAGGTCGCTCGGCCCCTTATTTTCTTTAGGTCGTTTGAGTGTTAGGTCGCGAACCCATTTTAGGTCGCATGACCTTTACCCTTTAGGTCGCTAGACCACTAGGTCGTGCCCCTTTAATCACTAGGTCGTACCGTTTTTGGACGGGGCGCTGCCCACGGGACCGCCGCGACCTGACCGGGAAGGTCGAACCCCGTAGCAAGGGCGTTGCCACCCCCCCGGACCCCTCCTCCGTAGGGGATATTATCTGAAAAACATTCAATAGAACTTGCTTTGTTGAGATGCTGAGTTGACCATTCTTCGAGACAAACTATCTTGGGCTTCTCGGTCGATTTTATGGATTTTTAAATATCTATTTCGATGGATTCTTTATCGGTTTCTTTGGATTTTATTCACGTCTTCGAATGTGAATTTTTATGATTGATTGTTTCTACAATCACTTCTATGATTTGTCACTTTAAAATATGAACTAGTAGTAAATATCAAAACTCTTTCAACAAAATGATTTCAACTCTATTTTCAATAACAAAGCTCTTTTCTTAAACCGTTTTCCAATCTACAACTATATACAAACCTTTACCTCACTCGTATGAGAAATTGAATTAAACGGCTTAGTAAAACAAGTGGTATGCAACGCTTGCGTTTACTTCGTCGGTTAATTCTTGGACTTGTTCGATTGAATCTCTTGTGACAATTTTCTAGTGGAGATCTACAATTTGTTCGTAAATATATAAGTTAAGCTAGTGGTTATGGGACATGATGCTAAGCTCATATATTTACTAGCTTACTGTGATTGACACTTCTCGTTGATCATGACGATCATTTTATGAATTAGACTAGCAATTGTGTGATGTCTCTTTGTTTGCAAGGTTAGGCTAGACACCATTTGTGTGATTCCACTCACACATACCTTTTTGTTGCGAGGTTGGGCTAGACACCATTTGTATGATTCCACTCACACATACGTTTTTGCTTTTTGGTTAGCCTAGACCTCATTTGGGTGATTCTGACTCACCCATATGAGGTAGCACCCCATGGTCTTCTGACCGTCATGTGATAGGCCTGTTTCCCTTTTTCTATGATTTCTGGATTTCTTGTGTTGATTTCTGGAATTTATGTCATTGACTTGTTATGAGTACAAGTTTAGGGTATGATACCCTCTTTGGATCTTTGAGAAGGTTCTTGTGATATTGATTTGTCTCTTATAGATTGATCTTCTGTTGATCATCACTTGCATACTTATAGTAGTATGTCAGTATGGATATTTTATGTTTATGCCATATATTTTATTTTATACCATGTCACCTGATATTTATAGCTAGACTGATCCGTATATTATTTTCTTAAATAATACTCGGGTCAGATCGAGATGTTACAGGTGCTTCTGCTTGACTTCTTCCCGGGATTTGCTACTCTGACTTTTGGCTAACTATTTAGATTAGTAGTTTTTGTTGTATACACTTCAGATATAGGCTCATAGTTGTATTCTTTTGTATAGCACGTGTTGCTATTCTTTTGTATTACTTTGGGTCTTTTTGACCACTACCCTGATGTACACTTTCGTGTGTTAGTTATATATTCATATCTTCTTCCGCCTTTGTGATATGGATGTCTGTGACTGTTTGGCGTTATGCTTATTTCTATGTTTGTTTCCGGAGATTATTTATAGCCACCATGTGATAGCTTTGAGTTTGTGTCAGAATGTCAGATTTCCTCCTTAAATGAAATGCATGCTATACTATCTGACATATCGGTGCTCGCACAAAGAAGTTACATGGATGGTCGCTCCTCAACAGCATTATTCTTCGTGCTAGTTGACAGCACTACATCGTAGTGTTCTTAGCTAGCGTGGGTATAGAGGTGGGGCGTCATAAGGCTTCTGCGTTGTAGACTCTATATATGGTGTTCCGCTGTGTTGGTATCTCTGAGTTGTTTATCTGTATTGTATATTAAGGTGTATAACTAGATAGGTGTTTATAACTATCTAGTATGTGATGTATTTTCTGTATAACTCTGATTGATATTGTATATTATGTAAATACTTATGTGATTAATATAATTTATTCGTTCCGCTGTTGAGATTCTGATGTTGTTTCTTCTTTCATCCCTATCCTTTCTATTTTCTATCCCTTTCTTTCTTCAATACAATACGACTTTCAGGTGGTAAAAAGCCGGGTCGTCACAGTTGGTATCAAAGCGCTAGGTTGAGCGAATACCTAGACTCTTAAGTGATTTCTTTTTTGAGAAAGCGTATTTGTAATTTTTATATATGTATATATTTATTTCTACCCATCTGTTGGGTTACCTGTTCGAGTTTTCCAATATAAGTTATAAAGGTAGATAGGGTAGTGGTGTGTGTAACACGATTACTAATGGTTAGAGTTTGAATGTTTGAGATTGGAAGTGTATCTGTCGAGATTGTAGATCTAATACCGTCTCGAGTAAGTTTTGGATAGTGTAAGGATTTCATTGATCTCTAAAGGAAACCTGTTAAGGTTCGGAGTTCATTTTTGAAGTGTAAGTTTGGATGGGTTAGAATTGGGATCTGTTGATTGAACAGAAATAAGTCATGATATCTTGATACCCCAGGATGTTGTAGCTATGTGATGAGACACAATGATTATGGATTTCTTCGAAGATGTTTCTTCGGAAACAAGTTAAGAAGTGTATCTGCTTCAGTGTTGTGGCTAAGTTCAGTAGGGTGCTTCTGTTTGGTTTGAGGTCCGAGTTTCTCGAAGAGCCTTGGATAGGAAGTCTTTGGGCATCTGAGTCATCAGTGCAGCTCAGAGTGTTCCGTGAGCCGTCGAGAAGGTTTTATGGTAAGCAGTTTTTCTTGAGGTAATTCCAAGAGTAGCAGAGATGATCCATTTCTTCGATGGATTGGCTAATTAAGCATAGGCTGTTCTGTTTGGTGAAGAGAGAATAGTTTTTCTTTGGTAGTGGGCTAGGTTGATTGCAAAGGTGACTTGCGATAGTTGAGTGTTCTCCTGGGTTGTCAAGATTTTTCTGGATGTCACCAGGAAGTCAGAGGTTTGTTCACTTTTGGAGATTGAGTTTTCCCTATCGACCAGATTCTAGGAGTGGTACCGATGGTTCAGCCTAGTAGTAGGATGGTTTTTGGGGAGAGAATTTGGTGAAGCAGCTCGGGTATTGGAGGAACTTCTGAGTTTCTTTCATGGATATGATGAACTAAAGTTTTGGGATGTGTTGTCCAGTCTGTGCTTGTGTTCGTCATCAGCATTTTCATCTGCTCGGTCAGAGTAGCGCAGTGGAAGCATGGTGGCAGCTGTTTTAGTTTGGAAACAACTTGAATTTGCAGTGTTTTGGATTAGAGAGTTTCTACAGGAAATTTTCAGGATCTGAGGCCCGATATGGAGTGCATCTGTTTTTATCCCTTCCAGATGGGAGAAGTGAGATCTGTTTTCTGATTTGGAATAGAGTTGTGTTCTGAGATTGGTTGATCTTGGAAAGATCATTTAGTTGGATTGTTTTTGGTTCAGTTTGTTTCTAGAGAGCATCAGCAAGGGTTGAGCTGATAAGTAAGGATGTAGGCAGCCATGATCCTCTAAAGGGTTTTGTGGATAAGTGACGAAGGAATTTGGATTCCGTAATCGGAGATTTGATTTTGGATAAGTGTTTGGTCTTTAGGATTGAATTGTCAGTTTAGGATAACTAGAATTCGATGTGTTTCACATATCTCTGAGGGAGTACATGTAAGATCTATCTCTGGTTGTAGAACCAGCAGTTCATGGAGTTTTGTTTGTTTGAGTCAGACTTGTCTGTAGTCTGATATCCTGTCTTGTTTTGTAGATCTAGATGAGTGGTAGCTCTGTAGCTTAGTAATATTGAATGTTTGGATTCTGTAGAGCGAGTATTCCGGCATTTATGCTTGAGAAACTCGAGAAAATTCTATCCAGAATTTTGTCTGGATAATTAGATTTGTTTGATTGGATGAATTGATTGCTATGGTTGTTAGCATATGATTGATATATGCCTGTGTTTTAAAAATTAAATCTTTAATTGGATTATTAAATTACTTTTGTTTTAAATTTCGGGATGAAATTCTTTTAAGGGGGAAGGAATGTGATATCCCGGAATTTTTGGCAATATCAATTTAATAATCCGTGTTAAAATTAAATTGATTTAACAATATTATTAATGATAAATTTGAATATCCTTTGATAAATATTTAAATGTGGGGTTTTATCTTTTAAAAGCTAATCAATTTGCCTTCTATTTATAATATATATATATATATATGTATCTGTATATATTGTAAATAGTTAATCTTGTTTTAAATTTAATAAATAAAGGCATGATTTCTAATTCTAATATTTTGGTAAATTGGAAATTTGATTTAATTTAATATTGAATAAATAACTATATGTCTTTAAAATACTCAAGATAAAATTTAATAGTTTAAAATGATTTAGCTTAGGTTTAAATTTAAATAAAAAGGGTTTGTTTTGTTTTAAATATAGTTTATAAAATAAGTCAATTTATTAATAAAATGATAATTTCTTTTATAAATTATTTTAATTCAATAAGGAGTTTTTTTCAAACAATATTAATAATGTAATGTCTTAACAAATGGATTTTAATAGAAATTGTTGTTTCAAACTTATATGTGTTTTGGAGAGCTATGATTTGTAAATTTAGAATAAATTTTTTCAAAAATGTTTAAAATAAAAAAAACTGTATAAATATTAAGCTTAAGTATAAATCAAATGTATGATATCAACATAAGTATGAAAATAAAATAAGTTTATAATTTTAAAATATAAAAGAAAAATAAAAATAAACACACACGCATGCTAGAAATAGAATTAAATACTTAGGTTAAAATTTATAACAAATAACTATAACAACTTTATATTTATATACATAAAGTATATATGCACATAAGGTAGGAAAGCATAAGTAGGCAAGAATAAAATGAAAGAATCTTGCATGTGAAGCTTGGTTATGCAAAGCAAGTAGAATTTGTATGTAAAGTGTTGCAGGCAAAAATAACAAAGTAAAATAAAATAACTAAAAGCAAAGAGCAAAGCAAGATAAATGCAGACAAGAAAATCTAAGCAAAGTAAAAATAAAACAACTTTATATCTATGAACATCAAGTATGAAAGCAAACCAGGTTTGTGTAATAAATAAAAAAAGAGTATAGCATGTAAAGTAGTGATGCAAAGACAAGAAGAAAATCTATAAACAAAACAAAAAAAGTAAAAAAAATAAAAGCATGAAGTACTCAAAGCATTTAATGCTTTCATATTTAACTGTAAAAAAAATGTCAATTCGACTTGTTTTAAAGTCATCTCAGCCCCCTCCAAAAAAATAAAAATCTCTGACCTATACATATAAATAAAAGAAAATTGTACCAGGCTTTGTAAGAATGTTGCCTGTAAAAGATGCAAGCAAGAACAAAATGGGAAAAAGGAATAAAATAAAGTGCAAAAGATCTATCTACATACAAAAATTAGATAAGCATGAAAACATAAGTGCCATTTCATTTAATTCGAGCACACCCTTTGGTCTACCAGAAATGTATAAAAAAATCATTTCAGCCGAAATGTATAACTCAATTCAGCCTCCAAAATAAAATATCTTGCCTGATAAAACAAAATAAAGAAAAGCTTGCACCAGTAAAAGCCTACACCCTTTACAAACTTATCTTTCTATATATACATGTTCTTGTTTCGGTTTGTTCTCAAAACTTAGCAAATCAGAAAAGCAAGAAAAAGTAAGCTTTCTTTTTAACAAACTTGAACAACTTCAACAATCAAAAGCAAGAGGATTTCAGTTTTCAAAGCCCTGTCTTCATTCTTCAAAACCGGTTTCAAACAAGAAAGGCTCTGCCATCTTTTAAATACTGTGAGTAACTTCACTTTTAAAAACTTAAAGTAAAAGTTAGTTGCTTGCTAGTACGTGAAGGTGATATGTATTGCATAAATGAAACCTGATGTGAATATAATTTTTGTGCATGCTGTGTATATTTACTCTGCCCTGTTCTATTAACCTTTCCAGGCTCAAATTTCCAATTAAACACATTATCACTTAATCTAGTTTTTGTTAGGATTCAACTTACAAATCAAAGATGTTTGATTTAACATGAATAAATGTTTAAAAATTTAAGCAAGCCACAAATGAAGCTTGTTGCCTCTGGATATATAATAAATATCTGGGCATGTTAAATAAATCAAAAACTCAAACCTTTTAAAATGTAAATCCTGTATTATAAATTGAATATTAAAATCAAAATATGATTTTTAAAAACAAAAACTATAAATTTCAGCAAAGGGGTTAAGGTGCAATTCTGGTTTGAACATAATATGCAAATTTATGACTTTCTGGTGATCAAGTTGATCAGAGCGCTCGAGGTTCTTCCAGATGATGGAGGAGTGATCGTAGTTGATGGGAAAAATACTGGAGGGTGTGGCTTTTCATCGAGGATGTTGCGGCAGTGAAATATTGTCTAGAACCCTAGTTTAAGTAGTGATCAGTAAACGATCCATCGCGGCCTCTTCTGTTGATCGAGTGCTTCAAGGTTTTGAGAGATGGAAGGTTGGGCGTAAGCGAAGTCGTGGCCGGAGTAGCCGATCTTCTCGTGGTCGGAGCTTCGTGATTTAGGCGTTGACAGGTTTGGGTTAGGGTGACTGCACCTGTTGTTTCCGGGTTTAGTTTGAAACTCGAATTCAAATTCGAGTTGGGTTGGAGCTAATCTGTCGATCGAGTTGGGGTAGTGGAGTGGTTTTGGATGTGGAACGATCATCACTGATGATCGGAGGAGACTGGGGCGACGTGCATGTGCACGGAGTGTTGTGTCTGGTGATGTTGGGTGGGTTGTGGAGCAGAAAAGTTGCTCGAGTTTAACTCGAGTAATTCGAATGTTGGACTCGAAGGAATATGGGTTGGTCTCGAGTCAACTTGTAGATGGCTCGGGTAGATTTTGTTTACAGGTTGTAAACCTGCAAGTTTTTAAACCTAAACCTGGGTTTTTAAAAATGTAAACAGATAATTAAACTAAGTTAAAAATCAAATTTCTATTGGGTTCAAACGAAGTTTGGATCTCAGTTTTTAAATATAATAAAGCTTTAAAATTTAAATTTATTTGTAACAACTTTTAAAGGTTTAAATAGTTTGAAATTTAAAAGTAAATTTGAAAGTAAATTGCCCTTAAGTACCTTGTTAATGATAATTTGATCATTAATAAGAAAAATGTTGTTATTCTTGAGTAAATGAAGATCAATGACTTGTAATCATGAAGTTAATTAAAATGAATAATTAACTAATTCAATTAATTAATGATTTGGATTAATTTAGTAATTATGAGTTTAAATTAGTTAATCAAGGTTTAAGATAATAAGTTTAGGATAATTAAATTGGCAATTAAGAATCATTAAGTAAATAAGGTTTAATTTCTAATTAATGATTAGTGATTAATTAATTTAAATAATTAAAATTAATTAAGTTACAAGTTTAACACTTAATTAATTTAATAATTAAGCAAGGATTAATTAATGAATTGTTAAGGTAGAATTTATTTGTAATTAATAATTAATCTTAGTTAATTATTTTAGAAAAGTAATTTAAGAATTATTGGATAATGAGGTCATTAACTAAGAATATAATTGATTAGTGATTAATTAGATTAATTAATTTAAAGATAACCAATTGTAAATTGTTTAAGTATAATTACTTAATAGAAGCAATTAAGGAATTAATTACTCATTGTAATTAATTAAGTTTAATATGAATTGTTAAGTTAATTAATTATGTTTAATTAATTTAAATAATCATATGATGATGAGATAAGTATAATTGCTTAGGAAAGTAATTAATGATAAATAATGGATGTAACTACCCAGGAATGATTTAATGGTGAAAGTAATTGGAATATAATCACTTTGTATAAATTAATCAAGGGATTAATTAGAGAAAATTAATTAAGGAGTAATTAATTTATTTGATGGAGTAATTAAGAGTAATTAATTACTGAACGGGGTTAATCAAGGGTGATTAACAATTTGGTTTAATTGAAGATTAATTACTTAATGTAGTTGATTTAAATAGAAAATATAATTAGAGATCATTAATTTTTATAATTAATGAAGTAATGGATTTATTTAAAAATAATTAATAATTGAATTATTAGCACAATTAATTAAGAAGTAATGTAATTAATTTTAGTAATTTAAAGGTTAACTCCTATATTTGGTTAAAGGTGATTAATTTGTGAAAATGATTGAAGGATAATTTCTTGAATAAAATTAAATGTTAATTAATAAAGTGGGATTAAGTGAAATGAATTTATTAATTGATTGATAATTGATTAATAGTTATATAAGCAAGACTTATAATGGTAAAGTAATTAATTTAATTCACTTTAAATTAATTAGAGATGCAAGTAATTAATTTAATTCATTTTAAATTAATTATAGATGATGTGATTGTTTACCTTGAATGGTTTAAGATCTTAGATATGAGATAATTGATGCTATGTGATATGGATGCTTTGATTTAAGTGTGATGATAATATGGATTATCTGTTATGATGATAATATGCATTATCTGTTTGTAGTGATAATATGAGTTACATATTGATGATGATAATGTTGATTATCTATTGTGATATTGTGAATTATCTATCTGTGTGTATATGGATAATTGAATTGAATTGTTTTAAACTTTAAAACAACTTGGACCTAAAAGATGGCATTTTGGATTTCGATGAGACCGGGATCGGGTTTTCCATAGTTGGAAGTCCGAAAACCACATCGATCCAAATTAACGATAGGTCATGAATCTGAAGTGAAGATGGAGATTCAGAGTGCAAGAGTTGTCGTCGTTAACTCTGTGGATGATTCCAAAATGAGTGTAACGAGATAATGCCTTCGGTTTCGTTCGACCCCGGAATGAATTTGTATGGATTGAATGCTTTCAGAACATCGTCAGGTGGGTGATGAGCATTCTAAGTGATGTGTTCTGATTAAAGGTAGTCGTAGCCTCAAGCCTCACCAACAGGGAATGGCTAAAACAGGGGATGTGCAGCAAGGTTAGGTGGGTCATGCCCAAGCAGGATGAGATATACCCCTGTCTAGATGTCTCTTTTTATTCTACTGTGTGGGCGGTTGCTAGCTACAACTGCGGGGTTATCTTGTTCGGGACTGTTCAGTAAGGAATGGCTCCGGCCTTGTGTTGTAGGGGAGTTAGGGTGGCTCCTCGGTACGTTGATCTAGGCCACGTACTGTGACGGGCGGTACCCCAGTAGCCCTGCCATTGTATGGAATCCAATCCCCAATATGTGTCGTACGTATTAGTTGTGCCTAACTATGTCGGAATGTGAGATGTAAGCTTTTCAGCTATTTCTGTATTTTACTTGAAAACCCTAGACACTATTATAATATCACTGAATTTCCTAAAAAAATTGATTTGGTTAGCGTAAGGTAAAAACCTACCCGTGTTTATGTGTGGGAAGTCTTACGTGATACCTTTTGTTTCCAAAGGCTTATCAAAATTAAGTAACTTTAACCTGTTACTCATACCAGACCCGGAGTTTATTTCTGTTTTTCCTAAACTCTCAGGCACTCAAATTTTTACGAGTAGCCAAGGGATTAAGGTTAGCATTGACGAATTCTGGAGGAGCAATGGGGCAGGAGGCTTCTGCGTTGTAGACTATATATATAGTGTTCCGCTGTGTTGGTATCTCTGAGTTGTTTATCTGTATTGTATGTTGAGGTGTATAACTAGATAGGTGTTTATAACTGTCTAGTATGTGATGTATTTTCTGTATAACTCTGATTGATATTGTATATTATGTAAATACTTATGTGATTAATATAATTTATTCATTCCGCTGTTGAGATTTTGATGTTGTTTCTTCTTTCTTCTCTATCCTTTCTATTTTCTGTCCCTTTCTTTCTTCAAGACGATACGACTTTCAGGTGGTAAACAGTCGGGTCGTCACATTAATACGTCAAAATCTCATCAAAATAATTGGCATCAAAATATAATACCAATGAATTTTCATTCATCAAAAATGTCACAAGAATCTTCTCAAAGATAGAAAGGGGTATCATACCCTAAACTTGTATTCATAACAAGTCAATGACACACGAATTCACCAATGCACAAAAATTGATAAATCTTATCAATAGAGATCACGAAAATTGGTGAAGCACAAATTCTAGAAATCATCACAAGAAATCCAGAAAACACAAATTCTAGAAATCTACACAAGAAATCCAGAAAACACAAAGAAGGGGGGAGGCCTATCACAAAACGGGAGTACGAAAACTCACCACACCGGTTTCACAAAACGAGACGCTATCTCATGGTGGCTAACCATTAAATTTTGACACACGAATGGTCTGAAGACCGTGGGGCGCTACCCCACTTCTATGTGAGTAGAAACTGCACAAAAGCGAGGTTTAGTCTCCCTCGCAGACAAAGAGACATCGCACAATCGCTAGTCTAAATCATAAAAAGGGAAAGGCCTAACAGAAATTGGGAGCATGAAAACTCACCAACTGGTATCACAAAACGAGACGCTATCTCATGGTGGCCAACCATTAAATTTTGACACACGAATGGTCCGAAGACCGTGGGGCGCTACCCCACATATGTGGTGGCGAAACATCACACAAATGCGATGGCGAAACATCACAAGAGCGGGGTCTAGTCTCCCTCGCAGACAAAGAGACATTGCACGGTTGCTAGTCTAAATCACAAAAATGATCGTCATGATCATCAAGAAGTGTCAATTACACTAAGTTAGTAAATATAAAAGTTTAGCTTCAAGTCCCATAACCACTAGGTTAACTCAAATATTTACGAACAAATTGTAGATCTTTACTAGAAAATTGTCACAAGAGTTTCCAATCGAACAGGTCCAAGAGTTAACCGACGAAGCAAACGCAAGCATTTCATACCACTTGTTTTACTAAGCCGTTTAATTAGATTTCTCATCCGAGTGAAGTAAAGGCTTGTATATACTAGTAGATTGGAAAATAGTTTAAGTAAAGAGCTTTGTAATAAAATAGTTTTGAAATAGCTTTGTTGAAAGAGTTTTGATATTTACTACTAGTATTGAAACCTTCATAATTTCAAAGTGACAAAGCATAAAAGTGATTGTAGAAACAATCAATCACAAGAATTCACATACAAAGATGTGAATAGAATCCAAAGAAATCGATACCGAATCCTTCAAAAAGTATGTTCACCAAAAATCCCGAGGAAAATGTCATCAAATTTGCTAATAAATGATAGCAACAAATCGGGGAATTAACAAGAATCGATTAAATTTGGAAACCAAATCAATTCACTAAAATTCACATTCGAAGACGTGAATAAAATCCAAAGAATTCGATTCCAAATTCATCAAAATAAAAATACCTAAAAATTCCAGAAATAGAAGTTATCAAAGTCGACAAAGGTGATAACAACTAATCGGAAAAGAAGAATCGATTAGCAATTGGAAAAAAAAAACGAGCATAAATGCATAAATGACCTCAACAAAAATAAAAATCAAGTCAATGCCGAAGTCAACAATTAATGGCCACAGAACGAATCAACATCATCATCAAAGAATTCAACGGCAAACAAAGTCAGAGTCTTGGAAATCAAGGAATTAACAATTTCACAAAAACAAAGTGACCAAAGTCAAATGGAAATCAAGCCGAGGAAAACACAAAATATCAAGTTCAAAATCGCTGAGTTTCAAACTAGATATGAGTGAAAATCAGAATCACTCAATTTGCAACCGGTCGAGCTACTTTTCATCACGGTGTAACAGGTACACAATGACACCCATAGCATAGCACAGAAGTGGAATAAAGTCCAGAGGTCAAAATAACTTTAATTGGCCAAATTCGAATAAAATCAACATCGGCTAAATCAATACAAAGCCGAAAACACAAGAACAAAATCCTCATCATCAAAAACCCAACTTGAGTTCGCAAAGCAAACGGAGGCCGAAGCCAAAATACTTTCACGAAATCAAAATAAAATGCATATGAATGAACGTTAGGAATTCATACCTAACAATCAAAGATAATCATATACAAATATGAGAGATAAAATATCGACAAGTAGTTGTAACACATGTTCCATCTAAGTTATGTTTTATATTATGTCCATAAACCCCTGGCTCTAATACCAAGCTTTGATGCCCCACCTCTATGCCCATGCTTGCCAAGAACACTACGGTGTAGTGCTGTCAACTAGCACGGAGAATAAGGCTGTTGAGGAGCGACCATCCGTGTAATTGCTTTGTGAGAGCACCGATATGTCAGATAGTATAACATGCATTTTAGAGGAAATCCGACATACCGATACAAACTCAAAGCTATTACACAGTATCTATAGTAGTTTAGGACAAAATATAAAATAATAACACAGATAATATAAATGCGGAACACAGATAAAACAAAGAGTCTCATATATATAATAACTGATGTCAGTTACAATACATGTGATACAATACATATGATACGACTACAACTGTCGACACTGGAAGTTATATATACAAGTATATTATCGACTAATATACATGAATACATATCAACCTATGCTATGACACGATAACTCCAAAAGGTATGAAAAGTCTTCATAGCTCTTGCAGCAACCCATAGTAAGGTATCAACAATCCTGTAAATACTCGGTCTGACCCGAGTATTAAATTCAAAATAAAATAATACATGGGTCAGTCTAATTCAAACTCAGTTATTAGTGTACAGAAGCAATAATAATTAACTAATCAAATAGACGACAGACACAATAAGTTTACCTATCCGATTCTTAAATAAAGAAATCGGATAACGACAAATATAACACATAACAGTGTTAAACAACAAATCAGCATAATCAAATCATCAACAAAGATAAGTAAAAAGAATTTCAATGAAGATAATTTAGAAAGACATCAGAATTGCCTAATCGGCAATTAACAACAAAATCTAATTATTGAATAAATAATTAGAAACCCATAATCTAATTATCAAGTAGATAATTAGACATCAACAAAATGATTAAATTAAACCAAATAAAAATGCAATTTCAAAACATTTTGAATTAAATAAACGAAACAGTTCAAACAGCTGAAATATAAATTAAAACGCTAATTTAAGTAGGGCTATAGTGCACGCACGCGTGCACTGCCTCGCCACTACAGTAATTAAATACACAAAAGATCAATAATTCAAAAGCAATAGAATATCAATAAAATCAATACCGTGTGGCTACAGTTCACGCTTGCGTGCACTGCCTTGCCACTACAGTGATGATGTACACAATGAAAATTCACAAACGAACACACGGTCAAACCCAAGAAAGTGTCAGGTTCAACACAACTGCAGTTCGAATAAAATGGTCAAGATATAAAACTAAGTGTGGACCATAGTTCAAATCGACTAACAGAAAACAGAGGCTGCAACATCTCTGTTCAATTCTATAAAATTTATTATCCAGTCAAATGCAAGCAAGGACATAAATACAACATAGCAATGTACACACTTCGAGGTGGCACCTCGCGAATACAAGGCAAGACTGCAACAAGATTGCAGTCACGAGAAGGTCAGCAGCAAGCAACCAGGATTAACATTTTAACGCAAATGCACATGTATGCATATATAGGTACACACATACGTATCTACTCAATGAAACAGGGCCAGTGAACTAAGCTCATACGTGTAGGTAAATGAGGATGCAATGAAGCCAAAGCAAGCAATCATAAACAAAGTCGAAGTCAACTAGACCGAACAACATGTAACAGGAGTTACAAGTGACTCAGGCAAATGTACAGGAGCAACAACCACTACAGGTGCAACATAATGCAACAGTGGACATGGTCAAGGCTACAATTCAAATCCATGTGCAAATTGAAATAGGCAGTGACAACTGATGGTATTCAAGTGCAAGATTCAATACAGTATGTCCCAATACCAGATTACAATGAATCAAAAAGAAACTGCAACAACAGGAAGTGGCAGTCATGCCAATGACAACAATTATCACAATCAAAGTCAAGTGATTTCAACTGCAAGTGAAGTATAAGAAGCTCGGACAAGTTTAAATATGAAACAGAGATAATGGTACAATATGTACATGTATAGTGAAGATAACTTCACGTAACTAGTTGAGTCAAAGCCAAAATTACCGAGAATAAAAACGTTTCGATAAGTCAAGGCTAAAATCGAACAAAACCATGGTAATACACGAGTGTCACCAGAAGTCAAGACCGAAGTCATAATAGGAATCAATGCTCGGGTCGAAAACACTCGACAAATTCAAGCAAAACACAGCAACGTACAAGTCGAACGAAACAAATTCCAAAACAATTTAAAGCCATGGTTATCAAGAAATCCAAGCGACAAAAGATTAAACGACTATGAATAGTTGGATGTGAGAATTACTCACCTTGAACAAGATCGAAGCGAAGGCAAACTCGAATCAAGTGGCCGAAGCTTCTCAGAGACGAACAATCGATAGAGCAAGGAAGTCGAAGCCGTGGCCTCCCGAAGACGTGCGAAATCGAAATTGAAACCCTAATTTAGGACGAAGGAGCGAAACCCTCATTTGATCGAACGAAGAAAATTTTTGAGGCCGCCATTTATTTTCTTTTCTTTTGTTAGGGTTTTAACGAATGAATGAAATGTGAAAGAGAGGGGAACGGTATAATAGTTGATAAGCATCACGGCCCCAAGAAAAATATGGGCCAACATTATTTTAAAGCCCGCATTCACTTTTAACCATATATTAAAAGAATTTCAACCTAATAAAATTCCAACAGCAATAAATATCACCATTAATCGAAATGACGATGATTACAAATTGGTGAGAAATTCCTAGGTTGTTACAATGACGGACTATAACATTGTTGTTTTAGTAAATGACTTTCGAAAGGAAATATTTTGTATAGTATTGGGATTTATATCTCTATCTTATTTTCGAATCCCTATACTATTGGTTCTGGGTTGTCGCAACGATGTTTTACGCAACATTCGTTTTGACCCAAATAAATGTGTTAAGAGAATGTTTTCCTTAAAGAATAAAACATATACTTAACTCTGATTTAAGTATATGTAATATTTTCTAAGTTTTGAAAATAAATTGATTGTGACTTACTTATTATTAAATAAGTATTTGGAAATATTTTCCAATATGAAGTGAAAAGTTTTGAGATTATATCTTTTTAAAGATAATTTGAAATAGATATTTGGCAAAGGATTTAATTAATACAAGATTAATTAAAAGGGCCTAGTGATTGTTATGGTGCTAAATATTTGTTTGTTTGCTTTGATAGTTAAATAACCGACTATCAAACTTTGCCAAATTTTAGTTCCTCGACTTGATATGGGAACTATTTAGTCATACACTTAGTACGTAGCCTTCTATGTAGGCTTGATTATCGTTTGTGTTAAGAATGTTTATTCGCATAGTGCGGAGTATTACTCCAATCTATCGAGCTTTCTTCTTGGACCGAAGGATAGCAAGTTGAAAGTTAGAGACGTGATAAGTCCATGAGACTTAGTTTCTGTGTGAGGTTGAGAAATGCTTTTGCGTTGTTGGTGCGAAGAGACCGGGACCGGTTTATCCAAAAACCACTTCGGACCAACGTATATGCGATGATTGTGCAAGTTGCTTGTGATGATATTGACATTCCGGATTTTCATAGTGGGGGAATTCTTTTTGATCGTTTGGGGTTAAAATCCCAATATACATCCAGTAGTAGTGGTCTCTTCGTTATGAAATATCCAATTCGAGAACTAGTCTATACTAATCCTAGGGATTTCCCGACAGGATGTGGTAGGAAAGTACCTTCGGTTTGTCCTGTTCCTGGACAACTTGTCTGACATTGCATTTCTACAGATTACGTACATTGGTTTTTACAAAAGTACATCAGCGGTGGCGGAGAAGGCAACTTCTCTTAGCATAACACCCTCCTTGAGACGTATAAGCTTAAGGGTTGTATTTTTGTGGAAGGCAATTAGTAGTCAACGGAAATGGTAGTGTGGCATTCAAAGTGACATGATACGTGATTGTGAAAGGTAATCGTTGATTCATCAGGCCTCATCAACCGAAATGACTAAACAGGGTTAGATGCAGTAGGGCTAAGTGGATCATTCCCATTAGTATATGATCATCCTCTTCTAGATATATCTTTACATGCTATGACTTCATGTATCTGATAATTGTAGTTTGTATGCTAGAGGGCCCTCGGTAAAAGTCGGTAACAACCGGAGGATGACATATTTGGTACCATCAAGTTATAGAGGTGGGCCGGTCTTGTGCTGGAAGAGAAACTTTGTGACTGTTTCTTGTCTTTTGTAGTTGGGCCGGTCTTGTAGTTGATGGAGAATAAGGCTGTTGAGGAGCGACCATCCGTGTAATTGCTTTGTGCGAGCACCGATATGTCGGATAGTATAACGTATTTAATGAGGAAGTCCGACACACCGATGCAAACTCAAAGCTACTACACGGTGGCTATAATAATCTTCGAAAAATATATAGAAATAAACATAACACAAACCAGTCACAGACATCCATGTCACAAAGGTGGAAAAAGATATGAATGTATAACACTTGTAAGTGTACATCAGAGTAGTGGTCAGAAAGATCCACAATAATACAGAAGAATAGCAACACGTGCTATACAAAAGAATACAACCATGAGTCTATATCTCAGGTGTATACAACAAAAACTACTAACCTATGAGGTTAACCAAAAGTCAGAGTAATCAATCCCTGGGGAGAAGTCAAACAGAAGCACCTGTAACATCTCGGTCTGACCCGAGTATTATTTAATAAGAAAATAATAAACGAATCAGTCTAGCTATAAATATCAGATGACATGATATAGAATAAGAGATATGGCATAAACATGTGATAACCATAATGGCATACTAAAATAAGTATGTAACTGAAAATCAACATGAGATTAATCAATATCACAAGAATCTCTCAAAGATCCAAAAACGGTATCATACCCAAAACTTGTATTCATAACAAGTCAATGACACACGAATTCACCAATGCACAAAAATTGATAAATCATATCAATGAAAATCACTAAAATTGGTGAGGCATAAATTCCAGAATTCAACACACGAAATCCAGAAATCATAAAAAAGCGGGGAGGCCTATCACACGAACGGGAGCATGAAAACTCACCAACATATGTATCACACGAACGTGACGCTATCTCACGGTAGCTAGCCATTTATTTTTGCACACGAACGGCCCGAAGACTATGGGGAGCTACCCCCACAAAGAAATGAGACGAAGCTCGATAGAATGAGCTACAGTCCTCCACGTGGACAAAGAGACATCGCACAATTGCTAGTCTAAATCACAAAAATGATAGTCATGATCATCAAGAAGTGTCAATTATAGTAAGCTAGTAAATATATGAGCTTAGCTTCATGTCCCATAACTACTAGCTTAACTTAAATATTTACGAAAAAATTGTAGATCTCCACTAGAAAATTGTCACAAGAGATTCAATCGAACAAGTCCAAGAATTAACCAACCAAGTAAACGCAAGCGTTTCATACCACTTGTTTTACTAAGCCGTTTAATTATATTTCTTATCCGAGTGAGGTAAAGGTTTGTATAAACTAATAGATTGGAAATCGGTTTGAGAAAACGAGCTTTGTAATAAAATAGTGTTGAAATCTTTTGAAGAAAGAGTTTTGATATTTACTACTAGTATAGAAAACCTTTATATTTTTAAAGTGACAAATCATAGAAAGGATTGCAGAAATAATCAATCATCAAAATTCACATTGAAAAACGTGAATAAAATCCAAAGAAATCGATATCGAATCCATCAAAATGGATATTCCAAAATATCATGAAGAAAGTGTCATCAAAGTCGATAATAAGCGATAATAACAAAAGGGAATCAACACGAATCGATTAAAGTTGGAATTCTCAAGCAAATAGGCAAATAGCCAAAAGAGTGCAGATTCAGACGTTTGAAAACAAGGATTCAGACGTCTGAATCTGGAAAACAAAAGGTTTTCCAGAGTATATTTCAGACGTCTGAACCCTATATTTCAGACGTCCAAAATAGGCAATTTTTAGCCTATTTCCTTTATGGTCCAAAACAAACTAATTCAGATGTATGGAATATAGATTCAGACGTCTGAATACCGGGGAATAAAAATTCCCAGTATAATATTCAGACGTTTGAATCTAACGTTTCAGACGTCTAAAACTGGGGTTCAGGGCATTCCCTGAACATAGGCCAAAAGTGGCCAAACGGATACCGGAAGCGATCGATCGAGCGACAACGACTAAGGATTTACGCCAAGCGACAATACAGCCTTAACGGCTCTTCGATACGCCTCAATTATCAATATCCAAATATCCATAAAAGGATTTTCATAGATTTTGATTTCAAAATATCAAAAATGGAATATACACCAAATCAATCCAAACCAAAATCAATTGCACAAGAATAAGTGTTAGGAATTCATAACTAACAATCGAAGATAATTATAGACTAAGATGTGAGATAAAAATCTCATCTTTGAACCCAAACAATTGAAGAAGAAGCTCGAAAGCAAAGGAAGAATCAACCTCTCTACAACACAACCCAAACGAGCTTGAATCTATGCTCCAAAAGAAGAAAATTCCCAAAGTTAGGTTTAGGAATTTCTGAAATTCATAAGAGAAGGAGTTGGAGAAGATGAAGAGAAGGCTTATCACTTGGTTCTTCTATTAGTTTGGAGCTAGAGCTTGATTTGCAAAAGAATACTAGGGCTTGAGTTTCATTTTCCCATTCCCATCCACCATTTTTGCTTTAGAACTGAAAAGAGGAGGAAGTGAGAGTGAATGGGGAGGGATGATTCCGTTTGGGGTATTATTATGGCTAATGGGCTGAATCGAAACCTAAACCCTAAGTGAAAAGGTCAAATTTTAACTAGCTCCAAACATATCGAAGTTTTTACTCAAAAAGGTCGCAAACGGCGTTTTGAACTCAATGGCAGTAGTACCGAGTCCTAATTCGACCGTTTACAAAAAGTAGCTTTTCGGACTAAATTCCGAGTATCGATAAAATATTTAAATATAAAATCGATAAATATGCGGGTTGTTACATAAAAACATGTCTGTGTTTATATGTGGACTTGACTTACAAGATACTTTTTGTTTTCGAAACTAAGGAAAAGTTTGGTAATTTTATAAATTCAGTTGAGTGTGTTTCTTACGCTGGTTTACCAGACTGATCCGAACGTTCTTCCCTTTCAATGCAGAGGTCAGACCGAGTATATTTACAGGTTCAGATTTGGTGCTTTTGGAGCTTCAGTAGGAGAGCTAGAGATCTTCATTTTCGTATACACGTACTTGTTTTGATTATTTGTTGTGCTTTTTTTGTTGTTGTATATTATCGGCAATTGTAAGGATAGGTTATTATAACTGTTCAGGCTGATAACTATTAATTGATTGTTGAACTCTGATTGATGTGTATAAACATACAGTTTCTGTTTTGTAAAGATCATTGATATGATATTACATATTTTCTGCTGCGATGTGAGATTCTATATTGTTCTGTTTGGTTCTATCTTCTCTCTTTCTTCTCTTCTCTTCTTCTCTCTTCTTTTCTTTCTCTAGACTTTCTGTCAGTCTGTGCTTTTTGGGTCGGACATGTGTGAATTATTGTCGATTCAAAGGGTACGGATTTGCGGGTCGTCACACTTGGTATTAGAGCTTAGATTTTGTATATTCCTAAGCTTTGATGTGTACTCACTATAGATAGGGACAATAGCACCCTAGATTGAGTTGAGTGTATTATATATATGAGCATGTATTTTTCAGTGATATAAAATGATTTATATTGTGTTTTCTTATCCGTTGAGCTGTTTGTGAATTCTGGTCGTTATGTGGGATGCCATATTATCGATAGGAATTTCCAAACACTTAAACGAGGCAAGTCGACATAGTATTATTTTAAATTGGGTAAGTGAAATAATTTTACCTCGATTATATTTTATATATAAAGAAATAATTTTTCAAGAATTATTAAAGTGTATGTAAACTAATTGTTTGGTTGTTTGAAAATGTAAATATATATAAGTTAATAAAAGCTGTTTGAATAATCTAAATAAAAACAACAATTGTAAAGGAATGAAATTATATAAGCAAATGAATTATAAAGTATGGAATTATAATTAATATGATTTACAATTGCGAAATAATCTTATATATAAGAAATGAAACAATGTGCATTAGAAATAAAAATGGATTTAACTAAGAATTTGTGAAATTTGAATCCAGTTGATTTTGAAAGTTGTTTTTAAAAATTAAAGAGATTATATTGTTATAAATCTATATAAGATAAGTAAATTTGAAATGATCTTATATAAGTACAGAAAAAGGCTGTTGAGGAGCGACTATCCGGGTAATTGCTTTGTGCGAGCACCGATATGTCGGATAGTATAACGTATTTAAGGAGGAAGTCCGACACACCGATGCAAACTCAAAGCTACTACACGGTGGCTATAATAATCTTCAGAAAAAATATAGAAATAAACATAACACAAACCAGTCACAGACATCCATATCACAAAGGCGGAAAAAGATATGAATGTATAACACATGTAAGTGTACATCAGAGTAGTGGCCAGAAAGATCCACAATAATGCAGAAGAATAGCAACACGTGCTATACAAAAGAATACAACTATGAGTCTATATCTCAGGTGTATACAACAAAAACTACTAACCTATGAGGTTAGCCAAAAGTCAGAGTAATGAATCCCTGGGGAGAAGTCAAACAGAAGCACCTATAACATCTCGGTCTGACCCGAGTATTATTTAATAAGAAAATAATAAACGGATCAGTCTAGCTATAAATATCAGATGACATGATATAGAATAAGAGATATGGCATAAACATATGATAACCATAATTGCATACTACAATAAGTATGTAACTGAAAATCAACATGAGATTAATCAATATCACAAGAATCTCTCAAAGATCCAAAAACGGTATCATACCCAAAACTTGTATTCATAACAAGTCAATGACACACGAATTTACCAATGCACAAAAATTGATAAATCATATCAATGAAAATCACTAAAATTTGTGAGGCATAAATTCCAGAATTCAACACACGAAATCCAGAAATCATAAAAACGCGTGGAGACCTATCACACGAACGGGAGCATGAAAACTCACCAACATATGTATCACACGAACGAGACGCTATCTCACGGTAGCTAGCCATTTATTTTTGACACATGAACGGCCCGAAGACCATGGGGAGCTACCCCCACAAAGAAATGAGACGAAGCTCAATAGAATGAGGTACATTCCTCCACGTGGACAAAGAGACATCGCACAATTGCTAGTCTAAATCACAAAAACGATCGTCATGATCATCAGGAGGTGTCAACTACAGTAAGCTAGTAAATATATGAGCTTAGCTTCATGTCCCGTAACCACTTTCTTAACTTAAATATTTACGAAAAAATTGTAGATCTCCACTTGAAAATTGTCACAAGAGATTCAGTCGAACAAGTCCAAGAATTAACCAACGAAGTAAACACAAGCGTTTCATACCACTTGTTTTACTAAGCCGTTTAATTAGATTTCTCATCTGAGTAAGGTAAAGGTTTGTATATACTAATAGAATGGAAATCAGTTTGAGAAAACGAGCTTTGTAATAAAATAGTGTTGAAATCTTTTGAAGAACGAGTTTTGATATTTACTACTAGTATAGAAAAACTTTATATTTTTATAGTGACAAATCATAGAAAGGATTGTAGAAACAATCAATCATCAAAATTCACATTCAAAGAAGAGAATAAAATCCAAAGAAATCGATACTGAATCCATCAAAATGGATATTCTCAAAAATCACGAAGAAAATGTCATCGAAGTCGATAATAAGTGATAATAACAAAAGGGAGTCAACACGAATCGTTAAAGTTGGAATTCTCAAGCAAATAGGCAAATAGGCAAAAGAGTGCAGATTCAGACGTCTGAAATCAAGGATTCAGACGTCTGAATCTGGAAAACAAAAAGTTTTACGGAGTATATTTTAGACGTCTGAACCCTATATTTCAGACATCTGAAATAGGCAATTTTTAGCCTATTTCCTTTCTGGTCCAAAACAAGCTAATTCAGACGTCTGGAATATAGATTCAGACGTCTGAATACTGGGGAATAAAAATTCCCAGTATAATATTCAGACGCCTGAATCTAACGTTTCAGACGTCTGAAACTGGGGTTCAGGGCATTCCCTGAACCTAGACCAAAAATGGCCAAACGAATACCGGAAGCGATCGATCAAGCAACAACGATTAAGGATTTACACCAAGCGACAACCCAGCCTGAACGGCTCTTTGATATGCCTCAATTATCAATGTCCAAATATCCATAAAAGGATTTTCATAGATTTTGATTTCAAAATATCAAAAATTGGAATATACACTAAATCAATCCAAACCAAAATCAATTGCACAAGAATAAGTGTTAGGAATTCATACCTAACAATCGAAGATAATTATAGACGAAGATGTGAGATAAAAATCTCACCTTTGAACCCAAACAATTGAAGAAGAAGCTCGAAAGCAAAGGGAGAATCAGCCTCTCTACAACACAACCCAAACGAGCTTGAATCTATGCTAAAAAAGAAGAACATTCCCAAAGTTAGGTTTAGGATTTCTGAAATTCAGGAGAGAAAGAGTTGGAGAAGATGAAGAGAAGGCTTACCAATGGGTTCTTCTATTAGTTTGGAGCTAGAGCTTGATTTGCAAAAGAATACGAGGGCTTGAGTTTCAATTTCCCATTCCCTTCCACCATTTTTGCTTTACAACTGAAAAGAGGAGGAAGTGAGAGTGAATGGGGAGGGATGATTCAGTTTGGGGTATTATTATGGCTAGTGGGCTGAACCCAAACACAAACCCTAAGCGAAAAGGTCAAATTTTAACTAGCTCCAAACATATCGAAGTTTACACTCAAAAAGGTCGCAAATGGCGTTTTGAACTCAATGGCAGTAGTCCCGAGTCCTAATTCGACCGAATGCAAAAAGTAGCTTTTCGGACTAAATTCCGAGTATCGATAAAATATTTAAATATAAAATCGATAAATATGCGGGTTGTTACAAACTCCCCTCCTTAAAGAAATTGCGTCCTCGCAATATTTAAGAAGAAGATATATATAGTAAAAACCATGAGAGCATATTCATCACAAAAGAACTTTGAAATAAGAAATTCACCTCAAAGAGCACGAGAAAGTAAGTTCGGATGTGTTCGCTCGATGAACTCCCTAGATTCCCAAGAACAATCCTTAGGATTTGAAGACCATTTAACTTTCACAAGCGGGACATCTTTATTTCGAAGGCGTTTGACCTCCGAAGCAATAATTCGAATAAGATGCTACTCATAAGTTAAATTAGGAGAAACTTCAATCTCTTCCACAACACCGGGCTCAAGAATAGAATCGGAGTCTCGAAGACATTTCCGTAATTGAGAAACCTGAAACACGTCATGCATGGCAGAAAACTGAGCCAGTAATGAAAGGCGATAAGCCATGGAACCAATACGTTCAGTGATAGGAAATGGCCCAATATATCGAGGTGCTAACTTTCCCGATCGACTGAAATGTATAACACCTTTCATAGGTGAAACACGAATAAAAACAAGATCTCCAACAGAAAATTCTAATTTCCTTCTCCGGTTATCGGCATAGGATTTTGTCTACTCTGGGCTTCCTTCATCCTATGTCGAATAAGGTAAATTTTTTCTGTAGAATCCCGAATAAAATCTAGACCTAAAGCCAGCTTCTCACCGGTCTCAAGCCAACAAGAAGGAGATCGGCATGGCCTTCCATAGAGTGCCTCGAAAGGTGCCATACCGATACTAGATTGGAAGATATTATTATAGAAAATTCAACAAGAGGAATATGATCTTCCCAGCTTCGACCGAAATCAAGCACATAAGCACGAAGAAGATCCTCAAGAGTTTGATTCACACGCTCGGTTTGTCCATCGGACTGGGGGTGATAAGCTGTGCTAAAATTAAGCTTCGTTCCTAAAGCTTTTTGAAGACTCTTCCAGAATCCACAAGTAAACAATGGATCACGATCACTAACAATAGAAGTAGGAACTCCATGCAATTTAACAATCTCTTTAACAAAGAGTTTGGCCAAAAGAGGAATGGTTCGGTTAGACCGAACGGGAATAAAATGAGAAGATTTAGTAAGTCTATCAACTACAACACATAAGCTATCATGACCCGAACGAGAACGAGGAAGGCCATCTATAAAATCCATGGAAATTTGGTCCCACTTCCAAATTGGAATTTCTAAAGGTTGCAATAACCCACCGGGCCTTTGATATTCGGCCTTAGCGAGTTGGCAAGTCATGCAACGCTTAACGAAGTTAGCGATGTCAAGTTTCATTCCCTCCCAATAATAAAGTCGCTTCATGTCCGCGTACATTTTACTGCTACCGGATGAATGGTAAATTTAGAATGATGGGAATCTTCTAAGATGTCTTTTCGAAGATCACTAATATTTGGCACGACAAGTCTACCAAATTTTCGAATGCCTCCATGAGAATCAATATCATAGTCTTTCAAAACTTCAATATTAATTTTATCCTTAAAATTTTGGCCAAGAAGAGCCAAGTCGGGATCTAGCCTTTGATCTTCAAGAATGCGGTCTAAAAGAGAAGGATGAGCCTCAAGGCTACATAAAACAAATGATGAGCATGAATCGGATACGCGGTCTCGAATCTCACAAGTGGATAAGATCTCGAGATCGTTCCATTCAGATATCATCACAGAAACAACTGCTTGTTGCTTACGGCTAAGAGCGTCGGCGACACGATTACCGTTACCGTGGGTATAAAGAATATCAAGATCATAAGGAGCAAGGAACTTGAGCCAACGTTGTTGACGCAAATTAAGTTCCTTTTGAGAAAATAAATACCTCAAATACTTATGACCGGTATAAAGAACAAATTTCTCTCCTAAAAGATTATGACGCCAAATCCGAAGAGCGAAAACAATAGCCGCGAGTTATAAATCATGTGTGGCATATCTAGTCTCGGCCGGCTTCAATTGCCTAGAAGCATAAGCAATAACACGTTCTTTTTGCATAACAACGGCACCGAAACCAATGCGACTAGCATCGGTATAAACAATAAAATCTTGGTTCCCTTCGGGAATCACAAGAATAAGAGTATCGAAAAGAAAGAATTTCTTTTAAATAATCTTCTTTCCTAGAAACTTAAAACTTTCATAATCACAATTATCTCAATGTAAAAATCTTTCTAGAAAAATTTACATTTTACAAGTCAATATATCGTGTCTGATTGTCTCATCAAAGCGTTTAGGAAACTCCTATCGATAACGTTGATCAAGCGCATCGACCAAAATTCTTAAAACACTAAATGGGCAATACAATGACAAAATCATCTTTTATAGGATAAACATGTTTCTAAAAACTTTATGAAAATTCTCTTTGTTCGTTCTAAAAACAGAAATCCTAATTATACTTTTAAATAAATCTTATGAAAAAGATTTGCAAAAATTATTAAATTGATATTTTCATCCAAAATCAATAAATACAAGAATGGTCTCATCGAAATATTCATAGAATATTCGATTTATAAAATGGATGAAATAAGCTGGACAAACTGAATGACAAAATAAGTCATTCATAAGAATCATAACGAGTGCGTAGTGCGTAAGTGGAATGATAACTCACGCAACTCGTAGCCGCATGAAAATCGGTGGCAAGGTTGAGCTGAGAAGACCTTATCACCACACAAGATATTGCTTAGGTGATAATCCTAAGATAAGTCCAAATAAATCGAAAAATTTCACAAACTATTTAGATGAGAGAAATAAAACTTTCCTCATCATGAGGGTTTAAAGAATAAAAATTGATGCCCCCAAAAATTTGTAATCGGAATCACAAAGGAGAAATAGAAATCTGCTTAACAGATTAAGAATGTCAAAGATAAGTAGTCCACTAGGGGCAAAGGATATGGCTTCATAATGATTAAGCCAATCCTTTCACACAAATCAATTCCGAAGCCTAAGTAAAAATATCGGCTCGGAAAGAAAAATCACATATAATAATTTCGACATCAATAGAAAGTAAGTTGAGTGTTGCGGATCCACTATCCGAATTCGCAATTTTCAAAGAAGTCATCAAGCCTAAAATATTCAAAGAAAAAGAATCGACAAGTTCTTTTGATATAAAAATAATAATACCAACCCATATCAAAAAGAACTCAAATAGAAAGATCACGAAATAAAAAAACAGCATCAAGGATTGAATGCAAAATACCTTGACCAAGAGAAGTGTCACAAGGGGCTTGCACGACTTTCAACTTTCCCTCCCTCTTGCTAGGGAGTTTGGGACATGTAGATAAGTAATGACCCGGGCCTTTGCAATAGTGGCAATAGAGGGGTTTCAGGCACTTAATTACATAATGGTCCATGGAACCACAATTGTAACGTTGCTTACGACTTGGGGTAGGAGTCTTGTCTACCGAAGTTTCTTGTTCCACCTTCTTCTTGCTTTGAAGTATGGGGCATGAAGACATATAATGGTCTGCACCTTTGCAATAGCGGCAAGAGATAGGTCTAGGACACTTATTTATATAGTGGTCCTTAGAATTACAATTGTAGCATCCTCCACGATTAGGGATTAGAGTCTTTGCTACAAAAGTAGTTTGCTTCACACTCTTATTTGGATTAAGGCTCTTGAACTTAATATGCCTCTTCTTAGAAGTCCCAATATCACAAACACTTCCTTTACCAACCTCTCCATGAAGAAGAGTAACATCCACAAGCTGATTGAAAGAAACTTCAAGTTTCAAAGGTAGAACCATTTTGGGGTTCTTACTCAAAGCACAGATAAACTCTTGATTCTTTACAAGATCCAAAAGTTGTTGGGCAGACATGAATGCGCCATCCAGAGAAGGACTACTGGATTGACCAGCGCTAGGATTGCCAGAACCAGCCATTTCTTTTTTTATTTAAGAAACAAAGAAAAGAAGAAGACAAAAGTTATTCTTAGAATGAACATCAACAATCATGATGATAAAACAAGGAATCATTAAAGAAAAATAGGATTGAATGGTACGAACACCCGAATAAAATCCTAAAGCACGACTCCTAAGATGGACTTAGGACGATGATCCTTGTTGAATTATTCTACATTATTCCGAAGTTTGGCTCTGATACCAAGCTGAGATGCCCCACCTGTATACCCACGCAAGCCAAGGACACTTCGGGGTAATGTCGTCAACTAGCACGGAGAATAAGGCTGTTGAGGAGCGACCATCCGTGTAATTGCTTTGTGCGAGCACCGATATGTCGGATAGTACAACGTATTTAAGGAGGAAGTCCGACACACCGATGCAAACTCAAAGCTACTACACGGTGGCTATAATAATCTTCGAAAAAAATATAGAAATAAACATAACACAAACCAGTCACAGACATCCATATCACAAAGGCGGAAAAAGATATGAATGTATAACACATGCAAGTGTACATCAGAGTAGTGGTCAGAAAGATCCACAATAATACAGAAGAATAGCAACACGTGCTATACAAAAGAATACAACTATGAGTCTATATCTCAGGTGTATACAACAAAAACTACTAACCTATGAGGTTAGCCAAAAGTCAGAGTAATGAATCCCTGGGGAGAAGTCAAACAGAAGCACCTATAACATCTCGGTCTGACCCGAGTATTATTTAATAAGAAAATAATAAACGGATCAGTCTAGCTATAAATATCAGATGACCTGATATAGAATAAGAGATATGGCATAAACATATGATAACCATAATTGCATACTACAATAAGTATGTAACTGAAAATCAACATGAAATTAATCAATACCACAAGAATCTTCTCAAAGATCCAAAAACGGTATCATACCCAAAACTTGTATTCATAACAAGTCAATGACACACGAATTTACCAATGCACAAAAATTGATAAATCATATCAATGAAAATCACTAAAATTTGTGAGGCATAAATTCCAGAATTCAACACACGAAATCCAGAAATCATAAAAACGCGTGGAGACCTATCACACGAACGGGAGCATGAAAACTCACCAACATATGTATCACACGAACGAGACGCTATCTCACGGTAGCTAGCCATTTATTTTTGCACACGAACGGCCTGAAGACTATGGGGAGCTACCCCCACAAAGAAATGAGACGAAGCTCGATAGAATGAGGTACAGTCCTCCACGTGGACAAAGAGACATCGCACAATTGCTAGTCTAAATCACAAAAATGATCGTCATGATCATCAAGAAGTGTCAATTATAGTAAGCTAGTAAATATATGAGCTTAGCTTCATGTCCCATAACTACTAGCTTAACTTAAATATCTACGAAAAAATTTTAGATCTCCACTAGAAAATTGTCACAAGAGATTCAATCGAACAAG
The DNA here is from genome assembly GCA_030765085.1 of Allium cepa. NCBI lineage: Eukaryota > Viridiplantae > Streptophyta > Magnoliopsida > Asparagales > Amaryllidaceae > Allium > Allium cepa. The sequence continues at coordinate 179,365,584 of CM060940.1, forward strand.
TCCAAGAATTAACCAACAAAGTAAACGCAAGCGTTTCATACCACTTGTTTTACTAAGCCGTTTAATTAGATTTCTCATCCGAGTGAGGTAAAGGTTTGTATAAACTAATAGATTGGAAATCGGTTTGAGAAAACGAGCTTTGTAATAAAATAGTGTTGAAATCTTTTGAAGAAAGAGTTTTGATATTTACTACTAGTATAGAAAACCTTTATATTTTTAAAGTGACAAATCATAGAAAGGATTGTAGAAACAATCAATCATCAAAATTCACATTCAAAGACGTGAATAAAATCCAAAGAAATCGATACCGAATCCATCAAAATGGATATTCCAAAAAATCACGAAGAAAATGTCATCAAAGTCGATAATAAGTGATGATAACAAAAGGGAATCAACACGAATCGATTAAAGTTGGAATTCTCAAGCAAATAGGCAAATAGGCAAAAGAGTGCAGATTCAGACGTTTGAAAACAAGGATTCAGACGTCTGAATCTGGAAAACAAAATTTTTTCCAGAGTATATTTCAGACGTCTGAACCCTATATTTCAGACGTCCAAAATAGGCAATTTTAGCCTATTTCCTTTCTGGTCCAAAACAAACTAATTCAGACGTCTGGAATATAGATTCAGACGTCTGAATACCGGGGAATAAAAATACCCAGTATAATATTCAGACGTCTGAATCTAACGTTTCAGACGTCTAAAATTGGGGTTCAGGGCATTCCCTGAACCTAGGCCAAAAGTGGCCAAACGGATACCGGAAGCGATCGATCGAGCGACAACGACTAAGGATTTACGCCAAGCGACAACACAGCCTTAACGGCTCTTCAATACGCCTCAATTATCAATATCCAAATATCCATAAAAGGATTTTCATAGATTTTGATTTCAAAATATCAAAAATTGGAATATACACCAAATCAATCCAAACCAAAATCAATTGCACAAGAATAAGTGTTAGGAATTCATAACTAACAATCGAAGATAATTATAGACTAAGATGTGAGATAAAAATCTCATCTTTGAACCCAAACAATTGAAGAAGAAGCTCGAAAGCAAAGGGAGAATCAACCTCTCTACAACACAACCCAAACGAGCTTGAATCTATGCTCCAAAAGAAGAACATTCCTAAAGTTAGGTTTAGGAATTTCTGAAATTCATAAGAGAAGGAGTTGGAGAAGATGAAGAGAAGGCTTACCACTGGGTTCTTCTATTAGTTTGGAGCTAGAGCTTGATTTGCAAAAGAATACTAGGGCTTGAGTTTCATTTTCCCATTCCCATCCACCATTTTTGCTTTAGAACTGAAAAGAGGAGGAAGTGAGAGTGAATGGGGAGGGATGATTCAGTTTGGGATATTATTATGGCTAGTGGGTTGAACCCAAACCCAAACCCTAAGTGAAAAGGTCAAATTTTAAATAGCTCCAAACATGTCGAAGTTTATGCTCAAAAAGGTCGCAAACGGCGTTTTGAACTCAACGGCAGTAGTCCTGAGTCCTAATTCAACCATATGCAAAAAGTAGCTTTTCAGACTAAATTTCGAGTATCGATAAAATATCTAAATAAAATATTTAAATATAAAATCGATAAATACGCGGGTTGTTACATAAAAACATGTCTGTGTTTATATGTGGACTTGTCTTACAAGATACTTTTTGTTTTTGAAACTAAGGAAAAGTTTGGTAATTTTATAAATTCAGTTGAGTGTGTTTCTTACGCTGGTTTACCAGACTGATCCGAACGTTCTTCCCTTTCAATGCAGAGGTCAGACCGAGTATATTTACAGGTTCAGATTTGGTGATTTTGGAGCTTCAGTAGGAGAGCTAGAGATCTTCATTTTCGTATACACGTACTTGTTTTGATTATTTGTTGTGCTTTTTTTGTTGTTGTATATTATCGGCAATTGTAAGGACAGGTTATTATAACTGTTCAGGCAGATAACTATTAATTGATTGTTGAACTCTGATTGATGTGTATATACATACAGTTTCTGTTTTGTAAAGATCATTGATATGATATTATATATTTTCTACTGCGATGTGAGATTCTATATTGTTCTGTTTGGTTCTATCTTCTCTCTTTCTTCTCTTCTCTTCTTCTCTCTTCTTTTCTTTCTCTAGACTTTCTGTCAGTCTGTGCTTTTTGGGTCGGACATGTGTGAATTATTGTCGATTCAAAGGGTACGGATTTGCGGGTCGTCACATTTGGTATTAGAGCTTAGATTTTGTATATTCCTAAGCTTTGATGTGTACTCACTATAGATAGGGACAATAGCACCCTAGATTGAGTTGGGTGTATTATATATATGAGCATGTATTTTAGTGATATAAAATGATTTATATTGTGTTTTCTTATCCGTTGAGCTGTTTGTGAATTCTGGTCGTTATGTGGGACGCCATATTATCGATAGGAATTTCCAAACACTTAAACGAGGCAAGTCGACATAGTATTATTTTAAATTGGGTAAGTGAAATAATTTTACCTCGATTATATTTTATATATAAAGAAATAATTTTTCAAGAATTATTAAAGTGTATGTAAACTAATTGTTTGGTTGTTTGAAAATGTAAATATATATAAGTTAATAAAAGCTGTTTGAATAATCTAAATAAAAGCAACAATTGTAAAGGAATGAAATTATATAAGCAAATGAATTATAAAGTATGGAATTATAATTAATATGATTTACAATTGCGAAATAGTCTTATATATAAGAAATGAAACAATGTGCATTATAAATAAAAATGGATTTAACTAAGAATTTGTGAAATTTGAATCCAGTTGATTTTGAAAGTTGTTTTTAAAAATTAAAGAGATTATATTGTTATAAATCTATATAAGATAAGTAAATTTGAAATGATCTTATATAAGTACAGAAAAATAGTGAAACTATATAAGTAAAATATTTGTAAATGTGATTTATAAATAGAAGGAAATTATTAAAAGAATATAAAGCACTGAATTCACTACTGTTTCTAGGAAATAATAAGGGTGATGACTGCAGCATCATTAGTATCATTTTCGAGTTTCTATGTGATGAATTGGCTACCAATAGTAAATTAAAATTCCTAGTTTTGTTTCGATAAACAAATTTGATTTAAAATCCAAGTTGTAATTGATAAATATAAGTGAAATGAGTTTTGGATTTATAATGTGAAATAAAATTACAGCTTTGGTAAAGTTGAAATAAATTTGAGTTAGCATGTTAGATATATGATTTGAAATTTAACTAAAAGAAAGTTAAATAATTTGAATTGGATTTTAACCGGATTATATAAGTTATTGAAATAGACATTAAACTTAAAAGGTAAGTGATTATATAATTGAATTTGGAAGTTTAAATAAACCTAAGTTGTAAAGTGATTGCATAACCATGAATTGAAATTATAAAGAATGAGTTTAGTGAATGGAAGTGAACTAAGGTAGATGTTCACGGAATTATGAGTAATTAAGTTATATAACTTATAAAGTGGGAAAATGTAAGTAAAACCAATTCTTAAAATGGATAAACTATGTGACGCCCCACCTCTATACCCACGCTAGCCAAGAACACTACGGTGTAGTGTTGTCAACTAGCACGGAGAATAAGGCTGTTGAGGAGCGACCATCCATGTAATTGCTTATCACACGGTGGCTATAAATAATCTTCGGAAACAAACATAGAAATAAGCATAACGCAAATCAGCAACAGACATCCATATCACAAAGGCGGAAGAAGATATGAATATATAACTAACACATGAAAGTGTACATCAGAGTAGTGGTCAAAAGATCCACAATAATACAAAAGAATAGAAACACGTTCTGTACAAAAGAATACAACTATGAGTCTATATCTCAAGTGTATACAAAAAAAACTGCTAATCTAAATAGTTAGCTAAAAGTCAGAGTAGCTAATCCCGGGAAGAAGTCAAGCAGAAGCACCTGTAACATCTCGGTTTGACCCGAGTATTATTTAAGAAAATAATAAACGGATCAGTCTAGCTATAAATATCAGATGATATGATATAAAATAAAAGATATGGCATAAACATAAAATATGCATACTGACAAACTACTATAAGTATGCAAATGATGATCAACAGAAGATCAATCAATAAGAGATAAATCAATATCACAAGAATCTTCTCAAAGATCCAAAGAGGGCATCATACCCTAAACTTGTACTCATAACAAGTCAATGACATAAATTCCAGAAATCAACACGAGAAATCCAGAAATCATAAAAAGGGAAAGAGGCCTATCACATGACGGTCCGAAGACCATGGGGAGCTACCCCATATGGGTGAGTCGGAATCACCCAGATAAGGTCTAGGCTAACCAAAAAGCAAAAAGGTATGTGTGAGTGGAATCACACAAGTGGTGTCTAGCCTAACCTCGCAACAAAATGGTATGTGTGAGTGGAATCACACAAATGGTGTCTAGACTAACCTTGCGGACAAAGAGATATGTGTGAGTCGGAATCACACCAATGAGGTCTAGTCTAACCTTGCAAACTAAGAGACATCGCACAATTGCTAGTCTAAATCATAAAAATGATCGTCATGATCAACGAGAAGTGTCAATTACACTAAGCTAGTAAATATAAAAGTTTAGCTTCGTGTCCCATAACTACTTGCTTAACTTAAATGTTTACGAACAAACTGTAAATCTTCACTAAAAAATTATCACAAGAGGTTCAATCGAACAAGTCCAAGAATTAACCGACGAAGTGAATGCAAGCGTTTCATACCACTTGTTTTATTAAGACGTTTAATTAGATTTCTCATCCGAGTGAGGTAAAGGTTTGTATATACTAGTAGATTGGAAAACGGTTTTATAAACCAGTTTGGTATTGAAAATAAAGTTGAAATCATTTTGATGAAAGAGTTTTGATATTTACTACTAGTATTGAACCTTCATATTTCTAAAGATGTCTCGAAGAATGGTCAACTCAGCATCTTAACAAAGAAAGTTCTGTTGAATGTTTTTCAGATAAGATCCACTATGGAGGGGGGGTCCGGGGGGGTGGCAACCCCCAAGGTGGGGGTGCGGAGGCAACGCCACCGCTACGGGGTTCGACCTGCCCTGTCAGGTCGCAAGGGTCCAGGGGGCAGCGCCCCCGGCGGGGTGCGGTGCAGCGCCCTTTCCAAAACAGTACGACCTAGTGAAGAAAGCGGCCTACGACCTAAAACAAAAATGAGGTCTAAAGACCTAAGGGGGTGCGCGACCTAAGAAGGTACGCGAGCTAAGGATGAGCAACCTAACAAGGTTCACGACCTAACAAAAATAAGGTCACGCGACCTAACAGGAAACATGGTCAAGCGACCTAAGGGGTTACGCGACCTAACATAACACGGGTCAAACGACCTAAGGCGTCACAGGTCGAACGACCAAATTACTTAAGGGACAGGCGAACTAATGGGGTTCACGACCTAATGGTATTCGCGACTTAACGGGTTATAGGTGTAACGACCTAACGACATAAAGGCCTAACGACCTAAAGGTGAGGGGGTTACGCGACTTAAGGACAGAACTAGGACCGAGCGACCTATGACCTAGGAGACTCACGACCTACGACCTAAGGCCCGCGCGACCTAGTGAAATAGCGGAGGCAATATTAGGTCGGAGACGGCCTACGACTTAAGGCCAGCGCGACCTAAAATTTTAACACGCGAGCGACCTAACGTTATAAAGGCCAAACGACCTAAGGCTTAACTCGTGAACGACCTTTGGCTTAAGGCTTAACTCGCGAGCGACCTACGACCTAACTTCCAAGCGACTTTTCCACGTGCGCAAGCCACGAACCCGAGCGACCTAAGGGTCCAGAACGACCTAGGGCTGGAAATTCACCGAAAACACTAAAAAATGGAGTTTTTCGCCAATCCAATCCCAACCAAATGCAAATGTGCATGTTAAAGTGATAGGGAACCATTCCCAATAGTCCAAGATAGTTATAAGCAAGAGTGTGAGATAAAAATCTCACCTTTGCATCAAAATTTATGAAGATGAAGATTGAAAGCAAGGAGAAGCAATCCAAAGCTTGAATCCAATATCTTCTACTTGAATTTGGAGTTGAATGTTGGATTAGCAATTAAATTTGAGCTTGGAGTTTTAATTTCCCATTCTCTTCACCAGTAATGCAAATCTTGAGTTAGTTAGAAATTTATGAAGAGTGAGGAGAAGGGGCTGGGACTTGGGTTTTAATGGGCTAAACCAACCCAAAGTCCAAAGCGGGAAAAGTTAGTGAAATTCCACTGACTCCAAACATATCGATGTTTATACTTAAAAAAGTTGTAAACGACATTTCGAACTCAAAGGAAGTTGTCTCGAGTCCTAATTTGACAGTTTGCAAAAATTAGTTTTTTGGACCAAAATCCGATTAATGATATAATATAAATAAAATATTTAAATATAAAATCGATAAATATGCGGGTTGTTACAAACTATTTTGTTAAGTAAAACAAGATATGAATTTGAATAGTGAGATGAAATTTGACTTTAGTAAAAGGTTAATGAAATAAATTAGAGAATGAACTTATGTTGTATAGTGAAAGTGAAGGTAAATGAAATTGAAATGAAATATAACTTAAATGATGTTGAATAAAGTTGATTTTGGTATCAAAGTAAATTAATAACGTGAATTAATAAAGTAAAGTGATGAATGTGAAATTAAGTTATATAAAGAAATTCAACTTTAGTGGTTAGATGAGTTAACAATCTAATTGAAAATGAATTGATGTGGAATAGTGGATGTAAGTGTAAATTCATTAAAAAGCTAATGAAGTTGAGAACTGAATAATGGAATATTAAACCAATTTGAAATTAAAAGTGTTGAACCAAATTGAATGAATGTAAAGTAAATTAATTTGGTTATGTTAGATATGCATTGTTTGTTAGATGGATGTTGGTTGATTGTATAGAAAATCCATATGAAATTGAACTAATGAAATTGAAAGCTAAATACTTGAATTCAAATGGGAAGTAAAGTGAATTTAAATAGAATTGAATTTAATTTGAACTGAAAGTGAACTAACTTGAATGTAAATTTGTGAATGCAAATTAATTGAATATGAATAAATGAATGTTAATAATATCCAATGTTAATGAATCAAATGTGATTAAATTGAAAATCAATTTAATGAATATTAATAAGAAATGAATGTATATTGATTTGGTTATGGATTTATTGGATAGATATTGGTTAGTTGGATGACAGTTTTTCGATGGTTGGATTTGTTATTTTTGTTGCATTTGCTATAGTGGCATATATAGTAGCTGTGTTGATATATGTTGTATATTGATATTATTTTCATATATAGATGTTTCTCACTGTTTGTTGAGTGTATAGTAGGTGTTGATGGCGCTTGCTTCGCATTTGGAGCTCGATTTCGCGCTATATTAGCCGTATATGCTCGCTAATAATATATAAAGTATATATCTCGGATTACATATTATTCTTTTACACTTTTTTCCTTTCGGGATGCCTCATCCTCGATGATGAGATGTATATTTGTGATATATACATTGTTATATTTTTTCGGATCGAACCACGCAATGGAGACTATGGCGAATTTTTTGAAAATTTAATGTGTTAGAAAATTTTTGGGAAAATTGGAAAACTTTTTATAACTAAAGTTTTGGTTTTTGTGTTGAAAGTTAAATGATATTAGTACTTTTGAAAAGATAACTATGAACGGATTTGACAACTTAGAAATTTTTTTTTAAGAAGTTTATAGAACTATTATGAAAAGAGTTAATGAATTTTGTAACTTTTTCTTACTTAGTAATTTCGAGGTCGAAATTCTTTTAAGTAGGGGTGAATGTAACGACCCAGAATTTCAGTCATTTGAAATTCATATATTTAATTGATTTTAAAATATTCATGAGTTAATTTAATAGGCCGAATAGATTATATTTGAAATATAAGGATTTAATTGGATAATTAAATTGATAACTTAATATTTGAAATTGCGTAAATAATTGGAAATTGGATTTAATGTGACTGAAAATAATTTATAAAGTTGAATTAAATTCTATTTGAATTAGAACGATGTTAGAGAACTTTTAAAATCGAACTAAAAGTTAATTTGTAGAAATTGAATATTTTAATATTTAATTGACGAGTGAAAATGGTCATTTTTCAAACAATCTCGGATTTGGACGAAACAAGTTTCATTGGATTCGTAATGTTAAATTATTGTAAGATTTCAAATTTTGGTCAATCGGATTTACGGTTTGTCCGGAGCAAGCTAAAAAACGTAAAAATTGGTTTAAGTGAATTTTAAATTTGAATAGTAGATTCGAAAACCTATCTTCCAAATACGATCGAATTGGCTCCCGATATATATTCCATTGTATTCGGAATAGGGGTAAAACATTATAAACGCCAGGTGGCACATTCCGTTTCGAGTTCGGAAAATTTGGCGATGAATAGTGTTGCAAATTTTCTATAGAAGGCCATCATTTTTCTTATTTTTCAACAAACCGTAAACCTTCTAGGGCTAGCTGCCATATTCAATCAATGGCCAAAAAAATCGAATCTTTCTCCCTCAATTTCTTCCAATCCGTGAATAATTAGAGAAAATGTTCAACTACAACATCGAAGAGGGCATCCTGATCTTGCGATCCAACGGGTATGATCGAAAGTTACGCAAAGAATCAATGGCGATTTGTATTTGAAGGGGCCGTGTTCCATCGCATTTTTCGAAGCAAAGGGGGGGGGGGGCCGAGTTCATCGGCATTCACGGCGTTGGTGGAGCTCACCGTGGCCTTTCGAGTGGCGATGCTTGATCGTCTAATCGATAGACGTAGGTGGCTCGATAATTGTGGGAAGAAGCCGGTCGATGGGTTGGTTCGAACGTGTGAATTTGCGATTTGGAAGAAGAAAAGCTGCGTCCATGATTTGCTTCGGGGAATGTACGACTTAGATGCAATGAAGGTTTTAAAAATATAAAAAGAAATGGAATAAATTTTATATTAAATTGTATAAACTTCTAAACGCTATAACTTTTTCATACGAGGTCCTTTCACACGAAATGAATTGTGTTGGGTTCGTATTCGCGAACACTACGCGATGGAGTTGGTATGCAGTTGATTGGAGCTAGTATGAATTTTAAGTAAAATTAAACGGTCGTTTAATTTTGTTCGGAATAAAACACTGAAACTACTATTGGAAGCAATGTGAGTACAACTCACTCTTTCAGACTCACTGATATTTTTATATAAGTGAGAAATAATTTATTATATGACGATTGATGATTGTTTGGATGATATATGGTATATTGATTGGTATTTGGATATATACCTGCCTAGTGGAGCAGATGACCCTATACGTTCCCGTGTATGAGCGGATGACCCTTTGTACATGCGTCTGCCTCGAAGCGGACATTGTACACATATTCTAATATGTATATTTGTTCCAGGTGACAGGTTGGAGGGATCCAACTGGATTCCTCACCAGTATTGATTGATTTACAGATATTGTGATATATTCTGTTATCATATGATATATGATGTTTTAGATGCCGTGATTAATGTATTTAGTGCTGCTACAGCATTGGGCCTATTGTTGGAAATTTTAAAAATGTTTAAGGTGTTTTCCAAATTTAAAAGGATTTTAAAGTGATTTTGAAAATACACGTTTTTATTGAATTTTGAATTGTTAAGGAAATTGATTTATTTTAAGTAAATAAATGTTATAATTTTTATTGTTATAAAAATTATGATTTTTGGGAAATATAATTGAAACGTGATTTTTGGAAATATGAAGTTGATTATTTTATAGAATAATTTAAATGGTAATTTTTGAATTTATTATAAAATGTTTATATATAAGATTTATAAAATTGATATTTTATAAATCAAAGTAGTTAAATTATAGACAAATTTATAAATGTTAAAATGAAGTTATAAATGGATTTTACAAGTGAATACGATTTATATAATTGGCGAAGTTATAAAATAAATGAAGTTGTAAAGTAAATGATTTATAAGTAATTAACTTATAGATTGGATTTTGGCATGTAATTAAGTTATTAAATGTAATTGTTTTATAAATCCGAAATCAATTGAATTTGATAAGTAAATGTGAAAGCTTATTAAAGAAGATATTGTGACGCCCCGCCTCTATACCCACGCTAGCCAAGAACACTACAGAGTAATGCTGTCAACTAGCACGGAGAATAAGGCTGTTGAGAAGCGACCATCCGTGTAATATCTTTGTGCGAGCACTGATATGTCAGATAGTAGAGTATATATATATATATATCAATTAAGGAGGAAATTCGACATACTGACACAAACTCAAAGCTATCACACAGTGGCTATATATAATCTTCGGAAACAAATATAGAAATAACATAACACAAATCAGCCACAGACATCCATATCACAAAGGCGGAAGAAGATATGGATATATATATGTAACTAACACAAGAAAGTGTCCATCAGAGTAGTGGTCAGAAAGATCCACAATAATACAGAAGAATAGCAACACGTGCTATACAAAAGAATACAACTATGAGTCTATATCTCAAGTGTAAACAACAAAAACTGCTAATCTATGCGGTTATTCAAAAGTCAGAGTAATGAATCCTTAGTGAGAAGTCAAGCTGAAGCACCTGTAACATCTCGATCTGACCCGAGTATTATTTAATAAGAAAATATTAAACAGACAAGTCTAGCTATAAATATCGGATGAAACGATATAGAATAAGAGGTATGACTAAACGCATAATAATCACAATGCCAAGCTGTGATAAATAAGTAATTGAAAATCAACAAGAGATTAATCAATATCACAAAAATCTTCTCAAGGATCAAAAGGAATGTCATACTCTTTATTTCACTCACCAAACCAAAAATATTGACAATTATATCAATATCAATATCAATCACAAAAGTCAATGACGCACAAATTCACCAATGCACAAATATTTATTAAACTTATCAATGAAAATCACGAAAATTGGTGAAGCACAAATTCTAGAAATCATCTCAAGAAATCCAAAAATCACAAAAAGGTGGAAATGCCTATCACAAACGGGAGCATAAAGCTCACCAACACGTGTATCGCAAACGGATGCTAATTCCATGGTTGCTAACCATCAAAAATTGAGCCGAAGCTCCACAAACGGCCCGAAGACCATGGGTTGCTACCCCACCAATTAGAGTCGAAACTCCACAAAACGGGGTTTAGTCTCCCTTGCGGACAAAGAGACATCGCACATTGCTAGTCTAAATCACAAAGATGATCGTCATGATCAACGAGAAGTGTCAATTACACTAAGCTAGAAAATATAAAAGTTTATCCTCGTGTCCCATAACCACTTGCTTAACTTAAATATTTACAAACAAACTGTAAATCTTCACTAGAAAATTGTCACAAGAGGTTCAATCGAACAAGTCCAAGAATTAACCGACGAAGTGAACGCAAGCGTTTCATGCCACTTGTTTTACTAAGCCGTTTAATTAGATTTCTCATCCGAATGAGGTAAAGGCTTGTATATACTAATAGATTGGAAAACAGTTTAAGAAACGAGCTTTGTAATAAAATAGTGTTGAAATCGTTTTAATGAAAGAATTTTGATTTTTACTACTAGTATTGAAAACCTTTATATTTATAAAGTGACAAATCATAGAAATGATTGTAGAAACAATCAATCATCAAAATTCACATACGAAGACGTGAATAAACTCCAAAGAAATCGATTACGGAATCCATCGAAATGGATATTTCCAAAAATCACGAAGAAAATGTCATCAAAGTCAATAATAAATGACAACAACAAAAAGGGAATCAAGAAGAATCGATTGAAGTTGGAAATTCAAGCTAAATAGGCAAATAGGCAAAAATTGGCATATTCAGACGTCTGAAAGGTATGATTCAGACGTCTGAATCTGGAAAATAAAATACTTTCCAGGATAGAATTCAGACGTCTGAATCAATAAATTCAGACGTTTGGAAATGCTAAATTTTAGCCTATTTCCTTTCTGGTTCAATTCGAACCAATTCAGACGTCTAAAATATAGATTCAGACGTTTGAATACTGGGGAATAAAAATTCCCAGTATAATATTCAGACGTCTGAATACTACGTTTCAGACGTCTGAATCAAGGGTTCAGGGCATTCCCTGAACCTAGGCCAAAAGTGGCGAAACGGATACCGGAAGCGATCGATCGAGCGACAGCGACTAAGGATTTACGCCAAGCGACAAACCAGCCTTAACGGCTCTTCGATACGCCTCAAATATCAATGCCCAAATATCTATAAAATGATTTTCATAGATTTTGATTTGAAAACACCAAAAATTGGAATATACACCAAATCAATCCAAACCAAAATCAATTGCACAAGAATAAGTGTTAGGAGTTCATACCTAACATTCGAAGATAATTATAGACAAAGATGTGAGATAAAAAATCTCACCTTTGAACCCAAACAATTGAAGAAGAAGCTCGAAAGCAAAGGGAAAATCAACCTCTCTTCAACACAACCCAAACGAGCTTGAATCTATGCTTGAAAAGAAGAACATTCCCAAAGTTAGGTTTAGGAATTTCTGAAATTCAAGAGAGAAGGAGTTGGAGAAGATGAAGAGAAGGCTTACCAATGGGTTCTTCTATTAGTTTGGAGCTAGAGTTTGATTTGCAAAAGAAACTAGGGCTTGAGTTTTAATTTCCCGTTCCACTCTCCATTGTTATAAAAGCTTGAGCATAAATAAAAATAGAAGAGAAGTAAATGAAGAGGAGAGGGTTGGAACTGAGTTAAGTGGGGTTAATGGGCCCAGCTCACACCAAAGCCCTAAGTGAAAAAGTAGCAAAATTCTACTATATCCAAACATATCGAAGTTTATACTTAAAAAGATCGCAAACGTCATTTTGAACTCAATGGAAGTGGTCCCGAGTCCTAATTCTACAGTACGCAAAAAGTATCTTTTCGTACTAAATTTCGAGTATCGATAAAATATTTAAATAAAATATTAAATACAAAAATCGATAATTATGCGGGTTGTTATAGACTCCCCTCCTTAAAGAAATTGCGTCCTCGCAATATTTAAGAAGAAGATATATAGTAACAACCACGAGAGCGTATTCAACACAAAAGAAATCTGAAATAAAAGGTTCACCTTAAAGAGCGCGGGAAAGTAAGTCCGGATGTGTTCGCTCGATGAACTCTCTAGATTCCCAAGAACAATCCTTAGGATTTGAAGACCATTGAACTTTCACAAGCGGGACATCTTTATTTCGAAGGCGTTTGACCTCCGAAGCAATAATTCGAATAGGATGTTGCTTATAAGTTAAATTAGGAGAAACTTCAATCTCTTCCACAACACCGGGCTCAAGAATAGAATCGGAATCTCGAAGACATTTCCATAATTGAGAAACGTGAAACACGTCATGCATGGCAGAAAACTTAGCCGATAATGATAGGCGATAAGCCGCGGAACCAATACGTTCGGCGATAGGAAATGGCCCAATATATCGAGGCGCTAATTTTCCCGACCGACTGAAACGTACAACATCTTTCATAGGTGACACACGAATAAAAACAAGATCTCCAACAGAAAATTCTAATCTCCTTATTCGATTATCGGCATAGGATTTTTGTCTACTCTGGGCTTCTTTCATCCTATGACGAATAAGGTCAATCTTTTCTGTGGCATCACGAATAAAATCTAGACCTAAAACCAGCTTCTCACCGGCCTCAAGCCAACAAGAAGGAGATCGGCATGGCCTTCAATAGAGTGCCTCGAAAGGTGCCATACCAATACTAGATTGGGAGCTATTATTATAGGAAAATTCAACAAGAGGAATATGATCTTCCCAGCCTCCACCGAAATCAAGCACACAAGCACGAAGAAGATGTTTAAGAGTTTGATTCACACGCTTGGTTTTTCCATCGGACTGGGGGTGATAAGTGGTGCTAAAATTAAGCTTCGTTCCTAAAGCTTTTAGAAGACTCTTCCAAAATCCACTAGTAAACAATGGATCACGATCACTAACTATAGAAGTAGGAACTCCATGTAATTAACAATCTCTTTAACAAAGAGTTTGGCCAAAAGAGGAACGGTTCGGTTAGACCGAACGGAAATAAAATGGGCAGATTTAGTAAGTCTATCAACAATCACCCATAAGCTATCATGACCCGAACGAGAACGGGGAAGGCCATCTATAAAATCCATGGAAATTTGGTCCCACTTCCAAATCGGAATCTCTAAAGGTTGCAATAACCTACCGGGCCTTTGATGTTCGGCCTTAATGAGTTGGCAAGTCATGCAACACTTAACGAAGTTAGCGATGTCAAGTTTCATTCCCTCCCAATAATAAAGTCGCTTCATATCCGCGTACATTTTACTACTACCGGGATGAATAGTAAATTTAGAACGATGGGAATCCTCTAAAATATCTTTACGAAGATCACCAATATTTGGTACGATAAGTCTACCAAATTTTCGAATGCCGCCACGAGAATCAATATCAAAGTCTTTCAAACCTTCAATACCACATCTATTCTTAATATTTTGGCCAAGAAGAGCCAATTCAGGATTTAGCCCTTGAGCTTCAAGAATGCGGTCTAAAAGAGAAGGATGAGCCTCAAGGCTAAATAAAACAAGAGATGGACATAAATTGGAAACACGGTCTCGAATTTCGCAAGTGGATAAAATCTCGAGATCGTTCCATTCGGATATCATCGTAGAAACAACAACTTGTTGTTTACGGCTAAGAGCATCGGCGACATGATTACCCTTACAGGGTGTATAAAGAATATCAAGATCATAAGGAGCAAGGAACTCGAGCCAACATTGTTGACGCAAATTAAGTTCCTTTTGAGAAAATAAATACCTCAAAGACTTATGATCGGTATAAAGAACAAATTTCTCTCCTAAAAGATAATGACGCCAAATCCGAAGAGCAAAAACAATAGCCGCGAGTTCTAAATCATGTGTGGCATATCTGGTCTCGGTCGGCTTCAATTGCCTAGAAGCATAAGCAATAACACGTTCCTTTTGCATAAGAACGACACCCAAACCAATGCGACTAGCATCAGTATAAACTATAAAATCTTGGTTCCCATCGGGAATCACAAGAATAGGAGCATCAGAAAGGAGTTCTTTTAATTTCTGGAAAGAAGTTTCACATTTGTCTGACCAAATGTATTTAACACCTTTCTTCGTTAAGCTAGTGAGAGGCACGTCAATCTTAGAAAAGTCTTTGATAAAACGGCGATAATAACCTGCCAATCCAAGAAAACTATGAATCTCTGTCACACTCTCCGGTCTCTTCCAATCTTGAATCGCTTCAATCTTTGAAGGATCCACGGAAATTCCGGATTCGGAAATAATATGACCGAAAAACTTCACACGAGATTGACAAAAGTGGCATTTAGAAAATTTCGCCTTTAATTGATTACTCTTACGAGTTTCCAATACAATCCGAAGATGCTTTTCATGTTCCTTCTTGGTTTTTGAATACACAAGAATATCATCAATAAATATGAGAACAAATCGATCGAGAAAATCTTTGAAAAATCGATTCATACGGTCAACGAAATAAGGCGGAGCATTCGTTAAACCAAATGGCATAAAAAGCCATTTGTTAACGTAAAAAGTCAGACGCTAACACCCCGATGCAAATAAAGACTGAATGAAAGCACCACCCGTTAACACGGGAATCAGAAAAAGCAGTAATTCACTGAAAAAGCAGTAAGGGACACAGAGTTTATAGTGGTTCGTCTTATAATCAAGCCTACCTCCACTTCAATCCTTTTTATTGCTTATATGATTACAATCCTTTATAATTTCCTTCAATTACAATTCACTTCAAAAGACAAGTAGCTAGAAAAACTTCGACGCAAGAGAGTTCTCCGAATTCATGGTTGAATATGTTGAATCCCTGTTTGAGGTTGACTGAAGCTTCTTGTAAGTTTTGAATGTTGGAATAAGGCTCGGTTTGAAGATGGCAGAGTCTCGATGCTTTGAAGAAAATGATCGGAAAGTCCCCTTAAATTTGGAGCATATCCCGTATTTATAGGAGATTTTCTGGGTGAGGTATAGGTTGCGCACGACCTAAGATAGGTCGTAGGTCGCTGGCGAGTTAAGGGAAAGCAAGCTACGACTTAACTGGTACTTCCACTGTCATCTGAACTAGCTGATAGGTCGTAGAGACTTAAGAGGGTGCGGCATCATTCATTCACCAAGTATTAGATCGTGAACGACCTAATGCAGGTCGTAAGTCGGCGGCGACTTAAGGGAGCAGCCAGTAACTTTACAAGGCCGAGACAACCAACCTAGCGACCTAGGATAAGTCGTTAAACTGTAATGTCCCTTAACTTGTTAGGTCATGGGTCGCCCCATTCTTTAGGTCGTTAAGTTGCTGTACTTTTTAGGTCGAACACACAGTTTGGTCGTTCACCTTTTAGGTCTCTAGGTCGTGGACCCCCAAGTCACCGAGCTCATTAGGTCGCAAACCTCTTTA
The DNA here is from genome assembly GCA_030765085.1 of Allium cepa. Classification (NCBI taxonomy): domain Eukaryota; kingdom Viridiplantae; phylum Streptophyta; class Magnoliopsida; order Asparagales; family Amaryllidaceae; genus Allium; species Allium cepa. The sequence goes on from CM060940.1 coordinate 179,382,035, forward strand.
AGTAATTATGTCGTTGAACCGTTAGGTCGCCTCACATCTTAAGTCGTCGGGTCGTCCACTCCTTAAGTCGTTAGGTCGTAACCTTTGAAGTCATTAGGTCGTAACCTCTTAAGTCTTTAGGTCGTAACCTCTTAAGTCGTTAGATCGTAACCTCTTAAGTCGTTAGGTCGATACCACTTTTAGGTCGCTGAGTAACTGATAAAGCGGAGTTAACATTTGCCCCTCGAAGCACACGCCTAATGGTTAGGCTGTGTGCTTCAATATCCTTTAACCCGTCCCCCTTTAGGTCGATAGGTCGTGTGCGACCTAAAGGTTAGGTCGTATGTGCCGCTTTAGGTTTCTCCACTTTAATGTATAAGTCATCCATCCTCTTTTTTCTTCCCATTACCTACTTCCTCATTTGATTCTGCCATTAACATCTTCCCAAGCTCCCAAAGATGATCTCAATCTGATCAATCACCGATCATCCTTGATATTACATTGCGTAAGTGAACCCGCTTCTTTCTCGATCCTTTATCATCATTGATTCATGAATCCTATTTTTCAATCTTAACCCACCTCCTTACGCAATGTTTCATCGCGAATCTCATTACATCGATAGTTGATGAACTTTAGTTAGCTCGATTTGGCTTTGTACGATCGATGAGATGATGGCGATGGGTTGCAATGCTTCAGGCTAACTGATTTTTGATTTGCGTTAGAATGGCAGGGCATTGAATTTGTGGGGATTTCGAGTTAGTTTTTTGGATGATTCGATAGCATGAGAGAATGAGGGCTTCTGTTGATGGAGAGGCTAACGGGTTAACGGGTTAAGAGGATGACGAGTTACCGATTAGATTGGATGTTTGTCGGTTGAGTGAAGTAAGACATTAGCTTGGACACGACCCAACAATTTTGGGCGACCTATAAACCTTCGCGACTTAACTTTTGACCGACTTAACTAGATGCGACATAAGCCTTGAGCCGCGGCCGAGCTAGGACTTAGAGAAATTCACGTCACTTTTAACTGAAGCCGTTTCTCCTAACTATGCCTCACGATTTAAAGGACCAACGACTTAATTTAACTCGCAAGAAATCTTTTAGGTCGTGGACGATTTAGTACTTAGATTCTCGACTCGAATTCACACTTAGAAGCATAATCTCTACTTGAGTGCTTAACTTGAACTGCCGGACTGAATTGCCTAAACTCTGAATTGCTTGATCTTTGAATTGTTTGAACTTTGTTGCACTATTGATTTGGACTTTGAACTGCCGAGACAACTTACATGACTTTGCTATGCTTTCTTAACAGATTATACCAAATTTGATGCTAATAACCTATTAAATATAACATTTGAAGAAAACTAGGGCGAATATACTGCCACTGATTGCCCACATCAAATGGCAGATTAGTCGATAAAACATAATCAACTTAAAGAAATCTTATGAAATGCTGCGAACCAACGAATTCAAGTGAAGTAGTAAAGCGATATTAATCAACTAGAGCTGATTTTTTGCATCAATACTGCACTTGTATTCGGACAAGTCCTAAAAATTTTCGTGTTTATTAATTTAATTTCAATCATGTTTGCTTGTCACTCTACTAGTTTTGCACAACACTTCACACATTTAGGAAATGTGCACCTTCATATTTGAATATCCGGCTGCTTATGTAGAATGGCTTCTCATCAAGAAGGAGTAGTACCAACTGGAGAGGCCCTCCCGATGGCTGGTCCACTGGTCAACCCACCAGAAAGAACTCCAACGACCTTGAGTTACTGGGTGTTTAGCCAGTTACGCGCCCAATTTGGGTTGTAGAAGCAGATGCTATTCTCCCTGGGCCAAATGATTCTGCTGACAGTCCCCCCTTTGGGTTTGTTGCCGTTAAACGACAAATTTGCCTTTGTGGAGCCATTCCTCCTTTCAACAGTTTTCTCCAACAAATCCTTCGCCGATTGGCTATTTCTCCTTTTCAATTGCACCCCAACGGCTATGCCATTTTGATGGGATTATGCGTTCTCTTCAGAAGGACGCTTGATTTCCTCCCAAGCTTTGAAGAAATCTACTATTTATGCACATTCGCGAGAAACAAAGACCACCCTTCCATTATATATGTGAGGAGCGCCAGGATACGCAAACTTATCACCGATCTCCCCGATAGCGCTCATGGTTTCCTAAACCAGTTCTTCTTTGTCTGTTGCCTCTAGGGATTCTACGCTATCTAGAGAGTAGGGGGTAAGCTTACTTATCCCCATTCTTTCCTCTTCTGAGCTTTGCGAGATCCAAGTAGCTAAATGTTAACCTCGCTTTCTACTTTTGCAGTCCTTCCTCCTCTTTGTAGAGATCCAAGCCATAAGCAGACTTTTGAGAGGCTTAACACTGTGGCGGCTGAGGAGTGAAGTATCAAGTTTTTGCTAAGAGACGAGTTCCTTCACCAATTCGGACTCTTACACCCTTCCCGCTCTACTCAGCCTTACGAAGTTTCTGATTCTCCGACCGAGGCACCGGATGCCCCAGTTCATGTTGAGGAGCCTACACTGAAAGATCCTGCTCCTGAGGCTTCTCTAGTGAAGTGCTCTACTTCTACTGATATCGCGGGGTCATCTGGCAAATTTGCACTTGCCTCGGTCATCGAAGAAGAAGATCCTCGAGAATCCCCCCAACATTCTAGGAAGTCCGGTGACGGAGGAGCCCGGAAAAAATGTCCTGTCAAGCAGAGCGGGGACGACACTTTTGAAGGGTTGAGCGACCTGTTTATCACCTCATAGGAACTCTTCAAAGATGATTCTGTTGCCACTAGGGTTTCCTCTTCAGTGGTTGAAGCAACTTCTATTTTGCAACAGATCCCGTCGACTCATGAGTTGATGTTAGCTACTACTCCCATCATTCCTTCACAACCGAGGAGTGGTTCGTAGTTCAAGGCGCGTAGTCTGCACGTTGCACACACTTAGGATATTTCAGCACTTATATGCACTTTACTCCTTGCAATTTGAAGATTCTCAAGTTATGCTTTTTTTTAATTTCAGATTCTCCAATGGGGCGAAGTGGCTCGTATTATGATGACTTTAAGCAGTACGGAAGGCGCAGTCAGTATGATTACAGGCGCTATCTTCCCCCTCATAGGGAAACTGATGAAGAGAGGGCAGCTCGAAAAGCTCAGGAGAGAAGGACATACGAAGAACGGTACGGGAGAGGGGATGAACGTCATGACTCTTCCCACAGAGTGGGTGATTCCCTCAAACGAAAATCCCATGATGACAAAGGAAAGAGCCACGCTGCCGAAGATTCGAGCAAACGGACCAAGCGTGGTGAAAAGTCATCATCTGACATTCTTAAAGAGCCCATTGCTTCGGTGCCTACTCAATCTCCCGCTCTCGCTCATACCGACATTCAGACGATCATTGGCAGGCTCTTATATCAGGTTGGACCGGGCCCAGCTACTCTTCAAAGCCGATTTCCAAACTCGTGCTTGAAGGGAGTTCGCTTTGATCTTGATCTGGTTCCAACCGACAAACCAGCCATGTTGCAAAATCTTGATGCTGTCAAGCTTGATATTGTGAGAATGTCGAATTGGCAGAAACTTGTTGACGAACTCCAGAGAGTGAATCGCGTGAACCTTGAGGCTATGTTGACCATGGAGAACGATAAATCCGAATGGAAAAAGACTCTTGATCAACATGATGCAGAGATGAGGAGCATCGCCACTTATAATGAAAAGCTTGAAGAGGAAGTTGAAAAACTTAAAGAGGAGCTTGCTACTTCCTCCACTTCCTACTCTCAAAAGGAAAGTGTGCTTCAGCAACAAGTGCGGGATGCTCATGCTAGCCAACGAGAGGCCGAAGATAAACTCAAGTGGCAGGAAAAGGTTGTAGAAGATTATCGCGTTGACGTTGCACAGTTGCGACAACAGACCAACTACCAGAACCTCGAAATTGAGATATTAAAAACTCGACTTGCTATAGTTGAGAAAGACCACGATGAGGCTGTTGCCGGTAAAATTGCAGCTGAAGAAGCTCATCAAGCCACTAAAGCTGATGTCAGTTCGACATTATTTGACTTCTACTTGCAAAGTGTCCTAGGGCGTGGCAGTCTCGCATTTTTGGGCCCCAAATATTAAATCACTTCGGCTGAAGTATGGGAAGCTGCGCTTGATATGCTTAAAGATGCTGGGTATGCCGAAGAAGAACTCGAGGCACATTACCTGGATGGCAGAGCTCGTGCAGCCCTTGCCAGAGGAAAAGAGCAGCTCACTAGAGAGCGTGTTGGGACGATGAGAGAGGAGCATCCAGAGAAAGATGCACCATTAATTTCCCCTGTCCCTCCTCCAATTTCGGCCGACGTTGATATCACAGGCTTCGGTTCCCATTCTCCGTCCCCTGCTAAAGTCATAACTGATATTACAAGTGCACAGGGTGGAGATGAAGGCGAAGAAAGCACTGAAGCACAAGCTTATGAAGTTGACATTAGGAAGCCCACTTCTCCAGGTAATATTAACGTTGAACCAGGTCAAGCGGATTACTCATTTGCTTCGGCCGAACTTGATGAACTTGTTGCTTATTACTTATGACTCGATGAGCCGTTATCTCCTCTCTTCGCGGGAGATACTAATATTTTTTGCTTTTCTGCATGTATATAAGCTTGTGTTGACTGGAGATTGTGCGGGTACCAGTCCCCGCTTTCTTTTACTTTGAAACCTGCATATGTAAAAATTCTCATAGTATGGAATAAAATGGTTCTTTTACTTATACAAATTTCTATCTGTATTTGAGAACGCTTTTACTTTATGTTTTTATGCAAGTTTCTTTATCCTCTTTATGTGAGGTTGAAGTAAACCTATGGTATGTTTATTGAGCATTGTCTCCATTTTTGTGATGACAATACTGTATTTCCCCCATACCATAGGTTTATTGCAATCTTTTTCACATTGGCAAAGTTTCGGAGAACAACTCTTCTGTTTCCAGAAGACTTGTACTCTTCCTTTAGAGAAAAACTCATCCATTTGAAGGAAGTTTGCATTTGTACTTTGTAGGATAATATTTCCGTTCCAAGAAAATATTTTTCTAGCTTAGTAGAATACACTTCATATTGGAGGAGTCTTCTCTTTTCTTTTCTTTTTTGTGCAAATTTTTTACACTTCACTTTTTGAAAAAAGTCACTTTTGTTTTGGCAAGTGAATTTCACTTCATAGTGCAGTGGGCCTTCCGAAAAAGGGGCTTCAACCTGCTTGAGCCTCCGAAGAGAGTTTTTGATTGTGCCTCTGGGAAGAGGTCTTTTTTGTTTGGTTGCGCCTCTGGGAAGAGGTCTTTTTGTTTGATTGTGCCTCTGGAAGAGGACTTTTTGTTTGATTATGCCTCTGGGAAGAGGTCTTTTTGTTTCTGCCTCTTGGGAGAGGCTTTTATCTTTTCCCTGTTCGCTGGGAAGCGGGCCTTCGAAGAGGGCTTTTCACATTTCGACTCGTGTGAAGTTTTATCTCAGATCACGGTGAAATGTGTGCCTCTGAGTAGGGCTTTTGCCTGGAAGTTTGGAGCTTCTTTCTCTTAGTTGGATGGATTCACGGGGCGGACACAAGTGGTCTGTGCCACCGATCAGTCCGCAACTTTATGTCGAGAAAGAACTCTTTTTTCTAGCGAGGCCCGCTCGAGGTCTTTGAGCATTTCAACTATGGTGAAATGGGCCTCCGAAGAGGGCTTTTCACATTCCAGCACTTGTGAAGTTTTATTTCAAATCTCGGTGGAATGCATGCCTCCGAGTCTACCTGGAAGTTTCTTCCTCATGGTTGGCCGCATTTACGGGGCGGACGCAAGTTACTTGGACGTTTATTTGCGCAGATTGTCTCAACTAGTGAACAAGCGCCTTGCCTTCCACTTGGGAAGGTGCCTCCGATCATCGTATGGATTCACGGGGCGGACGCAAGTTACTTGGACGCTTGTCTACGCAAACTGTCTCAGCAAGTAAACAAGCGCCTTGCCTTCCAGTCGGGAAGGTGCTTCCGGTCATTCCATACCAATCTTTTTTGTTGAGAAAGTCTTCTGGCAGGTCCCGTTTGAGGTCTTTATCCTCCGAAGAGTTGTGCCTCCGAAGAGGGCTTGTGCCTCCGAAGTGGTCTTTTGTTGTTTGATGCTTGCTCGCCCATATCTCTTTGCCATCTATTCATATCGACGATCCCCGTTATCTTTTCCTAATACACTTCCCTTTTAGTTGCCAACAATTTCCCTTATCCAAAGAAATATACTTCATAGTTAAGCGAGCTGGTGGTGGATGACACAGGCTATTTAACTAGATGCTCGTTTGTACAAACATTCACAGTTAGTTAGCAATGGTCCACTTCCAGCCGAATTGCTAACTTTTTGTTCGAAGTACTTATTTCGTAGGATTTGAGTATGGAAATTTTGAACGGCTTAGTGTTTGCTTGTTGGGTGATGTCAAGGATTGCTTGGTCTTGTGATGGGTAAGCTCTGTTTTTATGGCCTGCATTATTAAATCAACATTTTAGTAATACAATTGACGTATTTTATATATCGAAATAAAGCAAAGCAGTCTATAATAGTAAAGAACACAAAATTTATAGTGGTTCGGCCAAGAACTGGGCCTACATCCACTTTATAGTTCTTATTATTCACTTGCACTGACTTTACAACAGCTTTCAATACAAGAATAATATATTCATCATTCTTTTAGAACATTTCATTAAAGCCTTTAAGTAAAATATGGGGGCAAATGATTGCTCTTCCAAGCTCTTGGGATTGGGTCTCCTTCGACAGTTACAAGTTTGAATGTCCCATCAAGAAGCTTTTGGCCTATAACATTTGGCCCTTCCCAGTTTGGTCCAAGCATGCCTATAGGTATCATAATTCTTTTTAAGATTAGATCCCCGACTTCAAAGCTGCGTCGGCGAACTTTGGAATTGAAGTGCCTGGCCATTCTTTGCTGATGAGCCGCAATTCTGAGCTCAGCTTCTTCCCTTTTTTCATCAAGGAAGTCAAGGGCTTCATGTTGCAGCTTTTCATTTTCGGCTTTATTGAAATGGATTCTTCTATGTGAAGGGACCTCTATTTCTACCGGAATCATTGCCTCTGATCCATATGCCAATGAAAATGGAGTGTGCCCCGTCGTAGTTTTATGTGTAGTTCTATATGCCCACAGTGCTAGCGGAAGTTTATCGACCCAACCACCTTTTGCTTTTTCCAGCTGTTTTTTGATGGTTGATTTGATAATTTTGTTTACTGCTTCCACTTGCCCGTTTGCCTGCGGATGAGCCACTGCTGAGAAACTTTTGTGGATCTTGAATTTTTTGCAAAAATCTTGGAACTCTTTACATTCAAATTGGGTTCCATTGTCTGTGATTATCCTTTGAGGCACTCCATACCTGCAAATGATATTCTTAGTTACAAAGTTTATCATTTTCTTAAAGGTAATAGTAGCTAAGGGTTTAGATTCAGCCCGTTTAGTAAAATAATCAACAGCAACAATAGCATATCTGATTCCGGATTTTGCGGTTGGTAGAGGCCCGATGAGATCTATTCCCCAAATAGCAAATGGCCACGGACTGACCATCTGTGTTATCTTAGTGGAAGGTGCTCTTGGGATATTTGCAAATCTCTGGCATCGGTCACAATTTCGGGCGTAACTCGCAGCATCACGATTAATATCCGGCCAAAAAAATCCATAACGGAGAATTTTCTTTGCTAAAGTTTGACCTCCTGAATGGTCTCCACACTCTCCTCCGTTTACGTCAGTTAGAATTGTTTCAGCTTCTTCCTTGGTCACACATCGGAGTAATGGCATTGAGAATCCCCGCCTACATAATCGGCCATCTTGAATCGTATACCTTGAAGCCTTTCTTAACAGTTTCTGACGCTCTTTTGAACTTTCTGGCGCAGATCCGTTGAGCAGATAATCCTTTATTGGAGTCATCCATGATTCTTGTTCTTGAGATATGGTCATGATCCAGTCTATATCCATTTCATCAATGCTCGGAGTTGACAGGACCTCCACAGGAACTAATCCCAATAATTGAGCTTCACCAGTGCTTGCATACTTCGCGAGGGAATCTACCTTCATGTTTTCTTCCCGAGGTATATGGTTTATCGTATAATGGTCCACGTCCTCGAGATGCTCCCAGGCTCTTGACAAGTAAGCGGGCATATTTCCCCCTTTGGTTTGAAACTCTTTCTTGACTTGACACACAATAAGCTGTGAATCACTAAAGATCTGCAATGCCCTAACGTTCAATTCTTTAGCAATTCTCAAACCGGTAATAAGAGCTTCAAACTCTACTTCATTGTTTGTCGAAGGGAATTCCAACCTTAAAGCATAACATAGTGACCGTCCTTCAGGGGTTTCAAGCACAACCCTGGCCCCGGAACAGTAATCGTTTCTTGCGCTATCAACATACAATTTCCACCGGATTAAAAGATTATCGGTCACTGCTTCCTCACTATCACCTTTGTCTGTACATTCCGCGATGAAGTCTGCCAAAGCTTGTACATTGATTGCTCTCCGAGGATGATAAGTGATGTCATATTTGCTGAGTTCAATATTCCATTTCAAAAGGCGACCCGAAGTCTCAGGGCGAAAGAGGACTTTCTTCAGAGGCTGATCGGTGAGGACTTTGATGGGATGAGCTTGGAAATATGGCCTCAATTTTATTGATGCAATCAGTAGACAATAGGCGAGCTTTTCCAACTTTGAATAGTTCAATTCTGCCCCAGTGAATCTCTTGTTGATATAGTAGACCGGGCGCTGAATTTTCGCATCCTCCCGTACCAAAGCTGCGCTGAGGGCATGAGACGAGATTGCCAAACATACAAAAAGATCTTCACCATTGTCAGGCTTAGAAAGTATAGGAGGCGTTTCCATATGACGAATCTGCTCAACGAAAGATTTCTGGCATTCAGGAGTCCAGTCAAAGATTTTTCTTCCTTTCTTTAGAGCATCGAAGAATGGAATGCATTTATCAGTAGCTTCGGAAATGAACCGACTCAAGGCAGCAACTTTTCCATTGAGACTTTGCATTTCCTTCTTCGTTCTAGGAGCTTTGACTTCTCTTAAGGCAGTTATCTGAGCAGGATTAGCTTCAATGCCCCTTGCATTCACAATGAAACCCAAAAACTTTCCAGATTCTACCCCAAATGAACACTTCAAAAGATTCAGCTTCATACCGTACTTTCGGAGGATTGAGAACATCTTTTCCAAGTGATCCATGTGGTCCACTGCTTTATTTGACTTTACCAGCATATCATCGACATAAACATCCATAGTCTTGCCATTCTGTGGTTTAAACATGGCATTAACAAGTCTTTGGTAAGTTGCCCCCTGATTCTTTAGTCCGAAAGGCATGACTCTGTAGCAGTAGAGACCAACATCGGTGATAAAGCTTGTGTCTTCCTGGTCTGGCTCATGCATCATGATCTGGTTATATCCGGAGTAAGCATCCATAAAAGATAGCAATTCATTCCCCGCCGTTCCATCCACGAACTGGTCAATCTTGGGTAACGGGAAGAAGTCTTTGTGGCAAGCTTTGTTTAGATCTGAAAAGTCAATGCACACTCTCCATTTCCCATTAGCTTTTTTAACCAATACAGGATTTGAGACCCAATTCGGATAAGTGGATTCCCTGATAAAACCATTCTCCATGAGCCGATCAACCTCTTCTTTCAATGCTGCTGATCTTTCAGGACCTTGAGTTCTTCTTTTCTGCATTACCGGTGTAAACTTTGGATCAATATTCAAGGTATGTAATGCAATTTCTGGAGATATTCCACACATATCGGCATGAGTCCAAGCGAATACATCCAGATTTGCTTTCAAAAATGATATCAAAACATTTTGAACCGTTGCATTAAGCTGCGAACCCACATTCAACACTTTGTTCGGGTCTTTCGAGTCAACAGGTACCGGCACTGTCACTTCAACTGGTACCACTCTATTCTCCCCTGCACTGGCTTTTCTTGGATCCATCTCTCTTCGTGCACCGCTATGTTCGCCTGTGTAGGGTCCACCCTGTAATTGCTACAAGGTTGATTCTTTGATGCGGACTGGGGTTGCTGCATCTTTTCCCATTTCTCTTCCTCGATTCACACAACTCTGTAAGATAACATTCCCGTCCGGCATTCTGATCCCCTTTCACCACACCGACTCCATTATCTATGGGGAATTTTATAGTCAGACACCATGGGGCAAGAATAGCTTTAAATGTTGCCAGAGTTGTTCGGCCTAGGAAGGCATTGTAGGCAGAAAATTCTTCAACAATAACGAAGGTCTGTTTTCGAGCGACTTTTCTCTGCCCCTCTCCAAGCTCTACGAACAAATCAATAGTCCCAATTGGTTATTTCGGCTCCCCAGTAAAACCAGCAATCTTTAGTGACGAATCTTGAACGTCAGCTATTGGAATCTTCATCTGATCAAAAGTCTTCTTGAAGAGAATGTTGCACGAAGCTCCACAATCAACCAGAACCCTTTTCACTGTAGCTGGCCCAATGCCAGCGGAGATGACCAAAGGATCAATGGTAGGAGCTTCAACACCCATTGAATCCCTAGTACTGAATATAATGTCATCATTAAAAGTCTTCTGGTGCTTCAGGGGTACAGCATCTTCTAACACAAAGACACTTTCATCTGCCGGTGCATACTTCAAATCTCGGGCATATCTTTCCATCTCACCCCAACTCCTGCCAGCTGGGTGAGGGCCTCCTGTAACCACATTTATAACAGGCCTCTCTGATTCATGAGCTGCCGCCTTCTCACTTGAGCTAGGACGATGAATAGGAACCTGTTGTCCTTGAGTTGATGAGGTTGGGCCATTCTTGTTCCTTTTTACATATTGTTGGAGCTTATTTTCCTTTAATAGTTCCTCAATTACCTCCTTCACGTGACGACACTCATTAGTATCATGCCCAGGTTGGTTATGGAACCGGCAAAACCTTCCATTCTTCTCAGCTTTCCTACTAACTCTTTGCTTAGCTGGTGCGGGGAATTCGACCGTGTCTTTGTTTGCAAAGTAGATGTTCTCCAGGGTATCAGTCAAAGGGGTGAAGTTGAAGGGATGACCTTTCTCTGCATCTCCTTGTTTCTTCTGACCATCGTTTCCCCTCTTCTGATTGCCAGATTCCTTCTTATTTGGAACAACATTACTATTTCCAGCCCCTGTCGATACCACCTTAGCCGGTGCTTGGATGCTTTCTAGGCGCATGAATTCATCGCCTTTCTTATAAAACTTGTCAAGCGAATTCGGTTCTTTTATTTTCAACCACCTCCCGAACTCACTCGTCCTATCAATAGCCTTCATCAGGTACGTCAAAATCATTCTCGGCTCTGCGTTGTCCACTTCAGCCAGAGCTATATTGAAGCGATTCAAGAAAGCTCTAATGGATTCTCCAGGATTTTGCTCCAAGCTGGATAACGACATTATATCCTTTGCCTTTGATGCAAACAATCGAAACTGTTCCTTGAATTTCCGAGTCAAATCAGAAAATTGGTCTATCGATCGGACCGGTAGCTTTGTGAACCAAAGTAAAGCAACTCCTTCCAGGTGTACCGGAAAATACCAGCATTTGATTTCATCAGAGGCTCTGGCACCCGTCATGTGCCAATCATACTTATACAGAAACTCATTAGGATCACTCATTCCCTTGTAAGCTGGAATAGTTAGAGGGACAAACTTCCTTGGGAATTCTGCTTTCAAGATCTTTTCAGTGAATGGAGTTTTGCTCGGAGTAAAACCCCATTCTTTCTCATCTTCATTTCTCTGCATACTTTCCTTCATAATCTGACAAACCATGCCTGAGAAATACTCTTCATCATTTTGAGCATCAGCGGGACAAACATCAGCCATTCTTTCTGAATTTTGTCTTGACAACCGCTCACGGAGGGTTGGTTGTGGCCCCGACCCTCCGGCTTGGGGAGGTGTCCTTTCCACTGGGTCAGCTGGCCTTTGTGGGATATTCCTTCCTTCCACATTCTGCACTTCATCGGCAAGGTTTACCTCCTTAGTTGCCGGTTGGCGGTTTGCCTCAAATAAAGCATTCAACCTTTCCATCATTAGGTTATTCTGAGATTCCATTTGTCGATGTAGCCCAGATACCACGGCATCCAGCTCTGCCCGTGTAACTCCGACGGTCCGAGTTGTTTGACTTAAAGGAGGAGAAGTGGCAGTAGTCTCGCGAACACCGTCGGATCTAACAGACTTGCGTTTTCTTCCGGGGGCCATTATTTCTGATAAACTCCTGGTTTTTAGAGAGATCCTTTCTACAAATTTTTGTGAAGCTATGATGACAGTATCCTGAGTTGGGTTCTCAGTGAAAGCACCAAAAATGTTAACGTAAAAAGTCAGACGCTAACACACTGATGCAAATAAAGACTGAATGAAAGCACCACCCGTTAACACGGGAATCAGAAAAAGCAGTAATTCACTGAAAAAGCAGTAACGGACACAGAGTTTATAGTGGTTCGGCTTATAATCAAGCCTACGTCCGCTTCAATCCTTTTTATTGCTTATATGATTACAATCCTTTACAATTTCCTTCAATTACAATACACTTCAAAAGACAAGTAGCTAGAAAAACTTCGATGCAAGAGAGTTCTCCGAATTCATGGTTGAATATGTTGAATCTCTATTTGAAGTTGACTGAAGCTTCTTATGAGTTTTTAATATTGGAATAAGGCTTGGTTTGAAGATGGCAGAGTCTCGATGCTTTGAAGAAAATGATCGAAAAGTCCCCTCAAATTTAGAGCATATCCCGTATTTATAGGAGATTTTCTAGGTGAGGTATAGGTTGCGCACGACCTAGGATAGGTCGTAGGTCGCTGGCGAGTTAAGGGGAAGCGAGCTACGACTTAACTGGTCCTTCCACTGTCATTTGAACTAGCTGATAGGCCGTAGCGACTTAAGAGGGAGTGACATCATTCATTTACCAAGTATTAGATCGTGAACGACCTAATGCAGGTCGTAAGTCGGCGGCGACCTAAGGGAGCAGCCTGTAACTTTACAAGGCCGAGATAACCAACCTAGCGACCTAGGCTAAGTCTTTAAACTGTAATGTCCCTTAACTTGTTAGGTCGTGGGTCGCCCCATTCCTTAGGTCGTTAAGTCGCTATATTTTTTAGGTCGAACACACAGTTTGGTCGTTCCCCTTTTAGGTCGCTAGGTCGCGGACCCCCAGGTCACTGAACTCATTAGGTCGCAAACCTCTTTAAGTAATTATGTCGTTGAACAGTAGGTCGCTTCACATCTTAAGTCGTCAGGCCGTCCACTCCTTAAGTCGTTAGGTCGTAACCTTTTAAGTCGTTAGGTCGTAACCTCTTAAGTCGCTAGGTCGTAACCTCTTAAGTCGTTAGGTCGGTAACACTTTTAGGTCGCTGAGTAACTGATAAAGCGGAGTAACACCATTCATAAGATCCATATCGAGTACGGAACGATGTCAAAGGAATGCTATCCTCTGTAATACGAAGCTGATGAAAACCGGTTGCCAAGTCCAATTGTGAAAAGACTCTAGCACCGCTAAGTTGATCAAATAGGTCATCAATCCGAGGTAAAGGATATTTATTTTTGATAGTAAGATAATTAAGCTTGCGGTAGTCAACGCAAAGCCTAAGTGTACCATCGAATTTCTTCACAAAAATAGCTGAAGCTCCCCAAGGCGAGGAACTAGAGCGAATAAATTGCTTCGTCTCCAATTCGGATAATTCTTTACGCATCTCCTCATTTTCTTTATTGGACATACGATAAGGAGGACGAGTGATAGGTTGAGCTCCAGGAATGAGATTAATTCTGAACTCAATTTCTCCTTCGGTGGTAATCCTAAAACAGGCTCAAATATGTCGGAAAATTCACGAACAATGTGAATAAGAGAAATAATATCTTCCTCATCATCTTTATCGTCATCATGAGGATTTAAAGAGTATAACGATGCAACCAAACTGGAATCCGAATCTTTAAGATTAATAGAAACCTTCTTAACAGATTGAGGATGCCGAAGATGAATAGTTCGCTCAGGACATAGGATTTGGGCTCCATAACGATTAAGCCAATCCATTCCCAAAATCATTCCAAAGCCTAAGTAGCGCATGACATGCAAATCGGCTCGGAAAGAAAAATCACACAAAATAATTTCGACATCATTACATAATAAACTGATTGTTGCGGATCCACCAACCGGATTCGTAATTCTCAGAGAAGTCATTAAACACATAACATCCAAAGAAAAGGTATCAACAAGTTCTTTTGATATAAAAGAATGGGATGCACCCGTATCAAAGAGAACTCTAATAGGTTGATCACGAAATATAATAAAACCATCAAGGATAGAATGAGATATACCTTGACAACGAGATGTGTTGCCACGGGCTTGAGCAACATTTAACTTTCCCTCCTTCCTATTTTGAAGTTTGGGAAATGAAGATATAACATGACCGGGACCCTTGCAGTAGCGACAAGAGAGAGACCTTGGACACTTGTTCGCATAATGGTCCGTCGAACCACAATTATAGTATTCCCAATGACCAAAGGAAGAAGTCTTTGCCACTGGGGTTGCTTACTTCCCTTTCTTATTGGATAAGAACCTTTGAATTTACTAGTCCTTTTCTTGTTGTTGTTGAAGCTTGGTTTGGAGCCCACCACTTCAACATCATTTTCTCTATCCGCCTCTTCAAGACGAAGAGCGATATCAATGAGTTGGTCGAAGGGAACTTCTAATTTTAGAAGTAATGGCTTCTTGAGATCTTTGTTTAAGCCATAGACAAATCTTTGGTTCTTCTTCAATGGGGTGTTGATGTATTCAACCCCGTATTTGGAAAGTGACTCGAAGGATGCAACATAATCAGTGACGGAGGCTTCACCCTCAACAAGGTCTATGAAACGTCGAGCCAATGTCACTTTCTCTGCTTCTGGCACGAATTTTAATTCGAAGCATTCCCGGAATTGCTCCCAGGTGAGATCCGCTTCATTAATCTCAGAAATAAGAAGTTCGTACCAGTCCAATGCTCTTTCTTGGAGCATACTAGAAGCCACCTGAACTCGATGAAGATCAATGAGGTTCATGCGAGAAAAGATTCGATCACATGTCCTTA
Source organism: Allium cepa (assembly GCA_030765085.1). Classification (NCBI taxonomy): domain Eukaryota; kingdom Viridiplantae; phylum Streptophyta; class Magnoliopsida; order Asparagales; family Amaryllidaceae; genus Allium; species Allium cepa. The sequence continues at coordinate 179,397,080 of CM060940.1, forward strand.
ACCAAGCCTGGAATTCAATGATAGTTTCATAACCTTTAAATGGCTGCCCACCCAGGTTGGTGTAATCATTGCACAACCGTGTAAACCTACATTCAGGGTGAGTAGGTTCCGGATTAGAGCCAGCTGCTTGAGCAGTCGTGACAAGGTCAAGAAGTTGCTGGGTAGTGATAAAAACTCCATCTTGGGGTGGGGCACTAGATGGTCCAGCTCTGGGACGACTAGGTCTAACCATTTCTCTTTCCTAAGAAAGAAAGAAGAGAAAGAAGAAGATTATTCACTAATGAATATCAAGCAATCTTGCTAGAAAAAACAAGGAATCATAAAGGATATAGGATGAATCGGTACGACGACTCGAATTAATCCTGAGACACAACTCCTAAGGTGGACTTAGGACGATGATCCTTGTTAAGTTATTCTACATTGTTCCGAAGTTTGGCTTTGATACCAAGCTGTGACGCCCCACCTCTATACCCACGCTAGCCAAGAACACTATGGAGTAATGCTGCCACCTAGCACGGAGAATAAGGCCGTCGAGGAGCGAACATCCGTGTAATATCTTTGTGTGAGCACCGATATGTCAGATAGTAGAGTATATATATATCATCAAGGAGGAAATCCGACATGCCGACACAAACTCAAAGATATCACACAGCGGCAATATATAATCTTCGGAAACAAATATAGAAATAAACATAACACAAATCAGTCACAGACATCCATATCACAAAGGCGGAAGAAGATATGGATATATATATATAGCTAACACAAGAAAGTGTTCATCAGAGTAGTGGTCAGAAAGATCCACAATAATACAGAAGAACAGAAATACATGCTATACAAAAGAATACAACTATGAGTCTATATCTCAAGTGTAAACAACAAAAGCTGCTAATCTATGCGGTTAGCCAAAAGTCAGAGTAATGAATCCCAAGTGAGAAATCAAGCTGAAGCACCTGTAACATCTCGATCTGACCTGAGTATTATTTGATAAGAAAATAATAAACGGATCAGTCTAGCTATAAATATCGGATGAAACAATATAGAATAAGAGGTATGACTAAACACATAATAATCCCAATGCCAAGCTGTGATAAATAAGTAATTGAAAATCAACAAGAGATTAATCAATATCACAAAAATCTTCTCAAGGATCAAAAGGAATGTCATACTCTTTATTTCATTCACCAAACCATAAATATTGACAATTATATCAATATTAATATCAATCACAAAAGTCAATGACGCACAAATTCACCAATGCACAAATATTGATAAAACTTATCAATGAAAATCACGAAAATTGGTGAAGCACAAATTCTAGAAATCATCTCAAGAAATCCAAAAATCACAAAAAGGGGGAAAGGCCTATCACAAACGGGAGCATAAAGCTCACCAACACGTGTATCACAAACGGAACGCCAATTCCATGGTTGCTAACCATTACAAATTGAGCCGAAGCTCCACAAACGGCCCGAAGACCATGGGTTGCTACCCCACCAATTTGAGTCGAAACTCCACAAAATGAGGTTTAGTCTCCCTCGCAGACAAAGAGACATCGCACATTGCTAGTCTAAATCACAAAGATGATCGTCATGATCAACGAGAAGTGTCAATTACACTAAGCTAGTAAATATAAAAGTTTATCCTCTTGCCCATAACCACTTGCTTAACTTAAATATTTACAAACAAACTGTAAATCTTCATTAGAAAATTGTCACAAGAGGTTCAATCGAACAAGTCGAAGAATTAACCGACGAAGTGAATGCAAGCATTTCATACCACTTGTTTTACTGAGCCGTTTAATTAGATTTTTCATCCGAGTGCGGTAAAGGCATGTATATACTAATAGATTGGAAAACGGTTTAAGAAACGAACTTTGTAATAAAATAGTGTTGAAATCGTTTTGATGAAAGAATTTTGATATTTACTACTAGTATTAAAAACCTTTATATTTATAAAGTGACAAATCATAGAAATGATTGTAGAAACAATCAATCATCAAAATTCACATACGAAGACGTGAATAAACTCCAAAGAAATCGATTACGGAATCCATCGAAATGGATATTCCCAAAAATCACGAAGAAAATGTCATCAAAGTCAATAATAAATGACAACAACAAAAAGGGAATCAACACGAATCGATTAAAGTTGGAAATTCAAGCTAAATAGGCAAATAGGCAAAAATTGGCATATTCAGACGTCTGAAAGGTATGATTCTGACGTCTGAATCTGGAAATAAAATACTTTCCTGGACAGAGTTCAAACGTCTGAATCAATAAATTCAGACGTCTGGAAATGCTAAATTTTAGCCTATTTCCTTTCTTGTTCAATTCGAACCAATTCAGACGTCTGAATACTGGGGAATAAAAATTCCCAGTATAATATTCAGACGTCTGAATACTACGTTTCAGACGTCTGAATCAATGGTTCAGGGCATTCCTTGAACCTAGGCCAAAAGTGGCCAAATGGATACCGGAAGAAATCGATCGAGCGACAACGACTAATGATTTACGCCAAGCGACAACCCAGCCTTAACGGCTCTTCGATACGCCTCAATTAACAATGTCCAAATATCCATAAAACGATTTTCATAGATTTTGATTTCAAAACACCAAAAATTGGAATATACACCAAATCAATCCAAACCAAAATCAATTGCACAAGAATAAGTGTTAGGAATTCATACCTAACAATCGAAGATAATTATAGACAAAGATGTGAGATAAAAATCTTACCTTTGAACCCAAACAGTTGAAGAAGAAGCTCGAAAGCAAAGGGAGAATCAACCTCTCTTCAACACAACCCAAACGAGCTTGAATCTATGCTTAAAAAGAAGAACGTTCCCAAAGTTAGGTTTAGGAATTTCTGAAATTCAAGAGAGAAGGAGTTGGAGAAGATGAAGAGAAGGCTTACCAATGGGTTCTTCTATTAGTTTGGGGCTAGAGTTTGATTTGCAAAAGAAAACCAGGGCTTGAGTTTTAATTTCCCATTCCACTCTCCATTGTTATAAAAGCTTGAGTACAAAGAAAAATAGAAAGGAATTGAATGAAGAGGAGAGGGTTGGAACTGAGTTAAGTGGGGTTAATGGGCTCAGCCCAAACCAAAGCCCTAAGTGAAAAAGTAGCAAAATTCTACTATCTCCAAACATATCAAAGTTTATACTTAAAAAGATCGCAAACGTCATTTTGATCTCAATGGGAGTGATCCCGAGTCCTAATTCGACCGTACGCAAAAAGTAGCTTTTCAGACTAAATTTTGAGTATCGATAAAATATTTAAATAAAATATTTAAATACAAAAATCGATAAATATGCGGGTTGTTACAGATAAATTCGCGATTTTGGACAGCGAATTATCCTTTCGATTTAAATATTAAAATAATAAAAAATTTGGTTGGGAATTATATCCCCGATTTTGGACAGTGGATAATATTTTAAAATAAATGTGTAGAAGTTTTGATTTGGATAAATGAACTATATTCACGATTTTGCGACAATGAATAATAATCATTTAAGTTAAATAAATGTTTTGGAAAGTATTCTTTTAAATGGAGTTAAATGGTTTAAAGATGTTTTAAAGGTGTTAAGCATCGAATACTTAGATTTCAACATTCATTGTTGAAATAGACGTTTTCGAAAAGTATAAGGAAATGATGGACTATAACATTGTTGTTATAATAAATGATTTTCGAAAGGAAATATTTTGTTTAGTATTGGGATTTATATGTCTATCTTATTTTCGAATCCCTATACTATTGATTTTGGGTTGTCGTAACGATATTTTACGCAACATTCATTTTGGCCCAAATAAATGTGTTAAGAGAATGTTTTCCTTAAAGAATAAAATATATACTTAATTATGATTTAAGTATGTGTAATATTTTCTAAGTGTTGAAAATAAATTGATTGTGAATTACTTATTAATAAATAAATATTTGGAAATGTTTTCCAATATGAAGTGAAATGTTTTGAGATTATATCTTTTCAAAGATAATTTGAAGTGAATATTTGGCAAATGGTTTAATTAATAGATGATTAATTAAAAGGGCCTAGTGAATGTTATGGTGCTAAATATTTGTTTGTTTGCTTTGATAGTTAAATAAACGACTATCAAACTTTGCCAAATTTTAGTTCCTCAACTTGATGTGGGAAATATTTAGTCATACACTTAGTACGCAGCCATCTGTGTAGGCTTGATTATCGTTTGTGTTGAGATGTTGATTCGTATAGTGCGGAGTATTACTCCAATCTATCGAGCTTTCTTCATGGCCCGAAGGATAGCAAGTTGAAAGTTGGAGACGTGTTAGGTCTATGAGACTTAGTTTCTGTGTGAGGTTGAAAAACGCTTTTGCATTGTTGGTGCGAAGAGACCGGGACCGTGTGGTATTCAAAGTGAGGTGCTATGCGATTGTGAAAGGTAATCTTTACCTCATCAGGCCTCATCAACCGAAAATGACCAAAACAGGGTTAGATGTAGCAGGGCTAAGTGGGTTATTCCCATTAGGGTATGATCATCCTATTCTAGATATATCTTTACACGCTATGAAGTCGTGTATCTGATTATTGTGGTTTGTATGCTAGAGGGCCCTCGGTAAAGGTCGATGACGACTAGAGGATGACATATTTGGTACCATCTAGTTATAGAGGTGGGCCGGTCTTGTGTTGGTAGAGAAACTTTGTGATGGTTTCTCGGTACATTCTTCTAGAGATGTACTGCCGGAAGGTAGTCCCTACACCTGGTCATTTGTATGGAAATCCAAACTCCACTACGTTCCTACCAATTTATTTGTAGAGCCTAGTATGTTGGAATTTAATAATGGTAACAATTTCGGCTATTTTAAATATTATTTTTATACTAGACACTAGTATAATATCACATGAGTTTGATATGAAATGTTTTAATTATCGTTAGGTAAAAACAGGTCCGTGTTTATGTGTGTACTTGTCCTATGAGATACTTTTTTTTGAAACTAAGGAAAAGTTTGGTAATTTAATAAATTCAGTTGAGTGTGTTTCTCATGCTGGTTTACCAGACTGATCCGGGCATTCTTGCCTTTCAACGATCGGCTCAGACTGAGTATATTTACAGGTTCAGGTTTGGTGCTTTTGTAGCTTACGTAGGAGAGATGGAGATCTTCATTTTCGTATAAACGTACTTGTTTTGATTATCCACTGTGCTTTGTTTGTTGTTTTATATTATCGACAACTGTAAGGACAGGTTACTATAACTGTTCAGGCTGATAACTATTGATTGATTGTTGAACTCTGAATTATGTGTATATATATACAATTTCCGTTTTGTAAAGATCATTGATATGATATTATATATTTTCTGCTACGATGTGAGATTCTGTATTGTTCTATTTGGTTCTATCTTCTCTCTTTCTTCTCTTCTCTTCTTCTCTCTTCTTTTCTTTCTCTTGGCTTTCCATCAGTCTGTGCTTTTTGGGTCGGACATGTGTGGATTATTGTCGATTCAAATGGTACGGATTTGCGGGTCGTCACAAATTGTCTACTCGCGTAGGTAATCACACTACCCTCTTGCATTAGAACAACACCCACACCTTCTCCACATGCATCTGTGTAAACAGATAGACCTTTATTTTCGTTAATAATAGAAAGAACGGGAGCAGTGGTCAACCTTTTCTTTAATTCCTAGAATTCTTTCTCGCACTTTGGAGTCCAAATAAATTTGGCATTCTTCATAGTCAGCTTAGTCAACGGACTGGCTAACTTAGAGAAATCCTGGAAAAAATTTCGGTAGCACCCGGCTAATCCCAGAAAACATTTGACTTCCTTTGGGGTTGTGGGTTACTTCCAATCTAGGATAGCGGAAACCTTACCAAGGTCTACAGAAATTCCTTCTTCTGTTACAATATGTCCCAAAAATCTAACTTCTTTTACCCAAAAATGACATTTAGAAGACATGGCAAAAAGAATATTCCTCCTCAATATTTCCAAAACTATTTTTAAGTGTTCGGCATGCTCTTCTTCAGTTTTGGAATAGATCAGAATATCATCAATAAATACGAGAATGAATTTATTCAATACTTCACAAAATTCTCGGGTCATCAAGTCTACGAAATATGCAGGGGCATTGGTTTGTCCGAAGGGCATAACTAACCATTCGTAGAATGTGTCGGGACCCCTAAAAGCAGTTAAATGGATACAGTCTTCTGCAATTCTCAGTTGATGGAATCGCTGGAATAGGTCCATCTTGGAAAAGAATCGAGAACCATGCAATTGATCGAATAGGTCGTCGATTCGGGGCAAATTAAATTTATTCTTAAGGGTTAATTTATTAAGATCACGATAATCTATGCACAATATCAAAGATCCATCAGATTTGGCAACAAATAACACAGCTAAACCCCAACTGGAACGACTAGGTCGTATAAATCCTTTCTCCAGTAAATCTTGGGTTTGCTTGACTAGCTCTACTCTTTCCCTTGGTGCCATCCTATGACTTGCATGCACAACTGGATGGGCATTCGGAACCAAGTCGATTATAAAACCGATTTTTCTATGCGGAGGTAAAGACTTAACAAGAAATCTCGAACAATAGGTATATATTCCAAACTCAGGTCGGGATGCCCTAAAGTATACATTAGCTTGTCCCTCTTCGGACTTGGATCCTCACAAGAAATCACAACAAAATTCCCGAGTTTGGTTTTGACCGAAATTGTTCTGTTGATGCATTCTAATTTAGCTTTATATTTTGTGAACCAATTCATTCCTAGTAAAATCTCAAATTCATTAAAGTCAAGAACGAAAAGGCTGATAGGAAACTGATGATGAGAATACAAAATAGGAACTTTTCTGCAATGTAAACAAAGATTCGTACGTCCTTCTACTAGGTTCTTCACACAAAAGGTTTGTCTACAACTTCAGGTTCAAGATTTAACTCTGCTAAGGAAATGAAAATTTTTGTTTCCAGAGAGAAGAGATGCGGTTGCTATTTTATTTTTGATTTTGGGTTAGAGAACGAATAAAGGAGCAACGTTAAGAGTAAAATATGGGCCACCACCTCCAAGAGAGGACCATGCACCCAGAAGTTTCAGAAGCAGTAGTAGCGGCAATGCTGCTAACTTTGAAGTTGGCAGTAGATTATATGTTTGTATCACTCGTGGGGAGTTGAAAATCTTGCCATTGAAACTCTATTCAGTGAACAAGGATAAGTCATGGATGCTTGAGTTGCTACCGGCAGAGATACTAGGAGATCCAGAGGCTTTGTTGTTGAAGCTGATCGATGGGTAGTAAGGTATTCGATTTAACTCGATTTAACATATACACATATTTAAATATATATGTAAATTTAAAAAAAAACTATAAAATGTTGTATGTGAAATTTTCACAATAATGTATATGTTGTTTCCAACTTATTATATATGTATGTATGTGTATATATATATATATGTATAAATATATACATACAGTAAGAAAATTTCTATCTTACCATTTACAGAAAAGAAGTATATAAATATAAATATATCTAGAAATTATATATACATACATGCATTAGCTTACCGATTATTTTAGAATAATGTATTATGATTAATTTGTTTTAACTGGCCTATATAATTTATTTTAGTCACTAATTTTTTTTAAAGGTAAATAATTAGTTTAAAATAAATTTTTAGTTAAACAAATTATAAAATGGAAATTAATGGTTCGATTTTTATATTGTTAATAAAACCCTATAATCTTTATACAAGGTCAAAAAAGGGGAAATCAAGAAGAGATTGAAGTGGATCGCAAACAATAATCAAAGTTGAGATCTTCTCACTCATTTTGTTTGCCTACCTTTATTTAAATGGATAAATTTAAATTATTGGATGTGCTTGGTTGAATTAAATAATTATCTGTTTAATGTTACACACACACACACACACACACACACACACACACACACACACATATATATATATATATATATATATTGGTATATATATTGGAGTGATCGATTCCCGTATTATATAGCGGATGAGACCCTATGTGCCCCGCATTATAGTGGATTACCCTTATACCACGATATCACGCCTTGAAGCGGGATTGGTATTTTAAATTGTTGTGCTAACATCTATGGATGCAGGAAAACAGGTTGAAGGGATCCAAATAGATTCTTCAAAACGTTGAATTTATTTTTATGGTTTGGCTGAATATATTGGATATTTTGAAGATATGAAAAATATAAAAGATTTGGTTTTGAAAAGAGTTATAAAAGAGGAATATTAAGTAAAATAATTTTAGATAAATTAAAGAATGGATTCGGAAAGAATAAAGGTTTGATTTAAAATTCTATTAGATAAATGTTGTGTATGGAAAGAAAAATATATAAATTTTAAATAAATGAAATTAAAGAAGTTTGGAGACTTAAGTGATATTGCTTAAGAATTAAAGGATTTTATTTTAAATTTCAAGATTTAAAATGATAGGGAAGAATTAAAAGGGAGAGTTTTGAATAAAGAATGAAATGGATAATATCAGTTTAAAATAAGATGTTGAATCATAAATAAAGAAGTGAGTTTGGAATTAATAGATTTTGAAATAAATTTGGATAAGTAAAGGAGTAACTTTGAAATGGAGTAAATTTTGTAAATCGATTTGGAAATTGATAGTGTTGAAACTGTGTTTTTTAAAAGGAATGAGACTGTGGAATTTATAAACCGGGTTTATAAAGTGAAATAAGATATCAATGGATATCTGAAAGTATAAATTCATGGTGGGAATTTATAAAGGAATAGGTATTTGTTTTAAAAATGTAACGTCTCGTAAAATTTGGTAATTAAATTTCTAAATTTAAGAAGATTTTCGTAAATTAATGTTGAAGGAAATAAAAATTTAGTGAATTGTCAATGGTTAATAACTTGGATGCAATTCCAATAAGTGAAACAATGTAAATGTTGATTATATTCTTATTGTAAATAAAGAATTTTCCAAAATGAAATGATTAAATTGATTTAAAATCTTAGTTAATGTGAGCATTAATTTATAATGGGATATAAGAGGTAAACTAATAATTTAAAAATATTAACTTACCAATAAAATAATGTATAAGAATTGGAAATGGAATAAATCAATGTATAAACTAATGGTAGCACTTGTTGTGAGCTAATAAGTAAATTTAAAACGTAACAGCACTAATTTAGGTTAATAATTAATAGGTTGAATGAAATGTCAATTAATGAATTTATTAAAATTATAAAGTTATAATAACATACGGTAATTGGTTGGGAAGAATAAAGATAACTAAATGTATTTTATTGATAATTAATATTATAACGGAAATGGGGAATATAAATTAAAAAGGAAACGTAAAATTTATTTATAAGGTAGTAATTGGTGTAATAGAAAGCATAGGACCAAGTAAATAAATTTATTTAGAGTTTAATTGTAATTAATGAATCAAAGAAATAGTAACGGTCGTAAGTTACTATTTAATTGTCCTATTAATTTGTTGTAACTATTATATTTGGGAATGAGATTTTATTATAAGTAAATAAAGGTAAGTATTGCTTGAATATATGAATTAATGTATGATTTATGGTAATAGAATGAATCCGTATGATGTAAGAATTTTATAAATAGTGGAAATAATAAGCCTAAGTGAAATTTTAAGACTATGTTAACTATCATCGCAAATTACCAGAATATATCTAGCCTACCACATTAACTGTAAAAAAAATTACATTTAAGTGAAATAAATGTCTCATTTATGTGGGTAGGAACTGTAATTGCAAAGTGTATATGTAATAAGCAACAGAAATGCATATTTTATTCATAAGTTAATATAAAGGAATGAAATGTGAGACAAGTATAACTGCGTCACAAAGTAATAATAGACTCAACTAAAGGGTTGGAATTGAATCTAATCAGTTAAATTGGAATTTATTAAAATTAACTGGATTCAATTTATAATGAAGGGATTATTTTAAGTAAATGAAATAAATAATATAATTGGTGAATTTATTTACTTTAAATTGAGATGGGAATTGGTTTTAAAGAATTATAAATTAATAAGTAATAGAAGATGTGTGACATCTCGGAATTTTGACCCTATTATTATAATAAGTTTTTAATCAAATTTAAATAAAATACAAGATTTTAATTTATAAATAAATAAGATTTTAGACATTATTAGTTGTATATGTGTTATAAAGGAATTTATAATTTCAAAATGTAAAATAGACTCTTTTAACAATATTTAAAACTAAATCTGTTTTATTCAATTGACTTAAAAGTTACGTATTACTGACATTTAATATCAGATATATGAATAATAAGTACAACAACACAATTCTATTCATATTAAATATAATATCAAATACATTAATGCAAATATAAGTTACAAATCAAATATTGGAAAGATTTAACTTTAAATAAAGATAAGATCAAGAAGTGTTTCTAACAACAACTTTTATAATTAAAATAAAATAAGCTTATAGATATTAAATATAAGTATAACATAAAATATGGTTATAAACATAAGTCTACAAACATAAGTACAAAATTATAATATGAATAAGATATAAATAGAAATGTTAACTATGTAAAGACAAAAATATAAAATCAGTCAAAACCAGTGTATAAATTTGTGTTTAAGTTAAAAGATAATAAAGCAAAATAAGTGTAAACCTATATGAAAACATCTTGGTACAAACAAAAATCTGCAAGTAAACTTTATATGCATAAGAAAACAAATATTCATATCATAGTTCAAACACAAGGAGCTGCAAATATCTTTATAAAATCCATGTGTCAGCAAACATTAACTATATGTTAACATTAATGTAAACATACACATTTAATTAGCACACCTTTGTGCCTGGAACAATCTTCCAACCGAAATAGTTATATCATCTCAGGTCTTAGTACATAAAAATAAAGCAAAATGTTATTATATCTAGGAAAGGCTTATCTGAGAAGCTAATATCTTATAAAAAAGAAAACTGTTCTTAGCTATAAATCCACATCATTCTATTTGCATATATATCATTTACTTCGGTCTATAACTTCTAAAGTAAAGCCTGAGAAAAAGCAAAAGAAATATAAACAAACTTCATATTTTCAAGATCAATCAAGTTCAAAGCAATAGAGGAGTTTTCAGAAACTCAACACTTCAAACTGCAGACTTCTATCCTCATCATCAATTACTTCTTTGTTTCAACAGTATTTTAGTGAGTAACTTATTTAAAATATAATTTTTAATAAGTAGTTCATGAAGAATGGATATGTTGATGTTTAAAGTTCTGGAATTTTTGCTATGTTCTGTCAGTGCTGCATATTATGTTCTTCCAGGTTTCAAATTTCTGTTGAGGCAAAGAAATCAGAGAATATATCGTACTTTTATACAAAGTCATTTTCTTTAATTAGTAACTTAACTAAACAAATTTGTTTCAGCTTAAGATCAAGGTTTGGGAAATGTTTTCTATGTAGCTGTGAAATGTAAAACACTGTAAACTAAAATTTACAGTAAAAATAAAACAAAGGTCAAAATTGGAATAACTCAAATTGTAGACTTAAACTTATAAATTGAAACAACATATTAAGTTATGATTTTTAAGTCAAAAATTATAATTTTTAGTTAACTATTCGTAGAGCAGTTTGATAATAAACCAAAAATGCATTTCCATGAAATTCTGATAATTCCTCCAATTATAGTTGTTGTAATTTAACATGAAGCTTGTGTATTGATTCTGGAACATCAGAAAAATGTTAGAAAAAAATTTAATTGCAAGGCTTTTGGGAAATGGTTGAAAATAGGGTATATGGGTTCAGTGTTTTGGGTTCGGTTCGTTGGTTGCTCGCGACGTCGTAGCTCAACCGAGCACTTTGAAATTTTAGGAGGTGTTAGGGGGTGTTGTCGGCAAGGAATGGCCGAAGCCACGTCATCGCAGAAGGTCGAGGCCGTGTGGACGAGGCGATTTCTTCTTTCTTGTTTTTGTTACTGTTCGAACTTTTCAAGCATATTTTGATTTCATTCTTATTGCGTTGATCAGAGCTGTGAATTCGAGTGAGATGTTGAATTGGGGTTTGCTGGAGTGCCGTGGGTCGCCCGAATCGTTGGCGAGCCATCATGCAAGTGCACGGTGGCGTCGTGACTGATGCTTGAGTTTTGCGTCGCCGTGTGGTTTTACTCGATAATTTTTGACAGTTTCTTCGAGTATAGTCTGTTGTGTACGCAAGTGTTATCGTGTGTATGTCTTCAGTTTAAAACTTAAAACTTAAAATAAATAAATAAAAAATAGAGGAAGAAGAAAGAACAGTGGAAGGAGAAAAGGGATGTAGGAGATAGGCGCATAAAATTTCTGGGAAGTCACGGGGTGGACTCGAGCGTTGCACGATGTATACTTTGGGTTTTAATTCCAGAAGTTTGCCAACTATACTAAGTTGAAGGTAAATAAGCTAAGTATCGATTATGTTATTAGTGTTGACCTATTTGTTTAGGCTAAGATTAACTTTAATGTTGCTAAGGAAGTTTTACATTAACAAAGATGAGTAATTAATTTAAAATCGAAGTTAATTAAGAATGTAATAAATTTTATAATTGTAATTTAATAAGTTGTATAAAATTTGATTAAATTTGTAATTAAATTTGTAATTAAAGATTTTAATGATAATCTTGTGTAAAATCATTTGTAATTAAGAATTTTATTAATCATTGGAAGTTAATAATTTAACAAATCGTAGTTAACTAATTAATTAAATAATTAATGATTAAATGATTAAGTTAATTAATAATTAATGATTAATTAAGCAAATAGTAATAATAAAATGTGTAATTGAGTTTTATAAATCAATAATGAAGGTTAATGATTAATAATTAATTAATTAAGTGAATAATTAATAAGTAATTAATAAATTGAAATAAGTTATTTAGTTAGTAATTAACTAAGAAAGAATAAAATATGGTTTATTCTTAAGCAAGTAAATAAGTTTAAAATAAATCAAACTAAATGTTGATATGAATCGATGATTCTATTTGATTGGCTCTGATGTTTATTTATATCCTGTGATTTTCTATGATATTCAGGATATATCTGTGATGACTGTGTATGATTTATCTGTGTTAAATTGCTATATGAATTCGATTGTTGAATTTAAACTGATAAGTTAAGTAGACAACTTGGCCTTTAAAATGGCGTTTGGATTTCGATAAGACCGGGATCGGGTATCGATTTGATATTCCGAAAACCACATCGATCCAAATTAAACGTTAGGTCGTAAAATCTCAAGTGAAGATCGAGATGGTGTTTTCAGAATGCAAGGGTTATCGTCGTTAACTCTTAGGGTGATTCCAAAATGAGCGTACGAGATAATGCCTTCGGTTTCGTTCGAAACCGGAACGAACTTGTATGGATTGAATGCTTTCAACACATCGTCAGGCGGACGATGAGCATTCTAAGAGTTATGTTCTATAAAGGTAAACGCTGCCTCAAGCCTCATCAACCTGGAATGGCTAAAACATGGGATGTGCAGCAAGGTTAGGTGGGTCATTCCCCAAGCAGGACGAGGTATACCACTGTCTATATGTCCCTTTTATTCGGCTGTGTGGGCGGTTGGTCTGCAGACAACTGCGGGGTTATCTTGTTCGGGACTATTCAGTAAGGAATGGTTCCAGCCTTGTGTTGCAGGGGAGTTAGGGTGGCTCCTCGGTACGGTGATCTAGGCCATGTACTGTGACGGGCAGTACCCTAGTAGCCCTGCCATTGTATGGGATCCAATTTCCAATAAGCGCTATACGTTTTGATTGTGCCCAACTATGTTAGAATGTGAGATGTAAGCATTTCAGCTATTTCTGTATTTTACTTGAAAACCCTAGACACTATTATAATATCTGAATTTCCTATAAAATGTTTTGGTTAGCGCAAGGTATAAACTTACCCGTATTTATGTGTGGGAAGTCTTACGTGATACCTTTATTTCAAATGATTTTCAAAGTTAAACAACTTTAACTGTTTACTCATACCAGACCCATGTCTGACTCGGAGTTTATATTTTGTTTTTCATAAACTCTTGGGTAATCAAATTTTTATGAGTGGCCAAGCGATAGGAAATCAGAGTATAAAGTTTTCTGGAGGAGTTGGAGCAGAAGACCAGATGTATGTATCTATCTATACAGTTCCGCTGTGTTAGTTAGTTTATGATATTTGGGATGTATGTTCTGACATATGTGTATATGACAGTCATGTTGTATGATATTGTATAAATCTGATTTATATATAACTATGTAATAGTTAAGTTGACGTATTATATTTTGTTACATTCCGCTGTGAGATTCTGATGTTGCTATTTTCTTTCTATTCTTTTCTATTTCTATCCCTTTCTTTGTTATTGATGACACGTCTTTATGGAGTCAGGAAGTCGGGTCGACACAGCTGGCATCAGAGCTCTAGGTTGAGCGAGTAACTAGGCTCTGGAATAATATTTATCTTGAGAGTGCGTATTTGTATTTTCATATAATTATATACCTATCTCAATTTGTTGAGTTACTATTCAGGTGGCCAACATGAGTTCTGGAAGAAGAGGTAGAGTTAGGGCCAGTACTTCAATTGATAATAGTCGAAGTCAAATTTCTAGTGAGGCTGTAAATCTAGTAACGCCTCAAGTTAGTTTTGCAGCCTTATGTAAAGATTTCATCGATCTTGGAGGCCAACCATTTAAAGGTTCAGAATCGATAATTGAAGTTCAAGCCTGGTTACGTTCTTATGAGCGCATTTTTAAGAGTATGAGATTGTCGGATCATCGGTAGAGGGAAATGGCATCGTGGCAATTACAGGGAGGCGCAGCAACATGGTGGGATGTAACATTTGCAAATATTCCTGAAGAAGATATTTCATGGGAAAGATTTAAGGAGTTATTTGAGGAGAAGTTTATGCCAACAATAAGGAAAACTCAATTGTACCAGGATTTTCTAAATTTGAGGCAGGAAAGCATGACTGTTTCTGAATATGAGACCAAATTCAACGAACTTTCGTGTTATGGATCAGGACTCGTTGATACTGCCCTCAAGAAGAATGAAAAGTTTGTGCAAGGATTGAGGTCCGAATTCCAGGATAAGATGACGGTGCTCTTGAAAGGATCTTTTGTTGATTTAGTTGATATGGCTTTGAGGTATGAAAATTTGATGAGCAAGAAATTGGCAGCAACAGCAGCAGTTTCGAGAGGGAATTTCGTTAACCTAAATAAAAGGAAGTTTAATCCACTTTGGAAAAGGCAAGCTAAGGGAAAGAAATCGGGAGGAAGCAATAACGGACCCCGCAAGTGTTATAATTGTCAGCAAATTAGACATTTGGCAGATCACTGTTCTCAAGGAGGATCTCAGCAACATCGACGACAGAGTGGTCCAGGATTGGCAGTAGTTCAAAGATAGTTGTGTTTTAATTGTCGTCATCCCGGTCATATGATTAAGAATTGTCCACTATTGCAGAGGACACTGCAGGATAAAGTCTTTGCTGTGGAAGCAGGTCCATCTTCTTCTTCTCAAGGTAAAGGAGTTTTGGAAGGTACCTTACTCTTAGATGGAAAATATATTAAAGTTTTATTTGATTCGGGTGCATCTTTGAGTTTCATATCTCTGGAATTAGTAGAAAAGTTTTCTCTCAACCCTAGTACCGTGGATCGCCCCATTATTGTATCTAATCCTATAGGTGGAGCAACCAAATTGGATACGATCTGTAAGGACTTGAAGATTTCTTATCTATCCCACAGCTTTTCTTGTGACCCATATCTGTTAAATTTTAAGGGATTTGATCTTATTTTGGGAATGGATTGGCTCGATAAGTATAAAGCAATCCTGAATTGTGATGAGAGGACAGTTTCATTGGAGACTGATTTGGGTAGGATTGCCAAAGTGTCGTGCGATAGTTCTGGATTTCACTTGAGTAGTCTTTTACTAGGAGTTGAGACTTCTCAAGAAAAATTTGAAGAAATCGATGTGGTTCAATATTTTCCTGATGTCTTTGAAGAAGTTAAGTGTCTACCGCCACATTGAGAGATTGAGTTTCGTATTGATTTGATTCCAGGAGCAGTGCCGGTGATTCAGCCCAGTAGGAGAATGCCTCCTAGAGAGAGAGAAGAGTTGATTAAGCAGTCACAAGATCTTTTGGAGAAGGGTTTGATTAGATCCAGTTTTTCTTCTTGGGGATCTGCTGCAGTGTTTGTCACCAAATTGGATGGTTCGCTAAGGTTCCGTGTATATTATAGAGAATTGAACAAAGTGACCATTCGAAATAAATATCCTTTTCCTCGCATCGATGATCTTTTTGACTAGTTGCATGGAGCTTCTATCTTTTCTCAACTAGATCTAGCTTCAGGTTTCCATCAGTTGAGAGTAGCTGAAGACAGTATTCCCTTGACATCATTTAGGGGACCGAATTGTTTTTATGGGTGGTTGGTTATGCCTTTCGGGTTAACCAACGCTTCTGCTTATTTTGTTGACCTCTTGAACCGAGTCTTTAGAGATGTGTTGAATAAGTTCGTGCTTGTATTCATTGATGACATCTTGGTCTACTCCAAATCGGAAGAGGAGCACAAGCAGCATTTAAGAATTGTATTGGAGACTCTGAGGAAGCATGTGTTGAAGGCAAAGTTTTCAAAGTGCCATTTCTGGAAATTGGAAGTTAAATTTTTAGGGCACATTGTTTTTGGTGAAGGCATTTTCGTAGATCCAACAATGGTTGAAACCATTTCGGAATGGAAACAGCCGGAGGCACCGACTGAAGTTCGCAGTTTTCTAGGTCTGGCTGGCTGCTACAGAAAATTTATCAAGGATTATTCCGAAATTTCTTCACATCTGACTAAGCTGAATAGGAAAGGAACCAAATTCAAATGGACACCTCAGTGTGAAGAAGCTTTTCAAGAATTGAAGACGAGGCTAACCAGTGCACCAGTGCTTGCTATTCCGGATGGGAACAGAAAATTTGAAGTATACACGGATGCATGTTTAGTTGGACTGGGAGCAGTTCTGATGCAGAATGGCAGAGTAATAGCGTATGCTTGTCGGCAGTTGAAGCCACATGAGAAGAACTATGCTACGCATGATTTAGAACTGTTAGCAATTGTTTTTTCTTTGAAGATCTGGAGACATTATCTTTTGGGAGAGAAGTTTGAGTTATTCACGGATCACAAACCGTTGAAATATATTTTCTCTAAAAAAGATCTTAATTTGAGACAGCATAGATGGGTCGAATTTTTGGCATCTTATGATCTAGATATTTTGTATACTCTGGGGAAAGCGAATGTCATGGCTGATGCTCTTAGTAGAAATGCGGTTTTATCTCTTTTGGAAGTCGTTCCATCTCTCCAAGAAAGAATCGTTAGTAAGCAAACGGAAGATAAATCTTTTGAGGAAATAATTCTTGGAACTAAGGACGGGCGATATTCGGATTTCAAGATGGACGATCAAGGTGCTTTAAGGATTAATGGTCGTTTGCGTGTGCCTAATATTGATGGACTAAGGCAAGAAGTCATAGCTGAGTATCATCGCCCCAAATTGAATATTCACCAGGGAATTTCGAAGATGTATAAGGATATGAGGAGAGTTTTCTGGTGGCTGAATATGAAGAGTGATGTAGCCGCTTTTGTAAATAGTTGCGCCATTTGCCAGCAAGTGAAGGGAGATCAACAGAAGTCTGCCGGACTATCGCAACCTTTGGAAATTCCAGATTGGAAGTGGGAGATGATCTCGATGGACTTCATCGACGGTTTTCCTAGAACCAGGAAAGGAAATGAAGGGATATGGGTCATTGTGGATCGTTTAACGAAGAGTGCCCATTTTATTACGGTTAAGCCAACTCGTACTACAGTTTCCCTGGTGGAAATTTTCTTGAAGGAGGCAGTCAGATTACATGGTGTTCCTGTCAGCATAGTAAGTGACCGTGATCCTATTTTCACTAGCAAATTCTGGGAAGCTCTGCAATCAGCAATGGGAACAAGTTTGAGATTAAGTACGGCCTATAATCCTCAAACGGACGGACAAACGGAGAGGCTTAATCGAATTTTGGAAGATATGCTACGAGCTTGTGTATTGAATTTTGATGGATCATGGGAAGACCATCTTCATTTAGTGGAATTTTGTTATAATAACAGTTACCAAGCGAGTATTAAGATGGCTCATTATGAAGCTCCATATGGAAGAGCGTGTAGATCCCCATCTTGTTGGATTGAATCGAATGATCGACTTGTACTCGGACCCTATCTAATTCGTGAAGCTTCTGCGAAGGTTGAACTTATCAAGAAAAGAATGAAAGCTGCTCAAGATCGTCAGAAGAAATATGCAGATAAGAGACGAAGACTATTGGAATTTGAGATCGAAGATTTAGTTTTTATTAAAGTTTCCCCAATCAAAGGTGCTATAAGATTTGGAAAAACGGGAAAACTTGCTCCGAGATATATTGGTCCATTCCGAGTGCTAGAAAGAATTGGAACTGTAACCTACAGGATTGAATTGCCAGAGCGGATGTCTGGGATTCACAATGTATTTCATGTGTCTCATTTAAGAAAATTTATTCATGATCCATCATTGGTGGTAGAACCAGTTGTTCAGGAAGATTTAGAAGTTGAACCCAACCTAACTGTGGTTAGAAATCCTGTCCACATTGTAGATCAAGATGAGAAGCAACTCAGGAACAAAGTGGTGAAACTCGTCTAAGTGCAATGGAGTGAGGATCCCAGAGATTGTACCTGGGAAACTCTTGATAGTTTTAGAAAAGCTTATCCAAATTTATGTCCAAATAGCTAGTGATGTTGTTAGAATGGACTGTTTGATTTGTTTGTTATTTTATGGATGATATGTATGTTTGGAATGTTAATATTAAGCTTTTGAATTAACTGTTGTTTAAATTTCAGGGACGAAATTCTTTTAAGGGGGGAGGAATGTGACATCCCAGAATTTTGACCCTATTATTATAATAATTTTTTAATCAAATTTAAATAAAATACAAGATTTTCATTTATAAATAAATAAGATTTTAGACATTATTAGTTGTATATGTGTTATAAAGGAATTTATAATTTCAAAATGCAAAATAGACTCTTTTAACAATATTTAAAATTAATTCTATTTTATTCAATTAAATTAAAAGTTATGTATTACTGACATTTAATATCAGATATATGAACAATAAGTACAACAACACAATTCTATTTATATTAAATATAAATATAAAATACATAAATGCAAATATAAGTTACCAATCAAATATTGGAAAGATTTAACTTTATATAAAGATAAGATCAAGAAGTGTTTCTAACAACTTTTATAATTAAAATAAAATAAGCTTATAAATATTTAATATAAGTATAACATAAAATATGGTTATAAACATAAGTCTACAAACATAAGTACAAAACTATAATATGAATAAGATATAAATAGAAATGTTAACTATGTAAAGACAAAAAAATAAAATCAGTTAAAACCAGTGTATAAATTTGTGTTTAGGTTAAAAGATAATAAAGCAAAATAAGTGTAAACCTATGTGAAAACATCTTGGTACAAACCAAAATCTGCAAGTAAACTTTATATGCATAAGAAAACAAATATTCACATCTTAGTTCAAACACAAGGAGCTGCAAATATCTTTATAAAGTCCATGTGTCAGCAAACATTAACTATATGTTAACATAAATGTAAACATAAACATTTAATTAGCACACCTTTATGCCTGGAACAATCTTCCAGCCGAAATAGTTATATCATCTTAGGTCTTAGTACATAAAAATAAAGCAAAATGTTATTATATCCAGGAAAGGCTTATCTGAGAAGCTAATATCCTATAAAAAAGAAAACTGTTCTTAGCTATAAATCCACATCATTCTATTTGCATATATAACATTTAGTTCAGTCTATAACTTCAAAAGTAAAGCCTGAGAAAAAGCAAAAGAAATATAAACAAACTTCATATTTTCAAGATCAATCAAGTTCAAAGCAATAGAGGAGTTTTCAGAAACTCAACACTTCAAACTGCAGACTTCTATCCTCATCATCAATTACTTCTCTGTTTCAACAGTATTTTAGTGAGTAACTTATTTAAAATATAATTTTAATAAGTAGTTCACGAAGAATGGATATGTTGATGTTTAAAGTTCTGGAATGTCTTGCTATGTTCTGTCAGTGCTGCATATTATGTTCTTCCAGGTTTCAAATTTCTGTTGAGGCAAAGAAATCAGAGAATATATCGTACTTTTATACAAAGTCATTTTCTTTAATTAGTAACTTAACTAAACAAATTTGTTTCAGCTTAAGATCAAGGTTTGGGAAATGTTTTCTATGTAGCTGTGAAATGTAAAACACTGTAAACTAAAATTTACAGTAAAAATAAAACAAAGGTCAAAATTCGAATAACTCGAATTGTAAACATAAACTTATAAATTGAAACAATATATTAAGTTATGATTTTTAAGACAAAAATTATAATTTTTAGTTAACTATTCGCAGAGTAGTTTGATAATAAACCAAAAATGCATTTCCATGAAATTCTGATAATTCCTCTAATTATAGTTGTTGTGATTTAACATGAAGCTTGGGTATTGATTCTAGAACATCAAAAAAATGTTAGAAAAAAATTTAATTCCAAGATTTTTGGGAAATGGTTGAAAATAGGGTTTATGGGTTCAGTGTTTTGGGTTCGGTTCGTTGGTTGCTCGCGACGCGGTAGCTCAACCGAGCACTATGAAATTTTGGGAGATGTTAGGGGGTGTTGTCGGCAAGGAATGGCCAAAGCCACGTCATCGCAGAAGGTCGAGGCCGTGTGGACGAGGCGATTTCTTCTTTCTTGTTTTTGTTACTGTTCGAACTTTTCACGCATATTTTGATTTCATTCTTATTGCGTTGATCAGAGCTGTGAATTCGAGTAAATTTTGAATTGGGGTTTGCTGGAGTGCCGTGGGTCGCCTGAATCGTTGGCGAGCCACCGTGCATGTGCACGGTGGCGTCGTGACTGATGCTTGAGTTTTGGGTCGCCGTGTGGTTTTACTCGAGAACTTTTGACAGTTTCTTCGAGTATAGTCTGGGTTGTGTACGCGAGTGTTATCGTGTCTATGTCTTCAGTTTAAAACTTAAAAGTTAAAATAAAAAAATAAAAAAAATAGAGGAAGAAGAAAGAACAACGGAAGGAGAAAAGGGATGCAGGAGATAGGCGCGTAAAATTTCTGGGAAGTCAAGGGGTGGACTCGAGCATTGCACGATGTATACTTCGGGTTTTAATTCCAGATGTTTGCCAACTATATTAAGTTGAAGGTAAATAAGCTAAGTATCGATTATGTTATTAGTGTTGACCTATTTGTTTAGGCTAAGATTAACTTTAATGTTACTAAGGAAGTTTTACAGTAACAAAGATGAGTAATTAATTTAAAATCGAAGTTAATTAAGAATGTAATAAATTTTATAATTGTAATTTAATAAGTTGTATAAAATTTGATTAAATTTGTAATTAAAGAATTTAATGATAATCTTGTGTAAAATCATTTGTAATTAAGAATTTTATTAATCATTGGAAGTTAATAATTTAACAAATCGTAGTTAACTAATTAATTAAATAATTAATGATTAAACGATTAAGTTAATTAAATGTGTAATTGAGTTTTATAAATCAATAATGAAGGTTATTGATTAATAATTAATTAATTAAGTGAATAATTAATAAGTAATTAATAAACTGAAATAAGTTATTTAGTTAGTAATTAACTAAGCAAGAATAAAATATGGTTTATTCTTAAGCAAGTAAATAAGTTTAAAATAAATCAAACTAAATGTTGATATGAATCGATGATTCTATTTGATTGCCTATGATGTTTATTTCTTTCCTTTGATGTTCTGTGATATTCTGGATATATCTGTGATGATTGTGTATGATTTATCTGTGTTAAATTGCTATATGAATTCAATTGTTGAATTTAAACTGAAAATTTAAGTAGACAACTTGGCTTTTAAAATGGCATTTGGATTTCGATGAGACCGGGATCGGGTATCGATTTGATGTTCCGAAAACCACATCGATCCAAATTAAACGTTAGGTCGTAAAATCTCAAGTGAAGATCGAGATGGTGTTTTCAGAATGCAAGGGTTATCGTCGTTAACTCTGAGGGTGATTCCAAAACGAGTGTAACGAGATAATGCCTTCGGTTTCGTTCGAACCCGGAACGAACTTGTATGGATTGAATGCTTTCAGCACATCGTCAGGCGGACGATGAGCATTCTACGAGATATGTTCTATAAAGGCAAATGCAGCCTCAAGCCTCATCAGCCGGGAATGGCTAAAACAGGGGATGTGCAGCAAGGTTAGGTTGGTCATGCCCAAGCAGGACGAGGTATACCCCTGTCTAGATGTCCCTTTTATTCGGCTGTGTGGGCGGTTGGTTTGCAGCCAACTGCGGGGTTATCTTGTTCGGGACTGTTCAGTAAGGAATGGTTTCGGCCTTGTGTTGCAGGGGAGTTAGGGTGGCTCCTTGGTACGGTGATCTAGGCCACGTACTGTGACGGACGGTACCCCAGTAGCCCTACCATTGTATGGGATCCAATTTCGAATAAGCGTCGTACGTTTTGATTGTGCCCAACTACGTTGGAATGTGAGATGTAAGCATTTCAGCTATTTCTTTATTTTACTTGAAAACCCTAGACACTATTATAATATCACTGAATTTCCTATAAAATGTTTTGGTTAGCGTAAGGTAAAAACTTACCCCTATTTATGTGTGGGAAGTCTTATGTAATACCTTTATTTCAAATGATTTTCAAAGTTAAACAACTTTAACCGTTTACTCATACCAGACTCATGTCTGACCTGGAGTTTATATTTTGTTTTTCATAAACTCTTGGGTACTCAAATTTTATGAGTAGCCAAGTGTTAGGAAATCAAAGTATAGAGTTTTCTGGAGGAGTTTGAGCAGAAGACCAGACGTATGTATCTATCTATATATTTCCGCTGTGTTAGTTAGTTTATGATATTTGGGATGTATGTTCTGACATATGTGTATATGACAGTCATGTTGTATGATATTGTATAACTCTGATGTATATATAACTATGTAATAGTTATGTTGATGTATTATATTTTGTTCCATTCCGTGTGAGATTCTGATGTTGCTATTCTTTCTTTCTATTCTTTTCTATTTCTTTCCCTTTCTTTCATATTGATGACACGTCTTTCTGGAGTCAGGAAGTCGAGTCTTCATAAGATGATAAAATTTATGAATTATAGAATTTGAATTTAAATAGTTATTTACATTATTTAATTTATAATAATTGGATTAATTGCAAATGAATGAAATTAAATATTTAATTATTGCGTTAATTTAAAAATTAAGTTGAAATTGGAGAATATTTATGTAATAGCTTTGAACCCAATGTTAGTTTCCTCCATTTGACCATAATGAATTGAATAATAAGAATGAATTGTGAATTCAATGGAATTATTGAAAATTTAATTTATAATCGACGAATATAATGAAATTTGAATTTACACTGAAATTTATGATTGAATCAACATTAAATTGACATCTAAATTTGTTTAAAATCATTGTAAATGATTAAGAAATTTTAAATGATAAGAATTGTCAATTTTAGAATTTAATTGAAAATTTGATGTAATTAATTAATTTATTAGTTTATTAAATTAGTGTAAAAATAGCCATTTTTGCCACTGACTTGGATTTCGACGTACCCAGTTTCCTCGGATCTGTAACAGTAAATTATTATAGGATTTCAAGTTTCGTAGCGATTGGACTTTTCGTTTGATCGTACGGACTCGAAACACCTTGAAATAAATAAAATTAAAATCAAATGAAATCAATTTGAAAAATATTGATTTTAGCATAACTTCTTCATACGATGGAATTTGGACTTGAAACTTGTTCCATCGCGTTTAAAATATTTAATAACATCTATTTTGATATATGGATTGGCCCAATTTCATTCTCGAGTCGAAACGGTCTTTTTGGGCCACTTTGGCGTTAGCGCGTAAATCTATCTTATCCATCCATTCAAATGTCAACCCTGTCTATATATATTTTACTATAAACCCTAGCAGCCTCTATTCCTCATTTCTATACATTCTATTCACCTCCTCTTCCCAATGTCTGCAAACCCTAATTTCAATTGCAATTCAAAAATCAATAGAAAATTCCATCTCTTCAAATACTATCAAATTTTATATGGATCTGAAGCACTCGACGAGCGCAATTCAGATTTGAAATTCATTTCTCGATTTAAGCTGCCTTTTGATCAGAAAGTTGTTGTTTGTTTTTAGTCGTTCATCGCTCGACGATGATCGTCGCCTGATCAACAAATCGAAGGCATGGATGGGTGGAGAGTGTCGTGGGAAGTTCATCAGAGTTGGTCGTTGGTTGAATCGATGGTCGGATCAGCTGCAATTTCGTGATTAGGGTTTCGGTATAGGTGGCGGCCGGTGGCGTTTGGGGCGACCGGAGGGGAAGTGGAGGCCAAAGGGGGTGTGGCTCATCGAGCTAGAGTCGATGGTGGTGGTGGCGTGTTCGACCACGGTCGGAGTCAGTGGGAAAGCTCGGCCAAAGCTTCGGTCAGCTGTGAAGTTTTGGGTTATCTCGTTCGTCTGGGTCGTGTGCGTATTCACATATGTGCAGTGGTGGCGTGGCTTAAACGTGAAAATATATATTTTATTTTATTTTTATTTTAAATTTTGAAATCTAAATGTTCTAATCGATATAACTTTCACACACAAGGTCCATTTTGGGTGCGGGTTTTTGCATTGCGATCCTATCGGAATTTCTGAGATTTTGGCACTGGTTTGGAAAATTCTGAGACCGTTCAATTTTGGGTTTAAATTTGATTTAAATTCGACTTAAATTCAATAGGTGAGTGCTTTAACCCACTCACAACTTCTAAAATTTCTTATATTTGTTAAATTTAAATTTTGTAGCGATTATGCATTTATTTATGACTTTTCATATAATTTAATCATCATCTCAGTTATTTCATTTATTTAAATTAAACCATTATTTGATTTATTATTGAATATAACTGGCAGTTAATTACCTGTTATACATTATCAGTTGTATATTGATATCGATTGATTGTTTTGTATGATTGTTGTGATGGATGTATGATTTTATGATGGATGAATGGATATTTTATTTATATCATCCTAATTTGCAAGTTGTTATGCATTTATTTTGATTCGGGATTGCGGTTTGAAATGATATATAACCGCATTTTTATTTTAAATTGCGATTGAAATGATAAACATCTGTATCACATGACCATAGGATAGAAAATTATGTACAGGCACTGCGGTATATATAAAATCTTATTTTTGAAATGATTTTCTATGGTTTGGAAGAAATATACGGTTTAATAAATATTAAATTTTGATGTTATATAAATATTATTTTATATATATATATATAGTTAAATTCTTGAATTTAAGCTATGTATAAAATTGATTAATAAAATGAGTTTAATAATAAAGTTTGATTTCTTTATATAAAATGGTTAAGTATCTATTTAAATTCTATTGTATATAGAATTTATAATGACTCAAATAAAACTAAGGTTGGAAGATAAATGTGAATTTGATTTGAATTAAAGTATTTAAGAATTATCCTCGAAAATTTGATTTGAAATGTAAATAAATTGAGATTTAAAGGGTATGATTTTATAACTTGATTTTGTTCAGAGGATTTCAATGAATATCAAATTGATTTAAATGAATATTATCAGGTTGATTTAATTAAAAGAATATCCAGTTATTTGAAGTCTAAAGGTTTTACTAAAATAATATTTGATTTATTTAGTAAACATTTCAAATCTAACTAATAGTAGTTGAAATTGATGTATATGAAATTATCAAAGAATAAGTATTGAAATGGTGGGATAATTAAAGCTTTGAATATACGGAAATTATATTGGTTTATCTGGGAATTTAAAATCCATAACGAATTTATTTGTGAAGGTGAAGAAGCTATTTTACTATATAAAGTAATTAAATATTAAACCATTTAAGTTGTGTAGTATGCTTCAAAGTTATGAAATTCAAAGTTTTATATTTTGAAAGGCTATATTTCATGTTTTGGTTTCGAAATATTATAACTTTGAAATTTTATAGTTTTAGAAAAAGATATATTTGAAAATGATATTGAATTTGATTTGGGTTTTTAAAAGGAGGAAATGATATCGTATTTATATGGATTTGAAATGGATATTATATTCTGGTATTAAAGTATAAATTATTTTGAAATAACCGCGGTGTTATAATAACGTTTGGTTTGTAAAGAGACCGGGATCGGAAGTTGTCATACTCTCTGCCAAATCCGAAAACCACTTTAACAACCGTGTATGCGGTGGAGATTCCAGAATGAAGTAGGATGGTGGTGGCATTTCCTTTGTGGTAAATACGTGAACCTGACTCCCATGAGTTGGCATAAGGTGGCTAAAACATGAGCGATTCTCGGGCCAATGAGGTAGCACCTTTGATCGGACAGATCCCTTCGATATTATACTTTGACTTTTAGATTGATTCGGTGGCCACTTTTGATTTTTTTATTTGGGGTTGTGGCTCGAGGTGGGCGGTAGCTGTGCGCTACGCATTAATACCAGCCCAGATAGCAACTGGTATATCTACCATGGCATTGCCTAGTTGTGCCGTGTCACCTACCATATCGCGTCTTATACGAGTTTGGTTTTCTCCCGTAGCCCATGGAGTATTTATGGTAGTCTCTCGATCTGGAGATGCACTGATATTCGATGGACTACTGGGACTATTACGTGTTAAGTGCTATATGGGTAACCCCTTAATGCTACGAAAAAAGTATGTTTATTTTACTATTTAGACACTATTACAATAGCGAAATATTACTACCTCCTAAATAGTTTAATGGATCCTTAGGAGATGTGAATCCCAAGCATCTCTTAAGTTGCTGCACTCACGTTAGACACTGGATAGGAGATGTCAAACCCCGTAACATCTTTGACGCCGTTACACTTATATTTATTTTAGTTGATTTAACTTACATAAGATCTTTTAGTTCTGACTCGAGTGTTTTGTCTTTTCAATTCGCTCGGGTCAGCCTAAGCATTTCAGGAATTGAAGACCTTACTTCTGAAGGACGAAGGCGAAGACTTTTGTAACAACCCAGGTTTTCGAGATTACCTGTAAATATTAAATTATAACGGTAGTTATGATTTAATTGTGAACTAAAACAAGATTTGGAGATTTTAAATTGCTTGTTTGGAATAAACAATGAATTTTTGGGAAATAAAATGTGAAAATAAAGTTTAAAAGCTTTATTTTGTTTGTTTGGGTTAATAACGAGTGGAAAATAATTTGTATTTAGAGAAATTGCAATAATTTTATTAATTATTGCTAATTACTTCTTTTAATAATTTTTAAAGGAAGTATTTGATTTGTAAAGGTTGTTTATTGAAATAAAAAGTGGAAATTGGGTTAAAAATAAGTTTTGGCTATAAATAATGTTTTGAAATGGTTTGAAGTATTTTTCTAAGTGATAAAATAAATTTTTGTGGAATTTTAGGAGTTAAAAACATGGTTTTATTCATTTATTTGAGTAAATAGTGCATTTTTGTCAAATAAAGGAATTTAATAATAAAAAATATTTAAAAATAAAAATTAATCTTTTTATATGATAGAAAATGTTTTATTTTGTATGCATACAAGTTTTCATATTTTTCTTATGTGTAAATATGGAGAAAATGCATTTTGTATGTTGTATATGTACATAAGTTTGTATGTTAGTTAATCATTTAGCATAATTTATTTTCTCTAACTCCAATTTGGGTCCAAAAGCCCATTAGTGCACTAAAGTCAGAAATGAGAAAGATGTGAGAAATAAAAAAAAAAACTATACGTACATCGCTACTCTCCTCCTCTTCTTCCACCAGTAAGCAAACATAGAACCCACTTCATCAAATTCAAAATCCAACTAGATTTCTTCAATTAAATTCAATAAATAGCAATCTCTTTCAATCTAGAGTGATAATTCAAAAGGTAATCAACCACAAAACCCTACAATTTCAGCAAAATCCTAATTTCAAAAATGGGTTCTCTAATTAATTGTTGAATTCCTCTTGCATGTCGTTTTCTTTTGTTCTACAGGTTCTTAGAGGCTTCAATCTAGCAAAAAGCTTCCAACTTGCAACATAAATCCAAGTCTTTCCATTGCAACAACAAGTTGAGTTGAAATACTCACATAATCTAGCTGAGCAAAGCTAAAAAAATTGCAAAAGCAAGCAAAAATTTAGTTTTTTGGTAAATTTTTGCTGTTATTTTCTGTTTGAAATCATTCCATATTGCCTCTTTCAATGCCTATAACTTTTGATTCCAACAAAGAAATGCTGCCGGATTTCTTGCATTTGGTAGCTTGCATGTTGAAATTCATTTCTGCAAATTTTGGAAGAAAAATATTATGATTTGAGTGTTCAAACTGCTGTTGCAAAATCAACAAAGCACAGTTTTTCTGCCTGTAGAAACTGTTTTGTTGCTGCAAACATGGTACGAGTCCATGTTTGCGATGGCATAACACTTTCGTTTCTTTCTGAAATTGCGTGATTCTTTTTTTGTTTGAAAGATCGTGTCTTCTACTATAATCGTACCAAATTTCAGGTCATTTATACTTAGCTTATAGAAATATGCTGCTAAACATTAACCTGGACCATGTTTTTGCCTCGAATTTTACAGTGAAAACACTGTCTGGGTTCATCTTTGAGATATCATAACTTTCTCCTGTTGTATCCAAATTACATTATTATTATTATTTTTGTTTGAAAGATGAAGTTTTCTACTACGTGTAAACCAATTTTGAGCTCAATCCTATGTCAATTGATCCTCTGTTTCATGCTTGGAAGTTGAACCCGGAGTGGATTTTAAGGCTGGGCAGATCCTTGTTGAACTGTTACAAACATGGTCTGAGTCCATGTTTGTGACAGCATAACTTTTCCATTTTCGTTTGGAATTCATTGGTTCTTTTTTTGTCTGAAAGATGAAGTTTTCTAAATTATGTACACTAATTTTCATATGAATCAAAGATTGTTCGGCCACCTGTTTTATGTCTGAAAGTTGAACCCAAAGAAGATTTTAGACCTGGATACTATTTTGGCTAAGTGTTTTTATGTCCTTTTTCCGTCCGATTTTGGACATTTACTTTTGTTTTGGTGATATTTTTGAAGTATTTGAGGGCTATAATGCCTATCAATAGGTTAGCACAGTTTTGATGAATTCAAAATTCAAATTTTTAACTATTTGAATTTAAATTTGAATTTCGGTTTAAGTGGAATTTTGCTTGTTTTTGGTCGTTTTCGAGCACGATTTTCTCGAATTCTTTTTGAAATGATTTTTAAAATTTAGGGAATTTAAAAATAATTATTATATAATATTTTAAAGTATTTTCAAGTATAAAACCTATTTATTCCTTATAATAAGGGAAATTTTCAAAT
This sequence comes from Allium cepa, assembly GCA_030765085.1. Lineage (NCBI taxonomy): Eukaryota > Viridiplantae > Streptophyta > Magnoliopsida > Asparagales > Amaryllidaceae > Allium > Allium cepa. The sequence continues at coordinate 179,426,506 of CM060940.1, forward strand.
ATGGTTTCCAAATGGTTTTCGAAATCGGTTTTAAAAGCTTATTTTCAAGGTAAATTATTTTTTATAAAAATTACACGTTTTTGTACTGCGGTGCGAATGAGAAGGAGAGTTAAACGTTTGGGTAAAACGCGTAGTGTGCGATACGTGCGTTTATCATTTCGGTTAATTCCTAACTTGTCCGTTTGATCGTTTTGGCCTACGGGTCTAGTTTACCGCTGATATGAGGTGAACCTTTTACTGCTTTGAGTGTGAAATTTACTAGCGGTTAGTAAACCGTTTAGTGCGAACGGGTGGTATGGGACACACGTTAACACTTTTCAGGTTCCTTTCCGAGAGTTTGTGACACATTTGCCTATTGGCGTGCCAGTACTGGACCTTCGGGTCATTTTCCATTACGGCGTATTTTTCTTCGGACGTTTTCCATTGCGGCGTATTTGTCTTCGGACGTTTGCCCTTGCGGCCTATTTGCCACTGCGGCGTATTTGTCTTTTGACACTTGCCTTTTGGCGAGGTACCTATTATGTGAAACAGTACTCGGCAAAAATAGCACGTGCAAAACCTTTTTGAGATGATTTTTACCCTTGTGTGTCGTCATTTTGGAATCGGTCCTTTGAACCATTCGGTGGCGATTACTTTGGGATTTTTGGACTATTGGGAGTTCTTTTGAGATTTTCATTCCCTACACTGGCGTGTTGAGATTTGCCTTTTGGCGTATATATATATTGAGATTGCCTATTGGCGCTATTTTTGAGATTTGCCTTTTGGCATTGTATGAGATTTTTATCTCTTTGTCGACATTTGCCTTATGGCTTATGTCGAGATGGCTTTTGCTTATGTTTTCTCGGAGTTGCCGATATGGCGGGTTTGGGAATTACTCGTTTAGGAGTTTGCATTCTGCTATTCCCTAAACCATTCTTATTGATTTATGATTGCCGATGATATAAGGCATGCTACATTTTAGAGATTCATGAGATTTTGTGTTTTATGCTTATTGAAGCAATAGTGTTTTATCACCTAGTATAACCATATATGCCATACATGTTCTGTATCCTCCATATGACTATAGTCTACTTTCTTATGGTTTCTTCTTGTTTAAGAAGAATATCACTATGCTCTTATGCTCTATTATTCTACTATCACCTTTTACTGATTCGTTTAGCTAGACTGACTCGTGTATTTTATATTCGGGTCAGACCGAGGTGTTTCAGGTTAGGTACTTTTGGACTTAGCCTATTCTGCTTCTGCATGGACTATTTTGCTAGCTCTTTTCGTTATAGCTTTTTGTGTAGTCCTTTTTCGTTTGCTACTCTGATATGTATATTCTTTTGACTCGTGTTTGTACTGTGGTCGTCGTACCACATATGTGATGTATCATCTTGTATACTTTGTGATGTATTTGTGTATGTGTGTATCTATGGAATTATCTACTGTTCTGTGATGTGTTTTACATTTGAGTTATTGTACTTTGTTCTGATAGATCCTATAGCCACCTATGGCTTTGTATTAAGTATTTATTGGATATGTTGATCCACATGAATCAGAAAAAAAGGGCACTGTCGACGTATTCAATAGATATTTAAGACAAGGCTATAGACGGTCGCTCATATCCAGTCCTATGCTTTGCATTAGCAGACAGTATTACCCAGTAATGCTCTTTGTTAATGTAGGTCTCGGGGTGGGGCGTTACAGCTTGGTATCAAAGCTGAATTCAAAACAAAATATGGTAAACACAGAACAGAAACACATATTACGGTACATCAAAGTGTAATACAAATGTTACGAATCCCTGAATCATCATGCTTTTGTTCTTTTCGTGTCCTTTGGGGTAGATATAATTTTGGAAATATGTTTAGGAAGGCATTTTAATTCCGTAGTATTCCATATTTGAATTATTGATATCTACCATGTGAATAATCTTTATCTTATCTTAACTTTCAGTTATGGCTGGAAGGGGCACATGACGATGTTCAGATGCGGGGTAGTCTAGTGGCTACCATCCGGATGGAGTATATATGTTTGCCGATCAGTTTATGGAGTTATTTACGAGCACCCATCCTCCAGCTCCTACTCCAGCTTCTCCTTCGTGCAAATCTCCTTTCGCGCGCATGTGTAGTGATTTTGCACATCTCGGAGGCAAGCCATTCAAAGGCTCCGAGTCTGTTTTGGAGGTTCAGGCTTGGATTCGTTCTTGCGAGCGGATATTTTCTCGCATGGATCTTTTGGATTATCAAAGGGTTCTTGTAGCTTCCAGCATGTTACAAGAGCGTGCTCTTGATTGGTACGAGCTATTCACTGTCGAGCTCGACGAGTCTACTCTTACATGGACTCAATTTCGGGAACGATTCGAGCTTAAATTCGTTCCTGAGTTTGAGAAAGCAACTCTTGCCCGTCGCTTCCTCGAGCTAAAGCAAAGGAAATCTTCTATTTCAGATTATGTGTCTTCTTTCGAAGCTCTTTCTAAGTATGGCCTTGAGTATATTAGCACTCCATACAAGAAAAAACTCAAGTTCGTTTCCGGCCTTAAGAAGTATTTGAAGAAATCTTTGATGTCGCAGCTTAAGCTTTCTTTTGAGGAGCTAGTTGACTCGGCGCTTCATCTTGAAGCCGTCGAGAAGGAGATCGATAGTGGTGATGATGTTGAGGTTTGCAAGAACCCGAACAAGAAGCGGTTTCCTTTTAAGAAATCCAGGTTCTTTCCGTCCAGAAAGAAGAAGCCAGTTGGTTCTACTTCTCAGCCTTAGTCTCGGCCTCATTCTCAGCCTCAGTCTATTGGAGCACCTCCCTCTCGCAAGGAGTGTTTCAATTGTGGTTTGCCCGACCATATGGTTCGGGAGTATCCTAAGCCTCCCTTTTGTCGATATTGCAAGAAAGTGGGTCATCGTATTTCCACTTGTCCTATTGCTCCAAATAATGCCAAATCTGGCAAGCTGAATGTAGCAGATGCTTCTGGAGGTTCTTCTCAGCGCAAAGGTACTTCTCCTTCTATTCTTAAAGGTTCATTGTTGTTTCATGATCGTTCTATTCGAGTCCTCTTTGATACGGGTGCGTCGCATTCATTCGTATCGAAGAAGCTCGTAGATGATTTGTCTTTAGATGTTTCTTGTATGGTTACTTCATTGAGGATTGCGAATCCTATCGGAGGATCCGCAACCCTTAGCATGCTCTGTGATGATGTTGGGATTGTTTTATGTGGCTTTTCTTTTCATGTGAATCTACAAGTTATTTCTTATTTGGTATTTGATATGATTTTTAGTATGGACTGGCTAGTGCGATATGATGCCAGGATTGTTTGTACTCAACGGATTTTATATCTTCGACATCCAGATTCATCTACTCAGCTATCACTTGTTCTTCGGAATGTAGATAATTCCAAAGTGGCTCTATATTCTCTAGACTCACGAGATGATGATGATATATCTCATATTCCTATTGTTTGTGAATCGTCTTATGTATTTGAGCCTGTTTCGGGTTTGCCACCCAAACGGGCGATTGAGTTCCACATTGATCTCATTCCAGGCGCGCAGCTAGTTAGTCGTCCTGCCTCTAGGATGTTTATAAAAGAAAATGAGGAACTCAAGAAGTAGCTTTTAGATCTTGAGTCCAAGCAGTTCATTTAGTCTAGTTCTTCACCGTAGGGTGCGGCGGTTGTCTACGTGAAGAAGTCTGATGGAACTCTTAGGCTCCGCATTGACTATCGCAAGCTTAACGAGTTGACCATCAAGAATAAATATCCATTACCTAGGATCGACGATATGTTCGATCAATTGAGTGGCGCTAAGGTCTTCTCTCAACTCGACCTTGCCACTGGTTTTCATCAGCTTTGAGTCGCGGAAGATAGCATACCTCTTACAGCTTTCCGCACTCGATATGGATCTTACGAGTGGCTCGTTATTCCGTTCGGTTTGAAGAACGCTCCTACTTTCTTTGTCGATCTTATGAATCGAGTGTTCCAGAAAAATATCTCAATAAATTTGTCCTTGTGTTCATTGACGACATCCTGGTTTATTCGAAGTCTGAAGCGCTAGACGAGCACGCTAATCACTTGAGAATTTTCTTGAGTACTCTTCGTCACCATCAACTTAAAGCTAAATTCTCCAAGTGCCATTTCTGGGAGAACAAGGTTAAGTTCTTAGGCCACGTTGTTTCTTCTGAAGGCATTTCTGTCGATCCTTCGAAGGTCGAATCCATCCAGAATTGGAAGAGGCCTGAGAATGTTCATGAGATTCATAGTTTCCTTAGATTGGCGGGTTATTACCGCCAGTTCATTGAGGATTTCTCTGTATTGTGCTTCCTCTCACTAGCCTTACTCGGGAAGGCGTTCGATTTATTTGGTCTGACAAGTGCGCAGCTTCTTTTCAGTAGTTGAAGGAGCTTCTCACCAATGCTCTTATTCTAGTGGTTCTTGAAGGGAATCAAGATCTTGTTTTCTACACCGATGCTAGTCATTATGGCCTCGGTGCCATGCTTATGCAGAAGGATCGGGTAGTTTCTTATGCTTCTAGGCAACTACGACCGAATGAAGTACGCTACGCCACTCATGATCTCGAGTTAGCCGCCATTATCTTCGCCTTGAAGATTTGGCGCCATTATTTATTAGGCGAGCACTTCATTTATACACCGATCATAAGTCATTGAAATATCTCTTCACTCAGAAGGAGATCAATATGAGAAACAGCGTTGACTCGAGTTCCTTGCTTCCAATGACTTCGATATCCAGTATATGCCTGGTAAGGGTAATCGTGTTGCTGATGCGCTTAGTCGCAAACATTCGGCTGTTGTTTTTATGATGCTAGCCGAGTGGGATGTTCTGAAGACCTTATCCCTTTGTGATATTCGTGACCGAGCTCCGTCTTCTGATTCTCCTGTCTTATTATTCAGTTTGGAAGCTCAACCCAGCTTATTGGATCGTATTGCCGATGCTCAACGGCGTGATCCCGATCTTGTGCACCTTATTCAGATTTGTGAGTCTTAGTCCCTTGATGAGGAGTTGAGGGATTTCTGCATTGATTCTCATGGCTGTCTTCGTAAGAAGAACCGTCTTCTTATGCCTTCTGATTCTGCACTTAGGCATGACTTTCTCGATGACTGTCATCGTTCTAAGTATACCATTCACCTTGGCAGTAGTAAGATGCATGCCGATATGTATCGCCTTTATTATTGGGAAGGCATGAAGCGCGATGTGGCGAGTTATGTGAGTAATTGCATGACTTGTCAACGTATCAAAGCCGAATATTAGCGCCCTTCTTATGTCCTTCAGCCTCTAGAGATTCCATTATGGAAATGGGATCAGATTTCGATGAATTTCATTGATGGCCTACCTCGTTCGAGATCGGGCCATTCTACAATCTAGGTTATTGTTGATCGCCACACCAAATCAGCTCATTTCATTCCTATTAAGTCTAATAGGAGTGCTTCTCATTTGGCCAAGTTATATGTCAAGGAAATCGTGAGACTTTATGGTGTTCCTAGTTCGATTATTTGTGACCGTGATCCGCTATTCGCAAGTCATTTCTGGCAGAGTCTTCAGCAAGCTTTGGAAACGAAGCTTAATTTCAGCATAGCATATCATCCGCAGTCTGATTGACAGACTGAACGGGTGAATCGTATCCTCGAGAATCTTCTTCGTGCTTGTATCCTAGATTTTGGTGGTAGTTGGGAGGATCACCTACCTCTTGTGGAATTCTCCTATAACAATAGTTTTCAATCCAGTATCGGTATGGATCCTTTTGAAGCGTTATACGGAAGGCCGTGTCCATCACCTTCTTGTTGGTTGGAATCTTGTGAGAAGCTTATTCTTGGCCAAGATTCTGTTCGTGATTCTTCTGAGAAGATTGATCTTATTCGTCAGAGATTGAAAGAGGCACAAAGCCGCCAGAAATCCTACGTGGACAACCGTAGGAAGCCTCTCGAGTTCTCGTTTGGTGATCTCGTCTTTATTCGTGTTTCTCCTCTAAAAGGGGTTATGCGCTTCAGTGAGACTGGGAAATTCGCTCCTCGCTTTATAGGACCATTTCCTATTACTGAACATATTGGCTCTGTGGCTTATAGAGTTTCACTTCCAGCTCATCTATCTGGCATTCATGACGTGTTTCACGTCTCTCGGCTTCGGAAGTGTCTTTTCGGATTCTGTCATCGATTCTCCTGATTTGCAAGAGCTTGAGATCTCACCAAACCTATCTGTTATGCAACAGCCTATTCGCGTACTTGCTTCAGAGGTGAGATGCCTTCGAAATAAGGACGTGCCGCTCGTTAAAGTTGAATGGTCCGCTAATCCCAATGACCGCACTTGGGAAACCAGAGAGTTTATCGAGCGATCCTACCCTGGTTTTCTTTCTTCGCATAGCGATGGTGAGAATCTTTTTATCTCAAGCTTATTTCTTTTTTGAGTGATGAAATAAGAGTGTTGAATACAAATTCTTCTCTAGAAATTGCGAGGATGAAATTTTGTTAAGGGGAAGAGTCTGTAACAACCGTGGTTTTGGAGATTACATGTAAATATTAAATTATAACGGTAGTTATGATTTAATATTGTGAACTAAAACAAGATTTGGAGATTTTAAATTGCTTAAAAAAAGAATAAACAATGAATTTTTGGGAAATAAAATGTGAAAATAAAGTTTAAAATATTTATTTTGTTTTTTTGTGTTAATAAAGAGTGGAAAATAATTTTTATTTATAGAAATTACAATAATTTTATTAATTATTGCCAATTACTTCTTTTAATAATTTTTAAAGGAAGTATTTGATTTTTAAAGATTGTTTATTAAAATAAAAAGTAGAAATTGGGTTAAAAATAAGTTTTGGCTATAAATAATGTTTTGAAATGGTTTGAAGTACTTTTCTAAGTGATAAAATAAATATTTTTGGAATTTAGGAGTTAAAAACATGGTTTTATTCATTTATTTGAGTAAATAGTGCATTTTGGTTAAATAAAGGAATTTAATAATAAAAATAATTTAAAAATAAAAATTAATCTTTTTATATGTTAGAATTTTTTTTATTTTGTATGTATACAAGTTTTCATATTTTTCTTATGTGTGAATTTGGGGAAAATGCATTTTGTATGTTGTATATGTACATAAGTTCATATGTTAGTTAATCATTTAGCCTAATTTATTTTCTCTAACTCCAATTTGGGTCCAAAAGCCCATTAGTGCACTAAAGTCATAAATGAGAAAGATGTGAGGAAAAAAAACTGTACGTACATTGCTACTCTCCTCTTCTTCTTCTTCCAATAAGCAAACAGAGAACCTACTTCATCAAATTCAAAATCCAACTAGATTTCTTCAATTAAATTCAATAAATAGCAATCTCTTTCAATCTAGAGTGATAATTCAAAAGGTAATCAACTGCAAAACCCTATAATTTCAGCAAAATCCTAATTTCAAAAATGGGTTCGCTAATTAATTGTTGAATTCCTCTTGCATGTCTTTTTCTTTTGTTCTACAGGTTCTTAGAGGCTTCAATCTAGCAAAAAGCTTCCAACTTGCAACATAAATCCAAGTCTTTCCATTGCAACAGCAAGGTGAGTTGAAATACTCACATAATCTAGCTGAGCCAAGCCCAAAATATTGCAAAAGCAAGCAAAAATTTAGTTTTTTTGGTAAATTTTTGCTGTTATTTTCTATTTGAAATCTTTTGCATACTGCCTCTTTGAATGCCTATAACTTTTGATTCCGGCAACGAAATGCTACCGGATTTCTTGCATTTGGTAGCTTGCATGTTGAACTTCATTTCGCCAAATTTTGGAAGAAAAATATTATGATTTAAGTGTTCAAACTGTTGTTGCAAAATCAACAAAACACAGTTTTTATGCCTGTAGAAACTGTGTTTTGTTGCTGCAAACATGGTCTGAGTCCATGTTTGCGATGGCATAATATTTTTGTTCTAACTTAAATTGCGTGATTCTTTTTATGTTTGAAATATGGTGTCTTCTACTATAATCATACATAATTTCAGGCCATTTATACTTAGATAGCTTATAGAAATATGTTGTTAAACATTGACCTGGACCATGTTTTTGCCCAGAATTTTACAGTGAAAACAATGTCTGGGTTCATCTTTGAGACATCATAACTTTCTCCTGTTGTATCCAAATTACATGATTCTTTTTGTTGTTTGAGAGATGAAGTTTTCTGCTACGTGCAAACCAATTTTGAGCTCGATCCGATGTCAATTGATCCTCTGTTTCATGCTTGGAAGTTGAACCCAGAGTGGATTTTAAGCCTGGGCACATCCATGTTGAACTGTTACAAACATGGTCGGAATCCATGTTTGTGACAACATAACTTTTTCATTTTCTTTTGGAATTGAATGATTCTTTTTTTTTCGGAAAGATGAAGTTTTATACTTTAGGCACACTAATTTTCATATGAATCAAAGATTGTTCGGCCACCTGTTTTATGTCTGAAAGTTGAACGCAGAGAAGATTTTAGACCTGGATACTATTTTGGCTAAGTGTTTTTATGTCCTTTTTCCGTCCGATTTTTGACATTTACTTTTGTTTTTGTGATATTTTTGAAGTATTTGAGGGCTATGATGCCTATCAATAGGTTAGCACAGTCTTGATGAATTCAAAATTCAATTTTTTAATTATTTGAATTTAATTTGAATTTAAATTTGAATTTCGGTTTAAGTGGAATTTTGCTTGTTTTTGGTCGTTTTCGAGCACGATTTTCACCAATTCTTTTTGAAAAGATTTTTAAAATTTAGGGGATTTTAAATAAGTATTATATAATATTTTAAAGTATTTTTAAGTATAAAACCTATTTTTTCCTTATAATAAGGGAAATTTTCGAATATGGTTTCCATATGGTTTTCGAAATCGGTTTTAAAAGCTTATTTTCAAGGTAAATTATTTTTTATAAAAATTACACGTTTTTGCACTATCGACTGAATGAGTAGGAGAGTTAAACGTTTGGGTAAAACGCGTAGTATGGGATATATGCGTTTATCCTTTCGGTTAATTCATAACTTGTCCGTTTGATCGTTTTGGCCTACGGGTCTATTTTACCAATGATATGAAGTGAACCTTTTACTGCTTTGAGTGTGAAATTTACTAGCGGTTAGTAAACTGTTTAGTGCGAACGGGTGGTATAGGACACACGTTAACACTTTTCGGGTTCCTTTCCGAGAGTTTGTGACACATTTGCCTGTTGGCGTGCCAGTACTAGACCTTTGGGTCATTTGCCATTGCGGCGTATTTGTGTTCAGACGTTTGTCATTGCGGCGTATTTGTCTTCGGACGTTTGCCCTTGCGGCGTATTTGCCATACATGTTCTGTATCCTCCATATGACTATAGTCTACTTTCTCATGGTTTCTTCTTGTTTAAGAAGAATATCACTATGCTCTTATGCTCTATTATTCTACTATCACCTTTTACTGATTCGTTTAGCTAGACTGACCCGTGTATTTTATACTCGGGTCAGACCGAGGTGTTTCAGGTTAGGTACTTTTGGAATTAGCCTATTCTGTTTCTGCATGGACTATTCTGCTAGCTCTTTTCGTTATAGCTTTTTGTGTAGTCCTTTTTGGTTTGCAACTCTGATATGTATATTCTTTTGACTCGTGTTTGTACAGTGGTCGTCATACCACATATGTGATGTATCATCTTGTATACTTTGTTTTGTATCTGTGTATGTGTGTATGTATGGAATTATCTACTGTTATGTGATGTGTTTTACATTTAAGTTATTGTATTTTGTTCTGATAGATCCTATAACCACCTATGGTTTTGCATTAAATATTTATTGGATATGTCAATCCACTTGAATCAGAAAAAAGGGCATTGTCGACGTATTCAATAGATATTTAAGACAAGGCTATAGATGGTCGCTCCTATCCAGCCCTATTCTCTACATTAGCAGACAGTATTACCCAGTAATGCTCTTTGTTAATGTAGGTCTCGGGGTGGAGTGTTACAATTTTATTACTATTATATATTATATATTAGTCCACTTCACACTGTATTCCGCTGCATCAATTATTATTCGTTGGTATGTGCAACTCTGATATGTATTGTATAAATATAATTAAATGTTTATAAAATAGCTTCATGAACTGTATATTTGATTATTATATTTTACTGTTTCGCTGTAAGATTCTATTTTGTTTTTTTTCCATTCCCTGCTTTTTCTTATTTACCCCATAACAATCCACCCTTTTGTGTGGTTTAAGTCTGACGCGTGTGGTTTATCGTCGATTTAAAGCATGCGAAAAGGCGGGACGTTACATCTGGTATCAGAGCTTTGGTTTAGCGATAAACCTTAGCTTTGTGGGTCTGACTCTTTATTAATAGGGTAGTAATACCCTATGGGATTCGCTGAGCGTATATATATGATAGAGCGTATTTGTTAGTGTTATAAAAAGGTTTAATATTTTGTTAATCTGTTCTGTTTTGTATTTATAAAATCTGGTTGATGCATGGGACGCTATGACATCAATAGGGATTTCTAAATACTTAATAGGACAGACCGACACAATATTTGTTTTAATATAGGTGAATGAAATAATTTTGCCTATTATATTTTCTAATTATATAAAACAAATTTTTATAAAGATTTTACTTGGTTGTAACATATTAGTTGTTAAGTAATGAAATTAACAAATAATAGTCGAAATAAGATTGAATATAAAACAAATGAAATTGGAAATTTAGAACTTATGTTTCGGGCTTTTGAAAATTTCTTTCAATTGATTTTTGGAACATAATAATAATATTATTAGAAGTATTTTCTGATATGAATATTTCAATATAATTTGAAAGAATGGTTTTAATGAAATTTTGGAAAAGAAATAAGTTGTACTACCCTCTCTGTCACTAGAAAATAATTTCGGTGATGGCGGTCGCATCATCGACATTCATTTTTGAGTTTCGAAGGGGGAAGACCACGGTAGTAGTTTTATTGCAGATTCATTTTGACAAACAAATATAAATTTTTAATTGTTTTAAATATGATTGGATATATAAAGTGTAAGTGTATACATTTATCTATTATTTTAAAACGATTTATGAATAAAATCCGGTATTTAAATTCTTCAGTTTCCATTATTTTACAGTTTCAATTAGTGTAGTAAAAGGGAAGTTAACTAATAATTGGAACCTTTAACTTAAATAAGAGTTAAGTTAATGTTTAAAGTATTTATAACTAAATAAGTAGAAAAGATGGATAGTAAGTAAAACCTCTCGAGTTTAAGATGAGTATTTGAAACTCTAAATAAATTAAGAGATTTAATGCTAAGTTGTAAATGGGATTAAAGGGAATTTAAAATTGTAACATATGAAATAAAGAGTAATACTATTGAACATTAAGTTAATTTAAAGAAATAAAGTAAACCTGTATAACTTTCAATTACATCCTTAAAAGCATATATATAACTTACCCAACAATAAAAGTTGCAATGTTTAATAAGAAATTATAATAGAATATTATACAGGTAAAAATTTGAAAAAAATGAAAGCATTCAATAAAATTCTTTAATCAATAAGAATTGATGTTGTAATTGTTATAAACTTAAGTTATAATGGAAATCAAACAACAAATAGTATGAAATGAAATAAAAAAGAATGAACTTAACTATTGGCTGGATTTGTTGTTTGTTTTGGTTATGGTTGTTTGGGTAAGGATACTTTAAAATTGTTTAGATGAATAAATAATCTATTTGGTTCCATCTAAGACTATTGAGTAAATGGTGCGCTTAATAGTTTATTTTTCATTCTGTACAATTTAAAGTTTAAAACCTGAACAACTATTTGTTTTGTTTGATATGAATGAATGATTGATTTGTGTTGATTTCTATGTGATGGTTGTATGCCTTGTTGCAAGTGTTTGATGTTTGTATTGGTTTGTTTATGGTTGAAACCACTTTAAATATTTCATTTTATATAATTGTTAACTCTTTTGGATTTTATAAGTGAAATACAGGTTATGGAAGCAATTGCTACTGCATTTTGTTTCATAATTTAAGCGTTATTTGCCCGACTAATAGGTACGTTTTCGGATTACGGTTTTTAGCGTTATTATATTATTTTTTCCGTGTTGGGATATATTGTTTTGGAAAATGTGTTGTGTAGTGTTATATTTGATATTATATTTTCTCCCGAGCCTCTCCGTACAAAGGAGACTCTGCCGAAATTTTCCGTAAATTTGGACTTTGAAAATCTTGAAAAAGTTTTTCCAAACTTTATTTACTTGAATATAAAATGATTTAAGAGTTATAAATTGATATACTTTGTTTAAATTAATTGATTTTGTAAATTAATTTTTATATATTTAATATTTTAATAGTATATTATTTCTTAATTCTTTATTTTCCCTTCTTTTTACTTTTCGGGGACGAAAATTTCTGAGTGGGGGAGAGTGTAACGACCCGTAAAATTCTGTAACAAAATTTCTTAATTTAAGAAGATTTTGATAACTTAATGTTGAAGGAAATAAAAATTTAGTGAATTAGTAATCGTTAATAAGTTGGATGCAATTCCAATAAGTGAAACAATGTAAATGTTAATTATATTCTTATTGTAAATAAAGAATGTTCCAAAATGAAATGATTAAATTGATTTAATATCTTAATTAATGAGAGCATTAATTTATAATGGGATATAAGAGGTAAATTAATAATTTAAAAATATTAACGTACCAATAAAATAATGTATGAGGAATGGAAATGGAATAAATTAATGTATGAACTAATGGTAGCACTTGTTGTGAGATAATAAGTAAATTTAAAACATAACAGTGCTAATTTAGGTTAATAATTAATAGGTTGAATGAAATATTAATTAGTGAATTTATTAAAATTGTAAAGTTATAATAACATATGGTAATTGGTTGGGAAGAATAAAGATAACTAAATGTACTTCATTGATAATTAATATTATAACGGAAATGATAAATGTAAATTAAAAAGGAAACGTAAAATTTATTTATAAGGTAGTAATTGGTGTAATAGAAAACATGGGACCAAGTAAATAAATTTATTTAGAGAATATTAATTGTAATTAATGAATCAAAGAAATAGTCACGGTCGTAAGTTACTATTTAATTGTCCTATTAATTTGTTGTAACCGTTATATTTGGGAATGAGATTTTGTTATAAGTAAATAGAGGTAAGTATTGTTTGAATATATGAATTAATGTATGATTTATGGTAATAGAATGAATCCGTATGATGTAAGTAATTTTATAAATAGTTGAAATAATAAGCCTAAGTGAAATTTTAAGGCTATGTTAATAATCATCATAAATTACCAGAATATATCTAATCTACCACGTTAACTGTAAAACCTATTACATTTAAATGAAAATAAATGTCTCATTTATGTGGGTAAGAACTATAATTGTAAAGTGTATATGTAATCAGCAACGGAAATGCATATTTTATTCATAAGTTAATATAAAGGAATGAAATGTGCGACAAGTATAACTGCATTACAAAGCAATAATAGGCTCAAATAAAGGGTTGGAATTGAATCTAATTAGTTAAATTGGAATTAATTAAAATTAATTAGATTTAATTTATAATAAAGGGATTATTTTAAGTAAATGAAATAAATACTATATTGGTGAATTTATTCACTTTAAATTTAGATGGGAATTGGTTTTAAAGAATTATAAATTAATAAGTAATACAAGATGATAAAATTTATGAATTATAGAATTTGTATTTAAATAGTGATTTAATTTATTTAATTTATAATAATTGGATTAATTGCAAGTGAATGAAATTAAATATTTAATTATTACGTTAATTTAAAAATTAAGTTGAAATTGGAGAATATTTATGTAATAGCTTTGAACCCAATGTTAATTTCCTCCATTTGACCATAATGAATTGAATAATAAGAATGAATAGTGAATTCAATGGAATTATTGAAAATTTAATTATAATTGATGAATATAATGAAATTTGAATTTACAACGAAATGTATGATTGAATCAACATTAAATTGACATCTAAATTTGTTTAAAATCACTGTAAATGATTAAGAAATTTTAAATGATCAGAATTGTCAATTTTAGAATTTAAATTGGAAATTTGATTTAATTAATTAATTTATTAATTTATTTAATTAGTGTAAAAATAACCATTTTTTCTACTGACTCGGATTTCGACGAACCCAGTTTCATCGGATCCGTAACAGTGAATTATTGTAGGATTTCAAGTTTCGTAGCGACCGGACTTGTTGTTTGATCGTACGGACTCGAAACACCTTGAAATGAAATTGAAATCAATTTAAATGAATTTGAAAAATACTGATTTTAGCATAACTTCTTCATATGATGGAATTTGTTCTTGAAACTTGTTCCATCGCGTTTAAAATATTTAAAAACATCTATGTTGATATATGGATTGACCAAATTTCATTCCGGAGTCGAAACGGGTTTTTTGGGCCTCTTTGGCATTAGCGCGTAAATCTATCTTATCCATCCATTCAAATGTCAACCCTGTCTATATATATCCTGCTATAAACCCTAGCAGCCTCTGTTCCTCATTTCTATACGTTCTATTCACCTCCTCATCCCAATGTCTGCAAACCCTAATTTCAATTGCAATTCAAAAATCGAATGAAAATTCAATCTCTTCAAATACTATCAAATTTTATATGGATCTAAAGCACTCGACGAGCGCAACTTAGATTTGAAATTCATTTCTCGATTCAAGCCGCTATTTGATTAGAAAATTGCCGTTTGTTTTCAGTCGTCCATCACTCGACGATAATCGTCGCCTGATCAACAAATCGAAGGCATGGATGGGTGGAGAGTGTCTTGGGAAGTTCATCAGAGTTGGTCGTTGGTTGAATTGATGGTCGGATCGGCTGTAATTTCATGATTAGGGTTTCGGTATGGGAGGCGGCCGGTGGCGTTTCGGGCGACCGGAGGGGAAGTGGAGGCCAAAGGGGATGCGGTTCGTCGAGCTAGAGTCGATGGTGGTGGTGCCGTGTTCAACGGTGGTCGGAGTCGTTGGGAAAGCTCGGTCAAAGCTTCGGTCAGCTGTGAAGTTTTGGGTTATCTCGTCCGTCTGGGTCGCGTGTGTATTCACGTATGTGTAGAGCTGACGAGGCTTAAATGTGAATATATATATAATTTTTATTTTTATTTTTAATTTTAAAATCTAAATGTTCTAATCGATATAACTTTCACATACGAGGCTCATTTTGGGTGCGGGTTTTTGCGTTGCAATCCTATCGGAATTTCGAAGATTTTGGCACTGGTTTGGAAAATTCTGAGACCTTTCAATTTTGGGTTTAATTTGGATTTAAATTCGATTTAAATTCAAAAGGTGAGTGTTTTAACCCATTCACAACTTCTAAAATTTCTTATGTTTGTTATATTTAAATTTTGTTGTGATTATGCATTTATTTATGAATTTTCATATAATTTAATCATCATCTCAGTTATTGCATTTATTGAAATTAAATCGTTATTTAATTTATTATTGAATATAACTGCCTGTTAATTACCTGTAATATATTATCAGTTATATATTGATATTGATTGATTGTTTTGTATGATGGTTGTTATGGATATATGATTTTATGATGGATGAATGGATGTTTTATTTATATAATCATTATTTGCAAGTTGTTATGCATTTATTTTGATTTGGGATTGCCGTTTGAAATGATACATAACCACATTTTTATTTTAAATTGCGGATTGAAATGATAAACATCCGTATCACTTGACCACATGATAGAATATTATATACAGGCACCGTGGTATATATATAAAATTATTTTTGAAATGATTTTCTATGGTTTTGGAAAGAAATATACGGTTCAATAAATATTAAGTTTTGATGTTATATAAATACTCTTATATATATATATATATATATATATAGTTAAATTCTTGAATTTAAGCTATGTATAAAATTGATTAATAAAATGAGTTTAATAATAAAGTTTGATTCCTTTATATAAAATGGTTAAGTATCTATTTAAATTTTATTATATATAGAGTTTATAATGACTTAAATAAAAGTGACGCCCCACCTCTATACCCATGCTAGTCAAAGACACTACGGTGTAATGCCGTCAACTAGCATGGAGAATAAGGCTGGATAGGAGCGGCCATCCGTAGTTAGGCCTTACACTAGTATTGGTTATCTCGATAGGAGTGGTATATATTTTTAAATTTTCATCTCCTATTTATTTACTCCCATCGACGTATCCAATTTCAGTATAAAACGAACTACGATGGTTCATAACAGTCTAGGACAATGTATATAATAATAACACGGATAAACAAAATGCGGAACACAGATAACAAAAGTTTTATATATATATAACTGATGTCAGTTACAATACATGTGATACAGTATATATGATACAACTACAACTGTCGACACTGGAAGTTACATATACAAGTACATTATCATGAATAACATACATGAATATATGTCATCCTATACAAATACACTGACTACTGTAAAATGACGACGACTAGTCCAAAAGATTTGAAAAGACTTCATAGCCCAAGCAGCAATCCAAAGCAAGATATCTACAACCTGTAGTAACTCGGTCTGACCCGTGTATTAAATTCAAAGAAAATAATACACGGGTCGGTCTAATTCAAACCCAGTTATTAGTGCACAGAAGCAATAATAATTAAGTAACAAATAGGTGACAGTCACAATAAATCTCGTTTATCCGATCCTTAAATAAAGAAATCGGATAACGATAAATATAACACATAACAATGTTAAACAACAAATATGCAAAAATCCAAATTATCAACGAGGATAAATTAAAAAAAGACTATCAATAACGATAATTTAGAAAACAACAGAACTGCCTAAACGGCAATTAACGACAAATTCTAATGATTAAATAAATATTAGAAACTCGTAATCTAATTATCAAAAAGATAATTAGACATCAACAAAACCATCAATTTAAACCAAATCAGAATACGACACAAAATATTGAAATATCAATTAAAATGTCAATTCGGGTAGGGCTGCAGTACACGCACGCGTGTACTGCCTCGCCACTACATTTATTAAATACACAAAAGATAAATAATTCAAAAGCAATAGAATATCAATAAAAGCAATACCGTGTGGCTGCAGTACACGCTTGCGTGCACTGCCTTGCCACTACTGTGACGACGTACACAAAAGCTCAACGAATCGAAAGCAATTGACATCAACTCAAATCAAACTATCAACGACCGGTGGACAATGACAGTGCCGAAGTCCTCCAAGTCAGGGACATAGGGGCCGAAGCCAATACACAAAGAAAATGTAAAGTCAAAGTCAAGTAGGGAATTCGCTACCGTAACAACCAAGGGAAGGTTGAACGGTTCTGAAACACCGAGCAGGTGGTGTAATACCGATCCCGATAAATGACAGCACTAAGTGTACATGTATAACAACAATGAATCAATATCGATCCAGCTCAATTGCAGTGGCAGTAGTGAAACTACAATTTCCAAAATGAGGCATGAAAACCTCAATATGCAGAGAACTGCAATTACCCAAAATGAAGCAAGAACTAATGTACACGAACATTAAGGCAACAGGTACAAGGCAAAAACCTCAATATGCACCAAGGCACGGTACACAAGTGGCCGAGCAAATACAAAGAAATCAAACAAGGTCGTGTCTGAATACAAGCACACCCAAAGGTGCACTAGTATATAATGGTACACAGACACATCAAAACTACACAGTGCAAAATAACCCAATGAAAGAAGAAATGTTCTCAAAGCAAATACAGACCACATCATGGAAGGAATACATAAATGTACAACTCCAAGTGTGTCAACCAAACAAATCAATGCAGCAGCACAGGTCAACATGACAGCCGATGGAACGAGGCCGAACTAGATGAAAGGCAACAAGTGATGCATCAACAACTCAATATGTAAATAATACAAGTCAGTAAGGATTTACTGAAGCCAGAAGCAACAGTTGTGACGACCGCCCATGACTCCTGCACCGAAACAAGGAAATAGTGCGCTGAAAGTGTGCCAGGAAGCCATGGACGATTGTCAGGGTAAGGTAAAAACATCAAACTTTATCGTATAACTCACAGCGCATGGAAAAATACAATAGAGAAATATATAGTGAAGCTCCATAACAGAAAACCAACATATAGACTTCATATAAGTTTGATACAAGCATCTGAAAGTCAATACATCAAGCCTCACTACAAAGCACTCAAAACAAATACAGCGGAACACCCAGTACATAATATGAAATAATATGCAAAAGCCTCCTGTTCGTCTTCGTCATCATCAACGTAGATCTCCAAGAACAGCACCTGTCACCTGTTACCTAGTCTGCCCATCCCAACATGGATGAACAGCCCAAGGTAATAAGAGTAGACATAAAACCTTGAGTCAGACAAAGTCTTAGTGAGCGGTAAATCAACTATCAAACATACCAAAAGAGCATAAAGGGTAAAAGGAATAGGAACTCAACCATCCCACTCCACCTCATTCTACAGTGATAGCCCCCAGACACACATTAAGGGGAAGCAAGCATAACATAGCAGACAATTAAGGTAAAGCAATAACCACTCAAGTCAAGGTCGATGTTTTCCAAATACAAACCCCCAAGGCCTAAACCAAGATCAGATAAGCACCCAGAAAACACTGCTCTTGAGACCGAATGATGATACAACCAAACGTCCAAACATCCATGACTCTGGCTATGACTGTTAACCTTGCTTCGAAATCACCATTAATTGAATGACCGACTCCTTCCTGAGCCATCTATCAAGGGCTAATGGTAACCCCGGTTCTAGACATAACTCCACACGTCATCATGACCCGTGCCTAGGAATTTTCGCAACTACCCAGAGTACTCGACCACCTACCTATAGTCTTTAGGGTGTCCAGACCACCTACCTGTAGTCTTTAGGGCAACCCTTGTACTCTTGCTTTGAGTCTGCTAGAACCTTCAACAACGATGAAATCCAAGCCTTCTAGTCATCCTCCTTGACGACTATTCTCAACCTAGCCTAAACTACCTCTTGAGCCATCCATTATCAATCAACTCGAACTACCCTTCAAGTTATCAACATGCTTGGAGTAATCCCTCTCGATATACCAAGGTTACATCACATCATGCCTCGCCTCATCTTCATCATAGCAAAGGCTCATCTCAACTTTATGGCTTGCCTCATCGCATCATGGCAAAGTCCTATCTCGACATCATCTAATCCATACATATGAGCTTCAACATTCGCTTCATATGCCACAAGCAGCTTTCACCATTCAAGAGCCTTTCCACTTAGCTTTTGAATCATCTTCGACCATCTTGTCTAGATCTAACTATCAATCAACTAACATACATAGCAATCAATCAAATCAATCATTAGCTTAAGCAATCAAGTAATCAAACATGGTCTAAGTAGGCATTTATAACTACAATGGCAATTTCGTAAATAAATGAGCATAGATATAACATACATGAATCATGGGTTTTTAGCATAGATCCAACAAATATAAATCATGGGTTTTTATCTCTACAACTTGGTAAATGAACTTGCATAAGTAAACATCTTCATAAGTAATGGATCTACACTTGGATCTAAGTAAAAATGCATAAAATCACTATCTACAACACTCCAACAAACCACCAATCCAATATACTCCTTTGGGTCCGCGTGAGAGATAACCACCACTCACCGAATCTCCAAAACAACCCAAAAGCAATACGCTTCATATCTGGACAGCAAAGATTCAAGCTTGATTTGTCGAAATCCCGCTTGAAACGATGAAATCTCACTTCGTTGGATGAAGATCTTCAACTTTGGCTCTTGGATCTTCGATCTTGATCTTCGATCTTGGATGGATGTTAGCACAAGATTAGAGTAGAGAAAAGAAGTGAAGAAATGTTGTAGTCGAGCTCTCAAAATGGCAGCACTTCGTTGCTTCGAAATCCGGTGCCAAAAAGTGAAGAAATGGTCGCGTATTTATAGGCTAGTCGCCCCACCTAACTCGGTCAGGTCTTAACTCGCTCGGAGTTAACTCGCTCGGTCTTAGGTCGTTGCCGACCTAAGAATCTTCCCGACCTAACTTAGGTCGCTGCTGACCTAACTCACCCCACACAAGGCCTATCCAACGACCTAAACAAAAACGCGGGTTAACTAAGCCGCCCACACGATCTAATGGTCCCAAAGCTACGCGACTTAAAACTAAGTCGCTCAAGCGACTTATCTACACACAGGGTTATCACGACCTAAAACATAACGAGCTATCTACCCTACGACCTAACTAAGTCGCTAACGACTTACGACTTAGAAGGACCACTCGACCTAGCTTCCTCAACTCGGTCAGAACTACTAGGTCGCTAACTCGGTATCTTCCTTAGGTCGCTCCAAAACCCCTCCGACCTATCAACCATACGACCTAACCCCTTAGGTCGTTAACTCCACTATCTCCTAACTTGCTAGCTATGCTAACTCGCTAACTCGTCCCAGCCCCTAAGTCGCTAACTACTCTTATCTCGTAACCCGCCCAGTTCTTAACCCGTTAACTCTTATGTCGGCCAGGTCCTATGAGTCGTTAACTCGGCAACTACCTTAACTTGGTCAAGCTCTCAACTTGTAACTCGTTCACGACCTATCACTTAACTCATCTAAGACCTATCACTTAAGTCGTCTACGAGTTAACCTCTACTTGAGTTAACTTCTCCATACGATCTAACCTCCACACGACTTAGGCTAAGGACGACTTAAACAACACTAACGACCTAGTAGCCATTATTTTACGATTAGTCGACACGTAAAATACGGGTCGTTACAACAGTGCTACCTAACACGAAGTCAAGTAATAAAATCAAGGTATGAACAGAAACTACTTGCAACATGATGCAATGAAAGCAACTTACAAAATCAAGTTGGGATGCATATTCGAACAACCCATGTCAAAATCATCAATCGAAATGCAAAGTGTCTCGAGTAATAATACCAGAAACTACAAAGAAACCAAGTGTATGAAGACTGCATCAAGAATAAAACTCGGAGGCAATCAAACATGTAAGCAACATACTCGAGTGATACAAGCACAATGCAACTACAGCCGAGACTTAATTGATTCAAGCCAAGGCCGAAGCAAGCATAGTGATACAAATCAGATACAAGGGGAAATGCAAAAATGAAATATACAGCTCAAAGTTTCACTGTAATGACATGGTGAAAATGGAACCATGGAACGACAGAAGCCAATGCCAACAAAGGAAAGAACATAGCATGCAGGTGTGGTAATCATGAATTCGTACTAGTGAAGTTTAAATGCCGCAAGTCAACAAGAAGGAAGTTGAAATGCCGCAAGTCATCAAGAAGGAATCGAACCAAATCAAAAATCAACACTGTCTTATTCAATTAAATTAAAAACATCAGAGAAATCATTAACATCGAAACAAAGTCGAACGACCTAAGAATGAAATAGATGTGAGTGATAATTCACTCACCTTGTTCGAGGCATAGATTCAACTGTTCAGAGTCGAAGCCGAGCACGAGGAAACGATCGGCCAAAGCTATTTGCGATATCCACTTAATCGATCTAGTTAAAGTCGACGTTGCCAAATCTGTGCAAAACCCTAATTTTTGAACGACGAGGAAGAGGCCGCCATTTTTTTCGTTTTCTTATTTTAGGGTTTCGAATGAACGAATGAAAAAGGGGGAACGGGTTTTTGAACGAATGAATGGAGGAACCGATACGCCTCTTGATATAACACGGCCCAAAGATAGGAACATGGACCAAAATTAAATTTTCAAAGTCCACATAATATTCAACGAATTACTAAAAGAATTTCATCAGATTTAAATACTCCAAATAGCCATTAGCTAACACATTAATCGTTTAATGACGATTATAAATTGTTACAAAATCCCAGGGTTGTTACAAACTCCCCTCCTTATAAAAATTGCGTCCCCGCAATTTTCATAATTAAGGTTGTCAATAACAATTATTTTTCTAACATAAACTGGTTAAGCTAGAAAAATAAAGGTCAAGAACACAAATGTCAAAGAAATCTATTAATTCCAATAAAAGAAATTCACAAATTCTCAACAAAATCTAATTATCAAGTAGATAATCAGAAAACAACAAAACCGAATAAAAGCATTTTTCAGCAATATTCAATTATCCATTAGATAATTAGAATATAGAAATCACAAAACAGCAATATCTAGTTATCGATACGATAATTAGAAGACAACAAAATCTAATTATCACAAATGATAATCAAAAACGACAAATATCTAATTATCAAAAACGATAATCAGAATCTCAAATCAACAAATATCTAATTATCAAGAACGATAATCAAAAATCTCAAATCAACAAATATTTAATTATCACAATTGATAATCATCTCAAATCAACAAATATCCAATTATCAAAAACGATAATCAGAATCTCAAATATCTAATTATCACAAGCAATAATCAGAAACAACAAATATCTAATTACCATAAACGATAATCAGAATCTCAAATCAATAAATATCTAATTATCAAGAACAATAATCAGAAATCTCAAATCAATAAATATTTAATTATCACAATTGATAGTCAAATCTCAAATCAACAAATATTTAATTATCAAAAAGGATAATCAGAAATCTCAAATCAACAAATATCCAATTATCAAAAACAATAATCAGAAATGAATAAATATCTAATTATCAAAAACGATAAATCGAAAATCAACAAATATCTAATTATCAAAAGCGATAAATCAGAAATCAACAAATATCTAATTATCAAAAACGATAATCAGAAATCACAAATCAACAAATATCCAATTATCAAGAACGATAATCAAAAATCTCAAATCAATAAATATTAAATTATTACAAACGATAATCAGCAACAACAAATATCTAATTATCAAAAACGATAATCAGAATCAACAAATATCTAATTATCAAAAACGATAATCAAGAACAACAAATATCTCATTATCAAAACCGATAATCAAAATCAACAAATATCTAATTATCAAAAACGATAATCAGAATCAACAAATATCCAATTACCTGCAGATAACTGAAAACAACAAATATCTAGAAATCAATTAAGATGATCTAGAAAATCAACATAAAAGTTTGGATCGATCCCATCAGATGGCGAGTTTTTAAGCTACGCCGCACGTGCATCAACAAATGGCCGAAGCCTACAAGTACTATCAACATAATTTTGGCGCCCAACAAATAACCCGGAGGTCCAATAAATGACCTGAAGGTCTAGTACTGGTATTGACCCGAAGGTCCAACATATGACCCGAAGGTCCAACATAGTGGCTCGAAAGCACACGAAAAGCATCAAAATCATCAAAACAGCAAATATTTCAATTAACGAGTCCAGAATTAACCAAAACTGCAAACGCACATGTCCCATCACCACGAGTATTACTTAATCGTTTAATTCTGTTCATCGTTTCCTTGAAAGTGCAAAATTGTGTATTTTGAATAAATACATTTCACGTTCTCAAACGGACATGTCCGGAATTAAGCGAATCAGTAAAAGAAAGGGGCCATAGTCCTCGATTTTGCTGAAACGTTTAAATCGCTTCCTCATTCTTTTGAAAGCGCAATCTGTAAAAAAATTTGAAAACAAATTTTTTATTTTGAAACAATTTTTAAAACACGTGATTAAAACAGCAACATCAGTAGCAACTTTGACAAGGAAATTGCACTTCTCAAAATACAGTGAAAACGGACAACAAAATCAGCATTGCGGGATAACCGCTTGAAAATCCACTTTAAAATTGATGGTTACTGAAGTCAAAGCGACAGTAATTTTTATACATCAAAATCTCATCAAAATAATTGGCATCAAAACATAATACCAGTGAATTTTCATTCATAAAAAATGTCACAAGAATCTTCTCAAAGATCAAAAAGAATGTCATACTCTTTATTTTTATTCACCCAACCATAAATATTGACAATTATATCAATGCCAATCACAAAAGTTAATGACACACAAATTCACCAATGCACAAATATTGATAACACATATCAATGTAAATCACAAAAATCGGTGAAACACAAATTCTAGAAATCATCAATGGAAATCCAGAAATCACAAAAGGGGGGATGCCTATCACAAAACGAGAGCATGAAAACTCACCAACACGTGTATCACAAAACGGAACGCTATTCCATGGTTGTTAACCATTTATTTTGAGCCGAAGCTCCACAAAACGGGGTTTAGTCTCCCTCGTAAACAAAGAGACATCGCACATTTGCTAGTCTAAATCACAAAAATGATCATCAAGAAGTGTTAATTACAGTAAGCTAGTAAATATAAAAGCTTAGCTTCATGTCCCACAACCACTAGCTTAACTTAAATATTTACGAACAAATTATAGATCTCCACTCGAAAATTGTCACAAGAGATTCAATCGAACAAGTCGAAGAATTAACCGGTGAAGTAAACGCAAGTGTTTCATACCACTTGTTTTACTAAGCCGTTTAATTAGATTTCTCGTATGAGTGAGGTAAAGGTTTATATATACTAGTAAATTGGAAAACGGTTTAAGAAACGAGCTTTGTAATAAAATAGGGTTGAAATCGTTTTGATGAAAGAGTTTTAATATTTACTACTAGTATTGAAACCTTTTTATTTTTAAAGTGACAAATCACAAAAATGATTGTAGGAACAATTAATCACTAAAATTCACATACGAAGACGTGAATTAATTCCAAAGAAATTGATATCAAATCCATCAAAGTGGAAATACCAAAAAATTCCAAAAATAGAAGTTATTAAAGTTGACAAAGGTGATAACAACTAATCGGAGAAGAAGAATCGATTAACACATGGAAAAACAAAGCAAAACGAGCACAAATAGGACAACAGGGATGTAGGAGCAGGTCGGTTGACCGAAATGCAAATTCTGCAATTCCTACCCTATTTAATAAAAGTGAAATCTCTCACTCAATTTGCAACCGGTCGAGCACGGACGCTTTGGGATTACGCCCATCGGCTACCCGGTCCTATTGGCTCATCGATGCATCACCAAAAACATGTTCGAACATCAAATTTAGGATCTTTAAAGATTTCAACCCAAAACACTAAAATTGGAATATTCAAAAAACTAATCCAAATCAAAATCAAATGCATATGGATAAGTGTTAGGAATTCATACCTAACAATCAAAGATAATCATAGACTTAGATGTGAGATAAAACATCGACAAATAGTTGTAACAAATGTTCCATCTAAGTTATGTTTTATATTATGTCCATAAACCCCAGGCTCTGATACCAAGCTGTGATGCCCCACCTCTATACCCATGCTAGTGAAGGACACTACGGTGTAATGCCGTCAACTAGCACGGAGAATACGGCTGGATAGGAGCGACCATCCATAGTTAGGCCTTACACTAGTATTGGTTACCCCGATAGGAGTGGTATATATTTTTAAATTTTCATCTCCTATTTATTTACTCCCATTGACGTATCTAATTCCAGTATAAAACGAACAACGATGGTTCATAATAGTCTAGGATAATATATAATAGGATAAACTAAATGCGGAACACAGATAACAAAAGTCTCATATATATATATATATATAACTGATGTCAGTTACAATACATGTGATATAGTACATATGACACAACTATGACTGTCGACTCTGGAAGTTACATATACAAGTACATTATCGTGAATAACATACATGAATATATATCATCCTATACAAATACACTGACTACTATAAAATGACGATGACTACTCAAAAAGATATGAAAAGACTTCATAGCTAAAGCAGCAATCCAAAGCAAGATATCTACAACCTGTAATAACTCGGTCTGACCCGAGTATTAAATTCAAAGAAAATAATACACGGGTCAGTCTAATTCAAACTCAGTTATTAGTGCACAGAAGCAATAATAATTAAGTAACAAATAGACGACAGTCACAATAAATCTCGTCTATCCGATCCTTAAATAAAGAAATCGGATAATGATAAATATAACACGTAATAGTGTTAAACAACAAATCAGCAAAAATCCAAATTATCAACGAGGATAAATTAAAAAAAGATTATTAATGAAAATAATTTAGAAAACAACAGAATTGCCTAAACGTCAATTAATGACAATTTCTAGTTATTAAATAAATAATTAGAAACTCATAATCTAATTATCAAAAAGATAATTAGATATCAACAAAACCATCAAATTAAACCAAATCAGAATACGACACAAAATATTGAAATATCAATTAAAATATCAATTCGGGTAGAATGCAGTACACGCATGCGTGTACTGCCTCGCCACTACAGTGATTAAATACACAAAAGTTCAATAATTCAAAAGCAATAGAATATCAGTAAAAGCAATACCGTGTGGCTGCAGTACACGCTTGCGTGAACTGCCTTGCCACTACTGTGATGACATACACAAAAGCTCAATGAATCAAAAGCAATTGAATATCAATAAAAGCAATACCGTGTGGCTGCAGTACACACTTGCGTGCATTGCCTTGCCACTAATGTGACGACGTACACAAAAGCTCAACGAATCAAAAGCAATTGGCATCAACTCAAATCAAACTATCAATGACCAATGGACAATGACAGTGCCGAAGTCCTCCAAGTCAAGGACATAGTGGCCGAAGCCAATACACAAAGAAAATGTAAAGTCAAAGTCAAGTAGGGAATTCACTACCGTAACGACCAAGGGAAGGTCGAACGGTTCTGAAACCCCGAGCAGGTGGTATAATATCGATCCCGATAAATGACAACACTAAGTGCACATGTATAACAACAATGAATCAATATCGATCCAGCTCAATTGCAGTGGCAGTAGTGAAACGACAATTTCCAAAATAAAGCATGAAAACCTCAATATGCAGAGAACTGCAATTACCCAAAATGAAGCAAGAACTAATGTACACGAACATGAAGGCAACATGTACAAGGCAAAAACCTCAATATGCACCAAGGCACAGTACACAAGTGGACCAGTAAATACAAAGAAATCAAACAAGGTCGTGTCTGAATACAAGCACACCCAAAGGTGCACTAGTATATAATGGTACATAGACACATCAAAATTGCACAGTGCAAAATAGCCCAATGAAACCAGAAATGTTCTCAAAGCAAATACAGACCACATGATGGAAGGAATACATAAATGTACAACTCCAAGTGTGTCAACCAAACAACTCAATGCGACAACATAGGTCAACATGACAGCCGATGGAACGAGGACAACTAGATGAAAGGCAACAAGTGATGCATCAACAACTCAATATGTAAATAATACAAGTCAGTAAGGATTTACTGAAGCCAGAAGCAACAGTGCTACCTAACACGAAGTCAAGTAATAAAATCAAGGTATGAGCAGAAATTACTTGCAACATGATGCAATGAAAGCAGCTTACAAAATAAAGTTGGGATGCATATTCGAACAACCCATGTCAAAACCATCAATCGAAATGCAAACTGCCTCGAGTAATAATACCAGAAACTACAAAGAAACCAAGTGTATGAGGACTGCATCAAGAATACAACTCGTAGGCAATCAAACATATAAGCAGCAGACTTGAGTGATACAAGCTCAATGCAACTACAGCCGAGACTTAATTGATTCAAGCTAAGGCCAAAGCAAGCATAGTGACACAAATCAGACACAAGGGGAAATGCAAAAATGAAATATACATCTCAAAGTTTCACTGCAATGACATGATGAAAATGGAACCATGGAATGGCAGAAGCCAATGCCAACAAAGGAAAGAACATAGCATGTAGTTGTGGTAATCATGAATTCGAACTAGTGAAGTTTAAATGCCGCAAGTCAACAAGAAGGAAGTTTAAATGCAGCAAGTCAACAAGAAGGAATCGAACCAAATCAAAAATCAACACCGTCTTATTCAATTAAATTAAAAACATCAGAGAAATCATCAACATCGAAACAAAGTCGAACGACCTAAGAATGAAATAGATGTGAGTGATAATTCACTCACCTTGTTCGAGGCGTAGAATCAACTGTTCAGAGTCAAAGCCGAGCATGAGGAACCGATCGACCAAAGCTATTCGCGATATCCACTTAATCGATCTAATTAAAGTCGACGTCGCCAAATCTATGCAAAACCCTAATTTTCGAACGACGAGGAAGAGGCCGTCATTTTTTTCGTTTTCTTATTTTAGGGTTTCGAATGAACGAATGAAAAAGGGGAACGGGTTTTTGAACGAATGAATGGAGGAACCGGTTTGCCTCTTGATATAACACAGCCAAAAGAAAGAAACATGGACCAAAATTAAATTTTTAAAGTACACATAATATTCAACGAATTACTAAAAGAATTTCAACCGATTTAAAACTCCAAATAGCCATTAGCTAACACATGAATCGTTTAATGACGATTATAAATTGTTACAAAATCCCAGGGTTGTTACAATAAAATTAAGGTTGGAAGATAAATGTGAATTTGATTTGAATTGAAGTATTTAAGAATTATCCTCTAAAATTTGATTTGAAATGTATATAAATTGAGATTTAAAGTGTATGATTTTACAACTTCATTTTGTTCAAAGGATATAAATGAATATCAAATTGATTTAAATGAATATTATCAAGTTGATTTAATTAAAAGAATATCCAGTTATTTGATGTCCAAAGGTTTTACTAAACTAATATTTGATTTATTTAGTAAACATTTCAAATCTAAATATTAGTAGTTGAAATTGATGTATATGGAATTATCAAAGAATAAGTTTTGAAACGGTGGGATAATTAAAGCTTTGAAATATATGGAAATTATATTGGTTTATTTGGGAATTTAAAATCCATATTGGAATTGATTTGTGAAGGTGAAGAAGCTATTTTACTATACAAAGCAATTAAATATTTAAACCATTTAAGTGGTGTAGTATGTTTCAAAGTTATGAAATTCAAAGTTTTATATTTTGAAAGGCTATATTTCACGTTTTGGTTTCGAAATATTATAACTTTGAAATGTTATAGTTTTAGAAAAGGATATATTTGAAAATGATATCGAATTTGATTTGGGTTTTTAAAAAGAAGAAATGATATCGTATTTATATGGATTTGAAATCGATAGTATAAATTATTTTGAAATAACCGCGGTTTTATAATAACGTTTGGTTGTTAAAGAGATCGGGATCGTAAGTCGTCATACTCTCTGCCAAATCCGAAAACCATTTTAACAACCGTGTACGCGGTGGAGAATCCAAAATAAAGTAGGATGGCGGCGGCGTTTCCTTTGAGGTAAATACGTGGACCCGACTCCCGTGAGTTGGCTTAAGGTAGCTAAAACAGGAGCGATTCTCAGGCCAATGAAGTAGCACCTTTGATCGGACACATCCCTTTGATATTATACTTTGACTTTTGGATTAATTCGGTGGCCACTTTTGATTTTTGTTATTTGGGGGTGTGGCTCGAGGTGGACGGTAGCTGCGCGCTACATGTTACCACCAGCCCGAATAGCAATTGCTATATCTACCCTGGCATTGCCTAGTTGCGCCGTGTCACCTACCCTATTGCGTCTTGTACGAGTTTGGTTTTCTCCCGTAGCCCGTGGATTATTTAGGGTAGTCTCCCGATCTGGAGATGCGCTGATACTGGATGGACTACTAGGACTATTACGTGTTAAGGGCTATATGGGTAACCCCTTAATGCTATGAAAAAGTATGTTTATTTTACTATTTAGACACTAATATAATAGAGAAATATTACTACATAGTAAATAGTTTAACGGATCCTTAGGAGATGTGAATCCCGAGCATCTCTTAAGCTACTGCACTCACATTAGACACTGGATAGGAGATGTCAAACCCCGTAACATCTCTGACGCCATTACACTCATATTTATTTCAGTTGATTTAACTTACATAAGATCTTTTAGTTCTGACTCGAGTGTTTTGTCTTTTCAATCCGCTCGGGTCAGCCTGAGCATTACAGGATTTGAAGACCTTACTTCTGGAGGATGAAGGTGAAGATATTATTACTATTATATATTATATATTATATATTATATATTAGTCCACTTCACTTTGTATTCCGCTGCATTGATTATTATTTGTGGGTATGTGCAACTCTGATATGTATTGTATAAATATAATCAAATGTTTATAAAACAGCTTCATGAACTGTATATTTGATTATTATGTTTACCGTTCCTCTGTAAGTTTCTATTTCGTTTTTTCTTTCCCTGCTTTTTCTTATTTACCCCATAACAATCTGCCCTTTTGTGTGGTTTAAGTCTGACGTGTGTGGTTTATCGTCGATTTAAAGCATGCGAAAAGGCGGGACGTTACAAAAAATAAGTAGAGGTTTATTTTTTTAAAGGTGTGAAAGGAAAGTGAATTTCCCTGATAAACTAAATACGATTTCAAGCAGATTTTTAAGTATAAGTTAAAAGAATTTAGTCTTGGTGATTCCAGTGGAAATAAACAATATTTGGAATTTATTCCGCGAGAGAAAAGTAGTTTGAAAATAGTTTCCAAAGGTTTGAAGCGTGGAAATATATCTTGCGAAGATATGTATAAATAAATAAATAATTTGGGGAAATTATTTAAATCTGATGATTTTTTATGGATGTTATTTGATAGTTAAATAATCCACTATCAACATTGGTCAAGGCGCCGATCGTTTCGAAGAGACCGGGATCGGGATTAATTTCCTGGAAACCACTTCGATTCGGTTTGAACGTTTCGTAAGGAAGACAAGAGCTTGGAGTCGAAGATGGAGCAGTGAAGTGCAAGGGCTAATCGCTACTAATCCTTAGGGTGATTCCAAAAATGGATGTAGTAGGAGTAGTGCCTATGGTTCTGTTCGGACCCAGAACGGACTTGTATGGATGTATTCTGACATTGCACTTTGAGATATAAAGTTGGTTTCTATCAAATACATTTTTGTTTGGTGGCGGAGAATTTATTCTCTTAGCTTAACACCCTTCTCTAAGACGTACGAGCTTAGAGGTTATGTAGTTGATAGTTATTAGTGCTATATTCCCAATTTGGTGATTTGGCATGTTAAGTGTTGTGCACTAGCTAATCGAAGCATGGCTTATGTGTAAATCATAGCTTTGTGGGACGAGACTTCATCGAACCTCACACCACGGAAAATGGTCGAAACAGGAAGGACGCATCAAGGTTATAGGGTTCGTGACCCTAAAGTTATGTGTATTTCCTTCTGCATAAAAAGGGGTATTCTGGTATGGAGCCCGGATATTTTTACTTATGTGGTTGTTGGAATTTGAGGCGCCTCGGTAAAGGTCGGTTACAACCGAGGGATGGCATACACGTGATAGTTAGTTACCTAGTTACAGAGTATCCGACCTTATGTTGGCAGAGATCCGATTAGGTTCTCAGGACGTCCCTCCAGAGGCGTACCCGTTCGGATAAAGGAAGTTCCATAGCCTTGGCTATTTGTTGGAAATCCAAACAAATAATACGAGCCCTTACTATTTCAATTGTAGAACCTGCCATTTAACACGGTAGCTATAGTAGGCATACTATAATGGTATGTATGCTGGCTAAGATTAATATTATACTTGCAAAATGTTTTTCCACACTATGCACTAAAATTAATATCAAAAGTATTTTCGCGTATCAAGCATATTTGACTACTATAAGAAAAAACCTTCCCCATGTGTGCGATTGCATTTGAGTGTGCGTCGAGATACCTTATGGTAGTTTCATTTTCCAAAAGCATAAACGGATTTCATTTTGTACAAATAACAGTTTTTAGTTCTCACATCAGTCGCATGACAGGCTCAGAGTTTAATGTTCCCTTTTCTAAACTCTCGGTGCCCCTAATTTTCCACACGGGCAGCCTAGAGTCAGGTTGTCAGTAGGTTCTGGAGCTAAGTCAAGAAGTAGATGTGGATTTGGATGTCTTTGTTTTAGAAGCTTTTGGTTTTGGACTTTTGGGCTTTGGAAATGAAGATGCAGTATGATGAACTCTCTTAGAAGACCACTTTAATGTTATTTTTCCGTTGTTATATTGTATTCCGCTGTAGTGTAATATATATATGACTCCGATGATGTAATGTATAAACAGATATAGTTCTTTTACTTGAAGATTAGTCATTTATCTATTATATATTGTTCCGCTACAATTGTAAGATTCTGGTATCGTTTCTATTTCTTCTTCTACCTCCTCTTCTTTAACCCCAATTATTCGGTTTTCCGGCATTCAATTGTTCGGCATTTGATACAGTAGACGTATTGATGTCGGTTTTCGGGCGTCGAAAAATCTGGTCGTTACATTTGGTATCTTCAATTAATTAATTAAGGTCTTGTGTAGTTATAGATTAATTAATTAATTAAAGTAATTATGTGATCGATTAATTCAATGATTAATTAAAATGATTTGTAATTAATGTAAATTAAGCAGGGTTAGATAATGAATTGTTTAAACAAAAAGTGTATAAAATAACAAGATCTTAATTTTATTGGTTTCAAATGTTTATGTTAAGTAATTATTTCAAAAATAGGACATTAAGTCATAAAACCCGTTCCGGATAATGTTACGCCGGAATGGAATTGCACTTGAAGACGGTGGTTGAAGACCGCGTATTTTCAAAAACGAAAGTATTGCCTGTTGATTGCCTCTGCACCGAGTTGCTCTGGTATAGAGATTACCCTATGTGTCGGGAAGTCCGAACGAGATTGGGGATATCCGGATTTGCAAGGACTTCTTTCCTTAATTGGACGAAGTGCCTTTGGTTTCATTCAGACCTAGGATGGACTTGTATGGATCTTTGTCTGACATTATACTTTGAGATATAAAGCTGGTTTCTATCAAATACATTTCTGTTTGGTGGCGGAGGATTTATTCTCTTAGCTTAGCACCCTTCTCTGAGGTGTACGAGCTTAGAGGTTATGTGGTTGATAATTATTAGTGATATATTCCCAATTTGGTAATGTGGCATATTAAGTGTTGAGCTTTGGTTGATCAAAGCATGGCTTTTATGTAAAGCGTACCTTTGTGGGACGATACTTCATC
The DNA here is from genome assembly GCA_030765085.1 of Allium cepa. Taxonomy (NCBI): domain Eukaryota; kingdom Viridiplantae; phylum Streptophyta; class Magnoliopsida; order Asparagales; family Amaryllidaceae; genus Allium; species Allium cepa. The sequence goes on from CM060940.1 coordinate 179,459,461, forward strand.
GAGTGCTTATTTATTTCTATAAATAAAGAAAATCATGACACTTGTAATTTCATGCTATGATTAAGCTAAGACTTGTCCTATACTTAATAGGATTGGTCCTTTGGCTTATTGAGCGCAGTTACCTAATTGGTTAACAAAATATAAAGCTAAATTAGATTGTATCAATAGAACGATTTTGGTCAAAATCAAACTTGGGAATTTTGATGTTATTTCTTGTGAGGATCCAAGTCCGAAGAGGGACAAGCTAATGTATACTTTAGGGTATCCCGACTCGAGTTTGGAATCCATACCTATTGTTCGAGAATTTCCCGACGTATTTGAAGAAGTTAAGTTTTTACCTCCACATAGGGAAATTGAATTTTGAATCGACTTGGTTCCCAATGCTCATCCAATTGTGCATGCAAGTCATAGGATGGCACCAAGGGAAAGAGTAAAGCTAGTTAAGTGCACCCAAGATTTACTGGAGAAAGGATTTATATGACCTAGTCACCCCAGTTGGGGTTTAGCTGTAGTATTTGTAGCCAAGTATGTTGGATCTTTGAGATTGTGCGTAGATTATCGTGATCTTCATAAATTAACCCTTAAGAATAAATTTCCTTTGCCTCGAATCGAAAACATGTTTGATCAATTGCATGGTGCTCGATTCTTTTCTAAGATGGACCTAGCCTAAGCATTCCGTCAACCGAGAATCGAAGGAAATTTTATTCATTTGACTACTTTTAGTGGTCCGGATACATTCTACGAATGGTTAGTTATGCCCTTCGGACTAACCAGTGCCCCTACATATTTCGTAGACCTTATGACCCAAGTATTTCATGAAATATTGAATAAGTTTGTTCTCGTATTTATTAATGTTATTACGATTTATTCCAAAACTTAAGAAGAGCATACCGAACACTTAAAAATAGTTTTGGAAATATTGAGGAGGAATATTCTTTCTGCCAAGTTTTCTAAATGTCATTTTTGGGTAAAAGAAGTTAAATTTCTAGGACATATTGTAATAGAAGGAGGAATTTCTGTAGACCCCGGTAAGGTTTCCGCTATCCTAGATTGGAAGCAACCCACAACCCCAAAGGAGGTCAGAAGTTTTCTAGGATTAGCCAGATATTACCGAAAGTTTGTCCAGGATTTCTCTAAGTTAACCAGTCCATTAACTAAGCTGACTATGAAGAATGCCAAATTTATTTGGACTACAAAGTGTGAGGAAGAATTCTAGGAATTGAAGAAAAGGTTAACCATTGCTCCCGTTCTTGCTATTATTAATGGGAATAAAGATTTATCTGCTTAAACAGATGCGTGTGGTGAAGGTGTGGGTGCTGCTCTAATGCAAGTGGGTAGAGTGATTGGCAAAGCGAGTAAACAATTGCGACCACATGAGAAAAACTAGCCGACCCACGTTCTTGAGCTTTTGGCAGTTATCTTTTCTTTGAAATTCTAGCATCATTATCTTCTGGGTGAAAAATTTGAATTGTTCGCCGACCATAAATCTTTAAAATACCTCTTTACCCAGAAGGATTTGAACCTTAGGCAACAACGGTTGGAATTCCTAGCGTCATACGACCTGGATATTAGGTACACACCTGGTAAGGCCAATGTGGTAGATGATGCTTTGAGTAGAAGACATGATGCTCTTGCTTATCTTGTTGTCACCCCCACTCTTCTTGAGAACATTGCTAGTAAGCAAAACGAAGACAAATTTCTCTAAGAAATTTATGGGAGAATATGTCGAGGCAAAGATTCCAGCTCTGAAATCGATAATAGTGAAATTATAAGATTGAGAGGGAGGATTTGTGTTCCAGACATCCCAGATCTCAAACGAGAAGTATTGGACGATTGTCATAAATCGAAGTTTAGTATCCATCCAAGGGTTAACAAAATGTATCAAGATATTAAGATGGCCTTCTAGTTGAAAACGATGAAGATGGATATATCCATTTATGTTAGTCGATGCGCAACTTGCCAACAAATAAAGAGTAATCAAATGAAGATGGCAGGTTTACTCCAACCACTGGAAGTGCCCAAATGGAAATGCGACTAAGTGTCTATGGATTTCATAGATGGTTTTCCACGAATTCAGAAGGGTAATGAGGCAATTTGGGTTATTGTGGATCGTCTGACCAAGACTGCCCACTTTATCCTAGTTATATCAACCAGGCCGACAGCGGGTTTGGCAGAGTTATATGTGAAGGTGATTGTTCGACTCCACGGAATGTCAAGTAAAATAGTTAGTGATCGCGATCCGATCTTCACTAGCAGATTTTGTGAGGCATTTCAAGCCGCACTAGGAACCAAGTTTAACTTCAGTACTGCTTACCACCCATAATCTGATGGGCAAACTGAGAAAATAAATCGAACCTTAGAAGATCTTTTACGTTCTTGTATTATTGATTTTGGAGGTTCATGGGAGGACCATTTGCATTTGGTTGAGTTTTCATATAATAATAGTTATCAGGCCAGTATTAGAATGGCTCCTTTCGAAGCATTGTATGATCGTCCTTGTAGATCAACTGCGTGTTGGAATGAGTCTGGTGATAGGCTTGTTCTTGGTCTGGATATGATAAAGAAGCTTCTGAGAACGTTGATTTCATTCGAAAGAAATTGAAAACTTCCCAGAGTCGACAGAAAAGTTATACCGACCGCATGAGAAGAACTTTAGAATTCCGGGTTGGAGATTCAGTTTTCGTAAAGGTTTATCCAATATGTGGAGTTTTGAAATTTGGAAGACGGGTAAGCTGGCATGGCGATATATAGGTCCTTTTTCTATACTTTAGAGGATTGGTCCTTTGGCATATCGAGTGCAGTTACCTAATTGGTTAGCTGGCATGCATAATGTTTTCCATGTTTCGCACCTTCGGAAGTATGTGCACGAGCCAGTTCTTGAGGAGGCCGCTCAACAGGATTTGGAAATCACACCTAACTTAGCATTGAAAAGATAACCATAGAAGATTATTAATCGAGATGAAAAGTGGTTAAGGAATAAAGTGGTGAAATTGATAAAAGTACAATGGAGTGGAGATCCGAATGATTATACTTAGGAAATAGATGAAAGCATACAAAAGTCCTATCCCAAATGTAGAATAGATATTTCGGCTTGATCTGCTAAGCCATTTCTTTATTTTATTATGTATTCATATGTTCTTTGTTTGTCTCCCTGTCTATCAAATTTCGAGGACGAAATTTTCTTAAGGGGGGAATCTATAACGATCGCGTTTTTAAGCCAAATTTAATTTAGTAATTAATATAATTTTCAGAATTAATTGGTGAACTAACTTGAATTTTTCAAAAACAAATAAGATATGTGTTTGTTTATATATATATATATGTAAAGATTGTAAATAAAATTTTGATTTGAAATTCGAAAATAAATATCTCAAAAATAAATTGGATTTAAAACTCTATATTTTAAAACTAATGTGCATATGTTTATTTATTAATGTATAATTAGATTTTAAATCATTTTCTTTAAGATTATATAAATATTAATAAAAGGAAAAGCTTAATATAAAAACATAAAACATATATAAATATAAAACACTATAGATAAATATTTATTAATTTAAGATATAATATCTTAAGCTTAAAAATAAGATTTAATAAAAGATTTAATACACTTTCTTTTAAAATTAAACATGTAACATAAATATAAAAACATAAATGATGTATTAATTAAAATTGAAAATACCATATAAAATTATATAAAAACATATTAAATCATAATGCATGCAAATTTACAAGTGTAAAAAATATAACATGCATTAAACATTTGTAAGTTAATTGTGACATGCAAAATACAAGCGTCGTTATTTTCTTTTCTTTTTTAATTATTAATAAAAAGGATTACAAGATTATATAAACATCTCCACTCTACTCTTTCACTCTTTCTTCATCTTTCATTTTTAATTTCTTAAAATTTTCAAACTAAGGAAAATCAAAACTAAAACAATAGCAATTTCAAGTTCAACCTGAGACAAGTTAACTCAACTTAAAGCAAAGAAAGTCAGATCAAGATTCAAGTTTTTTCAGTTTTCAAAAATCAAAACACTTCCAGTTTGCAAAAAGCTCCTCGGTTCTTCTTAAATTGGTGAGTAAACTATTATTTTATAACTAAATCTGTTTATACCTTAGTGCATGTGATTAATGCTTGAAATAATGATGTAAAGAATGTTGCATGAATGTAAAATAGGCTTACATGTATATAAATATGCAATTGTTTGAGTGTGCATGTCTGTATGTATATATACATATATATATGTATGTATGTATGTATGTATGTCTATATATATATATATATATACACACATACATACAAGCCTCTATTTGTTTGTACAGATCCAAACAAGTTCAAAAAATCAATTTCTCTTCCCCTAATTCTTCTATAGCTTATGATGTTTAAACAAAATGTGTTTAAATTTACTAGATCTTAATTTTAAAAATACTTTAAAGTGTAAATAAAAAGTGGATTTACTGGGAAGAAGAAAACACAGTGAAACTCAAAATACATCAAAATTTCGACTAGCATGATTTCTTGTTTCACTTACATCATCAAATTCGTTTTTAAAATTATGATTTTTAAAAATAAAATCAGGAATTTTAAGTTATTATTTTGGGAGGAATTGAAAGATGAATGGAAATGTGGTTTTTATCAATTTCTGGTGGTCGTGAAGTTCAGTGTCTTCGGGGTTGAGGATGGAGCATGCTTGAGGGTAGGGGGTCTTAGAAAAAATGGTGGGTGAATTTTCTGATCATCGTGGCAACGACACAACGATGAAATAGGGTTTAAACCAAGGTTTTGGTTGATGTCGGAATTTGGGTTGTTGTAGCGTCGTCAATGCGCCAGACTTGATCGGTAAGGGGGAATCGATGCGTGGTTGATCGACAAAGGGTTGGTCGAGTTGCGAGCTCTCTAGTGACCTAAGGCGACGAGTCGAGGTGATTTTGGGTGATCCAGTTTTGTTCCAGTGGGTACTCTGGTTGCTCGATTTCAAGTAAGTCATCGATTCAAGGATCTGGGTGGTCGGAATCTTTGGCGAGGTGATCGACGACTTTTTGGAGGGCACAACGATGGTCAGAGATGATCAGATCGGTGTGCACGGTGCACGCGTGAAAATTGTGTCTGGGTGTTTTTATGGTACTTGGGGAAGAAGGTGGAGTCTCGGGAGGGATTTCGGGGAAGTAACACTGTGGCTCGAGTTTTGTACCAGGGTGTTCATGTGGGGTTAACATGATTTTTAGGGTTTTAAAAATTTGAATCAAAAACAAAGTTTTAAAAAGAAAGAAGGAGTTTTCTCGGGTCTGGGCTCGGGTTTGCTTTGGGATAGACTCGGGTCGGGTTAGATTATTAACCAGGTTTAAAAATTTTAAGTAAAACAAGTTTTAAAGTTAAAAAAAAATCAAAATTTAAACAATTTTCTTTAATCAGATTCTTTTAAATAATAAATGTTTATTTAAATGTTTGGATAGATAAAAGTTATATAATTTATTTTAACTTGAATTAATTAATTTAATTCTAAGTTTATTTAAAATAAATTAAGTGGTAATTAAGTAGTTGATTAAGAAAGTAAAATGTTTTTATCATTAATTTAACATAAGGTCTAAAGTTAATTCACATGTTAATAATAAATTATTTCCATGGTTTATTAAATAAGATTTAATTGAGAACTAAAGAAATTAATTAATATAAAGGGTTTATCTTTAATTAATAAGGTTTGAGTAATTAAAGATTAATTAATTCATGAGAGTAATTAAAGAATAATTAATTAATTAATTAATAATTAAGGTATATTAATTAATAATTAAGGTTAATTAATTAATAATTAAAGGATTAATTAATTAATAATTAAAGATTAATTAATAATTAAAGGATAATTAATCAGTAATTAAAGGATAATTAATTATTGTAAGTAATTAAAGATGATTAATTAATTTCACTAATTAATTAAAATAATAACAAATGGTTTGTAATTAATTAATGCTAATTAAGCAGGGTTGGTAATAAATTCATAAGCAATTTATTTATTTGGTTTAAATTAAATTAATTATAAATTATATGATTAATTATTCTTGCTTATGGATGATTAATTATGTTGAATGCTTGGATTGATTGATATCTCGAGTATGTTAATCCGTAATATTTTATGATATGAATTGCTTTGGATTAAGCTATGATAAATATTTATCTGTGATGAATTTCTATGTGAATATAATGTTCTGCATTGAATTATAAAAGGCAGATCTTTTGTTTAAAAGATCTAATAATGGAAATTTATTTAAACCATTCAAAAAGGAAAGGGTTTGGGAAATAAGTTGTGATTTAACTAAGATCCGAATGTATTCACATGTTTTAAAATAAGCGCTCATTATTCGAAAAGGATGGGGGAGGACATTAAGTCATAAAACACATTTTGAATAATGATGCGACGGAATAGAATTGCATTTGAAGGCGGTGGTTGAAGACCGGGTACTTTCAAAAATGAAAGGTTTGCTTATTAATTGTCTCTCCACCGAGTTGCTCCGGTATAGAGACTACCCTACGTGATGGGAAGTTCGGATGAGATTGGGGATATCCGAATTTGCAAGGATTTCTTCCCTTAACTGGACGAAGTGCCTTCGATTCCATTCAGACCTAGGATGGACTTGTATGGATGTATGTTTGACAGTACACTTTGAGATATAAGCTGGTTTCTATCAAATATATTTCTGTTTGGTGGCGGAGAATTTATTCACTTAGCTTAACACCCTTCTCTGAGACATACAAGCTCAGAGATTATGTAGGTGATAGTTATTAGTGATATATTCCCAATCTTGTAATGTGGCATGCTAAGTGCTGAGCAATGGTTGATCAAAGCATGGCTTTTGTGTAAAGCATAGGTTTGTGGGACGATATTTCGTCGAACCTCACACCCCAGGAAATGGTCGAAACAGGAAGGATGTGGCAATGTTATGGGGTTCGCGACCCTAAGGGTATGTGCATTTCCTTCTGGATAAAAAGTGGTATGATAGTATGGTGCCCAAATATTTTTCTTATGTGGTTGTTGGAATTTGAGGGGTCTTGGGTAAAGGTCGGTTACGACCGAGGAATGACATACTCGTGACAGTTAGTTACCTAGTTACAGAGGTTACCCGGCCTTGTGTTGGCAGAGATCCGGTAAGGTTCTCGGGACGTCCCTCTAGAGGTGCACCCATTCGGATAAAGGAAGTTCCTTAGCCTTGGACATTTGTTGGAAATTCAAACAAACAATACGAGCCCTTTATGATTTCAGTTGTAGAACCTACCATTTTACAAGGTAGCTATAGTTGGCATACTATAATGGTACGTATGCTAGCTAAGATTAATATTGTACTTTCGAAATGTTTTTACACACTATGCACTAAAAATAATATCAAAAGGATTTTCGCATGTCAAGCATGTTTGACTACTATAAGGAAAACCTCCTCCATTATGCGATTGCGTTTGTGTGTGTGCCAGAAGACCTTATGGTAGTTTTATTTTCCAAAAGCATGAACGGATTTCTTTTTGTACAAATAACTATTTTTATGTTTCTCACACCAGTCCCATGACTGACTCAAAGTTTATTGTTACATTTTCTAAATTCTGGGTGCCCTTAGTTTTCAACACGGGCAGCTTAGAGTCGGGTTATCAGTCGGTTCTGGAGCGAAGTGGATGTGGATTTGCAAGCCTTTGGTTTGGAAGCTTTTGGTTTTGAGCTTTTTGGTTTGGACTTTGGAGCTTTGGAAATGAAGATGCAATTTGTTGGACTCTCTCTTGGAAGACCCTGTTGATGTTATTTTTCCGCTGTTATGTTGTATTGCGTTGTTGTGTACATATAGGCTATGATGATGTTGGTCGCTTGTTGTAGAATGTTGTAATCTATGTAGTGTATGAATGAAGTTATTTCTGTTCCGCTTTGTTGTTATCGTCTAATGTATTATAGCTCCAGCGAATCGGACTCCAACGTTTGAATCTCTGGCATTTGAATATGGGTGATGTATTGGATGCCGGTTTTCGAAGGTTGAAGTGCGGGTCGTGACATTTGGTAATTTTAAGTTGTTGATTTTTTTTTTTGGTTTTTGATTTTCTTTTCTGGTTTTTTTAGGTTGCTGGTTTAGTTTTTGAAATTATTAAAGAAAATGAGAAGAGTAGGAGAGGATGAGATATATATATAGCCTTGTTTTTATTTTATTTATTATTTAAAAATAAAAAGAAACTAATGACACTTGTTAATTGCATGTTAAGATTGTTACACTTGTTGAATTTCATGTTATAACACTTACATTTGTAAATTTGCATGTTAATAATATTTTTATATAATTTATATATTATATTATATTTAGTTTTATATTTATATATATTTTTATGTTTTATATTTATATATATATATACAAACTATATTTATTTTATGTAAAAATTTCAAAAGAAAGTATATTAAACCTTTTATTTATATTTATATATAACTTTAAAGAAAAATGATTTAAAGCTAAGTATACACTAAATAACAATCATATATACATACATACATATATATAGTAGTTTTTAGAACATAAAGTTTTAAATCCAATTGATTTTTAAGATATTTATTTTTGAATTTCCTATCAAAATTCTATTTAAAATCTATATATATATATATATAGACACACACACATAAACAAACACATATCTTATTTGTTTTGGAAAAATCCAAAGTAATTTACAAATTAATTCTAATTAGAATTAATTACTAAAATAAATTTGGCTTAAAAACGGGATCGTTACTGTAACGCCCCACCCCGAAACCCACCTTAGTAAAGAGAATTAACGAGTGATTCCGTCTACTATAGCGGATAATAGGGCTGGTTAAGGGCGACCATCTATAACTTTGTCTTACATCTACTGAATACGTCGATAAATGTAAATGTTTAATCCAAAACTATAGGTGGTTGACGGATCTATCAGAACAAAATACAATAACTAAATGTAAAGCACATCACAGAACAGTAATCGACATCATATATATATATATATATACACACACACACATATACACTGATACATGTTTAGTATAGTACAATATGAGTACAATAAAGGTGGTACTCGACCACACCATATACATCAAATCAAATGTAAAAAAACATCAGAGTATGCGGAAGAAATAAATTACTTAAGTGAAAGAAGAGATGATATCCAACACCAACTTCAAGCTAAGTCCAATAGATGATACCTGAAACAACTCGGTCTGACCCGAGTATAAATACGTGGGTCAGTCTAGCTACACAGATCAGTCAATATCGATAATATAAAGCAGAATGGATATAGTGATACTTCTTCTCGAATGAGGAGAAGGATTAGATAACTCATAGCTCAATACTTAAGTGACAAACGCTACCTAAGTGACTAAATACATCAGAAGAGGTAGCTCAAACTCAATACTCAAATAAAACACAAGTGCCTCATATCTTTAGCGATAACCCATAATGAACTCAAATCAACTCATATAAAACTCAATAAAAACTCAAATGGTTCGATGAACCGTTACTCCAAAAAGGAGAAAACTCATCTCAATCACAAATAGAAGTCATGAAAGTAACACAAGACAACTCCATAAGAATATGAGATCTCAAACTCATAAGTAGGCCAAGGCGGCTAAATCTCACACATACATCTCAATCATAAAAACTCATGGAACTCCATATGAATTCAAACTCATAAAATCTCAAATTCAATAAAGAATTCGATGCATCTTCAAAACTCAGAAAATGTTAACACTAATGCACCAAAAACGGCGAATTCAAAACTCAGAAAACCCGGATTGGCCATATCCCTAAATACAATGCTGAAGCAATGCTGCACGTGCTAAACTCTGACGGTCGAAGCCTTAGACAAGGTCGCTGACACCTTTCCAAAGCAGTTCGTCCTCGTGACAAGGTCGCTGACACCTTTCCAAAGCAGTTCGTCCTCATGACAGGGTCGCTGACACCTTTCCAAGCCATTTTTTCATCCCTAACAAGGTCGCTAACACCTCCAAAGCAATTCGTCCTCATGACAAGGTCGCTGACACCTCTCAAAGCAGTTCTGTTAGGTAAACATCGTGAATGTGTCATAAACTCATGGATAGGAACCCAAAACGTGTTAACGTGTGTCCCATTCCACACATTCGCACTTAGTGGTTTACTAGCCGTTAGTCGATACCACGCTAAAACATCATAAAACTCAGAAAATTATATCTCGCCTAGTCTCATTGGCGAGTGATAAAGAGATATCATACTTATCTCATCTCATCGATAAGTATTAAATGGCATCATATCTTGTCTCATCTCATCGTCAGGTGAAAAACAACATGATGGTTTCTAATAAACCATAAATCTCAAAATATGAAATCATAAACTCTAGACTTGCCTTATGTCATTGGCAAGTAAATAAAACATCGTGATGGTTCTCATCGATCATACTCCTACATAGGAGATCTCAAACCATAATGCTTGCCAAATATTGGCCATCTTAAATAATTCCAATAAATAGAAATTAGAAAACTCAAAATACGCCATAAAATGGCAAAACGTCTCAGAATCAATAATCTCAAATAGCTTCGATCGTACAAGTCTGAAATTAACCGAAATAGTAAACGCACATGTGCCATACCACATGTTTTACTCAATCTTTCAATTCTCTTTCTCATACATTCGAATAGTGTAAAAGTGTATGTTTTATATTTAAAATAGTTTACTAGAGAAAACAAGCTTTTAAAACTATTTCTCGAAAAGATTAATAAAACCAATATTTGAAATTCCTTTATTATAGGAAATAAATAGATTTTATATTACAAAAATAATTTTAAAACTATATAATAATAATTTGAAATGTCCATTTGTTTCAAAAATCACTTCAAAATAGTTTAGTGAAAACCGCGCTCGAAAACAATGAAAAACAAGAAAGATAACTCAAGACCGATAACTTGAATTCAATACGAATTCAATTCAAATTTAACCCAAAATCAATTTAAATTCTATTTAAATTTGAATTTAAAATTCTCCAAATATAACTAGCTTATTGATAGGAATCATAGCTCTCAAAACATTTCAAAACAACATCAAAACCGGACAAGAATGAGAACAAAAATAAGCTAGTATAATTCTCAAGTCAATGATTTGTTGCTGTCGTTTTACTCTCGGGACAACAATAAACAACTCCAGTTTTGACCAAGCTAACTTCAAAATTTCAGAAAACTCAAAACAAGGAAGGTTTATAAAATAATCCAAGTTTTTTAAAACATCAAGAATTATCTAAATCCGACAAGAAACGAGAAAGATACGTCTAAGTTACTAACTATATTTAGTTTAGATAATGTAATAATCAAAGTGACAGAGCTGAGAATTTGTAACAGGATTTCGATCAACCATTACTCAAAATATTCAAATGTGTTCAACAGGAAAGTTATCACACATAAAATAAGCTCTCTGAAACTTAAAAAAATCGTCCAAATCCGACAAGAAACAAGGAAGATATGATCAATTTACTAACTATGTTCAGTTTGGATAACATAATTACTAAAGTGACAGAGCTAAGAGTTTGCAACAGCATTTTGATCAATTTATGCTCAAAATATGCAAATGTGTTCAAAAGGTAAAGTTGTCACATATAAAATAAGATTTCCGGAACTTCAAAAATCATCCAAATCGGAGAAGAAACAAGGAAGATATGATCAGTTTACTAACTGTGTTCAATTTGGATAACATAATTACTAAAGTGACAGAGCTGAGAGTTTGCAACAGCATATTGATCAATTTATGCTAAAAATATGCAAATGTGTTCAACAGTAAAGTTGTAACATATAAAATATGATTTCCGGAACTTCAAAAATCATCCAAATCCGATAAGATACTAGAATGATATGCTTAAAAGAATTTCTGTGTTTCAAAGCTAAGATTAAAACACAGGACAGAAAGGTTACATTTTCTTCAAACTCAAATTACTCTTAGTAAACCGCTTAATCACAAAAGGTAATGAACATAAAAGTTGTTCCTTATAAAACTATCTTCCAACTGAAAAAAACCTAACTCAATTTCGATCTACGATTTCAAAGTTATGGTGATTTCAATATCAGGTTTCAACAAAAATATTGCACAGAGCAGAGCTGTGTACATCAGTTTCAAACACAATTTCGACCCTCTAAACCATGGAATTTCTTAAAGTTATTAAAACAAAACTTGTAGCTAATTGAATGTTCTTTCAACTGCCAAAAGATTGAGCTAATTTGGATAAATTGGCACTAAGACATCGCTTTTTTACTGCAGCGATATTTTTACAACAATTTTCAGCAAAGTACAACCATGCAATCATTCAAATTCAAGCAACCAATTCACAACTAATTTGAAAGCAATTCAATCATAAAACCATCCAATTCAATTCAATTATCAACTGAAAATTATTCTCATAGATTAAAGGTAGTAATGTGAGTGATTAACTCACCTTTTACTTTCCTATAGCTTGCTAAATCCTCTTTTAAGCCTTGCTAACCTCTTAGCTTCTCCAAAATCACCAAAAAACTCAAGAAAAAAATTTAAACAGCAAGCAATTTGATCAAAAAGGGGATCAAAATCATTCTTTTAGAGTTCTAAAGGATAGAGATAGAGTTTAAAACACTTACTCTACATTATTGGAAAAAATCCCTTTGATTTGAGCTTTGAATTTTGAAATTAGGAACTAGGGTTTAGGAAGATGAATGTTTTACTGAGAAGGAGAAATATGTTTCACATTTCTTTGCTAACAGGCCAAGTGAAGTATGCTAATGGGCTAGAGTTCAATTTTTCAAGAAAATTAGCTTTGGTTATAAATTAATCACTTAGTTACTTGTTAGCAATGCACACTTTCAAATTCAATCATCTATTCAACTTTATTTCATATCAAAAATTTATAAAACTTTATATTCATGCTGATAAAATGTTATATACTCAAAATAAAAGATTATTTATGTTTTAAAACTTTTTATCATCATATTTCTTTTGCTCTTTATAAATAACAAATTACATCTTTAATTACAAATTCCATTGTAATTAATATTATAAATTACACAAAAATAATATTTTTGTGTAATAAAATTTTATAACCCTTTCCAAATATAGTTTTACACTTAAATTATATTTTTAAATTCAATTCCATAATTATTTTGAATATATCTCATCTTAAAATTAATCACTTCTTTTAAAAATCATTAAAAGAAGTAAATAGCAATAATTAACAAAATTATTGCATTAACTCTAAATAAAACACATTTTCCTCATTTTATTACCTCAAATCATCTTAACAAAGTCTTTCAGAATTCTATTTTTTCATTTTTATCCTCAAATATATTGTTTATTCCCAATAAACAATTAAATTCCTCATTAGTTATTAATTTACACTATTAAATTATAACCGCCGTTATAATTTAATATTCTCAGGTAATCGCTAAAATTAGGGTTGTTACAGACTCCCCCTCTTACAATAATTGCGTCCCCGCAATTTTCTTAAAAAAGAGCTGTAAACAACATAAAAGATACAATCATCGAAGGATAAAGACATGCTTGAATTCCAAATCATTCATACTCTCAATATAGAATGGTCGAAAGAAATAATCAAAAACTCACTTTGTTAATCCAATGGCTCATCAAATGCTAAAACAGTGATTAGTAAACAATCGAATATTCCAAGTAACTCGAAAGAATTTCGATGATATCTCGTCTTCGATCAAAACTCAACAAGATTCTCAACAATTAATCAATCGAAAATGATTGATTTCATAAAAATCTACAAATAGAGTCGGGATCAAACTCACTTAAACCCGAACTCTAAGCAATAGAGAAGAACATTAATAAGATTTTCTGCACAAATATGCGGAAAGAACATCCCCACAATAAGGTAGACATAGTAGATAAGATAGATAAATCACAAGATGGCTTCTCAAAAGGCCACCAAACTCGAATGACCGCGAAAAATGCACGTCGATAATAATAGCTCAAAGATAGAATATACTCAAGAACAAGGATATAAGGTCAAATTATCTTTTAATCCAAGATATTTATAATTTTAAATCTCAACATCTTTTAAATTTTAAACTCGCAATTTTCAACATTTGAAAATTTCTCAAACTCTTTACTATATTACTTAGTAAGTAATTTAAAACACAAAGTTAAAATTCAAATTTCATCTCTTTCTTCAAAATTAATTTCCAAAGAATTTTGTAAATCCATAATAATATTCCTAAAAATAAATTATGGGTTTAAATTTTCTTTACTCTTCTATTAAATCACCTAAATAGTTTTTAAAACAATCTTCAAATTCTCTTTTTATACTCTTCCCTTAAAACATTCAATGTATATAATATAGATTCTAAAATCTCAAAATATATACTTCCAATAAAGCACAGCTCTACAATAATGTCATTTATATTCTCATCTTTATAATTTAAAAATAAATAAATGGCATTGCCTCGCCATTCAGTCTCTAATAAATAAATATATCTGTTGGCTGCAGAGTTAACCGAACGATCAAAACTGCCTCGCCACTCTATTACTCATCTCTAAAATCAATTGCTGCAATCACCATTCAAAAATAAATTTAATATTTAATATCAAAATATTATTTTCAAAATCTCAATCCTTAAAACACAAATCATCGTGTTTGATTGCCTCATCATAGCATTTAGGAGATTCCTATCGATAACGTTGATCAGGCGTATAGACCAGAACTCTTAACTACTCGATGGATAACCCAACACCCTCAAATTATTTCTATGAAAGAATACTGCTCATATAAATATATACTCAAAACATTCTTTGATTCTTAAAATATCTCAAAACTCCAATTTCTCTTTTTAAAACTCATATATATGGCTTCATAAGCTCAAACCAAAGAACATTAAGAGAATGCATCGAGATATTCCTAGAGTACGCGATTCACAAAATCAACAGAAGGAGATGGAGTGTTCGTCAACTCCTACATGAGGACGAGCCACTCTCGGAAATCATCAAGACCAAAGATAAGCCAGATATTCTCCTCGAAGGAAAAGAAACATACAAACCACAAATCATTACTTCAAACAAAGTAATGCTGCAAAGGTTAAAACCGATTAAGTATTGAAAAGGATATTTAAAGAAACTGAATGATAAACTTAATCGAACTCGAATAATCTAGAAACCCACCTCATTCCTTAGTGGATATCCTCGTGGAAGGATAATCGAAGAGCTAAGAGCCAGGAATAAGGTTACCTCAACATTCGATTGCCTGATTGGATGTCAAATCCAAACGGACTCACAAAAATCAACAAAGTCACCTTGATTGGAATTCGAGATATATCATCAACATCTCGATACTCAAGAGTGAATACAGAAACTTCGGAATCATTATTTACATTCCAAAGTGATAGAAATAATAAACCAATCAAATTAGGATGCCTAAATAATTGTAGGATCCTCTAACAACAAAAAGGATCGGACTTAACATCAAATAAGTCAATCAATCTCAAATCAAATACATCTCAAAATAGTGAGTGATAAACAAATACTCACTAAAGCAGCAACCAATAGAAAACTCGAAATGCTCACAACAAGCCAATCGTTGTGGACCCCTTAATAGGGTTCACAACTCTCAAAGGAATACAACAACAATGCTTCAAAGAAATCAATTAGCTCCATCGATATAAACTCACTCGTATCGACAAAAATAAGAATACAATAATCCTAATTAAGATTATTTATAAGATAATATGACACCCAAACTCTATTATGGAATACTACGGAATACAATATACATATTCCTAGACATATTCCATCTCAGCATATCCCAATACACGAAAAAGAATTAAAGCGTGATTCGAAAACAAGCTCGAATAAAGGACAATGATTCACTCGTACTGTACTTCGATGTATCGTGATATACATACTGTTCTATGTTTATTCTACTTTGTTCTGACCACAGCTCTGATACCAAGCTGTAACGCCCAACCCCGAAACCCACCTTAGTAAAGAGAATTAACGAGTAATTCCGTCTACTAAAGCGGAGAATAGGGCTGGTTAAGGGTGACCATCAATAACTTTGTCTTAAACATCTACTGAATACGTCGATAAATGCAATATAATTTTTTTCTTTTCTATCTCAATAGCTCGACATACATAGTAAATGTTTAATCCAAAACTATAGGTGGTTGACGGATCTATCGGAACAAAATACAATAACTAAATGTAAAGCACATCATAGAACAGTAATCGACATCATATATATACACACACACACATATACACTGATACATGCTTAGTACAATACAATATGAATACAATAAAGGTGGTACTCGACCACACCATATACATCAAATCAAATGCAAAAAAACATCAGAGTATGCCGAAGAAATAAACTACTAAAGCAAAAGAAGAGATGATATCCAACACCAACTTCAAGCTAAGTCCAATAGATGATACTTGAAACAACTCGGTCTGACCCGAGTATAAATACACGGGTCAGTCTAGCTACACAAATCAGTCAATATCAATAATATGAAGCAGAATGGATATAATGATACTTCTTCTCGAATGAGGAGAAGGATTAGATAACTCATAGCTCAATACTTAAGTAACAAACGCTACCTAAGTGACTAAATACCTCGAAAGAGGTAGCTCAAACTCAATACTCAAATAAAACACTAGTGCCTCATATCATTAGCGATAACCCATAATGAACTCAAATCAACTCATATAAAACTCAAGCAAAACTCAAATGGTTCGATGAACCATTACTCCGAAAAGGAGAAAACTCATCTCAATCACAAATAAAAGTCATGAAAGCAACACAAGACAACTCCATAAGAATGTGAGATCTCAAACTCATAAGTAGGCCAAGGCAGCTAATTCTCACACATACATCTCGATCATAAAAACTCTTGGAACTCCATACGAATTCAAACTCATAAAATCTCAAATTCAATAAAGAATTCGATGCATCTTCAAAACTCAGAAAATGTTAAAACTAATGCACCAAAAAGGCAAATTCAAACTCAGAAAACCCGGATTGGCCATATCCCTAAATACAATGCCGAAGCAATGCTGCACGTGCTAAACTCAGATGGCCGAAGCCTTAGACAAGGTCGCTGACACCTTTCCAAAGCAGTTCATCCTCATGACAAGGTCGCTGACACCTTTCCAAAGCAGTTCGCCCTCATGACAAGGTCGCTGACACCTTTCCAAGCCATTTTGTCATCCCTAACAAGGTCGCTAACACCTCCAAAGCAGTTCGTCCTCATGACAAGGTCGCTGACACCTCTCAAAGCAGCTCTGTTAGGTAAACATCGTGAATGTGTTATAAACTCACGGATAGGAACCCAAAAAGTGTTAATATGTGTCCCATACCACACATTCGCACTTAGTGGTTTACTAGCCGTTAGTCGATGCCACACTAAAAACATCATAAAACTCAGAAAATTATATCTCGCCTAGTCTCATTGGCGAGTGATAAAGAGATACCATACTTATCTCATCTCATCGATAAGTATTAAATGGCATCATATCTTGTCTCATCTCTTCGACAAGCGAAAAACATCATGATGGTTTCTCATAAACCATAAATCTCAAAACATGAAATCATAAACTCAAGACTTGCCTTATGTCATTGGCAAGTAAATAAAAAATCGTGATGGTTCTGATCGATCATACTCCTACATAGGAGATCTCAAACCATAATGCTTGGCAAATATTGGCCATCTTAAATAATTCCAATAAATAGAAATTATAAAACTATAAATACGCCATAAAATGGCAAAACATCTCAGAATCAATAATCTCAAATAGCTTCGATCCTACAAGTCCGGAATTAACCGAAATAGTAAACGCACATGTCCCATACCACGTGTTTTACTGAATCTTTTAATTCTCTTTCTCATACGTTCGAATAGTGTAAAAGTGTATGTTTTATATTAAAAATAGTTTACTAGAGAAAACAAGCTTTTAAAACTATTTCTCGAAAAGATTAATAAAACCAATATTTGAAATTCCTTTATTATAGGAAATAAATAGATTTTATATTAGAAAAGTAATTTTAAAACTATATAATAATAATTTGAAATGTCCATTTATTTCAAAAATCACTTCAAAATAGTTTGGTGAAAACCGCACTCGAAAATAATGAAAAACAAGAAAGATAACTCAAGACCGATAACTCGAATTCAATACGAATTCAATTCAAATTTAACCCAAAATCAATTCAAATTCTATTTAAATTTGAATTTCAAATTCTCCAAATATAGCTAGCTTATTGATAGGAATCATAGCCCTCCAAACATTTCAAAACAACATCAAAACCGGACAAGAATGAGAGCAAAAATAAGCTAGTATAATTCTCAAGTCAATGATTTATTGCTGTCGTTTTACTCTCGGGACAACAATAAACAACTGCAGTTTTGACCAAGCTAACTTCAAAATTTCAGAAAACTCAAAACGAGGAAGGTTTATAAAATAATCCAAGTTTTTTAAACCATCAAGAATTATCTATATCCGACAAGAAACGAGAAAGATACGTTTAAGTTACTAACTATATTTAGTTTAGATAATGTAATAATCAAAGTGACAGAGCTGAGAATTTGTAATAGGATTTCGATCAACCTATACTCAAAATATGCCAATGTGTTCAACAGGAAAGTTATCACACATAAAATAAGCTTTCTGAAACTTAAAAAAATCATCCAAATCCGACAAGAAACAAGGAAGATATGATCAATTTACTAACTGTGTTCAGTTTGGATAACATAATTACTAAAGTGACAGAGCTGAGAGTTTGCAACAGCATTTTGATCAATTTATGCTTAAAATATGCAAATTTATTCAACAGTAAAGTTGTCACATATAAAATAAGCTTTCCATAACTTCCAAAATCATCCAAATCGGAAAAGAAAAAAGAAAGATATGATCAATTTGCTAACTATGTTCAGTTTGGACAACATAATCATTAAAGTGACAGAGCTGAGAGTTTGCAACAGCATTTTGATCAATTTATGCTCAAAATATGCAAATGTGTTCAACAGTAAAGTTGTCACATATAAAATAAGATTTCCGAAACTTCACAAATCATCCAAATCCGATAAGAAACTAGAAAGATATGCCTAAAAGAATTTATGTGTTTCAAAGCTAAGATTAAAACACAGGACAGAAAGGTTACATCTTCTTCAAACTCGAATTACTCTTAGTAAACAGTTTAACCGCAAAAAGTAATGAACATAAAAGTTGTTCCTTATAAAAGCATCTTCCAACTGAAAAAAACCTAACTCAATTTTGATCTATGATTTCAAAGTTATGGTGATTTCAATATCAGGCTTCAACAAAAATATTGCACAGAGCAGAGCTGTGTACATCGGTTTCAAACACAAGTTCGACCCTTTAAACCATGGAATTTCTTAAATTGATTAAAACAAAACTTGTAGCTAATAGAATGTTACTTCAACTGCAAAAAGATTGAGCTAATTTGGATAAATTGGCACTAAGTTATCGCTATTTTATTGTAGCGATATTTTTACAACAATTTTCAGCAAAGTACAACCATGCAATCATTCAAATTCAAGCAACCAATTCACAACTAATTCGGAATCAATTCAATCATAAAACCATCCAATTCAATTAAATTATCAATTGAAAATTATTCTCATGGATTAAAGGTAATTGTGTGAGTGATTAACTCACCTTTTACTTTCCTATAGCTTGCTAAATCCTTTTTTTAGCCTTGCTAACCTCTTAGCTTCTCCAAAATCACCAAAAAACTCAAGAACAAAATTTAAACAGCAAGCAATTAGATCAAAAAGTGGATCAAAATCATTCTTTTAGAGTTCTAAAGGATAGAGATAGAGTTTAAAACACTTACTCTACATTATTGGACAATCCCTTTGATTTGAGCTTTGAATTTTGAAATTAGGAACTAGGGTTTAAAAGATGAATGTTTTACTGAGAAGGAGAAATATGTTTCTCATTTCTTTTCTAACAGGCCAAGTGAAGTATGCTAATGGGCTAGAGTTCAATTTTTCAAGAAAATCAGCATTGGTTATAAATTAGTCACTTAGTTACATGTTACCAATGCACACCTTCAAATTCAATCATCTATTCAACTTTACTTCATATCAAAAATTTATAAAACTGCATATTCATGATGATAAAATGTTATATACTCAAAATAAAAGATTATTTATATTTTTAAAACTTTTTATCATCATATTTCTTTTCCGTTTTATAAATAACAAATTTACATCTTTAATTACAAATTCCATTGTAATTAACATTATAAATTACACAAAAATAATATTTTTGTGTAATAAAATTTTATAACCCTTTTCAAATAAAGTTTTACACTTAAATTATATTTTTAAACTCAATTCCATCATTATTTTGAATATATCTCATCTTAAAATTAATCACTTCTTTTAAAAATCATTAAAAGAAGTAAATAGCAATAATTAACCAAATTATTGCATTGACTCTAAATAAAACACATTTTCCTCATTTTATTATCTCAAATCATCTTAATAAAGTTTTCAGAATTCTATTTTCTCATTTTTATCCTCAAATATATTGTTTATTCCTAATAAAAAATTAAATTCCTCATTAGTTATTAATTTACACTATTAAATTATAACCGCCGTTATAATTTAATATTCTCAGGTAATCGCTAAAATTTGGGTTGTTACAGTTACAAATTCCCCCTTAACAAAATTTCATCCTCGAAATTTGATAAACGGGGAAACAAACAAAGAAGATATGAACACATAAAAATTTAGAGAAATGGCTTACCAGATCAAGCCGAAATATCCACTCTACACTTAGGATAGGACTTCTACATGCTTTCCTCTATTTCCTAGGTACAATCATTTGGATTTCCGGTCCATTGAACTTTCATCAATTTCACCACTTTATTCCTTAACCGCTTTCCATCTCGACCAATAATCTTTAATGGTTCTCTTTTCACTGCCAAGTTAGGTGCGATTTCCAAATCCTGTTGAGCGGCCTCCTCAATGATATGATTTGGGTCGTGCACATACTTCCGAAGGTGTGAAACATGGAACACATTATGCATGCCAGCTATACAATTAGGTAACTTTACTCGATAAGCCAAAGGACCAATCCTCTCAAGTATAGGAAAAGGACATATATATCGCGGTTCCAGCTTACCCGTCTTTCCAAATCTCAAAACTCCACGCATTGGAGAAACCTTTAACAAAACTGAATCTCCAACCTAGAACTCTAAAGTTCTTCTGACGTGGTCGGCATAACTTTTCTATCGACTCTGGGTAGTTTTAAACTTCTTTCGAATGAAATCAACCTTCTCAGAAGCTTCCCTTGTCATGTCCAGACAAAGAACGAGCCTATCTCCAGACTCAGTCCAACATGCAGGTGATCTATAAGGACGATCATACAATGCTTCGAAAGGAGCCATTCTAATACTGGCCTGATAGCTATTATTATACGAAAACTCAACCAAATGCAAATGTTCCTCCCATAAACCTCCAAAATCATGAATACAAGAACCCAAAAGATCTTCCAAGATTCAATTTACTCTCTCAGTTTGCCCATCACACTACGAGTGGTGAGCAGTAATGAAGTTCAACTTGGTTCCTAGTGCGGCTTGAAATGCCTCTAAAATCTGCTTGCGAAGATCGAGTCGCGATCACTCACTATATTACTTGGTATTCCATGGAGTCGAACAGCCTCCTTCACATATAGCTCTGCCAAACTTGCTGCCTTTCGGGCGGATTTCACTACGATAAAGTGGGCAGTCTTGGTTAGATGATCCACAATAACCAAATCGCCTGATTTCCTTTTCGAGATCTTGGCAAACCATCTATGAAATCTATAGACACTTGGTCCCATTTCCATTTAGGAACTTCCAGTGGTTGGAGTAAACCTGTAATCTTCATTTGATCACTCTTTATTTGTTGACAAGTTGCGCGTCAACCAACATAAATGGATATATCCCTCTTCATTGTTTTCCACCAGAAGATCGTCTTAATATCTCGATACATTTTGTTAACCCTTGGATGGATACTGAACTTGCATTTGTGACATTCTTCCAATACTTCTTGTTTGAGATATGGGAAGTTTGGAACACAGATACTTCCTCTCAATCTTATAATTCCACTATTATTGATTTCAATGCTGGAATCTTTGCCTCGACATATTCTCCCATAAATTTCTTAGAGAAATTTGTCTTCTTTTTGCTTACTAGCAATCTTCTCAAGAAGAGTGTGGATGACAACAAGATAAGAAAGAACAACATGTCTTCTACTCAAAGCATCAGCTACTACGTTGGCTTTATCGGGTGTATACTAAATATCCAGGCCGTATGACGCTAGGATTTCCAACCAACATTGCTGTCTTAGGTTCAAATCCTTCTGGGTAAGGACGCATTTCAAAGATTTCTGGTCGGTGAACAATTCACGCCAGATTTTCAAAGAAAAGATAATTGACAAAAGCTCAAGATTATGGGTCGGATAGTTCTTTCCATGTGGTCGCAATTGTCTACTCGCATAGGCAATCACTCTACCCTCTTGCATTAGAACAACACCCACACCTTCACCACACACATCTATGCAAACAGATAAACCTTTATTCCCATTAATAATAGCAAGAACGGGAGGAGTGATCAACTTTTTGTTCAATTCCTGGAACGCGTCCTCACACTTTGGAGTCCAAATGAATTTGGCATTCTTCATAGTCAGCTTAGTAATGGACTGGCTAACTTAGAGAAATCCTAGACAAACTTTCGGTAATATCCAGCTTATCCCAGAAAACTTCTATCCTCCTTTGGGGTTGTGGGTTGCTTCCAATCTAGGATAGTGGAAACCTTAATTGGGTCTATAGAAATTCTTTCTCCTATTACAATATGTCCTAGAATTCTAACTTCTTTTACCCAAAAATGACATTTAGAAAAATTGGAAAAAAGAATATTCCTCCTCAATATTTCCAAAACTATTATTAAGTGTTCGGCCTGCCCTTCTTCAGTTTGGAATAAATCAGAATATCATCAATAAATACGAGAACGAACTTATTCAATACTTCACGAAATACTTGGGTCATTAGGTCTACGAAATATGCAGGGGCATTGGTTAGTCCGAAGGGCATAACTAACCATTCGTTGAATGTATCGGGACCTTTAAAAGCAGTTAAATCGATACAATCTTCCGCAATTCTTAGTTGATGGAATCCTTGGGCTAGTTCCATATTGAAAAAGAATCGAGTACCAAGCAATTGATCAACCAGTCATCGATTCGAGGCAAAGGAAATTTATTCTTAAGGTTTAACTTATTAAGATCACGATAATCTATGAATAATCTCAAAAATCCATCGGACTTGGCTACAAATACTACAACTGAACCCCAACTGGAACGACTAGGTCGTATAAATCCTTTTTCCTGTAAATCTTGGGTTTCCTCAACTAGCTCTACTCTTTCCGTTGGTGCCATCCTACTACTTGAATGCACAACTGGACGGGCATTGGGAACCAAGTCGATACTAAATTTGATTTTCCTATGCGGAGGTAAAGACTTAACTTCTTCAAACACGTCAGGAAATTCTTGAACAATGGGTGTGTATTCCAAACTCGGGTCAGGATACTCTAAAGTATGCATTAGCTTGTCCCTCTTCAGACTTGGATCCTCACAAGAAATCACAACAAAATTCCCAAGTTTGGTTTTGACCGAAATCATTCTATTGATACAATCTAATTTAGCTTCATATTTTGTTAACCAATTCATTCCAAGTAAAATCTCAAATTCATTAAAGTCAAGAACGAAAAGGCTGATAGGAAATTGATGATGAGAATACGAAATAGGAACTTTTCTGCGAGGTAAACAAAGATTCGCAGGGTTTCCTACCGGGTTCTTCACACAAATAGGTTCGTCTACGAATTGGTTTTAAGATCTAACTCTTCTACGGTTTGCTGGGAAATAAAACTATGTGTGGCTCTGGTGTCGAATAGAACTCTAATAATTTTATCATAAATAAGAAGATTACCTTCCAAAACTCCTTCTCTTACTGTTGTTGCAGGCTCTCGACCGTTTGTAGTGGTACTTCCCCTTCCCCTACCTTGTCCTCTTCTTGCACTCATTCTCACTATCCGAAAATAGTAAGAAAATTGACTTAGGCATACGGACGAGATATATTAGGAAATATACTCATTCTAGGGCATTTCTAACCCTATCTGTAATGAGTCACCTAATGAGTTATACTCCAAAGCTAAAGTTCTTAGTCAACCTTTAGCTCTGATACCAAATGTGGCGACCCGCACTTCAACCTTCAAAAATCGGCATCCAATACATCACCCATATTCAAATGTCAGAGATTCAAGCGTTGGAGTCTGGTTCGCTGGGGCTATAACACTTTAGATGATAACAACACAGCGGAACAAAAATAACCATCATTGATACACTACATGGATTACCACATTCTACAACGAGTGACTAACATCATCAAAGCCTATATATACAACGCCGGAATATAACATAACAGCGGAAAAAATAATATCAACAGGGGCTTCCAAATGAGTTCAACTTACTGCATCTTCATTTCCAAAGCTCCAAAGTCCAAACCAAAAAGCCTGAAACCAAAAGCTTCAAAGACTTTCAAATCTACATCTACTTTGCTCCAGAATCTACCGATAACCTGACTCTAGGCTCCCCTTGTAGAAAATTAAAGCCACCTAGAGTTTAGCTGTAACGACCCAGAATTTTTGATAATTAAAATATGAATATTTAATTAATTTTAAATATTAAAAAGTGAATTTATAAGTCAAATAAATTTTTATTCGAATTATTGGATTTAATTGAATAATTAAATCGATAATTTAATATGTTAAATTATGGAAATAATTGAAAATTGGGTTAAATATGATTGAAAATGATTTGTAAAATTTTATTTTATCATATGGAAGTTAGAATGATATTTTAGAACTTTTAAAATTGAATTAAAAGTTAATTTGTGAAAATTGAATATTTTAATATTTAAATCGACTAGTAAAAATAGTCAATTTTTGAACAGCCTCAGAATTGAACGAAACTAGTTCCATTGGATCCGTAATAGTTAGTTATTATCAGATTTCAAATTTCGTGTCAATCGGAGTTATCGTTTGATCGTGGCAGCTCGAAACGCATCGATTTATTTTTAATTTAAATTTGACGAGTGAAAATAGCCATTTTTCAAAAAGTCTCGGATTTCGACGAAACCAGTTTCATCGGATCCGTAATGTGATATTATTGTAAGGTTTCAAATTTCAAGTCGATTGGATTTACCGTTTGTCCTGTACAAATTAAAACGCCTAGAAATCGACTTAAATCGGTTTAATTCAAATTGAGCGTTTACAGCCATAACTCGCACAGATGTCCGAATTAGCTTTCGAAACCTGTTCCATTGTGTCCGGAACGCGGGGTAAACCCTAGAAACGCTGGTTACGGCGCGTAAATCGGAGTTCGGAATTTCCGGGTAGTGTTCGATTTTCTTCTATAAATAGACATGAGCCTTCATAATTTAGAAAAAAAAATAAAAAAATAAAAACCTAACCTAACCCTAGCCGCCACCCACATAACCCACGGCCAGAAACACGCGACATTCATCCCTCCAAATCTCCAAATCCGTCGACAATTAGCCTTAGATTTCAACTAGAGAATGGAAGAGGACGATGAGATCTACAAGATCAACGGTGGAGATCGCGAATGGAGCTATAGATTGTGAGATATGAGGGGCCGTTCGTAGCAACTTGCGCACGCAATTCGAGATAGGAGGGGCCGAGCTTGGGGATATTCAGGCCGAGTATGGTGTTCGTCGTGCTCTTCTGAATGGTGGTCTCTGATCGAGTTATCGTTGAGTGTGGTGGTAGGATAATTAAACCCTAATTATTGTTGATGGGTTCGGTTCTACGCGTGTTACCTGGAGGAAACACGCGAGTTGGGGGAGAAAGGAGGGGACGGTGGAGATGCAGGGAGATGTTGGATCAACGGCCTGTAGGGTTTGGGTTTGAAATTGTTTATATATGTTGTAAAATTATATAAATAAATTCGTGTATAAACTTATAAAATGCATAACTTTTTCATACGAGGTCGAAAACGCGCGAAACCAGTCGCGTTGGAATCGTATCGACGAGCACTGCGCGATGGAGTTGGTTTGGAGTCGTTTGGAGTTAGTGAGAATTTTGGGTAAAATTAAACGTCCGTTTAATTTTATTCGAAATAAATCGCTAAAACGGAAATAAAATCAAGGTGAGAATTTCTCACTCAATCGAATCAGTTTCGATTTTATTTTAAATAGTTAGATTTAAAATATTTGAGTGCATGTTTGAATGATGATTAATATCTATTGATTGTTAAAATAGACATTATACGCCGTTAGTAAGCGGATGTTATTTATTAAAAACATATACCGCGAATATTTCATAAACAGTGAAATTGGTATTATATATAGTAGCAATATATATATATTGGCATATGTATATATTGGAGTTATTGATTTCCCGCATTTTTTTGTTTAGCGGATGAGAACCTATTACGCCGTTATTAAGCGGATAATATTTAATAAGAACATGTACCGCGATAATTTCGTACTGGAGCGAAATTGGTATTGTGCTAATGTTTTTGGATGCAGGAAAACAGGTTGGAGGGATCCAACTGGATTCCTCAACAGTATTTATTTGATTTCAGATATTTTGATATTTGATGGATTTTCATATTGATATATGATATCGTTGTAGTCGTGATTGACTATTTGGTATGTAGCATCATTGGACCAAGTTTTGGAATTTTAAAATGATTTATAAAGTGATTTTTGAAAATATACTATATGTTTTGAATTTGATCTATTTTAAATAAATAAACGTCACAATTTTTAATGTTATAAAAATTATGATTTTTGAGAAAAATAGTTAAAAAAACTGATTTTTGAGAATATGATGCTAATGATTTTATAAAATAGTTTAATCGGGATTTTAGAATTCATTGTGAAAAGTTTAAATATAGGATTTATAAAATTTAATTATTTTATGAATCAAAATGGTGAAATAATAAAGGAGATTTAAGACATTTTAAAAGAATAATATAAATTGAATTATATTTAGAGATTTATAAATGGATATTTATAAATTGAAATATGGACATTTTAAAACGAGTTTTTATAAGTGTTTGAATGAAGTGGAAATGAATTTCATAATTGAATGAAATTTATAGAATTATAAACGGTGAAGTTATTTGAAGAATAGATTTGGTTAAATAAATGAATCTTATAAGTTATAAGATTTACGGTTTGGAAAGTCTTTAGAGGAACGATTTTGTAAAATAATCGTTTTATAAACATTTGACTTATAATATGAACTTTTAGTTTATAATTAAGTTATAAACTGGAATAGGTTAATAAAGGAATTTATAAAAAGGAAGTTTTTATAAATAAATAGAAATGGAATTTATAAACGTTGTTTTATAAATTTGCAAATGATTTATTTTGACAAGAAAATTTGTTGAAACCTATAAATGGAGTTATATTCACATTTTTGAATAGTGAATAATCCTTTGAATTAAAATGAATAAAAGGATGAAATTTGTTAACAAAATATATTCACGTTTTTGAATAGTGAATAATATGTTAAAGAAATTGTTTTGAATGTGATATTTGAAATAGAATGAAAACGATCGAACGAAGTTTTAATTGTGTTGAGATTCGAAACCATAGATTTCAACATTAATTGTTGAAATAGACGTTTTCGAGAAATGAAAAGGAAATAGTGGACTATAACACCGTTGTTATAGTAAATGATTTCCGAAAGGAAATGTTTAGTATAGTATTGGGATTTATATATCTATTTTAATTTCGAATCCCTATACTAGTGATTTTGGGTTGTAGTAACGATGTTTTACGCAACATTCGTTTTGGCCCAAATAAATATGCTTAAGAGAATGATTTCCTTAAAGAATGAATTATATACTTAATTTGATTTAAGTATATTGAATATTTTCCAAGGTTGAAAATAAAAAGATTTGTGAATTACTTATTTAATAAGTATGGAAATGTTTTCCAATATGAAGTGAATATTTAGAATTTATCTTTTTAAGATAAATTGAAAATGGATAGTTGAAATCGTATATGCATGAATATTTTGGAATATAAATTCACTAAGGAATTTATATGTGAAAGTGGAATTTGTGAAAAAAATAAATGTTGATTTATTTTTGAAGTATTGAAAATATATATCTTGTAAAGATATTTTGGAAAATAAATAATTTGGAAAATTATTTGGAATCTGGTGATGTGTGCATATCCATTGATAGTTCAATAGACGACTATCAATATTTCCCTTTGAATGGGTATTTGATGTGATTTGTTTGAATTTGAATGCACACTTATTTTTGAATAAGCGCTCACTATTCGGGTTAAACGGGAAAGGACCATGGGGTCGTATAACCCATTCCGAATATGTGATACGTCGTTGTGAATTGCATTGAAGATCGGTGTTAAAGACCGAGTTTTTGCGAAAGCGATAGGATGACCTATCGATTGTCTCTGCACTGGGTAGCTCCTGGTATAGAGATTCCTTAAGTGATGGGAAATTCGATCGGGATTGTGAATACCCGGATTGCGAGGGCTTCGTGAGAAGTGCCTTCGGTTTTGTTCGAGCCCGGAACAGACTTGTATGGATTGTGTGTCTGACATTACAAGTTGAGATATAAAGCCGATTTCTTTCAAATATATTTCTGTTGGTGGCGAAGAATTTATTCTTTTAGCTTAACACCCTTCTCTGAGACGTACGAGCTCAGAGGTTATATAGTTGAAGTTATCAGCGATATATTCCCAATTTGGTAATGTGACATGCTGAGTGTTGTTGAAATGATCATTGTGTTGATTATTGTGATAGGATCGTTTATTTGATCGTCTATCTTGGTGATCATTGTGTTGATCATTTGTTGACCCAAAGCATGGCTTTTGTATAAAGTATGTTTTTGTGGACGTGACTTCGTCGAGCCTCACACCCCGGAAATGGTCAAAACAGGAAAGATGCGGCAAGGTTATGAGGGGTAGCACCCTTTAGGGTATGTACATTTCCTTCTGGATAGAGGTGGTATCATGGTATGGAGCCCAGATATTTAACCTATGTGGTTACTACGAATTTATTACTTTGTGGTTGTTGGTTTTCGGGATCCCGTGAGAAAGGTCATTTACGATCGGGGAATGGCGTGCTCGTGTCAGTAGTTACCCAGTTAGGGGTAACCCGGCCTTGTGTTGGCAGAGTTTCGGTTTGGTTCTCGGGGATGTCTTTCCAGAGGCATTCTCATGTGGCAATGGGAAGTTCCTTGGCCTGACCATTTGTTGGAAATCCAAAGAAACAATACGAAACTTGTACGGTTTTAGTTGTAAAACCTGCCATCTAATATGGTAGCTATTAGTAGGCATAATATAATGGTACCTATGCTGGCTAAGATTTATATTCTACTTTCGAAATGAATTTCTCCTACACTATGCACTAATAATAATATGAAATGTTCTTTTAAATGCGTATCAAGCATCTTTGGCTATCATAAGGAGAAATCTTCTCCAAGTCTGCGTTTGCATCGTGTGTGTGGCAGGAGGTCTTATGGTAGTCTCATTTTTAAAAGCATTGCGAATTAAATTTAAAAATATCTCTCTATTTTGATTTTAAAGTTAAATAAACTGTTTTGAGTTCTCACACCAGTCACATGACTGACTTGGTGTTTATTGTTTTCCTTCCTAAACTCTGGGTGCCCACCAATTTCCACACGGGCAGTCAAGAGTTAAGGTTTATCAGGATATTCTGGATATTCAGGAATTGCTGGAGGCAAGCTGGATGGCATGGCGTATTACTAGCTATATAGTATTTCTTTTTCCGCTGCACTGTTTGTTGTATATTGTTGTACACTCTGATGATGATATGATGTAATGAAATGTGATGTAATGTAATAACTGATATAGTTCTTTGTTTAAAGATTATTCATTTATTTATTATATGTTGTTCCGTTGCGAATTGTGAGATTTTGTTATTATTCTGTTGTTTTCTGTTCTGTTCTATGTTCTCTATTCTCTTTTTCGTCTATTTTAAAATTTTCTATCTTCTGTTTTCTCTCCTCCCTATTTTCTATCTTTTTCTCTTCTCTTTTCTTTTTTTTTCTTTTCTAAAACCCATAACTATTCGGTTTTTCGGCAACGAAAAATCGAAGCGTTACATCTGGTATCAGAGCTTATGGTTAAGGGACAACCATGGTTCTGTTGGGTATAATTCATTAGAGATAGAGTCAGTAGTACTCTAGAATGAATTTGAGTGTAATAATAGCTATGAGAGCGTATTTGTTAGTGAATATGAAATTGTTTTATATTGTGATGATTGGTTTGTTGAGTGGCATATGAACCTTCGTCGGCGCAGCTTCGAAACTGAATCGAAGGGGTTTCTAAACACTTGAATAGAACAATTCGTCACAATATTGATTTTAAATTGGGTAAACGAAATAATTTTACCTTGAGTATATTTTGTATATGAAGAAATAATTTTCAGAATTATTAAAGTGTATATAAGTAGATTGTTGATTGTTTAGAAGTTTGAATAATCTAAATTGAAGAATAATTGTATAAGCAAAAGAATTATAAGAATTGAATTATAATTAAAGTGATTTACAATTGTGAAATAAACTTATATATATAAGAAGTGAAACTATATGAATATATTTATGAATATGAGTTGTAATAAAAATGAACTAAAGTTATGCAAATGAAATTCAACTTTTGTAATTGAATTGAATGAATAGATTGAATGATAATCAATTAAATGTAAATAGTTGATATGGAATAATGAATATAAGTGTTAATTCATTAAAATCTAATGTTATTGAAAGTTGAATAGTTGAATGAAAATCAATTAATTAAACCAATTGATAAGTAAAGGAATTTGGTTGTAATTATATATACATTGGTTGATATATGGTTGTTAGTTGATTGTATATAATTCATTAAGTATTAATGAAAGTGAATTACTGATATTTAAAGCTATGTAATTGAATTCAAATTAGAAGTAAATAAATTTGAATTGAATTGAATTTGAATTGGAAGTGAACCAACTTGAATTAGTGAATATAAACTAATTGAGAATGAATGTTAGTAAGAACATCCACTGTAAATGAATCAAATGTGATTTAAATTGAAAACCAATTCATTAATATTAATGAAAATATGAATGAATATCTATTGGTTATGGATGTTAGTTGGTTGATGGTTGAATATATTGCATTTGTTGTTTGTTTCTTTTGCTATGTTGGCATATATAGTTAGTATGTTGCTATATGTTGTATATCGATACTATTGTACATATGCATGATTCTCATGTTGTTTGTTGAGTGATTAGTAGGTGCGGATCGCGTTTGCTTCGCATTTGGAGCTCGCTTTCGCGTTATATTAACCGTATATGCTTGCTAATAAAAATATAAGGTACGTATCTCGGATTACATACCGTACTTTTATACTTTTTTCCCTGCGGGATGCCTCATTACTTGATGAGATGTATATTTGTGATATATATACTGTCATTTTTTTTTCGGATCGAGCCGCGCAAAGGAGACTATGGCGAATTTTTCCGAAAATTTAAGGCGTTAGAAAATTTTTGAGAAAATTGGAAAATTGTGAAAACTTTAACTTTGATTTTGGAATTGAAAGTTAAACAATAGTAGTTGTTTTTGAAAAGATAACTAAGTATGACTTGAAAACTTAGTAAAGTATTGTAAGAAGTTTAATTATGAATTTTGGAAAGTTAATAGGTTCTGTAATTTTTCTTACTTGTAATTTCGAGGACGAAATTCTTTTAAGTGGGGAAGATTGTAACGACCCAGAATTTTTGATAATTAAAATATGAATATTTAATTAATTTTAAATATTAAAAAGTGAATTTATAAGTCAAATAAATTTTTATTCGAATTATTGGATTTAATTGAATAATTAAATCGATAATTTAATATGTTAAATTATGGAAATAATTGAAAATTGGGTTAAATATGATTGAAAATGATTTGTAAAATTTTATTTTATCATATGGAAGTTAGAATGATATTTTAGAACTTTTAAAATTGAATTAAAAGTTAATTTGTGAAAATTGAATATTTTAATATTTAAATCGACTAGTAAAAATAGTCAATTTTTGAACAGTCTCAGAATTGAACGAAACTAGTTCCATTGGATCCGTAATAGTTAGTTATTATCGGATTTCAAATTTCGTGTCAATCGGAGTTATCGTTCGATCGTGGCAGCTCGAAACGCATCGATTTATTTTTAATTTAAATTTGACGAGTGAAAATAGCCATTTTTCAAAAAGTCTCGGATTTCGACGAAACCAGTTTCATCGGATCTGTAATGTGATATTATTGTAAGGTTTCAAATTTCAAGTCGATTGGATTTACCGTTTGTCCTGTACAAATTAAAACGCCTAGAAATCGACTTAAATCGGTTTAATTCAAATTGAGCGTTTACAGCCATAACTCGCACAGATGTCCGAATTAGCTTTCGAAACCTGTTCCATTGTGTCCGGAACGCGGGGTAAACCTTAGAAACGCTGGTTACGGCGCGTAAATCGGAGTTCGGAATTTCCGAGATGAATAGTGTTCGATTTTCTTCTATAAATAGACATGAGCCTTCATAATTTAGAAGAAAAAAAAAAAACCTAACCTAACCCTAGCCGCCACCCACATAACCCACGGCCAGAAACACGCGACATTCATCCCTCCAAATCTCCAAATCCGTCGACAATTAGCCTTAGATTTCAACTAGAGAATGGAAGAGGACGATGAGATCTACAAGATCAACGGTGGAGATCGCGAATGGAGCTATAGATTGTGAGATATGGGGGGCCGTTCGCAGGAACTTGCGCACGCAATTCGAGATAGGGGGGGCCGAGCTTGGGGATATTCAGGCCGAGTATGGTGTTCGTCGTGCTCTTCAGAATGGTGGTCTCTGATCGAGTTATCGTTGAGTGTGGTGGTAGGATAATTAAACCCTAATTATTGTTGATGGGTTCGGTTCTACGCGTGTTACCTGGAGGAAACACGCGAGTTGGGGGAGAAAGGAGGGGACGGTGGAGATGCAGGGAGATGTTGGATCAACGGCCTATAGGGTTTGGGTTTGAAATTGTTTATATATGTTGTAAAATTATATAAATAAATTCGTGTATAAACTTATAAAATGCATAACTTTTTCATACGAGGTCGAAAACGCGCGAAACCAGTCGCGTTGGAATCGTATCGACGAGCACTACGCGATGGAGTTGGTTTGGAGTCGTTTGGAGTTAGTGAGAATTTTGGGTAAAATCAAACGTCCGTTTAATTTTATTCGAAATAAATCGCTAAAACGGAAATAAAATCAAGGTGAGAATTTCTCACTCAATCGAATCAGTTTCGATTTTATTTTAAATAGTTAGATTTAAAATATTTGAGTGCATGTTTGAATGATGATTAATATCTATTGATTGTTAAAATAGACATTATACGCCGTTAGGAAGCGGATGTTATTTATTAAAAACATATACCGCGAATATTTCATAAACAGTGAAATTGGTATTATATATAGTAGCAATATATATATATTGGCATATGTATATATTGGAGTTATTGATTTTCCGCATTTTTTTGTTTAGCGGATGAGACCCTATTACGCCGTTATTAAGCGGATAATATTTAATAAGAACATGTACCGCGATAATTTCGTACTGGAGCGAAATTGGTATTGTGCTAATGTTTTTGGATGCAGGAAAACAGGTTGGAGCGATCCAACTGGATTCCTCAACAGTATTTATTTGATTTCAGATATTTTGATATTTGATGGATTTTCATATTGATATATGATATCATTGTAGTCGTGATTGACTATTTGGTATGTAGCATCATTGGACCAAGTTTTGGAATTTTAAAATGATTTATAAAGTGATTTTTGAAAATATACTATATGTTTTGAATTTGATCTATTTTAAATAAATAAACGTCATAATTTTTAATGTTACAAAAATTATGATTTTTGAGAAAAATAGTTAAAAAAACTGATTTTTGAGAATATGATGCTAATGATTTTATAAAATAGTTTAATCGGGATTTTAGAATTCATTGTGAAAAGTTTAAATATAGGATTTATAAAATTTAATTATTTTATGAATCAAAATGGTGAAATAATAAAGGAGATTTAAGACGTTTTAAAAGAATAATATAAATTGAATTATATTTAGAGATTTATAAATGGATATTTATAAATTGAAATATGGACATTTTAAAACGAGTTTTTATAAGTGTTTGAATGAAGTGGAAATGAATTTCATAATTGAATGAAATTTATAGAATTATAAACGGTGAAGTTATTTGAAGAATAGATTTGGTTAAATAAATGAATCTTATAAGTTATAAGATTTACGGTTTGGAAAGTCTTTGGAGGAACGATTTTGTAAAATAATCGTTTTATAAACATTTGACTTATAATATGAACTTTTAGTTTATAATTAAGTTATAAACTGGAATAGGTTAATAAAGGAATTTATAAAAAGGAAGTTTTTATAAATAAATAGAAATGGAATTTATAAACGTTGTTTTATAAATTTGCAAATGATTTATTTTGACAAGAAAATTTGTTGAAACCTATAAATGGAGTTATATTCACATTTTTGAATAGTGAATAATCCTTTGAATTAAAATGAATAAAAGGATGAAATTTGTTAACAAAATATATTCACGTTTTTGAATAGTGAATAATATGTTAAAGAAATTGTTTTGAATGTGATATTTGAAATAGAATGAAAACGATCGAACGAAGTTTTAATTGTGTTGAGATTCGAAACCATAGATTTCAACATTA
Organism: Allium cepa; assembly: GCA_030765085.1. NCBI lineage: Eukaryota > Viridiplantae > Streptophyta > Magnoliopsida > Asparagales > Amaryllidaceae > Allium > Allium cepa. Next base: position 179,494,288 of record CM060940.1, read on the forward strand.
ATTGTTGAAATAGACGTTTTCGAGAAATGAAAAGGAAATAGTGGACTATAACACTGTTGTTATAGTAAATGATTTCCGAAAGGAAATGTTTAGTATAGTATTGGGATTTATATATCTATTTTAATTTCGAATCCCTATACTAGTGATTTTGGGTTGTAGTAACGATGTTTTACGCAACATTCGTTTTGGCCCAAATAAATATGCTTAAGAGAATGATTTCCTTAAAGAATGAATTATATACTTAATTTGATTTAAGTATATTGAATATTTTCCAAGGTTGAAAATAAAAAGATTTGTGAATTACTTATTTAATAAGTATGGAAATGTTTTCCAATATGAAGTGAATATTTAGAATTTATCTTTTTAAGATAAATTGAAAATGGATAGTTGAAATCGTATATGCATGAATATTTTGGAATATAAATTCACTAAGGAATTTATATGTGAAAGTGGAATTTGTGAAAAAAATAAATGTTGATTTATTTTTGAAGTATTGAAAATATATATCTTGTAAAGATATTTTGGAAAATAAATAATTTGGAAAATTATTTGGAATCTGGTGATGTGTGCATATCCATTGATAGTTCAATAGACGACTATCAATATTTCCCTTTGAATGGGTATTTGATGTGATTTGTTTGAATTTGAATGCACACTTATTTTTGAATAAGCGCTCACTATTCGGGTTAAACGGGAAAGGACCATGGGGTCGTATAACCCATTCCGAATATGTGATACGTCGTTGTGAATTGCATTGAAGATCGGTGTTAAAGACCGAGTTTTTGCGAAAGCGATAGGATGACCTATCGATTGTCTCTGCACTGGGTAGCTCCTGGTATAGAGATTCCTTAAGTGATGGGAAATTCGATCGGGATTGTGAATACCCGGATTGCGAGGGCTTCGTGAGAAGTGCCTTCGGTTTTGTTCGAGCCCGGAACAGACTTGTATGGATTGTGTGTCTGACATTACAAGTTGAGATATAAAGCCGATTTCTTTCAAATATATTTCTGTTGGTGGCGAAGAATTTATTCTTTTAGCTTAACACCCTTCTCTGAGACGTACGAGCTCAGAGGTTATATAGTTGAAGTTATCAGCGATATATTCCCAATTTGGTAATGTGACATGCTGAGTGTTGTTGAAATGATCATTGTGTTGATTATTGTGATAGGATCGTTTATTTGATCGTCTATCTTGGTGATCATTGTGTTGATCATTTGTTGACCCAAAGCATGGCTTTTGTATAAAGTATGTTTTTGTGGACGTGACTTCGTCGAGCCTCACACCCCGGAAATGGTCAAAACAGGAAAGATGCGGCAAGGTTATGAGGGGTAGCACCCTTTAGGGTATGTACATTTCCTTCTGGATAGAGGTGGTATCATGGTATGGAGCCCAGATATTTAACCTATGTGGTTACTACGAATTTATTACTTTGTGGTTGTTGGTTTTCGGGATCCCGTGAGAAAGGTCGTTTACGATCGGGGAATGGCGTGCTCGTGTCAGTAGTTACCCAGTTAGGGGTAACCCGGCCTTGTGTTGGCAGAGTTCCGGTTTGGTTCTCGGGGATGTCTTTCCAGAGGCATTCTCATGTGGCAATGGGAAGTTCCTTGGCCTGACCATTTGTTGGAAATCCAAAGAAACAATACGAAACTTGTACGGTTTTAGTTGTAGAACCTGCCATCTAATATGGTAGCTATTAGTAGGCATAATATAATGGTACCTATGCTGGCTAAGATTTATATTCTACTTTCGAAATGAATTTCTCCTACACTATGCACTAATAATAATATGAAATGTTCTTTTAAATGCGTATCAAGCATCTTTGGCTATCATAAGGAGAAATCTTCTCCAAGTCTGTGTTTGCATTGTGTGTGTGGTAGGAGGTCTTATGGTAGTCTCATTTTTAAAAGCATTGCGAATTGAATTTAAAAATATCTCTCTATTTTGATTTTAAAGTTAAATAAACTGTTTTGAGTTCTCACACCAGTCACATGACTGACTTGGAGTTTATTGTTTTCCTTCCTAAACTCTGGGTGCCCACCAATTTCCACACGGGCAGTCAAGAGTTATGGTTTATCAGGATATTCTGGATATTCAGGAATTGCTGGAGGCAAGCTGGATGGCATGGCGTATTACTAGCTATATAGTATTTCTTTTTCCGCAGCACTGTTTGTTGTATATTGTTGTACACTCTGATGATGTAATGAAATGTGATGTAATGTAATAACTGATATAGTTCTTTGTTTAAAGATTATTCATTTATTTATTATATGTTGTTCCGTTGCGAATTGTGAGATTCTGTTATTATTCTGTTGTTTTCTGTTCTGTTCTATGTTCTCTATTCTCTTTTTCGTCTATTTTAAAATTTTCTATCTTCTGTTTTCTCTCCTCCCTATTTTCTATCTTTTTCTCTTCTCTTTTCTTCTTTTCTTTTTCTAAAACCCATAACTATTCGGTTTTTCGGCAACGAAAAATCGAAGCGTTACATTAGCAAAGGGAACAATAAACTCTGAGTCGGTCGTAGGACTAGTGTGAGAAACATAAAGTAGTTATTTGCACAAAAAGAAATCCGTTCATGCCTTTGGAAAATGAAACTGCCATAAGGTCTCCCGGCACACGCTCAAATGAAATTGCACACATGTTGGAGGTTTCTGCTTATAATAGTCAAACATGCTTGATACGCGAAAATCCTTTTAATACTATTTTTAGTGCATAGTGTGGAAAAACATTTCGAAAGTATAATATTAATCTTAGCCAGCATACGTACCATTATAGTATGCCTACTATAGCTACGATGTTAAATGGCAGGTTCTACAACTGAAGTCGTAAAGGGCTCATATTATTTTGTTTAGATTTCCAAAAATGGCAAAGGCTAAGGAACTTCCTTTGTCTGAATGGATACACCTCTGGAGGGACGTCCCGAGAGCTTAACCGGATCTCTACCAACGCAAGGCCAGGTTACCTCTGTAACTACGTAACTAACTGTCACGAGTATGCCATTCCCCGGTCGTAAACGACCTTTACCCGTGGCCCCAAAAATTCCAACAAACACATAAGTAAAATATCTGGGATCTACCAGAATACCACTTTTTATCCAGAAGGAACTGTACATACCCTCAGGGTCCCGAACCCTATAACCTTGCCGCATCCTTCCTGTTTCGACCATTTCCTAGGGTATGAGGTTGGATGAAGTCTCGTCCCACAAAGCTACGCTTTACACAAAATCCATGCTTCGATCAACCAATGCTCCACACTTGGCATGCCAAATTACCAAATTAGGAATATATCACTAGTAACTATTAATTACATAACCTCTGAGCTCGTATATCTCAGAGAAGGGTGTTAAGCTGAGAGAATAAATTCTCTACCGCCAAATAGAAATGTATTTGATAGAAACCAGCTTTATATCTCAAAGTGTAATGTTAGACATACATCCATACAAGTCCATCATGGGTCTGCATAGAACCGAAGGCACTTCGCTTAATTAAGGAACGAAGTCCTTGCAAATCCGGATGTCCCCAATCTCGTCCAGACTCCCCGTCACATAGGGTAATCTCTATACCGGAGCAACTCGGTGCAGAGACAACCAACAGGCAATCCTTTCGTTTTCGAAAATACTCGGTCTTCAACCACCGCCTACAATTGCAATTCCATTCCATCGTATCATTATTCGGAATGGGTTTTATGACTTAATGTCTTCCCCCGACCTTTTCGAATAATGAGCGCTTATTTAAAACATGTGGATACATTCGAATCTTAGTTAAGTCACAACTTATTTCCCAAAACCTTTCCTCTGGAATGGTTTAAACAAAAGATCTACCTTTTATAATTCAATATAGAACATCATATACACACAGCAATTCATCACAGAATTTTTTTATCACAGCTCAATCCAAAGCATTACATATCACAGAACATCACAGATTAACATACTATAAATATTAATCAATCCAAACATTCTATACAATAATCATCCATAAGAAAGATTAATTAATCCCATAATTATAATTAATTCAATTAACTCAAAATAAATTAATTACTTATGAACTCATTATCTAACCCTGCTCAATTAACATTAATTAATTACGAATCATTTTAATTAATTATTGAATTAATCAATCACATAATTACTTTCACTAATTATCCTTCAATTATTGATTAATTATCCTTTAATTATTAATTAATTAATCCTTAATTATAAATTAACCAATTAATTATTCTTTAATTACTTTCATTAATTAATTAATCTATAATTACCCAAGACCTTAATTAATTAAAGATAAACTCTATATCTTTGTTAATTACTTTAGTTATTATATAAATTTTATTTAATAAACCTTTGGAATTAATTATCATTAACCTATTAACTTAGACCTTTAAGTTAATTAACAATTAAAAACATTTTATCTTCTTAATTAACTTCTTAATTACACTATTAAATTTGTTTAAATAACTTAAAGAACTAATTATAAATAATGGTCACATAATTAAATAATTTAAACTTAATTAATTTAAAATAATTTACTTTAAAACCTTTAACTATTCCCAAACTTAAATAAAAGCAATTATTTACAGAATTAGTTAAGAAATGTTTAAAACTTGATTTTTGTTTTAAGTTTTCAAAACTGCTACTATACTTACGCGAGTCAAACCCGGAGCTTACTCGATAGCTTCCTTGAGCAACCCTTTTTTTCGTTTTACTTTGTTTTGATTTAAATTTTGAAAACCCGTTACAAACTCGCGAACACCCGATACCGTCTTCGAGCCAAAACCAATTCTTCCTGAGTACAAACTCGAGACAACTCCTTCTCCTCAAACTCTCTAACACACAGATACCTGTGTACATGCACGATCGATTGCACATGCTCCGATCACCACTGCCATCGTGGGCAAGTCAGCTATAGCATCACCCTTCGATTCTGACCACCATTACTTTGAACAAATTTGAAAATCGAATTCGAGCAACATGGGTTCAACCAGAAAAACCGGATCATCCAAATTCACCTCGACCTGCCGCGTCAGGTCATCAGACCCTCTGAAACTCTTACCAAAGCCTCTCCGTAGACCCACGCACTGATTCCTCCACCTCTGATCAGCTCCTGTGCATTGACGATGACGCAGCAACCTGGAAACCCACGTCGACTAAAACCGATCCTTAAACCCTATGCGACATCGCCTGACCTCCACGATGGTTGATAATTTCGTCGACCATTTTTGCTGAGATCACAAACCTCCCAACTTCATCCTATAGTGATCCCGAGACCCATCTCTTCGTTGATCGCCAAAGATCACCCAAAATAGGATTTTCGTTCATCCCACGTATTCTCAATCAATAATAAACTAAAAATCTTGATTTTCTTTTTAATATTCATGGTTTTTAAATACAAATCAGATGATGTAAGTGAAATTTGAAATCGTGATACTCGAATTTTGACATGCTTTAGGTTTTTACTGTATTTTTTTAATATCCATTAAAACTTTAACTAATTTTACTTAAAAATATTTTTTAAAACTTAGATATTGATTATACAAACATATTTTGTCTATACCTTAAAGCCTAAAAAAAGTTAGGGGAAGAGATTATGGATTTTGAATAGGTTTTGAAACCTGTAATCAAGAACGGAGGCATATTTGCCTGTTCCCAGACATGTAGACCAATATCACCATTCATATATACATGAAATCATATTTACACCATCACACAAAGCACATTTCGCATCATACTTCAAGGATTATCATATGATAATCAAGATATAACAGATTTAAGCCTTTATTAAAAGTTGTTTACTCACAGTTTTTGGTTTGAACGGAGAAGCTGGAATTTGTTTTGAACTTGAATTTTTTTGATATGAACTTTGATCTGAAAATTGATTTGATTTGAATCCAATTTATGTTTGAGTTGATCTTTGAATTTGCTGGCTTTAGATTAGGTTGAACTTGAAGTTGTTGAATTTGTTTTTGGTTTTTGATTTTCTTTTTTGGTTTTTTAAGTTGTAGGTTTAGTTTCTGAAATTATTAAAGAAAATGAGATGAGTAAGAGTGGAAGAGATATATATATATAGCCTTTTTTATTTTATTTATTATTTACAAATAAAAAGAAACTAATGACACTTGTTAATTACATGTTAAGATTGTTACACTTGTTGAAGTTCGTGTTATAATACTTACATTTGTAAATTTGCATGTTAATAATATTTTTACATAATTTATATATTATATTATATTTAGTTTTATATTTATATATTTTTTTATGTTTTATATCTATATATATATATATATACAAACTATTTTTATTTTATGTAAACATTTCGAAAGAAAGTATATTAAACCTTTTATTTATATTTATATATAACTTTAAAGAAAAATGATTTAAAGCTAATTATAACTAAATAACAATCATATAGAAATATATAAATATATGTATGTATATTAGTTTTTATAATATAGAGTTTTAAATCCAATTTATTTCTAAGATATTTATTTTGAATTTCAAATCAAAATTTTATTTAAAATCTATATATATGCACACACGTAAACAAACACATATCTTATTTATTTTGGAAAAATTCAAATTAATTCACAAATTAATTCTAAAAATTATAATAATTACTAAATTAAATTTGGCTTTAAACATGGGATTGTAATGAATTCCCCTTTAAGAATTGCGAATTGAACGATTTTGTGACTTTCGTCGATTCACGAAGATCGGCGGAGGGCTGGGCGTTGAAATCAATGATGGAGGAGGCTGGCACAATGAGGATCTTAGGAAAAATGCTCGGTGGATTTGTTGACCACCGTGGTGGTCGAACGACATTGAAGTAGGGTTTAAACCCTGGTTTTGGTCTATGTCGAAATTCGGGTTGCTGTAGCGTCGTTAATTGTGACGCCCCACCTCTATACCCACGCTAGCCAAGAACACTACGATGTAGTGCTGTCAACTAGCATGGAGAATAAGGCTGTTGAGGAGCGACCATCCATGTAACTTCTTTGTGCGAGCACTGATATGTCAGACAGTATAGCATGCATTTCATTTAAGGAGGAAGTCCGACATTCCGATACAAACTCAAAGCTATCACACGGTGGCTATAAATAATCTTCGGAAACAAACATAGAAATAAGCATAACGCCAATCAGTCACAGACATCCATATCACAAAGGCGAAAGAAGATATGAATATATAACTAACACATGAAAGTGTACATCAGAGTAGTGGTCAAAAAGATCCACAATAATACAAAAGAATAGCAACACGTGCTATACAAAAGAATACAACTATGAGCCTATATCTCAAGTGTATACAACAGAAACTGCTAATCTAAATAGTTAGCCAAAAGTCAGAGTTGCAAATCCCAGGAAGAAGTCAAGTAGAAGCACCTGTAACATCTCGGTCTGACCAGAGTATTGTTTAAGAAAATAATAAACGGATCAGTCTAGCTATAAATATCAGGTGACATGGTATAAAATAAAATATATGGCATAAACATAAAATATCCATACTGACATACTACTATAAGTATGCAAGTGATGATCAACAGAAGATCAATCAATAAGAGATAAATCAATATCACAAGAACCTTCTCAAAGATCCAAAGAGGGCATCATACCCTAAACTTGTACTCATAACAAGTCAATGACATAAATTCTAGAAATCAACACAAGAAATCTAGAAATCACAGAAAAAGGGAAAGAGGCCTATCACATGACGGTCCGAAGACAATGGGGTGCTACCCCATATGGGTGAGTCAGAATCACCCAAATGAGGTCTAGGCTAACCAAAAAGAAAAAAGGTATGTGTGAGTGGAATCACACAAATGGTGTCTAGCCCAACCTCGCAACAAAAAGGTATGTGTGAGTGGAATCACACAAATGGTGTCTAGGCTAACCAAAAAGCAAAAATGTATGTGTGAGTGGAATCACACAAATGGTGTCTAGCCTAACCTTGCAAACAAAGAGACATCGCACAATTGCTAGTCTAATTCATAAAATGATCGTCATGATCAACGAGAAGTGTCAATCTTAGTAAGCTAGTAAATATATGAGCTTAGCATCATGTCCCATAACCACTAGCTTAACTTAAATATTTAGGAACAAATTGTAGATCTCAACTAGAAAATTGTCACAAGAGATTCAATCGAACAAGTCCAAGAATTAACCGACGAAGTAAACGCAAGCGTTTCGTACCACTTTTTTTACTAAGCCGTTTAATTCAATTTCTCATACGAGTGAGGTAAAGGTTTGTATATACTAGTAGATTGGAAAACGGTTTAAGAAAAGAGCTTTGTTATTGAAAATAGAGTTGAAATCATTTTGTTGAAAGAGTTTTGATATTTACTACTAGTATTGAAACCTTCATATTTTAAAGTGACAAATCATAGAAGTGATTGTAGAAACAATCTATCATAAAAATTCACATTCAAAGACGTGAATAAAATCCAAAGAAACCCAAAAAAATCCTTCGAAATAGATATTCAAAAATCCATAAAATCGACCGAGAAGCCCAAGATAGTTTGTCTCGAATAATGGTCAACTCAGCATCTCAACAAAGCAAGTTCTATTGAATGTTTTTCAGATAAGATCCCTTATGGAGGGGGGTGGCAATGCCCCTGCTACAGGGTTCGACCTGCCCGGTCAGGTCACGGGGGTCCGGGGGCAGCGCCCCCGGCGGGGTGCGGGGCAGCGCCCCGTCCAAAAACGGTACGACCTAGTGATTAAAGGGGCACGACCTAGTGGTCCAGCAACCTAAAGGGTAAAGGTCATGCGACCTAAAATGGGTTCGCGACCTAACACTTAAACGACCTAAAGAAAATAAGGGGTCGAGCGACCTATAAGAAGTAGCGACCTAAATAGAATCGAGGTCCAACGACCTACGGGTTAGGTCATGCGAGTTAAGGAGGTCAACGACCTAACAGAGACACGCGACCTAATAAAGGAATGCGACCTAAAGGCACACGACCTTGCGACCTAAGCAGGAAATGCGACCTATGAGGGACAAATGACTTAAGTGGGTCAACGACCTACGGAATACAGGTCACGCGACCTAACAGTTTACAAGGTCTTGCGACCTAACTAGAAACGTGGTCTAGTGACCTAGTGGTTTAAAGAAGATGGGTCACGCGACCTAAGGAGATAAGGCCTAGCGACCTACGAGTTAAAGGTTCAACGACCTAACAGGATGTAGGTCCAACGACCTAACAGGTAAGAAGATCACACGACCTAAAATGCCATAGGGCCTTACGACCTAAGGTCATATGACCTAGCGACCTAAAGCCATACGACCTAACGACCTAAGGTCATACGACCAAGCGACCTAAGGCCATACGACCTAGCGACCTAAGGTCCATACGACCTAACTCTGAAGACGTTAGAAATGGCCAGAACGACCTACGACCTAAGGTCCATACGACCTACGACCTAAGGCCCATTAGACCTAAAGCCCAACGACCTTGCGACCTAAAACCAAACAACCTAAGACCTAATTCCGAGTGCCGAGCGACCTAACGTTGTAGGCCATTTTAAGGTCGGAAAACGAGCTATTTTGAGGCCGAGACTTTTCCACGCGAACGACCTAGCATAGGGAGAACGACCTAAGTGCAGTTTTTCACAAAAAACACTAAGATTTGGGGTTTTTCGCCAATCCAATCCAAACCAAATGCAAATGTACATGCAAACATTGTAGGGATTCATTCCCAACAGTCCAAGATAGTTATAGACTAGAATTGTGAGATAAAAATCTCACCTTTTCACTAAAATGGATGAAGATGAAGCTTGAAATGCTATGCAAGGATCAACCACTAGCTTGAATCAATGTCTTCGCTTGAGTTTTGGAGTTGATGTTGGATTAGCAATGAAGACTTAGCTTTTGGAATTTTAATTTCTCTTTCCACTCACCATTAATGCAAAAGCTTGAGTTGGTAGGAATTTATGAAGAGTGAAGAGAAGGAGGGGGTTGGGCTTGAGTTATAATGGCTAAGCTAACCCAAAGTCCAAAGCGGGAAAAGTTAGTGAAATTCCACTAACTCCAAACCTATCAATGTTAATACTTCAAAAGTTGTAAACGGCATTTCGAACTCAATGGAAGTGGTCTCGAGTCCTAATTTAACCGTTTGCAAAAAGTAGCTTTTCGGACCAAAATCTGATTAACGATAAAATATTTAAATAAAATATTTAAATATAATCGATAAATATGCGGGTTGTTACAGACTCCCCTCCTTAAATAAATTGCGTCCTCGCAATATATAAGATGGATATAAAAAGTAACAACCATAAAAGCATATTAACACAAAAGAAATTTGAAATAGGAAGTTCACCATAAAGAGATCTGGTGAAACTTCAATTTCTTCCACAACACCTGGCTCAAGAATAGAATCGGAAGCTCGAAAGCATCTCCATAATTGAGAAACGTAAAACACGTCATATAATAGGAGAAAATTGAGCCGGTAATACAAGCCGATAAGCCATGGAATCTATACGTACGGTGATAGGAAATGGCCCAATATATTGAGGCGCTAATTTTCCCGATCGACTGAAACGTACAACACCCATCATAGGTGAAACATGAACAAATTCTGGATCTAAAACCAGCTTCTCACTGGCCTCAAGCCCACAAGAAGGAGATTGGCATGGCCTTCCCTAGAGTGTCTCGAAAGATGCCATACCAATACAAGATTGGAAGCTATTATTATAGGAAAATTCAACAAAAGGAATATGATCTTCCCAACTTCCACCGACATCAAGCACAGAAGCTCGAAGGAGATCTTCAAGAGTTTGATTCACACGCCCTGTTTGTCCATCAGACTGGGGTGATAAGCGGTGATAAAATCTCAAAGACTTTTCCAAAGTCCACTAGTGATCAATGGATCCCGATCACTAACAATAGAAGTAGGAACTCCATGAATTTAACAACTCCTTCAACAAAGAGTTTGGCCCAAAGAGGAACGGTTCGGTTAGACCGAACAGGAATAAATTGGGTGGATTTAGTAAGTCTATCTACTATAACCCATAAGCTATCATGACCCGAACGAGAATGGGGAAGGTCATCTAAAAAATCCAAGGAAATTTGGTCCCACTTCAAAATTGGAATTTCTAAAGGTTGCAATAACCTACCAGGCCTTTGGGGTAGGGCCTTGACAAGATGGTGAGTCATACAACACTTAACAAAGTTAGCGATATCAGATTTCATTCACACCCAACATTAAAGTCGCTTCATATCCGCGTACATTTTACTACAACAGGGGTGAATGATAATATTAGAACGATGTGAATCTTCTAAAATATAATGACGAAGATCACAAATATTTGGTACGATAAGTCTACCAAACTTTCAAATGTCGCCACAAAAATCAATATCGAATTCTTTCGAACTTTCAATATTAATTTCATCCCTACGACCTTGGCTACGAAGAGCCAATCCGGGATATAGCCCTTTAAGCTTCAAGAATGCAGTCTAAAAGAAGGAGGAGCCTCTAGACTACATAAAATCAGGGATGCACATAAATCGGATTTTTGCGATCTCGAACCTCACAAGTGGACAGAGTCTCGAGATCGTTCCATTCAGATATCATCCTATAAACAACTGCTTGTTTCTTACAACTAAGTGCATTGGCAACACGATTTCCCTTCCGGGAGTATAAAGAATATCAAGATCAAAAGATGCAAGAAATTCAAGCCAACATGGTTGACACAAATTAAGTTTCTTATGAGAAAATAGATATCGTAATGATTTATAATTGAGATAGAGAACAAATTTCTCCACCAAAGATAATGATGCCAAATATTAAAAGCAAAATCAATAGCCGCGAGCACCAGATCATAAGTGGCATACCTAGTCTCGATCAGCTTTAAAGATTTAGAAGCAAAAGTGATTGCACGTTCTCTTTCGCAACAGAACGGCATCCAAACCAATACAATAAGCATTGGTACTAAAGTTAAAGTCTTGGTTCCCTTTGGGAAACACAAGAATAAGAGTATCAAAAAGAGAGAATTTTAATTTTCTTTTCTCAAAAGCTAAAACTTTCAAAATCACAATCACCTTTATAGAAAAACTTACATTTTACAAGTCAATTTATTGTGTCTGATTGTCTCATCAAAGCGTTTAGGAAATCCCTATCGATAGCGTTGATCATGCGCATCGACCAGAATTCTTAAAACAATAAATGGGCAATACAACACAAAATTATCTTTTATATTATTTTTAAAGTATCTTCTTAAAAATGATTTGCCAAATTTTAAATTGCTATTACCATCAAAAATAAATAAATACTTATTGAGATATTCATAGAATACTCGATTTATAAAATGGATGAAATAAACTAGATAAACTGAGTGACATAATAAGTCACTCATATGAATCATAACGAGTACGGAATGCGGTATGTGGAAGGCTAACTTCTGCAACTTGTAGCAATTGAAATTCAATGGTAAGGTCGAACTGAAAAGACCTTAACCCTCTTCTAAAAAGATTGCTTAGGAGATGATCCTAAGACAAGCTCAAAATACCGAAAAATTCTCAACCGATATGAATGCGAGAGATATCTCTTTACTCCACATGTGAGCTTAAAGAATAAAATGATGTCATCGATTTGAAATCGAAATCACAAAGAAAAAATATGAACCTGCTTAACAGATTGAAAATGATTAGTCCATTCGGAAAAATTGGATATGGGCTTCAAAAATGATTAAGCCAATCCTTTCACGCAAATCAATTCCGAAGCCTAAGCAATGCATAACATGCAATTTGGTTCAGAAAGAAAAATCACATGTAATAATTTCGACATCAATAAAAAGCAATTTGAGTGTTGCGGATCCATCAACCGGATTCGCAATTCCCAAAGAAGTCAACAAGCCCAACATATAAAAAGAAAGAGAATCAACAAGCTCTTTTGATATAAAAATGATGAGATGAACCCATATCAAAAAGAACTCGAATCGGATAATCGCAAACAAATGAAATCAAGGATTAAATAAGGAATACCTGGACCCAGAGAAGTTTTGTTAGAAGCTTTTAGTTTTCCTTCCCTCTACCTTGGAAGCTTGGGACATGTAGACAAGTAATGGTCCGAGCCTTTGCAATAACGGCAATAGAGGGGTTTTGGGCACTTAATAACATAATGGTATGTGGAACCACAATTGTAGCATCGTTTACGACTAGGGGTAGGTGGCTTGGCTTTCGAAGTTTCTGATTCCACCCTCTTCTTGCTTAGAAATATGGGGCAGACTGAAATATGATGACTTGAATGTTTGCAATAACGACAAAAGAGTGGTTTCGGACACTCCTTCGCATAGTGGTCCCTAGAACCACAATTATAGCATCGTCAATGATTAATGATTGGAGTCTTTGCTTCCAAAGTGGGTTGCTTCGCCCTCTTATCGGGATAAGGGCTTTTGAACTTAATATGCCTCTTCTTGGACATCCCAATATCACTATCAATTCCTTTATCAGCCTCTTCTTCTTGTAGAGAGATATCTACAAGTTGGTCGAAAAGAAATTGTAGTTTCAAAGGTAAGATCTTTATGGGATTCTTACTCAAAGCACAGATAAACCTTTGATTCTTAGCAAGACCCAAAAGTTGTTGGGAAGACATCAATACGCCATCCAGAGAAGGACTACTGGATTGACTAACGCTAGGGCTGCCAGAACTAACCATCTCTTCTTCTTTTAAGAAAGAAAGGAAGAAGAAGGAAAAGGTTATTCTCAGAATGAATATCAAGCAAATCTTGATAGTTAAAACAAGGAATCATAAAGAAAATAGGATGAATCGGTATGAAGACTCGAATTAAATCCTAAGGCACAACTCCTAAGAAAGACTTAGGACATGATCCTTGATAAGTTATTCTACATTGTTCCAAAGTTTGGCTCTGATACCAAGCTATGACGCCCCACCTCTATACCCACGCTAGCCAAGAACACTACGATGTAGTGCTGTCAACTAGCACGGAGAATAAGGCTGTTGAGGAGCGACCATCCATGTAACTTCTTTGTGCGAGCACCAATATGTCAGATAGTATAGCATGCATTTCATTTAAGGAGGAAGTCTGACATTCCGATACAAACTCAAAGCTATCACACGGTGGCTATAAATAATCTTCTGAAACAAACATAGAAATAAGCATAACGCCAATCAGTCATAGACATCCATATCACAAAGGCGGAAGAAGATATGAATATATAACTAACACATGAAAGTGTACATCAGAGTAGTGCTCAAAAAGATCCACAATAATACAAAAGAATAGCAACACGTGTTATACAAAAGAATACAACTATGAGCCTATATCTCAAGTGTATACAACAAAAACTGCTAATCTAAATAGTTCGCCAAAAGTCAAAGTAGCGAATCCCCGGAAGAAGTCAAGCAGAAGCACCTGTAATATCTTGGTCTGACCCGAGTATTATTTAGGAAAATAACAAACAGATCAGTCTAGCTATAAATATGAGGTGACATGGTATAAAATAAAATATATGGCATAAACATAAAATATCCATACTGACATACTACTATAAGTATGCAAGTGATGATCAACAGAAGATCAATCAATAAGAGATAAATTAATATCACAAGAACCTTCTCAAAGATCCAAAGAGGGCATCATACCTTAAACTTGTACTCATAACAAGTCAATGACATAAATTCCAGAAATTAACACAAGAAATCCAGAAATCACAGAAAAAGGGGAAGAGGACTATCACATGACGGTCCGAAGACCATAGGGAGCTACCCCATATGGGTGAGTCAGAATCACCCAAATGAGGTCAAGGCTAACCAAAAAGAAAAAAGGTATGTGTGAGTGGCATCACACAAATGGTGTCTAGCCCAACCTCGCAACAAAAAGGTATGTGTGAGCGGAATCACACAAATGGTGTCTAGGCTAACCAAAAAGCAAAAAGGTATGTGTGAGTGGAATCACACAAATGGTGTCTAGCCAAACCTTGCAAACAAAGAGACATCGCACAATTGCTAGTCTAATTCATAAAATGGTCGTCATGATCAACGAGAAGTGTCAATCACAGTAAGCTAGTAAATATATGAGCTTAGCATCATGTCCCATAACAACTAGCTTAACTTAAATATTTACGAACAAATTGTAGATCTCCACTTGAAAATTGTCACAAGAGATTCAATCGAACAAGTCCAACAATTAACCGACGAAGTAAACGCAAGCCTTTAATATCACTTGTTTTACTAAGCCGTTTAATTCAATTTCTCATACGAGTGAGGTAAAGGTTTGTATATACTAGTAGATTGGAAAACGGTTTAAGAAAAGAGCTTTGTTATTGAAAATAGAGTTGAAATCATTTTGTTGAAAGAGTTGTCATATTTACTACTAGTATTGAAACCTTCATATTTTAAAGGGACAAATCATAGAATTGATTGTAGAAACAATCTATCATAAAAATTCACATACAAAGACGTGAATAAAATCCAAAGAAACAAAAAAAAATCCATCGAAATAGATATTCAAAAATCCATAAAATCGACTGAGAAGCCCAAGATAGTTTGTCTCGAATAATGGTCAACTTAGCATCTCAACAAAGCAAGTTCTATTGAATGTTTTTCAGATAAGATCCCTTGCGGAGGGGGGTCCAAGGGGGTGGCAACGCCCCTTCTACAGGGTTCGACCTGCCCGGTCAGGTCACGGGGGTCCAGGGGGCAGCGCCCCGTCCAAAAACGATACGACCTAGTGATTAAAGGGGCACGACCTAGTGGACCAGCGACCTAAAGGGTAAAGGTCATGCGACCTAAAATGGGTTCGCGACCTAACACTTAAACGAACACATGAAAGTGTACATCAGAGTAGTGGTCAAAAAGATCCACAATAATACAAAAGAATAGCAACACGTGTTATACAAAAGAATACAACTATGAGCCTATATCTCAAGTGTATACAACAAAAACTGCTAATCTAAATAGTTAGCCAAAAGTCAAAGTAGCGAATCCCCGGAAGAAGTCAAGCAGAAGCACCTGTAATATCTTGGTCTGACCCGAGTATTATTTAGGAAAATAATAAACAGATCAGTCTAGCTATAAATATGAGGTGACATGGTATAAAATAAAATATATGGCATAAACATAAAATATCCATACTGACATACTACTATAAGTATGCAAGTGATGATCAACAGAAGATCAATCAATAAGAGATAAATCAATATCACAAGAACCTTCTCAAAGATCCAAAGAGGGCATCATACCCTAAACTTGTACTCATAACAAGTCAATGACATAAATTCCAGAAATCAACACAAGAAATCCAGAAATCACAGAAAAAGGGAAAGAGGACTATCACATGACGGTCCGAAGACCATGGGGAGCTACCCCATATGGGTGAGTCAGAATCACCCAAATGAGGTCAAGGCTAACCAAAAAGCAAAAAGGTATGTGTGAGTGGCATCACACAAATGGTGACTAGCCCAACCTCGCAACAAAAAGGTATGTGTGAGCGGAATCACACAAATGGTGTCTAGGCTAACCAAAAAGCAAAAAGGTATGTGTGAGTGAAATCACACAAATGGTGTCTAGCCTAACCTTGCAAACAAAGAGACATCGCACAATTGCTAGTCTAATTCATAAAATGATCGTCATGATCAACGAGAAGTGTCAATCACAGTAAGGTAGTAAATATTTGAGCTTAGCATCATGTCCCATAACAACTAGCTTAACTTAAATATTTACGAACAAATTGTAGATCTCCACTTGAAAATTGTCACAAGAGATTCAATCGAACAAGTCCAACAATTAACCGACGAAGTAAACGCAAGCCTTTCATACCACTTGTTTTACTAAGCCGTTTAATTCAATTTCTCATACGAGTGAGGTAAAGGTTTGTATATACTAGTAGATTGGAAAACGGTTTAAGAAAAGAGCTTTGTTATCGAAAATAGAGTTGAAATCATTTTGTTGAAAGAGTTTTGATATTTACTACTAGTATTGAAACCTTCATATTTTAAAATGACAAATCATAGAAGTGATTGTAGAAACAATCAATCATAAAAATTCACAATCGAAGATGTGAATAAAATCCAAAGAAACCGATAAAGAATCCATCGAAATAGATATTCAAAAATCCATAAAATCGACCGAGAAGCGGAAGATAGTTTGTCTCGAATAATGGTCAACTTAGCATCTCAATAAAGCAAGTTCTATTGAATGTTTTTCAAACAAGATCCCCTGCGGAGGGGGGGTCCAAGGGGGGTGACAACGCCCCTGCTATGGGGTTCGACCTGCCCGGTCAGGTCACGGGGGTCCAGGGGGCAGCGCCCCCGGTGGAGTGCGGGGCAGCGCCCCGTCCAAAAACGGTACGACCTAGTGATTAAAGGGGCACAACCTAATGGTCCAGCGACCTAAAGGGTAAAGGTCATGCGACCTAAAATTGGTTCGCGACCTAACAGTCAAACGACCTAAAGAAAATAAGGGGCCGAGCGACCTATAAGAAGCAGCGACTTAAATAGAATCGAGGTCCAACGACCTACGGGTTAGGTCATGCGAGTTAAGGAGGTCAACGACCTAACAGAGACATGCGACTTAATAAAGGAATGCGACCTAAAGGCACGCGACCTAGCAACCTAAATAGGAAACGCGACCTATGAGGGATAAGCGACTTAAGTGGGTCAACGACCTACGGAATACAGGTCACGCGACCTAACGGTTTTCAAGGTCTTGCGACCTAACTGGAAACGTGGTCTAGCGACCTAGTGGTTTAAAAAAGATGGGTCACGCGGCCTAAGGAGATAAGGCCTAGCGACCTACGAGCTAAAGGTTCAACGACCTAACAGGATGTTGGTCCAACGACCTAACAGGTAAGAAGATCACACGAACTATAATGCCATAGGGCCTAATGACCTAAGGTCATACAACCTAGCGACCTAAAGCCATACGACCTAATGACCTAAGGTCATACGACCTAGCGACCTAAAGCCATACGACCTAGCGACCTAAGGTCCATACGACCTAACTACGAAGACGTTAGATATGGCCAGAATGACCTACGACCTAAGGTCCATACGACCTACGACCTAAGGTCCATTCGACCTAAGTTCCATTCGACCTAAAGCCCAACGACCTAGCGACCTAAAACCAAACGACCTACGACCTAAATCCGAGTGCCGAGCGACCTAACGTTGTAAGCCATTTTAAGGTTGGAAAACGAGCTATTTTGAGGCCGAGACTTTTCCACGCGAACGACCTAGCATAGGAAGAACGACCTAAGTGCAGTTTTTCACAAAAAACACTAAAATTTGGTGTTTTTCGCCAATCCAATCCAAACCAAATGCAAATGTACATGCAAACATGATAGTGATTCATTCCCAACAGTCCAAGATAGTTATAGACTATAATTGTGAGATAAAAATCTCACCTTTTCACTAAAATGGATGAAGATGAAGCTTGAAATGCTATGCAAGGATCAACCACTAGCTTGAATCAATGTCTTCGCTTGAGTTTTGGAGTTGATGTTGGATTAGCAATAAAGACTTAGCTTTTGGAGTTTTAATTTCTCTTTCCACTCACCATTAATGCAAAAGCTTGAGTTGGTAGGAATTTATGAAGAGTGAAGAGAAGGAGGGGGTTGGACTTGAGTTATAATGGCTAAGCTAACCCAAAGTCCAAAGCGGGAAAAGTGAGTGAAATTCCACTAACTCCAAACCTATCAATGTTTATACTTAAAAAGTTGTAAACGACATTTCGAACTCAGTGGAAGTGGTCTCGAGTCCTAATTTAATCGTTTGCAAAAAGTAGCTTTTCGGACCAAAATTTGATTAACGATAAAATATTTAAATATAAAATCGACAAATATGCGGGTTGTTACAGTAATGCACCGGACTTGGTCGGTATGGGGGGTTCGATGCGTGGTTGATCGACGAAGGGTTGGTCGGAGTTTCGAAGGTTCTTGTGGTCTGAAGTGACGAGCCGAGGCTACTCTTGGATGATCTGTCCTATGCCAGTGGTTTCTCGTTTGCTCGAGTTTGTTTTTGTGTTTGATTCGTGGTTCTGGGTGGTCGGAATCTTAGGCGAGGTGATCGGCGACTTGTTGGATGTTGCAGCGATGGTTGGAGATGACCAGATCAGTGTGGATGGAGCGTAGGTGAACGTTGTGTCTGGGTTGTTGCTGTAGACTTGGGGAAGAAGGATGCTACCCGGGTTTGCTCTCAGGAAGAGAAGATCTGGCTTGAATTTTGTATCGGGGTGTTCGTGTGGGTTTTTAACATGTTATAACAGTTTTCCAAAAAAAGGGGTAAATTGTTGAATCTGAGATTCTAAGCCTGTTTAAAATAATTTGAAGGCTTATAAAATCTATAATGATGATACTGAGGATAATAGAATAGTTGAAATTTAAATTTAAAGGTAATTTGTTCAATTTTAATAATATATCGTTTAAATTGGAATTTAAAAATAGCCTTCCGAGGCACAGTCTCGGAATTTGACGAAACCAGTTCCATTGAATCCGTAATAGTTAGTTATTATCGGGTTTCAATTTTTGTAGCCATCGAAGTTGTCATGTGACCCTGGCAGCTCGAAAAGTGTAGATTTATTTTAATTGTTTTAATTGTATATTGATCGTTTACGCCTGTAACTCACGCATACAATCAAATTAGCCTCCAAAACACGTTCCATCATGTTCGGAACATGGGTAAAACCTTATAAATATCTGTCGGCACGTCTGATTCGGGTTCAGGATTTCGCGTATGCTTAACGAGACGTTTTGGAAATTTTATAATATAATATAAATTAGAGTACATATGTCAGAGATTATTTTTTCTTTGGGCGTACTCGTAAAGCTTTCTCAAATCGATATTTTTTCGGTCCTCTCTTCTTTCATCAGATAGAAACCGAGCCCCCTCTTCTCTTTTATTCCAAATCGATTCGAAAATAAAGAAAAAAACAAACATCGATCAAATGGCCGAACGTCAACAGTAAGCGTGTGGGTTTTTGGTATTCGCGGTGGGTGATGGGTGTCGCGACGAGGTCGCGGGCTGCTTGATCAAGTCGTGATTGAATCGCGAGCAAGGGATGGCGATGCTACGTACGAGTGGCACGAGAATCACGAAGGGGCGGCACGAGCTAGGGCTTGAGCCTGTCGTTGATGGGGAAGGAGCTGGCTAGAGGGATTAGGGTTTGGGGCGCAGTCGCGTTTTAGCGACTTGGTGAGGCCGCGCTGCACGTGTTCGACGTGGGCATGATGTCGAGGCGATAGGGCAGCATAATTTCTGGGGGACGTCAGGACTTCGTGCAACTTGATTTTTGTGAGTAATTTTCCCTTTTTTTACTTATTTTATCACTGTTTGTTTTTAAACTTAGGGTAAAATAAAAAAAATAAAAAAATAAAAAAATGGAATTGTTTAAATCGTTTATACACCCTATAAATTAACTGCTTATCAAGCTTAAATTAAGACAGTTTGTTTTATTGATAAATTAGAAATGTTAAATGCATAAAAGATACTTAAAACTTAATTATTTTACAAATTAAGTTAAATGTTATTGTGAGTTGTACTTAACAAAGAACATGTTGTCTTGAGTATATTTAAGATTTGCTCACTTAAGAAATAAGTTAAAGATTAATTAAGAAATTGATTTGAATTTTTTTGGTTGAGTAATTTGTAATTAGTGATGTACAAATGGGAATTAGGTTTTAGGAATTAAAAATGAGGCTAATAATTAATGGCTAGGGAATAATGAATTAAAAATCTCTTGGGAAAATAATAAGTAAATAATCACTGGACGTAATTAATTAAAGGAAGTGGATTGCCAATTGTGAGGCAAATGTGAGTAAATCTCACTCTGTTGGAATTCTATTTGAATTTAAATGGTTAAATTTAAATATTTGGTTGAATGATTGAATTGAATTGATATGCATTGTGAATAGATGATCTGGTGATTTTGGATGGTTCTCGAGTTAATGGGTTGCTTAACTCGAAGCATTGGGAATTTTAAGTTATTTTAAACTTAAAACAATAAATAAGAAAATGTTTCCGTTTAAAAAATTACCAACGACTTAATGGTTTGTGATACATTAAATTAGTAGGATAATTAGATGAATAACCATATAATTTAATTAATTAATGATTTGGGTTACTTGATTCAGTAATTAAAGGTTTGAATAAATAATAAATTAAGTTGTAAGTTAATTAACTAAGTATAAATATTCAGAAGAATCATTTGATGGTGAGATAAATAATTACTTAATGTAATAAATAAATATAGTTACTTTGTGAATTTATCAAGAGATTAATTAAAATAATTAATTAAAAGGTAATTGATTTATTAATGAAGTAAATAAAGGAATAGTTAATTACATATGTTGATTAACTGAGAATGATTAATATGGAGGTTGAATTAAAGTAATTAATTTAGATTAGGACAAATCGAATATGATTGGAAATCATTAATCTATATAACGAATGAAGTAATTAATGATTTGATTTACTGAGATTAATTAATTCATAATAAAAGACTTATGAAAAGTTAATTAATATAAGTAATTAAGCATTAACGTAATTGATTATAGTTAATTAATTTGTGAAGAAATCAAAGATTACTCATGGATTGGTAAGAGTAATTAATAACGTGAAATTAATTAAAGAGAATTACTTGAATGGAATTGGAAGCTAATTAATCCAGGGTTTTTGATTCAGATGAATGGATATAGAGGGGTTGATTAATTAATTGATTTGGAATTAATTAATAATCTAAGTGAATGTGGTTAGAAAATTCAATTAAAATAAGTTGAATTAATTTGTATGTGATTTAGCATTGCTTATGGATGATTGGATGGTATGGAATAATTTGAATGAGTTGATATCTCCGATATGAAATGTAGTGTATTTCATTTGGATAATTTGGGAATTAGGATTACATGAGATCCGAGGAGACCGGGATCGGGTATTAGGAAACACCCCAAACCCCTTCGATTTTTCATAAATTGATTTGTGAAATCAATAGGCTGAAATGAAATGGTTTAAGTGAATTGGATTATTTTATCTAAGTTTGGTACTTAGAAACTTAAATGCGAAATAAGTGACGACTATAATAAAATTGTGAATTGGTTATATTGCTATAACTTACCCGGGTTTATATAAGTTGTATACTTTGTATTCCATGTTAGATGGGTTTACTCACGCTGGTTTCCAGCCTGACCCGGGTGTTACTTTGGTGTAATGCTCGGGTCAGACCGAGTATTACAGATTTTCAGGTAGGTACGTTCTGGAGCAGGAGGCGAGCTGGATGGCTATAGCGTATAGAGTATTTCCGCTTTATTTATATTATTATTAATCTGAGACATGATAAGTGAATATATTCAGTGACTGAATGTATGTGAAGCTCTGATGTATATTAAATGTAATCGATAGATATAGTATTCTTTTGTAAACAGTTATTATTTATTATTATATTTTATCCGCTGCGAATGTGAGATGTTGTTGATTTTGTTCTTCTTCTTCTATCTCTTTCTTATTTTTCATAACTATCTGGAATTTTTGGGTTAGAAAATTTCGGGTCGTTACAATATGTATACGTTTATTTATTTTATTTTAGCGTATATATTAAAGCAGAAACAGAAATGGTTTTTATATTACACTGTTATATAAAAAGAAAAAAATTCTTCAAATCCTATCTGTATACATATCTTTATCTGTATATAATAAAGACAGTAATTTCTTAATTGTAAAACTTTTCATTTTTATATTTATATAAACTGTTTTTAAACTATACGTATTTTCTTCCCAAATATGAATATACATATTTAGTAAATTTTAAATAAATAAACAAATAAAATAGGCTATACCTAATTCCCTCCAGACCAACGTGGCATCCACGATACCCAACCCTAACCAAAATCGCGTCCAAGCTTTGACGATCGAACGTCGACACCAACAAAACCTCGGTCTTGCCCAAACCCCGTGTACGCACTCCACTCGAGCTTGCCCTGGTCGTGAACCTCGCCTCGATGCTTCGATGCTCGAACTAGTATGCACAGACCAACTCGACGCCGAATGAAGGAGAGAGGAGTTGATTATGTAAGAAAGGAAGTTGATTTCAAAATCGAGTGAAGAGGAAGAAGAACGCGTCTTGAGGTTTTCATTTGAAGTATCGGCATTAGAAACGAAGGAATGACTTCGATTTGAAAAGAGGTGAAATAAAGAAGAGGAGAGAGGAAAAATGAGGGCTTCGGCCATTTCTTTGAGTTGACGAATTGAAAGGAAGCAGCAAGATTTTAAGAAGAACGAAGGAAGCTATCGATTAGATTTTAGCCTCTGATGGAAGACAAAACATACGAGATTAAGCAGAGAGGAGTAGGTCGGCTTGTGCTTTTTCAGGGAACGAAATGATGTTTTGTAGGCTGATGTGAGTATATATGTCAATAAAGGAATATATATTTGTTTAGATTTTCAAATCGTTCCAAATTCGCAACTTGAAATCTCAAACTCCTATTGATGCATGCCACTACAATTCTATAATGTTATACTTCTATTAGAAAAGCAATGGAAAAGGTTTCGAGTCCTAATTCGATCGTATGGAGAAGATAGCTTTTTGGATTTAGTTATTATATTAAATTTTAGATACAAATTTAGCACGTTTATATACCGTACGCTCACACAATAACTCCAACCACTACAAAATTGAAATCCGATAATAATACACTATTACGGATCCAATGGAACTGGTTTCGTCGAATTTCGAGACCGTGCCCCGGAAGGTTATTTTTAAATATCAATTTAAACTGTATATCTCCAAAACCTAAAAAAACACTTCCAAATTCTATTTTAACACTTTTACTATCTTCGGTACTATCAATATGAATTTTTCAAGCCTTCATATTATTTTTAATAGGCTTAAAACAGAAGATTTAACAATTAACCCAATTTCAGTTTATTAAATCCAATAACTTAATTGCTAAATAATAATAATATTTGAATTCATGTTAAAAATTAACTTTTAAATATTTAAAATCAATTAAATATTCCAATTTCAAATGCTCGAAAATTCCGGGTCGTCACATTCCTCCCCCTTAAAAGAATTTCGTCCCCGAAATTTCTAGTTAGGAAGAATGGTCCAATACCCGTTTACTTTTCCCAAAACCAACAATTCAACATCCTACCAACTATCTTTTATAGAAGACCCATTACCATTCTTACTAACTTCCCAAACTCTGCCATAATTTGCAAACAATACTATTTGCTCAATCATTCGAATTATAATTTAAACTCAAACTTTAAATTATCAAAATTTTCAAAAAATTTCTCCAGCGTCACCTTTGCGCGGCTAGCTCGGTACAACTAAAAAATGACTTTACGGGCCCCCAGATTTCAAAAGAAAACAAAAGCGAAGTGGCTAGATCAAAAACCCAATCAAATTTCATGCAGAAATTTAAACACTTTTTGTCGAGCTATTCAAATTTATCTTCTGAAATAAAAACCCATTTTTCTTTTCCTTCATAATACCTGTATATTCCACTTAGCAATAATATCCAATCACAACATTCAAAATAATTTATTTGACTCCTTACAAAATTTCAATATTCATTCCATTTAAGCTCGTATGATGTACTTATATCATTCGTCTGCAATACCGAATCTGATCGCTTACTTGATCACATAATTTCATTTTCGAACTAGTATCGTCCACCCGACTCCCTAGCGCGGACTCAGATATGGTTTCTTGATCAGAAACCGTCATTCTCCTTGCATAGTCATAACTATGATAGAGAATATCTGGAATTAATCAAAATCCATATCCAGCGTTCGCTGTCGAAAATCATGCGAAAGATCCTAACTCGTAACTATCTCGAAATTATGTGCTCGAATCTGGATCAAATTTCTATGCGAATAAAATAAATATACGTACATCCTATGTATTTATATCCATTCTCTTTTATTCACATTCATTTTGATTTCTATTTACTTATCCCCAATTATCACTTTTATTAAATCTTCATTCAATTGCTTATTCAATATATTTTCCCGACACCCATATTTAATTAACCATTTCCTTTTATTTGTTCCACTTACTAATTTATTTAAAATCTCAAACAAAAGTTTATTTGCAACTTTTCCTCCTTTAGTTTCTTCAAACAATTTCTTCAATTTCACTTTACTTTACATACACAATTTTAAATTAGATTTCAATATTCAGTTTTAAATCTATTTGCTTACTAATTTTAAATCCTTTGCCGTTAGTGATAATTTTAAAAAAAATTCTAACTCCTAAAATTTCGGAAAATTTCGGTAGTCTCCTTTGTACGGACGAGCTTTTGCAATTTGACAGGAGATATAAATATATATACATCGACCCACCCGGTCGGAAAAACAAAAACAGTTCATATTTCCTATTTTTATTGCGTAGGCGTACCTTTATTCAGCATTTTTACGCAAGCAGCTTATTATTTAGCATTTTGCGCGATCAAATCCAGCCAAACGACTTTTCGGTACCTGTACTTACTCAATTCAAACATATAAGTACTAAATATAGGCAATTTGTTAACATTTCACTTACTTTCAATAGCTAACACATAAATTTCATATATAATGCACGTTCTATAATTTTCATAAGCACATATAAGGTTCCGACACTTATTACAATTGCCTACAACCAATTCTCAAACCATTCCATACAGTTTAAGTGATTTACAACTTACACGCTTATATCTAATTCATTCTAAGCAAAACAAACTCATATTCATTCCAATTGATTTCAAAATCATCCTATTTCACTTCTAATAACCCATAAAATTTTATCTATCCCGTTTACATCGAACGACCCATTTTCTTATGCAATTCGACAATATTAATGTGAATAAATAATTACTTAAGCTTTATAACCACTTTAAATTGATTCCAACTCAATTTACACTTGATTCCATCCCATTTCAATTTATTCACAATCTTTTCATTACATTTTCTTTGATTTCCAAAAAGTTTGATTCCCAACCATTTTATTAAGCTCGACATCCAATATATTAAATAACCATCTCACAACTTACTTAAGTTATTTATTTTCTTCAAACTATTCCACCTAATAACTTAAGTTTATTTTATTCAACCAACTTCCATTTAAATATTTGATTTGATTTTCCTTTGATCGAAACCCAACTATTTTATTAATTTATTCGATTAGTTTATTCTTTTATCCATTCTTAAATTTTAATTCACATTGACAATTCATTATTAAATTTATTAAGAACTTAATTTCATTTAATGTATCCACTACGTGATACGCTTCCATTTCAATTATATTTCAACTTTAATTTAATTCCAATCACAATATTATTAAACTTAGCTTGAGTTCATTTAATTTGACTTACTCTCCTAACTAATTTCGTTTCCATACTTATTTTAAATTAGCTCTATTTAATAATTTATGTCAAATTCAAATAAATTTTTAATTCTTAGAACTTTGTTCTTTTAATCCACCCAAATTATATTTTTCAATTCCATTTTACTAACCTTCTTTAATTTACTTTATTTGATTGTCTTACCTTTCTAACTTAATTAACTTTTTACAAGTAAATTTCATCCCAGGAAATTGTAACCCTTATAAATTTCCAATTTCACAAATCATTTCAAATCAATTATATCCAAAATCCTTTGCATTTCCAAAACCAACAAACCTTTTGCAAAAAAATTCAACTCAAAACAATTTGGCAACAATTTCTCGCTTGGAAACTCGAAAATGAACTTCGATGATGCTACAGTCATCACCGAAGTTATTTTATAGCGACCAAAAGAGTTCAATGCTTTTATTCTCTTCCTAAAATCCCTTCAAATATTTTTAAATTCAAAATCTCTCTAGTTTTCAAATCCGATTCAAAAAATATTTCTCAAATATATATTATTTTTTCCAACTTTTTGAGAATCATTTTCAAATTCAAAGGAATTTAAATTTCCAAATTTTTAAATTCCAAATCCTGTAAATTTATATTCAAACATTACTTTGGAATTTTATCTTATTTTAATTATGATTTCAATTCCTTATTCAATTGTAAACCACATCTACAAATCCCATTTATTTTGTTAATTTATTCCTTAATCTTTGGTTATTATCTTCAATTTCAAGTTAAATTTCCACATAACAATGATAATAATTTAGTATTATCATTCCTAACATCCAAGCAACCATATGTTAGCTAAAATAGTTTACAAAAACTTTCCCTTATATATTCAAAAATGATTTGGGTAAAATTATTTCATTTACCCTATTTAAAACAATACTGTGTCAATTTATCTTGTTTAAGAGTTTAGAAATCCCTATCGATAACATGGCATCCCATAAATCGACCAAAATCCATAAACACTCAACCGATAAATCAACGCAATATAAAAACAATTTATATTCACTAACAAATACGCGCTCGTATCTATTAATACACTCAAGCTCACTCTAGAGTACTACGGACTCTATTCTATGAGTAATTCCCACCAGAGCCAAGGTTATCACCAACCTAAGCTCTGATACCAAGTGTAACGACCCACAAATCCGTACCCCTTGAGTCAACACTATTCTACATAAATCAACTCAAGTTGAACAGAAATACGAACAATTTGGGTCAAAGAAGAAGAGGTAGAAGAAGAGAAAACAAAAAACAACAACATAATCTTACCATCGCAGCGGAATAAAATATAATAACTATTCAATGACCTTTACACAAAGCAAAACTATATCTGTTTATACATACATCATCAGAGTACATCAACAATAACATACAACTGTGCAATCATATAATTCTATCCTCAGGACTGAATACACAGCGGAGTAATAATAGCAAGTACGGATGTACGCATCGCCATCCAGATCGTCTCCTAAGCTTCACAACAACACATCCTGTATTCTATAATACTCTGTCTGACCTGAGCATTACAGTTAAATAACATCCGAGTCAGTCTGGAATACCAACGCGAGAAAACCACACCCAATTTGATTATTATAGTTTCAAAAATCCTATGAAAATTAAAAGCATCTCGTAAGACCATGCCATAAATAAACATGTCGGGTTTTTACCTTACGATAGCTAAAACACTTTTTATTAAAATCCTCTAATATTATAATAGGGTATTTACAAATACTTATTAAAAAAGCTGAAATTGTTACATTCATTAAATTCCAGCTACTAGCCATAGAGTGGGTAATACAAACAAAACTCGTAAAAGGCACGTAGGGAGAATGGATTTCCAACTAATGACTAGCCACTGGGGTACCACCTGTCACGGTATGTAGCCTAGATCACTGTACCGAGGATCACTCCCGACCCCCTACAACACAAGACCGGGACTACCCCTAACTGGATAATCCTGAGTAAGATCACCACACGGTTGGGATCAGCAACCGCACCACTTAGCCAAAATAAAAGAGACATCTAGACAGGTATGACCTCACCCTGAATGGGTGCTACCCACCTAGCCTTGCTGTATAACCCCTAATTTTCAGTCATTCTCGGTTGATGAGGCTTGAGGCTAAGCGTTACCTTTTTGAACGTTTCAGTTAGAATGCTCATCGTCCACATGAAGATGTTCTGAAAGCATTCATCCATACAAGCCCGTCCCGGGTTCGAACGGAACAGAAGGCACTATTCCTACTGCATCCATTTTGGAATAATCCTCAGATTAGTAGCGACTAGCCCTTGCACTTCACTGCTCCATCTTCGACTCCGAACTTGTTTTCCCATGAAAACGTACAAACCGGATCGAAGTGGTTTTCGAGAAATTAATCCTGATCCCTGTCTCTTCGAAACGATCGACGTACTTAGCCAATATTGATAGTCAGTCATTTAACTATCAATTAATATTCACAAACATCCATTAAACAATAAATAATTTTCTAAATTATTTATTTATCTCAAAATATCTTCGCAAGATATATTTCTATTTTCAACCCTTTTGAAAACAGTTTCAAAACTATCTTCCTTTTCAGAATATATTTTCCAACTATTTTCTATTTCCACTGAAATCACCAAGCACAAACTTTAGATTTTTAAAATAATATAAAAAAACTTTATTATAAAATATGCTTTAACATTTAAATTTAGAAAAACTACTTTAATACTTTATTAAAAATATACTTTAGAAGTATTTAAAATAAGGTTACTTTATAAAATATAAAACTAGATTTTCTCCTTTAAAACCAAATACTAAGTCATCTTTATATAATTACTACGATAATAGATTTGAAAAAAAATACTTACTTTAGAATTTAAACATTTAGAAATAATAATTTTTCTAAACATGCTTTTTAGAACAACATTAAAACTTTTATCTTATATTTAAAAATTTACTTTGAAACGTACTTGGTTATCCAGAGAAATATACTTCTCTTCGCATCCTTTAAAAATGAATCACTGTTTATTTTTAAACAAATTTTCTCATCGTGAATTTATTCTTCCAAACATCCAATTTCAAACATTTGAATCAATTTCCAAATTGATTTACAATTTACCCCATTTGAAATAAATTTCTTTACTCAATTCATTTCAGAATCCATTTATAGGCTTTATATTTTTTTTAGTTTTGATTTTAAATCTTTTAACTAAAACATAAAAATTTCAGATTTTCCAAATTTCTTCTTTATTCTTTTCAATAATTTATTTAAAATAATGCTTTATTCTTTTAAATAATAACACTGAAGTTTAAAATTCATTAACTTCTTGTTTATTCAAAATCTCCTTTTCTTATACGGAATGTATTTATTAAAATTTTAAAACCACTATTATTCTTATCCAGTTCATTTCTCAATTTATTTATATTCTCTATAATTATTTCACTTCAAATTCTCTCCCTTTTATTTTCCTTTCAAAACCCAATTCTATATATTTTGATAACACAGTGTACCGAAATATATTCAAGTAAACCATAGCATTCAATATTCCAATAATCAATAATATTCATCACAGAATATCAAATATTCATAACAGAGAATATTAAATTAATTTAAGGAATCCAATTGGATCCCTCCAATCTATTTCCCTGCATCCACAGTTGTTAGCACAATAAAATACCAATTCCACTTCGAGCTGGAATATCGCGGTATATGGGTTTTAAATACAAAATCATCCGCTATTATGCGGCGTATAGGGTCTCATCCGCTATATAATGCGGGAAATCAATCATTCCAAGATGTACTATATACTATAATATAACACATCAAATCAATTCAACCATTCAACCGATTATTTCAATTTAACCATTTAAATTTAAATTAAACCAGATGAGTGAGATTAACTCACCTTTATTATTGTCTTGCAATCCATTCCATCTCGATTCGTTTTCCATGATTTTCAGACCTTGTATAAACATTAGATGTTTTATTAATATTTGGACAAATCGAACAATTTATTTTCTATTTTGAAATTTAATTAACAAATAGTTTTAATTTTAAACTAATTTCCCTTTAACAATTCTAAAATAATTACATAAGTTAGTTAAACAAATTAATCTCTAATAATACATTATTTTAAAATTTAAACTAGTGGATTTAAAATACGTGTACGTTTATTTATTTTATTTAGCATATATATTAAAAAAGAAACAAAAATGGTTTTTATATTACACTATTATATAAATAGAAAAAAAATTCGAATCCTATATGTGTATATATATATATCTGTATATAATAGAGACAATAATTTCTTAACTGTAAAACTTTTCATTTTTATATTTATATAAGCTGTTTTTAAACTATACGTATTTTCTTCCCAAATCTGAATATACATATTTAGTAAATTTTAAATAAGTAAACTATTAAAACAGGCTATACCTAATTGCCTCCAGACCAACGGGGCATCCACGATACCCAAACCTAATCTAAATCACGTCCAAGCTTTGACGATCAAACGTCGACACCACCAAAACCTCGGTCTAGTCCAAACCCCGTGTACGCACTCCACTCGAGCATGCCCTGGTCGCGAACCTCGCCTCGATGCTTCGATGCTCGAACTAGTATGCACAGACCAACTCGACGTCGAATGAAGGTAAGAGGAGTTGATTATGTAAGAAAAGAACACGATTTCGAAATCGAGTGAAGAGGAAGAAGAACGCGCCTTGAGGTTTTCATTTGAAGTATCAGCCATTAGAAACGAAGGAATGACTTCGATTTGAAAAGAGGTGAAATAAAGAAGACGAGAGAGGAAAAATGAGGGCTTCAGCCATTTCTTTGAGCTGACGAATTGAAAGGAAGCAGCATGACTTTAAGAAGAACCAAGATGGCTATCGATTAGATTTTAGCCTCTGATGGAAGACAAAAAGTACGAGATTAATCAGAGAGGAGTATGTCGGCTTGTGTGTTTTCAGGGAACGAAATGATGTTTTGTAGGCTGATGTGAGAATATATGCCAATCAAGGAATATATATATTTATTTAGATTTTTAAATCGTTACGAATTCGCAACTTGAAATCTCGAAATCCTATCGAGGCGTGCTACTAGGAGTCTATAATATTATACTTCTATTATGAACGCAATGGAAAAGGTTTCGAGTCCTAATTCGATCGTATGGAGAAGATAGCTTTTTACACTCAGTTATTATATTAAATTTTTGATACAAATTATGCATGTTTATATATCGTACGCTCACACAACAACTCCAACCACAACGAAAATTGAAATTTGATAGTAATACACTATTACGGATCCAATGGAACTAGTTTCGTCCAATTCCGGGATCGTGCCCCGGAAGGTTATTTTTTGATATCAATTTCAACCGTATATCTCCAAAACCTAACAAAACACTTCCAAATTCTATTTTAATAATTTTACTATCCTCGGTACTATCAATATAAATTTTACAAGCCTTCAAATTATTTTTAACAGGCCTAAAACATAAGATTTTACAATTAACCCAATTTTAGTTTATTAAATCCAATAACTTAATTTCTAAATAATAATAATATTTGAATTCAAGTTAAAAATTAACTTTTAAATATTTAAAATCAATTAAATATTCCAATTTCAAATGCTCAAAAATTCTGGGTCGTCACAGTTATGGGGTTCGCGACACTAAGGGTATGTGCATTTCCTTCTGGATAAAAAGTGGTATCATGGTATGGAGCCCAGATATTTTATTTATGTTATTGTTGAAATTTGAGGGCCTCGATATAGGTCGGTTACGACCGAGGGTCGGCATACTCGTGATAGTTAGTTGCCTAGTTACAGAGGTAACCCAACCTTGTATTGGCAGAGATCCGGTTAGGTTCTTGGGACGTCCCTCCAGAGGCATACCATTTCGGATAAAGGAAGTTTCTTAGCCTTGGCCATTTGTTGGAAATCCAAACAAACAATACGAGCCCTTTTCGATTTTAGTTGTAGAACCTGCCATTTAACATGGTAGCTGTAGTAGGCATACTATAATGGTACGTATGTTGGCTAAGATTAATATTATACTTGCAAAATGTTTTTCCACACTATGCACTAATAATAATATCAAAAGGATTTTCGCGTATCAAGCATGTTTGACTACTATAAGGAGAAACCTCCCCTATGTATGCGATTACATTTGAGTGTGTGCCGGGGGACCTTATGGTAGTTTCATTTTCCAAAAGCATGAACGGATTTCTTTTTGTGCTAATAACTGTTATATGTTTCTCACACCAGTCCCATAACTGACTTGGAGTTTATTGTTACCTTTTCTAAATTCTGGGTGCCCTTTATTTTCCACACGGGCAGCCTAGGGTTAGGTCATCAGTAGGTTTTGGAGCTAAGTTAGGAAGTAGATGTAGATTTATAAGTCATTGATGCTTATGGTTTTGAGCATTTTGGTTTGGACTTTGGAGCATTGGAAATGAATATGTAGTATCTTGAGCTCTCTTGGAAGACCCTGTTGATTTTTCCGCTATTATGCTATATTTCCACTGTGGTGTTTTATACATCGGCTCTTATGATGTTGGCTGCTTGTTGTAGAACGTTGTAATCCATGTAATGTATCAATGAAAGCTATTTTGTTTCCATTGTGTTGTTATCATCTAATGTGTTATGACTCCAGCGAACCAGAATCCAACATTCGAATATCCGGCATTTGAATATGGGTGATGTATTGGATGCCGATTTTCGAAGGTTGAAGTGTAGGTCGTCACATTTGGTATCAGAGCTAAAGGTTGAGTTAGAACTTTAGCTTTGGAGTATAACTCATTAGGTGACTCATTAGAGATAGGTTTAGAAATACCCTAGAATGAGTATGTTCCCTAAGATATCTCGTCTGTACGCCTAAGTAAATTTTCATACTATTTACAGATAGTGAGAATGAGTGCAAGAAGAGGACGTGGTAGGGGAAGGAGGAGTACCGCTACAAATGGTTGAGACCCTGCAACAACAGCAATGGAAGGAGCAGCTCTTTCCATCCAACCCCAGCCAAATCTGGCAGAGGTAGATCAGAATTTCTCAAGACTTGGGGGGAAACCATTCAAAGGTATGGAGACATTATAGAAGCGCGAGCTTGGATTCGATCTTGTGAGAGGATTTTCAAAGGATTGAAATTGGATGATGATCAAAAGAGGTTGATAGCTTCCTGGCAGATC
Source organism: Allium cepa (assembly GCA_030765085.1). Classification (NCBI taxonomy): domain Eukaryota; kingdom Viridiplantae; phylum Streptophyta; class Magnoliopsida; order Asparagales; family Amaryllidaceae; genus Allium; species Allium cepa. The sequence continues at coordinate 179,527,766 of CM060940.1, forward strand.
CAGGAAGAAGCTTTGGCATGGTGGGAGACCATTACTTCGGACGAATCGGAGGATGAGTTTACATGGGATAGATTCAAGAAAGTATTTGAGGAGCATTGTATGCCTTCCGCTGGTATGTCCAAGATGTATCAAGCATTTACTTATTTGAAGCAGGGAAATCTATCTTTTGAAGAATACTTAAATAAGTTTAATGAGTTATCCCGATTTGGACCTGAATTGGTGAATACCCCTCTTAAGAAGAATGAGAGATTTATCAAAGGGATGAATAAGAAGTTTCATGAAAGGATGACAGGCCATGTAAAGGAGTCTTTTGCTGATTTGGTAGATATGGGATATAGATATGCCACCTTAGATAAACAAGAAATTCCAGAAGAGAAAGGATGCGGAAGTAATCCAAATTGGAAGAAGAGAAAGTTTGGAGGAAAGTAGCCTTGGAAAAGTAAAGAAAAGATGGATACTCTGGGGAACAAGGGCAAAGAATGTTACCTATTTCAACTATTTGGAAAAGGTCATTACTCAAATAACTGCAAGAAGCCCAAGAAGAAAGGGAAGAAGGATTAACCTGAGAAGTCAGGACAAGAAGCCAGAGAATGCTACTGTTGCTATAAGTCAAGACACATAGTTAAAGAATGCCCGATAATGAAGCAGACCCAAGTAGCAAAGGTATATGCAATCAATGGTGTACCTTCAACCTCAGGAGATGATAAAGGGAAAAGAGTTTTGGAAGGTAATCTTCTTATTTATGATAAAATTGTTAGAGTTCTATTCGACACTGGAGCCACGCATAGTATTATTTCCCAACAAATCGTATATGAGTTAAATCTTGAACCCGAATTCGTAGGCGTACCTGTTTGTGTGAACCCGGTAGGAGCCCCTGCGAATCTTTTTTTACATTGTAGAAAAGTTCCGATTACGTATTCTCATCATCATTTTCCTATCAGCCTTTTCATTCTTGACTTTAATGAATTTTAAATTTTACTTGGAATGAATTGGTTAACAAAATATGAAGCTAGATTAGATTGTATCAATAGAACGATTTCGGTCAAAACCAAACTTGGGAATTTTGTTGTGATTTCTTGCGAGGATCCAAGTCTGAAGAGGGACAAGCTAATGTATACTTTAGGGTATCCCGACCTGAGTTTGGAATCCATACCTATTGTTCGAGAATTTCCTGACGTATTTGAAGGAGTTAAGTCTTTACCTCCACATAGGGAAATCGAATTTGGAATCGATGTGGTTCCCAATGCCCATCCAGTTGCGCATGCAAGTCATAGGATGGCACCAAGGGGAAGAGTAAAGCTAGTTAAGCAAACCCAAGATTTACTGAAGAAAGGATTTATACGACCTAGTCGTTCCAATTGGGGTTCAGCTGTGGTATTTGTAGCCAAATCTGATGGACCTTTGAGGTTGTGTGTAGATTATCGTGATCTTAGTAAATTAACCCTTAAGTATAAATTTCCTTTGCCCCAAATTGACGACCTGTTTGATCAATTGCATGGTGCTCGATTCTTTTCCAAGATGGATATAGCCCAACGATTCCCTCAACTAAGAATCGCAGAAGATTGTATTCATTTCACTGCTTTTAGAGGTCCTGGTACATTCTACGAATGGTTAGTTATGCCCTTTAGACTGACCAATGCCCCTGCAAATTTCATAGACTTGATGACCCGATTATTTCATGAAGTAGTGAATAAATTCGTTCTTGTGTTTATTGATGATATTCTGATCTATTCCAAAACTGAAGAAGAGCATGCCGAACACTTAAAAATAGTTTTGAAAATATTGAGGAGGAATATCATTTTTGCCAAGTTTTCTAAATGTCATTTTTGGGTAAAAGAAGTAAGATTTCTGGGATATATTGTAACAGAAGAAGGAATTTCTATAGACCCTGGTAATGCTTTCACCATCTAGTTAGGAAGCAACCCACAACCCCAAAGGAAATCAGAAGTTTTCTAGGATTAGCCGGGTACTACCCGAAAGTTTGTCCAAGATTTCTCTAAGTTAGCCAATCCATTAACTAAGCTGACTATAAAGAATGCCAAATTTATTTGGACTCCAAAGTGCAAGGAAGCGTTCCAAGAATTGAAGAAAATGTTGACCATTGCTCCCTTTCATGCTATTATTAACGGGAATAAAGGTCTATCTGTTTACATAGATGCGTGTGGTGGTGGTGTAGGTGCTGTTCTAATGTAAGAGGGTAAAGTCATTGCTTATGCGGGTAGGCTTCTGCTCCAAGCTTCTCCAGAACTCAACAATCCCAAAACCTATCACTTGGCTACTCATAAAAATTTCAGTACCCAAGAGTTTATGAAAAACAAAATATAAACTCCAGGTTAGACATGGGTCTGGTGTGAGTAAACGGGTTAAAGTTGTTTAACATTGAAAATCATTTGAAAATAAAGGTATCACGTAAGACTCCCGACACATAAACATAGGTAAGTCTTTACCTTACGCTAACCAAAACATTTTATAGGAAATCCAGTGATATTATAATAGTGTCTAAGGTTTTCAAGTAAAATACAGAAATAGCTGGAATGCTTACATCTCACATTCCAACATAGTTAGGCACAATCAAAACGTACGGCTCTTATTGGAAATTGGATTCCATACAATGGCAGGGCTACTGGGGTACCGCCCATCACAGTACGGGGCCTAGATCAGCGTTCGAGGATCACTCCCGACCCCCTACAACATAAGGCCGGAATCATTCCTTACTTAGCAGTCTCGAACAAGATAACCCCACAGTTGTGGCCAACAACTGCCCACACAGCCGAAATAAAAAGGCACATCTAGACAGGGGTATATCTCATTCTACTTGGGTGCAACCTACCTAACCTTGCTGCATCTCCTCTGTTTTAACCATTCTCGGTTGATTAGGCTTGAGGCTGCGATTACCTTTTATAGAACATATCTCTTAGAATGCTCATCGTCAACCTGACGATGTGCTGAAAGCATTCAATCCATACAAGTTTTTTCCGGGTTTGAACGAAACCGAAGGCATTATCTCGTACACTCGTTTTGGAATCTCCCTCATAGTTAATGACAATAACCCTTGCATTCTGAAACACCATCTCGACCTTCACTTGAGATGTAAGGACCTATCGTTTAATTTGGATCGATGTGGTTTTCGGAATATCAAATTGACACCCGATCCCGGTCTCTTCGAAATCCAAACGCTATTTTAAAGGCCAAGTTGTTTAAATAGTTTAAACAGTTTAATTCAATGCTTTGAAATTCACATATAGCTATCACAGATAAATCATACATAGTCATCACATATATATCCAGGATATGTCACAAAATATCACAGAATATCACCAAATTGATATCAGAGTCAATCAAACAAGAATCATCAATTCATATCAAAATAGTTTGATTTACTTAACTTAATTAATTACTTAAGAATAAACCATTTTTTTCCTGCTTGATTAATCACTAATTAATTAACTTGTTTAAATTTATTTCTTATTACTCAATTACTCACTTAATTAATTATTCCTTAACTTTTAATTAATAACCTTAATTATTAATTAATACATTTAGTTACCCATGTAATTATCTCTACTTATTTAATTAATCATTAATTACCAATTGAATAATCATTTATCCTTAATTAATTACTAACTACTGTTTATTTATTAATTAACTTTAAGTAGTTAATTAAAATTCTAAATTTCAAAATTGATTAAACACAAGGTTATTTATATCAATCTTTAATTACAAATTTATTTAATCTTAGGTTACTTATTTAATTACAAGTATAAATTAATTTACATTCTTAATTAACTTTCAGTTTAAATTAATTAATCATCTTACATTTGTAAACCTCCCTTAATAATTTTGGAATCAAATCTTAACTTAAACCTTACCAACATTACTTATTTAATAAATACTAAACTTTGTTTAACCAAAATAACTTGAAAAGTATTAAGGCTTAACCGCTAAAAAAATGGACCCGAGGCAAACACCTGTTTACTCGAGTAAAACTCGAGTTTTCTTCCCTGTTTCCCCGCGTCCTTCTTCTACTCGTATACTTTCTTCTTCTAGTACTCTTCCTCTTTTTTTAGTTAAGTTTTAATTATAACCAGCAGTATCTCAAACACACTCACGCACACCTAGATACCCGAAGCATTTCCCCCATTATCTCGAGTAGTAACTCGAGACGAATAAACGCACGAAGACGGTGACACCATCGCTGCTGTGCACGTGCACGGCACGCCGCCGTCACTCCAACGAACCACATCACCTCCTGCAACTCACAAATCGACCCCCCGTGCCACCTCAGCCTTCGAACGAGCACCACGAAGCCCTCAACGAAAACTGGACTACAATTCGAAACTAAAACATATGACCATCCAACAAATCGCTTCAACCCACCTTGCTCTGACCATCGGAGGTGCTGCAGCTCCGGCCTCACCTCGCCGACCGACCATACTACCCTCCCTTGCAATATCACGCAGCTCGATCAACAAGAGGTGGAGGAAACACCTCATCTCCGACCTCAACCACAAAGACTGCTAAACCCTAAAGTTTCTTCGATACAGCATCTCCTTCAATAGAAAAATTGTTTAATAATTTTCCTGACATTATCGATTACTAGGCTTGCTTCATGCGAAATTCCAACATCAAATAATTTTTCGATCGCTGGAAATTGGATGGTATCCATTTTCAATTCATCTACAAGTTGTTGTTGATATACTCAATGAAAATCACAATTTTTGTTTTAAAAATCTTGTTTTCGAATAACAATTCACATTACATACTTGAATCAATGATTCATCATATTCGAATTTATCATATGTTTGAGATTCCCTATAAAAATCAAATTTCTAGATGCTGTATATCACCATATAGCTTGAAACCATTTTTAGATTTTAAATCAAGCGTGAACAAACATGTTTTATTTTAAACTCAGAGCCTAAAAATGTTCTAATGAAAATATATTGAATTTTTTTTGTGATTTTACACCCTGTAACCTAAAAACAGAGACGAACATATACAACTCTATTACATAGGACAATTACATATTTATATGCAGTGTAACATCCTGGAATTTTGACCCAATTATTACAATAAGTTTTTAATCAAATTTAAATAAAACACAAGATTTTCATTTATAAATAAATAAGATTTTTTTGGACATTATTAGTTGTATATGTGTCATAAAGGAATTTACAATTTCAAAATGTAAAATAGACTCTTTTAACAATATTTTAAATAAAATATGTTTTATTTAATTAAATTAAAAGTTAGGTGTTAATGACATTTAATACTAGATATATGAATGTAGTTAATAAAAATAATATTTACAACAGCACAATTCTATTCATATTAAATATAAATATAAAATACATTAATGTAGATATAAGTTACAAATCAAATATTAGAAAGGTTTAACTTTAAATAAAAATAAGATTAAGAAGTGTTTCTAAACAATAATTTTTATAATTTAAATAAAATAAAGCTTATAAATATTTAACATAAGTATAACATAAAAATATGGTTACAAATATAAGTACAAAACTATGATATGAATAAGATATAAACAGAAATGTTATATATAAATACAAACATATAAAATCAGTCAAAGAAAGTGTATAGATTTGTGTTTAAGTTAAACGATAATAAAACAAAATTTTATATGTAAAATCTTTGTACAGAGAAACTCAAATAATTTTTGCCAACAAACATATAATAGGCTGTAAACTTATTAGAAGGCAAGTTCATTTAATACTATCATAACCAGACAAGCACATATATGTATATTGTGTTCAAGCAATGAAGATAAAACAAAAAAACAAAAAAAAATCTATAAACAAAGAAAGACAAATATCTTTAAACAAAATAAACTTGTCAGCAAACATTAATTATATGTTAACATAAGAGAACAAGTATTCACATCAAATAAAACATTTTGGTACAAACACAAGGCTCTGCAAGTATCTTTACAAAATAAAAAATAAAAAATTGTCAGCAAAACATAGTAAGTGTAAACCAATATAAAGACATAAGCATTTAATTAACAGTACAAATTGTCATTTCAGGTTTTATAACAATCTTTTAGCCAAAATATTTGAATCATCTCAGGTTTTTGTACATAAAAATAAAGCAAAATATTATTATATCCAAGTAAGGCTTATACTAGAAGTTGTATCACTGTTCAAAAACAGTTCTTATCTATAAATACCACATCATTCTACCTGTACATATTATTTAGTTCGTTTAAAACTTAAGAAGATAATCTGAAGAAATATAAACTAACATCATACTTCCAAGCTCAAACAAATTCAGAAAGCCAGAAAAGTTTACAGAAATTCAAGCTGTAGGTTTTCTTCATTAAACAACATGTCCTCTGTTTCAACAATCTATTTGAGTGAGTAAACTTATTTAAAATATAACTTTTAATAAGTAATTCAGGAAGAATTGATATGTTGATGTTTAATGTTTTGGAATGTTTGTTATTTACTGTAAGTTCTGCATATTGATGATCTTCCAGGTTTCAAATTTTTGCTGAGGCAAAGAAAAACAGAGAATAAATCATACTTTTTATATAAAATCATTTTCTTTACATAGTAACTTAACTAAATAAATTTGTTTAAGCTTAAGATTAAGGTTTGGAATTTTTTTTAGCAGCTGTGAAATATAAGCACTGTAAACTCAAATTTACAGTAAAAGTAAAATAACGTTCAAAATTCGAATAACTTGAATTGTAAATTTGAATTTATAAATTGAAACAACATACAAAGTTATGACTTTTTAGACAGAAATTATAATTTTTAGTTAACTATTCTTAGAGCAGTTTGATAGTAAACCAAAAATGCTTTTGCATGAAATTCTGATGATTTCCCCAATTATTGATGTTGTAATTTAACATGAAGCTTGAGTATTGATTCTGGAACACAAGAAAAATGTTAGAAATTTTTTTAAATGCAAGATGTTTGGGAAATGATGGAAAGTAGGGTTTATGGGTTCGATGTTTTGGGTTCGGTTCGTTTGATGCTCGCGACGATGTTACTCAACCGAGCGCTGTGAAATTTTGGGAAGTGATAGAGGGGGTTGATGGCGAGATATGGCCGAAGCCATGTCATCTCAGGCGGTCGTGATCGTGAGGACGAGGGATTTCGTCTATCGTGTGTGAGTAGCTGTTCGAGCTTTCTAGCATATTTCGATTGAGTTCTTATTGTATTGATTTGAGTTTACTTTTCGAACGAGAGGTGAGATTACTATTTGCTGGGGGCATGGGGGATCGTCGGAGTGGTGATGAACCATCGTGCACGTGCACGGTGGCGTCGTTTCGGTCGATATGGGTTCTGGGCCATTACGCGTTTTGCTCGAGAGAATCGTGTTGTTACTTCGAGTTTGTCCCTGGGTCAGTGTTTGAGTGCGCGCGTGTGTTAATAGGTTTCAACAGTTTACTCTTAAACTTAAAAAAAAGGAGAAGGAAGAACAGAGGAAGAAGAAAGGAAGGCAGGAGATTGACGCGAGGAAGATCTGGGTAGGCTCGGGGTTGACTCGATCATTACACGATGTTTACTTCGGGTTTTAAAATTCCAGGGAATAACCAAATAAAATACTAAGTTGAAAAGGTATATAAGTTAAGTGTTAATTAAGTTAAGAATGTTGACAAATTGATTTAAACTAAGATTAACTTTAGTTTTACTAAGGAAGTTTTACAGAAAACAAAAATGAGTAATTAATTTAAATCGAAGTTAATTAAGAATGTAATAAATTTTATAATTGTAATTTAATAAGTAGTTCAATATTTAATAAATTTTTTAATTAAAGATTTTAATAATAATCTTGTGTAAACCCATTTGTAATTAAGGATTTAATTAATCATTGAAAGTTAATAAAATAACAAATCATAGTTAACTGATTAAATAATTAATTAAGGATTAAACGATTAAGTTAATTAATAATTAATGATTAATTAAATAATTAGTAATAATTAAATGTGTAATTGAGTTTTATAAATCAATAATCAAGGTTATTGATTAATAATTAATAATTAATTAATTAATTAAATGAATAATTAATAAGTAATTAATAAATTGAAATAAGTTAATTAATTAGTAATTAACTAAGCAAGAATAAAATATGGTTTATTCTTAAGCAAGTAAATAAGTTTAAAATAAATCAAACTAAATGTTGATATGAATCAATGATTCTATTTGACTGACTCTGATATGTATTTATATCCTTTGATGATCTATGATATTATGGATATATCTGTGATGACTGTGTATGATTTATCTGTGGTAAATTGCTATATGAATTCAATTATTGAATTTAAACTGTTAAGTTAATTAGAAAAACTTGGCCTTTAAAATGGCGTTTGGATTTCGATGAGACCGGGATCGGATATCGATTTGATAGTCTGAAAACCACATCGATCCAAATTATACGTTAGGTCGTGTAATCTCAAGTGCAGATCGAGATGGTGTTTTCAGAATGCAAGGATTATTATCGTTGACTCTGAGGGTTATTCCAAAATGAGTGTGACGAGATAATGCCTTCGGTTTCGTTCGAACCCGGAACGAACTTGTATGGATTGAATGCTTTCATCACATCGTCAGGCAGACGATGAGCATTCTAAGAGATATGTTCTATAAAGGTAAACGCAGCCTCAAGCCTCATCAGCCTAGAATGGCTAAAACAGGGGATGTGCGGCAAGGTTAGGTGGGTCATGCCCAAGCAGGACGAGGTATACCCCTGTCTAGACGTCCCTTTTTATTCGGCTGTGTGGGCGGTTGGTCTGCAGCCAACTGCGGGGTTATCTTGTTCGGGACTGTTCAGTAAGGAATGGTTCCGGCCTTGTGTTGCAGGTAAGTTAGGGTGGCTCCTCGGTACGGTGATCTAAGCCACATACTGTGACGGACGGTACCCCAGTAGCCCTGCCATTGTATGGGATCCAATTTCCAATAAGCGCCGTACGTTTTGATTGTGCCAAACTACGTTGGAGTGTGAGATGTAAGCATTTCAGCTATTTCTGTATTTTACTTGAAAACCCTAGACACTATTATAATATCGCTGAATTTCCTATAAAATGTTTTGGTTACCGTAAGGTAAAAACTTACCCGTATTTATGTGTGGGGAGTCTTACGTGATACCTTTATCTCAAATGCTTTTCAAAGTTAAACAACTTTAACCGTTTACTCATACCAGACCCATGTCTGACCTGGAGTTTATATTTTGTTTTTCATAAACTCTTGGGTACTCAAATTTTTATGAGTAGCCAAGTGATAGGTAATCGGAGTATATAGTATTCTAGAAGAGTTGGAGCAGAAGACCAGACGTATGTATCTATCCATATAGTTCTGCTGTGTTAGTTAGTATATGATGTATTTTGGATATTTGTATGGACATATATGTATATGACAGTCATGTTGTATGATATTGTATAACTCTGATGTATATACAACTATGTAATAGTTATGTTGATGTATTATATTTTGTTCCACTCCGGTGTGAGATTCTGATATTGTCATTCTTTCTTTCTATTCTTTTCTATTTCTATCCCTTTCTTTCTTATTGATGACACGTCTTTCTGGAGTTAGAAAGCCAGGTCGTCACAGCTGGTATCAGAGCGAGGTTGAGCGAGTACCTAGGCTCTGGAGTAATATTTATCTTAAGAGTGCGTATTTGTATTTTTATATAAGTATATATACATATCTAAATTTATTGAGTTACCTGTCCACGTGGCCAACATGAGTTCTGGAAGAAGAGGAAGAGTTAGGGCCAGTGCTTTAATTGATAATGGTAAGTCAAATTGCTAGGGAGGCTGTAAATCTAGTACCGCCTCAAGTTAGTTTTGCAGCTTATGTAAAGATTTCATCAGTCTTGGAGGCCAACCATTTAAAGGTTCAGAACCGATAATTGAAGTTCAAGCCTGGCTACGCTCTTGTAAGCGCATTTTTAAGAGTATGAGATTGTCGCCAGAAGAGGGAAATGGCATCGTGGCAATTGAAGGGTGGCGCTGCAGCATGGTGGGATGCAACAATTGCAAATGTTCCTAAGAAAGATATTTCATGGGAAAGATTTAAGGAGTTATTTGAGGAGAAGTTTATGCCAACGGCAGGGAAAACTCAATTGTACCAGGATTTTCTGAATTTGAAGCAGGAAAGCATGACGGTTTCTGAGTATGAGACCAAATTCAACGAACTTTCATGCTATGGACCAGGACTCATTGATACTCCCCTCAAGAAGAATGAAAAGTTTTTGCAAGGATTGAGGTCCGAATTTCACGATAAGATGACGGTGCTCTTGAAAGGATCTTTTGTTGATTTAGTTGATATGGCTTTGAGGTATGAAAATTTGATGAGCAAGAAATTGGAGGCAATAACAACAGTTTCAAGAGGGAATTTCGTTAACCCAAATAAAAGGAAGTTTAATCGACTTTGGAAAAGGCAAGCTAAGGGAAAGAAACCGGGAGGAAGCAATAACAAACCTCGCAAGTGTTATAATTGTCAGCAAATTGGACATTTGTCAAATCAGTGTCCTCAAGGAGGATCTCAATAGTAGCAGCGTCAGAATGGTCCAGGATTGGCAATGTTCAGAGATCGTTGTGTTTTAATTGTCATCAGCCCGGTCATATGATTAAGAATTGTCCACTTTTGCTAAGGACACTGCAAGGTAAAGTTTTTGCTCTGGAAGCCGGTCCATCTTATTCTTCTCAAGGCAAAGGGGTTTTGAAAGGTACCTTACACTTAGATGGCAAATATATTAAAGTTTTATTTGATTCGGGTGCTTCTTTGAGTTTCATATCTCTGGAATCAGTAGAAAAGTTTTCTCTCAACCCTAGTACGGTGGATCGTCCATTATTGTATCTAATCCTATAGGTGGAGCAACCAATTTGGATACAATCTGTAAGGATTTGAAGATTTCTTTTTTGTCCCATAGTTTCTCTTGTGACCCGTATGTGTTAAATTTTAAGGGATTTGATCTTATTTTGGGAATGGATTGGCTCGATAAGTATAAAGCAGTTTTGAATTGTGATGAGAGGACAGTTTCATTGGAGACTGATTTGGGTAGGATTGCCAAAGTGTCGTGCAATAGTTTTGGATTTCACTTGAGTAGTCTTTTGCAAGGAGTTGAGACTTCTCAAGAGAAAGTTAAAGAAATCTATGTGGTTCAAGATTTTCCTGATGTCTTTGAAGAAGTTAAGTGTCTACCACCACATCGAGAAATAGAGTTTCGTATTGATTTGATTCCAGGAGCTGTGCCGGTGATTCAGCCCAGTAGGAGAATGCCTCCTAGAGAAAGAGAAGAGTTGATTAAGCAGACACAGGATCTTTTGGAGAAGGGTTTGATTAGATCCAGTTTTTCTTGTTGGGGCTCTGCTGCGGCGTTTGTCACCAAATCGGATAGTTCGCTAAGGTTCTGTGTTGATTATAGAGAATTGAACAAAGGATCATTCGAAATAAATATCCTTTTCCTCGCATCGATGACCTTTTTGACCAGTTGCATGGAGCTTCTATCTTTTCTCAACTAGATCTATCTTCAGGACTCCATCAATTGAGAGTAGCCAAAGACAGTGTTCCCTTGACAGCATTTAGGGGACCGAATTGTTTTTATGAGTGGTTGGTTAGGCCTTTCGGGTTAACCAACGCGCCTGCCTATTTTTTTGACCTCATGAACCGAGACTTTAGAGATGTGTTGAATAAGTTCGTGCTAGTATTCATTAATGATATCTTGGTCTACTCCAAATCAGAAGGAGCACATGCATCATTTGAGGATTGTATTGGAGACTCTGAGGAAGCATGTGTTGAAGGCAAAATTTTCAAAGTGCCATTTCTGGAAATCGGAAGTCAAATTTTTAGGGCACATTGTTTCTGGTGAAGGCATTTCTGTAGATCCAGCAAAGGTTGAAACTATTTTGGAATGGAAACAGCCGGAGACACCGACTGAAGTTCGCATTTTTTTGGGTTTGGCTGGTTACTACAGAAAATTTATTAAGGATTATTCCAAAATTTCTTCACATTTGACCAAGCTGACTAGGAAAGGAACCAAATTCAAGTGGACACCTCAGTGTGACGAAGCTTTTCAGGAATTGAAGATAAGGCTAACCAGTGCACCAGTGCTTGCTATTCCGGATGGGAAGAGCAAATTTGAAGTATATATGGATGCATGTTTAGTTGGACTGGGAGCAGTTCTGATGCAGAATGGCAGAGTAATTGTGTATGCTAGTCGGCAATTGAAGCCACATGAGAAGAACTATGCTACTCACGATCTAGAACTGTTAGCAATTGTTTTGCTTTGAAGATCTGGAGACATTACCTTTTGGGAGAAAAGTTTGAGTTATTCACGGATCATAAACCGTTGAAATATATTTTCTCTCAGAAAGATCTTAATTTGAGACAGCAGCGGTGGGTCGAATTTTTGGCATCTTTTGATCTGGATATTTTGTATACTCCGGGGAAAGTGAATGTCGCGGCTGATGCTCTTAGTAGAAATGCAGTCTTATCTCTTTTCGAAGTCGTTCCATCTCTCCAAGAAAGGATCATTAGTAAGAAAATGGAGGATAAATCTTTTGAGAAAATAATTCTTGGAACTAAGGACGGGTGATATTCGGATTTCAAAATGGACGATCAAGGTGCTTTAAGGATTAATGGTCGTTTGTGCGTGCCTAATATTGATGGACCGAGGCAAGAAGTCTTAGCTGAGTGTCATCGCTCCAAATTGAATATTCACCCGGGAATCTTGAAGATGTATAAAGATATGAGGAGAGTTTTCTGGTGGCCGAGCATGAAGAAGGATGTAGCTGCTTTGGTAAATAGTTGTGCCATCTGCCAACAAGTGAAGGGAGATCAACAAAAGTTTGTCGGATTATTGCAGCCTTTGGAAATTCCAGATTGGAAGTGGGAAATGATCTCGATGGACTTGATCGACGGTTTGCCTAGAACCAGGAAAGGAAATGAAGGAATATGGGTTATTGTGGATCATTTAACGAAGAGTGCCCATTTTATTCCGGTTAAGGTCGTACTGCAGTTTCCCTGGCAGAAATTTTCTTGAAGGAGATAGTCCGATTGCATGGTGTTCCTGTCAGCATAGTAAGTGACCGTGACCCTATTTTCAATAGCAAATTCTGGGAAGCTCTGCAATCAGCAATGGGAACAAGTTTGAGTTTAAGTACGGCCTATCATCCTCAGAAGGACGGACAAACGGAAAGGCTTAATCGTATTCTGGAAGATATGCTGCGAGCTTGTGTATTGGATTTTGGTGGATCATGGGAAGACCATCTTCATTTAGTGGAATTTTCTTATAATAACAGTTATCAAGCGAGTATTAAGATGGCTCCTTATGAAGCTCTGTATGGAAGACTGTGTAGATCCCCATCTTGTTGGATTGAACCGAATGATCGACTTGGACTCGGACCCGATCTAATTCTAGAAGCTTCTGCGAAGGTTGAGCTTATCAAGAAAAGGATGAAAGCTGCTCATGATTGTCAGAAGAAATATGCAGATAAGAGACGAAGACCATTGGAATTTGAGATCGGAGATTTAGTTTTTATCAAAATTTCCCCAATCAAAGGAGCTATAAGATTCGAAAAGACGGGAAAACTTGCTCCGAGATATATTGGTCCATTTCGAGTACTGGAAAGAATTGGAATTGTAGCCTACGGGATTGAATTATCAGAACGAATGTTTGGGATTCACAATGTATTTCATGTGTCTCAATTAAGGGAATTTGTTCATGACCCATCATTGGTGGTAGAACCAGTTGTTCAGGAAGATTTAGAAGTAGAACCCAACCTAACTGTGGTTAGAAATCCTGTTCAGATTGTAGATCAAGACGAGAAGCAACTCAGGAACAAAGTGGTGAAACTCGTCAAGGTGCAATGGAGTAAGGAGCCCCGAGATTGTACCTGGGAAACTCTAGATAGTTTTAGAAAAGCTTATCCAAATTTATGTCCCGATAGCTAGTAATGTTGTTAGAATTGACTGTTTGATTTGTTTGTTATTTTATGGATGATATGTATGTTTGGAATGTTAATATTAAGCTTTTGAATTAACTATTCTTTAAATTTAGGGGATGAAATTCTTTTAAGGGGGAAGGAATGTAACATCCCAAAATTTTGACCCAATTATTACAATAAGTTTTTAATCAAATTTAAATAAAATACAAGATTTTCATTTATAAATAAATAAGATTTTTTTGGACATTATTAGTTGTATATGTGCTATAAAGGAATTTATAATTTCAAAATGTAAAATAGACTCTTTAAACAATATTTAAAATAAAATCAGTTTTATTTAATTAAATTAAAAGTTAGGTGTTAACGACATTTAATACCAGATATATGAACGTAGTTAATAGTAATAATATTTACAACAACAATTCTATTCATATTAAATATAAATATAAAATACATTAATGCAGATATAAGTTACAAATCAAATATTAGAAAGGTTTAACTTTAAATAAAAATAAGATTAAGAAGTGTTTCTAAACAACAATTTTTATAATTAAAATAAAATAAAGCTTATAAATATTTAACATAAGTATAACATAAAAATACGTTTACAAACATAAGTACAAAAGTATGATATGAATAAGATATAAATAGAAATGTTAACTATATAAATACAAACATATAAAATCAGTGAAAGCAAGTGTATAGATTTGTGTTTAAGTTAAAAGATAATAAAACAAAATTTTATATGCAAAATATTTGTACAAAGAAACTCAAATAATTTTTCCAGCAAACATATAATAGGTTGTAAACTTATTAGAAGACAAGTTCATTTAATACTATCATAACCAGACAGGCACATATATGTATATTGTGTTCAAGCAATGAAGATTGAACAAAAATAAAAATCTATAAACAAAGAAAGACAAATATCTTTAAACAAAATAAACTTGTCACCAAACATTAATTATATGTTAACATAAGAGAACAAGTATTCACATCAAATAAAACATTTTGGTACAAGCACAAGGATCTGCAAGTATCTTTACAAAAAAAAAAATTGTCAGCAAAACATAATAAGTGTAAACCAATATAAAGACATAAGCATTTAATTAGCACTACAAATTGTCATTTCAGGTTTTATAACAATCTTTCAGCCGAAATATTTGAATCATCTCAGGTTTTTGTACATAAAAATAAAGCAAAATATTATTATATCCGCGTAAGGCTTGTACTAGAAGTTGTGTCACTGTTCATAAACAGTTCTTATCTATAAATACCACATCATTCTACCTGTACATATTATTTAGTTCGTTTAAAACTTAAGAAGATAATCCAAAGAAATATAAACTAACATTATACTTCCAAGCTCAAACAAATTCAAAAAGCTAGAAAAGTTTACAGAAATTCAAGCTGCAGGTTTTCTTCATCAAACAACCTGTCCTCTATTTCAACAATCTATTTGAGTGAGTAAACTTATTTAAAATATAACTTTTAATAAGTAATTCAGGAAGAATTGATATGTTGATGTTTAACGTTTTGGAATGTTTGTTATTTACTGTAAGTTCTGCATATTGATATTCTTCCAGGTTTCAAATATTTGCTGAGGCAAAGAAAAACAGAAAATAAATCATACTTCTTATATAAAATCATTTTCTTTACATAGTAACTTAACTAAATAAATTTGTTTAAGCTTAAGATTAAGGTTTGGAATATTTTTTTTAGTAGCTGTGAAATATAAGCGCTGTAAACTCGAATTTACAGTAAAAGTAATATAACGTTCAACATTCGAATAACTTGAATTGTAAATTTGAATTTATAAATTGAAACAACATGCAAAGTTATGATTTTTATGATAGAAATTATAATTTTTAGTTAACTATTCTTAGAGCAGTTTGATAGTAAACCAAAAAATGCTTTTGCATGAAATTCTGATGATTTCCCCAATTATTGATGTTGTAATTTAACATGAAGCTTGAGTATTGATTCTGGAACACCATAAAAATGTTAGAAAAATTTTTAAATGCAAGATTTTTAGGAAATGATGGAAAGTATGGTTTATGGGTTCAATGTTTTGGGTTCAGTTCGTTTGATGCTCGCGACGATGTTGCTCAACCGAGCGCTGTGAAATTTTGGGAAGTGATAGAGTGGGTTGATGGCGAGATATGGCCAAAGCCATGTCGTCTCAGGCGGTAGAGATCTTGAGGACGAGGGGATTTCGTCTATGGTGTGTGAGTAGCTGTTTGAATTTTCTAGCATATTTCGATTGAGTTCTTATTGTATTGATTTGAGTTTAGTTTTCGAACGAGAGGCGAGATTATGATTTGCTGGGGGCACGGGGGATGGTCGGAGTGGTGACGAACCACCATGCACGTGCAAGGTGGCGTAGTGTCGGTCGATATGGGTTCTCGGCCATTACGCGTTCTGCTCAAGAGAATCGTGTTATTGCTTCGAGTTTGTCCCTGGGTCAGTGTTTGAGTGCGCGTGTGTGTTAATAGGTTTCAACAGTTTACTCTTTAACTTAAAAAAAGGAGAAGGAAGAAGAGAGGAAGAAGAAAGTAAGGCAGGAGATTGACGCGAGGCAGATCTGGGTAGGCTCGGGGTTGACTCGATCATTACACGATGTTTACTTCGGGTTTTAAAATTCCAGGGAATAACCAAATAAAATACTAAGTTGAAAAGGTATATAAGTTAAGTGTTAATTAAGTTAAGAATGTTGACAAATTGATTTTAACTAAAATTAACTTTAGTTTTACTAAGGAAGTTTTACAGAAAACAAAAATGAGTAATTAATTTAGATCGAAGTTAATTAAGAATGTAATAAATTTTATAATTGTAATTTAATAAGTAGTTCAATATTTAATAAAAAATTTAATTAAAGATTTTAATAATAATCTTGTGTAAACCCATTTGTAATTAAGGATTTAATTAATCATTGAAAGTTAATAAAATAACAAATCGTAGTTAACTGATTAAATAATTAATTAAGGATTAAACGATTAAGTTAATTAATAATGAATGATTAATTAAATAATTAGTAATAATTAAATGTGTAATTGAGTTTTATAAATCAATAATCAAGGTTATTGATTAATAATTAATAATTAATTAATTAATTAAGTGAATAATTAATAATTAATTAATAAATTGAAATAAGTTAATTAATTAGTAATTAACTAAGCAAGAATAAAGTATGGTTTATTCTTAAGCAAGTAAATAAGTTTAAAATAAATCAAACTAAATGTTGATATGAATCAATGATTCTATTTGACTGACTCTGATATGTATTTATATCCTTTGATGATCTAAGATATTATGGATATATCTGTGATGACTGTGTATGATTTATCTGTGGTAAATTGCTATGTGAATTCAATTGTTGAATTTAAACTTGTAACAACCAGGTATTTTCAACCATTCGCATCCACACAAGTCGTGTAACAACCCGCATATTTATCGAGTTTGTATTTAAATATTTTATTTAAATATTAACTCGTTAATCAGATTTTGGTCCGAAAAGCTACCTTTTGCAAACGGTCAAATTAGGACTCGAGACCACTTCCATTGAGTTCGAAATGTCGTTTACAATTTTTTTAAGTATAAACATCGATAGGTTTGGAGTTAGTGAAATTTCACTAACTTTTCCCGCTTTGGACTTTGGGTTAGTTTAGCCTATTAAGCCCAAGTTCCAACCCTCTTCTCCTCACTCTTCATAAATTTCCTAACTAATCAAGCTTTGGCATTAATGGTGGAGGGAATGGGAAATTAAAATTCCAAAACTCAAATTCAATTGCAATCCATCTTTCTACTCCAAATTCAAGAAGAAGACATTGGATTCAAGCTTCTTGTGCTTAGATAGAAGAAGGATTGATTCTTGCTTGCTTAAAACTTCATTTTCATTGATATTTGGTGCAAATGTGAGATTTTTATCTCACAATTCTAGCCTATAACTATATTGGACTGTTGGGAATGATTCCCTATCATTTTTGCATGCATGTTAGCATTTGGTTTGGATTGGATTGGCGAAAAACTCCAATTTTTAGCGTTTTGTTGAATTTTCTGCACTTAGGTCGTTCTGGCCATTTTTAGGTCGTTCGGAGTTAAGTCGTTCGTCCATAGGTCGTGAGTCGTTCACGAGTTAACCCTAGGCCGTTCTGGCCATTTTTAGCTCGTTCGGAGTTAAGTCGTTCATCCATAGGTCGTGAGTCGTTTACGAGTTAACCCTTAAGTCGTGCAGCCCTTCAGTCACGCAACCCTTAAGTCGGTTATGAGTTATCCCGATAGGTCGTTGGACCCTTAACTCGTAGGTCGTTGGACCTTATCTCGTTAGGTCGCTCCTGGCCTAACCCTTAAGTCGTGCAACCCTTAAGTCGTTGGACCCTTGAGTCGTTGGGTCATTGGACCCTTGAGTCGTTCGGTCGTTAGGCCCTTGAGTCGTTAGGTCGTTGGACCCTTGAGTCGTTAGGTCGTTAGACCCTTGAGTCGTTAGGTCGTTCGACCCTTGAGTCGTTAGGTCGTATGACCTTATAACCCTATAGGTCGTATGACTCTTGAGTCGTTAGGTCGTATGACCCTTGAGTCGTTAGGTCGTTAGACCCTTGAGTCGTTAGGTCGTATGACCTTATAACCCTATAGGTCGTATGACTCTTGAGTCGTTAGGTCGTATGACCCTTGAGTCGTTAGGTCGTTAGACCCTTGAGTCGTTAGGTCGTATGACCTTATAACCCTATAGGTCGTATGCCCCCGCACCCCCACCTTGGGGGGTTTCCACCCCCCCTGGACCCCCCCTCCGTAGGGGATCTTATTTGAAAAACATTGAGCTGATTTCCTTGGATTTTATTCACATCTCCGTATGCGATTTTTGTGACTGGTTGTTTCTATAATTGCTTCTGTGTTTTGTCACTTTATAATATAAAGGTTTCAATACTAGTAGTAAATATCAAAACTCTTTTAACAAATAATTTCAACTCTATTTTTAATAACAAAGCTCTTTTCTTAAACCGTTTTCCAATCTATTAGTATATACAAACCTTTACTTCACTCGGATGAGAAATCTAATTAAACGACTTAGTAAAACAAGTGGTATGAAATGCTTGCGTTCACTTCGTCGGTTAATTCTTGGACTTGTTCGATTGAACCTCTTGTGACAATTTTATTAGTGAAGATTTACAGTTTGTTCGTAAATATTTAAGTTAAGCAAGTGGTTATGGGACATGAAGCTAAACTTCTATATTTACTAGCTTAGTGTAATTGACACTTCTCGTTGATCATGACGATCATTCTGATGATTTAGACTAGCAACTGTGCGTTGTCTCTTGTTGCGAGGTTAGACTAGACACCACTTGTGTGATTCCACTCACACATACCTTTTTGCTTTTTGGTTAGTCTGGACCTTAATCTGTGTGATTCCATTCACACATGTGGGGTAGCTCCCCTTGGTCTTCGGACCGTCATGTGATAGGCCTCTTTCTCTTTTCTATGATTTCTGGACTTCTTGCACTGATTTCTAGAATTTATGTCATTGACTTGTTATGAGTACAAGTTTGGGGTATGATGCCCTTTCCGAATCTTTGAGAAGATTCTTGTGATATTGATTATCTCTTATTGATTAATCTTCTGTTGATCATTATTTACATACTTATAGTGGTATGTCATTATGGATGTTTATGTTTATGCCATATCTTTTATGTTATATCATGTCATCTGATATTTATAGCTAGACTGACCCGTTTATTATTTTCTTAAATAATACTCGGGTCAGACCGAGATGTTACAGGTGCTTCTGCTTGACTTCTTCCCAGGGATTCATCACTCTGACTTTTGGCTAATTGTTTAGATTAGCAGTTTTTGTTGTATACACTTGAGATATAGACTCATAGTTGTATTCTTTTGTATAGCACGTGTTGCTATTCTATTGTATTATCGTGGATCTTACTGACCACTACTCTGATGTACACTTTCATGTGTTAGTTATATATTCATATCTTCTTCCGCCTTTGTGATATGGATATCTGTGACTGATTTGTGATATGATTATTTCTATGTTTGTTTCCGAAGATTATTTATAGCCACCGTGTGATAAGCAATTACATGGATGGTCGCTCCTCGACAGCCTTATTCTCCGTGCTAGTTGACAGCACTACTCCGGAGTGTTCTTGGCTAGCGTGGGTATAGAGGTGGGGCGTCACAAGTCGGACTTGAATTGCTCAAAATATCGTGTTGTAAATAAAATTTGGCAAATCTCAGAACATACAGTAACTAATAATCATATATCACAGACATAGAGTATTTAATAATGCAGCGGAAGTAAAAAAAATAGTAGTTCATGAAGCTACTATATAAATATATCAAAGTTAAATAAAATACAACAAAAGAAATAAAGTACAACAGAAGCCTCAAGATGATAACTGAGTACAAGCTGAATAGACAACAGAACTGGAATAGATAAAACTAGATAAGCAGATAATCTCCAGCGATTCCAATCTCCAGAAAGTGGAATCCAAATCTGTGAATAACTCAGGCTGACCCGAGCGTAAATAATAATACAAACACTCGAGTTAGGACAATATATACTTATATAATGTAAACCAACTCAAATGAACTGTAATAAGGTATAAGTAACTTAAAGGATGTCTAGGACCGCCCATCCTCTAAGGATCCGTTAAACTGTTTACTATGTAGTAATATTGCGCTATTATAATAATGTCTGCAGTAAAATAAACTTACTTTTAAATAGCGTTCCAGGCTACCCTTATCACCCTTCACACATAATAGTCCAAGCAGTCCATCCAATTTCATGACATCTCCACACCGGGTGACTGTCATAGGATACCACACGGGCTACGGGAGAAAAACAAACTCGTAATAAAGGCTCGGTATGGTAGGTAACACGGCACACAAGGCAATGCCAGGGTAGATATACCAATTACGCATACGGGCTGGCGGTAACGCAGCAGCCACATACGCCCACCTCAGAGCACACTCCCATATCAAAATCGAAGGATGGCCATCTAATCAATCACAAGTAAGAGTATAGTATCGAAGGAATGTGTCCGATCGGAGGAATGACCTCACTTGGCCCAGATCGCTCCTGTTTTAGCCACCTTATGCCAACTCACGAGAGTTGGGTCCATGTAATATACCACAAGAACGTCACCACCATCCAACTTCATTATAAAATCTCCATCGTGTACACGGTTGTTAAAGTGGTTTTCGGTATCGACAGAGAGTACACCAGATATCCGATCCCGGTCTTTTTAACAACCGATCGTTATTATAACCCATGGTTATAATTTTAAAATATAATATTTTATACTTCAAAATAGAATATCATTTCAAATCCAAATCTTTATCATAATAAAGATTAAATCATTTCCAAACCATTTCAATATATCAAAATAGCATATCCTTTCAAAACTTCCTTTTCAAATCATTTCAATATATCGAAATATCATATCCTTTCAAAACTTCACTACAAATCATTTTAATATCAAAATATCATTTCAAAGATAGTTTATACTTCGAAAACCCAAAATCATTTTTATTTCAAAACTATTTTTATTTCAAAAACAATATCATTTCCATTCCAAACATATATTCACTTTTCAAAATAGTTTATACTTTCAAAGTTATAACTCTTTCGAAAACAAACATTGAAATCATTACACTTTAAAAATCAGAACATTTTGAAATCATACATTTGCAATCATCCTTTAATTCTATACATTTACAAATTTATTAAATTAAACCCAAATTTCAATTTCAATTTAATTTAATTCAAACCATCATTTTCAATTCAAATTCAGTTTACTAACAAACCATTTCAAATCTTATCAAATTCAAATATAGGTTTAATCCACAAATTACAATATTCAATCTTTAGTATATTTCAAGGTTTGAATATCCCAACTTTCATAAATCCAATATAATTTAAATAAACTCAAATAATATATACTTCAAAATTTCATTTATCGTATAAATTAAATAAATCATAAATCAAATATCCTTTCAAAATATCAAAATGACAAAATATTATTCAAAACATCATTCATTTTTATTCAGTTAAATAACTTTTAAATCCCTTCATTTTATTTAGGAGTTAATTACCATTTCAAACTTACGTTTCAAAAGAATTTATATCAAAAACTAAATCTCTCCATTTAAATCATTTAAAGTCAATTACTCATATTTATTAATTAAATATTAAATTTCCAAAACTTAAATCCTTCCATTTAAAGCCATATGAATGTCTCTTCATTACCTTTAGAAATTTAACATTTAATTTCCAAAATTTTATCATTTTCCAAAGATTATTTTTTTCCATAAAAGCGATTAAAACAACAAAAATATAGTTGACGTAGCACTTAATAATGCTACGTAAAGTTATAGTTTAAAACAGTTCATTTGACAAAAGACAGCGTTTAAGTGTTTTAATAGATTTCCTTTAAATTTCAAATAAGCATAAATGTTAAGTTTAACCACTATAACATTTACAAAGTTCTATAATAGCCTTTATTTCAATTTAACTTTTTAGTTTATTTAAAACAACTACAACATTTACAAAATGCTGTAATACCCTTACATTACATTACAAAAATGTTGTTAAATCTAATTCAAGGCTTCAACACAAATTTAACCAACAGTTAATTTTAATTTAAACCATTTAACTTATAAAATCATAAAATTTTACATTTTAAAATCATCATTTCAATACTCTTATTTTAATGATTTTTATACAGTTAAATTTCATCCAAAAATCAAATTTTAACATAATTTCTTATTTAAATTAAAGTATTAAATCCCATTTCTTTAATTAATTTAATTACTTAACCATTAAGTTTTAAATTACCAAATTATAACTTATTTCTATTTACTTTACTTAATAAAAATGTCATTTTAACAAAAGTTTAAAATTTCCCACAATAAGTTATATTTCAAAATTTTGACTTAAAACATTCATTTATTCACATTTTCATTTATTCAAAAATCACTTTTATTTTTATAAAAATCATTTTATTCATTTTAATTCAAAATATTATACTTTTACTTTTAAAAAAGAATAATTTTAAAACATTTCAGAAAATAATTTATAACCCACGGGTCTGTATATAGTTTTCTAGCCTATGTCAAGTGATACGGATGTATATCATTTCAATCCGCAGTTTACAAAGAAAAACCGGGTTCTATAATTTCAAACCCGAAGTCCAAAGTAAAATGAATGATTTTGAAAACCGCTCAGGCCTATCATTTCAGCCCATAATGATTTTTCCTTATTCAAAAGTCCGTTCGGGTACGTATCATTTCAACCCATAGTGATTCTAATCTAGAGGGAACCTGCAGTGTGATAAACTGATAAAAATAACAGAACAACATAATATAATAGTAACATATGATATAACAGGTGTTTAAGCATGGGTGAACATCATATGATCATAATACAGCAGGTGTAACATGATAATGCATTTTACAGATTCAAAAGGGGTCAGTTTACTAGTTTTATAAGTACAAATCGTCTTGTGAGAATTACTCACAGTATAAGCTGGAGACGACAACTGAAACACACAAACTGAGATCTTCAAAGGTACGATAGCATGAATATGATTTGAGAATGGAGAGCCAAAGATTAATAGCCTTGGATACATTCAAACCAAACAAATATATATAACATAAGTTTCAAATAAAATATACAATTAAACAATGTTAGAGATGAATGCATAAATCATCTCCAAACCGCTTGCACTTGCCTTCTACCACCTATGCTTCAGATATAGTTCAGGTTTTCATGGCTAAAGCAAGGACTATGATCTGGTTTGGGTTCATAAGAGGTCGGCCTAGCATAGGAAAAGATGGTGCAAAGTTGATGCAAGGATATATGTGCATGGATTACAACTACAAGGCAAAATAACATGAATTCCATGCAACTAAACTCACGGCCTAAGGAAGGACAGCCATGGCCAGGTCTGTAGTTGGATGGAGGATGGTGTGGCAGTGGGTTTCAGGTCATCCATGGGTGGTGGAGGTGGAGTAGGTGGCGGACAAGGGGTGGTTGAAGGTGATGAAGGCATAGGTGATTGGCTATGGTGCATATAGGTGAAGTTTGTGTAGATATTGTTGGATTTGTTCACATGGTGCATGGCCAGTGGATTGGGGCTGTAGAGGAGGTGGTGGAGGCTGGCTCAGGTGGTGGTGGTGGCAGCCATAGTAAAGGAGGAGCAAGGGGCTGAGCTACATGGAAGAAGGCAAGAGCAAATAACATAAATTCAAGCAAAAAAACGTAAAAGAAATGAGGGTTTTTACCAAGCTTTCTGAGATGATGGGAGGCCGAACCTTTTTCTCAGGTTTGAGAAAAATAATTCACTTGAAAAATGAATAGAAGTCGGCTGAAGGTAGTGAAGGATTGGCCACAATTGAATGCATGTAATGGTTGAAATTGAAAAGGTGGAATACAAAAGGACATAAGCAAATCAATGGTCACAACTCTTCAAATTTCTCTTATTTCTTTTTAAATTTTATATAATTGAAATATATATATAAATTAAGATAATAATACGAAAATTTAGTAAATAAAAAAAAATTAAATATATATAATTAAATTAAGAAAATAACGAAGAAAAATGTAAACTAGTCTAGCAAATTTGAAAATAAATGGAACAAACTTTGGAAAATTATTATGTACGTGAAAAATATCTATAAATAAATATAATAACATAACATAAAAATTTATTCACAAAATTAAATGAATAAATTTTAATTAAATACAATTTAAATTAAGAAAATGGCTTAAAATTGCAAACCAGGCTTCAAAAATTGAGATAAATTCAAGTAAACTTTAGAAAAATTATACTATCACTTCAAAAATATTAAAAGATAAAAATATACATAAATAAACATATTAACACATATTAAAATAAAAATATGACAAATAAAATATAATTTATATAATTTAAAATAGACAAAATTGTTAAATAAATCAAATTAGACTCAAAATTGAAATGTACATAACTTTTACAGTTTAACTCCGTTTTCAACGAAACGAAAAGCAGTGTTCAAGTTATTACATATATTTTCATAAAAAAGATAAAATTTAAGATTTAAAATAATTTTAATTTTAAGTTTAAAAGTCAAAGTTTGAACAGTTTGACCAGAAATTCACTTTACAGTAAAATATTCAAATTATACTAGTTTGAACTACAAATCACTTAATAATCAACATTTATATTTAAAAATGAAATGTTTGAATAAAACAAATTTAAATTAATTTAAAATAAAAATAGAAGTCAATTTAAAAATATAAGCAAAATATAGGGTTGTTACACTCTCCCCCACTCAAAACTTTTCGTCCCCGAAAAGGAATGAGGTACGGGAAAGCACAAAAAAAAGATAGATTGAAATAAGATTAAGACAAGATGACAAGGGAATTCAAATTATACCTGATACTATTGTTACAGGTAAGTTTAACAAAGTGGAGATGATCTTCCCAAGATTCTGCAGAATCAGGAACACAAGCACGAAAAGATCCTTTAGAATATGATTCACTCTTTCCGCTTGACCGACGGTCTGTGGATGGAAAGCAGTGCTTAGATTCAAAGTGAGTACCAAAGATTATCAAAGATTATTTCTAATCAGAAAGATTATAGAAATATGTCTATACCAGTCTGTAGCAAGATGAGGAAAATAAGGACAACTAAAAGACAGTTTGAAAACAAAACAAGATAATAAGTTTGAAATTTACAGGGTTTCAGCTTAAATTAATAATTAATTTTACAAAAGTTAAATAAATTTTAACTCTCTCTAATTTCATTATCATATAATCCCATTTTCTTAAACTGACAATTTCAAAAATCATGGATTTGAAAAAAAATCATTATTTATTATACTCATAATGTACTTAATAAATTTAATTCTTCTTTATTCCTAAATAAAATTAAATTCATTCCTCTCAATATATTTTATCACCAATGTTAAATATACTTACATATATTATAACTGTTTTAGTTTATTCTTAATCCTTTTAACATCATTTATATTGTAAAATTTTCAATTACCATTTTATTCTATTTACTTCTGTTAATCTTTTATAACTAAAATTTAAGTGTATAACATTTATTTTAACCATTCAAATTTTATTTATAAAATCTTTTTATATTGTATATTATCCAATTACAATTGTTAACTTCTGTATAATTTGGGTAAGTTATATTGGAATGCAATTGAGTATTATACAAATAAAACTTTCTAATTCAATCATTTCAAGTTTGAATCATTTATTCAAAAATTTTGATTTTCTTTTATATTTGAAATTATTCTTTAAGATAAAATGTAAGAATTAAAGTTCTGATTCAATTCAAACCATTTAGAGATAAATAAATATATGTACATAATATGTAAAATCAAATTTAAATCATATATTTATATATATTATAAATCAAATCATATTTTAGAAACTCAAATCTATTAAATTCTCAAAGCAACATTGCAGCCAGACTACAGAACGGTCTCTTCACTTAGAAACTCGAAAATGAAAGTCGATGATGCCGCGGTCATCAACGAAGTTATTTTCCAGCGACAAAGAGAAGAGCGCCAATTTTTAAACTTCCAAGTTCTTTGAAAACAAATTTCTATTCGAAAATACTTTAGATAATATAACCATTTAAAACTTTAAACACAAGGTTTGAAACCATCAGAAATTAAATTCTCAAGTTTCTTGTTTTAAACTCATTTCAGTTCCTAAATCAATTATAAACAGCTATTTATAACTTCATTTATAGAACAATAAATGATAAATCAAGTATTATCATTTCAAATGATTAATCTAAATCAATTTGTTAATTTCCATAAATTTACTTATATCAAAATTTATTTCACTAACCAAATTTTAAAATAATACCGTGTCAGTTTGTTCTGTCAAAGTGTTTTAGAAATCCTATCGATAGCGTTGAACAGACGAATCGATCGGAAACCCAAATCAACATCAACAACTCAAACAACACAATATAAAACAAAACATTAATATTGATTTACAAGTACAATTCAAAATGTTTAGAAGATAGATTGGAAACAAAAGACAAAATGATTGAATAAAAAAATAGGGAGGTGGATAAGCTTAAATAAATAATAGGCAGCCTTAACCGGGTCAACCGTGACTTAAAGAATAAGATCGATGTGGATTTTCTAGGATAAATCTACATTCAATCTCAAGAGACAGAGTTTGAAATAATAAAGATATTATCATCTAACCAAGGATAAAATCTCTAGTGAATCGATGCTAATTGTAAAGGAGTTTCACCCCTTTACATGAAAATTAGAATATTGGCGAGACTGCCAATTCACTATAAAAATCATTCGAAATGGAGTTATGGGATTCTCCAGAATCAAAGGAAGACAAATAGTGAGGGACACGAATGGATTTTGGAACCACAGGGAACATTCCAAAATTCAAAGGGATTGAGCCAAAAAGGAAGAGATTTAAATTCGAATGAAAGTGATTCTGTAAATACATTTACCATATATGTTGAATTTTGCCTAGAGCTACCTAAGCTCTGATACCAACTGTGACAACCAGGTATTTTCAACCATTCGCATCCACACATGTCGGACTTGAATTGCTCAAAATATCGTGTTGTAAATCAAATTTGGCAAATCTCAGAACATACAGTAAATAGTAATCACAGATCACAGACACAGTGTATTTAATAATGCAGCGAAAGTAAAAAAAAATTGTAGTTCATTGAGCTACTATATAAATATATCAGAGTTAAATAAAATACAACAGAAGAAATAAAGTACAACAGAAGCCTCAAGATGATAACCGAGTAAGCGCTGAATAGACAACAGAACTGGAATAGATAAAACTAGATAAGCAGATAATCTCCAGTGATTCCAATCTCCAGAAAGTGGAATCCAAATCTGTAAATAACTCAGGCTGACCCGAGCGTAAATAAAAATACGAACACTCGAGTTAGGACAATATATACTTATATAATGTAAACCAACTCAAACGAACTGTAATAAGCTACAAGTAACTTAAAGGATGCCTGGGACCGCCCATCCTCTAAGGATCCGTTAAACTATTTACTATGTAGTAATATTGCACTATTATAATGTCTACAGTAAAATAAACTTACTTTTAAATAGCGTTCCAGGCTACCCATATCACCCTTCACACATAATAGTCCCAGCAGTCCATCCAATATCATGACATCTCCATACCGGGTGACTGTCAAAGGATACCACACGGGCTATGGGAGAAAAACAAACTCGTAGTAAAGGATCGGTATGGTAGGTGACACGGTACACAAGGCAATGCCAGGGTAGATATACCAATTACGCATACGGGCTGGTGGTAACGCAGCAGCCACATATGCCCACCTCGGAACACACTCCCATATCAAAATCGGAGGATGACCATCTAATCAATCACAAGTAAGAGTATAGTATCGAAGGAATGTGTCCCATCGGTGGAATGACCTCACTTGGCCCAAGATCGCTCCTGTTTTATCCACCTTATGCCAACTCAATGGAGTTGGGTCCATGTAATATACCTCAAGAATGTCACAACCATCCTACTTCATTCTGGAATCTCCACCGCGTACACAGTTGTTAAAGTGGTTTTCGGTATCGACAGAGAGTACGCCAGATATCCAATCCCGGTCTCTTTAACAACCAATCGTTATTATAACCCATGGTTATAATTTTAAAATATTATATTTTATACTTCAAAATAGAATATCATTTCAAATCCAAATCTTTATCAAAATAAAGATTAAATCATTTCCAAACCATTTCAATATATCAAAATAGCATATCCTTTCCAAACTTCCTTTTCAAATCATTTCAATATATCGAAATATCATATCCTTTCAAAACTTCACTACAAATCATTTTAATATCAAAATATCATTTCAAAGATAGTTTATACTTCGAAAACCCATAATCATTTTTATTTCAAAACTATATTTATTTCAAAAACAATATCATTTCCATTTCAAACATACATTCACTTTTCAAAATAGTTTATACTTTCAAAGTTATAACTCTTTTGAAAACAAACATTGAAATATTACACTTTAAAAATCTGAACATTTTGAAATCATACATTTGCAATCATCCTTTAATTCTATACATTTACAAATTTATTAAATTAAACCCAAATTTCAATTTCAATTTAATTTAATTCAAACCATCATTTTCAATTCAAATTCAGTTTACTAACAAACCATTTCAAATCTTATCAAATTCAAATATAGGTTTAATCCACAAAATACAATATTCAATCTTTAGTATATTTCAAGGTTTGAATATCCCATCTTCCATAAATGCAATATCATTTAAATAAACTTGAATAATATGTACTTCAAAATTTCATTCATCACATAAATTAAATAAATCATAAATCAAATATCCTATCAAAATATCAAAATGTCAAAATATTATTCAAAACATCATTCATTTTTATTCATTTAAATAACTTTTAAATCCCTTCATTTAATTTAGGAATTAATTACCATTTCAAACTTACATTTCAAAAGATTTTATATCAAAAACTAAATCTCTCCATTTAAATCATTTAAAGTCAATTACTTATATTTATTAATTAAATATTAAATTTCCAAAACTTAAATCCTTCCATTTAAAGCCATATAAATGTCTCTTCATTATCTTTATAAATTTAAAATTTATTTTCCAAAATTTTATCATTTTCCAAAGATTCTTTTTTTCCATTAAAGTGATTAAAACAACAAAAATATAGTTTCCGTAGCACTTAAAAATGCTACATAAAGTTATAGTTTAAAACAGTTCATTTGACAAAAGACAGCGTTTAAGTGCTGTAATAGATTTCCTTTAAATTTCAAATAAACTTAAATTTTAAGTTTAACCACTATAACATTTACAAAGTGCTATAATAGCCTTTATTTCAATTTAACTTTTTAGTTTATTTAAAACAACTACAACATTTACAAAATGCTGTAATACCCTTACATTACATTACAAAAATGCTGTTAAATCAAATTCAAGGCTTCAATACAAATTTCACCAACAGTTAATTTTAATTTAAACCATTTAACTTATAAAATCATAAAATTTCACATTTTAAAATCATCATTTCAATACTCTTATTTTAATGATTTTTATATAGTTAAATTTCATCCAAAAATCAAATTTTAACATAATTTCTTATTTAAATTAAAGTATTAAATCCAATTTCTTTAATTAATTTTATTAATTAACCATTAAGTTTTAAATTAACAAATTATAACTTATTTCTATTTATTTTACATAATAAAAATGTCATTTTTAATAAAAGTTAAAAATTTCCCACAATAAGTTATATTTCAAAATTTTGACTTAAAACATTCATTTATTCACATTTTCATTTATTCAAAAATCACTTTTATTTTTATAAAAATCATTTTATTCATTTTAATTCAAAATATGATACTTTTACTTTTAAAAAAATAATTTTAAAACATTTTAGAAAATAATTTATAACCCACGGGTCTGTATAAAATTTTCTAGCCCAGGTAAAGTGATACGGGTAATGTATCATTTCAACCCGTAATTTACAAAGAAAATCCGGGTTCTATCATTTCAAACCCGCAGTCCCAAGTAAATGAAATAAAATGAAAATCGCTCAGGCTATCATTTCAGCCCATAGCGATTTTCCCTTATTCTAAAGTCCGTTCGGGTATGTATCATTTCAACCCATAGTGATTCTAATCTAAAGGGAACTTGCAGTGTGATAAACTGATAAAAATAACAGAACAACATAATATAATAGAAACATATGATATAACAGGTATTTAAGCATGGGTGAACATCATATGATCATAATATAGCAGGTGTAACATGATAATGCATTTTACAGATTCAAAAGGGGTCAGTTTACTAGTTATATAAGTACAAATCGTCTGGTGAGAATTACTCACAGTATAAGCTGGAGACGACAACTGAAACACACAAAATGAGATCTTCAAAGGCACGATAGCATGAATATGATTTGAGAATGGAGAGCCAATGATTAATAGGCTTGTATACATTCAAACCAAACAAATATATATAACATAAGTTTTATACTCAAATATACAATTAAACAATGTTAGAGATGAATGCATAAATCATCTCCAAACCACTTGTACTTGCCTTCTACCACCTATGCTTCAGATATAGGTCAGGTTTGCACGTCCAAAGCAAGGACTAGGATCTGGTTTGGGTTCATAAGAGGTCGGCCTAGCATAGGAAAAGATGGTGCAAAGTTGATGCAAGGATATATGTGCATGGATTACAACTACAAGGCAAAATAACATGAATTCCATGCAACTAAGGTCACGTCCTAGGGAAGGAAAGCCATGGCCTGGTCTGTAGTGGGATGGAGGATAGTGTGGCAGTGGGTTTCTGGTCATCCATGGGTGGTGGAGGTGGAGTAGGTGGCGACCAAGGGGTGGTTGAAGGTGATGAAGGTATAGGTGATTGACTATGGTGCATATAAGTGAAGTTTGTCTAGATATTGTTGGATTTGGTCACATGGGTGCATGGCCAGTGGCTTGGAGCGGTAGAGGAGGTGGTGGAGGCTGGCTCAGGTGGTGGTGGTGGCAGCCATAGTGAAGGAGGAGCAAGGGCTGAGCTACATGGAAGAAGGCAGGAGCAAATAACATAAATTCAAGCAAAAAAATGTAAAAGAAATGAGGATTTTTACCAAGCTTTCTGAGATGATGGGAGGCCGAACCTTTTTCCCAGGTTTGAGAAAAATAATTCACGTGAAAAATGAATAGAAGTCGGATGAAGGTAGCGAAGGAACGGCCACAATTGAATGCATGTAATGGTTGAAATTGAAAAGGTGGAATACAAAAGGACATAAGCAAATCAATGGTCACAACTCTTCAAATTTCTCTTATTTCTTTTTAAATTTTATATAACTGAAATATATATATATAAATTCAGATAATAATACGAAAATTTAGTAAATAAACAAAAATAAATAAATAAATATTAAATATATATAATTAAATTAAGAAAATAACAAAGAAAAGTGTAAACTAGTCTAGCAAATTTGAAAATAAATGGAACAAACTTTAGAAAATTATTATGTACATGAAAAATATTTATAAATAAAGATAATAACATAAAATAAAAATGTATTCACAAAAATAAATGAATAAATTTTAATAAAAACAATTTAAATTAAGAAAATGGCTTAAAATTGCAAACCAGGCTTCAAAAATTGAAATAAATTCAAGTAAACTTTAGAAAAATTGTACTATCACTTCAAAAATATTAAAAGACAAAAATATACGTAAATTAACATATTAACACATATGAAAATAAAAATATGACAAAGATAATATAATTTATAAAATTTAAAATAAACAAAATTGTTAAATAAATCAAATTACACTCAAAATTGAAATGTACATAACTTTTACAATTTAACTCCGTTTTCAATGAAACGAAAGGCAGTGTTCAAGTTATTACATCTATTTTCATAACAAAAGATAAAATTTAAGATTTAAAATAATTTAAATTTGAAGTTTAAAAGTCAAAGTTTGAACAGTTTGACCAGAAATTCACTTTACAGTAAAATATTCAAATTATACTAGTTTGAACTATAAATCACTTAATAATCAACATTTATATTTAAAAATGAAATGTTTGAAATAAAAAAAATTAAATTAATTTAAAATAAAAATAAAGTCAATTTAAAAATATAAGCAAAATCTAGGGTTGTTACAAAACTGTTAAGTTAGTTAGACAACTTGGCCTTTAAAATGGCGTTTGGATTTCGATGAGACCAGGATCGGGTATCGATTTGATAGTCTGAAAACCACATCGATCCAAATTAAACATTAGGTCGTGTAATCTCAAGTGCAGAGTGAGATGGTGCTTTCAGAATGCAAGGGTTATTGTCGTTGACTCTGAGGGTGATTCCAAAATGAGTGTGACGAGATAACGCCTTCGGTTTCGTTCGAACCCGGAACAAACTTGTATGGATTGAATGCTTTCAGCACATCGTCGGGCGGACGATGAGCATTCTAAGAGACATGTTCTATAAACGTAAACGCAGCCTCAAGCCTCATCAACCGGGAATGGCTAAAACAGGGGATGTGCAGCAAGGTTAGGTGGGTCATGCCCAAGCAGGACGAGGTATACCCCTGTCTAGATGTCCCTTTTTGTTCGGCTATGTGGGCGGTTGATCTGCAGCCAACTGCGGGGTTATCTTGTTCGGGACTATTCAGTAAGGAATGGTTCCGACCTTGTGTTGCAGGGGAGTTAGGGTGGCTCTTCGGTACGATGATCTAGGCCACGTACTGTGACGGGTGGTACCCCAGTAGCCCTGCCATTGTATGGGATCCAATTTCCAATAAGCGCCGTACATTTTGATTGTACCCAACTACGTTGGAATGTGAGATGTAAGCATTTCAGTTATTTCTGTATTTTACTTGAAAACCCTAGACATTATTATAATATCAATGAATTTCCTATAAATTGTTTTGGTTAGCGTATGGTAAAAACTTACACGTATTTATGTGTGGGAAGTCTTACGTGATACCTTTATCTCAAATGATTTTCAAAGTTAAACAACTTTAACCGTTTACTCATACCAGACCCATGTCTGACCTGGAGTTTACTCAAATTTTTACGAGTAGCCAGGTGATACGTAATCGGAGTATAGAGTTTTCTGGAGGAGTTGGAGCAGAAGACCAGACGTATGTATCTATCCATATAGTTTCGCTGTGTTGGTTAGTATATGATGTATTTTGGATATATGTATGGGCATATATGTATACGACAGTCATGTTGTATGATATTGTATAACTCTGGTGTATATATAACTATGTAATAGTTATGTTGATGTATTTTACTTTGTTTCATTCCGCTGTGAGATTCTGATATTGTTATTCTTTCTTTCTATTCTTTTCTATTTCTATCCCTTTCTTTCTTATTGATGACACGTCTTTTTGGAGTTAGAAAGCCGGGTCGTCACATATAGTGCCAAACTGGAAAGAAAATACATAAGCAAAGCACAGTATTTATTGAATCATACACAAAGATTCAATTATACTCAGAATTTTAAAATTTGTTTACTCACCTGTCACAAAATTTTGAACAGAGAATAAATCTTACCCTTTGAAATCTGCTAGCCTGAAACCCTCTTGATCTTCTTGTTTGATTGATGAAGTTGTTTTGTTGTTATAGTTAGATTGTTATTTAAGTTTGTAAATAGAGATGTTTATTTTCTTCTTTTTCTCAGGTTTGCTTCTATGTTTTGAATGAACAAGTTAAAATAAGATGATGTATATATATAGGAATGGCTTTAAACAATAGTATGAGCTTCTGGCACAAGCTTTAGCTTATTTTGATCAGACAAGATTTTTTTATGGAGGCTGAGTTGATTTACTTTTGCAATTCGAATTGACAAAATGTTGTGCTAATTAAATGCATATGTCTTTACATATGTTTACACATAATTATGGTTTCTGATATTTATTTTATTTTGTTTATTTGTACAAAGATATTTTGTATATGATATGAATAATTTGTCTCTTTGCATTGGTTATAAAGCACATATGTATTTTACACAGCAACTCTTGTGTTATTCTTAGCATAGCTTCTTCGTTTTATTTCTATTTGTAATTTTACCTTTCAAACCTTTGATTTATAACATATGTTTGTATTTATATATTTCTATTTATATCTTATATTTTTATAATTATGTTTTATACTCATGTTTTAATATTTATGTTTAATATTGATAGGATTGCTTATTTTAAACATTATTATTAAAGATTACATTCATACATATATGATATTAATTGTCACTAATATAGAGCCTTTAATTTAATTAGATAAGACAGATTTTATTTTAAATAGTTTTGAAAGATTCTATTTTAAATTTTCAAATCAAAATTTTCTTTACAGAACATATATTTACATATATAACTGATAAATATCCAAAGATCTTATCATTTTATAAAATGAAAAACTTGTATTTTATTTGAATCAGAATAAATACTTATTAAAATATATTGTCAAAATTCCGGGTCGTTACAGTCTTGATCGCAGGTGGGGGAATCGAAGCGTGGAGCTCAGGCGAGGGTCCAGGCATGTGGTCGTGATCTCCGGTGGTCGGAGATAGGAGGTGCGAAGTGATTTCTTGGGTGATAGTTTGTCACAGTGGGTTCATGTATGTTCGATTTTGCTTAAAATTCAATTTCGTGACCGTTTCGACATTTTTATGGTCGGGACTGTTAGAGATGGTCAACAATGATCTATGGATGGCAGAGGCGATGGTCATAGATGCTCCGACCATGTGTGCATGTGCACAAGGTGTCAGGTTTTGGTTTTGTTACTTATGGATTTGAGGAAGATGGAGATTCGAGTTTGATCTCGGGGAATTGAGTTGCAAGCACGAGTAAGTCCTCGGGGTGTATTCGTGTGGACTAACATGTTTAACAGGGTTTAAAAATTTAAACTAAAAAAAAGATAAAAAGAAAAGGGAGGGGGATTTCCTTGAGTTGCTGCTCGGGATTTTAGCATGTTGGCTCGGGTTAGGGTATGGGTTGCACTGGGTTCGACTCGGGTTGGTTTAAGTATTAACTAAGTTTTTAAATTTTTAAATAAAACAAGTTTAAATAATTTTTCAATTATTTCTTTTAAAATAATAATTGTTTACATAAGTTTGGGATTAGTGAAAAGTTTTGAAAATAAATTATTTTTAAATTAGTTAAGTTTAAAATGTTTTATATATATAACCTTTATTTTTACAATTTATTTTAAATAAACTTAATAATGTAATAAAGGAGTTAATTAAGAAGATAAAAATGTTTTTAAAGGCTAATTAATTTAAAAATCTAAGTTGATGTATGTGTTAATGATAATTAATTCCAAGGCTTATTAAATAAAATTTAATAATGATAATTAAGTAATTAATTAAGATAAGTGGTTTATCTTTGATTAATTAAAGGATAATTAATTAATATAATTATTTAAGGATAATTAATGAAAGTAATTAAAGGATAATTACTTAAAGGATAATTACTTAATGTAAGTAATTAAAGATTAAGTAATTAAGTAATTAATGATTAAGGTTAATTAAAAAATGATTAAGGTTAACTAAATAATGATAAAGGTTAATTAATTAATGATTAAAGCATAATTAATTAATCATTAAAGGATTAATTAATTAATAATTAAGGATTAATTAATTAATTAATTAATTTAAGGGTAATTAATCAGTAATTAAGGATGATTAATTAATTATAGCAAATTAAAAATGATTTGTAATTACTTAATGATAATCAAGCAGGATTAAAAAGTAATTAAAATAATTAATTTAATTTAGGAAATTTAATTGAATTAATTAGGAATTGAACAACTAATTAATCTTGCTTATGGATGAAGGGATCGTATTGAATGCCTTGGATTGTTTGATATCTCCGATATATAATACTCTGTGATATGAATTGCTTTGGATTAAGTTGTGATATCTGTGATATACTGCTTTGTGAATGTGAACTTCTTAAATGAATTAAAAATTATTTACTTAAACAACTTTGCCTTTAAAATGGCATTTGAATTTCGATGCGACTGGGAATCGGATTCCAAATGGTTATTCGAAAACCACATCGAATCTTAAAGATGGATCTTTTGTTTAAAGGATTAAAAATGGAAATTTGTATCCACATGTTTTTAAAATAAGCACTCATTATTCGGTTAAGCCGGGAGAGGACATCAAGTCATAAAAACCATTCCAAATAATGATACGACGAAATGGGATTGCATTTGAAGACGGTATTAAAGACCAGGTATTTTCGAAAACGAAAGGATTATCTGTCGATTGTCTCTGCACTGAGTTGCTCCGGTATAGAGACTACCCTATATGATAGGGAGTACGGTCGAGATTGTGGATATCCGAATTTGCAAGGACTTTTTCCTTAATTGGACGAAGTGCCTTCTATTCCATTCAAACCCAGGATGGACTTTTATGGATGTATGTTTGACATTATGCTTTGAGATGTAAAGCTGGTTTCTATCGAATACATTTCTGTTTGGTGGCGGAGAATTTATTCGCTTAGCTTAACACCCTTCTCTGAGACGTGCGAGCTCAGAGGTTTTGTAGTTGATGGTTACTAGTATATATTCCCAATTTGGTAATGTGGCATGCTAAGTGTTGATCATTGGTTGATCGAAGCATGCCTTTTGTGAAATTCGTAGCTTTGTAGGACGAGACTTCATCGAACCTCACACCTCGGAAATGGTCAAAACAAGAAAGGATACAGCAAGGTTATGGGGGTCGCGCCCCTCATGGTATGTGCATTTCCTTCTGTATAAAAAGTGGTATTCTG
The DNA here is from genome assembly GCA_030765085.1 of Allium cepa. Taxonomy (NCBI): domain Eukaryota; kingdom Viridiplantae; phylum Streptophyta; class Magnoliopsida; order Asparagales; family Amaryllidaceae; genus Allium; species Allium cepa. Next base: position 179,565,017 of record CM060940.1, read on the forward strand.
GTATGGACCCCAGATATTTTGCTTATGTGGTTGTTGGTGTTAATGGCCCTCGATAAAGGTTGGTTACTACCGGGGGATGGCATACTCATGACAGTTAGTTACCTAGTTACAGAGGTAACCTGGCCTTGTGTTGGCAGAGATCCAGTTAGGTTCTCGGGGCGTCCCTCTAGAGGCGTACCCATTCGGATAAAGGAAATTCCTTATCCTTGGCCGTTTGTTGGAAATCCAATCACTCAATACGAGCCCTACATGGTTGTAGTTGTACAACCTGCCATTTAACATGGTAGCTATTGTAGGCATACTATAATGGCACATAGGCTGGCTAAGATTAATATTATACTTTCGAAATGTTTTCTACACTATGCACTAATAATAATATCAAAAGGATTTTTGCGTATCAAGCATGTTTGACTATCGCAAGGAGAAACCGTCCCCATGTGTACGATTGCATTGAGTGTGTGCCGGGAGACCTTATGGTAGTTTCATTTTCAAAAAGCATGAATGGATTTCTTTTGTGTTTTCTTTTTATACAAACAACTGTTTTATGTTTTCTCACACCAGTCCCATGACTGGCCCGGAGTTTATTGTTCCCTTTCCTAAACTCTAGGTTCCCATAATTTTCCACACAGGCAGTCTGGATTCAGGATATCGGTAGGTTTCAGAGCTAGCTTGGATAGTAGATATGGATCTTGAAGTCTTTGAAGTATTTGTCTTTGGAAGCTTTTGGCCTTTAGCTTTTTGGTTTGGAGCTTTGAAGCTTTGGATTGAAGATGGAGTATGTTGGATTCTTAGAAGATCTCTGTTGATATTATTTCCGCTGTTGAGTTGTTTCCGCTGTGGTGTTGTATTCTGTTGTTGTATCTTATATATAATACTTTGATGTTGTTGGTCGATGTTGTATCTATGTTGTATCCATGTTGTGTATCAATGAAATTATCATTTTGTTTCCACTATGTTCTTATCATCTAATGTGTTATAAGCTCCAACTAACAGGACTCCAACATTTGAATCTCCGGCATTTGAATACGGGTGATGTATTCAATGCCGATTTTCGAACGCTGCAGCCCGGGACGTCACATGATTGTACTTGGGAAATAGAAGAAAGCATGCATAAGTCCTATCCCAAATGCAGAATAGATATTTCGGCTTGATCTGGTAAGCCATTTCTCTATCTTTTTATGTATTCATATGTTCTTTGTTTGTCTCCTTGTCTATCAAATTTCGAGGATGAAGTTTTCTTAAAAGGGTATTTGTAACGATCCCATTTCTAAGCTAAATTTAATTTAGTAGTTAATATAATTTTTAAAATTAATTTGTGAATTAATTTGATTTTTTTTCAAAACAAATAAGAGATGTGTTTGTTTTCTGTTTATGTCTATATATAAATAGATTATAAATAGAATTTTGATTTGAAATTCAAAAATAAATATCTTAAAAATAAGTTGGATTTAAAACTCTATATTTTAAACCTTGTATATATATATATATATTTATTAGTGTATAATTAGTTTTAAATCATTTTCTTTAAAGATTTTATATATATTAATAAAAGAAAATGCATTAATTAAAAAATGAAATAAAATATAAATTATATAAAAACAATAATAACATGAATAATTAACAAGTGTAATAATTTTAACATGTATTAAACAAGTGTTAGCTTAATCATAGCATGAAATTACAAGTGTCGTGATTTTCTTTATTTTTAAAAATAAGTAAACAATACTATATATATACATCATTACCCTTCTCTTCCCATTTTTCTCTCATTAAAAAATTTATTCAAGACAATAACCTAAGAAAGAAACAAACCAGAGATAAAAAAATTAAAGCAAACAATCAAACAAATGTCAAACCTGAAGCTATAGATCAGATCAACAATCAACAAAATTCAAATTTAAACTGAAGATCAGTTCTATATCAAGTAGCAGATCAAAGTTCAAGATCAAAACAATTTCCAGTGTTCAAGTTTTACAGGCTTCTCTGTTTTCCAAATCTGTGAGTAAACTATTTTTCTAAAACCTTAATCCGATCTATAACCCAATGCAGGTGATGATCATTGAAGTTATGATGGGAAATATGCTTTGCATGAATATATATTATGCTTACATGTTTGTGTATATATATACATATGAAGATTATATGTGTGCATGTCTGTACATATGAATATATTGCTCTGTTCCAAGTTACAGGTTTTAAAACAAATTCAAAAATCGAAATCACTTGCTCCATTCCCTTTAGGTTATGATTATTAAAAGGAAATTTTTTGCAAGAATGTAAAATCATTTTTAAAAATAGTTTCAAGTGAAAATATTTAGGAAATATTTCAAAAATAAGAAATGACAGTGAAAAATAAATTCAGTTAGAAAATCAATCATTTAAATTTCATGTTTCGAATTCATAACACTATTCGTATTTGAAAATCATGATTTTTGATAAAGATTTCATGATTTTTAGCGTTGTGTTTGGCGAGAATTTGTGAGTTGAACGATTTTGTGACTTTAGCGAGTCATGACGATCAGCAAAGGGCTGGGAGTCGAAATCAATGCCGGAGGAGCCTGGCACAGTGAGGATCTAAGGAAAAATGCTCGGTGGATTTATTGACCACCGTGGTGGCCGAACGATATTGTAGTAGGGTTTAAACCCAGGTTTTGGTTGATGTCGGAATTTGGGTTGTTGTAGCATCATCAACGCACTGGACTTGATCGGTATGGAGAGAATCGATGCGTGGTTGACTGGTGGAGGGTTGGTCGGAGTTTCGAAGGTTCTGGGGGTATGAGGCGGCGGGTCGAGGCGATTCTTGGATGATCTGTCATATTATAGTGGGTTCTCGTAACAACTCAAAATTTTGGTTAATATTTTAAATTTTAATTTATTTGTAAACACTGATTTTCAGTCATTAAAATTTGAATTTTTGGAGTTTTTCCAATTTAATTTGGAATGTGTTTGTAATTTATCTTCCAAAATAGGATAAAATAAATAATTTCTAAAATTTTATATTCTGGTCAAACTTTGACTTTTATTTGAAAATTTTAAATTTTAAAATTTTAAATTCTAATATTTTCATTTGAAGCTGGATATAATTATGATATCCTTTTTGTTTTTTGTTTCATTAAATTCTGATTTATACTTTTAAAATTGGATAAAATACAGCGTTTTACACGTAATTAATTTCTGTATTTTTATTTTATATTTTCCTATGTCTATCTCTTGATTATTATTTTTCTATTCTATTTGTCTACACTTTTATTAATTTATTGGATTTTTATTTGTTTATATCTTTTTATAAATATTGAGAAAATCAAGGGGACGTACGTTTCATTATTTAAATGGTTGCCTTTTCATTTGCGTGGCCTCTTTATTACGTACCCTAGTCGTTCACCATTTTTCTAGTCATGATTTCCTCTTATCAATCATGCATAAAACTCCTCAATCAATTATCATTTCACGTACAAATATTTCCCAGACATTTCCTTCCTCATTTGTCTCTCCTGATTGAAAGAATATATAGTAAGTTTTCAATGGCCTCTTTCTTCTTCTCTTTTCTCTTTTTTCTTCTCTTCTATTTGTTTCCTCAATCTCAACCCTAGCCGAACTCATCACTCCAATCCACTACCTTCCACGTCCAACAACTCCTCAACATTATCACCAAGCCTTGGCATGAAACCCAAGATCCAATCCATCACAAAATTGCCTTGAAACCCTTGCCTATCTCCACTACTTCTTCTACAACTCTCCCCTTAGCCTCGGCCACAACACAAACTCCACCACTCTGCCTTGGTCGTGACCATCTCCATCTACTAGCCATGATCCAGATCTGAGTTGACCCAAAGACTAGCCTTGGCCGAACCAATTTAGACATAGGGCCAAGCCCAAAGCCATCATACCTTTGCCTTTGCCTTTCCAATGCTTATAACCCATACCTTTTCCATATTTCCATCTTTGCCTTTATTTTCTGCCCCTGGATGAGCCTAATGCTTCAGTTTTGATCATGGCTAAACCATGTATGATGATGGTTGAGCCTATAGGTGATGTGGCCGAGCCCACTTGATTATTCAATCCTATTTTTTCTTCACTTTAATTCATTTTGTTCATTGATTTGATTTAAATTATTGTACTGAATTTTGTTCTCACGGTTTAATCCATATTTGTTTGTGGTAAATTATGTATTTATAATTGTTATATTTATTTGTTTCCAAGATTTGGATTTGGGTGCCACTTCTCTTCAAATCTAGTGCATGCTTTTCGTGCCTTTCTGTGTTTGTTGTGTGCCATTACTTCATAATCTCTAGCTTCAAAAAGGTGAGTTATTCACTCTAGACATCCGTACTTATATGATGGTGAAACGATAACAAGTGAATATGTAATGATTGATATACTATGTTCATATATGCTTGTGATTTGTTTATATAATGTATAACCTGATTTTATACCTGCTATATCATCTGTTATAATGCTATACTGTTATCTTATTTTCTGTATCTCACAACTGCATGTTCCCTTATCACTATGGGTTGAAATGATACATACCCGAACGGACTTTAGAATAAGAAAAAATCATTATGGGCTGAAATGATAGGATCGAGCGATTTTTATTGTATTTGATTTACTTAGGATTGCAGGTTTAAAATGATAGAACCCGGATTTTTCTTTTTAAATTACGGATTGAAATGATATATTATCCGTATCACTTGACCTAGTTTAGAAAATATTATACAAACCTGTGGTTAATTATATATATTTTCTGAAATTTATAAGTATTTCTAAATGTAAAATAAATATGACATTTTAACTTAAATTGGATTTAAATAATTTAAATGAATTTATAGTGATTTTTCTATAATTTAAAATCTATAAAGAATTAAATGGAAAGGTGTATTTTAAAATATGACTTAACTTGGAAATTAGAAATGTGGTTTTAAATGGAAAATTTTAAGTTAAGTAAATGAATGGAAATTTAGTTTAATTTATGAAACGGGTATTTTAAAATAACGCATTAAGTTAAATGTAAAAATAAAAAGTTGAGAAAATAGTTTACTCTTGATTGAATTATTGTCTAAATTGGATATTTATTTATTAAAGGTTTATTTTATTGGATCATAAGTTAAATGATATCTAAATGAATATTTTTGAAGCGAAAAATATGATATTTATAAGTTAAAAAGGGCTAAAATTGAAGTTTTATTATTTTCGAAATTTTGTATAAAATCAGGAATTAGCAGTGGCAGCACTTCAGAAATGCTATGATTTTAAGACAGCATTTGTTAAGTGCTATCATTTCTGGAAATAAACTAATTTCTGAATTAACTAAAAAACTACTGCAGCACTTTGTAAGTGCTGTTGTTGCTGAAACTAAACTATATTTTGAAATAACTAGATAGCTACTGCAGCACTTTGTAAGTGCCGTTGTTGCTGAAAGTAAACAATTTTGTATAACTAAATAGCTACCATAGCACTTGATAAGTGCGGTTGTTGCTGAAATGAATCTGAACCGTTTTAAATTACTGTGTAGCACTTTGTAAGTGCTGCTGTTTTTGAAATTTAGCTGTTTTGAAATAACTAAATACCTACGGTAGCACTTCATAAGTGTTGCTGTTTTGAATTTGACAATGTTTTTGAAATATTACTATATCTACTGTAACATTTTATAAGTGCTATTATAGCTGAAATTTGCAATGTTTTGGTACTTTATAATTGAATGAATGAACTTAGAAATGTTACAACTGTGAAATGAATATTATTTGATATTGAATTTAAATGGTTTAAATAAATATGTTTTGAAGTGAAATATAAACCATTTTGAAATTTATAACCATGGGTTATAATGACGATTGGTTGGCAAAGAGACCGAGATCGGACATGAGCATACTCTTTGTCGATACCGAAAACCACTTTGACAACCGTGTACGCAGTGGAGATCCCAGAATGAAGTAGGATGGTGGCGACGTTCTGTTGAGGTATATACGTGGACCCGATTCCTGCGAGTTGGCATAAGGTGGCTAAAACAAGAGTAATCGACGGGCTAATGAGGTCGCTCCTCTTATCGAACCCACTTCTTCGTATGCCATTTTATTACTTTGTAATTGATTGGCGCGCACGTTTGATTTTGGAAGTGTGGTTCAAGGTGGGCGGTAGTAGCTACTATGCGTTACCATCGGTCTGGAAGTGCAATTGGTATATCTACCCTGGCATTGCCTAGTTTTGCTGTGTCACCTACCCTAGCGTGCCTTGTACGATTTTGGTTTTGTGTTGTGGCCTATGGAGTATCCTCTGGCGGCTTCCCGATCAGGAGGGACTATGATAGTGGATAGACTACTAGGACTATTTATGTGTTAAGGGGGATATGGGTAACTCCTTAACGCTATTTTAAAGTAGGTTTATTTTACGATAGACACTATTATAATAGCGTATATTACTACATAGTAAATAGTTTCACGGATCCTTAGAGGATGGGCAGTCCCAAGCATCCTTTAAGTTACTCGTACATTTTTTTTACAGTTCACTTGAGTTGGGTTACATTGTATAAGTATGTATGTCCTGACTCGAGTGTTTGTGTTATTTTATTACGCTCGGGTCAGCCTGAGTATCACACCTTAGATCTATTTTCTGGAAGCTAGAGATTTCTGGAGTTTATCTGCTTATCTATTTTTATCTACTTTAGTTCAGTCATTCTATTTCAGCTTATGTATTAGAGACTTATATATTTGGGAATTATACTGTATTTATTTCAGAACTGTGTTTGTTTTTTTTCAGACTATGTATTTTGTACTTGTTTTGAGACTGGGTTTGTAGTGGTTTCATGAACCACTATGGTTATTTTTATTTCCGCTAGGAGTATTCTAATATTCTATGCCTGTGATTCTGTGATTGACTTTGTTTGCACCAAATTTTATTACAATCTATTGTTTTGGGCTATTAAAGTTTGACATATTTTTGTTTTATTGTCGAATTTGAATGGTGCAAATTAGTGGATCGTTACATTTGGTATCAGAGCTTTGGTTTTAGGCAAAACTTAGCCTACGGAGCAAAAACTCATTAGAGATAGGGTAGAAATACCCTAGAATGAGCGAAATCAATCTTAGAATCTTTTCTTTGTGAGAGAACGTATTTTAAAGTACAAGATGATTTTCAAATGATTTTCAAAGGATTTTAAAAGAGTATTTTATATAAAACTTTTCTTGTTTTGAAATCAAATTTTTCCTTAACTTCTTTCTTTTCCTTATCCACCTTGTTAATAATTCCTTTATTCGGGATATTCAATTCCCATTGCATCTTCTCTTATCTAATCTTGTCTGTGTTTCTCAATTTCCTCTATCCTAAAATTCATTCTTAATTCTTTAGGATGAGTCATAGGAATGCAAGAGGTAGGGGACGTGGTATTGCCCCAACTCCTGAGCCTGCTATCCCATTCAGGTTCACAAAGCTTTGTAAGGAATATACTGAGCTTAGTGGCACCAAGTTCACTAGATCTGAGAGCATTATTGAAGACCAATAGTGGTTGAAGGATTTGGAGAGAATCTGCTGCGGTCTTGAGATCACTAATGCCCAGCAGCGTCAATTGGCAGCTTGGCAATTGAAAAGAGCAGCCTTGGATTGGTGGGAGTCGATCACTGCCGACACTACTGAGGCTGACATATCTTGGGAACAATTTAGGTACCATCTCCTGTTTGTTCCAAATTTGGTTCAGTTTCTCTTTTGAAATAGGTCTTAAGTTCCTTTATCGTGCTTTAGGGATGCTTTTCTTTGAAGTGGATGCCCAAGGTAGGAAAGTCTCAACTGTATCGGGAATTCATGGATCTGAAATAGGATAATATGTCTTTTGCTGAATATGAGAGGAAGTTCAATGAACTTTCAAAGTTTGGCGTTAATTTTATTGACAATCCTTTCAAGAAAAATATGAAGTTCATTGCCGGTGCACGTCCGGAGTATTATGACTACTTCATAGCTCATGTGCACAGTCCTTTCACTAATCTGATGGACATGGCCATTAGATACGAGAAACCTACTTCTAAGGATCCTCCAGCTGCCCGTTCTGCTTCAGCTCGGTCTTTTTCTGGTAATCCTAGGAAGAGGAAGCCTGTAACGACCCAGAATTTTTAATAATTTAAATTTGAATATTTAATTTATTTTAAATATTAATAAGTGAATTTATAAGTCAAATAAATTTTTATTTGAATTATTGGATTTAATTGGATTATTAAATTGATAATTTAATATGTTAAATTATGGAAATAAATGAAAATCGAGTTAAATATGATTTAAAATAATTTGGAAAATTTTATTTTATCATATGGAAGTTAGAATGATATTTTAGAACTTTTAAAATCGAATTAAAAGTAAATTTGTGAAAATTGAATATTTTAATATTTAATAATCGACTGTAAAATAGTCAATTTTTGAACAGTCTCAGAATTGAACGAAACCAGTTCCATTGGATCCGTAATAGTTAGTTATTACCGGATTTCAATTTTCGTGTCAATCGGAGCTATCGTTTGATCGTGGCAGCTCGAAACGCATCGAATTATTTTTAATTTAAATTTGGCGAGTCAAAATAGCCATTTTTCAAAAAGTCTCAGATTTCGACGAAACCAGTTTCATCGGATCCGTAATGTGATATTATTGTAAGGTTTCAAATTTCAAGTCAATTGGATTTACCGTTTGTCCGGTACAAATTAAAACGCCTAGAAATCGACTTAAATCGGTTTAATTTAAATTGAGCGTTTTCAGCCATAACTCGCACATACTTCCGAATTAGCTTCCGAAACTTGTTCCATTGTGTCCGGAACGCGGGATAAACCCTAGGTACGCTGGTTACGGCGCCTAAATCGGAGTTCGGAATTTTCGGATGAATAGTGTCGTTCAAAACTCTATAAATAGACCCTATACCCTTCATAAATTAGAAATAACAACCCTAACCCTAATTCTATATGCATAGCCGCCACTTTCTAATTCAAAGGCCAGAATTGTCCCAATTTCAACCCTTAATCTCTTCCAATCCGTGAAGTTTTGGCCAAAGTTGTTAACTACAACATTGAAGAGCATGGAGAGAGCTTTAATTCCATACGGTGATGATGGATTTTGGTGCAACGGAGGGGGAGTGATGTGTGGCCGTTCTCTACAGTTTTGGCATGCCATTCGAGGTGCATCTTAGGGCCGAGCTACAGGTTGCTTTGGCCGTGGGTGTGGGGGAGATAGGCGCATGGAATGAAGGAGCTTGATCGATGCAAAGGCGATTGAATTTGGGTGAAAAATTAAACCCTAGGAATCAACTATGGGTTCGGCCTCATTCCTATTGCTTGTAGCTTGAAACGCAAGTGGAAGATGAAGGAAGGAGGGCCAGATTTGCATGGGATTGGATCTAAGGGCTGGTGTGAGTTTGGGTTTAAAATATAAAAGTTATTGTTGAAATTTAGTTATAAAATCGTGTACGAACTTCATAAATTCATATCTTTTTCATACGAGGTCGAAAAAATGCAAACCCAGTTGCGTTGGAATCGTATGGACGAGCACTACGCGATGCAGTTGGTTTGGAGTCGTTTGGAGTTAGTGAGAATTTTGGGTAAAACTAAACGCGCGTTTAATTTTATTCGAAATAAAAGCTAAAACGGAAATTAAAACCAAGGTGAGAATTTCTCACTCAATCGAATAGATTTCCATTTTATTTTAAATAGTTAGATTTAAAATATTTGAATGCATGTTTGAATGATGACTGTAAATTATTGATTGTTAAAATAGACATTATGCGCCGTTAGTAAGCGGATGTTATTTAATATAAACATATACCGCGAATATTTCATAAACAGTGAAATTGGTATTATATATAATATCAATATATATATATTGGCATATGTATATATTGGAGTTATTGATTTCCCGCATTTATTTGTTTAGCGGATGAGACCCTATTACGCCGTTAGTAAGCGGATAATATTTAATAAGAACATGTACCGCGATAATTTTGTACTGGAGCGAAATTGGTATTGTGCTAATGTTTTTGAATGCAGGAAACAGGTTGGAGGAATCCAACTGGATTCCTCAACAGTATTTATTTAATTTCAGATATTTTGATATTTGATGGATTATCATATCGATATATGATATCGTTGTTAGTCGTGATTGACTATTTGGTGTGTAGCATCATTGGACCCAGATTTTGGGATTTTAAAATGATTTTAAAAGTGATTTTTGAAAATATACTATATTTTTGGAATTGATCCATTATAAATAAATAAACGTTATAATTTTTTAAGTTATAAAAATTATGGTTTTTGTGAAATATAGTTAAAAAGCTGATTTCTAGAAATACGATTAAAAGTCGATTTTTGAGAAATATGAACTAATGATTTTATAAAATAATTTAGATTGGATTTTTGAATATATGATAAAAGTTTAAATATAGGATTTATAAAATTTGATTATTTTATAAATCGAAATGATGAAATTATAAAGGAAATTAAAAGATGTTTTAAAGAATAATATTAATTGATTTATATTAAGAGATTTATAAACGGATATTTATAAATCGAAATATTGACATTATAAAACGAGTCTTTATAAGTGTTTGAATGAAGTGAAAATGAAATTCACTAATGAATGAAATTTATAGAATTATGTAACGGTGAAGTTAAAAATGGAATTTTATAAACAATAGGTTTATAAAATTTGTAAAGTTCAAAGGAACGATTTTTGCAAATAAATAAATTATAAGTGTTTGGCTTATAATTTGGACCTTTGGTTTATAATTAAGATTATAAATCGAATAGGTAAATAAAGAAGATTTATAAAGGAAGTTGTTATGAAATAAATGGAAATGGAATTTATAAACATTGTTTTATAAATTCGCAAACGACTTATTTTGATAAGTTAATTGTTATAACTTATAAATGGAGTTATATTCACGTTTTTAGACAGTGAATAATCCTTTAAAATAAAATGAATAAAAGGATGTAATTTGTTAACGTAGTTTATTCACGTTTTTGAATAGTGAATAACACGTTAAAGAAATTGTTTAGAATGTGAATGTTTTAAATAGAATTAAAACGATCTAACGATGTTTTAAAAGGTGTTGAGATTCGAAACTATAGATTTCAACATTTATTGTTGGGATAGATGTTTCGAGAAATAAAAGGAAATAGTGGACTATAACACTGTTGTTATAGTAAATGATTTCCGAAAGGAAATGTTTTGTATAGTATTGGGATTTATATATCTATTTTATTTCGAATCCCTATACTAGTGATTTTGGGACGTTGTAACGATGTTTTACGTAACATTCGTTTTGGCCCAAATAAATATGTTAAGTGAATGATTTCCTTAAAGAATGAAATATATACTTAATTCGGTTTAAGTATATTGAATATTTTCTAAGTGTTGAAAATAAAAGATTGTAAATTACTTATTTAATAAGTATGGAATTGTTTTCCAGTATAAAGTGAATATTTAGAATTTATCTTTTTGAAGATAAATTGAAATGAATGATTGAAATCATATATGCATGGATATTTTGAAATATAAATTCATTATGGAATTTATGAATGAAAAGTGGAATTTGTATGAAAATAAATATTGATTTATTTTTGAAGTGTTGAAACTATATATCTAGTAAAGATATTTTTGGAAAATAAATAATTTGGAAAATTATTTGGAATCTGGTGATGTGTGCATATCCAGTGATAGTTCAATAACCGACTATCAATATTTCCCTTTGAATGGGTAATTGATGTGATTTGTTTGAATTTGAATGCACACTTATTTTTGAATAAGCGCTCACTATTCGGGTTAACCGGGAAAGGACCATGGGGTCGTATAACCCATTCCGAATATGTGATACGTCGTTGTGAATTGCATTTGAAGATCAGTGTTGAAGACCGATATTTGCGAGAGCGATAGGATGACCTATCGATTGTCTCTGCACTGGGTCGCACCTGGTATAGAGATTCCATAAGTGATGGGAAATCCGATCAGGATTGTGAATATCCGGATTGCAAGGACTTCTTTGTAAGTGCCTTCGGTTCTGTTCGATCCCGGAACAGACTTGTATGGATTGTATGTCTGACATTACAAGTTGAGATATAAAGCCGATTTCTTTCAAATATATTTCTGTTGGTGGCGGAGAATTTATTCTTTGCTTAACACCCTTCTTTGAGACGTACGAGCTCAAAGGTTATATAGTTGAAGTTATCAGCAATATATCCCATTTTGGTAATGTGACATGCTGAGTGATGCTGAAATGATCATTGTGTTGATTATTTGTGATAGGATCATTTATTTGATCGTCTATCTTAGTGATCATTGTGTTGATCATTTATTGACCCAAAGCACGGCTTTTTGTACAAAGTGTGTTTTTGTGGACGTGAATTCGTCGAGCCTCACATCCCGGAAATGGTCAAAACAGGAAAGATGCGGCAAGGTTATTAGGGGTTGCTGTAGCTCCCCTTAAGGTATGTGCATTTCCTTCTGGAAAGGGGTGGTATCATGGTATGGAGCCCAGATACTTACTCATGTTGAAAACACTCTATTTATTATGGTGTGATGTTGGATATCGAGCGCTCGGTTGAAAAGGTCCTAAAGGACCGGGGAATGGCGTACTCGTGTCAGTAGTTACCCAGTTAGGGGTAACCCGGCCTTGTGTTGGCAGAGATCCGGTTTGGTTCTCGGGGATGTCTTTCCAGAGGCATTCTCATGTGGCAATGGGAAGTTCCTTGGCCTGATCATTCGTTGGAAATCCAAAGAAACAATACGAGACTTGTACGGTTTTAGTTGTAGAACCTGCTATGGAATGTAGCGGTAACCTGCTATTGAACATAGTTAGCTATAGTAGGCATACGATAATGGTCGTATGTTGGCTAAGATTTATATTCTACTTTTGAAATGAATTTGTTATACACTATACACTAATAATAATATCAAATGTTATTTTAAATGCGTATCAAGCATCTTTGACTATCATAAGGAGAAATCTCCTCCGATTCTGCGTTTGCATGTGTGTGTGTGCGGGAGGCCTTATGGTAGTCTCATTTTTAAAAAAAGCATTGCGAATTAATTTAAAAATATCCCACTTTTTGATTTTAAAATAAATAAACTGTTTTGAGTTCTCACACCAGTCACATGACTGACTTGGAGTTTATTGTTTTCCTTCCTAAACTCTGGGTGCCCACCAATTTCCACACGGGCAGTTAAGAGTTAGGTTTATCAGGATATTCTGGATATTCTGGAGTTGCTGGAGGCAAGCTGGATGGCATGGCATATTACTTATATAGTATTTCTCTTTCCGCTGCACTGTTTGATGTTGATGATGTTGTACACTCTGATGATGTAATGAAATGAAATGTAATGTGATAACTGATATAGTTCTTTGTTTAAAGATTATTCATTTATTATTATATGTTGTTCCGCTGCGAATTGTGAGATTCTGTTGTTGTGCTGTTATTTCTTTCTGTTCCGTTCTATTTTTAAAATCTTCTATCTTCTGTTTTTCTAATTTTCTGTTTTCTAAAAATTGTCTATCTTCTTTTCCCTCTATTTTTCTTTTTCTTTCTATCTTTTCTCTCTTCTTTCTTTTTCTTAAATTCTTTTTAAAACCCATAACTTCTCGGTTTTCGGCCTTCGATATTCGGCAGTCGATAAAGTGAGTGTCGATGTTGAATTTTCGAAAGTCGAAAATTTTAGGGGCGTTACATTTGGTATCAGAGCTCTGATGGTTAAGCGACAACCATGGTTCTGTTGGGTATAATTCATTAGAGATAGAGTCAGTAGTACTCTAGAATGAGTTTGAGAGTAATAATAGCTATGAGAGCGTATTTGTTAATGAATATAAAAATTGTTTTATATTGTGATGATTGGTTTGTTGAGTGGCATATGAACCTTCGTCAGCACGGTCAGTCAAACTATGCCGAAGGGGTTTCTAAACACTTGAATAGAACAATACGACACAGTATTGATTTTAAAATTGGGTAAATGAAATAATTTTACCTTGGTTATATTTTATATAAAAGGAATAATTTTTCAGAATTATTAAAGTGTATATATAAGTTGATTGTTAGGTTGTTTGAATAATCTAAATAAAAGAATAATTGTATAAGCAAATGAATTATAAGAATTGAATTATAATTAAAGTGTTTACAATTGTGAAATAAACTTATATATATAAGAAGTGAATTTAAAGTTAAATGGAATATAACTTAAGAGATATTGAATTAAGTTGATTTTGGTATCGAAGTAAATAATCAAGTGGATTAAATGAATATGAACTTGAGTTATGTAATAGAATTCAACTTTGTAATTGAATTGAATGAATGGATTGGATGTTAAAACAATTGAATGTAATTTAAGTTGATAAGGAATAATTAATGAAAGTGTTAATTCATTAAAATCTAATTTTATTAGAAGTTGAATAAATTGGAATGGAAATCAATTTAATGTTAAACCAAATTGAATGAATATAAGCAAAGGAATTTGGTTGTAACTAATATACATTGGTTGTTATATGGTTGTTAGTTGATTGTTTATAATTCATTAAGTGTTAATGAAATTGAAAGCTATGAAATTAAATTCAAATTAAAGGTAAATAAATTTGAATAGAATTAAATGTGAATTGAATTTAAATTAGTAAATGTTAACTAATTGAATTGAGAATGAATGTTGATAAAATCCAATGTTGATAAATCAAATATGATTTAGAGTGAAAACCAATTCATTAAGTATTAATGAGAATATGAATGAATTTGTTGAATGTTAGTTGGTTGATGGTTGAATATATATTGCTATTGTTGCATTTGCTACGTGACATATATAGTTATTATGAGATATATGTTGTATATTGAGATTATTTGCATATGTGCATGTTCTCATGTTGTTTGTTAAGTGTTGAGTAGGTGCGGATCGCGTTTGCTTCGCATTTGGAGCTCGCTTTTGCGCTATATTAGCCGTATATGCTTGCTAATAAAATATAAGGTACATATCTCGGATTAAATATCGTACTTTTACACTTTTTTCCCTTCGGGATGCCTCATTACTTGATGAGATGTATATTTGTGATATATATACTGTCATTTTTTTTCGGATCGAGCCGCGCAAAGGAGACTATGGCGAATTTTTCCAAAAATTTAAGGCGTTAGAAAATTTTTGAGTAAATCGGAAAATTTTGGAAAACTTTAACTTTGTTTTAGAATTGAAAGTTAAATGATATAATTTGTTTTTGAAAAGATAACTAAGTATGATTTGAAAACTTAGTAAAGTATTATAAGAAGTTTAACTATGAATTTTGGAAAGTTAATAGATTCTGTAACTTTTCTTACTTGTAATTTCGAGGACGAAATTCTTTTAAGGGGGAAAGATTGTAACGACCCAGAATTTTTAATAATTTAAATTTGAATATTTAATTTATTTTAAATATTAATAAGTGAATTTATAAGTCAAATAAATTTTTATTTGAATTATTGGATTTAATTGGATTATTAAATTGATAATTTAATATGTTAAATTATGGAAATAAATGAAAATCGAGTTAAATATGATTTAAAATAATTTGGAAAATTTTATTTTATCATATGGAAGTTAGAATGATATTTTAGAACTTTTAAAATCGAATTAAAAGTAAATTTGTGAAAATTGAATATTTTAATATTTAATAATCGAATGTAAAATAGTCAATTTTTGAACAGTCTCAGAATTGAACGAAACCAGTTCCATTGGATCCGTAATAGTTAGTTATTACCGGATTTCAATTTTCGTGTCAATCGGAGCTATCGTTTGATCGTGGCAGCTCGAAACGCATCGAATTATTTTTAATTTAAATTTGGCGAGTCAAAATAGCCATTTTTCAAAAAGTCTCGGATTTCGACGAAACCAGTTTCATCGGATCCGTAATGTGATATTATTGTAAGGTTTCAAATTTCAAGTCAATTGGATTTACCGTTTGTCCGGTACAAATTAAAACGCCTAGAAATCGACTTAAATCGGTTTAATTTAAATTGAGCGTTTTCAGCCATAACTCGCACATACTTCCGAATTAGCTTCCGAAACTTGTTCCATTGTGTCCGGAACGCGGGATAAACCCTAGGTACGCTGGTTACGGCGCCTAAATCGGAGTTCGGAATTTTCGGATGAATAGTGTCGTTCAAAACTCTATAAATAGACCCTATACCCTTCATAAATTAGAAATAACAACCCTAACCCTAATTCTATATGCATAGCCGCCACTTTCTAATTCAAAGGCCAGAATTGTCCCAATTTCAACCCTTCATCTCTTCCAATCCGTGAAGTTTTGGCCAAAGTTGTTAACTACAACATTGAAGAGCATGGAGAGAGCTTTAATTCCATACGGTGATGATGGATTTTGGTGCAACGGAGGGGGAGTGATGTGTGGCCGTTCTCTACAGTTTTGGCACGCCATTCGAGGCGCATCTTAGGGCCGAGCTACAGGTTGCTTTGGCCGTGGGTGTGGGGGAGATAGGCGCATGGAATGAAGGAGCTTGATCGATGCAAAGGCGATTGAATTTGGGTGAAAAATTAAACCCTAGGAATCAACTATGGGTTCGGCCTCATTCCTATTGCCTGTAGCTTGAAACGCAAGTGGAAGATGAAGGAAGGAGGGCCAGATTTGCATGGGATTGGATCTAAGGGCTGGTGTGAGTTTGGGTTTAAAATATAAAAGTTATTGTTGAAATTTAGTTATAAAATCGTGTACGAACTTCATAAATTCATATCTTTTTCATACGAGGTCGAAAAAATGCAAACCCAGTTGCGTTGGAATCGTATAGACGAGCACTACGCGATGCAGTTGGTTTGGAGTCGTTTGGAGTTAGTGAGAATTTTGGGTAAAATTAAACGCGCGTTTAATTTTATTCGAAATAAAAGCTAAAACGGAAATTAAAACCAAGGTGAGAATTTCTCACTCAATCGAATAGATTTCCATTTTATTTTAAATAGTTAGATTTAAAATATTTGAATGCATGTTTGAATGATGACTGTAAATTATTGATTGTTAAAATAGACATTATGCGCCGTTAGTAAGCGGATGTTATTTAATATAAACATATACCACGAATATTTCATAAACAGTGAAATTGGTATTATATATAATATCAATATATATATATATTGGCATATGTATATATTGGAGTTATTGATTTCCCGCATTTATTTGTTTAGCGGATGAGACCCTATTACGCCGTTAGTAAGCGGATAATATTTAATAAGAACATGTACCGCGATAATTTCGTACTGGAGCGAAATTGGTATTGTGCTAATGTTTTTGAATGCAGGAAACAGGTTGGAGGGATCCAACTGGATTCCTCAACAGTATTTATTTAATTTCAGATATTTTGATATTTGATGGATTATCATATCGATATATGATATCGTTGTTAGTCGTGATTGACTATTTGGTGTGTAGCATCATTGGACCCAGATTTTGGGATTTTAAAATGATTTTAAAAGTGATTTTTGAAAATATACTATATTTTTGGAATTGATCCATTATAAATAAATAAACGTTATAATTTTTTAAGTTATAAAAATTATGGTTTTTGTGAAATATAGTTAAAAAGCTGATTTTTAGAAATACGATTAAAAGTCGATTTTTGAGAAATATGAACTAATGATTTTATAAAATAATTTAGATTGGATTTTTGAATATATGATAAAAGTTTAAATATAGGATTTATAAAATTTGATTAATTTATGAATCGAAATGATGAAATTATAAAGGAAATTAAAAGATGTTCTAAAGAATAATATTAATTGATTTATATTAAGAGATTTATAAACGGATATTTATAAATCGAAATATTGACATTATAAAACGAGTCTTTATAAGTGTTTGAATGAAGTGAAAATGAAATTCATTAATGAATGAAATTTATAGAATTATGTAACGGTGAAGTTAAAAATGGAATTTTATAAACAATAGGTTTATAAAATTTGTAAAGTTCAAAGGAACGATTTTTGCAAATAAATAAATTATAAGTGTTTGGCTTATAATTTGGACCTTTGGTTTATAATTAAGATTATAAATCGAATAGGTAAATAAAGAAGATTTATAAAGGAAGTTGTTATGAAATAAATGGAAATGGAATTTATAAACATTGTTTTATAAATTCGCAAACGACTTATTTTGATAAGTTAATTGTTATAACTTATAAATGGAGTTATATTCACGTTTTTAGACAGTGAATAATCCTTTAAAATAAAATGAATAAAAGGATGTAATTTGTTAACGTAATTTATTCACGTTTTTGAATAGTGAATAACACGTTAAAGAAATTGTTTAGAATGTGAATGTTTTAAATAGAATTAAAACGATCTAACGATGTTTTAAAAGGTGTTGAGATTCGAAACTATAGATTTCAACATTTATTGTTGGGATAGATGTTTCGAGAAATAAAAGGAAATAGTGGACTATAACACTGTTGTTATAGTAAATGATTTCCGAAAGGAAATGTTTTGTATAGTATTGGGATTTATATATCTATTTTATTTCGAATCCCTATACTAGTGATTTTGGGACGTTGTAACGATGTTTTACGTAACATTCGTTTTGGCCCAAATAAATATGTTAAGTGAATGATTTCCTTAAAGAATGAAATATATACTTAATTCGGTTAAAGTATATTGAATATTTTCTAAGTGTTGAAAATAAAAGATTGTAAATTACTTATTTAATAAGTATGGAATTGTTTTCCAGTATAAAGTGAATATTTAGAATTTATCTTTTTGAAGATAAATTGAAATGAATGATTGAAATCATATATGCATGGATATTTTGAAATATAAATTCATTATGGAATTTATGAATGAAAAGTGGAATTTGTATGAAAATAAATATTGATTTATTTTTGAAGTGTTGAAACTATATATCTAGTAAAGATATTTTTGGAAAATAAATAATTTGGAAAATTATTTGGAATCTGGTGATGTGTGCATATCCAGTGATAGTTCAATAACCGACTATCAATATTTCCCTTTGAATGGGTAATTGATGTGATTTGTTTGAATTTGAATGCACACTTATTTTTGAATAAGCGCTCACTATTCGGGTTAACCGGGAAAGGACCATGGGGTCGTATAACCCATTCCGAATATGTGATACGTCGTTGTGAATTGCATTTGAAGATCGGTGTTGAAGACCGGTATTTGCGAGAGCGATAGGATGACCTATCGATTGTCTCTGCACTGGGTCGCACCTGGTATAGAGATTCCATAAGTGATGGGAAATCCGATCAGGATTGTGAATATCCGGATTGCAAGGACTTCTTTGTAAGTGCCTTCGGTTCTGTTCGATCCCGGAACAGACTTGTATGGATTGTATGTCTGACATTACAAGTTGAGATATAAAGCCGATTTCTTTCAAATATATTTCTGTTGGTGGCGGAGAATTTATTCTTTGCTTAACACCCTTCTTTGAGACGTACGAGCTCAAAGGTTATATAGTTGAAGTTATCAGCAATATATCCCATTTTGGTAATGTGACATGCTGAGTGATGCTGAAATGATCATTGTGTTGATTATTTGTGATAGGATCATTTATTTGATCGTCTATCTTAGTGATCATTGTGTTGATCATTTATTGACCCAAAGCACGGCTTTTTGTACAAAGTGTGTTTTTGTGGACGTGAATTCGTCGAGCCTCACATCCCGGAAATGGTCAAAACAGGAAAGATGCGGCAAGGTTATTAGGGGTTGCTGTAGCTCCCCTTAAGGTATGTGCATTTCCTTCTGGAAAGGGGTGGTATCATGGTATGGAGCCCAGATACTTACTCATGTTGAAAACACTCTATTTATTATGGTGTGATGTTGGATATCGAGCGCTCGGTTGAAAAGGTCCTAAAGGACCGGGGAATGGCGTACTCGTGTCAGTAGTTACCCAGTTAGGGGTAACCCGGCCTTGTGTTGGCAGAGATCCGGTTTGGTTCTCGGGGATGTCTTTCCAGAGGCATTCTCATGTGGCAATGGGAAGTTCCTTGGCCTGATCATTCGTTGGAAATCCAAAGAAACAATACGAGACTTGTACGGTTTTAGTTGTAGAACCTGCTATGGAATGTGGCGGTAACCTGCTATTGAACATAGTTAGCTATAGTAGGCATACGATAATGGTCGTATGTTGGCTAAGATTTATATTCTACTTTTGAAATGAATTTGTTATACACTATACACTAATAATAATATCAAATGTTATTTTAAATGCGTATCAAGCATCTTTGACTATCATAAGGAGAAATCTCCTCCGATTCTGCGTTTGCATGTGTGTGTGTGCGGGAGGCCTTATGGTAGTCTCATTTTTAAAAAAAGCATTGCGAATTAATTTAAAAATATCCCTCTTTTTGATTTTAAAATAAATAAACTGTTTTGAGTTCTCACACCAGTCACATGACTGACTTGGAGTTTATTGTTTTCCTTCCTAAACTCTGGGTGCCCACCAATTTCCACACGGGCAGTTAAGAGTTAGGTTTATCAGGATATTCTGGATATTCTGGAGTTGCTGGAGGCAAGCTGGATGGCATGGCATATTACTTATATAGTATTTCTCTTTCCGCTGCACTGTTTGATGTTGATGATGTTGTACACTCTGATGATGTAATGAAATGAAATGTAATGTGATAACTGATATAGTTCTTTGTTTAAAGATTATTCATTTATTATTATATGTTGTTCCGCTGCGAATTGTGAGATTCTGTTGTTGTGCTGTTATTTCTTTCTGTTCCGTTCTATTTTTAAAATCTTCTATCTTCTGTTTTTCTAATTCTCTGTTTCTTCTGTTTTTCTAATTCTCTGTTTTCTAAAAATTGTCTATCTTCTTTTCCCTCTATTTTTCTTTTTCTTTCTATCTTTTCTCTCTTCTTTCTTTTTCTTAAATTCTTTTTAAAACCCATAACTTCTCGGTTTTCGGCCTTCGATATTCGGCAGTCGATAAAGTGAGTGTCGATGTTGAATTTTCGAAAGTCGAAAATTTTAGGGGCGTTACAAAGCCCAATTTTCACCATCAGAAGAAGAACCGAAACAAGACTCCATGGTTGGGATCATCTTCTTCATCTCAGAGGCAGTCAGTAGACCGGTCTGCCATCTCTTGCTTTAGATGTCATCAGAAGGGACACTATGCTAATAGTTGTCCTATTTGGTTGGTGCTACTGTCCATTCTCTAGCTCAGTTAACCAGGCGTGATCTCTGTCACATTTGTGTGCAGCCTAGCCATTTCAAGAAGGACTTCCCTACTCAGCAGAAGGGCAAGTCATCGAGGATTTTTGCTGTGACTTCTACATCTTCACTAGCTCCACCACCTGCATCTGTTCCTGCTCTTGTGCCTAGTGACAACCAAGGTACACTTCAGCGTACTTTTTCTCTATTTAATTTTTCGGTCGTGTTCTCTTTGATACCGGAACTTCTCATAGCTTTATATCTGTAGATCTTTGTAATAAATTTGAGCATCTTCTTTCTCTCGAGTTGGCTCCTGTGCCTTTGTGTGTTTCGAATCCCATTGGCGGTCCTGCGAACCTTAGTAGGTTTTGTAGAAATGTGAAACTCTTCTATTTTAGCTATCAGTTATCTGGTGATTTCTATGTTCTAGGTGTTGATGCTTTTGATCTATTGCTTGGAGGGATTGGCTGAAGAGGCATGATGCCTATATCTCTTGTAGTTCCCAAACTGTCTCTCTTGTTGGTGATAAAGGTGATTCTTTGGTGATTCGGTGAAGTTACACCTGGATTTTGCTGGCAGCTTTATTTATCCTCTTGATGCTCGGCCTGGTGATATTCATTCGACTCCTATAGTCAAACTATTTCCCGACGTATTTGCTGAAGTCACTTCTTTGCCTCCAAAGCAGGAAACTGATTTCCATGTTGATCTTATTCCTGGAGCTCGGCCTGTAGTTCTACCACCTAGAAGGATGGTACCCCGTGAGAAGGTTGAGTTAAGGAAGAAAATTGAGGACTTGTTCTCCAAGGGTCTGATCAGACCAAGCCATTCAGAATGGGGAGCAGCGCCGGTTTTCATCACCATGTCTGATGGTTCTTTAAGGACACGTGTTGATTATTGGGAGCAGAAAAAGATCACTATGAGGAATAGATATCCTATGCCATGCATTAAGGATATGTTCGATCATCTCCATGGAGGTACTGTTTTCTCCCAGCTTGATCTTGCAATAGGTTTCCACTAGCTCAGAGTTGCTGAGGAAAGTATTCCTAAAACTGCTTTCCGTACTAAGAATGGGTTTTGTGAGTGGTTATATGCCTTTTGGTTTGATTAATGCTCCTACTTCTTTGTTGATTTGATGAATGGGGACTTTCGTGATGTGCTTAATAAATTTGTTCTACTCTTTGTTGACGATATCCTTGTCTTCTCTAAGACAAGAGATGGGCACGATTCACATTTGAAATTTGTGTTGGGTACTTTTAGAAATCATCAGTTGAATGCTAAATTCTCGAAATGCCATTTCTGGAGAGATGAAGTCCGATTTCTCGGGCATATTGTTTCTACTAATGGAGTTTCTGTTGATCCACTCAAGATCGTTGCGATAAATGTAAGTTTTTCCTTCTTCTCTTTCTGTAGCTTGATCATTCTATCTTTTCTATGGTCCTTATTTCTTCCTATTCTGTTGGGAAATTCCTAGGACTCATATTCTATCTTTCTGTAGTTTTCTGGGCCTTGGCGGTTACTATTGGAGATTCATTGAGAATTTTGCTTGGATTTCTGCACCTCTCACTGCTTTAACTCGAAAGAATTCTAAGTTTATATGGGATGATAAGTGTAAAGCGACATTCAATGATTTGAAGCCTAAGCTTACTTCCGCATCAGTGCTTACCATTCCAAATGAGAACGAGGGATTAACGGTGTACACTGATGCTTATCGTGAGGGTTTGGGAGCTATTTTGATACAAGATGGGAAGGCGATTGCTTATGCTAGTCGCCAATTGAAGACCCATGAGGCCAATTATGTGGCTTGTGATTTAGATTTTCTTGCTGTTTTCTTTGCTTTGAAGCTTTGGAGACATCATCTTTTGGATGCTAAGTTTGAGCTCTTACTAATCATTAGTCTTTGAAATATATCTTCACCCAAAAGGATTTAAATCAGCGGCAGGTTAGGAGGCTTGAGTTTCCGGCTTCTTATGATCTCGACATTAACTATACCCCTGGGAAAGCTAATGTTGTGGCTGATGCTTTGAGTCGGAAGAAAGCTATGTCGTGTCAGCTTGTTGTTTCTTCTTCACCTCTTTTGGAGTGTATCATTTCTATGCAGGATGAGGATGAGATGCTTAGGCATATGAAGGAGAGTGTTCGTAGCAGAGTTGATGGTAGTAGTCTTGATGGTAGTGGTGCTCAGATCGATGATACAGGTTTTTTGAGGATTCATAATCGGATTTGTGTCTCGAATGTTGATGGATTGAGGCAGGAGTTACTTCGGGAAAATCATCGATCAAATTTTTTATTCATCCTGGTGCGATGAAGATCTATCAGGATATGAAGAAACTGTATTAGTGGAAAAGTATAAGGCGGGATATCTCTATCTTTGTTAATAGGAGTGTGACTTGTCAGCAAGTCAAGGCAGATCATCAGAAGACCCCTTGTTTGTTGCAGCCCCTTGAGGTTTCCAATTGGAAACGGAAACAGGTCTCCATGGATTTGATTGATGGATTACCTAGGACTAAGAAGGGGAATGAGAGTATCTGGGTTATTGTGGATAGATTGACCAAATCATCTCATTTCATTCTGGTCAAATCAGCCCGTTCTACTTCCAGTCTGGCTGAGATTTATATAAGGGAGATTGTTCGTCTCCATGGTGTTCCTCTCAGCATTGTTTGTGATCGGGACCCTATCTTCACAAGTCAGTTTTGGAAAGCTTTCCGGGAATCTTTGGGTACTCGTCTGAATTTGAGCACTGCTTAACATCCGCAGACCGACGGTTAAACGGAAATAGTGAATCAGATTCTAGAGGATCTTCTTAATGCTTGTGTTCTGGATTATGGAGGATCTTGGGAAGATCATCTCCATCTTGTCGAATTCAGCTATAACAACAGTTATCTGGTGTATTTTCAATCTTCTATTTTGATCTTATCTTAATCTTTGGTTCGTATCATTCGTATTTGAATTCAGGCTAGTCTTGAAATGTCTCAGTTTGCTGCTCTTTGTAGAAGACATTGTAGATCTCCATCTTGTTGGATTGAATCGGGCAATCGTTTGGTTCTTGGTCCTGATGTGATTTTGGAGGCTTTTGAGAAGGTTGAGGAGATTAAGAGGAAGATGAGGATTGCTCAGGATGGGCAGAAGAAGTATGTTGATCGGTATAGGAGGAGTTTGGAGTTTGCTGCTGGTGATTTGGATTTCTTTAAGGTCTCTCCCTAAAGAAATGTGATTCGGTTTAGTCGTAGAGGGAAGCTTTCTCTTAGGTTTGTTGGTCCTTTCTGTATCTTGGAGAGGATTGGTTCTCTTGCTTATCATCTGGATTTGCCTGAGAAGTTTTCTGGGGTACATAATGTATTCCATGTTTCGCATCTTTTTTGCTATCTGCACGATCCATCTCTTATTTTCCAGCCTTCTGCTCTTGATAGTTTGGATATTGAGCCTAATATTTCTGTCAAGAGGAAGGCACTTCGTATTGTCGAAAGAGGTACGAAGCAGCTAAGAAGGAAATCTGTCAACCTGGTCAAAGTGCAGTGGAGTATGAATGATTGGGAATGTACCTGGGAGACGGAGGAGAGCATATGTGCTTCGAATCAGGAATTGTTTGTTTCAGGTACTTTTTCCTTGCAATCTCATCTTTCTTTGTTTTCCTTGTTCGGTTCCTTTTCGAGGACGAAAATTTTTGAGTGGAGGAGAGTGTAACAACCCAAAATTTTGGTAAATATTTTTAAAATTTAATTTATTTGTAAACTTTGATTTTCAATCATTAATATTAGAATTTTTGGAATTTTTCTAGTGTAATTTTGGATGTGTTTGTAATTTATCATCCAAAACAGGATAAAATAAACAATTTCTGAAATTTTTATATTTTGGTCAAACTTTGAATTTATTTGAAAATTTTTAGATTTAAAATTTTAAATTCTAATATTTTATTTGTAGTTGAATATAATTCTAATATTCGTTTTTCGTTTCGTTAAATTCTGATTTATACATTTAAAATTGGATAAAATACAGCGTTTTACACGCAATTAATTTCTGTATTTTTATTTTATATTTTCCTATGTCCAACTCTTCATTCTTATTTCTCTATTCTATTTGCCTAGACTTTTATTTATTTATTGGATTTTTACTTGTTTATACCTTTTTATAAATGGCTTGAGAAAATCAAGGGGACATACGTTTCATTGTTTAAATGCTTTCCTTTTCATTTGCACGGCCTCTTTATTACCTACCCTAGTCGTTCACCATTTTTCTAGCCGTGATTTCCTCTTATCAATCATGCATAAAACTCCTCAATCAATTATCAATTCACGTAGAAATATTTCCCAAACGTTTAATTCCTCATTTGTCTCTCCTGTTTGAAAGAAAATACAGTAAGTTTTCAATGGACTCTTTCTTCTTCTCTTTTCTCTTTTCTTTTTTTTCCTTCTATTCTATTTGTTTGCTCAGCCACAACCCTAGCCGACCTCATCACTCCTCTCCACCACCTTCCACGGCCAACAACTCCAAACCATCATCACCAAGCCTTGCCATGAAACCCTAGATCCAATCCATCACAAAATTGCCTTGAAACCCTAGCCTATCCCTACTAATTCTTCTAAACCTCACCACTTAGCCTCGGCCACAACACAAACTCCACCACCTTTCCTTGGCCATGACAATCTCCATCTTCTAGCCACGATCTAGATCTTACTTGACCCAAAGACTAGCCTTGGCTGAACCAATTTTGACATAGGGCAAAGCCCAAAGCCATCATGCCTTTGCCTTTGCCTTTCCAATGCTTGTAACCCCCACCTTTTCCATATTCCCATGCTTTGCCTTCTTTTTCATGCACATGGCCGAGCCTAGTGCTTATGTTTTGATCGTAGCCG
This sequence comes from Allium cepa, assembly GCA_030765085.1. Taxonomy (NCBI): domain Eukaryota; kingdom Viridiplantae; phylum Streptophyta; class Magnoliopsida; order Asparagales; family Amaryllidaceae; genus Allium; species Allium cepa. The sequence goes on from CM060940.1 coordinate 179,590,999, forward strand.
AACCATGTATGATGATGGTTGAGCCTATAGGTGATGCGGTCGAGCCCACTTGATGATTCAATCCTATTTTTTCTTCACTTTAATTCACTTTGTTCATTGATTTGATTTAAATTATTGTATTGAATTTTGTTCTCATGGTTTAATCCATATTTGTTTGTGGAAAATCATATATTTATAATTGTTATATTTATTTGTTTCCAATATTTGGATTTGTGTACCATTTCTCTTCGAATCTAGTGCGTGCTTGTCGTGCCTTTCTGTGTTTGTTGTGTGCCTTTACTTCGTAATCTCTAGCTTCAAAAAGGTGAGTTATTCACTCTAGACATCTGTACTTATATGATTGTGAAACAATAACAAGTGAATATGTAATGATTGATATACTATGTTCATATATGCTTGTGATTTGTTTATATGATGTATAACTTTATTTTATACCTGTTACACTATCTGTTATAATGCTATACTGTTATCTTATTTTCTGTATCTCACAACTGCAAGTTCCCTTATCACTATGGGTGAAATGATACATACCCGAATGGACTTTAGAATAGGAAAAATCATTATGGGCTGAAATGATAGGCTCGAGTGATTTTTATTGTATTTGATTTACTTGGGATTGCGGGCTTGAAATGATAGAACCCGGATTTTTCTTATTAAATTATGGATTGAAATGATGTATTATCTGTATCACTTGACCTAGGTTGGAAAATATTATACAAACCCGTGGTTAATTATATATATTTTCTGAAATTTATAAGTATTTTTAAATGTAAAAAAGATATGACATTTTAACTTAAATTGGATTTAAATAATTTTAATGAATTTATAGTGATTTTTCTATAAGTTAAAATGTATAAAGAATTAGATGGAAAGGTGTATTTTAAAATATGACTTAACTTGGAAATTAGAAATGTGGTTTTAAATGGAAAATTTTAAGTTAGGTAAATGAATGGAAATTTTATTTTATTTATGAAACGGGTATTTTAAAATAAAGCATTAGGTTAATTGTAAAAATAAAAGTTGAGAAAATAGTTTACTTTTGATTTGATAAGTGAATTATTATCTAAATTGGATATTTATTTATCAAAGGTCTATTTTATTGGATCATAAGTTAAATGATATCTAAATGAATATTTTTGAAGCGAAAAATATGATTTTTATAAGTTAAAAAGGGCTAAAATTTAAGTTTTATTGTTTCCGAAATTTTGTATAAAATCTGGAATTAGTAGTGGCGGCACTTCAGAAATGCTTTGATTTTAAGACAGCATTTGTTAAGTGCTACCATTTTTGGAAATAAACTAATTTCTGAATTAACTAAAAAACTACTGCAGCACTTTGTAAGTGCTGTTGTTGCTGAAAGTAAACTGTTTTGAATAACTAAATAGCTACCATAGCACTTGGTAAGTGCTGTTGCTGCAAAATGAAACTGAACTGTTTTGAATTACTAATACCTACTGTAGCACTTTGTAAGCGATGCTTTTTTTGAAATTGAGCTGTTTTGAAATAACTAAATACCTACTGTAGCACTTTATAAGTGCTGTTGTTTTGAATTTGACAATGTTTTTGAAACTTTACTATATCTACCGTCACATTTTATAAGTGCTGTTATAGCTTAAATTTACAATGTTTTGGAAACTTTATGATTGAATGAACGAACTTGGAAATGTTACAACTGTGAAATGAATATTATTTGATATTGAATTTAAATGGTTTAAATGAGTATGTTTTGAAGTGAAATATAAACCATTTTGAAATTTATAACCACGGGTTATAATAACGATTGGTTGGCAAAGAGACTGGTATCAAATATGGGCATACTCTCTCCTGATACCGAAAACCACTTTGACCACCGTGTATGCGGTGGAGATCCCAAAATGAAGTATGATGTTGCCGACGTTCCGTTGAGGTATATACGTGGACCCGACTCCCATGAGTTGGCATAAGGTGGCTAAAATAGAAGCAATCTACGGGATAATGAGGTCGCTCCTCTTATCGGACCCACTTCTTCGTATGTCATTCTATTACTTTGTGATTGATTGGTGTGCACATTTGATTTTGGGAGCGTGGTTCGAGGTGGGTGGTAGTGGCTGCTACGTGTTACCACGGTCGGGAAGTGTAATTGGTATATCTACCCTGACATTGCCTAGTTGCGTCGTGTCACCTACCCTAGCGCGCCTTGTACGATTTTGGTTTTATGCCATAGCCTTTGGAGTATCCTCTGGTGGCTTCCTGATCAGGAGGGACTATGGTATTTGATAGACTACTGGGACTATTTATGTGTTAAGGGGGATATGGGTAACTCCTTAACTTTATTTTAAAGTAAGTTTATTTTATGGTAGACACTATTATAATAGTGTATATTACTATATAGTAAATAGTTTAACAGATCCTTAGTGGATGGACGGTCACAAGCATCCTTTAAGTTATTTGTATATTTATTTTACAGTTCACTTGAGTTGGTTTACATTGTATAAGTATGTCTGTCCTGACTCGAGTGTTTGTATCATTTTCTTACGCTTGGGTCATCCTAGTATCACAGCTTGGATCTATCTTCTGGAAGCTAGAGATTTCTGGAGTTTTATCTGCTTATCTAGTTTTATCTACTTCAGTTCCGTCATTCTATTTCAGCATATGTATTAGAGACTTATGTATTTGGGATTTCTAATGTATTTGTTTCAGAACTGCATTTGTACTTTTTTCAGACTATACATTTTGTACTTGTTTTGAGACAGGGTTCGTATTGGCTTCAAGAACCACTATGCTTATTTTTATTTCCGCTACGAGTATTCTGATATTCTATGCCTGTGATTCTGTGATTGATTTTATTTGCTCCAAATTTTATTACAATCTATTGTTTTGAGCTATTCAAGTTTGACATATTTTGTTTTTACTGTCGAATTTGAATGGTGCAAAATAGTGGATCGTTATAGTTCTCGTATGCTCGATTTTGTTTTTGAGTTTGATTCGGGGTTCTGGGTTGTTAGAATTTTAGGCGAGGTGATCGGCGACTTGTTGGAGGTCGCAGCGACGGTCGGAGATGACCAGACCGGTGTGCACGGTGCACAGGTGAACGTTGTGTTTGCGTTGTTGCTATAGACTCGGGGAAGAAGGATGTGACTTGGGTTTACTTTCGGGGAAGAGAAGATCTGGCTCGAGTTTCGTAACCGAGAGTTCGCGTGGGTTTATAACATGTTATAATGGTTTTCAAAAATAAAAATTGTGGGAAGTTTGCTTGGGTTGGGCTTGAGTTTGATACTGGGTTTGACCTAGGTATTTGTGATGATAGTTTTAGGTTTTAAATGAATCAGTTTTTAAAATTTAAATAAATCAAGTTTTAAACTATTTTCTTAAATAAATTTCTTTTAAATAATAATAATTGTTTTATTTAAGTTTGGGATTAGTTAAAGGTCTTAAAATCAATTATTTTAAATTAATTAAGTTAAAGTGTTTTAATATCTATAACCTTTATTTTAAAGTTTATTTTAAATAAACTTAATTTTGTAATTAAGTAGATAATTAAGAAGATGAAATGTTTTTAATCATAATTTAACTTAAAGGTTTTAAGTTAATAGGTCGTGATGAATTAATTTCAAAGGTTATTAAATAAGATTTAAATGATAATAAAAGTAATTAATTAAGATAAATGATTTATCTTTTAATTAAGTAAGGTCTTAAGTAAATAAAGATTAATTACATAATGTAAGTAATTAAAGGATAATTACCTAATGAAAGTAATTAAAGAATAATAAATTAATTATTAAATAAATAAATTAATCAATTAATAATTAAAGGATAATCAATTAATGTAATTAATTAAAGGTTAGATAATTAATGTGATTAATTAAGGGATAATTAATTAATGTAAGTCATTAAGAATGATTAATTAATTAAAAGTAATTAAAATGATTTGTAATTAATTAATGTTAATTAAGCAGGGTTAGATAATGAATTCATAAGTAATTAATTTATTTTGAGTTAATTAAATTAATCATAATTATGGGATTAATTAATCTTGCTTATGGATGATTATTTTATAGAATGTTTGGACTGATTAATATTTTTAGTATATTAATCTGTGATGTTCTGTGATGTGCAATGCTTTGGATTGAGCTATTATAAATATTTATCTGTGACGAATTGCTGTGTGAATATAATATTCTGCGTTGAATTTTAAAAGGTGGATCTTTTGTTTAAAAGATTTGAAATGGAAATTTGCTTAAACCATTTAAAAGGAAAGGTTTTGGGAAATAAGTTGTGACTTAATAAAGAAACAATTGTATCCATATGTTTTAAAATAAGCGTTCATTATTCGAAAAGGCCAGGGGAGGACATTATGTCGTAAAACCCATTCCAAATAACGGTACAACGGAATGGAATTTCATTTGAAGACAGTGGTTGAAGATCGGGTATTTTCGAAAATGAAAGGATCTCCTATTGATTGTCTCTACACCAAGTTGCTCCGATATAGAGATTACCCTATGTGATGGGAAGTCCGGACGAGATTAGGGTTATCCTAGTTTGCAAGGACTTCTTTCCTTAATTGGACAAAGTGCCTTCGGTTCCATTCAGACCAAGGATGGACTTGTATGGGTGTATGTCTGACATTACACTTTGAGATATAAAGCCGGTGTCTATCAAATACATTTTTATTTGGTGGCGGAGGATTTATTCTCTTAGCTTAACACCCTTCTCTGAGACGTACGAGCTCGGAGGTTATGTAGTTGATAGTGATTAGTGATATATTCCTAATTTGGTAATGTGGCATGCTAAGTGTTGAGCATTGGTTGATCAAAGCATGGCTTTTGTGTAAAGCGTAGCTTTGTGAGCCGAGACTTCATCGAACTTCACACCTCGGGAAATGATCGAAATAGGAAGGATGCAGCAAGGTTATAGGGTTCACGACCCTAAGGGTATGTGCATTTCCTTCTTGATAAAAAGTGGAATCATGGTATGGAGCCTAGATATTTTATTTATGTGGTTGCTGTAATTTGAGGGCCCTCGATAAAGGTCGGTTACGACCGACAGATGGCATGCTCGTGACAGTTAATTACCTAGTTACAGAGGTAACTCGATCTTTTGTTAGCAGAGATCCGGTTAGGTTCTTGGGACGTCCCTCCAGAAGCGTACCTATTCGGATAAAGGAAGTTCCTTAGCCGTGGCCATTTGTTGGAAATCCAAACAAACAATATGAGCCCTTTACGGTTTCAGTTGTAGAACCTGCCACTTAACGCGGTTGCTATAGTAGGCATACTATAATGGTATGTATGCTGGCTAAGGTTAATATTATACTAGCAAAATGTTTTTTCCATACTATGTACTAAATAATATCAAAAGGATCTTCGCGTATCTAGCATGTTTGACTACTATAAGGAGAAACCTCCCCCATGTTTTCGATTGCATTTGAGTGTGTGCCGAGAGACCTTATGGTAGTTTCATTTTCCAAATGCATGAACGGATTTCTTTTTGTACTAATAACTATTTTATGTTTCCCACACCAGTCCCATGACTGACTCAGAATTTATTGTTCCCTTTCCAAAACCCTGGGTGCCTTTAATTTTCCACACGGGCAGCCTAGGGTCAGGTTATCACTAGGTTCTAGAGCTAAGTTGGGAAGTAGATGTAGATTTGGAAGTCTTTGAAGCTTTTGGTGTTTGAGCTTTTTGGTTTGGACTTTGGAGCTTTGGAAACGAAGATGCAGTATGATGAACTCTCTTGGAGGACCATGTTCATTTTTCCGCTGCTATGTTATATTCCATTGTTGTGTTGTATATATTGGCTCTGATTATGTTGGCCGCTTGTTGTAGAACGTTGTAATCCATGTGGTGTATCAATGAAATCTATTTTATTTCCATTATGTGGTTATCTTGTAATGTGTTATGAATCCAGCGAACTGGTCTCCAACGTTCGAATCTCCAGCATTTAAATACAAGTGATGTATTGGATGCCGATTTTCGAAGGTTGAAGTGCGGCTCGTCCCATCTTGTTTTTAAAATTGAATTGTATTCACTTAAACAATTTCGATTAAAGGCGGTATTGGATTCGTAGAGACTGGAGTAGGGTATCAGCAAATAGCCGAAACCACTTTGATTAGTAGTGTACAATGATTCTTTATGGATTTGATTTTAGAATCAAATAGGCTAGAATGGAATAAATAAAGTAAAATGGACCATTGAAACTAAGTAACGGTACTTAGACATTGTTAGTGAAATAAGTGTTTGGTTACAAAATGATTAAAACTCGTAGTGATGTACAAGTTACCATGGTTTTCGAAGAATTTTTATAACGTAGTATTTCAAATTATATGGGTTTACTCATGCTGGTTTCCAGCCTGACTCGGGTGTTACTTTAATGTAATGCTCAGGTCAGACCGAGTAACACAGATTTTCAGGTTAGGACGTTCTGGAGCTCAGGTGGCGAGCTAGATGGCAGGAATGTACGGAGTATTCCGCTGTGTATTGGAGTTGTATTGATTGTTTTCTGGGACAAGTTGTTACAACTATCCAGTTTGGTTGTACTCTGATATATTGTCTGTAAATTGACAATAACAACTTTCATTGTATAAATGCTATTATTTGATATTATATTTTATTCTGCTACGATTGTGAGATTCTGTGCTGTTGTTTTCTGTTTCTTCTTCTATCTCTTTTCATCTTTACCGTAACAGTCTGGGATTTCAGGCGTTCGATTGCTCGGCACTTCTACAATGAACGTATTACTGTCAAATTTTCGAGGTCGAAAATTTCTGGTCGTTATAGAAATAAAGTAAAAATATGAACAGCTAAAAAAAGGTAGGTATTAAAAGAGATGTAGCAAATTAATAAAAAGATGAATGAAGATAAAAATAAATCTTCCATTTTAAAATATGAAGCATTAAGAGAATAAATTGCCAATGAAAAGAAGCTACAAGAACTAATAACGCACAAACAAAATGAACAACAAAAATGGAGAATAGTAAATGCTAATGAGGTGGAATGAATATTAATTTGGATGTTCACATTGTAAATGAAAAAATCTTAAAGTAAAATACATGGAAAGGAGCAAACGAAAGAAATTGAGAAGCAAATGAAAAGAATGCGGCAATTATTAATTAGAAATAAATCAAACGAGGCTACTATTAATTAATAAGAAATGAATGAGCAGTCTAACAAATGAAATAGAAGCTCAAGTGGAACCTATATGGAGAACTTGAAAATGAAAAGAAAGAGAATGTGGATGTGATAATAAATATAAAGCAAACGAAAGGACAACTTATATACTATAAAAAAACTTTTGAGTCCAAATTTCAAAACTTACTCCAATTAATTTATTTCAATAAACCCAGTATAAACATATTTATACCATCTAATTCTTTCTTAAAACATTCGTTTTATGTTAATATGTGCACATTCCCTTAACTCAATCAATTAATTAACAATCAATCTATGACGGACCGGTAGGTTCGACCCTTGAAAATCGACATAATATGTACACTATATAACATGCCAAATAATCAAATGCCAGAAAGACCGATTGTTGAGGGAAAAGAAAAAAGGCAGAAGAAGAAGAAATTAAAACAAAAAATAATCTCACAGCGGACTAACGATATATAATATAAATAGTTCTTTACACAAATCAAAACTGTAATATACATATCTCACTACACAAATCAATAATTACCACCCTGGATAGTCGTAGCAACCCGCCCTCACAATTTCTGGCTATTTCAACAAAACACTACGGCGGAATAAAATCAAATACGAATAATACGTCTTCGTCGTCTAGCTCGTCTTCTGAGCTCCATAGCATCACAACCTGAACCTGAAATACTCGGTCTGATCCGAGCATTATAATAAAACAACACCCGATTCAGTCTGGAAAACCAGCGTGAGAAAACACACTCGATTTGAACTATTAAAGTTATCAAAATCCATTGAAAATCAAAGGTATCTCGTAAGACCACGCCGCACATAAACATGACGGGATTATTCCTTACGATAACCAAAACATTTCATATCAAAATCATCCGATATTACAATAGCGTCTAAGCATAAATACTTATTCAAATAGTTGAAATGCTTACATCTCACGTTTCATCATAGTTGGGCACAATTAAAACTGTACGACGCTCATTGGAGAATGGATTCCATCCGAATGTCTAGGTATGGGGTGTCACCTGTCACAGTACACGTCTAAAACAGCATACCGTGGACCACACCGGGATCCCATGCCACACAAGACCGGATTATCCCTAACCTGGATAGACCGAATATGCTATCACCCAGAGTGTTCCCATCCTTTTCGAGTTCCTTCCATAAATCGTAGCAATAATATCCGAGGGTATCTAGAAAGGTGATAAACAAACCCTAATTGGGTGCTACCCACTTAGCCTTGCTACATCTCTCCTGCTATTCAATCATTCCCGGTTATTGAGGTTAGAGGCTATGATCACCTTTTATAGGAATTTTCACTTAGAATGTTCATTGTCGTCCAATGAAAATGTACTGATAGCATTCATCCATACAAGTCTGTCCTAGGTCCGAACAGAACCAAAGGCACTATTCCTACTACATCCATTTTGGAATCACCCTCAGGATTAGTAGCGATTAGCCTTTGCCCTTCATTGCTCCATCTTCGACTCCATGCTCTTGTCTTTATTTCGAAAACCTACTCGTTGGATCGAAGTGGTTTTCTCATTACTTATCTGATCAGGTCCCTTCGAAACAACGTTCGATATTTTTCGATAAACTCAACCCCGGTTTTTTAGGAAATAAACAGACGAAGTCAAATCAGAGATCACCTTCTAACTGTTAGAGGACAGATTTCCTTATCATCGTCCTAGAAGAACGAAACGAGTTTATATGTATAGTATAACACCTCGAAAGGTAACTGTACCATATAATACCCGTGTTTCCCCTAGATATTCCTAAAGTTATATTTCGGGTCCAGATTTGATAGCCAGTTATTTAATTATCAAATAAACAATCATTCAACCAAATATTCCATTTTACACTGAAAACATTAAGCCTCTTTTTAATTTGAATTTTAAATAAATTAATTTTCTTTACCCTAAATATGCATACTTATCTATCGAATTCAATAAATTCACAAACTGTCCTTCAAAAATATTTGAAGCCCTTTTTGAAAGTAATGTGGAAAGTACCACTGTGGTATCAAACCATGGATTCACAGCTCAAGGGTTACGTCTCTATCCCAGAGAAATCCAAAACTTAACTATAGGCACTCACTACCTCCGACTACGGCATGCGAGTATACCATTACCTTTTGAAAATTTATTTAAAAATTATCTCAAAATAATGCTTATAAGTTCTAAAGTAAATTTTCAAGTTTTAATCCACGCTAAAATACTTAGACAAAAGTTATTATACAAAGCCATATTGATATTTAATAATTTATCTTTTAAAACAAAAATGCTGATTAGTTCTTAAATAATTATAAATCTTTAGCAACCATTATAAAGTAACTAATTAAATGAGAAATTAAATAAATTTAATGGAAACCATGAATTTAAAAAAACAATTGTTGAATATAAATCTATTTAAATAGAAATTTATATGGTTGAACTAATTGTTTATTTTGCTTTCAACCTATTTTCTTTTTGGTTGTTCCTATTCTCCTATCTCCTTCCTTTTCCGGGATGAAAAGTTTTGAGTGGGGGAGAGTGCAACGACACATAAATTTTAGTCATTTTATTTCTTTCACTAATTGAATTTTGTGGAATTTTAAATAAAAAAATTCTGAAATAAAAAAAAAATATTTGAAATGCGTCTAGTTAAACATAGCAACTGGTAAATTACCATCCGAAAATATGAAAGTTTATTTCATGTTTAATTTTATATCAATTTAATCAGTTATGAATTGATGAAAATAAAATGTTTTCGAAACTTAAATATTTTTACATAGAAAAATTGCAAATCATCTTCTGAGCAAGATGTCATTTTTCGTTTTTCCAAATTCGGACTTCTTTAGATCCGTTGATCTTATTTTTCTGCATTATTCCTGCATTTTCCGCTAGTAGAAAATTCAAATTTTTATAATTCAATAGTACCGCTGATATCTGTACACCATTGTGATCGTCTCGTCGTCCCGATCTCTGCGGTATATTCAACTTTGTGTTTTGAGGTCCGGTATACGACGGAAACGGTAAACGGTGCGTCATATCGGTACTCTTACCATTGCTTCGAAATGAAAATAAATATATAATTAATATATATTTGAATCTAAACAGCTGGCTCTGTCTAGTGCCTACAATCGTGTCTTCTCCACTCTTTTATTTTATATCACCAGTTGCTTTGATTATTTTAACTAAATTGACGTAAGACGTTAGCTTTTCCCATATATTCAATTTATTGCTATTCAATTTTGTGTTTTGTGTTCCCAGTCCATCTTTATTCGCTTCAAAAGATAAAATACATAATGCATACCTTCTCATTCTCCCATACATTCCTCTTCACTTCTTCTTCTCTTTAATTTTTTTATGTGCTTATTTGTGTTAAAAAAAAGAAGAAGAAGAAGGGCTTGTTTCATTTACTGTTCTTATACATGAAGATGCAACAGCCATTCGAACAACATCTCCCACCCTCTCTCCATCACCTTCTTCCCCAAGCCCCTACCGCCCTCGTCCATCAGCGGACTGCCTCCGTCGTGCCGCCTTAAGTCCTTAACACCATATCGACCTCCTCCATCTCCATAGTCTTCGGCATCGAACCCACCCAGGCCGTGCGCCATTATATTCCAAGCCGACTCCACCACTTCGTCTCATCCACCTCTAGCCGAGCTCTTCATGCCGCCAAACTTCCCATGCTCGTGACACTCTTGGCTGGCCGAGCTCATTGGCTTAGCTGTAGCCAACCTCCCCTGACACTTGCACAGCCCACCACCATCGAGCACCACTTCGTTTCCTGTCATTTCATGTTCTTGCCAATCTTGTGCTAATGTCTTTTATACGAATAAAGGTAACTTCACATCTCATACTAGGTAGTAGGCGTATATGTTTTGTTTATTAAATATATATATGTATATATATAATTTATTACTTATATATCCAAAACTATGAGTAAGTGCTATTGGATTTTTGTACGTGAATTTTACTTTAAATATAACATCTATATTACATAATATATGACTTGTTGATGGTGTAAATGTCTTTGCTGTATAAGTTATAATACAAATGTCTAACCGGTATTGCTTATGTACGATTTATTGTACATATATTATAGTGTATAAGAGATATATATTCATGACAATACTAGTTAGTTTATATACAAGTTGATTTTATTTATTTATTTTGGGTACATGCCTTGTTTTGTTATGGTGAGTCTGCATAACTTATTATGCTATTCATTTTATCCACCCCACTTGCTTTTAAAGTTCCATCATATAAGTTCTATATGAAGTTTTGGCATTTTATTTTATGTATGATATTGTACTGCATATATAGGGCGACCAGATAGCATATTATAAAAATATTTATATATACAAGTATCTTAAGTATAACATATATGTCTTTGATTTTGATATTTGAATTTAAGAATAATGACTTTAGATATTTAATATTTGTCTTAAATAAATATATTTAATAATTGTATATATTTTTCTTTTATCAAAAAAACTATTTCGATTTATTTTCATCTATTCCATTTACCAGCTTTGATCGTCGAATTCGTGTCGATTTTGCTTTGCTTTAATTTGCCATTCAAATTTTAGGGTCCATATCAGTGTGCATATCCGTGTGTCTTCTGCATTCTCTAGCCTCGAAAGGTGAGCAATCACTCACGATTAATGTTCTTTTATTTATTAAATTTGATTTCAATTGAAACGACAATTGAAATATGCTGCTATTAGTTATTTACATTGTTATATATATGTTATTACCTGTATCAGTTCACCTGTGACATCTCACACCATTATCTGTTATTTATACGATGATAATCCAGTTAGGTTGATAAATGATTGATTTTTTGATGTTGATATTAGAATTTAAATTGTTAATGTATGAAGTGATAAATAATTTAAAATTGAAATTGACGTAGGAGTTAACAATTTGAAATTGATATATGTGTTGAATTTTAGTAGATAAATGTATAATATGACCCCTTTAAATGTTTAATGACTTGACATGGAGCAATATTGTAAATTACACCTTGAATCATTTAAATTTATGTTGTATAAATTTATATAGTATGAAATTGAATAATAGATATCAAGTGAAGGACCGTATAAATATTAGTGTCTTTAATCTACATGAAATGATAGTGTGGATTCTAGAAATAGTTATATTAATTTGCATAAACAAAAAATGTGAATTAATGCGATTATTTCGGGATTATTTAAATAAAATATTGGATTGTTGTTGATGTTTGCTATTTCTTGTTTATTTATTTTGACACCATCCTAATTATCACACTACAAATTACCTTTGCTATGCTTTGATTTTAAAATTGAAATGGAATTGGGTTGAAATGATAAATACCCAAATAAAAAATTTGACTTAGGATAGAGAATTAAATAAAAACCCAATTGGTCAATAATTTGATTTAAAAGTAAAAATAAAGATTTTATTTGAACAAATAATAAGGGTTTTAAAAGAAGTTGGAATTTTAATTCCAGTGAAATTTAAATGTTAATATTTAATAATCTGAAACAAAATATTAACACTGTAATTGATGAAAGAACATTGTTTAATTTAAGAAATGATTGAATTAAGTTTTGAAATTATTTAATAATTAAGTTTTGAAATTATTGAATAATTTAATGAGATTGAATTATTTAATAATTAAATAAAATTGAATTCTTTAATATGTGAAGTTGAACTTCTTGAATAAGTGAAATTAAGTTTCTTTATTAACTGAGTTTTGAATTTTTTAACTAAATAAATAAATAAGTGAAATTGAATTTCTTTAACAAGAAATAAAATGTGATTTATTGAATTCAATGTATGACTTGAAATTTAAAGAATTTGATATGAGGAATTTAATTTAATTAAATCTGGAAGTTTGATATGATATAGGAAAACTTAAATTGATTTAATGAATTGGAAATTAAATAGAAATTATTTTGAATGATAAAGTAACTTAACGAATATTGAATGAAATCGATCAATGAATTTAAATTGGTTTCAATGTTAAATTAATTTAATTTAAATAATTACGGAATGAAACTTATATAAGTACTTGAATCAATATTTGAATTGTTTAAATAAAAATTGTAATTGAATAATAAGATTTTGAAATGGTAATTTGGAAGTTTGAAACGTAAATTATGGAAATTGATTTAGAAAGACAAATGAAATGTTGGTTTATAAATTCGAATTGAAATTGAATTTGATTTGTTTTAAAATTTATTAAACAACCTATCGGTGTAATAATTACGAAAGTTATTGAAGAAACCAGAATCGGTTATGGACATACTCTCTGTCAAAACCGAAAACCACTTTAATAACTATACGCGGAGTGTGATCCAGAATGAAGTGGTTGGAATGATGTACGTGATGACTGAAGAAAGAGAACGATAATGGATTGCCTTGACACTTGTGTCAAATTGGAAATGACTAAAACAGGGGCCGTGTCGGGCCAAATGGGGTTAGCCACCTCGAGCGAACACACTTCTTCATAAACTACTCATTACTTGTTATTGATTGGTGCACCCTCGAAATTTTGGGAGTGTTGTTTCGCGGTATTGCAATCGTTGCGGAGCTGCGTTCTCACCAGTCCGGATCAGGCAAACGGTAGTTTCACTACCTTGGGTATTGCCTCATGTGCCTTGCCATACTTGTATCCCTATATACACAACCACTACGAATTTGTTTTGTGTTATACCTATGTTGTACTCCCTGATAGCCCACTAGTTTACGGTGAAGTTTACAGTGCTGCATAGACTATAAAGCTTATATAAAATGTGTTAAGGTGGATAATGGTAACGCCTTAACACTATTTGGATATTTTATATTACTGATAGACATTATCTACTTAGTGTACACTACTATATAGTAGATAGTTTAACGGATCCTTAGAGGATGGTTATCCTAAACATTCTTTGAGTTACTTGTATTTCTGTTGTTATTTCACTTGAGCTGGATTTACGGACATAAGAATATTAATCCTGACTCGAGTGTTTTGTGTTTTGCTTTACGCTCGGATCAGACTGAGTGTACCAGTATTCGAGACTCGCCTTTGGAGTTGGAGCTTCCCTTGGAGAACCAGCTATCTATCCAGCCTTCAGATATTCAGTTGATTCCACTGATGTATTCTGATTTTGTGTTTTGACTATTGTATTCGAGACTTGTGTTGTACCTTATTTAACTCTGATATGTATACCGTAGCATCAGAACTACTATCTTTTGTTTCTGCTGCATTTATTACTCTGTGTCTGTGATCTGTGATTATTTATTTACTGTATATGCTTAGTTTTGCCAAATTTAAATTAACAATTCGGTATTTTGAATTATTCAAGTCTGATATATTCGGATGCGAATGGTCCAACATAGCAGGTCGTTACAGTTGGTATCAGAGCTTTGGTAGCTCTAGGCAAAACTTAGCAAATATGGTAAATGTATTTATAGAATCACTTTCATTCGAGTTTGAATCTCATCCTTCTTGACTCGATTCCTTTGAATTTTGGAACGTTCCCTGTGGTTCCGAAATTCATTCATGTCCCTCACTATTCGTCTTCTTTCAATTCTGGAACATCCCATAACTCCACATCGAATGACCCTTACAATGAATCGGTGGTCTCGCCAAACTTCGAATGTTTTGTAAATGGGTGAAACTCCTTTACAATAGGCATTGATTTACTGGAGTTTTCTGTACCCTCGGTTTACAGTGCTATCTATCTCTTGCTATACCTGAACCCTATCTCTTGCGATTGAATATTGATTTACCTCGGAATTCTGCATCAATTTTATTCTTGAAGTCTCGGTCGACTCGGTTAAGGTTGCCCGCAATTTATATAAACTTATCCATCTTTCTATTTCGTTATTTAATCACATTATCTTTGTTTCGAACCTATCTTCGAATCAGAATTCTCTTTGATTTGGCTCCATCAAATTTGAATCTCTATCCTTGCTTTGAAATCCATTCTTGTATCGTCGAGCGAGGAAGTGTATTTGTAAATTAATATTTAAAAATGTTTTATATATATTGTGTTGTTTGAATTGTTGATGTTGATTTTGGTATTCGATCGATTCGCCTGATCAACGCTATCGATAGGATTTTCAAAACACTAGAACAGAGCAAACTGACACAATATTGTTTTCAAATTTGGTAAATAAAATAAATTTTGTGTGATTATATTATATATAAGTAAATTTTCTAAATTTTTAAATAAATGGTTTAATAAAATGGTAATATTTGATTTTATTCATTGTTTTGTAAACCATTGACTATTTCAATATGATAAATAAATGAAATTATAGAACATGGTTTAAAATTTTAATTAGGAATTAAAATGGATTTAAATTGGATTTTGAGAATTTAATTCCCGGTGATTTCAAACTTTGATTTGAAAATTTTAACATGTATAGTATGTAAAATATTTTCAAATGGAAATTATTTTAAAGAATTCAAAATGTTTAAATTAGTGCTCTCCTCCATTGTCGCTGGAAAATAATTTCGGTGATGGCGGCCGCATCATCGACATTCATTTTCGAGTTTCGAAGTGGAGAGACCATTCAGTAGCTTTGCTACTCTTTTATTTCGAAATGAATTTAATTTGAACTTCTTAAGAATGATTTGATTTATAATATATTATATATATATATATATGTATATGATTATAGATTTGATTTCATATATATAGTATATGTATATTTATCTATAAAATGGTTTAAAGTGAAATCGGAAATTTAATTCTTAAATTTTTGTTAAAAGATGTTTTCAATTATAAAATGAAGTCAAGAAAGTTGTGAATAAATATTTTAAAAAAATTAATCAGAAAATTTTACTTGTGTAATACTAAATTGCATTCCAAAATATGTAACTTACCTAAATTATTCAGAAGTTGACCTTGTAGTTGAATAATATACAATGTAAAACAATGTTAAAGGTTTTTATATATAAATTTGAGTGATTATAATAAATGTTATGCACTTGAAAATTTGTTATAAAAGATGTTAATAGAGATAAATAGAATGTTAAGTTGATTGAAAAGTAAATAAGACAAATTAAAGAAAATTTTGTTTCAAAAGAAACTTTTTTGTATGTAACATTAATAAATGAGAAATTATATAAATTTAATGGAAATCTTGAATTGAAAAAAAAAATTGTTGAATATAAATCTATTGAAACTGAAATTTATATGGTTGAACTAATTGTTTATTTTGCTTTCAACCTATTTTCTTTCTGATTGTTTCTATTCTCCTACCTCCTCTCTTTTCGGGGACGAAAAGTTTTGAGTGGGGGAGAGTGTAATGACCCGTAAATTTTAGTCGTTTTATTTTTTTCATTAATTGAATTTTATGAAATTTTAAATAAAAAATATTGAAATAAAAAAATTATATT
This sequence comes from Allium cepa, assembly GCA_030765085.1. Taxonomy (NCBI): domain Eukaryota; kingdom Viridiplantae; phylum Streptophyta; class Magnoliopsida; order Asparagales; family Amaryllidaceae; genus Allium; species Allium cepa. The sequence goes on from CM060940.1 coordinate 179,607,492, forward strand.
TGAAATGCGTCTAGTTAAACATAGCAACTGGTAAATTTCCATCCGAAAATATGAAAGTTTATTTCGTGTGTAATTTTCTTTCAACTTAATCAGTTAAGAATTATGAAAATAAAATATTATCGAAACCTAAATATTTTTACATAGAAAAATTGTAAATCATCTTCTGAGCAAGACGCCATTTTTCGTTTTTCCTAATTCGGACTTCTTTAGCTCCGTCGATCTTATTTTTCTGCGTTTTTCCTACATTTTCCGCTGGTAGAAAATTCGAATTTTTATAATTCAATAGTACCACTGATATCTGTACGCAGTTGCGATCGTCTCATCGTCCCGATCTCTGCGGTATATTCAACTCTGTCTTTTGAGGTCCTATATACGATGGAAACAGTAAACGGTACGTCATATCGGTACTCTGACCATTGCTTCGAAATGAAAATAAATACATAATTAATATATATTTGAATCTTAACAGCTGGCTCAGTCTAGTGCCTACATTCGTGTCTTCTCCACTCTTTTATTTTATATTACCAGTTGCTTTGACTATTTTAACTGAATTGACGTATGACGTTTGCTTTTCCCATATATTCAATTTATTGCTATTCACTTTTGCATCTCGTGTTCCCAGTCCATCTTTATTCGGTTCAAAAGATAAAATACATAAAGCATACCTTTTCATTCTCCCGTACATTCCTCTTCACTTCTTCTTCTCTTTAATTTTTTTGTGTGCTTATTTGTGTTAAAAAAAAGAAGAAGAAGAAGGGCTTGTTTCATTTACTGTTCGTATACATGAAGCTGCAGCAGCCATTCGAACAGCATCTCCCACCCTCTCTCCATCACCTTCTTCCCCAAGCCGCTACCGCCCTCGTCCAACAGCGGACCGCCTCCGTCGTGTCGCCTTAAGTCCTTACCAACATATCGACCTCCTCCATCTCTATAGTCTTCGGCATCGAACCCACCCAAGCCGTGCGCCATTCTATTCCAAGCCGACTCCACCTCTTCGTCTCATCCACCTCTAGCCGAGCTCTTCATGCCGCCAAACTTATCTTGCTCACGACACTCTTGGCTGGCCGAGCTCATTTGCTTAGCTGAAGCCTACCTCCCCTACCACTTGCACAGCCCACCACCCTCGAGCACCACTTCGTTTCCTATCATTTCATGCTCTTGCCAACCTTGTGCTAATGTCTTTTATACGAATAAAGGTAACTTCACATCTCATACAAGGTATTAGGCGTATAAGTTTCGTTTATATGTATATATATATTTATATATATATATAATTTGTTACTTATATATGCAAAACTATGAGTAAGTGCTATTGAATTTTTGTACGTGAATTTTACTTTAAAGATAACATCTATGTTACATAATGTATGACTTGTTGATGGTGTAAATGTCATTGCTGTATAAGTTATAATACAAATGTCTAACTGGTGTTGCTTATGTATGATTTATTGTACATGTATTATAGTGTATAAGAGATATATATTCATGGCAGTACTAGTTAGTTTATATGCAAGTTGATTTTATTTATTTATTTTGGGTACAAGCCTTGTTTTGTTACGGTGAGTCTGCATAAGTTATTATGCTGTTCATTTTATCCACCCCACTTTCTTTTAAAGTTCCATCATATAAGTTCTATATGAAGTATTGGCATTTTATTTTATGTATGACATGGCATTGCATATATAGGCCGACCAGATAGCATATTATAAAAATATTTATATATACAAGTATGGATCCTAAGTATAACATATATGTCTTTGATTTTGATATTTGAATTTAAGAATAATGACTTTAGATATTTAATATTTGTCTTAAATAAATGTATTTAATAATAATAGTATATATTTTTCTTTTATCAAAAAAATGATTCGATTTATTTTCATCGATCCCATTTACCAGCTTTGATCGTCGAGTTCGTGCTGCTTTTGCTTTGCTTCAATTCGTCATTCAAATTTCAGGGTCCGTATCAGTGTGTGTATCCGTGTCATCTTCTGTATTCTCTAGCCTCGAAAGGTGAGCAATCACTCACAATTAATGTTCTTTTATTTATTAAGTTTGATTTCAATTGAAACGACAATTGAAATATGCTACTGTTAGTTATTTACACTGTTATATATATGTGTTATTACCTATATCAGTTCACCTGTGACATCTAACACCATTATCTGTTATTTATACGATGATAATCCAGTTTGGTTGATAAATGATTGATTGTTTGATGTTGATATTGGAATTTAAATTGTTAATGTATGAAGTGACAAATAATTTACAATTGAAATTGACATAGGAGTTAACAATTTGAAATTGATATATGTGTTGAATTTTATTAGATAAAATTTGTATAATATGACCCCTTTCAATGTTTAATGACTTGACACGAAGAAATATGGTAAGTTACACCTTGAATCATTTAAATTTATGTTGTATAAATTTATATATTATGAAACTGAATGATAGTTGTCAAGTGAAGAACCGTATAAATATTAGTGTAATAATCTTTAAACTACATGAAATGATAGTGTAGATTCTAGAAATAATTATATTAATTTGCATAAACAAAAAATGTAAATTAATACGATTATTTCGGGATTATTTAAATAACTATTGGATTGTTGTTGATGTTTGCTATTGCTTGTTTATTTACTTTGACACCATCCTAGTTATCACACTGCAAGTTCCCTTTGCTATGCTTTGATTTTAAAATTGAAATGGAATCGGGTTGAAATGATAAATACCCAAATAAAAACTTTGACTTAGGATAGAGAATTAAATAAACCCGATTGGTCAATAATTTGATTTAAAAATAAAAAAAGATTTTATTTGAATAATATAATAAGGGTTTTAAATGAAGTTAGAATTTGAATTCTAGTGAAATTTAAATGTTAATATTTAATAATCTAGAACAAAATATTAACACTGTAATTGATGAAAGAACATTGTTTAATTTGAGAAATGATTGAATTAAGTTTTGAAATTATTTAATAATTAAGTTTTGAAATTATTTAATAATTTAATGAGATTGAATTATTTAATAATTAAATAAAATTGAATTCTTTAATAAGTGAAGTTGAACTTCTTGAATAAGTGAAATTAAGTTTCTTTATTAATTGAGTTTTGAATTTGTAACTAAATAAATAAATAAGTGAAATTGAATTTCTTTAACAAGAAATAAAATGTGATTTATTGAATTCAATATAAGACTTGAAATTTAAAGAATTTGAGTTAACGAATTTAATTTAATTTAATTTGGAAGTTTGATATGATATAGGAAAACTTAAATTGATTTAATGAAATGGAAATTAAATAGAAATTGTTTTGAATGATAAAGTAACTTAACGAATATTGAATGAAATCGATCAATGAATTTAAATTGATTTGAATGTTAAATTAAATTAATTTAAATAATTACGGAATGAAAAATATATACGAAATTGAATCAATATTTGAATTGTTTAAATAAAAATTGAAATTGAATTATAAGATTTTGAAATGGTAATTTTGAAGTTTGAAACATAAATTATGGAAATTGATTTAGAAAGACAAATGAAATGTTGGTTTACAAATTCTAATTGAAATTGAATTTGATTTGTTTTAAATTTTATTAAACAACCAATTGGTGTAATAATTACAAAAGTTATTAAAGAAACCAGAATCTGTTATGGACATACTCTCTGTCTAAACCGAAAACCACTTTAATAACTATACGCGGAGTGTGATCCAGAATGAAGTGGTTGGAATGATGTACGTGATGACTGAAGAAAGAGAACGATAATGGATAGCCTTGACACTTGTGTCAAATTGGAAATGACTAAAACAGGAGTCGTGCCGGGCCAAATGGGGTTTGCCACCTCGAGCGAACACACTTCTTCGTAAACTACTCATTACTCGTTATTGATCGGTGCACCATCGAAATTTTGGGTGTGTTGTTTCGTGGTGTTGCGATCGTTGTGATGCTGCGTTCTCACCAGTCCGGATCAGGCAAATGGTAGTCTCACTACCTTTGGTATTGCCTCACGTGCCTTGTCATACTTGTATCCCTATATACACAACCACTACGAATTTGTTTTGTGTTATACCTATGGAGTACTCCCTAATAGCCCACTAGTTTACGGTGAAGTTTACAGTACTGTATAGACTATAACGCTTATATAAAATGTGCTAAGGGGATAATGTTAACGCCTTAACGCTATTTTGATACTTTATATTACTGATAGACATTATCTACTTAGCGTACACTACTATATAGTAGATAGTTTAACGGATCCTTAGAGGATGGTTATCCCAAACATCCTTTGAGTTACTTGTATTTCAGTTGTTATTTCACTTGAGCTGGATTTATTGATAAAAGAATGTTAATCCTGACTCGAGTGTTTTTTGTTTTGCTTTACGCTCGGGTTAGACTGAGTGTACCAGTATTCGAAACTCGCCTTTAGAGTTGGTGCTTCGCTTGGAGATCCAGCTATCTATCCAGCCTTCGGATATTCAGTTGATTCCAGTGATGTATTCTGATTTTGTATTTTGACTATTGTATTCGAGACTTCTGTTGTGTTAACTCCTATGCCAACGACTCAATAGGAAAACGACTTAAGAGTATAACGGCTTAGCGACTTAAATGATAGCACGACCTACCGACTTAAGGAAGCCATAACTTAGCCGCTTGAGAGAATGGACCGACTTAACGACTCAAGAGATTGCCGACTTAACGACTCAAGAGACTGCCGACCTAATGACTCAAGACAGGAAAAGCTCAAAACAACTTCACTTAAGTCGCGACCGACTTACGACCTATGTTAGGTCGCTCGCGACTTAGGCAAACAAAGGGAAATCCAATATAGCTTCACTTGAACCAGGGCCTGATAACTCGTTCACGACTTAGTACTTGTACTTAGAAGAACATGCTTATCCCAGTTAAGCCGCGAGCCGTGCTTAAGAGATAGAACGCGACTTACGACTTGTCTTGGGTCGGTCACGATCCACGACTTACTTTAGGTCGGTCACTACTTACAACTTGACATGGAAGTTCCTCTATAAATACGGCACTATCTCCAACATGGGGGGGGGACTTTTGGATCATTTTCTTCAGAGCATTGAGGCTCTACCATCTTCAAGCCGAGCCTTACTTCAACATTCGAAACTCACAAGAAGCTGCAACCAACTTCAAGCAGGGATTCAACATATTCAACCATGAATTCGGAGAATTCTCTTGGATCGATGTTTTTCTAGCTACTTGTCTTCTGAAGTGAATTGTAATTGAAGGAAATTGTAAAGGATTGTAATCATATTAGCAATAAAGAAGGATTGAAGTGGACGTAGGCTTGATCATAAGCCGAACCACTATAAACTCTGTGTCTCTTACTGCTTTTTCAGCGAATTACTGCTTTTTCTGTTTCCCATGTTAACGGGTGGTGCTTTCATTCAAATCTCTATTTTCATCGGGATGTTAGCGTCTAACTTTTTACGTTAACATTTTTGGTTCTTTCACTGAGAATTGAACTTAGGACCTGTCATCATAGCTTCGCAGAAGTTTGTAGAAAGGATTTCTCTAAAAACCAAATGTTTATCTGAAATAATCGCTCCAGGAAGGAAGCGCAAGTCTGTTAGATCTAACGACGTTCGCGAGACTACTGCAACCTCTCCTCCTTTAAGTCAAACAACTCCAACTGTCGGAGTTACACGAGCAGAGCTAGATGTCGTTGTATCTGGGCTACATCAGCAAATGGAAGCTCAGAATGACCTAATGTTGGAAAGGTTGAATGCTTTATTTGAGGCAAACCGTCAACCGGTTTCTAAAGAAGGAAATCTTGCTGATGAAGTGTAGAATGTGGAAGGATATCCCTCAAAGGGCGGCTGATCTAGTGGAAAGGACACCTCCCCAAGCCGGAGGATCGGGGCCGCAACCGACTCTCCGTGAGCGACTGTCAAGGCAAAATTCGGAGAGAATGGCTGATGTTTGTCCCGCTGAGCCTTAGAATGATGAAGAGTATTTCTCAGGCATGGTTCGTCAGATTATGAAAGAAAGTATGCAGAGAAATGAAGATGAGAAAGAATGGGGTTTCGCTCCGAGCAAAACTCCATTCACTGAAAAAATCCTGAAGGCAGAATTCCCAAGGAAGTTTGTCCCTCCAACAATTCCAGCTTACAAGGGAACGAGCGATCCTAATGAGCTTCTGTATAAGTATGATTGGCACATGACGGGTGCCAGAGCCTCTGATGAAATCAAATACCGGTATTTTCCGGTATACCTGGAAGGAGTTGCTTTACTTTGGTTCACAAAGCTGCCGGTCCGATCGATAGACCAATTTTCTGATTTGACTCGGAAATTCAAGAAACAGTTTCGATTATATGCGTCAAAGGCGAAGGATATAATGTCGTTATCCAGCTTGGAGCAGAATCCTGGAGAATCCATTAGAGCTTTCCTGAATCGCTTTAATATAGCTCTGGTTGAAGTGGACAATGCGGAGCCGAGAATGATTTTGACGTACCTGATGAAGGCTATTGATAAGACGAGTGAGTTCGGGAGATGGTTGAAAATGAAGGAACCAAATTCACTTGACAAGTTTTATAAGAAAGTCGATGAATTCATGCGCTTGGAAAGCCTCCAAGCACCGGCTAAGGTGGTATCGACAGGGGCTGGAAATAGTAATGCTGCTCCGAATAAGAAGGAATCTGGCAATCAGAAGAGGGGAAACGATGCCCAGAAGAAGCAAGGAGATGCAAAGAAAGGACGTCCCTTCAACTTTACCCCTCTGACTGATACCTCGGAAAACATCTACTTTGCAAACAAAGACACGGTCGAATTCCCCACACCAGTTAAGCAAAGAGTTAATGGAAGAGCTGAGAAGAATGGAAGGTTTTGCCGGTTCCATAACCAGCCCGGGCATGATACTAATGAGTGCCGTCACTTAAAGGAGGTAATTGAGGAACTATTGAAGCAAAACAAGCTCCAACAATATGTAAGAAGGAACAAGAATGGAAGGTTCCTGTTCATTGTCCTGGCTCAAGTGAGAAGGCGACAGCTCATGAATCAGAGATGCCTGTTATAAATATGGTTACAGGAGGCCCTCACCCAGCTGGCAGGAGTTGGGACGAGATGGAAAGATACGCCCGTGCTTTGAAGTATGCACCGGCAGATGAAAGTGTTTTTGTGTTAGAAGATGCTGCGCCCCTGAAGCAGCAGAAAACCTTTAATGATGACATTATATTCAATACTAGGGATTCGATGGGTGTTGAAGCTCCTACCATTGATCCTTTGGTCATCTCCGCTGGCATTGGGCCAGCTACTGTTAAAAGAGTTCTGGTTGATTGTGGAGCTTCATGCAACATTCTCTTCAAGAAGACTTTTAATCAGATGAAGATTCCAATGGCTGACGTTCAAGCTTCATCACTAAAGATTGCTGGTTTTACTGGTGAGCCGAAACAGCCAATTGGGACTATTGATTTGTTCGTAGAGCTTGGAGAGGGGCAAAGAAAAGTCGCTCGAAAACAGACCGTTGTTATTGTTGAAGAATTTTCTGCCTACAATGCCTTTTTAGGCCGACCAACTCTGGCAGCATTTAAAGCTGTTCTGGCCCCATGGTGTCTGACCATAAAATTCCCTACAGATAATGGAGGCGGTGTGGTGAAAGGGGACCAGAATGCTGGACGAGAATGTTATCTTACAGAGTTGAGTGAATCGAGGAAGAGAGAAATGGGAAAAGATGCGGCAGCCCCAGTCCGCATCAAAGAATCAACCTTGTAGCAATTACAGGGTGGACCCTGCACAGGCGAACATAGCGATGCACGAAGAGAGATGGATCCAAGAAAATCCAGTGCAGGGGAAAATAGAGTGGTACCAGTTGAAGTGACAGTCCCGGTACCTGTTGACCCGAAAGACCCGAATAAAGTGCTGAATGTGGGTTCGCAGCTTAATGCAACGGTTCAAAATGTTTTGATATCATTTTTGAAAACGAATCTGGATGTATTCGCCTTGACTCATGCCGATATGTGTGGAATATCTCCAGAAATTGCGGTGCATACCTTGAATATTGATCCAAAGTTTACACCGGTAAAGCATAAAAGAAGAACTCAAGGTCCTGAAAGGTCAGCAGCATTGAAAGAAGAGGTTGATCGGCTCATGGAGAATGGTTATATCAGGCAATGTACTTATCCGAATTGGGTCTCAAATCCTGTACTGGTTAAAAAAGCTAATGGGAAATGGAGAGTGTGCATTGACTTTTCAGATCTAAACAAAGCCTGCCCCAAAGACTGCTTCCCGTTACCCAGGATTGACCAGTTGGTGGATGAAACGGCGGGGCATGAATTGTTATCTTTTATGGATGCCTATTCCGGATATAACCAGATCATGATGCATGAGCCAGATCAGGAGGAAACGAGCTTTATCACCGATGTTGGTCTCTACTGCTACAGAGTCATGCCTTTCAGACTTAAGAATGCAGGGGCAACTTACCAAAGACTTGTGAATGCCATGTTTAAACCACAGATTGGCAAGACTATGGAAGTTTATGTCGATGATATGCTGGCAAAGTCAAAGAAAGCGGTGGACCACATGGATCACTTGGCAGAGATGTTCTCAATCCTCCGAGAGTACGGTATGAAGCTGAACCCTTTGAAGTGTTCATTTGGAGTAGAATCTGGAAAGTTTCTGGATTTCATTGTGAGTGCAAGGGGCATTCAAGCTAATCCTGCTCAGATAACTGTCTTAAGAGAAGTCAAAGCTCCTAGAACGAAGAAGGAATTGCAAAGTCTCAATGGAAAAGTTGCTGCCTTGAGTCGGTTCATTTCCAAAGCTACTGATAAATGCATTCCATTCTTCGATGCTCTAAAGAAAGGAAGAAAAAACTTTGACTGGAATCCTCAATGCCAGAAAGCTTTTGATGAGCTGATTCGTCATATGGAAACGCCTCCTATACTTTCTAAGACTGACAATGGTGAAGATCTTTTTGTATATTTGGCAGTCTCGTCTCATGTCTTCAGCGCAGCTTTGGTACGGGAGGATGCGAAAATTCAGCGCCAGGTCTACGACATCAGCAAGAGGTTCACTGGGGCAGAATTGAACTATTCAAAGTTGGAAAAACTCGCCTATTGTCTATTGATTGCATCAAGAAAATTGAGGCCATATTTCCAAGCTCATCCCATCAAAGTCCTCACCGATCAGCCCTTGAAGCAAGTCCTGTTTCGTCCTGAGACTTCGGGTCGTCGTTTGAAATGGAATATTGAACTCAGCCAATATGACATCACTTATCATCCCTGAAGAGCAATCAATGGACACGCTTTGGCAGAGTTCATTGCAGAATGTACAGACAAAGGCGATAGTGAGGATGTGGTGACCGATAATCCCTCAATCCGGTGGAAATTGTATGTTGATGGCGCAAGAAACGATTACTGTTCTGGGGCTGGGGTTGTACTTGAAACCCCTGAAGGACGGTCACTGTGTTATGCTTTAAAATTGGAATTCCCTTCGACAAACAATGAAGCAGAGTATGAAGCTCTTATTGCCGGTTTAAGAATTGCTAAAGAACTGAACATCAAGGCATTACAGATCATCAGTGATTCACAGCTTATCGTGTGTCAAGTCAAGAAAGAGTTTCAAGCCAAAGGGGGGAACCTACCCACATATTTGTCCAAGGCCTGGGAGCTTCTTGATGATTTTGACCATTACACAATAAGCCATATTCCCCGGGAAGAGAATATGAAGGCAGATTCCCTCGCAAAATATGCAAGCACCGGTGAAGCTCAATTATTGGGATTAGTTCCTGTAGAAGTCCTATCAACTCCAAGCATTGATGAAATGGATATTGACTGGATCATGACTGTATCACAGGAGCGTGAATCATGGATGACTCCGATATTGAAATACATGCGCGACGGCTCTCTACCAGAGAACCCAAGAGAACGGCAGAAGTTGTTAAGAAAAGCGTCCAGATTTGTAATTCAGGATGGCCGATTGTATAGGCGGGGATTCTCAATGCCATTACTCCGATGTGTGACCAAGGAAGAAGCTGAAACAAATCTAACTGAGGTACATGGAGGAGAGGGTAGAGACCATTCAGGAGGTCAAACTTTAGCAAAGAAAATTCTCCGTTATGGATATTTTTGGCCGGATATTAATCGTGATGCCGCGAGTTACACCCGAAAATGTGGCCGATGCCATAGATTTGCAAAAATCCCAAGAGCACCATCCACTGAGATAACACAGATGGTCCGTCCGTGGCCAATTTCTATTAGGGGAATGGATCTCATCGGGCCTTTGCCAACTGCAAAATCCGGAATCAGATATGCTATTGTTGCTGTGGATTATTTTACTAAATGGGCTGAATCTGAACCTTTAGCTACTATTACCTCTAAGAAAATGATAAACTTTGTAACTAAGAATATCATTTGCAGGTATGGAGTGCCTCAAAAGATAATCACGGACAATGGAACCCAATTTGAAAGTGAAGAGTTCCAAAGTTTTTAAAAAAATTCAAGATCCAAAAAAGTTTCTCAACCGTGGCTCATCCGCAGGAAAACGGGCAAGTGGAAGTAGTAAAAAAATTAATCAAATCAACCATCAAAAAACAGCTGGAAAAAGCAAAAGTGGTTGGGTCGATAAACTTCCGCTAGCACTATGGGAGTATAGAACTACACATAAAACTGCGACGGGGCACACTCCATTTTCATTGGCATATGGATCAGAGGCGATGATTCCGGTAGAAATAGAGGTCCATTCACGTAGAAGAATCCATTTCAGTCAAGCCGAGAATGAAAAGCTGCAGCTTGAAGCCCTTGACTTCCTTGATGAGAAAAGGGAAGAAGCTGAGCTCAGAACTGCAGCTCACTAGCAAAGAATAGCCAGGCACTTCAATTCTAAAGTTCGCCGGCGTAGCTTTGAAGTGGGGGATCTAATCTTAAAAAGAATTATGACACCTACAGGCGCGCTTGGACCAAACTGGGAAGGGCCATATGTTATAGGCCAAAAACTTCTTTATGGCACATTCAAACTTGTAACTGTCGAAGGAGACCCAATTCCAAGAGCTTGGAACAGCAATCATTTGGGCCCATATTTTACTTAAAGGCTTTAATGATATATTGTAAAAGAATGATGAATGTATGATTCTTGTAATGAAAGCCATTGTAAAGTCAGTGCAAGTGAATAATAAGAGCTATAAAGTGGATGTAGGCCTAGTTCTTGGCCGAACCACTATAAATCTTGTGTTCTTTACTATTATAGACTGCTTTGTTTTATTTCGACATATAAAATACGTTAATTGTGTTACTAAAATGTCGATTTAATAATGCAGGCCATAAAAACAAAGCTTACCCATCGCAAGACCAAGCGATCTCCGACATCACCCAGCAAGCAAACGCTAAACCATTCAAAATTTCCATACTCAAATCCTACGAAAGAAGTGCTTCGAACAAAAGTTAGCGATGTGGCTGGAAGTGGACCATTTCTAACTAACTGCGAAGTATTGTACAAACGAGCATCTAGTTAAATAGCCTGTGCCTACCACCACCAACTCGCTTAACTATGAAGTATATTTCTTTGGATAAGGAAAATTGTTGGCAACTAAAAGGGGGTGATATTTGGAAAAGATAACGGGGATCGCCGACATGAATAGATGGCAAAGAGACATGGACGAGCAAGCATCAAACAGCAAAAGACCTCTTCGGAGGCACAAGCCCTCTTCGGAGGCACAACTCTTCGGAGGATAAAGACCTCAAACGGGGCATGCCAGAAGACTTTCTCAACAAAAAAGATTGGTATGGAATGACCGGGAGCACCTTCCCGACTGGAAGGCAAGGCACTTGTTTACTAGCTGAGACAGTTCGCGCAGACAAGCGTCCAAGTAACATGCGTCCACCCCGTGAATCCATACGATGATCGGAGGCACCTTCCCAAGAGGAAGGCAAGGCGCTTGTTCACTAGTTGAGACAATCTGCATAAATAAGCGTCCAAGTAACTTGTGTCCGCCCCGTGAATCCGGACAACCATGAGGAAGAAACATCCAGGTAGACTCGGAGGCACGCATTCCACCGAGATCTGAAATAAAACTTCACAAGTGCTGGAATGTGAAAAGCCCTCTTCGGAGGCCCATTACACCATAGTTGAAATCCTAAAAGACCTCGAGCGGGCCTCGCCAGAAAAAGAGAGTTCTTTCTCGACATAAAGTTGCGGACTGATCGGTGGCACAGCCCCGTGAATCCATCCAACTAAGAGAAAGAAGCTCCAAACTTCCAGGAAAAAGCCCTACTCAGAGGCACACATTTCACCGTGATCTGAAATAAAACTTCACACGAGTCGAAACGTGAAAAGCCCTCTTTGGAGGCCCGCTTCCTAGCGAACAGGGAAAAGATAAAAGCCTCTCCCAAGTGGCAGAAACAAAAAGACCTCTTCCCAGAGGCACAATCAAACAAAAAGACCTCTACCCAGAGGCATAATCAAAAACTCTCGTCAGAGGCTCAAGCAGGTTGAAACCCCTTTTTCAGAAGGCCCACTGCACTATGAAGTGAAACCCACTTGCCAAAGCAAAAGTGACTTTTTTCAAAAAATTAGAGCGTAAAAACTTTGCAATAAAAAAAACTCCTCCAAAATGAGGTGCATCCTACTAAATACGAAAAATATTTCCTTGAAATGGAAATATTGTCCTATAAAGTACAGATACAAATCTCCTTCAAACAGAAAAATTGTTCTCTAAAGAAATAGTACAAGTCTTCTCGAAATAGAGGAATTGTTCTCTAAAAACTTTTCAAATGTGAAAGAGATTGCAATAAGCCATGGTATGGGGGCAGCACACTATAAGTACAAGAATGGAAACAATGCTCAAACAACATACCATAAGCTCATTGCAATATCACACAAAGGAAACAAGGAACTTGTATAAAATAAAGAATAAATGTATTCTCAAATACAGACAGAAGTGTGTATAGGTAAAAGGAACATTTTATTCAAAACTACGAAAATTTTATACAGGTACAGGTTTCAGGATAAAGAAAAGCGGGGGCCGGTACCCGCACAATCTCCGGCCAGTACATGCAAAAAGCAAAAAGTAAAGCAAAGAAGGGAAAGTGGGACTCATCACTTCTTTCTCCCACCACCTTTAGAGCCTTCACCTGGCTTAATAGGCAACTTTTCAGGCCGGCTTGAGAGAGTTGGGGGAGAAGGAGAGAAAGCTAGTGCTGGATCAACTTCCGTTTCCGTTTCAGTAACAGAAATGCTTCTCCCTTTCTTCTTTGAAGTTGTACGCTTCCTCCTCCACTTTGAAGAAGACTCACTACCCGTAGTGACGAGAGCAGACAATTTTATGTCATCAGAAAGGGTTCGCTCCGGAGATACTTCGCCTCCTTCAAGTCCTTCGGCCTTCCGCTCCTGCGAAGCGGCTGGATCGTCCAAGTCTTGAAGGGCTCCTATTAATTCTTCCTGCGATCCCGGCTGGGAAGTAGGAGTAACTTGAAAGGTTGGAGGAGGAACAGCTGGAGGAGGAGAAGTTTCTATGACACTGGGCGTTTTCGCTACAGAAGAGAAGCAAAAAATATTAGTATCTCCCGCGAAGAGAGGAGATAACGGCTCATCGAGTCTTAAGTAATAAGCAATGAGTTCATCAAGCTCGGCCGAAACAAATGAGTAATCCGCTTGACCTGGTTCGACGTTAATATTACCTGGAGAAGCGGGCTTCCTAATGACAACTTCATAAGCTTGTGCTTCTGTGCTCTCTTCGCCTTCATCTCCACCCTGTGCACTTGTAATCTCAGTTGTGACTTTAACAGGGGGCGGAGAATGGGAACCGGAGCCTGTGATATCAACGTCGGCCGAAATTGAGGGAGGGACAGGAGCAATTGATGATGTTTCTTTCTCTGGATGCTCCTCTCTTATCGTCCCAATACGCTCTCTAGTGAGCTGCTCTTTTCCTCTGGCAAGGGCTGCACGAGCTCCGTCATCCAGATAATGTGCCTCGAGTTCTTCTCCGGCATACCCAGCGTCTTTAAGAATATCAAGCGCGGCTTCCCATACTTCAGCCAAAGTGATTTCATATTTGGGGACCAAAAATGCGAGACTTCCACGCCCTAGGACACTTTGCAAGTAGAAGTCAAACAATGTCGAACTGATATCGACTTTAGTGGCTTGATGAGCTTCTTCAGTTGCAATTTTACCGGCAACAGCCTCATCGCGCTCTTTCTCAACCATAGCAAGTTGAGTTTTTAATGTCTCAATTTCGAGGTTCTGGGAGCTGGTCTGTTGTCGCAACTGGGCAACTTCAACGCGATAATCTTCTACAACCTTTTCCTGCCACTTGAGTTTATCTTCGGCCTCTCGTTGGCTAGCATGAGCATCCCGCACTTGTTGCTGAAGCACACTTTCCCTTTGAGAATAGGAAGTGGAGGAAGTAGCAAGCTCCTCTTTAAGCTTTCCAACTTCCACTTCAAGCTTTTCATTATAAGCGGCAATGCTCCTCATTTCTGCGTCATGTTGATCAAGAGTCTTTTGCCATTCGGATTTATCGTTCTCCATGGCCAACATAGCCTCAAGGTTCGCGCGGTTCACTCTCTGGAGTTTGTCAGCAAGTTTCTGTCAATTCGACATTCTCTCAATATCAAGCCTGACAGCATCAAGATTTCGCAACATGGCTGGTTTGTCGATTGGAACCAGGTCGAGATCAAAGCGAACTCCCTTCAAGCACCAGTTTGGAAATCGGCTTTGAAGAGTAGCTGGACCTGGTCCGACCTGATATGAGGGCCTACCAATGATCGTTTGAATGTCGGTACGAGCAAGAGCGGGAGATTGAGGAGGCACCGAAGCAATGGGCTCTTTAGGAATGTCAGTTGATGACTTTTCACCATGCTTGGTCCGTTTGCTCGAATCTTCGGCGGCATGGCTCTTTCCTTTGTCATCATGGGATTTTCGTTTAAGGGAATCATCCTCTCTGTGGGAAGAGTCACGACATTCATCCCCTCTCCCGTACCGTTCTTTGTATGCTCTTCTCTCCTGAGCTTTTCGTGCAGCCCTCTCCTCATCGGTTTCCCTATGAGGGGGAAGATAGCGCCTGTAATCATATTGACTGCGCCTTCCATACTGCTTAAAGTCATCATAATACGAGCCACTTCGCCCCATTGAGGAACCCGAAATTGAAAAAGAAGCATAACTTGAGAATATTCAAATTGCAAGGAGTTAAGTGCATATTAGTGCCAATAAATCCTAAGTGTGTGTGGTGTGTGCAAACTACACGCGCCGAACTACGAACCGCTCCTCAGTTGGGGGGTGGTGATAGATTTTACAGCCAATGTCGAGTCTTGAGCTAGAGGTGTCTGTTGAAGAGCAGATGCCGCTTCAACCACTGGAGATACAATTTTAGCAGCGGAAAGTTCATGTTTAAAGAGTTCTTGAGACGTAACTATAAAGTCGCTCAACCCTTCAAAAGTGTCATTACCACTGTGTTTAACAGGGCTCTTCACCTCAACTCCTTCATCAGTAGTCTTCCCGGTTTGTTGAAGATCTTCTTCTTCTTCAAAAACCGGAGTAAGAGCAAGTTTACAAGATGGCCCCGCAATGTCAGTTGGAATAGAACATTTTACCAACGAAGCCTCAGTTGTAAGTTCCTTCCGTACGGGTTCGTCATTAGAAACTGGGGCATCTAATGCCTCAGCTGGGGAATCAGGGACTTCGTAAGGTTGTGTAGAGCGGGAAGAATGTAGAAGTCCAAACTGATGTAGAAACTCATCCTTCAACAGAAATTTTATACTCCTCTCCTCAGCAGCCACGACATTCAGTCTTTCAAATATTTGCTTGTGGCCTGGATCTCTAGAGGGGGGAGCAAGTGCTGAAAAAGGAAAGAGTAAAATTAGCACTTAGCAACTCAGATCTCGAAAAGCTCAGGAATGAAAAAATAGAAGCAGGTAATCTTACTTCCTACTCTCCAGATAGCATAAAACCCTGGGGGGCAGCGAACAAAGAAAAAATGATTCAAGAAGCCATGTGCGCTTTCGGAAAGATCGGTAATGAGTTTGTGATTCCTAGCGCTTCTTACCACAGTAATGGAGGGATGATCTTTATTCTTAGCAAATGAGCATAAGTAGCAAATTTCTTCGAAGCTCGACAAACGATCAAGAGTTCTCCTAAATAAAACACATAACCCCATCAGGATAGCATAGCCATTGGGATGTAGTTGAAACAGAGAGATGGTCAACCGAAGGAGAAGCGTTCGAAGAAAGTCATTAAAAGGAGGAATTGCTCCACTTAGGCACATCTGGCGATTGACTGCGACAAAACCGTGAGGTGGATTATCGGTAGTATCATTCGGCCCGGGAAGTAGAGCATCACTCTCAACAAGGCCAAATAGAATGCGTACCTGGTTAAATGCTCTCTGGGTTAAGGTAGTCGGAGATCTTTCTGGAGGATTCACTACGGGAATAGCTATCAGAAAGATGTCTTCAGCTTGAGCTACCACTTCATCTTGATGTGAAGCCATTCTACATAAACAACTGGATATTCAAACATGAAGGTGCACGTTTCCTAAATGTGTGAAGTGCTGTGTAAAGCTAACAAATCAACAAGCAAATATAATTGAAATTAAACATGTGTCAATTGCAATATTTCAAGACTTGTCGCTTTAAGTCCAAATACAAGTGCAATATTAACGCAAACAAATCGACTTTACTTGGTTAACGTTGTTTTAATGCTTCACTTGAGTTTGTTGATTCACAGCATTTCATACAATTTCTTTAAGTTCATTATCCTTTATCGACTAATCTGTCATTTGATGTAGGCAATGAGTGGCAGTATATTCGCTCTAGTTTTCTGCAAATGCTGTATTTAACAGGTTATTAGCATCAAATTTGGTATAATCTGTTAAGAAATCATGGCAAAGTCATGCAAGTCATTTCGACGGTTCAAAGTTCGAGTTGGAAGTACAATCAAGTTCTATCGACGTCTCGAAGTTTTCAAGTTTTGTTCAAGCCATGTAGTCATAGTCCAAAAGTTCTCTAAGTCCTAAGTCGTTCACGGCCTAGCAGGATGAGATGAAATTGGCTTAGGCTGAGGGAAACAGTTTGTAGCGACCCGACTTTCCACTCTCGGAAAATCGCATCACTAATTAAGAAAGAAAGGGATAGAAGAAAAAAAGAAAGAGAAGAAAGAGAAAACAACACATCAGAATCTCACAGCGGAACGATTTAAATATAATATAGAACATATACATAGTATCATATACATCAGAGTACACAACTAAACAACACAAATTTAGACAGTTATAACATTTCTGTCTAATACAATACAAGAACAATCATTCAGAATAACGCACAGCGGAAACTCTAACTATATCTACACGCTGAAGCCTCCTGCGCCAAAGCTCCTCTAGATTCGTCAAGAGATAACCTGAATCACTTGACTACTCATATATAATATGAGTACCCAAGAGTTTAATAAAACAGAAAATAAACACTCGGGTCAGACAGGGGTCTGTTGTGAGTAAACGGTTTAAGATTGCTTAACTTTAGAAAATCCTTTGAAAAGAAAGGTATCACGTAAGACCTCCCACACATAAACATGGAAAAGTTTTTACCTTACGCTAACCAAAACATTTGATAGGAAATCCAGTGATATTATAATAGTGTCTAGGGTTTTCAAATAAATATGAAATAGCCGAAATTGTTACATCTATTAAATTCCAGCTACTAGCCACAAAAGTGGGTAATACAAACAAAACCGTAGGGTCTCGTAGGGTAAATGGGTTTCCATCAATGGAAGGGCTACTGGGGTACCGCCCGTCACAGTACGTGGCCTAGATCACCGTACCGAGGAGCACTCCCACTCCCCTGCAACACAAAGCCGGAACCATTCCTTACTGAACAGTCCCGAACAAGACCACCCCGCAGTTGGTTGCAGACCAACTGCCCATACAGCCGAAATATAAAGGGACTTCTAGACAGGGATGTATCTTGCTCTCCAGTGGGAGCGACCCACGAAGCCTTGCTGCACCTCCCCTGTTTTAGCCATTCCCGGTTGATGAGGCTTGAGGCTGCGATTACCTTTATAGGACCAATATCTTAGAATGCTCATCGTCCGCCTGACGATGTGCTGAAAGCATTCAATCCATACAAGTTTGTTCTGGATTCGAACGAAACCGAAGGCACTATCTCGTTGCAGTCATTTTGGAATCACCCTGAGAGTCAACGACCATAGCCCTTGCACTCTAAATCTCCATCTCGAATCTATAAGCACTATTCCGTCAAACTCATTACGGAATCACCCACAGAGTAATACTGAATTATAGCCCTTACACTCGAGTTTTCAATTGCTCCACTTGGATTAACGACCTAACGTTTAATTGGAATCGATGTGGTTTTCGGATATCCAAATATGGAAACCCGATCCCGGTCTCACCGAAACCAAATGCCATTTTAATGTCCAAGTTGTACTTAAGGGATTTAAACAATAGATATTTCAGAAAATATCACTTAACATAGATGGATGTATCATATTACACGGATAGATAATCATCTATTATCACATGCATCCATACATATCACAAAGCAGCATATATATCACATTCAGATATAACATATTCACATCATCACATATCAATCAATGTCAACAACCAATATCATTAACTCATCCAATTATATATCATCCAATCAATCATTCATAAACAAGTTTGATCCAAACTTAATTAATTTAATTAATCCTTAAATTAATTTAATCCTTACTTAAACACTTGGATTATCTTCAATCCAACTTCTTATTCATTAATTAATTACAAATTAACTAATTAACTAACATCACTTAATTATCCATTTCAATTAATCTTCACTGATTAATTATTACTTAATTACTTTAAGTAATTCTTACTTAATTACCATATTAATTAATCATCCTGATTAATTACTTCAAATTATACTAAGTAATTACCTCTTAATTACCTTCTAAATTAATCAACCTTAATTAATTATTCTTTAATTATCTTAATAATTATTCCTTAATTACCTTTAATTAATTACACCTGATTAATCACTTTTAATTAATTACACTTGATTAATTACTCTTAATTAACCATACTTAATTAATTACTTTTAATTAATCCCCTTTGATTAATTACTTTAATTACATTTAGTAATTAAAACTAAATTATAAATTAATTATTCTTAAATTATTAAATAACAATTAATTAATTATTTTCATTAATTAATGATTACTTCATTGATTAAAATTTCTTCTTAATTAATTACTTTAACAAGTAATTATTCACTTAATTAATTACTCTTAATTCTTTTATTCATTAATCATTAATCAAATAATTTAAATCTTTAACTAATTATTAATTAATTATTTAATTAATAACTAAAGTGATTAATTCTTAATCACATTTACTTAATTACTTTTCATAAAGTAATTATCCTTTATTTAATTACCTTTAGTAATTAACCACTTAATTACTTCACCAAGGAATTATATTAAATTAACTCATAAGTGATTATCTTAATTAATCACTAATTAATTTATTATCTCATTTAACTTAATCATTTTAATTAATTAAATGATTCCTTAATTTCTTATATTATTAAGACTCATAATTAAGAAAATCATCATTTTAATTAAATCATTTATTAACAAATAAAACTTGATAATTAAAAATGATTTAATTATCTCAATTATCTTTACAAATTTAATTATCTTTAAATATTCAAAACTTATAATTTCTTAAATTATAATTGATTTCTAAACTTTAACCATTAATCCTTATTTAAAAATAAATTATTTTAAAAGTCAACTATGATTAAAACAATTTTAAATATTCAAATTAAACCTTTTTAAATCTTTAAAACTTTCCATAGTTACTAAATAAAAGTTAATACAACTTAATTCAAAATTACACTAATTTTATTTTAAACTTCCATATTTTATATGTATATAGAACTTTGTTTACCCAACTTTAAAACAATTTAATTTTATAAACAAACTTGTTTAACTCTTATTTTAAAAACTTTATAAAAACTTTGCTTTTAATTTTTAAAACTTTTATAACTGTTTGCACCCAAGTATAATCCTACCCAACATACTCGAGTAAACACAGAATTACACGCGACAAACCCGAGTAAATCCCTATCCAAACCCGAGTTTTCCCCCGAGCTCTCCACCTTTCTCCCTGCTTCGAGTCCCATACAACAAAACACGATGCAATCTCCGGGCCCCCTCCTTCTTCTCCCACTTCTCATTTTCAACTGCACAAAGCCGTGCACATCAACGTGCACGACCAACCTCGCCAACGACGAACCCCTCTCCTGTCATCCCCAAGTCGACTTCAACTTCGACATCAACATACTAAACCCAGAAAATCCAAACTCGATCGAGAACGAGTTTTCAACCTTCAACCCAAACTGTCTGAAGCAACGTCACCAGAAAACCCAATATCCATGGCAATCCAAACTTCGAGAAACCTCGCCACCGCTGCCGTAACTTCCCCACGTCACCTCGAACCCATAGCTTCACTCGCGACAGCCTCTGGTATCCCCACGACACCGTGAAAGCACGATGAACCCATCGGCCAAAAACAGGTAATAAAACCCTAACTCCTCGATTATCGGCCATCCCACTCAATTAAAAATTCATGAAGCATTTTTCGCATGCTCACCGAAGCCCCCTCCACCTTCATGACCAACGGCGAGACTTAGTTCGCCGGGGATTGCCATGATTTGGCCTAAAACCCCAAATTAGTAAATCCCAAAATGCTCACTAATTACCCCATTAAAATTTATGATTCAAGCACTAAAAATCGTCATTTTCCATTTGCAATTCAATCATGCAATCAAAACTTGAAATTGAATTCATCAAATTTTGACCCAATTTTATATTTTACTGTAAATCCCAGTATTTAGAATTATTTATTCACTTTAAAAACTGATAATTGTTTCTAGATGATAATTTGCTTAAATTCAAACAACTTCTATTTATAATTCAAGTTCGAATTCGAATTCAAGAACAAGAACAAGTTATTGAATCTTATTTATAAAATTTAAAACCTGTTCTTTTACAGTCACTAAGGCATCATTATTCAGACAATCAAAATCATGAATCAAATATGCGTACAATATAATTTAAATATTTTCAGATAACATTATTATTCATTCATATAAACAAATTAATACCACTTTTAAATCTGTTTTTAAAATCTGCATTTACTCACCTGTAAATTTTCCAGAAAACAGAGAACAGAACTGCATTTTGTTCCAGGCTTCAATTTTCTTTTGCATGTTGAAGTGATGATTAATTTCTAGCTTGCATGATGAAATCAATCTACCTGTAGTTGATTTCTGAGTTGGTTGATAATTTTGAAGGTGATCTTGCATTTGATTTGAATATCCAGATTTACAGATTTGTATTCATCTTTGATTTGTTTTTATTTACATTTTCCTTTTTAGATTTGTATTAATTTGGTTGCAGAAGAGAGTAAAAGAAATTCTTTTACTGAAAATGAAGCTCATTTGTATTTTACAATTTTAATTTTAAATTAAAATGTCAAGAATATGACATTTGTCCCTTGTATGATCTAATTTCCTTACACTTATGCTCTCTTATTTACAAATGTCCTTGCATAAATCAAAATGTTAACAAGTGTTTTAATATCTAATTAATATTTTTAAATGTTATCTTCTTATTTATAAATTTATTTAAGTTATATATAAGTAATTATGTAATATTATGAACTTATCTTTTAATAAATATGCATGTGAATACAAATAACTTATAGTTTTGATTTATATTATATAATATATGTTTATAAACTTGAGAAATTGATTTTAACTCCCTATATAAATTTTTAATACAATTTATCTTATGTAAAAATTAAAAATGAAAGACTATTAAAACAAATGAACTTTTAATTTAAATCTTAAATATCATTTCCAAAAATATAAATCAAATTAACTTTTCAAATCTCAAATTATATACATATTAAAGTTTGAAAACACTTATTAAACTCAAATTAATAAAATTCCTATTTAAAACATATATATACAAATATATATACACATTTCAAATAGAAAAATCATTAAATTTGTTAATTTCCATATTAAATTTTTAAAACAAATATCAAATCACAATATATATACATTCATATATATCACAATTTGAATATAAAGTTTTATTACATTAAAAACTTCTTATTTACCAAAAATAAATGTTTCCAAATCAAATTAATATAAACTTTCAAAAGAATTTAATCTTGCTTATTTATATTGTCAGAAAAATATTAATAGATATTAACAAATTGTTATCATAAATCTTTAAAATAAATTTTAACCTATCAATTTATAATATAAAATGATCAAATCAATTCAATTATTATCAAAGATTATTAAATTGATATTGCTCAAAATTTCGGGTCGTCACATTTCTCCCTCCATAAAAGAATTTCGTCCCGAAATTTAAAAGCAAAGATAATTTAATAACCCAGCTAAAGAATTTAAATTTTAAATTAGCAATCATACAATCAATCATACATTACCAATCATAGCAACCAATTCAAACAAATAATTTTATCTATCCAGACAAAATTCTGAATAGAAGTTCCTAATATTATCTAGAGTTTTCCAGGTACCTATACTGGAATACTCGCTCTACAGAACCTTAAGTAACTACACTATTAAAACCAAGAACTCCCTCATCTGATTCTTCAAATCTGAACAAGAAATCAGATTAAACTCAAAACCAGCTCAACTACCAGATCTTTCTGAACTGCTGATTCTATCACTCAAAGAATCATACACATATTCCTTAGAGATATGTGAAATACAATGAATTCCAGCTATCCAAACTTGCAATTCAATCCTGTAGATTAAAATCAACTCTTTAGAGAACGCAGACAACTCAAAATACTTCTAGAGCGAACTCTCCAGTTTTACCCATTCTTGTATCTCCTTTGATCGGATAAAACTAAAGCAATATCCGAACTCTAACTGCACATTCCAAATCTCCTCAATTCTTAACTGCACAACTCTTTAGATGCTTTGAGTCACCTCCAATCTTCCTGATCAGCCTAACCCTTGCTGATTGCTCCATGAAACAACATAACCAACTCGAACTAAATCTCCAGGTCCTACTCAACAAAATGGCTTTCCAAAAATAATTTGCTGAAATCCAAAATACAACTCTATTCCACAAGCATTAGTGAACTTCAAACCTACCTCTCTTATCTAGAATAGCCAAACAGCTGCACCTGACAACCTTACCTTCCAAATCCAGAAAATTCCTACATACTTGAATTTCCTGTAGAAATCCTCTGATCCAGGTAAACTGCAACTTCCGGTTGCTCCATACTAGAATAACTTCTAACTCGCTTCCGCTGCACAACTCTGATCTAGAGCAGATAAGAATGCTATCGAAGAATTCAAACACAATCTTTCTCCATACACAGTTCATCCGACTCATAAAATCTTAGTGACCCTTCCACTTGGTCAAAACGTCTCAACAAAATCTCAACTTACAATAAGATGATCAATCCAAAGAAATCTTGAGCTGCCTCACCAAACTCTTCTCGCTTTAAGAGACATCCTACTATAAGGTTGAACCATCAAAATTACTCCTGGATTCCAAGTCGACAAGAAAACTCAATCTCTGATTCGGGTCAACTTCTAATTCCCTCAAAAACATCTAGAGAATCTCCGACTACTTTCATAGCTTTCACCTCTACTCGAGATGCCTCAATTCCCAAACCAAGAATATTCAAAGATTTCCCAAACTAATCGCAAGTCACTTTTGCGATCCCACTCAGTTCTGATTCTAAAGAGCTGTCTCCCCAATTAGAACAGCTTTTCCTATTCCAGATAAATCTTCAAGAATGGCTTACCTATCAGAAAAACTGATAGATCACTTCCAATAGATATCTCGCTCTGCTGAGCCTCTCAAAGAAATGGATAAGCTTTCACTATCTGCCTGGTCTGCCGATAGTAGAATCCCAAAGATTTCTGGATCATCAAAGAAACAGATCCATGCTGCTGCTTCCAAACTTCACTTCAATGATACTGCTAAGCCACAAGATCATTCTTAGCCAGAAGCTTCTTGAAACACAAAACTAACATCCAAATCCTCTAAAAGATCCTTGAGATGAGTAGACATCTTCTAAAGAAACTCGGCTCCAAACCAAAAACCAACCACTTATCTCTTAAGGAAACGAATGAGACCATGCCCGAAATGAGGTAACTCATCGACCTAAGTCTCAAACTTCAATATAGATAAGACACCCTTACTTGAAATCCAGAAAATCTCCAAACATCCGAATCTTCCTACAGTAGACGTCAAAGCTCTTCCAATACCATCTTAATCTGGCTCCAAAAGAAACATCTTCAGAACTATCTATGGATACTGCATCTCATCACACAGCTATTCCTTCTTGAATCTATCAAGATACCACCACCAGCATCTCCTCCGTGGACAGCAACTCTTAGAAATTCCTGTCCACCTGAGAGCAAATCAACCTCACACTCCAAGAATATACTCTAATTCTTGAAAAAGACTTCCTATGGACTCAATGAAATCCTTTTTCCAATCTACAAAACTTATTCGAGACGGTATTAGGTCTACAATCTCGATAAACACCTCCAACCACAACATATATACCTTTTCCATCAGTGGTAGTCGTGTTCCACACACTTCTACCTTATCTACCTTTATAACCTATGTTGGAAAATCTGAACAGATAACCCAACAGATTAGGTAGTTATATAAATGTATATTTATATATAAATTACAAGTACGCTCTCTCAAGATAGACTCCTCTCCAGAGCCTAGGTATTCACTCAACCTAACGCTCTGATACCAGCTGCAGCGACCCGACTTTCCACTCCCGGAAAATCGCATCACTAATTAAGAAAGAAAGGGATAGAAGAAGAAAAGAAAGAGAAGAAAGAGAAAACAACACATCAGAATCTCCCAGCGGAACGATTTAAATATAATATAGAACATATACATAGTATCATATACATCAGAGTACACAACTAAACAACACAAATTTAGACAGTTATAACATTTCTGTCTAATACAATACAAGAACAATCATTCAGAATAACACACAGCGTAAACTCTAACTATATCTACATGCTGAAGCCTCCTGCTCCAAAGCTCCTCCAGATTCGTCAAGGGATAACCTGAATCACTTGACTACTCATATATAATATGAGTACCCAAGAGTTTAATAAAACAGAAAATAAACACTCGGGTCAGACAGGGGTCTGGTGTGAGTAAACAGTTTAAGATTGCTTAACTTTAGAAAATCCTTTGAAAAGAAAGGTATCACGTAAGACTTCCCACACATAAACATGGAAAAGTTTTTACCTTACGCTAACCAAAACATTTGATTGGAAATCCGGTGATATTATAATAGTGTCTAGGGTTTTCAAATAAATATGAAATAGCCAAAATTGTTACATCTATTAAATTCCAGCTACTAGCCACAAAAGTGGGTAATACAAACAAAACCGTAGGGTCCCGTAGGATAAATGGGTTTCCATCAATGGCAGGGCCACTGGGGTAACGCCCGTCACAGTACGTGGCCTAGATCACCGTACCGAGGATCACTCCCACTCCCCTGCAACACAAAGCCGGAACCATTCCTTACTGAACAGTCCCGAACAAGACCACCCCGCAGTTGGCTGCAGACCAACTGCCCACACAGCCGAAATATAAAGGGACTTCTAGACAGGGATGTATCTTGCTCTCCAGTGGGAGCGACCCACGAAGCCTTGCTGCACCTCCCCTGTTTTAGCCATTCCCAGTTGATGAGGCTTGAGGCTGCGATTACCTTTATAGGACCAATATCTTAGAATGCTCATCGTCCGCCTGACGATGTGCTGAAAGCATTCAATCCATACAAGTTCGTTCCGGGTTCGAACGAAACCGAAGGCACTATCTCGTTGTACTCATTTTGGAATCACCCTCAGAGTCAACGACCATAACCCTTGCACTCTAAATCACCATCTCGAATCTATAAGCACTATTCCGTCAAACTCATTACGGAATCACCTACAGAGTTATACTAACGTATAGCCCTTACACTCGAGTTTTCACTTCCTCCACTTGGATTAACGACCTAACGTTTAATTGGAATCGATGTGGTTTTCGGATATCCAAATATGGAAACCCGATCCAGGTCTCACCGAAACCAAACGCCATTTTAATGTCCAAGTTGTACTTAAGGGATTTAAACAATAGATATTTTAGAAAATATCACTTAACATAGATGGATGTATCATATTACACGGATAGATAATCATCTATTATCACATGCATCCATACATATCACAAAGCAGCATATATATCACATTCAGATATAACATATTCACATCATCACATATCAATCAATGTCAACAACCAATATCATTAACTCATCCAATGATATATCATCCAATCATTAATCATTCATAAACAAGTTTGATCCAAACTTAATTAATTTAATTGATCCTTAAATTAAATTAATCCTTACTTAAACACTTGGATTATCTTCAATCCAACTTCTTATTCATTAATTAATTACAAATTAACTAATTAACTAACATCACTTATTTATCCATTTCAATTAATCTTCACTGATTAATTATTACTTAATTACTTTAAGTAATTCTTACTTAATTACCATATTAATTAATCATCCTGATTAATTACTTCAAATTATACTAAGTAATTACCTCTTAATTACCTTCTAAATTAATCAACCTTGGTTAATTATTCTTTAATTATCCTAATAATCATTCCTTAATTACCTTTAATTAATTACACTTGATTAATCACTTTTAATTAATTACACTTGATTAATTACCCTTAATTAATCATACTTAATTAATTACTTTTAATTAATCCCCTTTGATTAATTAATTACATTTAGTAATTAAAACTAAATTATAAATTAATTATTCTTAAATTATTAATTAACAATTAATTAATTATTTTCATTAATTAATGATTACTTCATTAATTAAAATTTCTTCTTAATTAATTACTTTAACAAGTAATTATTCACTTAATTAATTACTCTTAATTCTTTTATTCATTAATCATTAATCAAATAATTTAAATCTTTAACTAATTATTAATTAATTATTTAATTAATAACTAAAGTGATTAACTCTTAATCACATTTACTTAATTACTTTTCATAAAGTAATTATCCTTTATTTAATTACCTTTAGTAATTAACCACTTAATTACTTCACCAAGGAATTATATTAAATTAACTCATAAGTGATTATCTTAATTAATCACTAATTAATTTATTATCTCATTTAACTTAATCATATTAATTAATTAAATGATTCCTTAATTTCTTATATTATTAAGACTCTTAAATAAGAAAATCATCATCTTAATTAAATCATTTATTAGCAAATAAAACTTGATAATTAAAAATGATTTAATTATCTCAATTATCTTTACAAATTTAATTATCTTTAAATAATCAAAACTTATAATTTCTTAAATTATAATTGATTTCTAAACTTTAACCATTAATCCTTATTTAAAAATAAATTATTTTAAAAGTCAACTATGATTAAAACAATTTTAAATATTCAAATTAAACCTTTTTAAATCTTTAAAACTTTCCATAGTTACTAAATAAAAGTTAATAAAACTTAATTCGAAATTACACTAATTTTATTTTAAACTTCCATATTTTATATGTATATAAAACTTTGTTTACCCAACTTTAAAACAATTTAATTTTATGAACAAACTTGTTTAACTCTTATTTTAAAAACTTTATAAAAACTTTGCTGTTAATTTTTAAAACTTTTATAACTGTTTGCACCCAAATATAATCCTACCCAACATACTCGAGTAAACACAGAATTACACGCGACAAACCCGAGTAAATCCCTATCCAAACCCGAGTTTTCCCCCGAGCTCTCTACCTTTCTCCCTGCTTCGAGTCCCATACAACAAAACACGATGCAATCTTCGGGCCCCCTCCTTCTTCTCCCACTTCCCATTTCCAACTGCACAAAGCCGTGCACATCAACGTGCACGACCAACCTCGCCAACGATGAACCCCTCTCCGGTCATCCCCAAGTCGACTTCAACTTCGACATCAACATACTAAACCCAGAAAATCCAAACTCGATCGAGAACGAGTTTTCAACCTTCAACCCAAACTGTCTGAAGCAACGTCACCAGAAAACCCAATATCCATGGCAATCCAAACTTCGAGAAACCTCGCCACCGCTGCCGTAACTTCCCCACGTCACCTCGAACCCATAGCTTCACTCGCGACAGCCTCCGGTATCCCCACGACACCGTGAAACCACGATGAACCCATCGGCCAAAAACAGGTAATAAAACCCTAATTCCTCCATTATCGGCCATCCCCTCAATTAAAAATTCATGAAGCATTTTTCACATGCTCACCGAAGCCCCCTCCACCTTCATGACCAACGATGAGACTTAGTTCGCCGTGGATTGTAGTGATTTGGCCTAAAACCCCAGATCAGTAAATCCCAAAATGCTCACTAATTACCCCATTAAAATTTATGATTCAAGCACTAAAAATCATCATTTTCCATTTGCAATTCAATCATGCAATCAAAACTTGAAATTGAATTCATCAAATTTTGACCCAATTTTATATTTTACTGTAAATCCCAGTATTTAGAATTATTTATTCACTTTAAAAACTGATAATTGTTTCTAGATGATAATTTGGTTAAATTCAAACAACTTCTATTTATAATTCAAGTTCGGATTCGAATTCAAGAACAAGTTATTGAATCTTATTTATAAAATTTAAAACCTGTTCTTTTACAGTCACTAAGGCATCATTATTCAGACAATCAAAATCATGAATCAAACATGCATCCAATATAATTTAAATATTTTTAGATAACATTATTTTTCATTCATATAAACAAATTAATACCACTTTTAAATCTGTTTTTAAAATCTGCATTTACTCACCTGTAAATTTTCCAGAAAACAGAGAACAGAACTGCATTTTGTTCCAGGCTTCAATTTTCTTTTGCAAGTTGAAGTGATGATTAATTTCCAGCTTGCATGATGAAATCAATCTACCTGTAGTTGATTTCTGAGTTGGTTGATAATTTTAAAGGTGATCTTGCATTTGATTTGAATATCCAGATTTACAGATTTGTATTCATCTTTGATTTGTTTTTGTTTACATTTTCCTTTTCAGATTTGTATTAATTTTGTTGCAAAAGAGAGTAAAAGAAATTCTTTTACTGAAAATGAAGCTCATTTGTATTTTACAATTTTAATTTTATATTAAAATGTCAAGAATATGACATTTGTCCCTTGTATGATCTAATTTCCTTACACCTATGCTCTCTTATTTACAAATGTCCTTGCATAAATCAAAATGTTAACAAGTGTTTTAATATCTAATTAATATTTTTAAATGCTATCTTCTTATTTATAAATTTATTTAAGTTATATATAAGTAATTATGTAATATTATGAACTTATCTTTTGATAAATATGCATGTGAATACAAATAACTTATAGTTTTGATTTATATTATATAATATATGTTTATAAACTTGAGAAATTGATTTTAACTCCTTATATAAATTTTTAAAATAATTTATCTTATGTAAAAATTAAAAATGAAAGACTATTAAAACAAATGAACTTTTAATTTAAATCTTAAATATCATTTCCAAAAATATAAATCAAATTAACTTTTCAAATCTCAAATTATATACATATTAAAGTTTGAAAACACTTATTAAACTAAAATTAATAAAATTCCTATTTAAAACATATATATACAAATATACATACACATTTCAAATAGAAAAATCATTATATTTGTTAATTTCCGTATTAAATTTTTAAAACAAATATCAAATCACAATATATATACATTCATATATATCGCAATTTGAATATAAAGTTTTATTACATTAAAATCTTCTTATTTACCAAAAATAAATGTTTCCAAATCAAATTATTATAAACTTTCAAAAGAATTTAATCTTGCTTATTTATATTGTCAGAAAAATATTAACAGATATTAACAAATTATTATCATAAATCTTTAAAATAAATTTTAACCTATCAATTTATAATATAAAATGATCAAATCAATTCAATTATTATCAAAGATTATTAAATTGATATTGCTCAAAATTCCGGGTCGTCACGTTTCTCCCTCCTTAAAAGAATTTCGTCCCCTAAATTTAAAAGCAAAGATAATTTAATAACCCAGCTAAAGAATTTAAATTTTAAATTAGCAATCATACAATCAATCATACATTACCAATCATAGCAACCAATTCAAACAAATAATTTTATCTATCCAGACAAAATTCTGAATAGAACTTCCTAATATTATCTAGAGTTTTCCAGGTACCTATACTGGAATACTCGCTCTACAGAACCTTAAGTAACTACACTATTAAAACCAAGAACTCCCTCATCTGATTCTTCAAATCTGAACAAGAAATCAGATTAAACTCAAAACCAGCTCAACTACCAGATCTTTCTGAACTGCTAATTCTATCACTCAAAGAATCATACACATATTCCTCAGAGATATGTGAAATACAATGAATTCCAGCTATCCAAACTGGCAATTCAATCCTGTAGATTAAAATCAAATCTTCAGAGAACACAGACAACTCAAAATACTTCTAGAGCGAACTCTCCAGTTTTACCCATTCTTGTATCTCCTTTGATCGGATAAAACTAAAGCAATATCCAAACTCTAACTGCACATTCCAAATCTCCTCAATTCTTAACTGCACAACTCTTCAGATGCTCTGAGTCACCTCCAATCTTCCTGATCAGCCTAACCCTTGCTGATTGCTCCATGAAACAACATAACCAACTCAAACTAAATCTCTAGGTCCTACTCAACAAAATGGCTTTCCAAAAATAATTTGCTGAAATCCAAAATACAACTCTATTCCACAAGCATTAGTGAACTTCAAACCTACCTCTCTTATCTAGAATAGCCAAACAGCTGCACCTGACAACCTTACCTTCCAAATCCAGAAAATTCCTACATACTTGAATTTCCTGTAGAAATCCTCTAATCCAGGTAAACTGCAACTTCCGGTTGCTCCATACTAGAATAACTGCTAACTCGCTTCCGCTGCACAACTCTGATCTAGAGCAGATAAGAATGCTATCGAAGAATTCAAACACAATCTTTCTCCATACACAGTTCTTCCGACTCATAAAATCTTAGTGACCCTTCCACTTGGTCAAAACGTCTCAACAAAATCTCAACTTAGAATAAGATGATCAATCCAAAGAAATCTTGAGCTGCCTCACCAAACTCTTCTCGCTTTAAGAATCATCCTACTATAAGGTTACTCCTGGATTCCAAGTCGATAAGAAAACTCAATCTCTGATTCGGGTCAACATCTAATTCCCTTAAAAACATCTAGAGAACCTCCGACTACTTTCATAGCTTTCACCTCTACTAGAGATGCCTCAATTCCCAAACCAAGAATATTCAAAGATTTCCTAAACTAATCGCAAGTAACTTTTGCGATCCCACTCAGTTCTGATTCTAAAGAACTGTCTCCCCAATTAGAACAGCTTTTCCTATTCCAGATAAATCTTCAAGAATGGCTTATCTATCATAAAAACTGATAGATCACTTCCAACAGATATCTCGCTCTGCTGAGCCTCTCAAAGAAATGGATAAGCTTTCACTATCTGCCTGGTCTGCCGATAGTAGAATCCCAAAGATTTCTGGATCATCAAAGAAACAGATCCATGCTGCTGCTTCCAAACTTCACTTCAATGATACTGCTAAGCCACAAGATCATTCTTGGCCAGAAGCTTCTTGAAACACAAAACTAACATCCAGATCCTCTAAAAGATCCTTGAGATGAGTAGACATCTTCTCAAGAAACTCGGCTCCAAACCAAAAACCAACCACTTATCTCTTAAGGAAACGAATGAGACCATGCCCGAAATGAGGTAACTCATCGACCTTAGTCTCAAACTTCAAAATAGACAAGACACCCTTACTTGAAATCCAAAAAATCTCCAAACATCCGAATCTTCCTGCAGTAGACGTCAAAGCTCTTCCAATACCATCTTAATCTGGCTCCAAAAGAAACATCTTCAGAACCATCTATGGATACTGCATCTCATCACACTGCTATTCCTTCTTGAATCTATCAAGATACCACCACCTGCTTCTCCTCCGTGGACAGATTCAACTCTTAGAAATTCCTGTCCACCTAAGAGCAAATCAACCTCGCACTCCAAGAATATACTCTAATTCTTGAAAAAGACTTCCTCTGGACTCAATGAAATCCTTTTTTCAATCTACAAAACTTATTCGAGACGGTATTAGGTCTACAATCTCGATAAACACCTCCAACCACAACATATATACCTTTTCCATCAGTGGTAGTTGTGTTCCACACACTTCTACCTTATCTACCTTTATAACCTATGTTGGATAATCCGAACAGATAACCCAACAGATTAGGTAGTTATATAAATATATATTTATATATAAATTACAAGTACGCTCTCTCAAGATAGACACCTCTCCAGAGCCTAGGTATTCACTCAACCTAACGCTCTGATACCAGCTGCAGCGACCCGACTTTCCACTCCCGGAAAATCGCATCACTAATTAAGAAAGAAAGGGATAGAAGAAGAAAAGAAAGAGAAGAAAGAGAAAACAACACATCAGAATCTCACAGCGGAACGATTTAAATATAATATAGAACATATACATAGTATCATATACATCAGAGTACACAACTAAACAACACAAATTTAGACAGTTATAACATTTCTTTCTAATACCATACAAGAACAATCATTCAGAATAACACACAACGGAAACTCTAACTATATCTACACGCTGAAGCCTCCTGCTCCAAAGCTCCTCCAGATTCGTCAAGAGATGACCTGAATCACTTGACTACTCATATATAATATGAGTACCCAAGAGTTTAATAAAACAGAAAATAAACACTCGGATCAGACAGGGGTCTGGTGTGAGTAAACGGTTTAAGATTGCTTAACTTTAGAAAATCCTTTGAAAAGAAAGGTATCACGTAAGACTTCCCACACATAAACATGGAAAAGTTTTTACCTTACGCTAACCAAAACATTTGATAGGAAATCCAGTGATATTATAATAGTGTCTAGGGTTTTCAAATAAATATGAAATAACCGAAATTGTTACATCTATTAAATTCCAGCTACTAGCCCAAAAGTGGGTAATACAAACAAAACCGTAGGGTCCTGTAGGGTAAATGGGTTTCCATCAATGGCAGGGCTACTGGGGTACCGCCCGTCACAGTACGTGGCCTAGATCACCGTACCGAGGAGCACTCCCACTCCCCTGCAACACAAAGCCGGAACCATTCCTTACTGAACAGTCCCGAACAAGACCACCCCGCAGTTGGCTGCAGACCAACTGCCCACACAGCCGAAATATAAAGGGACTTCTAGACAGGGATGTATCTTGCTCTCCAGTGGGAGCGACCGACGAAGCCTTGCTACACCTCCCCTGTTTTAGCCATTCCCAGTTGATGAGGCTTGAGGCTGCGATTACCTTTATAGGACCAATATCTTAGAATGCTCATCGTCCGCTTGACGATGTGCTCAAAGCATTCAATCCATACAAGTTCGTTCCGTGTTCGAACGAAACCGAAGGCACTATCTCGTTGCACTCATTTTGGAATCACCCTCGGAGTCAACGACCATAACCCTTGCACTCTAAATCACCATCTCGAATCTATAAGCATTATTCTGTCAAACTCATTACGGAATCACCCACAGAGTTATACTGACGTATAGCCCTTACACTCGAGTTTTCACTTCCTCCACTTGGATTAACGACCTAACGTTTAATTGGAATCGATGTGGTTTTCGGATATCCAAATATGGAAACCCGATCCCTGTCTCACTGAAACCAAACGCCATTTTAATGTCCAAGTTGTACTTAAGGGATTTAAACAATAGATATTTCAGAAAATATCACTTAACATAGATGGATGTATCATATTACACGGATAGATAATCATCTATTATCACATGCATCCATACATATCACAAAGCAGCATATATACCACATTCAGATATAACATATTCACATCATCACATATCAATCAATGTCAACCACCAATATCATTAACTCATCCAATGATATATTATCCAATCATTAATCATTCATAAACAAGTTTGATCCAAACTTAATTAATTTAATTGATCCTTAAATTAAATTAATCCATACTTAAACACTTGGATTATCTTCAATCCGACTTCTTATTCATTAATTAATTAAAAATTAACTAATTAACTAACATCACTTAATTATCCATTTCAATTAATCTTCACTGATTAATTATTACTTAATTACTTTAAGTAATTCTTACTTAATTACCATATTAATTAACCATCCTGAATAATTACTTCAAATTATACTAAGTAATTACCTCTTAATTACCTTCTAAATTAATCAACCTTGGTTAATTATTCTTTAACTATCTTAATAATTATTCCTTAATTACCTTTAATTAATTACACCGGATTAATCACTTTTAATTAATTACACTTGATTAATTACTCTTAATTAATCATACTTAATTAATTACTTTTAATTAATCACCTTTGATTAATTACTTTAATTACATTTAGTAATTAAAACTAAATTATAAATTAATTATTCTTAAATTATTAATTAACAATTAATTAATTATTTTCATTAATTAATGATTACTTCATTAATTAAAATTTCTTCTTAATTAATTACTTTAACAAGTAATTATTCACTTAATTAATTACTCTTAATTCTTTTATTCATTAATCATTAATCAAATAATTTAAATCTTTAACTAATTATTAATTAATTATTTAATTAATAACTAAAGTGATTAACTCTTAATCACATTTACTTAATTACTTTTCGTAAAGTAATTATCCTTTATTTAATTACCTTTAGTAATTAACCAACTAACTACTTCACCAAGGAATTATATTAAATTAACTCATAAGTGATTATCTTAATTAATCACTAATTAAATTATTATCTCATTTAACTTAATCATTTTAATTAATTAAATGATTCCTTAATTTCTTATATTATTAAGACTCTTAATTAAGAAAATCATCATCTTAATTAAATCATTTATTAACAAATAAAACTTGATAATTAAAAATGACTTAATTATCTCAATTATCTTTACAAATTTAATTATCTTTAAATAATCAAAACTTATAATTTCTTAAATTATAATTGATTTCTAAACTTTAACCTTTAATCCTTATTTAAAAATAAATTATTTTAAAAGTCAACTATGATTAAAACAATTTTAAATATTCAAATTAAACCTTTTTAAATCTTTAAAACTTTCCATAGTTACTAAATAAAAGTTAATACAACTTAATTCAAAATTACACTAATTTTATTTTAAACTTCCATATTTTATATGTATATAAAACTTTGTTTACCCAACTTTAAAACAATTTAATTTTATAAAAAAACTTGTTTAACTCTTATT
Source organism: Allium cepa (assembly GCA_030765085.1). NCBI lineage: Eukaryota > Viridiplantae > Streptophyta > Magnoliopsida > Asparagales > Amaryllidaceae > Allium > Allium cepa. The sequence goes on from CM060940.1 coordinate 179,642,946, forward strand.
TTAAAAACTTTATAAAAACTTTGCTGTTAATTTTTAAAACTTTTATAACTGTTTGCACCCAAATATAATCCTACCCAACATACTCGAGTAAACACGGAATTACACGCGACAAACCCGAGTAAATCCCTATCCAAACCCGAGTTTTCCCCCGAGCTCTCCACCTTTCTCCCTGCTTCGAGTCCCACACAACAAAACACGATGCAATCTTCGGGCCCCCTCCTTGTTCTCCCACTTCCCATTTCCAGCTTCACAAAGCCGTGCACATCAACGTGCACGACCAACCTCGCCAATGACGAACCCCTCTCCGGTCATCCCTAAGTCGACTTCAACTTCGACATCAACATACTAAACCCAGAAAATCCAAACTCGATCGAGAACGAGTTTTCAACCTTCAACCCAAACTGTCTGAAGCAAAGTCACCAGAAAACCCAATATCCACGGCAATCCAAACTTCGAGAAACCTCGCCACCGCTGCCGTAACTTCCCCGCGTCACCTCGAACCCATAGCTTCACTCGCGACAGCCTCCGGTATCCCCACGACACCGTGAAACCACGATGAACCCATCGGCCAAAAACAGGTAATAAAACCCTAACTCCTCGATTATCGGCCATCCCACTCAATTAAAAATTCATGAAGCATTTTTCGCATGCTCACCGAAGCCCCCTCCACCTTCATGACCAACGACGAGACTTAGTTCGCCGTGGATTGTCGTGATTTGGCCTAAAACCCCAAATCAGTAAATCCCCAAAATCTCACTAATTACCCCATTAAAATTTATGATTCAAGTACTAAAAATCATCATTTTCCATTTGCAATTCAATCATGCAATCAAAACTTGAAATTGAATTCATCAAATTTTGACCCAATTTTATATTTTACTGTAAATCCCAGTATTTAGAATTATTTATTCACTTTAAAAACTGATAATTGTTTCTAGATGATAATTTGCTTAAATTCAAACAACTTCTATTTATAATTCAAGTTCGAATTCGAATTCAAGAACAAGTTATTGAATCTTATTTATAAAATTTAAAACCTGTTCTTTTACAGTCACTAAGGCATCATTATTCAGACAATCAAAATCATGAATCAAACATGCATCCAATATAATTTAAATATTTTTAGATAACATTATTATTCATTCATATAAACAAATTAATACCACTTTTAAATCTGTTTTTAAAATCTGCATTTACTCACCTGTAAATTTTCCAGAAAACAGAGAACAGAACTGCATTTTGTTCCAGGCTTCAATTTTCTTTTGCAAGTTGAAGTGATGATTAATTTCCAGCTTGCATGATGAAATCAATCTACCTGTAGTTGATTTCTGAGTTGGTTGATAATTTTGAAGGTAATCTTGCATTTGATTTGAATATCCGGATTTACAGATTTGTATTCATCTTTGATTTGTTTTTGTTTACATTTTCCTTTTCAGATTTGTATTAATTTTGTTGCAGAAGAGAGTAAAAGAAATTCTTTTACTGAAAATGAAGCTCATTTGTATTTTACAATTTTAATTTTAAATTAAAATGTCAAGAATATGACATTTGTCCTTGTATGATCTAATTTCCTTACACCTATGCTCTCTTATTTACAAATGTCCTTGCATAAATCAAAATGTTAACAAGTGTTTTAATATCTAATTAATATTTTTAAATGTTATCTTCTTATTTATAAATTTATTTAAGTTTTATATAAGTAATTATGTAAGATTATGAACTTATCTTTTAATAAATATGCATGTGAATACAAATAACTTATAGTTTTGATTTATATTATATAATATATGTTTATAAACTTGAGAAATTGATTTTAACTCCTTATATAAATTTTTAAAACAATTTATCTTATGTAAAAATTAAAAATGAAAGACTATTAAAACAAATGAACTTTTAATTTAAATCTTAAATATCATTTCGAAAAATATAAATCAAATTAACTTTTCAAAACTCAAATTATATACATATTAAAGTTTGAAAACACTTATTAAACTCAAATTAATAAAATTCCTATTTAAAACATATATATACAAATATATATACACATTTCAAATAGAAAAATCATTAAATTTGTTAATTTCCATATTAAATTTTTAAAACAAATATCAAATCACAATATATATACATTCATATATATCACAATTTGAATATAAAGTTTTATTACATTAAAAAATTCTTATTTACCAAAAATAAATGTTTCCAAATCAAATTATTATAAACTTTCAAAAGAATTTAATCTTGCTTATTTATATTGTCAGAAAAATATTAATAGATATTAAAAATTGTTATCATAAATCTTTAAAATAAATTTTAACTTATCAATTTGTAATATAAAATGACCAAATCAATTTAATTATTATCAAAGATTAGTAAATTGATATTGCTCAAAATTCCGGGTCGTCACATAGTTCGGCAGTGAAAAATTGTCCAAGTGCTAACTCGTCCACGACTTAAAAGATTTCCTGTGAGTTAAGTTAAGTCGTTGGTTCTTTAAATCATCCTAGCTCGGCCGTGACTCGAGGCTTATGTCGCATCTAATTAAGTCGGTCAAAAGTTAAGTCGGCCGCGACTCAAAGCTTATGTCATATCTTGTTAAGTCGCGAAGGGTTATAAGTCGCCCAAAATTGCTGGGTCGTGTCCAAGTTGGTATCTCACTTCACCCAATCAACAAACCCCCCATCTAATAAGAAACTCCTCATCTTCTTAACCCATTAACCCGTTAGCCTCTCCATCAACAGAAGCCCTCATTTTTTCATGATGTCGAATCATCCAAAAAACTAAATCACCACAAATTCAATGCCCTGTCACTCTAACGCAAATCAAAGATCAATTAGCTTAAAGCATTGAAGCCCATCGATCAAACGTTTAAACCCAAATCAAGCTAGCTCAAGTTCGTCAACTATCGAAATAACGAAATTCGCGATGAAACATTGCATTAAGAGGTGGTTTAGGATTGAGGAAATGGAATTCACGAATCAGATATGGTAAAGGATCAAGAAAGAAGCAAGTTCACTTACGTGATGTAATATCAATTTAATCGGTGACTGATCGGGTCGAGATCGCCTTTGGAAGTTCAGGAAAGTGTTAATGGCAAAAACAGGTGAGGAGGTAACTAATGAGAAGAAAGAAGGGGATGGACGACTTATAGCGGAGAAACCTGAAGCGGCTCATACGACCAAACCTTTAGGTCGCGCGCGACTTAGCGACCTAGAGGGGGACGGGTAAAAGATATCGAAGCATGCGACCTAACCATTAGGCGTGTACTTCGAGGGGAAAATGTTAACTCCTATGCCCAGCGACTCAATAGGCAAACGACTTAAGAGTATAACGGCTTAGCGACTTAACTGATAGCACGACCTACCGACTTAAGGAAGCCATGACTTAGCGGCTTGAGAGAATGGACCGACTTAACGACTCAAGAGATTGCCGACCTAACGACTCAAGAGACTGCCGACCTAACGGCTCAAGACAGGAAAAGCTCAAAACAACTTCACTTAAGTCACGACCGACTTACGACCAATGTTAGGTCGCTCGCGACCTAGGCAAACAAAGGGAAATCCAATATAGCGTTACTTGAACTAGGGCCTCATAACTCGTTCACGACTTAGGACTTGTACTCAGAAGAACATGCTTATCCCACTTAAGCCGTGAGCCGTGCTTAAGAGATAGAACGCGACTTACGACTTGTCTTGGGTCGGTCACGATCCACGACTTACTTTAGGTCGGTCACTACTTACAACTTGACATGGAAGTTCCTCTATAAATATGGCACTATCTCCAACATGGGGGGGGGGACTTTTGGATCATTTTCTTCATAGCATTGAGACTCTACCATCTTCAAGCCGAGCCTTACTTCAACATTCGAAACTCACAAGAAGCTTCAATCAACTTCAAGCTGGGATTCAACATATTCAACCATGAATTCGGAGAATTCTCTTGCATCGAAGTTTTTCTAGCTACTTGTCTTTTGAAGTGAATTGTAATTGAAGGAAATTGTAAAGGATTGTAATCATATTAGTAATAAAGAAGGATTGAAGTGGACGTATACTTGATCATAAGCCGAACCACTATAAACTCTGTGTCTCTTACTGCTTTTTCAATGAACTACTGCTTTTTCTGTTTCCCGTGTTAACGGGTGGTGCTTTCATTCAAATCTCTATTTGCATCGGGGTGTTAGCGTCTGACTTTTTACGTTAACATGTTGTACCTTATTTAACTCTGATTGTATATAGTAGCTTCATGTACTACTATATTTCGTTTCCGCTGTATTTATTACTCTGTGTCTGTGATTATTTATTTACTGTATATGCTCAATTTTGCCAAATTTAAATTAACAATTCGATATTTTGAATTATTCAAGTCCGACATGCGTGGATGCGAATGGTCCAAAATAGCGGGTCATTACAATAACTAAATATGATTTAAAAAATTTAAAATAATTAAATCGCTAGCTTTTAGAATATTGTTAACACTATTAGAATTACCCAGTTAATAATTAAAAATCCTCATTTTAAAACAACCCAATTTTTCGATTCTAATTTCATTCCGTCAATTTGGAAGTCTTTCTTGAGTTCCAGTATAACAAATTTTACACTTATTTTCGAATTCACTTCTATTCTTTCGATCTATTAAAAATCTCGATTTTAAAGCCTCCTTTATTTTAAAGAAGTGCCACTTAATAATTTATTATTTAAAATCCTTTTATATACTTTTATCCCAAAATCTCTATTCATAATACCCTAAATTTGTTAAGTACAAATTTCAAACCATTATTTTATCAGATCAATTAAACCTAATACTCTAGATAAATATTTTACTTCAAAAATCTCTTTAAAATTCTTTTCCAATTCAACCCATATATTACTGGTACTGAAAAATACCAAAATCTAGGTCAAAACCTGCCATAGAATCAAATCAATCCAATCACATAATAATCTATCACAGAATTATTAAAACAACCAAATATCAATATATATGAAATTAAATTCAATAATTTTTTTGATAAATCCAGTTAGATCCCTCCAAATTGTTTTTCGTACATCCATAGATGTTGGCACAACATAAAAATAACAGTTCTGTATCGAGGTAGAATATCATGGTATATGGGGTCATTCGCTGTTATGCGGGGCATATAGGGACTCATCAGTTATATATATGCAGGATTATCAATCACTCCAATATATATACACTACCATATATATAATATCACATTCACTGACAAAAAATTATCAATTCAACCAATCAATCATTAATTAACTTTAACTATTTAAAATTAAAGCTAGCAGTCCAAAATTGAGTGAGATTAACTCACCTTGAGTTTTAATTTCACCAAACGCTCCAATTTTAATTTAGTCTAAAATTTACGCTCGTTTCAATCGACTCCAAATCTGTTCTAGAGCATAGTGCCCGTGGCCAAGATCCCGTTGCCGCTTGTTTCGTCTCAATCAGACCTTGTATGAAATAGTTATGCTATTTTAAAGATTACAAAGTTTTAAATATAAATAAATTCACAAAAATTCAATTTTATTTCTACCCTCAATTAATCATAGTCGTTCAATCCCAGAGACAAAATTGTGGTCGCACTTCCCTTCTTCCCTCTCGTGCGTTTGTCCAAAGTTTGAACCCCATCACCCTTCGCAATATTTGATTGTCGTTCCTCCTTTGGTCATCTTCACGTCAATCCGAGACCATCACTTTGAAGCTCTACGCGTATGGCACCACTGCCCTCAGTCCCATGAAGCTCGGCTATCCCTTTAGCGTGAAAAATGAGAACGAACGGAACAAGTTCACGGTCGAATTCAGCCTCTTCAATGAACTACAGGCGATCTCCTCCGTTGGTCTTGTAGAGCTCAATAAGCTCTTCGACTTTTGTTAAAAAAGTTTTGGAAAATATTGTGTGGATGGGGAGATAAATGAGGGAGAATGAAGGAGTGTTTCGGCCATTAATTTGTAAGGAGGCGGCTACATGAAAAACTAGGTTTTGCTGTTGATAACTTATATATATACGTATACATGTATTATTTTTGCGATTTAACGTGCTTTTTTAGACAAACTCCAAACGAGACGTGCCGCTTGACGTTTATAATGTTTTACCCCTATTCTAAATACAATGGAACATGTTTCAGGACCTAATTCGATCGTATGTGGAAGACAGCTTTTCGGATTGAATTAGAATATTGAACTTTTGATATTTATTTCAACGCATTTCTATCCCGTACAACCAAACCGTTACTCCAAACGCTACAAAATTTTAAATCCAATAATAATAAACTATTATGGATCTAATGGAAATGGTTTCATTGAATTCGGAGACTGTTCCCCTAGAAGGCTATTTTAACGCCACGATTAAAGTGAGCTATTTTCAAAATTGAAGGAATTTCTTGAAAATTCGAATTCTAAAATCTTTCTGGCTCATTTATAATTCAAATAGAATTTATATCCATATTTAAAATCATTCTATTTCATTTTAAATCAAACTTCAATTATTTACACTATTACTATGTATTAATTTCCACTATTTTAATATATAAATTTCAACTTTAAATTTAACGACTTTTAATTCCATTCAAAGGTCTATTACCATCACTCTAATCCAATAGTGTTTTAAATCAACTTAGAAATCATTTTTATTCACATTTAACCCCGAGTTCCCATATTTACCTAATTTTCAAATATTAAATTACTATTTACCAAATCAAATCAATCGCTATATTTGAAATTTTAATCCATTTAATCCATTCACCCAAAATCTCCATATTCCAAATCAGCTAATAATTCAAATTCAACATTTAAAAATAAAATAAGCATAAAAACAAACGACCAATATTCCGGGTTGTTACATTCCTCTCCCCTACAAGAATTTCATCCCGAAATTGTTAAGGTAGGAAAAATGCTTCTAACCCATTCACTTACCCAAACCCCACTTACTTAAAATCCTACATTCACTCCTCTAAACCCTTTAGTTTTTATCCAAAATAATTCGTTTCCATTTCTAACTCAAAAACCTTGATTTCTAATACAGTTCAAAAACCAACTTTTCTAGTTAGCAAAAAATTTCAAAAACTTTTCAAAAAATTTCTAACACCCTAAATTTTCAAAAAATTTTGACATAGTTTCCTTTGTACAGAGAGCCCTTTACAATATCACAATGTAATAAAAATAATATACATCGAACCACATGGTCAAATATATATATATATATATCAATATATATTATTTCTTTATTTTATTACGCAGGCGTACCTTTATTTTAGCATTTAAAGCGAGCGACTTATTTAATATGCATTTACGCAACCATAATCTATCCAAGCAGCTCCTTGTACCTGTACTTGCTCAAAAAAGCATATAAGTTTTCATAAACATGAAATTTTATAACATTTCATTTATTTTACTAGCGAATGATATAAACTTCACAAACAAAACATGCCAATCATATATTACAAGCAATTTAAGGTTCCAATACTAAGTTAATTTTCTTCCATGGATCCATATGTCATATATATCATTTCAATCAGTTCAAAATGGTTTACAGCCAAATTTATTACATTCAATTCATATTTACAACAACCAAACTCATATCCATTTCAAATTTATTTATATGTGCCTTACTTGCATAAATTCACTTTTATTCAATTTCAAATTGATCCACACTCAATTTATTTTCATTCCATTAAATTGACTTTAAATCAACTTTTCTATTTTCTATTTGATTCCTATTTATGCTATTCACCAAACCTTGTTTGCTTTATGTTATATTAGACATATTCCAAACCATATTAATTTTATTCATGAATTCATTTCATAAATATTCACTTAAGTTAAGTTTTCCATTACAACAAAATTCCATTTCATTTTAAATTAATTTTCATTCAACTTATTTTCTTTCATTTACTTAGTACATCCAATTTATACTATATCATCGGGTAATCATTTCATATAAATCGATTCTCGAACAATTTAGTTCAGGTTCGTGCACTTGAATTTTTATTAACTTTACTTCCAACTTATATTACCTCTTTCCCATTCACTTTCATTTAAGTTGCGTAGTTTTATCCACTTTATTCTATAGCGAACGACATTTCATTTTAAGCTAATTTATTGTAAACCAATTAACAAAATTATTTCTAAGGTTTATTATCAACATTCAATATCACTGCTTAAGTTATATTCAGCTTTAAAACTTAAGCTCATACCCAATCTTATCCAATCCATAGTCCAAAGTCATATTTCAAAAACATATTCGATTCATTTACTCTTACATTGAATTCGTTCCATGTTTATCAATTTCTTAACCTTTTAACTTGGTTATACTTTTCACTTTCCCGGTTTAAAAGTTATACAGCTTATGTATTCACATTTCCCTAAATTTTCCAGTTAAGTTTACTCACATTCATCATTTATAATATATGGTTACACAACCACTTCACAATTCATGTTTATATTTAATTTACTCAATTTCATTTCACCCTTCATTTAAAATTCAATTTTTATGAATTTCCATTCACGTTTCTTTACCACATCATCAAACCATTTTCATTTTAGATTTTACCAATGCATTACTCGATTCATAAGTTAAAGATCTTATTTATTTAATATCTCATATCGCTTTCTTAAGCCCATTTATATTTTAAAATCATAACTCTAGGTTATATGTATCAATTTATAACTAAAGTGTATCCATTCCTTTCAATAATTATAATTTACAATTACAAGCTATGTAACGACCCGTAAATAATGTGGATTTAATTTGGTTGAATTAATGGGTTTGTAATTTAATTTAGTAGAGAAAAAAGAAAAAAGAGGAAAGAAAAGAGGAAAAAAAAGAAAAAAAAAAGAAAAACTTTATAAACAAATATTGAAATGAACGCTAAATTAAATTATATAAATGGTGACTTAAAACCTATTTACTAGCAATTAGAATAAATTTCAATAAGCGCAATGGGTAAGTATTTTACATGGATATAAATTTCATTTAAAGGAAATAAATTTATATAATGTAAATTTAGAAAATTGGAATAAATGGTAATCCCATTCATACTTGTAAGCAGATATTATAAGTTGCATGTTGAAATGGTTGATTGAATTGGAATTTTAAATTTAATTTAAATGAAAAAATATAAAGGTTTACAATAACGGAAATTTAGGTAATAAGGTTAGAACAGGTTGACAAATAATAATCAAAATAAGGGGAGTAGTATTAATGTAAATAAAGTTGAAAAAAATTGGATATAGATAAATAAATGGAAGCATTCAATAAATTAATTAATGTGGATTACAATAAATGATAATTGAATAAAATTCAACGTTCTCTAAGTAATCATATTATTTGCTCGAAAGTAATACGTAATTGATTGAATGTGATTATTAAATATAAAATTTGTGTATACACGGGATTTTAAACGGTGATTGTTAAGTAATAAACCTATAAAGGCACGTAAAGGAAATAGGTAATAATCCATATGTTGTTTAGTTCATTTAGTATGTTAAATTAAAATTTAGGAATCAGATCTCAATTAAAGGAAATTAAGTTGTACGTTAATTTGAAATAAAATCTAATAAATATTACATTATTAAGGAATGTAGTACAAGTGGTTAGGGATTGTCAAATTTGGTAAAAAGGGATTGGACTTAGGAAACTTTGTTAATTGGGTTTAAAACCTTAATTAATCCGCGTAATTGACAAGATTCACATTTTTTTTATATAACCGTTGATACAAATCTAAGATGTATATAGAAGTATCAGTGTAATGAAACGTACACAAACGTTAGATATGCTTATAGGATAACGTTTGTTTGAATAAAAAGAATGGGAAGCAACATTTAATTATTTATTTGAATTTAAATCACGATAATATGATTTATTGCAATCAAATGGATTTAATATTTAAAAAATCACGTAAATATTTATTTAGATGAAATTAAAGTTAGTTATGTAATGAGTATGAATCTAATGTTAATTTACTTATAAAATGACAGCTGATATTGAATGGAAAGAATGCAAATTTAAGTTGTGTCAATATATTGGAAATTAGCTTATAGTAATAGGTTTTATTAGAATTAAATGAAATCAAATATCTAATTATTTCATTAATAGAAAGTTAAATAGAATGTAAGAATATTATGGTAATAGTGTAAATCCAATATTTTATCCATTTAATGATAGTGAATTGAATAATAAAATGAAAGTGAATTTAATAGAATTTTCGAAGATTAAATTTATAAATTTGGAATTTAATGAAATTGAGGTTAATATTGGAATTGATAAATTTACCCTCTCTAATGTGACATTTCAATTTTGTTTAAATCACTGTAAATGTTTGAGAAATATAAAGGTGTTAAAATTTACAAATTTTAGAATTTAAATTTAAATTTGATTAAATCCATTAATTGTAAATTTATTTAATTAATATAAAAATAGCCATTTTGGCCACTGACTCGGATTTTGAAGAAACCAGCTCATCGGATCCGTAAAGGTGAATTATAATAATGCGACAATTTTCGTAGCGATCGGACTTGTCGTTTGATAGTACGGACTCGAAACGCCTTGAAGTTTATGCAATTGAAATCAATTTGAAAATATTGATTTTAGCATAACTTCTTCATTCGATGCAATTTGAACCCGAAGTTCTTCCATTGCATTTAAAATATCTTAAAACGCCTATTTTGATATATGGGTTTACCCAATTTCGTTCCGGCGTCAGAACGGGCTTTTTGGGCCACTTTGTCGTTAGCGCGTATCCAACCCGATCCATTCATTCTATTTCAACTTTCTGTATAAATAATTGGTTATAAACCATAGCCTCTATCTATTCTGATTTTTTTGAGTATACAATCACCAAACTCCTCCTCTTCCAATGGCAGCAAACACTAGATCCAAATACAATTCAAAAATCAAATCCAAAGCCAAAATTCAGTCTCCTCAAACCATAGCAAATTATATATGGATTTGAAGCTCTCGACGAGCGCAGCCTAAATCTACAATTCATTTTTGAAATTGAATAATTTTTTTTCAAGAAAACCCTAGTTTATTCTTGGTCGTTCATCGCGCGACGATGATCTTCGTCGGATAGAGAAACCCTTTCTGGGTTTTGAAGAGAGGACCGAGGGGACTTCATCCATGCAGTTTATTTCGCAAATCGATGGATAGATCATCGTGAAATATTGATTAGGGTTGTGAATTTTAGGCCGGCGGTTGCTCCAATGGGGGGCGTTTCAGGAGGTGGTTGCTCGGGAAGGTGGAGTGGACGACGCCTAGGTGGTAGTGGCGTGGCGGCCCCTCCGGCGTGGCTTGACATGCGAGTTCAGGCTTGGGTGGCGACATTTTTTTGTGTGTGCGAGGGTTAGTAGCGAGGGCATGTAGAATTCGGAAAGATGATTTCACATGTGCAGGGTATGATGGGTGACGTGGCATAAGTGGGGGTGAGATGTGTTCTTTTTTCTTTCTATTTTATAATAAATTCAAACACATTTAACGCTATAACTCTCACATACGATATCCGATTTACGCACGGTTTCTTTTATTAGGTTCGTTTTGAAATTCTGGACTTGATGACGTAGGTTTGGACGAATTCTGAGACAATCAAATTTTTGGATTTAAATCGGATTTAAATCCAATTTAAATTCAAAAGGTGAGTGTTTTAACCCACTCACAACTTCTAAAATTTCTTATTTTTGTTAAATTGATTTATGATATGAGTAGAAATTTATTTATGACCGTTTGGCATATTTTTATTCATCATCTCAGTTAAATCGCATTTATTTAATTTAACTGTTATTTAATTTTATTATTGCATATAAATTGACAGTTAAAATTTATTTATTTTGCATATAAACTGCTAGTTAAACAGTTATAATTTATTTTTGAATATAAACTGATAGTTGATACCAGTTATTTATCACCTGTTATATTTGATGTATTGTTTTGAATTTGGATGATGTTTGTAACAAATGGATGATTTCGATTGATGAATGGATGTTCATTTATATTAACTGCAAGTTGTTAAGTATTTTATTTCATTCGGGATTGCGATTTGAAATGATATATAACCGTAATTTTTATTTTAAATTACGGATTGAAATGATAGATATCTGTATCACTTGACCATAGGGTAGAAAATTATATACAGATACCGTCGTTCTATATATGTATATTTAAATATTTTGAAAATGATTTCTATGGTTTGGATAGGATACGGTTTAATAAATATTAATTTTTGATCTTATATAAAATCTTATTTTATAGATACATATATACAGTTAAATTATTGAATTTAAGCTATGTATGAATTTGTTAAATGAACATAAATAAGTTGAATAATGGAGTTTGATAATTTATATTAAGTATAGGCTTAGGATATAGAGTTTAAGTGATTGAAATAAATTTAGATTGGAAGGTAAATTAAAAAATTTGTTGGAATGGAGCGTATTTAAGAATTAAACTCTATAAGTTGATGTAGAACCTTATTAAGATTGAAAATTTTAAAGGTATGATATTTATAACTGAAATTTTATTTCAAGATAAATTAAATGAATATTTTTAGTATAAATATATTGGTTGAAATATTTAGTTATAGGAAATTTGAGTTTTATATAAATGATTATGGATTTATCATGCAAATATTCAAGACTAAATAATAGGACATTGAATTTGTTGAAAGAATAAATTCCAACCTTAGTTTTGAAATTATTAATACTCAAAATGGATATATGTTGAAATTGAAGTGGTTTTGGAAACTGAAGGTGAAATTTAAATTTATGGTTTAGACTTCATTTAAAGAAAATATATTTGTAAGGTCATGGAAATTATTTTACTTTACAAAGTAATTTTAAAATTAAACCATTTTATTTTATATACTTTTGAATATCCAAACCCTTTGAGTTTTAGAAATATGGATTTAAAGCTATGAGTTTCGAAGTATTATGTTTTGAAAGTTATAATTCAAATGTTTGGTTTCTAGATATTATAATTTTTAAAGTTGTATGATTTTGGAAAAGAAATATATTTGAAATGAAAATGATATTATTGATTTGGGTTTTATAAAAATAATATCAAAATGATTGTTTTGGAAATGGAAATGATATCGTATCTATGGGTTTTGAAGTGGATAATCATTTTCTGGTTTTAAAGTATAAACTATTTTAAAGACCGCGGTGTTATAATAACGTTTGGTTGTTGAAGAGACCGAGATCGGAAGTTGTCATACTCTCTGCCAACTCCGAAAACCACTTCAACAACTATTTACGCGGTGGAGATTCCAGAATGAAGTAGGATGGTGGCGGCATTTTCCTGTAAGGTAAATACGTGGACCCAACTCCCGTATGTTGGCATAAGGTGGCTAAAACAGGAGCGGTCGACGGGCCAAGGGGGTTAGCACCCTTTATCGGATACTCCTCTTCGATGCTATACTCTGACTTTGGATTTGGTGGCCACTTTTGATTTTGATTTTAGGGGGGAGATTGTCCGAGGTGGGCGGTAGCTGCGGCTATGCGTTACCATCAGCCCGGAAGCGTAATTGGTATATCTTCCCTGACATTGCCTAGTTGTGCCGGGTCACCTATCCGAGCGAGCCTTATACGATTTTGGCTTTGTACCATACCTATGGAGTGCCCTATGACGACGCCCAGTACGGGGGAGATTACGGTACTGTATAGACTAAGGGAATATGTTTTGTGTTAAGGGAAATATTGGGTCACTCCTTAACGCTATTTAAAAGTAAGTTTATTTTACAAATAGACACTATTATAATAGCGAAATATACTACATAGTAAATAGTTTAACGGATCCTTAGGAGATGTAAATCCCGAGCATCTCTTGAGTTACTGCACTCATATTTATTTCTGTTAATTTAACTTACATAAGATCTTTTAGTTCTGACTCGAGTGTTTTGTCATTTCAATTCGCTCGGGTCAGTCCGAGCGTTTCAGGATTTGAATATTTTTATTCTGGAGGACGAAGACGAAGATTTGTAGTATTACTATCTACTATATTATTCCACTACACTATTTAATTCCGCTGCATTGGTATTTATTGGTATGTGAACTCTGATATTTATTGTATGAAGAAGAATCAAATGTTTTGTAAACAGTTTTACGAACTGTATATTTATTATTATATTTCATCCTTCCGCTGTGTGATTCTGTTCAGTTTTTTTTCTCTTCTCTATTTTTCTTCTTTACCCCATATCAATCCGCCCTTCCAATTATGGTTTGAACTGGCACGTGTGTCGATTTAAAGCGTGCGAAAAGGCGGGATGTTACAACGTGGTATCAGAGCTTTGGTTTAGCGATAAACCTTAGCTTTGTGGGGTTTGACTCTTTACTAATAGGGTAGTAATACCCTATGGGAGTCACTAAGTGTATATATGAGAGAGCGTATTTGTTAGTGTTATAAAAAGATTTTAATATTGTGTTAATATGCTCCGTTTTGTATTTATAAATTCTGCTTGGTGCATGGGACGCTATGACATCAATAGGGATTTCTAAACCCTTAATAGGACAGACCGACATAATATTTGTTTTTAATATAGGTGAATGAAATAATTTTACCTATTATATTTTCTATATAAAATAAAAAATTTCAAATGATATATGTATTTGGCTGCAATAGATTGGTTGTTAGGTAATAAAGTGTATAAATAATAATAGAAATAAGATTGAAAAATAAAATAAATGAAATTTAGGAAATTTAGAACTTAAGATCCGGGGTTTTGAAATTTCTTTCGAATAAATTTTGGAATATAATAATAATATTATTAGAAGTATTTTCTGATATAAATATTTTGATATAATTTGAAAGAAATGTTTTAAAAGGAATTTTGGAAAGATAATGTTGCACTTCCCTCTCTATCGCTGGAAAATAATTTCGGTGACAAGTGCACGCATCATCGACATTAATTTTCGAGGTTCGAAGTAGGAAGACTACTGTAGTAGTTTACTGCAGATTTGTTTGAGAAATTTTTTATCGTTTTAAATTATAATTGGATATATATATATATATTAAGAGTATACATCTATCTATTATTTTAAATGATTTCAGATTAAACCCGGTATTTGGTTCTTAAGTTCTAGTTAATTAACAGTTCAATTAAGTGTAGTAAATTGGAATATGACTAATTAATAAAGTGGAACCTTTAATTAAAGTAAAAATTTAATATAATAGGAAGATAAGTAATGTAAATAAACGATTTTAAACCTTTGTAAATGAAATTCTTTATTTATAGGAATTGATGTATAAGTTATAAATTTAAGTGTAATTAAAATGTTATTATAATTAAATATAGTAGAAATGTAAGCATTTAATAAATGAATGAAATTGAAGGTAATTTGAAATTGTAACTTATAAAACAAAGATGTAATTATTGAACCATTAATTGAGGAAACTAGTATAACTTTCAATTACATTCTTAAAAAGCATATTTATAACTTGCATAGTATTAAAAGTTGAAATGTTAATAAGAAACTGTAATTGAATATTATACAAGTAAAAATTTGAAATAGATGAAAGTAAGTGAATGATAATAAACTTAAGGTAAACGGTTGAAGCTATTTATAAATAAAATAAGTAGGAAAATGAATATTGTAAATAAGAGAAATTAAGTAAGGCATAAAAGAATGTAATGAAAATAAAAGAAATTGCAGTACATATGGATGAGTGAAAACTGTAAGAAATAAAATGTAAAATAAAAGATAAATCATGATATGAATAAAAAGGAGAGATCAAACAATAAATTTATGAAACGAAACTAATAAGAATGAACTAAATTTTGTTTGGATTTGTCATTGTTTGATTTGTAGTTGTTTGGGTAAGGATACTTTAAGCATGGTGGATGTATGAATAATCTATTTCGTTTCAGCTAAGACTGTTGAGTAAAAGATGCACCTAGTAGTTATTCTTCATTATGTACAAATTTAAAGTTTTGAACCCGAACGACTACCTGTTTTGTTGATAAGAATGAATGATCATTATGTTGATTCTGTATGATGGTTGTAAGTTGTGATTGCAAGTGATTGTTGTGTTAGCATTGCTTTGTTTGTTAGAAAAAATTTATATTTCATTTTATATAATTGTTAACCTTTTGGATTATATAAGTGAAATACAGGTTATGGAAGCAATCTCTGTTGCTTTTGGTTCCATAAATTAAGCGTAAATTGCCCGACAAATAGGTACGTTTCGTATTACGGTTTATAGGGCTATTTTATATATTTTCCCGGGTTGGGATATTATATTTTGGATAATACGTAATATAATTGTTATATTTTGATATTATATTTTCTTCCGAGCTCTCCGTACAAAGGAGACTCTGCCGAAGTTTTTCATAAATTTTTGGACTTAGAAATTATTTTGAAAATGTTTTTCCAAACGTTATTTATTTAAGTATAAAAGATATAATGATTACAAAATGGGTATATTTTATTTAAAGTAATAAATTTTGTAAATTATTGTTTATAAGTTAATATTTCGAATAGGATGTATTGTTTATTTAATTCTTCCTTCTCCTTTCTTTTTCCTTTTCGGGGACCAAAAGTTTTGAGTGGGGGAGAGTGTAACGACCTGTAAATAATGTGGATTTAATTTGGTTGAATTAATGAGTTTTGTAATTTAATTTAGTAGAGAAAAAAAAAAGAGAAAAAAAAGAGAAAAAAAAGAAAAACTTTATAAACAAATATTGAAATGAACGCTAAATTGAATTATATAAATGGTGACTTAAAACCTATTTACTAGCAATTAGAATAAATTTCAATAAATGAAATGGGTAAGTATTTTACATGGATATAAATTTCATTTAAGGGAAATAAATTTATATAATGTAAATTTAGAAAATTGGAATAAATGATAATTCCATTCATACTTGTAAGCAGTTATTATAAGTTGCATGTTGAAATGGTTGGTTGAATTGGAATTTAAAATTTAATTTAAATGAAAAAAATATAAAGGTTTACAATAACGGAAATTTAGGTAATAAGGTTAGAACAAGTTGATAAATAATAACCAAAATAAGGGAGTAGTATTAATGTAAATAAAGTTGAAAAAAATTGGATATAGAAAAATAAATGGAAGCATTTAATTAATTAATGTGGATTACAATAAATGATAATTGAATAAAATTCAACGTTCTCTAAGTAATCATATTATTTGCTGGAAAGTAATATGTAGTTGATTGAATGTGATTATGAAATATAAATTTTGTGTATACACGGGATTTTAAACGGTGATTGTTAAGTAATAAACCTATAAAGGCATGTAAAGGAAATAGGTAACAATCTATATGTTGTTTAGTTCATTTAGTATGTTAAACTAAAATTTGGGAATCAGATCTCAATTAAGGGAAATTAAGTTGTACGTTAATTTGAAATAAAATCTAATAAATATTACATTATAAAGGAATGTAGTACAAATGGTTAGGGATTGTCAAGTTTGGTAAAAAGGGATTGGACTTAGGAAACTTTGTTAATTTAGTTTAAAACCTTAATTAATACGCGTAATTGACAAGATTCACATTTTTTTATATAACCGTTGATACAAATCTAAGATGTATATAGAAGTATCAGTGTAATGAAATGTAAACAAACGTCAGATATGCTTATAGGATAACGTTTGTTTGAATAAAAAGAACGGGAAGCAACATTTAATTATTTATTTGAATTTAAATCACGATAATATGATTTATTGCAATTAAATGGATTTAATATTTAAAAAATTACGTAAATATTTATTTAGATGAAATTGAATTATTTATGTAATGAGTATGAATCTAATGTTAATTTTACTTATAAAATGACAGCTGATATTGAATGGAAAGAATGCAAATTTAAGTTGTGTCGGTATATTAGAAATTAGTGTATAATAATAGGTCTTATTAGAATTAAATGAAATCAAACATCTAATTATTTCGTTAATAGAAAGTTAAATAGAATGTAAGAATATTGCGGTAATAGTGTAAATCCAATATTTTATCCGTTTAATGATAGTGAATTGAATAATAGAATGAAAGTGAATTTAATAGAATTTTTGGAGATTAATTTTATAAATTTGGAATTTAATGAAACTGAGCTTAATATTGGAATTGATAAATTTACCCTCTCTAATTTGAAATTTAAATTTTGTTTAAATCATTGTAAATGTTTGAGAAATATGAAGGTGTTAAAATTTACAAATTTAAGAATTTGAATTTAAAATTGGATTAAATCGATTAATTGTAAATTTATTTAATTAATATAAAAATAGCCATTTTGGCCACTGACTCGGATTTTGACGAAACCAGTTTCATCGGATCCGTAACGGTGAATTATAATAATGCGGCAAGTTTCGTAGCGATCGGATTTGTCGTTTGATCGTACGGACTCGAAACGCCTTGAAATTTATGTAATTCAAATCAATTTGAAAATACTGATTTTAGCATAACTTCTTCATACGATGAAATTTGAACTCGAAACTTTTTCCATTGCGTTTAAAATATTTTAAAACGCCTATTTTGAAATATGGGTTTACCCAATTTCGTTCCGGGATCAGAAAGGGCTTTTTGGCCCACTTTGTCGTTAGCGCGTATCCAACCCGATCCATTCATTCTATTCCAACTTTCTCAATAAATAGTCGGTTATAAATCTTAGCCTCTATCTATTCTCATTTGGTTGTGTATATAATCACCAAACTCCTCCTCTTCCAATGGCTGCAAACACTAGATCCAAATACAATTCAAAAATAAAATCCAAAGCCAAAATTCAATCTCCTCAAACCATAGCAAATTATATATGGATTTGAAGCTCTCGACGAGCGCAACCTAAACGTACAATTCGTTTTTGAAATCGAATTAAATTTTTTCCAGAAAATCCTAGTTTATTCTCGGTCGTTCATCGCGCGGCGATGATCTTCGTCGGATCGAGAAACCCTTTCTGGGTTTTGAAGAGAGGACCGAGGGGACTTCATCCATGCAGTTTATTTCGCAAATCGATGGATAGATCATCGTGAAAAATTGATTAGGGTTGTGAATTTTAGGCCGGCGGCTGCTCCAATGGGAGGTGTTTTAGGAGGTGGTTGCTCGAGAAGGTGGAGTGGACGATGTTTAGGTGGGTAGTGGCGCGGCGGCCCCTCCAGCGTGGCTTGGCATGCGAGTTCAGGCTTGGGTGGCTACGTTTTTTGTGTGTGCGTGGGTTAGTAGCGAGGGCATGTAGAATTGGGAAAGATGATTTCGCATGTGCAGGGTATAATGGGTGACGTGGCATAAGTGGGGGTGAGATGTGTTCTTTTTTCTTTCTATTTTATCATAAATTCAAACACATTTAACGCTATAACTCTCACATACGATATCCGATTTACTCACGGTTTCTTTTATTATGATCGTATTGAAATTCCAAACTTGATGACGTGGGTTTGGACGAATTCTGAGACGATCAAATTTTTGGATTTAAATTGGATTTAAATCCAGTTTAAATTCAAAAGGTGGGTGTTTTAACCCACTCACAACTTCTAAAATTTCTTATGTTTGTTAAATTGATTTATGATATGAGTAGAAATTAATTTATGACTGTTTGGCATATTTTTATTCATCATCTCAGTTAAATCGCATTTATTTAATTTAATTGTTATTTAATTTTATTATTGCTTATAAATTGACAGTTAAAATTTATTTATTTTGCATATAAACTACTAGTTAAACAGTTATAATTTATTTTTGAATATAAACTGATAGTTGATACCAGTTATTTATCACCTGTTACATTTGATGTATTGTTTTGAATTTGGAAGATGTTTATAATAAATGGATGATTTCGATGGATGAATGGATGTTCATTTATATTAATTGCAAGTTGTTATGCATTTCATTTCATTCGGGATTGCGGTTTGAAATGATATATAACCATAATTTTTATTTTAAGTTACGGATTGAAATGATAGATATCTGTATCACTTGACCATAGGGTAGAAAATTATATACAGACACTGTCGGTATATATATATATAAATTGAAAATGATTTCTATGGTTTGGATAGGATACGGTTTAATAAATATTAATTTTTGATCTTATATAAAATCTTATTTTATATATACATATATATACAGTTAAATTATTGAATTTAAGCTATGTATGAATTTGTTAAATGAAAATAAATAAGTTGAATAATGGAGTTTGATAATTATATTAAGTATAGGCTTAGGATATAGAGTTTAAATGATTCAAATAAATTTAGATTGGAAGGTAAATTAAAAAAATTATTGGAATTGAGTGTATTTAAGAATTAAACTCTACATGTTGATGTAGAACCTTATTAAGCTTGAAAATTTTAAAGGTATGATATTTATAACTGAAATTTTATTTCAAGATAAATTAAATGAATATTTCTAGTATAAATAAATTGGAGGAAATATTTAGTTATAGGAAATTTGAGTTTTATATAAATGATTATGGATTTATCATGCAAATATTCAAGACTAAATAATAGGACATTGAATTTGTTGAAAGAATAAATTACAACCTTAGTTTTGAAATTATTAATACTCAAAATGGATATATATTGAAATTGAAGTGGTTTTGGAAACTGAAGATCAAATTTAAATTTATGGTTTAGACTTCATTTAAAGAAAATATATTTGTAAGGTCATGAAAATTATTTTACTTTACAAAGTAATTTTAAAATTAAACCATTTTATTTTATATACTGTTGAATATCCAAACCCTTTGAGTTTTAGAAATATGGTTTTAAAGCTATGAGTTTTGAAGTATTATGTCTTGAAAGTTATAATTCAAATGTTTGGTTTCCAGATATTATAAATTTTAAAGTAATATGATTTTGAAAAAGAAATATATTTGAAATGAAAATGATATTATTTATTTGGGTTTTATAAAAAGAATATCAAAATGAGTTGTTTTGGAAATGGAAATGATACCGTATCTATGGGTTTTGAAATGGATAATCATTTTCTGGTTTTAATGTATAAACTATTTTAAAGACCGTGGTATTATAATAACGTTTGATTGTTTAAGAGACCGGGATCGAAAGTTGTCACACTCTCTGCCAACTCCGAAAACCACTTTAACAACCGTGTACGCGGTGGAGATTTCAGAATAAAGTAGGATGGTGGTGGCATTTTCCTGTAAGGTAAATACGTGGAACCAACTCCCGTGAGTTGGCATAAGGTGGCTAAAACAGGAGCAATCGACGGGCCAAGGGGGTTAGCGCCCTTTATCGGGTACTCCTCTTCGATACTATACTCTGACTTTGGATTCGGTGGCCACTTTTGATTTTGATTTTAGGAGGGGAGATTGTCTGAGGTGGGCGGTAGCTGCTGCTATGCGTTACCATCAGCCCGGAAGCGTAATTGGTATATCTACCCTGGCATTGCCTAGTTGTGCCGTGCCACCTACCCTAGCGAGCCTTATGCAATTTTGGCTTTGTGTCATACCTATTGAGTGCCCTCTGACGACGCCCAGTACGGGTGAGATTACGGTACTATATAGACTATGGGAATATATTTTGTGTTAAGAGGAATATTGGGTCACTCCTTAACGCTATTTAAAAGTAAGTTTATTTTACAAATAAACACTATTATAATAGCGAAATATACTACATAGTAAATAGTTTAACGGATCCTTAGGAGATGTAAATCCCAAGCATCTCTTGAGTTACTGCACTCATATTTATTTCTGTTAATTTAACTTACATAAGATCTTTTAGTTCTGACTTGAGTGTTTTGTCTTTTCAATTCGCACGGGTCAGTCCGAGCGTTTCAGGATTTGAAGATTTTTATTCTGGAGGACGAAGACGAAGTTTTGTAGTATTACTATCTACTACATTATTCCACTGCACTATTTAATTCCACTGCATTGGTATTTATTGGTATGTGAACTCTGACATTTATTGTATGAAGAAGAATCAAATGTTTTGTAAACAGTTTTACGAACTGTATATTTATTATTATATTTTATCCTTCCGCTGTGAGATTCTGTTTAGTTTTTTTTCCTCTTCTCTGTTTTTCTTCTTTACCCCATATCAATCTTCCCTTCCGTATGGTTTGAATTGGCACGTGTGTCGATTTAAAGCGTGCGAAAAGGAGGGATGTTACAAACTATTTTACATTTCAACTTTATATTCCATTCAATTCAAATCCAATTTCTATTTTATTTAACTTTTCTGAAGTTAAATTTCAACTCATAATATTCGTTTAACATACGCAAGTTAATTTTTAATTTCAGGATTAAAATTTGCGCTTTCCTTTCTTGTCTATACCAACTCCAAATTATAAGTTCAGTAACCGATTTTCTTCGACTTTACAAATCATTCAAATGGAGATTCCATAATTCAATCACTCGGTTTTATTTCAAATCAATTTAAAATAAAAAATATACGTATATTCCCATAGTACATCGAATCATACTTTTAAAATCTCAAAACCACATGGTGTTTCCCAAAACAGTCCCCCTTTGGAATTTCTAAAACAAACATGTTTATTAACAAGCCAAATCAAATAATCTTAGTCAACCACCATGGTAGCAACGCATCACTTAGAAACCCAAAAATGAATACTAATGATGTGGCCATCATCCCCAGAATTATTTTCCAGCGACTAAAGTGAGTTTAGTGCTTCCTTGGTTCCAAAATTCATCTTAAAACAATTTCTATTCAAAAAATATATTCAAACTAATATCACCATCCTCCCTTTCAAACACTTGGAAGACATTTCAAAATCTCTAAGATTTAATTTTTTTTCTCAAATCTTAGTTCAAATACAATTTAAAACATTTTCCGAAATTTCTCAAGATTTTAAAATTCCAAACACTTGGTATAGGTTCATTTAAAACATTTCCCAAAATTTGTAGGATTTAAATTCTGGTTTAAATCAAATTTTAGTTATACTCCTTTTGTATAAATCATTCTTATACAATTTCTATTTGGTTATATATATATATATATATATGTATGTATGTATGTATGTATATATATGTATGTATGTATGTATGTATAACCATTTCAAATTTTATAATCTTTTGATTATAATATTAACAACCAACATCCCAAGCATATATAGTATAATAATTTCAAAAAATTATTCCATTTATAACAAAATATGTTTTTGGGTAAAATTATTTTATTCACCCACTTTATAACGATACTATGTCGGTTTACCTTGCTAGGAGTTTAGAAACCCTATCGATACGATTGTACTTCCTATATCGACCAGAATTCATAAACACTCAATCGATAAGTCAACACAATATAAAAACATTTTATATTCACTAACAATTACACGTTCGTATCTTTCAATGCACCCAACTCATTCTAGAGTACTTCTAACTTTATCTCCAATGAGTAACCCCCACCAAAGCCTAGGTATATCACTAACCAATGCTCTGATACCAACTGTGATGGATCGATAGGCTCGACCCTTGAAAATCGACATAAATACAATCACTATATAACATGTCGAACGAACGAGTGCTGGAAAGAAAGATTGTTGAGTGAAAATATAATAGGTATAATAAGAAGAAACGAAAACAAAACAGAATCTCAAAGCGGACTAAATGACACATAATATAAATAGTCCTTTACACAAATCAAAACTGTAATATACATATCTCACAGCAGAGTACACAAATCAATAATTACCAGCCTGGACAGTTATAAAAACCTACCCTCATAATTTCTGGAAATTTCAACAAAACAATGTAGTGAATAAAATCAAATACGAGTAATACCGTCTTCATCATCCAGCTCATCTCTTGAGCTCCATAGCATCCCAACCTAAGCCTAAAATACTCAGTCTGACCTGAGAATTATAATAAAATAACACCCGAGTCAGTCTGGAAAACTAGCGTGAGAAAAACACTCAATTTGAATTACTAAAGTTATCAAAACCCTTTGAAAATCAAAGGGATCTTGTAAGTCCACGCCACACATAAACACGACGTGATTTTGCCTTACGATAACCAAAATATTTCATATCAAAATCATATGATATTACAATAATGTCTAAGTACAAGTACTTATTCAAATAGTTGAAATTCTTACATCTAATGTTTCAGCATAGTTGGGCACAATCAAAACCGTACGACGGTTGTTGGAGCATGGATTCCATTAGAATGACTAGGTACTTGGGTATCATCTGTCAAAATACACGTCCATTAGAATGGATTCCATTAGAATAACTAGGTACTTAGGTTATTGGAGAATGGACCATGCCGAGATCCCCTACAATAAGACTGGACTATCCCTAACCTGGATAGACCGAATATGCTATTACCTTGGTTATTCGCACCCTTTATGAGCTCCTTCCATAAATCGTAGTGATAATATTTGTGGGTATCTAGAAAGGTGATAAACATTCCCTAATTGGGTGCTACCCACTTAGCCTTGCTGCGTCTCCCATACTTTTCAGTCATTCCCGGTTGATGAGACTAAAGGCTACGATTACCTTTTAGATTAATTTTCACTTAGAATGCTCATTGTCCTCCAATGACAATGTACTGATAGCATTCATCCATACAAGTCCATCCTGGGTCCGAACGAAACCGAAGGCACAATGCCTACTACATCCATTTTGGAATCACCTTCAGGATTAGTAACAATTAGCCCTTGCACTTCAGTGCTCCACTCCATGCTCTTGTCCTCATTTTGAAAATGTACTCATTGGATCGAAGTAGTTTTCGGATAACTTATCCAATCTCGGTCTATTCGAAACAACATTCAATATTTTTCGGTAAACTCAACCCCGGTTCTTTAGAAAATAAATGGATAAAGTAAGATCAGAGATCACCTCCTAATCATTAGAGGACGAATTTCCGTATCATCACCGTAGAAGAACGAAACGAGTTTATACATACAGTATAGTACGTCGAAGGGTAACTGTACCATATAATTCCCGTGTTTCCCCTAGATACTCGTAAAGTTATATTTTGGGTCCAAATTTGATAGCCAGTTTTTTAAATGTCAAATAAACAATCATTCAACCAAATATTCCATTTTACACTGAAAATACTAAGTCTCTTTTTAATTTAAATTTTAAAAAAATTAACTTTCTTTATCCAAATATGTGTACTTATCTTATCGAATTCACTAAATTCACAAACTGTCCTTTAAAAATATTTGAAACTCTTTTTGAAAATAATGTGGAAAGTACCACTATGGTATCAAACCATGGATTCACAGCTCAATGGTTACGTCTCTATCCCAGAGAAATCCAAAACTTAACTGCAAGCACCGACTTCCTCCATCTACGATATGCGAGTGTACCATTACCTTACGAAACTTTATTTAAAAATTATCTTAAATTAATGCTTATAAGTTCTAAAGTAAATTTTCAAGTTTTAATCTAGGAAAAAATACTTAGATAAAAGGTATTATACAAAGCCATATTAGTATCTAATAATTTATCTTCTAAAACTAAAATGTTGACTAGTTCTGAAATAATAATAAATCTTTAACAACCATTATAAAGCAACTAATTAATAATTAAACATGCTTTAAAAAATTCAAAATAATTAAATAGCTAGTTTCTAGAATATTGTTAACACTTTTAAAATTACACAGTTAATAATTAAAAATCCTCTTTTTAAAACAAGCCCAATTTCTCGATTCTAATTTCATTCCGTAAATTTGGAGGTCTTGCTTGAGTTCCAGTATAACAAATTTTATACTTATTTTTGAATTCACTTCTATTCTTTTAATCTATTAAAAATCTCGATTTTAAAACCTCCTTTATTTTTAAACAAGTCCCACTTAAGAATTTTTACTTTAAATCGTTTTATATGCTTTTATCCTAAAATCTCAATTTACAAAACCCAAATTTGTTAAGTACAAATTCCAAACCCTAGATCAATTAACCCAAATATTCTAAATAAACATTTTACTTCAAAAATTTTCTTTAAAATTCTTTTCCAATTCAACCCATATATTACGGTACTTAAAAATGCCAAATTCTATGTCCAAACCTGCCATAGCATACAATCAATCCAATCACATGATAATCTATCACAGAATTATTAAAACAAACATATATTAATATATATGAAATTAAATTCAACATTTTTTTGAGGAATCCAGTTGGATCCCTCCAACATGTTTTTCCTGCATCCACATATGTTTGCATAACATAAAAATACCAATTCCGCTTCGAGGTGGAATATCGCGATATATTGGGTCATCCACTATTATGCGGGGTGCATGAGGTCTCATTAGTCATATATATGCGAGAATATCAATCACTCCAATATGTATATATATGCACTATCATATATATAATATCACATTCACTAACAAAAATTTATCAATTCAACCAACCAATCATTAGTTAATTTTAACTATTTAAAATTAAAGCTAGTAGTCCAAAATTGAGTGAGATTTACTCACCTTGAGTTTTAATTTCTCCAAACGCTCAAATTTTAATATAATCTAAAATTTAAGCTCATTTCAATCGGCTCCAAATCTATTCTAGAGCATAGTGCTCGTCGCCACGATCCCATCGCCGCTTATTTCATCTCACTCAGACCTTGTATGAAATAGTTTTGCTATTTTAATGATTACATAGATTTAAATATAAATAAATTCACAAAATTCAATTTTATTTCTATCCTCAATTAATCATAGCCATTCAATCCCAAAGACAAAATCGTGGCTGCACTTCCCTTCCGCCCTCTGCGCATTGTTTAAAGTTTGAAACCCATCACCGTTTGTCATTTCTCAATAGTAGTTCCTCCTTTGGTCATCTTCACGTCAATCCGAGACCATCCCTTCGAAGCTCTACGCGTATGGCACTGTAACGACGAGTAATTTTCGATAATTAAAAGTAGTTATTTAAGAAGATTTTGGTATTTATGTTGGAAGAAATAAAAAATTTGTGATATATTAATGGAATAATAATTAAAGTGAAAGGTATCAATGTTAATTTAAGTTAATCATTCACAACATGAATGATATTCCAATCAATTGAAATAATGTAAAGGTTATGCTTGGTTATAAATTGAATATAAGAAAACGAATGTAAATATTGAATCAATTAATGAAACAATACATAATTAATGATAAGTGAATAAAGTCATTTTTATGTAAGCAATTGTAACATTTTTCGGTAAATAATAAACTTTTAAGTGTGATTAAAAGTTAATGGTAACAATCATTATATGTTACCTATTTATTTAGCCTGTTAAATTTAAATTGAAAATCAATTGCAATAAATCTAATTAAATATTACGTTAATGTAAATCAAGATAATATTTGAAATTATTGTTAATTTTATTCATAATATGACAATTTGTTGAATAAAAAGAATGGAAATCAAAATTTATCATACTATTGCAATTTAAGCTATAATAAATGGATATATTGTAATTCAACGTATTATGTTAATTGAAATTAAGATGAAATTGAAAAATATTAACGTACTAAGATATAGACCAATGTAAATTATACCAATAAGATAATAATTGATTTAATAACAAAATTTGAAAATTTAATAGATGGATTTATTGGAATTTTTATTTATAATTACCAAAATTACTAAAATTGAAATTAAACACCGAAATGAAATTAAACACTGAAATTGGTAAATTAATTAACCTTGAATTGATATCGAGATTTGTCTTAAACTATTATCAATGCCTAAGTTATCTAAAATGACAAAATTGTAAATTTTTAAATTTGAATTGAAATGTGATTTAATTAATTTAATATTAATTTATTTAACTAACTTTAAAATGGCCATTTTTGGCAACTGTCTCGGATTCCAACAAAACTAGTTCCATTGGATCCATAACAGTTAATTATTGTAAGGTTTCATGTTTCGTAGCAATCGGACTTGTTGTTTGATCGTACGTACTCGAAACACATAGAAATTAATTTAATTAAAATCAATTTGAAACAAGCTGATTTTAATAGAACTTCTTGATACGATGGAATTAGGACTTGAAACCTGTTCCATTGAGTTTAAAACTATCAAAAACAACTATTTTCATATATGGGATGACCCATTTTCGTTCTAGAGGCAGAACGGGCTGTTCGGATCGTTATCGTTCTAATCCAAATTGATCCGTTCCATTCTTTTCTATTTCGGCTATACCTATAAATAGCTCGTTATAAACCCTAACTACTTCTTATTTTCATTTGTCTATATGTACAATTCTCCCAAGCTTCTTCTTTTCAATGGCAGACAAACCAAACAAATTCTAAGCTCAATTGCAAATCAAAATCAAATCCAAAAATTCAAACTCCTCCAACTCAAACAAATTATATATCGATTTGAAGCTCTCGACGAGCTCAAGTCAATTCTGCAGTTATTTTTTGATTGGAGTTTCTTTGTGGCCAGAACTGGTGAATTATTCTCGGCCATTCATCAATCGTCGACTGGAGGGTACTGGGCCGTAGAGATTCACGAGTAGGGTTCATCGGTGCAGGTGGTTCGTCGATTCAACGGCTAGATCAATGGCAATAATTCGATTAGGGCTTCCCCTTTTTCGATGGTGGCTATTCTATTTCGCAGTCGACTGGCGTTTAGGTTGGTCGTGTAGGGTCGGCGATCTTGGGGGATAGTGGCGTAGTGCTTTGCTGGGTGGTAGCGGCTTGTCAAAGGCGAACGGTGGCTATACAAGATGGGTGGAGGCACGATTTTAGGGTTACTTGAAATTTCTATTGGGGCGCATGAGAAGATGCCTTTGTGGACGCGTGGTAGTCAATCAAGAGACGTTTTTTTTGTAATTTAATTCGTTATTAAACTTTTAAATTTTAACCGTTCTAATACTCATATCTTTTTCATACGTACTCGGATTTGGGCGTCGTTTGTTTCGCTGGGATAGTATTAAAATTTTGGACATTTTGATGCTTGTTTGGACGAATTTTAAGACTGTTGAATTTTGGGCCTCAAATTGGAGTTTAAATCGATTTAAAATCAAAGGTGAGTATTTTGACCAACTCATAACTATTAGATTATCTTATGTTAGTTAAATTAAATTTATGATTTGATTAGAAATTTGTTGATCGATGTTTGGTATACTTAATTTATCATTCTAGTTAAATTTGATGTTTACTACATTTAATTATCGTTCAATTTAATACTTAATTTAATTTGTTAATTTGATGCCTGTTATTGATTACCAGTTATCTATTCATATTTATTGATCGATTTGGATGATGATTGTGATGGATGTTTGATTGTTGATATTGGATGACTAGATGCTATATTTTTTATTGTTATAACAGCAAGTTCCCTATGGGTTGAAATGATACATACCCGAACTGTAACGACCCGAAATTTTCGATCCCGAAAATTCCAGATAGTTAGGGAAAGAAGAAAGAGATAGAAGAAGAAGGAGAAGAAGCACCCCAACGATTCTCACATTCACAGCGGATGAAAATATAATATCAAATAATATCAGTTTATAAAAGAATTCTGTATCTATCAAATACATTTATAATATATCAGAGTAACACATATATATACAGACACTGGATGTACACAATCATAAAGTCTCAGATATACAACAATATAACACAGCGGAAACATTCCATACATTCTTGCCATCCAGCTCGCCTCCTAAGCTCCAGAACGTGCTTACCTGAAAATCTGTAATACTTGGTCTGACCCGAGCATTACATCAAAGTAACACCTGGGTCAGGTTGGAAACTAGCGTGAGTAAACCCATCTAACGTGGAATAAAAAGCATACAAGTTAAATAAAACCCAGAGTAACTTGCAAAAATTTACAAATTCACAATTCGTTATAGACACCACTCATTTCACATATCAATTTTCCAAGTACCAAAATTTAGGTTAAATAGTCCAATTCACTTAAATCATTTCATCCAACCTATTGATTCCAGATATTAATTTATAAAATTTGAAGTGGTTTTGGGTATTTTCTAATACCCGACCCCGGTCTCTTCGAGTCTCATGTCATCCTAACCCAAGTTATCCAAATGAAATACACAATATTTCATATCAGAGATATCAACTCATTCAAAGCATCCAATACCACTCAATCATCCATAAGCAAAGCTTGATCACTTCCAAAATTAATTTAATTAATTATAATTTAAACTTCAATCACTTAGATTCCTTCACTTGACATTAATTAATTTCAAATCAATTAATTAATCATCCCTTAATTATACATCTTAAGTAATCACCCTGGATTTATTATCCTTCAATTACATCCAAGTAATTATCTTTAATTAATTACACAAATTTATTATTCTTAACCAACAACAGTAATTAATCTTTAATTACTTCGCAAATTAATAAAATATGATTAATTACATTAATCCTTAATTACTTATATTAATTAATTTCTCATAAATCACTTATTATTGATTAATTTATCTTAATTAATCAACCTTTAACTACATTATTAATTATATAAATTAATGATTTCTAATTACAATTTAATTTATCCTAATCGAATTTAATTACGTTAAGTAATTAATCATTAATTAAACCACAAATATTCATCACCATTGATTAATTTCAACCAGTAACTAACCCCTTTTTTGTTTACTCATTAAATAAATAAATTGCTCATTTTATAAAAGAAGTTTAAAGGAATTTAAAGCCAAATTCATTTTTAAATTCAAATCAATTTAAAAATGCACTTTAACATTCAAGTTGTAAAAAAAATTTAAATTTAAAAACTTTATTCGTTTAACTGAAATTCACTAAACTCGAATTCCAGATTTAACTTTGATTTAAAACTTTTTTTAAATCTCTACTTTATAATTTAACTTCATTTTTAAAAATCACTTTTATTTCTTTCCAATTGATTCTTATTTTTATTCTATATGTAGCGACCCAACATTCTAACACCAGAAAGTCGCATCACTAATTAAGAAAGAAAGGGATAGACGAAGAAAAAGACAAGAAAGAAGAAACACTACAACATCAGATAACTCACAGCGGAACTAATGAAATATAATATATCACATAAAATATTACATTGTATCATACTACATCAGAGTACACAACTTATACAACACATATTAGACAGTTATAAACATCTATCTAACTATACAACTCAAGATATCACAAGATACAGATACAGTCTCAAACACAGCGGAACCATAATATATCTACACGTGGAAGCCTCCTGCTCCATAACTCCTCCAGAATTCGTCAAGCAAACCTGAGTCACTTGACTACTCATATATAATATGAGTACCCAAGAGTTTAATAAAACAAAAAATAAACACTCGGGTCAGACAGGGTTCCGGTGTGAGTAAACGGGTTAAAATTGCTTAACTTTAGAAAAACCTTTGAAAAGAAAAGGTATCACGTAAGACTTTCCACACATAAACATGGAAAAGTTTTTACCTAACGCTAACCAAAACATTTGATAGGAAATCCAGTGATATTATAATAGCGTCTAGGGTTTTCAAGTAAATAAGAAATAGCCGAAATTGTTACATTCATTAAATTCCAGCTACTGCCACAAGAGTGGGTAATACAAACAAAACCGTAGGGTCTTATAGGAAGAATGGGTTTCCATCAATGGTAGGGGTAGCGCCCGTCGTAGTACATGGCCTAGATCACAGTACCGAGGATTACGCCCAATCCCCTTCATCACAAAGCCGGGACTATTCCTTACTGAACAGTCCCGAGTAAGATCACACTGTGGTTGGCAAGACCAACCACCCACAAAGACGAAATAAAGGGACATCTAGACAGGAATGACCTGTAACAACCCTGTATTTTGTGATTTATTTTAATTGTATATTTTAATTATTTTAATTGAATTTTGATTTAAAAACTTATTTTATTTATTTTGAATGATTAATTTTTTTCTTTTGAATATAAACTTTAGTTCTGATATGAATTATCATTCCAAAGCATGACTAAAAAGAATATTTTCCAAAAAGTGAATTTTTGGTCAAAATAGTCAAACTTTGACTTTTAATTTAAAATTTTAAAAAGTTTGAAAATTTAAATTTTATCTTTTATTATGAAAGTACCTAAAATTTTAAGAACACTTCTTTTCGTTTCGTTGGAAACAGATTTAAATTGTGAAAGTTATGTATATTTCAATATTGAGTGCAATTTGTTTATTCTGCAATTTTGTTATTTTAAATAGTATAAATTTTATTTTCTTTGTAATATTTTATTGTAATATGTATTAATATGTTATTTTATGTATATTTTTGTCTTTTAATATTTTTGAAGTGAGGTAGGAATTTTTCTAGAGCTAGTAGTATTTTTCTTGTAATTTCCATGCCCTATTTTCAATTTTTAAACATTTTCTTTAGTTCTTTTTCTATTTTTCTCCAATATAATTATTTATTTTATTTTGAAAATGATAACTAAATTATTTTAATTGTAATTTTTGAACCCTATTTTCAATTTTTAAGCAATTTCCTTAATTCTTTTTATATTTTCTTTAAATTTAATTATGTATTTTTATTTTATTTTACTTTGTATCAGTTTTTAGATGTACTTGCCAAAGTTTATTTTGTTTTACTTGATTTAAAAGAAAAGGAAGTATGGAAGGTTTTAAAAGCTAAGAAACGTAAAGTCGTTTCACCGTTTCTTTTACCCTTTTTTTTTCAATAAATACATCAATTTATTTTGGCCGTACTTTTCTCTATTCTTTTCAGCTGCATTCTCTTATAATTTTCATGAAAATTTCAACCATTTCTCAAGGAAAAAACTCACGGCCATGGATGTCCAAAATTTTCAACTTCATGGCTCCACTCCTCCTCAACTAGATCTAGGCCAACCTCCACCACTTTATTCTTTGATCATCATCCACCCTAGATCACCACCATGGCAGGCCAAGCAACCCCAATGTAACGACCCATAAATTTAACCGGTTTTAGTAACGTTATTAACTGAAATTTGTGTATGTTTTAAACGATAAAATTTTGAAATATAAATTTGATATTTGAAATGCGTCTAATTAAATATAGTAGCTGGTAATTTTCGTCCGAAAATATGAAAGTTTATTTCGCGCGTAAATTTACTTCAATTTAATCAGTTAAAAAGCGATGAAAATAAAACGTTTTCAAAACCAAAATATTTTTACATAAAAAAATTCTAAAACATCTTTTGAGCAAGTTGTCAGTTTATCGTTTTTCCAAATTCGGACATCTTTGGCTCCGTTGATCTTAATTTTCTGCGATTTTTGCGCATTTTCCGCTAGTTGAAAATTTCAAATTTTTACAATTCGATCGTGCCACTGAAAATTTTATACCGTTTTGATCGTCTCATCATGCTGATCTCTGCGATATATTCGTTTCTGTGTTTTGAGATCCGATGTGCGACGAAGCAATTGAACAGTTCGATTTAACGGTACGCATTTGAAACATTTTGTTTACTTTGTCTATTTGAATTCTTTTGAACGGTTGGTTGGCTTTATTACTTCCTGAATTATCGAGCCTACCTTTAGCTATTCCCACTGTTAATTTTTATATTTTTGTTTCATTTGCACAGATTAGACAATTCATACTTAATGTAGAAGGCTATTCACATTCTTATATTCAACTGACACCCTGTTTTATTGCTGAACATGTGTGACTGGGTAGTAATTGTAATTTGTTAACATGGTTCCAATAAAGTAACCAATATTGTTTCCACTACAGAAACGTAATGATATTGTTAACATTTCAGATATGTTCTGCAAGACTGAAATCAGCGAAGGGAAATCTTGCATTCATAATACGATTACTATTCATAATGGGCCAATTCGTTACAATAATGTTAACCCTTAATAAGCAACTTATGTTTTAAGTATTCAGATTGGGTCCAATATTGGTTACTTTATTGGTATTATGAATGACATATGTTCAGCAACAAATTTTCATTGCCTTCCATTTACTCTCTGTCACGTTTTATCCTCCCACCTTTTAATTTACACACAGCACGTTTTCCCCTTTCCCTTTCTCTCTCTCATTTCCTCTTCCACCAATCTCACGTTTTGGCCTTCCCTACTCGGCAAGTCATCGAACCACCAACCCAAACCGAGCACACAACAATTTCCTCCCTCCTCCACCGTGTGCTGCGACCCGCGTCCCACTGCGAACCGCCTCCGCCTGCGATCCAGATCTGCTTCCTCTCACTCGCCATTGCAGTGAGCGTGTTTTTTTGGGTTAGAGGTATAGAGTCAAATATTTTATAAACTATTTATATTAGTTCTATTTGTACATATAAAAGTATGTAATAACAGTTTTATTTTCAAAGTATATGTCAGGCTTTGTTTTCTATTATACATATCAGATGAATTAAAGTTTTATACGAGTGTATATATTAGTTACAAAATTTCATGTATTCATTTGGTTTTGGTTATTATATATATGATAACAGAAAGGTTTATATAGATATAGTGCAACAGGGTAGCTTTCGCATATATTGGCGTCTGCATCGTTTCGTGCAAGTTTCGAGCGACGTATATATTATAGATGTAGTGTTTATGAACTTTAAGTTTGGATAGTATTTGTTTATATAAATTTTGGGAATGACCATGTATACTGTTGCTTTTAAATAAAGGGTCTGCATATTGGTTTCAAATCTGACTTATATTTTATAAACGTCAGTCGTTATGTTATATATATATATAGCTATTTATGTAAGTATATACTGGGTTATAAGATGCATATGTCAATTCTTCATGAGTTGGCTCTGTTTTAAATAATTATTTCATAGTAGATATTTATTTTATATAAGATTTTGCTGTTACAGACATATATATGTTGGTCATTTATATAATCTGCTGTATATAGTATGATCGTTTTGGAATATATTGTTTAAAATAATATGTATACATATTTTTATAATAGTTTTAGATATTGATAAGTTTGAGCCAGTAAGGTATATATGTTAGTATGGTTTTAAACATAATACATAAGCTTTGGTCTTTTCTTCTCTGAGATGGCTACCTGTAGCATCTTATATAATGTGTATATATATTAGTGTGAAAGTTTACACAGCTATAATTTATAAAGTTTAAGTTATAAATCAATTATATAGTTTATATATATTCCATTGAGCTGTAATATAGAAATTTATAAAAAGGGGTTTATTTATAAGATGTTGTATTTTTTTGATATGTTTAAATCGAGTGTATACAAATTTGTTTATACCTGAAAGTTGCAACCAAACTGATTTTGCACTTGTTTGCATGTTTATTTTTTTTCCTGAACAGTAGTTAGACTTCATGTTCACGATATCATATCTCACTCATGTTTTATCGGAATGGGTTTATTTTATTTTTAAAATGAGTCGGGGTTACCTAGTTTATGCCTGTCAAATTTCAGTAAAATCCGACATCGTTTGATTAGTGGTCGAGGATCTGGAAGTTAGATCCAGGCAGCTGTTTTTTGTACTTGAAATTATTTTACACTGCTGCAAACACGACCCGAGTTCATGTTTGACGCATCGTATTTCTTCTGTCTTACGTCGGAATACAGTGATTCCTTTTTTGTTTAAAAGATAAAGTTTTCTACTTTTTGTATATAAAATTTTAGTTTCATACGAGGTGGTTCAGTCCTCTGTTTCTTACCTGAAAGTCAGACCTAGAGGGGTTTTCAGACTTGAACATTTGACAGTCGCAACATGGCCTGAGTCTATGTTCGTGACGTCGTAACTTTCTCGTCTCTTGTCCAAATCAAGTGATTCTTTTTGTAACAACCCGCATATTTGTCGATTTTATATTTAAATATTTTATTTAAATATTTTATCGTTCGTCGGATTTTAGTCCGAAAAGCTACTTTTTGCATACGGTCGAATTAGGACTCGAGACCACCCCCATTGAGTTCAAAATGCCGTTTGCGACCTTTTTGAGTATAAGCTTCGATATGTTTGGAGAAAGTTGATTTTTGCTACTTTTTACTTAGGGCTTTGGTTTGGGCTGAGCCCATTAACCCCACTTAACTCAGTTCCAACCCTCTCCTTTTCATTCACTTCTTTTCTATTTTCCTAATACTCAAGCTTTTATGTTAATGGAGAGTGGAAGTGGAAATTAAAACTCCAAGCCCTAGTTCCTCTTGCTAGCTCAAGTTCTTGCTCCAAATTCAAAGAGAACCCATTGGTAAGCATCTCCTTCATCTTCTCCAACTCATTCTCTCTTTGATTTCAGAAAATTCCTAAACCTAATTTAGGGAATGTTTCTCTTTTTAGCTTAGATTCAAGCTTCTAGTGTTGAGATTGAAGAGTGGTTGATTCCCCTTTGCTTTGAAGCTTCATCTTCATAAATTTTAGTGCAAATGTGAGATTTTTAATCTCACATCTATGCTTATATTTATCTTCGAATGTTAGGTATGAATTCCTAACACTTATTCATGTGCATTTGATTTTGATTTGGATTGCTTTTGTGAGTATTCCAATTTTTAGTGTTTTGAGTTCAATTCATTAAAAATCCTAACTTTGATGTTTGAACATGTTTTTGGTGATGCATCGAGGAGCTTATAGGGCCGGGTAGTCGATTGACATAAACCCTTAGCGCCGTTGCTCGTGCGTTTGCAAATTGGTCGGGATTTGCACCTCCATTGAAATAGGGTAGGAAGTGCAAGTATACAGGTTCGGCCGACCGACCCCCTGGTCCGGTCGACCGACCTGCTTCTAAGTGCATAAGCACTTTCTGTTTTAGGGTCCGGTCGACCGACCCCCTGGTCCGGTCGACCGACCCCCTGGTCCGGTCGACTGACCTGATGATTTTTGCCAGATTAGCCTATTTTGCTAATCCGTTTGAATATCCAACTTTAATCGATTCGTGTTATCTCCCTTTTGTTGTTGTCATTTATTATCGACTTTGATGACCTTTTCTTTGGGAATTTTAGATATATCCACTTTGATGGATTTTATATCGATTTCTTTGGATTTTATTCACATTTTCGAATGTGAATCTTTGTGATTGATTGTTTCTACAATCTTCTTTATGTTTTGTCACTTTAAAAATGTAAAGGTTTTCTATACTAGTAATAAATATAAAAACTCTTTCCTCAAACGATTTCAACACTATTTTAATACCAAATTCGTTTATAAAACCGTTTTCCAATCTATTAGTATATATAAACCTTTACCTCACTCGTATGAGAAATCCAATTAAACGACTTAGTAAAACAAGTGGTATGAAACGCTTGCGTTCACTTTGTTGGTTAATTCTTGGACTTGTTCGATTGAATCTCTTGTGACAATTTTATAGTGGAGATCTACAGTTTGTTCGTAAATATTTAAGTTAAGCAAGTGGTTATGGGACATGAAGCTAAACTCATATATTTACTAGCTTAGTGTAATTGACACTTCTTGTTGATCATGATGATCATCTTTGTGATTTAGACTAGCAATGTGCGATGTCTCTTTGTCTGCGAGGGAGACTAAACCCCGTTTTGTGGAGTTTCGACTCAATTTGTGATGGGGTAGCAACCCATGGTCTTCGGGCCGTTTGTGGAGCTTCGGCTCAATTTGTGATGGTTAGCGACCATGGAATTAGCGTTCCGTTTGTGATACACGTGTTGGTGAGCTTTATGCTCCCGTTTGTGATAGGCCTCCCCCCTTTGTGATTTCTGGATTTCTTGTGTAGATTTCTAGAATTTGTGTTTCACCAATTTTTCGTGATTTCCATTGATAAGCCTTATCGATATTTGTGCATTGGTGAATTTGTGTGTCATTGACTTTAGTGATTTCTGGATTTCTTGTGTAGTCTTCTGGAATTTGTGCGTCATTGACTTTTGTGATTGACATTGATATTATCGTCAATATTTGTGGTTTGATGAACGAAATAAAGAGTATGACACTTCTTTGATTCTTGTGTAGATTTTGAGATATTGATTAATCTCTTGTTGATTATCAACTACTTATATATCTCAGCTTGGCCTTGTGATTATTATGTGTTTAGTCATAACTCTGATTCTATATCGTTTCATCTGATATTTATAGTTGGACTGATCCGTTTATTATTTTCTTATTAAATAATACTCGGGTCAGACCGAGATGTTATAGGTGCTTCAGCTTGACTTCTCTCTTGGGATTGATTTCTCTGACCTTTGGTTGACTACTTAGATTAGTAGTTTTTGTTGTATACATTAAAGATATAGACTCCATAATGTATACTTATTCTTTTGTGTAGTTCGTGTAACTATTCTTTTGTGATATTGTGGATCTTTATGAGCACTACTCTGATGTACACTTTTATGTGTAGTATTTATATCTTATTCCGCCTTTGTGATATGAATTTTCTGTGACTGATTTATGTTATATTTATTCCTATATTTGTTTTTCCGAAGATATTTATAACCACTGTGTAGTAGCTTTGAGTTTGTGTCGGTATGTCGGATTTCCTCTGGATAAAGCATTGTATGTTATACTATCTGACATATAGGTGCTCGCGCAAAGAAATTACACGGATGGTCGCTCCTCAACAGCCTTATTCTCCGTGCTAGTTGACAGCATTCACCGTAATGTTCTTGGCTAGCGTGGGTATAGAGGTGAGGCGTCACACTTTTGCAGTTTGAAATACAAGTTTTGATCTTTATTTATGCCAAATTTCAGACCATTTCGATCTCGGTAGCACATAGAATTATATTGTTAAACTTTGACGCAGGACACTGTTTGTAATTGTTACTATGTTGAATGTTTTGATTTGATTTCGGTAATTCCTATTTAACAGTTTTGCTCGTCGATTCATGCCAATCTTACTTTGCTCTGAGATTCGTGCTTGGATTTGTAACTCAATTTCAACGTCCGTATCAGTGTGCGTATCCGTGCCATCTCCTATTTTCTCTAGCTCAAAAGGTGAGTAATCATTCACGATTAATATTCTTCTATTATTTAAATTTGATTTCAAGTGAAACGATAATTGAATATGCTGCTATTGGTTATTTACACTGTTATTACCTGTATCAGTTCACCTTTGACATCTAACACCATTATTTGTTAATTAGTTATACGATGAATCCCGTTTGGTTGATAATTGATTGATTGGTTGTTGTTTTATTGGATGTTAAATTGTAATGTATAAAGTGATAACTAATATGCAATTTGAATTTAACGTAGGATAATTAAAATTTTTAATCGACATATATGTTGAATTTGATTAGATAAATAAGACCCCTTTTAATTGTTAAATTAATTGACATGTAGAATAGTGATAATTACACTTTGAACCATTGAACGTATGTTGGATTAATTGCTGTAGTGTAAAATTGAAATCGAATGACAAGTGAAGAACCGTATGAATAATTAGTGAAATAATCCTTGATCTACATGAAATGATAGTTTAGATTCTAGAATTAATTATATTAATTCACACAAACAACAATGTGAATTAATACGATTATTTCGGGATTATTGGATTGTTATTGATTATTGTTATTGCTTATTTATTTCCTTTGACACCATCCCAGTTGTCACATTGCAAGTTCCCTTTATTATGCTTGATCTTGAATTGAAATTGGAATCGGGTTGAAATGATATATACCCAAATGAACTTGACTTAGGATAGAGAACTAAATAAAATCCGATTGGTCAATAATTTGATTTAAAAATAAAATAATGATTTTATTCGAATAAAGAATAAGTTTTGAAAAGAAGTTGGAATTTGAATTTTGAAAGGAAAATGTAAAGATTGAAATATGAAGCAAATATTAACTTATTAATTGATGAAAGAACGTTGTTTGAAATTTAATTATTTAATAATTAAATTTGGAATTATTAATAAATAATTTGGAATTAATAATAATTTAGTTTCGAAATTATTAAGTTTGAAATCAATTAATAATTAAAATTGAAATTATAATTAAGTTTGAAATTATAATTAAGATTGAAATCATTAAGTTGAATTTATAATTAGGTTGAAGTGATTTGATAATTGAGTTGAATTCAAATTTACGTGGAAATGATTTAACAATTAAGTTTGAATTGATAATCAAGATTGTAATTATCAAGTTTTGAAATTATTAATAATTAAGATTGAAATTATTTAATAATTGAATAAGTTTTAATTATTTGAAATTTGAATAAAAAAAATTTGAATTCTTTGATAAAAGAAATTGAACTTTCGAATAAGTGAATTGGAACTTCGTTAATAAATGAAATTGGGTTTTCTTAATTTATTAAGTTTCAAAATTATTTAAGTAAGTTAATAAGTGAAATTGAAATTCTTGAATATGTGAAATTTAGTTTTTATTTAATTGAGTTGGAAATTTATAACGAAGTCAATAAATAAGTGAAAATCGAATTTCTTTAATAAGAAATAAAATGCGATTTATTGGAATAAATGAGATATTATTGGAATTAACGTAAGACTTGTAATTTTAAGAATATGATTTGACGAATCACATTTAAGTAAAATTGTAAGTTTTGTTATAATGAAATTGAACATAAGTAATTGATTTAATGAATTGAGAATTAAGTAAAATTGTTTTGAATGATAAAGTAACTTAATGAATGAAATCGATAAATGAATTTGAATTAGTTTTAATGTTGAATTTAATCATTTAAATGATTTTGGAATGAAATATATGCGAGCTTGAATCAATATTTGAATTGTTTAAATAAAAATTGTAATTGAATTGTAAGACTTTGAAATGGATTTGGATGTTTTGAAGCGTAAATTTTGGAAATTGATTTAGAAAGACGAATGAAATGTTGATTATAAATTCTAATTGAAATTGATTTGGTTTTGAAATTTATTAAACGACCAATTGGTGTAATAATTACGAAAGTTATTAAAGAGACCGGAATCGGTTATGGACATACTCTCTGTCTAAACCGAAAACCACTTTGATAACTATACGCGGAGTGATGATCCAGAAGTGGTTGGAATGATGTACGTGATGACTGAAGAAAGAGAACGATAATGGATAGCCTTGACACTTGTGTCAAATTGGAAATGACTAAAATCAGGAGCCGTGCCGGGCCAAATGGGGTTAGCCACCTCGAGCGAACACACTTCTTCGTAACTACTACTCATTACTTGTGATTGATTGGTGAACCCTCGGAATTTCAGGAGTGTTGTTTCGCGGTGTTGCGATCGCTGCGGCGATGCGTTTTCACCAGTCCGGATCAGGCGAACGGTAGTTTCACTACCTTGGGTATTGCCTCATGTGCCTTGTCATAGTTGTATCCCTATATACGCGACCACTACGAATTTGTTTTGTGTTATACCTATGGAGTACTCCCTGATATCCCACTAGTTTACGGTGGAGTTTACAGTGCTGTATAGACTATGACATTTATATAAAATGTGTTAAGGGGGATAATGGTAACGCCTTAACACTATTTTGATACTTTATATTACTGATAGACATTATCTATTTAGCGTACACTACTACATAGTAGATAGTTTAACGGATCCTTAGAGGATGGTGATTCCAACATCCCTTGAGTTACTTGTATTTTGATTGCTATTTCACTTGAGATGGATTTATTGATATAAGAATATTAATCCTGACTCGAGTGTTTTGTGTTTTGCTTTACGCTCGGGTCAGACTGAGTGTACCAGTATTCGAGGCTCACCTTTGGAGTTGGAGCTTTGCTTGAAGATCCAGCCATCTATTCCACTTTCAGTATTCGATGATTCCAGTGCTGTATTCTGATTTGTACTTGATGTATCGTATTTCTCTTTTGTTGTAAACTCTGATGTATCTTATATATTTATATAGTAGCTTCATGAACTACTATCTCTTCTACTTCCGTTGCATATTATTACTATGTGTCTGTGATTCCGTGATTATTTATTTATTGTATATCTGAGTTTTGCCAAATTTAAATTAACAATTCGGTACTTTGAATTATTCAAGTCCGACATGTGCGGATGCGAATAGTCTAAAATAGCGGGTCATTACACCCAAGGCAAGCACCACCACCAAAATCTACAAATCCATCACCTATGCACTCAAGCTGACCTAGTTTTGGTACCATCACCTTCATCCATCTTTTGCCACCACTTCCACCACCACCGCCAGCTCTGACTTGACCACCACCCCCTGGCACATCAGCCATCACCACCGGAGTCTCTGACCATGACCCTAGCGCCTATGGCCGAACCAAATTGTAGCATAGAGTTGTTGAATTAGCCTTGAAATTGCCTTGTAGTGTTGACTTGTTGCACCTATAAATCTCCACACTTTTAAACCATGATAGGCTGACCGCTATGGACCCAAACAAGACCTTTATACATGCCTTAGTTGTGCTATTTCAGTTCATAACTGAAGTATGTGAAGTTGAGAACAAGTGCAAATCATTTGTCTTTGATTCCTAGTGTCGTTTAGTGTAATTTGGCTTTGAAAAACTTATGTATTTTGAATTGTTTTGTTTATATGTGTACAAGGCAATTATATTTGTCTCTCCACTCTTAAATCATGGTAGTGTTGTCGTGCCTTCATTGTGTTTGTATCGTATGCTTTGGTGTCGTTCTCCAGCTTGTGACATATGAGTATTTCTCACCAGATGTTTATACTTATACAAATGTGAATTGACGCCCTGTGAATCTGTAGAACTATATTATCATGTTATATATGCTTATATTATTATCATATTATGTTCACCTATGCTTAAACACCTGTTATATCATATGTTACTGTTATTTCATGCTATTCTGTATATTTTACCAGTTATCACACTGCAAGTTCCCTGTAAATTAGAATCACTATGGGTTGAAATGATACATACCCGAACGGACTTTAGAATAGGGAAAAATCGTTATGGGCTGAAATGATAGGCTTGAACGGTTTTTATTTAATTTATTTTAACTTAGGATTGCGGGTTTGAAATCATAAAACCCGGATTTTCTTTGTATATTACGGGTTGAAATGATATATTACCCGTATCACTTTACCTAGCGTAGAAAATTATATACAAGCCCGTAGTTAAAATATATTTTTCTAAAAACTTTCAAATATTTTAGAAATTTAATATATTATAATATTTTGATTTAAAATTAAATAAAAGTATAATTTTTGTAAAGTATTATTGATTTTCTGGAAATCTATAAGTTAAATAAATTATGGAAAAGTTAGAAAATCTGAATATATGTTATTTTGGAAATTTTGATTTAATTTTTAATGGAATTTAAATTAACTTTGAAATATGATAAATTTATGATATTTTAAATTTAAATTAATTTAAAATAGTTTTTATAACATATTAATGATTTTTGAATAAAGTTAAAATGTTAATGAGTGAATATTGATTTGAATTTGGAAATATAACTTAAATTGGAATTTATGAATTTGGTTTAAAAGTGAGATTTTAATTAAATAAAAAGCAATTAAGTTATATTTGAAATTTTAAACTTAAGTGTTAAGTAGAAATTTAATGTAATGAATTTATATTTGAATGTTGAAATTTAATAAGTGAATTATTAATAAATATTGATTTTTGAAAGAAAACTTAACTTTATAAAATCATGAATTTAAGGAAAATTAAATGATACTTATGAATGTGAAAATGTATGATTTTATAAGTTAAAAATGATTTAAATAAAAAAATAAGTATTTGTGAAATTCTATTGAATATTTGAATTTAATTAACAGCATTTTTAAATGCCATCTTTTGTTAAATTGAATTGTTTTGAATGTAACTTTTTGTAGCATTTTTCAAATGCTGCGAAATTTGAATTTTCATTATTTTAATAAATTTAAGTGCATAAATGAACATTGAAAAGTTTAAATTTTTGGAATGTAATAATTTAATTATTAAATGTAATAACTTCATTTTTATGAT
This sequence comes from Allium cepa, assembly GCA_030765085.1. Taxonomy (NCBI): domain Eukaryota; kingdom Viridiplantae; phylum Streptophyta; class Magnoliopsida; order Asparagales; family Amaryllidaceae; genus Allium; species Allium cepa. The sequence continues at coordinate 179,686,567 of CM060940.1, forward strand.
TTAAAATGAAGTAATTTGTTTTGAAATATAACTATTTGATATATTAAAATGATTTGAAATGTGGTTTTGAAAGATATGATATTTTGATATATATTAAATGATTCGAAGATGAGGTTTTGAAAGTTATGATATTTTGAAATTAAAACGATTTGAAAATGAAGTTTGAAAGATATGATATTTTGATATATATTAAATGATTCGAAAGATGAAGTTTTGAAAGTTATGACATTTCGAAATTAAAACGATTTGAAAATGAAGTTTGAAAGATATGATATTTATGTATTAAAATGATTTGAAATGACTTGATATTTATTTTGATAAATATTTGAATTTGAAAGATATGGTATGTTGATATATTGAAATGGTTTAGAAATGATTTAATCTTTATTTTGATAAAGATTTGGGTTGAAATGATATTTTATTTTGAAGTATAAAATATTGTTTTAAAGTTATAACTACGGGTTATAATAACGATCGTTGTTAAAGAGACCAAGATCGGATATTGTCTTATAGCCGGCCAATACCGAAAACCACTTTGACAACGGTGTACGCGGTGGAGATTCCAGAATGAACTAGGATGGTGGCGACGTTCTCGAGGTATATTACGTGGACCCAACTCCCGTGAGTTGGCATAAATGACTAAAACAGGAGCTATACCGGGCAACACAAAGGGTCGCACCCTTTCAACGAGCATGCTCCATCGAAAACCATTCTATTACTTTTGTGATTCGATACGTGGTGCCACTTTGATTCGGGGGTATTGTTTGAGATGGGCGGAAGCTGCTGGCTTGCCGCACCACCGGTCCGGGAGTGCAAACGGTGTATCCACCCTGGCATTGCCTCGCGTGCCGTGTCATCTCCTTATATCGAGCCCACTACGATTTTGGTTTTAAAGATCCGACCGCGTTAAGGTTCACCATCCCCTTAACGCTATTTTCTATATGATTATACTTTACTGATTAGACACTACTGTATATAGCATATATTACTACATAGTAAATAGTTTAACAGATCCTTAGAGGATGGGCGGTCCCAAGCATCTTCTAAGTTACTTGTACTTTTACTATAGTTCACTTGAGTTGGTTTACGTTGTATAAGTATGTATGTCCTGACTCGAGTGTTTGTATTTTTATTTACGCTCGGGTCAGCCTAAGTTATTCATAGATTTGGATTTCCACTTTATGGAGATTGGAATCACTGGAGATTATCTACTTGTCAAGTTTTATCCTTTCAGTCTGTTGTTCCTTTCAGCTCTTGTATTAGTAGACTTCTATGTAGTGAGACTTCCCTTGTACTTTATTTCTTCTGTGGTATTTTATGTAACTTTGATATTTTTATATAGTAGCTTCATGAACTACTCTTTCTTTTACTTCCGCTGCATTATTATTACTCTATGTCTGTGATATGTGATTATTATTTACTGTACATTCTGAGATTTGCCAAATTTTTATTTACAACGCGGTATTTTGAGCAATTCAATTCCGGCATGAGTGTCTACCTATACTGTAACGACCCAGAATTTTAATTAATTAAAATTTGAATATTTAATTAATTTTAAATATTTATTAGTGAATTTATAAGTCGAATAAATTTTATTTCGAATAATTGGATTTAATTGAATAATTAAATCGATAATTTAATGTGTTAAATTATGGAAATAATAGAAAATTGGGTTAAATATGATTGAAAATGATTTGTAAAATTTTATTTTATCATATTAAAGTTAGAATGATATTATAGAACTTTTAAAATCGAATTAAAAGTTAATTTGTGAAAATTGAATATTTTAATATTTAATCGACTAGTGAAAATAGTCAATTTTTGAACAGTCTCAGATGTGACGCCCCACCTCTGTACCCACGCTAGCCAAGAAGACTACGGTGTAGTGCTGTCAACTAGCGCGGAGAATAAGGCTGTTGAGGAGCGACCATCCGTGTAATTTCTTATCACACGGTGGCTATAAAATGATCTTCGGAAACAAATATAGAAGTAAGCGTAACATGCGAATCAATCATAGATATCCATATCACAAAGGCGGAAAGAGATATGAATATATATCACATAAAAGTGTACATCAGAGTAGTGGTCTAAAAAGATCCACGATAATACAAAAGAATAGCAACGCGTGCTATACAAAAGAATACAACTATGAGTCTATATCTCAAGTGTAAACAATCAAAAGTTGTTAATCTAAACAAGTAGCCAAAAGTCTGAGTAGTGAATCACTGGGGGAGGAGTCAAGCAGTAGCACCTGTAACATCTCGGCCTGACCCGAGTATTATTTATAAGAAAATAATAAACGGATCAGTCTAGCTATAAATATCAGATGACATGATATAAAATAAAAGATATGGCATAAACATAAAATATCCATACTGACATACTACTATAAGTATGCAATTAATGATCAACAGGAGATCAACCGATAAGAGATAAATCAATATCACAAGAATCTTCTCAAAGATCCAAAGAGGGCATCATACCCTAAACTTGTACTCATGACAAGTCAAAGAGATAAATTCCAGAAATCAACACAAGAAATCCAGAAATCATAAAAATGGAAAGAGGCCTATCACATGACGGTCCGAAGACCATGGGAAGCTACCCCACATGTGTGAATGGAATCACACAAATTGAGGTCAAGACTAACCAAAAAGCAGAAAGGTATGTGTGAATGGAATCACACAAGTGGTGTCTAGTCTAACCTTGCAATGAAAGAGACATCGCGCAATTGCTAGTCTAATTCATAAAGCGATCATCAAGATCAACGAGAAGTGTCGATTACACTAAGCTAGTAAATATAGAAGTTTAGCTTCATGTCCCATAACCACTTGCTTAACTTAAATATTTACGAACAAACTGTAAATCTTCACTAATAAAATTGTCACAAGAGGTTCAATCGAACAAGTCCAAGAATTAACCGACGAAGTGAACGCAAGCGTTTCATACCACTTGTTTTACTAAGTCGTTTAATTAGATTTCTCATCCGAGTGAGGTAAAGGCTTGTATATACTAATAGATTGGAAAACGGTTTAAGAAAAGAGCTTTGTTATTAAAAATAGAGTTGAAATTGTTTGTTAAAAGAGTTTTGATATTTACTACTAGTATTGAAACCTTTATATTATAAAGTGACAAAACACATAAGCAAGTGTAGAAACAATCAGTCACAAGGATCGCATACGGAGATGCGAATAAAATCCAAGGAAATCAGCTCAATGTTTTTCAGATAAGATCCCCTATGGAGGGGGGGTCCAGGGGGGGTGGCAACCCCCCAAGGTGGGGGTGCGGGGCAGCGCCCCGACCAAAACGGTACGACCTAGTGAAGACAAAATGAGGTCTAACGACCTAAGGGGAATAGGGTCGAGCGACCTAAGGGTTGCGACCTAGGGGTCCAAGGGGTCAAGCGACCTACTGGGATAAGGTCCAACGACCTATAGGGTTATAATGTCATGTGACCTATCGGTTTATAAGGTCATGCGACCTAACGAGCTATGGCCAAACGACCTAGTAATGGTAGTAGGGTTGAGCGACCTAAAGGTTTAACCGGTCAAACGACCTAAGGAAGGTAAGGTCTAACGACCCAACGCTCGCGACCTAACGGTCTAAAGGCCATGCGACCTAGAGGAAAACAAGGTCAAGCGACCTAAAAATGGAAGGCAAGGCCGAGCGACCTAACGAAGAGGGGGTGAGCGACCTATGGTCACAAACGAGGTCGAGCGACCTATAGAGGCATAGGATGCAGCGACCTAAAACGTCGCGACCTAGCGACCTAAAACGTCGCGACCTAGCGACCTAAGGGGATAGGGGCCGAGCGACCTAACGTTCGAACGACCTACGACCTAAGGAGATAAGGGCCGAGCGACCTAACATTCGAACGACCTACGACCTAAGAGTCGAACGACCTAAGTGTTACGACCTAAGAGTCAAACGACCTAGCGTGGAAGCGGCCTAAAAGCCAAACGACCTAAGGTCATACGACCTAGCGACCTAAAGCCATACGACCTAACGACCTAAGGTCCATACGACCTACGACCTAAGGTCTATACGACCTAACTCCGAAGACGTTAGAAATGGCCAGGACGACCTACGACCTAAGGTCCATACGACCTACGACCTAAGGCTCAACGACCTAATTCCGAGGCTAACGACCTAACGCTGCAGGGGGAATTTAAGGCCAGAAACGACCTACGACCTAAGGGTTAGGTCGCGAGCGACCTAACTCCGAACACACGAAAATGGCCAGAACGACCTAAGTGCAGAAAATTCACCAAAACGCTAAAAATTGGAGTTTTTCGCCAATCCAATCCAAACCAAATGCTAATATGCATGCAAAAGTGATAGGGAATCATTCCCAACAGTCCAATATGGTTATAGACTAGAATTGTGAGATAAAAATCTCACCTTTGCTCCAAAACCCAATGAAAATGAAGAACAAAGCTTGAAGGAAAATGGAGAAGCAACCACAAGCTTGAATCCGATGTCTTCTTCTTGAATTTGGAGTTGAATGTTGGAGTTGCAATAAAACAAAGACTTTGGAGTTTTAATTTCTCATTCCATTCACCATTTTTGTTGAAGCTTTAGTGTTAGGAAATGAAATGAAGCAATGAAGAAGAAGGGGGGTGGAACTTGGGCCTAATGGGCTAAAAGTCCAAACCAAAGGCTCGAGTGAAAAAGTGGTGAAATTCCACTAACCCCAAACATATCAATGTTTATACTTAGAAGATTGCAAACGACGTTTCGAACTCAATGGAAGTGGTCTCGAGTCCTAATTTGACCGTTTGCAAAAAGTAGCTTCGGACCAAAATCCGATTAACGATAAAATATTTAAATAAAATATTTAAATAAAATATTTAAATATAAAAATCGATAAATATGCGGGTTGTTACATCAGAATTGGACGAGACCAGTTCCATTGGATCCGTAATAGTTGGTTATTATCGGATTTCAATTTTCGTAGCAATCGGAGTTATCGTTTGATCGTGGCAGCTCGAAACGCATCGAATTGTTTTTAATATTAATTTGGCGAGTTAAAATAGTCATTTTCCAAAAAGTCTCGGATTTTGACGAAACCAGTTTCATCGGATCCGTAATGTGATATTATTGTATGATTTCAAATTTCGTGTCAATTGGATTTACCGTTTGTCCGGTACAAGCTAAAACGCCTAGAAAATCGTTTAAATCGATTTAATTTAAATTGAACGTTTATTGCCATAACTCGCATAGATGACCGAATTTGCTCCCGAAACCTGTTCCATTGTGTCCGAAACGCGGGGTAAACCCCAGAAACGCAGGTCACCGCGCGTAAATCGGAGTTCGGAAATTCCGGAATGAATAGTGTCGTTCGATTCTCTATAAATAGCCCATGTTCTCACAAGAAAAAAAAATATATAACCCTAAACCTAATGCATCCGCCACCCCCTTCATGAATGGCCGAAAATTTCCCTTTTTCTTCTTCAATTATCTTTCGATCCACGCCCTATTTCAACAATCTTCCAACATGGAAAATGTAGAGGGCATCGAGTTCTATCAAATCAACGGTTATGATCATTTAAAACGAAGTGGATCATCGGCAATTTGGCTTGGAAGCGCCGGCAGTTGCTAGCGTTTTTCTGGATGATGGTAGGGCCGAGCTTCATGAGGTGGTAGCCGAGCATGGTTCTCGCGTAGGCGGTCAAGATGGCATTGCTTGATCGAGTTTTAATGTGATGGTAGTGATCGAATAATTAACCCTAATTTTTGTAAGTGGGGTCGGCTATACCTGGGTGCACGCGTGAATGAGAAGAGGAAGAAGGGGGGGCGCGCACGGCTGTGATGTTGCTAGTGGGAATTTGAACGGCCCAGATTGGGTAGGAATAAAAATAAAAAGAAAATTGTATATTAAATTATATAAATATGTGTACAAACTTTGAAATTGCATATCATTTTCGTACGAGGTCGAAAATGCGCGAAACCAGTTGCATTGGAATCGTATGGACGAGCACTACGCGATGGAATTGGATTGGAGTCGTTTGGAGTTAGTGAAAATTTTGGGTAAAATTAAATGCGCGTTTAATTTTATTCGAAATAAATCGCTAAAACGAAATTGAAATTGTAACTACCCGTTAAATTAATAATATTAAATGAATTGAATTAATATAATTTCTAATCTAATTGAGAATAAATGTAGAAATTTGGTATAGCAGTTGTAATTTAGTGTAACAATAAAATTTTATGACAATAGATTTGGATAATGTAGATTGTCACAATTTGATTTAAAGTTAAATATAAGAAACTGATATAAGGGTTGAATTAGTGAATATCAATAAGAAGATTAAGTAGAATGGAATTCATTTAATATAAAATAAATAGTGGAAGACTTACATTGGATTGTAAAATGGATAGTAACTAAATAAAAGGTGACCGCTGAATAAATCAATGCAATAAGTGTTGATAAGGAAATTTAATGAATGTTGTCAATAATAATGGACTTAAGATAGTAATAAAATTTGTTTTGCCTATGTAAATTTTGTGTATTGATAAGCCATAATTAAATTTGAAATTTGGTAGTAAATAGGGGATAAGTTAACTAAGGAAATTAGTAATTTAATAAATGAATGCATAGTAAGTAAGTGGAAATGTATGCATAAAAATATTTTCACATATGGGATAATTACAAAAGTTTACCCATTTATCTAATGTATATAATTGAATCTAAATTTAGGGCAACATTTTGTTATTGATGGTATAAGTGAATTTGAATAAAAGGGTAAAAATTATGTAGATTTAACATGTATTGAGTATATAGCTAAGAAGGGCATTCGATGTAAATGAATCTAAATTAATGTGTCTAGTCAATAAAGGAGAACTTTAAGGGAATAAATATAAATGAATGTATTTGGGGAATGGAGTCCTTTTATATGTTGAATAGTATAACGTTGTTATTAAGAATGAACGTTACTTTAGTAATTATTAATATGGTAACGGAAGAGTGTATAATTTTTATAGTAACGTTAAAACGTATTATAAGATAATAATTAAGTGTAGACTTATAAAATATATTTATGACAACAAATTTTGTAAGTTATTTATTCTATTAGTTGTTAAGTTTTATTTATGGGTAAGTTAACAATATTACAATTCAATTGAATACAGTAATTTATGCAAACAAAGGATGAACATTTGGAAGTATTACTGTAGTGATATATATATAAGAAACGGTAACTTTGTAGTTGGGGAATAATTGATTTATTTGTGAGTTGTAATCAAATAGAGTCAAATTTAATTGAATTTATTGCAATTTATGGGATTAATTGCAGTAACCTTTGAAGATTTATTCACTAAAATAATTGACGATGGAAATTATATGTAAATTTGCTTTTAGTTAATTTAAAATATCCAGAGGGCAAGAAATGACACAAATCTTCTAGTTTAGAAATTTACAATAAAAAGTGGTAAGTAATTTTTCTAAATATTTAGATAGTAGGAAGACGTAGATTTAGATGGAATTTATTATTTAACTATTTCATAAGTTGAGATCTAAGTTTAGAATTGAGATTTTTAATGTATAGATATTGAGCCAATGTTAGTTTCATTAAATTGGCATCAATAACCTTGAATAATAGAAAGAAAGTGAATTTAATAAATTTAATCAAACTTATAATGTTGACTTTATTAAAATTGGATTATGTATTGAAATTAATAAGTGTAATAGTGGAAATTGTTACGATTGGATATTAAGTTGGAAATAAATAAAATAAAGGCAAGTATTGAATTCATCAATGAAAATAAGTTTTATCCGATACAAGCCCTGTATTTGTAAACTTTTGTAAGGTGTTAATGAATTATGAAAATTCAGAAATAGATTCAGTTGTATGTTAGATAATCAATTGCAATAATTTAAGGATATGCTAATATAAATTGGGCAAAATGGTGTTTGGACTAGGGAATAATATTAATCGGTTTTAGAAACCTTAAATATAAAATGGGAAGTAGACAAGATTTAACGTTACAACCATTTACACAAAATCCAGGATGTGTGTAGAAGTATTTATGGAATAAAACGTAAACAGTTGTTGGATAAAAAGAGTAGGAATCAACATTTATTTATTTAATTGGATATAACTACGATAGTATGATTTATTACATATAAATGAAAACTAATATATAGAACATTTCCTAAAAAGGAAGAATAGATAAAATTTATGATAAATCTATATACTATATAAGATTTATTGATTTAAAGACAAAAGGGGCAAGATGTATAAAGTAGATTAAGTGCAACATTCAGTAAATAAAATTTGATGGAATAAGAACATTTGGGTAATTTATTTCCAATTAAATCAATTCACGTTTCAAAATTTAATGCTACTTTATTACATATATGTTTATGCCTAAATTTAAACTTATGTTTAGATCCAATCCGATCCATCTATTATTTTTCAGCCTTGTCTATATATAACCTGTTATAAACCCTTGCCCCATTTTATTTTCCCTTTCGCTGTACGTTCATTTTCTTCATCTCTTTCTCTTCCTCAATGGTTGCAAAACCTAGATCTACCCCAATCCAAATTTCAATGAAAATGCAAACACTTCAGAAAAATTCCACAAAAATATATGTTAATGTTCTCGAGGCACGTAATCTACTGGTGCAATTCGTTTTCTGTTTTGAACATTCGTTTGACCAGAATTAATTCAAACAGTCCGTGACCATTCATCATCGTCGTCGCAAACTTCGTCGGATCTTCAAACGTTTTCTGGGTTTTGTAGAGTGGACGATGGGGATCGCATCTATATGGTTTTTGTGTCGATTCAACGGTTAGATCGTCGTAGATCTTCGATTAGGGTTTCTGGAAGGGGGCCGCGTGCGTTTCTGGGAATAGAAGGAGTGACGTGGCACATATATTTGTAAGTGATGAATGTGTGTCGTTTTATTTATTTTCAATTTTGAATTCAATCATCATTTTCGCCATAACTTTCTCATACGAAGTCGGATTCACATGAAATTTCTTTTGTTAGGATCGTAATTTAATTCCGGACTTGATGACGCTGGTTTGGACGAATTCCGAGAAGGGCGAATTTTTGGGTTTAAATCGAATTTAAATTCGATTTAAATTCAAAAGGTGAGAATTTAAACCCACTCACAACTACTAGAAGCTTTTATGTTTGTTAAACTAATTTTAGAAATGAATAGAAATTTATTTATGAGTATTTGGCATGTTTATTTTATTCATATCCGTGGAATTGCATTTATTAAATTTAACTGTTAATTTAATTAATTTATTGCGTATAAATTTACAGTTAAAATTTATTTGTTGGATATGAACTGCTAGTTAACAGTTATATAATTTATTACTGAATATAGACTGTAAATTAATAGCTGTTAAATTTAATTTGAATAAAATTGCCAGTATTACCTGTTATGTAGTACCAAAAATAATATTGTTATTGATTGATATTGATTTATGATTGCGATTTGGATGATGGATGATGTTGATGAATGGATGTTTATTGTATATCATTAAATTGCAAATTATCATGCATATTTCCTTTCATTCGGGATTGTGGTTTGAAATGATATACAACCGCAAAATTTTATATCTTTTAAATTGCGGATTGAAATGATAAATATCCGTATCACTTGACCATAGGATAGAAAATTATATACAGGCACCGCGGTCTATATATAACTATTTTAATGTGATTTCTATGGTTTGGATGGAATACGGTTTATAATAATCTTAAATTTTATATTGTATAAATATTTTTCTTCCATATATATATACATATGAAGTTGAAAATTTTGAAATTAAAAGGTGTATAAATCTCTTTAATAAAAATGGAATTTTTTTTTAAGAAAATGGAATTTGATAATTTATATCATATGTTTAAATGTTAAGTTTGGAAATTTTAAGATATGATATTTATAATTGGATTTTTCCCAAGATAAATTGAAATGAATATTCTAGTATAATTTGAATTGAAAAAAAAATATATTTTATTAATAGAAATTGGAGTTTTTATTTATTTATGGATTTTATGTGAATATTCAAGACTAATAAATAGAACATTCGATTTGTTGAAAGAATAAAATCCAACTTTAGTTTGAAATATTAATACTCCAAATGGATATACGTATATATATATATATATAAATTGAAGTGGTTTTGGAACTTGAGAGAGATAATACAAATTTTGGTTTAGACTTTAATAAAGAAATGTATTTGTAAAGCCATGAGAACTATTTTCTTTACAAAGTAACATTTAAGTTAAACCTTCTAATTCATATACCGTTGAATATCCAAACCATTCAAGTTTTAAAAGTTATGGTTTTAAATTATGAATTTCGAAATATTATGCTTTGAAAGGATATTTGGCTTTCAGGCGTTATAAATTTTAAAGCATTTGGATTTTTGAAAAGGTTTATATTTGGGATAAAGGATATCATATTGTTTTGGGTTTTAAAATGATATCGTATTCATGATTTTAAAATAGAAATGTTTATTCTGGTTTTAAAGTATGAGCTATTTTTAAATGACCGCGGTGTTATAATAACGATGGGTTGGAAAAGAGACCGGGATCGGATATGGACATACTCTCTGTCGATACCGAAAACCACTTTGACTAACCGTGTACGCGGTGGAGATTCCAGAATGAAGTAGGTGGTGGCGACGTTTCCTGTAAGGTAAATACGTGGACCCGACTCCCGTGAGTTGGCATAAGGTGGCTAAAACAGGAGCGATTCTCAGACCAATAAGGTCATTCCTCTGATCGGACCCTCCTCTTCGATATTATACTTTGATTTTGGATTGATTCAGTGGCCACTTCTATATTTTGATTTTGGGGAGTTAGTCCGAGGTGGGCGGTAACTGCGGCTACGCGTTTCCACCAGCCTGGATAGCAATTGGTATATCTACCCTGGCATTGCCTAGTTGTGCCGTGTCACCTACCATACCGAGCCTTTACTACGAGTTTCTATTTGTGTCGTACCTATGGAGTATCCTCTGGTAGCCTCCCGACCAGGAGGTATTACGGTACTGTATAGACTATTGGCATTTTACGTGTTAAGGTGGAAAATGTAAAGCCTTAACGCTATTTAAAAGTAAGTTTATTTTATAAATAGACACTACTATAATAGTGCAATATACTGCATAGTAAATAGTTTAACGGATCCTTAGGAGATGTAAATCCCGAGCATCTCTTGAGTTACTGTACTCATATTTATTTCTGTTAATTTAACTCACATAAGATCTTTTAGTTCTGACTCGAGTGTTTTTGTCTTTTCAAATTCGCTCGGGTCAGTACGAGCGTTTCAGGATCGAAGATTTTAGCTTCGGAGGACGAAGACGAAGAATCTGTATTATATTATTTATAATATTGCACCACACTCTAAAATTTCCGCTGCATTGTTTGTATTGGTATGTGTAACTCTGATATTTATTGTATAAAGAAGAATTAACTGTTTTGTAACCGTTTATGAACTGTATATTTATTATTATATTTTATCCTTCCGCTATGAGATTCTATTTTGTTTTATTTCTTCTCTGTTTTTCTTATTTACCCCATAACAATCCGCCCTTGCGTATGCTTTGAATTGGCATGTGTGTCTGCCATTGCACTTGGAGGGTGCAGCATGATAGGGGGTTCTCGCATTTGGTTTGGGTAGCGAGCGGATGACTCTTACTCCTACATGTCCCGCGGGGTTGGTGCCGTCGAGAGGCTAGCCGTAAAGGCAGAACACAGGTACCAATATATGCTACGGTGGGCGTTACCCCACTGGCGCGGCCCGTTACAGTTGGTATCGGAGCTTTGGTTTAGCGATAAACCTTAGCTTTGTGGGGTTTGACTCTTTGTTAATAGGGTAGTAATACCCTATGGGAGTCGCTGAGAGTATATATATGAGAGAGCGTATTTGTTAGTTTTATAAAAAGATTTTGATATTGTGTTAATCTGTTCCACTTTGTATTTATAAATTCTGGTTGAGGCATGGGACGCTATGTCATCAATAGGGATTTCTAAACACTTAATAGGACAGACCGACATAATATTTGTTTTATATAGGTGAATGAAATAATTTTGCCTATTATATTTTCTATATATAAAAATATTTTTATAAAGATATATTTTGGTTGCTATAGTTGGGTGTTAGGTAATAAAAATATTTGTAATGAATTAAAGCTAAGTTGAATTTTAATAAATCAAATTGGAGATTTTAGAACTTAAGTCCGGGATTTTGAAAAAATTTCTGCTTTCAAAGGATTTATGAAATATAATGATTTGGTTTATAAATATTTTCTTATATAAATATTTAGTATAATTCGAAAGAATTGGTTTAAGAGGATTTTGAAGAAAATAAGTTTGTACTTTCCTCTCTGTCGTTGGAAAATAATTTCGGTGATGACGGCCGCATCATCGACTTTTATTTTCGAGTTTCGAAGGGAAAGGCCACTGTAGTAAGTTCTACTGCAGATTTGTTTTGAAATTATTTAAAATTTTAATTGTTTAAAGGTAATTAGAGATATAAAAGTTGTAAGAAATTAATTATCTATTATTTTAAAGTAATTTTGGAATTTGACCCGGTATTAATTCTTGAATTTCCATTAATTAGTTGTAAAAAAAAAAATTAGGTTAGTAAAATAAAGGTTAAGTAATCAATGAATTAAAAGGGTTGGGATTAAACTTGTATAAGTTCTTTTGCTTTTTCTTTAACATAAATAACTTACCAAGTATAAAAAGTTGAAATGTAAATAAAGAGTGGAATAGAATATTATGCAAGTAGAATTTTTGGAAATAATGAAGTATTCAATAAATTACTGTTATAAATAAGAATTTAATGGTATTAACTTAAGTGATGATTGGAATTTTACTAAAATTAAAGGTTGTATTATTAATAGGTGATTTTAACCGTAAGAAAGTAAAAATGAAATTCCTTAATTTATAAAGTTTGATTGTAGGGTTATTAACTTAAGTACGCCTTGATTTCCCCTATTCTAATATAATAGAAAGTAGGAAAAATATAAATGACTGCAATCCATAGTTAATGAATGAGTAAAATCTTTCACTTATAGGAATGCAAGTTATAAGGTTAATAAATTAAGTGTAAGTAGAGGGTTACTGTAATTAAATATAATGGAAACTTCAACATTAAATAAATGAATGAGATTAAAGGTAAGTCGAAATTGTAATTTATAAAAAAAAAATATATTAATTAAAGGAATGGAGAAGAAACTTGTAAATTTTCACTTACATTCTTAAAACATACATAACTTACCATATAATAAAAAGTTGCAATGTTAGTAGGAAAATGTAAGGGGAAATCTTACAAGTGAAGAGTAAGGTAATAAAGGTATTCTATTAATTTGCTATTATTAATAAGAATTAATTGTATAGACTTAAGTTAAATCGGAAATTTTACTATAAGTAAAGATAAGTAGTATAAATAGATGATAGAAACTTTAGTAAATAAATTGGAATACAAATATAATGAATTTTGTGATAAATGGAAAATGAAAATTTGTAAGAAATAAAGAAATCACTCCATAAATGAAAGAAAGAAAATCAAACCATTGAAGCATGAGATAAATGTATAATAAATAAATTTGGGTGTTGGTTTGAATTGTGTTGTTTGATTTATGTTGTTGGGTAAGAAATTTGAAGTGGTTAAATGAATAAGTATCTATCTTTGTTCCATCTAAGACTGTTGAGTAAAGGATGCACTTGATAGTTAATTTCATTTCATACAAATTTCAAGTTTGAACCCAAACAACTATTTGTTTGATGGATTAAATGGTTGCTTTGTTTGTGTATGTATGTTGTTTGTAAGGTTGATGGTTGTTGAATTGTTTGGTTGATTAATGATTGAATCCACTTGAATAGTTCACTTTAAAATAAATATTTAACCTTTTAGATTTTATAAGTGAATACAGGTGATGGAAGCAACTGCTACTGCTTTTGGTTCCAAAATAATAAGCGTATATTGCCCGACAAATAGGTACGTTTTCGGATTACGTTTAAAGCGCTATTTTTCCCGTGTTGGGATATAATATTTTGATAATATATGTAATATATTTGTATATTTTGATATTATAATTTCTCCCGAGCCTCACCGTACAAAGGAGACTCTGCCAAAATTTTTCGTAAATTTTGGGCTTAGAATTTTGTTGAATATTTTCCAAACTTTAATGATTTAAGTATAAAAGGTTGTAATGATTATAAACGGGTATATTTCATTAAAGGAAATTAATCCAGCAAATTATTGTTTATAAGTTAATATTTGAAATAAGATGTACTGTTTATTCTTCCTTCTCCCTTCTTTTTCCTTTTCGGGGACGAAAAGTTTTGAGTGGGGGAGATTGTAACGACCCGTTAAATTAATAATATTAAATGAATTGAATTAATATAATTTCTAATCTAATTGAGAATAAATGTAGAAATTTGGTATAGTAGTTGTAATTTAGTGTAATAATAAAATTTTATGACAATAGATTTGGATAATGTAGATTGTCACAATTTGATTTAAAGTTAAATATAAGAAACTGATATAAGGGTTGAATTAGTGAATATCAATAAGAAGATTAAGTAGAATGGAATTCATTTAATATAAAATAAATAGTGGAAGACTTACATTGGATTGTAAAATGGATAGTAACTAAATAAAAGGTGACCGCTGAATAAATCAATGCAATAAGTGTTGATAAGGAAATTTAATGAATGTTGTCAATAATAAATGGACTTAAGATAGTAATAAAATTTGTTTTGCTTATGTAAATTTTATGTATTGATAAGCCATAATTAAATTTGAAATTTGGTAGTAAATAGGGGATAAGTTGACTAAGGAAATTAGTAATTTAATAAATGAATGCATAGTAAGTAAGTGGAAATGTATGCATAAAAATATTTTCATATATGGGATAATTACAAAAGTTTACCCATTTATCTAATGTATATAATTGAATCTAAATTTAGCGAAACATTTTGTTATTGATGGTATAAGTGAATTTGAATAAAAGGGTAAAAATTATGTAGATTTAACATGTATTGAGTATATAGCTAAGAAGGGCATTCGATGTAAATGAATCTAAATTAATTTGTCTAGTCAATAAAGGAGAACTTTAAGGGAATAAATATAAATGAATGTATTTGGGGAATGGAGTCCTTTTATATGTTGAATAGTATAACGTTGTTATTAAGAATGAACGTTACTTTAGTAATTATTAATATGGTAACGGAAGAGTGTATAAATTTTATAGTAACGTAAAAACGTATTATAAGATAATAATTAAGTGTAGACTTATAAAATATATTTATGAAAACAAATTTTGTAAGTTATTTATTCTATTAGTTGTTAAGTTTTATTTATGGGTAAGTTAACAATATTACAATTCAATTGAATACAGTAATTTATGCAAACAAAGGATGAACATTTGGAAGTATTACTGTAGTGATATATATATAAGAAACGGTAACTTTGTAGTTGGGGAATAATTGATTTATTTGTGAGTTGTAATCAAATAGAGTCAAATTTAATTGAATTTATTGCAATTTATGGGATTAATTGCAGTAACCTTTGAAGATTTATTCACTAAAATAATTGATGATGGAAATTATATGTAAATTTGCTTTTAGTTAATTTAAAATATCCAGAGGGCTAGAAATGACACAAATCTTCTAGTTTAGAAATTTACAATAAAAAGTGGTAAGTAATTTTTCTAAATATTTAGATAGTAGGAAGATGTAGATTTAGATGGAATTTATTATTTAACTATTTCATAAGTTGAGATCTATGTTTAGAATTGAGATTTTTAATGTATAGATATTGAGCCAATGTTAGTTTCATTAAATTGACATCAATAACCTTGAATAATAGAAAGAAAGTGAATTTAATAAATTTAATCAAACTTATAATGTTGAATTTATTAAAATTGAATTATGTATTGAAATTAATAAGTGTAGTAGTGGAAATTGTTGCGATTGGATATTAAGTTGGAAATAAATAAAATAAAGGCAAGTATTGAATTCATCAATGAAAATAAGTTTTATCCGATACAAGCCCTGTATTTGTAAACTTTTGTAAGGTGTTAATGAATTATGAAAATTTAGAAATAGATTCAGTTGTATGTTAGATAATCAATTGCAATAATTTAAGGATATGTTAATATAAATTGGGCAAAAGGGTGTTTGGACTAGGGAATAATATTAATCGGTTTTAGAAACCTTAAATATAAAATGGGAAGTAGACAAGATTTAACGTTACAACCATTTACACAAAATCCAGGATGTGTGTAGAAGTATTTATGGAATAAAACGTAAACAATTGTTGGATAAAAAGAGTAGGAATCAACATTTATTTATTTAATTGGATATAACTACGATAGTATGATTTATTACATATAAATGAAATCTAATATATAGAACATTTCCTAAAAAGGAAGAATAGATAAAATTTATGATAAATCTATATACTATATAAGATTTATTGATTTAAAGACAAAAGGGGCAAGATGTATAAAGTAGATTAAGTGCAACCTTCATTAAATAAAATTTGATGGAATAAGAACATTTGGGTAATTTATTTCCAATTAAATCAATTCACGTTTCAAAATTTAATGCTACTTTATTACATATATGTTTATGCCTAAATTTAAACTTATGTTTAGATCCAATCCGATCCATCTATTATTTTTCAGCCTTGTCTATATATAACCTGTTATAAACCCTAGCCCCATTTTATTTTCCCTTTCGCTGTACGTTCATTTTCTTCATCTCTTTCTCTTCCTCAATGGTTGCAAAACCTAGATCTACCCCAATCCAAATTTCAGTGAAAATGCAAACACTTCAGAAAAATTCCACAAAAATATATGTTAATGTTCTCGAGGCACGTAATCTACTGGTGCAATTCGTTTTCTGTTTTGAACATTCGTTTGACCAGAATTAATTCAAACAGTCCGTGACCATTCATCATCGTCGTCGCAAACTTCGTCGGATCTTCAAACGTTTTCTGGGTTTTGTAGAGTGGACGATGGGGATCGCATCTATATGGTTTTTGTGTCGATTCAACGGTTAGATCATCGTAGATCTTCGATTAGGGTTTCTGGAAGGGGGCCGCGTGCGTTTCTGGGAATAGAAGGAGTGACGTGGCACATATATTTGTAAGTGATGAATGTGTGTCGTTTTATTTATTTTCAATTTTGAATTCAATCATCATTTTCGCCATAACTTTCTCATACGAAGTCGGATTCACACGAAATTTCTTTTGTTAGGATCGTAATTTAATTCCGGACTTGATGACGCTGGTTTGGACGAATTCCGAAAAGGGCGAATTTTTGGGTTTAAATCGAATTTAAATTCGAGTTAAATTCAAAAGGTGAGTGTTTAAACCCACTCACAACTACTAGAAGCTTTTATGTTTGTTAAATTAATTTTAGAAATGAATAGAAATTTATTTATGAGTATTTGGCATGTTTATTTTATTCATATCTGTGGAATTGCATTTATTAAATTTAACTTTTAATTTAATTAATTTATTGCGTATAAATTTACAGTTAAAATTTATTTGTTGGATATGAACTGCTAGTTAACAGTTATATAATTTATTACTGAATATAGACTGTAAATTAATAGCTGTTAAATTTAATTTGAACAAAATTGCCAGTATTACCTGTTATGTAGTACCAAAAATAATATTGTTATTGATTGATATTGATTTATGATTGCGATTTGGATGATGGATGATGTTGATGAATGGATGTTTATTGTATATCATTAAATTGCAAATTATCATGCATATTTCCTTTCATTCGGGATTGTGGTTTGAAATGATATACAACCACAAAATTTTATATCTTTTAAATTGCGGATTGAAATGATAAATATCCGTATCACTTGACCATAGGATAGAAAATTATATACAGGCACCGCGGTCTATATATAACTATTTTAATGTGATTTCTATGGTTTGGATGGAATACGGTTTATAATAATCTTAAATTTTATATTGTATAAATATTTTTCTTCCATATATATATATACATATGAAGTTTAAAATTTTGAAATTAAAAGGTGTATAAATCTCTTTAATAAAAATGGAATTTTTTTTAAGAAAATGGAGTTTGATAATTTATATCATATGTTTAAATGTTAAGTTTGGAAATTTTAAGATATGATATTTATATTTGGATTTTTCCCAAGATAAATTGAAATGAATATTCTAGTATAATTTGAATTGAAAAAAATATATATTTTATTACTAGAAATTGGAGTTTTTATTTATTTATGGATTTGATGTGAATATTCAAGACTAATAAATAGAACATTCGATTTGTTGAAAGAATAAAATCCAACTTTAGTTTGAAATATTAATACTCCAAATGGATATACGTATATATATATAAATTGAAGTGGTTTTGGAACTTGAGAGAGATAATACAAATTTTGGTTTAGACTTTAATAAAGAAATGTATTTGTAAAGCCATGAGAACTATTTTCTTTACAAAGTAACATTTAAGTTAAACCTTCTAATTCATATACCGTTCAATATCCAAACCATTCAAGTTTTAAAAGTTATGGTTTTAAATTATGAATTTCGAAATATTATGCTTTGAAAGGATATTTGGCTTTCAGACGTTATAAATTTTAAAGCATTTGGATTTTTGAAAAGGTTTATATTTGGGATAAAGGATATCATATTGTTTTGGGTTTTAAAATGATATCGTATTCATGATTTTAAAATAGAAATGTTTATTCTGGTTTTAAAGTATGAGCTATTTTTAAATGATCGCGGTGTTATAATAACGATGGGTTGGCAAAGAGACCGGGATCGGATATGGACATACTCTCTGTCGATACCGAAAACCACTTTGACTAACAGTGTACGCGGTGGAGATTCCAGAATGAAGTTGGTGGTGGCGACGTTTCCTGTAAGGTATATACGTGGACCCGACTCCCGTGAGTTGGCATAAGGTGGCTAAAACATGAGCGATTCTCAGGCCAATGAGGTTATTCCTCTGATCGGACCCTCCTCTTCGATATTATACTTTGATTTTGGATTGATTCAGTGGCCACTTCTATATTTTGATTTTGGGGAGTTAGTCCGAGGTGGGCGGTAACTGCGGCTACGCGTGTCCACCAGCCTGGATAGCAATTGGTATATCTACCCTGGCATTGCCTAGTTGTGCCGTGTCACCTACCATACCGAGCCTTTACTACGAGTTTCTATTTGTGTCGTACCTATGGAGTATCCTCTGGTAGCCTCCCGACCAGGAGGTATTACGGTACTGTATAGACTATTGGCATTTTACGTGTTAAGGTGGAAAATGTAAAGCCTTAACGCTATTTAAAAGTAAGTTTATTTTATAAATAGACACTACTATAATAGCGCAATATACTGCATAGTAAATAGTTTAACGGATCCTTAGGAGATGTAAATCCCAAGCATCTCTTGAGTTATTGTACTCATATTTATTTCTGTTAATTTAACTCACATAAGATCTTTTAGTTCTGACTCGAGTGTTTTTGTCTTTTCAAATTCGCTCGGGTCAGTCCGAGCGTTTCAGGATCGAAGATTTTAGCTTCGGAGGACGAAGACGAAGAATCCGTATTATATTATTTATAGTATTGCACCACACTCTAAAATTTCCGCTGCATTGTTTGTATTGGCATGTGTAACTCTGATATTTATCGTATAAAGAAGAATTAACTATTTGTAACCGTTTATGAATTGTATATTTATTATTATATTTTATCCTTCCGCTGTGAGATTCTATTTTGTTTTATTTCTTCTCTGTTTTTCTTATTTACCCCATAACAATCCGCCCTTGCGTATGCTTTGAATTGGCACGTGTGTCGGTTTAAAGTGTGCGAAAAGGCGGGATGTTACAGAAATCAAGGTGAGAACTTCTCACTCAATCGAAATAGTTTCGATTTTAATTTTAAATAGTTAGATTTAAAATATTTGAATGCATGTTTGAATGATGATTATTATCTATTGATTGTTAAAATAGACATTATGCGCCGTTAGTAAGCGGATGTTATTTATTAAAAGCATATACCGCGAATATTTCATAAACAGTGAAATTGGTATTATATATAATAGCAATATATATATTGGCATATGTATATATTACAGTTATTAATTTCCCGCATTGTATAGCGGATGAGACCCTATTGCGCCGTCTATTAAGCGGATAATATTTTAAATCCCATATACCGCGATAATTTCGTACTGGAACGGAATTGGTATTGTGCTAATGTTTGTGGATGCAGGAAAACAGGTTGGAGGGATCCAACTGGATTCCTCAACAGTATTTATTTGATTTCAGATATTTTGATATTTGATGGATTATCATAGCGATATATGATATCGTTGTTGTCGTGATTGACTATTTGGTATGTAGCATCATTGGACCAAATTTTGGAACTTTAAAATAATTTTTTAAGTGATTTTTGAAGAGTATATGTTTTATAAAATAATTTTGGAATTGATTCATTTTAAATAAATAAACGTATAAATTTTAATGTTATAAAAATTATGGTTTTTGAGAAATATAGTTAAAGGTTGATTTTTGAAAATATGAGGATAATGATTTTATAAAATAATTTAATCGGGATTTCTGAATTTATTATAAAAAGTTTAAATATAGGATTTATAAAATTTAATTATTTTATAACTCAGAATGATGAAATTATAAAGGGGATTAAAGATGTTTTAAAAGGATAATAGTATTAATTGATTTATATAAAAGATTTATAAATTGATAATTTGTAAATTAAAATATTTGAATTATAAAACGAGTTTTTATAAGTGTTAGAATGAATTGTGAATGAATTTCATAAATGACTGAAATTTATAGAATTATAATCGGTAAAGTTAGAAATGGAATTTTATAAACAGTAGGTTTATAGAATATGTAAAGTTATTTGAAGAATAAGTTTTGGGTAAATAATTGAATCTTATAAGTTATAAGATTTATAATTATGAAGTTTAAAGGAACGATTTTGTAAAATAATCGTTTTATAAGCATTTAACTTATAATATGAACTTTTAGTATATCATTGGGATATGAAATTGAATAGGTTAATAAAGGAGATGTATAAAAGGAAGTTGTTATAAAATAAATAGAAATGGAATTTATAAATCGTTGTTTTATAAATCCGCAAACGACTTATTTTGATAAGTAAATTGTTGAAACCTATTAATAGAGTTATATTCACGTTTTTGACTGTGAATAAACCTTTGAAATAAAATAAATAAAAGGATGAAATTTGTTAACGTAGTATATTCACGTTTTTGAATAGTGAATAATATGTTAAAGAAAATGTTTTGGGATGTGATGTTTTAAATAGAATTAAAAACGATCTAACGATGTTTTTAAATGTGTTGAGAGTCGAAACCATAGATTTCAACATTCATTGTTGAAATAGACGTTTTCGAGAAATAGAAGGAAATGGTGGACTATAACATTGTTGTTATAGTAAATGATTTCCGAAAAGAAATGTTTTATATAGTATTGGGATTTATATATCTATTTAAATTTCGAATCCCTATACTAGTGATTTTGGGTTGTCGTAACGATGTTTTAAGCAACATTCGTTTTGGCCCAAATAAATATGTTTAAGAGAATGATTTCCTTAAAGAATGAAATATGTACTTAATCTCGATTTAAGTATATTGAATATTTTCCAAGTGTTGAAAATAAATGGACTTGTGAATTACTTATGAATAAATAAGTATGGAAATGTTTTTCCAATGTAAAATAAAACGTTTTGAGAATTTATCTTTTTGAAGATAAATTGAAAATGAATAATTGAAATCGTTTATTTATAAATATTGTGAAATATAAATTCACTATGGAATTTATAAAAGAAAGGGGAATTTGTTTAAAAATAAACATTGATTTATTTTTGAGGTGTTGAAATTTATATATCTTGTAAAGATATTTTTGGGGAATAAATAATTTGGAAAATTATTTGGAATCTGGTGATGTGTGCATATCCATTGATAGTTCAATAACCGACTATCAATATTTACCTTTGAAAGGTATTTGTTGTGAGTTGTTTGAATTAGAATGCCACACTTATTTTTAAATTATTGCGCTTGTTATTCGGATTACCCATTCCGAATAGTGATACGATGTATTGGATAGCATTGATGACCGGTGTTGAAGACCGGGTATTTGCGAGAGCGATAGGATGACCTGTCGATTGACTCTGCACCGAGTTGCTCCGGTATAGAGTTCTCTATATGTGACGGGGAACCCGATCAGGATTGTGGATATCCGGATTGCAAGGACTTCTTTGTAAGTGCCTTCGGTTCTGTTCGAGCCCGGAACAGACTTGTATGGATTGTATGTCTGACATTACAAATTGAGATGTAAAGCCGATTTCTTTCAAATATATTTCTGTTAGTGGCGGAGAATTTATTCTCTTAGCTTAGCACCCTTCTCTGAGACGTACGAGCTCAGAGGTTATGTAGTTGAAGGTTTTTAGCAATATATTCCCAATTTGGTAATGTGACATGTTGATTGTTGTTGTGAAATGATCGTTGTGTTGATCATTTGTGATAGGATCATTTGTTTGATCGTTTATCTTTGTGATCATTTCTATGATCATTTGTTGACCCAAAGCACGGCTTTTGTATAAAGTGTGTTTTTGTGGACGTGACTTCGTCGAGCCTCACACCCCGGAATGGTCAAAACAGGAAAGATGCAGCAAGGTTATGAGGGGTAGCTCCCTTTAGGGTATGTGCATTTCCTTCTGGAAAAGGGTGGTATCATGGTATGGAGCCCAGATACTTACTCATGTTGAAACACTTTATTTATGATTGTGTGATGATGGTGACGAGCGCTCGGTTAAAGGTCCCAAAGGACCGGAGGATGGCATACTCGTGTCAGTTGTTACCCAGTTAGGGGTAACCCGGCCTTGTGTTGGCATAGATCCGGTTTGGTTCTCGGGGGCGTCCTTCCAGAGGTGTTCTCATGTGGCAATGGGAAGTTCCTTGGCCTGATCATTCGTTGGAAATCCAATTCCAAATACGAAACCCTGTACGGTTTTAGTTGTAGAACCTGCCATTTACTTATGGTGGTCACCACTGTTTAGATGGTAGCTATAGTAGGCATAGTTCGAAATGTCTATGCTGGCTAAGATTTATATCTTTATTTTCGAAATGAATTTTTCCTACACTATGCACTGGTAATAATATCAAATGTTCTTTTTAATGCGTATCAAGCATCTTTGACTATCATAAAGAGAAATCTCCTCCGATTCTGCGTTTGCATTGTGTGTGTGTGCGGGAGGCCTTATGGTAGTCTCATTTTTAAAAGCATAGCGAATTGACTTTAAAATTATTCCTCTATTTTGATTTTAAAGATAAATAAACTGGTTTGAGCTCTCACACCAGTCTTGCTTATGCTAGGTGATATGTGATGGGGGGGTTCTCGCTTCGCGGTTTGGTGGCGAACGGGAGAATCTTACCCCCACACGTCCTCTTTACGGGGTTGGTTAGGCGAAGCCGTGACATTTGAAAGGGTGGCCGTAAAAGCAAGTTTGGGATATCAGTGTAAGCCACGGTGGGGCTGGGATGGTTGAAAAGCCTACCGGTTGTGACCACTTACGTCGCGTATTTTACATTTGGTATCAGAGCATATGGTTAAGCGACAACCATGGTTCTGTTGGGTATTACTCATTAGAGATAGAGTCAGTAGTACTCTAGAATGAGTTTGAGTGTAACAATAGCTATGAGTGCGTATTTGTTAGTGAATATAAAATTGTTTTATATTGTGATGATTGGTTTGTTGAGTGGTATATGGATTCTGGTTAATACGAGTAATTAACGTTGTTGATAGGGATCTCTAAACACTTGTACAGAACAATTCGACACAATATTGTTTTAAAATTGGGTAAATGAAATAATTTTACCTTGATTATTTTGAATATAAAGAAATAATTTTTCAGAATTATTAAAGTGTATATAAGTAGATTGTTGGTTGTTGAATAAGATGTTTGAATAATCTAAAAAGAAGAAGAATTATAAGAGTTGAATTATAATTAAAGTGATTTACAATTGTGAAATAAACTTATATATATATATATATAAGAAGTGAAACTATATGAATATTTTTATGAATATGAGTTGTAAATAAAAATGAATTTAAAGTTAAATGAAAATTTACTTTAGAATTAGAATATGAATTTATTTATAAGTGGGAATTTAAGTTATGTAAAAACAAGTGATGTTTGTAAAATGGAATATAACTTAAGTGATGTTGAATGAAGTTGATATTGGTATCAAAGTAAATTAATAAAGTTAAGTGATAAATGTGAACTTGAGTTATATAAATGAAATTCAACTTTAGTAATTGAATTGAATTAATGGATTGAATGTTAATCAATTAAATGTAAATTAAGTTGATATGAAATAATGAATGTAGGTGTAAATTCATTAAAATCTAATGTTATTTGAAATTGAATAGTTGAATGAAAATTAATTTAATTAAACCAATTGATAAGCAAAGGAATTTGGTTGTAATTAATATACATTGGTTGTTATATGGTTGTTAGTTGATTGTATATAATTCATTAAGTATTAATGAAATTGAAAGCTAAAGTAATTGAAATCCAATTGAAAGTTAAGTGAATCTTAAATAGAATTGAATTTGATTTGGAAGTGAACCAACTTGAATATGAATTAGTGAATATAAACTAATTGAAAATGATTGTTAGTAAAATCCAATGTAAATGAATCAAATGTGACTAAATTGAAAACCTAATTCATTAAATATTAATGAGAATATGAATGAATATTTATTGGTTATGAATTTTTTGGATGATAGTTGATTGATAGTTGCATTTGTTACTTTTGTTTCATTTGCTATATTGGCATATATAGTTATTATGTTGCTATATGTTGTATATCGATACTATTGTCTATATACATGTTCTCATGTTGTTTGTTGAGTGTTTAGTAGGTGCGGATCGTGTTTGCTTCGCATTTGGAGCTCGCTTTCGCGCTATATTAGCCGTATATGCTCGCTAATAAAATATAAGGTACATATCTCGGATTAAATACCGTACTTTTACACTTTTTTTTCCCTGCGGGATGCCTCATTACTTGATGAGATGTATATTTGTGATATATATACTGTCATTTTTTTCCGGATCGAGCCGCGCAAAGGAGACTATGGCGAATTTTTCCGAAAATTTAAGGCGTTAGAAAAATTTTGAGAAAGTTTGAAAAATTTGTGAAAACTATAACTTTGATTTTGGAATTGAAAGTTAAACAAAAGTAGTTGTTTTTGAAAAGATAACTAGATATGATTTGAAAACTTAGTAAAGTTATTGTAAGAAGTTTAACTTTGCTTTTGGGAAAGTTAATAGATTCTGTAACTTTTCTTACTTAATAATTCCGAGGATGAAATTCTTTTAAGGGGGAAGTATGTAACGACCCAGAATTTTAATTAATTAAAATTTGAATATTTAATTAATTTTAAATATTTATTAGTGAATTTATAAGTCGAATAAATTTTATTTCGAATAATTGTATTTAATTGGATAATTAAATCGATAATTTAATATGTTAAATTATGGAAATAATAGAAAATTGGGTTAAATATGATTGAAAATGATTTGTAAAATTTTATTTTATCATATTGAAGTTAGAATGATATTATAGAACTTTTAAAATCGAATTAAAAGTTAATTTTTGAAAATTGAATATTTTAATATTTAATCGACTAGTGAAAATAGTCAATTTTTGAACAGTCTCAGAATTGGACGAGACCAGTTCCATTGGATCCGTAATAGTTGGTTATTATCGGATTTCAATTTTCGTAGCAATCGGAGTTATCGTTTGATCGTGGCAGCGCGAAACGCATCGAATTGTTTTTAATATTAATTTGGCGAGTTAAAAAAGTCATTTTTCAAAAAGTCTCGGATTTCGACGAAACTAGTTTCATCGGATCCGTAATGTGATATTATTATATGATTTTAAATTTCGTGTCAATTGGATTTACCGTTTGTCCGGTACAAGCTAAAACGCCTAGAAAATCGTTTAAATCGATTTAATTTAAATTGAACGTTTATTGCCATAACTCTCACAGATGACCGAATTAGCTCCCAAAACCTGTTCCATTGTGTCCGGAACGCGAGGTAAACCACAGAAAGGCCGTTCACCGCGCGTAAATCGGAGTTCGAAAATTCCGGAATGAATAGTGTCGTTCGATTCTCTATAAATAGCCCATATTCTCACAAGAAAATAAAAAAAAATTATAACCCTAAACCTAATGTAGCCTCCACCCCCTTCATGAATGGCCGAAAATTTCCCTTTTTCTTCTTCGATTATCTTTCGATCCACGCCCTGTTTCAACAATCTTCCAACATGGAAAATGTAGAGGGCATCGAGTTCTATCAAATCAACGGTTATGATCATTTAAAACGAAGTGGATCATCGGCAATTTGGCTTGGAAGCGCCGGCAGTTGCTAGCGTTTTTCTGGATGATGGTAGGGCCTAGCTTCATGAGGTGGTAGCCGAGCGTGGTTCTCGCGTAGGCGGTCAAGATGGCGTTGCTTGATCGAGTTTTAACGTGATGGTAGTGATCGAATAATTAACCCTAATTTTTGTAAGTGGGTTCGGCTATACCTGGGTGCACGCGTGAATGAGAAGAGGAATAAGTGGGGGCACGCACGGCTGTGATGTTGCTAGTGGGAATTTGAACGGCCCAGATTGGGTAGGAATAAAAATAAAAAGAAAATTGTATATTAAATTATATAAATATGTGTACAAACTTTGAAATTGCATATCTTTTTCATACGAGGTCGAAAACGCGCGAAACTAGTTGCGTTGGAATCGAATGGACGAGCACTACGCGATGGAATTGGATTGGAGTCGTTTGGAGTTAGTGAAAATTTTGGGTAAAATTAAACGCGTGTTTAATTTTATTCGAAATAAATCGCTAAAACGAAATTGAAATCAAGGTGAGAACTTCTCACTCAATCGAATCAGTTTCGATTTTAATTTTAAATAGTTAGATTTAAAATATTTGAATGCATGTTTGAATGATGATTGTTATCTATTGATTGTTAAAATAGACATTATGCGCCGTTAGTAAGCGGATGTTATTTATTAAAAACATATACCGTGAATATTTCATAAACAGTGAAATTGGTATTATATATAATAGCAATATATATATATATATATATTGGCATATTTATATATTACAGTTATTGATTTCCCGCATTGTATAGCGGATGAGACCCTATTGCGCCGTCTATTAAGCGGATAATATTTTAAATCCCATATACCGCGATAATTTGGTACTGGAACGGAATTGGTATTGTGCTAATGTTTGTGGATGCAGGAAAACAGGTTGGAGGGATCCAACTGGATTCCTCAACAGTATTTATTTGATTTCAGATATTTTGATATTTGATGGATTATCATATCGATATATGATATCATTGTTGTCGTGATTGACTATTTGGTATGTAGCATCATTGGACCAAATTTTGGAACTTTAAAATAATTTTTTAAGTGATTTTTGAAGAGTATACGTTTTATAAAATAATTTTGGAACTGATTCATTTTAAATAAATAAACGTATAAATTTTAATGTTATAAAAATTATGGTTTTTGAGAAATATAGTTAAAGGTTGATTTTTGAAAATATGAGGCTAATGATTTTATAAAATAATTTAATCGGGATTTCTGAATTTATTATAAAAAGTTTAAATATAGGATTTATAAAATTTAATTATTTTATAACTCGGAATGATGAAATTATAAAGGGGATTAAAGATGTTTTAAAAGGATAATAGTATTAATTGATTTATATAAAAGATTTATAAATTGATAATTTGTAAATTAAAATATTTGAATTATAAAACGAGTTTTTATAAGTGTTAGAATGAATTGTGAATGAATTTCATAAATGAATGAAATTTATAGAATTATAATCGGTAAAGTTAGAAATGGAATTTTATAAACAGTAGGTTCATAGAATATGTAAAGTTATTTGAAGAATAAGTTTTGGGTAAATAATTGAATCTTATAAGTTATAAGATTTATAATTATGAAGTTTAAAGGAACGATTTTGTAAAATAATCGTTTTATAAGCATTTAACTTATAATATGAACTTTTAGTATATCATTGGGATATGAAATTGAATAGGTTAATAAAGGAGATGTATAAAAGGAAGTTGTTATAAAATAAATAGAAATGGAATTTATAAATCGTTGTTTTATAAATCCGCAAACGACTTATTTTGATAAGTAAATTGTTGAAACCTATTAATGGAGTTATATTCACGTTTTTGACTGTGAATAATCCTTTGAAATAAAATGAATAAAAGGATGAAATTTGTCAACGTAGTATATTCACGTTTTTGAATAGTGAATAATATGTTAAAGAAAATGTTTTGGGATGTGATGTTTTAAATAGAATTAAAAACGATCTAACGATGTTCTTAAATGTGTTGAGAGTCGAAACCATAGATTTCAACATTCATTGTTGAAATAGACGTTTTCGGGAAATAGAAGGAAATGGTGGACTATAACACTGTTGTTATAGTAAATGATTTCCGAAAGGAAATGTTTTATATAGTATTGGGATTTATATATCTATTTAAATTTCGAATCCCTATACTAGTGATTTTGGGTTGTCGTAACGATGTTTTACGCAACATTCGTTTTGGCCAAATAAATATGTTTAAGAGAATGATTTCCTTAAAGAATGAAATATGTACTTAATCTCGATTTAAGTATATTGAATATTTTCCAAGTGTTGAAAATAAATGGACTTGTGAATTACTTATGAATAAATAAGTATGGAAATGTTTTTCCAATGTGAAATGAAACGTTTTGAGAATCTATCTTTTTGAAGATAAATTGAAAATGAATAATTGAAATCGTTTATTCATAAATATAGTGAAATATAAATTCACTATGGAATTTATAAAAGAAAGGGGAATTTGTTTAAAAATAAATATTGATTTATTTTTGAGGTGTTGAAATTTATATATCTTGTAAAGATATTTTTGGGGAATAAATAATTTGGAAAATTATTTGGAATCTGGTGATGTGTGCATATCCATTGATAGTTCAATAACCGACTATCAATATTTACCTTTGAAAGGTATTTGTTGTGATTTGTTTGAATTGTAATGCCAAACTTATTTTTAAATTATTGCGCTCGTTATTCGGATTACCCATTTGGAATAGTGATACGACGTATTGGATAGCATTAATGACTGGTGTTGAAGACCGGGTATTTGCGAGAGCGATAGGATGACCTGTCGATTGACTCTGCGCTGAGTTGCTCCGGTATAGAGTTCTCCATATGTGATGGGGAATCCCATCAGGATTGTGGATATCCGGATTGCAAGGACTTCTTGGTAAGTGCCTTCGGTTCTGTTCGAGCCCGGAACAGACTTGTATGGATTGTATGTCTGACATTACAAATTGAGATGTAAAGCCAATTTCTTTCAAATATATTTCTGTTGGTGGCGGAGAATTTATTCTCTTAGCTTAAAACCCTTCTCTGAGACGTACGAGCTCAGAGGTTATGTAGTTGAAGGTTTTTAGCAATATATTCCCAATTTGGTAATGTGACATGCTGAGTGTTGCTGTGAAATGATCATTGTGTTGATCATTTGTGATAGGATCATTTGTTTGATCGTTTATCTTTGTTATCATTTCTATGATCATTTGTTGACCCAAAGCATGGCTTTTGTATAAAGTGTGTTTTTGCGGACGTGACTTCGTCGAGCCTCACACCCCGGAATGGTCAAAACAGGAAAGATGCAGCAAGGTTATGAGGGGTAGCTCCTTTTAGGGTATGTGCATTTCCTTTTGGAAAAGGATGGTATCATGGTATGGAGCCCAGATACTTACTCATGTTGAAACACTTTATTTATGATTGTGTGATGATGGTGACGAGCGCTCGGTTAAAGGTCCCAAAGGACCGGGGAATGGCATACTCGTGTCAATTGTTACCCAGTTAGGGGTAACCCGGCCTTTTGTTGGCAGAGATCCGGTTTGGTTCTCGGGGACGTCCTTCCAGAGGCGTTCTCATGTGGAAATGGGAAGTTCCTTGGCCTGGACATTCGTTGGAAATCCAATTCCAAATATGAAACCCTGTACGGTTTTAGTTGTAGAACCTGCCATTTACTTATGGTGGTCACCACTGTTTAGATGGTAGCTATAGTAGGCATAGTTCGAAATGTCTATGCTGGCTAAGATTTATATCTTTATTTTCGAAATGTATTTTTCCTACACTATGCATTAGTAATAATATCAAATGTTCTTTGTAATGCGTATCAAGCATCTTTGACTATCATAAGGAGAAATCTCCTCCGATTCTGCGTTTGCATTGTGTGTGTGCGGGAGGCCTTATGGTAGTCTCATTTTTAAAAGCATAGCGAATTGACTTTAAAAATATTCCTCTATTTTGATTTTAAAGATAAATAAACTGTTTTTAGCTCTCACACCAGTCTTGCTTATGCTAGGTGATATGTGATGGGGGGTTCTCGCTTCGCGGTTTGGTGGCGAACGGGAGACTCTTACCCCCACACGTCCTCTTTATGGGGTTGGTTAGGCGAAGCCGTGACATTCGAAAGGGTGGCCGTAAAAGCAAGTTTGGGATATCAGTGTAAGCCACGGTGGGGCTGGGATGGTTGAAAAGCCTACCGGTTGTGACCACTTACGTCGCGTATGTTACATTTGGTATCAGAGCATATGGTTAAGCGACAACCATGGTTCTGTTGGGTATTACTCATTGGAGATAGAGTCAGTAGTACTCTAGAATGAGTTTGAGTGTAATAATAGTTATGAGTGCGTATTTGTTAGTGAATATAAAATTGTTTTATATTGTGATGATTGGTTTGTTGAGTGGTATATGGATTCTGGTTAATACGAGTAATTAACGTTGTTGATAGGGATCTCTAAACACTTGTACAGAACAATTCGACACAATATTGTTTTAAAATTAGGTAAATGAAATAATTTTACCTTGATTATTTTGAACATAAAGAAATAATTTTTCAGAATTATTAAAGTGTATATAAGTAGATTGTTGGTTGTTGAATAAGATGTTTGAATAATCTAAAAAAAAGAAGAATTATAAGAGTTGAATTATAATTAAAGTGATTTACAATTGTGAAATAAACTTATATATATATATATATATATATATAAGAAGTGAAACTATATGAATATTTTTATGAATATGAGTTGTAAATAAAAATGAATTTAAAGTTAAATGGAAATTTACTTTAGAATTAGAATATGAATTTATTTATAAGTGGGAATTTAAGTTATGTAAAAACAAGTGATGTTTGTAAAATGGAATATAACTTAAGTGATGTTGAATGAAGTTGATATTGGTATCAAAGTAAATTAATAAAGTTAAGTGATAAATGTGAACTTGAGTTATATAAATGAAATTCAACTTTAGTAATTGAATTGAATTAATGGATTGAATGTTAATCAATTAAATGTAAACTAAGTTGATATGAAATAATGAATGTAGGTGTAAATTCATTAAAATCTAATGTTATTAGAAATTGAATAATTGAATGAAAATTAATTTAATTAAACTAATTGATAAGCAAAGGAATTTGGTTGTAAATAATATACATTGGTTGTTATATGGTTGTTAGTTGATTGTATATAATTCATTAAGTATTAATGAAATTGAAAGCTAAAGTAATTGAAATCCAATTGGAAGTTAAGTGAATCTTAAATAGAATTGAATTTGATTTGGAAGTGAACCAACTTGAATATGAATTAGTGAATATAAACTAATTGAAAATGAATGTTAGTGAAATCCAATGTAAATGAATCAAATGTGACTAAATTGAAAACCTAATTCATTAAATATTAATGAGAATATGAATGAATATTTATTGGTTATGAATTTTTTGGATGATAGTTGATTGATAGTTGCATTTGTTACTTTTGTTTCATTTGCTATATTGGCATATATAGTTATTATGTTGCTATATGTTGTATATCGATACTATTGTCTATATACATGTTCTCATGTTGTTTGTTGAGTGTTTAGTAGGTGCGGATCGCGTTTGCTTCGCATTTGGAGCTCGCTTTCGCGCTATATTAGCCGTATATGCTCGCTAATAAAATATAAAATATTAGCTCGCATTTGGAGCTCGCATTTGGAGCTCGCTTTCGCATTTGGTTAAGAGTTAGGTTTATCAGGATATTCTGGAATTCTGGAGTTGTTGAAGGCAAGCTGGATGGCATGGCGTATTATTAGTATATAGTATTTCTTTTCCGCTATTTGATGTTGTTTGTTGTTGTACACT
Source organism: Allium cepa (assembly GCA_030765085.1). Lineage (NCBI taxonomy): Eukaryota > Viridiplantae > Streptophyta > Magnoliopsida > Asparagales > Amaryllidaceae > Allium > Allium cepa. The sequence continues at coordinate 179,718,853 of CM060940.1, forward strand.
CTAATGATGATGTAATGTAAGGTATAAAATGTAATAAATGATATAGTTCTTTGTTTAAAGATTATTCATTTATTATTATATGTTGTTCCGCTGCGAATTGCGAGATTCTGATATTGTTCTGTTGTTTTCTGTTCGGTTCTATTTTCTATGTTCTTTTCTCTATATTTTCTATCTTCTTCTTCTCTCTTCTACCTTTCTCTTTTTCTTAAAACCCTAACTATTCGGTTTTTCGGCAATGAAAAATCGCGTATGTTACATTTACACTTATAATGGATGCAAATGGTTGAAAATACCTGGTTGCTACAGTTGGTATCAGAGCTTTGGTAGCTCTAGGCAAAATTCAGCATATGGAGTGAATGTATTTACAGAATCACTTTCATTCGAGTTTGAATCTCTTCCTTTTTGACTCGATTCCTTTGAATTTTGGAACGTTCCCTGCGGTTCCAAAATCCATTCGTGTTCTTCACTATTCATCTTCTTTTGATTCTGGAGTATTCTATAACTTCGCTTCGAATGATCTTTCTAGTAAGTCAGCGGTCACGCCAATTTCAAATTGAATTGAAAAAAAGGGGAAATCCCTTACAATTAGCATCGATTCACCAGAGATTCTTATCTATCCTTGGTTTAGATGCTAATATCTTTTGTTATTCCAAACTTTATCTATTGAGATCGAATGTAGATTTACCGTAGAAAAATCCACGTTGATCTTATTCTTTAAGCCACGGTTGACCCGGTAAATGTTGCCCGTGATTTCTTTAAGCTTATCCACCTCCCTATTTTGTTATTTAATCATCTTGTCTTTTGTTTCCAATCTATTCTTCCAACATTTTGAATTGTACTAGTATATCTATGTTTTGTTTTATATATTGTGTTGTTTGAGTTGTTGATGTTGAATTGGGTTTCTGATCGATTCGTCTGATCAGCGCTATCGATAAGATTTCGAAAACACTTTGTCAGAACAAACTGATACAATATTATTTTAAAATTTTAGTTAATGAAATAAATTTTGATATATAAGTAAATTTATGAAACTTAATAAACTGATTTAAATTGATTATTTGAAGTGATAATACTTGATTTGGGAACTGAAATGAATTTAGAACAAGAAATTTAAGAATTTAATTTCCGATGGTTTCAAACCTTGTGTTTAAGTTTTAAAGTATATTATTTAAAGTATTTTCGAATAAGAATTTGTTTCCAAAGAATTTTAAAGTTTAAAATTAGTGCTCTTCTCTTTGTCGCTGGGAAATAACTTCGATGATGACTGCAGTATCATCGACGTTCATTTTCGAGTTTCGAAGTTAAGAGACCGCCCTGTAGTCTTGCTACAGCTTTGTTCTAGGAAATTTAATTGATTTGAATTTCTAAAATATGACTTGATTTTAATATATATATATATATATATATATATATATATATATATTATTGAAATTTGATTTGACATATCATGTATATATTATTACTTATCTCTAAATGGTTTGAATGTAATCGAAAATTTAGTTCTTAAATTTTATTTTAAAGAATAATTTTAATTATATAAAAAAAACAAAATTTTTGAATAAATGATTTAAGCTTGAAATGATTGAATTGGAAAGTTTTATTTGTATAATACAATTGCATTCAATATAACTTGCCTTAATTTTTCAAAAGTTAACAATGTAATTGGATAATACACAATATAAAAGATTTTATAAATAAAATTTGAGTGGTTATAATAAATGTTATACACTTAATTTGTAATTATAAAATGATTAACAGAGGTAAATATAATAAAGGGTAATTGAATAACTTACAATAAAATAACGTTAAAGGAACTGAGAATAAAAGAAAGCGGTTATAATACGTAAGTATATTTAACATAAGTGATAAATATATTGAGCGGAATAAATCTAATTTTAATTAGGAATAAAGAAGAATAAAATTTATTAAGTACATTATGAGTATAATAAATGATTATTTTTCAAAACCCATGGTTTTAAAAAATTGTTAATTTAAGACGACTGGATAATAAGATAATGAAATTTGAGATAGTTAAGATTTATTTAACTTGCGTAAAAATTTATTTTCTGTTTAAGTTGAAATTTCCATGGTTTCAAACTTATTTCCTTATTTTGTTTTTTTCAAACTATCTTTTATTGTCCTCATTATCCATATCTTACTATAGACTGGTATAGGCATCCTTCTATAATCTTTCTGTTTAGAAATCTTTCAATAATCTTTGATAATCTTTGGTACTCATTTTGAATCTATTTTTCCGTGTTTGTATTCTTGATTTAATCACCTTCACCTTTTTAAATCCACCTATAACAATAGTTATTAGGTGTAATTTCAATCTCCTTGTCATTTTATCTTAATTTTATTTCATTTTTATTTTTTTCTGTGCTTTCCCGTACCTCATTCCTTTTCGGGGACGAAAAGTTTTGAGTGGGGGAGAGTGTAACAACCCTGTATTTTGTGATTTATTTTAATTGTATATTTTAATTATTTTAATTGAATTTTGATTTAAAAACTTATTTTATTTATTTTGAATGATTAATTTTGTTCTTTTGAATATAAACTTTAGTTTTGATATGAATTATCATTCCAAAGCATGACTAAAAGAATATTTTCCAAAAAGTGAATTTTTGGTCAAAATAGTCAAAATTTGACTTTTAATTTAGAATTTTAAAGTTTGAAAATTTAAATTTTATCTTTTATTATGAAAGTACATAAAATTTTAAGAACACTTCTTTTTGTTTCGTTGGAAACGGATTTAAATTGTGAAAGTTATGTATATTTCAATATTGAGTGCAATTTGTTTATTCTGCAATTTTGTTATTTTAAATAGTATAAATTTTATTTTCTTTGTCATATTTTATTGTAATATGTATTAATATGTTAATTTTTGTATATTTTTGTCTTTTAATATTTTTTAAGCGAGGTAGGAATTTTTCTAGAGCTAGTAGTATTTTTCTTGTAATTTCCATGCCCGGTTTTTAATTTTTAAACATTTTCTTTAGTTCTTTTTCTATTTTTCTCCAATGTAATTATTATTATTTTTTTTGAAAATGATAACTAAATTATTTTATTCCAAATTTTCACTTCATAATATTTTTAAAATGAAGTAGATATCTTTCCAAAGCCATTGATGTTTTAATTGTAATTTTTGAACCCTGTTTTCAATTTTTAGCAAATTCCTTAATTCTTTTTATATTTTCTTTAAATTTAGTTATATATTTTTATTTTATTTCACTTTGTTTCGGTTTTTAGATGTACTTGCTGAAGTTTATTTTGTTTTTACTTGATTTAAAAGAAAAGGAAGTATGGAAGGTTTTAAAAGCTAAGAAACGTAAAGTCGTTTCACCGTTTCTTTTACCGTTTCTTTTTCAATCAATACATCAATTTATTTTGGCCGTACCTTTCTCTATTCTTTTCAGCTGCATTCTCTTATATTTTTCATGCAAATTTCATCCATTTCTTAAGGAATAAAGTCACGGCCATGGATGTCCAAAAATTTTTTGGTAAAGCTTTTTTTATTCTTCTTGTTTTTGTGCTTTTCTAAGTGATTTTGTATATTGTTCTCAACTTCATGGCTCCACTCCTCCTCAACCTGATCTAGGCCAACCTCCACCACTTTATTCTCTGATCATCATCCACCCTAGATCACCATCATGGCAGGCCAAGCAACCCCAAGGCAAGCACCACCACCAAAATCCACAAATCCATTACCTATGCACTCAAGCTGACCTAGTTTTGGTACCATCACCTTCATCCACCTTTTGTCACCACTTCCACCACCACCAACAGCTCTGACCTGACCACCACCCCCTGGCACATCATCCATCACCACCTGAGTCTCTGACCATGATCCTAGAGCCTATGGCCGAACCAAATTGTAGCATAGAGTTGTTGAAATTGCCTTGAAATTGCCTTGTAGTGTTGACTTGTTGCACCTATAAATCTCCACACTTTTAAACCATGATAGGCTGACCACTATGGACCCAAACCAGACCTTTATACATGCCTTGGCTGTGCTATTTAAGTTCATAACTGAAGTATGTGAAGTTGAGAACAAGTGCAAAGCATTTGTCTTTGTTTTGGTCTTTTATTCCTAGTGTCGTTTAGTGTAATTTGGCTTTGAAAAACTTATGTATTTTGAATTGTTTTGTTTATATGTATAAAAGGCAATTATATTTGTCTCTCCACTCTCAAATCATGGTAGTGTTGTCGTGCCTTCGTTGTGTCTGTATCGTGTGTTTTGATGTCGTTCTCCAGCTTGTGACATGTGAGTATTTCTCACCAGATGTTTATGCTTATACAAATATGAATTGACACCCTGTGAATCTGTAAAACTATATTATCATGTTATATATTATTATATTATTATCATATTATGTTCACCCATGCTTAAACACCTGTTATATCATATGTTATTGTTATTTCATGCTATTCTGTATATTTTATCAGTTATCACACTACAAGTTCCTTGTAAATTAGAATCACTATGGGTTGAAATGATACATACCCGAACGGACTTTAGAATAGGGAAAAATCGTTATGGGCTGAAATGATAGGCTTGAACGGTTTTATTTAATTTATTTTAACTTGGGATTATGGGTTTGCAATGATAAAACCCGTATTTTCTTTGTAAATTACGGGTTGAAATGATATATTACCCGTATCACTTTACCTAGCGTAGAAAATTATATACAGGCCCGTAGTTAAAATACGTTTTTCTAAAAACTTTAAAATATTTTAGAAATTTAATTATTATAATATTTCGATTTAAAATTAAATAAAAAAATAATTTTTGTAAAGTATTATTGATTTTCTGGAAATCTATAAGTTAAATAAATTATGGAAAAGTTAGAAAATCTGAATGTAAGTTATTTTGGAAATTTTGATTTAATTTTTAATGGAATTTAAATTAACTTTGAAATATGATAAATTTATGATATTTTGAATTTAAATTAATTTAAATTAATTTTTATAACATATTAATGATTTTTGAATAAATTTAAAATGTTAATGAGTGAATATTGAGTTGAATTTGGAAATATAACTTAAATTGGAATTTATGAATTTGGTTTAAAAATGAGATTTTAAGTTAAGTTAAATAAAATGGAATTAAGTTATATTTGAAATTTTAAACTTAAGTGTTAAGTTGAAATTTAATGTAACGATTTTAAATTTGAATGTTGAAATTTAATAAGTGAATTATTAATAAATATTGATTTTTGAAAGAAAACTTAACTTTATAAAATCATGAATTTAGGGAAAATTAAATGATCCTTATGAATGCGAAAATGTATGATTTTATAAGTTAAAAATGATTTAAATAAAAAAATAAGTGTTTGCGAAATTCTATTGAATATTTGAAGTTAATTAACAGCATTTTTAAATGCCGTCTTTTGTTAAATTGAATTGTTTTGAATGTAACTTTCTGTAGCATTTTCTAAATGCTGCGAAATTTGAATTTTATTGTTTTAATAAATTTAAGTGCATAAATGAACATTGAAAAGTTTAAATTTTTGGAATGTAATAATTTAATTATTAAATGTAATAACTTCATTTTTATGATTTAAAATGAAGTAATTTGTTTTGAAATATAACTATTTGATATATTAAAATGATTTGAAATGTGGTTTTGAAAGGTATGATATTTTGATATATATTAAATGATTCGAAGATGAAGTTTTGAAAGTTATGATATTTTGAAATTAAAACGATTTGAAAATGAAGTTTGAAAGATATGATATTTTGATATATATTAAATGATTCGAAAGATGAAGTTTTGAAAGTTATGACATTTCGAAATTAAAACGATTTGAAAATGAAGTTTGAAAGATATGATATTTATGTATTAAAATGATTTGAAATGACTTGATATTTATTTTGATAAATATTAGAATTTGAAAGATATGGTATGTTCATGTATTGAAATGGCTTAGAAATGATTTAATCTTTATTTTGATAAAGATTTGGGTTGAAATGATATTTTATTTTGAAGTATAAAATATTGTTTTAAAGTTCTAACTACGGGTTATAATAACGATCGTTGTTAAAGAGACCAGGATCGGATATTGTCTTATAGCCGGCCAATACCGAAAACCACTTTAACAACTGTGTACGTGGTGGAGATTCCAGAATGAAGTAGGATGGTGGCGACGTTCTCGATGTATATTACGTGGACCCAACTCCCGTGAGTTGGCATAAATGACTAAAACAGGAGCTATACCGGGCTACACGAAGGGTCGCACCCTTTCATCGAGCATGCTCCATCGAAAACATTCTATTACTTTTGTGATTCGATACGTGGCGCCACTTTGATTCGGGGGTATTGTTCGAGGTGGGCGGAAGCTACTGGCTTGCCGTCACCACCGGTCTGGGAGTGCAAACGGTGTATCCACCCTTGCATTGCCTCGCGTGCCGTGTCATCTCCTTATATCGAGCCCACTACGATTTTGGTTTTAAAGATCCGACCGCGTTAAGGTTCATCATCCCCTTATCGCTATTTTCTATATGATTATACTTTACTGATTAGACACTACTTTATATAGCATATATTACTACATAGTAAATAGTTTAATAGATCCTTAGAGGATGGGCGGTCCCAAGCATCTTCTAAGTTACTTGTACTTTTACTACAGTTCACTTGAGTTGGTTTACATTGTATAAGTATGTATGTCCTGACTCGAGTGTTTGTATTTTTATTTACGCTCGGGTCAGCCTGAGTTATTCACAGATTTGGATTTCCACTTTATGGAGATTGGAATCGCTGGAGATTATCTACTTGCCAAGTTTTATCCTTTCAGTCTGTTGTTCTTTTCAGCTCTTGTATTAGTAGACTTCTATGTAGTGAGACTTCCCTTGTACTTTATTTCTTTTGTTGTATTTTATGTAACTCTGATATTTTTATAAAGTAGCTTCATGAACTACTCTTTCTTTTACTTCCGCTGCATTATTATTACTCTATGTCTGTGATCTGTGATTTTTATTTACTGTATATTTTGAGATTTGCCAAATTTTTATTTACAACGCGGTATTTTGAGCAATTCAATTCCGGCATGAGTGTCTACCTATACACTTATAATGGATGCAAATGGTTGAAAATACCTGGTTGTTACATGACCTCACCCTGAAGTGGGTGCTGCCCACCTAGCCTTGCTGCACCTCCCATGTTTTAGCCATTCCTGGTTGATGAGGCTTGATGCTGCGATTACCTTTATAGAACACATCTATCTTAGAATGCTCATCATCCACCTGACGATGTTCTGAAAGCATTCAATCCATACAAGTTCGTTCCGCGTTCGAACGAAATCGAAGGCACTATCTCGTTGCACTCATTTTGGAATCACCCTCAGAGTCAACGATCATAGATCTTGCACTCTGAATCACCATCTCGAACCTATAAGTACTATTTCCGTCAAACTCATCACGGAATCACCCTTAGAGTTATACTGACGTATAGTTCTTACACTTCGAATCTTCACTAAGCTCCACTTGGATTCACGACATAACGTTTAATTTGAATCGATGTGGTTTTCAGATTATTCGAATATTGAAACCCGATGCTGGTCTCATCGAAATCCAAACGTCATTTTAATGTCCAAGTTGTTTAAGGGTTTAAACAGTTTAACCTATATTCAAGATGATATAAAAAGGTATATGAATCACATTATAACAATAGATAATTCATATCAACCATTCATCTCACAATGCAGCATATCACATATCATAGATATCAAATCATCCAGTATCAACCAATCACCCAATATCAATCATCCAATATTAATCAATCATCCATAAGCAGAATTGATTAACTCTTAATCAATTGGATTACTTAAATCCTTCTTCATTTATTTATTCCAAATAAATAAATAAATCATCTCTTAATAATCTTCCTTAATTAATCTTCCTTGATTAATTATACTTTAATTACATTCAAGTAATTATTCTTAACCTCATACAGTAATTAATCTTTAATTACTATCATTAATTACAATAATTAATGATCTTTCATTTGCTTCCATTAATTAATCAATTGTAATTAATTACATTAAACCTCAATTAATTACAATTAATAATTCACACTTAATTTAATCACCTTTATTAATCAATCCTTGATTAATTTATTAATTATATAATTAATAATCCTTATTAATTAATAATTCCTTTAATAAATTATTAAGTTGTAATTAATCATCTTATTAATCATAAACAGCAACTAACAACCTGTAATTACTTATCTTAATTAATTAACTTCTTAATTAATTATATTAACCCTTTGATTAATTAATCTAATTAATTAATCTTTAATTACTTCAATAAGTAATTATTGTTCAATTAAATTAACAAATAAATCCTTAATTAATTACTTATTAATTAATTACATTTCTAATTAATTACACTTAGTAATTAATCTTAAATTAGTCACATTAATTAATTAACTAAAATAATTAAGTAATGAAACCTTGATTACTTACATAAGTAATTATCTTATAATTACTTCATTAGATAATTACTCTCTTAATTAATTACTTAATAAGTAATTAATCCCATCATTAAATAATCCTCAGTTCTTTAATTAATTAATTACTCCATAATTAATTAACTTTAAAACAATTATATTAATCAATTCCTTAATCAATAACATCAAGTGATTATCCATTTATCACTTCCATTTATTTACTCCCATGAGTAATTTTCCATCAATTATTTCCTTAAGCAATTACCATTCTTAATTACATTCAATAATTAACCATTAATTACTTCATTAAGTAATTACACTTAATTAATCATAATTAAGTGATTATTTAAAATTATATAAACAATTAAATAATTATTTAAAATTAATTAAATAATTAATTAACTTACTTCAAATGTTTCAAAATCCTTAATTAAATAAGAAAAGCATTTATCTTAATTAATCTCTTACTTTTTAATAATTTATTTTAATAAGTATCCATAAGTTCATAACAAAGATAAACTAACCATATTTATCTTCATAAATAAATTATTTGGAATTAATAAAATTTTAACAACTTAAAACAAATTATTCAATTTGATTTACAGAGTTATTACTTAAACTTTATTCAAAAATAAAGCATTCAGAAAACAATTTTAAAATCTAAAACACTTTAATTTTCTAATTCAAACTTATTCATTAAAAATAAATTTGAAAGCTTAGTTTTTAAAACATTACTTAAAAATTTATTTAAAACTTTGATTTAATACCTAAATTCAAAACACTCTTTTAAATTGAAATTCAAAATTTACTTAAGATAATTATTTCAAATAAAATATCTTAAAATAATTTAAATTTAAAATAAAATAAATTCAATTAGTACTTTAAAGGTTTGATTTACATTTTCATCAACGCACAAGTTTAACATTTAAAAATTTGTTTCCTTCTATAAACTTGGTTTATAATTCAAAGCTTGATTTCATTCCAACATCAAGCTAAAATTTTAACATGCCATTATACAGTACAACCAGATAACACATAATCCAAAAACTCGAGTTACTTTGCAACTTATTATTTTACCGAACTAAACTACAAAGCAAGATCCTAAAAACCGAGGTAAACACGGAAGCTACACGAGTGCTACCCCGAGTAAATCCCAGCTCCAACAACTTCGAGTCGTTCTCAATGAAAGCGCGAGCCTCCTTCGAGTGAAAACTCATCTTCCCCAAACACCCAATCCAGCAGATCCAAGCCGTGCACGGTGCACGTGCACCATCCATTCTGGCCGACGTCGATCGCCACAGCAATTCCCTACAACGCCAAAATCTCGTGCGAACACGAAAACCAACCCACATTCAAGAATGTGAACGCGAATCAAAATTCGACCTTCAGCTCGAAAAACTGTACAACAACTCGACACAAAACCACCCACGGCCGACGCCACGGTGCCGTTAGGCCTTCGCCGTCCTTTCCACAGAACCGCCACGTCACGAGCTACATTCTCCCCAAAAGCGAACACCTCCGGTCCAACCTTCATGGCGCACTCATCTCGGAAGCAAAGCCGAACAAAAACCACTCTAAAAAACTAATTTGATCGATTTCAACCTCCTCGGCCACATGAAAAATTCTTGAACATTTTTCCCATCATCCCCAACATGCAAACAAGCTTCCATCAAGATTCCAGCTCCAATCACCACGCCGATCGATGGCAAACTCTCAAAACCCCAATTCGAACAAACCCCAAAATGCACACGAAATACCCAACTAAAAATTATGAATTGCATATCAAAATTCATGATTTTTAATCATGATTACATGCATGTAATTCAATTTATAATTTAAGATAGTTGACTTTTTTACAAAAAACTTAGTTTGCTGTTAGTCCCTTATTTATAATCATTTGTAGCTTTTAAAATTATGAAACTATTTTTAAAATCACTATCAAGCATTAAGATACGTTTTTCATTTTCATAACAAGTTCAAATAAGTTATAGATTTGAAAGATTTTGCATCTTTCTTTAAGAAGAACAACTTCTGTTATTATACAGAGATGAACATAAACATGTTTCATCTATACCCAACATTCCATACCCTCAATCATGGATATACAACAGTATACATGTAAACCATTATTCAAAACCATAGCCAGATTCATCACATGCAAAAACAAATTGGACTACAATATAAATTAAAACTGTTTTTAAGAGATTTACCCACCTATTTTAAAGCAGAGCAGGTTTTATTTATTTTCCAGGCTTGAATCATTAAATCTGAAAAATGCTTTTTCTTTGCCTTTGATGCTTGTTGATGAAAATGAATACTTGCATGCCTTCAAAATATTGTTTTAAAACTATTGTTGATCATTATTCCTTGAATTGTAGGTTGATTGGGTGTTGCAGCTTGTAAAATGCAGATTGCAACTTCTTAATTGAATACAGATTTGATCTTCATTTGAATTTGCAGAATTTAATTTCAGACTTTACTTTTGGTTTTCAATTTCAGAGTTGAAAGTAGTTTTACTGATTGCCATTAATTTGGAAAATGAAGGAAAAGAAAAAGAAAAGAAATGAGAAGAAGGTGAAGGTTTGGAAATTAAAAGAGAAAAACGAACTTTCTTTATGTTTAAATGAGTTATGTTATGTTAATAAAAATTCAAAGAAAATAAATTTTAAATGAAGACACTTGTCACTTATATATCTTAATTAACTTACATGTGTTGTTAGAATGACTTAAGATAGTTACACATGTTTCTTAAATATTTTGAGTTGAATTTTTATTTAATTTTAAATGTAAATATAAACTTACATATTTTTAATTACTTCACTACTAAATACTTATATGTGTAAATATAAATTTACCTTTTTAAAGAAAATATTCTAAAACTAATTATAATACAAATTGTAACATCCCGCCTTTTCACACACTTTAAACCGACACACGTGCCAATTCAAAGCATACGCAAGGGCGGATGTTATGGGGTAAATAAGAAAAATAGAGAAGAAATAAAACGAAAATAGAATCTCACAGCGGAAGGATAAAATATAATAATCAAATATACAGTTCATGAAACTGTTTTACAAAATAATTTATTTTTCTTGTGCAATAAATATCAGAGTTACACATACCAATACAACAATGCAGCGGAATTAAATGGTGTAGTGCACTAGTATAAATAATAATAATACAAATCTTCGTCTTCGTCCTCCAAAGCTAAATCTTCAAATCCTGAAACGCTCGGACTGACCCGAGCGAATTTGAAAAGACAAAAACACCCGAGTCAGACTAGAATATCTTATGTGAGTTAAATAAACAGAAATAAATATGAGTACAGTAACTCAAGAGATGCTCGGGATTTACATCTCCTAAGGATCCGTTAAACTATTTACTATGTAGTATATTGTGCTATTATAATAGTGTCTATTTATAAAATAAACTTACTTTTAAATAGCGTTAAGGCTTTACATTTTCCACCTTAACACGTAAAATGCCAATAGTCTATACAGTACCGTAATACCTCCTGATCGGGAAGCTACCAGAGGATACTCCATAGGTACGACACAAATAGAAACTCGTAGTAAAGGCTCGATATGGTAGGTGACACGGCACAACTAGGCAATGCCAGGGTAGATATACCAATTGCTATCCAGGCTGGTGGAAACGCGTAGCCGCAGTTACCGCCCACCTCGGACTAGCTCCCCAAAATCAAAATATAGAAGTGGCCACTGAATCAAATCCAAGTCAAAGTATAATATCGAAGAGGAGCGTCCGATCAGAGGAATGACCTCATTGGCCTGAGAATCGCTCCTGTTTTAGCCACCTTATGCCAACTCACGGGAGTTGGGTCCACGTATTTACCTTACAGGAAACGTCGCCACCACCTACTTCATTCTGGAATCTCCACCGCGTACACGGTTAGTCAAAGTGGTTTTCGGTATCGACAGAGAGTATGTCCATATCCGATCCCGGTCTCTTTGCCAACCAATCGTTATTATAACACCGCGGTTATTTAAAAACAGTTTATACTTTAAACCAGAATATAATCCCTTTCAAAACCATAATATTACGATATCATTTCTTCTTTAAAAACACAAACAATTTATTTTCATATTATTTTATAAAAGCCCAAATCAATGATATCGTTTCCCAAATAAAATTTTCCTTTCCAAAAATTATGTCACTTTTTATTATTTAATATCCCATGTAACCAATATTTTGTTTGTAACTTTCAACATAATTCTTCAGAAATCCATAGTATTTTAAAACCATTATTTTCAAAACTAAATGGTTTGGATATTCAACGGTATGCGAATTAAAAAGGTTTAACTTTACTGTTGCTTTGTAAAGAAATAATTTCTACGGTTTTATAAATAAAATTCTTTATTTTAAAGTCTAAACCATAACTTAAATATCACTCTTGAGTTCCAAAATCATTTCAAGTTATATACATATATGCCTATATTCATTTGGAGTATTTATATTTCAAACTAAAGTTGGGTTTTTTTTTTCTACAAGTCAAATGTTTTATTAATTAGCCTTGCATATACCCATAAACCCATAAATAAATGAGCTCCAATTTTTAGAAATAAAACATATATATTTTCCAATGCAAATTATACCAGAAAATTTTTCCCATTTCAATTTATACTAGAATATTCATTTCAGTTTATTTTGGGAAAATCCAATTATAAATATCATATTTTAAAGTTCCAAACTTAACATTTAAACATGTGATGTGAATTATCAACTCCATTTTCTTAATTTTCTTCCATTTGTAATAAAGAAATTAAACATCTCTTAATTTCAAAAATTTCAACTTCATATGTATATAAACATGGAAGAAAATATTTATACAGTATAAAATTTAAGATTATTATAAACCGTATTCCATCCAAACCATAGAAATTACATTTAAAATAGTTATATATAGACCGCGGTGCCTGTATATAGTTTTCTATCCTATGGTCAAGTGATACGGATATTTATCATTTCAATCCGCAATTTAAAAGATATAAAATTTGCGGTTATATATCATTTCAAACCACAATCCCGAATGAATAAATATGCATGACAATTGGCAATATAATGATATATAAATAAACATCCATCAATATCATCCATCATCCAATCAAACTCCACAAGCAATATCAATCAATACAATATATGTTTGGTAATATACAACAGGTAATAATTGGTAGTTTTATTTCAAATTATATTTATCAACTATTAATCTAACAATTTATATTCAGTGATAATTGACATAACTGTTAACTAGCAGTTCATATGCAAACAATAATTTCTAACAGCCAATTAACACGCAATAAATCAATTAAATTAACAGTTAAATTCAATAAAATGCAATTCAACAGATATAATGAAATAAACACGCCAAATACTCATAAATAAATTTCTATTCATTTCTAAAATTTATTTATCAAACATAAAAGCTTCTAGTAGTTGTGAGTGGGTTAAAACACTCACCTTTTGAATTTAAATCGAATTTAAATTCAATTTAAACCCAAAATTTCGCCCGTCTCAGAATTCGTCCAAACCAGCGTTATCGAGTCCGGAATTAAATTACGATCCTAATAAAAAAAATCTCGCGTCAATCGGATATCGTATGACGAAGTTATAGCGAATATTCGAGTTGAAAATCAAAATTAAAAATCACCAAAATGGAACACATTCACTCACATTTTTGCCACGTCATCAATAATCATCTCCCTCATGCAGGCACGAAAACCCTACAGCTGAAACTCACGCGGTACCCTTGCAGCCGCCACGCCGCGCCTCACGCCTGCCACCGTGCCACGTCGCACACACCCAGCCCCCGTCGCGCACACTTCCTGGCCTCCCCCTTGCCACGCGACAGCCGAGCCATCACCTGCCTTGGCCCCACAACGCACAGCCGCCGCCATCTTCTCCCCTTGGCCGAAACCCTAATCCAAAATTCCCGACAATCCAACCGTCGAAACGCCAAACAAAATACATAGATGCGCTCCCCATCGTCCATACTACAATACCCAGAAACAGAATTTCGATCAGACGAACTTTGATGCGACGCTGATGAACGGCCACGGGCTGTTTGAATTTATTCTGGATGAACGACAGCTCCAAATGAAAAACGAATTGCACCAGTATATTACGCGTATCGAATACTTCAACATATATTTTTTCTGGAATTTTCTGAAATTTTTGAGTTTTGACTTTTGATTTGAACTGTGGATAGATCTGAATTGGATCTGAGATGTATACATTTGGGGAAGAGAAAAGAGTGAAGAAATGAACGTACAGCAATGAAAAAGAAAGGAGCTAGGGTTTATAGCTGTATATTTATAGATAGGCTAGAGGTAGGGTAGCTAGACTGGATACGCGAACGTGCGTGACAAACCATGGTCCAAAAAGCCCGCTATGCCTCCGGAGCCAAATTTGTTAAAACTATATATCCAAATAGGTGTTTTAAAATATTCTGAACGCGATGGAAAAAGTTTCACGACCAAATTCGATCGTATGAAGAAGTTATGCTAAAAAAACAAAAATTTCAAATTGATTTCAAAATGCGTAAATTTCAAGGCGTTTCGAGTCCGTACGATCAAACGACAAGTCCGATCGCTACGAAAATTGAAACATTATTATAATTCACCGTTACGGATCCGATGAAACTGGTTTCGTCGAAATCCAAGTCCGTGACAAAAATGGCTATTTTTAATATTTATTAAATAAATTAAATAAATCATAAAAACCAATTTTATTTTTCAACTTCTATTATTAGCCAAATTTCATTACTAAAATAATTCAATCAGTTCCTATTGATTTAACACGCTTGGATTTGAATTAAAATGTATAAGTATATTAATTTGCAGCGTTAATATCCGCACTTTCTTATTATTAGGAAATTAAAATTTTATTCTAAAACCCAATTATTAAAACTTATACCCTTATACTCTCAACAAAATCTAACTAAATAAATAATTGGATTTCCATTTCAACTCATTATCTTGATTGCAATTAGCATTTTTACCATAATTAAATTCCAAATTATTAATAACCCTTATTTTTCTTAACTATTTATTAATTCCAATCCAATTGAATTCAACACTATAAATTTGATTAATTTATTATATTCACTTCCTTTCTATTATTCAAGTTATTGTTGTAAATACGACGAATACTAACATTAGTTTAAGATTCACTCAATGTTTACCAATTCCATTTCCATTTAATAACGTAATATTTTACGTTCAATTCTATTTCATTTGTCGTAAATACCACTTGTTGAATTAAATACTCAAATCATAAATAAATCTTGCTTCTAAAGTTATACCAACAATGGTCCAGTTAAATTTGAATTAGCTTTACCTTTATTTTATGAAATTAACTATTGCAATAAATCCAAATTTATAAAGAAGGTTAGATTCCTATACTACTCCTTTGGTCTCAATTAACCTTTTATGGCGATTATGAATTTCCATGTATAATTGAAACTTTTATATCCCTTAAATTTTTTTTTTTTACTATCATTCAATATCTACATATTCTAGCTAAATTCAACTAACATATAAATTAGCTATTCCAACTTCCATTAATTTCGATTATCATACTATAGAAATTAAATTCCCTTAACCACATAAATAAAAGTTGATCCCCATCTATTTACATTATATCACGTTTGCATAAATTTATTCAATGGTCACTTTTAATTAATAACTATCAAATTTCCAATCCAAATGTAAATCTTCCACCTTTGAATTCTTATATTAAATGGAATTTAATATTTACTGATTCAACATTTATATGTTTCTAAAAATTAGCTCCAACCAAATGTGACAATTTACATTTCATTTCTATGCAATATATACTCATCTTATTCCATTTATTTGGTTACTGCATTGAAATCTATTTATTAACAAATACTAACGTTATTATCATAAAAAAAATTGCTTCCCAATTTTATTCAATACTTAGAACAAAAATTTTCACATTAAATCAAATCCTTCTATTCAAACCAAGTATCATGCTATGATAATATTTTACGTTGGTTACACTGAAAAAATCAACTTTTTATCGTTATCAATTAACATATATTAATTGCACAAATTAAAGGAATTAATTGCCATTTATCCAATTAAATTTCATACATCAATCTATTTCATCTAAATCCTTACCTATGAATATTGCAACCTTTAATTCCATTAAATACCAATTAACCCAAATTATTTCATTTATTCTAAGTCATATCACTAAAATAATTCATCATAATAAACTTAAAATCTATACGTTTATTGATTTATTTCTATTTGTCTTATGTTAAATTCTAAATTTAGTAAGACAACCTAAAGTACTCCATTCAATCGACAGTCCCTTTCAATTGTTAATACGTACTTAAATTTCTACAGTTGCTTTCCATCTTCACTTCCGTTACTATGATAAAAATTAGTAACGTTTATGCCATCAATCCATCATAATTACTTACCCTTAATTGAGTTTGATTTCCAAATAAATTTGCTGACCCTTAATTAGACAATTTATAAAAGTTTGTCATCATACCTATAGTTCTACGCTTATGCTATGTCTTAAATTTCAATAAATTTATAAATTTTGAGATGTTCATTAGGGTTTACAAATTTATTGACTTGCAATAACAGGGTTTCTTAATCTATTCAATTTATCGTTCACAATCTTTTATTGCATTAATTTGGTTTAATATTCCCATATTAAATTTTATGTACAGGTAAGAATTTTTCTTTCTTTCTCTACTTAATTCATTTGAATTTTATTCAATGTCTTTAAATAGGTTTCTAAGTCACTTCTATATAATTTATTCTAGCCTTCATTTTAATATTTATCTACCACCTTTATTCTTTCAACTAAAATAAATTACAAAAATCCTATTAAACAACAATTTTAAATGGTCGAACTTTACGGGTCGTTACACTCTCCCCCACTCAAAACTTTTCGTCCCCGAAAAGGAAAAGGAAGGGAGAAGGAAGAATAAAACAGTACATTTTATTTCCAATATTAATTTATAAACAGTATTTTACTGGATTAATTTCCTTTAATGAAATATACTTGTTTTATAATCATTCTATTCTTTAATACTTGAATTATTAAAGTTGGAAAAATATCTTTAACAAAATTCTAAGTCCAAAATTTACGAAAATTTTTGGCAGAGTCTCCTTTGTACGGAGGGACTCTGGAGAAAATATAATATCCAAATATACAAATATATTACACATATATCCAAAATAAAATATCCCAACTCGGGAAAATATATAAAATAGCGCTTTAAACGTAATCCGGAAACGTACCTAATTGTCGGGCAATACGCTTATATTTCTATGAAACCAAAGCAGTAGCAGTGGCTTCCATCACCTGTATACACTTATAAAATCTAAAAGGTTAAATACTTGTAATACAGTGAAAAGTTTGGGTAGATTCAATCATTCATATCCAAATCAAATGCAACAACCATACCTTTTAACAAACAGCACACACCACAAACAACAATCATTCCATCAACAACCATTAGTTGTTCGGGTTCAAATTCTGAAATTTTACGGAGTGAGAAATAACTATCAAGTGCATCCTTTACTCAACAGTCTTAGATGGAACAAAGATAGATTATTTCTCCATCCAACAACTTCAAAATTCCTTACCCAATAACCATACATCAACCAAACAATTCAAATCAACACCAAAATAGCTTATTATACATTTATTTCATATTTCAGTGGTTTGATTTTCTTCCCTTCATTTATGAGGGATTTCTTTGTTCTTACAAGTTTTATTTTCCAATTATCACCAAATTTATTATATTTGTATTTCCTTTTTATTACTTAAGTTTATAAAATAATTCTCATTAATAACAACAAAGATTTTGAATATCTTCTTTTCCTTACTCTTCACTTGTAAGATTTCCCTTAAATTCTTAATCTGCTAACATTCATTCTTATAAGTGGACGTTTTTATTTATTCATCAACTATTAATTATAGTCATTTCAATTTTTCCTACTTTCCATTATATTGGAATAGGGGAGACTTAAGACATCTTAAACTAATAATCCTACAATCAATTCTTATTTAGAATTTCATTTTATTTGCTTTAAGTTCATCTCACCTATTAATAATTCTTAACTTATTTTCAGCAAAATTTTAATTATAACTTAAGTTTATACCATTTAATTCTTATTATAACAGTAGTTTATTGAATACTTCATTATTTCCAAAATTCTACTTGTATAATATCCTATTTAAAATTCTTATTTAACATTTCAACTTTTATGTTTGGGTAAGTTATTTATGTTAAGGAAATTGCAATTGAACTTATACAAGTTAAATCTCCATTCTTTAATTAAATTTAATGTTTATCCATATTACTCTTTGTCTCATGTGTATTCAAATTCCTCTTTATAGCTTTGCAATTATTCTCTTATTTCAATTAGAGGTTTCAATTCATTTATTACTTAACTTTTATTTCACTAACAATTTATTAATGGGAGATTTTAGAATTAAATTCCGGGTTAAATCTCAATTTATTTCAAAATAATAGATAAATAAGTTCTTACAACTCAATATCTCTAATTATATTTAGAACAATAAAAGAAAAATTTTAGAAAATTTCAAAATAAATCTGCAGTAGAATTTACTACAGTGGCTTTTCCCCTTCGAAACTCGAAAATGAAAGTCGATGATGCGGCCGTCATCACCAAATTTATTTTCCAGCGACAGAGAGGAAAGTACAGAATTTAATTCTTTTCCAAAATCTTCTTTAAAACAATTCTTCCAATTTATACGAAATATTTATATAAGAAAATACTTATAAACCGAACCATTATTTTTCATAAATTCTTTGAAAACATGTTTGGAAAATCCCGGACTTAAGTTCTAAAATCTCCAATTTGATTTATCATAATTTCAACTTAGCTTCAGTTATTATAGATATTTTTATTTTCTAACACCCAATCTATAGCAACCAAATATATATATATCTTTATAAAACTATTTTTATATATAGAAAATATAATAGGCAAAATTATTTCATTCACCTATATTAAAACGGATATTATGTCGGTCTGTCCTATTAAGTGTTTAGAAATCCCTATTGATGGCATAGCGTCCCATGCATCAACCAGAATTTATAAATACAAAGCGGAACAGATTAACACAATATAAAAATCTTTTCATTAATACTAACAAATACGCTCTCTCATATATATACACTCAGCGACTCCCATAGGATATTTCTACCCTATTAACAAAGAGTCAAACCCCACAAAGCCAAGGTTTATCGCTAAACCAAAGCTCTGATATCAACTGTAACATCCCGCCTTTTCACACACATTAAACCGACACACGTGCCAATTCAAAGCATACGCAAGGGCGGATGTTATGGGGTAAATAAGAAAAATAGAGAAGAAATAAAACGAAAATAGAATCTCACAGCGGAAGGATAAAATATAATAATCAAATATACAGTTCATGAAACTGTTTTACAAAATAATTTATTTTTCTTCTGCAATAAATATCAGAGTTACACATACCAATACAACAATGCAGCGGAATTAAATGGTGTAGTGCACTAGTATAAATAATAATAATACAAATCTTCGTCTTCGTCCTCCAAAGCTAAATCTTCAAATCCTGAAACGCTCGGACTGACCCGAGCGAATTTGAAAAGACAAAAACACCCGAGTCAGACTAGAATATCTTATGTGAGTTAAATAAACAGAAATAAATATGAGTACAGTAACTCAAGAGATGCTCGGGATTTACATCTCCTAAGGATCCGTTAAACTATTTACTATGTAGTATATTGCGCTATTATAATAGTGTCTATTTATAAAATAAACTTACTTTTAAATAGCGTTAAGGCTTTACATTTTCCACCTTAACACGTAAAATGCCAATAGTCTATACAGTACCGTAATACCTCCTGATCGGGAAGCTACCAGAGGATACTCCATAGGTACGACACAAATAGAAACTCGTAGTAAAGGCTCGATATGGTAGGTGACACGGCACAACTAGGCAATGCCAGGGTAGATATACCAATTGCTATCCAGGCTGGTGGAAACGCGTAGCCGCAGTTACCGCCCACCTCGGACTAACTCCCCAAAATCAAAATATAGAAGTGGCCACTGAATCAAATCCAAGTCAAAGTATAATATCGAAGAGGAGCGTCCGATCAGAGGAATGACCTCATTGGCCTGAGAATCGCTCCTGTTTTAGCCACCTTATGCCAACTCACGGGAGTTGGGTCCACGTATTTACCTTACAGGAAACGTCGCCACCACCTACTTCATTCTGGAATCTCCACCGCGTACACGGTTAGTCAAAGTGGTTTTCGGTATCGACAGAGAGTATGTCCATATCCGATCCCGGTCTCTTTGCCAACCAATCGTTATTATAACACCGCGGTTATTTAAAAACAGTTTATACTTTAAACCAGAATATAATCCCTTTCAAAACCATAATATTACGATATCATTTCTTCTTTAAAAACACAAACAATTTATTTTCATATTATTTTATAAAAGCCCAAATCAATGATATCGTTTCCCAAATAAAATTTTCCTTTCCAAAAATTATGTCACTTTTTATTATTTAATATCCCATGTAACCAATATTTTGTTTGTAACTTTCAACATAATTCTTCGAAAATCCATAGTATTTTAAAACCATTATTTTCAAAACTAAATGGTTTGGATATTCAACGGTATGCGAATTAAAAAGGTTTAACTTTACTGTTGCTTTGTAAAGAAATAATTTCTACGGTTTTATAAATAAAATTCTTTATTTTAAAGTCTAAACCATAACTTAAATATCACTCTTGAGTTCCAAAATCATTTCAATTTATATACATATATGCCTATATTCATTTGGAGTATTTATATTTCAAACTAAAGTTGGGTTTTTTTTTCTACAAGTCAAATGTTTTATTAATTAGCCTTGCATATACCCATAAACCCATAAATAAATGAGCTCCAATTTTTAGAAATAAAACATATATATTTTCCAATGCAAATTATACCAGAAAATTTTTCCCATTTCAATTTATACTAGAATATTCATTTCAATTTATTTTGGGAAAATCCAATTATAAATATCATATCTTAAAGTTCCAAACTTAACATTTAAACATGTGATGTGAATTATCAACTCCATTTTCTTAATTTTCTTCCATTTGTAATAAAGAAATTAAACATCTCTTAATTTCAAAAATTTCAACTTCATATGTATATAAACATGGAAGAAAATATTTATACAGTATAAAATTTAAGATTATTATAAACCGTATTCCATCCAAACCATAGAAATTACATTTAAAATAGTTATATATAGACCGCGGTGCCTGTATATAGTTTTCTATCCTATGGTCAAGTGATACGGATATTTATCATTTCAATCCGCAATTTAAAAGATATAAAATTTGCGGTTATATATCATTTCAAACCACAATCCCGAATGAATAAATATGCATGATAATTGGCAATATAATGATATATAAATAAACATCCATCAATATCATCCATCATCCAATCAAACTCCACAAGCAATATCAATCAATACAATATATGTTTGGTAATATACAACAGGTAATAATTGGTAGTTTTATTTCAAATTATATTTATCAACTATTAATCTAACAATTTATATTCAGTGATAATTGACATAACTGTTAACTAGCAGTTCATATGCAAACAATAATTTCTAACAGCCAATTAACACGCAATAAATCAATTAAATTAACAGTTAAATTCAATAAAATGCAATTCAACAGATATAATGAAATAAACACGCCAAATACTCATAAATAAATTTCTATTCATTTCTAAAATTTATTTATCAAACATAAAAGCTTCTAGTAGTTGTGAGTGGGTTAAAACACTCACCTTTTGAATTTAAATCGAATTTAAATTCAATTTAAACCCAAAATTTCGCCCGTCTCAGAATTCGTCCAAACTAGCGTCATCGAGTCCGGAATTAAATTACGATCCTAATAAAAAAAATCTCGCGTCAATCGGATATCGTACGACGAAGTTATAGCGAATATTCGAGTTGAAAATCAAAATTAAAAATCACCAAAATGGAACACATTCACTCACATTTTTGCCACGTCATCAATAATCATCTCCCTCATGCAGGCACGAAAACCCTACAGCTGAAACTCACACGGTACCCTTGCAGCCGCCACGCCGCGCCTCACGCCTGCCACCGTGCCACGTCGCACACACCCAGCCCCCGTCGCGCACACTCCCTGGCCTCCCCCTTGCCACGCGACAGCCGAGCCATCACCTGCCTTGGCCCCACAACGCACAGCCGCTGTAACGACCTGATAAATTTATGATATTTTTATAAATTTAATTTATATGTTTGCTAATTTAATCCAGTATAAAATTAAAGTCTTAGGATTTTAAAAGGATGAATGTAGGAGTTAGATAGTAACTGTAATTACAGGTAGAGATTTAAAAGGTTATATGACATAGATTTGAAAATAACTGAAAGTTGTGTTGTAGTTATAAGCCTTAATTTGTTGGTTTAATGGTATTAATGTAACAATAACTGAATTGGATTACATACACACAAACATTTGAAAAATTTATTAGGTGGACTAAATTGGTTAAAGTTCATAAGTTGTGCATTTCAATTTAGTAGAAATTCTAAACGATAAACGAAGATTTAAATAAACGCTAAATTAAAACTATGTAAAATGGTGACTTAAGGCCTAGTTATAGGAATTGGAATATAATCCAAAATTTAATTAATGATAGTAACGTAGTATTAGCTAATAAATAGATTTCAATGCAGTAACCAAATGAAAGGAATAGGAATGAATATATATATTGAATAGGAATGAATATATATATTGGTTTGAAATGAAATAAAAATGTGTCACATTTAGATGGAGTAAAATTTAAGAAACCTATAAATGTGGAATCAGTAAACATTTGTAAAAAAATATTGCCTAGAATAAAATTCATTTAATATAAGAATTCAACGGTGGAAGATTTACATTTGGATTGAAAGGTATAATTAATTGAATTGGTGATTTGGGAATTTAATCCAAGGGTTACTCTAAAAATAAATACGGATAAAAAGAGGTTAAACTAAGGAGGGGCATTAATTGATTTTAAGGCTTATTTAATACGTTAATAGGCAAGACTCCGCATTCATACATTTATACAAAGATAAATAGAAGCACAAGTGTGATATAATGTAAATAGATGGATATCAACCTTTATTTATATGTTAATGGGATTTAATTTCTATTGTATAAAAACCGCAATTTAATGAAGATTGAAATAGCTAATTCATACGTTAGTTGATTTAGCTGGAATATGAAGATATTTAATGGAATAGTGAAATCAAATGGGAATGGGTTTCCATTGTTCATTTGAATTCACATTCATCATAAAAACTTATTTGAAAACCAAAGGAATAATAAAGGAATCAAGACTTAATTAGTAATTTGGATTTAAGACATGGCAATTTGGATTTATTGCAACATTTAATACCATAGAATTTAGTAAAGCTTATTCAAATTTTAGTTGACCATTTGTGATATAACTTTTTGAAAACAAGACTTTATTTATGAATTGAGTATTTGATTCAACGAATGGTAATTACTTCATTTAAAAATGGAATTTAACGTAAATTAGTACGTTATTAAAGTTAAATGAAAGCTGTAAACATTTGACTTAGAGAACAATTGAGTGAAATCTTAACTAATGTAAACTTCATCATATTGACATCCATAACTGTGAATCATAGGAAGAAGGTAAATAAATGAACTTAACCAAACTATTTATGTTGAATATTGAAAATTTGAATAAATAAATAGTTAAGAAAATTAAGGGAATGGGAATAAAAATTTATTTATAATTTGGAATTTTAATTACGGTGAAAAGGGTTAACTGCAATTAAAAGTAAGTTGAGATGGAAATCAAGTTATTTATTTAATTTGGTTTAAGATGAGAGTGTATAAGTATAAGATTAGGTAATTTGTGAGAATAAATTTATAATTCCCGAATAATAAGAAAACGCAGAGGTTAACACTGCGAAATTTATATACTTATAAATTTTAATTCACATCCAAGCTTGCTAAATTATTTGGAATTGATTGGATTATATAAGTAATGAAATTTGGCCAATATTTAAAGTTGAAAGAAAATTTGGATTTTATGATTAATTTTAATTTATTTAATAAATATTAAAAATAGCCATTTTTGTCACGGACTCGGATTTCGACGAAAACAGTTTCATCGGATCCGTAACGGTGAATTATAATAATGTTTCAAGTTTCGTTGCGATCGGACTTGTCGTTTGATCGTACGGACTCGAAACGCCTTGAAATTTACGCATTTTGAAATCAATTTGAAATTTTGTTTTTTTAGCATAACTTCTTCATACGATCGAATTTGGTCACGAAACTTTTTCCATCGCGTTCAGAATATTTTAAAACACCTATTTGGATATATAGTTTTAACAAATTCGACTCCGGAGGCATAGCGGGCTTTTTGGACCATGGTTTGTCACGCACGTTCGCGTATCCAGTCTAGCTACCCTACCTCTAGCCTATCTATAAATATACATCTATAAACCCTAGCTCCTTTCTTTTTCATTTGCTGTAAGTTCATTTCTTCACTCTTTTCTCTTTCCCAAATGTATACATCTCAGATCCAATTCCAGATCCATCCACAGTTCAAAATCAAAAGTCAAAACTCAAAAATTTCAGAAAATTCCAGAAAAAATATATGTTGAAGTATTCGATACGCGTAATATACTGGTGAAATTCGTTTTTCAATTGGAGCTGTCGTTTATCCAGAATAAATTCAAACAGCCCCAAAACCGTTCATCATCGCCGTAACAAAAGTTGTCGGATCGGAAAAACATTTCTGGGTTTTGGAGAGGGAACCGAGGGGATCGCATCTGTGTAGTTTGTTTCGAGTTTCAACGGTTGGATTGGCGGGAATTTTCGATTAGGGTTGATAAAGTATGGGTTGCGTGCGTGTTTTCCTCTGTTCGAAGGTGCGTGCGTTGCTGTAGCTATGCGCTTCTCTTTAGGTGACGTGGCTTGTGAAGGTGAATGTGTGTCATTTGTTTATTTCCAATTTTTGAATTCAATCACCATTTTTCGCCATAACTTTCTCATACGAAGTCGGATTCACACGAAATTTTTTTTTGTTAGGATCGTAATTTAATTCCGGACTCGATGACGCTGGTTTGGACGAATTCTGAGACGGGCGAATTTTTGGGTTTAAATCGGGTTTGAATTCGATTTAAATTCAAAAGGTGAGTGTTTTAACCCACTCACAATTACTAGAAGCTTTTATGTTTGTTAAATAAATTTTAGAAATGAATAGAAATTTATTTATGAGCTTTTGGCATGTTATTTCATCCATATCTGTTGAATTGCATTTTTTTAATTTAGCTGTTAATTAAATTGATTGATTGCGTATTAATTGGCTGTTAGAAATTATTGTTGCATATGATCTGCTAGTTAACAGTTATATAAATTATTGGGGAATATAAACTGTTAGATAAATAGTTGATAAATCTAAATTGAAGAAAACTGCTAGTTATTACCTGTTGTATATTACCAAACACATATTGTTATTGATAGATGTTTGTGATTGGATGATGGATGTTTTGTGATTGGATTATGGATGTGTTGTTGAATGGATGTTTATTTGGATATCATTAAACTGCAAGTTAGCATACATTTCACATTTCATTCGGGATTGTGGTTTGAAATGATAAAACCGCAAAGTTTTATTTTTAAATTGCGGATTGAAATGATAAATATCCGTATCACTTGACCATAGGATAGAAAATTATATACAGGCACCGCGGTCTATATATAACTATTTTAATGTGATTTCTATGGTTTGGATGGAATACGGTTTATAAAAATCTTAAATTTTTATACTGAATAAATGTTTTCTTCCATATTTATATGCATATGAAGTTGAAATTTTGAAATAAAAAGGTGAATAAATTTCTTTATTAAAAATGGAAGAAAATTAAGAAAATGGAGTTTGATGATTTATATCCTATATTTAAATATTAAGTTGGAAATTTTAAAGATATGATATTTATAATTGGATTTTTCCCAAAATATTTTGAAATGAATATTCTAGTAAAAATTGAATTTGGAAATATATATATATATATATATTTTACTAGAAATTGAAGTCTTATTAATTATGGATTTTATGTGAATGGTCAAGATTAATTAATAGAATATTGATTTCGAAAGGATAAAAAAAATCCAACTTTAGTTGAAATATTAATGCTCAAAATGGATATAAATATATATAAAATTGAAATGGTTTTGGGGACTTGAAGTAATATTTTGGATTTTGGATTAACTTTTAAAGAAGAAATATTTGGAAAGCCATGTAATTTATTTCTTTATAAAGCAACAGTAAAGTTAAAACTTTTTAATTCGCATACCGTTGAATATCCAAACCATTTAGTTTTGAAAATAATGGTTTTAAAATACTATGGATTTTCGAAGAATTATGTTGAAAGTTACAAACAAAATATTGGTTACATGGGATATTAAATAATAAAAGTGACATAATTTTTGGAAAGGAAAATTTATTTGGGAAACGATATCATTGATTTGAGTCTTTATAAATTAATATCAAAATGAATTGTTTGGGTTTAAAAGAAGAAATGATATCGAGATATTATGGTTTTGAAATGGATTATATTCTGGTTTTAAAGTATAAACTGTTTTTAAATAACCGCGGTGTTATAATAACGATTGGTTGGCAAAGAGACCGGGATCGGATATGGACATACTCTCTGTCGATACCGAAAACCACTTTGACTAACCGTGTACGCGGTGGAGATTCCAGAATGAAGTAGGTGGTGGCGACGTTTCCTGTAAGGTAAATACGTGGACCCAACTCCCGTGAGTTGGCATAAGGTGGCTAAAACAGGAGCGATTCTCAGGCCAATGAGGTCATTCCTCTGATCGGACGCTCCTCTTCGATATTATACTTTGACTTGGATTGATTCAGTGGCCACTTCTATATTTTGATTTTGGGGGAGTTAGTTCGAGGTGGGCGGCAGCTGCGCGCTGCGCGTTACCATCAGCCTGGATAGCAATTGGTATATCTACCCTGGCATTGCCTAGTTGTGCCGTGTCACCTACCCTATCGCGCCTTGTACGAGTTTGGTTTTCTCCCGTAGCCCGTGTGGTATCCTCTAGTGGCTTCCCGATCAGGAGGGACTATGATATTGGATGGACTACTGGGACTATTACGTGTTAAGGGCTATATGGGTAACCCCTTAACGCTATTAAAAAGTAAGTTTATTTTATAAATAGACACTATTATAATAGCGCAATATACTACATAGTAAATAGTTTAACGGATCCTTAGGAGATGTAAATCCCGAACATCTCTTGAGTTACTGTACTCATATTTATTTCTGTTTATTTAACTCACATAAGATATTCTAGTCTGACTCGGGTGTTTTTGTCTTTCAAATTCGCTCGGGTCAGTCCGAGCGTTTCAGGATAGCAGGTTTTAGCTTTGGAGGACGAAGACGAAGATTCAGTATTATTTTATATATATAGTATTGCACCACACTCTTTCTACTCCGCTGCATTTTCGTATTGGTATGTGTGACTCTGATATTCATTGTATAAGTAAAATCCAGCTTTTGTAAACTGTTTATGAACTGTATATTTGTTATTATATTTTATCCTTCCGCTGTGAGATTCTGTTTTGTTTTATTCCTTCTCTGTTTTTCTTATTTACCCCATAACAATCCGCCCTTGCGTATGCTTTGAATTGGCACGTGTGTCGTTTAAAGTGTGTGAAAGGCGGGATGTTACAGTTGGTATCAGAGCTTTGGTTTAGCGATAAACCTTGGCTTTGTGGGGTTTGACTCTTTGTTAATAGGGTAGTAATATCCTATGGGAGTCGCTGAGTGTATATATATGAGAGAGCGTACTTGTTAGTATTGATAAAAAGATTTTAATATTGTGTTAATCTGTTCCGCTTTGTATTTATGAATTCTGGTTGATGCATAGGACGCTATGCCACCAATAGGGATTTTTAAACACTTAATAGGACAGACCGACATAATATTTGTTTTTAATATAGGTGAATGAAATAATTTCGCCTATTATATTTTCTATATATAAAAATTATTTTATAAACATATATATATATATTTGGTTGCTATAGATTGGATGTTAGGCAATAAGAACATTTGTAATAAATTGAAGCTAAGTGAAATTATAATAAACCAAATTTGGAGATTTTAGAACTTAAGTCCGGGATTTTTCCGAATTTGTTTTCAAAGAATTTATGAGATATAATGATTTGGTTTACAAGTATTTTCTTATGTAAATATTTAGCATAATTCGAAAAAAAAAAAAAAAAACTGTTTAAAGAAGATTTTGGAAAATTTTTATTTTGTACTTTCTTCTCTGTCGCTGGAAAATAAATTCGGTGATGACGGCCGCATCATCGACTTTCATTTTCGAGTTTCGAAGAGGAAAGGCCACTGTAGTAAATTCTACTACAGATTTATTTTAGAACTTTCTAAAAATTTTTATTGTTCTAACTATAATTAGAGATATTGAGTAGTAAGAACTTATTTATCTATTATTTTGAAATAAATGGAAATTCAACTTGGTATTTAATTCTAAAATTTTCCGTTAACTAATTGAAAATTTTAGTGAAATAAAAGTTAGGTAATAAATGAATTGAAACCCCTAATTGAAATAAGAGAATTAATGCTAAGGATAAAGGAAGATAAATATTTTAACTTATGAATATTGGTAAAGACTTAGTGAATAATCAATGAATTAAAAGAATGGAGATTTAACTTGTATAAGTTTAATTGCAATTTCCTTAACATAAATAACTTACCCAAATATAAAAGTTGAAGTGTTAAATGAGGAACTGGAATTGAATATTTTACAAGTAGGAATTTAGGAAAAATGAAGTATTCAATAAATTACTGTTATAATAAGAATTTATTGGTATAAACTTAAGTGATAATTGAAATTTTACCCAAATTAAAGGTGAGTATTATTAATAGGTGATTTTAACTTAAGTAAATAAAATGAAATTCTTTAATAAATAAAGATTGATGTGTAGGGTTATAAACTTAAGTATGTTTTAAAATGCTACTAGTAATATAATAAAAAGTAGGTAATATAAATAAATGTCTGTAAACCCTAGATAATGAATTAATAAGATCCTTTATTTATAAAAATGGAGGTTTTAAGGTTAATAATTTAAGTGTAAGTAGAGGGTTACTGTAATTAAATATAATAAAACGTAAACATTAAATAAAGGAATGAAATTAAGGGTAAGTTGAAATTGTAATTTATAAAACGAATATATATTTATTGAACCATTAATAAGTAAAAAGGAATTGAGAAGAAACTTGTAAATTTTCACTTGCATTCTTAAACATACATAACTTACCATATAATAAAAGTTGCAATGTTAGTAAGAAAATGTAAAGGGAAATCTTACAAGTGAAGATATTCAAAATATTTGTTGTTATTAATGAGAATTTATTTTATAGACTTAAGTAATAAAAGGAAACTTAAGTAATAAAAAGGAAATACAAATATAATGAATTTGGTGATAATTGGAAAATAAACTTGTAAGAAACAAAGAAATCCCTCATAAATGAAGGAAAGAAAAATCAAAACACTGAATTATGAAATAAATGTATAATGAGATATTTTGGTGTTGATTTGAATTGTTGGTTGATGTATGTTGTTGGGTAAGGAATTATGGAGTTGTTAGATTTACAAATAATCTATCTTTGTTCCATCTTAGGCTGTTGAGCAACGGATGCACTTGATAGTTATTCTTCATTCGTACAACTTCAGAATCTGAACCCGAACAACTAATTGTCGTTTGATTTAAATGATTGGTTGTTGTATGTGGTTGTGCTGTTTGTTAAAATGTATGGTTGTTGCATTTGATTGAGTATGAATGATTGAATCCACTTGAATAGTTCATTTAAAATAAATATTTAACCTTTTAGATTTTATTAGTAAATACAGGTGTTGGAAGCAACTGCTACTGCTGTTGGTTCCAAAATAATAAAGCGTATATTGCCCGACAATAGGTACGATTTCGGATTACGTTTAAAGCGATATTTTATATATTTTTCCCGTGTTGGGATATAATATTTTGATTATATATGTAATATACTTGTATATTTGGATATTATATTTTCTCCAGAGTCCCTCCGTACAAAGGAGACTCTGCCAAAAATTTTCGAAAATTTTGGACTTAGAATTTTGTTAAAATATTTTTCCAACTTTAATAACTCAAGTATTAAAGGATATAATGATTATAAAACAGGAATATTTCATTTAGGAGGATTAATCCAGGAAAATATTGTTTATAAATTAAAAATTGAAATAAAAAGTACTGTTTATTCTTCCTTCTCCCTTCTTTTTTTCCTTTTCGGGGACGAAAAGTTTTGAGTGGGGGAGATTGTAACGACCTGATAAATTTATGATATTTTTATAAATTTAATTTATATGTTTGCTAATTTAATCCAGTATAAAATTAAAGTCTTAGGATTTTAAAAGGATGAATGTAGGAGTTAGATAGTAACTGTAATTACAGGTAGAGATTTAAAAGGTTATATGACATAGATTTGAAAATAACTGAAAGTTGTGTTGTAGTTATAAGTCTTAATTTGTTGGTTTAATGGTATTAATGTAACAATAACTGAATTGGATTACATACACACAAACATTTGAAAAATTTATTAGGTGGACTAAATTGGTTAAAGTTCATAAGTTGTGCATTTCAATTTAGTAGAAATTCTAAACGATAAACGAAGATTTAAATAAACGCTAAATTAAAACTATGTAAAATGGTGACTTAAGGCCTAGTTATAGGAATTGGAATATAATCCAAAATTTAATTAATGATAGTAACGTAGTATTAGCTAATAAATAGATTTCAATGCAGTAACCAAATGAAAGGAATAGGAATGAATATATATATTGAATAGGAATGAATATATATATTGGTTTGAAATGAAATAAAAATGTGTCACATTTAGATGGAGTAAAATTTAAGAAACCTATAAATGTGGAATCAGTAAACATTTGTAAAAAAATATTGCCTAGAATAAAATTCATTTAATATAAGAATTCAACGGTGGAAGATTTACATTTGGATTGAAAGGTATAATTAATTGAATTGGTGATTTGGGAATTTAATCCAAGGGTTACTCTAAAAATAAATACGGATAAAAAGAGGTTAAACTAAGGAGGGGCATTAATTGATTTTAAGGCTTATTTAATACGTTAATAGGCAAGACTCCGCATTCATACATTTATACAAAGATAAATAGAAGCACAAGTGTGATATAATGTAAATAGATGGATATCAACCTTTATTTATATGTTAATGGGATTTAATTTCTATTGTATAAAAACCGCAATTTAATGAAGATTGAAATAGCTAATTCATACGTTAGTTGATTTAGCTGGAATATGAAGATATTTAATGGAATAGTGAAATCAAATGGGAATGGGTTTCCATTGTTCATTTGAATTCACATTCATCATAAAAACTTATTTGAAAACCAAAGGAATAATAAAGGAATCAAGACTTAATTAGTAATTTGGATTTAAGACATGGCAATTTGGATTTATTGCAACATTTAATACCATAGAATTTAGTAAAGCTTATTCAAATTTTAGTTGACCATTTGTGATATAACTTTTTGAAAACAAGACTTTATTTATGAATTGAGTATTTGATTCAACGAATGGTAATTACTTCATTTAAAAATGGAATTTAACGTAAAT
The DNA here is from genome assembly GCA_030765085.1 of Allium cepa. NCBI lineage: Eukaryota > Viridiplantae > Streptophyta > Magnoliopsida > Asparagales > Amaryllidaceae > Allium > Allium cepa. The sequence continues at coordinate 179,751,123 of CM060940.1, forward strand.
TAGTACGTTATTAAAGTTAAATGAAAGCTGTAAACATTTGACTTAGAGAACAATTGAGTGAAATCTTAACTAATGTAAACTTCATCATATTGACATCCATAACTGTGAATCATAGGAAGAAGGTAAATAAATGAACTTAACCAAACTATTTATGTTGAATATTGAAAATTTGAATAAATAAATAGTTAAGAAAATTAAGGGAATGGGAATAAAAATTTATTTATAATTTGGAATTTTAATTACGGTGAAAAGGGTTAACTGCAATTAAAAGTAAGTTGAGATGGAAATCAAGTTATTTATTTAATTTGGTTTAAGATGAGAGTGTATAAGTATAAGATTAGGTAATTTGTGAGAATAAATTTATAATTCCCGAATAATAAGAAAACGCAGAGGTTAGCACTGCGAAATTTATATACTTATAAATTTTAATTCACATCCAAGCTTGCTAAATTATTTGGAATTGATTGGATTATATAAGTAATGAAATTTGGCCAATATTTAAAGTTGAAAGAAAATTTGGATTTTATGATTAATTTTAATTTATTTAATAAATATTAAAAATAGCCATTTTTGTCACGGACTCGGATTTCGACGAAAACAGTTTCATCGGATCCGTAACGGTGAATTATAATAATGTTTCAAGTTTCGTTGCGATCGGACTTGTCGTTTGATCGTACGGACTCGAAACGCCTTGAAATTTACGCATTTTGAAATCAATTTGAAATTTTGTTTTTTTAGCATAACTTCTTCATACGATCGAATTTGGTCACGAAACTTTTTCCATCGCGTTCAGAATATTTTAAAACACCTATTTGGATATATAGTTTTAACAAATTCGACTCCGGAGGCATAGCGGGCTTTTTGGACCATGGTTTGTCACGCACGTTCGCGTATCCAGTCTAGCTACCCTACCTCTAGCCTATCTATAAATATACATCTATAAACCCTAGCTCCTTTCTTTTTCATTTGCTGTAAGTTCATTTCTTCACTCTTTTCTCTTTCCCAAATGTATACATCTCAGATCCAATTCCAGATCCATCCACAGTTCAAAATCAAAAGTCAAAACTCAAAAATTTCAGAAAATTCCAGAAAAAATATATGTTGAAGTATTCGATACGCGTAATATACTGGTGAAATTCGTTTTTCAATTGGAGCTGTCGTTTATTCAGAATAAATTCAAACAGCCCCAAAACCGTTCATCATCGCCGTAACAAAAGTTGTCGGATCGGAAAAACATTTCTGGGTTTTGGAGAGGGAACCGAGGGGATCGCATCTGTGTAGTTTGTTTCGAGTTTCAACGGTTGGATTGGCGGGAATTTTCGATTAGGGTTGATAAAGTATGGGTTGCGTGCGTGTTTTCCTCTGTTCGAAGGTGCGTGCGTTGCTGTAGCTATGCGCTTCTCTTTAGGTGACGTGGCTTGTGAAGGTGAATGTGTGTCATTTGTTTATTTCCAATTTTTGAATTCAATCACCATTTTTCGCCATAACTTTCTCATACGAAGTCGGATTCACACGAATTTTTTTTTGTTAGGATCGTAATTTAATTCCGGACACGATGACGCTGGTTTGGACGAATTCTGAGACGGGCGAATTTTTGGGTTTAAATCGGGTTTGAATTCGATTTAAATTCAAAAGGTGAGTGTTTTAACCCACTCACAATTACTAGAAGCTTTTATGTTTGTTAAATAAATTTTAGAAATGAATAGAAATTTATTTATGAGCTTTTGGCATGTTATTTCATCCATATCTGTTGAATTGCATTTTTTTAATTTAGCTGTTAATTAAATTGATTGATTGCGTATTAATTGGCTGTTAGAAATTATTGTTGCATATGATCTGCTAGTTAACAGTTATATAAATTATTGGGGAATATAAACTGTTAGATAAATAGTTGATAAATCTAAATTGAAGAAAACTGCTAGTTATTACCTGTTGTATATTACCAAACACATATTGTTATTGATAGATGTTTGTGATTGGATGATGGATGTTTTGTGATTGGATTATGGATGTGTTGTTGAATGGATGTTTATTTGGATATCATTAAACTGCAAGTTAGCATACATTTCACATTTCATTCGGGATTGTGGTTTGAAATGATAAAACCGCAAAGTTTTATTTTTAAATTGCGGATTGAAATGATAAATATCCGTATCACTTGACCATAGGATAGAAAATTATATACAGGCACCGCGGTCTATATATAACTATTTTAATGTGATTTCTATGGTTTGGATGGAATACGGTTTATAAAAATCTTAAATTTTTATACTGAATAAATGTTTTCTTCCATATTTATATGCATATGAAGTTGAAATTTTGAAATAAAAAGGTGAATAAATTTCTTTATTAAAAATGGAAGAAAATTAAGAAAATGGAGTTTGATGATTTATATCCTATATTTAAATATTAAGTTGGAAATTTTAAAGATATGATATTTATAATTGGATTTTTCCCAAAATATTTTGAAATGAATATTCTAGTAAAAATTGAATTTGGAAATATATATATATATATATATTTTACTAGAAATTGAAGTCTTATTAATTATGGATTTTATGTGAATGGTCAAGATTAATTAATAGAATATTGATTTCGAAAGGATAAAAAAAATCCAACTTTAGTTGAAATATTAATGCTCAAAATGGATATAAATATATATAAAATTGAAATGGTTTTGGGGACTTGAAGTAATATTTTGGATTTTGGATTAACTTTTAAAGAAGAAATATTTTGAAAGCCATGTAATTTATTTCTTTATAAAGCAACAGTAAAGTTAAACCTTTTTAATTCGCATACCGTTGAATATCCAAACCATTTAGTTTTGAAAATAATGGTTTTAAAATACTATGGATTTTCGAAGAATTATGTTGAAAGTTACAAACAAAATATTGGTTACATGGGATATTAAATAATAAAAGTGACATAATTTTTGGAAAGGAAAATTTATTTGGGAAACGATATCATTGATTTGAGTCTTTATAAATTAATATCAAAATGAATTGTTTGGGTTTAAAAGAAGAAATGATATCGAGATATTATGGTTTTGAAATGGATTATATTCTGGTTTTAAAGTATAAACTGTTTTTAAATAACCGCGGTGTTATAATAACGATTGGTTGGCAAAGAGACCGGGATCGGATATGGACATACTCTCTGTCGATACCGAAAACCACTTTGACTAACCGTGTACGCGGTGGAGATTCCAGAATGAAGTAGGTGGTGGCGACGTTTCCTGTAAGGTAAATACGTGGACCCAACTCCCGTGAGTTGGCATAAGGTGGCTAAAACAGGAGCGATTCTCAGGCCAATGAGGTCATTCCTCTGATCGGACGCTCCTCTTCGATATTATACTTTGACTTGGATTGATTCAGTGGCCACTTCTATATTTTGATTTTGGGGGAGTTAGTTCGAGGTGGGCGGCAGCTGCGCGCTGCGCGTTACCATCAGCCTGGATAGCAATTGGTATATCTACCCTGGCATTGCCTAGTTGTGCCGTGTCACCTACCCTATCGCGCCTTGTACGAGTTTGGTTTTCTCCCGTAGCCCGTGTGGTATCCTCTAGTGGCTTCCCGATCAGGAGGGACTATGATATTGGATGGACTACTGGGACTATTACGTGTTAAGGGCTATATGGGTAACCCCTTAACGCTATTAAAAAGTAAGTTTATTTTATAAATAGACACTATTATAATAGCGCAATATACTACATAGTAAATAGTTTAACGGATCCTTAGGAGATGTAAATCCCGAACATCTCTTGAGTTACTGTACTCATATTTATTTCTGTTTATTTAACTCACATAAGATATTCTAGTCTGACTCGGGTGTTTTTGTCTTTCAAATTCGCTCGGGTCAGTCCGAGCGTTTCAGGATAGCAGGTTTTAGCTTTGGAGGACGAAGACGAAGATTCAGTATTATTTTATATATATAGTATTGCACCACACTCTTTCTATTCCGCTGCATTTTCGTATTGGTATGTGTGACTCTGATATTCATTGTATAAGTAAAATTCAGCTTTTGTAAACTGTTTATGAACTGTATATTTGTTATTATATTTTATCCTTCCGCTGTGAGATTCTGTTTTGTTTTATTCCTTCTCTGTTTTTCTTATTTACCCCATAACAATCCGCCCTTGCGTATGCTTTGAATTGGCACGTGTGTCGTTTAAAGTGTGTGAAAGGCGGGATGTTACAGCCGCCGCCATCTTCTCCCCTTGGCCGAAACCCTAATCCAAAATTCCCGACAATCCAACCGTCGAAACGCCAAACAAAATACATAGATGCGCTCCCCATCGTCCATACTACAATACCCAGAAACAGAATTTCGATCAGACGAACTTTGATGCGACGCTGATGAACGGCCACGGGCTGTTTGAATTTATTCTGGATGAACGACAGCTCCAAATGAAAAACGAATTGCACCAGTATATTACGCGTATCGAATACTTCAACATATATTTTTTCTGGAATTTTCTGAAATTTTTGAGTTTTGACTTTTGATTTGAACTGTGGATAGATCTGAATTGGATCTGAGATGTATACATTTGGGGAAGAGAAAAGAGTGAAGAAATGAACGTACAGCAATGAAAAAGAAAGGAGCTAGGGTTTATAGCTGTATATTTATAGATAGGCTAGAGGTAGGGTAGCTAGACTGGATACGCGAACGTGCGTGACAAACCATGGTCCAAAAAGCCCGCTATGCCTCCGGAGCCAAATTTGTTAAAACTATATATCCAAATAGGTGTTTTAAAATATTCTGAACGCGATGGAAAAAGTTTCGCGACCAAATTCGATCGTATGAAGAAGTTATGCTAAAAAAACAAAAATTTCAAATTGATTTCAAAATGCGTAAATTTCAAGGCGTTTCGAGTCCGTACGATCAAACGACAAGTCCGATCGCTACGAAAATTGAAACATTATTATAATTCACCGTTACGGATCCGATGAAACTGGTTTCGTCGAAATCCGAGTCCGTGACAAAAATGGCTATTTTTAATATTTATTAAATAAATTAAATAAATCATAAAAACCAATTTTATTTTTCAACTTCTATTATTAGCCAAATTTCATTACTAAAATAATTCAATCAGTTCCTATTGATTTAACACGCTTGGATTTGAATTAAAATGTATAAGTATATTAATTTGCAGCGTTAATATCCGCACTTTCTTATTATTAGGAAATTAAAATTTTATTCTAAAACCCAATTATTAAAACTTATACCCTTATACTCTCAACAAAATCTAACTAAATAAATAATTGGATTTCCATTTCAACTCATTATCTTGATTGCAATTAGCATTTTTACCATAATTAAATTCCAAATTATTAATAACCCTTATTTTTCTTAACTATTTATTAATTCCAATCCAATTGAATTCAACACTATAAATTTGATTAATTTATTATATTCACTTCCTTTCTATTATTCAAGTTATTGTTGTAAATACGACGAATACTAACATTAGTTTAAGATTCACTCAATGTTTACCAATTCTATTTCCATTTAATAACGTAATATTTTACGTTCAATTCTATTTCATTTGTCGTAAATACCACTTGTTGAATTAAATACTCAAATCATAAATAAATCTTGCTTCTAAAGTTATACCAACAATGGTCCAGTTAAATTTGAATTAGCTTTACCTTTATTTTATGAAATTAACTATTGCAATAAATCCAAATTTATAAAGAAGGTTAGATTCCTATACTACTCCTTTGGTCTCAATTAACCTTTTATGGCGATTATGAATTTCCATGTATAATTGAAACTTTTATATCCCTTAATTTTTTTTTTTTACTATCATTCAATATCTACATATTCTAGCTAAATTCAACTAACATATAAATTAGCTATTCCAACTTCCATTAATTTCGATTATCATACTATAGAAATTAAATTCCCTTAACCACATAAATAAAAGTTGATCCCCATCTATTTACATTATATCACGTTTGCATAAATTTATTCAATGGTCACTTTTAATTAATAACTATCAAATTTCCAATCCAAATGTAAATCTTCCACCTTTGAATTCTTATATTAAATGGAATTTAATATTTACTGATTCAACATTTATATGTTTCTAAAAATTAGCTCCAACCAAATGTGACAATTTACATTTCATTTCTATGGAATATATACTCATCTTATTCCATTTATTTGGTTACTGCATTGAAATCTATTTATTAACAAATACTAACGTTATTATCATAAAAAAAATTGCTTCCCAATTTTATTCAATACTTAGAACAAAAATTTTCACATTAAATCAAATCCTTCTATTCAAACCAAGTATCATGCTATGATAATATTTTACGTTGGTTACACTGAAAAAATCAACTTTTTATCGTTATCAATTAACATATATTAATTGCACAAATTAAAGGAATTAATTGCCATTTATCCAATTAAATTTCATACATCAATCTATTTCATCTAAATCCTTACCTATGAATATTGCAACCTTTAATTCCATTAAATACCAATTAACCCAAATTATTTCATTTATTCTAAGTCATATCACTAAAATAATTTATCATAATAAACTTAAAATCTATACGTTTATTGATTTATTTCTATTTGTCTTATGTTAAATTCTAAATTTAGTAAGACAACCTAAAGTACTCCATTCAATCGACAGTCCCTTTCAATTGTTAATACGTACTTAAATTTCTACAGTTGCCTTCCATCTTCACTTCCGTTACTATGATAAAAATTAGTAACGTTTATGCCATCAATCCATCATAATTACTTACCCTTAATTGAGTTTGATTTCCAAATAAATTTGCTGACCCTTAATTAGACAATTTATAAAAGTTTGTCATCATACCTATAGTTCTACGCTTATGCTATGTCTTAAATTTCAATAAATTTATAAATTTTGAGATGTTCATTAGGGTTTACAAATTTATTGACTTGCAATAACAGGGTTTCTTAATCTATTCAATTTATCGTTCACAATCTTTTATTGCATTAATTTGGTTTAATATTCCCATATTAAATTTTATGTACAGGTAAGAATTTTTCTTTCTTTCTCTACTTAATTCATTTGAATTTTATTCAATGTCTTTAAATAGGTTTCTAAGTCACTTCTATATAATTTATTCTAGCCTTCATTTTAATATTTATCTACCACCTTTATTCTTTCAACTAAAATAAATTACAAAAATCCTATTAAACAACAATTTTAAATGGTCGAACTTTACGGGTCGTTACACAAATAAATCTTTGTACATATATTTTAAAAATCTAAAATATATATTTTTAGTGTTTAAGAAATAATTTTTAAAAGAAAGTTTATTAATAACTTTATACATATATTTTTATAACAATTTTAAATTTTAAACACTTTAAAAAAACAAAATAAACCTTTGATTAAATCCTTATTTAAACTATCGTATAAAAAAAATAAAAAATTATTTTATACTTTGAAAATAAATTGAATTAGTCTAAATTAACTTTTATAAATTCTAAATTCAGAAAAGCATTTATCTTTTGAAAAATAATAATTTTAAAACAAAGCTTTAAATTACAATATGCTCATACATATATATATTATCAACAGATTAAATTAAATTTCAAAACATTTCCAAATTATAACATACACATACATATATATTACAATTTGAAAATTCATCTTTAATTTAAAACAAAAGATCTTTCTATTCACAATATATATCAAATATATGTATTATAAATAGAATAAAATTTTATTAGCTTTCAAAAATAAATTTTATAAATTTTAAATTGTTAAAAAGATATTGATGAAAATTACCAGATTACATATCTATTAACCTTTAAAAGATTAAATTTACCAATTTAAATTAAAATTATAAAGAAAAATTATCAAACAAATTTAATTATTAATGCAGATTATTAAATTGATATTGCCTAAAATTCCGGGTCGTTACACTATAATTATTTCACTTCTAAATTTTACTCTAATATTTCTTTTCAAAAATCCAATTCTATATATTTCGATTACCCAGCGTATCGGAATATCCAATTAAACCATAGTAACCAATATTGTAATTATCAATATAAGTCATCACAGCATATCAAACATTCATAACACAGAATATTAAATAATCTAAATAATTTTTGGGAATCTAGTTGGATCCCTCCAACCTATTTTCCTGCATCCACAGACATTAGCACAATACCAATTCGACTTCGAGGAGGAATATCGCGGTATATGGGATTTATATAATATCATCCGCTATTATGCGGCTCATAGGATCTCATCCGCTATCTAATGTGGAAAATCAATCACTCCAATATATACTATATACTACTATATAATATATCACATCAAATCAATTCAATCATTCAACCAATTATTTAAATTTAACTATTTAAATTTAAATCAAACCCAAATGAGTGAGATTAACTCACCGTTGCTTTTTTATTTGCAGTCTGATCCATCTTGACTTGTTTCTCCATAATTTTAGACCTTGTATGAACATTTATACGGTTTATTAATATTCGAGATAATCGAACAATTAATTATTATTTTTTGGCTGTCAATCTTTGAGGGAAGATGTGTGATTTAAACGAAGAGAAGGGATAATGTCGGACTGAAAGGGAGCAAGCGTTTCGAGCACACTTCTAGGTCAACTGACGGAGATTGACCTCTGAGGTGATTTGAAAAAGTTCTGATGTGAAGGGAATTTTGACCAGTTATCAAATTAAATTTTCGATATAGATTTCAGCGCGTTTATCTATCATACGCTCACCCCACAACTCCAAATACTACGAAAATTGAAATCCGATAATAATACAATATTACGAGCCCAATGGAACTGGTTTCGTCGAAATCCAAGACTGTGCCTCGAGGCTATTTTTAAATATCGATTTAAACGATATATTTTCAAAACTGAACAAATCACCTTTAAATTCAATTTTAACACTTTTACTATCTTCAGTATTATCACCATAAATTTTACAAGCCTTTAAATTATTTTTAACAGGCTTAAAACTCTAGCTTCAACATTTTACCCAACGTCAAATTATTTAAATTTAATAATTAAATTATCAAATAAATAGTGATATTTGAATTCAAGTTAAAGAATTAACTTTTTAAATATTTAAAATCAATTAAATATTCCAATTTCAAATTGTCCAAAATTCCGGGTCGTCACATTCATCCCCCCTTAAAAGAATTTCATCCTCGAAATTGCTAGTTAGGAAGAATGATCCAATAGCATTACTATTTTCCAAAACTAAACGGTTTTATCAACTTGCCATAACATATCCTTTATTAAAGACCCACTATTACTTAAACCAACTTCCCAAAACCTTCCATAGTTTCCAACAACATTATTTACTCTATATATTCAAATTTAAATTTAAATTCAAATTTAAATTATCACAACTTTCTCAAAAAAAAATCTAACTTTGAATTTTTTTGAAAGAATGATCTATAGATTAGGGAAAAAATCGTTATGATTGAAATGATAAACTCGAGCGATTTTATGGATTTTAATACTAATTCGATATTGCGGTTTGAAATGATACATAACCGTAAATTGTTAAATTGCGGATTAAAATGATAAATATCCGTATCTCTTAACCCTAGGATAGTAAATTATATACAAACACCGGATTGGTTAAATTAAATAGCTTTTAAATCCCTAATTTTTAAATTTAGTTAAATGACATTTTGAAAAAAAATTGATTTATATAAATTGAATTATTATAAAATTCAAGTTTAATGTTCAATTGGAATTGATTTAAGGAATGGTTTGAAGAAATTAAATTGGAATTGTAAAGTTGAATTTGAAATATAAGTGAAGTTTATCTAGTTGAGTTATCAAAATTGTTTGAAATATGACCTTGAGATGTATTGAAATTAGAGTAATTTAAATTGATATTTCAAACATGGATTGGAAGCGATATAGAATTAAATTGTAACAACAAGTATATTTTTAATAATTTTATTTGTTTTATAAATATATTTAATTGAAATTTTGTGAAATTTTAAACAATAAAATTTTGAATTTTAAATTTGATTTTTGAAATGCGTCTAATTAAACACAGCTAATGGTAAATTTTCATCAGATAATATAAAAGTTTATTTTATTGTGAAATTTTATTTCAATTTATACCAGTTAAAAATCAATGGTAATAAAATGTTTTCCAAAGCTGAATATTTTACTATAGAGAATCTGTAAATCATCTTCCGAGTGAGATGTCATAGTTTGTTTCTTCAAATTTGGACTGTTATTGCTCCGTCGATCTTATTTTCGACGAAATAGCAGCATTTTCAGTACCGCTATCGACTTTTGATTGAATAACCCTATAACTGATATCAGTATACTGTTTGATTGTCTCGTCGTGCTGATCTTCGTAGTATTTTTTGTGTGTTTCGACGTCCGGTGGACGGCGAAATCTGTAATACGTTGGACCGTATCGGTACCCGTTTTAAAACCTTTTGGGTTCCATCTATCCCTTTATATACCTACCTGTCCAATACCATATAGCAATTGCATTTATATCTCTTAAATTCTCATGCTTGACTATTTGTTATCCATCGGTTCCAAAATTTTAAACCAGTTCATTTTTCTCTGCTCTTCCTTTTTAAATATAACTAATGTAAACTTATGTACTGTTCATTTTTTTTACAAACTGGCTACTTTGCCTTCCTGCATCTCTGTTATCTCTCATGCTGTAATGATCCTAACTCGACCTTCGAAAATTGGCACCGATTATGACACTCGTATTCAAATGCCGCAGATCCAAACGTCGAATCTGGTTCGTAAGAGCTTGTAACACATTAATTATAACAACACAGTGGAAGAAATGAAATAATACATTGATATACAACATTTGATACACTATCCAGATACAATGATGATACAATAGAATGATACAATACATATCAATACTATCAGATATACAAGACACAACGGAAATAATATCTTTAATAGAACGTATCTCCAAAATCAAATGCTCCAAATTAAAGCTAGCTCGAACTTCAGATCACGTTGCACAAAGCTAAGCAAGGCCAGTCGTCCAAGACTGAAGAAGATCCCATAGATTGAAAGCTACCAATCCAAAGACTTCGAAGGCTATTGAATCTACACCTATTACTTGATTATCTGAAAAACCCAACTCTAGACTGCCCGTGTGGAAAATAGTGGGCACTCAGAGTTTAGGAAAGGAACAATAAACTCCGGGTCAGTCATGGGACTGGTGTGAGCAAACAAAAACAGTTTTACCTTTAAACAAACAAAAGAATTTTATATTGAAATGCTTTTTGGAAAAATGAAACTACCATAAGGCCTCCAGGCACACACACAATGCAATCACACACATGGGGGAGATTTCACCTTATGATAATCAAACATGCTTACAATGCAAAAATCATTTTTGATATTATTGTTAGTGCATAGTGGAAAACATTTCGAAAGTATAATATAAATCCAAACCGGCATAGGTACCATTATACTATGCCTACTATAGCTGCCATGTTAAATGGCAGGTTCTACAACTAAAACCGTATAAGGCGCGTATTGGATGAATGGATTTCCACCAAATTGTCAAGCTAAGGAACTTCCTATTGCCACATGGGAACGCCTCTGGAGGAGCGCCCTGAGAACCTACCCGGCTCTCTGCTAACACAAGGCCGGCTACCACCTTCCCGGGGAACAAAACCTAAGATATGCCACTCCCGGTCCTTTGGGACCTTTATCTGAGGGCCCTCTACACCAACAACAACACACAATAATAAATATACTACAGTGTCGACGTGAGTAAGTATCTGGGCTCCATACCATGATGCCACCCTTTTCCAAAAGGAATGGTCATACCCTAGGGGAGCTACCCCTGAAACCTTGCCGCAACATTCCTGTTTCGACCATTACCGGTTTGTGAGGCTCGATGAGGTCTCGTCCACAAAGCTACGCTTTTTCACAAGCCATGCTTTGATCAATAAATGATCAGCCGCACTTCGTATGCCACATTACCAAATTAGGAATGTATCACTAGTAACCATCAACTACATAACCTCTGAGCTCGTATGTCTCAGAGAAGGGTGTTAAGCTAAGAGAATAAATCTCTGCCACCAACAGAAATGTATTTGATAGAAACCGGTCTTACATCTTAAAGTGTAATATCAGACACACATCTATACAAGTCTGTCTCGGCTTCGAACAGAACCGAAGGCACTTCCGAAGAAGCCCTTGCAAATCCGAGTATTAACAATCTCGATCGGACTTCCCATCACTTAGGGAATCATTATACTGTAGCTACTCAGTGCAGAGACAATCGATATGTCATCCTATCGTTCTCACAAATACCTAGTCTTCACCACCGGTCTTCAAATGCTATCCATAACGACGTATCATTATTCGAAATGGGTTATATGACACAAGATTCTCTCCCGGCTAAACCAAATAATGAGCGATGTATTTAAAAACTTATGGATAAGGGATTTCAGTTAAGTCACAACTTTAAAATTCAAAACTTTCTTTCAAATGGTTTAAACCAATTACATTTCAAATCTTTAAACAAAAAGATTTATTCCATAAAGTTCACCCACTTTCACAAAGATTCATTCACGGATTCCAAAACAATTTCCATTATAATTGGATTAATTCATTTAATAGTTAAATTAAAGATTTTGCTTATAGCTTCAGAACCGTTTCCAAAGATCCATTTATAACTTGGAAAACCATTTCAATTCGAACTTGAAATTCCTTTAACACAATTTGGAAATTCATTTCTTATATGAAAGCTTTTATCATTTGAAAACAAATAGTTTTTTTTTTCGAAAAAGTTTGATTTCAATTATACGAGTTAACGTTTTTCAAACTTGGGTTAAATTTAATTCTCAAAACAAAACTATAAAGATGGTTCAAAAACCCATATAAACTTGTATGACCTTTTACATCATAAATTCTCAAAATAGAATCCAATTTCAAATATTGAATACAAATTTAAATCAAAATTCAAAACCAAATTAAGTTATTCAAATATAACTTTTATATGTGAAATCCCTTTTCAAAAGCTTTTTCCACTTTAAATCCGATCCATTTCCAAAATCATTTAGACTCAAAAATTCAATTTTTTTTAATTTTTTTTTAAAAATCTGTGACTTAACCAATTTCCACTTGCAATCCATATTTGTGTGTGTATAGTGTAGTCCAGGGGTTTTACATAGTAGTGCACAACATCAATCATCGTAGTTCATTCATATAAATATTGATAAGCGGTATAACCCATAACGCTTATCTTCGTTCACAGATTCAAAGATAAAGTAAATTTATGAATCATAAAGATTCATCATTACGATTCGATGTGGGTTTCGGATAACCAACTGGAATCCGACTCCCTGTCGCATCGAAATTCAAATGCCGATTTATGGGCAAAAGGGTTTTTCACATGCATATAGGAACAAATCACAAATCACAGTTCATCGCAAAGAAATCACAGTGTCACAACAAAAGTATCAATCCAGTACATAATATTTGATGATAGTCAATCATCTTCGGTTAAGGTGATTGTGATTAAAGTGAATTAACCATATTATTATCTTTATTAATTATTTTAAATCAATGTTTGATTTTACTTAATTACGAATTAATTTAATCTTAATAGGCTTTATGAATTATTTATTCTTTAGTTGTTAATTTATTAATTTTATATTGTTAATTAATTAAGTTTAATTACCTTTATTCATTGACTATTATCTAATTAATTAATTTTAAATTATAATATCATTACAAAACATCAATTGTTAATTACTATTTCATCATTATAAACAAATTTGGTTAAAGTTAATACTTGAATATTTGATTTGCTTTAAAAAAAATTATTAAGTTAAATTTTAAAAACAACTTTTAATTAAAAGAAAATATGAGATTTAAAATATCTTTGAACTTCACAAATTTTAAATAATTGACTCAATATCATTTACCTCCAATTTCATTTACAACTATCATTTATTCAAAAAATTATTTACTAGTTTTCCAAAATTATTTACAACCTCCAAACACACTGACACGACAACCCCCACGTGCACGTGCACGGCCAATTTCGCCATCGTTGGTCGGAGCTGCAGCTACCAACCAGTCGACCACCATCCCTCAAAACGATACAAACACCTAGAACGTGATTTTATTTCGAAAACAAGGATCGAGACATCACGACCAAACCAACTCATCAGGCACGTCATCGGAAATACGCCTCGCGCCATCTCCTCTGACCATTAGCGGCCACCGAACTTTGACCCAAACTCCATCAACGCGCGACGCTTCGATTTGCACCATTGACACGCAGTCCGATCAACCATAGACGGCGTAGCACCGTTGTTTCAAACGTGAAGAGAAAAGGTTTTTTAAACCCTAATTTGATCTCGACTCAAAAATCTAAGGATTTATAATTTTATCTCGTATTTTTCTGATGATCTCGAACCTTCAATCTTGCTGCTACAACGAACTCGAAGGCTATAATTTATTAGATCACCAGATTTTGGTAATACTTCATTTTCCATATTATCCCAAATATCCCATTGAAAATTCAATGAAAAATTTAAATTTTAGTTTCAAAAATCATCATTTTTAGAGGGAATTGAAATCATATTACTGAAAAAGGAATCTATGATATTCGATTTCTTGCTTGTTTGGGTGGTGACAGTGTTTTTACATTTTCCAGAAAGAAAACTATATAAAACTTTCTTTAAACTCATTACTAAAATAAAGTACAAGTTTAAACAATATTTTGAACTTGTTTACAATCTTTTTTCAGAAGCAAAGAGGGAGAGAGAGGTTTAAATTGATATTGTTTACTTGTTAAACCTGATACTTGAACGTACTCAGTTTTCAGTAAAAGAAAAATGTATGATCTTGCCTCAATTTGTTACTGAAACAAAATGTAGTGTCACAACATACTTTAACTTATTCTCAATCCATCTTTCAGAAGGAATAAGGAGAGTTTCTGGTTTTGGCATGGTTTACACTGTAAACCATAGTGTTACAGGAAAAAGAAAGAAAAAAAAAACAGAAGGAAGAAACCACATTTCTAGGCAAAGAAAAACTCAAGCATAGCAACCATTCTCAAGCAAGGGTTTTAGCACCATTCAGCATCCATAAAATCAACAATTTATACAAAAGAAATCAAGGGTACTCACCATTTTCTCTTGATAGTTTTTCAAAACAGAGATAAAAGCCTGCAACTTTTCTTCTTTTCTTACTTTAAAACTTGGGGTTTTAGATCTACAAATTGTAGTTGCAGATCTGTGATTATTCTTGTTATGTTCATTCACTTAATTTATTAATAATAGTAGTCTTTAATTACTTACAGTTAGGATTTATAACAGAGAAGCCTTTTTATTTTTTGCAACTTGAAAACCAGAAATAGCTTTTAATTCTTGATTCTTCCTGCAAATAATTGAATGTTATTGTATTAAATTCCGGTTTTATTATATATTATAACTTCAAGTTCAAATTAAAAAAATACTTTTCTTTTATTATTTCTAGAAAAAAACTATGCATTGCTCTGAAACCCAGAAGCTCCCTACCTTTACAAATCCGCATTTTTGTTTTGAATTGATTGTTAAAACTTGATTTAGAAATCACAATCTCACTAAACTATGAAGTTTTAAACCTACCTGAGAGATGAGATGTATCACTATAGTTTGATGCTTAAGAAAAACACTTCAGATTTAATTTTTGAATTGAAGAAGGGATTTGCACTTTTTTCTTTCTTTCTTTTTCTCTGATTTTTTTTCTTGCTTGAGTGTTGAAGTTAAAATTGCAAAACCTTTTTGGTTACTAAACATCAAAGGTTTGGAGGTTTAAAATTTTGAATTTGGAAGCTGAAAGGTTTTTTTGAAATTTTTTATTTGATTATTTTATTAATGTAATGATTGTTTGTGCAATTTGTAAGAAGATATCATAAGCTCTAGATTTTTGTTAATTATTCTACTCTATCTTCCATGTGAATGTTTGTTTACATTTGTATATATGTATATTCATATGCAATGTTAAAAGGATTGTTTTAACCAATATTTACATTACATATATTACATCTTAACGATTTTAAATGCTACTTATTTTTAATATATTTATTTTAAATTTAAATTCAAACTTCAATTTCAACTTGAAATATAAACTTTCATGTACATTTGTATATTCACACTCACCTTGAATAAATTTAATTTAAATTTCAATATGTGTTCAATTTCACTCATATTTGTAATACACATATATATAAGATTTTAAATTTAAATGACCTTTCAAAACATTCATTATTACAATATTTTAAACTTAAAAAAATTGGAATTTAATTCATATCAAATTTTCACTTATTTTATTTGTTTAAGATCTTGTCCAATTTATTTCCAAATTAAATTCTAAAAGTTAAAATATATTATTAATTTTAATTGATAATTTTTTGGGATGTTACAGATATCCCCTTCTTAAGAAAATTTCGTCCCCGAAATTTGCAAGGGAGACAACAAAGATCGGATAGATACACAAAGATAGAGAATCGACTCACAAATCAAGCCGATTATCTATTCTGCATTTGGCTCGCCAAATTAGAATATCAATAATAGATACAAGAACGAATCTATTTAACTCTTTACAAGATACTCGGGGTCATCCAGATCTTGAAATATACATGGGCATTGGTTAGTTGAAGGGACAACTAACCGTTCGTAGACTATATCTAGACCCAACAGAGAAAACAATATATATTCAATCCAGGTTGGAATATCTCAAAGTATACACCAAACGGTCCCTCATCGGACTTTTATACTCACAAACAATTACAATAAAATTTCAAACTTGGTTTTAATCGAAATCGTTTTATCGATACAAATTATTTAGCTTTATATTCTAGTTAACCAATTTATCAAATTTCAATGTCGCTAAAGTTAAGAATGAAAAGCTGATAGAAATATGAAATAGAGACTTATCAATGATTCGTAGGGCCTCCATCCCACCGAAGCTTCTTCCTCGAGCTGCTACGAAGCAATCAAAGAAATTGGAAAGACGAATCAAAGGAGATTGATAAAGAAAGTTATTTCCATTGTTGCAGGGTATTAACCACTTGTACTGGTATCTCCCTGTCCCCTATCTCGTCCTCTTCTTGCACTCATACTTACTATTAGTGAATAGTAAGAGAATTTACTGAGGCATTCCAACAGATATCTTAGGAATTACTCATTCTAGGGTATACTTCACCTTATCTCTAATGAGTCACTTAATGTGTTATACTCCTGAGCTAAAGTTTTAACCTTCAGCTCTAATACCACTGTAATATTCTAGGCTTTTCAACCATCGACAGCGGCCTATCTCGACTGGTAGGCTTTTCAACCATCCCAGCCCCACCGTGGCACACAATTGTACCCCAAACATCTTTTACGGCCAGCCTTTCGACTGTCATGCCTTTTGGCTAACCAACCCCGTAAAGATGACGTGTGTGGGCAAAAGTCTCCTGCTCGCCACCAAACAAAAAGCGAGAACTCCTCATCACGTTTCACCTAGATAAGCAAGTCTAGTCCGGGTTCGAATAGAACCGAAGGCACTTCCAAAGAAGCCCTTGCAAATCCGAGTACTCACAATCCCGATCGGATTTTCCATCACTTAGGGAATCTCTATACCGTAGCTACTCAGTGCAGAGACAACCGATAGGTCATCCTATCGTTCTCGCAAATACCCGGTCTTCACCACCGATCTTCAAATGCTATCCATAACGACGTATCATTATTCGGAATGGGTTATATGACATAAGGTCCTCTTTTGGCTAAACCGAATAATGAGCGCAGTATTGAAAAACATATGGATATGGGATTTCAGTTAAGTCACAACTTTAACATTCAAAACTTTCTTTCAAATAGTTTAAACCAATTACAATTTCAAATCTTTAAACAAAAAGATTTATTCCACAAAGTTCACCCAGTTTCACAAAGATCCATTCTCGGATTCCAAAACAATTTCCATTTTAATTGGATTAATTCATTTAATCTTTAAATTAAAGATTTAGCTTATAGCTTCAAAACCGTTTCCAAAGATCCATTTATAACTTGGAAAACCATTTCAATTCGAACTTGAAATTTCTTTAACACAATTTGGAAATTAATTTCTTATACGAAAGCTTTTATCATTTGAAAACAAACAGTTTTCTTTTTGGAAAAAATCTGATTTAAATTATATGAGTTAACGTTTTTCAAACTTGGGTTAAATTTAATTCTCAAAACAACACTTTAAAGACGGTTTAAAAACGCATATAAACTTGTCTGACCATTTACATCATAAATTCTTAAAATAGAATCCAATTTCAAATATTGAATTCAAATTTAAATCAAAATTCAAAACTAAATTAAGTTATTCTAAATCAAAATTCAAAACTAAATTAAGTTATTCAAATAAAACTTTAATCTGTGAAATCCCTTTTCAAAATCTTTTTCCACTTTAAATCCGATCCATTTCCAAAACCATTTAGGTTCAAAAATTCAATTTTTTTAAATTTTTTTAAAAATCTATGACTTAACCAATTTCCACGTGCAATCCATATTTGTGTGTGTGCAGTGTAGTCCAAGGGTTTTACACAATAGTGGACAACATCAATCATCACCGATTCAATCATATAAATATTGATAAGCAGTATAACCCATAACGCTTATCTTCATTCATAGATTCATAGATAAAGTAAATTTATCGATCAAAAAGATTCATCATTACGATTCGATATGGGTTTCGGATAACCAACTAGAATTCGACTCCCTGTCGCATCGAAATTCAAATGCCGATTTACGGCCAAAAGGGTTTTTCACATACATATAGGAACAAATCACAAATCACAGTTCATCACAAAGCAATCACGGTGTCACAACAAACGTATCAATCCAGTACAGAACATCTTATGATAGTCAATCATCTTCGATTAAGGTGATTGTCATTAAAGTGAATTAACCATATTATTATCTTTATTAATTATTTTAAATCAATGTTTAATTTTACTTAATTATGAATTAATTAAATCTTAATAGGCTTTATGAATCAATTATTCTTTAGTTGATTATCTTAATTTATTAATTCTAAATTGTTAATTAATTAAGTTTAGTTACCTTTATTCATTGACTATTCTTTAATTAATTAATTTTAGATTATAAAATCATTACAAAACATCAATTGTTAATTACTATTTCATCATTATAAATAAATTTAGTTAAAGTTAATACTTGAATATTTGATTTGCTTTTAAATTTTTTTTAATAAGTTAAAATTTTAAAAACAACTTTTAATTAAAAGAAAATACGAGATTTAAAATATCTTTGAACTTCACAAATTTTAAATAATTGACTCAATATCATTTACCTCTAATTTCATTTAAAACTATCATTAAATTTATTTAGAAAATTATTTACTAGTTTTCCAAAATTTAATTAAAACTGGGTTTCTTTGTTGTTTTTATTGACCCACCCGAGGCTTCCTCGAGTCGTACCCGAGGAAACCATCCCCTTGCTTCGAGTTTTTCCCAATTAGACCTGATAGTTTCTTTTTACAAAAATTGGTTTAAGTTTTAAAAATATCCCGATACAACGTTAAAAAGACCCGGGTTCGTCTTCGAGCTTTCTCCTCAATCCCTCGCGATGCTCTTCGAGTTACCTCCCTTCTTTCCCAACCCAAACACACTGAAACCACAACCCCCACGTGCACGTGCACGACCAATTTCGCCTTTGTTGGTCGGAGCTGCGGCCACCAACGAGTCGACCACCATCCTCCAAAATGATACAAACACCCAGAACGTGATTTTATTTCGAAAACAAGGATCGAGACATCACGACAAAACCAACCCATCAGGCACGTCATTAGAAAAACGCCTCGCGCCACCCCCTCTGACCATTAGCGGCCACCGAACTTTGACCCAAACTCCATCAACGCGCGACGCTTCGATTTGCACCACTGACACACAGTCCGATCAACCATAGATGGCGCAGCATCGTTGTTTCGAACGTGAACAGAAAAAGTTTTTTAAACCCTAATTTGACCTCGACTCAAAAACTAAGGATTTATAAATTTATCTCGTATTTTTCTGATGATCTCGAACCTTCAATATTGCTGCCACAACGAACTCGAAGGCTATAATTTCTTAGATCACCAAATTTTGATAAAACTTCATTTTCTAGATTATCCTAAATATACCAGTGAAAGTTCAATGAAAATTTTAAATTTTATTTTCAAAAATCATCATTTTTAAAGGGAATTTAAATCATATTACTGAAAAAGGAATCTATGATATTCGAATTTCTTGCTGGTTTGTGTGACGCCCCACCTCTATACCCACGCTAGCCAAGGACATTACAAAGTAATGCCGTCAACTAAAAGGAGAATAAGGCTAGTTAGGAGCGACCATCTATAGCCTTGCTCTAACTATCTATTGAATACATCGACAATAAACATACCAACCATGTCGACATACCCAATGAATACTTAAAACAAAACCATAGGTGGTTGGATCTATCAGAACAGAATATAATAACTCAAATGTAATATACATCACAGAACAGTAAATCATCATATACACATATACAGATTCACAACAGAGTTATACAATAATACATATCAAGTGGTATAGCAAACCACCATATACAGACGAATCAAAAGAATACATATCAGAGTTACTACAAAATAGGACTAAACAAAAAGCTATGACAAAAAGGAGCAAGCTGAATAGTCCATTGTGGAAGCAAAATAGGCTAAGTCCAAAAGCACCTAACCTGAAACATCTCGGTCTGACCCGAGTATAAGATACACGGGTCAGTCTAGCTAAACGAATCAGTTAGATAAACTGAACAACAATAAACCTGCAAGGTTACAAGGTATAGCAAATATCTCTAAAAGAGATAACACAATCATCTAACAAAAGATGAATCATATGAAAACAAGCCTCATCTCATCGGCAACATATAGAAACAAAGGATACGAATATCCCAAAACAAGCCAAAAGGCAATAACAAATACCAATAAGGTATACAAGTTCCACAAGGTAAACGCTATGCATCACGCGGCTCATAATGACCAACACCGAAGGGCGATACCTAGGGAATATACATATGAATGAAACATCAGAAAATTGCTCGAGCTCAGTACTGTATAAACAAGGATCATGAGCCCGAAGACTCCAAACCCAATATCACCCATGCGGCTCATAACGACCAACATCGGAAGCGATACTAAAGGGCAACCCAATATCACCCATGCGGCTCATAACGAACAACATCGGAAGCTATACTAAAGGGCAACAAACCCGAAGGCACATACCCGAAGGCAACAAACCGTAGTGGTGAAGGTCAGAGACCCAGTACTGGACACCACTAACTGGCGGAATGTATCACAACTCTCGAAAAGGAATCCGAAAAGTGTTAACGTATGTCCCATAACCACTCGTTCGCACTAAACGGTTTACTATCCGTCAGCCACTTTCACACTTAAAGCAGTACAAAGTTTACCTCATATCATCGATAAACCAAACCCGAAGGTCAAAACGATCAATCGAATAGGTCGGGGACTAATCGAAAAGATAAACACACAGATTCATGGTCCGTGTTTTGCCTAACCATTTAATCACCCTTCCACTTCGCTCGAAGTGCGAAATTGTGCGTGTATTTCAAATAGAATTTATAAATCGGAGAAGCGAACTTTTAATACGATTTGAAGAAATCATTTACAAAACCCATGAATGAAGTCAAAAAGGAACCATCAAGGTCAAATATGCAAAAAAACAACTAATTGGAATCACTTTAAATCGATAAAAGTGAAAATCACAAACAGATGGGCACACTGGACAAAATGAAGCAGGTCAGTCGACTGGCCTACTGCAGTCAGTCGACTGAACCACAACCCGAGAGTTTTTACTCTCTGCAGTCAGTCGACTGGCTGTAGCTGGAATTGTTTTCCAGCCTAGCAAATGGAGGAGCAACTCACCCCATTTGCAACATGTCGAGCAATGGACTTAAGGGGATTTTGCAAATCGATAACCCAACACCATTGACTCCGATTGACCACCAAAAACCATGATCAAACATCAAAGTTACGATTTTCAAGAATTTGACTCCAAAACACCAAAAGTGAAATGTTCACCAATTCAATTCAAACTAAAGGCAAATGCATATGAACAAGGTGTTAGGAATTCATACCCAACATCAATGAAATCAAGAGAAGTAGATGTGAGTTCAAAACTCACCTTTTATCCAAAACAAAGAAGAAGGAGTTCAATTTGCAAGGAGAAGACCAACAAACACTACTTCAACCCAACAAGCTTCAATCTAAGAATAAAACATATATTTCCCAATTTAGATTTAGGAAATTTTTCTGAAATTGAAGAAGGGAAGAGTTGGAGAAGATGAAGAAGAACTTACCAATGGCTTCTCTTTGATTTTGGAGCAAGAATTTCTAGTTTGCAAATGGATTTAGGTCTAGGAGTTTCTAATTTCCTTTCTCTTCCCCCATTTCAGTTTTAGCCTAAGCTTTTATGAAATGAATAAGTGAATGGAAGGAGAGAAGCGCTGAGTTGAGGTTAATAGAACAGTTTGGGTGAAACCCAAACCCAAAGCTCACTTAGCAAATAGAAAAATTCGACTTACTCCAAACATATCAAAGCTTACACTCAAAAAGATCGCAAACGCCATTTTGGAATCAATGGAAATGGTTTCGAGTCCCAATTCGGCCGTTTGCAAAAAGTAACATTTCGGACCCAAAATCCGACTAACGACGCTATATTTAAATAAAACATTTAAATATAAAATCGTTAAATATGCGGGTTGTTACAGATCTCCCCTCCTTACAAAATTGCGTCCCCGCAATTCCTAGAGACGATATTTGTAACAACTACATACATAAAACATTCCAAAGAAAAGGAAATAAGCTAGAAACGAAAAGACATACTCACCATTTCAAAGCGAAGAAAGAAAACCCGGATAAGATCACTCGATATACTCTCTGGTTTCCCAAGTACAGTCATTGGGATTAGCGGACCATTGAACTTTAACGAGCGGCACGTCCTTGTTCCGAAGGTGTCGCACCTCCGTGCCAAGCACACGAATATGTTGCTGTACAATAGATAAGGCCGATGAGATCTCAAGTTCTTGCAAATCGGGAGAAGTAATAACAGAATCCGACTCCCGAAGACACTTTCGAAGTTGCGAGACGTGGAATACGTCATGAATGCCAGATAAATGAGCTGGAAGTGAAACTCTATAAGCCACAGGGCCAATACGTTCAGTAATAGAAAATGGTCCTATAAAGCGAGGAGCCAATTTCCCTGTCGCACTGAAACGCATAACCGCCTTCAAAGGAGAAACACGAATAAAAACAAGATCGCCGATCGAGAACTCGAGAGGCTTCCTACGGTTGTCCGCGTAGGATTTCTGATGACTCTGTGCCTCTTTCATTCTCAATCGAATAAGATCAATCTTCTCGGAAGAATCACGAACAAAATCTGGACCAAGAATAAGCTTCTCTCCAGATTCCAACCAACAAGAAGGTGATCGACATGGCCTTCCTTATAAGGCTTCGAAAGGAGCCATACCGATATTAGACTGAAAACTATTGTTGTAGGAGAACTCTACAAGAGGTAGACGATCCTCCCAACTACCACCGAAATCAAAAATACAAATACGGAGAAGATCTTCCAAGATACGATTCACCCGTTCAGTCTGTCCGTCAGACTGCGGATGATAAGCTATAGAAAAATTAAGCTTTGTTCCCAAAGCTTGTTGAAGACTCTTATAAAAATGACTCGTGAATAAAGGATCACGGTCACTCACAATAGAACTAGGAACACCGTGAAGTCTCACGATTTCCTTGACATATAACTTAGCCAAATGCGAAGCAGTTATATTAGACTTAATAGGGACAAAATGAGCAGACTTGGTGAGGCGATCAACAATAACCCAAATGCTAGAATGGCCCGATCTCGAACGAGGTAGACCGTCAATAAAATCCATCGAAATCCGATCCCATTTCCACAATGGAATCTCTAAAGGCTGAAGAAGACCCGAAGGACGCTGATGCTCGGCTTTAAAACGCTGACAAGTTATGCAATTGCTCACATAACTCGCCACATCGCGCTTCATGCCTTCCCAATAATAAAGACGACGCATATTGGCATACATCTTGCTACTACCGGGATGAATGGTATACTTAGAACGGTGACAGTCATCAAGAATGTCATGCCTAAGTGCAAGATTAGAAGGCACAAAAAGATGGTTCTTCTTACGAAGACACCCATGAGAATCAATGCTGAAATCCCGCAACGCCTCGTTACAGGATCCAGACTCACAAAGCTGAATAAGATGCAACAATTCAGGATCACGCCGCTGACCATCGGCAATACAATCCAACAAAATAGGTCGAGCTCCCAAACTAAATAATAAAATAGGAGAATCAGAAAATGAACCTCGATCACGAATTTCTCAAAAAGATAGAGTTTCAAGAACATCCCATTCGGCAAGCATCATAGAAATAACAGTCGAATGTTTGCGACTAAGCGCATCTGCAACACGATTACCCTTACCAGGGGTATACTGGATATCAAAGTCATAATAAGCAAGAAACTCGAGCCAACGTTGTTGTCTCATATTGAGTTCCTTCTGAGTGAACAAATACTTCAAAGATTTATGATCGGTATAGAGAATGAAGCGCTCGCCCAATAAATAGTGTCGCCAAATCTTCAAGGCAAAGACAATGGCGGCTAACTCAAGATCATGAGTGGCATAGCGAACTTCATTCGGACGTAGTTGCCTAGAAGCATAAGCAACTACCCGATCCTTCTGCATAAGAACAACACCGAGACCACTACCACAAGCATCGGTGTAGACCACAAGATCATGATTCCCTTCGGGAACCACAAGAATAGGAGCATTAGTGAGAAGTTCCTTCAATGTCAGAAAGGAAGCTTCATACTTGTCGGACCAATCAAAACGAATGCCTTTCCGAGTAAGGCAGGTGAGAGGAAGCACAACCCGGGAAAAATCCTTAATGAACCGACGGTAATAACCCGCCAATCCAAGGAAACTACGAATCTCATGAACATTCTCAGGCCTCTTCCAATTCTGGATGGCTTCGATCTTTGAGGGATCGACAGAAATGCCATCAGAAGATACAACATGGCCTAAGAACTTAACCTTATTCTCCCAAAAGTGGCACTTGGAGAATTTGGCTCTAAGCTGATGACGACGGAGGGTACTTAAGACAATTCTCAAGTGATTAGCATGCTCAGCTTCAGACTTAGAATAAATAAGGATATCATCAATGAACACAAGGACGAACTTATCGAGATATTCCCGGAATACCCGATTCATGAGATCGACAAAGAAAGCAGGAGCGTTCGTCAAACCGAACGGCATAACGAGCCACTCAAAAGAACCATATCGAGTGCAGAAAGCTGTAAGAGGTATGCTATCCTCCGCGACTCGTAACTGATGAAAACCCGTGGCAAGGTCGAGCTGAGAAAAGACCTTAGCACCACTCAATAGATCGAACATGTCATCGATCCTAGGCAATGGATACCTATTTCTGATGGTTAACTCGTTAAGCTTGCGATAATCAATGCAAAGCCTAAGAGTTCCATCAGACTTCTTCACGAAGACGACCGCGGATCCCCATGGAGAAAAACTGGACTGAATCAACTGCTTGGACTCGAGCTCCAAAAGCTGCTTCTTGAGTTCCTCATTTTCCTTTGTAGACATCCTCGTGGGAGGACGACTAACTGGCTGCGCGCCTCGAATGAGATCTATGCGGAACTCAATTGCCCGTTTAGGTGGCAAACCCGATACAGGCTCAAAAACATCAGAAAAGTCACAAGCAACAGGAATACGAGATATATCATCATCATCTCGCGAGTCAAGAGAATAGAAAGCCATTTCGGAATTATCCACATCCCGAAGAACAAGAGATAGCTGAGTAGGCGAATCCGGATGTCGAAGATATACAATCCTCTCCGAACAAATAATCCTGGCATCATATCTCACTAACCAGTCCATACCCAAAATCATATCGAATCCCAGACAAGAAATAACGTGCAGATTCGCACGGAAAGAAAAGTCACATAAAATAATCTCAACATCATCACAAAGCAAACTAAGGGTCGCGGATCCTCCAATTGGATTCGCAATCCTTAAAGAAGTAATCAAACAAGAAACATCAAAGGATAAATCATCAACGAGCTTTTTCGATACGAAAGAATGTGATGCACCCGTATCGAAAAGAACTCGTATACTATGGTCATGAAATAAAATAGAACCTTCCAAAATAGATGAAGATGTACCTTTAGACTGAGAAGGACCTTCAGAAGCCTTAGCAGCATAAAGCCTGCTAGACTTGGCACTAGCCGGAACAGTAGGGCAAGCTGAAACATGATGACCTTCCTTCTTGCAATAACGGCAGAAGAGAGGCTTAGGACAAGCTCAAATAATTGATCCGGAGAACCGCAATTAAAACACTTTCAAACGAAAGGTGTTCCGGAAGGCTGAGGCTGACAGCTAGGACCACCGGTCTTCTTTTTCTTAGAAGGAAAAGGCTTCTTCTGAATTGGAAACGGCCTCTTGTT
The DNA here is from genome assembly GCA_030765085.1 of Allium cepa. NCBI lineage: Eukaryota > Viridiplantae > Streptophyta > Magnoliopsida > Asparagales > Amaryllidaceae > Allium > Allium cepa. The sequence continues at coordinate 179,777,688 of CM060940.1, forward strand.
GGGGTTCTTGGAAACCTCAACATCAACATCACTATCACACTCCTTCTCGACGGTCTCGAGAAGAAGTGCCGAATCAACCAACTCATCAAAAGAAAGTTTAAGCTGGAGCAACAAAGATTTCTTAAGATACTTCTTAAGACCAGAAACAAACTTCAAATTCTTCTTATAAGAAGTGCTGATGAATTCAAGACCATACTGAGATAAAGCCTTGAACGATGCGACATACTCAGAAACAAAAGATTTCCCTTGCTTCAACTCAAGGAAGCTTCGGGTCAATAAAACTTTTTCAGATTCAGGAACGAACTTGAGTTCAAATCGCTCCCGAAACTGAGTCCAAGAAAGAGTAGACTCATCAATCTCGGCTAAAAGAAGCTCATACCAATCAAGAGCACGCTCTTGTAATAAACTAGAAGTCACAAGAACTCTATCATGGTCAAAAGATCCATGCGAGAGAAGATACGCTCGCACGTGCGAAGCCAGGCCTGGACTTCAAGAACAGACTCGGAGCCCTTAAACGTCTTTCCTCCAAGATGAGAAAAATCACTGCACTGACGTGCAAAAGCAGACTTGCGAGGTGGAGACACTCGAGGAGGAACTGGAGGCTGAGTGCTCCTAAACAACTCCAAAAACTGATCAGCAGACATATATACGCCATCCGGATGTGAGCCACTGGATTGCCCAGCACCCAAGCGTCGTCCCCTGCCTCTTCCAGCCATACGCTGAAAGTTGAGATAAGAACAAGATTATTCACAAGGTAGATATTGCAATGTGGAATACTACGGAATAAAATGTATTCCTAGACGTATTCCCAACTCTATCTAACCTTGATGGAATAAAGAGACACGATGATTCAAAGATTTGTATCACTTGTACACTTTGATGTACCGTAATATGTGCATCTATTCTGTGTTTATCATATTTTGTCCTGAACTCAGCTCTGATACCACGCTGTGACGCCCCACCTCTATACCCACGCTAGCCAAGGACATTACAAAGTAATGCCGTCAACTAACACGGAGAATAAGGCTGGTTCGGAGCGACCATCTATAGCCTTGATCTAACTATCTATTGAATACATCGACAATAAACATACCAACCAGGTCGACATACCCAATGAATACTTAAAACAAAACCATAGGTGGTTGGATCTATCAGAACAGAATATAATAACTCAAATGTAATATACATCACAGAACAATAAATCATCATATACACATATACAGATTCACAAAAGAGTTATACAATAATACATATCAAGTGGTATAGCAAACCACCATATACAGACGAGTCAAAAGAATACATATCAGAGTTACTACAAAATAGGACTACACAAAAAGCTATGACAAAAAGGAGAAAGCTGAATAGTCCATTGCGGAAGCAAAATAGGCTAAGTCCAAAAGCACCTAACCTGAAACATCTCGGTCTGACCCGAGTATAAGATACACGGGTCAGTCTAGCTAAACGAATCAGTTGGATAAACTGAACAACAATAAACCTGCAAGGTTACAAGGTATAGCAAATATCTCTAAAAGAGATAACACAATCATCTAACAAAAGATGAATCATATGAAAACAAGCCTCATCTCATCGGCAACATATAGAAACAAAGGATACGAATATCCCAAAACAAGCCAGAAGGCAATAACAAATACCAATATGGTATACAAGTTCCACAAGGTAAACGCTACGCATCATGCGGCTCATAATGACCAACACTGAAGGGCGATACCTAGGGAATATACATATGAATGAAACATCAGAAAATTGCTCGAGCTCAGTACTGTATAAACAAGGATTCATGAGCCCGAAGACTCCAAACCCAATATTACCCATGCGGCTCATAACGACCAACATCGGAAGCGATACTAAAGGGCAACCCAATATCACCCATGCGGCTCATAACGACCAACATCGGAAGCGATACTAAAGGGAAACAAACCCGAAGGAACAAACCCGAAGGCACATACCCGTAGGCAACAAACCGTAGTGGTGAAGGTCAGAGACCCAGTACTGGACACCACTAACTGGCAGAATGTGTCACAACTCTCGAAAGGGAATCCGAAAAGTGTTAACGTATGTCCCATAACCACTCGTTCGCACTAAACGGTTTACTATCCGTTAGCCACTTTCACACTCAAAGCAGTACAAAGTTTACCTCATATCATCGATAAACCAAACCCGAAGGTCAAAACGATCAATCGAATAGTTCGGGGACTAATCGGAAAGATAAACACACAGATTCATGGTCCGTGTTTTGCCTAACCATTTAATCACCCTTCCACTTCACTCGAAGTGCGAAATTATGCGTGTATTTTAAATAGAATTTATAAATCGGAGAAGCGAACTTTTAATACGATTTGAAGAAATCAATTACAAAACCCATGAATAAAGTCAAAAAGGAATCATCAAGGTCAAATATGCAAAAAAACAACTAATTGGGATAACTTTGAATCGATAAAAGTGAAAATCACAAACAGATGGCCACACTGGACAAAATGAAGCAGGTCAGTCGACTGGCCTACTGCAGTCAGTCGACTGAACCACAACCCGAGAGTTTTTACTCTCTGCAGTCAGTCGACTGACTGTAGGGGGTCAGTCAACTGGCTGTAGCTGGAATTGTTTTCCAGCCTAGTAAATGGAGGAGCAACTCACCCCATTTGCAACATGTCGAGCAATGGACTTAAGGGGATTTTGCAAATCGATAACCAAACACCATTGACTCCGATTGACCACCAAAAACCATGATCAAACATCAAAGTTACGATTTTCAAGAATTTGACTCCAAAACACCAAAAGTGAAATGTTCACCAATTCAATTCAAACTAAAGGCAAATGCATATGAACAAGGTGTTAGGAATTCATACCCAACATCAATGAAATCAAGAGAAGTAGATGTGAGTTCAAAACTCACCTTTTATCCAAAACAAAGAAGGAGTTCAATTTGCAAGGAGAAGACCAACAAACACTACTTCAACTCAACAAGCTTCAATCTAAGAATAAAACATATATTTCCCAATTTAGGTTTAGGAAATTTTTCTGAAATTGAAGAGGGGTAGAGTTGGAGAAGACGAAGAAGAACTTACCAATGGCTTCTATTTGACTTTGGAGCAAGAATTTCTAGTTTGCAAATGGATTTAGGGCTAGGAGTTTCTAATTTCCTTTCTCTTCCCCAATTTCAGTTTTAGCTTAAGCTTTTATGAAATGAATAAGTGAATGGAAGGAGAGAAGGGCTGAGTTGAGGTTAATAGAACAGTTTGGGTGAAACCCAAACCCAATGCCCACTTAGCAAATAGAAAAATTCGACTTACTCCAAACATATCAAAGCTTACACTCAAAAAGATCGCAAACGCCATTTTGGAATCAATGGAAATGGTTTCGAGTCCAATTCGGACGTTTGCAAAAAGTAACATTTCGGACCCAAAATCCGACTAACGACGCTATATTTAAATAAAACATTTAAATATAAAATCGTTAAATATGCGGGTTGTTACAGTTTGGGTGGTGATAGTGTTTTTACATTTTCCAGAAAGAAAACTATATAAAACTTGCTTTAAACTCATTACTGAAAAAAAATACAAGTTTAAACAATATTTTGAACTAGTTTACAGTCTTTTTTCAGAAGCAAAGAGGGAGAGAGATTTAAAATTTTGATATTGTTTACTTGTTAAACCTGATACTTGAATGTACTCAGTTTTCAGTAAAAGAAAAATGTATGATCTTGCTTCAGTTTGTTACTGAAACAAAATGTTGTGTCACAACATACTTTAACTTGTTCTCAATCCATCTTTGAGAAGGAATAAGGAGAGTTTCTGGTTTTGGCATGGTTTACACTGTAATCATAGTGTTACAGGAAACAGAAAGGAAAAAACAAATAGAAGAAATCACATTTCCATGCAAAGAAAAACTCAAGCATAGCAATCATTCTCAAGCAGGGGTTTTAGCATCATTCAGCATCCATAAAATCAACAATTTATAGAAACAAATCAAGGGTTTACTCACCATTTTCCAGACGACAAAAGGCTCTTGAGAGTTTTTCAAAACAGAGATGAAAGCCCGCAACTTTTCTTCTTTTCTTACTTTAAAACTTAGGGTTTTAGATCTGCAAATTATAGTTACAGATCTGTGATTATTCTTGTTATGTTCTTTCACTTAATTTACTAATAACAATGGTCTTTAATTACTTACACTTAGGATTTATAACAGAGAAGCCTTTTTATTTTCTGCAACTTGAAAACCAAAAATAGCTTTTAATTCTTGATTCTTCCTACAAATAATTGAATGTTATTGTATTAAATTTCTGTTTTATTACAGATTATAACTTCAATTTCAAATTAAAAGAAATTATTTGCCTTTTATTATTCCTAGAGAAAAAAAAACTATGCACTACTCTGAAACCCAGAAGCGCCCTGCCTTTACAAATCTGCAGTTTTTTTTGAATTGATTGTTAAAACTTGATTTAAAAATCATAATCTCACTAAACTATGAAATTTGAAACTTACCTGAGAGATGAGATGTATCACTACAGTTTGATGCTTAAGAAAAACACTTCAGATTTAATTTTTGAATTGAAGAAGAGATTTGCAGTTTTTTCTTTTTTTTCGCTGATTTTTTTCTTGCTTGAGTGTTGAAGTTAAGATTGCAAAATCTTTTTGGTTACTGAACTTCAGAGATTTGGAGGTTTAAAAATTTGAATTTGGAAGCTGAAAGGTTTTTCTGAATTTTTTTATTTGATTAGTTTATTAAAGTAATAATGGATTTTGCCACTTGTAAAAAGATATCATAAGCTTTAGATTTTTGTTAATTATTCTACTCTATCTTCCATGTGAACGTTTATTTACATTTGTATATATGTATATTCATATGCAATGTTAAAAGGATTGTTTTAACCAATAATTAAATTACATATATTACATCTTAATGATTTTAAATGCTACTTATTTTTAAAACATTTATTTTAAATTTAAATTCAAACTTCAATTTCCACTTAAAATATAAACTTTCATGTCCATTTGTATATTCACACTCACCTTCAATAAATTTAATTTAAATTTCAACATGTATTCAATTTCACTCATATTTGTAATACACATATATATAAGATTTTATATTTAAATGACTTTTTAAAACAGTCATTATTACAATATTTTAAACTCAAAATAAATTGGAATTTTATGCATATCAAATTTTCACTTATTTTATTTGTTTAAGATCTATTCCAATTTATTTCCAAATTAAATTCTAAAATTTAAAATATATTATTAATTTTAATTGATAAATTTTTGGGATGTTGCACATGCTCACCCTCTTGAGCCATCGTCTTCATTTTTCCTATTTTTCCTAGCTCCCCAAGCAAGCCGGTCACCCACGTTCCATTCCATTACTTTGCCACCACCTAATTTCTTATCTTGCTTTCCCACCTTCAACCGATGACTACCACCACAAGCCACTACCTCTTCTATTGGTCAGCAACCGACTATCGATCCACCAGCCTATCGAATGTTCTTCCCCCCACTCCGCCTTCACAACTCAGGTCGGCAACTCACTCACCGCCTTTTCCGCCTTCAAGTTGCTCGTCCCCTTTTTCCTCCTCTGTCATATTTGGATTTATACAAGTAAGTTGTTTACTATATATATATATATATATATATATATATTATATATAACAGTTTCGTTTTATTTTGGCATATTTAGTTATAATATATAAATGTTTATATTTCAGTTTTATATACATATGTCAGTTATGTCAATAATGCCTGTATATACATACGTTAGTTTGCCATATTTTGATAACTTGTCCACCTATTTGTTTGTTTTGGGATCGACATATATATATTATGTGTAGTTAACAGAGCTTTGATTTTGAGAATATTGGTTTATATACATGTTTAATAATCCATATTATATAAGTAATGTTTTATAATGAAGTCCTAAATATTTTAATGACATCTCTATTGTATATATATATAATAATGCACATAATATTTTATATGTTATATAAAGCCTGTAAGTATACATATACATATATATCCTATATATGTTAGTACATCTAAGTACATATATAAATATACACATATAGTTAATCAAGTATGTTAACATTGACTTTCTGTTATCTATTGTTTTTAACATACATTGGATGCAAGCTGTACATAGTTCCAGTTAAAATATATGTATATATGATTTGTAATAACTATATATATGTTCAAACGAACAAACACAATATATGCATGTACTTTGAATTTTATTAAGTATAATATATTAAGGTTTTATATGTATATAAGTTTGGTATGGATATAAATATATATGTTATTTAATATTTGTTTTAAATTAAATATCGATCTAAACTTATGAAATTCGGGGTAATAGTGTTTTACTTATAATATATGTGTGTGTGTGCGCGCGCGTGTGCGTGCTGGTTTGATTTAAAAATGTATGTATTGAATGGTTTGTAGCATAATACATATATAGGTGTTACGTCTATAAGTTTTATCATATATTTTAAAAAAATTGGTTTACAAGAATTTTTTTTGATATTGGTTCGCATGCATACATTTTCTTATACTTGTGTATATAGCATGCGTACCCATGTATGAGTCCATTCAGTACCTTGCATATAATAATATGTGTTCTCAGTTTTATATGTTACGATAGTTTAATATATATGTATAATCTGTGGTTTACAAAAGTATTTATATATACATGTTCGGTCTGTATATACATATATAATCTGGTATAACGACCCATAAATTTCGATAATTAAATTGGTTAATTTAATAAGATTTTTGTAATTAAATTTAGAAAGAAATAAAAACTTTATAATTTAAAATGCAGCAAATGTTAAAAATGAAATGTGGCAATGGTAATTAAAACTAATTATTAACAATTGGAGTGAAGCCGCATTAATGAAATAGTGTAAATTGTTGCACTCGGTTATAAAATTGAAAATAAGTAAATAGGGGTAAGTGTTGTATAAATAAAGGAATTTGTATATAATTAATGGTAATTGAATGTATTCAGTATTATGTATGTAATTATAATAATTGGTTGAAAATAATAAACTTAAGTGTAACATTGGCTTGTAAACAATTATTATAACTTACCTGTTAATTAGTCAACTGAATTGAAATTGGAAATAAATTTTTAATAAATGTTACAATAAGGTGAAATGTAATACAATGTTTAGGAGTGTTAAATTGGAGTATATTAAGGTAATGAAAGGTAAAACAAAGGCAACTAGGTTTATGGAGTAGTAATGAACTTAATAAAAAGCTTGGAATGGAAACAAATCAATTTATTGAAATTCAATTTATAATAAATGGATTTATTGGAAGTCCAATTGCTAATTAATGAATGTATTGAAATTTAAATGTAACACTGTAATGGGTAAAATAATTTATGTTGAATTGATATAGAAACTTTTTATAAGGGATTACAAATTTCTAGAGTAATCCAAGATGATAAAAAAATTTGATTTTAGAATTTGTATGAAAAGTGATTTAATTTTAATTTATTTAATTAATAGAAAAATAGCCATTTTGGCCACTGACTCGGATTTCGACGGAACCAATTTCATCGGATCCGTAACGGTGAATTGTTGTAGGATTTCAAGTTTCGTAACGATCGGACTTGTCATTTGATCGTACGGACTCGAAACGTTTAAAAATCAATTTAATTGAAATCAATTGAAATCAACTTGAAATAACTTGATTTTACATAACTTCTTCATATGATGGGATTTGGTCGTGATACTTGTTCCATTGCGTTTAAAATATTTAAAAACATCTATTTTGATAAATGGGTTTACCCATTTTCGTTCCGAAGTCGAAAAGGGCTTTTCGGTTCATTATCGTTCAATTTTCCAAACCAATCTGGCCCATTTGTTTCTTTTGGGTTCTACCTATGAATACCTCGTGATAAACCCTAGCAGCCTTTCTATTTCTCATTTCTGTACGTACAATTCCATTAGCTCCCCCTTTTTCAACGGCTGAAGACCCTAATACTCCTCAGTTCAAATCCAATTCAAAACCCAACAACAAAAATTCAAACTCCACAAATAATATCAAATGATATATCAATCTAAAGCTCTCGATGAGCACATCTCAGATCCAAAATTCATCTTCCAATTCAAATCATCATTTGTTCAGAAATTAATGGATTAATCTCGGCCTCTCATCAAGGCGAGATCAACTTTGTCTGATCGATAAATCGGAGGCACCAGAGCATGGAGATTGTCGCATTCTAAACATCAATTTCATTCGTTTGGGATTTTAACGTCTAGATCATCGGGTTTAATTCGATTAGGTCGAGTAGAAATTGGCGGCTGCTACAAAAATTAGGGGTGCTCGATCACCTGAGGGGTCGCCGTGTGATGGGGTGGAGTGACTCGACGCTAGATCGTGGTCGCGGCGGCCAGTGGCATGCGTTCATGGTTGTCCAGGTGGCGGCTACTACAGGGGTTGAATTGGGACGTGTTTTCAAACGTGAGGAAGAACGAAGGGTTGGGAGATGAGGTACGTGATGTGACGCCCCACCTCTATACCCACGCTAGCCAAGAACATTACTGTGAATGCTGTCAACTAGCACGGAGAATAAGGCTGTTGAGGAGCGACCATCTGTATAATTGCTTTGTGCGAGTACCGATATACCGGATAAAAATAGAATTTTTCATCTCAAGAGGAAATCTGACATACCGACACAAACTCAAAACTACTACACAGTGGCTATAATTTCTTCGGAAACAAATATAGAAATAAACATAACATAAATCAGTCACAGACAATTCATATCACAAAGGCGGAATAAGATATGAATATTACACTAGAAAGTGTACATCAGAGTAGTGGTCTAAAAAGATCCACAATAATACAAAGGAATAGATACAAGTGCTAGACAAAAGAATAAGTATACATCAAGGAGTCTAAATCTCAAATGTATACAACAAAAACTACTAATCTAAGTAGTTAGCCAAAAGTCAGAGGGATCAATCCCAAGAGAGAAGTCAAGCCGACACACCTGTAACATCTCGGTCTGACCCGAGTATTATTTAATAAGAAAATAATAAACGGATCAGTCTAGCTATAAATATCAGATGAAGTGATATATAATAAGAGATATGACATAAACATATAATAATCACAATGCCAAGCTGTGATAAAATAGTAATTGAAAATCAACAAGAGATTAATCAATATCACAATAATCTACTCAAGATAAAAAGGAATGTCATACTCCTAATTTCATTCACCAAGCCGCAATATATGACACATATATCAATGCCCATCGTAAAAGTTGGTGAAACATAAATTCCAGAATTCAACACACGAGATCCAGAAATCACAAGGAAAGGATCAACGACGTCGTACAGCGGGACATCCGATGAACCAAATCACAATCAAAGGGAACAACGACGTCGTACAGCGGGACGTCCGATGAACCAAATCACAAAGACATAGCACGATGCTAGTCAAAAACCTAAAATGATCGTCATGATCAAAGAGAAGTGTCAATTACAATAAGCTAGTAAATATATGAGCTTAGCTTCATGTCCCATAACCACTAGCTTAACTTAAATATTTACGAACAAATTATAGATCTCCACTAGAAAATTGTCACAAGAGGTTCAATCGAACAAGTCCAAGAATTAACCGATGAAGTAAACGCAAGCGTTTCATACCACTCGTTTTACTAAGTCGTTTAATTAGATTTCTCATACGAGTGAGGTAAAGGTTTATATATACTAATAGATTGGAAAACGGTTTTATAAACGAATTTGGTATTAATAGTATTGAAATCGTTTGAGGAAAGAGTTTTGATATTTACTACTAGTATAGAAAACCTTTATATTTTTAAAGTGACAAAGCACAAGGGGGATTGTAGAAACAATCAATCACAAAGATCACATTCGAAGATGTGAATAAAATCCAATGAAATCGATAAAGGATCCATCGAAGTGGATATATCTAAAATTCCCAAAGAAAATAAGTCATCAAAGATGATAATAAATGATGACAATAAATAGGATCATCACGAATCGATTTAAATTGGAAATTCAATCCAAAAAGGCAAATTGGACTCAAACAGCAGGTTCAGTCTACTGAACAGAGATTTTCAGTCGACTGACCCTGTACATGGAAATTTTCTAGGTTCAGGAAACTTTCTGTTTCCAGTTTCAGTCGACTGTGCAGAAGTTTTCAGTCGACTGAATCATGCCTGGAAACTCTCGGGTTTCAGGTTCAGTCGACTGAACAGAGATTTTCAGTCGACTGAATCATGCCTGGGCTGTTTTTCAAGCTATTCAAATGAAGAGCAAATTCTTCCAAAATGCAACCGGACGAACATTGGCTCTAAGGGTTTATGCCAATCGGCAACCCGGCCCTATATGCTCCTCGGTGCATCACCAAAAACATGATCAAACATCCATAAAAGGATTTCACACAAATTTGACTTAAAAACCCAAAAATTGGAGTATTCACAAAATCAATCCAAAGCAAGAGCAAATGCACATGAAGAAGTGTTAGGAATTCATACCCAACAACCAAAGATAATTATAGTCATAGATGTGAGATAAAAATCTCACCTTTGCACTAAAATTTATGAAGATGAAGCTTGAAAGCAAAGGGGAATCAACCACTCTTCAAATCCAACTCTAGAAGCTTGAATCTAAGCTTAAAAGAGAAACGTTCCCAAAATTAGGTTTAGGAAATTTCTGAAATTGAATGGAGAAAGAGTTGGAGAAGAAGAAGGAGATGCTTACCAAGGGGTTCTTCTTGAGTTTGGAGCAAGGAGATGGATTTGCTAGGGAAGTTAGGGCTTGGAGTTTTAATTCTTTTTCCTCTCCACCATTTTCAGTTGGAGCTTGAGTTTGAGGAGTTGGAATGGAGTAATGAAGAGGAGAGGGGGATTGGGACTGAATACATAAGTGGTTAATTGGCTCAGCCCAAACCAAAACCCTAAGCAAAAAGTAGCAAAATTCAACTTTCTCCAAACATATCGAAGCTTATACTCAAAAAGGTCGCAAACGATATTTTGAACACAATAGGGGTGGTCTCAAGTCCCAGTTCGACTGTTTGCAAAAAGTAGCTTTTCGGACCAAAATCCGACGAACGATAAAATATTTAAATAAAATATTTAAATATAAAATCGATAAATATGCGGGTTGTTACAGACTCCCCTCGTTAAAGAAATTGCGTCCTCGCAATAAGTAAGAAGGAAATATATGAAGTAACAACCATAGAAGCATATTAACACAAAAGAAAATTTGAAATAGGAAGTTCACCATAAAGTGCACAAAAGAGTTAGCAAGAATCTGGTGAAACTTCAATTTCCACAATAACACCGGGCTCAAGAATGAAAACCGGAATCCCTAAGGCATTCCCGTAGATAAAAGACGTGGGGAACGTCAAGAATAGCAGAAAATTGAGCCGGTGCAACGGCGTAGTACAAAAACGGTACGCCCGAAAAACTAGAAACTCAAACAATTTGGGACATCAGCGTAGTACAAAAACGGTACGCCCAATGAACCAAAGGAAAGACATCGATGTAGTACAAAAACGGTACGCCCAATGAACCAAAGGAAAGACATCGATGTAGTACAAACGATACATCCGATGTATCAAAAGCAAAGACATCGATGTAGTACAACGGTACATCCGATGAATCAAATAGCAAAGACATCGATGTAGTACAACGGTACATCCGATGAATCAAAAGCAAAGACATCGATGTAGTACAAACGGTACATCCGATGAATCAAAAGCAAAGACATCGATGTAGTACAACGGGTACATCCGATGAATCAAATGAAAAGACATCGATGTAGTACAAACGGTACATCCGATGAATCAAAAGCAAAGACATCGATGTAGTACAAACGGTACATCCGATGAATCAAAAGCAAAGACATCGATGTAGTACAAACGGTACATCCGATGAATCAAAAGCAAAGACATCGATGTAGTACAAACGGTACATCCGATGAATCAAAAGCAAAGACATCGATGTAGTACAACGATACATCCGATGAATCAAAAGAAAAGACATCGATGTAGTACAACGGTACATCCGATGAATCAAAAGAAAAGACATCGATGTAGTACAACGGTACATCCGATGAATCAAATAGCAAAGACATCGATGTAGTACAACGGTACATCCGATGAATCAAATAGCAAAGACATCGATGTAGTACAACGGTACATCCGATGAATCAAAAGCAAAGACATCGATGTAGTACAACGGTACATCCGATGAATCAAAAGCAAAGACATCGATGTAGTACAAACGGTACATCCGATGAATCAAAAGAAAATACATCGATGTAGTACAACGGTACATCCGATGAATCAAAAGAAAAGACATCGATGTAGTACAACGGTACATCCGATGAATCAAAAGAAAAGACATCGATGTAGTACAACGGTACATCCGATGAATCAAATAGCAAAGACATCGATGTAGTACAACGGTACATCCGATGAATCAAAAGCAAAGACATCGATTTAGTACAACGGTACATCTGATGAATCAAAAGCAAAGACATCGATGTAGTACAACGGTACATCCGATGAATCAAAAGAAAAGACATCGATGTAGTACAACGGTACATCCGATGAATCAAATAGCAAAGACATCGATGTAGTACAACGGTACATCCGATGAATCAAAAGCAAAGACATCGATGTAGTACAACGGTACATCCGATGAATCAAAAGCAAAGACATCGATGTAGTACAAACGGTACATCCGATGAATCAAAAGCAAAGACATCGATGTAGTACAACGGTACATCCGATGAATCAAAAGCAAAGACATCGATGTAGTACAATGGTACATCCGATGAATCAAAAGAAAAGACATCGATGTAGTACAACGGTACATCCGATGAATCAAAAGAAAAGACATCGATGTAGTACAACGGTACATCCGATGAATCAAAAGAAAAGACATCGATGTAGTACAACGGTACATCCGATGAATCAAAAGCAAAGACATCGATGTAGTACAAACGGTACATCCGATGAATCAAAAGCAAAGACATCGATGTAGTACAACGGTACATCCGATGAATCAAAAGAAAAGACATCGATGTAGTACAACGGTACATCCGATGAATCAAAAGAAAAGACATCGATGTAGTACAACGGTACATCCGATGAATCAAATAGCAAAGACATCGATGTAGTACAACGGTACATCCGATGAATCAAAAGGAAAGACATCGATGTAGTACAACAGTACATCCGATGAATCAAAAGCAAAGACATCGATGTAGTACAACGGTACATCCGATGAATCAAAAGCAAAGACATCGATGTAGTACAACGGTACATCCGATGAATCAAAAGCAAAGACATCGATGTAGTACAACGGTACATCCTATGAATCAAAGCCCGAATGATTTTCGGAACACCGACGTAGTACAAAAACGGTACGTCCAATGAACCGAACATAATAAAAGGACATCGGACGCTAGTCCTTAAAAGGAATGAGATAAAGCTCAATAAAACGAAGTATACCAAAACGTCTGATGAACTTGATAGAAAAATAATTCCATTCAGACAACATCAAAGAATCAACCACTTGTTGCTTACGACAAAGCGCATCGGCAATACGATTTCCCCTCTTGGGAATAAAAGAATATCAAGACCACAAGATGCTAGGAACTCATGTCAACATGCAGTTCCTTAAGAGAACATAAATATTCCAAAGATTTATGATCGAGGTAGAGAACAAATTTCTCATCCAAATATGATGATGCCAAATTCCAAAAGCAAAAACATTAGCCGAGAGCCCTAGATCATAAGTGGCTATCTAGTCTCGAGAAGCTATAATGATTTAGAAGCACAAGGGATAGCACATTCTCCTTTGCAAGAGAATGCCATTCCAAACCAATACGACTAGTATCAGTACAAATAGCAAAGTCTTGGTTCCCCTTCAGGAATCACAAGAATAAGAGTATTGAAAGAAAGGGTTCTTTTAAATAATTCTCTTCCCCGAAAAGTTAAAACTTTCAAAATTACATTTTTACTTTTATGTAATAATCTTTCTACAAAAATTTACATTTTTACAAGTCAATATATCGTGTCTGATTGTCACATCAAAGCGTTTAGGAAATTCCTATCGATAACGTTGATCAAGCGCATCGACCCAAATTCTTAAAGCACTCAACGGGCAATACAATCACAAAATCATCTTTTATAGGATAAATAAATCTCTTAAAAAGTTTTAAGAATATTCTTTGCTCGTTTTAAGAGCAAAAATCAAATTGCACTTATAATTAAATCTTATGAAAAAGATTTGCAAAATTTTAAATTTCTATTTCCATCCAAAATCCATAAATAAGAATGGTCTCATTGAAATTTTCATAGAATATTGGATTTATAAAACGGATGAAACAAGCTGGACAATTTGAATGACATAATAATTCATTCATAGGAATCATAACGAGTACGGAATGTGGTAAGTGGAATGCTAATTTCCGCAACTCGTAGCAAACGAAAACCGGTGGTAAAGTCAAACTGAAAAGACTTTAACACCCCACAAAAGATTTCTTAGGTGATAATCCTAAGACAAACTCAAAAATACCGGAAAATTTCTCAAACTACATGAATGAGAGAAATAACACTTTCCTTATAAGTGGGCTTAAGGAATAAAATGATGCCATCCAGATGGAATCAAAATCACAAAGAAAAATAGAAATCTGCTTAACAGATCGAAAATGTCGAAGATGAATAATCCACTCGGAAAAATAGGATATGGGCTTCACAATGATTAAGCCAATCCTTGCAGAAAGGTCAATTCCGAAGCCAAAGCAAAAATATTGGCTCGGAAAGAAAAGTCACATAAAACAAGCTCGACATCTAAACAAAAGCAAATTGAGTGTTGCGGATCTACCATCCGGATTCACAATTATCAATGAAGTCAATAAGCCTAAAATATTCAAAGAAAAGAATCGACAAGTTCTTTTGATATAAAAATAATGAGATGAAACCCATATCAAAAAGAACTCAAATAGAAAGTTCACGAATTTAAACAATGCCATCGAGGATTGAATGAAAATACCTTGACCAAGAGAAGAGTTGCTAGGGGCTTGCACAATATTTAGCTTTCTCATGTCCTTGTTCAAAAGTTTGGGACACGCAGATAAAAGATGACCCGGTTTCTTGCAATAGCGATAAGAATGGGGTTCTAGACACATATTCGCATAGTGTTCCATAGAATTACAATTGTAGCATCCTCCACGATTAGGGATTGGAATCTTTGCTACAAAAGTAGTTTGCTTCACTCTCTTATTGGGATTAAGGCTCTTGAACTTAATATGCCTCTTCTTGGTAGTCCCAATATCACAAGCACTTCCTTTACCAACCTCTCCATGAAGAAGAGTAGCATCCACAAGCTGATTGAAAGAAACTTCAAGTTTCAAAGGTAGAACCATTTCGGGGTTCTTACTCAAAGCACAGATAAACTCTTGATTCTTTACGAGATCCAAAAGTTGTTGAGCAGACATAAATACTCCATCCTGGGAAGTAGCACTAGATTGACCGGCGCTGGGACGGCCTGGTCTAACCATTTCTCTTCTTTAAGAAAGAAAGAAAGAAGAGGAAAATGTTATTCTCAAAATGAATATCAACCAATCTTGATAGATAAAATAAGGAATCATAAAAGAAAGTAGGATAGAACGGTACGAAGACCCGAATAAAATCCTAAAGCACAACTCCTAAGAAAGACTTAGGACATGATCCTTGCTAAATTATTCTACATTGTTCCGAAGTTTGGCTCTGATACCAAGCTGTGACGCCCCACCTCTATACCCACGCTAGCCAAGAACATTACTGTGAATGCTGTCAACTAGCACGGAGAATAAGGCTGTTGAGGAGCGACCATCTGTATAATTGCTTTGTGCGAGTACCGATATACCGGATAAAAATATAACTTTTCATCTCAAGAGGAAATCCGACATACCGACACAAACTCAAAACTACTACACAGTGGCTATAATTTCTTCGGAAACAAATATAGAAATAAACATAACATAAATCAGTCACAGACAATTCATATCACAAAGGCGGAATAAGATATGAATATTACACTAGAAAGTGTATATCAGAGTAGTGGTCTAAAAAGATCCACAATAATACAAAGGAATAGATACAAGTGCTAGACAAAAGAATAAGTATACATCAAGGAGTCTAAATCTCAAATGTATACAACAAAAACTACTAATCTAAGTAGTTAGCCAAAAGTCAGAGGGATCAATCCCAAGAGAGAAGTCAAGCCGACGCACCTGTAACATCTCGGTCTGACCCGAGTATTATTTAATAAGAAAATAATAAACGGATCAGTCTAGCTATAAATATCAGATGAAGTGATATATAATAAGAGATATGACATAAACATATAATAATCACAATGCCAAGCTGTGATAAAATAGTAATTGAAAATCAACAAGAGATTAATCAATATCACAATAATCTACTCAATATAAAAAGGAATGTCATACTCCTAATTTCATTCACCAAGCCGCAATATATGACACATATATCAATGCCCATCGTAAAAGTTGGTGAAACATAAATTCCAGAATTCAACACACGAGATCCAGAAATCACAAGGAAAGGATCAACGACGTCGTACAGCGGGACATCCGATGAACCAAATCACAATCAAAGGGAACAACGACGTCGTACAGCGGGACGTCCGATGAACCAAATCACAAAGACATAGCACGATGCTAGTCAAAAACCTAAAATGATCGTCATGATCAAAGAGAAGTGTCAATTACAATAAGCTAGTAAATATATGAGCTTAGCTTCATGTCCCATAACCACTAGCTTAACTTAAATATTTACGAACAAATTGTAGATCTCCACTAGAAAATTGTCACAAGAGGTTCAATCGAACAAGTCCAAGAATTAACCGACGAAGTAAACGCAAGCGTTTCATACCACTCGTTTTACTATGTCGTTTAATTAGATTTCTCATACGAGTGAGGTAAAGGTTTATATATACTAATAGATTGGAAAACGGTTTTATAAACGAATTTGGTATTAATAGTATTGAAATCGTTTGAGGAAAGAGTTTTGATATTTACTACTAGTATAGAAAACCTTTATATTTTTAAAGTGACAAAGCACAAGGGGGATTGTAGAAACAATCAATCACAAAGATCACATTCGAAGATGTGAATAAAATCCAATGAAATCGATAAAGGATCCGTCGAAGTGGATATATCTAAAATTCCCAAAGAAAATAAGTCATCAAAGATGATAATAAATGATGACAATAAATAGGATCATCACGAATCGATTTAAATTGGAAATTCAATCCAAAAAGGCAAATTGGACTCAAACAGCAGGTTCAGTCTACTGAACAGAGATTTTCAGTCGACTGACCCTGTACATGGAAATTTTCTAGGTTCAGGAAACTTTCTGTTTCCAGTTTCAGTCGACTGTGCAGAAGTTTTCAGTCGACTGAATCATGCCTGGAAACTCTCGAGTTTCAGGTTCAGTCGACTGAACAGAGATTTTCAGTCGACTGAATCATGCCTGGGCTATTTTTCAGCCTATTCAAATGAAGAGCACATTCTTCCAAAATGCAACCGGACGAACATTGGCTCTAAGGGTTTATGCCAATCGGCAACCCGGCCCTATATGCTCCTCGGTGCATCACCAAAAACATGATCAAACATCCATAAAAGGATTTCACACAAATTTGACTTAAAAACCCAAAAATTGGAGTATTCACAAAATCAATCCAAAGCAAGAGCAAATGCACATGAAGAAGTGTTAGGAATTCATACCCAACAACCAAAGATAATTATAGTCATAGATGTGAGATAAAAATCTCACCTTTGCACTAAAATTTATGAAGATGAAGCATGAAAGCAAAGGGGAATCAACCACTCTTCAAATCCAACTCTAGAAGCTTGAATCTAAGCTTAAAAGAGAAACGTTCCCAAAATTAGGTTTAGGAAATTTCTGAAATTGAATGGAGAAAGAGTTGGAGAAGAAGAAGGAGATGCTTACCAAGGGGTTCTTCTTGAGTTTGGAGCAAGGAGATGGATTTGCTAAGGAAGTTAGGGCTTGGAGTTTTAATTCTTTTTCCTCTCCACCATTTTCAGTTGGAGCTTGAGTTTGAGGAGTTGAAATGGAGTAATGAAGAGGAGAAGGGGATTGGGACTGAATACATAAGTGGTTAATTGGCTCAGCCCAAACCAAAACCCTAAGCAAAAAGTAGCAAAATTCAACTTTCTCCAAACATATCGAAGCTTATACTCAAAAAGGTCGCAAACGATATTTTGAACACAATGGGGGTGGTCTCAAGTCCCAATTCGACTGTTTGCAAAAAGTAGCTTTTCGGACCAAAATCCGACGAACGATAAAATATTTAAATAAAATATTTAAATATAAAATCGATAAATATGTGGGTTGTTACACGTGAGTTATAGTGATGATGACGTGTATTAATTATTGTTATTCTACTAAATTTTTTGTTTGATTTCCAAATGTTCTAACTCAAATAACTTTCTCATACGAGGTAGAATTTATGCACGGTTTTCTCCATTGCGATCCTATTGAAATTCCGGACATTTTGACGCCTGTTTGGACGGATTCGGAGACTGTTCAAATTTTGGGTTTAAATTGGATTTAAACTCAATTTAAATTAAAAGGTGAGTGTTTTAACCCACTCACAACTTCTAAAATTTCTTTTGTTTGTTAAACTGATTTATGATGTGATTAGAAATTTATTTATGACCGTTTGGCATATTTGTAATCATCATCTCAGTTAAATTGAATTTATTTGAATTAAATGGTTATTTAATCTATTATTGCATATAAACTACCAGTTAAATTTTTATTTAATTTATTATTGAATATAAACTGCCAGTAAATACCTGTATTTATTATCTATTCTATATTGAAGTTATTGATTGAATTGGAAGATGATTGTGATAAATGGTTGAAGATTGATATTGGATGAATGGATGTTGTATTTTATATTGTTATAAAGTGCAAGTTGTTATGGATTTTATTTCATTCGGGATTGCGTTTTGAAATGATATATAACCGTATTTATATTTTAAATTACGGATTGAAATGATAAATACCGTATCGCTTAACCATAAGATAGAAATTATATATAGACACCGTGGTCTGTATATAAAAATATTTTGAAATGGTTTCCATGGTTTTGTAAAGAAATATATGGTTTTAGATAAATAGTGTTTTGGATATTACATAAATGTCATTCTATCCTTCATTTTAAGCTATCTATAATTTGTTCTAATATAGAATAAGCTTAATAATAAGTTTGATTTTTTTTTATTGAAGATAATATGGTTAAGTATTTAAATTATATTTTAATATAGAGTTTAAAATGATTTAAATCAAATTAAGGTTGGAAGATAAATTTGAGATTTATTTGAAATTGAATTTATTTAAGAATGAAACTCAAATATGCTTGATGTGAAATTTATTAAGTTTTAAGTTTTAGAGGGTATGATGTTTATAACTTGATTTTGGTTTAAGGTGAATTAAATGAATATTTCAAGTATAAATAAATATAAGGATATATTTAGTTATTTGTAATTTGAGCTTTATTTAAATGACAATGGATTTATTATGTAAAGTATTTCAAAACTAAATAATAGAAAATTGAATTGTTGAATCAGAATTACCAAACTTAGTTTCAAAATTGTTGAATACTTATAGTTTGAAATATATTGAATTTGAACTGGTTTATTCTATGGATCAAATCTGTTTTGAAATCAATAAATTTTGAATATTATATTTGAAAAGTGAATTAAATTCAAATTTATGATTTGGGACTTGGTTAAATATGAAATGTAGAAATTCGAATTGTGTTGGATTTGATTTGTGAAATTGAAGAAGCTATTTTATTATATAAAGTATTTTAAATAATTAAACCATTTAAGTGATGGAAGTTATGTTTCAAAGTTATGAGTTTCAAGGTATTATAATTTGAAAGTGTTATATTCAAGTGTTTTTATTTCGAAATGTTATAACTCTGAAAGTGTTATTATTTTAGAAAAGGATATATTTGAAATGGAAATGATATCGTATTGATTTGGTTTCGAAAGGGCATTTATATTTGGTTTTAAAGTATAAACTATTTTGAAAATGACCGCGGTGTTATAATAACATTTGGTTGCTAAAGAGACAGGGATCGAAAGTGGTCATCCTCTCTGCCAACTTCGAAAACCACTTTAACAACTATGTACGCGGTGGAGATTCCAGAATGAAGTAGGATGGTGGCGACGTCCTTTGAAGTATATAATGTATATATGTTGACTTGATATATGTGTTTTAATTTATATTTATTAATTTTGTGAACCTTGTATATATATATATAATTCGATATGTGTTTGAAATTTAAAATATGATTTTTTTTATATAAATAGTTATATATCGTTATACATATAAGGTTATTTATACTACTTACCTTCATCAATCCGGTTCTAATTCGTCATATCGTTTCCTTATCTATCAGCTTGTCAGTTGAATTTGTGCTAATCTAGCTTTACTTTGGGATTTCATACTTGGATTCATAATTCATCTCATTCGTCTCTAGCCTTGAAAGGTGAGAAATCACTTAGATTAACGTTCTTATATTTATTAAATTTGATTTCAATTGAAATGAAAATTGAAATGTGCTGCTGTTAGTTATTTACATTGTTATGACATCTGACACCATTATCTTTTATTTATATTGATGATATTTGACTATTATATTATTATCATATTTTTTATTATTCTCCAAGTTCCCTGTTAGTATAGAATCTCTATGGGTTGAAATGATACATACCAGAACGATATGTAGAATAGGAGAAAATCGTTATGGGTTGTAGTGATAGACCCAAGAGATTTTCATTGAATTGAATTTGGGATTGCAGGTTGAAATGATATATATCCGTATATAAATTTAAACTACGGATTGAAATGATAAATATCCATATCACTCGACCATAGGATTGAAAATTATATACATACAACGTGGTATATATATAAAATTATTTTGAAATGATTTCTATTGTTTTGGAAAGAAGTATATGGTTTTATATAAATATTGATTTTAGATATTATATAAATGTTATTTTATATATAGTCAAATTCTTGATTTTAAGATATGAATAAATTTGTTTTAATATAGAATAAATGTAATAATAAAGTTTGATTTTTATTAAAATATGTTTTGGTTAAATATTTATTTAAAATTTTATTTTTATATAGAGTTTATAATGATTTAAGTAAATTAAGGTTGGAAGATAAATTTAAAATTGATTCGAAATTAAATTTATTTAAGTATTATACCCAAACAAGTCTGATTTGAAATTTATTAAAATTGAGATTTTAAAGGATATGATTTTTATAGCTTGATGTTGTTTTTAAGCGATTAATAAATATTTCAAGTTTGAGTTTTTTAATTGATGTTGAATTTATTAAGTAAATATTTCAAAACTAAATAATAGTAAATTGAATTAAGATATATATAAAATTATCACATTTTGTTTTTGAAATTATAGAATATTTAAAGCTTTGAAATATATATATCTTGAAATGGTTTATTTGTGGTTCAAATCTGTATTTGAAATCGATATAATTTTGAATTGTTTATTTAGAAGCTAAATTGGAATTAATGATTTGAGATCTGATTAAATTTGAATTTTGAAATTCGAGTTGATTTGGAATTAATTTGTGAAATTTATGGAAAATAATTTTATTATATATACTATTTTAATATTTAAATCAGTTAAGTGGGAAGTATTATGATTTCAAAGTATTATGTTTCGAAAGTGTTTTAATTTCAAGTGTTTAGTTTCGGAAGATGTTATAACTTTGAAAAATGCTATAATTTTGGAAAAACATATATTTGAAATGGAAAAGGACAATGTATTTAAATGGTTTTTGAAATGGCAACAATATTTTGGTTTTGAAGTATAAACTATTTTGAAATGACCGCGGTGTTATAATAACGTTTGGTTGTTAAAGAGACCGGGATCGGAAGTTGTCATACTCTCTACCAACTCTGAAAATCACTTTAACAACTGTGTATGCAGTGGAGATTCCAAAAAGAAGTAGGATGGTGGCGATGTCCTATTGAGGTATATACGTGGACGTGACTCCTATGAGCTGGCATATGGTGGCTAAAACAGGAGCAATCGACGGGCAAATGAGGTAGCTCCTCTGATCGGACACACTTCTTTGATACCATTTTATTACTTTGTGATTGACTGGGTGCACCTTTGATTTTGGTAGTTTGGCTCGAGGTAGGCGGTAGTGGCTGCTATGCGTTACCACCGGTCCGGAAGTGCAATTGGTATATCTACCCTGGCATTGCCTAGTTGTGCCGTGTCACCTAACCTAGCGTTCCATATACCATTTTGTTTTGTACCATACCTATGGAGTACCCTCTGACGATGCCCAATACGGGGGAGATTACGGTACTGTGTAGACTATGGGAATATATATAATGTGTTAAGATGGAAAATGTAAAGCCTTAACATTATTTTTAAAATATATTATAATTTACTTTAGACATTATTATAACAGCGTATATTACTACATAGTATATAGTTTAACGGATCCTTAGAGGATGGTTATCCCAAACATCCTTTGTGTTACTTGTATTTCAGTTGCTATTTCACTTAAGTTGGATTTATTGATATAAGAATGTTAATCCTGACTCGAGTGTTTTGTGTATTTATTTATCCTCGGGTCAGACTGAGTGTACAAGTTTTAAGACTCACCTTTGGAGCTGGATCTTCGCTTGGAGATCCATCTTCATCCTCTCAGCTTGCAGTCATTGGTTTAATCTAATTAATCTATTTTAAATCTAATTAATCTATTTTGAGGATATTTAGTCTATTTTTATTTTATTTAATCTATTTTAAATTATTTAACTATCTTATGTCAATTTAATGGTATCTTTAATCTATAATTAGACTATTTTAGAGTATTTAACTATTTATAACTATTTGATAAATTTGCAAACTTAGTAAAGGGGAAGTGTTTATATTCAAAGTCATTGGTATAAAAGTAAATGTGGTTAAATGATTTTATAACCCAAGTTGAAATTTAAATGTTATAATTAGTTGAATGTGATGATTTTGAAG
Source organism: Allium cepa (assembly GCA_030765085.1). Classification (NCBI taxonomy): domain Eukaryota; kingdom Viridiplantae; phylum Streptophyta; class Magnoliopsida; order Asparagales; family Amaryllidaceae; genus Allium; species Allium cepa. The sequence goes on from CM060940.1 coordinate 179,800,816, forward strand.
TAAGGATCTAACCTAATTAGAAATATGATTTTTGAGAGAAATTATGATTTCGGAAACGTTATGATTTAAAGGGTGAATATGATTTCAAAATGAATATGATTTCGAAAGTAAAATGGTTTTGTGAATATGATATTTTGATATAAATTGTGAATTGACTTTTGAAATGTAAATGAACCATCCGTTGTGAAATAAGCGTTTGGTTGTCAAAGAAACCAGGATCAGATATTGTCATACTCTCTGCCAATACCGGAAACCACTTTAACTACAGTGTATGTGGTAGAGAATTCAGAAATGAAGTATGCTTGTTTGGCAAACGATTTCTGTATAAGATATAACGTGACCCTGACTCCTGTGAGTCACCTTAGATGTGACTAAAACATGAGCTATACGTGGGCCAAGTGAGGTCATTCCTCCGATCGGACATACTTCGATACCATTTTATGACATTTTTGATGATTTGGTGGCCGCGCCTTGATTTTGATTTGGGAGTGTGTTCCGAGGTGTGCGGTAGTAGCTGCTATGCGTTACCACCAGCCCGGTTCTGCAATTGGTAAACCTACCCTGGCATTGCCTCGAGTGTCGTGTTAACATGCCCCAAAGCACCTTCTACGAGTTTGTTTTATACCATACCTATGGAGTGCCCTCTTATAGCCCTCCAGTTTACGGAGGAATTTCGGTACTATATAGACAATGGGAATATATAAAAATGTGTTAAGGGGGATATGGGTAATGCCTTAATGCCATTTTAATACTATATTGTAGAAGCTATTAAAATAGCATATTGTATTACATAGTATATAGTTTAATGGATCCTTAGGAGGTGGAAATCCCAAACATCTCTTAAGTTATTGCGCTCACGTTAGACACTGGATAGGAGATGTCAAACCCCGTAAACAACTCTGACGTCGTTCCACTCATATTTATTTACCGTTGATATAACTTACATTAGATTTTTAGTTTTGACTTGAATGTTTTCCCTTTTCAATTCCTCGGGTCAGCCTGAGCATAGCAGGGTTGAAGACATTATTTTTGGAGGACGAAGACGAAGATTTGTACTATTATTTTTTATGATATGTATTCCACTGCATCATGTTGTTCCGCTGCATTTATTTATTTATTCCTGTTGTTTGTAACTCTGATTCTGTATTGTATTAGTATAATCAAATTTCTTAGTAAACAACTTGATGAAATGTTATTTGATTATTATATTTTGTCATTCCGCTGCGTGATTTTGTGTTTGTTTTATTTCTTTCTCTTTCCTTGCCTTTTCTTATTTACCCCAATAATAATCTGCCCTTTTGAATGGTTTGAGTCTGACATGTATGGTTTATCGTCGATTTAAACTGTCCAAAAAGACAGGTCGTTACAAGCACCACTGTAACAACTCATAATTTTAATAATTATTTTAATTCAGTTTTAACTGAAACTTTGATCTTTAAATCATTTAAATTTGAAATTTTGGAATTTTCCAATGTAATTTTGGATTTTGTTTATAATTTATTTTCCGAATACAATGAAATAAATATTTTTCATAAAATTTTATATTTTGCTCAACTATGGTCAAACTTTGACTTTTAGTTAAAAATTTGAAATTTGAAATTTTAGTTTCTAATCTTTTTCTTTGAAACTATATTTGATTATGATGTTCGTGCTGCTTTTCGTTTCGTAAAATTCTGTTTTATACTTTTAAAATCTGATACATTTCAGTGTTTTACACGCAATTATTTTCATCATTTTTTTGTTTATTTTCTACTCTATATTTTTCTACTTCATTTCTATTTTATAATTTATTTTCTATTTTCTATTTTGTTTGGACTTTTTATGTGATTTTTTATTGGATTTTTGACTTGGAAATTCAAAAATTCTTAGGTTTCTTTTCTCGGAAATGAAGTAAAGCCTTTACATTTTCTAGCCGTTCACTCCACTAACCCTAGCCACCACTTCTCTTTGCCATTCATATACAAAACATCTCATATCCATCTCATTTCTCATTTCATTCCAGAAAACAAAAATTTACAGTAAGTTTTCCCATGGCTTCTCCTTCTTTTTCATTTTTCTCTTTTCTTTTTCTTTCTCTTCTATATGCAACCTCGGCCATCACCTTACAACTGATCACCACCACCAAACAACCTTCCTTTGGCCGGCCATCTCCATCACCTCATCACCAACCCTAGCCTTACCGTGAACCCTAGATCCAAACTTCATCACCAAACAATACTTGAAACCTTAGCCGAGCCTATATGTTATCCCCTTCCTCTTCCCTTGCCTCGGCCACCACTTTATTCCACCACCTCCTCTTTTAACTTGCCGTGAAACACCATGGCCATACTCCTTTTAGATGTGACTAGATCAGATCCAAGCCTTGAACCTATAGGCCGAACCTATGTAGCCATAAGCCGAGCCCAAAGCACCAACATGACTTGCCTTTTGTCTTCCTATTGAATTTGCCTTGCCATTCCTTCACATATCCTTGCCTAACCGTGCATATGTGACCTTGGCCAAGCCTAGGTGCTTCAGATCAGATCATGGCCTAGCCATATTGTGATGGTCTAGCCCATGGTGATGGTGGCCGAGCTACATGAAGGGTTAAGCCAATCTTGTTTCACTTCGATTCATATTTTGTACATTGCTTTGATTTAAAAATCTTGTGTTGAATATTATGTTTATGTATGTTGTATTTTTTTTAAAGATCTGAATCTTGGCTCTTCATCCACTCGAATCTAAGTCTTGCTTTGTCGTGCTTTTCGAAGTTTATTTGTGTGTCTTGAATTGTTAACTCCAGCTTTAGAAGGTGAGTTTATCACTCTCGACATTCGTACTTATATAATTATGAAACAATGGTATGTGAATTGTAATTAATGATATGATAGTAATTTATATATGCCCATGATATGATATTTCATGATGTTATAACCTGATATTTATTTGTTACATCACCTAATATGATATGCCATATTATACTGTTTATTTTATTTACTGTTTCTCACACTGCAAGTTCGTTGTAGAACAGAATTACTATGGGTTTAAATGATACATACCCGAACGGATTTTAGAATAGGGGAAAATTGTTATGAGCTAAAATTATAGGCTTAAGCGTTTTCATTTATTTTATTTGACTTGGGATTGCAGGTTTGAAATGATAGAACTCGGATTATTATTTTTAAATTACGGATTGAAATGATACATATCTGTATCACTTGACCTAGGTCAGAAAATTATATATAGACCCGTGGTTAATTTTAAATATTTTTTGAAAATTATTAAGTATTTTGGTTTAAAATATGAAATTTTAACTTAAATTGGATTCAGATGATTTAAATGAATGTTATAGTGATTTTCTATAAGTTAAAAATGTATAAGTAAATAAATGGGTTAAAATGTAATTTAAAGTATGACTTAACTTGATAATTGAAAATTTAGTTTTCAAATGTAAATTTTAAGCTTAGCTTAGCAATAAGAATATTTTATTTATGAAATGGGTATTTTAAAATAAAGTATTAAGTTATTTGTTAAGTTAAAAAGTTAAGAAAATAATGTACTTTTGACTTAATAAATGAATTATAGTTTAATTTGGATAATTTAATTATAAAAATTAATTTATTTAATCATAAGTTAAATGATATCCAAATAACTATTTCTGAAACGTGAGATATGTTTTATAAGTGGAAAATGGTGAAAAATTGAAATTATAATGTTTCTAAAATGTTATAATAAATCTTAGTTTTGTATTGGCAGCATTTTCAAAATGCTATGGTTCTGAGGTAGTGTTTTCTAAGTGCTTCCATTTTTGAAAGTTTACAATATTTCTAAAATATCACTATATCTACAATAACGTTTTCTAAGTGCTGTTGTTTCTGAAATGAACTGTTTTTCTGAAATACCCTTATATTTAAAGTAGCATTTTCTAAGTGCTAGCGTTTCTGAAATGATCTGTTTTTCTGAAATACTAGTATATCTACAGTAACGTTTTCTAAGTGTTGTTGTTTCTAAAACAGACAATATTTCTCGAATACTAGTATATCTACAGTAATGTTTCCTAAGTGCTGCCATTTCTAAAAGATAATATTTCAGAAATGCTACTATAAGAATTATAACATCTTCTAAGTGTTACAAATGCTAAATACAATGTTTTTGAAATGTTATAATTGAGTGAATGAATTTAGAAATGCTACAATTGTGGGAATTGAATATTTGATTTGAAAGGGTAATGACTTCATATTTAAATGGTTTAAATGAATATGTTTTGATTTGAAATATAAACCATTTTAAAATTTATAACCACGAGTAATAATAACGTTGGGTTGTTAAAGAGACTGGGATCGGAAGTTGTCATACTCTCTGCAATCTCCAAAAACACTTTAACAACCCTGTACGTGGTGGAGATTCCAAAATGAAGCATGATGGTGGCGACATTCTATTGAGGTATGTATGTGGACCCGACTCCCGTGAGTTGGCATAAGGTGGCTAAAACAGTAGCAATCAATGGCCTAATTATTACGTAGCTCCTTTGATCGGACACACTCCTTCGGTACCATTCTATTACTTTGTGATTGATTGGGTGCACCTTTAAATTATTTTTTAGGAGTGTGGCTCGAGGTGGGCGGTAGTGGCTGCTATTTGTTACCACCAGTCCGGATGCGTAATTGGTATATCTACCCTGGCATTGCCTCGTTGTGCCGTGTCACCTACCCTAGCACTACTTATACGATTTTGGCATTGTACCATACCTATGGACTGTCCTCTGACAACGCCCAGTACGGGGGAGATTACGGTACTGTATAGACTATGGGAATATGTAAAATGTGTTAAGGTGTAAAATGTAAAGCCTTAACGCTATTTACAATTATATTGTACTTTACTTTAGACATTATTATAATAGCGTATATTACTACATAGTAAATAGTTTAACGGATCCATAAAGGATGGGCAGTACCAAGCATTCTTTAAGTTACTTGTGCATTTTATTACAGTTCACTTGAGTTGGTTTACATTGTATAAGTATGTATGTCCTGACTCGAGTGCTTTGTGTTTTTCTTTACGCTCGGGTCAGCCTAAGTATAAGCTTTAGATTCCACTGTCTGGAGTTAGAGGATTTGCTGGAGTTTTTCTATTTATCTAGTTGTTATCTATTTCCATTCAGTATTGATATTCAGCTTATGTATTAGTGGACATTTACGCATCTGGGATTTCTGTTGTATTTATCTTTCAGACTCAGGATTTTGTACTTGTTTTGTGACTCTATGTTGTAGTAGCTTCGTGAACTACTATGGTTATTTTATTTCCGCTGCGAGTTATTCTGATTTATCCGTGTCTGTGATTCTATGATTGGTTTTATTTGCTCCAATTTATTTACAATCTACTGTTTGAATTATTCATGTCAGACATGTGTGGTTTTATTGTTGATTTGATTGATCCAAAATAGTGGGTCTTTACAACCACCGCCCTCAGTCCCTTGAAGATTGGCTATCCTTTAGCGTTAAAAACAAGAACGAACGAAACAAGTTCATGGTAGCGTATTTTACTACATAGTAGGTAGTTTAACGGATCCTTAGGAGGTGGAAATCCCAAACATCTCCTAAGTTATTGCACTCACGTTAGACACAAGATAGGAGATGTCAAATCCCATAAACATCTCTGACGTCGTTCCAGTCATATTTATTTAATGTTGATTTAACTTACATAAGATCTTTTAGTTCTAACTCGAGTGTTTTGTCTTTTCAGTTTGCTCGGATCAGCGTGCGCATTTCACGGTTGAAGACCTTATTTCTGAAGGATTAAGACGAAGATTTGTACTATTATTATTTATTATCCGTATTCCACTGCATCAAGTTGTTCCAATGCATTTATTTATTGTAACAACCCGCGTATTTAACGATTTTATATTTAAATGTTTTATTTAAATATAGCATCGTTAGTCGGATTTTTGGATCCGAAATGTTACTTTCTGCAAACGGCCGAATTGGGACTCGAAACCTCTTCTATTGAGTTCAAAATGGCATTTGCGATCTTTTTGAGTATAAGTTTTGATATGTTTGGAGTAAGTTGAATTTTGCTACTTTTTCTAGTTGGGTTTTGGTTTGGGTTCAGCCCACAAGCTAACTAAATACCCTAACTCAGTCCCTCTCCTTCCATTCACTCACTTCCATTCTAAAACTCAAGCTAAAACTGAAAATGGGGGAAAGGAAGAAGAATTAGAAATTCCAAGCCATAGTTCTTCTTGCAAACTTGAATTCTTGCTCCAAAAATCAAAGTGAAGCTATTAGTAAGCCTCCTCTTCATTTTCTCCAACTCTTTCTTCCTTCAATTTCAGAAAGTTTCCTAAACCTAACTTAGGAAATACTTGTTTTGATCTTAGGTTGAAGCTTGTTGGGTTGAAGTAGAGATTGGTTAGTCTTCTCTTTGCAATTGAGCTTCTTCTTCTTCTTTTTTTGAGATAAAAGGTGAGATTTTTATCTCACATCTATGTTTACAACTATGTTGGATTATTAGGTATGAGTTCCTAACACTTATTCATGTGCACTTGCTTTTGGTTTGGATTGAATTGGTGAATATCCCAATTTTTAGTGTTTTGGGGTTCAATTCTTTAAAGATCCTAACTTTGATGTTTGAACATGTTTTTGGTGGCGAATCGGAGAGATAATGGAGCTGGGGTATCAATTGACTAAGGATCCTTAGGTCCATTGCTCGACCGGTTGCGTTTTGGAAGAGTTTGCACTTCGATGAAATAGCGCAGAATAATGCAAGGCATCAGGCTCGACCGACTAAACCCCCTGGGCCGGTCGACCGAAGCTGTAGCCGAAACTTTCTATTTCTGGTTCGGTCAGTCGACTCAAGGAGTCCGGTCAACCGACCTACTCATGTTTCTCTGTTTTGCCTTGTGCGCCTATTTGTTTGTGATTCCAACTTTTATCGATCTAAGTTGATTCCAATTAGTTGTTTATGCATATTTGACCTTGATGATTCCTTTTGACTTTATCCATGGGTTTTTATAAAATAATCTTTTAAATTGTATTAAAAGCTTGCTTCTCCAATTTATAAATCTTATTTAAAACACACACACAATTTCGCACTTCGAGCGGAGAGGAAGGGAGATTAAATGGTTAGGTAAAACATGGACCATAAATCCATGCGTTTTTCTTTTCGATTAATCCCCGACCTATTCGATTGATCGTTTTGGCCTTTTGGTCTGGTTTACCGATGAGACAAGGTAAACTTGTACTGCTTTGAGTGTGAAATTAACTAATGGATAGTAAACCGTTTAGTGCGAACTAGTGGTTATGGGACTCACGTTACCACTTTTCGGATTCCTTTTCGAGAGTTGTGACACATTCTGCCTGTTAGTGGTGTCCAGTACTGGCCCTTCGGACCTTCACCACTATGGTTTATTGCCTTTGGGATAGTGTCTTCGGACTGTCTCCTTCAGGTGTGTTGCCTTCGGGTATGTTGCCTTCGGGTTTGTACCTTCGGGTTTGTGCCTTCGGGTTTGTTGCCCTAATAGTGTCACTTTCGAAGTTGGTCTTTATGAGCCGCTTGAGTGATATTTGGGTTTGGAGCCTTCGGCCTTATGGATCCTTGTTTATACAGTACTGAGCACGTGCAAATTTTGTGATGTTTCATTGCTATGTATATTCCCTAGGTATCGCCCTTCGGTGTTGGTCTTTTTAAGCCGCACGATATGTAGTGGTTACCTTGTGGAACTTGTGTTACCGTCATTGGTATTTGTTAGTTGCCTTCTTGGCTTGTTTTGGGATATTCCTATCCTTTGTTTCTCTGAGTTGCCGATGATACGAGGCTTGTTATGATATGATTCATCTTTTGTTAGATGATTGTGTTATCTCTTTTAGAGATATTTGTTATACTTTGTGACCTTGTAGGTTATTGTTGTTCAGTTTATGTAACTGATTTGTTTAGCTAGACTGACCCGTGTATTTTATACTCGGGTCAGACCGAGATGTTTCAGGTTAGGTGCATTTGGACTTAGCCTATTTTTCTTCCGCATGGACTATTCAGCTTACTCCTTTTTGTTAAAGCTTTTTGTGTAGTCCTTTTTGTTGTAACTCTGATATATGTATTCTTTTGGATTCGCCTGTTTATTGTGGTTTGCTATACCACTTAACATGTTTCAGTTTGTATACTCTATTATGTATAAGTATATGTGTAAATGATGATCTACCATTCTATGATGTATATTACATTTGAGTTGTTATATTCTGTTCTGATAGATCCTCCAACCACCTATGGTTTTGTTTTAAGTATTCATTGGATAAGTCGATGTGCTTGGTATGACTATCGTCGATGTATTCGATAGATAGTTAGAGCAAGGCTATAGATGGTCGCTCGTAACCAGCCTTATTCTCCGTGTTAGTTGATGGCATTACCCTGTAGTGTCCTTGGCTAGCGTGGGTATAGAGGTGGGGCGTCACAACTTGGTATCAGAGCAGAGTTCAGAACAAAATATGATAAACACAGAATAGAAGCACATATTCTGGTACATAAAAGTGTATAAGTGATACAAATCTTTGAACCATCTTGCCTCTATTCCTTCCATGCCTTTGGTGTAGATAGAATTTGGAATACGTCTCGGAATGCATTTTGTTCCATAGTATTCCATATTTGGATTAGTGATATCTACCTTGTGAATAATCTTGTTCTTATCTTACTTTCAGCGTATGGCTGGAAGAGGCAGGGGACGACGTTTGGATGCTGGGCAATCTAGTGGCTCACATCCGGATGGCGTTTATATGTCCGTCGATCAGTTTTTGGAATTGTTTAGGAGCACTCAGCCTCTAGTTCCTCCTCGAGTATCTCCACCTCGCAAGTCTTCCTTTGCACGTCTGTGCAGTGATTTTTTTCACCTTGGAGGAAAGCCGTTTAAAGGCTCCGAGTCTGTTCTTGAAGTCCAAGCTTGGCTTCGCTCGTGCGAGCGTATTTTCTCTCGCATGGATCTTTCTGATCATTATAGAGTTCTTCTAACTTCTAGCTTATTACAAGAGCGTGCTCTTTATTGGTATGAGCTTCTTGTAGCCGAAATTGATGAGCCTACTCTTTCTTGACTCAGTTTCGGGGACGATTCGAACGCAAGTTCGTTCCTGAATCTGAAAAAGTTTTATTGACCCGTCGCTTCCTTGAGTTGAAGCAAGGGAAATATTCTGTTTCTGAGTATGTTGCATCATTCGAGGCTTTATCGAAGTATGGTCTTGAATTCATTAGCACTCCTTATAAGAAGAATATGAAGTTTGTCTCTGGTCTTAAGAAATATCTTAAGAAGACTTTGTTGCTCCAACTTAAGCTTTCTTTTGAGGAGTTGGTTGATTCTGTGCTTCATCTTGAAGCCGTCGAGAAGGAATGTGATAGTGGTGATGATGTTGAGGTTTCCAAGAACCCCAACAAGAGGCAGTTTCCATTTCAGAAGTCCAGGTCTTTTCCTTCTAAAAAGAAGAAGACTGGTAGTTCTAGCTCTCAGCCTCAGTTTTCTGGAACACCTTTCGTTCGGAAGTGTTTAAATTGTGGTTCTCCTGATCATATGATTCGAGCTTGTTCCAAGCCTCTCTTTTGTCGTTATTGCAAGAAGGAAGGACATCATGTTTCCACTTGCCCTACTGTTCCGGCAGGTGCCAAGACTAGCAAGCTTTATGCTGCTAAGGCTTCTGAAGGTCCTTCTCGGCCCAAAGGTATATCTCCATCTATTTTGTAAGGTTCTATTTTTTTCATGACCATAGTATTCGAGTTCTTTTCGATACGGGTGTTTCACATTCTTTTGTATCGAAAAAGCTCGTCGATGATTTATCTTTGGATGTTTCTTGTTTGGTTACTTCTTCAAGGATTCGAATCCTTTTGGGGGATCCGCGACCCTTAGTATGCTTTGTGATGATGTTGAGATTGTTTTATGTAGTTTTTCTTTTCATGCGAATCTGCACGTTATTTCTTGTCTGGAATTTGATATGATTTTGGGAATGGACTGGCTAGTGAGATATGATGCCAGGATTATTTGTTCGGAGAGAATTTTGTATCTTCGACATCTGGATTCGCCTACTCAGCTATCACTTGTTCTTCGGGATGTGGATAATTCCGAAATGGCTTTATGTTCTCTTGACTCGCGAGACGACGATGATATATCTCGTATTCCTATTGCTTGTGACTTCTCTGATGTTTTTGAACCTATTTCGGGTTTGCCACCCAAGCGGGCAATTGAGTTCCGCATTTATCTCATTCCAGGTGCGCAGCCAGTTAGTCATCCTCCCACGAGGATGTCTACAAGGGAAAATGAGGAACTGAAGAAGCTGCTTTTAGAGCTTGAGTCCAAGCAGTTGATTCAGTCTAGTTTTTCTCCGTGGGGATCCACGGTCATTTTCGTGAAGAAATCTGATGGAACTCCTAGGCTTTGGATAGACTATCGCAAGCTTAACGAGTTAACCATCAGGAATAGGTATCCATTGACTAGGATTGATGATATGTTCGATCTATTGAGTGGAGCTAAGGTCTTTTCTAAGCTTGACCTTGCCACGGGTTTTCATCAGTTACGAGTCGCGAAGGATAGCATATCTCTTACCGCTTTCCGCACTCGTTACGGTTCTTTTGAGTGGCTCGTTATGCCATTCGGTTTGACGAATGCTCCTGCTTTCTTTGTTGATCTCATGAATCGAGTATTCCGGGAATATCTCGATAAGTTCGTCCTTGTGTTCATTGATGATATCCTTATTTATTCTAAGTCTGAAGCTGAGCATGCTAATCACTTGAGAATTGTCTTGAGTACTCTCCGTCATCATCAGCTTAGAGCCAAATTCTCCAAGTGCCATTTTTGGGAGAATAGGTTTAAGTTCTTAGGCCATGTTGTATTTTCCGATGGCATTTATGTCGACCACTCAAAGATTGAAGCCATCCAGAATTGGAAGAGGCCTGAGAATGTGCATGAGATTCATAGTTTCCTTGGATTGGCAGGTTATTACCGTCGGTTCATTAAGGATTTTTCCCGTGTTGTGCTTCCTCTCACCAGCCTTACTCGGAAAGGCATTCGTTTTATTTGGTCCGACAAGTGTGAAGCTTCCTTCCTGACATTAAAGGAACTTCTCACTAATGCTCCTATTCTTATGGTTCCCGAAGGGAATCATGATCTTGTTGTCTACACCGATGCTTTTGGTAGTGGTCTCGGTGCTGTTCTTATGCAGAGGGATCGGGTAGTTGCCTATGCTTCTAGGCAACTGCATCCGAATGAAGTTCGCTATGCCACTCATGATCTTGAGTTAGCCGCCATTGTCTTTGCCTTGAAGATTTGGCGACACTACTTATTGGGAGAGCGCTTCATTCTCTATACCGATCATAAATCCTTGAAGTATTTGTTCACTCAGAAGGAATTCAATATGAGGCAACAGCGTTGGCTCGAGTTTCTTGCTTCCTATGACTTTGATATCCAGTATACCCCTGGTAAGGGTAATCGTGTTGCTGATGTGCTTAGCCGCAAACATTCGGCTGTTGTTTCTATGATGCTTTTCGAATAGGATATTCTTGAGACTATCTTTTTGTGAAATTCATGATAGAGGTTCATCTTCTGATTCTCCTATTCTATTATTTAGTTTGGGGGCTCGACCCATTTTGTTGGATTGTATTGCCGATGCTCAGCGGCGTGATCCTGATTTGTTGCATCTTATTCAGCTTTGTGAGTCTGGATCTTGTGATGAGGCATTGCAAGATTTCAGCATTGATTCTCATGGGTGTCTTCGTAAGAAGAACCGTCTTTTCGTGCCTTCTGATTTTGCGCTTAGGCATGACGTTCTTAATGATTGTCACCGTTCTAAGTATACCATTCATCCTGGTAGTAGTAAGATGTATGCTGATATGCGTCGTCTTTATGATTGGGAAGGCATGAAGCGCGATGTGGCGAGTTATGTGAGTAATTGCATAACTTGTCTGCGTGTTAAGGCCGAACATCAGCGTCCTTCGGGTCTTCTTCAGCCTCTAGAGATTCCATTGTGGAAATGGGATCAGATTTCTATGGATTTCATTGACGGCCTACCTCGATCGAGATCAGGCCATTCTAGCATTTGGGTTATTGTTCATCGCCTCACTAAGTCTGCTCATTTTATCCCTATTAAGTCTAATAGGACTGCTTCGCATTTGGCTAAGTTATATGTCAAGGAAATCGTGAGACTTCACGGTGTTCCTAGTTCTTTTGTGAGTGACCGTGATCCTTTATTCACGAGTCATTTTTGGCAGAATCTTCAGCAAGCTTTGAGGACAAAGCTTAATTTTAGCACAGCTTATCATCCGTCGTCTGACGGATGGACTGAATGGGTGATTCGTATCTTGGAAGATCTCCTCCATATTTGTAATTTGATTTCGGTGGTAGTTGGGAGGATCACCTACCTCTTGTAGAGTTCTCCTATAACAATAGTTTCCAGTCTAGTATCGGTATGGCTCCTTTCGAAGCTTTATATGGAAGGCCATGTTGATCACCTTCTTGTTGGTTGGAATCTGGGGAGAAGCTTATTATTGGTCCAGATTTTGTTCGTGATTCTTCCGTGAGAATTGATCTTATCCGATTGAGAATGAAAGAGGAACAGAGTCGCCAGAAATCCTACGCGGACAACCGTAGGAAGCCTCTCGAATTCTCGATTGGTGATCTCCTCTTTATTCGTGTTTCTCCTTTGAAAGTGGTGATGCGCTTCAGTGTGACTGGAAAATTGGCTCCTCGTTTTATAGGACCATTATCTATTACTGAACGTATTGGCCCTGTGGCTTATAGAGTTTCACTTCCTGCTCATTTATCTGGCATTCACGACATGTTTCACTTCTTTCAACTTCGGAAGTGTCTTCGAGAGTCGGATTCTGTTATCGATTCTCCTGACTTGTTAGAGCTTGAGATCTCACCGGACTTATCTACTGTACAGCAGCCTATTCGCGTACTTGACATGGAGGTGCGACACCTTCGGAACAAGGACGTGCCGCTCATTAAAGTTCAATGGTCCGCTAACCCCAATGACTGTACTTAGGAAACCAGAGAGTATATCGAGCGATCTTATCCGGGTTTTCTATCTTTGCTTAGCAACGGTGAGAATATCTTTTCGTCTCAAGCTTATTTCCTTTTCTTTTGAAGGTGTATGTATGTAGTTGTTACAAATATCGTCTTTGGGAATTACGGGAACGCAATTTTGTAAGGAGGGGAGATCTGTAACAACCTGCATATATAACGATTTTATATTTAAATGTTTTATTTAAATATAGCGTCGTTAGTCGGATTTTTGGATCCGAAATGTTACTTTCTGCAAACGGTCGAATTGGGACTCGAAACCACTTCCATTGAGTTCAAAATGGCATTTGCGATCTTTTTGAGTATAAGTTTTGATATATTTGGAGTAAGTTGAATTTTGCTACCTTTTCTAGTTGGGTTTGGGTTTGGGTTCATCCCACTAGCTAACCAAATACCCTAACTCGGTCCCTCTCCTTCCATTCACTCACTTCCATTCTAAAACTCAAGCTAAAACTGAAAATGGGGGAAAGGAAGAAGAATTAGAAATTCCAAGCCCTAGTTCTTCTTGCAAACTTGAATTCTTGCTCCAAAAATCAAAGTGAAGCTATTAGTAAGCCTCCTCTTCATCTTCTCCAACTCTTTCTTCCTTCAATTTCAGAAAGTTTTCTAAACCTATCTTAGGAAATACTTTTTTTGATCTTAGGTTAAAGCTTGTTGGGTTGAAGTAGAGATTGGTTGGTCTTCTCTTTGTAATTGAGCTTCTTCTTCTTTGTTTCTGAGATAAAAGGTGAGATTTTTATCTCACATCTATGTTTACAACTACGTTGGATTATTAGGTATGAGTTCCTAACACTTATTCATGTGCACTTGCTTTTGGTTTGGATTGAATTGGTGAATATCCCAAATTTTAGTGTTTTGTGGTTCAATTCTTTGAAGATCCTAACTTTGATGTTTGAACATGTTTTTGGTGGCGAATCGGAGAGCTAATGGAACTGGGGTATCAATTGACTAAGGCCCCTTAGGTCCATTGCTCAACCGGTTGTGTTTTGGAAGAGTTTGCACTTCGATGAAATAGGGAAGAATAATGCAAGGCATCAGGTTCGGGCGACCGAACCCCCTGGGCCTGTCGACCGAAGCTGTAGCCGAAACTTGCTGTTTCTGGTTCGGTCAGCCAACTCAGGGAATCAGGTCAACCGACCTGCTCCTATTTCCCTGTTTTGCCTTGTGCGCCTATTTGTTTGTGATTCCAACTTTTATCGATCAAAGTTGATTCCAATTAGTTGTTTATGCATATTTGACCATGATGATTCCTTTTGACTTCATCCACGGGTTGTTATAAAATAATCTTTTAAATTATATTAAAAGCTTGCTTCTCCAATTTATGACCATGAATCCATGCGTTTATCTTTCTGATTAATCCTCGACCTATTCGATTGATCGTTTTGGCCTTTTGGGCTGGTTTACCAATGAGACGAGGTAAACTTTGTACTGCTTTTAATATGAAATTAACTAACGGATAGTAAACCGTTTAGTTCGGACGAGTAGTTATGGGACTCACGTTACCACTTTTCGGATTCCTTTTCGAGAGTTGTGACACATTCTGCCTGTTAGTGGCGTCCGGTATTGGGCCTCCGGACCTTCAACACTACGGTTTGTTGCCTTTGGGATAGTGTCTTCGGACTGTCTCCTTCAGGTTTGTTGCCTTCGAGTATGTTGCCTTCGGGTTTGTACCTTCGGGTTTGTGCCTTCGGGTTTGTTGCCCTAATAATGTCACTTTTGGAGTTGGTCTTTATGAGACGCTTGAGTGATATTTGGGTTTGGATCCTTCGGACTTATGGAACCTTGTTTGTACAGTACTGAGCACGTGCAAATTTTATGATGTTTCATTGATATGTGTATTCCCTAGGCATCGCCCTTCGGTGTTGGTCTTTTTGAGCCGCACGATATGTAGTGGTTGCCTTGTGGAACTTGTGTTACCGTCATTGGTATTTGTTAGTTGCCTTCTTGGCTTGTTTTGGGATATTCCTATCCTTTGTTTCTCTGAGTTGCCGATGATACGAGGCTTGTTATGATATGATTCATCTTTTATTAGATGATTGTGTTATCTCTTTTAGAGATATTTGTTATACTTTGTGACCTTGCAGGTTATTGTTGTTCAGTTTATCTAACTGATTTATTTAGCTAGACTGACCCGTGTATTTTATACTTGGGTCAGACCGAAATGTTTCAGGTTAGGTGCATTTGGACTTAGCCTATTTTGCTTCCACATGGACTATTCAGCTTGCTCCTTTTTGTTAAAGCTTTTTGTGTAGTCCATTTTGTTGTAACTCTAATATATGTATTCTTTTGGATTCGCCTGTTTATTGTGGTTTGCTATACCACTTGACATGTTTCAGCTTGGTATGACTATTGTCGATGTATTCGGTAGATAGTTAGAGCAAGGCTATAGATGGTCGCTCCTAACCAGCCTTATTCTCTGTGTTAGTTGACGGCATTACCCTGTAGTGTCCTTGGCTAGCGTGGGTATAGAGGTGGAGCGTCACATTTATTCTTGTTGTTTGTAACTCTGATTCTATATTTTGTTAGTAGAATCAAATTTCTATGTTAACAGTTTCATGAACTGTTATTTGATTATTATATTTTGTCATTCCGCAGCAAGATTCTATATTTTGTTTTATTTCTTTTTCTTTCTCTACTTTTTCTTATTTACCCTAATAACAATTTGCCCTTTCAAATGGTTTGAGACTGACAAGTGTGGTTTATGTCGACTTAAACTGTCCAAAAAGGAAGGTCGTTATAGGCACTACCACCCTCAGTCCCTTGAAGCTCAGCTATCCCTTTAGCGTGAAAAATGAGAACGAACGAAACAAGCTCATGGCCAAAATTCAGCCTCTTGGATAAACTATAGGCGATCTCCTCCGTTGGTCTTGTAGAGCTCAACAAGCTTTTCAACTTTTGTTAAGATAGTTTTGGAAAATATTGCGTGGAGTGGGAGATAAATGAGGGAGAATAAAGGAGTGTTTTGGCCATTGATTTGTAAGGAGTCAGCTACGTGAAAAGCTACTATTGATAACTATGACGACCCATAAACTTTTAACATTTGAAATGGAATATTTTATCGATTTTAAATATTTGAAAGTTATTTTAACTTTAATTTCAAATATACCTATTAATTTGGCAATTAAATTATTGAATTTAATTTATTTAAGTTGGGTAAAAATTTGAATCTTCAATTTTAAGCTTGTTAAAAATATTTTGATGGCTTAGAAAATTCATATTGATAATACTGAAGATAATAGAAGCTTCAGAATTGAATTTGAAAGTGATTTGTTCAGTTTTGAAATTATATGTTTAAATCGATATTTAGAAATAGCCTTCCGAGGCCAAGTCTCGAAATTCGACGGAACCAGTTCCATTGGATCTGTAATAGTTAGTTATTATTAGATTCCAATTTTCATAGCAATCAGAGTTGTCGTTTGGCCGTACGATAAGAAAACGCGTTGGAAATTAAATCGAAAATTAATTTAATAGTTGGGTTCAAAAGGCTATCTTCTCCTTACGATCGAATTAGGACCCGAAACCTTTTCCATTGCGTTCGGAATGGGAGTATAATGTTATGAACGACTAGCGGCAAGTCTCGTTAGGAGGTCGAAAATTAAGCTAAAAATTCGAGACAATTTGAAATCAATTCAAATTATATTTACTTATCTTATTCAGAAATCTCGTACAACCAGCCACCACGTTGTCTCCTTCGTACCTTTCCTTTCAATATCGCGTCCCTTTCACTATCACCCAGTTCAATCGACAAAGAAGTAAAAACAAAAGCATTATCTTTTGTTCAGAAATCAAATAACCATGGCCGCTCTCTATTAAGAATAAAATCGAAAGCCATGCTCCCCCATTCATTTCAAAATCGATTCGAGAAGAAGAAAAAAATTCTTTCATTCAAAACATAAATCAATTAATGGTTGGGGCCTCGTTTAAATCTCTAATCAAATGGGAAAAAAAAGAGAAGGGGTCGCGCTTCCCTCCATGTCTCAAATCAAGATCGAACTCATAAAAAATAGAGAGGGAGGGGATCGCGAATCCAAACATCACGAGCTCGGCAAACATCAACGATGAACGGCAATCGTGAGGCGACGGCGAACGAGGGAGGGTGGCGCATCATCGGCGACGCTGTGGTTGAGGCGACGGTCGCATATGCGTGGCATCTGCAAGCGACGGCATGAGAAAAGGCTGATGCTAGTTGATGAGGAGGTGGAGATTTAGAGCTCGATTGGAAGTGGCGACACTCAGGAAATGGCGCAGGAACGGGGTCTAGGCAGATTAGGGCTTGGGAATTGAGTGAATGGATTCGCGATGAGTTCTCTGGTATTTTCATGCGCGCGCGTGGAGGTAGAGTATGACGAGTTCATCAAGGTTGTTAGGGCAGAGTGTTTGTCGCGATGGCAGGTAGGCAATGTCATGCTGGTTATCGAGGTCGCGATGCTCGCGGTTATGAGGCGAACGAGACGGAGACTCGTATTGATGACAGCGAAGGTATATTTTTAGTTCAATTTAAAAAAATTAAATGTTAAACTAGTTTTTTTCAGGAGTTTACAAATATATTATGCAGAATTTATTTACAGCAAGATACATAAATCTATTTATTTCCAGCTTTAAGAATTTTACTTATACTGTAAAAGGTATTAGTTTATTTAATGCATAGAGATATGTATTTAATTTACTGCAGGTGATAAGGTTTCTGTTAGGTAAAAATAAATAAGTATATGTATATAATTTTACAAATTTACAGTAAACAAAAGATTAGTTTATATGGATAAAATTTGATAATGGATAAACTGCATAAAGATTTGATTTTTTAAAATCTATCTAAAGGGAAAATAGTTTAAATTAAATTATCAGTTAAACTGAAAATCTTAGTTAGATTTAAATTGTAAAATGGAAAATTAAATTATTCGATTCATTTCGAATATTATTCGATTGTATAAAAAATTGTTTATACAAGGTCAATATATGAAGAGAAAATCAAGCCCGAATGGAAATGAACTGCAAATTAAAAGAAAAGGTGAGATCTTCTCACTCAAACAAAGGGTTTTGTTTAATTTTAAATAGTTAAATTTAAGATTGTTGATTGTGTGCTTGGGTGATGGTTGTTATTATTTGTTTTGAAATAGACCCTATTGCGCTGCATAATAGCGGATAATATTTTATAAATCTCATATGCTGCGATATTCCACCTCGAAGTGGAATTGGTATATAATTGTTGTGCTAACATCTGTGGATGCAGGGAAACAGGTTGAAGGGATCCAACTGGATTCCACAAAACATTTTAATTTGTTTCATATGTTATATGTTGATTATTTATAATCTCTGTGTGATTATATTTGTGATTGAATTTGTTGAAGGCTATAGTTTAGCCGAATATATTTTTGGTATTGTTGGATACCGAAAATAAATAAAATTGGATTTTTGAAAATTCAAATCGAAAGTTTATAGTAAACTTTATTTTTGAGAATTGGATAAATTTAAATAAAGGAATTTTAAAAGGGTAAAGTTTTATTTTTAATCCCATTGAATAAAATTCCAATATATGAGGAAAAGGCTTAATAAATGGATTTCGGGTAATATTATTCAAAGGTTTGAATTTATTTAAAATACGGATTTTAAATGTTTGAAAGAGATAAAGGAATTTATTTCAAAAAGGAAATAAATTTAGAAATTAAATTAGGGATTTAATTTGGAGTTGAAATAAATTTTGAAATCGATTTGGAAGATTGACTTGGTATTTGAAAATAAATCCTTGGGAAACCAACTTGTAATTAATTTGGTGTTTGAAGCAATTTTGGAAATCAAATTGGAATTGATTTGGTAATTGAAATAAATTTTGGAAATCAATATGAAAATTGATTTGGTGTTCGAAGGGAAATGTAAATTCACAATGGAAATTTATAAGGGAAAGGGAAATTGATTTTAAAATAAACATTGGTATATTTTTAAAGTGTGGAAAAGATTTGAAACTTGTTTCAAAGGATGGGAAATCGATTTGAAATTTGATGTTCAAAGTGATGAAGTGTTAAAAATATATCCTGCGAAGATATTTTGAAAATAAATATTTTGGGAAAATTATTTAAATCTGGCAATTGTTGTGAATGTTGATTGATAGTTAAATAACCGACTATCAATATTTGCCTTTAAATGGCGTTTGAATTTCGATGCGACCGGGTGTCGAATTTCAAGTGGATATCCGAAAACCACATCGAACCTTTGTGATTGTGATAGATCTTTTATTTAAAAGATCAAAATGGAAATTTTTGTGATTTGTTGAAATCTGAAAGAACACTTAGTTTTTTTAAAATAAGCGCTCGTTATTCGGATTAGCCGAGAGAGGACCTTTGTGTCATAAAACCCATTCCAAATAATGATACAACGAAATGGGATTGCATTTGAAGACCGATGGTGAAGACCGGGTATTTGCGAGAATGATAGGATGAACTATCGATATTCTTTGCACTAAGTAGCTACAGTATAGAGATTTCCTAAGTGATGGGAAGTCCGATCGGGATTGTGAATACCCGGATTGCAAGGGATTCTTCGAAAGTGCCTTCGGTTCTGTTCGAACCCGAAACAGACTTGTGTGGAAGTGTGTCTGACGTTACAAATTGAGATATAAAGTTGGTTTCTATCAAATAAATTTCTGTTGGGGCGGAGAATTTATTCTCTTAGCTTAACACCCTTCTCTGAGATGTACGAGCTCAGAGGTTATGTAGTTGATGGTTACTAGTGATACATTCCCAATTTGGTGGCATGGCATACGAAGTGTTGATGATCATTGGTTGATCGAAGCATGGCTTTTGTGAAAAGCGTAGCTTTGTGGACGAGACTTCGTCGAGCCTCACAACACGGAAATGGTCGAAACAGGAATGTTGCGGCAAGGTTTTAGGGGTCGCGCCCCTAGGGTATGTCCATTTACTTCTGGATAAGAGGTGGTATCATGGTATGGAGCCGAGATATTTAACCTATGTGGTTATTGCAATTTCATTATTGTGTGATGTTGGTTTGTGGTTGAGGATCCTCGGATAATGGTCGGTTACGACCGGGGATGGCATACTTTTTTTTGTGTGGAGTTATCAAGTTACATCTTCATTGCACCCAGAAACGTGTGGTAACTCGGCCTTGTGTTGGCAGAGAGCTGGTTAAGTTCTCGGGGCGTCCTTCCAGAGGCGTACCCATTTCGGTATAGGAAGTTCCTTTGCCTGACCATTTGTTGGAAATCCAAAGAAACAATACGAGCCCTATACTGTTTTGGTTGTATAACCTGCCATGGAATATGGTGGTAACCTACTATTGAACATGGTAACTATAGTAGGCATACGATGAAATGTTGTATGCTGGCTTAGATTAATATTATACTTTTGAAATGTTTTCTGCACTATGCACTAATAATAATATCGAAAGACTTTTGCGTGGTAAGCATTTTTGACTGTCACAAGGAGAAATCTCCTCCAAGTGTGCGTCTGCATTGTGTGTGTAGCGGGAGGCCTTATGGCAGTTTCATTTTTCAAAAGCATAGCGGATTTCTTTTTATTTTCTTTGTGAAAATAACTATTTTTAAGATCTCACACCAGTCCCATGACTGACCTGGAGTTTATTGTTCTATTTCTAAACTCTGGGTGCCCACTAATTTCCACACGGGCAGCCTAGAGTCAGGTTATCAAGTCATTCTGGAATTCAGGAGTTGCTGTGGAGATCAGGACCAAGCTGGATGGTGAAGTGTATCACTAGTATATGTTATATTTTCTTTCGATGTTTGTTGTTGTTACACTCTGATAATGTAATGTAATGTAATAACAAATATGATTCTTTGTTTTAAAGATAATTCATTTATATATTATATGTTGTTCCGCTGCGAAATTTGAGATTCTGCTATTGTTTCTATTTTCTTCTTCTACCTTCTTCTTCTTTAACCCTTATGATTCGGTTTTTCGGCATTCAATTGTTCGACAGTTGATATAGTGGGCATATTAATGTCGATTTTTTCGGGGATCGAAAAATCGGGCCGTTACATGTGGTATCAGAGCATTTGGTTAAGCGATCACCTTGGCTCTGTTGGGTGTTACTCATTAGAGATAGAGTCAATAGTACTCTAGAATGAGTTTAAGTGTAAAAAAATAGAGATGAGCGTGTATTTGTTAGTGAATATAAAATTGTTTTATATTGTATTGACTTATCGGTTGATTGTTTATAGATTCTGGTCGGTGCAGTTTGGCCAACTGTACCGATAGGGGTTTCTAAACTCTTAAATAAGATAAATTGACACGGCATTGTTTTAAAATCGGGTAAATGAATTAATTTTTACCCAAAACTATTTTCGTATATAAAAGAAATAAATTTTCTTTGAATCATTATAATATATGGTTGCTTGGTTGTTAGGAAGCGATAATATTAAATTATTATCATCGTTGTATGAGAAATTGAAATCAAAACCAAAAGCTAAGAAGATAAAAATACAAATGAGATTTGGAAATGTAAATTATAAGTGTGATTCATAATTTGAAATAAAATTCAGCAATGGAATGAAATTGGTAGTGTCAATTTATAAATGAGATTTATAAATTGAAATGAGATTTGATTGGGATCAAGTTGAATAATAATCCAAACATGAAAAAAAAAGGATTGAATTTAAGTAAACTAATATGATAATTAATTAATTCATGAAATAGGAAAGTTGAATTAGTTAAATTAGAAACTTGAATTGTGAGTTAAATAAAAATGGATTGAATTTGCAAATAAATTCAAGTAAGTAGAAATAAATTGATAATTTCCTTGTTATTGATAGAATGAATTAAAGATAAATTGAGACTTGAAATGCTAATTAGTTGATAACAAAAATACTTACATCTTTTGAAAGTTAGGATTTTGTAATAAAAAGGGTATGGGAGTTTCGAAATTTATATGCCTTGTGTATATATTTATATATAAGTTGTTGCCATAGTACATGTTTTAAATAAACAACTTGACATCTCTAAAATGGCATATTAATACATATATATTGCTTTAAGTTATTACCAGTTTTATTCTGCAACCTATAATTTTAAAATGCATAAAGTAAGTGTGGTTTCATATGTTATATGCCTAAGTTCATATAAGTGTCTGGCATATTTTAGATTTGAAATTCTAATTTAGTTAATATCTAATATATTTTCTTATTCTAAAATGAGGTTGCGTAATAAAATGGTTTCTATGCATAGTACTAGTTAGATTATGGCATATATTGGTTTCAAAATTCACTTATATTAAAGGACCTGACACGTTTTGCCTGAGTGTACATCTTTACTTTATTTTTTTTGAAGTCATAAAGTGAACTTTATTTTAAACTAGTTCAACAATATGCCTAGATAGTAAATGCTTTCGTCCCTTTTGTTTTATAAACTATGAAAATAGAAGTAGTTTAAATAAGTTGAGAAATAGTTATTAAATGAAATTAGTCATTTTGTTATAAATGGAAGTGAATGTATTAACAGAAGTAAATAAAATTGATTTTTGAATAAAATGAAATGGATATGAGTTCGTTTCATTTAAAAAATGAATTGAATGAAAGAAAGTGAATTGTAAATTTCTTGAATTGAATAAAAATGATATGGAATGTAGTTGTAAGCAATTAAAATTTGTATTGAAACCTTTTAAATTGCTTATGGGAATTATTTTGAATACTTTGCTTGTGAAAACTATGTGTTTACTATTGAAAATAAGTGAAATGTAAATGAATTTCCTATATATGTCACTTACGTGTTTAAATTGAGTAAGTACAGGTACAGAGGGGGCCGTTTGGTTGGATTTGATCGTGCTAAAATGCTAATAATAAACCGCTTTGCTTAAAAGTACTAAATAAGGCGCGCCTACGCAATAAAAATAGAAAATATGAACTGTTTTTGTTTTTCCGACCGAGTGGGTCGATGTATATATATTTATCTCCCTTGTCAAATTGCAAAAGCTCCTCCGTACAAAGGAGAATCTGCCAAAATTTTCTGAAAATTTTAGGAGATAGAAATTTTTTGTTAGCAACAAACGATTTCAAATTGGAAATTGAAGCAAATTAGTGAATGAAACTAATTTAAAATAATGATATGAATCCGTATAATTGAAAGATAAAATTCAATATTCGGAGTTGAAGATAAATTGAATCCAAATAGAATTCAAATGAAATTGAAAATGCAAAATTGAATAAAAATGGATATATTACTTCAATAGTAAGGTATAAACAGTACAAGAAGTATGTATTGAAATTCCGTAAAGAAATGTAGAAAATAAATTTGAATGTTGGAATTGGACATTATGGATATACCGGTATTATAAAGAGAAAGGAAAATTGGATTTGATTTCTGAAGATAAAATTTGAATTGCTCGACAAAAAGGTACGTATTTAAATTTCTATATGAAATTTGATGATTTTCTTGTCCAGCCGTTTGGCTTTTTATTTTCTTTTGGAATCTTAGGGCATGTGGTGCCATTTTGTAGTCGTACCAAGCTAGCCGCACAAAGGAGACGCTGGTGAAATTTTTCGAAAATTTAGGGCGGTAGAAAATTTTGAGAAAATTTTGAAAGTTTGAATTTGAATTCAAATCTAAATTTGAATTGGGAAGTAAACAATATTATTTGGAACTTATTATTGAAGTTGGGAAGTTTGTTGAATTAATGAGGGGTCTTAAATAAAAAGATTTGTTCGGTAAGTTGATAAAACTATTTGGTTTGGAAAATATCAAACGGGTTGAAGACCATTCTTCCTAACTAGAAATTTCGGGACGAAATTCTTTTGAGGGGGGAAGGATGTGACGACCCTGAAATTTTTAACATTTGAAATGGAATATTTTATCGATTTTAAATATTTGAAAGTTATTTTAACTTGAATTTTAAATATAACTATGAATTTGGCAATTAAATTATTGAATTTAATTTATTTAAGTTGGGTAAAAATTTGAATCTTCAATTTTAAGCTTGTTAAAAATAATTTGATGGCTTAGAAAATTCATACTGATAATACTGAAGATAATAGAAGCTTTAGAATTGAGTTTGAAAGTGATTTATTCCGTTTTGAAATTATATTGTTTAAATCGATATTTAAAAATAGCCTTCCGAGGCACAGTCTCGGAATTCGACGAAACCAGTTCCATTGGATCCACAATAATTATTTATTATCGAATTCCAATATTCGTAGCAATCGGAATTGTCGTTTGGCCGTACGATAAGCAAACGTATTGGAAATTAAATCGAAATTTAATTTAATAGCTGGGTTCAAAAGGCTATCTTCTCCATACGATTGAATTAGGACCGAAACCTTTTTCCATTATGTTCGAAATGGGAGTATAATGTTATGAACGCCTAGCGTCACGTCTCGTTAGGAGGTCGAAAATTAAGCTACAAATTTGAGACAATTTGAAATCAATTTAAATTGTATTTACTTATTCTTATTCAGACAACTCAAACAACCAGCCACCACGTTGTCTCCTTCGTACCCTTCCTTTCAATATCGCGTCCCTTTCACTATCACCCAGTTCAATCGACAAAGAAGTAAAAACGAATGCATTATCTTTCGTTCAGAGATCAGATAACCATGGCCGCTCTCTATTCAGAATAAAATCGAAAGCCAAGCTCCTTCATTCGTTTCAAAATCAATTCGAGAAGAAGAAAAAAAATTGTTTCGTTCAAAACATAAATCAATTAATAGCCGAAGCCTCGTCTAAATCTCTAATCAAATGGAAAAAAAAAAGAAAAGGGGTTGGGCTTCCTTCTGTGTCTCAAATCGAGATCAAACTCATAAAAAAAAGAGGGAGGGGATCGCGAATCCAGATATCGCGAGCTCGGCGAACATCAATGATGAACGACAATCGCGGGGCGGCGGCGAACAAGAGAGGGTGGCGCATCATCGGCAACGCCATGGTTGGGGCGACACTCACATACACGTGGCATCTACAGGCAGTGACGCAAGCAAAGGCTGATGCTAGTTGATGAGGAGGTGGAGCTTTAGAGCTCGATTGGAAGCAACAACACTCAGGAAATGGCGCAGCAACGGGGTCGAGGCGGATTAGGGCTTGGGAATCGAGTAAATGAATTCGCAATGAGTTCTCTGGTATTTTTATGCACGCACGTGGAGGTAGAGTGTAACAACCTGCATATTTTAGGATTGAATATTAAAATATTATATTTAAATATTTTATCGTTAGCCGGATTTTAGTCCGAAAAGTTACTTTTTGCATACGGTCGTATTAGGACTCGGAACCACTTCCATTGAGTCCAAAACATCGTTTGCGATCTTTTTGAGTATAAACTTTGATATTTTTGGAGTTAGTCGAATTTTGCTACTATTTCACTTTGGGTTTTGGGTTTGGTTTAGCCCATTTTCCTAAACTATTAACTCTAACTCAACCCCCTTCTCTTCATAACTTTACTTTTATTTCCTAACACTCAAGCTTCATCAAAAATGGAGGAAGGAATGGAAAATTAAAACTCTAAACTCAAATTCATTTGCAAATCCAACATCCAACTCCAAATTCAAAGAGAAGCCATTGATTCTTCATTGATTTCAAGCTTCTTCTTCATAAATTTTGTGTAAAGGTGAGATTTTTATCTCACAACTTTGTCTATAATTATCTTTGATTGTTACGTATGAATTCCTAACACTTATTCATGTGCATTTGCTTTTGGTTTGGATTGAATTGGTGAAAATCCCAATTTTTAGTGTTTTGGGTTCAAATCTTTAAAAATCCAATCTTTTGATGTTTAAACACGTTTTTGGGGATGCTCCAAGGAGCCAATATGACTGGGTAGCCTATGGGCATAATCCCCTAGTGTCCGTGCTCGATCGGTTGCAAATTAGGTGAGTTTTGCACTCCAAAACCCTTAGGTCGCTCGGCCTGCACAATGGTGATTTTCGGCCTGCATTTTAGTCATCCGGCCTAGTTTATTCGTTAGGTCGCCCGGCGTACCCCTTAGGTCGTAACTCGTTAGGTCGCTCGGCCTTAGGTCGTAGCCCATAGGTCACTGTCGCTCGGCCTGCCCTAGGTCGTTCGATCTGCACACGAACCTCTCGGCCTTCTTCTATTGCTTAGGTCGCATCAATTTAGGTCGCTCTCCCCTAGGTCGCATGGCCTGGTTTATTCATTAGGTCGTTAGGTCGCTTGGACCATTAAGTTGCGCTTGAAGCCTAGGTCGCTGCTCGGCCTTGTTTCGTTAGGTCGCTCGGCTTTAGTCGTTAGGTCACTCGGCCTGCAACCGCAAAAACACTCGGCCTTCTGTGCATAGGTCGTTCCACCACTAGGTCGCTCGGTTAGGTCGTTCGACCTTGCTAACCCCTAGGTCGCTCGCCCACTAAGTCGCTCAGCCTTCATTTCCTCTTAGGTCGCGCCATGCAGTTAGGTCGTGCCATTCATTAGGTCGCACCTGCTATGCCTCGCACCACGTTTGGTCGCAACATGTTAGGTCGCTCGACCTCTTTTGAGCCACTACCTCCTTAGGTCATTCCATTGCAAGGTCGCGCCGTGTTGTGTCGCTAGGCTATTTCCATTTTGATGAGTTTGGAATCGAATTCTTTGGATTTTTATTCACATCTTCGTATGTGAATTTTTGTGATTTATTGTTTCTACAATCATTTTCTTGATTTTTCACTTCAACTCACTCGTATGAGAAATCTAATTAAACGACTTCGTAAAACAAATGGTATGAAACGCTTGCGTTTACTTCGCCGTTTACTTCTTGGACTTGTTCGATTGAATCTCTATGACAATTTTCTAGTGGAAATCTACAATTTGTTCGTAAATATTTAAGTTAAGCTAGTGGTTATGGGACATGAGGCTAAGCTTATATATTTACTAGCTTTCTGTAATTGACACTTCTTGATGATCGATGATGATCATTTTTGTGATTTAGACTAGCAAATGTGCGATGTCACTTTTTCTACGAGGGAGACTAAACCCCGTCTCTGTGGAGCTTCGGCTCAAATTGGTAGGGTAGCAACCCATGGTCTTCGGACCATTTTGTGGAGCTTCGGCTCAAAATTAATGGTTAGCAACCATGGAATAGCGTTCCATTTTGTGATACACGTGTTGGTGAGTTTTCATGCTCCCGTTTTGTGATAGGCCTCCCCCTCTTTTTTTTGATTTCTGGATTTCCATTGATGATTTCTAGAATTTGTGTTTCACCAATTTTCATGATTTTTATTGATATGTGTTATCAATTTTTGTGTATTGGTGAATTTGTGTGTCATTATCTTTTGTGATTGGCATTGATATTATTGTCAATATTTATAGTTTGGCGATTTGGTAAATAAGGAGTATGACATTCTTTTAGATCTTTGAGAAGATTCTGGTGATATTGATTAATCTCTTGTCGATTTTCAATTACAAACTTATCACAGTATGGATTTATGGTTATCATATGTTTATGTCATATCTCTTACCCTATATCATTTTATCTGATATTTATAGCTAGACTGATCCGTTTATTATTTTCTTATTAAATAATACTCGGGTCAGACCGAGATGTTACAGGTGCTTCTGCTTGACTTCACACTTGAGATCATCACCCTGACTTTTGGCTAACTACGTAGATTAGTAGTTTTTGTTGTATACATTTGAGATATAGATTCATTGATGTATCCATATTCTTTTGTCTAGCACTTGTAGCTATTCTTTTGTGACATTGTGGATCTTGTCTGGCCGCTACTCTGATGTACACTTTCATATGTTATATATTCATTTCTATTTCCGCCTTTGTGATATGGATGTCTACGACTGAATTGTGTTATGTTTATTTCTATATTTATTTCCGAAGAATACATATAGCCACTGTGTAGCAGCTTTGAGTTTGTATCGGTATGTCGGATTTCCTCCCGAAACCTGATGCAGTTGTACTATCTGAGATATCTGTGCTCGCACAAAGTAATTATACGGATGGTCGCTCCTCAACAACCTTATTCTCCGCGCTAGTTGACGGCATTACCCCATAGTGTTCTTGGCTAGCGTGGGTATAGAGGTGGGGCGTCACAGCATGGCATCAGAGCGAATCTTTGGAACAATGTGGAATAATTTAGCAAGGATCATTATCCTAAGTCCATCTTAGGAATCGTGCTTTAGGATTAAATTCGAGTCTTCGTATCGATTCATCCTATTTTCTCTATGATTCCTTGTTTATCTATCAAGATTTCTTGATATTCATTTGGTGAATAACCTTTTTCTTCTTTCTTCTTAAGGAAGAGAAATGGTGGACCTGGCCGTCCCAGCGCCCGTCAATCTCGTGCTACTCCCCAAGATGGAGTATTTATGTCTGCCCAGCAGCTTCTTGATCTAGTAAGGAATGCTCAAGCAGTCGGATCTAATTCGGAGTCTACTCGCCCTAGGTTTGGATTTGCATGATTGTGCAGCGATTATACTAATTTGGGTGGAAAGCCATTCAGAGGTTCTGAAACCATTATTGAGGTCCAGGCTTGGCTGAGATCGTGCGATCGAATCTTTTCTCGCATGAATCTTATTGATCTTCACGGTGTTCAGGTGGCCTCTAGTATGCTCCAAGAAAGAGCATTAGATTGGTATGAGCTTCTGATCTCTGAAATAAATGAAGCGGATCTTACTTGGGAGAAATTCCGGGAATGCTTCGAATTAAAATTTGTGCCAGAAGCTGAGAAGGTGACTTTGGCTCGCCGTTTCATTGACCTTGTTCAAGGTGAATCCTCTGTGACAGACTATGTCGCATCATTCGAGTCACTTTCCAAATATGGGGTTGAGTACATAAACACCCCATTGAAGAAGAACCAAAGACTTGTCTATGGCTTGAATAAAAATCTCAAGAAGCCATTACTTCTAAAATTAGAAGTTTCTTTTGATCAGCTCATTGATATCGCTCTTGGACTTGAAGAGGCTGATTGAGAAAGTGACGTTGGAGTTATGGGTGCCAAACCGAACTTCAACAACAAGAAAAGGCCTAATAAGTTTAAAAGTCCTTATCCCAACAATAAGAAAGGAAAGCAAGTCTCTCCGGCAACTAAGACTTCAGCCCCAAGTGGTGGGCAATGCTACAACTTTGGTTCTTAGGACCATTATGCGAACAAGCATTCAAAGCCTCGTACTTGTCGCTATTGCAAAAGCCCGGATCATTATTTATCTTCTTGTCCCAAACTTCAAAATAGAAAGGAGGGAAACTTAATGTTGCTCAAGCCCCTGGCAACACATCTCGTGGTAAAGGTATTTCTTATTCTATCATTGATGGCATTATTTTATCTCGTGATCATCCTATTCGAGTTCTTTTTGATACTGGTGCGTCCCATTCTTTTATTTCAAAAGAACTTGTTGATACTTTTTCTTTGGATGTTTTGTGTTTAATGATTTCTTGGAGAATTGTGAATCCGGTTGGTGGGTCCGCAACGATCAGTTTATTGTGTAAAGGTGTCGAGATTATTTTGTATGATTTTTCTTTCCAAGCCGATTTGCATGTTATGCGCTACTTAGGCTTTGGAATGATTTTGGGAATGGATTGGCTTAACCGCTATGAAGCCCAAATCCTATGTCCTGAGCGGACTATTTATCTTCGACATCCTGAATCTGTTAAGTAGATTTCTATTGAACTTAAAGATTCGGATTCCAACTTGGTTGCATCTTTATATTCTTTAAATCCTCAAGATGACGATAACGATGATGATGAAGATATTATTTCTCTTATTCACGTTGTTCGTGAATTTTCCGACATATTTGAGCCCGTTTTAGGATTACCACCTAAGCAAGCAATTGAGTTTAGAATTAATCTCATCCCTGGAGCTCAACCTATCACTCGTCCTCCTTATCGTATGTCTAATAAAGAAAATGAGGAGATGCGCAAACAATTATATGAATTGGAGACAAAGCAATTTATTCGCTCTAGTTCCTCTCTTTGTGGAGCTTCGGCTATTTTTGTGATGAAATCCGATGGTACACTTAGGCTTTGCGTTGATTACCGCAAGCTTAATGATCTTACTATCAAAAATAAATATCATTTACCTCGGATTGATGATCTATTCGATCAACTTAGTGGTGCTAGAGTCTTTGCACAATTAGACTTAGCTACTGGTTTTCATCAGCTTCGTATTGCAGAGGATAGCGTTCCTTTGACATCGTTCCGTACTCGTTATGGATCTTATGAATGGCTTGTTATGCCATTTGGTTTAACGAATGCTCCAGCTTATTGCGTTGACCTTATGAATCGAGTTTTCAAAGACTTCCTCGATCGGTTTGTTCTCATCTTTATTGATGATATTCTTGTGTATTCTAAAACCAAGGAGGGGCACGAAAAGCATCTTCGGATTGTGTTGGAAACTCTTAGGAGTAATCAATTAAAAGCAAAAAATTTTAAATGCCACTTTTGGCAATCTCGTGTGAAGTTTCTTGGTCATATTATTTCCGAATCCGGAATTTCCGTGGATCCTTCAAAGATTGAAGCGATTCAAAATTGGAAGAGACCAGAGAGTGTGACGAAAATTCGTAGTTTCCTTGGGTTGGCAGGTTATTACCGCCGTTTTATAAAAGACTTTTCAAAAATTTCCGTGCCTCTTACTTGTTTGACCAAGAAGGGAGTTAAATACATTTGGTCGGACAAATGTGAAGCTTCTTTTCAGAAATTGAAAGAACTCCTTTCCGATGCTCCTATTCTTGTGATTCTCGAGGGAAATCAAGATTTTGTTGTTTATACCGATGTTAGTCGCGTTGGTTTGGGTGCTGTTGTTATGCAAAGAGAATGCATATGCTTCTAGGTAATTAAAGCCTGCCGAGACTTGATATGCCACTCATGATTTAGAGCTCGCGGCTATTGTTTTCGCCCTTCGTATTTGGCGTCATTATATTTTGGGAGAAAAGTTCATTCTTTACACCGATCATAAATCTTTGAAGTATCGATTTTCTCAAAAAGAACTTAATTTGCGTCAACAACATTAGCTCGAATTCCTTGCAGCTTATGATCTTGATATTCTTTATACTCCCAGAAAGGGAAATCGTGTTGCAGACACACTTAGTCGAAAGCAACAAGCGATTGTTTCTATGATGATATCCGAATGGAATGATCTCGAAATTCTATCCACTTGTGAGATTCGAGATCGTGTTTCTGATTTTTGTTCATCTCTTGTTTTATGTAGCCTTGGGGCTCATCCTTCTCTTTTAGACCGCATTCTTGAAGCTCAAAAGCTAGATCCCGAATTGGCTCTTCTTGTCCAAAATTTTAAGGATAAAATTAATATTGAAGGTTTGAAAGACTTTGATATTGATTCTCGTGGCGGTATTCGAAAGTTTGGTAGACTTATCGTGCCAAATATTAGTAATCTTCGTAAAGACATTTTAGAAGATTCGCATCATTCTAAATTTACCATTCATCCCGGTAGTAGTAAAATGTACGCGGATATGAAGCGACTTTATTATTGGGAGGGAATGAAATCTGATGTTGCTAACTTTGTTAACTGTTGCATGACTTGACAACTTGTCAAGGCCGAACACCGAAGGCCCGGTGGGTTATTGCAACCTTTAGAAATTCCAATTTGGAAGTGAATCAAATTTCCATGGATTTTATAGATGTCCTTCCTCGTTCTCGTTCGGGTCATGATAGCTTATGGGTGATAGTTGATAGACTTACTAAATCCGCCCATTTTATTCCTGTTCGGTCCAATCGAACCGTTCCTCTTTTGGCCAAACTCTTTATTAAAGAAATTGTAAAATTGCATGGAGTTCCTTCTTCTTTTTTTAGTGATCGTGATCCATTGTTTGCTAGTGGATTTTGGAAGAGTCTTCAAAAAGCTTTGGGAACGAGCTTAATTTTAGCACCGCTTATCATCCCCAGTCCGATGGACAGACTGAGCTTGTGAATCAAAATCTTGAAGATCTTCTTCATGCATATGTTCTTGATTTTGGTGGAAGTTGGGAAGATCGTATTTCTCTTATTGAGTTTTCCTATAATAATAGCTTCCAATCTAGTGTTGGTATGGCACCTTTCAAGGCACTCTACGGAAGGCCGTTTCGATCTCCTTCTTGTTGGCTTGAGGCAGGTGAGAAGCTGGTTTTAGGTCCAGATTTTATTCGTGATTCCACAAAGAAGATTGACCTTATTCGTCTTAGGATGAAAGAAGTCCAGAGCAGACAAAAATCCTATGCCGATAACCGGAGAAGGAAATTAGAATTTTCTGTGGGAGATCTTGTGTTTATTCATGTTTCACCTATGAAGGATGTTGTACGTTTCAGTCGGTCGGGAAAATTAGCGCCTCGATGTATTGGGCATTTCTTATCACCAAGCGTATTGGTTCCGTCGCTTATCACCTTTTATTACCGGCTTAGTTTTGCGCTATTCATGACGTGTTTCACTTTTCTCAATTACGGAAATTCCTTTGAGATTCCGATTCTATTCTTGAGCCCGGTGTTGTGGAAGAAATTGAAGTTTCAACTAATTTAACTTATGAGCAACATCCTGTTCGTATTATTGCTTCGGAGGTCAAACGCCTTCGAAATGAAGTTGTTCCGCTTGTTAAAGTCCAATGGTCCTCAAATCCTAAGGATTGCTCTTGGGAATCTAGAGAGTTCATCGAGCGAACACATCCAGACTTATTTTCCCGTGCTCTTTGAGGTGAATTTCTTATTTCAAATTTCTTCTGCGTTGATATGCTTTCATGGTTGTTACCTTATATTTTCTTCTTAAATATTGCGAGGACGCAATTTCTTTAAGGAGGGGAGTCTGTAACAACCCGCATATCTTACAATTGATTATTTAAATATTTTATCGTTAGTCGGATTTTAGTCCGAAAAGTTACTTTTTGCATATGGTCGTATTAGGACTCGGAACCACTTCCATTGAGTCCAAAACGCCGTTTGCGATCCTTTTGAGTATAAACTTTGATATGTTTAGAGTTAGTGGAATTTTGCTACTTTTTCACTTTGGGTTTTGGGTTTGGTTTAGCCCATTTGCCTAAACTATTAACTCTAACTCAAACCCCTTCTCTTCATAAATTTACTTTTGTTTCCTAACACTCAAGCTTCATCAAAAATGGAGAAAGGAGTGGAAAATTAAAATTCCAAACTCAAGTTCATTTGCAAATCCAACATCCAACTCCAAATTCAAAGTGAAGTCATTGATTCTTCATTGATTTCAAGCTTCTTCTTCATAAATTTTGTGTAAAGGTGAGATTTTTATCTCACATCTTTGTATATAACTATCTTTGATTGTTAGGTATGAATTCCTAACACCTATTCATGTGCATTTGCTTTTGGTTTGGATTGAATTGGTGAAAATCCCAATTTTTAGTGTTTTGGGTTCAAATCTTTAAAAATCCAATCTTTTGATGTTTAAACACGTTTTTGGTGATGCACCGAGGAGCCAATACCACCGGGTAGCCTATGGGCATAATCCCCTAACTTCCATGCTCGATCGGTTGCAAATTGGGT
Source organism: Allium cepa (assembly GCA_030765085.1). NCBI lineage: Eukaryota > Viridiplantae > Streptophyta > Magnoliopsida > Asparagales > Amaryllidaceae > Allium > Allium cepa. Next base: position 179,834,215 of record CM060940.1, read on the forward strand.
GAGGTTTGCACTCCAAAACCCTTAGGTCGCTCGGCCTGCACAATGGTGATTTTCGGCCTGCATTTAAGTCGTTCGGCCTTGTTTAGTCATTAGGTCGCTCGGCGTACCCCTTAGGTCGTAACTCGTTATGTCGCTCGGACTTAGGTCGTAGCCGATAGGTCGCTGTCGCTCGACCTGCCCTAGGTCGTTCGGTCTGCACACGAACCTCTCGGCCTTCTTCTATTGCTTAGGTCGCGTCAATTTAGGTCGCTCTCCCCTAGGTCGCACGACCTGGTTTATTCATTAGGTCGTTAGGTCGCTCGGACCATTAATTCGCGCTTGCACCTTAGATCGTTGCTCAACCTTGTTTCGTTTGGTCGCTCGGCTTTAGTCGTTAGGTCGCTCGGCCTGCAATACCAAAGACACTCGGCCTTCTGCGCATAGGTCGTTCCACCACTAGGTCGCTCGGTTAGGTCGTTCGGCCTTGTTAACCCCTAGGTCGCTCGCCCACTAAGTCGCTCATCCTTCATTTCCTCTTAGGTCGTGCCATGCAGTTAGGTCGCGCCATTCATTAGGTCGCACCTGCTATGCCTCGCACCACGTTAGGTCGCAACATGTTAGGTCGCTCGACCTCTTTTGAGCCACTACCTCCTTAGGTCGTTCCACTGCAAGGTCGCGCCGTGTTGTGTCGCTAGGCTATTTCCATTTTGATGAGTTTGGAATCAAATTCTTTAGATTTTTATTCATGTCTTTGTATGTGAATTTTTGTGATTTATTGTTTCTACAATCATTTTCGTGATTTGTCACTTCATCTCACTCGTACGAGAATTCTAATTAAACGACATTGTAAAACAAGTGGTATGAAACGCTTGCGTTTACTTCGCCGGTTAATTCTTGGACTTGTTCGATTGCATCTCTTATGACAATTTTCTAGTGGAAATCTATAATTTGTTCGTAAATATTTAAGTTAAGCTAGTGGTTATGGGACATGAGGCTAAGCTTATATATTTACTAGCTTACTGTAATTGACACTTCATGATGATCGATGATGATCATTTTTGTGATTTAGACTAGCAAATGTGCGATGTCTCTTTGTCTACGAGGGAGACTAAACCCCGTTTCTGTGGAGCTTCGGCTCAAATTGGTGGGGTAGCGACCCATGGTCTTTGGGTCGTTTTGTGGAGCTTCGGCTCAAAATTAATGGTTAGCAACCATGGAATAGCGTTCCATTTTGTGATACACGTGTTGGTGAGTTTTCTTGCTTCCGTTTTGTGATAGGCCTCCCCCTTTTTTGTGATTTCTGGATTTCCATTGATGATTTATAGAATTTGTTTTTCACCAATTTTCGTGATTTTCATTGATATGTGTTATCAATTTTTGTGTATTGGTGAATTTGCGTGTCATTAACTTTTGTGGTTGGCATTGATATTATTGTAAATATTTATAGTTTGGTGATTTGGTAAATAAGGAGTATGGCATTCTTTTAGATCTATGAGAAGATTCCGGTGATATTGATTAATCTCTTGTTGATTTTCAATTACAAACTTATCACAGTATGGCTTTATGGTTATCATATGTTTATGTCATATCTCTTACCCTATATCATTTTATATGATATTTATAGCTAGACTGATCCGTTTATTATTTTCTTATTAAATAATACTCGGTTCAGACCGAGATGTTACAGGTGCTTCTGCTTGACTTCACACTTGGGATTATCACCCTGACTTTTGGCTAACTACTTAGATTAGTAGTTTTTGTTGTATACATTTGAGATATAGACTCATTGATGTATCCATATTCTTTTGTCTAGAACTTGTAGCTATTCTTTTGTGACATTGTGGATCTTGTCTGACCACTACTCCGATGTACACTTTCATGTGTTATATATTCATATCTATTTCCGCCTTTGTGATATGGATGTCTGTGACCGATTTGTGTTATGTTTATTTCTATATTTGTTTCCGAAGAATACATATAGCCACTGTCTAGCAGCTTTGAGTTTGTATCGGTATGTCAGATTTCCAACCGAAACCTGATGCATGTTGTACTATCTGACATATCAGTGCTCGCACAAAGCAATTACACGGATGGTCGCTCCTCAACAGCCTTATTCTTCACGCTAGTTGACGGCATTACCCCGTAGTGTCCTTGGCTAGCGTGGGTATAGAGGTGGGGCGTCACATAGAATATGGCGAGTTCATCAAGGTTGTTAGGGCAGAGTGTGTGTCGCGATGGCAGGTAGGCAATGTCGTGCTGGTTATCGAGGTCGCGATGCTCGCGGTCATGAGGCAAACGAGACGGAGACTCGTATTGATGACAGCGAAGGTATATTTTTAGTTCAATTTAAAAAATTTAAATGTTAAACTATTTTTTTTAGGAGTTTACAAATATATTATGCAGAATTTATTTACAGCAAGATACACAAAACTATTTATTTCCATCTTTAAGAATTTGACTTATACAGTAAAAGGTATTAGTTTACTTAATGCATATAGATATGTATTTAATTTACTGCAAGTGATAGGGTTTCTGTTAGGTTAAAAATAAATAAGTATATGTATATAACTTTAGAAATTTACAGTAAACAAAAGATTAGTTTATATGGATAAAATTTGATAATGGATAAACTGCATAAAGATTTGATTTTTTAAAATCTATCTAAAAAGGAAAATAGTTTAAATTAAATTATCATTTAAACTGAAAATATTAGATAAATTTAAATTGTAAAATGGCAAATTAAATTATTCGATTTATTTCGAATATTAAACGATTTTATAATTTTTTTTTATACAAGGTCAATATATGAAGAGAAAATCAAGCCGGAATGGAAATGAACTGCAAATTAAAAGCAAAGGTGAGATCTTCTCACTCAAACAAAGGGTTTTATTTAATTTTAAATAGTTAAATTTAAAATTGTTGATTGTGTGCTTGGGTGATGGTTGTTATTATTTGTTTTGAAATAGACCCTATTGTGCCGCATAATAGCGGATAATATTTTATACATCCCATATACCGCGATATTCCACCTCGAAATTGTAACGACCCGAAATTTTCAAACCCGAAAATTCCAGATAGTTATGAAAAAGAAGAAATAGATAGAAGAAGAAGAAGAAGAAAAAGAACAGAAACACTAACATCTTACATTCGCAGAGGATAAAATATAACAATAAATAATAACAGTTTACAAAAGAATATTATATCTGTCGATTACATTTTAATACATCAGAGTCACATATATACAGACATTGAATATACTCAATTATCATGTCTTAGATACCCAACAATATTATACAGCGGAAATACTCTATACGTTCTTGCCATCCAGCTCGCCTCCCGAGCTCCAAAACGTACCTACCTGAAAATCTGTAATACTCGGTCTAACCCGAGCGTTACACCAAAGTAACACCCGGGTCAGGCTAGAAACCGGCATGAGTAAACCCAACTAACATGGAATACCAAAGTAATAACTTATATAAAAATCCGGGGTAACTCGATTCAGTTCGCAAAGCCACAATTAGTTATAGACATCATTTATTCCACACATCCATTTCCTAAATACCAAGGCTTAGATTTAAATAGTCCAATTCCTTTAAACCACTTCACTCCAGCATATAAATTTCACAGATCAATCTATAAAAATATTCGAAGTGGTTTCGGGTATTTCCCAATACCCGACCCCAGCCGCTTCGAGACTCGTGTTATCCTACCCCAAATTATCACAATGAAATACACAACATTTCATATCAGGAATATCAACACATTCAAGCATCCAATACCATTCAATCATTCATAAACAAATTTGATCACTTCTAAATTAATTCAGTTGATTCCAATTGAATTTTTAACCTCAATCACAATAGATTCCTTCATTTAACATTAATTAATTCCAAAATAATTAATCAGTCAACCCTTCATTATTCATCATAATTAATTACCCTGGATTAGTTATTTTTCAATTACATTCAAGAAATTATCATTAATTAACTTCACAATATTTATTATTCTTAACCAACATCAATAAGAAATCTTAATTACTTCATAAACTCATTAATTACTTCATAAATTAATTATTTATATTAATTACATTAACTCTTAATTACTTATAGTAATTAATTTCTCATAAGTCATTATTTATTGAATTGATTTAATCTTAATTAATCAATTTTTATTTATATCCATGATTATATAAATTAATGATTTCTAATTATATTTTAATTTGTTCTAATCTAAATCAATTACTTCAATTCAACCACAAAATTAATCATTCTCGATCAATCTCAACCTATAATTATCTACTTTTTTATTTACTTCATTAAATAAATTAATTATTCTTTAATTAACTATTTTAATTAATCTCTTGATTAATTTCACAAAGTAATTATATTTTATTAATTTCATTAAATAATTACTTATTAAACCATCCAAGGATTATTCTGAATTACTTACACTTAATTAATTAACTTAAACTTAATTAATTAATTCAAACCCTTCATTACTAAATTAATTAACCCAAATCATTAATTAATTATCTTAATTAATTATCCATTTTAATTACCCTACTAATTTAATGAATCACAAAACATCAAGTCCTTATTAACTTTAAAATAAAACATTTCCATATTTATGATTTAATCTTAAAATAACTTAAAACCCCAATACTTCGAGTCAAACCACAATTAACTCGAGAATTAACCAAAACCAAAGTCACACCATCATCAGTGCACATCCAATCAACTTAATCATTCAACCAATTATTTAAATTTAACAATTTAAATTTAAATACAAACCCAACAGAGTGAGATTTACTCACCTTTTGCTTCAATTTGCAATCCATCTCAAAATTGTCTTGGTTTCCTCGATTTTTTGACCTTGTATAAATATTTATACAGGTTATTATCATTTGAACTAATCAATTACCCCTTAATAAATTTAATTAACCACAATGTAATTTAAACTATTTCTCTTAAAATAAATTATTTTTAGTGACTAAGATAATTAAATGAACCAGTTAAACAAATAAATTACCTTAATACTTTGCTTTTAGAATAAGTTAGTCAATTTAAAATGTGTGCATGTATATTTATTTCCCTTTTAAAACTAAAAATAGCCCATATACATTTTAAAAAACAAATTCGTAACTCTATAAGATTTTTAAAATTCCTACTATAGGTAAATTCCAAAATCTCCCTGTAAAAAAAAGAAAAATAAAATCCTGTTTATCTTTAATTGAAATAGTCATGTGTATATATATACATATTTACCTTTATTAATCGAGCATAATCGAAGAAGAAGGAAGAAAACGAATTACTCATCGCCACAGCATGTAGTAAACTCCGAAAGTCTCTAACCACGCTCACGCGATCCAAGCCCAGCACACGATTCGCCACCACTCCCCTTCGCGCGAGTCACGAGAGCCTCCCACGTCGCACCTTGATTCCAGATCACGTCCCATCGAGCCTCCTTTCCATCACTTCGATCAACGACGGCCACTGCCGTGCCTACATCCAACTCACCTTCCATCATCTCACGCTCGGGACCCTTCACGACCAATCGCGAAACCACCAGGCACGATTCCTTCCCCCAGCATCATCGATTCAAAAACAACTCTCCACTGTTCGAACGAGAACACCCTCCCCTCATCTCGAAATGAGCTGCGATTGGCTTCAAGAATTGAGTTTCGAACTCGATCCTATTTCACGTCACTATTTTTTTTAGTTTTAGTTTCGTTTTTGGTGAATTCGACATCCCTTTCTGTTGAAGATTAAGAGAACGTAGATAAATATCAATTTACGGAAGCTTCTTGAGTACGCGTTTATTAAATAATCTAATAATGAAAATATCTCGTGTTGTATAACACGAAATCTCGAACCACGAATCAGACATGTCGACAGACATTTATCAGGTTTTATCCGTATTCCGAACACAATGGAACGTGTTTCAGAGGCTAATTCGATCATATGCGCGAATTACGGAAGTAAACGATCAATTTTAAATTAAATCGATTAACACAGTTCTAAGCGTTTTGAGCTGCCAGGGTCAAACGGCAACTCCGATTGCTACGAAAATTGAAATCCGGTAATAACTAACTATTATAGATCCAATGGAACTGGTATCATCGAATTCCAAGACTGTGCCTCGGAAGGCTATTTTCAAATATCGATTTTGACGATATATTTTTAAAACTGAACAAATCACCTTTAAATTAAATTTCAACCATTCTATTATCTTCAGTATCATCATTATAAATTTTATAAGCCTTCAAATTATTTTAAACAGGCTTAGAAATTTCAGATTCAACAATTTACCCAATTTCAATTATTAAATTCAATATTTAAACTATATAATTCAATGATTTAATTATCAAGTAAATGTTGATATCTTGAATTCAAGTTAAAATTAACCTTTAAATATTTTAAAATTAATTAATTATTCCAATTTAAATTGTTAAAATTTCTGGGTCGTCAAATTCCTCCACCCTTAAAAGAATTTCGTCCCCGAAATTATTAGTTAGGGAGAATGGACCAATTCCCGTTTACCTTTCCCTCCAAACCAACAGTTTTATCAACATCCTACCAACTATCTTTTATTGAAAACCCACTATCACCTCAACCAACTTCCCAAAACCTTCTACAGTTTTCAGGCAATCCCCTTCGCTCAATCATTTAAATTCCAATTTAAAACCAAATTTTGAATTATCAAAATTTTCTCAAAAATTTTATAACTCTCTAAATTTCCCAAATTTTTTGCCAGCGTCTCCTTTGCGCGGCTAGCTCGGTACTACTACAAAATGCCTCTACGGGCTCACAAATTCCAAAAGAAAACAAAAGCCAAGTGGCTAGATCAAAAACCAATTCAATTTCATACAGAAACTTAAATACATATCTTTTTGTCGGGCAATTCAAATTTATCTTTTGGAAATCAAATCCAATTTTCTTTTCCCTTTTAATGCTTGCATATCTTACTTAGCAACAATATTCAATCGTAACCTTTCAAATCATTTTATACATTTCCTTACATAAGTCTTTACATCCACTTCTATTCAGCTTAGTTTTCCCATTTCCATATGAATTCAATTTGTTTTCAATTTTGAATATTGAATTTTATCCTTCATTTATAACTGATTCATATTAGTTTCATCTACTAATTTACTTTAATTTCCAATTTCAAATCGTTTTTTCGTTAACCAAACTTTTCCTAAAAAATTTTAAAAATTTTCTAACTCCCAAAATTTTCAAATTTTTTTGGCAGTCTCCTTTGTACGGAGGAGCTTTTGCAATTTGACAAGAGATATAAATATATATACATCGACCAACACGGTCGGAAAAAGAAAAAACAATTCATATTTCCTATTTTTATTGCGTAGGCGTACCTTTATTTAGCATTTTAAGAAAGCGGCTTATTTATTTAAGCAATTAGTGCAACCAAATCTAGCCAAAAGGCTTCCCGGTACCTGTACTTACTCAATTTAAATATGAAAGTTCCATGTATAGAAAATCTATTAGTATTTCACTCACTTTCAATAGCAAAACACAAGCATTTCAAAAGCAACAAACACCAAACGCTTACCATAAGCGATTTATATAACTTTAAAGCTAATACAATTGCTTTCAACCAATTCATATATCATTTCCTTCAATTTTAATGGTTTACAACTCATTTTCTTACATTCAATTGATTTTTAATCCAAACAAGCTCATATTCACTTGAAATGATTGCAAACTCAGGTTATTTAACTTCTCTTAATCCGTAGAATTTTAATTTCTTTCATTTACTTCAAACGACAATTCATTCTATGCAAACTCGGCAATACTCGCTTAATAGAGTATCTATTTTAGTTTATAACTACTTCAAATTAATTTCAAATCATTCTGTAATTAATTCCATTTCATTTCTAATTTTATTCACCAACCATTCGTTGCATTTCATTTTTTCTCCGCACTGGATTCATTTTAAAACAATTTTATTGAGTTTGTCACATTCGATGCTTATTACTATCCATTTTCCATATAAATTTAACCCAAACTATATTTAAGTAATTTTACTTCAAATTAATACGCTTCTGGACTTAAGTTCATTCTTATTACCCAATTCCAATTAATACTTTGATTTAGTTTTTATTAAATCAGACCTCATCCATTTATTTATTTTTTTCATTCAATTAACCCATTTATTCACCCCATATTTAAATTTTTAATTCACTTACTTAATTCATTTTCGAATTTATTTCATTAATACAAGTTATTTTCAATTTATTTCTATTCACTTGGGTTTTGTTTGCAATTCAAACCATGTCTATTATAATTCAATTTCATTTCGTTCGACAACATTTTTCTTATATCTAATTTACTTGCAAATTTTGTTAAATATTATTCATATCACACTTGAATTTTATTTGTAATTCAAACCATCACTATTTCGATCCAACTCTATTTTATTTCTATTTTTATAGCATCTCCACTTATTTATTCATTATCAAATCCAAGTCGAGTTCTATTTACAATTCAAATTCATTTCCAAACTCCATTATTAATTTACAATCCATTTGTTTAACCGAGTTAGATTTCATCAATATATTTTATCAAATAATTTATTTAATTAATTTGTTTACTTCCAACTTTTAAATCAAAGTTTGATTTTATTACAAAAATCACTTCATTAAATTTTCCTGAATTCAAAAATTTTCATAATTCCGGTTTGGTTTTCTTTCATTTTCCAAAATTCCATCATTTTATTTTAAAATTTTAGAAAAAATCGACATAATACTATTAAAATAGCTTTTTATAAAAAAAATACTTCTTATAACTCGATGTCTCAACCAGTCCATCCTTGTTCTCACAGAAATTCAGTCATACGTTGATTAGGCGTAGGACTGAAAATCTATAAGTACTTGGTATACCCGTTTTCAACATCCAGTGAAAATACTTGGAAAATAATTTTATTGAAAATATAGAAAACAGTCTTTTGAAAATAGAGGAAATATCTTTGGTGAGAATATTCTGGAAATCATCACTCCCATCCATGGACACAGTTACATCCTGGGTTACGTTGCCATCGCAGCAAAAGTCCATGTAACTGTAGGCACTCCGCGCCCCTCGATTACGCCATGGAACCCACAACAGATCGCAGTTACTTTCCAGGGTTACGTTGCCATCACTGCAAAAGTCCATGTAACTGTTGGCTCTCAGCGGCATACACGATTTTCGCTGTCAAAATGAAACTTCTCCACTCCTACATAGGTCGTAGTCTACCGATATAAATCAAACGCAGACTGTTGGCTTTCAGCGGCACACACGACTTTCTCTATGTTACCATAGGACGCAGTCTACCGATATAAAATCAAACGCAGACTGTTGGCTCTCAGCAGCACACATGACTTTCGCTGTGACGCCCCACCTCTATACCCACGCTAGGCAAGGACACTACGGGGTACCGCCGTCAACTAGCACGGAGAATAAGGCTGTTGAGGAGCGACCATCCGTGCAATTGCTTTATGCGAGCACCGCTATGTCGGATAGTATAACGGGCATTTGAATTCGAGAGGAAATCCGGCACACCGATACAAACTCAAAGCTACTACACGATGGCTATAATAATCCTTAAAAACAAATATAGAAATAAGCATAACACAAATCAGTCACTGATAATTCATATCACAAAGGCGGAAGAAGATATGAATATATAACTAACACATGAAAGTGTATATCAGAGTAGTGGTCAAAAAGATCCACAATAATACAAAAGAATAGCAACATGTGTTATACAAAAGAATACGACTATGAGTCCATATCTCAAGTGTATACAACGAAATAAACTACTAATCTAAGTAGTTAGCCAAAAGTCAGAGAAATCAATCCCAAGTGAGAAGTCAAGCTGAAGCACCTGTAACATCTCGGTCTGACCCGAGTATTATTTAATAAGAAAATAATAAACGGATCAGTCTAACTATAAATATCAGATGAAACGACATAGAATAAGAGATATGACTAAACACATAATAATCACAATGCCAAGCTGTGATATATATATAAGTAATTGAAAATCAATAAGAGATTAATCAATATCAAAAAAATCTACACAAGAATCAAAAAAATGTCATACTCCTTATTTCGTTCACCAAACCATAAATATTGACGATTATATCAATGTCAATCTCAAAAGTCAATGACACACAAATTCACCAATGCACAAATATTGATAAAACTTATCAATGGAAATCACGAAAATTGGTGAAACACAAATTCTAGAAGCATCTCAAGAAATCCAGAAATCACAAAAAGGGGGAAGGCCTATCACAAACGGGAGCATAAAGCTCACCAAAACGTGTATCACAAACGGATCGCTAATTCCATGGCTGCTAACCATCACAAATTGAGCCGAAGCTCCACAAACGGCCCGAAGACCATGGGTTGCTACCCAACCAATTTGAGTCGAAACTCCACAAAACGGGGTTTAGTCTCCCTCGCAGACAAAGAGACATCGCACATTGCTAGTCTAAATCACAAAGATGATCGTCATGATCAACGAGAAGTGTCAATTACACTAAGCTAGTAAATATATGAGTTTAGCTTCATGTCCCATAACCACTTGCTTAACTTAAATATTTACGAACAAACTGTAGATCTCCACTAGAAAATTGTCACAAGAGATTCAATTGAACAAGTCCAAGAATTAACCAACGAAGTAAACGCAAGCGTTTCATACCACTTGTTTCACTAAGCCGTTTAATTAGATTTCTCATACGAGTGAGGTAAAAGTTTGTATATACTAGTAAATTGGAAAACGGTTTTATATACGAGTTTGGTATTGAAAATAGAGTTGAAATCGTTTTGAGGAAAGAGTTTTGATATTTACTACTAGTATAGAAAAGATTTATATTTTAAAGTGACAAATCATAAAATTGATTGTAGAAAAAATCAATCATAAAAATTCACATTCGAAGACGTGAATAAAATCCAAAGAAATCGATACCGAATCCATCAAAATGGATATTCCCAAAAATCCATAAAAAGAAGTCATCAAAGTCGATAGAAAGTGATAACCACTATTCGGATCCACAAAAATCGATTAAAATAGTGAATCCACTCAAAAACATAAGCAAATAGGCACTATGCACAATTCTAGGCGTCTGAAGGTCCAATCCAAGCGTCTGAAAACTATTTAGACGTCGGGTTTAGAATCCAGACGTCTGGATTTGTTCTCTGGGAATAATCCAGAGAACACCCAGACGTCTGAAACTTCAAGTCAGACGGCTGAGACCTATCCAGACGTATGATCCTAAATTTCAGACGTCTGGAATTAGTCTTTGCCTTTTTTTTATATATTCTGCGTGGTTATACTTTTTCTCTCCAGGTCCAAACCAGACGTCTGGACTTGGTCACCAGACGTCTTGTCACCTGGTCTGGGCAACAATTTGCCTAGGCCAAAGTGGCCAAAGCGTATCGGGAGCGATCGGACAAGCAACGACAACTAAGGATTTATGCCTAGCGACAACCCAGCCTTAACGACTCCTCAATACACCCCGAATATCATTATCCAAATATTCATAATAGGATTTTCATAAACTTGGACCAAAACACCCAAATTAGGAAAATTCACCAAATAAATTCAAATCAAAAGCAAATGAATATGCACAAATGTTAGGAATTCATACCTAACCACAAAGATAGATATAGAAAAAGATGTGAGATAAAAATCTCACCTTTGAACCCAAACGATTGAAGAAGAGGCTTGGAAACAAAGGAGAATCAACCACACTAGAAATCCAACTCAAGAAGCTTGATTCTAAGCTCTAAAAGAAGAACATTCCCAAAGTTAGGTTTAGGAATTTCTGAAATTGATAAGAGAATGAGTTGGAGAAGAAGAAGAGAAGCTTACCAATGGGTTCTTCTATTAGTTTGGAGCTAGAACTTGATTAGCAAAACAAAACTAGGGTTTTGGAGTTTTAATTTCCCATCTCTCCCACCATTGATACTTTAGAACTGAAAAGAGAAGAAAGTGAGAGTGAATGGGGAGGAGTGGTTCAGATTTGAGTATAAGTTAAACATAGGGCTGAACCCAAACCCAAACCCATAGTGAAAATGGTCAAATTTTTGACTAGCTCCAAATATATCAAAGTTTATACTCAGAAAGGTTGTAAACGTCATTTTAAACTCAATGGAACTGGTCCTGAGTCCTAATTCGACCGTATGCAAAATGTAGCTTTTCGGACTAAATTTTGAGTATCGATAAAATATTTAAATATAAAATCGACAAATATGCGGGTTGTTACAGACTTCCCTCCTTAAAGAAATTGCGTCCTCGCAATATTTAAGAAGAAGATATATAGTAACAACCATAAAAGCATATTCAACACAAAAGAAGTTTGAAATAAGAAGTTCACCTCAAAGAGCATGGGAAAGCAAGTCCGGATGTGATCGCTCGATGAACTCTCTAGACTCCCAAGAACAATCCTTAGGATTTGAAGACCATTGAACCTTCACAAGCGGAACATCCTTATTTCGAAGTCGTTTGACTTCCGAAGCAATAATACGAATATGATGTTGCTCAAAGGTTAGATTAGGCGAAACTTCAATTTCTTCCACAACACCGGGCTCAAGAATAGAATCGGAATCTCGAAGGCACTTCCGTAATTGAGAAACATGAAACACGTCATGCATAGTAGAAAACTGAGCCGGTAATGTAAGGCAATAAGCCATGGAACCTATATGTTCGGTGATAGGAAATGGCCCAATATATCGAGGCGCTAATTTTCCCAATCGACTGAAATGTACAACACCCTTCATAGGTGAAATTCGAATGAACACAAGATCTCCCACAGAAAATTCTAACTTCCTTCTCCGGTTATCGGCATAGGATTTTTGTCTACTCTGGACTTCTTTCATCCTATGTCGAATAAGTTCAATCTTTTCTGTGGAATCACGAATAAAATCTAGACCCAAAACCAGCTTCTCACCGGCCTCAAGCCAACAAGAAGGAGATCGGCATGGCCTTCCATAGAGTGCCTCGAAAGGTGCCATACCAGTACTAGATTGGAAGCTATTATTATAGGAAAATTCAACAAGTGAAATATGATCTTCCCAACTTCCACCAAAATCAAGAACACATGCACGAAGAAGATCTTCAAGTGTTTGATACACACGCTCGGTTTGTCCATCGGACTGGGGATGATAAGTGGTGCTAAAATTAAGCTTCGTTCCCAAAGTGGAAGACTCTTCCAAAATCCACTAGTAAATAATGGATCACGATCACTAACAATAGAAGTAGGAACCCCATGTAATTTAACAATCTCTTTAACAAAGAGTTTGGCCAAAAGAGGAACGGTTCGATTGGACCGAACGGGAATAAAATGGGCGGATTTAGCGAGTCTATCAACAATCACCCATAAGCTATCATGACCCGAACGAGAACGGGGAAGGCCATCTATAAAATCCATGGAAATTTGGTCCCACTTCCAAATTGGAATTTCTAAAGGTTGCAATAACCCGCAGGGCCTTTGATGTTCGGCCTTAACGAGTTGGCAAGTCATGCAACGCTTAACGGAGTTAGCGATGTCACGTTTCATTCCCTCCCAATAATAAAGTCGCTTCATATCCGCGTACATTTTACTACTACCGGGATGAATGGTAAATTTAGAACGATGTGAATCTTCTAAAATGTCTTTACGAAGATCACTAATATTTGGTACGATAAGTCTACCAAATTTTCGAATGCCGCCACGAGAATCGATATCAAAGTCTTTCAAACCTTCAATATCAACTTTATCCTTAATATTTTGGCCAAGAAGAGCCAATTCGGGATCTAGCCTTTGAGCTTCAAGAATGCGGTCTAAAAGAGAAGGATGAGCCTCAAGGCTACATAAAACAAATGATGAACATAAATCGGATACGCGGTCTCGAATCTCACAAGTGGATAAGATATCGAGATCGTTCCATTCAGATATCATCATAGAAACAACAACTTGTTGCCTACGACAAAGCGCATTGGCAACACGACTTCCAGAATATCAAGATCATAAGGTGCCAAGAACTCGAGTCGACATAAAGTTCCTTATGAGAAAATAAATATTCCAAAGATTTATGATCGAGGCGGAGAACAAATTTCTCCCCCAAAAATAATGATACCAAATTCTAAAAGCGAAAACAATAGCCGCGAGCACTAGATCATGAGTGGCATACCTAGTCTCGATCGGCTTTAATGATTTAGAAGCACAAGTGATAGCACGTTATCTTTTGCAAGAGAATGGCATCCAAACCAATACGATATGCATTGGTACAAAAGATAAAGTCTTGGTTCCCTTCGGGAATCAAAAGAATAAGAGTATCGAAAAGAAAGAATTTCTTTTGAATAATCTTCTTTCCTGAAAAGTTAAAACTTTCAAAATTACATTTATCTTTATGTAATAATCTTTCTAGAAAAATTTAAATTTTTACAAGTCAATATATTGTGTCTTATTGTCTCATCAAAGCGTTTAGGAAATTCCTATCGATAACGTTGATCAAGCGCATTGACCAGAATTCTCAAAGCACTCAACGGGCAACACAATCACAAAATCATCTTCTATATGAATGTTTCTTAAAAACCTTTAAGAATATTCTTCACTCGTTTAAGATCAAAATCCAATTGTACTTACAAACAAATCTTATGAAAAAGATTTGCAAAATTTTAAATTTCTACTTTCATCCAAAATCAATAAATACTAGAATGGAGTCATCGAGATATTCGTAAAATACCCGATTTATAAAATGGATGAAACAAGATAGGCAAACTGAATGACATAATAAGTCATTCATAAGAAGCGTAACGAGTGCGGAATGCGGTAAGTGGAATGCTAACTCCCGCAACTCGTAGCCAAATGAAAATCGGTGGCAAGGTCGAACTAGAAAGACCTTAACACCACACAAAAGATTTCTTAGGTGATAATTCTAAGACAAACTCAAAATTACCGGAAAATTCTCAAACTACATGAATGAGAGAAACAACACTTTCTTCATCATGCGGGCTTAAAGAATAAAATGAGGCCTTCAAAAATTTGAAATCGGAATCACAAGAAAAATAGAAATCTGCTTAACAGATAGAAAATGTCGAAGATGAATAGTCCACTAGGGACAAAGGATATGGCTTCGTAATGAAAAAGCCAATCCTTTAACACAAATCAATTCCGAAGCCTAAGTAAAAAATATCGGCTCGGAAAGAAAAATCACATAAAATAATTTCGACATCAATAGAAAGCAAATTGAGCGTTATGGATCTACCATCCGGATTCGCAATTCTCAAGGAAGACATCAAGCCCAAAATTGTTTAAAGGGAAAGAATCAACAAGTTCTTTTGATATAAAATAGTGAGGTGGAACCCATATCAAAAAGAACACGAACAAGATAATCACAAAGCAAATGTCATCAAGGATTGAATGAGAAATACCTTGACCAAGAGAAGTGTCACAAGGGGCTTGCACGACTTTCAACTTTCCCTCCCTCTTGCTAGGGAGTTTGGGACATGTAGATAAGCAATGACCCGAGCCTTTGCAATAGCGACAATAGAGGGGTTTCGGGCACTTAATTACATAATGGTCCGTGGAACCACAATTGTAGCATTGTTTACGACTTGGGGTAGGAGTCTTGGCTACCAAAGTTTCATGTTCCACCTTCTTCTTGCTTTGAAGTATGGGGCAGACAGAAATATGATGACTTGTATTTCTGCAATAGCGACAAAAGAGTGGCTCCGGACACTCCTTTGCATAGTGGTCCTTAGAATTACAATTGTAGCATCCTCCACGATAGGTATTGGAGTCTCTGCTACAAAAATAGTTTGCTTCACTCTCTTATTGGTATTAAGGCTCTTGAACTTAATATGCCTCTTCTTGGAAGTCCCAATATCACAAACACTTCCTTTACCAACCTCTCCATGAAGAAGAGTAAAATCCACAAGCAGATTGAAAGAAACTTCAAGTTTCAAAGGTAGAACCATTTCAGGGTTCTTACTCAAAGCACAGACAAACTCTTGATTTTTTACAAGATCCAAAAGTTGTTGGGCAGTCATGAATGCGCCATCCAGAGAAGGTCTACTGGATTGACCAGCGCTAGGACCGCTAGAACTAACCATTTCCCTTCCTTTAGAAAAGAAAGAAGGAGAAAAGTTATTCTCAAAATAAATATCAAGCAATCTTGATAGATAAAACAAGGAATCATAAATGAAAATAGGATAGGATGGTACGAAGACCCGAATAAAATCCTAAAGCACGACTCCTAAGATGGACTTAGGACGATGATCCTTGTTAAATTATTCTACATTGTTCCGAAGTTTGGCTCCGATACCAAGCTGTGATGCCCCACCTCCATACCCACGCTAGCCAAGGACACTACGGGGTACTGCCGTCAACTAGCACGGAGAATAAGGCTGTTGAGGAGCAACCATCCGTGCAATTGCTTTGTGCGAGCACCGCTATGCCGGATAGTATAACAGGCATTTGAATTCAAGAGGAAATCCGACACACAGATACAAACTCAAAGCTACTACACTGTGGCTATAATAATCCTCGGAAACAAATGTTGAAATAAGCATAACACAAATCAGTCACAGATAATTCATATCACAAAGGCGGAAGAAGATATGAATATATAACTAACACATGAAAGTGTATATCAGAGTAGTGGTCAAAAAGATCCACAATAATACAAAAGAATAGCAACATGTGCTATACAAAAGAATACAACTATGAGTCCATATCTCAAGTGTATACAACGAAATAAACTACTAATCTAAGTAGTTAGCCAAAAGTCAGAGAAATCAATCCCAAGTGAGAAGTCAAGCTGAAGCACCTGTAACATCTCGGTCTGACCCGAGTATTATTTAATAAGAAAATAATAAACGGATCAGTCTAACTATAAATATCAGATGAAACAATATAGAATAAGAGATATGACTAAACACATAATAATCACAATGCCAAGCTGTGATATATATAAGTAATTGAAAATCAACAAAAGATTAATCAATATCACAAAAATCTACACAAGAATCAAAAAAATGTCATACAACTTATTTCATTCACCAAACCATAAATATTGACGATTATATCAATGTCAATCACAAAAGTCAATGACACACAAATTCACCAATGCACAAATATTGATAAAACTTATCAATGGAAATCACGAAAATTGGTGAAACACAAATTCTAGAAATCATCTCAAGAAATCCAGAAATCAAAAAAAGGGGGAAGGCCTATCACAAACGGGAGCATAAAGCTCACTAACATGTGTATCACAAACGGAACGCTAATTCCATGGTTGCTAACCATCACAAATTGAGCCGAAGCTCCACAAACGGCCCGAAGACCATGGGTTGCTACCCAACCAATTTGAGTCGAAACTCCACAAAACGGGGTTTAGTCTCCCTCGCAGACAAAGAGACATCGCACATTGCTAGTCTAAATCACAAAGATGATCGTCATGATCAACGAGAAGTGTCAATTACACTAAGCTAGTAAATATATGAGTTTAGCTTCATGTCCCATAACCACTTGCTTAACTTAAATATTTACGAACAAACTGTAGATCTCCACTAGAAAATTGTCACAAGAGATTCAATCGAACACATCCAAGAATTAACCGACGAAGTAAACGCAAGCGTTTCATACCACTTGTTTTACTAAGCCGTTTAATTAGATTTCACATACGAGTGAGGTAAAAGTTTGTATATACTAGTAGATTGGAAAACGATTTTATAAACGAGTTTGGTATTGAAAATAGAGTTGAAATCGTTTTGAGGAAAACATTTTGATATTTACTACTAGTATAGAAAACCTTTATATTTTAAAGTGACAAATCATAGAATTGATTGTAGAAACAATCAATCATAAAAATTCACATTCGAAGACGTGAATAAAATCCAAAGAAATCGATACCGAATCCATTAAAATGGATATTCCCAAAAATCCATAAAAAGAATTCATCAAAGTCGATAGAAAGTGATAACCACTATTCGGATCCACAAAAATCGATTAAAATAGTGAATCCACTCAAAAACATAAGCAAATAGGCACTATGCACAATTCTAGGCGTCTGAAGGTCCAATCCAGGCGTCTGAAAACTAATCAGACGTCTGGTTTAGAATCCAGACGTCTGGATTTGTTCTCTGGGAATAATCCAGAGTACACCCAGACGTCTGAAACTTCAAGTCAGACATCTGAGACCTATCCAGACGTATGATCCTAAATTTCAGACGCCTGGAATTAGTCTCTGCCTTTTTTTTATATATTCTACGTGGTTATAATTTTTCTCTCCAGGTCCAAATTAGACGTCTGGACTTGGTCACCAGACGTCTGGTCACCTGGTCTGGGCAACAATTTGCCTAGGCCAAAGTGGCCAAAACGTATCGGGAGCGATTGGACGAGCAACGACGACTAAGGATTTATGCCTAGCGACAACCCAGCCTTAACGGCTCCTCAATACACCTCGAATATCATTGTCCAAATGTTCATAATAGGATTTTCATAAACTTGGACCAAAACACCCAAATTAGTAAAATTCGCCAAATCAATTCAAATCAAAAGGAAATGAATATGCACAAATGTTAGGAATTCATACCTAACCACAAAGATAGATATAGAAAAAGATGTGAGATAAAAAATCTCACCTTTGAACCCATACGGTTGAAGAAGAGGCTTGGAAACAAAGGAGAATCAACCACACTACAAATCCAACTCAAGAAGCTTGATTCTAAGCTCTAGAAGAAGAACATTCCCAAAGTTAGGTTTAGGAATTTCTAAAATTGATAAGAGAATGAGTTGGAGAAGAAGAAGAGAAGCTTACCAATGGGTTCTTCTATTAGTTTGGAGCTAGAACTTGATTAGCAAAAGAAAACTAGGGTTTTGGAGTTTTAATTTCCCATCTCTACCACCATTGATGCTTTAGAACTGAAAAGAGAAGAAAGTGAGAGTGAATAGGGAGGAGTGGTTCAGATTTGAGTATAAGTTAAACATAGGGCTGAACCCAAACCCAAACCTAAAGTGAAAGTGGTCAAATTTTTGACTAGCTCCAAATATATCAAAGTTTATACTCAAAAAGGTTACAAACGTCATTTTGAACTCAATGGAAGTGGTCCCGAGTCCTAATTCGACCGTATGCAAAAAGTAGCTTTTCAGACTAAATTCCAAGTATCGATAAAATAATTAAATAAAATAATTAAATATAAAATCGAATAATATGAGGGTTGTTACATTCGCTATGGTATACACTACTCATAATCCTCAGGAACTAGTTTTTTCCGGACACTTCACAGGATCAACTTTAGAACCCCCCCTTGGGGCTTAAGGCAGCACCACCCGGTGGCACTCCTAAGAAGTTCATTTTAAGGGAGCGCCTTTTTCTCCAGAGCCATCATCAAAACACTTTATACTATACACTATAGTATCTTTCATATCATACACCTAGTATGATCTCATACAAGGCTCCTTTACACAAAATCGATTATCCCAAAATCGATAATTCTCAAACTAGGCTTTCCAAATTTCAATATTGATTTTACTCAAAAAACAAAAAGCCTTTCCAAATCCAAAGGTTCCCAAAACCTTTTTCCAAAATCCTCATAAGATCCTTTATATATATATATATATATATATATATATATATGAAAAATTTAAAAACTTTGGATCCTTTCAAACTTGTATAAAACTCCTTTTATACTTCAAACACCTTCAAAATCCTTTTCTTCTGGCAGTAGATTTAACAAGGGGAGATTTATCTTATATAGCAAAGATATATAGCTTTTTTTATTCAAAATCAAATCTTCAAATTTGATTATTCCTTCCAATATCAATTTCATTCAAAAACTGTACGATATACACTTATCATCCGTACGCTATACCAATCTGATCGCTCACTCGATCACACAGTTTCACTTCCAAATTAGTATCGTCCACCCGACTTCCTAGTGCGGACACAGATCTGGTTTCTTGATTAAAAACCGTCATTCTCCTTGCATAGCTATAATTATGATAGAGAATGTGATATCTCGGAATTTTAGACAATATCACTTTAATAATCTTTATATAAAATTAAATTGATATTGACAATATTGATTAATAAAATATGATTTGGTTTAATAATCAGAATAAATAAATATTTAATTAAGTGATTTACCTTTTAAAAGCTAAAATAAATGTTTTAAATTATAATGTATATATATATATATATATATATTTGTATATATATTATAGTTTATCTTTGTTTTGGAATTTAACTTACATAAAAATAAATAAATGAAGTTTTGTTTTTGAATTCTAATAAAATATTGAGTAATTAGGAAATTGTGTTTTAAATTAATATTAAGCTTTTAAAAATCTATTTAAATTAGTGATTATATGGTTTGTAATATTAATAATAAATGTTATATTGCTTAAAATTTTGTCTTAGCTTAATTTTTGTTTTAAATTTAAATAAAAATTGGTTTTATTTCTTTTTAAATATTATTTGATTAAATATGAATTGAGAATATTTTATATAAGTTTAAAATATAAATAGATTATGATTTAAATTCATTTAATAATAAAAGTAATTTATAATTTCTTTATAAATCATATAAAATTGTTATTTTCAAGCCATAATAATAAATGTATTATTTTCCCATAAATATAAAGAAGAATTTAAATAAGGAAATAGAGTCTTCATTTCTAAATTAAATAAATTGATTTTAATTTTGATTTCAAAAATTTAATTTGAATTGAAATTGTTTTTGAAATTCAAATAATTTGATTCTTCAAAATATTTGTGTAAGTTTTAATTTGTAAATTGTTTTATTTACATTTACTTTTAATAGGAAATTCATATATATTTACACAAGCATAAAATAAATTAAAGAAAACTTTTTATAAATATTTAAAAATATAACTTAATTAAATAAAGACAAGTGTTAAACTATTTACAATATAAGCTTCATGTGTTAAGTTGTAAAACAAACAAATGACAAGTGTCATTGTTTTGTCTTTCTTTTATTTTTATTAGTGTATTTTAAATTTTTTTAAAAACACTTTTCACTTGCTTTTATTATCTTTTAAAAATCAAAATGCTAGTGAATCAAGAGAAAACATTTCACATAAATATCAAAAAATCCCTCAAAAACAAATCTAAGATCTAAATTACACCTCAAACAAAAATATCAAAACCTGAAAATTTCTGCATTTTCTAAAAGCACATGCAAACTACATTCTTACAAAACCTGGAACTTCTGCAAATCAAAATCAAGTCTACACTTTTACAACCTGAAAACCCACTGCATTTACATCTCTGGAAATCATCAGCTTTGTGAATAAAAATGGCCTGCATGCATCTAATTTTGGTCAGAAATTCAAGTGCAAGTAATTTGAAATCTGCATCTCTTTCAAACTGTAAATTTGCAATCCTGCATTCCTTTTAAAGCCTGGAAGTTTGCATGCATATAATTATTGGATAGGAAGCATATGCATTGCAGTTTCAAGATTGGGAATTATGCTCTGTTCTTCAAACTTAAGGTGAGTGACTTTATTTGTTAAAAATTCTAAGGTAAATCTGATTTATTGAACCATGTTTTAATATAAGTTGTATTGGAATATTTGGTAAAACTCTTGTGCATTTGTGACGTGAGATATCTGAAAAACTTGGATTTCCTGTAGAACATTTCTGTTCTAAAGGTTCAAACCTGGTGACAACTTAAATCATTTCTCTTGACATTAATATTTAGAACTTAGGATTTAGGAAATATTGTTTGTTTAAGCTATGAACTAAATTATAAAAAAAATTGATTTACTTAAATAGAAACTGTAACCTTCTCTGTAAATCAAGTTTAGAGGTAAAAAATCATGTCACTGTTAAAAATTCAAACTTTTTGATTGTGCAATTCAGTTACACAAATCAAATCTTTGACAAATTCATGATTTTTAAATGTAAAATCATAAATTTAAATGGGGCTTGACTGTGCATTACAGTTTTGACCCAAAATTGGGTTTTTAGAGTGTCTCCGTTGATTCAGATGAGTTTGGGGATTCATGTTCTTGTATGATGGTAGATGGGAAATCAGGGAATCAGGGAAAAATAGTTTTACAGTGATCAAATTCATATAGAGTCAGCGGTGGAAAATTTGTTCTGTAAAACCTAAGTTTTTAACAAATTAAGAAATTTGATATTCCTGACTTATTAGTTGTTCGAGTGTCGAGCTGTTTTGTGGAATGGTAGATGGGTCCCTGAAAAAGAAGTGACAGGAGTTTCAACTTCATCGATGGTCGGAGGAAGGTGAATTCATGGTTGACAGGTTTTGGAAAAAAGGGGGTTGTTCTGTTTGATTTTGGATGATTGGAGACTTCTGATGTTTTTGGTGATCATGTTGGATTTAAGGGAGGATGGTGGATGGGGATGATCATCACTGATAATCGGAAAGTTGCCCATGGCTATGTGCATGTGCACAGTGGTCATCTGGAGGAGATTTGGCTTCTGGAATATGGTGAAGATTTGGTGCTCGGGTAAATTCAGTTTTTGCTCGAAGTTGGAGTAAAGATGACTCGAAGTAAAAACAGTTTTTACTCGGGTAGTTTTTAGTTGCAGAGTCTTGTTTTCTATAACCTGAACTGTTTCAAGTTTTTAAATTTTTAAAAACTAAATTTAAAAATAAGCAAGTCAAGTTTAAATCTAAACTTAAAGCAAAATTTAGTTATGAATTCAAATAGATTTGAATTCCGAATTTTAAATAACAGATTTGCAGAAATAATAAATAATAAAAAATAAATACTAAACCTGCACAGTTTTTTATATTAAGTGATTTTTAAATCTGGAAATAAGATTTTAAAAACAAGATTTAAATTCTAAGTTAACTCTGAAACCTGAATTCAAGTTTGAAATTTGAATCTAAAAGTTTTTAAGAAGGAAACAAGTTATAAATCCAAATGTTATAATCAAGTTGAATATTTTTATAACTTTATAACAAATGTTTTTATCAATCTGAAAAGAAATTTAAAACAGGATTTTAAATTTAAATTTTTGAACCTGAATCTGAAAACATAATTTGAATTCTGGATTGAAATGAAATAAGATTTTAATTTGAATGTTTTAAAATCACTTGAATATTTAAAGTATAATTTAAAATTTTATTTAAATTGATTATGGGTTAAACTATTTATAAAATGCCTTAAGTAATTCTTTAATATGAACTAAAAAGTGTTTAATAATTGAATCTTGTTTAAATTTGACTTTATTTTAATTTTAATTTAAAATGGAATTTAGAGAAAATTTAAAAGCAAATTATTTTTAAATTACTTTGATAATGGTAATTAAATCATTAATGAAGTTAATGATATTCATTAAATTGTTTTGAACTTAATAATTATCTGATCAAGGTAATTAAGTTTATAATTAATTAATTTAATTAATTAATAATTAGGGTATTAATTAAATAATTAAAGGTTTATTTAATTAATAAAAGATTAAGTAAGTTAATTAAACTTGATTAAAGTGTGATTTAGAAATTAATTAAATAAGATTTGATTAATTTAATTGCTGAATCGAATTTATTGATCAAGTAATTAATAATTAATTGAATTTTTATTTATCACTTGATTAATTAAATAATTAGAAATAAATTAATGAGTTTCTTTAAATAAATCAAGAATTAATATTGTTTAATTCAACTAATTACTTTGGAAAAGTAATTAAGTTTTGTTATTGGTTAATGAAGGTCATTAACCTAGAATTATTTTATAATTAATTAATGTAATCAATTTTAATGATTAATTGTATTAATTAATTTAAAGATAATCATTTGAGAATTATTTAAGTATATTTACTTAATGAAAGTAATTAAAGAAATTAATTACTAATTATAATTAATTGAGTTAATTAATTAAGTATAATTGATTTAATTTAATCACTGGTTGATTTGAGAGTAATTACAAATGTAATTAAAAATGGAAAATTACTTCGTGAAGTAATTAGGAAGATAAATTACTTGATGTAATTTACTTAAAGGATACTGGAATGATGGAGGAGTTTTTGGAATTAATTACATCGTGTAATTATTATTAGTGTGTTTAATTACTTAAGATAAGTAATTCATACTAAATTATTTAGTGTAATTAATTTTGGGTTTTGATAATTAAGTTATTTAAAGATAATTAAAGACGAAATTGATGTAATTAATTACTTAATGTGATTAATCAAGAATGATTAATCAATAGAGATAATTGATAATTAATATAATGGAGTTATTTTAAATAAATAATTTGGGATCATTAATTTAAATAATTAATGATATAATTAAGGATTGATTAATAAGAACAATTAATCAATGAAGGAATTAATTAATGTAATTAATTAAGGATTAATTAATGAGGTAATTACAAGTTAATTACAGGTTTGGTTTGGAATAATTAATTTGTGAAATTAATTAGAGGTTAATTACTTGAATATAATCAAAGGGTAATTAATCAAGAGGATTAATTAGGGTAACTTGTTAAGAGTAATTAATTATTTGATTTGTAATTAATTAAGGAATATGTAAGCAAGATTTATATGGATGGGTAATTAATTTAATTTATTTTAAATTACTTAAGGAAGAAGTAATTAATTTAATTCATTTTAAATTAATTATAGAATGATGAATTAATAAGTCTTTGCTTATGAATGATGATTGATATTTATTACCCTGAATGATTGAGATCTCAGTTATGAGATAAATGATGTTGAGTGATTTGGATGGTATGGTTGCATTGAGTTGATAATATTTATTATCTGTTTGAGTTGATAATATAGATTATCTGTTATGATGATAATATTGATTATCTATTATGATGTTAAGAATTATCTATCTGTGTGTATATAGATAATATTGAATTGAATTGTCTTAAACTTTAAAACAACTTGCACCTAAAAGACACGCTTTGGATTTCGATGAGACCGGGATCGGGTTTCCATATTTGGATATCCGAAAACCACATCGATCCAAATTAACGATAGGTCGTGAATCTTATGTGAAGAGTGAAGACTCGAGGTGTAAGGACCATACGTCAGTATAACTCTGCGGGTGATTCCGTAATGAGTTTGACGGAATAGTTATTATAGGTTCGAGATGAAGATTCAGAGTGCAAGGGTTATCGTCGTTAACTCTGAGGGTGATTCCAAAATGAGTGTAACGAGATAATGCCTTCAGTTTCGTTCGAACCCGGAATGAACTTGTATGGATTGAATGCTTTCAGAACATCGTCAGGTGGACGATGAGCATTCTACGTGTTATGTCCTATAAAGGTAATTGTAACCTCAAGCCTCATCAACCGGGAATGGCTAAAACATGGGAGGTGCAGCAAGGCTTCGTGGGTAGCTCCCACTGGAGAGTGAGATTGATCCCTGTCTAGAAGTCCCTTTATATTCAGCTGTGTGGGTAGTTGGTTGCAAACAACTGCGGCGTTGTCTTGTTTGAGACTGTTCAGTAAGGAATGGCTCCGGCCTTGTCTTGCAGAGGAGCGGGCATACTCCTCGGTACTGTGATCTAGGCCACGTACTATGACGTACGGTACCCCAGTAGCCCTGCCATTGATGGAATCCAAAATCCAATAAGTGCCGTACGTATTAGTTGTGCCCAACTATGTTGGAACGTGAGATGTAAGCATTCCAGCTATTTCTGTATTTTACTTGAAAACCCTAGAAACTATTATAATATCATCGGATTTCCTATCAAATGTTTTGGTTAGAGTAAGGTAAAAACTTTTCCATGTTTATGTGTGGGAAGTCTTACGTGATACCTTTCTTTTCAAAGGTTTTTAAAAGTTAAGCAACCTTAACCTGTTACTCACACCAGACCCATGTCTGACCCGGAGTTTATCTTTGTTATCTTAAACTCTTGGGTACTCAAATTTTTACGAGTATCCAAGGGATTCAGGTTGTCTTTGGCGAATAATGGAGGAGCAATGGAGCAGGAGGCTTCTGCGTAAAGATATATAGTATTCTGCTGTGTGTTCTATGTTGTCTCTGAGTTGTACTGAGTTGTAATAACTAGACAGATGTTTATAACTGTCTAGTATATGTGATGTGTATGCTGTGTATCTCTGATTGATATTGTATATTATGTAAATACTTGTGTTATTAATAATATTTATCTATTCCGCTGTTGAGATTCTAGTGTTGTTTTCTTCTTTCTCTTCTTTCTTCTCTTCTTCTATCCCTTTCTTTCTTAATTGATGATGCGATTTTCTGGGAGTGGAAAGTCGGGTCGTCACAGAGAATATCCAGAACTAATCAACCACCCATATCTAGGTTCGCCGTCGAAAATCGAGTGAAAAATCCTAACTCAGATCGATAAACTATCTCGAAATTTTGTGCTCGAATCTGGATCAAATCACTATGTGAATAGAATAATACACGTACATCCTACGTATTTGTTTTCATTGATCATTGACTAAATCAATTTACTTTCTATTCACATTTCCTTTAATTTCTATCCATATATTCACAATTGCTTCAATTCCATTGAATTATCACTTCAATTCTTATCTTAGTTGGGTATTTAAATCAATAACCGTTTGAACTCTGACCTGTTTATTTTTAGAAAATAGTTTGAAAATTTTAAAAATAGATGAGTAGTTGAAAAACAATTATTAGTTTGCAAAATAGTTATAAATTAGTTAGCTAATCATAAAATAGTTGAAAAATAGTTAAATAGTTATAAAATAGTTAGATAATCACAAAATATTTTAAAATAGTAATTAGTTATAAAACAGTTGAAAAAGGGTAATTAGTTCATAAAACAGTTACAAAATAGTTAAATAACTCCAAAAGTAGTTATAAAATATGTATAAAATAATTTCGGGTTTAATAAGAAAGGTTATATATATTAAATATCTTGGAAAAATAAATTTATATTAAACAATTTATATAGAAAATAGTCCAGAGTCAAAACCATTCACTTCCCTTACTATTTAATATAAATTTCCATTTAAATTGACCAAATTCCAATTAAAATAACTCAAATTTCCATTGAACTTGATTTAATCCCCATTTCAAATTGAATCAATCCTGATTTCTTTCCCAATTTAAATCAAATTCCATTTGATTTTAATCATGTTCAACTTTATTTATAATTTCAAATTATTCCAATCATTTTGAATTATTATCAATTGAACCCATTTCAAATTCAAATCATTTCAATTTAATCTGATCCAAATTTTCCTTTTAAATTTTAAACCTTCAGATTAATAACCTTTCCACTTAAGTTTAAAACTTGCTTCACTTTGGGTTTCACATCACATCCCAAGGAAAATTCAAAACTCAACCTTAGAGTTTATCTTCATATTTATTTCCTTTACACACCAGGCTGCTTTTAATTATTTTTTTAAACCACCCATGGTTTTAATTTCAAACAAGTCCCTTAAAAATCTTCCAAACATTTCTTGCTTTAAAATAAGACTATATCCAAAATAGTTTGAATTATATCATTTGTTATTTTCTTTTACTCTTTGAAACAATTGATTGTTTCTAAACTTAGGTTTTAAAACTTCACAATTTTTAATTTGGAAGTTATACTCATCTTATGAATTTACTTCATTTGGCTTATTTAATAACAAATATACCATTATTAAACACACTAACTATTTATAAAAATACCCAAGGTTATCATATCTTGATACCAATTCCTTTTTATAATATTCTTACTTCTATAAATTCAAGATTAAATTTCAGTTTAAATCCATTTCAAACTTACCATTATTTAAAGCTTTTAAAAAATTTAATTTCGGAATTCTAATTTTAGAATTTCATTTTCAATTAATTTAATTTTAATTTGGTTGTATTTCTGTTACCACTTAACTTAATTTCAATTCAAAATTTCAGTTACGTTGTATTTTATATTACTTTTAATTTCAATAATTTAACAACCAGTCAACTTAATATTTATTAGAAGGAAATATTACTTTATATATCAAAGTATACTTTTATATAATCACATTTAAAACTTTTATATAAGAAAATAACAAGTACGCTCTCATATATATATATATATATCATTCTAGAGTACTACGGACTCTATTAAATGAGTAATCCCCACCAGAGCCAAGGTTCTCGCTTAACCGTTCAGCTCTGATACCAATTGTAACGACCTGAAAATTTCAAACCCGAAAATTCCAGATAGTTATGAAAAAGAAGAAATAGATAGAGGAAGAAGAAGAAAAAGATCAGAAACACCAACATCTCACATTCGCAGCGGATAAAATATAATAATAAATAATAGCAGTTTACAAAAGAATATTATATCTATCGATTACATTTTAATACATCAAAGTCACATATATACAGACATTGAATATACTCAATTATCATGTCTCAGATACTCAACAATATTATACAGCGGAAATACTCTATACGTTCTTGCCATCCAGCTCGCCTCCTGAGCTCCAGAACGTACCGACTTGAAAATCTGTAATACTCAGTCTGACCCGAGCATTACACCAAAGTAACACCCGGGTCGGGCTGGAAACCGGCATGAGTAAACTCAACTAACATGGAATACCAAAGCAACAACTTATATAAAACCGGGGTAACTCGATTCAATTCACAAAGCGACAATTAGTTATAGACATCATTTATTCCACACATCCACTTCCTTAGTACCAAGGCTTAGATTTAAATAGTCCAATTCCTTTGAATCACTTCACTCCAGCATATAGATTTCACAGATCAATCTATAAAAATATTCGAAGTGGTTTCGGGTATTTCCTAATACCCGACCCCGGCCTCTTCGAGACTCGTGTCATCCTAACCCAAATTATCACAATGAAATACACAACATTTCATATCATGAATATCGACACATTCAAGCATCCAATACCATTCAATCATTCATAAACAATTTTGATCACTACCAAATTATTTCAATTGATTCTAATTGAATTTTTAACCTCAATCACAATAGATTCCTTCATTTAACATTAATTAATTCCAAAACAATTAATTAGTCAACCCATCATTATTCATCATAATTAATTACCCTGGATTAATTATTTTTCAATTACATTCAAGAAATTATCATTAATTAACTTCACAATATTTATTATTCTTAACCAAAATCAATAAGAAATTTTAATTACTTCACAAATTAATTAATTACTTCATAAATTAATTATTTATATTAATTACATTAATTCTTTATTTCTTATAGTAATTAATTTCTCATAAGTCATTATTTATTAAATTGATTTAATCTTAATTAATCAATTTTTAATTATATCCATGATTATACAAATTAATGATTTCCAATTATATTTTAATTTGTTCTAATCTAAATCAATTACTTTAATTCAACCACAATATTAATCATTCTCGATCAATTTCAACCTGTAATTATCTACCTTTTTATTTACTTCATTAAGTAAATTAATTATTCCTTAATTAACTATTTTAATTAATCTCTTGATTAATTTCACAAAGTAATTATATTTTATTAATTTCGTTAAGTAATTATTTATTAAACCATCCAAGGATTATTCTGAATTACTTACACTTAATTAATTAACTTAAACTTAATTAATTAATTCAAACCCTTCATCGGTAAATTAATTAACCCAAATCATTAATTAATTGAATTAATTAATTATCCATTTTAATTACCCTACTAATTTAATGAATCACAAAACATCAAGTCCTTATTAACTTTAAAATAAAACATTTCCTTATTTATGATTTAAGCTTAAAACAACTTAAAACCCCAATACTTCGAGTCAAACCACAATTAACTTGAGAATAAACCAAAACCAAAGTCACATCATCATCAGTGCACATCCAATCAACTTAATCATTCAACCAATTATTTAAATTTAACTATTTAAATTTAGATACAAACCCAACAGAGTGAGATTTACTCACCTTTTGCTTCAATTTGCAATCCATCTCAAAATTGTCTTGGTTTCCTCGATTTTTTGACCTTGTATAGATATTTATACAGGTTATTATCATTTGAACTAATCATTTACCACTTAATAAATTTTATTAACCACAATGTAATTTAAACTATTTCTCTTAAAAGAAATTATTTTTAGTGACTAAGATAATTAAATGAACCAGTTAAACAAATAAATTACCTTAAGACTTTGCTTTTAAAATAAGTTAGTCAATTTAAAATGTGTGCATGTATATTTATTTCCCTTTTAAAACTAAAAATAGCCCACATACATTTTAAAATTCAAATTTGTAACTCCACAACATTTTTAAAATTCCTATTATAGGTAAATTCCAAAATCTCCCTGTAAAAAAGAAAAAAAAAATTCCTGTTTATCTTCAATTGAAATAGTCATGTGTATATATATACATATTTACCTTTATTAATCAAGCATAATCGAAGAAGAAGGAAAAAAACAAATAACTCACCGCCACAGCACGTAGTAAACTCCGAAAGTCTCTGACCTCGCTCACGAAATCCAAGCCTAGTACTCGATTCGCCACCACTCCCCTTCGCGCGAGTCATGTTAGCCTCCCACGTCGTACCTTGATTCCAGATCACGACCCATCGAGCCTCCTATCCATCACTTCGATCAACGACGGCCACTACCGTGCCTACATCCAACTCGCCTTCCATCGTCTCGCGCTCGTGACCCTCCACAACCGATCGCGAAACCACCAGGCATGATTCCTTCCCTAGCGTCGTCGATTCGAAAATGACTCTTCACGGTTCGAACGAGAACACCCTCCACTCATCTCGAAATGAGCCGCGATTGGCTTCAAGAATTGAGTTTCGAACTCAATCCTATTACGCGTCGCCATTTTTTTTAGTTTGAGTTTCACTTTTGGTGAATTCGACATCCCTTTCTGTTGAAGATTAAGAGAACGTAGATAAACATCAATTTACGAAAGCTTCTTAAGTACACTTTTATTAAATAATCAAATAATGAAAATATCTCGTGTTGTATAACGCGAAATCCCGAACCCCGAATTAGACATGCCGACAGACGTTTATAAGGTTTTACCCGCATTCCGAACACAATGGAATGTGTTTCAGAGGCTAATTCGATCATATGCGCGAGTTACGGAAGTAAACGATCAATTTTAAATTAAATCGATTAAAATAGTTCTAAGTGTTTTGAGCTGCCAATGTCAAATGACAACTCCGATTGCCACGAAAATTGAAATCCGATAAAAACTAACTATTACGGATCCAATGGAACTAGTTTCATCGAATTCTGAGATTGTTCCTCGGAAGGCTATTTTCAAATGTCGATTTAGACGATATATTTCCAAAACTGAACAAATCACCTTTAAATTAAAATTCAACCATTCTATTATCTTCAGTATCATCATTATAAATTTTATAAGCCTTCAAATTATTTTAAACAGGATTAGAATTTTCAGATTCAACAATTTACCCAATTTCAATTATTAAATTCAATATTTAAACTATATAATTCAATGATTTAATTATCGAGTAAATATTGATATCTTGAATTCAAGTTAAAATTAACCTTTAAATATTTTAAAATTAATTAATTATTCCAATTTAAATTGTTAAAATTTTCGGGTCGTCACAGAAGCGAAATTGGTATTTAATTGTTGTGCTAACGTTTGTGGATGCAGGGAAACAGGTTGGAGGGATCCAACTGGATTCCTCAAAACATTTGAATTTGTTTCATATGTTGTATGTTGATTATTTATAATATCTGTGTGATTATATTTGTGATTGAATTTGTTGAAGGCTGTAGTTTAGCCGAATATATTTTTGGTATCGTTGGATACCGGAAATAAATAAAATTATATTTTTGAAAATTCAAGTTGAAAGTTTAAGGTAAACTTTATTTTTGAGAATTGGATAAATTTAAAAGAAGGAATTTTAAAAGGGTAAAGTTTTATTTTTAATCCCATTGAATAAAATTCCAAAATATGTGGAAAAAGCTTAATAAATGGATTTCGGGTAATATTATTCAAAGGTTGAAGAATTTATTTAAAATAAGGATTTTAAATATTTGAAAGAGATAAAGGAATTTATTTCAAAAAGGAAATAAATTTAGAAATTAAATTAGGGATTTAATTTGGAGTTGAAATAAATTTTGAAATCGATTTGGAAAATTGACTTGGTATTTGAAAATAAATCCTTGGGAAACCAACTTTTAATTAATTTGGTGTTTGAAGCAACTTTGGAAATCAAATTGGAATTGATTTGGTAATTGAAATAAATTTTGGAGATCAATATGGAAATTGATTTCGTGTTTTGAAAATAAATTTAGAAATCAATTTGGTATTTGAAAGTGATCGTTGGAAAATCGATTTAAAATCGTATATCGGTTGATATTTAGAAATGTAAATTTTCAATGGAAATTTATAAGGGAAAGGGAAATTAGTTTTAAAATAAACATCGGTTTATTTTTAAAGTGTGGAAAAGATTTGAAACTTGTTTCAAAGGATGGGAAATCGATTTGAAATTTGATTTTCAAAGTGATGAAGTGTTAAAAATATATCCTACGAAGATATTTTGAAAATAAATAATTTGGGAAAATTATTTAAATTTGTTAATTGTTGTGAATGTTGATTGATAGTTAAATAACCGACTATCAATATTTGCCTTTAAATGGCGTTTGAATTTCGATGCGACCGGGGGTTGGATCCCAAGTGGATATCCGAAAACCACATCGAACCTTTGTGATTGTGATAGATCTTTTATTTAAAAGATCAAAGTGGAAATTGTTGTGATTTGTTGAATTCTGAATGAACACTTATTTTAAAAAAAATAAGCGCTCGTTATTCAGATTAGCCGGGAGAGGACCTTTGTGTCATATAACCCAT
This sequence comes from Allium cepa, assembly GCA_030765085.1. Taxonomy (NCBI): domain Eukaryota; kingdom Viridiplantae; phylum Streptophyta; class Magnoliopsida; order Asparagales; family Amaryllidaceae; genus Allium; species Allium cepa. The sequence continues at coordinate 179,866,968 of CM060940.1, forward strand.
TCCGAATAATGATACGACGAAATGGGGTTGCATTTGAAGACCGTTGGTGAAGACCAGGTATTTGCAAGAATGATATGATGACCTATCGATTGTCCCTGCACTGAGTAGCTACAATATAGAGATTCCCTAAGTGATTGGAAGTCCGATCGGGATTGTGAATACCCGGATTGCAAGGACTTCTTGGAAGTGCCTTCGGTTCTGTTCGAACCCGGAACAGACTTTTATGGAAGTGTGTCTGACATTACAAATTGAGATGTAAAGCTGGTTTCTATCAAATACATATCTGTTGGTGGCTGAGAATTTATTCTCTTAGCTTAACACCCTTCTTTGAGACGTACGAGCTCAGTGGTTATGTAGTTGACGGTTACTAGTGATATATTCCCAATTTGGTAACGTGGCATACGAAGTGTTGATGATCATTTGTTGATCGAAGCATGGCTTTTGTGAAAAGCGTAGCTTTGTGGACAAGACTTCGTCGAGCCTCACAACCCGGAAATGGTCGAAATAGGAATGTTGCGGCAAGGTTTTTAGGGGTCGCGCCCCTAGGGTATGTCCATTTCCTTCTGGTTAAGAGGTGGTATCATGGTACGGAGCCCCGATATTTAACCTACGTGGTTATTAAAATTTCATTGCTGTGTGATGTTGCTTTGTGGTTGAGGATCCTCGGATAAAGGTCATTAATGACCGGCGATGGCGTACTTTTTTTTGTGTGGAGTTATCAAGTTACAGCTTCATTGCACCCAGAAACGTGTGGTAACTCGGCCTTGTGTTGGCAGAGAGCTGGTTAAGTTCTCGGGGCGTCCTTGTAGAGGCGTACCCATTTCGGTATAGGAAGTTCCTTTTCCTGACCATTTGTTGGAAATCCAAAGAAACAATACGATCCATGTACGGTTTTAGTTGTATAACCTGCCATGGAATATGGTGGTAACCTGCTATTGAACACGATAGCTGTAGTAGGCATACGACGAAATGTTGTATGCTGGTGTGATAACCCGAATTTCTGGGCATCTGTTAATTGGAAATTAGCAGAATTAAAATTGTTGAAATACTTATTTGTAAATTGAACAAATGAAATTCTGATATATATATATATATATATCTGAATATATAAATAAATTTACAATTTCAACAAAAATTGAATTATAAATATTGGAAAAATAAAGATTGAATATATATATATATAGATCGGAGCTCAACCAAGTTTTGACGTTATCGATTGTAGTCTTGTTTCCAATCGATCTCCAATCCTGGTATCCATCATTCCATACCTATTTGTTGATATTCCAGTTTTGACCTAAAAGTGGGATAACACATATTCAAAATTGAAAATTGTAACGACCCGCATTTTTTAAAATTAATGTGAAGCTATTTGTTTTATTAGTTAATAATAAACTTGGAAATGTGTTTGAATTGGCAAATTATAACAACGGTTAATTAATCCATTGAAATTTAATTAGTTATAAATGGTAAATAAGGGAATAAATTAAATGCCATAAATAATTGGTGAAATAATATGTAACTCATTGTAATGGGAAAAAACATGGTGGTGTAAGTAGTTAAAACATTTATTTGAAGATAATAAACTTATAAGTGTGATTAAAGTAAGAGAAGATGACAAATATTACATGTTACCTATTTAAATAGTCCGTTGAATTTAATTTGAAATAAATTATGACTAAATGTAATTAAATATTACGTTAATGTAAATTAGGATGAAACTGGAGAATATTAATGTAAAAAGATATAGACGAATACTAACTATGCCCATTGGGTAATAATTGATTGTAATAATAGTTGCTAATATAAGAATGGAATAATTTAAAAAATAAATGTTGGAATATGAAATGATCAGTAAATAGTTGTGGTAGAATGAGAATTCGTTTGAAATCTGGTATTGAGTATAAACTGCAATAATAGTTGTTGGAATCCTTTAATTGAAAACAAAAGACAAGTGCATTTTAATTAATAAGTTCAACATAAGAACTTACATTTTCAATTAAATTAAGATAAAGATTTTAATGAAATTTAAGCTTTGACTGGAAAAGAATAAATTGTATGTTTTCTTTCAACGGAATAATGAATGTTCAATTTGAATAAAGGAAGGAGTGAATTTTTTACCGAAAGAACAACATAATTTGTTATTTGAAATGCACCTTGGAGAATTTGATTTTCAATAAGATAAAAACATTTACTTGTAAATCGTTAAATTTTGTTGTAAATGAAATTTTATAAAACATGTTTGAATTAGTATAAATGAAAAAAAAAGTGTTTAAAATTAGATTTTGTTGAAATTAGTAATGAAAAGAATTGGAATTAGATTAATTGAAATGTTTCGATTAAAAGGAAACATAAATGAAATTATAATGGATGAGTCATGTAGAAACTTGCATTTTGTGTCAATGTGGAATGAATATTTTAATTAAGACAATCGCATGTTTTGAGATGTATAAAAATAAAACTTTCATTTTGAATAAGTATGATATTGGAAAAAAATTGAATTTTAGGATAGTATATGTACACACATTATTATCCAAATTTCTAAATATATCAGAGGGTTCATGGTTGTGTAAATGTTGTGGAATCAATTAGAATTACGATTAATTAACAATTTTACTTAATTACACATGTTCACATATATTTATTTTTCTATTTCACATATGGTTAAAACTTGAAAATTTGTTGCATTAATACAGTAATTCTAAAAGTAAAGTAAATCATTTATAATGAGTAGATAGATATATATTCATTAATTAATAAAATTTGTTTGAGTAACATAAATAAATGAACAGATTAATTGATTGATTGTTAATTGATTGATTGCGCTAACAGAATATGCTCATATATTAACGTAATACGAATGTTTTAATAAAGAATTAAATGATAAATATGTGTATATTTGGGTCCGTTGAAGTGAATTATTAGGGGTAAGTTTTGGAATTTGGATCCTAAAGGTTCGTTTATAACATATAAGCGGTCCCTTCATTTACTTTACATTTGTTATCACATCAACGTTCTCTTTCTTTTCATTTTCAAGTTCTCTGTGTAGGTTTCATTTGAGCATTCATTTAGTTATTAGACTACTCATTCGTTTCTTATTAATTAATAATTGCCTCATTCTTTCATTTTTTTCTCATTTGTTCATTTACTCCTTTCAGGCGCTTTACCTGAAGTTTTTTTCCATTTTCTTTTTCCATTTTTAATGTGAACATCCAAATTAATTTTCATGCCATCTAATTAGTGTGACGACCTAGAATTTTGGAACATTTGAAAATGAAATATTTAATTGATTTTAAATATTGGAAACTATTTTAAACTTGAATTTCAAAATATTGCTATGAATTTGGCAATTAAATTGTTGAATTTAATAATGTGAAAGTGGGTAAAAATTTGAATCTTCAATTTTATGCCTGTTAAAAATATTTCAAAGGCATGGAAAATTAATATTGATAATACTGAAGATAATGGTAGCTTCATAATTGAATTTGAAAATGATTTGTTCAGTTTTGAATTTATATCGTTTAAATCGATATTTAAAAATAGCCTTTCGAGGGACAGTCTCGGAATTCGACGAAACTAGTTCTATTGGATCCGTAATATTGTATTATTATCGGATTTCAATTTTCGTAGTGTTTGGGGTGATCGTTTGGTCGTACGGTCAATAAACGTACTAAAATTTAAATTGAAAATTCGATATTTTGACTGGTCCAAAAAGCTATCTTCTCCATACGATCGAATTTGGACTCGGAACCTTTTCTATTGCGTTCGGAATAGGCATATAATATTATAAACACCTAATGGCATGCCTCGATTGGAGTTCGAAAATTTAAGTTGCGTTTTCAAGATGATTCAAATTTGAACTTGAACTTGAATTTGGATTGAATATAAATATTCACATTTACAAGGCTAATGACACATTTCTTTGTTCTTCAAACACCTGGCAATTGTCTTCAACACCCGACTTCATTTATTTTTTTAACTATTTTATTAAGCAGACAAAGAAAAATAATGCCACTATTCTTTTTCAATTCAAATCTAACCCGAGGCCTTATTTTCTTTAAAAACAATTTCGTTCAAAAGTTGAAATTAATGGACGCCCTTCCCTCTTCCACTTTTAAAATCAAATCAGAGAAGTGGGGCATCGCGATGAGCTTCGCGAGCGGGAGCAGGCACTTGTGCGTGTAACGTCCCGCCTTTTCGTACGCTTTAAATCGACGACAAACCACACACGTCGGACTTAAAACATATAAAAGGGCGGATTGTTATGGGGTAAAAAAGAAATAAAAACAAAACAGGATCTCACAGCGGAAGGATAAAATATAATAATCAAATATACAGTTCATGAAGCTGTTTATAAAATGTTTAATTTTACTTATACAATATATATCAGAGATGCATATAACAATGAATAAAAATCAATGCAGCGGAATACAATGTAGTGGAGCAATATAATATAATAATAATCATGAAATCTTCGTCTTCGTCCTTCAGAAATAAAGTCTTCGATCCTGAAATGCTCGGACTGACCCGAGCGAATTGAAAAGACAAAACACTCGAGTAAGAACTAAAAGATCTTATGTAAGTTAAACTAACAATAAATATGAGTGTATTAACTTAAGAGATGCTCGGGATTCACATCTCCTAAGGATCCGTTAAACTATTTACTATGTAGTAATATTTCGCTATTATAATAGTGTCTATTAGTAAAATAAACTTACTTTAAAATAGCGTTAAGGAGTGACCCAATATTCCCCTTAACACAATATATTCCCATAGTCTATACAGTACCGTAATCTCCCCCGTACTGGGCGCCGTCAGAGGGCACTCTGTAATTATGGTACAAAATCAAAATCGCATAAGGCGCGCTAAGGTAGGTGACACGACACAACTAGGCAATGCCAGGGTAGATATACCAATTTCTATCCAGGATTGTGGTAACGCATAGCCACAGCTACCGCCCACCTCGAGCCACACCTCCAAAATAAAAAAAATCAAAGGTGGCCACCGAATCAATCCAAAAGTAAAAGTATAATATCGAAGGGATGTGTCCGATCAAAGGTGCTACCTCATTTGCCCAGGAATCGCTCATGTTTTAGCCACCTTATGCCAACTCACGGGAGTCGGGTCCACGTATTTACCTCAAAGGAAACGCCGCCACCATCCTACTTCATTCTGAAATCTCCACCGCATACACGGTTGTTAAAGTGGTTTTCGAAGTTGGCAGAGAGTATGACAACTTCCGATCCCGGTCTCTTCAACAACCAATCGTTATTATAACACCGCGGTCTCTTTAAAATAGTTTATACTTTAAAACCAGAATATAATTTCCACTTCAAAACCATATAAATACGATATTATTTTTATTTTAAGGCCCAAATCAATATGATATCATTTTATTTCACATATATCCTTTTTCAAGAAATCATAGCACTTTCAAATCTACATACCTTGAAATCTATAGCTTTGAAGCATAACTTAATATACTTCAATGGTTTACCTATTAAATTACTATATATAATAAAATAGCTTCTTTAATTTTTCAAATAAATCCCAAATAACGATTTGAACCTCTCAATAAACCATTTCAATTCATATATTTCAAAACTTCAAATATTCCACCATTTCAAAACAAATTCTTTGATAATTCCATATATATCAATTCAAATTACTATTATTTAGATTTGAAATTTTTACTTAATAAATCTAATATCATTTAAGCAAAGCCTTTAAACTTCAAATTACAGGATATACTTTCTATTTAAATTAACTTGATGATATTCATTTAAAGTGATTGATATTCATTTAAATCCTCTAAACCAAAATCAAGTTGTACAAATCATACCTTTTAAAATCTCAGATTTACTTAAATTTCAAATCAATTTTTATTCGAGGATAATTCTTAACACACTTTAATTCAAATTAATTCATACTTCTCTTCCAGCCTTCATTATTTAAGTCATTATACTCTACAAATATAATATAAATAAATACTTCACTGTATCATATCTTAATAAAATCAACTTTTATTATTAAACTTCTTTTATATGTCAAACCAATTTTATACATAGCTTAAAACCAAGAAATTAATTAATATATAAATATAACATTTATAAATATCCGAATCAATATCTCATAAATCATATTTTCTTTACAAAACCATAGAAAATCATTTCATAATAATTCTATATATAGACCGCGGTGTCTGTATAAAATTTCCTATCCTATGGTCAAGTGATACAGATATTTATCATTTCAATCCATAATTTAAAATAAGAATTACGGTTATATATCATTTCAAACCGCAATCCCGAATGAAATGAAAATGCATAATAACTTGCAGTTTATAACAATATAAAATACATCATCCATTCATCCAACATCAACCATCAACCATTTATCACAATCAACAGCATCAATATAGAACGGATAATAAACAACATGTATTAAATAGCAGTTTATATTCAATAATAAATTAAATAACTATTTAACTAGCATTTTACATGCAATGAATAATTAATTAACAATTTAACGGGCAGTTTAAATGCAATGAAGAAATTAAATAGCAATTTAATTTAAATAAATGAAATTAACTGAGATGATGATAAAAAATATGCCAAACAACCATAATTAAATTTTAAATCACATCATATATCAATTTAACAAACATAAGAAATTTAAAAAGTTGTGAGTGGGTTAAAACACTCTCCTTTTGAATTTAAATTCAATTTAAACCCCAAAATTTGACAGTCTCCAAATTCACTCAAACCAGCGTCATAAAGTTTGGAATTTCAAAACGATCCTAACAAAAGAAACCGCGCGTGAAATGGATATCTTATGAGAAAGTTATTGCGATTAATGCGATTGAAATTAATTATAAAAATAAATAGTCCATGTCACCATCCCTTGCAACTTTTTTGCGCATGCGAACAGAACGTACTCACCAGTACGCCGAACCTTAAATTTCACAGCGAATTTGACACGCAGCCTCCTCCTTTCACTCCATCACGCACGATCGCCACGTCACAGCACAACACGCGAAGCCAAAACCGTGCCTCCACCGGCCTACATCCCCCCACGTCACGCGAATCGGCGATAAAACCCATAACCGCCGCTGCTACTGCTTGACCTAATCGAATTTTTTCACAACATCTAGCCGTTGATTCGCCAAAATAACCACATAGATCGACTCCCCTCAGTCCCCTCCGCAATACCCACAAACGATTCGCCGATCGGATGAATTTGGTCGCGGCGTGATGAACGACCGTGGATAGTTCATCGATTTCTGGCCACGCCGAAATCCAGATCAGAAAACAAATTATATTTGACTTGCGCTCGTCGAGTGCTTCAAGTCCATATATAATTCGATATAGTTTGAAGAGAAATATTTTTAGCTTTGGAGTTGATTTGGAATTGGATCTGGAAGTGGAAGTTTGTTTGTCTGCCATTGAGGAGGAGAGAATAGCTGAATTTGAAAGTACAAAAAAATGAAAATGAGGGAGGCTAGGGTTTATAACAACGTATTTATGGATAAATTTGAAAAGGAATAGATCAGATAAAATTGATGTACGCGCTAACGACGAAATGGCCCAAAAAAGCCCGTTCTGACTCCGGACCGAAATTGGGTCAACCCACATATCCAAATATTGTTTTTAAATATTTTAAACATGATGGAAAAGTTTTCGGGTTCAAATTACATCGTATGAAGAAGTTATGCTCAAATCAATATTTTTCAAATTGATTTCAATTGATTTCAATTTCATAAATTTCAAGGCGTTTCGAGTTCGTACGATGAAACGACAAGTCTGATCGCTACGAAACTTGAAACCCAACAATAATTCGCTGTTACGGATCCGATGAAACTGGTTTCGTCAAAATCTGAGTCAATGGCCAAAATGGCTATTTTTCCATTAATTAAATAAATTAATAATTAATTAATTAAATCCAATTTTATATTTCAATCTTAAAATTGAGAAATTTTATCACTTTTATACTTCTCAATCAATTTCAATGTTTTAAACAAATTAAAAGTCAATTTAAAGTTGATTATCTTATCGATTTTAGTATTTTCCTCAATTTCATTCAAATTCAGAAATTATAAATTTAATTTCCAAAATTTCTATTAAATTAAATTAAAAAATCATTTTTCCATTCATTATTGTCAAATAGATGGATTTAACATTGGATTCAAAACTATTTACATTAATATCCTCACAATTCATCTAAATTCTCATTTTAAATATTAAATCCATTTAATTGCAATTAAATACTTTTATTAAATTTTAAATTCCAATAAATTAATAAAGCTTTATTCCATTTCTATTTTCATCTTTATTTCAATTGCATAACATTTTATTCCAATTTTACAGTATTTGACAAATACGTACATTAATTATTATTTATATTCTCCATTAATTATTTACTTGGTTTTATACTTTAAATTCATTCAAATGAATCAATAACTATTGATTTACAACCCAATAGTCATATTATAAATGGAATTGTTATTATTTTCAAAAATTACTTAAATTAAAGTTAACTTAAAAATTTGTTTATATTTATGGCAATTGATTACGAGTTATAATTTAATATACTTGTCTAAAATGTTAACTTGCAATACTTGTTACCCTTTAACATTTATTTCACTCATAAGCTATTATTAACAACCAAATGTTGAAATTTGATTTAGACCAAATTCAATGCATTACATGAATGGGTAATTGATTAAAGTTTTATACTATTGTCCCTTTTTCTTTTTTTGTATTAATGGTTATGTTTCAAATGTGAATCTTATTAATTACACACATAAATTAAGGTTTTAAAACCAAACCTTAGTTCCATTCTTCTTTTTTTCAATTTATTACTTATGAAAAATTTCCCTTTTCTATTTATTTATTACATACCTGCCTTTAACCCTTGCATTAATTCTCATAAACATTACATTATTGATATCCAAATTTTGATTTAGTAAACCAATTTGTTACAACTTTACTTACATTAACAATATTTCCCTTATTTTGGTTATTATTTCATACGTAGATCAAAAGTTTACACTTCTTTATATTATCTTATGAAATAATACACATTTCTAATACTTTATTACATTTATTGGAATTAAATTTCCAAATTTATTAGATACAACAAACCATGACCTTACAATTATTTCAATTAATTGGGATTGTGCTAAATTAATTATTTATAAACTTACATTAACATAATTGCATTAATTTACATTTGATTACAAATAAATCAATATATTATTTCACCCATAAGTACAATAATTGCATTTGTTCTTATTATATTCCATTTATAGCTGTCATAGTATTTGAATTTTAATTAAACTGAAACTTTCATTCAATTTCATTAAATATTAACTTGCATTAACACGTTTCCTTAATTTACAATCAAATACCGTTAACGATGTTTTATTACATTAACCAATTTAATACTTTTCTTTATTTCTCATATACAATTATATCCGGGTATAATCTTTTCACTACTTTCATTCATTAGAATTCTATTCAAATTTCAATTTCTTGCAATAACTCATTTATTATAAATTTGCATACCAATAAATTAGGTTCCAATAAATAGGATTTATTCAATTCAACCTTTTTAATTAAGTCTATTTTAATCAATATAATATTTCACAGGTCAATTCTTAACATTTACTTCATTACAAATTATAAAAATTATATTTCTTTATAAATTTAATTCAAAAATCTTATTCATTTGACAAATTTAATTAATGAAGTTCACGGGTCGTTATAGTGCGTGCGCATAAGGCTCCACAGCAAGTCAGGGCAGCAAGTTATCACGCGCGAGGCAGGAAAATGGTGATGGTCTCTGTAACAACCCGCATATATATCGATTTTATATTTATATATTTTATTTAAATATTTTGTCGTTAATCAGATATTGGTCCGAAAAGCTACTTTTTGCAAACGGTCAAATTAGGACTCGAGACCACTTCCATTGAGTTCGAAATGCCATTTACAACTTCTTTTAAGTATAAACTTTGATATGTTTGGGGTTAGTGGAATTTCACTAACTTTTCCCGCTTTGGACTTTGGGTTGGTTTAGCCTAATAAACCTAAGTTCCAACCCCTTCTCCTCATCTCTTCATAAATTCCTAACAAACTCTAGTTTTAGCAATAATGGTGAGTGGAAAGGGAAATTAAAATTCCAAGCCCAAGTTTATTAGCAAATTCAACATCCAGCTCCAAAATCAAAGTGAAGACATTGGATTCAAGCTTCTTGTGTTGAGATTGAAGTGGATTGATTCTTGCTTTGCCTTGGTCTTCATTTTCATTGATTTTTGGTGCAAAGGTGAGATTTTTATCCCACATTCTTGTTTATAACTATCTTGGACTGTTGGGAATGAATTCCCATCACTTCAGCATGTGCATTTGCATTTGGTTTGGATTGAATTGGCAAAAAACTCCAATTTTAGTGTTTTTGGTAAAATTCTGCACTTAGGTCATTCTGCCTATGCTAGGCCGTTTGCTTGGAAAAGTCTCGGTCACCAAATAGTTCGTTTCTGGCCTTAAACTCGTTCGCATGCTTTAGGTCGTTCGCCTCGGAATTAGGTCGTAGGTCATGGGTCGTGGGCCGCTTGGTCGTAGGTTATTAGGCCTTAGGTCGCTCCCTCTGTTGGAAACGTTACCTCGGTCTTAGGTCGCTTGGATCTAGGTCGCTTAGTCTTATAGCGTTAGGTCGCACGGCCTTGTAAAGACGTTAGGTCGCTCGCCTTTTTTATCCCTTAGGTCGTTCGGCTCGTTCACACGTTAGGTCACTCGGCCTTTTTCACCATTAGGTCGTTAGGTCGCCCAACACACTGTGTCGCTAGGTCACTCGACTCAGGACTTCGTTAGCTCGCTCGGCCTTGTCATTTTTAGGTCGCGAGCCTCGCTAGGTCGCTCAACCGTCTACCTTTATAAGTCGTAGGTCATCTCCAACCTTAAACCACTCGGCCGCATTAGGTCGCGTACATTTTAGGCCGCGTGTTTCACTAGGCCGTTAGGCCTTTACCTCGTTAGGTCGTAGGTCGCTCGACCTTATTACCTTGTTAGGTCGCGAGTCCCTTAGGTCGCTCGCCTCTGTTAGGTCGCTCGCTTCTGCTAAATCGCGAACACCTCTAGGTCGCAACCACTAGGTCGCTTGACCCCTTAGACCCCTAGGTCGCTCGATCTTTTCCTCACTTAGGTCTTCACTAGGTCATACCGTTTTGGACGGGGTGCTGTCCCCTGGACCCCCGCGACCTTACCGGGCAGGTCGAACCCCGTAGCAGGGGTGTTGCCCCCGCACCCCCACCTTGGGGGTTGCCACCCCCCCAGACCCCCCCTCCGTAGGGGATCTTATCTGAAAAACATTCAAAAGAACTTGCTTTGTTGAGATGCTGAGTTGACCATTCTTCGAGACAAACTATCTTTGGCTTCTCGGTCGATTTTATGGTATCACGGCCTTGCTAAAAAAGCGGGATAACAACTTTAGAAATATGAAGGTTTCAATACTAGTAGTAGATATCAAAACTCTTTCAACAAAATGATTTCAACTCTATTTTCAATAACAAAGCTCTTTTCTTAAACCGTTTTCCAATCTACTAGTATATACAAACCTTTACCTCACTTGGATGAGAAATATAATTAAACGGCTTAGTAAAACAAGTGGTATGAAACGCTTGCGTTCACTTCGTCTGTTAATTCTTTGACTTGTACGATTGAACCTCTTGTGACAATTTTCTAGTGATGATTTACAGTTTGTTCGTAAGTATTTAAGTTAAGCAAGTGGTTATGGGACACGAAGATAAACTTTTATATTTACTAGCTTAGTGTAATTGACACTTCTCGTTGATCATGACGATCATTTTATGATTTAGACTAGCAATTGTGCGATGTCTCTTTGTTTGCAAGGTTAGACTAGACCTCATGGGTGTGATTCCGACTCACACATATCTCTTTGTCCGCAAGGTTAGCCTAAACATCATTTGTGTGATTCCACTCACACATACCTTTTTGTTGCGAGGTTAGGCTAGACACCATTTGTGTGATTCCAATCACACATACCTTTTTGCTTTTTGGTTAGCCTAGACCTCATCTAGGTGATTCCGACTCACCCATATGGGGTAGCTCCCCATGGTCTTCGGACCGTCATGTGATAGGCCTCTTTCCCTTTTCCTATGATTTCTGGTTTTCTTGTATTGATTTCTGGAATTTATGTCATTGACTTGTTATGAGTACAAGTTTAGGGTATGATGCCCCTTTGGATCTATGAGAAGATTCTTGTGATATTGATTTATCTCTTATTGATTGATCTTCTGTTGATCATCATTTGCATACTTATAGTAGTATGTCAGTATGGTTATTTTATGTTTGTGCCATATCTTTTATTTTATACCATGTTATATGATATTTATAGCTAGACTGATCCATTTATTATTTTCTTAAATAATACTCGGGTCAGACCGAGATGTTACTGGTGCTTCTGCATGACTTCTTCCCGGGATTTGCTACTCTGACTTTTGGCTAACTATTTAGATTAGCAGTTTTTGTTGTATACACTTGAGATATAGACTGATAGTTGTATTCTTTTTTATAGCATGTGTTGCTATTTTTTTGTATTATTGTGGATCTTTTTGACCACTACTTTGATGTACACTTTCATGTGTTAGTTATATATTCATATCTTCTTCCGCCTTTGTGATATGGATGTCTGTGACTGATTTGTATTATGCTTATTTCTATGTTTGTTTCCGAAGATTATTTATAGCCACCGTGTGATAAGCAACCACATGGATGGCCGCTCCTCAACAGCCTTATTCTCCGTGCTAGTTGACAGCACTACACCGTAGTGTTCTTGGCTAGCGTGGGTATAGAGGTGGGGCGTCACAGTCTCGAACGGCACGAAAAGGATGGGGTTCATCGATGGCTATAGTGGTATTCATATGCAATCAAAATCGCTGTCAGAGGGAATGATGTCGTGATCGATTTTTAAGGCACGACAAGCTTGGGGTCGGCGATAAGGTTCGTGACATCGGCAACAGTGAGATTTAACTGTAGACGCGAATTTGAGGCATCGACGTCAGGTTGGGAAGCTAGCGGCAGCTTGTGGTTGTAGTCGTGAGGGCCGGCATCGACTAGAGTTTCATGCGTGAAGCACCCGAGACCGAGCTAGAGTTTCGATTGGCTATAAGGTATATATACATAATTTTTAGAAATTTGCAGTTGTCTAAAATTTGCGGTAAAGGAAAATTCTATTTTACAGCGAAGAAAATATACACATGTTTAATATGTAGGTAAACAGAAAATATTATATATATATATATATATATATATATATGTAAGGATTTGGTGAAGAATGGTTTAACTAACTTATTTAGTTTTCTTAATTACTAAAAAGATTTTTAGAAAAGGGAAATTGTTAGTCTAAAATAAATTATTAATTAATTTAATTTATAAAATGGAAATTGGTTGTTCAATCTATTTCGAATATTGATAAACTATGTAAATGTTTATACAAGGTCAAAACCTGAAAGAAATCAAGCCAGAATGAAAATGGATTACTTTGAAAATCCAAGTTTGAAGGTTGGAATTGGAAATTGATTTAAATCAAAATTCTAAAGTATTTTAATATATTTTAAATCTATTTAAAGTATTTCAACCCATTTTAATCTATTTTAAATCTATTTTAATCTATGTTAAACAATATTAAACTATTTTAATCTATTTTAAATTATATTAATCTATTTTAATCTATTTTGAATTATATCAATCTATTTTAATCTAATTTAACCTATATTAAACTATTTTAATCTATTTTAAATTATATTAATCTATTTTAATTTATGTAAACTATATTAATCCATTAATCAATTTTAAATTATATTAATCCGTTTTAATATATTTTAAACTATCTTAAACTATTTTTAAAACTATTTTAAACTATCTAAACTATTTTCTGAATTTCAGGTTTAGTAAAACGGAAGTTTTATATTTAAGTCCTTGATTTGTAGGTAGAATACGATTAAATGATGTTATAACATAAGTAGGATTAAAATGACATACTTGAGGGATATGATGATTTAAATGAGGATTTAATCTATTTTTGGAAATATAAATTCGAAAAAGATATGATTTTAAATGTGATAATTTTTAAAGTAAATATGATTTAGAAAATGATATGGTTTTGAGATATGATATTTTGATATAAATTATAAATCAGTATTAGAAATGTAAAAGAACCATCCAGTGTGAATTAAAGTTTGGTTGTTAAAGAGACCGGGATCAGATATTGTCATACTCTCTACCAATACCGAAAACACTTTAAAACTGTGTACGTGGTGGAGATTCCAGAATGAAGTAAGATGGCTTGGAGAAAGATTCTTTATGAGGTATTTACGTGACTCTGACTCCCATGATTCAGCTTAGATGTGACTAAAACAGGAGCTCTACCCGGGCAGAGTGACGTCGCACCTCCAATCGGACATGCTTCTTCGATACCATATTTATTACTTTGTGATTGATTTGGTGGCCACCTCTCGATTTTGATTATAGGAGTGTGTTCCGAGGTGGGCGGTAGTAGCTGCTATGCGTTACCACCTTCCCAGTTCTGCAAAACGGTAGAGTCCTACCCTAGCATCGCCTCGAGTTCCGTGTTCACATGCCATATCGTACCTTCTACGAGTTCGTTTTGTACCATATCTATGGAGTGCCCTCTGATAGCCCTCCGGTTTACGAAGGAATTACGGTACTATATAGACTATGTGAATATATAAAATGTGTTAAGGGGGATATGAGTAACACCTTAACGTTATTTTAATACTTTACTTTACTGTGGGAACTATTGTAATAGTGTATTGTACTATGTATGTTTATAGTTTATTGGATCCTTAAGAAATGGTAATCTCGAACATCTCTTAAGTTATTGCACTCACGCTAGACAATGGATAGGAGATGTCAAAACCTGTAAGCATCTCTAACGCCGTTACACTCATATTTATTTACTGTTGATTTAACTTACATAAGATCTTTTAGTTCCGACTCAAGTCTTTTGTCTTTTCAGTTCGCTCAGGTTAGCCTGAGCTTTTCAGTATATCGAAGACTGCTTTCGGGAGGATGAAGACGAAGATTTGCATTGCATCATGTTGTTCTGCTGCATTGTTATTTATTTCTGTTGAATGTAACTCTGATTCTGTATTGTAAAAGTGTAGTCAAATGTTATTTGTAAAACAGCTTCATGAACTATTTATTTGATTATTATATTTTGTCATTCTGTTGTGAGATTTTGTGTTTGTTTCTTTCTTTCTCTGCTTTTTCTTATTTACCCCATAACAGTCTGCCCTTTTGAATGGTTTGAGTCTAACATGTGTTGTTTATCGTCGATTTAAATCGTCCGAAAAGGCAGGTCGTTACAAAATTTTTATTTTGTATGTCTCAAAACATGCATTTATTTTAATTAAAATGTTCATTCCATTTTAACACAAAAATTGAAGTTCCTATATTAACTCATTCATTACAATTTCATTCCTTTTTTCTTTTTACTAAAAAATTTCTATTAATCTAATTGCAATTAATTTCATTACTAATTTCAAACGAATTCTAAATATAGAACACTGTTTTCTTTTCATTTATACTATTTAAAACATGTTTTATAAAATTATCTATAAAACAAAATTTGTACACAATTTACAAAGTAAATATTTTATCTTATTGAAAATCAGCTCCTCCAAGGTACTTTTCAAATAACAACTTATGTTATTCTTTCATTAAAACTTTCACTCGATTCTTTATTTAAATTCAACATTTGTTATTCCAATTAGAGATGAAAATTCAATTTATTATTTTCAGGTCGCATCTTAAAATTCATTAAAATGTTCATTTTAATTTAATTTAAAATGTAAGTTCTTATGTTAAACTTATTAAACACAATGCACTTGTCTTTTCTTTTCAATTAATGGATTCCAACAACTCTTATTGCAGTTTATATACAATATTAGATTTCAAATGAATTCCCATTCTACCACAACCATTTTCTTTTCATTTCATATATTCCAACATTTTCTTCTTAAATTATTACATTCTTATATTAACACCTATTATTACAATCAATGGAACTTACATTCAAACAACGATTAAATAAACATATTCAAATCAACGTCATTAAATTATATTGTAATATGCATTACAATCTTATACCTCAAAAAAATGAGTTGTTTTAGCATTTATTTAAGATCATGTTTTACATCCTAACAAATTTTACATCAATAAATCATAAATTTTTAATTTCTAAAAAATTTGAATTTCAAGCCTTATTTAATTTAATATTTTTAGTTGTCAAAAATATGGGTCGTTACATTTGTCATCCATCATCTAAAACTTCAAATAGCGACTGACAGTAAAAAATTTCGTTCTAAGTTCCTCGGTATCATATTTCTTTTGCAGCACATCTCAGATCTCCTTTGATTACTTGTTTGAGTTGTAATAATAGTACAAATCATTGCACAATCCATTAAGAACATAATTTTTTCAAAGGTAGTAATGTTCAATCCAGTACTTCAAAGTCTTTTTCTGATCGGCTGTTACTTCACTAGGCAGCGTTGGTTTTTCGGCCGTTAGAATGTGCACCACCTTTCGCATTGTCAGAATAAAATTCTGTTGGTTCCGTTGTTTGAAATGAAAGCCTTTGAATCTGAACGGTGTAGGAAATATGGTCGAAACCTCAAACATCGACATTGGGGCAGCAGAGTTGTCAATGAATGAAGCCATGATCATCCTAAAATTGTTATACCTCAATCTGAATCTCCAGCATCTTTTTTTGGCTGAGTCATGGACTGGGCTGCTCTCTTTATGACAATTCATGGGTTAGCCTCAAATTGCAAAACTATCTATCAACCGCTCCATTCTTACGATAAAACAGCCTATGAAATTTGGTCAATTTTCTATTTGCACTATAGTAAATTGTTCCGAATATAGCACATTCTAATTTAATTGCTGTCATAGTTTCTTAAATAGAGAATATGCAGGGGACAAAGAAGAAGAAAGAAAAATTGTTTGTTATTCACATTTTCTCTTCTTTCCATCTATCATTTAAACAGGCAGAATGATAATTATATGCGTGAAGTGAGGGAGTGTTAATGGATTTGAATTTATAGTCATTTAAAATGAATTTTAATACTATTAGCTTTTGCAATGGCTCAATAATAATGGCTCATGAATATATATTACCGTTACACATTTGCAACGGCTCAATCATAATAATGGCCCATAAATATATGACCTTATACATTTGCAATGACTCAATTACAATAATGGATCATAAATGTATATATCATTATCCATTTGCAACGTCTCAATCATAATAAAGGCTCATAAATATATATCACCATTAACCACTTGTTATTTCTTTTTTAATTAATTCATTTAAAGTTCCAATAATAACTTAATATACAAATGAGATAATTTATTGTGTCCACATTTATATAGAGATGTGATGATGTTGTAATTTTAAGAAACAAGCTACTTTTCCCACAAACACTAACACAAATTGGATGAAATATATTGTTTTTAAGAAACTAGTATTCTGTATAAATAATTATTTTTGGTTTAATTGTTTGGTTTCATACCAAAATATCAAAAACTAAAAACATCCAAAACACCAAAAATTATGAATATAAAGACCAACCCAACCAGTTAACTAACATAACCAAAGCAAACTGACTGAACTTATTTGGTTCAGTTAGTTTATTTGGTTTGTGCCATAAATGCTTACCCTTGATTCCATGTAGAAGTGTTTGTTATTATTGGAAAAATGAATAAATAGAAGAAGAAAATTAGTAATAAAATATAGCAAGCAATTTTTTTTAACTGTGATGTTAGGTGGAGAATGTTGTAATAACTTAAACATTTGTTATTAAGCTCCTTATATTTTTACTTCCTTGGAATTAATTAGTGTATGTTTACTTTATATTAATAAAAAAGAACATTTAATTGCAATGTTCTTCATACACATCCAACTAATGGTAAACGTAGTAATAATAATAATAAATCTTAATTAAGGAAGAAATCTACGAGCCATAAATAAATCTAGGTTGTTATGTTAAACATGATCTCTACGGGCGGCCATTATGTATATATTATATTATTATTCATATCACTTGACATATAGATTAATTAGTTATGCAATGATGCTCGTTTTTGGAACACAGAAATGATGCTCATTTTGCAAGTGAAGAATTCTTGGTTGAAAAGTGTAAAACTTGAAAGTGAAAAGAATATATAGTTCACTAATTGAACAATTTGATCCTAAACTGCATTTTTTATTCTTGGACCCATATTTAGATCTTAAGTAGTATAAATCGATGTTTATTTTTGCATGTTATTTATTCATCACTATGATATTCGACTTCATTACCGCTTATATACTGTCACAAAGAACACGTCCTATGATGCATAGAAACATACAATAGATTAAATACAGCAAAATATAATTTGGAAGCAGCAATACATTAACCCTTGCGTTATTAAGCATGTTGAACTTCATATTACACATGATAGTCACATTATAATCAAGCCGATATAGCAACAGTCAAAAAGTGCACTTCAGCGGACAATAGTAACATTTGTTATCCTTGCACTTTCCATCCTTGTATTTGTTTTGACCGCAATATATTTTGCATTCACCTTTGACGGTGCATAGCTTTGGATATAAGCCCTCATCATCAGATCTGACCATTTCTGGTTATTTTAGAAAATGTTAGATATCATTCAAAAATATATTCCACAGAGTAAAAAAGACATCACAAGTACATCAAGTTTTTCAAAAGAAAGGATACTAAATTTTAGTCTAGAAAGATTTAGTCAACCAACAAAATTGAAGATCGTATAGTTAATGGAATGACTACTATATAAAACTAAAAAAACTTTATAAATGAAATATATATAATGGGGAGTTTATTTTTAGTGAACAAACAAATTTCTTAAAAAATTGAACTATTAATAAATTACTTATAAATGTTGCAATTAATCCTAATAATCTTGAGCATGTATCTTATAAATTTTAAGCAATTATCATTGTAAGTTGTCCATAAACACATTAGCTGGTGATTTAAATATCTTTAACTAGTCACCAATGATGTCTATGGATGAACTTTAGGAAATTTTAAAAAAAATTATTGTTGAAAATACTGATGACCAATATAAAACAATTATACACATAAGAATTTGATGTATAGAAGTATATCTTGAAAGGTATTGCATACCTGGAGAAGAAATGATCATAGATAGAATAATAATACAGCACAAAATAAAAAAATTCATCATCTTTTAGATTGTACTATTCTCAATAATATTGGACTTCTTTTATAATCAAGTGATTTGATACTTGACACTTATATTTATAGTTGATAAAATGGAAAAGAAAAATAATTTACTAAATAATTAAATTAATAGACATGACAAAATTAGGGATATTTGAATAAGATAACACATGTAACAGCCCTAGATTTTCATATATTTTAATATTTGGCTTTATTTTATTTTGAAATTATTTTAAACTTTTTTAATTTCAAACATTTCATTTTTTAAATATAAGTGTTGATTATTATGTGAATTATAATTTCAAACCGGTATAAATTGGATATTTTACTAAAAGATGAATTTCTGTTCAAACTGGTCAAATATTGACTTTTAAATTTCAAATTTAAATATTTAAATTCTTAAATTTTTTCTTTTATTATGAAAATAGATTTAATAACTTTAATACTGCTTTTTGTTTCGTTGAAAACGGATTTAAATTGTAAAAGTTATGCACATTTCAATTTCGGGTATAATTTGTTTTATTTTGCAATTTTGTCTATTTTAAATTTTTTTAAATAATATTTTCTTTACTATATTTTATTTTAATATGTGTTAGTATATTATTTTACATATATTTTGTCTTTTAATATTTTTTAAAGTGATAACAAAATTTTTTCAAAATTTACTGTATTCATTTCCTATTTTTAAAGGCTGTTTTCTATTTTTCTGCTATTTTCTTCATTTAAATTATATTTAATTAAAATTTATATATTTTTTTGTGAATGAATTTTTATTTTATGTTCTTATCTCTATTTATAAATATTTTTCATGTACATAAAAATTTTCCAAAGTCATTGCATTTATTTTCAAATTTTCTAAACTAGTTTTCATTTTCTGTGCTATTTTCCTAATTTAATCATATATAATTAATATATATTTATTTATATTTTGTTTATTTGTGATTTTTTCTTATTTTAACTGAATTTATATATATATATTTCAGTTATTTAAAATTATAAAAAGAAATAAGAAAAATTTGAAAGGTTTTGTGACTTTTTATTTCTTAAGGCTTTTTGTATTCTCACCTTTTTAACTCCAGCCATTACTTTTCATTCAATTGGCTGCCTTAACTCATTTCTCCAGCTGACTCCTCTATCATTTCACGTGATGTTTCTTTCTCAAACTCTGAAAAAAAGTACGGCCTCTCCTATGTGAAAAGCTTGGTAAAAATTTTCTTCTTTTCTGTGCAACTTCTACTTGTTTTCTTATGATTTTGCACTTGTTTTCTCACCTTCTATGCTCAGCTCCTCCTTCCTCCTCCACCTTGGCCTCTTCCACCACCACCACATCTGGTCATCACCTCCTCCAACCCAGGCACAAGCCATGGCCGTGCCCCTTGATGAAGAAGACCCACCTAAAAATGAACAAAACTCCACTTAAATGTTCATAGCCTAGCCTAACTTGTTCCACCACCTCTCTCCATCACTTTGGACGACCATACACCACCACCACCAGCAAATTCCTGACCTAAGCCCACTGCTACATCATCCTCCCACCCACTACAGAACTGGCCGTGCTCTCCTTGGCCTTGGCCGAGCCCTCTAGTGCATAGGAATCCATGATATTTGCCTTGTAGTGTTAGTTCATGCTCATATATCTTAGCTCCATCATTTTGCCATGCTAGGCCGACCTTTAAGAACCCAAACCAGATTTAAACCATGCCTTTAGCCGTGCCATTTCAGATCTGGAGTTGAAGCATAGGTGGTAGAAAGCAAGTGCAAACACTTCGGTGATGTTTTGTGTATTCATTTCTAGCTTTGTTTAATTGAATTTGGGTTGAAAACTTATGTTATATTTATTGTTTTGTCTCATGTATCCAAGGAGAATTAATCTTTGGCTCTTCCACTCATCTTTGTGTCGTGTTATCCTGCTTGTTTGGATCTCATTCGTGTATTCGTTGTTGTGTCTCCAGCTCAAAACAGTGAGTAAATCTCACCAGACTAATATGTACTTATATAGTGATAAACTGACATCACCTTAATCCGTAAATGCATATCATCCTGTTATAACTGCTATATTATATTCATATGAAGTTCACACCTATATTTACACTTGTTATACCATATGTTACTGTTATTTCATGCTATTCTGTTAATTTCATCAGTTTATCACACTACAAGTTCCCTGTAGACTAGAATCACTATGGGTTGAAATGATATATACCCGAACGGACTTTAGAATAGGAGAAAATCGTTATGGGCTAAAATGATAGGCCTGAATGATTTTCAATTATTTTGTTTTACTTGGGATTGTGGGTTTGAAATGATCAAACCCGGTTTTCTTTGTAAATTACGGGTTGAAATGATATATTACCTATATCACTTCATCTAGGCTAGAAAATGAAATACAGACCCGTTGTTAAATTATGTTTTTCTAAAAATTTTAAATTATTGTAGAAATGTAAATATTATAATATTTTTATTTAAATTTGATTAAAAATGATTTTTGTAAAGCATATTGATTTTCTGAAAATTTATAAGTGAAATAAATAAATGGTAAAGTTAGGAAATCTGAAATGTAAGTTATTTTGGAAATTATAATTTGGTGATAAATAGAATTTAAATTAAATATTAAAATATGATAAATTTATGATATTTTGAATTAAATGAATCAAAAATGATTTTTATAATATATTAATGATTTTTGAATAAAGTTAAAATGTGAAATGAATGAATATTTAGGTTAAAATTTGGAAATATAACTAAAATTGGAAATTTGTGAATTTGGCTTAAAAGTGAATTTTAAGTTAAGTAAATAAAAATGAAATTAAGTTATATTTGAAAATTTTAAACTTAAATGTTAAGTTAAATTTAATTTAATGAATTTAAAAATTAATGTTGGAATTTAATAAGTGAATTATTATTAAATTTTGATTTTTTTGAATGGAGATTTAACTTTATAAAATCATGAATATAAGGGTATTTGAATGACTGTTTTAAAAGTGAAATTATATGATTTTATAAGCTAAAAATGATTTAAATAAAAATATGATTGTTTGTGAAATTATATTGAATAGTTGAAGTTAATTAACTGTATTTTTGAAATGCTATTAATTCTAATGTAAATGATAATACAGCATTTGTAAATGCTGTAGTTGATAATAATGAACCAAATGGCTAAGTTTAATCAAAGGTTATTATAGCATTTTGTAAATTCTATAATTGTTGAATTTAACTAAGTTTTATTTGAAACTAATGTAACCCTATTACAGCATTTTTAAATGCTATCTTTTGTTAAATTGAACTGTTTTGAATTTAACTTTGCGTAGCAATTTCTAAACGCTGCGAAAGTTGAATTTTCATCTGTTTTAATAAATTAAGTGAATAAAATAATTTTGAAAGACTAAAATTTTGGAAATTTAATAATTTAATTATTAAATATAATAACTTCATTTTATGATTTAAAATGAAGTAATTTGTTTCGAAATATAAACTATTTTGAAATGTGTTTTGTAATGGTATTTAAATTAAATAAAAATGAATGTGGTTTGGAAGATATGATAATTTGAATGATATTGAATTTAGAAATTATATTTGATTTTGAAGTATAAAATACCATTTTGAAATTTTAACCACGGGATGTAATTAGTTTATAGTTTAACTGATTCTTAAAGGATGGGCGATCCCAAGCATCCTTTAAGTTATTGTGCATTTCTACTACAGTTCACTTGAGTTGGTTTACATTATATAAGTATATATTGTCCTGACTCGAGTGCTTTGTGTTTTACTTTACGCTCGGGTCAGCCTGAGTATTTACAACTTAGCTTTGGATTTCTTTCTGGAGCTAGGAATTGCTGGAGATTCTGCTTGTCTAGTTATATATCCCTTCAGTTTCAGTTGTTCTATTTCAGCTTTGGTATTGATAAACTGTTATGTAATTGAGACTTCTATTGTATATGTTTTTCAGACTGATATTATGTATTATGTTTTGAGAGTTTGTTATAGTAGCTTCATGAACTACTATGGTATTTTAATTTCCGCTGCGAGTTATTCTGATATTTCTGTGTCTGTGATTCTGTGATTGTACTTCATTTGCTCCAAATTTATTTACAACGTGGTATTTTGAGCAATTCAAGTCCGACATGTGCGGATGCGAATGGCTGAAAATATCGGGTTGTTACAACACATAATCCTGATTTCAACTTATTTATTAAACTGCTTAAAATAGTTTGAATATTATCTTAAATTATTCTCTAATTAATATTTTATTTCGTTGTAAAATAAGAATAAAACACATATTAACTTTTTTCATCCTTTAATTATAGTATACCTAAAGTAATTATAAGCTTCTTATACATCTAATGATTTAGGATTTGACACCCATATTTATAATAAAATTGATATGACATAACAGAAATTGGAGTCGATAATACATATATCCAATGGTGATTTCAACTTATTTCATAAGTTGCTCATTATTTTGAGTTATTTGTTAGGGTTATCTCATATGTTCCAAATTAGAACAACGGTTTGAAGTTGAAATAGTTCCCATCGCTTCATAAATTGATGATAGGTATATAGACATGATTTGGTAGGTATGTAACATTATGAATTCTTTTGTAACACTATTGTGTGCCCACTTAATATAACAAAATAATACTCTAATTAAATAACGTTTTACGTTGTTACTTTTAATTAATGCTATAGCTTAAGGATGATAACTTAATTATAACTTTTCAAATTGTTAATTAAGTGTGTTTTACAAGATTATTAGGATAATGATAATACAAACTCTATTAATACTCCAAAATTGACGAAACGTGAATGCACTCAAGCTTTGCAAATTGATTAAATATACATGCACTCAAGCTACACTCATTGACACAACAACCATAATGGGCACCACTTCAGTGTTCATTGGGTTAAATTTACATGCTTGAAGTATAGTGAAAATCATGTTCACATATTTGTTGATATGAAAAGTAATCAAATCTCTTAAACTATTAAATTAAGTTCCATGTTGTTTTTTAATGTAAAGTGATTTCTTCATATATTATTTTCATAAAATAGGTTTCTACTTTTTGCAATTTTTTTACAATGTAATTTATTTGAATATATTATTCTTTCACTGAATTTGTTCCCTTATATCAATAAATGAAACATGTATTTTGTTATGGAATGAAATGTATATCATTAATGATATAATTTACTAAATATTCAAACGTTATCATTTTGTTTTAGATTTTCCGTAGATATGGTACATTGCACTTTTACAGTCTAAGATACTTGGAGCTTTTGAGTTTATTTATTTTGCAAATGTCTTACATTATTGTAACAACCCGCATATTTAACGATTTTATATTTAAATGTTTTATTTAAATATAGCATCGTTGGTCGGATTTTGGGTCCGAAATGCTACCTTTTGTAAATGGCCGAATTGGGACTCGAAACCTCATCCATTGGTTCCAAAATGGCGTTTGCGGTCTTTTTAAGTATAAGCTTCGATATGTTTAGAGTAAGTTGAATTTTGCAACTTTTTCTATTTGGGTTTTGGGTTTGGGTTCAGCCCATTTGTTAGTTTAAACCCCTAATTCAGCCCTCTCCTCTCCATTCTCTCATTCCACTCTTCTAAAACTTAAGCAAACTGAAAATGGTGGAGGGGAAGAGGAAATAGAAATTGCTAACCCTAGTTTCCTCTTGCAACTTGAAATCTTGCTCCAAAAATCAAAGAGAAGACATAGGTAAGCTCCTCTTCATCTTCTCTATCCCTTTCTCTCTTCAATCTCAGAAATTCCTAAACCTAAACTTAGGAAAAATACTTGTTTTATTCTTAGACTGAAGTTAATTGAGTAGAAGTGGAGATTTGTTGGTCTTCTCCTTGCAAATTGAACTCCTTCTTCTTTGTTTTTGGACTAGAAGGTGAGTTTTGAACTCACATCTACTTCTCTTGGTTTCATTAATGTTGGGTATGGATTCCAAACACTTGTTCATATGCTTTTGCTTTTGATTTGGTTTGGTTTGGTGAAATTGCCAAATTATGGTTTTTGAAGCCAAATCTATGTAAAACCTTATATGGTTGATGGTTTATGTTGTTCGAAGTTTGGGTGTGTCGTTAAGCTGGGTAGTCGTTTGTCGTAAGCCCATAATCAACACGCATCCGATTGCTTTTGATTTGTTTGGCCATAATGGCCTAGGTTCAGGAAATGCCTGAACATTGAGTTTCAGACGTCTGAAACTATAATTTCAGACATCTGAATATTGTTCTACGCAAGTTTCTTATCCCCAGATACAGATGTCTGAATTTATATTCCAGACGTTTGAAAGTATTTAATTTCGACCAGAAAGGAAATAGGCCAAAATATGCCTATTCCAAACGTCTGAAAATTTGGGTTCAGATGTCTGAATTCTCTTTTGAAAAAGAGAATTGAATTCCAGATTCAGACATCTGAATCCCTCACTTCAAACGTCTGAATATGCTGTTTTTTGCCAACTTGCCTTGTTCATTTAGTTTTCCAAATTTAATCAATACATAATAATTCCAATTAGTTGTTTATGCATATTTGACCTTGATAATTCCTTTTTGACTTCATTCACAGGTTTTATAAATGATTTCTCCAAATCGTATTAAAAGCTCGCTTCTCTAATTTATAAATTCTATTTAAAGCACACACAATTTCGCACTTCGAGCGAAGTGGAAGGGTGATTAAATGGTTGGGCAAAACACGGACCATGAATCTGTGCGTTTATCCTTCCGATTAATTCTTGACCTATTCAATTGATCGTTTTAACCTTCGGGTTTGGTTTACCGATGATATGAGGTGAACTTTGTACTGCTTTGAGTGTGAAATTAACTAACGGATAGTAAACCGTTTAGTGTGAACGAGTGGTTATGGGACACACGTCACCACTTTTCGGATTCCTTATTGAGAGTTATGACACATTCCGTCAGTTAGTGGTGTCCAGTACTGGGTCTCTGACCTTCACCACTATGGTTTGTTGCCTTCGGGTATGTGCCTTCGGGTTTGTGCCTTCGGGTTTGTTGCCATAGTATCGCTTCCAATGTTGGTCGTTATGAGCCGCATGGATGATATTGGGTTGCCCTTTAGTATCTCTTCCGATGTTGGTTGTTATGAGCCGCATGGGTGATATTGGGTTTGGAGTCTTCGGGCTCATGGATCCTTGTTTGTACAGTACTGAGCTCGAGCAAATTTTCTGATGTTTCATTCATATGTATATTCCCTAGGTATCGCCCTTCAGTGTTGGTCTTTTTGAGCCGCATGATGCATAGCGTTTACCTTGTGGAATTTGTATACCTTATGGGTATTTGTTATTTGCCTTTTGGCTTGTTTCGGGATATTCGTATCCTTTGTTTCTATATGTTGCCGATGATATGAGGCTTGTTATCATATGATTCATCTTTTGTTAGATGATTATGTTATCTCTTTGAGAGATATTTGTTATACTTTGTAACCTTGGAGGTTCATTGTTGTTCAGTTTATCTAACTGATTTGTTTAGCTAGACTGACCCGTGTATTTTTACTCGGGTCAGACCGAGATGTTTCAGGTTAGGTGCTTTTGGACTTAGCCTATTTTGCTTCCGCATGGACTACTCCGCTAGCTTCTTTTTTTCATAGCTTTTTGTGTAGTCCCATTTTGTAGTAACTCTGATATGTATTCAACTGGAATCGTTTGTATACAGTGGATTGATATACCACTTGACATGTATTATTTTGTAAACTCTGTTATGTATCAGTATATGTGTATATGATGATTTACTATTCTGTGATGTATATTACATTTGAGTTGTTATATTCTGTTCTGATAGATCCTCCAACCACCTATGGTTTTGTTTTAAGTATTCATTGGATATGTCGATCCGTCTGGTATGGTTGTTGTCGACGTATTTAATAGATAGTTAAAGCAAGGCTATAGATGGTCGCTTCTAACCAGCCTTATTCTCCTTGTTAGTTGACGGCATTACCCTGTAGTGTCCTTGGCTAGCGTGGTTATAGAGGTGGGGCGTCACAGCGTGGTATCAGAGCCAGGTTCAGAACAAAATATGATAAACACAGAATAGATGCACATATTACGGTACATCAAAGTGTACAAGTGATACAAATCTTTGAATCATCGTGCCTTTCTATTTCCTCTTCTATCAAAGGTTAGATAGAATTTTGGGAATACGTCTAGGAGTACATTTTATTCCGTAGTATTCCGTATTGAATTATCTACCTTGTGATTAATCTTGTTCTTATCATACTTTCAGCGTATGGCTGGAGGAGGGAGGGGACGAAGTTCGGGTGCTGGGCAATCCAGTGGCTCACATCCGGATGGCATATATATGTCTGTTGATCAGTTTTTGGAGTTGTTTAGGAGCACTCAGCCTCCGGCTCCTCCTCGAATGTCTCCAACTCGCAAGTCTGCCTTTGCACGCCAGTGCAGTGATTTTGCTCATCTTGGGGGAAAGCCGTTTAAGGGCTCCGAGTCTGTTCTTGAAGTCCAAGCTTGGTTTCGCACATGCAAGCGTATCTTCTCTCGTATGGAACTTTCTGACCATGATAGAGTTCTTGTAACTTCTAGCTTATTACAAGAGCATGCTCTTGATTGGTATGATCTTCTTATGGCCGAGATTGATGAGTCTACTCTTTCTTGGACTCAGTTTCGGGAGCGATTTGAACTCATGTTCGTTCCTGAGTCTGAAAAAGTTTTATTGACCTGTCGCTTCCTTGAGTTGAAGCAAGGGAAATCTTCTGTTTCTGAGTATGTTGCGTCATTCGAGGCTTTATCTACGTATGGTCTTGAATTCGTTAGCACTTCTTATAAGAAGAATTTGAAGTTTGTCTCTGGCCTTAAGAAATATCTTAAGAAGTCTTTGTTGCTCCAGCTTAAACTTTCTTTTGAGGAGTTAGTAGTTTCGGCGCTTCATCTCGAGACCGTCGAGAAGGAGTGTGATAGTGATGTTGATGTTGAGGTTTCCAAGAACCCCAACAAGAGGCTGTTTCCATTTCAGAAGTCCAGGTCTTTTCCTTCTAAGAAGAAGAAGATTGGTGGTTCTAGTTCTCAGCCTCAGCCTTTTGGAACACCTTTCATTCGGAAGTGTTTCAATTGTGGTTCTCCGGATCATATTATTCGAGCTTGTCCTAAGCCTCTTTTCTGCCGCTATTGCAAGAAGGAAGGTCATCATGTTTCAGCTTGCCCTACTGTTCCAGCTGGTGCCAAGTCTAGCAAGCTTTATGCTGCTAAGGCTTCTGAAGGTCCTTCTCAACCCAAAGGTATATCTCCATCTATTTTGGAAGGTTCTATTTTATTTCATGACCATAGTATTCGAGTTCTTTTCGATACGAGTGCTTCACATTCTTTCGTATCGAAGAAGCTCGTCGATGATTTATCTTTGGATGTTTCTTGTATGGTTACTTTATTGAGGATTGCGAATCCTATTAGGGGATCCGCGACCCTTAGCTTGCTTTGTGATGATGTCGAGATTGTTTTATGTGGCTTTTCTTTTCGTGCGAATCTGCACGTTATTTCTTGTCTGGGATTTGATATGATTTTGGGTATGGACTAGCTAGTGAGATATGATGTCAGGATTATTTGTTCGGAGAGAATTTTGTATCTTCGACATCCGGATTCGCCTACTCAGCTATCTCTTGTTCTTCGGGATGTGGATAATTCTGAAATGGCTTTGTATTCTCTTGACTTGCGAGATGATGATGATATATCTCGTATTCTTATTGCTTGTGACTTTTCTGATGTTTTTGAGCCTGTCTCGGGTTTGCCTCCCAAGCGGGCAATTGAGTTCCGCATTGATCTCATTTCAGGCGCGTAACCAGTTAGTCGTCCTCCCATGAGGATGTCTATAAAGGAAAATGAGGAACTCAAGAAGCATCTTTTAGAGCTTGAGTCCAAGCAGTTGATTCAGTCCAGTTTTTCTCCGTGGGGATCCGCGGTCGTCTTCGGGAAGAAGTCTGATGGAACTCTTAGGCTTTGCATTGACTATCGCAAGCTTAATGAGTTGACCATCAGGGATAGGTATCCATTGCCTAGGATCGATGATATATTCGATCTATTGAGTGGTGCTAAGGTCTTTTCTCAACTAGACCTTGCCACAGGTTTTCATCAGTTACGAGTTGCGGAGGATAGCATACCTCTTACCGCTTTCCGCACTCGTTATGGTTCTTTTGAGTGGCTCGTTATGCCGTTCGGTTTGACGAACGCTCCTGCTTTCTTTGTTGATCTTACGAATCGAGTATTCCGGGAATATCTCGACAAGTTCGTCCTTGTGTTCATTGATGATATACTTGTCTATTCTAAGTCGGAAGCTGAGCATGCTAATCACTTGAGAATTATCTTGAGTACTCTTCGTCATCATCAGCTTAGAGCCAAATTCTCCAAGTGCCACTTTTGGGAGAATAGGGTTAAGTTCTTAGGCCATATTGTATCTTCCGATGGCATTTCTGTCGATCCCTCAAAGATCGAAGCCATCCAGAATTGGAAGAGGCCTGAGAATGTTCTTGAGATTCGTAGTTTCCTTGGATTGGCGGGTTATTACGGTCGGTTCATTAAGGATTTTTCCCGTGTTGTGCTTCCTCTCACTTGCCTTACTCAGAAAGGAATTCGTTTTGATTGGTCCGACAAGTGTGAAGCTTCCTTTCTGACATTGAAGGAACTTCTCACTAATGCTCCTATTCTTGTGGTTCCCGAGGGGAATCATGATCTTGTTGTCTACACCGATGCTTGTGGTAGTGGTCTCGGTGCTGTTCTTATGCAGAAGGATCGGGTAGTTGCTTATGCTTCTAGGCAACTGCGTCCGAATGAAGTTCGCCATGCCACTCATGATCTTGAGTTAGCCGCCATTGTCTTTGCCTTGAAGATTTGGCGACATTATTTGTTGGGCGAGCGCTTCATTCTCTATACCGATCATAAATCCTTGAAGTATTTGTTCACTCAAAAGGAACTCAATATGAGACAACGGCGTTGGCTCGAGTTTCTTGCTTCCTATGACTTTGATATCCAGTATACCCCTGGTAAGGGTAATCGTGTAGCAGATGCGCTTAGTCGCAAACATTCGGCTATTGTTTCTATGATGCTTGCTGAATGGGATGTTCTTGAGACTCTATCTTTTTGTGAAATTCGTGATTGAGGTTCATCTTCTAATTCTCCTATTCTATTATTTAGTTTGGGAGCTCGACCTATTTTATTGGATCGTATTGCCGATGCCCAACGGCGTGATCCTGATTCGTTGCATCTTATTCAGCTTTGTGTGTCTGGATCTTGTGATGAGGCGCTGCGGGATTTCAGCATTGATTCTCATGGGTGTCTTCGCAAGAAGAACCGTCTTTTTGTGCCTTCTGATCTTGCACTTAGGCATGACATTCTTGATGATTGTCACCGTTCTAAGTATACCATTCATCCTGTAGTAGTAAGATCTATGCCGATATGCATCGTCTTTATTATTGGGAAGGCATGAAGCGCGATGTGGGGGGTATGTGAGTAATTGCATAACTTGTCAGCGTTTTAAGGCCGAACATCAGCGTCCTTAGGGTCTTCTTCAGCCTCTAGAGTTTCCATTGTGGAAATGGGATCAAATTTCTATGGATTTCATTGACGGCCTACCTCGTTCGAGATCAGGCCATTCTAGTATTTGGGTTATTGTTGATCGCCTCACCAATTCTGCTCATTTTGTCCCTATTAATTCTAATAGGACTGCTTCGCATTTGGCTAAATTGTATGTGAAGGAAATCGTGAGACTTCACGGTGTTCCTAGTTCTATTGTGAGTGATCGTGATCCTTTATTCATGAGTCATTTTTGGAAGAGTCTTCGGCAAGCTTTGGGAACAAAGCTTAATTTTTCTAAAGCTTATCATCCGCAGTCTGACGGACAGACTGAACGGGTGAATCGTGTCTTGGAAGATCTTCTCC
The DNA here is from genome assembly GCA_030765085.1 of Allium cepa. NCBI lineage: Eukaryota > Viridiplantae > Streptophyta > Magnoliopsida > Asparagales > Amaryllidaceae > Allium > Allium cepa. The sequence continues at coordinate 179,898,172 of CM060940.1, forward strand.
GTATTTGTATTTTTGATTTCGATGGTTGTTGGGAGGATCATCTACCTCTTGTAGAATTCTGCTACAACAATAGTTTTCAATCTAGTATCTGTATGGCTCCTTTCGAAGCCTCATACGGAAGGCCATGTCGATCACCTTCTTGTTGGTTGGAATCTGGAGAGAAGCTTATTCTTGGTCCAGATTTTGTTCGTGATTCTTCCGAGAAGATTGATCTTATCCCGTTGAGAATGAAAGAGGCACAGCGTCGCCAGAATCCTAGACTGACAACCAAAGGAAGCCTCTCGAGTTCTCCATTGGTGATCTTGTTTTTATTCGTGTTTCTCTATTGAAAGTGGTGATGCGCTTCAGTACGACTGGGAAATTGGCTCCTCGTTATATAGGACCATTTTCTATTACTGAACGTATTGGCTCTGTGGCTTATAGAGTTTCACTTCCAGCTCATTTATCTAGCATTCATGACGTGTTTCACGTTTCGCAACTTCGGAAGTGTCTTCAGGAGTCGGATTCTGTTATTATTTGCTTGAGCTTGAGATCTCACCGGACTTATCTATTGTACAACAACCAATTCGCGTACTTGACATTGAGGTGCGATACTTTGGGAACAAGGACGTGCCGCTCGTTAAAGTTCAATGGTCCGCTAATCCCAATGACTGTACTTGGGAAACCAAAGAGTTTATTGAGCGATCTTATCCGGGTTTTCTATCTTCGCTTGGCAACGGTGAGTATATCTTTTCATCTCTAGCTTATTTCCTTTTATTTTGATTGATTGTATGTATGTAGTTGTTACAAATATCGTCTCTAGGAATCGCGAGGACGCAATTTTGTAAGGAGGGGAGATCTGTAACAACCCGCATATTTAACGATTTTATATTTAAATGTTTTATTTAAATATAGCATCGTTAGTCGGATTTTGGGTCCGAAATGCTACTTTTTGCAAATGGCCGAATTGGGACTCGAAACCTCATCCATTGGTTCCAAAATGGCGTTTGAGATCTTTTTAAGTATAAGCTTCGATATGTTTGGAGTAAGTTGAATTTTGCAACTTTTTCTATTTGGGTTTTGGGTTTGGGTTCAGCCCATTTGTTAGTTTAAACCCCTAACCCAGCCCTCTCCTCTCCATTCTCTCATTCCACTCTTCTAAAACTTAAGCAAAATGAAAATGGTGGAGGGGAAGAGGAAATAGAAATTGCTAACCCTAGTTTTCTCTTGCAACTTGAAATCTTGCTCCAAAAATCAAAGAGAAGACATAGGTAAGCTCCTCTTCATCTTCTCTATCTCTTTCTCTCTTCAATCTCAGAAATTCCTAAACCTAAACTTAGGAAAAATACTTGTTCTATTCTTAGATTGAAGCTAGTTGAGTAGAAGTGGAGATTTGTTGGTCTTCTCCTTGCAAATTGAACTCCTTCTTCTTCTTTTTGGATTAGAAGGTGAGTTTTGAACTCACATCTACTTCTCTTGGTTTCATTAATGTTGGGTATGGATTCCTAACACTTGTTCATATGCTTTTGCTTTCGATTTGGTTTGCTTTGGTGAAATTGCCAAATTATGGTTTTTGAAGCCAAATCTATGTAAAACCTTATATGGTTGATGGTTTATGTTGTTTGGAGTGTTGGGTGTGTCGTTAAGCTTGGGCAGTCGTTTGACGTAAGCCCATAATCAACACGCATCCGATTGCTTTCGATTTGTTTGGCCATAATGGCCTAGGTTTAGGAAATGCCTGGACATTGAGTTTCAGACGTCTGAAACTATAATTTTAGACATCTGAATATTGTTCTGGGGAAGTTTCTTATCCCCAGATTCAGACGTCTGAATTTATATTCTAGACGTCTGAAAGTATTTAATTTTGATCAGAAAGGAAATGGGCCAAAATATGCCTATTTCAGACGTCTGAAAATTTGGGTTCAGACGTCTGAATTCTCTTTTGAAAAAGAGAATTGAATTCCAGATTCAGACGTCTGAATCCCTCACTTCAGACGTCTGAATTTGCCGTTTTTTGCCAACTTGCCTTGTTCGTTTAGTTTTCCAAATTTAATCAATACATAATAATTCCAATTAGTTGTTTATGCATATTTGACCTTGATAATTCCTTTTTGACTTCATTCACGGGTTTTATAAATGATTTCTTCAAATCATATTAAAAGCTCGCTTCTCCAATTTATAAATTCTATTTAAAGCACACACAATTTCGCACTTCGAGCGAAGTGGAAGGGTGATTAAATGGTTGGGCAAAACATGGACCATGAATCTATGCGTTTATCCTTCCGATTAATTCCCGACCTATTCAATTGATCGTTTTAACCTTCGGGTTTGGTTTACCGATGATATGAGGTGAACTTTGTACTGCTTTGAGTGTGAAATTAACTAACGGATAGTAAACCGTTTAGTGCGAACGAGTGGTTATGTGACACACGTTACCACTTTTCAGATTCCTTTTTGAGAGTTATGACACATTCCGCCAGTTAGTGGTGTCCAGTACTTGGTCTCTGACCTTCACCACTGCGGTTTGTTGCCTTCGGGTATGTGCCTTCGGGTTTGTGCCTTCGAGTTTGTTGCCTATAGTATCGCTTCCGATGTTGGTCGTTATGATCCGCATGGGTGATATTGGGTTGCCCTTTAGTATCGCTTCCGATGTTGGTCGTTATGAGCCGCATGGGTGATACTGGGTTTGGAGTCTTTGGGCTCATGGATCCATGTTTGTACAGTACTGAGCTCGAGCAAATTTTCTGATGTTTCATTCATATGTATATTCCCTGGGTATCGCCCTTCGGTGTCGGTCTTTTTGAGCCGCATGATGCGTAGCGTTTACCTTGTGGAACTTGTATACCTTATGGGTATTTGTTATTTGCCTTTTGGCTTGTTTCGGGATATTCGTATCCTTTGTTTCTATATGTTGCCGATGATATGAGGCTTGTTATCATATGATTCATCTTTTGTTAGATGATTATGTTATCTCTTTTAGAGATATTTGTTATACTTTGTAACCTTGCAGGTTTATTGTTGTTCAGTTTATCTAACTGATTTGTTTAGCTAGACTGACCCGTGTATTTTTACTCGGGTCAGACCGAGATGTTTCAGGTTAGGTGCTTTTGGACTTAGCCTATTTTTCTTCCGCATGGACTACTCCGCTAGCTTCTTTTTGTCATAGCTTTTTGTGTAGTCCCATTTTGTAGTAACTCTGATAGGTATTCATCTGGAATCGTTTGTATACAGTGGATTGATATACCACTTGACATGTATTATTTTGTAAACTCTGTTATGTATCAATATATGTGTATATGATGATTTACTATTCTGTGATGTATATTACATTTGAGTTGTTATATTCTGTTCGGATAGATCCTCCAACCACCTATGGTTTTGTTTTAAGTATTCATTGGATATGTCGATCCGTTTGGTATGGTTATTGTCGACGTATTTAATAGATAGTTAAAGCAAGGCTATAGATGGTCGCTCCTAACCAGCCTTATTCTCCATGTTAGTTGACGACATTACCCTGTAGTGTCATTGGCTAGCGTGGGTATAGAGGTGGGGCATCACGTTATAAAAATAACATATTAAATGAAAACAAATGTTATGCGCTAGAAAATGTTCGCCGTAATGGGTTTTTTGTGTAATCCTTGTTGCTTTTATTGTACTCTGCATTTTTGCAGTGTGACATATCTTTATTGGTTTAGTTTACTATATTAATGGAGTTACATAAGGATTTGAAATGCCTTGGATATATTGCAAAATGATATGTTTCATGCATGTAAATGATAAAACTCACTAGTTGTTTAAAATATTATTAATTGTGCATTTTTTTCTCATTGTGTTGGATTGATTTTCGGTCAAAATTCAACAACCCAGTGTCCTAGAATAACATTTCAAAAGATAAAATATAATAGCAAGATCCAGCCGTAGGCAAGATGCTGGGCCGAAGTCAAGAAGCCTAGGCTAAATGCAGTAGTAGAATAAAGTGCTATAAGTAAAGAATAAAGATTTATAGTTGTTCGAGAGCATTTCCCTATGTCCAATGTTGGGATGATTCTTTAATACTTCGTTAAATAAGTCAAGATTGGCTTTAATTGGTCAAATTACAATTTCGGCCATTAATAAACTTTGCAAAAAAGTTAATTCCAAAAAATGAAAAATTCATTTTGGACATAAAAATTTGCTTAGTTGCCCCATTAAATTTTAAAACAACTCTAAGACGAAATTCTTGCTAAAACCACAAATGTTTGGATTGAATTAATGGACCTTGATGATGATAATGCAAATCAATATGAATTAGAGCTAATAAACTTAGAATTTAAAGTCTCTTATGAATTTTTGAAGTATGAAATTTCTCAGGTTGCATATGGTCGGGTGAGGAATTGGTAATATAATCACGCATGACAATGAGTGGTGTGTATATCAACAAAGACGACCCAATAAGAGACTTGTTTTGTTGGCTCGCACTGCTACTACGGGGTAGAGCTAACTAGGTGTTTGGACAAATGATCATTCGCTTCCCCTTGCCTTTGTACTGTTGTAATCTCATTTTAAATTTGTACTAATTTGGTGGACGGTTGCGTGATTTTGTGGAGTGATTTTTAGAACGGTGAATTTTTGCCGAATATTTTTTACAAGTTAATGGTGTTTTGGGGAAAATTTAATGAAATGATGGGTAAACGTAGGAAAAACAAGGGTGTAGTGGTTTTTTTGTTTTGTAGGGGATACTCGGCTGGTTTAGGTGTTTAAAAGTAATAGCCCTATAAAATTAAAAATAATTACAAATGACTAGAGCAGCATACCGTCGGTTATTTTTGATTTCCCCTTTACAAGGATCTATGCATTGTATTTATAGGTGACATGCAACCCCAACATTCTGTAACAACCCGATATTTTTAGCCATTCGCATCCGCACATGTCGGACTTGAATTGCTCAAAATACCGCATTGTAAATAAAATTGAAGCAAATGAAACACAATCACAGAATCACAGACACAGAAATATCAGAATAACTCGCAGCGGAAATTAAAATACCATAGTAGTTCATGAAGCTACTATAACAAACTCTCAAAACATAATACATAATATCAGTCTGAAAACATATACAATAGAAATCTTCAATACACAGTAGTTTAAAAATAACAGAGCTCAAATAGAACAACTGGAACTGAAAAGGAATAGATAACTAGACAAGCGGAATCTCCAGCGATTCCCAACTCCAGAAAGAAATCCAAAGCTAAGCTGTAAATACTCAGGCTGACCCGAGCGTAAAGTAAAAGACAAAACACTCGAGTCAGGACAACATATACTTATATAATGTAAACCAAATCAAGTGAACTGTAGCAGTAATGCATAATAACTTAAAGGATGCTTGGGACATCCGATCCTCTAAGGATCAGTTAAACTAAAAATTTAAATATATCTGTGGTTAAAATTTCAAAATAGAATACCGTATTCTCACGAGCTGCTGCATTTATTCGAGTAATCCACAAACGACGAAAGTCCCTCTTTGGCTCGGTGTTATTGAAAACGGGCCAATCGCTGTAGCCGACTAGGCCACAGCTTCATTCCCGTTCGCCGTAGCCAACTGTTTTGTCGAGATTTAAATCACGATGTCATTTTCTTGTTCCTGAATGGGCCCTTTGAAAAATCTTCCAAAGTCCATTTATTTACTTAAACTTATCAAAACAATGAAAATTCACCTTTCGCAGCATTTGGAAAATGCTACAGAAAGTCACTTTCAAAACAGTTCAATTTAACAAAAGACAACATTAAAAATACTGTAATAGAGTTACATTAGTTCAAATAAAACCTTAGTTAAATTCCACAATTATAACACTTACAAATTACTATAATATCCCTTTATTAAAATTTATCCATTTGGTTCATCTATATCACTACAACATTTACAATTGTTGTAATATCCTTTACCTAAGAAATAATAGCATTTTAGAAATGCTATTAATTAAAATTCAAGGTTTTCAATAGACTTTCACAAACAATTATATTTTAATATAAATCATTTTTTACTAAAAATCATAATTTATACTTTAAAACAATCATTTATAATGCCCGTATATTCATGATTTTATAAAGTTAAATTTCAATTCAAAAGTCAATACTTAATAATAATTTACATATTAAATGCAAACATTAAATTTCAATTCTTTATTTAAATTCAAGTATTAAATTTCATTTCTTTAATTAAATTTTCAACCTAATAATTAGATTTAAAATTTCCAAAAATATAACTTATTACCATTTATTTTACTTAATTAAAATTTTACTTTTTAAACAAAATTTCAAAATTTTCCATCTATGTTATATTTCAAGATTTAACTTAAACATTCATTTATTCAACATTTTAGCTTATTCAAAAATCATTATAATCTCATAAAAATCATTTAAATTCATTTAGTTCAGAATATTATACTTTTACATTTAAGATATTTTTAAAACATTTTAGAAAAATATTATATAAACCACGGGTCTGTATATAGTTTTCTAGCCTAGGTCAAGTGATACGGATATATATCATTTCAATCCGCAATTTACAAAGAAAACCCAGGTTCTATCATTTCAAACCCGCAGTGCCAATTAAAATGAATCAAATGAAAACCGCTCATGCCTATCATTTCAGCCCATAATGATTTTTCCCTATTCTAAAGTCCGTTCGGGTATGTATCATTTCAAGCCATAGTGATTCTAGTCTACAGGGAACTTGCAGCGTGATAAACTGATGAAAATAACATCATAGCATGAAATAACAGTAACATATGGTATAATAGGTGTAAATATAGGTATGAACATCATATGAATATAATATAGCAGTTATAACAGGATGATATGCATTTACAGATTCAGGCGATGTCAGTTTATCACTATATAAGTACATATTAGTCTGGTGAGATTTACACGCCTGTTCAAAGCTGGAGATCGCTACCAAAGCAACAATAGTGACACTACGAAGGCACGACAATACTACTACAATTTTGAGAGTGGAGAGTCAAAGCAATAACCCTTAAAACATTTAAACAAAACAATACAATATATATACATACATACATACATACATATATATATATATATATATGTATATATATATATATAAGTTACAACACACTTTAACATCAATAACATTAGAAACAACACCCAAAACCATATCCATTTGAATTGCACTTGTTCTCAACCTCAGGTACTTCAGTTAGGCATGTGTTTGGCTCACCTAACATAGGGGATTGGGTCTGGTTTGGGTCCATATGGGTCGGTCTAGGTTGTGTTTGAAAGTGGGTTCATGGATCTAAGTGTAGAAGGCTATACAAGGCAAAATATCATCAGTTTTAGCCACAACTTGGTTTGGCCAGAGGCTCAGGGGATCAGCTAGTGGGTGCTAGTGGTGGTGGTTGATGTGGCAGAGGGTGGAGGTCAGGTCAGAGGTGGTGGTGGTAGTGGCGGCAAATGGTGGTAGAAGGTGGTGATGACAATTCTAGGTCTAGACTTGTATGTATGTGATGTATTATTGGATTTTTGGTTGTGATGCTTGTCTAGCTGGCTCGGCCTGGCCATGGTGGGGTACTAGGGGGGTGGTTGATCAGAAAACAAGGTGGTGGATGTTGGCCTAGATCTGGTTGAGGCGGAGTGGAGCCATGAAGTTGAGAACAATATACAAAATCACTGAGAAAAGCACAAAAAAACAAGAAGAAAAGAGGCTTTACCAAAAAACAAAGTTATGGACAACAATGGCCGTGACTTTTTCCTTGAGGAATGAGAAATGATTCATGTGAAAAAAAAGAAGAGAAGTCAGCTGGAAAGATGGTGGTAATGCACGGCCAAAGCAATAAAGAATGGAGGTTGAGAATATGAAAGGTCGGGAGGTAAAAGGACTTCGGAATTTCAAGAGTTTAAAACCTTTCAAATATCCAACCATTTCTTTTTAATTTAAATAACTTAAATATATATATAAATTAAGATAAAAATACGAAAATTTAGTAAATAAACAAAAATAAATAAATAAATATTAATTATATATAATTTAATTAATAAAAACAGCAAAAATTACAACTAGTCTTGAAAATATGAAAAATAAACAGAATGAACTTTGGAAAATTTATATGGACTTGAAAAAATATTTATAACAAAGATAATAACATAAAATAAAAATGCATTCACAAAATAAATATATATATATTTTAATTAAATATAATTTAAATGAAGAAAATAGCAGAAAAATAGAAAACAACCTTTAAAAATAGGAAATAAATACAGTAAATTTTGGAAAAATTTTATTATCACTTTAAAAATATTAAAAGACAAAATATACATAAAATAACATATTAAAAAATATTAGAATAAAATATAACAAAGAAAATATGATTTATATAATTTAAAATAGACAAAATTGCAAAATAAAACAAATTATACCCAAAATTGAAATGTACATAACTTTCACAATTTAAATCCGTTTTCAACGAAACGAAAAGCAGTATTCAAGTTATTAAATCAATTTTCATAAAAAAAGATAAAATTTAATTAAATTTGAAATTTAAAAGTCAAGGTTTGACCAGTTTTAACAGAAATTCATCTTTTAGTAAAATATCCAATTTATACCTGTTTGAAATTATATTTCACATAATAATCAACACTTATATTTAAAAATGAAATGTTTGAAATAAAATAATTTTAAAATAATTTCAAAATAAAATAAAGTTAAATATTAAAATATATGAAAAAATCTTGGGTTGTTACACTCTCCCCCGCTCAAATCTTTTCGTCCTCGAAAAGGAGGGAAGCAGAGAAACAACAAGAAAGAACAATGGGTTGAAAGACATCCTGAAAGAAGGCAGGGAAAAAGTAGATAGGAGGGAAAGCAGGTTGAAAGACATGGATGAACCATTATTTAAAAAAAAAAATTATATTTAACATGTTAAACATTTACTATGATAATTAGTTATTTGATGCAAATTTGATAGTTCGAAGTAAACAATATTTAAGAAATTTTAAATCATGATTAGAATATCCTTTATACTGTACTTTACCAAGATACTTTTATAACTCGATGTCTTAACAATTTTACTTTCGTTCCTGCAGACTCTGGCTATGCGTTGATCAGGCGCAAAGCTAGAATTCTCCAAGTACTTAATAGACCTGTTTCAACACCCAGTGAAAATACTAAAAAAATAGGTATGAGAAGTTCCGCTCAAAATCCAATGTCAAATGATGATAATGCGATAGCAGTGGCCCGCTGTTGATCTAGTATTTACGTAATGGACACAACACTTTCCAGAAGATCCTTCTACCTTCCGGATTCCAGAAAAATATCATAGCCAGTTCGTAAACAAGGGACCATCGACCCCTGCTGCAGTGGTACGTTGCCGATTCAATGATTTATGCAATGGATGCACTTCCTTCCCGGAAGATCCATAAACAACAGATCCCAGGATCGAAAGCGCCTCCATTGCGCAAATGAAAGAAACATCTACCCTGAAAAAATCGAGGAACTCATGAGTAAGTCCGGACAACCATATCAGTTCGAATTCATTTCTGAATTCACCCAAGTCCATTAGGGTTTATCGGTCGAATCCATTCCTGGATTCCCTAAGTCCATCTGGGTCGAAGCATATCACTATACTTCTTCCGGAGGGTACATCCCATACCTCTTACATCAAAATATAATATACCATATATAGTAGCCCTTCAAAATCATAGCTTCAAATATCGCACTTATATAAATTCCATTATATATAAGATTTCATTTTCAAATCGAATACTTTCCAAAATCAATAGTATATCAAATCACACTTATATAGACTTTGATTATATAAGATTTTAATTTACAAATTAAGTACCTTTTCAATTCAACATTTTCAAATCAACTTCATACTTATACAAATCCATTTTATATAAGTTCGATAACTCCCAAATCAAGTACTTAGTAAAACAGGGTTCTCAATTTTAATTTGTTTCAATCCATTTCAGTTTCAAAATTATATATGATTTCGCCAAATCATTTCTTTCGAATTACATATACTTAGTTTCAAAGTTTCTTAAAATAATAGATTTAGAAAATAATCCAAATTTCCAAATCAACAAAAATTTAGGTCAAACAAATTCATTTCGATTTCAAACATATATGTTTGCACAAAAAATGGGCAAACACCACTAAGTCGTATGAATTAGTTGATTTTAGATTGTTTCTAGTGATTTGGGTGACTTACGCAAATATATAAAAAGCAAGGACTAAACTGTAAAAGACACAGATTTATAGTGGTTCGGCCAGAACGTGCCTACGTCCACTTAGTATGTTATTCTCCTTTTCTCTTTAGATTACAAGTACAAAGCTTTGATTACAAGTAATTGAAAGTTGTTTGAAAGTTCTATCCGTGCTTGAGCTCTCAAACTTGTCTGCCATTGTTGTACCCCTGCCCCTCTATTTGTAGAGTGAGGTTGGGGGCAGGGGTCTTGGATGTATATAGCTGCTGGTGGGCCTGGGCTGGAGCGATCTGGCTTGGAAGTTTGGTCCGGTACGCCTTGGTTCGGCCATGGTTGGAGAAGGTTGGTTCGGCAGGAGTTGGTTCGGTCATTCCAGAAGAAGCTTGGCTCGGCAGGGGTTGGCTCGGTCACTCCAGGAGAAGCTTGGTTCGGCAGGGGTTGGCTCGGTCACTCCAGGAGAAGCTTGATTCGACAGGGGTTGGCTCGGTCACTCCAGGAGAGGGTTGGATCGGTGGTAGGAGCATGGAGCTGGTCCGGAGGTAGGTGATATGGAGCTGGACCCGTGTTGGTTCGATTGTGCTATGGACCGGTGTTGGTGGAGGTGAGGGCTTGGTTCGGTAGTAGGTTGGTTTACTCGATGGATTTGGTTCGGTGAAGGGTGGAAACATATGGGCGGAAACACACCCAACATTTTCCCCCCAAAGTGGGGCATATGCTCGCATATGCCGTGCTTTGTTTATTTGGACAACCACATCCGGCCCGAGTACCGAACCGGTTGGTCCGGCTATCCAACTTTCCTCTATAAGTAGGAGCCCCAGGCGTTCGTTATTTCTCACCGAAAGGAACAGCCGAATCAAACTCTGATTACTGAACTAAGTGGATTGCCGAACCAGCCATTGTACCGGGCCAATCTTAACTGCCGGATCAGGTAAACTTCCTTCGATTGAATTCGAAAACTTTCAATACCGAATGGATCTTGAGAACCGTCAACACCGAATGAATACAAAGACCACTGATACCGAATAAACTTTTAACACCGAATGAACTTGAAAGTATAAGGCCGAATGATACATAGCCTCTCTTTACCGAATGAATTCGGGGGTGTTTAAATGCCGAATGACCTGTTGTGTTTCGAATTATGAGTGAAATTCCAGACTACGCTGTTTGTATGTTTTAACGATATATTTTTCTTGTGTTGCAGACCAATTTCTCAAAGAGTGGAAACCCGATCAGAAAAGAAAAATCTTCGGGCAGAAGTGAGTCTTCTGTCGTGCCCCCAGTCCAGCCGGGACCAGCGCAACATGGACCTGTCCCGAGGTCATTAGTGGACGGATATGGCCCTCAAGAGCTTCTGAACTCTCCTCCCGATTGCTTTTCGAGCTTCCTTAAAGAGGGGCAACTTGATGTCATTGCTCGCTCCTTTGGGATTGACAGAGCGATTATGTTGTTGCCGGGAGATGGTGTGATGCCGTATGATCCTCCTGAAGGATATTTCGCCTATAGCCGATACCATTGCATGTGCGGGGCCATTTCTCCAATCAATGCATGGATAGTCAACTTCCTCACCTATTTGAAGGTGGCTCCCTTCCAGCTTCAGACCAACTCCTATGCTATCCTGGTGTGTTTGTTCATCATTTTCCAGAGGAAATACGGGCATCCTCCTTCCAACCGGGAGATCCGGTATTTGTACAACTTGAGGGGCTATAAGAAGGGGTCTCCGTATATCAGCTTGGAAGCGGCCGTGCCCTTTAAGCCGGTCTTGGACTTGTACTCGAAGATAAGCATGTTCAAGAAAGATTGGATTTTCATTAAGGATGACTCTGTTTCTTTCCGCCTTTTCGCTTCCGGTTGTAAGTTGAACTTCATTTATATTTTCCTTGTCTCGACCGCAATGCTTCTTCTTATATGCTTTTATTTTTTGCTAGCGACAGGTGGCTTTGCGATCATGGAGAATGATTCCTTGGTTCGGATGGCTTCGAAAATAAAAGCCATCTCGGGACGGGATAGGTCGGCTTCTTACCTGATCAGGGATGCCACTCTCCTGGAGCACAAGTTAATTCTGCCACGCCAATCGGTGGTTAAGCAGAGAGATACAGCCAAGGAGAGGGCTGCCAAAGCTAAAGATGGGGCGACTGCGAAGAGTAGCAAGAGGAGACCTTTTTCGGTACCTCCAGTCGTCGGGGGGAAGAAGCTTAAGAAGTCTGATGGACCTTCTCCCAGCACATGCCCAGATGTTCCGGAGAAGGAAAGTGGAGAGGAAGAGGGAGGCGAGGAGGAGAGCGGTGGTGATGGAGAAGGTGATGGTGGTAACAGTGGTGAAGGGAAGAGTGGTAGTGGCGTTGGTGCCTTGACTTCTGGGCAAGTGGGTGAGATTCAAGAGTGGACTGATGATGCCTTCCGTCAAGCCTTCGAGGGGTTGGGGGAAGGATCGGCCTTGGTGGAGAAATCGAAGAAGTTTGATAAGGCCGGGACGGGTGCCAGTCTATCTTCTGAGGGTATTTCAGCTAAGGCAACTCCGGCGGTTCAAGGTGAATTCTTAACTTTTGCAGACTCCCTTTATGATAAGGACTTAGTAATATTTTATGGCCAACTCCCATCCTGGAATGAGATTCAGGACTTATTGCAGTATCCCACTCCCCCTCAGGGTTTGTAAAATAAGCGCGTTTTCCAACTCCTTTTAACTTAACATATTTCTCGGATCATAGTTTCATGCATGCTTGTAACACTTGGTTTTTATTCCAGGAACGGGTAAGGTGGCCAGACATCAGATATTCGGCACCGCCATGAACAATACAAGCTACTCAAAGCTTCTGCCAAACCAAAGCCGTCAACTAGCTGTCCCGGAGATGTGGTTAGCTATCGCCCTCTTCTTGGAGTTATTGAAGAAGATATGCAAAAGAGGAAGAGGGGCCGATCTTTGTTTGAACCCTCACCTGGCCCTCAGGCTCCAGTCCAGCCTGTCCATGATATTACTGAGGAAGATACTGAGTTTATGCCTTCCCCACATCCGTCCAAAAATCCAACCGTCACCCCGATAGACCATCCTGGTTTGGTTCGCAACCCATTTGCCGGCCATCCAGATCGGGACCCGAGTTTACAGGACATCTCTTTTGGCGAGGCACGGGTGAGCAACTTCTTCCCCGCAATCCCATGGTATGGGTGCTTGATGAGGCAAAGTCCATAGACCTCGATTTGCTTACTACTCAGATTGTGACCATGGGGAACGAGGCCAAGGCAAACATCGATCGGGTGGCTGAAGAGACCAAGAGGTTAATGGAACATCACGCTCGACTGGCCAAGGCTGGGGAGGAAATCGAAAGTGCTAACATTCGTTTCCGGCTAAAGGTTTCTGATCAGGCCAAACAGCTTGCCGATCAGGCTATCCAGATATCCCAGCATGAAGCGGCCTCTAAACGACTAAAGAAAACCATGGAAGAGGCTAGCAAGGCTGAGTTTGGAAAAATGAAGGCTGTTTGCAAAGAGCGAATCGACATGGCCATCGCAACGGTGGACGAGGTTCGGAGGGCAGATCTTGAGCAGGTAAAGGAGTTATCTGGGAGGCTTGAGGCTGCAGAGCTTGCTCAGACCAAGCTGAAGGAGGAGATGGAAGTGATGCGGAAGTCCCTTCAGGCTGACTTCTCGAGATACCGATTGGAGAGAGATGCTGCTATCGCACGACTGTCGGCTTCTGAGGCCCGGATGAAAGAGTTTGAGGACAACGAGGGGATGATGGACGAGATGCTCTAGGACATGTATTTCCGTACTTGGAGGCAGGGCAACCTGTCCCGGATGGACGATTATCCCCGGGTTATGGCTAGGATATATCTCCGGACTTTGGAGGATGCCAAGGCTGAAGCGGATAAAGAGGGTGGCGCGGCCTTCAGAATGGATGTGGTTATCGCACAGTTCACCAAGGAGGAGAAGGTGGCGGTGAAGGAAGGCATGAGACTGCTTTCCGCCGAGGAAGTGGGTGTGCAACTGGAGGATGACGACCAGAGAGCAGACGCTGATAAGTCTTCCCTTTTAATCTTTTCATGATTTGATTGCTTATCTTTCGTGATTATTGATGGATTCTCTTCTGAATTGGGCAGGCGGGACCTCTGGAGTACATGTGGGGAGTTCTGACCCTGCAGTTAACTAGATCCGGATGGCGGGCAGGACAGAGGCGAAGCCCCAATGTAGTTGACTCTTTTATTTAGGCTGTTTGACATTCCTATATATACTAGTCCAAAACATTATTGTATTTTCAGGCTATAATTATGTCCTTGCAACGAACGTCTTTATGTAACTTTATAACATAAGCAGATTCTGTCATGTTCGAATGTGGTTGTTATTTTGATATGTTGCATAAGAGATACAGCTGCGTTTTTTATGTATGTGATTTAATCGTATTTGATGCTAAGTTTCTGCTCAAAATATTATTTCATGTTTTGCAATGTAAATACGATGTGTGAATAAATTAAAGCTACATATTTGTATACAAGAGAAGAAAGTACCGCCCTTCGTGTTTTAGTTGTAGGGGGTTGCTTCGAATGTCTTGCGTGACTGAGTATGGAATGTAGCTGAGTGTTCCGTCATCCGGATGTGAGTTCATATTTCCACAAGCGAGAGTTCCCCTATTTTGTGACCTGTACTTTAGGGATTGTTATATAGGATAGGAGAAAAGTTTTTGAATGAAATGGAAATATGGGAAATAGTAAAACATCCAATCACGGAAGGCCGTCGATATGCTTAAGTTCGTGGCAAACGGGTTTTGTAGTCACTTTCCCTATCTGTGGGTCTTGGAGACATTTGTCACCCATCTTACGCCTCCGCGGGGTGTTTATCTTTTTTACCACAGCCGCACTTAAGACATATCGGAGCCGAGATCGCGCACAGTAACTACCCAAGCCATTATGGCCCGTAATCGTGGGTATTATTCGATTTACTGTGGCCGGCTAGCGTGGGTGCCGATCGTCAACCGTAAACTACCCCTGGCTGGCCACACCTTATGCTGGGGCTTAAAGTAGGTTCACAGTTGCCGGCGTACCGAACGCCGTAATGAGCTGCCATCGGCTATAGTCGGCCTTCTTGATGGCTTATAATCGGCTCATTACAGTTGGCTTTGAGGGCAGTCGCGAGCAATGAGTTAACCCGCAGCAGAGGGATGCTGGAGAAAAAGTGTCTCATTGGCGAGTGCATAGATTCGCATAGTACCTGTTGGGTCTTGTCCAGGTGAGGTTGCACCGTAAAGTGTCCAGAATGGAAATGTCGTTATACATGATTTTGTTCAACAGAAAAGGATAAAGCTTAACAAGCAGCCAAGATATAAAGGAACAAGTTAAAAAGAGACAAGATTTTTAAAGTGGTTCGGCACAAAAATGCCTACGTCCACTGATTCTCTTTGTTAATTCACTTCATATGGGCAGTACAAGTTAAGAAAAGTATCAACGGAGGTGTTGGATGTTCCATGCCCTCTGGAACACCTCTCCGTCCACTGTTGACAAAATATAGGCTCCATTGCGGAGATCTTTATGAATTACATAGGGTCCGTCCCAGATTGGATCTAGCGCTCCGGGGTGCGGGAAGATCCTCTTGAGGACAAGATCTCCTTCTTGTAAGCTGCGGTGCTTGACTTTGGAGTTGTATTTTGCTGCAACTTTTTGCTTGTGAGCTGCTGCTTTGAGTGTTGCATCGTTTCTTCTCTCCTCAATTAGATCCAAAGACATATGGAGGAGTTCTTCGTTCTCTTCTGGGTTGTAGTGGATCCTACGGTGGGAAGGCACTACAGTTTCAACTGGGAGCATGGCCTCCGATCCCTATGCCAAAGAGAAAGGAGTATGCCCTGTTGATGTTCTATAAGATGTGCGGTAGGCCCAAAGTGCCGTAGGAAGTTCATCCACCCAAGCGCCTTTTGACTTTTCGAGTTTCTTCTTGATTAGGGTTTTGAGAATTTTGTTGACAGCTTCGACTTGTCCGTTTGCCTGGGGGTAAGATACAGATGAGAAGCTTTTATGAATGTCGTGCTCTTGGCACCAGTCGGTGAATTCCTCGCTGTCAAATTGAAGTCCATTGTCCGATATGATTTTGAGTAGAACCCCGTACCTGCATAAAACACGTTTAATCAAGAAGTTAATAACTTTTGCCGAAGATATTTTATTTAGAGGCTCTGCTTCCACCCATTTAGTGAAATAGTCAACTGCCACTATGGCGTATTTGGCTCCGCCTCGGCCCGTTGGCAGTTCGCCAATCAAGTCAATTCCCCATATTGCAAAGGGCCAAGGGCTAGTCATTTGAATAATCTCATTCGTGGGCAGTCGAGGAATCTTAGCAAATTTCTGACATCTGTTGCATTTTTTGAAGAAGTCCAAGGCTTCTTTGTTTAAAGTGGGCCAGTAATACCCGTATCGGAGTGTCTTCTTGGCTAGAGTCGGCCCTCCGGTATGATCTCCGCAACTTCGTTGATGGATGTTGGACAAGACTTCCTTGGCTTCCCTTCCAGCGATACACCTTAATAAGGGATTAGAGAAGCCACGCCGATAGAGGATTCCTTCTTGTAATGTGTAGCGGGAAGCTTTCCGTAAGATTTTCTTAGCTTCGTTACGCCCGTCGGGCAGTGTGCCACTTTGTAAGTACTTCCGGATGGGAGTCATCCGAGTTTCCTCTTCAATTGCAGCTATCATATTCATTGGCTCGTAACTCGGGGCCAGTTGCTTTGTGATGGTTACTGTTCGTGAAGCGGCGCCGTCCTTCATGCTAGCTTGCTTTGCCAGTTCGTCAGCCTCCTGATTCTCTTCTCGAGGAACGTGTTTGATTAAATAGTGATCCAATTGATTGAGCAGCAGCTTGGTCTTCTTTAGATATGCCGTGAGTCGTTCTCCTCGAGTCTGGAATTCTCCCAGTATTTGATTTACAATGAGTTGAGAATCACTATGGAGACATAAAGAACTGACTCCAATTTCAAGGGAAAGTTCTAATCCGGCTATCACTGCTTCGTATTATGCGTCATTGTTGGTGGCAGCGAATTCCAACCTTAGGGCGTAGTGCAGCTTCCTTCCCCTGGGGGTAATTATCACAACACCTGCCCCTGAGCCGTGTTCATTTGACGCTCCATCTACGAAGAGATTCCACTTGATATCTTCTGCTATTTTAGATGGCTCCTTACCTTCGTTAGTGGTGAATTCGGCAATGAAATCAGCTATGGCTTGCCCCTTGATAGCGGTGCGAGGATGGTAGGTGATATCATATTGACCCAGTTCAATGCACCATTTAAGTAGTCGCCCAGAAGTGTCGGGGCGATGGAGTACTTGCCTTAGCGGTTTATCGGTTAAAACTCTGATGGAATGAGATTGGAAATAGTGTCGCAGTTTCTGTGACGTGATTAGCAAACAGTATGCTAGCTTCTCAAGTTTAGGGTATCTGGCTTCTGCCCCTGTAAACCTCTTGCTTACAAAGTATACGGGTCGCTGTGCGTGGTTGTCTTCTCTCACCAAAGCGGCGCTTAAAGCATGGGACGATACAGCAAGGTATAGGTATAGTTCCTCGCCTTCATTTGGAGTTGAGAGTACTGGTGGTCTCTGGAGGTGTTCGATTAAGTTAAGGAAGGATGTTGAGCATTCGTCAGTCCATTCGAACTTTCCTTTGTCTTTCTTGAAAGCTTCGAAGAAAGGGATGCATTTGTCGATTACTTTAGAGATGAACCTGCTTAGGGCAGCCACCTTCCCGTTTAGGCTTAGCATCTCTCTTCGAGTGGATGGTATCTTGATATCTTGTAAAGCCCGGACTTGTTCGGGGTTTGCTTCAGTCCCCCTGGCATAGACAATGAATCCCAAGAACTTTCCCGACGATACTCCGAAGGAGCACTTTAGAGTATTCAGCATCATTCCATATTGGCGAAGTACTTGAAACATCTCATCCAGGTGGTTCATATGATCATTGGCTTTCCTCGATTTTACCAGCATGTCATCCACATAAACTTCCATAGTTCGTCCTATTAGTTCCGCAAACATCTTGTTGACGACGCACTGATATGTAGCTCTGGCGTTTTTAAGTCCAAAAGGCATTACTTTGTAGCAGTACAATCCCCGGTCAGTAACGAAACTAGTGTGGTCTTGATCGGGGGCGTGCACAGGGATCTGGTTATATCCTGAGTATGCATCCATAAAGGATAAGAGTTCGTGTCCGGCTATGCTGTCCACGAGTTGGTCGATTCGGGGGAGCGGGTAGCAGTCCTTCGGGCAAACGTCATTTAAGTTGGAGAAATCGATGCATGTTCGCCACTTCCCATTAGCTTTCTTTACTAGTACAGGGTTGGCGATCCATTCCGGGTAGATGGCTTCTCGTATGAAGTCATTGGCAAGTAAGTTCTTTACTTCTTCCTCGAGGGCTGCTGATCGTTCGGCCCCCATGCTTCTCTTTTTCTGCTTTACTGGCACCTTGGTGGGATCGATGTTCAGCACGTGGCATGCTACGTCTGGGGAGATTCCTGTCATGTCAGCGTGCGTCCATGCAAATACGTCCAAGTTATGGCGAAGAAAATCAATGAGTTGATCCTTTAATTCTTCTTTTAGTCGAGATCCGATTTTCAATAGTCTACTTGAGTCATGTTTGTCTACAGATACAAATTCCATAGCCTCTGCAGGCTTGGTGGTGGCCTCCTCCTCTTTGTCCCTGGGGTTTAATTCGTTGAAAGGATCGCTGGTATATCGAAGAGGAGGGGCTTACTTTAATTGCTATGCTTCCAAGTTTTTCTTGCGGACAGAAGTCTCTGCATCCTTCCCTTTATCCTTCCTGCGATTATTGCGAAGCTCAGTTACATAGCAATCTCGAGCGGCGTCTTGATCTCTCTCTATTTCTCCTACCCCATTATCTGTTGGGAATTTCATTTTCAGGCACCATGGGGCTAGGACAATTTGGAAGTCAGACAAGGCTAGTCTTCCCAGAAAGGCATTGTAGGCCGAGTGGCTTTCTATTAGCACAAATGTTTGTTTTCGCACAGCGGAGCGGAGATGACTTCCTATTTCGATAAAGAGATCCAGTTGCTCGAGGGGCATCTTCGCATCTCCAGTGAAACCATGTAGTGGTTTGTTGCAGGGAGACACATCCTTCATTGACAACTTCATTTTGTCGAAAGCACGCTTGAATAGGATATTTACTGAGCTTCCAGTGTCTATTAAAATTCGAAAAACTTTGGCCGGACCGAACCAAGCAGAGATGACCATAGGATCCATATGTGGGTACCGTCTTCCCTTTAGGTCACGTCTACTGAATGTGATGTCATCATTCCCTTTCCGCTTCGGGTGGCGTTCTTCCATAACAGAATTAACGTAGCCTTCGGCGTTTTTAAGTGACTTACCGTATCTTTCCATCTCTGCCCAGCTTCTGTCGGCGATGTGTGGTCCTCCTGATATGGTATGGACAACTATCTTCTCTTGACTGGAGCCGCTGGTGTTGCGATTTCATCCGCCTACTTCTAGGAGGGGCAGCCCAGGACTCTCATTGGCAGGAGTCGAAGTCTTGTTCTGGCTTTTTACATAGCGTTCCAGTCAGATGGTGGCATTCATTGGTGTCATGTCCATGGGATTCGTGGAAGCGGCAGAACTTCCCAGACTTGAGTGCGTTATCTGACTCCTTCTTGTGCGGGGGTAGCTTGTATCTAACTTCGTCTTGAGTGGCTAGGAAGATGTTTTCGATTATTTCATTCAAATGAGTGTAGGATTCAAATCTTGGTCCTGGCCGATATAAGCGTTTTTCTCCCTTCTTGCCCCCAACATTGTCTCTAGAGTCACTTCTCCAAACATCCTTTGTTGCAGCGGGAACCCTGTTTGGAGCTGTGTTAGCCTGTTGCCCTGATTGCCTCTCAGTGGCAGCGTCCTCAAGTCTCATATACTTTCCAGCTTCGTGGAAGAAATCAGGTAAACTAGCTAGTTTTTCCTTGGTTAGTCTTCTAGCAAATTTAGTATCCGGATGTACACCACTGCAGAGGGCCATTAGGATAAGTTTCTCGTCGGCATCTTGAACTGCGACCAACGCGGCGTTGAATCGGTTTAGATATTGTTGCACTATCTCTCCGGGTTTCTGTTTTATATTAGATAAGGAATAAGCGTCCTTGGGTTGTTCCACATGAATGCGGAACTGACTGATGAACTTTTCTTTCAACATTTCCCATGAGCTGATGGACCCTTGGGGCAGGTGGCAGAACCAAGAGGTAGCTAGATCTGCCAAGAATAGTGGGAAGCATTTACACAATACTCCCTCCTTTGCTCCGCTCATGAGCATATGCTGGGTGTATCTCTGTAAGTGTACGATGGGGTCTGAGGTTCCCTTGTAAGGCTCCATTGTTGGCATTTTCCATTCCCGGGGGGTGATGACAGTTTCGATACCGCGGGTGAAGGGGATGGTTACCCTAGCACCTATCCCCCGATCCATTTGCTCCCGTTGGACGCACTCTCTAAACAATTGCGCCATCCTTTCAGCAGAACTTGGAGCGGATAGAAATGAGTTTGGTTCTTCCCTGCGGGACTGATTCCGTCCAGACGACTTGTATGGATGGTATCGTCTGTCACTCGTAACATTCTCCAATGGTTGCCTCTGGTCTTCTGGGGGCATGCTGGGGTCAGCCACAGTTGGCCCTTGCCTTGATCTTCCCCTGCTGGGTTCTGTTCTCAGCACTTCCTCGGGTCCAACTTCGGGCTGGACTCCTGCTCGGCCCCGTCTACTGGTGTTCCCATGGTTAGGTAGCATGACAGGCTCAGCTACATCCGCCCCCCACCTGGTACCTCCCCTGTTGGGTTCGGTTCCAAGTGTTTCCTCGGGTCGGAATTCGGGTTGAGTCCGGGCTCGGCTCATACCATAGCTGTTTCTGTTGTTAGCCTCTTCGAAGAAGAAAGACCTTTGTTGTTTCCCAGATCCTCCAGACCGGGACTCACCACATGATTCAGTGTTGCGGTTGGATTCTTCAGCATCCCTTAAGCGTGACATGAGTTGGTCCACCAAGGCTTCTTGTTGAGATGCGAAGCGGTTAGTTACTTCAGCCACAATCCTGTCTAAATCCGTCCTTGTAATTGGTTGTTCCATAGCAGGGGCTGTCGGATTTGCCTGATTTTCATTTGCTATTGGAACCGGACGATTTTCTTGATTTCTGACTACTGGATCTGGGATACTGCCAGTTGCAACGTTCTTTCCTTTGTTAGCATCTTTCTTCCATCCGGGAGGCATGTTTTCCAAGCAATGAACGATGTTGATAGGAAAAGGGTTGAGTGGGAGAAGCTGAAGCTTCAAGCTCCTGGTTCTCAGTGAAAGCACCAAAAATGTTTGCAAAAAAAATGGGCAAACACCTCCAAGTCGTATGAATTAGTTGATTTTAGATTGTTTCTAGTGATTTGGGTGACTTACGCAAATATATAAAAAGCAAGGACTAAACTGTAAAAGAGACACAGATTTATAGTGGTTTGGCCAGAACGTGCCTACGTCCACTTAGTATGTTATTCTCCTTTTCTCTTCAGATTACAAGTACAAAGCTTTGATTACAAGTAATTGAAAGTTGTTTGAAAGTTCTATCCGTGCTTGAGCTCTCAAACTTGTCTGCCATTGTTGTACCCTTGCCCCTCTATTTATAGAGTGAGGTTGGGGGCATGGGTCTTCGATGTATATAGCTGCTGGTGGGCCTGGGCTGGAGCGATCTGGCCTGGCAGTTTAGTCCGGTACGCCTTGGTTCGGCCATGCTTGTAGAAGGTTGGTTCGGCAGGGGTTGGTTCGGTCATTCCAGGAGAAGCTTGGTTCGGCAGGGGTTGGCTCGGTCACTCCAGGAGAAGCTTGGTTCGGCAGGGGTTGGCTCGGTCACTCCAGGAGAAGCTTGGTTCGGCAAGGGTTGGCTCGGTCACTCCAGGAGAAGCTTGGTTCGGCAGGGGTTGGCTCGGTCACTCCAGGAGAGGGTTGGATCGGTGGTAGGAGCATGGAGCTGGTCCGGAGGTAGGTGATATGGAGCTGGACCCATGTTGGTTCGGCTGTGCTATGGACCGGTGTTGGTGGAGGTGAGGGCTTGGTTCGGTAGTAGGTTGGTTTACTCGATGGATTTGGTTCGGTGAAGGGTGGAAACATATGGGCGGAAACACACCCAACAATATATTCACTTTCAAAAATCATAATACTTTCAAAGTTATAAATCTTTCGAAACCAAAATACTTGAAATCATTACACTTTGAAAATCATAACTTTTCTAAATCATAGATTTGAAATCATAAAACATTCCTTTAATTCTTTACATTTCACAAGTTTATTTCATTTAAACCCAAGTCTATAAGTTCCAGCTTTAATTCAATTCAAACCGTCAGTTCCAATTCAATTTAGTTTTCCAACAAAACCATTTCAAATATTATCAAATTTCAAATAAAGATTTGATCCTTAAAATAAACTATTTAATCTTTAATATATTTCAGAGCTTAAATGTACCATATTCCAAAACTAAATTTTATAATTTCATATATCTTAAATTTTACTTCATTATTACATAGTTTTGAAATATTCATTTCATAAATCCAGTATCATTTAAATAAACCAGAATCTCCAGTAACTAAATATCCTTTCATACTAATATAAACTTCAAATATTCATTTATCAAAACCAATTATCATTCCAAATTCACATTCTTTATCAAATAAAGATTATATCATTCAAAGCCTCATTATCAAATCATTATTTGAATTCAATTTTAAATATTCAAATTTAAATATCATTTAAAAAAATCAAATATGTTATTTATTTATTATTTTAAATATCATTACAAAATACATTTCAAAATTCCATTCATATATTCATTTATCTCATTACATTTCATTTCATTTAACACATAACCAAGGAAACCTTATTTAAATTCAAGTCAATTTAAATTCCTTAAAATTCAAATTTAAATATTAAATTATATTCAAAACTCCTTAAATTTCACAAATAATCAATTCCAAAAATTAAATCATTTAACACTTTAAAGCATAACTCAAACAGTGTTAAACTCTATAACATTACGAAACATTGTCAAATTATAACAACGACAGCATTTAAAAGTGCTAGCGTAACTTATAGTTTCCAAAATAGTTTATTTCAAGAATAACAGCAATTATAAAATGCCATAACAGATATTTAGTTACTTCAAACAAAGTTAAATTCAAAAACAACAGCATTTTGAAGTGTTGTTATAAAACAATAGCATTTCTAGCATTTTAGCAATGCTATTAATAAAATTCCAGATTTTATTATAACTTTTAAAAAAAAATACAACTTCAATTTTATCAAATTTTAA
This sequence comes from Allium cepa, assembly GCA_030765085.1. NCBI lineage: Eukaryota > Viridiplantae > Streptophyta > Magnoliopsida > Asparagales > Amaryllidaceae > Allium > Allium cepa. The sequence continues at coordinate 179,921,624 of CM060940.1, forward strand.
ACTTATAAATCATATATCTAGACTTCAAAATTTCACATTTAAAAAATTTTTAACATATGATTTATCACAACAAAATTTTAAATCAAATATTCAATTTAAAACTCACTTTCATTTGTAAAGTCAAAATTCACTGTTTTCCTTAACTTATAGATTTAACAAAAACTCAACATTTTACTTCAAATATCTTTTCAAAACTATCTTTCATACCAGTATAATTCAAAATAGTCTTATTTATTTTACTCCACAACAGTTCAAACTTATATAAATCATATTACTTTATACATTAATCATACCAAACTAAACTTATACTTTATCAAATACCTTATACCATTCAAAATTTCTTAGCTTTGAAAAGTTAACCTTGATTTGGAAGTGCTCGAACCTTCAAAATAGTCTAAGAAATCATATTTTCAATCCAAGAGTTGGAAATCACCAACAAATTAGTAAATCAATTCCGATAGGTATGGTTATACCAAAACAAATCTGAATCTCGAGGACTGAACACCGGCTTATTTTAAATCATTTCAATTATATATATACACATATCTTTCGAGTATCAAACCATACTTCGAAATCGAAAATCAAAATTTGGTTTCATAAAATCACTCGCATAGAAAAGCTACTAGAGTGGCCTCTCCTCCACACAGAAACTCAAAATTCAATGTCGATGATGCATGTATTCATCACCGAAATTATTTTTCAGCGACATAAGTGGTTTCTGGACTTTTATTTCTTGAAACTTCTTTGAAATCTCTTCGAAATCATTGGAATTCATTCGAATACATTTGAAACATTTCTTATTTGGAAAAATATCTTTAAATCATATTATTATTATATATTTTCCAAAATCATAAAAACCCATTTCAAAACATCGGAGTTCGATTCCTCGAAATTCAAATTCAAAGCCCTTCATTTATAAATCATTTTTATATAAATCACATTTTCTTATAAATTTCCAAAATTTAAAATCCTTTCAAAGCTTCAAATTTTCATTTTCCAAAAGGTAAAAATCCTTATTGAAAACATTTCAGTTTTATATACAAAATAGGGCCATCCTTATCAAAATAATAATTTCGATGTATGCACAAATTCAAAATGCAATCAAACACAAATTTCCAAAGAATGATTCAAGGTGAGATTTCAAGCAATACGGAGATTCGAATTTAGAGGAACTCTAATCAAATAGAACTCTGGTTCGAAGATAAGCTCGAACGAAGATAAGATAATTTTATTACCAAATAGAAGATGATAAGCCTATATAAATCGCGGACGACCTTAACCGGTCAACCATGACTTCAGGAATATAATCAATTCGAAAATCTAAGGCAAATCGACATTCGATCGCCGGAGATAGAATCCGGGTAGAGTAGGAGATAGATAGCATCGAAAACAGAGAATACATGAATCTCCGATGAATCAATGCCAATTATACATGAATCTCCAGGTGGAGCAGGCTATGGTTTGCCTAAAACCAAAGCTCTGATGCCAAATGTAACAACCCGATATTTTTAGCCATTCGCATCCGCACATGTAGGACTTGAATTGCTCAAAATACCGCATTGTAAATAAATTTGGAGCAAATGAAACACAATCACAGAATCACAGAACACAGAAATATCAGAATAACTCGTAACGGAAATTAAAATACCATAGTAGTTCATGAAGCTACTATAACAAACTCTCAAAACATAATACATAATATCAGTCTGAAAACATATGCAATAGAAATCTCCAATACATAGAAGTTTAAAACTACCAGAGCTGAAATAGAACAACTGGAACTAAAAAGGAATAGATAACTAGACAAGCGGAATCTCCAGCGATTCCTAGCTCCAGAAAGAAATCCAAAGCTAAGCTGTAAATACTCAGGCTGACTCGAGCGTAAAGTAAAAGACAAAACACTCGAGTCAGGACAACATATACTTATATAATGCAAACCAACTCAAGTGAATTGTAGCAGTAATGCATAATAACTTAAAGGATGCTTGGGACCGCCGATCCTCTAAGGATCAGTTAAACCAAAAATGTAAATATATCCGTGGTTAAAATTTCAAAATAGTAATTTACATTTTGAAATCAATTATCATTTCGAAAATTCAATATCATTTAAAAATCCATTTCAAAAATGTCACGATATCATATCTTTTCAATACTACATTTATTTTATTTAAAATACCATTTCAATGCACATTTCAAAGTAGTTTATATTTCAAACAAATTACTTCATTTTAAATCATTAAAATGAAGTTATTATAATTTCAAAATTTAAATCTTCCAAAGTCCATTTATTTACTTAAACTTATCAAAACAATGAAAATTCACCTTTCGCAGCATTTGAAAAATGCTATAGAAAGTTACTTTCGAAACAGTTCAATTTAACAAAAGACGGCATTAAAAATACTGTAATAGGGTTACATTAGTTCAAATAAAACCTTAGCTAAATTCCACAATTTTAACACTTACAAAGTACTATAATATCCCTTTATTAAAATTTATCCATTTGGTTCATTTATATCAACTACAACATTTACAATTGTTGTGATATCCTTTACCTTAGAAATAATAGCATTTTAGAAATGCTATTAATTAAAATTCAAGGTTTTCAATACAGTTTCACAACCAATTATATTTTAATATAAATCATTTTTAACTAAAAATCATAATTTATACTTTAAAACAATTATTTATAATGCCCGTATATTCGTGATTTTATAAAGTTAAATTTCTCTTCAAAAGTCAATATTTAATAATAATTTACATATTAAATTCAAACATTAAATTTCAATTCTTTATTTAAATTCAAGTATTAAATTTCATTTCTTTAATTAAATTTTCAACCTAACAATTAGATTTAAAATTTCCTAAAATATAACTTATTACCATTTATTTTACTTAATTAAAATTTTACTTTTTAAACAAAATTTCAAAAATTTCCATTTAACTTATATTTCAAGATTTAACTTAAACATTCATTTATTCAACATTTTAGCTTATTCAAAAATCATTATAATCTCATAAAAATCATTTAAATTCATTTTAATTCAGAATATTATACTTTTATAATTAAAATATTTTTAAAACATTTCAGAAAAATATTATATAAACCACGGGTCTGTATATAGTTTTCTAGCCTAGGTCAAGTGTTACGGATATATATCATTTCAATCCGCAATTTACAAAGAAAACCCGGTTCTATCATTTCAAACCCGCAGTCCCAAGTAAAATGAATCAAATGAAAACCGCTCAGGCCTATCATTTCAGCCCATAACGATTTTTCCCTATTCTAAAGTCCGTTCGGGTATGTATCATTTCAACCTATAGTGATTCTAGTCTACAGGGAACTTGTAGTGTGATAAACTGATGAAAATAATTGAATGGCATGAAATAACAGTAACATATGGTATAACAGGTATAAGTATAGGTGTGAATATCATATGAATATAATATAGCAGTTATAACAAGATGATATGCATTTACAGATTCAGGTGATGTCAGTTTATCACTATATAAGTGCATATTAGTCTGGTGAGATTTACTCACCTGTTCAAAGCTGGAGATCTCTACCAAAGCAACAATACTGACACTACGAAGGAACAACAACACTACTAAAATTTTTAGAGTGGAGAGTCAAAGTTATACCCCTTGTAACATTTAAACAAAACAAAACAATATATATGTAAGTTACAACACACTTTAACATCAATAGCTTTAAAAACAACACCCAAACCCATATCCATTTGAATTGCACTTGTTCTCAACCTTAGGTACTTCAGTTAGGCATGTGTTTGGCTCAGCTAACACAGGGGATTGGGTCTGGTTTGGGTCCTATGGGTCGGTCTAGGCTGTGTTTGAAAGTGGGTTTATGGATCTAAGTGTACAAGTCTATACAAGGCAAAGTATCATCACTTTTAGGCCACAACTTGGTTCGACCAGAGGCTCAGGGGCTCGGATAGTGGGTGCTGGTGGTGGTGGATAATGTGGCAGAGGGTGGAGGTCAGGTCAGAGGTGGTGGTGGTGATGGTAGTGGCGGCAAATGGTGGTAGAAGGTGGTGATGACAATTCTAGGTCTAGACTTGTATGTATGTGATGTATTATTGGATTTTTGGTTGCGATGCTTGTCTAGCTGGCTCGGCCTGGCCATGGTGGGATACTACGGGGGTGACTGATCAGAAAACAAGGTGGTGGAGGTTGGCCGAGATCTGGTTGAGGAGGAGTGGAGCCATGAAGTTGAGAACAATATACAAAATCACTTAAAAAGCACACAAAAAAGAAGAAAAGAAGCTTTACCAAAAAAAAAAATTGGACAACAATGTCCGTGACTTTTTCCTTGAGGAATGAGAAATGATTTACGTGAAAAATAAAAGAGAAGTCAGCTGGAAAGATGGTGGTAATGCACGGCCAAAGCAATGTTGAATGGAGGTTGAGAAAATGAAAGGTTGGGAGGTAAAAGGACTTTGGAATTTCAAGAGTTTAAAACCTTTCAAATATCTAACCATTTCTTTTTAATTTAAATAACTGAAATATATATATAAATTCAGATAAAAATACGAAAATTTAGTAACTAAACAAAAATAAATAAATAAATATTAATTATATATAATTTAATTAATAAAAACAGCAAAAATTGCAACTAGTCTTGAAAATATGAAAAATAAACAGAATAAACTTTGGAAAATTTATATGGACTTGTAAAAATATTTATAACAAAGATAATAACATAAAATAAAAATTCATTCACAACATAAATATATAAATTTTAATTAAATATAATTTAAATGAAGAAAATAGCAGAAAAATAGAAAATAGCCTTTAAAAATAGGAAATAAATGCAGTAAATTTTGGAAAATTTTTATTATCACTTTAAAAATATTAAAAGACAAAATAAACATAAATAACATATTAACAAATATTGGAATAAAATATAATAAACAAAATGTGATTTATATAATTTAAAATAGACAAAATTGCAAAATAAAACAAATTATACTCAAAATTGAAATGTACATAACTTTCACAGTTTAAATCCGTTTTCAACGAAACGAAAAGCAATAATCAAGTTATTAAATCTATTTTCATAATATAAGATAAAAGTAAGAATTTAAATAATTAAATTTGACATTTAAATGTCAAGGTTTGACCAGTTTGAACAGAAATTCATCTTTCAGTAAAATATCCAATTTATACCGGTTTGAAAATATAATTCACATAATAATTAACACTTATATTTAAAAATTAAATGTTTGAAATAAAATAAGTTTAAAATAATTTAAAAATAAAATAAAGTCAAATATTGAAATATTTGAAAAAATCTAGGGTTGTTACACATTGGGTAGAGCTTTTCCCTTAGATTGTTGACTTGTCCCACTTGTACGGCTAAGATTAGGATATGCATCTTTATCTGATTGTATGCAGACCGATGCATGTTGATAATGTGGAAATTCTATATATAGCTTTGGGGGCTTTGACGTGTATTCTTCGTATAAGCTTTAGGCATTTTGAGCCACTGATATATCTTGAGGCTACTTTAACCGCTAACTAGGTTTTATGCTGAGGCGCTTTAGACCATTAGAGAGAGCTTTGATCTCGTATTTTGAATTAAATACTTTTGGCATATACTCTCGGTTATGGTTGCCTGGGCCATCTTTCAAGACTATAACACTTAGGTGTTTTTCAGTACGTAACTTGAGTGCGGTATGGAGCCTTGGGAACGTAGCATGCCTTGATGTTATTAATCTGTTTGGTATAAGGTTGATTTCATGATTTATGCTTTTGGTTGAAGATTGGTTATGTGACCATTGATTTTGTTACGAGCGAAACACATAGTTCTCCATTTTCTTTGTATTATAGATTCATTCTTTTGGTCTTAATATTGCATTTGGTATTATCCTTTAGACATTTATCCATGTTTCGATATGAGAGTTGTACAAAAATAAATACAAAGTTTGTATTGATATTAAATACTTGTGGGAAGTAAATACATGGTAGTGCTTTTGAGCTTAAGGCAAAATATTGAAATCCTCACATTTTTCATATACAATAAATACCTATGATTATTTATTTTATGTTTAAGCTTTCATATCTTAATGTTAAATATAAGGAGGGGTAAAAATTATGCTATAAAAAAATGCTCCACCAAAGTTTTAGTTTGTAGGATGAATACGAAGTGAACTTTGCATTAAGGAGAGTTACATCATACTTCTGTATGTGGTTATTTATCTCTCTATATTGTTGGCATTAGGTTCTCATAACTTTTGAATTGATAAATTTCCAACAGAATTTTAGGAATCTAACCCTATCGTGCAATGAGGATTTGAAAACGAATTTGTAAGTCTTACCTTAAAGTGAAGGTTTTGAAACTTAACCTCGTCGGACAGTGACGATTTGAAATATGATTGTGCATAAATCTCATAGAGAGGGTTTTAAAGTCTAGCCTTATCATATAGCAAGGATTTGAAACATGGACCTTATCATATATTCAGGTCTAGAAATCTAACTTTATCGTATAACAAGGATTTTAAAAGTGAACATATAGTGAGGTCTTGGAAGTCTAACTTCATTTTATTGTAAGGATTTAAAAGTGAATTTTGAAAATTTTACCTCTTAATGAGAGTTTGGAAAATGAACTTGAACATTTTACCACGTAATGATGGTATGGAATTTAAATTTAAAGATCATACTTCATAATAAGGGCATTGAAAATTATTTTTAGAAATTTAACCTCATAGTGAGGGTTTAAGAATTGAATTTGAAGATTTTACCATGTTATGAGTCTTTGAAAATGAATTTTAGAAATTTAACCTTAAAGTAAGGGTCATGAAAATAAATTTTTATAATCTAACCTCAACCTAAAGTAAGGATTTTGAAGATATAACCTCATCATTTAATGAAGATTGGAAAGTGAATTTTGAATAATCACCTCGTAATGAGGGTTTAAAGGGTAAAATTGAAAGTTTGTCCTCGTTATATAGCGAGGGTTTTGAAAAAATTAATATCTATTGTCGTCATATAGTGAGGATTTTAAAGATCTAACCTCATCGTTTTGTGAAAAATGATGTAGTATAAAATATGTTAATGTAGATGGATTTTAATGCTGCCTTAACAATAGATGGGGGATGAATAATGTTTTATAACTTATATGGAATTCTTCTAACCTATTTGAATATTTAAATTTAAACGCAGATAGTTAACATAGTATATATTAACAAGCAGTCACACATATATGTATGTATGTATATATGCAATAAAAGTAAAGTAAAAGTTTGAGAGATGACACAAGGAGTTTTAGATTGGTTCAGATTAACAAATCCTATGTCCATTCCTGTATAGTGTATGTACAGATTTCCCTTCTAAAGCCTACTTTAAACAGGTAGCAAGCAAACTAGAATACAACCTCGATTCCAAGGCAACGAGATACACCCTCCTAACTTTCCAAGCTCATGGTAGAGTCTTGATTTAATCGAGCAATAAGATCCCACTTGATTTAAACCGGAAACGAGCATACCCACTTGATTTGAATGGGCAACGAGCACATCCACTTGATTTGAACGGGTGACAAGCACCCTTAAACAAATAGTTGTTAATTCAAAATACAAAGGTTGTACTATGGATACAGAATATCCTATTGCACTTTGATAGCACTTTGACCTTTTGAATTGATGAGAGAATACTTTCAAATTTGTGATTATGTTGTACAAATTCAATCTAATAAATTAGAGATTGAATTTGAAGAGTATGGAAAGCAGATTTTATTAAATTTATAATGGGAATTTGGAGTGAGAAGAAAGTAGAGAATGCAGCCATAAAAATTCCTTTTCCATTCCCTTTTATATAATGTTTGAATGGATGTGTCTATTTGCGAAGAGATGCAACCAAAAATCACATATATTCAAAATTCAAAAGACAACTCTTCAAAATAATATATGTCGACATACCTATGTAGGCTATATCGACATACTTGTGTATGTTTTTACATTAAGGTATTTCAAAATTCTAAAATTTTGTAAAATTATTTAAACATGGCATATATTACTAATATATAAGACTTTTATGAAATATTTGTAGAAATATATTTTAAAAATAAAATAAATAATTTGATAATAAAATAAAAAATTTGATAGTGAAAAAATATTTTGCCAAGAGAGTAGTCAAAAAAAATAAAGATGTTATTAGAGGACTTCAACAAATTAATTATTATTTATAAACTATAAACTATAGTCATGAACTCATCATATATTTTTCTCTAATCTCATTAGCTTTTAAATATCTTGTTAATCTTTGAATCTTGATCTCTAGTCTTTACACTGATCAGTCTTCAAACTTGATTAGCCTATACTTGTATAAACCTGTATAATATCCTGCAAAATATTATATACAACTTGAGAAAACATTTGTATCTAAATTTATATGGTTGTTGTCATTAAAATATATTTTTTTCGTATGAATAATATCACCTTTTCGATGATGGCAACCATGTAAATATATTTATTATAAAATATAATGTAACTCCCCCTAAATTGGTTAACTCCCCTTTTTTGAATAACACCACCTCGGTATATGCATATATTATATTTTTATATTTTTCTCACCCATATGTCATCATAAAGAATGGGTAAAGAAAAATAAACACCCCCTAAATGTTACATATATTAAATACTATGAAATGTGAAAATGCTGTATATGGAATTAATATTAGCATTAATTATAAGATTGTTGTGAAAAAAAACTATACATATATATACACACACACACACACACACACACACACACAAACAATTATAGTTACATCTGTTTTAACAATACATCATAAATCTATACATTTATATAATTAGTTACATAAAAAGTACAAATTATAACCACTGTTAATTGTACATGGGAAAAATATGCAAATACTACATATTAAAAATACAAATTAAAAACCTATATAGATCCAAAGATAGGATTGGAGTTTATAACTTCTCAATCTTTATTACCCACTTTCGCTTTAGAGTTCGAGCATTCCAGGATGTTTCTTTGAACTTCTTTGCAGAAACTAGAAATAAAATATCAAAGAGAATTGAATTGTTTTTCTTGTTCTTTTTCCATAACTCCAAGTGTCGTTGATTGTGAAGAATGAAGCAAAGAGCATTCTTGAAAGATTGAAGAGTTTCTTCTATATTTTCACTTAGATTTTATTTTGAAAAATTGTTGTTTGGATTCATTTTTATGGAAAGAAATGTGTAGAAATAATAAGATAAGAATATGAATTGTTTTCCGAGTTCTTCTGGAGGAATTTTTTTCATTAGAAGTGAAAAGTTGGATTAGAAGCTAGTCCCTCCAAAAATTAAATAATTTTTTGAAATTCAAAATTATGAAAACTGCCAATGTATGTCAATATATATGCAGCAATTGGCATGTTTCTTATTTTTGTTTTAATTTTTTGTTTATATTTTATATTATTTTAGTTTATGATTCTAGAGAGTAAAGAACCTTATTTATAGTAATAATAAAGCTCCTAAGAAAATTTCGTTAATAACTAGAAAGATACATATATATAATGAAATATACTTGAATATATGAAAAGTAAAAGCTTGGAAACCATGAAAGCTAAATAGATCTAGAATGATGTTGGTGAAAATAAAGAATTTCATCCAAGCTTTGTAATAATCTTCCTAAAATATTTGTCCACCATGTTCTAGAGGCTAGTGAACTTCTTACTAAAGGAACATTTAAGTTTCTTTTGACAATTAAGAAGCTTCTCTTGGTTATTAAGAATTTTTTGTTAGAATAGTAGGATGGTTTGTTAAAGCTTTCTAGAGAAGTGTCTATTTCCTCCTCTTCTCCTTCTTGTTCTTCCTCCTTCTCTATTTCGCTATCTTCACTTTCTTCTTCTGGAAGAATTTATTATTCTTCCTCTCTTGCAAATCTCTTGTCCTTTTTGGTAAGAGTCACATATGGTTCAAACTCAAGAAGGATGTGCATGAGAGAGAGGTTTATTTTGTCGAAAATTTTATGGGCAAAATGTTTTCACCTCTTAGAACAATACTATAATGACCCAATTTTTCGATGCCCGAAAGTCGACATCGATACGTCCACTGTATCAAATGCTGCACAATCGAATGCCGAAAAACCGAACCCTTAGGGTTAAAGAAGAAGAAGATAGAAGAAGAAACAGAAACAATAACTGAATCTCAAATTTTGCAGTGGAACAATATATAATAGATAAATGAATAATCTTTAAAACAAAAGCTCTATATCAGTTTTTTTTACATACATCATCAGAGTTTACACAACGCAATAGCAGAACAGAAATATTATATACTAGAGATACGCTTTGCCATCCATCTTGCCTCCAAATCTCCACAGCATACCTTTTCCGACTTCGCTCCCGAATAACTGATAACCTAACTCTAGGCTGCCCGTGTGGAAAATCATGAACACCTAGACTTTAGAAAGAGAACAATAAACTCCAGGTCAGTCATGGAATTTGGGTGAGATCTTAAAACAGTTATTTTCACAAAGAAAATAAAAATAAAAATAAATCCGCTAAGCTTTTGGAAAATGAAACTATCATAAGGCATCCCCATATACACACAATGCAAGCACACAATTGGAGGAGATTTTTCTTTATGATAGCCAAACTGCTTGATACGCAAAAAAAAAATTATATTATCATTAGTGCATAGTGTGGAAAACATTTCAAAAGTATAATATAAATCTTAGCCAGCATACATACCATTATAGTATGCCTACTATAGCTACCATATTAGATGGAAGGTTCTACAACTAAAGCCGTACAAGGTGTGTATTGGTGATTAGATTTCCAACGAATGGTCAGGTTAAGGAACTTCCTAGGCCACATGCGTACGCCTCCGGAGGGACGCCCCAAGAACCTAACCGGATCTCTGCCAACACAAGGGCGAATTACCTGTATAACTAGGTAACTAACCGTCACGAGTGTGCCATCCCCCGGTCGTAACCGACCCTTATCCGAGGATCCTATACCACAAAGTAACAAATTTGCGGTAACCACAAAGGTTAAATATATAGGATCCATATCGTGATACCACCTTTTTCCAGAAGGAAACGGACATATCCTTCGGGGGCACCACCCCCAAATAACCTCGCCGCATCTTTCCTGTTTCGACCATTTCCGGGTTGTGAGGTCCAACGAAGTCGTGTCCAGAAAGCTACGCTTTACACAAAAGCCATTCTTTGATCAACAAATGATCAACAACACTTCGTATGCCACATTACCAAATTGGGAATGAATCACTAGTAAATATCAACTACATAACCTCCGAGCTCGTACGTCTTAGAGAAGGGTGTTAAGCTAAGAGAATAAATTCTCCGCCGCCAACAGAAATGTATTTGATAGAAACCAGCTTTACGTCTCAAAGTGTAACATCAGACACACATCCATACAAGTCCGTTTCGAGATCGAACGGAACTGAAGGCACTTCAAAGAAGCCCTTGCAATTTCGGATATTCACTAATCACGTCCGGAATCCCCATCACAAAGGGTGATAAAATCTCCATACCAGAGCATTCCAGTGCAGAGACATTCAACAGCTAATCCTTTTGTTTTCAAAAATACCCTGCCTTCAACACCATCTTCATATGCAATCCCATTTCATCGTATCATTATTTGGAATGGGTTTTATGACACAAGTCCTCTCCCGGCTAATCCGAATAACAAGCGCTAATTTTAAAAATAATTGTTACATTCAGATTTCAAATAAATCATAACATATTTCCACTTTGATCTTTTAAACAAAAGATCCACCACAAAGATTCGATGTGGTTTTCCGATAACTGTTTGGAATCTGACCCCCAGTCGCATCAAAATTCAAACGCCGTTTAAAGGCCAATATTGATAGTCAGTTATTTAGCTATCAATCAATATTTACTACAATCACCGGATTTTTTAAATAATTTTTCCCCAATTATTTATTTTCAAAATATCTTCGCAAGATATAATTTCAACTTAAACCATCTAAAAACGAATTTCAAATCACTTTCCTCACGCAGAATATGTTTCAAAATATTTATTCATTTTCCACTAAAAATCTGCCGAGTTTAAATAATTTAAAATAATTTAAATTACTTATCCAAACATATATATTTATAAATATTTAAAATAAAACTATTTTAAAACACTTTATTTTAAAACATTAGTTATAAAATCAAATATCAATATCTCACACAAAAACTCAAGTCCAAACTAATTTTAAAATAAAATTAGTAGATAGGGTATAACTATTTAAATAACGATTTTCTAAATCAAATCTCAATTCAGTCTTTAAATAATCACTTCTTTAATTAGCTGAATAATATTCACTTTAAAGATTTAAAAATAATTTACAAAAATAATTTCTTCAATAATATTCTTTCAAAACCAATTTCTAGAACATTTAATTTATACTTCAAAAACTACTTTGAAAACACTCTTGGCTTTTCGTGGGAAAATACATCATTGATTTCAAAATGGTCCGTTAAAATCAATTAATAAATCCTCTTTGATTTATATAGAGATGTGATGACGTTGTAATTTTAAGAAACAAGCTACTTTTTCCCATAAACACTAACACAAACTGGATGAAAAATATTGTGTTTAACAAACTAATATTCTGTATATATAATTATTTTTGGTTTAATTGTTCGGATTCGTACCAAAATATCAAAAACTAAAAACATCCAAAACACAAATAATTATGAATACAAAAACCAACCCAACTAGTTAACTAACATAACCAAACCAAACTGACTGAACTTATTTGGTTCAGTTAGTTTATTTGGTTTGTACCATAAATATTTACCCTTGAATCCATGCAGAAGTGTTTGTTATTATTGGAAAAAATGAATAAATAGAAGAAGAAAATTAGTAACAAAATATAGAAAGAATTTTTTTTTAACTGTGATGTGAGGTAGAGAATGTTGTAATAACTTAAACATTTGTTATTAAGCTCCTTATATTTTTACTTCCTTGGAATTAATTAGTGTATGTTTACTTTATTGTAATAAAAAAAAAAAAAATTTAATTGCAATGTTCTTCATACACATCCAACTAATGGTAAACGTAGTAGTAATAATAATAAATCTTAATTAAGGAAGAAATCTACGAGCCATAAATAAATCAAGGTTGTTATGTTGAACATGATCTCTACGGGCGGCCATTATGTATATATTATATTATTATTTGTATAACTTGACATATAAATTAATTAGTTGTGTAATGATGCTCGTTTTTGGAACACAGAAATGATGCTCATTTTGCAAGTGAAGAATTCTCGGTTGAAAAGTGTAAAAGTTGAAAGTGAAAAGAATATATAGTTCACTTATTGAACAATTTGATCCTAAGCTGCATTTTTTATTCTTAGACCCATATTTAGATCTTAAGTAGTATAAATCGATGTTTATTTTTGCATGTTATTTATTCATCACTACGATATTTGACTTCATTGCCGCTTATATATTGTCACAAAGAACACGTCCTATGACGCATAGAAACATACAATAGATTAAATACAGCAAAATATAATTTGGAAGCAGCAATTACTTTAACCCTTGCGTTATTAAGCATGTTGAACTTCATATTACATATGATAATCACATTATAATCAAGCCAATATAGCAACAGTCAAAAAGTGCACTTCAGCGGACAACAGTAACATTTGTTATCCTTGCACTTTCCATCCTTGTATTTGTTTTGACCGCAATATTTTTTGCATTCGCCTTTGACAGTGCATAGCTTTGGATATAAGCCCTCATCATCAGATCTGACCATTTCTGGTTATTTTAAAAAATGTTAGATATCATTCAAAAATATATTCTACAGAATAAAAAGACATCGCAAGTGCATCAAGTTTTTCAAAAGAAAGGATCCTAAATTTTAGTCTAGAAAGATTTAGTCAACCAACAAAATTGAAGATCGTATAGTTGATGGAATGATTACTATATAAAACAAAAAAACTTTATAAATGAAATATATATAATGGGGAGTTTATTTTTAGTGAACAAACAAATTTCTTAAAAAATTGAACTATTAATAAATTAGTTATAAACGTTGCAATAAATCCTAATAATCTTGAGCATGTATCTTATAAATTTTAAGCAATTATCATTGTAAGTTGTCTATAAACACATTAGCTAGTGATTTAAATATCTTTAACAAGTCACCAATGATGTCTATGGATGAACTTTAGGAAAATTTAAAAAAAAATTATTGTTGTTGAAAATACTAATGACCAATATAAAACAATTATACACATAAGAATTTGATGTATAGAAGTATATCTTGAAAGGTATTGCATACCTGGAGAAGAAATGATCATAGACAGAATAATAATACAGCACAAAATAAAACTTTTCATCATCTTTTAGATTGTACTATTCTCAATAATATTGGACTTCTTTTATAATCAAGTAATTTGATACTTGACACGTATATTTATAGTTGATAAAATGGAAAAGAAAATTAATTTACCAAATAATTAAATTAATAGACATGACAAAATTAGGGATATCTGGATAAGATAACACATAATCCTGATTTCAACTTATTTATTAAACTGCTTAAAATAGTTTGAATATTATCTTAAATTATTCTCTAATTAATATTTTATTTCGTGGTAAAATAAGAATAAAACATATATTAAGTTTTTTCATCCTTTAATTATAGTATACCTAAAAGTAATTATAAGCTTCTTATACATCCAATGATTTAGGATTTGACACCCATATTTATAATAAAATTGATAGGACATAACAGAAATTGGAGTCGATAATACATAGATCCAATGGTGAGTTCAACTTATTTCTCAAGTTGCTCATTATTTTGTGTTATTTGTTAGGGTTATCTCACATGTTTCAAATTAGAACAACGGTTTGAAGTTGAAATAGTTCCCATCCCTTCATAAATTGATGATAGGTACATAGACACGATTTGGTAGGTATGTAAAATTATGAATTATTTTGTAACACAATTGTGTGCCCACTTAATATAACAAAATAGTATTCTAATTAATGTTATAGCTTAAGGATGATAACTTAATTACAACTTTTCAAATTGATAATTAAGTGTGTTTTACAAGATTATTAGGACAATGATAATACAAACTCTATTAATACTCCAAAATTGATGAAACGTTAATGCACTCAAGCTTTGCAAATTGATTAAATATACATGCACTCAAGCTACACTCATTGACGCAACAACCATAATGGGCACCACTTCAATGTTCATTGGGCTAAATTTACGTGCTTGAAGTATAAGTGAAAATCATATTTACATGTTTGTTCATATGAAAAGAAGTGAAATCTCTTAAACTATTAAATTAAGTTCCATGTTGTTTTTTAATGTAAAGTGATTTCTTCATTTATTATTTCCATAAAATAGGTCTCTACTTTTTGCAATTTTTTTACAATATAATGTATTTGAATATATTATTCTTTCACCGAATTTGTTCCCTTATATCAATAAATGAAACATGTATTTTGTTATGGAATGAAATGTATATCATTAATGATATAATTTACTAAATTTTCAAATGTTATCATTTTGTTATAGATTTTTCGTAGATATGGTACATTGCACTTTTACAGTCTAAGATACTTGGAGCTTTTGAGTTTATTTATTTTGCAAATGTCTTTCATTATGTAATAAAAATAACATATTAAATGAAAACAAATGTTATGCGCTAGAAAATGTTCACCGTAATGGATTTTTTGTGTAATCCTTGTTGCTTTTATTGTGCTCTGCATTTTTGCAGTGTAACATATCTTAAGGATGATAACTTTCAAATTATTTTACGTTGTTACTTTTAATTAATGCTATAGCTTAAGGATGATAACTTAATTATAACTTTTCAAATTGATAATTAAGTGTGTTTTACAAGATTATTAGGATAATGGTAATACAAACTCTATTAATACTCCAAAATTGATGAAACGTTAATGCACTCAAGCTTTGCAAATTGATTAAATATACATGCACTCAAGCTACACTCATTGACGCAACAACCATAATGGGCACCACTTCAATGTTCATTGGGCTAAATTTACATGCTTGAAGTATAAGTGAAAATCATGTTTACATGTTTGTTCATATGAAAAGCAGTCAAATCTCTCAAACTATTAAATTAAGTTCCATGTTGTTTTTTAATGTAAAGTGATTTCTTCATTTATTATTTTCATAAAATAGGTCTCTACTATTTGAATTTTTTTTTACAATATAACGTATTTGAATATATTATTCTTTCACCGAATTTGTTCCCTTATATCAATAAATGAAACATGTATTTTGTTATGGAATGAAATGTATATCATTAATGATATAATTTACTAAATTTTCAAAGTTATCATTTTGTTTTAGATTTTCCATAGCTATGGTACATTGCACTTTTACATTCTAAGATACTTGGAGCTTTTGAGTTTATTTATTTTGCAAATGTCTTACATTATGTAATAAAAATAACATATTAAATGAAAACAAATGTTATGTGCTAGAAAAAGTTCACCGTAATGGATTTTTTGTGTAATCCTTGTTGCTTTTATTGTGCTCTGCATTTTTGCAGTGTAACATATCTTAAGGATGTTAACTTTTCAAATTATTTTACGTTGTTACTTTTAATTAATGCTATAGCTTAAGGATGATAACTTAATTATAACTTTTCAAATTGATAATTAAGTGTGTTTTACAAGATTATTAGGATAATGGTAATACAAACTCTATTAATACTCCAAAATTGATGAAACGTTAATGCACTCAAGCATTGCAAATTGATTAAATATGCATGCACTCAAGCTACACTCATTGACGCAACAACCATAATGGGCACCACTTCAATGTTCATTGGGCTAAATTTACATGCTTGAAGTATAAGTGAAAATCATGTTTACATGTTTGTTCATATGAAAAGCAGTCAAATCTCTTAAACTATTAAATTAGGTTCCATGTTGTTTTTTAATGTAAAGTGATTTCTTCATTTATTATTTTCATAAAATAGGTCTCTACTTTTTGCAATTTTTTTACAATATAATGTATTTGAATATATTATTCTTTCACCGAATTTGTTCCCTTATATCAATAAATGAAACATGTATTTTGTTATGGAATGAAATGTATATCATTAATGATATAATTTACTAAATTTTCAAATGTTATCATTTTGTTTTAGATTTTCCGTAGATATGGTACATTGCACTTTTACAGTCTAAGATACTTGGAGCTTTTGAGTTTATTTATTTTGCAAATGTCTTACATTATGTAATAAAAATAACATATTAAATGAAAAAAAATGTTATGCACTAAAAAATGTTCACCGTAATGGATTTTTTGTGTAATCCTTGTTGCTTTTATTGTACTCTGCATTTTTGCAGTGTAACATATCTTTATTGGTTTAGTTTACTATACTAATGGAGTTACATAAGGATTTGAAATGCCTTGGATATATTGCAAAATGGTATGTTTCATGCATTTAAATGATAAAACTCACTAGTTGTTTAAAATATTATTAATTGTTCATTTTTTCTCCTTTTGTTAGATAGATTTTCAGTCAAAATTCAACAACCTGGTGTCCTAGAATAACATTTCGAAAGAAAAAATATAATAGCAAGATGCTGGGCCGAAGTCAAGAAGCCTAGGCATAATGTAAGAGTAGAATAAAGTGCTATAAGTAAAGAATAAAGATTTATAGTTGTTCGAGAGCATTTCCCTATGTCGAATGTTGGGATGATTCTTTAATACTTCGTTAAATAAGTCAAGATTGGCTTTACATGGTCAAATTACAATTTCGGCCATTAATAAACTTTGCAAAAAAGTTAACTCCAAAAAATGAAAAATTCAATTTGGACATAAAAATTTGCTGAGTTGCCCCCCTTAAATTTTAAAGCAACTCTAAGACGAAATTCTTGCTAAAATCACAAATGTTTGGATTGAATTAATGGACCTTGACGATAATGCAAATCAATATGAATTAGAGCTAATAAACATAGAATTTAAAGTCTCTTATGAATTTTTGAAGTATGAAATTTCTCAGGTTGCATATGGTCGGGTGAGGGATTGGTAATATAATCACGCAGTGACAATGAGTGGTGTGTATATCAACAAAGATGAGCCAATAAGAGACTTGTTTTGTCGGCTCGCACTGCGACTACGTGGTAGAGCTAACTATGTGTAAGGACCCATAAATTTTCGATAATTAAAATAGCTAATTTAATAAGGTTTCGTGATTTATTGTTAGAAAAAAATTGTAAGTCGTTTGGAATAATAATAAATGTTGAATCCATTGGGTATTATAGAGTAATTGATTGATAAGTAAAATCTATTTAAATTAAATATTGAACAGGTAAATTGTTTAAATTAAATATTTAAAACTTATTGAATAATTGAATAACTGTAAAATGAAAATAGTGTTCTAAATTGTGAATTGGTTTTAAAAGTTGAATCTTATAAGTTCAATTTCAATATTTCAAAAGATAATGAATTATTGGATAATCGAAATTGTTTAAATTTAATATTTGGAATTTATTGAATAATTCAATAATTGGAATTGAAGAACCGTATAATGGAAAAGGTTGTTCTATAATTTTAATTCGTTTCAGAAGTTAATTTTTTAAGTTCGTTTTTGAATATCTCAAAAGATAGTGATTCAAGAATAACGAAATTTGTTTAAATTTAATATTATGAATGTTTGAATAATTAAATTCTGAATTTGATATGATTAATTTGATATTGAAATTTAATATATGAAAATAGAGTGAATAATTGGAATTTGATTTAATATGATTCAAATCGGTTTCCAAAGTGAATGTAAGTTATATCGGGATTATAATGGAGTTAATAAGATTTTTAAAATTGGAATTTATTCGATAATTGAATAACGGGTTTAGTATGATTAAATGATTTTAAAATTTTATTTTATCATATTGGAGTTATAGTGATGTTATAGAACTTTTAAAACTGAATTTAAAATTTATTTGTGAAAATTGAATATTTTAATATTTAATTATCGACTGAAAATAGCCAATTTTTGAAGTGTCTCAGAACTGGACGAAACTAGTTCCATTGGATCCGTAATAATTTGTTATTACCGGATTTCAATTTTCGTAGCAATCGGAGTTGTCATTTGACCGTGGCAGCTCGAAACGCATCGAAATTGTTTTAATATTAATTTGAAGAGTTAAAATAGTCATTTTTCAAACAGTCTCGGATTTCGACGAAACTAGTTTCATCGGATCCGTAACGTGATATTATTGTAAGGTTTCAAATTTCGTGTCAATCGGATTTACCATTTGTCCGAAGCAAGCTAAAACGCATAGAAATTCGTTTAACTGATTTAATTTAAATTTGATCGTTTATTTCCGTAGCTCACACAGATGATCGAATTAGCTTCCGAAACCTGTTCCATTGTGTCCGAAACGCGGGGTAAACCTTAGAAACGCCGATCACCGCGCGTAAATCGGAGTTCGGGAAAACCGGAATGAATAGTGTTCGTTTTATTTTCTATAACTAGACCATTTATTCAATAAAAAATAAAAAAATGAGCTAGGGTTCTCATGGCCGGCCGCCACTTTCGTATTCTAAGGCCAAAATTGCTCGATTTTCTTTCTTAATTTCCTTCCAATCCATCGATTATTTCCAGAAGGCTTCAACTAGAAGATTGTAGATCTCCTCGAGCTCTACGCGATCAACGGTGATGATCGAATTTGGTGAGGCGAATCAACGGCAATTGGCTCGAGAATGCCGGCCGTTCAACATCGTTTTGCGCGCATAGGGGAGGCCGAGCGCCTAGCTATTGAAGCCGAAGGTGGCTCTGGTGATGGCCGTTCTGATGGGGGTTAGATGATGGGGTTTTGTCAACGTTTGGGGGGTGCGAAAATTGGTTGGTGGTCGCGTATATGGGTTTCGGTCGTGCGCGTATAGGGTTGGGGAAGAAGCTTTGGGGGACGGCCTGATGCTATGGCTGGGAAACCTAACGGCTGTGATAGGTTAGAGAAAAAAAAGTAAATTTTATTTATATTAATTCATGTAACCTTTAAAATATCATATCTTGTTCGTGCGAGGTCGGAATTCGACGAAACAAGTTGCGTTGTCTTCGTTTCGTCGAGCACTACGCTATGGAACTGGATTGGAAGCGTTTGGAGCTAGAGAAAATTTTGTGTTAAATCAAACGTCGTCCGATTTGATTTAAAATCGTAAAAATCAAGATGAGTGTTTTATAACGCTCACAATATACTAAATATCTTTATGCTAGTTAAATTTGACATTGTGAAGTGTTATGAATTTTATTTGTTGTTGTTTGATAAAATTTAATTGTCATATAGATTGTCATTTGAATTAACAGTTAAAATTTAAATTGACAGTCAAATCGAAATTGAAATTGAACTGCGATTAAATTACCTGATATTGATAACTATGAAATTGCCATGAATTGTATTGTCTATTGGATGATGTATTTTGATGGATGTTTTTGGTTGATATTTAAATGTTTGGATGTTTATTTGCTTATATATATCCTGTTATGCATACATATGAAACTATGATTTGATTTAAGTGATATATATTCATCCTCGACATTTAATTGAAATAAATAATTACTTGGCCATAGGATGGATAATTATATACAGATACCGAATTGGCTAAATTAATAATTTTTAAAATCGTTGATTTGAAATTTATTTAAATGTTTTGATTTAAAAGTTATAAACAGAAATCAATTTATAAAAACCGAATTTATCGAAAAATTGAGTTTGGAATGTTGAAATAGATTTTGGTTAAAAGAAATTGTTAAATGATTTAAGTTGAGACTTTGAAATTTAAAATTGGGTTATGATTGAAGTTCGAAAATTTATTCGTTTTAAAAGATTGAACCTTAATTCGAGCTTTGAATATTACTAAGTAAAAGCGATATAAAATGATATTTGAAATTGAGCTTGAAATTGAATCATATTTGTAAGTGAGATTTAAATTTGAATATTGAAGGAAAATTTTGTTAAGTGTTAAAATTTATATTTTAAAAAATCAAGCTAAAAATCGATATAAAATTGAAATTGAATAAATTAAAGGTGAATGAAAATTGAATTAATTTTAAGTAAAAGTTGACATTGATTTAATCGAAATCGAAATTGAATCTGTAGAATGGAAATTGAAATTGATTTGAATTGGGAAGTTATAATTGAAATGGATTGGTTTTGAAGATGTGTTATTTTGTTTTCCAAATTGCTCGGTTATATAAACCATTTTGAATACTTAAACTGTTTTAATCTATTTTAAATCTACTTAACCCAATTTAAATTATTTTAAACTAAATTTATCTATTTCAAATCCATTTTAAGATTTTAAGTATTTTAACTATTTTAATTATTTAAAACTACTTTTAAACTACTTAAAACTATTTTCTAAAATTCTAAGCTGATCAATAAAGTGGATTGTTTATATTTAAATCTTGAATTTAAATACGAATTGAGTTAAATGAAGTTGCAAACTAAATTGAAATTCAAAATGATTTTGGAATCGAAATGAGATATTGATGCGAAAAATGATTTTTGAAACGGAATCTTACATTTGAATAGATACGATGATATTTGATATGGACTTGATTTTTAAAGCGGATATGATATTTGATATCAATTATGAACCAATTTGAAATGTAAAAGAGCCAACGGTGTAATAATACGTAGTTATTAAAGAGGCCGGGATCGGATATGGACATACTCTCTGTCGATACCGAAAATCACTTTAATAACTATTATACGCGCAGTGTTGATCCAGAATGAAGTGGATGGTTCGGTGAACGCGTTGACTGTAGAAAGAGAACGATTATTGGATGACCCCTGACATGACTAAAACAGGAGCCGCGTCGGGCCATTGAGGTTCGCCACCTATAGCGGACACACTTCTTCGATACCATATCTATTACATTTGGGATGCGATTTGGGTGCACCCCTTGATTTGGGAGCGTTGTTTCGCGGTGTTGGGGTAGCTGCTGGCTATGCTCAACATCAGTCCGGATCACGCAACTACTAGTATCCTACTTGGTATCGCCTCGTATACCTTGTCATACTGATTATCCTATTCGCGACCACTACGTTTGTTTTGTGTTATACCTATGGGGTACCCTCTGACAACCACCAGTTTACGGTGGGGCTTACGGTGCTGTATAGACTATTACTGTAACAACCCTAGATTTTTATGTATATTTTAATTTTGACTTTATTTCATTTTTAAATTTTTTTAACTGGTTCCATTTCAAACTTTTCATTTTTAAATATAAACTTTGATTATTATGTGATTTATATTTCCAAAATGGTATAAATTGAATATTTTCCTAAAATGTTGATTTTGGTAAATTTGGGTCAAACTTTGATTTTTAAATTTCAAATTTAAATATTTAGATTCTTAAATTTTATCTTTTATTATGAAAATAGACTTAATAACTTGAATACTGCTTTTCGTTTCTTTGAATACAGATTTAAATTGTGAAAGTTATGTATATTCCTATATTGAGTGTAATCTGCTTTATTTAGCAATTCTGTTTATTTTAAATGATATGAACTATATTTTTATTGTCATATTTCATTTTAAAATGTGTCAATATGTCATGTTATATATACTTTGTCTTTTAAATTTTATTAAAGTGGTTTTTAAATTTTCCCAAAGTCTATTGCATTTATTTTCTATTTTTAAAGGCTAATTTCAATTTTTCTGCTATTTTCTTCATTAAATTATATTAAATTAATATTTATTTATGTATTTTGTGAATTCATTTTTATTTTATGTTCTTATCTTTATTTATAAATATTTTTCAAGTACATAATAATTTTCCAAACTTCATTGCATTTACTTTCATATTTTCATGACTAGTTTGCAATTTTTGCTGTTTTTATTAATTAAATTATATATAATTAATATTTATTTATTTATTTATTTATTTTTGTTTATTTACTGTATTTTCGTGTTTTTATCTGTAATTATAAGTAATTTTTAATTTATTAAAATTTGCAAAAGAAATTAGAGAAATATGAAGAGTTTTGACCATTAACATACCATTGTCTTTTCACCTCCTTTTGTCTTTTCAAATTCAATAACACTTGCATTAATCATTTGCTGACCATATCTCTTTGTTTCAGCCAACTCTTCCATTGTTTCTCATGTGAAAATTTTCCCTCAAACCCTAAAAGAAGTTTCGAACATCTCCAAGAAGAAATTTTGGTAAAAACTTTCATTTCTTTTTACATTTTCTACTTGATTTACTTGATTTTTGCACTTGCAATCTCTTATGCAGTTCGGCCCCTCCATCTCCAGCGCCTTGGCCGCCTCCACCACCACCTATTCTAGCCACCATACCCTCCTCTCCACTGCCATTCCAGAGTCGAGGCCATCCATGTTGATGATCCACCAAAATATGAAGCAAACTCCACCTATATCCAACATAGTCTAGCTACCTTGCTTCCATCACCTCCTCCATCACTTTGGCCGACCATACACCACCACCACCAGCAAATTCCTGACCTGAGCCCATTGCCACATCATCCTCCAGCCCACTACAGACCTGGCCGTGCCCTCCTTGGCCTTGGCCGAGCCCTCTAGTGCATAGGAATCCATGATATGTGCCTTGTAGTGTTAGTTCATGCTCATATATATTTGCTCCATCATTTTGCCATGCTAGGCCGACCTTTAAGAACCCAAACCAGATCCAAACCATGCCTTTAGCCGTGCCATTTCAGATCTGGAGTTGAAGCATAGGTGATAGAAAGCAAGTGCAAACACTTTGGTGATGTTTTGTGTATTCATTTCTAGCTTTGTTTAATTGAATTTGGGTTGAAAACTTATGTTATATTTATTTGTTTTGTCTCATGTATCCAAGGAGAATTAATCTTTGGCTCTTCCACTCATCTTTGTGTCGTGTTATCATTCTTGTTTGGATCTCATTCGTGCATTCGTCGTTGTGTCTCCAGCTCAAAACAGTGAGTTATTCTCACCAGACAATATGTACATGTATAACTAGTAAATTAACCCCTTTTGAATCTGTAAAATGCATTATCATGTTACACCTGCTATATTATGATTATATTATATTCACCCGTGCTTATACACCTGTTATAATATCTGTTACTATTATATTATGCTGTTCTGTTATTTTTATCAGTTTATCACACTGCAAGTTCGCTTTAGATTATAATCACTATGGGTTGAAATGATACATACCCGAATGGACTTTAGAATAGGAGAAAATCATTATGGGCTGAAATGATAGGCCTGAATGATTTTCAATTATTTTCATTTACTTGGGATTGTGGGTTTGAAAAGATCAAACCCGGGTTTTCTTTGTAAATTACGGGTTGAAATGATATATACCCGTATCACTTTACCTAGGCTAGAAAATGAAATACAGACCCGTTGTTAAAATATGTTTTTCTAAAATTTTAAAATATTTTAGAAATGTAAATATTATAATATTTTAATGTAAATTTGATAAAAAATGATTTTTGTAAAGCATTATTGATTTTCTAAAGTTTTATAAGTGAAATAAATAAATGGTAAAATTAGAAAATCTAAAATGTAAGTTATTTTGGAAATTATAATTTGGTGATAATTGGAATTTAAATTAAATATGAAAATATGATAAATTTATGATATTTTGAATTTAAAAGAATTTAAAATGATTTTATAATATACTAATGATTTTTTTATAAAGTTAAATGTGAAATGAATGAATATTTAAATTTAAATTTTGAAATATAACTAAAATTGGAAATTTGTGAATTTTTCTTAAAAGTGAATTTTAAGTTAAGTAAATAAAAATGAAATTGAGTTATATTTGAAAATTTAAACTTAAGTGTTAAGTTAAATTTAATTTAATGAATTTAAAATTTAATGTTGAAATTTTAATAAGTAAATTATTATTAAATTTGATTTTGAATGGAAATTGAACTTATAAAATCATGAGTATAAGGGTATTTAAATGATTGTTTTAAAAGTGAAAATGTGTAACTATAAGTTAAAATGAATTAAATAAAAATTTAATTGTTTGTGAAATTATATTGAATATTTGGAATTTAATTAATAGCAATTTTGAAATGCTATTATTTTCTAATGTAAATGATATTATGGCATTTGTAAATGCTGTAGTTGATAGAAATGAACTAAATGGCTAAATTTAAGTAAGGGCTATAATTGTTGAATTTAGGTAAGGTTTTATTGGAACTAAAGTAACCCTATTATAGCATTTAAATGTTGTCTTTTATTAAATTGAATTTTTTTAAAAGTAACTTTCCGTAGCATTGTCTAAATGCTGCGAAAAGGTGAATTTTCACTGTTTGATAAATTTTAGGGAATGAATGAACTTTGAAAAGATTTAAAATTTTGGAAATTTAATAATTTAATTATTAAAGATAATAACTTCATTTTATGATTTAAAAGGAAGTAATTTGTTTCGAAATATAAACTATTTTGAAATGTGTTTTGTAATGGTATTTAAATTAAATAAAAATGAATGTGGTTTGGAAAATATTATATTTTGATATTACGAAATGGATTTTGAATGATATTGAATTTTGAAATGATATTTTATTTTGAAGTATAAAATACCATTTTGAAATTTTAACCACGGGATGTATTTAATTTATAGTTTAACTGATTCTTAAAGGATGGGTGATCCCAAGCATTCTTTAAGTTATTGTGCATTTCTACTACAGTTCACTTGAGTTGGTTTACATTATATAAGTATATATTGTCCTGACTCGAGTGTTCTGTGTTTTACTTTACGCTCAGGTCAGCCTGAGTATTTACCGCTTAGCTTTTGGATTTCTTTTCTGGAGCTAGGAATCGCTGGAGATTCTGCTTGTCTAGTTATCTATTTCCTTTCAGTTTTCATTGCTCTATTTCAGCTCTAGTATTTATAAACTTCTATGTATTTGAGATTTCTATTGTATATGTTTCAGACTAATATTATGTATTATGTTTAGAGAGTTTGTTATAGTAGCTTCATGAACTACTATGGTATTTTTATTTCCGCTGCGAGTTATTCTGATATTTCTGTTTCTGTGATTCTGTGATTATATTTAATTTGCTCCAAATTTATTTACAACGTGGTATTTTGACCAATTCAAGTCCGACATGTGCGGATGTGAATAACTGAAAATATCGGGTTGTTACAATGGCATTATAAAAATGTGTTAAGGGAGATTATGGTAACGCCTTAACGCTATTTTGATACTTTATATTACTGATAGCCATTATCTACTTAGCGTACATTACTACATAGTAGATAGTTTAACGGATCCTTAAGAGATGGAAAATCCTGTAACATCTTTTAAGTTATTGCACGCACGTTGACGCTGGATATGAGATGTCAAATTCCGTTAACATCTCTAACGCCGTTACACTCATTTTTATTTACGATTGATTTAACTTTTATAAGGATATTTTTTTCCTGACTCGAGTGTTTTGTCTTTTCATTACGCTCGGGTCAGTCCTGAGTTTTCAGATTTTCGAAGATCTATTCTGGAGGATGAAGACGAAGATTTGGTATACTATTAATATTATTACCCTTGCATCATGCTATCTGCTGCATTATTTTGATTGTTCTGTTGTATATGTATAACTCTGATAAATGTTGTATAAATAATTGTCAAAGTATAGTAAACAGCTTCATGAACTGTTTATTTGACTATTATATTTTATCGTTTCGCTACGAGATTCTGTGTTGTTTCATTTCCTTTATTTCTCCTCCTTTTCTTTTCTTATTTACCCCAATAACCATCTACCCTTTTGAATGGTTTAGAACCGGCATGGGTATTTGATCGTCGGTTTAGACTGTCCAAAAAGGCGGGTCGTTACAGATGGTATCAGAGCTTTGGTTTAGCGATAACCTTAGCTTTGTGGGGTCTGACTCTTTATAAATAGGGTAGTAATACCCTATGATGAGTCTCTAAGTGAATATATATATGAGAGAGCGTAGTTGTTAGTGATATAAAATGTTTTAAATTGTGTCGGTTGATTTGTTGAGTGGCTTATGGATTCTGGTCAATACGAGTAATTAACGTCATTGATAGGGATCTCTAAACACTCGAACAGAACAATTCGACATAGTATTGTTTTGAAATTGGGTAAATGAAATAATTTTGCCCTAATTATATTTTGTATATAAAGAATTCATTTCAAAATTTATTGTGATCTATCCAGCTTATTTGGTTGTTGGAAACGATAATATTGATTGTTATCATTAATTGGATATTGTGTTTTAATAAATAAGGCTTATTGAAAAATAAACAATAATAAAACAACTTGTGGAATGTTTTAAGAAAAAAAATCCTATAAGAATATTTTATAAGGGTGACTTATAAATTAAAATAGATTTAAATTGGAAAATATTGAATTTAATACCCGGAGATTTTGGAAAATGGTTCTCAAAGTTTTGAAGAAATATATAGTAATATTAGTTGGAAAATATTTATGAGAAATATTTTGAAAGGATTTTAAGAAGGAATGAATTCAGTAACCCTCTCTTATGTCGCTAGAAAATAATTTCGGTGATGACTATGCAGCATCATGGACGTTCGTTTTCGAGTCTCAAAGTGTGGAAGACTTCTAAGAAGCTTTGCTTTTCTTCGAAATTATTTTGGGTAAATGGGTTTTGATTTAAACTCCAAAGGTATGATTTGATATATATTAAAGATATAAGTGTATATGTTTATTTCAAACGATTTGAAAAGAACTGGGCATTTAAATTTCCAAGTTATGTTAATTAGTAATTTTCAAATTATTTGAATGAAATGTGAATAACCAGAAGTTATAAAATAAGAGGATTAATACATCTTAGCTATGGTTGTGAAACTTTAAAGTTGAAAGGTAAAGAGGATTTAAATAAATAAAATTTGTGAAAATTCTAATTAAGTAAAATGAAATTCTATAAATTTGTATAACACCAAATTTGCATTCTAATAACATATAATATGACTTACCAAATATTAGGAAGTTGGAATGATGTTTTGGATATGTAATGAGATATTGTACAACTAAACAGAACCTGAAAATAATTTAAGTATGTAAGTATGGTAAACTCAAAGGGAATTAAAATGTATATAAATGGAAAATTTGGTTGTGATAAAAATTATAAAAAACTTAAATATAGCATGAAATGATAAATGGATAAATGGAACAAGTAAGTGAACTTAAGAAAGAAGACAAATGAATTGTATAATATCTTTTTGTAAATTGGTTATAGAAAATAAATATAAATGGCATAGAAAAAATTGAATTTGTAACTTTGAGATAACCGTAAACTAAGAAAAGTCATATATAAGAAGTTAGACTTTTATGGAACGACTATAAATTAAAGTGATGACTAATAAAATGTTCCGCAAATAAATTGGTTATTAACTGAAACCGAATATGTAGTAAATGTAAACAAAAAACTTTGGTATAGCTAAGAATCAATTGGGAGAAGAAATTGAGTTTAATTAAATTATATAGAACGTTTAAAATGAACTTGACTAAGCAAATTCTTTGATAAGATGTTTATGAAAAGATAATGTTAAAGAATGTGCTATGTAAAGAAATGAATATACTAATTGAATAATGGATTGTGGGTAATTAAGTGAAAAAAAATAGAAGTCAATAAAATAATTTAGTATAGATAAATTGGATAGAAATCCATTGGAAGGTAATACGTGAGAATGTACGTATATTATTTTATTCGCATAACGATTTGATCCAAATTCGAGCACAAAATTTCGAGATGATCTACACCGATCCAAGTTAGGATTTTTCACTCGATTTTCGACGGCGAACCCTAGATATGGATTTTTAATTTGATTCTGGAATTCTCTATCATAGTATATGGCTATGCAAGGAGAGTAATAGTTTCCAATCAAGGAACCAAATCTGAGTCCGCACTAGAGAGTCGGGTGAACGATACTAGTTAGAAGTGAAATCGTGTGATCGAATAAGCGATTAGATTGATGTTGCTCACGGATGATATATGTACAGCTTACAGACTTAATTAAAGAATATTGGAAATTTAAGATGCCAAATATAAAATGGTCCTTTTAAAATTATATAATAGGATATATATATATAAAAGAGATAAACCAAATTGAATGTAAAATTAATAATTTGGTTATGTTGGGTATGATTTGGTTGTTATATGATTGTTAGTTGATTGTATATAATTCATTAAGTGTTAATGAAATTGAAAGCTATAAATCATTGAAATCAAATTGGAAGTTAAATGAATTTAAAAGAATTTAGTTTGATTCAAATTGGAAGTGAACTAATGTAAATATAAATTAGTGAATGTTAACTAATTGAATTGAGAATGAATATTAGAAAAATCCAATGTTAATGAATCAACTGTGATTAAAATTGAAAACCAAGTCAATAAATATTAATGATAAGTGAATTTATATTGATTGGTTATGGATTTGCTGGATGATAGTTGGATGATAGTTGATTAATGGTTGCATTTGTTGTTTTTGTTGCATTTGCTATGTTGGCATATGTAATTGTTATGTTGCTATATGATGTATATTGATATTATTTTCATATATGCATGTTTCTCATGGTTTTTTGAGTGTTTAGTAGGTGCGGATTACGCTTGCTTCGCATTTGGAGCTCGCTTTCGTGCTATATTAGCCGTATATGCTCGCTAACAATATATAAGGTACATATCTCGGATTACATACCATACTTTTACACTTTTTTCCCTGCGGGATGCCTCATCACTTGATGAGATGTATATTTGTGATACATATACTGTCGTTTTTTTTTTCGGATCGAGCCGCGCAAAGGAGACTCTGCCGAAATTTTCCGTAAATCCGGGTGTTCGAAATTTTTTCAAGTTTTAAATTTTTTTTATAACTTGTTTTGATAACTAACTTTTAAAGTTAGAAAGTCGTTCAGGGTAACTTAGTGGAAGTGTAGTAATGACTTTATAAGTGGAATTTCATTGTTTTAAAAGTTGGTAACTTTGAATAAAATATATCTGATGTTGAATTCTATACTTAGTTCCTTTTCCCTTCTTTTTCCTTTTCGGGGACGAAAAGTTTTGAGTGGGGGAGAGTGTAACGACCCGCAAATTTTCGATAACTAAAATAGCTAATTTAATAAGATTTCGTGATTTAGTGTTAGAAAAAAATTGTAAGTCGTTTGGAATAATAGTAAATGTTGAATCCATTGGGTATAATAGAGTAATTGATTGATAAGTAAAATCTATATAAATCAAATATTGAATATTGAACACGTAAATTGTTTAAATTAAATATTTAAAACTTATTGAATAATTGAATAACTGTAAAATGAAAATAGTATTCTAAATTGTGAATTGGTTTTAAAAGTTGAATCTTATAAGTTCAATTTCAATATTTCAAAAGATAATGAATTATTGGATAATCGAAATTGTTTAAATTTAATATTTGGAATTTATTGAATAATTTAATAATTGGAATTGAATAACCGCATAATGGAAATGGTTGTTCTATAATTTTAATTCGTTTCAAAAGTTAAATTTTTAAGCTCGTTTTTGAATATCTCAAAAGATAGTGATTCAAGAATAATGAAATTTGTTTAAATTTAATATTATGAATGTTTGAATAATTAAATTCCGAATTTGATATGATTAATTTGGTATTGAAATTTAATATATGAAAATAGAGTGAATAATTGGAATTTGATTCAATATGATTCAAATTGGTTTCCAAAGTGAATGTAAGTTATATCGGGATTATAATGGAGTTAATAAGATTTTTAAAATTGGAATTTATTGGATAATTGAATAATGGGTTTAACATGATTAAAAATGATTTGTAAAATTTTATTTTATCATATTGGAGTTATAGTGATGTTATAGAACTTTTAAAACTGAATTTAAAATTTATTTGTGAAAATTGAATATTTTAATATTTAATTATCGACTGAAAATAGCCAATTTTTGAACAGACTCAGAACTGGACGAAACTAGTTCCATTGATCCGTAATAATTTGTTATTATCGGATTTCAATTTTCGTAGCAATCGGAGTTGTCGTTTGACCGTGGCAGCTCAAAACGCATCGAAATTGTTTTAATATTAATTTGACGAGTTAAAATAGTCATTTTTCAAACAGTCTCGGATTTCGACGAAACCAGTTTCATCGGATCCGTAACGTGATATTATTGTAATTTTTCAAGTTTCGTGTCAATCGGATTTACCGTTCGTGCGGAGCAAGCTAAAACGCGTAGAAATTCGTTTAATCGATTTAATTTAAATTTGATCATTTATTTCCGTAACTCGCACATATGATCGAATTAGCTTCCGAAACCTATTCCTTTGTGTCCGGAACGCGGGGTAAACCCTAGAAACGCCGGTCACCGTGCGTATATCGGAGTTCGGGAAAACCGAAATGAATAGTGTTCGTTTTATTTTCTATAACTAGACCATTTATTCAATAAATAAATAAATAATGAGCTAGGGTTCTCATGGCCGGCCGCCACTTTCGTATTCTAAGGCCAGAATTGCTCGATTTTCTTTCTTAATTTCCTTCCAATCCATCGATTATTTCTAGAAGGCTTCAACTAGAAGATTGTAGATCTCCTCGAGCTTTACGCGATCAACGTTGATGACCGAATTTGGTGAGGCGAATCAACGGCAATTGGCCCGAGAACGCCGGCCGTTCAACATCGTTTTGCATGCCATAGGGGAGGCCGAGCGCCTAGCTATTGAAGTCGAAGGTGGCTCTGGTGATGGTCGTTCTGATGGGGGTGAGATGATGGGGTTTTGTCAACGTTTGGGGGGTGCGAAAATTGGTTGGTGGTCGCGTATATGGGTTTCGGTCGTGCGCGTATAGGGTTGGGGAAGAAGCTTTGGGGGACGGCCTGATGCTATGGATGGGAAATCTGACGGCTGTTATAGGTTAGAGGAAAAAAAGTAAATTTTATTTATATTAATTCATGTAACCTTTAAAATATCATATCTTGTTCGTGCGAGGTCGGAATACGACGAAACAAGTTGCGTTGTCTTCGTTTCATCGAGCACTACGCTATGGAACTGGATTGGAAGCGTTTGGAGCTAGAGAGAATTTTGGGTTAAATCGAACGTCGTTCGATTCGATTTAAAATCGTAAAAATCAAGGTGGGTATTTTATAACGCTCACAATGTACTAAATATCTTTATGCTAGTTAAAATTTACATTGTGAAGTGTTATGAATTTTATTTGTCGTTGTTTGATAAAATTTAATTGTCATATAGATTGTCATTTGAATTAACCGTTAAAATTTAAATTGACAGTCAAATCGAAATTGAAATTGAACTGCGATTAAATTACCTGACATTGATAACTATGAAATTGCCATGAATTGTATTGTCTATTGGATGATGTATTTTGATGGATGTTATTGGTTGATATTTAAATGTTTGGATGTTTATTTGCTTATATATATATATCCTGTTATGCATACATATGAAACTGTGATTTGATTTAAGTGATATATATTCATCCCTGACATTTAATTGAAATAAATAATTTCTTCGCCATAGGATAGAAAATTATATATGGACACCGAATTGGCTAAATTAATAATTTTTAAAATCGTCGATTTGAAATTTATTTAAATGTTTTGATTTAAAAGTTATAAATAGAAATCAATTTATAAAAATCGAATTTATCGAAAAATTGAGTTTGGAATGTTGAAATACATTTTGGTTAAAAGAAATTGTTAAATGATTTAAGTTGAGACTTTGAAATTTAAAATTGGGTTATGATTGAAGTTCGAAAATTTATTCGTTTTAAAAGATTGAACCTTAATTCGAGCTTTGAATATTACTAAGCAAAAGCGATATAAAATGATATTTGAAATTGAGCTTGAAATTGAATCATATTTGTAAGTGGGATTTAAATTTGAATATTGAAGGAAAATTTTGTTTAGTGTTAAAAATTGATATTTTGATAAATCAAGCTAAAAATCGATATAAAATTGAAATTGAATAAATTAAAGGTGAATGAAAATTGAATTAATTTGAAGTAAAAGTTGACATCGATTTAATCGAAATCGAAATTGAATTGGTAGAATGGAAATTGAAATTGATTTGAATTGGGAAGTTATAATTGAAATGGATTGGTTTTGAAGCTGTGTTATTTTGTTTTCCAAATTGCTCGGTTATATAAACCATTTTGAATACTTAAACTGTTTTAATCTATTTTAAATCTACTTAACCCAATTTAAATTATTTTAAACTAAATTTATCTATTTCAAATCCATTTTAAGATTTTAACTATTTTAACTATTTTAATTATTTAAAACTACTTTTAAACTACTTAAAACTATTTTCTAAAATTCTAAGCTGGTCAATAAAGTTATATTTAAATCTTGAATTCAAATACGAATTTAGTTAAATGAAGTTGCAACATAAATTGAAATTCGAAATGATTTTGGAATCGAAATGAGATATTGATGCGAAAATGATTTTTGAAACGGAATCTTACATTTGAATAGATACGATGATATTTGATATGGACTTGATTTTTAAAGCGGATATGATATTTGATATCAATTATGAACCGATTTGAAATGTAAAAGAGCCAACGGTGTAATAATACGTAGTTATTAAAGAGGCCGGGATCGGATATGGACATACTCTCTGTCGATACCGAAAATCACTTTAATAACTATTACACGCGGAGTGTTGATCCAGAATGAAGTGGATGGTTTGGTGAACGTGTTGACTGAAGAAACAGAACGATTATTGGATGACCCCTGACATGACTAAAACAGGAGCCGCACCGGGCCATTGAGGTTCGCCTCCTCTAGCGGACTCACTTCTTCGATACCATATCTATTACATTTGTGATGCGATTTGGGTGCACCCCTTGATTTGGGAGTGTTGTTTCGCGGTGTTGGGGTAGCTGCTGGCTATGTTCAACATCAGTCCGGATCACGCAACTACTAGTATTCTAGTTAGTATCGCCTCATGTACCTTGTCATACTGATTATCCTATTCGCGGCCACTACGTTTGTTTTGTGTTATACCTATGGGGTACCCTCTGATAACCACCAGTTTACGGTGGGGCTTACGGTGCTGTATAGACTATGGCATTATAAAAATGTGTTAAGGGGGATTATGGTAACGCCTTGACGCTATTTTGATACTTTATATTAGTGATAGGCATTATCTACTTAGCATACATTACTACATAGTAGATAGTTTAACGAATCCTTAAGTGATGGAAAACCCCGTAACATCTTTTAAGTTATTGCACGCACGTTGACACTGGATATGAGATGTCAAATCCTGTAAACATCTCTAATGCCGTTACACTCATTTTTATTTACGATTAATTTAACTTTTATAAGGATATTTTAGTCCTGACTCGAGTGTTTTGTCTTTTCATTACGCTCGGGTCAGTCCCGAGTTTTCAGATTTTTAAAGATCTATTCCGGAGGATGAAGACGAAGATTTGGTATACTGTTACTATTATTACCCTTGCATCATGCTATCTGCTGCATTATTTTAATTATTCTGTTGTATACATATAATTCTGATAAATGTTGTATAAATAATTGTCAAAGTATAGTAAACAGCTTCATGAACTGTTTATTTGACTATTATATTTTATCGTTCCGCTGCGAGATTCTGTGTTGTTTATTTCCTTTATTTCTCCTCCTTTTCTTTTATTATTTACCCCAATAACCATCTGCCCTTTTGAATGGTTTGGAACCGGCATGGGTATTTGATCGTCGGTTTAGACTGTCCAAAAAGGCGGGTCGTTACACTAGGTGTTTGGAAAAATGATCATTCGCTTCCCCTTGCCTTTGTACTGTTGTAATCTCATTTTAAATTTATACTAATTTGGTGGACGGTTGCGTGATTTTGTGGAGTGGTTTTTAGAACGGTGAATTTTTACCGAATATTTTTTTTACAAGTTAATGGTGTTTTGAGGAAAATTTCTTGAAATGATGGGTAAACTTAGGAAAAACAAGGGTATAGTGATTTTTTTGTTTTGTAGGGGATACTTGGCTGGTTTAGGTGTTTAAAAGTAATAGTCCTATAAAATTAAAAATAATTACAAATGATTAGAGCAGCATACCGTCGGTCTTTTTTGAGTTCCCCTTTACAAGGATCTATGCATTGTATTTATAGGTGACATGCAACCCTAACATTGTGTAACAACCCGATATTTTTAGCCGTTCGCATTCGCATATGTCGGACATGAATTGCTCAAAGTACCGCATTGTAAATAAATTTGGAGCAAATGAAACGCAATCACAGAATCACAGACACAGAAATATCAGAATAACTCACAACCAAAATTAAAATACCATAGTAGTTCATGAAGCTACTATGACAAACACTCAAAACATAATACGTAATATCAGTCTGAAAACATATACAATAGAGATCTCCAATACATAGAAGTTTAAAAATACCAGAGCTGAAATAGAACAACTGGAACTGAAAAGGAATAGATAACTAGACAAGCGGAATCTCCAACGATTCCTAGCTCCAGAAAGAAATCCAAAGCTAAGCTATAAATACTCAGGCTGACCCGAGCTTAAAGTAAAACACAAAACGCTCGAGTCAGGACAACATATACTTATATAATGTAAACCAAATCAAGTGAACTGTAGCAGTAATGCATAATAACTTAAAGGATGCTTGGGACCGCCGATCCTCTAAGGATCAGTTAAACCAAAAATTTAAATATATCCATGGTTAAAATTTCAAAATAGTAATTTATATTTTGAAATCAATTATCATTTCAAAAATTCAATATCATTCAAAAATCCATTTCAAAAATGTCACAATATCGTATCTTTTCAATACTACATTTATTTTATTTAAAATACCATTTCAATGCACATTTCAAAATAGTTTATATTTCAAACAAATTACTTCATTTTAAATCATTAAAATGAAGTTATTATAATTTCAAAATTTAAATCTTCCAAAGTCCATTTATTTACTTAAACTTATCAAAACGATGAAAATTCACCTTTTGCGGCATTTGGAAAATGCTACAGAAAATTACTTTCAAAACAGTTCAATTTAACAAAAGACAGCATTAAAAATACTGTAATAGGGTTACATTAGTTCAAATAAAACCTTAGCTAAATTCCACAATTATAACACTTACAAAGTACTATAATATCCCTTTATTAAAATTTATCCATTTGGTTCATTTATATCAACTACAACATTTACAATTATTGTAATATCCTTTACCTTAGAAATAATAGCATTTTAGAAATGCTATTAATTAAAATTCATGGTTTTCAATACAGTTTCACAAACAATTATATTTTAATATAAATCATTTTTAACTAAAAATCATAATTTATACTTTAAAAAATCATTTATAATGCCCGTATATTCATGATTTTATAAAGTTAAATTTCTATTCAAAAGTCAATATTTAATAATAATTTACATATTAAATTCAAACATTAAATTTCAATTCTTTATTTAAATTCAAGTATTAAATTTCATTTCTTTAATTAAATTTTCAACCTAACAATTAAATTTAAAATTTCGAAAAATATAACTTATTACCATTTATTTTACTTAATTAAAATTTTACTTTTTGAACAAAATTTCAAAAAATTCCATTTAAGTTATATTTCAAGATTTAACTTAAACATTCATTTATTCAACATTTTAGCTTATTCAAAAATCATTATAATCTCATAAAAATCATTTAAATTCATTTAAATTCAGAATATTATATTTTACATTTAAAACATTTTAGAAAAATATTATATAAACCACGGGTCTGTGTATAGTTTTCTAGCCTAGGTCAAGTGATACGGATGTATATCATTTAAATCCACAATTTACAAAGAAAACCCAAGTTCTATCATTTCAAACCCGCAGTCCCAAGTAAAATGAATAAAATGAAAACCGCTCAGGCCTATCATTTCAGCCTATAACGATTTTTCCCTATTCTAAAGTCCGTTCAGGTATGTATCATTTCAACCCATAGTGATTCTAGTCTACATGGAACTTGTAGTGTGATAAACTGATGAAAATAACAGAATATCATGAAATAACTATAACATATGGTATAATAGGTGTAAATATAGGTGTGAACATCATATGAATATAATATAGCAGTTATAACAGGATGATACACATTTACAGATTCAGGTGACGTCAGTTTATCACTATATAAGTTCATATTAGTCTGGTGAGATTTACTCACCTGTTCAAAGCTGGAAATCGCTACCAAAGCAAGAATACTGACACTACGAAGGCACGACAACACTACTACAATTTTTAGAGTGGAGAGTCAAAGCTATACCCCTTGAAACATTTAAACAAAAAAATACAATATATATATATATATATATATATATATATAGTATTGAAGTTACAACACACTTTAACATCAATAACATTAGAAACAACACCAAAAAACCATATCCATTTGAATTGCACATTTCTCAACCTCAGGTACTTCAGTTAGGCATGCGTTTGGCTCAGCTAACACAGGGGATTGGGTTTGGTTTGTGTAACGGCGCAGATTTTGCCCGCTCGAAAATCGACATCCATACTTTACATCGTACTCGAATGTCATAGATTCGACCGTTCAAATCCGATTCGCCGGAGCTTATAACAACATTAAGTAAACGACACAGCGGAATAAAAGAATAATACATTGATATACAGCTCTGATACAATATCTGATACAACAGATGATCCAACAGATATCAATATACATCAGAGATATGATACAATAAATAGCAGCGGAAAAGAAAATAGATGACATCTAGCAGCGGAACAATATAACTCTAAGATAGTCTCAAAAGAGAACTCCGAGAACTACAACTCCATCTCCAAGAACCAATCCAGCAATAGCTCGAACTCCCAATAACCATGCTCCAAGTAAGGGAAGACTGGTGTGGTCCAAATACTGAACTAACTCTAGATAATCTACTAAACCCGACTATCTGAAAAACCCAACTCTAGACTGCTCGTGTAGAAAAATTTTGAGCATCCAGAGTTTAGGAAAGAAACAATAAACTCCGGATCAGTCGTGGGACTTGTGTGAGCAACAAAAATAGTTTATCTTTTAAAACATTCAACAAAAGATTTTCAAAGTCAATTCGAAATGCTTTTTTAAAAATGAGACTACCATAAGGCCTCCACCATACACACACAAATATGGATTTCACGAGGAAATCGATTAAGTCACAGATTTTTGAAAATAGTTTTGTATTTGAATTTTTAAATTCAAATGTTTTGAAATGGATTGGGTTTAAAGTGAAAAGCTTTTGAAATGGAACTTCAAAGATGAGATTTAATTTGAATAACTTGATAAAGTTGGAAATTTAAATAATTTGATTTAAAATTAAATTCAAAGTGTGAAACTGAATTCTATAATTTGAAACTAGGGATTAAAGATGTTATACCAGTTATATATGGGTTAAACCATTTTAAAATGCATTAATTTGGGAATATGAATATAAATTAAGAACTTTAGCTCGTACAAATATATTGTAACGACCCGCCGTTCTGACCGCCCCTAGTCGGTAATTAAACCAACTTGAAACGTTCAAAATGACGGATTGTTATTCAGTTTATAAAGTTTAAACAGAATCAGCCACAAAATCGCAACAGATAATCATAATATTTCACATGAATGAATTTTTGTACATATATCAGAGTTTTATTTTCTTTTGATTTTAATTTCTGACCCTGTAACTAAACAGAGAAGAGCATTCATGCTCAAAACACACAGATCGAACATGTATATTTTTTCATAGAGCTACTTATCTAACATACTTATGAAAACATCATACCATCCATGAATCACGAGCACTAATCTAATCGTACTTAAGTTTTAAATAAGGTGTTTACTCATTGTGATTTTTTTTTCTTTTCAGATTTAAAAGATTTTACCGTAATCTCTTGTTTCCAGAATATTCACTAAATATTTTCTTTTGAAACTATTTTTAGAAATAGCATTGTATTGTTGTAATTACTTTCCTTTCAAAGGTTATAGTCTAAAAGGTTTATCTACATTTATATATATATATATATATATATATATATATATATATCTAAACATACAGACATATTTAACAGCTAACAACATTTCATAATGCATTCAAGTATCAACCACAATATCAAGATATAGAAGTAGATCATAGGTGGAAAGTTGATCACTTGGTTTTGTTGAAGAAGAACAGAGCCTGCTACGTGAAGACAGGCCTGAGTTGTTAACTGGAAACTCGATTTTTAAAATTAAAATCACGAGTTTTAAATTAGTTTTGGGTTTGCAATTTGGGTTTGATTAGTTTTGGGTTTCGACTAAATTTCCGGTGACTGGTGGAACTTTGGAGGTCGGGGTCTTGGTTGGTGATGGAGGAGCCAATAGTGGTGATGGAAAAAATAGGTGGAGGTACCATCGGTGACGGTGGTGAAGGCGGCGAACATTTTAAATTTCTAAACCTAGTTTTAACATGGTACGGTATTTGGTCTCGTTCGTCACCAAGAAGCGAGCGAGTGCTTCGGGGTTTAGAGCGATGAAAGCTGGGGTATAGACGAGGTGGCGGCCGGAGTTGCACGAACTCCAATGTTCGAGGTGTCGAGAACCAAGCGTTGACAGGTTCGAAGGGGAATTTGCATGTGCGTTTCCAGGTTTTGTTCCTGGTACCTGTATCGAGCTTGAATGCTCAATTTTGGTTAGATGATTTGATCATCGATCTGATGATCGAAATGGGTCTGAGGAAAGATAGCCGATGTGGGAGGATGGTCAACGTTGGCCGAAGGTGGCTCTGGTGGAGGTGCAGGTGCACATGTGCACTTGTATATCAGGGAAAGCAAGTTGTTTTGGGAAGAAGTCGTGTGTTGTAGGGGAGTTTCTCGTGGAAGTGTCATGTAGGACTCGAAGTAAACTACAAGGGAAAACTCGGGTCGAATTCTTGTTCCAGTTTTTACCTGGAAACCTGTTTCTCTGTTTTTGAAAATTTTAAACTAAATTTAAATTCATCAAGCAAAGTTTTAAACGGAGTTTAATCTAAAATGTAAAAAAAAAAATTCTAGTTGAATTGAAATTTAGTTTGAAGATAAATAAAAGTTTAAAATTCCATTTGTTTTGATAATTCAAAGTAATTAATGGTATTGAAGAAAATTTGGAAATCAAAATCGAATTGAATTCCCAATATAACTATGAATTGGCGATTAAATTTTAGAATTTAATTTATTTAAAGTTGAATAGAATTTAAATTTGACTTTGGAGTTAAGTTGAATATTGAATTTGTATTTTAAATTCAAACTAATAACTTAGAAAAATAATTTGGATACAAGAATTGTTATTTATGTAAAATAACTAACAAAAACCTTTCAGCCCAGACAAACAAAGTGGTAATGCAAGACAACATATATTTTTCAAAACATGATAAGTATAAGCAAATGAAGACAAGTATGTAGGCTGAAGACATAACAGTACCAAGGCAATTAATGCCACATCTCTAGCATCAAAATAGCAAAGAAAATTAATGCAACATACC
Source organism: Allium cepa (assembly GCA_030765085.1). Classification (NCBI taxonomy): domain Eukaryota; kingdom Viridiplantae; phylum Streptophyta; class Magnoliopsida; order Asparagales; family Amaryllidaceae; genus Allium; species Allium cepa. The sequence goes on from CM060940.1 coordinate 179,962,087, forward strand.
TCATACATTTAATGCAAGCATACCAGCCATGCCTATTGTACTAGATAATGAAATCAACCTGTACAACTCCTCTTTTATATATATATATATATATATATATATATATATATATATATATATATCAACCTACAAACTTGCTTTCCTATATATTTTCATCAGTTCGTTCCATGAAGCTAAAATCTGAAGTAAATACTACTTCATACTTAAACAAAGATTCAAAAAATTTACAACAAACCAGAAAAACAAATTCAACTTAATCAAGCAATGCAAAGATCATGCAAGTTAAAAGCAAATCCAGTTTCCAGTTAACAACTCAGGCCTGTCTTCACGTAGCAGGCTCTGTTCTTCTTCAACAAAACCAAGTGAGCAACTTTCCACCTATGATCTACTTCTATATCTTGATACTGTGGTTGTTACTTGAATGCATTACGAAATGTTGTTAGCTGTTAAATATGTCTGTATGTTTAGATATATATATATATATATATATATATATATAAAAACCTTTTAGACTATAACCTTTGAAAGGAAAGTAATTACAACAATACAATGCTATTCCTAAAAATAGTTTCAAAAGAAAATATTTAGTGAATATTCTGGAAACAAGAGATTACAGGAAAATCTTTTAAATCTGAAAAGAAAAAAAAATCACAATGAGTAAACACCTTATTTAAAACTTAAGTATGATTAGATCAGTGCTCGTGATTCATGGATGGTATGATGTTTTCATAAGTATGTTAGATAAGTAGCTCTATGGAAAAAAAATGCATATTGGATCTGTGTGTTTTAAGCATGAATGCTCTTCTCTGTTTAGTTACAGGGTCAGAAATTAAAATCAAAACAAAAAAAAACTCTGATATATGTACAAAAATTCATTCATGTGAAATATTATGATTATCTGTTGTGATTTTGTGGCTGATTCTGTTTAAACTTTATAAACTGAATAACAATCCGTCATTTTGAACGTTTCAAGTTGGTTTAATAACCGACTAGGGGCGGTCAGAACGGCGGGTCGTTACAGTTTGGGTCCATATGGGTCGGTCTAGGTTGTGTTCGAAAGTGGGTTCATGGATCTAAGTGCACAAGGCTATACAAGGCAAAGTATCATCACTTTTAGGCCGCAACTTGGTTCGGCCAGAGGCTCAAGGGATCGGCTAGTGGATGCTGGTGGTGGTGGATGATGTGGCAGAGGGTGGATGTCAGGTCAGAGGTGGTGGTGGTGATGGTAGTGGCGGCAAATGGTGGTAGAAGTTGGTGATGACAATTCTAGGTCTAGACTTGTATGTATGTGTTGTATTATTTGATTTTTGGTTGTGATGCGTGTCTAGCTGGCTCGGCCTGGCCATGGTGGGTACTAGAGGGGTTGTTGATCAGAAAACAAGGTGGTGGAGGTTGGCCTAGATCTGGTTGAGGAGGAGTGGAGCCCTGAAGTTGAGAACAATATACAGAATCACTTAGAAAAGCACAAAAAAACAAGAAGAAAAGAAGCTTTACCAAAAAAAAAAAATTTGGACAACAATGGCCGTGACTTTTTCCTTGAGGAATGAGAAATGATTTACGTGAAAACAAATGAGAAGTTTGCTGGAAAGATGGTGGTAATGCACGGCCAAAACAATAAAGAATGGTGGTTGAGAAAATGAAAGGTCGAAGGTAAAAGGACTTTGGAATTTCAAGAGTTTAAAACCTTTCAAATATCCAACCATTTCTTTTTAATTTAAATAACTGAAATATATATATATAAATTCAGATAAAAATACGAAAATTTAGTAAATAATCAAAAATAAACAAATAAATATTAATTATATATAATTTAATTAATAAAAACAGCAAAAATTGCAACTAGTCTTGAAAATATGAAAAATAAACAGAATGAACTTTGGAAAATTCCTATGGACTTGTAAAAAAATTTATTACAAAGATAATAACATAAAATAAAATGCATTCACAAAATAAATATATAAATTTTGACTAAATATAATTTAAATGAAGAAAATAGCAGAAAAATAGAAAACAGCCTTTAAAAATAGGAAATAAATACAGTAAATTTTGAAAAATTTTTATTATCACTTTAAAAATATTAAAAGACAAAATATACATAAGATAACATATTAACAAATATTACAATAAAATATAACAAAGAAAATATGATTTATATAATTTAAAATAGACAAAATTGCAAAATAAAACAAATTATAATCAAAATTGAAATGTACATAACTTTCACATTTTAAATCCATTTTCACGAAACGAAAAGCAGTATTCAAGTTATTAAATCTATTTTCATAATAAAAGATAAAATTTAAGAATTTAAATAATTAAATTTGAAATTTAAAAGTCAAGGTTTGACCATTTTGAACAGAATTTCATCTTTCAGTAAAATATCCAATTTATACCGGTTTGAAATTATAATTCACACAATAATCAACATTTATATTTAAAAATGAAATGTTTGAAATAAAATAATTTTAAAATAATTTCAAAATAAAATAAATTTAAATATTAAAATATATGAAAAAAATCTAGGGTTGTTACACTCTCCCCCACTCAAATCTTTTCGTCCTCGAAAAGGAAGGAAGCGGAGAAACAACAAGAAAGAACAATGGGTTGGAAGACATCCTGAAAGAAGGTAGGGAAAAAGTAGCTAGGAGGCAAAGCAGGTTGAAAGACATGGACGGACCATTATTTAATTTTTTTTTTTATTTATTTAACATGTTAAACAATTACTATGATAATTAGTTATTTGATTCAAATTCGATAGTTCGAAGTAAACGATATTTAAGACATTTTAAATCATGATTAGAATATCCTTTATACAATACTTTACCAAAATACTTTTATAACTCGATGTCTTGACAAGTTTACTTTCATTCCTGCAGACCCTGGCCATGTGTTGATCAGGCACAAAGCTAGAATTCTCCAAATACTTAGTAGACCTGTTTCAACACCCAGTGAAAATACTAAAAAAAATAGGTATGAGAAGTTCCGCTCAAAATCCAATGTCAAATGATGATAATACGATAGCAGTGGCCCGCTGCTGATCCAGTATTTACGTAATGGACATAACACTTTTTAGAATATCCTTCTACCTTCCGGATTCTAGAAAAATATCGTAGCCAGTTCGTAAACAAGGGACCATCGACCCCTGCTGCGGTGGTGCGCTGCTGATTCAATGATTTACGCAATGGATGCACTTCCTTCCCGGAAGATCCATAAACAACAGATACCAGGATCGAAAGCGCCTCCATTGCGTAAACTAAAGAACCATCTACCCTGAAAAAATCGAGGAACTCATGAGTTTAAGTCCGGACAACCATATCAGTTCGAATCCATTTCTGAATTCACCCAAGTCCATTAGGGTTTATCGGTCGAATCCATTCCTTGATTCCCCAAGTCCATCTAGGTCGAAGCATATCACTATACTTCTTCCGGAGGGTACTTCCCATACCTCTTACATCAAAATATAATATACCATATATAGTAGCCCTTCAAAATCATAGCTTCAAATATCACACTTATATAAATTGCATTATATATAAGATTTCATTTTCAAATCGAATACTTTCCAAAATCAATAGTATATCGAATCACACTTATATAGACTTTGATTATATAAGATTTTAATTTACAAATTAAGTACCTTTCCAATTCAACATTTTCAACTCAACTTCGTACTTATACAAATCCATCTTATATAAGTTTGATTACTCCCAAATCAAGTATTTAGTAAAACAAGGTTCTTAATTTTAATTTGTTTCAATAACATTTCAGTTTCAAAATCATATATGATTTCGCCAAATCATTTCTTCCAAATTACATATGCTCAGTTTCAAAGTTTCTTAAAACAATAGATTTAGAAAATAATCCAAATTTCCAAATCAACAAAAATTTAGGTCAAACAAATTCATTTCCATTTCAAACATATATTCACTTTCAAAAACCATAATACTTTCAAAGTTATAAATCTTTAGAAACAAAAATACTTGAAATCATTACACTTTGAAAATCATAACTTTTCTAAATCATATATTTGAAATCATAAAACATTCCTTTAATTCTTTACATTTAACAAATTTATTCAATTTAAACCCAAGTCTACAAGTTCCAACTTTAATTCAATTCAAACCATCAGTTTCAATTCAATTTAGTTTTCCAACAAAACCATTTCAAATATTATCATATTTCAAATAAAGATTTGATCCACAAAATAAACTATTCAATCTTTAATATATTTCAGAGCTTAAATGTACCATATTCTGAAACTAAATTTTATAATTTCATATATCTTAAATTTTACTTCATTATTACATAGTTTTGAAATGTTCATTTCATAAATCCAATATCATTTAAATAAACCAGAATTTCTAATAACTAAATATCCTTTCATGCTAATATAAACTTCAAATATTCATTTATCAAAACCAATTATCATTCCAAATTCACATTCTTTATCAAATAAAGATTATATCATTCAAAGCCTAATTATCAAATCATTATTTGAATTCAATTTCAAATATTCAAATTTAAATATCATTTAAAAAAATCAAATATGTCATTTATTTATTATTTCAAATATCATTAAAAAATATATTTCAAAATTTCGTTCAAATATTCATTTATCTCATTACATTTCATTCCATTTAACACATAACCAAGTAAACCTTATTTAAACTCAATTCAATTTATATTCCTTAAAATTCAAATTTAAATATTAAATTGTATTCAAAACTCCTTAAATTTCACAAATAATCAATTCCAAAAATTAACTAATTTAACACTTTAAAACGTAACTCAAACAGTGTTAAAATCTATAAGATTACGAAACATTGTCAAATTATAACAAGGACAACATTTAAAAGTGCTATCGTAACTTATAGTTTCCAAAATAGTTTAGTTCAAGAATAACGACATTTAAAAATTGCCATAACAGATATTTAGTAACTTCAAACAAAGTTAAATTCAAAAACAACAGCATTTTAAAGCGTTGTCATAAAAATATAGCATTTTAGAAATGCTATTAATAAAATTCCAGATTTTATTATAACTTTTCAAAAACAATACAACTTCAATTTTATCAAATTTTAAACTTATAAATCATATATCTAGACTTCAAAATTTCACATTTAAATAATTTTTAACATATGATTTATCACAACAAAATTTTAAATCAAATATTCAATTTAAAACTCACTTTCATTTGTTAGGTCAAAATTCACTGTATTCCTTAACTTATAAATTTAACAAGAACTCAACATTTAACTTCAAATATCTTTTCAAAACTATCTTTCATACTAGTATAATTCAAAATAGTTTTATTTATTTCACTCCACAACAGTTTCAAACTTATAAAAATCATAATACTTTATACATTAATCATACCAAACTAAACTTATACTTTATCAAATACCTTATACCATTCAAAATTTCTTAGCTTTGAAAAATTAACCTTGATTTGGAAGTGCTCGAACCTTCAAAATAGTCGAAGAAATCATATTTTCAATCCAAGAGTTGGAAATCACCAACAAATTAGTAAATCAATTCCGATAGGCAAGGTTATACCAAAACAAATCTGAACCTTGAGGACTAAACACCGGCTTATTTTAAATCATTGCAATTATATATATATATATATATATATATATATATATATATATATATAGACACACACACACACACATATCTTTCGAATATCAAACCATACTTCGAAATCGGAAATCAAAATTTGGTTTCATAAAATCACTCGCATAGCAAAGCTACTAGAGTGGCCTCTCCCCCACACAGAAACTCAAAAATCAATGTCGATGATGCATGTATTCATCACCGAAATTATTTTTCGGCGACATAAGTGGGTTCTGGACTTTTATTTCTTGAAAATTCTTTGAAATCTCTTCGAAATCATTGGAATTCATTCGAATACATTCGAATACATTTCTTATTTAGAAAAATATCTTTAAATCATATTATTATTATATATTTTCCAAAATCTTAAAAATCCATTTCAAAATATCGGAGTTCGATTCTTCGAAATTCAAATTCAAAACCCTTCATTTATAAATCATTTTTATATAAATATCATTTTCTTATAAATTTCCAAAATTTCAAATCCTTTCAAAGCTTCAAAATTTCATTTTCCAAAGGTAAAAATCCTTACTGAAAACATTTCACTTTTATGTACAAAATAGGGCCATCCTTATCAAAATAATAATTTCGATGTATGCATAAATTCAAAATGCAATCAAACACAAATTTCCAAACAATGATTCAAGGTGAGATTTCAAGCAATACGGAGATTCGATTTTAGAGGAATTCTAATCAAATAGAACTCTGGTTCGAAGATAAGCTCGAACGAAGATAAGATAATTTTATTACCAAATAGAAGATGATAAGCCTATATAAATCGCGGGAGACCTTAACCGGTCAACCGTGACTTCAGGAATATAATCAATTCGAAAATCTAAGGCAAATTGACATTCGATCGACAGAGATAGAATCCGGGTAGAGCAGGAGATAGATAGCATCGAAAACCGAGAATACATGAATCTCCGGTGAATCAATGCCAAGTATAAAGGATTTTCAACCCTTTACAAATTAATCAAAGATTTGCGGAATCACCGATCTTTATAGAGGGCATTCCAAAGTAGAGTTATGAAATGTTCCAAAATCAAAATGGATGGAATAGGGAAGACAAGACTGGATTTCAGAACAAGTGGGAGCGTTCTAAAGTTCAACGAATCCTAATCGATAAGAATCCTAACCAAGAGATTTCTAACAAGATGGATACTGAAGAGATGAAATTTAAAAAATCTTGATTTCAAAGTAAGAAAAAATTTATACCAAAATAATCTATTAAAATCCTTTGAAAATCATTTGGAAATTATTTTATACTTCGAAAATACGTTCTCTCACAAGAAAGGATTCGGAGATTGATTTCACTCATCTAGGGTATTTCTACCCTATTTCTAATTAGGTTTTTGCTCCGCAGGCTATGGTTTGCCTAAAACCAAAGCTCTGATACCAAATGTAACAACCCGATATTTTCAGCCATTCGCATCCGCACATGTCGGACTTGAATTAATCAAAATACCGCATTGTAAATAAATTTGGAGAAAATGAAACACAATCGCAGAATCACAGACATAGAAATATCAGAATAACTCGCAGCGGAAATTAAAATACCATAGTAGTTCACGAAGCTACTATAACAAACTCCCAAAACATAATACATAATATCAGTCTGAAAACATATACAATAGAAATCTCCAATACATAGAAGTTTGAAAATACCAGAGCTTAAATAGAACAACTGGAACTAAAAAGGAATAGATAACTAGACAAGCGGAATCTCCAGTGATTCCTAGCTCCAGAAAGAAATCCAAAGCTAAGCTGTAAATACTCAGGCTAACCCGAGCGTAAAGTAAAAGACAAAACACTCGAGTCAGGACAACATAAACTTATATAGTGTAAACCAACTCAAGTGAACTGTAGCAGTAATGCATAATAACTTAAAGGATGCTTGGGACCGCCGATCCTCTAAGGATCAGTTAAACCAAAAATTTAAATATATCCGTGGTTAAAATTTTAAAATAGTAATTTATATTTTGAAATCAATGATCATCTCAATAATTCAATATCATTCGAAAATCCAATTCAAAAATGTCACAATATCATATCTTTTCAACACTACATTTATTTTATTTAAAATACCATTTCAATGCACATTTCAAAATAGTTTATATTTCAAACAAATTACTTCATTTTAAATCATTAAAATGAAGTTATTATAATTTCAAAATTTAAATCATCCAAAGTCCATTTATTTACTTAAACTTATCAAAACAATGAAAATTCACCTTTCGCAGCATTTGGAAAATGCTACAGAAAGTTACTTTCGAAACAGTTCAATTTAACAAAAGACAGCATTGAAAATACTGTAATAGGGTTACATTAGTTCAAATAAAACCTTAGTTAAATTCCACAATTATAACACTTACAACATACTATAATATCCCTTTATTAAAATTTATCCATTTGGTTCATTTATATCAACTACAACATTTATAATTGTTGTAATATCCTTTACCTTAGAAATAATAGCATTTTACAAATGCTATTAATTAAAATTCAAGGTTTTCAATACAGTTTCACAAACAATTATATTTCAATATAAATCATTTTTAACTAAAAATCATAATTTATACTTTAAAACAACCATTTATAATGCCCGTATATTCATGATTTTATAAAGTTAAATTTCTATTCAAAAGTCAATATTTAATAATAATTTACATATTAAATTCAAACATTAAATTTCAATTTTTTATTTAAATTGAAGTATTAAATTTCATTTCTTTAATTAAATTTTCAACCTAACAATTAGATTTAAAATTTCCAAAAATATAACTTATCACCGTTTATTTTACTTAATTAAAATTTTACTTTTTGAACAAAATATCAAAAATTTCCATTTAAGTTATATTTCATGATTCAACTAAAACATTCTTTATTCAACATTTTAGCTTATTCAAAAATCATTATAATCTCATAAAAATCATTTAAATTCATTTTAATTCAGAATATTATACTTTTACATCTAAAATATTTTTAAAACATTTCAGAAAAATATTATATAAACCACAGGTCTGTATATAGTTTTCTAGCCTAGGTCAAGTGATACGGATAAATATCATTTCAATCCACAATTTACAAAGAAAACCCGGGTTCTATCATTTCAAACCTGCAGTCCCAAGTAAAATGAATCAAATGAAAACCTCTAAGGCCTATCATTTCAGCCCATAACGATTTTTCCCTATTCTAAAGTCCGTTCGGGTATGTATCATTTCAACCCATAGTGATCTAGTCTACAGGGATCTTGTAGTGTGATAAACTGATGAAAATAGTAGAATAGCATGAAATAACTGTAAAATATGGTATAACAGGTGTAAATATAGGTGTCAACATCATATAAAAATAATATAGCAGTTATAACAGGATGATATGCATTTACAGATTTAGGTGATGTCAGTTTATCACTATATAAGTACATATTAGTCTGGTGAGATTTACTCACCTGTTCAAAGCTGGAGATCGCTACCAAAGCAAAAATACTGACACTACGAAGGCACAACAACACTACTACAATTTTTAGAGTGGAGAGTCAAAGCTATACCCCTTGAAACATTTAAACAAAACAAAAAATATATATATAAGTTACAACACACTTTAACATCAATAACATTAGAAACAACACCCAAACCCGTATCCTTTTGAATTGCATTTGTTCTCAACCTCTGATACTTCAGTTAGGCATGTGTTTGGCTCACCTAAAATAGGGGATTGGGTATGGTTTGGGTCCATATGGGTCAGTCTAGGTTGTGTTTGAAAGTGGGTTCATGGATCTAAGTGTACAGGCTATACAAGGCAAAGTATCATCACTTTTAGGCCACAACTTGGTTCGGCCAGAGGCTCAGGGGCTCGGCTAGTGGGTGCTGGTGGTGGTGGATGATGTGGCAGAGGGTGGAGGTCAGGTCAGAGTTGGTGGTGGTAGTGGCGGCAAATGTTGGTAGAAGGTGGTGATGACAATTCTAGGTCTAGACTTGTATGTATGTGATGTATTATTGGATTTTTGGTTGTGATGCTTGTCTAGCTGGCTCGGCCTGGCCATGGTGGGGTACTAGGGGGGTGGTTGATCAGAAAACAAGGTGGTGGATGTTGGCCTAGATCTGGTTGAGGCGGAGTGGAGCCATGAAGTTGAGAACAATATACAAAATCACTGAGAAAAGCACAAAAAAACAAGAACAAAAGAAGCTTTGCCAAAAAAAAAAGTTATGGACAACAATGGCCGCGACTTTTTCCTTGAGGAATGAGAAATGATTTATGTGAACAACAAAAGAGAAGTCAGCTGGAAAGATGGTGGTAATGCACAGCCAAAGCAATAAAGAATGGAGGTTGAGAAAATGAAAGGTCGGGAGGTAAAAGGACTTTGGAATTTCAAGAGTTTAAAACCTTTCAAATATCCAACCATTTCTTTTTAATTTAAATAACTGAAATATATATAAATTAATATAGAAATACGAAAATTTAGTAAATAAACAAAAATAAATAAATAAATATTAATTATTTATAATTTAATTAATAAAAACAGCAAAAATTGCAACTAGTCTTGAAAATATGAAAAATAAACAGAATGAACTTTGGAAAATTTATATGGACTTGTAAAAATATTTATAACAAAGATAATAAAATAAAATAAAAATGCTTTCACAAAATAAATATATAAATTTTAATTAAATATAATTTAAATGAAGAAAATAGCAGAAAAATAGATAACAGCCTTTAAAAATAGGAAATAAATGCAGTAAATTTTGGAAAATTTTTATTATCACTTTAAAAATATTAAAAGACAAAATATACATTAAATAAAATATTAACAAATATTAGAATAAAATATAACAAAGAAAATATGATTTATATAATTTAAAATAGACAAAATTGCAAAATAAAACAAATTATACTCAAAATTGAAATGTACATAACTTTTACAATTTAAATCAGTTTTCTTAAATAATTAATTTTGAAATTTAAAAGTCAAGGTTTGACCAGTTTGAACAGAAATTCATCTTTCAGTAAAATATCCAATTTATACCGGTTTGAAATTATAATTCACATAATAATCAACACTTATATTTAAAAATTAAATGTCTGAAATAAAATAAGTTTAAAATAATTTCAAAATAAAATAAAGTCAAATATTAAAATATATGAAAAAATCTAGGGTAGTTAAACATTGGGTAGAGCTCTTCCCTTAGATTATTGACTTGTCCCACTTGTATGGCTAAGATTAGGATATGCATCTTTATCTGATTGTATGCAGACCGATGCATGTTGTTGATGTGGCAATTATATATATTGCTTTGGGGGCTTTGACGTGTATTCTTCGTATAAGCTTTTGGTATTTTGTGCCACTGATATATCTTGAGGCTACTTTCACCGCTAACTAGGTTTTATGTTGAGGCGCTTTAGACCTTTAGAGAGAGCTTTGATCTCGTATGTTGAATTAAATAATTTTGGCATATACTCTCGGTTATGGTCACCTGGGCCATCTTTCAAGACTATGACACTTAGGTGGTTTTCAATACGTAACTTGAGTGTGGTATGGAGCCTTGGGAACGTAGCATGCCTTGATGTTATTAATCTGTTTGGTATAAGGTTGATTTCGTGACTTATGCTTTTGGTTGAAGATTGGTTATGTGACCGTTGATTTTGTTACGAGTAAAACACATAGTTCTCAATTTTCTTTGTATTATACGTTCATTCTTTAGGTCTTAGTATTGTATTTGGCATTATCCTTTAAACATTTTCAAATGTTATCATTTTGTTTTAGATTTTCCGTAGATATGGTACATTGCACTTTTACAGTCTAAGATACTTGGAGCTTTTGAGTTTATTTATTTTGCAAATGTCTTACATTATGTAATAAAAATAACATATTAAACGAAAACAAATGTTATGCGCTAGAAAATGTTCACCGTAATGGATTTTTTGTGTAATCCTTATTGCTTTTATTGTACTCTGCATTTTTGCAGTGTAACATATCTTAAGGATGATAACTTTTCAAATTATTTTACGTTGTTACTTTTAATTAATGCTATAGCTTAAGGATGATAACTTAATTATAACTTTTCAAATTGATAATTAAGTGTGTTTTACAAGATTATTAGGATAATGGTAATACAAACTCTATTAATACTCCAAAATTGATGAAACGTTAATGCACTTAAGCTTTGCAAATTGATTAAATATACATGCACTCAAGCTACACTCATTGACGCAACAACCATAATGGGCACCACTTCAATGTTCATTGGGCTAAATTTACATGCTTGAAGTATAAGTGAAAATCATGTTTACATGTTTGTTCATATGAAAAGCAGTCAAATCTCTTAAACTATTAAATTAAGTTCCATGTTGTTTTTTAATGTAAAGTGATTTCTTCATTTATTATTTTCATAAAATAGGTCTCTACTTTTTGCAATTTTTTTACAATATAACATATTTTAATATATTATTCTTTCACCGAATTTGTTCCCTTATATCAATAAATGAAACAAGTATTTTGTTATGGAATGAAATGTATATCACTAATGATATAATTTACTAAATTTTCAAATGTTATCATTTTGTTTTAGATTTTCCATAGATATGGTACATTGCACTTTTACAGCCTAAGATACTTGGAGCTTTTGAGTTTATTTATTTTGCAAATGTCTTCCATTATGTAATAAAAATAACATATTAAATGAAAACAAAGTTTATGCACTAGAAAATGTTCACCGTAATGGATATTTTGTGTAATCCTTGTTGCTTTTATTGTACTCTGCATTTTTGCAGTGTAACATATCTTTATTGGTTTAGTTTACTACATTAATGGAGTTGCATACGGATTTGAAATGCCTTGGATATATTATTCTGTATATATAATTATTTTTGGTTTAATTGTTCGGATTAGTACCAAAATATCAAAAACTAAAAACATCCAAAACACAAATAATTATGAATACAAAAACCAACCCAACTAGTTAACTAACATAACCAAACCAAACTGACTGAACTTATTTGGTTCAGTTAGTTTATTTGGTTTGTACCATAAATGCTTACCCTTGATTCCATGCAGAAGTGTTTGCTATTATTGGAAAAAATGAATAAATAGAAGAAGAAAATTAGTAATAAAATATAGAAAGCAATTTTTTTAAAATGTGATGTTAGGTAGAGAATGTTGTAATAACTTAAACATTTGTTATTAAGCTCCTTATATTTTTACTTCCTTGGAATTAATTAGTGTATGTTTACTTTATATTGTAATAAAAAAATAGAAAATTTAATTGCAATGTTCTTCATACACATCCAACTAATGGTAAACGTAGTAGTAATAATAATAAATCTTAATTAAGGAAGAAATCTACGAGCCATAAATAAATCAAGGTTGTTATGTTGAACATGATCTCTACAGGCGGCCATTATGTATATATTATATTATTATTTGTATAACTTGACATATAAATTAATTAGTTGTGTAATGATGCTTGTTTTTGGAACACATAAATGATGCTCATTTTGCAAGTGAAGAATTCTCGGTTGAAAAGTCTAAAAGTTGAAAGTGAAAAGAATATATAGTTCACTTATTGAACAATTTGATCCTAAGCTGCATTTTTTATTCTTGGACCCGTATTTAGACCTTAAGTAGTATAAATCGATGTTTATTTTTGCATGTTATTTGTTCATCACTATGATATTTGACTTCATTGCCGCTTATATATTGTCACAAAGAACACGTCCTATGACGCATAGAAACATACAATAGATTAAATACAGCAAAATATAATTTGGAAGCAGCAATTACTTTAACCCTTGCGTTATTAAGCATGTTGAACTTCATATTACATTTGATAATCAGATTATAATCAAGCCAATATTGCAACAGTCAAAAAGTGCACTTCAGCGGACAACAGTAACATTTGTTATCCTTGCACTTTCCATCCTTGTAATTGTTTTGACCGCAATATTTTTTGCATTCGCCTTTGACGGTGCATAGCTTTGGATATAAGCCCTCATCATCAGATCTGACCATTTCTGGTTATTTTAAAAAATGTTAGATATCATTCAAAAATATATTCTACAGAATAAAAAGACATCGCAAGTACATCAAGTTTTTCAAAAGAAAGGATCCCAAATTTTAGTCTAGAAAGATTTAGTCAACCAACAAAATTGATGATCGTATAGTTGATGGAATGACTACTATATAAAACTAAAAAAAAATTATAAATGAAATATATATAATGGGGAGTTTATTTTTAGTGAAAAAACAAATTTCTTAAAAAATTGAACTATTAATAAATTACTTATAAATGTTGCAATAAATCCTAATAATCTTGAGCATTTATCTTATAAATTTTAAGCAATTATCATTGTAAGTTGTCTATAAACACATTAGCTAGTGATTTAAATATCTTTAACAAGTCACCAATGATGTCTATGGATGAACTTTAGGAAAATTTTAAAAAAAATTATTGTTGTTGAAAATACTGATGACCAATATAAAACAATTATACACATAATAATTTGATGTATAGAAGTATATCTTGAAAGGTATTGCATACCTGGAGAAGAAATGATCATAGACAGAATAATAATACAGCACAAAATAAAACTTTTCATCATCTTTTAGATTGCACTATTCTCAATAATATTGGACTTCTTTTATAATCAAGTAATTTGATACTTGACACGTATATTTATAGTTGATAAAATGGAAAAGAAAAATAATTTACCAAATAATTAAATTAATAGACATGACAAAATTAGGGATATCTTGATAAGATAACACATAATCCTGATTTCAACTTATTTATTAAACTGCTTAAAATAGTTTGAATATTATCTTAAATTATTCTCTAATTAATATTTTATTTCGTGGTAAAATAAGAATAAAACATATATTAAGTTTTTTCATCCTTTAATTATAGTATACCTAAAAGTAATTATAAGCTTCTTATACATCCAATGATTTAGGATTTGACACCCATATTTATAATAAAATTGATAGGACATAACAGAAATTGGAGTCGATAATACATAGATCCAATGGATAGTTCAACTTATTTCTTAAGTTGCTCATTATTTTGAGTTATTTGTTAGGGTTATCTCACATGTATCATATTAGAACAGCGGTTTGAAGTTGAAATAGTTCCCATCGCTTCATAAATTGATGATAGGTATATAGACATGATTTGGTATGTATGTAACATTATGAATTATTTTGTAACACAATTGTGTGCCCACTTAATATAACAAAATAGTATTCTAATTAATGCTATAGCTTAAGGATGATAACTTAATTATAACTTTTCAAATTGATAATTAAGTGTGTTTTCAAGATTATTAGGATAATGATAATACGAACTCTATTAGTACTCCAAAATTGATGAAACGTTAATGCAGTCAAGCTTTGCAAATTGATTAAATATACATGCACTCAGGCTACACTCATTGACGCAACAACCATAATGGGCACCACTTCAATGTTCATTGGGCTAAATTTACATGGTTGAAGTATAAGTGAAAATCATGTTTACATGTTTGTTCATATGAAAAGCAGTGAAATCTCATAAACTATTAAATTAAGTTCCATGTTGTTTTTTAATGTAAAGTGATTTCTTCATTTATTATTTTCATAAAATAGGTCTCTACTTTTTGTAATTTTTTGACAATATAATGTATTTGAATATATTATTCTTTCACCGAATTTGTTCCCTTATATCAATAAATGAAACATGTATTTTGTTATGGAATGAAATGTATATCATTAATGATATAATTTACTAAATTTTCAAATATTATCATTTTGTTTTAGATTTTCCGTAGATATGGTACATCGCACTTTTACAGTCTAAGATACTTGGAGCTTTTGAGTTTATTTATTTTGCAAATGTCTTACATTATGTAATAAAAATAACATATTAAATGAAAACAAATGTTATGCGCTAGAAAATGTTCACCGTAATGGATTTTTTGTGTAATCCATGTTGCTTTTATTGTACTCTGCATTTTTGCAGTGTAACATATCTTAAGGATGATAACTTTTCAAATTATTTTACGTTGTTACTTTTAATTAATGCTATAGCTTAAGGATGATAACTTAATTATAACTTTTCAAATTGATAATTAAGTGTGTTTTACAAGATTATTAGGATAATGATAATACAAACTCTATAAATACTCCAAAATTGATGAAACGTTAATGCACTCAAGCTTTGCAAATTGATTAAATATACATGCACTCAAGCTACACTCACTGACGCAACAACCATAATAGGCACCACTTCAATGTTCATTGGGCTAAATTTACATGCCTGAAGTATAAGTGAAAATCATGTTTACATGTTTGTTCATATGAAAAGCAGTCAAATCTCTTAAACTATTAAATTAAGTTCCATGTTGTTTTTTAATGTAAAGTGATTTCTTCATTTATTATTTTCATAAAATAGGTCTCTACTTTTTGCAATTTTTTACAATATAATGTATTTGAATATATTATTCTTTCACCGAATTTGTTCACTTATATCAATAAATGAAACATTTATTTTGTTATGGAATGAAATGTATATCATTAATGATATAATTTACTAAATTTTCAAATCTTATCATTTTTTTTTAGATTTTCCGTAGATATGGTACATTGCACTTTTACAGTCTAAGATACTTGGAGCTTTTGAGTTTATTTATTTTGCAAATGTCTTACATTATGTAATAAAAATAACATATTAAATGAAAACAAATGTTATGCACTAGAAAATGTTCGCCGTAATAGATTTTTTGTGTAATCCTTGTTGCTTTTATTGTACTCTGCATTTTTGCAGTGTAACATATCTTTATTGGTTTAGTTTACTATATTAATGGAGGTACATAAGGATTTGAAATGCCTTGGATATATTGAAAAATGTTATGTTTCATGCATTTAAATGATAAAACTCACTAGTTGTTTAAAATATTATTGATTGTGCATTTTTTCTCCTTCTGTTGGATTGATTTTCAGTCAAAATTCAACAACCTGGTGTCCTAGAATAACATTTCAAAAGAAAAAAATATAATAGCAAGATGCTGGGCCGAAGTCAAGAAGCCTAGGCATAATGTAAGAGTAGAATAAAGTGCTATAAGTAAAGAATAAAGATTTATAGTTGTTCGATAGCATTTCCCTTTTTCGAATGTTGGGATGATTCTTTAATACTTCGTTAAATAAGTCAAGATTGGCTTTACATGGTCAAATTACAATTTCGGCCATTAATAAACTTTGCAAAAAAGTTAATTCCAAAAAATGAAAAATTCAATTTGGACATAAAAATTTGCTGAGTTGCCCCCCTTAAATTTTAAAACAACTCTAAGATGAAATTTTTGCTAAAATCACAAATCTTTGGAATGAATTAATGGACCTTGACGATAATGCAAATCAATATGAATTAGAGCTAATAAACTTAGAATTTAAAGTCTCTTATGAATTTTTGAAGTATGAAATTTCTCAGGTTGTATATGGTCGGGTGAGGGATTGGTAATATAATCACGCAGTGACGATGAGTGGTGTGTATATCAACAAAGATGAGCCAATAAGAGACTTGTTTTGTCGGCTCGCACTGCTACTACGTGGTAGAGCTAACTAGGTGTTTGGACAAATGATCATTCGCTTCCCCTTGCCTTTGTACTGTTGTAATCTCATTTTAAATTTGTACTAATTTGGTGGACGGTTGCGTGATTTTGTGGAGTGGTTTTTAGAACGGTGAATTTTTACCGAGTATTTTTTTTACAAGTTAATGGTGTTTTGAAGAAAATTTAATGAAATGATGGGTAAACTTAAGAAAAACAAGGGTATAGTGGTTTTTTTGTTTTATAGGGGATACTCGGCTGGTTTAGGTGTTTAAAAGTAATAGCCCTATAAAATTAAAAATAATTACAAATGATTAGAGCAGCATACCGTCGGTCTTTTTTGAGTTCCCCTTTACAAGGATCTATGCATTGTATTTATAGGTGACATGCAACCCTAACATTGTGTAACAACTCGATATTTTCAGCCGCTCGCATCCGCACATGTCGGACTTGAATTGCTCAAAGTACCGCATTGTAAATAAATTTGGAGCAAATGAAACACAATCACAGAATCACAGACACAGAAATATCAGAATAACTCACAGCGGAAATTAAAATACCATAGTAGTTCATGGAGCTACTATGACAAACTCTCAAAACATAATAGGTAATATCAGTTTGAAAACATATACAATAGAAATCTCCAATACATAGAAGTTTAAAAATACCAGAGCTGAAATAGAACAACTGGAACTGAAAAGGAATAGATAACTAGACAAGCGGAATCTCCAGCGATTCCAAGCTCCAGAAAGAAATCCAAAGCTAAGTTGTAAATACCCAGGCTGACCCGAGCTTAAAGTAAAACACAAAACACTCGAGTCAGGACAACATATACTTATATAATGTAAACCAAACCAAGTGAACTGTAGCAGTAATGCATAATAACTTAAAGGATGCTTGGGACCGCCGATCCTCTAAGGATCAGTTAAACCAAAAATTTAAATTTATCCATGGTTAAAATTTCAAAATAGTAATTTATATTTTGAAATCAATTATCATTTCAAAAATTCAATATCATTCAAAAATCCATTTCAAAAATGTCACAATATCGTATCTTTTCAATACTACATTTATTTTATTTAAAATACCATTTCAATGCACATTTCAAAATAGTTTATATTTCA
This sequence comes from Allium cepa, assembly GCA_030765085.1. Taxonomy (NCBI): domain Eukaryota; kingdom Viridiplantae; phylum Streptophyta; class Magnoliopsida; order Asparagales; family Amaryllidaceae; genus Allium; species Allium cepa. The sequence goes on from CM060940.1 coordinate 179,980,398, forward strand.
AACAAATTACTTCATTTTAAATCATTAAAATGAAGTAATTATAATTTCAAAATTTAAATCTTCCAAAGTCCATTTATTTACTTAAACTTATCAAAACAGTGAAAATTCACCTTTCACGGCATTTGGAAAACGCTATAGAAAATTACTTTCAAAATAGTTCAATTTAACAAAAGACAGCATTAAAAATACTGTAACAGGGTTACATTAGTTCAAATAAAACCTTAGTTAAATTCCACAATTATAACACTTACAAAGTACTATAATATCCCTTTATTAAAATTTATCCATTTGGTTCATTTATATCAACTACAACATTTACAATTGTTGTAATATCCTTTACCTTAGAAATAATAGCATTTTAGAAATGCTATTAATTAAAATTCAAGGTTTTCAATACAGTTTCACAAACAATTATATTTTAATATAAATCATTTTTAACTAAAAATCATAATTTATACTTTAAAACAATCATTTATAATGCCCGTATATTCATGATTTTATAAAGTTAAATTTCTATTCAAAAGTCAATATTTAATAATAATTTACATATTAAATTCAAACATTAAATTTCAATTCTTTATTTAAATTCAAGTATTAAATTTCATTTCTTTAATTAAATTTTCAACCAAACAATTAGATTTAAAATTTCCAAAAATATAACTTATTACCATTTATTTTACTTAATTAAAATTTTACTTTTTGAACAAAATTTCAAAAATTTCCATTTAAGTTATATTTCAAGATTTAACTTAAACATTCATTTATTCAACATTTTAGCTTATTCAAAAATCATTATAATCTCATAAAAATCATTTAAATTCATTTAAATTCAGAATATTATACTTTTACATTTAAAATATTTTTAAAACATTTTAGAAAAATATTATATAAACCACGGGTCTGTATATAGTTTTCTAGCCTAAGTCAAGTGATACGGATGTATATCATTTCAATCCGCAATTTACAAAGAAAACCCAGGTTCTATCATTTGAAACCCACAGTCCCAAGTAAAATGAATAAAATGAAAACCGCTCAGGCCTATCATTTCAGCCCATAACGATTTTTCCCTATTCTAAAGTCCATTTGGGTATGTATCATTTCAACCCATAGTGATTCTAGTCTACATGGAACTTGCAGTGTGATAAACTGATAAAAATAATAGAATAGCATGAAATAACTATAACATATGGTATAATAGGTATAAATATAGGTGTGAACATCATATGAATATAATATAGCAGTTATAACAGGATGATACGCATTTACAGATTCAGGTGACGTCAGTTTATCACTATATAAGTACATATTAGTCTGGTGAGATTTACTCACCTGTTCAAAGCCGGAAATCGCTACCAAAGCAACAATACTGACACTATGAAGGCACGACAACACTACTACAATTTTGAGAGTGGAGAGTCAAAGCTATACCCCTTGAAACATTTAAACAAAACAATACAATATATATGTATATATAGTATTGAAGTTACAACACACTTTAACATCAATAACATTAGAAACAACGCCTAAAACCATATCCATTTGAATTGCACTTGTTCTCAACCTCAGGTACTTCAGTTAGGTATGTGTTTGGCTCAGCTAACACAGGGGATTGGGTTTGGTTTGGGTCCATATTGGTCGGTCTAGGTTGTGTTTGAAAGTGGATTCATGGATCTAAGTGCACAAGGCTATACAAGGCAAAGTATCATCAATTTTAGGCCGCAACATGGTTCGGCCAGAGGCTTTAGGGATTGGCTAGTGGGTGCTGGTGGTGGTGGATGATGTGGCGGAGGGTGGAGGTCAGGTCAGAGGTGGTGGTGGTAGTGTCGGAAAATGGTGGTAGAAGTTGGTGATGTCAATTCTAGGTCTAGACTTGCATGTATGTGATGTATTATTTGATTTTTGGTTGTGATGTTTGTCTAGCTGGCTCGGTCTGGCCATGGTGGGTACTAGGGGGGTTGTTGATCATAAAACAAGGTGATGGAGGTTGGCCTAGATCTGGTTGAGGAGGTGCGGAGCCCTGAAGTTGAGAACAATATACAGAATCACTTAGAAAAGCACAAAAAAACAAGAAGAAAAGAAGCTTTACCAAAAAAAAAAATTCGGACAACAATGGCCATGACTTTTTCCTTGAGGAATGAGAAATGATTTACATGAGAAAAAAAAGAGAAGTCAGCTGGAAAGATGGTGGTAATGCACGGCCAAAACAATAAAGAATGGTGGTTGAGAAAATGAAAGGTCGAAGGTTAAAGGACTTTGGAATTTCAAGAGTTTAAAACCTTTCAAATATCCAACCATTTCTTTTTAATTTAAATAACTGAAATATATATATAAATTAAGATAAAAATACGAAAATTTAGTAAATAAACAGATATAAACAAATAAATATTAATTATATATAATTTAATTAACAAAAACAGCAAAAATTGCAACTAGTCTTGAAAATATGAAAAATAAACAGAATGAACTTTGGAAAATTTATACGGACTTGTAAAAATATTTATTACAAAGATAATAACATAAAATAAAAATGCATTCACAAAATAAATATATAAATTTTGACTAAATATAATTTAAATGAAGAAAATAGCAGAAAAATAGAAAATAGCCTTTAAAAATAGGAAATAAATACATTAAATTTTGGAAAATTTCTATTATCACACTAAAAATATTAAAAGACAAAATATACATAAAATAACATATTAACAAATATTACAATAAAATATAACAAAGAAAATATGATTTATATAATTTAAAATAGACAAAATTGCAAAATAAAACAAATTATAATCAAAATTGAAATGTACATAACTTTCACAATTTAAATCCGTTTTCACGAACCGAAAAGCAGTATTCAAGTTATTAAATTTATTTTCATAATAAAAGATAAAATTTAAGAATTTAAATAATTAAATTTGAAATTTAAAAGTCAAGGTTCGACCATTTTGAACAGAATTTCATCTTTCAGTAAAATATCCAATTTATACCGGTTTGAAATTATAATTCACACAACAATCAACATTTATATTTAAAAATGAAATGTTTGAAATAAAATAAGTTTAAAATAATTTCAAAATAAAATAAAGTTAAATACTAAAATATATGAAAAAAATCTAGGGTTGTTACACTCTCCCCCACTCAAATCTTTTCGTCCTCAAAAAGGAAGGAAGCGGAGAAACAACAAGAAAGAACAATGGGTTGGAAGACATCCTGAAAGAAGGTAGGGAAAAAGTAGCTAGGAGGCAAAGCAGGTTGAAAGACATGGATGAACCATTATTTTAAAATTTGTTTTTTTTATATTTCACATGTTAAACAATTACTATGATAATTAGTTATTTGATTCAAATTTGATAGTTCAAAGTAAACAATATTTAAGACATTTTAAATCATGATTAGAATATCCTTTATACAATACTTTACCAAAACACTTTTATAACTCGATGTCTTGACAAGTTTACTTTCGTTCTGCAGACCCTGGCCATGCGTTGATTAGGCACAAAGCTAGAATTCTCCAAATACTTAGTAGACCTGTTTCACCACCCAGTGAAAAATACTAAAAAGAATAGGTATGAGAAGTTCCGCTCAAAATCCAATGTCAAATGATGATAATACGATAGTAGTGGCCCGCTGCTAATCCAGTATTTACGTAATGGACATAACACTTTTCATAAGATCCTTCTACCTTTCGGATTCCAGAAAAATATCGTAGCCAGTTTGATTATATAAGATTTTAATTTACAAATTAAGTACCTTTTCAATTCAACATTTTCAAATCAACTTCACACTTATACAAATCCATTTTATATAAGTTTGATTACTCCCAAATCAACTATGTAGTAAAACAAGGTTCTCAATTTTAATTTGTTTCAATAACATTTCAGTTTCTAAATCATATATGATTTCGCCAAATCATTTCTTCCAAATTACATATGCTCAGTTTCAAAGTTTCTTAAAACAATAGATTTAGAAAATAATCCAAATTTCCAAATCAACAAAAATTTAGGTCAAACAAATTCATTTCCATTTCAAACATATATTCACCTTAAAAAATCATAATACTTTCAAAGTTATAAATCTTTAGAACCCAAAATACTTGAAATCATTACACTTTGAAAATCATAACTTTTCTAAATCATATATTTGAAATCATAAAACATTCCTTCAATTCTTTACATTTAACAAATTTATTCAATTTAAACCCAAGTCTACAAGTTCTAGCTTTAATTTAATTCAAACCATCAGTTTCAATTCAATTTAGTTTTCCAACAAAACCGTTTCAAATATTACCCAATTTCAAATAAAGATTAAATCCACAAAATAAACTATTCAATCTTTAATATATTTCAGAGCTTAAATGTACCATATTCCAAAACTAAATTTTATAATTTCATATATCTTAAATTTTACTTCATTATTACATAGTTTTAAAATGTTCATTTCATAAATCCAATATCATTTAAATAAACCAGAATTTCTAGTAACTAAATATCCTTTCATACTAATATAAACTTCAAATATTCATTTATCAAAACCAATTATCGTTCCAAATTCACATTCTTTATCAAATAAAGAATATATCATTCAAAGCCTCATTATCAAATCATTATTTGAATTCAATTTCAAATATTCAAATTTAAATATCATTTAAAAAAATAAAATATGTCATTTATTTATTATTCAAATATCATTACAAAATACATTTCAAAATTCCGTTCGAATATTCATTTATCTCATTACATTTCATTCCATTTAACACATAACCAAGTAAACCTTATTTAAATTCAAATTCAATTTAAATTCCTTAAAATTCAAATTTAAATATTAAATTGTACTCAAAAATCATTAAATTTCACAAATAATCAATTCCAAAAATTAAATAATTTAACACTTTAAAATGTAACTCAAACAGTGTTAAAATCTATAAGATTACGAAACATTGTCAAATTATAACAAGGACAACATTTGAAAGTGCTATCGTTACTTATAGTTTCCAAAATAGTTTAGTTCAAGAATAACGGCTTTTATAAAATGCCATAACAGATATTTAGTTACTTCAAACAAAGTTAAATTAAAAAACAACAGCATTTTAAAGTGTTGTCATAAAACTATAGCATTTTAGAAATGCTATTAATAAAATTCCAGATTTTATTATAACTTTTCAAAAACAATACAACTTCAATTTTATCAAATTTTAAACTTATAAATCATATATCTAGACTTCAAAATTTCACATTTAAATAATTTTTAACATATGATTTATCACAACAAAATTTTAAATCAAATATTCGATTTAAAACTCACTTTCATTTGTTAAGTCAAAATTCACTGTTTTCCTTAACTTATAAATTTTATAAAAACTCAACATTTAACTTCAAATATCTTTTCAAAACTATCTTTCATACCAGTATAATTCAAAATAGTCTTATTTATTTCACTCCACAACAGTTTCAAACTTATATAAATCATATTACTTTATACATTAATCATACCAAACTAAACTTATACTTTATCAAATACCTTATACCATTCAAAATTTCTTATCTTTGAAAAGTTAACCTTGATTTGGAAGTGCTCGAACCTTCAAAATAGTCGAAGAAATCACATTTTCAATCCATGAGTTGGAAATCACCAACAAATTAGTAATTCAATTCCGATAGGTAAGGTTATACCAAAACAAATCTGAACCTCAAGGACTGAACACCGGCTTATTTTAAATCATTTCAATTATATATATACACATATCTTTCGAATATCAAACCATACTTCGAAATCGGAAATCAAAATTTGGTTTCATAAAATCACTCGCATAGCAAAGCTACAAGAGTGGCCTCTCCCCCACACAGAAACTCAAAAATCAATGTCGATGATGCATGTATTCATCACCGAAATTATTTTTCGACGACATAAGTGGGTTCTGGACTTTTATTTCTTAAAACTTCTTTGAAATCTCTTCGAAATCATTGGAATTCATTCGAATACATTTGAAACATTTCTTATTTGGAAAAATATCTTTAAATCATATTATTATTATATATTTTCCAAAATCTTAAAAATCCATTTCAAAATATCGGAGTTCGATTCCTCGAAATTAAAATTCAAAACCCTTCATTTATGAATCATTTTTATATAAATAACATTTTCTTATAAATTTCCAAAATTTCAAATCCTTTCAAAGCTTCAAATTTTCATTTTCAAAAGGTAAAAATCCTTATTGAAAACATTTCACTTTTATATACAAAATAGGGCCATCCTTTTCAAAATAATAATTTCTATGTATGCATAAATTCAAAGTGCAATCAAACACAAATTTCCAAAGAATGATTCAAGGTGAGATTTCAAGCAATACGGAGATTCGAATTTAGAGGAACTCTAATCAAATAGAACTCTGGTTCGAAGATAAGCTCGAACGAAGATAAGATAATTTTATTACCAAATAGAAGATGATAAGCCTATATAAATCGCGGGAGACGTTATCCGGTCAACCGTGACTTCAGGAATATAATCAATTCGAAAATCTAAGGCAAATCAACATTCGATCGCCAGAGATAGAATCCGGGTAGAGCAGAAGATAGATAGCACCGAAATCCGAGAATACATGAATCTCCAGTGAATCAATGCCAATTATAAAGGATTTTCACCCCTTTACAAATCAATCAAAGATTTGTGGAATCACCAATCTTTATAGAGGGCATTCCAAAGTAGAGTTATGAAATGTTCCAAAATCAAAATGGATGGAATAGGGAAGACAAGACTGGATTTCAGAACAAGTGGGAGCGTTCTAAAGTTCAACGAATCCTAATCGATAAGAATCCTAACCAAGAGATTTCTAACAAGATGGATACTGAAGAGATGAAATTTAGAAAATCTTGATTTCAAAGTAAGAAAAAATTTATACCAAAATAATCTATTAAAATCCTTTGAAAATCATTTGGAAATTATTTTATACTTCGAAAATACGTTCTCTCACAAGAAAGGATTCGGAGATTGATTTCACTCATCTAGGGTATTTCTACCCTATTTCTAATTAGGTTTTTGCTCCGCAGGCTATGGTTTGCCTAAAACCAAAGCTCTGATACCAAATGTAACAACCCGATATTTTCAGCCATTCGCATCCGCACATGTCGGACTTGAATTAATCAAAATACCGCATTGTAAATAAATTTGGAGCAAATGAAACACAATCGCAGAATCACAGACCTAGAAATATCAGAATAACTCGCAACGGAAATTAAAATACCATAGTAGTTCACGAAGCTACTATAACAAACTCCGAAAACATAATACATAATATCAGTCTGAAAACATATACAATAGAAATCTCCAATACATAGAAGTTTGAAAATACCAGAGCTCAAATAGAACAACTGGAACTAAAAAGGAATAGATAACTAGACAAGCGGAATCTCCAGTGATTCCTAGCTCCAGAAAGAAATCCAAAGCTAAGCTGTAAATACTCAGGCTAACCCGAGCGTAAAGTAAAAGACAAAACACTCGAGTCAGGACAACATATACTTATATAATGTAAACCAACTCAAGTGAACTGTAGCAGAAATGCATAATAACTTAAAGGATGCTTGGGACCGCCGATCCTCCAAGGATCAGTTAAACCAAAAATTTAAATATATCCGTGGTTAAATTTTTAAAATAGTAATTTATATTTTGAAATCAATTATCATTTCAAAAATTCAATATCATTCAAGAATCCAATTCAAAAATGTCATAATATCATATCTTTTCAATACTACATTTATTTTATTTAAAATACCATTTCAATGCACATTTCAAAATAGTCTATATTTCAAACAAATTACTTCATTTTAAATCATTAAAATGAAGTTATTATAATTTCAAAATTTAAATCTTCCAAAGTCAATTTATTTACTTAAACTTATCAAAACAATGAAAATTCACCTTTCGCAGCATTTGGAAAATGCTACAGAAAGTTACTTTCGAAACATTTCAATTTAACAAAAGACGGCATTGAAAATACTGTAATAGGGTTACATTAGTTCAAATAAAACCTTAGTTAAATTCCACAATTTTAACACTTACAAAGTACTATAATATCCCTTTATTAAAATTTATCCATTTCGTTCATTTATATCAACTACAACATTTACAATTGTTGTAATATCCTTTACCTTATAAATAATAGCATTTTAGAAATGCTATTAATTAAAATTCAAGGTTTTCAATACAGTTTCACAAACAATTATATTTCAATATAAATCATTTTTAACTAAAAATCGTAATTTATACTTTAAAACAATCATTTATAATGCCTGTATATTCATGATTTTATAAAGTTAAATTTCTATTCAAAAGTCAATATTTAATAATAATTTACATATTAAATTCAAACATTAAATTTCAATTCTTTATTTAAATTCAAGTATTAAATTTCATTTCTTTAATTAAATTTTCAACCTAACAATTAGATTTAAAATTTCCAAAAATATAACTTATTACCATTTATTTTACTTAATTAAAATTTTACTTTTTAAACAAAATTTCAAAAGTTTCCATTTAAGTTATATTTCAAGATTCAACTTAAACATTCATTTATTCAACATTTTAGCTTATTCAAAAATCATTATAATCTCATAAAAATCATTTAAATTCATTTTAATTCAGAATATTATACTTTTACATCTAAAATATTTTTAAAACATTTCAGAAAAATATTATATAAACCACGGGTCTGTATATAGTTTTCTAGCCTAGGTCAAGTGATACGGATATATATCATTTCAATCCGCAATTTACAAAGAAAACCCGGGTTCTATCATTTCAAACCTACAGTCCCAAGTAAAATGAATCAAATGAAAACCGCCGAGGCCTATCATTTCAGCCCATAATGATTTTTCCCTATTCTAAAGTCCGTTCGGGTATGTATCATTTCAACCCATAGTGATCTAGTCTACAGGGAACTTTCAGTGTGATAAACTGATGAAAATAGTAGAATAGCATGAAATAATAGTAAAATATGGTATAACAGGTGTAAATATAGGTGTGAACATCATATGAAAATAATATAGCAGTTATAATAGGATGATATGCATTTACAGATTCAGGTGATGTCAGTTTATCACTATATAAGTACATATTAGTCTTGTGAGATTTACTCACCTGTTCAAAGCTGGAGATCGCTACCAAAGCAAAAATACTGACACTACGAAGGCACAACAACACTACTACAATTTTTAGAGTGGAGAGTCAAATATATATATATATATATATATATATATATATATATATATATATATATAAGTTACCACACACTTTAACATCAATAACATTAGAAACAACACCCAAACCCGTATCCTTTTGAATTGCACTTGTTCTCAACCTCTGGTACTTAGGTTAGGCATGTGTTTGGCTCACCTAACATAGGGGATTGGGCCTGGTTTGGGTCCATATGGGTCAGTGTAGGTTGTGTTTGAAAGTGGGTTCATGGATCTAAGTGTACAAGGCTATACAAGGCAAAGTATCATCACTTTTAGGCCACAACTTGGTTCGGCCAGTGGCTCAGGGGCTCGGCTAGTGGGTGCTGGCGGTTGTGGATGATGTGGCAGAGGGTGGAGGTCAGGTCAGAGGTAGTGGTGGTAGTGGCGGCAAATGGTGGTAAAAGGAGGTGATGACAATTCTAGGTCTAGACTTGTATGTATGTGATGTATTATTGGATTTTTGGTTGTGATGCTTGTCTAGCTGGCTCGGCCTGGCCATGGTGGGATACTAGGGGGTGGTTGATCAGAAAACAAGGTGGTGGATGTTGGCCTGGATCTGGTTGAGGCGGAGTGGAGCCATGAAGTTGAGAACAATATACAAAATCACTGAGAAAAGCACAAAAAAACAAGAAGAAAAGAAGCTTTACAAAAAAAAAAAATTATGGACAACAATGGCCGTGACATTTTCCTTGAGGAATGAGAAATGATTTATGTGAAAAACAAAAGAGAAGTCAGCTGGAAAGATGGTGGTAATGCACGGCCAAAGCAATAAAGAATGGAGGTTGAGAAAATGAAAGGTCGGGAGGTAAAAGGACTTTGGAATTTCAAGAGTTTAAAACCTTTCAAATATCCAACCATTTCTTTTTAATTTTAATAACTGAAATATATATATAAATTAAGATTAAAATACGAAAATTTAGTAAATAAACAAAAATAAATAAATAAATATTAATTATATATAATTTAATTAATAAAAACAGCAAAAATTGCAACTAGTCTTGAAAATATGAAAAATAAACAGAATGAACTTTGGAAATTTTATATGGACTTGTAAAAATATTTATAAGAAAGATAATAAAAAAATAAAAATGCATTCACAAAATAAATATACAAATTTTAATTGAATATAATTTAAATGAAGAAAATAGCAGAAAAATAGAAAACAGCCTTTAAAAATATGAAATAAATATAGTAAATTTTGGAAAAATTTTATTATCACTTTAAAAATATTAAAAGACAAAATATACATTAAATAACATATTAACAAATATTAGAATAAAACATAACAAAGAAATATGATTTATATAATTTAAAACAAACAAAATTGCAAAATAAAACAAATTATACTCAAAATTGAAATGTGCATAACTTTCACAATTTAAATCCGTTTTCAACGAAACGAAAAGCAGTATTCAAGTTATTAAATCTATTTTCATAATAAAATATAAAATTTAAGAATTTAAATAATTAAATTTGAAATTTAAAAGTCAAGGTTTGACCAGTTTGAACAGAAATTCATCTTTCAGTAAAATATCCAATTTATACCGGTTTGAAATTATAATTCATATAATAATCAACACTTATATTTAAAAATGAAATGTCTGAAATAAAATAAGTTTAAAATAATTTCAAAATAAAATAAAGTCAAATATTAAAATATATGAAAAAATCTAGGGTAGTTACACATTGGGTAGAGCTTTTCCCTTAGATTGTTGACTTGTCCCACTTGTACGGCTAAGATTAGGATATGCATCTTTATCTGATTGTATGCAGACCGATGCATGTTGATGATGTGGCAATTCTATATATAGCTTTGGGGGCTTTGACGTGTATTCTTCGTATAAGCTTTGGGCATTTTGTGCCACTGATATATCTTGAGGCTACTTTAACCGCTAACTAGGTTTTATGTTGAGGCGCTTTAGACCTTTAGAGAGAGCTTTGATCTCGTATGTTGAATTAAATACTTTTGGCATATACTCTCGGTTATGGTCGCCTGGGCCATCTTTCAAGACTTTGACACTTAGGTGGTTTTCAATACGTAACTTGAGTGTGGTATGGAGAGCCTTGGGAACGTAGCATGCCTTGATGTTATTAATCTGTTTGGTATAAGGTTGATTTCGTGACTTATGCTTTTAGTTGAAGATTGGTTATGTGACCATTGATTTTGTTACGAGTAAAACACATAGTTCTCAATTTTCTTTGTATTATAAGTTCATTCTTTAGGTCTTAGTTTTGTATTTGGTATTATCCTTTAAACATTTATCCATGTTTTGATATGAGAGCTGTACAAAACTAAATAGAAAGTTTGTATTGATATTAAATACTTGTGGGAAGTAAATACACGGTAGTGCTTTCGAGCTTAAGGCAAAATATTGAAATCCTCATATTTTTCTTATACAATAAATACCTATGAGTATTTCTTTTAGGTTTCAGCTTTCATATCTTAATGTTAAATATAAGGAGGGGTAAAAATTATGGTATAAATAAATGCTCCACCAAAGTTTACTTTGTAGGATGAATACGAAGTGAACTATGCAGTAAGGAGAGTTACATCATACTTTTGTATGTGGTTATTTATCTCTCTATATAGTTTTCATTAGGTTCTCATAACTTTTGAATCGATAAATTTCCAACATAATTTTAGGAATCTAACCCTATCGTGCAATGAGGATTTGAAAATGAATTTGTAAGTCTTACCTTAAAGTGAAAGTTTTGAAACTTAACCTCGTCGGACAATGACGATTTGAAATATGATTGTGCATAAATCTCATAGAGAGGGTTTTAAAAGTCTAGCCTTATCATATAGCAAGGATTTGAAACATGGACCTCATCATATATTCAGGTCTAGAAAGCCTAACTCCATCGTATAGCAAGGATTTTAAAAGTGAACATATAGTGAGGTCTTGGAAGTCTAACTTCATTTTATTGTAAGGATTTAAAAGTGAATTTTGAAAAATTTACCTCTTAATGAGAGTTTGGAAAATGAACTTGAACATTTTACCACGTAATGATGGTATGGAATTTAAATTTAAAGATCATACTTCATACTAAGGGCATTGAAATTTTTTTTTAGAAATTTAACCTCATAGTAAGGGTTTAAGAATTGAATTTGAAGATTTTACCATGTTATGAGTCTTTGAAAATGAATTTTATAAATTTAACCTCAAAGTAAGGGTCATGAAAATAAAATTTTATAATATAACCTCAACCTAAAGTAAGGATTTTGAAGATATAACCTCATCATTTAATGAAGATTGGAAATTGAATTTTGAATAATCACCTCGTAATGAGGTTTTAAAGGGTAAATTTGAAAGTTTGACCTCGTTATATAGCGAGGGTTTTGAAAAAATTAATATCTATTGTCGTCATATAGTGAGGATTTTAAAGATCTAACATCCTCGTTTTGTGAAAAATGATGTAGTATAAATTATGTTAATGTAAATGGATTTTAAGGCTGCCTTAACACAAGATGGGGGATGAATAATGTTTTATAACTTATATGGAATTCTTCTAAACTATTTGAATATTTAAATTTAAACACAGATAACTAACATAGAATATATTAACAAGCAGTCACATAGATATGTATGTATGTATATACGCAATAAAAGTAAAGTAAAAGTATGAGAGATGACACAAGGAGTTTTAGATTGGTTCAGATTAACAAATCCTATGTCCATTCCTGTATAGTGTATGTACAGATTTCCCTTCTAAAGCCTACTTTAAACAGGTAGCAAGCAAGCTAGAATACAACCTCGATTTCAAGGCAACGAGATACACCCTCCTAACTTTCCAAGCTATAGTCATTAGAGGACTTCAACAAATTAATTATTATTTATAAACTATAAACTATAGTCATGAACTCATCATATATTTGTCTCTAATCTCATGAGCTTTTAAATATCTTGTTAATCTTTGAATCTTGATCTCTAGTCTTTACATTGATCGGTCTTCAAACTTGATTAGCCTATACTTGTATAAACCTGTATAATATCCTACAAAATATTCTATACAACTTGAGAAAACATTTGTATCTAAATTTATATGGTTGTTGTCATTAAAATATTTTTTTTTTGTATTAATAATATCACCTTTTCGATGATGGCAACCATGTAAATATATTTATTATAAAATATAATGTAACTCCCCCTAAATTGGTTAACTCCCCTTTTTTGAATAACACCACCTCGGTATATGCATATATTATATTTTTATATTTTTCTCCCCCATGTCATCATAAAGAATGAGTAAAGAAAAATAAACACCCCCTAAATTTTACATATATTAAATACTATGAAATGTGAAAATGCTGTATATGGAATTAATATTAGCATTAATTATAAGATAGTTGTGAAAAAAAACTATATATATATATATACAAACAATTATAGTTACATCTGTTTTAACAATATATCATAAATCTATACATTTATATAATTAGTTACATAAAAAGTACAAATTATAACCATTGTCAATTGTACATGGGAAAAATATGCAAATACTACATATTAAAAATACAAATTAAAAACCTATATTTTCCTAGGAACTTTGACCAATCCTTTAGATCCAAAGATAGGATTGGAGTTTATAACTTCTCAATCTTTATTACCCACTTTCGCTATAGAGTTCGAGCAATCCAGGATGTTTCTTTGAACTTCTTTGCAGAAACTAGAAATAAAATATCAAAGAGAATTGAATTGTTTTTCTTGTTCTTTTGCCATAACTCCAAGTGTCGTTGATTGTGAAGAATGAAGCAAAGAACATTCTTGAAAGATTGAAGAGTTTCTTCTATATTTTCGCTTAGATTTTATTTTGAAAAATTGTTGTTTGGATTCATTTTTATGGAAAGAAATGTGTAGAAATAATTAGATAATAATATGAATTGTTTTCTGAGTTCTTCTGGAGGAATTTTTTTTAATATAGAAGTGAAAAGTTGGATTAGAAGCTAGTCCCTCCAAAAAATAAATAATTTTTTGAAATTCAAAATTATGAAAACTGCCAATGTATGTCAATATATATGCAGCAATTGGCATGTTTTTTTTTATATTTTATATTATTTTAGTTTATGATTCAAGAGAGTAAAGAACATTATTTATAGTACTAATAAAGCTCCTAAGAAAATTTCGTTAATAACTAGAAAGATACATAAATATAATGAAATATACATGAATATAGGAAAAGTAAAAGCTTGGAAACCATGAAAGCAAAATAGATCTAGAATGATGTTGGTGAAAATGAATAATTTCATCCAAGCTTTGTAATAATCTTCCTAAAAAATTTGTCCAATGTTATCCCATTTTTGGTCAAAACTGGAATATCAATAAACTGGCAAGGAATTATGGATATCAGGATTAAAGATCGGTTGGAATCAAGGCTACGATCGATATCATCAAAATTTGGTTGAGCTCCGGTCGGGATGAAATTAATTGGAGATGATGATAAGGATTAGGAAAGGCTATGTTTCAAATTTCAGGTTAATCGGAGTTCGTATGGAGAAGTTATAATCGATTCGAGGTAGGAAAGGCATGATGTTCGAATCGATCAGGGGTAGCACTCACTTCGAATCGATACACTTCGTATCGATCGACTTGGGTTCGACACTGCTACTTCGTATTGATCGAAGGCAAGGAACAGGGATGGTTCGAATCGATACGCTTCGTATCGATCAGTATGGTTTCGGCCTGGTGAAATTCGTATCGATCAAGTAAGAAGGATAAATGGATTTCGGCCCAATGGCAATGGACCCAAAAATGGATAGGTTCGAATCAATCACGACAAAGCATAATGCTTTGAATCCATGAGGTCAAGGAGAGTTGGAATCGATCAGATTAGGGTATGTTCGAATCGATCGGTGTAAACGAGATCGATTCGAAGCATACTCCTGGGACCGATTCGAAGAAGATTGATGGAACACGAGAAGTATACATTGGGGGACGACTTTATGGATTCGAAGAAAAGGAAGTCGACTTCATGGATTCGAAGAGGAGGTGGATTCGAAACAATGGAATCAAAGGAGGTGGGTTTGGAGCATGGATTCGAAGGAAGTGGACTCGAAGAAGGATTCGAAGCAATGGACTCGAAGGAGGATTCAAAGCAATGGATTGGAAGGAGATGGATTCGAAGGAGGTGGGTTCGAAGCATGGGTTCGAACCAGGCAGAGCACACGGAACTTTGAATTTGAATCGATCATATCTTCCAAACCATTGATCCTAATGCTATGAAATTTTCACAGAAGCTTGCATACATGTTGAAGGATGTTCACACCAAATTTCAGCTCAATTGGAATGATTTCTTGATCGATTCGAACCTTACTTCGAATCGATCCTGATGTGGGCCCGGACCTCCAGATTTCGGGCGCGTGGGCCCCCTCACGTGCCAGAAGCGGTCTTCCCAGATTTTAGAAGAAATATCAGCCTCCTACACCGATAAATAGAGCCCCTAGTCATTCAGAAAAGGGGTCGGAGATTCTAGAGAGAGAAAGGACGCTTGGACGCTGCCAGAATCATTCCATATCATCATTGCTGCTATTTATTTCAAGTTTTGGACATTGTAACTGCTGTAATCATCTGTAATCATCAAGGATAATCAATAAAAGGATAAAAACTTTGGAGTGGACGTAGGACGGAGATAGCCGAACCATTATAAAACTTGTGTCTATGTTCTTTACTTTGGGATTACTGTTTAATGTTTGCTGAGATCTGAGATTTGTGTTTGAATATTATTGATTTGTATTCATACACTGGTGCTTTCACGGTATTCGGGGTTTGTAACCAATTTTGGCCCAAACACTTTGGTGCTTTCACTGAGAAGGACTAGCACCCGCTACATCGGATTTGGAGTTTGGATTTGAAGAAGTTCGTGGAGTTTCGATTTGAAAACAACGACTAGGCAAAACAGTAGAAGGCAAAGGGCTGAGCGAACCCAACAGGAAGGAAGTCAACAAGCATCCTCCGGAGCTGGGGAAGGACAGGCTTCAATCTACATAACTCGGGATGAAATGGAGGCTATGGCAAATTCTTTGCAAGAGAGGTTATTGAAGAGCCAACAGGAAATGATGCAAACTTTCTTTAAGCAAATGAGAGCTGCAGGGATGCAAAACTTAGGAACAGCTACAGCCGCTATGGATGCAAGACAGGGGACTAGGGTTGTGGAACCCAATGGAGGACGAGATACGGAGTCAGAAGGCAATCAACAAAGGCCTGGGAGTAGGCCCACAGGATCCAACACAGGAGGACCTTTGGGAGGAGTTCAACAGGCTAGAGCTAACGTTGCTGCTAGTGAACCACACGAGGAATATGTGCCGGAATTCCCCCGGGGGCATGGAGGACAACCCCCAACAGACAATACCGGATTGGTAGAAATCATCAGAAGAAATGTGCGTGGTGGTCTGACCAACAGAGACTTGGAAGGAGTGAATAGGAGTCCGTTCGCTCAGGAAATAAGGATGGCTCAGAATCCACCTAAGTTCAAGCTACCGAGCGTGGAGGTATATGATGGAAAGGCAGATCCAACAGATCATTTGATGAGGTACACCAAACATATGGAGGTGTTGGGGGCATCGGAGGAAGTGATGGCCCGATGCTTCCCTTTGTATTTGACGGACTTAGCTGCAATGTGGTTTAGGCAACTGGAAGAAGGAATTACAAGGACTTGGAGGGAATTGGTAGAAAAGTTTTTGGGACAATTCCGGGTTCACGTCAAGAGGCCGAAGAATGTGATGACATTAACATCGGTGAAGCAAAGGAAGGATGAATCGCTTAGAGCTTTTCTAACTCGATTCAGTGCGGCAGTCGCTTCGGTGGATCGGCCTGATCCATCGATGGTTTTAGTGGCAGCAGTATCAGGAGTCAGGGAGAACTCGGATTTCAAGGTATCTCTGATACGAGATCCCCCACAAGATCTCAACGAATTCTTTCACGAGGCAGAAAGGTTCCTTCGGCAAGAAGATACAAGTACGGATTTAAAGTTGAAAAAGGTTAGTGCAATCGAGGTTGGAGCAGTATCCAGCGGTGGTTCGGATAAAGACAAAGGAAAAAGGAAATTGGATGATGATTCTAGAAACGCTAGGAAGTGATGGAAGGATCCAAAGTTTTCCACATACACAGGATTGAACGAGACGCTGGAGCGGATATACATGGATACTCGGAATCGCCTTCCCTATCGGAGGCCAGCCAGGAGAGAGCCTTCTGAACGAGAGAGGGCATCAGGGAGGCATTGTCTCTTCCATGACTTAGACGGACATGACACCAACAGCTGCAGGCACTTGAAGGATATAATCGAGGAGCATGTAAGGAATGGACAGTTACGGCAATACGTCGGAACACGGAACGCAACGATGGAGCAGGAGCAACCACCGACCACCTCACGCCGTGATGATGTGAGGCCTAGGGACGATGGTCGATTGATCATCCATTGACCAGGATAATATGGAATAAGTAGCGAGCTATTAGCAAGCAACCAAGTCATTTACACATGTACGGGGACTGAGATAGCCCCTATGCATGCTCTTAATGATGATAAACTGCAACGCTATGGTTTGTGAAATCTATCTTTTGCTTTTGGATTGGACATTACTTTTCTTTTTGGATTTTGGTTTTGGAGTTTGGATCGAGCTCCTTGTTTTGCTTTCTTTTGATTTAGATTTTTCTTTGGATGATTGTTTCCGGTTTTGAATGCTGGTTTGGTTTTTTGGTTTTCTGGTTTTGGATTTGGATTTTTGGGTTTGGATGTTGGATTAGATTTTGATTGGATTTTCATCTGGTTTTTGATAAATGGTCGTCGGGTATGGATAATGCCTGGCAAGGGGTGAGTCACATTGCCCGAACGTGGTAGATTGACTCATTCAGGTCGCTGAGTATGGACTATGCTCTGCAAGGGTCCGGAGTGACCAGGATTCGGCCGAGGACTTAGGCCCTGTATTATCAATTGTTATTTTCAGGTCGTTGAGTATGGACTATGCTCAACAAGGGTCCGAAGAGACCAAGATTGGGCTTAGGACTTAAGCCATGGCATTGTACATCGTCCAGGGACACTGGACCAAGGTCGTCAAGTGTGGATTACGCTTGGCAAGAACCCGAAGAGGTTAGCTCAACGTCCAGGGACACTGGACGATGGCCGTCATGCGTGGATTACGCTTGGCAAGAACCCGAAGAGGTTAGCTAAACGTCCAGGGACACTGGACCACGGTCATCAGGTATGGATTACGCCTGGCAAGTACCCGGAGAGGTTATGGATTCAGATATCGACCCGGAGAGGTCCTGGATCTGGTTACTGGCTATTGGATAAGGATGGATTAGGACTCGGCAGTCGAGTTCGAATGGATATGGAATTGGCTAAGGCTTCGGTTATGGGATTTGGAATTGGACATCAACTCGGAACAGTCAAAGATGATATGCTCTGGTAATATGGCTATGGACTTCGGATATTGGATTCAGAACTATTCAAAACACGCCTTGCTATCACAAGGCATGTTTTGGGGGGCAAAGTGTTATCCCATTTTTGGTCAAAACTGGAATATCAATAAACTGGCAAGGAATTATGGATATCAGGATTAAAGATCGGTTGGAATCAAGGCTACGATCGATATCATCAAAATTTGGTTGAGCTCCGATAGGGACGAAATTAATTGGAGATGATGATAAGGATTAGGAAAGGCTATGTTTCAAATTTCAGGTTAATCGGAGTTCGTGTGGAGAAGTTATGATCGATTCAAGGTAGGAAAGGCATGCTGTTCGAATCGATCAGGGGTAGCGCTCACTTCGAATCGATACACTTCGTATCGATCGACCTGGGTTTGACACTGCTACTTCGTATCGATCGAAGGCAAGGCACAGGGATGGTTCGAAACGATACGCTTCGTATCGATCAGTATGGTTTCGGCCTGGTGAAATTCGTATCGATCAGGTAAGAAGGATAAATGGATTTCGGCCCAATGGCAATGGACCCAAAAATGGATAGGTTCGAATCAATCACGACAAAGCATAATGCTTTGAATCCATGAGGTCAAGGAGAGTTGGAATCGATCAGATTAGGGTATGTTCGAATCGATCGGTGTAAACGAGATCGATTCGAAGCATGCTCCTGGGACCGATTCGAAGAAGATTGATGGAACACGAGAAGTATACATTGGGGGACGACTTCATGGATTCGAAGAAAAGGAAGTCGACTTCATGGATTCGAAGAGGAGGTGGATTCGAAACAATGGAATCAAAGGAGGTGGGTTTGGAGCATGGATTCAAAGGAAGTGGACTCGAAGAAGGATTCAAAGCAATGGACTCGAAGGAGGATTCAAAGCAATGGATTCGAAGGAGATGGATTCGAAGGAGGTGGGTTCGAAGCATGGGTTCGAACCAGGCAGAGCACATGGAACTTTGAATTTGAATCGATCATATCTTCCAAACCGTTGATCCTAATGCTATGAAATTTTCACAGAAGCTTGCATACATGTTGAAGGATGTTCACACCAAATTTTAGCTCAATTGGAATGATTTCTTGATCGATTCGAACCTTACTTCGAATCGATCCTGATGTGGGCTCGGACCTCCAGATTTCGGGTGCGTGGGCCCCCTCACATGCCAGAAGCGGTCTTCCCAGATTTTAGGAGAAATATCAGCCTCCTACACCTATAAATAGAGCCCCTGGTCATTCAGAAAAGGGGTCGGAGATTCTAGAGAGAGAAAGGACGCTTGGACGCTGCCAGAATCATTCAATATCATCATTGCTGCTATTTATTTCAAGTTTTGGACATTGTAACTGCTGTAAACATCTGTAATCATCAAGGATAAGCAATAAAAGGATAAAAACTTTGGGGTGGACGTAGGCCGGAGATAGCTGAACCATTATAAAACTTATGTCTATGTTCTTTACTTTGGGATTACTGTTTAATATTTGCTGAGATCTGAGATTTGTGTTTGAATATTATTGATTTGTATTCATACACTGGTGCTTTCACGATATTCGGGGTTTGTGACCAATTTTGGCCCAAACATCCACCATGTTCTAGAGGCTAGTGAACTTCTTACTAAAGTAACATTTAAGTTTCTTTTGACAATTAAGAAGCTTATCTTGGTTATTAAGAATTTTTTGTTAGAATGGTAGGATGGTTTGTCAAAGCTTTCTAGAGAAGTGTCTATTTCCTCCTCCTCTCCTTCTTGTTCTTCCACCATATCTATTTCGCTATCTTCACTATCTTCTTCTGGAAGAATTTATTATTCTTCCTCTCTTGCAAATCTCTTGTCCTTTTTGGTAAGAGTCACATAGGGTTCAAACTCAAGAAGGATGTGCATGAGAGAGAGGTTTATTTTGTCGAAAATTTTATGGGCAAAATTTTTTCACCTCTTAGAACAATACTATAACGACCCAATTTTTCAATGCCCGAAAGTCGACATCGATACGTCCACTGTATCAAGTGTTCCACAATCGAATGCCGAAAAAACTGAACCGTTAGGGTTAAAGAAGAAGAAGATAGAAGAAGAAACAGAAACAATAACCGAATATCACATTTTGCAGTGGAACAATATATAATAGATAAATGAATTATCTTTAAAACAAAAGCTCTATATCAGTTTTTTTTACATACATCATCAGAGTTTACAACAACACAACAGCGGAACAGAAATATTATATACTAGAGATACGCTTTGCCATCCAGCTTGCCTCCAACTCTCCACAGCATACCTTTTCCGACTTCGCTCCCGAGTAACTGATAACCTAACTCTAGGCTGCCCGTGTGGAAAATCATGGGCACCTAGACTTTAGAAAGAGAACAATAAACTCCAGGTCAGTCATGAGATTAGTGTGAGATCTTAAAACGGTTATTTTCACAAAGAAAATAAAAATAAAAATAAATCCGCTAAGCTTTTGGAAAATGAAACTATCATAAGGCCTCCCCACACACACACAATGCAAACACACAATTGGAGGAGATTTCTCCTTATGATAGTCAAACTGCATGATACGCAAAAAAAAATTATATTATCATTAGCGCATTGTGTGGAAAACATTTCGAAAGTATAATATAAATCTTAGCCAGCTTACATACCATTATAGTATGCCTATTATAGCTACCATATTATATGGCAGGTTCTACAACTAAACTCGTACAAGGCGTGTATTGGTGATTGGATTTCCAACGAATGGTCAGGCTAAGGAACTTCCTAGGCCACATGGGTACGCCTCCGGTGGGACGCCCCGAGAACTTGTAACAACCCAATATTTTCAGCCATTCGCATCCGCACATGTCGGACTTGAATTGCTCAAAATACCGGGTTGTAAATAAATTTGGAGCAAATGAAATAATCACAGAATCACAGACACAGAAATATCAGAATAACTCGCAGCGGAAATAAAAATACCATAGTAGTTCATGAAGCTACTGTATCAAACTCTCAAAACATAATACATAATATTAGTCTAAAACATATACAATAGAAATCTCAAATACATATAAGTTTATAAATACCAGAGCTGAAATAGAACAACGAAAACTAAAAGGAAATAGATAACTAGACAAGCAGAATCTCCAGCGATTCCTAGCTCCAAAAAAAGAAATCCAAAGCTAATCTGTAAATACTCAGGCTGACCCGAGCGTAAAGTAAAACACAAAACACTCGAGTCAGGAAAATATACACTTATATAATGAAAACCAACTCAAGTGAACTGTAGTAGAAATGCCCAATAACTTAAAGGATGCTTGGGATCGCCCATCCTTTAAGCATCGGTTAAACTATAAATTAAATACATCCCGTGGTTAAAATTTCAAAATGGTTTTTTATACTTCAAAATCAAATATCATTTCAAAATTCAATATCATTCAAAATCCATTTCAAAATATCAAAATATAATATCTTCCAAACCACATTCATTTTTATTTAATTTAAATACCATTACAAAACACATTCCAAAATAGTTTATATTTTGAAACAAATTACTTCCTTTTTAGATCATAAAATGAAGTTATTATATTTAATAATTAAATTATTAAATTTACAAAATTTTAGTCTTTCAAAATTCATTTATCCACTTAATTTATTAAAACAGATGAAAATTCAACTTTCGCAGCATTTAGAAATTGCTGCAGAAAGTTACATTCAAAACAGTTCAATTTAACAAAAGATAGCATAAAAAAAATGCTGTGATAGGGTTACATTAGTTTCAAATAAAACTTAGTTAAATTCAACAATTATAACATTTACAAAAATGCTATGATAGCCTTTAATTAAACTTAGCCATTTGGTTCATTATTATCAACTACATCATTTACAAATGCTATGTTATCATTTACATTAGAATTAATAGTATTTCTGAAATGCAGTTAATTAACTTCAAATATTCAGTATAATTTCAAAAATAATTATATTTTTATTTAAATCATTTTTAACTTATAAAATCATATAATTTCACTTTTAAAACAATCATTCAAATACCCTTATATTCATGATTTTATAAAGTTAAATCTCCATTCAAAAATCAAAATTTAATAATAATTCACTTATTAAATTCCAACATAAAATTTCAAATTCATTAAATTAAATTTAACTTAACACTTAAATTTAAAATTTCAAATATAACTTAATTTCATTTTTATTTACTTAACTTAAAATTTGCTTTTAAGCCAAATTCACAAATTTCCTATTTTAGTTATATTTCAAAATTTCAACATAAATATTCATTCATTTCACATTTAACTTTATTCAAAAATCATTAATGTATTACAAAATCATTTTAAATTCATTTGATTCAAAATATCATAAATTTATCATATTTTCATATTTAATTTAAATTCCATTTATCACCAAATTATAATTTCCAAAATAACTTTCATTTCAGATTTCTAACATTACCCTTTATTTATTTCACTTATAAATTTTCAGAAAATCAATAATGCTTTAAAAAAATCATTTTTAATCAAATATAATCAAAATATTATAATATCTACATTTCTAAAATATTTTGAAATTTTTTAAAAAAACATATTTTAACAACGGGTCTGTATTTCATTTTCTAGACTAGGTAAAGTAATACGGGTAATATATCATTTCAACCTGTAATTTACAAAGAAAACCTGGGTTTGATCATTACAAACCCGCAATCCCAAGTAAAAGAAAATAATTGAAAATCATTCAGGCCTATCATTTCAGCCCATAACGATTTTCTCCTATTCTAAAGTCCGTTCGGGTATGTATCATTTCAACCCATAGTGATTCTAGCCTACAGGGAACTTGCAGTGCGATAAACTGATGAAAGTAACAGAATAGCATAAAATAACAGTAACATATGATATAACAGGTGTAAATATAGGTGTGAACATCATATGAATATGATATAGCAGTTATAACAGGATGATATGCATTTACAGATTCAGGTGATCTCAGTTTATCACTACATAAGTACATATTAGTCTGGTGAGATTTACTCACTGTTTTGAGCTGATGACACAACGACGAATTGCACAACGGGATCTATACAAGCACAAAAGCACGATACATATACGAAATGGAGGAGCCAAGGAATAATTCCCTTGAATACAAATCAAACAAACAATATAACAATTATAAGGTTTCAGACCAAAAATACGATAAACGATGCTAGAAATAACTTCATAAAACAAAGCTGAAATGCTTTGCACTTGCTTCCGACGTCTCATAAGCTCGGCCAAAGGTAGAGTACAGGTCTAAGACAATGATTTATGCTCAGGTCTGGGTTGCTAAGGTCGGCCTAACATGAGTTTGAGTGATGGTGTAAAGGTGGGTGAAGGCAAGAACACAAAATCATGCATACACATGGGTTTTGGGCCATGAATTGGGCTCGGCCAAGGCCCTAGGTGTCACGGCCAGAGGAGTAGGGTCCACTATGGTGGTGTGGCTGTGGGTGCAGGAGGTGCTGGAGGTGGTGGTGGTGGAGTAGGGGCGGCCATGGTTGGTGGAAGTGGTGGATGTGGAAGCTAGTGCTCGGCTAGGTCAATATGAAGGGTGTTTTGAAACTTTTGCGGATATGCATCACCAAGGGGGTTCATGGCTTGGGTGGCTGGTGAGGAGGAGGTGCTGGTGGTGTGTCATCAGGTGGTGGAGGCGGCTAGGCAGCAAGGTGGCATGGTTGAACCTACATGAGGTGAAGCAAGTGCAAAATCAAACGAGAAAAATCAACATAAGTGAACAAAAGAAGATAAAAGGAAATAGAATTTTACCTAACTTCTCAATCAAGAGGATGCTAAAATTTTTTTTAGGAAGGAGGAAAAAGATGTACGTGAATGAAGAATGGAGGTAGGCAGCTGAATTATGTGAGTAGTTATGGCTAATTGATGGCAAAAGTAAGTTAAAATGTGAAAAGGTGGGAAAATCAAAAGCCATAGGAAACAAAAGGTGACAAACCCTTTCAATTTACCTTTTATTATTTATATAAATTTATGTAGCTGAAATAATAATAATATCAGATAAGATTTCGAAATTTTTAACAAATATACAAATATATATATAATATTTATCAATTATGTAAAGTAAAATTAAGGAAAATAGTTAAAACAGTGAACTAGACTAGCAAAATTTGAAGTTAAATGAAATAATTTTTAGAAAATTCATATAAGATTTTAAAGTATTTTTAAGCATAAATAATAACATAAAATACAAATATATTCACAAAATAAATATTTAAAATTTAATTTAAATATAAAATTTTAATGTAGAAAATAGTAGAAAATGGGAAAACAGCCCTTAAAAATAGGAAATCAACACAGTAATTTTTGGAAAAATTATATTATTATTTTAAAAATATTTAGAGATGAATTTTCACAAATAAAACAAATTTAAAATAAAATAAAGAAATTTAAAATGAAGAAAATGGCAGAAAATTAGAAAACAGCTTTTAAAAATAGGAAATAAATACAGTAAATTTTGGAAAAATTATATTATCATTTTAAAAATGTTTAGAAATGATATCACACAAATAAAACAAATTTAAAATAATTTCAAAATGAAATAAAGTCAAATTTAAATATATAGTCAAAATCTAGGGTTGTTATACTCTCCCCCACTCAAATCTTTTCGTCCTCGAAAAGGAAGGAAGTGGAGAAACAACAAGAAAGAGCAATAGGTTGGAATACATCCCCGAAAGAAGGTAGGGAAAAAAATAGCTAGGAGGTAAAGCAGGTTGAAAGACAAGGATGAACCATTATTTGAACCATTATACATTTCAATTTCAATTTTTTTTGTATAATGAATAGTCATTTGATTCGAATCTGATGGTTCAAAGTAAACAATATTTAAAACATTTTAAATTTTTAGAAGGGAAAATAACTGATCAAAATATTCTTTATATAATACTTTATCAAAATACTTTTATAACTCGATGTCTTAACAAGTTTACTTTCGTTACTGCAGACTCTGGCTATGCGTTGATCAGGCGCAAAGCTAGAATTCTCCAGGTACTTGGTAGACTTGTTTCAACACCTAGTGAAAATAATGAAAACACTTTTAAAAACAGATATGGAAAGTACAATCCAAAAAAATCAACCAAACCGAAACAGTTGTCCAACCATGGATCGCAGATACACAATGTTTACGCCTGGATCGCCCAGGAAACAATCTGTATCCGTAAGCTTTCTCAGCCCTACGAGTTACGCCATGATGACGAGTAGAATGCAGGATACACAATAGTTATGCCTGGATCCCCCAGGAAACAATCCGTACCCCGGGCCAGCTCAGCCAGGCATATGCGCTACTAATGCGACCTACATAGAGTGCAGGATACACAATGGTTACGCCTGGATCCCCCAGGAAACAATCCGTACCCCTAGGCCAGCTCAGCCAGGCAGTTGCGCTATGTAGTCGCGATCATAAGACCATGGAGATAGCCATGGAATTCGATGGACACTCGAGTATCATATCCGAAAAACCCAAATCAAAGAGAGAGAATAATATCGATAGAATGAATCCACAGTGTGGCCACAAAACGGATATCAAGCAAAAGGCACTTTCCATATCTTTACTTCGAAAATATGTATCATATAGTACCTTTCAAAATCACTTTCAAATATCATACTTATATAAAGTCCATTTTATATAAGATTTCATTTCAAATCAAATACTTTTCAATACTAGTATATCAAATCACACTTATATAGATTTCGATTATATAAGATTTCACTTTTCAAAATTGGGTACCCTTTCAAATCAACAGTTCCAATTCAACAGTTTACTTATACAAATTGTTTTTATATAAGTAAAATAGCGCCCAAATCAAGTACTTAAATAAACAAGGTTCTCAATTTCAAACCATTTCAATATCAATTCAGCTTCAAAATAATATATGATTTCATCAAATCATTTCTTCCAAATTACATAAATTTAGTTTCAAAGTTTCTTAAACAATAGATTTAGAAAATAATCCAAATTTCCAAATCAACAAAATTTAGGTCAAATAAATTCATTTCCATTTCAAACATGTATTCACTTCAAAAATCATAATACTTCCAAAGTTATAAATCTTTCGAAACCAAATACTTGAAATCATTTCACTTTGAAAATCATAACATTTTGAAATCATACATTTGAAACCATAAAACATGCCCTTAATTCTTTACATTTCAAAAAATTTTCAATTAAACCAAAATCGAAAATTTCCAATTTTAATTCAATTCAAACCATCAGTTTCAATTTAGTTTTCCAACAAAACCATTTCAAATATTATCAATTTCAAATATAGATTTGATTTACAAAATAAACTATTAAATCTTAAATATGTTTCGAGGCTTAAATATACCATATTTCAAAAATAAATTTCATAATTTCGTGTATCTCAAATTTTACTTCATTATTACTTAGTGTTGAAATATTTATTTCATAAATCCATTATTTTTATATAAACTCAAATTACAGGTAAACCAAATATCCTTTCATACTAATACAAGCTTCAATTATTGATTTATCAAAATCAATGGTTTTCAAAATCATTTTATACTTACGTAAAGTTTACCTTATATAAGGATCAAAATTTTCAAAAAAATAAATTTCGCTGCATGAAAAACCATATGGGATTGAACATGTTTGCTTACTAAAAGATTTTTAATTAAGATAGTTTTGTATATAAAATAGTTTTTATGAAAAATAGAATAAAACAGTTAGTTTAAGAAAAAGAAAAATAGTTTTGAAAATTGGTTTTAAATTTGATAGTGGTTTTTCATAAAAGAAAAATTCCAATTAAATTACGAAGATATCCAACCCAACAACTTTCAATTTCAGCGTCAAGTATACCAATGATATTAGGATATAAGATGTACATATGTCATCATTTCGCAACATTACATTCGATCGCTCGCTCGATCACACAAGTTCGCTTTCGAATTAGTTTTGTCTATTCGACTTCCCTAATGCGGACTTCGATATGGTTTCTTGACTATAAGCCATCAGTCTCCTTGCATAGCTATATACTATGATAGAGAATTATAGAATCAAGCCCAAAGTCCATATCAAATATTCGCCATCAAGAATCAAATGAAAAATCCTAACACGAAATGGTGTAATTCACCTCGAGCTTGTGTACTCAAACTTGGATCAAATTAATTATGCGAATAAAACAACATACGTACAACTTATGTATCTATTCCAACTTGTTAAATAAATACTTTTATAAAGATGTTACTAAGTTAAAACATTAAAACCAAAATTTTCTCAAACATTTGAAGACTAATTTTTTTTCTTTTTTTTCTTCTGTCCAAAACATTTCAAAACTAAATTTCGTATTAGTATAATTCTAAATAGTCTTATTTATTTACTTACCAAAACAGTTTTAACTTATACAAATCATATTATTTCATACTTGAAACATACAAACCAAACTTATATTCTTTATCAAATACCTTATACCTTTCAAAATTTCTTAGCTTTGAAAAGATAAAGTTGATTTGGAAGTGCTCGAACCTTCAAAATAGTCAAAGAATCATATTTTCAAATCCAAGAGTGGGAAATCCCTAACAAATCAGTAAATCAATTCCAATAGATAAGGATATAACAAAACAAATTTGAATCTCGAGGACTGAACACCGACTTACTTTAAATCATTTCAAATATATATATGTACGGATCTATCTTTCAAATATCAAACCATACTTCGAAATCTGAAATCAAAATTGGTTTCACAAAATCACTCGCATAGCAAAGCTACTAGAGTGGCCTCTCCCTCACTCGGAAACTCGAAAATCAATGTCGATGATACATGCATTCATCACCGAAATTATTTACCAGCGACATAAGTGAGTTCTGGACTTCAATTAACTTTTAAAAACTTCTTTGAAATTCCTTAGAAATCATTGAAATTCATTCTAATACATTTGAAACATTTCTTATTTGAAAAAAAATATCTTTAAATCATTTTATTACTATATATTTTTCAAAATCTTAAAACCGATTTCAAAACACCGGAATTCGATTCCTCGAAATTCAAATTCAAAAACCCTTCAGTAATAAATCATTTTTGTATAAATCACGTTTCTTATAAATTTCAAAATTTCAAATCCTTTTAAAGCTTCCAATTTTCATTTTAAAAGGTATATAATCCTTATCGGAAACATTTCACTTTTTATATACAAAATATGGTCATCCTTAATAATTTTGATATATGCACAATTTCAAAATACAACCAAACATAAATTTCCAAAGGATGATTCAAGGAAGGATTTCAAACAAACAAAGATTCAAAATTAGAGGAACTCTAATCAAATAGAATTCTAGTTCGAAGATAAAGTCAAACGAAGATGCGATAATTTAATTACCAAATAGAGGAGGAGATAGATAGCATCGACATCCGAGGATACAGAAATCTCTGGTGAATCAATGCCAATTATAAAGGAATTTCACTCCTTTATAAATCATTCAAAGATTTACGGAATCACCGCTCTGAAGAGAAGTCATTCCAAAGTGGGGTTACGGAATGCCAAAATCAAAAGGGTAAAATAGGGAAGACAAGACTGGATTTCAGAACAAGTGGGAGCGTTCCACAGTTCAGGGAATCTTAATCAATAAGAATCCTAACTAAGAGATTTCTAACAAGGTGGATACAGAAGTAATGAAGTTCAAAAAAAAATCTTGATTCCAAAATAAGAAAATTTTGATACCAAAATAATCTTTGAAAATCCTTTAAAAATCATTTGGAAATCATTTTATACTTCGAAAATACGTTCTCTCACAAGGAAAGGATTCTGAGATTGATTTCACTCATTTTAGGGTATTTCTACCCTATCTCTAATGAGTTTTTGCTACACAGGATAAGGTTTGCCTAAAACCAAAGCTCTGATACCAACTATAACAACCCGATATTTTCATCCATTCGCATCCGCACATGTCGGACTTGAATTGCTCAAAATACCGCATTGTAAATAAATTTGGAGAAAATGAAATACAATCACAGAATCATAGACACAGAAATATCAGAATAACTCGCAGCGGAAATAAAATACATAGTAGTTCATGAAGCTACTACGGCAGAGTCTCAAACCAAATACATAATACAGTCTGAAAACAACATTATAGAAATCCCAAATACATAGAAGTTCACTAATATATGAGATAAACTAGAACAACGGAAACAGAGAGAAGATATAAATGTAGATAAGCAGAAACTCCAACAAAGACCAGCTCCAGAAAGAGAATCCAAAGCTGTGAATACTCAGGCTGACCCGAGCGTAAAGTAAAACACAAAACACTCGAGTCAGGACAATATATACTTATATAATGTAAACCAACTCAAGTGAACTGTAGTAGAAGTACACAATAACTTAAAGGATGCTTGGGATCGCCCATCCTTTAAGAATCAGTTAAACTATAAATTAAATACATCCCGTGGTTAAAATTTCAAAATGGTATTTTATACTTCAAAATCAAATATCATTTCAACATTCAATATCATTCAAAATCCATTTCAAAATATCAAAAATATAATATCTTCCAAACCACATTCATTTTTATTTAATTTAAATACCATTACAAAACACATTTCAAAATAGTTTATATTTCAAAATAAATTGCTTCATTTTAAATCATAAAATGAAGTTATTATATTTAATAATTAAATTATTAAATTTACAAAATTTTAGTCTTTCAAAATTCATTTATCCACTTAATTTATTAAAATAGATGAAAATTCAACTTTTGCAGCATTTAGAAATTGCCACAGAAAGTTACATTCAAAACAGTTCAATTTAACAAAAGATAGCATAAAAAAATGCTGTTATAGGTTTACATTAGTTTCAAATAAAACTTAGTTAAATTCAACAATTATAACATTTATAAAAATGCTATGATAGCCTTTAATTAAACTTAGCCATTTGGTTCATTATTATCAACTACAGCATTTACAAATGCTGTGTTATCATTTACATTAGAATTAATAGCATTTCTGAAATGCAGTTAATTAACTTCAAATATTCAGTATAATTTCACAAATATTTATATTTTTATTTAAATCATTTTTAACTTATAAAATCATATAATTTCACTTTTAAAACAATCATTCAAATACCCTTATATTCATGATTTTATAAAGTTAGATCTCCATTCAAAAATCAAAATTTAATAATAATTCACTTATTAAATTCCAACATAAAATTTCAAATTCATTAAATTAAATTTAACTTAACACTTAAGTTTAAAATTTTCAAATATATCTTAATTTCATTTTTATTTACTTAACTTAAAATTCACTTTTAAGCCAAATTCACAAATTTCTAATTTTAGTTATATTTCAAAATTTCAACATAAATATTCATTCATTTCACATTTAACTTTATTCAAAAATCATTAATGCATTACAAAATCATTTTAAATTCATTTGATTCAAAATATCATAAATTTATCATATTTTCTTATTTAATTTAAATTCCATTTATCACCGAATTATAATTTCCAAAATAACTTACATTTCAAATTTCTAACTTTACCCTTTATTTATTTCACTTATAAATTTTCAGAAAATCAATAATGCTTTACAAAAATCATTTTTAATCAATTCTAATCAAAATATTATAATATTTACATTTCTAAAATATTTTAAATTTTTTTTAGAAAAACATATTTTAACAACGGGTCTGTATTTCATTTTCTAGCCTGGGTAAAGTGATACGGTTAATATATCATTTCCACCCGTAATTTACAAAGAAAACCCAGGTTTGATCGTTTCAAACCCGCAATCCCAAGTAAAAGAATATAACTGAAAATCATTCAGGCCTATCATTACAGCCCATAACGATTTTCTCCTATTCTAAAGTCCGTTCGGGTATGTATCATTTCAACCCATAGTGATTCTAGTCTACAGGGAACTTGCAGTGTGATAAACTGATGAAAGTAACAGAATAGCATGAAATAACAGTAACATATGATATAACAGGTGTAAATATAGGTGTGAACATCATATGAATATGATATAGCAGTTATAACAGGATGATATGCATTTACAGATTCAGGTGATGTCGGTTTATCACTACATAAGCACATATTAGTCTGGTGAGATTTACTCACTGTTTTGAGCCGATGACATAACGACGAATTGCACAACGGGATCTACACAAGCACAAAAGCACGATATAGATACGAAATGGAGGAGCCAAGGATTAATTCCCTTGAATACAAATCAAACAAACAATATAACAATTATAAGGTTTCAGACCAAAAATACGATAAACGATGCTAGAAATAACTTCATAAAACAAAGCTGAAATGCTTTGCACTTGCTTCCGACACCTCATAAGCTCGGCCAGAGGTAGAGTACAGGTCTAAGACAATGATTTAGGGTCAGGTCTGGGTTGCTAAGGTCGGCCTAATATGAGTTTGAGTGATGGTGTAAAGGTGGGTGAAGGCAAGAACACAAAATCATGCATACACATGGGTTTTGGGCCATGAATTGAGCTCGGCCAAGGTCCTAGGTGTCACGGCCAGAGGAGTGTGGTCCACTGTGTTAGTGTAGCCGTGGGTTTTGGAGGTGCTGGAGGTGGTGGTGTTGGAGTAGGGGCGGCCATAGTTGGTGGAAGTGGTGGATGTGAAAGCTAGTGCTCGGCTAGGTCAATATGAAGGGTGTTTTGAAACTTTTGCGGATATGCATCACCAAGGGGGTTCATGGCTACGGTGGCTGGTGAGGAGGAGGTGCTGGTGGTGTGTCATCAGGTGGTGGAGGCGGCTAGGCAGCAAGGTGGCATGGTTGAACCTACATGAGGTGAAGCAAGTGCAAAATCAAACTAGAAAAATCAACATAAGTGAACAAAAGAAGATAAAAGGAAATAGAATTTTACCAAACCTCTCAATCAAGATGAGGCCGAAATTTTTTTCAAGAAGGAGGAAAAAGATGTATGTGAATGAAGAATGGAGGTAGGCAGTTGAATTATGTTAGCAGCTATGGCTAATTGATGGCAAAAGTAAGTTAAAATGTGAAAAGGTGGGAAAATCAAAAGCCATAGGAAACAAAAGGTCAAACCCTTTCAATTTACCTTTTATTATTTATATAAATTTATGTAGCTGAAATAATAATAATATCAGATAAGATTTCTAAATTTTTAACAAATATACAAATATATATAATATTTATCAATTATGTAAAGTAAAATTAAGGAAAATAGTTAAAACAGTGAACTAGACTAGCAAAATTTGAAGTTAAATGAAATAATTTTTAGAAAATTCATATAAGCTTGTAAAGTATTTTTAAACATAAATAATAACATAAAATACAAATATATTTGCAAAATAAATATTTAAAATTTAATTTAAATATAAAATTTCAATGCAGAATATAGCAGAAAATGGGAAAACAGCCCTTAAAAATAGGAAATCAACACAGTATTTTTTGGAAAAATTCTATTATTATTTTAAAAATATTTAGAGATGAATTTTATCAAATAAAACAAATTTAAAATAAAATAAAGAAATTTGAAATGAAGAAAATGGCAGAAAATTAGAAAACAGCCTTTAAAAATAGGAAATAAATACAGTAAATTTTGGAAAAATTATATTATCATTTTAAAAAAGTTTAGAAATGATATCACACAAATAAAACAAATTTAAAAAAATTTCAAAATGAAATAAAGTCAAATTTAAATATATAGTCAAAATCTAGGGTTGTTACACTCTCCCCCACTCAAATCTTTTCGTCCTCGAAAAGGAATGAAGCGGAGAAACAACAAGAAAGAGCAAAAGGTTGGAATACATCCCCGAAAGAAGGTAGGGAAAAAAAAGATAGCTAGGAGGTAAAGCAGGTTGAAAGACAAGGATGAACCATTATTTGAACCATTATACATTTCAATTTAATAAAAAAATTTAGTATGATGAATAGTCATTTGATTCAAATCTGATGGTTCAAAGTAAACAATATTTAAAACATTTTAAATTTTTAGAAGGGAAAATAACTGATAAAAATAATCTTTATATAATACTTTATCAAAATACTTTTATAACTCGATGTCTTAACAAGTTTATCATCGTTCCTGTAGATTCTGGCAGCGCGTTGATCAGGCGCAAAGCTAGACTTCTCCAGGAACTTAGTAGACTTGTTTCGACACCCATTGAGAATACTAGAAAACTCTTTTTAAAAAAAGATACGGAAACTACAATCCAAACAAATCAACCAAACCAAAACAGTTGTCTAACCATGGATCGCAGATACACAATGGTTACGCCTGGATCCCCCAGGAAACAATCCGTATCCGTAAGCTTTCTCAGCCCTGCGAGTTACGCCACGATGACGAGTAGAATGCAGGATACAGAATGGTTACGCCTGGATCCCCCAGGAAACAATCTGTACCCCCAGGCCAGCTCAGCCAGGCATTTGCGCTACTAATGCGACCTACATAGAGTGCAGGATACACAATGGTTACGCCTGGATCCCCCAGGAAACAATCTGTACCCCCAGGCCAGCTCAGCCAGGCAGTTGCGCTATGTAGTCGCGATCATAAGACCACGGGGATCGCCGTGGAATTCGATGGACACTCGAGTATCATATCCGAAAAACCCAAATCAAAGAGAGAGAATAATATCGATAGAATGAATCCACTGTGTGGCCACAAAGCGGATATCAAGCAGAAGGCACTTTCCATATCTTTACTTTGAAAACATGTATCATATAGTACCTTTCAAAATCACTTTCAAATATCATACTTATATAAAGTCCATTATATATAAGATTTCATTTCAAATCAAATACTTTCCAAAATAATAGTATATCAAATCACACTTATATAAATTTTGATTATATAAGACTTCATTTTTCAAAATTGAGTACCTTTTCAAATCAACAGTTCTCAAATCAATATTTTACTTATACAAATCATTTTTATATGAATTCGATAGCTCCCAAATCAAGTATTAAATAAAACAAGGTTCTAAATTTCAAACCATTTCGATATCAATTAAATTTTAAAATCATATATGATGTCACCAAATCATTTCTTTCAAGTTATACATATTCAGTTTCAAAATTTCTTAAAACAATAGGTTTAGAAAATAATCCAAATTTCCAAATCAACAAAATTTAGGTCAAATAAATTCTTTTCCATTACAAACATGTATTCACTTCAAAAATCATAATACTTTCAAAGTTATAAATCTTTCGAAACCAAATACTTGAAATCTTTTCACTTTGAAAATCATAACATTTTGAAATCATACATATGAAATCATAAAACATGCCCTTAATTCTTTACATTCAAAAAAATTTCAATTAAACCAAAATCTATAATTTCCAATTTTAATTCAATTCAAACCATCAGTTTCAATTTAGTTTTCCAACAAAACCATTTCAAATATTATCAATTTCAAATATAGATTTGATTTACAAAATAAACTATTAAATCTTAAATATGTTTCAAGGCTTAAATATACCATATTTCAAAACTAAATTTCATAATTTCATATATCTCAAATTTTGCTTCATTATTACTTAGTGTTGAAATATTTATTTCATAAATCCATTATTTTTAAATAAACTCAAATTACAGGTAAACCAAATATCCTTTCATACTAATACAAGCTTCAATTATTGATTTATCAAAATCAATGGTTTTCAAAATCATTTTATACTTACGTAAAGTTTACCTTATATAAGGATCAAAATTTTCAAAAAAATAAATTCCGCTGCATGAAAAGCCATATGGGATTTAACATCTTTGCTTACTAAAAGATTTTGAATTAAGAATAGTTTTGTATATAAAATAGTTTTTATGAAAAATAGAATAAAACAGTTAGTTTAAGAAAAAGAAAAATAGTTTTGAAAAATGGTTTTAAATTTGATAGTGGTTTTTCATAAAAGAAAAATTCCAATTAAATTACAAAGATATCCAACCCAACAACTTTCAATTTCAGCGTCAAGTATACCAATGATATTAGGATATAAGATGTACATATGTCATCATTTCACAACATTACATTCGATCGCTCGCTCGATTACACAAGTTCGCTTTTGAACTAGTATTGTCGATTCGACTTCCCTAATGCGGACTTCGATATGGTTTCTCGACTAGAAGCCATCAGTCTCCATGCATAGCCATATACTATGATAGAGAATTCTAGAATCAAGCCCAAAATCCATATCAAATATTCACCATCAAGAATCAAATGAAAAATCCTAATACAAAATGGTGTAATTCACCTCGCACTTGTGTACTCAAACTTGGATCAAATTAATTATGCGAATAAAACAGCATACGTACAACTTATGTATCTATTCCAACTTGTTAAACAAATAGTTTCATAAAGATGTTACTAAGTTAAAACATTTAAAACCAAATTTTTCTCAAACATTTGAAGACTAATTTTTATCCAAAACATTTCAAACTAAATTTCATATTAG
The DNA here is from genome assembly GCA_030765085.1 of Allium cepa. NCBI lineage: Eukaryota > Viridiplantae > Streptophyta > Magnoliopsida > Asparagales > Amaryllidaceae > Allium > Allium cepa. The sequence continues at coordinate 180,016,436 of CM060940.1, forward strand.
TATAATTCGAAATAGTCTTATTTATTTACTTAACAAAACAGTTTCAACTTGTAAAAATCATATTATTTCATACTTGAAACATACAAACTAAACTTATATTCTTTATCAAATACCTTATACCTTTCAAAATTTCTTAGCTTTGAAAATTTAACCTTGATTTGGAAGTGCTCGAACCTTCAAAATAGTTGAAGAAATCATATTTTCAAATCCAAGAGTGGGAAATCACTAAAAATCAGCAAATCAATTCCAATAGATAAGGTTATAACAAAACAAATCTGAATCTCGAGGACTGAACACCGACTTACTTTAAATCATTTCAAATATATATATATATATATACACACACTCACATACATACATACATACATACATACATACATACATATATCTTTCGAATGTCAAACCATATTTCAAAATCTGAAATCAAAATTGGTTTCACAAAATCACTCGCATAGCAAAGCTACTAGAGTGGCCTCTTCCCCACTTAGAAACTCGAAAATCAATGTCGATGATGCATGCATTCATCACCGAAATTATTTTCCAGCGACAAAAGTGGGTTCTGGACTTTTATTTTCTTGAACTTCTTCAAAATATCTTTGAAATCTTTGGAATTCATGCGAATACATTTGAAATATTTCTTATTCGAAAAATATCTTTAAATCATATTATTATTATATATTTTCCAAAATCTTAAAACCGATTTCAAAACACCGGAATTCGATTCCTCGAAATTCAAATTCAAAACCCTTCAGTAATAAATCATTTTTGTATAAATCACATTTCTTATCAATTTCAAAATTTCAAATCCTTTCAAAGCTTCCAATTTTCATTTTAAAAGGTATATAATCCTTATCGGAAACATTTCACTTTTTATATACAAAATATGGTCATCCTTAATAATTTTGATGTATGCCCAATTTCAAAATACAACCAAACACAAATTTCCAAAGGATGATTCAAGGAAGGATTTCAAATAAACAAAGATTCAAAATTAGAGGAACTCTAATCAAATAGAATTCTAGTTCGAAGATAAACTCAAACGAAGATGAGATAATTTAATTATCGAACAGAAGATGGATAAGCCTATAAAAATCGCGGGCAACCTTAACCAGTCAACCGTGACTTTCGGAATATAACCAATTTGGAAATCTGAGGCAAATCGACATTCGACCGCATGATATAGGATCCAGATAGAGCAAGAGATAGATAGCATCGACATCCGAGGATACAGAAATCTCCGGTGAATCAATGCCAATTACAAAAGGAATTTCACCCATTTACAAATCATTCAAAGATTTACGGAATCACCGCTCTTTAGAGAGGTCACTCCAAAGTAGGGTTACGGAATGCCCAAAATCAAAAGGGTAAAAATAGGGAAGACAAGACTGGATTTCAGAACCAGTGGGAGCGTTCCACAGTTCAAGGAATCCTAATCGATAAGAATCCTAACCAAGAGATTTCTAACATGGTGGATACAGAAGTAATGAAGTTTAGAAAATCTTGATTCCAAAATAAGAAATTTTTTATACCAAAATAATCTTTGAAAATTCTCTAAAAATCACTTGGAAATCATTTTATACTTCGAAAATATGTTCTCTCACAAAGAAAGGATTCTGAGATTGATTTCACTCATTCTAGGGTATTTCTACCCTATCTCTAATGAGTTTTTGCTCCGCAGGCTAAGTTTGCCTAAAACCAAAGCTCTGATACCAACTGTAACAACCTGATATTTCAGCCATTTGCATCCGCACATGTCGGACTTGAATTGCTCAAAATACCGCATTGTAAATAAATTTGGAGCAAATGAAATACAATCACAGAATCACAGACACAAAAATATCAGAATAACTCGCAGCTGAAATAAAAATACCATAGTAGTTCATGAAGCTACTATATCAAACTCTCAAAACATAATACATAATATTAGTCTGAAACATGTACAATAGAAATCTCAAATACATAGAAGTTTATAAATACCAGAGCTGAAATAGAATAACGAAAACTGAAAGGAAATAGATAACTAGACAAGCTGAATCTCCAGTGATTCCTAGCTCCAAAAAAAGAAATCCAAATCTAAGCTGTAAATACTCAGACTGACCCGAGCGTAAAGTAAAACACAAAACACTCGAGTCGGGACAATATATACTTATATAATGTAAACCAACTCAAGTGAACAGTAGTAGAAATGCACAATAACTTAAAGGATGCTTGCGATCGCCCATCCTTTAAGAATCAGTTAAACTATAAATTAAATACATCCCATGGTTAAAATTTCAAAATGGTATTTTATACTTCAAAACCAAATATCATTTCAAAATTCAATATCATTCAAAATCCATTTCAAAATATTAAAAATATAATATCTTCCAAACCACATTCATTTTAATTTAATTTAAATACCATTACAAAACACATTCCAAGATAGTTTATATTTCGAAACAAATTACTTCCTTTTTAAATCATAAAATGAAGTTATTATATTTAATAATTAAATTATTAAATTTACAAAATTTTAGTCTTTCAAAATTCATTTATCCACTTAATTTATTAAAACAGATGAAAATTCAACTTTCGCAGCATTTAGAAATTGCTACAGAAAGTTACATTCAAAACAGTTCAATTTAACAAAAGATAGCATAAAAAAATGCTGTGATAGGGTTAGTTTCAAATAAAACTTAGTTAAATTCAACAATTATAACATTTACAAAAATGCTATGATAGCCTTTAAATAAACTTAGCCATTTGATTCGTTATTATCAACTACAGCATTTACAAATGCTGTGTTAACATTTACATTAGAATTAATAGCATTTCTGAAATGCAGTTAATTAACTTCAAATATTCAGTATAATTTCAAAAATAATTATATTTTTATTTAAATTATTTTTAACTTATAAAATCATATAATTTCACTTTTAAAACAATCGTTCAAATGCCCTTATATTCGTGATTTTATAAAGTAAAATCTCCATTCAAAAATCAAAATTTAATAATAATTCACTTATTGAATGCAACATTAAATTTCAAATTCATTAAATTAAATTTAACTTAACACTTAAGTTTAAAATTTTCAAATATAACTTAATTTCATTTTTATTTACTTAACTTAAAATTCACTTTTAAGCCAAATTCACAAATTTCCAATTTTAGTTATATTTCAAAATTTCAACATAAATATTCATTCATTTCACATTTAACTTTATTCAAAAATCATTAATGTATTACAAAATCATTTTAAATTCATTTGATTCAAAATGTCATAAATTTATCATATTTTCATATTTAATTTAAATTCCATTTATCACCAAATTATAATTTCCAAAATAACTTACATTTCAGATTTCTAACATTACCCTTTATTTATTTCACATATAAATTTTCGGAAAATCAATAATGCTTTACAAAAATCATTTTTAATAAAATCTAATCAAAATATTATAATATCTACATTTCTAAAATATTTTAAAAATTTTTAGAAAAACATATTTTAACAACGGGTCTGTATTTCATTTTCTAGCCTAGGTAAAGTGATGCGGGTAATATATCATTTCAACCCGTAATTTACAAAGAAAATCCGGGTTTGATCATTACAAACCCGCAATCCCAAGTAAAATAAAATAATTGAAAATCATTCGGGCCTATCATTTCAGCCCATAACGATTTTCTCCTATTCTAAAGTCCGTTCGGGTATGTATCATTTCAACCCATAGTGATTCTAGTCTACAGGGAACTTGCAGTGTGATAAACTGATGAAAGTAACAGAATAGCATGAAATAACAGTAACATATGATATAACAGATGTAAATATAGGTGTGAACATCATACGAATATGATATAGCAGTTATAAAAGGATGATATGCATTTACATATTCAGGTGATCTCAGTTTATCACTACTTAAGTACATATTAGTCTTGTGAGATTTACTCACTGTTTTGAGCTGATGACACAACGATGAATTGCACAACGGGATCTACACAAGCACAAAAGCACGATACTGATACGAAATGGAGGAGCCAAGGAATAATTCCCTAGAATACAAATCAAACAAACAATATAACAATTATAAGGTTTCAGACCAAAAATACGATAAACGATGCTAGAAATAACTTCATAAAATAAAGCTGAAATGCTTTGCACTTGCTTCCGACATCTCATAGGCTCGGCCAGAGGTAGAGTACAGGTCTAAGACAATGATTTAGGGTCAGGTCTGGGTTGCTAAGGTCGGCCTAACATGAGTTTGAGTGATGGTGTAAAGGTGGGTGAAGGCAAGAACACAAAATCATGCATACACATGGGTTTTGGGCCATGAATTGGGCTCGGCCAAGGCCCTAGGTGTCACGGCCAGAGGAGTGGGGTCCACTTTGGTGGTGTGGCTGTGGGTGCTGGAGGTGGTGGTGGTGGAGTAGGGGCGGCCATGGTTGGCGGAAGTGGGAAGCTAGTGCTCGGCTAGGTCAATATGAAGGGTGTTTTGAAACTTTTGCGGATATGCATCACCAAGGGTGTTCATGGCTTGGGTGGCTGGTGAGGAGGAGGTGCTGGTGGTGTGTCATCAGGTGGTGGAGGCGGCTAGGCAGCAAGGTGGCATGGTTGAACCTACATGAGGTGAAGCAAGTGCAAAATCAAACTAGAAAAATCAACATAGGTGAACAAAAGAAGATAAAAGGAAATAGAATTTTACCAAACTTCTTAATCAAGAGAAGGCCGAAATTTTTTCGAGAAGGAGGAAAAAGATGTACGTGAATGAAGAATGGAGGTAGGCAGCTGAATTATGTGAGTAGTTATGGCTAATTGATGGCAAAAGTAAGTTAAAATGTGAAAAGGTGGGAAAATCAAAAGCCATAGGAAACAAGAGGTCACAAACCCTTTCAATTTGCCTTTTATTATTTATATAAATTTATGTAGCTGAAATAATAATAATATCAGATAAGATTTCAAAATTTTTAACAAATATACAAATATATATAATATTTATCAATTATGTAAAGTAAAATTAAGGAAAATAGTTAAAACAGTGAACTAGACTAGCAAAATTTGAAGTTAAATGAAATAATTTTTAGAAAATTCATATAAGCTTGTAAAGTATTTTTAAACATAAATAATAACATAAAATACAAACATATTCACAAAATAAATATTTTAAATTTAATTTAAATATAAAATTTTAATGCAGAAAATAGCAGAAAATGGGAAAACAACCCTTAAAAATAGGAAATCAACACAGTAATTTTTGGAAAAATTCTATTATTATTTTAAAAATATTTAGAGATGAATTTTCACAAATAAAACAAATTTAAAATAAAATAAAAAAATTTAAAATGAAGAAAATGGCAGAAAATTAGAAAACAGCCTTTAAAAATAGGAAATAAATACGGTAAATTTTGGAAAAATTATATTATCATTTTAAAAATGTTTAGAAATGAAATCACACAAACAAAAAAAATTAAAATAATTTAAAAATGAAATAAATTCAAATTTAAATATATAGTCAAAATCTAGGGTTGTTACAGAACCTAACCGGATCTCTGCCATCACAAGGCAGGTTACCTCTATAACTAGGTAACTAATTGTCATGAGTATGCCATCCCCCGGTCGTAACCGATCCTTATCCGAGGATCCTCAACCACAAAGCAACAAGCACAAAGTAATAAATTTGCATAACCACAAAGGTTAAATATCTAGGCTCCATATCGTGATACCACCTTTTTCCAGAAGGAAACGGACATATCCTTAGGAGGCACCACCCCCAAATAACCTCGCCGCATCTTTCCTGCTTCGACCATTTCCGGGTTGTGAGGTCCAGCGAAGTCATGTCCAGAAAGCTACACTTTACACAAAAGCCATGCTTTGATCAACAAATGATCAGCAACACTTCGTATGCCACATTACCAAATTGGGAATGAATCACTAGTAAATATCAACTACATAACCCTTGAGCTCGTACGTCTCCGAGAAGGGTGTTAAGCTAAGAGAATAAATTCTCCGCCACCAACAGAAATGTATTTAATAGAAACCAGCTTTACATCTCAAAGTGTAACATCAGACACACATCCATACAAGTCTGTTTGGAGATCGAACGGAACCAAAGGCACTTCAAAGAAGCCCTTGCAAATTCGTATATTCACTAATCACGTCCGGAATCCCCATCACAAAGGGTGATAAAATCTCTATACCTGAGCAATCCCGTGCAGAGACATTCAACAGCTAATCCTTTCGTTTTCAAAAATACCCGGCCTTCAACACCATCTTCAAATGCAATCCCATTTCATCATATCATTATTTGGAATGGGTTTTATGACACAAAGTCCTCTCCCGGCTAATCCGAATAACAAGCGCTAATTTTAAAAATAAGTGTTACATTCAGATTCCAAATAAAATATAACATATTTCCACTTTGATCTTTTAAACAAAAGATCCACCACAAAGATTCGATGTGGTTTTCGGATAACCGTTTGGAATCTGACCCCCAGTCGCATCGAAATTCAAACGCCGTTTAAAGGCCAATATTGATAGTAGGTTATTTAGCTATCAATCAATATTTACTACGATCACCGGATTTTTTAAATAATTTTTTCCCTAATTATTTATTTTCCAAATATCTTCGCAAGAAATAATTTCAACTTGAACCATCTGAAAATGAATTTCTAATCACTTTCCTCACGCAGAATATGTTACCAAATATTTATTCATTTTCCACTAAAAATCTGCCGAGTTTAAATATTATAAAATAATTTAAATTACTTATCCAAACATATTTATTTTGAAATATTTAAAATAAAACTATTTTAAAACACTTTATTTTAAAATATTAGTTATAAAATCTAATATCAATATCTTATATAAAAACTCAAGTCCAAACTAATTTTAAAATAAAATTAGTAGATAGGGTATAACTATTTAAATAACCATTTTCTAAATCAAATATCAATTCAGTCTTTAAATAATCACTTCTTTAATTAGCTAAATAATATTCACTTTAAAGATTTAAAAACAATTTACAAAAATAATTTCTTCAACAATATTCTTTCAAAACCAATTTCTAGAACATTTAATTTATACTTCAAAAACTACTTTGAAAACACTCTTGGTTTTCTTGGGAAAATACATCGTCCATTTCAAAATGGTCCATTAAAATCAATTAATAAATCCTCTTTGATTTATATATAGTTGTGATGATGTTGTAATTTTAAGAGTCAAGCTACTTTTTCCATAAACACTAACACAAATTGGATGAAAAATAATGTTTTTAAGAAACTAATATTCTGTATATATAATTATTTTTGGTTTAATTGTTCGGTTTCGTACCAAAGTATCAAAAACTAAAAACATCCAATACATAGATAATTATGAATACAAAAACCAACCCAACCAGTTAACTAACATAACCAAACCAAACTGACTGAACTTATTTGGTTCAGTTAGTTTATTTGGTTTGTACCATAAATGCTTACCCTTGATTCCATGCAGAAGTGTTTGTTATTATTGGAAAAAATGAATAAATAGAAGAAGAAATTAGTAATAAAATATAGTAAGTAATTTTTTTAACTGTGATGTTAGGTAGTGAATGTTGTAATAACTTAAACATTTGCTATTACGCTCCTTATATTTTTGCTTCCTTGGAATTTATTAGTGTATGTTTACTTTATATTGTAATAAAAAAAGAACATTTAATTGCAATGTTCTTCATACACATCCAACTAATGGTAAACGTAGTAATAATAATAATAAATCTTAATTAAGGAAGAAATCTACGAGCCATAAATAAATCTAGGTTGTTATGATAAACATGATCACTACGGGCGGCAATTATGTATATATTATATTATTATTTGTATCACTTAACATATAAATTAATTAGTTATGTAATGATGCTCGTTTTTGGAACAAAGAAATGATGCTCATTTTGCAAGTGAAGAATTCTCGGTTGAAAAGTGTAAAAGTTGAAAGTGAAAAGAATATGTAGTTCACTAATTGAACAATTTGATCCTAAGCTGCATTTTTTATTCTTGGACCCATATTTAGATCTTAAGTAGTATAAATCGCTGTTTATTTTTGCATGTTATTTATTCATCACTACGATATTTTACTTCATTGCCGCTTATATATTGTCACAAAGAACACGTCCTATGACGCATAGAAGCATACAATAGATTAAATACAGCAAAATATAATTTGGAAGCAGCAATTACATTAACCCTTGCATTATTTAAGCATGTTGAACTTCATATTACATATGATAATCACATTATAATCAAGCCGATATAGCAACAGTCAAAAAGAGCACTTCAGCGGACAACAGTAACATTTGTTATCCTTGCACTTTCCATCCTTGTATTTGTTTTGACCGCAATATTTTTTGCATTCACCTTTGACGGTGCATAGCTTTGGATATAACCCCTCATCATCAGATCTGACCATTTCTGGTTATTTTAATAAATGTTAGATATCATTCAAAAATATATTCCACAGAATAAAAAGACATCGCAAGTACATCAAGTTTTTCAAAAGAAAGGATCCTAAATTTTAGTCTAGAAAGATTTAGTCAACCAACAAAATTGAAGATCGTATAGTTGATGGAATGACGACTATATAAAACTAAAAAAACTTTATAAATGAAATATATACATGGGGAGTTTATTTTTAGTGAACAAACAAATTTCTTAAAAAATTGAACTATTAATAAATTACTTATAAATGTTGCAATAAATCCTAATAATCTTGAGCATGTATCTTATAAATTTTAAGCAATTATCATTGTAAGTTGTCCATAAACACATTAGCTAGTGATTTAAATATCTTTAACAAGTCACCAATGTTGTCTATGGATGAACTTTAGGAAAATTTTAAAAAAATTTATTATTGTTGAAAATATTGATGACCAATATAAAACAATTATACACATAAGAATTTGATGTATAGAAGTATATCTTGAAAGGTATTGCATACCTGGAGAAGAAATGATCATAGACAGAATAATAATACAGCACAAAATAAAACTTTTCATCATCTTTTGTTTGTACTATTCTCAATAATATTGGGCTTCTTTTATAATCAAGTAATGTGATACTTGACACGTATATTTATAGTTGATAAAATGGAAAAGAAAAATAATTTACTAAATAATTAAATTAATAGACATGACAAAATTAGGGATATCTGGATAAGATAACACATAATCCTGATTTCAACTTATTTATTAAACTGCTTAAAATAGTTTGAATATTATCTTAAATTATTCTCTAATTAATATTTTATTTCATGGTAAAATAAGAATAAAACATATATTAACTTTTTTCATCCTTTAATTATAGTATACCTAAAAGTAATTATAAGCTTCTTATACATCCAATGATTTAGGATTTGACACCCATATTTATAATAAAATTGATAGGACATAAAAGAAATTGGAGTCGATAATACATAGATCCAATGGTGATTTCAACTTATTTCTTAAGTTGCTCATTATTTTGAGTTATTTGTTAGGGTTATCTCACATGTTTCAAATTACAACAACGGTTTGAAGTTGAAATAGTTCCCATCGCTTCATAAATTGATGATAGGTATATAGACATGATTTGGTAGGTATGTAACATTATGAATTCTTTTGTAACACTATTGTGTGCCCACTTAATATGCAAAATAGTATTCTAATTAAATAACATTTTACGTTGTTACTTTTAATTAATGCTATAGGATAAGGATGATAACTTAATTATAACTTTTCAAATTGTTAATTAAGTGTGTTTTACCAGATTATTAGGATAATGATAATACAAACACTATTAATACTGACAAGCACCATTGTCCAAGTGGTTAATTGATTCGGCATGGTGCAGGATGTCACAAGTTTGAAACTTGCATTTGAACGTTTACTTGACATGGGATAGGTTGTCCCATTGATTTGTTGTATATAAAGTACCAGTACAAAAAAAAAACTATATTAATACTCCAAAATTGATGAAACGTTAATGCACTCAAGCTTTGCAAATTGATTAAATATACATGCACTCAAGCTACACTCATTGACGCAACAACCATAATGGGCACCACTTCAATGTTCATTGGGTTAAATTTACATGCTTGAAGTATAAGTGAAAATCATGTTTACATGTTTGTTTATATGAAAAGTAGTCAAATCTCTTAAACTATTAAATTAAGTTCCATGTTGGTTTTTAATGTAAAGTGATTTCTTCATTTATTATTTTCATAAAATAGGTATCTACTTTTTGCAATTTTTTTACAATGTAATGTATTTGAATATATTATTCTTTCACCGAATTTGTTCCCTTATATCAATAAATGAAACATGTATTTTGTTATGGAATGAAATGTATATCATTAATGATATAATTTACTAAATTTTCAAATGTTATCATTTTGTTTTAGATTTTCCGTAGATATGGTACATTGCACTTTACAGTCTATGATACTTGGAGCTTTTGAGTTTATTTATTTTGCAGATGTCTTACATTATGTAATAAAAATAACATATTAAATGAAAAAAAATGTTATGCGCTAGAAAATGTTCACCGTAATGTGTTTTTTTGTGAAATCCTTGTTGCTTTTATTGTACTCTGCATTTTTGCAGTGTAACATATCTTTATTGGTTTAGTTTACAATATTAATGGAGTTACATAAGGATTTGAAATGCCTTGGATATATTGTAAAATGGTATGTTTCATGCATTTAAATGATAAAACTCACTAGTTGTTTAAAATATTATTAATTGTGCATTTTTTTCTCCTTATGTTGGATTGATTTTCAGTCAAAATTCAACAACCCAGTGTCCTAGAATAACATTTCAAAAGCAAAAATATAATAGCAAGATTCAGCCATAGGCAAGAGGCTGGGCCGAAGTCAAGAAGCCTGGGCCAAATGTAAGAGTAGAATAAAGTGCTATATGTGACGCCCCACCTCTATACGCATGCTAGCCAAGAACACTACGAAGTAATGCTGTCAACTAGCACGGAGAATAAGGCTGTTGAGGAGCGACCATCCGTGTAATTGCTTTGTGCGAGCATCGATATGTCAAATAGTATAACATGCAATTCTTTTTAAGTGGAAATCCGACATGCCGACACAAACTCAAAGATATCACACGGTGGCTATAATATCTTCGGAAACAAATATAGAAATAAACATAACATAAATCAGTCACAGACAATTCATATCACAAAGGCGGAGATAGATATGAATATTACACTAGGAAGTGTACATCAGAGTAGTGGTCTAAAAAGAGCCACAATATCACAAAAGAATAGTTACATGAACTACACAAAAGAATAAGTATATATTATGGAGTCTTTATCTCAAATGTATACAACAAAAACTACTAATCTAAGTAGTTAACCAAAAGTCAGAGAAATCAATCCCAAGAGAGAAGTCAAGCAGAAGCACCTGTAACATCTCGGTCTGACCCGAGTATTATTTAATAAGAAAATAATAAACGGATCAGTCTAACTATAAATATCAGATGAAACGATATAGAGTAAGAGATATGACTAAACACATAATAATCACAATGCCAAGCTGTGATATATAAGCAGTTGAAAATCATCAAGGGATTATTCGATGTCACAAAATCTACGCAAGAATCACAGAAGCGTCATACTCCTTATTTCGTTCACCCAACCATAAATATTGATGATAATATCAATGTCAATCACAAAAGTCAATGACACACAAATTCCAGAATTCAATACACGAAATCCAAAAATCACAAAAGTCAATGACACACAAATTCACCAATGCACAAATATTGATAAAACTTATCAATGGAAATCACGAAAATTGGTGAAACACAAATTCTAGAAATCATCTCAAGAAATCCAGAAATCACAAAGGGGGGAGGCCTATCACAAACGGAAGCATAAAGCTTACCAACACGTGTATCACAAACGGAATGCTAATTCCATGGTTGCTAACCATCACAAATTGAGCCGAAGCTCCACAAACGGCCCGAAGACCATGGGTTGTTACCCCAACAATTTGAGTCGAAACTCCACAAAACGGGGTTTAGTCTCCCTCGCAGACAAAGAGACATCGCACATTGCTAGTCTAAATCACAAAGATGATCGTCATGATCAACGAGAAGTGTCAATTACAATAAGCTAGTAAATATATGAGCTTAGCTTCATGTCCCATAACCACTAGCTTAACTCAAATATTTACGAACAAATTGTAGATCTCCACTAGAAAATTGTCACAAGAGATTCAATCGAACAAGTCCAAGAATTAACCAACAAAGTGAACGCAAGCGTTTCATACCACTCGTTTTACTAAGTCGTTTAATTAGATTTCTCATACGAGTGAGGTAAATGTTTGTATATACTAATAGATTGGAAAACGGTTTTATAAACGAATTTGGTATTAAAATAGTATTGAAATCGTTTGAGGAAAGAGTTTTGGTATTTACTACTAGTATAGAAAACCTTTATATTTTTAAAGTGACAAATCACAAACATGATTGTAGAAACAATCAATCACAAAATTCACATTCAAAGACGTGAATAAAATCCAAAGAAATCGATACAAAATCCATCAAAGTGGATATATCTAAAATTCCCAAAGAAAAGGTCATCAAAGTCGATAATAAATGACAACAACAAAAGGGAGACAACACGAATCGATTAAAGTTGGATATTCAAACGAATTAGCAAAATAGGCTAATCTGGCAAATAGAAGCAGGTCGGTCGACCGGACTCCCTGAGTCGGTCGACCGAACCAGAGGTAGGAAACATCTCGGGCACCAGGTTGGTCGACCTGACCAGGGTGGTCGGTCGGCCGAACCAGAAACAGAGGCAAATTTTAACTAACAGGTCGGTCGACCGGACCAGTGGGGTCGGTCGGCCGAACCTGATGCTCTACACAATGATGCCCATAATTTAATATGCAACCTCCACCAATTCGCAACCGAGCGAGCACGGACGCTAGGGAATTATGCCTAACGGCTACTCGCCCCTATTGGCTCCTCGATGCATTACCAAAAACATGATCAAAGATCAAAGCTATGATTTTTAAGGAGTTGAACCCCAAAACACCAAAAGTTAGGATTTTCACCAAATCAATCCAAACCAAGAGCTAATACACACGAATAAGTGTTAGGAATTCATACCTAACATTCGAAGATTTAAGCATAGATGTGAGAAAAAAATCTCATCTTTGCACTAAAATTTATGAAGATGAAGCTTGAAAGCAAGGGGAGATCAACCACACTTCAATCTCAACACAAGAAGCTTGAATCTAAGCTTAAAAGAGAAACATCTCCCAAATTAGGTTTAGGAATTTTCTGAAATTGGAAAGAGAAATGTTTGGAGAAGAAGAAGGAGATGCTTACCAATGGGTTCTCTTTGAGTTTGGAGCTAGAAGTTGGATTAGCAAAGAAAGCTAGGGCTTAGGAATTTCCATTTCCCATCTCTCCCACCATTTTACTTTAGCTTGAAGTGTTTGAGTAAAGAGGAGAAGTTATGAAGAGAAGGGTTTGGGCTGAGCTAATAAGGGTGCAGTCCAAACCAAAGCCCTAAGCGGGAAAAAGTAGCAAAAATCAACTTTCTCCAAACATATCGAAGCTTGTACTCAAAAAGGTCGCAAACGGCATTTTGAACTCAATGGAAGTGGTCTCGAGTCCTAATTCGGCTGTTTGCAAAAAGTAGCTTTTCGGACTAAAATTCGACGAACGGTGAAATATTTAAATAAAATATTTAAATATATAATCGATAAATATGCGGGATGTTACAGACTCCCCTCCTTAAAGAAATTGCGTCCTCGCAATAATTAAGAAGGAAATATATAGTAACAACCGTGGAAGCATATTAACACAAAAGAAAATTTGAATCAAGAAGTCCACCATAAAGAGCGCGAAGAAGTAAATCCGAAAGTTTTCGTTCGATGAATTCTCAAGATTTCACATGAGAAATCCTTAGGATTTGAGAACCATTGAACATCTATCAAAAAGAATATCTTTATATCGAAGGCGCTCAACCTCCGAAGCAATGATGCGAATAGAATGTTGCTCAAAAGTCAAATTTGGTGAAACTTCAATCCCGTCAATAACACCGGGCTCAAGAATAAAAACCGGAATCCCTAAGGCATTTCCGTAGATAAAAGACGTGGGGAACGTCAAGAATAGCAGAAAATTGAGTTGGTGCAACGGCGTAGTACAAAAACGGTACGCCCGAGAAACTAGTAACTCAAATAATTTGAAACACCGACGTAGTACAAAAACGGTACGTCTAATGAACCGAAAAGCCAAGACATCGATGTAGTACAAACGGTACATCCAATGAATCCAAAAAGCAAAGACATCGATGTAGTAGAAACGGTACATCCAATGAATCCAATAAGAAAATACATTGATGTAGTACAAACGGTACATCCAATGAATCCAAAAAGAAAAGACATTGATGTAGTACAAACGGTACATCCAATGAATCAAAAGCAAAGACATCGATGTAGTACAAACGGTACATCCAATGAATCCAATAAGAAAATACATTGATGTAGTACAAACGGTACATCCAATGAATCCAAAAAGAAAAGACATTGATGTTGTACAAACGGTACATCCAATGAGTCAAAAGCAAAGACATTGATGTAGTACAAACGATACATCCAATGAATCAAATAGCAAAGACATTGATGTAGTACAAACGATACATCCAATGAATCAAATAGCAAAGACATTGATGTAGTACAAACGGTATATCCAATGAATCAAAAGCAAAGACATCGATGTAGTACAAATGGTACATCCAATGAATCAAAGACACTGATGTAGTACAAACGGTACATCCAATGAATCCAATAAGAAAAGACATTGATGTAGTACAAACGGTACATCCAATGAATCAAGTGAGACGGAACATCGATGTAGTATAATAACAGTACATCCGATGAACCGAACACCATAAAAGAACATCGGACACTAGTCCATAAAAGGAATGAGATAAAGCTCAATAAAACGAAGTATACCAAAACGTCCGATGAACTTGATAGAAAGATAATTCCATTCAGACAACATCAAAAAATCAACCACTTGTTGCTTACGACAAAGCGCATTGGCAACACGATTTCCCTTCTCGGGAATAAAAGAATATCAAGATCATAAGATGCTAGGAACTCGAGTCAACATGAAGTTCCTTATGAGAAAATAAATATTCCAAGGATTTATGATCGAGATGGAGAACAAATTCCTCCCCTTCAGGAATCACAAGAATAAGAGTATCGAAAAGAAAGAATTTCTTTTAAATAATCTTCTTTCCCAAAAACTAAAACTTTCAAAATTACAATTATCTTTATGTAAAAATTTACTATTTTCAAATTAATATACTGTGTCTGACTGTCTCATCAAAGCGTTTAGGAGATTCTTATCGATAACGTTGATCTAGCACATCGACCAGAATTCTTAACACGCTAAATGGGCTATACAATCACAAAATCGTATTCTATAGGATAAGTAAGTTTCTCAAAAACTTCTAAGAATATTCTTTGTTCGTTTTAAGAACAAAAATCCAGTTATACTTCTAAATAAATCTTATGAAAAAGATTTTGCAAAAATTTTAAATTGCTATTTTCATCCAAAAATCAATAAATAAAAGAATGGTCTCATCGAAATATTCATTGAATATTTGATATATAAAATGGATGAAATAAGCTGGACAAATTGAACGACATAATAATTCATTCATAGGAATCATAACGAGTGCGGAGTGCGTAAGTGGAATGCTAACTCACGCAACTCATAGCCAAAAGAAAATCGGTGGCAAGGTCGAACTGAAAAGACCTTAGCACCACACAAAAGATATTGCTTAGGTGATGATCCTAAGACAAACTCAAAAATACCGGAAAAGTTTCTCAAACGATATGATTGAGAGAAATAACACTTTCCTTATAAGTGGGCTTAAGGAAGAAAATGATGTCATCAAGTTGGAATCAAAATCATAAAGGAAAAATAGAAATCTGCTTAATCAGATTGAAAATGTCGAAGATGAATAGTCCACTCGAAAAATAGGATATGGGCTTCATAATCATTAAGCCGATCCTTTCAAAAAATCAATTCCGAAGCCTAAGTATATCGGCTCGGAAGGAAAAATCACATAAAATAATTTCGACATCAATAAAGACAAATTGGGTGTTGCGGATCTACCATCCGGATTCACAACTCTCAAAGAAGTCATCAAGCCCAAAATATTTTCAAAGAAAAAGAATCAACAAGTTCTTTTGATATAAAATAGTGAGATGGAACCCATATCAAAAAGAACTCAAATAAGAAGATCACGAAATAAAACAACGCCATCAAGGATTGAGTGAAAAATACCTTGACCAAGAGAAGAGTTGTTAGGGGCTTGCAGCTTTCCCTCTCTCTTTTTAGGAAGCCTAGGACACGAAGATAAAAGATGACCCGAACCTTTGCAATAGCGACAAAAGAGGGTCCTCAGACACTCCCTTGCATAATGGTCCGTGGAACCACAATTGTAGCATTGACCACGACTAGAGGTAGGTGCTTTTGCTACCAGGGTTTCATGCCTCCCTTTCTTGTTGGGATTAGGGCCTTTGAATTTGATAGGCCTCTTCAAGTTATTGTCGAAGTTTTGTTGGGCACGCACAACTTCAACATCACCTTCATTATCGGCCTCTTCAAGACGAAGTGCGATATCAATAAGCTGATCAAATGAAACTTTAAGTTTCAAGAGTAATGGCTTCTTAAGATTCTTCAAGCCATAGACAAATCTCTGGTTTTTCTTCAATGGGGTATTAATATACTCGACCCCGTACTTAGAGAGAGATTCGAAAGATGCGACGTAGTTCGTCACAGAAGATTCACCTTGAACAAGGTCAATAAAACGCCGGGCCAAAAGTTACTTTTTCAGCCTCTGGCACAAATTTCAATTCGAACCTTTCCCGGAATTGCTCCCAAGTGAGATCCGCTTCAACGATTTCAGAAATTAAAAGATCATACCAATCTAAAGCTCTTTCTTGGAGCATGCTAGAAGCCACTTGGACTCGATAAAGATCAATAAGGTTCATGTGAGAAAAGATGCGATTGCATGATTTGAGCCAAGCTTGAATTTCAATAACACTCTCGGAACCCCTAAATGGCCTTCCACCCAAATCGGTGTAGTCTCTTCACAAGCGTGCAAAACCGGATCTAGGATGAGTAGGCTCTGGAATGGGTCCGGCTGCTTGAGCGTTCTTTACTAGATCAAGAAGTTGCTGGGCAGACATGAATACTCCATCCTGAGAAGTAGCACTAGATTGACCAGCGCTGGGATGTCCAGGTCTAACCATTTCTCCTCTTTAAGAAAGAAAGAAAGAAGAGGAAAAAGTTATTCTCAAGATAAATATCAAGCAATTCTTGATAGATAAAACAAGGAATCATAAAGAAAACAGGATGAATCGGTACGAAGACTCGAATTAAATCCTAAAGCACGACTCCTAAGAAAGACTTAGGACGATGATCCTTGTTATAATATTCCATATTGTTCCGAAGTTTGGCGCTGATACCATGCTGTGACGCCCCACCTCTATACCCACGCTAGCCAAGAACACTACGAAGTAATGCTGTCAACTAGCACGGAGAATAAGGCTGTTGAGGAGAGACCATCCGTGTAATTGCTTTGTGCGAGCATCGATATGTCAGATAGTATAACATTCAATTCTTTTTAAGTGGAAATCCAACATGCCGACACAAACTCAAATATATCACACGGTGGCTATAATATCTTCGGAAACAAATATAGAAATAAACATAACATAAATCAGTCACAGACAATTCATATCACAAAGGCGGAAATAGATATGAATATTACACTAGGAAGTGTACATCAGAGTAGTGGTCTAAAAAGATCCACAATATCACAAAAGAATAGTTACATGAACTACACAAAAGAATAAGTATACATTATGGAGTCTTTATCTCAAATGTATACAACAAAAACTACTAATCTAAGTAGTTAACCAAAAGTCAAAGAAATCAATCCCAAGAGAGAAGTCAAGCAGAAGCACCTGTAACATCTCGGTCTGACCCAAGTATTATTTAATAAGAAAATAATAAACGGATCAGTCTAACTATAAATATCAGATGAAACGATATAGAGTAAGAGATATGACTAAACACATAATAATCACAATGCCAAGCTGTGATATATAAGGAGTTGAAAATCATCAAGTGATTATTCGATGTCACAAAATCTACACAAGAATCACAGAAACGTCATACTCCTTATTTCGTTCACCCAACCATAAATATTGACGGTAATATCAATGTCAATCACAAAAGTCAATGACACACAAATTCCAGAATTCAATACATGAAATCCAGAAATCACAAAAGTCAATGACACACAAATTCACCAATGCACAAATATTGATAAAACTTATCAATGGAAATCATGAAAATTGGTGAAACACAAATTCTAGAAATCATCTCTAGAAATCCAGAAATCACAAAGGGGGGGAGGCCTATAAAAAACGGAAGCATAAAGCTTACCAACACGTGTTTCACAAACGGAATGCTAATTCCATGGTTGCTAACCATCACAAATTGAGCCGAAGCTCCACAAACGGCCCGAAGACCATGGGTTGCTACCCCACCAATTTGAGTCGAAACTCCACAAAACGGGGTTTAGTCTCCTTCGCAGACAAAGAGACATCGCACATTGCTAGACTAAATCACAAAGATGATCGTCATGATCAACGAGAAGTGTCAATTACAATAAGCAAGTAAATATATGAGCTTAGCTTCATGTCCCATAACCACTAGCTTAACTTAAATATTTACGAACAAATTGTAGATCTCCACTAGAAAATTGTCACAAGAGATTCAATCGAACAAGTCCAAGAATTAACCAACAAAGTGAACGCAAGCGTTTCATACCACTCGTTTTACTAAGTCGTTTAATTAGATTTCTCATACGAGTGAGGTAAAGGTTTGTATATACTAATAGATTGGAAAACGGTTTTATAAACGAATTTGGTATTAAAATAGTATTGAAATCGTTTGAGGAAAGAGTTTTGGTATTTACTACTAGTATAGAAAACCTTTATATTTTTAAAGTGACAAATCACAAACATGATTGTAGAAACAATCAATCACAAAATTCACATTCAAAGACGTGAATAAAATCCAAAGAAATCGATACAAAATCCATCAAAGTGGATATATCTAAAATTCCCAAAGAAAAGGTCATCAAAGTCGATAATAAATGACAACAACAAAAGGGAGACAACACGAATCGATTAAAGTTGGATATTCAAACGAATTAGCAAAATAGGCTAATCTGGCAAATAGAAGCAGGTCGGTCGACCGGACTCCCTGAGTCTGTCGACCGAACCAGAGGTAGGAAACTTCTCGGGCACCAAGTCGGTCGACCGGACCAGGGGGGTCGGTCGGCCGAACCAGAAACAGAGGCAAATTTTAACTAACAGGTTTGTCGACCGGACCAGGGGGGTCAGTCGACCGAACCTGATGCTCTGCACAATGATGCCCATAATTTAATATGCAACGTCCACCAATTCGCAACCGAGCAAGCACGGACGCTAGGGAATTATGCCTAACGGCTACCCGCCCCTATTGGCTCCTCGACGCATCACCAAAAACACGATCAAAGATCAAAGCTATGATTTTTAAGGAGTTGAACCCCAAAACACCAAAAGTTAGGATTTTCACCAAATCAATCCAAACCAAGAGCTAATACACACGAATAAGTGTTAGGAATTCATACCTAACATTCGAAGATAAATATAAGCATAGATGTGAGTTAAAAATCTCACCTTTGCACTAAAATTTTTGAAGATGAAGCTTGAAAGCAATGGGAGATCAACCACACTTCAATCTCAACACAAGAAGCTTGAATTTAAGCTTAAAAGAGAAACATCTCCTAAATTAGGTTTAGGAATTTTCTGAAATTGGAAAGAGAAATGTTTGGAGAAGAAGAAGGAGATGCTTACTAATGGGTTCTCTTTGAGTTTGGAGCTAGAAGTTGGATTAGCAAAGAAAGCTAGGGCTTAGGAATTTCCATTTCCCATCTCTCCCACCATTTTTACTTTAGCTTGAAGTCTTTGAGTAAAGAGGAGAAGTTATGAAGAGAAGGGGTTGGGCTGAGCTAATAAGGGTGCAGTCCAAACCAAAGCCCTAAGCGGGAAAAAGTAGCAAAAATCAACTTTCTCCAAACATATCGAAGCTTATACTCAAAAAGGTCGCAAACGGCATTTTGAACTCAATGGAAGTGGTCTCGAGTCCTAATTTGGCTGTTTGCAAAAAGTAGCTTTTCGGGCTAAAATTCGACGAACGGTGAAATATTTAAATAAAATATTTAAATATATAATCGATAAATATGCGGGTTGTTACATATAAGTAAAGAATAAAGATTTATAGTTGTTCGAGAGCATTTCTGTGATGCCCCACCTCTATACCCACGCTAGCCAAGAACATTACTGTGAATGCTGTCAACTAGCACGGAGAATAATGTTGTTGAGGAGCGACCATCTGTATAATTGCTTTGTGCGAGTACCAATATACCGGATAAAAATATAACTTTTCATCTCAAGAGGAAATCCGACATACCGACACAAACTCAAAGCTACTACACAGTGGCTATAAAGGTCTTCGGAAACAAATATAGAAATAAACATAACACAAATCAGTCACAGACAATTCATATCACAAAGGCGGAAATAGATATGAATATTACACATAAAAGTGTATATCAGAGTAGTGGTCAAAAGATCCACGATAATACAAAAGAATAGCAACACGTGCTATACAAAGGAATACAACTATGAGTCTATATCTCAAGTGTATACAACAAAATAAACTACAAATCTAAGTAGTGTGCCAAAAGTCAGAGTAATGATCCTGGATGAGAAGTCAAGCAGAAGCACCTGTAACATCTCGGTCTGACCCGAGTATTATTTAAGAAGAAAATAATAAACGGATCAGTCTAGCTATAAATATCAAAATAAATGATATAGAATAGGAGATATGACATAAACATATAATAATCACAATGCCAAGCTGTGATTAATAAGTAACTGAAAATCAACAAGAGATTAATCAATATCACAATAATCTACTCAAGATAAAAAGGAATGTCATACTCCTAATTTCATTCACCAAGCCACAATAAATGACATATAAGATATGGCATAGACGTATAATATCCATAATGGCATACTACTATAAGTATGTAAATGATACTCAACAAACGATTAATCAATATCAAAGAATCTTCTCAAAGATCCAAAAAGGGTATCATACCCAAAACTTGTATTCACAACAAGTTAATGGCACACGAATTCACCAATGCACGAAAATTGATAAAACATATCAATAGAAATCATGAAAATTGGTGAAGCACAAATTCCAGAAGACTACACAAGAAATCCAGAAATCACAAGATGAGAGTATGAAAACTCGAATGGGAGTATGAAAACTCGAACGAGAGTATGAAAACTCGAATGGGAGTATGAAAACTCGAACGAGAGTATGAAAACTCGAATGGGAGTATGAAAACTCACCTTCACGCGAGCATGAAAACTCACCAGCACGTGTAACGCAAAGCAAGAACGGGAGCATGAAAACTTACCTACACGCGAGCATGAACGTATAATAACCATAAAAACATACTATAATAAGCATGTAAAATGAAGATCAATAAGAGATCAAACAACATCTCAAGAATCTTCTCAAAGATCCAAATTCACCCTGAAAGGTGATGACACGCAAATTCGCCAATGCCCATAGATTGATAAAACATATCAATGAAAATCACGAAAAAGTGATGAAACACATAAATTCCAGAAATCAACATATGAAATCCAGAAATCACAAATTCTAGAAATCTACACGAGAAATCCAGAAAACACAAAAAAGGGGGGAGGCCTATCACAAAACGGGAGTATGAAAACTCACCACACCGGTATCACAAGACGAGACGCTATCTCATGGTGGCTAACCATTAAATTTTGACACACGAATGGTCCGAAGACCGTGGGACGCTACCCCACATATGTGAGTCGCAACATCACACAAACGGGGTTTTGTCTCCCTCGTAGACAAAGAGACATCGCACAATCGCTAGTCTAAATCATAAAAAGGGGAAGGCCTACCACAAAATGGGAGCATGAAAACTCACCAACCGTATCACAAAACGAGACGCTATCTCATGGTAGCCAACCATTAAATTTTGACACACGAATGGTCCGAAGACCGTGGGGCGCTACCCCACATATGTGAGTCGCAACATCACACAAACGGGGTTTAGTCTTCCTCGTAGACAAAGAGACATCGCACATTGCTAGTCTAAACCACAAAGGTGATCGTCATGATCAACGAGAAGTGTCAATTACAGTAAGCTAGTAAATATAAAAGTTTAGCTTCATGTCCCATAACCACTTACTTAACTTAAACATTTATGAACAAACTGTAAATCTCCACTAGAAAATTGTCACAAGAGATTCAATCGAACAAGTCCAAGAATTAACCGACGAAGTAAACGCAAGCGTTTCATACCACTTGTTTTACTACGTCGTTTAATTAGATTTCTCATACGAGTGAGGTAAAGGTTTGTATATACTAATAGATTGGAAAACGGTTTTAAGAAACGAGCTTTGTTATTTAAAATAGAGTTGAAATCATTTGTAGAAAGAGTTTCGATATTTACTACTAGTATAGAAAACCTTTATATTTTTAAAGTGACAAATCACAAAGAAGATTGTAAGAACAACCAATTACTAAATTCACATTCGAAGACGTGAATAAAATCCAAAGAAATCGATATCAAATCCATCAAAGTGGATATATCTAAAATTCCCAAAGAAAAGGTCATCAAAGTCATAATAGATGATAACAACAAATAGGAAACAACACGAATCGATTAAAGTTGGAAATTTACTCAAAAATAGTCAAAATAGGCAAAACTGCACATTTCCAGACGTCTGATTTGGGATCCAGACGTCTGGATTTGTTCTCTGGAAATAACCCAGAGAACACTCAGACGTCTGAAACCTCAAGTCAGACGTCTGAGACCTATCCAGACGTCTGGTTTGATGGTTCAGATGTCTGAAAATAGTCTCTGGATTTTTTTCATAATATGCGTGTCCAAACCAGACGTCTGGACTTGGTCACCAGACGTCTGGTCACCTGGTCTGGGCAACAATTTGCCTAGGCCAAAGTGGCCAAAACGTATCGGGAGCGTTCGGACGAGCGACGACGACTAAGGATTTATGCCTAACGACAACCCGGCCTTATAGGCTCTCCGAAACACCTCTTAAAGCATGATCAAACATCAAAGTTATGATTCTTAAAGATTTGACTACAAAACACCAAAAATTGGAATATTCACAAAAGCAATCCAAGTCAAAATCAAATGCACATGAATAAGAGTTAGGAATTCATACCTAACAATCAAAGATAATTATAAGCATAGATGTGAGATTAAAAATCTCACCTTTGAACTAAATTTATGAAGATGAAGCTTGAAAGCAAAGGGGAATCAACCACTCTTCAAATCCAACTCTAGAAGCTTGAATCTAAGCTTAAAAGAGAAATATTTCCCAAATTAGGTTTAGGAATTTTCTGAAATTGAATGGAGAAAGAGTTGAAGAAGATGAAGGAGATGCTTACCAAGGGGTTCTCTTTGATTTTGGAGCAAGAATATTGAGCTAGCAAGAGGAACTAGGGCTTGGAGTTTCTAATTCCCTTTCCTCTCCACCATTTTCAGTTGGAGCTTGAGTTTGAGGAGTTGGAATGAAGTAATGAAGAGGAGAGGGGGATTGGGACTGAGTTAGTAAGTGGTTAATTGGCTCAGCCCAAACCAAAGCCCTAAATGAAAAAGTGGTAAAAAACAACTTTCTCCAAACATATCGAAGTTTATACTCAAAAAGGTCGCAAACGGCATTTTAAACTCAATGGGAGTGGTCCCGAGTCCTAATTCGACTGTATGCAAAAAGTAGCTTTTCGGACCAAATTCCGACGAACTATAAAATATTTAAATAAAATATTTAAATATAAAATCGATAAATATGCGGGTTGTTACAATTTCCCTATGTCCAATGTTGGGATGATTCTTTAATACTTCGTTAAATAAGTCTAGATTGGCTTTACATGGTAAAATTACAATTTCGGCCATTAATAAACTTTGCAAAAAAGTTAATTCCAAGAAATGAAAAATTCAATTTGGATATAAAAATTTGCTGAGTTGCCCCCCTTAAATTTTAAAACAACTCTAAGACAAAATTCTTGCTAAAATCACAAATGTTTGGATTGAATTAATGGACCTTGACGATAATGCAAATCAATATGAATTAGAGCTAATAAACTTAGAATTTAAAGTTTCTTATGAATTTTTGAAGTATGAAATTTCTCAGGTTGCATATGGTCGGGTGAGGGATTGGTAATATAATCACGTAGTGACAATGAGTGGTGTGTATATCAACAAATATGAGCCAATAAGAGACTTGTTTTGTCGGCTCGCACTGCTACTACTGGGTAGAGCTAACTAGGTGTTTGGAAAAATGATCATTCGCTTCCCCCTTGCCTTTGTACTGTTGTAATCTCATTTTAAATTTGTACTAATTTGGTGGACGGTTGCGTGATTTTGTGGAGCGGCTTTTAGAACGGTGAATTTTTACCGAATATTTTTTTACAAGTTAATGGTGTTTTGGGGAAAATTTAATGAAATGATGGGTAAACTTAGGAAAAACAAGGGTATAGTGGTTTTTTTGTTTTGTAGGGGATACTCGGCTGGTTTAGGTGTTTAAAAGTAATAGCCCTATAAAATTGAAAATAATTACAAATGATTAGAGCAGCATACCGTCGGTCTTTTTTGAGTTCCCCTTTACAAGGATCCATGCATTGTATTTATAGGTGACATGCAACCCCAACATTGTGTAACAACCAGATATTTTCAGTCATTCGCATCCGCACATGTCGGACTTGAATTTCTCAAAATACCGCATTGTAAATAAATTTGGAGCAAATGAAACACAATCACAGAATCACAGACACAGAAATATCAGAAAAACTCGCAGCAGAAATTAAAGTACCATAGTAGTTCATGAAGCTACTATAACAAACTCTCAAAACATAATACATAATATCAGTCTGAAAACATATACAATAGAAATCTCCAATACATAGAAGTTTAAAAATACCAGAGCTGAAATAGAACAACTGGAACTGAAAAGGAATAGATAACTAGACAAGCGGAATCCCCAGCGATTCCTAGCTCCAGAAAGAAATCCAAAGCTAAGCTATAAATACTCAGGCTGAATCGAGCGTAAAGTAAAACACAAAACACTTGAGTCAGGACAACATATACTTATATAATGTAAACCAACTCAAGTGAACTGTAGCAGTAATGCATAATAACTTAAAGGATGCTTGGGACCGCCGATCCTCTAAGGATCAGTTAAACCAAAATTTAAATACATCCGTGGTTAAAATTTCAAAATAGTAATTTATATTTTGAAATCAATTATCATTTAAAATATTCAATATCATACAAAAATCCATTTCAAAAATGTCACAATATCATATCTTTTCAATACTACATTTATTTTATTTAAAATACCATTACAATGCGCATTTCAAAATAGTTTATATTTCAAACAAATTACTTCATTTTAAATCATTAAAATGAAGTTATTATAATTTCAAATGTTAAATCTTCCAAAGTCCATTTATTTACTTAAACTTATCAAAACAATGAAAATTCACCTTTCGTAGCATTTGGAAAATGCTACAGAAAGTTACTTTCAAAACAGTTCAATTTAACAAAAGACAGCATTAAAAATACTGTAATAGGGTTAAATTAGTTCAAATAAAACCTTAGTTAAATTCCACAGTTATAACACTTACAAAGTACTATAATATCCCTTTATTATAATTTATTCATTTGGTTCATTTATATCAACTACAACATTTACAATTGTTGTAATATCCTTTACCTTAGAAATAATAGCATTTTAGAAATGCTATTAATTTAAATTCAAGGTTTTCAATACAGTTTCACAAACTATTATATTTAAATATAAATCATTTTTAACAAAAAATCATAATTTATACTTTAAAACAATCATTTATAATGCCCGTTTATTCATGATTTTATAAAGTCAAATTTCTATTCAAAAGTCAATATTTAATAATAATTTACATATTGAATTCAAACATTAAATTTCAATTCTTTATTTAAATTCAAGTATTAAATTTCATTTCTTTAATTAAATTTTCAACCTAACAATTAGATTTAAAATTTCCAAAAATATAACTTATTACCATTTATTTTACTTAATTAAAATTTTACTTTTTAAACAAAATTTCAAAAATTTCCATTTAAGTTATATTTCAAGATTTAACTTAAACATTCATTTATTCAACATTTTAGCTTATTCAAAAATCATTATAATCTCACAAAAATCATTTTAATTCATTTTAATTCAGAATATTATACTTTTACATTTAAAATATTTTTAAAACATTTCAGAAAAATATTATATAAACCACGGGTCTGTATATAGTTTTCTAGCCTAGGTCAAGTGATACGGATATATATCATTTCAATCTGCAATTTACAAAGAAATCCCGGGTTCTATCATTTCAAACCCGTAGTCCTAAGTAAAATGAATGAAATGAAAACCGCTCAGGCCTATCATTTCAGCCCATAACAATTTTTCCCTATTCTAAAGTCGGTTCGGGTATGTATCATTTCAACCCATAGTTATTCTAGTCTACAGGGAACTTGCACTGTGATAAACTGATGAAAATAACAGAATAGCATGAAATAACAGTAACATATGGTATAACAGGTGTAAATATAGGTGTGAACATCATATGAATATAATATAGCAGTTATAACAGGATGATATGCATTTACAGATTCAGGTGATGTCAGTTTATCACTATATAAGTACATATTAGTCTGGTGAGATTTACTCACCTGTTCAAAGCTGGAGATCGCTACCAAAGCAACAATACTGACACTACGAAGGCACAACAACACTAATACAATTTTGAAAGTGGAGAGTCAAAGCTATACCTCTTGAAACATTTAAAAAAACAATACAATATATATATATAAGTTACAACACACTTTAACATCAATAACATTAGAAACAACACCCAAAACCATATCCATTTGAATTGCACTTGTTCTCAACCTCAGTTACTTCGGTTAGGCATGTGTTTGGCTCAGCTAACACAGGGGATTGGTTCTTGTTTGGGTCCATATGGGTCGGTCTAGGTTGTGTTTGAAAGTGGGTTCATGAATCTAAGGGTACAAGGCTATACAAGGCAAAGTATCATCACTTTTAGGCCACAACTTGGTTCGGCCAGAGGCTCAGGGGCTCGGCTAGTGGGTGCTGGTGGTGGTGGATGATGTGGAAGAGGGTGTAGGTCAGGTCAGAGGTGGTGGTGGTGGTGGTAGTGGCGGCAAATGGTGGTAGAAGGTGGTGATGACAATTTTAGGTCTAGACTTGTATGTATGTGATGTATTATTTGATTTTTGGTTGTGATGCTTGTCTAGCTGGCTCGTCCTGGCCATAGTGGGGTACTAGGGGGTGGTTGATCGGAAAACAAGGTGGTGGAGGTTGGCTTAGATCTGGTTGAGGAGGTGTGGAGCCATGAAGTTGAGAACAATATACAAAATCACTTAGAAAAGCACAAAAAAACAAGAAGAAAAGAAGCTTTACCAAAAAAAATAAAAAAATTGGACAACAATGGCCGTGACTTTTCCTTGAGGAATGAGAAATGATTTACATGATAAACAAAAGAGAAGTCAACTGGAAAGATGGTGGTAATGCACGGCCAAAACAATAAAGAATGGAGGTTGAGAAAATGAAAGGTCGGGAGGTAAAAGGACTTTGGAATTTTCAAGAGTCTAAAACCTTTCAAATATCCAACCATTTCTTTTTAATTTAAATAACATAAATATATATATATATATATATATATATATATATATAAGTTCAGATAAAAATACGAAAATTTAGTTAATAAACAAAAATAAATAAATAAATTTTAATTATATATAATTTAATTAATAAAAATAGCAAAAATTGCAACTAGTCTTGAAAATATGAAAAATAAACAGAAAGAACTTTGGAAAATTTATATGGACTTGTAAAAATATTTATAACAAAGATAATAACATAAAATAAAAATTCATTCACAAAATGAATATATAAATTTTAATTAAATATAATTTAAATGACGAAAATAGCAGAAAAATAGAAAACAGCCTTTAAAAATAGGAAATAAATACAGTAAATTTTTTGGAAAAATTTTATTATCACTTTAAAAATATTAAAAGAGAAAATATACATAAAATAACATATTAACAAATATTATAATAAAATATAATAAGGAAAATATGATTTATATAATTGAAATTAGACAAAATTGCAAAATAAAACAAATTATACTCAAAATTGAAATGTACATAACTTTCACAATTTAAATCTATTTTCAACGAAACAAAAAGCATTATTCAATTTATTAAATCTATTTTCATAATCAAAGATAAAATTTAGGAATTTAAATAATTAAATTTGAAATTTAAAAGTCACGGTTTGACCAGTTTGAACAGAAATTCATCTTTTAGTAAAATATCCAATTTATACCGGTTTGAAATTATAATTCACTTAATAATAAACACTTATATTTAAAAATGACATGTTTGGAATAAAATAAGTTTAAAATAATTTCAAAATAAAACAAAGTCAAATATTAAAATATATGAAAAAATCTAGGGTTGTTACACATTGGGTAGAGCTTTTCCCTTAGATTGTTGACTTGTCCCACTTGTACGACTAAGATTAGGATATGCATCTTTATCTGATTGTATGCAGACCGATGCATGTTGATGATGTGGCAATTCTATATATAGCTTTGGGGGCTTTGTAGTGTATTCTTCGTATAAGCTTTAGGCATTTTGAGCCATTGATATATCTTGAGGCTATTTTAACCGCTAACTAGGTTTTATGTTGAGGCGCTTTAGACCTTTAGAGAGAGCTTTGATCTCGTATGTTGAATTAAATACTTTTGGCATATACTCTCGGTTATGATCGCCTGGGCCATCTTTCAAGACTATAACACTTAGGTGGTTTTCAATACGTAACTTGAGTGCGGTATGGAGCCTTGGGAACATAGCATGCCTTGATGTTATTAATCTGTTTGGTATAAGGTTGATTTCATGACTTATGCTTTTGGTTGAAGATTGGTTATGTGACCATTGATTTTGTTACGAGTAAAACACATAGTTCTCAATTTTCTTTGTATTATAGATTCATTCTTTAGGTCTTAGTATTGTATTTGGTATTATCCTTTAGACATTTATCCATGTTTTGATATAAGAGCTGTACAAAACAAAATACAAAGTTTGTATTGATATTAAATACTTGTGGGAAGTAAATACACGGTAGTGCTTTCGAGCTTAAGGCAAAATATTGAAATCCTCATATTTTTCATATACAATAAATACCTATGATTATTTCTTTTAAGTTTCAGCATTCATATCTTTATGTTAAATATAAGGAGGGCTAAAAATTATGGTATAAAGAAATGCTCCACCAAAGTTTACTTTGTATGATGAATACGAAGTGAACTTTGCATTAAGGAGAGTTACATCATACTTTTGTATGTGGTTATTTATCTCTCTATATAGTTTACATTAGGTTCTCATAACTTTTGAGTTGATAAATTTCCAGCAGAATTTTGGGAATCTAACCCTATCATGCAATGAGGATTTGAAAATGAATTTGTAAGTCTTGCCTTAAAGTGAAGGTTTTGAAACTTAACCTGTGACGATTTAAAATATGATTGTGCATAAATCTCGTAGAGAGGGTTTTAAAAGTCTAGCCTTATCATATAGCAAGGATTTGAAACATGGACCTCATCATATATTCAGATCTAGAAAGTCTAACTTCATCGTATAGCAAGGATTTTAAAAGTGAACATAGAGTGAGGTCTTAACTTCTCAGATTCATTGTCTCTAATAGGAGATTCTTGAATGAGCTCATTTAGTAACAGAAAGAAAAGCAACGACTGGAGTGGGAGAGTCAGTTTTATTGTAAGGATTTAAAAGTGAATTTTGAAAAATTTACCTCTTAATGAGTGTTTGGAAAATGGACTTGAACATTTTACCACATAATGATGGTATGGAATTTAAATTTAAAGATCATACTTCATAATAAGGGCATTGAAAATTATTTTTAGAAATTTAACCTCATAGTGAGGGTTTGAGAATTGAATTTGAAGATTTTACCATGTTATGAGTCTTCGAAAATGAATTTTAGAAATTTAACCTCAAAGTAAGGGTCATGAAAATAAAATTTTATAATCTAACCTCAACCTAAAGTAAGGATTTTGAAGATATTACCTCATCATTTAATGAGGATTGGAAAGTGAAGTTTGAATAATTACCTCGTAATGAGGGTATAAAGGGTAAATTTGAAAGTTTGACCTCGTTATATAGCGAGGGTTTTGAAAAAATAAATATCTATTGTAACGACCCGTAAATTTTGACAATTTAATTTGTTTATTTAATAGGATTTTTGTAATTTATTTTAGTAGAAACAATAAAGGGGTAAATAAATGTTAAAATGAAGGCTAAAATAAATTATATAAATGGTGACTTTAAACCTATTTATAGAAATTTGAATAAAATCCAAATGAATTAAGTAGAAAAAGGATTCTTACCTGGATATAAAAATTTAATATGAGAAATTAATGAAAATATTAAATTGATTTAATGCAATAAAAGAGTGTAAACGGTAATTGGAAAATTAAGGAATCATGTTACTGCAAGTTAATTATTTACGACTTGAATGAAATTCCAATTCATTAAAATCATTTAAATGTTATGATTTGATTTTAAATGGAATATGAGAAAAACAAAAGTAAGGATTTGATTAATGTATATGTTATTTATTCAGGGTATTGAATAAAATTGGGAATCCAATTGTAATTAATGGTAATAATGTGGGTATTAGCTAATAAATTAAATTTCAATGCAATACCCATAAATGAATGGAATGAAATGAATGTATGTAAATGTATACTAGGTTATTTATCAAATAGAAGGAAAGAAAAGTAAATATCAAATAGATTGATGAATAAATATGCATTGAATAGTAATTGAATGTAAAGTTAGTGGTAATTGTATAAAATCAATATAAGATAATGAATTGCAATAATTATGGGTTGATAATAAGGTGTGAATGGGAAAGTGATTGTATGGTAAATGAATGGAATTCAAATTTATTGGAAAAAAGTAAATGGATACTTAGTAATAAATTTAAACTGACTTAAAAATGGAATTTATTTAATTAATAGATATAACGGATAAGGATATACTTATAAATGTGGGATTGAGAGTTTTACCACAACTATTATGAGTTATATACTTAGTTTGTTCAATTAAATCAGAAACCATTGCAATAAATATAAAGTGAATGTTATGCATGTGATATCCCGGAAATTTAGGGCAATATCAATTTAATAATCTACATTAAAAATTAAATTAATTTGATAATATTTGTTAATAATATTTAAATTGATATAATAATCTTCTTTTAAAATAAAAATTTAACAGATGATTTATCTTTAAAAAAGGCTAGTAAATTGTTTTCTAATAATAATATATATTAATATATATATATATATGTGTATAATCTAAAGATCGTTTTTAAAATTTAATAAATAAGAATTTGTTTTTAAATTCTAATGTTTTGGTAATTTGCAATTTGATTTATTGGTTTTAAAGTATACTAAAGATAAAGTTAAACTTTGTTAAAATGATTTTGACTTAAATCTAAATTTAACAAAGGTTGTTTTGTTTTTGTTTAAATATGGTTGATAAAATAAGTAATTTATTTATGTAGTGATTTCATTTACGAATTATTTTAAATTAATAATGAGTTATTTTTAAACAATAACAATAATGAAATATCTTTACAATGGATTTTAAATAAATAGGAATTGTTATTTTAAACTTATGATTATATATATATACACACATATTTTGGGAAGCTATGATTTTAAATATAAAATAAAATCCTTTAAGTTTGTTAAGATAAAATAAATATTATAAAATAGTTAAACATAAGCATAAACAAAGCAAAATAAAATAAAATAGCTATGGATAAAAAGCATACCCTATAAACTTCTTTATATATGTTCATGAGATAAATACAAACCAGGTTTGTATATCTGTAGCCTGCAGGTTTTAAATGGCAAAGTTAAGAAAACAAAGCAAAAATATCTTCGTACACATAAGATAGATAGTACATTTGCATTTAATGCTTTCAACCTCTAGCACATGACCAAGTCAATTCGAATTTGTTTAACATCATTTCAGCCTCCTAATTAAAAAAAATCTTGCCTGATACAAACAAATAAGTCTAATCAAAAGAAAAGCCTAAACCCAGATATCACCTACCCTGAAACTTCTTTATATATGTCATGTCTTCTTATATTTTCATTCGTTCAACACAACATAGCAAGCTTTTCCTTTTTACAACTGAAGCATCAACAACAAACACTTCCATTTATACAACTTGAATAAAGTTTGCAACTCAACTACAAACAAGAAGATTAAGGAAAATCAAGAAAACCATTTTCCAGTTTTGAAGTCCAAAGCTTTACAAAACAAGAATGCTCTGTTCCTTTCCAAAAGCACAGGTGAGTAACTTTAATTACTAAAACTTAAGTATTTAAACTAGTTGCAAGGTTAAAATCTAGAATAAGTGTGATTTGTATGCATGAAATCTTCTATGCATATGGATGTTGTCTGGATACATTTGAAGTCTCTGTAAACAAACCTATTTATTTTGTTCCCAGGTTTGAGTTGATTCAAATCATTTTTATCACTTGATCTAATAGCTTTTAGGATTTATAATACAAACAGAAATTGTTTGTTTCAACATAATTTAGAGTTTAAGTTTTATTTTAGTTGAACTAAATTTGAATATGGTTCTGGAAATCAAAATAACAGAGAAAAATTTGAATAAGACAAAACCCAAACACTTTAAATTATAAATCCAGGAACATATATTGAATCTCTGTAACAAAATATGATTTTTAAAATTAATATTATGATTTTCAGTCGTGTGGTTTAGGTGTAGTTTATCTTTGAACAAAAGTTGGTTTTTGGGTGATTACTGGCGATCCATGCAATTGGAGGTGGTCGGGTTGTGTGAGGAGGTGGAGGAGCTTACCGAGGTGATGGGAAAAATGGTTGGTGGTTGGACTAAGCATGGAGGCGATTGTGGCAGTAGTTTGAAGTATGTAACCCTAATTTTTATGGTGATCGAACTTTTGATCACCGTGACTTCCACAGTGCATCGAGTTGCACGAGGTCTTGGGAGGTGGTAGATGGGTCGAAGGCGAGTCCATGGCCGGAGCTGTTGACCATCAGGTAGTCGGGGTTGGCAGAATGCGGTGATGACAGGTTTGGGTAGGGGAAATGTTATGTTTTCCAGGTTTGAAGTGGAGAACTCGAATTTGATTCGAGACATGGTGATGGATTCTGGTGATCGTGAGATCATCTGGAGATAGTCGCTGATAGATGGCAGCTCTAGTGGGTGGCCGGTGGTGGCTGGGGCCACGGTGCACGTGCACGGTGCCAGTGAAGTGCTGAAGCAACTGTGAGTAGTGTAGGGTTTTTGGGCTCGGGAAGTACTCGTGTCACTCGAGTATATGACTCGAAGCAGGGGAGAGTTTGACCCGAAGCATTTTTGCTTTGGTCTTGGGTTGAGTTGTTTTGCTAATAGGTAATATATAACTGCCTGAAGTTAAATTTAAATCAGATTTAGATACATTAAATTGTAAGCTAGTTGTAACCTAAGGTTAAAACTAGTGTGATGTTAAATTCAAATGAATTTAAGTTTGTCAACTAAGTGTAAACAAAGTGTAAATCTAGTTTTAAGTATGAATTCAAATTTATATGTTGAAATCTAAAATGAATTTTAAAATATTTAAACGAGTTTCAGGTTCAAAAACCTGATAGTTTCCAGATTTTTAAAAATTTAAATCTGAAACAAAATCTCTAACAGTAGTTTAAATTTGAGTTTTAAAAGTATTGATTCAAATGAATATTTGAATCTTAAGGTTTTAAAATAGATTTGGGTTTGAAAATCAAGTTTTTAATTCAAGTTTTTAAAGGAAGTTTTAATCAAAGATAAATTGATGGAATTCAAGTTTACTTAGAATTCAAATCTGAAAGCTTAAATCAGGTTTTAAATATGAATGTTTTAAAAATAAGTTCAAATAAAATAGTTTTGAAAAGTAAATTTGTTTCAATTAAAAATTTAACTTGATTTTTGAGAGAATTCTTTTATTAATTTTTTTTTTGAATGGAAAGTAAATAAATTGTTTTAACTTGAAAATTGCAAGTTAAATATTAATGTATTTGGTAGTTTAAGTTTAAATAAAGTTAAGTAGTTTAATTTAAAGGCTTATCTTATGCAAGTAATAAATGTTATTTACATTTAATTAAAAGATTACAAATTGAATTTAAATTTGGTAAATGCTTAAACAATAATCATTTTGAATCTTAAATTAAAAATGGAATTTGAATTTAAATTTAAAATGTAATGTTCTAATACACTTTAGTGTTAATGAAGTCATTAACAAAGAAATAAATTAACTTAGGAATAATTAAGATATTTGAATGATTAAATGAATAAGTTAATTAAGGATTGACTTATGTATTTAATTTATAAAATTAATAATTTAGATTAATTTATCATTAAGGATTAATTAAGAAGTAAATTAAGAAATGTTATTAGTTAATGTAGATAATTAACTAAAGGTTATTAATTAATCAATTAATGTGATTAATTTTGATAATTAATTGGATTAATTAGATAATCTATTATAAATTGTTAAGTATAATTACTTGATAAAAGTAATTAAGAGATTAATTACTTATTGTAATAACTTTGATGATATGATTAATTGAAGCTAGTTAATTTAGTTTAATTACTTTAAGAAAATCATTTGATAAATTGATAAGTGTAATTACTTAGTGTATTTAATGGAGCATAATTACTTAAGGAAGTAATTAATGTTAACTACTGAATGTAATTAGTGAAAGATGATGTGTTAATGAGGTAATTTGGATAATTACTTTTGAAATTAATCAAGGGATTAATTAATGAAGATAATTAATTATGGGATAATTAATTTATTAATATGAGTAATTAAGGGTAGTTAATTACTAGTTGATATTAATCAAAGGTGATTAATAATTTTGTTTAATTAAAGATTAATCATTTAATGTAATTTAAATAAGGAAACTTAATTTAAATCTGAATTGGAGATCATTAATTAATATAATTAATGATGTAATTAAGAATTGTTTAATTAACGAATAATTAATAATGTGGTGATAAATTTATGTAATTAATTAAGGATAAATGTAAGTAATTATATTTAATTAATAAATGAAGTAATTATATATTAATTACTATAAATGGTTTAGGATAATTAATTTGTGAAATTATTTGAAGACTAATTACATACTGTAATTAGAAAGTGATTAACCAAAGTTGTTTTAATCAAGATGAATATCTAGAGATTAATTAATTAATTTAATGGTTGTATAAGCAAGATTTATAGATAAAGTAATTAATTTAATTTACTTTACATTAATTAGAGATAGAAGTAGTTAATTTAATTCATTTTAAATTAATTATAGATTGTGATTCATAAATCATTGCTTATGGATGAATGATATTGATATTTCATTTGATGATTGTGATCTCAGATATGAGATGAATAATATCTATGTGATATGGATTCATAGTTAAGTATGATAATATTTAATTATCTGTTTGAATGATGATATTAATTATCTATTTATGATGATAATGTGGTTATCTATTGTGATATTGGGAATTATCTATCTGTGTGTATATTGATAATATTGAATTAAACTGTTAAGACTAAATAGACAACTTGGCCTTAAAAGACACGTATTGGATTTCGATAAGACCGGGATCGGTTGTCCATATTTGCAACATCCGAAAACCACATTAATTCCAAATTAACGATAGGTCGTGAATCTGAAGTGAAGATGAAGATTCAGAGTGCAAGGATTATTGTCGTTAACTCTGAGGGTGATTCCAAAATGAGTGTAACGAGATAATACCTTCGGTTTCGTTCGAACCCGGAACGAACTTGTATGGATTGAATGCCTTCAGAACATCGTCAGGTGGGCGATGAGCATTCTAAGAAATGTATTCTCTAAAGGTAATCGTAGCCTCAAGCCTCATCAAACGGGAATGGCTAAAACAGGGGAGATGCAGCTAGGTTAGGTGGGTCATGCCCAAGCAGGATAAGATATTCCCCTGTCTAGATGTCCCTTTATTTTCGGCTGTGTGGGCGGTTGATTGCAACAACTGTCGGGGTCATCTTGTTCGTGACTGTTCAGTAAGGAATGGTTCCGGCCTTGTGTTGCAGGGGGTCGGGAGTGATCCTCGATACATTGATCTAGGCCACGTACTTTGACGGGCGGTACCTCAGTAGCCCTGCCATTGTATGGAATCCACAATCCAATAAGTGCCAACGGTTTTGATTGTATTACCCACTTTTGTGGCTAGTAGCTGGAATTTAATAAATGTAACAATTTCGGCTATTTTCTATTTACTTGAAAACCCTAGACCTATTATAATATAACTGAATTTCCTATTAAATGTTTGGTTAGCGTAAGGTAAAAACTTTTCCATTTTTATGTGTGGGGAGTCTTACGTGATACCTTTTGTTTTCAAAGGATTTTTAAAATTAAGCAACTTTAACCCGTTACTCACACCAGACCCATGTCTGACCTGGAGTTTATTTCTGTTTTTCTAAAACTCTCGGGTACTCAAATTTTTACGAGTAGCCAAGGGATTCGGGTTAGCTTTGACGAATTCTAGAGGAGCAAAAGGAGCAGGAGGCTTTAGCGTTGTAAATATATATATATATATATATATGTATGTATGTATGTAGTCCGCTGTGATGGTATCTCTGAGTCTTATTGTTTAGTTGTATTGTGAGTTGAGTTGTATAACTAGACAGGTGTCTATAACTGTCTAGTATATGATGTATCATCTGTATAATTCTGATTGATGTTGAATATTATGTAAATACTTATGTGATTATTATAATTTGTTCCATTCCGCTGCGAGATTCTGATGTTTTTGTTCTTTCTTCTCTATCTTTTCTATTTTCTCACCCCTTTCTTTCTTCAAGATGATACGATTTTCTGGGCATAGGAAGCCGGGGCGTCACAGTTGGTATCAGAGCACTAGGTAGAGTGAATACCTAGGTTCTTGAGTGATTTCTTTCCTGAGAGAGTGTATTTGAAATTTTGATATATATATATATATATATATATATATATATATATTTCTACCTATTGTTGGGTTACCTGTACAGGTTTTCCAATGAGTTATAAAGGTAGATGGAGTAGTGGTGTGTGTAACACGACTACCAATGTTTAGAATTTGAATGATTGAGTTTGGAAGTGTATTTGTCGAGACTGTAGACCTAATACCGTCTCGAGTGAGCTTTGAGTGGTGTAAGGATTTCATCGATCTCTGAAGGAAATTTGTTAAGATTCGGAGTTCATTTTTGAAGTGTAAATTTGGTTGAGCTAGAGTTTGGATCTGTCGGTTGGACAGAAGCAAGTAGTGATATCTTGATACATCAAGGTGTAGTAGCTGTGTGATGAGACACGGTGTGTAACGACCCGCCATCCGACTCCACAGAATGACGCATCATTAATAAGAAAGAAAGGGATAGAAAAGGGAAAAGAAAGAAGAGAAGAAGAAAACAACATCAGAATCTAAACAGCGGAACGAATAAATTATATTATTAACATAAATATTACATAGTTTACAACACTAATCAGAGTTACACAGCATATATATCACATGCTAGACATTTATAAGCACCTGTCTAGATATACAACTCAATACAAAATATACCAACACAGAGAACACGCAACAGAACTATATATCTAACGTCGAAGCCTCCTGCTCCATTGCTCCTCCACAATTCGTCAAAGCTAACCTGAATCCTTTGACTACTCATAAAAATTTGAGTACCCAAGAGTTTAAGAAACAGAAGATAAACTCCGGGTCAGACATGGGTCTGGTGTGAGTAACAGGTTAAAGTTGCTTAACTTTCAAAAACCTTTTGAAAAGAAAGGTATCACGTAAGACTTCCCACACATAAACAGGGAAATTTTTTTACCTTACGCTAACCAAAACATTTGATATGAAAATCAGTGATATTATAATAGGTCTAGGGTTTTCAAGTAAATAAGAAATAGCCGAAATTGTTACATGATTAAATTCCAGCTACTAGCCACAAAAGTGGGTAATACAATCAAAACCGTTGGCACTTATTGGATTTCGGATTCCATCAATGGCAGGGCTACTGGTGTACCGCCAGTCACAGTACGTGGCCTAGATCAACGTACCGAGGACCACTCCCGATCCCCTACAACACAAGACCGAAACCATCCCTTACTGGACAGTCTCGAACAAGACAACCCCGCAGTTGGCGTACGTTCCAACCGCCCACACAGCCGAAATAAAAAGGGACCCCTAGGCAGGGGAAAATCTTGCTCTCCGGTGGGAGCTACCCACGAAGCCTTGCTGCACCTCCCCTGTTTTAGCCATTCCCGGTTGATTAAGCTTGAGGCTACGATTACCTTAAGAGAACACATCTCTTAGAATGCTCATCGCCCACCTGACGATGTTCTGAAAGCATTCAATCCATACAAGTTCGTTCCGGGTTCGAACGAAACCGAAGGCACTATCTCGTTGCACTCATATTGGAATCACCCTCAGAGTCAACGACCATAGCCCTTGCACTCTAAATCACCATCTCGAACCTATAAGTACTATTCCGTCAAACTCATTATGGAATCACCCACAGAGTTATACTGACGTATAGCCCTCGAGTCTTCACTCTTCACATAAGATTCACGACCTATCGTTAATTTGGATCGATGTGGTTTTCGGATATCCAAATATGGAAACCCGATCCCGGTCTCATCAAAATCCAAAGTGTGTCTTTTAAGGCCAAGTTGTTTAAAAGTTTAAAACAATTCAGTTATCTATATACACACAGATAGATAAATCATAGATTCACAATAGGTAATCAACATTATCATCACAACAGATAATCTATATTATCATTATCAAAAGATAATCCAAATCATCGTCACAATGCAACCATTGCATCCATATCACTCAACATTATTTATCTCATATCTGAGAATCAAACCAATCAAGGCAAACAATATCATCCATCCATATAAGCAATGATCTATAATCACCATTTTTAATTAATTTAAAGTGAATTAAATTAACTACATCATTTTCTAATTAATTTAAAGTGAATTAAATTAATTACTTCATCAATATAAATCTTACTTACATCATTATTAATTAATTACAATTAATTAATTAATTAATCTCTAATCAATCACCTTAATTAATCACCCTTGATTAATTATTCTTAATAGCATTCAAGTAATCATCCTTTGATTAATTTTACAAATTAATTAAACTTAACCAAATTCAGTAATTAACCTTAATTACTTCACAAATTGATTAACTATAATTAATTACATTAATCCTTAATTAATTATATTAATTAATTATCTTTAATCACTTATTATTGATTAATTAATCTTAATTAATCAATCTTATTTATATCATTAATTATATTAATTAATGATTTCTAATTACAATTTAATTAAGTACCTTATTTAAATTAATTACATTAAGTAATTAATCTTAATTTAAACCATAGTTGTCAATCACCATTGATTAACTCCATTCAATAATTAACTACTCTTAATTACTTTACCAAATAAATAAATTACTCCTTAATTAATTATCTTAAGTTAATCCCTTGATTAATTCACAAAGTAATTATACTTAAATTACTTTAATTATCATATCACCTTCAATTAATCACAAACAGTAATTACCCATTAATTACTTCTCTAAGTAATTTCTCTTCATTAAATTACATTAAGTAATTATACTCCACCATCAGTTATTGATTATACTAATTTAATTAAACTGAATTAATTAACTTAATCAAATCAAATTACCCTCAATTAATTAAAATAAGTAATTAATTTCCTTAATTACTTCCATAAGTAATTATACTTAATAACTTACACAAATGATTATCCTTAAATTAATTAATCTAATTAAAAATTAAAAATTAATCACATTAATTAATTATTAAATAATCCTTAGTTAATGACCTTCATTAACTATTAAACAATTCATTAATTAATCCCTAATTAATTAAATAATTAAGTGTTAATTAAAACTTAATTAACCCATTATTATTGGATTAATTAATTATTAATCATTAATTAAAAACAAATCTTATTTAATTAATTATTAATTATAAGTTAATTACTCTAAAAATAATTAATCTTAAACCTTTAAGATTAATCCCTTAATTATTTTGAGTAATTATTAATTTCACAAATTTATTAAATAAATTAATTATTCATTTAATTATCCTAATAATTAAATGAAATACTTAATATTAAATTATTATTTAATTTTAACAAGTTTTAAAAACAATCTAGAATCCTTAATTGATAAATATTACCTTTATTATAAAAGAAATTTTACAAAAGTTAAAACAAATTTCCTTTTAAATTAAAACCATTTACATTTTACATTATCATTCAAATTTGTTTTAAACACTTAAATTTATGAACTTAAATTTATTTTGAAACAAAGATTCAAATCCAAATTTGAATCAAATTTAAACTTTGTTTAAACATTACTTTATATTTAAATTTCAAATTTCTTTAAAACAATTTAAACAATAACTCCTTCAAGTTATTTAAACAAAATTTAAATTTAAAAACTTCCTTCATTTATAGCTTAATATTCAATTTAAACCTGAATCCATAATTAAAAATTAGATTTAAAACTTGTATTAAATCCTTGTTTAATAATTTTAAATTCAGTTTAAATTTGAAAATAAAACAGGTTTCTAACCTGTAACTCAACTAACTCGAGCAATACATAATATACTCGAGCAAAACACAAAGTGACTCGAATAAACATTCGAGTAACATTCCATTTGAATTTACTATAAACTATCAGGTACTAACAGTTTACACATCCCTGTAACAACAGTAACGAACCGCCATCCGACTCCACAGAATGACGCATCATTAATAAGAAAGAAAGGGATAGAAAAGGGAAAAGAAAGAAGAGAAGAAGAAAACAACATCATAATCTAAACAGCGGAACGAATAAATTATATTATTAACATTAATATTACATAGTTTACAACACTAATCAGAGTTACATAGCATATATATCACATGCTAGACATTTATAAGCACCTGTCTAGATATACAACTCAATACAACTCAATACAAAATATACCAACACAGAGAACACGCAACAGAACTATATATCTAACGTCGAAGCCTCCTGCTCCATTGCTCCTCCACAATTCGTCAAAGCTAACCTGAATCCTTTGACTACTCGTAAAAATTTGAGTACCCAAGAGTTTAAGAAACATAAGATAAACTCCGGGTCAGACATGGGTCTGGTGTGAGTAATAGGTTAAAGTTGCTTAACTTTCAAAAACCTTTTGAAAAGAAAGGTATCACGTAAGACTTCCCACACATAAACATGGAAAAGTTTTTACCTTACGCTAAGCAAAACATTTTATATGAAAATCAGTGATATTATAATAGGTCTAGGGTTTTCAAGTAAATAAAAAATAGCCGAAATTGTTACATGATTAAATTCCAGCTACTAGCCACAAAAGTGGGTAATACAATCAAAACTGTTAGCACTTATTGGATTTTGGATTCCATCAATGGCAGGGCTACAGGTGTACCGCCCGTCACAGTACGTGGCCTAGATCAACGTACCGAGGACCACTCCCGATCCCCTGCAACACAAGACCGAAACCATCCCTTACTGGACAGTCCCGAACAAGACAACCCCGCTGTAACGCCCCACTCCGAAACCAAACTAGTAAAGAGTATTACGGAGTAATACCGTCTACTAGAACGGAGAATAGAGTATAGTGGAAGCGACCATATGTAATCAAGCTATAACTATCTACTGAATACGTCGAATAGGTGGTTTTCTTTTCTCAAGTGGTTCGACATATCCAATAGATATTTATAACGAAACTACAATGGCTAAGGAAAATAGGTTCAGAACAAACATAATACTAAATGAGAACATCATCATCACATAACAGTCACATAACAGTCACAGAACATAGGTACAATATATCGTCAATACAGATCCAAGTATCAAAAGGTGGGTACAAAGCCACCGCTCACACATGTGAGTCAAAAATATGTATATAAGAGTCTGAAAAAACAGAGTAGCTGAATAGTGGACAAATAAAAGAGCTATCTATCAGCATAGCAGATAATGTCCAAGCGGAAGCACAGAAAGCTAAGTCCAGAGACCTAACCTGAAGCAACTCGGTCTGACCCGAGCGAAAACACTCGGGTCAGGCTAGCTAAACAATCAGTAATAACTGAGATATATATAATAATGCAGTACATAAATAAAACAGTACTTCTCCAAAGAGAAGAGTAATATGGACTACATGAATATAATGACGATCCCTAATCATCAATAAACAGTAAAAATCTCCAAAGAGAATACAAACACCAAAGTGTGGGATAAATAAAATCGCCTCATATCATCGGCGTAGCCAAAGCTAGATAAAGTTGCCCATAGGCAATTATCCCAAGAGTGAACAGAGTCAGTAATCAATGCCCAAGCAAAGATCGATGCTCCAAAGAGCAATAGGGATATACTGAAAAGTCAATGAAATCAAACACTGAAAAGCAGTGTCCAG
Organism: Allium cepa; assembly: GCA_030765085.1. Taxonomy (NCBI): domain Eukaryota; kingdom Viridiplantae; phylum Streptophyta; class Magnoliopsida; order Asparagales; family Amaryllidaceae; genus Allium; species Allium cepa. Next base: position 180,059,311 of record CM060940.1, read on the forward strand.
AGACACTATGAATCCACAAGGTAATCGCACTTACATCGTATGGTTCCATAGAACCAACACCGAATGGCAATACTCGAATGGATATAAAATCATCAGATAATACAAATATTGCACGTGCACCGACCAGAGTCGTTGTTGCCAAGTACTGTAGAGTTGTGATTGATCATTCGCACAGATGCGGAACGCTCGAAACGGCGAGATCCTTCCCAGAAGGATAAAGGCCCAGAGGCGCACGCCGAAAAATAAACTGCTCCATAGAGCAGTTGTCCAGAGACGGTTGCCCAGAGGCGTGGTGACCCAGAGGTCCAGTACTGGCCACCCAGAGGCTAATGTGCCACTAACTTCTTGGAGAGGAACCCGTAAAGTGTTAACAATGAGTCCCATACCCCACGTTCGCACTAAACGGTTTCCTAACCAATAGCAAGCTCACACTCCAAACAATAAAAAGTCCACCTCATATCATCGGTAGACTAGACCCAAAGGTCAAAACGATCAATCGAATAGGTCGGGGATTAACTGGAAAGAAAATACACACGTTTTCCATAGGCCGGGTATTTCCTAACCGTTTAAGCACCTTTCCACTTCGCTCGACGTGCTAAAAGTGAGTATGAGATTTTTATTATAGAAAATAATGGTGTAAACGGATTTTAATTGATTTTGAAATCACTTTAAAACGGTCTTTTGAAAAGTCTCCTATTATGGAGTAATTAATTTAATAATTAAAAATATTATTATATAATAATTTTCAAAAGTCATTTTGGAGTGAAAAATCCTTTTAAATCCTTTTTATAAAGCCTGTGTACGAAATCCAGGGACAAATCTCAAAGAAATCGACGAAAACCAGAAAATCATCAAAAATATTCTAAGTGTTTGAAACCATTCAAAAACTGCTGCGAACCCAAGTTCGGAAATTTATTTGGACCAGCAAACTGTGTCCAAATGGCATGAAAACTGGTGGGCATGTAGTCCGACATCCCTACTTTAAGATGCAAAAAGAATTTTTGGATTCCGAGTTGAGACGAAGTGGCAGCGACGTCTCAAAGTTGAACCCAGAAAAAGATTCACACTGTTTTCCAACAGCGACCAGAGTCTAACTTTGGCACGAAAATCGGAGTACCAAACGAACTCCAATGTTGCCCAAATTTTCCAGAGATGGAGTTCGCAACTCCACCTTTCCAACGAGACCAAAAACGTCGAATTCCGATGCGAACGTGGCGGCATCGCGAAGTGGCGCTCAAAAGCTGAAAACAGAGGTAATGTTTGATTTTTTTTTTTTTTTTGGACGCGGGCCTGGCCCGCGTCAGTCTGCCCCAGCCCACGCGGGCTGGGGGGCTTGGGCCCGCCCGCAGCCCGCGCGGGCTGGGGGAAAACCCCCCCAGCCCACGCGGGCTGGGGGTCTTGGGCCCGCCCCCAGCCCGCGCGGGCTGGGGGTACTGGGCCCGCCCAGCCCACACGGGCTGGGGACTTGGGCCGCGCCCCAGCCCACTGCGGGCTGGGGTCTGTGACCCGCCCCCAGCCCCTTGCGGGCTGGGGTCTGTGGCCCGCCCCCAGCCCGGGCGGGCTGGGGGCCTGTGCGCGCCCGGGCTGCGCCCGGGCTGGGGCCAGGGTGCAACCCAGGCCTGTCTTGGTGCACCCAGAGCCTATTCCAGCCTGTTTCAGGCTGATTTCAGCCTAAATATTTCCAGCAAGCATATTTTTGTGTTTTTGGTGATTTTGGTTTGTTTTTTTTCAGTTTTTGGCATCAAAAAAATCACTAATAACAATTACTAATCACCATATAATGATTATTACACTAATTTTAAGGAAACCAAGGCCAAAGCTTATCTTTACAACTAGCAATAATTACTAATCAATAGTAATTACCTTAATAAAGCAAAGTATCAAATGGTTTGAGTGCACAATATCAAGCAAGCCAAACACATCAACCCCGAAGCAAAGATCAAGAGGCTTCAAAGGACCCAAAATCAACAAAACAACAAAATAATGATTACAACAAGATGGTAGAGATAAATAGTGATTAAGATGGATTAGAGAATAGGGGAGATTGCATTACCTTTCAAAGATTAAACTAGTTTAATTATGAAGAGAAGGAGATGGAGCTTCTAAAGAGAGGCCATTAATTATGTTTAGATCTAGGTTTAGGAATTTATGAAGAGGAGGGTTAGGGTTTATGGGAGGGGTTTGAGATATTAAATAGGAGTGGGTTGGTTAATGGGTCATGGTAAGAGGTTTTAAAACCCATTAGGACTTAGTTTATTTTTCTAAGGTTATCATGTGAACAAAATCCTAAGAAGCATCCTAGTTTTAATTAAAACCATATAATTGCTCATTTGGCCCATTAACCTATAATCACATTAAAAAAATTCCCCATTTCAACCCAAAAATATTTTAATTTGCGAACCAATTGCAAATTTAAATTCCCAAAAATTTGTTTAGCCCCCTTTTGAACTTAAAAATCATAATTTTTAAATTATCATTCGGTAATTGCAATCTCAGGGTTGTTACAGACTCCCCCCTTAAGAAAATTGCGTCCCCGCAATTCCTTAAATATAGAAGTCGTCTATAACATATAATCCACACAAGAATATAGAAGATAAAATATAGATGCTCACCCATGTCGGAAGATGAAAGAAAACCAGGATAAGTACGCTCAATAAATTCTCTGGTCTCCCAAGTGCAGTCCTTAGGATTAGACGACCATTGAATCTTCACAAGCGGAACCTCTTTGTTTTGAAGACGTCTGACCTCCGAATCAAGCACACGAAGAGGTTGTTGTTCTATAGATAGATCGGGTGAGATCTCCAAATCAGGTACGATATGAGGCTCGATAATAGAATCAGGATCGCGGACACACTTGCGAAGCTGGGAAACATGGAACACGTCGTGTATTCCAGAGAAGTGAGCAGGTAGAGCCACACGATAAGCAACGGGGCTGATGCGTTCCGTAATAGGAAATGGTCCAATATAGCGAGGAGCCAATTTCCCTGTGGAGCTGAAACGCACAACCCCCTTCATGGGAGAAACCCGAATAAAGACAGAATCGCCAATGGAGAACTCAAGAGGCTTCCTACGGTTGTTCGCGTAGGACTTCTGGCGGTCCTGTGCCTCATTCATTCTCTGACGGATAAGCACGATCTTCTCAGAAGATTCCCGAACTGAATCTGGACCAAGAATAAGCTTCTTGCTAGACTCTAACTAACAAGCAGGAGAGCGACATGGCCTTCCGTAGAGAGCCTCGAAAGGTGCCATGCCGATACTAGACTGATAGCTGTTGTTGTAGGAGAACTCTACGAGCGGTAAGTGATCCTCCCAACTACCTCCAAAATCCAGAATACAACAGCGCAAAAGATCCTCTAAAACACGATTCACCCTCTCCGTCTGACCGTCGGTCTGAGGATGATAAGTAGTCGAGAGATTCAGCTTTGTGCCCAAAGATGACTGTAGGCACTTCCAGAAGTGACTAGTAAAGATAATGTCTCGATCACAGACGATGGAGCTAGGAATGCCATGAAGTCGAACGACTTCCTTCACATAGAGCTTGGCCAACTGAGGTGCAGTCCGAGTGGACCTAATCGGAACGAAATGAGCCGCTTTTGTCAAGCGATCAACAATAACCCAGATAGAAGTATGGCCCGACCTCAATCGAGGCAGACCGTCAATAAAATCCATGGATATCTGATCTCATTTCCATAATGGAATCTCTAGCGGCTGAAGAAGACCAGATGGACGCTGATGCTCGGCTTTGATCTGTTGACAAGTCATGCAACCACTCACATAACTTGCCACATCTCTCTTCAAACCCTCCCAATAATATAGGCGACACATGTCGGCATACATCTTACTCGACCCGGGATGAATAGTGTACTTAGTGCGATGGCGCTCGTTCAGAATGTCAGGCCTAAGTGATAAATTAGATGGAACAACAATACGGTTCTTCCTACGAAGACACCGATGAAAATCCAGAGAATAATCCAGCAATATCTCATCACTGGATCCCGACTCGAGAAGATGAATAAGATGCAATAAGTCTGGATCCTGCCGCTGAGCATGGGCAATGCGATCCAATAAGATAGGACGAGCTTCCAAGCTAAATAATAAGACAGGAGCATCAGAAGATGAAGCTCGATCTCTAATATCACATAAAGATAGAGTCTCAAGAACATTCCACTCGGCAATCATCATAGAAACTACCGCCGAGTGCTTGGGACTAAGCGCATCTGCAACACGATTACCCTTGCCAGGGGTATACTGAATATCTAAATCATATGAGGCGAGAAACTCAAGCCATCGCTGCTGCCTCATATTGAGATCCCTCTGACTGAAAAGATACTTCAGAGACTTATGATCGGTGTAAAGAGTGAAGCGTTCGCCTAATAGAAAGTGACGCCACGTCTTCAAGGCAAAGACGATAGCTGCCAACTCAAGATCATGAGTCGGATAGCGAACCTCATTCGGACGCAGTTGCCTGGAAGCATAGGCAACTACCCGATCCTTCTGCATAAGCACAACACCGAGCCTGCTACCACAAGTATCGGTGTAAACAACCAGATCCTGATTACTTTCAAGAACCACAAGAATAGGAGCATGAGTGAGAAGTTCCTTCAGTCGCTGAAAGGAAGCTTCACACTTATCAGACCAAATAAAGCGAACACCCTTACGAGTCAGCGTCGTAAGGGGAAGTGCAACTCGAGAGAAATCCTTGAAAAACCGACGGTAATAACCCGCCAGACCAAGGAAGCTGCGAATATCATGAACGTTCTCGGGCTGCTTCCAATTCTGGATAGCTTCGATCTTGGCAGGATCGACAGAAACACCCTCAGATGATACAATATGGCCCAAGAACTTGACCTTGCTCTCCCAAAAATGGCACTTGGAGAGCTTGGCCTTAAGCTGATGCTGACGAAGAGTATCCAAGACGATCTGCAAATGAAGAGCATGCTCTGCCTCAGATCTAGAATAAATAAGAATATCGTCGATGAAAACCAGAACGAATCTATCGATGTATTCCCGGAATACTCGATTCATAAGATCGACGAAGAAAGCTGGTGCGTTCGTCAAGCCGAATGGCATGACCAACCACTCAAAAGAACCATAACGAGTGCGGAAGGCGGTAAGAGGGATGCTATCTTCCGCAACTCGGAGCTGATGAAATCCGGTGGCAAGGTCGAGCTGTGAAAAGACCTTTGCACCGCTCAACTGATCAAACATATTGTCTATCCGTGGTAATGAATAACGATTTCTGATGGTCAACTCATTAAGCTTGCGATAGTCAATGCAAAGCCTAAGAGAGCCATTGGGCTTCTTAACGAAGACCACAGCAGCACCTCACGGCGAAGAACTGGACCGAATGAACTGCTTCGCCTCAAGCTCAACTAACTGTTTCCTGAGTTCCTCATTCTCTTTAGTTGACATCCTCGTGGAAGGACGTCCAACTGGGTGGGAGCCTGGAATGAGATCGATGCGGAACTCAATGGCCCGCTTTGGCGGCAGGCCAGATACTGGCTCGAATACGTCGGGGAAATCCCGAACAACAGGAATACGAGATAAGTCCAAATCCTCATCTCGTGAATCAAGAGAAAATAGAGTAACATCAGAAAGCCCAACATCCTGAAGAACAATAGCTAATGGAGAGGACGAATCAGGGTGATGAATGAATAATATCGCTCCGAACAAATAATTTTGGCGTCGTGCTGAGCGAGCCAATCCATGCCAAGAATCATATCAAAACCCAAATACTCCAAAACGTGCAGATTCGCACGGAAAGTAAATCCACAAAGATCGATATCTGTATTCTCACAAAGCAAGCTAAGGGTCGTGGATCCGCCGATGGGATTCACAATCCTTAGTGAAGAAACCATACAAGTAACATCCAAGGATAAAGCATCTACTAGCTCCTTTGATACGAATGAGTGAGAGGCACCCGTATCAAAGAGAACTCTACAAGATCTACCATGAAATAAAATAGAACCTTCGAGAACAGAAGGATGCGTACCTCGAGGCCGAGCTGAAGATGCAGGAGCCTTGGCAGCATTAAGCTTGCCAGGCTTGGCACTAGCTGGAGCAATAGGACAAGTGGAGATCCTGTGTCCCTCCTTCTTGCAAAAGGTACAATAGAGAGGTTTGGGACACTCTCGAATAAAGTGATCTGGAGAACCGCAGTTGAAGCATTTTCTCGGAGGACGGGTTCCACTAGGCTGTGACTGAATCTGAGGCTGAGTCTGAGGCTGAGCCTGGACAGCAGAACTGCCATTCTTCTTCTTGTTCCAAGGCTTGTTCTTCTGAAATGGACCCCGCTTCTGGATGGGGTTTTTGGAACCCCTACCATCATCATCACTATGCTCCATCTCGACTGACTCAAGATGTAGGGCTGCATCGACTAGCTTCTCGAATGAGAGCTCAAGCTGTAGCATAAGATGCCTCTTCAGATATTTCTTCAAGCCTTCAACAAATTTGAGGTTCCTCTTATAAGGAGTAGCAATAAACTCAAGGCCGTACTTGGACAGGGCCTCGAAGGAAGAGACATAGTCGGATACGGAGGACTTCCCCTGCTTGAGATCAAGAAAGCGGCGAGCAAGGGAGTTCTTCTCTGACTCTGGGATGAATTTGAGCTCAAATCTCTGACGAAACTGAGCCCAAGTAAGTGTGGTCTCATCGACCTCGGCAATAAGGAGTTCGTACCAATCCAGGGCACGACTCCGAAGCTGACTAGAAGCAATAAGAACATGATCATGATCCGAGATATCCATACGAGTAAAAATGCGCTCGCATATCCGAATCCAAGCCTGGACCTTTAAGACATTCTCGGAGCCACTGAACGGCTTCCCTCCGAGATGGGTAAAATCACTGTAGAGACGCGCAAAAACAGACATGCGCGGAGCATCAGCAACTGGGGCTGGAGACTGAGAATGAGACTGAGAATTCCGAACCAGCTCCATGATCTGGTCGGTAGTCATGAACACACCCTCTGGATGAGTGTTGCTGGACTGCCCAGCAGCACTAGTCTGACGTGTGGTTCTCCCTCTTCCCCTTCCAAACATACTGAAAGTAAAACGGGAATTAGAGTTAGACAAGATTCAATGATAGATACTTAATTAAGGAATACTACGGAATATAATAAATTCCTACACATATTCCTAACTTATCTATCAATAAGCATAAGGAAGGGATTTGATTTAATTCGGATCCAATTAAAATGTATTGTACTAAGTGTAACTGTTCTGTGTTTGTTATGCTTAATTCTGAACCTTAGCTCTGATACCAAGATGTAACGCCCCACTCCGAAACCCACTCTAGTAAAGAGTATTACGGAGTAATACCGTCTACTAGAACGGAGAATAGAGTATAATGGAAGCGACCATATGTAATCAAGCTATAACTATCTACTGAATACGTCGAATAGGTGGTTTTCTTTTCTCAAGTGGTTCGACATATCCAATAGATATTTATAACGAAACTACAATGGCTAAGGAAAATAGGTTCAGAACAAACATAATACTAAATGACAACATCATCATCAAAGAACAGTCACATAACAGACACAGAATGTAACGACCCGTATTTTACGTGTCGATAAATCGTAGAATTTGCAGGTCGTTAGTATTGTTTGTGTTGCTTCTAGCTTGAGTCGTTTAGAAGTTAACCCGAGTGCAAATGATGAGTCGTGACCGACTCATAGAGGACCGACCTATAGGTGTTGCCGAGTTAGTAGGCTTAGCCGGGTTAAGAAATTCAACGACCTAAAAGTTAGGCGACTTAGTGATGGTGACCGACCTATAGTAAGTCGTAGACGACCTTAGGAACTGGCCGAGTTTAGTGTGGAGCGACCTAAGGTAGATAGGTCGGGAGAGCGACCTAAGGTAGATAGGTCGGTAGAGCGACCTATAGGAATGACCGACTTAAGGAGTGAACGGGTCATAGGAGTGTTTGATTTAGGAGCTAACGACCTAAAAGGTTGCCGAGTTAAGGTTTGGGCCGACTCAGTGGTGAACGACTCATAGGATGGTGGTTTAGGCCTGTGGAACGACCTAAGGGGTTAGGTCGTATGGGAGATAAGTCGTGAACGACTTATGGTTTTGTTAGGTCGCTAGGCCGTAGCATAGTTAGGTCGTTTGGCATTGTTGAGTCGGCTAGGACTTAGGTCGGCACTAGGCTATGCCGTGTTCTTGTTAGGTCGGCAGCTAGTTAGGTCGTATGGCCCGTGTTGTTGTTATGTCGCTTGAGTTTTAAGTCGGCAGTGTGTTAGGTCGTTGGATGAGTTGAGTCGTATAGGTCGGCAGCGACCTATGTTAGGTCGGAGTCTTTTAGGTCGGCAACGACCTAATAGCGAGCTCCGAGTTAAGAAGACGGCCGAGCTAAGGGGGATTCCAGCCTATAAATAGAGGGGTTTGGCTCACTTTTTGGCACCGGTTTTTGAAGCGACGAAGTGCTGCCATTTTGAAGACTCGACTACAACATTTCTTCATCTTCTTTTCTCCATTCCAATCAAGTGTTAGCATCCATCCAAGATCGAAGATCGAGATCGAAGATCCAAGTGCCAAAGTTGAAGATCTTCATCCGTTCGAGCTAGAATTCATCGATTGGAGCGAGATATTGCCGGATCAAGCCTTGATCTTTGCTGTCCAGATCTGAAGTTGATTGATTTTAGGTTGTTTTGGTGATTTGGTGAGTGGTAGTTATCTCTCACGCGGATCCAAAGGAGTGTATGGGATTGGTGATATTTTTATGTGTTAAAGTTAGCGTTTTCTCGCATTTTCCTTAAGTCTGCATGTAGATCCATCATGTTTGAAGATGTTTACCTTTAGAAGTTATTTATCAAGTATTAGAGATAAAACCCATGTTTAGATTTGATAGATCTATGCTAAAAACCATGATTTCACATATGTTGGACTTTTGCACACTTAATTACGAAATTGCCATTATAATTGTTATTGCTTAATATATCTTGTTTGAATGCTTGAATGTTTGAATGTATGTTAGATTTGATTGCTCCAAGTTAGCTTGTAGTTGATTTGGAACAAGGTGATTGAAGATGATTCAAAAGCTACGGAAGAAGGCTCTTGAATGGTGAAAGCTGCTTAAGGCATATGTAGCGGATGTTGAAGCTCATATGTATGATGTTGAGATGGAACTTTGCCATGATGCGATGAGGCAAACCATGTTGTTGAGTTGAGATCTTGCTTTGATGTGATGAAGCGAGGCATGTTGATATCTTGAAGGGTAGTTCAAGTATGATGTGAGTCTTGGCTTAATCCAGGCAGGGATCATTCCAAGCATGTTGATAACTTGAAGGGTAGTTCAAGTTGGTTGATAATGGAGCTGCTCAAGAGGTAGCTTGGGCTAGGTTGAAAATAGTCGTCGAGGAGGATGACTAGGAGGCTTGGACTTTATCGTTGTTGAAGGTTCTAGCAAACTTAAAGCAAGGGTACATAGGGACGCCTAAAAGACTACAGGAAGGTAGTCGAGTACTCTGGGCCAAGAAGATAAGTCCTAGGCACAAGGCAGTGTGCGGAGTTTTGTCTAGAACCGGGGTTACCATTAGCCCTTGACAGATGGCTCAGGAAGGAGTCGGTCATTCAATTAACGGTGATTTCGAAGCAAGGTTAACAGTGATAGCCAGAGTCATGGATGTTTGGTTGTATTATCATTCGGCTTCAAGAGCGGTGTTTTCTGGGTGCTTATCTGATCTTGGTTTAGGCCTTGGGGGTTTGTATTTGGAAAACATCGTCCTTGACTCGAGTGGTATTCGCTTTACCTTAATTGTCTATGTTGTTATGCTTGCTTCTCCTTAGTGTATGTCTGGGGCTATCACTGTAGAAAGAGGTGGAGTGGGATGGTTTGGTTCCTATTCCTTTTATCCTTTATGCTCTTTTGGTATGCTTGATTGTTAATTTACTGCTCACTAAGACTTTGTCTGACTCAAGGTTTTATGTCTCCTCTTATTACCTTGGGCTGTTCATCCATGTTGGGATGGGCAGACTAGGTAAGCAGGTGACAGGTGCTGTGCTTGGAGTTTCTACGTTGAAGATGACGAAGACGAGCAGGAGGCTATGCATATTATTTTCTTATATGTACTGGGTATCCGCTGCTGTATTTGATGAGTGCTTGTAGTGAGGCTTTCATGTATGGATTTGAGTAGATGATTGTATAAAACTACTGTGATGCTTATATGATGATGTTCTGTTCTATGGAGCTTCACTATATTATATTTCTCTATTGTATTTTATCCATGCGCTGTGAGTTGTACGATAGAGATTCTTTTGTTTTGTTTTACCCTGACTATCGTCCATGGCTGCCTGGCATGCCTTTCAGCGCATTATTTCCTTGTTTGGTGCGGGAGTCATGGGCGGTCGTCACATTTGGTATCAGAGCTTTGGTTAATCGATTTCAGCCAACGCTCGCTGACGTAACTACGTATGAGAGACGTAATTGTATTTTGATGGATGATTACTATATATAATATAGTAGCCTAGAAGGATTTGAACTCCTTATGTAGTTGTTTCTTAAGGTGTTCTAATCATTCTTATTACAGATATTAAGGATGAGTCGAAGAGGGAGACCAGCTGCAAGGGAAAGCCGTGCTGATGAAGGAGCTGTTGATTATGGAACTATGTTCGAAGCGATGATGACTTCGATCATGAGAAGGATACCAGCTTCAGGATCATCAGTGGATGTGGGAGTTCAAGTTCAAGCTCCAAGACCGGTGGATTTTGCTAAGCTTTGCAAGGATTATACTTCTCTTGGAGGAAAAGCTTTCTTGGGGACGGAGTCGACTATTGAGGTGCAGAGATGGATTGATGCATGTCGAAGGATCTTTGGTGACTTAGGGATTGAGGATGCAACTAAGAGAAAGCTTGCATCGAGACAGCTTCAGGGAAGAGCTGCTGATTGGTGGAATTCTATCACCATTGATACCCCAGAAGAAGAGATTACTTGGGAGCAATTCCAAGTTAGATTTGAAGCTAAGTTCATCTCTACTTCCCAGAAATCTGTCTTGTTTAAGAGGTTTGTGGAGCTCAAGCAGGGTGGGAGGCCTGTTCTTGAGTATATTTCTGAGTTCGAAGCTTTGTCTAAGTATGCCAGATCGTATATTGATTCTCCCTACCAGAAGAATGAAAAGTTTGTGACTGGTCTGGATGCTTATCTTGGGAGGCAGTTGGTGGATCATCTGGACGATCCGTTTGAGAAGCTTGTGGAAAAAGCTCTTAGGCACGAGAGTTTGTTCCCTAAGGAAGTATCTGTTGTTGCTGTAACCAGGGAAGGATCTAAACCACAGCAGAGTGGCAATAAGAAGAGGAAACAACAGCAACAGAGGGGTAGGGATGGCCAGAAGAAGCCGAAGAGTGAAGTGACTTGCTATAACTGCCAACAGAAGGGCCATCTTTACAAAGATTGTAAGAATCCCAAGGTGCCGGGAAAGTGTTATAACTGTGATAAGCTGGGACATATCAAGAAGGATTGCCCAGAGCCGAGGAAAGATAGGCAGATTGTGCAAGCCTATGCTTTGGGAGTTGTGCCGTCGTCTTCAAAAGCTCCGACTGCTGAGGAGAAGGGGAAGAGTGTGGTGGTTCAAGGTACTCTTTCTATTTGTGGTGTTCCAGTTAGAGTGTTGTTTGATACTGGAGCGTCGCATTCTTTTGTTTGTGATGATTTGGTAAGCCGGTTAGGTATGAAACCGGATATTGTTGATAGGCCATTGGTTGTGACTAATCCAGTGGGGGGTTCGTCATGTTTGTGTATGATATGCCGTGGTCTAGTTGTGTCGAGTCATGATTGCTCGTTTGTTTGTGATTGCTTTGTTCTGAACTTTGCGGGGTTCGGAATTATTTTGGGTATGGACTGGCTTAGGAAGTATGCGGCTAGGATTGATTGTGAGAGGCTGGAGGTGACAGTCGGGAATGTGGATGGGCGAAAGGTTGTGATACGATGTAAGCATGAAGAAGGCGTCTTCATGAGCTTCATGTATTCGCTGGTTGTTCCACGGGATGGACTGTCATCGGTGCCTATTGTGAATGAGTTTGAGAATGTCTTTGAGGAAGTCAAAGGGTTGCCGCCGCATAGGGAGATCGAGTTTCGTATCGATCTAGTTGAGGGAGCCAGACCTGTTGTGATGTCTCTTAGGCGGATGGCACCGAGGGAGCAGCAAGAGCTGAAGGTGCAAGTTGATGACCTTTTTCAGAAAGGATTCATTCGGAGAAGTGTGTCCGAATGGGGTGCGCCAGTTGTGTTCGCAACCAAAGCGGATGGATCGTTGAGGTTGTGTGTGGATTATCGTGAGCTGAATAAGGTGACTAAGAAGAACAAGTATCCATTGCCGAGAATAGATGACTTGTTTGATCAGCTTCACGAGGCTAGGGTGTTTTCTCAGATGGATTTGGCAACGGGATTTCACCAGTTGAGAGTGGCAAAGGATAGTGTGCCGAAGACTGCTTTCAGGACACCATCCGGGTTTTATGAGTGGCTGGTAATGCCGTTTGGGTTGACTAACGCGCCAGCATATTTTGTGGATCTTATGAATAGAGTGTTCAGAGATCAGTTGAATAAGTTCGTGCTTGTGTTCGTGGATGATATTTTGGTTTATTCCAGAACTGAGGAAGAGCACAAGACGCACTTGAGGATTGTTTTAGGAATCTTACGGAAACATCAGCTGAAGGCTAAGTTTTCGAAGTGTCACTTCTGGAAGAATGAAGTGAGGTTCTTAGGTCATGTTATTTCTGGAAATGGAATAGCGGTTGATCCCGCTAAGGTGGCAGCGATCCAGGATTGGGTTAGGCCTAAGAATGCATCTGATGTGAGAAGTTTTCTTGGATTAGCAGGATATTATCGTCGGTTTATCAAAGACTTTTCCAAGATAGCTGCACCGTTGACAGGATTGACGAAAAAGAATCAAGTGTTCAGATGGAATGATAAGTGTGAACAAGCTTTCATAATCCTGAAAGAGCGACTGACGAGTGCTCCTGTTTTGACTATTCCAAGTGGGAATGATGAGATGGTGGTTTACACCGATGCATGTGGTACTGGACTTGGAGCAGTGCTAATGCAGAAGGATAAAGTTGTTGCATATGCAAGTCGACAACTGAAGCCGCATGAGAGGAACTATCCGACTCATGATTTGGAGTTAGCGGCAATTGTGTTTGCTTTGAAGATGTGGAGACATTATCTATTGGGAGTTAGATTCGAGTTGTTTACAGATCATAAGTCGTTGAAGTATCTGTTCTCCCAAAAGGATTTGAATCTTCGACAGCAACGGTGGCTAGAGTTCTTAGCATCGTATGATTTTGGTATAGCCTATACTCCAGGGAAAGGTAACGCAGTGGCTGATGCGTTAAGTCGAAGACATGCAGGATTGGGAGCCATGTTTTCGGAATGGAAGAGTCTTGAGTATTTGGCTGGATTTGATTTCAGGCCTAGATGTGAATTGGAACCTGAGATGTTGGCAAACTTATCGATAAGGCCTACTCTTGTGGAAAGAATTGGTGAGAGGCAAAGGGGAGATGATAAGCTTGTCAAGATTATCTGTGATTTGGAATCTGGATTGGACCCGGAGAAGGATAAGGGATTCGAGGTCGATCGAGAGGGTTGGCTTCGAAAGCAAGGGCGACTAGTTGTTCCCGATGTAGATGGATTGAGAGATGAAGTTCTGAGGGAGAGTCATCACTCGAAGTTGACAATTCATCCAGGTGGAAATAAGATGTATCGGGATATGAAGAGAACCTACTACTGGGAAGGTATGAAGAAGGATGTTGGAAATTTTATTTCCAAGTGTATGAATTGCCAGTTGGTGAAAGCTGAGCAGAAGAAGCCCAGTGGATTGCTTCAGCCGTTAGAGGTTCCTACATGGAAGTGGGAGCAAGTGTCGATGGACTTTATCGATGGTCTACCTAGGACAAGAGCAGGGAATGAAGGGATTTGGGTCATAGTAGATCGTTTGACCAAGAGTGCAAGGTTCATTCCTGTTCGATCGACTAGGACTGCATCAAAGTTGGCTGAGCTTTACGTGAAGTGGATTGTTCGATTCCATGGTGTTCCGAAGAGTATAGTGAGCGATCGAGACCCATTGTTCACTAGTGGATTTTGGAAGAGCTTCCAGGAAGTTTTGGGAACCGAGTTGTGTTTGAGTACAGCTTATCACCCTCAAACAGATGGTCAGACTGAGAGAGTCAACCGTGTTTTGGAAGATCTTCTTAGAGCATGTGTTTTGGACTTCGGAGGATCATGGGAAGATCACGTTCATTTGGTGGAGTTTGCTTATAATAACAGTTATCAGTCGAGTATTGGTATGGCACCATATGAAGCATTATATGGAAGACCGTGTAACTCTCCGACATGTTGGTTGGAAACTGGAGAAAGGTTGATACTTGGGCCAGAGATGATTCGACAGACTTCGGATTGTATAGAGATCATTCGGCAAAGAATGAAGGCAGCCCAAGATCGACAGAAAAGTTATGCAGATAATCGTCGTAAGGATTTGGAATTCGACGTGGGTGATATGGTATTTGTGAAGATTTCTCCTTTGAAGAATGTTATTAGATTCGGGAAGAAAGGAAAGTTAACTCCAAGATTCGTTGGACCATTCCCGATTATCGAGCGAATTGGAAAGCTCGCTTATAGATTAGAGTTACCGGAAAAGATGGCGGGTGTGCACAATGTTTTTCATGTATCGTATCTACGGAAGTATGTGCACGACCCAACTAAGGTGGTTTCTGCTGATAGCTGTGAAGACTTAGAGGTTGATCCCATGGTTACGAGACCTCGTAAGCCGCTTCGTATTGTTGAAACCGATACGAAACAGCTTAGGAGGAAGACGATTACGTTGCTCAAGGTACAATGGAGTGATGATGTTAACGACTGTACATGGGAGGAGGAAGAGAGGATGAAGGCAGCTCATCCCGGACTCTTCGAGGTATGGCCCTAAAGTGTCGTGACATCTCATGAATTTGTAGCTTGTTCTAAGCCATAGAATTCTGCATGCTAGGCTAGAATTGGTTGCATGGTTTGTTGATTGCTTTGGATGGTAGGCATGCGGAATATCTTTGATTGCTGTTGTTTGTTTGGAATTTCGGGGGCGAAATTCCTAAGGGGGAGAGAATGTAACGACCCGTATTTTACGTGTCGATAAATCGTAGAATTTGCAGGTCGTTAGTATTGTTTGTGTTGCTTCTAGCTTGAGTCGTTTAGAAGTTAACCCGAGTGCAAATGATGAGTCGTGACCGACTCATAGAGGACCGACCTATAGGTGTTGCCGAGTTAGTAGGCTTAGCCGGGTTAAGAAATTCAACGACCTAAAAGTTAGGCGACTTAGTGATGGTGACCGACCTATAGTAAGTCGTAGACGACCTTAGGAACTGGCCGAGTTTAGTGTGGAGCGACCTAAGGTAGATAGGTCGGGAGAGCGACCTAAGGTAGATAGGTCGGTAGAGCGACCTATAGGAATGACCGACTTAAGGAGTGAACGGGTCATAGGAGTGTTTGATTTAGGAGCTAACGACCTAAAAGGTTGCCGAGTTAAGGTTTGGGCCGACTCAGTGGTGAACGACTCATAGGATGGTGGTTTAGGCCTGTG
The DNA here is from genome assembly GCA_030765085.1 of Allium cepa. Lineage (NCBI taxonomy): Eukaryota > Viridiplantae > Streptophyta > Magnoliopsida > Asparagales > Amaryllidaceae > Allium > Allium cepa. The sequence continues at coordinate 180,074,870 of CM060940.1, forward strand.
GAACGACCTAAGGGGTTAGGTCGTATGGGAGATAAGTCGTGAACGACTTATGGTTTTGTTAGGTCGCTAGGCCGTAGCATAGTTAGGTCGTTTGGCATTGTTGAGTCGGCTAGGACTTAGGTCGGCACTAGGCTATGCCGTGTTCTTGTTAGGTCGGCAGCTAGTTAGGTCGTATGGCCCGTGTTGTTGTTATGTCGCTTGAGTTTTAAGTCGGCAGTGTGTTAGGTCGTTGGATGAGTTGAGTCGTATAGGTCGGCAGCGACCTATGTTAGGTCGGAGTCTTTTAGGTCGGCAACGACCTAATAGCGAGCTCCGAGTTAAGAAGACGGCCGAGCTAAGGGGGATTCCAGCCTATAAATAGAGGGGTTTGGCTCACTTTTTGGCACCGGTTTTTGAAGCGACGAAGTGCTGCCATTTTGAAGACTCGACTACAACATTTCTTCATCTTCTTTTCTCCATTCCAATCAAGTGTTAGCATCCATCCAAGATCGAAGATCGAGATCGAAGATCCAAGTGCCAAAGTTGAAGATCTTCATCCGTTCGAGCTAGAATTCATCGATTGGAGCGAGATATTGCCGGATCAAGCCTTGATCTTTGCTGTCCAGATCTGAAGTTGATTGATTTTAGGTTGTTTTGGTGATTTGGTGAGTGGTAGTTATCTCTCACGCGGATCCAAAGGAGTGTATGGGATTGGTGATATTTTTATGTGTTAAAGTTAGCGTTTTCTCGCATTTTCCTTAAGTCTGCATGTAGATCCATCATGTTTGAAGATGTTTACCTTTAGAAGTTATTTATCAAGTATTAGAGATAAAACCCATGTTTAGATTTGATAGATCTATGCTAAAAACCATGATTTCACATATGTTGGACTTTTGCACACTTAATTACGAAATTGCCATTATAATTGTTATTGCTTAATATATCTTGTTTGAATGCTTGAATGTTTGAATGTATGTTAGATTTGATTGCTCCAAGTTAGCTTGTAGTTGATTTGGAACAAGGTGATTGAAGATGATTCAAAAGCTACGGAAGAAGGCTCTTGAATGGTGAAAGCTGCTTAAGGCATATGTAGCGGATGTTGAAGCTCATATGTATGATGTTGAGATGGAACTTTGCCATGATGCGATGAGGCAAACCATGTTGTTGAGTTGAGATCTTGCTTTGATGTGATGAAGCGAGGCATGTTGATATCTTGAAGGGTAGTTCAAGTATGATGTGAGTCTTGGCTTAATCCAGGCAGGGATCATTCCAAGCATGTTGATAACTTGAAGGGTAGTTCAAGTTGGTTGATAATGGAGCTGCTCAAGAGGTAGCTTGGGCTAGGTTGAAAATAGTCGTCGAGGAGGATGACTAGGAGGCTTGGACTTTATCGTTGTTGAAGGTTCTAGCAAACTTAAAGCAAGGGTACATAGGGACGCCTAAAAGACTACAGGAAGGTAGTCGAGTACTCTGGGCCAAGAAGATAAGTCCTAGGCACAAGGCAGTGTGCGGAGTTTTGTCTAGAACCGGGGTTACCATTAGCCCTTGACAGATGGCTCAGGAAGGAGTCGGTCATTCAATTAACGGTGATTTCGAAGCAAGGTTAACAGTGATAGCCAGAGTCATGGATGTTTGGTTGTATTATCATTCGGCTTCAAGAGCGGTGTTTTCTGGGTGCTTATCTGATCTTGGTTTAGGCCTTGGGGGTTTGTATTTGGAAAACATCGTCCTTGACTCGAGTGGTATTCGCTTTACCTTAATTGTCTATGTTGTTATGCTTGCTTCTCCTTAGTGTATGTCTGGGGCTATCACTGTAGAAAGAGGTGGAGTGGGATGGTTTGGTTCCTATTCCTTTTATCCTTTATGCTCTTTTGGTATGCTTGATTGTTAATTTACTGCTCACTAAGACTTTGTCTGACTCAAGGTTTTATGTCTCCTCTTATTACCTTGGGCTGTTCATCCATGTTGGGATGGGCAGACTAGGTAAGCAGGTGACAGGTGCTGTGCTTGGAGTTTCTACGTTGAAGATGACGAAGACGAGCAGGAGGCTATGCATATTATTTTCTTATATGTACTGGGTATCCGCTGCTGTATTTGATGAGTGCTTGTAGTGAGGCTTTCATGTATGGATTTGAGTAGATGATTGTATAAAACTACTGTGATGCTTATATGATGATGTTCTGTTCTATGGAGCTTCACTATATTATATTTCTCTATTGTATTTTATCCATGCGCTGTGAGTTGTACGATAGAGATTCTTTTGTTTTGTTTTACCCTGACTATCGTCCATGGCTGCCTGGCATGCCTTTCAGCGCATTATTTCCTTGTTTGGTGCGGGAGTCATGGGCGGTCGTCACACAGAACATAGGTACAATATATCGTCAATACAGATCCAAGTATCAAAAGGTGGGTACAAAGCCACCGCTCACACATGTGAGTCAAAAATATGTACATAAGAGTCTGAAATAACAGAGTAGCTGAATAGTGGACAAATAAAAGAGCTATCTATCAGCATAGCAGATATGTCCAAGCGGAAGCACAGAAAGCTAAGTCCAGAGACCTAACCTGAAACAACTCGGTCTGACCCGAGCGAAAACACTCGGGTCAGGCTAGCTAAGCAATCAGTAATAACTGAGATATATATAATAATGCAGTACATAAATAAAACAGTACTTCTCCAAAGAGAAGAGTAATATGGACTACATGAATATAATGACGATCCCTAATCATCAATAAACAGTAAAAATCTCCAAAGAGAATACAAACACCAAAGTGTGGGATAAATAAAATCGCCTCATATCATCGGCGTAGCCAAAGATAGATAAAGTTGCCCATAGGCAATTATCCCAAGAGTGACCAGAGTCAGTAATCAATGCCCAAGCAAAGATCGATACTCCAAAGAGCAATAGGGATATACTGAAAAGTCAATGAGATCAAACACTGAAAAGCAGTGTCCAGAGACACTGTGAATCCACAAGGTAATCGCACTTACATCGTATGGTTCCATAGAACCAACACCGAATGGCAATACTCGAATGGATATAAAATCATCAGATAATACAAATATTGCACGTGCACCGACCAGAGTCGTTGTTGCCAAGTACTGTAGAGTTGTGATCGATCACTGGCACAGATGCGGAACACGCGAAACGGCGAGATCCTTCCCAGAACGATAAAGGCCCAGAGGCGCACGCCGAAAAATAAACTGCTCCATAGAGTAGGTGTCCAGAGACGGTTGCCCAGAGAAGTGGTGACCCAGAGGTCCAGTACTGGCCGCCCAGAGGCTAATGTGCCACTAACTTCTTGGAGAGGAACCCGTAAAGTTTTAACAATGAGTCCCATACCCCACGTTCGCACTAAACGGTTTCCTAACCAATAGCAAGCTCACACTCCAAACAATAAAAGTCCACCTCATATCATCGGTAGACTAGACCCAAAGGTCAAAACGATCAATCGAATAGGTCGGGGATTAACCGGAAAGAAAATACACACGGTTTCCATAGGCCGGATATTTCCTAATCGTTTAAACACCTTTCCACTTCGCTCGACGTGCTAAAAGTGAGTGTGAGATTTTTATTATAGAAAATAATGGTGTAAACGGATTTTAATTGATTTTGAAATCACTTTAAAACGGTCTTTTGAAAAGTCTCCTATTATGGAGTAATTAATTTAATAATTGAAAATAATATTATATAACAATTTTCAAAAGTCATTTTGGAGTGAAAAATCCTTTTAAATCCTTTTTATAAAGCCCGTGTATGAAATCCAGGGACAAATCTCAAAGAAATCGACGAAAACCAGAAAATCATCAAAAATATTCCAAGTGTTTGAAACCATTCAAAAACTGCTGCGAACCCAAGTTCGGCAATTTATTTGGACCAGCAAACTGTGTCCAAATGGCATGAAAACTGGTATGCATGTAGTCCGACATCCCTACTTTAAGATGCAAAAAGAATTTCTGGATTCCGAGTTGAGACGAAGTGGCAGCGACGTCTCAAAGTTGAACCCAGAAAAAGATTCACACTGTTTTCCAACAGCGACCAGAGTCTAAATTTGGAACGAAAATTGGAGTACCAAACGAACACCAAAGTTTCCCACATTTTTCAAAGATGGAGTTCGCAACTCCACCTTTCCAACGAGACCAAAAACGTCGAATTCCGACTTTCGATGCGAACGTGGCGGCATCGCGAAGTGGCGCTCAAAAGCTGAAAATAGAGGTAATGTTTGTTTTTTTTTTTTTGGGTGGACGCGGGCCTGGCCCGCGTCAGTCCGCCCCAGCCCACGCGGGCTGGGGGTCTTGGGCCCGCCCCCAGCCCGCGCGGGCTTGGGGTACTGGGCCCGCCCAGCCCACACGGGCTGGGAACTTGGGCCGCGCCCCAGCCCACTGCGGGCTGGGGTCTGTGGCCCGCCCCCAGCCCCTTGCGGGCTGGGGGAAAAGGGGCGGCCCCAGCCCCTTGCGGGCTGGGGTCTGTGGCCCGCCCCCAGCCCGGGCGGGCTGGGGGCCTGTTCGCGCACGGGCTGCGCCCTGGCTGGGGCCTGGGTGCAACCCAGGCCTGTCCTGGTGCACCCAGAGCCTATTCCAGCCTGTTTCAGGCTGATTTCAGCCTAAATATTTCCAGCAAGCATATTTTTGTGTTTTTGGTGATTTTGGGTTGTTTTTTCCAGTTTTTGACATCAAAAAAATCACTAATAACAATTACTAATCACCATATAATGATTATTACACTAATTTTAAGGAAACCAAGGCCAAAGCTTATCTTTACAACTAGCAATAATTACTAATCAGTAGTAATTACCTTAATGAAGCAAAGTATCAAATGTTTTGAGTGCACAATATCAAGCAAGCCAAACTCATCAACACCAAAGCAAAGATCAAGAGGCTTCAAAGGACCCAAAATCAACAAAAAAACAAAATAATGATTACAACAAGATGGTAGAGATAAATAGTGATTAAGATGGATTAGAGAATAGGGGAGATTGCATTACCTTTCAAAGATTAAACTAGTTTAATTATGAAGAGAAGGAGATGGAGCTTCTAAAGGGAGGCCATTAATTATGTTTAGATCTAGGTTTAGGAATTTATGAAGAGGAGGGTTAGGGTTTATGGGAGGGGTTTGAGATATTAAATAGGAGTGGGTTGGTTAATGGGTCATGGTAAGAGGTTTTAAAACCCATTAGGACTTAGTTTATTTTCCTAAGGTTATCATATGAACAAAATCCTAAGAAGCATCCTAGTTTTAATTAAAACCATATAATTGCTCATTTGTCCCATTAACCTATAATCACATAAAAAAAATTGCCCATTTCAACCCAAAAATATTTTAATTTGCGAACCAATTGCAAATTTAAATTCCCAAAAATTTGTTTAGCACCCTTTTTAACTTAATAATCATAATTTTTAACTTATCATTCGGTAATTGCAATCTCAGGGTTGTTACACCCGCAATTGGCGTACGTTCCAACCGCCCACACAGCCGAAATAAAAAGAGACCCCTAGACAGGGGGAAATCTTGCTCTCCGGTGGGAGCTACCCACGAATCCTTGTTGCACCTCCCCTGTTTTAGACATTCCCGGTTGATTAAGCTTGAGGCTACGATTACCTTTAGAGAACACATCTCTTAGAATGCTCACGTCCACCTGATGATGTTCTGAAAGCATTCAATCCATACAAGTTCGTTTCGGGTTCGAACGAAACCGAAGGCACTATCTCGTTGCACTCATATTGGAATCACCCTCAGAGTCAACGACCATAGCCCTTGCACTCTAAATCGCCATCTCGAACCTATAAGTACTATTCCGTCAAACTCATTACGGAATCACCCACAGAGTTATACTGACGTATAGCCCTTACACCTCGAGTCTTCACTCTTCACATAAGATTCACGACCTATCGTTAATTTGGATCGATGTGGTTTTCGAATATCCAAATATGGAAACCCGATCCCGGTCTCATCGAAATCCAAAGCGTGTCTTTTAAGGCCAAGTTGTTTAAAAGTTTAAAACAATTCAATTATCTATATACACACAGATAGATAAATCATAGATTCACAATAGGTAATCAACATTATCATCACAACAGATAATCTATATTATCATTATCAAAAGATAATCCAAATCATCGTCACAATGCAACCATTGCATCCATATCACTCAACATTATTTATCTCATATCTGAGAATCAAACCAATCAAGGCAAACAATATCATCCATCCATATAAGCAATGATCTATAATCACCATTTTTAATTAATTTAAAGTGAATTAAATTAACTACACCATTTTCTAATTAATTTAAAGTGAATTAAATTAATTACTTCATCAATATAAATCTTACTTACATCATTATTAATTAATTACAATTAATTAATTAATTAATCTCTAATCAATCACCTTAATTAATCACCCTTGATTAATTATTCTTAATTACATTCAAGTAATCATCCTTTAATTAATTTTACAAATTAATTAAACTTAACCAAATTCAGTAATTAACCTTAATTACTTCACAAATTAATTAACTATAATTAATTACATTAATCCTTAATTAATTATATTGATTAATTATCTTTAATCACTTATTATTGATTAATTAATCTTAATTAATCAATCTTAATTATATCATTAATTATATTAATTAATGATTTCTAATTACAATTTAATTAAGTACCTTAGTTAAATTAATTACATTAAGTAATCAGTCTTAATTTAAACCATAGTTGTCATTCACCCTTGATTAACTCCATTCAATAATTTACTACTCTTAATTACTTTACCAAATAAATAAATTACTTCTTAATTAATTATCTCAAGTTAATCCCTTGATTAATTCACAAAGTAATTATACTTAAATTACTTCAATTATCATATCACCTTCAATTAATTACAAACAGTAATTACCCATTAATTACTTCTCTAAGTAATTTCTCTTCATTAAATTACATTAAGTAATTATACTCCACCATCAGTTATTGATTATACTAATTTAATTAAAATGAATTAATTAACTTAATCAAATCAAATTACCCTCAATTAATTACAATAAGTAATTAATTTCCTTAATTACTTCCATAAGTAATTATACTTAATAGCTTACACAAATGATTATCCTTAAATTAATTAGTCTAATTAAAAATTAAAAATTAATCACATTAATTAATTATTAAATAATCCTTAGTTAATGACCTTCATCAACTATTAAACAATTCATTAATTAATCCCTAAATAATTAAATAATTAAGTGTTAATTAAAACTTAATTAACCCATTATTATTGGATTAATTAATTATTAATCATTAATTAAAAACAAATCTTATTTAATTAATTATTAATTATAAGTTAATTACTCTAAAAATAATTAATCTTAAACCTTTAAGATTAATCCCTTAATTATTTTGAGTAATTATTAATTTCATAAATTTATTAAATAAATTAATTATTCATTTAATTATCCTAATAATTAAATGAAATACTTAACATTAAATTATTATTTAATTTTAACAAGTTTTAAAAACAATCTAGAATCCTTAATTGATAAATAATACCTTTATTATAAAAGAAATTTTACAAAAGTTAAAACAAATTTCCTTTTAAATTAAAACCATTTACATTTTACATTATCATTCAAATTTGTTTTAAACACTTAAATTTATGAACTTAAATTTATTTTGAAACAAAGATTCAAATCCAAATTTGAATCAAATTTAAACTTTGTTTAAACATTACTTTATATTTAAATTTCAAATTTCTTTAAAACAATTTAAACAATAACTCCTTCAAGTTATTTAAACAAAATTTAAATTTAAAAACTTCCTTCATTTATAGCTTAATATTCAATTTAAACCTGAATCCATAATTAAAAATTAGATTTAAAACTTGTATTAAATCCTTGTTTAATAATTTTAAATTCAGTTTAAATTTGAAAATAAAACAGGTTTCTAACCTGTAACTCAACTAACTCAAGCAATACATAATATACTCGAGCAAAACACTAACTGACTCGAATAAAAATTCGAGTAACATTCCATTTGAATTTACTATAAACTATCAGGTACTAACAGTTTATACATCCCTGTAACAACAGTAAACCCGAGCCTCACAACTCTTTTCTTCGAGACCATTTTCCAAAATCTTCGAGCAAATCATGGTGCAATCTGTAACAAACATGAGAACCCATCTTTCCCAAACAACAGCATATACACTAAGAAGTTCGTGCACCTGCACCGCCGCAACAACTACCACCTACCCCTCGCGACCACCCACACATGTCGATGACCATCCCTTAACCAAAATCCAACCATCAGAGAAAGTGAAAAAAACCCAAATCAAAAAAGAGCATTCGAGCTCAAACCCAGTAGCAAGGTCAAACCTGGAATTTGCTCAAATCCCCAAATTCCGATCACCTGAAAATATTCACCGCCGGCCACAAACTCTTCCATACCCCAACTACCTTTTCCCAAAATTTAGGACAACTCGATCACCTATGGAAGTCATACCGAACAATTCCTTCAAGTAACAGAAAACTAGGGTTAATTTCTTTGATCCCAAATTACTACTATTCCCCTTCATAAATCCATGATCCCATATTTTTCCTTGTATCTTCACTGTTTACTCTATCACTAGAGAGTTCCATGGCCACCCCGACCTCCTTGGTTGATAGCTCCAACCCAAAACCCATTTTTGAATAAAACCAGTAATGCCCAAATAAATTCAAACTATAAATTTTAAATTTGGTTTTAAAATTCATATCTTTGATAATGTAATTGATTTATGAACATAAATCAATGAATCTGGCAAGTTAAATTACCTTTTTCATATAATTAGTTCTGTTGTATATTGTGTTTCAGAGACCCTTACAGGTTTTCCTTTTGTTATTATCTTACTAAATAAAAATTAAACTTTAACTTATATTTCATAATCAGATATTTTTTTTAAATCTAAACCCTTAACAAGATTTGAATTATGAGGTTATGATTTTTTTGATCAGAGTTTAAACTTGGAATGTTAAAACAGGCAAGAACAAATATTCAACAGCAAGCATATATTCAGTAACGATACGCAGGGAATTCTATCATATTCTTTCACATAATCATGACTAAATCAGTAAATAATTTCAATCAACTAAGTTTACTTAAATTATTTTGAATAAAAATGTGACTCGCAGGTTTCCTTTTTTAGGGGCAGAGCATCCAAATTTTCACAAGTTTCAGATTTGCTATTGAACTTAAAACTTTAATTTCAGCTATACTCAAATGCTTTGCTGTAATGCTTGCATCCTGAATCACATGCATGCTTCCAGAATAAAGACGCAGATTTGGTTGTTATTTCCAAAACAGAAAAGGAGGGGGACTGTAGGCTTCAGAAAGAAAATTTGAAGGCTTGGTTGACATTGCAGTTGCATGTAGGATTAGGAATGTTGCAAATTGATTTTCCAAGTATCGAATTTGAAGAACTACAGGTTTATACATGATTTTCTTTTCAGGTTTGAGGAGATTTCATTTCAGGTTTTGGTTTAGAGGAAATATGAGTTTCAATTGGGTTTTTGAGAGGAGATTTCAAATTTTCTGTTTGGAGAAAGATGCAGATTTTGGAACTTGGTTCAAGTTTTTGATTATAGATCTTTCAACTGAAATTTCTCTTAAGTTTGAAGAAGAATAGGAAAAAGAAAAATGAGGTTAAGAAAAAATGTTTACATAAGAAAATATTTGATTTCATTAAAAATAAAAGAAAAATAAAAGTTTAAGGGAACACTTGTTTGAAGTTTCTAACATTTGTCACTTGGTTTTATTAAGGGCTTAACACATGTCTTTTTAAGTCTTGGTAAACTTACACATGTATTTTAAGAATATTTTAGTTTTAATTTAAATTGTTTATAAATACTTTTTAAACCTTAATTTGTTCTTTCTTATGCATGTTTTTAAATGAATTCCTTCCCATTACAAAACAAATTATAACAAAAGCTTATTCAATCCTTTAAACATTTATTCTTTAAATTTTCAAAATATTAAATTCAAAATCAAATTAAATTATAAAATTCCAATTTAAAAAAGAAATCAAGTTATACCTATGCATATATAACTCTTGTTAAAATTTAAAAGAACAAATCCTATTTCTTACAAAATTTATTTATGTTTCTAAAAACTAAGCATTATAATTATTATTGAAAATAACAAATTAAACAATATTAAATAATTTATAAAAGAGATTATAAACAAATTAAGATCATTTGTAATTTGCATTGTAAATTCTTATATATATAAATCCCAAGTAATATAAAATAAAACCAAGCTTTTAATGTTAATCTAATTTAAATTCATATTTAAGTTAACTAAAATATAAATCTAAACAAATAAGGTTATCCTTTAATGTATACTATATAATTATCTATTAAATTGTTTTGAAAAGTTAAATGTTAATTTTAAATCAAATTTCCAATTTACCAAATATAAAATAAAATGATAAAATTGATTCATTTACTAAATTTCAAACCAAAGTTTATCAATTTACAATATATACAATTATATATATTATAAACAGAAAATAATTTATTTATTTTAAAATGATAAAATCTTTCAATTTAAATATTTAATAAAAGATGATTATTAGATCAATTCAAAATTTTATTATCAATAATTATTAAATACAAATAATTTTTTTAAACACAGATTATTATATTTATATTGCCAAATTTTCGGGATATCACATTCCTTCCCCCTTAAAAGAATTTCGTCCCCGAAATTTAAAAGCAAAGGCAATTTAATAATCTATCTTAAGATTTGATTTTTAAACACAAGCATATATCAATCATATGCTAACAACCATAGAAACCAATTCACCTAACCAGACAAACAAAACTAATTATCCAGAAAAATTCTGGATAGAATTTTCACGAGTTTCCCCGGTATAAATATCGGGATACTCGCCCTACAAAGTCCAAACAATCAATACTACTAAGCTACAGAACTCCTATACAACTAGATCTTCAAAACTAAACAGGATATCAGACTACAGACAAGTCTGACACAGCAATCACATCCTCCTGAAATACTGGTTCCACAACCAGAGATAAATCATACACGTATTCCCTCCGAGATACGTGAAACACCACGAATCCCAGCTATCCAAACTGGCAATTCAACTTTGAAAATCAACTCCAATCCTCACAAGAATACAGGAAAGATCCAAAATACCTCGGAGCTGACTTACCCAGTCTTACTCAACTTTATAGCTCCTTAGATCGAAGAAAACTTATCCAAAATCAAATCTCCAACTTCGGAATCCAAATTCCTTCGTCTCTTACCCACAGAACTCTTCTGATGATCCTAGGCTGCCTTCAATTCTCCTGATCAGCTTAACCTTTGTTGATAACTTTGGAAACAAGCTGGACCAAGAAAACCCAACAAAATGATCTCCTCAAGATCAATCCCAACCAAGAATACCAACTCTACTCCATAAATATCAGAAGACCAACTTACTCCCCTTATCTGGAAAAGATAAAACAAAAGCATTCCCAAACTGCTTCCGCTACACAACTCTGCTCTGAAGTAGAAGGAAAACTCGAGCACAAACTGGACAACATATCTCAGAAATATGGTCCAATAGATCCATAAAAGGAAACTCAGATACCCTATCTGATCCTTCTACTAAACTGAACCACCAGTATCACTCTTAGAATCTAGTCGATAAGAAAACTCAGCCTCCAGATACGGACAAACTTCTCATAGCTCAAGAGAACACTCGAACTATCGTAAGTCTCTTTTGTAATCAACCAGTCCAATATCCAAAGAAAACTGTTTTCTCTCCTTACCAATCAGAACAGTCTACGCTTAACTAGCCAACCCATCAAAGAAATGAATCCACTTTGCTGCTTCTGAACTCCACCTCTAGAAAAATTGCTAACCAGAAGACCTTCTTGTCAGCACAGAACACTCCGAGCTATACTGTTAACACCGACGCTAAAGACTTCCTAATCCAAAGCTTCTTCGAGAAACTCGGGCCTCAAACCAAACAGAAACATCATGCTGAACCCAGCCACAACATCAAAGAAAACATACTTCTTAAACTTGTTCCGAAGAAAAATCTTCGGAGACATCCATAGTCACTGTGTCTCATCACATAGCTACTAATTCCTGAGGTATCGAGATTCCATCATTTCCTTCTGCTCAACCGACAGATCCAAACTCCACTCATCCAACTCAGAGATGATCTCCGAACCTTTACAGGTCACCTTCAGAGATAAATGAAATCCTTCATCACTACAAAGCTCTCTCGAGATGGTATTAGGTCTACAGTCTCGACAGATACATTTCCACTTCAACACTCAAACACCAACCAATGGTAGTAGTCGTGTTACACACCCACTACCTTATCTACCATTATAACCTATATTGGAAACCTGAACGGGTAACCCAATATATAGGCAGAAATAAATATATTTATATATATAAAAATTATAAATACGCTCTCTCAAGATAGACACCACTCCAGAGCCTAGGTATTCACTTAACCTAATGCTCTGATACCACTGTAACGACTCGCCATCTGGCTCCACAGAATGACGCATCATTAATAAGAAAGAAAGGGATAGAAAAGGGAAAAGAAAGAATAGAAGAAGAAAACAACATCAGAATCTAAACAGCGGAACGAATAAATTATATTAATAACATAAATATTACATAGTTTACAACACTAATCAGAGTTACACAGCATATACATCACATACTAGACATTTATAAGCACCTGTCTAGTTATACAACTCAATACAACTCAATACAAAAGATACCAACACAGAGAACACGCAGCGGAACTATATATCTAACGTCGAAGCCTCCTGCTCCATTGCTCCTCCACAATTCGTCAAAGCTAACCTGAATCCCTTGACTACTCGTAAAAATTTGAGTACCCAAGAGTTTAAGAAATAGAAGATAAACTCCGGGTCAGACATGGGTCTGGTATGAGTAACAGGTTAAAGTTGCTTAACTTTCAAAAACTTTTGAAAAGAAAGGTATCACGTAAGACTTCCCACACATAAATATGGAAAAGTTTTTACCTTACGCAAACAAAACATTTGATAGGAAAATCAGTGATATTATAATAGGTCTAGGGTTTTCAAGTAAATAAGAAATAGCCGAAATTGTTACATGATTAAATTCCAGCTACTGGCCACAAATGTGGGAAATACAATCGAAACCGTTGGCACTTATTGGATTTTTGATTCCATCAATGGCAGAGCTACTGGGGTACCGCCCGTCACAGTACGTGGCCTAGATCAACGTACCGAGGACCACTCCCGATCTCCTGCAACACAAGACCGGAACCATCCCTTACTGGACAGTCCCGAACAAGACAACCCCACAGTTGACGTACGTTCCAACCTCCCACGCGGCCAAAATAAAAAGGGACCTCTAGACATGGGAAAATCTTGCTCTCTAGTGGGAGCTACCCACGAAGCCTTGCTGCACCTCCCCTGTTTTAGCCATTCCTGCTTGATAAGGCTTGAGGCTACGATTACCTTTAGAGAACACATCTCTTAGAATGCTCATCGTCCACCTGACGATGTTCTGAAAGCATTCAATCCATACAAGTTCGTTCCGGGTTCGAACGAAACCGAAGGCACTATCTCGTTGCACTCATATTAGAATCACCCTCAGAGTCAACGAACATAGCCCTTGCACTCTAAATCACCATCTCGAACCTATAAGTCCTATTCCGTCAAACTCATTACGGAATCACCCACAGAGCTATACTGACGTATAGCCCTTACACCTCGAGTCTTCACTCTTCACATAAGATTCACGACCTATCGTTAATTTGGATCGATGTGGTTTTCGGATATCCAAATATGGAAACCCGATCGCGATCTCATCGAAATCCAAAGAGTGTCTTTTAAGGCCAAGTTGTTTAAAAGTTTAAAACAATTCAATTATCTATATACACACAGATAGATAAATCATAGATTCACAATAGGTAATCAACATTATCATCACAATAGATAATCTATATTACCGTTATCAAAAGATAATCCAAATCATCGTCACAATGCAACCATTGCATCCATATCACTCAATATTATTTATCTCATATCTGAGATTCAAACCAATCAAGGCAAACAATATCATCCATCCATATAAGCAATGATCTATAATCACCATTTATAATTAATTTAAAGTGAATTAAATTAACTACATCATTTCCTAATTAATTTAAAGTGAATTAAATTAATTACTTCATCAATATAAATCTTACTTACATCATTATTAATTAATTACAATTAATTAATTAATTAATCTCTAATCAATCATCTTAATTAATCACCCTTGATTAATTATTCTTAATTACATTCAAGTAATCATCCTTTAATTAATTTTACAAATTAATTAAACTTAACCAAATTCAGTAATTAACCTTAATTACTTCACAAATTAATTAACTATAATTAATTACATTAATCCTTAATTAATTATATTAATTTATTATATTAATTTATTATCTTTAATCACTTATTATTGATTAATTAATCTTAATTAATCAATCTTAATTATATCATTAATTATATTAATTAATGATTTCTAATTACAATTTAATTAAGTACCTTATTTAAATTAATTACATTAAGTAATTAATCTTAGTTTAAACCATAGTTGTTAATCACCCTTGATTAACTCCATTCAATAATTAACTACTCTCAATTACTCTACCAAATAAATTAATTACTCCTTAATTAATTATCTCAAGTTAATCCCTTGATTAATTCACAAAGTAATTATACTTAAATTACTTCAATTATCATATCACCTTCAATTAATTACAAACAGTAATTACCCATTAATTACTTCTCTAAGTAATTTATCTTCATTAAATTACATCAAGTAATTATACTCCACCATCATTTATTGATTATACTATATTAATTAAACTGAATTAATTAACTTAATCAAATCAAATTACCCTCAATTAATTACAATAAGTAATTAATTTCCTTAATTACTTCCATAAGTAATTATACTTAATAGCTTACATAATGATTATCCTTAAATTAATTAATCTAATTAAAAATTAAAAATTAAGCACATTAATTAATTATTAAATAATCCTTAGTTAATGACCTTCATTAACTATTAAACAATTCATTAATTAATCCCTAATTAATTAAATAATCAAGTGTTAATTAAAACTTAATTAACCCATTATTATTTGATTAATTAATTATTAATCATTAATTAGAAACAAATCTTATTTAATTAATTATTAATTACAAGTTAATTACTCTAAAAATAATTAATCTTAAACCTTTAAGATTAATCCCTTAATTATTTTGAGTAATTATTTATTTCATAAATTTATTAAATAAATTAATTATTCATTTAATTATCCTAATAATTAAATGAAATGCTTAACATTAAATTATTATTTAATTTTAACAAATTTTAAAAACAATCTAGAATCTTTAATTGATAAATAATACCTTTATTATAAAAGAAATTTTACAAAAGTTAAAACAAATGACCTTAAATTAAAACCATTTACATTTTACATTATCATTCAAATTTGTTTTAAACACTTAAATTTATGAACTTAAATTTATTTTGAAACAAAGATTCAAATCCAAATTTGAATCAAATTTAAACTTTGTTTAAACATTACTTTATATTTCAATTTCAAATTTAAATTTCAAACTTCTTTAAAACGATTTAAATAATAACTCTTCAAGTTATTTAAACAAAATTTAAATTTAAAAACTTCCTTCATTTACAGCTTAATATTCAATTTGAACTTGAAACCATAATTAAAAATTAGATTTAAAACTTGTATTAAATCCTTGTTTAATAATTTTAAATTCAGTTTAAATTTGAAAATAAAACAGGTTTCTAACCTGTAACTCAACTAACTCGAGCAATACATAATATACTCGAGCAAAACACAAAGTGACTCGAATAAACATTCGAGTAACATTCCATTTGAATTTACTATAAACTATCAGGTACTAACAGTTTACACATCCCTGTAACAACAGTAAACCCGAGCCTCACAACTCTTTTCTTCGAGACCATTTTCCAAAATCTTCGAGCAAATCACGGTGCAATCTGTAACAAACATGAGAACCCATCTTTCCCAAACAACAGCATATACACTAAGAAGTTCGTGCACCTGCACCGCCGCGACAACCACCACCTACCCCTCGCGACAAACCACACATGTCGATGACCATCCCTCAACCAAAATCCAACCATCAGAGAAACTGAAAAAAAAACCAAAATAAAAAACGAGCATTCAAGCTCAAACCCTGTAGCAATGTCAAACCTGGAATTTGCTCAAATACCCAAACTCCGATCTCTTGAAAATCTTCACCGCCGGCCACAAACTCTTCCATACACCAACTACCTTTTCCCAAAATTTGGGACAACTCGGTCACCTATGAAAGTCATACCGAACAATTCCTTCAAGTAACAGAAATCTATGGTTAATTTCTTTGATCCCAAATTACTACTATTCCCCTTCATAAATCCATCATCCCATATTTTTCCTTGGATCTTCACTGTTTACTCTATCACCAGAGAGTTCCACGGCCACCCCGACCTCCTTGGTTGACAGCTCCAACCCAAAACCCATTTTTGAATAAAACCAGTAATGCCCAAATAAATTCAAACTATAAATTTTAAATTTGTTTTTAAAATTCATATGATTGATAATGTAATTGATTTATGAACATAAATCAATGAATCTGGCAAGTTAAATTACCTTTTCCATATAATTAGTTCTGTTGTATATTGTGTTTCAGAGACACTTACAGGTTTTCCTTTTGTTATTATCTTACTAAATAAAAATTAAACTTTAACTTATATTTCATAACCAGGTATTTTTTTGAAATCTAAACCCTTAACAAGATTTGAATTATGAGGTTATGATTTTTTTGATCAGAGTTTAAACTTGGAATGTTAAAACAGGCAAGAACAAATATTCAACAGCAAGCATATATTCAGTAACCATACATAGGGAATTCTATCATATTCTTTCACATAATCATAAGTAAATCAGTAAATAATTTCAAGCAACTAAGTTTACTTAAATTATTTTAAATAAAAATGTTACTCACATGTTTCTTTTTTTAGGGGCAGAGCATCCAAATTTTGACAAGTTTCAGATTTGCTATTGAACTTAAAACTTTAATTCCAGCTCTACTCAAATGCTTTGCTGTAACGCTTGCATCCTGAATCACATGCGTGCTTCCAGAATAAAGATGCAGATTTGGTTGTTATTTCCAAAACAGAAAAGGAAGGGGAATGCAGGCTTCAGAAAGAAAATTTGCAGGCTTGGTTGACATTGCAGTTGCATGTAGGATTGGGAATGTTGCAAATTGATTTTCCAGGTATTGAATTTGAAGAGCTACAGGTTTATACATGATTTTCTTTTCAGGTTTGAGGAGATTTTATTTCAGGTTTTGGTTTAGAGGAAATATGAGTTTCGATTGGGTTTTTGAGAGGAGATTTCAAATTTTATGTTTGAAGAAAGATGTAGATTTTGGAATTTGGTTCAAGTTTTTGATTATAGATCTTTCAACTGAAATTTCTCTTAAGTTTGAAGAAGAATAGGAAAAAGAAAAATGAGGTTAAGAAAAAATGTTTACATAAGAAAATATTTGATTTCATTAAAATTAAAAGAAAAATAAAAGTTTAAGGGAACACTTGTTTTAAGTTTCTAACATTTGTCACTTGATCTGATTAAGGGCTTAACACATGTCTTTTTAAGTCTTGGTAAACTTACACATGTATTTTAAGAATATTTTAGTTTTAATTTAAATTGTTTATAAATACTTTTTAAACCTTAATTTGTTCCTTCTTATGCTGTTTTTTTAAATGAATTCCTTCCCATTACAAAACAAATTATAACAAAAGCTTATTCAATCCTTTAAACATTTATTCTTTAAATTTTCAAAATATTAAATTCAAAATCAAATTATATTATAAAATTCCAATTTAAAAAAGAAATCAAGTTATACCTATGCATATATAACTTTTGTTAAAATTTAAAAGAACAAATCCTATTTCTTACAAAATTTATTTATTTTCTAAAAACTAAGCATTATAATTATTATTAAAAATAACAAATTAAACAATATTAAATAATTTATAAAAGAGATTACAAACAAATTAAGATCATTTGTAATTTGCATTGTAAATTCTTATATATATAAATCCCAAGTAATATAAAATAAAACCAATCTTTTAATGTTAATCTAATTTAAATTCATATTTAAGTTAATTAAAATATAAATCTAAACAAATGAGGTTTTCCTTTAATATAAACTATATAATTATCTATTAAATTGTTTTGAAAAGTTAAACATTAATTTTAAATCAAATTTCCAATTTACCAAATATAAACTAAAATTAGAAAATTGATTCATTTACTAAATTCCAAACCAAAGTTTA
Organism: Allium cepa; assembly: GCA_030765085.1. Lineage (NCBI taxonomy): Eukaryota > Viridiplantae > Streptophyta > Magnoliopsida > Asparagales > Amaryllidaceae > Allium > Allium cepa. The sequence goes on from CM060940.1 coordinate 180,093,273, forward strand.
TCAATTTACAATATATACTATTATATATATTATAAACAGAAGACAGATTATTTATTATAAAAAGATAAAATCTTTCAATTTAAATATTTAATAAAAGATTATTATTAGTTCAATTCAAAATTTTATTATCGATAATTATTAAATACAATTATTATTTTTTTAAACACGGATTATTAAATTTATATTGCCAAATTCCCGGGATATCACACGGTGACTATGGATGTCTCCGAAGATGTTTCTTTGGAACAAGTTAAGAAAGAGTGTCTGCTTCGGTGTTGTGATTGTGTTCAGCTGGGAGTTTCTGTTTGATTTGAGGTCCGAGTTTCTCGAAGAGCTTTGGATTAGGGAGTTTTCTGACTTAGCAATTTTTCTTAGGTAACTTTAGAAGCAGTAGAGTAGTTCCGTTTCTTCGATGGATCGGCCACATAAGTGTAAGCTATTCTGATTTGTAAAGAGAGAGCGATATCTTTGGAATTAGGCTAGATTGATCGCAAAAGTGACTTGCGATAATTTGATTGTTCTCTTTTGTTTCAGAGATATTTTCTGGATATCTTCAGGAAGTCAGAGTTTTGTCAGCATCTGAAGATTGAATTTGGTATCAACTGGATTGCAGGAGTGGTACCGATGGTTCAGCTTAGTAATAGGATGATTTTTGAGTTTGGGAAGCAGCTCAGATTTTGGAGGAACTTCTGAGTTTTCTTTTTGATCTGTAGAACCCTAATGTTGGAATGCATGGTCCAGTCTGCGCTTGATTCATAATCAGCATTTTCATCTGTTCAGTCAGAGTTGCGCAGTGGAAGCATGGTGGCAGCTGTTTAGCTTGGAAGCAATTGGATGTTGAAATGTTTGGATTAGAGAGTTCTACAGGAAATTGTTCAAGATCTTAAGGCCAGATGGAGGTGCATCTGATTTATCTCTTCTGGATAAGAGAAGTGAGATTTGTCCTCTGATTTTGGGAATAGAGTTTGTGTTCTGAGTTTTGGTTAATCTTGCAAAGATCATTTTGTTGGATTGTTTTGGTCCAGTTTGATTCGAGAGGCATCAGCAAGAGTTGAGCTGATCAGGAAAGATGTAGGCAGCCCAGGATCGTCAGAGAGTTTTGTGGATAAGAGACGAAGGAATTTGGATTCCGAAATCGGAGATTTGATTTTGGATAAGAGTTTGGTCTTCAAGATTGAATTGTCAGTTTGGATAACTGAAATTCGTTGTGTTTAACGTATCTCTGGGGGAGTACGTGTGAGGTCTATTTCTGGTTGTAAAACCAGCAGTTCAGGGAATTTTGGTTGCTGATTCAAAATTGTCTGTAGTCTATATCCTGTCTTGTTTTGTAGATCTAAATGAGTGGAAGCTCTGTAACTTAGTAGTATTGGTTGTTTGGATTCTGTAATGCGAGTATCCCGGTATTTATATTGGGGAAACTCAAGAAATTCTATCCGGAATCTTGTCTGGATAGTTAGATTTGTTTGTTTGGATGAATTGGTTGCTATGATTGTTAGAATATGATTGATATATGCTTGTGTTTAAAATTTAAATCTTTAACTAGATTATTAAATTACCTTTGTTTTAAATTCGGGGACGAAATTCTTTTAAGGGGGGAGGAATGTGATATCTCGGAAATTTGGGGCAATATCAATTTAATAATCTACATTAAAAATTAAATTGATTTGATAATATTTGTTAATAATATTTAAATTGATACAATAATCTTCTTTTAAAATAAGAATTTAACTGATGATTTATCTTTAAAAAAAAGCTAGTAAATTGTTTTCTAATAATAATATATATAAATATATATATATATATATGTGTGTGTGTGTGTGTGTGTGTGTGTGTGTGTGTGTGTGTAATCTAAAGATCAGTTTTAAAATTTAATAAATAAGAATTTGTTTTTAAATTCTAATGTTTTGGTAATTTGCAATTTGATTTATTGGTTTTAAAGTATACTAAAGATAAAGTTAAACTTTGTTTAAATGATTTTGACTTAAATCTAAATTTAACAAAGGTTGTTTTGTTTTTGTTTAAATATGGTTGATAAAATAAGTAATTTATTTATGTAGTGATTTCATTTATGAATTATTTTAAATTAATAATGAGTTATTTTTAAACAATAACAATACTGAAATATCTTTACAATGGATTTTAAATAAATAGGAATTGTTATTTTAAACTTATGATTATATATATATATACACACACATATTTTGGGAAGCTATGATTTGAAATATAAAATAAAATCCTTGAAGTATGTTAAGATAAAATAAATCTTATAAAATATTTAAACATAAGCATAAACAAAGCAGAATAAAATAAAATAGCTATGGATAAAAAGCATACCCTATAAACTTCTTTATATATGTACATGAGATAAATACAAACCAGATGTGTATATGTGTAGCCTGTAGGTTTTAAATGGAAAAGTTAAGAAAACAAAGCAAAAATATCTTTGTACACATAAGATAGATAGTACATTTGTATTTAATGCTTTAAACCGCTAACACATGACCAAGTCAATTCGAATTTGTTTAACATCATTTCAGCCTCCTAATTAAAAAAAAATCTTGCCTGATACAAACAAATAAGTCTAATCAAAAGAAAAGCCTAAACCCAGATATCACCTACCCTGAAACTTCTTAATATATATCATGTCTTCTTATATTTTCATTCGTTCAACACAACATAACAAGCTTTTCCTTTTTACAACTGAAGCATCAACAACAAACACTTCCATTTATACAACTTGAATAAAGTTTGCAACTCAACTACAAACAAGAAGATTAAGGAAAATCAAGAAAACCATTTTCCAGTTTTGAAGTCCAAAGCTTTTCAAAACAAGAATGCTCTGTTCCTTTTCAAAAGCACAGGTGAGTAACTTTAATTACTAAAACTTAAGTATTTAAACTAGTTGCAAGGTTAAAATCTGGAATAAGTGTGATTTGTACGTATGAAATCTTCTGCGCATATGGATGTTGTCTGGATACAATTGAAGTCTTTGTAAACAAACCTATTTATTTTGTTCCCAGGTTTGAGTTGATTCAAATCATTTTTATCACTTGATCTAATAGCTTTTAGGATTTATAATACAAACAGAAATTGTTTGTTTCAACATAATTTAGAGTTTAAGTTTATTTTAGTTGAACTAAATTTGAATATGGTTCTGGAAATCAAAATAACAGATAAAAATTTGAATAAGGGAAAACCCAAACAATTTAAATTATAAATCTAGGAATGAATCTCTGTAACAAAATATGATTTTTAAAATTAATATTATGATTTTTAGTCAAGTGGTTTAGGTGCAGTTCGTCTTTGAACAAAAGTTGGTTTTTAGGTGATTACTGGCGATCTATGCAATTGGAGGTGGTCGGGTTGTGTGAGGAGGTGGAGGAGCTTACCGAGGTGATGGGAAAAATTGTTGGTGGTTGATCTGAGCACGGAGGCGATTGTGGCAGTATTTGAAGTATGTAACCCTAATTTTTATGGTGATCGAACTTTTGATCACCGTGACTTCCACCGTGCATCGAGTTGCACGAGGTCTCGGGAGGTGGTAGATGGGTCGAAGGCGAGTCCATGGCCGGAGCTGTTGACCATCAGGAGGTCGGGGTTGGAAGAATGCGGTGATGACAGGTTTGGGTAGGGGAAATGTTATTTTTTCCAGGTTGAAGTGGAGAACTCGAATTTGATTCGAGACGTGGTGATGGATTCTGGTGATCGTGAGATCATCTGGAGATAGTCGCTGATAGGTGGCAGCTCTAGTGGGTGGCCGGTGGTGGCTGTGGGCACGGTGTACGTGCACCGTGCCAGTGAAGTGCTGAAGCAACTGTGGGTGGTGCAGCGTTTTTGGGCTCGGGAAGTACTCGGGTCACTCGAGTATGTGACTCGAAGCAGGGGAGAGTTGACCCGAAGCATTTTTGCTTTGGTCTCGGGTTGAGTTATTTTGCTAACAGGTAGTATATAACTGCATGAAGTTAAATTTAAATAAGATTTAAATAAATTAAATCGTAAGCTAGTTGTAACCCAAGGTTAAAACTAGTGTGATGTTAAATTCAAATGAATTTAAGTTTGTCAACTAAGTGTAAACAAAGTGTAAATCTAGTTTGAAGTATGAATTCAAGTTTATATTTTGAAATCTAAAATGAAGTTTAAAATATTTAAATGAGTTTCAGGTTGAAAAACCTGAAAGTTTCCAGATTTTTAAAAATTTAAATCTGAAACAAAAGCTCTAACAGTAGTTTAAATTTGAGTTTTAGAAGTATTGATTCAAATGAATATTTGAATCTTAAGGTTTTAAAATAGATTTGGGTTTGAAAATCAAGTTTTTAATTCAAGTTTTTAGAGGAAGTTTTAATCAAAGATAAATTGATGGAATTCAAGTTTACTTAGAATTCAAATCTGAAAGCTTAAATCAGGTTTTAAATATGAATATTTTAAAAATAAGTTCAAATAAAATAGTTTTGAAGAGTAAATTTGTTTCAATTAAAAATTTAACTTGATTTTTGAGAGAATTCTTTTGTTAAATAATTTTTTTTGAATGGAAAGTAAATAAATTGTTTTAACTTGAAAATTGCAAGTTAAATATTAATGTATTTTGGTAGTTTAAGTTTAAATAAAGTTAAGTAGTTTAATTTAAAGGCTTATCTTATGCAAGTAGTACATGTTATTTACATTTATTTAAAATAATTGAATTTAAATTTGGTAAATGCTTAAACAATAATCATTTTGAATCTTAAATTCAAAATGGAATTTGAATTTAAATTTAAAATGTAATGTTCTAATACACTTTAGTGTTAATGAAGTCATTAACAAAGAAATAAATTATCTTAGGAATAATTAAGATATTTGAATGATTAAATGAATAAGTTAATTAAGGATTGACATATGTATTTAATTTATAAAATTAATAATTTAGATTAATTTATCATTAGGGATTAATTAAGAAGTAAATTAAGAAATGTTATTAGTTAATGTAGATAATTAACTAAAGGTTATTAATTAATCAATTAATGTGATTAATTTTGATAATTAATTTGATTAATTAGATAATCTATTGTAAATTATTAAGTATAATTACTTGATAAAGTAATTAAGAGATTAATTACTTATTGTAATAACTTTGATGATATGATTAATTTAAGCTAGTTAATTTAGTTTAATTACTTTAAGTAAACCATTTGATAAATTGATAAGTGTAATTACTTAGCGTATTTAATGGAGCATAATTACTTAAGGAAGTAATTAATGTTAATTACTGAATGTAATTAGTGAAAGATGATGTGTTAATGAAGTAATTTGGATAATTACTTTTGAAATTAATCAAGGGATTAATTAATGAAGATAATTAATTATGGGATAATTAATTTATTAATATGAGTAATTAAGGGTAGTTAATTACTGGTTGATATTAATCAAAGGTGATTAATAATTGTGTTTAATTAAAGATTAATCATTTAATGTAATTTAAATAAGGAAATTTAATTTAAATCTGAATTGGAGATCATTAATTAATATAATTAATGATGTAATTACGAATTGTTTATCTAACGAATAATTAGTAATGTGGTGATAAATTTATGTAATTAATTATGGATAAATGTAAGTAATTATATTTAATTAATAAATGAAGTAATTATATATTAATTACTATAAATGATTTAGGATAATTAATTTGTGAAATTAATTGAAGACTAATTATGAGACGACCGGACTTTCTACCACCAGAAAATTGCATCATCTTTAAGAAAGAAAGGGATAGAAAAGAGAATAGAAAGAAGAGAAGAAAGAAACAACACATCAGAATCTAACAACGGAATGAATAAATTATATTAACAACATAAATATTACATAGTTTACAACAATTATCAGAGTTACAAAGATATACAACACATACTAGACAGTTATAAACATCTGTCTAGTTATACGACTCGATACAACTCAAAGACAACAACTCAGACAACTACACAGCGGAAAACTATTTATATTTACACGCGGAAGCCTCCTGCTCCATTGCTCCTCCACAATTCATCAAAGCAAACCCGAATCCTAACCTGAATTCCCTTGGCTACTCATAAAAATTTGAGTACCCAAGAGTTTTTGAAAAACAAAAATAAACTCCGGGTCACACATGGGTCTGGTGTGAGTAACAGGTTAAAGTTGCTTAACTTTCAAAAAATTTTGAAAAGAAAGGTATCACGTAAGACTTCGCACACATAAACATGGAAAGGTTTTTACCTTACGCTAACCAAAACATTTGAAAGGAAATCCGATGATATTATAATAGTGTCTAGGGTTTTCAAATAAATAAGAAATAGCCAAAATTGTTACATTTATTAAATTCCAGCTGCTAGCCACAAAAGTGGGTAATACAATCAAAACCGTTGGCACTTATTGGATTTTGGATTCCATACAATGGCAGGGCTACTGGGTTACCGCCCGTCACAGTACGTGGCCTAGATCAACGTACCGAGGATCACTCCCGACCCCCTGCAACACAAAGCCGGACCTATTCCTTACTGAACAGTTCCGAACAAGACAACCCCGTGGTTGTAGCTAGCAACCACCCACACAGCCGAATATAAAGGGACTTCTAGACAGAGGTAAATCTTGCTCTCCAGTGGGTGCGACCCACGAAGCCTTACTGCACGTCCCCTGTTTTAGCCATTATCGGTTGATGAGGCTTGAGGTTACGATTACCTTTATAGGACATATCACTTAGAATGCTCATCATCCACCTGACGATGTTCTGAAAGCATTCAATCCATACAAGTTCATTCCGGGTTCGAATGAAACCGAAGGCATTATCTCGTTACACTCATTTTAGAATCACCCTTAGATTTAACGACAATAACCCTTGCACTCTAAACCACCATCTCGAATCTATAAGAACTAATTTTGTCAACTCATTACGGAATCACCGACAGAGTTATATTGACTCATAGTCCTTACACCTCAAGTCTTCACAAAGCTCCACTTGGATTCACGACCTAACGTTATTTGGAATCGATGTGGTTTTCGGATATCCAAATATGGAAACCCAATCCCGGTCTCATCGAAAACCAAAGCGTGTCTTTTAGGGTCCAAGTTGTTTTAAAGTTTTTAAAACAATTCAATTACAGTATCTATATACACAAAGATAGATAGTTCATAAATCATAACTGATAATCAACATTATCACATAACAGGTAACCCACATTCTCAACATCAAATAGATATTCCATATATCAACATCACAATAGATAACCTAAGTTATCATCACAATACAATCAAACATCCATACCACACAATATTATTTATCTCATTACTGAGATCTCAAAGCATCCAAGACAATCAATGACATCCAAATATATATATGTAATGATTAACTCATACCATAATATAATTAATTTAAAATGAATTAAATTAATTATCTCTAATTAATTTAAAATGAAATAAATTAATTCCTTCATCTTTAATTAATTTAAAATAAATTAAATTAATTACTTCATCGATATAAATCTTGCTATCTTAACCATTTAATTGATTACAATCAATTAATCAATCATTATTAATCACATTAATTAATCACCCATGATTAATTATCCTTAATTACATTCATGTAATTATCCTCAAATAATTTCAAAAAAATAATTATTCAACTAAATAGTAATTAACCTTTAATTACTTCAATTAATTAATTAATCATAATTAATTACATTAATCCTTAATTAATTAATTAATCAATTACCTTTAATTATCTATTATTGATTAATTAATCATAATTAATCATCTTTAATTACATCATTAATTAATATAATTAATGATCCTTAATTATTTCTTAAATTAATTACCCTAAGTAATTAACTAACTTAATTACTATATTAAACCAAATTAATTATCCTTAAATTAATTTCTTAATTAATTATTTGATTAATTACTAAATAATTAATCCAAATGCACTTCATTTTTAAACATCTCCCTTTAATTACAATCTGTAATTATTAAACAATTACTTAACTAAGTAAATTTTCAATTCATTAATTACATACAGTAATTATTTATAAAACCCAAGTGTTTAAAATTAATTAAACTTAATTAATTAAATTAAACAATCTCATTAAACTAAATTAATTACATTAAATAATTAATTTCTTAATTACTTTATCAAGTAATTACACTCAAACCATTTACAATTGATTATTATTTAATTAATTAATCTAATTAATTATAAGAATTAACCATATTAATTAATTGTTAAATAATCATGGTTAATGACCTTCATTAACCATCCTCAAATTATTTTATAAGGTAATTAACTTAAATTAATTACCATTTTAAATTATCTTTAATCATTCATTAATTAAAGTTAATTATTAAATTAATTAATTTTAATTAAAAACTTAATTACATAATTAATATTCATTCATCATTAATTAATAATTTAATTAATGATCTTAATTACAAATTGATTAATCATTAATCAATTATTAATTCCAAATTTAATTAATTAATTAAATTAATTAATCAATCATAATTACCTTATTAATTAAATTACTCCTGAAATATTAATCTTACTTTAAATTTTCAAGATGAAACATAACTAATTATGTTTAAAACAATTTAGTTCAAAACAAAGTACTTATGAAATTACCTTTAAATTTTCAATTTAAATTCAAGTTTAAAATAGAATAATTTTAAACTTATCAAAGTTTTAAATAATTTAAACCTTATAAATTGCCAATCAAACAAATGTTATATAAAAATTTTAAAGTTAAATTCATTTCAAAACTTTTGATAACTTAAATTTTCATTTTAATTTAAACTTCAATTTAAACCACCTTTAAAATTTAATACTGAAATTCAAATTAAACTTTTGAATTCCCAGATTTTAAATTAACTTTAAATCTATTCATATTTTTAAAATCTTATTACTAAAAATGTTTAAACTATTTCACCAAAACAAATAGTTAATTAAATTAAATTTTTGAAAACTTTTTATTCTATTTTAAAAACTGGAATTTAAATTTGAATCTGAAATTCAAACTTGCATTTGAATTTACACTTAATCCTTACTTTAAACAAAAACTACAGATTTTAAAAGTTTTAAAACCCATATTTTTAAAAACAAACACAGTTTTACTATGAAACCTGTAATTTACAGTGACCCGAGAAACCAGTTTCTGCTTCGAGTCAAAAACTTGCCTACTTCGAGTTTCCTATCTACCTGCTTCGAGACAGTCACGGACCTACCCTGCAACACCCTAACCCAAAACAGACCCACATACTTCACCAGAAAAACTCATCGCCGTGCATATGTACGGCGACCACCACCTCTGCCGATCATCTCAGATGATCCAATCAACTTCCATAAACCCACGAATCCACTAACATCATCATCAGATTGAACAGAAATCAAAGAATCAAAATTTATCTTACAAACCTAAACCTGAAACATGTTTTCAGGTTTTAGCTCCAACCTGTCAACGGCCAAAACCCACCGCTCGGACCTCTTGACGATCGACCCCTCCGGCCATGAACTACTCTACACACCAACTACGCACACACCAAAAACTAGCACACTCGATCAACCTTACACCTCACACTGTCCCAATCTTTAACCCCTATCTAAAACTAGGGTTCAATTCTAAAAATCAAAACTGAAATCAATCTAATCAATTTAATCCTCATCTCTTATTTTTCTAAGGATCTATGATCCTTACTTAATAACTTAGAAGAGTTTTGAGTTTCCACAAATATCAAATTGCAAGAATTTGCTAAAAATCAATTTTTTTGTTCAAGGACAAACTGTAAATGGAACATACACCAAAAAATTCCAATATTTGATTTAAAAATCAAGTTCCAGTTTATAAATTTGATTTGCATTACTGAATTACCATATTACTTTGATTGGGTTTGGAAAAAATTTAAACATGCATGATGTTTCTACAGTTTCCAGAGTCTAAAAACAAGTTTATTATCCTAAATAAAATCTAACACTTTAATTAGGATATACTACATGTTTTGTTTGAAAAAAAAATTGCATCTAAACATGGATTAGATCTTGAGTTCATAAATTTTAAATTATATCTTTAAGTCTGAAATCTAGATCAGGAAAGAATTCATCACTAACAAGATGGTATTCAATCTCATACATATACACAGGCTTATTCATTACACTCATCAGGCAACAATTCAAGCAACCATATTAATTTAAATTAGTTTTAAAAATAATATGTTACTCACCTATTAAAAATGCAGACCTCTGTTGTCCTTTTGAAATTTGCAGGAAAATGAAATTTGCAGGCTTGACTTTTTTGTTGAAATCTGAGTTTGAATTTTGATGAAATGCTCATGCTTCTTACTCTAATTACTTGCATGTAGATGTTGATGCAGTAGCTAAACTTCCCATATGCATGCAGATGTTCATTCAACCCAGGTTCAAACAGAAATGCAAAGGTCTTCATTCATTCCACGTTTGAAACAGAGTGTAGAAAGAAACAATGCAGGATCTTCATTTTGATTCTTAGATGAAGGTGGGTTAGATTTTGAAGAAGTGGAGTATGCAGATTTGAATTTTAGGTGTGCAGATTTGTGATTATGGAAATGAAAAAATGAATTTTGGCCTTCATTTGATTAAGGAAATGAAAATGTAATATGAATGAATGAAAATGCAAGTTTGTACTAGATGTATTTCAGATTTAATATAATAAAATAAAAATAAAAACTAAAATTTACACTTGACAATTTTTTTACAACACCTGTCAATTTGAATGCATATGAATCTAACACTTGTTTTCTTTAAGATAATTAGTATTTAAATTTACAAATGTAAAGCATGTGTTTTAGTTTAATATAACTTGTTAGTTTATTTTTAAAATACGTGTATAAATTTACAAAAGAAATAAAAACAAACAATGTTTTACAAATTGAAACTTATACATATTAAAATTAAAACAATTAAAATTTTATACTTGGGAATTTAAATTCAAAATAAATCCAAAATCGAATATTTTTAACTCAAGTTATAAATATAAATTCAATTTGAAATAAAAAATACAAATCTTATTCAAAACTTATTTAAAAAGTCGTTACAATATCAATATTATTTTTATAAGTCTCTTATTATTAAATTAAAATCATTTTACAAGAAATTATATTTTTATCAATAAAATATCCATTTTATTAAACCATAAAACCTTTTGTTAAATTTATTCTAAATTTAACAAAAGGTTTCCAATTTAATTTAAAACATTTAATATTTTCCTATCAATTTTAAAATCATATATTTATTTATGAAATAGTTATAAAAACTCAATGCTAATTAAAACAAAATTTCCAATTTATAATGTATATATTAGAATTTTAGAACATGATTCAATTATCAAGTTTAAACCAAAATCACTTATTTAATTTTGAAAAGCTTAAATATTAAATAAAACAAATTTCCCAAATTACTACAAATATTAAAACTTGAAAATATGCTTATTTATTAAAATTAAAACAATACCAATCTATTTAAAATATAAACCATATATTTATATTGTAAATAGAAATCAATTTATATCATTTAAAAGATAAAATAACCAATTTAAATATTTACTGAAGAAGATTATTAAATCTATTTGAAAAATTATTAACAGATTATCAATATCAATTTAATTTTAACTACAGATTATTAAATTGATATTGTTAAAAATTCCGGGATATTACACTCCTTCCCCCTTAAAAGAATTTTGTCCTCGAAATTTAAAAAAAAGGTAATTTAATAATCTTATTACCTTTTAAATTAAAAACACAATCATATATCAAACATATGCTAACAACCATAGCAATCAATTCAACCAATCGAACAAATCTAATTATCCAGACAAAATTCTGGATAAAATTTATCGAGTTTCCACAGGTATATATATATACCGGGATACTCGCTCTAGAGAATCCAAACAATCAATATTATGAAGCTACAAAGCTCCTATAAAACTATATCTATAACACTAGACAAGATATCAAACTACAAATGAGTCTGACTCAACAACCAAAACTCCAGAACTGCTGGTTCCATAACCAGAGATAGATCATACACGTACTCCCTCAGAGATACGTGAAACTCATCGAATCCCAGTTATCCAAACTGGCAATCCTATCCTGTAGATCAATTACTTAATCTCCAAGATCTCAGAAAAGATCCAAAACACTTCAGAGCTAACTTCACAGACTTACCCAAACTTATAGCTCACTTATGATCGGAGAAAACTTATCCAAAAATTAAATCTCCGACTTCAGAATCCAAAATTCCTTCCGACTCTTATCCACAAAATCTCTTCGGACGATCCTGGGCTGTCTACAAACTTACCGATCAGCTCAACCTTCGCTGATACTTCGAGAAACAAACTAGACCAATCAATTCAACAAAATGATCTCCTCAAGATCAAGCAAAACCAAGAGCTCAAAATCTACTCCTCAACGTCAGAAGACAACAACTTCTCCTGTCTAGCAAAGAAAAGCAGATACACTTCCCAACTGCTTCCGCTGCTCAACTCTGATCCGAAGTAGAAGAATATACTTGAAGAAGAACACAGGCACAACTAGACACCACAACCCAGAGATATGATTCAACAAATCCATAAGAAAAATTCAGAAGTTCCTCCGAAACTCTGAGCTGCTACACCAACTCAATACTCCTGGAACCATTCTTCTATAAAGCTGAACCACCTGAACCACTCCTGGAATTCTAGAAGATAAGAAAGCTCAATCTCCAGATGCGAACAAAACTCTGACTTCCTGATGACATTCAGAAAAACTCAGATAACCCAAGAGAACACTCAAACAATCGCAAGTCACTTTTGCGAACAATCTAAACCAAATCCAAAGAAAAACTATTCTCCTTAACCAAATAGAACAGCTTAAACTTGACTAGCCAACCCATCGAAGAAACGGGTCCACTAAACTACTTCTGAACTCCACTCCAGAAAAACTGCTAAGCCAAAAGGTCTCTGGCCAACACCGAGAACACTCCACGCTGCACTGCTGCCGCAGAGACCAAAGAATTCCAAAACAAAGCACTCCGAGAAACTGGACCTCAAAGCAAACAGAAACTCCGGCTGAACACAGACACAACACCGAAGCAGACTCACTTCCATAACCTGTTCCAAAGAAAACATTTCCGGGAATATCCATAGTCACTGCATCTCATCACGCAGCTACTATTCCCTGAGGTATTAGAAATACCATCACTCGCTTCTGCCCAACCAACAGATCCAAATTTTACTCATCCTACTTCAGAAATAAACTACGAACCTTCATAGGTTACCTTCAGAGATTAATGAAGTCCTTTATCACTACAGAACTCACTCAAGACGGTATTAGGTCTACAGTCTCGATTATTACACTTCCAACCTCATACATTCAAACTCCAACCAATTGTAGTCGTGTTACACACACTACTACCCCATCTACCTTTATAACTTATATTGGAAAACCTGAACAGGTAACCCAACAGATAGGTAGAAATAAGTATATATATATATATATATATATATATATATTAAAAATTATAAATATGCTCTCTCAAGAAAGACACCACTACAGAGCCTAGGTATTCACTCAACCTAATGCTCCGATACCAACTGAGATGACCCGACTTTCTACCACCAGAAAATCGCATCATCTTTAAGAAAGAAAGGGATAGAAAAGAGAATAGAAAGAAGAGAAGAAATAAACAGCACATCAGAATCTAACAGCGGAACGAATAAATTATATTAACAACTTAAAAATATTACATAGTTTACAACAATTATCAAAGTTACACAGATATACAACACATACTAGACAGTTATAAACACCTGTCTAGTTATACGACTCGATACAACTCAAAGACAACAACTCAGAGAACTACATAGCGGAAAACTATTTATATCTACACGCGGAAGCCTCCTGCTCCATTGCTCCTCCACAATTCGTCAAAGCAAACCCGAATCCTAACCTGAATTCCCTTGGCTACTCGTAAAAATTTGAGTACCCAAGAGTTTACGAAAAACAAAAATAAACTCCGGGTCAGACATGGGTCTGGTGTGAGTAACAGGTTAAAGTTGCTTAACTTTCAAAAACTTTTGAAAAGAAAGGTATCACGTAAGACTTCCCACACATAAACATGGAAAAGTTTTTACCTTACGCTAACCAAAACATTTGATAGGAAATCCGATGATATTATAATAGTGTCTAGGGTTTTCAAGTAAATAAGAAATAGCCGAAATTGTTACATTTATTAAATTCCAGCTCCTAGCCACAAAAGTGGGTAATACAATCAAAACCGTTGGCACTTATTGGATTTTGGATTCCATACAATGGCAGGGCTACTGGGGTGTCGTCCATCACAGTACGTGGCCTAGATCAACGTACCGAGGATCACTCCCGACCCCCTGCAACACAAAGCCGGACCCATTCCTTACTGAACAGTTCCGAACAAGACAACCCTGTGGTTGTAGCTAGCACCCACCCACACAGCCGAATATAAAGGGACTTCTAGACAGAGGTAAATCTTGCTCTCTAGTGGGTGCGACCCACGAAGCCTTGCTGCACCTCCCCTATTTTAGCCATTCCCGATTGATAAGGCTTAAGGTTACGATTACCTTTGTAGGACATATCACTTAGAATGCTCATCGTCCACCTGACGATGTTCTGAAAGCATTCAATCCATACAAGTTCGTTTCGGGTTCGAACAAAACCGAAGGCATTATCTCGTTACACTCATTTTGGAATCACCCTCAGAGAGTTAACGACAATAACCCTTGCACTCTAAACCACCATCTCGAATCTATAAGAACTAATTCTGTCAACTCATTACGGAATCACCCACAGAGTTATACTGACTCATAGTCCTTACACCTCGAGTCTTCACAAAGCTCTACTTGGATTCACGACCTAACGTTATTTGGAATCGATGTGGTTTTCGGATATCCAAATATGGAAACCCGATCCCCGTCTCATCGAAAGCCAAAGCATGTCTTTTAGGGTCCAAGTTGTTTTAAAGTTTTTAAAACAATTCAATTACAGTATCTATATACACAAAGATAGATAATTCATAAATCATAACTGATAATCAACATTATCACATAACAGGTAACCCACATTCTCAACATCAAATAGATATTCCATATATCATTATCACAATAGATAACCTAAGTTATCATCATAATACAATCAAACATCCATACCACACAATATTATTTATCTCATTACTGAGATGTCAAAGCATCCAAGACAATCAATGACATCCAAATATATATATGTAATGATTAACTCATACCATAATATAATTAATTTAAAATGAATTAAATTAATTATCTCTATCTCTAATTAATTTAAAATGAATTAAATTAATTCCTTCATCTTTAATTAATTTAAAATAAATTAAATTCATTACTTCATCAATATAAATCTTGCTATCTTAACCATTTAATTGATTACAATCAATTAATCAATCATTATTAATCACCTTAATTAATCACTCATGATTAATTATCCTTAATTACATTCATGTAATTATCCTCAATTAATTTCACAAAATTAATTATTCAACCAAACAGTGATTAACCTTTGTTTGCACAAGAAATGGGCAAACACCTCCAAGTCGTATGAATTAGTTGATTTTATGTTGTTTCTAGTTATTTGGGGGATTTACGCAAATATATGATAAGCAGGGACTAAACTATAAAAAATACACAGATTTATAGCGGTTCGGCCAGAACGTGCCTACGTCCACTTTATATGTTATTCTCCTTTTTCTTTCAGATTACAAGTACAAAGCTTGGTATACAAGTATATGAAACTTGTTTGAAAGTTCCTTCCGTGCTTGAGCTCTCAAACTTCTATGCCATTGTTGTACCCTTGCCCTTCTATTTATAGAGTGAGGCTGGAGGCAGGGGTCTTGGACGTATATAGCTGCTGGTGGGCCTGGGCTGAAGCAATCTGGCCTGACAGAATTGGTCCGGTCGTGTCCTCCCTCGTTTCTGGTCCGGTAGTGGATGGAGGTAGGTTAGTTCGGTAGAGCATGGCTTGGTGGGGCATGGTCCGGTGGTGAGTGGGTGGAGCTTGGTTCGGCTCTGCAGGGAGAGGTGTTGGACCGGTAGATGTTGGTTCGGTGATGGAGGTTGGTACGGTGATGTAGGTTGGTCCGGCAGGGAGATGGTTTTGGACCGGTGTTATTTTGGTTCGCGAGTAGGTGGTTCGGCAGTGGCCTGTGTACCGGATGAGCTTAGGTACCGAATGGAATGGAACGAATGGAGTGGGCAAAACCAGATGGAACTGATGCTTCTTGGTCTCGAGATCTCCTGGGAGAGAATCCACCCAACATTTTCCCCCCAAAGTGGGGCATATGCCTGCATATGTCGCGCTTTGTTTTTAGTTTATTCAGCTTAGGCACTTTCATTCGGCCCCAAGTGTCGAACCTGTTGGTCCGGTCGTATCTGTGCTCGCCTATAAGTAGGGGCCTAGGGCCTTCGTTCAACCTCCATCATACGAGACAGCCGAACCACATAAGTGTCGAATCAACTTAGTGCCGAATCGTCCTAGTGCCGAATCAACTTGCAGCCGAATCAGGTGCGTTCTTTTCACCGAATGTGGTTTCTTTGTTTTAACGAATGTGCTCGCGGTCCTTGAGTACCGAATGAGCTTGAAAACCGAATGAGTGCGAAAACCGAATGAATGCGAAAACCGAATGAGTGTGAAAATCGAATGAGTGTGAAAACCGAATGTGTGTTAAAATCAAATGAATGTGAAAATCGAATGAATGTGAAAACCGAATGAGTGTGAAAACCGAATGAATGTGAAAATCGAATGAATGTGAAAACCGAATGAGTGTGAAAACCGAATGAATATGAAAGCCGAATGAGCTTGAAAACTTTTATTTTTGCGAATGAATTTTGAATTTGTGAGCGAGTCTTCAGGCTGCATGTACCTATTTTCTCATGTTTCCATACTCCTTGTTCTAATTTCTTCTTCCGATGTTTGCAGATAATGTCTCGCAAAGTAGAAACTCGATCAGATAAACGGAAGTCTGGGGGAGAAGGAGAGTCCTCCTCCGTGCCTCCAGTCCAGCCAAGACCGGAACGTCATGGACCTGCCCCGAGGTCGCTAGTAGATGGTTATGGCCCCCAGGAGCTTCTGAATTCTCCGCCCGATTGTTTTCTTAGCTCTCTCAGGGAGGAGCAGCTTGATATCATCTCTCGTTCCTTCGGGATTGACAGGGCTCGCGTGTTGTTGCAGGGAGAGGGGGTTATGCCATATGACCCTCCTGAAGGATATTTTGCTTACAGTAGATACCATTGTATGTGTGGGGCCATTCCTCCGATCAACGCATGGATAGTCAGCTTCCTTACCTATCTGAATGTGGCCCCTCTCCAGCTCCAGCCTAATTCCTATGCTATTCTGGTGTGCTTATTCGTTTCTTCCAGAGGAGGTATGGGCGCCCTCCTTCTAACCGGGATATTCGATACTTGTATAATCTGAGAGGCTACAAGAAGGGGTCTCCGTATATTAGTTTGGAAGCGGCCGTGCCCTTCAAACCGGTCTTGGACTTATACTCAAAGTTCACCATGTTTAAGAAAGAATGGTTTTTTATCAAGGACGATTCTGTCTCCTTCCTCCTCTTCACTTCTGGCTGTAAGTTGAATTTTATTTACAGTTTCCTTGTTCCGACTGCAGTGCTTCTTCTAATATGCTTCTATTTCTTGCTAGCGACAGGTAGTTTTGCAGTCGTAGAAAGTGACTCCCTGGTCCAGATGGCTGCGGAAATAAAGGCCATTTTGGGACGGAACAGGTCGGCTTCTTTCCTGATCAGGAATGCTACTCTCCTGGAGCACAACTTGATCCTGCCACACCAGTCCGTGGTTAAGCAGAGAGATACGGTTGAGGAGAAGGCTGCCAAAGCCAAGGAAGGGGCCACGGTGAAGAGTGGCAAGAGGGAACCTTTTACAAAGCCTCCCGTTGTCGGAGGTAAGAAGCCTAAGAAGTCTGATGGTCCCTCTCCTAGCACTTGCCCAATTGCTCCGGGAGAGGAAGATGTGGAGGAAGATAGAGGTGAGGGTGAAGGAGGAGATGGACAGAGCGGTAGTGGCGTTGGTGCCTTAACCTCCGGGCAAGCGGGAGAGATTCACGAGTGGACGGATGATGCTTTCCGTCAAGCTTTTGGGGAGTCAGAGGAAGGATCGGCTTTGGTTGAGAAGGCTAAGGAGGTTGACAAGACTGGGGCTGGCGCCGATCCATTCTCTGGGAGTTCTTCAGCCAAGGCTACTCCAGCGATTCAAGGTGAACTTTTGACTTCTGCAGACTCCATTTACGATAGGGACTTAGGAATATTTTATGGTTCGCTTCCGTCCTGCAATGAGATTCAGTAATTATTGCAGTATCCCACTCCTCCGAAGGGTTTGTATAACAGATGTGCCTTCTCGCTCTTCTTAACTTAACATATTTCTTGAATTATGGATCATTGTATGTTCGTAACACTTGGTTTCTATTCCAGGAGCAGGTAATGCAGCCAAGACATCAAATATTCGGCACCGCCTCGAACAGTATAAGCTACTCAAAGCTTCTTCCAAACCAAAGCCGCCATCTAGCCGTCCTGAGGATGAAGTTAGATATCGCCCTCTTCTTGGAGTTATTGAAGAAGATATGCAAAAGAGGAAGAGGGGCCGATCTTTGTTTGAACCTTCACTTGGCCCTCAGCCTCCAGTCCAGCCTATCCATGATATTACTGAGGAGGATACTGGGTTTATGCCTTCCCCCCATCTGTCCGAAAATCCAACCGTCACTCCGATAGACCGCCCAGGTTTGGATCGCAACCCATTTGCCGGCCACCCGGATCTGGTCCCGAGTTTTCAGGATATCTCTTTTGATGAGGTCACGGGTAAGCATCTTCTTCCCCGCAATCCCATGGTACGGGTGCTTGATGAGGCTAAGTCGTTAGACCTCGATTTGCTTACTACTCGGATTGTGACCATGGGGAACGAGGCCAAGGCAAGCATCGATCGGGTGGCTGAGGAAACCAAGAGGCTAATGGAGCACCACGCTCGACTGGCCAGGGCTGGGGAGGAAATCGGAAGTGCTTACATCCGGTTGCGGCTACAGGTTTCTGATCAGGCCAAACAGCTTGCCGATCAGGCTATCTAGATATCTCAGCTGAGGCGGCCTCCCGACGACTAAAGAAAACCATGGAGGAGGCTAGCAAGGCTGAGTTGCGAAAGAATGGAGGCCGCATGCAAGGAGCGGATTGACATAGCCATTGCTACGGTGGACGAGGTTCGGGGGGCAGATCTCGAGCAGGTAAAGGAGTTATCTGGGAGGCTTGAGGCCTCAGAGCTTGCTCAGGCCAGGCTAAAGGAAGAGATGGAGGAAATGAGGAGGTCTCTCCAGGCTGACCGCTTGAGATATCGATCGGAGAGGGATGTTGCCGTTGCTAAGTTGCTGTCCTCCAAGGCCCGGGTGAGGGGCTTGAGGAGAATGAGGGGATGATGGATGAGATGTTGCAGGATATGTACTTCCGTACCTGGAAGCAGGTTAATCTATCCTGGATGGATGACTATCCCCGGATCATCGCTAGGATATATCTCCGGGCTTTGGAGGAGGCCAAGGCTGATGCAGATAAGGAAGGTGGAGCGGCATTCAGGATGGATATGGTTACAGCCCAGTTCTCAAAGGAGGAGAAGGTAGCGGTGAAGGAGGGGATGCGGCTACTTGCTGCGGAGGAAGCCGGTGTGCAGTTGGGGGATGAGGACAAAGAAGCGGGTGTTGGTGAGTTTTCCCTTTTTAGCTTTTCATAACTTGATCATTTGTTGTTTATCTGATGGATTCTTCTCCTGAATTGGACAGGTGGGACCTCTGGTCAACATGCTGGGAGTTCCGATCCAGCAACCAAGTAGATTCAAAGAGCTGGTTCTGAGGCGTAGTGGTTAGCACTTATGCAACTGGTTATTTTATTTGGTTTGCTTGACATTCCTCTATATGCTAGTTCAAAACATTAATGTACTTTCAAGCTGTAATTATGTCATTGAACGACTTTGTGTAAGTTTATAACATAAGCTGATTCTGTTATATTTTGAATGCTGTTATTATTTTGATGTGCTGCATAAGAAGTATAACTATGCATGTGCCTGTGATTTAGTTGTGTTTGATGCTAAGCTCTTGCTTGAAATATAATTTCATGTTTTGCGATGTTGGTGTGATGTATGAATAAGTTATAGTTACATGTTTATGAACAAGAAAAGAGAGTACCCGCCCTTCATGTTTTAGTTGCAGGGGGTAGCGTTGAGCATCTTGTGTAACTGGTCATGGATACAACTGAGTGCCTTGTTATCCAGTTTGCGGGCTCCGATCCTTATGAGCGAATGTCTCCTAGTCGGTGTTCAGTACTTTAGGGAACGTTACACAGGATAGGAGAAAAGTATTTAAATGGAATGGAAATATAGGAAAAGTAAAACTTCCAGTCACGGAAGACCGTCGATGTGCTTAAGTTCATGGCAAACGGGTTTTGTAGTCACTTTCCCTAGCTGTGGGTCTTGGAGACATTTGTCACCCATCTTACGCCTCCGCGGGGAGTTTTCTTTTTTTACCACAACCGCACTCAAGACACATCGGAGCCGAGATCGCGCACAGTAACTACCCGAGCCATTATGCCCCGAAATCGTGGGCATTATTCGATTTACTGTGGCCGGCCAGCGTGGGTGCCGATCGTCAACCATGAACTACCCCCTGGCTGGCCACACCTTATGTTGGGGCTTAAAGTAGGTTCACAGTTGCCGGCGAGCCGAACGCCGTAATGAGCTGCCATCGACTATAGTCGGCTTTCGTAATGGCTTATAATCGGCTCATTACAGTTGGATTTAAGGGCAGTCGCGAGCAACGAGTAAACCCGCAGCAGAGGGATGCTGGAGCAAAAGTGTCTCATTGGCGAGTGCATAGAATCGCATAGTACCTGTTAGGCCTTGTCTAGATGAGGTCGTGCCCTGATATGGCTTGAATGGAGGTGCCATTACACAGAATTTTATTCAACAGAAAAGGATACAGTCAACAAGTAGCCAAGTTATAAAGGAACAAGTTAAAAAGAGACAAGATTTTTTAAAGTGGTTCGGCACGAAAATGCCTACGTCCACTGATTCTCTTTGTTAATTCACTTCATATGGGCAGTACAAGTTAAGAAAAGTATCGACGGATGTGTTGGGTGTTCCATGCCCTCTGGAACACCTCTCCGTCCACGGTTGACAAAATATAAGCTCCGTTGTGGAGATCATTATGGATTACATAGGGTCCGTCCCAGATTGGATCTAGCGCTCCGGGGCGCGGGAAGATCCGCTTGAGGACAAGATCTCCTTCCTGTAAGCTGCGGTGCTTGACTTTGGAGTTGTATTGTGCTGCGACTTTTTGCTTATGAGCTGCTGCTTTGAGTGCTGTATCGTTTCTTCTTTCCTCAATTAGATCCAAAGACATGAGGAGGAGTTCTTCGTTCTCTTCTGGGTTATAGTGGATCCTACGGTGAGAGGGCACTATAGTTTCAACTGGGAGCATGGCCTCCGATCCGTATGCGAAAGAGAAAGGGGTATGCCCTGTTGAAGTTCTGTAAGATGTGCGATAGGCCCAAAGTGCCGTAGGAAGTTCGTCCACCCAAGCGCCTTTCGACTTTTCAAGTTTCTTCTTGATTAAGGTTTTGAGAATCTTGTTGACAACTTCGACTTGTCCGTTGGCTTGAGGATAAGCTACAGATGAGAAGCTTTTGTGAATTTCGTGCTCTTGGCACTAATCGGCGAATTCTTCGCTGTCAAACTGAAGTCCGTTGTCTGATATGATCTTGAGTGGGACTCCATACCTGCACAGAATATTTTTGATCAAGAAGTTGATAACTTTTGCTGAGGATATTTTATTTAGAGGTTCTGCCTCCACCCATTTGGTGAAATAGTCAACCGCCACTATAGCATATTTGGCTCCGCCTCGGCCCGTTGGCAGTTCACCAATCAAGTCAATTCCCCATACTGCAAAGGGCCAAGGGCTGGTCATTTGAGTAATCTCATTTGTGGGTAGTCGAGGAATCTTGGCAAATTTCTGACATATGTCACATCTCTTGACGAAGTCCAAGGCATCTTTGTTTAAAGTGGGCCAGTAATATCCATATCGAAGTATCTTCTTTGCCAGAGTTTGCCCTCCAGTGTGATCTCCGCAACTTCCTTGATGGATGTTGGATAAGACTTCCTTGACTTCCCTTCCAGCGATACACCTTAATAACGGATTAGAGAAGCCGCGTCGATAGAGGATGCCTTCCTGTAATGTGTAGCGGGAAGCTTTCCTCAAGATTTTCTTGACTTCGCTACGCTTGTTGGGTAGTGTGCCATCTTGTAAATATTTCCGGATAGGGGTCATCCAGGTTTCTTCGTCGATCGCAGTTATCAGATTCACTTGCTCGAAACTTGGTGCCAGCTGTTTTGAGATGGTTAATGCTCCGAAAATAGTGATGTTCTTCATACTAGCTTGTTTTGCTAGTTCGTCGGCCTCTTGATTCTCTTCTCGGGGAATGTGTTTGATTAAATAGTGATCTAATTGATTAAGCAGTAGCACGGTCTTCTTTAGATACGCTGTGAGTCGTTCTCCTCGAGTCTGGAATTCTCCCAGTATTTGATTTACAATAAGTTGAGAATCACTATGGAGACATAAAGAACTGACTCTAATTTCCAGTGCAAGTTCTAATCCGGCTATCACTGCTTCGTATTCTGCGTCATTGTTGGTGGCAGCGAATTCCAATCTTAGGGCGTAGTGCAGCTTCTTTCCCTTGGGGGTGGTTATCACAACACCTGCCCCCGAGCCTTGTTCGTTTGACGCTCCATCTACGAAGAGATTCCACTTGATATCTTTTGCTATTTCAGATTGGTCCTTACCTTCATTAGTAGTGAATTCGGCAATGAAATCAGCTATGGCTTGCCCCTTGATAGCGTTGCGAGGATGGTAAGTGATATCATATTGACTTAGTTCGATGCACCACTTAAGTAGTCGCCCAGAATTGTCGGGGCGATGGAGCACTTGCCTTAGCGGTTGATCGGTTAAAACTCTGATGGAATGAGACTGGAAATAGTGTCGCAGTTTCCGTGACGTGATAAGCAAACAGTATGCTAGCTTTTCAAGTTTAGGGTATCTGGCTTCTGCCCCTGTGAATCTTTTGCTTACAAAGTATACGGGTCGCTGCGCGCGGTTGTCTTCTCTCACCAAAGCGGCGCTCAAAGCGTGGGACGATACAGCAAGGTATAGGTATAGTTCCTCGCCTTCATTCGGAGTTGAGAGTACCGGTGGTCTCTGGAGGTGTCCGATTAAGTTAAGGAAGGCTGTCGAGCATTCGTCGGTCCATTCGAACTTTCCTTTGTCTTTCTTTAGAGCTTCGAAGAAAGGGATACATTTGTCGGTTGCTTTAGAGATGAACCGACTTAGGGCGGCCACTTTCCCGTTTAGGCTTTGCATCTCTCTTCGAGTGGATGGTATCTTGATATCTTGCAAAGCTCGAACTTGTTCGGGGTTTGCTTCAATCCCCCTGGCATGAACGATGAATCCCAAGAACTTTCCCGATGATACTCCGAAGGAGCACTTTAGAGGGTTCAGTTTCATTCCATATTGGCGAAGTACTTGAAACATTTCGTCCAGATGGTTTATATGGTCGTTGGCTTTCCTTGATTTTACCAGAATGTCATCCACATAAACTTCCATAGATCGCCCTATCAGTTCTGCAAACATCTTGTTGACGAGGCGCTGATAAGTAGCTCCGGCGTTTTTAAGTCCAAATGGCATTACCCTGTAATAGTACAATCCTCGGTCAGTGATGAAGCTACTGTGGTCTTGATCGGGGGCGTGCATAGGGATCTGGTTATATCTTGAGTATGCGTCCATAAAGGATAAGAGTTCGTGTCCGGCTGTGCTGTCCACGAGTTGGTCGATTCGGGGGAGTGGGAAGCAGTCTTTCGGGCAAGCGTCATTTAAGTTGGAGAAATCGATGCATGTTTGCCGCTTCCTATTAGCTTTCTTTACCAGGACCGGGTTGGCGATCCATTCTGGGTAGATGGCTTCACATATGATGTCATTGGCAAGTAAGTTCTTTACTTCTTTCTCGAGGGCTGCTGATCGTTCTGCCCCCATGCTCCTCTTTTTCTGCTTCACTGGCACCTTGGTGGGATCTATGTTCAGCATGTGGCATGCTACGTCTGGGGAGATTCCTGTCATGTCAGCGTGCGTCCATGCAAATACATCTATGTTGCGGCGAAGAAAATCAATGAGTTGATTCTTTAATTCTCTTTTTAACTGAGCCCGACTCTCAGCAGTCTACTTGGGTCGTGTTTGTCTACAGATACGAATTCCATAGCCTCTGCAGGCTCGGCGGTGGCCTCCTCCTCATTGTCCCTGGGGTCTAATTTGTTGAAAGGATCACTGCTATATCGAAGAGGAGGGGCTTTCTTTAGTTGCTATGCTTCCAAGCTTTTCATGCAGAGAGTAGTCTCTACGTTTTTTCCTTTATCTTTTCTGCGGTTATTGCGAAGTTCAGTTACATAGCAGTCTCGAGCAGCGTCTTGATCTCCCTCTATTTCTCCTATTCCGTTATCGGTTGGAAATTTCATCTTCAGGCACCACGGGGCTAGGACAATTTGGAAGTCGGACAAGGCTGGTCTTCCCAAAAAGGCGTTGTAGGCCGAATGGCTTTCTATTAGCACAAACGTTTGTTTTCGCACAGCGGAGCGAGGATGACTTCCTATTTCAACAAAAAGGTCCAGTTGCCCGAGGGGCATCTTCGCATCTCTAGTGAAACCTTGTAGTGGTTTGTTGCAGGGAGACACATCCTTCATTGATAGCTTCATTTTGTCGAAAGCATGCTTGAATAGGATATTCACCGAGCTTCCAGTGTCTATTAAAATTCGAAAAACTTTAGCTGGTCCGAACCAGGCAGAGATGACCATAGGATCCATGTGCGGATACTGTCTTCCCTCTAGATCACGCCTACTGAATGTGATGTCGTCATTCTCTTTCCGTTTCGGGTGGCGTTCTTCCATAACAGAATTAACGCATCCTTCAGCGTTCCTTAGTGACTTACCGTATCTTTCCATCTCTGCCCAACTTCTGTCGGCGATGTGCGGTCCTCCTGATATGGTGTGGACCACTATCTTCTCTTGACTAGAGCCGTTGGTGTTGCGATTTCCCCCGCCTGCCTCTTGGGGGGGGGTAGTCCAGGATTCTCATTGGCAGGAGTTGAAGTCTTGTTCTGGCCTTTTACATAGCGCTCCTGTCTCCTCCTTCTGATGTGTTCTTCAATCAAGTCCCGGAGATGGTGGCATTCATTGGTATCATGTCTGTGGGATTCGTGGAAGCAGCAGAACTTCCCAGATTTGAGTGCGCTATCTGACTCCTTCTTGTGCGGGGGGCGCTTGTATCTAACTTCGTCTTGAGTGGCTAGGAAGATGTTTTCGATCGTTTCATTCAAAGTAGTGTAAGGGCAAAATCTTGGTCCTGGTCGATATAGGCGCTTTTCTCCCTTTTTGCCCCCAGCATTGTTTCTAGAGTCATTTCTTCGAACATCCTTTGCTGCAGCGGGGAACCCGTCTGTAGCCGTCTTAGCCTGTTGCCCTGATTGCCTCTCAGTGGAAGCGTCCTCAAGTCTCATATACTTTCCAGCTTCATGGAAGAAATCAGGTAACGTAGCTGGTTTTTCTTTGGTTAGTCTTCTAGCAAATTTAGTATATGGATGTACACCACTGTAGAGGGCCATTAGGATAAGTTTCTCGTTGGCATCTTGGACTGCGGTTGCCGCGGCGTTGAATCGGGTTAGATATTGTTGCAATGTCTCTTCGGGTTTCTGTTTGATATTAGATAAGGAATAAGCGTCCTTGGGTTGCTCCACATGAATGCGGAACTGACTGATGAACTTTTCTTTCAACATTTCCCATGAGCTGATGGACCCTTGGGGTAGGTGGCAGAACCAGGAGGTAGCTAGATCTGCCAAGAATAGTGGGAAGCATTTACATAACACTCCCTCTGTTGCTCCGCTCATGAGCATATGCTGGGTGTATCTCTGTAAGTGTACGATGCAGTCATAGGTTCCCTTGTAAGGTTCCATCGTTGGCATTTTCCATTCCCGGGGGGTGATGGCAGTTTCGATATTGCGGATGAAGGGGCTGGTTACCCTAGCGCCTATTCCCCGATCCCTTTGCCCCCGTTGGACGCACTCTCTGAACAATCACGCCATCATCTCATCAGAACTTGGAGCGGATAGAAATGAGTTTGGTTCTTCTCTGCGGGATTGAGTCCGTCCAGACGACTTGTAGGGATGGTATCGTCTGTCACTCCTAACATTCTCCAAAGGCTGCCTCTGCTCCTTTGGTGGCATGCTGTGGTCGGCCATAGTTGGCCCTTGCCTTGATCTTCCCCTGTTGGGTTCTGTTCTAAGTGCTTCCTTGGGTCCAACTTCGGGCTGGACTCCAGCTCGGCCCCGTCTACTGGTGTTTTCATGGTTAGGTAGCATGGCAGGCTCAGCTACATCCGACCCTTGCCTGGCACCTCCCCCATTGGGTTCGGCTCCAAGTGTTTCCTCGGGTCGGACTACGGGCTGAGTCCGGGCTCGGCTCCTACCATGGCTGTTTCTGTTGTTAACCTCTTCGAAGTAGAAAGGTCTTTGTCGCCTTCCAGATCCTCCAGATTGGGACTCGCCCCATGATTCGGTGTTGCGGTTGGATTCTTCAGCATCCCTTAGGCGTGACATGAGTTGGTCCACCAAGGCTTCTTGCTGAGATGCGAAGCGGTTAGTTACTTCAGCCACAACCCTGTCTAGAACTGCCTTAGTAATTGGTTGTTCCGCGGCGGGGGCTGTTGGATTTACCTGATTTTCATCTAGTACTGCTGTTAAAACGGGATGATTCTCTTGATTTGGGGCCACTGGATCTGGGATATTGCTAGCTGCGACGTTCTTTCCTTTGTTAACATCTCTCCTCTGCCTGGAAGTCATGTTGTCAGAGCAAGGAACAATGTTGGGAGGAAGAAGGTTGAGTGGGAGAAGCTGTGGCTTCTAGCTCGGTTCTCAGTGAAAGCACCAAAAATGTTTGTATAAGAAATGGGAAAACACTTCCAAGTCATATGAATTAGTTGATTTTATGTTGTTTCTAGTGATTTGGGGGATTTACGCAAATATATGAAAAGCAGGGACTAAACTGTAAAAAACACACAGATTTATAGTGGTTTGGCCAGAACGTGCCTACGTCCACTTTATATGTTATTCTCCTTTTTCTTTCAGATTACAAGTACAAAGCTTGGTATACAAGTATATGAAAGTTGTTTGAAAGTTCCTTCCGTGCTTGAGCTCTCAAACTTCTCTGCCATTGTTGCACCCTTGTCCTTCTGTTTATAGAGTGAGGCTGGAGGCAGGGGTCTTGGACGTATATAGCTGTTGGTGGGCCTGAGCTGAAGCAATCTGGCCTGACAGAATTGGTCCGGTCGTGTCCTCCCTCGTTTCTGGTCCGGCAGTGGATGGAGGTAGGTTGGTTCGGTGGAGCATGGCTTGGTGGGGCATGGTCCGGTGGTGAGTGGGTGGAGCTTCGTTCGACTCTGCAGGGAGAGGTGTTGGACCGGTAGATGTTGATTCGGTGATGGAGGTTGGTCCGGTGATGTAGGTTGGTCCGGCAGGGAGATGGTTTTGGACCGGTGTTATTTTGGTTCGGCGAGTAGGTGGTTCGGCAGTGGCCTGTGTACCAGATGAGCTTAGGTACCGGATGGAATGGAACGAATGGAGTGGGCAAATCCAGATGGAACTGATGCTTCTTGGTCTCGAGATCTCCTGGGTGAGAATCCACCCAACAACCTTTAATTACTTCAATTAGTTAATTAATCATAATTAATTACATTAATCCTTAATTAATTAATTAATCAATTACCTTTAGTTATCTATTATTGATTAATTAATCATAATTAATCATCTTTAATTACATCATTAATTAATATAATTAATGATCCTTAATTATTTCTTAAATTAATTACCCTAAGTAATTAACTAACTTAATTACTATATTAAGCCAGATTAATTATCCTTAAATTAATTTCTTAATTAATTATTTGATTAATTACTAAATAATTAATCCAAATGCACTTCATTCTTAAACATCTCCCTTTAATTACAATCTGTAATTATTAAACAATTACTTAACTAAGTAATTTTTCAATTCATTAATTACATACAGTAATTATATATAAAACCCAAGTGTTTAAAATTAATTAATTAAATTAAACAATCTCATTAAACTAAATTAATTACATTAAATAATTAATTTCTTAATTACTTTATCAAGTAATTACACTCAAACCATTTACAATATATTATTATTTAATTAATTAATCTAATTAATTATAAGAATTAACCATATTAATTAATTGTTAAATAATCATGGTTAATGACCTTCATTAACCATCCTCAAATTATTTTATAAGGTAATTAACTTAAATTAATTACCATTTTGAATTATC
Organism: Allium cepa; assembly: GCA_030765085.1. Taxonomy (NCBI): domain Eukaryota; kingdom Viridiplantae; phylum Streptophyta; class Magnoliopsida; order Asparagales; family Amaryllidaceae; genus Allium; species Allium cepa. The sequence goes on from CM060940.1 coordinate 180,121,755, forward strand.
TTTAATCATTCATTAATTAAATTAATTATTACATTGATTAATCTTAATTAAAAACTAAATTACATAATTAATATTCATTTATCATTAATTAATAATTTAATTAATGATCTTAATTACAAATTGATTAATCATTAATCAATTATCAATTCCAAATTTAATTAATTAATTAAATTAATTAATCAATCATAATTACCTTATTAATTAAATTAATCCTGAAATATTAATCTTAATTTAAATTTTCAAAATGAAACATAACTAGTTATGTTTAAAACAATTTAGTTCAAAACAAAGTACTTATGAAATTACCTTTAAATTTTCAATTTAAATTCAAGTTTAAAATAGAATTATTTAAAACTTATCAAAGTTTTAATTAATTTAAACATTTTAAATTGCCAATCAAACAAATGTTATATAAAAAATTTAAAGTTAAATTCATTTCAAAACTTTTGATAACTTAAATTTTCATTTTAATTTAAAACTTCAATTTAAACCTCCTTTAAAATTTAATACTGAAATTCAAATTAAACTTTTGAATTCCCAGATTTTAAATTAACTTTAAATCTATTCATATTTTTAAAATCTTATTACTAAAAATGTTTAAACTATTTCACCAAAACAAATAGTTAATTAAATTAAATTTCTGAAAACTTTTTATTCTATTTTAAAAACTGGAATTTAAATTTGAATCTGAAATTCAAACTTGAATTTGAATTTACACTTAATCCTTACTTTAAACAAAAACTACAGAATTTAAAAGTTTTTAAACCCATATTTTTAAAAACAAATACAGTTTTACTGTGAAACCTGTAATTTACAGTGACCCGAGAAACCAGTTTCTGCTTCGAGTCAAAAACTTGCCTACTTCGAGTTTCCTATCTACCTGCTTCGAGACAGTCACGGACCTACCCTGCAACACCCCAACCCAAAACAGACCCACATACTTCACCAGAAAAACTCGTCGCCGTGCATATGTACGGCGACCACCACCTCTGCCGATCATCTCAGCTGATCCAATCAACTTCCATAAACCCACGAATCCACTAACATCATCATCAGATTGAATAGAAATCAAAGAATCAAAATTTATCTTACAAACCAAAACCTGAAACATGTTTTCAGGTTTTAGCTCCAACCTGTCAACGGCCAAAACCCACCGCTCCGACCTCTTGACGATCGACCCCTCCGGCCATGAACTACTCTACACACCAACTACCCACACACCAAAAACTAGCACATTCGATCAACCTTACACCTCACACTGTCCCAATCTTTAACCCCTATCTAAAACTAGGATTCAATTCTAAAAATCAAAACTGAAATCAATCTAATCAATTTAATCCTCATCTCTTATATTTCTAAGGATCTATGATCCTTACTTAATAACTCAGAAGAGCTTTGAGTTTCCACAAATATCACATTGCAAGAATTTGCTAAAAATCAATTTTTTTGTTCAAGAACAAACTGTAAATGGAACATACACCAAAAAATTCCAATACTTGATTTAAAAATCAAGTTCCAGTTTATTAATTTGATTTGTATTACTGAATTACCATATTACTTTGATTGGGTTTGGAAAAAATTTAAACATGCATGATATTTCTACAGTTTCCAGAGTCCAAAAACAAGTTTATTATCCTAAATAAAATCTAGCACTTTAATTAGGATATACTACATGTTTTGTTTGAAAAAAAATTGCATCTAAACATGGATTAGATCTTGAGTTCATAAATTTTAAATTATATCTTTAAGTCTGAAATCAAGACCAGGAAAGAATTCATCACTAACAAGCAGGTATTCAATCTCATACATATACACAGGCATATTCATCATACTCATCAGGCAACAATTCAAGCAACTATATTAATTTAAATTAGTTTTAAAAATAATATGTTACTCACCTATTAAAAATGCAGACCTCTGTTGTCCTTTTGAAATTTGCAGGAAAATGAAAATTGCAGGCTTGACCTTTTTTTTGAAATCTGAGTTTGAATTTTTATGAAATGCTCATGCTTCTTACTCTAATTACTTGCATGTAGATGTAGATGCAGTAGCTAAACTTCCCATATGCATGCAGATGTTCATTCAACCCAGGTTCAAACAGAAATGCAAAGGTCTTCATTCATTCCAGGTTTGAAACAAAGTGCAGAAAGAAACAATGCAGGCTCTTCATTTGTATTCTTAGATGAAGGTGGGTTAGATTTTGAAGAAGTGGAGTATGCAGATATGAATTTTAGGTGTGCAGATTTGAATATGGTTTTGGGATATGCAGATTTGTGATTGTGGATATGAAAAAATGAATTTTGGCCTTCATTTGATTAAGGAAATGAAAATGTAATATGAATGAATGAAAATGCAAGTTTGTACTAGATGTATTTCAGATTTAATGTAATAAAATAAAAAGTAAAAATTAAAATTTACACTTGTCAATTTTTTTACAACACTTGTCAATTTGAATGCATATGAATCTAACACTTGTTTTCTTTAAGATAATTAGTATTTAAATTTACAAATGTAAAGCATGTGTTTTAGTTTAATATAACTTGTTAGTTTATTTTTAAAATATGTGTATAAATTTACAAAAGAAATAAAAACAAACAATGTTTTACAAATTGAAACTTATACATATTAAAGTTAAAACAATTAAAATTTTATACTTGGGAATTTAAATTCAAAATAAATCCAAAATCAAATATTTTTAAATCAAGTTATAAATATAAATTCAATTTGAAATAAAAACTACAAATCTTATTCAAAACTTATTTAAAAAGTCATTACAATATCAATATTATTTTTATAACTCTCTTATTATTAAATTAAAATCATTTTACAAGAAATTATATTTTTATCAATAAAATATCCATTTTATTAAACCATAAAACCTTTTGTTAAATTTATTCTAAATTTAAAACTAAATCCAATTTAATTTAAAACATTTAATATTTTCCTATCAATTTTAAAATCATATATTTATTTATGAAATAGTTATAAAAACTCAATGATAATTAAAACAAAATTTCCAATTTATAATGTATATATTAGAATTTTAGAACATGATTCAATTATTAAGTGTAAACCAAAATCATTTATTTAATTTTGAAAAGCTTAAATATTAAATAAAACAAATTTCCCAAATTACTACAAATATTAAAACTAGAAAATATGCTTTATTTATTAAAATTAAAACAATACCAATCTATTTAAAATATAAACCATATATTTATATTGTAAATAGAAATCAATTTATATCATTTAAAAGATAAAATAACCAATTGAAAAATTTACTTAAGAAGATTATTAAATCTATTTGAATAACTATTAACAGATTATCAATATCAATTAAATTTTAACTACAGATTATTAAATTGATATTGTTAAAAATTCCGGGATATTACAAATTACATACTGTAATTAGAAAGTGATTAACCAAAGGTGTTTTAATCAAGATGAATATCTAGAGAATAATTAATTTATTTAATGGTTGTATAAGCAAGATTTATAGATAAAGTAATTAATTTAATTTACTTTAAATTAATTAGAGATAGAAGTAGTTAATTTAATTCATTTTAAATTAATTATAGATTTTGATTCATATATCATTGCTTATGGATGAATGATATTGATATTTCATTTGATGATTGTGATCTCAGATATGAGATGAATAATATCTATGTGATATGGATGCATAGTTAAGTATGATAATATTTAATTATCTGTTTGGATGATGATATTAATTATCTATTTATGATGATAATATGGTTATCTATTGTGATATTGGGAATTATCTATCTGTGTGTATATTGATAATATTGAATTATACTGTTAAGACTAAATAGACAACTTGGCCTTAAAAGACACGTTTTGGATTTCGATGAGACCGGGATCGGTTGTCCATATTTGGAACATCCGAAAACCATATCAATTCCAAATTAACAATAGGTCGTGAATCTGAAGTGAAGATGAAGATTCAGAGTGCAAGGATTATTGTCGTTAACTCTGAGGGTGATTCCAAAATGAGTGTAACGAGATGATGCCTTTGGTTTCGTTCGAACCCGGAACGAACTTGTATGGATTGAATGCTTTTAGAACATCGTCAAGTGGGCGTTGAGCATCCTAAGAAATGTATTCTCTAAAGGTAATCGCAGCCTCAAGCCTCATCAACCGGGAATGGCTAAAACAGGGGAGATGTAGCAAGGTTAGGTGGGTCATGCCCCAGCAGGACAAGATATTCCCCTGTCTAGATGTCCCTTTATTTTCGGCTGCGTGGGCGGTTGATTGCAACAACTGCCGGGGTTATCTTGTTCGGGACTATTCAGTAAGGAATGGTTCCGGCCTTGTATTGCAAGGGGTCGGGAGTGATCCTCGGTACGTTGATCTAGGCCACGTACTGTGACGGGCGGTACCCCAGTAGCCCTGCCATCGTATGTAATCCACAATCCAATAAGTGCCAACGTTTTTGATTGTATTACCCACTTTTGTGGCTAGTAGCTGGAATTTAATAGATGTAACAATTTTGGCTATTTTCTATTTACTTGAAAACCCTAGACCTATTATAATATCACTGAATTTCCTATCAAATGTTTTGGTTAGAGTAAGGTAAAAACTTTTCCATGTTTATGTGTGGGGAGTCTTACGTGATACCTTTTGTTTTCAAAGGATTTTTAAAATTAAGCAACTTTAACCCGTTACTCACACCAGACCCATGTCTGACCCGGAGTTTATTTTTGTTTTTCCTAAATCTCTCGGGTACTCAAATTTTTACGAGTAGCCAAGGGATTCAGGTTAGCTTTGACGAATTCTAGAGGAGCAAAAGGAGCAGGAGGCTTCAGCGTTGTAGATATATATATATATATATATATATATATATATATATATATATATATATATATATATAGTCCGCTGTGATGGTATCTCTGAGTCGTATTGTTTGAGTTGTATTGTGAATTGAGTTGTATAACTAGACAGGTGTCTATAACTGTCTAGTATGTGATGTATCATCTGTATAACTCTGATTGATGTTGAATATCATGTAAATACTTATGTGATTATTATATTTTGTTCCATTCCGCTGTGAGATTATGATGTTGTTGTTCTTTCTTCTCTATCTTTTCTATTTTCTCACCCCTTTCTTTCTTCAAGATGATACGGTTTTCTGGGCATAGGAAGCCGGGTCGTCACAATGCAATCGAGATAAACAATTGGAAAATGTTAAAGTAATTGGGGATATATATGTGTGTGTATATATATATATATATATTAAGATAGATGGTACCCAGGATGGTAATATGATAAATAGTGAATTTAAGAAGGAGAATCAAGATTTATATATATGGAAACTTAAAGTCTAATAATTGGATTTAATTTCAATTAAATGAGATTGAATATAGTTAAATAATTCGTTATTTGAAATAAAGATAATGTGAGAAATTTGTGTGATAATTTGGAATCCAATATTTAATCCATCTGTTTGACAGGAATGATGGAATACTAATAAAAAAAAATTTCTCTAAACGAAATTTTAGGATATTATTTAAAATTTGTGAATTCAATGAAATTAAGGATTTATATTGAAATTATAAATTTACCTTCTTTAAATTTACATCTAAACTTGTTTAAACTTCTGTAAATGATTAAGAAATATAAAAGGAATAAAATTTTCAATTATAAGATTTAAATTTAAAATTTGATATTAATTAATAAATTTACTTATTTATTTAATTAATATAAAAATAGCCATTTTGGGCACGGACTCGGATTTCGACGAAACCAGTTTCATCGGATCCGTATCAGTGAATTATTGTAGGGTTTCAAGTTTCGTAGCGATCGGACTTGTTGTTTGATCGTACGAACGCGAATGAAATCGATTTAATTGAAATCAATGTGAAATCAATTTGAAAATATTGATTTCAGCATAACTTCTTCATACGATCGAATTTGGACGTAAAACTTTTCCGATCGCGTTCAGAATATTTTAAAATACCTATTTTGATATATGGGTTTACCCAATTTCGTTCCAGGGTCAGAACGGGCTTTTTGGGCCACGTTTGCGTTAGCACGTTTGTTTATCCAATCCATTTATTCAAATTCTGACCTATCTATATAAACTCCGTTGTAAACCCTAGCCTCCGCCTATTCTCATTTATCTGCACATAAAAATTTCATCAACTCTTCCTCTTCCTTAATGGGTTCAAACCCTAGATCCAAACACAATTGCAAATCAAATCAAAAGCTAAAAAAATTCAATCTCCTCAAACCATAGCAAAGTATATATGGATTTGAAGCTCTTGACGAGCGCAACCTAAATCTACAATTCGTTTTCTGATCTGGACTGTTATGTAACCGAAATCGAGTAAAGAAGCCACGGCCGTTCATCACGCCGAAATCAAGTTGGTCCGATCGTCAAATCAATTATACCATTGGGTCGAGGGCACTCAGGTGATGGCATCGACGTGTTTCGGTTGAAGATTTAACGGTAGGATTTGCCAAGAAAATTCAATTAGGGTTACGTGCATTACGACCACTGCCTTTGTTTTCGCGCCGATGGGGGAAGTTCGACCTCGTTATTGCGACCTGGGGAAGGGGCGGAGTTGCCAGGAGGCCGTTGATGGACTGCGATGTGTTGCGGCTCGCGTACGAGATGGCGGTCTTAGGGTTTCAGTCAAAAAAAAGTCGCGTGCCTGGAAGCAAACGCGAGAGAGAGGAAGATGATAGTAGAATTGCTAACGTGGCTAGTGAGTGTTGTTTTATTTTATATTTTATTTAATTTAGATTTCAATTGTTCTACTTTAAATAACTATTGCATATGACATTTGTTTCACGCACGGTTTTCTCCGCTAGGTTCGTATTGGAATTCCGAAGATTTTGACACTGGTTTGGACCGATTCTGAGACGGTCGAATTTTTGTGTTTAAATTGAATTTAAATTCAATTTAAATTCAAAAGGTGAGTGTTTTAACCCACTCACAACTTCTAAAATTTCTTATGTTTGTTAAATTGACTTAAGATATGAGTAGAAATTTATTTATGACTGTTTGGCATATTTTATTCATCATCTTTGTTAAATCGCATTTATTTAATTTAACTGTTAATTAATTTTATTATTGCATATAAATTGACAGTTAAAATTTATTTATTTGCATATAAACTGATAGTTAAACAGTTAATAAATTTATTATTGAAGATAAACTATTAGTTAATAGCTGTCATTTATTACCTGTTATATTTTATGTGCTATATATTGATGTTTTTTTAAATTGATGATGATTGAAATAAATTGGTTGATTATTGATACTAGGTGAATGGATGATGTGTTCTATCTTATATAAACTGCAAGTTATCATACATTTTCATTTTTTTCGGGATTGCGGTTTGAAATGATATACAAACGCATTTTTATTTTTAAATTGCGGATTGAAATGATAAATATCCGTATCACTTGACCATAGGATAGAAAATTATATACAGGCACCGCGGTATATATACAAAATTATTTTTGAAATGATTTTTATTGTTTGGATATGATACGGTTTAATAAATATTAAATTTGGATATGATATAAATATATTTTATATATACATACATAGTTAAATTGTTGAATTTAAACTATGCATAAATCTGTTAAATGAAAATGAATAAGTTGAAAATGGCATTTGATAATTTATAGTATACGATTAAGTATAGGTTTAAGATCTTGTATATATATATAGAGTTATAAATGATTCAAATCAATTAAGATTGAAAGATAAATTTGAAATTTAATTGGAATTGAGCTTATTTGAAAATTTAACACCATAAGTTGATGTTAACTTATTAAAATCGGAAATTTTAAAGGTATGATATTTATAACTCGATTTAACGAATAATTCTAGTATAAAAAAATGGAAGAAATTTTTTAGTGTTAATAAATTTAGTTTATTTTTAATGGTTATGGATTTATCATGTAAACCTTTCAATCTAAATAATAGGAAAATCAATTGTTGATTTGAAATTCCCAACCTTAGTTTTTGAAATTCATTAAATACTCAAAGTTTGAAAATACTGAAATCAAAGGGTTTTATTCGAACTGAAAGTGAATCTAAAAGTTATGGGTTTAGATTGAATTTAAAGTGAATAAAAATTGTGAAGGTGTGGAAATTATTTACCATTAAAGAAATTTTAATTTCAACTGTTTTATTTTATATAATGTTGAATATCCAAACCATTTAAGTTTTGAAAGTTATGGCTTTAAAACTATGGATTTCGAAGTATTATGTTGAAAGTTAAAATTCAAATATTTGGTTTCGAGATATTATAAATTTAAAGGTGGCATTATTTTAGAAAAGAAATATATTTGAAATAAAATGATATCATATTTATTTGGGATTTAAAAGGAAATGATATCGTATTTATGGGTTTTGAAATGGATAATTATATTCTGATTTTTAAAGTATAAACTATTTTAAAGACCGCGGTGTTATAATAACGTTTGGTTGTTGAAGACACCGGGATCGAAACTTGTCATACTCTCTACCAACCCCGAAAACCACTTTAACAACCGTGTACGCGGTGGAGATTCCAGAATGAAGTAGGTTGGTGGTGGCATTTCCTTTAAGGTAAATACGTGGACCCGACTCCCGTGAGTTGGCATAAGGTGGCTAAAACAGCAGCGATCGACGGGTTAGTAAGGTAGCACCTTTGATCGGACACATCCCTTCGATATTATACTTTGACTTTGGATTGATTCGGTGGCCACTTTTGATTTTTATTTGGGGGTGTGGCTCGAGGTGGGCGGTAGCTGCGCGCTACGCGTTACCACCGCCCCGGAAGCGTAATTGGTATATCTACCCTGGCATTGCCTAGTTGTGTCATGTCACCTACCCTATCGCGCCTTTTACGAGTTTGGATTTCTCCCGTAGCCCGTGTGGTATCCTCTGATGGCTTCCCAGTCAGGAGGGACTATGATATTGGATGGACTACTGAGACTATTATTGTGTTAAGGGGAATATTGGGTCACTCCTTAACGCTATTTAAAAGTAAGTTTATTTTACAATTAGACACTATTATAATAGCGCAATATACTACATAATAAATAGTTTAACGGATCCTTAGGAGATGTAAATCCCAACCATCTCTTGAGTTACTGCACTCATATTTATTTCTATTAATTTAACTCACATAATATCTTTTAGTTCCGACTCGAGTGTTTTGTCTTTTCAATTCGCTCGGGTCAGTCCGAGCATTTCTGGATTTGAAGATTTAGCTTTGGAGGACGAAGACGAAGATTCGTATTATTATTATTTATTCTATTGCACTACACTCATACTGTTCCGCTGCATTGTTATTGGTATGTGTAACTCTGATATGTATTATGTAAATATAATCAAATGTTTTTGTAAAGTAGCTTCATAAACTGTATATTTGATTATTATATTTTATCCTTCCGCTGTGAGATTCTGTTTTGTTTTTCTTCTTGTTTTTCTTATTTACCCCATAACAATCCGTCCTTGCGTATGGTTTGAATTGGCACGTGTGTCGATTTAAAGCGTGCGAAAAGGCTGGACGTTACATCTGTTGTCGTCATATAGTGAGGATTTTAAAGATCTAACCTCATCGTTTTGTAAACAATGATGCAGTATAAATTATGTTGATGTAAATGGATTTTAAGGCTTCCTTAACACTAGATGGGGGATGAATAATGTTTTATAACTTATATGGAATTCTTCTAAACTATTTGAATATTTAAATTTAAACGCAGATAGTTAACATAGAATATATTAACAAGCAGCCACATAGATATGTATGTATGTATATAGGTAATAAAAGTAAAGTAAAAGTATGAGAGATGACACAAGGAGTTTTAGATTGGTTCAGATTAAGAAATCCTATGTCCATTCCTGTATAGTGTATGTACAGATTTCCCTTCTAAAGCCTACTTTAAACAGGTAGCAATCAAACTAGAATACAACCTCGATTTCAAGGCAACGAGATACACCTTCCTGACTTTCCAAGCTCTTGGTAGAGTCTTGATTTAGTCGAGTAATAAGATCCCACTTGATTTAAACCGGAAACGAGCATACCCACTTGACTCGAATGGGCAACTAGCACATCCACTTGATTTGAACGGGTAACAAGCACCCTTATAGTTGTTAATTCAAAATACGAAGGTTGTACTATGGATACAGAATATCCTATAGCGCTTTGATAGCACTTTGACCTTTTGAATTGATGAGAGAATACCTTTGTGATTATGTTGTAGAAATTCAATCTAATATATTAGAGATTGAATTTGAATGAACTTGAAGAGTATGGAAAGCAGATTTGGTTAAATTTATAATGGGAATTTGGAGTGAGAAGAAAGTAGAGAAGGCAGTCATAGAAATTCCTTTTCCATTCCCTTTTATATAGTGTTTGAATGAATGTGTCTATTTGCGAAGAGATGCAACCAATAATCGCATATTTTCAAAATTCAAAAGACGTCTCTTCAAAATAACATATGTCGACATACCTATGTTGGCTATATCGACATACTTGTGTATATTTTTACTTTAAGGTATTTCAAAATTCTAAAATTTTGTAAAATTATTTAAACATGGCATATATTACTAATATATAATACTTTTATGAAAAATTTGTAGAAATATATTTTAAAAATAAAATAAATATTTTGATAATAAAATAAAAATTTTGATAGTGAAAAAATATTTTGCCAAGAGAGTAGTCAAAGAAAATAAAGATGTTATTAGAGGACTTCAACAAATTAATTATTATTTATAAACTATAAACTATAGTCATGAACTCATCATATATTTGTCTCTAATCTCATGAGCTTTTAAATATCTTGTTAATCTTTGAATCTTGATCTCTAGTCTTTACACTAATCAGTCTTCTAACTTGATTAGCCTATACTTGTATAAACCTGTATAATATCCCGCAAAATATTCTATACAACTTGAGAAAACATTTGTATCTAAATTTATATGGTTGTTGTCATTAAAATATATATTTTTCGTATTAATAATATCACCTTTTCGATGATGGCAACCATGTAAATATATTTATTATAAAATATAATGTAACTCCCCCGAAATTGGTTAACTCCCCTTTTTTGATTAACACTACCTCGGTATATGCATATATTATATTTTTGTATTTTTCTCCCCCCCTATGTCATCATAAAGAATGGGTAAAGAAAAATAAACACCCCCTAAATGTTACATATATTAAATACTATGAAATGTGAAAATGCTGTATATGGAATTAATATAGCATTAATTATAAGATTGTTGTGAAAAAAATCTATATATATATACAAACAATTATAGTTACATATGTTTTAACAATACATCATAAATATATACATTTATATAATTAGTTACATAAAAAGTACAAATTATAACCACTGTTAATTGTACATGGGAAAAATATGCAAATACTACATATTAAAAATACAAATTAAAAACCTATATTTTCCTAGGAACTTCGACTAATCCTTTAGATCCAAAGATAGGATTGGAGTTTATAACTTCTCAATCTTTATTACCCACTTTCGCTTTAGAGTTCGAGCATTCCAGGATGTTTCTTTGAACTTCTTTACAGAAACTAGAAATAAAATATCAAAGAGAATTGTATTGTTTTTCTTGTTCCTTGACCATAACTCCAAGTGTCGTTGACTGTGAAGAATGAAGCAAAGAGCATTCTTGAAAGATTGAAGAGTTTCTTCTATATTTTCACTTAGATTTTATTTTGAAATATTGTTGTTTGGATTCATTTTTATGGAAAGAAATGTGTAGAAATAATAAGATAAGAATATGATTTGTTTTCTGAGTTCTTCTAGAGGAAATTTTTTTTATATAGAAGTGAAAAGTTGGATTAGAAGCTAGTCCCTCAAAAAATTTTTTTTTTGAAATTCAAAATTATGAAAACTGCCAATGTATGTCAATATATATGCAGCAATTGGCATGTTTCTTATTTTTGTTTATATTTTATATTATTTTAGTTTATGATTCTAGAGAGTAAAGAACATAATTTATAGTAATAATAAAGCTTCTAAGAAAATTTCGTTAATAAACTAGAAAGATACATAAATATAATGAATATACATGAATATATGAAAAGCAAAAGCTTGGAAACCATGATAGCTAAATTGATCTAGATTGATGTTGGTGAAAATGAAGAGTTTCCACCAAGCTTTGCAATAATCTTTCTAAAATATTTGTCCACCAAGTTCTAGAGGCTAGTGAACTTCTTACTAAAGGAACATTTAAGTTTCTTTTGATAATTAAGAAGCTTCTCTTGGTTATTAAGAATTTTTTGTTAGAATAGTAAAATGGTTTGTCAAAGCTTTCTAGAGAAGTGTCTATTTTCTCCTCCTCTCCTTATTGTTCCTCCTCTTTATCTATTTCGCTGTCTTCACTTTCTTCTTCTGGAAGAATTTATTATTCTTCCCCTCTTGCAAATCTCTTGTCCTTTTTGGCAAGAGTCTCATAGGTTCAAACTCAAGAAGGATGTGCATGAGAGAGAGGTTTATTTTGTCGAAAATTTTATGGGCAAAATGTTTTCACCTCTTAGAATAATACTATAACGACCTAATTTTTCAACGCCCGAAAGTCGACATCGATACGTCCACTGTATCAAATGCTGCATAATCGTATGCCCAAAAACCGAACCGTTAGGGTTAAAGAAGAAGAAGATAGAAGAAGAAACAAAAACAATAACTGAATCTCACATTTTGTAGTGGAACAATATATAATAGATAAATGAATAATCTTTAAAACAAAATCTCTATATCAGTTTTTTTTACATACATCATCAGAGTTTACAATAACACAACAGCGGAACAGAAATATTATATACTAGAGATACGCTTTGCCATCCAGCTTGCCTCCAAATCTCCACAACATACCTTTTCCGACTTCGCTCCCGAATAACTGATAACCTAACTCTAGGCTGCCCATGTGGAAAATCATGGGCAACTAGACTTTGGAAAGAGAACAATAAACTCCAGGTCAGTCATGGGATTGCTGTGAGATTTTAAAACAGTTATTTTCACAAAGAAAATAAAGATAAAAAGAAATCCGCTAAGCTTTTGGAAAATGAAACTATCATAAGGCCTCCCCGCACACACACAATGCAAGCACACAATTAGAGGACATTTCTCCTTATGATAGTCAAACTACTTGATACGCAAAAAAATTATACTATCATTAGTGCATAGTGTGGAAAACATTTCGAAAGTATAATATAAATCTTAGCCAACATACGTACCATTATAGTACGCCTACTATAGATACCATATTAGATGGCAGGTTCTACAACTAAAGCCGTACAAGGCGTGTATTGGTGATTGGATTTCCAACGAATGGTTAGGCTAAGGAACTTCTTGGGCCTCATGGGTACGCCTCCGGAGGGACGCCCCGAGAACCTAACCTGATCTCTGCCAACACAAGGCCGGGTTACCTCTATAACTAGGTAACTAACTGTCACGAGTATGTCATCCCTCGGTCATAACCGACCTTTATCCAAGGATCCTCAACCACAAAACAACAAGCAAAAAGTAATAAATTTGCAGTAACCACAAAGGTTAAATTTCTAGGCTCCATACCGTGATATCACCTTTTTCCAGAAGGAAATGGACATATCCTTAGGGGGCACCACCCCTAAATAACCTCGCCGCATCTTTCCTGTTTCGACCATTTCCGGGTTGTGAGTTCCAACGAAGTCATGTCCAGAAAGCTACGCTTTACACAAAAGCCATGCTTTGATCAACAACTGATCAGCAGCACTTCGTATGTCACATTACCAAATTGGGAATGAATCACTAGTAAATATCAACTACATAACCTCTGAGCTCGTACGTCTCAGAGAAGGGTGTTAACCTAAGAGAATAAATTCTCCACCACCAACAAAAATGTATTTGATAGAAACCAGCTTTACATCTCAAAGTGTAACATCAGACACACATCCATACAAGTCCGTTTCGAGATCGAACGGAACCTAGGCACTTCAAAGAAGCCCTTGCAAATTCGGATATTCACTAATCACGTCCATAATCCCCATCACAAAGGGTGATAAAATCTCTATACCAGAGCACTCCAGTGCAGGACATTCAACAGCTAATCCTTTCGTTTTCGAAAATACCCAGTCTTCTACACCATCTTCAAATGCAATCCCATTTAATCGTATCATTATTTGGAATGGGTTTTATGACACAAAGTCCTCTCCCGGCTAATCCGAATAACAAGCGCTAATTTTAAAAATAAGTGTTACATTCAGATTCCAAATAAATCATAACATATTTCCACTTTGATCTTTTAAACAAAAGATCCACCAAAGAGATTGGATGCGGTTTTCAGATAATTGTTTAGAATTTGACCCCCAGTCGCATCGAAATTCAAACGCCGTTTAAAGGCCAATATTGATAGTCGGTTATTTAGCTATCAATCAATATTTACTAAATCACCGGATTTTTTAAATAATTTTTTCCCCAATTATTTATTTTCGAATTATCTTCGCAAGATATAATTTCAACTTAAACCATCTGATAACTAATTTCAAATCACTTTCCTCACGCTGAATATGTTTCCAAATGTTTATTCATTTTCCACTAAAAATCTGCCGAGTTTAAATACTTTAAAATAATTTAAATTACTTATCCAAACATATGTATTTGGAAATATTTAAAATAAGACTATTTTAAAACACTTTATTTTAAAACATTAGTTATAAAATCTAATATCAATATATCATATAAAAAATCAAGTCCAAACTAATTTTAAAATAAAATTAGTAGATAGGGTATAACTATTTAAATAACCATTTTCTCAATCAAATCTCAATTCAGTCTTTAAATAATCACTTCTTTAATTAGCTAAACAATATTCACTTTAAAGATTTAAAAACAATTTACAAAAATAATTTCTTCAACAATATTCTTCCAAAACCAATTTCTAGAACACTTAATTTATACTTCAAAAACTACTTTGAAAACACTCTTGGCTTTCTAGGGAAAATACATCTTCCATTTCAAAATGGTCCATTAAAATCAATTAATAAATCCTCTTTGATTTATATAGAGATGTGATGATGTTGTAATTTTAAGAAACAAGCTACTTTTTCCCACAAACACTAACACAAATTATATGAAAAATATTGCTTTTAAGAAACTAATATTCTGTATATATAATTATTTTTGGTTTAATTGTTCGGTTTCGTACCAAAATATCAAAAACTAAAAACATCCAAAACACAAATAATTATGAATACAAAAACCAACCCAACCAGTTAACTAACATAACCAAACCAAACTGACTGAACTTATTTGGTTCAGTTAGTTTATTTGGTTTGTACCATAAATGCTTACCCTTGATTCCATGCTGAAGTGTTTGTTATTATTGGAAAAAATGAATAAATAGAAGAAGAAAATTGGTAATAAAATATAATAAGCAATTTTTTTTAACTGTGATGTTAGGTAGAAAATGTTGTAATAACTTAAACATTTGTTATTAAGCCCTTTATATTTTTACTTCCTTGGAATTAATTAGTGTATGTTTGCTGTAAAAAACCGCATATTTAACGATTTTATATTTAAATGTTTAATTTAAATATAACGTCGTTAGTCGGATTTTGGTCCGGAATGTTATTTTTTGCAAATGGCCGAATTGGAGCTCGAAACTACCTCCATTGGTTCCAAAATGGCGTTTGCGATCTTTTTGAGTATAACCTTTGTTATGTTTGGAGTTTGTGAATTTTGGCTACTTTTTCTATTGGGCTTTGGGCTTGGGTTTCACCCAAACTGTTCTATTAACCTCAACTCAGCCCTCTCCTCTCATTCATTTATTCATTTCTTAAAACTTAAGCTTAAAAACTGAAATGGGGGGAAGAGGAAGGAAATTAGAAACTCCTAGCCCTAAATCCATTTGCAAAATCCAAATTTCTTGCTCCAAAATCATAGAGAAGCCATAGGTATGTCTCTCTTCTTCTTCTCCAACACTTTCTCCTTCAATTTCAGTAATTTCCTAACCCTAACTTAGGAAATACTTGTTTGTTCTTAGATTGAAGCTTGTTGGGTTGAAGTAGTGATTAGTTGGTCTTCTCCTTGTGTTTTAGCTCCTTCATCTTCTTTGTTTGTGAGATTAAAAGGTGAGTTTTGAACTCACATCTACTTCTCTTGATTTCATGGGTGTTGGTATGAATTCCTAACAAGTATGCATGTGCCATTGTTTTTGAATTGGAAAGAATTTGCATTTTCATTGAAATAGGGCAGGAAGTGCAAAATCACCAGGTTTGGCCGACCGAGTGCAGGCTTCGGTCGACCGACCTGCTGCCCCGAGCCTTATTTTGCTCCCTGCATCTGGCCGGCCGACCGAGCCCTGCAGTCCGGTCGACCGACCTGCTTTGTTTTGCCTGTTTGTTTATTTTTCATATTTGATTGATTTTTCCGGACTTTATCGATTCAAGTTGCTTTTTAGTGGTTGTTATTGCATATTTGGCTTTGATAACTTACTCTTGACTTCATCCACGGGTTTTTATAAAATAATTTCTCGAATCGCATTTAAAAGCTCGTTTCTCCAATTTATAAATTCTATTTAAAACACACACTTTCGCACTTCGAGCGAAGTGGAAGGATGATTAAATGGTTGGGCAAAACACGGACCATGAATCTGTGCGTTTATCCTTTCGATTAATCCCCGACCTATTCAATTGATCGTTTTGACCTTCGGGTTTGGTTTACCGATGATATGAGGTAAATTTGTACTGTTTTGAGTGTGAAATAAACTAACGTATAGTAAACCGTTTAGTGCGAACGGGTGGTTATGGGACTCACGTTACCACTTTTCGGATTCCTTTCTGGGAGTTTGTGACACATATCGCCTTTGGGATAGTGTCTTCGGACTGTCTCCTTCTGGTTTGTTGCCCTTTAGTATCGCTTTCGATGTGGCCGTTATGCGCCACATGGGTGATATCGGGTTGCTATAGTATCGCTTCCGATGTTGGCCGCTATGCGCCACATGGTTGATATGGGGTTGCTATAGTATCGCTTCCGATGTTGGCCATTATGCGCCACATGGGTGATATTAAGTTGCCCTATTGTATTGCTTTCGGAGTTGGTCATTCGTTACCGCTCGAGCAACTTTTATGATGTTTCAATTGAGATGTATATTCCCTAGGTATCGCCCCTCGGTGTAGGTCTTTCTGAACCACACGATATGTAGTGATCACCTTGTGAACTTGTATACCATATTGGTATTTGTTATTTGCCTTTTTGGCTTGTTTTGGGATATTCCTATCCTTTGTTTCTATGAGTTGCCGATGATACGAGGCTTGTTTGTTATGATATGATTCATCTTATGTTAGATGATTGGGTTATATCTTTTAGAGATATTTGATATATATTGTGACCTTGCAGGTTTATTATGGTTCAGTTTATCTAACTGATTTGTTATCTAGACTGACCCGTGTATTTTATACTCGGGTCAGACCGAGTTGTTTTAGGTTAGGTGCTTTTGGACTTAGCCTATTTTGCTTCCGCATGGACTATTCGCTAGCTTCATTTAGTTGTAGCATCTTTTGTGGTCCTTATCTGTTGTAACTCTGTTATTTATACTCTTTTTGCCTCGTCTGTATATTGTGGTCTCCTGTACCACTTGACATGTATTATTTTGTATACTCTGTTGTGTATCCGTTTATGTGTATATTATGATCGACTGTTCTATGATGTGAATTACATTTGAGTTGTTATATTTTCTTCTGATAGATCCTTCAGCCATTGTAGTTTTGCTTTAAATATTTATTGAATAGGTCGAATTTTAATGTGACTACTTTTCTATGTATTTAGTGAATAGTTAAGGTAAGATTACACATGGCCGCTCCCATTATACTCCATTTTCCGCGTTAGCCGACAATATTACCTATGTAATACTCTTTATTAACGAGGCTCTAGGAGTGGGGCGTCACAGCGTGGTATCAGAGCAAGGTTCAGAACAAAATATGATAAACACAGAATAGATGCACATATTATGGTACATCAAAGTGTACAAGTAATACAAATCTTTGAATCATCGTGTCTCTTTATTCCATCAAGGTTAGATAGAGTTTGGGAATACGTCTAGGAATGCATTTCTATTCCGTAGTATCCCATATTGAAATATCTACCTTGTGAATAATCTTTTCCTTATCTTGACTCTCAGCTTATGTCTGGAAGAGGCAGAGGTCGACGTTCGGATGCTGGGCAATCTAGTGGCTCACATCCAGATGGCGTTTATATGTCTGCCGATCAGTTTATGGAGTTGTTTAGGAGCACTCAACCTCCTGTTCCTCCTCGAGTGTCTCCACCTCGCAAGTCTGCTTTTGCACGTCGGTGCAGTGATTTTTCTCATCTTGGAGGAAAACCGTTTAAGGGCTCCGAGTCTGTTCTTGAAGTCCAAGCTTGGCTTCGCACGTGCGAGCGTATCTTCTCTCGCATGGATCTTTCTGACCATGATAGAGTTCTTGTGACTTCTAGCTTATTGCAAGAGCGTGTTCTTGATTGGTATGAGCTTCTTGTAGCCGAGATTGATGAGTCTACTCTTTCTTGGACTCA
Source organism: Allium cepa (assembly GCA_030765085.1). Lineage (NCBI taxonomy): Eukaryota > Viridiplantae > Streptophyta > Magnoliopsida > Asparagales > Amaryllidaceae > Allium > Allium cepa. The sequence goes on from CM060940.1 coordinate 180,140,307, forward strand.
GTTTCGGGGACGATTTGAACTCAAGTTCGTTCCTGAATCTGAAAAAGTTTTATTGACCCGTCGCTTCCTTGAGTTGAAGCAAGAGAAATCTTCTGTTTCTGAGTATGTCGCATCGTTCGAGGCTTTATCTCAGTATGGTCTTGAATTCATCAGCACTTCTTACAAGAAGAATTTGAAGTTTATTTCTGGCCTTAAGAAATATCTTAGGAAGTCTTTGTTGCTCCAGCTTAAACTTTCTTTTGAGGAGTTGGTTGATTCGGCACTTCATCTCGAGACCGTCGAGAAGGAATGTGATAGTGATGTAGATGTTGAGGTTTCTAAGAACCCCAACAAGAGGCCGTTTCCAATTCAAAAGAAGCCTTTTCCTTCTAAGAAGAATAAGACTGGTGGTCCTAGTTCTCAGCCTCAGTCTTCCGGAACACTTTTCGTTCGAAAGTGTTTTAATTGTGGTTCTCCGGACCATATTATTCGAGCTTGTCCTAAGCCTCTCTTCTGCCGCTACTACAAGAAGGAAGGTCATCGTGTTTCAGCTTGTCCCATTGCTCCGAATAATTCTTCATCTGGCAAGTTAAATGTAGCGAATGCTTCTGGAGGTCCTTCTCAATCTAAAGGTATATCTCCATCTATTTTGGAAGGTTTTATTCTATTTCATGATCATAGTATACGAGTTCTTTTCGATACGGGTGCTTCACATTCTTTCGTATCGAAGAAGCTTGTAGATGATTTATCCTTGGATGTTTCTCGTATGGTTACTTTTTTAAGGATTGCGAATCCAATTGGGGGATCCGCGACCCTTAGTTTGTTTTGTGATGATATTGAGATTGTTTTATGTGGCTTTTCTTTCCGTGCGAATCTGCACATTATTTCTTGTTTGGGTTTTGATATGATTTTTGGTATGGACTGGCTAGTGAGGTACGATGCTAGGATTATTTGTTCGGAGAGGATTTTGTATCTTTTTCATCCTGATTCGCCTTCTCAGTTATCTCTTGTTCTTCGGGATGTGGATAATTCCGAGATAGCTTTGTATTCTCTTGATTTGGGAGATGGTGATGATATATCTCGTATTCCTATTGCTTATGACTTTTCTGATGTTTTTGAGCCTGTATCGGGTTTGCCACCCAAACGGGCAATTGAGTTCCGCATTGATCTCATTCCAGGCGCGCAGCCAGTTAGTCGTCCTCCCACGAGGATGTCTACAAAGGAAAATGAGGAACTCAAGAAGCAGCTTTTAGAGCTTGAATCCAAGAAATTGATTCAATCTAGTTTTTCTCCGTGGGGATCCGCGGTCGTCTTTGTGAAGAAGTCTGATGGAAATCTTAGGCTTTGCATTGACTATCGCAAGCTTAATGAGTTGACCATTAGAAATAGGTATCCATTGCCTAGGATCGATGACATGTTCGGTCTATTGAGTGGTGCTAAGGTCTTTTCTCAGCTTGGCCTTGCCACAGGTTTTCATCAGTTACGAGTCGCGGAGGATAGCATACCTCTTACCGCTTTCCGCACTCGTTATGGTTCTTTTGAGTGGCTCATTATGCCGTTCGGTTTGACGAACGCTCCTGCTTTCTTTGTCGATCTCATGAATCGGGTATTCCGGGAATATCTCGATAAGTTCGTGCTTGTCTTCATTGATGATATCCTTATTTATTCTAAGTCTGAAGCTGAGCATGCTAATCACTTGAGAATTATCTTGAGTACTCTTCGCTGTCATCAGCTTAGAGCCAAATTCTCCAAGTGCCACTTTTGGGAGAATAAGGTTAAGTTTTTAGGCCATGTTGTATCTTCCGATGGCATTTATATCGATCTCTCAAAGATCGAAGCCATCCAGAATTGGAAGAGGCCTGAAAATGTTCATGAAATTCGTAGTTTCCTTGGATTGGCGGGTTATTACCGTCGGTTCATTAAGGATTTTTCCCGTGTTGTGCTTCCTCTCACTTGCCTTACTCGAAAAGGCATTCGTTTTGACTGGTCCGACAAGTGTGAAGCTTCCTTTCTGTCATTGAAGGAACTTCTCTCTAATGCTCCTATTCTAGTGGTTCCCGAAGGGAATCATGATCTTGTTGTCTACACGGATGCTTGTGGTAGTGGTCTCGGTGCTGTTCTTATGCAGAAGGATCGGGTAGTTGCTTATGCTTCTAGGCAACTGCGTCTGAATGAAGTTCGCTATGCCACTCATGATCTTGAGTTAGCCGCCATTGTCTTTGCCTTGAAGATTTGGCGACATTATTTATTGGGCAAGCGCTTCATTCTCTATACCGATCATAAATCTTTGAAGTATTTGTACATTCAGAAGGAACTCAACATGAGGCAATAGCGTTGGCTTGAGTTTCTTGCTTCTTATGACTTTGATATCCAGTATACCCCTGGTAAGGGTAATCGTGTTGCTGATGTGCTTAGTCGCAGACATTCGGCTGTTATTTCTATGATGCTCGCCGAATGGAGTATTCTTGAAACTCTATCTTTGTGTGAAATTCGTGATCGTGGTTCATCTTCCGATTCTCCTATTCTATTATTTAGTTTGGGAGCTCGACCTATTTTGTTGGATCGTATTGCCGATGGTCAACGGGGTGATTCTGATTTGTTGCATTTTATTCAGCTTTGTGAGTCTGGATCTTGTGATGAGGCGTTGCAAGATCTTAGCATGGATTCTGATGGGTGTCTTCGTAAGAAGAACCGTCTTTTTGTGCCTTCTGATTTTGCACTTAGGCATGACATTCTTGATGATTGTCACCGTTCTAAGTATACCATTCATCCCGGTAGTAGCAAGATGTATGTCGATATGCGTCGTCTTTATTATTGGGAAGGCATGAAGCACGATGTGGCGAGTTATGTGAGCAATTACATAACTTGTCAGCATTTTAAAGCCGAGCATCAGCGTCCTTCTGGTCTTCTTCAGCCTCTTGAGATTCCATTGTGGAAATGGGATCAGATTTCTATGGATTTCATTGACGGCCTACCTCGTTCGAGATCTGGCCATTCTAGCATTTGGGTTATTGTTGATCGCCTTTCCAAGTCTGCCCATTTTGTCCCTATTAAGTCTAATAGGACTGCTTCGCATTTGGCTAAGTTGTATGTCAAGGAAATCGTGAGACTTCACGGTGTTCCTAGTTCTATTGTGAGTGATCGTGATCCTTTATTTACGAGTCATTTTTGGAAGAGTCTTCAGCAAGCTTTGGGAACAAAGCTTAATTTTTCTACAGCTTATCATCCGCAGTCTGACGGACAGACTGAACGGGTGAATCGTATCTTGGAAGATCTTCTCCGTATTTGTATTTTTGATTTCGGTGGTAGTTGGGAGGATCACCTACCTCTTGTAGAATTCTCCTACAACAATAGTTTTCAGTCTAGTATCGGTATGGCTCCTTTCGAAGCCTTATACGGAAGGCCATGTCGATCACCTTCTTGTTGGTTAGAATCTGGTGAGAAGCTTATTCTTGGTCCAGATTTTGTTCGTGATTCTTCCGAGAAGATTGATCTTATTCGGTTGAGAATGAAAGAGGCACAGAGTCGCCAGAAATCCTACGTGGACAACCGTAGGAAGCCTCTCGAGTTCTCGATCGGCGATCTTGATTTTATTCGTGTTTCTCCTTTAAAGGGGGTTATGCGTTTCAGTACGACTGGAAAATTGGCTCCTCGTTATATAGGACCATTTTCTATCACTGAACGTATTGGCCCTATGTCTTATAGAGTTTCACTTCCAGCTCATTTATCTGGCATTCATGACGTGTTTCACGTCTCGCAACTTCGGAAATGTCTTCGGGAGTCGGATTCTGTTATTACTTCTCCTGATTTGCAAGAGCTTGAGGTCTCACCGGACTTACCGATTGTACAACAACCTATTCGCGTGCTTGACACGGAGGTGCGACACCTTCGGAACAAGGACGTTCCGCTCGTTAAAGTTCAATGGTCCGCTAATCCCAATGACTGTACTTGGGAAACCAGAGAATTTATTGAGCGATCTTATCCGGGTTTTCTTTCCGTGCTTTGAAACAGTGAGTATGTCTTTTCATCTCAAGCTTATTTTCTTTTTCTTTTGATGTTGATTGTATGTAGTTGTAACAAATATCGTCTCTAGGAATTGCGGGGACGCAATTTTGTAAGGAGGGGAGATCTGTAACAACCCGCATATTTAACGATTTTATATTTAAATGTTTAATTTAAATATAACGTCGTTAGTCGGATTTTGGTCCCAAATGTTACTTTTTGCAAATGGCCGAATTGGAGCTCGAAACTACCTCCATTGGTTCCAAAATGGCATTTGCGATCTTTTTGAGTATAACCTTTGTTATGTTTGGAGTTTGTGAATTTTGGCTACTTTTTCTATTGGGCTTTGGGCTTGGGTTTCACCCAAACTGTTCTATTAACCTCAACTCATCCCTCTCCTCTCATTCATTTATTCATTTCTTAAAACTTAAGCTTAAAACTGAAATGGGGGAAGAGGAAGGAAATTAGAAACTCCTAGCCCTAAATCCATTTGCAAAATCCAAATTTCATGCTCCAAAATCATAGAGAAGCCATAGGTATGTCTCTCTTCTTCTTCTCCAACACTTTCTCCTTCAATTTCAGTAATTTCCTAACCCTAACTTAGGAAATACTTGTTTGTTCTTAGATTGAAGCTTGTTGGGTTGAAGTAGTGATTAGTTGGTCTTCTCCTTGTGTTTTAGCTCTTTCAACTTCTTTGTTTGTGAGATAAAAAGGTGAGTTTTGAACTCACATCTACTTCTCTTGATTTCATGGGTGTTGGTATGAATTCCTAACAAGTATGCATGTGCCATTGTTTTGGAATTGGAAAGAATTTGTATTTTCATTGAAATAGGGCAAGAAGTGCAAAATCACCAGGTTCGGCCGACCGAGTGCAGGCTTCGGTCGACCGACCTGCTGCCCCGAGCCTTATTTTGCTCCCTGCATCTGGCCGGCCGACCGAGCCCTGTAGTCCGGTCGACCGACCTGCTTTGTTTTGCCTGGTTTGTTTATTTTTCATATTTGATTGATTTTTCTGGACTTTATCGATTCAAGTTGCTTTTTAGTGGTTGTTATTGCATATTTGGCTTTGATAACTTACTCTTAACTTCATCCACGGGTGTTTATAAAATAATTTCTCGAATCGCATTTAAAAGCTCGTTTCTCCAATTTATAAATTCATTTAAAACACACACTTTCGCACTTCGAGCGAAGTGGAAGGATGATTAAATGGTTGGGCAAAACACGGACCATGAATCTGTGTGTTTATCCTTTCGATTAATCCCCGACCTATTCAATTGATCGTTTTGACCTTCGGGTTTAGTTTACCGATGATATGAGGTAAATTTGTACTGTTTTGAGTGTGAAATAAACTAACGGATAGTAAACCGTTTAGTGCGAACGGGTGGTTATGGGACTCACGTTACCACTTTTCGGATTCCTTTCTGGGAGTTTGTGACACATACCGCTTTTGGGATAGTGTCTTCGGACTGTCTCCTTCTGGTTTGTTGCCCTTTAGTATCGCTTTCGATGTGGCCGTTATGCGCCACATGGGTGATATCGGGTTGCTATAGTATCGCTTCCGATGTTGGCCGTTATGCGCCACATGGGTGATATCGCTTTGCTATAGTATTGCTTCTGATGTTGGCCGTTATGCGCCACATGGGTGATATTAAGTTGCCCTATTGTATTGCTTTCGGAGTTGGTCATTCGTTACCGCTCGAGCAACTTTTATGATGTTTCAACTGAGATGTATATTCCCTAGGTATCGCCCCTCGGTGTAGGTCTTTCTGAACCACACGATATGTAGTGATCACCTTGTGAACTTGTGTACCATATTGGTATTTGTTATTTGCCTTTTTGGCTTGTTTTGGGATATTCCTATCCTTTGTTTCTATGAGTTGCCGATGATACGAGGCTTGTTTGTTATGATATGATTCATCTTATGTTAGATGATTGGGTTATCTCTTTTAGAGATATTTTATATATATTATGACCTTGCAGGTTTATTATGGTTCAGTTTATCTAACTGATTTGTTATCTAGACTGACCCGTGTATTTTATACTCGGGTCAGACCGAGTTGTTTCAGATTAGGTGCTTTTGGACTTATCCTATTTTGCTTCCGAATGGACTATTCGCTAGCTTCATTTAGTTGTAGCGTCTTTTGTGGTCCTTATCTGTTGTAACTCTGTTATTTATACTCTTTTTGTCTCGTCTGCATATTGTGGTCTCCTGTACCACTTGACATGTATTATTTTGTATACTCTGTTGTGTATCCGTTTATGTGTATATTATGGTCGACTGTTTTGTGATGTGAATTACATTTGAGTTGTTATATTATCTTCTGATAGATCCTTCAGCCATTGTAGTTTTGCTTTAAATATTTATTGAATAGGTCGAATTTTAATGTGACTACTTTTCGATGTTTTTAGTGAATAGTTAAGGTAAGATTACACATGGCCGCTCCCATTATACTCCATTGTCCGCGTTAGCCGACGGTATTACCTATGTAATACTCTTTGTTAACGAGGCTCTAGGAGTGGGGCGTCACATTTGCTTTATATTGTAATAAAAAAAAGAACATTTAATTGCAATGTTCTTCGTACACATCCAACTAATGGTAAACATAGTAATAATAATAATAAATCTTAATTAAGGAAGAAATCTACGAGCCATAAATAAATCTAGGTTGTTATGTTAAACATGATCTCTTCGGGCGGCCATTGTGTATATATTATATTATTATTTGTATCACTTGACATATAAATTAATTAGTTATGTAATGATTCTCATTTTTGGAACACAGAAATGATGCTCATTTTGCAAGTGAAGAATTCTCGGTTGAAAAGTGTAAAAGTTGAAAGTGAAAAGAATATATAGTTCACTAATTGAACAATTTGATCCTAAGCTGCATTTTTTATTCTTGGACCCATATTTAGATCTTAAGTATTATAAATCGATGTTTATTTTTGCATGTTATTTATTCATCACTATGATATTTGACTTCATTGCCGCTTATATATTGTCACAAAGAACACGTCCTATGACGCATAGAAACATACAATAGATTAAGTACAGCAAAATATAATTTAAAAGCAGCAATTACATTAACCCTTGCGTTATTTAAGCATTTTGAACTACATATTACATATGATAATCACATTATAATCAAGCCGATATAGCAACAGTCAAAAAGTGCACTTCAGTGGACAACAGTAACATTTGTTATCCTTGCACTTTCTATCCTTGTATTTGTTTTGACCGCAATATTTTTTGCATTCACCTTTGACGGTGCATGGCTTTGGATATAAGCCATCATCATCAGATCTGACCATTTCTGGTTATTTTAAAAATTGTTAGATATCATTCAAAAATATATTCCACGGAATAAAAAGTCATCGTAAGTACATCAAGTTTTTCAAAAGAAAGGATCCTAAATTTTAGTCTAGAAAGATTTAGTCAACCAACAAAATTGAAGATCGTATAGTTGATGGAATTACTACTATATAAAACTAAAAAAAACTTTATAAATGAAATATATATAATGGGGAGTTTATTTTTAGTGAACAAACAAATTTCCTAAAAAATTAAACTATTAATAAATTACTTATAAATGTTGCAATAAATCCTAATAACCTTGAGCATGTATTTTATAAATTTTAAGCAATTATCATTGTAAGTTGTCCATAAACACATTAGCTAGTGATTTAAATATCTTTAACTAGTCACCAATGATGTCTATGGATGAACTTTAGGAAAATTTAAAAAAAATTATTATTGTTGAAAATACTGATGACCAATATAAAATAATTACACACATAAGAATTTGATGTGTAGAAGTATATCTTGAAAGGTATTGCATACCTGGAGAAGAAATGATCATAGACAGAATAATAGTACAGCACAAAATAAAACTTTTCATCATCTTTTATATTGCACCATTCTCAATAATATTGGACTTCTTTTATAATCAAGTAATTTGATACTTGACACGTATATTTATAGTTGATAAAATGGAAAAGAAAAATAATTTACTAAATAATTAAATTAATAGACATGACAAAATTAGGGATATCTAGATAAGATAACACATAATCATGATTTCAACTTATTTATTAAACTGCTTAAAATAGTTTGAATATTGTCTTAAATTATTCTCTAATTAATATTTTATTTCATGGTAAAATAAGAATAAAACATATATTAACTTTTTTCACCCTTTAATTATAGTATACCTAAAAGTAATTATAAGCTTCTTATACATCCAATGATTTAGGATTTGACACCCATATTTATAATAAAATTGATTGGACATAACAGAAATTGGAGTCGGTAATACATAGATCCAATGGTGATTTCAACTTATTTCTTAAGTTGCTCATTATTTTGAGTTATTTGTTAGGGTTATCTCACATGTTTCAAATTAGAACAACAGTTTGAAGTTGAAATAGTTCCCATCGCTTCATAAATTGGTGATAGGTATATAGACATGATTTGGTAGGTATGTAACATTATGAATTCTTTTGTAACACTATTGTGTGCCCACTTCATAAATTGATGATAGGTATACAAACTCTATTAATACTCCAAAATTGATGAAATGTTAATGCACTCAAGCTTTGCAAATTGATTAAATATACATGCACCCAAGCTACACTCATTAACGCAACAACCATAATGGGAACCACTTCAATATTCATTGGGTTAAATTTACATGCTTGAAGTATAAGTGAAAATCATGTTTACATGTTTGTTTATATGAAAAGTAGTCAAATCTCTTAAACTATTAAATTAAGTTCCATGTTGTTTTTTAATGTAAAGTGATTTCTTCATTTATTATTTTCGTAAAATAGGTCTCTACTTTTTGCAATTTTTTTACAATGTAATGTATTTGAATATATTATTCTTTAACTGAATTTGTTCCCTTATATCAATAAATGAAACATGTATTTTGTTATGGAATGAAATGTATATCATCAATGATATAATTTACTAAATTTTCAAATGTTATCATTTTGTTTTAGATTTTCCGTAGATATGGTACATTGCACTTTTACAGTCTAAGATACTTGGAGCTTTTGAGTTTATTTATTTTGAAAATGTCTTACATTATGTAATAAAAATAACATATTAAATGAAAACAAATGTTATGCGCTAGAAAATGTTCACCGTAATGGGTTTTTTGCTTAATCCTTGTTGCTTTTATTGTACTCTGCATTTTTGCAGTGTAACATATCTTTATTGGTTTAGTTTACTATATTAATGGAGTTACATAAGGATTTGAAATGCCTTGGATGTATTGCAAAATGATAAGTTTCATGCATTTAAATGATAAAACTCGCTAGTTGTTTAAAATATTATTAATTGTGCATTTTTCTCTCATTGTGTTGGATTGATTTTCAGTCAAAATTCAACAACCCAGTGTCCTAGAATAACATTTCAAAAGCAAAAATATAATAGCAAGATTCGGCCATAGGCAAGATGCTGGGCCGAAGTCAAGAAGCCTAGGCCAAATGCAGTAGTAGAATAAAGTGCTACAAGTAAAGAATAAAGATTTATAGTTGTTCGAGAGCATTTCCCTATGTCCAATGTTGGGATGATTCTTTAATACTTCGTTAAGTAAGTCAAGATTGGCTTTACATGGTCAAATTACAATTTCGGCCATTAATAAACTTTGCAAAAAAGTTAATTCCAAAAAATGAAAAATTCAATTTGCACATAAAAATTTGTTGAGTTACCCCCCTTAAATTTTAAAACAACTCTATGACGAAATTCTTGCTAAAATCACAAATGTTTGTATTGAATTAACGGACCTTGACGATGATAATGCAAATCAATGTGAATTAGAGCTAATAAACTTAGAATTTAAAGTCTCTTATGAATTTTTGAAGTATGAAATTTCTCAGGCTGCATATAATCGGGTGCGGGATTGGTAATATAATCACGCAGTGACAATGAGTGGTGTGTATATCAACAAAGATGAGCCACTAAGAGGCGTGTTTTGTCGGCTCGCACTACTACTACAGGGTAGAGCTAACTAGGTGTTTGGACAAATGATCATTCGCTACCCCTTGCCTTTGTACTGTTGTAATCTCATTTTAAATTTGTACTAATTTGGTGGACGGTTGCATGATTTTGTGGAGTGGTTTTTAGAATGGTGAATTTTTACCAAATATTTTTTTACAAGCTAATGGTGTTTTGGGGAAAATTTAATGAAATGATGGGTAAACTTAGGAAAAACAAGGGTATAGTGCTTTTTTTGTTTTGTAGGGGATACTCGGCTGGTTTAGGTGTTTAAAAGTAATAGCCCTATAAAATTAAAAATAATTACAACTGATTAGAGCAGCATACCGTCGGTCTTTTTTGAGTTCCCCTTTACAAGGATTTATGCATTGTATTTATAGGTGACATGCAACCCAACATTGTGTAGAGCTTTTCCCTTAGATTGTTGACTGTCCCACTTGTATGGCTAAGATTAGGATATGCATCTTTATCTGATTGTATGCAGACCGGTGCATGTTCATGATGTGGCAATTCTATATATAGCTTTGGGGGCTTTGACGTGTATTCTTCGTATAAGATTTAGGCATTTTGAGCCACTTATATATCTTGAGGCTACTTTAACCTCTAACTAGGTTTTATGTTGAGGAGCTTTAGACCTTTAGAGAGAGCTTTGATCTCGTATGTTGAATTAAATACTTTTGGCATATACTCTCGGTTATGGTCGCCTGGGCCATCTTTCAAGACTATAACACTTAGGTGGTTTTCGATACGTAACTTGAGTGCGGTATGGAGCCTTGGGAACATAGCATGCCTTGATGTTATTAATCTGTTTGGTATAAGGTTGATTTCATGACTTATGCTTTTGGTTGAAGATTGGTTATGTGACCATTGATTTTGTTACGAGTAAAACACATAGTTCTCAATTTTCTTTGTATTATAGATTCATTCTTTAGGTCTTAGTATTGTATTTGGTATTATCCTTTAGACATTTATCCATGTTTTGATATGAGAGATGTACAAAACTAAATACAAAGTTTGTATTGATATTAAATACTTGTGGGAAGTAAATACACGGTAGTGCTTTCGAGCTTAAGGCAAAATATTGAAATCCTCATATTTTTCATATACAATAAATACCTATGATTATTTCTTTTAGGTTTCAGCTTTCATATCTTAATGTTAAATATAAGGAGGGGTAAAAATTATGGTATAAAAAAATTCTCCACCAAAGTTTACTTTGTAGGATGAATACGAAGTGAACTTTGCATTAAGGAGAGTTACGTCATACTTTTGTATGTGGTTATTTATCTCTCTATATAGTTTGCATTAGGTTCTCATAACTTTTGAATTGATAAATTTCCAACAGAATTTTGGGAATCTAACCTTATCGTGCAATGAGGATTTGAAAATAAATTTGTAAGTTTTACCTTAAAGTGAAGGTTTTGAAACTTAACCTCGTCGGACAGTGATGATTTGAAATTTGATTGTGCATAAATCTCGTAGAGTAGGTTTTAAAAGTCTAGCCTTATCATATAGCAAGGATTTGAAACATGGACCTCATCATATATTCAGGTCTAGAAAGTCTAACTTCATCGTATAACAAGGATTTTAAAAGTGAACATATAGTGAGACCTTGGAAGCCTAACTTCATTTTATTGTAAGGATTTAAAAGTGAATTTTGAAAAATTTACCTCTTAATGAGAGTTTTGAAAATGAACTTGAACATTTTACCACGTAATGATGGTATGGAATTTAAATTTAAAGATCATACTTCATAATAAGGGCATTGAAAATTATTTTTAGAAATTTAACCTCATAGCGAGGGTTTAAGAATTGAATTTGAAGATTTTACCATGTTAAGAGTCTTTGAAAATGAATTTTAGACATTTAACCTCAAAGTAAGGGTCATGAAAATAAAATTTTATAATCTAACCTCAACCTAAAGTAAGGATTTTGAAGATATAACCTTATCATTTAATGAGGATAGGAAAGTGAATTTTGAATAATTACCTCATAATGAAGGTTTAAAGGGTAAATTTGAAAGTTTGACCTCGTTGTATAGCGAGGGTTTTGAAAAAATTAATATCTATTGTCGTCATATAGTGAGGATTTTAAAGATCTAACCTCATCGTTTTGTGGAAAATGATGTAGTGTAAATTATGTTAATGTAAATGGATTATAAGGCTGCCTTAACACTAGATGGGGGATGTATAATGTTTTATAACTTATATGGAATTCTTCTAAGCTATTTGAATATTTAAATTTAAACGCGGATAGTTGACATAGAATATATTAACAAGTTGTCACAAAGATATGTATGTATGTATATATGTAATAAAAGTAAAGTAAAAGTATGAGAGATGACTCAAGGAGTTTTAGATTGGTTCAGATTAACAAATCCTATGTCCATTCCTGTATAGTGTATGTACAGATTTCCCTTCTAAAGCCTACTTTAAACAGGTAGCAAGCAAACTAGAATACAACCTCGATTTCAAGGCAACGAGATAGATTCTAGATTTAATTGAGCAATAAGATCCCACTTGATTTAAACCGAAAACGAGCATACCCACTTGATTTGAATGGGCAACGAGCACATCCACTTGATTTGAACGGGTGACAAGCACCATTAAACAAATAGTTGTTAATTCAAAATACAAAGGTTGTACTATGGATACAGAATACCCTATAGCGCTTTGATAGCACTTTGACCTTTTGAATTGATGAGAGAATACTTTCAAATTTGTGATTATGTTGTAGAAATTCAATCTAATAAATTAGAGATTGAATTTGAATGAATTTGAAGAGTATGGAAAGCGGATTTTGTTAAATTTATAATGAGAATTTGGAGTGAGAAGAAAGTAGAGAATGCAGCCATAAAAATTCCTTTTCCATTCCCTTTTATATAATGTTTGAATGGATGTGTCTATTTGCGAAGAGATGCAACCAAAAATCACATATATTCAAAATTGAAAAGACATCTCTTCAAAATAACATATGTCGACATACCTATGTAGGCTATATCGACATACTTGTGTATGTTTTTACTTTAAGGTATTTCAATATTCCAAAATTTTGTAAAATTATTTAAACATGGCATATATTACTAATATATAATACTTTTATGAAATATTTGTGGAGATATATTTTAAAATTAAAATAAATATTTTGATAATAAAATAAAAAATTTGATAGTGAAAAAATATTTTGCCAAGAGGGTAGTCAAAGAAAATAAAGATGTTATTAGAGGACTTCAACAAATTAACTATTATTTGTAAACTATAAACTATAGTCATGAACTCATCATATATTTGTCTCTAATCTCATGAGCTTTAAAATATCTTGTTAATCTTCGAATCTTGATCTCTAGTCTTTACACTGATCAGTCTTCAAACTTGATTAGCCTATGCTAGTATAAACCTGTATAATATCCTGCCAAATATTCTCTACAACATGAGAAAACATTTGTATCTAAATTTATATGGTTGTTGTCATTAAAATATATTTTTTCGTATTAATAATATCACCTTTTCGATGATGGCAACCATGTAAATATATTTAATATAAAATATAATGTAACTCCCCCGAAATTGGTTAACTCCCCTTTTTTGAATAGCACCGCCTCGGTATATGCATATATTATATTTTTATATTTTTATCCCTCCTATGTCATCATAAAGAATGGGTAAAGAAAAATAAACACCCCGTAAATGTTACATATATTAAATACTATAAAATGTGAAAATGTTATATATGGAATTAATATTAACAATAATTATAAGATTGTTGTGAAAAAAACTATATATATATATAGACACACACACACACAAACATAATTATAGTTACATCTGTTTTAACAATACATCATAAATCTATACATTTATAAGATTGGAGTTTATAACTTCTCAATCTTTATTACCCACTTTCGTTTTAGAGTTTGAGCATTCCAGGATGTTTCTTTGAACTTCTTTGCAGAAACTAGAAATAAAATATCAAAGAGAATTGAATTGTTTTTTTTGTTCTTTGACCATAACTCCAAATGTCGTTGATTGTGACGAATGAAGCAAAGAGCATTCTTGAAAGATTGAAGAGTTTCTTCTATATTTTCACTTAGATTTTATTTTGAAAAATTGTTGTTTGGATTCATTTTTATGGAAAGAAATATGTAGAAATAATAAGATAAGAATATGAATTTTTTTCTGAGTTCTTCTGGAGGAATTTTTTTTATATAGAACTGAAAAGTTGGATTAGAAGCTAGTCCCTCCAAAAAATAAATAATTTTTTGAAATTCAAAATTATGAAAACTGCCAATGTATGTCAATATATATGCAGCAATTGGCATGTTTCTTATTTTTGTTTTAATTTTTTGTTTATATTTTATATTATTTTAGTTTATGAGTCTAGAGAGTAAAGAACATTGTTTATAGTAATAATAAAGTTCTAAAAAAATTTCGTTAATAAACTAGAAAGATACATAAATATAATGAAATATAAATGAATATATGAAACCATGATAGTTAAATAGATCTAGAATGATGTTGGTGAAAATGAAGAATTTCCACCAAGCTTTGTAACAATCTTCCTAAAATATTTGTCCACCATGTTCTAGAGGCTAGTGAACTTCTTACTAAAGGAACATTTAAGTTTCTTTTGATAATTAAAAAGATTCTCTTGGTTATTAAGAATATTTTTTTTTAGAATAGTAGGATGGTTTGTCAAAGCTTTCTAGAGAAGTGTCTATTTCCTCCTCCTATCCTTCTTGTTCTTCCTCCTTATCTATTTCACTATCTTCCTTTCTTCTTTTGGAAGAATTTATTATTCTTCCTCTCTTGCAAATCTCTTGTCCTTTTTGGTAAGAGTCTCATATGGTTCAAACTCCAAAAGGACGTGCATGAGAGAGAGGTTTATTTTGTCGAAAATTTTATGGGCAAAATGTTTTCACCTCTTAGAACAATGCTATAACGGCCCAATTTTTTGATGCCCGAAAGTCGACATCGATACATCCACTGTATCAAATGCTGCACAATCGAATGCCGAAAAATCGAACCGTTAGGGTTAAAGAAGAAGAAGATAGAAGAAGAAACAGAAACAATAACTGAATCTCACATTTTGTATTGGAACAATATATAATAGATAAATGAATAATCTTTAAAACAAAAGCTCTATATCAGTTTTTTTTACATACATCATCAGAGTTTATTACAACACAACAGCGGAATAGAAATATTATATACTAGAGATACGCTTTGTCATCCAGCTTGCCTCCAAATCTCCACAGCATACCTTTTCCGACTTCGCTCCCAAATAACTGATAACCTAACTCTAGGCTGCCCGTGTGGAAAATCATAGGCACCTAGACTTTGGAAAGAGAACATTAAACTTCAGGTCAGTCATGGGATTGGTGTGAGAACTTAAAACTGTTATGTTCACAAAGAAAATAAAAATAAAAATAAATCCGCTAAGCTTTTGGAAAATGAAACTATCATAAGGCCTCCACGCACACACACAATGTAAGCACACAATTGGTGGAGATTTCTCCTTATGATAGTCAAACTGTTTGATACGCAAAAAACATTATATTATCATTAGTGCATAGTGTGGAAAACATTCCGAAAGTATAATATAAATCTTAGCCAGCATACGTGCCATTATAGTATGCCTACTATAGCTACCAAATTAGATGGCAGGTTCTACAACTAAAGCCGTACAAGGCATGTACTAGTGATTGGGTTTCCAATGAATGGTCAGGCTAAGGAACTTCCTGGGCCACATGGGTATGCCTCCGGAGGGACGCCCCGAGAACCTAACCGGATCTCTGCCAACACAAGGCCAGGTTACCTCTATAACTAGGTAACTAACTGTCATGAGTATGCCATCCCCCGGTCGTAACCGACCCTTATCCGAGGATCCTCAACCACATAGCAACAAGCACAAAGTAATAAATTTGCAGTAACCACAGAGGTTAAATATCTAGGATCCATACCGTGATACCACCTTTTTCCAGAAGGAAACGGACATATCCTTATGGGGCACCACCCCCAAATAACCTCGCCGCATCTTTCCTGTTTCGACCATTTCCGGGTTGTAAGGTCCAACGAAGTCATGTCCAGAAAGCTATGCTTGACACAAAAGCCATACTTTGATCAACAAATGATCAGCAGCACTTCGTATGCCACATTACCAAATTGGGAATGAATCACTAGTAAATATCAACTACATAACCTCTGAGCTCGTACGTCTCCGAGAAGGGTGTTAAGCTAAGAGAATAAATTCTCCGCCACCAACAGAAATGTATTTGATAGAAACCAGCTTTACATCTCAAAGTGTAACATCAGACACACATCCATACAAGTCCGTTTCGAGATCGAACGGAACCAAAGGCACTTCAAAGAAGCCCTTGCAAATTCGGATATTCACTAATCACGTCCGGAATCCCCATCACAAGGGGTGATAAAATCTCTATACCAGAGCAATCTAGTACAGAGACATTCAACAACTAATCCTTTCGTTTTCGAAAATAACCGGTCTTTAACATCATCTTCAAATGCAATCTCATTTCATCGTATCATTATTTGGAATGGGTTTTATGACACAAAGTCCTCTCCTGGCTAATCCGAATAACAAGCGCTAATTTTAGAAATAAGTGTTACATTCAGATTTCAAATAAATCATACCATATTTCCACTTTGATCTTTTAAACAAAAGATCCACCACAAAGATTCGATGTGGTTTTCGGATAACCATTTGGAATCTGACCCCCAGTCGCATCGAAATTCAAACGCCGTTTAAAGGACAATATTGATAGTCGGTTATTTAGCTATCAATCAATATTTACTACAATCACCGGATTTTTTAAATAATTTTTTCCCCAACTATTTATTTTCAAAATATCTTCGCAAGATATAATTTCAACTTAAACCATCTGAAAATGAATTTCAAATCAGTTTCCTCACGCAGAATATGTTTCCAAATATTTATTCATTTTCCACTAAAAATCTGCCGAGTTTAAATACTTTAAAATAATTTAAATTACTTATCCAAACATATATATTTGAAAATATTTAAAATAAAACTATTTTAAAGCACTTTATTTTAAAACATAAGTTATAAAATCTAATATCAATATCTCATATAAAAACTCAAGTCCAAACTAATTTTAAAATAAAATTAGCAGATAGGGTATAACTATTTAAATAACCATTTTCTAAATCAATTCTCAATTCAGTCTTTAAATAATCACTTCTTTAATTAGACAAATAATATTCACTTTAAAGATTTCAAAATAATTTACAAAAATAATTTCTTCAACAATATTCTTTCAAAACCAATTTCTAGAACATTTAATTTATACTTCAAAAACTACTTTAAAAACACTCTTGGCTTTCTAGGGAAAATACATCTTCCATTTCAAAATGGTCCATTAAAATCAATTAATAAATCCTCTTTGATTTCTTTTAAATTTACATTTCAAATTTGTAAATTCCTTTCCACACTTTTAAAAATAAACCAATATTTATTTTTTTAAATCAAATTTCCCTTTCCTTTATAAATTCCCAATGTGAATTTAAATTTCCAAATGTTCACTGATATACGATTTTAAAAATTGATTTTCAAAAATTCATTTTCAAACAACAAATCGAATCCCAATTGACTTCAAAATTTTATTTCAAACGCCAAATCAAATTCTAAATTGATTTCCAAATTTATTTCCAAATACCAAGTCAAATTCTAAATAGATTTTCCAAAATTTATTTCAAACACCAAATCAATTTCCAAACTTATTTCCAAATTTATTTCCTTTTAAAATAAATTCCTTAATCTCTTCCAAACTATATAAAATCTGAATTTTTAAATAAATTCTTCAAAATCCATTTATTACAATCCTTTCTTATATTTTGTAGTTTTATTCAATAGGATTGCAAAAATCGATCTTTATCTTCTTTTTTTAATTCCATCCTTTAAATTTATCCAATTTTCAAAATTTAATTTTACTATAAACTTTCTACTTGAATTTCAAAAATCAGACTTTACTTATTTCTGGTATCCTACGATACCAAATTATATTCGGGTAGCCTTCAACGATTTCTATAATAAATAATCATACACAGGTTATAATTAAATTAACACACAGCATATGAAACAAATTCAAATGTTTGAGGAATCTAGTTGGATCCCACCAACCTATTTTCCTGCATCCACAGATGTTAGCACAACAATTAAATACGAATTCCACTTCGAGGTGGAATATCACGGTATATAGAAATATATAAAATTGTTTCCTGGAGATTTGACCAGGCAACTTGGTACTCGGCATTCTATACGTTCGGCATATAAGGAAGGCTGGTATCCACGAAGGTTCAGCATCCATGAAGGTTCGGCCTGAATCTTGTTCGGCATCTCGAGACCGTTCGACATTTAGGAGCGTTCGGCAGTCAGGGGCGCTCGGCATTCAAGAGGCACTTGGCATCCAAGTTCGTTCGGCGTCTATGGAACGTTCGACATGACAGAGCATTCGTCATGTGAGAACGTTGGCATGGCAGGATTGTCCGTCATCAACTACAGTTCGGCCTAACTATTGCTTGGCCTACGGATCGCTCGGCCGAGACATAGTTCGGCTTGGGTAACGTTCGGCCAAAATATCGTCCGACCTAAGTTCTGCTCGGCATACAAACATCGTTCGGCCAAGTCACTGGTTCGGCTTCCAGTATCATTAGGTGCAAATGCTTCCCATGGCACTCAGATCGTTCGGCTTCGCTATGCTCGGCATGAGGAGATTGTTCGGCATAACAAGGACGCTCGGCATGTAACAACCCGCATATTTGTCGATTTTATATTTAAATATTTTATTTAAATATTTTATCGTTTGTCGGATTTTAGTCCGAAAAGCTACTTTTTGCATACGGTCGAATTAGGGCTCGGGACCACTCCCATTGAGTTTAAAATGCCGTTTGCGACCTTTTTGAGTATAAGCTTCGATATGTTTGGAGAAAGTTGATTTTTGCTACTTTTCACTTTGGGTTTGGTTTGGGCTCGGCCCTATGTTAACTTATGCTCAAATCTGAGCCACTCTTCCCCACTCACCCTCATTGTCTTCTCATTTCAGTTTTTAGAGTGTTAATGGTGGGAGAGATTGGAAATTAAAATTCCAAAACCCTAGTTTCCCTTGCAAATCAAATTCCTTGCTCCAAACTCAAAAAGAACCCATTGGTAAGCTTCTCTTCTTCTTCTCCAACTTATTCTCTTACCAATTTCAGAAATTCCTAAACCTAATCTTGGGAATGTTCTTGTTTTTGAGCTTAGATTCAAGCTCATTTGGGTTGTGTTGAAGAGAGGTTGATTCTCCATTTGCTTTCAAGCTTCTTCTTGTTCGATTGTGTGAAAAGGTGAGATTTTTATCTCACATCTACGACTATAATTATCTTTGGTTGTTGGGTATGAATTCCTAACACTTCTTCATGTGCATTTGCTCTTGATTTGGATTGGTTTTGTGAATATTCCAATTTTTGGGTTTTTTAACCAAATTTGTGTGAAAATCCTTTTATGGATGTTTGATCATGCTTATGGTGATGCATCGAGGAGCATATAGGGTCGGGTCGCCGATTGGCATAAACCCTTAGAGCCAATGTTCGTCCGGTTGCATTTTGGAAGAGTTTGCTCTTCATTTGAATAAGGCTGAAAAACAGCCCGGGCATGATTCAGTCGACTGAATATTTCTGTTCAGTCGACTGAACCTGAAACTCGAGAGTTTCCAGGCATGTTTCAGTCGACTGAAAAATTCTGCACAGTCGACTGAAACTGGAAACAGAAAGTTTCCTGAACCTGGAAAATTTCCATGTTCAGGGTCAGTCGACTGAAAAACTCTGTTCAGTCGACTGAACCTTCTGTTTGAGTCCAATTTGCCTTTTTGGATTGAAATTCTAATTTAAATCGATTCGTGATAATCCTATTTGTTGTTATCATCCATTATGACTTTGATGACTCTTTTTAGGGATTTTTGAATATCCATTTCGATGGATCCTTTATCGATATCGTTGGATTTTA
Source organism: Allium cepa (assembly GCA_030765085.1). NCBI lineage: Eukaryota > Viridiplantae > Streptophyta > Magnoliopsida > Asparagales > Amaryllidaceae > Allium > Allium cepa. The sequence goes on from CM060940.1 coordinate 180,160,306, forward strand.
TTCACGTCTTCGTATGTGGATTTTTGTGATTGATTGTTTCTACAATCCCCCTTGTGCTTTGTCACTTTAAAAATATAAAGGTTTTCTATACTAGTAGTAAATATCAAAACTCTTTCCTCAAACGATTTCAATACTATTTTAATACCAAATTCGTTTATAAAACCGTTTTCCAATCTATTAGTATATACAAACCTTTACCTCACTCGTATGAGAAATCTAATTAAACGGCTTAGTAAAACAAGTGGTATGAAACGCTTGCGTTTACTTTGTCGGTTAATTCTTGGACTTGTTCGATTGAACCTCTTGTGACAATTTTCTAGTGGAGATTTACAGTTTGTTCGTAAATATTTAAGTTAAGCAAGTGGTTATGGGACATGAAGCTAAACTCATATATTTTCTAGCTTAGTGTAATCGACACTTCTCGTTGATCATGACGATCATCTTTGTGATTTAGACTAGCAATGTGCGATGTCTCTTTGTCTGCGAGGGAGACTAAACCCCGTTTTGTGGAGTTTCGACTCAATTTGTGATGGGGTAGCAACCCATGGTCTTCGGGCCGTTTGTGGAGCTTCGGCTCAATTTGTGATGGTTAGCGACCATGGAATTAGCGTTCCGTTTGTGATACACGTCTTGGTGGGCTTTATGCTCCCGTTTGTGATAGGCCTCCCCCCCTTTGTGATTTCTGGATTTCTTGTGTAGATTCCTAGAATTTGTGTTTCACCAATTTTCGTGATTTCCATTGATAAGTTTTATCAATATTTGTGCATTAGTGAATTTGTGTGTCATGACTTTAGTGATTTCTGGATTTCTTGTGTAGTCTTCTGGAATTTGTGTGTCATTGACTTTTGTGATTGACATTGATATTATCGTTAATATTTATGGTATGGTGAACGAAATAAGGAGTATGACGTTTCTTTGATTCTTGTGTAGATTTGGTGACATTGATTAATCTCTTGATGATTATCAACTAAGTATATACATATATATATATCACAGCTTGGCATTGTGATTATTAGGTGTTTAGTCATATCTCTTATTCTATATCGTTTCATCTGATATTTATAGTTAGACTGATCCGTTTATTATTTTCTTATTAAATAATACTCGGGTCAGACCGAGATGTTACAGGTGCTTCTGCTTGACTTCTCATCCGGGGTTAACTCCTTGACTTTTGGGTTAACTACTTAGATTAGTAGTTATTTTGTTGTATACATTTGAGATATAGACTCCTTAATGTATACTTATTCTTTTGTGTAGTTCGTGTAACTATTCTTTTGTGATATTGTGGATCTTTTTAGACCACTACTCTGATGTACACTTTCTAGTGTAATATTCATATCTTATTCTGCCTTTGTGATATGAATTGTCTGTGACTGATTTGTGTTATGCTTATTTCTATATTTGTTTTCCGAAGGATTTATATAGCCACCGTGTAGTAGCTTTGAGTTTGTGTCGGTATGTCGGATTTCCTCTTGAAATAGAATGCATGTTATGTTATCTGACATATCGGTGCTCGCGCAAAGAAATTACATGGATGGTCGCTCCTCAACAGCCTTATTCTCCGTGCTAGTCGACAGCATTCACCGTAATGTTCTTGGCTAGCGTGGGTATAGAGGTGGGGCGTCACAGCTTGGTATCAGAGCCAAACTTCGGAACAATATGGAATATTATAACAAGGATCATCGTCCTAAGTCCATCTTAGGAGTCGTGCTTTAGGATTTTATTCGGGTCTTCGTACCGTCCTATCCTATTTTCTTTTATGATTCCTTGTTTTATCTATCAAGATTGCTTGATATTCATTTTGTGAATAACCTTTTCTTCTTCTTCTTTCTTTCTAAAGGAAGAGAAATGTCTAGACCAGGCCGTCCCAGAGCCGTGCCATCTAGCACTCCACCCCAAGATGGAGTTTTTATGACTGCTCAACAGCTTCTTGATTTGGTAACAAATGCTCAAGCAGCTGGAGCTAACCCAGAACCTACTCACCCAAAGTCGGGATTTGCACGCTTGTGTAGCGATTACACTAATTTGGGTGGGGATCCATTCAAAGGTTCCGAAACTGTTATTGAATTACAGGCTTGGCTAAGAACATGCGATCGCATCTTTTCGCGCATGAATCTTATTGACCTTCACCGAGTTCAGGTGGCCTCTAGTATGCTCCGAGAAAGAGCATTGGATTGGTACGAGCTTCTTATTTCTGAGATTAATGAGGCGGATCTCACTTGGGAGAAATTCCGAGAACGCTTCGAGTTGAAATTCGTACCAGAAGAAGAAAAAGTGACATTGGCTCGACGATTTATAGACCTTGTTCAAGGTGAGTCATCCGTGACTGATTACGTCGCCTCCTTCGAGTCGCTTTCCAAATATGGGGTTGAATACATCAACACCCCTCTTAAGAAGAATCAGAGATTCGTTTATGGCTTAAATAAAAGTCTCAAGAAGCCATTACTTCTAAAGTTAGAAGTTTCTTTCGACCAACTAGTTGATATCGCTCTTCGTCTTGAAGAGGCGGATAGGGAGAATGATGTTGAAGTAGTGGGTTCCAAACCCAGCTTCAACAACAAGAAGAGGTCAAACAAATTTAAAGGCCCTTATCCCAATAAGAAAGGGAAGTAAGCAACCTCCGTGGCAAAGACTTCTTCCTTTGGTCGTGGGGAATGCTATAATTGTGGATCGAAGGACCATTATGCGAACAAGTGCCTAAAGTCTCTTCTTGTCGCTACTGCAAAGTTCCCGATCATGTTATATCTTCATGCCCCAAGCTTCAGGGCAGGAAGGAGGGAAAGTTAAATGTTGCTCAAGCCCCTGGCAACACATCTCGTGGCCAAGGTATTTCTCATTCTATTCTAGATGGAATTATTTTGTTTCGTGATCATCTTATTCGAGTTCTTTTTGATACGCGTGCGTCCCATTCTTTTATATCAAAAGAACTTGTTGATGCTTTTTCTTTGGATGTTTTGTGTTTAATGACTTCTTTGAGAATTGCGAATCCGGTTGGTGGATCCGCAATAATCAGTTTATTGTGTAAAGATGTCGAGATTATTTTGTGTGATTTATCTTTCCGAGCCGATTTGCATGTCATGCGTTATTTAGGCTTTGGAATGATTTTGGGAATGGATTGGCTTAACCGTTATGAAGCTCATATCCTATGTCCTCAGCGGACTATTCATCTTCGACATCCTCAATTTGTTAATCAGGTTTATGTTATTCTTAAAGATTCAGATTCTGCTTTGGTTGCATCTTTATATTCTTTAAATCCTCGTGATGACGACGATGATGATGAGGGTGATATTATTTCTCTTATTCACGTCGTTTGTGAATTTTCCGACATATTCGAGCCCGTTTTAGGATTACCACCTAAACGAGCAATTGAGTTCAGAATTAATCTTACTCCGGGAGCTCAACCTATCACTCGTCCTCCTTATCGTATGTCCAATAAAGAAAACGAGGAGATGCGTAAACAATTATCTGAATTGGAAACGAAGCAATTTATTCGCTCTAGTTCCTCGCCTTGGGGAGCTTCGGCTATTTTCGTGAAGAAATCCGATGGTACACTTAGGCTTTGCGTTGACTACCGCAAGCTTAATGATCTTACTATCAAAAATAAATATCATTTACCTCGGATTGATGATCTATTCGATCAACTTAGTGGTGCTAGAGTCTTTTCACAATTGGATTTGGCTACTGGTTTTCATCAGCTTCGTATTGCAGAGGATAGCATTCTTTTGACTTCGTTCCGTACTCGGTATGGATCTTATGAATGGCTTGTTATGCCATTTGGGTTAACTAATGCCCTGGCTTATTTCGTTGACTTAATGAATCGAGTTTTTAAAGACTTTCTCGACCGATTTGTTCTCATCTTTATCGATGATATTCTTGTGTATTCTAAAACCGAGGAGGAGCATGAAAAACATCTTTGGATTGTGTTGGAAACTCTTAGGAGTAATCAATTAAATGCAAAATTTTCTAAGTGCCACTTTTGGCAATCTCGTGTGAAGTTTCTCGGTCACATTATTTCCGAATCCGGAATTTCCGTGGATCCTTCAAAGATTGAAGCGATTCAAGATTGGAAGAGACCGAAGAGTGTGACAGAGATTCGTAGTTTTCTTGGATTGGCAGGCTATTACCGTCGTTTTATTAAAGACTTTTCTAAAATTGCCGTGCCTCTCACTAGCTTGACGAAGAAAGGTGTTAAATACATTTGGTCGGACAAATGTGAAGCTTCTTTTCAGAAATTAAAAGAACTTCTTTCTGATGCTCCTATTCTTGTTATTCCCGAAGGGAATCAAGATTTCGTTGTTTTTACCGATGCTAGTCGCATTGGTTTGGGTGCCGTTCTTATGCAAAAGGAACGCGTTATTGCTTATGCTTCTAGGCAATTACAGCCTGCTGAGGCTAGATATGCCACTCATTATTTAGAGCTCGCGGCTATTGTTTTTGCTCTTCGGATTTGGCGTCATTATCTCTTAGGGGAGAAATTTGTTCTTTACACAGATCATAAGTCTTTGAAATATTTATTCTCTCAAAAGGAACTTAATTTGCGTCAACAGCGTTGGCTCGAATTTCTTGCACCATATGATCTTGATATTCTTTATACTCCCGGTAAGGGTAATCGTGTCGCCGATGCTCTTAGCCGTAAACAACAAGCTGTTGTTTCTATGATGATATCCGAATGGAACGATCTCGAGATTTTATCCACTTGCGAAATTCGAGACCGTGTTTCCGATTTATGCTCATCATTTGTTTTATGTAGCCTTGAGGCTCATCCATCTCTTTTAGACCGCATTCTTGAAGCTCAAGGGCTAGATCCCGACTTGGCTCTTCTTGGCCAAAATATTAGGGATAAAATTGATATTGAAGGTTTGAAAGACTTTAATATCGATTCTCGTGGCGGCATTCGGAAATTTGGTAGACTCATCGTGCCAAATGTTAGGGATCTTCGTAAAGATATTTTAGAAGATTCTCATCACTCTAAATTTACCATTCATCCCGGTAGTAGTAAAATGTACGCGGATATGAAGCGACTTTATTATTGGGAGGGAATGAAACTTGACATCGCTAACTTCGTTAAACGTTGCATGACTTGCCAACTCGTTAAGGCCGAACATCAAAGGCCCGGAGGGTTATTGCAACCTTTAGAAATTCCAGTTTGGAAGTGGGATCAAATTTCCATGGATTTTATAGATGGCCTTCCCCGTTCTCGATCGGGTTATGATAGCTTATGGGTAATTGTTGATAGACTTACTAAATCCGCCCATTTTATTCCTGTTCGGTCTAACCGAACCGTTCCTCTTTTGGCCAAAATATTTATCAAAGAAATTGTTAAATTGCATGGTGTTCCTACTTCTATTGTTAGTGATCGTGATCCATTGTTTACTAGTGGATTTTGGAAGAGTCTTCAAAAAGCTTTAGGAACGAGGCTTAATTTTAGCACCGCTTATCACTCCCAGTCCGATGGACAAACTGAGCGTGTGAATCAAACTCTTGAAGATCTTCTTCGTTCTTGTGTGCTTGATTTTGGTGGAAGTTGGGAAGATCATATTTCATTTGTTGAATTTTCCTATAACAATAGCTTCCAATCTAGTATTGGTATGGCACCTTTTGAGGCACTCTATGGAAGGCCATGCCGATCTCCTTCTTGTTGGCTTGAGGCCGGTGAGAAGCTGGTTTTAGGTCCAGATTTTATTAGGGATTCTACAGAAAAGATTGATCTTATTCGTCATAAGATGAAAGAAGCCCAGAGTAGACAAAAATCCTATGCCGATAATCGAAGAAGGAAGTTAGAATTTTCTGTGGGAGATCTTGTGTTTATTTGTGTTTCACCAATGAAAGGTGTTGACGTTTCAGTCGATCGGGAAAGCTTGCGCCTCGATATATTGGGCCATTTCCTATCACCGAACGTATTGGTTCTATGGCTTATCGCCTTTTATTACCGACTCAATTTTCTGCTATGCATGACGTGTTTCACGTTTCTCAACTTCGGAAATGTCTTCGAGATTCCGATTCTATTCTTTAGCCCGGTGTTGTGGAAGAGATTGAAGTTTCGCCCAATTTAACTTATGAGCAGCATCCTATTCGTGTCATTGCTTCGGAAGTCAAACGTCTTCGAAATAAAGATGTTCTCCTTGTTAAAGTTCAATGGTCTTCAAATCCTAAGGATTGTTCTTGGGAATCTAGAGAGTACATCGAGCGTACACATCCGGACTTACTTTCTCGTGCTCTTTGAGGTGAACTTCTTATTTCAAACTTCATTTGTGTTGAATATGCTTTTATGGTTGTTACTATATATCTTCTTCCTGTAATATTGCGAGGACGCAATTTCTTTAAGGAGGGGAGTCTGTAACAACCCGCATATTTGTCGATTTTATATTTAAATATTTTATTTAAATATTTTATCGTTAGTCGGATTTTAGTCCGAAAAGCTACTTTTTGCATACGGTCAATTAGGGCTCGGGACCACTCCCATTGAGTTTAAAATGCCGTTTGCGACCTTTTGAGTATAAGATTCGATATGTTTGGAGAAAGTTGATTTTTGCTACTTTTCACTTTGGGTTTGGTTTGGGCTCAGCCCTATGTTAACTTATGCTCAAATCTGAGCCACTCTTCCCCACTCACCCTAATTCTCTTCTCATTTCAGTTTTTAGAGTGTTAATGGTGGGAGAGATTGGAAATTAAAATTCCAAAACCCTAGTTTCCCTTGCAAATCAAATTCCTTGCTCCAAACTCAAGAAGAACCCATTGGTAAGCTTCTCTTCTTCTTCTCCAACTTATTCTCTTACCAATTTCAGAAATTCCTAAACCTAATCTTGGGAATGTTCTTGTTTTTGAGCTTAGATTCAAGCTCATTTGGGTTGTGTTGAAGAGAGGTTGATTCTCCATTTGCTTTCAAGCTTCTTCTTGTTCGATTGTGTGAAAAAGTGAGATTTTTATCTCACATCTATGACTATAATTATCTTTGGTTGTTGGGTATGAATTCCTAACACTTCTTCATGTGCATTTGCTCTTGATTTGGATTGGTTTTGTGAATATTCCAATTTTGGGTTTTTAAACCAAATTTGTGTGAAAATCCTTTTATGGATGTTTGATTATGCTTTTGGTGATGCATCGAGGAGCATATAGGGCCGGGTCGCCGATTGGCATAAACCCTTAGAGCCAATGTTCGTCCGGTTGCATTTTGTAAGAGTTTTCTCTTCATTTGAATAAGGCTGAAAAACAGCCCAGGCATGATTCAGTCGACTGAATATTTCTGTTCAGTCGACTGAACCTGAAACCCGAGAGTTTCCAGGCATGTTTCAGTCGACTGAAAAATTTTGCACAGTCGACTGAAACTGGAAACAGAAAGTTTCCTGAACCTGGAAAATTTCCATGTGCAGGGTCAGTCGACTGAAAAACTCTGTTCAGTCGACTGAACCTGCTGTTTGAGTCCAATTTGCCTTTTTGGATTGAAATTCTAATTTAAATCGATTCGTGATAATCCTATTTGTTGTTATCATCCATTATGACTTTGATGACTCTTTTTAGGGATTTTTGAATATCCATTTCGATGGATCCTTTATCGATTTCGTTGGATTTTATTCACGTCTTCGTATGTGGATTTTTGTGATTGATTGTTTCTACAATCCCCCATGTGCTTTGTCACTTTAAAAATATAAAGGTTTTCTATACTAGTAGTAAATATCAAAACTCTTTCCTCAAACGATTTCAGTACTATTTTAATACCAAATTCGTTTATAAAACTGTTTTCCAATCTATTAGTATATACAAACCTTTACCTCACTCGTATGAGAAATCTAATTAAACGGCTTAGTAAAACAAGTGGTATGAAACGCTTGCGTTTACTTTGTCGGTTAATTCTTGGACTTGTTCGATTGAACCTCTTGTGACAATTTTCTAGTGGAGATTTACAGTTTGTTCGTAAATATTTAAGTTAAGCAAGTGGTTATGGGACATGAAGCTAAACTCATATATTTACTAGATTAGTGTAATCGACACTTCTCGTTGATCATGACGATCGTCTTTGTGATTTAGACTAGCAATGTGCGATGTCTCTTTGTCTGCGAGGGAGACTAAACCCCATTTTGTGGAGTTTCGACTCAATTTGTGATGGGGTAGCAACCCATGGTCTTCGGGCCGTTTGTGGAGCTTCGGCTCAATTTGTGATGGTTAGCGACCATGGAATTAGCGTTCCGTTTGTGATACACGTGTTGGTGGGCTTTATGCTCCCGTTTGTGATAGGCCTCCCCCCCCTTTGTGATTTCTGGATTTCTTGTGTAGATTCCTAGAATTTGTGTTTCACCAATTTTCGTGATTTCCATTGATAAGTTTTATCAATATTTGTGCATTGGTGAATTTGTGTGTCATGACTTTAGTGATTTCTGGATTTCTTGTGTAGTCTTCTGGAATTTGTGTGTCATTGACTTTTGTGATTGACATTGATATTATCGTCAATATTTATGGTATGGTGAACGAAATAAGGAGTATGACGTTTCTTTGATTCTTGTGTAGATTTGGTGACATTGATTAATCTCTTGATTATTATCAACTAAGTATATACATATATATATATATATATATATATATATATATATATATATATCACAGCTTGGCATTGTGATTATTAGGTGTTTAGTCATATCTCTTATTCTATATCGTTTCATCTGATATTTATAGTTAGACTGATCCGTTTATTATTTTCTTATTAAATAATACTCGGGTCAGACCGAGATGTTACAGGTGCTTCTGCTTGACTTCTCATCCGGGGTTAACTCCTTGACTTTTGGGTTAACTACTTAGATTAGTAGTTATTTTGTTGTATACATTTGAGATATAGACTCCTTAATGCATACTTATTCTTTTGTGTAGTTTGTGTAACTATTCTTTTGTGATATTGTGGATCTTTTTAGACCACTACTCTGATGTACACTTTCTAGTGTAATATTCATATCTTATTCCGCCTTTGTGATATGAATTGTCTGTGACTGATTTGTGTTATGCTTATTTCTATATTTGTTTTCCGAAGGATTTATATAGCCACCGTGTAGTAGCTTTGAGTTTGTGTCGGTATGTCGGATTTCCTCTTGAAATAGAATGCATGTTATATTATCTGACATATCGGTGCTCGCGCAAAGAAATTACATGGATGGTCGCTCCTCAACAGCCTTATTCTCCGTGCTAGTCGACAGCATTCACCGTAATGTTCTTGGCTAGCGTGGGTATAGAGGTGGGGCGTCACACGGCATAAGATCATTCGGCATGAAGATAATGGATCGGCATTTGGCCGTTCGGCATGTTCGGGTCGGCACACAGAGTTTGCTCCATTTGGGCCGTTATATCCAGCTACTAGGCCAACCAGGGAAGTCCAACCCACCTTCGTCTATAAATAGAGAGGCAGGGCCATAGTGAAAAGGATCTGTTTTTTGGGAACGCTGGGGAAACTCTGCTGCATTCAACACTCATTCAAGACTTAATCTTTTACTTTTCACTTGTATTCAAGTAATTAGAAATGGATTGTATGTGTAATCAACTATCAAGGAAATCAATAATCAACTTCAAAGTGGACGTAGGCAGTTACGCCGAACCACTATAAATTTGGGGTTCTTGTCCTCTGCATTTAAATTTATATATTGTTCTCGATTTTAATTTAATTTCTTCACTAATCTCTCTACACAATCTTTGTAAGGGTGTTAGTGACCAATTTTGGTGCTAACATTTTGGTGCTTTCACTGAGAATTGAATTCTCAGGCTGTTAGTTATCTGCTTTGTAGCTACCGGATTGCATAAATCTCCCAAAGGAGATCCAAGATCAGTCACAGGGCATCTGTTGATTCTATTCAGAGTTACAGCCAACAACTCTACTATGGGGAGACCACGAACCAGATCAGCCTCCCACAATGCAGATGTCCAGGAAACTGCTAGCGTACAACAAGTTGGACCTGGAAATCAGCAAGCAACCAGAGGTGCAGGGCCCTCCACCCAAAACCAAGCGGCGTTTCCCAAAAGGAGTTCAATGACTTGATAAGAGAACTCAAGGAAAGTAGAAGGCAGCTTGCTGAACAGATTCAAGCCAACACTAACCTCATGACTCAGCTCGCTCAACATCAGCACCAGAATGCTGGAGGTAACCTTGCCCCTTATTCTGAATCTGATAGCTCAACTTCAGCTGACGAACCTCCTAGGCGTAGATGCTGTAAGGATGAAGGTGCACAGACAGGCGTTGGGAATCAATTCCGCGAAGAGACTGGACACCCGATCCTTCAAGACCCAAATCAGGCCAGACACCAACCTGCACGGTCTCGTGGAACGGAAACCAACCTTCCATCCTCCATACAAACTCCGGACTTGACAACTATGGTCAGCTAGTTGATGAGAACGAACCAAGGCTTGACCAATGAAGATTGGGGAGTGACCAGAAGCCATACTCCCTTTACGGATTGTATCCTACAAGCTGAGTACCCCAAGAAGTTCAATATGCCAACTATCCTAACCTACGAAGGCAAGACGGATCTCAAGCAGCATATGATGAGGTACGGATGGATGATGGATTCTGCAAGAGCTAAAGATGCGACCAAATGTAGGTGCTTTTCAATCACTCTGTTCGGAATTGCCACCATGTGGTTTATTCGACTTCCCCCGCGGTCTATATCCAACTTCGACGAATTGGCAATGAAATTCATAGAACAGTTCAGGATGCACACCACTCGTCCAAAGGATGTGATGTCCTTATCAAGCGTAATCCAAGCTCCAGGAGAGTCATTGAAAGCATACTTGTAGAGATTTCATGTTGCTGCTACTGAGGTGAGCAATCCAAACGACCATGCAATTTTGATGGTGGTAATGCGTGGAGTGGATCCAAACTCTGAATTTGGAGATTGGTTGGCGGGAGAGCCCCCAGCCACGTTGGAGCATTTTTATTCGAAAGCTCATCAGTTCAAAAAACGGGAAGAAGCTCGATGGACATGACGAGACAAGGCACCAGGGCCTGTGCAGGAGATTGAGAAAAGTACCGTCGCCATGAAGCAAACCGGCGATAATTCAGGAAAAGCCCAAGTCAACGTCCAAAACAAGCCTGGGCAGTCTAAAGGATCCAGAGGTGGAAATCCCGGAAAGAAGAGAGGCGGGGAAATGGAAGTCAAGGATCTCGACCTACATTGAATACACCCCGCTCAACGCATCACTTGAGAACATCTATTTGTCAAATTGCAACACTTTCCAGTATAGGAAACCACGCCCAAAGGAATCAACGGAGGAACAGAAGCGGACTGGGAAGTACTGCCGCTTTCACGAGTCTTATGGGCACAACATAGAGGAGTGCAGGCACCTCCATGACGCTATTGAAAAGTTGATCAGACAGAAGAAGCTATAGGAGTTCGTCAAAGACGCATAAGATGGAAGACAAGAGATATCGGACCCAGGACGTGGTATAGCTCCACGCTAACCAGAACAACCTGCTCGAACTGTGAGTAGATTGGTTATCAGCACGATTACGCACGGACCTCATCCTGCGGATAAGAATTGGCAGGAGATGGAGCGATATGCTAACTCTTTAAGACATGCGGAGCATGAATGTTGTTCGAATGTGGAGGATGGGACTCCTGCAAAGCAGCAGCGTACGATGGATGATGATATTGTATTTAGGAGCCAAGATGTGGATAAGGTAGAGGCCCCTACCATCGACCTGATGGTCATATCCGCGACAATCGGGTCGGCATTTGTGAAGAGAATTCTAATTGATTGCGGAAGTTCCGTTAATATCATCTTCAAGAAGGCATATGACCAAATGAAGCTGGAGGCTAAGGATTTGAAACCATCCAATGCCAGAATCCATGGCTTTAATGGCGCAACAACGGATGTATTGGGATATGTGGAGTTACCAGTTGAACTGGGGCAAGGCGAGCGTAGGAGGGTGCGGATCCTACCATTCATAGTGTTGGATGTTGACTCTCTATAATGCGTTTCTAGGACATCTAGCCTTGGCAGAATTTAGGGTAGCATTGGCCTCTTGGTGTCTGATGTTGAAATTTCCCACAGATAGTGGTGTTGGAGTGGTACGCAGCGATCAGGCGACCGGACATGCATGCTATGTGGCTGAGCTGAGAGAGGCTCGGCGTAGAGAGAAAGGAAAGGCTATGGATAGCTTCGTCCGCATCCAAAATTCTGATAATTGACAAATAGCGCCCGAGCCTTAGCTCGGACAACATTCTCGAATCTATAGAGACATAGATCCAAGAGACGATGATGGGGGACCTAGGAAAACCAATGCAACACCGGATGAACTCACAATTGACATCCCAGTCAGCCGAGATGACCCGTTACGAATTCTTAAAATTGGATCACAACACGACCCCGTGGTGGCCGAGAACCTCACCGACTTCCTCCGAACGAATCTGGATGTTTTCGCTTGGACTCACTCTGATATGTGCGGGATTTCTCCAATAGTTGCGAGTCATATGTTGAACAAAGACCCCACGTACGTTCCTGTAAAACAGAAAAGGAGAGGTATGGACCCGAAGAGGTCCGCAGCTCTAAAAGAGGAGGTGGACAAACTCAAAGCCAATGGATTCATCTGCGACGCCCTCTATCCTGAATGGGCATCTAACCCAGTGCTGGTAAAGAAAGCGAATGGAAAGTGGAGAACTTGTGTTGATTATTCTGATTTAAACAAAGCATGCCCGAAGGACAGTTTCCCATTGCCGAGGATTGACCAACTGGTCGATCCAACTGCCGGACATTAGTTGCTCTCATTCGTGGATGCATACTCTGGATATAACCAAATCCCAATGCACCTCCCAGATCAAGAACATATCAGTTTTGTCATAAACGTTGGGTTGTGTTACTATGTAGTGATGCCCTTTGGATTGAAAAACGCGGAAGCAACTTATAAGCGTCTGGTAAATCGGATGTTCAAAGACCAGATTGGTAAAACGATGGAAGTTTACGTGGACATGAACGTGAAGTCACGGCAGTCAAACAACCACATCCGAGACTTAGCGGAAATGTTTGACATACTCGGGCATTATGGAATGAAGAATAATCCTTTGAAGTGTACGTTCGGCGTAGCGTCAAAAAAGTCTCTAGGTTTCATTGTGAATACGCGGGGAATCGAGGCTAACCCGGAGAAGATTCAGGCCATCCGAGATATACAAGTGCCCAGAACCATAAAACAGGTGCAAAGCTTGAACGGAAAGGTGGTCGCGCCGAGCCGATTCATATCCAGGGCCACAGACAAGTGTATTCCTTTCTTCGATGTCATAAAGAAAGGAAAGAGGAATTTCAAGTGGACATTTGACTATGAGGAAGCATTCCGAGCTCTTGTAAGGCACTTGGAAAGTCCCCCGATATTGTCAAAACCAATAGACCACGAAATGTTGTATGTATACCTGGCTGTATCCCAGCATGCTATCAGCACAGCCCTGGTTCGCGAGGAAGACCGGGTTCAGAAGCTAGTTTACTATGTTAGTAAACGCTTGACGGGGGCAGAAAGAAGTTATCCAAAGATTGAAAAACTAGCCAATTGCTTAGTGATTGCATTACGCAAGCTTCGTCCGTATTTTCAGGCACACTCAATCAGTGTTTATACTGATCAACCTTTGCGACGGATACTCCAATGGCCGGAAACTTCCGGAAGGATGTTAAAATGGAATATTGAGCTAAGTCAGTGCGACATTACCTACCTACCGCGAAGGGCCATACAAGGACAGGCGCTAGCTGACTTCATTGCTGAATTCACTATGACAGACGAATCAAACGATCACAATGTCATACCTCCCGTTCGATGGAAGATGTACACCGATGGGGCGTCTAACAACCGTTGTTCGGGGGTTGGCATAATTTTTGTAACTCCTGAAAACCGATCGGTTTGCTACGCTTTGAAGCTCAAATTCACAGCGATGAATAATGAAGCCGAATATGAAGTGTTGATCGTCGGCTTAAGGCTTATTAAAGAACTGGGAGTAAAATCGGTTGAAATCTTTAGCGACTCTCAGCTGGTGGTGTACCAAGTGCGAGGAGACTACCAAGCGAGGGGGAAGAGACTTGCCCCATACTTGGTCCGAGTCCAGGAGCTGCTAGCGAATCTCGGGTACTATGATATTTCACATGTCCCGCGTGAGCAAAACAGAGCAGCTGATTCATTGGCAAAATTCGCAAGCACTAGCGATGCACAGCAAATAGGATTATTTCCTGTTCAGACCCTCCATGCCCTGAGTATAGATATGATGGAGGTAGATTTCGCGTTAGAAACAGAAATCGAGAAGGAATCGTGGATGACCCTAATCAGGTAGTACTTGCTATTCGAGATCTTACCCGAAGGACGGAGCGAAAGACAACAAGCCCTTCGTAAGGCTTCTCGTTATGTAATACAGGACGGAATAACGTATCGAAGGCGATTGTAACGACCTGTAAAATTCGACGTTTAACATGAAATAAATTAATAAGACTTTCAATTTAAATTTAGAAAGAAATAAAAATCTTACAATTTATATGGGAGCGAATGTAGAAATAAGATGTATCAATTGTAACTAAAATCAACAATTTAAAATTTATATTGCAATTAATTGAAATAGTGTAAATTTGTTGCATTTGGGTATAAAATATAAAATATAAGTAAATAAAAGTAGGCATTTAATTTACCGATGGAATAATTGTTGATTAATAGTAACTGTATGTAAATTAACGTAGTAATGTTAATGGCAGTTGATGAATAACCAATTTAATGCAATTCAAATTGATTGAAACGACTGTTTAGGTTAAAATTGATTGTAAATAGGAATATTTGGAAATAAACTGAATATATGAAAACAAAATGTAAGCATTGAATTAAATTAATGAATTTAAATTATAATAAATGGTCATTGAAAAATCAGTGTTCTGCAAGTAATTATGGTATTGTTATTGATAATAAACGTTACTTCAATGATTATTAATATAGTAACGGAAGTGTGAATGAAAACATAATAGAAACATAAATTTATTTTAGGAAACAAGAGATATATTGTACAAATTGATGAATTAGTGTAATTTGAATGGTAATTGGATAAAATCAATATCATATGATTCATTGCAACATTTGTTGTAAACTATAAACCTATAAATGTGATTTAGGGCAAATAGTGACCGTTATTATTTGTTACCAGTTTACTTAGGCTATTAAGCTGTGAGTGGGAATCAATTGAAATTTAATATGAAACATGGTATTACAATTATGAGTTTAAGAAAATAATTACAAGATATAAATGTAATAAGATGCATAGAAATGTTGAGTATTTTGTAAAGTGATAAATGATGTAATTTGTGGTAATATGTGGTAATAATATAAATTTAGGTAATAAGTGGTAATAATGTAAATTTAAATTTAGTTATTACCTTAATGTAAGTTTAGGTAATATGTGGAAATAATGTAAAATTAGGTAATATGTGGTAATAATGTAAATTTAAATTTAGGTATTAGGTTAATGTAAATTTAGGTAATATGCGGTAATAATGTAAATTTTATTCATAGAGTGCTAATGGATTTAATAAAAAGAATGAAATCAAGATGAATAAATAAATTAGGAGTATAAATTTTAATAAATGTGTGTATTGATTTATAGTAGGATTTAAAAGGCAATTAATAATTTAAAGGTTGATTTATTAAGAAAACAATGTGTAATGGATGGAAATGGAATAAGTGTAGTGTAATGAGAATTGTTGTAATAATATATTGTAAAGAATTAACTTACAAATATTACAAAACGTATAATGGTGACAATTGGTGTTGTTACCAATTTAACTGATCAATTTCAAATAAATGTCAACGAAATGTTACATTAATGTGGAATAAAACCATAATTGTAGTGTAAACGTAATAAAAAGAAATAGGAATGTTAATTGTATTCATAATGTAATGATTGCCTTAAATAGTAAGGAGTGAAAATCAAAATAAAAGATTATAAATGAATAAGTTTTGTAAAAGAGTAAAAATATGTTTATTTATTTGAAATGTTTGTTAGCTGAAAGATTGATTGTAGAGATGAGTAAGTATTATTTAGTGAGAAATGTGTAATTACTATTTGTATCCAATAATGTAAATATGTTTAAATTACTATAAGATAGGAAAAATTGTTTTAGTTCTCATTACATTCATTTAGCCCATTTTGAAACTTAATCAACTGAAATGAATGTAATTGAAAATTTCTAATTAATAGGAGAGAGAATACTTATTGTAAATTAGTAGGTGTAATTAAAAGCAGCTTATGTTTTGTGAAAATATAAGGAAAGTTTTGATTCAATGAAAAAAAAACATTTACATCAAATAAAATGAAGGTTTCATCTGTGAATGTAGGTTTAATTTCATTAAAATAAAGAATAGAAAGATTGATTTTAAAGAAAGAAATATATGTTTATTTGAACTGTGTTTTAGCTTACAGACTGATTACAAGAATAGGAAAACAATCTATTTATTACTCTTGTGTATAAACAATAAATTTATAAACATGTTTAAATAAACAATTGTTGTACTTTTTTATTCATTTTAGTTTTCTGTTTTAAAATTTAACTGTGTAAGTAACTGAAATTAATATAATTCAAATGTTTCAATTAAAAGGAAAGGAAACGTTGATTGCAATTAATAGATTTAATGAAAGAAATGCACGTTTTGTGTTAAACAAAAAGGGTGTTTTAATGGTAATAAGAGATCATTTTGGGAAAAAGAAATCAAATGTTTTCATTTTTACGGTAAGTACATAGACAGAAAACCTAAATGCATAGAAATTCGAATATTACTTGAGTTAAAGAAGTTAGATTGGTTACGTTTCAAAAAAAATTAATTTCAAAATCTTTTTTTTTAATTGTTTCATGAACGTTTTAAATTAGTTACCTTATTATTAATACTTGATCTGTTTATTTCTCCGTCTGTTTAATACCTAAGCACTTTTAGGTTGTATTTAATTCTTGACATCTCATTTTCACGTGTACAAAATTCTACTTTCGTTTGCAAACTTTTCCATTCCTACGTACATTTCCTTATGCATTATGAATACCTGAAGTTTTAATAATAAAACGTGACATTTATTTTTGTCCCTCCATATTCATTTCCTAATTATAAATAACCTACGTCTTATTTCTTCTTTCTCCTGTCACCTCATTTCAAAAGCTCTTATTCTTGCAAATCCAAAAGCATTCTTCTATAAAAATGATTTTTTTTTTTTCATTTTCGTACACATCCTGTCCTCATTAGTTGTTCTTCAATCTTTTCCTGAAGCCTCATCTTGAGAAAACGTAAGTAGTAAAATTTTTTTATTTATATATATTTTTAACGGGTGCTAATTTTTATTTTAATAATATTTCTTGTAACATGAATATCTTTTGCATATGAACTTTGATTCACGCGCGATTTCTTCTGTTGGATTCAAATTTATATTCCGGACAACATGAATTTGATTTAGTTGAATCTGGAGATTATTAAGTTTTGCGTTTCTGTTTGGGTTTTTATGGGCTAAAATCAAAGGTGAGTATTTAAACCCACTCGCAACTTTTAAGAATTCTTATGTTTGTTAAATTCATTTATGATGTGATTTAAAATTTATTTATCGCTGTTTGGCATATATTTCATCATTATCTCAGTTAGTCTGCATTTGTTTAATTAACTGTTATTTAATTCATTATTGCATATTAACTGCCAGTTGAATTGTTATTTATTTTATTGCATATAAACTGCCAATAAAACAGTTATAATTTATTTTTGAATATAAATTGATTTTTCATACCTGTTATTACCACCTGTTATATATTGATGTGTTGTTTGAATTTGGATGATGACTGTGATAAATGGTTGATGGTTGATATTGGATGAATGGATGATGTACTTATATTGTTATAAACTGCAAGTTATTATGCATTTTCATTTCATTCGGGATTGCGGTATAAATGATATATAACCGTAATTTTTATTTTAAATTATGGATTGAAATGATAAATATTCTTATCACTTGACCATATGATAGAAAATTTTATACAGGCACCGCGGTATATATATGAAAATTATCTTTGAAATGATTTTTCTATGGTTTTGGAAAGAATATGGCTTAATGAGTATTGATTTTTGATATTTTAAATATTATTTTTATATATAGTTAAACGCTTGAATTTAAGCTATATAAATTTGGTTTAAAGAATAAAAGTAGTTTAAAAATAAAAGTTCAATTTTATTTAGATATAATACGGTTAAGTATTTATTTAAATTTATTGATGGAGTTTATAATGTCTTAAATAAAATAAATGTTGGAAGATAAATATGAATTTGCTTTTAAATAAGGTATTTAAGAATTATCCTCGAATAAAATTTATTTGAAATTTTAATTAATTTGGGGTTTTAAAAGGTATGATCTTCATAACTTGATTTTGGTTTAGAGGACTTAAATAAATATCAAGTCGATTTAAATGAATATTATAAAGTTAATTAAATTGAGGGAATATCCTGTTATTTGAAGTTTAAAGGTTTTACTTAAATGATATTTGATTTATTAAGTAAATATTTCAAATCTAAATAATAGTAATTGAATTTGATATATATGAAATTATAAAAGAATAAGTTTTGAAATGGTGGAATAATTAAAGCTTTGAAATGTATGGAAATTGAAATGGTTTATTTGGGAATCTAAACCTATATTTGGAATTTATTTGTGAAATTTAAAAAGCGATTTTGTTATGCAAAGCGGTTTAATACTTAAACCATTTAAGTAGTAGAAATTTTGTTTCAAAGCCATGGGGTTATGATATATATATTTGAAAATATTATGATTTGGGAAAGGGATATTTATAAAATAAAAATGATATCATATTGATTTGGGGTTTTAAAAATATAAATGATATCGTATTTATATGGTTTTGAAAGGGATATTATATTCTTGTTTTAAATTATAAATTATTTTGAAATAACCGCGGTGTTATACTAACGATTGGTTGTTGAAGAGACTAGGATCGGAAGTTGTCATACTCTCCGCTAACGTCGAAAACCACTTTAACAACCGTGTACGCGGTAGAGATTCCAGAATGAAGTAGGATGGTGGCGACGTTTCCTTTGAGGTAAAAACGTAGACCTGACTCTTGTGAGTTGGCATAAGGTGGCTAAAACAGGAGCGATTCTCGGGCCAAGGGTAGCACCCTTTATCGGACACATCTCTTCGATACTATACTCTGACTTTGGATTGATTCGGTGGCCCCCTTTATTTTTTTGATTTTGGGGGTGTTTGTTCGAGGTGGGCGGTAGTTGCGGCTATGCGTAACTACCGGCCTGGATAGCAATTGGTATATCTACCCTGGCATTGGCTAGTTGTGCCGTGTCACCTACCATAGCGCGCCTTATACGATTTTGGTTTTGTACCATACCTATGGAGTGCCCTCTGACGACGCCCAGTACAGGGGAGATTACGGTACTATATGGACTATGGGAATATATAAATGTGTTAAGGTGGAAAATATAAAGCCTTAACGCTATTTTAAAGTAAGTTTATTTTACAATTAGACACTATTATAATAGCGAAATATACTACATAGTAAATAGTTTAACGGATCCTTAAGAGATGTAAATCCCGAGCATCTCTTGACTTACCGCACTTATATTTGTTTCTGTTGATTTAACTTACATAAGATCTTTTAGTTCTGACTCGAGTATTTTGTCTTTCTAATTCGCTCGGGCCGGTCCGAGCGTTTCACGATTTGAAGATTTTATACTGGAGGATGAAGAAGAATATTTGTAGTACTATTATCTACTATATTATTCCACTACACTACTGTATTCCGCTGCATTATTGATATTCTATGGTATGTATAACTCTGATATATATTGTAAGTATAATTAAATATTTTGAAAACAGCTTCATGAACCGTATACTTGATTATTATACTTTATCCTTCTGCTGTGTGATTCTATTTGTTTTATTTCTTTCTTGTTTTTATTATTTACCCCACAACAATCTTCCCTTCCGTATGGTTTGAATTGGCACGTGTGTTGATTTAAAGCAAGCGAAAAGGCGGACGTTACATCTGGTATCAGAGCTTTGGTTTTGTAACGACCCGGAAATTTCGATTTCGAAATTTCCAAATAGTTAGTGAAAAAAAGAAAAGAGAAAGAAGAAGAAACAGAAAACTCAAACTCAGAATCTCACGTTCGCAGGGGATAAAATATAATAGCAAATAATAACAGTTTGCAAAAAGAACTGTATTAGCACATTTACATTTTTATATATTAGAGTTACAACATTAACACAACACAGGACGGTTCTAAATCAGCATGTCCTAGATATACAACTATATATCGCAGCGGGTACGCTCCATACGTTCCAGCCATTCGGCTCGCCTTCTGTGCTCCAGAATGTCCTTACTTGAAAATCTGTAATACTCGGTCTGACCCGAGCATTACATCAAAGTAACACCAGGGTCAGGCTGGAAACCAGCGTGAGTAAATCCATCTAACTTGGGATACAAAAGCATACAATTTATATAAACCCGGGGTATTTTATATTGATTTACACTTCATAAGTTATTATAGACAACAATCAATTCACACATCAATTTCTAAGTGTCAAAACTTAGATTTAAATGGTCCAATTTTACATAAGTCATTCCACTTCAGCCTGTTAGTTTCACATTTCAAATTATAAAAATCGAAGTGGTTTCGGGTATTCACTAATACCCGACTCTGATCTGTTCGAAACCATTGCCAACTTAACTTAAATCATTCAAGTGAAATACAATTCTACTTTAATATAGGATGTCACAGTAATTCATCATCAATAGATGACCACACCTTCACAGTTTAAATCAAACATATCATATGACATAGCAACACGATCCATCTATTAGGGATAACAATTAACCAAGGCTTCCAATATCATTCTATTCATCCTTTAATTATATTTAAGTAATTAACCCTTAATTAATTTCACAAACTAATTATCCTTATCCCAATACGGTAATTAATCTTTAATAGATATCAATTCAATAGATATCATCTAAATTCAGACATTCCACAACCCATCAACCATAAACAGGTATTATCAATGTATATCATAAAAAATTTAATTACTTAAATTAACTCCTTAAGAATTAATCACTTAATCTTGCTTATACAATCATTAATTAATTACTAACCTTAATTTATTAATTACATCCTTGATTAACTCACTTAATCTATTAATCAATCCTAATCCCAGATTAATTAACCTTTATTTATCAATTAATAATCCTTAATTAACTGTTAATCCATCCTTGATTAATAGATAATAAATCCTTAATTATCATTTGATTATAATCACCATTGATTAATCAACTAATTACCACTTAACAACTTCTTAATTAATCCTTGATTACGGATTAATTATTCTTTAATTATTAATTGATAACACTTTAATTATTAATTAATAAAACTTAATTTACAAGTTAAGAACTTCTTAATTATTAGTTAAGTATCCTTTTATTTCTTAACTAATTACTCATTAATTACTTAATTAGTAAATCTTAACCTCTTGATTAAATTAAGTTTAATTTCACTTAGTTACTTGATTAATGAATCCTTAATCATTAATTAATAATCTAATTAATGATCTTTTAATCGCCGATTAATTAATCTTAAATAATTAACCGTAATCCTTAATCATTTATTAATCAAGTAAATTATTTTTCCTTGATAATTTCTTAATCATTCCTTTATAATTTCTTTAAATTAACTTAATCAAAATTTAAGATATCAAAACCTTATTTAAGATATAACATTATCTATAAATGCTTTAATTACCCTTAACATATTTGCATCATTACCTTATAACTATCTTTACCTAATTAAATTATTAATTAAGTTTTTAAGTTAAACAATCATTTAACTTGAAAAATTAAAGTTATTAAAACACAACTTTAAATAGCTTAAATATTTATCAATTTGCACATTTTAAAAGCTAGTTTCAATTTGAATTTAAAAATGGTCTTTTATATAAACAAAAAAAAATTATTTTCAAATTCGATTTTAAATCACTTTAAATTTTTAACAAAATTTAAATTTAACAAAACTTCAGAACTTCTTAAAATATGTTTAAGAAAACATTTATTAAGACATCAAGTAATTTATATAAGAGTTTCAAACCAATTTTTAAAAATTTAAATATCAGAAACAAATTTTAAATAAAAACCTTTTTAAAACTTTATTGCTGTTTTCACATTTGCTGCTTCGGGTCTATCCCGTTTCTTACTCGAGTCAATCCCGAGTCCTCTTTCTTCCCAATTGTTTTTTTTAATTCAACTACTTACTATTTTACAGTAGTAAATAATTCAAGGTTTAAAACTTTATTACTTTTTTTTAATTAAACTTAGATTCTAAACTTCAAACTTGAATCTAAAACTTAGTTTAAATCCAAGTTTTACCTTTATAAATTTCAGCTTTTAAAGTTTTAAAACAGATACTACAGGCCTTATTAAAACCTATAAACCAGTGAAATACCCGAGACTCCCCAAATCACTTCGAGTCTATAATTCAACCTCCCCGAGTAAAACACCTCACCACTTCGAGTCCAATCCCAATTTACCCGTGGATCTTTCTGCTATAACTCAAAACATCACCAGAAAAAGAATACTTCACCGTGCATATGCACGGTGACTTCGGCCATTGTTGATCATCAGCGATGATCGCTGCCCTCCAGAAACCAAACTAGCAACCCATCTCGACCCTCGATTCGTGACAAACTTCCATAAATCAAATTTGAGCACAATTACTAAACTTGGAATAGCTGAAACACCACCAACCCAAACCTGGAAATTCACCGCCGATCATTCTCCGACCACCTGACGTTCTACCACTTCGGCCATAACTACTTCAACATCCAAGCTAACATTACCCCAAGCCTTGACACACTCGATCCTCTATACACACCTTAATGCTCGAAAATTAAACACAGCCGAAAACTAGGGTTCTAAAGGAATTTCTACTGTCGCGTCTCCTCTGGTGAATTTCATCACCATCCACTATTTTTCTTATCATCTACAAACACTCCTCTACTGTAAGGAAAAACTCTATCCCCTCCATTTTCATAGATCTCCAGGAATCACCACTTCTCCAACTTCAGTTCATCTCATTACTGCATTCTCAACTTACTTCTAAAAAACTTGATTCTTGATTTAAAAATCACATTTTAATCAAAGCTTTTGATTAATAATACCGGATTACTAAATTATACAGTTTGAGTTTTTAGTATGTGTCAACAAATACTGATGTTTTAATGTTTCCAGGTATCAAAACTTATATTGGCTTGCTTAAATTTTTAAACTATAATTTAAGTTAATCAAACCACTTTTGTTTAATATTAGATCCTATTAACAACTAAGTTAAGAGGTAAGGATTTTATGTACAGATTTTAAACCAGGGTTCAAACAGAATATATACTCAGCAAGCATACAAATAATATTTACATCAGACATCTATTTATACTCAGCTAGCTTCTTCTATTTTATTTTTTTTAAACCCTGTTCAGATTTCTCCTCTGGTTTGCCTTGATACTTTCCTGATTTCAGTTTGAAGTTGCTTGATTGAATTTTCTGCTTTGATTTGTTTACAGTCCATTTTTATGATTGTTCTTATTATAAACTTTTGTTTCTCCTTTGCCCTTTTTTGTTTAAATATTTATTTACATGAAAACTTTAAATGAGAATTATTTTGCCATTTGTTACTTTTCTTTACATTTGTTAAATACCTATTCCATTTAAGTAACACTTGTCACTAATAGGGATTTTATGTCTAAACCCAAATGTTAACTTTCTTTATAAGTTTATGTCTTAAATCTTATTATTTTACTTACATTTGTAAATTCATATTTATATGTTTTTATGTGAATTTACATGATATTCTAAATTTAGCTTTTATATTTATAAAGGTCTTATGTTAAATAAAAATTAATTTACTTAACTATATATATATTATTTTTAAATTCAATTTACCATTTATCTTTGAAATTTCAAATTATAAATTCAAGTTAAAATCAACTCATATAACTTGTATATATTTAAATACTTTTATTTATCAAATTTTATTTATTTAATCAACTGGAATCGGTATTTCAATGATTTAAAATCAGTTAATTATCCCAGTAACAGATATTAAAAATTCAGGTTATCACATTCCTCCCCCCTTAGAATCTTTTCGTCCTCGAAAAGAAACGAAACCAGAATTTATTGAAATGCTAAAAAAAACAGATAAATTTCCTTTGATCATTTTTAAAACACTTTAAAATCTATATATAGTATTATCAAAGTATTTTTATAAAAATATCATTCTACAACTCGATGTTTCAACAAGTCCATCTTCAATCTCACAGAAATTCGGTCATACGTTGATCAGGCGTAGGACTGAATATCTATAAGTACTTAGCAGACCCATTTTCAACACCCAGTGAAAATACTTTAGAAAATAATTTTATTGAAAATATAGAAAACATTTTTGATAATAGAGGATATATCTTTGGTGAGAATGCTCTGGAAATCATCACCCCCATCCATGGTCACAGTTACATCCAGGGTTACCTTGTCGTCGCAGCAAAAGTCCATGTAACTGCAGGCTCTCCACGCCCGCTCGATTACGCCATGGAACCCACACAACAGATCACAGTTACACCCAGGGTTACGTTGTCGTCGCATCAAAAGTCCATGTAACTGTAGGCTCTCAGCGGCCTCTAATTTTCGCTGTCGAAATGAAACCTCTCCACTCCTACATAGGTCGCAATCCACCGATATAAAATAAAACGCAGACTGTTGGCTCTCAGCGGCACACACGACTTTCGCTATGTTATACCATAGATCGCAGTTACATCCTGGGTTACGTTGCCATCACAGCAAAAGTCCATGTATCTGTTGGCTCTCAACGGCACACACGACTTACGCTATGGTATATTCTACTCATAATCCTCAGGAACTAGTTTTGTCCGGACTCCTCACAGGATCAACTTTAGAACCCCCCCCTTGGGGCTCAAGGCAGCACCACTCGGTGGTACTCCTGAGAAGTTCATTTCAAGGGAGCGCCTTTTTCGCCAGAGCCATCATCAAAACATTTTATACTATACATATATAGTATCTTCAAATCATACACCTAGTATGATCTCATACAAAGCTCCTTTACACAAAATTGATTATTCCAAAATCGAAAATTCTCAAGCTAGGCTTTCCAAATCCTCATACTGATTTTACCCAAAAATCAAAAGCCTTTTCCAAATCCAAAGGTTCCCAAAACCCTTTTTCCAAAATCCTCATATGATCCTTTATATATATATATATATATATATTCAGATATATAAAATCTTTTAAAACATTGGATCATTTCAAACTTGCATAAAATTCCTTTTATACTTCAAAACATTTCCAAAAACCCTTTTCTTCTGGCAATATCATTTTCATTCAAATCCGTACGATGTACACATATCATCCGTACGCTATACCAATCTGATCGCTCACTCGATCACACAATTTCACTTCCGAACTAGTATCGTCCACCCGACTTTCTAGTGCGGACACAGATCTGGTTTCTTGATCAGAAACCGTCATTCTCCTTGCATAGCTTAACTATGATAGAGAATATCCAGAACCAATCAACAATCCATATCCAGGTTCGCCGTCGCAAATCGAGTGAAAAATCCCAACTCGGATCGACTTAATTATCTCGAAATTTTGTGCTTGAATCTGGATCAAATCACTATGCGAATAGAATAACATGCGTACACCATACGTATTTATCTTTATTGGTTATTAGCCAAATCAATTCTCTTTCTATTCTCATTCACCTTAATTTTCATTCACTTACCCACAATTGCTTCAATTCATTTGGATTATCACCTCTATTCTTATCTCGATTGGGTATTTAAACAATAACAGTTTAAACTCCGACCAGTTAATTTAGAAAATAACTTGACATATTTAAAAATAGATAAGTTGTGATGACCAGGAATTTGAAAGCAATATCAATTTAATAATCTGTAATAAAAATTAAATTGATTTGATAATCTTTGTAATGAGATTTGAATTAATTTAATAATTCAATAGAATAAATAGTTAATTGATAGATTTTATCTTTTTAAATCTAATATTTTTTTTATTTATAATATATATAGAGAATATTGTATATATTGTAAATAGGTATTGTTTTAAATGAATCATATTTTCTATAAAATTTATATCCTTAGTAAAATTTGAAATTATGATTTTATTTAAAGGTTAAACTTTTTAAAAGCCATTTAATAAATAAAATATGATTTTAAATACCTAAGATAAATATTAAATGATTTAAAATATGTGTAACTCAAGTTTAAAATTTAAATAAATAACAATGAGATTATTTTGAGTTTCTTTTAAATATAATGTGATAAAATAAATAACTTGTTAATAAGAAGATAATTTCTTTTTATAAGTTATTTATGGTTATTAAATATTGTTATTTCTAAAAATATAATAATACAATGTTTCAACAAATAAATTTTTAATAAAAATGATTGTCTTTCAAAAATTCATATTTGTAGTTGTATTTATAAATAAACTAGATTTCAAAATTATTTTTGAACTTGAATTTCAAAGTTTTTAGAATTTAAATTATAAATGTTTATAATTTGTTTTGATTTTGAAATATTTGTATAAACCTTATTTTATAAATATAATTGGATTTATTCATTTTAAAATTTATCTACATCTAAAAAAATACATGTTAACTAATAAACTAAACAGAGATTCACTTTTATCTTATATTAACATGATAACAAATAACTAATTAGCATTTAACTATAACTAAATTACATAATTATAACAAATTAAAATTTAAGACAAATGTAAACATTATACTAATTAAAAGAACAAGTGTTAATACATAAACATGACAAAGTGACAAGTGTTTAAATTGTAAGACAAGTGTCATTTAAATTTGGTTTTCTTTTATTTATTTGTTTAATTAGGTTTAATTTCAGTTTTTATAACCAAATCTTTTTCTTCATTTCTTTCTTTTTCTAAATCAAAAGCCAAACATAAATCTTCAAATCCAAAATACTAAACAAATCTGAAAAAGGAAAATAAACACTTTCCAAAAACAAAAATCATCTTCAAAAACCTCCACATCTTCATGTTTAAAAATATATATATGTCACCATTTTGAAATGAAGCAAGGATTCTGCATTTCTGGAATTAGCCTGCATGCAAACCAAAAAGCAATCCTATATTCAAGCAAACCTGCATTCTTATTCAAGCCACTGCAGTTTCAAATTTAAGAAACAAAGCATCCATGTCAGTTGTATATTTGGAGATCTGTGCAAGCAATCTGATTTTCTTTCAAATCAGGTGCTTGTCCTCTGCTTTCTGTGAGTAACTTCTCTGTTTTCTAAAAAGTTTAAATTTAATAAGTTGCATGATTTATTCTCTGTGATAAAATGTGCTGAATGTATACTTGAATACATTATGCAGTGACTATAATATGTTTGTGATTCCTAAAGCATACTCCCTGATTTTATATATATCATGTGTTCAGGTTCTTGCTTTATAAATCAAACATATAGATTTACACCTCTGATTCAATTTAGATTTAATCAAAATTATTTGTTTAAGATAAGTTTTAGTTTAAAATTTTTAGTTAAGTTAAAATAACCTGCAAACATCTCTGTAACCCAGAGTGTGATGAATCATGTTTAAAAATGTGGAAATTTATATTGAACAAATTATGAATTCAGTATTAAGAATTAAATAGCTAGATCAAAACTTAATTTTTGGAACAAAAAATAGGATTTTTAGTGGAGGGGTTGTGGTGCTATCCTATGTTGAACTATAAATGCAAATTTGGGATTTTGGGAAGGTCTCTGCTTTCTAGGTGATTGGAAGCTTTGATATTGATGAAGTGGTGAACAGAGAAGAGGAAATAAATACTGGATGATGATGAAATTCATCGAGGAGGCAGTGGCAGTTGAATCTCTTCTGTAAACCTAGTTACTGTTGGGTTGAGTGTTTTTGATTAGTTTGTCTTCTCCAATTGATCGAGTGTAGTAAGGATTTGTGGGTCGATAGCTCGAACGTAGTTGAAGTCATAGCCGGAATTTTTGCCACTCCGGTGGTCAGAAGGTGGTAGATGATGGCGATGCCAGATTTTGGGGGAGTTGGACTGATTGGTTCCAGGTTTTGGAAATTTACCTCAAATTAAAATTCAAGGTGGATAAGGGTATGGAGATGGATGTATTGGACTGGAGAGTTGAAGGATTGATGTGATGAAGTCACCGGAGAGGGAGTTTAATGGCCGGAGGCACAGTGCACGTGCACCATGCAAAACTTTTTGGTCTGATGTTACTGGGTATAGTGGAATTTTGTCTCGAGTTTAACTCGGGTATTTCTATGTTTTGCCCGAAGATTTTGGTTAGATGACTCGAAACAAACATAAGGTTGACTCGGGTAATTTTTTTTTATTATTACAGTTTTCGTTGGAAACTGTCTGCAGGTTTAAGTTTAAATCAAAATTTAAATGAATAAGTTATTATGTTAAGATTTAAACAAAGTTCAAATCTGCAGTTAGAATTATAGCTTTAAACGATTTGAAATCTTATGAGCATAAAAATTTGAAAATGGTTTTCAGATTTTTTTAAAAAAAAGGAAAACCTGGCAGTTTCTGGAAAATTTAAATTTCAATTTAGATCTGAAAGCTAATTTTAACTTAGCAGTTTGAATTCAAATCTAAGTCCAGTTTTCATAAGAATCTTTAAATCTTCAAGTTTTGTTTTTAAATAAGGAGTTTGAAAATCAAGATGTAAAGCAAGAGTTCAATGCAAGTTTAAATTCAAATAATTTTACATAAGGAATGGTTCAAAGATTTTGAATTTAAAAATCTGGATATTTAAATAAATTTTAGAATTTGAATGTTTCAAACAAGTTTAAAATTTAAGTTGTTTATTAGGAGTAAATTTGTTTTCAAACAAATATTTTTAAAACTTGATTTCCTTTTCGAATGAAATCATTTATAAAAGATTTATAATAGAAAGTTAAATGATTATTAACTTGAATTTGAAATTTAAATAATAATGTATTTTAAACTTAATTTTTAATTAAATTAAGTATATTAAGACTTATCTTATATAAGTTTTATTTTTAAGTAATGAATGTGATTTACATTTACTTTGGAAAGAATAAATGGAATTTAAAATTGGATAATGCTATAATAAATATCATTTTGAATTTTTGATTCAAAATGAAATTTGAATTTAAAAGTTCTAAGTATACTTTAATATTTATACAATTATTAATAAGGAATGGATTATCTTAGAAATTATTAAGACATTAATATAATTAAATAAATTGGATAATTAAGGAATAACTTATTTATTTAATTTATTTAATTAATATTTTGGATTAATTTAAATTAAAGATAATTAAGAAGTAATTAAAAAAATTAAAGAATTAATAATAGTTGATGATGGTCATTAACTAAAGTTTATTTAGTAATTAATTAATATAGTTAAATTTTAATAATTAATTAGATTGATTAATTAATAAATTATAAAATTTATTTAATTTTAATTACTTAAATAAAAGTAATTAAGACATTAATTACTTAATTAATGAAGTTATTGAGTTTGGTTTAAATTAATTAATTAAGTTTAATTAATTTTAAACATGGGATTTGATAATAATTACTTGATGTAATTAATGGGATTACTCAGTGAAGTAATTAAAGATAATTACTTAATGTAATTAATAGACGATATTGGGATTGTGAAAATAATTTGGATTAAATTATTTTGTGTAATTAATCAAGTGATTAATTAAATAAATTAATTAAGGAATAATTAATTTGATAAGTAATTAAGGGTAATTAATTACAGAATGAGGTTAATCAAAGGTGATTAATAATTATGGATTAAGTGAGATTAATTACTGAAAGTAATTAATTAATAGAGTAATTAATTAAATTTAATTAAGAATCATTAATTAATATGATTAATGATGTAATTAAGATTGATTAATTAATATTAATTAATCAATAATAAGTAATTAAGGATAATTAATTAATTTTAATTAATTAAGGTTAAATGTAATTAATTATAGTTAATTAATTAATGAAGTAATTAGAGGTTAATTACTGTATTTGGTTTAGGGTAATTAATTTTGTGAAATTAATTTAAAGATAATTAATCAGGATTGATTAATTAAGATGATAAATTAGAGGTTAATCAATTAATTAATTTGTAATTAATTAATGATGATATAAGCAAGATTTATATTGTGTGAATAATTAATTCAATTCATTTTAAATTAATTAAAGATGATGTAATTAATTTAATTCATTTTAAATTAATCATAGATAGCATGATTATAGATCATTGCTTATGAATAGTTGTTATTGGTTGCTTTGAATGGTTTTGAATCTCAGCTATGAGATTAATAATGTTGAGTGATATGGATGTATTGGTTGCATTGTGATGGTGATATGGTTATCTTTGATAATGACAAATGTGGATTATCTGTGGTTATGATAATGATAATTATCTGTTGTGAATCTATGAGTTATCTATCTGTGTGTATATAGATAATTAGATTGAATTGTTTTAAACTTTAAAACAACTTGGACCTAAAAGACACGCTTTAGATTTCGATGAGACCGGGATCGAGTTTCCATATTTGGAATCCGAAAACCACATCAATTCCAATTAAACGTTAGGTCGTTAATCCAAGTGGAGCGAGTGAAGACTCGAGGTGTAAGGACTATACGTCAATATAACTCTGTGGGTGATTCCGTAATGAGTTTGATGGAATAGTACTTATAGATTCGAGATGGTGGTTCAGAGTGCAAGGGTTATCGTCGTTAACTCTGTGGGTGATTCCGTAATGAGTGTAACGAGATAATGCCTTCGGTTTCGTTCGAACCCGGAACGAACTTGTATGGATTGAATGCTTTCAGAACATCGTCAGGTGGACGATGAGCATTCTAAGATAATGTGTCCACTAAAGGTAATCGTAGCCTCAAGCCTCATCAATAGGGAATGGCTAAAACAGGGGAGGTACAGCAAGGCTTCGTGGGTACCACCCACTGGAGAGCAAGATTAATCCCTGTCTAGAGGTCCCTTTTTATTCGGCTTAGTGGGCAGTTGGAATTGCGCACCAACCGCGGGGTTGTCTTGTTCGGAACTATTCAGTAAGGAATGGGTCCGGCCTTGTGTTGCAGAGGAGTGGGAGTACTCCTTGGTACGTTGATCTAGGCCACGTAGTGTGACGGGCGGTACCCCAGTAGCCCTGCCATTGATGGAATCCAAAATCCAATAAGTGCCGTACGTATTAGTTGTGCCCAACTATGTTGGAACGTGAGATGTAAGCATTCCATCTATTTCTGTATTTTACTTGAAAACCCTAGATACTATTATAATATCACTGGATTTCCTATCAAATGTTTTGGTTAGCGTAAGGTAAAAACTTTTCCATGTTTATGTGTGGGAAGTCTTACGTGATACCTTTCTTTTCAAAAGGTTTTTGAAAGTTAAGCAACTTTAACCTGTTACTCACACCAGACCCATGTCTGACCCGGAGTTTATTTTTGTTTTTCATAAACTCTTGGGTACTCAATTTTTTACGAGTAGCCAAGGGAGTCAGGTTAGCTTTGACGAATATTGGAGGAGAAATGGAGTAGGAGGCTTCTGCGTTAGATATTAGTATTCCGCTGTGTGTTCTGTGATTGTCTCTGAGTTGTATTATGTTGTAAATACTAGACAGGTGTTTATAACTGTCTAGTATGTGTTGTATATCTATGTACTCTGATAGTGGTTGTAAACTATGTAATATTTTATGTTATTAATATAATTTATTCGTTCCGCTGTTTAGATTCTGATGTGTTGTTTCTTCTTCTTCTCTTTCTTTATCTTTTCTATCCCTTTCTTTTCTTATTAGCGATGCGACTTTCTGGAGTTAGGAAGTGGGGTCGTTACATAAGTAGTTGAAAAATAATTACTAGTTTGTAAAATAGCTGTAAAATAATTCAGTAATGGTAAAATAATTGAAAAATAGTTAAATAGTCATAGAAATTTTAAATAATTGCAGAATAACTATAAAATAGTAATTAGTTGTTGAAAATAGTAATTAGTTTATAAAATAGTTAGAAAACTGTTAAACAGTCTCAAAAATAATTGTAAAACAAGTATAAGATAGTTTGGCTTTTAAAAGAAAGGTTGTTTATATAATGAATAGCTTGGAAAAATAGGTTTATATTAAAATAATTTATATTGAAAATAGTCCAGAGTCAAAACTGTTCACTTTCCAGTTTCCATTCTCAATCAATTCAATTTAAATTTCCTCTTCCATTTAAATTGACCCAATTCTTATTTTTTTAATAACTCCAATTCCCATTGGACTTGATTTATTCCCAATTCAAGTTGAATTAATTCTCAATTCCTTTTTGATTTAAATCAAATTCCATTTGATTTTAAACATATTCAACTTTAATTACAATTCCAAGTTATTCCAATCACTTTGGACTAATATCCATTCAATTGAACCTACTTCAATTCCAATCCAGTTCAACTCCAGTTTGAAATAGTTCCAATTTCAAATCCCATTTGAATTTAAAAATATTCAATTTTAATTATAATTTGAACTAATTTCAAATTTCAAATTTAAACCATCTCGAATTATATAAATTCGAGTTAATACTTCAAATGTTGATTTAATTCCTTTAAATCAATTTACCCTTTTTATCCCAACAATGGATTACCATACTCCATTTCTCGTTCATTTAAACAAATCCAATTCACAACTTAAAGATTTTTAACAACAATAGGATGATATCATCTAATTCATCTTAAAACATCCATCAATTTACAATTTTCAGACCTCACACCCATTTTCAGATCACACAAACTCCCAATTCAGATTAACCATTTAACTCCCGAAATTAAATTCCAATTCCATCTTGAAATTCCCAAATCATGTGATCATTCCAACTTATTTTACTTTTTCCCAAGTTAAACTCAATTTACTTAATTCAGTCGACCTTACCCAATTTGAACTTCCTTTTCAAATTTTAAACTTCACATAAATAATCTTCCCACTTATTAAGTTCAAAAACTTTCACTTTGGTTATCATATCTCATTCCAAATTGAAAACTCAATATTTAGAGTTTATTTCAAACTACCTTTGATACTATGTATATCCACCTATATACATATTAATTTCTTCTACATACCAAGTTACACTTTAAAATTTTAAACCACCTTTGGTTTTTAATTTAAAACAAATTTCTTTTAAATTTTCAAACAACTCTTTGTTCGAAATAGGACCATTCGTTCAAATGCATTAAGTAATCTTATTTATTATTTCTTTAAATTAATTACATCATTAATTAATCACATTCGGTAATTAACTTATTTCTTAATTACCTGCATTAAGAAATTGTCCCTTAAATTACTTACCTCTAGCTACTTCATCAAGTAACTCCTTCTTATTTATCAATTCCAATTATTATCCATTAATTAATCTCACTAAATAAAGTTTAATTAATTACATAAATTAATTGATTATCCTTATCCTAAAACTTTTCCCAAATTTAATTCCAGTTTGGTTGTATTTCTATTACTTCTTAATTCTTACTATTATTTTTAGTTTAATTAATACTACAACCAATTTCCATAATATAATAGATAATCTATTTCTTATATAAGATTCATTTATTTTTGAAATCATTTAAAACCTTTATACAATAAAATAACAAATACGCTCTCTCTCTCTCTCTCTCACACACACACACACACACATATATATATATATACACACTCAACTCATCCTAGGGTACCACTTACCCTATCCTTAATGAGTATACCCACCAGAGCCAAGGTTCTCGCTTAACCTTCAGCTCTGATACCAAATGTAACGACCCGGAAATTTCTATTCCGAAATTTCCAGATAGTTAGTGAAAAAAAGAAAAGAGAAAGAAGAAGAAACAGAAAACTCAAACTCAGAATTTCACGTTTGCAGCGAATAAAATATAATAGCAAATAATAACAGTTTACAAAAAGAACTATATCAGTACATTTACATTTTTATATATCAGAGTTACAACATTAACACAACACAGGACGGTTCTAAATCAGCATGTCCTAGATATACAACTATATATCGCAGCGGGTACGCTCCATACGTTCCAGCCATTCAGCTCGCCTTCTATGCTCCAGAACGTCCTTACCTGAAAATCTGTAATACTCGGTCTGACCCGAGCATTACATCAAAGTAACACCCGGGTCAGGCTGGAAACCAGCGTGAGTAAATCCATCTAACTTGGGATACAAAAGCATACAATTTATATAAACCCAGGGTATTTTATATTGATTTACACTTCATAAGTTATTATAGACAACAATCAATTCACACATCAATTTCTAAGTGTCAAAACATAGATTTAAATGGTCCAATTTTACATAAGTCATTCCACTTCAGCCTATTAGTTTCACATTTCAAATTATAAAAATCGAAGTTGTTTCCGGTATTCACTAATACCCGACTCCGGTCTCTTCGAAACCATTGCCAACTTAACTTAAATCATTCAAGTGAAATACAATTCTACTTTAATACAGGATGTCACAGTAATTCATCATCAATAGATGACCACACCTTCACAGTTTAAATCGAACATATCATATCACATAGCAACACGATCCATCTATTAGGGATAACAATTAACCAAGGCTTCCAATATCATTCTATTCATCCTTTAATTATATTTAAGTAATTAACCCTTAATTAATTTCACAAACTAATTATCCTTATCCCAATATGGTAATTAATCTTTAATAGATATCAATTCAATAGATATCATCTAAATTCAGACATTCCATAACCCATCATCCATAAACAGGTATTATCAATTTATATCATAAAAAATTTAATTACTTAAATTAACTCCTTAAGAATTAATCAATTAATCTTGCTTATACAATCATTAATTAATTACTAACCTTAATTTATTAATTACATCCTTGATTAACTCACTTAATCTATTAATCAATCCTTAATCCCAGATTAATTACCCTTCATTTATCAATTAATAATCCTTAATTAACTGTTAATCCATCCTTGATTAATAGATAATAAATCCTTAATTATCATTTGATTAATACTTAATCACCATTGATTAATCAACTAATTACCACTTAACAACTTCTTAATTAATCCTTGATTACGGATTAATTATTATTTAATTATTAATTCATAAAACCTTAATTATTAATTAATAAAACTTAATTTACAAGTTAAGAACTTCTTAATTATTAGTTAAGTATCCTTTTATTTCTTAACTAATTACTCATTAATTACTTAATTAGTAAATCTTAACCTCTTGATTAAATTAAGCTTGATTTCACTTAATTACTTGATTAATGAATCCTTAATCATTAATTAATAATCTAATTAATGATCTTTTAATCACTGATTAATTAATTTTAAATAATTAACCGTAATCCATAATCATTTATCAATCAAGTAAATTATTTTTCCTTGATAATTTCTTAATCATTCCTTTATAATTTCTTTAAATTAACTTAATCAAAATTTAAGATATCAAAACCTTAATTAAGATAAAACATTATCTATAAATGCTTTAATTACCCTTAACATATTTACATCAATACCTTATAACTATCTTTACCTAATTAAATTATTAATTAAGTTTTTAAGTTAAACAATCATTTAACTTGAAAAATTAAAGTTATTAAAAAACAACTTTAAATAGCTTAAATATTTATCAATTTGTACATTTTAAAAGCTAGTTTCAATTTGAATTTAAAACTGGTCTTTTATATAAACAAAAAAAAATTATTTTCAAATTTGATTTTAAATCACTTTAAATTTTTAACAAAATTTAAATTTAACAAAACTTCAAAACTTCTTAAAATATGTTTAAGAAAACATTTATTAAGACATCAAGTAATTTATATAAAAGTTTCAAACCAATTTTTAAAACTTTAAATATCAGAAACAAATTTTAAATAAAAACCTTTTTAAAACTTTATTGCTGTTTTCACATTTGCTGCTTCGGGTCTATCCCGTTTCTTACTCGAGTCAATCCCGTGTCCTCTTTCTTCCCAATTTTTTTTTAATTCAACTACTTACTATTTTACAGTAGTAAATAATTCAAGGTTTAAAACTTTATTACTTTTTTTTAATTAAACTTGGATTCTAAAATTCAAACTTGAATCTAAAACTTAGTTTAAACCCAAGTTTTACCTTTATAAATTTCAGCTTTTAAAGTTTTAAAACAGATACTACAGGCCTTATTAAAACCTGTAAACCAGTGAAATAACCGAGACTCCCCAAATCACTTCGAGTCTATAATCCAACCTCCCCGAGTAAACACCCCACCACTTCGAGTCCAATCCAAATTTACCCGTGGTTCTTTCTGCTATAACTCAAAACATCACCAAAAAAACAATACTTCACCGTGCATATGCACGGTGACTCCGGCCATTGTTGATCATCAGCGATGATCGCTGCCCTCCAGAAACCAAACTAGCAACCCACCTCGACCCTCGATTCGTGACAAACTTCCAGAAATCAAATTTGAGCACAATTACTAAACTTGGAATAGCTGAAACACCACCAACCCAAACCTGGAAATTCACCGCCGATCATTCTCCGACCACCTGACGTTCTACCACTTCGGCCGTAACTACTTCAACATCCAAGCTAACATTACCCCAAGCCTTGACACACTCGATCCTCTATACACACCTTAATGTTCGAAAATTAAACACAACCAAAAACTAGGGTTCTAAAGGAATTTCTACTGCCACGTCTCCTCTGGTGAATTTCATCACCATCCACTATTTTTCTTATCATCTACAAACACTCTATTGTCAGGAAGAACTCTATCCCCTCCAGTTTCATAGATCTCCAGGAATCACCACTTCTCCCACTTCAGTTCATCTCATTACTGCATTCTCAACTTACTTCTAAATAACTTGATTCTTGATTTAAAATCACATTTTAATCAAAGCTTTTGATTAATAATACTGGATTACTAAATTATACAGTTTGAGTTTTTAGTATGTGTCAACAAATACTGATGTTTTAATGTTTCCAGGTATCAAAGCTTATATTGGCTTGCTTAAATTTTTAAACTATAATTTAAGTTAATCAAACCACTTTTGTTTAATATTAGATCCTATCAACAACTAAGTTAAGAGGTAAGGATTTTATGTACAGATTTTAAACCAGGGTTCAAACAAAACATACACTCAGCAAGCATACAAATAATATTTACATCAGACATCTATTTATAATAATATGTAATGCCTATTCATCTCAACATGCAATCATGCAACCAAATTTAAAATTAATTTTTTTTTTTCAAAAAGGTTACTCACCTTGTTTTTTATGTTTTGAATAGAAGAGCCTTGATAAAATTTTATTTGAACTGCATGCTTTTGATCTTATTTAGTTTCTGGTTTCCAGTTTTGCTTTCGCTGGATTTGAATCTGATTTCTAAATGCTGAGTTAAACCTTGAATCTCCATGCTAGCTTCTTCTATTTTTTTTTTAAACCCTGTTCAGATTTCTCCTCTGGTTTGCCTTGATACTTTCCTGATTTCAGTTTGAAGTTACTTGATTGAATTTTCTGCTTTGATTTGTTTACAGTCCATTTTTCTGATTGTTCTTATTATAAACTTTTGTTTCTCCTTTGCCCCCTTTTTTTAAATATTTATTTATATGAAAACTTTAAATGCGAATTGTTTTGCCATTTGTTACTTTTCTTTACATTTTTTAAATACCTATTCCATTTAAGAAACACTTGTCACTAATAGGGATTTTATGTCTAAACCCAAATGTTAACTTTCTTTATAAGTTTATGGCTTAAATCTTATTATTTTACTTACATTTGTAAATTCATATTTATATGTTTTTATGTGAATTTACATGATATACTAAATTTAGCTTTTATATTTATAAAGGTCTTATGTTAAATAAAATTAATTTACTTAACTATATATATATATATTATTTTTAAATTCAATTTACCATTTATCTTTGAAATTTTAAATTATAAATTCAAGGTAAAATCAAATAATATAACTTGTATATATTTAAATACTTTTATTTATCAAATTTTATTTATTTAATCAACTGGAATCGGTATTTCAATGATTTAAAATCAGTTAATTATCCCATTAACAGATATTAAAAATTCAGGTTAACACAGGTTTAGCGATAAACCTTAGCTTTGTGGGGTTTGACTCTTTACTAATAGGGTAGTAATACCCTACAGGAGTCGCTGAGTGTATATATATGAGAGAGCGTACTTTTTAGTGTTATAAAAAGGATTTAATATTGTGTTAATCTATTCCGTTTTGTATTTATAAATTCTGCTTGATGCATGGGACACTATGACATCAATAGGGATTTCTAAACACTTAATAGGACAGACCGACATAGTATTTGTTTTAATATAGGTGAATGAAATAATTTTTCCTATTATATTTTCTATATATAAAATAATTTTTAAAATGATATATATATTTGGTTCCAATATATTGGTTGTTAGGTAATGAAATTTATAAATAATAGTGAAATAAGATTGAAAATAAATTAAATGAAAATTGAAAATTTAGAACTTAAGTTCCGGGGTTTTGAAAATTTCTTTCAAATGATTTTGGAATATAATAATAATATTTTAGAAGTATTTTCTGATATAAATATTTCAGTATAATTTGGAAGAAGTGTTTTAAAAGAAATTTGGAAAAGAAATTATTTTCCAGCGACAAAGAGAAGAGCGCTGATTTAAACATTTAAAATTCTTTGGAATTTATTTTTATTCGAAATTACTTTATATAATATGCATTTTAAAGTTTAAACCCAAAGTTTGAAATCACCGGAAATTAAATTCTTAAATTCTTGATTTAAATTCATTACAATTTCCAAATAAATTTATAAACCATGTTTTTATTTCAATTATTTATATATGAGACAAAGACTAACGGTTTAGGTGCCATTTTTTTAAAATCCAATATTGTTTATTAACAACCAATTCAATTAACTATTAAAATTCATAAAATCATGCTTAAGTATATAATATAATTATTCAAAATTTATTTCATTTACCAAATTTGGAAATAATATTGTGTCAGTTTGCTCTGTTCAAGCGTTTTGGAAATCCTATCAATAGCGTTGATCAGACGAATCGATCGAAAACCCAAATC
Organism: Allium cepa; assembly: GCA_030765085.1. NCBI lineage: Eukaryota > Viridiplantae > Streptophyta > Magnoliopsida > Asparagales > Amaryllidaceae > Allium > Allium cepa. Next base: position 180,199,494 of record CM060940.1, read on the forward strand.
AACATCAACAACTCAAACAACACAATATATAAAACATTTTAAATATAAATTTACAAATACACTTCCTCGCTCGACGATACGAGAATAGATATCAAAACAATAATAGAGATTCAAATTTGATGGACTCAAATCAAAGAGAATTTTGATTCGAAGATAGGTTTGAAACGAAGATGAGATAATTAAATAACAAAATAGGAAGATGGATAAGTTTATATAAATCGCGGGCAACCTTAACCGGGTCGTCCGTAACTTCAAGAATAAGATTGATGCTGAATTCCGAGGTAAATTAACATTCGATCTCAAAAAATAGAATTCAGGTATTACAGGAGATAGATAGCATCGTAAACCGAGGATACAGAAATCTCTGGTAAATCAATGCCTATTGTAAAGGAGTTTCATCCATTTACAAATAATTCGAAGATTGGCGAGCGTGCCAATTCATTATAAAGATTATTCGAAGTGGAGTTATGGGATACTCCAGAATTGAAAGAAGACGAATAATGAGGGACATGAATGAATTTTGAAACCGCAGGGAACGTTCCAAAATTCAAAGGAATTGAGTCAAAAGGAAGAGATTGAAACTCGAATGAGAGTGATTCTGTAAATACATTTACCATATATGCTAAGTTCTGCCTAGAGCTACCAAAGCTTTGATACCAACTGTAACGACCCGCTATTTTGGACTATTCGCATCCGCACATGTCGGACTTGAATAATTCAAAATACCAAATTGTTAATTTAAATTTGGCAAAACTCAGATATACATTAAATAAATAATCACAGAAACACAGACACAGAGTAATAATATGCAGCGGAATTAAAAGAGATAGTAGTTCATGAATCTAATATATATATATATCAGAGTTAAATAAATTACAACAGAAGTCTCGAATACAATAATCGAATACAAGAATCAAAATACAACACTGGAATCAACTGAATCTCTGAAAGTTGGATAGATAGTTGGATCCCCAGGCGAAGCTCCAACTCCAAAGGCGATTCTCAAAAGCTGAACCACTCAGTCTGACCCGAGCGTAAAGCAAAACACAAAACACTCGAGTCAGGATTAACATTCTCGTATCAATAAATCCAACTCAAGTGAAATAGAAATCGAAATACAAGTAACTTAAAGGATGTTGGAATCACCATCCTCTAAGGATCCGTTAAACTATCTACTAGGTAGTAGTGTACGCTAAATAGATAATGTCTATCAGTAATATAAAGTATCAAAATAGTGTTAAGGTGTTACCATTATCCCCCTTAACACATTTTATATAAGCATCATAGTTTATACAGCACTGTAAACTCCACCGTAAACTAGTGGGATATCAGAGAGTACTCCATAGGTATAACACAAAACAAATTCGTAGTGTGTAACGTCAAGGATTTTCGTTCTTCGAAAATTCAACATCGACACTCACTTTATCGACTGCCGAGAAATCGAAGGCCGAAAACCGAGATGTTATGGGTTTTAAAAAGAATTTAAGAAAAGAAAAAAAAGAAGAGAGAAAAAGAAGAAAGAAAAGAAAAAGAGAGAAAAGATAGAACATAGAGAGGAAAGAAGAGAATAGAGAACATTTTGAAAACATAGAAGAAAAGAGAATAGAGAATTTGAAAATAGAAGATAGAAGCATTTTAATTATAGAACGGACAGAAAGGAAACAACGGAATCTCACAATTCGCAGCGGAACAACATATAATAATAAATGAATAATCTTTAAACAAAGAACTATATCAGTTATTACATTACATTTCATTTCATTACATCATATCATCAGAGTGTACAACAACAACATACAACATCAAACAGTGCAGCGGAAAAAGAAATACTATATACTAGTAATACGCCATGCCATCCAGCCTGCCTCCAGCAACTCCAGAATATCCAGAATATCCTGATAAATCTAACTCTTGACTGCCCGTGTGGAAATTGGTGGGCACCCAGAGTTTAGGAAGGAAAACAATAAACTCCGAGTCAGTCATGTGACTGGTGTGAGAATTCAAAACAGTTTATTTATTTTTTTTAAAATCAAAATAGAGGAATATTTTTAAGTCAATTCGCAATGCTTTTAAAAATGAGACTACCATAAGGCCTCCCGCACACACACACAATGCAAACGCAGAATCGGAGGAGATTTCTCCTTATGATAGTCAAAGATGCTTGATACGCATTTAAAATAACATTTGATATTATTATTAGTGCATAGTGTATAACAAATTCATTTCGAAAGTAGAATATAAATCTTAGCCAACATAGACATTTCGAACTATGCCTACTATAGCTACCATCCAAACAGTGGTGACCACCATAAGTGAATGGCAGGTTCTACAACTAATACCGTACAAGTTTCGTATTGGGAATTGGATTTCCAACGAATGATCAGGCCAAGGAACTTCCCATTGCCACATGAGAATGCCTCTGGATGGACATCCCCGAGAACCAAACCGGATCTCTACCAACACAAGGCCGGGTTACTCCTAACTGAGTAACAACTGACCGAATATGCCATCCCCCGGTCCTTTGGGACCTTTATCAACCGAGCGCTCGTAATCAATTCACACAATCATAAAGTGTTTTCAACATGAGTAAGTATCTGGGCTCCATACCATGATACCACCCTTTTCCAGAAGGAAATGAACATATTCTAAAGGGTGCTACCCCTCATAACCTTGCTGCTTCTTTCCTGTTTTGACCATTCACGGGGTGTGAGGCTCGACGAATTCACGTCCACAAAAACATACTTTATACAAAAGCCATGCTTTGGGTCAACAAATGATCAACACAATGATCACTAGGATAGACGATCAAATAAATGATCCTATCACAAATAATCAACACAATGATCATTTCAGCATCACTCAGCATGTCACATTACCAAACTGGGAATATATCGCTGATAACTTCAACTATATAACCTTTGAGCACATACGTCTCAAAGAAGGGTGTTAAGCAAAGAATAAATTCTCCGCCACCAACAGAAATATATTTGAAAGAAATCGGCTTTATATCTCAACTTGTAATGTCAGGCATACAATCCATGCAAGTCTGTTCCGGGATCGAACAAAACCGAAGGCACTTACAAAGAAGTCCTTGCAATCCGGATATTCACAATCCTGATCGGATTTCCCATCACTTAGGGAGTTTCTATACCGGCGCGACTCGGTGCAGAAACAATCGATAGGTCATCCTATCGCTCTCGCAAATATCCGGTCTTCAACACCGATCTTCAATGCAATTCACAACGACGTATCACATATTCGGAATGGGTTATACGACCCCATGGTCCTTTCCCGGTTAACCCGAATAGTGAGCGCTTATTCAAAAATAAGTGTGCATTCAAATTCAATCAAATCACATCAAATACCCATTCAAAGGGAAATACTGATAGTCGGCTATTGAACTATCAATGGATATGCATACATCACCAGATTCCAAATAATTTTCCAAATTATTTATTTTCCAAAATATCTTTACAAGATATAAAATTCCAACACTTCAAAAATAAATCAATATTTATTTTCAAACAAATTTCACTTTCACATATAAATTCCATAATGAATTTATACTTCAAAATATCCATGCATATATGATTTCAACTATTCATTTCAATTTATCTTCAAAAAGATAAATTCTAATTTTTCACTTCATATTGGAAAACATTCCCATACTTATTAAATAAGTAATTCACAATCTTTTATTTTCAACACTTAGAAAATATTCAATATACTTAAACCGAATTAAGTATATATTTCTTTCTTTAAGGAAATCATTCACTTAACATATTTATTTGGGCCAAAACGAATGTTGCGTAAAACATCGTTACGACAACCCAAAATCACTAGTATAGGGATTCGAAATTAAAATAGATATATAAATCCCAATACTAAACCAAAACATTTCCATTCGGAAATCATTTACTATAACAACAATGTTATAGTCCACTATTTCCTTTTATTTCTCGAAACATCTATTTCAACAATAAATGTTGAAATCTATGGTTTCGAATCTCTATACCTTTTAAAACATCGTTAGATCGTTTTAATTCTGTTTAAAACACCAAATGTAAAACAATTTCTTTAACGTGTTATTCACTATTCAAAAACGTGAATAAACTTCGTTAACAAATTTCATCCTTTTATTCAATTTATTTTAAAGGATTATTCACTATTCAAAAATGTGAATATAACTCCATTAATAGGTTATAACAATTAACTTATCAAAATAAGTCGTTTGCGAATTTATAAAACAACGTTTATAAACTCCATTTCTATTTGTTTTATAACTTCTTTCTTTATAAATTTTCTTTATTAACCTATTTACTTTATATCTCAATTATGAACTAAAGTCCATATTATAAGTCAAATGCTTACAATACGATTATTTTACAAAATCGTTCTTTTAAAGACTTTCCAATTTATAAATTTTATAACTTATAAGATTCATTTATTTAACCAATCTATTCTTCAAATAATTTCACTAAATTTATAAATCTTGCTATTTATAATTTTCATTTATAACTTCACAGTTTATAATTCTATAGATTTCATTCATTTATGAAATTCATTTCCACTACATTCAAACACTTATAAAAACTCGTTTTATAATGTCCATATTTCAATTTATAAATATCCATTTATAAATCTCTTAATATAAATTAATTTATATTATTCTTTAAAACGTCTTTAAATTCTTTTAAAAACTTCACCATACTGATTTATAAAATAATTAAATTTTATAAATCCTATATTTAAACTTTTTATAACAAGTTCAGAATCCCAATTTAAACTCTTTTATAAAGTCATTAATTCCTTATTTTCAAAAATCAGCTTTTAACTATATTTCTTAAAAATCATAATTTTTATAACATTAAAAATTATAACGTTTATTTATTTGAAATGGATCAATTCCAAAAATATAGTATATTTTCAAAAATCACTTTAAAATCATTTTAAAATCCCAAATCTGGGTCCAATGATGCTACACACCAAATAGTCAATCACGACTACAACGATCCATCATATATCGATATGATAATCAATCAAATATCAAAATATCTGAAATAAAATAAAAACTGTTGAGGAATCCAGTTGGATCCCTCCAACCTGTTTCCTGCATCCAAAAACATTAGCACAATACCAATTTCGCTCCAGTACGAAATTATCGCGGTATATGTTCTTAATAAATATTATCCGCTTAATAACGGCGTAATAGGGTCTCATCCGCTAAATAAAAAATGCGGGAAATCAATCAACTGTAATATATACATATGCCAATATATATATATTGATATTATATATAATACCAATTTCACTGTTTATGAAATATTCGCGGTATATGTTTATATTAAATAACATCCGCTTACTAACGGCGCATAATGTCTATTTTAACAATCAATAGATATCAACCATCATTCATACATGCATTCAAATATTTTAAATCTAACTATTTAAAATAAAATCGAAATCTATTCGATTGAGTGAGAAGTTCTCACCTTGGTTTTAATTTCCGTTTTAGCGATTTATTTCGAATAAAATTAAACGCGCGTTTAATTTTACCCGAAATTCTCACTAACTCCAAACGACTCCAAACCAACTCCATCGCGTAGTGCTCGTCCATACGATTCCAACGCAACTGAGTTTGCATTTTTTCGACCTCGTATCATCAAGATATAGCATTTATAAGTTTACATGAATTAATAATATAAAATTTACAAATTTTATTTTATTTTTATACCACAAACCATCATCCACCGTTCACTGCCTTCAGCTTGCATCTGGGCCGCCCAAACCCCTTTCTTCCCAAACGTGGGTTCCAGGCTAAAGAGCGTAAGGCCGAACCCATATACCACCTTCAAATCCTAATTAACGTGACCTCCACGTCGACTTCCACGCTGATCAGAGGCCGCCATTCCACTCGCCTACCCACGACACACCCACGGCCATAGCAGCTCCAAGCTCGGTTGCACGCAAGTCGAGAAAGACGAGCCCAAAGCCTACACGAACGCGGCCACATATCTCGATTTATGCTGCTTTATTTTCGATCAACCCCATATAGATTTGTAGCTCTCTTCTTCCTCTTCAACGTTGTAGTTAGAAATTTTGGCTAAAACTTCACGGATTTGGAGAATTTAATGGAAAAAGATGGAGAATTTTCGGCCTTTAATCCTGTAGGTGGCGGCCGCGTTTAAAAATTAGGGTTTCCTATTATTATTTTCTTTTTAACTTGTGAATGGTGTATTTATAGAAAAAGCAAGCGTAAACACTATTCATCCCGGGAATTCCGAACTCCGATTTAGACGTCGTAACCAGCGTACCTAGGGTTTATCCCGTGTTTCGGACACAATGGAACAAGTTTCGGAAGCTAATTCGGAAGTATGTGCGAGTTATGGCTGAAAACGTTCAATTTGAATTAAACCGATTTAAGTCGATTTCTAGGCGTTTTAATTTGTACCGGACAAACGGTAAATCCAATTGACTTGAAATTTGAAACCTCACAATAATATCACATTACGGATCCGATGAAACTGGTTTCGTCGAAATCCGAGACTTTTTGAAAAATGGCTATTTTGACTCGCCAAATTTAAATTAAAAACAATTCGATGCGCTTCGAGCTGCCACGATCAAACGATAACTCCGATTGACACGAAAATTGAAATCCGGTAATAACTAACTATTACGGATCCAATGGAACTGGTTTCGTTCAATTCTGAGACTGTTCAAAAATTGGCTATTTTACAGTCGATTATTAAATATTAAAATATTCAATTTTCACAAATTAACTTTTAATTCGATTTTAAAAGTTCTAAAATATCATTCTAACTCCCATATGATAAAATAAAATTTTACTAATCATTTACAATCATTTTTAACTCAATTTTCAATTATTTCCATAATTTAACGTATTAAATTATCGATTTAATTATCCAATTAAATCCAAAAATTCAAATAAAATTTATTTGACTTATAAATTCACTTATTAATATTTAAAATTAATTAAATATTCAAATTTAAATTATTAAAAATTCTGGGTCGTTACAATCTTTCCCCCTTAAAGAATTTCGTCCTCGAAATTATAAGTAAGAAAGTTACAGAATCTATTAATTTTCCCAAAATCCATAATTAAACTTCTTACAATACTTTACTAAGTTTTCAAAATCATACTTAGTTATCTTTTCAAAAACAACTACTATTGTTTAACTTTCAACTCCAAAATCAAAGTTAAAGTTTTCCAAAATTTTCCCAATTTTCTCAAAATTTTCTAACGCCTTAAATTTCCGGAAAAATTCGCCATAGTCTCCTTTGCGCGGCTCGATCCGAAAAAAAAATGACAGTATATATATCACAAATATACATCTCATCAAGTAATGAGGCATCCCGAAGGGAAAAAAGTATAAAAATGCGATATTTAATCCGAGATATGTACCTTATATTTTTATTAGCAAGCATATATGGCTAATATAGCGCTAAAGCGAACTCCAAATGCGAAGCAAACGCGATCCGCACCTACTAAACACTCAACAAACAACATGAGAACATGCACATATGCAAATAATCTCAATATACAACATATAGCAACATAACAACTACATAATATAGCAAATGCAATATATATTCAACCATCAACCAACTACATTCCATAACCAACAATATTCATTTATATTCTCATTAATATTTAATGAATTGGTTTTCTCAGTTTAATCACATTTGATTCATTAACAGTGGATGTTCTTACTAACATTCATTTTCAATTAGTTTATATTCACTAATTTATATTCAATTCACGTTCAATTCTATTCAAATTTATTTACTTCTAATTTGAATTCAATTTCATAGCTTTCAATTTCATTAACACTTAATGAATTACATACAATCAATCAACAATCATATAACAACCAAAGTATATATAATACAACCAAATTCCTTTGCTTATATTCATTCTCATTCAATTTATTCAACTTCTAATAACATTTGATTTCAATGAATTAACACTTTCATTCATTATTTCATATCAATTATTCACATTCAATTGATTAACATTCAATCCATTCATTCAATTCTATTCAACAACTCTTAAGTTATATTTCCATTTTAACTTTAAATTACTTCTTATATATATAAGTTTATTTCACAATTGTAAACACTTTAATTATAATTTGATTCTTATAATTCTTTCACTTATACAATTGTTCTTTAATTTAGATTATTCAAACAACCTAACAATCAACTTATATACTATTTAATAATTCTGAAAAATTATTCCTTCATATATAAAATATACTTAAGGTAAAATTATTTCATTTACCCAATTTTAAAATCAATATTATGTCGATTTATCTTGTTTAAGAGTTTAGAAACCCCTATCTACGATAGTTAGCTAGACTAGATCGACGGGAATCTATAAACAATCAACCGATAAGTTAACACAATATAAAACAATTTCATATTCACTAACAAATACGCTCTCATAGCTATTATTACACTCAAACTCATTCTAGAGTACTGCTGACTCTATCTCTAACGAGTAATACCCTACAGAACCATGGTTCTCGCTTAACCATCAGAGCTCTGATACCAAATGTAACGTCAAGGATTTTCGTTCTTCGAAAATTCAACATCGACACTCACTTTATCGACTGCCGAGAAATCGAAGGCCGAAAACCGAGATGTTATGGGTTTTAAAAAGAATTTAAGAAAAGAAAAGAAAGAAGAGAGAAAAAGAAGAAAGAAAAGAAAAAGAGAGAAAAGATAGAACATAGAGAGGAAAGAAGAGAATAGAGAACATTTTGAAAACATAGAAGAAAAGAGAATAGAGAATTTGAAAATAGAAGATAGAAGCATTTTAATAATAGAACGGACAGAAAGGAAACAACAGAATCTCACAATTCGCAGCGGAACAACATATAATAATAAATGAATAATCTTTAAACAAAGAACTATATCAGTTATTACATTACATTTCATTTCATTACATCATATCATCAGAGTGTACAACAACAACATACAACATCAAACAGTGCAGCGGAAAAAGAAATACTATATACTAGTAATACGCCATGCCATCCAGCCTGCCTCCAGCAACTCCAGAATATCCAGAATATCCTGATAAATCTAACTCTTGACTGCCCGTGTGGAAATTGGTGGGCACCCAGAGTTTAGGAAGGAAAACAATAAACTCCGAGTCAGTCATGTGACTGGTGTGAGAATTCAAAACAGTTTATTTATTTTTTTTAAAATCAAAATAGAGGAATATTTTTAAGTCAATTCGCAATGCTTTTAAAAATGAGACTACCATAAGGCCTCCCGCACACACACACAATGCAAACGCAGAATCGGAGGAGATTTCTCCTTATGATAGTCAAAGATGCTTGATACGCATTTAAAATAACATTTGATATTATTATTAGTGCATAGTGTATAACAAATTCATTTCGAAAGTAGAATATAAATCTTAGCCAACATAGACATTTCGAACTATGCCTACTATAGCTACCATCCAAACAGTGGTGACCACCATAAGTGAATGGCAGGTTCTACAACTAATACCGTACAAGTTTCGTATTGGGAATTGGATTTCCAACGAATGATCAGGCCAAGGAACTTCCCATTGCCACATGAGAATGCCTATGGATGGACATCCCCGAGAACCAAACCGGATCTCTACCAACACAAGGCCGGGTTACTCCTAACTGAGTAACAACTGACCGAATATGCCATCCCCCGGTCCTTTGGGACCTTTATCAACCGAGCGCTCGTAATCAATTCACACAATCATAAAGTGTTTTCAACATGAGTAAGTATCTGGGCTCCATACCATGATACCACCCTTTTCCAGAAGGAAATGAACATATTCTAAAGGGTGCTACCCCTCATAACCTTGCTGCTTCTTTCCTGTTTTGACCATTCACGGGGTGTGAGGCTCGACGAATTCACGTCCACAAAAACATACTTTATACAAAAGCCATGCTTTGGGTCAACAAATGATCAACACAATGATCACTAGGATAGACGATCAAATAAATGATCCTATCACAAATAATCAACACAATGATCATTTCAGCATCACTCAGCATGTCACATTACCAAACTGGGAATATATCGCTGATAACTTCAACTATATAACCTTTGAGCACATACGTCTCAAAGAAGGGTGTTAAGCAAAGAATAAATTCTCCGCCACCAACAGAAATATATTTGAAAGAAATCGGCTTTATATCTCAACTTGTAATGTCAGGCATACAATCCATGCAAGTCTGTTCCGGGATCGAACAAAACCGAAGGCACTTATAAAGAAGTCCTTGCAATCCGGATATTCACAATCCTGATCGGATTTCCCATCACTTAGGGAGTTTCTATACCGGCGCGACTCGGTGCAGAAACAATGGATAGGTCATCCTATCGCTCTCGCAAATATCCGGTCTTCAACACCGATCTTCAATGCAATTCACAACGACGTATCACATATTCGGAATGGGTTATACGACCCCATGGTCCTTTCCCGGTTAACCCGAATAGTGAGCGCTTATTCAAAAATAAGTGTGCATTCAAATTCAATCAAATCACATCATACCCATTCAAAGGGAAATACTGATAGTCGGCTATTGAACTATCAATGGATATGCATACATCACCAGATTCCAAATAATTTTCCAAATTATTTATTTTCCAAAATATCTTTACAAGATATAAAATTCCAACACTTCAAAAATAAATCAATATTTATTTTCAAACAAATTTCACTTTCACATATAAATTCCATAATGAATTTATACTTCAAAATATCCATGCATATATGATTTCAACTATTCATTTCAATTTATCTTCAAAAAGATAAATTCTAATTTTTCACTTCATATTGGAAAACATTCCCATACTTATTAAATAAGTAATTCACAATCTTTTATTTTCAACACTTAGAAAATATTCAATATACTTAAACCGAATTAAGTATATATTTCTTTCTTTAAGGAAATCATTCACTTAACATATTTATTTGGGCCAAAACGAATGTTGCGTAAAACATCGTTACGACAACCCAAAATCACTAGTATAGGGATTCGAAATTAAAATAGATATATAAATCCCAATACTAAACCAAAACATTTCCATTCGGAAATCATTTACTATAACAACAATGTTATAGTCCACTATTTCCTTTTATTTCTCGAAACATCTATTTCAACAATAAATGTTGAAATCTATGGTTTCGAATCTCTATACCTTTTAAAACATCGTTAGATCGTTTTAATTCTGTTTAAAACACCAAATGTAAAACAATTTCTTTAACGTGTTATTCACTATTCAAAAACGTGAATAAACTTCGTTAACAAATTTCATCCTTTTATTCAATTTATTTTAAAGGATTATTCACTATTCAAAAATGTGAATATAACTCCATTAATAGGTTATAACAATTAACTTATCAAAATAAGTCGTTTGCGAATTTATAAAACAACGTTTATAAACTCCATTTCTATTTGTTTTATAACTTCTTTCTTTATAAATTTTCTTTATTAACCTATTTACTTTATATCTCAATTATGAACTAAAGTCCATATTATAAGTCAAATGCTTACAATACGATTATTTTACAAAATCGTTCTTTTAAAGACTTTCCAATTTATAAATTTTATAACTTATAAGATTCATTTATTTAACCAATCTATTCTTCAAATAATTTCACTAAATTTATAAATCTTGCTATTTATAATTTTCATTTATAACTTCACAGTTTATAATTCTATAGATTTCATTCATTTATGAAATTCATTTCCACTACATTCAAACACTTATAAAAACTCGTTTTATAATGTCCATATTTCAATTTATAAATATCCATTTATAAATCTCTTAATATAAATTAATTTATATTATTCTTTAAAACGTCTTTAAATTCTTTTAAAAACTTCACCATACTGATTTATAAAATAATTAAATTTTATAAATCCTATATTTAAACTTTTTATAACAAGTTCAGAATCCCAATTTAAACTCTTTTATAAAGTCATTAATTCCTTATTTTCAAAAATCAGCTTTAACTATATTTCTTAAAAATCATAATTTTTATAACATTAAAAATTATAACGTTTATTTATTTGATATGGATCAATTCCAAAAATATAGTATATTTTCAAAAATCACTTTAAAATCATTTTAAAATCCCAAATCTGGGTCCAATGATGCTACACACCAAATAGTCAATCACGACTACAACGATCCATCATATATCGATATGATAATCAATCAAATATCAAAATATCTGAAATAAAATAAAAACTGTTGAGGAATCCAGTTGGATCCCTCCAACCTGTTTCCTGCATCCAAAAACATTAGCACAATACCAATTTCGCTCCAGTACGAAATTATCGCGGTATATGTTCTTAATAAATATTATCCGCTTAATAACGGCGTAATAGGGTCTCATCCGCTAAACAAAAAATGCGGGAAATCAATCAACTGTAATATATACATATGCCAATATATATATATATTGATATTATATATAATACCAATTTCACTGTTTATGAAATATTCGCGGTATATGTTTATATTAAATAACATCCGCTTACTAACGGCGCATAATGTCTATTTTAACAATCAATAGATATCAATCATCATTCATACATGCATTCAAATATTTTAAATCTAACTATTTAAAATAAAATCGAAATCTATTCGATTGAGTGAGAAGTTCTCACCTTGGTTTTAATTTCCGTTTTAGCGATTTATTTCGAATAAAATTAAACGCGCGTTTAATTTTACCCGAAATTCTCACTAACTCCAAACGACTCCAAACCAACTCCATCGCGTAGTGCTCGTCCATACGATTCCAACGCAACTGAGTTTGCATTTTTTCGACCTCGTATCATCAAGATATAGCATTTATAAGTTTACATGAATTAATAATATAAAATTTACAAATTTTATTTTATTTTTATACCACAAACCATCATCCACCGTTCACTGCCTTCAGCTTGCATCTGGGCCGCCCAAACCCCTTTCTTCCCAAACGTGGGTTCCAGGCTAAAGAGCGTAAGGCCGAACCCATATACCACCTTCAAACCCTAATTAACGTGACCTCCACGTCGACTTCCACGCTGATCAGAGGCCGCCATTCCACTCGCCTACCCACAACACACCCACGGCCATAGCAGCTCCAAGCTCGGTTGCACGCAAGTCGAGAAAGACGAGCCCAAAGCCTACACGAATGCGGCCACATATCTCGATTTATGCTGCTTTATTTTCGATCAACCCCATATAGATTTGTAGCTCTCTTCTTCCTCTTCAACGTTGTAGTTAGAAATTTTGGCTAAAACTTCACGGATTTGGAGAATTTAATGGAAGAAGATGGAGAATTTTCGGCCTTTAATCCTGTAGGTGGCGGCCGCGTTTAAAAATTAGGGTTTCCTATTATTATTTTCTTTTTAACTTGTGAATGGTGTATTTATAGAAAAAGCAAGCGTAAACACTATTCATCCCGGGAATTCCGAACTCCGATTTAGACGTCGTAACCAGCGTACCTAGGGTTTATCCCGTGTTCCGGACACAATGGAACAAGTTTCGGAAGCTAATTCGGAAGTATGTGCGAGTTATGGCTGAAAACGTTCAATTTGAATTAAACCGATTTAAGTCGATTTCTAGGCGTTTTAATTTGTACCGGACAAATGGTAAATCCAATTGACTTGAAATTTGAAACCTTACAATAATATCACATTACGGATCCGATGAAACTGGTTTCGTCGAAATCCGAGACTTTTTGAAAAATGGCTATTTTGACTCGCCAAATTTAAATTAAAAACAATTCGATGCGTTTCGAGCTGCCACGATCAAACGATAACTCCGATTGACACGAAAATTGAAATCCGGTAATAACTAACTATTACGGATCCAATGGAACTGGTTTCGTTCAATTCTGAGACTGTTCAAAAATTGGCTATTTTACAGTCGATTATTAAATATTAAAATATTCAATTTTCACAAATTAACTTTTAATTCGATTTTAAAAGTTCTAAAATATCATTCTAACTCCCATATGATAAAATAAAATTTTACTAATCATTTACAATCATTTTTAACTCAATTTTCAATTATTTCCATAATTTAACGTATTAAATTATCGATTTAATTATCCAATTAAATCCAAAAATTCAAATAAAATTTATTTGACTTATAACTTCACTTATTAATATTTAAAATTAATTAAATATTCAAATTTAAATTATTAAAAATTCTGGGTCGTTACATAGTGGGTCGCATATATAGGGATACAAGTATGATAGGGCACATGAGGTAATACCCAAGGTAGTGAAACTACCGTTCGTCTGATCCGGATTGGTGAGAACGCATCGCCGCAGCGATCGCAACACAAGTGTCAAGGCTATCCATTATCGTTCCGGATTGGTGAGAACACCATTTGGCCCGGCACGGCTCCTGATTTTAGTCATTTCCAATTTGATACAAGTGTCAAGGCTATCCATTATCGTTCTCTTTCTTCAGTCATCACGTACATCATTCCAACCACTTCATTCTGGATCATCACTCCGCGTATAGTTATTAAAGCGGTTTTCAGTTTAGACAGAGAATATGTCCATAACCGATTCCGGTTTCTTTAATAACTTTCGTAATTATTACATCGATTGGTCATTTATATATTTCAAAACCAAATCAAATTCTATTTCAATTTGAGTTCATAGATCAACATTTCATTTGTCTTTCAATATCGATTTTCAAAATCTATATTTCAAAACTTCCAAATTACCATCTCAAAGTCTTACAATTCAATTTCAATTTTATTTAAATAATTCAAATATTAATTCAAGTTCGTATATAAGTTTTCTTCCGAAATCATTTAAATTAACCTAATTTAACATTTAATTCAATTTAAATTCATTGGTCGATTACATTCAATATTCGTTAAGTAAATTTATCATTCAAAACAATTTCCATTAAATTACCAATTCATTAAGTCAATTACTTACGTTCAACTTAATTATACCAAAGCTTACAATTTAATTAAGTCAATTTCGTCAATCAAATTCTTTAAATTACGAGCCTTACATTTGTTTCAATAAAACGCATTTTATTTCTTGTTAAAGAAATTCAATTTAATTTATTTCTTTACTTAGTTACAAGTTTCAAACTCAATTAATAAAGGAACTAAATTTCACATCTTCAAGAAGTCAAATTTCACTTATTTAACTTACTTAAGTTTTCTAAAGCTTAATTAATAAAGGAACCCAATTTCATTTATTAACGAAGTTCAAATTCATGTATTCAAAAGTTAAATTTCTCTTATCAAAGAATTCAATTTTTTTATTTAATTATCAATTAATTCAATCTCATTGAATTATTAAATAATTTCAACTTAATCATTAAATAAATTCAACTTAATAATTCCAAGCTTAATTATAATTTCAAACTTAATTATAATTTCAAATTTTATTATTAAATGATTTCAAAATTAATAATTTCAAAACTTAATCATTACTAAATCCAAATTATTTATTAATAACTCCAAATTTAATTATTAAATAATTAAATTTCAGACAACGTTCTTTCATCAATTACTACGTTAATATTTGTTTCAGATTTCAATATTTACATTTTCCTTTCATAAAAATTCAAATTCCAACTTCATTTCAAAACTTATTCTTTATTCGAATAAATTCATTATTTTATTTTTAAATCTAATTATTGACCAATCGGATTTTTATTTAATTCTCTATCCTAAGTCAAAGTTTTTTTGGGTATTTATCATTTCAACCCGATTCCATTCAATTAAAAAATCAAAGCATAACAAAGGGAACTTGCATTGTGATAACTGGGATGGTGTCAAAGTAAATAAACAAACAATAACAACAATCAATAACAATCCAATAATTAATTCAAATAATCCCGAAATAATCATATTAATTCGCTTTGTTGTTTGTGCGAATTAGTATAATTATCTCTAGAATCTACACTATCATTTCATTTAGATTAAAGATTATTACACTATCATTTATACGGTTCTTCACTTGTCATCCATTATTCAAATTTATACTACACAATTTATACAACATATATTTAATGGTTCAAGGTGTTCTTAACCAAATTCTACGTGTCAATTAATTTAACATTTAACGAGGTCATATTATTCAAATTAACTAATCAAATTCAACACCTATGTCGATTTAAATTTTTTAAGCTATCTTACGTCAAATTCAATTTCATAATATTTATCACTTTATGCACTACAATTTAACATCCAATAAAACAACAATCAATCAATCAATTATCAACCAAACTGTATTATTATCGCATAAATAATTAACAGATAATGGTGTCAGATGTCATAGGTGAACAGATACAGGTAATAGCATATATAACGGTGTAAATAACTAACAGCAGCATATTTCAATTGTCGTTTCCATTGAGATCAAATTTAATCAATAAAAGGACATTAATCGTGAATGATTGCTCACCTTTCGAGTCTAGAGAGGATAGAAAATGAAGTTGAGTTACGAAACGCAAGCACAAATCCCCAGGCAAAGCTAGATTAGCACGAATTGACGACAAAGCTGATAGATAAGAATTGATGAGAACAAGGCAATCAGTTTGATATAAACTGAAAATACACACAATATTATTATATTTTTATATATTTTTTTAATTTTAATTTAATACCATCATACTAAAATACTATAAAATTTCAAGATCAAATTATATATATACATATATTTTTACACATCAAATCAAAATCAAAATATCTACATATAATTTGTATTTCAAAATCTACATACACAAGAATATCTATATGTATTATATTACAACGTCATTACTTGGTTTAACACATATATTTAATTTTAAAACGTACATATACTTTATTGTAAACTTACCAAAACCAAAACAATATAATATATATATTATAACTATATATTTACATAGACTAATATAAGTACACTTGCATAAATACATACATATAAACGATGTAACTTTAGATGTAGGCATACCAGCATATATACAACACTATTATAGAACCCGAAATGATATTTAGTACATAATTCTGTAACAGTTTATATATAAATAACTGACCCATCATACAACAATATATATATATATATATATAACACAAACATAAGACACAATTTATATAAAATAAATTTTTCGTATATGAAAGTATGCGTAACACCTGTATAAGTTTTTATATATAACTCCAACCGCAGATTTCCCGCAACTTATAAAACTTATATTATAAACCACCTTTACATGCAAAATATAACATAATATAAAGACAAGACAGTGCTCAACAAAATATCGAAATATATATACAAACTCTTAACAACGGAAGATATGGTTATATAGGCAGATTACACATAACAAAATACAGTATATTAAAAATCATTTCATTTTTTTTATGCGGCCAATATATAGATATATGCAGACTCACTATTATTTAATAAATGTATATTGTACATATATCAAACTATGCATATAGAATATGTAAACAACAGCAATGTGGGCAATCCAAACTTCATTTTATTTCAACTATTAAAATTTTAAACACGAAACTCAACCGGTCCGTATAAACCACCATATATAAATCTTATATATTATAAGGCTTAAAAAAAAATCTCTGTAAACAAATTTGTAAACATAAATTTTGTAAACAAACAAAACTTTGAATTGATAGAACTGCAGCTAGAAAAGGAAGCCATATGCCAAATGAAAAAGGAAAACTACGTGAACAAATATACTTCTCTGCATCCAATATGTAAAACTATATATGTTTTAAAACCAAATGTATAGCACTTCTGTAAACATATAATTCATATAAGCGTCATATTATATTATATAGCTACAGAGCTTTGAAATGCTAAATCAGACCATGTATCTACAAATTATTCTTCATAAGGCCTAAAATGTTGACATTCATATAAACATAACGTGTGTTATTCCTTTAACATACATACCCTCTACTGTAAACTATATAAATTTATACCTGCTGAAACTACTGACTACATATTCAACTGTATACTCATGCTACACTCAAATATACATGGTAGACTTAATATATAATTTGTATATATAGTATAACAACAAATTACAGATATACATACCTTTATAACCATACATATAAAATACCCTCTCTTTTTATTTAGAAAAGAAGATGAAGACAGTTGCGGAGGTGGAGGCCATGTGGCGGAAGCCGGAAGGTGGGGTCGGTTGAGCTTGGTTCCGGCGGTTGCTGGCCAGGATGGCTCTGGTCTCGGAGCAACTGGGCTCGGACCATGGGTGATGGAGGAAAGGCGGCGCGGTGGAGGGGGAAGACATGGAGGCGGGTGGTGGAATTGCAGCGATGAGTGGGTGTCAGGGTAGTGGGGGAAAGGACGGTGGCACTCGGAGGGGCTGGGTCTGTTCGGGCCAAGGTGAGTGGATGTCGCGTTTTTGTTATTGGATGCGGCCATGCTAAGGTGGAGAACGTGGGGTTGCAGCTGTCGACGGAGAGAGAGAGGGCGGTGGTGGCTGAGCACGGTGGTTGTGGGGATTTGGGGAGGTGCTTGCGTGACCGCATGATGGCCGAAGTGGTGAAACTAGGTGCGGGTGGGTGGACGAGCTGATGGGTTCGTGTGTCGTGAGGAGGTGGAGGTTGGGACGGTGCAAGAATTTGTGGAGGGGAATCGTAGAAAGAAGAGGCAGGTTATTTTTTCTGAAAAGAAATAGGCAATTGAAACATGAACAGACAGGTAATGGAATGCAATTATATCATATTTAATCTGTTCAACGTAAGGTCGCACACAATTTTGAACTATGAAAAAAATAATCAAGTTAGAGAAAAGAAAACGTCATAATTTCATACTTTCTTGAGAATATGGAAAGTAGTGGCCAGCCGCATTGGAAAATTGTATGGTCACCGAATATCAAAAGCTTCAAAATGGATATCCGTTTCATGGTTTCAGATGTGCAATGGTATCCAAAATAGTGAATTGAATATACCGCATGGATCCGCATGATATGACGATCAAAACGGCATAGGAATATCAGTGGTATAATCGAATTGTAAAAAATTCGAATTTGTATACTAGGAAAAATGCATGAAAAACACATAACAATAAGATTGACGGAGCCAAAGTTTTCCCTAGCATAAAAATTCGAATTTTTATACTAGGGAAAATGCATGAAAAACACATAACAATAAGATCGACGGAGCCAAAGATGTCTGAATTTGGAAAAACGACAAACTGACATCTTGCTCAGAAGATGGTTTAGAAATTTTCTATGTAAAAATATTTTAGTTTTGAAAACGTTTTATTTTCATCGCTTTTTAACTGATTAAATTGAAGTAAATTTACGCACGAAATAAACTTTCATATTTTCGGAAGAAAATTTACCGGTTGCCATGTTTAACTAGACGCATTCCAAATATCAAATTTATATTCCAAAATTTTATCGTTTAAATTCCCACGAAATTTCAATCAATACGTTATTAAAACCGGTTAAATTCACGGGTCGTGTAACGACCGTGATTTTTGAATTATTGTAGTAATAAATATTTTAAAATGTGTAACGACCTTGATTTCTGAATTACTGTCGGAGTAAATATTTTAAATAGAAATTTTAAAAATAAAAATATGAAAAAATGTATATAATAATAATGATACAAATCCATTGCGAAGTCAGTTGCATACTTTCCAGTTGTAGCACGTTGGAAATTGGACCGCATTTGCATTCACGTGTACATGTGAAAAATTGGTCCATTTCAAAATAGAGTGCAACACTCATTTTTGGCTAGCTGTCACTAAGTTTGGAGAGCAAAGTTGAAACATTTTTCGGCTGCAACAAAGTTTTAAAAAAAAACAAGGTGGAACATATTTTTGCTTGCTGTCAATTTTATTAAAGCAAAGTGTGAACAGTTTGGCCATCATCAGTTTGGCCATCATCATTTTATTTATAGTTTGTACTCACCTCCATTGAAGCACGTTTTTCTCTTTTGCAAATGTACAATGTTGCCAACCCATCACTTTCCATTGACTTGTACACAAATTTGTAAAGAAAAGAGAACACTGCATTTTTCTAGTTCCATTTTTTTTTCTTCAGTAGCTCAGCTTTGGCATTAATGGCGTTTTCAAGTTAAATCAGAAACAAGTTAAGGTGAGTGTAACGACCCAGAATTTTCAGAAATTAAAATTTGAATATTTAATTAATTTTAAATATTAATAAGTGAATTTATAAGTCGAATAAATTTTATTTTGAATTTTTGGATTTAATTGGATTATTAAATCGATAATTTAATATGTTAAATTATGGAAATAATTGAAAATTGAGTTAAATATGATAGAAAATGATTTGTAAAATTTTATTTTATCATGTTGAAGTTAGAATGATATTTTAGAACTTTTAAAATCGAATTAAAAGTAAATTTGTGAAAATTGAATATTTTAATATTTAATAATCGACTGTAAAATAGCCAATTTTTGAACAGTCTCAGAATTGAACGAAACCAGTTCCATTGGATCCGTAATAGTTAGTTATTACCGGATTTCAATTTTCGTGTCAATCGGAGTTATCGTTTGATCGTGGCAGCTCGAAACGCATCGATTTATTTTTAATTTAAATTTGGCGAGTCAAAATAGCCATTTTTCAAAAAGTCTCGGATTTCGACGAAACCAGTTTCATCGGATCCGTAATGTGATATTATTGTAAGGTTTCAAATTTCAAGTCAATTGGATTTACCGTTTGTCCGGTACAAATTAAAACGCCTAGAAATCGATTTAAATCGGTTTAATTTAAATTGAACGTTTTCAGCCATAACACGCACATACTTCCGAATTAGCTTCCGAAACCTGTTCCATTGTGTCCGGAACGCGGGATAAACCCTAGGTACGCTGGTTACGGCGTCTAAATCGGAGTTCGGAATTCCCGGGATGAATAGTGTTTACGCTAGCTTTTTCTATAAATAGAAGTTGAATTCACAAAAATAAATAAAAAAATTATTAAACCCTAATTCTATCGTGGCCGCCACTTCTATAACCTATGGCCAGAAAATGGTTTGCTTCCTCCTTCAATTCCTCAAGATCCGTTGATAATTAGCAAAGATTGTCAACTAGAAGATTGTTAAGCTCAACAAGATCTCCACATTCAACGGTGGTGATCAAGTTTCAAGCTACGGATGATGAGATATGGAGCCACGAAGGCAGGCCGTTCGGCCTCGAATGGCGTGAAACGTGGGTGACCGAGCTTGCTGGGGATGGGGCCGAACCTAGGTGGAGAGAGGAGCTACGCAATGGAGATTCCTGATCGTGATATCGTCGAGTGTGGAGAGAGCAAATTCAAACCCTAGTAATTGATGTCATGGGTTCTCTTGCGTGATTGTGCTGTAGAAGAAGAACGTGAGGAAGGGGGGTTGCGTTCTAGGGTGGAGATGCAGGGGGTTCAAGATCTAGTGGCTGAAAATTGTTGTAGGTGAAAAATATAAAAAAATGTTGAATTAGTTTATATAAAACGTGTACAAACTTCATAAATTCGTATCTTTTTCATACGAGGTCAAAAAAATGCGAAACCAGTTGCGTTGGAATCGTATGGACGAGCACTACGCGATGGAGTTGGTTTGGAGTCGTTTGGAGTTAGTGAAAATTTCGGGTAAAATTAAACGCGCGTTTAATTTTATTCGAAATAAATCGCTAAAACGGAATTTAAAACCAAGGTGAGAACTTCTCACTCAATCGAATAGATTTTGATTTTATTTTAAATAGTTAGATTTAAAATATTTGAATGCATGTTTGAATGATGACTGTATATATTGATTGTTAAAATAGACATTATGCGCCGTTAGTAAGCGGATGTTATTTAATATAAACATATACCGCGAATATTTCATAAACAGTGAAATTGGTATTATATATAGGATCAATATATATATATTGGCATATGTATATATTGCAGTTGTTGATTTCCCGCATTTTTTGTTTAGCGGATGAGACCCTATTACGCCGTTATTAAGCGGATAATATTTATTAAGAACATGTACCGCGATAATTTCGTACTGGAGCGAAATTGGTATTGTGCTAATGTTTTTGGATGCAGGAAAACAGGTTGGAGGGATCCAACTGGATTCCTCAACAGTTTTTATTTGATTTTCAGATATTTTGATATTTGATGGATTATCATATCGATATATGATATCGTTGTAGTCGTGATTGACTATTTGATGTGTAGCATCATTGGACCCAGATTTTGGGATTTTAAAATGGTTTTAAAGTGATTTTTTGAAAATATACTATATTTTTGGAATTGATCCATTATAAATAAATAAACGTTATAATTTTTAAAGTTATAAAATTATGGTTTTTGTGAAATATAGTTAAAAAGCTGATTTTTAGAAATACGATTAAAAGTCGATTTTTGAGAAATATGAACTAATGATTTTATAAAATAATTTAGATTGGATTTTTGAATATATGATAAAAGTTTAAATATAGGATTTATAAAATTTGATTATTTTATAAATCGAAATGAGGAAATTATAAAGGAATTTAAAGACGTTTTAGAATAATAATATAAACTGATTTATATTTAGAGATTTATAAATGGATATTTATAAATTGAAATATAGACATTATAAAACGAGTTTTTATAAGTGTTTGAATGTAGTGAAAGTGAATTTCATAAATGAATGAAATTTATAGAATTATAAACTGTGAAGTTATAAATGAAATTTATAAATAGTAAGATTTATAAATTTGTGAAGTTAATTGAAGAATAGATTTGGTTAAATAAATGAATCTTATAAGTTATAAGATTTATAATTATGAAGTTTAAAGAACGATTTTATAAAATAATCGTTTTATAAGTATTTAACTTATAATATAAACATTTAGTTTATAATTGAGTTATAAACTGAAATATGTTAATAAAGGAATTTATAAAAAAAGAAGTTTTTATAAATAAATAGAAATGGAATTTATAAACGTTGTTTTATAAATCCGCAAACGACTTATTTTGATAAGTTAATTGTTATAACTTATAAATGGAGTTATATTCACGTTTTAGACAGTGAATAATCCTTTAAGTTAAAGTGAATAGAAATAATGGAATTTGTGAACATAGTATATTCACGTTTTTGAATAGTGAATAACATGTTAAAGAAAATGTTTTAGAATGTGATATTTTAAACAGAATTAAAACGATCTAACGATGTTTTAAAGGTGTTGAGATTCGAAACCATAGATTTCAACATTTATTGTTGAAATAGACGTTTTCGAGAAATAAAAGGAAATAGTGGACTATAACACTGTTGTTATAGTAAATGATTTCCGAAAGGAAATGTTTTGAATAGTATTGGGATTTATATATCTATTTTAATTTCGAATCCCTATACTAGTGATTTTGGGTTGTCGTAACGATGTTTTACGCAACATTCGTTTTGGCCCAAATAAATATGTTAAGTGAATGATTTCCTTAAAGAATGAAATATATACTTAATTCGATTTAAGTATATTGAATATTTTCTAAGTGTTGAAAATAAAAGAAATTTGTGAATTACTTATGAATAAATAAGTATGGAAATGTTTTCCAATATGAAGTGAATAATTAGAATTTATCTTTTTCTGAAGATAAATTGAAATGAATTATTGAAATTGTATATGCATGATATTTTGAAATATAAAGTCATTATGGAATTTATATGTGAAAGTGAAATTTGTTTGAAAATAAATATTGATTTATTTTTGAAGTGTTGGAATTTTATATCTTGTAAAGATATTTTGGAAATGTAAATAATTTGGAAAATTATTTGGAATCTGGTGATGTATGCATATCCATTGATAGTTCAATAGCCGACTATCAATATTTCCCTTTGAATGGGTATGTGATGTGAATATGATTGAATTTGAATGCACACTTATTTTTGAATAAGCGCTCACTATTCGGGTTAACCGGGAAAGGACCATGGGGTCGTATAACCCACTCCGAATATGTGATACGTCGTTGTGAATCGCATTTGAAGATCGGTGTTGAAGACCGGATATTTGCGAGAGCGATAGGATGAACTATCGATTGACTCTGCACCGAGTTGCTCCGGTATTGAGTTCTCCATATGTGATGGTGAGTCCGATCAGGATTGTGAATATCCGGATTGCAAGGACTTCTTTGTAAGTGCCTTCGGTTTTGTTCGAGCCCGGAACAAACTTGTATGGATTGTATGCCTGACATTACAATTTGAGATATAAAGCCGATTTCTTTCAAATATATTTCTATTGGTGGCGGAGAATTTATTCTTTGCTTAACACCCTTCTTTGAGACGTACGAGCTCAAAGGTTATATAGTTGAAGTTATCAGCGATATATCCCATTTTGGTAATGTGACATGCTGAGTGATGCTGAAATGATCATTGTGTTGATTATTTGTGATAGGATCGTTTATTTGATCGTCTATCCTTGTGATCATTGTGTTGATCATTTGTTGACCCAAAGCATGGCTTTTGTATAAAGTATGTTTTTGTGGACGTGAATTCGTTGAGCCTCACACCCCGTGAATGGTCAAAACAGGAAAGAAGCAGCAAGGTTATGAGGGGTAGCACCCTTTAGGATGTGTCCATTTCCTTCTGGAAAAGGGTAGTATCATGGTATGGAGCCCAGATACTTACTCATGTTGAAAACACTTTATGATTGTGTGAATTGATTACGAGCGCTCGGTGAAAAGGTCCCAAAGGACCGGGGGATGGCATATTCGGTCAGTTGTTACTCAGTTAGGAGTAACCCGGCCTTGTGTTGGTAGAGATCCGGTTTGGTTCTTGGGGATGTCCATCCAGAGGCATTCTCATGTGGCAATGGGAAGTTCCTTGGCCTGATCATTTGTTGGAAATCCAATTCCCAATACGAAATTTGTACGGTATTAGTTGTAGAACCTGCCATTCACTTATGGTGGTCACCACTGTTTGGATGGTAGCTATAGTAGGCATAGTTCGAAATGTCTATGTTGGCTAAGATTTATATTCTACTTTCGAAATATTTCTCTACACTATGCACTAATAATAATATCAAATGTTATTTTAAATGCGTATCAAGCATCTTTGACTATCATAAGGAGAAATCTCCTCCGATTCTGCGTTTGCATGTGTGTGTGTGCGGGAGGCCTTATGGTAGTCTCATTTTTAAAAGCATTGCGAATTGAATTAAAAATATTCCTCTATTTTGATTTTAAAGATAAATAAACTGTTTTGAGTTCTCACACCAGTCACATGACTGACTTGGAGTTTATTGTTTTCCTTCCTAAACTCTGGGTGCCCACCAATTTCCACACGGGCAGTTAAGAGTTAGGTTTATCAGGATATTCTGGAGTTGCTGGAGGCAAGCTGGATTGGCATGGCGTATTACTAGTATATAGTACTTCTTTTTCCGCTGTTTATTGTTGTATGTTGTTATACACTCTGATGATATGATGTAATGAAATATGATGAAATGTAATAACTGATATAGTTCTTTGTTTAAAGATTATTCATTTATTATTATATGTTGTTCCGCTGCGAATTGTGAGATTCTGATGTTGTTCTGTTGTTTCCTTTCTGTCCCGTCCTATTTTCTTCTGTCTTTTTCTATTTTTCAAATTCTCTGTTTTCTTTCTCTGTTTTCTAAAAATTGTCTATCTTCTTTTCCCTCTATTCTTCTTTTTCTCTCTTCTTTCTTTTCTTTTCTTTTTAAAACCCATAACATCTCGGTTTTCGGCCTTCGATTTCTCGGCAGTCGATAAAGTGAGTGTCGATGTCGGTTTTTCGACAACGAAAATCCGCGTCGTTACATTTGGTATCAGAGCTCTGATGGTTAAGCGACAACCATGGTTCTGTTGGGTATTACTCATTAGAGATAGAGTCAGTAGTACTCTAGATTGAGTTTGAGTGTAATAATAGCTATGAAAGCGTATTTGTTAGTGAATATAAAATTGTTTTATATTGTGATGATTGGTTTATTGAGTGGTATATGAACTTTCGTCAGCGTGGTCCGCAAGACTATGCCGAAGGGGTTTCTAAACACTTGAATAGAACAATTCGACATAATATTGTTTTAAACTGGATAAATGAAATAATTTTGCCTTGATTATATTTTATATATAAAGAAATAATTTTCAAAAAAAAAAAATTATTAAAGTATATAAGTTGATTGTTTAGTTGTTTGAATAATCTAAATAAAAGAATAATTGTATAAGTAAAAGAATTATAAGAATAAAATTATAATTAAAGTGTTTACAATTGTGAAATAAACTTATATATATAAGAAGTGAAACTATATAAAATATGAGTTGTAAATAAAGGATGTATAAATGGAATATAACTTAAGTTATGTAAATGAAATTCAACTTTGTAATTGAATTGAATAAATGAATTGAATGTTAATCGATTGAATGAAAATAATTGATAAAAAAATAATGAATATAAGTGTTAATTCATTAAAATCTAATTTTATTGGAAGTTGAATAAAATTGAATGGAAATCAATTTAATTAAACCAATTGAGAGTGATGGTGTTAAACCAAAATAAATGTAAGTGAAGTAAAGGAATTTGGTTGTAATTGATATACATTGGTTGGTATATGATTGTTGATTGATTGTATAAAATTCATTAAGTATTAATGAAATTGAAAGCTATGTAATTTAATTCAAATTTGAAGTAAATAAATTTGAATAGAATTGAATGTGAATTAGATTTAATTAGTAAATGTAAACTAATTGAATTGAGAATGAATGTTAGTAAGAAAATCCCATGTAAACGAATCAAATGTGATTTAAAGTGAAAACCAATTCATTAAATATGAATGAGAATATGAATGAATATTATTGGTTATGAATGTAGTTGGTTGATGTTTGCATTTGTTGTTTAGTTGCATTTGCTATGTGACATATATAGTTATTATGTTGCTATATGTTGTATATTGAGATTATTTGCATATATGCATGATTCTCATGTTGTTTGTTGAGTTTAGTAGGTGCGGATCGCGTTTGCTTCGCATTTGGAGTTCGCTTTAGCACTATATTAGCCGTATATGCTTGCTAATAAAATATAAGGTACATATCTCGGATTAAATATCGCACTTTTATACTTTTTTCCCTTCGGGATGCCTCATTACTTGATGAGATGTATATTTGTGATATATATACTGTCATTTTTTTTTCGGATCGAGCCTCGCAAAGGAGACATGGCGAATTTTTCCGGAAATTTAAGGCGTTAGAAAAATTTTGAGAAAATTGGAAAATTTTGAAAACTTTAAACTTTATTTTGGAATTGAAAGTTAAACAATAGTAGTTGTTTTTGAAAAGATAACTAAGTATGATTTGGAAAACTTAGTAAAGTATGGTAAAAAGTTTAATTATGAATTTTGGAAAAATAAATAAATTCTGTAATTTTCTTACTTGTAATTTCGAGGACGAAATTCTTTTAAGGGGGAAAGATTGTAACGACCCAGAATTTTCAGAAATTAAAATTTGAATATTTAATTAATTTTAAATATTAATAAGTGAATTTATAAGTCGAATAAATTTTATTTTGAATTTTTGGATTTAATTGGATTATTAAATCGATAATTTAATATGTTAAATTATGGAAATAATTGAAAATTGAGTTAAATATGATAGAAAATGATTTGTAAAATTTTATTTTATCATGTTGAAGTTAGAATGATATTTTAGAACTTTTAAAATCGAATTAAAAGTAAATTTGTGAAAATTGAATATTTTAATATTTAATAATCGACTGTAAAATAGCCAATTTTTGAACAGTCTCAGAATTGAACGAAACCAGTTCCATTGGATCCGTAATAGTTAGTTATTACCGGATTTCAATTTTTGTGTCAATCGGAGTTATCGTTTGATCGTGGCAGCTCGAAACGCATCAATTTATTTTTAATTTAAATTTGGCGAGTCAAAATAGCCATTTTTCAAAAAGTCTCGGATTTCGACGAAACCAGTTTCATCGGATCCGTAATGTGATATTATTGTAAGGTTTCAAATTTCAAGTCAATTGGATTTACCGTTTGTCCGGTACAAATTAAAACGCCTAGAAATCGATTTAAATCGGTTTAATTTAAATTGAACGTTTTCAGCCATAACTCGCACATACTTCCGAATTAGCTTCCGAAACCTGTTCCATTGTGTCCGGAACGCGGGATAAACCCTAGGTACGCTGGTTACGGCGTCTAAATCGGAGTTCGGAATTCCCGGGATGAATAGTGTTTACGCTAGCTTTTTCTATAAATAGAAGTTGAATTCACAAAAATAAATAAAAAAATTATTAAACCCTAATTCTATCGTGGCCGCCACTTCTATAACCTATGGCCAGAAAATGGTTTGCTTCCTCCTTCAATTCCTCAAGATCCGTTGATAATTAGCAAAGATTGTCAACTAGAAGATTGTTAAGCTCAACAAGATCTCCACATTCAACGGTGGTGATCAAGTTTCAAGCTACGGATGATGAGATATGGAGCCACGAAGGCAGGCCGTTCGGCCTCGAATGGCGTGAAACGTGGGTGACCGAGCTTGCTGGGGATGGGGCCGAACCTAGGTGGAGAGAGGAGCTACGCAATGGAGATTCCTGATCGTGATATCGTCGAGTGTGGAGAGAGCAAATTCAAACCCTAGTAATTGATGTCATGGGTTCTCTTGCGTGATTGTGCTGTAGAAGAAGAACGTGAGGAAGGGGGGTTGCGTTCTAGGGTGGAGATGCAGGGGGTTCAAGATCTAGTGGCTGAAAATTGTTGTAGGTGAAAAATATAAAAAAATGTTGAATTAGTTTATATAAAACGTGTACAAACTTCATAAATTCGTATCTTTTTCATACGAGGTCGAAAAAATGCGAAACCAGTTGCGTTGGAATCGTATGGACGAGCACTACGCGATGGAGTTGGTTTGGAGTCGTTTGGAGTTAGTGAAAATTTCGGGTAAAATTAAACGCGCGTTTATTTTTATTCGAAATAAATCGCTAAAACGGAATTTAAAACCAAGGTGAGAACTTCTCACTCAATCGAATAGATTTCGATTTTATTTTAAATAGTTAGATTTAAAATATTTGAATGCATGTTTGAATGATGACTGTATATATTGATTGTTAAAATAGACATTATGCGCCGTTAGTAAGCGGATGTTATTTAATATAAACATATACCGCGAATATTTCATAAACAGTGAAATTGGTATTATATATAGTATCAATATATATATATTGGCATATGTATATATTGCAGTTGTTGATTTCCCGCATTTTTTGTTTAGCGAATGAGACCCTATTACGCCGTTATTAAGCGGATAATATTTATTAAGAACATGTACCGCGATAATTTCGTACTGGAGCGAAATTGGTATTGTGCTAATGTTTTTGGATGCAGGAAAACAGGTTGGAGGGATCCAACTGGATTCCTCAATAGTTTTTATTTGATTTTCAGATATTTTGATATTTGATGGATTATCATATCGATATATGATATCGTTGTAGTCGTGATTGACTATTTGATGTGTAGCATCATTGGACCCAGATTTTGGGATTTTAAAATGGTTTTAAAGTGATTTTTTGAAAATATACTATATTTTTGGAATTGATCCATTATAAATAAATAAACGTTATAATTTTTAAAGTTATAAAATTATGGATTTTGTGAAATATAGTTAAAAAGCTGATTTTTAGAAATACGATTAAAAGTCGATTTTTGAGAAATATGAACTAATGATTTTATAAAATAATTTAGATTGGATTTTTGAATATATGATAAAAGTTTAAATATAGGATTTATAAAATTTGATTATTTTATAAATCGAAATGAGGAAATTATAAAGGAATTTAAAGACGTTTTAGAATAATAATATAAACTGATTTATATTTAGAGATTTATAAGTGGATATTTATAAATTGAAATATAGACATTATAAAACGAGTTTTTATAAGTGTTTGAATGTAGTGAAAGTGAATTTCATAAATGAATGAAATTTATAGAATTATAAACTGTGAAGTTATAAATGAAATTTATAAATAGTAAGATTTATAAATTTGTGAAGTTAATTGAAGAATAGATTTGGTTAAATAAATGAATCTTATAAGTTATAAGATTTATAATTATGAAGTTTAAAGAACGATTTTATAAAATAATCGTTTTATAAGTATTTAACTTATAATATAAACATTTAGTTTATAATTGAGTTATAAACTGAAATATGTTAATAAAGGAATTTATAAAAAAAGAAGTTTTTATAAATAAATAGAAATGGAATTTATAAACGTTGTTTTATAAATCCGCAAACGACTTATTTTGATAAGTTAATTGTTATAACTTATAAATGGAGTTATATTCACGTTTTAGACAGTGAATAATCCTTTAAGTTAAAGTGAATAGAAATAATGGAATTTGTGAACATAGTATATTCACGTTTTTGAATAGTGAATAACATGTTAAAGAAAATGTTTTAGAATGTGATATTTTAAACAGAATTAAAACGATCTAACGATGTTTTAAAGGTGTTGAGATTCGAAACCATAGATTTCAACATTTATTGTTGAAATAGACGTTTTCGAGAAATAAAAGGAAATAGTGGACTATAACACTGTTGTTATAGTAAATGATTTCCGAAAGGAAATGTTTTGAATAGTATTGGGATTTATATATCTATTTTAATTTCGAATCCCTATACTAGTGATTTTGGGTTGTCGTAACGATGTTTTACGCAACATTCGTTTTGGCCCAAATAAATATGTTAAGTGAATGATTTCCTTAAAGAATGAAATATATACTTAATTCGATTTAAGTATATTGAATATTTTCTAAGTGTTGAAAATAAAAGAAATTTGTGAATTACTTATGAATAAATAAGTATGGAAATGTTTTCCAATATGAAGTGAATAATTAGAATTTATCTTTTTCTGAAGATAAATTGAAATGAATTATTGAAATTGTATATGCATGATATTTTGAAATATAAAGTCATTATGGAATTTATATGTGAAAGTGAAATTTGTTTGAAAATAAATATTGATTTATTTTTGAAGTGTTGGAATTTTATATCTTGTAAAGATATTTTGGAAATGTAAATAATTTGGAAAATTATTTGGAATCTGGTGATGTATGCATATCCATTGATAGTTCAATAGCCGACTATCAATATTTCCCTTTGAATGGGTATGTGATGTGAATATGATTGAATTTGAATGCACACTTATTTTTGAATAAGCGCTCACTATTCGGGTTAACCGGGAAAGGACCATGGGGTCGTATAACCCACTCCGAATATGTGATACGTCGTTGTGAATCGCATTTGAAGATCGGTGTTGAAGACCGGATATTTGCGAGAGCGATAGGATGAACTATCGATTGACTCTGCACCGAGTTGCTCCGGTATTGAGTTCTCCATATGTGATGGTGAATCCGATCAGGATTGTGAATATCCGGATTGCAAGGACTTCTTTGTAAGTGCCTTCGGTTTTGTTCGAGCCCGGAACAAACTTGTATGGATTGTATGCCTGACATTACAATTTGAGATATAAAGCCGATTTCTTTCAAATATATTTCTGTTGGTGGCGGAGAATTTATTCTTTGCTTAACACCCTTCTTTGAGACGTACGAGCTCAAAGGTTATATAGTTGAAGTTATCAGCGATATATCCCATTTTGGTAATGTGACATGCTGAGTGATGCTGAAATGATCATTGTGTTGATTATTTGTGATAGGATCGTTTATTTGATCGTCTATCCTTGTGATCATTGTGTTGATCATTTGTTGACCCAAAGCATGGCATTTGTATAAAGTATGTTTTTGTGGACGTGAATTCGTTGAGCCTCACACCCCGTGAATGGTCAAAACAGGAAAGAAGCAGCAAGGTTATGAGGGGTAGCACCCTTTAGGATGTGTCCATTTCCTTCTGGAAAAGGGTAGTATCATGGTATGGAGCCCAGATACTTACTCATGTTGAAAACACTTTATGATTGTGTGAATTGATTACGAGCGCTCGGTGAAAAGGTCCCAAAGGACCGGGGGATGGCATATTCGGTCAGTTGTTACTCAGTTAGGAGTAACCCGGCCTTGTGTTGGTAGAGATCCGGTTTGGTTCTCGGGGATGTCCATCCAGAGGCATTCTCATGTGGCAATGGGAAGTTCCTTGGCCTGATCATTTGTTGGAAATCCAATTCCCAATACGAAATTTGTACGGTATTAGTTGTAGAACCTGCCATTCACTTATGGTGGTCACCACTGTTTGGATGGTAGCTATAGTAGGCATAGTTCGAAATGTCTATGTTGGCTAAGATTTATATTCTACTTTCGAAATATTTCTCTACACTATGCACTAATAATAATATCAAATGTTATTTTAAATGCGTATCAAGCATCTTTGACTATCATAAGGAGAAATCTCCTCCGATTCTGCGTTTGCATGTGTGTGTGTGCGGGAGGCCTTATGGTAGTCTCATTTTTAAAAGCATTGCGAATTGAATTAAAAATATTCCTCTATTTTGATTTTAAAGATAAATAAACTGTTTTGAGTTCTCACACCAGTCACATGACTGACTTGGAGTTTATTGTTTTCCTTCCTAAACTCTGGGTGCCCACCAATTTCCACACGGGCAGTTAAGAGTTAGGTTTATCAGGATATTCTGGAGTTGCTGGAGGCAAGCTGGATTGGCATGGCGTATTACTAGTATATAGTACTTCTTTTTCCGCTGTTTATTGTTGTATGTTGTTATACACTCTGATGATATGATGTAATGAAATATGATGAAATGTAATAACTGATATAGTTCTTTGTTTAAAGATTATTCATTTATTATTATATGTTGTTCCGCTGCGAATTGTGAGATTCTGATGTTGTTCTGTTGTTTCCTTTCTGTCCCGTCCTATTTTCTTCTGTCTTTTTCTATTTTTCAAATTCTCTGTTTTCTTTCTCTGTTTTCTAAAAATTGTCTATCTTCTTTTCCCTCTATTCTTCTTTTTCTCTCTTCTTTCTTTTCTTTTCTTTTTAAAACCCATAACATCTCGGTTTTCGGCCTTCGATTTCTCGGCAGTCGATAAAGTGAGTGTCGATGTCGGTTTTTCGACAACGAAAATCCGCGTCGTTACAGTGAGTGTAAAAAGCTCGCTTCTCTAATTTGTACATTTCTACATTTGCGTGAAAGAAAAAAATTAATACCCGGGACACCATCTGTTTCATGTGTATATACCTTGTAGAAGCGTCACATTCACTTACATCCACTTCCTCACTGTCTATTAGGTTGGAGATCTTTGGTATCGTTGTAGCTGTTACTCTAGTGGATGATACTATATGTGTATGTGATGTTTTAGAGCTGTAGACTTCATATTTTTGCAGTTTTGGGTTTCCAGTTACACCTAGTTCATATCTGACTTGAATATGTCGTCGCCATGTGGTAACGTATCATACGTATAAGTATGTTGTTCTTCACTTCACGGTTAAGTCATGACACCTGCATGGCCTTCTTAAGTACTCTGGTCCTTTGATTCATTTAGCTAGCAGTGGCCATCATTTTACACATAAAACATGAAAATTTTCCAGGTCCAAGTCATGGGGTTTTGCAAATTTTTCACGTGCTTGCGTAAAAAAAAGAAGTGCATGCACTAAAAGTCTAAGTAGGGCATTTCATTATATTTTTCATTACTTGCGTGAAGATCTTATGGCCCAGGCAGCATGCGTATTGCAATCTGAGTGTGCGCTAGTAGATTACTCAAGTATTATATATATTATATTCCGTGCGAAAAAGGGTAGCAATGTTAGTGTCTGGGTCATCTTTTATTTTTTTCAAATTCATTTTTGAATGCAAGTTACAATGCACGAAACTAAGCCTAGGTGTATTATATGTTTCATCTAATTGATACTAGAAGTAATTTGGCATTAGAATATGATATTTATTTTCATGATCGCCTGGGTGAGTCATGCGACCCAAGTGCTTAGTGTTGTTTTTTTCTTGAAAGTCTGCAGATTTATTAGTTGTGATATAGTTTATTTTCTTCTCTTGTTTAGTAAGGTCTGTTACTTTGGTTACTTGTCTTACTAAATACTTGTCTTCGGGTGTGCATGCATTTCGTGTATTTCAAAATTTCAAATATTCGTGCATTTATTTGTTATGCCCTCGTAGCTTGCCAGGTCATTTTAATTTTTACTCCAATGTTGCGTGAATGTGTATAAATCAAAAGTGCGTGTAAATATAATCATTTTCCAAGCAGTGCAAAAATTTTATAAATACAGTGGCATAGGCTACTATTTAATTTACGTTGAACTGGTGTTTGGTTTTAAAACGTATTTTTTGCCGTTATTTTTATAACGGAAATTTTTACGCCGGTATTATATTTTTGAAGTGTGTCAGTTTGATGACATTTTGACGAATAAAAATTATTGTTGTTTTGACTTCAGTAACCGTTAATTTTAAAGTGAATTTTTAAGCTGTTATCCCGCAACGCTGATTTGGTATCCGTTTTTACAGTGTTTTGCGAAGCGCAATTTCCTCGTCGAAATTGCTATAGTTGTTGTTGTTTTAATCACGTGTTTTTAAAATCATTTTAAAATAAAATTGTTTTCAAATTTTTTACAGTTTAGCTTTCAAAAGAATGAGGAAGCGATTTAAACGCTTCAGCAAAATTGAGGGCTATGAACCCTTACTTTTACTGATTCGGTTAATTCTGCACTTGTCCGTTTGAGAACGTAAAATGTTATTTATTTAAAATACACAATTTTTCACTTCCAAGGAAACGATGAAGTGATTTAAACGATTTAGAAAAAGTGCGGAGTATGGAACCACACTTTTACTATTTCGGTTAATTCTAGACTCGTTAATTGAAACATTTTTTGTTTTGATGATTTTGATGATTTTATTTGGCTTTCGAGCCATTCTGTTGGACCTTCGGGTCATATGTTGGACCTTCGGGTCAATAGCAGTACTAGACCTGCGGGTCATTTGTTGGATCTTCAGGTCATTTGTTGGACCTTCGGGTCATTTGTTGGGCGCCAAAAATTATATTACTTGGTAGGCTTCGGCCATATGAGATGCACGTGCGGCGTAGCTAAAACTCGCCATCTGTTGGGATCGATCCATCTTTTATGTTGATTTTCTAGTTATCTTATTTTGATTTCTAGATTTTGTGACTGTTGATTTGTCTAGTTATCTTAATTGATTTCTAGATTTTGCGTACTGTTGTTTTGAATTCAATTGTGAATTTGGATGTTGATTTTGATGATGTTTAATGGGATTTCTTCCTTTAAACTATGCTGATTACTATGTTGTATAGTCTCCCCCAAGACTATAACTTTGTGTACATTCTCATCCGTGATTAATTTTTTTTTGTATAGTCTCATCCGAGAGTATAAATTTGCGTAATGCTATTTTGAATTCAATTGGGAATTTAAAAGCTGATTTTTATGAAGTTTAAATTGAGATTTCTTTATTTAAACTATGGTAATTATTTATGTTGAATATTCTCATTCGAGACTATTGATTTTGATGGAGTTTAAATCGTGATTTCTTTATTTGAACTATGTTGATTATCTATGTTGTATAATCTCATTGGAGATTATAATTAATTGCTTAAGTGTTGTTTATCATATACTTATTTCTGAAGCTTAAATTAGACTGATCCGTTTATTATTTTCTTTTAAATAATATTCGGGTCAGATCTCTATCTCTGATTCAGTTGCAGCTTCAGCTTTTGCGATTTCACATCATCTTTTGTCTAGTCTTCGAGGTGTTTCTTTTTGGAGTTTTGACTCTCATCTCATGTACGATGGTATCTTTGTATATGTATATTTGGTCCGTGTGAACTATCGATTGTTGTAGCATGTATCCAGACATGTCTTCCACTATATATATATATATATATATATATATATATATATATATATCTGATATTTCTGTTTTGATGGGATTATACTATCAGTGTTTTTGTTATTATGAGTTGTTCTGGATTTTTCCTTAGCCACCGTAGTTTCGTTTTAGATTTGGATTGAAATTATATCTTTCGGAGTAATTTATAAAACTCCTATCGATGTAATCAATACTCGTCTAAGGCATAATTTACGGATGGTCGCTTCTAACAAGCCTTATTCTTCGCAATAGCAGATGTTATTTCTTATAATAATCTTTGTTATTGTGAGCATAGAGGTGGGGCGTCACAGCTTGGTATCAGAGCTGAGATTCAGAACAAATTATAATAAACACGGAACAGAAGCAGGACGGAACATGTGTTACAACCATTCGAGGGTTTTATTCATGCCTTTCTAGTTTGTTCCTTCGTTTTTCCTAATTTTTCATCCTCTCTAACAAGTTGGAATATGCCTAGGAATATATTTCATATTTCCGTAGTATTCCAATTGTTAAATTCCTTTTCAAATCTTAGATTTGAAAGTAGGACATTGGGTTTCTAATTGTCTTACTGCTCCTAAGGAATGTAAAGACCCGCAAATCCGTACTCCTTGAATAGACACTAATCTCCAGTGATTAACTCAAGATGAACGGAAATACGAACCCTTAGGGTTTTAAGAAGAAGAAAAGAAAAAGAAAGAGGTAGAAGAAGAGAGAAAAGATATAACAGAATAGAATTAATAGAACAATATCAGAATCTCACAATTCGCAGCGGAACAACATATAATAAATAAATGAATAATCTTTAAACAAAGAACTATATTAGTTATTACATTACATCACATTGCATTGCATCATATCATTAGAGTGTACAACAACAAACACCGGAAAAAGAAATACTAGTGAATACGCCATGCCATCCATATTGCTTCCAGCAACTCATGAATTCCAGAATATCCTGATAAACCTTAACTCTTGACTGCCCGTGTGGAAATTGGTGGGCACCCAGAGTTTAGGAAGGAAAACAATAAACTCCGAGTCAGTCATGTGACTGGTGTGAGAACTCAAAACAGTTTATTTATCTTTAAAATAAAGTGCAGGATAATTTTTAAAATAGATTCGCAATGTTTTTGAAAATGTAACTACCATAAGGCCTACCACCACACACACAATGCAAACGCAGACTTGGAGGAGATTTCTTCTTATGTTAGTCAAAGATGCTTGATACGCATTAAAAGAAACATTTAATATTATTACTAGTGCATAGTGTAGAAAACATTTCGAAAGTAGAATATAAATCTTAGCCAGCATAGGTACCATTATATTATGCCTACTATAGCTACCTCCTGAGGAAGCAGGTTCTACAACTAAAACCGTACAAGATCGTATTGTTTCTTTGGATTTCCAACAA
The DNA here is from genome assembly GCA_030765085.1 of Allium cepa. NCBI lineage: Eukaryota > Viridiplantae > Streptophyta > Magnoliopsida > Asparagales > Amaryllidaceae > Allium > Allium cepa. The sequence continues at coordinate 180,236,705 of CM060940.1, forward strand.
ATGGTAAGGCCAAGGAACTTCCCATTGCCACATGAGAACGCCTCTGGAAGGAAGTCCCCGAGAACCAAACCGGATCTCTGCCAACACAAGGCCGGGTTACCCCAAGTAACTACTGACACGAGTATGCCATCCCCCGGTCCTTTGGGACCTTTAACCGAGCGCTCATCATCAACATCACACAATCATAAATAAAGTGTTTCAACATGAGTAAGTATCTGGGCTCCATACCATGATACCACCCTTTTCCAGAAAGAAATGCACATACCCTAAAGGGAGCTACCCCTCATAACCTTGCTGCATCTTTCCTGTTTTGACCATTCCGAGGTGTGAGGCTCGACGAAGTCTCGTCCACAAAGCCACGCTTTATACAAAAGCTGTGCTTTGGGTCAACAAATGATCATAGAAATGATCATAAAGATAAACGATCAAACAAATGATCCTATCACAAATGATCAACACAATGATCATTTCACAGCAACACTCAGCATGTCACATTACCAAATTGGAAGTATATTGCTAAAAATCTTCAACTACATAACCTTTGAGCTCGTACGTCTCAGAGAAGGGTGTTAAGCTAAGAGAATAAATTCTCCGCCACCAACAGAAATATATTTGAAAGAAATCAGCTTTATATCTCAATTTGTAATGTCAGGCATACTATCCATACAAGTCTGCTCCGGGATGGAACAGAACCGAAGGCACTTACAAAGAAGTCCATGCAATCCGGATAGTCTCTAATCACGTCCTGATTTCCCATCACATATGGAGATCTCTATACCGGGGATCAGCCAGTGCAGAGACAATCAACAAGAAACCCTTTCGTTTTTGAAAATATCCGGTCTTCAACACCGATCTTCAAATGCAATTCATAACGACGTATCACATATTCGGAATGGGTTATACGACCCCAAAGTCCTTTCCCGGTTAACCCGAATAGTGAGCGCTTATTTAAAAAAAAATAAGTGTGGCATTCAATTTCAAGCAAATCACAACAAATACCCATTCAAAGGTAAATATTGATAGCCGGTTGTTGAACTATCAATGGATATGCACAACATCACCAGATTCCAAATAATTTTCCAAATTATTTATTTTCCAAAAATATCTTTACAAGATATATATTTTCCGTTCTTCAAAAATAAATCAATATTTATTTTTAAACCCATTTTCCAAATTTCATTTTTAAATTCCATGTTGAATTTACATTTCCAAAATAACTATGAATATACGTTTTCAATTATTCATTTTCAATTTATCTTCAAAAAGATAAATTCTCTAAACGTTTCATTTCACATTGAAAAAACATTTCCATACTTATTTATTTATAAGTAATTCACAAGTCTTTTTATTTTCTATACTTGGAAAATATTCAATATACTCTAATCGAAATTAAGTATATATTTCATTCTTTAAGGAAATCATTCTCTTAAACATATTTATTTGGGCCAAAAAGAATGTTGCGTAAAACATCGTTACGACAACCCAAAATCACTAGTATAGGGATTTGAAATTTAAATAGATATATAAATCCCAATACCATACAAAACATTTCCTTTCGGAAATCATTTACTATAACAACAGTGTTATAGTCTACCATTTCCTTCTATTTCTCGAAAACGTCTATTTCAACAATGAATGTTGAAATCTATGGTTTCGAATCTTAATACATTTAAAACATCATTAGATGTTTTAATTCTATTTAAAACATCACATTCAAAACCATTTCTTTAACATATTATTCACTATTCAAAAACGTGAATATACTTGTTAACCAATTTTATCATTTCTATTCATTTTTATTTATAAGGATTATTCACTTTCTAAAACGTGAATATAACTCCATAAATAAGTTATAACAATTTACTTATCAAAATAAGTCGTTTTGCGGATTTATAAAATAATGTTTATAAATTCCATTTCTATTTATTTTATAACACTTCCTCTTATAAATTTCCTTTATTAACCTATTCGATTTATAACTCAATTATATACCGAAAGTCCATATTATAAGTTAAATGCTTATAATTTATTTGTTTACAAAATTGTTCTTTTAACTTCCCAAACTATAAATCTTATAACTTGTAAGATTCATTTATTTATCCAAAATCTATTCTTTTAAATAACTTTACAAATTTTATAAACCTACTGTTTATAAAATTCCATTTATAACTTCACCGTTATAATCCTATAGATTTCATTCATTTATGAAATTCATTTACAATTCATTCTAACACTTATAAAAACTCGTTTTACAATTCCAATATTTTTAATTTATAAATATCAATTTATAAATCTTTTATATAGATCAATTTATATTATTCTTTTAAAACGTCTTTCAACTCCTTTATAATTTCATCATTTTGATTTATAAAATAATCAAATTTCATAAATCCTATTTTTAAACCTTTTATAATAAATTCAAAAATCCTAGTTTAAACTATTTTATAAAATCGTTAATCCCATATTTTCAAAAAATCAACTTTTAACTGTATTTCTCAAAAATCATAAATTTTATAACATTAAAATTTTAACGTTTATTTATTTAAGATGAACCTATTCCAAAAATATTTTATAAACGTATACTTTCAAAGATCACTTTAGAAATCCCTTAAAAATCAAAATCGTTATTTTTAAACTTCAAAATTGGATCCGATGATGCAACACATCAAATAGTCAATCACGACTTTCCAATATCATATATCGATATGATAAACAATCAAATATCACAACATCTGAATCAAATAAATATTTGTGAGGAATCCAATTGGATCCCTCCAACCTGTTTCCCTGCATCCACAGACATTAGCACAATACCAATCCCGTTTCAAGACGGGATATCGCGGTATATGGGATTTATAAAATATTATCCACTTAATAGGCGGCGCAATAGGGTCTCATCCGCTGTACAATGCGGGAAATCATCAACTGCAATATATACATATGCCAATATATATATATTGCTATATATATAGATATATCCTACTATATCTAATATCACAACCAACAACAATCAATAAATAACTGCAAATCCAACTTATAAATTTTTGAGTGAGAAGTTCTCATCTTTGATTTTATTTGCAATCCATTTCCATCTTGACTCGATTTTCTTGATTCGTACACCTTGTATAAATATTATACAGTTTATTAACATTTGAATTGATCAAGCAATGAATTACCACTTAGTTGACCAATAATTTAATTTAACTAAAAGTTTGGTTAACTTAATAATTTAAATCTTACTCATAATTTCCTTTTTTTTATAGATTAAATTTATTAACACTTTTAATTTGAACTAATTCATAGATCAATTTCCTATCAGATAAATTTTCGTTAGTAACAAAAATAATTAACAGGTTAATTAACTAAATTAATTACCTAATATATCAATTTAAAATAACAAGTATATTTAAAATGTATATATTCTTATACATGTTAAAACCTGTTTTCCTGTAAAAGGAATTAAAAATCTATATTTATACCTTACTGTAAATTTTCTTTTCCTTTACTGTAAATGATTTTTTTTAAATTAAAATAAAACCCTACAAATTTAATTTAAAAGTTTAAACTTGTGAAATATCAAATTCGGCTGTTATAAAATTTAACCTTCATTAAGATACATCTTTAAAATTCACAGTAAGAGAAAAAAAAATGCATACTGGTCACTGATTTCATAAATCCAGTATATTTATTTATAAATTTTTTATAATACCTATACATATATATGAACTAAATTTAAACAAAATGAATTTTATACCTCACTGTACGCGCGCGCCGCCCTGCCCTATCGTCGCCGCCATCTCGTTCGCGCGGCACCCCCAATTCTCGCCGCCTCGCCGTTCGCCAAACCCCACCGAGCAAACGCCTAACCCATCGCCTCATTGTTGACGTGTCTAGCTCGCGATTAGCCGCTCGAATCCCTCTGACTCGCTGCTGCCGCCGCCGCATCTCCTGCGCCTCGCGAAACCCTAGTCGTGCGACCCTCTCCACGCGGCCCACGCGCGCGTGTGCTCGCGCCCCCTCCTCTTCAGGTTCTTGAACCCTAGCCGCCTACGCGAATTCGAACGTGATTTTGATTAACAGAGAGGAGGGATTTGGATTCAATGTCGTTTGCGATTTCGATTTTTGAATTGATTTTCGAATGAGAGGGAGGGCTTCGGCCATTATTTTTCTTGCTTGATTTGAACGAAACAGAAGGGGGAGAGGAGTATTTAAAATTGAATAAAGTATGCTCGGCACGATTTTTCTTCGTGATACTGTAACAACCCTGAGATTGCAATTACCGAATGATAAGTTAAAAATTATGATTTTAAGTTAAAAAGGGGGCTAAACAAATTTTTGGGAATTTAATTTTTTGCAATTGGTTTGCAAATTAAAATATTATGGGTTAATGGGCCAAATGAGATAATTATATGGTTTTAATTAATATTAGGATGCCTCTTAGGATTTTGTTTCACATGATAACTTAGAATATAAACTAAGTCCTAATGAGTTTTAAAACCCCCTTACCATAACCCATTATCCTAACCCCCTCCTATATAATATCTTAAACTCATAACCCTAACCCTCATCCTCTTCATAAATTCCTAAAACCAAGATCTAAACAAAATTAATGGCCTCCCTTTAGAAGCTCCATCTTCTCTTCATAATTAGTTTAAATCCTAGAAAAAAAAGAAGGAAGGTAATGCAATCTCTCTTAATCCCTAATCCTATTTAATCCTTATTTAATCCCTCCCATTTGGTTGTAATCATTGTTTTGTTTTTGTGATTTTGGGTCCTTGAAGTCTCTTGATCTTTGCTTCGGGTGAGGAGTTGGCTTGCTTTGATTGTTGCACTCTAAGTGTTTGATCCTTTGCTTCATTAAGGTAATTACTATTGATCAATGATTATTGCTATTTTTAATATTGGTGAAAATTTGATGCCAAAAACTGAACAAAACACCACAAAATCAACAAAAACACAAAAATTAGCTGGCTGGAATGTTTCAGCTGAAACAGTGCACAGGGCAGGCCTGGGCTGCACCCAGGCTGCTGCCCAGGCATAGTAGGCTAGCCCAGCTGGGCTAGCCAGAAGCAGGTCAGCCCTTAGTGGGCTGGCCGCACATCATACCCCCCAGCCCGCCTGGGCTGGGGGTTTACACTACCTCCCCAGCCCACCTGGGCTGGGGAATAGTGGACGCGGGCCGGAGCCCGCGTCCCAGCCCCAGCCCAGGCGGGCTGGGGGTTTACACTACCTCCCCAACCCGCCTGGGCTGGGGAATAGTGGACGCAGGCCGAAGCCCGCGTCCCAGCCCCCGCCCAGGCGGGCTGGGGATTTGTACTACCACCCCACCCCGCCTGGGCTGGGGAATAATGGACGCGGGCCGGAGCCCGCGTCCCAGCCCCAGCCCAGGCGGGCTGGGGGTCTGAACTGCCTCAACAGCCAGCCTAGGCTGGGGCAGGCTGACACGGGCCGAAGCCCGCGTCCCCCAAAAAAAAAAAAAAATTGAAAGAATTTTTTTTTCTGGTTGCAGTTTTGGGACTGAACTTTGTGACATGGCCACGGTCACATCCGTTGTTGAAATCCAACGTTTTTGGACTCGTTGGAAAGCTGGAGTTCCGGACTCCATCTATAGAAAGTTTGATTAGTATCCGAGTTTATTTGACTCTTCGAAATTGCTGTCGAAGAGGGACCCGGATCTCAGCCTGAAACAGTGTACTCAATGTTTCTGGGTCCGACTTTGGAGCGTCGCTGCGACTTCATTTTAAGTCGGAATCGAGTAATTATTTTTGCGTTCTGAAGTAGGAATGTCGGCCTACGTTCCTACCAAGTTTCATGCCATTCGGGTTCAGTTTGCTAGTCCGAATAATTTTCTGAACTTGGGTTCGCGTCAGTTTTAGACTATTTTCAACACTTAAGAATATTTTCAATGATTTTCTGGTTTTATCGATTTCTTTGAGATTTGTCTCTGGATTTTGTACACGGGTTTTTATGAACTATTTTAAAAGGATTTTTCACTCCTAAATGGCTTTCGATATTATTATATAATATTATTTTAATTATTAAATTAGTTACTCCATAATAAGAGAGTTTTCAAAAGCCGTTTTAAAGTGATTTCAAAATCAATTAAAATCTGTTTCGCACCATTATTTTCTATAATAAAAATCTCACACTCACTTTTTAGCACGTCGAGCGAAGTGGAAAGGTGCTTAAACGGTTAGGAAATCTCCGGCCTATGGAACCGTGTGTATTTTCTTTCCGGTTAATCCCCGACCTATTCGGTTGATCGTTTTGACCTTTGGGTCTAGTTTACCGATGATACGAGGTGGACTTTTTATTGTTTGGAGTGTGAGCTTGCTATTGGTTAGTAAACCGTTTAGTGCGAACGTGGGGTATGGGACTCATTGTTAACACTTTACGGGTTCCTCTCCAAGAAGTTAGTGACACATTAGCCTCTGGGCGGCCAGCACTGGACCTCGGGGTCACCACGCCTCTGGGCAACCGTCTCTGGACACCTGCTCTGTGGAGCAGTTTATTTTTCGGCGTGCGCCTCTGGGCCTTTATCCTTCTGGGAAGGATCTCGCCGTCTCGCGCGTTCCGCATCTGTGCGAGTGATCGATCACAACTCTACAGTACTTGGCAACAACGACTCTGGTCGGTGCACGTGCAATATTTGTATTATCTGATGATTTTATATCCATTCGAGTATCGCCACTCGGTGTTGGTTCTATGGAACCATACGATGTAAGTGCGATTACCTTGTGGATTCACAGTATCTCTGGACATTGCTTTTCAGTGTTTGATTTCATTGACTTTTCAGTATATCCCTATTGCTCTTTGGAGCATCGACCTTTGCTTGGGCATTGATTACTGACTCTGGTCACTCTTGGGATTATTGCCTATGGGCAACTTTATATAGCTTTGGTTACACCGATGATATGAGGCGATTTTATTCATTAAACACTTTGGTGTTTGTATTCTCTTTGGAGATTTTTACTGTTTATTGATGATTAGGGATCGTCATTATATTCATGTAGTCCATATTACTCTTCTCTTTGGAGAAGTACTGTTTTATTTATGTACTGCATTATTATATATATCTCAGTTATTACTGATTGTTTAGCTAGCCTGACCCGAGTGTTTTCGCTCGGGTCAGATCGAGTTGTTTCAGGTTAGGTCTCTGGACTTAGCTTTCTGTGCTTCCGCTTGGACATTATCTGCTATGTTGATAGATAGCTCTTTTATTTGTCCACTATTCAGCTACTCTGTTATTTTAGACTCTTATGTACATATTTTTGACTCACATGTGTGAGCGGTGGCTTTGTACCCACCTTTTGATACTTGGATCTGTATTGACGATATATTGTACCTATGTTCTGTGACTGTTATGTGACTGTTCTGTGATGATGATGTTGTCATTTAGTATTATGTTTGTTCTGAACCTATTTTCCTTAGCCATTGTAGTTTCGTTATAAATATCTATTGGATATGTCGAACCACTTGAGAAAAGATAACCACCTATTCGACGTATTCAGTAGTTAGTTATAGCTTGATTACACATGGTCGCTTCCATTATACTCTATTCTCCATTCTAGTAGACGGTATTACTCCGTAATACTCTTCACTAGAGTGGGTCTCGGAGTGGGGCGTTACAGATACTAGGCGTGATTAATGGAAGAACATGCTGATGTTGACAATTTTAAATTTAAATTTAAATTGAATTCGATTCAATTTCAATGCGTTACTCACCGTGTGCTCACATAACAACTCCGAAAAATACGAAATTTGAAATCCGAGAATAATTCAATAATATGGACCCAATGGAACTGGTTTGTCGAATTCCGAGACTATGCCTCGGACGGCTATTTTTATATATCGATTCAAACGATATAATTTCAAAACTGAACAATTCACTTCCAAATTAAATTCTGAAGCTTCTATTGTTTTCAGTATTATCAATATGAATTTTACAAGCCTTTGAAATATTTTTAATCGGCTTAAAATTGAAGATTCAAATTTTTATTCAACTTTCAATAGATTAAATCTTATAATTTAATCGCCAAAATTCATTCTGATAATCTGAAATTCAAGTCAAATCATCATTCAAATATTTAAAATATTTTCAAATTAAATTGTTCAAAACTCTGGGTCGTTACAGTTTCAAATCCGGGAAGCTTGATGTTGCTTAAGCTTCTGGTGATTATTCTCAGCCCAAAGGTTTTACTCCTTCCATTTGGAAGGTTTTATTTCATTTCATGATCGTTCTATTATAGTTCTTTTCGATACGGGTGCATCACATTCATTCGTATCAAAGGAGCTAGTTGCTGTTATTCCTTTGGACGTTGTTACTCTTGGCGACCCTTTTACGATTGTGAATCCTATTAGGGGATCCGCTACTCTTGGTTCGTTGTGTGATGGTGTTGAGATTATTCTTTGTGGTTTTTCCTTTCATGCAAATCTGCATGTTATGGATCATCTTGGTTTTGATAGGATTTTGGGAATGGGTTGGCTCTTCGGTTATGAAGTTCAATCCTATGTCTCGAATTTTTTTTATATCTCATGCATCGTGACGCTAGCGTGAAGTTATCTATTATATTTCTAGGCATGGATCGTACTTCGAATTCTCTTATTTCTTCCTTCGAATCGGAGGATGTTATAGCTAAATATTCCAGTTGTTTGTAATTTTTCTGTTGTCTTTGAGCCTATTTCTGTTTGCCGCCGAATAGGGCATTTGAGTTCCGTATTGATCTTACCTTCGGTGCTCATCCTGTCAGTTGTCCTCCCACAAGGAAGTTTGCTAAGGAAAATGGGGAACTCAGGTAACATTTATCTGAATTGGAAGCCAAGCGATCTATTCGTTCTAGCTCATCTCCTTGGGGCGTCACCGCTGTCTTCGTTAAGAAGCCTGATAGTACTCTTAGGCTTTGCATTGAGTATCGCAAGCTTAACGAGCTCTCTATCAAAAATAGGTATCCATTACCTAGGATCGACGACATGTTCGATATATTAAGTGGCGCTAAGCTCTTCTCCCAATTCGACCTTACCACCGGTTTTCATTTGACTACGAATTGCGGAAGTTAGCATTCCACGTACCGCATTCCGCACTCGTTTTGATTCTTATGAATGACTTATTATGTCATTCAGTTGCCTAGCTTATTTCATCCATTTTATGAATTGAGTATTCTACGTATATCTCGATGACTCCATTTGAGTATTTATTGATTTTGGATGAAAACAGTAATTTAAAATTTTGCAATTTTTCTTCATAAGATTTATTTACAAGTATAATTAGATTCGTGTCTTATCATATAGAAGATGATTTTGTGATTGTATTGCCCATTGAGTGTTTTAAGAATTCTGGTCGATGCGCTTGATCAACATTATCGATAGGAATCTCCTAAACGCTTTGATGAGACAATTTGACACAATAAATTGACTTATAAAAAGTAAAATTTCTAGAAAATGATTTCATAAAAATAATTGTAATTTTGGAAGTTTTAGCTTTTCAGGAAAGAATATTATTTGAAAGAACTCTTATCCTTGTGATTCCTGAAGGGAACCAAGACTTCATTATTTGTACCAATACTAGCCGTATTGGTTTCGGTGCTCTTATCTTGCTAAAAGATAGAGTAGTTGCCCATGCCACTAACAATTAAAGCCTAACTAGATTCGTTATGTTACCCATGATTTGGTGTTAGCCGCTGTAGTCATTGCTCTAAAGATTTGGCGACATTATTTATTGGGCAAGCGTTTTATTCTCTTCACCGACCATAAATCTCTGAAGTATCTATTCACTCAGAAAGAATTTAATATGAGGCAACATCGTTGGCTCGAATTCCTTGCTTCATATGATTTCGATATTCAGTATACCCCTGGTAAGGGTAATCGAGTTGCTGATGTGCTCATTCGCAAGTAGCAAGTTGTTATTTCCATGATGCTAGCAGAGTGGAATGTGTTAGAAGCTTTATCTCTTTGTGATATTAGAGACCGTCCTTCGGTTTCTGGTTCTCCCGTGCTTTTATTTAGCATGGAAGCTCCTTCTAGTTTGTTGGATCGTGTTGCTGATGCCCAGAAACAAGTTCCACATATTGCTTATCTTATTCAGAGTTGTAAATCGGAATCCCGAAGTGATGACCTTAAGGATTTCAATATTGATATTCATGGTTGTATTCGGAAGAAGGGAATGTTGATCGTGCCTAGTTTTTCTAATCTTAGAAATGACATTCGTGAGGACTGTCATCGTTCTAAGCATACTATCCATCCGCATAGTTGTATGCTGTTATGAAACGCTTATACTTTTGGAAAGGTATGAAGCGTGATGTTGCAAGTTATGGGAGTCGTTGCATGACTTGTCAACTTATTAAAGCAGAACACCACGTCCTTGTGGTCTTTTGCAACCTCTTGAGATTCCATTATGGAGATGGAATCAAAATTCTTCAGACTTCATTGATGGTCTACCTCGTTCGAGGTTGGGCCATACTAGTGTTTGGGTGATTGTTGACCGATTGAGCAAATCAGTCCATTTTATTCCTATCAAGTCCAATCAGACTACTTCTTGACTATGGAAGTAGTTGGGAAGACCATTTATCTCTTGTTGAATTTTCTTATGATAACAGTTTCCAATCCAATATCGATATGGCTCCTTTCGAAGCCCTTTATGGAAGGCCGTGTCGATCACCATCTTATTGGTTGGAATCGAGGGAAAAATTAGTTGTCGACCCCAATTATATTCGTGAATCTTCTGAGAGGATTGATATTATCAGACAAAGAATGAAGGAGGCTCAGATTAGGCAGAAATCTTATGTCGATCACCATAGGAAGCCTTTCGAATTTTCTGTTGGCGATCACGTATTCATTTGTGTTTCCCCGATGAAGGGTGGTGCATTTTAGTAGCTCCGGGAAATTGGCTCCTCGTTATATTGGACCGTTTCCTATTACTAAACGTAGTGGCCCTGTTGCCTATCGTGTATCGCTTCCTATTCAGTTTTCTGGAATTCATGACGTATTTCATGTATCCCAGCTTTGTCGATGCCTTCGAGATTCGGATTCTATCATTGATCCTCATATGTTGCAAGATCTTGAGATCTCACCCTACTTATCTATGTTGCAAAATCTTATTCGTATGCTAGCTTCGGAGTTAAACGCCTTCAGAACAAAAAAAAATTTCGATGGTCCGCAAACCCTAAAGATTGCACTTGGGAAACCAGAAAATTCATCGAGCATTCTTATCCATGTTTCCTCTTCTCTTCGGGTGAGGGTGAACATTTTTATCTATCCTTTCTATTTTAATCTTTGTTGTGATGAATTATTTAAGTTATTGACTGCTCCTAGTATGAAAATTGCGGGGACGCAAATTTTATAAGGGGGGAGTCTGTAACGACCGTTATTTTTGAATTATTGTAGTAATAAATATTTTAAAACATGTAACGACCTTGATTTTTGAATTACTGTCGGAGTATATATTTTAAATAGAAATTTTAAAAATAAAAATATGAAAAAATGTATATAATAATAATGATACAAATCCATTGCGAAGTCAGTTGCATACTTTCCAGTTGTAGCACGTTGGAAATTGGACCGCATTTGCATTCACGTGTACATGTGAAAATTTTGTCCATTTCAAAACAGAGTGCAACACTCATTTTTGGCTAGCTGTCACTAAGTTTGGAGAGCAAAGTTGAAACATTTTTCGGCTGCAACAAAGTTTTAAAAAAAAACAAGGTGGAACGTATTTTTGCTTGCTGTCAATTTTATTAAAGCAAAGTGTGAACAGTTTGGCCATCATCAGTTTGGCCATCATCATTTTATTTATAGCTTGTACTCACCTCCACTGAAGCAAGTTTTTTCTCTTTAATGCAAATGTACAATGTTGCCAACCCATCACTTTCCATTGACTTGTACACAAATTTGTAAAGAAAAGAGAACACTGCATTTTTCTAGTTCCATTTTTTTTCTTCATTAGACCAGCTTTGGCATTAATGGCATTTTCAAGTTAAATCAGAAACAAGTTAAGGTGAGTGTAAAAAACTCACTTCTCTAATTTGTTCATTTCTACATTTGCGTGAAAAAAAATTAATACCCGGGACACCATCTGTTTCATGTGTATATACCTTGTAGAAGCGTCGCATTCACTTCCATCCACTTCGTCACTGTCTATTAGGTTGGAGATCTTTGGTATCATTGTAGCTGTTACTCTAGTGGATGATACTATATGTGTATGTGATGTTTTAGAGCTGTAGACTTCATATTTTTGCAGTTTTGGTTTCCAGTTACACCTAGTTCATATCCAACTTGAATATGTCGTCGCCGTGTGGTAACGTATCATACGTATAAGTATGTTGTTCTTCACTTCACGGTTAAGTCATGACACCTGCATGGCCTTCTTAAGTACTCTGGTCCTTTGATTCATTTAGCTAGTAGTGGCCATCATTTTACATATAAAACATGAAAATTTTCTAGGTCCAAGTCATGGGGTTTTGCAAATTTTTCACGTGCTTGCGTAAAAAAAAGAAGTGCATGCACTAAAAATCTAAGTCTGGCATTTCATTATATTTTTCATTACTTGCGTGAAGATCTTATGGCCCAGGCAGCATGCGTATTGCAATCTGAGTGTGTGGTAGTAGATTACTCAAGTATTATATATATTATATTCCGTGTGAAAAAGGGTAGCAATGTTAGTGTCTGGGTCATCTTTTATTTTTTTCAAATTCATTTTTGAATGAAAGTTACAATGCACGAAACTAAGCCTAGGTGTATTATATGTTTCATCTAATTGATACTAGAAGTAATTTGGCATTAGAATATGATATTTATTTTCATGATTGCCTGGGTGAGTCATGCGACCCATGTGCTTAGTGTTGTTTTTTTTAAAGTCTGCAGATTTATTAGTTGTGATATAGTTTATTTTCTTCTCTTGTTTAGTAAGGTTTGTGACTTTGGTTACTTGTCTTACTAATTACTTGTCTTTGGGTGTGCATGCATTTCATGTATTTCAAAATTTCAAATATTCGTGCATTTATTTGTTACGCCCTGGTAGCTTGCCAGGTCATTTTAATTTTTACTCCAATGTTGTGTGAATGTGTATAAATCAAAAGTGCGTGTAAATATAATCATTTTCCAAGCCGTGCAAATTTTTTATAAATACAGTGGCATAGTCTACTATTTAATTTACGTTGAACTGGTGTTTGGTTTTAAAACGTATTTTTTTGCCGTTATTTTTATAACGGAAATTTTTACGCCGGTATTATATTTTTGAAGTGTGTCAGTTTTGATGACATTTTGACGAATAAAAATTATTGTTGTTTTGACTTCAGTAACCGTTAATTTTAAAGTGAATTTTTAAGCGGTTATCCCGCAACGCTGATTTGGAATCCGTTTTTACGGTGTTTTGCGAAGCGTAATTTCCTCGTCGAAATTGCTATAGTTGTTGCTGTTTTAATCACGTGTTTTAAAAATCATTTTAAAATAAAATTGTTTTCAAATTTTTTACAGTTTACGCTTTCGAAAGAATGAGGAAGCGATTTAAACGCTTCAGCAAAATTGAGGACTATGAACCCCTACTTTTACTGATTCGGTTAATTCCGGACTTGTCCGTTTGAGAACGTAAAATGTTATTTATTTAAAATACACAATTTTGCACTTTCAAGGAAACGATGAAGAGATTTAAACGATTTTGGAAAAGTGCGGAGTATGGAACCACACTTTTACTATTTCGGTTAATTCTGGACTCGTTAATTGAAATATTTGTTGTTTTGATGATTTTGATGATTTTATTTGGCTTTCGAGCCATTCTGTTGGACCTTCGGGTCATATGTTGGACCTTCGGGTCAATACCAGTACTAGACCTTCGGGTCGTATGTTGGATCTTCAGGTCATTTGTTGGACCTTCGGGTCATTTGTTGGGCGCCAAAAATTATAGTACTTGGTAGGCTTTGGCCATATGAGATGCACGTGCAGCGTAGCTAAAACTCGCCATCTGCTGGGATCGATCCATCTTTTATGTTGATTTTCTAGTTATCTTATTTTGATTTCTAGATTTTGTGACTGTTGATTTGTCTAGTTATCTTAATTGATTTCTAGATTTTGCGTACTGTTGTTTTGAATTCAATTGTGAATTTGGAAGCTGATTTTGATGATGTTTAATGGGATTTCTTCCTTTAAACTATGCTGATTACTATGTTGTATAGTCTCCCTCGAGACTATAACTTTGTGTACATTCTCATCCGTGATTATAATTTTTTGTATAGTCTCATCCGAGAGTGTAAATTTGCGTAATGCTGTTTTGAATTCAATTGGGAATTTAAAAGCTGATTTTTATGAAGTTTAAATTGAGATTTCTTTATTTAAACTATGGTGATTATTTATGTTGAATAGTCTCATTCGAGACTATTGATTTTGATGGAGTTTAAATCATGATTTCTTTATTTGAACTATGTTGATTATCTATGTTGTATAATCTTATTCGAGATTACAATTAATTGTTTAAGTGTTGTTTATCATATACTTATTTCTGAAGCTTAAATTAGAATGATCCATTTATTATTTTCTTTTAAATAATACTCGGGTCAGACCGAGTTATTTCTGGGTAATCTCTATCTCTGATTCAGTTGCAGCTGCAGCTTTTGGGATTTCACATCATCTTTTGTCTAGTCTTCGAGGTGTTTCTTTTTGGAGTTTTGACTCTCATCTCATGTACGATGGTATCTTTGTATATGTATATTTGGTTCGTGTGAACTATCGATTGTTGTAGCATGTATCCAGACATGTTTTCCGCTATATATATATATCTGATATTTCTGTTTTGATGGGATTATACTATCAGTGTTGTTGTTATTATGAGTTGTTCTGGATTTTTTCTTAGCCACCGTAGTTTCGTTTTAGATTTGGATTGAAATTATATCTTTCGGAGTAATTTATAAAACTCCTATCGATGTAATCAATACTCGTCTAAGGCATAATTTACGGATGGTCGCTTCTAACAAGCCTTATTCTCCGCAATAGCAGATGTTATTTCTTATAATAACCTTTGTTATTGTGAGCATAGAGGTGGGGCGTCACAGGTCGTTACACTCTCCCCCACTCAAAACTTTTCATCCTCGAAAAGGAAGGAAGTGGGAGTGTAGAAACAATCAAAAGAAAATAGACCTGAATTACATTATAAACAATTAATTTAAATCATATAAATTTCAATTTAAATAAATTTATATTCAACAATTTGTTTTAAATTTCAAGATTTTCATTTAATTGATTTGATTTCACATTTATTATGTTAGGTATAAAAATTTCTTTCAAATGAAATTCAATTTAAATTCAACTGATTCAAGATACCACATTAAATTGATTTAATTTTAATTTATTAACTTTCAAAACAAAATTTTATTTAATTAATCACATATTTTGTTCAATTAACTTATTATTCTATTTATCCCCATAAACATTTTATAATTTAAAATTTAAGTGAATACCATTTATTATACGCACTCACATTTTATTTATAAAGACAATTTATATTGTATATTATCCAATTAACAATTTCAAAGATCATAAATTTAAATAGTCTTTTACTATAATCATATTTTATTCGACAAATTTAATTCTTCTTTATTCCAAATTATTGTTAAATTTATTCTACTTAATATATCTTATCACATATGTATTAAGTATATTTACACTATTATAACCACCCAATTTATTTAAAATTTCTTTGATATTAATTTTATATTGTATAATATTCGATTACATAGTTAACTTTTGAAAATTTAGGCAAGTTATATATAATGCAATTGAGTGTTATACAAATAAAATTTATAATTCAATTCTCTCCAGTTTAAATATTAATTCAAAATTTTGATTCATTTATAATTGAAATCATCCTTTTACCGAAATTTTAAGAATTAAATTTTCGATTTCACTTCAAACCATTTAGAGATAATTATGTATATACATAATATATCAAATCAAATTAAATTTAAAATAATATACCTATATATATAAATCAAATCATAATTAATAAATTTAAATTTATTTAATCTCCAAAACTAAACTGTAGCAAAGCTACGAATTGATCTCTCCCCTTCGAAACTCGAAAATGAATGTCGATGATGCGGCCGTCATCACCGAAATTATTTTCCAGCGACAAAGAGAAGAGCGCTGATTTAAACATTTAAAATTCTTTGGAATTTATTTCTATTCGAAATTACTTTATATAATATGCATTTTAAAGTTTAAACCCAAAGTTTGAAATCACCGAAAATTAGATTCTTAAATTCTTGATTTAAATTCATTACAATTTCCAAATAAATTTATAAACCATTTTTTTATTTCAATTATTTATATATGAGACAAAAACCAACGGTTTAGGTTCCATTTTTTAAAAATCCAACATTGTTTATTAACAACCAATTCAATTAACTATTAAAATTCAGAAAATCATGCTTAAGTATATAATATAATTATTCGAAATTTATTTCATTCACCAAATTTGGAAATAATATTGTGTCAGTTTGCTCTGTTCAAGCGTTTTGGAAATCCTATCAATAGCGTTGATCAGACGAATCGATCGGAAACCCAAATCAACATCAACAACTCAAAAAACACAATATATAAAACATTTTAAATATGAATTTATAAATACACTTCCTCGCTCGACGATACAAGAATAGATATCAAAACAAGAATAGAGATTCAAATTTGATGGACTCGAATCAAAGGGAATTTTGATTCGAAGATAGGTTTGAAACAAAGATAAGATAATTAAATAACAAAATAGGAAGATGGATAAGTTTATATAAATCGCGGGCAACCTTAACCGGGTCGTCCGTAACTTCAAGAATAAGATTGATGCTGAATTCCGAGGTAAATTAACATTCGATCTCAAGAAATAGAATTTAGGTATTGTAGGAGATAGATAGCATCGTAAACCGAGGATACAGAAATCTCTGGTAAATCAATGCCTGTTGTAAAGGAGTTTCATTTATTTACAGATAATTCGAAGATTGGCGAGACCGCCGATTCATTATAAAGATTATTCGAAATGGAGTTATGGGATACTCTAGAATTGAAAGAAGAAGAATAACGAGGGACATGAATGAATTTTGAAACCGCAGGGAACATTCTAAAATTCAAAGGAATTGATTCATAAGGAAGAGATGGAAACTCGAATGAGAGTGATTCTGTAAATACATTTACCATATATGCTAAGTTCTGCCTAGAGCTACCAAAGCTCTGATACCAAATGTAACGACCTGCTATTTTGGACTATTCGCATCCGCACATGTCGGACTTGAATAATTCAAAATACTGAATTGTTAATTTAAATTTGGCAAAACTCAGATATACAGTAAATATATATACTCACAGAAACACAGACACAGAGTAATAATATGCAGCGGAAGTAAAAGAGATAGTAGTTCATGAAGCTACTATATATATATCAGAGTTAAATAAATTACAACAGAAGTCTCGAATACAATAATCGAATACAAGAATAAAAATACAATACTGGAATCAACTGAATCTCTGAAAGCTGGATAGATAGCTGGATCTCCAGGCGAAGCTCCTACTCCAAAGGCGAGTCTCAAAAGCTGAACCACTCAGTCTGACCCGGGCGTAAAGCAAAACACAAAACACTCGAGTCAGGATTAATATTCTCGTATCAATAAATCCAACTCAAGTGAAATAGCAATCGAAATACAAGTAACTCAAAGGATGTTGGAATCACCATCCTCTAAGGATCCGTTAAACTATCTACTAAGTAGTAGTGTACGCTAAATAGATAATGTCTATCGGTAATATAAAGTATCAAAATAGTGTAAGGGCGTTACCATTATCCCCCTTAACACATTTTATGTAAGCATCATAGTCTATACAGCACTGTAAACTCCACCGTAAACTGGTTGTTGGGTGTGTTTCGACCGGGCCAATGCCACCGAACCAACCCCTTCCCAGTGTACTACCGGTCCAACCCCTTTCCTAAGAGCCACCGAACCAATCCCATTTCCAGCTACTACCGGACCAACTCCACTTCCCTGCATATCCGAGCCAACTCACTTCCCCTACATAGCCGAACCAACTACCGCTCCAACCATTACCGGACCACTCACCACCGGACCAAGTCCCACCGAACCAAACTCCATCCACTCACCATCGGACCAAGTCCCACCGAACCAAACTCCATCCACTCACCACCGGACCAAGTCCCACCGAACCAAACTCCATCCAACCATCTCCGGACCAAGGCCTTGCCGAACCAACGTTGCCAGGCCAGATTACTTCAGCCCAGGCCCGCCAGCAGCTATATACATCCAAGACCCCTACCCCATCCTCACTCTATAAATAGAGGTGTATGGGTACAACAATGGCAGACAAGTTTGAGAGCTCAAGCACGGACGGAACTTTCAAACAACTTTCATATACTTGTAACAAAAGCTTTGTACTTGTAATCTGAAGAGTGAAGGAGAATAAGATATAAAGTGGACGTAGGCACATTCTGGCCGAACCACTATAAATCTGTGTGTCTTTTACAGTTTAGTCCCTGCTTTTTACATATTTGCATCAATCACCCAAATCGCTAAGAACAACTTAAAATCGACCAAATCATACGACTTGGAGGTGTTTGCCCATTTTTTGTGCAAACGTTTTTGGTGCTTTCACTGAGAACTTGAGCTAGAAGCTTCAGCATCTCCCACTCAACCTTCTTCCCAGCAGCATTGCTCATTACTTGAAAAACATGCCTCCCAGGCAGAGGAAAGATGCTAGCAAAGGAAAGAACATCGCAACGAGCAGTATCCTAGATCCAGCGATCAGAGATCAAGAGAATCATCCTGTTCCAACAGCAAATCGAAATCAGGCAAATCCGACAGCCCCTGCTACGGAACAACCAATTACTAGGGCAGATCTGGATAGGGTTGTGGCTGAAGTAACTAACCACTATGCATCTCAACAAGAAGCCTTGGTGGACCAACTCATGTCACGCTTAAGGGATGCTGAAGAATCCAACCGCAACACCGAATTATGGGGTGAGTCCCAGTCTGGAGAATCTGGGAGGCGACAAAGATCTTCTTGGAAGGGGATAACAACAGAAACAACAATGGTAGGAGCCGAGCCCAGACTCAGCCCGTATTCCGACCCGAGGAAACACTTGGAACTGAACCGAACGGGGGAGGTACCAGGCAAGGGTCGGATATGGCTGATCCTATCATGCTACCTAACCATGGAAACACCAATGGACGGGGCTGAGATGGAGTCCAGTCTGAAGTTGGACCCGAGGGAATGCTTATAACAGAGCCCAGCAGGGGAAGATCGAGGCAAGGGCCAATTGCGGCTGACCCACCAGCATGCTCCCAGAAGACCGAAGACAGCCACCGGAAAATATTAGGAGTAATAGATGATACCATCCCTACAGGTTATCTGGGCGGAATCAATCCCGCAGAGAAGAACCAAACCCATTTCTATCCACTCTAAGTTTTGATGAAAGGATGGCGCGATTGTTCAGAGAGTGCGTCCAACGGAACCAAAGGGATCGGGGGATAGGCGCTAGGGTAACCAACCCCTTCACCCGCAATATCGAAACTACCATCACCCCCCGGGAATGGAAAATGCCAACAATGGAACCCTACAAAGGAACCTCTGACCCCGTTGTACACTTGCAGAGATACACACAGCATATGCTCATGAGCGGAGCAACAGAGGGAGTGTTGTGTAAATGCTTTCCACTATTCTTGGCGGATCTAGCTACCTCCTGGCTCTGCCATCTACCCCAAGGATCCATTAGTTCATGGGAAATGTTGAAAGAAAAGTTCATCAGCCAGTTCCGCATTCATTGGAACAACCCAAGGACGCTTATACCCTATCTAATATCAAACAGAAGCCCGAAGAGACAGTGCAACAATATCTAACCCGATTCAACGCCGCAGCGGCCGCAGTCCAAGATGCCGATGAGAAACTTATCCTGATGGCTCTTTGTAGTGGCGTACATCTGGATACCAAGTTCGCTAGAAGATTAACGAAAGAAAAACCAGCTACCTTGCCCGATTTCTTCCATGAAGCCGGAAAATATATGAGACTTGAAGACGCTGCCACCGAAGGGCAAACAGGGCAGCAAGCCAAGGCAGCTCATGGCAACGCACCCGCTGCAGCAAAGGACGTTGAAAGAAATGACTCTTGAGACAATGCTAGGGGCAGGAAGGGAGAAAAACGCCTATATCGGCCAGGACCGAGATTTGACGCTTAAACTCCTTTGAATGAAACAATCAAAAACATCTTCCTGGCCACCCAAGACGAAGTTAAATACAAATGCCCCGCACAAGAAGGAATCAGATAACGCAATTAAATCTGGAAGGTTCTGTCGTTTCCACGAATCTCATGGGCATGATACCAACGAATGCCATCATCTTCGGGACTTAATTGAAGAACACATCAGAAAGAAGAGACTGGAACGCTATGTAAAAAGCCAGAACAAGACTCCAGCTCCTGCCAATAAAAGCCCGAGGCTGTCACCCCCGGAAGTTGGCGGAGGAAATCGCAACACCAGCGGCTCTAATCAAGAGAAGATAGTGGTCCATACCATATCGGAAGGACCACACATCGCCGACAGAAGCTGGGCAGAGATGGAAAAATATGGAAAGTCGCTTAGAAACAATGAAGACTGCGTTAATTCCATTATAAAAGAACGCCACCCAAAGCGGAAAGAGAACAATAACATCACATTCGGTAGGCGTGACCTAGAAGGAAGGCAGTACCCTCACATGGATCCTATGGTCATCTCTGCCTGGTTCGGTCCATCCAAAGTTTTCCGAATTCTAGTAGACACTGGAAGCTCAGTAAATATCCTATTTAAAATTGCTTTCGACAAAATGAAGCTGTCAATGAAGGATGTGTCTCCCTGTAACAAACCGCTACGTGGTTTCACTGGATATGCGAAGATGCCCCTCGGGCAACTGGACCTCTTCGTTGAAATAGGAAGTCATCCCCACTCCATTATGTGGAAACAAACATTTGTGCTAATAGAAAGCCACTCGGCCTACAATGCCTTTGTGGGAAGACCAGCCTTGTCCGACTTCCAAATTGTCCTGGCCCCATGGTGCCTAAAGATGAAATTCCGAACAGACAATGGAATAGGAGAAGTAGAGGGAGATCAAGACGCTACTCGAGACTGCTATGTAACTAAACTTCGCAATAACCGCATGAGGGATAAAGGGAAGAATGCAGAGACTACTCTCTGCATGAAAAGCTTGGAAGCATAGCAACTAAAGCGAGCCCCTCCTCTTCGATATACCAGTGATCCTTACAATGAATTAGACCCTAGGGACAAAGAGGAGGAGGCCACCGCCGAGCCTGCATAGGCTACGGAGTTTGTATCTGTAGACAAACATGACTTAAATAGACTATTGAAAATCGGATCTCAGTTAAGAGCAGAGTTGAAGGATCAACTCGTCGATTTTCATCGCCACAACTTGGATGTATTTGCATGGACGAACACTGACATGACTGGAATCTCCCCAGACTTAGCATGCCACGTACTGAACATCGATCCCACCAAGGTGCCAGTAAAGCAGAAAAAGAGAAGTATGGGGGAAGAACGATCAGCAGCCCTCGAGGAAGAAGTAAATAACCTACTTGCAAATAACTTCATACGAGAAGCCATCTACCTAGAATGGATCACCAACCCGGTACTTGTAAAGAAGGCTAATGGGAAGTGGCGAACATGCATTGACTTGTCCAACTTAAATGACGCTTGCCCGAAGGATTGCTTCCCACTCCCCCGAATCGATCAACTCGTGGACAGCACAGCCGGGCATGAACTCTTATCTTTTATGGACGCATACTTAGGATATAACCAGATTCCTATGCACGCCCCCGATCATGACCACCCTAGTTTCATCACTGACCGGGGATTGTATTGCTACAGAGTAATGCCTCTTGGACTTAAAAACGCCGGAGCTACTTATCAGCGCCTCGTCAACAAGATGTTTGCGGAACTAATAGGACGAACTATGGAAGTTTATATGGATGACATGCTGGTAAAATCGAGGAAAGCCAACGATCATGTAAGCCACCTGGACGAGATGTTTCAAGTACTTCGCCAATATGGAATGAAGATGAATCCTCTAAAGTGCTCCTTCGAAGTATCGTCGGAAAAGTTCTTGGGATTCATCGTCCATGCCAGGGGGATTGAAGCAAACCCCGAACAAGTCCGGGCTTTGCAAGATATCAAGATACCATCCACTCGAAGAGAGATGCAAAGCCTAGGTGGGAAGGTAGCCGCCCTAAGCAGATTCATGTCTAAAGCAACCGACAAATGCATCCCTTTCTTCGAAGCCCTAAAGAAAGACAAAGGAAAGTTCGAATGGACTGACGAATTCTCAACAGCCTTCCTTAACCTAATCGAACACCTCCAGAGACCACCAGTACTCTCAACTCCAAATGAAGGCGAAGAAATATACCAATACCTTGATGTATCGTCCCATGGTCTAAGCGCCGCTTTGGTGAGAGAAGACAACCGCGCGCAACGACCCGTATACTTTGTAAGCAAGAAATTTACGGGGGCAGAAGCCAGATACCCTAAACGTGAGAAGCTAGCATACTGTTTGCTAATCACGTCATGGAAACTGCGACACTATTTCCAATCTCGTTCCATCAGAGTTTTAACCAATCAACCGCTAAGGCAGGTACTCCATCTCCACGACACTTCTGGGCTACTACTTGAATGGTGCATTGAACTGAGTCAGTATGATATCACCTACCATCCTCACACCGCCATCAAGGGACAATCCATGGCCGATTTCATTGCCGAATTCACTACCAACGAAGGTAAGGAGCAATCTGAAATAGCAGAAGATATCAAGTGGAATCTCTTTGTAGATGGAGCATCGAACGAACAAGGCTCGGTGGCAGGTATTGTGATAATTACCCCCAGGGGAAGGAAGTTGCACTATGCAATAAGGTTGGAATTCGCTGCCACCAACAACGATGCAATAATAGCAGGATTAGAACTTGCCTTAGAAATTAGAGTCAGATCTTTATGTCTCCATAGTGATTCTCAACTTATCGTAAACCAAGTACTAGGAGAGTTTCAGACTCGAGGAGAACGACTCACGGCATATCTAAAGAAAACCAAGCTACTACTCGATCAATTGACCACTATTTAATCAAACACATTCCTCGAGAGGAGAACTGAGAGGCTGACGAACTGGCAAAGCAAACTAGCATGAAGAACTGCACCATTTCCGGAACAATAGCCATCTCAAAAAAACTAGCCCCAAGTTTCGAACTAGAGGATCTGATAGCTGCAATCGAAGAAGAAACTTGGATGACTCCTATCCAGAAATACTTACAAGATGGCACACTACCCAACGAGCGTAACGAAGTCAGGAAAGTCTTCAGGAGAGCTTCCCGCTACACAATACAAGAAGGCGTCCTCTATCGACATGGCTTCTCTAACCCCTTATTAAGGTGTGTTACTGGAAGGGAAGCCAAGAAAATCTTATCCAACATCCATCAAGGGAGCTGCGGAGATCACACTGGCGGGCAGACTCTGGCAAAGAAGACGCTCCGATATGGATATTACTGCCCCACTTTAAACAAAGATGCCTTAGACTTCGTCAAAAGATGCGACAGATGTCAGAAATTTGCTAAGATTCCTCAACTACCAACAAATGAGATTACTCAAATGACCAGCCCTTGGCCCTTTGCAGTATGGGGAGTTGACTTGATTGGCGAACTGCCGATGGGCCGAGGAGGAGCCAAATATGCTATAGTGGGAGTCGACTATTTCACCAAATGGGTGGAAGCGGAACCTCTAAATAAAATATCTTCAGCAAAAGTTATTAACTTCTTGATCAAAAATGTTCTATGCAGGTACGGGGTTCCACTCAAAATCATATCGGACAATGGACTTCAGTTTGACAGCGAGGAGTTCGCCGACTGGTGCCAAGAGCACGGAATTCACAAAAGCTTCTCATCTGTGGCTTATCCCCAAGCAAATGGACAAGTCGAAGCTGTCAACAAAATTCTTAAAACTCTAATCAAGAAGAAGATTGAAAAGTCAAAAGGCGCTTGGGTGGATGAACTTCCTACGGCACTTTGGGCCTACCGCACGTCTTTCAGAACATCAACAGGACATACTCCTTTCTCTTTGGCATATGGATCGGAGGCCATGCTCCCAGTTGAAACTGTAGTGCCATCCCACCGTAGGATCCACTACAACCCAGAAGACAACGAAGAACTCCTCCACATGTCTTTGGATCTAATTGAAGAAAGAAGAAATGATGCGGCACTCAAAGCAGCAGCTCACAAGCAAAAAGTGGCAGCATAATACTACTCCAAAGTCAAGCATCGCAGCTTACGAGAAGGAGATCTTGTCCTCAAGCGAATCTTCCCGTGCCCTGGAGCGTTAGATCCAATCTGGGACGGACCATATGTAATTCATAAAGATCTCCACAACGAAGCTTATATTTTATCAACAGTGGACGGAGAGGTGTTCCAGAGGGCATAGAACATCCAACACCTTCATCGATACTTTTCTTAACTTGTACTGCCCATATAAAGTGAATTAGCAAAGAGAATCAGTGGACGTAGGCATTTTCGTGCCGAACCACTTTAAACACTTGTCTCTTTTTTAACTTGTTCCTTTATATCTTGGCTACTTGCTGAGCTTTATCCTTTTCTGTTGAACAATTTCCTGTGTAGATGACATCTCCATTCAGGGCATCACAGCACAACTTCTCCTGGACAAAACCTAACAGGTATTATACGAATCTATGCCCTCGCCAATGAGACACTTTTGCTCCAGCATCCCTCTACTACGGGTTAACTCATTGCTCATGATGGCCCTTAAAGCCAACTATAATGAGCCGATTATAAGCCGCCGAGAAGGCCAAACATAGCCTAGGCAGATCATTACGGCGTTCGGCTCGCCGGCAACCGTGAACCGATTATAAGCCCCAACATAAGGTGTGGCCAGCCAGGGGCAGTTCATTGTTGACGATCGGCACCCGCGCTAGCCGGCCACGGTAAATCGAATAATACCCACGATTACGGGCCATAATGGCCCGGGTATTTACCGTGCGCGATCTCGGCTCCGATGTGTCTTAAGTACGGCTGTGGTAAAAAAGAAAACTCCCTACAGAGGCGTAAGATGGGTGACAAATGTCTCCAAGACCCACAGCTAGGGAAAGTGACTACAAAGCCCGTTTGCCACGAACTTAAGCGCGTCGAAGGCCTTCCGTGATTGGAAGTTTTACTATTCCTTATATTCCTATTTTATTTAAAAACTCTCCTCCAATCCTATATAACGATCCCTAAAGTACAGGGCACAAAATAGGGGACACCCGCAAATGGGGATAGGAACTCGCAACGGGACGACAGGACACTTAGCTGCATTCCATACTCAGTCACACAAGAACTTCAAAGCTACCATCTACAACTAAAACACGAAGGGCAGTACTCTTTTCCTTTGTCTATGAATGCGTAGCTATAATTTATTTGCATATCACACAAACATTGCGAGACATGAAATTATATTCTAAGCAAGAACTTAGCATCAAACACAATTGAATCACTAACACATGCACAGCTATATTTTATGCAACACATCAAAATAACGACAGCATCCAAATATGACAGGATCAGCTTATGTTATAAAATTACATGTTAAGAATAAAGTCGTTCGTTACAAATGACATAATTACAGCCTGAAAGTACATTAATGTTTTGGGACTAAGTATATACAGGAATGCCAAGTAAACTAAAAAATGTCAAGATCAAGCCAAGGAGTCTGCTGCATCGGGGCTTCGCCTCTATCCTACCGGCCCTCCAAGATCTACTTAGCCGCAGGAATGGAGCTCTCAGCATGCTGGCCAGAGATAGTTGGTGCTCCAGAGGTCCCGCCTGTACAATTCAGAAAAGAATCCATTGAATAAACAATAAGCAATCAAGTTATGAAAAGACTAAAAGGGGAGACTTACCAGCATTTTCTCCTTGATCATCATCCTCCAACTGCACACCCAGCTCATCAGCTGTAAGTAGCCGCATACCCTCCTTCACCGCCTTTTTCTCCTCCTTGATGAACTGGGCCGTGACTACATCCATCCTGAAGGCCACACCACCCTCCTTATCCGCATCAGCCTTGGCCTGCTCCAGAGCCGGAGATTAATCCTGGCCATGATCCGGGGATAATCATCCATCTAGGATAAGTTGCCCTGCTTCCAAGTACGGAAATACATGTCCAGGAGCATCTCATCCATCATCCCCTCGTTCTCCTCAAACTCCCTCATTCGGACCTCAGAAGCCAACAGCTTTGCAACGGCAGCATCCCTCTCCGATCGGTATCACGAGCGGTCAGCCTGAAGGGATTTCCTCATCGCCTCCATCTCCTCCTTCAGCTTGGCTTGAGCAAGCTCTGCGGCTTCAAGCTTTCCAAATAACTCCTCTACCCGCTCGAAATCCGCTTTCCGAACCTCATCCACCGTTGCAATAGCCATATCGATCCGTTCCTTGCAGGCGGTCTCCATTTTCCACAGCTCGGCTCTGCTAGCCTCTTCCATGGTTTTCTTTAGTCGTCTGGAGGCAGCCTCGTGCTGAGAGATCTGGATGGCCTGATCGGCGAGTTGCTTGGCCTGGTCGGAAACCACTAACCGCAATCTTATGTTAGCACTCCCAATTTCGTCCCCGGCCTTGACCAGTCAGGCATGATGTCCCATCAACTTCCTGGTCTCCTCAACAACCCAGTCGATGTTTGCCTTAGCTTCATCCCCCATAGTTACAATCCGAGTAGTAAGCAAATCAAGGTCCAGGGACTTGGCCTCATCAAGCACCCTTACCATAGGATTGTGAGGGAGAAGGTGCTCACCAGTAACCTCGTCAAAGGAAATATCATGAGAACCCGGATCCAGATCTGGATGACCCGCAAAAGGAATTACGAGCCAAGCCGGGACGATCAATCTGAGTAATGGTAGGATTTTCAGACGGATGCGGAGAGGGTATGAACTTAGTGTCCTCCTCCGTGATATCATGAAGACGCTGGGTTAGGGGATGAGGACCAGGTGAAGGTTCGAATAAGGAGCGATTCCTCTTTTTCTTTTGAATATCCTCTTCTATAACTCCGAGAAGAGGACGATAGTCGACTACGTCCCCTGAACGGTTGGCCGGAGGCTTTGGTTTAGCGGAAGCTTTGAGGAGTTTGAATTGTTCGAGACGGTGCCGAATGTCTGATGTCTTGGCCACCTTACCCGTTCCTGGAATAAAAACCAAGTGTTACAATCATGCATGGGACTATAATCCAAGAAACATGTGAAGTTAAAAATAGTAAAGAGGAGTCAAAAATTCACCTTGAATCGCCGGAATTGCCCTAGCTGAAATGCTCTTGGAAGATGAATCGGCACCAGTCCCGACCTTATCAATTTTCTTTGGCTTCTCCACCAAGGCCGATCCTTCCTCTAACCCCTCAAAAGTATGGCGGAAAGCATCATCTGTCCACTCTTGGATCTCCCTTGCTTTCCCAGAGGACAAAGCCCCGCGCCGTCATCGCTCTGTCCTTCGCCACCATCATCACCATCACCTTCTCCATCACCACCGCTCTCCTCCTCGCCTCTTTCCTCCTCCACGTCTTCCCCCTCCAGGATGTCTGGACATGTTCTAGGGGAGGTCCATCGGATTTCTTGAGCTTCTTCCCCCCGACGACTGGAGGTATCGAGAAGGGTTTCCTCTTGCTGCTCTTCGTCGTGGCCCCTCCTTTAGCTTTGGCAGCCCTCTCCTCAGCGGTGTCTCTCTGCTTGACCACAGACTGATGTGGTAGAATCAAGTTGTGCTGCAGAAGAGTAGCATTCCTGATCAAGTAAGACGCTGACCTCTCCCTTCCCGAAATGGCTTCTATCTCCGCAGCCATCTGAACCAGGCGATTGTTCTCCACGACCGCAAAGCCAGCTGTCGCTAGCAAGAAATAAAAACACATAAGAAGAAGCATTGCAGTCAGAACGGAAATTACAAATAAGCTTCAACTTGCAGCCGGAGGTGAAGCGACGGATAGAAACAGAGTCATCCTTGACAAAAAACCATTCTTTCTTGAACATGCTGAACTTCGAATATAAGTCCAGGACCGGCTTGAAGGACACGGCCGATTCCAAGTTGATATATGGAGACCCCTTCTTGTAACCTCTCAAATTGTACAAATATCGGATCTCCCGGTTGGAAGGGGGATGCCCGTATTTTCTCTAGAAAATGATGAATAGACTCACCAAGATAGCGTAAGAGTTGGGCTGAAGCTGGAAAGGGGCCACCTTCAAGTAGGTAATGAAGCTGACTATCTAAGCATTGATCAGGGGAATGGCCCCACACATACAATGGTACCTTCTATAAGCAAAATATCCTTCAGGAGGGTCATATGGCATAACTCCATTCCCTGGCAGCACCATATGTGCTCTGTCAATCCCCAAAGAACGAGATATGACATCAAGCTGCTCCTCTTTAAGGGATCTAGGAAAGCAGTCAGGCGGCGAGTTCAGGAGCTCCTGAGGGCCGTACCCATCTACTAGTGATCTCGGGGCGGGTCCATGACGTCCCGGTCCTGACCGAACTGGGGACACTGTGGAGGACTCTTCTCTATCCCTGGATTTCTTCTTGTCTGATCGAGTTTCCACTTTATGAGACATTTATCTGCAAACACAAAAAAGTACCCCGTTAGAATGAGGGAAGTAAACAAGCAAGTGCATGAAGTCTAGAATTTCATTTATAAGTTAAAACATAAAAGTCACAAGGTTCATTCGGCATTCAAACTCCCGATCTCATTCGGCATTTCCAACATAAAAAGTTCATTCGGAGGTTCAGGATTAAGAATTCATTCAGCACTTATACTCCACCGATTCATTTGGTAGTTCGAAACATGAAAGTCATTCGGCAATCACCTGATTCGGTAGTCAAGTTGATTCGGCAATATGATTGATTCGGCAGGAAAATCTGGTTCGGCTATCTCACTTGGTAGGGAATAGCGAAAGCATAAGGCCCATACTTATAGGCAAATTTCAACGACCAGACCAATTGGTTCGGCACTTGAGACCGGATGAGAGTGTCCAGGATGAATAACCTAAAACAAAGCACGCCATATGCATGTACATGCCCTACTTTGGGGGGGCAAGTGTTGGGTGTGTTTCGAAGGGCCAATGCCACCGAACCAACCCCTTCCCAGTGTACTACCGGTCCAACCCCTTTCCTAAGCGCCACCGAACCAATCCCATTTCCACCTACTACCGGACTAACTCCACTTCCCTGAATAACCGAGCCAACTCACTTCCCCTACATAGCCGAACCAACTACCGCTCCAACCACTACCGGACCACTAACCACCGGACCAAGTCCTACCGAACCAAACTCCATCCACTCACCACCAGACCAAGTCCCACCGAACCAAAATCCATCCAACCATCTCCGGACCAAGGCCTTGCCGAACCAACGTTGCCAGGCCAGATTGCTTTAGCCCAGGCCCGCCAGCAGCTATATACATCCAAGACCCCTACCCCCATCCTCACTCTATAAATAGAGGGGTAGGTGTACAACAATGGCAGACAAGTTTGAGAGCTTAAGCACGGACGGAACTTTCAAACAACTTTCATATACTTGTAACAAAAGCTTTGTACTTGTAATCCGATGAGTGAAGGAGAATAAGATAAAAAGTGGACGTAGGCACATTCTGGCCAAACCACTATAAATCTGTGTGTCTTTTACAGTTTAGTCCCTGCTTTTTACATATTTGCATGAATCACCCAAATCACTAAAAACAACTTAAAATCGACTAAATCATACGACTTGGAGGTGTTTGCCCATTTTTTGTGCAAACACTAGTGGGATATCAGGACGTACGCCATAGGTATAACACAAAACAAATTCGTAGTGGTCGCGTATATAGGGATACAATTGTGACAAGGCACATGAGGCAATACCCAAGGTAGTGAAACTACCGTTCGCCTGATCAGGACTGGTGAGAATGCATCGCCGTAGCGATTGCAACACCGCAAAACAACACTCCTGAAATTCCGAGGGTGCACCAATCAATAACAAGTAATGAGTAGTTTTCGAAGAAGTGTGTTCGCTCGAGGTGGCCAACCCCATTTGGCCCGGCACGGCTCCTGATTTTAGTCATTTCCAATTTGACACAAGTGTCAAGGCTATCCATTATCGTTCTCTTTCTTCATTCATCACGTACATCATTCCAACCACTTCATTCTGGATCATCACTCCGCGTATAGTTATTAAAGTGGTTTTCGATTTAGACAGAGAATATGTCCATAACCGATTACGGTTTCTTTAATAACTTTCGTAATTATTACACCGATTGGTCGTTTATATATTTCAAAACCAAATCAAATTCAATTTCAATTTGAGTTCATAGATCAACATTTCATTTGACTTTCAATATCGATTTCCAAAATCTTTGTTTCAAAACTTCAAAATTACTATCTCAAAGTCTTACAATTCAATTTCAATTTTATTTAGATAATTCAAATATTAATTCAAGTTCGTATATAATTTTTCTTCCGAAATCATTTAAATTAACTTAATTTAACATTTAATTCAATTTAAATTCATTGATCGATTACATTCAATATTCGTTAAGTAAATTTATCATTCAAAACAATTTCCATTAAATTACCAATTCATTAAGTCAATTTCTCACGTTCAACTTAATTATACCAAATCTTACAATTTAATTAAGTCAATTTCGTCAATCAAATTCTTTAAATTACGAGCCTTACATTTGTTTCAATAAAACGCATTTTATTTCTTGTTAAAGAAATTCAATTTAATTTATTTCTTTACTTAGTTACAAGTTTCAAACTCAATTAATAAAGAAACTAAATTTCACATCTTCAAGAAGTCAAATTTCACTTATTAACTTACTTAAGTTTTCTAAAGCTTAATTAATAAAGGAATCCAATTTCATTTATTAACGAAGTTCTAATTCACGTATTCAAAAGTTAAATTTCTCTTTTCAAAGAATTCAATTTTTTATTTAATTATCAATTAATTCAATCTCATTCAATTATTAAATAATTTCAACTTAATTATTAAATAAATTCAACTTAATAATTCCAAGCTTAATTATAATTTCAAACTTAATTATAATTTCAAATTTTATTACTAAATGATTTCAAACTTAATAATTTCAAAACTTAATCATTACTAATTCCAAATTATTTATTAATTACTCCAAATTTAATTATTAAATAATTAGATTTGAAACAACGTTCTTTCATCAATTAATACGTTAATATTTGTTTCAGATTTCAATATTTACAATTTCCGTTCATAAAAATTCAAATTCCAACTTCATTTCAAAACTTATTCTTTATTCGAATAAATTCATTATTTTATTTTTAAATGAAATTATTAACCAATCGGATTTTTATTTAATTCTCTATCCTAAGTCAATGTTTATTTGGGTATTTATCATTTCAACCTGATTCCATTTCAATTTAGAAATCAAAGCATAACAAAGGGAACTTGAAGTGTGATAACTGGGATGGTGTCAAAGTAAATAAACAAACAATAACAACAATCAATAACAATCCAATAATTAATTCAAATAATCCCGAAATAATCGTATTAATTCGCATTGTTGTTTGTGCGAATTAGTATAATTATCTCTAGAATCTACACTATCATTTCATGTAGATTAAAGATTATTACACTATCATTTATACGGTTCTTCACTTGTCATCCATTATTCAAATTTGTACTACACAATTTATACAACATACATTTAACGGTTCAAGGTGTTCTTAACCAAATTCTACGTGTCAATTAATTTAACATTTAATGAGGTCATATTGCTCAAATTAACTAATCAGATTCAGCACATATGTCGATTTAAATTTATTAACTATCCTACGTCAAATTCATTTGCATAATATTTATCACTTTATACACTACAATTTAACATCTAATAAAACAACAATCAATCAATCAATTATCAACCAAACTGTATTATTATCGGATAAATAATTAACTGATAATAGTGTCAGATGTCATAGGTGAACAGATATAGGTAATAGCATATATAACAGTGTAAATAACTAACAGCAGCATATTTCAATTGTCGTTTCCCTTGAGATCAAATTTAATCAATAAAAGAACATTAATCGTGAGTGATTGCTCACCTTTCGAGTCTAGAGAGGATAGACAATGAAGTTGAGTTACGAAATGCAAGCACAAATCCCCAGGCAAAGCTAGATTAGCACGAATTGACGACAAAGTTGATAGATAAGAATTAATGAGAACAAGGCACTCAGTTTGATATAAACTGAAAATACACACAACATTATTATATTTTTATATATATTTTTTATTTTTAATTTAATACCATCATACTAAAATACTATAAAATTTCAAGATCAAATTATATATATATACATATATTTTTACACATCAAATCAAAATCTAAATATCTACATATAATTTGTATTTCAAAATCTACATACACTAGAATATCTATATGTATTTTATTACAACGTCATTACTTGGTTTAACATATATATTTAATTTTAAAACGTACATATACTTTATTGTAAACTTACCAAAACTAAAACAATATAATATATATATATATATATATATATATTATAACTATATATTTACATAGACTAATATAAGTTCGCTTGCATAAATACATACATATAAACGATGTAACTTTAGATGTAGGCACACCAGCATATATACAACACTATTATAGAACCCGAAATGATATTTAATATATAATTCTGTAACAGTTTATATATAAATAACTGACCCATCCGACAACAATATATATGTAACACAAACATAAAACACAATTTATATAAAATAAAATTTTCTTATATGAAAGTATGCGTAACACCTGTATAAGTTTTTATATATAACTCCAACCACATATTTTCCGCAACTTATAAAACTTATATTATAAACCACTCTTACATGCAAAATATAACATAGTATAAAGACAAGACAGTCCTCAACAAAATATCGAAATATATATATAACTCTTAACAATAGAAGATATGGTTATATAGGCAGATTACACATAACAAAATACAGTATATGAAAAATCATTTCATTTTTTTAAGCGGCCAATATATAGATATATGCAGACTCACTATTATTTAATAAATGTATATTGTACATATATCAAACTATACATATAGAATATGTAAACAACAGCAATGTGGGCAAGCCAAACTTCATTTTATTTCAACTATTAAAATTTTATACATGAAACTCAACCGGTCCGTATAAACCACCATATATAAATCTTATATATTATAAGGCTTTAAACAAAAAAAAAATTCTCTGTAAACAAATTTGTAAACATAAATTTTGTAAACAAACAAAACTTTGAATTGATAGAACTACAACTAGAAAAGGATGCCATATGCCAAACGAAAAAGGAAAACTACATGAACAAATATACTTCTCTGCATCCAATATGTAAAACTATATATGTTTTAAAACCAAATGTATAGCACTTCTGTAAACATATAATTCATATAAGCATCATATTATATTATATAGCTACAGGGCTTTGAAATGCTAAATCAGACCATGTATCTACAAATTATTCTTCATAAGGCCTAACATGTTGACATTTATATAAACATAACGTGCTTTATTCCTTTAATATACATACCCATACTGTAAACTATATAAATGTATACCTGCTGAAACTACTGACTACATATTCAACAGTATACTCATGCTACACTCAAATTTACATGCTAGACTTAATATATAATTTGTATATATAGTATAACAACAAATTACAGATAGACATACCTTTATAACCATACATATAAAATACCCTCTCTTTTTATTTAGACAAGAAGATGAAGACAGTTGCGGAGGTGGAGGCCAAGTAGCGGAAGCCGGAAGGTGGGGTCGGTTGAGCTTGGTTCGGCGGCTGCTGGCCAGGATGGCTCTGGTCTCGGC
This sequence comes from Allium cepa, assembly GCA_030765085.1. Taxonomy (NCBI): domain Eukaryota; kingdom Viridiplantae; phylum Streptophyta; class Magnoliopsida; order Asparagales; family Amaryllidaceae; genus Allium; species Allium cepa. Next base: position 180,270,629 of record CM060940.1, read on the forward strand.
GCAACTGGGCTCGGACCGTGGGTGATGGCGGAAAGGCGACGCGGTGGGGGGGGGGAAGACATGGAGGCGGGTGGTGGAATTGCAGCGATGAGTGGGTGTCAGGGTAGTGGGGGAGACGACGGTGGCACTCGGAAGGGCTGGGTCTTTTCGGGCCAGGGTGAGTGGATGCCGCGTTTTTGTTGTTGGATGCAGCCATGCTAAGGTGGAGAACATGGGGTTGCAGCTGTCGACGGAGAGAGAGAGGGCGGTGGTGGCTGAGCACGGTGGTTGTGGGGATTTGGGGAGGTGCTTGCGTGACCACATGATGGCCGAAGTGGTGAAACTAGGTGCGGGCGGGTGGAGGAGCTGATGGGTTCGTGTGTCGTGAGGAGGTGAAGGTTGGGACGGTGCAAGAATTTGTGGAGGGGAATTGTAGAAAGAAGAGGCAGTTTTTTTTTTGAAAAGAAATAGGCAATTGAAACATGAACAGACAGGTAATGGAATGCAATTATATCATATTTAATCTGTTCAACGGAAGGTCGCACATAATTTTGAACTATGAAAAAAATAATCAAACTAGAGAAAAGAAAACGACATAATTTAATACTTTCTTGAGAATATGGGAAGTAGTGGCCAGCCGCATTGGAAAATTGTATGGTCACCGAATATCAAAAACTTCAAAATGGATATTCGTTTCACGGTTTCAGATGTGCAACGGTATCCAAAATACAGAATTGAATATACCACATGGATCCGCACGATATGATGCCCAAAATGGCATAGCGATATCAGTGGTATAATCGAATTATGAAAAATTAGAATTTTTATACTAGGGAAAATGCATGAAAAACACATAACAATAAGATCGACGGAGCTAAAGATGTCCGAATTTGGAAAACGAAAAACTGACATCTTGCTTAGAAGATGGTTTAGAAATTTTCTATGTAAAAATATTTTAGTTTTGAAAACGTTTTATTTTCATAGCTTTTTAACTGATTAAATTGAAGTAAATTTACGCATGAAATAAACTTTCATATTTTCGGACGAAAATTTACCGGTTGCTATGTTTAACTAGACGCATTCCAAATATCAAATTTATATTTCAAAATTTTATCATTTAAATTCCCGTAAAATTTCAATCAGTACGTTATCAAAACTGGTTAAATTCACGGGTCGTTACATGTAGTGAAATTGAATGTAACTAATTTAAAATTAGAATCTTCAATTAAAATAAGAAGTCTAATGATAAGTTATGAATGAAATGAAAAGAAATCTGAAATGTGTAACCTATAATATAAAGGATATAATTACTGAACATTGAATAAATTTTAAGGAAATAAGATAAACTTGTACGATTTTCAATTACATTCTTAAAGGCATATATATAACTTACCAAAAGATATAAAAAGTTGAAATGTTTAATAAGAAATTGTAATAGAATATTATGCAAGTAAATCTGGAATAAGGAAAGTATTCGATGAAATTCCTTAACAAATAAGAATCTGGTGTTAGAGTTGGTATGAACTTTAGTATAAAAATAAAAGCTATTAACTAAAATAAGAAAGGTAAGTATTATAAATGGAATTTAGTAATAAATGAAAGTAAATAAATAAAATTAAGTAGTATAAATGAAAGATAATAAACGCAAGTAAATGATTGAAGCTATTTATTAATAAAATAAGCAGAAAGATGGATATTGCAAAAAAAAAAAGATAAACCATTATATGTACAAAGAGGAAGTCAAATAACAATAGTATGAAATGAAATTTACAAGAATAAACTTAGTTTATTGTTTGGGTTTGTTGTTTGTTTGGTTTATGGTTGTTTGGGTAAGGATACTTTAAAATTATTGGGATGAATGAATAATCTATTTAGTTTCACCTAAGACTGTGGAGTGAAGGGTACACTTAGTAGTTATTTTTCATTCCGTACAATTTAAAGTTTTGAACCCGAACAACTATTTGTTTGTTTGATATGAATGAATGATTGATGTGGGTTGATTTTTTATATGATAGTTGTATGCTTTGTTGCTAGTGATTGATGTTTGTATAGATCTGTTTGTTATTGATTGAAACAACGCTAAATATTTCATTTTATATAATTATTAACTCTTTTGGATTATATAAGTGAAATACAGGTTATAGAAGCAATTGCTACTGCTTTTGGTTTCATAATTTAAGCGTTATTGCCCGACAAATAGGTACGTTTTCGGATTTCGGTTTATAGCGTTATTATATTATTTTTTCCGTGTTGTGATATATATTATATTGGAAAATATATGTTGTATATTTTTATATTTGATATTATATTTTCTCCCGAGCCTCCCCGTACAAAGGAGACTCTGCCAAAATTTTCCGTAAATTTTGGACTTAGAAAATTTTGAAAATGTTTTCCAAACTTTATTAATTTAAGTATAAAAGATCTAGTGGTTATAAATTGCTATATTTTATTTAAATTAATTAATTTTGAAAAATTTATTTGTCTATAAATTAAATGTTTTAAGTAAGATATTTGGATTTACTAATTCTTCTTTTCCCTTTTTTTCCTTTTCGGCGACGAAAAGTTTTGAGTGGGGAAGAGTGTAACGACCCGTAAAATTCGACGTTTAAAATGAAATAAATTAATTAGACTTTTAATTTATATTTAGAAGAAATAAAAATCTTATAATTTATATTGGAGCGAATGTAGAAATTAGATGTAACAATTGTAATTAAAATCAACAATTTAAAATTTATATTGCAATTAATTGAAATATTGTAAATTTGTGGCATTTGGGTATAAAATTTAAAATATAAGTAAATAAAAGCAGGCATTTATTTTACAGATGGAATAACACGTTGATTAATTGTAACTGTATGTAAATTAAGGTAGTAATGTTAATGGCAGTTGATGAATAACCAATTTAATGCAATTCAAATTGATTGAAACGACTGTTTAGGTTAAAATTGATTGTAAATAGGAATATTTGGAAATAAACTGAATATATGAAAACAAAATGTAAGCATTGAATTAAATTAATGAATTCAAATTATAATAAATGGTCATTGAAAAATCAGTGTTCTGCAAGTAATTATAATATTGTTATTGATAATAAACGTTACTTCAATGATTATTTATATAGTAATGGAAGTGTGAATGAAAACTTAATAGAAACATAAATTTATTTTAAGGAAACAAGAGATATATTGTACAAATTGATGAATTAGTATAATTTGAATGGTAATTTGATAAAATCAATATCATATGTGTCATTGCAACATTTGTTGTAATCTATAAACCTATAAATGTGATTTGGCAAATAGTGACCGTTGTTATTTGTTACCAGTTTACTTAGGCTATTAAGCTGTTAGTGGGAATCAATTGAAATTTAAAAATGAAACTTTGTATTACAATTATGAGTTTAAGAAAATAATTACAAGATATAAATGTAATAAGATGCATAGAAATGTTGGGTATTTTGTAAAGTGATAAATGATGTAATTTGTGGTAATATGTGGTAATAATGTAAATTTAGGTAATAAGTGGTAATATTGTAAATTTAAATTTAGGTATTACGTTAATGTAAGTTTAGGTAATAAGTGGAAATAATGTAAAATTAGGTAATATGTGGTAATAAGGTAAATTTAAATTTAGGTATTACGTTAATGTAAATTTAGGTAATATGCGGTAATAATGTAAATTTTATTCATAGAGTGCTAATGGATTTAATAAAAAGAATGAAATCAAGATGAATAAATAAATTAGGAGTATAAATTTTAATAAATGTGTGCATTGATTTATAGTAGGATTTAAAAGGCAATTAATAATTTAAAGGTCGATTTATTAAGAAAACAATGTGTAATGGATGGAAATGGAATAAGTGTAGTGTAATGAGAATTGTTGTAATAATATGTTGTAAAGAATTAACTTACAAATATTACAAAATGTATAATGGTGACAATTGGTGTTGTTACCAATTTAACTGATCAATTTCAAATAAATGTCAACAAAATATTACATTAATGTGGAATAAAACCATAACTGTAGTGTGAACGTAATAAAAAGAAATAGAAATGTTAATTGTATTCATAATGTAATGATTGCTTTAAATAGTAAGGAGTGAAAATCAAAATAAAAGAATATAAATGAATAAGTTTTGTAAAAGAGTAAAAATATGTTTATTTATTTGAAATGTTTGTTAGCTGAAAGATTGATTGTAGAGATGAGTAACTATTATTTAGTGAGAAATGTGTAATTACTATTTGTATCCAATAATGTAAATATGTTTAAATTACTATTAGATAGGAAAAACTGTTTTACTTCTCATTACATTCATTTAGTCCATTTTGAAACTTAATCAACTGAAATGAATGTAATTGAAAATTTCTAATTAATAGGAGAGAGAACACTAATTGTAAATTAATAGGTTTAATTAAAAGCGGCTTATGTTTTGTGAAAATGTAAGGAATGTTTTGATTCAATGAAAAAAAAACATTTACATCAAATAAAATGAAGGTCTCATCTGTGAATGTAGGTTTAATTTCAGTCAAATAAAGAATAGAAAGATTGATTTTAAAGAAAGAAATATATGTTTAGTTGAACTGTGTTTTAGCTTACAGAATGATTACATGAATATGAAAATAATCTATTTATTACTCTTGTATATAAACAATAAATTTATAAACGTGTTTAAATAAACAATTGTTCTATTTTTTTATCCATTTTAGTTGTCTATTTTAAAATTTTACTTTGTAAATAACTGAAATTAATATAATTCAAATGTTTCAATTAAAAGGAAAGGAAACGTTGATTGCAATTAATAGATTTAATAAAAGAAACGCAAGTTTTGTGTCAAACAAAAAGGGTGTTTTAATGGTAATAAGAGATCATTTTGGGAAAAACAAATCGAATGTTTTCATTTTTAAGGTAAGCATAAAAATTTATTATGCGTAGTCAAAAAACCTAAATGCATAGAAATTCGAATATTACTTGAGTTAATGAAGTTAATTTGGTTACGTTTCAAAAAAAAATTGAATTTCAAAATCTTTTTTTTTAATTGTTTCACGAACATTTTAAAATAGTTACCTTACTATTAATACTTGATCCGTTTATTTCTCCATCTGTTTAATACCTAAGCACTTTTAGATTGTATTTAATTCTTTCCACCTCATTTTCACATATACAAAATTCTACTTTCGTTTGCAAACTTTTCCATTCCTACGTACATTTCCTTATGTATTATTAATACCTGAAGCTTTAATAATAAAACGTGACATTTATTTTTGTCCCTCGACATTCGTTTCCTAATTATAAATAACCTATATCTTATTTCTTCTTTCTCCTATCACCTCATATTCAAAAGCTCTTATTCTTGCAAATCTAAAAGCATTCTTTTACAAAATTGTTTTTTTTGTTTTCATACACTTCCTGTCCTCATCTTAGTTGTTCTTAAATCTTTTCCTGAAGCCTCATCTTGAGAAAACGTAAGTAGTAAAAAAAATTTATTTATATTTATTTTTAACGTGTACTAATTTTTATTTTAATAATATTTCTTGTAACACGAATATCTTTTGCGTATAAACATTGATTCACGCACGATTTCTTATGTTGGATTCAAATTTATATTCTGGACAACATGGAATTGATTTAGTTGAATTTGGAGATGTTGAGTTTTGCGCTTATGTTTGGGTTTTTATGGGCTAAAATCAAAGGTGAGTGTTTTAAGCCACTCACAACTTCTAAGGTTTCTTATGTTTGTTAAATTCATTTATGATGTGATTTGAAATTTATTTGTAGTTGTTTGGCATATATTTCATCATTATCTCAGTTAATCTGCATTTATTTAATTAACTGTTATTTAATTCATTATTGCATATTAACTGCCTGTTACATTGTTATTTATTTTATTGCACATAAACTGCCAGTTAAACAGTTATAATTTATTTTTGAATATAAACTGATAGTTGATACCTGTTATTACCACCTGTTATATATTGATGTATTGTTTGAATTTGGATGATGGTTGTGATAAATGGCTTATGGTTGATGTTGGATGAATGGATGTTGTCCTTATATTTTTATAAACTACAAGTTATTATGCATTTTCATTTCATTCGTGATTGCGGTTTGAAACAATATATAACCGTAATTTTTATTTTAAATTACGGATTGAAATGATAAATATCCGTATCACTTGACCATAGGATAGAAAATTTTCAACCACTATCAGAGTACACAGATACACAACACATACTAGACAGTTATAAACATCTGTCTAGTATTTACAACATAATACAATCAGAGACAACACAGAACACACAGCGGAATACTCTATCTAACGCAGAAGCCTCCTGCTCCGTCTGCTCCTCCAATATTCATCTAAGCAAACCTGATTCCCTTGGCTACTCGTAAAAATTTGAGTACCCAAGAGTTTATGAAAACAAAAATAAACTCTGGGTCAGACATGGGTCTGGTGTGAGTAACAGGTTAAAGTTGCTTAACTTTCAAAAACCTTTTGAAAAGAAAGGTATCACGTAAGACTTCCCACACATAAACATGGAAAAGTTTTTACCTTACGCTAACCAAAACATTTGATAGGAAATCCAGTGATATTATAATAGTGTCTAGGGTTTTCAAATAAAATACAGAAATAGCTGAAATGCTTACATCTCACATTCCAACATAGTTGGGCACAACTAATACGTACGGCACTTATTGGATTTTGGATTCCATACAATGGCAGGGCTACTGGGGTACCGCCCGTCACAGTACGTGGCCTAGATCAACGTACCGAGGAGCCACCCTAACTCCCCTGCAACACAAGGCCGGACCCATTCCTTACTGAATAGTTCCGAACAAGACAACCCCGCAGTTGGTGCGCAATTCCAACTGCCCACTAAGCCGAATAAAAAGGGACCTCTAGACAGGGATCAATCTTGCTCTCCAGTGGGAGCTACCCACGAAGCCTTGCTGCACCTCCCCTGTTTTAGCCATTCCCGGTTGATGAGGCTTGAGGCTACGATTACCTTTAGAGGACACATCACTTAGAATGCTCATCGTCCACCTGACGATGTTCTGAAAGCATTCAATCCATACAAGTTCGTTCCGGGTTCGAACGAAACCGAAGGCATTACCTCGTTACACTCGTTTTGGAATCACCCTCAGAGTTAACGACGATAACCCTTGCACTCTGATTCACCATCTCGAATCTATAAGTACTATTCCGTCAACTCATTACGGAATCACCCACAGAGTTATACTGACGTATAGCCCTTATACCTCGAGTCTTCACCTGCTCCACTTGGATTAACGACCTATCGTTTAATTGGAATCGATGTGGTTTTCGGATATCCAAATATGGAAACCCGATCCCGGTCTCATCGAAATCCAAAGCGTGTCTTTTAAGTCCAAGTTGTTTTAGTGTTTAAAACAATTTAATAACATTATCTATATACACCCAGATAGATAATTCATAGATTCACAACAGATAATTATCATTATCAAACCACAGATAATCTACATTATCACTAATAAAAGACAATCCATATCAATATCATAATGCAACCAATGCATCCATATCAATCAACAATACTAATCTCATCTCTGATATTTCAAACCATTCAAGACAACCAATAACAATCATTCATAAGCAATGATCTATAAACATACTACTTATAATTAATTTAAAATGAATTAAATTAATTACATCATCTTTAATTAATTTAAAATGAATTAAATTAATCACTTACTCAATATAAATCTTGCTTATATTATCATAAATTAATTACAAATTAATTAATTGATTAACCTCCAATTTATCATCTTAATTAATCAATCCTGATTAATTATACTTTATTTAATTCCAAAAATTAATTATCCTAAACCAATACAGTAATTACCCTTTAATTACTTCATTAATTAATTAACTATAATTAATTATATTTAACCTTAATTAATTACAATTAATTAATTATCCTTAATTATTTATTATTGATTAATTAATATTAATGAATCAATCTTAATTACATCATTAATTATATTAATTAATGACTCCTAATTAATTACTTCATTAAATTAATTACTTTCAGTAACTAATTACTTTCCATAATTATTAATCACCTTTGATTAATCTCATTGTGTAATTAACTACCCTTAATTACTTATCAAATTAATTATTCCTTAATTAATTTCTTTAATTAATCACTTGATTAATTATACAAAATAATTTAATCCAAATTATTTTCACAAGCCCAACACCATCTACTAATTACATCCAGTAATTATTCTCTAATTACTTAACTGAGTAATTCCATTAATTACATAAAGTAATTATTATCAATTCAAATGTTTAAAATTAATTAAACTTAATTAATTAATCTAAACCAATCTCAATAAACTCATTAATTATATTAAGTAATTAATGTCTTAATTACTTTTATTTAAGTAATTAACTTAAATAAATTTTACAATTTATTATCATTAATTAATTAATTTAAATTAATTATTGAGAATTAATCATATTAATTATCAAATCAACCTTAGTTAATGACCATCATTAACTATTATTTATCCTTTAATTTTTCTCTAATTACTTCTTAATTATCTCTAATTAATTCAAATTATTAATTAAACAAAGTAAATAATTAAGTTATTCCTTAATTATCCAATTTATTTATTATATTCAATAACTTAATAAATTCTAAGATAACCCATTCCTTATTAATAATTTCATTTATTATTCTTTAAAATAAATGCAAATAACATTTATTTCTTAAATTTAACTTATATAAGATAAATCTTAATATACTTAATTTAATAAAATTAAGTTAAAAATACATTACCAATTGAATTTCAAATTCAAGTAACAATCATTTAACTTCCTTTATAAACCATTTATAATGATTTCATTTCAAAGGAAAAACAAATATAAATATTTGTTTTGAAACCATTTTACTTAAAATAAACAATTTAAATTTTAAACTAGTTTGAAAACATTCAGATTTCAAAACTTATTCAAATATCCAGATTTTAAATTCAAGAAACTTGAATCAATTATTTATTTAAAACATTTGATTTTTAACTTGATTTAAACTTGTTCTTAACCTTGATTTAAAACTCTTATTTAAAAATCCCAATTTTATTTTAAAACCTGAAGGTTCAAAATTTAGTTGAAAACTGAACTTAACATTTGAATTTAAAACACTGCTTAAATTATGTTTTAGATTTTAAATACAAATTCAAGTTTTTGAAAAACTGTCAGGTTTCTCTCTTTTTATTTCTTAAAACTGAAACACCTTCAATTTAAAAAAAAAAAACTTATAAGACTTCAAATTCATTTGAAATTCTAATACAAACTAGATTAAAGCTTAACAAGATTTAAATCTCTGTTAAAAAACTTTGCTTTCCCTTTTGAATGCAGGTTTTAAATCCTAAAAAAAACTGAAACCACATCCAAATTTTAAAACATAAAAGATTTTCAAACTTCTTTAACTAAAACTCTTCTACAGATTAAACTTATTTAAATCTAACTACTAATTTATTTTAAATTTTGATTTAGATTTTTAAAATCTGCAGACAGTTTTTCTAAAAAAACTGTAACATAAAACTTACCCGAGTCAACCCTATGTTTACTTCGAGTCATCCAACACTTATCTTCGAGTAAATCACAACAATACCCGAGTTCTACTTCGGGTCCTAAAATGCCTTTATACCCAGAAACATCAGATCAATGCAAATTGCACGGTGCACGTGCACCGTGCCTCCGGCAATCACCAGTCACCTCCGGTGGCTTCATCACATCAACCTTCAACTCTCCAGTCCAATACATCCATCTCCATACCCTTATCCACCTTGAATTTAAATTTGAAGTAATTCCCAAAATCTGGAACCAGTCAGTCCAATTCCCCCATAACCTGTCATCACCATCATCCCCCACCTTCTGATCTCCGGCATGTCAGTGACTCTGGTCACTTGTTCATCCAACCATCTACTATCATTCCCCAGAGACTCAGACATCTCGATCGCTCCTCCTTGAAGAACTGACCACAGAGACTTCCTATCTCAAACTAAGGTTACAGGTATCAAAATCACCACTGTCTTCATATTGCTTTACATCATTAACTAATAATTTTCCATTCATCAATGATAGCTCCTCCACCTACCTGAAGGACCCTGACCAATACATTTGCACAGTTTTTCCCAAAAATTCAAAAGTTCCCTATGCAGATGAACACAGAACAATTCCATACTTCTCCACTAAAAATCCTACTATTTGTCCTAAAAATCATAGCTTGATCTAGGTATTAAATTCATAGTACTGTTATAATCTATTAAGTATGATTTTTATGTTGAATTACATAATTTTTTTTTTGTGTTTCTATTTCATATTACTAAATTCATAAATTTACAGAGTCTGATTTCTACTTTATAACTCAATCACTACTGATACTATATTATTATATATTTTTTTTTAAAAGCTGAACACAATTTAAACTTTTATTATCAGTTTAATAGCACATTTGAATGAATCCTATAAACAATAACACATAGTGCATTATGTAATGTTGGTGTTTGAACAGATCCTTGTATCTGGAAATAAATTGCAGAGCACAGCATTACCAAATTATTCATACACTCCTACATAAAAATAACTGATACAAATGCATAAATTATTCACACTAAAACATGCAAATAAACAAGCAACTTCCTAAAATACTTAACTTCATTAATTAGAATGTTACTCACCTATTAAATGCAAACCACTGTTGTTCTTTGAATTTTGCAGAACACCAAAAATGTGCAGAGCTTAGTTGATCACTTGAATTTGCAGAAAACATGAACATGCAGGTTTGACTCTGTTGAAATCTTGATGAAAAGCTTATGATTCCCTCCTAGTTACTTGCATGTAGTTGTAGATGCAGTAGCTAAATTCCCCAAATTATATGCAGATGCTATCTACCCAGGTTCAAACAGAATGCAGGAAAAATAAGAACAGTGCAGTCTTTTGAATTTTGCAGGTGTTTGGATTTGAATTTGATGAGGAGTTTGTGTATGCAGATTTGCATATGGGTTTGATTATGCAGATTTGTGGATTTCTTTTCATATGCATTTGTGAATGTAGATTTGTACAGGGTTTGATAAATTGGTATATGCAGATTGAAGAATTTGTGGTTTGTAAATGAAGGATTTGAACATGCAGATTTGAATCTTGCAGATTTGTGCTTGAGGATTGTTAATATGAAAAAATGAATTTTTGTTCTCATTTGATTAAAGAAATGGAAATGCAATATGAATGAATGAAGATGCAATTTTTAACTAATGTATTTCAGATTTTAATAAAAGAAAAGAAAATTAAAACTGAAATTTTACACTTGTCCAAATTGTAAACTAGTTTTTGAACACTTGTAAATTTGAATGCATAAGAATATAACACTTGTCACAAATGTTAATTGAATGTTAATTAGTATTTTGTTAGATGTTAATTTTAGGATAAATGTAAGCTTGTATTAATTATCATGTATTTATTTACATGTACATAAATCTTAAAATGAATAAATCTTAAACTTATACAAATGATTCAAAATCAAAATAAATTATAAACAATTATACATTTAAACTTCAAAGCTTTGAATTCAATTCAAATCAAGTTATATATTTACATATATAACTACACAATTTAAATTTGAAAAACAATTATTTTTATTAAAGATTTTATTTGTTGAAACAATGTATTATTATATTTTTATAAATATCAATATTTAATAACCATAAATAACTTATAAAAGAAATTATTTCTTTATTCATAAATTATTTATCATCACATTATTTTTAAAAGAAACTCAAAATAACCATACTGTTATTTATTTAAATTTTAAACTTGAATCAAAATATTTTAAATCATTTCAATACTTATCTTATGTATTTAAAAACATGTTTTATTTATTAAATGGCTTTTAAAAGCTTAACTTTTAAATAAAATCATAATTTTCAGTTTTACTAAAGATATAAATTTATAGAAAACAGTATTCATTGAAAACAATACCTATTTACAATATATACATTATTCTTTATACATTGTAAATATAAAACAGTTTATCTAATTTAAAAAGATAAAATCTATCAATTTACTATTTATTTTATTGAATTATTAAATTAATTCAAATCTTGTTACAAAGATTATCAAATCAATTTGATTTTTATTATAGATTATTAAATTGATATTGCTTACAAATTCCGGGTCATCACATTCCTTCCCCCTTAAAAGAATTTCGTCCCCGAAATTTAAAACAAAGGTAATTTAATAATCTATTTAAAGATTTAATTTTAAAACACAAGCATATACCAATGATATGCTAACAACCAAAGCAATCAATTCAATCAATCAAACAAATCTAATTATCCAGAAAAATTCTGGATAAAAACTTCCACGAGTTTCCCCGGTATATAAAAATATCGGGATACTCGCTCTATAAATTCCAAACAATCAATACTATTAAGCTATAGAGCTCCTATTCATCTATATCTACAGAACTAGATAACATATCAGACTACAGACGAGTCTGATTCAACAACCAAACCTCTAAAACTACTGGTTCCACAACCAGAGATAGACCATACACGTACTCCCTCAGAGATACGTGAAACTCGTTGAATTCCAGTTATCCAAACTGACAATTCAATCCTGAAAACCAAATACTGAACCAACAAAAACACAGAGAAGAGATCCAAACATCACTGAGCTAGCTTCTCCTATCTTATCCAAAACTTATAGCTCCTTAATCAGAGAAAACCCCAACAACAACGAAGTCTCCAACTTCGAATTCCAAATTTCTCCGTCCCTTATCCACAAAAGTCTTCAGACAAATCCTAGTCTACCAATATCCAAACTGATCAGCTCAACCCTTGTTGATTCCCCTAGAACAAACAGAAACAAAAACAACCCACCACAATGATCTCCTTAAGATCAATCCAAAACCAAAACACAATTCTACTCCATAGACAGCAGAAAACAACAAACTACTTCTGATCCGAAAAAGAAAATCAGAAACACTATCAAACCGCTTCCGCTGCACAACTCTGATCCAAAGTAGACAAGATAATATTGACGAAGAACACAAGCACTAACTGGACATTACCTCCAGAAATATGGTTCTACAATCCATAAAGAAAACTCAGAAATTCCTCCAAAACTGAGTTACTCCATCAACTCCATCTCTAGGAATCATTCTCCAACTAAACAGAACTATCAGTTCCACTCCTGGTATACTAGTCGATAAAAGAATTCAATTCCAGATATAAACAAATCTCTGTCTTCCCAGAAGACATCCATAAAATCTCCAATAGTCCAAAAGAATATTCAAACAATCGCAAGTCACTTTTGCGATCACCCAGATAAATTTCCGAAGAAAACTGTTCTCTCCTTACCAAACAGAACAGCTTACACTGGTCTAGTCAATCCATTGAAGAAACAGAATCACTTAGCAGCTTCTAAACTCCATCTACAGAAAAACTACCCCGCTATGACATCTCTGTCGGTACACAGAACATTCCGACCTGCACTGTTGACTCCAAAGCAGACAGAAAACACCACAACATCCTGCTGAATCCAGCCACAACTTCGGGACAGCCACACTTCCCAAATTTGTTCCAAAGAAAACATCTTCGGAAACACTCCATAGTCACTGCATCTCATCACGCAGTTACAACTTCCTGAGGTATCACGATACCATTACTTACTTCAGCCCAAATTGAACAGATCAAACTCTCTTCACCAAACTCTTCATTTCAAAAATGTCTCCGAACCTTAACAGGTTTCCTTCAGAGATCGATGAAATACTTCAACATAACAAAGCTTACTCGAGACGGTATTAGGTCTACAGTCTCGACACATACACTTCCAACCTTAAACATCAGACTCCAACCAATGGTAGTAATCGTGTTACAAACACTACTACCTTATCTATCTTTATAACCTATATTGGAAAACCTGAACAGGTAACCCAACAGATAGATAGAAATAGATAAATATATATAAATATATAAATATATATAAAATTACAAATACGCTCTCTCAATATAGACACCACTCCAGAGCCAAGGTATTCACTCAACCTAACGCTCTGATACCACTGTGACGTCCTAGGCTTTTCAACCATCAGCAACGGTTCACGACCGGTAGGCTTTTCAACCATCCCAGCCCCGCTGTGGCTCACAGTGATACCTCGAATTTGCTTTTACGGCCACCCTCTCGAGTTTATATAAAATAATATAAAGGCATGGCGGTATATATATATAAAATTATCTTTGAAATGATTTTTCTATGGTTTTGGAAAGAATATGGTTTAATGAGTATTGATTTTTGATATTTTAATTATTATTTTCATATATAGTTAAACACTTGAATTTAAGCTATGTATAAATTTGGTTTAAAGAATAAAAGAAGTTTAAAAATAAATGTTCAATTTTATTTGGATATAATACGATTAAGTATTTATTTAAATTTATTGATGGAGTTTACAATGTCTTAAATAAAATAAATGTTGGAACATAAATATGAATTTTCTTTGAAATAAGGTATTTAAGAATTATCCTCGAATAAAATTTATTTGAAAGTTTAATTAATTTGGGGTTTTAAAAGGTATGATCTTTATAACTTGATTTTGGTTTAGAGGACTTAAATAAATATCAAGTCGATTTAAATGAATATTATCAAGTTAATTAAATTGAGGGAATATCCTGTTATTTGAAGGTTAAAGGTTTCACTTAAATGATATTAAGTAAAGATTTGAATAATAAATAATAGTAGTTGAATTTGATATATATGAAATTACCAAAGGATAAGTTTTGAAATGGTGGAATAATTAAAGCTTTGAAATATATGGAAATTGAAATGGTTTATTTGGGAATTTAAACCTATATTTGTAATTTATTTGTGAAATTTAAAAAGCTATTTTGTTATACAAAGCAGTTTAATACTTAAACCATTTAAGTATTAGAAATTTTGTTTCAAAGCTATGGGGGTTATGATGTATATATTTGAAAATATTATGATTTGGGAAAAGGGATATTTATAAAATAAAAATGATATCATATTGATTTGGGGTTTTAAAAATATAAATGATATCGTATTTATGTGGTTTTGAAAGGGATATTATATTCTAGTTATAAAGTATAAATTATTTTGAAATAATCACGGTGTTATAATAACGATTGGTTGTTAAAGAGACCGGGATCGGAAGTTGTCATACTCTCTGCCAACGTCGAAAACCACTTTAACAACCATGTACGCGGTGGAGATTCCATAATGAAGTAGGATGGTGGTGACGTTTCCTTTGAGGTAAAAAGTGGACCCGACTCCCGTGAATTGGCATAAGGTGGCTAAAACAGAAGCGATTCTCGGGCAAGGGGGTAGCACCCTTTATCGGACACATCTCTTCGATACTATACTCTGACTTTGGATTGATTGGGTGGCCACCTTTATTTTTTTGATTTTAGGGGTGTTCGTTCGTGGTGGGCGGTAGCTGCGGCTATGCATTACCACCATCCCGGATAGCAATTGGTATATCTACCTTGGCATTGCCTAGTTGTGTCGTGTCACCTACCCTAGCGCGCCTTATGCGATTTTGGTTTTGTACCATACCTATGGAGTGCTCTCTGACGACGCCCAGTACGGGGGAGATTACAGTACTGTATAGACTATGGGAATGTATAAATGTGTTAAGGTGGAAAATGTAAAGCCTTAACACTATTTTAAAGTAAGTTTATTTTACAATTAGACACTATTATAATAGCGAAATATACTACATAGTAAATAGTTTAACGGATCCTTAAGAGATGTAAATCCCGAGCATCTCTTGAGTTACCACACTCATATTTATTTCTGTTGATTTAACTTACATAAGATATTTTAGTTCTGACTCGAGTGTTTTGTCTTTTCAATTCGCTCGGGTCAGTCCGAGCGTTTCAGTATTTGAAGATTTTATTCAGGAGGACGTAGACGAAGATTTGTAGTACTAATATCTATTATATTACTCCACTACACTATTATATTCCGCTGCATTATTGATATTCTATGGTATGTATAACTCTGATATATATTGTAAGTATAATTAAATATTTTGAAAACAGCTTCATGAACCGTATACTTGATTATTATATTTTATCCTTCCGTTGTGAGATTCTATTTGTTTTATTTCTTTCTTGTTTTTCTTATTTACCCCATAACAACCCATCCTTTCGTATGGTTTTAATTGGCACGTGCTGATTTAAAGCGTGTAAAAAGGCGGATGTTACAGGGATTCTCAACCCCATTACTCCGATGCATTGCCCATGATGAGATAAAACGAGTCCTGAAGGAAGTCCATGAAGGGGAGTGCAGTGACCATACTGGGGGTAAGACATTAGCGAAGAAAGTCCTCCGTTATGGATACTACTGGACAACTGTGAATCGGGATGCCGCAGACTATGTGAGAAGATGTGAAAAATGCCAAATATATGCGAAAATCCCAAGAGCTCCGCCGACAGAGCTCATGCAGATGGTTAGTCCCTGGCCATTTGCAATGTGGGGGATTGACCTTGTCGGCTCTTTACCCATATCCAAAGGCGGAGCGAAATATGCGGTAGTTGCAGTCGACTACTTCACCAAATGGGCAGAAGCAGAGCCTCTGGCCACAATAACCACCCAGAAGGTTATTAGTTTCGTCGTACGAAATATCATATGTCGTTTTGGCCTTCCACGGACCATCATTACAGACAATGGAACTCAATTCGAGAGCAAGGAGTTCAAAGATTTTTGTCAGAAATGGGCATTGAGAAGAAGTTTGCGGCGGTTGCTCACCCGAAAGCCAACGGACAAGTGGAAGCCGTAAATAAGATAAACAAATCCATATTGAAAAAGCGTATGGAAAAGGCTAGAGGCATGTGGGTGGATGAACTTCCAACGACGCTTTGGGCCTACAGGACAACCCACAATACCGCGACCGACCACACTTCATTCGCATTGGCATATGGCACGGAAATTGTCATACCCGTGGAACTTGAAGTTCCATCACATCGGGTAACTTATTACGACCCCGAGTCAAACCAGAATCTTTTATTGGAATCATTGGACTTCATTGACGAAGAATGAGAAGAAGCCAACTTGAGAGCGGCCGCATACAGACATAAAGTCACTAAATATCACAACGAAAAGGTCCGACCGAGAATTTTTGGTGTGGGAGACCTCGTTTTGAAACGAGATTTTCCGATCCCATCTAATATGAATCCCGCATGGGATGGTCCATATGTCATTGAACGGAAGCTTGGAGAAGGAACTTTCAAGCTAACGAACGTCGATGGTGCGACACTCCCCCGAGCCTGGAACAGCGATCACTTGCGGCATTATTATATTTAGTCTATTTCTTTTATGTATTAGTTGCACTTATTTCCAATATGCTTTTATTTCAAGTTCTTGGCGTGTAATAAGATAATTCAGCTTGCTCTCATTAATAAAGGCTTGGAGCCATCTTTTCCATAAGCGACTAAAGTTTCTGCATATGATAATCCTGTGAGAGGCAAACGAAACCGTATTATTCTAGCTGACGTACGAACACGTATAAACGACTCAAAATCTCCAAGTCCTTGGAGTGCGGACTGGAGTACTCTAAGTCCCCGGAGCACGGACCCGAGTATAAGCGACTCAAAATCTCCAAGTCCCTGGAGTGTGGATTGGAGTACTCTAAGTCCCCGGAGTGCGGACTCCGGAGTGCGGACTCAAGAATAAACGACTTAAAATGTCCAAGTCCTCGGAGTGTTGACTAGAGTACTCTAAGTCCCCGGAGCGTGGACTCGAGTATAAACGACTTAAAATCTCCAAGTCCCCGGAGTGCGGACTGGAGTACTCTAAGTCCCCGGAGCGCGGACTCGAGTATAAACGACTTAAAATCTCCAAGTCCCCAGAGTGCGGACTGGAGTACTCTAACTCCTCGGAGCGTGGACTCGAGTATAAATGACTCAAAATCTCCAAGTCCTCGGAGTGCTGACTGGAGTACTCTAACTCCCCGGAGTGCGGACTCGAGTATAAACAACTTAAAATCTCCAAGTCCCTAGAGTGCGGACTGGAGTACTCTAAGTCCCCGGAGTGCGGACTCGAGTAGAAACGACTTAAAATCTCCAAGTCCCCGGAGTGCGGACTGGAGTACACTAAGTCCCCGGAGTGCGGACTCGAGTGCAAACAACTTAAAATCTCCAAGTCCCCGGAGCGCGGACTTGAGTATAAACGACTAAAAATCTCCAAGTCCCCGGAGTGCGGACCAGAGCACTCTAAGTCCCCAGAGCACAGACTCGAGTATAAACGACTCAAAATCTCCAAGTCGCCGTAGTGCGGACTGGAGTACTCTAGGTCCCTAGAGCGCGGACTCGAGTATAAACGACTCAAAATCTCCAAGTCCCCTGATTGCGGACTGGAGTACTCTACGTCCCCGGAGCACGGACTCGAGTATAAACGACTCAAAATCTCCGAGTCCTCAGAGTGCGAACTGGAGTACTCTAAGTCCTTGGAGTGTGGACTCGAGTATAAACGACTCAAAATCTCCAAGTCCCCGGAGTGCGGACTGGAGTACTTTAAGTCCCTAGAGCGCGGACTCGAGTGTAAACGCTTTAAAATCCCCAAGTTACCGGAGTGTGGATTGAAGTACTCTAAGTCCTCAAAATGCGGACTCGACTATAAACGATTTAAATGACCAGGTCCGCTGAAGGCGGACTAGAGATAAATGACTTGAAGTCATCAAGCCTTTGGCGCACGTATTAGAAAATATTCTAAGTGCTTGGAGCGCGAAAGAAAAAACAGATATCTCTCAAAGAATTTATGAGCTATATGAAGATGAACCGAGAGGTCTATTATATTCACAAAAGCTTGGATTTGAATCACAATCACAAAGAAAATTGAATGATGAGAGCCATGGAAAGACAGAAAAACTATGTTTTTATATCGAAGATAAGTTTCCATTACAACTCCTTTGAAGCTCGGAATCAAAAGTTTATTTACACAAACTAAGAAAACAAAAGTACTTGCATAATCTAAAGTGACTCTCGTTGAATGAGAGTAATGATTACTTCTTGTGCTTCATCGCCTTCTTTACCTCTGTTGTCTTCTCAGACAACTCCTCTCCTCCGCGTTTACCCTTGGTACCCTTCTTTGATGGAGGAGTGACAGCCGAAGAAGTATGAGGGACATCCATGAGTTTGGACCAACAGGGAGAATGATCTTCAACGGCTTATTCAAAGTATCGTTGGGGTCCACGGCTTGAGGTTCGACCTTGATCTTGGTAGTTTCTCTCTTCTCCTTCTCGAGCCGCTCCATCATACTCAGCTCAGATGTGTGTTCGGAGGCACCTGTGATTTCTACTTCTTAACTCCCCTAGATGAGAGAAGAAGTCTCAGATTTGTCTTCATCTAGCGCCCCAATCACCTGAGCATCTGGCCCGGGAGCTTCTCCTGCCTGACTAGCCACACTTATCTTTTCACCCACCTCCTTGGCGACATCGCTCCTCGGAGTGGGCCCGAGATCAGAACGACCTGCGTGAAAGCATGAAAAACAAGCATTAGAATACAATCATCCTTCATAAAGAATGACAATATTTTAAATCTTAAAGTGAAGAGTTATCTACCAGGTTCTGGTAGGCTCTCAGCCGTCAAGGGGGTCTCACCCTACGGAATGGGAGACAAAATATGGACGCCAAGGCCGGGGTCCTCCGGATTGTAACCAATATGCTGCTCAAATGGATTGAGTATCGGTCGATCGGCCGATCGAATAGGCGCATGTGCTGGAGGCACGACCCCGGATGGACCAGTTATAACATCTTTCCCTTTCTTTGAGAGGGAACCTTTTCCATATATAGTTTTAGCCGCAGACAAGTCTGAAGGCTCGTTTCCCTTGGGGAATTCTTTTATCAAGGCCCCCTCGCCAACCTTTTCGGTACCGTGCTCGGCCTTTCTGATTTCAATTAAAGTCTCCCATGCCTCTACCGGAGATTCAAGATAACCCTCGCCCAAGAATGTCAAGTCTCGATGCATGAGAACGCGGGCGTTGAACTCAGCAATTAGTGGGTCAAACATATTTTTGACCTCCTCCCTGCCTTCTTCTCTAGCCACCTCAAGACGCGATTCGATATCGATGGATGCTATCCTCTTGCCCTCTTCACGGGCCTCACTCTTTAATGCCTCAACTCTTGAAAGCTCGCCCTCAAGTTTTTCTTTCAAGAGTCGAGTGGCAACGATCTCATCACAGTATCGTTGTGACTCCTCTTGGGCTGTCGTTTTCTCTTCCGTCTCTCCGTGGAGCTGCTCCTCAAGTTCCTTGACGCAGAGGCTGAACGCGTCCCTCTTCTTTTGGAACTGAGTCCTTCTCCAGAGACAAAGTCCCATAGCGCTGAACCGCCTCGTCGAGTTCTTTCTTGTGAGTTGTTTCCAAACGAGTGACGGCCTCCGCGGTGTCCTTGGCGCTCCGGTGGGCGACGTCAAGTTCAGACTTGTAAGTTGCAATTTCTTCGTCCTGAGCCTTAATAATGTCTTTATCGTGGATAGCCTCAAGCTTCAGGCGATCGATTTCATGTTGGCGCTCCATGGAGACTTCGGAAAGTTTTTCAGCCAAGTGAACAAACGCGTCATGCTGAACATATATTTCATTGGTACAGGCGATGGCGCTCTACTTGACATGACCAGGGATAGAATGAATCGCCGGGAGGAATTTTAGGCCGTCGAAGCAGATTTTCGAAAATTTATCTTTAAGCTTGGCCAGCCTCTCTGATACTGTCGGGTCTGTTGCAGGAGCGGGAGGAGACGGCTTTGAAAGTACGGCTCTCCTGCGAGATCTCGGGACTATTGAGTGGTAGAGGAGTCAGAGTGTTGATCCTAGGGGGCATCGGATTGCGACCCCTTATGGCCGCACTTGTCTTTGCTAGGTTCCGAATGAGAAGAAGGATGATGGTGGTACTTGGGCTGATAGTGTGTTTTCTTCTGAGATGATGAGTCCCGGGAATGATAATCCCTATCCCCATCGTCGTCTCGGTCCCGACGTCTCCCAGAACCTGACTCACGCCTGGAGTGATAGAAAACATACGACCCGCGGAGGCGATCAATGTCATGTGTATGTCCCATGCCACCTGTATGAAATTTGAGAAAGATTTAGCAATGAGAAGAGTAGTGCGATGACGAAAATCTAAGTACAAATTAAAGTGCAAGTCTTTATGCATGTCCTAGTGCTTTCCCCTGACAGACCAGTTGCTTTACTAATGGGATTTTTCTCTCCATAACTCTGGGCTAGAGCGCCCGCATCGCCTCTGATGGGCGAGTGAAGTTGAAATGCTTCCGGATCGTCAAAGTCGTAATTGAGCAGATCATCTGGAATGGAGAGGTTCGATAGGCCCTTTAAAGAACTTTCTACGTGCTGTGAAGAGGCCTCTTGCTCCGTTGGAGTAAGTGTAACCTTCGAAGTTACGCCAACCTTTTCTTTTCTAATCTTGTACGTCAATCCCTTTTTCCCCTTTGAAGGAGAAGATGACGTTTCGATATCGTTCATTTCGACTATAGGATCTTGAGCGGGACCCAAATTCTCACCTTATACTTTGGGTGGTTCATTCTCTTTGATTTCCCCCTCTTCCTGTACATCAGGGGTGTGGCATGATGACGACTCGGCTAATTTTTTCCCTTCACCGGATGCGGGCTTGGGTATGGAGACGCCCTCGGGAAGGCTTACCCGACGACCTTCTGCTAGCAGTCCGAACCGCGATAATGACTCATTTGAAATGAGAGTTCCGATGTCTCGTTCTTCGGCGGGAAGAGCTCTAATAGCTTTGACGGCCTCAGAATATCCGCGGCCGTCAGGACGTGGATTGATGCCTGAGAAGATGAAACAAGAGTTAGAAAAGGCATAGCCTCGACCAAAATATGAGTATCGTTCCAAGAAGAAGACTTATTTCCTTCAACCTATCTCCTCGCGAAACCAGGGAGCAACGCACATAGAACCATTCCTGTTTGTACAGGGAAAACTCGCTCCACGTCCCGGTTAAAATTTGGCATTTGTGGTGTGGCTTGAGGAACAAAAAGGAGGGGCTATCTCTCTGCTTCTTGATCATATAAATATATCTGATGTCACCAGGAGTGGCCTAAAGAAGACGGTCATGAAGAGTACGTAAGTGCCGTAGATGAAGGTGTGACCGTTTGGGTGCAGCTGCGACGGGGCGATGTCGATGTATTGCAGCATGTCTCGAAGAAATAAATTGAACGGTGGCATGCTGCCAACCCAGCACATGAATTTATCACACGCCGTGTATCCAACTGGGGGAAAGTGTGGCCGTTCGTGCCCCGATGGAATCAGCACGTCGTCAAAAGGTATTCCGTGAATGGAACATATTCACCGGAGTGCAACTACATTGATTTTTGAAGCCTGTGAATCGACAGGGTTATCCAAGAGAATCAATGCCTCCAGGGCGTCGGGGGCTAAGTTATGTGCAGGGGAGGTTGATTAATTTAAGACATCTGTGATTTCCTGTTGAGAGGATGGTCCCGGTCTGTCAGAAATCATGGAGGAGCTAGATTTCTTAGACATCTTCGATAAATATCGAGTTTGACAAGAGCGCCTGTTTGAGCTATACTTGAAAAACAATCGACGTCAGAATTAACAACACAAGAATTCCCCCTGTGTGGTGTGTGAACTAGTGTGATCATTTGTGTGTAAGCGCTGAAAAGTTTAAAGTCACGGGGTTACCAATATACTGAGCTCTGAATCATCGCCTTCGAAGACCGTCATCGCTGACCGTCTTCCAAAGCCTGCCTTTTGGTGTCTACTGAAACTAGGAGGTGATCAGTCCGGATCTGTTCGATATGCTAGTATGCTGGAGTCCTTGTCCTTGTTTTGTTGTACGATTAGGCAAGGTAAACAAGTGTTCGGCCTAAGCTAAGTGGTGGTGCGGCATTTATAATGGCTCGGCCTAAAAATTGTTCGGCCTAAGTATCAACTGGCCAAACTGTCGTTCGGACCAGCTACTATTCGGCCTGAATATTGTTCGGTCAAACTTTCGTTCAGCCTA
Source organism: Allium cepa (assembly GCA_030765085.1). NCBI lineage: Eukaryota > Viridiplantae > Streptophyta > Magnoliopsida > Asparagales > Amaryllidaceae > Allium > Allium cepa. The sequence goes on from CM060940.1 coordinate 180,293,650, forward strand.
ACTAATGTTCGACCTAGGTAGTGCTCGGCAAAGTGTCGTTCGGCCAAGATTATGTTCAGCCGAAAAAACATTCGGCATCCCATCTAACTCATGCTTCCTCCCTAACCTCCCAACCCACTGTTCGGCATGTGGTGAGACACGCCGAACCAGACTACGCCGAGCCCCAACGCTCGGCAATCCTCCCTTAACTACGGTTTCATTTTTTTCCTCTCTTCCTCCATCCACATTGAACCACCAGAACGGGTCGCTCGGCGAGTCATACCAGAACATGCCGTTCGGCATCCTAGCCACTTCGCACAAGAGAACCATACCGAACCACAATGCACCTCCCAACATCTCCCTCGTATACTCGACGCAGGCCACTTCTCTCTCCATCCATGCTATCTAGCCCAAAGAAATATCCTAATCGAACTTCAATTCCTCCATCCGCGCAACACCTATCCACTACAGTTCACATTTACGGACTCGGGCCTCGTGTTAAACCCATTCATTCGGGGAATAGACTTAGATAGAGGGATCATTACCTATCTAGTAGATTGAGACTTGGAGAAATCTTGGGTTAAGGACACGACTTTAATCAATGCTGAATGGATTGGGAAGGAATGGTTGTTAACAGGTGAAATTTGCAAGTACGAGATAGCGGGGGTAAAAAAGTGAAAAGAGAAGGACGAAGACGATGGCCTTTATAGGGAAGAAGAAGAAGTCGAAGAGGCTATGGCCGATGGAACCGATCAAAGCTGCATCGTTCGGCTTCGGCACACAAAGCCGTTCGGAACACGTGGAGCGTTCGGCTTCGGCCGTATCGTTCGGCCTTCGCGTTACACTCGGTACACACCACTTCATCAAGTGCTCATAGGGAAATAACCTCCAATTGTGATGGGCCAAGGTTCGAAGTGAAGCACAAAGGATTCGTAGTTCAAAGCGTATCGCGTTCGGTCACATGATACACTTTGGAGGGCAAGTGTTTCCTGGAGATTTGACCGGGCAACTTGGTACTCGGCGTTCTATACGTTCGGCATACAAGGAAAGCTCGGCATCTACGAAGGTTCGACATCAATGAAGGTTCGGCCTGAATCTTGTTCCACATCCCGAGTCCGTTCGGCATTCGGGAGCGCTCGGCAATCAGGGGCGCTCGGCATACAAGAGGCACTTGGCATCCAAGTTCGTTCGGCGTCTATGGAACGTTCAGCATGACAGAGCATTCGGCATGTGAGAACGTTTGGCATGGCAGGATTGTCCGGCATTACCTACCGTTCAGCCTAACTATTGCTCGGCCTAAGGATCGCTCGGCCGAGACATAGTTCGGCCTGGGTAAAGTTTGGCCAAAATATCGTCCGGCCTAAGTTCTGCTCGGCATACAAACATCGTTCGGCCAAGTCACTGGTTAGGCTTCCAGTATCGTTCGGTGCAAATGCTTCCCACGGCACTCAGAGCGTTTGGATCTGCTATGCTCGGCATGAGGAGATTGTTCGGCATAACAAGGACGCTCGGCATAAGATCATTCGGCATGAAGACGATGGATTGGCATTTGGCCGTTCGGCATGTTCGGGTTGGCACACAACGTTTACTCCATTTGGGCCGTGATATCCAGCTACCAGGCCCACCAGGGAAGTCCAACCCACCTTCGCTATAAATAGAGAGGCAGGGGCATAGTGAAAAGGGTTAGTTTTTTGGGAACGCTGGGGAAACTCTGATGCATTCAACACTCATTCAAGACTTAATCTTTTACTTTGCACTTGTATTCAAGTAATTAGAAACGGATTGTATCTGTAATCAACTATCAAGGAAATCAATAGAAATCAACTTCAAAGTGGACTTAGGCAGTTACGCCGAACCACTATAAATTTAGTGGTTTTGTCCTTTGCATTTAAAGTTATATATTGTTCTCTATTTTAATTTACTTTCTTCACTAATCTCTCTACACAATATTTCTAAGGGTGTTAGTGACCAATTTTGGTGCTAATAAAAATCATCCGCTATTATGCGGCGCATAAGGTCTCATCCGCTATATAATGCGGGAAATCAATCACTCCAAATATATATATAGGCATTACCACAATCCAATAATCAATCAATAACTGAAATTAAAATTTTCAATCGATTGAGAAGATCTCACCTTTGCTTTTATTTTGCACCAATCCAAACCAGTCATTTCTTCACGATTTAAGACCATATAGCTGCGTTCGGAATGACCACAAACGCTGCTTCATCAATGGCGCAACACTACTCACTCCATCCTGCTGACGATCGCCACTGCCTCGACGACGATCCCTACTTTCATGCGATGCTCCAACTAGGCCCTCTTGATATCGCTGTCACTCCATAAACACCATCGACCACAACTTCAACCACCATCTCATCCCATGAACCTGACTCGAAGTCGAAACCCTAACTTCTTCTAGTTGTTTTCAAAATCCCCTCAATCATCGCGACAGCCAACATCGCCGCTCTTTGCTCGCGAGCCTTCGAATCGCCATTCACGAACCAACCCAGAGCCACTCCACCTTTATCGAATGCGCGCCTGCGTGCGAGCGCGTGACTGGTGTGTTTTGACGTCGCCAATTGAGGTCGCATGCTTGCTCCGCCATGCGTCAATTTGCGATTAGATCGCGACCTTGATTTAAAATGGAATTCGATTTAACTAAATTTCTGAGAATTTTTATATCTTGCTCGGCCTTTGATTTCGTTTTAAGTTTTGCTGGTCGTCCGCCATTAAAAAAATTCCTTTTTATATTACAGGAGCAAATTGATTTGAATGAGAATTATAGGAGCGTTTCATCTGGGTGGGATTTTGAACAAACAAATTTTTTTTAAGAAAAATGGGTATAGGTTATTTATTTATTTTTTAAATCGTTTACGTTTCTATTTATTTTAAAGAAAAATAAACGAGTGTAATAACATTTGCCAGGTGTTAGTAAGGAAAGCAACGTGTAATAATTGCCTTAAGAAAACATTATATCAAATATGTATATTAGTTTCAAATTTAAATTCAAAGTTAAATTATTTCAATAAACGCAACTCAAAATCTAGAATTCTGATCGAGGCGTGTCGCCAGGCATTTATAATGTTATATGCCTATTCCGAACGCAATGGAAAAGGTTCCGTGTCCAAATTCGATCGTAAGGAAAAGATTGATTTAGAACCTAGTTATTAAATTAAATTTCGATATAATTTTCAGCGCGTTTGATTATCGACCGGCCAAACGATCACTCCAAACATTACAAAAATCGAAATCCAATAATAATACAATATTACGGGTCCAATGGAACTAGTTTCGTCGAATTCTGAGATTGTGCCTCGGGAGGCTATTTTAAACTATCAATTTAAACGATAAATTTTCAAAATCGAACAAAGCATCTACAAATTCAATTTTGAAGCTTCCATTATCTTAAGTATTGTCTATATAAATTTTCTAAGCCATCAAATTATTTTTAATAGGCTTAAAACTGACGATTCAAATTTTTACCCAAATTTCTATTATTAAATTCAGTAATTAACTTGCTAAATTCATAGTTATATTTGAAATTGAAGTTAAATTATCTTCCAAATATTTAAAATCAACTAAATATTTCAATTTCAAACATCTAAAATTTCCGGGTCGTCACATTCTTCCCCCCTTAAAGGAATTTCATCTCAAAATTACTAGTTAAGAAGAATGACCCTTAACCCGTTTAATTTTTTTCCCAAAACCAAATAGTTTTATCAACTTGCCAAAACAATTATTTTTTTATTAGAGCCCCATTATCACTTCAGCTATATTTCTAAAATCTTCCACAGTTTCCAAACAACATTGTTTTCCTAATAATTTAAATTTAAATTCAAATTTTAACTTTTCAAAATTTTCCCAATTTTTTTTATAACTCCCTAAATTTTCAAAAAAATTTGTCGGCGTCTCCTTTGCACGGCTAGCTCGATACGACTACAAAATGCCAACGTAGGCCCCTAGATTCAAAAACAAAGTGAAAAGCCAAGCCGATAGACAAGAAAGTCTCAAATTTCATACTGAAATTTAAATACATACCTTTTTCGAGCAATTCAAATTTATCTTCAAAATCAAATCACAATTTATCTTTTTCCTTTAAAACACCAGTATATTCCATAAGCAATAATGTTCCAATCACACTATTCTAAATCATATTTCACATTTCTTTAAAAAATTTCATTATTCGTTTTAGTTAAACCCGTACGATACACTTATATCATTCGTGCGCAATACCAATTTCGATCGCTCACTCGATCACACAATTTCACTTCCGAACTAGTATCGTCCACCCGACTTCCTAGTGTGGACTCAAATCTGGTTTCTTGATCAGATCCATCATTCTCCTTGCATAGCCGTAAACTATGATAGAGAATTTTCAAAATCATCCAAAAATCCATATCCAGGTTCCTCGTCGAAAATCGAGTGAAAAATCCCAAATCGGATCGATATAACTATCTCAAAATTCTGGGCTCGAATTCTGGATCAAATCACTATGGGAATAAAATAATACACGTACATCCTATGTATTTATTTCTATTGATTATCAACTATATCAATTTTCTTTTATTCACATTAATTTTGATTTTCATTCACCATTTTGCAATTTCCAGTTTAATCTTAGCACATTATTCAGTACCAAATTTTGCTTAAGAACATTGCCATTTATTTCGTAGGTTCAATGCAATAGTCCATATACTTCCCATATTTTAATTTCAATTCACCACTTTGGCTTGATCTATATTTTTATTAAACCTGAATTTCCAATTCCATGTAACTCAATTCACCTTTCATTTATAAATATTCGATTCAATTCATTCCAAACCTTATCTATTTGGTCATTCCTTCAATTAGTTTCACCTACTAATTTTATTTTAATACTTCGCTTTGTTTATCACAAATCAAATTCAAGTTCCAATATTCAGCTAGAATTTCATTTACTTACAAATTCCAAACGAATTTCAACATTCAATTTCACTTTCATTTTCTTGCAATTGTAAATTCATTTATTCATTCACAATTTTATTTTTCACCTTAATAAATTTTTATTCCATAACTATTTTTTATCAGATTCCAGAGTCTTTCCAACATTTCAAAATCATTTTTTGAAATCAATTCAAATTATCTTTTGAATTCCCAAAACCAAACCCAGTTTGTAAACAATTTCAATTTAAAATAATTCGACAGCAATTCCTCTCCTGGAAACTTGAAAATTAACATCAATGATGATGCAGTCATCGCCGAAGTTATTTCCCAGCGACCGTAAAGAGTTCAGTGCTTTTATCGCTTTAAAACATTTTTTACAAAACTTTTGAAAATCATTTCCAAATTCAAGGGAATTTGCACTTTTCACCAAAGTTTCAATTTTCAAATCCTTCAAAAACATTTTCAATTATTTCTTTGGAATTCTATTTCAAATTATAAATCACATTTAGAATTTATATTTACATAACCCATTTGTATATGAATTTACATTCTTAGCTTTTAGTTATGATTTCAATTTCTTATTCAATTTTACACTTAAATGATAATAATTTAATATTATCACTTCCTTACACCCCAAGCAACCATGTATGACTATAAAAATTTATGGAAAATAATTTTCTTTTACACACAAAATAGTTTGGATAAAATTATTTCTACCCGATTTTTAAAACAATACTGTGTCGGTTTATCTTGTTTAAGAGTTTAGAAACCCCTATTGATACAGTTGGCCAAACTACACTGACTAGAATCTATAAACAATCAACCGATAAGTCAACACAATATAAAAAAAATTTATATTCACTAACAAATATGTGCTCATATCTATTATTACACTCAAACTCATTCTTGAGTACTAATGACTCTCTCTAATGAGTAATCCCCACCAGAGCCAAGGTTGTCTCTTAACCAATTGCTTGATACGACATTGTAACGACCCATTTTTTGATGCTCGAAAGTCGACATCGATACGTCCACTATATCAAATGTCGCACGGTCGAATGCCGGAAAACCGAACCATTAGGGTTAAAGAAGAAGAAGATAGAAGAAGAAACAGAAACAACGACAGAATCTCACATTTCGCAGCAGAACAATATATAATAGATAAATAAATAATCTTTAAAATAAAAGCTCGATATCGGTTTTTTTTCTACATACATCATCAGAGTTTACAACAACACAACAACGGAACAGAAATATTATATACTAGAGATACGCTTTGCCATCCAGCTTGCCTCCAAATCTCCATATCATACCTTTTCCGACTTTGCTCCCGAATAACTGATAACCTAACTCTAGGCTGCCTGTGTGGAAAATTATGGGCACCCAGAGTTTAGAAAGGGAACAATGAACTCCAAGTCATTCATGGGACTAGTGTGAGATCTTAAAACAGTTATTTTCACAAAGAAAATAAAAATAAAACCGCTATGCTTTTGGAAAATGAAACTACCATAAGGCCTCCTCGCACACACACAATGCAAGCGCACAGTTAGAGGAGATTTCTCCTTATGATATTCAAACATGCTTGATACACAAAAAATAAATTTATATTATCATAAATACATAATATGGAAAACATTTCGAAAGTATAATATAAATCTTAGCCAGCATACGTGCCATTATAGTATGCCTAGCATAGCTACCATATTAGATGGTAGGTTCTACAACTAAAGCCGTACAAGGTGCGTATGGGTGATTGGATTTCCAACGAATGGTTAGGCTAAGAAACTTCCTGGGCCACATGGGTACGCCTCCAGAGGGACGCCTCGAGAACCTAACCGGATCTCTGCCAACGCAAGGCCGGGTTACCTCTATAACTAGGTAACTAACTCTCACGAGTATGCCATCCCTCGGTCGTAACCGACCTTTATCCGAGGATCCTCAATCATAAAGGAATAAGCACAAAGTAATAAATTTGCAGTAACCTCATAGGTTAAATATTTAGGCTCCATACCATGATACTACCCTTTTCCAGAAGGAAATGGACATACCCTCAGGGGGCGCTACCCCCAAATAACCTCGCTGCATCTTTCCTGTTTCGACCATTTTCGGGTTGTGACGTCCGATGAAGTCATGTCCACAAAGCTACACTTTACACAAAAGCCATGCTTTGATCAACAAATGATCAGCAGCACTTCATATGCCACATTACCAAATTGGGAATGTATCACTTGTAAATATCAACTACATAACCTCTGAGCCCATACGTCTCAAGAAGGGTGTTAAGCTAAGAGAATAAATTCTCCAACACCAACAGAAATGCATTTGGTAGAAACTAGCTTTACATCTCAAAGTGTAACGTCAAACACACATCCATGCAAGTCCGTTTCGAGATCGAACGGAACCGAAGGCACTTCAAAAAAGCCCTTGCAAATCCGGATATTCACTAATCATGTTCGGAATCCCCATCACAAAGGATGATAAAATCTCCATACCGGAGCAACCCAGTGCAGAGACATTCGGCAGGTAATCCTTTCATTTTCGAAAATACCCGGTCTTCAACACCATTTTCTAATGCAATCCAATTTCGTCGTATCATTATTCGGAATTAGTTTTATGACGAAAAGTCCTCTCCCGGCTAATTTGAATAACGAGCTCTTACTTTATAAATAAATGTTACATTCAGATTTCAAATAAATCACAACAAATTTCCACTTTAACCTTTTAAACAAAAGATCGCTCACAAAGATTTGATGTCGTTTTCGGATAACCGTTAAGGATCCAACCCCCAGTCGCATCGAAATTCAAATGCCGTTTAAAGGCCAATATTGATAGTCGGTCATTTAACTATAAGTCAATATTTACAATAATCACCAGACTTTTTAAATAATTTTTCCCCCATTATTTATTTTCAAAATATCTTCGCAAGATATAATTTCAACTTCAACCATTTGAAAACAAATTTCAAATCACTTTCCTCACGTGGAATATATTTCCAAATATTTATTCATTTTCCACTGAAAATCTACCGAGTTCAAATACTTTAAAATAATTTAAATTACTTATCCAAGTTTATGTATTTGGAAACATTTAAAATAAAGCTATTTTAAAACACTTTATTTTAAAATATTAGTTATAAAATCTAATATCAATATTTCATATAAAAACTCAAGTCCAAACTAATTTTCAAATAAAATTAGTAGATAGGGTATAACTATTTAAATAACCATTTTCTAAATCAAATCTCAATTCAATCTTTAAATAGTCACTTCTTTAATTAGCTAAATAATATTCACTTTAAAGATTTAAAAACAGTTTACAAAAATAATTTCTTCAACAACATTTTTCAAAACCAATTTCTAGAACATTTAATTTATACTTCAATCACTACTTTGAAAACACTCTCGACTTTCCAGGGAAAATACACTTTTAATTTCAAAATGGTCCATTTAAATCAATTATTAAATCCTCTTTGATTTCTTTTAAATTTACATTTCAAATTTGTAAATTCCTTTCCATAGTTTTAAAAATAAACCAATATTTATTTTTATTTTTAAATCAAATTTCCCTTTCCTTTATAAATTCTTATTGTGAATTTAAATTTCCAAATGTCCACTGATATAGATTTTAAAAATCAATTTTCAAATATTCATTTTCAAACACCAAATCGAATCCCAATTGATTTCCAAATTTTATTTCAAACGCCAAATCAAATTCCAAATTGATTTCCAAATTTATTTCCAAACACCAAATCAAATTCCAAATTGATTTTCCAAAATTTATTTCAAACACCAAATCAAAGTCCAAATTTATTTCCTTTTAAAATAAATTCCTTAATCTCTTCCAAACTATTTAAAATCTGAATTTTTAAATAAATTCTTCAACCTTTGAATAATATTACTCAAATCCATTTATTAAAATCCTTTCCCATATTTTGGAGTTTTATTCAATAGTATAACAAAAATCGATCTTTATCTTTTTTTTAACTTCCACCTTTTAAATTTATCCAATTTTCAAAAATTAATTTTACTACAAACTTTCTACTTAAATTTCAAATATCAAACTTTACTTATTTTTGGTATCCTACGGTACCAAAAATATATTCGGCTAAACCATAGCCTTCAACGATTTCAATCACAAATATTCATACACAGATTATAATTAAATCAACACACATCATATGAAACAAATTCAAATCTTTGAGGAATCCAGTTGGATCCTTCCAACCTGTTTCCATACATCCATAGATGTTAGCGTAACAATTAAATACCTCCACTTCGAGGTGGAATATCGTGGTATATGAGATTGTATAAAATCATCCGCTATTATGCGACGCATAAGGTCTCATCCGCTATATAATGCGGGAAATCAATCACTATATATATATATATATACACACACACAGTATATATGCTATAACAATCCAATTATCAATCAATAACTGAAATTCAAATTTTCAATCGAGTGAGAAGATCTCACCTTTTCTTTTATTTTGCAATCCAATCCAAACTAGTCATTTCTTCACGATTTAAGACCTTACTGTCGCGTTCATAATGACCACAAACGCTGCTTCATCGATGGCGCAACACTACGCACTCCACCTTGCTAATGATCGCCACTACCTCGATGATGATCCCTAGTGGCATGCGATGCTCTAACGAGGCCTTCTTGATGTCATTGCCAATCCACGAACACCATCTTCCGCAACTTTGACCACCATCGCAGCCCATGAACCTGACTCGAAGTCGAAATCCTAACTTCTTCCAGCTGTTTTCAAAATCCCATCAATCATTGCGGCATCCAACATCGCAGCTCTTTGCTTGCGAGCCTTCGAATCGCCATTCACGAACCAACCCAGAGCCGCTCCGCCTTTATCGAATGCGCACATGCGTATGCGCGCACGACTGTTGTGTTCTGACGTCGCCGATTGAGGTTGCTTGCTTGCTCCACAACGCTATTCAATTCGCGATTAGATCGCGACCTTGATTTAAAATAGAATTCGATTTAACTAAATTTCTGAGATTTTTTTAATCTTGCTCGGCCCTTTATTTCGTTTTAATTTTTGTTCATCGTCTTCCATTAAAAAAATTCTTTCTATATTACTGAAGCAAATAGAATTGAATGAGAATTAGAGGAGCGGTTCTTGTAGGTGGGATTTTGAACAAACAAATTGTTTTTAAGAAAAATGGGTTTCAGTTATTTATTTATTTTTTTAAATTGTTTACGTTTCTATTTGTATTAAAGAAAAACGAACGCATGTAATGACATTTGCCAAGTGTTAGTAAGGAAAGCAACGTGTAAGAATTGCCTTAAGAAAACATTATATCAAATATATATATTAGTTTTAAATTCAGATTGTTTCAATAAACGCAACTCAAAATCAAGATCTCCGATCGAGGCGTGCCGCGAGCATTTATAATGTTATACGCCTATTCCGAATGCAATGGAAAAGGTTCCGAGTACATATTCGATCGTACGGAGAAGATAGCTTTTTGAACCCAAATATTAAATTAAATTTCGATATAATTTTCAGCATTTGCTTATCGTACGACCGAACGATCACTCCAAACATTACAAAACTCGACATCCGATAATAATGCAATATTACTGATCCAATGGAACTGGTTTCGTCGAATTCCGAGACTGTGCCTCGGAAGGCTATTTTTTAATATCAATTTAAACGATAAATTTTCAAAACTGAACAAAGCATCTCCAAGTTCAATTTTGAAGCTTCCATTATCTTCATTATTGTCAATATAAATGTACTAAACCATCAAATTATTTTTTACGGGATTAAAGCTGACGATTCAATTTTTTACCCAAATTTCAGTAATTAAATTCAATAATTAAATTGCCAAATTCATAGTTATATTTGAAATTCAAGTTAAACTATCTTCCAAATATTTAAAATCAACTAAATATTTCAATTTCAAACATCTAAATTTCCGGGTCATCACAAATACCAAAATAGTTGAAAATTCTGGTGAGGTGCACATCATGGTCTAGTGTGTTTTCATGGCTAGAAATTTTCTTTTGAACAAAATCATCCAAAATTTGAGCCCAATTTATATCATATTTTTCAAAAATAGCAAAATGAGCTTTGAAAACTTGTGAGCGAGGTTGTTTTAATTTCCTATCCTCGGTGTAATACGTTGTTGTAAAATAAGATTCATTAGTCTTTCTTTAGGACTTAAATTCTTACCTTTAAAACCATACTCTTCATCATTATAAAACAAATCATGCATAACTTCTCTATTTCAAAAATAGATTATAAAAGTGGAGAGGTCTTTTCCACTACTTTTACAACCAAGAATTTCACAACATAAAACAATAGTAATTACTTTGACAGTACTCCAAATTTTACCTTCTTCTCCTTAGTAAAACTTTCCATTCAAATTAGAATAAAACATTTTAACCAAATCGGTATAACAATCAAAATCATTTTGAGACAAATCAGTTAAACTAACAATACCATTTTTGAAACCAGATCTTGTAAACCATAAGAATTAAACTCATTAGAATTTGTAAATCCTCCCAAAAAGACTTTTCCATAAGTAGCATACTCAATATAGGTTTTAATGGACTCTTGATCATTAAAAAGTTGACTTTTGATTATGGTAAGCCTATATGACCTGGATGAAGAGGGTAAAGATGATGTAGACATTATTGGCTTGATTTAGAGGAAAAAGAGTGAAGAACATTTTTTATTTTGGAATAAAACGTGTGTGTAGAAGATGAGGTAAGAAGTGAATAAGTATGAGTTAAATTTTCATGTAACAAGTGAAAACGTAGCAATTAAAAATTTAAAATTAATGCAAAAGAGTGGGAATTTCAAATTTTTAAATTTCAAAATGATTCTCCAAATTCTGTCAGGTTTGTTGACATATCCATATGGCATATGTCGACATAAATGCCAAAGCATTTAAAATTTAGAATTGAAGGAATATTATATATATATATATATATATCCACAATTGTCATACTATTATATTCATATAAACTTCTTATTATTATTATATATTTATTCCTACATTAAGTAATTTCCAAAAAATAAAATAATAAAATAATAAAATAAGAAATGTAAAAGTACCGATTTTATTGTTTTCTTTGTTTGATCTGATTATTCTTCCATCATGATGAAACACATGGATATTTTTAGTGTTTGGTTCATTATCACTAGATATTATATCGGAATCATCTAAAGTTTCATTGTATTCTCTTTTTCTCTTTCTGAATGAATTGGTATTTGGTGAATTCTTTGTTTCCTTTGGTGTAGGAAGTCTCTTCGTAGATGGTTAGATTCACCATAATCTTAATATTAAAAAAAATTGATTTCAATATTACAAAAACTATTCATCTTTCTATATTTTGGAAACTTTCTGAAATTATAAATCATAAGAGCAATTTCCCCATCATTATCTGTTGCATTAAATGTAATCGATTCCTTTTTAGTTGCTTTGTTTTCCCATCTACCCTATAGTCGTACTTCATAGGATGTTAGATTACCAATTAATTCTTCAATTTTCAATGAACTAATAGCATTGACTTCCTCTATTGCTAATTTTTTTTGATCCCCTTTGGAAGAGAGTGAAATAACGATTTTTCTAATTTGATCCTCTTCTAAGAAATTTTTACCTAATGATAGTAATGAATGAACTATATCCTGAAGTCTAGAATACATGTACGAAATGGATTCACTTTGTTGCATTTTAAAAAGTTGAAACTGATTATTTATAATGGAAATCTTAGTTTGTTTTACTTTACTAGTACCCTCATGTATAACTTGAAAAGTTCTCCAAATTTCATAAGCAGTCTTAGAGATAGAAACTAGATTAAACTCATTTTTATCTAAGGAGCAAAATAAAATATTCATAGCCTTAGAGTTATTGGCTGCTTGTCTTTTTATCCAGTGTCCATGTCGAGTATTCAGTTTATGGTTTGGTGTTCTCACTCTGTGTAATGTTCCAAATATATAAACGATTAAAATGTAAATAAATTTTCCTTCTACATGACCAGTAAGAATAATTACTACCATTGAATAGTGGAGGTCTAGCTGTAACGACCAAAAATTTCGACCACGAAGATTCGACACTAATACGCTCACTGTAGAAATGCCGAGAAATCGAACGCCGGAAATTTCAAATTGTTAAAGAAAGAAGAAAGAAGAAGAACAGAAAACAACAACATCTCACATTCATAGTGAATTAAATATAATATCAAATAATAGCATTTATAAGAAAGCTATAATTGTTAATTTACAACAACACATCAGAGTTAAAACCAATAATAAATAAACTGGACAGTTGTACAACATGTCCCAGACTACAGACAATACACTCTAATACATAGCGATAAACTCCATACGAACCTGCCATCCAGCTCGCCTTTTGAACTCCATAACATCCTTACCTAAAAATCTGTAATACTCAGTCTGACTCGAGCATTGCATCAAAGTGTAACCAGGTCAGGCTGGAAACCAGCGTGAGTAAACCCATCTACATAAAATACAAAGATATGAAACTATTTAAAACCCGTGGTAACTCATAAATTACTACAAGTTCTTTACTTCCCATAGTCAAATACACATCCTGTAATCATATCTAAGTATTAATACTCAGATTAAATGACCAAATTCACATCATTTAATCCATTCCATCCTATTTATATATCAAATTCAAATCCATAAATAATTATTGTAGATTCCAAATTGAAGTGGTTTCGGGTATTTACTGATACCAGACCCCGGTCTCTTCGAATCCAATATTATCCTAAAAAACAAAGCTGTTTAAGTTTGAACAATTCCATTTATAGCCAGAATTACATATTTACATAGCCATTCATCATAGATAAATAAACCTTACTACCACAGTTCAACCCAAACATATCATATTCCATAGCATAACAAATCATATATCAGCTATCATCTAATCTAAGGCATACAATACCATTCAATCATTCATAAGCAAGATTAATTTGTCACACCATTTCTAATTAATTTAGTTTACTTAAATTAATTACTTCAATCACAATTAGTCCTGCCTACATAACATTAATTAATTATAACCCAATTAATTAATCATCGTTTAATTTACCCATTAATTATCCATAATTACTTCCATTAAGTAATTGTCCCATTGGTTAATTATCCTTAATTAATTAATCTTTATTTATTAATTAATTTAACTTTTAGTTACTAATTAAATTAATTAATCCTTAACAAATTTATCCTTTAATTACTTGCATTAAGTAATTATCATTTAAGTATTTAATCTCTAATTACATAATCAATTTATCCTTAATTACGAATTAATTAATCTCTAATTAATTAACTCATAATTAATTAAATTTATTAAATACCTTTAAAGTCATTAATTAATTAAATAAATAAATTACTCTTTAATTACTTTATTAATTTAATTAATCCTTAATCATTAAAGGTCTTAATTAACCTTTAGATATCCATTTATCTTTATTTAATTTCCAAATTATCATAAACATATTTAAAACGTTTATCTTTATAATTAACTGATTTAATTAAATCATTTAATTTAGTTTTAAAAATAACTTAAGCATTTAACTTTACCAAATTTAAGTTAAACAAATTATATCTCCCTTCAATCATATAATTTAAAAACATTATCAAATAATAGTTAAAAACTAGATTAAATTTAAATTTAAAACTTTCTTTTATAAAATTTAAAAAAGAAAACTGTTTAAAATCCTGCTTCGGGTTCAACCCGAAGATCACTCGAGTCCTGCCCCAAGTAAAACCCACCTTCCTTGATATTTTTTTATAAAAAACTTAGATTTTAGTTTAAGTTAAAATCCAAAACATGATTATAACTCTCACGTTAAACCCGAAGATCAACTCGAGCAAACAACTCCCATCCTGAGTATTCCTTCGAGTCCACCTCTCTCTCCCAAACCAATCATCACTGACACCACCCAACCACCTGTGCACATGCACCGTCAATCGCCAGAACTCCGGCCTCCAAGACCACCGCCGACAAGTCGACCTCGACCCACTCTTGCCTTCTGACCACCAAAAAACAAGAATCAAACTTGAAAACAAAATTGAGTTACCTTGATCAAACAGGCACAGCATCCATCACCAGAAAATTGCCTCGAACTGCCGACGTCGACCACCAGCACCCCTGCAACTCCGGCCACACCTGGCTGGCCTTCCATGCTACCATTCCCCCAAGCCCAGTGAAACTTGATCCATCATAGACGCTGTAGCGACCCCATTTCCAGCCTCAACCTATTTTAGGGTTTAAACTCTATTACGACCGATCATCGCTGCCACGGTGGATGATAAATCCACTTAGCACTTTTTCCAGGACCACTGGACTTCCACCTACCTCCAGCAAAGTTCCCGACCACCCCGAGACCTCCGGCCACCAAAAAACCCCAAAGCTCACTTTCTGGTCATCCTCGAATAACTCATTCGATCCAAAACTAAAAATTATGATTTTCTTTTTAAAAATCATATTTTCCAAGGTCGATTGAAGTTATATACTTGAATCAACAAATTATAACATTTGATTTTAACGTGTTTAAAATTTCTTACTGTAATATCTAGATTTCGAGAGAATTTCAAACTTATTTCGCATAAACATATTTTTAAAAATTTGATTATGCTTAAACAAAGATAACTTGTTTAAATTCTTCATCCTATAAGAGATTGTATGAAGAGATTTTGAATTTTGATTCAATTTTAAACTCTATAACCATAAACAGAGATGAACATAAACATATCAGACATGCACACCTCAACACATTCATATATCCAGGAATCCATACACATGCATAGCATAATTCATCTCAGAAATTCACATACAACAGACATTTATTTACTTAATCTTTTAAAATAAAATGTTTACTTACCTGTAACTTAAGAACAGAGAACAGTTTTGATTTTTTCTTTGGGACTAGATGTTGATCTGGAAACTAGAAATACTTGATCTCTAAAATAGAAATCCTTGTTGTTGAGATGATCTAGGCTTAGAAACTGAGATGATTTAACTTGATTTTTAGGTTGAATATAGTTGATTGCTGAAAAGATTTTCTGGTTTGAAAATGTTACAGGCTTTTTTTAGCTACATGTTTGTTGAGAAAGGTTTGTATATAAGAGACAAAATCTGGTTTGACTTTTTGTTACAGGCTTTGTTTTCTGGTTTGTAAAATTTTACAAGGTTTGTTTTCTTTGCTTTTTGAAATGAAGATAGGGAAAAGAACTGGAAGAGAGAAGATTGGTGTTTATATAGAGTTAATTAGGATTTATTTAAAATTAAAAAAATAAAAATAAAATTGTGACACTTGTTAAATTTACTAACATTTGTCCTTTACATTAGTTTACTTTCTTACATATGTTATTAAAAGATTTATAAACTAACACTTGTAATTATGTATGAGTTTTACAAATTTCTAAATGGTTTATTAATTTTTATATTTAATTTCCTAATTAATAAATACTTTTCTTAATTTATATAAATAAACCCCTTTAAAGAAAATAATATAAAACAAATTATATTCTAATAAAAATCACACACATATATTTTTAAATCCAAAATATTTTAAGAGATCTACCCTTTGAAATTTCAAATTCAATTTTGAAATCCAATTTAAAATCAACTCATATATATATATTTTTAAACAAACACAAATTTAGTTTGTAAATAATAATTCTATTAAAAATCCATTATCTATATATATATATATAAACAATCATTATTATTTGTCTTCAAAAGAATAGTTTGTAAATTTTAAGTAATTATATTAGGAGATTATCAAATAAATATTTATCCAGATATAAATATTTATTTTCAGAATTATTTGTTCAATCTATAAACCGTTATTTTTAAACAGTTAAATCAGATAATTATCCAATTTTCTGATGCCCAAACCGGGTTATCACGTTCCTCCCCCTTCAAATCTTTTCTTCCTCAAAAAGGAACGAAGCCAGAATTTATTCAATAACTTAAAATCAGATAATGTAACGCCCCGCCTTTTCACACGCTTTGAACCGATGATAAACCACACACATTAGACTTAAACCATACAAAATGGCAGATTGTTATGGGGTAAATAAGAAAAAGTAGAAAAAGAAAAAAAATAGAATCTTGCAGCGGAACGATAAAATATAATAATCAAATAACAGTTTATGAAATGTTTTACAAAATATTTGATTATATTTATACAATACATATAAGAGTACACATACCAGAGAATAATAATTAATGTTGCGGAATTAAATGGTGTAGTGGAATAATATAGTAGGTAATAGTACTACAAAACTTCGTCTTCGTCCTCCAGAATAAAATCTTCGATCCTGAAATGCTCGGACCGACCCGAGTGAATTGAAAAGACAAAACACTCGAGTCAGAACTAAAAGATGTTATATAAGTTAAATCAATGGAAATAAATATGAGTGTAACGGCGTCGGAGATGTTTACGGGGTTTGACATCTCCTATTCAGTGTTTAACGTGAGCGCGGTAACTTAAGAGATGCTCGGGATTCACACCTCCTAAGGATCCGTTAAACTATTTACTATGTAGTAATATTTTTCTATTATAATAATGTCCATAGTAAAATAAACATACTTTTAAATAGCATTGAGGAGTGACCCAATATTCCCCTTAACACGTAATAGTCCCAGTAGTCCATCCAATATCATAGTCCCTTCTGATCGGGAGGCCACTAGAGGATACCACACGGGTTACGGGAGAAAACCAAACTCGTACAAGGCGCGATAGGGTAGGTGACACGGCACAACTTGGCAATGCCAGGGTAGATATACCAATTACACATCCGGGTTGGTGGTAACGCGTAGCGCGCAGCTACCGCCCACCTCGAGAACACCCTCAAATAAAAAAAATCAAAAGTAGCCACCGAATCAATCCAAAAGTCATAGTATAACATCGAAGGGATGTGTCTAATCAAAGGTGCTACCTCATTGGCCCGAGAATCGCTCCTGTTTTAGCCACCTTATGCCAACTCACGGGAGTCGGGTCCACGTATTTACCTCAAAGGAAACGCCGCCATCATCTTACATCATTCTGGAATCTCCACCGCGTACACGGTTGTTAAAGTGATTTTCGTAGTTGGCAGAGAGTATGACAATTTCCGATCCCAGTCTCATTAACAACCCAACTTTTTATAACACCGCGGTCTTATCAAAATAGTTTATACTTTTAAAACAAGAATATAATATCCATTTCAAATCCATATAAATAAGATATCGTTTCCTCTTTTTAAAAACCAAATCAAATTTGATATCATTTTCAAAAATATCCTTTCTAAAACTATAACATTTCAAAGTTATAATATTTCAGAACCAAAACTTGAAATATAGTTTTTCAAAAAATAAAACTTTGAATTTCATAACTTTGAAACATACTACACCACTTAAACGGTTTAAATATTTAATTACTTTATAGTAAAATAGCTTCTTCACCTTAACAAATCAATTACAATATGGATTTTAAATTTCCAAATAAAGCAATATAATTTTCATATATTTCATAGCTTTAATTATTCCACCATTTGAAAACTTATTCTTTGATAATTTCATATATATCAATTTCAACAACTATTATTTAGATTTGAAATGTTTACTTAATAAATCAAATATTATTTTAGTAAAACCTTTAGGCTTCAAGTAACAGGATGTACTTTCAATTTAATTAACTTGATAAATATTCATTTAAATCACTTTGATATTCATTTAAATCCTCTAAACAAAATCAAGTTATAAAATCATACCTTTTAAACCCCAAATTTATTTACGTTTCAAATCAAATTTTTTCGAAGATAATTCTTAAATACTTTAATTCAAATCAAATTCCCATTTATCTTCCAACCTTTATTTTATTTGAGCCATTATAAACTGTGTATACCATAAAATTTAGATAGATACTTAACCATATTATGTAAAAGAAATCAAACTTTATTATTTAGCTTATTTTATAATTCAAACAAATTTATACATAGTTAAATCAATGATAAAATAGCATTTATATAACATCTAAAATCAATATCTGTATAGCCTATATATTTCTTTACCAAACCATAAAAATTATTTCAAAAATAATTATAATATATATATACACACACACACACACACACACACACCGCAGTGCCTGTGTATAATTTTCTATCCTATGGTCAAGTGATATGGATATTTATCATTTCAATCCGCAATTTAAAAATAAAAATGCGATTGTATATCATCTCAAACCGCAATCCCGAATTAAAATAAATGCATAACAAATTGCAGTTTAAAATAATATATAATACAACATCCATTCATCCATCAACAGATCATACATCCATCACAATCATCATCCAAAACAATCAATCAATACCAATAGATAACTGATAATATATATAACAGGTATTTAACTGGCAGTTATATTCAATAATAATTTAAATAACGATTTAATTTAAATAAATGCAATAACTGAGATAATGATTAAAATATACGAAAAGTCATAAATAAATGCATAATCACAACAAAATTAAATTTAACAAACATAAGAAATTTTAGAAGTTGTGAGTGGGTTAAAACATTCACCTTTGGGATTTAAATTGAATTCAAATCCAATTTAAACCCAAAAATTTAACAGTCTCCGAATTCGTTCAAACTAGTGCCAAAATGTACGGAATCTCAATACGAACCGAGCTGAGAAAACCGCTCATGAAACGAAGTACGTGTGTGAAAGTTATAGCGATTTTAGCATTTGAAAATTAAATTAAATTAAATAAAAAAACAAGAAACAAATAATTCATTACCGCCACGTAAGCACCATGTTCCCCTCCCATCTGCAACGCGAAACGATCTCTCGGCAAATCACCGAACGCACGAACCTCATCTTGCATGAGACTCCAACCGCCACCACATTCAGACCGCCAACGTACCTTGCCGCCCCAAGCCCATGACAACGACGCCACCCCCCTCGGCCACTCGATCGTACGTGAAAACGCAGCCGCCGCCACCGGGTTTAAAAACCCTAATCCAATTAATTGCATCGATCTGACCGTTGAATCGACCAACTACCTGCGCTGATGAACTCCCCTTGTCGATCTCCACCCGACTGTACCGTCAATTTGATGATCCATTAAAGTTCATCGACGATCAACGGATGGCCGAGATTTGTTTGGCGAAATCTGGGCAAATGGTGTATTGATTTGAAAAATGAATCACACCAGAAGATTACGCTCTTCGAGAGCTTTGAATCCATATAAAATTTGGCGTATATTGTGGAGATTGAAATTTTAGCTTTTGATTGGATTTGGAATTGGAATTGAATTGGATAAATTAGGGTTTATAACCATTGAGGAAGAAGAGCACAAAAGTTTCTATACATATAGAAATGAGGAGGCTGCTAGGGTTTATAACAGAGTATATATAGGTAGGTCAGAAATTAGAATGGATGGATAAGGTTGGATATACGCGCTGAACGATAAATGGCCCGAAAAGCCCGTTCTGACTCCAGAACGAAATTGGGTCAACCCATGTATCAAAATAGATGTTTCAAAATATTTTAAACATGATGGAACAAGTTTCAAGTCCAAATTCTATCGTATGAAGAAGTTATGGAAAAATCAATATTTTTCAAATTGATTTCAATTGATTTCAACTTCGTTTATTTCATGGTGTTTCGAGTCCGTACGATCAAATGACAAGTCCGATCGCTATGAAACTTGAAATTCTACAATAATTCAGCGTTACAGATCCGATGAAATTGGTTTCTTCGAATCCGAGTCAGTGGCCAAAATGGCTATTTTTCCATTTAATTAAATAAATTAAAATTAATTAATTAAATCAACTTTTCAATTTCAATTCGAAAATTAGCAAAATTTCATACCTTATGATTTCTCAATCATTTATAATGATTAAAAAAATTTTAATGTCAACTTAGAGGTGAATAATTTATAAATTTCAACATTAACCTCAATTTCATTAAATTATAAATTTAATTGCCAATAATTCTATTAAATCCACCTTTCATTCTATTATTTAATTTATCGTTATCAAAAGGATGCAATGTATATTGGTTCACGACTGTTTATATTTATATTCTTAAATTTTGTCTAAATTTCCATTTATGCAATCTTCTAAGTATTTAATTTTCATTGAATTGCAATTAATCCAATTATCGTATATTAAATTCCAATATATTGATACAACTTTATTTCCATCCCTTTATTCAACCAATAGTCATTGTTTCAAATCATTAATTACTATCAGTTAAGATCTTACCATTGGTTCCATAAATTTATTTGCACTAAATTAGTTATTGCATTAATTCTCATAAATATAACATTAACGTTCATTTAACTCTAATTGATTTCCAATTTTATTATTAAACCAAATAAACAGGTAAATTATAACAAGTATTACCATGCCTTTAATTACACTCGTGCGTTCCCTATTATCAAGCCCCTGTTGCAGTTCTTAAATACTTCTGCTATTATTTGATTACATTAACTATATTATTATTATTTCATTAGCAATTTAGTATTTACATTCGTTTCTTACAATTGAAATCTCATAACCAATTATAACATACTTCAATATCTCACCTGACCTTTCATTTTAATTTATCCATTTATTAAGTTTTACATCAGTGAATCTTTATTTCCAAATATACTCTAGTTTAACAACTTCTAAACATTGTATTACATCTCACATTAATGTAACTTTTATTTGTTTTATTAACCTTTATTTCAAATTCAAATTTCATCAACTAATTAAACAGGTAACTTATAATATATGCTTGCAAGCCAAATGTTACAGCAGTTGTCATATTCTGAATGGAGTTAGCATTAATTTAAAAAATTATCTAAATTTTACATTAAGAAAATATTTAGTTACCTTTAATGAAATTAAATTTCCACTTTATTTAATGCAATCAATTTTGACCTTTACAATTTTAATATATTCATTAATTGTCAATTACCATTCAAATAAATCCATTCATTTGATTTCCTTATTATGAATCAATTATAAACTTACCATCTTAAAGGTGATGTCAACATGGGTACTTCTCTATTACACTATTATACGCCATTTACATCTTACAGTTGTATAAATGTTACATTAAATCTATTCAAATTTCTGACTCCTTTGTTATTAACTATCCTATTTTCATTCATTATATCTTTGTCAAATATATACATTAATTACGGTTAAATATTCTCAATAAAATATTTATTTGGTTTCAACCTTCTATTCATCAATTACTGCCTTATAAATAAACTCCCGTTTCAATTCAATTTACATTCACCTTTCCGTTATTATATTAATTATCATTTAAGTAACCTTTAATCACTTTTATTTTTAAAACTTACTCAAGTACAACAATTACACTTTCCAATATTATATTAATTTGAATTCCATTCTAGTTAATAATTTTTATTAATAATTCACAAATTCAACATTCCCATTGGTTTCTTATACCAAACTTATAACCCAGTATTACATTATTTCCAATTAATTGCAATATAAATTTTAAATTGTTAATTGTAATTCAATTGCTACATCTAATTCCTACATTCGCTCCCTTATAAATTATAAGATTTTTATTTCTTTCTAAATTTAATTACAAAAAATCTTATTTAATTTAAATTGTCGAAATTTACGGGTCGTTGCACTCTCCCCCACTCAAAACTTTTCGTCCCCGAAAAGGAAGAAGTAGGGAAAAGAAGAACTTATAAATCAATATGTATTATTCAAAACATTATATTCATAACAAATAAATTTATAGAATAGGATAATTTAAATAAAATATATAGATTTATAAACAATTAAACTTTTATATTCAAATTAATAAGGTTTGAAAACATTTTCAAAATATTTTCTAAGTCCAAAATTTTCGAAAAATTTCGGCAGAATCTCCTTTGTCCGAGAGGCTTGGGAGAAAATATAATATCAAAAATAACAATATAAAACATATATTTTCCAAAATAATATATCCCAACCTGGGAAAAATAATATAATAACGCTATAAACTGAAATCCGAAAACGTACCTATTTGTCGGGCAATTAACGCTTAATTATGAAACCAAAAGCAGTAGCAATTGCTTCCATAACATGAATTTCACTTATATAATGCAAGAGGAGTTAATAATTATATAAAATGAAATATTTAAGTGGTTTTAACCATAAACAAACAAATCAATACAACAACCATCACTTGCAACATGAAAACAACCATCACATACATCAACACACATCAATCGTCCATTCATATCAACAGAACAAATTGTTGTTTGGGTTCAAACTTCAAATTGTGTAGGTTGAAAAATAAACTACTAGGCGCACCATTTACTCAACAATCTCTGATGAAGCTAAATAGATTATTCATACATTCAAACAGTCTTAAAGTATCCTTACCCAAACAACCATAAACTGAACAACAACAATTCCAACAACAAATCAAATTTATTTATTATTAATTTCATTTCATACATTTGTTGTTTGATTTCACTTTTTATTCATATAATGATTTCTTATAATTCACATTTATTTCTTGCAAATTTATTTGAAAATAACTTCAACTTATTTACTTAAGTTTAACATTTCTTACCTACAATACATGCCTTATATTATATTTAATTAGTAGTATTTAAATTATACTTAAGTTTATAACAACTACAACAGCAAATTCTTATTTATTAAAGTATTTCATTAATTACTTTCTTTTCCACAAAATATCCATTACATTTTCGTATTAGACATTTCAATTTTTTTTATATCTTTTGGTCAGTTATATATATGCCTTTAAGAATGTAATTAAAATCATACAAGTTTATCATATTTCTTTTAATTAATTAAATATTCAATAATTATATCTTTCGTTTTATAAGATTACAATTTCAACTTTCATTAATATCAATTATAACCTAGCATTAAATTCCTTATTTCATTTAGGGTTTCAATCATTAGTTAAATTCCATTTCACTATACTAATCGAAACTATCAAATAATAGAAACTTAAGAATTAAACCGAATTAAATTTCAAATCATTTTAAAAAATGTATACTTACACTTTATATCCAAATCATATTTAAAACAATTAAAAATTTATATTTGTTTATCTAAATAAATCTGCAGTGAAACTACCACAGTGGCCTTCCCACTTCGAAACTCGAAAATGAATGTCGATGATGCGTGCACTCATCACCGAAATTATTTTCCAGTGACAGAGAGGGAAGTACAGAACTTATTTTTCCAAAATCTTCTTTAAAACATTTCTTTCAAATTATATTGAAATATATATATATTAGAAAATACTTCAATAATAATATTATTATTATATTTCAAAATTATTGAAAGAATTTTCAAAACCCCGAGACTTAGGTTCTAAATTCCCAACTTTCATTTATTTTATTTTTTCAATCTCATTTCAACTATTATTTATAAATTTCATTACCTAACAACCAATATAATACAACCCAATATACCTTTATAAAAATTTACTATTTATATGTAGAAAATATAATAGGCAAAATTATTGCATTCACCTATATTAAAACAAATATTATGTCGGTATGTCCTATTAAGTGTTTAGAAATCCCTATTGATGTCATAGCGTCCCATGCACCAACCAAAATTTATAAATACAAAATAAAATAGATAAACACAATATTAAAACCTTTTTATAACACTAACAAATATGCTCTCTCATATATATACACTCAGCGACTCCCATAGGGCACTACTACCCTATTAATAAAATGTCAGACCCCACAAAGCTAAGGTTTATCGCTAACCCAAAGCTTTGATACCAAATGTAACGGGCCGTGCCAGTGGGGAAACGCCCACCGTAGCATACATTGGCACCTGTGTTCTGCCCTTATGGCCAGCCTCTCGATTGAACCACCAACCCCCGTAGGGAAATGTAGGAGTAAGATTCAACCGTTCGCTACCAAACCAGGAAGCGAGAACCCCCTATCATGCTGCACCGTCCAAGTGTAATGGCAGACACACGTCAGACTTAAACCATACAAAAAGGCAGATTGTTATGGGGTAAATAAGAAAAAGTAGAGAAAGAAAAAATAAAATAGAATCTTGCAGCAGAACGATAAAATATAATAATCAAATAACAGTTTATGAAGCTGTTTTACAAAACATTTGATTATATTTATACAATACATATCAGAGTACACATACTAGAGAATATAATTAATGCAGCAGAATTAAATGGTGTGGTGGAATAGTATAGTAGGTAATAGTATTACAAAACTTCGTCTTCGTCCTCCAGAATAAAATCTTCGATCTTGAAATGCTCGGACTGACCCGAGCGAATTGAAAAGACAAAACACTCGAGTCAGAACTAAAAGATCTTATGTAAGTTAAATCTACGGAAATAAATATGAGTGTAACGGCGTCGGAGATGTTTACGGGGTTTGACATCTCCTATCCAGTGTTTAACGTGAGTGCAGTAACTTAAGGGATGCTCGGGATTCACACCTCCTAAGGATCCGTTAAACTATTTACTATGTAGTAATATTTCGCTATTATAATAATGTCTATAGTAAAATAAACATACTTTCAAATAGCGTTAAGGAGTGACCCAATATTCCATTTAACACGTAATAGTCCAGTAGTCCATCCAATATCATAGTCCCTCCTGATTGGGGAAGCCACTAGAAGATACCACACGGGCTACGGGAGAAAACCAAACTCGTACAAGGCGCGATAGGTAGGTGACACGGCACAACTAGGCAATGCCAGGGTAGATATACCAATTACGCATCCGGGCTAGTGGTAATGCGTAGCGCGCAGCTACCGCCCACCTCGAGCCATACCCCCAAATAAAAAAAATCAAAAGTGGCCACCGAATCAATCCAAAAGTCAAAGTATAATATCGAAGGGATGTGTCCGATCAAAGGTGCTACCTCATTGGCCGAAGAATCGCTCCTGCTTTAGCCACCTTATGCCAACTCACGGGAGTCGAGTCCACGTATTTACCTCAAAGGAAACGCCGCCATCATCTTACTTCATTCTGGAATCTCCACCGCATACACGGTTGTTAAAGTGATTTTTGGAGTTGGCAGAGAGTATGACAACTTCTGATCCCGGTCTCATTAACAACTCAACGTTATTATAACACCGCGGTCTTATCAAAATAGTTTATACTTTTAAAACCAGAATATAATATCCATTTCAAATCCATATAAATAAGATATCATTTCCTCTTTTTAAAACCCAAATCAAATTTGATATCATTTTCAAATATATCCTTTATAAAACTATAACATTTCAAAGTTATAATATTTCGGAACCAAAATTTGAAATATAGTCTTTCAAAACATAAAACTTTGAATTTCATAACTTTGAAACATACTACACCACTTAAATGGTTTAAATATTTAATTACTTTATTTAGTAAAATAGCTTCTTCACCTTCACAAATCAATTCCAATAAGGATTTTAAATTTCCAAATAAACCAATATAATTTTCATATATTTCAAAGCTTTAATTATTCCACCATTTCAAAACTTATTCTTTGATAATTTCATATATATCAATTTCAACAACTATTATTTAGATTTGAAATGTTTACTTAATAAATCAAATATTATTTTAGTTAAACCTTTAGGCTTCAAGTAACAAGATATATTTTCGATTTAATTAACTAGATAATATTCATTTAAATCACTTTGATATTCATCTAAATCCCCTATACAAAATCAAGTTATAAAATCATACCTTTTAAACCCCAAATTTATTTACATTTCAAATCAAATTTTTCCAAAGATAATTCTTAAATACTTTAATTCAAATCAAATTCCCATTTATCTTCCAACCTTCATTTTATATGAGCCATCTTAAACTCTATATACCATAAAATTTAGATAGATACTTAACCATATTATATAAAAGAAATCAAACTTTATTATTTTTCTTATTTTATAATTCATATAAATTTATACATAGCTAAATCAATAATAAAATAGCATTTATATAACATCTAAAATCAATATCTGTATAGACCATATATTTCTTTACCAAACAATAAAATTATTTCAAAATAGTTTTATATATATATATATATATATATATATATATATATATATATATATCACGGTACCTGCATATAATTTTCTATCCTATGGTCAAGTGATACAGATATTTATCATTTCAATCTGCAATTTAAAAATAAAAATGCGATTGAATATCATTTCAAACCGCAATCCCGAATCAAAATAAATGCATAACAACTTGCAGTTTAAAATAATATATAGTACAACATCCATACATCCATCAACAGATCACACATCCATCACAATCATCATCCAAAATAATCAACCAATACCAATAGATAACTGATAATGTAACAACCCTGTATTTTGTAATTATTTTATTTTATATTTCAATTATTTTTAATGTAAGATTTTGATTTAAAAAAACTTATTTTACTTATTTGAAATGATTATTAAATTTATTATTTAAATATAATTTTGATTTTTATATGAGTTATAATTCCAAACTTGTGTAAGTTGAATATTTGCATGAAATACTGATTTTGGTCAAAATAGTCAAACTGTGACTTTCAAATTAAAATTTTAAAAGTTTAAAAATTTAATTTTTTTCTTTTATTATGAAAGTACATAAAATTCTAAGAACGCCACTTTTCGTTTCGTTGAATTTGGATGTAAATTGTGAAAGTTATACCCTTTACAATATTGTGCGTATATAGGGTTATTTAATAATGACTATTTTAAATTGTATAAATTACTTCTTCTTTGTTATATTTTATTTAGTATGTGATTATATGTTATATTATGTATATTTTTACTTTTAAGTATTTTTAAAATGATAATATAATTTTTCTAAAGTTTATTTGAATTTATTTCAATTTATAAAGCCAAGTTGGTATTTACTGCATTTTTCTTTATTTAACTTTCTATTTAATAAAAATTAAATTATTATTTTACCTTGAAAATGTTTTAAAACCATTTTTAATTCAAATTTTTGTGTTATAATATTTTTTTTTGTGAAGTAATAAATTTTCCAAAGTCATTGGAGATTTTCTTGTAAATTTTTATGTCAGGGTTGCTATTTTAAGCAATTTCATATTTCCTTCTTCTATTTTACTTAAAATAAATTATTTATTTTATTTTATTCTTACTTAGTTTCGGTTTTAAATAACATTTCTGAGTTTATTTTGTTTTTTATAAAATTAAAAAGAAAAGGAAATGCAAAAGGTTTAGAAAGTTAAGAGATCTTAAAAGCCTGAAACGTAAAGGCGTTTTATCCGTTTCTTTTTGCAATTAATACATCAATTTATTGATTTATTCTATACATTCACTTTTATTGCTGTGTTTTACTTTATTTTATTCATTTTACATGTATTTAAATTTAAGAAATTTTTTCCAAAGTATATTGAAGTTATTTCTAATTCTTAAGTCAGGTTTTCATTTTCTGTGCTATTTTTTTTTGTTTTATCATATCCAATTAATATTTAATTATTAATATTTTGTTCATCTTTTATACTTTCGAATTTTAACTGAGATTTTAATTATTTTCAGTTATTTAGATGTATATAAATATATATGAGAAATTTGAAAGGGTTAAAGGCTAAGAAACGTAAAAATGTTTCACTGTTTCTTTTGTAGTTTCTTTTGTCATCAATACATCTGTTTTTTTTGGCATTTCCCTATACCATCTCCAGCCGAATTCTAACTGAAATTTATAAGTGTTTTCAGTTATTTAAGATGTATATGAATATATATTGGAAGTTTAAAAGGTTTGAAAGCAAAGAAACGTAAAACCGTTTTAACGTTTCTTCTTCCGTTTCTTTTCCAATTAATAGATTTAATTTCCTTTGACCGTTCCTTTCTTTATTGTAGCTGTGCATTTCTTACCTCATTTTCACGTGAAAACATTCCTCTCCACTTCATTTTTCACGGCTAGAAAGGTTTGGTAATGGCTCCTCTTTTCCTCTTCTTTTTGCTCTTCTTTTTCCATTGTTTTCTTATATTTTGCCTTGTTGTCTCATGTGTATTGCTTGGCCTCTACCACCCACCATCACCACCATACTCTCCACCATCCCCTACCACTCTTCCTTAGCATCATTATAGCCAAGCATAAGTGTCCCTTAGGCCAAGCATTGAAGTGGTTGAAGCAAGGTCCAATCTATCTTGTTCATTTTGCTTTGTATTTCAAAATTGTTTCAATGTTATTTTATGTTGAATGTTTATATATTGTCTTGTTTGTTTTGTTTTGGGTTGTTGATACAAAATCATATCTTGGCTATCTTTCAACTCAAATCAAAAGTTGTGCAATTGTGCTTGTCGTGCCTTTAGAGTCGTGCTTGTATGTTGTTTTGGTCTCTAGCTTCGAAAAAGTGAATCTTTCTCACTCTGACATTTATACTAATGAAAAGTGAATTGATGACTAGTGTTTAGTAATATAAAATGTTTATGCAAGTTAATGATGATCCTACGATATGCTATGCCTTGTTATTACCATGTTATTACCATGTTAAAACTGTTAATTTTCACCTGACTTCTCATATATGACTGTATATTGTGATATTGACCTTGTTTATATTATTTCTGTATATGATCACACTGCAAGTTCCCCGTTAGAAAAAAATGTTATGGGATGAAATGATAGGCCTGAATGGGTTTAAATTTTTCATTTTGACTTGGGATTGCGGGTTTGAAATGATAAAACCCGGATTTTCTTTGTAAATTACGGGTTGAAATGATATATTACCCGTATCACTTTACCTAACGTAGAAAATTTTATACAGGCCCGTAGTTAAAATATGCTTTTCTAAAAAATTTAAAATATTTTAGAAATTTAATTATTATAATATTTTGATTTGAAATTTAATAAAAATAAGATTTTTGTAAAATATTATTGATTTTCTGAATAATTGTAAGTGAAATGCATTAATGAAAAAGTTGAAATTTTGAACGTAAGTTATTTTGGAAATTTTGATTTAATTATAATTAGAAATTTAATTGAATATGAAATTATGATAAATTTATGATAATTTGAATTTAAATGAATTTAAAATGATTTTTATCATATTTATGATTTTTAATAAAGTTGAAATGTGAAATGAATAAATATTTTAAGTTGAAACTTTGAAATATAACTAGAATTGGAAATTTATGAAATTGACGTAAAGTGAACTTTTAGTTAAGCAAATAAAAATAAAACTAAGTTATATTTGAAATTTGAACTTAAGTGTTAAGTTGAAATTTAATGTAATGGATTTTAAAATTGAACATTGCATTTTAATAAGTGGATTATTATTAAATCTTGACTTTTGAATGGGAATTTAACACTGTAAAATCATAAACTTGAGGAAAATTAAATGATGTTATAAATGTGAAAATGTATGACTTTATAAGTTAAAAATGTTTTAATAAAAATATAACTGGTTGAGAAATTTTATTTAATATTTGAAGTTAATTGACTGCATTTTTGAAATGATATTAATTACAATGTAAATGATATTACAGCAATTATAAACACTGTAGTTGATGATAATGAACTAAAAAAAAAGTGCTATTGAAAAAACCTATTATAGAAATTGTTGTAAGTACTATGATTTTTGAATTTAAATAAGTTTATTTGAAATTTAAGAATACTCTATTACAACATTTTTAAACGTTGTCTTTTGTTAAATTGAACTGTTTTGAATGTAACTTTCCGCAGAGTTTTCTAAATGATGCGAAAAGTGAATTTTCACTGTTTTGATAAACTTAAGTGAATAAATGAACTTTGGAAGTTGAAATTTTTGGAAATTTAATAATTTAATTATTAAGCATAATAACTTCTTGAAATGAAAAAAAAAAAGAATTTTTGGAATATAAACTGTTTTAAAATATGAATTGAAATGGTATTTTAGATTGAATAAAATGAATAATGATTTGAAATGAATGAAGTTTTGAAAAGATACGATATTTTGATATATTAAAATGATTTGAAATTGAAGTTTTGAAAGAATATGATATTTTGATATATTAAAATGATTTGAAACGAAGTTTTGAAAGATATGATATTTTTGATATTAAATGATTTGAAAAACGGAGTTTGAAAGATAGGACATTTTGATATTAACATGATTTAAAAAGAAGTTCTGAAAGATATGATATTTCGAAACTGAAAGGTAGTGTTGAAAGGGTATGAAAATTTAATATATTGAAATGGTTAGAAATGACTTGATATTTATTTTGATAAATATTTGAATTGAAAGATATTTTACGATGATATATTGAAATGGTTTTGGAAATGATTTAATCTTTATTTTGATAAAGATTTGGATTGAAAAGGATATTTTATTTTGAAGTATAAAATATTGTTTTAAAGTTATAGCTACGGGTTGTAATAACGATTGGTTGTTAAAAAGACCGGGATCGGATATTGTCTTATAGCCGGCCAATACCGAAAACCACTTTAACAACTGTGTACGCGGTGGAGATTCCAGAATGAAGTGGGATGGTGGCGACGTTCTCGAGGTATATTAAGTGGACCCAACTCCCGTGAGTTGGCATATATGACTAAAACAGGAGCTATACCGGGCTACACAAAGGGTCGCACCCTTTCATCGAGCATGCTCCATCGGAAACCATTCTATTACTGTTGTGATTCGATTCGGTGGCGCCATTTTGATTTGGGGGTATTGTTCGAGGTGGGCGGAAGCTGCTGGCTTGCCGTCACCACCGGTCTGGGAGTGCAAACGGTGTATCCACCCTGGCATTGCCTCGCGTGCCGTGTCATATCCTTATATCGAGCCCATTAAGATTTTGGTTTTAAAGATCCGACCGCGTTAAGGTTCACCATCCCCTTGACGCTATTTTCTATATGATTATACTTTAGTGATTAGACACTACCGTATATAGCGTATATTACTACATAGTAAATAGTTTAATGGATCCTTAGAGGATGGGCGGTCCCAAGCATCCTTTAAGTTACTGATGCATTTTGTTACTGTTCACTTGAGTTGATTTATAGTTTATAAGTATTTATGTCCTGACTCGAGTGTTTTTTGTTTTGCTTTACGCTCGAGTCAGATTGATTGAGTTAGCATTCAAGATTCACCTTCGGCGTTGGAGCTTTTCATGAAGATCCAGCCATCTATTTTGTTTCAGTATCCAGTGGTTCAGTGATGTATCATGATTTGTACCTGATGTATCCTGTTACTCTTATATTGTATCTTATTTAACTCTGATGTATCTTATATTTTATATAGTAGCTTCATGAACTACTATCTCTTTTTCTTCCGCTGCATTTTTATATACACTGTGTCTGTGATCTATGATTTTTATTTACTGTATATTCTGAGGTTTGCCAAAATTTTATTTACAACACGGTATTTTGAGCAATTCAATTCCGGCATGAGTGTCTGCTTATGCACTTATAATGGATGCGAATGGTTGAAAATACCGAGTCGTTACAGTTGGTATCAGAGCTTTGGTAGCTCTAGGCAAAACTCAGCATACGGAGTGAATGTATTTACAGAATCACTTTCATTCGAGTTTGAATCTCTCCCTTTTGTCTCGATTCCTTTGAATTTTGGAACATTCCCTACGGTTCCAAAATCCATTCGTATCCCTCACTATTCATCTTCTTTTGACTCTGGAGCATTCCATAACTCCGCTTCGAATGATCTTTTTAGTGAGTCGTCGGTCACGCCAATTTCAAATTTAATTGAAAAAGGGGAAAACTCCTTTGCAGTTAGCATCGATTCACCAGAGATTCTTATCTATCCTTGGTTTAGATGCTAATATTTTTTGTTATTCCAAACTCTAACTCTTGAGGTCGAATGTAGATTTACCCTAGAAAATCCACATCGATCTTATTCTTTAAGCAACGGTTGACTCGGTTAAGGTTGCCCGTGATTTATATAAGCTTATCCATCTTCCTATTCTGTTATTTAATCATGTCATCCTTGTTTCCAACTTATTTTTAAAGCATAATCTCCTTTGATTTGTGTTAATCAAAAAAAAAATTTGAATCTCTATCCTTCTTTGAAAATCTATTCATGTATAGTGTATTTGTAAACTAGTATTTAAAATTTAAAATGTTTTATATATTGTGTTGTTTTAGTTGTTGATGTTGAGTTGGATTTCTGATCGATACGTCTGATCAGCGCTATCGATAAGATTTCCAAAACACTTTGACAGAACAAACGGACACAATATATTTAAAAAAAAATGGTTAATGAAATAAATTTTGATATATAAGTAAATTTATGGAACTTAATGAAATGAATTTAAAACAATAATTTGAGGATTTAAATTCCGATTATTTCGAACTTTGGTTTAAAGTTTTAAAAGGTTATATTATTTAAAGTACTTTGAATAGAATTTGTTTTCAAAGAATTTTTAAAGGTTTAAAATTAGTGCTTTTCTCTTTGTCGCTGGAAAATAACTTCAGTGATGATCGCGACATCATCGACGTTCATTTTCGAGCTTCGAAGTTAAGAGACTGTTCTGTAGTCTTGCTACTGCTTTGTTTTGGGAAATTAAATTGATTTGAATTTCTAAAATATGACTTGATTTATAATATATATATATATATATATATATATATAGATATAGATATATGATTGAAATTTGATTTGACATATTATATATGTATATATATTATTTCTTATCTCTAAATGGTCTGAAGAAATCGGAAATTTAATTCTTAAATTCTATTTTTAAAGAATAATTTCAATAATAAAAAGAAAATAAAAAAATTGAATAAATGATTTAAGCTTGAGATAATTGAATTGGAGAGTTTTATTTGTATAATACAATTGCATTCAAATATAACTTACCTTAATTTCAGAAGCTAAAAACGTAACTGGATAATATACGATATAAAAAGATTTTATAAATAAAATTTCAGTGGTTATAATAAATGTTATACACTTAAATTTTAATTATAAAATGATTAACAAAGGTAAATATTATAAAGGTTAATTGAAAACTTACAATAAATTAATGTTAAAAGAACTAAGAATAAAATAAAGCAGTTATAATAAGTGTAAGTATGTTTAACATGAGTGATAAATATATTGAGAGGAATAAATTTAATTTTGATTAGGAATAAAGAAGAATAAAATTTATTAAGTACATTGTGAGTGTAATAAATGATTATTTTTCAAACCCATGGTTTTGAAATTTGTTAATTTATGATGATTGGATAATAAGATAATGAAATTTGAGATAGTTAAGATTTATTTAACTTGTGTAAAGATTTATTCTCTGTTTAAGTTTGAAATTTCCATGCTTTCAAATTTATTTCCTTATTCTGTATTTCAAACTATCTTTTGCTTGTCCTTATCATCCTTATCTTGCTATAGACTGGTATAGACATCTTTCTATAGTCTTTCTGTTTAGAAATCCTTCTATAATCTTTGATAGACCTTTGGTAATCACTTTGAATCCACCTTTTTCGTGCTTGTGTTCTTGATTCTGGAGGATCTTGGAAAGATCACCTCCACCTTGTTAAACTTACCTATAACAACAGTTATCAGGTATAACTTCAATCTTCTTGTCATCTTATCTTAATCCTATTTCACTCTATCTTTTATGTGCCCTTCCATACCTCATTCTTTTTCAGGGACGAAAATTTTTGAGTAGGGGAGAGTGTAACAACCCTGTATTTTGTAATTATTTTATTGTATATTTTAATTATTTTTAGTTTAAGATTTTGATTTAAAAAACTTATTTTACTTATTTGAAATTATTATTAAATTTATTATTTAAATACAATCTTGATTTTTATATGAGTTATAATTCCAAACTTGTGTAAGTTGAATATTTTCCTGAAATGCTGATTTTGGTCAAAATAGTCAAACTGTGACTTTCAACTTAAAATTTTAAAAGTTTAAAAATTTAATTTTTTTCTTTTATTATGAAAGTACATAAAATTCTAAGAACACCACTTTTCGTTTCGTTGAATTTGGATGTAAATTTTGAAAGTTATACCCTTTACAATATTGTGTGTATATGGGGTTATTTTACAATGACTATTTTAAATTGTATAAATTACTTCTTCTTTGTTATATTTTATTTAATATGTGATTATATGTTATATTATGTATATTTTGACTTTTAAGTATTTTTAAAATGATAATATAATT
Organism: Allium cepa; assembly: GCA_030765085.1. NCBI lineage: Eukaryota > Viridiplantae > Streptophyta > Magnoliopsida > Asparagales > Amaryllidaceae > Allium > Allium cepa. The sequence goes on from CM060940.1 coordinate 180,328,668, forward strand.
TTTCTAAAGTTTATTTGAATTTATTTCAATTTATAAAGCCAAGTTGGTATTTATTGCATTTTTCTTTATTTAAATTTCTATGTAATAAAAATTAAATTATTATTTTACCTTGAAAATGTTTTAAAACCATTTTTAATTCAAATTTTTGTGTTATAAATTTTTTTTTGTGAAGTAAAAAATTTTCCAAAGTCATTGGAGATTTTCTTGTAAATTTTTATGTCAGGGTTGCTATTTTAAGCAATTTCTTATTTCCTTTTTCTATTTTACTTAAAATAAATTATTTATTTTATTTTATTCTTACTTAGTTTCGGTTTTAAATAACATTTCTGAGTTTATTTTGTTTTTATAAAATTAAGAAGAAAAGGAAATGCAAAAGGTTTAGAAAGTTAAGAGATCTTAAAAGCCTGAAACGTAAAGGCGTTTTATCCGTTTCTTTTTGCAATTAATACCTCAATTTATTGGTTTATTTTAAACATTCACTTTTATTGCTGTGTTTTACTTTATTTTATTCATTTTACATGTATTTAAATTTAAGAAAATTTTTCCAAAGTATATTGAAGTTATTTCTAATTCTTAAGTCAAGTTTTCATTTTCTGTGCTATTTTTCTTGTTTTAATCATATCTAATTAATATTTAATTATTAATATTTTGTTTATCTGTTATACTTTTGAATTTTAACTGAGATTTTAATTATTTTCAGTTATTTAGATTTATATAAATATATATGAGAAATTTGAAAGGGTTAAAGGCTAAGAAACGTAAAAACGTTTCACTGTTTCTTTTGCAGTTTCTTTTGTCATCAATACATCTGTTTTTTTTGGCATTTACCTATACCATCTCCAGCCGAATTCTAACTGAAATTTATAAGTGTTTTCAGTTATTTAATATGTATATGAATATATATAGGAAGTTTAAAAGGTTTGAAAGCAAAGAAACGTAAAACCGTTTTAACGTTTCTTCTTCCGTTTCTTTTCCAATTAATAGATTTAATTTCCTTTGACCGTTCCTTTCTTTACTGTAGCTGTGCATTTCTTACCTCATTTTCATGTGAAAACATTCCTCTCCACTTCATTTTTCACGGCTAGAAAGGTTTGATAATGGATCCTCTTTTCCTCTTCTTTTTGCTCTTCTTTTTCCATTGTTTTCTTATATTTTGCCGTGTTTTCTCATGTGTATTGCTTGGCCTCTAACACCCACCATCACCACCATACTCTCCACCATCCCCTACCACTCTTCCTTAGCATCATCATAGCCAAGCATAAGTGTCCCTTAGGTCAAGCATTGAAGTGGTTGAAGCAAGGTCAAATCTATCTTGTTCATTTTGCTTTGTATTTCAAAATTGTTTCAATGTTATTTTATGTTGAATGTTTATATATTGTCTTGTTTGTTTTGTTTTGGATTATTGATACAAAATCATATCTTGGCTATCTTTCAACTCAAATCAAAAGTCATGCAATTGTGCTTGTCGTGCCTTAGGAGTCGTGCTTGTATGTTGTTTTGGTCTCTAGCTTCGAAAAAGTGAGTATTTCTCACTCTGACATTTATACTTATGAAAAGTGAATTGATGAAAAGTGTTTAGTAATATAAAATGTTTATTCAAGTTAATGATGATCATATGATATGCTATGCCATGTTATTAACATGTTAAAACTGTTAATTTTCACCTGACATCTCATATATGACTGTATATTGTGATATTGACCTTGTTTATATTATTTCTGTATATGATCACACTGCAAGTTCCCTGTTAGAAAAAAATGTTATGGGCTGAAATGATAGGCCTGAATGGTTTTAAATTTTTCATTTTGACTTGGGATTGCGGGTTTGAAATGATAAAACCCGGATTTTCTTTGTAAATTACGGGTTGAAATGATATATTACCCGTATCACTTTACCTAGCGTAGAAAATTTTATACAGGCCCGTAGTTAAAATTTGCTTTTCTAAAAATTTTAAAATATTTTAGAAATTTAATTATTATAATATTTTGATTTGAAATTTAATAAAAATAATATTTTTGTTAAATATTATTGATTTTCTGAATAATTGTAAGTGAAATGAATTAATGAAAAAGTTGAAATTTTGAACGTAAGTTATTTTGGAAATTTTGATTTAATTATAATTAGAAATTTAATTGAATATGAAATTATGATAAATTTATGATAATCTGAATTTAAATGAATTTAAAATGATTTTTATCATATTTATGATTTTTAATAAAGTTGAAATGTGAAATGAATAAATATTTTAAGTTGAAACTTTGAAATATAACTAGAATTGGAAATTTATGAAATTGACGTAAAGTGAACTTTTAGTTAAGCAAATAAAAATAAAACTAAGTTATATTTGAAATTTGAACTTAAGTGTTAAGTTGAAATTTAATGTAATGGATTTTAAAATTGAACATTGCATTTTAATAAGTGGATTATTATTAAATCTTGACTTTTGAATGGAAATTTAACATTGTAAAATCATAAACTTGAGGAAAATTAAATGATGTTATAAATGTGAAAATGTATGACTTTATAAGTTAAAAATGTTTTAATAAAAATATAACTGGTTGAGAAATTTTATTTAATATTTGAAGTTAATTGACTGCATTTTTGAAATGATATTAATTACAATGTAAATGATATTACATCAATTATAAACACTGTAGTTGATGATAATGAACTAAAAAAAAGAGCTACTGAAAAAAACTATAATAGAAATTGTTGTAAGTACTATGATTTTTGAATTTAAATAAGTTTATTTGAAATTTAAGAAAACTCTATTACAACATTTTTAAACGTTGTCTTTTTTGAAATTGAACTGTTTTGAATGTAACTTTCCGCAGAGTTTTCTAAATGATGCGAAAAGTGAATTTTCACTGTTTTGATAAACTTAAGTGAATAAATGAACTTTGCAAGTTGAAATTTTTGGAAATTTAATAATTTAATTATTAAGCATGATAACTTCATTGAAATGAAAAAAAAAAAGAATCTTTGGAATATAAACTGTTTTAAAATATGAATTGAAATGGTATTTTAGATTGAATAAAATGAATAATGATTTGAAATGAATGAAGTTTTGAAAAGATACGATATTTTGATATATTAAAATGATTTGAAATTGAAGTTTTGAAAGAATATGATATTTTGATATATTAAAATGATTTGAAACGAAGTTTTGAAAGATATGATATTTTTGATATTAGATGATTTGAAAAACGGAGTTTGAAAGATAGGACATTTTGATATTAACATGATTTAAAAAGAAGTTCTGAAAGATATGATACTTTGAAACTGAAAGGTAGTGTTGAAAGGGTATGAAAATTTAATATATTGAAATGATTAGAAATGACTTGATATTTATTTTGATAAATATTTGAATTGAAAGATATTTTACGATGATATATTGAAATGGTTTTGGAAATGATTTAATCTTTATTTTGATAAAGATTTGGATTGAAAAGGATATTTTATTTTGAAGTATAAAATATTCTTTTAAAGTTATAACTACGGGTTGTAATAACGATTGGTTGTTAAAAAGACCGGGATCGGATATTGTCTTATAGCCGGCCAATACCGAAAACCAATTTAACAACTGTGTACGCAGTGGAGATTCCAGAATGAAGTAGGATAGTGGCGACGTTCTCGAGGTATATTACGTGGACCCAACTCCCGTGAGTTGGCATATATGACTAAAACAGGAGCTATACCGGGCTACACAAAGGGTCGCACCCTTTCATCGAGCATGCTCCATTGGAAACCATTCTATTACTGTTGTGATTCGATTCGGTGGCGCCACTTTGATTGGGGGGTATTGTTCGAGGTGGGTGGAAGCTGCTGGCTTGCCGTCACCACCGGTCCGGGAGTGCAAATGGTGTATCCACCCTGGCATTGCCTCGCGTGTCGTGTCATATCCTTATATCGAGCCCATTAAGATTTTGGTTTTAAAGATCCGACCGCGTTAAGGTTCACCATCCCCTTGACGCTATTTTCTATATGATTATACTTTACTGATTAGACACTACCGTATATAGCGTATATTACTACATAGTAAATAGTTTAACGGATCCTTAGAGGATGGGCGGTCCCAAGCATCCTTTAAGTTACTGATGCATTTTGTTACTGTTCACTTGAGTTGATTTACAGTTTATAAGTATTTATGTCCTGACTCGAGTGTTTTGTGTTTTGCTTTACGCTCGAGTCAGATTGATTGAGTTAGCATTCAAGATTCACCTTCGGCGTTGGAGCTTTTCATGAAGATCCAGCCATCTATTTTGTTTCAGTATCCAGTGGTTCAGTGATGTATCATGATTTGTACCTGATGTATCCTGTTACTCTTCTATTGTATCTTATTTAACTCTGATGTATCTTATATTTTATATAGTAGCTTCATGAACTACTATCTCTTTTTCTTCCGCTGCATTTTTATATACACTGTGTCTGTGATCTATGATTTTTATTTACTGTATATTCTAAGGTTTGCCAAAATTTTATTTACAACACGGTATTTTGAGCAATTCAATTCCGGCATGAGTGTCTGCTTATGCACTTATAATGGATGCGAATGGTTGAAAATACCGAGTCGTTACAGTTGGTATCAGAGCTTTGGTAGCTCTAGGCAAAACTCAACATACGGAGTGAATGTATTTACAGAATCACTTTCATTCGAGTTTGAATCCCTCCCTTTTGTCTCGATTCCTTTGAATTTTGGAACATTCCCTACGGTTCCAAAATCCATTCGTATCCCCACTATTCATCTTCTTTTGACTCTGGAGCATTCCATAACTCCACTTTGAATGATCTTTTTAGTGAGTCGGCGGTCACGCCAATTTCAAATTTAATTGAAAAAGGGGAAAACTCCTTTGCAGTTAGCATCGATTCACCAGAGATTCTTATCTATCCTTGGTTTAGATGCTAATATTTTTTGTTATTCCAAACTCTAACTCTTGAGGTCTAATGTAGATTTACCCTAGAAAATCCACATCGATCTTATTCTTTAAGTCACGGTTGACCCAGTTAAGGTTGCCCGTGATTTATATAAGCTTATCCATCTTCCTATTCTGTTATTTAATCATGTCATCCTTGTTTCCAACTTATTTTTAAAGCATAATCTCCTTTGATTTGTGTTAATCAAAAAAAAAAATTTGAATCTCTATCCTTCTTTGAAAATCTATTCATGTATAGTGTATTTGTAAACTAGTATTTAAAATTTAAAATGTTTTATATATTGTGTTGTTTTAGTTGTTGATGTTGAGTTGGATTTCTGATCGATACGTCTGATCAGCGCTATCGATAAGATTTCCAAAACACTTTGACAGAACAAACGGACACAATATATTTAAAAAAAAATGGTTAATGAAATAAATTTTGATATATAAGTAAATTTATGGAACTTAATGAAATGAATTTAAAACAATAATTTGAGGATTTAAACTCCGATTATTTTGAACTTTGGTTTAAAGTTTTAAAAGGTTATATTATTTAAAGTATTTTGAATAGAATTTGTTTTCAAAGAATTTTTAAAGGTTTAAAATTAGTGCTTTTCTCTTTGTCGCTGGAAAATAACTTCGGTGATGATCGCGACATCATCGACGTTCATTTTCGAGCTTCGAAGTTAAGAGACTGTTCTGTAGTCTTGCTACAGCTTTGTTTTGGGAAATTAAATTGATTTGAATTTCTAAAATATGACTTGATTTATAATATATATATATATATATATATATATGATTGAAATTTGATTTGACATATTATATATGTATATATATTATTTCTTATCTCTAAATGGTCTGAAGAAATCGGAAATTTAATTCTTAAATTCTATTTTTAAAGAATAATTTCAATTATAAAAAGAAAATAAAAAAAATTGAATAAATGATTTAAGCTTGAGATAATTGAATTGGAGAGTTTTATTTGTATAATACAATTGCATTCAAATATAACTTACCTTAATTTCAGAAGTTAAAAACGTAATTGGATAATATACGATATAAAAAGATTTTATAAATAAAATTTGAGTGGTTATAATAAATGTTATACACTTAAATTTTAATTATAAAATGATTAACAGAGGTAAATATTATAAAGGTTAATTGAAAAACTTACAATAAATTAATGTTAAAAGAACTAAGAATAAAATAAAGCAGTTATAATAAGTGTAAGTATGTTTAACATGAGTGATAAATATATTGAGAGGAATAAATTTAATTTTGATTAGGAATAAAGAAGAATAAAATTTATTAAGTACATTGTGAGTGTAATAAATGATTATTTTTCAAACCCATGGTTTTGAAATTTGTTAATTTATGATGATTGGATAATAAGATAATGAAATTTGAGATAGTTAAGATTTATTTAACTTGTGTAAAGATTTATTCTCTGTTTAAGTTTGAAATTTCCATGATTTCAAATTTATTTCCTTATTCTGTATTTCAAACTATCTTTTGGTTGTCCTTATCATCCTTATCTTGCTATAGACTGGTATAGACATCTTTCTATAGTCTTTCTGTTTAGAAATCCTTCTATAATCTTTGATAGACCTTTGGTAATCACTTTGAATCCACCTTTTTCGTGCTTGTGTTCTTGATTCTGGAGGATCTTGGAAAGATCACCTCCACCTTGTTAAACTTACCTATAACAACAGTTATCAGGTATAACTTCAATCTTCTTGTCATCTTATCTTAATCCTATTTCACTCTATCTTTTATGTGCCCTTCCATACCTCATTCTTTTTCAGGGACGAAAAATTTTGAGTGGGGGAGAGTGTAACAACCCTGTATTTTGTAATTATTTTATTGTATATTTTAATTATTTTTAGTTTAAGATTTTGATTTAAAAAACTTATTTTACTTATTTGAAATTATTATTAAATTTATTATTTAAATACAATCTTGATTTTTATATGAGTTATAATTCCAAACTTGTGTAAGTTGAATATTTGCCTGAAATGCTGATTTTGGTCAAAATAGTCAAACTGTGACTTTCAACTTAAAATTTTAAAAGTTTAAAATTTTAATTTTTTTCTTTTATTATGAAAGTACACAAAATTCTAAGAACACCACTTTTCGTTTCGTTGAATTTGGATGTAAATTTTGAAAGTTATACCCTTTACAATATTGTGCGTATATGGGGTTATTTAACAATGACTATTTTAAATTGTATAAATTACTTCTTCTTTGTTATATTTTATCTAATATGTGATTATATGTTATATTATGTATATTTTGACTTTTAAGTATTTTTAAAATGATAATATAATTTTTCTAAAGTTTATTTGAATTTATTTCAATTTATAAAGCCAAGTTGGTATTTACTGCATTTTTCTTTATTTAAATTTCTATGTAATAAAAATTAAATTATTATTTTACCTTGAAAATGTTTTAAAACCATTTTTAATTCAAATTTTTGTGTTATAAATTTTTTTTTGTGAAGTAATAAATTTTCCAAAGTCATTGGAGATTTTCTTGTAAATTTTTATGTCAGGGTTGCTATTTTAAGCAATTTCTTATTTCCTTTTTCTATTTTACTTAAAATAAATTATTTATTTTTATTTTATTCTTACTTAGTTTCGGTTTTAAATAACATTTCTGAGTTTATTTTGTTTTTATAAAATTAAAAAGAAAAGGAAATGCAAAAGGTTTAGAAAGTTAGGAGATCTTAAAAGCCTTAAACGTAAAGGCGTTTTATCCGTTTCTTTTTGCAATTAATACATCAATTTATTGATTTATTTTATACATTCACTTTTATTGCTGTGTTTTACTTTATTTTATTCATTTTACATGTATTTAAATTTGAGAAATTTTTTCCAAAGTATATTGAAGTTATTTCTAATTCTTAAGTCAAGTTTTCATTTTCTGTGCTATTTTTCTTGTTTTAATCATATCTAATTAATATTTAATTATTAATATTTTGTTTATCTGTTATACTTTCGAATTTTAACTGAGATTTTAATTATTTTCAGTTATTTAGATTTATATAAATATATATGAGAAATTTGAAAGGGTTAAAGGCTAAGAAACGTAAAAACGTTTCACTGTTTCTTTTGCAGTTTCTTTTGTCATCAATACATCTGTTTTTTTTGGCATTTACCTATACCATCTCCAGCCGAATTCTAACTGAAATTTATAAGTGTTTTCAGTTATTTAATATGTATATGAATATATATAGGAAGTTTAAAAGGTTTGAAAGCAAAGAAACGTAAAACCGTTTTAACGTTTCTTCTTCCGTTTCTTTTCCAATTAATAGATTTAATTTCCTTTGACCGTTCCTTTCTTTATTGTAGCTGTTCATTTCTTACCTCATTTTCATGTGAAAACATTCCTCTCTACTTCATTTTTCACGGCTAGAAAGGTTTGGTAATGGCTCCTCTTTTCCTCTTCTTTTTGCTCTTCTTTTTCCACTGTTTTCTTATATTTTGCCTTGTTTTCTCATGTATATTGCTTGGCCTCTACCACCCACCATCACCACCATACTCTCCACCATCCCCTACCACTCTTCCTTAGCATCATCGTAGCCAAGCATAAGTGTCCCTTAGGCCAAGCATTGAAGTGGTTGAAGCAAGGTCCAATCTATCTTGTTCATTTTGCTTTGTATTTCAAAATTGTTTCAATGTTATTTTATGTTGAATGTTTATATATTGTCTTGTTTGTTTTGTTTTGGGTTGTTGATACAAAATCATATCTTGGCTATCTTTCAACTCAAATCAAAAGTCATGCAATTGTGCTTTTCATGCCTTTGGAGTCGTGCTTGTATGTTGTTTTGGTCTCTAGCTTCGAAAAAGTGAGTCTTTCTCACTCTGACATTTATACTTATGAAAAGTGAATTGATGACAAGTGTTTAGTAATATAAAATGTTTATTCAAGTTAATGATGATCATATGATATGCTATGCCATGTTATTAACATGTTAAAACTGTTAATTTTCACCTGACATCTCATATATGACTGTATATTGTGATATTGACCTTGTTTATATTATTTCTGTATATGATCACACTGCAAGTTCCCTGTTAGAAAAAAATGTTATGGGTTGAAATGATAGGCCTGAATGGGTTTAAATTTTTCATTTTGACTTGGGATTGCGGGTTTGAAATGATAAAACCCGGATTTTCTTTGTAAATTACAGGTTGAAATGATATATTACCCGTATCACTTTACCTAGCGTAGAAAATTTTATACAGGCCCGTAGTTAAAATTTGCTTTTCTAAAAAATTTAAAATATTTTAGAAATTTAATTATTATAATATTTTGATTTGAAATTTAATAAAAATAAGATTTTTGTTAAATATTATTGATTTTCTGAATAATTGTAAGTGAAATGAATTAATGAAAAAGTTGAAATTTTGAACGTAAGTTATTTTGGAAATTTTGATTTAATTATAATTAGAAATTTAATTGAATATGAAATTATGATAAATTTATGATAATCTGAATTTAAATGAATTTAAAATGATTTTTATCATATTTATGATTTTTAATAAAGTTGAAATGTGAAATGAATAAATATTTTAAGTTGAAACTTTGAAATATAACTAGAATTGGAAATTTATGAAATTGACGTAAAGTGAACTTTTAGTTAAGCAAATAAAAATAAAACTAAGTGATATTTGAAATTTGAACTTAAGTGTTAAGTTGAAATTTAATGTAATGGATTTTAAAATTGAACATTGCATTTTAATAAGTGGATTATTATTAAATCTTGACTTTTGAATGGAAATTTAACATTGTAAAATCATAAACTTGAGGAAAATTAAATGATGTTATAAATGTGAAAATGTATGACTTTATAAGTTAAAAATGTTTTAATAAAAATATAACTGGTTGAGAAATTTTATTTAATATTTGAAGTTAATTGACTGCATTTTTGAAATGATATTAATTACAATGTAAATGATATTACATCAATTATAAACACTGTAGTTGATGATAATGAACTAAAAAAAAGAGCTACTGAAAAAAACTATAATAGAAATTGTTGTAAGTACTATGATTTTTGAATTTAAATAAGTTTATTTGAAATTTAAGAAAACTCTATTACAACATTTTTAAACGTTGTCTTTTGTTAAATTGAACTGTTTTGAATGTAACTTTCCGCAGAGTTTTCTGAATGATGCGAAAAGTGAATTTTCATTATTTTGATAAACTTAACTGAATAAATGAACTTTGGAAGTTGAAATTTTTGGAAATTTAATAATTTAATTATTAAGTATGATAACTTCATTGAAATGAAAAAAAAAAGAATTTTTGGAATATAAACTGTTTTAAAATATGAATTGAAATGGTATTTTAGATTGAATAAAATGAATAATGATTTGAAATGAATGAAGTTTTGAAAAGATACGATATTTTGATATATTAAAATGATTTGAAAATGAAGTTTTGAAAGAATATGATATTTTGATATATTAAAATGATTTGAAACGAAGTTTTGAAAGATATGATATTTTTGATATTAGATGATTTGAAAAACGGAGTTTGAAAGATAGGACATTTTGATATTAACATGATTTAAAAAGAAGTTCTGAAAGATATGATATTTCGAAACTGAAAGGTAGTGTTGAAAGGGTATGAAAATTTAATATATTGAAATGATTAGAAATGACTTGATATTTATTTTGATAAATATTTGAATTGAAAGATATTTTACGATGATATATTGAAATGGTTTTGGAAATGATTTAATCCTTATTTTGATAAAGATTTGGACTGAAAAGGATATTTTATTTTGAAGTATAAAATATTCTTTTAAAGTTATAACTACGGGTTGTAATAACGATTGGTTGTTAAAAAGACCGGGATCGGATATTGTCTTATAGCCGGCCAATACCGAAAACCACTTTAACAACTGTGTACGCGGTGGAGATTCCAGAATGAAGCAGGATGGTGGCGACGTTCTCGAGGTATATTACGTGGACCCAACTCCCGTGACTTGGCATATATGACTAAAACAGGAGCTATACCGGGCTACACAAAGGGTCGCACCCTTTCATCGAGCATGCTCCGTCGGAAACCATTCTATTACTGTTGTGATTCGATTCGGTGGCGCCACTTTGATTCAGGGGTATTGTTTGAGGTGGGCGGAAGCTGCTGGCTTGCCGTCACCAATGGTCCGGGAGTGCAAACGGTGTATCCACCCTGGCATTGCCTCGCGTGCCATGTCATATCCTTATATCGAGCCCATTACGATTTTGGTTTTAAAGATCCAACCGTGTTAAGGTTCACCATCCCCTTAACGCTATTTTCTATATGATTATACTTTACTGATTAGACACTACCGTATATAGCATATATTACTACATAGCAAATAGTTTAACGGATCCTTAGAGGATGGGCGGTCCCAAGCATCCTTTAAGTTACTGATGCATTTTGTTACTGTTCACTTGAGTTGATTTACAGTTTATAAGTATTTATGTCCTGACTCGAGTGTTTTGTGTTTTGCTTTACGCTCGAGTCAGATTGATTGAGTTAGCATTCAAGATTCACCTTCGGCGTTGGAGCTTTTCATTAAGATCCAGTCATCTATTTTGTTTCAGTATCCAGTGGTTCAGTGATGTATCATGATTTGTACCTGATGTATCCTGTTACTCTTCTATTGTATCTTATTTAACTCTGATGTATCTTATATTTTATATAGTAGCTTTATGAACTACTATCTCTTTTTCTTCCGCTGCATTTTTATATACTCTATGTCTGTGATCTGTGATTTTTATTTACTGTATATTCTGAGGTTTGCCAAAATTTTATTTACAGCACGGTATTTTGAGCAATTCAATTCCGGCATGAGTGTCTGCCTATGCACTTATAATGGATGCGAATGGTTGAAAATACCGAGTCGTTACAGATAATATATATAATAGATATTTAACTTGCATTTATATTCAATAATAAATTAAATAACGATTTAATTTAAATAAATGCAATAACTGAAATGATGATTAAAATATACGAAAAGTCATAAATAAATGCATAATCACAACAAAATTAAATTTAACAAACATAAGATGTTTTAGAAGTTGTGAGTGGGTTAAAACACTCACCTTTGGAATTTAAATTGAATTCAAATCCAATTTAAACCCAAAAATTTAACAGTCTCCGAATTCGTTAAAACCTGCACCATAATGTCCGGAATCCCAATACGAACCAATAGGAGAAAACCGCGCGTGAAACGGAGTTCATGTGTGAAAGTTATAGCGATTTTAGCATTTGAAAATTAAATTAAATAAAATAAAAAACAAGCAACAAATAATTCATTACCACCACGTAAGCACCACGTTCCCCTCCCATCTGCAATGCGAAACCATCTCCCGGCAAATCACCGAACGCACGAACCTCATCTAGCATGAGACACCAGCCGCCGCCACATTCAGACCGCCGACGTGCCTTGCCGCCCCAAGTCCACGACAACGATGCCACCCCCCTCGGCCACTCGATCGTATGTGAAAACGCAACCGCCGCCACCAGATTTCAAAACCCTAATCCAATTAATTGCATCGATCTGACCATTGAATCGACCAACTACCTGTGTTGATGAACTCCCCTTGTCGATCTCCACCCGACTGTACTGTCAATTTGATGATCCGTTAAAGTTCATTGACGATCAATGGATGGCCGAGATTTGTTTGGAAAAATCTGGGCAAATGGTGTGTCAATTTGAAAAATGAATCACACCAGAAGATTACGCTCTTCGAGAGCTTCGAATCCATATAAAATTTGGCATATATTGTGGAGATTGAAATTTTAGCTTTTGATTTGATTTGGAATTGGAATTGAATTGGATAAATTAGGGTTTACAGCCATTGAGGAAGAGGAGCACAAAAGTTTCTGTACGTATAGAACTGAGGAATAGAGGCTGCTAGGGTTTATAACAGAGTTTACATAGGTAGGTCAGAAATTATAATGGATGGATAAGGTTGGATATACGCGTTGAACGATAAATGGCCCGAAAACCCGTTCTGACTCCGAAACGAAATTGAGTCAACCCATATATCAAAATAGATGTTTTAAAATATTTTAGACGTGATGGAACAAGTTTCAAGTCCAAATTCCATCGTATGAAGAAGTTATGGAAAAAACAATATTTTTCAAATTGATTTCAATTTCGTTTATTTCAAGGCGTTTCGAGTCCGTACGATCAAACGACAAGTCTGATCGCTACAAAACTTGAAATCCTACAATAATTCACCGTTATGGATCCAATGAAACTGGTTTTGTCGAAATCCGAGTCAATGGCCAAAATAGCTATTTTTCCAGTTAATTAAATAGATTAAAATTAATTAATTAAATCAACTTTTCAATTTCAATTCGAAAATTTGCCAAATTTCAACCCTTATGATTTCTTAATCATTTATAATGATTAAACAATTTTAAATGTCAATTTAGAGGTGAATAATTTATAAATTTCAATATTAACCTACATTTCATTAAATTATAAATTTAATTTCCAATAATTCAATTAAATTCACTTTTCATTCTATTATTTAATTTATTGTTATCAAAAGGATGCAATTTACATTGGTTCACGATTGTTTATATTTATATTCTTAAATTTTATCTAGATTTCCGTTTATGCAATCTTCTAAGTATTTATTTCATTGAATTGCAATTAATCCTATTATTGTATATTAAATTCCAATATATTGATAAAACTTTATTTCCATCCCTTTATTCAACCAATAGTCATTGTTTCAAATTATTAATTACAATTAGTTAAGATCTTACCATTGGTTCCATAAATTTACTTGCACTAAATTAGTTATTGCATTAATTCTCATAAATATAACATTAAGGTTCATTTAACTCTAATTGATTTCCAATTTTATTATTAAACCAAATAAACAGGTAAATTATAACAAGTATTACCATGCCTTTAATTACTCTCATGCGTTCCCTATTATCAAGCCCCTGTTGCAGTTCTTAAATACTTCTGCTATTATTTAATTACATTAACTATGTTATTATTATTTCATTAGCAATTTAGTATTTACATTCGTTTCTTACAATTCAAATCTCATAAACAATTATAACATACTTCAATATCTCACCTGACCTTTCATTTCAATTTATCCATTTATTAAGTTTTACATTAATGAATCTTTATTTCCAAATATACTCTAGTTTAACAACTTCTAAACATTGTATTATGTGACAGCCCGCGAATCTGTACCCCTTGAATCAACACTATTCTACCTCTGTTAACTCAAGTGGCACAGAAAGACGAACCATTTAGGTTTAAGAAGAAGAGATAGATGAAGAAGAAACTAACAAATCAGAATCTCATAATCGCAGCGGAGTAAATATAATAGTAAATATAGAACTTCACACAAAATGAAATCTATAACTGTTTTATACATCATATCATCAGAGTATCTCATACATCAACTTACCAATCAGACATACCATACAATCACAGCAGCGGAATAAATATATATATAGTTACAGATAATACATCTCGGGCTCCAGCTCCTCTCCTGCTCCATAGCATCCTGTCCTGAACATATAATACTCGGTCTGACCCGAGCATTATAATGAAATAACACCCGAGTCGGTCTGGAATACCAGCTGATAATAATGCATCCAAATTGATTATTAAAGTTTCAAAAATCCTTTGAAAACAAAAGCATCTCGTAAGACCACGCCACAAATAAACATGTCGGGTTTTTACCTTACGATAGCTAAAACACTTTTTATAGAAATCCTCTGATATTATAATATGGTCTATTTACAAATACTTATAAAATAGCCGAAATTGTTACATCTATTAAATTCCATCTACTAGCACAAAAGTGGGTAATACAATCAAAACTCGTACCCGGCTCATAGGGAGAATGGATTTCCAACAATGACTAGGCACTGGGGTACCACCTGTCACAGTACGGGGCCTAGATCACCGTACCGAGGATCACTCCTGATCCCCTGCAACACAAGGCCGGACCCATCCCTTACTGGACAGTTTCGAATAAGATCACCCCGCGGTTGGCACGACCAACCGCCCACTAAGCCGAAATAAAAAGGGGCATCTAGATAGGGATGACCTTACTCTCCAGTGGGGGCTACCCACGAAGGCTTGCTGCATATCCCCTGATTTTCAGTCATTCCCATTTGTTGAGGCTTGAGGCTAAACGTTACCTTTTAGAACGTTTCACTTAGAATACCCATCACCCACCTGACAATGTTTCGTAAGCATTCATCCATACAAGTCCGTCCCGGGTTCGAACGGAACCGAAGGCACTACTCCTACTACATCCATTTTGGAAATATCCTCAGGATTAGTAGCGACTAGCCCTTGCACTTCACAGCTCCATCTTCGACTCCGAACACGTTTTTGCACGAAACGTACAAACCGGATCGAAGTGGTTTTCGAGAAACAAATCTCGATCCCGGTCTCTTCTAAACGATCAACGCATTGTCCAATATTGATAGTCGGTGATTTAACTATCAATTTATATTCACAAACATCCATCACACAATAAATGATTTTCCACATTATTTATTTGCCTTAAAATATCTTTCAAGATATATTTCCAAATTTCAAAACTTGTTTGAAAACAATTTCCCAAAATTGTTCCTTTACAAGGTAAATACTTTATCATCAATTCCCATTGGAAATAACCAAGTTCAAACAATTTATATTTTAACCAGTAAAACACTTTATTCTAAAATATACTTTAAAATATGGAAATTTACTACTAGTTATTTACTCAAAAATATAATTTCAAATATGTAAAGTAAAACCATTCATTAGGATATAAATCTTGATTATCAATAAAGGTTTCGTTTAAACTAAACTTATAAGTAGAGTTTAAAAGGTTAATACTAATTTCAATAACTTAGGTCAAATCTAGCCCTTTAAACAAATCCATTTGTAAAATAATTACTGAGGTATTCATGAAAATTTACTATTACTAATTTATTAATAGTTACTTTAAAATAATAATTTTCAAAACACTCTTTTATACAAGTTTGAACTTTAAACTTTCTGCTATTAAAATCTGTTTAAAACTCAATCTTGGCTTTCTAGGGAACTCACCTTCCATTTCCACACCCCAAAGAATTCGTCTTATAAATCCAGCCGATTTATTACCATTCAAATTCGTGTTTTAATAATATAAATTTCCTTTCCAGGTTTTAAAAAAAATAACTTCTTTCGAAGGCCAAACATAATTTACCATTCCTGGAAATCTACTTTCAAAGCTCGGGTTTAAGAATTCTTTTAAATGAACCCTTGAGAATTTATTAAAGGTAAGTAATGCCTATGAATTACTTAAATAAAATTCCAATGGTGAAAGTTGCATTTCAAAATGTTTTATTTACCTTTACAATTGTTAATTTATGTTTAGAAGCATCGTCGAAAACATAATTAAATTTTTTCTCGGAAATCACTTAATCCCTTCTTATAAAATTTCTCACCGGAAGCCATACTTCCATATTTATACATTTATATATTGATAAGTTTCCCACTTCATTTAAAATTTAAATTTTACCAATTTCATTCTTCATCCAAACCAAATCCAAATTTTATTCCTTTAAAAATTCATTATATAACAATTTCTCTTATTCCTTTAGAAAGCCAATTTATTCCATTTATAATTAAATTCTGGATTTATAGTTTATCCAATAATAACACAGTACAATTTAATTCCAGATTTATCTGTCGCAACACATATAAATAGTATGCATCATCAATCATCAAATAATTATTATATTGCGAGGAATCCAGTTGGATCCCTCCAACCTGTTTTTCCCTGCATCCACAAATATTAGCACAACAATATATATCAATTCAATGGATAATAATTACCATATTCAGCTAAACATCAAAACAAACATTCAATATTAGCTGTTTAATTTACTGGTATCCAGATGTGAGTGAGAATAACTCACCTTGAGTTTTGGCGAGCGTCCGAAATTTTAAATTAAACCGAACGACGTTCGATTTAACTCAAATTTCTACTTGCTCGGAATGGCTCTGGATCTGCACCATCTCGTAGTATTCTTTTCTGCGATCCCGGCGACGTGAATTTCGTTCGAATCTGCTTTCATATGAAATCGATATGAATTTTATAAGTTTCAATTTGAATTTTAAACAAATTTCTTTTATTTTATTTACCATAAGAAATCCTGGCCGCTAGATCTATAATCTAAATCAAGGCCGCACAATACTACTTCCTCATGCAAGCATCAGGACAAATTCGAACGGAAACAACCCATCATGCCCTCAATTCGCGACCACCCACGCTCGCTGCAAAGTCGATCCAAGGCCACCCTCTTGAGCATCGAGACAAGCTCTATCCATAGCCGAAGCCACCTCCAACTCGGTCGCCTCAAGCTCCCTTAAATCGAGCACGAACGAATGCATATCACGACCTTCAAAGCGCGATTTCTCACAAACCACTCAGCAATAAACGATCATACCCGTTAGTATGGAAGAGCTTCTCGAGAGCTTCAACTTCCATGTTGAATATTTTCGCAAATAATCGCTGGATTTATCAGAAACGGAGGTGAAGCATGGAGGAACGTCGGCCATTGAATATAACTGCGGCGGCTCGCGTTTGTTTTTGCTAGGGTTTTTAAGAACCCAACAAATCCAAACAATACCATAATAAAGTACTAGGGAATCAATCCATCACTTTAGAAACCCGAAAATGAATTCTAATGATGTGGCCAGCATCATTAGGATTATTTTCCAGCGACTGAGTGAGTTCAGTGCTTCTTTACTTTCCCACATTTATTTCAAACAGTTTCCATTCAAAAATACTTTCCAAAACAATATTTCATTATTGCCTTCTAATTCTTTGGAAAACATTTCCAAACATTCCCAAGATGTTAAATTTCTCAAACCTTTGTTTTAATCCATTTAAACACCTTTCAAATTTTCCCGGGATCAAAATTCTGGTTTAACTCAATTTTTGATTTCACTTCTTCTTAGTTACAACATATTAAATTAATTCTATTTGGTTATAAACCATTTTAATATGTTATATTCTTATTAGGTTATATCATTTCAAAATTTGATGAAATTCAAAATTCTTACTTGATTATGGTATTAACAACCAATCACAGCAGCGGATCTTGCCCCATAGCATCCTGTCCTGAAAATATAATACTCGGTCTGACCCGAGCATTATAATGAAATAACACCCGAGTCAGTCTGGAATATCAGCTGATAATAATGCATCCAAATTGATTATTAAAGTTTCAAAAATCCTTTGAAAACAAAAGCATCTCGTAAGACCACGCCACAAATAAACATGTCGGGTTTTTACCTTACGATAGCTAAAACACTTTTTATAGAAATCCTCTGATAGTATAATTGGGTCTATTTACAAATACTTATAAAATAGCCGAAATTGTTACATCTATTAAATTCCAGCTACTAGCCACAAAAGTGGGTAATACAAACAAAACTCGTACCCGGCTCGTAGGGAGAATGGATTTCCAATAATGACTAGGCACTGGGGTACCACCTGTCAAAGTACGGGGCCTAGATCACCGTACCGAGGATCACTCCCGATCCCCTGCAACACAAGGCCGGACCCATCCCTTACTGGACAGTTCCGAATAAGATCACCCCGCGGTTGGCGCGACCAACCGCCCACTAAGCCGAAATAAAAAGGGACATCTAGACAGGGATGACCTTACTCTCCAGTGGAGACTACCCACGAAGCCTTGCTGCATATCCCCTGATTTTCAGTCATTCCCATTTGATGAGGCTTGAGGCTAAATGTTACCTTTTAGAACGTTTCACTTAGAATGCCCATCGCCCACCTGACGATGTTTCACAAGCATTCATCTATACAAGTCCGTCCCAGGTTCGAACGGAACCAAAGGCACTACTCCTACTACATCCATTTTGGAAATATCCTCAGGATTAGTAGCGACCAGCCCTTGCACTTCACAGCTCCATCTTCGACTCCGAACACGTTTTCGCACGAAAAGTACAAACCGGATCGAAGTGGTTTTCGAGAAACAAATCTCAATCCCGGTCTCTTCGAAACGATCAACGCATTGTCCAATATTGATAGCCGGTGATTTAACTATCAATTTATATTCACAAACATCCATCACACAATAAATGATTTTCCACATTATTTATTTGCCTCAAAATATCTTCAAGATATATTTCCAAATTTCAAAACTTGTTTGAAAACAATTTCCCAAAGTTGTTCCTTTACAAGGTAAATCCTTTATCATCGATTCCCATTGGAAATAACCTAGTTCAAACAATTTATATTTTAACCAGTAAAATAATTTATTCTAAAATATACTTTAAAATATGGAAATTTACTACTAGTTATTTACTCAAAAATATAATTTCAAATATGTAAAGTAAAAACATTCATTAGGATATAAATCTTGATTATCAATAAGGGTTTAGTTTAAACTAAACTCATAAGTAGAGTTTAAAAGTGAAAGGTTAATACTAATTTCAATAAATTAGGTCAAATCTAGCCATTTAAACAAATCCATTTGTAAAATAATTACTGAGGTATTCATGAAAATTTACTATTACTAATTTATTAATAGTTACTTTAAAATAATAATTTTCAAAACACTCTTTTATACAAGTTTGAACTTTAAACATTCTGCTATTAAAATCTGTTTAAAACTCAATCTTGGCTTTCTAGGGAACTCATCTTCCATTTCCACACCCCAAAGAATTCTTCTTATAAATCCAGCCGATTTATTACCATTCAAATTCATGTTTTAATAATATAAATTTCCTTTCCAGGTTTTAAAAAAAATAACTTCTTTCGAAGGCCAAACATAATTTACCATTCCTGGAAATCTACTTTCAAAGCTCGGGTTTAAGAATTCTTTTAAATGAACCCTTGAGAATTTAATAAAGGTAAGTAATGCCTATGAATTACTTAAATAAAATTCCAATGCTGAAAGCTGCATTTCAAAATGTTTTATTTACATTTACAATTGTTAATTTAGGTTTAGAAGCTTCATTGAAAACATAATTAAATTTTTTCTCAGAAATCACTTAATCCCTTCTTATAAAATTTTTGACCGGAAGCCATACTTCCATATTTATACATTTATATATTGATCAATTTCCCACTTCATTTAAAATTTAAATTTTACCAATTTCATTCTTCATCCAAACCAAATCCAAATTTTATTCCTTTAAAAATTCGTTATATATCAATTTCTCTTATTCCTTTAGAAAACCAATTTATTCCATTTATAATTAAATTATGGATTTATAGTTTACCCAACAATAACACGGTACAATTTAATTCCAGATTTATCTATCGCAACAAATATAAATAGAATGCATCACCAATCATCAAATAATTATTATATTGCGAGGAATCCAGTTGGATCCCTCCAACCTGTTTTTCCCTGCATCCACAAATATTAGCACAATAATATATATCAATTCAATTGGTAATAATTACCATACTCAGCTAAACATCCAAACAAACATTCAATATTAGTTGTTTACTTTACTGGTATCCACATGTGAGTGAGAATAACTCACCTTGAGTTTTGGCGAGCGTTCGAAATTTTAAATTAAACCGAACGATGTTCGATTTAACTCAAATTTCTACTTGCTCAGAATGGCTCCGGATCTGCACCATCTCGTAGTATTCTTTTCTGCGATCCCGGCACCGTGAATTTTGTTTGAATCTGCTTTCATATGAAATCGATATGAATTTTATAAGTTTCAATTTGAATTTTAAACAAATTTCTTTTATTTTATTTACCATAAGAAATCATGGCCGCTAGATCTATAATCTAAATCAAGGCCGCACAGTACTACTTCCTCACGCAAGCATCAGGACAAATTCGAACGGAAACAACCCATCACGCCCTCAATTCGCGACCACCCACGCTCGCTGCAAAGTCGATCCAAGGCCACCCTCTCGAGCGTCGAGACAAGCTCTATCCATAGCCGAAGCCACCTCGAACTCGGTCGCCTCAAGCTCCCTGAAATCGAGCACGAACAAATGAATATCGCGACCTTCAAAGCGCGATTTCTCACAAACCACTCAGCAATATACGATCATACCCATTGGTATGGAAGAGCTTCTCGAGAGCTTCAACTTCCATGTTGAAGATTTTCGCAAATAATCGCTGGATTTATCAGAAACGGAGGTGAAGGATGGAGGAACATCGGCCATTGAATATAACTGCGGCGGCTCGCGTTTGTTTTTGCTAGGGTTTTTAAGAAATTCTAATGTATATATATAATATTATTAATTATTATATTAATCTTTCTAATCAATTTACCACTTAAGCAAACGGACTCCAATTCTCACATACCAACCGGCGTTCCTAGGGTTTTTCCGCATTTCGGACACAATGGAACAGGTTTCGTATGCTACTTCGGTCATACGTGCAAGTTACGGAATTAAACGATCAATTTAAAATTAAATCGGTTAAATCGATTTCCATGCGTTTCGAGCTGCCATGGTCAAACGACAACTCCGATCCCTACGAAAATTGAAATCCGACAATAACTACCTATTACGGATCCAATGGACATGGTTTCATCGAATTCCGAGACTGTGCCCCGAAAGGCTATTTTAACTCATCTATTAAATCGAGCGATTTTCAAAATTGTCAAAAAGCTTAAAATTTCACTTTTAAAATTTTAGTACCTTAATAATAAATCATATAAAATATATAATCACATTACAAATCATCTTGGCTCATTCCGGACCCAAAATCTGATTAATTGCATTCTAATAATATTAAATTCATTTTTAAATTAATATAAAATCCCAAATATTTACTTATCAACTTAAAAATTCATCTAAAATTCTCACCATATTATTTACACTCAAATAACTCAAAATAAATTTTATAATCGATTTTTATATCCATTTCACCCAGAATCTTTAATTATCCCAATTCTAATAGTAAATTATTATTATTCAAATTTTCAAATAAATTTCCATATCTAAAATTTAACTAATCTTATTAACTTAACCGAAGTCTTTTATTCCAAAATTCAAATTATACTACATATTTAACATTTAAAATGAATTAAATGTTCAAATTTGGCAACTTAAAATTCTGGGTCGTTACATATTACATCTCACATTAATGTAACTTTTATTTATTTTATTAACATTTATTTCAAATTCAAATTCCATCAACTAATTAAACAGGTAACTTATAATATATGCTTATAAGCCAAATGTTACACAAATTGTCATATTCTGAATGGAGTTGGCATTAATTTCAAAAATTATCTAAATTTTACATTAAGAAAATATTTAGTTACCTTTAATGAAATTAAATTTCCAATTTATTTAATGCAATCAATTTTGACCTTTACAATTTTAATACATTCCTTAATTGTCAATTACCATTCAAATAAATCCATTCATTTGATTTCCTTATTAAGAATCAATTATAAACTTACCATCTTAAAGGTGATGTTAACATGGTTACTTCTCTACTACACTATTATATGCCATTTACATCTTACAGTTGTATAAATGTTACATTAAATCTATTCAAATTTCTGACTCCTTTGTTATTAACTATCCTATTTTCATTCATTATATCTTTGTCAAATATATACATTAATTATGGTTAAATGTTCTCAATAAATTATTTACTTGGTTCCAACCTTCTATTCATTAATTATTGCCTTATAAATAAACTCCCATTTCAATTCAATTTACATTCACCTTTCCGTTATTATATTAATTATCATTTAAGTAACCTTTAATCAATTTTATTTTTAAAACTTACTCAAGTGCAACAATTACACTTACCATTATCATATTAATTTGAATTCCATTCTAGTTAATAATTTTTATTAATAATTTTTATTAATAATTCAAAAATTAAACATTCCCATTGGTTTGTTATATTAAACCTATAACCTAGTATTACATTATTTCCAATTAATTGCAATATAAATTTTAAATTGTTAATTTTAATTACAATTGCTACATCTAATTTCTACATTCAGATCACAGTGAAAATCATATTTAAATTGCAATATAAGATTTTTATTTCTTTCTAAATTTAATTACAAAAAATCATATTTAATTAACAATTTAAATTGTCGAAATTTACGTGTCGTTACAAATAAATTACCTATTGAACATTTTAAACTATAAACCCTTTATTTAATAATTTTAGAAAAACTTCAAATCTATATAATATTACCAAAATAGTTTTACAAAAAATACTTTTTATAACTCGATGTTTCAATGAGTCCATCCTCGTTTTCATAGAAATTCGGTCATGCGTTGATCAGGCATAGGACTGAAAATCTATAAGTATTTAGCAGACCCATTTTCAACACCCAGTGAAAATACTTGGAAACATTATCGAAGACCTTATGAAAATATTAGAAAACATTTTTGAAATAGAGTAAACATCTTTGGTAAGAATGCTCTGGAAATCATCACCCGCTCCATGGTCGCAGTTAACCCAATGGTTACGTTGCCATCCCGGCAAAATCCAGAGATAACTGTAGGCACTCCGCACCCCTCGATTACACCATGGAACCCACCACAGATCACAGTTACATACCGGGTTACGCTGCTATCATGGCAAAAGTCCATGTAACTGTAGGCATCAGCACCCTCGATTTTCGCTGCCAAATGAAACTTCACCACTCCCACGTAGGTCGCAGACTACATCAGTCAAGTCCTAATGTAGCCTTAGGCTCTTACGGCCTCTCAACTTTCGCGAAGTCACCATAGGTCGCAGTCTACCGATGTTACATTTCCATCATGGCAAAATCAAACGTAGACTGTCGGCTCTCATGACACACACGACTTCCGCTATGGTACATAGTAGATCGTAGTGACATCGAGTTACACTATCATCACAGCATAACCCTAATGTCTCTGTAGGCATCAGCGCCCTCGACTTTCACTACCCACTACACATAATCCTCAGGAACTTCAGTTTTTCCGAACTTCCTCCTAGAATTCAATTTAGAGCCTCCCCCTTAGGGCTCAAGGCAGACCTACCCTGTGGATCTCCTATGAAGTTCATTTCAATGGGAGCGCCTTTTTCCCTAGAGCCAATCTCAAAACATTTTATACTATACACATATAGTATCTTTCAAATCATACCCTTTATGATTTACACAAATCTCCTTTACACAAAATCGATATTTGAAATCGATAGTTTCAAAACTTGGCTTTCCAAACTCCCAAAATTTGATTTTTCCCAAAAATCAAAAGCCTTTCTAAAATCCATAGGTTTCAAAACTCTTTTCCCAAATCATTCTCATAAAATCATTTATATATATAGATATACATATCCTTGAAAAATCTTGGATCGCTTCATACTCATATAAATTCTCTTTTTATGCTTCAAATATTTTTCAGAAATCTATTCTTCTAGCTATAGATTCAAAAAGTGGAGTTTATCATATATAACTTTATTTATACCAAATCAAATATTCAAATTGGATTTCTCTTACAAATTTATTCTCCATGATACTTACTTTTCAAAAACTAATTTCAGTAATAGAGATATTCAACTTCCACTTTAACTCATCTAAAATTTTCTCAAAATATAGTTTACCTTTCCGAACCATTTCTCATTTTTTCAAAATTTCAATATCTATTACATTTAAGCAAGTACGATGTACAAATACCACCCATACGCAATATCAAACCTGATCGCTCACTTGATCAAATAATTTCACTTCCGAACTAGTATCATCCACCCTACTTCCTAGTGTGGACTCAGATCTGGTTTCTTGATTAGAAACTGTCATTCTCCATGCATAGCCTAACTATGATAGAGAATTTCCAGGATCAATCAAAAATCCATATCTAGAGTTCAAACCCATCGAAAATCGATTGAAAAATCCTAACTCGGATCGATATGCTATCTCGTAATTCTGTGCTTGAATCTGGATCAAATCATTATACGAATAGAATAATATATGTACTGTGATGACCCGGAATTTGTAAGCAATATCAATTTAATAATTTGAAATAAAAATTAAATTGATCCGATAATCTTTGTAATGGGATTTGAATTAATTTAATAATTGAATAAAATAAATAGTTAAATGATAGATTTTATCTTTTTAAATCTAGTATTTGTTTTATATTCATAATATATATAGAATATTGTATATATTGTAAACAGGTATTGTTTTAAATGAATCATGTTTTCTATGAAATTTGTATCTTTAGTAAATTGTGAATTATGATTTTATTTAAAAGTTAAACTTTTTAAAAGTTATTTAATAAATAAATATGGTTTTAAATACATAAGATAAATATTGAAAAGATTTAAAATATGTGTAACTCAAGTTTAAAATTTAAATAAATAACAATGAGGTTATTTTGAGTTTCTTTTAAATATAATGTGATAAAATAAATAATTTATTAATAAGAAGACAATTTCTTTTAATAGTTATTTATGGTTATTAAATATTTTTATTTCTAAAATATAATAATACATTGTTTCAATGAATAATTTTTTTTATAAAAATTATTGTTTTTTCAAAATTCAAAATTTGTAGTTGTATTTGTAAATAAACTGGATTTCAAAATTTTATTTTGAAACTTGAATTCAAAGTTTTAAATCTAAAGTATAAATGTTTTTAATTTGTTTTGATTTTGAAATATTTGTATAAGTTTAATTTTATAAATATAGTTTGATTTATTTTATTTTAAAATCTATATACATGTAATTAAATGCATGTTAACTCGTTCACTAAACATATCTTATATTAAACATCTAATTTAAAATACAAATTAACTAAATATATAGCTTATTAACATTAATAACAAGTGTAAGAATATTAAGACAATATAACACATGTTAGCAAATAAAGTAAGGAAATTGACAATTGTTAAAATTTGAGACAAGTGTCATTTAATTTGGTTTTCTTTTATTTGTTTAATAAAGTTTAGTTTCAGTTTTTACATATAAACAAATTCTCTTTCATCTTTATTCCTTTTCTAGATCTAAATACAAAAGAAACACATTCTCAAAAACTTATATCTGAAACATTTCCAACAAAACCAGTTCATGCAAATCAAACTTCTCATTATCAAATCTGAAACAACAACCGACACATCTTCAAATATCAAGCCTGTAAACCATTTCCCTGTTAATCAAAAACCCTATTCATTTTCAAGCAAACCTGTAACTACTTCAAACATGCAAGTAAATCTGCAGCCTGCATTTCATATGCAAGCAATACTGCATATTCTTTTCAAATATAAAAACCTCTGCACTTCTGGAATTCAAACAATCTTACATATTTCTCAAATGTAAAAGCCCTGCCAATTTCAAAGTTTTGAAACCTGCATTCTTATTCAAGCCACTGCAGTTTCAAATTTATGAAACAAAGCATGCAAATCTGTAGCATTCAATTAAAAGCCTGCACTTAACCTAGAATCTGGAAATCTAAGCATGAAACACAATTTCAAAGTAAGGGAGCAAACTGCAGTTTAAATTCTTAAGCAAAACAGAGGGGTTATCCAGTTTCAAGGCAAAGCATTTGTGGCTCTTTCTTTTAATTAACAAGTGAGTAACTTCTCTGTTTTCTAAAAAGTTTAAATTTATAAATAAGTTGCATGATTAATTCTCTGTGATAAAATGTGTTGAATGTATACTTGAATACATTATGCTGTGACTATATATGTTTGTGATACCTAAAGGGTACTCTCTGATTTTATATAGATCATGTGTTCAGGTTCTTGTTTTATAATTCAAACATATAGATTTATATCTCTGATTCAATTTAGATTTAATCAAGCTTATTTGTTTATGATAAGTTTTATTTTAAATTTTTAGTTAAGATAAAATAAACTGTAAGCATCTCTGTAAACCAGAGTTTAATTAATCAAGTTTAAGAATGTGAAAAATTATATTTAATAAATTATAAATTCAGTATTAAGAATTTAATACCAAGATCAAAACTTGATTTTTGGAATAAAAATTGGGATTTTTAGTGGAGGGAATGTGGTGCTGTCATGTGTTGAACTGTATAGGGGAAATTTGGGTTTTTGGGCGATCTCTGTAAATGTGAGGTGTCGGGGTTCATCTGGGAGATGGAGGAGTTGTCACCAATGTCAGGAAAATATTAGGGGGTGTTGCAATTGAACGTGGTGGTTGCGGTGATGTAAATTCAGGTAGAACCCTAGTTTAAGTTAGATAGGTTGTTTTGACCAGTTCATCATGAAGCAGGGATCGAGTTGATTGAGTCTCTGGGGGATGATAGTAGGTTGAGGGATGAACCCGTGACCGGAGGTGGACGGTCTCTGATGGTCGGAGAACTATGGGAAAGGGTTTGACAGCTTTGGGGGTAGAACATGTATCTTCGGTTCCAGGTTTATGTTTTGAGCTCGAGTTAAAATTCAAGGTGGAAAAGAGTAAGGAGATGGTCGTAGTGGACTAGGGAGTTGAACGTTGATGTATAGAAGCCACCAGAGAGGGAGGTTGATGACCGGAGGCACGGTGCACGTGCACCGTGCAAAACTTTTTGGTCTGATGTTTTCTGGGTGGAGATAGTATATTTGTCTCGAGTTTTCCTCGGGTTTTTACTCGTGATTTTGGTAGGTTTACTCGAAGTACTTTAGACTCTGACTCGAAGCATATTGAGATTGGCTCGGGTAATTGCAATAATACAATTTCTGGAAAAAAAACTGTCCGCAGGTTTAATTTTAAATCAAAATTTAAATAAATTTCAGTAGTTGTGATAAGATTTGAATAAGTTTAAATCTGCAGAAGAGTTTGGTTTTAAAGAAGTTTGAAATCCTATAAGTTTTTAAAAATTTAAAAGGGGTTTCAGTTTTTCCTTAAATAAAGAATAAAAATATATAAAACCTGCAGTTTTCTGTAAAGTTTAATTTTGTTTTGAATCTGAATCATGATTCAAAACAGCAGTTTGAATTTAAATATAAGTTCAGTGTTCTTAAGGTTTTTGAATCTTTAGGTTTTAAGAAAATAATTTGTATTTTTAAAACAAAGGATTTTGAAATCAAGGTTTAATTCAAAAAGTTTAATTCAAGCTTTAATTCAAATGATTTAAACAAGGAATGAATTCAAGTGTATTAAATTTAAAATTTGGATATTTAAATAAGTTTCAAAATTTTAAATGTTTCCAAACAAGTTTAATTTAAACTGTTTATTAGAAGTAAATTTGTTTACAACAAATATTTAAATTTGATTTTCTTTATGAATGAAGTCATGATAAAAAGTTTATAAAAGAAAGTTAAGTGATTTTTTAACTAAAATTTAAAGGGTAATGTAATTTAAACTTAATATTAAATGAAATTAAGCAAATTGATTAGGACTCATCTTATATAAGTTTTAAATGTTATTTACATTTATTCTAAAAAGAAATATAAATGAATTTAAGATGGATAATGCTTTAATAAATATCATTCTTGAATTTTAAATTCAAATGGAATTTGAATTTAAATTTTAAAATGCAATGTTCTAAGTCCACTTTAATATTTATAATCATTAATAAGGAATGGTTTATCTTGAAAATTATTAAAGATATTAAAATAATTAAATAAATAAGATAATTAAGGAGTGACTTATTTATTTAATTTAGAATTAATAATTTGAATTTATTTAAATTAGAATTAATTAAGAAGTAATTAAAGAAAATAATTAAAGAATTAATAATAGTTAATGATGGTCATTAACTAATGATTATTTAGTAATTAATTAATATGATTAATTTTTAATAATTAATTAAATTGATTAATTAATAATAATAAATTGTAAAATTTATTTAAGTCTAATTACTTAAATGGAAGTAATTATGACATTAATTACTTAATGTAATTAATGGAGTTTATTGAGGTTGGTTTAAATTAATTAATTAAGTTTAATTAATTTTAATCATTGGAATTGATAGTAATTACTTGATGTAATTAATGGGATTACCCAGTGAAGTAATTAAAGATAATTACTGAATGTAATTAATAGATGATATTGGGATTGTGAAAATAATTTGGATTAAATTATTTTGTATAATTAATCAAGTGATTAATTAAAGAAATTAAATTAAGGAATAATTAATTTGATAAGTAATTAAGGGTAGTTAATTACAGAATGAGATTTATCAAAGGTGATTAATAATTATGGTTTAAGTGAGATTAGTTACTGGAAGTAATTAATTTAATAGAGTAATTAATTAAATATAATTAAGAATCATTAATTAATATAATTAATGATGTAATTAAGATTGATTAATTAATATTAATTAATCAATAATAAGTAACTAAGGATAATTAATTAATTGTAATTAATTAAGGTTAAATGTAATTAATTATAGTTAATTAATTAATGAAGTAATTAAAGGTTAATTATTGTATTTGGTTTAGAGTAATTACTTTTGTGAAATTAATTAAAGTATAATTAATCAAGATTGATTAATTAAGATGATAAATTAGAGGTTAATTAATTAATTTATAATTAATTATTGATAATGTAAGCAAGATTTATATTGTGTAAGTGATTAATTCATTTTAAATTAATTAAAGATGATGTAATTAATTTAATTCAATTTAAATTAATTATAAATAGTATGATTATGAATCATTGCTTATGAATGGTTGTTATTGGATGCCTTGAATGGTTTGGAAAATCTCAACTACGAGATTAGTATTGTTGATTGATATGGATGCATTGGTTGCATTGTGATATGGATTATCTTTTGATAGTAATAATATGAATTATCTATTGTTATGATAATGATAATTATCTATTGAGAATCTATGAGTTATCTATCTGTGTGTATACAGATAATGTTATTGAATTGTTTTAAACTTTAAAACAACTTGGACCTAAAAGACACGCTTTGGATTTCGATGAGACTGGGATCGGGTTTCCATATTTGGATATCCGAAAACCACATCGGTCCAAATTAACGATAGGCCGTGAATCTTTTGTGAAGAGTGAAGACTCGAGGTGTAAGGGCTATACGTCAGTACAACTCTGTGGGTGATTCCGTAATGAGTTTGACGAAATAATACTTATAGATTCGAGATGGTAGTTCAAAGTGCAAGGGTTATCGTCGTTAACTCTGTGGGTGATTCTAAAACGAGTGTAACGAGATCATGCCTTCAGTTTCGTTCGAACCCGGAACGAACTTGTATGGATTGAATGCTTACAGAAAATCGTCAGGTTGTAACGACCCTAGATTTTAATTTAATTTAAATTGATAATTAAATAAAATTCTGAATAAAATTGTAAGGGAAATTGATTATAAATGGAAGCGAGTTTCCCCAAGTTCAAATATATTCTATATAAATCATTTAAATTTTTAAATATTATATATATATATATGTATATATGTGAATGTATATATATATATATATATGTATATTTGGGTATATATGAGTCAATTTGAAATTATAAAATCTTGAGTGTGTATATATATATTTTGATTTGAATTTAAATCTTAGATGAATGGTTTAATAAATATTTGAGTTATAAAATAAATTAAGAAAAAAAAATAACATATATAGTAACTCATAATTAAATATTAAAGTAAGATAACAATAAATATTTAAACTAGAAATAGAAAAATAATATGAGATAAATTTTAATAAAAATAGGAAGTAGAACATTTGCTAAATTCCAACAACATAATAAAATAGAAATTTATTTATATTTCAAAACAAGAAGATTTAAAGAAAATAAAATACATTTAAATATGAAAAGAATGTAGACGAAAATAAAACAAACAAATACAATACAAAGGACTAAAACAAAAGAAATAACATATATAGTAACACATTAGTGTAAAATAGGAAGTAAATGCATAAAAGAATAAACTATAACAACATGACAAAAGTAGAACTTCATTTTATTTCAAAGTGATAAAGACAAGTAAAATGATATTTTTAGTTAACAATAGAAATTTATTCATATTCCAAAGTATAAGTTAAATATAAAATGAATTAAACTATAAAAAGAATACAAAGCAAAATATCCACAAACTAACTGCATACATAATTTAAAAACAAAGCAAATAATAATAATTTACATAAGTATAAAACAAAACAAAGGCAATAAAATAAATGGCTGAAACAAGCAAGAAAATAAATAAAATAAACAAAATAAAGTACATAATATAATACATTTCAGCAAAGAAAGAAACAAAATAGAGTATGTAGAGAAGTTAAATAAGCAAGGCAAGACCAGAAGAAAAATAAATAAGAAGCAAATATAACTAAAACAAAAGTATGCATACAAACAAATACAAATATAAGTACATGTACAAAACAAAGTGGCTGTAGACAAAGCATAGAAACAGCAAGTACAAAGTATCATCCCTAAGCACATACAATATCCTAGCACACATTTTTCATCTCAGCAAAAGATGTAGGCTGAAGCAAACGAATACATTTATATGTATAAACAAGTACAAGCAAGCACATTCACCCATGCCTATTGTACAAACAAAGTGATATCCCTGTGCATTCCTTTTCTTAAATATATCAAGACTTATACCACCTCAGTCTCATTTATTCAAAGCTAAAAGGACTGAAGCAAGCATTGTTTAAAATTAAAAAAAAAAAATCAAAGTTAAAGAAAAAAATGGTGCAGGCTCAAACATCTTCTCTGTCCCTTGTTCTTGTGCTCTGCCCATTTCAAAAATCCAGGTGAGTAACTTAACTTCTAAAAACAGAAATAAAGGTCCATAACTTGATGATTGCTTTGTATACATGTTGCTTGATTTTATCTGATTGAGTTTGGGATGTGAATATATATATAAGTGCCTGTTTCTATATGTATGTGTACTGTAGGAATGAGATGTGTTTGGTCTCTGTTTCTCTGATGCTTAATTCTAGGCCCAAAAGTAAATCAAAAATTACTTGCTCTTAATCCAAGTTTTGTTAAGATCGAAATGTTGAACAAAATATGTTAGTTACATCATAGTTTTAGGTTTAAAAATTTGTTGGGTTAAACTAAATTGTTTTGCCTTTGGAAAAATATAAAATAACAGTGAAACTTAAACAAAGTTAAAAATCAATCATCATGTTTGATGGATTCAGGTTTAAGAATCAAATACTGAAATCAAAATTTGATTTTTAAAACTAAAATGGGAATTTTTAGTGGAGAGTGCAATGTGCATTTCTGTGTTGTACAGAAATGGGATTTTTGGGTATATCTGCAGTTCTTTGAACCTGGGGAGGCCGGAATTTGTTCGGTGGTTAGAGGAGGGATCATTGAAGCTAGGAAAAATATTGGATCAAGAATTTAAGCTATGTGGATTTTAGGATTTGGATTTAAAATCTGTAAACCTAATTTTTAGCTATGATGGAATTTTGATCACCTCGGCCTCAATGATGGATCGAGTGTTTTGATACTTCGGGTGGTAGAAGTTTGGGTGATGTCGAAGTCGAGGCCGGAGGTGGAAGCTCGCTGATGGTCGGCACGGCGTGGACGAGGCGATGTTGACAGGTTTGGGGTGTTGAAGCTGGCGTGTTTCCAGGTTTGGAAATTTAACTACATTTTGATTCGTGCTGTCGTGGTGGGTGCTGGGTGATGGATTGAGTTGAGGGGGTCAACGATGACTAGATGGCGATGGAAGTGGTGGCCAGGACATCGGCGGTGGATGGTGCAGGTACACACGTGTTTGCGTGTATCAGTGATTATGTTTGGGTGGTTATAGTTGGGAAGAGAAGATAACTCGAAGGAAGTATCGAGTAATATTGGTTTTGGCTCGAGTCTTAACTCGAGTGCATTCAGTTGTGCGCCGGGTCAGATCAACACTTAAACAAAATTTTAAAAAAAAATACTCACACGGGTTGGTTTGGGGAAAGACTCGAAGCAGGGCTCGGGTAGAACGTGGATTTCCTCGGGTTTGACTCGGGTAGGTGATGCAGCCAAGACCAGAGAAGAAGCTGTGCAAACTCTAATTCCAGAAAACATGAATTTATGGTGTGGTGTGATGAGTCGTTCGCGACTTAGTGAAAGCTTGGGTCGTTGCCGATCTAAGGAAGAAAGGACACGAGTTAACAAGCCAAGGGGGAAGATAAGCCGACTTAACAGAAGCATATGGGGATGTTTCCGACCTAACGGGTTACATGGGCAAGAGCATGCTTTAGGTCGTTTCCGACCTAAGGACAAGAAGTTACGAGTTGATGGGAGCATAGGTCGTTTCCAACCTAAGGCCTTGAGTCGGAGGAAGTTGAGTCGGCATGCGCCTGAGTCGGCCATAGGAGCAGATGTGTTGTTGGCCTTGAGTCGTTAGGTCGTATACGACCTAACTGTTGTAGCTTGAGTTGTTTGAGTCGTTAAATGTAAGTCGGTTGTGTTGAGTCGTATGAGCCGTTGTACTTTTAAGTCGTATGTCGTATACTATGTACTGTGTGTGGAAGTGATGTGTTGAGTCGTGTGCGACTCAAGGGTTGAATCGGCAAAGAGCTTGAGTCGGTTGTATTTTGTTCTATTGTAAAGGCGTTGAGTCGCGTGAGTTAAGTCGGTCACGATCTAAGTTGGGTCGTGAGTCGGTGCCGACCTAGGAGTCAGGTGAGAATTTGTGTGTGTCGAGTTGTGAAAGCTATAAATAGCGCGTGTGTTGTACATTGTAGGTGGTTGATTTTGAATAAAATTTCTCTTTGTTAGCTTTGTGCTTTCATACCAATTGGTAGTTGAGTGTAATCTCCTATCTCCTCTTTCGGTTAATCGAGTGAGCTCGATTCAACGATCGTAGAAGCCGATTCACGGAATCTAGTGCGCTAGATCAACGTGCGAAGAATCGTAGATCTTTAAACACGGTATAGTGCGCTATCAACGTGTTTGAGATAGCTAGAGTTCGGTATCTTTGGATCAACGAACTTGGGCATTTTGGTATCTTCAACTCACCGATTACTACATTTCATTGATTGAAGTCTATTTCGAATTATCCGCTGCGTCAGTATTGGTATCAGAGCCATTCTTAGCCAATCATAGCTAAGTTTGATTCTTGGAGCCAAGTTTTTGAAGTTTTTGAAGTTGAAGGAGTTCATCGTGTTCATATTGAAGTTGCATCAAGTTAGGAGTGTTTGATCCATTTCATTTTGGATCGAGGAGTTGGACTTTGTTTGGATTTTGAATTGGAGTTTTGCGCGCCAAATTTTGAAGGGTTTTGGAGTTGTAGGCCGAGCTAAGCAAGTGGCCGAGATAGTGTGAACTGAGTTACCTTGAGCCGTGAAAGCTAGCCGACTTAACTTGAGCCGAGATACATTGCCGAGCTAAGCTGAGCCGTTCCAAGTGTTAGTTTGAGCCGAGACAAGCATAGGCGTGTAGTGTTGAGCCAAAACTTGTTATTTTGTTGAAGTTTTGAAGTCTTATGAGTGAATTGTTGAAGTGTTTGTGAAATTTTCAACCATGCCACCAAGGAGAGCTAACCGTCATCAAAACGTTGAAGCTTTGTATCGTAGAGAAGAAGCCGAGCTTATGGAACAACGTATTAATGAAAAGTTTGATGAAGGCATTGGTAAATTGGAGAGATTGATGACTGATTTGAATCAAAGGAGGAGATCACCAAACTCGAACCATGGAGGAAACCGAGTTTCGCCATTGGTTACGGAAGCGAGGAGGGTATCACCACATTCTTGTAGAGATAGAAGAGAAACATCAATTTCATCACGAAGAGATCATCATGACTATGCACATGAAGAAAGAAGAAGTCATCGAGAATTTGACCATGAAGCATATAGAGATGAAGAGAGACATAGTCAAAGAAGCATGCATGAGAGAAGGGATGATGTTAGTCGAGATCGATATAGGCGTACCTTTGATTTTGTTGAAGAGGGTGATAGAGCAAGTGTTCATTATAGAGATCGAGACCAAATTCGAAATTCTTACCGTGATGTGGAGGATGATCGTCGTTGGGAGTCGGGTATGAAAATGGAAATTCCAGAATTTAAAGGCGGGATGGTTGCTGAGGAGTTTTTAGATTGGTTGTCTAATGTGGAGGAAATCTTTGATTTCAAGGAGGTGCCGGAGAATAGAAGGGTGAAGTTAGTTGCTACAAGGCTGAGGGGAAGAGCATTGGCATGGTGGCAGCAAACTAAACTTACTCGAGAACGAATGGGGAAGTCAAAGATAGAATCTTGGGAGAAGATGAAGAAGTTGATGAGATCTACTTTCTTACCTTACAACTACCAGTCACTTATGTACCAAAGGTTGCAGAATCTGAGGCAGGGGACAAAGTCTGTTAGTGATTATGCTGATGAATTTTACCAACTCATTGCCAGGAATGATATTATGGAGACAGAAGAACAGCTAACTGCTAGATTCATTGGGGGTTTGAGAATGCAGATCCAGGATATGGTTAATATGTTTGATCCTATATCCGTTGCAGAGGCACATCAGAAAGCGTTAGCTTGGGAGAAACAAGGAAGGCGTGGAGGTGGTGTGTTTACTAATTCCAATAATCAAGCAAGGGGTGTTGGCGGAAGTTCTAATGTTCCTAAACCAGTTACCAAGCCAGTGGTGAAGGAGGTTGAGAAGGCGAAGGCTAGTAGTGTTTTCAAATGTTATAATTGTCAGGAGTTGGGTCACAAAAGCAACGAATGTCCGAAGCCGAAGAAGAGAACCATGGTTGCAGAGGTTGAAGCAGATGATGGTGAGGAGGCAGAGTATTCAAATGTACCATATGTTGAGGAGGAAGAAGAAGTGTCGGGTGATGAAGGTTGTAATCTTATGATGAGGAGAAGTTGTTTGACACCAAAGCAAGAGGAGGATTGTAGTTGGTTGAGAAGCAATATTTTTCAGTCGACATGCACTATTCTGGGAAAAGTCTGCAAGTTCGTTATTGATGCGGGAAGTTGTGATAATATTATTTCTACAGAGGCTGTGAGGAAATTGAACTTGAAGACCGAGAAGCATCCTAAACCATACAAGCTAGCATGGTTAAGGAAGGGAGGTGAAGTGAAAGTGTGTCGAAGAGCTTGTGTTAATTTTTCGATTGGGAAGAAGTACAAAGATGAAATCTGGTGTGATGTCGTAGATATGGATGTTTGTCACTTATTGTTGGGCAGACCATGGCAGTTTGATAGAGCAGTTCAGCATGACGGTCGTGCCAACAGTTACAGTTTCATGTTCGAGGGTACTAAAATCACTTTAGTTCCTAAGAGACAGCAGCAGAAGGAGAGCAAGCTAGAAGAGATTGAAGAATTGAAAACTCTGTTGACTTTGAAGGAGTTTGTTAAAGAAGTGGAGGAAGAACCGGAAGTGTTTTTGTTGATTGGGAGAGAGAGTAGTGAAGAAGTTGAGATTCCCGAAGAAGTAAAACCTGTTTTGAAAGATTTTGAAGATGTTTTTCCAGAGGAATTACCGAAGGAGTTACCGCCACTTAGAGACATTCAACATCAGATTGATCTTGTTCCAGGAGCAGTGTTACCACACCGACCACATTACAGAATGAGTCCGAAGGAACATGAGGAGTTACGAAGGCAGGTGGAAGAATTACTTGAACAGGGTCGTATTCAGGAAAGTTTGAGTCCGTGTGCTGTGCCTGCATTGTTAGTACCAAAGAAGGACGGAACTTGGAGAATGTGCACTGATAGTAGAGCTTTGAATAAGATCACTGTTCGTTACAGATTTCCTATGCCGAGGTTGGATGATTTGTTGGATCAGTTGAGTGGGGCAACTATATTCTCGAAAATTGATTTGAAGAGTGGTTATCATCAAATTCGTATCAGACCTGGAGACGAATGGAAGACAGCTTTCAAAACTAGAGAGGGGTTGTACGAATGGTTGGTTATGCCATTTGGTTTGTCTAATGCACCTAGTACATTCATGCGGGTGATGAATCAAATTTTTAGACCATTCATTGGAAAGTTCGTCGTGGTTTATTTCGATGATATTTTGATTTATAGCAGGAGTACGGAGGAGCACGTTCTACATTTGAGGGGAGTGTTGCTTATTCTTCGTGAGGAACAATTTTATGCTGCTACAAAGAAATGTGTGTTTATGACACCTAGTGTTTTATTCCTGGGTTATGTTGTTTCAGGGGAAGGTATTCAAGTTGACCAGAGTAAAGTTGAAGCAGTCAGGAATTGGCCACAGCCAAAGACAATTACAGAAGTGAGAAGTTTTCATGGGCTAGCGTCATTCTACCGAAGATTCATTCTACACTTCAGTAGCGTGATGGCTCCAGTGACTGATTGCATGAAGGGTAAACAGTTTGTGTGGTCAGAAGAAGCGGAGGTTGCCTTTGAGAAGATCAAGGAATTGTTGACGTCTGCACCAATTCTTGTTTTACCGAATTTTCAGTTGTTATTTGAGTTGCACACTGATGCTTCGAAGGTTGGAATTGGAGGAGTTCTGAGTCAGAATGGGAAGCCAGTTGCATATTTCAGTGAGAAACTGTCAGGGGCAAAGATGAGATACAGTACATATGACGTTGAATTTTATGCTGTTGTTCAGGCTGTTAAACATTGGAGACATTACTTGTTTCAGAAGGAATTTGTTCTTTACACAGATCATGAAGCATTGAAGCATTTACAGGGACAGGATAAAATTTCAGCAAGACATGCATCGTGGATTGCCTATTTACAGCAGTTTACTTTTGTCGTTAAGCACAAATCTGGAGTGACCAATCGAGTAGCTGATGCTTTAAGTAGGAGGAGTCATTTGTTAATGACAATGAAGGTTGAAGTGACCGGGTTTGAAATGTTGCCAGAAATTATTGAAGGAGATCCTTACTTTGTGAAATATGTTGAGAAAGTGAAGGATGGGAGTACCGATGAATTCATATTGGTTGATGGTTTTCTGTTTAAGGGAAATCGTTTATGTATTCCGGATTGTAGTTTGAGGATGAAGATTGTAAAGGAGTTGCACGAGGAAGGGCATGTGGGCCGTGATCGTACTTTGCAGTTGATTTCGCAATCTTACTTTTGGCCGTCGATGAGGAAAGAGGTGGAAAGATTTGTGGAGCGATGCCATATTTGCCAAGTTTCAAAGGGGACAGCAACAAATGCAGGGTTGTATATGCCATTACCTGTACCGACTAAGCCATGGGTTGATATTAGCATGGATTTCGTTTTGGGTTTGCCGCGAACTCAAAGGGGAAATGATTCGATATTTGTTGTGGTGGACAGGTTTTCAAAGATGGCACATTTTGTGGCTTGCAAAAGGACAGCAGATGCAGTTCGAGTGGCACAGTTATTTTTCAAGGAGATTTATCGACTTCATGGTTTACCAGAATCTATTGTTTCTGATCGAGATACTCGTTTTCTGAGTCACTTTTGGTTGAGTTTGTGGAAGATGGTGGGAACGAAACTGAAATTTAGCAGTGCTTATCATCCACAAACTGATGGGCAGACAGAAGTTGTTAACAGGTCATTGGGAAATTTGTTGCGTTGTCTTGTACAAGATAATTTGAGAAGTTTGGACATGAAGCTATGCCAGGCAGAATTTGCTCATAATCATGCAGTAAATCGAAGCACAGGATTCAGTCCGTTTCAGATTGTTTATTCAAATTTACCCAGGGGGCCGTTGGATTTAGCAGTTGTACCACAGTCAAAGAGAACAGTTAAACGAGCTGCTGATTTTGTTGATGAGCTGACTGAATGTCATAAAATCGTTCAGGAACGATTGGAGAAATCGAATGAGAAATATAAGAAGTCTGCAGATTTGAAACGTCGAAATGTTGAATTTAAAGAAGGTGATTTGGTTTATGCCGTATTAACAAAGGATCGTTTTCCGGTGGGTGCTTATAACAAGTTGAAGGCACGAAAAATTGGTCCGATTGAAGTTTTGAAGAAAATCAATGAGAATGCTTATCGATTAAAGTTACCAAATGATGTTTATACTTCTGATGTTTTTAACGTCAAACATTTAGTTCCATATCATGGAGATGAGATTGTTGAGGAAGAATTTACAAATTCGAGGTCGAATTTTTCTCAACCAGGGGAGGATGATGCAGCCAAGACCAGAGAAGAAGCTGTGCAAACTCTAATTCCAGAAAACATGAATTTATGGTGTGGTGTGATGAGTCGTTCGCGACTTAGTGAAAGCTTGGGTCGTTGCCGATCTAAGGAAGAAAGGACACGAGTTAACAAGCCAAGGGGGAAGATAAGCCGACTTAACAGAAGCATATGGGGATGTTTCCGACCTAACGGGTTACATGGGCAAGAGCATGCTTTAGGTCGTTTCCGACCTAAGGACAAGAAGTTACGAGTTGATGGGAGCATAGGTCGTTTCCAACCTAAGGCCTTGAGTCGGAGGAAGTTGAGTCGGCATGCGCCTGAGTCGGCCATAGGAGCAGATGTGTTGTTGGCCTTGAGTCGTTAGGTCGTATACGACCTAACTGTTGTAGCTTGAGTTGTTTGAGTCGTTAAATGTAAGTCGGTTGTGTTGAGTCGTATGAGCCGTTGTACTTTTAAGTCGTATGTCGTATACTATGTACTGTGTGTGGAAGTGATGTGTTGAGTCGTGTGCGACTCAAGGGTTGAATCGGCAAAGAGCTTGAGTCGGTTGTATTTTGTTCTATTGTAAAGGCGTTGAGTCGCGTGAGTTAAGTCGGTCACGATCTAAGTTGGGTCGTGAGTCGGTGCCGACCTAGGAGTCAGGTGAGAATTTGTGTGTGTCGAGTTGTGAAAGCTATAAATAGCGCGTGTGTTGTACATTGTAGGTGGTTGATTTTGAATAAAATTTCTCTTTGTTAGCTTTGTGCTTTCATACCAATTGGTAGTTGAGTGTAATCTCCTATCTCCTCTTTCGGTTAATCGAGTGAGCTCGATTCAACGATCGTAGAAGCCGATTCACGGAATCTAGTGCGCTAGATCAACGTGCGAAGAATCGTAGATCTTTAAACACGGTATAGTGCGCTATCAACGTGTTTGAGATAGCTAGAGTTCGGTATCTTTGGATCAACGAACTTGGGCATTTTGGTATCTTCAACTCACCGATTACTACATTTCATTGATTGAAGTCTATTTCGAATTATCCGCTGCGTCAGTAGGTATAAAAACAGTTTTTGAAACTTTAAAACAAAATGCAAGTTTTAAACATTTTTAACTCATTCTTTTAAATAATTGTTTTGTTTAAGTATGGCATTGGTTTAAGGTTTAAAAGTAAATTATTTTAATTTAATTAAGTTTTACTTAAAGATTTAATTAAAAGGATTAATTAATTAAAGATTTAATTTATGTGATTGGATAAATTAATGTGATTAATTAAAGATTTATTATTTAATAATTTAAAGGTTAATTAAGTACTTATTACAGATTAATTAATTTGTTAAGAGCTAATCTATTAATGATGAATAAGTAAAGGATAATTATTTAATTAAATATTAATAAATGATAAAGATTGATTTAATCAAGTGATCAATCAATATTTAATACAAAGCATAATGTGATTGACTCAAAATGATAATTAATTTGAGATTAACTAATTAAAGGTTAAATTTAATTTAATGAAGTTGATTAAGGAATGATAATTAATCAAGGAAAAATTAATTAGAGTAATTAATTAAAGATAATTAATTAAATGGTGAATTAGATAATTAAAGATTAATTGTTTAATAATTAAAGGTTGATAATAAAAGGTTAATTAATTTATTTTTAATGGATAATTAGTAAAAGATTAAAGAATAATTAATCAAAATGATTTGTAAATTATCAATGTTAATTAACCAGGACTTATAATTCATAAGAAATTAATTTGATTTAAATGAATCAGATAATTAACTGATTTTACTTACGAATATTTGGATTCTATTGGATGACTTGATTGTTTGATATCCCTAATATATGATGCTTCGTGATACATCCTGATTTATGTGGTGATCTGTAATTTACTATCTGTGACATATTTATCTGTGATCCGTATATAACCGATAAGCGTTACAGCCTATATCGCTTATCAATTATATTCCTGTATTCTGATCTGTAATAATTGTATGATGTTGCACTACTGTGTATAACCCCTGGACCACACTTATACACACACAATTATGGATTTCACGAGGAAATCGATTAAGTCACAGATTTTTGAAATAGTTTAAAATTTGAATTTT
The DNA here is from genome assembly GCA_030765085.1 of Allium cepa. NCBI lineage: Eukaryota > Viridiplantae > Streptophyta > Magnoliopsida > Asparagales > Amaryllidaceae > Allium > Allium cepa. The sequence goes on from CM060940.1 coordinate 180,369,594, forward strand.
TAAATTCAAATGTTTTGGAATTGGAATTGGAATAGAAGCGAAAAGCATTTGAAATGGAATTTCAAAGATGAAAATTTATTTTGAATAACTGGATTAAGTGTTGGAATTTAAATACTTTAATTTAAATTTGAATTCAATATTCAAATTGAATTCTGAAATTTGAAATTAGGGATTAATGGTATTATACTAGTCATTATGAGTTAAACCATTTTTAAAGTATTATTTTTGGGAATTTGAATTTAACTCAAGGATTTCAACTCGTACAAATGAATCAGATTTCCAAAATGAAAACTGTTGTTTTCAAATGATAAACACTTTTAGATAAGAACTGAGATTCCAGTTAATTAGGGGAATTTCAAGATTGAATAGAGAAATGATTTTCCTAAGTTATGGATGAATTCTTTTTGAAAGCTATGAATTAAATCTGTTTATTTTTAACAGATTTAAATTGATGATTTGTTTAAATCAAATTGAAATAAAATTGTTTTGAAGGCTATAAGTTAAATCTTTGATTTAAAGATTTAACGAGTTAATCAAATTGAAATGAAAATTGATTTGGAAAATATGTGAATGAATCTTTTATTTAAAAGATTAAAATGTGAAAATAGTTTAAACCGTTAAAGATTGTGAAAATGAATCTTTTTGTTTAAAGATTGGAAACGGTAATTTGTTAAGCCATTTGAAGAAAAATTTTGGGTAATAAGTTGTGACTTAATTGAAATCCCAATATCCATATAATTTTAAAATATTTTCGCTCACTATTCGGTTTAGCCGGGAAAGGACCTTTGTGTCGTATAACCCATTCCGAATAAGTGATTCGACATTATGGATAGCATTTAAAGACCGGTGATGAAGACCGGGTATTTGCGGAAGCGATAGGATGACCTATCGATTATCTCTGCACTGGGTAGCTCCTGGTATAGAGATTCCCTAAGTGATGGGAAATCCGATCGGGATTGTGAATATCCGGGTTGCAAGGACTTCTTTGTAAGTGCCTTCGGTTCTGTTCGATCCCGGAACAGACTTGTATGGATTGTATGTCTGACATTACAAGTTGAGATATAAAGCAGATTTCTTTCAAATATATTTCTGTTGGTGGCGGAGAATTTATTCTTTTAGCTTAACACCCTTCTCTGAGACGTACGAGCTCAGAGGTTATATAGTTGAAGGTTATCAGCGATATATTCCCAATTTGGTAATGTGACATGCTGAGTGTTGCTGTGAAATGATCATTGTGTTGATTATTTGTGATAGGATCATTTGTTTGATCGTCTATCTTTGTGATCATTTCTATGATCATTTGTTGACCCAAAGCATGGCTTTTGTATAAAGTATGTTTTTGTGGACGTGACTTCGTCGAGCCTCACACCCCGGAAATGGTCAAAACAGGAAATATGCGGCAAGGTTATGAGGGGTAGCTCCCTTTAGGGTATGTACATTTCCTTCTGGATAGAGGTGGTATCATGGTATGGAGCCAAGATATTTAACCTATGTGGTTACTGCGAATTTATTACTTTGTGGTTGTTGGTTATCGGGATCCCGTGAGAAAGGTCGTTTACGATCGGGGAATGGCGTGCTCGTGTCAGTAGTTACCCAGTTAGGGGTAACCCGACCTTGTGTTGGCAGAGTTCCGGTTTGGTTCTCGGGGATGTCTTTCCAGAGGCATTCTCATGTGGCAATGGGAAGTTCCTTGGCCTGACCATTTGTTGGAAATCCAAAGAAACAATACGAAACTTGTACGGTTTTAGTTGTAGAACCTGCTTCCTCAGGAAGTAGCTATAGTAGGCATAATATAATGGTACCTATGCTGGCTAAGATTTATATTCTACTTTCGAAATGAATTTTCTACACTATGCACTAGTAATAATATCAAATGTTCTTTTTAAATGCGTATCAAGCATGTTTGGCTATCATAAGGAGAAATCTTCTCCAAGTCTGCGTTTGCATTGTGTGTGTGGCAGGAGGTCTTATGGTAGTCTCATCTTTTAAAAGCATTGCGAATTGAATTTAGAAATATTTTGTTGAATGTTTTAAAAGATAAACTGTTTTTGTTGCTCACACCAGTCCCACGACTGATCCGGAGTTTATTGTTTTCCTTCCTAAACTCTGGGTGCTCATTATTTTCTACACGAGCAGTCTAGAGTTGGGTTTTTCAGATAGTCAGATTAGTAGGTTATCTGGAGTTAGTTCAGTCTTTGGTTCGCACCAGTCTTGCTAAGCTTGGTGTATTGTTATGGGGAGTTCGAGCTTCTGCTGGATTGATTCTTGGAGATGGAGTTGCAGTTCTCGGAGTTCTTTTTTGAAGACTATCTTAGAGTTATATGGTTCTGCTGTTAGATGTCATCTATTTTCTTTTCCGCTGCTATTATATTGTATCATATCTCTGATGTATATTGATATCTATTGGATCATCTGTTGTATCAGATATTGTATCAAAGCTGTATATCAATGTATTATTCTTTTTATTCCGCTGTGTTGTTTAGTTAATGATTGTTATAAGCTCCGGCGAATCGGATTTGAACGGTCAAATCTATGGCATTCGAATACGATATGAAGTATGGATGTCGATTTTTGAGCGGGCAAAATCCGACTCGTTACATTTGGTATCAGAGCTAAGGGTTGAACTTTAGCTCAGGAGTGTAACACGTTAAGTAACTCATTAGAGATAGGGTGAAGTAAATCCTAGAATGAGTAATCCTTAAGATATCTGTTTGAATGCCTCAGTAAATTCTCTTACTATCTACTGATAGTAAGTATGAGTGCAAGAAGAGAACGAGATAGAGGATAGAGAAATACGACTATAATTGGTCAATACTCTGTAACAACAGTGGAAACAATCTTTCTTATCAAATTTCTTTGATTCGTTTCTAAATTCTTTTGATTTCTTCGTACCAGCTACAAGAAGAAGTTTTGGTGCCGTGATGCTCTACGAATCGTTGTAGGAAATTTTTATTTCGTATCTTCATCAATTTCTTATCAGTTTTTCGTTTTAAACTATAATGAATTTGAAAATTTGAAATTGGAGATTTTAAATAAATTGAAAATTTTAAATTGAATTAAATTGATTAATAGAATATGAAGAATGATTAGAATTGTATCGATAAAATGATTTTGTTTAAAACCAAAATTTGAAATTTTATTATAATTTCTTGTATCTATTATTGATATTCTGATTTGGTGAGCCAATTGCAGAACTGATATCCAGTTTGATCTGAAAAGATATTTCTCTATCTTTCATCTATTTGTGTTGTTTTCGTGCCTGCGAATTTCGCGGACGAAATTCTTTTAAGTGGGGAAGTTTGTAACGACCCTAGATTTTAATTTAATTTAAATTGATAATTAAATGAAATTCTGAATAAAATTGTAAGGGAAATTGATTATAAATGGAAGCGAGTTTCCCCAAGTTCAAATATATTCTATATAAATCATTTAAATTTTTAAATATTATATATATATATGTATATATGTGAATGTATATATATATATATGTATATTTGGGTATATATGAGTCAATTTGAAATTATAAAATCTTGAGTGTATATATATATATATATATTTTGATTTGAATTTAAATCTTAGATGAATGGTTTAATAAATATTTGAGTTATAAAATAAATTAAGAAAAAAAAAATAACATATATAGTAACTCATAATTAAATATTAAAGTAAGATAACAATAAATATTTAAACTAGAAATAGAAAAATAATATGAGATAAATTTTAATAAAAATAGGAAGTAGAACATTTGCTAAATTCTAACAACATAATAAAATAGAAATTTATTTATATTTCAAAACAAGAAGATTTAAAGAAAATAAAATACATTTAAATATGAAAAGAATGTAGACGAAAATAAAACAAACAAATACAATACAAAGGAATAAAACAAAAGAAATAACATATATAGTAACACATTAGTGTAAAATAGGAAGTAAATGCATAAAAGAATAAACTATAACAACATGACAAAAGTAGAACTTCATTTTATTTCAAAGTGATAAAGACAAGTAAAATGATATTTTTAGTTAACAATAGAAATTTATTCATATTCCAAAGTATAAGTTAAATATAAAATGAATTAAACTATAAAAAGAATACAAAGCAAAATATCCACAAACTAACTACATACATAATTTAAAAACAAAGCAAATAATAATAATTTACATAAGTATGAAACAAAACAAAGGCAATAAAATAAATGGCTGAAACAAGCAAGAAAATAAACAAAATAAAGTACATAATATAATACATTTCAGCAAAGAAAGAAACAAAATAGAGTATGTAGAGAAGTTAAATAAGCAAGGCAAGACCAGAAGAAAAATAAATAAGAAGCAAATATAACTAAAACAAAAGTATGCATACAAACAAATACAAATATAAGTACATGTACAAAACAAAGAGGCTGTAGACAAAGCATAGAAACAGCAAGTACAAAGTATCATCCCTAAGCACATAAAATATCCTAGCACACATTTTTCATCTCAGCAAAAGATGTAGGCTGAAGCAAACGAATACATTTATATGTATAAACAAGTACAAGCAAGCACATTCACCCATGCCTATTGTACAAACAAAGTGATATCCCTGTGCATTCCTTTTCTTAAATATATCAAGACTTATACCACCTCAGTCTCATTTATTCAAAGCTAAGAGGACTGAAGCAAGCATTGTTTAAAATTTAAAAAAAAAATCAAAGTTAAAGAAAAAAATGGTGCAGGCTCAAACATCTTCTCTGTCCCTTGTTCTTGTGCTCTGTCCATTTCAAAAATCCAGGTGAGTAACTTAACTTCTAAAAACAGAAATAAAGGTCCATAACTTGATGATTGCTTTGTATACATGTTGCTTGATTTTATCTGATTGAGTTTGGGATGTGAATATATATATAAGTGCATGTTTCTATATGTATGTGTACTGTAGGGATGAGATGTGTTTGGTCTCTGTTTCTCTGATGCTTAATTCTAGGCCCAAAAGTAAATCAAAAATTACTTGCTCTTAATCCAAGTTTTGTTAAGATCGAAATGTTGAACAAAATATGTTAGTTACATCATAGTTTTAGGTTTAAAAATTTGTTGGGTTAAACTAAATTGTTTTGCCTTTGGAAAAATATAAAATAACAGTGAAACTTAAACAAAGTTAAAAATCAATCATCATGTTTGATGGATTCAGGTTTAAGAATCAAATACTGAAATCAAAATTTGATTTTTAAAACTAAAATGGCAATTTTTAGTGGAGAGTGCAATGTGCATTTCTGTGTTGTACAGAAATGGGATTTTTGGGTATATCTGCAGTTCTTTGAACCTGGGGAGGCCGGAATTTGTTCGGTGGTTAGAGGAGGGATCATTGAAGCTAGGAAAAATATTGGATCAAGAATTTAAGCTATGTGGATTTTAGGATTTGGATTTAAAATCTGTAAACCTAATTTTTAGCTATGATGGAATTTTGATCACCTCGGCCTCAATGATGGATCGAGTGTTTTGATACTTCGGGTGGTAGAAGTTTGGGTGATGTCGAAGTCGAGGCTGGAGGTGGAAGCTCGCTGATGGTCGGCACGGCGTGGACGAGGCGATGTTGACAGGTTTGGGGTGTTGAAGCTGGCGTGTTTCCAGGTTTGGAAATTTAACTAGATTTTGATTCGTGTTGTCGTGATGGGTGCTGGGTGATGGATTGAGTTGAGGGGGTCAACAATGACTAGATGGCGATGGAAGTGGTGGCCAGGACATCGGCGGTGGATGGTGCAGGTACACACGTGTTTGCGTGTATCAGTGATTATGTTTGGGTGGTTATAGTTGGGAAGAGAAGATAACTCGAAGGAAGTATCGAGTAATATTGGTTTTGGCTCGAGTCTTAACTCGAGTGCATTCAGTTGTGCGCCGGGTCAGATCAACACTTAAACAAAATTTTAAAAAAAAATACTCACACGGGTTGGTTTGGGGAATGACTCGAAGCAGGGCTCGGGTAGAATGTGGATTTCCTCTGGTTTGACTCGGGTAGGTATAAAAACAGTTTCTGAAACTTTAAAACAAAATGCAAGTTTTAAACATTTTTAACTCATTCTTTTAAATAATTGTTTTATTTAAGCATGGGATTGGTTTAAGGTTTAAAAGTAAATTATTTTAATTTAATTAAGTTTTACTTAAAGATTTAATTAAAAGGATTAATTAATTAAAGATTTAATTAATGTGATTGGATAAATTAATGTGATTAATTAAAGATTTATTATTTAATAATTTAAAGGTTAATTAAGTACTGATTACAGATTAATTAATTTGTTAAGAGCTAATCTATTAATGATGAATAAGTAAAGGATAATTATTTAATTAAATATTAATAAATGATAAAGATTGATTTAATCAAGTGATCAATCAATATTTAATAAAAAGCATAATGTAATTGACTCAAAATGATAATTAATTTGAGATTAATTAATTAAAGGTTTAATTTAATTTAATGAAGTTGATTAAGGAATGATAATTAATCAAGGAAAAATTAATTAGAGTAATTAATTAAAGATAATTAATTAAATGGTGAATTAGATAATTAAAGATTAATTGTTTAATAATTAAAGGTTGATAATAAAAGGTTAATTAATTTATTTTTAATGGATAATTAGTAAAAGATTAAAGAATAATTAATCAAAATGATTTGTAAATTATCAATGTTAATTAACCAGGACTTATAATTCATAAGAAATTAATTTGATTTAAATTAATCAGATAATTAACTGATTTTACTTACGAATATTTGGATTCTATTGGATGACTTGATTGTTTGATATCCCTAATATATGATGCTTTGTGATACATCCTGATTTATGTGGTGATCTGTAATTTACTATCTGTGACATATTTATCTGTGATCTGTATATAACCGATAAGCGTTACAGCTTATATCGCTTATCAATTATATTCCTGTATTCTGATCTGTAATAATTGTATGATGTTGCACTACTGTGTATAACCCCTGGACCACACTTATACACACACAATTATGGATTTCACGAGGAAATCGATTAAGTCGCAGATTTTTGAAATAGTTTAAAATTTGAATTTTTAAATTCAAATGTTTTGGAATTGGAATTGGAATAGAAGTGAAAAGCTTTTGAAATGGAATTTCAAAGATGAAAATTTATTTTGAATAACTGGATTATGTGTTGAATTTAAATACTTTAATTTAAATTTGAATTCAATATTCAAATTGAATTCTGAAATTTGAAATTAGGGATTAATGATATTATACTAGTCATTATGAGTTAAACCATTTTTAAAGTATTATTTTTGGGAATTTGAATTTAACTCAAGGATTTCAACTCGTATAAATGAATCAGATTTCCAAAATGAAAACTGTTGTTTTCAAATGATAAACACTTTTAGATAAGAACTGAGATTCCAGTTAATTAGGGGAATTTCAAGATTGATTAGAGAAATGATTTTCCTAAGTTATGGATGAATTCTTTTTGAAAGCTATGAATTAAATCTGTTTATTTTTAACAGATTTAAATTGATGATTTGTTTAAATCAAATTGAAATAAAATTGTTTTGAAGGCTATAAGTTAAATCTTTGATTTAAAGATTTAACGAGTTAATCAAATTGAAATGAAAATTGATTTGGAAAATCTGTGAATGAATCTTTTATTTAAAAGATTAAAATGTGAAAATAGTTTAAACCGTTAAAGATTGTGAAAATGAATCTTTTTGTTTAAAGATTGAAAATGGTAATTTGTTAAGCCATTTGAAGAAAAATTTTTTGTAATAAGTTGTGACTTAATTGAAATCCCAATATCCATATAATTTTAAAATATTTTCGCTCACTATTCGGTTTAGCCGGGAAAGGACCTTTGTGTCGTATAACCCATTCCGAATAAGTGATTCGACGTTATGGATAGCATTTAAAGACCGGTGATGAAGACCGGGTATTTGCGAAAGCGATAGGATGACCTATCGATTATCTCTGCACTGGGTAGCTACTGGTATAGAGATTCCCTAAGTGATGGGAAATCCGATCGGGATTGTGAATATCCGGGTTGCAAGGACTTCTTTGTAAGTGCCTTCGGTTCTGTTCGATCCCGGAACAGACTTGTATGGATTGTATATCTGACATTACAAGTTGAGATATAAAGCAGATTTCTTTCAAATATCTTTCTGTTGGTGGTGGAGAATTTATTCTTTTAGCTTAACACCCTTCTCTGAGACGTACGAGCTCAGAGGTTATATATTTGAAGGTTATCAGCGATATATTCCCAATTTGGTAATGTGACATGCTGAGTGTTGCTGTGAAATGATCATTGTGTTGATTATTTGTGATAGGATCATTTGTTTGATCGTCTATCTTTGTGATCATTTCTATGATCATTTGTTGACCCAAAGCATGTCTTTTGTATAAAGTATGTTTTTGTGGACGTGACTTCGTCGAGCCTCACACCCCGGAAATGGTCAAAACAGGAAAGATGCGACAAGGTTATGAGGGGTAGCTCCCTTTAGGGTATGTACATTTCCTTCTGGATAGAGGTGGTATCATGGTATGGAGCCCAGATATTTAACCTATGTGGTTACTGCGAATTTATTACTTTGTGGTTGTTGGTTATCGGGATCCCGTGAGAAAGGTCGTTTACGATTGGGGAATGGCGTGCTCGTGTCAGTAGTTACCCAGTTAGGGGTAACCCGGCATTGTGTTGGCAGAGTTCCGGTTTGGTTCTCGGGGATGTCTTTCCAGAGGCATTCTCATGTGGAAATGGGAAGTTCCTTGGCCTGACCATTTGTTGGAAATCCAAAGAAACAATACGAAACTTGTACGGTTTTAGTTGTAGAACCTGCTTCCTCAGGAAGTAGCTATAGTAGGCATAATATAATGGTACCTATGCTGGCTAAGATTTATATTCTACTTTCGAAATGAATTTTCTACACTATGCACTAGTAATAATATCAAATGTTCTTTTTAAATGCGTATCAAGCATGTTTGACTATCATAAGGAGAAATCTTCTCCAAGTCTGCGTTTGCATTGTGTGTGTGGCAGGAGGTCTTATGGTAGTCTCATCTTTTAAAAGCATTGCGAATTGAATTTAGAAATATTTTGTTGAATGTTTTAAAAGATAAACTATTTTTGTTGCTCACACCAGTCCCACGACTGATCCGGAGTTTATTGTTTTCCTTCCTAAACTCTGGGTGCTCATTATTTTCTACACGAGCAGTCTAGAGTTGGGTTTTTCAGATAGTCAGATTAGTAGGTTATCTGGAGTTAGTTCAGTCTTTGGTTCGCTCCAGTCTTGCTAAGCTTGGTGTATTGTTATGGGGAGTTCGAGCTTCTGCTGGATTGATTCTTGGAGATGGAGTTGCAGTTCTCGAAGTTCTTTTTTGAAGACTATCTTAGAGTTATATGGTTCTGCTGTTAGATGTCATCTATTTTCTTTTCCGCTGCTATTATATTGTATCATATCTCTGATGTATATTGATATCTATTGGATCATCTGTTGTATCAGATATTGTATCAAAGCTGTATATCAATGTATTATTCTTTTTATTCCGCTGTGTTGTTTAGTTAATGATTGTTATAAGCTCCGGCGAATCGGATTTGAACGGTCAAATCTATGGCATTCGAATACGATATGAAGTATGGATGTCGATTTTTGAGCGGGCAAAATCCGACTCGTTACACAGGTGGAGGATGAGCATTCTAAGAGATGTGTTCTCTAAAGGTAATCGTTGCCTCAAGCCTCATCAACCGGGAATGGCTAAAACAGGGGAGGTGCAGCAAGGCTTCGTGAGTAGCACCCACTGGAGAGAAAGATTGATCCCTGTCTGGAGGTCCCTTTTTATTCGTCTTAGTGGGCAGTTGTTAGTGCGCACCAACTGCGGGGTTGTCTTGTTCGGAACTATTCAGTAAGGAATGGGTCCGGCCTTGTGTTGCAGGGGAGTGGGAGTACTCCTCGGTACGTTATCTAGGCCACATACTGTGTCGGGCGGTACCCCAGTAGCCCTGCCATTGTATGAAATCCAAAATCCAATAAGTGCCGACGGTTTTGATTGTATTACCCACTTTTGTGGCTAGTAGCTGGAATTTAATCATGTAACAATTTCGGCTATTTCTTATTTACTTGGAAACCCTAGACCCTATTATAATATCACTGGATTTCCTATCAAATGTTTTGGTTAGCGTAAGGTAAAAACTTTTCCATGTTTATGTGTGGGAAGTCTTACGTGATACCTTTTCATTTCAAAAGGTTTTTGAAAGTTAAGCAACTTTAACCTGTTACTCACACCAGACCCATATCTGACCTGGAGTTTATTTTTGTTTTTCATAAAGTCTTGGGTACTCAAATTTTTACGAGTAGTCAAGGGATTTAGGTCAGCTTTGATGAATTATGGAGGAGCAATGAAGCAGGAGGCTTCTGCGTTGTAGATAATAGTTCCGCTGTGTGTGTTCTCTGTGCTGTATCTCTTTGTTGTGATATATTGAGTTGTAAATACTAGACAGGTGTTTATAAGTGTCTAGTATATGAGATATGTATGTTGTGTATCTCTGATTGGTATTGTATATTATGTAAATACTTATATTATTAATATAATTTATTCGTTCCGCTGTTGAGATTCTGATGTTGTTTCTTCTTTCTTCTCTTTCTTTCTCTTTTCTATCCCTTTCTTTCTTATTAATGATACGTCATTCTATGGAGTCGGATGGCGGGTCGTTACAGGTGGTATCAGAGCATTAGGTTGAGTGAATACCTAGGCTCTGGAGTGGTGTCTATCTTGAGAGAGCGTATTTGTAATTTTATATATATTTATATATATTTATCTATTTCTACCAATCTATTGGGTTACCTGTTCAGGTTTTCCAATATAGGTTATAAAGGTAGATAAGGTAGTAGTGTTTGTGACACGATTACTACCATTGATTGGAGTCTGATGTTGAGATTGGAAGTTTATCTGTCGAGACTGCAGACCTAATACCGTCTCGAATAAGTTTTGTTGTGTTGAAGTATTTCATCGATCTCTGAAGGAAACCTGTTAAGGTTCGGAGTCATCTTTAAAGTACAAAGTTTGGTGAGTAGGGTTTGGATCTGTTCGGTTGAGCTGGAGCAAGTGAAGGTATCTTGATACCTCAGGAAGTTGTAACTGCGTGATGAGATGCAGTGACTATGGATTGTTTCCGAAGATGTTTTCTTTGGAACAAGTTTGGGAAGTGTGACTGTCCCGAAATTGTGGCTGGATTCAGCAGGATGTTGTGGTGTTTTCTGTTCGCTTTGAAGTCCGAGTTTCTCAAAGAACTTTGGATTAAGAAGTTTGGCATTGGCGACAGCAGTGCAGCTCGGAGTGTTCTGTAAGCCGACAGAGAGGTCTTAGCTGAGTAGTTTTTTTCTGGAAGTAGAATTCAGAAGATGCTAAGTGAATCCGTTTCTTCAATGGATTGACTAGATCAGTGTAAGCTATTCTGTTTGGTAAGAAGAGAATAGTTTTCTTTGGGAATTGATCTGGATCGACCGCAAAAGTGACTTGCGATTGTTTGAGAGTTCTCTTGGATGGTATGAGATTTTCTGGAAAGACAAAGGTTTGTTTGCATCTGGAGATTGAGTTTTCTTATCAACTAGAATACCAGGAGTGGAACCGGTGGTTCTGTGTAGTTGGAGAATGATTACTAGAGATGGAGTTTGATGAAGCAACTCAGTTTTGATGGAATTTTTGAGTTTTCTTTATGGATCTGTAGAACCATATTTCTGGAGGTGATGTCCAGTTGGTGCTTGTGATTATTCGTCAGCATTTTTTTATCTACTTCGGATCAGAGTTGTGCAGCGGAAGCTTTTTGGAGGTGTTTATGAGTATCTTTTCCGGATCAGGAAAAGTTTGTAGTTTTCTGCTGGTTAGGGAGTAGAATTGTGTTTGGTTTTGGATTGATCTTGAGGTGATCATTGTGTTGGGTTGTTTTTGGTTCTGATTGTTCTAGAGGAATCAGCAAGAGTTGAGCTGATCAGTTTGGATGTTGGCAGCCAAGGATTTGTCTGAAACTTTTGTGGATAAGGGACAGAGAAATTTGGAATTCGAAGTTGGAGACTTCGTTGTTGTTGGGGTTTTCCCTGATTAAGGAGCTATAAGTTTTGGTATGACTGGAAAGCTAGCTCAGTGATGTTTGGATCTCTTCTTTGTGTTTTGGTTGGATTGGTGTTTGGATTTCAGGATTGAATTGTCAGTTTGGATAACTGGAATTCAATGAGTTTCATGTGTCTCTGAGGGAGTACGTGTATGGTCTATCTCTGGTTTTAGAACCAGCAGTTATGGAGCTTGGTTGTTGACTCAGACTCGTCTGTAGTCTGATATGCTGTCTAGTTCTGTAGATCTAGACGAGTAGGAGCTTTACAGCTTAATAGTATTGATTGTTTGGAATCTATAGAGCGAGTATCTCGATATTTATACCGGGGAAACTCGTAGACGTTCTATCCAGAATTTTTCTGGATTTGGTAACTAGATTTGTTTGATTGGGTGAATTGATTGCTATGGTTGTTAGCATATCATTGGTATATGCTTGTGTTCTAAAATTTAATCTTTAAATAGATTATTAAATTACCTTTGTTTTAAATTTCGGGGACGAAATTCTTTTAAGGGGGAAGGAATGTGATGACCCGGAATTTGAAAGCAATATCAATTTAATAATTTGAAATAAAAATTAAATTGATTCGATAATCTTTGTAATGGGTTGAATTAATTTAATAATTCAATAAAATAAATAGTTAAATGATAGATTTTATCTTTTTAAATCTAATATTTGTTTTATATTTATAATATATATAGAATATTGTATATATTGTAAATAGGTATTGTTTTAAATGAATCATGTTTTCTATAAAATTTGTATCTTTATTAAATTGTGAATTATGATTTTATTTAAAAGTTAAACTTTTTAAAAGTTATTTAATAAATAAATATGGTTTTAAATACATAAGATAAATATTGAAAAGATTTAAAATATGTGTAACTCAAGTTTAAAATTTAAATAAATAACAACGAGGTTATTTTGAGTTTCTTTTAAATATAATGTGATAAAATAAATAATTTATTAATAAGAAGACAATTTCTTTTAATAGTTATTTATGGTTACTAAATATTGTTATTTCTAAAATATAATAATACATTGTTTCAATGAATAATTTTTTTTATAAAAATTATTGTTTTTTCAAAATTCAAAATTTGTAGTTGTATTTGTAAATAAACTGGATTTCAAAAATTTATTTTGAAACTTGAATTCAAAGTTTTAAATCTAAAGTATAAATGTTTTTAATTTGTTTTGATTTTGAAATATTTGTATAAGTTTAATTTTATAAATATAGTTTGATTTATTTTATTTTAAAATCTATATACATGTAATTAAATGATGTTAACTCTTCACTAAACATATCTTATATTAAACATCAAATTTAAAATACAAATTAACTAAATATATAGCTTATTAACATTAATAACAAGTGTAAGAATATTAAGACAATATAATACATGTTAGCAAATATGGTAAGGAAATTGACAATTGTTAAAATTTGAGACAAGTGTCATTTAATTTGGTTTTCTTTTATTTTTTTAATAAAGTTTAATTTCAGTTTTTACATATAAACAAATTCTCTTTCATTTTTATTCCTTTTCTAGATCTAAATACAAAAGAAACACATTCTCAAAAACTTATATCTGAAACATTTCCAACAAAACCAGTCCTCATACAAATCAAACTTCTCATTATCAAATCTGAAACAACAACCTACACATCTTCAAATATCAAGCCTGTAAACCATTTCCCTGTTAATCAAAAACCCTATTCATTTTCAAAAAAACCTGTAACTACTTCAAACATGCAAGTAAATCTGTAGCCTGCATTTCATATGCAAGCAATACTGCATATTCTTTTCAAATATAAAAATCTCTGCACTTCTGGAATTCAAACAATCTTGCATATTTCTCAAATGTAAAAGCCCTGCCAATTTCATAGATTTGAAACCTGCATTCTTATTCAAGCCACTGCAGTTTCAAATTTAAGAAACAAAGCATGCAAATCTGTAGCATTCAATTAAAAGCCTGCACTTTACCTAGAATCTGGAAATCTAAGCATGAAACACAGTTTCAAAGTAAGGGAGCAAACTGCAGTTTAAATTCTTAAGCAAAACAGAGGGGCAATCCAGTTTCAAGGCAAAGCATTTGTGGCTCTGTTTTTAATTAATAAGTGAGTAACTTCTCTGTTTTCTAAAATGTTTAAATTTATAAATAAGTTGCATGATTAATTCTCTGTGATAAAATGTGTTGAATGTATACTTGAATACATTATGCTGTGACTATATATGTTTGTGATTCCTAAAGGGTACTCTCTGATTTTATATAGATCAAGTGTTCAGGTTCTTGTTTTATAATTCAAACATATAGATTTATATTTCTGATTCAATTTAGATTTAATCAAGCTTATTTGTTTATGATAAATTTTATTTTAAATTTTTAGTTAAGATAAAATAACCTGTAAGCATCTCTATAAACCAGAGTTTAATTAATCAAGTTTAAGAATGTGAAAAATTAAATTTAATAAATTATAAATTCAGTATTAAGAATTTAATACCAAGATCAAAACTTGATTTTTGGAATAAAAATTAGGATTTTTAGTGGAGGGAATGTGGTGCTGTCATGTGTTGAAATGTATAGGGGAAATTTGGGTTTTTGGGCGATCTCTGCAAATGTGAGGTGTCGGGGTTCATCTGGGAGATGGAGGAGTTGTCACCAATGTCAGGAAAATATTAGGGGGTGTTGCAATTGAACGTGGTGGTTGCGGTGATTTAAATTCAGGTAGAACCCTAGTTTAAGTTAGATAGGTTGTTTTGACCAGTTCATCATGAAGCAGGGATCGAGTTGATTGAGTCTCTGGGGGATGATAGTAGGTTGAGGGATGAACCCGTGATCGGAGGTGGACGGTCTCTGATGGTCGGAGAACTATGGGAAAGGGTTTGACAGCTTTGGGGGTAGAACATGTATCTTCGGTTCCAGGTTTATGGTTTGAGCTCGAGTTAAAATTCGAGGTGGAAAAGAGTAAAGAGATGGTCGTAGTGGACTAGGGAGTTGAACGTTGATGTGTAGAAGCCACCAGAGAGGGAGGTTGATGACCGGAGGCACGGTGCACGTGCACCGTGCAAAACTTTTTGGTCTGATGTTTTCTGGGTGGAGACAGTATATTTGCCTCCAGTTTTCCTCGGGTTTTTACTCGTGATTTTGGTAGGTTTACTCGAAGTACTTTAGACTCTGACTCGAAGCATATTGAGATTGGCTCGGGTAATTGCAATAATACAGTTTCTGGAAAAAAACTGTCTGCATGTTTAATTTTAAATCAAAATTTAAATAAATTTCAGTAGTTGTGAAAAGATTTGAATAAGTTTAAATCTGCAGAAGAGTTTGGTTTTAAAGAAGTTTGAAATCCTATAAGTTTTTAAAAATTTAAAAGGGGTTTCAGTTTTTTTTAGATAAAGAATAAAAATATATAAAACCTGCAGTTTTCTGTAAAATTTAATTTTGTTTTGAATCTGAATCATGATTCAAAATAGCAGTTTGAATTTAAATATAAGTTTAGTGTTCTTAAGGTTTTTGAATCTTCAGGTTTTAGGAAAATAATTTGTATTTTTAAAACAAAGGATTTTGAAATCAAGGTTTAATTCAAAAAGTTTAATTCAAGCTTTAATTCAAATGATTTAAACAAGGAATGAATTCAAGTGTATTAAATTTAAAATCTGGATATTTAAATAAGTTTCAAAATTTTAAATGTTTCCAAACAAGTTTAATTTAAATTGTTTATTAGAAGTAAATTTGTTTACAACAAATATTTAAATTTGATTTTCTTTATGAATGAAGTCATGATAAAAAGTTTATAAAAGAAAGTTAAGTGATTTTTTAACTTGAATTTAAAATTTAAAGGGTAATGTAATTTAAACTTAATATTAAATGAAATTAAGCAAATTGATTATGACTCATCTTATATAGGTTTTAAATGTTATTTACATTTATTCTAAAAATAAATATAAATGAATTTAAGATGGATAATGCTTTAATAAATATCATTCTTGAATTTTAAATTCAAATGGAATTTGAATTTAAATTTTAAAATGCAATGTTCTAAGTCCACTTTAATATTTATAATCATTAATAAGGAATGGTTTATCTTGAAAATTATTAAAGATAATAAAATAATTAAATAAATAAGATAATTAAGGAGTGACTTATTTATTTAATTTATAATTAATAATTTGAATTAATTTAAATTAGAATTAATTAAGAAGTAATTAAAGAAATTAATTAAAGAATTAATAATAGTTAGTGATGGTCATTAACTAAAGATTATTTAGTAATTAATTAATATGATTAATTTTTAATAATTAATTAAATTGATTAATTACTAATAATAAATTGTAAAATTTATTTAAGTCTAATTACTCAAATTGAAGTAATTATGACATTAATTACTTAATGTAATTAATGGAGTTTATTGAGGTTAGTTTAAATTAATTAATTAAGTTTAATTAATTTTAATCATTGGAATTGATAGTAATTACTTGATGTAATTAATGGGATTACCCAGTGAAGTAATTAAAGATAACTACTGAATGTAATTAATATATGATATTGGGATTGTGAAAATAATTTGGATTAAATTATTTTGTATAATTAATCAAGTGATTAATTAAAGAAATTAAATTAAGGAATAATTAATTTGATAAGTAATTAAGGGTAGTTAATTACAGAATGAGATTTATCAAAGGTGATTAATAATTATGGTTTAAGTGAAATTAATTACTAGAAGTAATTAATTTAATAGAGTAATTAATTAAATATAATTAAGAATCATTAATTAATATAATTAATGATGTAATTAAGATTGATTAATTAATATTAATTAATCAATAATAAGTAACTAAGGATAATTAATTAATTGTAATTAATTAAGGTTAAATGTAATTAATTATAGTTAATTAATTAATGAAGTAATTAAAGGTTAATTATTGTATTTGGTTTAGAGTAATTAATTTTGTGAAATTAATTAAAGTATAATTAATCAGGATTGATTAGTTCCGATGATAAATTAGAGGTTAATTAATTAATTTATAATTAATTAATGATAATTTGAGCAAGATTTATATTGTGTAAGTAAGTAATTTAATTCATTTTAAATTAATTAAAGATGATGTAATTAATTTAATTCAATTTAAATTAATTATAAATAGTATGATTATTAATCATTGCTTATGAATGGTTGTTATTGGATGCCTTGAATGGTTTGGAAAATCTCAATTACGAGATTAGTATTGTTGATTGATATGGATGCATTGGTTGCATTTTGATATGGATTATGTTTTGATAGTAATAATATGAATTATCTATTGTTATGATAATGATAATTATCTGTTGAGAATCTATGAGTTATCTATCTGTGTGTATATAGATAATGTTATTGAATTGTTTTAAACTTTAAAACAACTTTGACCTAAAAGACACGCTTTGGATTTCGATGAGACTGGGATCGGGTTTCCATATTTGGATATCCAAAAACCACATCGATCCAAATTAACGATAGGTCGTGAATCTTATGTGAAGAGTGAAGACTCGAGGTGTAAGGGCTATACGTCAGTATAACTCTGTGGGTGATTCCGTAATGAGTTGACGGAATAGTGCTTATAGATTCGAGATGGTAGTTCAAGGTGCAAGGATTATCGTCGTTAACTCTGTGGGTGATTCCAACACGAGTGTAACGAGATAATGCCTTCGGTTTCGTTCGAACCCGAAACGAACTTATATGGATTGAATGCTTACAGAACATCGTCAGGTGGAGGATGAGCATTCTAAGAGATGTGTTCTCTAAAGGTAATCGTTGCCTCAAGCCTCATCAACCGGGAATGGCTAAAACAGGGGAGGTGCAGCAAGGCTTCGTGGGTAGCACCCACTGGAGAGAAAGATTGATCCCTGTCTAGAGGTCCCTTCTTATTTGTCTTAGTGGGCAGTTCTAAGTGCGCACCAACTGCGGGGTTGTCTTGTTCGGAACTATTCAGTAAGGAATGGGTCCGGCCTTGTGTTGTAGGGGAGTGGGAGTACTCCTCGGTACGTTATCTAGGCCACGTACTGTGACGGGCGGTACCCCAGTAGCCCTGCCATTATATGAAATCCAAAATCCAATAATTGCCGATGGTTTTGATTGTATTACCCACTTTTATGGCTAGTAGCTGGAATTTAATCATGTAACAATTTCAACTATTTCTTATTTACTTGGAAACCCTAGACCCTATTATAATATCACTGGATTTCCTATCAAATGTTTTGGTTAGCGTAAGGTAAAAACTTTTCCATGTTTATGTGTGGGAAGTCTTACGTGATACCTTTTCATTTCAAAAGGTTTTTGAAAGTTAAGCCACTTTAACCTGTTACTCACACCAGACCCATATCTGACCCGGAGTTTATTTTTATTTTTCATAAACTCTTGGGTACTCAAATTTTTACGAGTAGTCAAGGGATTTAGGTTAGCTTTGATGAATTATGGAGGAGCAATGGAGCAGGAGGCTTCTGCGTTGTAGATAATAGTTCCGCTGTGTGTGTTCTCTGTGTATCTCTTTGTTGTGATATATTGAGTTGTAAATACTAGACAGGTGTTTATAAGTGTCTAGTATATGAGATATGTATGTTGTGTATCTCTGATTGGTATTGTATATTATGTAAATACTTATATTATTAATATAATTTATTCGTTCCGCTGTTAAGATTCTGATGTTGTTTCTTCTTTCTTCTCTTTCTTTCTCTTTTCTATCCCTTTCTTTCTTATTAATGATACGTCATTCTATGGAGTCGGATGGCGAGTCGTTTTAGGTGGTATCAGAGCGTTAGGTTGAGTGAATACCTAGGCTCTGGAGTGGTGTCTATCTTGAGAGAGCTTATTTGTAATTTTATATATATTTATATATATTTATCTATTTCTACCAATCTATTGGGTTACCTGTTCAGGTTTTCCAATATAGGTTATAAGGGTAGATAAGGTAGTAGTGTTTGTGACACGATTACTACCATTGATTGGAGTCTGATGTTGAGATTGGAAGTTTATCTGTCGAGACTGCAGACCTAATACCGTCTCGAATAAGTTTTGTTGTGTTGAAGTATTTCATCGATCTCTGAAGGAAACCTGTTAAGGTTCGGAGTCATCTTTAAAGTACAAAGTTTGGTGAGTAGGGTTTGGATCTGTTCGGTTGAGCTGGAGCAAGTGAAGGTATCTTGATACCTCAGGAAGTTGTAACTACGTGATGAGATGCAGTGACTATGGATTGTTTCCGAAGATGTTTTCTTTGGAACAAGTTTGGGAAGTGTGACTGTCCCGAAATTGTGGCTGGATTCAGCAGGATGTTGTGGTGTTTTCTGTTCGCTTTGAAGTCCGAGTTTCTCGAAGAACTTTGGATTAAGAAGTTTGGCATTGGCGACAGCAGTGCAGCTCGGAGTGTTCTGTGAGCCGACAGAGAGGTCTTAGCTGAGTAGTTTTTTTTGGAAGTAGAATTCAGAAGATGCTAAGTGAATCCGTTTCTTCAATGGATTGACTAGATCAGTGTAAGCTGTTCTGTTTGGTAAGAAGAGAATAGTTTTCTTTGGGAATTGATCTGGATCGACCGCAGAAGTGACTTGCGATTGTTTGAGAGTTCTCTTGGATGGTATGAGATTGTCTGGAAAGACAAAGGTTTGTTCGCATCTGGAGATTGAGTTTTCTTATCAACTAGAATACCAGGAGTGGAACCGGTGGTTCTGTGTAGTTGGAGAATGATTCCTAGAGATGGAGTTTGATGAAGCAACTCAGTTTTGATGGAATTTTTGAGTTTTCTTTATGGATTTGTAGAACCATATTTCTAGAGGTGATGTCCAGTTGGTGCTTGTGATTATTCGTCAGCAATTTTTTATCTACTTCGGATCAGAGTTGTGCAGCGGAAGCTTTTTGGAGGTGTTTATGAGTATCTTTTCCGGATCAGGAAAAGTTTGTAGTTTTCTGCTGGTTCGGGAGTAGAATTGTGTTTGGTTTTGGATTGATCTTGAGGTGATCATTGTGTTGGGTTGTTTTTGGTTCTGATTGTTCTAGAGGAATCAGCAAGGGTTGAGCTGATCAGTTTGGATGTTGGCAGCCCAGGATTTGTCTAAAACTTTTGTGGATAAGGGACAGAGAAATTTGGAATTTGAAGTTGGAGACTTCGTTGTTGTTGGGGTTTTCCCTGATTAAGGAGCTATAAGTTTTGGTATGACTGGAAAGCTAGCTCAGTGATGTTTGGATCTCTTCTTTGTGTTTTGGTTGGATTGGTGTTTGGATTTCAGGATTGAATTGTCAGTTTGGATAACTGGAATTCAATGAGTTTCACGTATCTATGAGGGAGTACGTGTATGGTCTATCTCTGGTTTTAGAACCAGCAGTTATGGAGTTTGGTTGTTGACTCTGACTCGTCTGTAGTCTGATATGCTGTCTAGTTCTGTAGATCTAGACGAGTAGGAGCTTTATAGCTTAATAGTATTGATTGTTTGGAATCTATAGAGCGAGTATCTCGATATTTATACCGGGGAAACTCGTAGACGTTCTATCCAGAATTTTTATGGATTTGGTAACTAGATTTGTTTGATTGGGTGAATTGATTGCTATGGTTGTTAGCATATCATTGGTATATGCTTGTGTTCTAAAATTTAATCTTTAAATAGATTATTAAATTACCTTTGTTTTAAATTTCGGGGACGAAATTCTTTTAAGGGGGAAGGAATGTGATGACTCGGAATTTGAAAGCAATATCAATTTAATAATTTGAAATAAAAATTAAATTGATTCGATAATCTTTGTAATGGGTTGAATTAATTTAATAATTCAATAAAATAAATAGTTAAATGATAGATTTTATCTTTTTAAATCTAATATTTGTTTTATATTTATAATATATATAGAATATTGTATATATTGTAAATAGGTATTGTTTTAAATGAATCATGTTTTCTATAAAATTTGTATCTTTATTAAATTGTGAATTATGATTTTATTTAAAAGTTAAACTTTTAAAAGTTATTTAATAAATAAATATGGTTTTAAATACATAAGATAAATATTTAAAAGATTTAAAATATGTGTAACTCAAGTTTAAAATTTAAATAAATAACAACGAGGTTATTTTGAGTTTCTTTTAAATATAATGTGATAAAATAAATAATTTATTAATAAGAAGACAATTTCTTTTAATTGTTATTTATGGTTATTAAATATTGTTATTTCTAAAATATAATAATACATTGTTTCAATGAATAAATTTTTTTATAAAAATTATTGTTTTTTCAAAATTCAAAATTTGTAGTTGTATTTGTAAATAAACTGGATTTCAAAATTTTATTTTGAAACTTGAATTCAAAGTTTTAAATCTAAAGTATAAATGTTTTTAATTTGTTTTGATTTTGAAATATTTGTATAAGTTTAATTTTATAAATATAGTTTGATTTATTTTATTTTAAAATCTATATACATGTAATTAAATGATGTTAACTCTTCACTAAACTTATCTTATATTAAACATCAAATTTAAAATACAAATTAACTAAATATATAGCTTATTAACATTAATAACAAGTGTAAGAATATTAAGACAATATAATACATGTTAGCAAATAAGGTAAGGAAATTGACAATTGTTAAAATTTGAGACAAGTGTCATTTAATTTGGTTTTCTTTTATTTGTTTAATAAAGTTTAATTTCAGTTTTTACATATAAACAAATTCTCTTTCATTTTTATTCCTTTTCTAGATCTAAATACAAAAGAAACACATTCTCAAAAACTTATATCTGAAACATTTCCAACAAAACCAGTCCTCATACAAATCAAACTTCTCATTATCAAATCTGAAACAACAACCTACACATCTTCAAATATCAAGCCTGTAAACCATTTCCCTGTTAATCAAAAACCCTATTCATTTTCAAGCAAACCTGTAACTACTTCAAACATGCAAGTAAATCTGTAGCCTGCATTTCATATGCAAGCAATACTGCATATTCTTTTCAAATATAAAAATCTCTGCACTTCTGGAATTCAAACAATCTTGCATATTTCTCAAATGTAAAATCCCTGCCAATTTCAAAGATTTGAAACCTGCATTCTTATTCAAGCCACTGCAGTTTCAAATTTAAGAAACAAAGCATGCAAATCTGTAGCATTCAATTAAAAGCCTGCACTTTACCTAGAATCTGGAAATCTAAGCATGAAACACAGTTTCAAAGTAAGGGAGCAAACTGCAGTTTAAATTCTTAAGCAAAACAGAGGGGCAATCCAGTTTCAAGGCAAAGAATTTGTGGCTCTGTCTTTTAATTAACAAGTGAGTAACTTCTCTGTTTTCTAAAAAGTTTAAATTTATAAATAAGTTGCATGATTAATTCTCTGTGATAAAATGTGTTGAATGTATACTTGAATACATTATGCTGTGACTATATATGTTTGTGATTCCTAAAGGGTACTCTCTGATTTTATATAGATCAAGTGTTCAGGTTCTTCTTTTATAATTCAAACATACAGATTTATATCTCTGATTCAATTTAGATTTAATCAAGCTTATTTTTTTATGATAAGTTTTATTTTAAATTTTTAGTTAAGATAAAATAACCTGTAAGCATCTCTATAAACCAGAGTTTAATTAATCAAGTTTAAGAACGTGAAAAATTAAATTTAATAAATTATAAATTCAGTATTAAGAATTTAATACAAAGATCAAAACTTGATTTTTGGAATAAAAATTGGGATTTTTAGTGGAGGGAATGTGGTGCTGTCATGTGTTGAACTGTATAGGGGAAATTTGGGTTTTTGGGCGATCTCTGCAAATGTGAGGTGTCGGGGTTCATCTGGGAGATGGAGGAGTTGTCACCAATGTCAGGAAAATATTAGGGGGTGTTGCAATTGAACGTGGTGGTTGCGGTGATGTAAATTCAGGTAGAACCCTAGTTTAAGTTAGATAGTTTGTTTTGACCAGTTCATCATGAAGCAGGGATCGAGTTGATTGAGTCTCTGGGGGATGATAGTAGGTTGAGGGATGAACCCGTGACCGGAGGTGGACGGTCTCTGATGGTCGGAGAACTATGGGAAAGGGTTTGATAGCTTTGGGGGTAGAACATTTATCTTCGGTTCCAGGTTTATGGTTTGAGCTCGAGTTAAAATTCGAGGTGGAAAAGAGTAAAGTGATGGTCGTAGTGGACTAGGGAGTTGAACGTTGATGTGTAGAAGCCACCAGAGAGGGAGTTTGATGACCGGAGGCACGGTGCACGTGCACCGTGCAAAACTTTTTGGTCTGATGTTTTCTGGGTGGAGACAGTATATTTGTCTCCAGTTTTCCTCGGGTTTTTACTCGTGATTTTGGTAGGTTTACTCGAAGTACTTTAGACTCTGACTCGAAGCATATTGAGATTGGCTCGGGTAATTGCAATAATACAGTTTCTGGAAAAAACTGTCTGCAGGTTTAATTTTAAATCAAAATTTAAATAAATTTCAGTAGTTGTGAAAAGATTTGAATAAGTTTAAATCTGCAGAAGAGTTTGGTTTTAAAGAAGTTTGAAATCCTATAAGTTTTTAAAAATTTAAAAGGGGTTTCAGTTTTTTTTTAGATAAAGAATAAAAATATATAAAACCTGCAGTTTTCTGTAAAATTTAATTTTGTTTTGAATCTGAATCATGATTCAAAATAGCAGTTTGAATTTAAATATAAGTTTAGTGTTCTTAAGGTTTTTGAATCTTCAGGTTTTAGGAAAATAATTTGTATTTTTAAAACAAAGGATTTTGAAATCAAGGTTTAATTCAAAAAGTTTAATTCAAGCTTTAATTCAAATGATTTAAACAAGGAATGAATTCAAGTGTATTAAATTTAAAATCTGGATATTTAAATAAGTTTCAAAATTTTAAATGTTTCCAAACAAGTTTAATTTAAATTGTTTATTAGAAGTAAATTTGTTTACAACAAATATTTAAATTTGATTTTCTTTATGAATGAAGTCATGATAAAAAGTTTATAAAAGAAAGTTAAGTGATTTTTTAACTTGAATTTAAAATTTAAAGGGTAATGTAATTTAAACTTAATATTAAATGAAATTAAGCAAATTGATTATGACTCATCTTATATAGGTTTTAAATGTTATTTACATTTATTCTAAAAATAAATATAAATGAATTTAAGATGGATAATGCTTTAATAAATATCATTCTTGAATTTTAAATTCAAATGGAATTTGAATTTAAATTTTAAAATGCAATGTTCTAAGTCCACTTTAATATTTATAATCATTAATAAGGAATGGTTTATCTTGAAAATTATTAAAGATAATAAAATAATTAAATAAATAAGATAATTAAGGAGTGACTTATTTATTTAATTTATAATTAATAATTTGAATTAATTTAAATTAGAATTAATTAAGAAGTAATTAAAGAAATTAATTAAAGAATTAATAATAGTTAGTGATGGTCATTAACTAAAGATTATTTAGTAATTAATTAATATGATTAATTTTTAATAATTAATTAAATTGATTAATTACTAATAATAAATTGTAAAATTTATTTAAGTCTAATTACTCAAATTGAAGTAATTATGACATTAATTACTTAATGTAATTAATGGAGTTTATTGAGGTTAGTTTAAATTAATTAATTAAGTTTAATTAATTTTAATCATTGGAATTGATAGTAATTACTTGATGTAATTAATGGGATTACCCAGTAAAGTAATTAAAGATAATTACTGAATGTAATTAATATATGATATTGGGATTGTGAAAATAATTTGGATTATATTATTTTGTATAATTAATCAAGTGATTAATTAAAGAAATTAAATTAAGGAATAATTAATTTGATAAGTAATTAAGGGTAGTTAATTACAGAATGAGATTTATCAAAGGTGATTAATAATTATGGTTTAAGTGAGATTAATTACTAGAAGTAATTAATTTAATAGAGTAATTAATTAAATATAATTAAGAATCATTAATTAATATAATTAATGATGTAATTAAGATTGATTAATTAATATTAATTAATCAATAATAAGTAACTAAGGATAATTAATTAATTGTAATTAATTAAGGTTAAATGTAATTAATTATAGTTAATTAATTAATGAAGTAATTAAAGGTTAATTATTGTATTTGGTTTAGAGTAATTAAGTTTGTGAAATTAATTAAAGTATAGTTAATCAGGATTGATTAGTTCCGATGATAAATTAGAGGTTAATTAATTAATTTATAATTAATTAATGATAATTTAAGCAAGATTTATATTGTGTAAGTAAGTAATTTATTTCATTTTAAATTAATTAAAGATGATGTAATTAATTTAATTTAATTTAAATTAATTATAAATAGTATGATTATTAATCATTGCTTATGAATGGTTGTTATTGGATGCCTTGAATGGTTTGGAAAATCTCAATTACGAGATTAGTATTGTTGATTGATATGGATGCATTGGTTGCATTTTGATATGGATTATGTTTTGATAGTAATAATATGAATTATCTATTGTTGTGATAATGATAATTATCTGTTGAGAATCTATGAGTTATCTATCTGTGTGTATATAGATAATGTTATTGAATTGTTTTAAACTTTAAAGCAACTTCGACCTAAAAGACACGCTTTGGATTTCGATGAGACTGGGATCGGGTTTCCATATTTGGATATCCAAAAACCACATCGATCCAAATTAACGATAGGTCGTGAATCTTATGTGAAGAGTGAAGACTCGAGGTGTAAGGGCTATACGTCAGTATAACTCTGTGGGTGATTCCGTAATGAGTTGACGGAATAGTGCTTATAGATTCGAGATGGTAGTTCAGAGTGCAAGGATTATCGTCGTTAACTCTGTGGGTGATTCCAACACGAGTGTAACGAGATAATGCCTTCGGTTTCGTTCGAACCCGGAACGAACTTGTATGGATTGAATGCTTACAGAACATCGTCAGGTGGATGATGAGCATTCTAAGAGATGTGTTCTCTAAAGGTAATCGTTGCCTCAAGCCTCATCAACCGGGAATGGCTAAAACAGGGGAGGTGCAGCAAGGCTTCGTGGGTAGCACCCACTGGAGAGAAAGATTGATCCCTGTCTAGAGGTCCCTTCTTATTTGTCTTAGTGGGCAGTTCTAAGTGCGCACCAACTGCGGGGTTGTCTTGTTCGGAACTATTCAGTAAGGAATGGGTCCGGCCTTGTGTTGTAGGGGAGTGGGAATACTCCTCGGTATGTTATCTAGGCCACGTACTGTGACGGGCGGTACCCAGTAGCCCTGCCATTATATGAAATCCAAAATCCAATAATTGCCGACGGTTTTGATTGTATTACCCACTTTTATGGCTAGTAGCTGGAATTTAATCATGTAAAAATTTCAGCTATTTCTTATTTACTTGGAAACCCTAGACCCTATTATAATATCACTAGATTTCCTATCAAATGTTTTGGTTAGCGTAAGGTAAATTTTTTTCCATGTTTATGTGTGGGAAGTCTTACGTGATACCTTTTCATTTCAAAAGGTTTTTGAAAGTTAAGCAACTTTAACCTGTTACTCACACCAGACCCATATCTGACCCGGAGTTTATTTTTATTTTTCATAAACTCTTGGGTACTCAAATTTTTACGAGTAGTCAAGGGATTTAGGTTAGTTTTGATGAATTATGGAGGAGCAATGGAGCAGGAGGCTTCTGCGTTGTAGATAATAGTTCCACTGTGTGTGTTCTCTGTGTATCTCTTTGTTGTGATATATTGAGTTGTAAATACTAGACAGGTGTTTATAAGTGTCTAGTATATGAGATATGTATGTTGTGTATCTCTGATTGGTATTGTATATTATGTAAATACTTATATTATTAATATAATTTATTCGTTCCGCTGTTGAGATTCTGATGTTGTTTCTTCTTTCTTCTCTTTCTTTCTCTTTTCTATCCCTTTCTTTCTTATTAATGATACGTCATTCTATGGAGTCGGATGGCGAGTCGTTTTAGGTGGTATCAGAGCGTTAGGTTGAGTGAATACCTAGGCTCTGGAGTGGTGTCTATCTTGAGAGAGCGTATTTGTAATTTTATATATATTTATATATATTTATCTATTTCTACCAATCTATTGGGTTACCTGTTCAGGTTTTCCAATATAGGTTATAAAGGTAGATAAGGTAGTAGTGTTTGTGACACGATTACTACCATTGATTGGAGTCTGATGTTGAGATTGGAAGTTTATCTGTCGAGACTGCAGACCTAATACCGTCTCGAATAAGTTTTGTTGTGTTGAAGTATTTCATCGATCTCTGAAGGAAACCTGTTAAGGTTCGGAGTCATCTTTAAAGTACAAAGTTTGGTGAGTAGGGTTTGGATCTGTTCGGTTGAGCTGGAGCAAGTGAAGGTATCTTGATACCTCAGGAAGTTGTAACTACGTGATGAGATGCATTGACTATGGATTGTTTCCGAAGATGTTTTCTTTGGAACAAGTTTGGGAAGTGTGACTGTCCTGAAATTGTGGCTGGATTAAGCAGGATGTTGTGGTGTTTTTTGTTTGCTTTGAAGTCCAAGTTTCTCGAAGAACTTTGGATTAAGAAGTTTAGCATTGGCGACAGCGGTGCAGCTCGGAGTGTTCTGTGAGCCGACAGAGAGGTCTTAGCTGAGTAGTTTTTTTCTGGAAGTAGAATTCAGAAGCTGCTAAGTGAATCCGTTTCTTCAATGGATTGACTAGATCAGTGTAAGCTGTTCTGTTTGGTAAGAAGAGAATAGTTTTCTTTGGGAATTGATCTGGATCAACCGCAAAAGTGACTTGCGATTGTTTGAGAGTTCTCTTGGATGGTAGGAGGTTTTCTGGAAAGACAAAGGTTTGTTCGCATCTGGAGATTGAGTTTTCTTATCAACTAGAATACCAGGAGTGGAACCGGTGGTTCTGTGTAGTTGGAGAATGATTCCTAGAGATGGAGTTTGATGAAGCAACTCAGTTTTGATGGAATTTTTGAGTTTTCTTTATGGATCTGTAGAACCATATTTCTGGAGGTGATGTCCAGTTGGTGCTTGTGATTTTTCGTCAGCATTTTTTTATCTACTTCGGATCAGAGTTGTGCAGCGGAAGCTGTTTGGAGGTGTTTATGAGTATCTTTTTCGGATCAGGAAAAGTTTGTAGTTTTCTGCTGGTTATGGAGTAGAATTGTGTTTGGTTTTGGATTGATCTTGAGGTGATCATTGTGTTGGGTTGTTTTTGGTTCTGATTGTTCTAGAGGAATCAGCAAGGGTTGAGCTGATCAGTTTGGATGTTGGCAGCCCAGGATTTGTCTGAAACTTTTGTGGATAAGGGACAGAGAAATTTGGAATTCGAAGTTGGAGACTTCGTTGTTGTTGGGGTTTTCCCTGATTAAGGAGCTATAAGTTTTGGTATGACTGGAAAGCTAGCTCAGTGATGTTTGGATCTCTTCTTTGTGTTTTGGTTGGATTGGTGTTTGGATTTCAGGATTGAATTGTCAGTTTGGATAACTGGAATTCAATGAGTTTCACGTATCTCTGAGGGAGTACGTGTATGGTCTAGCTCTGGTTTTAGAACCAGCAGTTATGGAGTTTGGTTATTGAGTCAGACTCGTCTGTAGTCTGATATGCTGTCTAGTTCTGTAGATCTAGACGAGTAGGAGCTTTATAGCTTAATAGTATTGATTGTTTGGAATCTATAGAGCGAGTATCCCGATATTTATACTGGGGAAACTCGTAGAAGTTCTATCCAGAATTTTTCTGGATTTGATAACTAGATTTGTTTGATTGGGTGAATTGATTGCTATAGTTGTTAGCATATCATTGGTATATGCTTGTGTTTTAAAATTTAATCTTTAAATAGATTATTAAATTACCTTTATTTTAAATTTCGGGGATGAAATTCTTTTAAGGGGGAAGGAATATGATGACCCAAAATTTGTAAGCAATATCAATTTAATAATTTGAAATAAAAATTAAATTGATTCGATAATCTTTGTAATAGGATTTGAATTAATTTAATAATTCAATAAAATAAATAGTTAAATGATAGATTTTATCCTTTTAAATCTAATATTTTTTTTATAGTTATAATATATATAGAATATTGTATATATTGTAAATAGGTATTGTTTTAAATGAATCATGTTTTCTATAAAATTTGTATCTTTAGTAAATTGTGAATTATGATTTTATTTAAAAGTTAAACTTTTTAAAAGTTATTTAATAAATAAATATGGTTTTAAATACATAAGATAAATATTGAAAAGATTTAAAATATGTGTAACTCAAGTTTAAAATTTAAATAAATAACAATGAGGTTATTTTGAGTTTCTTTTAAATATAATGTGATAAAATAAATAATTTATTAATAAGAAGACAATTTCTTTTAATAGTTATTTATGGTTATTAAATATTGTTATTTCTAAAATATAATAATACATTGTTTCAATGAATAAATTTTTTTATAAAAATTATTGTTTTTTCAAAATTCAAAATTTGTAGTTGTATTTGTAAATAAACTGGATTTCAAAAATTTGTTTTGAAACTTGAATTCAAAGTTTTAAATCTAAAGTATAAATGTTTTTAATTTGTTTTGATTTTGAAATATTTGTATAAGTTTAATTTTATAAATATAGTTTGATTTATTTTATTTTAAAATCTATATACATGTAATTAAATGCATGTTAACTCATTCACTTAACATATCTTATATTAAACATCTAATTTAAAATACAAATTAACTAAATATATAGCTTATTAACATTAATAACAAGTGTAAGAATATTAAGACAATATAACACATGTTAGCAAATAAGGTAAGGAAATTGACAATTGTTAAAAATTTGAGACAAGTGTCATTTAATTTGGTTTTCTTTTATTTGTTTAATAAAGTTTAATTTCAGTTTTTACATATAAACAAATTCTCTTTCATTTTTATTCCTTTTCTAGATCTAAATACAAAAGAAACACATTCTCAAAAACTTATATCTGAAACTTTTCAAACAAAACCAGTCCTCATGCAAATCAAACTTCTCATTATCAAATCTGAAACAACAGCCTACACATCTTCAAATATCAAGCCTGTAAACCATTTCCCTATTTATCAAAAACCCTATTTGTTTTCAAGCAAACCTGTAACCACTTCAAAGATGCAAGTAAATCTGTAGCCTGCATTTCATATGCAAGCAATACTGCATATTCTTTTCAAATATAAAAACCTCTACACTTCTGGAATTCAAACAATCTTGCATATTTCTCAAATGTAAAAGCCCTGCCAATTTCAAGGTTTTGAAACCTGCATTCTTATTCAAGCCACTAAAATTTAAGAAACAAAGCATGTAAATCTGTAGCATTCAATTAAAAGCCTGCACTTTACCTAGAATCTGGAAATCTAAGCATGAAACACAGTTTCAAAGTAAGGGAGCAAACTGCGGTTTAAATTCTTAAGCAAAATAGAGGGGCAATCCAGTTTCAAGGCAAAGCACTTGTGGCTCTGTCTTTTAATTAACAAGTGTGTAACTTCTCTGTTTTCTAAAAAGTTTAAATTTATAAATAAGTTGCATGATTAATTCTCTGTGATAAAATGTGATTCCTAAAGGGTACTCTTTGATTTTATATAGATCATGTGTTCAGGTTCTTGTTTTATAATTCAAACATATAGATTTATATCTCTGATTCAATTTAGATTTAATCAAGCTTATTTGCTTATGATAAATTTTATTTTAAATTTTTAGTTAAGATAAAATAACCTGTAAGCATCTCTGTAAACCAGAGTTTAATTAATCTATTTTAAGAATGTCAAAAATTATATTTAATAAATTATAAATTCAGTATTAAGAATTTAATACCAAGATCAAAACTTGCTTTTTGGAATAAAAATTGGGATTTTTAGTGGAGGGAATGTGGTGTTGTCCTGTGTTGAACTGTATAGGGAAAATTTGGGTTTTTGGGTGATCTCTACAAATGTGAGGTGTCGGGGTTCATCTGGGAGATGGAGGAGTTTTCACCAATGTCAGGAAAATATGAGGGGGTGTTGCAATTGAACGTGGTGGTTGTGGTGATGTAAATTCAGGTAGAACCCTAGTTTAAGTTAGATAGGTTGTTTTGACCAGTTCATCATGAAGCAGGGATCGAGTTGATTGAGTCTCTGGGGGATGATAGTAGGTTGAGGGATGAACCCGTGACCGGAGGTGGAAGGTCTCTGATGGTCGGAGCACTATGGGAAAGGGTTTGACAGGTTTGGGGGTACAACATGTATCTTCGGTTCTAGGTTTATGTTTTGAGCTCGAGTTAAAATTCGAGGTGGAAAAGAGTAAGGAGATGGTCGTAGTGGACTAGGGAGTTGAACGTTGATGTGTAGAAGCCACCAGAGAGGGAGGTTGATGACCGGAGGCATGGTGCACGTGCACCGTGCAAAACTTTTTGGTCTGATGTTTTCTGGGTGGAGACAGTATATTTGTCTCGAGTTTTCCTCGGGTTTTTACTCGTGATTTTGGTAGGTTTACTCGAAGTACTTTAGACTCTGACTCGAAGCATATTGAGATTGGCTCGGGTAATTGCAATAATACAGTTTCTGGAAAAAAACTGTCTGCAGGTTTAATTTTAAATCAAAATTTAAATAAATTTCAGTAGTTGTGATAAGATTTGAATAAGTTTAAATCTGCAGAAGAGTTTGGTTTTAAAGAAGTTTTAAATCCTATAAGTTTTTAAAAATTTAAAAGGGGTTTCAGTTTTTTTTTAAATAAAGAATAAAAATATATAAAACTTGCAGTTTTCTGTAAAATTTAATTTTGTTTTGAATCTGAATCATGATTCAAAACAGCAGTTTGAATTTAAATATAAGTTTAGTGTTTTTAAGGTTTTTGAATCTTCTGGTTTTAAGAAAATAATTTGTATTTTTAAAACAAAGGATTTTGAAATCAAGGTTTAATTCAAAAAGTTGAATTCAAGCTTTAATTCAAATGATTTAAACAAGGAATGAATTCAAGTGTATTAAATTTGAAATCTGGATATTTAAATAAGTTTCAAAATTCTAAATGTTTCCAAACAAGTTTAATTTAAATGTTTATTAGAAGTAAATTTGTTTACAACAAATATTTAAATTTGATTTTCTTTATGAATGAAGTCATGATAAAAAGTTTATAAAAGAAAGTTAAGTGATTTTTTAACTTGAATTTAAAATTTAAAGGGTAATGTAATTTAAACTTAATATTAAATGAAACTAAGCAAATTGATTAGGACTCATCTTATATAAGTTTTAAATGTAATTTACATTTATTCTAAAAAGAAATATAAATGAATTTAAGATGGATAATGCTTTAATAAATATCATTTTTGAATTTTAAATTCAAATGGAATTTGAATTTAAATTTTAAAATGCAATGTTCTAAGTCCACTTTAATATTTATAATCATTAATAAGGAATGGTTTATCTTGAAAATTATTAAAGATATTAAAATAATTAAATAAATAAGATAATTAAGGAATGAGTTATTTATTTAATTTAGAATTAATAATTTGAATCAATTTAAATTAGAATTAATTAAGAAGTAATTAAAGAAATTAATTAAAGAATTAATAATAGTTAATGATGGTCATTAACTAAAGATTATTTAGTAATTAATTAATATGATCAATTTTTAATAAATAATTAAATTTATTAATTAATAATAATAAATTGTAAATTTATTTAAGTCTAATTACTCAAATGGAAGTAATTATGACATTAATTACTTAATGTAATTCATGGAGTTTATTGAGGTTGGTTTAAATTAATTAATTAAGTTTAATTAATTTTAATCATTGGAATTGATAGTAATTACTTGATGTAATTAATGGGATTACCCAGTGAAGTAATTAAAGATAATTACTGAATGTAATTAATAGATGATATTGGGATTGTGAAAATAATTTGGATTAAATTATTTTGTATAATTAATCAAGTGATTAATTAAAGAAATTAAATTAAGGAATTATTAATTTGATAAGTAATTAAGGGTAGTTAATTACAGAATGAGATTTATCAAAGGTGATTAATAACTATGGTTTAAGTGAGATTAATTACTGGAAGTAATTAATTTAATAGAGTAATTAATTAAATATAATTAAGAATCATTAATTAATATAATTAATGATGTAATTAAGATTGATTAATTAATATTAATTAATCAATAATAAGCAACTAAGGATAATTAATTAATTGTAATTAATTAAGGTTAAATGTAATTAATTATAGTTAATTAATTAATGAAGTAATTAAAGGTTAATTACTGTATTTGGTTTAGAGTAATTAATTTTGTGAAATTAAAAAAATTAATTAAAGTATAATTAATCAGGATTGATTAGTTCAGATGATAAATTAGAGGTTAATTAATTAATTTATAATTAATTAATGATAATTTAAGCAAGATTTATATTGTGTAAGTAAGTAATTTAATGCAATTTAAATTAATTAAAGATGATGTAATTAATTTAATTCAATTTAAATTAATTATAAATAGTGTGATTATGAATCATTGCTTATGAATGGTTGTTGTTGGATGCCTTGAATGGTTTGGAAAATCTCAACTACGAGATTAGTATTGTTGATTGATATGGATGCATTGGTTGCATTATGATATGGATTATCTTTTGATAGCAATAATATGAATTATCTATTGTTATGATAATGATAATTATCTGTTGTGAATCTATGAGTTATCTATCTGTGTGTATATAGATAATGTTATTGAATTGTTTTAAACTTTAAAACAACTTGGACCTAAAAGACACGCTTTGGATTTCGATGAGACCGGGATCGGGTTTCCATATTTGGATATCCAAAAACCACATCGATCCAAATTAACGATAGGTCGTGAATCTTATGTGAAGAGTGAAGACTCGTGGTGTAAGGGCTATACGTCAGTATAACTCTGTGGGTGATTCCATAATGAGTTTGACGGAATAGTACTTATAGATTCGAGATGGTAGTTCAGAGTGTAAGGGTTATCGTCGTTAACTCTGTAGGTGATTCCAAAACGAGTGTAACGAGATAATGCCTTCGATTTCGTTCGAACCCAGAACGAACTTGTATGGATTGAATGCTTATAGAACATTGTGACGACCGCCCATGACTCCCGCACTAAAACAGGGAAATGGTGCGCTGAAGGGTGTGCCAGTCAGCTATGGACGATAGTCAGGGTAAGATAAAACAGAAAACTCTATCGTATTACTCACAGCGCATGGACAAACTACAATAGAAAATATACATAGTGAAGATCCATATAACAGAATCACATCATATAAACTCTAATAGTTTGATACAACAATCAGCAAAGTCAATACATCAAGCCTCACTACATATCACTCAGAGAATATACAAACAACGGAACACCCAGTACATATAGTAAGAAAACAATATGCAAAAGCCTCCAGCTCGTCTTCGTCATCAACAGCGTTGGCCACTATGAACAGCACCTGTCACCTACTACCTAGCCTGCCCATCCCAACATGGATGAACATCCCAAGGTAATAAGAGTTAAACATAAAACCTTGAGTCAGACAAAAGTCTTAGTGAGCAGTAAATCAACTATCAAACATACCAAAAGAGCATAAAGGGTAAAAGGAATAGGAACCCAACCATCCCACTCCACCTCTTTCTACAGTGATAGCCCCCAGACACACTAAGCAGAAGTAAACATAGCAATTCAGACATTCAAAGCAAAGTAATTATCACTCGAGTCAAGGTCGGCGTTTTCCAAGTACAAACCCCCAAGGCCTAAACCAAGATCAGATAAGCACCCTGAAAACATCGCTCTTGACCCAAGGGACGATACAACCAAACATCCAAACATCCATGACTCTGGCTATCACTGTTATCATTGCCTTGATTTCCCCGTTAGTTGAATGACCGCCTGCCAAGGGCTAATGGTAACCCCGGTTCTAGACATAGCTCCGCACGTCGTCGTGACCCGTGCCTAGGACTATCGCATCTGCCCAGAGTACTAGCACGTCATCGTGACCCGTGCTTGGAACGTCATCGTGACCCGTCCCAACGTACTCTTGCTTTGAGCATGCTAGAACCTTCAACAACGATGAAATCTCAGCCTTCTAGTCATCCTCCTCGACGACTATTCCCATACTAGCTCAAGCGCCTCTCAAGCTAACCATTATCCACAAACCCGGACCACATCATCGAGTTATCAACATGCTTGGGATGATCCCGTCTGGATTAAACCAAGGCTTTCTCACATCATGCTTTGCTTCATCGCATCATAGCAAAGTCCCATCTCAACATCATGGTTTGCCTCATCGCATTATGGCAAAGTCCCATTTCAACATCATCATCAAATCTATCCATATGAGCTTTAACATCCGCTTCATATGCCACAAGCAGCTTTCCTTATTCAAGAGGCTTTCCACTTAGCTTTTGAATCATCTTTGTCCAACTTGTCCAAATCAAGTTATCAATCAACTAATCAAACAATAATCCAAGTAATCAATCATTCAAACAAGATCCAAATAAGCAATTACAACAATAATGGCAATTTCGTAAATAAAGAGTCCAAATCTAACATGCATTCTAACAAGCATGAATTATGAACAATATCTATACAACTTGATGAATGAACTTGCATAAGTAAACATGTAGTAAAATAGATGTCAAATCATCATGAACAATAGATCTACATGCAGACTTGAGAAGAATGCACGAAATCACTCTCTTTAACACATAAACAAACCACCGATCCAATATACTCCTTTGGGTCCGTATGAGAGATAACTACCACTCACCGAATCACCTAAACACCTCAAAATCAACTAACTCCAGATCTGGACAGCAAAGGATCTAGCTTGATCCGAGAAGATTCCGCTTCAAACGATGAAATCTCTCTTCGATGGATGGAGATCTTCAACTTTGGCTCTTGGATCTTCGATTTGATCTTCAATTTAGATGGAAGAAATCACTAGATTAGAGTGGAGAAAAGAAGTGAAGAAATGTTGTAGTCGAGCTCTAAAAATGGCAGCACTTCGTCGCTTCAAAATCCAGTGCCAAAAAGTGAAGATATGGACGTGTATTTAAATGCTGAAACGTCCCTTAAGTCGTCCGCTCTTAGGTCGTCCACGACCTAACAATCCCCCACGACTTACGACCTAAGACTCCCCACGACTTACGACCTAACGATTCCAGCCTCTACATGGCTCAACGACCTAACACGCACACGACTTAACCTATGCGCGACTCAACACAGACATGACCCAACACACAACAGCTTAACGACCTAACAAATCCACGACTTAACCTGCAGGCGACTCAACGACCTAACACTCATGTGCATCTCCTCCTGAGTCGCCTAGACGACCTAACGACCTATCATAGGTCGCTCAACACCTTAGGTCGCTCAACCGACCTAACTTCCGCACGACCTATCTCCTATACGACTTAGCCCCTACACAATCTAACTCCTAGGTCGTACTATCTTGAGTCGCCCCTCTATCTTAGGTCGCTCACCCCTTAGATCGTTAACTCGCCAAGGTCGCCAACTCCTTAGGTCGTTCCACCGACCTAAACTACCCAACGACCTAAACCTCTTAAGTCGCTCTACCTCCTTAACTCGCTCCCACGACCTAAGCATCACTCGAGTTAACCACTACACGACTCAACCAACACTAACAACTTAACTATCATACGGCCTATCTCCTTAGGTCGTTCACTTCTCCAAGTCGATCCATTCTACCTTGAACGACTTAAACTCTAGATGGCTTAAGAATAACAACGACCTAATGATAATCATTCCACGATTTATCGACACGTAAAATACGGGTCGTCACATTCTCTCCCCCTTTGGAATTTCGCCCCCGAAATTCCAAACAACCAAGAACAATCAAAACTATTCTGCATGCCTACCACTCATAGCAATCAACAAACCATGCATCCAATTACTAGCCTAGCATGCAAAATTCTAAGACTAGAACAAGTTACAAATTCATGAGATGTTATGACACCTTAGGGCCATACCTCGAAGAGTTCAGGATGAGCTGGCTTCATCCTCTCTTCCTCCTCCCATGTACGGTCGCCAACATCATCACTCCATTGTATCTTGAGCAACGTAATCGGCTTCCTCCTAAGCTGTTTCGCGTCGGTTTCAACAACACGAAGTGGCTTACGAGGTCTCATAACAACTGGATCAACCTCTAAATCTTCACAGCTATCAGCAGAAACCACCATATTCGAGTCGTGCACATACTTCCGTAGATAAGATACATGAAAAACATTGTGCACACCCGCCATCTTTTCTGGTAACTCCAATTTATATGCGAGCTTTCCAATTCGCTCGATGATCGGGAATGGTCCAACAAATCTCGGAGTCAACTTTCCTTTCTTCCCGAATCGAATAACATTCTTCAATGGAGAAATCTTCACGAAAGCCATATCACCTACGTTGAATTCCAAATCCTTACGACGCTTATCGGCATAACTTTTCTGACGATCTTGGACTGCCTTCATTCGTCGTCGAATGATCTCTATACAGCCCAAAGTCTGTCGATTCATTTCTGGCCCAAGTGTCAACTTTTCTCCACTTTCCAACCAACATGTCGGAGAGTTAGACGGTCTTCCATACAATGCTTCATATGGTGCCATACCAATGCTTGACTGATAACTGTTATTATACGCAAATTCCACCAAATGAAGATGATCTTCCCATGATCCTCCGAAATCCAAAACACATGCTCTGAGGAGATCTTCCAAAACTCGGTTAACTCTCTCAGTCTGACCATCTGTTTGGGGGTGATAAGCTGTACTCAAACACAACTCGGTTCCCAAAACTTCCTGGAAGCTCTTCCAAAATTCACGAGTGAACAATGGGTCTCGATCGCTCACTATACTCTTCGGAATACCATGGAATCGAACTATCCACTTAACATACAACTCAGCCAATTTCGATGTAGTCCTAATTGATCGAACAGGAATGAATCTTGCACTCTTAGTCAAACGATCTACGATGACCCAAATCCCTTCATTTCCTGCCCTGATTCAAGGTAATCCATCGATAAAATCCATCGATACTTGCTCCCACTTCCACGTAGGAACTTCTAATGGCTGAAGCAATCCACTTGGCTTCTTCTGCTCGGCTTTTACTAACTGGAGGTTCATACATTTGGAAATAAAATTTCCAACATCTTTCTTCATACCTTCCCAGTAATAGGTCCTTTTCATATCCCGATACATCTTATTTCCACCCGGATGAATTGTCAACTTCGAGTGATGACTTTCCTTCAGAACTTCATCTCTCAATTCATCTATATCGGGAACAACTAGTCGTCCTTGTTTCCGAAGCCAACCCTCTCGATCGACTTCGAATATTTTATCCTTTTCTGGGTTCAATCCAGATTCCAAATCATGGATAATCTTGACAAGCTTATCGTCTCGCTTTTGGCTCTCGCCAATCCTTTCCACTAGGGTAGGTCTTATCGATAAGTTTGCCAACATCTCAGGTTCCAATTCACATCTGGGCCTGAAGTCAAATCCAGCCAAATACTCGAGACTCTTCCATTCTGAAAACATGGCTCCCAATCCTACATGTCTTCGACTTAACGCATCAGCCACTGCGTTACCTTTTCCCGGAGTATAGGCTATACCAAAATCGTATGATGCTAAAAACTCTAACCATCGTTGCTGTTGAAGATTCAAATCCTTTTGGGAGAACATATACTTCAACGACTTATGATCTGTAAACAACTCAAATCGAACCCCCAATAGATAATGTCTCCACATCTTCAGAGCAAATACAATTGCCGCCAACTCCAAATCATGAGTCGGATAATTCCTTTCATGCAGCTTTAGTTGTCGACTTGCATATGCAACAACTTTATCCTTCTGCATTAGCACTGCTCCAAGTCCAGTACCACATGCATCCGTGTAAACCACCATCTCATCATTCCCACTTGGAATAGTCAAAACAGGAGCACTTGTCAGTCGCTCTTTCAGGATTCCGAAAGCTTGCTCACACTTATCATCCCATCTGAACACTTGGTTCTTTTTCGTCAATCATGTTAATGGTGCATCTATCTTGGAAAAATCTTTGATAAACCGACGATAATATCCTGCTAATCCAAGAAAACTTCTCACATCAAATGCATTCTTAGGTCTAACCCAATCCTGGATCGCTGCCACCTTAGTGGGATCTACCGCTATTCCATTTCCAGAGATAACATGACCTAAGAACCTCACTTCACTCTTCCAGAAGTGACACTTCGAAAACTTAGCCCTCAGCTGATGTTTTCGCAAGATTTCCAAAACAATCTGCAAGTGCGTCTTGTGCTCCCCTTCAGTTTTGGAATAAATCAGAATATCATCCACGAACACAAGCACAAACTTGTTCAACTGATCTCTGAATACTCTATTCATAAGATCCACAAAATATGCTGGTGCATTGGTCAATCCAAACGGCATTACCATCCAATCATAAAAACCGGATGGTGTCCTAAAAGCAGTCTTCGGCACACTATCCTTTGCCACTCTCAACTGGTGAAATCCCGTTGCCAAATCCATCTGAGAAAACACCTTAGCCTCGTGAAGCTGATCAAACAAGTCATCTATTCTCGGCAATGGATACTTGTTCTTCTTAGTCACTTTAATCAGCTCACGATAATCCACACACAACCTCAACGATCCATCCGCTTTGGTTGCAAACACTACTGGTGCACCCCATTCGGACACACTACGCCGAATGAATCCTTTCTGTAAAAGGTCATCAACTTGCACCTTCAACTCTTGCTGCTCCCTAGGCGCCATTCGCCTAAGAGGCATCACAACTGGTCTGGCTCCCTCAACTAGATCGATACGAAACTCGATCTCTCTATGCGGCGGTAACCCTTTGACCTCGTCAAAGACATCCTCAAATCCATTCACAACAGGCACCGATGACAGTCCATCCCGTTGAACAACCAGCGAATACATGAAGCTCATGAAGACGCCTTCCTCATGCTTACATCGTATCACAACCTTTCGCCTCTTCACATTCTCGACTGTCACCTCCAGCCTCTTACAATCAACCTTTGCCGCATACTTCCTAAGCCAGTCCATTCCCAAAATAATTCCGAACCCCGCAAAGTTCAGAACAAAACAATCACAAACAAAAGAGCAATCATGACTCGACACAACCAGACCACCGCATACAATACACAAACAAGACGAACCCCCAACTGGATTAGTCATAACCAATGGTCTATCAACAATATTCGGTTCCAAACCCAACCGGCCTACAAGTTCATTACAAACAAACGAATGCGACGCCCCAGTATCAAATAACACTCGAACTGGAACACCACAAATGGAAAGAGTACCTTGAACCACCACGCTCTTCCCTTTCTCATCTGCAGTAGGAGGTTTCGAAGACGATGGCATAGCTCCAAAGCATAAGCTTGCACAATCTGCTTATCCTTCCTCGGTTCCGGACAATTCCTCTTAATATGCCCCAGCTTGTCACAGTTGTGGCACTTCACCGACACCTTCGGATTCTTGCAATCCCTGGAGAGATGACCCTTCTGCCGACAATTGTAGCAGATCACTTCGCCCTTCGGCTTCTTCTGGCCATTCTTACCCTTCTGTTGGTGCTGCTTTCTCTTCTTGTTTCCACCTTGCTCCTTGGCCACAGCAACAATAGATCCTTCCTTAGGAAACAGATTCTCATGCCTGAGAGCTTTCTCCACAAGCTTCTCAAATGGATCATCCAGGTGATCCACCAACTGCCTCCTAAGATAAGTGTCCAAGCCTGTCACAAACTTCTCATTCTTCTGATATGAAGATTCAATATATGACCGAGCATACTTAGACAAAGCTTCAAACTCAGAAACATACTCAAGAACTGAGCTCCCACCTTGCTAGAGCTCCACAAACTTCTTAAAAAAAATAGATTTCTGAGCCGTAGAAATAAACTTAGCTTCAAATCTAGCTTGGAATTGCTCCCAAGTGATCTCTTCCTCTAGAGTATCGATGGTGGTAGAATTCCACCAATCCGAAGCTCTCCCTTGAAGCTGTCTTGATGCAAACTTCCTCTTAGTTGCATCCTCAATTCCCAAATCACCAAAGATCCTTCTACAAGCATCTATCCACCTTTGAACTTCAATGGTTGATTCTATTCCCAAGAAAACCTTTCCTCCAAGAGCAGTATAGTCCTTACACAACTTAGCAAAATCCATTGGTCTTGGGGCTTGAACATGAACTCCAACATCTACCGATGGCCCCGGAGCTGGCATCCTTCTCATGATCGAAGTCATCATAGCCTCGAACATAGAA
The DNA here is from genome assembly GCA_030765085.1 of Allium cepa. NCBI lineage: Eukaryota > Viridiplantae > Streptophyta > Magnoliopsida > Asparagales > Amaryllidaceae > Allium > Allium cepa. The sequence goes on from CM060940.1 coordinate 180,410,868, forward strand.
GCATAATCAGCAGCCCCCTCAATAGCATGGCCTCCCCTAGCAGCTGGTCTTCCTCTTCGACTCATCCCTAATATCTAAAAGAAATGATTAATATACCCTGGGAAACAACTGCATAAGAAGTTCAAATTCTTCTAAGCTACTATATTATATATAGTAATCATCCATCAAAATACAATTACGTCTCTCATACATAGTTACGTTAGCGAGCGTTGGCTAAAATCGATTAACCAAAGCTCTGATACCAAATGTGACGACTGCCCATGACTCCCGCACTAAAACAGGGAAATGGTGCGCTGAAGGGTGTGCCAGTCAGCCATGGATGATAGTCAGGGTAAGATAAAACAGAAAACTCTATCGTATTACTCATAGCGCATGAACAAAATACAATAGAAAATATACATAGTGAAGCTCCATATAACAGAATCACATCATATAAACTCTAATAGTTTGATACGACAATCAGCAAAGTCAATACATCAAGCCTCACTACATATCACTCAGAGAATATACAAACAGCGGAACACCCAGTACATATAGTAAGAAAACAATATGCAAAAGCCTCCAGCTCGTCCTCGTCATCAACAGCGTTGGCCACTATGAACAGCACATGTCACCTACTACCTAGCCTGCCCATCCCAACATGGATGAACAGCCCAAGGTAATAAGAGTTAAATATAAAACCTTGAGTCAGACAAAAGTCTTAGTGAGCAGTAAATCAACTATCAAACATACCAAAAGAGCATAAAGGGTAAAAGGAATAGGAACCCAACCATCCCACTCCACCTCTTTCTACAGTGATAGCCACCAGACACACTAAGTAGAAGTAAACATAGCAATTCAGACATTCAAAGCAAAGTAATTATCACTCGAGTCAAGGTCGGCGTTTTCCAAGTACAAACCCCCAAGGCCTAAACCAAGATCAGATAAGCACCCTGAAAACATCGCTCTGGACCCAAGGGATGATACAACCAAACATCTAAACATCCATGACTCTGGCTATCACTGTTATCATTGCCTTGATTTCCCCGTTAGTTGAATGACCGCCTGCCAAGGGCTAATGGTAACCCCGGTTCTAGACATAGCTCCGCACGTCGTCGTGACCCGTGCCTAGGACTATCGCATCTGCCCAGAGTACTAGCACTTCATCGTGACCCGTGCTTGGGACGTCATCGTGACCCGTCCCAACGTACTCTTGCTTTGAGCATGCTAGAACCTTCAACAACGATGAAATCTCAGCCTTCTAGTCATCCTCCTCGACGACTATTCCCATACTAGCTCTAGCGCCTCTCAAGCTAACCATTATCCACAAACCCGGACCACATCACCGAGTTATCAACATGCTTGGGATGATCCCGTCTGGATTAAACCAAGGCTTTCTCACATCATGCTTTGCTTCATCGCATCATAGCAAATTCCCATCTCAAAATCATGGTTTGCCTCATCGCATTATGGCAAAGTCCCATCTCAACATCATCATCAAATCTATCCATATGTGCTTTAACATTCGCTTCATATGCCACAAGCAGCTTTCCTTATTCAAGAGCCTTTCCACTTAGCTTTTGAATCATCTTTGACCAACTTGTCCAAATCAAGTTATCAATCAACTAATCAATCAAATCAAACATTAATCCAAGTAATCAATCATTCAAACAAGATCTAAATAAGCAATTACAACAATAATGGCAATTTCGTAAATAAAGAGTCCAAATCTAACCTGCATTCTAACAAGCATGAATTATGAACAATATCTCTACAACTTGATGAATGAACTTGCATAAGTAAACATGTAGTAAAATAGATGTCAAATCATCATGAATAATAGATCTACATGCAGACTTGAGAAGAATGCACGAAATCATTCTCTTTAACACATAAACAAACCACCGATCCAATATACTCCTTTGGGTCCGTATGAGAGATAACTACCACTCACCGAATCACCTAAACACCTCAAAATCAACTAACTCTAGATCTGGACAGCAAAGGATCTAGCTTGATCCGAGAAGATTCCGCTTCAAACGATGAAATCTCTCTTCGATGGATGGAGATCTTCAACTTTGGCTCTTGGATCTTCTATTTGATCTTCAATTTAGATGGAAGAAATCACTAGATTAGAGTGGAGAAAAGAAGCGAAGAAATGTTATAGTCGAGCTCTAAAAATGGCAGCACTTCGTCGCTTCAAAATCTGGTGCCAAAAAGTGAAGATATGGACGTGTATTTATAGGCTGAAACGTCCCTTAAGTCGTTCGCTCTTAGGTCGTTCACGACCTAACAATCCCCCACGAATTACGACCTAGGACTCCTCACGACTTACGACCTAACGGTTCCAGCCTTTACACGGCTCAATGACCTAACACGCACACGACTTAACCTATGCGCGACTCAACACAGACACGACCCAACACACAACAGCTTAACGACCTAACAAATCCACGACTTAACCTGCAAGCGACTCAACGACCTAACACTCATGTGCATCTCCTCCTGATCCGCCTAGACGACCTAACGAACTATCATAGGTCGCTCAACACTTTAGGTCGCTCAACCGACCTAACTTCCACACGACCTATCTCCTATACGACTTAGCCCCTACACAATCTAACTCCTAGGTCGTACTATCTTGAGTCTCCCCTCTATCTTAGGTCGCTCACCTCTTAGATCGTTAACTCGCCTAGGTCGCCAACTCCTTAGGTCGTTCCACCGACCTAAACTACCCAACGACCTAAACCTCTTAAGTCGCTCTGCCTCCTTAACTCGCTCCCACGACCTAAGCATCACTCAAGTTAACCACTACACGACTCAACCAACACTAACAACTTAACTATCATACGGTCTATCTCCTTAGGTCGTACACTTCTCCAAGTCGATCCATTCTACCTTGAACAACTTAAACTCTAGATGGCTTAAGAATAACAACGACCTAATGATAATCATTCCACGATTTATCGATGGTAAAATACGGGTCGTCACAAACATCGTCAGGTGGACGATGAACATTCTAAGAGATGTGTTCTCTAAAGGTAATCGTAGCCTCAAGCCTCATCAACCGGGAATGGCTAAAACAGGGGAGATGCAGCAAGGCTTCGTGGGTAGCACCCATTGGAGAGAAAGATTGATACCTGTCTAGAGGTCCCTTTTTATTCGTCTTAGTGGGTAGTTGTTAGTGCGCAGCAACTGCGGCGTTGTCTTGTTCGGAACTATTCAGTAAGGAATGGGTCCGGCCTTGTGTTGCATGGGAGTGGGAGTACTCCTCGGTACGTTGATCTAGGCCATGTACTTTGACGGGTGGTACCCCAGTAGCCCTGCCATTGTATGGAATCCAAAATCCAATAAGTGCCAACGGTTTCGATTTATTACCCACTTTTGTGGCTAGTAGCTGGAATTTAATCATGTAACAATTTCGGCTATTTTTTTATTTACTTGGAAACCCTAGACCCTATTATAATATCACTGGATTTCCTATCAAATGTTTTGGTTAGCGTAAGGTAAAAACTTTTCCATGTTTATGCGTGGGAAGTCTTATGTGATACCTTTTCTTTTCAAAAGGTTTTTGAAAGTTAAGCAACTTTAACCTGTTAGTCACACCAGACCCATGTCTGACCCAGAGTTTATTTTTGTTTTTCATAAACTCTTGGGTACTCAAATTTTTACGAGTAGTCAAGGGATTCAGGTTAGCTTTGATGAATTATGGAGGAGCAATGGAGCAGGAGGCTTCTGCGTTGTAGCTAATAGTTCCGCTCTGTGTGTTCTCTGTGTTGTATATCTTCGTTGTGATATATTGAGTTGTAAATACTAGACATGTGTTTATAACTGTCTAGTATATGAGATATGTATGTTGCGTATCTCTGATTGGTATTGTATATTATGTAAATACTTATATTATTAATATAATTTATTCGTTCCGGTGTTGAGATTTTGATGTTGTTTCTTCTTTCTTCTCTTTCTTTCTCTTTTCTATCCCTTTCTTTCTTATTAATGATACGTCATTCTGTGGAGTCAGATGGCGGGTCGTTACATGTACATCCTACATATTTATCTTTATTGATCATTAGCTAAATCAATTCTATTCCCCTTCATGTTGATTCTAATCACTTATCCACAATTGCTCCCAATTTCTATTTGGGTTAACACTTCAATTCATGTCTCAATTGGTATTCAATTATAGACAGTTTGCACTCTGACCAGCTTGTATTAAGAAAATAGCTTGAAATTTTTTAAAATAGATAAGTAGTTGTAAAATAGTTATCAGTTGGAAAATAGCAGTAAAATAGTTAAGCAATTTTAAAATAGTCGTAAATTGTAAAATAGTGGTAAATAGTAATTAGTTTGTAAAACAGATGTAAAATATTAATTATTTTTCGAAATAATTGTAAAATAATTATAAGATATTTTGGGTTTTAAAAAGAAAGGTTGTATAGTAAATAGCTAGGAAAATAGATTTAAAACGGTTTATATTAAAACAATTTATTTGAAAATAGTTTTCAGAGTCAAATTGTTCAATTTCCCAATCTCCATTTCCAATTTCCACTTCCATTTAAATTGATTCAATTTTAATTCAATTCAAATTAACTTCAATTCCTATCCCAAATTCAAATCATGTAACGATCCCGAATTTCAATATATCTTTAATTGATAATTAAATTTAATTTTGAATAAAATTGTGAAATTTATTTGAGTTTCCCCCAAATTCCAGTTTGATATGTATTAAATCATTTAAATTTGAGTTTTAAGTAAATGGGTTAAAGATAATTTGAATTTATAATATAAATAGGAAAATAAATAAATATATTAAACTTTTAGTTATGTAAACTATAAAATAAACTATGCAAAATATAAAAAGAGTACATTAGCTAAATTTAAACAACACAGTAACTATAGAGATTTATTTGAATTACAAAACAATATAATAAAATAAATGAAAGATTTTAATATGGGTGAGTAAGAAAGTAGAGTATACAAACATAACTAAAAAAATAGCTTTATATACATAAACATTAAGTTCTGGAAAGCAAGAACAAAGCAAGATCTCTCGGCCACCAAAATATAAAGCATAAGCATATTAAACAAAGCAAACAAAAATATCCAAAAAAAATAAAAAAATAAAAGTATGCAAGTATGAAACAAGTAAACAACATAATAGAATAGAGATTTATTTATATTATGAAGTAACAAGAACATAGCAGATAAAATTCATTCATGTATAAAGCAAGATAGGTACACCTGCAAAATAGATAAGAAATATAAAACAAAAACATATTGAATGGCTTACAAAAGAAGGAAGCTTGCTTAAGAAGACTAATGATACTTAATGCAAGCATACAAAACAAGATTTATAGCCACCAAAATATCTCTCAGCCGAAATCTTGTTTGGTTAAAGCGACCAAAGAAAAAATATCCCTGGTAAATTGTACAAAATACATCACCACCCTGTACAACCACTGTATATACCCCATTTCCATATATTATCATCAGTTCGTCCATAAGCTATCCAAAACTGAAGTGAATATATTTTCAAATTTAAACAAGAAAAACTTCAACTTAAAAACAACTCAATGTAAACAACAATCTACTTCAAGATTCAAACTAGAGGGGTTCCAGCTTAAAAATTTCAAACCTGTTCAACATATTAGAAGAGCTCTGTTTCATTTCTTCTCAAATTACAGTGAGTAACTTTTCTTTTAAAACCTTAAGTACCTACATTAGTTTCAAGTTTATATCTGGAAAATTTGCATGTTGAATTTATTCCTGGGTATATATATATATGAATGTATAAAATATGTATGCCTGTACAAATTTGAGGCACCTCTGTTCTTATTTTCCCAGGCTCACATGTACAATCAAATCTTTATCTCTTGATCTAACAAACTATTAACACTTAGGATTAAAACAAAAAAACTGTTTGTTATAGCATCGATTAAAGTTTAGAAATTTTTTTAAGTTAAAACAATTTGCAAATATTCTCTGGAAACCCAAATTTTTGGAACAAACTTAAGATTATTAAATTTTCGAATCTCTTAATTTTCAAATTCAGGTATGCGAATGAAATCTAGATGATAAAATGTGATTTTTAAAGTTTAAATCCTGTTTTTTAGTGATAAAGATTGAGAGTAGGTTGTGTTTATCTGTATTTGACATTTCAAGTTGCCATGGGTGATTTAGTCGACTGGAGGGGTCGGATTTTTGTCTGGAGTTGGAGGAGGCTAGCGTGGGTCAGGGAAAAATGACCGGAGGTGATGGAAGCGACGGTGGCATCGACGGCGAGGGATCAAATTTTCTAAATCTAGTTTTGTGAGCTCGGGGATTTGGGCTTGTTCGTCGCCATCGTTCGACCGAGTGTCTCGCGGTTTGGAGGGATGGTGTATGGGTCGTAGGTGAAGCTACGGCCGGAGTTTGGTGGCGAACGGTGGTCGGGGCGTGGGGAACGTCGCGTTGACAGGTTCGGGGAATGTTGGGTTTGAGTGTTCCGGGTTTTCAAGCTCGAACTCGAATTTGAATCTCGAGATGATGAAGCGATTCGAATGAGTGGAGTACGTTCTGGAGTTGATGGTCGACGTGCTCGACGTCGTGATGATGACCGGCGCCGGTCGGAGCTACTGTGCACGTACACGAGCTCTGTTGCTTGGATTTTTCTGTTTCCTAGGAAGGAGTAGCGTTTTTTTTTCACGCGTTATACTCAAGTGAATCGAGTAGTTTACTCGAAGTATAGAAGGAAAGTTCTCGGGTCGAATTCCTGTTTCAGTTTTAAACTGAAACCTTGTTTTTTTTATGTTTTGAAAATTTTAAAACCAAATTTGAATATTAAACCAAAGTTAAAGAAACTGAGTTCAAATGAAAATGTAAATGTGAATCCAAGTTGAATTAAAATTTAGTTTGGACATGAATAAAGCTTTAAATTCAATTTGTTTTAATAATTTAAAAGCAATTGAATGTATGAGAAAAATCTGAATATTAAATAAAAATTGTAAAGTTAAATTTGTATCTATTGTAAATTCTTTTTTTATTTGAAATGGAATTTAAAAGTGAATTTGAAACAAAATGTTTCAAATGTGTTTGAGTATGATAATTAAATCATTACTAAAATAATGTTTTATCTTTTAAAGATCTTAAGTAATTATGGTTTATAAATGTAAATAATTAAAGGTTAGTTATTAATTACCTTATGAACTTGATTAAAGATAATTACTTAATTTAAAGTAACTAATTAATGATTAAAGATTAAGTAATAAAGTGATTAACGAGAATTACTCAACGTCATTAATTGATAAATAAAAGTGATTAAGAATAATCACTTATGGAAATTGATTAAGGGTTAATTTATTCTAACTAATAATGATTAATCTAAGATAATTTCTTAAGGAAGTAATTTAAGAAATGTTATTTGTAAATGAAAATAATTAAGGATTAATCACTTATTGTAATTTATTTTGGATATTTTGATTTATTAAAGTTAATTTAATTATATAATTGGTTCAAAAGTTAATTTAATTAATATGATTGATTAAGAGTAATTTAATTAATTTAAAGTGTTTGATAAATTAATTTATATCAAATGATTTGGAATTAATAAATCAGAATTGGATAATAAGTTCATAAGTAAATAATTTAATTTGAGATAAATTAATTAGGATTAAACAATTAATTAATCCTGCTTATAAATGATCATTAAATGCTTGACCTTACTTATGAATGGTTGTACTATATGAGATTCCTTGAATTGATTGTCCTATCTGCTCTGTGATATTTTGTTCATTGGATTATGCTATGTATAATTTATTCATTTATTTACATTTGTATATTATCTGTGAATCTGTGAATGGACGATAAGCGTTATGCTTTATACCGCTTATCAACTATATTTCTGTGTTTTGATCTGTGATGATTGAATGATGTTGCACAATTATGTGTAAAACCATGGACCACATCTATACACACACAAATATGGATTTCACGAGGAAATCGATTAAGTCACAGATTTTTGAAAATAGTTTAGAATTTGAATTTTTAAATTCAAATGTTTTGGAAATGGATTGGATTTAAAGTGAAAAGCTTTTGAAATGGAATTTCAAAGATGAAATTTATTTTGAATAAATTGGGTGAATTTTGTAATTTAAATATTTTGATTTAAATTTGAATTCAACATTTGAAATTGAATTCTATGATTTGGAAACTAGGGTTTAGAAAGGTTATCCAACTTATAAATGAGTTTATATGGGTTAAACTATTTTAAAGGTATTAATTTGGAAATTTGAATTTAAATTCAAAGGCTTTAACTCGTGCAAATATAATTGGATCTTTCTGAAACGAAAACTATTTGTTTTAAAAGAATAAAAGCTTTCAGATAAGAAATGAAATTCTAGTTTAATTAAAGGAATTTCAAGATTGAATTGAAAAAATGGTTTTCCAAGTTACGAGTAAATTCTTTTTGAAAGCTATGAATTGAATTTGTTTATTTTTAACAGATTTAAAATGGTGATTTGTTTAACCATTCGAAATGGAATTGTTTTGAAAGTTATGAGTTAAATCTTTAATTTAAAGATATTGAGATGGGAATTGTTTTGAAATCCGTAAATGGATCTTTATGAAAACAAGTGAACATAGTGAAATAAATCTTTTGTTTAAAAGATTTGAAATGGTAATTGGTTTAAAACCATTTGAAAGGAAGTTTTAAACCATTAAGTTGTGACTTAATTGAAATCCCATATCCATATATTTTAAATGTTGCGCACACTATTCGGTTTAGCCGGGAGAGGACCTTTGTGTCATATAACCCATTCTGAATAAGTGATTCGACGTTATGGATAGCATTTGATGACCGGTGGTAAAGACCGGGTATTTGCGAGAACGATAGGATAACCTATCGATTGTCTCTGCACCGAGTAGCTACGGTATAGAGATTCCCTAAGTGATGGGAAGTCCGATCGGGATTGTGAATACCCGGATTGCAAGGGCTTCTTTGGAAGTGCCTTCGGTTCTGTTCGAACCCGGAACAGACTTGTATGGTTACATGCCTGACACTACACTTTGAGATATAAAGCAGATTTCTTTCAAATACATATCTGTTGGTGGCGGAGAATTTATTCTCTTAGCTTAACACCCTTCTCTGAGACGTACGAGCTCAGAGGTTATGCAGTTGAAGGTTATCAGTGATATACTCCCAATTTGGTAGTGTGGCATGCTGAGTGTTGCTGTGTGTTGATGATCATTTGTTGATCATTCATTTATGATCAGAGCATGGCTTTTGTATAAAGCGTAGCTTTGTGGACGAGACTGCATCAGGACCTCACACCCTGGAAATGGTCGAAACAGGAAAGATGCGGCAAGGTTATGAGGGTCGCGCCCTTTAGGGTGTGTCATTCCCTTCTGGTAAAGGGTGGTATTAGGTATGGAGCCCTGATATTTAACCTATGTGGTTGCTCCAATCTCATTTACTGTGTGGTTGTTGCTTAGAGGCGCCTCGGATAAAGGTCCCAAAGGACCGGGGAGTGGCATGCTCGAGTAGTAGTTACCTAGTTACAGAGGTAACCCGGCCTTGTGTTGGTAGAGATCCGGTTAGGTTCTCGGGACGTCCCGCCAGAGGCGATCCCATGTGGCAGTAGGAAGTTCCTTAGCCTGACCATTTGTTGGAAAATCCAAAGAAACAATACGCGCCCTGTACGGTTTTAGTTGTATACCTGCCATGAAATGTGGTGGTAACCTGCTATTGAACATGGTAGCTATAGTAGGCATAGGATAATGGTCGTATGCTGGCTAAGATTAATATTCTACTTTTGAAATGTTTTCTGCACTTTGCACTTATAATAATAATATCAAAGAACTTTCTACGTATCAAGCTTGTTTGACTATCATAAGAAGAAATCTCCTCCAATTCCACGTTTGCATTGTGTGTGTGGCAGGAGGTCTTATGGTAGTTTCATTTTCTAAAAAGCATATCGGATTTTCTTTTATAAATCTTGTTTTATTTAAAAGATAAACTGTTTTTGTTACTCACACCAGTCCCATGACTGATCCGGAGTTTATTGTTCTTTTCCTGAACTCTGGATGCTCACTATTTTCCACACGAGCAGTCTATAGTTGGGTTTTTCAGATAGTTAGGTTTGGTAGATTATCTGGAGCTAGTTCAGTCTTTGGATTTGGACGAGACTTGCTTGTCTTAGTCCATCGTGATGTTGGTTCGAGCTGCAGTTGGAGTTCTCTCTTGAAGATTATATTGGAGTTATTTGTTTCGCTGCTAGTGTTATTTATTTTCTTTTCCGCTGCTATTTTATTGTATCTTATCTCTGATGTATACGGATATTCATTGTATCATCTGTTGTATCAGGATGTTGTATCAGATGTTGTATATTGATATTCATTATTTCTTCTACTGTGTTGTTATATTTAATGGTGTTATAAGCTCCGACGCACCAGGTCGACATTGGGATCTGCGGCATTAGAATATGAGTGTCGTATTCGGTGCCGATTTTCGAAGGTTGAGTCCGGATCGTTACAAATCAACTCCCGTTTGAATTTCAAACTTATTCAACTTCAATTTCATTTTAAATTAATTCAATTCAAATTTTCCATTTGAATTTTATGCTTATCCATCTTTAATCACAATTCCAGTTAATTCAAATCAAATTCATTTGTACTAATTCTAGTCAAATCTCAACTTAAAACCATCTTGAATTTCATAAATTCGAGTTAAATTTTTAAATGTTGATCAAATCAACCTTTACCTTTAAATTTACAACTTAAATCTTTAAAACATCTGATCCTGAGTCCAAATTTCAAAATTCCATTTAAATTACCTTTCTTAACTTATTTCAAAATTCAAATAAGAGTTCAGAACTTTTAAAATGATATAATCTTCATAATCCAATTTATTACTCAATTTTGACTTCAAAACCAATCCTTAGCAAATTTTCAGCAAGCTCATTTCTAAAATTCAAATTTTTAAGTACAAAGCAATTTCCCTTTTCATAAGTTCAATCTTATTTCTATTTTATTTCAGTAATAGATGTATATTACCTTAATCCATTTCTTATTTAAAAATAATCCAATTCTCGGTTTCATAGATTATTAATAATAATATGATGATATTAGGACAAGCCAAAGTAAATAAACATCCAAATTATTTAAAACATTTACCAATAGCATCCATCAATAACACACATTGTCCACTTCCAGATCTCAAATCCATTTGAGATCGCACATAACTCCCATCTCAAATCAGCCCATTTAACTTCCCTAAGTTAAATTTTAATTTCAACTTCAAATTTCTAATTCAGATTGTTCTTGTTTAACTTTGATTTTATTCCTAATCAATTTAATTCAATTTCAAATTTCAATTAATTCATTACAATTCCATCTTTGAATTATTTCCAATTCTATTCTCAATAAATAAAGATAAATTTTATATTAGATTGTATTGCCATAAAATATTCCATACACTGATAAACTACACACTAGTAGTTCAAATATTACATCTATTTACCTAAAATAAGAGTCTTAAAGAAGTCATAAATCTAGATGCCTCCTCTATTACGTATGGGTCTAGAAAAGAATAGAGCCTTAGTATTCTTACGAGAAACCTTTCTATGGACTTCCTTCCAAAGGGTAAAGCCCGAACATACACTTCTCAGCCGGATGCCCCCACTAATAACATTTTCCACAAAATGTTTCTACACTCCCATCAATCTGGATAACCTTCATGCCTCCTGCAGCAGATCCCATGGCTTATTCTTCTTCTGTCTCTTGGGACAATTCCTAGGGATGTGTCCCGTCTTCTCACAATGATAGCAAATAGTCGTCTCATTGACCGGTTCAACTAGTTTACGCTTCACCTTTCTCACTTTAGGGCAATGATTTAGGAAATGCCCTTTCTTATGACACTTAAAGCACAAAATCTCGGAGTGAAACCGTTGGAATGTACCCTTTAATTCCTCCCTTGTTTTACTGCACTTGGCTGCGTAATGACCCTTATTGAAACATCTGTAGCAGGAGACATTATCATAAGGCCCTGATCCAGCCCTTTCCTTAACTTGTTTCTCATATTCCGGAATTCCTTCTTCTCGATCCTTACGTGTAGCTGCTCTTTGCTCTCTGCGTCTAGCCCACCATTCTTCATTCTTAGCCATCTTCCTTTAAAATTGAATTAGTGGAATTCTCTAACCTATATTAGACTTAATTAGTAGAATTCCAATCCTATATTCTTATTATCCTATTTAATTTCAATAATCAACAATCAATTTCCAATATTATAAAAACTATTGCTTTATATATCAAAATATGAACTTGTTTAAAGACAATTTTAAAACCGTCTTAAAATCTTTATATAAGAAAATAAAAAATACGCTCTCATATTAATGCATTCAACTCATTCTAGGGTACTATTGACCCTATCCTTAATAAGTAAACCCACCAGAGCCAAGGTTCTCGCTTAACCTTAAGCTCTGATACCAGAATGTAACGACCCAAAAATTCGACCTCGAAGATTCGACATTAATACATTCACTATAGAAATGCCAAGAAATCGAACGCCGAAAATTTCAAATTGTTAAAGAAAGAAGAAATAAGAAAGAAGAAGAACAGAAAACAACAACATCTTACATTCGCAGCGAATTAAGTATAATATCAAATAATAGCATTTACAAGAAAGCTGTAATTGTTAATTTACAACAATACATCAGAGTTACAACCAATAATAAATAAACTAGACAGTTGTACAACATGCCCTAGACTACAGACAATACACTCTAATACATAGCCGTAAACTCCATACGTTCCTGCCATCCAGCTCGCCTCCTGAGCTACAGAACGTCCTTACTTGAAAATCTGTAATACTCGGTCTGACCCGAGCACAACATCAAAGTAACACCTAGGTCAGGATGGAAACCAGTGTGAGTAAACCTATCTACATAAAATACTAAGATATGAAACTATTTAAAACCCGGGGTAACTCGTACCTTACTACAAGTTCTTAACTTCCCATAGTCAAATACACATCTTACAATCATATCTAAGCATTAATACTCAGATTAAATGACCAAATTCACATCATTTATTCCATTCCAGCTTATCTATATATCAAAGTCAAATCCATAAAGAATTATTGTAGATTCCAAATCGAAGTGGTTTCGGGTACTTACTGATACCCGACCCCAGTCTCTTCGAATCCAATATTGTCCTAAAAAACCAAAGCTGTTTAAGTTTAAACAATTCCATTTATAGCCAGAATTACATATTTAGATAGCCATTCATCACAGATAAATAAACCATATCATCACAGTTTAACCCAAACAATAATATTCCATAGAATCACAAATCACATATCAACTATCATCTAATCTAAGGCATACAACATCATTCAATCATTCATAAGCAAGATTAATTTGTTGCACCATTTCTAATTAATTTAATTTACTTAAATCAATTACTTGCAACTGTTGATACTCGAAGATTTTGATCAATGACAATGTGCTTTAACAAACAAGGAAGAAATATATGCAAATGCTGAAGGAAGATCGATGAAGATCAAACAAACTTAAAGTATTTTTTTATATATGTCTTAGTCTAGATTTATTGTTAAAATCTATCCTCAAGAAGCTTGCACGAACATTAGAAAACATTTTATAAACTTCATTTTCAATAAGTTTTCACTATGCATATTTATAAGTTCAGTCGACTGAACAGGAACAGCCAGTCGACTGAAACTGGAACAAATTTATACTCATGCACAGTTTCAGTCGACTGAATTTCCTACACAGTCGACTGAATTTGCTCCCGAAAATTTTACTTCATATTTTCAGTTGACTGAATTTCCTGCTCCGTCGACTGAATTTGAATCTGCGAATTTTCTCTGAAAAGACACCTTCTTCCTCCCAAGAGTTGCAACCATTCATCAATGGAAATGGAAGCATCTCTTGTTTGAAACCTTTGACAACATATGCACCTCTTCTACAAGTATATATACATGATTCTAACATCATTTAATTCACCGAATTCTCTTGCTTTAATCTTACTATTCTCTTGTTCATATTCTCTAGATATTCTCAAAGCAATCACCAATCTATTTCTTGAATCACTGTTTTTGTTTATAACATTCTTTTGATTCATAGCAATTCACATTTCCTAAATCTTCCTAAACACATTGCATACTCTCAAGGATAAGATTATAGGAATATTGTACTACATTAGACTCATTAGTATTGACAAGAACACAACAAGTCGAATATTGTATTTTAGTAATTGAGTTGAAGTCCTCTTCGGTAGTTGAGGCAAGAAATCCCATTCGGTTGTTCGGGTAAGTTGTAAACCTATTCCTCCGGGTGAAGTGAGGGTGTTAATTAGTGAAATTCCTAAGTGAAGCTTAGGGACTGGACGTAGGACGAGAGGTCCGAACCAGTATAAAATCCTGGTGTCTCCTTGCATTTACCTACTTTATCTACCTAGACTATTTCATTATTCCATATTACACGATCCTACCGCATAGCCTCTTTCAATTGGTATCAGAGCAAGGCCGTCCTATAACCATAACACCGTTATTAGACATTGATAATATGGAAAACAACGCAAGTACAAGCACAACATCTGCCTATAGTTCTACATTTGCGGAAGGACAATCTACCCAAAGACCTCCTCTATTCAATGGACTAAACTATAACTATTGGGCTACAAGGATGTGGATTTATATGGAAGCAACAAGTTTCGAAGCCTGGAATGCTACTCAAGCAGAGTTCGTTGTACCCACAACCGATTATCCTACATGGACACAAATTCAAAAGAATGAAGCTAGTGCAAATGCCAAAGCTATGAATATGCTATTTTGCGCCCTAGATAGAAATGAATTCAACCGTGTTAGCATATGTACTACTGCATATCAGATATGGGAAACACTTAAAGTCATACATGAAGGCACAAACAAGGTTAAACAAACAAAGATATCCATGCTGAAGAATCAATTCCAAAACTTTAGAATGCGACAAAATGAATCCATCAATGACATGTACTCAAGATTTCAAGACATTCATCATGCTCTAATCGGACTAGGAGAAAGATACACGGACTTTGATGTTTGGTCTAAAGTTCTAAATTCACTCACTGATGAATGGGAGAGAAAAGTACTAGCAATCGAGAAAGCAAATGATCTATCTATAATGAAACCAGAAGAATTGATTGGAAATCTTATGTCGTATGAAGTAAATATGCAAGCTAAAAAGGATGAAGCTCAAGAAAGAAAGAATGTTGCTTTTCATGCAGAAAAGGAAGAATCGGAGTCTGAAGATGAGGATCTAGCATTTATAGCCAAAAATTTCAAGCAATTCTTAAAGTGTAGAAAAGGAAACAAAAACGGATTCAAAAAGAATTTCTTGAACAAACCTTCATCCTCAAATATAGAATGCTTCAATTGTCACAAGAAAGGACACATGCAAAAAGATTGTCAAGAACAAATGAAGGAAAATCAGAAAAATTCAAAAACAAAAACAAGAAGGATAAATTCAAAAAGAAGGCATTTTCTGTAACATGGGACGATTCAGATTCATCTTCATCCGAAAATGATAGTGATAGCGACAACGAATAGGAAAATGTATGCTTCATGGCTCAAGAATTTGAGGTAAATAATTTAACTTTCGACAATTTAATTGAAGTAAACACTGAACTTTTAAGCACAATAAAAACTCTTAAAAAGAAACTCAAAGAAACTCGTGAAAATCAAAAGAAAGCTGAATTTGAAAGGGATATGTTAAAAGATGAAAAGAAAATCTTAGAAGAAGAACTTGAAAAAGTTCAAGAATCTCATTCAAATTCGGAAACTCAATTATCACTTTTAAGTCAAGAAATTGGAACTCAAAAAACAAAGAATGATATAATTGTTTCTGAATATCATGAGTTAAAAACTAAGATTAGACAAGTTGAGTTAGAAAATAATAGTCTTCAAGCTAGATTAGATAACATCACTAAAAAAATTTCTAACTTTAACAAAGGAAGAGAAAATTTATCTAAGATTTTAGAAAATTCTCACTCCTCTTCAAGTAAACATGGATTAGGATATAAAAAGGAGTCAAAAATTCCTAAAAAGAAAAATACAAATTTTAAGGGGAATATGGATTCAAAACAACAAATATTACTAAAGAAACCAATTAAAACAAAAGTAGAAAACAAGGTAGTTAAAATTTGGGTACCAAAGACTAACAATGTATTAATAAGATATAAATATATTAAAACATTTATGGATAATATTCATCATAATGAAAACTATATTTATAAAAAGGATACTAAACCAAATTGGGTTTGGTTTCCTAAACTCTAACTTTTTAGGACCCTATTAAAAGGTGGGTACCAATAATTTCATATTTATTTTCAGGTCCCACTCAAAAAGAAGAAATGGATTTTAGACAGTGGTTCTTCAAAACACATGACCGGAGACAAAGATATGCTTACAAACATCACATACTTTGATGGTGGCTCGGTTACCTTCGGAGACAATTCAAAAGGCTATGTCATTGGCAAAGGAGATGTGAACAATTACGGTACATCCAATTTACCTTTTATAATAAATGTTTCATAAGTTGAAAATTTAAAACATAATCTACTTAGCATAAGTCAACTGTGTGACAAAGGTTTTAAAATAACTTTCTCGAATAGTAAATGTAGTATTTTTGATCAAAACCAAAATCTTGTTTTTGAAGGAAATAGAGATAGAAATATTTATGTTTTAAATATGAATATTAATCATAATTCAAGTTGTGTTTACTTGCCAAAGATAATGATCCTTGGTTATGGCACAAAAGATTTTGTTATATAAATTTTAAAACTATTAGAAAACTTTCTAAAAATGAATTAGTAAGAGGTTTACCCAAAATAAACTTTAAAATAAATAATCTTTGTGATGATTGTCAAAAAGGAAAATTAACGAAATCATCTTTCAAGTCTAAGAAAAATATTTCGACTTTACAACCATTAGAATTATTACACATGGATTTATTTGGACCAACACAAGTTCAATCCATTAATCATAATCGATACGTATTTGTAATAGTTGATGATTTTTCAAGATATACATGGACTATTTTTATGAAAAATAAAAGTGACACTTTTGAGCATTTTAAAACATTTGTCAAAAGAATTCAAAACACTAAAGATTTGAAAATTAAAAATATTCGAAGCGATCATGGAGGCGAATTCGAAAATGAAGTTTTTGAAACTTTTTGTAAAAAGAAAGGAATAAATCATAACTTTTCTTTTCCTATAACTCCTCAACAAAATGGAGTTGTAGAAAGAAAGAATAGAACATTACAAGAATGCGCAAGAACATTATTAAATGGATGTTCTCTACCAAAACATTTTTGGGTAGAAGCCGTTGCTACTGCATGTTATGTATTAAATAGAATATCAATTAGACCATTAACTAAAAATAATTCTTATGAACTATTTAATAATAAAAAGCCAAATATATCTTATTTTAAAATATTTGGATCAAAATGTTTCATTTTAAATATAAAAGATCAACTAGGAAAATTCGATTCAAATGCTGATGAAGGAATTTTCGTAGGATACTCAGAACGAAGTAAAGCATATCGAGTATTTAATAAACGAACAAACTTAATTGAAGAAACTTTGCATATTTCTTTTGATGAAAATTTTAATAAAATTTTAAATATAAAAGATGATGAAGAATTGATAAATATAGAAGAAAAAAACCTTGAAAATAATAATAATGAACTAAGATCTCCTCCTAGAATATTACGATATTATCCAACTCAAAATATAGTAGGAGTAATAAATTCTCAAGTTAGAACAAGAAATCAACTAAATCAAATGGGTCATGTAGCTTTCATTTCATCAATAGAACCTAAAAATCCAAAAGAAGCATAACCAGATGATTATTGGATTATCGCAATGCAAGAAGAATTAAATCAATTTGAACGTAACGATGTTTGGGAATTAGTTCCCCGTCCTAATAATCAATCAGTGATTGGAACAAAATGGATTTGCAAAAACAAAGTAGACGAACAAGGTAATATAACAGGAATAAAGCAAGACTAGTAGCACAAGGGTATAATCAAGAAGAAGGTATTGATTTTGAAGAAACTTTTGCTCCCGTTGCAAGACTTGAAGCAATACGTATACTATTAGCCTTTGCATGTTTTCACAATTTTATACTTTATCAAATGGATGTTAAAAGTGCATTTTTAAATGGTTTTATTAAAGAAAACGTATATGTAGAACAACCTCCTTTATTTATACATGAAAAATATCCGGATCATGTATTTAAATTAAAGAAAGCACTATATGGTCTTAAACAAGCACTCGTGCTTGGTATGAAAGACTTAAAAGTTATTTATTAAACTCGGGATTTAAAATTGGAAAAGTATATCAAACGCTTTTTATTAAAAATACTACCAAAGATATTATAATAATTCAAATATACGTAGACGATATTATTTTTGGTTCAACAAATGAAAATTTATGTAAAGAATTTTCAAATATAATTACTAATGAGTTCGAAATGTCTCATATGGGAGAATTATCATATTTTCTCGGACTTCAAATCAAACAATTAACAAATGGAATTTTTATAAACCAAGAAAAATATTGTGCTAATTTAATTAAACGATTCGGCATGGAAAACACTTCTGCTAAACCTACTCCTATGAGTACCACTACACATCTCGATCGAGTTGAAAATGGCAAAAGTGTAGATTAAAAATTGTTTAGAAGTATGATAGGTTCCTTACTTTACTTAACCGCTAGTAGAACTGACATAATGATGAGTGTTTGTTTATGTGCACGTTTTCATTCTGATCCTAAAGATTCACACTTAAGAGCAGTAAAACGAATAATGCGATACCTTAACAAAACTAAAGATTTCGGTCTTTTCCTTCCAAAGGAGTGTTCATTTGAGTTAGTATCATTTAGTGATGCTGATTTTGGTGGATCTCGAACAGATAGAAAAAGTAAAAGTGGTACTTGCCATTTCATTGGAAAATCGCTTGTATCTTGGTTTAGTAAGAAACAAAATTGTGTCTCGCTTTCCACATGCGAAGCAGAGTATATATCAGCTGCTTTAGCTTGCACTCAAGTTATATACATGCAACAAACACTTAAAGATTTTAATATTGATTTAACAAATTGTACAATATATTGTGATAATACAAGTATAATAAACTTATCTAAAAATCCGATTAATCACTCTCGTACAAAACATATAGATATTCGTCACCATTTTCTACGAGACAATATCGAAAAAGGAATAATTAATTTAGAACATATTTCAACTGAAAATCAAATTGTCGATATATTTACTAAACCTCTATTAGAAAACTCCTTCATAATATGAATAATGTCTTTTAAAGATATCGTATAGAGAAAAATCTATACAATTAAGTCGACTAACATTATCTGTTCAGTCGACTCAATAAAGAAAATATGGGATTTTCAATTTACTTTTCAAATATGTTACATAATATTTTGTCAAATAATATTCACCATACATTTTTAACAGAATTATGGTAACCATTAAATCATTAAGTGGATGAAATACTTTAAGGATTTATAACCACTATATATTTAGAAAATTCATACTATAAATATATCTTAAAAATATTATTTTCACAACTCATTCTCACAAATAAAAGTTTTATAAAAATGTCGTTTAACAACTCTCTTTCCCCGATCAACATCACTTCTTCTGTCGAAAATACTCCAACATCTCCAAAACTTCCCACTCCAACGCCGACACATGAGCCAGTTTTCAAATGGAACAATTATCGTACCGGCTACACACCAGAATCCAACAAAGCAAAACGCGGACTCTTTATTTCTCCAGACACAAAAATAAAGATTGATGAAATTCATCACTTTCAACAACAACAAATAGATCTTCAACGAGAATTATACTTCGAGCAAAAGGTTACGGCTAGACGTTTAAGCTTCCTTGAGCAAATCGGTTTACGATTTTGTGGATCAAAAAAGAACGAAGTGGTTGAACCCCTACCTCGCCCCGTTAGCTCGCTTGATCCGTCTTCATCTTATCGTACACCAATCGATCCTGTGAATCCTTGGATTTCTCCTAAGACTCCTCAATATAGTCCAAATTCATGGGATATCAATTATATGAAGAATGAAGGGAAAAAGAATCCAAGTCCATATCCTAAGAAATAGTTTGTATTGAAATCTATTCATGATATTACATCTATATAATTGTAATTATATCCTTGAATAAAAAGTTTGCCTTCAAAATTAACAAGGAACAACAAAATACATAAGTCAGTCGACTAAAACCCCCGGTTCAGTCGACTGAACTTAAGACAGAATGCAAAAAAAATTACAATTCAGTCGACTGAATCTTCTGCTCAGTCAACTGGAATACTAACAGAAACTTTCAGGCAAACATTCAGTCGACTAGAAACCCTGTTCAGGCGACTGAATTTAGCCCATAAAATTTTCGGCCCCAATTCAGTCAACTGAACAGTGAATTCAATCGACTGAACGCTAATTCCCAGGCAAATTTCCCCTTTTAACCACCAATTTTTACCCTACGAATTCACTTTTTACCTCCTACAAACTTTCTTCCCCAAATTAATTTCGAAACCCTAGCCCCCAAATTTCTCAAAATCCACTCAAATCTCACCCAAATGGCACCAAAAAGATCAAGAGCTTCATCTTCTTCATCCTCCGAGCCAATTGATGCTCAAATAGCACAATGGCTTTACGATGGAACCGCTGTCACTAGATGGAATAAGATGAAGAATTCCCGAATTTTCGAGCATTCTTTCGTGGATTTCCAAAGCTTTCAAACCTACAACATCCAAGCGTTAACAGATCCAGCAGGTTTAACTTCTCTTTTAGATTTGAAAAGAAATGACCATGCCATAAATCATGTAATGGTTAAATCATTTTATGCTAATATTAATCTTGGACACCAAACTCCAGGAAATCCAAACAATAGTGTTTGGAGTATGGTATATGGAAGAAAGTTTGATTTTCCTTGGATAGAATAGCACACATTTTAGAATCACCAAATGTCGGAAGAAAGCTAGAGGAGATAGAATTCAATCCACATATTCGCGACAACATAAACCATCGATTTATGGATGATAATATCAACTTTAGAGATTTTAAGTCCACCTCTCTTCGACCTATGGCAAGAATCCTCCATAAAGCCCAAATGAGAACATTTACTCCTTGCACGGGCTTGTACGAAATTGTCTACCCAAATAACTATCGAGCTCCGCTTATTCTTGATGAGTTTCTCACTTTTAATAATGGCAAAATGCGCACTATCTACTTTGGAGAGTACATCATGCGACTTCTCCTCAATGTCGATACGCCATTACCTGAGTTGGAGAATATAATGGTCCATCAAATTAACCACAGGACCATAAGCCTAATGCAACTCCCATCTCGACCTTCTCGCATAATATCGACCTCCTCGCCGAATGGGAAGCAAGGCATCAAGAACAACAACAACAACAACCTTCTCAACTTCACCACGAAGAACATCTCGAGCAAGATGATGAAATTCGTCTTGTTGACCCAAGCTTCACTACCAACCAATCCTTGGGGATATTGTCAAGAAATCAACAAATTCTTGACACTCGTCTTAAAAAGGTAAACCATAAGCCTGACAAAATCAAAGGATTCTTCAACAAGTTGTGGGATGCAATCTCATGCTCAAGCACCACTACTGCTTCAACATCTCACGGCAAACATCCGGCACCTACGTTTACATGGATGACATCCGAAGAGCACACAAGTAGCAGCACTAGCGGGGCTAGTTGTGGCCAAGGAGGAAGAGCGCACAGACCACCAACAGGAGGACCCGTCATACGTGAACCAACAGGAAGAGAAGGTTCATATGACTGGGATAGAGATGAGTAATTTTTTGGTTTGATGTGTATTTTTGACTTTCTAGTGGCTTGTATAAATAGCCATTTTATGCTTGTTTGTCACAACATTTTTTACTTTTCTTAAGCCATGATTATGCAAATATGCTTCAGTGATTGTTTTGATAAATTATTACTACTGTTAGTACTTCCTTTTTGTCAATGACAAAGGGGGAGAAAATCTATGATACTAACTTTGTTTTGTAGGAAAGATAGTGCATACATTCAGGGGGAGAAATATAAATTAGTATTGTCATCAATCAAAAAGGGGGAGAATGTTGATACCCGAAGATATTGATCAACGACAATGTGCTTTAACAAACAAGGAAGAAATATATGCAAATGCTAAAGGAAGATCGATGAAGACCAAACAAACTTAAAGTATGTTTTTATATATGTCTTAGTCAAGATTTATTGTTAAAATCTATCCTCAAGAAGCTTGCACGAACACTAGAAAACATTTTATAAACTTAATTTTCAGTTAAGTTTTCACTATGCATATTTTATAAGTTCAGTCGACTGAAGAGGAACAGCCAGTCGACTGAAACTGGAACAAATTTATACACATGCACAGTTTCAGTCGACTGAATTTCCTACACAGTCGGCTGAATTTGTTCCCGAAAATTTTACTTCATATTTTCAGTTGGCAGAATTTCCGGCTCAGTCGACTGAATTTCCGGCTCATTCGACTGAATTTCAACCTGCGAATTTTCTCTAAAAAGACACCTTCTTCCTCCCAAGAGTTGCAACCATTCATCCATGGAAATGGAAGAATCTCTTGTTTGCAACCTTTGACAACATATGCACCTCTTATACAAGTATATATACATGATTCTAACATCATTTAATTCACCGAATTCTCTTGCTTTAATCTTACTATTCTCTTGTTCATATTCTCTAGATATTCTAAAAGCAATCACCAATCTATTGCTTGAATCACTGTTTTTGTTTATAACATTCTTTAGATTCATAGCAATTCACATTTCCTAAATCTTCACACACACATTGCATACTCTCGAGGATAAGATTATAGGAATATTGTACTACATTAGACTCATTAGTGTTGACAAGAACATAACAAGTCCAATATTGTATTTTAGTAATTGAGTTGAAGTCCTCTTCGGTAGTTGAGGCAAGAAATCCCGTTCGGTTGCTCGGGTAAGTTGTAAACCTATTCTTCCGGGTGAAGTGAGGGTGTTAGTTAGTGAAATTCCTAAGTGAAGCTTAGGGACTGGACGTAGGACGAGAGGTCCGAACCAGTATAAAATCCTGGTGTCTCCTTGCATTTGCCTACTTTATCTACCTAGACTATTTCATTATTCCATATTACATGATCCTACCGCATAGCCTCTTTCAGCAACATCCTAATTTTTATAAAAATTAAAATTAATAATTAATATAGATTTTGCAATAAAATTGAAATTAATTTGAAAAATTCAAAATGAATTAAATAAGTGTTGATTTGTATATCTAAATAAGATTTGAAATTGCATTTGAGTTTAAAAATTCAAAATAATAAATATTTTTAAAATTATTTGAATTTAGATATATGTACATATATGGGTAGATTTCTATTTGAATTTAAATTTGAAGTTGAATTTGAATTTGAATTTGAATTTAAAATTTAATTAAATATCTTAGTGAAATAATTTGGATTTAAAATGATATATATATATATACTTTATTTAATGTGTAAATATTTTTAGAACATTTTCTTTAAAATTGTACATATTTAAATAAAGAAGAATATACTAACAAAAATAGAAAATGTAATTAAAAATCAACATAAAATGTAAAAGAAAAGTGTTTAATTTATAGAACATAAGTTAAACAAGTGTTAAATTTTAAGTTAATAGATTAATAAGTGTAATCCATGAAGCAAGGAAATTAACAAGTGTCATTTTCTTTGTTTATATTCTCTGAGAAAATAAATAAAAATAAGAAACAAGGTTATAAACACAACATCCCTCTCTTTATCATCTCTTTATTCATTTTCAAATGAAACAAAAGCCTGTATAAACTTTCTCAAACTAGAAAAAAATCATCAAGCAAATTTAAGAACAAATCAAACCAGAAAATCAAAAGACAAAGAAATTTCAAACCTCTTTTACAATATGTAGCCTGAAAATCATCTCAAACATCAAAGCAAGGATTTCAGCTTTAAACCTTAAGCAAATTCAAAGCTTCAATTCAACTAAATCAAAGATTTTATGGATCAAACAACAAAGATCAAAACCAAAAGTCAATTTCCAACTTTTTTCAATTTCAAGATAATCCCGGGCTTCTTCTCAGTTCTTCTTGATCGGGTGAGTAAACTCTGTTGAAATGTGGATTTTAATTAGTTATTGTGATCATGTCTTTAGTTAAGTTGTAAAAATTGGTTATATCTATATGAATATGAGTATATGTGATTGTGATTGTCTGGATACATCAATATGAGACATGTTTCATGTTTACAGGTTCTAAAACCTGTTTCAAAAATCAAAAGCTCCTTCTCAAATCATTTTCAGGCTTTATAATCTAAATGAAACTTGTTTATATAAACATGATTTAAGTTTAAAAATTATTTTCCAATAAAATTATTACGTGGTTTTCTAAGAAACAAGGAAAAACAGTGTAAACTCTAAATTGGGTAAAAATCAAATATCATGTTTACTTTTTTCAATTAAATCATCGAAAACGTTTTTGGAAATAATGATTTTTGAAATTGAAATCCGAATTTTAAGTATGAATTCAAGGAGAACTTGCGGGTTGAATGATATTGGGTTTAAGGGGAAATTCTGGTGATCGATGATCGGAGAGGTCTCGGGATCATGGCTGTGGGTGGTCGGGGGATGGGCGAGCTTGGGAAAAACGTTCGAGAAAATTCCTGATCATCGTGGTGGTCGGACGTTGATAATCTAGGGTTTAAGCCAATGTTTTTGTATTGGTTGGAAATCGAGCTACTACGAGGTCTCTAGTGGATGAAGTGTCACCAGAGCTGGGGGAAACGTTGTGAGCTGAACGGAGAGGATGTGGTTGCGGTGGCGTTCTGACGATCTAGATCGTCGGAGCGAGTCAATTCTTTGGCGACCATTATTGTTTCGATCTGGATCATGTAGCCAAATTGCAGATTTGTCATCGATTCATATTGCTGGGTGTTTTGATGGGTCGAGTGGATGATCATCGACAGGTCGATGGTCGTAGCACCGACGAGAGTTGATCGAAACAGTTGTGCATGTGCACAATGTATTTGGGTTGTGTCAGTATGAAGTGATTTGGGAAGAAGGGTAAAAAATCAAAGTTGTTTTCGGGGAATCACGGTGCTGATTCGAGGGAGGTCTCGGGTATTTTTTAATACATACCGGGTGATAAAAACTTAAACAAAATTTTAAGTTTTAGAATGAAAATTTGGGGTTAGCTCGGGGATGACTCGAAGCAAACACACATTCACCTCGGGGAGCACTTGGGTAGTTCTCGGGTTTGTGGCAAAACAGCTTTCAAAATTTTAAAATAAATTCAAAATTTAAACATTGTTAACCCATATTTAACATAATTGTTTTGGTTTAAATTTTGGATAAATAAAGGTTTTAAGTAAGTTATTTTTAAAAGTAATTAAGTTTAATTTAATAATTATGTGATCATTAATTATAAATTAATTCTTAATTTATTTTAAATAAATAATATAATTAAAAGGTTAATTAATATAAAATGTTGTTTTAAATTTTTAATTAACCTTAATATCTTAAATTAATTAATGTATTAATAATGATTAATTATAAGTTTATTAATTAAAGAATAGTCAATTAAAGGTTAATTAATTATTAATAAAAGGTTAATTATTTTATAATTAAGGATAAATTCATTTGTGTACTTAATTAAAGAATAATTAATTAATGAAAGTAATTAAGATAAATTAATTAATAATTAAGCATTAAATAATAATTAAGCATTAATTAATAATAATTTATTTATTTATTAATTAATAATTAAAGATTAATTAAATGATAATTAAGGTTAACTAGTGAAAATAATTAGGTGGTTAATTGATTATAATCACACGATTAATTCATCTTAATTATAGATGATTGATTATTATTGAATTCTTTGTATTGATTGATATCCCTGATATGTGGTTGTGATACTATGTGATATGAATTGCTTTGTGCTAAGCTGTGACATCTGTGAATATATTACTGTGTGAATGTGAAAACCCCTTGGCTGTAAAATGGTATTTGAATTTCGATGCGACAGGGGGTCGGATTTCAGTTGGTTATCCAAAACCCACATCAAATATTAATGGTGAATATTTGTCATTGATATATCCATGTATTTTTAAATTAAGCACTCGCTATTCGGTTTGGTCGGGAGAGGACTTAGAGTTATATAACCCATTCCGAAAAGTGATACGACAAAATGGATGGCCTTTGAAGACGGTGGTGAAGACCATGTGTTTTCGAGAACGATAGGATAACCTGTCAAATGACTCTATACTAAATGGCCCCAGTATGGACATCTTCATATGTGATGGGGAGTCTGATCGGGATTGTGGATACTCGGATTGCAAGGGCTTCTTTGGAAGTGCATTCGGTTCTGTCTGACCGAAACGGACTTGTATGGTTGTCTATCTGACATTACACTTTGAGATATAAAGCTGATCTCTATCAAATACATTTTTGTTTGGTGGCGGAGAATTTATTCTCTTAGCTTAACACCCTTTTCTGAGACGTACGAGCTCAGAGGTTATGTAGTTGATGGTTATCAGTAATATACTTCCAATTTGGTACTGTGGCATGCTAAGTGCTGCTGATCATTCGTGGATCAAAGCATGACTTTTGTGCAAAGCGTAGCTTTGTGGACGAGACCTCGCCGGACCTCACAAACCGAAAATGGTCGAAACAGGAAGAATGTAGCAAGGTTATGACGGTCGTGCCCTTTAGTGTATGTCCATTTCCGTTTGGAAAAAGGAATGGTGTGGATGCTGGGATTCGAGCCCATGTCTCCACGGCCACAACGTGGAATTTTTACCACTAAACTACAGCCACCCCGATTCCGACCACTGGAACACACACCATCCCACCCAAAACTTCGCCGCAGTTCCCTTCTCTATTTTTCCCAGGTCCGATTCAACTCGATGCACTGATGTAAATTCAAAATAAATTAAATAATGTTGATTTATATATCTAAATAAGATTTTAAATTGCATTTGAGTTTAAAAATTCAAAATAATAAATAGTTTTAAAATTATTTGAATTTAAATATATATATATATATGGGTAGATTTGAATTTGAATTTGAATTTGAATTTGAATTTGAATTTGAATTTGATGTAGAATCTGAATTTGAGTTTAAATTTTAAATAGATATCTTAGCGAAATAATTTGGATTTGAAATAATACATATATATATATGTAATTTATTTAATGTGTAATTAGTTTTAAAACATTTTCTTTAAAATAGTATATATTTAAATAAAGAAGAATATACGTACAAAAATAGAAAATGTAATTAAAAATCAATGTAAAATGTAAAAAGACAAGTGTTTAATTTATAAAACATAAGTTAATCAAGTGTTAAATTATAAGTGAATAGATTAACAAGTGTAATCCTGAAGCAAGGAAATTAACAAGTGTCATTTTCTTTGTTTTTATTTTTCAAGAAAATAAATAAAAATAAGAAATAAGGTTATAAACACAACATCCCCTCTTTATCATCTCTTTATTCATTTTCAAAGGAAACAAAAGCCTGTATAAACTTTCTCAAACCAAAAAAAAAATCATCAAGCAAATTTAAGAAAAATCAAACCAGAAAATCAAAAGAAAAAGAAATTTCAAACCTCTTTTACAATCTGTAGCCTGAAAAATAATCTCAAACATCAAAGCAAGGATTTCTACTTCAAACCTTAAGCAAATTCAAAGCTTCAATTCAAATAAATCAAATATTTTTCATATCAAACAACAAAGATCAAAACCAGAAAGTAATTTCCAGCTTTTTTTCAATTTCAAGAAAATCCCAGGCTTCTTCTCTATTCTTCTTGATTAGGTGAGTAAATTTTGTTGAAATCTAGATTTTAACTAGTTGTTCTGATCATGCCTTCAGTTAAGTTGTAAAAATTGGTTATATCTACATAAATATGAGTATATATGATTGTGCATGGTTGGATACATCAATATGAGACCTCTTTTAGGTTTATAGGTTCTAAAACCTTTTTCAAAAATCAAAAGCTCCTTCCCAAATCATTTTCTGGCTTTATAATCTAAACGAAACTTGTTTATATAAACAGGATTTAAGTTTAAAATTATTTTCCAATAAAATTATTAAGTTGTTTTCTAGGAAACAAGGAAAAACAATGCAAATTCTAAATTGAGTAAAAATCAAATATCATGTTTACTTGTTTCAATTATATCATTGAAAACATTTTTGAAAATGATGATTTTTGAAAGTGAAATCAGAATTTTTAAGTATGAATTCAAGCAGAACTTGTGGGTTGAATGATATTGGGTTTAAGGGGAAATTCTGGTGATCGATGATCGGAGAGGTCTCGGGATCATGGATGTGGGTAGTCGGGGGATGGGCGAGCTTGGGAAAAATGATCAGGAAAATTCCTGATTATCATGGTGGCTGAATGTTGACAATCTAGGGTTTAGGAAATCGAACTACTACGGCGTTTTTGGTGGATCGAGTGCCACCAGACCTGGGGGAAACGTTGCGTAGCTGAACGGAGGGGTTATGGTTGCGGTGGCATGACTTATGACAATCTAGATCGTCGGAGCGAGTTAATTCTTTGGCGACGATTATTGTTCCAGTATGGGTCATGTAGCCAAATTGCAGATTCATCGTCGATTCATGTTGCTAGGTGTTTTGATGGGTCGAGTAGATGATCGTTGACAGGTCGATGGTCGTAGCATCGACCATAGGTGATCGAAACAGTTGTGCATGTGCACAATGTATCTGGGTTGTGTCAGTATGAAGTGATTTAGGAAGAAGGGTAAAAACTCGAAGTTGTTCTCGGGGAATCAAGGTGCTGGCTCGAGGGAGGTCTCGGGTATTTTTGAATACAAACTGGGTAATAAAAACTTAAACAAAATTTTAAGTTTTAAAATGAAAATTTGGGGTCAGCTCGAGGACGGCTCGAAGCAAGCACATTTTCGTCTCGGGGAGCACTCGGGTAGTTCTCGGGTTTGTGGCAAAACAGTTTTCAAAATTTTAAAATAAATTCAAATTTTAGACATTTTTAACCCATATTTAAGATAATTGTTTTGGTTTAAATTTTGGATAAATAAAGGTTTTAAGTAAGTTATTTTTAAAAGTAATTAAGGTTAATTTAATAATTATGTGATTAATAATTATAAATTAATTCTTAATTTATTTTAAATAGATAATATAATTAAAAGGTTAATTAGGATGAAATGTTGTTTTGAATTTTTAATTAACCTTAATATCTTGAATTAATTAATGTATTAATAATGATTAGTTATAAGGTTTATTAATTAAAGAATAATCAATTAAAGGTTAATTAATTATTACCAAAAGGTTACTTAATTTATAATTAAGGATAAATTTATTTATGTAACTAATTAAAGAATAATTAATTAATGAAAGTAATTAAGATTAATTAATTAATAGTAGCATTAATTAAGAATAATTTTGTTAATTTATTATATAATAATTAAAGATTAATTAAATGATAATTATGGTTAATTAATGAAAATAATTATGTGATTAATTGATTATAATCACATGATTAATTCATCTTAATTATAGATGATTGATTATTATTGAATACTTTGTATTGATTGATATCCCTGATATGTGGTTGTGATACTATGTGATACGAATTTCTTTGTGCTGAGTAGTGACATCTGTGAATATATTGCTTTGTGAATGTGAAAACCCCTTAGCTGTAAAATGGTATTTGAACTTTGATGCGACAGGGAGTCGGATTTCAGTTGGTTCTCTGAAACCCACATCGAATCTTAATGGGGAATCTTTATGATTGATATATCCACGTATTTTTAAATTAAGCGCTCGCTATTCAGTTTAGCCGGGAGAGGACTTTGAGTCATATAACCCATGCCGAATAGTGATACGACGAAATGGATGCATTTGAAGACAGTGGTGAAGACCGAGTGTTTTCGAGAACGATGGGATAACATGTCGAATGACTCTGCACTGAGTTGCTTCGGTATAGAGATCTCCATATGTGATGGGGAGTCTGATCGGGATTGTGGATACCCGGATTGCAAGGGCTTCTTTGGAAGTGCCTTCAGTTCCGTTCGAACCCGGAATGGACTTGTATGGTTGTATGTCTAATAGTATACTTTGAGATATAAAGCTGATCTTTATCAAATATATTTCTGTTTGGTGGCGGAGAATTTATTCTCTTAGCTTAACACCCTCCTCTGAGGCGTGCGAGTTCAGAGGTTATGTAGTTGATGGTTATCAGTAATATACTCCCAATTCGGTAGTGTGACATGTTGAGAGCTGTTGATCATTTGTTGATCAAAGCATGGCTTTTGTGTAAAGCGTAGCTTTGTGGACGAGACCTCGTCAGACCTCACAACCCGGAAATGGTCGAAACAGGAAGAATGCATCAAGGCTATGAGGGTGGCGCCCTTTAGGGTATGTCCATTTCCTTCTGGAAAAAGGTGGTATCATGGTATGTATCCTAGTTATTTAACATATGTGGTTGCTGCAAATTTATTACTTTGTGTTTGTTGCTTTGTGGTTGAGGGCCCTCGGATAAAGGTCGGTAATGACCGGGGGATGGCATACTCGTGTAGTAGTTACTTAGTTACAGAGGTAGCCCGGCTTTGTGTTGGAAGAGAGCTAGTTAAGTTCTCGGGGCGTCCCACCAGAGGCGCACCCATATGGCATTGGAAGTTCCTTAGCCTGACCATTTCTTGGAAATCCAATCACAAATACGCGCCCAGTACGGTTTTAGTTGTATAACTTGCCGTTCTTAAATGGTAGCTATAGTAGGCATAGTATAATGGTACCTATGTTGGCTAAGATTAATGTTATACTTTCGAAATGTTTTCACACTATGCACTAATAACAATATCAAAGAATTTTCTCGTATTAAGCAGATTTGACTATCATAAGGAGAAATCTTCCCCAAGTGTGCAATTGCAATGTGTGTGTGTCGGGAGGCGTTATGGTAGTTTCATTTTCCAAAAGCATGAATGGATTTATTTTTAAATTATTTTTGTTCAAACAACTGTTTTGTTTACTCATACCAATCTCATGGATGACCCGGAATTTATTGTTCCATTCCTAAACTCTGGGTGTCCATAATTTCCACACGGGTAGCCTAGAAGCAGGTGATCCATGTTTTGGAGCTAGCTTGGATTTAGAAGTCTTTTGGTCGCTATCATATGTTGGAAGCTTTTGGTTTGAATTCTTGGAAACTTTGATGTTTGGAAGAAGGTGCTTAGTTTGGATTCTCGCTCTTTCTTTTTGAAGACTCTATTGTTCCACGGTGGTGTTACTATTTAGTTGTTGTATTATGTATATAACACTCTGATGATGGTGGTTATGGGCTGAATCAAATGTTGTATCTATGATGTACCTGTAATGTTTATCAATGAAATCATCTTTTGTTTCCGCTGTTTATATTCATCTAATGTGGTTATAAGCTCCGCCGAACTGGATTTCGACGTTTGAATCTCTGGCAGTCGAATACAAATGAGGTATATGATGTCAATTTTTGAACGATGGATTTCAGGTCGTGACATTACTTCAATCACTATTAATCCTGCCTACTTAGCATTAATTAATTACAACCCAATTAATAATATCCTTTAATTTACCCATTAATTATCCATAATTACTTCCATTAAGTAATTTTCCCATTGGTTAATTATCCTAAATTAATTAACCTTTAATTATTAATTAATTTAACCTTTAGTTACTAATTAAGCGAATTAATCCTTAACAAATTTATCCTTTAATTACTTACATTAAGTAATTATCATTTAAGTAATTAATCTCTAATTACTTAATCAATTTATCCTTAATTACGAATTAATTAATATCTAATTAATTAACTCATAATTAATTAAATTAATTAACTACCCTTAAAGTCATTAATTAACTAATAAAATAAATTACTATTTAATTACTTCATCAATTTAATTAATCCTTATTCATTCAAGGTCTTAATTAACCTTATGATAGTCCATTTATATTTATTTAATTTCCAAATTATCATAAACATATTTAAAACATTTATCTTTATAATTAGCTTATTTAATTAAATCATTTAATTTAATTTTAAAAACAACTTAAGCGTTTAACTTTAACAAATTTAAGTTAAACAAATTATATCTTCCTTCAACCAAACAATTTAAAAATATTATCATATAATAGTTAAAAACTAGATTAAATTTAAATTTAAAACTTGCTTTTATAAAATTTGAAAAAAAATGTTTAAAATCCTGCTTCGGGTTCAACCCGAAGATCACTCGAGTCCTGCCTTGAGTAAAACCCACCTTCCTTTCTATTATATTTTTTAAAATTAGATTTTAGTTTAAGTTAAAATCTGAAACATGATTATAACTCTCGCGTTAAACCCGAAGATCAACTCGAGCAAACAACTCCCATCCCTAAGTATTCCTTCGAGTCCACCCCTCTCCCAAACCAATCATCACTGACACCACCCGACCACCTGTGCACATGCACCATCAATCGCCAGGGCTCCAGCCTCCAAAACCACCACCGACAAGTCGACCTCGACCCACTCTTGCCTTCTGACCACCCAGAAACAAGAATCAAACTCGAAAGCAAAATTGAGTTACCTCAATCAAAAAGGCACAACAGCCATCACCAGAAATTGCCTCGAACTGCCGACGCCGACCACCAGCACCCCTGCAACTCCGGCCACACTTTGCTGGCCTTCAACGCTACCATTCCCCCAAGCTCGGTGAAACTCGATCCACTAGAGACAACGTAGTGACCCCATTTCCAGCCTCGACCTATTTTTTTGTTTAAACTCTATTCCGACGATCATCGCTGCCACGATGGATGATAAATCCACTTAGCATTTTTTCCAAGACCACCAGACTTACACCTACCTCTAGCAAAGTTCGCTACCACCCCGAGAGCTCCGGCCACTAGAAAAATTCCAAAACTCACTTTCTAGTCATCCTCGAATAACTCATTTGATCCAAAACTAAAAATTATGATTTTCTTTTTAAAAATCATATTTTCCAAGGTCGATTAAAGTTATATACTTGAATCAGCAAATTATAACATTTGATTTAAACATGTTTTAAATATCTTACTGTAATATCTAGATTTCCAAAGAATTTCAAACTTATTTCACATAAATTTATTTTTAAAACTTTGGTTTGCTTAAACAAAGATAACTGGTTTAAATTCTTCATCCTATAAGAGAATGTATGAAGAGATTTTGAATTTTGATTCAATTTTAAACTCTGTGACAATAAACAGAGATGAACATAAACATATCAAACATGCACACCTCAACACATTCATATATCCAGGAATCCATACATATGCAAAGCATAATTCATCTTAAAAATTCACATGCAACAGACGTTTATTTACATAAGATTTTAAAATAAAATGTTTACTCACATGTAACTTAAGAACAGAGAACAGTTTTGATTTTTGCTTTGGAACATGAGCACTTCCCTGCCTCTGTTTTGGAAGTGCAGGAATTTAGGCTCCGGCTGACCGACCCAGGAAGTCCGGTCGACCGACCTGCTACCCCGAGCACTTCTCTACCTCTGGTCCGGTCAACCAACTCAGGAAGTCCAATCGACCGACCTGCTCCTATTTTTCCCGTTTTGCCTATTTTGCTCATTTTGATTGGTTTTCCAAATTTTATCGATTCAAGTTGGTTCTTAGTGGTTTTTATTGCATCTTTGGCTTTGATAACTTATTTTTGACTTCATTCACGGGTTTTCATAAATAATCCCTCTAAATCTTATTAAAAGCTCCCTTCTCTAATTCATAAATTCTATTTAAAACACACACAATTTCGCACTCCGAGCGAAGTGGGAGGAGAATCAAATGATTAGATAAAATGCGTGCAATGAACA
Organism: Allium cepa; assembly: GCA_030765085.1. Taxonomy (NCBI): domain Eukaryota; kingdom Viridiplantae; phylum Streptophyta; class Magnoliopsida; order Asparagales; family Amaryllidaceae; genus Allium; species Allium cepa. Next base: position 180,444,781 of record CM060940.1, read on the forward strand.
TATGCGTTCATCTTTTCAATTAATTCCCAATCTATTCGTTTGAACGTTTTGACCTTTGGGTCTGGTTTACCGATAAAATGAGGTAAACTTTGTACTGCTTTGAGTGTGAAATTAACTAACGGACAGTAAACCGTTTAGTGCGAATGAGTGGTTATGGGACTCACGTTACCACTTTTTGGATTCCTTTTCGAGAGTTGTGACACATTCTACCAGTTAGTGGTGTCCAGTACTGGGGCTCCGGACCTTCACCACTACGGTTTGTTGCCTTTGGGATAGTGTCTTCGGACTATCTCCTTCAGATTTGTTGCCTTCGGGTATGTTGCCTTCAGGTTTGGTTTGTTGCCCTAATAGTGTCGCTTTAGGAGTTGGTCTTTATGAGCCGCTCGGGTGATATTTGGGTTTGGAGCCTTCAGGCTTATGGATCCTTGTTTATACATTACTGAGCTCGAGCAATCTTATGTTTCATTGATATTATATTCCCTTGGTATCGCCCTTCGGTGTTGGTCTTTTTGAGCCGCATGATGTATAGCGATTGCCTTGTGGAACTTGTGTTACCTTCATTGGTATTTGTTAATTTCCATTATGGCTTGTTTTGGGATATTCCTATCCTTTGTTTCTTTGAGTTGCCGATATATACGAGGCTTGTTATGATATGATTCATCTTTTTGTTAGATGATTGTGTTATCTCTTTTAGAGATCATTGTTATATTTTGTGACCTTACAGGTTATTGTTGTTCAGTTTATCTTACTGATTTGTTTAGCTAGACTGACCCGTGTATTTTATACTCGGGTCAGACCGAGATGTTTCAGGTTAGGTGCTTTTGGAATTAGCCTATTTTGCTTCCGCATGAACTATTCAGCTTGTTCCTTTTTGTTAAAGCTTTTTGTGTAGTCCTTTTTGTTGTAAATCTGATATATGTATTCTTTTGGATTCGTCTGTATATTGTGGTTTGCTATACCACTTGACGTGTATCAGTTTGTATACTCTGTTATGTATCGGTATATATGTATATGATGATCTACTGTTCTGTGATGTGCATTACATTTGAGTTGTTATATTCTGTTCTGATAGATCCTCCAACCACCTACGGTTTTGTTTTAGGTATTCATTGGATATGTCGATCCGGTGTGTATGATCATTGTCGATGTATTCAATAGATAGTTAGAGCAAGGCTATAGATGGTCGCTCCTAGCCAGCCTTATTCTCCGTGTTAATTGACGGCATTACCCTATAGTGTCCTTGGCTAACGTGGGTATAGTGGTGGGGCGTCACAGCTTGGTATCAGAGCTGAGTTCAGAACAAAATGTGATAAACACAGAATAGAAGCACATATTACGATACATCAAAGTGTAATAAGTGATACAAATCTTTGAATCATCTTGCCTCTATTCCTTCTTTACCTTTTGTGGTAGATAGAATGTGGGAATACGTATAGGAATGCATTTTGTTCCATAGTATTCCACATCTGAATTAGTGATATCTACCTTGTGAATAATCTTGTTCTTATCTTAACTTTCAGTGTATGGCTGGAAGAGGCAGAGGACGACGTTCGGATGCTGGGCAATCCAGTGGCTCACATCCGGATGGCGTTTTATGTTTGCCGATTAGTTTTTGGAGTTGTTTAGGAGCACTCAGCCTCCAGTTCCTCCTTCTCGCAAGTCTGCCTTTGCACGTCTGTGCAGTGATTTTTCTCATCTTGGAGGAAAGCCGTTTAAAGGCTCTGAGTCTGTTCTTGAAGTCCAAGCTTGGTTTCTCACGTGCGAGCGTATCTTCTCTCGCATGGATCTTTCTGTCCATGATAGAGTTCTTGTAACTTCTAGCTTATTGCAAGGGCGTGCTCTTGATTGGTATGAGCTTCTTGTAGCCGAAATTGATGAGTCTACTCTTTCTTGGACTCAGTTTCGGGAGAGATTTGAACTCAAGTTCGTTCCAGAATCTGAAAAAGTTTTATTGACCCGTCGCTTCCTCGAGTTGAAGCAAGGGAAGTCTTCTGTTTCTGAGTATGTTGCATCATTCGAGGCTTTATCTAAGTATGGTCTTGAATTCATTAGCACTTCTTATAAGAAGAATCTGAAGTTTGTCTCTGGTCTTAAGAAATATCTTAAGAAGTCTCTGTTCCTCTAGCTTAAGCTTTCTTTTGAGGAGTTGGTTGATTCAGCATTTAATCTTGAAACCGTCAAGAAGGAGTGTGATAGTGGTGATGATGTTGAGGTTTCCAAGAACCCCAACAAGAAGCAGTTTCCATTCCAGAAGTCCAGGTCTTTTCCTTATAAGAAGAAGAAGACTGGTGGTTCTAGTTCTCAGCCTCAGTCTTCTGGAACACCTTTCATTTGGAAGTGTTTCAATTGTGGTTCTCCTGATCATAGGATTTGAGCTTGTTCCAAGCCTCTCTTCTGCCGTTATTGCAAGAAGGAAGGACATCATGTTTCCACTTGCCCTACTATTCCGGTTGGTGCCAAGTCTAGCAAGCTTTATGCTGCTAAGGCTTCTGAAGGTCCTTCTCAGCCTAAAGGTATATCTCCATCTATTTTAGAAGGTTCTATTTTATTTCATGGTCATAGTGTTCGAGTTTTTTCGATACGGGTGCATCACATTCTTTCGTATCAAAAAAGCTCGTCGATGATTTATCTTTGGATGTTTCTTGTTTGGTTACTTCTTTAAGGATTGCGAATCCTATTGGGGGATCCGCGACCCTTAGCATGCTTGGTGATGATGTTGAGATTGTTTTATGTGGCTTTTCCTTTCGTGCGAATCCGCACATTATTTCTTGTCTGGGATTTGATATGATTTTGGGAATGGACTGGCTAGTGATACGATGCCAGGATTATTTGTTCGGAGAGAATTTTGTATCTTCGACATCCGGATTCGTCTACTCAGCTATCACTTGTTCTTTGGGATGTGGATAACTCTGAAATGGCTTTATGTTCTCTTAACTCGCGAGATGATGATGATATATCTCGTATTCCTATTGCTCGTGACTTTTCTGATGTTTTTGAGCCTGTTTCGGGTTTGCCACCCAAGCAGGCAATTGAGTTCCACATTGATCTCATTCCAGGCGCGCAGCCAGTTAGTCGTCCTCCCACGAGGATGTCTACAAAGGAAAATGAGGAACTCAAGAAGAAGATTTTAGAGCTTGAGTCCAAGTAGTTGATTCAGTCCAGTTTTTCTCCATGGGGATCCGCGGTCGTCTTTGTGAAGAAGTCTGATGGAACCTTAGGCTTTGCATTGACTATCGCAAGCTTAACGAGTTAACCATTAGGAATAGGTGTCAACTGCCTATGATCGATGATATGTTCGATTTATTGAGTGGTGCTAAGGTCTTTTCTAAGCTTGACCTTGCCACAGGTTTTCATCAATTACGAGTGGCGAAGGATAACATACCTCTTATCGCTTTCCGCACTCGTTATGGTTCCTTTGAGTGGCTCGTTATGCCGTTCGGTTTGACGAACGCTCCTGCTTTCTTTGTCGATCTCATGAATCGATTATTCCGAGAATATCTCGATAAGTTCATCCTTGTGTTCATTGATGATATCCTTATTTATTCTAAGTCTGAAGCTGAGCTTGCTAATCACTTGGGAATTGTCTTGAGTACCCTCCGTCATCATCAGCTTAGAGCTAAATTCTATAAGTGCCATTTTTGGGAGAATAAGGTTAAGTTCTTAGGCCATATTGTATCTTCCGATGGCATTTCTGTCGATCCTTCAAAGATCGAAGCCATCCAGAATTGGAAGAGGCCTGAGAATGTGCATGAGATTCGTAGTTTCCTTGGATTGGCGGGTTATTACCGTCAGTTCATTAAGGATTTTTCCCATGTTGTGCTTCCTCTCACCAGCCTTACTCGGAAAGGCATTCGTTTTATTTGGTCCGACAAGTGTGAAGCTTCCTTTCTGTCATTGAAGGAACTTCTCACTAATGCTCCTATTCTTGTGGTTCCCGAAGGGAATCATGGTCTTATTATCCACACCGATGCTTGTGGTAGTGGTCTCGGTGCTGTTCTTATGCAGAATGATCGGGTAGTTGCTTATGCTTCTAGGCAACTGCGTCTGAATGAAGTTTGCTATGCCACTCATGATCTTGAGTTAGCCTCCATTGTCTTTGCCCTGAAGATTTGGCGACACTATTTATTGGGCGAAAGCTTCATTCTCTATACCGATCATAAATCTTTGAAGTATTTGTTCACTCAGAAGGAACTCAATATGAGACAACAACATTGGCTCGAGTTTCTTGCTTCCTATGACTTTGATATCCAGTATACCCCTGGTAAGGGTAATCGTGTTGCTGATGCACTTAGTCGCAAACATTCGGCTGTTATTTCTATGATGCTTGCCAAATGGGATATTCTTGAGACTCTATCTTTTTGTGAAATTTGTGATCGAGGTTCATCTTCTGATTCTCCTATTCTATTATTTAGTTTGGGAGCTCGACCCATTTTATTGGATCTTATGGCCGATGCTCAGCGGCGTAATCCTGATTTGTTGCATCCTATTCAGCTTTGTGAGTCTGGATACTGTGATGAAGCGTTGCGGGATTCCAACATTGATTTTCATGGGTGTCTTCGCAAGAAGAACCGTCTTTTCATGCCTTCTGATTTTGCACTTAGGCATGACATTCTTGATGACTGTCACCGTTATAAGTATACCATTCATCCTGGCAGTAGTAAGATGTATGCCGATATGCGTCGTCTTTATTATTGGGAAGGCATGAAGCGCAATGTGGAGAGTTATGTGAGTAATCGCATAACTTGTCAGCGTGTTAAGGCCGAACATCAGCGTCCTTCGGGTCTTCTTCAGCCTCTAGAAATTCCATTGTGGAAATGGGATCAGATTTCTATGGATTTCATTGACGGCCTACCTCGTTCGAGATCGGGCCATTCTATCATTTGGGTTATTGTTGATCACCTCACTAAGTCTGCTCATTTTATTCCTATTAAGTCTAATAGGACTGCTTCGCATTTGGCTAAGTTATATGTCAAGGAAATCATGAGACTTCACGGTGTTCCTAGTTCTATTGTGAGTGACCGTGATCCTTTATTCACGAGTCATTTTTGGCAGAGTCTTCAGCAAGCTTTGGGAACAAAGCTTAATTTCAGCACAGCTTATCATCCGCAGTCTGACGTATAGACAGAACGGGTGAATCGTATCTTGGAAGATCTTCTCCGTATTTGTATTTTTGATTTCGGTGGTAGTTGGGAGGATCATCTACCTCTAGTAGAGTTCTCCTACAATAATAGTTTTCAGTCTAGTATCGGTATGGCTCCTTTCGAAGCTTTATACGGAAGGCCATGTCGATCACCTTCTTATTGGTTGGAATCTGGAGAGAAGCTTATTCTTGGTCCAGATTTTGTTCGTGATTCTTCCGAAAAGATTGATCTTATTCGGTTGAGAATGAAAGAGGCACAAAGCCGCCAGAAATCCTATGCTGATAACCGTAGGAAGCCTCTCGAATTCTCAGTTGGTGATCTTGTATTTGTTCGTATTTATCCTTTGAAAGTGGTGATGCGCTTCAGTACGACTAGGAAATTGGCTCCTCTCTTTATAGGACCATTTTCTATTACTGAACGTATTGGCCCTGTGGCTTATAGAGTTTCACTTCCAGCTCATTTATCTGGCATTCACGACGTGTTTCACGTCTCTCAACTTCGGAAGTGTCTTCGGGAGTTGGATTCAGTCATTGATTCTCCTGATTTGCAAGAGCTTGAGGTCTCACCGGACTTATCTATTCTACAGCAACCTATTCGCGTACTTGACCCAGAGGTGCGACTCCTTCTAAACAAGGACGTGTCGCTCGTTAAGGTTCAATGATCCGCTAACCCCAATGACTGTACTTGGGAAACCAGAGAGTATATCGACCGATCTTATCCGGGTTTTCTATCTTTGCTTGGCAACGGTGAGAATATCTTTTTATCTCAAGCTTATTTCCCTTTCTTTTGAATGATGCATATATGTAGTTGTTACAAATATCGTCTCTAGGAATTGCGGGGACGCAATTTTTTAAGGAGGGGAGATCTGTAACAGCCCGCATATTTAACGATTTTATATTTAAATGTTTTATTTAAATATAGTGTCGTTAGTCGGATTTTTAGGTCCAAAATGTTACTCTTTGCAAACGGCTAAATTGGGGCTCGATACCGCTTCCATTGGTTCCAAAATGGCGTTTGCAACCTTTTTGAGTATAAACTTTGATATGTTTGGAGTAAGTTGAATTTAGCTACTTTTTCTAGTTGGGTTTTGGGTTTGGGTTCAGCCCACTAGCTAACTAAATACCCTAGCTCAGCCCATCTCTTTCCGTTCACTCATTTTCACCTCCAAACTTAAGCTAAAACTGAAAATGGGGGAAAGGAAGAGGAATTAGAAATTCCAAGCCCTAGTTTTTCTTGCAACTTGAATTCTTGCTCCAAAATCAAAGAGAAGCTATTGGTAAGCCTCTTCTTCATCTTCTCTAACTCTTCTCCTCTTCAATTTCAGAAAGTTTCCTAAACCTAATTTTGGAAATATGTGTTTTATTCTTAGATTGAAGCTTGTAGAGTTGAAGTGAAGAGTAGTTAGTCTCCTTCTTGTGTTTGTGCTTCTCATCTTTGTTTGTGTGTAAAAAGGTGAGTTTTGAACTCACATCTACTTCTCTTGATTTCATTGATGTTGGGTATGAATTCCTAACAAGTATCCATGTGCTATTGCTTTTGATTTGGAAAGGATTGGCATTCATTAAATAGGGCAGGAAGTGCAGGAATTTAGGCTCCGGCCGACCGAACTCCGGGTCCGGTTGACCGACTTGCTACCTGAGCACTTCCCTGCCTCTGTTTTAGAAGTGTAAGAACTTAGGCTCCGGCCGACCGACCCAGGAAGTCCGGTCGACCGACCTGCTACCCCGAGCACTTCTCTGCCTCTGGTCCGGTCAACCGACTCAGGAAGTCCGGTCAACCGACCTACTCCTATTTTTCCTGTTTTGCCTATTTTTGCTCATTTTGATTGGTTTTCCAAATTCTCTCGATTCAAGTTGGTTCTTATTGCATCTTTGGCTTTGATAACTTATTTTTGACTTCATTCACGGGTTTTCATAAATAATCCCTCTAAATCGTATTAAAAGCTCCCTTCTCCAATTCATAAATTCTATTTAAAACACACACAATTTCGCACTCCGAGCGAAGTGGCAGGAGAATTAAATTATTAGATAAAAAGCGTGCAATGAACACGTGCGTTCATGTTTTCAATTAATTCCCAATCAATTCGTTTGAACGTTTTGACCTTTGGGTCTGGTTTACCGATGAAACGAGGTAAACTTTGTACTACTTTGAGTGTGAAATTAACTAACGGATAGTAAACCGTTTAGTGCGAACGAGTGGTTATGAGACTTACGTTACCACTTTTCGGATTCCTTTTCGAGAGTTGTGACACATTCTGCCAGTTAGTGGTGTCCAGTACTGGGCCTCCGGACCTTCACTACTACGGTTTGTTGCCTTTGGGATAGTGTCTTCGGACTATCTCCTTCAGTTTTGTTGCCTTCAGGTATGTTGCCTTTGGGTATGTTGCCTTCGGGTTTGTACCTTCGGGTTTGTGCCTTCGGGTTTGTTGCCCTAATAGTGTCGCTTTCGGAGTTGGTCTTTACGAGCCGCTCGGGTGATATTTGGGTTTGGAGCCTTCGGGCTTATGGATCCTTGTTTATACAGTACTGAGCTCGAGCAATCTTATGTTTCATTGATATTATATTCCCTTGGTATCGCCCTTCGGTGTTTGTCTTTTTGAGCCGCATGATATATAGCGATTGCCTTGTGGAACTTGTGTTATCTTCATTGTTATTTGTTAATTGCCTTCATGGCTTGTTTTGGGATATTCCTATCCTTTGTTTCTCTGAGTTGCCGATGGTACGAGGCTTGTTATGATATGATTCATCTTTTTGTTAGATGATTGTGTTATCTCTTTTAGAGATCTCTTGCAGGTTATTGGTGTTTAGTTTATCTAACTGATTTGTTTAGCTAGACTGACCCGTGTATTTTATATTCGGGTCAGACCGAGATGTTTCAGGTTAGGTGTCCGCATGGACTATTCAGCTTGTTCCTTTTTGTTAAAGCTTTTTGTGTAGTCCTTTTTGTTGTAACTCTGTTATATGTATTCTTTTGGACTCGTCTGTATATTGTGGTTTGCTGTACCACTTGACGTGTATCAGTTTGTATGATCTGTTATGTATCGGTATATATGTATATGATGATCTACTGTTCTGTGATTTATATTATATTTGAGTTGTTATATTCTATTCTGATAGATCCTCCAACCACCTATGGTTTTGTTTTAAGTATTCATTGGATATGTCGATCCAGTGTGTATGATTATTGTCGATGTATTCAATAGATAGTTAGAGCAAGGCTATAGATGGTTGCTCCTAACTTGCCTTGTTCTCCGTGTTAGTTGACGGCATTACCCTGTAGTGTCCTTGGCTAACGTGGGTATAGACGTGGGGCGTCACAGAAAGTATTTTAGGGTTGACCAGAAAGTGGTTTATGAGGGTTTTCTGATGATCGGCGGCACTAGGGAGTTCGGGGTCACTCTTGGAGGTGGCGTGGTGGTAGTCGAGCTTGGCAAAAATGGTGGTTGGTCGTATTGACTATTGAGACGTAGGAATTCGATCGGAGAAGGGGTTTAACCCTAAAAATGGTCGAGTCTAGAAATTTGATCATGGAGGCATCTTTGGTTGTTCGAGTTACACCAAACCAATGGGGATGGATGTGTTGATAATCGAAGACTGTGTGGGCGGAGTCTCGGGTCTTTCGATGATTGACGACGTGGATACGAGGTGAGTTTTTGTCAATGTTTTTTTGTTCCAGGTTGCTCGAGTTTCCTCGATTTCGATTGTTGGCCTGTGCTGGTGTTTGGGTGGTCGGAATCTTGTATAGAGGCGATCGTTATTGGGTTGAAGATGTCGATGGTGAGTGACGTCGTCGTGATCATCTGTGCAGGTGCACCAGTGGATCAGTGTGTCATCGTGGTTTGGGGAAAGGAGTCGTCTCGAGGATTGACACGAGTATTTGGGTAGGTGACTCGAGTTTGTACTCCATTAGTTTGTGAGTGACGAGCTTACAAGTTTTAACGTAAATAAAAAAATAAGTTTTTAAAAATGAAAAAGAAGAGGGGAAACTAGGGGTAGCTCTAGGTGGGGTTCGGGTTCGACCCGAAGTAGATTTAAAAACAGTTTTAAAAGAAAAGTTTTAGAAGGGTAGGTTTTAAAATTTTAAATAAATTTAGTTTAAAACTTTTCTTAAATAAAATTCTTTTATAAATGTTTTCTTTAACATTTGATTTAAGGAGTTATATAAATTTGTTAACTTTAAATTGTTAAGTTAAATTATTTTTATGTTATTTTGAAAACTAAATTTAGTAATATAATTAAGTGTTAATCAAGATAAAATGTTTTTAAATCTAGTTTAAACTATTTTACGATAACTTTTTTAATTGACTTAACGAAGTTATATGAATTGTTGACTTAAATTTTTTAGATGCTTAAGTATTTTTAAAACTCAATTTTTAAATAAAATCAAGTGTTAATTAAAGATAAAATGTTTTTAAAATGTTAATGATAATTAAGTCATTAATAAAGATAATGTTTTATCTTAAGGTTAACTAAGGTTTTAATGAATTGAGATTAATTAAGTTAATTAAGAAGTTTAAGTATAATTAATTTGATTAATCAATGATTGAGGATTAATAATTAATAATTAAGTGTTAGAAGTTAATTAATTAGAGGTTAATTAATTAATGAAGTAATTAAGATTGATTATTTTTACAATTAGAGATTAATTAATTTTATAATTAGAGATTAATTAATTAACAATTAATTAAAGATTAATTAACTGTTAATTAAGGATTAATTAACTGTTGATTTAGGATTGATTAACTGGTAATTAAGAAGTACTTAATTTGTAATTAAGTTTTATGAATTAATAATTGGGGTTTCTTAATTGAAAATTAAAGGATAACTAATCTGTAATTAATTAATTAATCAACTGGTAATTAAGGATTAATTAGTTTGTAATTAAGTTTTATTAATTAATTAATAAATAAAGGTTAATTAATTTATTAATAAATGATTTAAAGGTTAATTAATTGAAATGGGTTGTAATAAATTAATATTAATTAACCAGGATTAGTGATTTATTCATAAGTAATTAATCTGACTTAAATTAATCAGATGATCTATTAACCTTCCTTATGGATATTTGAATTGCATGCAATGCTTTGAATTGTTTGACATCCCTGATGTGTGATGCTTTGTAATATGAATTATTTTGATTCAAGCTATGATGAATGTAATTTTATTATCTGTGATGAATGTAATTATTTATCTATGAATTTGTGAATTAAGATAAGCGTTATAGGATTATACCTCTTATCGATATTGATGTGCTTGAATCTGTAATGATTGATGATGATGCACTATTGTGTATAACCACTAGGCTACACTATACACACACAACTATGGATTTCATGGGAAGTCGGTTAAGTCACGGATGTTTTGAACTAAGATATTATTTGTTTAAAAAGTTGAATTTTGAATCCAAATGGTTTTGGAAATGTAATTGGGTTGAATACGAAAAGCTTTTTGAAAGGAAGTCTTATAGTTTGGATAAGACTATATCTTGTTAAGTTTTGAAATAGTTTTGGAAATTTTGTTTGAAAGGTTTATACAGGTTATATAATATATATTGTATATTTAAAAACCATCTTCAAAGTATGTTGAATATATTATTTTGGAATTTAAATTCAACCCAAGTTTATACTTGAAAAGCTTTAATTTTAGCAAATCTAATTGGATTTTCCTGAAACGAAAACTCTTAGTTTTCAAATGATAATAGCTTTCGAAGAAAGAAAGGATTTCCAGTTTTGTTAAAAAGGGGTTTCAAATTTGAAAGGGAATTGTTTTTTAAAGCTATAATTGAATCTTTGTGAAAAATTTGTGAACTTTGATTCCAAATTGAAGAGGACCTTGAAGGCGTATCTTTTACATAAAAGATTTGGAATTGTAAATAGTTTTGAAAGCTATGAATGAATCTTTGTGAAAGATTGATGAACTTTGTGAAGTGAATCTTTTTGTTTAAAAGATTTGAAAATGGTAATTTGTTTAAACCATTTGAAGAAAGGTTTTCGGGCTTTAAGTTGTTATTTAACTAAGATCCCAATATCCATATGTTTTTAAATATTGCGCTCATTATTCGGTTTAGCCGGGAGAGGACTTTGTGTCATATAACCCATTTTGAATAATGATATGACGTTATGTATGCATTTGAAGATCGATGGTGAAGATCGGGTATTTTCGAGAATGAAAGGATAACCCGTCGAATGTCTCTACACTGAGTTACGCCGGTATAGAGATCTCCATATGTGGTGGAGAGTCCGATTGGGATTTTGAATATTGGATTGCAAGGGCTTCTTTGTGAGGTGCCTTCGGTTCTGTTCGAACCCGAAGCAGACTTGTCTGGATGTGTGTCTGATGTTACACTTTGAGATGTAAACCTGGTTTCTATCAAATACATTTCTGTTTGGTGGCAGAGAATTTATTCTCTTAGCTTAACAGCTTTCTCCGAGACGTATGAGCTCAGAGGTTATGTAGTTGATGGTTACAAGTAATACATTCTCAATTTTGTAATGTGGCACACGAAGTGCTGCTGATCATTTGTTGATCAAAGCATAACTTTTGTGTAAAGCGTATCTTTATGGATGAGACCTCGTTGGACCTCAGAACCCGGAATGGTCGAAATAGGAAAGATGTGGTAAGGTTATTTGGGGTAGAGCCCCTTGAGGGTATGTACATTTCTTTCTGGATAGATGTGGTATCATGGTATGGAGCCCAGATATTTAACCTATGTGGTTGCTGTAAATTTATTACTTTGTGGTTGTTGCTTTGCGGTTGAAGGCCCTCGGATAAGGGTTGATTACGACCGGGGGATGACTTACTCGTGTAGTAGTTACCTAGTCACAAAGGTAACCCAGCCTTGTGTTGGTAGAGAGCTGGTTATGTTCTTGGGACGTCCCACCAGAGGCGTACCCATGTGGCCCAGGAGGTTCCTTTGCCCGATCATTTGTTGGAAATCCAATCACCAATATGCGCCTTGTACGGATTTAGTTATAGAACCTGCCATTTAACATGGTAGCTATAGTAGGATACTATAATGGTACATATGCTGGCTAAGATTAATATTATACTTGCAAATATTTTCCACTATGCACTAATAATAATATCAAAAAAAATTCGCGTATCAAGCATGTTTGACTTTCATAAGGAGAAATCTCCTCCAACTATGCGCTTGCAGTGTGTGTGTGTGCGGGAAGGCGTTATGGTTGTTTCATTTTCCAAAAAGCATTGTAGATTTCAATCTTAAATTCTTTTGTTGTTTGTTTTTATTTAAAACTGTTTTCATTTGCTCACACCAGTCCCATGACTAACCTGGAGTTTATTGTTCCCTTCCTAAACTCTGGGTGCCCACAATTTTTCATACAGGTAGTCTAGAGTTGGGATTTTCAGATAATCAAAAGTAGGTGTAGATTCGGTAGACTTTAGTCTTTGGATGACTAACCTTGCTCAAGTCCAACTTGTTGGTGATTCGAGCTTGTGGCTTGGAGTTTTTGGAGTTTTGGCATTGAATATATCTTTCCGCTGCTGCTGGTGTGTCTTCCGCTATTATCTTTCTCTAGTATTTGTATTGATATTTTAATTCTATCATCATTGTATCAAATGTTGTATATCATATAGGTATAAAATTTCATTTTCTTCCACTTTGTTGTACTACTTAATGTGTTATAAGCTCCGGCACGAATCAGATTTCAACGGTTGAATCTACGGCATTCGAATATGGTGAAGTATGGATGTCGAATTTCGAACACTGAAATTCGGGTCGTGACAAGAATTTTGCATATCATGCATGTTTGACTATCATAAGGAGAAATCTCCCCCCAAGTGTGCGATTGCATGGTGCGTGTGTCGGGAGGCGTAGTTTCATTTTCAAAAAAGCATTACGGATTTCAATCTTAAATTCTTTTGTCGCTTGTGTTTGTTGTTTGTTGTTTGTTTTTGTTTAAAACTATTTTCATTTGCTCACACCGGTCCCATGACTGACGCGGAGTTTATTTTTCCCTTTCTAAACTCTGGGTGCCCACAATTTCCCACACGGGCAGTCTAGAGTCAAGTTTTTCAGATAATCAAATAGTAGGTATAGATTCGATAGCCTTCGAAATCATTGGTCTTTAAAGCCGTTTGGATTTGGCATATTATTTGCTTCTCTTCAGCATTCAGGCTGACCTTGCTTAAGTCAACTCGATGGTGATTCGAGCTTTTAGATTAGAATCTTTGGAGTTTGGGTATTGGGGAGATATCTTTCCGCTACGGATGTTATCTCTTCTTCTGGTGCTATTATATTTCCCCTGTTGTGTCTTGTATGTCTGATAGTCCTGATATCAATTGTATCTATATGTTGTATCAAAGCTTTATGTCTCAATAATATATACATTCATTTTTCTTCCAAAGTGTCATTGTACTTAATGTGTTATAAGCTCCGACGAACCAGATTCGACGTTTGGATCTGCGGCATTCGAATATGGGTGATGTATTCGGCGCCGATTTTCGAAGGTCGAGTCAAGGTCATTACAGATTCGCCGTGACACAACACTAAACAGAAATCGTACGGGTCTCGTTCAAGGATAGAAATATGACAAGGAACGTGAGGCAATTCCCAAGATAGGATACTACCAGTCTATCCTCCCCGACTGGTGTTAACGCATCACAGCCACGGTCCCCCACCACATCCAACACTCCCATTATCCAGAGGGTGCACATCAATCAATCACAATGCAAATGATGGTATTTCGAAGAAGTGCATCTGGTCGGGGTAGCTAACCCATTTGGCCGGTATGGCTCCTATTTTAGTCATTTCAATTGGCATAAGTGCCAGGCTAATCCATCATCATTCTCTTTCCTCAAATCAAGCAAGCGAGTGTCGAGAAGTGTCAGGCAAATCCAACTTCGTTCTGGATCATCACTCTACGTACATAGTTGTTAAAGTTGTTTCGGTATCGACAAAGAGTATGCCCATATAGGCCATATCCAACCCTGTTCTCTTTAACAACCAAACGTCGTTTTACACATCGGTTGGTACTTTTACCTTTCAAAAATAGATCATACTTGATAAGAAGAATATCATATTTGCTTCACAAGCAAATCCATTTCGAAATCATCATATTTACTTAAGATATACTATTCAGTTCAAAATCATTTTCGCCCTAATATCTCGATTTCGATTCCAAAATGGTTTCGAATTTCAATTTGGGTTATAACTTCATTTAACCCAATTCGTAATTAAATTCATAATTTAACTTAACCTTCCACTCTTGAACAGTTTGAATTTTTAAAAAATAGTTTGAATAGTTTAAATAATTAAAAATAGTTAAAATAGTGTAAATGGTTAAAATAGTTTAATTGTTTAAAATAGTTTAATATAAAATAGTTTAAGTATTAAAATGGTGTATATAGAAAAATAATTTGGAAAACCAAAATAATTTGTATATTCAAGAAGATAGCTTATAAATAGTTTTATATTAAATAATCTATTTGAAAATAGTTTTAAAGTTAAACCGATTCAATTCCAATTTCCCAATTCAACCAATTCCAACCCACATTCAATCGATTCAATTTCAATCTCAATTTAAATCAATTTCAACTTCGATTTTAATTAATTCAATTCCACTTTCGAATCCAATTAATTCAATTTCAATTTAGATCGATTTCGAGCTCAATTTTCAAAATATCGACTCAAAATATTTAAATCAAATTATCCTTCAATATTCAGTTTAAAATTCCAATCTTCAAATAAAATTCAATTCCAAGCTCAATTTTGAAATATCGTTTTTATATCACTTTTACTTAGTAATATTTAAAGTTCAAATAAAAGTTCAATCTTTAAAAACAAACCATTTTATGAAATTTAATCATATTCTGATTTTAACTTCAAAATCTCAACTTCAATTATTTAACAATTTCTTTTAAACAATATTTTATTTCAACATTTCAAACTCTAATTTGTGATTAATTCGATTTCTATAAATTTCATTTTTATTTATTTTAAATCAAAACCATTTAAATAACTTCAAATCTAAGATTTTCATAATCATTTAATTTAACCAATCTGGTGTCTGTATGTAATTGACTCTCCTATGGCCTAGTGATTAGTTACTTCAATTTAATTTCAGGGATGGATATATATCATTTCAATCCAAATCATGATGTTATAGGTATCTATCGTTTCAACCTATTTCTTAATTCATTTGAAATAATTCAATTTATAGTTTGTATACTGTAAATAATATATAGGATGATAATAGGATATATCAGAATAAATAAACTTCCAAACCATCCAAAATATCAATCAATAGCATCAATCGCAATCAATCGTCTAAAAAGTCAATATAATTCACAATAATTTCTTAGTTATTATTACCGGGCATTTTACTAGCAATTAAATTCAAATTTCGGATCTAACTGTCAAATTTTATTTCCACAGTTTATTCCATAACTATTTATCAAACAATGATCAATAAATTTATATCACTTTATACTTTCAAATTTAACAAGCATAAAAATATTCTAATACATTGTGAGTGTTACAAAATACTAACCTGGAGTTTCAATTTAAATTAAACCGAACGACATTCGGTTTAACCTAAAATTTTAACTAGCTTCAAATGACTCCAATTAGTTTCAAGACACAGTGCACGTTGCCACGATCCCGGCGCCACTTGATTCGCCCAATTCCGACCTCGTATGAGAAAGATAAACAATTTTAAAGATTGCATGATTTAATATATATAAATTTACATTTTTTTAACCTAGCAAAATCTCAGCAGTTCATTCCAGGAATTGAATCTGCGTTGCACCCCTTTCTTCTTATTCGTTCGCATGCTCGAGGAGAAAATCGTATTCGTAAACCTATAGCTTCCTCCACTCCACTCAATGCTGCACCACCGTCCCACTAGAACTCGATTGGCCTACACCAAAATGAAGTCTCCCTCCTGCAACACCTCCAACCTCGGTCCCAAAGTTCTAGGCCTCCCCATAGCTTTTGAAATCGCGCTCTATGTCGCCACGAACCCAAGCAGATTTTGGCTACTACGAAGGTCTAATTCAGATCTTGACCATTGGATGGAAAGGTCTTCACGTGCTCGACAATTTCTTAGTTGAACACTTTGGCTAAAATTTGACGGATCGATCAAAAAGCGAGGGAGAAAGAGGAAAAGTATCGGCCATTGTTTTTATGAATGGAGGCTACGTTCTAAACTGTTAGGGTTTGGCGACAATACGTGTATTTATACGCATACACATAATATTTTATTATTATTTTCCACTTTTCACATATTTCCCGAACGAAGCTTCCCACTAGTGTTTATAATGTATTACCCCTATTCTGAATGCAATGGAACAAGATTCGAGTCCCAATTCGATCGTACGTGGAAGAAGGCTTTTTGAACCCAATTATTTTATATTATATTCAATGCATTTTTATCCCGTACGACCAAATGATAACTCCAAGTACTACGAAATTTGAAATCCAATAATAATACACTATTACAGATCCAATGGAATTGGTTTCGTTGAGTTCCGAGACTATGGCCATATTGCTATTTTACCGTCTCGATTATAATATAAAGTTTCCAATTTCTAATTATTCACTTTTAAATCCAATTTTATATGTTAGCAATCTTCATTGTTGTTTAAATAAAATTTACATCAACTTTAGATATCATTTTTAATGATATTAAATTTAGAATTCAATTATTCAAATAATTTACAATATTAAATTTAAACAATTTATTTCTTCAATATTCAACAAATTGCAATATTAGATTTTAAATTAAATCTAGTTATCAATTGATTACTTTGTTTACATTTACTGAATTCAGCATTTAATATTTAATCCAACTATTGATTGTAAACACATTCAATACATAGCATTACCCTTCCATACTTGTTATTACTTGAATCTTCAAAACTAGTTTACTTCAAGATTTTATCCAATATCATATTAATAATTTCATTAAATTTAATAATTTAAAATAGCTAAATATATGTGCTGTTACAATCTCCCCCACTTAAAACTTTTTGTCCACGAAAGGGAACTAAGTAGAGAATTTAGCATTTGATTTATTTTATTCAAAATTATCAACTTATAAAACGATAAAATCCATTAGAAAACTTTTTACCAGATTTAATATATTTTCTACTACGCTACTCCAACCGGCTTACAGAAAATACAAGTTAGTTATCCAAACAAGTTATAAAAAATTTTAAAACTTCAAAAAAAAATTAATACAAGGACGTACAAAAAATTTCGGCAGAGTCTCCTTTGTGTGGCTCGATCGACACAACTACAAGACGCTAGTAAGGACCCAAACTAATAAAAGAACACAAAAGTCAAGTGTCTCAATCATAAATCCATCAAATCAAATGACAAAATAAACATGTACCTTTTTGTCGGGCCATCCAAATTTTCTTGATTTTAAATACCTACATCTTATTTACCAATGATATCCAATGATGCAATTTAAAATCATTTTTTATTCAGCATTTCAATTTCCAATACTTGCTTTAACTAAGTCCATGCGATGTACATATATCATCCGTACGCATTATCAAATTTGATCGCTCAATCGATCACACACATTCACTTCCGGACTAGTATCGTTCACATGACTTTCTAGTTAGGACTCGGATTTGGTTCCTTGATCAGAAACCGTTACTCTCGTTGCATAGCCATATACTATGATAGAGAATTCCAGAATCAACCAAAAATCCATATCTAGGGTTCGCCGTCGAGAATCGAGTGAAAAATCCCAATTCAGATTGGCATAAATTATCTCAAAATTCTATGCCCATATCTAGATCAAATCGTTATGCGAATAAAATAATATACATACAACTTATGTATTAACTTTCAATAGATTTCTTTCCAATTCATCTATATTAAATTTCTTTTACTTACCCTCATTTCATTTACAATCAATTATTAATAATCCATTATTCATATCCCTCATTTGCTTAGTATATCCATTTCTTTACATAGTATATTCTTTAATACTATCATTTCTCAAACATCATTCCATAGAATTTGCTTACTTAAATTCATTTTAAATACTCTATATAATTTAATTAAGTTCAATTTCATTTTCCAATTGATTCTTAGTTACACCAAATCATTTTCATTCACCTTCATTTTCATAATTTCCTTCAATAACAGGTTTATATATGAAACATTTTATTAATCATCACTTTAGTTTATAATCATTCTATAAAAGTCCAACTTCTTATATATGGCTTTCTCTAAGTTTATAATTATCTCAAATGTTGCACGTTCAATTTCACAATTTCTTTTTAAATTTATATTCTACAACCAATTTACAAAAATATTATTTATTTCATTTGTCTACTTTCATAAGTTCCACTTCCTTATTTCATTTAGTCATTAATCATCCTTCAATATACTTAAGTATATAGAATTTTTTTATTATAACTAAATTTCCATTTATACACACTTTAGTTACTTTTAAGTTTGTTTACTTGCATAATATTCCATTACATATCCAAATTACCATTTTAACTTTTAACATTTGGTAAGTCTTATAATATGTTATGAGAATGCAATTTGATATTATACAAATTAATCTGATTCATTTTACTTAATAGATTGTTCGCAATTTTAACTTGTTTAAATTTCTTTGCTTCATTTTAAGATTTGCAAACTTCAACTCTAAGGATTCTCAAACATTTAGCTTAGATTTCTTAGTTCTCTTATTTTATAAGTTCTGGTTATTCAAATATTTCTTTTCACTCAAATAATTTGAAGACTATTAATTAACGGAACTTAAAAATTTAAATACCCGATTTATTTCAAATCATTTGAAGTAAGTATGTATGCTTATATCTTATATATCAAATCGTACTTTTGGAGTTTAAACCCAAATCCATTTATCAAAACAATTTCAAAGCAAAAAAAGCTTCTCAGAAGTCTCCCCCACTTTGAGACTCGAAAATGAACGTCGATGATATTGCGCAGTCATCACCGAAATTCTTTTCCAACAACTTAAGAGAACAGTACTGAATTCATTCCTTTAAAAATCCCTTTAAAAATATTTTTGTACTTATTTTTCAACTAACATCACTTTATTTTTTCCAAACTTTGAAATCCATTTTCAAAAACTCCCAGGTCTTAAAACCAAAACCTCCCCAATTTAAATCCATTTTAATTTATAAGTGTCACTTACAAATTATACTTACATAATTTCACTTCTTTAAACATTTCACAAATGGTTTCATCATTGTGTATTTTATAATAAACCTCTTTTATTAAGACACAATAACCAATTAATGATAATTATCGATATTATCGTTCCTAATAACCAAATAAGCTATATAAACCATTGTAATTTCTGGAAATTATTCCTTTATATAAGAAATATAATCAAGGTAAAATTATTTCATTTACCCAATTTTGAAACAATATTATGTCAAATTGTTCTGTTCGAGTGTTTAGAGATCCCTATCAATGACATTAATTACTCGTATTGACCAGAATCCATATGCCACACAATAAATCAACCAACACAATATAAAACAATTTTATATCATTAACAAATATGCGCTCATATCTATTAATACACTCAAACTCATTCTAGGGTACTACTGATCCAATCTCTAATGAGTTACCCTATAAAGCTAAGGTTATTGCTAAACCAAAGCTCTGATACCCTATAAAGACCCACCTTTTTAGGCAGTTTAAATCGACAATAAACCACACATGTCAACTCATACCATTCAAAAGGGAGGATTGTTAATGGGGTAAATAAGAAAAAAAAAGAGAAAACAAAGAAGAAAACAAACAAAGAATCTCGCGATGGAACGATAAATATAGTAATTAAATAAACAATTCATGAAGTTGTTTATACGATACATTTAATTATATTCGATACAAAATTTATCAGAGTTATATATACATTAGGGATACATAAGTAATGCAGCAGACAATATGATGCAGGAATAATAATAGTAATAACATAGCAAATCTTCGTCATCGTACTCTAGAACGAGTCTTCAATAAGCTGAAAAATTTAGGACTGACTCGAGCGTAATGAAAAGACAAAACACTCGAGTCAGGACTAAAATTCCTTATGTAAGTCAAATTAATATCGGATATAATATTAATCTAACGATGTCAGAGATGTTTATGGGATATCACATCTCCTATCCAGTGTATAACATGCATTCAATAACTCAAGAGTTGTTATGGGATTTTCCATCTCTTAAGGATCCGTCAAAATATTGATATGTAGTAGAATACACTATATATATAATGTCTATCAGTAAAATAAATATTACAATAGCATTAAGGCTTTACATTGATCCCCCTTAACGCGTTTTTAAGCATTATCGTATAGTTTGCATACAAAACACCGGCTAAACGGTCGGTGGATAGGGAATCACCGTGATACAACAACACTAAACCAAAATCGTATGGGTCTCGTTCAAGGATAAAAATATGACAATGAATGTGAGGCAATGCCCAAGGTAGATACTACCGGTCTACCCTTCCCAACTGGTGGTAACGCATCATAGCCATGATCGCCCACCGCGTCCAACACTCCTATAATACGGAAGGTGCACACTAATCAATCACTACAAATGATGGTATTTCAAAGTAGTGCGTCCACTCAGGGTAGCTAACCCACTTGGCCGATACAGCTCCTGTTTTAGTCATTTTAAATTGGCACAAGTACCAGGCTAATCCATCATCGTTCCCTTTCTTCAAATCCAATGAATGACGCCAAATGAAACCACTACGTTTTGGATCATCACTCCACGTATATAGCTTTTAAAGTGGTTCTGGTATCGATAGAGAGTATGCCCATATTTGACCCCGGTCTCTTTAAAAACCAAACGTCGTTTTACACATCAGTTGGTACTTTTATCCTTTGAAAACAGATCATACTTGATATCAAAATATCATATTCACTTCACGATCAAATCCATTTTGAAATCATCATATTTACTCAAGATATACTATTCAGTGCAAAATCTTTTTCTCCTTAATATCTCGATTTCGATTCCAAATGGTTTTGAATTTCAATTTGGGCTATTCATTTAACCCAATTCGTAATTAAGTCCATGTTTTAAATTAACCTTCCACTCTTGACCACTTTGAATTTTTGAATAATAGTTTGAATAGTTTAAAATAGTTTAAATAATTAAAAATAGCTAAAATAGTGTAAATGGTTAAAATAGCTAAAAATGGTTTAAATGGTAAAAGTAATTTAATATAAAATAGTTTAAGTATTAAAATGGTTTGTATAGCAAAATAATTTTGAAAACCAAAATAATTTGTATATTCAAGAAGATAGCTTGTAATTAGTTTTATATTAAATAATCAATTTGAAAATAGTTTCAAATTCAAATCGATTCAATTCCAATTTCCCAATTCAACCAATTCCATTCTCCATTCTCCATTCAATCGATTCAATTCCAATTTTAATTCAAATCGATTTCAACTTTGATTTCAAATATTTCAATTTCACTTTCAAATCCAATTATTTCAATTACAATTTCAATTTATATCGACTTTGAGCTCGATTTTCAAAATCCCGATTCAAAACATTTAAATCAAATTAACCTTCAATATTAAGTTTAAAATCCCAATCTCCAAATAAAATTCAATTCCGAGCTCAATTTTGGAATATCGTTTTTATTTCACTTTTACTTAGTAATACTTTAAAGTTCGAAAAAAAATTAAGACTTTCAAAAACAAATCAATTTATGAAATTTAATCATATTCTGATTTTAACTTCAAAATCTCAACTTCAATTATTCAATAATTTCTTTTAACCAAAATTTTATTTCAACATTTCAAACTCGAATTTATGATTAATTAGATTTCTATAAATTCAATTTTTATTTTTTTAAATCAAAACCATTTTAATAATTTCAAATCTAAGATTTTTACAATCATTTAATTTGACCAATCCGGTGACTGTATGTAATTGTCTATCCTATGGCCAAGTGATCAGTTATTTCAATTTAATTTCAGGAATGGATGCATATTATTTCAATCCAAATCAAGATGTCATAAGTGTGTATCATTTCAACCTATTTATTATTTCATTTGAAATAATTCAATTTACAGTTTATATACTGTAAATAATATACAGGGTGATAATAGGATATATCAAAATAAATAAACATCCAAACCATCCAAAATATCAATCAATAGCATCCATATCAATCATCCAAATAGTCGATATAATTCACAACAATTTCTTAGTTATTATTATCGGGCATTTTACAGGCTATTAAATACCAACTTCAGATCTAACTATTAATCTTAATTTTCACAGATTTCAATGACAAGTTATCAAACAACGATCGATAAATTTATATCACTTCATAATTTCAAATTTAACTAGCATAAAAATATTCTAGTATGTTGTGAGTGTTGTAAAGCACTCACTTTGAGTTTCAATTTTAAATCAAATCGAATGACGTTTGATTTTACCTAAAACTTTAACTAGCTTCATATGACTCCAAATCAGTTTCAGGACATAGCGCTCGTTGCCACAATCCCAACGCCGTTTGATTCGTCCAATTCTGACATCATATGAGAGAGATATACAATTTTAAAGATTGCACAATCTAATATATATACATTTATATATATACATATATGTATGTATGTATATGTATGTATATATTATCCTTGCAAAATCTTAGCCGTTAATGCTAAGAATTGAATCTCGGCTGCACCCATTTCTTCTCCGTTCGTTCGTGTGCTCCAGGAGAAAATCATATTTGCAAAACCATAGCCACCTCCACTCTATTCGATGCCGCACCACCATCATACCACTAGAACTCGATGGGCCTACGCCACAATGAAGCCTCCCTCCAGTAGCATCTCCGCCCTCAGCCCTGAAGCGCTCGACCTCCCCCCAGCTTTGGAAATTGCGCTCTACAGCGCCCCCAAACATGAGCATATTTTGGCTGCTATGAAGCTCCGATTCAAATCTTGACCGTTGGATGGAAAGGTCTTGACGTGCTCGATAATTTCTTAGTTGAACACTTTGTCTAAAAGTTGGACGATCGATCGAAAATGAAGGAAGAAAAAGGAAAAGTATCGGCCATTGTTTTTATGAACGGTGGCTATGTTCTAAACTATTAGGGTTTGGAGACAATATGCGTATTTATACGCATATACATAATATTTTGTTTTATTTTCCACTTTTCACATATTTTCCAGACGAATTCCAAATGAAGCATGCCACTTGGCGTTTATAATGTTTTACCTCCATTCCGAACGCAAAGGAAGAAGTTGCAAGTCCTAGTTCGATCGTATGTGGAAGATTTCATTTTGAACCCAACTAAAATATCAAATTTAATACCAATATGACCAAAAAATAACTCCAAACGCTGCAAAATTTGAAATCCAATAATAATACACTATTACAGATCCAATGGAACTGGTTTCGTTGAATTCCGAGACTGTGCTTGGGATCGTTATTTACCCTCTTGATTATAATATAAAATTTCCAATCTCTAATTATTCACTTTTAAATCCAATTTTAAATGTTAGCAATCTTCATTATTGTTTAAATAAAATTTAATCAACTTTCGATATCATTTTCTATCATATTAAATTCAGAATTCAATTATTAGAATAATTTACAATAGTAAATTTAAACAATTTAATTGTTCAATATTCAACAAATTTCAATATTAGATTTCATTTGAACTTTAGTTATCAAACAATTACTTTATTTAAATTTAATGAAGCCAACATTTATTATTTAATCTAACTATTGATTGTAAACACATTCAGTACATAGCATTACCCTTCCATACTTGTTATTACTTAAATCTTCGAAATTAGTTTATTTCAAAATTTTATCCACGTTCATATCCAATAACGTACATTTAAAATCATTAAATTTTAATTTTTAACCATTTTTATTTAATAATTTCATTAAAATAGCTAAAAACATGGGTCGTTACAAACATTGCGATTTTCATGTTTCGAGAATTTGAAAATTGGAAATTATGTTTACTTAGCATATGTAAACAGATACCCTATCACATCTGCATTTTTAATTAGTTATTTCATTTAGAATTTTAAAATTCATTTTTAATTATGTATCTTCTTCTTCCTCATGACTCTGGAAACCCTCTTTCAATTCAGAAGTCTATTTCTCTCCAAAATCTTCATATATTCAAAAACTTAAATATTAGACTGAATATTGAGTCGTGAGCTATACTTTAACGCCAATTAGCATTGTAGATTCTTAGATTTTAAGGCAAATAAAATTTTGAAGTACGAATATTTTGGAGCAATTGAGTTCTATTTGAGTGATTATTGCTTAATCAAACATATACTCTTTTCAATCTCATCTAGTTTAAAGTAACTATGGAAAGGATTAGGAAATTTGGGTTATGAAGGTTATTTCTAAAAAAATAGAGAACTAAAAGAAATATAACCTGAAATTGAATTGGATTTGATTATAAACTAAATGCAAAAAAATGATTAGAAGATGTTTTGGCAAAACATTATAAAATAATGTAAATTAGAGATTGTATATGATGCATACGTAATCAATAATGAGTATGAAGTACAAAAGATAATGTAAGTTTGGATTTATGATTGATAACTTTATAGACCGATGAATTAAATTTGAAATTTAAATATGTTTATTTATATTGTATATATATGAATACTGTAAAGGGGAAATGTGAAAATCAAGCTTTTGACACACACACAAACACACACACACACACACACACACACACACATATATAGTAAATTCAAAGACGCTTGTTTAGATCATGATAAAATTTAATAAAATAATTTTACAAACGTGTTTATAAATTATCGAAATTATATAAATTACAAAATATATATTTTATGAATTATTATGTATATATTCAAAGATATTTGAACTGGTTTCACTTTTTGCTCTAAATATGGAATGTATTGAAATATATGTGTACATATATTGAGGAAGGTTCAATGGAACCCCTGCTTTGGAGCGCCCCTTTAGCACCCCTATTATATCTTGAGCTACACTATTCCTAATGCTATAACATTTTGTAGATGTTCAATCCATATATATAGGATCGTCTCTACAAAATTTGGTCTTATTTCAATATATGTAGCGTAATATATTTGATGTTTAAATTTAGTAGTTAAATAAATATTTGAATACTGAATAATTGAAGTATGATTTTGAAAAGGTTATAAATATCGAAATTACCCCTAAATTCTGTAGAGGTGGTCCTGTATATGTGGATTGAACATCTATAAAAAAATGCATTTGAAATAGTGTAGCTCAAGCTATGACAGAGGCGCTAAAGGGGTGCTCCAAATTAGGGGTGTCATTGAACCTTCGTCATGCGTGCGCTTGTGTGCGTGTATGTCCGTATGTATGTTTGTATGTATGGGGAAATGGCCAAATGTTATTCCAAGTGACAATATGATTTTTGATTCAAAAAGACTTGGATTATAATGTGTGTGTGTGTATAAACACACAAGAAACTATATTTATAAAACCTAAAAATTAGTTTTGTGTTCACTAACTTTTAGAGTCATTTTTGAAACAATTTCGAGTTGAACTTACAATGAATTGAAGTATAGGGATAGTAGAGATTCCTATTCGAATTTAAAAGAAAACGGTTTCGAATGGATGAAAAATGAAGAAATTATGATCGATACAAAAACTAGAAACAAATATACAACTTTCTGAAAATGTACATAAGAGTAGTAGGATCTTGTTATTTTTTTGCAAACTAGTCCACCAGTGTGCAATACAAAGGTCCATCTATGTGAGGCAAAACTTCTTGACAAACCTAGGCCAATAAGGCCAAGTTCAATATATTAAATTATACCGATTCAGGGGTTTTTTCGTTTGTCTTTGGACATCGATTAGGTGATGTTTTGAAGTGATTTCCTTACCTTATTGAATTGGAATATTTGGATATGTATGTATATGGATGAATGTGTGTGATATATATATATATATATATATATATATATATATATATATATATATATATGAATTTGTTTGGCTGCTGATTTTGAGACCTCCATTGGTTATCTAGGTTATATGATCACTTAGTATGTGCAGAAAATTTGAGATGCATGTAATTGTATGGAAATGAGATTAAAGTATGATCGATTACCACAATTATCTTGGTATTATTTAGGAATGACTAGAGTATGTAGTAAATTAGATGAACATCACTCACCATACTGTGCCCTGACCCTCTCTCTATGTTTTTAACCTTTGTTTCATCATTAGGCTAATGGAAACGAGAGTATCTTACAGAGTGACGCTGAATGGTGAAGATAACGAAGGCGTTGCTTATTATAAATTGATCTATATATAAATAATCACCTAACACTGATATTGTGGTGCATTAGAATTGGATTGTATTTAATTGTGCATGACTATGTATGTATGTATGTAAGTATTCGAAATGCTATAATGAAGTAAAGTGATATTTGATTTATATTTTATGTTATTTCATATGGCGTGATATTTGTTGGATTATAGACTTTATCATCATGTTTTATCTCTTGTTATTTTAACCTAGCGACATGTCGTCTTTGGTTTTTGGGTTATACACCATGATTTGTGTTAAATTAAAAGGTCAAAAATGGAGAATTATTACGTTTGGTATCAATGCGAAACTTTCCTAAATTTAAGGATTTGGACATATTAAGAGAGCATCATCTTTATTAATGTTCAAATATATGTATGTATGTGTATGGGTGTGTATGTATGTATTATGAGCTGAATATGTTTGTAGTTATTCTCGTTGAGGTCTCTATCTATTAGGAAGTATTTGTGAACTTTAATTATGGATAGCAGACTGTGAGTAACTTAGTTAGAATGGAAACTAGAATGGTAATAGATATTGGTGGGGTAAGACCAAAACTTGGAAATGTACTAAAATAGATACTATAGTTATTGTGGTGTAAATATCCATGTTCGGTTCCACCGATATCTATAAGCGATGAGTCATACCGAACAAAACTAATAGTACTGCACCTAGTGTATGAGGAGTAATTCTCAGTCCTATATTGGAATTGAACGATAATTGGTAAAGGGTACATGATTAAGAATTTGTGAGAATATATGCAAACATTTGAATTCGATTTGAAAGATACACTGGATAGGGAATTAGTGAGGGTAGCAAAAAGAACTATGTTTTTGAAATAAGATATTCTTAAGAGTGGAAAATTTTCAAGAAATTACTGGAAGGTTAATTTGTTTTGAAAACTGGAATTAGAAATTTTGTTAATTAAAGAATTGAGGAACTAATATTATGTTTATATAATATTATAAGTATATGAAAGATTTTAGAAAAAGAAATTTAATGTCTTATTTCAAAGTAGGTGGGATTTTTCTGTTTAATACGTATATTTTTAGGTGGAAATTTAAACACTTGTGGTATAAGCTTTTGAATACATATATACACACATGCATACATATGTATGTAAATATGTATGTATGTATGATTTATAGAGTCGAAAGTGGTTTTCTAAATTGAAATGAATATTTTAGTAGTCAAAGTTTATTTTAAAAATTTATTTTCATATATGAATATATATGATGTATTATTTAGAAGGGTTGAAAATTCTCTATTTACAAAATAAAATGATACATATTTGTATACGATAAAATGGCTATAAATTTTATGAAACGATACTTTGAAATAAAGTAAGAGTATTTTTGAAATAAGCATAATTTAATTGAAATTTAAATGTATTTAAAATGACTAATATAAGTTATTGAAGTTAAAATATAAAACAAATGAAATGGTTGATGGAAAGATTATATTTTATGTCTAATAAGTAATTTTATAAAACTGTATTTTGAAAACTGATGATGTGTTTAAAAATCAAGTAGAACTTTTAAATTTTGATATCATGACTAACTTCCATCAATATATCTTTTACTTTCATTTTAAAGTATGTAAATGGAATTTTGGAACGGTAAAACTAAAAATGATTTAAAAGTTAGGAAGAAAATAAGAAAAAAAAGGCTTATGCACTGGAATTAGCTACAAGTGCAAATATGCCACCATCTGTAATAAAGAAGGGAAAGTAGATTGTGATAGGAGAGGGGTTAATATTTGAATATGTAATGTGGTGGTAAATACTTTAAAAATATAAATCTCGAATAGTGCATGAATTTAAGATGTGTCGAATCCATCAAGCGGAGTGATCCATCTAACTATGTTTTCTTATGTTTTGAAATTTATTAATTTTTAAGTAGTTGAATAAATCATCGTTGGATGATGTTGGATGCATATAGTAATATGCCTTGGATAAGGATTAGCGAATTGCACTCGCTTTGGACAAATGCCATGATCTTGATATTCTCATGAAATTGGATGGAGAAAGAAATCACATATGCCATCGGAGAATAATTTAAACTTCATAGGCAAGTGAATAAAATACGTAAGGTCCATGGATATGCCACTTAGAAACATGAATCTTAATGATGGTCGGAATTTGGATAAGAGAATTTCTAGGTTAATAAAAGAAAGATTGTGGTTATAGTTAGAAAGAGAAATGTCAGGACACGATTCTTCGTCTTCCGAAAATTCGACATCGACACTCACTTTATCGACTGCCGAGAAATCGAACGACGGAAAACCGAACACTGAGGGTTTTTAAGAAAAATTTAAGAAAAGGAAAGAGAGAAAAAGAAAAGAGAGGAAAGAAGATAATAGATAAGGTAGAAGATGGAGGGAGAAGAAAACAGAAAATAAGATAGAACATTTTGAAATAAAGGAAAGGAGAATAGAACAGAATTTTAAAATAGAACGGAACAGAAAGAAAACAGAACAATAACATCAGAATCTCAAATTCGCAGCGGAACAACATATAATAATAAATGAGTAATCTTTAAACAAAGAACTATATCAGTTATTACATTTTATACATTACATCTCATCATATCATCAGAGTGTACAACAACAATATACAACAAACAGTGCAGCGGAAAAAGAAATACTATATAAGTAATACGCCATGCCATCCAGCTTGCCTCCAGCAATTCCTGAATATCCAGAATATCCTGATAAACCTTACTCTTGACTGCCCGTGTGAAAATTGGTGGGCACCCAGAGTTTAGGAAGGAAAACAATAAACTCCAAGTCAGTCATGTGACTGGTGTGAGAATTCAAAACAGTTTATTTATCTTTAAAATCAAAATAGAGGAATATTTTTAAAGTCAATTCGCAATGCTTTTAAAAATGAGACTACCATAAGACCTCCTGCCACACACACAATGCAAACGCAGACTTGGAGAAGATTTCTCCTTATGATAGTCAAACATGCTTGATACGCATTTAAAATCAAATCAATTTTGATTATTATTATTAGTGCATAGTGTATAAAACGATTTCGAAAGTAGAATATAAATCTTAGCCAGCATAGGTACCATTATATTATGCCTACTATAGCTACTTCTTGAGGAAGCAGGTTCTACAACTAAAACCGTACAAGTTTCGTATTGTTTCTTTGGATTTCCAACAAATGGTCAGGCCAAGGAACTTCCCATTGCCACATGAGAATGCCTCTGGAAAGACATCCCCGAGAACCAAACCGGAACTCTGCCAACACAAGGCCAGGTTACCCCTAACTGGGTAACTACTGACACGAGCACACCATTCCCCGATCGTAAACGACCTTTCTCACGGGATCCCGAAAGCCAACAACCACAAAGTAATAAATTCGTAGGAACCACATAGGTTAAATATCTGGGCTCCATACCATGATACCACCTCTATCCAGAAGGAAATGTACATACCCTAAAGGGTGCTACCCCTAACCTTGCCGCATCTTTCCTGTTTTGACCATTTCCGGGGTGTGAGGTTCGACGAAGTCACGTCCACAAAAACATACTTTATACAAAAGCCATGCTTTGGGTCAACAAATGATCAACACGATGATCACCAAGATAGACGATCAAATAAACGATCCTATCACAATAATCAACACAATGATCATTTACAGCATCACTCAGCATGTCACATTACCAAATTGGGAATATATCGCTGATAACTTCAACTATATAACCTCTGAGCTCGTACGTCTCAGAGAAGGGTGTTAAGCTAAAGAATAAATTCTCCGCCACCAACAGAAATATATTTGAAAGATATCTGCTTTATATCTCAACTTGTAATGTCAGACATACAATCCATACAAGTCTGTTCCGGGATCGAACAAAACCGAAGGCACTTACAAAGAAGTCCTTGCATTCCGGATATTCACAATCCTGATCGGATTTCCCATCACTTAGGGAGTCTCTATACCGCTGCAACTCAGTGCAGAGACAATCGACAGGTCATCCTATCGCTCTCGCAAATACCGGGTCTTCAACACCGATCTTCAAATGCAATTATAACGACGTATCACATATTCGGAATGGGTTATACGACCCCATGGTCCTTTCCCGGTTAATCCGAATAGTGAGCGCTTATTCAAAAATAAGTGTAGCATTCACATTCAAACAAATCACATCAATTACCCATTCAAAGGGAAATATTGATAGTCGGTTATTGAACTATCACTGGATATGCACACATCACCAGTTTCCAAATAATTTTCCCAATTATTTATTTCACAAAATATCTTTACTAGATATTAAATTTCAATACTTCAAAAATAAATCAATATTTATTTTTCTAAACCAATCCCACTTTCTTTTATAAATTCCTTAGTGAATTTACATTTCAAAATATCCATGCATGTGATTTCAATAATTCATTTCAATTTATCTTCAAAAAGATAAATTCTCTAAACGTTTCATTTCACATTGGAAAAACATTTCCATACTTATACATTCATAAGTAATTCACAAATTTTATTTATTTTCAACACTTGGAAAATACTCAATATACTTCAATCAAAAATAAGTATATATTTCATTCTTTAAGGAAATCATTCTCTTAAACATATTTATTTGGGCCAAAACGAATGTTACGTAAAACATCGTTACGACAACCCAAAATCACTAGTATAGGGATTCGAAATTAAAATAGATATATAAATCCCAATACTATATAAAACATTTCCTTTCGGAAATCATTTACTATAACAACAGCGTTATAGTCTACTATTTCCTTTTATTTCTCGAAACCGTCTATTTCAACAATAAATGTTGAAATCTATGGTTTCGAATCTTAACACATTTTAAAACATCGTTAGATCGTTTTAATTCTATTTCAAATATCACATTCAAAACAATTTCTTTAACATCTTATTCACAATTCAAAAACGTGAATAAACTTCATTAACAATTTCATCCTTTTATTCATTTTAATTCAAAGGATTATTCACTATTCAAAAATGTGAATATAACTCCATTTATAGGTTTCAACAAATTTTCTTGTCAAAATAAGTCATTTGTGAATTTATAAAACAACGTATATAAATTCCATTTCCATTTGTTTATAAAAACTTCCTTTTTATAAATTCTTTTATTAACCTATTCCAGTTTATAACTCAATTATAAACTAAAAGTTCATATTATAAGTTAAATACTTATAATCTATTCGTTTACAAAAATCGTTCCTTTGAACTTCATAATTATAAATCTTATAACTTATAAGATTCAATTATTCACCCAAATCTATTCCTCAATTAACTTCACCAATTTATAAATCTTACTATTTATAAATTTTATTTATAACTTCACAGTTTATAATTCTATAAATTTCATTCTTATAACTTCACCATTTAAATTCTATAAATTTCATTCTTTAATGAAATTCATTTTCACTTCATTCAAACACTTATAAAAACTCGTTTTATAATGTCTATATTTCAATTTATAAATATCCATTTATAAATCTCTTAATATAAATCAATTTATATTATTCTTTAAAACGTCTTTAATCTCCTTTATTATTTCACCATTTTGATTCATAAAATAATTAAATTTTATAAATCCTATATTTAAACTTTTCACAATTAATTCTAAAATCCCGATTAAACTATTTTATAAAATCGTTAGCGTCATATTCTCAAAAATCAGTTTTTAACTATTTTTCTCAAAAATCATAATTTTTATAACATTAAAAATTATAACGTTTATTTATTTAAAATGGATCAAATTCCAAACATATAGTATATTTTCAAAAATCACTTTATGAATCATTTTAAAATTCCAAAACTTGGTCCAATGATGCTACATACCAAATAGTCAATCACGACTACAACGATATCATATATCAATATGAAAATCCATCAAATATCAAAATATCTGAAAATCTAATAAATACTGTTGAGGAATCCAGTTGGATCCCTCCAACCTGTTTTCCTGCATCCAAAAACATTAGCACAATACCAATTTCGCTCCAGTACGAAATTATCGCGGTATATGTTCTTATTAAATATTATCCGCTTAATAACGGCGCAATAGGGTCTCATCCGCTAAAAAATACGGGAAATCAATCAACTGCAATATATACATATGCCAATATATATATATATTGATATTATTTATAATACCAATTTCACTGTTTATGAAATATTCGCGGTATATGTTTTTAATAAATAACATCCGCTTACTAACGGCGTATAATGTCTATTTTAACAATCAATAGATATCAATCAACATTCAAACATGCATTCAAATATTTTAAATCTAACTATTTAAAATAAAATCGAAACTGATTCGATTGAGTGAGAAGTTCTCACCTTGATTTTAATTTCCGTTTCAGCTATTTATTTCGAATAAAATTAAACGGACGTTTAATTTTACCCAAAATTCTCACTAACTCCAAACGACTCCAAACCAACTCCATCGCGTAGTGCTCGTCCATACGATTCCAACGCAACTGGTTTCGCGCGTTTTCGACCTCGTATGAAAAAGTTATGAATTTTTGAAGTTTCACGAATTTTTTATAAACTAATTACAACATTAACTTTATTATTTACAACCTTGATAAATTAGAGCCATTGGATTCCTAGCCCACCTCATCACAGCCGCACATGATCTCCTTGCCCCCCACGTTTTGGCTACAGGCCTTCATACGCAAGCATGAACCCATGAACACAATTTTAGGGTTAAATAATTCTTCCTCCACGACGATCTAAAGCACGATCAATGACCTCCATCACGTAGCCCATAACACCAGCTACCCACGGCCACCACCATGCCAATCTCGGTCACCATATATGCCTCGAAACGCGTGCGCAAATCCCAGGCGTCGGCCCCCCATTTCTCCCCCTCCGATGCTCCAAACACGATCAACTCCGTATGGATCTGAAGCCCTCTCCATCCTCTACAACCTTGCAGTTGAACACTTCGCCTAATTGTCGATGGATTGTGAGTGATTGAGGGAGGAAGTGGAGGTAATTTCTGGCCATCCATTTGTTAGGTGGCGGCTAGGGTTTTAGTATTAGGTTTTTATTTTTTATTTTTTATTTTTTTTGTGAAGGGTGGTGCATATTTATAGAGAAAATTCGAACACTATTCATCCGGAAATTCCGAACTCCGATTTACGCGCCGTAACCAGCGTTTCTAGGGTTTACCCCGCGTTCCGGACACAATGGAACAGGTTTCAGAAGCTAATTCGGAAGTATGTGCGAGTTATGGCTGTAAACGCTCAATTTGAATTAAACCGATTTAAGCGATTTTCTAGGCGTTTTAATTTGTACCGGACAAACGGTAAATCCAATCGACTTGAAATTTGAAACCTTACAATAATATCACATTACGGATCCGATGAAACTAGTTTCGTCGAAATCCGAGACTTTTTGAAAAATGGCTATTTTCACTCGTCAAATTTAAATTAAAAATAAATCGATGCGTTTCGAGCTGCCACGATCAAACGATAGCTCCGATTGACACGAAATTTGAAATCCGGTAATAACTAACTATTACGGATCAAATGGAACTGGTTTCGTTCAATTCTGAGACTGTTCAAAAATTGACTATTTTCACTAGTCGATTTAAATATTAAAATATTCAATTTTCACAAATTAACTTTTAATTCGATTTTAAAAGTTCTAAAATATTGTTTTAACTTCCATATGATAAAATAAAATTTTGCAAATCATTTTCAATCATATTTAACTCAATTTTCAATTATTTTCCATAATTTAACATATTAAATTATCGATTTAATTATCCAATTAAATCCAATAATTCAAATTAAAATTTATTTGACTTAAAAAATTCACTTATTAATATTTAAAATTGATTAAATATTCATATTTTAATTTCTAAAAATTCTGGGTCGTTACAATCTTCCCCCCTTAAAAGAATTTCGTCCTCGAATTAACAAGTAAGAAAGTTACAGAATTTATTAATTTTCCCAAAATTCATAGTTAAACTTCTTACAAATCTTTACTAAGTTTTCAAATCATACTTAGTTATCTTTTCAAAAACAACTACTATTGTTTAACTTTCAATTCCAAAATCAAAGTTAAAGTTTTCAAAATTTTCCAATTTTCTCAAATTTTTTCTAACGCCTTAAATTTTCGGAAAAATTTGCCATAGTCTCCTTTGCGCGGCTCGATCCGAAAAAAAATGACAGTATATATATCACAAATATACATCTCATCAAGTAATGAGGCATCCCGCAGGGAAAAAAGTGTAAAAGTGCGATATTTAATCCGAGATATGTACCTTATATTTTATTAGCAAGCATATACGGCTAATATAGCGCGAAAGCGAGCTCCAAATGCGAAGCAAACGCGATCCGCACCTACTAAACACTCAACAAACAACATGAGAACATGCATGTAGACAATAGTATCGATATACAACATATAGTAACATAATAACTATATATATCAACATAGCAAATGCAACTAAAGCAACAAATGCAAACATCAACCAACTATAATCCATAATCAATAAATGTTCATTTACATTCTCATTAATATTCAATGAAATGGTTTTCAATTTAATCACATTTGATTCATTACAGTGGATGTTACTAACATTCATTTTCAATTAGTTTATATTCACTAATTCATATTCAAGTTGGTTCACTTCACCGTTTATATTCATTCTCATTAACTCAATTTCATTAATACTTAATGAATTATATACAATCAACTAACAATCATATAACAACCAATGTATATTAATTACAACAAAATTCCTTTGCTTTTATTCATTTTGGTTTAACTCCTTAAATTAAATTGACTTCCATTCAATTTATTCAACTTCCAATAACATTAGATTTTAATGAATTAACACTTATATTCATTATTTCATATCAATTTAATTCACATTTAATTGATTAATATTCAATCCAATTTCTAAAGTTGAATTTCATTTATCTTTGAATTCACTTTCATTTTGTGACGAGTCGAATTTTTCCCGCTCGAAAATCGACATTCATACTTCAAATCGTATTCGAATGCCATAGATTCGACCGTTCAAACCCGATTCGCCGGAGCTTATAACAATCATTAAGTAAACAACACAGCGGAATAAGAGAATAATACATTGATATACAGCTTTGATACAATATCTGATACAACAGATGATCCAATAGATACCAATATACATCAGAGATATGATACAATAAAATAGCAGCGGAAAAGAAAAATAGATAACATCTAGCAGTGGAACAGATAACTCTAAAATAGTCTTCAACGAAGAACTCCAAATCGGAACTGTAACTCCATTTCCAAGAATCAATCAGCAGAAGCTCGAACTCCCCATAACAATGCACCAAGCTAAGCAAGACTGGTGCGAACCAAAGACTGAACAAACTCCAAATAATCCACTACATCTAACTATCTGAAAAACCCAACTCTAGACTGCTCGTGTAGAAAATAATGAGCACCCAGAGTTTAGGAAAGAAACAATAAACTCCGGATCAGTCGTGGGACTGGTGTGAGCAACAAAAACAGTTTATCTTTAAACAATCAACAAAAGATTTTAAAGTCAATTCGCAATGCTTTTGAAAAATGAGACTACTATAAGGCCTCCCGCACACACACACAATGCAAACGCAGAATCGGAGGAGATTTCTCCTTATGATAGTCAA
Organism: Allium cepa; assembly: GCA_030765085.1. Classification (NCBI taxonomy): domain Eukaryota; kingdom Viridiplantae; phylum Streptophyta; class Magnoliopsida; order Asparagales; family Amaryllidaceae; genus Allium; species Allium cepa. Next base: position 180,480,869 of record CM060940.1, read on the forward strand.
TGATGCTTGATACGCATTTAAAATAACATTTGATATTATTACTAGTGCATAGTGTAGAAGAAATTCATTTCGAAAGTAGAATATAAATCTTAGCCAACATACGACCATTATCGTATGCCTACTATAGCTACCATCTAAACAGTGGTGACCACCATAAGTAAATGGCAGGTTCTACAACTAATACCGTATAGGGTTTCGTATTGGGAATTGGATTTCCAACGAATGATCAGGCCAAGGAACTTCCCATTGCCACATGAGAATGCCTCTGGATGGACATCCCCGAGAACCAAACCGGATCTCTACCAACACAAGGCCGGGTTACCCCTAACTGAGTAACAACTGACCGAATATGCCATTCCCCGGTCCTTTGGGACCTTTCACCGAGCGCTCGTAATCAATTCACACAATCATAACAAAGTGTTTTCAACATGAGTAAGTATCTGGGCTCCATACCATGATACCACCCTTTTCCAGAAGGAAATGGACACATCCTAAAGGGTGCTACCCCTCATAACCTTGCTGCTTCTTTCCTGTTTTGACCATTCACGGGGTGTGAGGCTCGACGAAGTCACGTCCACAAAAACATACTTTATACAAAAGCCATGCTTTGGGTCAACAAATGATCAACACAATGATCACAAGGATAGACGATCAAATAAATGATCCTATCACAAATAATCAACACAATGATCATTTCACAGCAACACTCAGTATGTCACATTACCAAATTGGGAACATATCGCTGATAACCATCAACTATATAACCTCTGAGCTCGTACGTCTCAGAGAAGGGTGTTAAGCTAAAAGAATAAATTCTCCGCCACCAACAGAAATATATTTGAAAGAAATCGGCTTTATATCTCAACTTGTAATGTCAGGCATACAATCCATACAAGTCTGTTCTGGGTTCGAACAGAACCGAAGGCACTTACAAAGAAGTCCTTGCAATCCGGATATTCACAATCCCGATCGGATTTCCCATCACTTAGGGAGTTTCTATACCGGCGCGACTCGGTGCAGAAACAATCGATAGGTCATCCTATCGCTTTCGCAAATACCCGGTCTTCATCACCGGTCTTCAAATGCTATCCATAACGACATATCACATATTCGGAATGGGTTATACGACACAAAGGTCCTTTCCCGGTTAAACCGAATAGTGAGCGAAATAGTTCAAAAACATATGGATATTGGGATTTCAATTAAGTCACAACTTAAAAATCCAAAGTTTTTCTTTCAAATGGTTTAACAATTTACCATTTCAATCTTTAAAACAAAAAGATTCATTTTCACAACCTTTAACGGTTTAAACAATTTTCACATTTTAATCTTTTAAACAAAAGATTCATTCACAGATTTTTCAAATCAATTTTCATTTCGATTTGATTAACTCGTTAAATCTTTAAATCAAAGATTTAACTTATAGCCTTCAAAACAATTTCATTTCAATTTGATTTAAACAAATCTTCAATTTAAATCTGTTAAAAATAAACAGATTTAATTCATAGCTTTCAAAAAGAATTCATTCATAACTTAGGAAAATCATTTCTCCATTCAATCTTGAAATTCCCCTAATTAACTGGAATCTCAGTTCTTATCTAAAAGTGTTTATCATTTGAAAACAACAGTTTTCATTTTGGAAATCTGATTCATTTATACGAGTTGAAATCCTTGGGTTAAATTCAAATTCCCAAACCCATACCTTTAAAAATGGTTTAAATTCATACAAACCTGTTTATAATATCTTTAACCATAATTTCCAATTATCGAATTCAGTTCCAAATATCGAATTCAAATTTAAATTGAATTATTTAATTTCAAAACTTGATCAAGTAAATTATAATAAATTTTAACTTGAAATTTCATTCCAAAAGCTTTTCACATTTATTCCGATTCCATTTCCAAAACATTTGAATTTAAAAATTAAAATTTAAAACTATTTCAAACATCTGTGACTTAACTGATTTCCTCGTGAAATCCATATTTGTGTGTGTATGGTGTAGTCCAGGGGTTTAACACAATAGTGCAACATCATTCAATCATCACAGATCAAATACAACAATATATTCGATAAGCGATATAAATTTATAACGCTTATCTTTCATACACAGATTTGCAGACATATATATATCACAGATAATAAATTTCATCATAGATCACAACATAAATCAGGATGTCTCACAAAGCATCATATATTAGGGATATCAAACAATCAAGTCATCCAATAGAATCCAAATATTCGTAAGTAAAATTAGTTAATTATCTGATTAATTTAAATCAAATTAATTTCTTATGAATTATAAGTCCTGGTTAATTAACATTGATAATTTACAAATCATTTTGATTAATTATTCTTTAATCTTTTACTAATTATCCATTGAAAATAAATTAATTAACCTTCTATTATCAACCTTTAATTATTAAACAATTAATCTTTAATTATCTAATTCACCATTTAATTAATTATCTTTAATTAATTACTCTAATTAATTTTTCCTTGATTAATTATCATTCCTTAACCAACTTCATTAAATTAAATTTAACTTTTAATTAATTAATCAATCTCAAATTAATTATCATTTTGAGTCAATCACATTATGCTTTGTATTAAATATTGATTAATCACTTGATTAAATCAATCTTTATCATTTATTAATATTTAATAATTATCCTTTAATTATTCATCATTAATAAATTAGCTCTTAACAAATAAATTAATTTTTTTTATCAGTACTTAATTAACCTTTAATTAATTAATCTTTTAATTTATCACATTAATTTATTCAATTACATAAATTAAATCTTTAGTAAATTAACCCTTTTAATTAAATCTTTAATTAAAACTTAATTTAATTGAAATAATTTACTTTTAAACCTTAAACCAATACCATACTTAAATAAAACAATTATTTAAAAGAATAAGTTAAAATTGTTTAAAACTTGAATTTTGTTTAAAAATTTTGAAAACTGTTTTTATACCACCCGGGCCCTGCTTCGAGTCGAACCCCGTTCTACCCGAAGACAACTTCGAGTTTTTCCCCAAACTTACCCGAGGTTTATAAATTTCAAAATTTTTTTTTGTTTAAGTGTTAAAAATTTACCCGGTACTTTATCATTTTGCTTCGAGTCACTTACTCGATTTACTCGAGTACCACTTCGGGTAAAAACCCACTGGAACGCTGCTTCTACCCAATCCATTTTCAGGTACAAGAAGATGCACCGTGCACTTGCACGGTCGCCGTGCGACGTTCTGACCATCACCACGATCATCTATACCACCACGATCACCCATTCATCCACTCCAACCCACCAAATCTCCCTCCTTCACACGAAAATCGAAATCGAGCTCAATGCTAAAACCTGGAACAAGCACAGGACTCCCACTCGAAGCCTGTCAACGTCTCGTGTTCGACGCCTCAACCACCGGAGTTCGTGCAACTCTGGCCACCGCCTCATCTACACCCCAGCCTCCATCACCCCCAGTCTCGTGCAACTCGATGCACTGTGGACGACGAACGAATCAATTTTCATAGCCTTGGTAAAACTAGGTTTAGAAACTAAACCTCGCCACCGCCGCTGCCACGTGCAACTGCCGACCCTCTCACCATTTTTCTCTGACACCCCGTGGCCTCCTCTATCGCCACTAGAAACCCCGAAACCCCTAATGTCTCCGACCACTGGAAATCGCCCAAAATCCCATTTTCGTTCAACTAAAAACTGCTCTCATTTCCTAACTCGAAAAATCATGATTAACATTTTAAAATTCATGTTATAGTGTATGAATTTAGATTACAAACCTGAATTCGTAAATTAAAATGTTTGGAAATTTAACTTATTTAAAGTTTGCTTAGGTTCCTTTGATTTCCAGAGCTAATATGACATTGTTTGAACAAAAATAAAATTTTAAAACTTGGTTTAAAATCAACAAACAACTTTTGTTTATCTTTTAAGCTTTAACAATGATTAGATCAAAAGATGGGAATTTATTTGCAACCTGAACTGGGAGAAACAAGAACAGAGATGTTTTCCAGATCACTAAATATGCAGGCATCCCACATACACAGAATTATATAAATATGTGTACATATAAACATATTCATTTCAGGCATAAGCAATATATATGTGAATCTACTTAAGCATCATTAAATCTAAGTTACTCACAGCATCAATAAACAACAAAATAGAGTATGTTTAGGTAGGAGTTTACTCACAGATTCAAGAGAATGAACAAAGCTTGCAGTTTTGAAACAGACTTGCATTTTCAAGCTGAAGCTTTTAATTTGATCCTCTGGTTTGAAGTTGTTTGAATTATTGTTGTTGCTTAAATTGAAGTTTTGTTTCAGTTTCTAAGATGGTATTCATTTCAGTTTTACACAGCAAAGAATGAACGAACTAAAAAGAAGAAATTGAGTGATATATAGAAGATGTATGCAGGCTTGCATTTCTTTGCTGGTACAAGTGATACCATATCTTGTACAGGGTGTTTATATTATTTATTAAAATAGGCATGGCTGCCAAGGAATGGAAGCATTTAATGCTTTATCCTTTATGTTTTCATGCATATCTTATTTGTTATGTTATGTACAGTTCTTACTTTACTTGTTCATGCATATTTGTACTTTGTCATTTACTTGTTTTGTGGATATTTTGTTTACTCATTTTGCAAGTTCAAAGATATATATATTCTTGTTGTATGCATACATTTTTTTTAGTTAAGTTTTATACTTACTTTCTATTTGCCTTGCCTTACCCAGGTTGATGCTGCATTACTTACTTTAACATGCTTGTCTATACTTTGCATACTTTTGGTGGCTGAAACATCATATGTATCTTAGCTTTGTTTATTTATATTTTTATTCCCAGGCTCTTGTATTGCTTCTTCATTTTATTTTATTTTTTCTTTCTCTCCGGTTTTGCTTAACTTTTAGTGAATGAATGAAATAGGATAGAGGTATACATGTAGAGAAAAATGTTTGTACAGGGATTATTAATGTTTGTTTGTACAATAGTTATGGGCTGAGATGATTTTTCTTTGCATTTTTACAGGCAACATTCTTTTGCCTTACTTTTCTTTATTACGGCTGATATGCTCAATATTTTAATTGCTGAGATGATATTATGTATTGGTTTTATAAGCTACAGCCTATATACCTATCTTTTCTTTGCTTGTACTTCTTTGTTTTGCTATAGTTACTTACTTTTTCTTTTGTTTATTTTACTTTGTCTTGTTTTAATATTGTACACTGGAATATATATATCTATATTTATTTATTTGTTTAACTTTACATTTATTGTCTTATATTTCTAGTTTATATTTTAATTGTTATTATTATAATTAGTCTTTGACCCATTTGTTTGCATTTCGACTCATATGCTACATGAAATATTTATTTTACTTCATGTACATATTATAATAGTAGTTCTAATGATGTTTGTTTCTTAACTAATTCGTTAACATACTTATATTTCAGTTTTGAACATATTTATACTGCATTTGTTTTCATATTTTAAAGTTGTTATATTTATTTCTATTCATTTCTAAAACCATTTATTCGAGATTTTATTTCAAATCCAATATACACATATATATTCACATATATACAAATATATGCAAATTTTCAAATCAATTTGATTTAATATATTTTTATATTTGAATCGGGGAAACTCGCATCATTAAAAATCAATTTTTACAATTTTTAATTCAAAAATTCATTTAAATTATCAATTTAAATTCATAAAAATCTGGGGTCGTTACACATTTACAACTCATATTCATACATATATTCATATAGTTTCACTTCTTATATATATATAAGTTTTATTTCACAATTGTAAATTACTTTAATTATAATTCAATTCTTATAATTCTTTTATTTATACAATTATTCTTTTTTTAGATTATTCAAACAACTAAACAATCAACTTATATACACTTTAATAATTCTGAAAATTTATTTCTTTTATATATAAAATATACTCAAGGTAAAATTATTTTATTTACCCAATTTTAAAACAATATTGTGTCGAATTGTTCTATTCAAGTGTTTAGAAACCCCTTCGACAAAGTTGTACATACCGTGCTGACGAAGGTTCATATACCACTCAACAAACCAATCATCACAATATAAAACAATTTTATATTCACTAACAAATACGCTCTCATAGCTATTATTACACTCAAACTCAATCTAGAGTACTACTGACTCTATCTCTAATGAGTAATACCCAACAGAACCATGGTTGTCGCTTAACCATAAGCTCTGATACCACATTGTCAGGACACGATTCTTCGTCTTCCGAAAATTCGACATCGACACTCACTTTATCGACTGCCGAGAAATCGAACGACGGAAAACCGAACACTGAGGGTTTTTAAGAAAAATTTAAGAAAAGAAAAGAGAGAAAAAGAAAAGAGAGGAAAGAAGATAATAGATAAGGTAGAAGATGGAGGGAGAAGAAAACAGAAAATAAGATAGAACATTTTAAAATAGAGGAAAGGAGAATAGAACATAATTTTAAAATAGAACGGAACAGAAAGAAAACAGAACAATAACATCAGAATCTCAAATTCGCAGCGGAGCAACATATAATAATAAATGAGTAATCTTTAAGCAAAGAACTATATCAGTTATTACATTTTATACATTACATCTTATCATATCATCAGAGTGTACAACAACAATATACAACAAACAGTGCAGCGGAAAAAGAAATACTATATAAGTAATACGCCATGCCATCCAGCTTGCCTCCAGCAATTCCTGAATATCCAGAATATCCTGATAAACCTTACTCTTGACTGCCCGTGTGAAAATTGGTGGGCACCCAGAGTTTAGGAAGGAAAACAATAAACTCCAAGTCAGTCATGTGACTGGTGTGAGAATTCAAAACAGTTTATTTATCTTTAAAATCAAAATAGAGGAATATTTTTAAAGTCAATTCGCAATGCTTTTAAAAATGAGACTACCATAAGACCTCATGCCACACACACAATGCAAACGCAGACTTGGAGAAGATTTCTCCTTATGATAGTCAAACATGCTTGATACGCATTTAAAATCAAATCAATTTTGATTATTATTATTAGTGCATAGTGTATAAAACGATTTCGAAAGTAGAATATAAATCTTAGCCAGCATAGGTACCATTATATTATGCCTACTATAGCTACTTCCTGAGGAAGCAGGTTCTACAACTAAAACCGTACAAGTTTCGTATTGTTTCTTTGGATTTCCAACAAATGGTCAGGCCAAGGAACTTCCCATTGCCACATGAGAATGCCTCTGGAAAGACATCCCCGAGAACCAAACCGGAACTCTGCCAACACAAGGCCGGGTTACCCCTAACTGGGTAACTACTGACATGAGCACGCCATTCCCCGATCGTAAACGACCTTTCTCACGGGATCCCGAAAGCCAACAACCACAAAGTAATAAATTCGTAGTAACCACATAGGTTAAATATCTGGGCTCCATACCATGATACCACCTCTATCCAGAAGGAAATGTACATACCCTAAAGGGTGCTACCCCTCATAACCTTGCCGCATCTTTCCTGTTTTGACCATTTCCGGGATGTGAGGTTCGACGAAGTCACGTCCACAAAAACATACTTTATACAAAAGCCATGCTTTGGGTCAACAAATGATCAACACGATGATCACCAAGATAGACGATCAAATAAACGATCCTATCACAATAATCAACACAATGATCATTTACAGCATCACTCAGCATGTCACATTACCAAATTGGGAATATATCGCTGATAACTTCAACTATATAACCTCTGAGCTCGTACGTCTCAGAGAAGGGTGTTAAGCTAAAGAATAAATTCTCCGCCACCAACAGAAATATATTTGAAAGAAATCTTCTTTATATCTCAACTTGTAATGTCAGACATACAATCCATACAAGTCTGTTCCGGGATCGAACAAAACCGAAGGCACTTACAAAGAAGTCCTTGCAATCCGGATATTCACAATCCTGATCGGATTTCCCATCACTTAGGGAGTCTCTATACCGCTGCAACTCAGTGCAGAGACAATCGACAGGTCATCCTATCGCTCTCGCAAATACCGGGTCTTCAACACCGATCTTCAAATGCAATTATAACGACGTATCACATATTCGGAATGGGTTATACGACCCCATGGTCCTTTCCCGGTTAACCCGAATAGTGAGCGCTTATTCAAAAATAAGTGTAGCATTCACATTCAAACAAATCACATCAATTACCCATTCAAAGGGAAATATTGATAGTCGGTTATTGAACTATCACTGGATATGCACACATCACCAGTTTCCAAATAATTTTCCCAATTATTTATTTCACAAAATATCTTTACTAGATATTAAATTTCAATACTTCAAAAATAAATCAATATTTATTTTTCTAAACCAATCCCACTTTCTTTTATAAATTCCTTAGTGAATTTACATTTCAAAATATCCATGCATGTGATTTCAATAATTCATTTCAATTTATCTTCAAAAGGATAAATTCTCTAAACGTTTCATTTCACATTGGAAAAACATTTCCATACTTATACATTCATAAGTAATTCACAAATTTTATTTATTTTTAACACTTGGAAAATACTCAATATACTTCAATCAAAAATAAGTATATATTTCATTCTTTAAGGAAATCATTCTCTTAAACATATCTATTTGGGCCAAAACGAATGTTACGTAAAACATCGTTACGACAACCCAAAATCACTAGTATAGGGATTCGAAATTAAAATAGATATATAAATCCCAATACTATATAAAACATTTCCTTTCGGAAATCATTTACTATAACAACAGTGTTATAGTCTACTATTTCCTTTTATTTCTCGAAACCGTCTATTTCAACAATAAATGTTGAAATCTATGGTTTCGAATCTTAACACATTTTAAAACATCGTTAGATCGTTTTAATTCTATTTCAAATATCACATTCAAAACAATTTCTTTAACATCTTATTCACAATTCAAAAACGTGAATAAACTTCATTAACAATTTCATCCTTTTATTCATTTTAATTCAAAGGATTATTCACTATTCAAAAATGTGAATATAACTCCATTTATAGGTTTCAACAAATTTTCTTGTCAAAATAAGTCATTTGTGAATTTATAAAACAACGTTTATAAATTCCATTTCTATTTGTTTATAAAAACTTCCTTTTTATAAATTCTTTTATTAACCTTTTCCAGTTTATAACTCAATTATAAACTAAAAGTTCATATTATAAGTTAAATACTTATAATCTATTCGTTTACAAAAATCGTTCCTTTGAACTTCATAATTATAAATCTTATAACTTATAAGATTCAATTATTCACCCAAATCTATTCCTCAATTAACTTCACCAATTTATAAATCTTACTATTTATAAATTTTATTTATAACTTCACAGTTTATAATTCTATAAATTTCATTCTTATAACTTCACCATTTAAATTCTATAAATTTCATTCTTTAATGAAATTCATTTTCACTTCATTCAAACACTTATAAAAACTCGTTTTATAATGTCTATATTTCAATTTATAAATATCCATTTATAAATCTCTTAATATAAATCAATTTATATTATTCTTTAAAACGTCTTTAATCTCCTTTATTATTTCACCATTTTGATTCATAAAATAATTAAATTTTATAAATCCTATATTTAAACTTTTCACAATTAATTCTAAAATCCCGATTAAACTATTTTATAAAATCGTTAGCATCATATTCTCAAAAATCAGTTTTTAACTATTTTTCTCAAAAATCATAATTTTTATAACATTAAAAATTATAACGTTTATTTATTTAAAATGGATCAAATTCCAAACATATAGTATATTTTCAAAAATCACTTTATGAATCATTTTAAAATTCCAAAACTTGGTCCAATGATGCTACATACCAAATAGTCAATCACGACTACAACGATATCATATATCAATATGAAAATCCATCAAATATCAAAATATCTGAAAATCTAATAAATACTGTTGAGGAATCCAGTTGGATCCCTCCAACCTGTTTTCCTGCATCCAAAAACATTAGCACAATACCAATTTCGCTCCAGTACGAAATTATCGCGGTATATGTTTTTATTAAATATTATCCGCTTAATAACGGCGCAATAGGGTCTCATCCGCTAAAAAATACGGGAAATCAATCAACTGCAATATATACATATGCCAATATATATATATATTGATATTATTTATAATACCAATTTCACTGTTTATGAAATATTCGCGGTATATGTTTTTAATAAATAACATCCGCTTACTAACGGCGTATAATGTCTATTTTAACAATCAATAGATATCAATCAACATTCAAACATGCATTCAAATATTTTAAATCTAACTATTTAAAATAAAATCGAAATAGATTCGATTGAGTGAGAAGTTCTCACCTTGATTTTAATTTCCGTTTCAGCTATTTATTTCGAATAAAATTAAACGGACGTTTAATTTTACCCAAAATTCTCACTAACTCCAAACGACTCCAAACCAACTCCATCGCGTAGTGCTCGTCCATACGATTCCAACGCAATTGGTTTCGCGCGTTTTCGACCTCGTATGAAAAAGTTATGAATTTTTGAAGTTTCACGAATTTTTTATAAACTAATTACAACATTAACTTTATTATTTACAACCTTGATAAATTAGAGCCATTGGATTCCTAGCCCACCTCATCACAGCCGCACATGATCTCCTTCTCCCCCACGTTTTGGCTACAGGCCTTCATACGCAAGCATGAACCCATGAACACAATTTTAGGGTTAAATAATTCTTCCTCCACGACGATCTATAGCACGATCAATGGCCTCCATCACGTAGCCCATAACACCAGCTACCCACGGCCACCACCATGCCAAGGTCGGTCACCATATATGCCTCGAAACGCGCGCGCAAATCCCAGGCGTCGGCCCCCCATTTCTCCCCCTCCGATGCTCCAAACACGATCAACTCCGTATGGATCTGAAGCCCTCTCCATCCTCTACAACCTTGCAGTTGAACACTTCGCCTAATTGTCGATGGATTGTGAGTGATTGAGGGAGGAAGTGGAGATAATTTCTGGCCATCCATTTGTTAGGTGGCGGCTAGGGTTTTAGTATTAGGTTTTTATTTTTTATTTTTTATTTTTTTTGTGAAGGGTGGTGCATATTTATGGAGAAAATTCGAACACTATTCATCCGGAAATTCCGAACTCCGATTTACGCGCCGTAACCAGCGTTTCTAGGGTTTACCCCGCGTTCCGGACACAATGGAACAGGTTTCAGAAGCTAATTCGGAAGTATGTGCGAGTTATGGCTGTAAACGCTCAATTTGAATTAAACCGATTTAAGCGATTTTCTAAGCGTTTTTATTTGTGCCGGACAAACGGTAAATCCAATCGACTTAAAATTTTAAACCTTACAATAATATCACATTACGGATCCGATGAAACTGGTTTCGTCGAAATCCGAGACTTTTTGAAAAATGGCTATTTTCACTCGTCAAATTTAAATTAAAAATAAATCGATGCGTTTCGAGCTGCCACGATCAAACAATAGCTCCGATTGACACGAAATTTGAAATCCGGTAATAACTAACTATTACGGATCAAATGGAACTGGTTTCGTTCAATTCTGAGACTGTTCAAAAATTGACTATTTTCACTAGTCGATTTAAATATTAAAATATTCAATTTTCACAAATTAACTTTTAATTCGATTTTAAAAGTTCTAAAATATTGTTCTAACTTCCATATGATAAAATAAAATTTTACAAATCATTTTCAATCATATTTAACTCAATTTTCAATTATTTTCCATAATTTAACATATTAAATTATCGATTTAATTATCCAATTAAATCCAATAATTCAAATTAAAATTTATTTGACTTAAAAAATTCACTTATTAATATTTAAAATTGATTAAATATTCATATTTTAATTTCTAAAAATTCTGGGTCGTTACAATAAAAGTAAACCAAATTATTCTATTAAAGAAAAATAGAGAAAAGACACTTACCTAATAATAAAATAAATTGGTTACAAATCATATTAAGGAGATTTAAACCTATGTTATACTTTTGGTATTGAAAAATTAAAGATAAATTTGAAAGTAGAGTTGAGTCGGAAAATTTGCTAGTATAAGGGAGATAAGAGATATTGGATTTTGAATTAACTAGATCCCGCTAATAAATTAGTTGAAATATTCTAAAGAGGTGGGTGAAGATTTTTGTTAAGTGCTGAGATTTTATTTTAGGATAAGCTCCTAATGAGGCTACTATGTGATTTGAACCGGTGATCAGTCCATGGTGCAAATAAAATCAACGAACATTTGCATTCTATTGTTTTGTGTTATTGCACTAAGGAGAGGAGATGGAAGCAAATAATATTTAGAATTTATTGGTTGTTTTATAACATTGTAAAAGGTAGATTATTTGAGTTGATTTAAGGATTGTTGTCATTGAGCTGACATTTCGGGTAATGTTACACCATTTATGTTAAGTGTCATGACCCAATTTTTCGACGTCCGAAAATCGACATCAATACATCTGCTGTATTAAATGTCGAACAATCGAATACTGGAAAACCAGACCGTAAGGGAAAGAAGAAGGAGGTAGAAGAAGAGAAAACAAAACAACATCAGAATCTGACAATCGCAGCAGAAAAATATATAATAGATAAAATGATTGTTCTTTATACAAAAGAAACTGTAATTGTTTTATATATACATCATCAGAGTACAACATCAACAAAACACAACACTAGACAGTTATTATAACTTGTCTAGATAGAAACTGAATTCGCAGCAAACCATACACAATGGATAATATATCAAATACATGTGATACGTCTCGCCATCCAACTCGTCTCCTGAGCTCCACAGCATCCTTTCATGTATCTATAATACTCGGTTTGACCAGAGCATTATAGTGAAATAACACTCGAGTCAGTCTGGAAAACCAGCGTGAGAAAACACACTCAATTGGATTATTAAAGTTTCAAAATCCTTTGAAATAAAAGGTATCTCGTAAGACCATGCCACAAATAAACATGTCGAGTTTTTACCTTATGATAACCAAAACATTTCTTATCAAAATCCTTTGATATTGTAGTAGTGTTATATACAAATATGTATTCAAATGGCCGAAATTGTTGCATTCATTAAATTCAAGCATAATAGATATACAAACAAGTCCGAAGGCACTTATTGGAGATTGGATTTCCATCAATGGCAGGGATACTGGGGTACCACCTGTCATAATACGTGATCTAGATCACCGTACCGAGGATCCACCCTGATCCTCTGCTATACAAGACCGGAGCTACCCCTTATGATAGTCCAAATAAGATCACCCCGCGGTTGGGATCAATAACCGCCCACATAGCCGAATAAAAAGGGACATTTAGATAGGGATGACCTTACCCTAATTGGATGCTAGCCACTTAGCTTTGCGGCACCTCCCCTGTTTTAGCCATTCCCAGTTGATTAGGCTAGAGGCTATGCGTTACCTTTTTAGAACACATCTCACTTAGAATGCTCATCGTACGATGTTCTAATAGCATTCGTCCACACAAGTCTGTTTCGGGTCCAAACGAAACCGAAGGCACTACTCCTACTACATTCATTTTGGCATCACCCTTGGATTAGTAGCAATTAGCCCTTGTACTTCACTTCTCCATCATCAACTCCAAGCTCTTGTCTTCCTCACGAAAACGTTCAAACCAGATCGAAGTGGTTTTCGGGAAATTAACCCCGAACCTGGTCTCTTCGAAACGATCAGCGCATTGGCCAATATTGATAGTTGGTTATTTAACTATCAAATAAAATTCACAAACAACCATCAGACCTTAAATAATTCCCAAATTATTTATTTCAACAATATCTTTGCAAGATATTTTCCCTACACTTCAACCCTTTGAAAATAGTTTTCATTCACTTTTCTTTCGCGGAATAAATTTCCACCCCATTGTTTTATTTCCATTAAAAATACTAAACGTTAATACTTATTAAATCACTTTATTCAAAAATATATACTTTAAAACATTTAAAATAAAAACTACTTAAACACTTTATTTAAAATACTAGTTATGAAATTTATAGTCATTTCTCATCTAAAACTTAAGCCAAAATAAATTTTTTGAAATAAAAGTTATTCTATAAGGTATAGATATTAAATAATTATCTTTTAAATCATAATACTAGTTAAACCTTTAAAATAATTTATTATATAATTAACTTTATAATATTTACTTTTTAAAAAAATTTAAAGTAGCTAAATAATAATTTCTTCAAAAACATTCCTTTAAAAAAACTTTAAACCTCTAACTTATACTTGAAAATCTTACTTTGAAAATATACTTGGCTTTTCAGGAAAATATAATTTCCTTTCCACACCTTTAAAAATAAACCACTATTTATTTTTAAATAAATCACCCTTTTCTTATAAATTCCCATCCTGAATTTATATTTCCAAATCATACTCTGATAAATATTTCACTTTATTTATAAACCCTATTTATAAATTTCACAATCTCATTCTCCTTTATTTCTAGTTTCAAACACTTAATCGGTTTTCAAATCGATTTTCAAATCTAACTTCATTTTAAAATAAATCCCTTTACTTACCCAAATTTATTTTAAAACCCATTAATTCATATTTACTTCTATATTTATGATTTAAACTCTTATTTTAAACTGAAATATCCACTTCACACTTCATTCAAAATTCTACCCTTTTATTTCTTCCCAAACATTTTAAATCTTAAGTTTTGAAAATAAAATCCTTTAAATTTTTAGACAATATCACTTAGGTCTCCAAAACTCTTTTATTTTCATTTATTTAAAATCTCTATCTTCATTTCCATACTCAGAATTTATTTAATAGAATTTAAAAATCAAAATTTTATCCTTTTCCAAATCCAATCTTTAATTTAAACAAATTCATTATAATTATTTTACTTAAAAATTTCCCTTTTTATTTCCTTTAAAAATCCAAACTTTATACATATTTTTTTCATTTTCTCAAAATTCCAATATATATTCAACCAAGCCATAGCATTCAATAATTTCAAATCCCAATATAATCAATAAAATCATCACATATTATCACCTAAATCACATTACTGAATATAAAATAAATTCAACATTTTGAGGAATCCAGTTGGATCTCTCCAACCTGTTTTCCTGCATCCACGGATGTTAGCACAATATAAAATACCAATCCCACATCGAGGGGGATATCGCGGTATAAGGGGTCATCCGCTATTATGCGGGGCGCATAGGGTCTCATCCGCTATATAATGCGAGAAATCAATCATTCCAATATATATACATATACTATATATAATATACCACATCCAGACTGATAATAAATCATCATTCCGAGCAATCAATCCAATAATTTCAATTTAACTATTTAAATTTAAAAGGTAATCCAAATGAGTGAGATTAACTCACCTTCGATTGTTCACAACCCGATCCAACCTCGACTTGTATCTCCATGATTTTAGACCTTGTATAAACATTGCACGGTTTATTAACATTTGAATTGGTCGAACAATTAATTACTATTTATACTTTAATTAACTAATAATTTATTTAGACTAATATTCCCCTTTTACAAAAACTTTTAGTAGCTAAAATAAATTAAAGGGATTTTTAGGCTAAAGGAAAAAGATAGAGAAAAAAATAGTTTCAGGGACAAGAAGTTTGTTTGTTAGGCTGAAGGACACTTTTTAGTGTAAATAGCAGAATGATAGTTGTAACTATCATTTCCAGTTTACATTAAAAAGTGTCCTTCAGCCTAAACAGCAAACTTATTGTCCGTGAGACTAATTTTTTTTGCAACTTCTTCCTTATGCCTATTTACCTGTAAATTAAATAACTTAAATTAATCACCAAATCCATTATTTTAAAATAAATCTAGTAAATTAAAATATGTATATGCATATTTATTTTCTTTATGAACTACGTATATAATTATAGAGTAACCTTTGTAGATTTCCAAAAAAACTAATTTATACAAACTTTCAAATGCTTTTAAAATTCTTATATTATTTTTCCAAAACCTTAAATTTATTCTTTGTTTTCCTTAATATATAATAAAACACGTATGAGCAATTATACATATATACACAAATATATTTATGTTTACACTACTTTCTTCTTTCACTGCATATATTCATATCTCACTGAATTTTTTTTAACAGTTTATAACTATATATATATGTATGTATGTATTTCAGTAAATAGTAACTTCTTCCTCACTGTTTTCCTTTTCTTCATTAATCTATAGAGATCATAAAAACAGAACTGCATATACCTTAAGCCACAACAATCCATGGTCCAACAACCAAATCGAACTCGAATTCCTCAAATCATGAGTTGCGAACTCTCCCCTGCCTTTGATCGCCGCCGCCGCCTACCGTGTACGCACCAACCACCCAAGGACGGAGGAGCTTCTACCTCGAACGCGATCTCGAGCTTGTGTGCCATCCAATCGAAGATGATCATCCTCTTAGCTTGACCTCACACGACCCCTCACCTCGATTACCAGGTCGCCGCCTCGAGCCTTCCATCACGAAGTGGGTCGCGATTCCCCCTGCTCTGCTTCGCCCTAAATTTTTTTTTTTTAATTGAGTCGAATTCATTCATCACGAATTGAGAGAGGAAGGGGGATGGGTTCCCGCGATTGACAACGGCCATTATTATAATTTTCTGATGTGGATTCGATTTTGAATGAAAATGGTTTTCGTTTTGCACATGAATTTGATTTTGTACTTTTATAATGCTCGTCTATGATTATTAAAGGAAGAAGGAGATGCATGTATACCTAGAAGGACACGTGCTTAAAATTCTACACGTGTCTGCAAAGGCTTGACATAGTATTTTAATGCAACAATATTGTTTATATTTATATTTATATTCAAATTTAAATCGTCTCGATTTTCGCAACTCACAATCTCGATCTCCTATTGTGGCGTGCCGCTAGGCATTTACAATGTTGTACCCCTATTACAAATACGATGGAAAAGGTTTCGAGGCCTTACTCGATCGTATGGAGAAGATAGCTTTTTGGACCCAATAATTATATTGAATTTCGATAGAGATTTTTAGCTCGTTTATCTGCCGTACGATCACACGACAACTCCAAACACTATGAAAATTGAAATCTGATAATAATACACTATTACGGATCCAATGGAATTGGTTTCATCGAATTTCAAGACTGTGCCTTAGAAGGCTATTTTTAAATATCAATTTAAACTATATATTTTAAAAACTGAACAAATCACCTTTAAATTTGATTTTATCACTTTTATTATCTTCAGTATTGCCAGTATAAATTTTATAAGCCTTTGAAATATTTTTAACCAGCTTAAAACCAAGATTCACTATTTTAAACAATTACCAATTATTAAATTCAATAATTTAATTGCCAAATAAACAGTGATATTTGAAATTCAAGTTAAACTAACTTTCAAATATTTAAAATTGATTAAATATTTCAATTTCAAATATCCAAAAATTCCAGGTCATCGCATTAAGTGGCTTAGACGGATGTAGTTCTCCAAGTAAGTGATTTCTTACTACATATGCTTTAGGGGTGAAAATTATAGATTGTTGATACTTAAATGATGGTTAAAACAGCAATTATATAATTAGGAGTGGATGTGACATATGTTTGATGAAATGTTCACAGCAAGGTCGTCATCCTTTTTTCTGATATTCTCATATATGCTTCGGGTAATAGGTTACTATATTCTTAGTATTATGTCGAATTGATTTATATGGCGAGGCACCATCCCTATTGAGTTATCTTGTCCATAATATGAAAGAATAGTAAGAAAGTATAGTGATATTGGCGAACAATTCCACTTATTGGTTATTATTAGAAAATCAATTTAACTTGGATTTTGGTCAAGAAGGGTATTAAGCATGAGTTTTCGATTTTAATGGATATTTTGTATTAGATTTGGTATGTTGGATGAGTATTTAGAAATAATCCAATATGGATGAGTATTAAGATCATTTGAGCTGGTGTTTCCTATAAACTGGATAAAGTAATTAGAATATTTAGATAGATATGATTTGGAGATTAACGATTTATTTAAAGTTATGGCCTTTGTTTATAAAAAATATTTCAATTTGGATTATCGACAAGGATTATATAAGAAGTGTTTTTCTAATTTTTGTTAGTGAAGATAAGAATTTAGATAAAGGATTTCAATAATGTATTTTGAGCTATTAAGATAAATTATGATTGGGGAAATTGACAAAAACATGTACTGAATTAAATGGATACTAAGTAAAATAAGAAAGTACCACTGATTGGTGTGAATTCAAGTGTTCCCTGATAACTGAAGAAAATTTATTTGGAAACATTAAGTGTTATGGTTAGTACACATAAGGCATGCGGGGGTGATTTAATGGAAAATAGAGTTTGGAAGTTTGGATATGACTTTGAACAAGGAGTAGATATAATGTTTTAATTCATCCATTGGATTTAACGGAGACTATCTTTGGAGTAGTGATTTAAAGGTATAGAGTTTACACTACATGTGAGGTATGTAAGGTACATGTAGAAAGAATTGTATAGTCGATTCTTTTTACTCTATCTCTATCTTAGATTAGCATTTTTCTTAGGTTGGAATTCCACTTAAATTTAGGACTTTTATTGCTATTGTTTTATTGTTGAATATAATAGGATTTCTCATGTTTGGATACTTGCTGGTTGTTTGTTGTAGAACTTAGGATGGAATGTTTGAATAATTGTAGAGGTGATACTTTGAGCACCAAAGTTGTTGGACATTTGAAGAAATGATACCATAAGCATAATGATACCACTTAAGTTAGATTAGCAGCTTAGATAAGAGGTATGTTATGTTCACCAGGTTAATACATCAATTATTTTGGGCATTCTTAGGTAAAAGAAGGAATAGTATTGTAACGACCCGTAAATTTTATTTATTTATTAACGTATTTAACAGAATTTTTGGGAAATTGTAAATAATTGAACTTGGAAATAAAAATTAGTATTTGGAATACGTATATTTAAACATAGAAAATGGTAAATTTTCATCAGAAAATATGGAAGTTTATTTTATTATGTGCGAAACAGTTAATATTTGATGATGATAAAATGTTTTCCAAGACTTAATATTTTTATACAATAAATTTTCCGAGTGAGACGTCATATTTCGTTTCTCCAAATTTGGACTGCTATTGCTCCGTTTATCTTATTTTTGGCGTTTTAGCAGTATTTTCGGTACCGATTATCGACTTTTGATTGGATGTTCGTACCACTGATATCTGTATACCATTTTGATCGTCTCCTCGTGTTAATCTCCACAGTATATTCATTTCTGTGTTTCGGCTTTTGGTACCAAGTGAAATCAATAAACCGATAACCGCACCGGTACCCAATTTTTCAACCTTTTGGGTTCCTTATCCTTTCATCCATCTATCGATTCAAATTCAAACAGACATGAGTTATAAATATTTTCTGAATTCAGTTGAAGGCTTTTGCTGTTACCTATGGGTTGATATAAGTTTTACTCGCTTCATATTTTTGTTTTGTTCATCTTCCTTCTATTCGTACCGTAAAAAACAAAAAAAAATCCTGCTCATTTTTTCCTATAGCCATTTCATCTCTTCCTCTCCCATTCATCACTTTACCACCTCACGGCCGTTCATCACCCTTCTTCACTCATTCCAGCACGTCCTCCTCCGACACAGTGTAGGCCGAGCCGCCTCCCTCTCCCGCCGCCACGTCCTCCCAGTCGAGCAACAGCTTCCAAGCACCATAAATCCATCACTTCCTCCTCTGTCTTCTAGCCGAGCTCTAACTACTTTCTTCTTACAGGTATTATATATATTATATTATACTATATTGGATTGTGTATATATATGTGCTATTAGTATTTTCAGGAGGTGTATATATATGCTGTGAGCTTTTGTATGTGTATAAAGTTATATATATTGGTTTATATATATTCTACAGTTTTGTTGTTTATAGTTTTAATCTTACAAAGTTGTTTATAGCATTATATATGTTTACAATGATATATATTTAGTTAAAGAGTATTTTATATGTGGGATTTCATATAAAAGTGTGTATATATATATAAGTTATAATATAAGGGATGTTATGCGTTTGTCAGTTATGTTTATATTTTTGTTATATGTCATCAGTTATGTTTATATATGTGTATACCTAGGTTTATACATTTGTTATATGCAATCTAGCAGGAAGTTGTACATCTATATTGATATATGTCATATATATATATATATATTACACGTTTTCTATACACTAGTTAAATAAAATGAGTTAGTGCATGTGAGTATACAGGAGTTATAAAAAAATTTGTTTACTGTTAGTCATATATGTATGTATATACATTATAAAAAATACTTGTTTGTTTACTATATATTTTACTGTATATATATAAGTATATTAATACATAAGGTTGGTGAGATATATAAATTATATATATGGTATAATAAGTGATATATATATAGTTGTTGTTATAAATATACGAAGTGATAGGCTGTTGCTTCTATATTATATATATATATATATATTTCACTGTTTTGTATATATGTTTAAGATCTTTGTTTTGAGAAATGGTTTTTGGTATAAAATATATTGTATTATAATGCTACCGAACAGTCTTATCCATTTATCTTATATATATATAAGGGATGTCACATGTTCTAAATTCACATAGTGGTTCATAAATACAGTCTGCAAAAATTTTGGTTTCTTTTGCTTGGCAATATCTTAGTTATACACGTCTGTTACAGGTATATGTGCACATAGGATACTAGTTTTAATATATATCTAAGATATAGATATTTTGAAATGTGTATTTTGATTTAAATGATGATTTTGAAAAGAATTGATACTCGAATTATAAAAGTTTGATATTCGTCTTTTGGATATATCTCAAGAAAGTACGCATATAATAATATGATTTGACATAAAAAAATATTATATGGATATGTCATTTTTATTTTATGTGTTTTATTTAAACAATAATTTTGAAATGCATATATATTTCAATTTAAAATGTGCTTGAATTTAGTATATGACTTTATATATGTAAATAGTTATATATAGTTATATATATGAGTTCTCTTATACCAATTATCTTCATCGATCTAGTTCTGATTTGAATTCCTCTATTCCTATTTATCAACTTTGTTCATCCAGTTCATGTTCAATCTTACTGTGCTTTGGAATTCGTATTTGGATTTTCAACTCATCTCATTCTCGTTCATTCTTAGCCTCGAAAGGTGAGCAATCACTCATGATTAACGTTCTTATATTTATTAAATTTGGTTTCAATTGAAATATGCCGTTGTTAGTTATTTACATTGTTATATATGCTATTATCTGTATCTATTCACCGGTGACATCTGACACCATTTTCTGTTATTTTATTGATGATATATGCCTGTTATATTATTATCATATATGTTCTCACTCTGCAAGTTCCCTATTAATATAGAATTCCCTATGGATTGAAATGATACATAACCGAACGATCTGTAGAATAGGAGAAAATCGTTATGGGATGAAATGATAAACCCAAGCGATTTTAATTGAATTGAATTTGGGATTGTGGATTGAAAATGATATATACCCGTATAATTGCAGATTGAAATGATAAGTATATGTATCACTTGACCATAATATAGATAATTATATACAGACAATGTTGGTCTATATATATATTTTGAAATGATTTCCAAGGTTTTGAAATGAATATTTTGGTTATAATAAATATTGATTTAAGATATATATATATATATATGTTATTTTTATAAAGGTTTAAATTTTGATTTTAAAATTATATGTTTTGATATTTTAAAATTATAAGTTAGTTTTGGAATTATAAATTTTAAGATTTTAATTACAATGTTACTATTTTAAAAATATATATAAAATAAGTTAATAATAAGATTTGATTTGTTAAATTTGATTTAATCAAGTTGATTTAATTAATATATAATATGTCTAAGTATTTGTTTCAAATTTATATTTTCAAATATAGAGTTTATAATGATTTTGATAAAATTCTGGTTGGAAAGAGAAACAGAAATTGGTTTGAAATTAAATTTATTTAAGAATTATACTCAAATAAGTTTTATTTGAAATATATTAAATTTGGGACTTTATAGATATGATTTTATAACTTGATTTTGATTAAAAGTGGTTTAAATGAATATTTCAAACTTACATAAATTGAAATGGTATATTTAGTTTTATTTAAATTTGGAAGTTGAAGTTTTATTTAAATGTTATTTGAATGATTAATTAAATATTTCAAAGTAAATAATAGTGAAGTGAATTATATATATATATATATATATATATATGAAATTATCAGATCTACTTTTGAAATGTTTGAATATTTAAAGCTTTGAAATATATTGAAATTGAAATGGTTTATTTTGTGGTTAAAAATATATATTTGAAATCGATATAATTGGACATGGTTTATTGAAAACAGAATTGAGTTGAAATTGATGAACTGAGATTGAATTAAATTTGGAATTTTGGAACTCGAGTTGATTTGAAATGATTTGTGAAATTTGAGGAAACTATTTTATTATATAAAGAAATTTTTAATTTATATTTAAAATTGTTTATATATTTTAATATAAATTTTTTTAATATAAATGTTTTTTAATATAAACTATTTTTAATTTAAACTATTTTTAATATAAACTATTTTTAATATAAACTATTTTAATATACTAACTATTTTATTATAAAATATTTTAACCTATAACTACTTTGTATAATGTATTTTAATTTATAAACTATTTTATTTTATACACTATTTTAAAATATAAACTGGATAAGCGAAAAGTGTTATAATTTCCAAAATGTTATGATTTCAAAATGTTATGATTTTCCAAAGTATTATGATTTCAAAGTGCTATGATTTCAAATTGTTATGATTACAAAGTGTTATAATTTCAAGTGTTTTGGTTCCAAAAGTGTTATAACTTTGAAAGTAGTATGATTTTGGAAGTGAATATATTTGAAATGGAAATGATATCGTATTCGTTTGTTGAAATGGAAATGATATCGTATTGTTTTGGTTTTGAAATGGAAATGACATCGTATTGATATGGTTTTTGAAACGGTAATGATATTTTTGTTTTGAAGTATAAACTATTTTGAAATGACCGCAGTGTCATAATAATGTTTGGTTGTTAAAGAGACCGAGATCGAAAGTTTTCATACTCTCTGCCAACTCCGAAGATCACTTTAACAACCATGTACGCGGTGGAGATTCCAAAATGAAGTAGGATAGTGGCGACGATCCTATATGAGGTGTATACGTGGACCCGACTCCCATGAGTTGGCAAAAAGTGGCTAAAATAGGAGCAATCGATGGGCCAAGTGAGGTAGCTCATCCGATTGGACAAACTTCTTCGTATGCCATTTTATTACTTTGTGATTGATTTGGTGTGCACCTTTGATTTGGGAGTGTGGCTTGAGGTGGGCGGTAGTTGCTGCTATGCATTACCACCAGCCCGGGAGTGTAATTGGCATATCTACCCTGGCATTGCCTAGTTGTGCCATGTCATACCTTAGTGAGACCATTACGTGTTTTTTTGTACCATACCTATGGAGTACCCTCTGACGACGCCCAGTACGGGGGGATTACGGTACTGTATAGACTATGGGAATATATAAAACGTGTTAAGGGGGGAATGGGTAATATCTTAAAGCTATTTTAATAGTTTGCTTTACTTTAGACATTATTATAATAGCGTATATTAATACATAGTACATAGTTTAACGGATCCTTAGAGGATGGGTATCCCAAACATCCTTTAAGTTACTTGTATTTCAGTTGTTATTTCACTTGACTTGGATTTATTGATGTAAGGATGTTAATCCTGACTCGAGTGTCTTGTGTTTTGCTTTACGCTCGGGTCAGACTGAGTGATACAGCATTTGAGACTCACCTTTGCAGTTGGAGCTTTGCTTGGAGATCCGTCTATCTATTCATCTTGTAGTTATTCAGTTGATTCCGGTGATTTATTCAGATTTTTTGTATTTAACTATTGTATTCGAGACTTCTGTTGTATTTTGTTTAACCCTATTTATATATAGTAGCTTCATGAACTACTATTCATTTGCTTCCGCTGCTTATTGTTATATTACTCTGTGTCTGTGATTCTGTGATTATGTTATTTACTGTATATGCTGAGTTTTGTCAAATATAAATTAACAATCTGGTATTTTGAGCTATTTAAGTCTACGAATGGTTGAAAATAACGGATGATACAGTTGATTTCAGGGCGAGGTTTGTGGGAAAGCCTCAACATATAGAGTAAATTTAATTACGGAATCACTTCGTTCGAGCTTGAGTTCTTTCTCTTTGATTCGAGTTTCCTTTGAATTTTAGAACTCTCCCATTCGTTCTGAAATCCATCCTTGTCTTCCCTTATCCAAATACTTCTTGATTCTGGAGTATCGCATAGCTCCACTGGATGATTTGTAAAGGGAGAAACTCCTTTACAACAAGAATTGATTCATCGAAGATTGTATTCTCGGTTTTCGATGTTGCTATTTCTGGCTATGCCCGAATTCTATTCTCTTGTGATTGGATGTCGATTTGCCTTAGAATTCTACATCGATCTAATTCTTGTTGTCTCAGTTGACCCGGTTAAGGTCACCCGTGATTAATACCAGTCTATCCATCTTTCTATTTTGTTACTTAATCATCTTATCTTCGTTTCGAGCATATCTTCTAGTTAGAGTCCTCTTTGGTTAGAATTCCCTTGTAATTTGAATTTCTATCCTTGCTTTGAAATCCATTTTTGTATCATCGAACAAGGGAGTGTATTTGTAAGCTAATATTAAAAATGTTTTATATATTGTGATGTTTGAGTTGTTAATATTTATTTGGGGTTTCGATCGATTCCTCTGATCAGCGCTATCGGTAGGAATTCCAAAACACTTAAACAGAGCAAACTGACTGTAACGACCCTGGATTTTGGCCCTATTTATTTTAATAAATATTCAAATCAATTTAAATAAAATGTAAACTTATTCATTTGAAACAGATATAATTTTGAAATAATTGCCATTGTTTATATAAATGGTATTTTTAAAAGAGAAATTGATTTGGAAGTTTAATAAATTATCTCCAAAAATATTCATAATAAAATTTGTCTTTTATGATTGAATTAAAATATCTTACTTTGTTTATATTTAGTAAGTATACATATGAATGATAATGTTTGAAATAGACTCAAAATATAAATGTGAAATATAAGTTAACTTATGCTTAAAATTTAAATAAAATACAAATGGAGATAAATAAGTATAAATGTAAATAAATCATATTATTCATAATTTAAATATTTATAGTTAAATACAAATAAAATAAAATGAATATAAAGAATGAGTAAACTCACGAAGCTAATTTAAATATGGACGGTTAAATTATAAATATAAGAATATTAACTATAAGACATGATTAAGAACAAGGTATAAAATAAAATAACATAATATAAAATAAAATAAAATAAATAGAATTTAATAAATAAACAAGCATACAACATATTCTTAAACTTTGTAAGCAAAATAAAATGAAATATGACATATATGCAAAATATTCAAACTAGAAGATGTTAAAACATATACTTTTAAACAAATGTTATTGCAAATGTGAAACAGAAGCACAGGTCTCATAATATTCCTGCAAGTATACTTAATACAAAATCCTTTTCCTAACAAAGCATGATAATTATGTAAATATTGTAATTCATGTGCAAACTAATTAAGCTACAAAACAAAAAGGAAAAATGAATGGCTTCATGTCCAAGCTTTGTGAGCCTGCAAAATGAAGAAGAACAAAACTAATATCTTTATGTATAGTACAAAGCAATAGTACATGATAATTATGTAAACATTTAATAATTATACAAGCTTTGATGGCCTGCAACATGAAAAGAGACAAACTAATATATATCTATAAACAAATCAACCTGCAGAAAACCATTTTGTTGCATGGGTTTACATCAAATAAAACCTTAGTACAAGCCATGCAAATATATGTATGTATATTGTGGTGTCAGCTAGCATTAATCATGTGTAAACTTAAATGTAAACACAAACATTTATTTAGCACTGCATATTGTCCTTTCAGATTTTAATACAATCTTTCAGCCGAAATTTCTGTACAAGTTAAAAAATTTGATAGCAAATATTAATATAATAGAGCAAGATATTTTGTCAAGTAAGCTTGTTCAAGAAGACTTGAAGTTCAAAGTTATATACTGAGATCATTTATAACTTCAACAGTCAATACTGAGATAAGCAAAGGAATTAAACAAAAAAAAACTTCATATTTTTCAAGCTTAAATAAGAGTCAGGAAGTAAGTAGAGTTACAGACATTCAAATTTTCAAATAGCTGTCTTTTGTCTTCATTAAGCAAACATCCTCTCTGTTCAACAGCTATCTGAGGTGAGTAAACTTAACCTTTCTCAAGCATAAGTTAATTATATCAGTAAGAACATTCATGAGAATTATTGGCATGTGCTTTGTTTTGATATGTGTCTGAGATTATATACAAGTTGAACCAGGAATATTGAAGATGCTGAACTATGATTTGTGTTACAGGGTTGAAACAATTAAATGTTTGAATTGTTTTCATTGATTTATAGTAAGTTTAAATTTGTATTCATCAAAAACTTGTTGAGTGAACTTCAATCAGAAGATTTTTGTGAAAAACTGTACCAACATATTAGTAATTTTATTTTTTTTGTTTCTCTGTTTACAGTCTAGCAAGATAACATAGGTAAATTCAATCATATATAAAAGCTAATTCAAACTTATATCCTGAATTGTGACTGCAAGTTATGATTTTTAAAAGTGGAATGGGAATTTTTAACTCAATATATCAAGAGCAAGTGATGTTGAAAGAAAATTGTACTTTGATCAAATTTTCGAAATTTACACAATATAAATTTCTGAAATTTAACTCGAAGCTAGTATGAAGATTAGTAATTTTAGGAAAAATATTGAATAATTTTTCCATTGCATAGAAATCGAGCACGAAGTCAACATAGGGTTTAATGGGTATTTTTGTTCATGTCAGTAAATTGTGAAATTCGTCGCGTACCGATGACCGAGTGGATCGACGCTTGGTGGGAAGGATCTTGGTGACGTTGACAAGATGTGGTTAAGAGGGCATCGCCTCTGGTGAACCGTGCGTGGATGGCGAATCGATTTGGTGGATGGCCGAGTTTCCTGTTTTCGAGCTGGAAACTTAATTTTCGACTTGAATGCCTTTGTTGCTATTCGAGTTTGATTTTCGAATTTGCGTGGGATTTGTGGTATGCAGGAAGGTTTGATGATCGTCAATGTCAGGCCGTACCACTGTGCACGTGTACAGCACGGTGGCGTATCAGCGTTTGTAGGAGGGAAGTGCCGTCTCGAGTCATTCTCGAGAAATATTGGTGGTTCGCTTCGGTTTCTTTGAGTTTGGGTGCGAGATCTTCTGCAGTTTTATCTTTTACTTAAGTTTATATGAACTTGCTGTAGAACTAAAAAAAAAAAGAAAGAAAGAGAAGAAGATAAAGTTGCGTTACTGGGTTGAGTAAACTCGGGTGAAGGGATGTTTTACTCGAAGCAGTGAGTGGGTGTATCAGGGGAGAGCTCGGGGTTTTTGTGTTGGAGTATAAGATGTTATAAAATTTGTTAAGGAATAAATGTTTCAGTAAGTTTCATAATAAAGTGAATACTGTTCAAGATTTGAGGAACAGTTTAATTTAAGCTTGATTTTCATCATTAGGTCTATTTACAAATTAACTCGTGATTAATTATTTTAAAGTAACTGATTACTTTTGTTTAAAGCTTAACCATATTTTAAAATCTTGTTAATATTTTTAATAAGTAATAAATTAAGTAAATTAACAATTAATGATTCGGTTAGTAATATAATTGAAAACAAATGTTAAGAAGTATTGAATGTTAATTATGTGAATAATCAATAGTGATTGATTGAATACAAAAGTAATTAAGAGTAATTACTTTGTAATTATAATTAGTAGTGTATTATAAGAAATAAGTGAGATTGTAAAATAAGTGAGATTGTAAGTAAACACTTAATTAATTAATAAACGAGTTATAGTAATTATGCAAGTGATGTAATTAAGAATTGAGAAATGATTAATTAAGTTCTATTTTGGTCGAAGAACAGTGATTAAGAAATAATTACTTAAGTAATTAAAGTCAGATAACTTGATTGAGAAAGTAATTAGTTAAATAATGTGAATAAAGTAATTAAGTAATTAAGCAATTAAGACATAAACATTAATTAAGAAATGATTTGTTGATTAAATAATTTAAAGGGAAATAAGTGATTAACCAGAGATTAACTCTCAAGTAATGAAGTAACTGATGGATAATTAAGTTTTATAAGTTAATAATTAAAGTTATTAATTAATAATTAGGAGTAATTAACTAAGTAATGAAGATATAATTATTAATTAAGAATTGATTATTAATTAAATAATTTGTAATGGAATAAGTAATAAGTTATTAACTATTGATTAATCTATCAGGTTTAAGAGGTTAATCCTCAAGTAATTGGTTTTATTGAATTGACTAAAATGTATGATGATTGCTTATGTGTGTTGTATGTGTTGTATACCTGTTTGTGTTATTTATTGATGATATTCTGTGATGCTCTCTGATATGCTGTAATATATCCATGGCAATTATGTATGATTTATCTGTAATAAATGTTATGTTAATTCAATTATTGAATTTTTTTAACTGTTTAAGTTAATTAGACAACTTGGACTTTAAAATGGCGTTTGGATTTCGATGAGACCGGGATCGGGTATCCAATTGATATTCCGAAAACCACATCGATCCAAATTAAACGATAGGTCGTGAATTCTGAAGTGAAGATCAAGATGGTGCTTTCAGAATGCAAGGGTTATCGTCGTTGACTCTGAGGGTGATTCCAATATGAGTGTGACGAGATAATGCCTTCGGTTTCGTTCGAACCCGGAACGAACTTGTATGGATTGAATGCTTTCAACACATCGTCAGGCGGACGATGAGCATTCTAAGATATTTGTCCTATAAAGGTAATCGCAGCCTCAAGCCTCATCAACCGGGAATGGCTAAAACAGGGGAGGTGCAGCAAGGTTAGGTGGGTCATGCCCAAGCAGGACGAGATATACCCCTGTCTAGATGTCCCTTTATTTCGGCTGTGTGGGCGGTTGGAATTGCGCACCAACTGCGGGGTTATCTTGTTCGGGACTGTTCAGTAAGGAATGGTTCCGGCCTTGTGTTGCAGGGGAGTTAGGGTGGCTCCTCGGTACTGTGATCTAGACCACGTACTGTGACGGGCGGTACCCCAGTAGCCCTGCCATTGTATGAGATCCAATTTCCAATAAGCGCCGTACGTTTCGATTGTGCCCAACTACGTTGGAATGTGAGATGTAAGCATTTCAGCTATTTCTGTATTTTACTTGAAAACCCTAGACACTATTATATCACTGGATTTCCTATAAAATGTTTTGGTTAGCGTAAGGTAAAAACTTACCCGTATTTATTTGTGGGGAGTCTTACGTAATACCTTTGATTTTAAATGATTTTCAAAGTTAAACAACTTTAAACCGTTTACTCATACCAGACCCATGTCTGACCCGAAGTTTATTTTTGTTTCCATAAACTCTCGGGTACCCAAATTTTTTACGGGTAGTCAAGGGATTCAGGTTAGCTTTGACGCATTCTGGAGGAGCAATGGAGCAGGAGGCTTCAGCGTTGTAGATATCTATCTAGTTCCGTTGTGTTAATTGATGTATTCTGTATCTCTGATGTATATAGTGACTGATATATGTATGATTGTCATGTATATTGATATTGTATAACTCTGATGTATGTAAACTATGTAATATTTATGTGATATATTATATTTTGTTCCGTTCCGCTGTGAGATTCTGATGTTTTTGTTCTTTCTTCTCTATCTTTTCTATTTTCTCATCCCTTTCTTTCTTAATGATGATGCGTCTTTCTGGTAGTGAGAAGGGCGGGTCATCACACTGACACAATATTGTTTTCAAATTTGGTAAACGTAATAATTTTGTATGATTATATTATATATAAGCAAGATTTTTGAAAATTGAATAGTTAAATAAATTGGATGTTTAAAATGATAATATTTGATTTTCACTTATTGTTTGTCAACCATTGACTTTTGCCGCATAGAATAAATAAATAAAATTATAAACATGGTTTACAAATTTATTTAGAACTTGAAATGAATTTAAATTTAGAATTCGAGAATTTAATTTCCGATGATTCCAAATATTGGTTTTAAAGTTTTTAAATGCATATTATTTAAAGTATTTTCCAATAGAAATTGTCTTTAAAGAATTGTTAAATGTTTAAATCAATACTCTTCCCTTTGGTCATGGATAATAATTTTGGTGATGGCAGCCGCATCACCGACGTTCATTTTCGAGTTTCGAAGTGGAGAGTCGATTCTTAGCTTTGCTACACTTTTGTTTTAAAAATAAATTTGATTTTATTTTATTTAATATGACTTATAATATATATAGGTATATATTTATAAATTTGATTTGATATATAGTATATATTTATTTATTTATTTATCTCTAAATGGTTTGAAGTGAATCAAAAATTTAATTCTTAAATTTTATGTTAAAGGTGATTTCAATTATAAAATGAAGCCAAAATTTTTGAAGAAATATTCAAATTTGAAATAATTGAGTTGGGAAAATTTTACTTTTATAATACTCAATTAGTTCCAACATAACTTACCTTAATCATCCGGAAGTTTAATATGTAATTGAATAATTTACAATGTAAAATGATGTTAGAAAGAATTTATAAATAAATTTGAGTGGTTGTAAAAAATGTTATGCACTTAATTTTTAGTTATGAAAATGTTAATAGAGATCAATAGAATAATAAGTTAATTGACTAACGAATGAGATAGATAAAATAAATTCTGTTTTGAGGAATTAATAAATTGAAATTAAATTAACCGAAATGAAATACCTTGAATTTGAATTCAAATATTGAATACTAATTAATTTAAATTAAAATTTACATAGTTTTTAACCAATTGTTTTATTTTGTGTTTCAATCTATTCTTCCTTCTGGTTGTTTCTATTCTCCTACCTCCTTCCTTTTCGGGGACGAAAAGTTTTTAGTGGGGGAAAGTGTAACGACCCATAAATTTTATTTATTTATTAACGTATTTAACTGATTTTTTGTGACATTTTAAATAATTGAACTTGGAAATAAAAATTTAATATTTGGAATACATATATTTAAACATAGCAAATGGTAAATTTTCATAAGAAAATATGGAAGTTTATTTTATTATGCAATTTTATTTAATTGTATTATAATGCTACCGAACAGTCTTATCCATTTATTTTATATATATAAAAAGGATGTTACATGTTCTAAATTCACATAGTTGTTCATAAATACAGTCTGCAAAAATTTTGGTTTGTTTTGCTTAGCAATATTCTTAGTTATACATGTCTGTTACAGGTATAAGTCCACATATGATACTAGTTTTAATATATATCTATGATATAGATATTTTGGTATGTGTATTTTGATTTAAATATTGATTTTGAGAAGAATTATATTCGACTTTTGGAATATCTCAAGAAAGTACACGTATAATAATATAATTTGAAATAAAAAAATTATTATATAAATATGTCTTTTTTATTTTATGTGTTTTATTTAAACAAAGATTTTGAAATACATATATATTTCAATTTAAAATTGAATTTGGAATATGATTTTATATATGTAAATAGTTATATATAATTATATATATGAGTTCACTTATACCAATTATCATCATTAATCCAGTTCTGAGTTGAATTCGTCTATTCCTATTTATCAACTTTGTTCATCCAATTCGCGTTCAATCTTACTTTGCTTTGGAATTCTTGTTTGGATTTGCAACTCGTCTCATTCTCGTTCATTTCTAGCCTCAAAAGGTGAGCAATCACTCACGATTAACGTTCTTATATTTATTAAATTTGGTTTCAATTGAAATATGTTGTTATTAGTTATTTACATTGATATATATGTTGTTATCTGTATCTATTCACCTGTGACATCTGATACCATTATCTGTTTTTTGTATTGATGATATATGTCTGTTATATTATTATCATATATGTTCTCACTCTGCAAGTTCCCTGTTAGTATAGAATTCCCTATGGGTTGAAATGATACATGCCCGAATGATCTGTAGAATAGGAGAAAATTGTTATGGGTTGAAACGATAAACCCAAGCGATTTTCATTAAATAGAATTTGCGGGTTGAAATGATATATACCCATCTAATTAGGGATTGAAATGATAGATATCCATATCACTTGACCATAAGATAGAAAATTATATACAGACACCGTTGGTCTACATATTTATTTTGAAATGATTTCCAAGGTTTTGAAATGAATATTTGAATTTTAATAAATATTGATTTTAACATAAATATACACACACAAACACATATATATATATATATATGTGTGTGTGTGTGTGTATAAATGTTATTTTTATAAAGGTTTAAATTTTGATTTTAAAATTATATGTTTTGAAATTTTAAAATTATAATTAAGTTTTGGAATTATAAATTTTAAGATTTTATTTACAATTTTACTATTTTAAAAATATATATAATAAGTTAATAACAAGATTTCAAAATGCTATAATTTCAAAGTGCTATGATTTCAAATTGTTATGATTTCTAAAGTGTTATAATTTCAAGTGTTTTGGTTTCGAAAGTGTTATAGCTTTGAAAGTACTATGATTTTGGAAATGAATATATTTGAAATGGAAATGATATCGAATTCATTTGGTTTTGAAATGGAAATGATATCGTATTTGATTTCGTTTTGAAATGGAAATGACATCGTATTGATATGGT
Source organism: Allium cepa (assembly GCA_030765085.1). Taxonomy (NCBI): domain Eukaryota; kingdom Viridiplantae; phylum Streptophyta; class Magnoliopsida; order Asparagales; family Amaryllidaceae; genus Allium; species Allium cepa. The sequence goes on from CM060940.1 coordinate 180,513,855, forward strand.
TTTGAAAATGGAAATGATATTTTGGTTTTGAAGTACAAACTACTTTGAAATAACCGATGTGTCATAATAACGTTTGGTTGTTAATGAGACCGGTATCGGAAGTTGTCATACTCTCTACCAACTTCGAAAACCACTTTAACAACCATTTACGTGGTGGAGATTCCAGAATGAAGTAGGATGGTAGTGACGATCCTATATGAGGCATATACGTGGACCCGACTCCCGTGAGTTGGCATAAGGTGGCTATAACAGGAGGAATCGACGGTCCAAGTGAGGTAGCGATCGGACACACTTCTTCATATGCCATTCTATTACTTTGTGATTGATTCGGTGTGGACCTTTGATTTGGGAGTGTGGCTCAAGGTGGGCGGTAATTGCTACTATGCGTTACCACCAGCCCGGAAGTATAATTGGTATATATACCCTGGAATTGCCTAGTTATGCCGTGTCACCTACCTTAGCGAGACCACAACGAGTTTGTTTTGTACCATACCTAAGGAGTGCCCTCTGACGACGCCCGGTACGGGGGAGATTACAATACTATATGGACTATGGGAATATATAAAATGTGCTAAGGGGGGATGGGTAATGCCTTAACGCTATTTTAATAGTTTTCTTTACTTTAGACATGATTATAATAGTGTATATTACTACATATTAGATAGTTTAACGGATCCTTAGAGGATGGGTATCCCAAACATTCTTTAAGTTACTTGTATTTCAGTTGTTATTTCACTTGAGTTGGATTTATTGATAAAAGAATGTTAATCCTGACTAAAGTGTTTTGTGTTTTGCTTTACGCTTGGGTCAGACTGAGTGATACAACATTTAAGACTAACCTTTGGAGTTGGAGCTTCGCTTCGAGATCCATCTATCTATTCAGCTTGTAGCTATTCAGTTGATTCCAGTCATGTATTCAGATTTTTTTGTATTTGACTATTGTATTCGAGACTTCTTTTGTATTTTGTTTAACTCTGTTTATATATAGTAGCTTCATGAACTACTATTCATGTGTTTCCGCTGCTTATTGTTATATTACTCTGTGTCTGTGATTCTGTGATTATTTTATTTACTATATATATGCTTAGTTTTACCAAATAGAAACTAATAATCTGTTATTTTGAGCAATTCAAGCCCAACATGTGTGGATGCAAATGGTTGAAAATATCGGATATTACAATTGGTATCAGAGCGAGGTTTTAGGCAAAACTCAACATATAGAGTAAATTTAATTACAGAATAACTTCGTTCGAGCTTGAGTTCTTCCTCTTTGATTCGGGTTTCCTTCGAATTTTGGAACTCTCCCATTCGTTCTGAAATCCATTCTTGTCTTACCTTATCCAAATTCTTCTTGATTCTGGAATATCCCATAGCTCCACTGGATGATTTGTAAAGGGGAGAAAATCCTTTACAGTAGGCATTGATTCACCGAAGATTCAGTATTCTCGGTTTTCGATGTTGCTATTTCTGGCTATGCCCGAATTCTATTCTCTTGTGATCGGATGTCGATTTGCCTTAGAATTCTGCATCGATCTAATTCTTGTTGTCTCGGTTAACCCGGTTATGGTCACCCGTGATTAATATCAGTCTATCCATCTTTCTATTTTGTTACTTAATCATCTTATCTTCGTTTCGAGCATATCTTCTAGTTAGAGTCCTCTTTGGTTAGAATTCCCTTGTAATTTGAATTTCTATCCTTGCTTTGAAATCCATTTTCATATCATCGAGCGAGGGTGTGTATTTGTAAACTAATATTAAAAATGTTTTATACATTGTGTTGTTTGAGTTGTTAATATTGATTTGGGGTTTCGATCGATTCGTCTAATCAACGCAATCGATAGGAATTCCAAAACACTTGAACAGAACAAACTGACAGAATATTATTTTCAAATTTGGTAAATGAAATAATTTTGTATGATTATATTATATCTATAAGTAAAATTTTCTGAAATTAAATAGATAAATAAATTGGACGTTTAAAATAATTATATTGGATTTTCACTTATTGTTTGTCAACCATTGACTTTTGTCACATAGAATAAATAAATAAAATTATAAACATGGTTTACTAATTGATTTAGAACTTGAAATGAATTTAAATTTAGAATTTGAGAATTTAATTTCAGGTGATTCCAAACTTTGGTTTCAAAGTTTTTAAATGCATATTAGTTAAAGTATTTTCAAATAGAAATTGTTTCCAAAGAAGTTTAAATGTTTAAATCAGTACTCTTCTCTTTTGTCGCTGGAAAATAATTTCGATGATGGCAGCCGCATCATCGTGGTTCATTTTCGAGTTTCGAAGTGGAGAGACCAATTCTTAGCATTGCTACACTCTTTTTTTGGAAAATAAATTTGATTTGAATTTCTTAAATATGACTTATAATATATATATATATATATATATATATATATATATATATATATATGTGTGTGTGTGTGTGTGTGTATGTATGTATGTATGTATATGTATATATTTATAAATTCGATTTGATATATATAGTGTGTGTGTGTGTGTGTATCATGGTTTGAAGTGAATCGGAAATTTAATTCTTAAATTTTATGTTAAAGGTGATTTCAATTATAAATGAAGCCTAAAATTTTGAATAAATATTTAAACTTGAAATAATTGAACTGGGAAAATTTTACTTTTACAATACTCAATTGCATTCCAACATAACTTACCTTAATCACTCGAAAGTTGAATATGTAATTGAATAATTTACAATGTAAAATGATGTTAGAAGGAATTTATAAATAAATTTGAGTGGTTATAACAAATGTTATACACTTAATTTTTAGTTATAAAAATTTTAACAGAGATACTAGAATCATAAGTTAATTGAATAATAAATGAGATAGATAAAATAAATTCTGTTTTGATGAATTAATAAATTGAAATTAAATCAACCGAAATGAAATACCTTGAATTTAAAATCAAATATTGAATACTAAATAATTTGAAGTGAAATTTATATAGTTTCAAATAAATTGTTTTATTTTTTATTTTAATATATTTTTCCTTCTGCTTGTTTCTATTCTCCTTCCTTGTTCCTTTTCGGGAAAGAAAAGTTTTGAGTAGGGGGGAGTGTAACGATCCGTAAATTTTATTTATTTATTAACGTATTTAACCGAATTTTTGTGACATTTTAAATAATTGAACTTGGAAATAAAAATTTAATATTTGGAATACGTATATTTAGACATAGCAAATGGTAAATTTTCATCAGAAAATATGGAATTTTATTTTATTGTGTAATTTTATTTCAATTCGAATCAGTTAATATTTGATGATAATAAAATGTTTTCCAAGCCTGAATATTTTTATACAAGAAATTTGTAGATCATCTTCTCAGTGAGACGTCATATTTCGTTTCTCCAAATTTGGACTACTGTTGCTCCATTTACCTTATTAATACTTTTATGATTTCAAAAAGCATTATGATTTCGAAAGTGCTATGATTTCAAAAGAATTATAATTTTGAAAGTGTTACGATTCTGAAAATGAATATTATTTAAAGCGAATAATGTATCAATTTGATATGGTTTAAAATGAATATGATATTATGATATGAAGTATGAACTATTTGAAATGAAAGGACCACGGTGTGAAATAAGCGTTTGGTTGTTAAAGAGACCGGAATCGGATGTTGTCATACTCTCTGCCAATACCGAAAACCACTTTAACAACTGTGTAAGTGGTGGAGATTCCAAAATGAAGTAGGATGGTTTGGTGATGATTTTATATGGTATTTACGTATCCCTGACTCCCGTGAGTCAGCTTGATTTGGCTAAAACAGGAGCTATACGAGCCAAGTGGGGTCATTCTCCCGATCGAGTACATTTCTTCGATGCCATTTTATTGCTTCTGTGATTCAATTGGGTGCACCTTTGATTTGGAAGTGTGTCATGAGGTGGGCCATAAAAACGTTATGCATTACCACCAGTTCGAGAGTGCAAACGGTATATCTACCCTGGCATTGCCTCGCGTGCCTTGTCACATGCCTTATTGCGCCTTCTACGAGTTTGGTTTGTACTACACCTATGGAGTGCCCTCTGATAGCCCTCCAGTTTACGGAGGAATTACGGTACTACATAGACTATGGGAATATATAAAAATATGTTAAGGGGGATATGGGTAATGACTTAACACTTTACTTTAGACAAATTATAAAAGCATATATTACTATATAGTATATAGTTCCATGGATCCTTGAAGGATGGAAATCGCAAACATCCTTTAAATTATTTGTATTTCAGTTGACAATTCACTTGAGTAAAATTAACTTGTATAAGAATGTTAATCCTGACTCGACCGTTTTGTGTTTTGCTTTATGCTAGGGTCAGATTGAGTGTCACAGCATTTGAGACTCGCCTTTGGAGATTGAAGCTTTGCTTGAATATCTGTCTTATCTATTTAGCTTCTCCGGTTGTTTTGTTCAGAATTGTCATATGATTGTATTCGGGACTACATTGCATTTGAGATATTATGTTGTATTTTATTTCAAACCCCAATGTTATATAGTAGCTTCATGAACTATTATCAATCTATTCCGTTGCTTATTATTATATACTCTGTGTCTGTGATTCTGTGATTGATTTATTTACTCTTTATGATGAGTTTTGCCAAATATAAATTAACAGTCTGATATTTTGAGTAATTCAAATCCTACATGTGTGGATGCAAACGGTTCAAAATGCCAGGTCGTTGCACTTAGAATATGGTTGCTTCATCGTTGTCATAAATTAATATGGATCATTAGGAGGTTTGAACCCTTGATCCATGATATGATATAAATAGATGCATTCATATAGATTTATCAATGCCAATATAAATGGATTATACTACATCATGCCTATATGTTGTATTTTGCATACATTCAGGAAGCTGACTTGTTCAGGAGGCCGACAACTAGATTGCATTCTTGCATTTAGTTAAGTATCATAGGACATGATCATGTATTCCAATTTGTTCGTCTATGTGATAAATAAATGTATTGATAAGATTTGAATTGAATAGGTGTGAATTGATTGACTTAGATGTTGTGTTTGTCAAGAAGTGACCCTATGTGTCGAAAGGATCGGTGCCCAAAGGTATAAAAGGCTTCGACCTTGATGTGAAAGGCTGACTTTGGAAGAAGAGGAGGTTGTATTTTTCGGACGGCAAAGACCTTCAGAATTTGGTCTTGAGTGAATGTCATCATTCAAGGTTTTATATCCATCTAAGGGCGCTAATATGTATCGAGATATGAAGAAAAGCTTCTATTGGAAAGGAGTGAAGAGATATGTTAGCGAATGTGTCAAGAGATGCTTCGCATGCTAGAAAATTAAGGCAAAACATCAAAAGCCAAGTGGATCATTACAGTTTTTGGAGGTTCCAATGTGAAAGTGAGATTCGGTCTCAATGGACTTTGTTAATGGTTTGCTGATGACAAGGAAAGGGAATGAAAGTATATGGTTTATAGTAAGGAGATTAACTAAGAGTGTCCATTTCATTCCGGTGAAGTCCATGAGGACGACATCAAAGTTAGTTGAGATATATGTGTAGACTATAGTGAGACTCTATGAATTCCAAGTACTATAGTTAATAACCAAGGCCTGTTTACTTTTGGTGGAGCCTATAGGGTACTTTGGGTACGGAGCTATATATGAGTACATCTTGCCACCCACAAAAAGACTAACAGCCTGTAATGACCTGAATTTCGAAAACTTCGTGTTTAAATATTTGAATTATTTAAATATTTGAATCTTGGATTAAATAATATTAAAATGATTTAATAAGCTTGTTAATTACTTTTAAATCATAACTAATGATAGTAAACTTATTTTGGGAAAATGTTTACAAAAATATATTATTCAAAGGAAAATCGATAATGTGATCGAAAATCGGTTTATCGATAAAAAGCTTTTCGATTGATATAAGTTGTTTGAACTCTTTTGCACTTGTTTAATGATCAAATGAATACATTAGCAACTATTTAACACATACACCTCTTATGACCACCCGCCATCACAACCCTTGAAAAATCGACATAAATACGCCCATTGTATAACATGTCGAACGATCGAGTGCCGGAAAGGCAGATTGTTGAGGGAAAAGAAAGGAGATAGAAGAAGAAGAGACAAAAACAAAAATATAATCTCACAGCGGATTGAACAACATATAGTATGAATAGTATTTTACACAAATCAATAATTGTAATATACATATCTCAGATCAGAGTACACAAATCAATAATTACCAGCCTGGGCAAATATAACAACAAGCCCTCACAATTGCTAGTTATTTCAACAAAACACTGCAGCGGAAATAAACAAGTACGAGTAATACGCCTTCGCCATCCAGCCCGTCTCCTGAGCTCCATAGCAGTCTAACCTAAACCTGAAACACTCGGTCTGACTCGAGCATTATAATAAAATAACACCCGAGTTAGTATGGAAAACCAGCGTGAGAAAATACACTCAATTTGAATTATTAAAGCTATCAAAATCCTTTGAAAATCAAAGGTATCTCGTAGGACCACGCCACACATAAACACGATGGGTTTTTACCTTACGATAACCAAAACATTTCATATCAAAACCTCTGATATTATAATAGTGTCTTAGTACAAATACTTATTCAAATAGCTGAAATGCTTGCATATCACGTTTCAGTATAGTTGGGCATAATCAAAACCGTACGGTGCATACTGGAGAATGGATTCCATCTGAATGACTAGGCACAAGGGTACCACCTGTCACAGCACACGTCTAGAACAGCTATCATTCCGGGTGTTCCCACCCTTTCCGATCTATCCCTGATCAGGAAGACCAAATATGCTATCAACCCGGGTGTTCCCACCCATTTTGAGCTCCTTCCATGACCGTATTAATAATATCCAAGGGTATCTAGAAAGGTGAGAAACATACCGTAATTCGGTGCTACCAACTTAGCTTTGCTGCATCTTCCATGCTTTTCAGTCATTCCCGGTTGATGAGACTAGAGGCTATGATTACCTTTTTAGAAATATTTACTTAGAATGCTCATTGTCCTCCAATGACAATGTTCTGATAGCATTCATCCATACAAGACCGTTCCCGGTCCGAACGGAACCGAAGGCACTATTCCTACTACATCCATTTTGGAATCACCCTCAAGATTAGTAGCGATTAGCCCTTGCACTTCAATGCTCCATCTTCAACTCCAAGCTCTTGTCTTCATTTCGAAAACGTATTCGTTGGATCAACATAGTTTTCGGATAACAAATGTGACCCCGATCTCTTTGAAACAACGTTCGCTGTTTCCGGTAAACTCAACCCCGGTTCATTAGAAAATAAACAGACGAAAATATGATCGAAGATCAGAGCCTAACCGTTAGAGGATGGATTTCCTTTAAACATCCTACAAGAACGAAATGATTTTACACATACAGTATAGCACCTTCAACGGTAACCGTACCATATAAATTCCCGTATTTCTCCTAGATATTTCCAAAGTTATACTTAGGTTCAGATTTGATAGTTGGTTATTTAACTATCAAATAAACAATCAATTCAACCAAACTTCATTTTCACTGAAAACACCAAGTCTCTTTTTAATTTAATTTTAAACAAATAAATTCCTTTATCCAAATTATACATACTTATTACAAACTATCTGTTCAAAAATATTCAAAAGAAACCATTTAAAAATAATATGGAAAGTACCACTATGGTATCAAACCATGGATCACACCTCAACGGTTAGGTCTCAATCCCAGAGAAATCCAAAACTTAGCTGCAGTAATGACCCGCCATTTCGAACAATTCAATTCGACAATGTCAGATTTGAATCGCTCTAAACACATACTGTTAATATATATATATTTGGCATAACTTAGCCTATACAGTGAATAAATCAATCACGGAATCGAAGACATAGAGTTTACAACAAACAGCGGAATAAAACAAATACTAGTTCATAAATCTACTACAGGAATAATATAGTCTGAAAACAAAATACATCAGAAATCCTAGTACACGAAAGTTCTAGTACAAACAGATGACACATTTGAACATACAACTGGAAATAACAGAAATAAACTGAAAGCTGAAATAGATAAGCTAGATCTTCCAATGAACTCCAGCTCCAAAGGAAGAATCTCAAACTGTGACATTCAAGCTGACTCGAGCGTAAAGCGAAACAAAACACTCGAATCAGGATTAATATTTTTATGTAGATAAATTTGGTTCAAGTGAAATTTCAAGCAAATGCAATATAACTTAAAGGGATGTTGGGATTCCATCCCTTAAGGATCCGATAAATTATCTACATACATAGTACAATACGCAACATATGTAATGTCTATAGTAAAGTAAAATATATCAAAATAACATTAAAGCATCACATATATCCCCTTTAACACATTTTATATATTACCAAAGTCTATACAGTACCTTAAGCTCCTCCGTAAACTGGAGGTTCACACAGGGGGCACCCTATAGGTATGGTACAAAAGAAACTCCTAAAAGGCGCGATAGGGCATGTCACACGGCACTCAAGGCAATGCCAGGGTAGATATACCAATTGCACTCCCGGGCTGGTGGTATCGCATAACAGCTACATCGCCCACCTCGAGACATGCTTTCAATAAAAGGTGTGCACACCAAATCGAATCAAAAAAGCAATAGATAAGGTTTCGAAGAAATGTTTTCGTTAGGGGAAATGACCCCACTTTGCCCGGTATAGCTCATGTTTTAACTATTTAAAATTAATTACTAGCGGTCCAAAATTGAGTAAGATTAACTCACTTTGATTTTTACGTTGCCAAAATTCCAATTTTAAATTAAATCGAACACATTCGATTTAACCTAAATTTTTGCTAGCTTCGATTGACTCCAGATCTGGTCCACAGTGTAGTGCTCGACGCTGCGATTCCAACGTCACTTGTTTCGTCCGACTCCCACGTTGTATAACAAAGATACGAATTTTTAAAGGTTGGAATATAATTTTTATAAATAAATTTACAAATTTTCTTTTTATTTCTAAAACCTTCAGATCTGGCCTTACAATATGAAATAGGAAATCAAGGTCGTTCTTCTGTTTCTTCCTTCACGCGTAAGCTGTTCAACAAAACCCAAAGTCGCCACCGTTCCCACACGTGGCGCCGCCACCACGATCACCTAGGACATGATCGAACATCGCCGATCGACGCACCATAGCACACTCCACCCACGCCTGGAGTCAATTGAAGGTCAGCTGCACCATGCTCTTGAAAAACGAAAACGAACTCGTCACCTTCTTGAGGCAATTCCGACGAATCTACACCCCCATCGACGATTTCGACCGTTGGATCTCTAGATCTTGTCAAGCTCTACCATTTCCTAGTTCATGACTTTGGCTAATACTGTGTGGATGGGAAGAAAATTGAGGAAAAAGGTCACATAGTTTCGGCCATTGAAATGTTTTAAATGGCGTGGCAGCTATGAAATGTTTCAGCTTGGGTTAATGTTCATAGCCAATATAGGTTATATTCACAATATTTTAATATTATTTCCAAAATTACAAGCTTTTTAAAACGAAATGTGCCGCCTGGCGTTTATAAAATGTTTTACCTCTATTCCGAACATAACGGAACATGTTTCGGGACCTAATTCGATCGTCCGTGGAAGATAGCTCTTGAATCGAATTAAAATATTAAATTTTCGATTTTTATTTCAACGCGTTTCTATCCCGTACGACCAAACAGTAACTCCAAATGCTACAAAATTTGAAATCCGATAATAATACACTATTACAGATCCAATGGAATAGGTTTCGTCAAATTCCAAAACTATGCCCCGGAAGACTATTTTAATATGTCGATTAAATCGAGCGATTTTCAAAATCGACGAAATCGTTTAAAATTTCGATTTTTAAAACTTACTAACTCCATTATAATTCAATAGAATTTATATTCGTATTATAAATCATTCTGATTTATTTTAAATCAAAATTCAATAATTTACATTTTCTCCTAATATTAATTTCATAATTAAATTAATATATAAATATCAATTTTTAAATTTATCTACTTTTAAATCCCATTCAACAATAAAATGTAATAATTCTAATCCAAAAGAATTTAGGTTGACTTAAAAATCATTTTTGTTCACGTTTAACTCCATATTGGCATAACTACTGAATTTCAAATATTAAATTATATTTTACCAAATTAAATTTATCGCTATATTTGAAATTATAAACCATTTCACTGATTCTTCCATATTCAAAATCAATTAATAATTAAATTCAACATTTAAAATAAATTGTAACGACCCGTAATTTCGATCCCGAAAATTCCAGATAGTTTTTGAAAAGAAGAAAGAAGAAGAAGAAGAAGAAGAAAAGGAAACAAGAATACCAAAACACAGAAAACCTCACATTCACAGCGGATCGAAATATAATATCACATAAATAACAGTTTTTACAAAGAAGAACTGTATCATTACACTTATATTTTTATACATCAGAGTTACATCATTACACAAATACCGGACAGTTAAAACTAACTTGTCCAAGATAAACTATAATATATATATCACTGCGGATAAACACTCTATACGTTCCTGTCCTCAGCTCTCCTCCTGAGCTCCAGAACGTCCTTACCTGCAAATTTGTAATACTCGGTCTAACCCGAGCATTACATCAAAGTAATACCTGGGTCAGGCTGGAAACCAGCGTGAGTAAACCCATCTAACATGGAATACAAAAGCATACAACTCATATGAACCCGGGTAACTTATATCAATTTACAACTTCACAAAATACTATAGACATCACCTATTTCACAAAGAAATTTCTAAGTACCGGAACTTAGATTATATGGTCCAATTCATTTAAATCATTCCAATACACCTATTGATTTCATGTAAAAATTTACAAAGAATCGAAGTGGTTTCGGGTATTAACTAGTACCTACTTCGGTCTCTTCGAATTTCAGTTCTTCTCAACACATGTCATTCAATTGAAATACAATTCAACTTTAAATTAAAGGTGTCACCCTTTACTTAGCAATTCCCCATTGATAAATAACCGCATCATCATTGTCTATCCAAAACACATCATATCGCGAACCATTTCATATCAGGGGTATCAATCAATTCAGGGCATTTAATCATCATTTAGTCATACATAAGCAAGATAAATCAATCCCACCCTCTCGAATCAATTACCTTTAAGTCCTGCTTATTAATAAGCACAACCTAATTGATTTCCATCCCAAAATCATTCATCTTAGTTAATCCTTCCTGATTAATTATTCTTTAATTATATTACAATTATCATCATTGGCTAATTACTTTCATTAAGTAATTATACTTAGCCAAACTCCAAGAATGTTTATCCTCAATTAATCAATTCAACTTAATTAATTGTATTCATTAATCAACCCCTATTACACGTAAACAGTAATTACCCCTCTGTGATTACTTAATTAATTATTAATCCCTTTTTGATTTATTACACGAAAAATTCTTTTTTAATTACTTCTACTAAGTAATTGCCCTTTATTACTTCCCATTAAGTAATTCCTTTTATTACAACCCTCAATTATGAATTATCTCTTAATTATTCACTTAATTAATTCTCAATTATTTATAACCTTAATTATTGATTCATAAAACTTAATTACTCATTTAATTATCATTAATTATTTAATTAACCATTAATTACCAATTTAATTAATCATTAATCCTTACTTAATTAGTTAATTACCATTATTGGTTAATTAACTTTAAGTAGTTAATTAAATCCTTATGTTCAAATTGATTTAAACACAAGATTATAATTATCAGTATTTAATTACACATTTATTAAATCTTACATTACTTATTTAATTACAAGTATAAATTAATTTCCCTTTTAATTTACTTACACTTTATATTACTTATCATCTTACTTTGTAAACTTTTCTTGATAAATTTAATCAAGTCTTAGCTTCAACCTTGCCAACTTTAATAACTTAACTTATACAGACTTAGTTCAACATTTGACTTAAGATTTAATTTTAGGTTAACCCTTAAAATAAAACCCCGAAGAAATCACGGTGATAGCTCGAGCAAAACTCGGGATTTCCCCTTAACTTTCCCGCGTCCCTTCTCTCTTCTACTCGTATACTTCTTCCACTCTCTCTCCTTTTTTTGTTAAGTTTAATTATAACAGCAGTACGCAAACCCATTCACGTACCAGGAACCCAAAGTTACCCTCTATCATACTCGAGTATCACTCGAGTTGAACCAACCACGATGCCGCTGACACTTCCCACGGCCGTGCATGTGCACACGGCAACAACGACTTTGCCACTCCCGATCACTCGCTCCACACGTCGGAAATCGTCCAAAAGTTCAACCCCAACCTTCGAATCAACGTCACGAAGTACAGAGGAAAATTGAAGCTTCCAGTCAAAACTGGAACGCTCGTCTTCACCAAAATCCACTTCAACATGGACGTCCCAACCACCAGAGTCGTCACGCCTTCACCCCGCCTTCCTCCACATCTCAGCCACGTCCCCTACATATCCGGTCGAACTCGATACAACAAGGAACACGCGTCGTCTAAATTCCCATAACTAGTTAATACTAGGGTTTAAAACTTAATTAGCTTATCTCCAATGCCGTGACGAACTGGAACACCTGTCGTCATTTTTCCTGACTTCACCATCAGCCATGCTAGCATCGTGCCAAGTGTGATGCCCCACTCCGAGAGCCTCGTTAACAAAGAGTATTACGTAGATAATACTGTCGGCTAAAGCGGACAATAGAGTATAATGGAAGCGACCATGTGTAATCTTACCTTAACTATTCACTAAATACGTCGAAAAGTAGTCACATTAAAATTCGACCTATTCAATAAATATTTAAGGCAAAACTACAATGGCTATAGGAACTATCAGAGGAAAATATAACAACTCAAATGTAAATCACATCGCAGAAGTCGATCATAATATGCACATAAACGGATACACAACAGAGTATACAAAATAATACATGTCAAGTGGTACAGGAGACCACAATATACAGACGAGACAAAAATATAAATATCAGAGTTACAACAGATAAGGACACAAAAGACGCTACAACAAAATGAAGCTAGAGAATAGTCCATGCGGAAGCAAAATAGGCTAAGTCCAAAAGCACCTAATCTGAAACAACTCGGTCTGACCCGAGTATAAATTACACGGATCAGTCTAGCTAAACAAATCAGTTAAATAAACTGAACAACAATAAACCTGCAAGGTTACAAAGCATAATAGATATCTCTAAAAGAGATACACAATCATCTAACGAAAGATGAATCATATAGATCAAGCCTCATATCATCGGCAACATATAGAAACAAAGGATAAGGATATCCCCAAAGCAAGCCATAAGGCAAACAACAAATACCGATAATACGAGTTCCACAAGGTAGACGCTATATTTCGTGTGGCTCCAAAGAACCAATACAGAAAAGCAATACCTAGGGAATATACATATAAATGAAACATCATGAGCGGTGGTGAGTAAACCACTCCGTTATCTCTTGAGCGGTGGTGAAGAAACCACTCCAATATCTCTTGAGCGGTGGTGTAGAAACCACTCCAATATCTCTTGAGCGGTGGTGAAGAAACCACTCCAATATCTCTTGAGCGGTGGTGAAGAAACCACTCCGAAAGCAATACTAAAGACAACTGCCAACCCCATATATTTTTCGAGTCGGGGCAAAGGGCCAACTCCAATGGCGATATTTAAAGGAAACAAGCCAGAGGAGACAGTCCGAAGACACTATCCCAAAGGCAGCATGTGTCACAAACTCCCAGAGAGGAATCCAAAAAATGGTAACGTGAGTCCCATAACCACCCGTTCGCACTAAACTATCTGTTAGTTTATTTCACACTCAAAGCAGTACAAATTTACCTCATATTATCGATAAACCAAATCCGAAGGTCAAAACGATCAATTGAATAGGTCGGGAATTAATCGGAAGGATAAACGCACAGATTCATGGTCCGTGTTTTGCCCAACCATTTAATCAACCTTCCACTTCGCTCGAAGTGCAAAATTGTGTGTGTGCGCGCGCGTTTAAATAGAATTTATAAATTGGAGAAGCGAGCTTTTAATACGATTTAGAGATATTATTTATAAAACCCGTGAATAAAATCAAAATGAAATCATCAAAGTCAATTGTGAATTGATAACACAAACCAAGTCGACAAAAGTCGATAACCAATGGAACTTCATTCAAAGAAAGGCAAATTAGGCAAAACAGGGAATTCCAGACGTCTGAGCGGTGCCTTCAGACGTCTGGTTTCGGTCTCTGGAAAAATTCCAGAAAACCTAACCAGACGTCTAGTTTTGCATACCTGACGTCTGAAACCAATCAGACGTCTGAACTTGAGGATCAGACGTCTGATCCTGGTTTCTGACTTTCTTCCAACTGCCGTGGCTTATTATTTTTCACTCCAGGTTAAAACCAGACGTCTGAGCTTTGCTTCCAGACGTCTGGTCACCTGGTCTGGGCAACAATTTGCCTAGGCCAAAGTGGCCAAAACATATCGGAACGAATCGATCCAACTCCACAGCAATAGACATGAATCGAGGTTAGAATTTCATATCCAACCACAGCAAAAGCAACATACTTAGATGTGAGTTACAAAAACTCACCTTTTAACCTCACAAACAAAGATGATGAAGAGCACAAAAGCAAGGAATCAACCAACCACACTCCACTTCAACACTACAAGTTTCAATCTAGAATCAAAGCAAGCATTTCCTAAGTTAGGGTTAGGAAAATTACTGAAATTGAAGAGGAGAAGAGATAGAGAAGATGGAGATAAACTTACCAATGGATTCTCTATGAATTTGGAGCAAGAAATCAAGATACAAAGGATAACTAAGGCTTGCTAATTTCTAATTCCTCTTCCTTTCCCCCATTTTCAGTTCTAAGCTTAAGTTTTAAGAAATGAATAAGTGAATGAGAGAAGTGGCTAAGCTAGGGGATTAGTCAAGCTAGTGGGCTGAACCCAAACCCAAACCCAATAGAAAAAGTAGCCAAAATTTCACTTACTCCAAACATATCAAAGATTATACTCAAAAAGATCGCAAACGCCATTTTGGAACCAATGGAGGTAGTTTCGAGTTCCAATTCGGCCATTTGCAGAAAGTAACATTTCGGACCAAAATCCGACTAACGACGCTATATTTAAATTAAACATTTAAATATAAAATCGCTAAATATGCGGGTTGTTACAGATCTCCCCTCCTTACAAAATTGCGTCCCCGTAATTTCTAGAGACGATATTTGTAACAACTACATAAATACAATCAATCAAAAGAAAAGAAAATAAGCTTGAGATGAAAAGACATACTCACCGTTTCAAAGCAAGGAAAGAAAACTTGAATAAGATCGCTTAATAAATTCTCTGGTTTCCCAAGTACAGCCATTGGGATTAGCGGACCATTGAACTTTAACGAGCGGCATGTCCTTGTTCCGAAGGTGTCGCACCTCCGTGTCAAGCACGTGAATAGGTTGTAGTACAATAGATAAGTCCGGTGAGACCTCAAGCTCTTGCAAATCAGGAGAAGTAATAACAGAATCCGACTCCCGAGACACTTCCGAAGTTGCGAGACGTGAAACACGTCATGAATGCCAGATAAATGAGCTGGAAGTGAAACTCCATAAGCCACAGGGCCAATACGTTCAGTAATAGAAAACGGTCCTATATAACGAGGAGCCAATTTCCCAGTCGTACTGAAACGCATAACCCACTTCAATGGAGAAACACGAATAAAAACAAGATCACCAATTGAGAACTCGAGGGGTTTCCTACGGTTGTCCGCGTAGGATTTCTGGCGACTCTGAGCCTCTTTCATTCTCAACCGAATAAGATCGATCTTCTCAGAAGAATCACGAACAAAATCTGGACCAAGAATAAGCTTCTCACCAGATTCTAACCAACAAGAAGGTGATCGGCATTGGCCTTCCGTATAAGGCTTCGAAAGGAGCCATACCAATACTAGATTGAAAACTATTGTTGTAGGAGAATTCTACAAGAGGTAGATGATCCTCCCAACTACCACCGAAATCAAAGATACAAATATGGAGAAGATCTTCTAAAATACGATTCACCCGTTCAGTCTGTCCGTCAGACTGCGAATGATAAGCTGTAGAAAAATTAAGCTTTGTTCCCAAAGCTTGCTGAAGACTCTTCCAAAAATGACTCGTGAATAAAGGATCACGATCACTCACAATAGAACTAGGAACACCGTGAAGTCTCACGATTTCCTTGACATACAACTTAGCTAAATGCGAAGCAGTTCTATTAGACTTAATAGGGACAAAATGAGCAGACTTGGAAAGGCGATCAACAATAACCAAAATGCTAGAATGGCCTGATCTCGAACGAGGTAGGCCGTCAATGAAATCCATAGAAATCTGATCCCACTTCCACAATGGAATCTCAAGAGGCTGAAGAAGACCCGAAGGACGCTGATGCTCGGCCTTAAAACGCTGACAAGTTATGCAATTGCTCACATAACTTGCCACATCGCGCTTCATGCCTTCCCAATAATAAAGACGACGTGTATCGGCATACATCTTGCTACTACCGGGATGAATGGTATACTTAGAACGGTGACAATCATCAAGAATGTCATGCCTAAGTGCAAGATCAGAAGGCACAAAAAGACGGTTCTTCTTACGAAGACACCCATAAGAATCAATGCTAAGATCTTGCAACGCCTCATCACAAGATCCAGACTCACAAAGCTGAATAAAATACAACAAATCAGGATCACGCCGTTGGGCATCGGCAATACGATCCAATAAAATAGGTCGAGCTCCCAAACTAAATAATAGAATAGGAGAATCAGAAGATGAACCTCGATCACGAATTTCACAAAAAGATAGAGTCTCAAGAATATTCCATTCGGCAAGCATCATAGAAATAACAGCCGAATGTTTGCGACTAAGTGCATCTGCAACACGATTACCCTTACCAGGGGTATACTTGATATCAAAGTCATCAGAAGCAAGAAACTCAAGCCAACGCTGTTGCCTCATATTGATTTCCTTCTAAGTGAACAAATACTTCAAAGATTTATGATCGGTATAGAGAATGAAGCGCTCGCCCAATAAATAATGTCGCCAAATCTTCAACGAAAAGACAATGGCGACAAACTCAAGATCATGAGTGGCATAGCGAACTTCATTCGGACGCAGTTGCCTAGAAGCATAAGCAACCACTCGATCTCTCTGCATAAGAACAGCACCGAGACCACTACCACAAGCATCGGTGTAGACAACAAGATCATGATTCCCTTCGGGAACCACTAGAATAGGAGCATTTGTGAGAAGTTCCTTCAATGACAGAAAGGAAGCCTCACACTTGTCAGACCAATCAAAACGAATGCCTTTCCGAGTAAGGCAAGTGAGAGGAAGCACAACACGGGAAAAATCCTTAATGAACCAACGGTAATAACCCGCCAATCCAAGGAAACTACGAATCTCATGAACATTCTCAGGCCTCTTCCAATTCTGGATGGCTTCGATCTTTGAGGGATCGACAGAAATGCCATCGGAAGATACAACATGGCCTAAGAACTTAACCATATTCTCCCAAAAGTGGCACTTGGAGAATTTGGCTCTAAGCTGATGATGACGAAGACTACTCAAGACAATTCTCAAGTGATTAGCATGCTCAGCTTCAGACTTAGAATAAATAAGGATATCATCAATGAAGACAAGCACGAACTTATCGAGATATTCTCGGAATACCCGATTCATGAGATCGACAAAGAAAGCATGAGAGTTCGTCAAACCGAACGGCATAACGAGCCACTCAAAAGAACCATATCGAGTGCGGAAAGCCGTAAGAGGTACGCTATCCTCCGCAACTCGTAATTGATGAAAACCTGTGGTAAGGTCAAGCTGAGAAAAGACCTTAGCACCACTCAATAGATCGAACATATCATCGATCCTAGGCAAAGGATACCTATTTCTAATGGTCAACTCGTTAAGCTTGCGATAGTCAATGCAAAGCCTAAGAGTTCCATCAGACTTCTTCACGAAGACGACCGCGGATCCCCACGGAGAAAAACTGGACTGAATCAACTGCTTGGATTCAAGCTCTAAAAGCTGCTTCTTGAGTTCCTCATTTTCCTTTGTAGACATCCTCGTAGGAGGACGACTAACTAGCTGCGCGCTTGGAATGAGATCAATGCAGAACTCAATTGCCCGTTTGGGTGGCAAACCCGGTATAGGCTCAAAAACATCAGAAAAGTCACAAGCAATAGGAATACGAGATACATCATCACCATCTCGCGAATCAAGAGAATACAAAGCCATCGCGGAATTATCCACATCCCGAAGAACAAGAGATAACTGAGAAGGCGAATCAGGATGACAAAGATATAAAATTCTCTCGGAACAAATAATCCTGGCATCGTACCCCACTAGCCAGTCCATACCAAAAATCATATCAAAACCCAAATGAGAAACAACGTGCAGATTCGCACGGAAAGAAAAGCCACATAAAACAATCTCAATATTATCACAAAACAAGCTAAGGGTCGCGGATCCCCCAATAGGATTCGCAATCCTTAAAGAAGTAACCATAGAAGAAACATCCAAAGATAAATCATCAACGAGCCTCTTCGATACGAAAGAATGTGAAGCACCCGTATCGAAAAGAACTCGAATACTATGATCATGAAATAGAATAAAACCCTCCAAAATAGATGGAGACATACCTTTTGATTGAGAAGGACCTCCAGAAGCATTCGCTACATTTAACTTGCCATATGAAGAATTATTCGGAGCAATGGGACAAGTGGAACTACGATGACCTTCCCTCTTGCAGTAACGGCAGAAGAGAGGCTTTGGACAAGCTCGAATAATATGATCCGGAGAACCACAATTGAAACACTTTCGAACGAAAGGTGTTCCGAAAGACTGAGGCTGAGAAGTAGGACCACCAGTCTTCTTCTTCTTAGAAGGAAAAGGCTTCTTCTGAATTGGAAACAGCCTCTTGTTGGGGTTCTTAGAAACCTCAACATCTACATCACTATCACTCCCCTTCTCGATGGTCTCGAGGTGAAGTGCCGAATCAACCAATTCCTCGAAAGAAAGCTTAAGCTGGAGCAACAAAGACTTCCTAAGATATTTCTTAAGACCAGAAACAAACTTCAAATTCTTCTTGTAAGAAGTGCTGATAAATTCAAGACCATACTGAGATAAAGCCTCGAACGATGCGACATACTCAGAAACAGAAGATTTCCCTTGCTTCAACTCAAGGAAGCGACGGGTCAATAAAACTTTTTCAGATTCAGGAACGAACTTGAGTTCAAATCGTCCTCGAAACTGAGTCCAAGAAAGAGTAGACTCATCAATCTCGGCTACAAGAAGCTCATACCAATCAAGAGCATGCTCTTGCAATAAGCTAGAAGTCACAAGAACTCGATCATGGTCAGAAAGATCCATGCGAGAAAAGATACGCTCGCACGTGTGAAGCCAAGCTTGGACTTCAAGAACGGATTCGGAACCCTTAAACGGTTTTCCTCCAAGATGAGCAAAATCACTGCACTGACGTGCAAAAGTAGACTTGCGAGGTGGAGACACTCGAGGAGGAATGGGAGGCTGAGTGCTCCTAAACAACTCCATAAACTGATCGGTAGACATATAAACGCCATCCGGATGTGAGCCACTAGATTGCCCAGCATCCGAACGTCGACCTCTGCCTCTTCCAGACATAAGCAGAAAGTCAAGATAAGGAAAAGATTATTCACAAGGTAGATATTTCAGTATGGGATACTACGGAATAGAAATACATTCCTAGACGTATTCCCAAACTCTATCTAACCTTGATGGAATAAAGAGACACGATGATTCAAAGATTTGTATCACTTGTGCACTTTGATGTACCATAATATTTGCATCTATTCTGTGTTTACCATATTTTGTTCTAAACTCAGCTCTGATACCACGCTGTGACGCCCCACTCCGAGAGCCTCGTTAACAAAGAGTATTACATAGATAATACTGTCAGCTAACGCGGACAATAGAGTATAATGGAAGCGACCATGTGTAATCTTACCTTAACTATTCACTAAATACGTCGAGAAGTAGTCACATTAAAATTCGACCTATTCAATAAATATTTAAGGCAAAACTACAATGGCTATAGGATCTATCAGAAGAAAATATGACAACTCAAATGTAAATCACATCACAGAATAGTCGATCATAATATACACATAAACGGATACACAACAGAGTATACAAAATAATACATGTCAAGTGGTACAGGAGACCACAATATACATACGAGACAAAAATATAAGTATCAGAGTTACAACAGATAAGGAACACAAAAGACGCCACAACAAAATGAAGCTAGAGAATAGTCCATGTGGAAGCAAAATAGGCTAAGTCCAAAAGCACCTAACCTGAAACAACTCGGTCTGACCCGAGTATAAATTACACGTATTAGTCTAGCTAAACAAATCAGTTAAATAAACTGAACAACAATAAACCTGCAAGGTTACAAAGCATAATAGATATATCTAAAAGAGATACACAATCATCTAACGAAAGATGAATCATATAGATCAAGCCTCATATCATCGGCAACATATAGAAACAAAGGATAAGAATATCCCCAAAGCAAGCCATAAGGCAAACAACAAATACCGATAATACGAGTTCCACAAGGTAGACGCTATATTTCGTGTGGCTCCAAAGAACCAATACAGAAAAGCAATACCTAGGGAATATACATATAAATGAAACATCATGAGCGGTGGTGAGTAAACCACTCCGTTATCTCTTGAGCGGTGGTGAAGAAACCACTCCAATATCTCAACCACTCCCATATCTCTTGAGCGGTGGTGAAGAAACCACTCCGAAAGCAATACTAAAGACAACTGCCAACCCCATATATTTTTCGAGTCGGGGCAAAGGGCCAACTCCAAAGGCGATATTTAAAGGAAACAAGCCAGAGGAGACAGTCCGAAGACACTATCCCAAAGGCAGCATGTGTCACAAACTCCCAGAGAGGAATCCGAAAAATGGTAACGTGAGTCCCATAACCACCCGTTCGCACTAAACGGTTTACTATCTGTTAGTTTATTTCACACTCAAAGCAGTACAAATTTACCTCATATCATCGATAAACCAAACCCGAAGGTCAAAACGATCAATTGAATAGGTCGGGAATTAATCGGAAGGATAAACGCACAGATTCATCGTCCGTGTTTTGCTCAACCATTTAATCACCCTTCCACTTCGCTCGAAGTGCAAAATTGTGTGTGTGCGCGCGCGTTTAAATAGAATTTCTAAATTGGAGAAGCGAGCTTTTAATACGATTTAGACATATTATTTATAAAACCCATGAATGAAATCAAAATGAAATCATCAAAGTCAATCGTGAATTGATAACACAAACCAAGTCGACAAAAGTCGATAACCAATGGAACTTCATTCAAAGAAAGGCAAATTAGGCAAAACAGGGAATTCCAGACGTCTGAGCGGTGCCTTCAGACGTCTGGTTTCGGTCTCTAGAAAAATTCCAGAAAACCCAACCAGACGTCTGGTTTTGCATACCAGACGTCTGAAACCAATCAGACGTCTGAACTTGAGGATCAGACGTCTGATCCTGGTTTCTGACTTTCTTCCAACTTCCGTGGCTTATTATTTTTCACTCCAGGTTAAAACCAGACGTCTGAGCTTTGCTTCCAGACGTCTGGTCACCTGGTCTGGGCAACAATTTGCCTAGGCCAAAGTGGCCAAAACATATCGGAATGAATCGATCCAACTCCACAGCAATAGACATGAATCGAGGTTAGAATTTCATATCCAACCACAGCAAAAGCAACATACTTAGATATGAGTTACAAAAACTCACCTTTTAACCTCACAAACAAAGATGATGAAGAGCACAAAAGCAAGGAATCAACCAACCACACTCCACTTCAACACTACAAGTTTCAATCTAGAATCAAAGCAAGCATTTCCTAAGTTAGGGTTAGGAAAATTACTGAAATTGAAGAGGAGAAGAGATAGAGAAGATGGAGATAAACTTACCAATGGATTCTCTATGAATTTGGAGCAAGAAATCAAGATACAAAGGAGAACTAGGGCTTGCTAATTTCTAATTCCTCTTCCTTTCCCCCATTTTCAGTTCTAAGCTTAAGTTTTAAGAAATGAATAAGTGAATGAGAGAAGTGGCTAAGCTAGGGGATTAGTTAAGCTAGTGGGCTGAACCCAAACCCAAACCCAATAGAAAACGTAGCCAAAATTTCACTTACTCCAAACATATCAAAGATTATACTCAAAAAGATCGCATACGCCATTTTGGAACCAATTGAGGTAGTTTCGAGTTCCAATTCGGCCATTTGCAGAAAGTAACATTTCGGACCAAAATCCGACTGAGGACGCTATATTTAAATTAAACATTTAAATATAAAATCGCTAAATATGCGGGTTGTTACACCAAGTCTCAACACCTAGTGTAACTCCGGTCGCCATAATTTAATTAAAACACATATTGTGTTCAAATGTAAACTGCTCTTTACATACCAAATTAAAAATCACAATTTTCATCTTAAACATCCTATTTTCTAAAAATGATTCAAGTTATACAATTGAATTAACAATTTATGATATTCGAATTTAACATACTTTAAAAAAATTCCTGTAAAACTAAATTTTTAGAGGAAACTCATCACTATCCTTCTTAAAAAAATTCATGTCTTGATTTATGTTCGAACACACTTGTTTGGTTTAAACTCTAAACCTATCAATGCCCTAATGAAGATATATTGAATTCTTTTTGCTAAATTCCCAATTCTGTAGCAGAATAGAGAAAAGAAACAGGCATATTCTAAACACACAGTGAATCATACATTTATATACAGAGTTACTTAAATACTTCAACATGCAACACTATCATCATCAAGAATTTCACATCATTACTTCCTACTCCTATATCATGCAACAGATTCAATCAAATATAGGATTGTTTACTCACCTTAGAAGCAGTTGAACAGAGGAGTTTTGAAATTTTCTGCTTTAATATGGATTTAAAAATGTGCACGCCTTTGTTTTTATTTCCAGAAAACTGAATTGCTTGAAACATCAAGATAGAAATGCTTTGAGGCTTGATTTGTGTAACTGGAACAAAGTGATGATGATCTAGGACTTTGAAAACCTGTTTGGTTCCAGGTTTTGAGAAAATGGTTACAAGTTAATGGCATTTCTCTGGTTTGAGGAATTTGTTACGAGCTTTAACTTATTTCTGGTTTTAGAAATGAAATCAGTTTCTTTGATTACAGGGTTTAACTTAAAAATGACTACAAGTAGATCTTTGATTTTGAACTTGAGGAATATTTCAGGTTATGGTTTCTTAGTGGATTTCTGAAAATAGTTTACAGGTTTGTTCTTCTTACATTTTTTTTTTTGAAAAGAAAATGAAAGTGAGAAGGAAGATAGGATTTTTAAATAGAATTTTATTTTGTTTTATAAAAATTTATAGAAAAT
Source organism: Allium cepa (assembly GCA_030765085.1). Lineage (NCBI taxonomy): Eukaryota > Viridiplantae > Streptophyta > Magnoliopsida > Asparagales > Amaryllidaceae > Allium > Allium cepa. Next base: position 180,537,367 of record CM060940.1, read on the forward strand.
GAAACAAATTATGACACTTGTCTCATATCTTATTTAATTGCTTAACACATGTTACTTAAGAAGTTTTGTGACGACCCGGAATTTTTAAGCAATTTAAATCGGAATATTTAATCGATTTTAAATATTCAATAGTGTAATTTTAACTTGAATTCAAATCACTATTTATTGATAACTAAATAATAGGATTGAATAATTTGAAGTTGGACAAAGTATTTAATCTGGAATTCTAAGCCGTTCGATCAACAATCAGAATGCTCGAAGAAAATAATAATAATAATAAGATAAAACAAATGATATTAACAATAAGTAATAAAAAAAAAGGGGAAGAAGCTTCTAAGGGAAGCCAAGTTATATAAAATAAAAATAATACGAACAAACTCATCATCATAAGGGCCGAACCCCCTTTCTCCTTTTCAAAAACCTTACAGCAATTGAAAAAAAAAAAAACACGAATGGAAATCGACATATCAATGGCCGTTCTCCCTCTTACTTCCAATTCGATTAAGTCTGGGTTGTTTTTTTCCCATGTTCGAATAACGAAATCAAATCGCGTAATCTAGAAGGGCCGAGCATTTCGTTCGAAACCCTAGATGAAGCAAATCACGTCCTCATCGAGTCGAGGTCGCGAAAGAGGAGGGTTTCGAAAAAATTTGTGTAAGCCTCTGTGTATCGCGCGAGCACTGTTCGAGGCGTGGGGTTGTGGCGCGGCGAGTGGTGTCGCGGGCTTGAGTGGTGTCGCGATGTGCTGTACGACTTTGAACTCGAAGTGCGTGGTGTGGATTGTGGTGGTTCTCGTCGCGCTCTGGTTCGTGGGGAAATGGGGGGAGAAAGTCGAGCGGGTGTGAATTGCTTTGTTGATGTTTGCAGAGGTTATTTCTCAGAGAGGTATCGATTTAATCCCTAATTAAAATTTATATCGATCGAATGTTTATGTAAATATCAATTTTAAACCTATCCAGATTACTTTTATAAGTACATATTAATATATATAAAAAGTTTCAGAGAAAGAAAAATAAGAAAAATAAATAAAATACAGTAAGATATTTACAGTGAGGTATTTATTCATTTAATTTTTGAATTACTGAATATATATAAGTATATATATGTTTTAAAGAGAAGTTATCAGTTTAATTTAATAGTTAGTTTTTGAATGATAAAGTTTTTGTAGAATTAGACTTTTGAAGTCTATAAATTATTTAGGAAAATATGAAGGGATTTTGTATGTTGAAGTTAGTATAAAAATAGAGTTTTAAATCTATGTAAATAATTTTTATAAGTAGATAAAATAATTTCAGAAGAAATAAATATAACAAGTACACATTTTGAAGTTACTAGTTTAACTTTAAAGTAATATATTTTTTTTAGTTAACTTAATTAAAATCTATTTTAGTCACTAAAGGATTATTCAAAGGGAAATTAGTTCGAAATTTAATTATCCATTAAAAATTGCAAATCATTGGTTAAAATTAAATGAAATTGTAAAACGGAAATTATTGTTCAATTAATGCAAAATATTAATAAATTGAATAATGTTTATCCAAGGTAAAAATTTGAAGAAGTAAGACGAATTGGGTCGGATTGCAAATGCAAAGGTGAGTTAATCTCACTCAGTTAAGTTTAAAATTTGAATTGTTGAATTTATATTTAATTGTTGAATTGCTTGAACGATGGTTGAAGTAGTGAATAATTAAATAAGTGGATGTTAGAAATATTAGTCCCATATACTGCAATAATTCACATTGAAGTGAAATTGATGTTTTATTGTGCTAACATCTGTGGATGCAGGGAAAACAGGTTGGAGGGATCCAACAGGATTCCTCAAAACTATTTATTTTATTTCGTATATATGCTGTTCTGTGACAGGATAATATATTGATTTGGGTAGTTTTATAGATAATTGAATTATCAACTGTTGAATAACAAAGAAGTTGAAAATTTGAAATTTCTATTACTGTTGATAAATTAATTTTGAAGAAGTTAAATAAAACTCAAATAGAAAATATTTATTTGAAATTTAAATCTACTTTAATTGAGAATGAAGAAAAGAAATAAAGGTATATTTTCTATTTAAGTTAAACTTTAATGTGATAAAGTTGAGTTTTGGAGAATTTAAATTATAAATTTATACTTGAAGGAATATTGAAATTGATAAGTAAAGTAAAGAAAATGAAATTATATAAGAAATGGAAATGGCAATCTATTAAGGAAATAAAAAGAAATATTAATAAGAAAAGAGAAGAAATTTATTAGGAAATGAGGAAATTCTATTAAGAATTATGAATAAGAAATTCTGTTAAGAGCCAAAAAGGAAATCTTATTTAATAATGAATGAAATTTATTAAATGAGACAATATGGAACTTTATAGACAGAAATAAATTATAAAGATGAGATTTTTAAATCAAACTATCTGATAATAAATAAAATCCAAGGAGATTTTTATAAATTCATGAATGGAATTTATAAATGAGATATGAAATTGGTTGAATGGAAATAACAGTATATTTCCAAAGATGAATGTGGACAAGAGGTATATATAAATGGACATTGGATTTTTCTAAAAATTATAATTTATTTAAAAAAAAAAAAAAAAGAATATTTTAAAGTACTATACTATATAAATCTTTTTATAAACTATTATTTGAATGCAAAGTATTTTCGAATTATTTAGTTATTTTGAAGGTTTAGCTATTATTTATTATAAACTCTAAGTTTTCTAAAACCAGCTTTGAATCTTACAAATAACTAGATATAAATTTAAAAATTTAATATTACTTCTTATTTTATAAATCTATATGTTTTCAAAATATTTTTAAAAATCCAATTAAAATCCTCTTGTGATGGCAAGCGAATTAATTTAAATGAGATAAGATTTAGGAGAAATCTTATTAAGAGGAGAAAGTGAATTTCAGAAATTTTAAGAAAAATGTGAATTGATTTTTGAGAAAGGAATAAGAAAATAAAGGATATTTTCAAAGGGTAAATCAATTGTAAGTGAGTATAAGAAATCAGATAAGTGATTTCATGGAAATAAAGGACTTTGAATTTATTTCAAATGCATTATAGAATGGAAATAATATCTGGGTGATATTTGAGGTAAATAATTGTGGGAATTATTTGGTGGTTGCTTGTGTGTGATTAATTGATAGTTAAATAACCGACTATCAATATTGGACAAATACGCTGATCGTTTCGAAGAGTCCGGGATCGGATCTAATTATCCGAAAACCACTTCGATCCGGTTTGTACGTTTACGAATGAAGACCGTGAAGAGTTGAAGACGGTGATTCGGTTTGTCCAAACCCAGGGCAACTTGTATGGATTGAATGCTTTCAGAACATCGTCAGGTGGACGATGAGCATTCTAAGTAACGCGTTCTTAAAAGGTAACGTTTAACCTCAAGCCTCATCAACCGGGAATGGCTAAAACAGGGGAGGTGCAGCAAGGTTAGGTGGGTCATGCCCAAGCAGGACAAGATATTTCCCCTGTCTAGATGTCCCTTTTTATTCGGCTTAGTGGGTGGTTGGTCGCGCCAACCACGGGGTTTATCTTGTTCGGGACTGTTCAATAAGGAATGGTTCCGGCCTTGTGTTGCAGGGGATGAAGGGAGTAATCCTCGGTACGGTGATCTAGGCCCCGTACTGTGACGGGCGGTACCCCAGTAGCCCTGCCATTGTATGGGATCCAAATTCCAATAAGCGCCTGTACGGTTTTGATTGTGCCCAACTATTGCTGAAACGTGAGATGCAAGCATTTCAGCTAGATTCTATTTTACTTTCTATAGACACTATAATAATATCAGAGAACTTTAATAAAAATTGTTTAGCTATCGTAAGGTAAAAACCCGACATGTTTATTTGTGGCGTGGTCTTACGAGATGCTTTTGTTTTCAAAGGATTTTTGAAACTTTAATAATCCAATTGAGTGTGATTTTCTCACGCTGGTATTCCAGACTGACTCGGGTGTTGTTTTATATGATGCTCGGGTCAGACCGAGTTAAACAGGTTCAGGTTATATGCTGGAGCTCAGGAGACGAGCTGGATGACAGAGCGTATTCCCGTATTTGTCTATTATTTCCGCTGTGTATGGACATGTATGACTGATTGATGTACTCTGATGATGGTATATATGTATATGTATACAGTACAGATTTCTTGTATTTAAACTGTATTATATATATTATATTTTATTCCGCTGCGATGTGAGATTCTGATGTTTGTTTTCAGTTCTTCTTCTTCTACCTCTTTTTTCTTTTACCCGAAGACTCGTATTTTTGTGCCTCTTTGGATTGAACTGTGGTGAATTTGGTTAGTTCAAAGGGGTATGGATTTGCGGGCCTTTACACTTGGTATCAGAGTTGAAAGGTTAAGCGAGAACCTTGGCTCTGGTGGGAAATTACACATTAGAAATAGAGTCAATGGTACTCTAGAATGAGTTTGAGCGTATATAGATATGAGTGCGTATTTGTTAGTGAATATAAACTAGTGTTGAATGATTTATTGAGTGGTATATGAACCTTCGTCGGCACAGCCTCGAAAACTGAATCGAAGGGGTTCCTAAACACTTAAATAGAGCAATTCGACACAATATTGTTTTTAAAAGTGGGTGAATGAAATAATTTCATCCAAAATATATTTTGGTATAAAAAGGAATATTTTCTGAAATTATTATTATTATAACTTGGATGTTTGGATGCTAATATTATAGACAAATGAGATTTTAAAATCCGAAATAGCTTGTATAACCCAGGAAATCATTAAATTTGAGTTTTGGAATTTAAAATCAAGTGAAAGGTTAGAAATGAGAATTTAACTTGAATTTAAAATTAAATGGTTGAAATGTAAGTAATGAATAAGATATTTTGTTGTGATTGAAGTGAGATGATAAAAAAATAAATAAATAAATACAAATAAAGTGGGGAAGTGAATAAAAATTTAGAATATGAATGAATTGAGAAGTTTAAGTACAACTTGAAGTGGATTGAAATTAATTTAAGTTATGTGAATGGAAATTATGTGAATGGAAGTAAATTGAATTAAACTGAAAATAAATTCAGTTGTATTTGATTTAAATTATAATTGGAATTAAGAATGGAATTTAGTGATGAAACCTGGGGTGTAAATAGAAATTCCATTGAATGGCAAGTAAATTAAATATGAATTGAAATTGTTTTGAAATTGGACTAAAATAAAGATAGTTTGAATTTACAAATAAAATCCACATCAAATATAGATGGAATAAATTAACCCGGGATGTTATCTTAATAAATTTAGATGGTAAATTAAATTACTTGGGATTTGATCTAAATGAGTATCAAATCTATTGCAATGAACTTAAGTAAGAAATTGCAATAATTAAATTAACTTAAGATGTAAAATTTATGGAAAGGTGATTTTGATGGAAGTGAAAGTTCATTTAATAAAATAGATTGGTAAGGTGATGTGAATGGATAGTGAATAGAAAATTAAATTGGATTGGGCACTTTAATTTAACTGGAATTGTCTTAAGCCAAGTTATTGTTTAAATTTGAATGAAGATGGATTTAATGTATGCTAAGTGAAATTGAATTTGAATTAATAAGACTTCGAGAGCCTATAAAAGAAGTGAGTAGCGATGAAATAAAAAAATATAATTGGCTAAGTAAAAATGTATAAGCCTGAAATTAAAATAAAATGGGAATATGGTTAACTGGTAAATAAATGGAAGTGTGAAGATAAATAAGCAGTGAGACTTATAAAATTAAGATGGAATAAATAAGTCAATAGAATTGTTTGAATTTGGAAGATAAATAGAAATCCAAACCTGAATTATAAAATAAAATTGAACCAAAAGAAATTTACATGAAGAAATTTTGAAGCTAAAAATCATGTATTGAATTATAAATTGGGAATAAATTAATTTGGGATAATTAGTAACCTGAATATGTGAATAAACTTTGAATTGGTTAAATAGTAGTTGAATGGTAAATTAATAAAATTTGGTTGTGAATTTAAGTGGATGGTAGGAAGAAAACTTGAGTTATATATCTAAAATTCAACTTGGTTTGGTTAGATTGTAAAATGAATTGGATTAAATATAAGTGGTTAGAAGTGTAAACAGAAACAAAATCCAATTGTGTGTAAATAAAGTGAAAGTGGTCTTGTAATAAGTTAAATAAGTTCGAGAATGAATCGAACATGGGAATTGGAATTTTTAAATGAAATAATTAATTGAGCTATGAAGTGAATGAAAGAGATTTGATTTAAATAAAATCAAATTAAATTGGAAAAGAATTTATGGGCAAATGAAAGAAGCTTAAGTTAAGTTAAATAATTTGAAGTAAGTTAACTTAAGTCTAAAATTCAATGAAGCATGACTTGTATAAATTTGGGACATGATTGTTAAATTTAAACATGGAAGTTGTTGAGCTTAATAAAAATGGTTTGGAATGCAATTAATGCAAAGATATGGTTTAAAAATAAAATATGGAATGAAATTTCGTATAACTAGAGTTGGAATTAATTTTTAAAACAGTTATAAAATTGAAGTAATTGTTTGTTTGAATGAATATTGTTGTAATTTGCATAGAAATAATTGTTGTTGGCGTAAACATGATTGAATGTAGTTCTATGGAATGATAAAAGAAATTAAATTTGATTCTTGAATAAATTGTCATGAATACAAATTAGTTTACTTTAAGAATGAATTGAATAAAAGAATGATATTGGAAATCATTCTGAATCACATATGATGTTATTAATTGAGTAAAAGCAATTAGATTTAATTGGAACCTTATCAATTATTTATAAAACTAGATTCGTGTAAAATTGTTTATAAAATATGGTTTTGAATTGATAAGAAGCAGAAATTGATTTTTGAAATCAAATTAAATGGAAAATGGGTCTGGTTGGGCATAATTATGAATTGGAGTTAAGTAAATGTGTTGTAACTCACTTAAAGTTGAATGCAAACGGTGTTTGTGTCAGTTATAAACAAATGGAACTAGTTTGGAAACTATATAAATTGGTTATGAAGTTATTTTTATAGCGTTGCTTATGTTATTGATTGTAATAGTTGCATAAATGAAGGCAATGTTATAAATTTTCTTAAATATGTTACTAATGTTTATCAACTGAGTAAGTACAGGTACCAGAAGATTGTATAGCGGGATTTTGGGCGCGCTAATGCTAAAATTAAATAAGCCGCTTGCTTAAAATGCTAAATAAGGTACGCCTACGCAATTAAACTAGGAAATATGAACTGTTTTTGGTTTTTCCGACCGTGTGGGTCGATGTATATATATTTATCTCTATTGTCAAATTGCAAAAGCTCCTCCGTACAAAGGGGACTCTGCCAAAATTTTTCAGAAATTTTGGGAGTTAGAAATTTTTTGAAGTTTTGAAAATTTTTGTTAACGACAAACGTTTTCAAATTGGAAATTGAAATAAACTAGTGAATGAAACTAATTTAAAATTAAGACATGAATTTGATATAATTGAAAATTAGAATTTGAATATTAGAGTTATAGATAAAATAAATTCATATGGAAATGAAAGAATAAATTGAATATGAATGAATACCAACTAAAGTGGTAAGATGAAAGTAAATATAAGAAACACATAAGATGTTTATACTAACTTGAGTAAAGAATTATGCGTTCTCAATTTGGAATTGATATTGCATAAATAATCTAAGGTAATATTTGAATGAATGAATATGGCCATTTGTAAGGATGTCGATAAAATGTTTTGTGTCTTGTGATTGGATATATTGCTGTGTAAGGTTATGCAGGTAATATAAAGGTAAAGAGAATTGATGTTAGTTTCAGAAGATAAATAGTAATGCCCGACAAAAAGGTATGTGTTTAAGTTTATATTGGAAATTGATTGGGATTTTGATTGAGCCGCTTGGCTTTTTGTTTTCTTTTGAGATTTGGGAGGCCGTAGAGCCATTTTGTAGTTGTACCGAGCTAGCCGCGCAAAGGAAACGCTGGCAAAATTTTTCGGGAATTTAGGGTGTTAGAAAAATTTTGAGAAAATTTTGATAAATCAAAATTTGAGTTTAAATTGCAACGTGAATAGTTAAGCATATAGTATAGTGAAACTAAAGAAGTTTTAGAAAGTTAATAAAAAGGTAATGTATCTTTTATTAAAAGATAATTAGTAGGATGTGAATAGTTGGTTTTGGAGCAATAGAATCGGGTATAGGACCATTCTTCCTAATTAGTAAATTTCGGGGACGAAATTCTTTTAAGGGGGGAGGAATGTGACGACCCGGAATTTTTAAGCAATTTAAATCGGAATATTTAATCGATTTTAAATATTCAATAGTGTAATTTTAACTTGAATTCAAATCACTATTTATTGATAATTAAATAACAAGATTGAATAATTTGAAGTTGGACAAAGTATTTAATCTGGAATTCTAAGCCGTTCGATCAACAATCAGAATGCTCGAAGAAAATAATAATAATAAGATAAAACAAATGATATTAACAATAAGTAATAAAAAAAAAGGGAAGAAGCTTCTAAGGGAAGCCAAGTTATATAAAATAAAAATAATACGAACAAACTCATCATCATAAGGGCCGAACCCCCTTTCTCCTTTTCAAAAACCTTACAGCAATTGAAAAAAAAAAAAAACACGAATGGAAATCGACATATCAATGGCCGTTCTCCCTCTTACTTCCAATTCGATTAAGTCTGGGTTGTTTTTTTCCCATGTTCGAATAACGAAATCAAATCGCGTAATCTAGAAGGGCCGAGCATTTCGTTCGAAACCCTAGATGAAGCAAATCACGTCCTCATCGAGTCGAGGTCGCGAAAGAGGAGGGTTTCGAAAAATTTTGTGTAAGCCTCTGTGTATCGCGCGAGCACTGTTCGAGGCGTGGGGTTGTGGCGCGGCGAGTGGTGTCGCGGGCTTGAGTGGTGTCGCGATGTGCTGTACGACTTTGAACTCGAAGTGCGTGGTGTGGATTGTGGTGGTTCTCGTCGCGCTCTGGTTCGTGGGGAAATGGGGGGAGAAAGTCGAGCGGGTGTGAACTGCTTTGTTGATGTTTGCAGAGGTTATTTCTCAGAGAGGTATCGATTTAATCCCTAATTAAAATTTATATCGATCGAATGTTTATGTAAATATCAATTTTAAACCTATCCAGATTACTTTTATAAGTACATATTAATATATATAAAAAGTTTCAGAGAAAGAAAAATAAGAAAAATAAATAAAATACAGTAAGATATTTACAGTGAGGTATTTATTCATTTAATTTTTGAATTACTGAATATATATAAGTATATATATGTTTTAAAGAGAAGTTATCAGTTTAATTTAATAGTTAGTTTTTGAATGATAAAGTTTTTGTAGAATTAGACTTTTGAAGTCTATAAATTATTTAGGAAAATATGAAGGGATTTTGTATGTTGAAGTTAGTATAAAAATAGAGTTTTAAATCTATGTAAATAATTTTTATAAGTAGATAAAATAATTTCAGAAGAAATAAATATAACAAGTACACATTTTGAAGTTACTAGTTTAACTTTAAAGTAATATTTTTTTTTTAGTTAACTTAATTAAAATCTATTTTAGTCACTAAAGGATTATTCAAAGGGAAATTAGTTCGAAATTTAATTATCCATTAAAAATTGCAAATCATTGGTTAAAATTAAATGAAATTGTAAAACGGAAATTATTGTTCAATTAATGCAAAATATTAATAAATTGAATAATGTTTATCCAAGGTAAAAATTTGAAGAAGTAAGACGAATTGGGTCGGATTGCAAATGCAAAGGTGAGTTAATCTCACTCAGTTAAGTTTAAAATTTGAATTGTTGAATTTATATTTAATTGTTGAATTGCTTGAACGATGGTTGAAGTAGTGAATAATTAAATAAGTGGATGTTAGAAATATTAATCCCATATACTGCAATAATTCACATTGAAGTGAAATTGATGTTTTATTGTGCTAACATCTGTGGATGCAGGGAAAACAGGTTGGAGGGATCCAACAGGATTCCTCAAAACTATTTATTTTATTTCGTATATATGTTGTTCTGTGACAGGATAATATATTGATTTGGATAGTTTTATAGATAATTGAATTATCAACTGTTGAATAACAAAGAAGTTGAAAATTTGAAATTTCTATTACTGTTGATAAATTAATTTTGAAGAAGTTAAATAAAACTCAAATAGAAAATATTTATTTGAAATTTAAATCTACTTTAATTGAGAATGAAGAAAAGAAATAAAGGTATATTTTCTATTTAAGTTAAACTTTAATGTGATAAAGTTGAGTTTTGGAGAATTTAAATTATAAATTTATACTTGAAGGAATATTGAAATCGATAAGTAAAGTAAAGAAAATGAAATTATATAAGAAATGGAAATGGCAATCTATTAAGGAAATAAAAAGAAATATTAATAAGAAAAGAGAAGAAATTTATTAGGAAATGAGGAAATTCTATTAAGAATTATGAATAAGAAATTCTGTTAAGAGCCAAAAAGGAAATCTTATTTAATAATGAATGAAATTTATTAAATGAGACAATATGGAACTTTATAGACAGAAATAAATTATAAAGATGAGATTTTTAAATCAAACTATCTGATAATAAATAAAATCCAAGGAGATTTTTATAAATTCATGAATGGAATTTATAAATGAGATATGAAATTGGTTGAATGGAAATAACAGTATATTTCCAAAGATGAATGTGGACAAGAGGTATATATAAATGGACATTGGATTTTTCTAAAAATTATAATTTATTTAAAAAAAAAAAAAGAATATTTTAAAGTACTATACTATATAAATCTTTTTATAAACTATTATTTGAATGCAAAGTATTTTCGAATTATTTAGTTATTTTGAAGGTTTAGCTATTATTTATTATAAACTCTAAGTTTTCTAAAACCAGCTTTGAATCTTACAAATAACTAGATATAAATTTAAAAATTTAATATTACTTCTTATTTTATAAATCTATATGTTTTCAAAATATTTTTAAAAATCCAATTAAAATCCTCTTGTGATGGCAAGCGAATTAATTTAAATGAGATAAGATTTAGGAGAAATCTTATTAAGAGGAGAAAGTGAATTTCAGAAATTTTAAGAAAAATGTGAATTGATTTTTGAGAAAGGAATAAGAAAATAAAGGATATTTTCAAAGGGTAAATCAATTGTAAGTGAGTATAAGAAATCAGATAAGTGATTTCATGGAAATAAAGGACTTTGAATTTATTTCAAATGCATTATAGAATGGAAATAATATCTGGGTGATATTTGAGGTAAATAATTGTGGGAATTATTTGGTGGTTGCTTGTGTGTGATTAATTGATAGTTAAATAACCGACTATCAATATTGGACAAATACGCTGATCGTTTCGAAGAGTCCGGGATCGGATCTAATTATCCGAAAACCACTTCGATCCGGTTTGTACGTTTACGAATGAAGACCGTGAAGAGTTGAAGACGGTGATTCGGTTTGTCCAAACCCAGGGCAACTTGTATGGATTGAATGCTTTCAGAACATCGTCAGGTGGACGATGAGCATTCTAAGTAACGCGTTCTTAAAAGGTAACGTTTAACCTCAAGCCTCATCAACCGGGAATGGCTAAAACAGGGGAGGTGCAGCAAGGTTAGGTGGGTCATGCCCAAGCAGGACAAGATATTTCCCCTGTCTAGATGTCCCTTTTTATTCGGCTTAGTGGGTGGTTGGTCGCGCCAACCACGGGGTTTATCTTGTTCGGGACTGTTCAGTAAGGAATGGTTCCGGCCTTGTGTTGCAGGGGATGAAGGGAGTAATCCTCGGTACGGTGATCTAGGCCCCGTACTGTGACGGGCGGTACCCCAGTAGCCCTGCCATTGTATGGGATCCAAATTCCAATAAGCGCCTGTACGGTTTTGATTGTGCCCAACTATTGCTGAAACGTGAGATGTAAGCATTTCAGCTAGATTCTATTTTACTTTCTATAGACACTATAATAATATCAGAGAACTTTAATAAAAATTGTTTAGCTATCGTAAGGTAAAAACCCGACATGTTTATTTGTGGCGTGGTCTTACGAGATGCTTTTGTTTTCAAAGGATTTTTGAAACTTTAATAATCCAATTGAGTGTGATTTTCTCATGCTGGTATTCCAGACTGACTCGGGTGTTGTTTTATATGATGCTCGGGTCAGACCGAGTTAAACAGGTTCAGGTTATATGCTGGAGCTCAGGAGACGAGCTGGATGACAGAGCGTATTCCCGTATTTGTCTATTATTTCCGCTGTGTATGGACATGTATGACTGATTGATGTACTCTGATGATGGTATATATGTATATGTATACAGTACAGATTTCTTGTATTTAAACTGTATTATATATATTATATTTTATTCCGCTGCGATGTGAGATTCTGATGTTTGTTTTCAGTTCTTCTTCTTCTACCTCTTTCTTCTTTTACCCGAAGACTCGTATTTTTGTGCCTCTTTGGATTGAACTGTGGTGAATTTGGTTAGTTCAAAGGGGTACGGATTTGCGGGCCTTTACAAGTTTAAAGTTTAAACACTTTTCATAACTTATTATTATATTATTTATAAAAGATTTTAAAAGTTTTTGAAATAAATTTCCTATTTAAATAAATACATTTCTAAATTAACAAATTCTTTTCCAACTCTAAATAAATAAAACCTTTAAAAGAAAATAAAATAAAAACCCATTTTATATAAATAAAATCTTATACATATATTTTAAATCCAAACTATTTGTAAAATATCTATTTTTGAATTTTAAATCTAAATATTCAAATTCAAATTGAATTTCAAAAACTATTTGTTATATATATGTATATTTAAACAAACACAAATCCAATTTGTATATAATAATTCTATTTAAAATCTATAAAAATATATATACAACACATTATTATTATTGGTTTGAAATTAACAATTTTGCCGAATTTAAAATAATTTAAAATGGAGATTATCATATTTAAATTTGTTCAATTTATAATTCAATATTCTATTAATTAACCCAGTTTGTTAATCAATTACAGATGTCCAAAAACTCGGGTTTCCACATAAAGTAAATGTTCAAAATTAAACGACCAAAATCCCGTGTCGTTACACTTTTTCAAGCTTGTAAGGTATTAAAATGTTCTAATGGATAAGAGATATTATCATGAGAATGGTGTAAGTATAATTAGCATAAAGGAGAAGTGACTTAAAGGCAAAGTGATGCGAGGTAAGGCTTCCATGGCATGAAAGGGGGTGATTGCAAGTTTAAAGAGCACCATCTTCATCCTATAACAGGAGAGAAACGGCCCTAGGAATTAATCACAAATTCACAAACCAAAAACCAAGCTTTTCTAATGACTTCTACTTCTCTAAATATTCTAAATGAAATAGTTGCAAATCAACTCCAAATTATTTCAAACTTTGCCATAAGCCTTAGTGCAATATTAGAACACTTTCCACCATGCCAAAAATTGAAGTTGGATCCATACTCCCCCACCATGGAATGGCCGTGAGCATTGGGTGTGAGTAGGAGAGGAAAAGCGCAAGGCAGAGCAAGGCAGAGCAAGGAAGAAGAGGAAGAAGGTGGTTGCAAGGTGGAGGTTTGACTAGGGTACATGGATCTTGGTTATTTAATGGATTAAAGGTGAGTTAATACCTTACTTTGAATGGAAAATATAACATATATGTTGTGTTTGATTGTGTTTAAGTTGTTTGAATTGTTGTTGACATACGTTAAAACATTAGTTTGAATTTTGCTTTGAAAGTAAGTGGCACATATGATCCATATGTATAGACTTGGAATAGAATTGTATGACATGTTACAAGGCCTTGGAACAATGCACATAGTTTATAGATGGACTTTGGTTTAGATCGGACTCTGATTTGAACGTGCATTTATAGTGGTAGTCGTTATGTATGCAGTTAGGAATTGTCTGGTATTCATCGATTGCTATGGAACTTTGTAGAGAGATCTTTAGCGGTTTCTTTTCATATTTATAATTTCTTATGTGTATGTTTGTTGCTATTGAAAGCTTAAACGGTAAAATTAAGTAACATCAGGATAAGTGGTCATAACATCGCTAGTGCAAAACTTCCCAGCTTGGACTTAATTTTTGGACTTTAAAAGTTTGAAAAGATATTTAGATTTAGTATTTTTTCATTCTTTTTACAAGTGTTTACTAATTGTTATCAGAGTATTTCAAAAGGGGTTTTATATCTTTATGAATATTTAAGAATTAGTTGTGAATTTTTTTAAAGGAGAGATATTTTGTTAAAATATACATAAAACATGTTTTTTTTCAAATTTTTATAAAGATTTTATAAACTTGTTATTTTCAAGTAATACTTTGAGTAAATATTTTAAAAATTGTTATTAGTATTATAAAATATTTTAAAAGCATATTTAAGTATGTATAGTTTTTGGAAAGGTGTTGACTATTTTATATCTTATGTAATAAATATCTTCAAAAATGGTTTGTTTAATATCGAGTTTTGGTAAAAAAACTAAGTGGCATATATATATATATATGTGTGTGTGTGTGTGTGTGTGTATGTATATATATATATATAAAATTTTTAAAAAGGGTTTTAAAAGTATAAACAAAAGGTTTAGAAAGGGTTGGTACTTGCTTAATGGCCAAATGATTAAATTGTTTAATTACTTATTTGAAAGTTAATTAACTGTGCTTAACATTAAAAGTACCGACGACGTTGGCTTATCGATTTATGGGAGTTAAGATTGAGGTCGAGTAAGGACGGAGCAACATAGTTCTAATCTATAAATTTCACTCTTGAACGAGGAATAGTTAAGTCGAAAAATGTCGAAAATGTGCTAATCATATTGTTTTATTATTTGTTTAGGGAAATCATTAATATTGTACTTAACAGTAAATGCCGATGAGGTAGACTTGTCTATTTGTGAGATTCAAAAATGAAGTGTCTAGGCAAGGCTTTGATGCAACCAGTGCTCTAACTTACTTGGCTTCAACCTTGAATGAGGAATAGCTAAGTTGGATTGTCGGAAAGGAGTAAGCGTCCAATCATGATTTCTATAAGCAATCGTCTTTAGAACCTGATAATTAACTTGTCAAATGATGAAACAGACCAATTATGAACTTAGATCTTTCAAAAAAATGTTAGTTAAGATAGAAGCAAATATAAGAATAGTATTGGGTTTGTTATGAGAATGTATTAATAACATTCGTCTTTAAACCTTTTCGACTATACTTATGAATGTAAATAGATCTTTAGAAGAACGATATGAAAATAAGTATAAGCAAAATAGTCTTGGTTTTGTTGTGAAAATGTTTAAGTAACATTAGTCTTAAAGGCTTTTGAATGGATTTGTGAAAGTACTTAGGTCCTTAAAATGGATACTCTAAAGGAGATTATAAGTATACAATCTTTTGGAAAAAAGATAGAAAAAGTAGGAGTTTTATCATATAAAGGAAGTTTACTAATAAAGGAGTTTTAATTAATAAAAGGATTAATTAAATAAAAGGGATTAGGTGTTGCTTAAGTAGCTTAACCAAACCTTTTCTAGCTTGATCGTGTTTTGTATGAGTTGATATTGTTTTGTATGTTCATTAGTTTATAGAAAGTATATTATACTTGGTTTCCATCTATAAACATCTATCTTGTATCAGGTAATCGATTAGACGACTATCATAATTGACCAAATATAACTCTGGAAATATATAAAAGAAACATGGGAATTATATGGTATAGTTATCTTCAGTAATGTTATACTGTATTATAAACTCATTATGTTCTTCTAGGACAAATGATAATAAATCTGCTCACTTAAACAGTTAGGAGGTTATCTTTATTTTCGAAAGAACATGAGTTGAATTTACTGAAGATTCATCGATTTGTTTTGAAGCGTCCAGTAAGTGGGGCGAGTGCACTTATATGAGATGACTTGAACCTTTAACCACTTCAAAACCATATTTGTGATCTATGTTCTGAAAGTAATTAAGAAGTGGAATGTTATAGGGCTGAACTGCAACGACCCAGAATGTCTGTCATTTGAAATTCGTATATTTAATTGATTTTAAATATTAACAAGTAAAATTTGTAAGTCGAATAAATTTTATTTCGAATATCTAGATTTTATTGGATAATTAAATCGATAATTTAATATTTGAAATTACAGAAATAATTGGAAATTGGTTTAATGTGATTAAATTTGATTTGTAAAGTTCTATTAAATTATATTTGATTTAGAATGATGTTAGAGAACTTGTAAAATCGAATTAAAAGTTAAATTGTAGAAATTGAATATTTTAATATTTAATTGACGTGTAAAAATAGTCATTTTTAAACAGTCTCGAATTTTGACGAAACCAGTTTCATTGGATCTAAAATGTTAAATTATTGTAAGATTTCAAATTTCGTGTCAATCGGATTTATGATTTGTCCGAGGCAAGCTAAAACGCACTGAAATCGGTTTAAGTGAATTTTAAATTTAAATAGTCAATTTGAAAATCTATCTTCTAAATACGATCGAATTGGCTCCTGATATATATTCCATTGCGTTCGGAACAGGGGTAAAACATTATAAATGCCAGGCGGCACGCTTCGTTTGGAGTTCGGAATAGTGTTCCAGAATTTTCTATATAAGGCCCCATATTTCTTTCATTTGCATACAAAACCCTAGGGTTACAGCAGCCGCCACCAACAGTATCAATGGCCGAAATCTTTCCCTCTTCTTCCCTCAAAATCTCTCGATCCTTGAAGAATTATCAAAAACGTTCAACTACAAACGTGTAGAGCATAGCGAGATCCATCGATCCAACGGTGGTGATCGTTTTTAGAGCTACGGATCGAAGGCAATTTCCATTCGAATGGCCGAAGTTCATGCACGAAAATCGAAGCCATGATGGGGCCGAGTTCAACCGTGCGCACGACGGTGGTAGGTGGAGGCAAGGGCTTCGACGTGAAGCTCGCCGATCGACTTCTAGATCATCAACGTAGTCGCGGAAATTTGATGATAAAGGCGGCCGAGATGGGTTTTGTTCGATCGTGAATGGGAACGTGGGGAAGAAGGAAAAAAAGCGCGGTCCAGATTCATTACTTCAGAAATGAATGGCCCTGATGAAATTAGGTTAAAATTAAAAAGAAAATAGTAATTAATTTATTTAAAATTCATGTAGTCTTTGTAACGCGATATCTTTGTCGTACGAGGTCCATTTTGGACGAAACAACTTGCATTGGAATCGTATGGACGAATACTACGCAATGGAGCTGGATTGGGATTGATTTGAGCTAGTTTGAATTTTGGGTAAAATTAAACGCGCGTTTAATTTTATTCGGAATAAAACGCTGAAACCGCTATTGGAAGCAAGGTGAGAACTTCTCACTCAATCGAATTGTGTTTCGATTTCAATTTTAAATAGTTAGATTTAAAATTGCTTGATTGTGCGATTGAATGATAAATTGCTATCTGTTGTATTGAAATAGACCCTATATGCCGCATATTAAGCGGAGGTTATTATATTAAACACATATACCGCGATATTCCACCTTGAAGTGGAATTGGTATTATATATGTACTTGGAGTTGATTTCCCGCATTATATAGCAGATGAGACCCTATTGCGCCGCATAATAGCGGATGATATTTTTATATAAACCCATCTAATGAGATATCCCGTCTTGAAACGGGATTGGTATTGTGCTAACATCTGTGGATGCGGGGAAACAGGTTGGAGGGATCCAACTTGATTCCTTAAATAATTGAATTTGTTTCAATGTTGTGTGTTGATTATCTTTGTGATTGAAATCGTTGAACGCTAAAATTTAGCCGAATATAATTTTTGGTATCGTTAGATACCGGAAATAAATAAAAATTGATTTTTGGAAATTCAGGTTGAAAGTTTATATGAAAATTTATTTTTGAGAATTGGACAAATTTAAAAGAAGGAATTCTAAAATAATAAAGTTATATTTTTTTAATCTTATTGAATAAAATTTCAAAATTTGGAAAAAACTTTAATAAATGGATTTCGGGTAATATTATTCAAAGGTTGAAGAATTTATTCAAAATACGGGTTTTAAAGAGTTTGAAAAATAAATAAAAAAAAATTTCTTTAAAAGGAATTTATTTTTAAAAGGAATAAATTTAAAAAAATCCATTTGGAAATTTTGTTGGTGTTTTGAAAAGAATTTGGAATAAATTTGAAAATTAGTTGGGGTTTAATAGAAATTGATTTCAATTTGAGATTTTAATGAAATTCACTTGGTGTTTAATTTCTTGGAAAATCAATATGGAATTTGATTTGGTTATTTATGAAATCAATTGAAAAATTGAATTATTGTTGAAAGTGAATATTTGAAATCGATTTGAAAATCGTATATCAGTGGATATATGGAAATTTAAATTCACCGTGGAATTTATGAAGAAAAGGGAAATTTGTTTAAAAATAAACATTGATTTATTTTTGAAGTGTGGAAATAAATTTACAGATTTGGAACGTAAAATTAAAGTAAATCGGTAAGGATTTATTTAATTGGTTTAAATGAACCATCTTGAAATGAAAGTGTATTCTCCCTGGAAAGCCGAATAAAATTTCTGAATAGCTTTGAAATATATATATATATATATATATATATATATAATTCTAGAATTGGTTTTGAAAATGATACTTTGGAGAAATTAACTTCTTAAGTTGTTTTAAATCTTTTAAATCCTTTAAGTAAAGATTTATTAAGTTGATATAGAAATGATTATTTCTAAGATTTATTCAATAATTGTTTTAGAAAATAGTTATTTAAATAGTTATACTCTATCTACTAATTTATTTTGAAAATTAGTTTGGACTTAAGTTATATGTAATTTTGGTATAATATTTTTATAACTAATATTTAATATAAAGTGTCTAAAAATAGTTTTACTTTAAAATATTTCCAAGTTTATACTTGGATAAATGATTTAAATTATTTTTAAGTATTCGAACTAGGCAGATTTTTCAGTATAAATAAATGATTTCGGGAATTTTTTTTTCCGCGAGCGAAAAATGATTTGAAGTTAGTTTTAAAAGGATTGAAAAGTGATTTGAAATTTGTTTTTAAATGGCTGAAGTGAGAAAATATATCTTGTAAAGATATTTTTAAAATAATAACTGGGGGGAAATTATTAGAAATCCAATAATTGTTGTGAATGTTGATTGATAGTTAAATAGTCGACTATCAATATTTGCCTTTGAATGGCGTTTGAATTTCGATGCGACCGGAGGTCGGATTCCAAGTGGATATCCGAAAACCACATCTAATCTTTGTGATTGTGATGGATCTTTTATCTTTAAGATCAAAGTGAAAATTGTTGTGATTTGTTGAAATCTAAATGAACACTTATTTTTAAAAATAAGCGCTCGTTATTCGATTTAGCCGGGAGAGGACCTTTGGGTCATAAATCCCATTCCGAATAGTGATTCGTAGTAATGGATAGCATTTGAAGACCGGTGTTGAAGACTTGGTATTCGTGAAAATTATAGGGTAACCTATCGATTATCTCTGCACCGATAGCTACAGTATGGAGATTTCCTTTGTGATGGGAAGTTCTATCGGGATTGTGAATACCCGGATTGCAAGGGCTTCTTCCGAAGTGCCTTCGGTTCTGTTCGAACCCAGAACAGACTTGTATGGATTATATGTCTGACATTACATTTTGAGATATAAAACAGATTTTTTTCAATTACATTTCTGTTGGTGGCGGAGAATTTATTCTCTTAGCTTAACACCCTTCTCTGAGACGTATGATCTCAGAGGTTATGTAGTTGATGGTTATCAGTGATATACTCTTAATTTGGTAATGTGGCATGCTGAGTGCTGCTGATCATTTGTTGATCAAAGCGCGGCTTTGTGAAAATCGTAGCTTTGTGGACGAGACTTCGTCGAACCTCACAACCCGGTTATGGTCGAAACAGGAATCATAGCAGCAAGGTTATTTGAGGGTAGAGCCCTCTGAGGGTATGTCATTTCCTTCTGGATTATGAGTGGTATCA
Organism: Allium cepa; assembly: GCA_030765085.1. NCBI lineage: Eukaryota > Viridiplantae > Streptophyta > Magnoliopsida > Asparagales > Amaryllidaceae > Allium > Allium cepa. The sequence goes on from CM060940.1 coordinate 180,557,347, forward strand.
TGGTATGGAGCCCAGATACTTACTTTGTGGTTGCTGCAAACTTATTGCTTTGTGGTTGTTGGTTGAGAGGATCCTCGGATAAAGGTCGCAAACGACCGGGGGATGGCATGCTCGTGTCAGTAGTTACCTATTACAGAGGTAACCCGGCCTTGTCTAGCAGAGATCGGTTAGGATCCGGGGGCGTCCCTCCAGAAGCGTTCCATTTTACTTGGGAAGTTCCTTTGCGCGACCATTTGTTGGAAATCCATTCATCCAATACGAGCTCTTTACGGTTTTAGTTGTAGAACCTGCCATTTACTTATGGTGGTCACCACTGTTTAGATGGTGGCTATAGTAGGCATAGTGCGAAGCGTCTATGCTGGCTAAGATTAATATTATACTTTCGAAATGATTTCCTGCACTTTGCACTTATAGTAATAATATCAAAGAAATTTGCGTATCAAGCATGTTTGACTATCATAAGGAGAAATCTCCTCCAATTCTGCATTTGCGTTGTGTGTGTGGCGGGAGGCCTTATGGTAATTTCATTTTCCAAAAGCATTACGGGTCTATTTTAAAATATTTCTTTGTTTGTTTTTTTTAAGATAAACTGTTTTAAGTTCTCACACCAGTCAAATGACTGACCTGGAGTTTATTGTTCCCTTCCTAAACTCTGGGTGCCCATTATTTTCTACACGGGCAGCCTAGAGTCAGGTTATCAGGATATTCTGGAATTCAAGAGGTGCTGTGGAGCTCTAGAGGCAAGCTGGATGGCGAAACGTATCACTTGTATATGATATTATCTTTTCCGTTGTGTATTCAGTTGTGAGGACAGGTTTATATAACTGTCCATTATTGTGTTGTGATATATATTGACTCTGATGATGTAATGTATAAAATGTACAGTTCTTTTGATTTAAAGATATTCATTTATCTATTATATGTTGTTCCGCTGCGATTGTGAGATTCTGATATTGTTTTTGTTGCTTCTTCTTTCTTTCTTCTTCTACCTCTTCTTCTTCTTTAACCCTAACAATTCGGTTTTCCGGCCTTCGATTGCTCGGCAGTTGATACATTGGACGTATTAACGTCGATTTTCGGGAGTCGAAAATCTTAATCGTAACATTTGGTATCAGAGCATTTGGTTAAGCAACAACCTTGGCTCTGTTGGGTGTTACTCATCAGAGATAGAGTCAGTAGTACTCTAAAATGAGTGTGAGTGTAATGATAGATATGAGCGCTTATTTGTTAGTGAATAAAAAAAATGTTTTATATTGTGTTTTCTTATCCGTTGAGTTATTTGTGAATTCTGGTCGGTATGTGGGATGCCATATTATCGATAGGGATTTCTAAACACTTAAACGAGGCAAGTTGACATAGTATCATTTTAAATTGGGTAAATGAAATAATTTTACCTCGATTATATTTTATATATAAAGGAAATAATTTTTCAGAAATTATTAAAGTGTATATAAATTGATTGTTTGGTTGTTGAAAATGTAAGAATACATATAAGTTAATTAAAAGATGTTTGAATAATCTAAATAAAAACAACAATTGTAAAAGAATAATTGTATAAGCAAATGAATTATTATGTATGAAATTATAATTAATGTGATTTACAATTGTGAAATAATCCTATATATAAGAAGTGAAACTATATGAATATATTTATAAATATGAGTTGTGAATAAAAATGAATTTGAATTATGAATTGAAAATGTTGAATCCTGTTTATTTTGGAAATTAATTTCCAAAATTAAAAGTTAAATAGTGAAATTATATAAGAAAAAGACTTATAAATGTGAGTTATAAGTAAAAGGGAATTTTTTTTTAAAGAATTTAAGCACTGAATTCACTACTGTTACTGGGAAATAATAAGGCTGATGACTGTAGCATCATCAGTATCATTTTCGAGTTTCTGTGTGATGGATTTTCTACCATAGTAAATTGGAAATTGAAGTTTTGTTATGATAAACAAATTTGAAAATTTAAAATCCAAGTTGTAATTGTTGAATATAAGTAATCAAGTTTTGGACTTATAATATGAAATAATAAAGATTTTGCTTTGGTAAAGTTGAATAAATTTGAGTTGGCATAATAAAACACATGATGTGAAATTTAACTAAACGAAGGTTGAAAAATTGATTTGGATTAGGTAAGCTATCGAAATGGAAATTAAACAGAAGTGATTATATAAAATAACTTTGAAGTTTGAATAAGTTGTATAACTTGTAAAGTGAGAAAATGTAAGTGAAACTGTAATGACCCGCAAATCCGTACCCCTTGAATCAACACTATTCTACCTAAATCAATCCAAGTTGTACAGAAATACGAACCGTTTGGGTTAAAGAAGAAGAGGTAGGAGAAGAGAATAGAAAACAACAACAGAATCTAACCATCGTAGCGGAGTAAAATATAATAGATAATAAATAATCTTTACTCAAAATCAAATATATCTGTTTACATATATTACATCATCAGAGTACATCAATCACAGCTCACATCAATAACATACAACTGGATACACAGCTAAACAACACAGCGGAATATATATATATATATATATGAACATGTACGAGAGTACGTATCGTCCTCCTGCTCGTCTCCTAAGCTCCACAGCATCCTATCCTGTATTCTATAATACTCGGTCTGACCCGAGCATTACAGTTAAATAATACCCGAGTCAGTCTGAAATACCAGTGTGAGAAAATCACAACCAATTGATTATTAAAGTTTTAAAAATCCTTTGAAATAAAATCATCTCGTAAGACCACGCCACAAATAAACATGTTGGGTTTTTACCTTACGATAGCTAAAACATTTTTATTACAGTCCTCTGATATTATAATAGTGTCTATAGAAAGTAAATAGAATCTAGCTGAAATGCTTGCATCTCACGTTTCAGCAATAGTTGGGCACAATCAAAACCGTTCGGGCGCGTAGGGAAAATGGATTCCAACTAATGGCTAGGCACTGGGGTACCACCTGTCACAGTACCTGGTCTAGATCAGCGTACCGAGGAGCCACCCTAACTACCCTGCAACACAAGACCGGAACCATCCCTTACTGGACAGTCCCGAGCAAGATTACCCCACGGTTGGGATTAGCAACCGCCCACTAAGCCGAAATAAAGGGACATCTAGACAGGGTTGACCTCACCCTCCAGTGGGGACTACCCACGAAGCCTTGCTGCATATCCCCTGATTTTCAGCCATTCCCATTTGATGAGGCTTGAGGATAAGCATTACCTTTTTAGAATATATCCCCTAGAATGCCCATCGTCCGCCTGACGATGTTTCGCAAGCATTCATCCATACAAGTCCGTCCCGGGTTCGAACGGAACCGAAGGCACTATTCCTACTACATCCATTTTGGAAATATCCTCACGATTAGTAGCGACTAGCCCTTGCACTTCACTGCTCCATCTTCAAATCCAAAAATCGTTTTCACGAAAACGTACGAACCGGATCGAAGTGGTTTTTCGAGAATAAATCTCGATCCCGGTCTCTTGAAAACGATCAACGCATTTGGCCAATATTGACAGTCGGTTATTTAACTATCAATTATATTCACAAAACAACCATCAACCAATAAATAATTTTCCAAATTATTTATTAATCTCAAAAATATCTTCACAAGATATATTTCTATTTTCAATCCTTTGAAAACAGTTACAAAACCATCTTTCTTTCAGAATCAACTTTCCCAAATATTATCTATCTCCTCTGAAATCACCAAGCACAAAAATAGATTTTTAAAATAATTTAAAACACCTTACTTTGAAATTTATCCTGTTAAACATTTATTTTAAAAAAAATACTTCAATAAAAATACATACCATATGAATATTTTAAAATAATATTACTTAATAAAATATACAACTAGATTTACGCTTTTAAAACAAATACTAAATCACTCTTTAAATAAATTGTTGCTATAATAGATTAAAAGAAAATACTTACTTTAGAAATTAAATATTGGATATAATAAATTATACAAAACTTGCTTTCCATAAAAACAACTTTAATCCATCAAATTAATTTTTTAAAATTTACTTTTTAAAACATGTACTTGGCTATCCAGAGAAAATCCCAACTCCAATCACCTAAATAAATTTCCCCAAATTGATTTCCAATTTATTTTATTTGAAATAAATTTCTTTAATTACCTTATTAATTTCAAAATTTATTAAGTATGTACTTAATTATTGTTGTTATTATTATTATTATTTTCCATTTGATTTTAAAACTTTTAACTGAAATATACAAATTCCAGATTTTTCCCAACTTTTTTTCCTTTATTCTTCCAATAATTCAAATCTTAGCTTTTAAATAAATGTTTTGTTCTTTAAAATAATAAAATTGAATTTTAAAATTCACCAACTTCCTGTTTATTCAAATTTTCCCTTTCATCCTCAGGATTCACTTATTAGAATTTTAAAGTTACTTTATTTCTTTTCCAAGTCATTCTTAAATTTATTCTATTTTTATTTTACTTGCAATTTCACTTCTTTCATTTTCATTCAAAAATCACATTTATATTTTGGTAATTCATTATTCTCAATTATATCATCCAAACCATAGCATTCAATACTTCCACTTAATGCATCATTGAATATCCAATAACCAGAATATCCAATAACCAGAGTAGAGGGTATTAAATAATTTAAATAAAAGTTGAGGGGTCCAGTTGGATCCCTCCAACCTGTTTTCCCTGCATCCACAGATGTTAACACAACATAATATGCCAATTCCAATATATACCAGACTATAGCACATCAATCAATTTAACCATTCAAACAATTATTTAAATTTAATTATTTAAATTTAATTATTTAAATTTAAATTTAACTGAGTGAGATTAACTCACCTTTGCTTTGTTTGCAATCCTTTTCCATTCTTGCTTGGTTTCTTCTAAATTTTTGACCTTGAATAAATAAATTCGCGATTAATTACTATATTGAATTAATCAAACAATTAATTACCATTTATTTATTTAATTTGAACCAATAATTCGATTTTAAATTGTTTCACTATATATATACTAAAATATGTGGGTGCTTATATATTTATTTTATGGATCTCCTATATATATAAATATAAATATGCGTATATAAAAATTTGCTTTCTTTTTCTGTTAATAACAAAAAAAATCTTCTTTATTGTATATATACATATAAATTACTGTTTTTATAAACTGACTGTTATATATTTTCCCTGGCCTATATACATGCATATAAAAAATCTTCAAATTGAAAAGAATAAATTATTCTCTATATCTCACTGTAAATATACTTTTCGTTCTCTGTATATGTATATATATTTATAGCCTTAACTGTAAAAACAATTTTCTGTAAAATATATTCAGTATATATACAGGTTGTTGTTTAAACATTACCTAATTTATCTACATATATATTAAGTTTATTCATCTTAAAATAAATAAATAAAAAATAATAACTATTTTACCTTACAGCAAAACAATCTCGGCCTTCCCCACTTCGATCGCGAAAAACACCATCCCATCACGAACACGGACCATCGTATCTCGGGGTCGACGTCGCCATTAACTCTAGTAAACCCTAGTCGTCAACCCCACAGCCGCCACCCTAATTCCAGAACAAAGTTGCGCGCATGCGTACGCAACAGCAATTTCAGATCTGAAGAAAACATCAAAATCGATTAAATCGATTTCCTTCCCCCAATTCCCCTTACTAGCTCGCAACCGTGCCTGGCTCGGTACGAAGAAACCCCTTCAAAAATCGGTCGCGATTTCATTCACTCTTTCGTTTCTTTCTTTCTTTCTTTTTTTAACGAAGTGGTATCAGTTTTGGGGGGTTTAACCTGCGTTGATTTCGAATAAAATGGAGAAATGAAGGAAACGAAAGAAGAAGGTGTCATTTTCGATTTGTAAGCGGTCGCAATTATAAAAGAAATTTTCGTCCTCGTTGATTTCTGTGTGTGGACTTTGATTTAAGATTTAGGTTGCATGATAAAAAAAATCAGCTTGGCTTTCTTCAGAAGGAAGACACGAGAAATATAAAATACATATTTTTTTATTTTTTTTATTTAAACGGAGAAGCGTGCTGAGAAGATAAAAGCTAGTTTTTAAACACCTATACGATGCTAGCTATCATACGCAATGCAATATCAATGCGTTTATATATCGTTCACTCACATACTAACTCCGATTAATACGAAATTCGAAATCCAATAATAATTCAATATTACGGACCCAATGGAACTGGTTTCACCAAATTCCGAGACGGTGCCTCGGAAGGCTATTTTAAATTCAATTTAAACGATATAATTTTAAAACTTAACATACCATTTTAAATTTGATTTCATCACTTCTATTATTTAATTATCAAATAAATAGCGATATTTGTAATTCAAGTTAAAATTACTCTATTGACTATTTAAAATCAATTAAATATTCTAATTTTAAATCCTTGGAAAAAAATTCCGGGTCATCACATTCCTCCCCCCTTAAAAGAATTTCGTCCCCGAAATTACTAATTAGGAAGAATGGTCCAATACCCGTTACTATTTTTCCCAAAACCAAACAGTTTAATTAACTTGCCACATATCTTTTATTATAGACCCACTATCATTCTTACTAACTTCCCAAAACCTTCCATAGTTTGCAAACAATCCTATTTGTCCAAACATTCCAGTTTAATTTTAAAACCAATTTTGAACTATCAAAATTTTCTCAAAAATTTTCTAACTCCCTAAATTCCCGAAAAATTTCGCCAGCGTCTCCTTTGCGCGGCTAGCTCGGTACAACTACAAAATGGCTCTACGGCCTCCCAAATCCAAAAGGAAAACAAAAAGCCAAGTGGCTCAATCCAAATCCCAATCAAATTTCATACCAAATTCAAATACATACCTTTTTGTCAGGCAATTCAAATTTATCTTCTTGAATCAAAAACCAATTCTCTTTTCCCTTTTATAATGCCTGCATACCCTGTTTAGCACTAATATCCAATCACAACATTCCAAAAACATTTTACCGACTTCCTTACCAAAAGTCAATATTCATCCGAATATCTACTTAGAATACATTTGCAATATTCAATTTCCAATTAAGAATTGACCATTTCTTACTTAAGTTAACATAAGCATTTTATATGTTTCTTATATTTATTTTCATCTTACCACTTTAGTTTATATCCATTCCTATTCAAATTGATTTATCTCCATTCCATATGAATTCAATTTATTCTTCAACTCTAAACTTTAAATTTTATTTTTCATTTATACTGATTCATGTTATGATTTAATTAGCTCCATTTACAAACTTATTTCAATTTTCCAGTTTGAAATCATTTTGTCGTTAACCAAAATTTTCCAAAATTTTCTAACTCCCAAAATTTCTGAAAATTTTTGGCAGAGTCTCCTTTGTACGGAGGAGCTTTTGCAATTTGACAAAAGAGATAAATATATATACATCGACCCACACGGTCGGAAAACCAAAAATAGTTCATATTTCCTATTTTTATTGCGTAGGCGTACCTTATTTAGCATTTTAAGCAAGCAGCTTATTATTTTTAGCAAATAGCCCAACCCAAATCCAGCCATACGGCTTCCATGTAGCTGTACTTACTCAATTTAAACATGTAAGTGCCAAATATATGCAGTTTAACTATATTTCACTTATTTATAATAGTTAAAACATATGAATTCTAAAAGAAACTCGTACCAAACATTTTACTGTAAGCAATTTATATAGTTTCCATGCTAATTCAACTGTTCCAATTTATTTATAACCATTTTCACCCAATTCGGATTGTTCTCGATTCATTCGTATACAACTCCATCGGTTTGAATGGTTTAGAACTCAATTGCTTACATTTAATTTATTCTTAAGCAAACTGAACTCATATTTAATTCAATTGCTTTCAAAATCAATTTATTTTACCCTTATCAACACAAAGAGTTTTAATTACTTCCATTTACATCAAATGACAATTTATTCTATGCAATTCAACGAGATTTATGTGAATAATTAAGTATCTATGTTTATAATCAAATTAAATTGATTTCAACTCAATTAATACTTAACTCTATTCCATTTTCAATTTATTCACAACCCATATATTCTCATTTTCATTGCATCTCAGATTTGAATCCATTCACTTGCCTTTCATTTTATTAACCAAACTAGTTTATTCAAACCATTTACAACCTAGGTTCATCTTAATTGCCAATTAAATTTTCCTTTTATTTCAATCCATTCACAACCATTTATTTAGCTCGACACACTCCTTTTAAATTTCATTTACAACCCATTTATTTACATTTCATTCCAAATTTGTTTATTCCAAACTATTTTATTTAGCTCGAAGACAATCCAAGCTATTTCATTCAATAACCATTTCAATTTCATTCATGATCTATTCATTTGCATTTCATTTAAAACCATTCTATTTTTCTTATTGACTCCAAGTTAAATGGTTTACAATTTCTTATTTATTCTATCCATTTATTTATTCAACATAATTAGTTTACCCACACAATCATTTAGGAATTTTCATTCCTTTAAATATTATTTATAACCTACCAATTCTATTTCGATTTAAATTTATTTTCACTTGACTTAAAACCAATCCAATATTATTAAACTTTGTTTAAGTTGATTTCAATTCAACTCTCCTTCTTTCATTTAGCTTAAGTCAATTTACTTCCACTTATTCAAATTTTATTATTAAGCTCATTCTCATTTTGCAAACCAAGTTCTCTTTTCAATTTGACTTGATTCTATTTCAATCCAATCTCCTTTCAAACTACAAATTTATTTGATTAGTTATTATAGATTTCAAATTTCCAATTTCGATTCATTCTTATTTCACTTAAATAAATTACAAGGTCATTTCAATTTATTTCTGCGTATTTGGATTTTATTTGCAAACCATAACATTACTATTTTAATCCAATCACATTTTTATTCGATACATTCCCAATTATATTTAATTTGTTAACACTTCAAGTTAAATTTTAATTTATAACTCAAGTTCTAGATCCATTATCCATTTCAATTTACCCCCAAAGTTCATGAACTCACAATTCAATTTCATTCTTAATTACTTTCACTTCATCAACAATTTAAGTCGAATTTTATTTTATAACTTGAGTTTTATTTCCAATCTTCATTATTATCACACAGTTCATCTTTTATTTAACTGCATTAGGTTCTCATTACATATTTCATTATCTAATTATTATCTAAATAGTCTTTCCCCAACTTATAATCCAAAACTTGATTTAATCTCAAAATCTCTTCATTTAAATTTTCTTAAGTTCAAATTTATTTTATAATTCAAGTTTTGATTCATTACAAATATTTATTTTGGGTTTTCTATCCCACTTTTCAAATTTTATAAGTCACATCTCATTATTTACACAATTCCATTTATTATAGGCTTAAATATATTCTTCTTTTATTTTTTTAACTCAAGCCTTATGCTTATTTACAACCTAAACATATTTTATTTCTATGGATTTTTAATTCTTTTACAAGTCATTCTAATTTATTTATTTCAATCCAATATCTTTAAACCTATTATTTTCCATTTGTCCAGATAAGAATCTAATCCCATTCAATAATTCAATTGAATTCTTATCCCATTCAATTTTATTTTAGGCTCAGATTGATTTAATCTTAATTCGATTTCAACTTGATTCGAATACAACTGGATATTATCTCAGCCTACTCAATTACTTCAATCCAGTTAAATTTTATTTCCTCAATCCAATCTTATCTCATTTTTTTAACTTTTCACGTTAATTTAAATTTCTAACATTCAAAGCAATTATTTCCTTCCTGATTTAAAAATCATCTCAATTTATAAGCTTGCAATTTATAAGCTTACAACCTATCTCATCGGGATTTTTAAACTCCCGGCTTTGGTTTCAAATCATTTTGAAATCTTCAACATCTCAAAATCCCACTTCTCAAAAATTAAACCAATCCTGGTTTTTACCCCAATAATTTCCTTTGAAATTTTCAAAAACCACTAGCTTTTCTGAACAATTCATATTTGGCAGCAATCCATCACTTAGGAATTCGAAAATGAATACTGATGATGCGGCCGTCATCATTAGAATTATTTTCCAATAATCCAAGTGATTTCAATGCTATATCACTTTCAAAATTCATTTAAAACACATTTCCATTCAGAAATACCTCTAAAACAACAATACTATTATTTATCTCCAAACACCTCGATAAACATTTCCAAATCTCCTGGATTTTAAATTTCTAAAGCTTACATAACTAAATTTTTAACTATAATTCATTTGTACAGTTTATGTTTATACAAATTGCCATTTAATGTTATTCCAATTCATAAATTACCTTTATAATTCATATTTATAAATTTTATTTGAAAATGAATTTATTCCCTTAAATTTTAGTTATACTTCAATTTCTAGTTAAAATTTTCACTTAACAATGATAATACTTTAATATTATCATTTCTAACATCCAAGCAACCATATATCAGCTAAAATAGTTTACAAAACTTTTATTTATATTAAAATATATTTTGGGTAAAATTATTTCATTCACCCACATTTAAAACAATACTGTGTTGATTGTTTTATTCAAGTGTTTAGAAACCCCTTCAATACAGTTGCGCAGACTGTGCCGACGAAGGTTCATATGCCACTCAATAAATCAATCAACACAATATTAAAACAATTTATATTCACCAACAAATACGCACTCATATTTATTAATACGCTCAAACTCATTATAGAGTACTACGGACTCCATTTTAAATGAGTAATTCCTACCAGAGCCAAGGTTATTGCCAACCTAAGCTCTGATACCAAGTGTAACGACCCGCAAATCCGTACCCCTTGAATCAACACTATTCTACCTAAATCAATCCAAGTTTTACAGAAATACGAACCGTTTGGGTTAAAGAAGAAGAGGTAGGAGAAGAGAATAGAAAACAACAACATAATCTAACCATCGCAGCGGAGTAAAATATAATAGATAATAAATAATCTTTACTCAAAATCAAATATATCTGTTTACATATATTACATCATCTGAGTACATCAATCACAGCTCACATCAATAACATACAACTGGATACGCAGCTACACAACACAGCGGAATAAATATATATGAACAACTACGAGAGTACGTATCGTCCTCCTGCTCGTCTCCTTAGCTCCACAGCATCCTATCCTGTATTCTATAATACTCAGTCCGACCCGAGCATTACAGTTAAATAATACCCGAGTCAGTCTGGAATACCAGCGTGAGAAAATCACACCCAGTTGATTATTAAAGTTTTAAAAATCCTTTGAAATAAAAGCATCTCATAAGACCACGCCACAAATAAACATGTCGGGTTTTTACCACACGATAGCTAAAACATTTTTATTAAAGTCCTCTGATATTATAATAGTGTCTATAGAAAGTAAATAGAATCTAGCTGAAATGCTTGCATCTCACGTTTCAGCAATAGTTGGGCACAATCAAAACCGTACGGGTGTGTAGGGAAAATGGATTCCAACTAATGGCTAGGCACTGGGGTACCACCTGTCATAGTACCTGGTCTAGATCAGCGTACCAAGGAACCACCCTAACTCCCCTGCAACACAAGATCGGAACCATCCCTTACTGGACAGACCCGAGCAAGATCACCCCACGGTTGGGATCAGCAACCGCCCACTAAGCCGAAATAAAGGGACATCTAGACAGGGATGACCTCACCCTCCAGTGGGGGCTACCCACAAAGCCTTGCTGCATATCCCCTGATTTTCAGCCATTCCCATTTGATGAGGCTTGAGGCTAAGCGTTACCGTTTTAGAATATATCCCTTAGAATGCCCATCGTCCGCTTGACGATGTTTCGCAAGCATTCATCCATACAAGTCCGTCCCGGGTTCGAACGGAACCGAAGGCACTATTCCTACTACATCCATTTTCGAAATATCCTCAGGATTAGTAGCGACTAGCCCTTGCACTTCACTGCTCCATCCTCAAATCCAAAAATCGTTTTCTCGAAAACGTACGAACCGGATCGAAGGGGTTTTTCGAGAATAAATCTCGATCCCAGTCTCTTCGAAACGATCAACGCATTTGGCCAATATTGATAGTCGGTTATTTAACTATCAATTATATTCACAAAACAACCATCAACCAATAAATAATTTTCCAAATTATTTATTAATCTCAAAAATATCTTCACAAGATATATTTCTATTTTCAATCGTTTGAAAACAGTTTCAAAACCATCTTTCTTTCAGAATCAACTTTCCCAAATATTTTCTATCTCCTGTGAAATCACCAAGCACAAAAATAGATTTTTAAAATAATTTAAAACACTTTACTTTGAAATTTATCCTTTTAAACATTTTTTTTTTAAAAAAAAATACTTCAATAAAAATACATACCATATGAATATTTTAAAATAAGATTACTTAATAAAATATACAACTAGATTTACGCTTTTAAAACAAATACTAAATCACTCTTCAAATAAATTGTTGCTATAATAGATTAAAAGAAAATACTTACTTTAGAAATTAAATATTGGAAATAATAAATTTTACAAAACTTGCTTTCCATAAAAACAACTTTAATCCATCAAATTAATTTTTAAAAATTTACTTTTTAAAACATGTACTTGGCTATCCAGAGAAAATCCCAACTCCAATCACCCAAATCAATTTCCCTAAATTGATTTCCAATTTATTTTATTTGAAATAAATTTTTTTAATTACCTAATTCATTTCAAAATTCATTAAGTATATACTTAATTATTGTTGTTGTTGTTATTATTATTATTTTCCATTTGATTTTAAAACTTTTAACTGAAATATACAAATTCCAGATTTTTCCAGACTTTTTTTCCTTTATTGTTCCAATATTCAAATCTTAGCTTTTAAATAAATGTTTTGTTCTTTAAAATAATAACACTGAATTTTAAAATTCATTAACTTCCTGTTTATTCAAATTTTCCTTTTCATCCTCAGGATTCACTTATTAGAATTTTAAAGTTACTTTATTTCTTTTCCAACTCATTCTTAAATTTATTCTATAATTATTTTACTTGCAATTTCACTTCTTTCATTTTCATTCAAAAATCACATTTATATTTTGGTAATTCATCATTCTCAATTATACCATCCAAACCATAGCATTCAATACTTCCACTTAATGCATCATAGAATATCCAATAACCAGAATATCCAACAACCAGAGTAGAGGATATTAAATAATTTAAATAAAAGATGAGGGGTCCAGTTGGATCCCTCAAACCTATTTTCCATGCATCCACAGATGTTAACACAACATAATATGCCAATTCCAAAATATACCAGACTATAGCACATCAATCAATTTAACCATTCAAACAATTATTTAAATTTAATCATTTAAATTTAACTGAGTGAGATTAACTCACATTTGCTTTGATTGCAATACTTTTCCATTCTTGCTTGGTTTCTTCTAAATTTTTGACCTTGAATAAATAAATTCGCGATTTATTACTATATTGAATTAATCAAACAATTAATTACCATTTATTTATTTAATTTGAACCAATAATTCGATTTTAAATTGTTTCACTATATATACTAAAATATGTGGGTGCTTATATATTTATTTTTTGGATCTCCTATATATATAAATATAAATATGCGTGTATAAAAATTTGCTTTCTTTTTCTGTTAATAACAAAAAAAAAATCTTCTTTATTGTATATATACATATAAATTACTGTTTTTATAAACTGACTGTTATATATTTTCCCTGGCCTATATACATACATATAAAAATCTTCAAATTGAAAAGAATAAATTATTCTCTATATCTCACTGTAAATATACTTTTCATTCTCTGTATGTATATATATTTACAGCCTTAACTGTAAAAACAATTTTCTGTAAAATATATTCAGTATATATACAGGTTGTTGTTTAAACATTACCTAATTTATCTACATATATATTAAGTTTGTTCAGCTTAAAATAAAAAAATAAAAAATATTAACTATTTTACCTTACAGCAAAACAATCTCGGCCTTCCTCACTTCGATCGTGAACAGAACCATCCCATCACGAACTCGGACCATCATATCTCGTGGTCGACGTCGCCATTAACTCGAGTAAACCCTAGTCGTCAACCCCACAGCCGCCACCTTAATTCCAGAACAAAGTTGCGTGCATGCGTACGCAACAGCAATTTCAAGGATCTAAGGAAAACATCGAAATCGATTAAATCGATTCCCTTCCCCCAATTCCCCTTACTAGCTCGCAACCGTGCCTGGCTCGAAATGAAGAAACCCCTTGAAAAATCGGTCGCGATCTCGTTCACTCTTTCGTTTCTTTTTTTTAACGTAGTGGTATCGGTTTTGGGGGGTTAACCTACGTTGATTTCGAATAGAATGGAGAAGTGAAGGAAACGAAAGAAGAAGGTGTCATTTTGGATTTGTGAGCGGTCGCAATTATAAAAGAAATTTTCGTCCTCGTTGATTTCTGTCTGTGGGCTTTGGTTTATGATTTAGGTCGCGTGATAAAAAAAATCAGCTTGGCTTTCTTCAGAAGGAAGACGCGAGAAATATAAAATATATTTTATTTTTATTTTTTTATTTAAACGAAGAAGCATGCTGAGAAGAAAAAAGCTAGTTTTTAAACCCCTATACGATGCTAGCTATCATACGCAATGCAATATCAACGCGTTTATATATCGTTCACTCACATACTAACTCCGATTAATATGAAATTCGAAATCCAATAATAATTCAATATTACGGAGCCAATGGAACTGGTTTCGCCAAATTCCGAGACGGTGCCTCGGAAGGCTGTTTTAAATTCAATTTAAACGATATAAATTTTAAAACTTAACAAACCATTTTAAATTTGATTTCATCACTTCTATTATTTAATTATCAAATAAATAGCGATATTTGTAATACAAGTTAAAATTACTCTATTGACTATTTAAAATCAATTAAATATTCTAATTTTAAATCCTTGAAAAAAATTCCGGGTCCTCACAGAAACCAAATGATAAAATGTTTAATATTTTGTTAAGCAAAATGGGATATGAATTTGAATAAGTGATGAAATTTGACTTTGGTAAAAGTTAATAGAATTTACTTTAGAATTGGAATATGAATTGGATTTATAAGTGGAAATTTAAGTTAAGTTGAACAAATGATGTTTGAAATGAAATATAACTAAAGTAATGTTGAATGAAGTTGATTTTGGTATCGAAGTAAATTGATAAAGTGAAGTGATGAATATGAACTTGAGTTATGTAATGAAATCAACCTTATTTGTTAAATGAATTGGCAATTGAATTGAACAAATTAATTGAATATAAATCAATCGAAAGTAAAAGAATTGATATAGAATAATGAATGTAAGTGTTAATTCATTAGAAGCTAATGAAGTTGAAAAAAAAATTGAATAATTGAATGGAAGTCAATTAGATATTAAACCAATTCGAAATTAAAAGTGTTAAACCAAATTGAATGTAAATTTAATAATTTGGTTATGTTAGTTATGATTTGGTTGTCATATGATTGTTAGTTGATTGTATATAATTCATTAAGTGTTAATGAAATTGAACTGATAAATGGAAAGCTATGTAATTGAATTTGAATTGAAAGTGAACTAATGTGAATTGGTTGTAAGCAATTAAAATTTGTATCGAAACCTTATAAATTGCTTATGGGAATTATTTTGATTGCATTGCTTATGAAAACTATGTGTTTTCTATTGAAAATTAGTGAAATGTAAATGAATTTCCTATATATGTCACTTACAAGTTTAAATTGAGTAAGCGCAGGTACCGGGGCTGCAGTTAGCTGGATTTGGTCACGCTAAAATGCTAATATATAACTGCTTTTCTTAAAAATGCTAAAAAGGTACACCTACGCAATAAAAATAGGAAATATGAACTGTTTTTCTGTTTTCCGACCGTGTGGGTCGATGTATATATATTTATATCAATTGTGATATTGCAAAAGCTCCTTCGTACAAGGGAGACTCTACCAAAAAATTTCGTAAATTTTGGGAGTTAGAAAAATTATGAAAAATTATGAAAAATTTATGTTAATGAAAAGTCAATTTCTAAATTGAAATGAAAATGTAAGAATTGAACTAGAAAAGTATAACCATCCTATTTTGGAAAAGTTAAGGAGTTAAAATGAATCTGAAATCAAGTTGGAACGGTTTGTTTTCGAAAAAAAAAGTTAATGGATTTTGTAACTTTTTCTTACTTGGAAATTTCGAGGATAAAATTCTTTAAGGGGGAAGTTTGTAGCGACCCAGATTCTGTCATTTGAAATTCGTATATTTAATTGATTTTAAATAATAAAAGTAAAATTTGTAAGTCGAATAAATTTTATTTCAATATCTAGATTTAATTGGATAATTAAATCGATAATTTAATATTTGAAATTACAGAAATAATTGGAAATTGGGTTTAATGTGATTAAATTTGAATTGTAAAGTTGTATTAAATTATATTTGAATTAAAATGATGTTAGAGAACTTTTAAAATCGAATTAAAAGTTAAATTGTAGAAATTGAATATTTTAATATTTAATTGATGTGTAAAAATAGTCATTTTTTCAAACAGTCTAGGATTTCGACGAAAATAGTTTCATTGGATCTGTGATGTTAAATTATTGTAAGATTTCAAATTTTGTGTCTATCGGATTTATGGTTTGTCCGGGGCAAGCTAAAACGCATGAAATCGGTTTAAGTGAATTTTAAATTTAAATAGTCAATTTGAAAACCTATCTTCCAAATACGATCGAATTGGCCCCCGATATATATACCATTGCGTTCGGAATAGGCATAAAACATTATAAACGCCAGGCGGCACGCTTCGTTTGGAGTTCGGAAAATTTTCGGATGAATAGTGTTTCAGAATTTTCTATATAAGGCCCCCTATTTCTATCATTTGCATACAAAACCCTAGGGTTGCAGTAGTCGCCACCAACAGTATCAATGGCCGAAATCTTCCCCTCTTCTTCCCTCAAAATCTCTCGATCCGTGAAGAATTATCAAAAACATTCAACTACAGACGTGTAGAGCACAGCGAGATCCATCGATCCAACAGTTGTGATCATTTTAGAGCTACGGATAGATGGCAATTTCCATTCGAATGGCCGAAGTTCGTGCACGAAAATCGAAGCCAAGATGGGGCCGAGTTCAACCGTGCGCACGACGGTGGTAGGTGGAGGCAAGGGCTTCGACGTGAAGCTCACCGATCGACTTCTAGATTGTCAATGTGGTCGCTAAAATTTGATGATAATGGCGGCCGAGATGGGTTTTGTTCGATCGTGAATGGGAACGTGGGGAAGAAGGAAACAAAGCGCGGCCCAGATTCTCTACTTCAAAAACGAAGAGCCCTGACGAAATTAGGTTAAAATTAAAAAGAAAATAGTAACTAATTTATTTAAAATTCGTGTAATCTTTGTAACGCGGTATCTTTATCGTACGAGGTCCGTTTTGGACGGAATAACTTGCGTTGGAATCATAAGGACGAATACTACGCGATGGAGCTGGATTGAGATTGATTGGAGCTAGTGTGAATTCTGGGTAAAATTAAACGCGCTTTTAATTTTATTCGGAATAAAACGCTGAAACCGCTATTGGAAGCAAGGTGAGAACTTCTCACTCAATCGAATTGTGTTTCGATTTCAATTTTAAATAGTTAGATTTAAAATTGCTTGATTGTGCGATTGAATGATAAATTGCTATCTGTTGTATTGAAATAGACTCAATACGCCACATATTAAGCGGAGGTTATTATACTAAACACATATACCGCGATATTCCACCTTGAAGTGGAATTGGTATTATATAGGTACTTGGAGTTGATTTCCCACATTATAGAGCGAATGAGACCCTATTGCGCGGCATAATAGCGGATGATATTTTATATAAACCCATGTACCGCGATATCCCATCTTGAAACGGAATTGGTATTGTGCTAACATCTGTGGATGCAGGGAAACAGGTCGGAGATATCAACCTGGATTCCTTAAATAATTGAATTTATTTCAATGTTGTGTGTTGATTTTTTTATAATCTCTGTGTGATTATCTTTGTGATTGAAATCGTTGAAGGCTAAAATTTAGCCGAATATAATTTTTGGTATCGTTAGATATCGGAAATAAATAAAAATTGATATTTGAAAATTCTGGTTGGAAGTTTATTTTAAAATTTATTTTTGAGAATTGGATAAATTTAAAAGAAGGAATTCTAAAACAATAAAGTTTTATTTTTTTAATCTTATTGAATAAAATTTCAAAATTTGGGAAAAACTTTAATAAATAGATTTCGGGTAATATTATTCAAAGGTTGAAGAATTTATTCAAAATACGGATTTTAAAGAGTTTAGAAATAAAAAAATTTCTTTAAAAGGAATTTATTTTTAAAAGGAATAAATTTAAAAAAATCCATTTGGAAATTTGGTTGGTGTTTTGAAAAGAATTTGGAATAAATTTGAAAATTAATTGGGGTTTAATAGAAATTGATTTCAATTTGAGATTTGAATGAAATTCACTTGATGTTTAATTTCTTGGAAAATCAATATGGAATTTGATTTGGTTGTTTTTGAAATCAATTGAAAAATTGAATTGTTGTTGAAAGTGAATATTTGAAATCGATTTGAAAATCGTATATCAGTGGATATTTGGAAATTTAAATTCACCATCGAATTTATAAAGAAAAGGAAACTTGTTTAAAAATAAACATTGATTTATTTTTGAAATGTGGAAATAAATTTACGGATTTGGAATGTAAAATTAAAGTAAATCGGTAAGGATTTATTTAATTGGTTTAAATGAACCATTTTGAAATGAAAGTGTATACTCTTTGGAAAGCCGAATTAAATTTCTGAATAGCTTTGAAATATATATATATATTTATGTATGTATGTATGTATGTATCTATGTATGTATGTATCTATGTATGTATATGTATGTGTATCTATAAAATTCTAGAATTGGTTTTGAAAAGAATACTTTGGAAAAATTAACTTCTTAAGTTGTTTTAAATCCTTTAAGTAAAGATTTATTAAGTTGATATAGAAATTATTATTTCTAAGATTTAATCAATAATTGTTTTAGAAAATAGTTATTTAAATAGTTATACTCTATCTACTAATTTTATTTTGAAAATTAGTTTGGACTTAAGTTATATGTAATATTGGTATAATATTTTTATAACTAATATTTAAAATAAAGTGTCTAAAAATAGTTTTACTTTAAAATATTTCCAAGTATATACTTGGATAAATGATTTAAATTATTTTTAAGTATTCGAACTCGGCAGATTTTTCAGTAGAAATAAATGATTTCGGGAATTATTTTTTTCCGCGAGTGAAAAATGATTTGAAGTTAGTTTTCAAAGGATTGGAAAGTGATTTGAAATTTGTTTTCAAATAGTTGAAGTGTGAAAATATATCTTGCAAAGATATTTTGAAAATAATAACTAGGGGAAAATTATTTGAAATCCAGTAATTGTTGTGAATGTTGATTGATAGTTAAATAACCGACTATCAATATTTGCCTTTGAATGGCGTTTGAATTGCGATGCGATCGGAGGTCGGATTCCAAGTGGATATCCGGAAACCACATCGAATCTTTGTGATTGTGATGGATCTTTTATTTAAAAGATCAAAGTGAAAATTGTTGTGATTTGTTGAAATCTGAATGAACGCTTATTTTTAAAAATAAGCGCTCGTACTCGGTTAGCCAGGAGAGGATCTTTGGGTCATAAATCCCATTCCGAATAGTGATTCGTCATAATGAATAACATTTGAAGACCTGTGTTGAAAACTGGTTATTCGTGAAAACGATAGGATAACCTATCGATTGTCTCTACATCGATAGCTACGGTATGGAGATTTCCTTTGTGATGGGAAGTCCTATCGGGATTGTGAATACCTGGATTGCAAGGGCTTCTTCGGAAGTGCCTTCGGTTCGGTTCGAACCCAGAACAGACTTGTATGGATTGTATGTCTGACATTACATTTTGAGATATAAAGCAGATTTCTTTCAAATACATTTCTGTTGGTGGCGGAGAATTTATTCTCTTAGCTTAACACCCTTCTCTGAGACGTACGAGCTCAGAGGTTATGCAGTTGATGGTTATCAGTGATATACTCCCAATTTGGTAATGTGGCATGCTGAGTGCTGCTGATCATTTTTTGATCAAAGCGTGGCTTTGTGAAAAGCGTAGCTTTGTGGACGAGACTTCGTCGAACCTCACAACCCGGTTATGGTCGAAACAGGAATCGTAGCAGCAAGGTTATTTGAGGGTAGCGCCCTCTGACGGCATGTCATTTACTTCTGGATTATGAGTGGTATCATGGTATGGAGCCCAGATACTTACTTTGTGGTTGCTGCAAACTTATTACTTTGTGGTTGTTTGTTGAGAGGATCCTCAGATAAAGGTCGCAAACGACCGGGGGATAGCACGCTCGTGTCAGTAGTTACCTATTACAGAGGTAACCCGGCTTTGTCTAGCAGAGATCCGGTTAGGTTCCGGGGGCGTCCCTCTAGAGGCATTCCATTTTACTTAGGAAGTTCCTTTGCCCGATCATTTGTTGGAAATCCATTCATCCAATACGAGCTCTTTACGGTTTTAGTTGTAGAACCTGTCATTTACTTATGGTGGTCACCACTGTTTAGATGGTAGATATAGTAGGCATAGTGCGAAATGCCTATGCTGGCTAAGATTAATATTATAATTTCGAAATGTTTTCCTGCACTTTGCACTTATAGTAATAATATCAAAGAAATTTGCGTATCAAGCATGTTTGAATATCATATGGAGAAATCTCCTCCAATTCTGCGTTTGCATTGTGTGTGTGGTTTGAGGCCTTATGGTAGTTTCATTTTCCAAAAGCGTTGCGGATCTATTTTAAAATATTTCTTTGTTTATTTTTTTAAGATAAACTGTTTTAAGTTCCCACACCAGTCCCATGACTGACCTTGAGTTTGTTGTTCCCTTCCTAAACTCTGGGTGCCTATCATTTTCCACACGGGCAGCCTATAGTCAGGTTATCAGGATATTCTGGAATTCATGAGGTGCTGTGGAGCTCTAGAGGCAAGCTGGATGGCGAAGCTTATCACTTGTATATGATATTATCTTTTCCGTTGTGTATTCAGTTGTGAGGACAGGTTTATATAACTGTCCATAATTGTGTTGTGTTGTATATTGATTCTGATGATGTAATGTATAAAATGTACAGTTCTTTTGATTTAAAGATATTCATTTATCTATTATATGTTGTTCCGCTGCGATTGTGAGATTCTGATATTATTTCTGTTGCTTCTTCTTTTTTTCATCTTCTACCTCTTCTTCTTCTTTAACCCTAACAATTCGGTTTTCCGGCCTTCGATTGCTCGGCAGCTGATACAGTGGACGTATTAATGTCGATTTTTGGGAGTCGAAAATCTTAATCGTTACATTCTGAACCGTCTATTTTAGGGTTAAGTCCAAGGGAAAGGTCAGCGTTAACATTTCGAACGATGTTATCGCGTAGGACTGTCTATCTTGAGGAGTACTCTAAGAAAGAGGACGGCATTAGCATTCGTTGGAAGGCTTATGCGAGGAACCTATGTGGAGGTTCGGGATTTGTTCGAGATACTTGAATCCATGTAGTGATTCGTGATATGTTCGAGACGTGGGAATTCATATGGAAATTCGTGTTCTGTTAGAGTGATAAAGACTCAAGTGAGAGATGCCAAACGTAGCCTCGACATCGTAAATGAATAAAACCAGAGTAGGATGCAAAATCTTCGGTTTAGCTTACCCATGAGGGTATATCAACTTCAGATTTAGAGTATGCTTATCGATATGTTACGCACGGGAGTTGCTGATGCTTGGTGCCATGTAGTTCATCTTTGGACCATTTATTTTTACCTTAGAGTATATCCTATCTGGAGATATACGATGCTCGGAAGGACATTTTTGATCCTTATCATGGATTTAGTTTACTGGGGGGCATTATCGTGGAAAATAATCCATGTACAAACGCGCTTTAGCGGTATTGATTGTATGCCAATTATTGTTATGGCATTCATACAATGGCTGATTTATTGCTACGCACTAGACATTATCTATCATATCATTATAAGTTAAACTTGATTAATGGTTGGTTTCTTTGAAGGAAAAACCGTTATGGAAATTTGTACAGTCTCAATGGTTACTGTTACATGTCACTCGTATTTCTTAAGTTTCTCACGCCAGTTTACCAGACTTATTCGAATGTTGTTTTCTTATAATGCTTAGGTCAGCCCAATATATAGTTCAAGATTTTTACTGTGGACACTTTGGAGCTTATAGAGTGAGCTGGATGATTGCCTACCGTAGTATTTATTTCCGCCGCATTACGATTATATCATCGACATTTGTGAGGACGGATTGTTATAACTGCCCAGGCTGCTTACAGTAACGTTGAAATATTTTGTATCTTAGAATGACAGTTTGTATTTTTTTTTGATATTATACATTATCATTCTATTATGAGATTCTGATATTGTGTTCCCTCTTCCCTATTCTATTTCATTTTCTTTTTATTTAACCCTAACAATTCGTTTTTTCGGCAGTTGGGTGCTTGGCATGTGAATACCATGGATATATTAGTGTGACATTCGAAAGTCATAAATGATGAGTCATTACATAGGCTGAAAGGGTCAACTGAGTGCTTGAAGATTTGTTGCGAGCATGTACACTTGAGTTTGGTGGATCTTAGGAAGATCACTTACACTTATGGGAATTTTCACACAACAATGGTTATCCGTCTAGTATTGGGGTTGCGCCTTTTGTGGCATTTTATGGAGGAATGTGTAAGTTGCGAGTAAGTTGGTGCAAAACAAAGATTGACTTGTTCTTGGAACGGATCCTGTAAGAGATGCTTCGAAGAATGTTGACTTGATTCAGTACAGGATGAAAGGTACTCAATCCAGAAGTGTTATGCCAATAGAAGGCGGAAGGATTGGAATTTGATCTAAGGGTTATCCGTCTACCCGCTCGAGATCCGCTTTCTGAACCTCATCCACCGTTGCAATAGCCATATCGATCTGTTCCTTGCAGGCGGCCTCCATTTTCCGTAGCTCGGCTCTGCTAGTCTCTACCATGGTTTTCTTTAGTCGTCTGGAGGCAGCCTCGTGCTGAGAGATCTGGATGGCCTGATCGGCGAGTTGCTTGGCCTGGTCGGAAACCACTAACCGCAATCTTATGTTAGCACTCCCAATTTCCTCCCCGGCCTTGACCAGTCGGGCATGATGCCCCATCAACTTCCTGGTCTCCTCAGCAACCTGGTCGATGTTTGCCTTAGCTTCATCCCCCATAGTTACAATCCGAGTGGTAAGCAAATCAAGGCCAGGGACTTGGCCTCATCAAGCACCCTTACCAAAGGATTGTGAGGGAGAAGGTGCTCACCAGTAACCTCGTCAAAGGAAATATCTTGATAACCTGGATCTAGATCTGGATGACCCGCAAATGGATTACGAGCCAAGCCGGGACGATCAATCTGAATAATGGTAGGATTTTCAGATGGATGCAGAGAGGGTATGAACTTAGTGTCCTCCTCCGTGGTATCATGAAGACGCTGGGTTAGGGGCTGAGGACCAGGTGAAGGTTCGAATAAGGAGCGACTCCTCTTTTTATTTTGAATATCCTCTTCAATAACTCCGAGAAGAGGACGATAGTCGACTACGTCCCCGGAATGGTTGGTCGGAGGCTTTGGTTTAGGGGAAGCTTTGAGGAGTTTGAATTGTTCGAGACAGTGCCGAATGTCTGATGTCTTGGCCACCTTACCGGTTCCTAGAATAAAAACCAAGTGTTACAATCATGCATGGGACTATAATCCAAGAAATATGTGAAGTTAAAAAGAGTAAAGAGGAGTCAAAAATTCACCTTGAATCGCCGGAATTGCCCTAGCTGAAATGCTCTTGGAAGATGAATCGGCACCAGTCCCGACCTTATCAATTTTCTTTGGCTTCTCCACCAAGGCTGATCCTTCCTCTAACCGCTCAAAAGCCTGGCGGAAAGCATCATCTGTCCACTCTTGGATCTCCCCTGCTTTCCCAGAGGAAAAGCCCCAGCGCCGTCATTGCTCTGTCCTTCGCCACCATCATCACCATCACCTTCCCCATCACCACCGCTCTCCTCCTCGCCTCTTTCCTCCTCCACGTCTTCCTCCTCCGGGATGTCTGGACATGTGCTAGGGGAGGTCCATCAGATTTCTTGAGCTTCTTCCCCCCGACGACTGGAGGTATCGAGAAGGGTTTCCTCTTGGTGCTCTTCGTCGTGGCCCCTCCTTTAGCTTTGGCAGCCCTCTCCTCAGCTGTGTCTCTCTGCTTGACCACAGACCGATGTGGTAGAATCAAGTTGTGACGCAGAAGAGTAGCATTCCTGATCTGGTAAGACGCCGACCTCTCCCTTCCCAAAATGGCTTCTATCTCTACAGCCATATGAACCAGGTGATTGTTCTCCACGACCGCAAAGCCACCTGTCGCTAGCAAGAAATAAAAACACATAAGAAGAAGCATTGCAGTCAGAACGAAAATTAAAAATAAGCTTCAACTTACAGCCGGAGGTGAAGCGACGGATAGAAACAGAGTCATCCTTGGCAAAAAACCATTCTTTCTTGAACATGCTGAACTTCGAATATAAGTCCAGGACCGGCTTGAAGGACACGGCCGATTCCAAGCTGATATATGGAGACCCCTTCTTGTAACCTCTCAAATTGTACAAATATCGGATCTCCCGGTTGGAAGGGGGATGCCCGTATTTTCTCTGAAAAATGATGAATAGACTCACCAAGATAGCATAAGAGTTGGGCTGAAGCTGGAAAGGGGCCACCTTCAAGTAGGTAATGAAGCTGACTATCTAAGTATTGATCGGGGGAATAGCCCCACACATACAACGGTACCTTCTATAAGCAAAATATCCTTCAGGAGGGTCATACGGCATAACTCCATTCCCTGGCAACACCATATGTGCTCTGCCAATCCCGAAAGAACGAGATATGACATAAAGCTGCTCCTCTTTAAGGGATCTAGGAAAGCAGTCAGGTGGCGAGTTCAGGAGCTCCTGAAGGCCGTTCCTATCTACTAGTGATCTCGGGGGGGGGGGGGGGGGGTCCATGATGTCCCGGTCCTGACCGAGCTGGGGACACTGTGGAGGACTCTTCTCTGTCCCTGGATTTCTTCTTGTCCGATCGAGTTTCCACTTTATGACACATTTATCTGCAAACACAAAAAAGTACGCCGTTAGAATGAGGGAAGTAAACAAGCAAGTGCACGAAGTCTAGAATTTCATTTATAAGTTAAAACATAAAAGGCATAAGGTTCGTTCGGCATTCAAACTCCCGATCTCATTCGGCATTTCCAACATAAAAAGTTCATTCGGAGGTTCAGGCTTAAGAATTCATTCGGCACTTATACTCCACCGATTCATTCGGTAGTTCGAAACATGAAAGTCATTCGGCAATTACCTAATTTGGTAGTCAAGTTTATTCGGCAATATGATTGATTCGGCAGGAAAATCTGGTTTGGCTATCTCACTTGGTAATGAATAGCGAAAGCATAAGGCCCATACTTATAGGCAAATTTCAACTGTAACGACCTGTTAAATTTGATAATATTAAATGGATTAACTTAATATAATTTTTAATCTAATTTATAATAAATGTAGGAGTTGGATATAGTAACTGAGATTTAAGATTTAACAAATTGGAATGTTATATAGCATTAGGTAGAATAACGAAGATTTGTGTTGTGGTTATAAGTCATAATTAGTTGAATAAAATGGTATTAATGAAATAATAACTGAATTGAATTGCAATATATAAACATCAGAAAAATTTAATTGGTGGATTAAATTTGTTAAAGTTCATAAGTTTTGTAATTTAGTTTAGTAGAACTTTAAATTATAAACGAAGATTGAAATAAACGATAAATTTAATTATGTAAATGGTGACTCAAGACCTAGGTTATAGGAATTGGAACATAATCCAATTTGAATTAAGTAGAAGAAGGACTTGGTTAATATGTAAGTTATTGTTCAAGATATTGAATAAAAACTTGGAATCCAATCATAATTTAATGATAATAACGTTAGTATTAGAGAATAAATATATTTCAATGCAGTACCCGAATGAACGGAATAAAATGAATATATATTGAATAGAAATGAAATGTAAATTGGCACATTTGGTTGAAAGTTAATTTTAAGAAAACATATAAATGTTGAATTTGTGAATATTAATATAAATATTAACTTGAATGGGATTCATTAATACAAAGATGTAATAAGTGTAGATAGTAAAAATTTAATGGCTGTAGTGGATAAAAAAAATCTAGTAGTAACATAAAATTTATTTATATGGAAAAAGAGTATAGATTTGAACAAATTTATGAAAATTTGATAAGAACGGCGGTTGTAATCAGTTTGGTTATTTAATATTTGGAAGATAGAGATTTGTAAATCCGTTAATGAATTTATAATGGGAAGGAATGGTAAGAATGTAAAAATTATAAGCATTTGATTCAATTAAGGGAATTAAATTATAATAAATGGTCATTTAATAAATTCAACGTTCTGTGAGAAATCATAATAGTTTTGTAAAATGTGTACAAACTTCGATTTGGAAATTTATTGGATTTATAACGGTTTTGGTATTACATTTATGAGTTTAAAAGTTATTCCATTTTGTAAAGTAATAAAAGCTTATTTAGGTGACTAGAATTTAGCGAACGACTATTGTGTGTTACCTATTCTTGTTGCTTGTTAATTTAAATTTTGGGAATCAAATTCAATTTATCCGCCAATTTACCGCAGTTAAAGTGAAATGAATTGGTGAATGAGTAATGTTAAATGCAAATAAGATGTAACCAAGAAAATCTCATTTATAATAATTTACGTAGAATAAAGTAAAGAAACCAGGAAATGAAAATGTGAAAATGTGGATGCAATGAGATCTTAAGTAATAATAACTTTGTTAGGTAAGTGATAACGGATTTTTTTTGTATAACCAAATAAAGATCCAAATTTATTTGGAAATTAATTGCAATCAATTGAATTTATTGCAATTAAATGGATTTTATATTTAATAGTTATGTAATTTTTATTTGGAAGAAATTGGAGTTATTTGTAATGAGTATGAACCTAATGTTAATTTTTCTTATAGGATTGACAATTGATATGGAAAGAAAAGAAGAAAATTTGGGTCAGTAAAATTTGGAATTTATGCATAATAAAATGGATTCTAACGTTAAATACTACGTTATTGAGATTTAAATTAGACTTAAAGAATAATGATGTGAATCAGGAACTAATGTTTATGGCATCTTTATTTTAGGTGAAAGATGAGAATATAAAGATTTAAAAATCTAAAGTATGGGTTTTGAGAATATAATTTATAAAATTCTTAAATATAAGAAAGTGTAGAAATTAACATTGCAATTAATATACTGTCAACTTTTAATTCACAGCTAAGCCTGTTAAATCTTTTCAATTGATTACGAATTATATAAGTAATAAAAATTGGACAATTTTAGAATATAATATAAAATTTGGATTTTTTGTAATTTATTTTAATTTAATTAATAAATATAAAAATAGCCATTTTTGTCACGGACTCGGATTTCGACGAAACCAGTTTCATCGGATCCGTATCGATGAATTATTATAGGGTTTCAAGTTTCGTATCGATCGGACTTGTCGTTTGATCGTACGGGCGTGAAACGCCTTGAAAATCAATTTTATTAAAATCAATTTGAAATCAATTTGGAAATTTTTTTTTCAGCATAACTTCTTCATACGATCAAATTTGGACGTGAAACTTTTTCTATCGCGTTCAGAATATTTTAAATTACCTATCTGGATATATAGATTTACGAAATTTCGTTCCGGAGACATAGCGGGCTTTTTGGGCCATAGCTTGTTCCGCACGTTCATTCTACGGTCTATCTACGCTACCTCTAACCCTCTATATAAACCCAGCTATTCAGCCCTAGCCTCCGCCTAATTACATTTATCTGCGCGTATTTTTTTCAAGCTTCTCTTCTTCTTCAATGGGGGTTAACCCTAGATCCAGTCAGTTCAAAAACAAAATGAAAATTCAAAATCTCCAGAAAAATTCCCCAAAAATATATGTCAATGTTCTCGGAAAACGTAATCTCATGGTGTAATTCGTTTTTCAGTTGGAGTTACCGTTTACCCAGAATAAATTCAAACAGTTCGTGGCCGTTCATCAGCGTCGCATCAAAGTTCGCCTGATCGAAATTCTGTTTCTGGGTATTGTAGTATGGACGATGGGGAGTGCATCCATATAATTTTTGCGGCAGTTCAACTGTTAGATCGTCGTAGATCTTCGATTAGGGTTTTAAAACCCATGGCGGCGGCGGTCACCTCAGGCCACCAGGAGGGCGCGCACTAGGGGGGATGGAGGCGGCTCGGCAAGGGCAGGCGAATGGTGGTGGTGTCGTGGCCAATGGTGGCCGTTGGTGGCAAGGGAATGCAGTCAAAGCTTGGTCAATGGACGTGTTCGGTTGGGTTCGAACGGCAAGAACCTGGGCCGCGTTTACCTGAACGTGAGGGAGGGAATTAGTGTGACGTGGCAATATTTTTAGGTAGTTTTGTTTTTTTATTTAAATTTTGTGTTAAATCGAATTTTTGACATAACTTCTCCATATGGAATCGGATTCACACGAAATTTCTTTTGTTAGGATCGTAATTTAATTCCGGACTTGATGACGCTGGTTTGGACGAATTCCGAGACGGGCGAATTTTTGGTTTTAAATCGAATTTAAATTCGATTTAAATTCAAAAGGTGAGTGTTTTAACCCACTCACAACTTCTAAAAGTTTTTATGTTTGTTAAATTTATCTTAGAAATGAATAGTAATTTATTTATGAGTATTTGGCATGTTTATTTTATTCATATCTGTTGAATTGCATTTATTTAATTTAACTGTTAATTTAATTAATTTATTGCGTATAAATTTACGGTTAAAATTTATTTGTTTGTATATGAACTGCTAGTTAACAGTTATATAATTTATTTCTGAATATAGACTGTAGATTAATAGCTGCTAAATTTAATTTGAATAAAATTGCCAGTATTACCTGTTATGTAGTACCAAAAATAATATTGTTATTGATTGATATTGATTGATGATTGCGATTTGGATGATGGATGATGTTGATGAATGGATGTTTATTGTATATCATTAAATTGCAAATTATCATGCATATTTCATTTCATTCGGGATTGTGGTTTGAAATGATATATAACCGCAAAATTTTATATCTTTTAAATTGCGGATTGAAATGATAAATATCCGTATCACTTGACCATAGGATAGAAAATTATATACAGGCACCGTGGTATATATATAACTATTTAAATGTGATT
Source organism: Allium cepa (assembly GCA_030765085.1). Taxonomy (NCBI): domain Eukaryota; kingdom Viridiplantae; phylum Streptophyta; class Magnoliopsida; order Asparagales; family Amaryllidaceae; genus Allium; species Allium cepa. Next base: position 180,586,751 of record CM060940.1, read on the forward strand.
TCTATGGTTTGGATGGAATACGGTTTATAATAATCTTAAATTTTATATTGTATAAATATTTTTCTTCCATATATATATACATATGAAGTTGAAAATTTTGAAATTTAAAAGGTGTATAAAAATCTTTATTAAAAATGGAAGAAAATTAAGAAAATGGAGTTTAATAATATCATATGTTTAAATGTTAAGTTTGGAAATTTTAAGATATGATATTTATAATTGGATTTTTCCCAAAATAAATTGAAATGAATATTCTAGTATAATTTGAATTGGGAAAAATATATATATTTTATTACTAGAAATTGAAGTCTTATTATTTATGGATTTTATATGAATATTCAAGACTAATTAATAGAACATTCGATTTGTTGAAAGAATAAAATCCAACTTTAGTTTGAAATATTAATACTCCAAATGGATATACGTGTATATATATATATATATATATAAATTGAAGTGGTTTTGGAACTTGAGAGAGATAATACAAATTTTGGTTTAGACTTTAATAAAGAAATGTATTTGTAAAGCCATGAGAACTATTTTCTTTACAAAGTAACATTTAAGTTAAACCTTTTAATTCATATACCGTTGAATATCCAAACCATTCAAGTTTTAAAAGTTATGGTTTTAAATTATGAATTTCGAAATATTATGCTTTGAAAGGATATTTGGCTTTCAGACGTTATAAATTTTAAAGCATTTGGATTTTTGAAAAGGTTTATATTTGGGATAAAGGATATCATATTGTTTTGGGTTTTAAAATGATATCGTATTCATAATTTTAAAATGGAAATGTTTATTCTGGTTTTAAAGTATGAGCTATTTTTAAATGACCGCGGTGCTATAATAACGATGGGTTGGCAAAGAGACCGGGATCGGATATGGACATACTCTCTGTCGATACCGAAAACCACTTTGACTAACCGTGTACGCGGTGGAGATTCCAGAATGAAGTAGGTGGCGGCGACGTTTCCTGTAAGGTAAATACGTGGACCCGACTCCCGTGAGTTGGCATAAGGTGGCTAAAACAGGAGCGATTCTTAGGCCAATGAGGTCATTCCTCTGATCGGACCCTCCTCTTCGATATTATACTTTGATTTTGGATTGATTCAGTGGCCACTTCTATATTTTGATTTTGGGGAGTTAGTCCGAGGTGGGCGGTAACTGGGGCTACGTGTTTCCACCAGCCTGGATAGCAATTGGTATATCTACCCTGGCATTGCCTAGTTGTGCCGTGTCACCTACCATACCGAGCCTTTACTACGAGTTTCTATTTGTGTCGTACCTATGGAGTATCCTCTGGTAGCTTCCCGATCAGGAGGTATTACGGTACTGTATAGACTATTGGCATTATTTGTGTTAAGGGCTATATGGGTAACCCCTTAACGCTATTAAAAAGTAAGTTTATTTTATAAATAGACACTATTATAATAGCGCAATATACTGCATAGTAAATAGTTTAACGGATCCTTAGGAGATGTAAATCCCGAACATCTCTTGAGTTACTGTGCTCATATTTATTTCTGTTTAGTTAACTCACATAAGATCTTTTAGTTCTGACTCGAGTGTTTTTGTCTTTTCAAATTCGCTCGGGTCAGTCCGAGCGTTTCAGGATCGAAGACTTTAGCTTTGGAGGACGAAGACGAAGAATCCGTATTATTATTATTTACAGTATTGCACCACTCTCATAATGTTCCGCTGCATTGATTGTATTGGTATGTGTAACTCTGATATTTATTGTGTAAAGAATAACAAGTGTTTCGTAAACCATTTATGAACTGTATATTTATTATTATATTTTATCCTTCCGCTGTGAGATTCTATTTTGTTTTTATTTCTTCTCTGTTTTTCTTATTTACCCCATAACAATCCGCCCTTCCGTTATGTTTTGAATTGGCACGTGTGTCGGTTTAAAGTGTGCGAAAAGGCGGGACGTTACAGTTGGTATCAGAGCTTTGGTTTAGCGATAACTTTGGTTTTGTGGGGTTTGACTCTTTGTTAATAGGGTAGTAATACCCTATGGGAGTCGCTGAGTGTATATATATGAGAGAGCGTATTTGTTAGTGTTAATAAAGATTTTGATATTGTGTTAATCTGTTCTGCTTTGTATTTATAAATTCTGGTTGATGCATGGGACGCTATGACATCGATAGGGATTTCTAAACACTTAATTAGGACAGACCGACATAATATTTGTTTTAATATAGGTGAATGAAATAATTTTGCCTATTATATTTTCTATATATAAAAATATTTTTATAAAGATATATATTTTGGTTGCTATAGATTGGGTGTTAGGTAATAGAATATTTATAATAATTAAAGAAAAGTTGAAATTAAAATAAATCAAATTGGAGATTTGAGAACTTAAGTCCGGGATTTTTGAAAATCTGCTTTCAAAGGATTTATGAAATATAATGATTTGGTTTATAAATATTTTCTTATATAAATATTTAGTATAATTCGGAAAAATTATTTTAAAGAAGATTTTGGAGAATTTAAATTTTGTACTTTCCTCTCTGTCGCTAGAAAACAATTTCGGTGATGGCGGCCGCATCATCGACTTTCATTTTCGAGTTTCGAAGGGGAAAGGCCACTGTAGTAAATTCTACTGCAGATTTGTTTTGAAATTATTTAAAATTTTAATTGTTTTAAAAGATAATTAGAGACATAAAAGTTGTAAGAAATTAATTATCTATTATTTTTAAAGTAATTTTGAGGTTTGACCCGGTATTTAATTCTTAAATTTCCATTAATTAATTGTTTTAAATTATTTTAGTGAAATAAAAGGTAAGTAATTAATTGAAACCTCTAATGTAGGTAAGAGAATTAATGAAAAGTTATAAAGAGAAATTTGAAATTGTTACAAAGAGTAATATTGATTAACATTAAATTTAATTAAAAAGATGAGATATAGCTTGTATAAGTTTAATTGCATTTTTCTTTGACATAAATAACTTACCAAATATAAAAGTTGAAATGTTAATTAAGAAATTGGATTAGAATATTATACAAGTAGAAATTTTGGAAATAGTGAAGTATTCAATAAATCGTTGTTATAAATGAGAAATTATTGGTATAAACTTAAGTTATAATTGAAATCTCAAGTTAAAGATAAGTAATATAAACAGGTGATATGAACTTAAGTAGATAAAATGAAATTCTTTATTTAATAAGGATTGAAGTGGAGGGTTATAAACTTCAGTACAGTATGAAAGCTACTAGTTTAAAATTAATAAAATGGAATTGAGAAGAAACTTGTAAATTTTCACTTACATTCTTAAAACATACATAACTTACCATATAATAAAAGTTGCAATGTTATTAAGAAAATGAAAGGAGAAATCTTACAAGTGAAGCTTGAGGTAATAAAGGTATTCTATTAATTTGCTATTGTTAATGAGAATTAATTGTATAAGCTTAAGATAAATTGGAAATTTTACTATATAAGTAAAGGTAAGTAGTATAAATAGATGATATATACTTTAGTTAATAAATTGGAATACAAATATAATGAATTTTGTAATAAATGGAAAATAAAATTGTAAGAAACAAAGAAATCCCTCCATGAATGAAAGAAAGAAAATCAAGCCACGGAAGCATGAAATAAATGTATAATAAGTAATTTGGTTGTTGGTTTGAATTGTATTGTTTGATTTATGTTTGTTGGGTAAGAAATTTGAAGTTGTTGGTGAATAAATAATCTATCTTTGTTCCATCTAAGACTGTTGAGTAAAGGATGCACTTGATAGTTAATTTCATTTCATACAAATTTCAAGTTTGAACCCAAACAACAAATTGGTTGATGGATTAATAGTTGCTTGTTTGTGGTGTGTGCTGTTTGTTAAAAATCTATGGTTGTTGCATTTGATTGGTTGATTAATGGTCGAAACCACCTAAACATTTCACTTTCATATAAATATTTAACCTTTTAGATTATATAAGTGAATACAGGTGATGGAAGCAACTGCTACTGCTTTTGGTTCCAAAATAATAAGCGTATATTGCCCGACAAATAGGTACGTTTCCGGATTACGTTTAAAGCGCTATTTTCCGTGTTGGGATATAATATTTTGATAATATATGTAATATATTTGTATATTTTGATATTATATTTTCTCCAGAGTCTCTCCGTACAAAGGAGACTCTGCCAAAATTTTCCGTAAATTTTGGACTTATAATTTTGTGAAAATATTTTCCCAACTTTAATAATTTAAGTACAAAAGAATATAATGGTTATAAAACTAGTTTATTTTATATAAGGGAATTAATTTAGTAATATTGTCAATAAGTTAATGTTTGAAATAAGATGTACTGTTTTACTCTTCCTTCTCCCTTCTTTTTCCTTTTCGGGGACGAAAAGTTTTGAGTGGGGGAGATTGTAACGACCCGTTAAATTTGATAATATTAAATGGATTAACTTAATATAATTTTTAATCTAATTTATAATAAATGTAGGAGTTGGATATAGTAACTGAGATTTAAGATTTAACAAATTGGAATGTTATATGGCAATAGGTAGAATAACGAAGATTTGTGTTGTGGTTATAAGTCATAGTTAGTTGATTAAAATGGTATTAATGAAATAATAACTGAATTGAATTGCAATATATAAACATCAGAAAAAATTAATTGGTGGATTAAATTTGTTAAAGTTCATAAGTTTTGTAATTTAGTTTAGTAGAACTTTAAATTATAAACGAAGATTGAAATAAACGATAAATTTAATTATGTAAATGGTCACTCAAGACCTAGGTTATAGGAATTGGAACATAATCCAATTTGAATTAAGTAGAAGAAGGACTTGGTTAATATGAAAGTTATTGTTCAAGGTATTGAATAAAAACTTGGAATCCAATCATAATTTAATGATAATAACGTTAGTATTAGAGAATAAATATATTTCAATGCAGTACCCGAATGAACGGAATAAAATGAATATATATTGAATAGAAATGAAATGTAAATTGGCACATTTGGTTGAAAGTTAATTTTAAGAAAACATATAAATGTTGAATTTGTGAATATTAATATAAATATTAACTTGAATGGGATTCATTAATACAAAGATGTAATAATTGTAGATAGTAAAAATTTAATGGCTGTAGTGGATAAAAAAAATCTAGTAGTAACATAAAATTTATTTATATGGAAAAAGAGTATAGATTTGAACAAATTTATGAAAATTTGATAAGAACAGTGGTTGTAATCAGTTTGGCTATTTAATATTTGGAAGATAGAGATTTGTAAATCCGTTAATGAATTTATAATGGGAAGGAATGGTAAGAATGTAAAAATTATAAGCATTTGATTCAATTAAGGGAATTAAATTATAATAAATGGTCATTTAATAAATTCAACGATCTGTGAGAAATCATAATAGTTGTGTAAAATGTGTACAAACTTCGATTTGGAAATTTATTGGATTTATAACGGTTTTGGTATTACATTTATGAGTTTAAAAGTTATTCCATTTTGTAAAGTAATAAAAGCTTATTTAGGTGACTAGAATTTAGCGTAACGACTATTGTGTGTTACCTATTCTTGTTGCTTGTTAATTTAAATTTTGGGAATCAAATTCAATTTATCCGCCAATTTACCGCAGTTAAAGTGAAATGAATTGGTGAATGAGTAATGTTAAATGCAAATAAGATGTAACCAAGAAAATCCCATTTATAATAATTTACGTAGAATAAAGTAAAGAAACCAGGAAATGAAAATGTGAAAATGTGGATGCAATGAGATCTTAAGTAATAATAACTTTGTTAGGTAAGCGATAACGGACTTTTTTTGTATAACCAAATAAAGATCCAAATTTATTTGGAAATTAATTACAATCAATTGAATTTATTGCAATTAAATGGATTTTATATTTAATAGTTATGTAATTTTTATTTGGAAGAAATTGGAGTTATTTGAAATGAGTATGAACCTAATGTTAATTTTTCTTATAGGATTGACAATTGATATGGAAAGAAAAGAAGAAAATTTGGGTCAGTAAAATTTGGAATTTATGCATAATAAAATGGATTCTAACGTTAAATACTACGTTATTGAGATTTAAATTAGACTTAAAGAATAATGATGTGAATCAGGAACTAATGTTTATGGCATCTTTATTTTAGGTGAAAGTTGAGAATATAAAGATTTAAAAATCTAAAGTATGGGTTTTGAGAATATAATTTATAAAATTCTTAAATATAAGAAAGTGTAGAAATTAACATTGCAATTAATATACTGTCAACTTTTAATTCACAGCTAAGCCTGTTAAATCTTTTCAATTGATTACGAATTATATAAGTAATAAAAATTGGACAATTTTAGAATATAATATAAAATTTGGATTTTTTGTAATTTATTTTAATTTAATTAATGAATATAAAAATAGCCATTTTTGTCACGGACTCGGATTTCGACGAAACTAGTTTCATCGGATCCGTATCGATGAATTGTTATAGGGTTTCAAGTTTCGTATCGATCAGACTTGTCGTTTGATCGTACGGGCGTGAAACGTCTTGAAAATCAATTTTATTAAAATCAATTTGAAATCAATTTGGAAATTTTGTTTTCAGCATAACTTCTTCATACGATCAAATTTGGACGTGAAACTTTTTCCATCGCGTTCAGAATATTTTAAATTACCTATTTGGATATATAGATTTACGAAATTTCGTTCCGGAGACATAGCGGGCTTTTTGGGCCATAGTTTGTTCCGCACGTTCATTCTACGGTCTATCTACGCTACCTCTAACCCTCTATATAAACCCAGCTATTCAGCCCTAGCCTCCGCCTAATTACATTTATCTGCGCTTATTTTCTTCAAGCTTCTCTTCTTCTTCAATGGGGGTTAACCCTAGATCCAGTCAGTTCAAAAACAAAATGAAAATTCAAAATCTCCAGAAAAATTCCCCAAAAATATATGTCAATGTTCTCGGAAAACGTAATCTCATGCTGTAATTCGTTTTTCAGTTGGAGCTACCGTTTACCCAGAATAAATTCAAACAGTTCGTGGCCGTTCATCAGCGTCGCATCAAAGTTCGCCTGATCGAAATTCTGTTTCTGGGTATTGTAGTATGGACGATGGGGAGTGCATCCATATAATTTTTGCGGCAGTTCAACGGTTAGATCGTCGTAGATCTTCGATTAGGGTTTTAAAACCCATGGCGGCGGCGGTCACCTCAGGCCACCAGGAGGGCGCGCACTAGGGGGGATGGAGGCGGCTCGGCAAGGGCAGGCGAATGGTGGTGGTGTCGTGGCCAATGGTGGCCGTTGGTGGCAAGGGAATGCAGTCAAAGCTTGGCCAATGGACGTGTTCGGTTGGGTTCGAACGGCAAGAACCTGGGCCGCGGTTACCTGAACGTGAGGGAGGGAATTAGTGTGACGTGGCAATATTTTTAGGTAGGTTTGTTTTTTTATTTAAATTTTGTGTTAAATCGAATTTTTGACATAACTTCTCCATATGGAATCGGATTCACACGAAATTTCTTTTGTTAGGATCGTAATTTAATTCCGGACTTGATGACGCTGGTTTGGACGAATTCCGAGACGGGCGAATTTTTGGGTTTAAATCGAATTTAAATTCGATTTAAATTCAAAAGGTGAGAGTTTTAACCCACTCACAACTTCTAAAAGTTTTTATGTTTGTTAAATTTATCTTAGAAATGAATAGAAATTTATTTATGAGTATTTGGCATGTTTATTTTATTCATATCTGTTGAATTGCATTTATTTAATTTAACTGTTAATTTAATTAATTTATTGCGTATAAATTTACAGTTAAAATTTATTTGTTTGTATATGAACTGCTAGTTAACAGTTATATAATTTATTTCTGAATATAGACTGTAGATTAATAGCTGCTAAATTTAATTTGAATAAAATTGCCAGTATTACCTGTTATGTAGTACCAAAAATAATATTGTTATTGATTGATATTGATTGATGATTGCGATTTGGATGATGGATGATGTTGATGAATGGATGTTTATTATATATCATTAAATTGCAAATTATCATGCATATTTCATTTCATTCGGGATTGTGGTTTGAAATGATATATAACCGCAAAATTTTATATCTTTTAAATTACGGATTGAAATGATAAATATCCGTATCACTTGACCATAGGATTGAAAATTATATACAGGCACCGCGGTATATATATAACTATTTAAATGTGATTTCTATGGTTTGGATGGAATACGGTTTATAATAATCTTAAATTTTATATTGTATAAATATTTTTCTTCCATATATATATACATATGAAGTTGAAAATTTTGAAATTTAAAAGGTGTATAAAAATCTTTATTAAAAATGGAAGAAAATTAAGAAAATGGAGTTTAATAATATCATATGTTTAAATGTTAAGTTTGGAAATTTTAAGATATGATATTTATAATTGGATTTTTCCCAAAATAAATTGAAATGAATATTCTAGTATAATTTGAATTGGGAAAAATATATATATTTTATTACTAGAAATTGAAGTCTTATTATTTATGGATTTTATATGAATATTCAAGACTAATTAATAGAACATTCGATTTGTTGAAAGAATAAAATCCAACTTTAGTTTGAAATATTAATACTCCAAATGGATATACGTGTATATATATATATATATATATATATATATATAAATTGAAGTGGTTTTGGAACTTGAGAGAGATAATACAAATTTTGGTTTAGACTTTAATAAAGAAATGTATTTGTAAAGCCATGAGAACTATTTTCTTTACAAAGTAACATTTAAGTTAAACCTTTTAATTCATATACCGTTGAATATCCAAACCATTCAAGTTTTAAAAGTTATGTTTTTAAATTATGAATTTCGAAATATTATGCTTTGAAAGGATATTTGGCTTTCAGACGTTATAAATTTTAAAGCATTTGGATTTTTGGAAAGGTTTATATTTGGGATAAAGGATATCATATTGTTTTGGGTTTTAAAATGATATCGTATTCATAATTTTAAAATGGAAATGTTTATTCTGGTTTTAAAGTATGAGCTATTTTTAAATGACCGCGGTGTTATAATAACGATGGGTTGGCAAAGAGACCGGGATCGGATATGGACATACTCTCTGTCGATACCGAAAACCACTTTGACTAACCGTGTACGCGGTGGAGATTCCAGAATGAAGTAGGTGGTGGCGACGTTTCCTGTAAGGTAAATATGTGGACCCGACTCCCGTGAGTTGGCATAAGGTGGCTAAAACAGGAGCGATTCTCAGGCCAATGAGGTCATTCCTCTGATCGGACCCTCCTCTTCGATATTATACTTTGATTTTGGATTGATTCAGTGGCCACTTCTATATTTTGATTTTGGGAAGTTAGTCTGAGGTGGGCGGTAACTGCGGCTACGCGTTTCCACCAGCCTGGATAGCAATTGGTATATCCACCCTGGCATTGCCTAGTTGTGCCGTGTCACCTACCATACCGAGCCTTTACTACGAGTTTCTACTTGTGTCGTACCTATGGAGTATCCTCTGGTAGCTTCCCGATCAGGAGGTATTACGGTACTGTATAGACTATTGGCATTATTTGTGTTAAGGGCTATATGGGTAACCCCTTAACGCTATTAAAAAGTAAGTTTATTTTATAAATAGTCACTATTATAATAGCGCAATATACTACATAGTAAATAGTTTAACGGATCCTTAGGAGATGTAAATCCCGAACATCTCTTGAGTTACTGTACTCATATTTATTTCTGTTTATTTAACTCACATAAGATCTTTTAGTTCTGACTCGAGTGTTTTTGTCTTTTCAAATTCGCTCGGGTCAGTCCGAGCGTTTCAGGATCGAAGACTTTAGCTTTGGAGGACGAAGACGAAGAATCCGTATTATTATTATTTATAGTATTGCACCACTCTCATAATTTTCCGCTGCATTGATTGTATTGGTATGTGTAACTCTGATATTTATTGTGTAAAGAATAACAAGTGTTTCGTAAACCATTTATGAACTGTATATTTATTATTATATTTTATCCTTCCGCTGTGAGATTCTATTTTGTTTTTATTTCTTCTCTGTTTTTCTTATTTACCCCATAACAATCCGCCCTTCCGTTATGTTTTGAATTGGCACGTGTGTCGGTTTAAAGTGTGCGAAAAGGCGGGACGTTACATCAACGACCGGACCAATTGGTTCGGCATTCGAGAACGGATGAGAGTGTCCAAGATGAATAACCTAAAACAAAGCACGCCATATGCATGCACATGCCCTACTTTGGGGGGCAAGTGTTGGGTGTGTTTCGACCGGGCCAATGCCACCGAACCAACCCCTTCCCAGTGTACTACCGGTCCAACCCCTTTCCTAAGCGCCACCGAACCAATCCCATTTCCACCTACTACCGGAACAACTCCACTTCCCTGCATAGCCGAGCCAACTCACTTCCCCTACATAGCCGAACCAACTACCGCTCCAACCACTACCGGACCACTAACCACCGGACCAAGTCCCACCGAACCAAACTCCATCCACTCACCACCGGACCAAGTCCCACCGAACCAAACTCCATCCAACCATCTCCGGACCAAGGCCTTGCCGAACCAACGTTGCCAGGCCAGATTACTTCAGCCTAGGCCCGCCAGCAGTAGGGGTAGGTGTACAACAATGGCAGACAAGTTTGAGAGCTCAAACACGGACAGAACTTTCAAACAACTTTCATATACTTGTAGTGAAACAATTTTGATATTGGGTGCTTTTTACATATTTGCATGAATCACCCAAATCACTAAGAACAACTTAAAATCGACTAAATCATACGACTTGGAGGTGTTTGCCCATTTTTTGTGCAAGCACTGGTGGGATATCAGGGAGTACGCCATAGGTATAACACAAAACAAATTCGTAGTGGTCGCGTATATAGGGATACAAGTATGACAAGGCACATGAGGCAATACCCAAGGTAGTGAAACTACCGTTCGCCTGATCCGGACTGGTGAGAACGCATCACCGCAGCGATCGCAACACCGCGAAACAACACTCCTGAAATTCCGAGGGTGCACCAATCAATAACAAGTAATGAGTAGTTTTCTAAGAAGTGTGTTCGCTCGAGGTGGCCAACACCATTTGGCCCGGCACGGCTCCTGATTTTAGTCATTTCCAATTTGACACAAGTGTCAAGGCTATCCATTATCGTTATCTTTCTTCATTCATCACGTACATCATTCCAACCACTTCATTCTGGATCATCACTCTGCGTATAGTTATTAAAGTGGTTTTCGGTTTAGACAGAGAATATGTCCATAACCGATTCCGGTTTCTTTAATAACTTTCGTAATTATTACACCGATTGGTCGTTTATATATTTCAAAACCAAATCAAATTCAATTTCAATTTGAGTTCATAGATCAACATTTCATTTGTCTTTCAATATCGATTTCCAAAATCTATGTTTCAAAACTTCAAAATTACCATCTCAAAGTCTTACAATTCAATTTCAATTTTATTTAAATAATTCAAATATTAATTCAAGTTCGTATATAATTTTTCTTCCGAAATCATTTAAATTAACTTAATTTAACATTTAATTCAATTTAAATTCATTGATCGATTACATTCAATATTCGTTAAGTAAATTTATCATTCGAAACAATTTCCATTAAATTACCAATTCATTAAGTCAATTACTTACGTTCAACTTAATTATACCAAATCCTACAATTTAATTAAGTCAATTTCGTCAATCAAATTCTTTAAATTACGAGCCTTACATTTGTTTCAATAAAACGCATTTTATTTCTTGTTAAAGAAATTCAATTTAATTTATTTCTTTACTTAGTTACAAGTTTCAAACTCAATTAATAAAGAAACTAAATTTCACATCTTCAAGAAGTCAAATTTCACTTATTAACTTACTTAAGTTTTCTAAAGCTTAATTAATAAAGGAATCCAATTTCATTTATTAACGAAGTTCAAATTCACGTATTCAAAAGTTAAATTTCTCTTATCAAAGAATTCAATTTTTTATCTAATTATCAATTAATTCAATCTCATTCAATTATTAAATAATTTCTACTTAATTATTAAATAAATTCAACTTAATAATTCCAAGCTTAATTATAATTTGAAACTTAATTATAATTTCAAATTTTATTACTAAATGATTTCAAACTTAATAATTTCAAAACTTAATCATTACTAATTCCAAATTATTTATTAATAACTCCAAATTTAATTATTAAATAATTAAATTTCAAACAACGTTCTTTCATCAATTAATACGTTAATATTTGTTTCAGATTTCAATATTTACATTTTCCGTTCATAAAAATTCAAATTCCAACTTCATTTCAAAACTTATTCTTTATTCGAATAAATTCATTATTTTATTTTTAAATCAAATTATTAACCAATCAGATTTTTGTTTAATTCTCTATCCTAAGTCAAAGTTTATTTGGGTATTTATCATTTCAACCCGATTCCATTTCAATTCAAAAATCAAAGCATAACAAAGGGAACTTGCAGTGTGATAACTGGGATGGTGTCAAAGTAAATAAACAAACAATAACAACAATCAATAACAATCCAATAATTAATTCAAATAATCCCGAAATAATCGTATTAATTCGCATTGTTGTTTGTGCGAATTAGTATAATTATCTCTAGAATCTACACTATCATTTCATGTAGATTAAAGATTATTACACTATCATTTATATGGTTCTTCACTTATCATCCATTATTCAAATTTATATTACACAATTTATACAACATACATTTAACGGTTCAAGGTGTTCTTAACCAAATTCTACGTGTCAATTAATTTAGCATTTAACGAGGTCATATTATTCAAATTAACTAATCAAATTCAGCACATATGTTGATTTAAATTTTTTAAACTATCCTACGCCAAATTCAATTACATAATGTTTATCACTTTATACACTACATTTTAACATCTAATAAAACAACAATCAATCAATCAATTACCAACCAAACTGTATTATTATCAGATAAATAATTAACAGATAATGGTGTCAGATGTCATAGGTGAATAGATACAGGTAATAGCATATATAACAGTGTAAATAACGAACAACAGCATATTTCAATTGTCATTTCCCTTGAGATCAAATTTAATCAATAAAATAACATTAATCGTGAGTGATTGCTCACCTTTCGAGTCTAGAGAGGATAGACAATGAAGTTGAGTTACGAAATGCAAGCACAAATCCCCAGGCAAAGCTAGATTTGCACGAATTGACGACAAAGGTGATAGATAATAATTGATGAGAACAAGGCAATCAGTTTGATATAAACTGAAAATACACACAACATTATTATATTTTTATATTTTTATTTTTATTTTTAATTTAATACCATCATACTAAAATACTATAAAATTTCAAGAGCAAAAATATATATATATATATGTACACATACATATTTTTTTACACATCAAATCCAAATCAAAATATCTACATATAATTTGTATTTCAAAATCTACATACATTAGAATATCTATATGTATTATATTACAACGTCGTTACTTGGTTTAACACATATATTTAATTTTAAAACGTACATATACTTTATTTTAAACTTACCAAAACCAAAACAATATAATATATATATATATATATATTATAACTATATATTTACATAGACTAATATAAGTTCACTTGCATAAATACATACATATAAACGATGTAACTTTAGATGTAGGCACACCAGCATATATACAACACTATTATAGAACCCGAAATGATATTTAATATATAATTCTGTAACAGTTTATATATAAATAACTGACCCATCATACAACAATATATATATATAACACAAACATAAAACACAATTTATATAAAATAAAATTTTCTTATATGAAAGTATGCGTAACACCTGTATAAGTTTTTATATATAACTCCAACCACAGATTTCCCGCAACTTATAAAACTTATATTATAAACCACCCTTACATGCAAAATATAACATAGTATAAAGACAAGACAGTCCTCAACAAAATATCGAAATATATATACAAACTCTTAACAACAGAAGATATGGTTATATAGGCAGATTACACATAACAAAATACAGTATATGAAAAATCATTTCATTTTTTTTAAGCGGCCAATATATAGATATATGCAGACTCGCTATTATTTAATAAATGTATATTGTACATATATCAAACTATGCATATAGAATATGTAAACAACAGCAATGTGGGCAAGCCAAACTTCATTTTATTTCAACTATTAAAATTTTATACACGAAACTCAACTGATCCGTATAAACCACCATATATAAATCTTATATATTATAAGGCTTTAAACAAAAAAAATTCTCTGTAAACAAATTTGTAAACATAAATTTTGTAAACAAATAAAACTTTGAATTGATAGAACTGCAACTAGAAAAGGAAGCCATATGCCAAACGAAAAAGGAAAACTACATGAACAAATATACTTCTCTGCATCCAATATGTAAAACTATATATGTTTTAAAACCAAATGTATAGCACTTCTGTAAACATATAATTCATATAAGCATCATATTATATTATATAGCTACAGAGCTTTGAAATGCCAAATCAGACCATGTATCTACAAATTATTCTTCATAAGGCCTATAATGTTGACATTTATATAAACATAACATGTTTTATTCCTTTAACATACATACCCACTACTGTAAACTATATAAATTTATACCTGCTGAAACTACTGACTACATATTCAACAGTATACTCATGCAACACCCAAATATACATGCTAGACTTAATATATAATTTGTATATATAGCATAACAACAAATTACAGATAGCCATACCTTTATAACCATACATATAAAATACCCTCTCTTTTTATTTAGACAAGAAGATGAAGACAGTTGCGGAGGTGGAGGCCAAGTAGAGGAAGCCGGAAGGTGGGGTCGATTGAGCTTGGTTCCGGCGGCTGCTGGCCAGGATGGCTCTGGTCTCGGCGCAACTGGGCTCGGACCGTGGGTGATGGCGGAAAGGTGGCGCGGTGGAGGGGGAAGACATGGAGGCGGGTGGTGGAATTGCACGATGAGTGGGTGTCAGGGTAGTGGGGGAAACGACGGTGGCACTTGGAAGGGCTGGGTCTGTTCGGGCGAGGGTGAGTGGATGCCGCGTTTTTGTTGTTGGATGCAGCCATGCTAAGGTGGAGAACGTGGGGTTGCAGCTGCCGACAGAGAGAGAGAGAGGGCGGTGGTGGCTGAGCACGGTGGTTGTGGGGATTTGGGGAGGTGCTTGCGTGACCACGTGATGGTCGAAGTGGTGAAAGTAGGTGCGGGCGGGTGGAGGAGCTGATGGGTTCGTGTGCCGTGAGGAGGTGGAGGTTGGGACGGTGCAAGAATTTATGGAGGGGAATTGTAGAAAGAAGAGGCAGTTTTTTTTTGAAAAGAAATAGGCAATTGAAACATGAACAGACAGGTAATGGAATGCAATTATATCATATTTAATCTGTTCAACGTAAGGTCGCACACAATTTTGAACTATGAAAAAAATAATCAAGCTAGAGAAAAGCAAACGACATAATTTAATACTTTCTTGAGAATATGGAAAGTAGTGACCAGCCGCATTGGAAAATTGTATGGTCACCGAATATCAAAAGCTTCAAAATGGATATCCGTTTCACGGTTTCAGATGTGCAACGGTATCCAAAATACAGAATTGAATATACCACATGGATCCGCATGATATGACGCTCAAAATGGCATAGTGATATCAGTGGTATAAACGAATTATAAAAAATTCGAATTTTTATACTAGAGAAAATGCATGAAAAACACATAACAATAAGATCGACGGAGCCAAAGATGTCCGAATTTGGAAAAATGACAAACTGACATCTTGCTCAGAAGATGGTTTAGAACTTTTCTATGTAAATATATTTTAGTTTTGAAAACATTTTATTTTCATCGCTTTTTAACTGATTAAATTGAAGTAAATTTACGCACGAAATAAACTTTCATATTTTCAGACAAAAATTTACCGGTTGCTATGTTTAACTAGATGCATTCCAAATATCAAATTTATATTTCAAAATTTTATCGTTTAAATTCCCGCAAAATTTCAATCAATACGTTATCAAAACCGGTTAAATTCACGGGTTGTTACATGTAGTGAAATTGAATGTAACTAAGTTAAAATTAGAATCTTCAATTAAAATAAGAAGTCTAATGATAAGTTATGAATGAAATGAAAAGAAATCTGAAATGTGTAACCTATAATACAAAGGATATAATTATTGAACATTGAATAAATTTTAAAGGAAATAAGATAAACTTGTATGATTTTCAACTACATTCTTAAAGGCATATATATAACTTACCAAAAGATATAAAAAGTTGAAATGTTTAATAAGAAATTGTAATAGAATATTATGCAAGTAAATCTGGAATAAGGAAAGTATTCGATGAAATTCCTTCACAAATAAGATCTCGTGTTAGAGTTGGTATGAACTTTAGTATAAAAATAAAAGCTATTAATTAAAATAAGAAAAGTAAGTATTATAAATGGAATTTAGTAATAAATGAAAGTAAATAAATAAAATTAAGTAGTATAAATGAAAGATAATAAACGCAAGTAAATGATTGAAGCTATTTATTAATAAAATAAGCAGAAAGATGGATATTGCAAAAAAAAAAAAAGATAAACCATTATATGTATAAAAAGGAAGTCAAATAACAATAGTATGAAATGAAATTTACAAGAATAAACTTAGTTTATTGTTTGGATTTGTTGTTTGTTTGGTTTATGGTTGTTTGGGTAAGGATACTTTAAAATTGTTGGGATGAATGAATAACACCTAAGACTGTGGAGTGAAGGGTACACTTAGTAGTTATTTTTAATTCCGTACAATTTAAAGTTTTGATCCCGAACAACTATTTGTTTGTTTGATATGAATGAATGATTGATGTGGGTTGATTTTTTATATGATAGTTGTATGCTTTGTTGCTAGTGATTGATGTTTGTATAGATCTCTTTGTTATTGATTGAAACAACGCTAAATATTTCATTTTATATAATTATTAACTCTTTTGGATTATATAAGTGAAATACAGGTTATGGAAGCAATTGCTACTTCTTTTGGTTTCATAATTTAAGCGTTATTGCCCAACAAATAGGTACGTTTTTGGATTTCGGTTTATAGCGTTATTATATTATTTTTCCCGTGTTGTGATATATATTATATTGGAAAATATATGTTGTATATTTTTATATTTGATATTATATTTTCTCCCGAGCCTCCCCGTACAAAGGAGACTCTACCGAAATTTTCCGTAAATTTTGGACTTAGAAAATTTTGAAAATGTTTTCCAAACATTATTAATTTAAGTATAAAAGATCTATTGGTTATAAATTGCTATATTTTATTTAAATTAATTAATTTTGAAAACTTTATTTGTCTATAAATTAAATGTTTTAAGTAAAATATTTGGATTTCCTAATTCTTCTTTTCCCTTTTTTCCTTTTCGGGGACGAAAAGTTTTGAGTGGGGGAGAGTGTAACGACCCGTAAAATTCGACGTTTAAAATGAAATAAATTAATTAGACTTTTAATTTAAATTTAGAAGAAATAAAAATCTTATAATTTATATGGGAGCGAATGTAGAAATTAGATGTATCAATTGTAATTAAAATCAACAATTTAAAATTTATATTGCAATTAATTGAAATAGTGTAAATTTGTTGCATTTGGGTATAAAATTTAAAATATAAGTAAATAAAAGTAGGCATTTATTTTACAGATGGAATAACACGTTGATTAATAGTAACTGTATGTAAATTAAGGTAGTAATGTTAATGGCAGTTGATGAATAACCAATTTAATGCAATTCAAATTGATTAAAACGACTGTTTAGGTTAAAATTGATTGTAAATAGGAATATTTGGAAATAAACTGAATATATGAAAACAAAATGTAAGCATTGAATTAAATTAATGAATTCAAATTATAATAAATGGTCATTGAAAAATCAGTGCTCTGCAAGTAATTATAATATTGTTATTGATAATAAATGTTACTTCAATGATTATTAATATAGTAATGGAAGTGTGAATGAAAACTTAATAGAAACATAAATTTATTTTAAGGAAACAAGAGATATATTGCACAAATTGATGAATTAGTATAATTTGAATGGTAATTTGATAAAATCAATATCATATGAGTCATTGCAACATTTGTTGTAAACTATAAACCTGTAAATGTGATTTGGCAAATAGTGACCATTATTATTTGTTACCAGTTTACTTAGGCTATTAAGCTGTGAGTGGGAATCAGTTGAAATTTAAAAATGAAACTTGGTATTACAATTATGAGTTTAAGAAAATAATTAAAAGATATAAATGTAATAAGATGCATAGAAATGTTGGGTATTTTGTAAAGTGATAAATGATGTAATTTGTGGTAATATGTGGTAATAATGTAAATTTAGGTAATAAGTGGTAATATTGTAAATTTAAATTTAGGTATTACGTTAATGTAAGTTTAGGTAATATGTGGAAATAATGTAAAATTAGGTAATATGTGGTAATAATGTAAATTTAAATTTATGTATTACGTTAATGTAAATTTAGATAATATGCGGTAATAATGTAAATTTTATTCATAGAGTGCTAATGGATTTAATAAAAAGAATGAAATCAAGATGAATAAATAAATTAGGAGTATAAATTTTAATAAATGTGTGCATTGATTTATAGTAGGATATAAAAGGCAATTAATAATTTAAAGGTCGATTTATTAAGAAAACAATGTGTAATGGATGGAAATGGAATAAGCGTAGTGTAATGAGAATTGTTGTAATAATATGTTGTAAAGAATACTTACAAATATTACAAAATGTATAATGGTGACAATTGGTGTTGTTACCAATTTAACTGATCAATTTCAAATAAATGTCAACAAAATGTTACATTAATGTGGAGTAAAACCATAACTGTAGTGTGAACGTAATAAAAAGAAATAGAAATGTTAATTGTATTCATAATGTAATGATTGCTTTAAATAGTAAGGAGCGAAAATCAAAATAAAAGAATATAAATGAATAAGTTTTGTAAAAGAGTAAAAATATGCTTATTTATTTGAAATGTTTGTTAGCTGAAAGATTGATTGTAGAGATGAGTAACTAATATTTAGTGAGAAATGTGTAATTACTATTTGTATCCAATAATGTAAATATGTTTAAATTACTATTAGATAGGAAAAATTGTTTTACTTCTCATTACATTCATTTAGTCCATTTTGAAACTTAATCAACTGAAATGAATGTAATTGAAAATTTCTAATTAATAGGAGAGAGAACACTAATTGTAAATTAATAGGTGTAATTAAAAGCGGCTTATGTTTTGTGAAAATATAACGAATGTTTTGATTCAATGAAAAAAAACATTTACATCAAATAAAATGAAGGTTTCATCTGTGAATGTAGGTTTAATTTCATTCAAATAAAGAATAGAAAGATTGATTTTAAAGAAAGAAATATATGTTTATTTGAACTGTGTTTTAGCTTACAGAATGATTACAAGAATATGAAAATAATCTATTTATTACTCTTGTGTATAAACAATAAATTTATAAACGTGTTTAAATAAACAATTGTTCTATTTTTTTTATCCATTTTAGTTGTCTATTTTAAAATTTAACTTTGCAAGTAACTGAAATTAATATAATTCAAATGTTTCAATTAAAAGGAAAGGAAACGTTGATTGCCATTAATAGATTTAATAAAAGAAACGCAAGTTTTGTGTCAAACAAAAAGGGTGTTTTAATGGTAATAAGAGATCATTTTGGGAAAAACAAATCGAATGTTTTCATTTTTAAGGTAAGCATAAAAATTTATTATGCGTAGTCAAAAAACCTAAATGCAGAGAAATTCGAATATTACTTGAGTTAATGAAGTTAATTTGGTTACGTTTCAAAAAAAAACTGAATTTCAAAATCTTTTTTTTTTTAATTGTTTCACGAACATTTTAAAATAGTTACCTTACTATTAATACTTGATCCGTTTATTTCTCCATCTGTTTAATACCTAAGCACTTTTAGGTTGTATTTAATTCTTGCCACCTCATTTTCACGTATACAAAATTCTACTTTCGTTTGCAAACTTTTCCATTCCTACGTACACTTCCTTATGTATTATTAATACCTGAAGCTTTAATAATAAAACGTGACATTTATTTTTGTCCCTCGACATTCGTTTCCTAATTATAAATAACCTATATCTTATTTCTTCTTTCTCCTATCACCTCATATTCAAAAGCTCTTATTCTTGCAAATCCAAAAGCATTCTTTTATAAAATTGTTTTTTTCTTTTTCGTACACTTCCTGTCCTCATCTTAGTTGTTCTTCAATCTTTTCCTGAAGCCTCATCTTGAGAAAACGTAAGTAGTAAAATTTGTTTATTTATATATATTTTTAACGTGTACTAATTTTTATTTTAATAATATTTCTTGTAACATGAATATCTTTTGCGTATAAACTTTGATTCACGCGCGATTTCTTCTGTTGGATTCAAATTTATATTCCGGGCAACACGGAATTGATTTAGTTGAATTTGGAGATTGTCGAGTTTTGCGCTTATGTTTGGGTTTTTATGGGCTAAAATCAAAGGTGAGTGTTTTAACCCACTCACAACTTCTAAGATTTCTTATGTTTATTAAATTCATTTATGATGTGATTTGAAATTTATTTATAGCTGTTTGGCATATATTTCATCATTATCTCAGTTAATCTGCATTTATTTAATTAACTGTTATTTAATTCATTATTGCATATTAACTGCCTGTTACATTGTTATTTATTTTATTGCATATAAACTGCCAGTTAAACAGTTATAATTTATTTTTGAATATAAACTGATAGTTGATACCTGTTATTACCACCTGTTATATATTGATGTATTGTTTGAATTTGGATGATGGTTGTGATAAATGGTTTATGGTTGATATTGGATGAATGGATGCTATACTTATATTGTTATAAACTGCAAGTTATTATGCATTTTCATTTCATTCGTGATTGCGGTTTGAAACAATATATAACCGTAATTTTTATTTTAAATTACGTATTGAAATGATAAATATCCGTATCACTTGACCATGGGATAGAAAAGTTTATACAGGCACCGCGGTATATATATATATATATAATTATCTTTGAAATGATTTTTCTATGGTTTTGGAAAGAATATGGTTTAATGAGTATTGATTTTTGATATTTTAATTATTATTTTTATATATAGTTAAACGCTTGAATTTAATCTATGTATAAATTTGGTTTAAAGAATAAAAGAAGTTTAAAAATAAAAGTTCAATTTTATTTGGATATAATACGATTAAGTATTTATTTAAATTTATTGATGGAGTTTATATTGTCTTAAATAAAATAAATGTTGGAAGATAAATATGAATTTGCTTTGAAATAAGGTATTTAAGAATTATCCTCGAATAAAATTTATTTGGAAGTTTAATTAATTTGGGGTTTTAAAAGGTATGATCTTTATAACTTGATTTTGGTTTAGAGGACTTAAATAAATATCAAGTCGATTTAAATGAATATTATCAAGTTAATTAAATTGAGGGAATATCCTGTTATTTGAAGTTTAAAGGTTTTACTTTAATGATATTTGATTTATTAAGTAAAGATTTCAATAATAAATAATAGTAGTTGAATTTGATATATATGAAATTATCAAAGAATAAGTTTTGAAATGGTGGAATAATTAAAGCTTTGAAATATATGGAAATTGAAATGGTTTATTTGGGAATTTAAACCTATATTTGGAATTTATTTGTGAAATTTAAAAAGCTATTTTGTTATACAAAGCGGTTTAATACTTAAACCATTTAAGTATTAGAAATTTTATTTCAAAGCTATGGGGGTTATGATGTATATATTTGAAAATATTATGATTTGGGAAAAGGGATATTTATAAAATAAAAATGATATCATGTTGATTTGGGGTTTTAAAAATATAAATGATATCGTATTTATATGGTTTTGAAAGGGATATTATATTCTGGTTATAAAGTATAAATTATTTTGAAATAATCGCGGTGTTATAATAACGATTGGTTGTTGAAGAGACCGGGATCGGAAGTTGTCATACTCTCTACCAACGCCGAAAACCACTTTAACAACCATGTACGCGGTGGAGATTCCAGAATGAAGTAGGATGGTGGCGACGTTTCCTTTAAGGTAAAAACGTGGACCCGACTCCCGTGAATTGGCATAAGGTGGCTAAAACAGAAGCGATTCTCGGACAAGGGGGTAGCACCCTTTATCGGACACATCTCTTCGATACTATACTCTGACTTTGGATTGATTCGGTGGCCGCCTTTATTTTTTTGATTTTGGGGGTGTTCGTTCGTGGTGGACGGTAGCTGCTGCTATGCATTACCACCATCCCGGATAGCAATTGGTATATCTACCCTGGCATTGCCTAGTTGTGCCGTGTCACCTACCCTAGTGCGCCTTATACGATTTTGGTTTTGTACCATACCTATGGATTGCTCCCTGACGACGCCCAGTACGGGGGAGATTACGGTACTGTATAGACTATGAGAATATATAAATGTGTTAAGGTGGAAAATGTAAAGCCTTAACACTATTTTAAAGTAAGTTTATTTTACAATTAGACACTATTATAATAGCGAAATATACTACATAGTAAATAGTTTAACGGATCCTTAAGAGATGTAAATCCCGAGCATCTCTTGAGTTACTGCACTCATATTTATTTCTGTTGATTTAACTTACATATGATCTTTTAGTTCTGACTCGAATGTTTTGTCTTTTCAATTCGCTCGGGTCAGTCCGAGCATTTCAGTATTTGAAGATTTTATTCAGGAGGACGTAGACGAAGATTTGTAGTACTATTATCTATTGTATTACTCCACTACACTATTATATTCCGCTGCATTATTGGTATTCTATGGTATGTATAACTCTGACATATATTGTAAGTATAATTAAATGTTTTGAAAACAGCTTCATGAAACGTATACTTGATTATTATATTTTATCCTTCCGTTGTGAGATTCTGTTTGTTTTATTTCTTTCTTGTTTTTCTTATTTACCCCATAACAATCCGTCCTTTCGTATGGTTTTAATTGGCACGTGTATTGATTTAAAGCGTGTAAAAAGGCGGATGTTACAGGGATTCTCAACCCCATTACTCCGATGCATTGCCCATGATGAGATAAAACGAGTCCTGAAGGAAGTCCATGAGGGGGAGTGCAGTGACCATACTGGGGGTCAGACATTAGCGAAGAAAGTCCTCCGTTATGGATGCTACTGGACAACTGTGAATCGGGATACCGCAGACTATGTGAGAAGATGTGAAAAATGCCAGATATAAGCGAAAATCCCAAGAGCTCCGCCGACGGGGCTCACGCAGATGGTTAGTCCCTGGCCATTTGCAATGTAGGGGATTGACCTTGTCGGCTCTTTACCCATATCCAAAGGCGGAGCGAAATATGCGGTAGTTGCAGTCGACTACTTCACCAAATGGGCAGAAGCAGAGCATCTGGCCACAATAACCACCCAGAAGGTTATTAATTTCGTCGTACGAAATATCATATGCCGTTTTGGCCTTCCACGGACCATCATTACAGACAATGGAACTCAATTCGAGAGCAAGGAGTTCAAAGACTTTTGTCAGAAATGGGCATTGATAAGAAGTTTGCGGCGGCTGCTCACCCGAAAGCCAACGGACAAGTGGAAGCCGTAAATAAGATAAACAAATCCATATTGAAAAAGCGTCTGGAAAAGGCTAGAGGCATGTGGGTGGATGAACTTCCAACGGCGCTTTGGGCCTACAGGACTACCCACAATACCGCGACTGACCACACTTCATTCGCATTGGCATATGGCACGGAAACTGTCATACCCGTGGAACTTGAAGTTCCATCACATCGGGTAACTTATTACGACCCCGAGTCGAACCAGAATCTTTTATTGGAATCATTGGACTTCATTGACGAAAAACGAGAAGAAGCCAACTTGAGAGCGGCCGCATACAGACATAAAGTCGCTAAATATTACGACGAAAAGGTCCGACCGAGAATTTTTGGTGTGGGAGACCTCGTTTTGAAACGAGATTTTCCGATCCCATCTCATATGAATCCCACATGGGACGGTCCATATGTCATTGAACGGAAGCTTGGAGAAGGAACTTTCAAGCTAACGACCGTCGATGGTGCGACACTCCCCCGAGCCTGGAACAGCAAGCACTTGCGGCATTACTATATTTAGTCTATTTCTTTTATGTATTAGTTGCACTTATTTCCAGTATGCTTTTATTTCAAGTTCTTGGCGTGTAATAAGACAATTCAGCTTGCTCTCATTAATAAAGGCTTAGTGCCATCTTTTCCATAAGCGACTAATGTTTCTGCATATGATAATCCTGTGAGAGGCAATCGAAACCGTATTATTCTGGCTGACGTACGAATACGTATAAACGACTCAAAATCTCCAAGTCCTCGGAGTGCGGACTGGAGTACTCTAAGTCCTCGGAGCGCGGACCCGAGTATAAACGACTCAAAATCTCCAAGTCCCTGGAGTGCGGATTGGAGTACTCTAAGTCCCCGGAGCGCGGACTCCGGTATGCGGACTCAAGAATAAACGACTTGAAATCTCCAAGTCCCCGGAGTGTTGACTAGAGTACTCTAAGTCCCCGGAGCGTGGACTCAAGTATAAACGACTTAAAATCTCCAAGTCCTCGGAGTGCGGACTGGAGTACTCTAAGTCCCCGGAGCGCGGACTCGAGTATAAACGACCTAAAATCTCCAAGTCCTCGGAGTGCGGACTGGAGTACTCTAACTCCTCGGAGTGTGGACTCGAGTATAAATGACTCAAAATCTCCAAGTCCTCGGAGTGCTGACTGGAATACTCTAACCGGAGTGCGGACTCGAGTATAAACAACTTAAAATCTCCAAGTCCCCAGAGTGCGGACTGGAGTACTCTAAGTCCCCGGAGTGCGGACCGGAGTACTCTAAGTCCCTAGAGCACAGACTCGAGTATAAACGACTCAAAATCTCAAAGTTTCCGGAGTGCGGACTGGAGTACTCTAGGTCCCTGGAGCGCGGACTCGAGTATAAACGACTCAAAATCTCCAAGTCCCCTGAGTGCGGACTGGAGTACTCTACGTCCCCGGAGCGCGGACTCGAGTATAAACGACTCAAAATGCCCAAGTCCCTAGAGTGCGAACTGGAGTACTCTAAGTCCCGGGAGTGTGGACTCGAGTATAAACTACTCAAAATTTCCAAGTCCTCGGAGTGCCGACTGGAGTACTTTAAGTCCCTAGAGCGCGGACTCGAGTGTAAACGCTTCAAAATCCCCAAGTCACCGGAGTGTGGACTGAAGTACTCTAAGTCCTCAAAATGCGAACTCGAGTATAAACGATTTAAATGACCAGGTCCACTGAAGGCGGACTGGAGATAAATGACATGAAGTCATCAAGCCTTCGACGCACGTATTAGAAAATATTCTAAGTGCTTGGAGCGCGAAAGAAAAAAAAGATATCTCTCAAAGAATTTACGAGCTATATGAAAATGAACCGAGAGGTCTATTGTCACGACCCGACTTTCCACTCCCGGAAAATCGCGTCATGAATTAAGAAAGAAAGGGATAGAAAAGACAATAGAAAGAAGAGAAGAAAGAACAACATCAGAATCTACACAGAGGAACGAATAAATTATATTAATAACATAAATATTGCATAGTTTACAACCATTATCAGAGTACACAGGTAAACAACACATACTAGACAGTTATAAACACCTGTCTAGTTATACAACTCAATACAACAACTCAGAGAACACACAACGGAAACTATAAATATCTACTAGCAGAAGCCTCCTGCTCCATTGACCCTCCACAATTCGTCAAGCTAATCCTGAATCCTAACCTGAATTCCCTTGACTACTCATAAAAATTTGAGTACCCAAGAGTTTATGAAAAATAAAAATAAACTCCGGGTCAGACATGGGTCTGGTGTGAGTAACAGGTTAAAGTTGCTTAACTTTCAAAAACCTTTTGAAAAGAAAGGTATCACGTAAGACTTCCCATACATAAACATGGAAAAGTTTTTACCTTACGCTAACCAAAACATTTGATAGGAAATCCGATGATATTATAATAGTGTCTAGGGTTTTCAAATAAATAAGAAATAGCCAAAATTGTTACATTCATTAAATTCCAACTACTAGCCACAAAAGTGGGTAATACAATCAAAACCGTTGGCACTTATTGGATTTTGGATTCCATACAATGGCAGGGCTACTGCGGTACCGCCCGTCACAGTACGTGGCCTAGATCAACGTACCGAGGATCACTCTCGACCCCCTGCAACACAAAGTCGGACCCATTCCTTACTGAATAGTTCCGAACAAGACAACCCCGTGGTTGTAGCTAGCAACCACCCACACAGCCGAATATAAAGGGACTTCTAGACAGGGATCAATCTTGCTCTCCAGTGGGTGCGACCCATGAAGCTTTGCTGCACCTCCCCTGTTTTAGCCATTCCCGGTTGATGAGGCTTGAGGCTACGATTACCTTTATAGGTCATATCACTTAGAATGCTCATCGTCCACCTGACGATGTTCTGAAAGCATTCAATCCATACAAGTTCGTTCCGGGTTCGAACGAAACCGAAAGCATTATCTCGTTACACTTATTTCGGAATCACCCTCAGAGTTAACGACAATAACCCTTGCACTCTGATTCACCATCTCGAATCTATAAGAACTAATTCCGTCAACTCATTACGGAATCACCCACAGAGTTATACTGACTCATAGTCCTTACACCTCGAGTCTTCACTTGCTCCACTTAGATTCACGACCTAACGTTATTTGGAATCGATGTAGTTTTCGGATATCCAAATATGGAAACCCGATCCCGGTCTCATCGAAAACCAAAGCGTGTCTTTTAAGGTCCAAGTTGTTTTAAAGGTTTAAAACAATTCAGTTATAGTTTCTATGTACACACAGATAGATCATAACTGAAAATCAACATTATCACATAACAGGTAATTCACATCATCAATATCAAATAGATATCCATATATCACTATCACAATAGATAACCTAAGCTATCGTCACAATACAACCAAACATCCATACCACACAATATTATTTATCTCATTACTGAGATCACAAAGCATCCAAGATAATCAATGACATCCATTCAACATAAGCAAAGATTTATTTATCCAATATAATTAATTTAAAATGAATTAAATTAACTATCTCTAACTAATTTAAAATGAATTAAATTAATTACCCATCTTTAATTAATTTAAAATGAATTAAATTAATTACTTCACCAACATATCTTACTTACTTAATCATTTAATTGATTACAATCAATTAATCATCATAATTAATCACATTAATTAATCACTCTTGATTAATTACCTTTAATTACATTCATGTAATTATCCTTAATTAATTTTACAAATTAATTATTCTCAACCAACAGTAATTAACCTTTAATTACTCAATTAATTAATTAATCATAATTAATTACATTAATTCTTAATTAATTACATTAATTAATTACCTTAATTACCCTAATTACCTATTATTGATTAATTAATCATAATTAATCAATTTTAATTACATCATTAATTAAATAATTAATGATCCTTAATTATTTCTTAAATTAATTACTCAAAGTAATTAACTAATTAAATTACTATATTAAACCAAATTAATTATCCTTAAATTAATTTCTTAATTAATTATTTGATTAATTACTAAATAATTAATCCAAATTACTCATTCTTAAACATCTCCACTTAATTACAAACATGTAATTATTAATCAATTACTTAACTAAGTAAATTCCAAAACTTTATAAAGTAATTATTTATAAAACTCAAGTGTTTATAATCAATCAAACTAAATTAATTAAAAATAAACAATCTTATTAAATTAAATTAATTACATTAAGTAATTAATTTCTTAATTACTTTATAAAGTAATTACTCTCTAACCATTTATAATTGATTATAATTAAATTAATTAATCTAATTAATTATGAAAATTAACTACATTAATTAATTGTTAAATAATCCTGGTTAATGACCTTTGTTAACCATCCTCAAATTATTTTATAAGGTAATTAACTTAAATTAATTATCATTTAAATTATCTTTAATTATTTATTAACTAAAGTTAATTATTAAATTAATTAACCTTAATTTAAAAACTTAATTACATAATTAATATTCATTTATCATTAATTAACAACTTAATTAATGATCTAAATTTTAAATTGATAAATCATTAATCAATTATTAATTTCAAATTCAATTAATTATTTAAATTAATTAACAAATCTTAATCAATCTTTCAAAACATAATTATGTTTAAGACAATTTAATTCAAAACTAAGTACTTTTTGAACTACTTTAAAATTTCCATTTTTAAATACAAGTTTAAATTAAAAGTGGTTTAAACTTATCAAAGCTTGAAAAATTTAAAACTTATTTAAATTTCAAGACAAAACAAAAGTTTGTCTTAGAAATCAAATCATAAGAATTTGAAGTCAAATTCATTTCAAACTTTTAGAAATTCAATTCATTCTTAATTTCAACTTTCAAATGTAAATCTTCTTTTTAAATTTGAAACTAAAGTTCATTTTAACTCAGATTTCGAAATTTAAAATTTATCTTTAAATCTTGCTTCATATTTTAAAACTTCATCATTTAAAATTTTAAACTATTTACCAAGATGAAATAGTTAATTAAGTTAAATCCTGAAACTTTAATTTAAATTTTAAAACTAGGATTTAAATTTGAATCTGAAATTCAAACCTGTATTTGAATTTACTCTTAAATTTTAATCAAAACATAAAACTGCAGATTTAAAAGTTTAAACCCAGATTTTGAAAAAAAAAAACAGAAAACAGGTTTAAAAACCTAGAATTTGAATTTAAATCAAAAATACAAACTTAAATTTAAATCAAAAATTAAAACTTGAATTTGATTTTAAACTTAAATTTTCCTTTAAACATAACTTCAGATTTTAAATTTCAAACCCAGATTTTATAAAACACAGTTCTATAACCTGTAACTATAGTAACCCGAGAACGTTATATTTTTACTTCGGGTTTACAGCCTTCCTACTTCGAGTTTCACATTGACCTGCTTCGAGTCATTCCAAGCTTAACTCACGCAAATAAACAACATCACCAACTTCATCTAATATCAGTGCCCCGTGCACATGTACTGAGCCGCCGATCAACTCCATCCATCAGCGATGATTTTCACACATCAGACAACATCTCTACACCCTAACTCGATCATCCGATCGAACTTCTGATCTCAAAATCAAATTCGAGCTGACATGGTCAACCTGGAACAACTGAGTAACCCAACCCAAAAACCTGGCAACGCCTCGACCGTTGTCCTCCGGCCACCTGAAACACTACAACTCCGGCCATGAACTTGTATACGACCAAGCTTTCTTCACCCAAAGACTTGAAGCCCTCGATCCATCCAACTCTTTTCACTGACCCAATCCTAACCCCTGACTTCTATTTCCAGTTTAGTCAAAAACTGGACACCCATTACTGAATTAAATATCTTGATTTTAATTTTAAAATTCATGTTTTATGGTGTTATTTCAGATCCTAACTCTGAAGCAATAAATTTTGATATTTGAATTTTCACTTATTTTAAACTTGATCAATAAATTGGGTTTCTAGAGGAAATACAAGTTATTTTAACTTAAATATCTAAACTAAATTTTATGATTAAACAAACAGGTTTGATTTAATTCTTAAGTTTAAACAGAGATTAAATTAAATGATTTTGATTTTTAAATTAAACTTTGAACCTGTGAACTACAAAACAGAGAAGACTCGGGTAATATAAACATGCATACCAAAAAAAAAACAGAGGTACAACCATATAAATATACAATCATACATGTGAATGTACTTAATAAAATATTTAACCCAAAGATTAGCATGCAACCATTATTCATACTTAAGTTAAAAAAAAAATGTGATGTTACTCACCTTTATTTGAATGTAGACCACTGTTGATTCTTGCAGAAAACACCAAAAATGCAGAGTTCCTGATTTTCATTTGAATTTGCAGAAAACAAATACGCAGAGCTCTATTTCCCTATATGCAGAAAACAAATGCTGGCTTACTCCTCTGTTGCAAGATCCTCACATGCATGCAGATGCACTTTCAACCCAGGTTTCCATTTTGATTTTGCAGACTATTGGTGAATAAATGCAGATTGGCTTGAATTGAGATATGCAGAAGATAGATTTGAGGAAATGCAGAGATGAGCTTGTATATGCAGGTGAATTTGAGGAAATACAGAATAAGATATGCAGATTTTCTGTATTTGAATATGCAGGTTTCACTTGATTTGAGGAATGCAGATTTGATCTTCATTTGATTGTGAATGCAGATTTATGTACAGATTTTGGATTGCAAATATGAGAATGAATTTTGAGGTGTGCAGATCTTTAAAATGAATATGAAGATGGGTTTGATCTTTGTTGGATTTAGGAAAATGAAATATGCAATATGCATGAATGATGCAAACTAATTGTATTTTCAGATTTATGAAATAAAAGAAAAATAAAAACTAAAATTTTAACACTTGTCATAAATTAGACACTTGTCTAATTGAATGCATATTAATTTAACGCATGTACCTTTTAAAGATAATTAGTATTTGATTTGCAACTAAAGTGTGTATTAGCTTACATTAAATTTGTTAGTTTATATTTAACATACGTATAAATTTACAAATGGAAATAAAAAAAATCATGTTAATAAACAAACTTATACATATCAAAAATTAAGACAATCAAACAATATAAAATTTTATACTTTTAAATTTAAATTCAACTAAATTCAAAATCAAATATTTTTCAAATCAAGTTATACATATAAATTCAATTTGAAATAAACATTACAAATCTTATTCAAAATTTATTTATAAAGTCAATACAATATTAATATTATTTTTATAAATCTCTTTTATTAAATAAAAATCATTTTACAAAATATTCATTTTATTAAGTCATAAAACATTTTATTGAATTTATTCTAAATTTAAAACAAAACCAATTTATTTAAAATATGAACCATATATTTATATTGGAAATAAAAATTCAATTTATTATTTTAAAAAGATAAAATAACCAATTTAAATATTTGTTGAAGAAGATTGTTAAATTTATCTGAATAATTATTAACAGATTATCAATATCAATTTAATTTTAACTACAGATTATTAAATTGATATTGTCAAAAATTCCGGGATGTTACAATCCTTCCCCCTTAAAAGAATTTCATCCTCGAAATTTAAAACAAAGGTAATTTAATAATCTTATTAAATTTTAAATTTAAACACAAGCATATATCAAACATATGCTAACAACCAACAACAACCAATTCAAACAAATCTAATTATCCAGACAAAATCTGGATGAAATTCTATCGAGTTTCCCCAGGTGTATATATATATCCACCGGGATACTCGCTCTAGAAAATCCAAGCAAACAATACTATGAAGCTACAAAGCTCCTATACAACTATCTCTGTAACACTAGACAAAATATCAGACTACAAACGAGTCTGACTCAACAACCAAACTCCAAAACTGCTGGTTCCTCAACCAGAGATAGATCATACACGTACTCCCTCAGAGAACGTGAAACTCATCGAATCCCAGTAATCCAAACTGGCAATCCAATCCTGTAGATCAATCACTTAATCTTCAAGATCAGAAAGATCCAAAACACTTCACAGCTAACTTCTCAGACTTACCAAATCTTATAGCTCACTTTTGATCGAAGAAAACTTATCCAAAATTAAATCTCCGACTTCAGAATCCAAAATCTCTCCGACTCTTATCCACAAAATCTCTTCTGACGATCCTGGGCTGCCCACAACCTTACCGATCAGCACAACCTTTGCTGATGCTTCTAGAAACAAACTAGACCAATCAACTCAACAAAATGATCTCCTTAAGATTAACCAAGATCAAAATCTCAAACTCAACTTCTCAACATCAGAAGACAACAACTTCTTCTCTTGTCCGGGAAAAGAAAAGCAGACACACCACCAAACTGCTTCCGCTGCTCAACTCTGATCCAAAGTAGAAAAGAATGCTGAAGAAGAACGCAAGCACAAACAGGACAACTCACCCCAGAGATATGATTCAACTAATCCATAAGAAAATTTAGAGGTTCCTCCAAAACTCCGAGCTGTTACACCAACTCAACCCCTAGGAACCATCCTTCTATAAAGCTGAACCACCGGTTCCACTCCTGGAATTCCAGTCGATAAGAAAGCTCAATCTCCAGATGCGAACCAAACTCTGACTTCTTGGAGACATCCAGAAAACTCAGATAACCAAAGAAAACATTCAAACAATCGCAAGTCACTTTTGCGACCAACCCAAACCAAATCCAAGAAAAACTGTTCTCTCTTAACCAAATAGAACAGCTTAAACTTAACCAGTCAACCCATCGAAGAAACGGGTCCACTCAGCTGCTTCTGAACTCCACTCCAGAAAAACTGCTAAGCCAAAAGTTCTCTTGCCAACACCGAGAACACTCCAAACTATACTGCTGCCACAGATGCCAAAGAATTCCCAAAACAAAGCTCTCCGAGAAACTCGGACCTCAAAGCAAACAGAAACACCAGTTGAACACAGCCACAATACTGAAGCAGATTCACTTCCTTAGCTTGTTCCAAAGAAAACATCTTTGGAAACATCCATAGTCACTGCATCTCATCACGCAGCTACTATTTCCTTAGGTATCAAAATACCATCACTTGCTTTTGCCAATCAACAGATCCAAATTCTACTCATCCAACTTCAGAAATGAACTCCGAACCTTAACAGGTTACCTTCAGAGATCAATGAAGTTCTTCATCACTACAGAACTCACTCGAGACGGTATTAGGTCTACAGTCTCAACAAAACACTTCCAGCCTCAAACATTCAAACTCCAACCAATGGTAGTCGTGTCACACACTACTACCCCATCTACCTTTATAACTTATATTGGAAAACCTGAACAGGTAACCCAACAGATAGGTAGAAATAAATATATTTATGTATATATTAAAAATTACAAATACGCTCTCTCAAGAAAGACATCACTACAGAGCCTAGGTATTCAATCAACCTAATGCTCCCTAAAGAAAGACATACTTCAGAGCCTAGGTATTCACTCAGCCTAATGCTCTGATACCAACTGTCACGACCCGGCTTCCAAATACTAGGAAGTCG
Organism: Allium cepa; assembly: GCA_030765085.1. Taxonomy (NCBI): domain Eukaryota; kingdom Viridiplantae; phylum Streptophyta; class Magnoliopsida; order Asparagales; family Amaryllidaceae; genus Allium; species Allium cepa. The sequence goes on from CM060940.1 coordinate 180,620,021, forward strand.
CATCGTCATTAAGAAAGAAAGGGATAGAAAAGAGAATAGAAAGAAGAGAAGAAAGAACAACATCAGAATCTACACAGCGGAACGAATAAATTAAATTAATAACATAAATATTACATAGTTTACAACCATTATCAGAGTACACAAGTAAACAACACATACTAGACAGTTATAAACACCTGTCTAGTTATACAACTCAATACAACAACTCAGAGAACACACAGCGGAAACTATAAATATCTACTCTCAGAAGCCTCCTTCTCCATTGCTCCTCCACAATTCGTCAAGCTAATCCTGAATCCTAACCTGAATTCCCTTGACTACTCATAAAAATTTGAGTACCTAAGAGTTTATGAAAAATAAAAATAAACTCCGGGTCAGACATGGGTCTGGTGTGAGTAACAGGTTAAAGTTGCTTAACTTTCAAAAACCTTTTGAAAAGAAAGGTATCACGTAAGACTTCCTACACATAAACATGGAAAAGTTTTTACCTTACGCTAACCAAAACGTTTGATAAGAAATCCAATGATATTATAATAGTCTCTAGGGTTTTCAAATAAATAAGAAATAGCCGAAATTGTTACATTCATTAAATTCCAGCTACTAGCCACAAAAGTGGGTAATACAATCAAAACCGTTGGCACTTATTGGATTTTGGATTCCATACAATGGCAGGGCTATTGGGGTACCGCCCGTCACAGTACGTGGCCTAGATCAACGTACCGAGGATCACTTCCGACCATAATCTTATTAAATTTAAAACACAAGCATATATCAAACCTATGCTAACAACCAAACACAACCAATTCAACCAATCAAACAATACAAAATTTTATACTTTTAAATTTAAATTCAACTAAATTCAAAATCAAATATTTTTCAAATCAAGTTATACATATAAATTCAATTTGAAATAAACATTACAAATCTTATTCAAAATTTATTTATAAAGTCAATACAATATTAATATTATTTTTATAAATCTCTTTTATTAAATAAAAATCATTTTACAAAATATTCATTTTATTAAGTCATAAAACATTTTATTGAATTTATTCTAAGTTTAAAACAAAACCAATTTATTTAAAATATGAACGATATATTTATATTGGAAATAAAAATTCAATTTATTATTTTAAAAAGATAAAATAACCAATTTAAATATTTATTGAAGAAGATTATTAAATTTATCTGAATAATTATTAACAGATTATCAATATCAATTTAATTTTAACTACAGATTATTAAATTGATATTGTCAAAAATTCCGGGATGTTACATCTATTATATTCACAAAAGCTTGGATTTGAATCACAATCACACAGAAAATTGAATGATAAGAGCCATGGAAAGACAGAAAAATTATGTTTTTATATCGAAGATAAGTTTCCATTACAACTCCTTTGAAGCTCGGAATCAAAAGTTTATTTACACAAACTAAGAAAACAAAAGTACTTGCATAATCTAAAGTGACTCTCGTTGAACGAGAGTAATGATTACTTCTTGTGCTTCATCGCCTTCTTTACCTCTGTTGTCTTCTCAGACAACTCCTCTCCTCCGCGTTTACCCTTGGTAACCTTCTTTGATGGAGGAGTGACAGCCGAAGAAGTATGAGGGACATCCATGGGTTCGGACCTAACAGGGAGAATGATCTTCAACGGCTTATTCAAAGTATCGTCGGGGTCCACGGCTTGAGGTTCGACCTTGATCTTGGTAGTTTCTCTCTTCTCCTTCTCGAGCCGCTCCATCATACTCAGCTCAGATGTGTGTTCGGAGGCGCCTGTGATTTCTACTTCATAACTCCCCTCGATGGGAGAAGAAGTCTCAGATTTGTCTTCATCTAGCGCCCCAATCACCTGAGCATCTGGCCCGGGAGCTTCTCCTGCCTGACTGGCCACACCTATCTTTTCACCCACCACCTTGGCGACATCGCACTCGGAGTGGGCCCGAGATCAGAACGACCTGCGTGAAAGCATGAAAAACAAGCATTAGAATACAATCGTCCTTCATAAATAATGACAACATTTGAAATCTTAAAGTGAAGAGTTATCTACCAGGTTCTGGTAGGATCTCAGCCGTCAAGGGGGTCTCACACTCCGGAATGGGAGACATAATATGGACGCCAAGGCCTGGGTCCTCCGGATAGTAACCAATATGCTGCTCAAATGGATCGAGTATCGGTCGATCGGCCGATCGAATAGGCGCATGTGTTGGAGGCACGGCCCCGGATGGACCAGTAATAACATCTTTCCCTTCTTTGAGAGGGAACCTTTGCCATATATAGTTTCAGCCGTAGACAAGTCTGAAGGCTCGTTTCCCTTGAGGAATTCTTTTATCAAGGCCCCCTCGTCAACCTCTTCGGTACCGTGCTCGGCCTTTCTGGTTTCGATTAAAGTCTCCTACGCCTCTGCCAGAGATTCAAGATAACCCTCGCCCAAGAATGTCAAGTCTCGATGCATGAGAACGCGAGCGTTGAACTCAGCAATTAGCGGGTCAAACATATTTTTGACCTCCTCCCTGCCTTCTTCTCTAGCCACCTCAAGACGCGATTCGATGTCGATGGACGCTATCCTCTTGCCCTCTTCACGGGCCTCACTCTTTAACGCCTCAACTCTGGAAAGCTCGCACTCAAGTTTTTCTTTCAAGAGTCGAGTGGCAACGATCTCATCACAATATCGTTGTGACTCCTCTTGGGCTGCCATTTTCTCTTCCTTCTCTCTGCGGAGCTGCTCCTCATTTCCTTAACGCAGAGGCTGAACGCATCCCCATTCTTTTGGAATTGAGTCCTTCTCTAGAGACGAAGTCCCATGGCGCTGAACCGCCTCGTCGAGTTCTTTCTTGTGAGTTGCTTCCATACGAGTGACGGCCTCCACGGTGTCCTTGGCGCTCCGGTGGGCGACGTCAATTTCAGACTTGTAAGTTGTGATTTCTTCGTCCTGAGCCTTAATAATGTCTTTATCGTGGATAGCCTCAAGCTTCAGGCGATCGATTTCATGTTGGCGCTCCACGGGGACTTCGGAAAGTTTTTCAGCCAAGTGAAAAAACGCGCCATGTTGAACATAGACGTCATTGGTACAGGCGATGGCGCTCTACTTGACATGACCAGGGATAGAATGAATCGCCGGGAGGAATTTTAGGCCGTCGAAGCAGATTTTCGAAAATTTATCTTTAAGCTTGGCCAGCCTCTCCGATACTGTCGGGTCTGTTGCAGGAGCGGGAGGAGACGGCTTTGAAAGTACGGCTCTCCTGCGAGATCTCGGGACTGTTGAGTGGTAGAGGAGTCAGAGTGTTGATCCCGGGGGGCATCGGATTGCGACCCCTTATGGCCGCACTTGTCTTTACTAGGTTCCGAATGAGAAGAAGGATGATGGTGGTACTTGGGCTGATAGTGTGTTTTCTTCTGAGATGATGAGTCCCGGGAATGATAATCCCTATCCCCATCGTCGTCTCGGTCCCGACGTCTCCCAAAACCTGACTCACGCCTGGAGTGATAGAAAACAGACGACCCGTGGAGGCTATCAATGTCGTGTGTACGTCCCATGCCACCTGTACGAAATTTGAGAAAGTGTTAGCAATGAGGAGAGTAGTGCGATGACGAAAATCTAAGTACAAATTAAAGTGCAAGTGTTTATGCATGTCCTAGTGTTTTCCCCCGACAGACTAGTTGCTTTACTAATGGGAGTTTTCTCTCCCTAACTCTGGGCTAGAGCGCCCGCATCGCCTCTGACGGGCGAGTGAAGTTGAAATGCTTCCGGATCGTCAAAGTCGTAATTGAGCAGATCATATGGAATGAGAGGTTCGATAGGCCCTTTAAAGAACTTTCTACGTGCTGTGAAGAGGCCTCTTTCTCCGTTGGAGTAAGTGTAACCTTCGAAATTCCGCCAACCTTTTCTTTCCTAATCTTTTACGTCAATCCCTTTTTCCCCTTTGAAGGAGAAGATGACGTTTCGATATCGTTCATTTCGACTATAGGATCTTGAGCGGGACCCAAATTCTCACCTTATGCTTCGGGTGGTTCATTCTCTTTGATTTCCCCCTCTTCCTGTACATCAGGGGTGTGGCGTGATGACGACTCAGCTAATTTTTTCCCTTCACCGGATGCAGGCTTGGGTATGGAGACGCCCTCGGGAAGGCTTACCCGACGACCTTCTGCTAACAGTCTGAACCGCGATAATGACTCATTTTAAATGAGAGTTCGGATGTCTCGTTCTTCGGCGGGAAGAGCTCTAATAGCTTTGACGGCCTAAGAATATCCATGGCCGTCAGGACATGGATTGATACCTAAGAAGATGAAACAAGAGTTAGAGAAGGCATAGCCTCGACCAAAATATGAGTATCGTTCCAAGAAGAAGACTTACTTCCTTCAACCTATCTCCTCGCGAAACCAGGGGGCAACGCACATAGAACCATTCCTGTTTGTACAGGGAAAACTTGCTCCACGTCCCGGTTAAAATTTGGCATTTGTGGTGCGGCTCGAGGAACACAAAGGAGGGGCTATCTCTCCGCTTCTTGATGATATAAATATATCTGATGTCACCAGGAGTGGCCTAAAGAAGACAGTCATGAAGAGTATGTAAGTGCCGTAGATGAAGGTGTGACCGTTTTGGTGCAGCTACGATGGGGCGATGTCGATGTATTGCAGCACGTCTCGAAGAAATAAATTGAACAGTGGCATGTTTCCAACCCAGCACATGAATTTATTACACGCCGTGTATCCAATAGGGGGAAAGTGTGGCCGTTCGTGCCCCGATGGAACCAATACGTCGTCAAAAGGTATTCCGTGAATGGAACATATTCACCGGAGTGCAACTACATTGATTTTTGAAGCCTGTGAATCGACAGGGTTATCCAAGAGAATCAATGCCTCCAGGGTGTCGGGGGATAAGTTATGTGCAGGGGAGGTTGATTAATTTAAGACATCTGCGATTTCCTGTTGAGAGGATGGTCCCGGTCTGTCATAAATCATGGCGGAGCTAGATTTCTTAGACATCTTCGATAAATATCGAGTTTGACAAGAGCGCCTGTTTGAGCTATACTTGAAAAACAATCGACGTTAGAATTGACAACACAAGAATTCCCCCCGTGTGGTGTGTGAACTAGTGTGATCATTTGTGTATAAGCGCTGAAAAATTGAAAGTCACGGGGTTACAAATATAAAACTGAGCTCTGAATCATCGCCTTCTAAGACCGTCATCGCTGACCGTCTTCCAAAGCTTGCCTTATGGTGTCTACTATTTCAGATTCAAAAAAGGTTAGAAGAAGTTATCCGATTATGTCGATTTAAGTTCAGGTTCGTGTCCACTGAAACTAGGAGGTGATCAGTCCAAATCAGTTCGATATGCTAGTATGCTGGAGTCCTTGTCCTTGTTTTGTTGTATGATTAGGCAAGGTAAACAAGTGTTCGGCCTAAGCTAAGGGGTGGTGCGGCATTCATAATGGCTTGGCCTAAAAATTGTTCGGCCTAAGTATCAACTGGCCAAACTGTCGTTCGGACCAGCTACTATTCGGCCTGAATATTGTTCGGTCAAACTTTCATTCAGCCTAACTAATGTTCGACCTAGGTAGTGCTCGGCAAAGTGTCGTTCAGCCAAGATTATGTTCAGCCGAAACAACATTTGGCATCCCATCTAACTCATCCTTCCTCCCTAACCTCCCTACCCACTGTTCGGCATGTGGAGAGACACGCAGAACCAGACTACGCCGAGCTCCAACGCTCGGCAATCCTCCCTTAACTACGGTTTCATTTTTTTCCTCTCTTCCTGCATCCACATTGAACCACCAGAACGGGTCGTTCGGCGGGTCATACCAGAACAAGCCGTCCGACATCCTAGCCACTTCGCACAAGAGAACCATGCTGAACCACAATACACCTCCCAACATCTCCCTCGTATACTCAACGCAGGCCACTTCTCTCTCCATCCATACTATCTAGTCCAAAGAAATATCCTAATCGAACTTCAATTCCTCCATCCGCGCAACACCTATCCGCTACAGTTCACATTTACGGACTCGGGTCTCGTGTTAAAACCCATTCATTCGGGGAATAGACTTAGATAGAGGGATCATTACCTAGCTAGCAGATTGAGACTTGGAGAAATCTTGGGTTAAGGACACGACTTTAATCAATGCTGAATGGATTGGGAAGGAATGGTTGTTAACAGGTGAAATTTGCAAGTACGAGACCGCGGAGGTAAAAAAGTGAAAAGAGAAGAAGGACGAAGACGATGGCCTTTATAGGGAAGAAGAAGAAGTCGAAGAGGCTATGGCCGGTGGAACCGATCAAAGCCGCATCATTCGGCTTCGGTACACAAAGTCGTTCGGCGCACGTGGAGCGTTCGGCTTCGGTCGTATCGTTCGGCCTTCGCGTTACACTCGGCACACACCACTTCATCAAGTGCTCATAGGGAAATAACCTCCAATGATGATGGGCCAAGGTTCGAAGTGAAGCACAAAGGATTCGTAGTTCAAAGTGTATCGCGTTCGGTCACACGATACACTTTCCTGGAAATTTGACCGGGCAACTTGGTACTCGACGTTCTATATGTTCGACATACAAGGAAGGCTTGGCATCCACGAAGGTTTGGCATCCATGAAGGTTCGGTCTGAATCTTGTTCGGCATCCCGTGTCCGTTCGGCGTTTGGGAGCGCTCGGCAGTCAGGGGCGCTCGGCATACAAGAGGCACTTGGCATCCAAGTTCGTTCGGCGTCTATGGAACGTTCGGCATGACAGAGCATTCGGCATGTGAGAACGTTTGGCATGGCAGGATTGTCCGGCATCAACTACCGTTCAGCCTAACTATTGCTCGGCCTAAGGATCGCTCGGCCGAGACATAGTTCGACCTGGGTAAAGGTCGGCCAAAATATCGTCCGGCCTTAGTTCTGCTCGGCATACAAACATCGTTCGGCCAAGTCACTGGTTCAGTTTCCAGTATCGTTCGGGGCAAATGCTTCCCACGGCACTCAGAGCGTTTGGCTCCGCTATGCTCGGCATGAGGAGATTGTTCAGCATAACAAGGACGCTCGGCATAAGATCATTCGACATGAAGACGATGGATTGGCATTTGGCCGTTCGGCATGTTTGGGTTGGCACACAACATTTACTCCATTTGGGCCGTGATATCCAACTACCTGGCCCACCAGGGAAGTGCAACCCACCCTCGTCTATAAATAGAGAGGCAGGGGCACAGTGAAAAGGGTTAGTTTTTTGGGAACGCTGGGGAAACTCTACTGCATTCAACACTCATTCAAGACTTAATCTTTTACTTTGCACTTGTATTCAAGTAATTAGAAACAGATTTTATCTGTAATCAACTATCAAGGAAATCAATAGAAATCAACTTCAAAGTGGACGTAGGCAGTTACGCCGAACCACTATAAATTTGGGTTCTTGTCCTCTGCATTTAAAGTTATATATTGTTCTCTATTTTAATTTACTTTCTTCACTAATCTCTCTACACAATCTTTCTAAGGGTGTTAGTGACCAATTTTGGTGCTAACAAAAATCATCCGCTATTATGCGGCGCATAGGGTCTCATCTGCTATATAATGCGGGAAATCAATCACTCCAAATATATATATATAGGCATTATCACAGTCCAATAATCAATAAATAACTGAAATTCAAATTTTCAATGGATTGAGAAGATCTCACCTTTGCTTTTATTTTGCACCAATCCAAACCAGTCATTTCTTCACGATTTAAGACCATACAGCTGCGTTCGGAATGACCACAAACGCTGCTTCATCAATTGTGCAACACTACTCACTCCATCCTGCTGACGATCGCCACTGCCTCGACGACGATCCCTAGTTTCATGCGATGCTCCGACTAGGCCCTCTTGATATCGCTGTCACTCCACAAACACCATCGACCACAACTTCAACCACCATCGCAGCCATGAACCTGACTCGAAGTCGAAACCCTAACTTCTTCTAGTTGTTTTCAAAATCCCCTCAATCATCGCGACAGCCAACATCGCCGCTCTTTGCTTGCGAACCTTCAGATCGCCATTCACGGACCAACCCAGAGCCACTCTACCTTTATCGAACGCGCGCTGCGTGCGAGCGCGTGACTGGTGTGTTCTGATGTCGCCAATTGAGGTCGCATGCTTGTTGCGCCATGCGTCAATTTGCGATTAGATCGCGGCCTTGATTTAAAATGGAATTCGATTTAACTAAATTTCTGAGAATTTTTTATCTTGCTCGGCCTTTGATTTCGTTTTAAGTTTTGCTGATCGTCCGCCATTAAAAAATTCCTTTTTATATTACAGGAGCAAATCGATTTGAATGAGAATTATAGGAGCGGTTCATCTGGGTGGGATTTTGAACAAACAAATTTTTTTAAGAAAAATGGGTATAGGTTATTTATTTATTTTTTTAAATCGCTTACGTTTCGATTTGTATTAGTAAGGAAAGCAACATGTAATAATTGCCTTAAGAAAACATTATATCAAATATATATATTAGTTTTAAATTTAAATTCAAAGTTAAATTATTTCAATAAACGCAACTCAAAATCTAGAATTCTGATCGAGGCGTGTCGCCAGGCGTTTATAATGTTATATGCCTATTCTGAACGCAATGGAAAAGGTTCCGTGTCCAAATTCGATCGTAAGGAGAAGATAGATTTAGAACCCAGTTATTAACTTAAATTTCGATATAATTTTCAGCGCGTTTGATTATCGACCGGCCAAACGATCACTCCAAACATTACAAAAATCAAAATCCAATAATAATACAATATTACGGGTCCAATGGAACTAGTTTCGTCGAATTTTGAGATTGTGCCTCAGGAGGCTATTTTAAACTATCAATTTAAACGATAAATTTTCAAAATCGAACAAATCATCTCCAAATTCAATTTTGAAGCTTCCATTATCTTCAGTATTGTCTATATAAATTTTCTAAGCCATCAAATTATTTTTAGTAGGCTTAAAACCGACGATTCAAATTTTTACCCAAATTTCTATTATTAAATTCAGTAATTAACTTGCCAAATTCATAGTTATATTTGAAATTCAAGTTAACTATCTTTCAAATATTTAAAATCAACTAAATATTTCAATTTCAAACATCTAAAATTTTCGGGTCGTCACATTCTTCCCCCCTTAAAGGAATTTCGTCTCAAAATTACTAGTTAAGAAGAATGACCCTTAACCCGTTTAATTTTTTTCCCAAAACCAAATAGGTTTATCAACTTGCCAAAACAAATATTTTTTTATTAGAGCCCCATTATCACTTCAGCTATATTTCTAAAATCTTCCACAGTTTCCAAACAACATTGTTTTCCTAACAATTTAAATTTAAATTCAAATTTTAAAATTTTAAAATTTTCCTAATTTTTTTTGTAGCTCCCTAAATTTTCAAATTTTTTTGTCGGCGTCTCCTTTGCACGGCTAGCTTGATACGACTACAAAATGCCACCGTAGGCCCCCAGATTCAAAAACAAAGTGAAAAGCCAAGCCGCTAGACAAGAAAGTCTCAAATTTCATACTGAAATTTAAATACATACATTTTTCGAGCAATTCAAATTTATCTTCAAAATCAAATCACAATTTATCTTTTGCCTTTAAAACACCAGTATATTCCACAAGCAATAATGTTCCAATCACACTATTCTAAATCATATTTCACATTTCTTTACAAAATTTCATTATTCATTTCAGTTAAACCCATACGATACACTTATATCATTAGTACGCAATACCAATTTCGATCGCTCACTCGATCACACAATTTCACTTCCGAACTAGTATCGTCCACCCGACTTCCTAGTGTGGACTCAAATCTGATTTCTTGATCAGATCCGTCATTCTCCTTGCATAGCCGTAAACTATGATAGAGAATTTTCAAAATCAACCAAAAATCCATATCCAGGTTCCTCGTCGAAAATCGAGTGAAAAATCCTAAATCGGATCGATATAACTATCTCAAAATTCTGGGCTCGAATTCTGGATCAAATCACTATGGGAATAAAATAATATACGTACATCCTATGTATTTATTTCTATTGATTATCAACTATATCAATTTTCTTTTATTCACATTTATTTTGATTTTCATTCACCATTTTGCAATTTCCAGTTTAATCTTAGCACATTATTCAGTACCAAATTTTGCTTAAGAACATTGCCATTTATTTCGTAAGTTCAATGCAATAGTCCATATACTTCCCATATTTTAATTTCAATTCACCACTTTGGATTTATCTATATTTTTATTAAACCTGAATTTCCAATTCCATGTAACTCAATTCACCTTTCATTTATAAATATTCCATTCAATTCATTCCAAACCTTATCTATTTGGTCATTCCTTCAATTAGTTTCACTTACTAATTTTATTTTAATACTTCGCTTTGTTTATCACAAATCAAATTCAATTTCCAATATTCAGCTAGAATTTCATTTACTTACAAATTCCAAACGAATTTCAACATTCAATTTCACTTTCATTTTCTTGCAATTGTAAATTCATTTATTCATTCACAATTTTATTTTTCACCTTAATAAATTTTTATTCCATAACTATTTTTTATCAGATTCCAGAGTCTTTCCAACATTTCAAAATCATTTTTTGAAATCAATTCAAATTATCTTTTGAATTCCCAAAACCAAACCCAGTTTGTAAACAATTTCAATTTAAAATAATTCGACAGCAATTCCTCTCCTGGAAACTCGAAAATGAACATCGATGATGATGCAGTCATCACCGAAGTTATTTTCCAGCGACCGAAAAGAGTTTAGTGCTTTTATCGCTTTAAAACATTTTTGACAAAACTTTTGAAAATCATTTCCAAATTCAAGGGAATTTACACTTTTCACCAAAGTTTCAATTTTCAGATCCTTCAAAAACATTTTCAAATATTTCTTTGGAATTCTATTTCAAATTATAAATCACATTTACAATTTATATTTACATATCCCATTTGTATATGAATTTACATTCTTAGCTTTTAGTTATGATTTCAATGTCTTATTCAATTTTACACTTAAATGATAATAATTTAATATTATCACTTCCTTACACCCAAGCAACCATGTATGACTATAAAAATTTATGGAAAATCATTTTCTTTTATATACAAAATAGTTTGGATAAAATTATTTCTACCCGATTTTTAAAACAATACTGTGTCGGTTTATCTTGTTTAAGAGTTTAGAAACCCAATTGATACAGTTGGCCAAACTACACCGACCATAATCTATAAACAATCAACCGATAAGTCAACACAATATAAAACAAATTTATATTCACAAACAAATATGCGCTCATATCTATTATTACACTCAAACTCATTCTTGAGTACTAATGACTCTATCTCTAATGAGTAATCCCCACCAGAGCCAAGGTTGTCGCTTAACCAATTGCTTGATACCACATTGTAACGACCCATTTTTTGATGCTCGAAAGTCGACATCGATACGTCCACTGTATCAAATGTCGCACGGTCGAATGCCGAAAAATCGAACCATTAGGGTTAAAGAAGAAGAAGATAGAAGAAGAAACAGAAACAACGACAGAATCTCACATTTCGCAGCGGAACAATATATAACGGATAAATAAATAATCTTTAAAATAAAAGCTCGATATCAGTTTTTTTTACATACATCATCAGAGTTTACAACAACACAACAGCGGAACAGAAATATTATATACTAGAGATACGTTTTGCCATCCAGCTTGCCTCCAAATCTCCATATCATACCTTTTCTGACTTCGCTCCCGAATAACTGATAACCTAACTCTAGGCTGCCCGTGTGGAAAATTATGGTCACCCAGAGTTTAGAAAGGGAACAATAAGCTCCAAGTCAGTCATGAGACTAGTGTGAGATCTTAAAACAGTTATTTTCACAAAGAAAATAAAAATAAATCCGCTATGCTTTTGGAAAATGAAACTACCATAGGGCCTCCCCGCACACACACAATGCAAGCACACAGTTGGTGGAGATTTCTCCTTATGATAGTCAAACATGCTTGATACACAAAAAATAAATTTATATTATCATAAATGCATAATATGGAAAACATTTCGAAAGTATAATATAAATCTTAGCCCGCATACGTGCCATTATAGTATGCCTAGCATAGCTACCATATTAGATGGTAGGTTCTACAACTAAAGCCGTACAAGGCGCGTATGGGTGATTGGATTTCCAACGAATGGTCAGGCTAAGAAACTTCCTGGGCCACATGGGTACGCCTCCATAGGGACGCCTCGAGAACCTAACCGGATCTCTGCCAACACAAGGCCGGGTTACCTCTGTAACTTGGTAACTAACTCTCACGAGTATGCCACCCAGCGGTCGTAACCGACCTTTATCCGAGGATCCTCAACCATAAAGCAATAAGCACAAAGTAATAAATTTACAGTAACCACATAGGTTAAATATTTGGGCTCCATACCATGATACTACCCTTTTCCAGAAGGAAATGGACATTCCCTCAGGGGGTGTTACCCCCAAATAACCTCGCTGCATGTGACGCCCCACCTCTATACCCACGCTAGCCAAGAACACTCCGGAGTAGTGCTGTCAACTAGCACGGAGAATAAGGCTGTTGAGGAGCGACCATCCATGTAATTGCTTATCACACGGTGGCTATAAATAATCTTCGGAAACAAACATAGAAATAATCATATCACAAATCAGTCACAGATATCCATATCACAAAGGCGGAAGAAGATATGAATATATATAACTAACACATGAAAGTGTACATCAGAGTAGTGGTTAGTAAGATCCACGATAATACAAAAGAATAGCAACACGTGCTATACAAAAGAATACAACTATGAGTCTATATCTCAAGTGTATACAACAAAAAACTGCTAATCTAAACAGTTAGCCAAAAGTCAGAGTGATGAATCCCTGGGAAGAAGTCAAGCAAAAGCACCCGTAACATCTCGGTCTGACCCGAGTATTATTTAAGAAAATAATAAACGGATCAGTCTAGCTATAAATATCAGATGACATGATATAACATAAAAGATATGGCATAAACATAAATATCCATAACGACATACCACTATAAGTATGTAAATAATGATCAACAGAAGATCAATCAATAAGAGATAATCAATATCACAAGAATCTTCTCAAAGATTCGAAGAGGGCATCATACCCTAAACTTGTACTCATAACAAGTCAATGACATAAATTCCAGAAATCAACACGAGAAATCCAGAAATCATAAAAAGGGAAAGAGGCCTATCACATGACGGTCCGAAGACCATGGGGAGCTACCCCACATGTGTGAGTGGAATCACACAGATTGAGGTCAAGACTAACCAAAAAGCAGAAAGGTATGTGTGAATGGAATCACACAAGTGGTGTCTAGTCTAACCTTGCAATGAAAGAGACATCGCGCAATTGCTAGTCTAATTCATAAAGCGATCATCAAGATCAACGAGAAGTGTCAATTACACTAAGCTAGTAAATATAGAAGTTTGGCTTCATGTCCCATAACCACTTGCTTAACTTAAATATTTACGAACAAACTGTAAATCTTCACTAATAAAATTGTCACAAGAGGTTCAATCGAACAAGTCCAAGAATTAACCGACGAAGTGAACGCAAGCGTTTCATACCACTTGTTTTACTAAGTCGTTTAATTAGATTTCTCATTCGAGTGAGGTAAAGGCTTGTATATACTAATAGATTGGAAAACGGTTTAAGAAAAGAGCTTTGTTATTAAAAATAGAGTTGAAATTGTTTGTTAAAAGAGTTTTGATATTTACTACTAGTATTGAAACCTTTGTATTATAAAGTGACAAAACACATAAGCAAGTGTAGAAACAATCAGTCACAAAGATCGCATACGGAGATGCGAATAAAATCCAAGGAAATCAGCTCAATGTTTTTCAGATAAGATCCCCTACGGAGGGGGGGTCCAGGGGGGGTGGCAACCCCCCAAGGTGAGGGTGCGGGGGCAACGCCACCGCTTACGGGGTTCGACCTAGTGAAGACAAAATGAGGTCTAACGACCTAACGACTCAAGGGTCATACGACCTAACGGCTGCGACCTAGGGGTCTAAGGGGTCAAGCGACTTAGTGGTTGTGACCTAGAGGTGTTCGCGACCTAACGATGACTCACGACCCAACATGGCCGACTTAACAGAGTCGAGCGACCTAAGGTAAATGGTCCAACGACCTAACTCGAACGACTTATCTGGAGCTTAGGTCGGAGATGACCTACGAGATAAACCAGGCCGACTTAGCGGACGAGCGACCTAAGGTAAATGGTCCAACGACCTAACTCGAACGACTTATCTGGAGCTTAGGTCGGAGACGACCTACGAGATAAACCAGGGCGAGCGACTTAACGTTTGCCTAGAGATTATAGGTAGGAAACGACCTAAGACTTAAAGCTTAACTCGCGAGCGACCTACGGCTTAAGGCCAAACTCGTGAGCGACCTACGACTTAAGGCTTAACTCGCGAGCGACCTAACTCCGAAGTGCCAATACTTCCAGAATGACCTAAAGCCCTGCGACCTATGGTACTAACTCGCGAGCGACCTAACGACTTAACTCGTGAGCGACCTAATTCCGAAGTGCCAATTCTTCCAGAACGACCTAAAGTTAAATCGTGAACGACTCACGACCCATGGACGAACGACTTAACTCCGAACGACCTAAAAATGGCCAGAACGACCTAAGTGCAGAAAATTCACCAAAATGCTAAAAATTGGAGTTTTTCGCCAATCCAATCCAAACCAAATGCAAATGTGCATGCAAAAGTGATAGGGAATCATTCCCAACAGTCCAATATAGTTATAGACTAGATTTGTGAGACAAAAATCTCACCTTTGCACTAAAGTTTATGAAGATGAAGCTTGAAGGCAAGGAGAAGCAATCCAAAGCTTGAATCCAATATCTTCTACTTGAATTTGGAGTTGAATGTTGGATTTGCAATTGAATTTGTGCTTGGAGTTTTAATTTCCCATTCCCTCCACCATTAATGCCAAAGCTTGATTAGTTAGGAAATTTATGAAGAGTGAGGAGAAGAGGGTTGGAACTTGGGCTTAATATGCTAAACTAACCCAAAGTCCAAAGCGGGAAAAGTTAGTGAAATTTCACTAACTCCAAACCTATCGATGTTTATACTTAAAAAGTTGTAAACGACATTTCGAACTCAATGGAAGTGGTCTCGAGTCCTAATTTGACCGTTTGCAAAAAGTAGCTTTTCGGACCAAAATCCGATTAACGAGTTAATATTTAAATAAAATATTTAAATACAAACTCGATAAATATGCGGGTTGTTACACTGCATTTTTCCTATTTCGACCATTTTTGGGTTGTGACGTCCGACGAAGTCATGTCCATAAAGCTACGCTTTACACAAAAGCCATGCTTTGATCAACAAATGATCAGCAGCACTTCATATGCCACATTACCAAATTGGGAATGTATCGCTTGTACATAACCTCTGAGCTCGTACGTCTCAAGAAGGGTGTTAAACTAAGAGAATAAATTCTCCACCACCAACAGAAATGTATTTGATAGAAACCAGCTTTACATCTCAAAGTGTAACGTCAGACACACATCCATGCAAGTCCGTTTCGAGATCGAACGGAACCGAAGGCACTTCAAAAAAGCCCTTGCAAATCCTGATATTCACTAATCATGTTCGGAATCCCCATCACAAAGGATGTTTAATCTCTATACCGGAGCAACCCAGTGCAGAGACATTCGGCAGGTAATCCTTTCATTTTCGAAAATACCTGGTCTTCAACACCATTTTCTAATGCAATCCAATTTCGTCGTATCATTATTCGGAATTAGTTTTATGACGCAAAGTCCTCTCCCGGCTAATTTGAATAAGGAGCGCTTACTTTATAACTAAATGTTACATTCAGATTTCAAATAAATCATAACAAATTTCCACTTTGATCTTTTAAACAAAAGATCGCTCACAAAGATTTGATGTCATTTTCGGATAACTGTTTAGGATCCAACCCCCAGTCGCATCGAAATTCAAACGCCGTTTAAAGGCCAATATTGATAGTCGGTTATTTAACTATCAGTCAATATTTACAACAATCACCAGACATTTTAAATAATTTTTCCCCCAATTATTTATTTTCAAAATATCTTCGCAAGATATAATTTCAACTTCAACCATTTGAAAACGAATTTCAAATCACTTTCCTCACGTGGAATATATTTCCAAATATTTATTCATTTTCCACTGAAAATCTACCGAGTTCAAATACTTGAAAATAATTTAAATTACTTATCCAAGCTTATGTATTTGGAAACATTTAAAATAAAACTATTTTAAAACACTTTATTTTAAAATATTAATTATAAAATCTAATATCAATATCTCATATAAAAATTCAAGTCCAAACTAATTTTAAAATAAAATTAGTAGATAGAGTATAACTATTTAACTAACCATTTTCTAAATCAAATCTCAATTCAATCTTTAGATAGTCACTTCTTTAATTAGCTAAATAATATTCACTTTAAAGATTTAAAAATAGTTTACAAAAATAATTTCTTCAACAACATTCTTTCAAAACCAATTTCTAGAACATTTAATTTATACTTCAAACACTACTTTGAAAACACTCTCGACTTTCAGGGAAAATACACTTTCCATTTCAGAATGGTCCATTTAAATCAATTATTAAATCCTCTTTGATTTCTTTTAAATTTACATTTCAAATTTGTAAATTCCTTTCCATACTTTTAAAAATAAACCAATATTTATTTTTATTTTTAAATCAAATTTCCCTTTCCTTTATAAATTCATATTGTGAATTTAAATTTCCAAATGTCCACTGGTATAGATTTTAAAAATCAATTTTCAAATATTCATTTTCAAACACCAAATCGAATCCCAATTGATTTCCAAATTTTATTTCAAATGCAAAATCAAATTCCAAATTGATTTCCAAATTTATTTCCAAACACCAAATCAAATTCCTAATTGATTTTCCAAATTTTATTTCAAACACCAAATCAAATTCCAAATTTATTTCCTTTTAAAATAAATTCCTTAATCTCTTCCAAACTATTTAAAATCCGAATTTTTAAATAAATTCTTCAACCTTTGAATAATATTACTCAAATCCATTTATTAAAATCCTTTCCCATATTTTGGAGTTTTATTCAATAGTATAACAAAAACCAATCTTTATCTTTTTTTTGACTTCCACCTTTTAAATTTATCCAATTTTCAAAAATTAATTTTACTACAAACTTTCTACTTAAATTTCAAATATCAAACTTTACTTATTTCTGGTATCCTACGATACCAAAAATATATTCGGCTAAACCATAGCCTTCAACGATTTCAATCACAAATAATCATACACAGATTATAATTAAATCAACACACATCATATGAAACAAATTCAAATCTTTGAGGAATCCAGTTGGATCCTTCCAACTTGTTTCCATACATCCACAGATGTTAGCGTAACAATTAAATACCAATTCTACTTCGAGGTGGAATATCGTGGTATATGAGATTGTATAAAATCATCCGCTATTATGCGACGCAGAGGGTCTCATCCGCTATATAATGCGGGAAATTAATCACTTCAAATATATATATATATACACACACACACACACACAGTATATATGCTATCACAATCCAATTATCAATCAATAACTGAAATTCAAATTTTCAATCGAGTGAGAAGATCTCACCTTTTCTTTTATTTTGCAATGCAATCCAAACTAGTCATTTCTTCACGATTTAAGACCTTACTGTCGCGTTCGTAATGACCACAAACGCTGCTTCATCGATGGCGCAACACTACTCACTCCACCTTGCTGATGATCGCCACTACCTCGATGATGATCCCTAGTGGCATGCGATGCTCCGACGAGGCCTTCTTAATGTCGTTGCCACTCCACGAACACCAACTTCCGCAACTTCGACCACCATCGCAGCCCATGAACCTGACTCGAAGTCGAAATCCTAACTTCTTCCAGCTGTTTTCAAAATCCCCTCAATCTTTGCGACAGCCAACATCGCAGCTCTTTGCTTGCGAGCCTTCGAATCGCCATTCACGAACCAACCCAGAGCCGCTCCGCCTTTATCGAATGCGCACATGCGTGTGAGCGCACGACTGTTGTGTTCTGACGTCGCCGATTGAGGTTGCTTGCTTGCTCCACCACGCTATTCAATTCGCGATTAGATCGCGACCTTGATTTAAAATGGAAATTGATTTAACTAAATTTCTGAGAATTTTTTAATCTTGCTCGGCCCTTGATTTCGTTTTAATTTTTGTTCATCGTATTCCATTAAAAAAAATTCTTTTTATATTACTGAAGTAAATCGAATTGAATGAGAATTAGAGGAGCGGTTCTTCTAGGTGGGATTTTGAACAAACAAATTGTTTTTAAGAAAAATGGGTTTCAGTTATTTATTTATTTTTTAAATTGTTTACGTTTCTATTTGTTTTAAAGAAAAACGAACGCATGTAATGACATTTGCCAAGTGTTAATAAGGAAACCAAAGTGTAAGAATTTCCTTAAGAAAACATTATATCAAATATATATATTAGTTTTAAATTCAGACTGTTTCAATAGACGCAACTCAAAATCTAGATCTCCGATCGAGGCATGCCGCCAGCATTTATAATGTTATACGCTTATTCCGAACGCAACGGAAAAGGCTCCGAGTCCATATTCGATCGTACGGAGAAGATAGCTTTTTGAACCCAGATATTAAATTAAATTTCGATATAATTTTCAGCATTTGCTTATCGTACGGCCGAACGATCACTCCAAACATTACAAAACTCGAAATCCGATAATAATACAATATTACCGATCCAATGGAACTGGTTTCGTCGACCGAGACTGTGCCTCGGAAGGCTATTTTTAAATATCAATTTAAACGATAAATTTTCAAAACTGAACAAAGCATCTCCAAATTCAATTTTGAAGCTTCCATTATCTTCATTATTGTCAATATAAACATTCTAAACCATCAAATTATTTTTTACGGGCTTAAAGCTGACGATTCAAATTTTTACCCAAATTTCAGTAATTAAATTAAATAATTAAATTTCCAAATTCATAGTTATATTTGAAATTCAAGTTAAACTATCTTCCAAATATTTAAAATCAACTAAGTATTTCAATTTCAAACATCTAAAATTTCCGGGTCGTCACAAATACCAAAATAGTTGGAAATTCTGGTGAGGTGCACATCATGGTCTAGTGTGTTTTCATGGCTAGAAATGTTCTTTTGAACAAAGTCATCCAAAATTTGAGCCCAATTTATATCATATTTTTCAAAAATAGCAAAATGAGCTTTGAAAACTTATGAGTGGGGTTGTTATAAAAGTGGAGAGGTCTTTTCCACTACTTTTACAACCAAGAATTTCACAACATAAAACAATAGTAATTACTTTGACAGTACTCCAAATTTTACCTTCTTCTCCTTAGTAAAACTTTCCATTCAAATTAGAATAAAACATTTTAACCAAATCGGTATAACAATCAAAATCATTTTGAGATAAATCAGTTAAACTAACAATGCCATTTTTGAAACCAGATCTTGTAAACCATAAGAATTAAACTCATTAGAATTTGTAAATCCTCCCAAAAAGACTTTTCCATAAGTAGCATACTCAATATAGGTTTTAATGGACTCTTGATCATTAAAAAGTTGACTTTTGATTATGGTAAGCCTAATTGACCTGGATGAAGAGGGTAAAGATGAAGTAGACATTATTGGCTTGATATAGAAGGAAAAAGAGTGAAGAACATTTTTTATTTTGGAATAAAACGTGTGTGTAGAAGATGAGGTAAGAAGTGAATAAATATGAGTTAAATTTTCATGGAACAAGTGAAAAGGTAGCAATTCAAAATTTAAAATTAATGCAAAAGAGTGGGAATTTCAAATTTTTAAATTTCAAAATGATTCTCCAAATTCTGTCAAGTTTGTTGACATATCCATATGGCATATGTCGACATATATGCCAAAGCATTTAAAATTTAGAATTGAAGGAATATTATATATTTATCCACAATTGTCATACTATTATATTCATATACACTTCTTATTATTATATATTTATTCCTATATTAAGTAATTTCCAAAAAATAAAATAATAAAATAATAAAATATGAAATGTAAAAGTACCGATTTTATTGTTTTCTTTGTTTGATCTGATTATTATTCCATCATGATGAAACACATGGATATTTTTAGTGTTCGGTTCATTATCACTAGATATTATATCGGAATCATCTAATGTTTCATTGTATGCTCTTTTTCTCTTTCTGAATGAATTGGTATTTGGTGAATTCTTTATTTCCTTTGGTGTAGGAAGTCTCTTCGTAGATGGTTAGATTCACCATAATCGTAATATTAAAAAAAATTAATTTCAATTTTACAAAAACTATTCATCTTTCTATATTTTGTAAACTTTCTGAAATTATAAATCATAAGAGCAATTTCCTCATCATTATCTGTTGCATTAAATGTAATCGATTCCTTTTTAGTTGCTTTGTTTTCCCATCTACCCTATAGTCGTACTTCATAGGATGTTAGATTACCAATTAATTCTTCAATTTTCAATGAAGTAATATCATTGACTTCCTCTATTGCTAATTTTTTTGATCCCCTTTGGAGAGAGTGAAATAACGATTTTTCTAATTTGATCCTCTTCTAAGAAATTTTTACCTAATGATAGTAATGAATGAACTATATCCTGAAGTCTAGAATACATGTACGAAATGGATTCACTTTGTTACATTTCAAAAAGTCGAAACTGATTATTTATAATGGAAATCTTAGTTTGTTTTACTTTACTAGTACCCTCATGTGAAACTTGAAAAGTTCTCCAAATTTCATAAGCAGTCTTACAGATAGAAACTAGATTAAACTCATTTTTATCTAAGGAGCAAAATAAAATATTCATACCCTTAGAGTTATTGACTGCTTGTCTTCTTATCTAGTGTCCATGTCGAGTATTCAGTTTATGGCTTGGTGTTCTCACTCTGTGTAATGTTCCTAATATATAAACGATTAAACTGTAAATAAATTTTCTTTCTACATGACCAGTAAGTGTAATTACTGCCATTGAATAGTGGAGGTCTAGCTGTAACGACCAAAAATTTCGACCACGAAGATTCGACACTAATAAGCTCACTGTAGAAATGCCGAGATATCGAACGCCGGAAATTTCAGATTGTTAAAGAAAGAAGAAAGAAGAAGAACAGAAAACAACAACATCTCACATTCATAGTGAATTAAATATAATATCAAATAATAGCATTTATAAGAAAGCTATAATTTTTAATTTACAACAACACATCAGAGTTAAAACCAATAATAAATAAACTGGACAGTTGTACAACATGTCCCAGACTACAGACAATACACTCTAATACATAGCGGTAAACTCCATACGAACCTGCCATCCAGCTTGCCTTTTGAACTCCATAACATCCTTACCTAAAAATCTGTAATACTCAGTCTGACTCGAGCATTACATCAAAGTGAAACCCGGGTCAGGCTAGAAACCAGCGTGAGTAAACCCATCTACATAAAATATAAGATATGAAACTATTTAAGACCCGTGGTAACTCATAAATTACTACAAGTTCTTTACTTCCCATAGTCAAATACACATCCTGTAATCATATCTAAGCATTAATACTCAGATTAAATGACCAAATTCACATCATTTAATCCATTCCATCCTATTTATATATCAAAGTCAAATCCATAAAGAATTATTGTAGATTCCAAATTGAAGTGGTTTCGGGTATTTACTGATACCCGACCCCGGTCTCTTCGAATCCAATATTATCCTAAAAAACAAAGCTGTTTAAGTTTAAACAATTCCATTTATAGCCAGGATTAGCTATTTACATAGCCATTCATCATAGACAAATAAACCATACTATCACAGTTCAACCCAAACATATCATATTCCATAGCATAACAAATCATATATCAGCTATCATCTAATCTAAGGCATACAATACCATTCAATTATTCATAAGCAAGATTAATTTGTCACACCATTTCTAATTAATTTAATTTACTTAAATTAATTACTTCAATCACTATTAATCCGGCCTACTTAACATTATTTAATTATAACCCAATTAATTAATTATCGTTTAATTTACCCATTAATTATTCATAATTACTTCCATTAAGTAATTATCCCATTGGTTAATTATCCTTAATTAATTAATCTTTATTTATTAATTAACTTAACTTTTAGTTACTAATTAAATTAATTAATACTTAACAAATTTATCCTTTAATTACTTGCATTAAGTAAATATCATTTAAGTATTTAATCTCTAATTACATAATCAAATTATCCTTAATTACGAATTAATTAATCTCTAATTAATTAACTCATAATTAATTAAATTAATTAACTATCTTTAAAGTCATTAATTAATTAAATAAATAAATTACTCTTTAATTACTTTATTAATTTAATTAATCCTTAATCATTAAAGGTCTTAATTAACCATAAGATATCCATTTATCTTTATTTAATTTCCAAATTATCATAAACATATTTAAAACGTTTATCTTTATAATTAACTGATTTAATTAAATCATTTAATTTGGTTTTAAAAATAACTTAAGCATTTAACTTTACCAAATTTAGGTTAAACAAATTATATCTCCCTTCAATTAAATAATTTAAAAACATTATAAAATAATAGTTAAAAACTAGATTAAATTTAAATTTAAAACTTTCTTTTATAAAATTTAAAAAAAAACTGTTTAAAATCCTGCTTCGGGTTCAACCCGAAGATCACTCGAGTCCTTCCCCAAGTAAAACCCACCTTCCTTGCTATTTTTTTATAAAAAACTTAGATTTTAGTTTAAGTTAAAATCCAAAACATGATTATAACTCTCACGTTAAACCCGAAGATCAACTCGAGCAAACAACTCCCATCCCGAGTATTCCTTCGAGGCCACCTCTCTCTCCCAAACCAATCATCACTGACACCACCCAACCACCTATGCACATGCACCGTCAATCGCCAGAACTCCGGCCTCCAAGACCACCGCTGACAAGTCTACCTCGACCCACTCTTGCCTTCTGACCACCCAAAAACAAGAATCAAACTTGAAAACAAAATTGAGTTACCTTGATCAAACAGGCACAGCAGCCATCACTAGAAAATTGCCTTGAACTGCCGACGACGACCACCAGCACCCCTGCAACTCCGGCCACACCTGGCTGGCCTTCCATGCTACCATTCCCCTAAGCCCAGGGAAACTTGATCCATCATAGACGCTGCAGCGACCCTATTTCCAGCCTCAACCTATTTTAGGGTTTAAACTCTATTCCGACCGACCATCGCTGCCACGGTGGATGATAAATCCACTTAGCATTTTTGCCAGGACCACTAGACTTCCACCTACCTCCAGCAAAGTTCCCGACCACCCCGAGACCTCCGGCCACCAAGAAAACCCCAAAGCTCACTTTCTGGTCATCCTCGAATAACTCATTCGATCCAAAACTAAAAATTATGATTTTATTTTTAAAAATCATATTTTCCAAGGTCAATTCAAGTTATATACTTGAATCAAGAAATTATAACATTTAATTTTAACGTGTTTAAAATTTCTTACTGTAATATCTAGATTTCGAGAGAATTTCAAACTTATTTCCCATAAACATATTTTTAAAACTTTGATTATGCTTAAACAAAGATAACTTGTTTAAATTCTTAATCCTATAAGAGATTGTACGAAGAGATTTTGAATTTTGATTCAATTTTAAACTCTATAACCATAAACAGAGATGAACATAAACATATTAGACCTGCCACCTCAACACATTCATATATCCAGGAATCCATATGTAACGACCCAGAAATTTTAACTATTTAATTTGATAATATTTAATTAATTTTAAATATTTGAATGATGGTTTGGATTGAATTTTCAATATAACTATGAATATGGCGATTAAATTATAGAATTTAATCTATTGAAAGTGAATAAAAATTTGAATCTTCAATTTTAAGCCGATTAAAAATATTTCAAAGGCTTGTAAAATTCATATTGATAATATTGAAGACAATAGAAGCTTCAGATTTGAAATTTATAGTAATTTGTTCAGTTTTGAAATTTAATCGTTTGAATCGATATTCAAAAATAGCCGTCCGAGGCACAGTCTCGGAATTCGACGAAACCAGTTCCATTAGATCCGTAATATTGAATTATTACCGGATTTCAAATTTCGTATCAATCGGAGTTGTTGTGTGAGAATACAACACCTAAACGCATTGAAAATCTTATCGAAAACTAATTTAATTTAAATTTAAATTTAAATATGCCAACATCAGCTATCTTTCCTTCCGTAAAGTATGCCTAAAATCTAGCCGAGAATCACGAAAGGAAATCGTGATAAGCATGCCCTAGTTTGTTTTAAAATAACTATCTTCCCTCAGTTTTTTTTTTTTATAACCGAAGCCTTTCCTCCCAGATTCAAACAAAAAAATAAAAGTAAAACAATGGCCTCCTCAAATCGCGAAAGCATAGATAAACAAATCAGGGCCGAAGCCTCCCTTAGTCTCGAAAATATTCAGGGATCGAAGCACGCGATCGATTGGGGGGGAAAGCTTGGGAAGTATCGGAGCATTGCAGGAGAGTGGGACGCAGGCGGTGACTCAAATCAGGATCGAGTAGGAGGCGCTTGCGACGCGATTACAGGAGGCGATGTCGTGGCGCGAAGCGGCGGCGTGGGGCATCGCGTAGGGGTCGCGCGTGCGATGTGATGGCGAAGCTTGAGGCTGTGGCGTGCGTACGAGATTGGGCGACAGCGAGGTGGTGCTCGCGCGTGAAGAAGCAGTGGGCGCGCGGAGTATGGGGGCGATGGAGGCGCGCGATTCGAGGCAGTGGGTGGTCGCGGCTGCGTGGTGTCGAGCACGGCATCGCGTGCGCGAGCTAGGGCTTGGGCTATCGGCTGTGCTCTGCGTTCGTGTGAAGGTATTTCGATTTTTTTTTCTCTGATTATTTGGTTTTGTATTTTTTTTACAGATTTAAATATATAAAATATGGGTTTTAATTTTTATTTAAGGTAAGTTATTCTAAAAAGTACAGTAAGTTAAAACAATTTAATGTGTATATCCATGTATAAGTGAATTTAAGGTAAAAGAAAAAAAAATTTAAACAAGTAAAGTTAATTCCTGTTTTATTTTTATAAGAAATTTCTAATTATAAATAGATATACATGTGTTCCAAAGTAGTTAAGTAAGTTTATAAAAGGAAAGAATATTTAATAATTACAAAAAGATGATTTGTTTGTTTAGTAACATGTTTAGAAATTTATTTTTGTCACTAAAAATAGTTTATTAATGAAAATGAGATATAAATTTAAATTTTTAGTTAAATCAATTATTAAAGATAAAATTGGGTTAAACGAAACTATTAGGGAATTAAACTATTTTAGTTGCAAACTGAAAAATAAAATATAAATATGGAAGCAGATTGGAATGAAGGAAAATAAAATATAATCTATTAAAGGAAGATTAATTTATATTTAATTTTTAGTTAAATAAAAATTTTTAAAAAAAGAAATTGGGTCAAAATAAAACCTTAGTTAAATAAGTTTATTTCAAAAGAAAATCAGTTTGAATTTTTTTATTTTTAGTTTAAAATAAAAATCATTAACTTGAGATTGAAATAATTAGTTGAATAAATTTAATTATAGGGTGAGTTAATTAAATCTAAATTTATTTTTGAGTTACCAAGAATAATTTATTAAAAAGGGATTTAGTTTTAAAATTAAATTGTAATTGGATAAATTTATTAAAGGAATTCTAGTTCAAGATTTAATTCTTCGATTAGATAATTTTAAGGAGAAAATTGGTTTAAAATTTAATCATTGGAAAATTTAAATTTATTAAAAGGAAAATTTGTTCAAAATAAAACCATTGGGAAATTTACAATTATCAAATGAAATCACCGATAAATCGAAATTATCAAATGAAAATTTAATTTATTCGATTGATTCGAATATTAATAAATTGTGTATAATATTTATACAAGGTATAAATGAAGAAAACAAGTTGAATTGGAAGTGGATTGCAAACGGGAATAAAGGTGAGAACTTCTCACTCAAACGGAATTTTATTGTTTATTTAAATTTTAAATAGTTAGATTTAAAATTTGTTTGACTGTGTTGATTGAATGCTTGAATGATGATTGATATATATATATATATATATTGGATGTGAATAGACCCTATACGCCGTTAGTAAGCGGTGGTTATTTATTACACACATATACCGCGATATTCCACCTCGAAGTGGAATTGGTATTATATTATATATATAGCAATATATATATATTGGCATATGTATATATTGCAGTTGATTGATTTCCCGCATTTTCTTTTAGCGGATGAGACCCTATTGCGCCGTTAGTAAGCGGATATATATTTATAAAATCCCATGTACCGCGATATTCCGTCTTGAAACGGAATGGTATTGTGCTAATGTCTGTGGATGCAGGGAAACAGGTTGGAGGGATCCAACTGGATTCCTCACAAATATTTATAGATGTTAGACATTGTGATGTTTGACTGTTTATCATATCGATATATGATGTTTGAAAGTTGTGATTGAATATTGATGTGTTGCATCATCGGATCCAATTTTTGAAGTTTAAAAATAACGATTTTGATTTCTAAAGTGATTTGTGGAAATATACGTTTATAAAATATTTTTGGAATTGATTCATCTTAAATAAATAAACGTTATAATTTTAATATTATAAAAATTATGATTTTTGAGAAATACAGTTAAAAGTTGATTTTTGAAAATATGGGATTAGTGATTTTATAAAATAGTTTGAACTGGGATTTCTGAATTTATTATAAGAAGTTTAAAAATAGGATTTATAAATTTTTTTATTTTATAAATCAGAATGATGAAATTATAAAAGAGTTTAAAGATGTTTAAAGTAATAATATAAATTGATTTATATTAAAAGATTTATAAGTTGATATTTATAAATTTAGAATATCTTAAATTATAAAACGAGCTTTTATAGGTGATAGAATGATTTGTAAATGAATTTCATAAAGGAATGAAATCTATAGAATTTATGAAATTTGATTATTTCATAAATTAAAATGATGAAATTATAAGGAGCTGAAAGACGTTTTAAAGTAATAATATAAATTGTTTTATATTAAAAGATTTATAAATTGATATTTATAAATTAAAAATATTGGAATTATAAAACGAGCTTTTATAAGTATTAGAAAGAATTGTGAATGAATTTCACTAATGAATGAAACTTATAGAATTATAACGGTGAAGTTCTAAATAGAATTTTATAAATAAAATTTATAAAGTTATTTAGGAAATAGATGTGGATAAATAAATGAATCTTAGAAGTTATAAGATTTATAGATTTGGGAAGTTTGAAGGAATGATTTTTATAAATAAATAAATTATAAGTATTTGACTTATAATATGAAATTTTAATATATCATTGAGATATGAAATTGAATAGATTTATAAAGTAAATTTATAAAAGGAAGTTGTTATAAAAATAAATAGAAATAGAATTTATAAACGTTGTTTTATAAATCCGCAACGACTTATTTTGATAAGGAATTGTTGTAATTTATTTATGGAATTATATTCATGTTTTAGACAGTGAATAATTCTTTAAAATAAAATGAATAGAAGTGATGAAATTTATTAACAAGTGTATTCACGTTTTTGAATAGTGAATATTATGTTAAAGAAATTATTTTAGATGTGATGTTTTAAATAGAATTAAAACGATCTAAAGATGTTTTAAACTGTATTGAGATTCGAAACCATAGATTTCAACATTTATTGTTGAAATAGATGCTTTCGAGAAATAAAAGGAAATGGTGGATTATAACACTGTTGTTATATTAAATGATTTTCGAAAGGAAATGTTTTTGTATAGTATTGGGATTTATATATCTATTTTAATTTCGAATCCCTATACTAGTGATTTTGGGTTGTCGTAACGATGTTTTACGCGACATTCGTTTTGACCCAAATGAATATGTTTAAGTGAATGATTTCCTTAAAGAATGAAATATATACTTAATTTCGATTAGGGTATATTAAATATTTTCTAAGTATAGAAAATAAAAAGATCTGTGAATTACTTATTTTTAATAAGTATAGAAATGCTTTTCCAATATTAAGTGAATATTTGGAATTTATCTTTTTTGAAGATAAATTGAAAATGAATATTAGAAATTGAATGGAAATCGTATATTCATAAATATTTTGGAATGTAAATTCAATATAGAATTTATAAATGAAATTGGGAAATTAGATTTAAAAATAAATATTGATTTATTTTTAAAGTATGGAAATTATGTTTATATCTTGTAAAGATATTTTTGTGAAATAAATAATTTGGAAAATTATTTGGAATCTGGTGATGTTGGCATATCTATTGATAGTTCAATAACTGACTATCAATATTTCCTTTAAATAGGTATTTGTTGTGATTTGTTTGAAATTGAATGCCACACTTGTTTTTTTTTTTAAATAAGCGCTCACTATTCGGGTTAACCGGGAAAGGACCTTGGGGTCGTATAACCCATTCCGAATATGTGATACGTCGTTATGAATTGCATTCGAAGATCGGTGTTGAAGACCGGATATTTTCGAAAGCGAAAGGATTTCTTGTTGATTGTCTCTGCACTGGCTGATCCCTGGTATTGAGATCTCCATATGTGATGGGAAATCCGAACGTGATTAGAGATTTTTCGGATTGCGAGGACTTCTTTGTAAGTGCCTTCGGTTCTGTTCGAGCCCGGAACAGACTTGTATGGATTGTGTGTCTGACATTACAAGTTGAGATATAAAGCAGATTTCTTTCAAATATATTTCTGTTGGTGGCGGAGAAATTATTCTTTTAGCTTAACACCCTCCTCTGAGACGTACGAGCTCAGAGGTTATATAGTTGAAGTTATCAGCGATATATTCCCAATTTGGTAATGTGATATGCTGAGTGATGCTGAAATGATCATTGTGTTGACTATTATGATAGGATCATTTATTTGATCGTCTATCTTAGTGATCATTGTGTTGATCATTTGTTGACCCAAAGCATGACTTTTGTATAAAGTATGTTTTTGTGGACGTGACTTCGTTGAGCCTCACACCCCGGAAATGGTCAAAACAGGAAAGATGCAGCAAGGTTATGAGGGGTAGCACTCTTTAGGGTATGTACATTTCCTTCTGGATAGAGGTGGTATCATGGTATGGAGCCCAGATATTTAACCTATGTGGTTACTGCGAATTTATTACTTTGTGGTTGTTGGTTTTCGGGATCCCGTGAGAAAGGTCGTTTACGATCGAGGAATGGCGTGCTCGTGTCAGTAGTTACCCAGTTAGGGGTAACCCGGCCTTGTGTTGGCAGAGTTCAGGTTTGGTTCTCGGGAATGTCTTTCCAGAGGCATTCTCATGTGGCAATGGGAAGTTCCTTGGCCTGACCATTTGTTGGAAATCCAAAGAAACAATACGAAACTTGTACGGTATTAGTTGTAGAACCTATCATTCACTTATGGTGTCGCAACACTGTTTGGATGGTAGCTATAGTAGGCATACGATAATGGTCGTATGTTGGCTAAGATTTATATTCTACTTTCGAAATGAATTTCTTCTACACTATGCACTAGTAATAATATCAAAGGTTATTTTTAATGCGTATCAAGCATCTTTGACTATCATAAGGAGAAATCTCCTCCGATTCTGCGTTTGCATGTGTGTGTGTGCGGGAGGCCTTATGGTAGTCTCATTTTAAAAAAAAAACCATTGCGAATTGAAATAAAAATATCTCTCTATTTTGATTTTTAAAGAAAAATAAACTGTTTTGAGTTCTCACACCAGTCACATGACTGACTCGGAGATTATTATTTTCCTTCCTAAACTCTGGGTGCCCACCAATTTTCACACGGGCAGTTAAGAGTTAGGTTTATCAGGATATTCTGGATATTCTGGAGTTGCTGGAGGCAAGATGGATGACATGGCGTATTACTAGTACTTAGTATTTCCTTTCCGCTGTTTTAAAATTGTTTGTTGTTGTACACTCTGATGATTTGATGTAATGTAATATAATGTGATGTAATAACTGATATAGTTCTTTGTTTAAAGATTATTCATTTATTATTATATGTTGTTCCGCTGCGAATTGTGAGATTCTGTTACGATTCTGTTGTTTTCTGTTCCGTTCCATTTTCTATTCTCTTTTTCTTCTATTTTAAAAATTTTCTATTCTACCTTCTTCTCTTCTTCTTCCTTTCTTCTTTCTTAAACCTATAACATTTCGGGTTTTCGGCCTTCGATTTTTCGGCAGTCGATAAAGTGAGTATCGATGTTGAATTTTCGAAAGTCGAAAATTCTCGTTTGTTACATTTGGTATCAGAGCTTATGGTTAAGCGACAACCATGGTTCTGTTGGGTATTACTCGTTAGAGATAGAGTCAGCAGTACTCTAGAATGAGTTTGAGTATAATAATAGATATGAGCGCGTAATTGTTAGTTAATATAAAATTGTTTTGAAACGGGTAAATAAAGTAATTTTGCCCAAAACTATTTGGTATAGAAAAGAAATGATTTTCTATGAATTATTATAGTATATGGTTGCATGATTGTTAAGAAAGTGATAATATTAAATTATTATCATTAGTATATGAAATTAAATAAAATGGATTGAATTCAAGTAAACTAACTTGATAAATTTTTAATTCTTAGATTAATGAATTGGAATTTGAATTGGTTAAATTAAAGTTTAGTCGTGAGCTAAATTTGAATTTGTATATAAATTCAAGTAAGTAAAAGAAATAAATTGAAGTTTCCTTTGTTAGTAATTAAGTAAATTCGAGATGAATTGAAATATTGAAATGAATTAGTGGATAAAACTAATTTAAAGTAGTAATAGGAATTAGCAAATGAAAGTAAATCGATAGAATTCAATATTTAGAATTGAGAATTAAATTCGAATGGAATTTCAAATTGTGAATTGAATTCAAATGGAATTTAAATTGTGAATGAAATTGAATTGAAGAGTAAAATTGAATGAAATGAATATATAACTTCAATAGTGAAGTTAAAATATATAAGAAACATATATCGAAATTTTGCAATAGAATTGGCAAATTGGTTTGAATATTGTATTTGGATTTGGATGCTACTACTAGCTGGTTATACAGGTGTATAAAGTGATTGAGATTTTGATTTCAAAGATAAAATTGAATTGCTCGACAAAAAGGTACGTATTTGAATTTCAGTATGAGATTTGATGACTTTCTTCTCTAGCCACTTGGCTTTTCTCTTTTCTTTTTGATTCTGAGGGGCCGTGGTGCCATTTTGTAGTCGTACCGAGCTAGCCGCGCAAAGGAGACGCTGGCGAAATTTTTCGAAAATTTAGGGTGTTAGAAAAATTTTGAGAAATTTTGAAAGTTTGAAATTTGAATTTGAATTTAAATTTAAATTGTTAGGAGAACAATGTTGTTTGAAACCTATAATTGAAGTTGGAAAGCTAGTTGAAATGATAATGAAACTCTAGTAAAAAGATTTGTGTTAGTGAATTGATAAAACTATTAGGATTGTGAAAAATAGTAGACGGATAAGGGCATTCTTCTTAACTTGTAATTTCGGGACGAAATTCTTTTAAGGAGGGAAGATTGTAACGACCCAGAAATTTTAACTATTTAATTTGAGAATATTTAATTAATTTTAAATATTTGAATGATGGTTTGGATTGAATTTTCAATATAACTATGAATATGGCGATTAAATTATAGAATTTAATCTATTGAAAGTGAATGAAAATTTGAATCTTCAATTTTAAGCCGATTAAAAATATTTCAAAGGCTTGTAAAATTCATATTGATAATATTGAAGACAATAGAAGCTTCAGATTTGAAATTTATAGTAATTTGTTCAGTTTTGAAATTTAATCGTTTGAATCGATATTCAAAAATAGCCGTCCGAGGCACAGTCTCGGAATTCGACGAAACCAGTTCCATTAAATCCGTAATATTGAATTATCACCGGATTTCAAATTTCGTATCAATCGGAGTTGTTGTGTGAGAATACAACACCTAAACGCATTGAAAATTTTATCGAAAACTAATTTAATTTAAATTTAAATTTAAATATGCCAACATCAGCTATCTTTCCTTCCGTAAAGTATGCCTAAAATCTAGCCGAGAATCACGAAAGGAAATCGTGATAAGCATGCCCTAGTTTGTTTTAAAATAACTATCTTCCCTCCAGTTTTTTTTTTTTTTTTTTTTATAACCGAAGCCTTTCCTCCCAGATTCAAACAAAAAAATAAAAAGTAAAACAATGGCCTCCTCAAATCGCGAAAGCATAGATAAACAAATCAGGGCCGAAGCCCCCCTTAGTCTTGAAAATATTTAGGGATCGAAGCACGCGATCGATTGGGGGGGGGGGGGGGAAAGCTTGGGAAGTATCGGAGCATTGCAGGAGAGTGGGACGCAGGCGGTGACTCAAATCAGGATCGAGTAGGAGGCGCTTGCG
This sequence comes from Allium cepa, assembly GCA_030765085.1. NCBI lineage: Eukaryota > Viridiplantae > Streptophyta > Magnoliopsida > Asparagales > Amaryllidaceae > Allium > Allium cepa. Next base: position 180,652,540 of record CM060940.1, read on the forward strand.
ACGCGATTACAAGAGGCGATGTCGTGGCGCGAAGCGGCGGCGTGGGGCATCGCGTAGGGGTCGCGCGTGCGATGTGATGGCGAAGCTTGAGGCTGTGGCGTGCGTACGAGATAGGGCGACAGCGAGGTGGTGCTCGCGCGTGAAGAAGCAGTGATCGCGCGGAGTATGGGGGCGATGGAGGCGCGCGATTCGAGGCAGTGGGTGGTCGCGGCTGCGTGGTGTCGAGCACGGCATCGCGTGCGCGAGCTAGGGCTTGGGCTATCGGCTGTGCTCTGCGTTCGTGTGAAGGTATTTCGATTTTTTTTTCTCTGATTATTTGGTTTTGTATTTTTTTTACAGATTTAAATATATAAAATATGGGTTTTAATTTTTATTTAAGGTAAGTTATTCTAAAAAATACAGTAAGTTAAAACAATTTAATGTGTATATCCATGTATAAGTGAATTTAAGGTAAAAGAAAAAAAAATTTAAACAAGTAAAGTTAATTCCTGTTTTATTTTTATAAGAAATTTCTAATTATAAATAGATATACATGTGTTCCAAATTAGTTAAGTAAGTTTATAAAAGGAAAGAATATTTAATAATTACAAAAAGATGATTTGTTTGTTTAGTAACATGTTTAGAAATTTATTTTTGTCACTAAAAATAGTTTATTAATGAAAATGAGATATAAATTTAAATTTTTAGTTAAATCAATTATTAAAGATAAAATTGGGTTAAACGAAACTATTAGGGAATTAAACTATTTTAGTTGCAAACTGAAAAATAAAATATAAATATGGAAGCAGTTTGGAATGAAGGAAAATAAAATATAATCTATTAAAGGAAGATTAATTTATATTTAATTTTTAGTTAAATAAAAAATTTTAAAAAAAGAAATTGGGTCAAAATAAAACCTTAGTTAAATAAGTTTATTTCAAAAGAAAATCAGTTTGAATTTTTTTATTTTTAGTTTAAAATAAAAATCATTAACTTGAGATTGAAATAATTAGTTGAATAAATTTAATTATAGGGTGAGTTAATTAAATCTAAATTTATTTTTGAGTTACCAAGAATAATTTATTAAAAAGGGATTTAGTTTTAAAATTAAATTGTAATTGGATAAATTTATTAAAGGAATTCTAGTTCAAGATTTAATTCTTCGATTAGATAATTTTAAGGAGAAAATTGGTTTAAAATTTAATCATTGGAAAATTTAAATTTATTAAAAGGAAAATTTGTTCAAAATAAAACCAATGGGAAATTTACACTTATCAAATGAAATCACCGATAAATCGAAATTATCAAATGAAAATTTAATTTATTCGATTGATTCGAATATTAATAAATTGTGTATAATATTTATACAAGGTATAAATGAAGAAAACAAGTTGAATTGGAAGTGGATTGCAAACGGGAATAAAGGTGAGAACTTCTCACTCAAACGGAATTTTATTGTTTATTTAAATTTTAAATAGTTAGATTTAAAATTTGTTTGACTGTGTTGATTGAATGCTTGAATGATGATTGATATATATATATTGGATGTGAATAGACCCTATACGCCGTTAGTAAGCGGAGGTTATTTATTACACACATATACCGCGATATTCCACCTCGAAGTGGAATTGGTATTATATTATATATATAGCAATATATATATATATATTGGCATATGTATATATTGCAGTTGATTGATTTCCCGCATTTTCTTTTAGCGGATGAGACCCTATTGCGCCGTTAGTAAGCGGATATATATTTATAAAATCCCATGTACCGCGATATTCCGTCTTGAAACGGAATGGTATTGTGCTAATGTCTGTGGATGCAGGGAAACAGGTTGGAGGGATCCAACTGGATTCCTCACAAACATTTATAGATGTTAGATATTGTGATGTTTGACTGTTTATCATATCGATATATGATGTTTGAAAGTTGTGATTGAATATTGATGTGTTGCATCATCGGATCCAATTTTTGAAGTTTAAAAATAACGATTTTGATTTCTAAAGTGATTTGTGGAAATATACGTTTATAAAATATTTTTGGAATTGATTCATCTTAAATAAATAAACGTTATAATTTTAATATTATAAAAATTATGATTTTTGAGAAATACAGTTAAAAGTTGATTTTTGAAAATATGGGATTAGTGATTTTATAAAATAGTTTGAACTGGGATTTCTGAATTTATTATAAGAAGTTTAAAAATAGGATTTATAAATTTTTTTATTTTATAAATCAGAATGATGAAATTATAAAAGAGTTTAAAGATGTTTAAAGTAATAATATAAATTGATTTATATTAAAAGATTTATAAGTTGATATTTATAAATTTAGAATATCTTAAATTATAAAACGAGCTTTTATAGGTGATAGAATGATTTGTAAATGAATTTCATAAAGGAATGAAATCTATAGAATTTATGAAATTTGATTATTTCATAAATTAAAATGATGAAATTATAAGGAGCTGAAAGACGTTTTAAAGTAATAATATAAATTGTTTTATATTAAAAGATTTATAAATTGATATTTATAAATTAAAAATATTGGAATTATAAAACGAGCTTTTATAAGTATTAGAAAGAATTGTGAATGAATTTCACTAATGAATGAAACTTATAGAATTATAACGGTGAAGTTCTAAATAGAATTTTATAAATAAAATTTATAAAGTTATTTAGGAAATAGATGTGGATAAATAAATGAATCTTAGAAGTTATAAGATTTATAGATTTGGGAAGTTTGAAGGAATGATTTTTATAAATAAATAAATTATAAGTATTTGACTTATAATATGAAATTTTAATATATCATTGAGATATGAAATTGAATAGATTTATAAAGGAAATTTATAAAAGGAAGTTGTTATAAAAATAAATAGAAATAGAATTTATAAACGTTGTTTTATAAATCCGCAATGACTTATTTTGATAAGGAATTGTTGTAATTTATTTATGGAATTATATTCATGTTTTAGACAGTGAATAATTCTTTAAAATAAAATGAATAGAAGTGATGAAATTTATTAACAAGTGTATTCACGTTTTTGAATAGTGAATATTATGTTAAAGAAATTATTTTAGATGTGATGTTTTAAATAGAATTAAAACGATCTAAAGATGTTTTAAACTGTATTGAGATTCGAAACCATAGATTTCAACATTTATTGTTGAAATAGATGCTTTCGAGAAACAAAAGGAAATGGTGGATTATAACACTGTTGTTATATTAAATGATTTCCGAAAGGAAATGTTTTTGTATAGTATTGGGATTTATATATCTATTTTAATTACGAATCCCTATACTAGTGATTTTGGGTTGTCGTAACGATGTTTTACGCGACATTCGTTTTGACCCAAATGAATATGTTTAAGTGAATGATTTCCTTAAAGAATGAAATATATACTTAATTTCGATTAGGGTATATTAAATATTTTCTAAGTATAGAAAATAAAAAGATCTGTGAATTACTTATTTTTAATAAGTATAGAAATGCTTTTCCAATATTAAGTGAATATTTAGAATTTATCTTTTTTGAAGATAAATTGAAAATGAATATTAGAAATTGAATGGAAATCGTATATTCATAAATATTTTGGAATGTAAATTCAATATAGAATTTATAAATGAAATTGGGAAATTAGATTTAAAAATAAATATTGATTTATTTTTAAAGTATGGAAATTATGTTTATATCTTGTAAAGATATTTTTGTGAAATAAATAATTTGGAAAATTATTTGGAATCTGGTGATGTTGGCATATCTATTGATAGTTCAATAACTGACTATCAATATTTACCTTTAAATAGGTATTTGTTGTGATTTGTTTGAAATTGAATGCCACACTTGTTTTTTTTTTTAAAATAAGCGCTCACTATTCGGGTTAACCGGGAAAGGACCTTGGGGTCGTATAACCCATTCCGAATATGTGATACGTCGTTATGAATTGCATTCGAAGATCGGTGTTGAAGACCAGATATTTTCGAAAGCGAAAGGATTTCTTGTTGATTGTCTCTGCACTGGCTGATCCCTGGTATTGAGATCTCCATATGTGATGGGAAATCCGAACGTGATTAGAGATTTTTCGGATTGCGAGGACTTCTTTGTAAGTGCCTTCGGTTCTGTTCAAGCCCGGAACAGACTTGTATGGATTGTGTGTCTGACATTACAAGTTGAGATATAAAGCAGATTTCTTTCAAATATATTTCTGTTGGTGGCGGAGAAATTATTCTTTTAGCTTAACACCCTCCTCTGAGACGTACGAGCTCAGAGGTTATATAGTTGAAGTTATCAGCGATATATTCCCAATTTGGTAATGTGATATACTGAGTGATGCTGAAATGATCATTGTGTTGATTATTATGATAGGATCATTTATTTGATCGTCTATCTTAGTGATCATTGTGTTGATCATTTGTTGACCCAAAGCATGACTTTTGTATAAAGTATGTTTTTTTGGACGTGACTTCGTCGAGCCTCACACCCCGGAAATGGTCAAAACAGGAAAGATGCAGCAAGGTTATGAGGGGTAGCACCCTTTAGGGTATGTACATTTCCTTCTGGATAGAGGTGGTATCATGGTATGGAGCCCGGATATTTAACCTATGTGGTTACTGCGAATTTATTACTTTGTGGTTGTTGGTTTTCGGGATCCCGTGAGAAAGGTCGTTTACGATCGGGGAATGGCGTGCTCGTGTCAGTAGTTACCCAGTTAGGGGTAACCCGGCCTTGTGTTGGCAGAGTTCCGGTTTGGTTCTCGGGAATGTCTTTCCAGAGGCATTCTCATGTGGCAATGGGAAGTTCCTTGGCCTGACCATTTGTTGGAAATCCAAAGAAACAATACGAAACTTGCACGGTATTAGTTGTAGAACCTATCATTCACTTATGGTGTCGCAACACTGTTTGGATGGTAGCTATAGTAGGCATACGATAATGGTCATATGTTGGCTAAGATTTATATTCTACTTTCGAAATGAATTTCTTCTACACTATGCACTAGTAATAATATCAAATGTTATTTTTAATGCGTATCAAGCATCTTTGATTATCATAAGGAGAAATCTCCTCCGATTCTGCGTTTGCATGTGTGTGTGTGCGGGAGGCCTTATGGTAGTCTCATTTAAAAAAAAACATTGCGAATTGAAATAAAAATATCTCTCTATTTTGATTTTTAAAGAAAAATAAACTGTTTTGAGTTCTCACACCAGTCACATGACTGACTCGGAGTTTATTGTTTTCCTTCCTAAACTCTGGGTGCCCACCAATTTTCACACGGGCAGTTAAGAGTTAGGTTTATCAGGATATTCTGGATATTCTGGAGTTGCTGGAGGCAAGATGGATGACATGGCGTATTACTAGTACTTAGTATTTCCTTTCCGCTGTTTTAAAATTGTTTGTTGTTGTACACTCTGATGATTTGATGTAATGTAATATAATGTGATGTAATAACTGATATAGTTCTTTGTTTAAAGATTATTCATTTATTATTATATGTTGTTCCGCTGCGAATTGTGAGATTCTGTTATGATTCTGTTGTTTTCTGTTCCGTTCCATTTTCTATTCTCTTTTTCTTCTATTTTAAAAATTTTCTATTCTACCTTCTTCTCTTCTTCTTCCTTTCTTCTTTCTTAAACCCATAACATTTCGGGTTTTCGGCCTTCGATTTTTCGGCAGTCGATAAAGTGAGTATCGATGTTGAATTTTCGAAAGTCGAAAATTCCCGTTTGTTACACCATACGCATGCAAAGCATAATTCATCTCAAAAATTCACATACAACAGACATTTATTTACTTAATCTTTTAAAATAAAATGTTTACTTACCTGTAACTTAAGAACAGAGAACAGTTTTGATTTTTGCTTTGGAACTAGATGTTGATCTGGAAACTAGAAAATACTTGATCTCTAAAACAGAAATCCTTGTTGTTGAGATGATCTAGGCTTAGAAACTGAGATGATTTAACTTGATTTTCAGGTTGAATATAGTTGATTGCTGAAAAGATTTTCTGGTTTGAAAATGTTACAGGCTTTTTTTTAGCTACATGTTTGTTGAGAAAGGTTTGTATATTAGAGACGAAATCTGGTTTGATTTTTTGTTACGTGCTTTGTTTTCTGGTTTGTAAAATTTTACAAGGTTTGTTTTCTTTGCTTTTTGAAATGAAGATAGGGAAAAGAACTGGAAGAGAGAAGATAGGTGTTTATATAGAGTTAATTAGGATTTATTTAAAATTAAAAAAAATAAAAATGAAATTGTGACACTTGTTAAATTTACTAACATTTGTCCTTTACATTAGTTAATTATCTTACATATGTTATTAAAAGATTTATAAACTAACACTTGTAATTATGTATGAGTTTTACAAATTTTTAAATGGTTTATTAATTTTTATATTTAATTTCCTAATTAATAAATACTTTTCTTAATTTATATAAATAAACCCATTTGAAGAAAATAATATAAAACAAATTATATTCTAATAAAATTCATACATATATATTTTTAAATCCAAAATATTTTAAGAGATCTACCCTTTGAAATTTCAAATTCAAATTCAAACTCAATTTTAAAATCCAATTTAAAATCAACTCATATATATATTTTTAAACAAACACAAATTTAGTTTGTAAATAATAATTCTATTAAAAATCCATTATCTATATATATATAAACAATCATTATTATTTGCCTTCAAAAGAATAATTTGTAAATTTTAAGTAATTATATTAGGAGACTATCAAATAAATATTTATCCAGATATAAATATTTATTATCAGAATTATTTGTTCAATCTATAAACCATTATTTTTTAACAGTTAAATCAGATAATTATCCAATTTTCTGATGCCCAAACTGGGTTATCACATTCCTCCCCCTTCAAATCTTTTCGTCCTCAAAAAGGAATGAAGCCAGAATTTATTCAATAACTTAAAATCAGATAATGTAACGCCCCGCCTTTTCGCACGCTTTAAACCGACGATAAACCACACACGTCAGACTTTGTAACAACCCGCATATTTATCGATTTTATATTTAAATATTTTATTTAATTATTTTGTCGTTAATCGGATATTGGTCCGAAAAGCTACTTTTTGCAAACGGTCAAATTAGGACTCGAGACCACTTCCATTGAGTTCGAAATGCCGTTTACAACCTTTTTAAGTATAAACATTCATAGGTTTGGAGTTAGTGGAATTTCACCAACTTTTCCCGCTTTGGACTTTGGGTTAGTTTAGCCTATTAACCCCAAGTTCCAGCCCCCTTCTCCTCACTCTTCATAAATTTCCTAACTAACTCAAGCTTTGGCATTAATGGTGAAGAGAATGGGAAATTAAAACTCCAAGCACAAATTCAATTGCAAATCCAACATTCAACTCCAAATTCAAGTAGAAGATATTGGATTCAAGCTTTGGATTGCTTCTCCTTGCTTTCAAGCTTCATCTTCATAAATTTTAGTGCAAAGGTGAGATTTTTATCCCACAAATCTAGTCTATATCTATATTGGACTGTTGGGAATGATTCCCTATCACTTTAGCATGTACATTTGCATTTGGTTTGGATTGGATTGGCGAAAAATTCCAACTTTAAGTGTTTTTGGTGAAAATCTGCCCTTAGGTCGCTCTGCCTTTACTAGTTCGTTCGCGTGGAAAAGTCTCGGCCTTCAAATAGCTCGTTTCCGACCTAAAATAGCCTATAACGTTAGGTCGCTCGGCGCTTCGGAATTAGGTCGTGGGTCGTTGGGCTTTAGGTCATGGGTCGCAAGCTCCTTAGGTCGTAGGTCGTTCGAATGTTAGGTCGCTCGGCCCTTATCCCCTTAGGTCGCTAGGTCGCAACGTTTTAGGTCGTAGGTCGTTCGAATGTTAGGTCGCTCGGCCCTTATCCCCTTAGGTCGCTAGGTCGCGACGTTTTAGGTCGTAGGTCCTTCGAATGTTAGGTCGCTAGGCCCTTATCCCCTTAGGTCGCTAGGTTGCGACGTTTTAGGTCGTAGGTCGTATGGACCTTAGGTCGTAGGTCGTATGGACCTTAGGTCGTATGGACCTTAGGTCGTAGGTTGTAGGGACCTTAGGTCGTAGGTCGTATGGACCTAGGTCGTAGGTCGTTAACTCGTTAACACGTACGGCTCTTTACTACTTTAGGTCGCATGACCTATAGGTCGCTTGCTCCAGTTAGGTCGCTCGGCCACTTTGTTAAGTCGCTCGTCCTGTTGCTCTGTTAGGTCGCAACCTCTGTTAGGTCGGCCATGTTGGGTCGCGAGTCATCGTTAGGTCGCGAACACCATTAGGTCGTTTGACCCCTTAGACCCCTAGGTCGCAACCAATAGGTCGCTCGACCCTATTCCTCTTAGGTCGTTAGACCTCATTTTGTCTTCACTAGGTCGTACCGTTTGGACGGGGCGCTGCCCCGCACCCTGCCGGGGGCGCTGCCCCCTGGACCCCCACGACCTGACCGGGCAGGTCGAACCGTGTAAGCGGTGGCGTTGCCCCCGCACACCCACCTTGGAGGATTGCCACCCCCCTGGACCCCCCTCCGTAGGGCATCTTATCTGAAAAACATTGAGCTGATTTCCTTGGATTTTATTCACATCTTCGTATGCGATCTTTGTGACTGATTGTTTCTACAATTGCTTCTGTGTTTTGTCACTTTATAATATAAAGGTTTCAATACTAGTAGTAAATATCAAAACTCTTTTAACAAACAATTTCAACTCTATTTTTAATAACAAAGCTCTTTTCTTAAACCGTTTTCCAATCTATTAGTATATGCAAACATTTACCTCACTCGGATGAGAAATCTAATTAAACGACTTAGTAAAACAAGTGGTATGAAACGCTTGCGTTCACTTCGTCGGTTAATTCTTGGACTTGTTCGATTGAACCTCTTGTGACAATTTTATTAGTGAAGATTTACAGTTTGTTCGTAAATATTTAAGTTAAGCAAGTGGTTATGGGACATGAAGCTAAACTTCTATATTTACTAGCTTAGTGTAATTGACACTTCTCGTTGATCATGACGATCATTCTGATGATTTAGACTAGCAACTGTGCGATGTCTCTTGTTGCGAGGTTAGACTAGACACCACTTGTGTGATTCCACTCACACATACCTTTTTGCTTTTTGGTTAGTCTGGACCTTAATCTGTGTGATTCCATTCACACATGTGGGGTAGCTCCCCTTGGTCTTCGGACCGTCATGTGATAGGCCTCTTTCTCTTTTCTATGATTTCTGGACTTCTTGCATTGATTTCTAGAATTTATGTCATCGACTTGTTATGAGTACAAGTTTGGGGTATGATGCCCTTTCCGAATCTTTGAGAAGATTCTTGTGATATTGATTATCTCTTATTGATTGATCTTCTGTTGATCATTATTTACATACTTATAGTGGTATGTCATTATGGATATTTTATGTTTATGCCATATCTTTTATGTTATATCATGTCATCTGATATTTATAGCTAGACTGACCCATTTATTATTTTCTTAAATAATACTCGGGTCAGACCGAGATGTTACAGGTGCTTCTGCATGACTTCTTCCCAGGGATTCATCACTCTGACTTTTGGCTAACTGTTTACATTAGCAGTTTTTGTTGTATACACTTGAGATATAGACTCATAGTTGTATTCTTTTGTATAGCACGTGTTGCTATTCTTTTGTATTATCGTGGATCTTACTGACCACTACTCTGATGTACACTTTCATGTGTTAGTTATATATTCATATCTTCTTCCGCCTTTGTGATATGTATATCTGTGACTGATTTGTGTTATGATTATTTCTATGTTTTTTTTCGAAGATTATTTATAGCCACCGTGTGATAAGCAATTACATGGATGGTTGCTCCTCAACAGCCTTATTCCCCATGCTAGTTGACAGCACTACATCGTAGTGCTCTTGGCTAGTGTGGGTATAGAGGTGGGGAGTCATAGACTTAAACCATACAAAATGACAGATTGTTATGGGGTAAACAAGAAAAAGTAGAAAAAAATAGAATCGTGCAGCAGAACGATAAAAAATAATAATCAAATAACAGTTTATGAAGCTGTTTTACAAAATATTTGATTATATTTATACAATACATATCAGAGTACACATACCAGAGAATAATAATTAATGTTGCGGAATTAAATGGTGTAGTGGAATAATATAGTAGATAATAGTACTACAAAACTTCGTCTTCGTCCTCTAGAATAAAATCTTCGATCCTAAAATGCTCGGACCGACCTGAGCGAATTGAAAAGACAAAACACTCGAGTCAGAACTAAAAGATGTTATATAAGTTAAATCAATGGAAATAAATATGAGTGTAACGGCGTCGGAGATGTTTACGGGGTTTGACATCTCCTATTCAGTGTTTAACGTGAGTGCAGTAACTTAACAGATGCTCGGGATTCACACCTCCTAAGGATCCGTTAAACTATTTACTATGTAGTAATATTTTGCTATTATAATAATGTCGATAGTAAAATAAACATACTTTTATTAGCGTTGAGGAGTGACCCAATATTCCCCTTAACACGTAATAGTCCCAGTAGTCAATCCAATATCATAGTCCCTTCTGATCGGGAAGCCACTAGAGGATACCACACGGGCTACGGGAGAAAACCAAACTCATACAAGGCGCGATAGGGTAGGTGACACGGCACAACTAGGCAATGCCAGGGTAGATATACCAATTACGCATCCGGGCTGGTGGTAACGCGTAGCGTGCAGCTACCGCCCACCTCGAGCCACACCCTCAAATAAGAAAAATCAAAAGTAGCCACCGAATCAATCCAAAAGTCAAAGTATAACATCGAAGGGATGTGTCTAATCAAAGGTGCTACCTCATTGGCCCGAGAATCGCTCCTGTTTTAGCCACCTTATGCCAACTCACGGGAGTCGGGTCTACGTATTTACCTCAAAGGAAACACCGTCACCATCTTACATCATTCTGGAATCTCCACCGCGTGCACGGTTGTTAAAGTGATTTTCGTAGTTGGCAGAGAGTATGACAACTTCCGATCCCGGTCTCATTAACAACCCAACGTTTTTATAACACCGCGGTCTTATCAAAATAGTTTATACTTTTAAAACCAGAATATAATATCCATTTCAAATCCATATAAATAAGATATCATTTCCTCTTTTTAAAACCCAAATCAAATTTGATATCATTTTCAAAAATATCCTTTCTAAAACTATAACATTTCAGAGTTATAATATTTCGGAACCAAAACTTGAAATATAGTTTTTCAAAACATAAAACTTTGAATTTCATAACTTTGAAACATACTACACCACTTAAATGGTTTAAATATTTAATTACTTTATATAGTAAAATAGCTTCTTCACCTTAACAAATCAATTACAATATGGATTTTAAATTTCCAAATAAACCAATATAATTTTCGTATATTTCATAGCTTTAATTATTCCACCATTTCAAAACTTATTCTTTGATAATTTCATATATATCAATTTCAACTACTATTATTTAGATTTGAAATGTTTACTTAATAAATCAAATATTATTTTAGTAAAACCTTTAGGCTTCAAGTAACAGGATGTACTTTCAATTTAATTAACTTGATAAATATTCATTTAAATCACTTTGATATTCATTTAAATCCTTTAAACAAAATCAAGTTATAAAATCATACCTTTTAAACCCCAAATTTATTTACATTTCAAATCAAATTTTTTTCGAAGATAATTCTTAAATACTTTAATTCAAATCAAATTCCCATTTATCTTTCAACCTTTATTTTATTTGAGCCATTATAAACTATGTATACCATAAAATTTAGATAGATACTTAACCATATTATGTAAAAGAAATCAAACTTTATCATTTAGCTTATTTTATAATTCAAACAAATTTATACATAGCTAAATCAATAATAAAATAGCATTTATATAACATCTAAAATCAATATCTGTATAGCCCATATATTTCTTTACCAAACCATAAAAATTATTTCAAAAATAATTTTGTAAATATATATATATATATATATATACCGCAGTGCCTGTGTATAATTTTCTATCCTATAGTCAAGTGATATGGATATTTATCATTTCAATCCGCAATTTAAAAATAAAAATGCGGTTGTATATCATCTCAAACCGCAATCTCGAATCAAAATAAATGCGAAACAACTTGCAGTTTAAAATAATATATAATACAAAATCCATTCATCCATCAACAGATCATACATCCATCACAATCATCATCCAAAACAATCAATCAATACCAATAGATAACTGATAATATATATAACAGGTATTTAACTGGCAGTTATATTCAATAATAATTTAAATAACGATTTAATTTAAATAAATGCAATAACTGAGATGATGATTAAAATATACGAAAAGTCATAAATAAATGCATAATCACAACAAAATTAAATTTAACAAACATAAGAAATTTTAGAAGTTGTGAGTAGGTTGAAACACTCACCTTTGTGATTTAAATTGAATTCAAATCCAATTTAAACCCAAAAATTTAACGGTCTCCGAATTCATTCAAACTAGCGCCAAAATGTACGGAATCCCAATACGAACCGAGCGAAGAAAACCGCGCATGAAACGGAGTTCGTGTGTGAAAGTTATAGCGATTTTAGCATTTGAAAATTAAATTAAATTAAATTAAATAAAAAAACAAGAAACAAATAATTCATTACCGCCACGTAAGCACCATGTTCCCCTCCCATCTGCAACGCGAAACCATCTCTTGGCAAATCACCGAACGCACGAACCTCATCTTGCATGAGACTCCAACCGCCACCACATTCAGACCGCCGACGTACCTTGCCGCCCCAAGCCCACGACAACGACACCACCCCCCTTGGCCACTCGATCGTACGTGAAAACGCAGCCGCCGCCACCGCGTTTAAAAACCCTAATCCAATTAATTGCATCGACCTGACCGTTGAATCGACCAACTACCTATGCTGGTAAACTCCCCTTGTCGATCTCCACCCGACTGTACCGTCAATTTGATGATCCGTTAATGTTCATCGACGATCAACGGATGGCCGAGATTTGTTTGGCGAAATCTGGGAAAAAGGTGCGTTGATTTGAAAAATGAATCACACCAGAAGATTACGCTCTTCGAGAGCTTTGAATCCATATATAATTTGGCATATATTGTGGAGGTTGAAATTTTAGCTTTTGATTTGATTTGGAATTGGAATTGAATTGGATAAATTAGGGTTTACAACCATTGAGGAAGAAGAGCACAAAAGTTTCTATACATATAAAAATGAGGAGGCTGCTAGGGTTTATAACAGAGTATATATAGGTAGGTCAGAAATTAGAATGGATGGATAAGGTTGGATATACGCGTTGAACGATAAATGGCCCGAAAAGCCCGTTCTGACTCCAGAACGAAATTGGGTCAACCCATATATCAAAATAGACGTTTTAAAATATTTTAAACATGATGGAACAAGTTTCTAGTCCAAATTCTATCGTATGAAAAAGTTGTGGAAAAATCAACATTTTTCAAATTGATTTCAATTGATTTCAATTTCGTTTATTTCAAGGCATTACGAGTTCGTACGATCAAATGACAAGTCTGATCGCTACGAAACTTGAAATTTTACAATAATTCACCATTACGGATCCGATGAAACTGGTTTCGTCGAAATCCGAGTCAGTGGCCAAAATGGCTATTTTTCCAGTTAATTAAATAAATTAAAATTAATTAATTAAATCAACTTTTCAATTTCAGTTCAAAAATTTTCCAAATTTTATCCCTTATGATTTCTCAATCATTTATAATGATGAAACAAATTTAAATGTCAACTTAGAGGTGAATAATTTATAAATTTCAACATTAACCTCAATTTCATTAAATTAAAAATTTAATTGCCAATAATTCTACTAAATCCACCTTTCATTCTATTATTTAATTTATCGTTATCAAAAGGATGCAATTTACATTGGTTCACGACTGTTTATATTTATATTCTTAAATTTTGTCTAAATTTCCATTTATGCAATCTTCTAAGTATTTACTTTTCATTGAATTGCAATTAATCCAATTATCATATATTAAATTCCAATATATTGATAAAACTTTATTTCCATCCCTTTATTAAACCAGTAGTCATTGTTTCAAATCATTAATTACAATCAGTTAAGATCTTACCATTGGTTCCATAAATTTATTTGCACTAAATAAGTTATTGCATTAATTCTCATAAATATAATAACTCTAATTGATTTCCAATTTTATTATTAAACCAAATAAACAGGTAAATTATAACAAATATTACCATGCCTTTAATTACACTCATGGGTTCCCTATTATCAAGCCCCTGTTGCAGTTCTTAAATACTTCTGCTATTATTTAATTACATTAACTATATTATTATTATTTCATTAGCAATTTAGTATTTACATTCGTTTCTTACAATTCAAATCTCATAACCAATTATAACATACTTCAATATCTCACCTGACCTTTCATTTCAATTTATCCATTTATTAAGTTTTACATTAATGAATCTTTATTTCCAAATATACTCTAGTTTAACAACTTCTAAACATTGTATTACATCTCGCATTAATGTAACTTTTATTTATTTTATTAACCTTTATTTCAAATTCAAATTCGATCAACTAATTAAACAGGTAACTTATAATATATGCTTACAAGCCAAATGTTATACCAGTTGTCATATTCTGAATGGAGTTAGCATTAATTTAAAAAAAATTCTAAATTTTACATTAAGAAAATATTTAGTTACCTTTAATGAAATTAAATTTCCACTTTATTTAATGCAATCAATTTTGACCTTTACAATTTTAATATATTCATTAATTGTCAATTACCATTCAAATAAATCCATTCATTTGATTTCCTTATTATGAATCAATTATAAACTTACCATCTTAAAGGTGATGTCAACATGGGTACTTCTCTATTACACTATTATACGCCATTTACATCTTACAGTTGTATAAATGTTACATTAAATCTATTCAAATTTCTGACTCCTTTGTTATTAACTATCCTATTTTTATTCATTATATCTTTGTCAAATATATACATTAATTACGGTTAAATATTCTCCATAAATTATTTATTTGGTTTCAACCTTCTATTCATCAATTACTGCCTTATAAATAAACTCCCGTTTCAATTCAATTTACATTCACCTTTCCGTTATTATATTAATTATCATTTAAGTAACCTTTAATCACTTTTATTTTTAAAACTTACTCAAGTGCAACAATTACACTTTCCAATACTATATTAATTTGAATTCCATTCTAGTTAATAATTTTTATTAATAATTAACAAATTCAACATTCCCATTGGTTTCTTATACTAAATTTATAACCCAGTATTACATTATTTCCAATTAATTGCAATAAAAATTTTAAATTGTTAATTGTAATTACAATTGCTACATCTAATTCCTACATTCGCTCCCTCATAAATTATAAGATTTTTATTTCTTTCTAAATTTAATTACAAAAAATCTTATTTAATTTAAATTGTCGAAATTTACGGGTCGTTGCACTCTCCCCCACTCAAAACTTTTCGTCCCCGAAAAGGAAGAAGAAGGGAAAAGAAGAACTTATAAATCAACATATATTATTCAAAACATTATATTCATCACAAATAAATTTATAGAATAGGATAATTTAAATAAAATATATAGATTTATAAACAATTAAATCATTTATATTCAAATTAATAAGGTTTGAAAACATTTTCAAAATATTTTCTAAGTCCAAAATTTTCGAAAAATTTCGGCAATGTCTCCTTTGTCCGAGAGGCTTGGGAGAAAATATAATATCAAAAATAACAATATACAACATATATTTTCCAAAATAATATATCCCAACCAGGGAAAAATAATATAATAACTCTATAAACTGAAATCCGAAAACGTACCTATTTGTCGGGCAATTAACGCTTAATTATGAAACCAAAAGCAGTAGCAATTGCTTCCATAACATGAATTTCACTTATATAATGCAAGAGGAGTTAATAATTATATAAAATGAAATATTTAAGTGGTTTTAACCATAAACAAACAAATCAATACAACAACCATCACTTGCAACAAGAAAACAACCATCACATAAAATCAACACACATCAATTGTCCATTCATATCAACAAAACAAATTGTTGTTTGGGTT
Source organism: Allium cepa (assembly GCA_030765085.1). Taxonomy (NCBI): domain Eukaryota; kingdom Viridiplantae; phylum Streptophyta; class Magnoliopsida; order Asparagales; family Amaryllidaceae; genus Allium; species Allium cepa. The sequence continues at coordinate 180,668,669 of CM060940.1, forward strand.
CAAACTTCAAATTGTGTAGGTTGAAAAATAAACTAGTAGGCGCACCATTTACTCAACAATCTCTGATGAAGCTACATAGATTATTCATACATTCAAACAGTCTTAAAGTATCCTCACCCAAACAACCATAAACTGAACAACAACAATTCCAACAACAAATCAAATTTATTTATTATTTATTTCATTTCATACATTTGTTGTTTGATTTCACTTTTTATTCATATAATGATTTCTTATAATTCACATTTATTTCTTGCAAATTTATTTGGAAATAACTTCAACTTATTTACTTAAGTTTAACATTTCTTACCTACAATACCTGCCTTCTATTATATTTAATTAGTAGTATTTAAATTATATTTAAGTTTATAACAACTACAACACCAAATTCTTATTTATTAAAGTATTCCATTAATTACTTTCTTTTCCACAAAATATCCATTACATTTTCTTATCAGACATTTCAACTTTTTTATATCTTTTGGTAAGTTATATATATGCCTTTAAGAATGTAATTAAAATCATACAAGTTTATCTTATTTCTTTTAATTAATTAAATATTCAATAATTATATCTTTCATTTTATAAGATTACAATTTCAAATTTCATTAATATCAATTATAAACTAGCATTAAATTCCTTATTTCATTTAGGGTTTCAATCATTAGTTAAATTCCATTTCACTAAACTAATCGAAACTATCAAATAACAGAAACTTAAGAATTAAATACCGAGTTAAATTTCAAATCATTTTAAAAAATGTATACTTACACTTTATATGCAAATCATATTTAAAACAATTAAAAATTTATATTTGTTTATCAAAATAAATCTGCAGTGAAACTACCACAGTGGCCTTCCCACTTCGAAACTCGAAAATGAATGTCGATGATGCGTTAACTCATCACCGAAATTATTTTCCAGCGACAGAGAGGGAAGTACAGAACTTATTTTTCCAAAATCTTCTTTAAAACATTTCTTTCAAATTATACTGAAATATATATATATTAGAAAATACTTCTAATAATATAATTATTATTATATTCCAAAATTATTGAAAGAATTTTCAAAACCCCGGGACTTAGGTTCTAGATTCCCAACTTTCATTTATTTTATTTTTTCAATCTCATTTCAACTATTATTTATAAATTTCATTACCTAACAACCAATATAATACAACCCAATATACCTTTATAAAAATTTACTATTTATATATAGAAAATATAATAGGCAAAATTATTTCATTCACCTATATTAAAAAAAAATATTATGTCGGTCTGTCCTTTTAAGTGTTTAGAAATCCTTATTGATGTCATAGCGTCCCATGCACCAACCAAAATTTATAAATAGAAAATGAAATAGATAAACACAATATTAAAACCTTTTTATAACACTAACAAATATGCTCTCTCATATATATACACTCAGCGACTCCCATAGGGCACTACTACCCTGTTAATAAAATGTCAGACCCCACAAAGCTAAGGTTTATCGCTAAACTAAAGCTCTGATAACAAATGTAACGGGCCGTGCCAGGGGGAAACGCCCACAGTAGCATACATTGGTACCTGTGTTCTGCCTTTATGGCCAGCCTCTCGACTGAACCACCAACCCCCGTAGGGACATGTAGGAGTTAGATTCAACCATTCGCTACCAAACCAGGAAGCGAGAACCCCTTATCATGCTGCACCGTCCAAGTGCAATGGCAGACACACACGTCAGACTTAAACCATACAAAAAGGTGGAATGTTATGGGGTAAATAAGAAAAAGTAGAGAAAGAAAAAACAAAATAGAATCGTGCAGCAGAACGACAAAATATAATAATCAAATAACAGTTTATGAAGCTGTTTTACAAAACATTTGATTATATTTATACAATACATATCAGAGTACACATAGTAGAGAATATAATTAATGCAGCGGAATTAAATGGTGTGGTGGAATAATATAGTAGGTAATAGTATCACAAAACTTCGTCTTCGTCCTCCAGAATAAAATCTTCGATCCTGAAATGCTCGGACTGACCCGAGCGAATTGAAAAGACAAAACACTCGAGTCAGAACAAAAAGATCTTATGTAAGTTAAATCTACGGAAATAAATATGAGTGTAACGGCGTCGGAGATGTTTACGGGGTTTGACATCTTCTATCCAGTGTTTAACGTAAGTGCAGTAACTTAAGAGATGCTCGGGATTCACACCTCCTAAGGATTCGTTAAACTATTTACTATGTAGTAATATTTCGCTATTATAATAATGTCTATATGAAAATAAACATACTTTCAAATAGCGTTAAGGAGTGACCCAATATTCCATTTAACACGTGATAGTCCAGTAGTCCATCCAATATTATAGTCCCTCCTGATTGGGGAAGCCACTAGAGGATACCACACGGGCTACGGGAGAAAACCAAACTCGTACAAGGCGCGATAGGTAGGTGACACGGCACAACTAGGCAATGCCAGGGTAGATATACCAATTACGCATCCGGGCTGGTGGTAATGCGTAGCGCGCAGCTACCGCCCACCTCGAGCCATACTCCCAAATAAAAAAATCAAAAGTGACCACCGAATCAATCCAAAAGTCAAAGTATAATATCGAAGGAATGTATCCGATCAAAGGTGCTACCTCATTGGCCGAAGAAATGCTCCTGTTTTAGCCACCTTATGCCAACTCACGGGAGTCGGGTCCATGTATTTACCTCAAAGGAAACGCCGCCACCATTACTTCATTCTGGAATCTCCACCGCGTACACGGTTGTTAAAGTGGTTTTCGGAGTTGGCAGAGAGTATGACAACTTCTGATCCCGGTCTCATTAACAACCCAACGTTATTATAACACCACGGTCTTATCAAAATAGTTTATACTTTTAAAACTAGAATATAATATCCATTTCAAATCCATATAAATAAGATATCATTTCCTCTTTTTAAAACCCAAATCAAATTTGATATCATTTTCAAATATATCCTTTATAAAACTATAACATTTCAAAGTTATAATATTTCGGAACCAAAATTTGAAATATAGTCTTTCAAAACATAAAACTTTGAATTTCATAACTTTGAAACATACTACACCACTTAAATGGTTTAAATATTTAATTACTTTATATAGTAAAATAGCTTCTTCACCTTCACAAATCAATTCCAATAAGGATTTTAAATTTCCAAATAAACCAATATAATTTTCATATATTTCAAAGCTTTAATTATTCCACCATTTCAAAACTTATTCTTTGATAATTTCATATATATCAATTTCAACAACTATTATTTAGATTTGAAATGTTTACTTAATACATCAAATATTATTTTAGTTAAACCTTTAGGCTTCAAGTAACAAGATATATTTTCGATTTAATTAACTAGATAATATTCATTTAAATCACTTTGATATTCATTTAAATCCCCTATACAAAATCAAGTTATAAAATCATACCTTTTAAACCCCAAATTTATTTACATTTCAAATCAAATTTTTCCAAAGATAATTCTTAAATACTTTAATTCAAATAAAATTCCCATTTATCTTCCAACCTTCATTTTATTTGAGCCATCTTAAACTCTATATATCATAAAATTTAGATAGATACTTAACCATATTATATAAAAGAAATCAAACTTTATTATTTTGCTTATTTTATAATTCATACAAATTTATACATAGCTAAATCAATAATAAAATAGCATTTATATAACATCTAAAATCAATATGTGTATCGACCATATATTTCTTTACCAAACCATAAAAATTATTTCAAAAATAATTATATATATATATATATCGCGGAACCTACATATAATTTTCTATCCTCTGGTCAAGTGATACAGATATTTATCATTTCAATCTGCAATTTAAAAATAAAAATGCGGTTGAATATCATTTCAAACCGCAATCCCGAATCAAAATAAATGCATAACAACTTGCAGTTTAAAATAATATATAATACAACATACATACATCCATCAACAGATCACGCATCCATCACAATCATCATCCAAAACAATCAACCAATACCAATAGATAACTGATAATATATATAACAGGTATTTAACTGGCATTTATATTCAATAATAAATTAAATAACGATTTAATTTAAATAAATGCAATAACTGAAATGATGATTAAAATACACGAAAAGTCATAAATAAATGCATAATCACAACAAAATTAAATTTAACAAACATAAGATGTTTTAGAAGTTATGAGTGGGTTAAAACACTCACCTTTGGGATTTAAATTGAATTCAAATCCAATTTAAACCCAAAAATTTAACAGTCTCCGAATTCGTCAAAACCAACACCATAATGTTCGGAATCCCAATACGAACCTAGCGGAGAAAACCGCGCGTGAAACGGAGTTCATGTGTGAAAGTTATAGCGATTTTAGCATTTGAAAATTAAATTAAATCAAATAAAAAACAAGCAACAAATAATTCATTACCGCCACGTAAGCACCATGTTCCCCTCGCATCTGCAACGCGCAACCATCTTCCGGCAAATCACCGAACGCACGAACCTCATCTAGCATGAGACACCAGCCGCCACCACATTCAGACCGCCGACGTACCTTGCCGCCCCAAGCCCACGACAACGATGCCACCCCCCCTCGGCCACTCGATCGTATGTGAAAACGCAACCACCGCCACCGGATTTCAAAAACCTAATCCAATTAATTGCATCGATCTGACCATTGAATTGACCAACTACTTGCGTTGATGAACTCCTCTTGTCGATCTCCACCCGACTGTACTGTCAATTTGATGATCCGGTAAAGTTCATTGACGATCAACGAATGGCCGAGATTTGTTTGGAAAAATCTGGGCAAATGGTGTGTCTATTTGAAAAATGAATCACACCAGAAGATTACGCTCTTCGAGAGCTTCGAATCCATATAAAATTTGGCATATATTGTGGAGATTGAAATTTTAGCTTTTGATTTGATTTAGAATTGGAATTGAATTGGATAAATTAGGGTTTACAGCCATTGAGGAAGAGGAGCACAAAAGTTTCTGTACGTATAAAAATGAGGAATAGAGGCTGCTAGTGTTTATAACAGAGTTTACATAGGTAGGTCAGAAATTAGAATGGATGGATAAGGTTGGATATACGCGTTGAACGATAAATGGCCCGAAAACGCGTTCTGACTCCGAAACGAAATTGAGTCAACCCATATATCAAAATAGATGTTTTAAAATATTTTAGACGTGATGGAAAAAGTTTCAAGTCCAAATTCCATCATATGAAGAAGCTATGGAAAAATCAATATTTTTCAAATTGATTTCAGTTTCGTTTATTTCAAGGCGTTTCGAGTCCGTACGATCAAACGACAAGTCTGATCGCTACAAAACTTGAAATCCTACAATAATTCACCGTTATGGATCCGATGAAACTGGTTTTGTCGGAATCCGAGACAATGGCCAAAATAGCTATTTTTCCAGTTAATTAAATAGATTAAAATTAATTAACTAAATCAACTTTTCAATTTCAATTTGAAAATTTGCCAAATTTCATCCCTTATGATTTCTTAATCATTTATAATGATTAAACAATTTTAAAAGTCAACTTAGAGGTGAATAATTTATAAATTTCAATATTAACCTACATTTCATTAAATTATAAATTTAATTTCCAATAATTCAATTAAATTCACTTTTCATTCTATTATTTAATTTATTGTTATCAAAAGGATGCAATTTACATTGGTTCACGATTGTTTATATTTATATTCTTAAATTTTATCTAGATTTCCGTTTATGCAATCTTCTAAGTATTTACTTTTCATTGAATTGCAATTAATCCTATTATTGTATATTAAATTCCAATATATTGATAAAACTTTATTTCCATCCTTTATTCGACCAATAGTCATTGTTTCAAATTATTAATTACAATTAGTTAAGATCTTACCATTGGTTCCATAAATTTACTTGCACTAAATTAGTTATTGCATTAATTCTCATAAATATAACATTAAGGTTCATTTAACTCTAATTGATTTCCAATTTTATTATTAAACCAAATAAACAGGTAAATTATAACAAGTATTACCATGCCTTTAATTACACTCATGCATTCCCTATTATCAAGCCCCTGTTGCGGTTCTTAAATACTTCTGCTATTATTTAATTACATTAACTATGTTATTATTATTTCATTAGAAATTTCGTATTTACATTCATTTCTTACAATTCAAATCTCATAACCAATTATAACATACTTCAATATCTCACCTGACCTTTCATTTCAATTTATCCATTTATTAAGTTTTACATTAATGAATCTTTATTTCCAAATATACTCTAGTTTAACAACTTCTAAACGTTGTATTATGTGACAGCCCGCGAATCTGTATCCCTTGAATCAACACTATTCTACCTCTGTTAACTCAAGTGGCATAGAAAGACGAACCATTTAGGTTTAAGAAGAAGAGATAGATGAAGAAGAAACTAACAAATCAGAATCTCACAATCGCAGCGGAGTAAATATAATAGTAAATATAGAACTTTACACAAAATGAAATCTATAACTGTTTTATACATCATATCATCAGAGTATCTCATACATCAACTTACCAATCAGACATACCATACAATCACAGCAGCGGAATAAATATATATATAGGTAAAGATAATACGTCTCGGGCTCCAGCTCCTCTCCTGCTCCATAGCATCCTGTCTTGAACATATAATACTCGGTCTGACCCGAGCATTATAATGAATTAACACCCGAGTCAGTCTGGAATACCAGCTGATAATAATGCATCCAAATTGATTATTAAAGTTTCAAAAATCCTTTGAAAACAAAAGCATCTCGTAAGACCACGCCACAAATAAACATGTCGGGTTTTTACCTTACGATAGCTAAAACACTTTTTATAGAAATCCTCTGATATTATAATAGGGTCTATTTACAAATACTTATAAAATAGCCGAAATTGTTGCATCTATTAAATTCCAGCTACTAGCCACAAAAGTGGGTAATACAAACAAAACTCGTACCCGGCTCGTAGGGAGAATGGATTTCCAACAATGACTAGGCACTGGGGTACCACCTGTCACAGTACGGAGCCTAGATCACCGTACCGAGGATCACTCCCGATCCCCTGCAACACAAGGCTGGACCCATCTCTTACTAGATAGTTCCGAATAAGATCACCCCACGGTTGGCGCGACCAACCGCCCACTAAGCCGAAATAAAAAGGGACATCTAGACATGGATGACCTTACTCTCCAGTGGGGGCTACCCACGAAGCCTTGCTGCATATCCCCTGATTTTCAGTCATTCCCATATGATGAAGCTTGAGGCTAAACGTTACCTTTTAGAACGTTTCACTTAGAATGCCCATCGCCCACCTGACGATGTTTCGCAAGCATTCATCCATACAAGTCCGTCCCGGGTTCGAACGGAACCGAAAGCACTACTCCTACTACATCCATTTTGGAAATATCCTCAGGATTAGTAGCGACTAGCCCTTGTACTTCACAGCTCCATCTTCGACTCCGAACACGTTTTTGCACGAAACGTACAAACCGGATCGAAATGGTTTTCGAGAAACAAATCTCGATCCCGGTCTCTTCGAAACGATCAATGCATTGTCCAATATTGATAGTCGGTGATTTAACTATCAATTTATATTCACAAACATCCATCACACAATAAATGATTTTCCACATTATTTATTTGCCTCAAAATATCTTTCAAGATATATTTCCAAATTTCAAAACTTGTTTCAAAACAATTTCCCAAAGTTGTTCCTTTACAAGGTAAATCCTTTATCATCAATTCCCATTGGAAATAACCAAGTTCAAACAATTTATATTTTAACCAGTAAAACACTTTATTCTAAAATATACTTTAAAATATGGAAATTTACTACTAGTTATTTACTCAAAAATATAATTTCAAATATGTAAAGTAAAACCATTCATTAGGATATAAATCTTGATTATCAATAAGGGTTTCGTCTAAACTAAACTTATAAGTAGAGTTTAAAAGGTTAATACTAATTTCAATAACTTAGGTCAAATCTAGCCCTTTAAACAAATCCATTTGTAAAATAATTACTGAGGCATTCATCAAAATTTACTATTACTAATTTATTAATAGTTACTTTAAAATAATAATTTTCAAAAAACACTCTTTTATACAAGGTTGAACTTTAAACTTTCTGCTATTAAAATCTGTTTAAAACTCAATCTTGGCTTTCTAGGGAACTCACCTTCCATTTCCACACCCCAAAGAATTCGTCTTATAAATCCAGCCGATTTATTACCATTAAAATTCATGTTTTAATAATATAAATTTCCTTTCCAGGTTTAAAAAAAATAACTTCTTTCGAAGGCCAAACATAATTTAACATTCCTGGAAATCTACTTTCAAAGCTCAGGTTTAAGAATTCTTTTAAATGAACCCTTGAGAATTTATTAAAGGTAAGTAATGCCTATGAATTACTTAAATAAAATTCCAATGGTGAAAGCTGCATTTCAAAATGTTTTATTTACATTTACAATTGTTAATTTATGTTTAGAAGCATCGTTGAAAACATAATTAAATTTTTTCTCGGAAATCATTTAGTCCCTTCTTATAAAATTTCTCACCGGAAGCCATACTTCCATATTTATACATTTATATATTGATAAATTTCCCACTTCATTTAAAATTTAAATTTTACCAATTTCATTCTTCATCCAAACCAAATCCAAATTTTATTCCTTTAAAAATTCGTTATATATCAATTTCTCCTATTCCTTTAGAAAACCAATTTATTCCATTTATAATTAAATTCTGGATTTATAGTTTATCCAACAATAACACAGTACAATTTAATTCCAGATTTATCTGTCGCAACACATATAAATAGAATGCATCATCAATCATCAAATAATTATTATATTGCGAGGAATCAAGTTGGATCCCTCCAACCTGTTTTTCCCTGCATCCACAAATATTAGCACAACAATATATATCAATTCAATTGACAATAATTACCATATTCAGCTGAACATCCAAACAAACATTCAATATTAGTTGTTTACTTTACTGGTATCCAGATGTGAGTGAGAATAACTCACCTTGAGTTTTGGCGAGCGTTCGAAATTTTAAATTAAACCGAACGACGTTCGATTTAACTCAAATTTCTACTTGCTTGGAATGGCTCCGGATCTGCACCATCTCGTAGTATTCTTTTCTGCGATCCCGACGCCGTGAATTTCGTTTGAATCTGCTTTCATATGAAATCGATATGAATTTTATAAGTTTCAATTTGAATTTTAAACAAATTTCTTTTATTTTATTTACCATAAGAAATCCTGGCCGCTAGATCTATAATCTAAATCAAGGCCGCATAGTACTACTTCCTCACGCAAGCATCAGGACAAATTCGAACGGAAACAACCCATCACGCTCGCAATTCGCGACCACCCACGCTCGCTGCAAAGTCGATCCAAGGGCACCCTCTCGAGCATTGAGACAAGCTCTATCCATAGCCGAAGCCACCTTGAACTCGGTCGCCTCAGGCTCCCTGAAATCGAGCACGAACGAATGAATATCGCGACCTTCAAAGCGCGATTTCTCACAAGCTACTCAGCAATAAACGATCATACCCGTTGGTATGGAAGAGCTTCTCGAGAGCTTCAACTTCCATGTTGAAGATTTTCGCAAATAATCGCTTGATTTATCAGAAACGGAGGTGAAGCATGGAGGAACGTCGGCCATTGAATATAACTGTGGCGGCTCGCGTTTGTTTTTGCTAGGGTTTTTAAGAAATTCTAATGTATATATATAATATTATTAATTATTATATTAATCTTTCTAATCAATTTACCACTTACGCAAACGGACTCCAATTCTCACATACCAACCGGCGTTCCTAGGGTTTTTCCACATTCCGGACACAATGGAACAAGTTTCGTATGCTAATTCGGTCATACGTGCGAGTTACGGAATTAAACGATCAATTTAAAATAAAATCGGTTAAATAGATTTCCATGCGTTTCGAGCTGCCATGGTCAAACGACAACTCCGATTCCTACGAAAATTGAAACCCGATAATAACTAACTATTACGGATCCAATGGAACTGGTTTCGTTGAATTCCGAGACTGTGCCCCGGAAGGCTATTTTAACTCGTCTATTAAATCGAGCGATTTTCAAAATTGTCAAAAACGCTTAAAATTTCACTTTTAAAATTTTAGTACCTTAATAATAAATCATATAAAATATATAATCACATTACAAATCATTTTGGCTCATTCCGGACCCAAAATCTAATTAATTGCATTCTAATAATATTAAATTCATTTTTAAATTAATATAAAATCCCAAATATTAACTTATCAACTTAAAAATTCATCTAAAATTCTCACCATATTATTTACACTCGAATAACTCAAAATAAATTTTAGAATCGATTTTTATATCCTTTTCACCCAGAATCTTTAATTATCCCAATTCTAATAGTAAATTATTACTATTGAAATTTTCAAATAAATTTCCATATCTAAAATTTAACTAATCTTATTAACTTAACCGAAGTCTTTTATTCCAAAATTCAAATTATACTACATATTTAACATTTAAAATGAATGAAATGTTCAAATTTGGCGACCCAAAATTCCGGGTCGTTACATATTACATCTCACATTAATGTAACTTTTATTTATTTTGTTAACATTTATTTCAAATTCAAATTCCATCAACTAATTAAATAGGTAACTTATAATATATGCTTACAAGCCAAATGTTACACCAGTTGTCATATTCTGAATGGAGTTAGCATTAATTTCAAAAATTATCTAAATTTTACATTAAGAAAATATTTAGTTACCTTTAATGAAATTAAATTTCCAATTTATTTAATGCAATCAATTTTGACCTTTACAATTTTAATACATTCATTAATTGTCAATTACCATTCAAATAAATCCATTCATTTGATTTCCTTATTAAGAATCAATTATAAACTTACCATCTTAAAGGTGATGCTAACATGGTTACTTCTCTATTACACTATTATATGCCATTTACATCTTACAGTTGTATCAATGTTACATTAAATCTATTCAAATTTCTGACTCCTTTGTTATTAACTATCCTATTTTCATTCATTATATCTTTGTCAAATATATACATTAATTATGGTTAAATATTTTCAATAAATTATTTACTTGGTTTCAACCTTCTATTCATTAATTATTGCCTTATAAATAAAATCCCATTTCAATTCAATTTACATTCACCTTTCCGTTATTATACTAATTATCATTTAAGTAACCTTTAATCAATTTTATTTTTAAAACTTACTCAAGTGCAACAATTACACTTTCCATTATCATATTAACTTGAATTCCATTCTAGTTAATAATTTTTATTAATAATTTTTATTAATAATTCACAAATTAAACATTCCCATTGGTTTCTTATATTAAACTTATAAACCAGTATTACATTATTTCCAATTAATTGCAATATAAATTATAAATTGTTAATTTTAATTACAATTGCTACATCTAATTTCTACATTCAGATCACATTGAAAATCATATTTAAATTGCAATATAAGATTTTTATTTCTTTCTAAATTTAATTACAAAAAATCATATTTAATTAACAATTTAAATTGTCGAAATTTACGGGTCGTTACAGATAAATTACCTATTGAACATTTTAAACTATAAACCCTTTATTTAATAATTTTAGAAACACTTCAAATCTATATAATATTACTAAAATAGTTTTATAATGTGACGACCGCCCATGACTCCCGCACTAAACAAGGGAATTGTGCGCTGAAAGGCATGCCAGGCAGCCATGGACGATAGCCAGGGTAAGATAAAACAGAAACTCTATCGTACAACTCACAGCGCATGGGAAAAATACAATAGAGAAATATATGTATATAGTGAAGCTCATAACAGAATATCATCACATAGACTTCATAAAAGTTTGATACAAACATCTGAACAATCAATACATCAAGCCTCACTACATAACACTCAAAACATGTACAAGCAGCGGAATATCCAGTACATATAGTAAGGAAACTAATATGCTAGCCTCCAGCTCGTCTTCGTCATCAGCAGCGTTGGTAGCCAAGAACAGCACCTGTCACCTGCTACCTAGTCTGCCCATCCCAACATGGATGAACAGCCCAAGGTAATAAGAGTTGAACATAAAACCTTGAGTCAGACAACAGTCTTAGTGAGCAGTAAATTAACTATCAAACATACCAAAAGAGCATAAGGGATAAAAGGGATAGGAACTCAACCATCCCACTCCACCTCATTCCACAGTGATAGCCCCCAGGCCCACTAAGCAGCATAGCAAAGCAGACAATTTAAGTAATGTAATTATCACTCGAGTCAAGGTCGATGTTTTCCAAATACAAACCCCCAAGGCCTAAACCAAGATCAGATAAGCACCCAGAAAACACCGCTCTTGAGACCGAATGATGGTACAATCAAACATCCATGACTCTGGCTATCACTGTTAACATTGCCTCGATATCACCGTTAATTGAATGACCGGCACCTTCTTTCAGCCGTCCGTCAAGGGCTAATGGCAACCCCGGTTCTAGACATAACTCCGCACGTCATCATGACCCGTGCCTAGGACTATCGCATCTGCCCAGAGTACTAACACGTCATCATGACCCGTGTCTGGAACGTCATCGTGACCCGTTCCAACGTACTCTTGCTTTGAGCATGTTAGAACCTTCAATAACGATAAGATCCAAGCCTCCTAGTCATCCTCCTCGACGACTATTCTCACACTGGCCCAAGCGCCTCTCGAGCCCACCATTATCAACCAACCCGGACCGCATCACCGAGTTATCAATATACTTGGGATGATCCCGTCTGGATTAAACCAAGGCTTTCACACATCATGCTTTGCTTCAACGCATCATAGCAAAGTCCCATCTCACATCATGGTTTGCCTTATCGCATCATGGCAAAGTCCATCATCATCGAATCTATCCATATGAGCTTCCACATCCGCTTCATATGCCACAAGCAGCTTTCACCATTCGAGAGCCTTTCCACTTAGCTTTTGAATCATCTTCGACCAACTTTTTCAAACCAACTACTAGCTAATTTGAAACAATCAAATCAATCATAAATCAATCATTAATCCAAGCAATCAAACATTCAACAAGATCTAATAAGCAATTACAACAATAATGGCAATTTGGTAATTAAAGTGTCCAAATCTAACAAGTATGAATCATAGGCAAATGTCTCTATAACTTGATGAATGAACTTGCATAAGTGAACATGTAGTAAAATAGATATCAAAACTTCATAGGTGATAGGTCTACATGCAGACTTAAGGAAAATGCAAGAAATCACTATCTTTAACACATAAACAAGCCACCAATCCAATATACTCCCTTGGGTCCGTGTGAGAGATAACTGTTTGCGTCAAAATTAGGCACTACACTTTTCGGGAGTCGTTGAAGAGATAATAGTCAAGAATGCAAGTTCAAAACAGATATTATCTAACAAAAACTCCAATTCGCAGTAAAGAAAATGTGTAGACAATCGATTTATAGTGGTTCAGCGTGTTGCCTACGTCCACTGTGAAGTTTTTTGATATTTTATTGATTCTCTTTCAATGTTTACAGGTTGTTACAGCGATCAACAGCAAGTTACAACTGGAAATTCGAAATCAACAATCAAATTATGGTATAGGATGATGGAGATCTTGATCCGGCAGAGTCTGGACGCTTCAGAGTCCCAAGATCCATTTTCTGTTGGCCCTGGGGCTCTATTTATAGGCGTAAGATGCTGGTAAACTCGGGAGACCACTCTTGGCACGTGAGGGGGCCCACACGCACGGTCTCAGGAAGTTTGTGCCCACTTTGGCATCGGTTCGAACTCCATTCGAACCGATCAAGAATTCATCCAATCAAGGTGAAATTTGGCGTAGACATTCTTCAACATGCATGCAAGCTTCTGTGAAAATTTCATGGCATTTGGATCAGTAGGTTAGGAGATATGATGGGTTCGAAATTGAGTTTATTGCTCGGCTGTTTGGTTCGAAACCAAGGTTTCGAACCGATCCTTTCGAATCCATGGAGGCACGTGGCTTCGCGTTGACGTGGAGCGCAAACTTCGAATCGATCCGGTCTTCATTCCGTGTTGACCGCTTCGACTCCATATATCTCGGCGTATTCGAACCGATTGAAGACACGTCATCATGGTTGGTTGACCTAGTGGTTTCGAATGAAGCTGCACATTTGGGTTCGAACAAGGACTCCGTGATGGGTTCGAACAAGCACTCTGTGATGGGTTCGAACAAGCACTCCGTTACGGTGGAAGACATGGACCACCGGAACACTGTCGTCACCGCTGAGCGGGATGCGGCGTTAAGAGAACTTAATGAGCTCAAGGCTAAATTTGCCGAAATTATTAAAGATAGAGATGATGCGCTTAACACGGCGCAAGAAGCCTGCGAGCAAGCCGTAGTGCGTCGCACTGAAAGAGATGCGGTCGCGACCAAAGTTCAGGCGGTCGAAGCAGAGGTGGAGGAGAAGGTTCAACAGGCAGAGGCCAGGTTAGAGGCCGATATTGAAGATTTGCTCATAACTTATAACGCCAATGTGTTAAAACACAGAAACTTGGCCTGGCTTCAAGATTATCCGGTTCACCTTCGTAGCGCCTGGGACCGATTGGTTGAGGAGGAAGAGGAAGCGCACCCAGGTGAAGCGGTCGATCGATTCGAACTTGAAAACCGGCTGCTCACAGATGATGAGAAGAAGGTCCTTCATGACGCCATCATCGCTCATGAGAAGGAGATGATCGGCGGTCGTTCCCTGGAAGTCGGAGAGGGATCAGGTGTTGAGCACCATTCTGCTATCACTGAAGTCACCACACCATCTTCGTCGGCGTCTGTATCTGCGGTCGGTTTGCAACCTGTTCCTGCTTACGACCCGGAACAGCCGCGCTTATCTCCTATTCACGAGCATACTTCCGAGGCCATTCAGCCGTCTGCGAGCCAAACTGGGGAAGGTATTCCGAAGTTATCTCAAGCGTTTTCTAAGTAGAGTGTTTGTTTTGTAGCAGTTACTAATAACTTCTTATTTTTTGCCTAGTGACTGGAGTTGCGCCGACTGTTGTGGCTCAAGAATCGAGCAAAGGAGATAAGGCCATCGCCACCGAGACTACTGTTGTAACTGCGGTATCTACTGAGGCGGCGCAGGGGGGATCCTTATCTGCTGACGAACAAATGGTGAGCGAGCTGCTCGGTGAGCAGGGTGGTTCTTTCTCTGACTTGCCATTTATCATCGTTAGTAGCCTCCCGCTGTCCTCAAGTTCTTCGATACAGGCCGTGGATGCCCCCAGCCAATCCCATGCGACTCGTGATGAGGAAATTTTGGCTGAGATCAACGCCGAAATAGAGGCTGCGGGGCAGAGTGGTACCGTCGGTGGCAGCACGGCAGCGCAGAGTCTAGCACCTGCTATGATAGCACCATCGGGCGGCACTATCTCAACCTCCGTTACGGATCCAGTCCCCCTTACTCCTCCGGCAGGAAGCCTCCATGCAGACTCAAGCTCCGAGGAGGAAATTGACATCATGCCTCCAGCCGAAGAGCCGACGCCGGAGAGGAGACATTCAAAACGAAGAATTTCTGTCCCTGGTGACATTGATGATGTACCACTAGTAAGAAGGACGAAAAAGAAGAGATAAATCGGCTTCTCAAGTAGATGTTTTGGTAGATAGGTACTTGTCTTCGTTTTTTGTCAGTAGGTCGTGTATAGATGCAGGTTCGGCCCCCGCTAGTAGGCATTCTTTTTTGGGAGAACTTATTTTCGTGTAAGTTCTTGTTTCAAGTTAGTTGAAATAAAATTTAGTCCCTTTGTTTCAACTCTTGTTTTATCTGTGCTTAAGTACTTGCAGTGTCTTGTTTTCGGTCCGGTGTACTTGTGGTGTTTTTACCATTTAAGTAGAGTTCATTTCATTTGCCAAGTCTGAAGATCTTGGTCACACGTTGTGATTAATGAATGAGCTGAACTTCGGACATTGTATCACTTCGGTTAGTGATTAATATTTAGCTTTCGTGCCCCCCAGTTTTGGGGAACAGCACTTGTATTTTTGGTGGTTGATCGCACTTGTTGCAAGTCTTGAGCACACGTCCGCATTCCGGGGACTTAGAATAATTTGAGATTGATAACCTAGTTTGCATTCCAGGAATTCGAAAGTTATTGATGCTTGTAACACGGTTCGCGCTCCGGGAACTTGGGAATGATGTTCACATTCCAACTTGCAATCTACGAACTCGGAGTTGGTATTAACACTTTAGTTCGCACTATGGGAACTTTAACTTGGTGTTTGTGCTCCAATTCACACGACGGGAACTTGGATAAAACATGTATGTTTGGGTTCGTACTTCAGGAACCCGGAATTGACGTTTATACTCCAACTCGCACTTCGGGAATCTGGAGTTTGCACGGATGCTTCGGTTCGCGCTCCGGGAACCTGTAACTTATGTTTATACCCCAATTCATGTTTTGGGGATCTTGGAGTTGGTGTCGATACTTTGGTTCGCACTCCGGGAACTTTGAATTGATGTTTATACTCCAATTCGCGCTGTGGGAAGTTGGAGTCCGTTCGCGCAGTGGGAACGAATTATGGAATGTTTATATTCCAGTTCACGCTGTGCGAAGTTGGAGTTCGTTCGCGCTCCGGGAACGAATTGTTTAATGTTTATAATCCAATTCGCGCTCCGGGAATTTGGAGTCCGTTCGCGCTCTGGGAACGAATTGTTAAATGTTTATACTCCAATTCACGCTCCGGGAATTTGGAGTCCGTTCGCGCTCTGGGAACGAATTGTTAAATGTTTATACTCCAATTCGCGCTGTGGGAAGTTGGAGTCCGTTTGCGCTCCGGGAACGAATTGTTTAATGTTTATACTCCAATTCGCGCTCCGGGAATTTGGAGTCCGTTCGCGCTCTGGGAACGAATTGTTAAATGTTTATACTCCAATTCGCGATGTGGGAAGTTGGAGTCCGTTCGCACTCTGGGAACGAATTGTTTAATGTTTATACTCCAATTCGCGCTCCGGGAATTTGGAGTCCGTTCGCGCTCTGGGAACGAATTGTTTAATGTTTATACTCCAATTCGCGCTCCGGGAATTTGAAGTCCGTTCGCGCTCTGGGAACGAATTGTTTAATGTTTATACTCCAATTCGCGCTCCGGGAATTTGGAGTCCGTTCGCACTCTGGGAACGAATTGTTTAATGAACTGTCGTGTGTTGGTCCAGTTCAGCCTTCGATGTGTTGGCTTGTCCCCGAGCTGGGGTTTCACTTAGTGAGTGGCCGGTTGTAACGCAGTCACTCGCTATTTGAACAAATTCCATTGTTCGATGGAACTTAGCTCTTCGTGTGTCGTGATTGTTGAACGTCGTATTCGATGAATCACAGCTTTGGCTTGAAGAGATTGCATTTTATTTGCTGAAGTAAGAAAATGTGGCAAAATCAGTGCCTTATTACAAATTCAAATTTCAGAACATAAAAGAAATTGCAAAGTATTCGTGGGTTGAAGGAGCCTGTCATGTGTGACAGTGACGAGGTTCTTCGTCGTTCCAGGCTCTTGAATAGTAGGCCCGCCACTGATGGCGTTTATCACCAATCTCCCACGGGGACAAGTCGAGTCCTCCTGCCTCGGTCGATTGGGTTCATTGATTGGATTGGATGGGCCCGCTTCTCTGGGCTGCGGTGTCCGCACAAACTGTTCCAGCTTCCTTTCTCTAACCAGTTTTTCAACAAGATCTTGTAAGTGACGACACTCGTTCGTATTGTGCCCGTAGCCTTCATGGAACCTGTAAAATTTTCCCGTCTGGATTTGTCTCTCTGACGACGGTCTTGGAGCAGGTTTTTCGTATTGAATTGTATTACGGGTTTGCAAATACAAGTCCTCCAGTGAAGTATTCAAAGGAGTATAACTGTCGAACTTCGGATTTTTGCGTTGCGGGCCGCGATTTTGATCTTGTTTTTTAAGTTGATTCACGCTCTCTCTTCGCCGAGCTTGTTTATTTTTAATGTTCAACTGAACTTTTCCGGAGCTCTCGCCGGACTGTTTTATTTCAACATTGCTTTGGGTTCCTCCCGCATTTGGTCCTGCGTCAGTTTGCTTCCTAGACTATTTCGCGTCTTCCCGTCTCAGGAATTGAGCTGCTTTGGCATGGAAACGGTCCAATGACGCAGGTGGTTTCCCAGCTAGCCAATTGCCAAATTCAGAATCGGGGTCGATCCCCTTAGTTAACGCCATAAGGATGAAGTTATCGTTTGGATTACTAATCTCTGCACATGCAGTATGGAATCTTTCTAAGTAGTGTCTGAGTGTCTCTCCGGGAGCTTGTGTGACACTAGATAGAGTGTTGACATCTTTCGGCCTTGCGACGTGCATGCGGAATTGCTCAACAAATTTTGAGGCCAGCTGGTCGAATGAGGAGATGGATCGAGGAGGCAATCGGGTGAACCACATGGTGGCGATGCCCCCCAAGGATATGGGGAAACAACGACATTTCACAGCGTCGTCGGCTCTGGCAGCAGTCATCGGCCATTCATATTTTAGAATATGTTGGTTGGGATCGGAATTTCCCTCATACATGGGCAGAGTGGGCATTCGGAATCGCCGTGGGGGTTCAGCATTAAGAATATCGTCCGTAAAGGGAGTATGACTTCGGGAAACTCCCCAATCGTCGTTTGTGAACCCCTGACTCTCACGGATCATCCGACGTATCATAGTTGAAAGATCCGGCATTTGCGCCGGAGTATGGTCACGTTCCATACTTTGGGTTTGAACCGGATATCGTCGACGGTTCACATCTTGCCTTCTCGGGTCATAGTCCTCTGGGACGTATGGTTCAGGAGTACGGCCGCTATGACGACGGTCTAGGTCCGACTGGTCTTGAGCGTCGACCCCTGGTTCAGCCGCAACGCTAGTGGTGCGGTATTCAGCGGCGTGGTGAGGAACGGCACCACCTCGAGAGGAGGGTTCGGTTTGGAAACTGGCTGACGGACCAACTCTTATTTGTCCAACGGTCAATGTCGGTTGGTTCCCAGCGGGTGGCATACGACTCCCATCTAACCGGGGTCGTGGAGGTTGGTTATGATAATCAGAAGATGAAGAACTTTCGCTGGAAGAGCGAGAAGCACGATCTCTCATGGATCTCTTTCGTTTCTGGCGATCCAGCTTGTTGATTAGCTCAGTGTTAGCGCGTAGCTGTTCTTCTAGTTGTCGCCGACTCTCGGTCAGCTCTTGGATTAACAACTGCAACTCTTGTCGGGTAACCGGACCCGACGGCTCTGAGTGCCCAGCGGCATCTTGATTAGATGGAGGTAGAGGGGCAGGATTCTGTCTATCCTGTCCTTCTTGATTGACGGCATTTGAGGTGGTTCCTGTGCTAACCATCTTTAGAGTTGAGTTCCTTTCCTAGACTTTATGCAAATCTGAATAGAAGGGAAGGAAGTTGGATTCAATGATCTGGATCTCTCTCTTAGATTTATTCAATCCGGTATCGATGACAGATCCAACGAGCAGGAGAAAACTTGAGTACTCTCAATGAAAGCACCAAAGTGTTTGCGTCAAAATTGGGCACAACACTTTTCGGGAGTCGTTGAAGAGATAATAGTCAAGAATGCAAGTTCAAACCAGATATTATCTAACAAAAACTCCAATTCGCAGTAAAGAAAATGCGTAGACAATCGATTTATAGTGGTTCGGCTTGTTGCCTACGTCCACTGTGAAGTTTTTTGATATTTTATTGATTCTCTTTCAATGTTTACAGGTTTTTACAGCGATCAACAGCAAGTTACAACTGGAAATTCGAAATCAACAATCAAATTATGGTATAGGATGATGGAGATCTTGATCCGGCAGAGTCTGGATGCTTCAGAGTCCCAAGATCCCTTTTCTGTTGGCCCTGGGGCTCTATTTATAGGCGTAGGATGCTGGTAAACTTGGGAGGCCACTCCTGGCACGTGAGGGGGCCCACACGCACGGTCTCAGGAAGTTTGGGCCCACTTTGGCATCGGTTCGAACTCCATTCGAACCGATCAAGAATTCATCCAATCGAGGTGAAATTTGGCGTAGACATTCTTCAACATGCATGCAAGCTTCTGTGAAAATTTCATGGAATTTGGATCAGTAGGTTAGGAGATATGATGGGTTCGAAATTGAGTTTATTGCTCGGCTGTTTGGTTCGAAACCAAGGTTTCGAACCGATCCTTTCGAATCCATGGAGGCACGTGGCTTCGCGTTGACGTGGAGCGCAAACTTCGAATCGATCCGGTCTTCATTCCCTGTTGACCGCTTCGACTCCATATATCTCGGCGTATTCGAACCGATTGAAGACACGTCATCATGGTTGGTTGACCTAGTGGTTTCGAATGAAGCTGCACAGTTGGGTTCGAACAAGGACTCCGTGATGGGTTCGAACAAGCACTCTGTGATGGGTTCGAACAAGCACTCCGTGATGGTTTCGAACACGGACTCAGTGATGGGTTCGAACAAGGAGATGGATTCGAAGTGGGTGGAGCTGAAGGTGAGGCGCTTTGATGGTTTCGAAACCGATGGGTTCGATGTCCTTCGGTTCGAGGGTGATGGTTTCGAAGGGTGCCTGATGATGGGTTCGAAGACACCCATCATGATGGGTTCGAAACCAGGGTGTTTCCTACAAGTTGAACCGATCATAACTTTAGCGTATGAACTCGGATTGACTTGAAACTTGAAATGCTAACTCCTATAGTCTTTCTTGCCGTGTCCTATCAATTGTAGCTCAATCTGGACTCGGATAAAATTCAGTGATATCCATGGCGAAACGAAGTATGACCAGCCTCTGAGACGAACTGTTCTCCGTTTCTGACAGATCTTTTGGTACCGCGGCTTTGCCAAAAAGCGGGATAACAATAACTACCACTCACCGAATCACCTAAACACCTTAAAAACAATCAACTTCAGATCTGGACAGCAAGGAACCAAGCTTGATCCGGCAAAATCCCGCTTCAACGATGAAATCTCTCTTTGTTGGATGAAGATCTTCAACTTTGGCTCTTGGATCTTCAATTTGATCTTCAATTTAGATGGAAGAAATCACTAGATTAGAGTGGAGAAAAGAAGTGAAGAAGTGTTGTAGTCGAGCTCTCAAGATGGCAGCACTTCGTCGCTTCAAAATCCGGTGCTAAAATAGTGAGATATGGACGAATATTTATAGGCTGACTCCCACCCTTAAGTCGTCCGCCCCATGAGTCGTACACGACTCACGACTCAAGCACACTGCCGACTCAACGATATGGCCAACCTATCCTTAACTCGTATACGACTTATAGCATACACGACCTGACACGTGCACGCGACTTAACACTTAACCATACAGGTACAACCTAACTCTTGCCGACCTAACGACCTACCATAAGTCGGCAGCGACTTACGACTTATCCATATGACCGACTTAACAGGTTAGCCCTTCCCATGACTCAACCTATGTGCGACCTAATTAACCCAAGCGACTCAACATAGACACGACTCAACGACCTAACTCATATACGACCTAGCCTATCATCCTTAAGTCGTTGACTCCTAGGTCTCTTACCCTGTTAAGTCGGTTACTCCCCCAAGCCGTTAACCACTAAGTCGGCCCATCCCTTATCTCGGCTCTCATCACTAAGCCGTTCCACCGACCTAACTTCCACATAAGCTAACTCTAGGTAGTTCTAACCCTATGAGTCGTCAACTCTTAAGTCGGCTGACTACCTTAACTCGGCCATAGGACTTAAATCAACACACGACCTAAGCCATCACACGGCTTAACTCGTAGCCCGTACACGACCTATCCCTATACAAGTTATCTTCCCTATCTAACCTCCTTACGACCCAAACAACACACGAGTTAACCTCCCATACGACTTACGCTATGGATGACACCACAACACTAATGACCTGTAAATTCTACGATTTATCGACACGTAAAAATACGGGTCGTTACATTCTCTCCCCCTTAGGAATTTTGCCCCCGAAATTCCAAACAAACAAAAGCATCCAAACTATTCCACATGCCTATCATCCATAGAAACCAACAAACCATGCATCCAATTTCTAGCCTAGTATGCAGAATTCTAAGACTTAGAACAAGTTACAAATTCATGAGATGTCACGACACCTTAGGGCCATACCTCGAAGAGTTCAGGATGAGCTGCCTTCATCCTCTCTTCCTCCTCCCACGTACAGTCGTCAACATCATCACTCCATTGTACCTTGAGCAACGTAACCGTCTTCCTCCTAAGCTGTTTCGTGTCGGTTTCAACAACACGAAGCGGCTTACGAGGTCTCGTAACAACTGGATCAACTTCTAAATCTTCACAGCTATCAACATAAACCACCGTATTCGAGTCATGCACATACTTCCGTAGAAAAGATACATGAAAAACATTGTGCACACCCGCCATCCTTTCCGGTAACTCCAATCTATAGGCGAGCTTTCCAATTCGCTCGATGATCGGGAATGGTCCAACAAATCTCGGAGTCAGCTTTCCTTTCTTCCCGAATCTAATAACATTCTTTAGTGGAGAAATCTTCACGAAAACCATATCGCCTACGTCGAATTCCAAATCCTTACGACGCTTATTGGCATAACTTTTCTGACGATCTTGGGCTGCCTTCATTCGTCGCCGAATGATTTCTATACAATCCGTAGTCTGTCGAATCATCTCTGGCCCAAGTATCAACTTTTCTCCAGTTTCTAACCAACATGTCGGAGAGTTACACGGCCTTCCATACAATGCTTCATACGGTGCCATACCAATGCTTGACTGGTAACTATTATTATACGCAAATTCCACCAAATGAAGGTAATCTTCCCATGATCCTCTGAAATCCAAAACACATGCCCTCAGGAGATCTTCCAAAACTCGGTTGACTCTCTCGGTCTGATCATCTGTTTGTGGGTGATAAGCTGTACTCAAACACAACTCGGTTCCCAAAACTTCCTGGAAGCTCTTCCAAAATCCACTAGTGAACAATGGGTCTCGATCGCTCACTATACTCTTCGGAATACCATGGAATCGAACTATCCACTTAACATACAACTCAGCCAACTTCGATGCAGTCCTGGTAGATCGAACAGGAATGAATCTTGCACTCTTAGTCAAACGATCTACAATGACCCAAATCCCTTCATTTCCTGCCCTGGTTCTAGGTAGACCATCGATAAAATCCATCGATATCTGCTCCCACTTCCATGTAGGAACTTCTAATGGCTGAAGCAATCCACTGGGCTTCTTCTGCTCGGCTTTTACCAACTGGCAGTTCATACACTTGGAAATAAAATTTCCAACATCCTTCTTCATACCTTCCCTGTAGTAGGTTCTCTTCATATCCCGATACATCTTATTTCCGCCTGGATGAATCGTCAACTTCGAGTGATGACTTTCCCTCAGAACTTCATCTCTCAATCCATTTATATCAGGGACAACTAATCGTCCTTGCTTCCGAAGCCAACCCTCTTGATCGACTTCGAATCCTATATCCTTTTCTGGGTTCAATCTAGATTCCAAATCACGGATAATCTTGACAAGTTTATCATCTTGCTTTTGGCTCTCGCCAATCCTTTCCACAAGAGTAGGTCTTATCGATAAGTTTGCCAACATCTCAGGTTCCAATTCACATCTAGGCCTGAAGTCAAATCTTGCCAAATACTCAAGATTCTTCCATTCCGAAAACATGGCTCACAATCCTGCATGTCTTCGACTTAACGCATCGGCCACTGCATTACCTTTTCCCGGAGTATGGGTTATATCAAAATCATATGATGCCAAAAACTCTAGCCACCTTTGCTGCCGAAGATTCAAATCCTTTTGGGAGAACAGATACTTCAACGACTTATGATCCGTAAACAACTCAAATCGAACTCCCAATAAATAATGTCTCCACATCTTCAGAGCAAAAACAATCGCCGCTAACTCCAAATCATGAGTCGGGTAATTCCATTCATGCAGCTTAAGTTGTCGACTTGCATACGCAACAACTTTATCCTTCTGCATTAGCACTTCCCCAAGTCCAGTACCACATGCATCGGTGTAAACCACCATCTCATCATTCCCACTCGGAATAGTCAAAACAGGAGCACTTGTCAGTCGCTCTTTCAGGATTACGAAAGCTTGCTCACACTTATCATCCCATATGAATACCTGATTCTTTTTCGTCAATCCTGTTAACTGTAACGACCCGTATTTTTACGGATCGAAAGATCGTAAAACTGTTGTTGTCTTTAAGTCGTTAGTGCTTAAGTCGTATGGTAGTTAACTCGTGTAGAGGCTTAGGTTGAAGGGTAGCCTAGGTCGTTCGGAGTTGAGTCGTGACCGACTTAGCGTCTTAGGTCGTGTGATGTTGAGTCGGTAGGAGCTTAGGTCATGTGGCCGAGTTATAATAGCTAACGAGTTAACTAGTGGCCGAGTTAGGATGTGGGACGACTCATAGACTTGGACGAGTTAACATGTTAAGTATTAGGTCGTAGGCGACCTATAGATATGAGCGACTTAAGGGCTGGGATGAGTTAGTGACCTAGAGATTTGGACGACTTAAGGTGTGGCCGAGTTAGTGTGTCAGACCGAGGTAACGACCTAAGAAGGCTACGACTTACGGGTTAGCGAGTTAGGAGATAGGTTGTGAACGACCTATAGGGGTAACGACCTAAGTTAGGTCGTTGAGCGACCTAAGGGAAGTGTTAGGTTGCTAGGTAAGTTAGGTCGTTTAGTAGTTAGGGCGAGCGACCTATAAGTTAGCGGCTTAAGATAGTTAGCGACCGAGGGTTAACGACCTAACAGTTACGAGTTATGATTTCTGACCGACCTAAGTATGGACCGACCTAAGGAAGTTAGGTCGTAGACGAGTTATGGCCTAGTAGTTAAGTCGTCATGTTTTAGGTCGTAGCATAGTTAGGTCGGTAGGTTAGTTAGGTCGTTAGACGACCTAAGGAAGGCCGCTATGAGTTGTTAGGTCGTAACTAGTGTTGCTCGATAGGTCGTGACTAGGTTAGGTCGTATAGAGGCTTATGTGTTAGGTCGTAAGCTTTTAAGTCGGCAGCTAGGTAGGTCGTGTAAGTGCATGTGTGTGCTAAGTCGGCCTTGTTTGTTAGGTCGCATAGGAGTTAGGTCGTGAGATCTTGTGTGTGGATAAGTCCTAGGTCGTTGGTTCGAGTTAAGGAAGGCGGCTGTGTTTTAGGTTGCATGTACTATTGAGACTTAGGTCGTAAACGACCTAAGTTAGGTCGAGGATCTTTAGGTCGGCAACGACCTAAAACTGGGCGACGACCTAAGGGTGATTTCAGCCTATAAATAGAGGGGTTTGGCTCACTTTTTGGCACCGGTTTTTGAAGCGACGAAGTGCTGCCATTTTGAGAGCTCGACTACAACATTTCTTCACTTCTTTTCTCCATTCCAATCTAGTTCTAACATCCATCCAAGATCGAAGATCAAGATCGAAGATCCAAGAGCCAAAGTTGAAGATCTTCATCCAACCAAGCTAGATTTCATCGTTTCAAGCGGGATTTCGACGAATGAAGCTTGAATCTTCGCTGTCCAGATCTGAAGTTGATAGTTTTTGAAGTGTTTGGGTGATTTGGTGAGTGGTGGTTATCTCTCACGCGGACCCAAAGGAGTATATTGGATTGGTGGTTTGTTTGGGTGTTCTAACTAGTGATTTCATGCATTTTTCTTAGACCCAAGTCTAGATCCAACCTTTATGAAGATGTTTACCTATGCAAGTTCATTTATCGAGTTATAGGAACAAAACCCATGTTTTATATTTGATAGATCTATGCTAGAAATCCATAATTCATGTATGATAGACTTTCGCTCATTTATTTACGAAATTGCCATTATAGTTAATAGTGCTTATTAGATCTTGTTTGAATGATTGATTGTTTGAATGTATGGTTGATTTGATTGTTTCAAGTTAGCTAGTAGTTGATTTGGAACAAGATGGTCGAAGATGATTCAAAAGCTACGGAAGAGGCTCTTGAATAAGGAAAGCTGCTTGTGGCATATGAAGCGGATGTTGAAGCTCATATGTATGAATTAGATGATGTTGAGATGGGACTTTGCCATGATGCGATGAGGCAAGCCATGATGTTGAGATGAGACTTTGCTATGATGCGATAAAGCGAAGCATGATGTGAGATAGCCTTGGTTTAATCCAGACGGGATCATCCCAAGCATGTTGATAACTCGATGATGCGATGCGAGTTGGTTGATAATGGTTAGCTCGGGAGGCGCTTGAGCTAGTATGGAAATAGTCGTCGAGGAGGATGACTAGGAGGCTGAGATTTCATCGTTTTTGAAGGTTCTAGCATGCTCAAAGCAAGAGTACGTTGGAACGGGCTGCGACGACGTTCCAAGCACGGGCTGCGACGACGTGCTAGTACTCTGGGTAGTTGCGAAAATTCCTAGGCACGGGCTGCGACGACGTGCGGAGTTATGTCTAGAACCGGGGTTACCATTAGCCCTTGACAGATGGTCGTTCAACTAACGGTGAAATCAAGGCAATGATAACAGTGATAGCCGAAGTCATGGATGTTTGGACGTTTGGTTGTATCATCATTCGGTCTCAAGAGCGGTGTTTTCCGGGTGCTTATCTGATCTTGGTTTAGGCCTTGGGGGTTTGTATTTGGAAAACATCGACCTTGACTCGAATGATTGTTGCTTTACTTTAATTGTCTGCCATGTTATGCTTGCTTCTCCTTAGTATTTGTCTGGGGGGCTATCACTGTAGAAAGAGGTGGAGTGGGATGGTTTGGTTCCTATTCCTTTTATCCCTTATGCTCTTTTGGTATGTTTGATAGTTGATTTACTACTCACTAAGACTTTGTCTGACTCAAGGTTTTATGTCTCCTCTTATTACCTTGGGCTGTTCATCCGTGTTGGGATGGGCAGACTTGGTAGCAGGTGACAGGTGCTGTTCTTGGAGATCTACGCTGATGATGACAAAGACGAGCAGGAGGCTTTTGCATACTATTTCATATTATGTACTGGGTGTTCCGCTGTATATACTTTGAGTGCTTTGTAGTGAGGTTTTGATGTATTGACTGTTCTGATGGTTGTATCAAACTTCTAAGATGCTTATTTGATGATATTCTGTTATGAAGCTTCACTATACATATATTTCTCTATTGTATTTTATCCATGCGCTGTGAGTTATGCGATAGATTCTGCGATGTTTATTCTACCCTTGACGGTCACCCATGGCTGCCTGGCACGCCTTTCAGCGCATTATTTCCTTGTTTTGGTGCGGGAGTCATGGGCGGTCTTCACATTTGGTATCAGAGCCTTGGTTAATCGATTTTAGCCAACGCTCGCTGACGTAACTACGTATGAGAGACGTAATTGTATTTTGATGAATGATTACTATATATAATATAGTAGTTTAGAAGGATTTGAACTCCTTATGCAGTTGTTTCTCAAGGTGTTCTAAGTCATTCCTTTTTGTAGATATTAAGGATGAGTCGAAGGGGGAGACCAGCTGCTAGGGAAGGCCGTGCTGCTAGGGAAGCTGTTGATTATGCTCCTATGTTTGAGGCCATGATGACTTCGATCATGAGAAGGATACCAGCCTCGGGGCCATCAGTAGATGTTGGAGTTCAAGTTCAAACTCCAAGACCAGTGGATTTTGCTAAGCTTTGCAAGGACTATACTTCTCTTGGAGGAAAGGTTTTCTTGGGAACGGAATCAACCATTGAAGTGCAAAGATGGATTGATGCTTGTGGAAGGATCTTTGGTGACTTGGGAATTGAGGATGCAACTAAGAGGAAGCTTGCATCAAGGCAACTTCAAGGGAGAGCTTCGGATTGGTGGAATTCTATCACCATTGATACTCCAGAGGAAGAGATTACTTGGGAACAATTCCAAGCTAGATTTGAAGCTAAGTTCATCTCTACGGCTCAGAAATCTGTCTTGTTTAAAAAGTTTGTGGAGCTCAAGCAAGGTGGAAGACCCGTTCTTGAGTATGTTTCTGAGTTTGAAGCTTTGTCCAAATATGCCAGATCGTATATTGATTCTCCCTATCAGAAGAATGAGAAGTTTGTGACCAGTTTGGATGCTTATCTTGGAAGACAGTTGGTGGATCATCTGGACGATCCGTTTGAGAAGCTTGTGGAGAAAGCTCTCAGGCATGAGAGTTTGTTTCCTAGGGAGAGTTCTGTTGTTGCTGTAACCAAGGAAGGGTTTAAGCCACATAAGGGTGGAAACAAGAAGAGGAAGCAACAACAACAGAAGGGTAAGGATGGCCAGAAGAAGCCGAGGGGCGAAATGACTTGCTATAATTGCTAGCAGAAGGGCCATCTCTCCAAGGATTGTAGGAATCCAAAGGCGCCGGTGAAATGCCACAACTGTGACAAGCCAGGGCATTTCAGGAAAGATTGTCCAGAACCGAGGAAGGACGGGCAAATTTTGCAAGCTTATGCTTTGGGAGCTGTGCCGTCGTTTTCAAAAACTCTTACTGCTGAAGAGAAAGGGAAGAGTGTGGTGGTTCAAGGTACTCTTTCCATTTGTGGTGTTCCAGTTAGAGTGTTGTTTGATACTGGAGCGTCGCATTCTTTTGTTTGTGATGATCTTGTAGGCCGGTTAGGTTTGGAACCGGATATTGTTGATAGGCCATCGGTTGTGACTAATCCAGTTGGGGGTTCGTCATGTTTGTGTATGATATGCCGTGGTCTAGTTGTGTCGAGTCATGATTGCTCTTTTGTTTGTGATTGTTTTGTTCTGAACTTTGCGGGGTTCGGAATTATTTTGGGTATGGACTGGCTTAGGAAGTATGCGGCAAAGGTTGATTGTGAGAGATTGGAGGTGACAGTCGAGAATGTGGAGGGGCGAAAGGTTGTGATACGATGTAAGCATGAAGAAGGCGTCTTCATGGGCTTCATGTATTCGCTGGTTGTTCCACGGGATGGACTGTCATCGGTGCCAATCGTGAATGGATTCGAGGATGTCTTTGACGAGGTCAAAGGGTTACCGCCGCATAGAGAGATCGAGTTTCGTATTGATCTAGTTGAGGGAGCCAGACCCGTTGTGATGCCTCTTAGGCGGATGGCGCCTAGGGAACAGCAAGAGTTGAAGGTGCAAGTTGATGACCTTTTACGGAAAGGATTCATTCGGCGTAGTGTGTCCGAATGGGGTGCACCAGTTGTGTTCGCAACCAAAGCGGATGGATCGTTGAGGTTGTGTGTGGATTATCGTGAGCTGAATAAGGTGACTAAGAAGAACAAGTATCCATTGCCGAGAATAGATGACTTGTTTGATCAGCTTCACAATGCTAAGGTGTTTTCTCAGATGGATTTGGCAACGGGATTTTACCAGTTGAGAGTGGCAAAGGATAGTGTGCCGAAGACTGCTTTTAGGACACCATCCGGCTTTTATGAGTGGCTGGTAATGCCGTTTGGATTGACTAACGCACCAGCATACTTTGTGGATCTTATGAATAGAGTATTCAGAGATCAGTTGAACAAGTTCGTACTTGTGTTCGTGGATGATATTCTGATTTATTCCAGAACTGAAGAAGAACACGAGACGCACTTGCGTATTGTTTTGGAAATCTTACGGAAACATCAGCTGAAGGCTAAGTTTTCGAAGTGTCACTTCTGGAAGAGTGAAGTGAGATTCTTAGGCCATGTTATCTCTGGAAATGGAATAGCGGTTGATCCCGCTAAGGTGGCAGCGATCCAGGATTGGGTTAGACCTAAGAATGCATCTGATGTGAGAAGTTTTCTTGGATTAGTTGGATATTATCGACGGTTTATCAAAGACTTTTCCAAGATAGCTGCACCGTTAACAGGATTGACGAAAAAGAACCAAGTGTTCAGATGGGATGATAAGTCTGAGCAAGCTTTCGTAATCCTGAAAGAGCGACTGACGAGTACTCCTGTTTTGACTATTCCAAGTGGGAATGATGAGATGGTGGTTTACACCGATGCATGTGGTACTGGACTTGGAGCAGTACTAATGCAGAAGAATAAAGTTGTTGCATATGCAAGTCGGCAACTGAAGCCGCATGAAAGGAATTATCCGACTCATGATTTGGAGTTAGCGGCAATTGTTTTTGCTTTGAAGATGTGGAGACATTATCTATTGGGAGTTAGATTCGAGTTGTTTACAGATCATAAGTCGTTGAAGTATCTGTTCTCTCAAAAGGATTTGAATCTTCGATAGCAACGGTGGCTAGAGTTCTTGGCATCGTATGATTTTGGGATAGCCTATACTCCGGGAAAAGGTAACGCGGTGGCTGATGCGTTGAGTCGAAGACATGCAGGATTGGGAGCCATGTTTTCGGAATGGAAGAGTCTCGAGTATTTGGCTGGATTTGATTTCAGGCCCAGATGTGAATTGGAACCTGAGATGTTGGCAAACTTATCAATAAGGCCTACTCTTGTGGAAAGGGTTGGCGAGAGTCAAAAGCGAGACGATAAGCTTGTCAAGATTATCCGTGATTTGGAATCTGGATTGGACCCAGAGAAGGATAAGGGATTTGAAGTCGATCGAGAGGGTTGGCTTCGAAAGCAAGGACGACTAGTTGTTCCCGATGTAGATGGATTGAGAAATGAAGTTCTTAGGGAAAGTCATCACTCGAAGTTGACGATTCATCCAGGTGGAAATAAGATGTATCGGGACATGAAGAGAACCTACTACTGGGAAGGTATGAAGAAGGATGTTGGAAATTTTATTTCCAAGTGTATGAATTGCCAGTTGGTTAAGGCGGAGCAGAAGAAGCCAAGTGGATTGCTTCATCCATTAGAAGTTCCTATGTGGAAGTGGGAACAGATATCGATGGATTTTATCGATGGTCTACCTAGAACAAGAGCAGGAAATGAAGGGATTTGGGTCATAGTAGATCGGTTGACCAAGAGTGCAAGATTCATTCCTGTTCGATCGACTAGGACTGCATCGAAGTTGGCTGAGTTGTATGTTAAGTGGATAGTTCGATTCCATGGTATTCCGAAGAGTATAGTGAGCGATCGAGACCCATTGTTCACTAGTGAATTTTGGAAGAGCTTCCAGGAAGTTTTGGGAACCGAGCTGTGTTTGAGTACAGCTTATCATCCTCAAACAGATGGTCAGACTGAGAGAGTCAACCGAGTTTTGGAAGATCTCCTCAGAGCATGTGTTTTGGATTTCGGAGGATCGTGGGAAGATCATCTTCATTTGGTGGAGTTTGCGTACAATAACAGTTATCAGTCGAGTATTGGTATGGCACCATATGAGGCATTATATGGAAGACCGTGTAACTCTCCGACATGTTGGTTGGAAGCTGGAGAAAAGTTGATACTTGGGCCAGAGATGATTCGTCAGACTACGGATTTCATAGAGATCATTCGGCAACGAATGAAAGCAGCCCAGGATCGGCAGAAAAGTTATGTACATAAACGTCGAAAGGATTTGGAGTTCGACGTAGGAGATATGGTTTTTGTGAAGATTTCTCCACTGAAGAATGTTATTCGATTCGGGAAGAAAGGAAAATTGACTCCGATATTTGTTGGACCATTCCCGATTATCGAGCGAATTGGAAAGCTCGCTTATAGATTGGAGTTACCAGAAAAGATGGCGGGTATGCACAATGTTTTTCATGTATCGTATCTACGGAAGTATGTGCATGACTCGAGCACAGTGGTTTCTGCTGATAGCTGTGAAGATTTGGAGGTTGATCCAGTTGTTAGAAGACCTCGTAAGCCGCTTCGTATTGTTGAAACCGATACGAAACAGCTTAGGAGGAAGACGATTACGTTGCTCAAGATACAATGGAGTGATGATGTTAACGACTGTACGTGGGAGGAGGAAGAGAGGATGAAGGCAGCTCATCCTGAACTCTTCAAGGTATGGCCCTAAGGTGTCGTGACATCTCATGAATTTGTAGCTTGTTCTAGTCTTAGAATTCTGCATGCTAGGTTAGTAATTGGATGCATGGTTTGTTGATTGCTATGGATGGTAGGCATGCGGAATAATTTTGATTTCTCTTGTTTGTTTGGAATTTCGGGGGCGAAATTCCTAAGGGGGAGAGAATGTAACGACCCGTATTTTTACGGATCAAAAGATCGTAAAACTGTTGTTGTCTTTAAGTCGTTAGTGCTTAAGTCGTATGGTAGTTAACTCGTGTAGAGGCTTAGGTTGAAGGGTAGCCTAGGTCGTTCGGAGTTGAGTCGTGACCGACTTAGCGTCTTAGGTCGTGTGATGTTGAGTCGGTAGGAGCTTAGGTCATGTGGCCGAGTTATAATAGCTAACGAGTTAACTAGTGGCCGAGTTAGGATGTGGGACGACTCATAGACTTGGACGAGTTAACATGTGAAGTATTAGGTCGTAGGCGACCTATAGATATGAGCGACTTAAGGGCTGAGATGAGTTAGTGACCTAGAGATTTGGACGACTTAAGGTGTGGCCGAGTTAGTGTGTCAGACCGAGGTAACGACCTAAGAAGGCTACGACTTACGGGTTAGCGAGTTAGGAGATAGGTTGTGAACGACCTATAGGGGTAACGACCTAAGTTAGGTCGTTGAGCGACCTAAGGGAAGTGTTAGGTTGCTAGGTAAGTTAGGTCGTTTAGTAGTTAGGGCGAGCGACCTATAAGTTAGCGGCTTAAGATAGTTAGCAACCTAGGGTTAACGACCTAACAGTTACGAGTTATGATTTCTGACCGACCTAAGTATGGACCGACCTAAGGAAGTTAGGTCGTAGACGAGTTATGGCCTAGTAGTTAAGTCGTCATGTTTTAGGTCGTAGCATAGTTAGGTCGGTAGGTTAGTTAGGTCGTTAGACGACCTAAGGAAGGCCGCTATGAGTTGTTAGGTCGTAACTCGTGTTGCTCGATAGGTCGTGACTAGGTTAGGTCGTATAGAGGCTTATGTGTTAGGTCGTAAGCTTTTAAGTCGGCAGCTAGGTAGGTCGTGTAAGTGCATGTGTGTGCTAAGTCGGCCTTGTTTGTTAGGTCACATAGGAGTTAGGTCGTGAGATCTTGTGTGTGGATAAGTCGTAGGTCGTTGGTTCGAGTTAAGGAAGGCGGCTGTGTTTTAGGTTACATGTACTATTGAGACTTAGGTCGTAAACGACCTAAGTTAGGTCGAGGATCTTTAGGTCGGCAACGACCTAAAACTGGGCGACGACCTAAGGGTGATTTCAGCCTATAAATAGAGGGGTTTGGCTCACTTTTTGGCACCGGTTTTTGAAGCGACGAAGTGCTGCCATTTTGAGAGCTCGACTACAACATTTCTTCACTTCTTTTCTCCATTCCAATCTAGTTCTAACATCCATCCAAGATCGAAGATCAAGATCGAAGATCCAAGAGCCAAAGTTGAAGATCTTCATCCAACCAAGCTAGATTTCATCGTTTCAAGCGGGATTTCGACGAATCAAGCTTGAATCTTCGCTGTCCAGATCTGAAGTTGATAGTTTTTGAAGTGTTTGGGTGATTTGGTGAGTGGTGGTTATCTCTCACGCGGACCCAAAGGAGTATATTGGATTGGTGGTTTGTTTGGGTGTTCTAACTAGTGATTTCATGCATTTTTCTTAGACCCAAGTCTAGATCCAACCTTTATGAAGATGTTTACCTATGCAAGTTCATTTATCGAGTTATAGGAACAAAACCCATGTTTTATATTTGATAGATCTATGTTAGAAATCCATAATTCACGTATGATAGACTTTCACTCATTTATTTACGAAATTGCCATTATAGTTAATATTGCTTATTAGATCTTGTTTGAATGATTGATTGTTTGAATGTATGGTTGATTTGATTGTTTCAAGTTAGTTAGTAGTTGATTTGGAACAAGATGGTCGAAGATGATTCAAAAGCTACGGAAGAGGCTCTTGAATAAGGAAAGCTGCTTGTGGCATATGAAGCGGATGTTGAAGCTCATATGTATGAATTAGATGATGTTGAGATGGGACTTTGCCATGATGCGATGGGGCAAGCCATGATGTTGAGATGAGACTTTGTTATGATGCGATAAAGCGAAGCATGATGTGAGATAGCCTTGGTTTAATCCAGATGGGATCATCCCAAGCATGTTGATAACTCGATGATGCGATGCGAGTTGGTTGATAATGGTTAGCTCGGGAGGCGCTTGAGCTAGTATGGAAATAGTCGTCGAGGAGGATGACTAGGAGGCTGAAATTTCATCGTTTTTGAAGGTTCTAGCATGCTCAAAGCAAGAGTACGTTGGAACGGGCTGCGACGACGTTCCAAGCACGGGCTGCGACGACGTGCTAGTACTCTGGGTAGTTGCGAAAATTCCTAGGCACGGGCTGCGACGACGTGGGGAGTTATGTCTAGAACCGGGGTTACCATTAGCCCTTGACAGATGGTCGTTCAACTAACGGTGAAATCAAGGCAATGATAACAGTGATAGCCGGAGTCGTGGATGTTTGGACGTTTGGTTGTATCATCATTCGGTCTCAAGAGCGGTGTTTTCCGGGTGCTTATCTGATCTTGGTTTAGGCCTTGGGGGTTTGTATTTGGAAAACATCGACCTTGACTCGAATGATTGTTGCTTTACTTTAATTGTCTGCCATGTTATGCTTGCTTCTCCTTAGTATGTGTCTGGGGGGGCTATCACTGTAGAAAGAGGTGGAGTGGGATGGTTTGGTTCCTATTCCTTTTATCCCTTATGCTCTTTTGGTATGTTTGATAGTTGATTTACTGCTCACTAAGACTTTGTCCGACTTAAGGTTTTATGTCTCCTCTTATTACCTTGGGCTGTTCATCCATGTTGGGATGGGCAGACTAGGTAGCAGGTGACAGATGCTGTTCTTGGAGATCTACGCTGATGATGACAAAGACGAGCATGAGGCTTTTGCATACTATTTCATATTATGTACTGGGTGTTCCGCTGTATATACTTTGAGTGCTTTGTAGTGAGGTTTTGATGTATTGACTGTTCTGATGGTTGTATCAAACTTCTAAGATGCTTATTTGATGATATTCTGTTATGAAGCTTCACTATACATATATTTCTCTATTGTATTTTATCCATGCGCTGTGAGTTATGCGATAGATTCTGCGATGTTTATTCTACCCTTGACGGTCACCCATGGCTGCCTGGCACGCCTTTCAGCGCATTATTTCCTTGTTTTGGTGCGGGAGTCATGGGCGGTCTTCACATTAACGGTGTAGCTATCTTGGAAAAGTCTTTGATGAACCGACGATAATATCCTGCCAATCCAAGAAAACTTCTCACGTCAGATGCATTCTTAGGTCTAATCGAATCCTGGATCGCTGCCACCTTAGCGGGATCAACCGCTATTCCATTTCCAGAAATAACATGGCCTAAGAACCTCACTTCACTCTTCCAGAAGTGACACGTCGAAAACTTAGCCTTCAGCTGATGTTTCCGCAAGATTTCCAAAACAATACGCTAGTGTGTCTTGTGCTCTTCCTCATTTCTGGAATAAATCAGAATATCATCCACGAACACAAGTACAAACTTGTTCAACTGATCTCTGAATACCCTATTCATAATATCCACAAAATATGCTGGTGCGTTAGTCAATCCAAACGGCATTACCAGCCACTCATAAAAACCGGATGGTGTCCTAAAAGCAGTCTTCGGCACACTATCCTTAGCCACTCTCAACTGGTGAAATCCCGTTGCCAAATCCATCTGAGAAAACACCTTAGCTTCGTGAAGCTGATCAAACAAGTCATCTATTCTCGGCAATGGATACTTGTTCTTCTTAGTCACCTTATTCAGCTCACGATAATCGACACACAACCTCAACGATCCATCCGCTTTGGTTGCGAACACAACTGGTGCACCACATTCGGACACACTACGCCGAATGAATCCTTTCCGTAAAAGGTCATCAATTTGCACCTTCAGCTCTTCCTGTTCCCTAGGCGCCATCCGCCTAAGAGGCATCACAACTGGTCTGGCTCCCTCAACTAGATCGATACAAAACTCGACCTCCCTATGCGGCGGTAACCCTTTGACCTCGTCAAAGACGTCCTCAAATCCATTCACAACCGGCATCGATGCAGTCCATCCCGTGGAACAACCAGCGAATACATGAAGCCCATGAAGACGCCTTCTTCATGCTTACATCGTATCACAACCTTTCGCCCTTCAACATTCCCGACTGTCACCTCCAATTTCTCACAATCAACCTTTGCCGCATACTTCCTATGCCAGTCCATACCCAAAATAATTCCGAACCCCGCAAAGTTCAAAACAAAACAATCACAAACAAAAGAGCAATCATGACTCGATACTACTAGACCACGGCATACCATACACAAACAAGACGAACCCCCAACTGGATTAGTCACAACCAATGGTCTATCAACAATTTCCGGTTCCAAACCCAACCGGCCTACAAGATCATCACAAACAAACGAATGCGATGCCCCAGTATCAAACAACACCCTAACTGGAACACCACATATGGAGAGAGTACCTTGAACCACCACACTCTTCCCTTTCTCTTCCGCAGTAGGAGCTTTCGAGGATGATGGAACAGCCCCCAAAGTATAAGCTTGCACAATCTGTTTGTCCTTCTGTGGTTTTGGACAATTCTTCCTAATATGCCCCAACTTATCACAGTTATAGCACTTCAACAGTACCTTTGGATTCTTGCAATCCCTGGAGAGATGGCCCTTCTGCCGACAATTGTAGCAGGTCACTTCACCCTTTGGCTTCTTCTGGCCATCCTTACCCTTCTGCTGTTGCTGCTTCCTCTTCTTATTTCCACCCTGCTGTGGTTTGGACTCTTCCTTGGTCACAGCAACAACAGACCCTTCCTTAGGAAACAAACTCTCGTGCCTGAGAGCTTTCTCCACAAGCTTTTCAAATGGATCGTCCAGATGATCCACCAATTGTCTACCAAGATAACTGTCCAAGCCTGTCACAAACTTCTCATTCTTCTGATAGGGAGATTCAATATACGACCGAGCATACTTGGACAAAGCTTCAAACTCTGAAACATACTCAAGAACTGGTCTCCCACCTTGCTTGAGCTCCACAAACTTCTTAAACAGAATAGATTTCTGAGCCGTAGAAATGAACTTAGCTTCAAATCGAACTTGGAATTGCTCCCAAGTAATCTCTTCTTCTGGAGTATCAATGGTGATAGAACCCTACCAATCAGCAGCTCTCCCTTGAAGCTGTCTCGATACAAGCTTCCTTTTAGTTGCATCCTCAATTCCCAAGTCACCAAAGATCCTTCTACAAGCATCTATCCATCTCTGAACTTCAATAGTCGATTCCGTTCCCAAGAAAACCTTTCCTCCGAGAGCAGTATAGTCTTTACACAACTTAGCAAATCCACTGGTCTTGGAGCTTGAACCTGAACTCCAACATCTACTGATGGCCCCAGAGCTGGCATCCTCCTCATGATCGAAGTCATCATAGCCTCGAACATAGGAGCATAATCAGCAGCCCCCTCAACAGCACGGTCTTCCCTAGCAGCTGGTCTCCCTCTTCGACTCATCCTTAATATCTACAAAAAAGAACGACTTAGAACACCTTGAGAAACAACTGCATAAGGAGTTCAAATCATTCTAAGCTACTATATTATATATAGTAATCATCCATCAAAATACAATTACGTCTCTCATACTTAGTTACGTCAGCGAGCGTTGGCTAAAATCGATTAACCTCGCTCTGATACCAAATGTGACGACCGCCCATGACTCCCGCACTAAACAAGGGAATTGTGCATTGAAAGGCGTGCCAGGCAGCCATGGACAATAGCCAGGGTAAGATAAAAAAGAAACTCTATCGTACAACTCACAGCGCATGGGCAAAATACAATAGAGAAATATATGTATATAGTGAAGCTCATAACAGAATATCATCACTTAGACTTCATAAAGGTTTGATACAAACATCTGAACAATCAATACATCAAGCCTCACTACATAACACTCAAAACATATACAAGCAGCGGAATATCCAGTACATATAGTAAGGAAACTAATATGCTAGCCTCCAGCTCGTCTTCGTCATCAACAGCGTTGGTAGCCAAGAACAGCACCTGTCACCTGCTACCTAGTCTGCCCATCCCAACATGGATGAACAGCCCAAGGTAATAAGAGTTGAACATAAAACCTTGAGTCAGACAACAGTCTTAGTGAGCAGTAAATTAACTATCAAACATACCAAAAGAGAATAAGGGATAAAAGGGATAGGAACTCAACCATCCCACTCCACCTCATTCCACAGTGATAGCCCCCAGACCCACTAAGCATAAACAAGCATAGCAAAGCAGACAATTTAAGTAAAGTAATTATCACTCGAGTCAAGGTCGATGTTTTCCAAATACAAACCCCCAAGGCCTAAACCAAGATCAGATAAGCACCCAGAAAACACCGCTCTTGAGACCGAATGATGGTACAATCAAACATCCATGACTCTGGCTATCACTGTTAACATTGCCTCGATATCACCGTTAATTGAATGACCGGCACCTTCTTTCAGCCGTCCGTCAAGGGCTAATGGCAACCCCGGTTCTAGACATAACTCCACACGTCATCATGACCCGTGCCTAGGACTATCGCATCTGCCCAGAGTACTAACACGTCATCATGACCCATGTCTGGAACGTCATCGTGACCCGTTCCAACGTACTCTTGCTTTGAGCATGTTAGAACCTTCAATAACGATAAGATCCAAGCCTCCTAGTCATCCTCCTCGACGACTATTCTCACACTGGCCCAAGCGCCTCTCGAGCCCACCATTATCAACCAACCCGGACCGCATCACCGAGTTATCAACATACTTGGGATGATCCCGTCTGGATTAAACCAAGGCTTTCACACATCATACTTTGCTTCAACGCATCATAGCAAAGTCCCATCTCACATCATGGTTTGCCTTATCGCATCATGGCAAAGTCCATCATCATCGAATCTATCCATATGAGCTTCCACATCCGCTTCATATGCCACAAGCAGCTTTCACCAGTCGAGAGCCTTTCCACTTAGCTTTTGAATCATCTTCGACCAACTTGTTCAAACCAACTACTAGCTAATTTGAAACAATCAAATCAACCATTAATCCAAGCAATCAAACATTCAACAAGATCTAATAAGCAATTACAACAATAATGGCAATTTGGTAATTAAAGTGTCGAAATCTAACAAGTATGAATCATAGGCAAATGTCTCTATAACTTGATGAATGAACTTGCATAAGTGAACATGTAGTAAAATAGATATCAAAACTTCATAGGTGATAGGTCTACATGCAGACTTTAGGAAAATGCAAGAAATCACTATCTTTAACACATAAACAAGCCACCAATCCAATATACTCCCTTGGGTCCGTGTGAGAGATAACTACCACTCACCGAATCACCTAAACACCTTAAAAACAATCAACTCCAGATCTGGACAGCAAGGAACCAAGCTTGATCCGGCAAAATCCCGCTTCAACGATGAAATCTCTCTTTGTTGGATGAAGATCTTCAACTTTGCCTCTTGGATTTTCAATTTGATCTTCAATTTAGATGGAAGAAATCACTAGATTAGAGTGGAGAAAAGAAGAGAAGAAGTGTTGTAGCCGAGCTCTCAAGATGGCAGCACTTCGTCGCTTCAAAATCCGGTGCTAAAATAGTGAGATATGGACGAGTATTTATAGGCTAACTCCCACCCTTAAGTCGTCCGCCCCATGAGTCGTACACGACTCACGACTCAAGAACACTGCCGACTCAATGATATGGCCAACCTATCCTTAACTCGTATACGACTTATAGCATACACGACCTGACACATGCACGCGACTTAACACTTAACCATACAGGTACAACCTAACTCTTGCCAACCTAACGACCTACC
The DNA here is from genome assembly GCA_030765085.1 of Allium cepa. Lineage (NCBI taxonomy): Eukaryota > Viridiplantae > Streptophyta > Magnoliopsida > Asparagales > Amaryllidaceae > Allium > Allium cepa. The sequence continues at coordinate 180,708,476 of CM060940.1, forward strand.
ATAAGTCGGCAGCGACTTACGACTTATCCATATGACCGACTGTGACGACCGCCCATGACTCCCGCACCAAATGAAGGAGAAATGTGCGCTGAAGGGCGTGCCAGGCAGCCATGGACGATAGTCAGGGTAAAAATAAAACATCAAACTCTATCGTACGACTCACAGCGCATGGACAAAATACAATAGAGAAATATAATATAGTGAAGCTCCATAGAATAGGACATCATCATATAAGCATCATAATAGTTTTATACAAACATATGAATCATCCATACATCAAAGCCTCACTACATAACACTCAATCAAATACAGCAGCGGAATATCCAGTACATATAGTATGAAATAATATGCAAAAGCCTCCTGCTCGTCTTCGTTGTCATCAGCGTAAACCTCCACGAACAGCACCTGTCACCTGTTACCTAGTCTGCCCATCCCAACATGGATGAACTGCCCAAGGTAATAAGAGGAGACATAAAACCTTGAGTCAGACAAAGTCTTAGTGAGCGGTAAATCAACTATCAAACATACCAAAAGAGTATAAGGGATAAAAAGAATAGGAACCAAACCATCCCACTCCACCTCTTTCTACAGTGATAGCTCCCAGACACACATTAAGGAGAAGCAGGCATAACATAGCAGGCAATTAAAGTAAAGCAATAATCACTCGAGTCAAGGTCGATGTTTTCCAAATACAAACCCCCAAGGCCTAAACCAAGATCAGATAAGCACCCAAAAAACACCGCTCTTGAGGCCGAATGATGGTACAATCAAGCATCCATGACTCTGGCTATCACTGTTAACCTTGCTTCGAAATCACCGTTAATTGAATGACCGACTCCTTCCTGAGCCATTTGTCAAGAGCTAATGGTAACCCCGGTTCTAGACATAACTCCGCACGTCATCATGATCCGTGCCTAGGAATTTTCGCAACTACCCAGAGTACTCGACCACCTACCTGTAGTCTTTAGGGTGTCCAGACCACCTACCTGTAGTCTTTAGGGCAACCCTTGTACTCTTGTTTTGAGTCTGCTAGAACCTTCAACAACGATGAAATCCAAGCCTTCTAGTCATCCTCCTTGACGACTATTCTCAACCTAGCCCAAACTATCTCTTGAGCCATCCATTATCAATCAACTTGAACTACCCTTCAAGTTATCAACATGCTTGGAGAATCCTTCTTGATTATACCAAGGTTACATCATCTCATGTCTCGCCTCATCTTCATCTTAGCAAAGGCTCCTCTTAACATCATGGTTTGCCTCATCGCATCATGGCAAAATTCCATCTCAACATCATCCAATCCATACATATGAGCTTCAACATCCCCTACATATGCCTTAAGCAACTTTCACCATTCAAGAGCCTCTTCCATAGCTTTTGAATCGTCTTTGACCATACTTGTCCAAATCTATCAATTAGATAACTCATTCTCGACAATCAAACAAGGCAAACATTAATCCAAACAAATAAGCAGTCAATCGAGATCTAAATAGGCATTTATAATTAAAATGGCAATTTCGTAAATAAATGAGAATAGATCTATCATACATGAATCATGGGTTTTAGCATAGATCTAACGAATATAAATCATGGGTTTTGTCCCTACAACTTGATGAATGAACTTGCAAAAGTAAACATCTTCATAAGTAATGGATCTATACTTAGATCTAAGGAAAAATGCATAAAATCACTATCTACAACCCTCCAACAAACCACCAAACCAATATACTCCTTTGGGTCCGCGTGAGAGATAACCACCACTCACCGAATCACCCAAACACTTCAAAAACTATCAACTTCAGATCTGGACAGCAAGGATTCAAGCTTGATTCGTCGAAATCCCGCTTGAAACGATGAAATCTAGCTTGGTTGGATGAAGATCTTCAACTTTGGCTCTTGGATCTTCGATCTTGATCTTCGATCTTGGATGGATGTTAGAACTAGATTGGAATGGAGAAAAGGTGATGAAGAAATGTTATAGTCGAGCTCTCAAAATGGCAGCACTTCGTCGCTTCAAAATCCGGTGCCAAAAAGTGAGCCAAACCCCTCTATTTATAGGCTGAAATCCCCCATGAGTCGTCCGCCCTTATGAGTCGTCCACGACTCATAACCCACGACTCAAGCCACTACGACTCACGACTCAACTCGGCTCAAGGTAAATACGATACAACACACACACACGGGCTAAACTATCCTTCCGACTCAACGACCCATCTAATACGGCCTAACGACTTAACTATGTTACCGACTCACGACTTAACACTACACAGGGCCACACGACCTAGTTCCCTGCCGACCTAACACTAAGTCGTCTGGACGACTCAACTACCAACCGACTCAACTACCAACGACCTAAGCCTTAACCCCTTAAGCCGCTAACCTATGAGTCGGCATCCCCTAAGCCGTTAGTTCCTTTAGGTCGGCCAATCACCTTAATTCGTTCATTCCACGAAGTCGTTTAACTATCTTAAGTCGACAACCCTTAACCTGTTAACTCCTATAACTCGGCCTAGCACTAACACGCTAACTCATCCCAGCCTTGAGTCGTAACTCGTTAACCCCCTATGAGTCGCTCACTACCTTGACTCGGTGCAAACCTTAACTCGTCCAACTGCTAACTCGTCCAAACTTCTATAACTCGCCCACGACCTAACTCCTTAAGGTCGTAAATTTCTTAAGTCGGTCTAAACTATCCACGAGTTAACTTTTCCCACACAACTTAGGCTATGGACGACATAAACAACACTAACAACCTAGTAATTCTACGATTATATCGACACGAAAAATACGGGTCGTTACATTCTCTCCCCCTTAGGAATTTCGCCCCCGAAATTCCAAACAACAAGAGCAACCAAAACTATTCTGCATGCCTATCATCCATAGCAATCAACAAACCATGCATCCAATTACTATCCTAGCATGCGGAATTCTAAGACTTAGAAAAAGTTACAAATTCATGAGATGTCACGACACCTTAGGGCCATACCTCGAAGAGTTCAGGATGAGCTGCCTTCATCCTCTCTTCCTCCTCCCACGTACAGTCGTCAACATCATCACTCCATTGTACCTTGAGCAACGTAATCGTCTCCCTCCTAAGCTGTTTCGTGTCGGTTTCAACAACACGAAGCGGCTTACGAGGTCTCGTAACCACTAGATCAACCTCCAAGTCTTCACAGCTATCAGCAGAAACCACTGTATTTGAGTCGTGCACATACTTCCGTAGATAAGATACATGAAAAACATTGTGCACACCCACCATCTTTTCCGGTAACTCCAATGTATAAGCGAGCTTTCCAATTCGCTCGATGATCGAGAATGGTCCAACAAATCTCGGGGTCAATTTTCCTTTCTTCCCGAGTCTAATAACATTTTTCAGAGGAGAAATCTTCATGAAAACCATATCACCTACGTCGAATTCCAGATCCTTACGACGATTATTGGCATAGCTTTTCTGACGATCTTGGGCTGCCTTCATTCGTTGCCGAATGATTTCTATACAACCCGAAGTCTAACGAATCATTTCTGGCCCAAATATCAGTTTTTCTCCAGTTTCCAACCAACATGTCGGAGAGTTACACGGTCTTCCATACAGTGCTTCATATGGTGCCATACCAATACTTGACTGGTAACTGTTATTGTACGCAAACTCCACCAAATGAAGATGATCTTCCCACGATCCTCCGAAATCCAAAACACATGCTCTGAGGAGATCTTCCAAAACTCGGTTGACTCTCTCAGTCTGACCATCTGTTTGAGGGTGCTAAGCTGTACTCAAACACAACTTAGTTCCCAAAACTTCCTGGAAGCTCTTCCAAAATCCACTAGTGAACAATGGGTCTCGATCGCTCACTATACTCTTCGGAACACCATGGAATCGAACAATCCACTTAACATACAACTCAGCCAACTTCGATGCAGTTCTAGTTGATCGAACAGGAATGAACCTTGCACTCTTAGTCAAACGATCTACAATGACCCAAATCCCTTCATTCCCTGTCCTTGTTCTAGGTAGACCATCGATAAAATCCATCGACACTTGCTCCCACTTCCATGTAGGAACCTCTAATGGCTGAAGTAATCCACTGGGCTTCTTCTGCTCAGCTTTCACCAACTGGCAGTTCATACACTTGGAAATAAAATTTCCAACATCCTTCTTCATACCTTCCCAATAATAGGTTCTCTTCATATCCCGATACATCTTATTTCCACCTGGATGAATCGTCAACTTCGAGTGATGACTTTCCCTAAGGACTTCATTTCTCAATCCATCCACATCGGGAACAACTAGTCGTCCTTGCTTTCGAAGCCAACCCTCTCGATCGACTTCAAATCCCTTATCCTTCTCTGGGTCCAATCCAGATTCCAAATCACGGATAATCTTGACAAGCTTATCGTCTCGCTTTTGACTCTCGCCAATCCTTTCCACAAGAGTAGGCCTTATTGATAAGTTTGCCAACATCTCAGGTTCCAATTCACATCTAGACGTGAAGTCAAACTCAGCCAAATACTCGAGACTCTTCCACAAGAGTAGGCCTTATTGATAAGTTTCCCGGAGTATAGGCTATACCAAAATCATACGATGCTAAAAATTCTAGCCACCTCTGCTGTCGAAGATTCAAATCCTTTTGGGAGAATAGATACTTCAACGACTTATGATCTGTAAACAACTCAAATCGAACTCCCAATAGATAATGTCTCCACATCTTCAAAGCAAAGACAATTGCCGCTAACTCCAAATCATGAGTCGGATAATTCCTTTCATGCGGCTTCAGCTGTCGACTTGCATACGCAACAACTTTATCCCTCTGCAGTAGCACTGCTCCAAGTCCAGTACCACATGCATCGGTGTAAACCACCATCTCATCATTCCCACTAGGAATAGTCAAAACAGGAGCACTTGTCAGTCGCTCTTTCAGGATTACGAAAGCTTGCTCACACTTATCATCCCAGCTGAACCCTTGGTTCTTTTTGGTCAATCCTGTTAACGGTGCAGCTATCTTGGAAAAGTCTTTGATAAACCGACGATAATATCCTGCTAATCCAAGAAAACTTCTCACATCAGATGCATTCTTAGGTCTAACCCAATCCTGGATTGCCGCCACCTTAGCGGGATCAACCGCTATTCCATTTCCAGAGATAACATGGCCTAAGAACCTCACTTCACTCTTCCAGAAGTGACACTTCGAAAACTTAGCCTTCAGCTGATGTTTCCGTAAGATTTCCAAAACAATACGCAAGTGCGTCTTGTGCTCTTCCTCAGTTCCGGAATAAATCAGAATATCATCCACGAATACAAGTACAAACTTGTCCAACTGATCTCTGAACACTCTATTAATAAGATCCACAAAATATGCTGGTGCGTTAGTCAATCCAAACGGCATTACCAGCCACTCATAAAAACCGGATGGTGTCCTAAAAGCAGTCTTCGGCACACTATCCTTTGCCACTCTCAACTGGTGAAATCCCGTTGCCAAATCCATCTGAGAAAACACCTTAGCATCGTGAAGCTGATCGAACAAGTCATCTATTCTCGGCAATGGATACTTGTTCTTCTTAGTCACTTTATTCAGCTCACGATAATCCACACACAACCTCAACAATCCATCCGCTTTGGTTGCGAACACAACTGGTGCACCCCATTCGGACACACTACGCCGAATGAATCCTTTCTCCAAAAGGTCATCAACTTGCACCTTCAGCTCTTGCTGTTCCCTAGGCGCCATCCGCCTAAGAGGCATCACAACAGGTCTGGCTCCCTCAACTAGATCGATACAAAACTCGATCTCCCTATGCGGCGGTAACCCTTTGACTTCATCAAAGACATCCTCAAATCCATTCACAATAGGCACCGATGACAGTCCATCCCGTGGAACAACCAGCGAATACATGAAGCTCATGAAGACGCCTTCTTCATGCTTACATCGTATCACAACCTTTCGCCCTTCCACATTTCCGACGGCCACCTCCAGCCTCTCACAATCAATCCTTGCCGCATACTTTCTAAGCCAGTCCATACCCAAAATAATTCCGAACCCCGCAAAGTTCAGAACAAAGCAATCACAAGCAAAAGAGCAATCATGACTCGACACAACTAGACCACGGCATATCATACACAAACATGACGAACCCCCAACTGGATTAGTCACAACCAATGGCCCATCAACAATATCCGGTTTCAAACCTAACCGGCCTACAAGATCATCACAAACAAAAGAATGCGACGCTCCAGTATCAAACAACACTCTAACTGGAACACCACAAATGGAAAGAGTACCTTGAACCACCACACTCTTCCCCTTCTCTTCAGCAGTAGGAGCTTTTGAAGACGACGGCACAGCTCCCATAGCATAAGCTTGCACAATCTGCCTGTCCTTCCTCGGCTCTGGACAATTCTTCTTGATATGTCCCAGCTTATCACAGTTATAACACTTTCCCGGCACCTTGGGATTCTTGCAATCTCTGAAGAGATGACCCTTCTGCTGACAGTTGTAGCAGGTCACTTCACCCTTCGGCTTCTTCTGGCCATCCTTACTCTTCTGTTGCTGCTGCTTTCTCTTCTTGTTTCCACCCTGCTGTGGTTTAGACTCTTCCTTGGTCACAGCAACAACAGAACTCTTCCTAGGAAACAAACTCTCATGCCTGAGAGATTTCTCCACAAGCTTCTCAAACGGATCGTCCAAATGATCCACCAACTGTCTCCCAAGATAAGTGTCCAAGCCTGTCACAAACTTCTCATTCTTCTGATAGGGAGAATCAATATACGATCTGGCATATTTGGACAAAGCCTCAAACTCAGAAACATACTCAAGGACCGATCTCCCACCTTGCTTGAGCTCTACAAACTTCTTGAACAAAACAGATTTCTGAGCTTTAGAGATGAACTTAGCTTCAAATCTAGTTTGGAATTGCTCCCAAGTAATCTCCTCCTCCGGAGTATCAATGGTGATAGAATTCCACCAATCCGAAGCTCTCCCTTGAAGTTGCCTTGATGCGAGCTTCCTCTTAGTTGCATCCTCAATTCCCAAGTCACCAAAAATCCTTTGACAAGCATCAATCCATCTCTGCACCTCAATGGTCGATTCCGTTCCCAAGAAAACCTTTCCTCCAAGAGAAGTATAGTCCTTGCAAAGCTTAGCAAAATCCACTGGTCTTGGAGCTTGAACTTGAACTCCCACATCCACTGATGATCCTGAAGCTGGTATTCTCCTCATGATCGAAGTCATCATGGCCTCAAACATAGGAGCATAATTAACAACTTCCCTAGTAGCACGGCCTTCCCTAACAGCTGGTCTCCCCCTTCGACTCATCCTTAGTATCTACAAAAAGGAATGACTTAGAACACCTTGAGAAACAACTGCATAAGGAATTCAAATCCTTCTAAACTACTATATTATATATAGTAATCATTCATCAAAATACAATTACGTCTCTCGTACGTAGTTACGTCAGCGTGCGTTGGCTAAAATCGATTAACCAAAGCTCTGATACCAAATGTGACGACCTCCCATGACTCCCGCACCAAATGAAGGAGAAATGTGCGCTGAAGGGCGTGCCAGGCTGCCATGGACGATAGTCAGGGTAAAAATAAAACATCAAACTCTATCGTACGACTCACAGCGCATGGACAAAATACAATAGAGAAATATAATATAGTGAAGCTCCATAGAATAGGACATCATCATATAAGCATCATAATAGTTTTATACAAACATATGAATCATCCATACATCAAAGCCTCACTACATAACACTCAATCAAATACAGCAGCGGAATATCCAGTACATATAGTATGAAATAATATGCAAAAGCCTCCTGCTCGTCTTCGTTGTCATCAGCGTAAACCTCCATGAACAGCACCTGTCACCTGCTACCTAGTCTGCCCATCCCAACATGGATGAACAGCCCAAGGTAATAAGAGGAGACATAAAACCTTGAGTCAGACAAAGTCTTAGTGAGCGGTAAATCAACTATCAAACATACCAAAAGAGTATAAGGGATAAAAAGAATAGGAACCAAACCATCCCACTCCACCTCTTTCTACAGTGATAGCTCCCAGACACACATTAAGGAGAAGCAGGCATAACATAGCAGGCAATTAAAGTAAAGCAATAATCACTCGAGTCAAGGTCGATGTTTTCCAAATACAAACCCCCAAGGCCTAAACCAAGATCAGATAAGCACCCAGAAAACACCGCTCTTAAGGCCAAATGATGGTACAATCAAACATCCATGACTCTGGCTATCACTGTTAACCTTGCTTCGAAATCACCGTTAATTGAATGACCGACTCCTTCCTGAGCCATCTGTCAAGAGCTAATGGTAACCCCGGTTCTAGACATAACTCCGCACGTCATCATGACCCATGCCTAGGAATTTTCGCAACTACCCAGAGTACTCGACCACCTACCTGTAGTCTTTAGGGTGTCCAGACCACCTACCTGTTGTCTTTAGGGCAACCCTTGTACTCTTGTTTTGAGTCTGCTAGAACCTTCAACAACGATGAAATCCAAGCCTTCTAGTCATCCTCCTTGACAACTATTCTCAACCTAGCCCAAACTATCTCTTGAGCCATCCATTATCAATCAACTTGAACTACCCTTCAAGTTATCAACATGCTTGGAGCAATCCTTCTTGATTATACCAAGGTTACATCATCTCATGTCTCGCCTCATCTTCATCTTAGCAAAGGCTCCTCTTAACATCATGGTTTGCCTCATCGCATCATGGGAAAATTCCATCTCAACATCATCCAATCCATACATATGAGCTTCAACATCCCCTACATATGCCTTAAGCAACTTTCACCATTCAAGAGCCTCTTCCGTAGCTTTTGAATCGTCTTTGACCATACTTGTCCAAATCTATCAACTAGATAACTCATTCTCGACAATCAAACAACGCAAACATTAATCCAAACAAATAAGCAGTCAATCGAGGTCTAAAAAGGCATTTATAATTAAAATGGCAATTTCGTAAATAAATGAGAATGGATCTATCATACATGAATCATAAGTTTTAGCATAGATCTAACGAATATAAATCATGGGTTTTGTCCCTACAACTTGATGAATGAACTTGCAAAAGTAAACATCTTCATAAGTAATGGATCTATACTTAGATCTAAGGAAAAATGCATAAAATCACTATCTACAACCCTCCAACAAACCACCAAACCAATATACTCCTTTGGGTCCGCGTGAGAGATAACCACCACTCACCGAATCACCCAAACACTTCAAAAACTATCAACTTCAGATCTGGACAGCAAGGATTCAAGCTTGATTCGTCGAAATTCCGCTTGAAACGATGAAATCTAGCTTGGTTGGATGAAGATCTTCAACTTTGGCTCTTGGATCTTCGATCTTGATCTTCGATCTTGGATGGATGTTAGAACTAGATTGGAATGGAGAAAAGGAGATGAAGAAATGTTGTAGTCGAGCTCTCAAAATGGCAGCACTTCGTCGCATCAAAATCTGGTGCCAAAAAGTGAGCCAAACCCCTCTATTTATAGGCTGAAATCCCCCATGAGTCGTCCGCCCTTATGAGTCGTCCATGACTCATAACCCACGACTCAAGCCACTACGACTCACGACTCAACTCAGCTCAAGGTAAATACGAAACAACACACACACACGGGCTAAACTATCCTTCCGACTCAATGACCCATCTAATACGGCCTAACGACTTAACTATGTTGCCGACTCACGACTTAACACTACACAGGGCCACACGACCTAGTTCCCTGCCGACCTAACACTAAGTCGTCTGGACGACTCAACTACCAACCGACTCAACTACCAACGACCTAAGCCTTAACCCCTTAAGCCGCTAACCTATGAGTCGGCATCCCCTAAGCCGTTAGTTCCTTTAGGTCGGCCAATCACCTTAAGTCGTTCATTCCACTAAGTCGTTTAACTATCTTAAGTCGGCAACCCTTAACCTGTTAACTCCTATAACTCGGCCTAGCACTAACACGCTAACTCATCCCAGCCTTGAGTCGTAACTCGTTAACCCCCTATGAGTCGCTCACTACCTTGACTCGGTCCAAACCTTAACTCGTCCAACTGCTAACTCGTCCGAACTTCTATAACTCGCCCACGACCTAACTCCTTAAGGTCATAAATTTCTTAAGTCGGTCTAAACTATCCACGAGTTAACTTTTCCCACACAACTTAGGCTATGGACGACATAAACAACACTAACAACCTAGTAATTCTACGATTATATCGACACGAAAAATACGGGTCGTTACACCGACTTAACAGCTTAGCCCTTCCCACGACTCAACGTATGTGCGACCTAATTAACCCAAGCGACTCAACATAGACACGACTCAACGTCCTAACTTATATACGACCTAGCCTATCATCCTTAAGCCGTTGACTCCTAGGTCTCTTACCCTGTTAAGTCGGTTACTCCCCTAAGCCGTTAACCACTAAGTCGGCCCATCTCTTATCTCGGCTCTCATCACTAAGCCGTTCCACCGACCTAACTTCCACACAAGCTAACTCTAGGTCGTTCTAACCCTATGATTCGTCAACTCTTAAGTCGGCTGACTACCTTAACTCGGCTACACGACTTAAATCAACACACGACCTAAGCCATCACACGGCTTAACTCGTAGCCCGTACACGACCTATCCCTATACGAGTTAGCTTCCCTATCTAACCTCCTTACGACCCAAACAACACACGAGTTAACCTCCCATACGACTTACGCTATGGATGACACCACAACACTAATGACCTGTAAATTCTACGATTTATCGACACGTAAAAATACGGGTCGTTACATATAAAAAATACTTCTTATAACTCGATGTTTCAACGAGTCCATCCTCGTTCTCATAGAAATTCGGTCATGCGTTGATCAGGCATAGGACTGAAAATCTATAAGTATTTAGCAGACCCATTTTCAACACCCAGTGAAAATACTTGGAAACATTATCGAAGACCTTATGAAAATATTAGAAAACATTTTTGAAATAGAGTAAACGTCTTTGGTAAGAATGCTCTGGAAATCATCACCCGCTCCATGGTCGCAGTTAACCCAATGGTTACGTTGCCATCCCGGCAAAATCCAGAGATAACTGTAGGCACTCCGCACCCCTCGATTACGCCATGGAACCCACCACAGATCACAGTTACATACCGGGTTACGCTGCTATCATGGCAAAAGTCCATGTAACTGTAGGCATCAGCACCCTCGATTTTCGCTGCCAAATGAAACTTCACCACTCCCACGTAGGTCGCAGACTACATCAGTCAAGTCCTAATGTAGCCTTAGGCTCTTACGGCCTCTCAACTTTCGCTATGTCACCATAGGTCGCAGTCTACCGATGTTACATTTCCATCATGGCAAAATCAAACGTAGACTGTTGGCTCTCACGACACACACGACTTCTGCTATGGTCCATAGTAGATCATAGTGACATCGAGTTACACTATCATCACAGCATAACCCTAATGTCTCTGTAGGCATCAGCGCCCTCGACTTTCACTACCCACTACACATAATCCTCAGAAACTTCAGTTTTTCCGAACTTCCTCCTAGGATTCAATTTAGAGCCTCCCCCTTAGGGCTCAAGGCAAATCCACCCTGTGGATCTCCTTTGAAGTTCATTTCAATGGGAGCGCCTTTTTCCCCAGTGCCAATCTCAAAACATTTTATACTATACACATATAGTATCTTTCAAATCATACCCTTTATGATTTACACAAATCTCCTTTACACAAAATCGATATTTGAAATTGATAGTTTCAAAACTTGGCTTTCCAAACTCCCAAAATTTAATTTTTCCCAAAATAAAAGGCCTTTCTAAAATCCATAGGTTTCAAAACTCTTTTCCCAAATCATTCTCATAAAATCATTTATATATATAGATATACATATCCTTGAAAAATCTTGGATCACTTCATACTCATATAAATTCTCTTTTTATGCTTCAAATATTTTTCAGAAATCTACTCTTCTAGCTATAGATTCAACAAGTGGAGTTTATCATATATAACTTTATTTATACCAAATCAAATATTCAAATTGGATTTCTCTTACAAATTTATTCTCCATGATACTTACTTTTCAAAAAGTAATTTCAGTAATAGAGATATTCAACTTCCACTTTAACTCATCCAAAATTTTCTCAAAATATACTTTACCTTTCCGAACCATTTCTCATTTTTTTCAAAATTTCAATATCTATTACATTTAAGCACGTATAATGTACATATACCACCCGTACGCAATATCAATTCTGATCGCTCACTTGATCACATAATTTCACTTCTGAACTAGTATCATCCACCCTACTTCCTAGTGTGGACTCAGATCTGGTTTCTTGATTAGAAATTATCATTCTCCTTGCATAGCCTAACTATGATAGAGAATTTCCAGGATCAATCAAAAATCCATATCTAGAGTTCAAACCCATCGAAAATCGAGTGAAAAATCCTAACTCGGATCGATATACTATCTCGTAATTCTGTGCTCGAATCTGGATCAAATCATTATACGAATAGAATAATATATGTACTGTGGTGACCCGGAATTTGTAAGCAATATCAATTTAATAATTTGAAATAAAAATTAAATTGATTCGATAATCTTTGTAATTGGATTTGAATTAATTTAATAATTCAATAAAATAAATAGTTAAATGATAGATTTTATCTTTTTAAATTTAATATTTGTTTTATATTCATAATATATATAGAATATTGTATATATTGTAAATAGGTATTGTTTTAAATGAATCATGTTTTCTATAAAATTTGTATCTTTAGTAAATTGTGAATTATGATTTTATTTAAAAGTTAAACTTTTTAAAAGTTATTTAATAAATAAATATGGTTTTAAATACATAAGATAACTATTGAAAAGATTTAAAATATGTGTAACTCAAGTTTAAATTTAAATAAATAACAATGAGGTTATTTTGAGTTTCTTTTAAATATAATGTGATAAAATAAATAATTTATTAATAAGAAGACAATTTCTTTTAATAGTTATTTATGGTTATTAAATATTGTTATTTCTAAAATATAATAATACATTGTTTCAATGAATAAAAAATTTTATAAAAATTATTGTTTTTTCAAAATTCAAAATTTGTAGTTGCATTTGTAAATAAACTGGATTTCAAAAAATTATTTTGAAACTTGAATTCAAAGTTTTAAATCTAAAGTATAAATGTTTTTAATTTGTTTTGATTTTGAAATATTTGTATAAGTTTAATTTTATAAATATAGTTTGATTTATTTTATTTTAAAATCTATATACATGTAATTAAATGCATGTTAACTCATTCACTAAACATATCTTATATTAAACATCTAATTTAAAATACAAATTAACTAAATATATAGCTTATTAACATTAATAACAAGTGTAAGAATATTAAGACAATATAACACATGTTAGCAAATAAGGTAAGGAAATTGACAATTGTTAAAATTTGAGACAAGTGTCATTTAATTTGGTTTTCTTTTATTTGTTTAATAAAGTTTAATTTCAGTTTTTACATATAAACTAATTCTCTTTAATTTTTATTCCTTTTCTAGATCTAAATACAAAAGAAACACATTCTCAAAAACTTATATCTGAAACATTTCCAACAAAACCAGTCCGCATGCAAATCAAACTTCTCATTATCAAATCTGAAACAACAACCTACACATCTTCAAATATCAAGCCTGTAAACCATTTCCCTATTAATCAAAAACCCTATTCATTTTCAAGCAAACCTGTAACTACTTCAAACATGCAAGTAAATCTGTAGCCTGCATTTCATATGCAAGCAATACTGCACATTCTTTTCAAATATAAAAACCTCTGCACTTCTGGAATTTAAACAATCTTGCATATTTCTCAAATGTAAAAGCCCTGCCAATTTCAAAGTTTTGAAACCTGCATTCTTATTCAAGCCACTGCAGTTTCAAATTTAAGAAACAAAGCATGCAAATCTGTAGCATTCAATTAAAAGCCTGCACTTTACCTAGAATCTGGAAATCTAAGCATGAAACACAGTTTCAAAGTAAGGGAGAAAACTGCAGTTTAAATTCTTAAGCAAAACAGAGGGGCAATCCAGTTTCAAGGCAAAGCATTTATGGCTCTGTCTTTTAATTAACAAGTGAGTTACTTCTCTGTTTTCTAAAAATTTTAAATTTATAAATAAGTTGCATGATTAATTCTCTGTGATAAAATGTGTTGAATGTATACTTGAATACATTATGCTGTGACTATATATGTTTGTGATTCCTAAAGGGTACTCTCTGATTTTATATAGATCATGTGTTTAGGTTCTTGTTTTATAATTCAAACATATAGATTTATATCTCCGATTCAATTTAGATTTAATCAAGCTTATTGGTTTATGATAAGTTTTATTTTAAATTTTTAGTTAAGATAAAATAACCTGTAAGCATCTCTGTAAACCAGAGTTTAATTAATAAAGTTTAAGAATGTGAAAAATTATATTTAATAAATTATAAATTCAGTATTAAGAATTTAATACCAAGATCAAAACTTGATTTTTGGAATAAAAATTGGGATGTTTAGTGGAGGGAATGTGATGTTGTCCTGTGTTGAACTGTATAGGGGAAATTTGGGTTTTTGGGTGATCTCTGCAAATGTGAGGTGTCGGGGTTCATCTGGGAGATGGAGGAGTTGTCACCAATGTTAGGAAAATATTAGGGGGTGTTGTAATTGAACGTGGTGGTTGCGGCGATGTAAATTCAGGTAGAACCCTAGTTTAAGTTAGATAGGTTGTTTTGACCAGTTCATCATGAAGCAGGGATCGAGTTGATTGAGTCTCTGGGGGATGATAGTAGGTTGAGGGATGAACCCGTGATCGGAGGTGGAAGGTCTCTGATGGTCGGAGCACTATGGGAAAGGGTTTGACAGGTTTGGGGGTAGAATATGTATCTTCGGTTCCAGGTTTATGTTTTGAGCTCGAGTTAAAATTCGAGGTGGAAAAGAGTAAGGAGATGGTCGTAGTGGATTAGGGAGTTAAACGTCGATGTGTAGAAGCCATCAGAGAGGGAGGTTGATGACCGAAGGCACGGTACACGTGCACCGTGCAAAACTTTTTGGTCTGATGTTTTCTGGGTGGAGACAGTATATTTGTCTCGAGTTTTCCTCGGGTTTTTACTCGTGATTTTGGTAGGTTTACTCGAAGTACTTTAGACTCTGACTCGAAGCATATTGAGATTGGCTCGGGTAATTGCAATAATACAGTTTCTGGAAAAAAACTGTCTGCAGGTTTAATTTTAAATCAAAATTTAAATAAATTTCAGTAGTTGTGATAAGATTTGAATAAGTTTAAATCTGCAGAAGAGTTTGGTTTTAAAGAAGTTTGAAATCCTATAAGTTTTTAAAAATTTAAAAGGGGTTTCAGTTTTTTTTAAATAAAGAATAAAAATATATAAAACCTGCAGTTTTCTGTAAAATTTAATTTTGTTTTGAATCTGAATCATGATTCAAAACAGCAGTTTGAATTTAAATATAAGTTCAGTGTTCTTAAGGTATTTGAATCTTCAGGTTTTAAAAAAATAATTTGTATTTTTAAAACAAAGGATTTTGAAATCAAGGTTTAATTCAAAAAGTTTAATTCAAGCTTTAATTCAAATGATTTAAACAAGGAATGAATTCAAGTGTATTAAATTTAAAATATGGATATTTAAATAAGTTTCAAAATTTTAAATGTTTCCAAACAAGATTAATTTAAATTGTTTGTTAGAAGTAAATTTGT
This sequence comes from Allium cepa, assembly GCA_030765085.1. Classification (NCBI taxonomy): domain Eukaryota; kingdom Viridiplantae; phylum Streptophyta; class Magnoliopsida; order Asparagales; family Amaryllidaceae; genus Allium; species Allium cepa. The sequence continues at coordinate 180,724,224 of CM060940.1, forward strand.
TTACAACAAATATTTAAATTTGATTTTCTTTATGAATGAAGTCATGATAAAAAGTTTATAAAAGAAAGTTAAGTGATTTTTTAACATGAATTTAAAATTTAAAGGGTAATGTAATTTTAACTTAATATTAAATGAAATTAAGCAAATTATAAGTTTTAAATGTTATTTACATTTATTCTAAAAAGAAATATAAATGAATTTGAGATGGATAATGCTTTAATAAATATCATTCTTGAATTTTAAATTCAAATGTAATTTGAATTTAAAATTTAAAATGCAATGTTCTAAGTCCACTTTAATATTTATAATCATTACTAAGGAATGGTTTATCTTGAAAATTATTAAAGATATTAAAATAATTAAATAAATAAGATAATTAAGGAGTGACTTATTTATTTAATTTAGAATTAATAATTTGAATTAATTTAAATTAGAATTGATTAAGAAGTAATTAAAGAAATTAATTAAAGAATTAATAATAGTTAATGATGGTCATTAACTAAAGATTATCTAGTAATTAATTAATATGATTAATTTTTAATAATTAATTAAATTGATTAATTAATAATAATAAATTGTAAAATTTATTTAAGTCTAATTACTTAAATGGAAGTAATTATGACATTAATTACTTAATGCAATTAATGGAGTTTATTGAGGTTGGTTTAAATTAATTAATTAAGTTTAATTAATTTTATTCATTGGAATTGATAGTAATTACTTGATGTAATTAATGGGATTACCCAGTGAAGTAATTAAAGATAATTACTGAATGTAATTAATAGATGATATTGGGATTGTGAAAATAATTTGGATTAAATTATTTTGTATAATTAATCAAGTGATTAATTAAAGAAATTAAATTAAGGAATAATTAATTTGATAAGTAATTAAGGGTAGTTAATTACAGAATGAGATTTATCAAAGGTGTTAATAATTATGGTTTAAGTGGGATTAATTACTGGAAGTAATTAATTTAGTAGAGTAATTAATTAAATATAATTAAGAATCATTAATTAATATAATTAATGATGTAATTAAGATTGATTAATTAATATTAATTAATCAATAATAAGTAACTAAGGATAATTAATTAATTGTAATTAATTAAGGTTAAATGTAATTAATTATAGTAATTAATTAATGAAGTAATAAAGGTTAATTATTGTATTTGGTTTAGAGTAATTAATTTTTTGAAATTAATTAAAGTATAATTAATCAGGATTGATTAATTAAGATGATAAATTAGAGGTTAATTAATTAATTTATAATTAATTAATGATAATGTAAGCAAGATTTATATTGTGTAAGTAAGTAATTTAATTCATTTTAAATTAATTAAAGATGATGTAATTAATTTAATTCAATTTAAATTAATTATAAATAGTATGATTATGAATCATTTCTTATGAATGGTTGTTATTGGATGCCTTGAATGGTTTGGGAAATCCCAACTACGAGATTAGTATTGTTGATTGATATGGATGCATTGGTTGCATTATGATATGGATTATCTTTTGATAGTAATAATATGAATTATCTATTGTTATGATAATGATAATTATCTGTTGAGAATCTATGAGTTATCTATCTGTGTGTATATAGATAATGTTATTAAATTGTTTTAAAATTTAAAACAACTTGGACCTAAACGACACGCTTTGGATTTCGATGAGACTGGGATCGGGTTTCCATATTTGGACATCCGAAAACCAAATCGATCCAAATTAACGATAGGTCGTGAATCTTATGTGAAGAGTGAAGACTCGAGGTGTAAGGGCTATACGTCAGTATAACTCTGTGGGTGATTCCGTAATGTGTTTGACGGAATAATACTTATAGATTCGAGATGGTAGTTCAAAGTGCAAGGGTTATCGTCGTTAACTCTGTGGGTGATTCCAAAACGAGTGTAATGAGATAATGCCTTCGGTTTCGTTCGAACCCGAAACGAACTTGTATGGATTGAATGCTTACAGAACATCGTCAGTTGGACGATGAGCATTCTAAGAGATGTGTTCTCTAAAGGTAATCGTAGCCTCAAGCCTCATCAACCGGGAATGGCTAAAACAGGGGAGGTGCAGCAAGGCTTCGTGGGTAGCACCCACTGGAGAGCAAGATTGATCCCTGTCTAGAGGTCCCTTTTTGTTCGGCTTAGTGGGCAGTTGTTAGTGCGCACCAACTACGGGGTTGTCTTGTTCGAAACTATTCAGTAAGGAATGGGTCCGACCTTGTGTTGCAGGGGTGTGGGAGTACTCCTCAGTACGTTATCTAGGCCACGTACTGTGACCAACGGTACCCCAGTAGCCCTGCCATTGTATGGAATCCAAAATCCAATAAGTGCCAACGGTTTTGATTGTATTACCCACTTTTGTAGCTAGTAGCTGGAATTTAATCATGTAACAATTTCGGCTATTTCTTATTTACTTGGAAACCCTAGACCCTATTATAATATCACTGGATTTCCTATCAAATGTTTTGGTTAGCGTAAGGTAAAACCTTTTCCATGTTTATGTGTGGAAAGTCTTACGTGATACCTTTTCTTTTCAAAAGGTTTTTGAAAGTTAAGCAACTTTAACTTATTACTCACACCAGACCCATGTCTGACCCGGAGTTTATTTTTGTTTTTCATAAACTCTTGGGTACTCAAATTTTTACGAGTAGTCAAGGGATTCAGGTTAGCTTTGATGAATTATGGAGGAGCAATGAAGCAGGAGGCTTCTTCGTTGTAGATAATAGTTCCGTTGTGTGTATTCTCTGTGTTGTATCTCTTTGTTGTGATATATTGAGTTGTAAATATTAGACAGGTGTTTATGATTGTCTAGTATATGAGATATGAATGTTGTGTATCTCTGATTGGTATTGTATATTATGTAAATACTTATATTATTAATATAATTTATTCGTTCCACTGTTGAGATTCTGATGTTGTTTCTTCTTTCTTCTCTTTCTTTCTCTTTTCTATCCCTTTCTTTCTTATTAATGATACGTCATTCTGTAGAGTCGGATGGCGTGTCGTTACAGGTGGTGTCAGAGCGTTAGGTTGAGTGAATACCTAGGCTCTGGAGTGGTGTCTATCTTGAGAGAGCGTATTTGTAATTTTATATATATATTTATATATATTTATCTATTTCTACCTATCTGTTGGGTTACCTGTTCAGGTTTTCCAATATAGGTTATAAAGGTAGATAAGGTAGTGGTGTTTGTGACACGATTACTACCATTGATTGGAGTCTGATGTTGAGATTGGAAGTTTATCTGTCGAGACTGTAGACCTAATACCATCTCGAATAAGTTTTGTTGTGTTGAAGCATTTCATCGATCTCTGAAAGAAACCTATTAAGGTTCAGAGTTATCTTTAAAGTACAAAGTTTGGTGAGTAGGGTTTGGATCTGTTCGGTTGAGCTGGAGCAAGTGAAGGTGTCTTGATACCTCAGGAAGTTGTAACTGCGTGATGAGATGCAGTGACTATGGATTGTTTCCGAAGATGTTTTCTTTGGAACAAGTTTGGGAAGTGTGACTGTCCCGAAATTATGGCTGGATTCAGCAGGATGTTGTGGTGTTTTCTGTTTGCTTTGAAGTCCGAGTTTCTCGAAGAACTTTGGATTAAGAAGTTTGGCATTGGCGACAGCAGTGCAGCTCGGAGTGTTCTGTGAGCCGACAGAGTGGTCTTAGCTGAGTAGTTTTTTTCTGGAAGTAGAATTCAGAAGCTGCTAAGTGAATCCGTTTCTTCAATGGATTGACTAGATCAGTGTAAGCTATTCTGTTTGGTAAGAAGAGAATAGTTTACTTTGGGAATTGATCTGGATCGACCGTAAAAGTGACTTGCGATTGTTTGAGAGTTCTCTTGGATGGTAGGAGATTTTCTGGAAAGACAAAGGTTTGTTCGTATCTGGAGATTGAGTTTTCTTATCAACTAAAATTCCAGGAGTGGAACCGGTGGTTCTGTTTAGTTGGAGAATGATTCCTAGAGATGGAGTTTGATGAAGCAACTCAGTTTTGATGGAATTTCTGAGTTTTCTTTATGGATCTGTAGAACCATATTTCTGGAGGTGATGTCCAGTTGGTGCTTGTGATTTTTCGTCAACATTTTATTATCTACTTCGGATCAGAGTAGTGCAGCGGAAGCTGTTTGGAGGTGTTTGTGAGTATCTTTTCCGGATCAGGAAAAGTTTGTAGTTTTCTGCTGGTTATGGAGTAGAATTGTGTTTGGTTTTGGATTGATCTTGAGGTGATCATTGTGTTGGGTTGTTTTTGGTTCTGATTGTTCTAGAGGAACCAGCAAGGGTTGAGCTGATTAGTTTGGATGTTGGCAGCCCAGGATTTGTCTGAAACTTTTGTGGATAGGGGACAGAGAAATTTGGAATTCGAAGTTGGAGACTTCGTTGTTGTTGGGGTTTTCCCTGATTAAGGAGCTATAAGTTTTGGTATGACTGGAAAGCTGGCTCAGTGATGTTTGGATCTCTTCTTTGTGTTTTGGTTGGATTGGTGTTTGGATTTCAGGATTGAATTGTCAGTTTGGATAACTGGAATTCAATGAGTTTCACGTATCTCTGAGGGAGTACATGTATGGTCTATCTCTGGTTTTAGAACCAGCAGTTATGGAGTTTGGTTGTTGAGTCAGACTCGTCTGTAGTCTGATATGCTGTCTAGTTCTATAGATCTAGACGAGTAGGAGCTTTATAGCTTAATAGTATTGATTGTTTGGAATCTATAGAGCGAGTATCTCGATATTTATACCGAGGAAACTCGTAGAAGTTCTATCCAGAATTTTTCTGGATTTGATAACTAGATTTGTTTGATTGGGTGAATTGATTGCTATGGTTGTTAGCGTATCATTGGTATATGCTTGTGTTTTAAAATTTAATCTTTAATTAGATTATTAAATTACCTTTGTTTTAAATTTCGGGGACGAAATTCTTTTAAGGGGGAAGGAATGTGATGACCTGGAATTTGTAAGCAATATCAATTTAATAATTTGAAATAAAAATTAAATTGATTCGATAACCTTTGTAATGGGATTTGAATTAATTTAATAATTCAATAAAATAATTAGTTAAATGATAGATTTTATCTTTTTAAATCTAATATTTGTTTTATATTTATAATATATATAGAATATTGTATATATTGTAAATAGGTATTGTTTTAAATGAATCATGTTTTCTATATAATTTGTATCTTTAGTAAATTGTGAATTATGATTTTATTTAAAAGTTAAACTTTTTAAAAGTTATTTAATAAATAAATATGGTTTTAAATACATAAGATAAATATTGAAAAGATTTAAAATATGTGTAACTCAAGTTTAAAATTTAAATAAATAACAATGAGGTTATTTTGAGTTTCTTTTAAATATAATGTGATAAAATAAATAATTTATTAATAAGAAGACAATTTCTTTTTATAGTTATTTATGGTTATTAAATATTGTTATTTCTAAAATATAATAAAACATTGTTTCAATGAATAAATTTTTTTTATAAAAATTATTGTTTTTTCAAAATTCAAAATTTGTAGTTGTATTTGTAAATAAACTGGATTTCAAAAATTTATTTTGAAACTTGAATTCAAAGTTTTAAATCTAAAGTATAAATGTTTTTAATTTTTTTTGATTTTGAAATATTTGTATAAGTTTAATTTTATAAATATAGTTTGATTTATTTTATTTTAAAATCTATATACATGTAATTAAAAGCATGTTAACTCATTCACTAAACATATCTTATACTAAACATCTAATTTAAAATACAAATTAACTAAATATATAGCTTATTAACATTAATAACAAGTGTAAGAATATTAAGACAATATAACACATGTTAGCAAATAAGGTAAGGAAATTGACAATTGTTAAAATTTGAGACAAGTGTCATTTAATTTGGTTTTCTTTTATTTGTTTAATAAAGTTTAATTTCAGTTTTTACATATAAACAAATTCTCTTTCATTTTTATTCCTTTTCTAGATCTAAATACAAAAGAAACACATTCTCAAAAACTTATATCTGAAACATTTCCAACAAAACCAGTCCTCATGCAAATCAAACTTCTCATTATCAAATCTGAAAACAACAGCCTACACATCTTCAAATATCAAGCCTGTAAACCATTTCCCTGTTAATCAAAAACCCTATTCATTTTCAAGCAACCTGTAACTACTTCAAACATGCAAGTAAATCTGTAGCCAGCATTTCATATGCAAGCAATACTGCATATTCTTTTCAAATATAAAACCTCTGCACTTCTGGAATTCAAACAATCTTGCATATTTCTCAAATGTAAAAGCCCTGCCAATTTCAAAGTTTTGAAACCTGCATTCTTATTCAAGCCACTGCAATTTCAAATTTAAGAAACAAAGCATGCAAATCTGTAGCATTCAATTAAAAGCCTGCACTTTACCTAGAATCTGGAAATCTAAGCATGAAACACAGTTTCAAAGTAAGAGAGAAAACTGCAGTTTAAATTCTTAAGCAAAACAGAGGGGCAATCCAGTTTCAAGGCAAAGCATTTGTGGCTCTGTCTTTTAATTAACAAGTGAGTTACTTCTCTGTTTTCTAAAAATTTTAAATTTATAAATAAGTTGCATGATTAATTCTCTGTGATAAAATGTGTTGAATGTATACTTGAATACATTATGCTGTGACTATATATGTTTGTGATTCCTAAAGTGTACTCTCTGATTTTATATAGATCATGTGTTCAGGTTCTTGTTTTATAATTCAAACATATAGATTTATATCTCCGATTCAATTTAGATTTAATCAAGCTTATTTGTTTATGATAAGTTTTATTTTAAATTTTTAGTTAAGATAAAATAACCTGTAAGCATCTCTGTAAACCAGATTTTAATTAATAAAGTTTAAGAATGTGAAAAATTATATTTAATAAATTATAAATTCAGTATTAAGAATTTAATACCAAGACCAAAACTTGATTTTTGGAATAAAAATTGGGATTTTTAGTGGAGGGAATGTGGTGTTGTCCTGTATTGAACTGTATAGGGGAAATTTGGGTTTTTGGGTGATCTCTGTAAATGTGAGGTGTCGGGGTTCATCTGGGAGATGGAGGAGTTGTCACCAATGTCAGGAAAATATTAGGGGGTGTTGCAATTGAACGTGGTGGTTGCGGTGATGTAAATTCAGGTAGAACCCTAGTTTAAGCTAGATAGGTTGTTTTGACCAGTTCATCATGAAGCAGGGATCCAGTTGATTGAGTCTCTGAGGGATGATAGTAGGTTGAGGGATGAACCCGTGACCGGAGATGGAAGGTCTCTGATGATCGGAGCACTATGGAAAAGGGTTTGACAGGTTTGGGGGTAGAATATGTATCTTCGGTTCCAGGTTTATGTTTTGAGCTCGAGTAAAAATTCGAGGTGGAAAAGAGTAAGGAGATGGTCGTAGTGGACTAGGGAGTTGAACGTTGATATGTAGAAGCCACCAGAGAGGGAGGTTGATGACCGGAGGCACGGTGCACGTGCACCGTGCAAAACGTTTTGGTCTGACGTTTTCTGGGTGGAGACAGTATATTTGTCTCGAGTTTTCCTCGGGTTTTTACTCGTGATTTTGGTAGGTTTACTCGAAGTACTTTAGACTCTGACTCGAAGAATATTGAGATTGGCTCGGGTAATTGCAATAATACAGTTTCTGGAAAAAAACTGTCTGCGGGTTTAATTTTAAATTAAAATTTAAATAAATTTCAGTAGTTGTGATAAGATTTGAATAAGTTTAAATCTGCAGAAGAGTTTGGTTTTAAAGAAGTTTGAAATCCTATAAGTTTTTAAAAATTTAAAAGGGGTTTCAGTTTTTTTTTAAATAAAGAATAAAAATATATAAAACCTGCAGTTTTCTGTAAAATTTAATTTTGTTTTGAATCTGAATCATGATTCAAAACAGCAGTTTGAATTTAAATATAAGTTCAGTGTTCTTAAGGTTTATGAATCTTCAGATTTTAAGAAAATAATTTTTATTTTTAAAACAAAGGATTTTGAAATCAAGGTTTAATTCAAAAAGTTTAATTCAAGCTTTAATTCAAATGATTTAAACAAGGAATGAATTCAAGTGTATTAAATTTAAAATCTGGATATTTAAATAAGTTTCAAAATTTTAAATGTTTCCAAACAAGTTTAATTTAAATTGTTTATTAGAAGTAAATTTGTTTACAACAAATATTTAAATTTGATTTTCTTTATGACTGAAGTCATGATAAAAAGTTTATAAAAGAAAGTTAAGTGATTTTTTAACTTGAATTTAAAATTTAAAGGGTAATGTAATTTAAACTTAATACTAAATGAAATTAAGCAAATTGATTAGGACTCATCTTATATAAGTTTTAAATGTTATTTACATTTATTCTAAAAAGAAATATAAATGAATTTAAGATTGATAATGCTTTAATAAATATCATTCTTGAATTTTAAATTCAAATGGAATTTGAATTTAAAATTTAAAATACAATGTTCTAAGTCCACTTTAATATTTATAATCATTAATAAGGAATGGTTTATCTTGAAAATTATTAAAGATATTAAAATAATTAAATAAATAAGATAAATAAGGAGTGACTTATTTATTTAATTTCGAATTAATAATTTGAATTAATTTAAATTAGAATTAATTAAGAAGTAATTAAAGAAATTAATTAAAGAATTAATAATAGTTAATGATGGTCATTAACTAAAGATTTTCTTGTAATTAATTAATATGATTAATTTTTAATAATTAATTAAATTGATTAATTAACAATAATAAATTGTAAAATTTATTTAAGTCTAGTTACTTAAATGGAAGTAATTATGACATTAATTACTTAATGTAATTAATGGAGTTTATTAAGGTTGGTTTAAATTAATTAATTAAGTTTAATTAATTTTAATCATTGGAATTGATAGTAATTACTTGATGTAATTAATGGGATTACCCAGTGAAGTAATTAAAGATAATTACTGAATTTAATTAATAGATGATATTAGGATTGTGAAAATAATTTGGATTAAATTATTTTGTATAATTAATCAAGTGATTAATTAAAGAAATTAAATTAAGGAATAATTAATTTGATAAGTAATTAAGGGTAGTTAATTACAAAATGAGATTTATCAAAGGTGATTAATAATTATGGTTTAAGTGAGATTAATTACTGGAAGTAATTAATTTAATAGAGTAATTAATTTAATATAATTAAGAATCATTAATTAATATAATTAATGATGTAATTAAGATTGATTAATTAATATTAATTAATCAATAATAAATAACTAAGGATAATTAATTAATTGTAATTAATTAAGGTTAAATGTAATTAATTTTAGTAATTAATTAATGAAGTAATTAAAGGTTAATTATTGTATTTGGTTTAGAGTAATTAATTTTGTGAAATTAATTAAAGTATGATTAATCAGGATTGATTAATTAAGATGATAAATTAGAGGTTAATTAATTAATTTATAATTAATTAATGATAATGTAAGCAAGATTTATATTGTGTAAGTAAGTAATTTAATTCATTTTAAATTAATTAAAGATGATGTAATTAATTTAATTCAATTTAAATTAATTATAAATAGTATGATTATGAATCATTGCTTATGAATGGTTGCTATTAGATGCCTTGAATGGTTTGGAAAATCTCAACTACGAGATTAGTATTGTTGATTGATATGGATGCATTGGTTGCATTATGATATGGATTATCTTTTGATAGTAATAATATGAATTATCTATTGTTATGATAATGATAATTATCTATTGAGAATCTATGAGTTATCTATCTGTGTGTATATAGATAATGTTATTGAAATGTTTTAAACTTTAAAACAACTTGGACCTAAAAGACACGCTTTGGATTTCGATGAGACTGGGATCGGGCATCCATATTTGGACATCAGAAAACCAAATCGATCCAAATTAATGATAGGTCGTGAATCTTATGTGAAGAGTGAAGACTCGAGGTGTATGGGCTATACGTCAGTATAACTCTGTGGGTGATTCCGTAATGTGTTTGACGGAATAGTACTTATAGATTCGAGATGGTAGTTCAGAGTGCAAGGGTTATCGTCGTTAACTCTATGGGTGACTCCAAAACGAGTGTAACGAGATAATGCCTTCGGTTTCGTTCGAACCCGGAACGAACTTGTATGGATTGAATGCTTACTGAACATCGTCAGGTGGACGATGAGCATTCTAAGAGATGTCTTCTCTAAAGGTAATCGTAGCCTCGTGCCTCATCAACCGGGAATGGCTTAAACAGGGGAGCTGCAGCAAGGCTTCGTGGGTAGCACCCACTAGAGAGCAAGATTGATCCCTGTCTAGAGGTCCCTTTTTATTCGGCTTAGTGGGCAGTTGTTAGTGCGCACCAACTGCGGGGTTGTCTTGTTCGGAACTATTCAGTAAGCAATGGGTCCGACCTTGTGTTGCAGGGGAGTGGGAGTACTCCTCGGTACGTTATCTAGGCCACGTACTGTGACCGGCGGTACCCCAGTAGCCCTGCCATTGTACGGAACCCAAAATCCAATAAGTGCCAACAGTTTTGATTGTATTACCCACTTTTGTAGCTAGTAGCTGGAATTTAATCATGTAACAATTTCGGCTATTTCTTATTTACTTGGAAACCCTAGACCCTATTATAATATCATTGGATTTCCTATCAAATGTTTTGGTTAGCGTAAGGTAAAAACTTTTCCATGTTTATGTGTGGGAAGTCTTACGTGATACCTTTTCTTTTCAAAAGGTTTTTGAAAGTTAAGCAACTTCAAACTGTTACTCACACCAGACCCATGTCTGACCCGGAGTTTATTTTTGTTTTTCATAAACTCTTGGGTACTCAAATTTTTACGAGTAGTCAAGGGATTTAGGTTAGCTTTGATGAATTATGGAGGAGCAATGAAGGAGGAGGCTTCTACGTTGTAGATAATAGTTCCGTTGTGTGTGTTCTCTGTGTTGTATCTCTTTGTTGTGATATATTGAGCTGTAAATACTAGACAGGTGTTTATAATTGTCTAGTATATGAGATATGTATGGTGTGTATCTCTGATTGGTATTGTATATTATGTAAATACTTATATTATTAATATAATTTATTCGTTCCGCTGTTGAGATTCTGATGTTGTTTCTTCTTTCTTCTCTTTCTTTCTCTTTTCTATCCCTTTCTATCTTATTAATGATACGTCATTATGTGGAGTTGATGGCGAGTCGTTACAGGTGGTATCAGAGCGTTAGGTTGAGTGAATACCTAGGCTCTGGAGTGGTGTCTATCTTGAGAGAGCGTATTTGTAATTTTATATATATTTATATATATTTATCTATTTCTACCTATCTGTTGGGTTACCTGTTCAGGTTTTCCAATATAGGTTATAAAGGTAGATAAGGTAGTGGTGTTTGTGACACGATTACTACCATTGATTGGAGTCTGATGTTGAGATTGGAAGTTTATCTGTTGAGACTGTAGACCAAATACCGTCTCGAATAAGTTTTGTTGTGTTGAAGCATTTCATTGATCTCTGAAGGAAACCTATTAAGGTTCGGAGTCATCTTTAAAGTACAAAGTTTGGTGAGTAGGGTTTGGATCTGTTCGGTTGAGCTGGAGCAAGTGAAGGTATCTTGATACCTCAGGAAGTTGTAACTGCGTGATAAGATGCAGTGACTATGGATTGTTTCCGAAGATGTTTTCTTTGGAACAAGTTTGGGAAGTGTGACTGTCCCGAAATTGTGGTTGGATTCAGCAGGATGTTGTGGTGTTTTCTGTTTGCTTTGAAGTCCGAGTTTCTCGAAGAACTTTGGATTAAGAAGTTTGGCATTGGCGACAGCAGTGCAGCTCGGAGTGTTCTGTGAGCCGACAGAGAGGTCTTAGCTGAGTAGTTTTTTTCTGGAAGTAGAATTCAGAAGCTGCTAAGTGAATCCGTTTCTTCAATGGATTGACTAGATCAGTGTAAGCTGTTCTGTTTGGTAAGAAGAGAATAGTTTACTTTGGGAATTGATCTGGATCGACCGTAAAAGTGACTTGCGATTGTTTGAGAGTTCTCTTGGATGGTAGGAGATTTTCCAGAAAGGCAAAGGTTTGTTCGCATCTGGAGATTGAGTTTTCTTATCAACTAGAATTCCAAGAGTGGAACCGGTGGTTCTGTTTAGTTGGAGAATGATTCCTAGAGATGGAGTTTGATGAAGCAACTCAGTTTAGATGGAATTTCTGAGTTTTCTTTATGGATCTGTAGAACCATATTTCTAGAGGTGATGTCCAGTTGGTGCTTGTGATTTTTCGTCGGCTTTTTTTATCTACTTCGGATCAGAGTAGTGCAGCGGAAGCTGTTTGGAGGTGTTTATGAGTATCTTTTCCGGATCAGGAAAAGTTTGTAGTTTCCTGCTGGTTATGGAGTAGAATTGTGTTTGGTTTTGGATTGATCTTGAGGTGATCATTGTGTTGGGTTGTTTTTGGTTCTGATTGTTCTAGAGGAATCAGCAAGGGTTGAGCTGATCAGTTTGGATGTTGGAAGCCCAGGATTTGTCTGAAACTTTTGTGGATAAGGGACGGAGAAATTTGGAATTCGAAGTTGGAGACTTCATTGTTGTTGGGGTTTTCCTTGATTAAGGGCTATAAGTTTTGGTATGACTGGAAAGCTAGCTCAGTGATGTTTGGATCTCTTCTTTGTGTTTTGGTTGGATTGGTGTTTGGATTTCAGGATTGAATTGTCAGTTTGGATAACTGGAATTCAATGAGTTTCACGTATCTCTGAGGGAGTACGTGTATGGTCTATCTCTGGTTCTAGAACCAGCAGTTATGGAGTTAGGTTGTTGAGTCAGACTCGTTGTAGTCTGATATGCTGTCTAGTTCTGTAGATCTAGACGACTAGGAGCTTTATAGCTTAATAGTACTGATTGTTTGGAATCTATAGAGCGAGTATCTCGATATTTATACCGGGGAAACTCGTAGAAGTTCTATCCAGAATTTTTCTGGATTTGATAACTAGATTTGTTTGATTGGGTGAATTGATTGCTATGGTTGTTAGCATATCATTGGTATATGCTTGTGTTTTAAAATTTAATCTTTAAATAGAATATTAAATTACCTTTGTTTTAAATTTCGGGGACGAAATTCTTTTAAGGGGGAAGGAATGTGATGACCCGGAATTTGTAAGCAATATCAATTTAATAATTTTAAATAAAAATTAAATTGATTCGATAATCTTTGTAATGGGATTTGAATTAATTTAATAATTCAATAAAATAAATAGTTAAATGATATATTTTATCTTTTTAAATCTAATATTTGTTTTATATTTATGATATATATAGAATATTGTATATATTGTAAATAGGTATTGTTTTAAATGAATCATGTTTTCTATAAAATTTGTATCTTTAGTAAATTGTGAGTTATGATTTTATTTAAAAGTTAAACTTTTTAAAAGTTATTTAATAAATAAATATGGTTTTAAACACATAAGATTAATATTGAAAAGATTTAAAATATGTGTAACTCAAGTTTAAAATTTAAATAAATAACAATGAGGTTATTTTGATTTTCTTTTAAATATAATGTGATAAAATAAATAATTTATTAATAAGAAGACAATTTCTTTTAATAGTTATTTATGGTTATTAAATATTGTTATTTCCAAAATATAATAATACATTGTTTCAATGAATAATTTTTTTATAAAAATTATTGTTTTTTCAAAATTCAAAATTTGTAGTTGTATTTGTGAACAAAGTGGATTTCAAAATTTTATTTTGAAACTTGAATTCAATGTTTTAAATCTAAAGTATAAATGTTTTTAATTTGTGTTGATTTTGAAATATTTGTATTAATCAAGCCTGTAAACCATTTCCCTATTAATCAAAAACCCTATTCATTTTCAAGCAAACCTGTAACTACTTCAAACATGCGAGTAAATCTGTAGCCTGCATTTCATATGCAAGCAATATTGCATATTCTTTTCAAATATAAAAACCTCTGCACTTCTGGAATTTAAACAATCTTGCATATTTCTCAAATGTAAAAGCCCTGCCAATTTCAAAGTTTTTAAACCTGCAATCTTATTCAAGCCACTGCAGTTTCAAATTTAAGAAACAAAGCATGCAAATCTGTAGCATTCAATTAAAAGCCTGCACTTTACCTAGAATCTGGAAATCTAAGCATGAAACAATGTTTCAAAGTAAGGGAGAAAACTGTAGTTTAAATTCTTAAGCAAAACAGAGGGGCAATCCAGTTTCAAGGCAAAGCATTTGTGGCTCTGTCTTTTAATTAACAAGTGAGTAACTTCTCTATTCTCTAAAAAGTTTAAATTTATAAATAAGTTGCATGATTAATTCTCTGTGATAAAATGTGTTGAATGTATACATGAATACATTATGCTGTGACTATATAAGTTTGTGATTCCTAAAGGGTACTCTTTGATTTTATATAGATCATGTGTTCAGGTTCTTGTTTTATAATTCAAACATATAGATTTATATCTCTGATTCAATTTAGATTTAATCAAGTTTATTTGTTTATGATAAGTTTTATTTTAAATTTTTAGTTAAGATAAAATAACCTGTAAGCATCTTTGTAAACCAGAGTTTAATTAATCAAGTTTAAGAATGTGAAAAATTATATTTAATAAATTATAAATTCAGTATTAAGAATTTAATATCAAGATCAAAACTTGATTTTTGGAATAAAAATTGGGATTTTTAGTGGAAGGAATGTGGTGTTGTCCTGTGTTGAACTGTATAGGGGAAATTTGGGTTTTTGGGTGATCTCTGCAAATGTGAGGTGTCGGGGTTCATCTGGGAGATGGAGGAGTTGTCCCAATGTCAGGAAAATATTATGGGGTTGCAATTGAGCGTGGTGGTTGTGGTGATGTAAATTCAGGTAGAACCCTAGTTTAAGTTAGATAGGTTGTTTTGACCAGTTCATCATGAAGCAGGGATCGAGTTGATTGAGTCTCTGGGGGATGATAATAGGTTGATGGATGAACCCGTGACCGGAGGTGGAAGGTCTCTGATGGTCGGAGCACTATGGGAAAGGGTTTGACAGGTTTGGGGATAGAACATGTATCTTCGGTTCCAGGTTTATGTTTTGAGCTCGAGTTAAAATTCGAGGTGGAAAAGAGTAAGGAGATGGTCGTAGTGGACTAGGGAGTTGAATGTTGATGTGTAGAAGCCACCAGAGAGGGAGGTTGATGACCTGAGGCACGGTGCACGTGCACCGTGCAAAACTTTTTGGTCTGATGTTTTTTGGGTGGAGACAGTATATTTGTCTCGAGTTTTCCTCGGGTTTTTACTCGTGATTTTGGTAGGTTTACTCGAAGTACTTTAGACTCTGACTCGAAGCATATTGAGATTGGCTCGGGTAATTGCAATAATACAGTTTCTGGAAAAAAACTGTCTGTAGGTTTAATTTTAAATCAAAATTTAAATAATTTCAGTAGTAGTGATAAGATTTGAATAAGTTTAAATCTGCAAAAGAGTTTGGTTTTAAAGAAGTTTGAAATCCTATTAGTTTTTAAAAATTTAAAAGGGGTTTCAGTTTTTTTTTATATAAAGAATAAAAATATATAAAACCTGCAGTTTTCTGTAAAATTTAATTTTGTTTTGAATCTGAATCATGATTCGAAACAACAGTTTGAATTTAAATATAAGTTCAGTGTTCTTAAGGTTTTTGAATCTTCAGGTTTTAAGAAAATAATTTGTATTTTTAAAACAAAGGATTTTGAAATCAAGGTTTAATTCAAAAAGTTTAATTCAAGCTTTAATTCAAATGATTTAAACAAGGAATGAATTTAAGTGTATTAAATTTAAAATCTGGATATTTAAATAAGTTTCAAAATTTAAATGTTTCCAAACAAGTTTAATTTAAATTGTTTATTAGAAGTAAATTTGTTTACAACAAATATTTAAATTTGATTTTCTTTATGAATGAAGTCATGATAAAAAGTTTATAAAAGAAATTTAAGTGATTTTTTAACTTGAATTTAAAATTTAAAGGGTAATGTAATTTAAACTTAATATTAAATGAAATTAAGCAAATTGATTAGGACTCATCTTATATAAGTTTTAAATGTTATTTACATTTATTCTAAAAAGAAATATAAATGAATTTAAGATGGATAATGCTTTAATAAACATTATTCTTGAATTTTAAATTCAAATGGAATTTGAATTTAAATTTTAAAATGCAATGTTCTAAGTCCACTTTAATATTTGTAATCATTAAGAAGGAATGGTTTATCTTGAAAATTATTAAAGATATTAAACTAATTAAATAAATAATAGAATTAAGGAGTTATTTATTTAATTTAGAATTAATAATTTGAATTAATTTAAATTAGAATTAATTAAGAAGTAACTAAAGAAATTAATTAAAGAATTAATAATAGTTAATGATGGTCATTAACTAAAGATTATTTAGTAATTAATTAATATGATTAATTTTTAATAATTAATTAAATTGATTAATTAGTAATAATAAATTGTAAAATTTATTTATGTCTAATTACTCAAATCGAAGTAATTATGACATTAATTACTTAATGTAATTAATGGAGTTTATTGAGGTTGGTTTAAATTAATTAATTATGTTTAATAAAGTTTAATTAATTTTAATCATTGGAATTGATAGTAATTACTTGATGTAATTAATGGGATTACCCAGTGAAGTAATTAAAGATAATTACTGAATGTAATTAATAGATGATATTGGGATTGTGAAAATAATTTGGATTAAATTATTTTGTATAATTAATCAAGTGATTAATTAAAGAAATTAAATTAAGGAATAATTAATTTGATAAGTAATTAAGGGTAGTTAATTACAGAATGAGATTTATCAAAGGTGATTAATAATTATGGTTTAAGTGAGATTAATTACTGGAGGTAATTAATTTAATAGAGTAATTAATTTAATATAATTAAGAATCATTAATTAATATAATTAATGATGTAATTAAGATTGATTAATTAATATTAGTTAATCAATAATAAGTAACTAAGGATAATTAATTAACTGTAATTAATTAAGGTTAAATGTAACTAAAAATAGTTAATTAACTAATGAAGTAATTAAAGGTTAATTACTGTATTTGGTTTAGAGTAATTAATTTTGTGAAATTAATTAAAGTATAATTAATCAGGATTGATTAATTCAGATGATAAATTAGAGGTTAATAAATTAATTTATAATTTATTAACGATAATGTAAGCAAGATTTATTGTGTAAGTAAGTAATTTAATTCATTTTAAATTAATTAAAGATGATGTAATTAATTTAGTTCAATTTAAATTAATTATAAATAGTATGATTATGAATCATTGCTTATGAATGGTTGTTATTGGATGCCTTGAATGGTTTGGAAAATCTCAACAACGAGATTAGTATTGTTGATTGATATGGATGCATTGGTTGCATTATGATATGGATTATCTTTTGATAGTAATAATATGAATTATCTGTTGTTATGATAATGATAATTATCTGTTGTGAATCTATGAGTTATCTATCTGTGTGTATATAGATAATGTTATTGAATTGTTTTAAACTTTAAAACAACTTGGGCCTAAAAGACACGCTTTGGATTTCGATGAGACCGGGATCGGGTTTCCATATTTGGATATCCGAAAACCACATCGATCCAAATTAACTATAGGTTGTGAATCTTATGTGAAGAGTGAAGACTCGAGGTGTAAGGGCTATACGTTAGTATAACTCTGTGGGTGATTCCGTAATGAGTTTGACGGAATAGTACTTATAGATTCGAGATGGTAGTTCAGAGTGCAAGGGTTATCGTCGTTAACTCTGTAGGTGATTCCAAAACGAGTGTAACGAGATAATGCCTTCGGTTTTGTTCGAACCCGGAACGAACTTGTATGGATTGAATGCTTACAGAACATCGTCAAGTGGACGATGAGCATTCTAAGAGATGTGTTCTCTAAAGGTAATCGTAGCCTCAAGCCTCAACAACCGGGAATGGATAAAACGGGGGAGGTCCAGCAAGGCTTCGTGGGTAGCACCCACTGGAGAGCAAGATTGATCCCTGTCTAGAGGTCCCTTTTTATTCGGCTTAGTGGGCAGTTGTTAGTGCGTACCAACTACGGGGTTGTCTTGTTCGGAACTATTCAGTAAGGAATGGGTCCGGCCTTGTGTTGCAGGGGAGTGGGAGTACTCCTCGGTATGTTGATCTAGGCCACGTACTGTGACGGGTGGTACCCCAGTAGCCCTGCCATTGTATGGAAACCAAAATCCATTAAGTGCCAATGGTTTTGATTGTATTACCCACTTTTGTGGCTAGTAGCTGGAATTTAATCATGTAACAATTTCGGCTATTTCTTATTTACTTGGAAACCCTAGACCCTATTATAATATCACTGGATTTCCTATCAAATGTTTTGGTTAACGTAAGGTAAAAACTTTTCCATGTTTATGTGTGGAAAGTCTTACGTGATACCTTTTCTTTTCAAAAGGTTTTTGAAAGCTAAGCAACTTTAACCTGTTACTCACACCAGACCCATGTCTGACCCGGAATTTATTTTTGTTTTTCATAAACTCTTGGGTACTCAAATTTTTATGAGTAGTCAAGGGATTCAGGTTAGCTTTGATGAATTATGAAGGAGCAATGGAGCAGGAGGCTTCTGTGTTGTAGATAATAGTTCCGCTGTGTGTGTTCTCTGTGTTGTATCTCTTTGTTGTGATATATTGAGCTGTAAATACTAGACAGGTGTTTATAACTGTTTAGTATATGAGATATTTATGTTGCGTATCTTTATTTGGTATTGTATATTATGTAAATACTTATATTATTAATATAATTTATTCGTTCCGCTGTTGAGATTCTGATGTTGTTTCTTCTTTCTTCTCTTTCTTTCTCTTTTCTATCCCTTTCTTTCTTATTAATGATACGTCATTCTGTGGAGTCGGATGGCGGGTCGTTACATGTACATCCTACATATTTATCTTTATTGATCATTAGCTAAATCAATTCTATTCACCTTCATTTTGATTCTATTCACTTATCCACAATTGCTCCCAATTTCTATTTCGGTTAACACTTCAATTCATGTCTCAATTGGTATTCAATTATAGACAGTTTGCACTCTGACCAGCTTGTATTAAGAAAATAGCTTGAAAATTTTTAAAATAGATAAGTAGTTGTAAAATAGTTATCAATTGCAAAATAGCATTAAAATAGTTAAGCTATTTTAAAATAGTTGTAAAGTAGTTAAATAATTGTAAAATAGTAGTAAAATAGCAATTAGTTTGTAAAACAGATGTAAAATATTAATTATTTTTCGAAATAATTGTAAAATAATTCTAAGATATTTTGGATTTTAAAAAGAAAGGTTGTATAGTAAATAACTAGGAAAATAGATTTAAAACGGTTTATATCAAAACAATTTATTTGAAAATAGTTTTCAGAGTCAAACTGTTTAATTTCCCAATCTCCATTTCCAATCAGTTTCCAATTTCCACTTCCATTTAAATTGATTCAATTTTAATTCAATTCAAATTAACTTCAATTCCTATCCCAAATTCAAATCAACTCCCATTTGAATTTCAAACTTATTCAACTTCAATTTCATTTTAAATTAATTCAATTCAAATTTTCCATTTGAATTTTATGCTTATCCATCTTCAATCACAATTCCAGTTAATTCAAATCAAATTCATTTGAACTAATTCTAGTCAAATCTCAAATTAAAACCATCTTGAATTTCATAAATTCGAGTTAAATTTTTAAATGTTGATCAAATCAACCTTTACCTTTAAATTTACAACTTAAATCTTTAAAACATCTGATCCTAAGTCCAAATTTCAAAATTCCATTTAAATTACCTTTCTTAATTTATTTCAAAATTCAAATAAGAGTTCAGAACTTTTAAAATGATATAATCTTCATAATCCAATTTATTACTCAATTTTGACTTCAAAACCAATCCTTAGCAAATTTTCAACAAGCTCATTTCTAAAATTCAAATTTTTAAGTACAAAGCAATTTCCCTTTTCATAAGTTCAATCTTATTTCTATTTTATTTCAATAATAGATGTATATTACCTCAATCCATTTCTTATTTAAAAATAATCCAATTCTCGGTTGCATAGATTATTAATAATAATATGATGATATTAGGATAAGCCAAAGTAAATAAACATCCAAATTATTTAAAACATTTACCAATAGCATCCATCAATAACACACATTGTCCATTTCCAGATTTCAAATCCATTTGAGATCACACATAACTCCCATCTCAAATCAGCCCATTTAACTTCCCTAAGTTAAATTTTAATTTCATCTTGAAATTTCTAATTCAGATTGTTCTTATTTAACTTTGATTTTATTCCTAATCAATTTAATTCAAATTCAAATTTCAATTAATTCATTACAATTCCACCTTTGAATTATTTCCAATTCTATTCTCAATAAATAAAGATAAATTTTATATTAGATTGTACTGCCATAAAATATTCCATACACTGATAAACTACACACTAGCAGTTCAAATATTACATCTATTTACCTAAAATAAGAGTCTTAAAGAAGTCATAAATGTAGATGCCTCCTCTATTACATATGGGTCTAGAAAAGAATAGAGCCTTAGTATTCTTACGAGAAACCTTTCTATGGACTTCCTTCCAAAGGGCAAAGCCCGAACATACACTTCTCAGCCGGATGTCCCCACTTATAACATTTTCCATAAAATGTTTCTATACTCCCATTAATCTGGATAACCTTCATGCCTCCTGCAGCAGATCCCGTGGCTTATTCTTCTTCTGTCTCTTGGGACAATTCCTAGCGATGTGTCTCGTCTTCTCACAATGATAGCAAATAGTCGTCTCATTGATCGGTTCAACTGGTTTACGCTTCACCTTTCTCACTTTAGGGCAATGATTTAGGAAATGTCCTTTCTTACAACACTTAAAGCACAAAATCTCGGAGTGAAGCCGTTGGAATGTACCCTTTAATTCCTCCCTTGTTTTATTGCACTTGGCTGCGTAATGACCCTTATTGAAACATCTGTAGCAGGAGACATTATCATAAGGCCCTGGTCCAGCCCTTTCCTTAACTTGTTTCTCATATTCCGGAATTCCTTCTTCTCGATCCTTACGTGCAGCTGCTCTTTGGTCTCTGCATCTAGCCCTCCATTCTTCATTCTTAGCCATCTTCCTTTAAAACTGAATTAGTGGAATTCTCTAACCTATATTAGACTTAATTAGTAGAATTCCAATCCTATATTCTTATTATCCTATTTAATTTCAATAATCAACAATCAATTTCCTATATTATAAAAACTATTGCTTTATATATCCAAATATAAACTTGTTTAAAGACAATTTTAAAACCGTCTTAAAATCTTTATATAAGAAAATAAAAAATACGCCCTCATATTAATGCATTCAACTCATTCTAGGGTACCTATCCTTAATAAGTAAACCCACCAGAGCCAAGGTTCTCGCTTAACATTAAGCTCTGATACCAGAATGTAACGACCCAAAAATTCGACCTCGAAGATTCGACACTAATACATTCACTATAGAAATGCCGAGAAATCGAACGCCGAAAATTTCAAATTGTTAAAAGGGAGAAGAAAAAAGAAAGAAGAAGAACAGAAAACAACAACATCTTACATTCGCAGCGAATTAAAAATAATATCAAATAATAGCATTTACAAGAAAGCTGTAATTGTTAATTTACAACAATACATCAGAGTTACAACCAATAATAAATAAACTTGACAGTTGTACAACATGCCCCAGACTACAGACAATACACTCTAATACATAGCTGTAAACTCCATACGTTCATGCCATCCAGCTCGCCTCCTGAGCTACAGAACGTCCTTACTTGAAAATCTGTAATACTCGGTCTGACCCGACCACAACATCAAAGTAACACCCAGGTCAGGCTGGAAACCAGTGTGAGTAAACCTATCTACATTAAATACTAAGATATGAAACTATTTAAAACCCGGGGTAACTCGTACCTTGCTACAAGTTCTTAACTTCCCATAGTCAAATACACATCTTATAATCATATCTAAACATTAATACTCAGATTAAATGACCAAATTCACATCATTTATTCCATTCTAGCTTATTTATATATCAAAGTCAAATCCATAAAGAATTATTGTAGATTCCAAATCGAAGTGACCCCGGTCTCTTCGAATCCAATATTGCCCTAAAAAACCAAAGCTGTTTAAGTTTAAATAATTCCATTTATAGCCAGAAATACATATTTAAATAGCCATTCATCACAGATAAATAAACCATATTATCACAGTTCAACCCAAACATATCATATTCCATAGCATCACAAATCACATATCAACTATCATCTAATCTAAGGCATACAACATCATTCAATCATTCATTAGCAAGATTAATTTGTTGCACCATTTCTAATTAATTTAATTTACTTAAATCAATTACTTGCAACTGTTGATACTCGAAGATTTTGATCAATGACAATGTGCTTTAACAAACAAGGAAGAAATATATGCAAATGCTAAAGGAAGATCGATGAAGACCAAACAAACTTAAAGTATGTTTTTATCTATGTCTTAGTCTAGATTTATTGTTAAAATCTATCCTCAAGAAGCTTGCACGAACACTAGAAAACATTTTATAAACTTCATTTTCAATTAAGTTTTCACTATGCATATTTTATAAGTTTAGTCGACTGAACAGGAACAGCCAGTCGACTGAAACTGGAACAAATTTATACACATGCACAGTTTCAGTCGACTGAATTTCCTGCACAGTCACTGAATTTTCCCCCGAAAATTTTACTTCATATTTTCAGTTGACCGAATTTCCGGCTCAGTCGACTGAATTTGAACCTGTGAATTTTCTTTGAAAAGACACCTTCTTCCTCCCAAGAGTTGCAACCATTCATCAATGGAAATGGAAGCATCTCTTGTTTGCAACCTTTGACAACATATGCACCTCTTTTACAAGTATATATACATGATTCTAACATCATTTAATTCACCGAATTCTCTTGCTTTAATCTTACTATTCTCTTGTTCATATTCTCTAGATATTCTCAAAGCAATCACCAATCTATTGTTTGAATCACTGTTTTTGTTTATAACATTCTTTTGATTCATAGCAATTCACATTTCCTAAATCTTCATAAACACATTGCATACTCTCGAGGATAAGATTATAGGAATATTGTACTACATTAGACTCATTAGTGTTGACAAGAACACAACAAGTCGAATTTTGTATTTTAGTAATTGAGTTGAAGTCCTCTTCGGTAGTTGAGGCAAGAAATCCCGTTCGGTTGTTCGGGTAAGTTGTAAACCTATTCCTCCGGGTGAAGTGAGGGTGTTAGTTAGTGAAATTCCTAAGTGAAGCTTAGGGACTGGACGTAGGACGAGAGGTCCGAACCAGTATAAAATCCTGGTGTCTCCTTGCATTTACCTACTTTATCTACCTAGACTATTTCATTATTCCATATTACACGATCCTACCGCAAGCCTCTTTCAATTGGTATCAGAGCAAGGCCATCCTATAACCATAACACCGTTATTAGACATATTGATAATATGGAAAATAATGCAAGTACAAGCACAACATCTGCCTATAGTTCTACATTCGCGGAAGGACAATCTACCCAAAGACCTCCTCTATTCAATAGACTAAACTATAACTATTGGGCTACAAGGATGAGGATTTATATGCAAGCAACAAGTTTCGAAGCCTGGAATGCTACTCAAGCAGAGTTCGTTGTACCCACAACCGATTATCCTATATGGACACAAATTCAAAAGAATGAAGCTAGTGCAAATGCCAAAGCTATGAATATGCTATTTTGCGCCCTGGATAGAAATGAATTCAACCGTGTAAGCATATGTACTACTGCATATCAGATATGGGAAACACTTAAAGTCATACATGAAGGCACAAACAAGGTTAAACAAACAAAGATATCCATGCTGAAGAATCAATTCCAAAACATTAGAATGCGACAAAATGAATCCATCAATGACATGTAGTCAAGATTTCAAGACATTCATCATGCTCTAATCGGACTAGGAGAAAGATACACGGACTATGACGTTGTGTCTAAAGTTCTAAATTCACTCACTGATGAATGGGAGAGAAAAGTACTAGCAATCGAGAAAGCAAATGATCTATCTACAATGAAACCAGAAGAATTGATTGGAAAGCTTATGTCGTATGAAGTAAATATGAAAGCTAAAAAGGATGAAGCTCAAGAAAGAAAGAATGTTGCTTTTCATGCAGAAAAGGAAGAATCAGATTCTGAAGATGAGGATCTAGCATTTATAGCCAAAAATTTCAGGAAATTTTTAAAGTATAGAAAAGGAAACAAAAACGGATTCAAAAAGAATTTCTTGAACAAACCTTCATCCTCAAATATAGAATGCTTCAATTGTCACAAGAAAGGACACATGCAAAAAGATTATCAAGAACAAATGAAGAAAAATCAGAATAAATTCAACAACAAAAACAAGAAGGATAAATTAAAAAAGAAGGCATTTTCTGTAACGTGGGACGATTCAGATTCATCTTCATTCGAAAATGATAGTGATAGCGACAATGAACAGGCAAATGTATGCTTCATGGCTCAAGAATCTGAGGTAAATAATTTAACTTTCGATAATTTAATTGAAGTAAACACTGAACTTTTAAGCACAATAAAAACTCTTAAAAAGAAACTCAAAGAAACTCGTGAAAATCAAAACAAAGCTGAATTTGAAAGAGATATGTTAAAAGATGAAAAGAAAATCTTAGAAGAGGAACTTGAAAAAGTTCAAGAATCTCATTCAAATTCGGAAACTCAATTATCACTTTTAAGTCAAGAAATTGAAACTCAAAAAACAAAGAATGATATAATTGTTTCTGAAAATCATGTGTTCAAAACTAAGATTAGACAAGTTGAGTTAGAAAATAATAGTCTTCAAGCTAGATTAGATAACATCACTAAAAATGTTTCTAACTTTAACAAAGGAAGAGAAAATTTATCTAAGATTTTAGAAAATTCTCAATCCTCTTCAAGTAAACATGGATTAGGATATAAAAAGGAGTCAAAAATTCCTAAAAAGAAAAATACAAATTTTAAGGGGAATATGGATTCAAAACAACAAATATTGCTAAAGAAACCTATTAAAACAAAAGTAGAAAACAAGGTAGTTAAAATTTGGGTACCAAAGACTAACAAGGTATTAATAAGAAATAAATATATTAAAACATTTATGGATAATATTCATCATAATGAAAACTATATTTATAAAAAGGATACTAAACCAAATTGGGTTTGGTTTCCTAAACTCTAACTTTTTAGGACCCTATTAAAAGGTGGGTACCAATAATTTCATATTTATTTTCAGGTCCCACTCAAAAAGAAGAAATGGATTTTAGACAGTGGTTCTTCAAAACACATGACCGGAGACAAAGATATGTTTACAAACATCACATACTTTGATGGTGGCTCGGTTACCTTCGGAAACAATTCAAAAGGCTATATCATTGGCAAAGGAGATGTGAACAATTACGGTACATCAAATTTACCTTTTATAACAAATGTTTCATTAGTTGAAAATTTAAAACATGATCTACTTAGCATAAGTCAACTGTGTGACAAAGGTTTTAAAATAACTTTCTCGAATAATAAATGTAGTATTTTTTATCAAAACCAAAATCTTGTTTTTGAAGGAAATAGAGATAGAAATATTTATGTTTTAAATATGAATATTAATCATAATTCAAGTATGCGTTTACTTGCCAAAGATAATGATCCTTGGTTATGGCACAAAAGATTTTGTCATATAAATTTTAAAACTATTAGAAAACTTTCTAAAAATGAATTAGTAAGAGGTTTACCCAAAATAAACTTTAAAATAAATAATATTTGTGATGATTGTCAAAAAGGAAAATTAACGAAATCATCTTTCAAATCTAAGAAAAATATTTCGACTTTACAACCATTAGAATTACTACACATGGATTTATTTGGACCAACACAAGTTCAATCCATTAATCATAATCGATACGTATTTGTAATAGTTGATGATTTTTCAAGATATACATGGACTATTTTTATGAAAAATAAAAGTGACACTTTTGAGCATTTTAAAACATTTGTCAAAAGAATTCAAAACACTAAATATTTGAAAATTAAAAATATTCGAAGCGATCATGGAGGCGAATTCGTAAATGAAGTTTTTGAAACTTTTTGTAAAAAGAAAGGAATAAATCATAACTTTTCTTTTCCTAGAACTCCTCGACAAAATGGAGTTGTAGAAAGAAAGAATAGAACATTACAAGAATGCGCAAGAACATTATTAAATGGATGTTCTCTACCAAAACATTTTTGGGCAGAAGCCGTTGCTACTGCATGTTATGTATTAAATAGAATATCAATTAGACCATTAACTAAAAATACTTCTTATGAACTGTTTAATAATAAAAAGCCAAATATATCTTATTTTAAAATATTTGGATCAAAATGTTTCATTTTAAATATAAAAGATCAACTAGGAAAATTCGATTCAAATGCTGATGAAGGAATTTTCGTAGGATACTCAGAACGAAGTAAAGCATATTGAGTATTTAATAAACGAACAAACTTAATTGAAGAAACTTTGCATATATCTTTTGATGAAAATTTTAATAAAAATTTAAAGATAAAAGATGATGAAGAATTGATAAATATAGAAGAAACAAACCTTGAAAATAATAATAATGAACTAAGATCTCCTCCTAGAATATTACGAGATCATCCAACTCAAAATATAGTAGGAGTAATAAATTCTCAAGTTAGAACAAGAAATCAACTAAATCAAATGGGTCATGTAGCTTTCATTCCATCAATAGAACCTAAAAATCCAAAAGAAGCATCAACAGATGATTATTGGATTATCGCAATGCAAGAAGAATTAAATCAATTTGAACGTAACGATGTTTGGGAATTAGTTCCCTGTCCTAATAATCAATCAGTAATTGGAACAAAATAGATTTGTAAAAACAAAGTAGACGAACAAGGTAATATAACAAGGAATAAAGCAAGACTAGTAGCACAAGGGTATAATCAAGAAGAAGGTATTGATTTTGAAGAAACTTTTTCTCCCGTTGCAAGACTTGAAGCAATACGTATACTATTAGCCTTTGCATGTTTTCACAATTTTAAACTTTATCAAATGGATGTTAAAAGTGCATTTTTAAATGGTTTTATTAAAGAAAATGTATAAGTAGAACAACCTCCTTTATTTATACATGAAAAATATCCGGATCATGTATTTAAATTAAAGAAAGCACTATATGGTCTTAAAAAAGCGCTCGTGCTTGGTATGTAAGATTTAAAAGTTATTTATTAAACTCGGGATTTAAAATTGGAAAAGTAGATCAAACGCTTTTTATTAAAAATACTACCAAAGATATTATAATAATTCAAATACACGTAGACGATATTATTTTTGGTTCAACAAATGAAAATTTATGTAAAGAATTTTCAAATATAATTACTAATGAGTTCGAAATGTCTCATATGGGAGAATTATCATATTTTCTCGGACTTCAAGTCAAACAATTAACAAATGGAATTTTTATAAACCAAGAAAAATATTGTGCTAATTTAATTAAACGATTCGGCATGGAAAACACTTCTGCTAAACCTACTCCTATGAGTACCACTACACATCTCGATCGAGATGAAAATGGCAAAAGTGTAGATAAAAAATTGTTTAGAAGTCTGATAGGTTCCTTACTTTACTTAACCGCTAGTAGAACTGACATAATGATGAGTGTTTGTTTATGTGCACATTTTCATTCTGATCCTAAAGATTCACACTTAAGAGCAGTAAAACGAATAATGCGATACCTTAACAAAACTAAAGATTTCGGTCTTTTCCTTCCAAAGGAGTGTTCATTTGAGTTAGTATCATTTAGCGATGCTGATTTTGGTGGATCTCGAACAAATAGAAAAAGTACAAGTGGTACATGCCATTTCATTGGAAAATCGCTTGTATCTTGGTTTAGTAAGAAACAAAATTGTGTCTCGCTTTCCACATGCGAAGCAGAGTATATATCAGCTACTTTAGCTTGCACTCAAGTTATATACATGCAACAAACACTTAAAGATTTTAATATAGATTTAACAAATTCTACAATATATCGTGATAATACAAGTATAATAAACTTATCTAAAAATCTAGTTAATCACTCTCGTACAAAACATATAGATATTCGTCACCATTTTCTACGAGACAATATCTAAAAAGGAATAATTAATTTAGAACATATTTCAACTGAAAATCAAATTGTCGATATATTTACTAAACCTCTATTAGAAAACTCCTTCATAAAATTACGACGAGAGTTAGGAATAATGTCTTTTAAAGATATCGTATACAGAAAAATCTATACAATTCAGTCGACTAACATTATCTGTTCAGTCGACTGAATAAAGAAAATATGGGATTTTCAATTTACTTTTCAAATATGTTACATAATATTTTGTCAAATAATATTCACCATACATTTTTAACAGAATTATGGTAACCATTAAATCATTAAGTGGATGAAATACTTTAAGGATTTATAACAACTATATATTTAGAAAATTCCTACTATAGATATATCTTAAAATTTTTATTTTCACAACTCATTCTCACAAATAAAAGTTTTATAAAAATGTCGTCCAACAACTCTCTTTCCCCGATCAACATCACTTTTTCTGTCGAAAACACTCCAACATCTCCAAAACATCCCACTCCAACACCGACACATGAGCCAGTTTTCAAATGGAACAATTATCGTACCGGCTACACACCAGAATCCAAGAAAGCAAAACGCGGACTCTTTATTTCTCCAGACACAAAAAGAAAGATTGATGAAATTCATCACTTTCAACAACAACAAATAGATTTTCAACGAGAATTATACTTCGAACAAAAGGTTACGGCTAGACGTTTAAGCTTCCTTGAGCAAATCGGTTTACGATTTTGTGGATCAAAAAAGAACGAAGTGGCTGAACCCCTACCTCGCCCCGTTAGCTCGCTTGATCCGTCTTCATCTTATCGTACACCAGTCGATCCTGTGAATCCTTGGGTTTCTCCTAAGACTCCTCAATATAGTCCAAATTCATGGGATATCAATTATATGAAGAATGAAGGGAAAAAGAATCCAAGTCCATATCCTAAGAAATAGTTTGTATTGAAATCTATTCATGATATTACATCTATATAATTGTAATTATTTCCTTGAATAAAGAGTTTGCCTTCAAAATTAACAAGGAACAACAAAATACATAAGTCAGTCGACTAAAACCCCCTGTTCAGTCGACTGAACTTAAGACAGAATGCAAAAAAATTTACAATTCAGTCGACTAAATCTTCTGCTCAGTCGACTGGAATACTAACAGAAACTTTCAGGCAAACATTCAGTCGACTAAAAACCCTGTTCAGTCGACTGAATTTAGCCCAGAAAATTTTGGGCCCCAATTCATTCGACTGAACAGTGAATTCAGTCGACTGAACGCCAATTCCCAGGCAAATTTCCCCTTTTAACCACCAATTTTTACCCTACCAATTCACTTTTTACCTCCTACAAACTTTCTTCCCCAAATTAATTTCGAAACCCTAGCCCCCAAATTTCTCAAAATCCACTCAAATCTCACCCAAATGGCACCAAGAAGATCAAGAGCTTCATCTTCTTCATCCTCTGAGCCAATTGATACTCAAATAGCACAATGGCTTTACGGTGGAACCGCTGTCACTAGATGGAATAGGATGAAGAATTCCCGAATTTTCGAGCATTCTTTCGTTGATTTCCAAAGCTTTCAAACCTACAACATCCAAGCGTTAACAGATCCAGCAGGTTTAACTTCTCTTTTAGATTTGAAAAGAAATGACCATGCCATAAATCATGTAATGGTCAAATTATTTTATGCTATTCTTAATCTTGGACACCAAACTCCAGGAAATCCAAACAATAGTGTTTGGACTATGGTATGTGGAAGAAAGTTTGATTTTCCTTGGATAGAATAGCATACATTTTAGAATCGGCAAATGTCGGGAGAAAGATAGAGGAGATAGAATTCAATCCACATATTCGCGACAACATAAACCATCGATTTATGGATGATAATATCAACTTTAGAGATTTTAAGTCCACCTCTCTTCGACCTATAGCAAGAATCCTCCATAAAGCCCTAATGAGAACAATTACTCCTTGCACGGGCTTGTACGAAATTGTCTACCCAAATAACTATCGAGCTCAGCTTATTCTTGATGAGTTTCTCACTTTTAATAATGGCAAAATGCACACTATCTACTTTGGATAGTACATCATGCGACTTCTCCTCAATGTCGATACGCCATTACCTGAGTCGGAAAATACAATGGTCCATCAAATTAACCACCGGGCCATAAGCCTAATGCAACTCCCATCTCGACCTCCTCACATAATATCACTCGCCGAATGGGAAGCAAGGCATCAAGAACAACAACGACAACAACCTTCTCAACTTCACCACGAAGAACATCTCGAGCAAGATGATGAAATTCGTCTTGTTGACCTAAGCTTCACTACCAACCAATCCTTGGGGATATTGTCAAGAAATCAACAAATTCTTGACACTCGTCTTAAGAAGGTAGATCATAATCTTGACAAAATCAAAGGATTCTTCAACAAGTTGTGGGGTGCAATCTCGTGCTCAAGCACCACTACTGCTTCAACATCTCGCGGCAAACGTCCGGCACCTACGTCTACATGGATGACATCCGAAGAGCACACAAGTAGCAGCGATAGCGGAGCTAGTTGTGGCCAAGGAGAAAGAGCGCACAGACCACCAACAGGAGGACCCGTCATACGTGAACCAACAGGAAGAGAAGGTTCATATGACTGGGATAGAGATGAGTAAATTTTTTGGTTTGATGTGTAATTTTAACTTTCTAGTGGCTTGTATAAATAGCCATTTTATACTTGTTTGTCACAACTTTTTTTACTTTTCTTAAGCCATGATTATGCAAATATGCTTCATTGATTGTTTTGATAAATTATTACTACTGTTAGTACTTCCGTTTTGTCGATGACAAAGGGGGAGAAAATCTATGGTACTAACTTTGTTTTGTAGGAAAGATAGTGCATACATTCAGGGGGAGAAATATAAATTAGTATTGTCATCAATCAAAAAGGGGGAGAATGTTGATACCCGAAGATATTGATCAATGACAATGTGCTTTAACAAACAAGGAAGAAATATATGCAAATGCTAAAGGAAGATCGATGATGACCAAACAAACTTAAAGTATGTTTTTATATATGTCTTAGTCTAGATTTATTGTTAAAATCTATCCTCAAGAAGCTTGCACGAACACTAGAAAACATTTTATAAACTTAATTTTCAATTAAGTTTTCACTATGCATATTTTATAAGTTTAGTCGACTGAACAGGAACAGCCAGTCGACTGAAACTGGAACAAATTTATACACATGCATAGTTTCAGTCGACTGAATTTCCTGCATAGGCACTGAATTTTCCCCCGAAAATTTTACTTCATATTTTCAGTTGACCGAATTTCCGGCTCAGTCGACTGAATTTGAACCTGTGAATTTTCTTTGAAAAGACACCTTCTTCCTCCCAAGAGTTGCAACTATTCATCAATGGAAATGGAAGCATCTCTTGTTTGCAACCTTTGACAACATATGCACCTCTTCTACAAGTATATATACATGATTCTTACATCATTTAATTCACTGAATTCTCTTGCTATAATCTTACTATTCTCTTGTTCATATTCTCTAGATATTCTCAAAGCAATCACCAATCTATTGCTTGAATCACTGTTTTTGTTTATAACATTCTTTTGATTCATAGCAATTCACATTTCCTAAATCTTCACAAACACATTGCATACTCTCAAGGATAAGATTATAGGAATATTGTACTACATTAGACTCATTAGTGTTGACAAGAACACAACAAGTCGAATATTGTATTTTAGTGATTGAGTTGAAGTCCTCTTCGGTAGTTGAGGAAAGAAATCCCATTTGGTTGTTCGGGTAAGTTGTAAACCTATTCCTCCGGGTGAAGTGAGGGCGTTAGTTAGTGAAATTCCTAAGTGAAGCTTAGGGACTAGACGTAGGACGAGAGGTCCGAACCAGTATAAAATCCTGTTGTCTCCTTGCATTTACCTACTTTATCTACCTAGACTATTTCATTATTCCATATTACACGATCCTACCGCATAGCCTCTTTCAACAACATCCTAATTTTTATAAAAATTAAAATTAATAATTAATATAGATTTTGCAATAAAATTGAAATTAATTTGAAAAATTCAAATAAATTAAATAAGTGCTGATTTGTATATCTAAATAAGATTTGAAGTTGCATTTGAGTTTAAAAATTCAAAATAATAAATATTTTTAAAATTATTTGAATTTAGATATATGTACATATATGGGTAGATTTCTATTTGAATATAAATTTGAAGTTGAATTAGAATCAGAATTTGAATTGGAATTTAAAATTTAATTAAATATCTTAGTGAAATAATTTGGATTTAAAATGATATATATATATATATATATATATATGTAATTTATTTAATGTGTAAATATTTTTAGAACATTTTCTTTAAAATTGTACATATTTAAATAAAGAAGAATATACTAACAAAAATAGAAAATGTAATTAAAAATCAACATAAAATGTAAAAAGACAAGTGTTTAATTTATAAAACATAAGTTAAACAAGTGTTAAATTTTAAGTTAATAGATTAATAAGTGTAATCCATGAAGCAAGGAAGTTAACAAGTGTCATTTTCTTTGTTTATATTCTCTGAGAAAATAAATAAAAATAAGAAACAAGGTTATAAACACAACATCCCTCTCTTTATCATCTCTTTATTCATTTTCAAATGAAACAAAAGCCTGTATAAACTTTCTCAGACCAGAAAAAAATTATCAAGCAAATTTAAGAACAAATCAAACCAGAAAATCAAAAGACAAAGAAATTTCAAACCTCTTTTACAATATGTAGCCTGAAAATCATCTCAAACATCAAAGCAAGGATTTCAGCTTTAAACCTTAAGCAAATTCAAAGCTTCAATTCAACTAAATCAAAGATTTTATGGATCAAACAACAAAGATCAAAATCAAAAATCAATTTCCAACTTTTTTTAATTTCAAGATGAGACGACCCGACTTTCTACTCCCAGAAAATCGCATCGTCTTGAAGAAAGAAAGGGATAGAAGAAGAAAAGAAAGAGAAAGAAGAACACAAACAACATCAGAGAACGCACAGCGAAACGAATAAAATATAATATATCTCATAAAATATTACATAGTATTTCATTACATCAGAGTGCACAACTTAAACAACTGATAATAGACAGTTAAAAACTTCTGTCTAACTATACAACTCAAGAACAACAGATACATGGACAAACAAACACAGCGGAAATCAATATATATCTACACATCGAAGCCTCCTGCTCCATATCTCCTCCTGAATTCGTCAAGCTAACCTAATCCACTTGACTACTCATACATAATATGAGTACCCAAGAGTTTAATAAAATAGAAAATAAACACTCGGGTCAGACGGAGTCTGGTGTGAGTAAACGGGTTAAAATTTGCTTAACTTTACAAAATCCTTTGAAAAGAAAAGGTATCACGTAAGACTTCCCACACATAAACATGGAAAAGTTTTTACCTTACGCTAACCAAAACATTTGATAGGAAATCCAGTGATATTATAGTAGTGTCTAGGGTTTTCAAGTAAATATGAAATAGCCGAAATTGTTACATGATTAAATTCCAGCTACTAGCCACAAAAGTGGGTAATACAATCAAAACCGTAGGGTCTCGTAGGAAGAATGGGTTTCCATCAATGGCAGGGCTACTGGGGTACCGACCGTCACAGTACATGGCCTAGATCACCGTACCGAGGAGTACTCCCACTGCCCTGCAACACAAGGTCGGAACCATCCCTTACTGGACAGTCCCGAACAAAACAACCCCGCAGTTGGCCGCGACCCAACTGCCCACACAGCTGAATAAAAAGGGACTTCTAGACAGGGGGAAATCTTGCTCTCCAGTGGGAGCTACCCACGATGCCTTGCTGCACCTCCCATGTTTTAGCCATTCTCGGTTGATGAGGCTTGAGGTTACGATTACCTTTATAGGACACATCTATCTTAGAATGCTCATCGTCCACCTGACTATGTTCTGAAACCATTCAATCCATACAAGTTCGTTCCGGGTTCGAACGAAACCGAAGGCACTATCTCGTTGCCCTCATTATTGGAATCACCCTCAGAATCAACGACCATAGCCCTTGCACTCTGATTCGCCATCTCGAATCTATAAGCACTATTCCATCAAACTCATTGCGGAATCACCCACAGAGTTATACTGACGTATAGCCCTTACACCTCGAGTCTTCACTTGCTCCACTTGGATTAAGGACCTAACGTTTAATTGGAATCGGTGTGGTTTTCGGATATCCAAATATGGAAACCCGATCCCGGTCTCACCGAAACCAAACGCCATTTTAATGTCCAAGTTATACTTAAGGGTTTAAACAACTTAAATTATATCCAGGATGATTTATAAACAGATATATGAATCATATTATCACAATAGATAATTCATATCAATATTCATCTTCACAAAGCAGCATAATCACATAACAGATATATCCAAATCATCCAGTGTCAAACCAACATCAAACATCCAATATCAACCAATCATCAATCTCCAAATATTGATCATCCAATATCAATCAATTAACCAATATTATCCAATCAACCCATATTAATCAATCATCCAAAACAAAATTTATTATCTCCTAATCAATTGGATTACTAAAATCCTTCTTCATTATTTTATTATTCCAAATAAATTAATCATCCTTAATGATTTTCCTTAATTAATCTTCCTTGATTAATTATCTATAATTACAATCAAGTAATCATCCTCAACCATATACAGTAATTATCCTTTAATTACTATCATTAATTACAATAATTAATGATCCTACATTAATTAATTAACTATAATTAATTTCATTAATTCTTAATTAATTACAATTAACTAATCATATTTAAATTAATTACTTTTATTAATCAACCTTGATTAATATTAATTAATGATCCTCAATAATTAACTTATAATTAATCAACTAATTAATCATAATTAGTAATTAACAATTTGTAATTACTTAGCTAAATTAATTAACTTTTTACTTAATTAATTTCTAATTTAATTATATTAATCCTTGATTAATTAATCTAATTAATTTAATCTTTAATTACTTCATTAAGTAATTATTAATCAATTAAATTAATAAATAGATCCTTAATTAATTACTTTATTAATTAATTACAATTTAATCAATTACTCTTAGTAATTAATCTTAAATTAATCTCATTTATTAATTAATTAATCACATTGATTAATTAACTAAATAATTAAGTAATTAACTCTTAATTACTTACATAAGTAATTATTCCTAATTACTTCCATTAATGAATCTTAATTACTTTCTTAAATAATTAATTCCATTATTAAATAATCCTTAACCCTTTAATTAATTACTTCATAATTAATTATCTTCAAAACAATTATATTAATTAATTCTTTAATTAATATCATTAAGTAATTAACCAATAATCACTTCAACTAATTACTCCGTGAGTAATTATCATTAATTACTTCCATAAGTAATTAACTTCCTTAATTACATTCAACAATTCATCATTAATTACTTTATCAAGTAATTATACTTAATTAATCCATAATTAAGTGATTATTTAAAATTTAATAAATAATTAACTAACTATTTAAAATTAATTAAACAATTAATTAATTAATTAACTTCGTAGATTAAAAAAAATTATTACTTAATTAAGATAACATTATTCTTAATTAACCTTTTACATAATATCTAATTATTAAATATTCATAAATTTATATCCAAATAATCTAATCTTATTTATTTCCATAAATAGATTATGTAACGACCCAGAATTTTAGTGAATTAAAATTTGAATATTTAATTAATTTTAAATATTAATAAGTGAAATTTATAAGTCGAATAAATTTTATTTTGAATAATTGGATTTAATTAGATAATTAAATCAATAATTTAATATGTGGAAATACAGAAATAATTGAAAATAGGGTTAAATATGATTGGAAATGAATTGTAAAATTTTATTTTATCATGTTGGAGCTAGAATGATATTTTAGAACTTTTAAAATCGAATTTAAAGTTAATTTGTGAAAATTGAATATTTTAATATTTAATCGACTAGTGAAAATAGCCAATTTTCGAACAGTCTAAGAATTGGACGAAACTAGTTCCATTGGATCCGTAATAGTTAGTTATTACCGGATTTCAATTTTCGTAGCAATCGGAGTTATCGTTTGATCGTGGCAGCTCGAAACGCATCGAAATTGTTTTAATATTAATTTGGCGAGTTAAAATAGCCATTTTTCAAAAAGTCTCGGATTTCGACGAAACCAGTTTCATCGGATCCATAATATTATATTATTGTAAGGTTTCAAATTTCGTGTCAATCGGATTTACCGTTTGTCCGGTACAAGCTAAAACGCCTAGAAAATCGTTTAATCGGTTTAAATTTAAATTGAACGTTTATTGCCATAACTCGCACAGATGACCGAATTAGCTCCCGAAACATGTTCCATTGCGTTCGGAACGCGGGATAAACCTTAGAAACGCCAACTGGCACGCTTCGTTTGGAGTTCGGAAAATCCGGGATGAATAGTGTCGCGTGAATTTTCTATAAAAGCCCCTCCCCTCTTCATAATTTGCAAAAAATTAGAAATCCTAGGTCAAAAAACTGCAGCCGCCACCCCCATTATTATCAATGGCCATAATTTTCTTCTCTTCTCCTCTTAATTACTTCCAATCCATAAACATTTAGAGAAAGTGTTCAACATGAAACTTGTAGAGCATGAAGAGAGCTAGAAATCTATACGGAGATGATCGAAAACGGCGCGACGTGGAGGGAGCAAGAGGGGGCCGACGCCTGGCAGTTGCGCACGGGTTTCGAGGCTAATTTGGGGGCCGAGCTCTGACCTATTCAGGGCGTAGGTAGCTCGTGTTGCGAGCTTCGACGTGGAGCTCCTTGATCGTGTTCATGTTGCTCGTGAAAATCGTATAATTAAACCCTAATTTCGTGTTCATGGGTTTAGTTGCGTGATGTTATCTGTAGATAGAAACGTGAGGGAGAGGAAAGGGGGGACGGCCGGATGTGGAGATGCAGGAGATCCAATGGCCCGTGTTGATTTAGGGTAATTATAAAAAGAAAGTTGTAAATTAGTTTATATAAAATCGTGTAAAACTTGTAAAATTCATATCTTTTTCATACGAGATCGAAAACGCGCGAAACAGGAAGCGTTGGAATCATATGGACGAGCACTACGCTATGGAAATGGATTGGAGTCATTTGGAGTTAGTGAGAATTTTGGGTAAAATTAAACGTCCGTTTAATTTTATTCGAAATAAATCGCTAAAACGAAATTGAAATCAAGGTGAGAACTTCTCACTCATTCGAATCGGTTTTCATTTTTATTTTGAATAGTTAGATTTAAAATATTTGAATGCATGTTTGAATGATGATTGTTACCTATTGATTGTTAAAATAGACATTATGCGCCGTTAGTAAGCGGATGTTATTTATTAAAAACATATACCGCGAATATTTCATAAACAGTGAAATTGGTATTTTATATAATAGCAATATATATATTGGCATATGTATATATTGCAGTTATTCATTTCCCGCATTGTATAGCGGATGAGACCCTATTGCGACGTCTATTAAGCGGATAATATTACAAATCCCATATACCGCGATAATTCCGTACTAGAGCGGAATTGGTATTGTGCTAATGTTTTTGGATCCAGGGAAACAGGTTGGAGGGATCCAACTGGATTCCTCAACTGTATTGATTTATTTACAGATATTTTGATATTTGTTGATTATCATATCGATATATGATATTTGGATGTCGTGATTGACTATTTGGTGCTGCTGCATCATCGGATCCATTTTTAAAGTTTAAAAATAATGATTTTTGGTTTTTAAAGGAATTTTTAAAGTGATTTTTGAAAGTATACGTTTTATTAAAATTTGGAATTGATTTATTTTTAATAAATTAACGTTATAAGTTAATGTTATAAAAGTTATGTTTTTTGTAAAATATAACCAAATTATGATTTTTGAAATAAATAGTGATTAATTTATAAAATGGATAGATTTTGTAAAATATAAGATTTATAAGTAATTATCTTATAAATCGGATTTTGGCATTTAAATGAGATATAAATGGAATTTGTTAATAATGAAATTTATAAACCGAAGCATATAAATAGAAATGGAATTTATAAACATTGTTTATAAATCCGAAATCAATTGAATTTGATAAGTTGGATATAGGAATATATGAAAGGAATTATATTCACGATTTTGGACAGTGAATATATTATTAAATGAAATGGATATGTTTTCGGGGAAGGAACATTATGAAATGAAGTTAATGATTTTAAAGACGTTTTAAAATGCATTAAGTATCGAATACATAGATTTCAACATTCATTGTTGAAATAGACGTTTTCGAGAAATAGAAGGAAATGGTGGACTATAACACTGTTGTTATAGTAAATGGTTTCCGAAAGGAAATGTTTTGTATAGTATTGGGATTTATATATCTGTTTAAACTTTGAATCCCTATACTGGTGATTTTGGATCGTCGTAACGATGTTTTACGTAACATTCGTTTTGGCCCAAACAAATGTGTTTAAGAGAATGATTTCTTGAAGAATGAAATATATACTTAATTTTCGATTTAAGTATATTGAATATTTTCTAAGTTTTGAAAATAAATGGATTTGTGATGTACTTATTATTAAATAAGTATGGAAATATTTTTCCAATAAGAAATGAACGTTTTAAAATTTATCCTTGTAAAAATAAATTGAAAGTGAATATTTGAAATCGATTGAAAGTCGTATATCATAAATATTTTGGGATTATAAATTCACTAAGGAATTTATAAAAGAAAGGGGAAATTGTTTAAAGATAACGTTGATTTATTTTTAAAGTGTGGGAATAAATTTACGAATTTGGAACGTAAATATATAAAATAAATCGGTAAGGATTTATTAAATTGGTTTAAATGAACCATGTTGAAATAAAAGTATTTCCGAGTAAGGAAATGATTGAAATTTGCTTTTAAAAAATGGTAAAGGATTGAAAAGTGATTTGAAAATTAGTTTTCAAATGTTGAAGTGTGGAAAATTTTATATCTAGTAAAGATATTTTGGAAAGTAAATAATTTGGGAAATTATTTGGACTTGGTGATGTTGAGCACGCCTATTGATAGTTAAATAATCCGACTATCAATATTTACCTTTATAGGTATTTGTTGTGAACTGCTTGAATTTGAATGCCACACTTATTTTTGAATAAGCGCTCACTATTCGGGTTAGCCGGGAAAGGACCTTGGGGTCGTATAACCCATTCCGAATATGTGATACGTCGAAATGGATTTGCATTCGATGACTGGTGTTGAAGACCGTATATTTGTGAAAACGGAAGGATTACCGTCGAGTTACTCTACATCGGCTGATCTCCGATATAGAGGTTTTATCACCCTTAGTGACGAGAAGTCCGGTCGTGATTAGTGAATATCCGGATTGCAAGGACTTCTTTGTAAGTGCCTTCGGTTCTGTTCGATCTCGGAACAGACTTGTATGATTGTATGTCTGACATTACAAATTGAGATATAAAACTGATTTCTTTCAAATATATTTCTGTTGGAGGCGGAGAATTTATTCTCTTAGCTTAACACCCTGCTCTGAGACGTACGAGCTCAGAGGTTATATAGTTGAAGGTTATTAGTGATATACTCCCAATTTGGTAGTGTGGCATGCTGAGTGTTGTTGTGAAATGATCATTGTGTTGATCATTTGTGATAGGATCATTTATTTGATCATTTATCTTTGTGATCATTTCTATGATCATTTGTTGACCCAAAGCACGGCTATTGTATAAAGTGTGTCTTTGTGGACGAGACTTCGTCGGACCTCACACCCCGGAAATGGTCAAAACAGGAAGGATGCGGCAAGGTTATTAGGTGTAGCGCCCTTTAGTGTATGTCATTCCTTCTAGATAGAGGTGGTATCATGGTATGGAGCCCAGATATTTAACCTATGTTGTTGCTGCATATTTTGTGGTTGTTGGAAATCGAGGATCCTCGAATAGATCGATTACGATCGGGGGA
This sequence comes from Allium cepa, assembly GCA_030765085.1. Classification (NCBI taxonomy): domain Eukaryota; kingdom Viridiplantae; phylum Streptophyta; class Magnoliopsida; order Asparagales; family Amaryllidaceae; genus Allium; species Allium cepa. Next base: position 180,764,484 of record CM060940.1, read on the forward strand.
TGACATATTCGTGTCAGTAGTTACCCAGTTAGGGGTAACCCGGCCTTGTGTTGGCAGAGATCCGGTTTGGTTCTCGGGAACGTCCTTCCAGAGGCGTTCTCATGTGGCAATGGGAAGTTCTTTGGCCTGACCATTTGTTGAAAATCCAAAGAAATAATACGATCTTGTACGGTTTTAGTTGTATAACCTGCTATGGAATGTGGCGGTAACCTGCTATTGAATATAGTATCTATAGTAGGCATATGATAATGGTCGTATGTTGGTTAAGATTTATATTCTACTTTTGAAATTGTTTTATACACTATGCACTAGTAATGATATCAAATGTTCTTTTTAATGCGTATCAAGCATCTTTGACTATCATAAGGAGAAATCTCCTCCGATTCTGCGTTTGCATTGTGCGTGTGTGTGCGGGAGGCCTTATGGTAGTCTCATTTTTAAAAGCATTGCGAATTGACTTTAAAAATATTCCTCTATTTTGATTTTAAAGATAAACTATTTTGAGTTCTCACACCAGTCACATGACAGACTCGGAGTTTATTGTTTTCCTTCCTAAACTCTGGGTGCCCACCAATTTCCACACGGGCAGTCAAGAGTTAGGTTTATCAGGATATTCTGTAATTCAGGAGTTGCTTGAGGCAAGATGGATGGCATGGCGTATTACTAGTATATAGTATTTCTTTTCCGCTGTTGATGTTGTTTGTTGTTGTACACTGTGATGATGTAATGAAATGTAATGTAATGTAATAACTGATATAGTTCTTTGTTTAAAGATTATTCATTTATCTATTATATGCTTTTCCGCTGCGATTGTGAGATTCTGATATTGTTCTGTTATTTCTTTCTATTCCGTTCTTTTCTCTTTATTTTCTATCTTTTTCTCTCTTCTTCTACCTTTTTCTTTTTCTTTAACCCTAACATTTCGGTTTTTCGGCAACAAAAAATCGCAAACGTTACATTTGGTATCAGAGCTTATGGTTAAGCGACAACCATGGCTCTGTTGGGTATTACTCGTTAGAGATAGGGTCAGTAGTACTCTCGAATGAGTTTGAGTGTAATAATAGCTATGAGAGCGTATTTGTTAGTGAATATAAAATTGTTCAATATTGTGATGATTGGTTTGTTGAGTGGCATATGAACCTTCGTCAGCACGGTCTGTACAACTATGTCGAAGGGGTTTATAAACACTTATATAGAACAATTCGACACAGTATTGTTTTAAATTGGGTAAATGAAATAATTTTACCTTGATTATATTTTGTATATGAAGAAATAATTTTTCATAATTATTAAAGTGTATATAAGTAGATTGTTTGGTTGTTTGAATAATCTAAATTAAAGAATAATTGTATAAGCAAATGAATTATAAGAATTGAATTATAATTAATGTGATTTACAATTGTGAAATAAACTTATATATATATAAAGTGAAACTCTATTAGAAAATGATTTATAAATGTCATTTATAAATGAAAGGAAATTTTTTGAAAGAATATTAAACACTGAATTCACTATTGTTACTGGGAAATAATAAGGGTGATGACTGCAGCATCATCAGTATCATTTTCGAGTCTCCATGTGATAGATTTGCTACCATAGTAATTTGGGAATGATAAATGAGTTGATAACTTATACAATTTGAATTTTGATAGAATAAATTTAACTTAAAGGATGAAGTTAAATTAAAGGAAGTATAAGTAAATCAATAAAATGCAAGTAGTAATTGTTGAATATAAGTTGTATAACTTATAAGATGATGAATATAAGTGAAATAAGTTTTGAACTTATGATAAGAGTTAATAAATTTAGCTTTGGTAAAAAGTTAAATAGGATTGGAATTTGAATTGGATTAATAAGTGAAAACTTAAGTTAAATTAAACAAAAGGTGTTTGGAATGAAATATAACTTAAGTGATGATGAATGAAGTTGAATTTTGGTATCGAAGTAAATTAATAAGTGAATTAATGAAATGAATTCATTAAGAATGTGAACTTGAGTTATCTAAATGAAATTCAACTTTAAATTGTTAAAGGAATTAGCAATTGAATTGATAAATGGATTGAATGTTAATCAATTAAATGTAAACAATTGATATGAAATAATGGATGTAAGTATAAATTCATTAAAAGCTAATGTTATTGGAAGTTGAGTAAATTGAATGGAAATCAATTTAATATGATCCAAATGGAATTAAAAGTGTTGAACCAAATTGAATGTAAAGTGAATAAATTTGGTTATATTGCATAAACATTGGTTGTTATTTGATTGTTGATTGATTGTATATAATTCATTAAGTGTTAATGAAATTGAATTGGCAAAATTGAAAGCTATGAAATTGAATTCAAATTGGAAGTAAATAAATTTGAATAGAATTGAATGTGAATTGGATTTAATTAGTGAATGCAAACTCATTAAAATTGAATATGAATGAATTTAGAAAATCCAATGTTAATGAATCAAATGTGATTTAAATTGAAAACCAATTCATTGAATATTAATGAGAATATGAATGAATATTGATTTGGTTATGGATGATAGTTGGTTGATGTTTGCATTTGTTGCTTTAGTTGCATTTGTTATATTATGTAGTTGTTATGTTGCTATATGTTGTATAGTGATACTATTTACATATATGCATGTTTCTCATGTTGTTGTTGAGTGTTTAGTAGGTGCGGAATGCGCTTGCTTCGCATTTGGAGCTCGCTTTCGCGCTATATTAGCCGTATATGCTCGCTAATAATATAAATAAGGTACATATCTCTGATTACATACCATACTTTTACACTTTTTTCCCCGCGGGATGCCTCATCACTTGATGAGATGTATATTTGTGATATATATACTGTCATTTTTTTTCGGATCGAGCCGCGCAAAGGAGACTATGGCGATTTTTTCCGAAAATTTAAGGCGTTAGAAAATTTTTGAGAAAATTTGGGAAATTTGTGAAAACTATAATTTTGGTTTTGGAATTGGAAATTAAACGATATAGTTTGGTTTTGAAAAGGATAACTAAGTATGATTTGAAAACTTAGTAAAGTATTGTAAGAAGTTTAAACTTGTTTTGGAAAGTTAATAGATTCTGTAACTTTTCTTACTTGATAATTTCGAGGACGAAATTCTTTTAAGGGGGGAAGTCTGTAACGACCCAGAATTTTAATGAATTAAAATTTGAATATTTAATTAATTTTAAATATTAATAAGTGAAATTTATATGTCGAATAAATTTTATTTTGAATAATTGGATTTAATTGGATAATTAAATCGATAATTTAATATGTGGAAATACAGAAATAATTGAAAATAGTATTAAATATGATTGGAAATGAATTGTAAAATTTTATTTTATCATGTTGGAGCTAGAACGATATTTTAGAACTTTTAAAATCGAATTTAAAGTTAATTTGTGAAAATTGAATATTTTAATATTTAACCGACTAGTGAAAATAGCCAATTTTTGAACAGTCTCAGAATTGGATGAAACTAGTTCCATTGGATCCGTAATAGTTAGTTATTAATGGATTTCAATTTTCGTAGCAATCGGAGTTATCGTTTGATCGTGGCAGCTCAAAACGCATCGAAATTGTTTTAATATTAATTTGGCGAGTTAAAATAGCCATTTTTCAAAAAGACTCGGATTTCGATGAAGCTAGTTTCATCGGATCCGTAATGTGATATTATTGTAAAGTTTCAAATTTCGTGTCAATCGGATTTACCGTTTGTCCGGTACAAGCTAAAACGCCTAGAAAATCGTTTAATCGGTTTAAATTTAAATTGAACGTTTATTGCCATAACTCGCACAGATGACCGAATCAGCTCCCGAAACATGTTCCATTACGTTCGGAATGGGGGGTAAACCTTAAAAACGCCAACCGGCACGCTTCCTTTGGAGTTCGGAAAATCCAGGATGAATAGTGGCGCGCGAATTTTCTATAAAAGCCCCTCTCCTCTTCATAATTTGCAAAAAATTAGAAACCCTAGGTCAAAAAACTGCAGCCGCCACCCCCCTTGTTATCAATGGCCAGAATTTTCTTCTCTTCTCCTCTTAATTACTTCTAATCGATAAACATTTAGAGAAAGTGTTCAACATGAAACTTGTAGAACATGAAGAGAGCTAGAAATCTATAAGGAGATGATCGAAAACGGCGCAACGTGGAGGGAGCAAGAGGGGGCCGACGCCTGGCAGTTGCGCACGGGTTTCGAGGCTAATTTGGGGGCCGAGCTCTGACCTATTCAGGGCGTAGGTAGCTCGTGTTGCGAGTTTCGACGTGGAGCTCCTTGATCGTGTTCATGTTGCTCGTGAAAATCGTATAATTAAACCCTAATTTCGTGTTCATAGGTTTAGTTGCGTGATGTTATCTGTAGATAGAAACGTGAGGGAGAGGAAAGGGGGGACGGCCAGATGTGGAGATGCAGGTGATCCAACGGCCCGTGTTGATTTAGGGTAAATATAAAAAGAAAGTTGTAAATTAGTTTATATGAAATCGTGTAAAACTTGTAAAATTCATATCTTTTTCATACGAGGTCGAAAACGCGCGAAACAGGAAGCGTTGGAATCGTATGGACGAGAACTACGCTATGGAATTGGATTGGAGTCGTTTGGAGTAAGTGAGAATTTTGGGTAAAATTAAACGTCCGTTTAATTTTATTCGAAATAAATCGCTAAAACGAAATTGAAATCAAGGTGAGAACTTCTCACTCAATCGAATCGGTTTCGATTTTTATTTTAAATAGTTAGATTTAAAATATTTGAATGCATGTTTGAATGATGATTGTTACCTATTGATTGTTAAAATAGACATTATGCGCCGTTAGTAAGTGGATGTTATTTATTAAAAACATATACCGCGAATATTTCATAAACAGTGAAATTGGTATTATATATAATAGCAATATATATATATATATTGGCATATGTATATATTGCAGTTATTGATTTCCCGCATTGTATAGCGGATGAGACCCTATTGCGCCGTCTATTAAGCGGATAATATTACAAATCCCATATATCGCGATAATTCCGTACTGGAGCCGAATTGGTATTGTGCTAATGTTTTTGGATGCAGGGAAACAGGTTGGAGGGATCCAACTGGATTCCTCAACTATATTGATTTATTTACAGATATTTTGATATTTGTTGATTATCATATCGATATATGATATTTGGATGTCGTGATTGACTATTTGGTGCTGCTGCATCATCGAATCCATTTTTAAAGTTTAAAAATAATGATTTTTGGTTTTTAAAGGAATTTTTAAAGTGATTTTTGAAAGTATACGTTTTATTAAAATCTGGAATTGATTTATTTTTAATAAATTAACGTTATAAGTTAATGTTATAAAAGTTATGTTTTTTGTAAAATATAACCAAATTAAGATTTTTGAAATAAATAGTGATTAATTTATAAAATGGATAGATTTTGTAAAATATAAGATTTATAAGTAATTATCTTATAAATCGGATTTTGGCATTTAAATGAGATATAAATGGAATTGGTTAATAATGAAATTTATAAATCGAAGCATATAAATAGAAATGGAATTTATAAACATTGTTTATAAATCCGAAATCAATTGAATTTGATAAGTTGGATATAGGAATATATGAAAGGAATTATATTCACGATTTTGGACAGTGAATATATTATTAAATGAAATGGATATGTTTTTGGGGAAGGAACATTATGAAATGAAGTTAATGATTTTAAAGACGTTTTAAAATGCATTAAGTATCGAATACATAGATTTCAACATTCATTGTTGAAATAGACGTTTTCGAGAAATAGAAGGAAATGGTGGACTATAACACTGTTGTTATAGTAAATGGTTTCCGAAAGGAAATGTTTTGTATAGTATTGGGATTTATATATCTGTTTAAACTTTGAATCCCTATACTGGTGATTTTGGATCGTCGTAACGATGTTTTACGTAACATTCGTTTTGGCCCAAACAAATGTGTTTAAGAGAATGATTTCTTAAAGAATGAAATATATACTTAATTTTCGATTTAAGTATATTGAATATTTTCTAAGTTTTGAAAATAAATGGATTCGTGATGTACTTATTATTAAATAAGTATGGAAATATTTTTCCAATAAGAAATGAACGTTTTAGAATTTATCCTTGTAAAAATAATTTGAAAGTGAATATTTGAAATCGATTGAAAATCGTATATCATAAATATTTTGGGATTATAAATTCACTAAGGAATTTATAAAAGAAAGGGGAAATTGTTTAAAAATAACGTTGATTTATTTTTGAAGTGTGGGAATAAATTTACGAATTTGGAACGTAAATATATAAATAAATCGGTAAGGATTTATTAAATTGGTTTAAATGAACCATGTTGAAATAAAAGTATTTCCGAGTAAGGAAATGATTGAAATTTGCTTTTCAAAAATGGTAAAGGATTGAAAAGTCATTTGAAAATTAGTCTTCAAATGTTGAAGTGTGGAAAATTTTATATCTAGTAAAGATATTTTGGAAAGTAAATAATTTGGGAAATTATTTGGACTTGGTGATGTTAAGCACTCCTATTGATTGTTAAATAATCCGACTATCAATATTTACCTTTAAATAGGTATTTGTTGTGAACTGCTTGAATTTGAATGCCACACTTATTTTTGAATAAGCGCTCACTATTCGGGTTAGCCGGGAAAGGACCTTGGGGTCGTATAACCCATTCCGAATATGTGGTACGTCGAAATGGATTTGCATTCGATGACCGGTGTTGAAGACCGGATATTTGTGAAAACGGAAGGATTACCGTCGAGTTACTCTACATCGGCTGATCTCCGATATAGAGGTTTTATCACCCTTAGTGACGGGAAGTCCGGTCGCGATTAGTGAATATCCGGATTGCAAGGACTTCTTTGTAAGTGCCTTCGGTTCTGTTCGATCCCGGAACAGACTTGTATGATTGTATGTCTGACATTACAAATTGAGATATAAAACTGATTTCTTTCAAATATATTTCTAGTGGCGGAGAATTTATTCTCTTAGCTTAACACCCTTCTCTGAGACGTACGAGCTCAGAGGTTATATAGTTGAAGGTTAATAGTGATATACTCCCAATTTGGTAGTGTGGCATGCTGAGTGTTGCTGTGAAATGATCATTGTGTTGATCATTTGTGATAGGATCATTTATTTGATCATTTATCTTGGTGATCATTTCTATGATCATTTGTTGACCCAAAGCACGGCTTTTGTATAAAGTGTGGCTTTGTGGACGAGACTTCGTCGGACCTCACACCCCGGAAATGGTCAAAACAGGAAGGATGCGGCAAGGTTATTAGGGGTAGCGCCCTTTAGTGTAAGTCATTCCTTCTGGATAGAGGTGGTATCATGGTATGGAGCCCAGATATTTAACCTATGTTGTTGCTGCATATTTTGTGGTTGTTGGAAATCGAGGATCCTCGGATAGATCGGTTACGATCGGGGGATGACATATTCGTGTCAGTAGTTACCCAGTTAGGGGTAACCCCGCCTTGTGTTGGCAGAGATCCGGTTTGGTTCTCGGGAACGTCCTTCCAGAGGCGTTCTCATGTGGTAATGGGAAGTTCCTTGGCCTGACCATTTGTTGGAAATCCAAAGAAACAATACGATCTTGTACGGTTTTAGTTGTATAACCTGCTATGGAATGTGGCGGTAACCTGCTATTGAACATAGTAGCTATAGTAGGCATACGATAATGGTCGTATGTTGGCTTAGATTTATATTCTACTTTCGAAATTGTTTTATACACTATGCACTAGTAATAATATCAAATGTTCTTTTTAATGCGTATCAAGCATCTTTGACTATCATAAGGAGAAATGTAACGACCCATAATTTTTATTAACTAAAATATGAATATTTAATTAATTTTAAATATTAATGAGTGAATTTATAAGTCGAATAAATTTTTATTTGAATTATTGGATTTAATTGAATAATTAAATCAATAAATTAATACGTTAAATTATGGAAATAATTGAAAATTGAGTTAAATATGATTGAAAATGATTTGTAAAATTTTATTTTATCATATGGGAGTTAGAACAATATTTTAGAACTTTTAAAATCGAATTAAAAGTTAATTTGTGAAAATTGAATATTTTAATAATTAAATCGACTAGTGAAAATAGTCAATTTTTGAACAGTCTCAGAATTGAACGAAACTAGTTCCATTGGATCCGTAATAGTTAGTTATTACCGGATTTCAAATTTCGTGTCAATCGGAGCTATCGTTTGATCGTGGCAGCTCGAAACGCATCGAATTATTTTTAATTTAAATTTGACGAGTCAAAATAGCCATTTTTCAAAAAGTCTCGGATTTCGACGAAACCAGTTTCATCAGATCCGTAATGTGATATTATTGTAAGGTTTCAAATTTCAAGTCAATTGGATTTACCGTTTGTCCGGTACAAATTAAAACGCCTAGAAAATCGCTTAAATCGGTTTAATTCAAATTGAGCGTTTACAGCCATAACTCGCACATACTTCCGAATTAGCTTTCGAAACCTATTCCATTGTGTCCGGAATGCGGGATAAACTCTAAGTACGTCAGTTTCGGCGCGTAAATCGGAGTTCGGAATTTCCGGATGAATAGTGATTGAAAATTACCTATAAATACACCTAAAACTCACAAATTAAAAAAAATAAAAATAAAAACCTTACAAAACCCTAGCCGCCGTATGCAATTTCAATGGCCAGTATTTCTTCTTCTTCCCCTTCTCTTTTCTTTCAATCCGTGCAATATTACAACAAACTTTCAACATGAAAGATGTAGAGGGCAACGAGAGCTTGGAGATCAACGGTTGTGATGTAAAACGGAGCGATGTGGTGGCGTCTAGGGGGGGCCGACCGTGCTTACTTGCGCACGCAACCCTAGGCACATGATGAGGCCGAGCATAGGGGGGTTCTGGCCGTGGGTAGCTTAGGTTGGTGGCTTCGATTTGGTGCCTACGTGATGAGGTATCGTTGCGAGATGAGGTCGATAAAATTAACCCTAGTATTAAGATGTTGGGTTCATGGTGTCGGCTTGTGTCTGTAGAACGAAGGGAGAAGGAAGATGGACGCGCACGGCTATGATCTGATGGAAAATGAATCTAACGGCCCAGATTTGTTTTGGTATTAAGTTGTAAATTTAAGTTGTAAATTTTAGTTTAAATCGTGTACAAACTTGTAAAATGCATAACTTTTTCATACGAGGTCGAAAACGTGCGAAACCAGTTGCGTTGGAATCGTATGGACGAGCACTATGCGATGGAGTTGGTTTGGAGTCGATCGGAGTCAGTGAGAATTTCGGGTAAAATTAAACGCACGTTTAATTTTATTCGAAATAAATCGCTAAAACGGAATTTAAATCAAGGTGAGAACTTCTCACTCAATCGAATCAGTTTCGATTTTATTTTAAATAGTTAGATTTAAAATATTTGAATGCATGTTTGAATGTTGATTGATATCTTTTGATTGTTAAAATAGACATTATACGCCGTTAGTAAGCGGATGTTATTTATTAAAAACATATACCGCGAATATTTCATAAACAGTGAAATTGGTATTATAAATAATATCAATATATATATATATTGGCATATGTATATATTGCAGTTGTTGATTTCCCGCATTTTTTGTTTAGCGGATGAGACCCTATTACGCCGTTATTAAGCGGATAATATTTATTAAAAACATATACCGCGATAATTTCGTACTGGAGCGAAATTGGTATTGTGCTAATGTTTTTGGATGCAGGAAAACAGGTTTGTACACGAAATTCTCACTGACTCCGATCGACTCCAAACCAACTCCATCGCGTAGTGCTCGTCCATACGATTCCAACGCAACTGGTTTCGTGCGTTTTCGACCTCGTATGAAAAGTTATGCATTTTACAAGTTTGTACACGATTTAAACTAAAATTTACAACTTAAATTTACAACTTAATACCAAAACAAATCTGGGCCGTTAGATTCATTTTCCATCAGATCATAGCCGTGCGCGTCCATCTTCCTTCTCCCTTCGTTCTACAGACACAAGCCGACACCATGAACCCAACATCTTAATACTAGGGTTAATTTTATCGACCTCATCTCGCAACGATACCTCATCACGTAGGCACCAAATCGAAGCCACCAACCTAAGCTACCCATGGCCAGAACCCCCCTATGCTCGGCCTCATCATGTGCCTGGGGTTGCGTGCGCAAGTAAGCACGGTCGGCCCCCCCTAGACGCCACCACATCGCTCCGTTTTACATCACAACCGTTGATCTCCAAGCTCTCGTTGCCCTCTACATCTTTCATGTTGAAAGTTTGTTGTAATATTGCACGGATTGAAAGAAAAGAGAGGGGGAAGAAGAAGAAATACTGGCCATTGAAATTGCATACGGCGGCTAGGGTTTTGTTAGGTTTTTTTTTTTTTTTTTAATTTGTGAGTTTTAGGTGTATTTATAGGGAATTTTCAATCACTATTCATCCGGAAATTCCAAACTCTGATTTACGCGCCGAAACTGACGTACCTAGGGTTTATCCCGCGTTCCGGACACAATGGAATAGGTTTCGAAAGCTAATTCGGAAGTATGTGCGAGTTATGGCTGTAAACGCTCAATTTGAATTAAACCGATTTAAGCGATTTTCTAGGCGTTTTAATTTGTACCGGACAAACGGTAAATCCAATTGACTTGAAATTTGAAACCTTACAATAATATCACATTACGGATCCGATGAAACTAGTTTCGTGGAAATCCGAGACTTTTTGAAAAATGGCTATTTTGACTCGCCAAATTTAAATTAAAAATAATTCGATGCGTTTCGAGCTACCACGATCAAACGATAGCTCCGATTGACACGAAATTTGAAATCCGGTAATAACTAACTATTACGGATCCAATGGAACTAGTTTCGTTCAATTCTGAGACTGTTCAAAAATTGACTATTTTCACTAGTCGATTTAATTATTAAAATATTCAATTTTCACAAATTAACTTTTAATTCGATTTTAAAAGTTCTAAAATATTGTTCTAACTCCCATATGATAAAATAAATTTTTACAAATCATTTTCAATCATATTTAACTCAATTTTCAATTATTTCCATAATTTAACGTATTAATTTATTGATTTAATTATTCAATTAAATCCAATAATTCAAATAAAAATTTATTCGACTTATAAATTCACTCATTAATATTTGAAATTAATTAAATATTCATATTTTAATTAATAAAAATTCTGGGTCGTTACAGGAAATCTCCTCCGATTCTGCGTTTGCATTGTGTGTGTGCTGGAGGCCTTATGGTAGTCTCATTTTTAAAGGCATTGCGAATTGACTTTAAAAATATTCCTTTATTTTGATTTTAAAGATAAACTGTTTTGAGTTCTCACACCAGTCACATGATTGACTCGGAGATTATTGTTTTCCTTCCTAAACTCTGGGTGCCCACCAATTTCCACACGGGCAGTCAAGAGTTAGGTTTATCAGGATATTCTGGAATTCAGGAGTTGTTTGAGGCAAGATGGATGGCATGGCGTATTACTAGTATATAGTATTTCTTTTCCGCTGTTGATGTTGTTTGTTGTTGTACACTCTGATGATGTAATGAAATGTAATGTAATGTAATAACTGATATAGTTCTTTGTTTAAAGATTATTCATTTATCCATTATATGCTTTTCCGCTGCGATTGTGAGATTCTGATATTGTTCTATTATTTCTTTCTGTTCCGTTCTTTTCTCTTTATTTTCTATCTTTTTCTCTCTTCTTCTACCTTTTTCTTTTTCTTTAACCCTAACATTTCGGTTTTTCGGTAACAAAAAATCGCAAACGTTACAGATTATTTGAATTTAATCAAGTTTTAATAACTCAAAACAATCTATTTGATTTACAATATTATAACTTAAACTTTATCTGAAAAGTAAGCATTTAGAAATCAATTTGGGATTTAAAACGTTTTTATTATCTAATTTAAACTTACCTTTCAATATAATTTAAAATCTTGTTTTAAAACATTAATTTTTTAAATTTACTTTAAAATTTTAGATTTAATGATTAAATTCAAACACTCTTTTTAAACTAAAATTCAAACTTAAATTAAGTAAAATTATTTCAAAGAAATCATCTCAAACTTTTTTTTTTAAGATTTGAAAGTAAATTCAATTTACATTTTAAAGTTTGATTAATCTTAATTTCAATACAAACATGTTTTAAACTTGGTTACAATATTGAAGCTTGAACTTTCAATTATTTATACTCGAGTTGCCATTGTAATTTGACTTCATCTATACCAACATAAATTTTCTTGCAACTGTATCATTGTACAGAACCTAACTAAAAAGCATCACCCTCAACACCCGAGTAAAATGCCTGAACACCCCGTTCTTGCCTCAGGAAAATAAATAGAGACTCGAGTATACTCCTCAGCAAAACACGCTATCCACGAGCAACCACAACAACATCCCTGCCTCAAGAAAATACGTGAAAACACGTGAGCATACCCGAGACTATCTTCTTCCCCAACCTGACATTTTTCAGAACCCCAAACCGTGCACACACCCACACACGTGCACGCTGCACGGCAATCCCACCAACGACGAGCCATCCTCCGATCACAGACCGACCACGCAACACCTCAACAAGACGTACCTCAACCCAGATCGAAGAATCCATCACCGCATCGAGATTCGACCCTCTGAACGAAAAAAACTACAGCAATACAAACCCAAAAATCCTTCACCTCTGGCCATCTCGTCGTCGATGGTCCTTGCCGACCATACTATCGAGACGTCACGAGCACGAACTACAACCTGTCCAAACGTGAACAACTCCGGTCCCATCTTCATGTCGCAAAGATCACGACAACCAAGCACAGCCGAAACAGGTAAAAAACCCTACTTGATCCAATTCCCCTCAAACCACTAATTAAAAAAAATCCTATATTTTTCCCCTAATCAATAGCTTGCAAGCAAGCTTCAAATCAAATATGAACTCAATTAATCAAGTACAACTTCGGTAATTCCCTAAATCCCAAATTTCGAACAAACCACGAATACTCACTAATTACACAACTAAAAATCATGATACAAGTATTAAAAATCATGAATTTCCATTGCTATTCCAATCATACAATCAAAATCTAAGATTAAGTTCATAAATTTTTAGCCCAAATTGATTTTTACTGTAATTTTGAAACAACTGAACTATTATTTCATTTTAAAAACTTATAAACATTTGTAGATGAAAATTCATATGATTATAGACAACTTTTCTTCACATATCAAGATCTAATATTGCTTGGATTAAAAGATTTTGAATTTTTCCTTTTAACAGAACATATATAGAAAGCATATTTGCATGCATTCAAACAAACACTCATAACATATAGGTCCTAATCCATATAAATTCAAGCTATAGGATTTTAATGTAGGTAAATAACAACACATGCATGATATTAGAATAAGATTCAGCTGTTTTTAAAAACATTTACTCACCTGTATATATATGCAGAGTACAGCAGTGAACAGGAGTTTCAAATTGCCTTTGATTTATTTGCTTGTTGAAATCCTACTGCATGTATGCAATTAGTTGTTGTTGAAATTGCAGGTTGTAGCATTGATCTTGATTCTTTTCATTACAGGTTCAATTTTGCTTCAGATTTGATCTTCACTTCAAATTTGTTTTTGGGTTTAGTTTCAAGTTTAAAGAAATTTCTGTTTTGAGCTTAGAAGTGAAAACAAAGAGAAAAGTATTTGTGAAAGAAAACTAATTTCCTTCTTACAATGTTTATTAAAATGTGAAATCCAAAATAAAGACACTTGTCACTTTATTACTTAATTAACTTACATGTGTTTATTAAAAGAATTAACATGTTTACATTTGTACTAAAGTGTTTTTAAACTTTTATTTAATTTAAATGTAAATAAACACTTACATTTTCATTTAACTTTATAAATGAGTACTTACATATGTAAATATAAACTTCTTTTTAAAGGAAATATTTTAAAACTAAATATAACACAAATATATTTTCTTATACATATTGTTAAAAATCTAAAGCATTATACATATACATTTTTAACCATTTAAATTAAACACTTTAAAGAAAACATAAATAAGACTTTGATTTATATCCTTTCTAAACTATCATATTTTTAAAACAACAATTATCTTACATTTTGAAAACAAATGAATTAATTCTAAATTAACTGTTGAAAATATAAATTAAACAAAGCTTTAAATTACCATATTCATTCATATATAAATTATTAATGGATTAAAATTCAATTTCAAAACGATATCAACTATAACATATACATACATATATGTTACAAATTTGAAAATTCATCTTTATTTAAAACAAAAGATATTCCCATTCACAACATATATCAAATATATATATTATAAACAGAATAAAATTTTACTAGCTTTGAAAAATAAATCTTATCTATTTTAAATTGTCAGAAAGATATTTATCACAATTATCAGTTTAAATATTTATTACCCTTTAAAAAGAATAAACTTATCGGTTTAAATTAAAATTATAAAGAAAAATTATCAAATCAATTAAATTATTTACATAGATTATTAAATTGTTATTGCCCAAAATTCTAGGTCGTTACAATCCTCCCCCCTTAAAAGAATTTCGTCCCCGAAATTTAAAAGCAAAGGTAATTTAATAATCCAGTACATATTTTAATTTCGAACAGCAAAGCATTCCTAACAACCAGTTACTAACAATCATAGCAATTAAATAAACAAATAAACTTAACTAATTATTCTGACACAAATCAGAATAAATCTTCTAACACTATCTCGAGTTTCCCAAGTATAAATCACCGGGAGACTCGCTCTATAAAAGCCAACAAACTAACTACACAACCAAAATTCAGAACTCCACTCATCTCTGGATCCAAAATCTGAACATAACATCAGACTACTTTCAAATCCAGCTCAACATCCAACACCAACTGAACTACAGATTCAACAACCCATGATGAATCATACACGTATTCCCTCAGAGACACGTGTTACAAAATGAATTCCAGCTATCCAAACTGGCAATTCAATCTCATTCTATCAAAACACAGATAAGAAATCCTCAAATGCCTCAGCACTAACCAACCAATCTTATCCAATATCTGTTCTTAACCAGAGAGTTCTTAATAACAATGAAGTCTCCAACTTCGAATTTCAAAACTCCTTATCTCATATCTGCATAACCCAACAGACAATCCAAGGCTGCCAATCTCTTCTGATCAGCTCAACATATGCTGATACTTCCAGAAACAACTAGACCCAAAACAACAAGCTTCAAGATCCTATCCAACGAAAAAGTCTTCCAAAATCCGTCGAAATCCAGAACTCAAGCTCTACCACTCAAGCAATAGCAAACAGAACTCGCTTCCTTTCTTGTACAGCTGATACCTCGCTTCCGCTGCACAACTCTGATTCTGAAATAGATGAGAATATCAGTTGATGAACACGAATACAAACTTATCCCCTAAATTCAGAAACCTTTGTTCATCAAATCCATAAAAATCTGAGTGACTTATTTGACTCAGTCACACAGCCTCAAAACAGAATCCTATTCCAAAAGCTAGATCAGTCCAATTCCAATTCCAGAAATAATTCTAAGCTGCTATACCAACTCTCCTTACTCCAAGAACCATCCAACTTCCAGGCTAACTACCAACATCGCTTATGGAACCAAAACAATATGGAACTCAACTCCAGATGTAAACAAACTTCAGATTACTCCAGCAGCTCCTACTTCCACATGGGAACCTCAGTCTCAAACAAAATATCACCCAAGATAACCTAAGAAAATTCCCAACTAATCGCAAGTCACTTTTGCGATCCTACCTAGTTCGGATTCCAAAGAAACTGTCCTCACTTTACCAATTAGAACAGCCTTAAGCTTTTCCAAACCAGGTTAACCCTTCAAGAAAACTTCACTACCTTCAGCCTGGACTGCTGAAAGAGAACCACAAAGATTTCTGAACCACCAGAGAAACAAGCCACACAGCTGCTTCCAAACTCGACTTCGATGATACTGCAAAGCTAAAAGATCTCCTCGTCAGCACACCAAACACTTCGAGTAGCATTGCTACCACAGCCAACCAAAGACTTCAAATCCAAAGGCTTATCAAAACCCAAAACTCATCAGCAAACCACACAACTGACCTCCGAGATGGCAGACAACTTCTCAAGAAACTCGGACTCCAAAACAACTTGCTTTCCTTAAGGAATGACAAATGAGACCATGCTAAAGCAAATAACTTATAAACCTTAGTCTCATATTCCAAAACAGCCAAACTCCTTGCTAAAGATCCAAACAACTTCTACACAGATAAATCTTCCCTGCAGTAGGTAAAGACTGCTCCTCAATCCTCTTCTAAGACTGCTTCAAGAGAAAACACTTTCAGAAAATATCTAAGGATACTGCATCTCATCACGCAGTTATCAGGATATCATTACTTACTTCTGGACTTCCAACAAATCCAAACACAAGAAAAAATTCGCTTACCCGAGCGAAATCCAAACTACACTTCAAAGACAAACTCCGAATCTTTAAAAAGATTTCCTTCGAATATCAGAGAAATCCTCACTCCAAACTACAAATCTTACTCGAGGCGGTATTAGGTCTACAGTCTCGACAAATACTTCCAACCTCAAACATATGGACCTAGTGCTCCCTAAATAAAGACATACTTCAGAGCTTAGGTTTTCACTCAGCCTAATGCTCTGATACCAAGTGAGATGACCCGACTTTCTACTCCCAGAAAATCGCATCATCTTGAAGAAAGAAAGGGATAGAAGAAGAAAAGAAAGAGAAAGAAGAACACAAACAACATCAGAGAACTCACAGCGGAACGAATAAAATATAATATATCTCATAAAATATTACATAGTATCTCATTACATCAGAGTACACAACTTAAACAACTGATAATAGACAGTTAAAAACTTCTGTCTAACTATACAACTCAAGAACAACAGATACAGGTACAAACAAACACAGCGGAAATCAATATATATCTACACGTCGAAGCCTCCTGCTCCATATCTCCTCCTAAATTCATCAAGCTAACCTGATCCACTTGACTACTCATACATAATATGAGTACCCAAGAGTTTAATAAAATAGAAAATAAACACTCGGGTCAGACGGAGTCTGGTGTGAGTAAACGGGTTAAAATTTGCTTAACTTTACAAAATCCTTTGAAAAGAAAAGGTATCACGTAAGACTTCCCACACATAAACATGGAAAAGTTTTTACCTTACGCTAACCAAAACATTTGATAGGAAATCCAGTGATATTATAGTAGTGTCTAGGGTTTTCAAGTAAATATGAAATAGCCGAAATTGTTACATGATTAAATTCCAGCTACTAGCCACAAAAGTGGGTAATACAATCAAAACCGTAGGGTCTCGTAGGAAGAATGGGTTTCCATCAATGGCAGGGCTACTGGGGTACCGTCCGTCACAGTACGTGGCCTAGATCACCATACCGAGGAGTACTCCCACTCCCCTGCAACACAAGGCCGGAACCATCCCGTACTGGACAGTCCCGAACAAGACAACCCCGCAGTTGGCCGCGACCCAACTGCCCACACAGCCGAATAAAAAGGAACTTCTAGACAGGAAAAAATCTTGCTCTTCAATGGGAGCTACCCACGAAGCCTTGCTGCACCTCCCCTGTTTTAGCCATTCCCGGTTGATGAGGCTTGAGGTTACGATTACCTTTATAGGACACATCTATCTTAGAATGCTCATCGTCCACCTGACTATGTTCTGAAACCATTCAATCCATACAAGTTCGTTCCGGGTTCGAACGAAACCGAAGGCACTATCTCGTTGCACTCATTATTTGAATCACCCTCAGAGTCAACGACCATAGCCCTTGCACTCTGATTCGCCATCACGAATCTATAAGCACTATTCCATCAAATTCATTATGGAATCACCCACAGAGTTATACTGACGTATAGCCCTTACACCTCGAGTCTTCACTTGCTCCACTTGGATTAACGACCTAACGTTTAATTGGAATCGGTGTGGTTTTCGGATATCCAAATATGGAAACCCGATCCCGGTCTCACCGAAACCAAACGCCATTTTAATGTCCAAGTTATACTTAAGGGTTTAAACAACTTAACTTATATCCAGGATGATATATAAACAGATATATGAATCATATTATCACAATAGATAATTCATATCAATATTCATCTTCACAAAGCAGCATAATCACATAACAGATATATCCAAATCATCCAGTGTCAAACCAACATCAAACTTCCAATATCAACCAATCATCAATCTCCAAATATTGATCATCCAATATCAATCAATTAACCAATATTATCCAATCAACCCATATTAATCAATCATCCAAAACAAAATTGATTATCTCCTAATCAATTGGATTACTAAAATCCTTCTTCATTATTTTATTATTCCAAATAAATTAATCATCCTTAATGATTTTCCTTAATTAATCTTCCTTGATTAATTATCTATAATTACACTCAAGTAATCATCCTCAACCATATACAGTCATTATCCTTTAATTACTATTATTAATTACAATAATTAATGATCCTACATTAATTAATTAACTATAATTAATTTCATTAATTCTTAATTAATTACAATTAATTAATCATATTTAAATTAATTACTTTTATTAATCAACCTTGATTAATATTAGTTAATGATCCTCAATAATTAACTTATAATTAATCAACTAATTAATCATAATTAGTAATTAACAATTTGTAATTACTTAACTAAATTAATTAACTTTTTACTTAATTAATTTCTAATTTAATTATATTAATCCTTGATTAATTAATCTAATTAATTTAATCTTTAATTACTTCATTAAGTAATTATTAATCAATTAAATTAATAAATAGATCCTTAATTAATTACTTTATTAATTAATTACAATTTAATCAATTACTCTTAGTAATTAATCTTAAATTAATCTCATTTATTAATTAATTAATCACATTGATTAATTAACTAAATAATTAAGTAATTAACTCTTAATTACTTACATAAGTAATTATTCCTAATTACTTCCTTTAATGAATCTTAATTACTTTCTTAAATAATTAATTCCATTATTAAATAATCCTTAACCCTTTAATTAATTACTTCATAATTAATTATCTTCAAAACAATTATATTAATTAATTCTTTAATTAATATCATTAAGTAATTAACCAATAATCACTTCAACTAATTACTCCGTGAGTAATTATCATTAATTACTTCTATAAGTAATTAACTTCCTTAATTACATTCAACAATTCATCATTAATTACTTTATCAAGTAATTATACTTAATTAATCCATAATTAAGTGATTATTTAAAATTTAATAAATAATTAACTAATTATTTAAAATTAATTAAACAATTAATTAATTAACTTCCTAGATTAAAAAAAATTATTACTTAATTAAGATAACATTATTCTTAATTAATCTTTTACATAATATCAAATTATTAAATATTCATAAATTTATATCCAAATAATCTAATCTTATTTATTTCCATAAATAGATTATTTGAATTTAATCAAGTTCTAGTAACTCAAAATAGTCTATTTGATTTACAATATTATAACTTAAACTTTATCTGAAAAGTAAGCATTTAGAAATCAATTTGAGATTTAAAACGTTTTAATCATCTAATTTAAACTTACCTTTCAATATAATTTAAAATCTTGTTTTAAAACATTAACTTTTTAAATTTACTTTAAAATTTTAGATTTATTGATTAGATTCAAGCACTCTTTTTAAACTAAAATTCAAACTTAAATTAAGTAAAATTATTTCAAAGAAATCATCTCAAACTTTTTTTTTAAGATTTGAAAGTAAATTCAATTTACATTTTAAAGTTTGATTAATCTTAATTTCAATACAAACAACTTTTAAACTTGGTTACAATATTGAAGCTTGAACTTTCAATTATTTATACTCGAGTTGCCATTGCAACTTGACTTCAATCTATACCAACATAAATTTTCTTGCAACTGTATCATTGTACGGAACCTAACTAAAAAGCATCACCCTCAACACCCGAGTAAAACGCCTGAACGCCCCGTGCTTGCCTTAGGAAAATAAATAGAGACTCGAGTATACTCCTCAGCAAAACACGCCATCCACGAGCAACCACAACAACATCCCTGCCTCGAGAAAAATACATGAAAACACGTGAGCATACCCGAGACTATCTTCTTCCCCAACCTGGCATTTTCCAGAACCCAAAACCGTGCACACACCTACACACGTGCAAGCTGCACGGCAATCCCTCCAATGACGAGCCATCCTCCGATCATAGACTGACCACGCAACACCTCAACAAGACGTACCTCAACCCAGATTGAAGAATCCATCACCACATCGAGATTCAACCCTCTGAACGAAAAAAACTATAGCAATACGAACCCAAAACTCCCTCACCTCTGGCCATCTCGTCGTCGATGGTCCTTGCCGACCATACTATCGAGACGTCACGAGCACGAACTACAACCTATCCAAAGGTGAACAACTCCTGTCCCATCTTCATGTCGCAAAGATCACGACAATCAAGCACAGTAGAAACAGGTAAAAAACCCTACTTGATCCAATTCCCCTCAAACCACTAATTAGAAAAAAATATCCTATATTTTTCCCCTGATCAATAGCTTGCAAGGAAGCTTCAATTCAAATATGAACTCAATTAATCAAGTACAACTTCGGTAATTCCCTAAAACCCAAATTTCGAACAAACCACGAATACTCACTAATTACACAGCTAAAAATCATGATATAAGTATTAAAAATCATGAATTTCCATTACTATTCCAATCATACAATCAAATTCTAAGATTAAGTTCATAAATTTTTAGCCCAAATTGATTTTTACTGTAATTTTGAAACAACTGAACTATTATTTCATTTTTAAAAACTTATAAACATTTTTAGATGAAAATTCATATGATTATAGACAACTTTTCTTCACATATCAAGATCTAATATTGCTTGGATTAAAAGATTTTGAATTTTTCCTTTTAACAGATCATATACAGAAAGCATATTTGCATGCATTCAAACAAACACTCATAACATATAGGTCCTAATCCATATAAATTCAAGCTATAGGATTTTAATATAGGTAAATAACAACACATGCATGGCATTAGAATAAGATTCAGCTGTTTTTAAAAACATTTACTCACCTACATATATGCAGAGTACAGCAGTGAACAGGAGTTTCAAATTGCCTTTGATTTATTTGCTTGTTGAAATCCTACTACATGTACGCAATTAGTTGTTGTTGAAATTGCAGGTTGTAGCATTGATCTTGATTCTTTGCATTACAGGTTCAATTTTGCTTCAGATTTGATCTTCACTTCAAATTTGTTTTTGGGTTTAGTTTCAAGTTTAAAGAAATTTCTGTTTTGAGCTTAGAAGTGAAAATAAAGAGAAAAGTATTTGTGAAAGAAAACTAATTTCCTTCTTACAATGTTTATTAAAATTAAAGAAAATGAAATCCAAAATAAAGACACTTGTCACTTTATTACTTAATTAACTTACATGTGTTTATTAAAAGAATTAACATGTTTACATTTGTACTAAAGTGTTTTTAAACTTTTATTTAATTTAAATGTAAATAAACACTTACATTTTTATTTAACTTTATAGATGAGTACTTACATATGTAAATATAAACTTCTTTTTAAAGGAAATATTTTAAAACTAAATAAAACACAAATATATTTTCTTATACATATTGTTAAAAATCTAAAACATTATACATATACATTTTTAACCATTTAAATTAAACACTTTAAAGAAAACATAAATAAGACTTTGATTTATATCCTTTCTAAACTATCATATTTTTAAAACAACAATTATCTTACATTTTGAAAACAAATGAATTAATTCTAAATTAACCGTTGAAAATATAAATTAAACAAAGCTTTAAATTACCATATTCATTCATATATAAATTATTAATGGATTAAAATTCAATTTCAAAACGATATCAACTATAACATATACATACATATATGTTACAAATTAGAAAATTCAACTTTATTTAAAACAAAAAACATTCCCATTCACAACATATATCAAATATATAAATTATAAACAGAATAAAATTTTATTAGCTTTGAAAAATAAATCTTATCTATTTTAAATTGTCAGAAAGATATTTATCACAATTATCAGTTTAAATATTTATTACCCTTTAAGAAGAACAAACTTATCAGTTTAAATTAAAATTATAAAAAAAATTATCAAATCAATTAAATTATTTACGCAGATTATTAAATTGTTATTGCCCAAAATTCCGGGTCGTTACACAAGATAATCCCAGGCTTCTTCTCAGTTCTTCTTGATCAGGTGAGTAAACTCTGTTGAAATGTGGATTTTAATTAGTTATTGTGATCGTGTCTTTAGTTAAGTTGTAAAAATTGGTTATATCTATATAAATATGAGTATATGTGATTGTGATTGTCTGGATACATCAATATGAGACATGTTTCATGTTTACAGGTTCTAAAACCTGTTTCAAAAATCAAAAGCTCCTTCTCAAATCATTTTCAGGCTTTGTAACCTAAATGAAACTTGTTTGTATAAACATGATTTAAGTTTAAAAAATATTTTCCAATAAAATTATCAAGTGCTTTTCTAGGAAACAAGGAAAAACAATGTAAACTCTAAATTGGGTAAAAATCAAATATCATGTTTACTTTTTTCAATTAAATCATCGAAAAAGTTTTTGGAAATAATGATTTTTGAAATTGAAATTCGAATTTTAAGTATGAATTCAAGGAGAACTTGGGGGTTGAATGATATTGGGTTTAAGGGGAAATTCTGGTGATCGATGATCGGAGAGGTCTCGGGATCATGACTATGGGTGGTCGGGGGATGGGCGAGCTTGGGAAAAACATTCGGGAAAATTCCTGATCATCGTGGTGGTCGGATATTGATAATCTAGGGTTTAAGCCCATGTTTTTGTATTGGTTGGAAATCGAGCTACTACGGGGTCTCTAGTGGATCGAGTGTCACCAGAGCTGGGGGAAACGTTGCGAGCTGAACGGAGAGGCTGTGGTTGCGGTGGCGTTCTGACGATCTAGATCGTCGGTGCGAGTCAATTATTTGGCGACCATTATTGTTTCGATCTGGATCATGTAGCCAAATTGCAGATTCGTCATCGATTCATATTGCTGGGTGTTTTGATGGGTCGAGTGAATGATCATCGACAGGTCGATGGTCGTAGCACCGACGAGAGTTGAACGAAACAGTTGTGCATGTGCACAATGTATCTGCGTTGTGTCAGTATGAAGTGATTTGGGAAGAAGGGTAAAAAATCAAAGTTGTTTTCGGGGAATCAGGGTGCTGACTCGAGGGAGGTCTCGGGTATTTTTTTAGTACATACCGGGTGATAAAAACTTAAACAAAATTTTAAGTTTTAAAATGAAAATATGGGTTAGCTCGGGGATGACTCGAAGTAAACACACATTCACCTCGGGGAGCACTTGGGTAGTTCTCGGGTTTGTGGCAAAACAGCTTTAATTTTAAAATAAATTCAAAATTTAAACATTGTTAACCCATATTTAACATAATTGTTTTGGTTTAAATTTTGGATAAATAAAGGTTTTAAGTAAGTTATTTTTAAAAGTAATTAAGTTTAATTTAATAATTATGTAATCATTAATTATAAATTAATTCTTAATTTATTTTAAATAAATAATATAATTAAAAGGTTAATTAATATAAAATGTTGTTCTAAATTTTTAATTAACCTTAATATCTTAAATTAATTAATGTATTAATAATGATTAATTATAAGGTTTATTAATTAAAGAATAATCAATTAAAGGTTAATTAATTATTAATATAAGGTTAATTATTTTATAATTAAGGATAAATTCATTTGTGTACTTAATTAAAGAATAATTAATTAATGAAAGTTATTAAGATTAATTAATTAATAATTAAGTATTAAATAATACTTAAGCATTAATTAATAATAATTTATTTATTTATTAATTAATAATTAAAGATTAATTAAATGATAATTAAGGTTAACTAGTGAAAATAATTAGGTGGTTAATTGATTATAATCACACGATTAATTCATCTTAATTATAGATGATTGATTATTATTGAATTCTTTGTATTGATTGATATCCCTGATATGTGGTTGTGATACTATGTGATATGAATTGCTTTGTGCTAAGCTGTGACATCTGTGAATATATTACTGTGTGAATGTGAAACCCCTTGGCTGTAAAATGGTATTTGAATTTCGATGCGACAGGGGGTCGGATTTCAGTTGGTTATCTGAAACCTACATCGAATATTAATGGTGAATCTTTGTCATTGATATATCCATGTATTTTTAAATTAAGCACTCGCTATTCGGTTTGGTCGGGAGAGGACTTAGAGTTATATAACCCATTCCGAAAAGTGATACGACAAAATGGATGGCCTTTGAAGACGGTGGTGAAGACCATGTGTTTTCGAGAACGATAGGATAACCTGTCAAATGACTCTACACTAAATTGCCCCGGTATGGAGATATTCATATGTGATGGGGAGTCCGATCGGGATTGTGGATACTCGGATTGCAAGGGCTTCTTTGGAAGTATATTCGGTTCCGTTCGACCGAAACGGACTTGTATGGTTGTCTGTCTGACATTACACTTTGAGATATAAAGCTGATCTCTATCAAATACATTTTTGTTTGGTGGCGGAGAATTTATTCTCTTAGCTTAACACTCTTTTCTGAGACGTACGAGCTCAGAGGTTATGTAGTTGATGGTTATCAGTAATATACTTCCAATTTGGTAGTGTGGCATGCTAACTGCTACTGATCATTCGTGGATCAAAGCATGACTTTTGTGTAAAGCGTAGCTTTGTGGAGAGATCTCGTCGGACCTCACAACCCGAAAATGGTCGAAACAGGAAGAATGTAGCAAGGTTACGACGGTCTTGCCCTTTAGTGTATGTCCATTTCCTTCTGGAAAAAGGAATGGTGTGGCTGCTGGGATTCGAGCCCATGTCTCCACGGCCACAACGTGGAATTTTTACCACTAAACTACAGCCACCCCAATTCCGACCAACGGAACACACACCATCCCACCCAAAACTTCGCCGCAGTTCCCTTCTCTATTTTTCCCAGGTCTGATTCAAATCGATGCACTGATGTAAATTCAAAATAAATTAAATAATGTTGATTTATATATCTAAATAAGATTTTAAATTGCATTTGAGTTTAAAAATTCAAAATAATAAATAGTTTTAAAATTATTTGAATTTAAATATATGTATATATATGGGTAGATTTGTATTTGAATTTGAATTTAAATTTGTATTTGAATTTGATTTAGAATTTGAATTTGAATTTAAAATTTAAATAGATATCTTAGCGAAATAATTTGGATTTGAAATAATATATATATATATATGTAATTTATTTAATGTGTAATTAGTTTTAAAACATTTTCTTTAAAATAGTATATATTTAAATAAAGAAGAATATACATACAAAAATAGAAAATGTAATTAAAAATCAATGTAAAATGTAAAAAGACAAGTGTTTAATTTATAAAACATAAGTTAAACAAGTGTTAAATTTTAAGTGAATAGATTAACAAGTGTAATCCATGAAGCAAGGAAATTAACAAGTGTCATTTTCTTTGTTTTTATTTTTCGAGAAAATAAATAAAAATAAGAAATAAGGTTATAAACACAACATCCCTCTTTATCATCTCTTTATTCATTTTCAAAGGAAACAAAAGCCTGTATAAACTTTCTCAAACCAAAAAAAAAAATCATCAAGCAAATTTAAGAAAAATCAAACCAGAAAATCGAAAGAAAAAGAAATTTCAAACCTCTTTTACAATCTGTAGCCTGAAAAATAATCTCAAACATCAAAGTAAGGATTTCAACTTCAAACCTTAAGCAAATTCAAAGCTTCAATTCAAATAAATCAAATATTTTTCATATCAAACAACAAAGATCAAAACCAGAAAGCAATTTCTAGCTTTTTTTCAATTTCAAGAAAATCCCAGGCTTCTTCTCTATTCTTCTTGATTAGGTGAGTAAATTCTGTTGAAATCTAGATTTTAACTAGTTGTTGTGATCATGCCTTCGGTTAAGTTGTAAAAATTGGTTATATCTATACAAATATGAGTATATATGATTGTGCATGGTTGGATACATCAATATGAGACCTGTTTCAGGTTTACAGGTTCTAAAACCTGTTTCAAAAATCAAAAGCTCCTTCTCAAATCATTTTCTGGCTTTATAATCTAAACGAAACTTGTTTGTATAAACAGGATTTAAGTTTAAAATTATTTTCCAATAAAATTATTAAGTTGTTTTCTAGGAAACAAGGAAAAACAATGCAAACTCTAAATTGAGTAAAAATCAAATATCATGTTTACTTGTTTCAATTATATCATTGAAAACGTTTTTGGAAATGATGATTTTTGAAAGTGAAATCAGAATTTTTAAGTATGAATTCAAGGAGAACTTGTGGGTTGAATGATATTGGGTTTAAGCGGAAATTCTGGTGATCGATGATCGGAGAGGTCTCGGGATCATGGATGTGGGTAGTCGGGGGATGGGCGAGCTTGGGAAAAATGATCAGGAAAATTCCTGATTATCATGGTGGCTGAACATTGACAATCTAGGGTTTAGGAAATCGAACTACTACGGCGTCTCTGGTGGATCGGCTGCCACCGGAGCTGGGGAAACGTTGCGTAGCTGAACGGAGGGGTTATGGTTGCAGTGGCATGACTTATGACAATCTAGATCGTCGTAGCGAGTTAATTCTTTGGCGACCATTATTGTTCCAGTATGGGTCATGTTGCCAAATTGCAGATTCGTCGTTGATTCATGTTGCTAGGTGTTTTGATGGGTCGAGTAGATGATCGTCGACTGGTCGATGGTCGTAGCATCAACCATAGGTGATCGAAACAGTTATGCATGTGCACATTGTATCTGGGTTGTGTCAGTATGAAGTGATTTAGGAAGAAGGGTAAAAACTCGAAGTTGTTCTCGGGAATCAAGGTGCTGGCTCGAGGGAGGTCTCGGGTATTTTTGAATACATACTGGGTGATAAAAACTTAAACAAAATTTTAGGTTTTAAAATGAAAATTTGGGGTCAGCTCGAGGACGGCTCGAAGCAAGCACATTTTCGTCTCGGGGAGCACTCGGGTAGTTCTCGGGTTTGTGGCAAAATAGTTTTCAAAATTTTAAAATAAATTCAAAATTTAAACATTTTTAACCCATATTTAAGATAATTGTTTTGGTTTAAATTTTGGATAAATAAAGGTTTTAAGTAAGTTGTTTTTAAAAGTAATTAAGTTTAATTTAATAATTATATGATTAATAATTATAAATTAATTCTTAATTTATTTTAAATAAATAATATAATTAAAAGGTTAATTAGGATGAAATGTTGTTTTGAATTTTTAATTAACCTTAATATCTTGAATTAATTAATGTATTAATAATGATTAGTTATAAGGTTTATTAATTAAAGAATAATCAATTAAAGGTTAATTGATTATTAATAAAAGGTTAATTAATTTATAATTAAGGATAAATTTATTTATGTAACTAATTAAAGAATAATTAATTAACGAATGTAATTAAGATTAATTAATTAATAGTAAAGCATTAATTAAGAATAATTTTGTTAATTTATTATATAATAATTAAAGATTAATTAAATGATAATTATGGTTAATTAATGAAAATAATTATGTGATTAATTGATTATAATCACATGATTAATTCATCTTAATTATAGATGATTGATTATTATTGAATACTTTGTATTGATTGATATCGCTGATATGTGGTTGTGATACTATGTGATACGAATTTCTTTGTGCTGAGCAGTGACATCTATGAATATATTGCTGTGTGAATGTGAAAACCCCTTAGCTGTAAAATGGTATTTGAACTTTGATGCGACAGGCAGTCGGATTTCAGTTGGTTATCTGAAACCCACATCGAATCTTAATGGTGAATCTTTACGATTGATATATCCACGTATTTTTAAATTAAGCGCTCACTATTCAGTTTAGCCGGGAGAGGACATTGAGTCATATAACCCATGCCGTATAGTGATACGATGAAATGGATGCATTTGAAGACAGTGGTGAAGACCGAGTGTTTTCGAGAACGATGGGATAACATGTCGAATGACTCTGCACTGAGTTGCTTCGGTATAGAGATATCCATATGTGATGGGGAGTCCGATCGGGATTGTGGATACCCGGATTGCAAGGGCTTCTTCGGAAGCGCCTTCAGTTCCGTTCGAACCCGGAACGGACTTGTATGGTTGTATGTCTAACAGTACACTTTGAGATATAAAGCTGATCTTTATCAAATATATTTCTGTTTGGTGGTGGAGAATTTATTCTCTTAGCTTAACACCCTTCTCTGAGACGTGCGAGTTCAGAGGTTATGTAGTTGATGGTTATCAGCAATATACTCCCAATTTGGTAGTGTGACATGCTGAGTATTGTTGATCATTTTTTGATCAAAGCATGGCTTTTGTGTAAAGCGTAGCATTGTGGACGAGACCTTGCCGGACCGCACAACCCGGAAATGGTCGAAACAGGAAGAATGCATCAAGGTTATGAGGGTAGCGCCCTTTAGGGTATGTCCATTTCCTTCTGGAAAAAGGTGGTATCATCGTATGGATCCTAGTTATTTAACATATGTGGTTGCTGCAAATTTATTACTTTGTGTTTGTTGCTTTGTGGTTGAGGGCCCTCGGATAAAGGTCGGTAATGAACGGGGGATGGCATACTCGTGTAGTAGTTACCTAGTTACAGAGGTAACCCGGCTTTGTGTTGGAAGAGAGCTAGTTAAGTTCTCGGGGCGTCCCACCAGAGGCGCACCCATATGGCATAGGAAGTTCCTTAGCCTGACCATTTGTTGGAAATCCAATCACAAATACGCGCCCAGTACGGTTTTAGTTATATAACTTGCCGTTCTTAAATGGTAGCTATAGTAGGCATAGTATAATGGTACCTATGTTGGCTAAGATTAATGTTATACTTTCGAAATGTTTTCACACTATGCACTAATAACAATATCAAAGAATTTTCTCGTATCAAGCATATTTGACTATCATAAGGCGAAATCTTCCCCAAGTGTGCAATCGCAATGTGTGTGTGTCGGGAGGCCTTATGGTAGTTTCATTTTCCAAAAGCATGAATGGATTTATTTTTAAATTATTTTTGTTCAAACAACTGTTTTGTTTACTCATACCAGTCCCATGACTGATCCGGAATTTATTGTTCCATTCCTAAACTCTGGGTGTCCATAATTTCCACACGGGTAGCCTAGAAGCAGGTGATCCATGTTTTGGAGCTAGCTTGGATTTAGAAGTCTTTTGGTCGCTATCATATGTTGGAAGCTTTTGGTTTGAAGTCTTGGAAACTTTGATGTTTGGAAGAAGGTGCTTAGTTTGGATTCTCGCACTTTCTTTTTGAAGACTCTATTGTTCCAAGGTGGTGTTACTATTTAGTTGTTGTATTATGTATATAACACTCTGATGATGGTGGTTATGGGTTGAATCAAATGTTGTATCTTTGATGTACCTGTAATGTTTATCAATGAAATCATCTTTTGTTTCCGCTATTTATATTCATCTAATGTGGTTATATGCTCCACCGAACTGGAGTTCGACGTTTGAATCTCTGGCAGTCGAATACAAATGAGGTATATGATGTCAATTTTTGAACGTTGGATTTCAGATCGTGACATTACTTCAATCACTATTAATCCTGCATACTTAGCATTAATTAATTACAACCCAATTGATTAATCATCCTTTAATTTACCCATTAATTATCCATAATTACTTCCATTAAGTAAATGTCCCATTGGTTAATTATCCTAAATTAATTAACCTTTAATTATTAATTAATTTAACCTTTAATTACTAATTAAGCGAATTAATCCTTAACAAATTTATCCTTTAATTACTTACTTTAAGTAATTATCATTTAAGTAATTAATCTCTAATTACTTAATCAATTTATCCTTAATTACGAATTAATTAATATCTAATTAATTAACTCATAATTAATTAAATTAATTAACTACCCTTAAAGTCATTAATTAACTAATTAAATAAATTACTATTTAATTACTTCATTAATTTAATTAGTCCTTATTCATCAAGGTCTTAATTAACCTCATGGTAGTCCATTTATATTTATTTAATTTCCAAATTATCATAAACATATTTAAAACATTTATCTTTATAATTAGCTTATTTAATTAAATCATTTAATTTAATTTTAAAAACAACTTAAGCATTTAACTTTAACAAATTTAAGTTAAACAAATTATATCTTCCTTCAACCAAACAATTTAAAAACATTATCATATAATAGTTAAAAACTAGATTAAATTTAAATTTAAAACTTGCTTTTATAAAATTTGAAAAAAATGTTTAAAATCCTGCTTCGGGTTCAACCCGAAGATCACTCGAGTCCTGCCTTGAGTAAAACCCACCTTCCTTTCTATTACATTTTTTAAAATTAGATTTTAGTTTAAGTTAAAATCTGAAACATGATTATAACTCTCACGTTAAACCCGAAGATCAATTCGAGCAAACAACTCCCTTCCCTAAGTATTCCTTCGAGTCCACCCCTCTCCCAAACCAATCATCATTGACACCACCCGACCACCTGTGCATATGCACCATCAATCGCCAGGGCTCCGACCTCCAAGACCACCACCGACAAGTTGACCTCGACCCACCCTTGCCGTCTGACCACCCAGAAACAAGAATCAAACTCGAAAACAAAATTGAGTTACCTCAATCAAACAGGCACAGCAGCCGTCACCAGAAATTGCATCGAACTGCCGACGCCGACCACCAGCACCCCTGCAACTCCGGCCACACTTTGCTGGCCTTCCACGCTACCATTCCCCCAAGCTCGGTGAAACTCGATCCACTAGAGACAATGTAGTGACCCCATTTCCAGCCTCGACCTATTTTTTGGTTTAAACTCTATTCCGACTGATCATCGCTGCCACGGTGGATGATAAATCCACTTAGCATTTTTTCCAAGACCACCAGACTTACACCTACCTCTAGCAAAGTTCCCTACCACCCCGAGAGCTCCGGCCACTAGAAAAATTCCAAAACTCACTTTCTGGTCATCCTCGAATAACTCATTTGATCCAAAACTAAAAATTATGATTTTCTTTTTAAAAATCATATTTTCCAAGGTCGATTCAAGTTATATACTTGAATCGGCAAATTATAACATTTGATTTTAACATGTTTTAAATATCTTACTGTAATATCTAGATTTCCAAAGAATTTCAAACTTATTTCACATAAATATATTTTTAAAACTTTGGTTTTGCTTAAACAAAGATAACTGGTTTAAATTCTTCATCCTATAAGAAAATGTATGAAGAGATTTTGAATTTTGATTCAATTTTAAACTCTGTGACAATAAACAGAGATGAACATAAACATATCAAACATGCACACCTCAACACATTCATATATCCAGGAATCCATACATATGCAAAGCATAATTCATCTTAAAAATTCACATGGAACAGACATTTATTTACATAAGATTTTAAAATAAAATGTTTACTCACATGTAACTTAAGAACAGAGAACGGTTTTGATTTTTGCGCTGGAACATGAGCACTTCCCTGCCTCTATTTTGGAAGGTAGGAATTTAGGCTCCGGCCGACCGACCCAGGAAGTCCGAGCGACCGACCTGCTACCCCGAGCACTTCTCTACCTCTGGTCCGGTCAACCGACTCAGGAAGTCCGGTCGACCGACCTGCTCCTATGTTTCCCGTTTTTCCTATTTTTGCTCATTTTGATTGGTTTTCCAAATTTTATCGATTCAAGTTGGTTCTTAGTGGTTTTTATTGCATCTTTGGCTTTGATAACTTATTTTTGACTTCATTCACGGGTTTTCATAAATAATCCCTCTAAATCGTATTAAAAGCTCCCTTCTCCAATTCATAAATTCTATTTAAAACACACACAATTTCGCACTCCGAGCGAAGTGGGAGGAGAATCAAATGATTAGATAAAATGCGTGCAATGAACACGTGCGTTCATCTTTTCAATTAATTCCCAATCTATTCGTTTGAACGTTTTGACCTTTGGGTCTGGTTTACCGATAAAATGAGGTAAACTTTGTACTTCTTTGAGTGTGAAATTAACTAACGGATAGTAAACCGTTTAGTGCGAACGAGTGGTTATGGGACTCACGTTACCACTTTTTGGATTCCTTTTCGAGAGTTGTGACACATTCTACCAGTTAGTGGTGTCCAGTACTGGAGCTCCGGACCTTCACCACTACGGTTTGTTGCCTTTGGGATAGTGTCTTCGGACTGTCTCCTTCAGATTTGTTGCCTTCGGGTGTGTTGCCTTCAGGTATGTTGCCTTCAGGTTTGTACCTTCGGGTTTGTGCCTTCGGGTTTGTTGCCCTAATAGTGTCGCTTTAGGAGTTGGTCTTTATGAGCCGCTCGGGTGATATTTGGGTTTGGAGCCTTCAGGCTTATGGATCCTTGTTTATACATTACTGAGCTCGAGCAATCTTATGTTTCATTGATATATTATATTCCCTTGGTATCGCCCTTCGGTGTTGGTCTTTTTGAGCCGCATGATGTATAACGATTGCCTTGTGGAACTTGTATTACCTTCATTGGTATTTGTTAATTGCCATTATGGCTTGTTTTGGGATATTCCTATCCTTTGTTTCTCTGAGTTGCCGATATACGAGGCTTGTTATGATAAGATTCATCTTTTTGTTAGATGATTGTGTTATCTCTTTTAGAGATCTTTGTTATATTTTGTGACCTTGCAGGTTATTGTTGTTCAGTTTACCTTACTGATTTGTTTAGCTAGACCGACCCGTGTATTTTATACTCGGGTCAGACCGAGATGTTTCAGGTTAGGTGCTTTTGGAATTAGCCTATTTTGCTTATGCATGAACTATTCAGCTTGTTCCTTTTTGTTAAAGCTTTTTGTGTAGTCCTTTTTGTTGTAACTCTGATATATGTATTCTTTTGGATTCGTCTGTATATTGTGGTTTGCTATACCACTTGACGTGTATCAGTTTGTATACTCTGTTATGTATCAGTATATATGTATATGATGATCAACTGTTCTGTGATGTGCATTACATTTGAGTTGTTATATTCTATTCTGATAGATCCTCCAGCCACCTACGGTTTTGTTTTAAGTATTCATTGGATATGTCGATCCAGTATGTATGATTATTGTCGATGTATTCAATAGATAGTTAGAGCAAGGCTATAGATGGTCGCTCCTAACCAGCCTTATTCTCCGTGTTAGTTGACGGCATTACCCTGTAGTGTCCTTGGCTAACGTGGGTATAGAGGTGGGGCGTCACAGCTTGGTATCAGAGCTGAGTTCAGAACAAAATGTGATAAACACAGAATAGAAGCACATATTACGATACATCAAAGTGTAACAAGTGATACAAATCTTTGAATCATCTTGCCTCTATTCCTTCTTTACCTTTTGTGGTAGATAGAATGTGGGAATACGTTTAGGAATGCATTTTGTTCCGTAGTATTCCACATCTGAATTAGTGACATCTACCTTGTGAATAATCTTGTTCTTATCTTAACTTTCAGCGTATGGCTGGAAGAGGCAGAGGACGACGTTCGGATGCTGGGCAATCCATTGGCTCACATCCGGATGGCGTTTTATGTCTGCCGATCAGTTTTTGGAGTTGTTTAGGAGCACTCAGCCTCCAGTTCCTCCTCGAATTTCATCACCTCGCAAGTCTGCCTTTGCACGTCTGTGCAGTGATTTTTCTCATCTTGGAGGAAAGCTGTTTAAAGGCTCCGAGTCTGTTCTTGAAGTCCAAGCTTGGTTTCTCACGTGCGAGCGTATCTTCTCTCGCATGGATCTTTCTGACCATGATAGAGTTCTTGTAATTTCTAGCTTATTGCAAGGGCGTGCTCTTGATTGGTATGAGCTTCTTGTAGCCGAAATTGATGAGTCTACTCTTTCTTGGACTCGGTTTCGGGAGCGATTTGAACTCAAGTTCGCTCCTGAATCTGAAAAAGTTTTATTGACCCGTCGCTTCCTCGAGTTGAAGCAAAGGAAGTCTTCTGTTTCTGAGTATGTTGCATCATTTGAGGCTTTATCTAAGTATGGTCTTGAATTCATTAGCACTTCTTATAAGAAGAATCTGGAGTTTGTCTATGGTCTTAAGAAATATCTTAAGAAGTCTTTGTTGCTCTAGCTTAAGCTTTCTTTGGAGGAGTTGGTTGATTCAGCATTTAATCTTGAAACCGTCGAGAAGGAGTGTGATAGTGGTGATGATGTTGAGGTTTCCAAGAACCCCAACAAGAAGCAGTTTCCATTCCAGAAGTCCAGGTCTTTTCCTTATAAGAAGAAGAAGACTGGTGATTCTAGTTCTCAGCCTCAGTCTTCTGGAACACCTTTCATTCGGAAGTGTTTCAATTGTGGTTCTCCCGATCATTGGATTTGAGCTTGTTCCAAGCCTCTCTTCTGCCGTTATTGCAAGAAGGAAGGACATCATGTTTCCACTTGCCCTAATGTTCCGGCTGGTGCCAAGCCTAGCAAGCTTTATGCTGCTAAGGCTTCTGAAGGTCCTTCTCAACCTAAAGGTATATCTCCATCTATTTTGGAAGGTTCTATTTTATTTCATGGTCATAGTATTCGAGTTCTTTTCGATACGGGTGCATCACATTCTTTCGTATCGAAAAAGCTCGTCGATGATTTATCTTTGGATGTTTCTTGTTTGGTTACTTCTTTAAGGATTGGGAATCCTATGGGGGGATCCGCGACCCTTAGCATGCTTGGTGATGATGTTGAGATTGTTTTATGTGGCTTTTCCTTTCGTGCGAATCTGCACGTTATTTCTTGTCTGGGATTTGATATGATTTTGGGAATGGACTGGCTAGTGAGATACGATGCCCGGATTATTTGTTCGGAGAGAATTTTGTATCTTCGACATCCGGATTCGTATACTCAGCTATCACTTGTTCTTTGGGATGTGGATAATTCTGAAATGGCTTTATGTTCTCTTAACTCGCGAGATGATGATGATATATCTCGTATTCCTATTGCTTGTGACTTTTCTGATGTTTTTGAGCCTGTTTCGGGTTTGCCACCCAAGCGGGCAATTGAGTTCCACATTGATCTCATTCCAGGCGCGCAACTAGTTAGTCGTCCTCCCACGAGGATGTCTACAAAGGAAAATGAGGAACTCAAGAAGCAGCTTTTAGAGCTTGAGTCCAAGCAGTTGATTCAGTCCATTTTTTCTCCATGGGGATCCGCGGTCGTCTTCGTGAAGAAGTCCGATGGAACCTTAGGCTTTGCATTGACTATCGCAAGCTTAACGAGTTAACCATTAGGAATAGGTGTCCACTGCCTAGGATCGATGATATGTTCGATTATTGAGTGGTGCTAAGGTCTTTTCTCAACTTGACCTTGCCACAGGTTTTCATCGATTACGAGTGGCGGAGGATAGCATACCTTTTACCGCTTTCCGCACTCGTTATGGTTCTTTTGAGTGGCTTGTTATGCCGTTCGGTTTGACGAACGCTCCTGCTTTCTTTGTCGATCTCATGAATCGATTATTCCGGGAATATCTCGAAAAGTTCGTCCTTGTGTTCATTGATGATATCCTTATTTACTCTAAGTCTGAAGCTGAGCATGCTAATCACTTGAGAATTGTCTTGAGTACTCTCCGTCATCATCAGCTTAGAGCCAAATTCTCCAAGTGCCATTTTTGGGAGAATAAGGTTAAGTTCTTAGGCCATATTGTATATTCCGATGGCATTTCTGTCGATCCTTCAAAGATGGAAGCCATCTAGAATTGGAAGAGGCCTTAGAATGTGCATGAGATTCGTAGTTTCCTTGGATTGGCGGGTTATTACCGTCAGTTCATTAAGGATTTTTCCCGTGTTGTGCTTCCTCTCACCAGCCTTACTCGTAAAGGCATTCGTTTTATTTGGTCCGACAAGTGTGAAGCTTCCTTTCTGTCATTGAAGGAACTTCTCACTAATGCTCCTATTCTTGTGGTTCCCGAAGGGAATCATGATCTTATTATCTACACCGATGCTTGTGGTAGTGGTCTCGGTGTTGTTCTTATGCAGAATGATTGGGTAGTTGCTTATGCTTCTAGGCAACTGCATCCGAATGAAGTTCGCTATGCCACTCATGATCTTGAGTTAGCCTCCATTATCTTTGCCCTAAAGATTTAGCGACACTATTTATTGAGCGAGCGCTTCATTCTCTATACCGATTATAAATCTTTGAAGTATTTGTTCACTCAGAAGGAACTCAGTATGAGACAACAGCATTGGCTCGAGTTTCTTGCTTCCTATGACTTTGATATCCAGTATACCCCTGGTAAGGGTAATCGTGTTGCTGATGCACTTAGTCGCAAACATTCGGCAGTTATTTATATGATGCTTACCGAATGGGATATTCTTGAGACTCTATCTTTTTGTGAAATTTGTGATCGAGGTTCATCTTCTGATTCTCCAATTCTATTATTTAGTTTGGGAGCTTGACCCATTTTATTGGATCATATTGCCGATGCTCAGCGGCGTAATCCTGATTTGTTGCATCTTATTCAGCTTTGTGAGTCTGGATCCTGTAATGAAGCGTTGCGGGATTCCAGCATTGATTCTCATAGGTGTCTTCGCAAGAAGAACCGTCTTTTTGTGCCTTCTGATTTTGCATTTAGGCATGACATTCTTGATGACTGTCACCGTTCTATGTATACCATTCATCCTGGCAGTAGTAAGATGTATCCCGATATGCGTCGTCTTTATTATTGAGAAGGAATGAAGCGCGATGTGGAGAGTTATGTGAGTAATTGCATAACTTGTCAGCGTGTTAAGGCCGAACATCAGCGTCCTTCGGGTCTTCTTCAGCCTCTAGAAATTCCATTGTGGAAATGGGATCAGATTTCTATGGATTTCATTGACGGCCTTCCTCGTTCGAGATCAGGCCATTCTATCATTTGGGTTATTGTTGATCACCTCACTAAGTCTGCTTATTTTATTCCTATTAAGTCTAATAGGACTGCTTCGCATTTGGCTAAGTTATATGTCAAGGAAATCGTGAGACTTCACGGTGTTCCTAGTTCTATTGTGAGTGACCGTGATCCTTTATTCACGAGTCATTTTTGGCAGAGTCTTCAGCAAGCTTTGGTAACAAAGCTTAATTTCAGCACAGCTTATCATCCGTAGTCTGACGGACAGACAGAACGGGTGAATCGTATCTTGGAAGATCTTCTCCATATTTGTATTTTTTATTTCGGTGGTAGTTGGGAGGATCATCTACCTCTAGTAGAGTTCTCCTACAATAATAGTTTTCAGTCTAGTATCGGTATGGCTCCTTTCGAAGCTTTATACGGAAGGCTGTGTCAATCACCTTCTTGTTGGTTGGAATCTGGAGAGAAGCTTGTTCTTGGTCCAGATTTTGTTCGTGATTCTTCCGAGAAGATTGATCTTATTCGGTTGAGAATGAAAGAGGCACAAAGCCGCCAGAAATCCTACGCTGATAACCGTAGGAAGCCTCTCGAATTCTCAGTTGGTGATCTTGTATTTGTTCGTGTTTCTCCTTTGAAAGGGGTGATGCGCTTCAGTACGACTGGGAAATTGGCTCCTCGCTTTATAGGACCATTTTCTATTACTGAACGTATTACCCCTGTGGCTTATAGAGTTTCACTTCCAGCTCATTTATCTGGCATTCACGACGTGTTTTACGTCTCTCAACTTCGGAAGTGTCTTCGGGAGTTGGATTCAGTTATTGATTCTCCTGATTTGCAAGAGCTTGAGGTCTCACCGAACTTATCTATTGTACAGCAACCTATTCGCGTACTTGACCCAGAGGTGCGACACCTTCGAAACAAAGACGTGTCGCTCGTTAAGGTTCAATGGTCCGCTAACCCCAATGACTGTACTTGGGAAACCAGAGAGTATATCGACCGATCTTATCCGGGTTTTCTATCTTCGCTTGGCAACGGTGAGAATATATTTTTATCTCAAGCTTATTTCCCTTTCTTTTGAATGATGCATATATGTAGTTGTTACAAATATCGTCTCTAGGAATTGCGGGGACGCAATTTTTTAAGAAGGGGAGATCTTTAACAACCCGCATATTTAACGATTTTATATTTAAATGTTTTATTTAAATATAGTGTCGTTAGTCGGATTTTTAGGTCCAAAATGTTACTTTTTGCAAACGGCCAAATTGGGGCTCGATACCGCTTCCATTGGTTCCAAAATGGCGTTTGCAATCTTTTTGAGTATAAACTTTAATATGTTTGGAGTAAGTTGAATTTTGCTACTTTTTCTAGTCGGGTTTTGGGTTTGGGTTCAGCCCACTAGCTAACTAAATACCCTAGCTCAGCCCATCTCTTTCCATTCACTCATTTTCACCTCCAAACTTAAGCTAAAACTGAAAATGGGGGAAAGGAAGAGGAATTAGAAATTCCAAGCCCTAGTTTTTCTTACAACTTGAATCCTAGCTCCAAAATCAAAGAGAAGCTATTGGTAAGCCTCTTCTTCATCTTCTCTAACTCTTCTGCTCTTCAATTTCAGAAAGTTTCCTAAACCTAATTTTGAAAATATGTGTTTTATTCTTAGATTGATGCTTCTAGAGTTGAAGTGAAGGGTAGTTAGTCTCCTTCTTGTGTTTGTGCTTCTCATCTTTGTTTGTGTGCAAAAAGGTGAGTTTTGAACTCACATCTACTTCTCTTGATTTCACTGATGTTGGGTATGAATTCCTAACAAGTATTCATGTGCTATTGCTTTTGATTTGGAAAGGATTGGCATTCATTAGATAGGGTAGGAAGTGCAGGAATTTAGGCTCCGGCCGACCGAACTCAGGGTCCGGTCGACCGACTTGCTACCTGAGCACTTCCCTGCCTCTGTTTTGGAAGTGTAAGAATTTTAGGCTCCGGCCGACCGACCCAGGAAGTCCGGTCGACTGACCTGCTACCCCGAGCACTTCTCTGCCTCTGGTCCGGTCAACCGACTCAGGAAGTCCGGTCAACCGACCTGCTCCTATTTTTCCTATGTTGCCTATTTTTTCTCATTTTGATTGGTTTTCCAAATTTTATCTATTCAAGTTGGTTCTTAGTGGTTGTTATTGCATATTTGGCTTTGATAACTTATTTTTGACTTCATTCACGGGTTTTCATAAATAATCCCTCTAAATCGTATTTAAAGCTCCCTTCTCCAATTCATAAATTCTATTTAAAACACACATAATTTCGCACTCCGAGCGAAGTGGGAGAAGAATTAAATGATTAGATAAAAAGCATGCAATGAACACGTGCGTTCTTCTTTTCAATTAATTCCCAATCTATTCGTTTGAACATTTTGACCTTTGGGTCTGTTTTACCGATGAAACGAGGTAAACTTTGTACTGCTTTGAGTGTGAAATTAACTAACGGAAAGTAAACCGTTTATTGCGAACGAGTGGTTATGCGACTCATGTTGCCACTTTTCGGATTCCTTTTCGAGAGTTGTGACACATTCTGCCAGTTAGTAGTGTCCAGTACTGGGCCTCCGGACCTTCACTACTACGGTTTGTTGCCTTTGGGATAGTGTCTTCGGACTGTCTCCTTCAGGTTTGTTGCCTTCGGGTATGTTGCCTTTGGGTATGCTGCCTTCGGGTTTGTACCTTCGGGTTTGTGCCTTCGGGTTTGTTACCCTAATAGTGTCGCTTTCGGAGTTGGTCTTTACGAGCCGCTCGGGTGATATTGGGGTTTGGAGCCTTCGGGCTTATGGATCCTTTTTTATACAGTACTGAGCTCGAGCAATCTTATGTTTCATTGATATTATATTCCCTTGGTATCGCCCTTCGGTGTTTGTCTTTTTGAGCCGCATGATGTATAGCGATTGCCTTGTGGAACTTGTGTTATCTTCATTGTTATTTGTTAATTGCCTTTATGGCTTGTTTTGGGATATTCCTATCCTTTGTTTCTCTGAGTTGCCGATGATACGAGGCTTGTTATGATATGATTCATCTTTTTGTTAGATGATTGTGTTTCCTCTTTTAGAGATCTCTTGCAGGTTATTGGTGTTCAGTTTATCTAACTGATTTGTTTAGCGAGACTGACCCGTGTATTTTATATTCGGGTCAGACCGAGATGTTTCAGGTTAAGTGTCCGCATGGACTATTCAGCTTCTTCCTTTTTGTTAAAGCTTTTTGTGTAGTCCTTTTTGTTGTAACTCTGATATATGTATTCTTTTGGATTCGCCTGTATATTGTGGTTTGCTATACCACTTGACGTGTATCAGTTTGTATACTCTGTTATGTATCAGTATATATGTATATGATGATCTACTGTTCTGTGATGTATATTATATTTGAGTAGTTATATTCTGTTCTGATAGATCCTCCAACCACCTATGGTTTTGTTTAAAGTATTCATTGGATATGTCAATCCAGTGGTATGATTATTGTCGATGTATTCAATAGATAGTTAGAGCAAGGCTATAGATGGTTGCTCCTAACCTGCCTTGTTCTCCGTGTTAGTTGACAGCATTACCCTGTAGTGTCCTTGGCTAACGTGGGTATAGAGGTGGGGCATCACAGAAAGTATTTTAGGGTTGACCGGAAAGTGGTTTATGAGGGTTTTCTGATGATCGGCAGCACTAGGGAGTTCGGAATCACTCTTGGAGGTGACGAGGTGGTAGTCGAGCTTGGCAAAAATGGTGGTTGGTCGTATTTACTATTGAGTGGTCGGAATTCGATCGGAGAAGGGTTTTAACCCTAAAAATGGTCGAGTCTGGAAATTTGATCATGGAGGCATCTCTGGTTGTTCGAGCTACACCAGACCAATGGGGATGGCTGTGTGGATAATCGAAGATTGTGTGGACGGAGTCTCGGGACTTTCGATGATTGACGACGTGGATACGAGGTGAGTTTTTGTTAGAGTTTTTTTGTTCCAGGTTGCTCGAGTTTCCTCGATTTTGGTTGTTGGCCTGTGCTGGTGTTTGGGTGGTCGGAATCTTGTGTGGAGGCGATCGTTGACGGGTTGAAGATGTCGGTGGTGAGCGACGTCGTCGCGATCATCTGTGCAGGTGCACCAGTGGATCAGTGTGTTAGTGTGGTTTGGGGAAAGGAGTCGTCTTGAGGATTGACACGAGTATTTGGGTAGGTGACTCGAGTTTGTACTCCAGTAGTTTGTGAGTGACGAGCTTACAAGTTTTAACGTAAATAAAAAAAATAAGTTTTTGAAAATGAAAAAGAAGAGGGGAAACTCGGGGTAGCTCTGGGTGGGGTTCGGGTTCGACCCGAAGTAGATTTAAAAACAGTTTTAAAAGAAAAGTTTTAGAAGGGTAGGTTTTAAAATTTTAAATAAATTTAGTTTAAAACTTTTCTTAAATAAAATTCCTTTATAAATGTTTTCTTTAACATTTGATTTAAGAAGTTATATAAATTTGTTAACTTTAAATTGTTAAGTTAAATTATTTTTATGTTATTTTGAAAACTAAATTTAGTAATATAATTAAGTGTTAATCAAGATAAAATGTTTTTAAATCTAGTTTAAACTATTTTATGATAATTTTTTTAATTGACTTAAAGAAGTTATATGAATTGTTGTCTTAAATTTGTTAGATGCTTAAGTATTTTTAAAACTCAATTTTTAAATAAAATCAAGTGTTAATTAAAGATAAAATGTTTTTAAAATGTTAATGATAATTAAGTCATTAATAAAGATAATGTTTTATCTTAAGGTTAACTAAGGTTTTAATGAATTGAGATTAATTAAGTTAATTAAGAAGTTTAAGTATAATTAATTTGATTAATCAATGATTGAGGTTTAATAATTATTAATTAAGTGTTAGAAGTTAATTAATTAGGGGTTAATTAATTAATGAAGTAATTAAGATTGATTATTTTTACAATTAGAGATTAATTAATTTTATAATTAGAGATTAATTAATTAATAATTAATTAAGGATTAATTAACTGTTAATTAAGGATTAATTAACTGTTAATTTAGGATTGATTAACTGGTAACTAAGAAGTACTTAATTTGTAATTAAGTTTTATGAATTAATAATTGGGGTTTCTTAATTGAAAATTAAAGGATAACTAATCTGTAATTAATTAATTAATCAACTTGTAATTAAGGATTAATTAGTTTGTAATTAAGTTTATTTAATTAATTAATAATTAAAGGTTAGCTAATTTATTAATAAATGATTTAAAGGTTAATTAATTGAAATGGGTTGTAATAAATTAATATTAATTAACCAGGATTAGTGATTTATTCATAAGTAATTAATCTGATTTAAATTAATCAGATGATCTATTAACCTTACTTATGGATATTTGAATTGCATGCAATGCTTTGAATTGTTTGACATCCCTGATGTGTGATGCTTTGTAATATGAATTATTTTGATTCAAGCTATGATGAATGTAATTTTATTATCTGTGATGAATGTAATTATTTATCTGTGAATCTGTGAATTAAGATAAGCGTTATTGGATTATACCGCTTATCGATATTGCTGTGCTTGAATCTGTGATGGTTGATGATGATGCACAATTGTGTAAAACCCCTAGGCTACACTATACACACACAACTATGGATTTCATGGGAAATCGGTTAAGTCACGGATGTTTTGAACTAAGATATTATTTGTTTAAAAAGTTGAATTTTGAATCCAAATGGTTTTGGAAATGTAATTGGGTTGAATACGAAAAGCTTTTTGAAAGGAAGTCTTATAGTTTGGATAAGACTATATCTTGCTAAGTTTTGAAATAGTTTTGGAAATTTGGTTTGAAAGGTTTATACAGGTTATATAATATATGTTGTATATTTAAAAACATCTTCAAAGTATGTTGAATATATTATTTTGGGAATTTAAATTCAACCCAAGTTTATACTTGAAAAGCTTTAATTTTAGCAAATGTAATTGGATTTTCCTGAAACAAAAACTCTTAGTTTTCAAATGATAATAGCTTTCGAAGAAAGAAAGGATTTCCAGTTTTGTTAAAAAGGGGTTTCAAATTTGAAAGGGAATTGTTTTTTAAAGCTATAATTGAATCTTTGTGGAAAATTTGTGAACTTTGATTCCATATTGAAGAGGACCTTGAAGGCGTATCTTTTATATAAAAGATTTGGAATTGTAAATAGTTTTGAAAGCTATGAATGAATCTTTGTGAAAGATTGATGAACTTTGTGAAGTTAATCTTTTTGTTTAAAAGATTTGAAAATGGTAATTTGTTTAAACCATTTGAAGAAAGGTTTTCGGGCTTTAAGTTGTTATTTAACTAAGATCCCAATATCCATATGTTTTTAAATATTGCGCTCATTATTCGGTTTAGCCGGGAGAGGACTTTGTGTCATATAACCCATTTTGAATAATAATACGACGTTATGTATGCATTTGAAGACCGATGGTGAAGATCGGGTATTTTCAAGAATGAAAGGATAACCCGTCGAATCTCTCTACACTGAATTACGCCGGTATAGAGATCTCCATATGTGGTGGAGAGTCCGATTGCGATTTTGAATACTCGGATTGCAAGGGCTTCTTTGTGATGTGCCTTCGGTTCTGTTCGAACCCGAAACAGACTTGTCTGGATGTGTGTCTGACGTTACACTTTGAGATATAAACCTGGTTTCTATCAAATACATTTATGTTTGGTGGCAGAGAATTTATTCTCTTAACTTAACACCTTTCTCTGAGATATATGAGCTCAGAGGTTATGTAGTTGATGGTTACTAGTAATACATTCTTGATTTTGTAATGTGGCACACGAAGTGCTGCTGATCATTTGTTGATCAAAGCATAACTTTTGTGTAAAGCGTATCTTTATGGACGAGACCTCGTTGGACCTCACAACCCGGAA
Organism: Allium cepa; assembly: GCA_030765085.1. Classification (NCBI taxonomy): domain Eukaryota; kingdom Viridiplantae; phylum Streptophyta; class Magnoliopsida; order Asparagales; family Amaryllidaceae; genus Allium; species Allium cepa. The sequence goes on from CM060940.1 coordinate 180,808,393, forward strand.
TGGTCGAAACAGGAAAGATGTGGTAAGGTTATTTGGGGTAGTGCCCCTTGAGGGTATGTACATTTCTTTCTGGATAGATGTGGTATCATGGTATGGAGCCCAGATATTTAACCTATATGGTTGCTGTAAATTTATTACTTTGTGGTTGTTGCTTTACGGTTGAGGGCCCTCGGATAAAGGTTGGTTAGGACCGGGGGATGGCATACTCGTGTAGCAGTTACCTAGTCACAAAGGTAACCCGGCCTTGTGTTGGTAGAGAGCTGGTTAAGTTCTTGGGACGTCCCACCAGAGGCGTACCCATGTGGCCCAGGAGGTTCCTTTGCCCGATCATTTGTTGGAAATCCAATCACCAATATGCGCCTTGTACGGATTTAGTTTAGAACCTTCCATTTAACATGTAGCTATAGTAGGCATACTGTAATCGTACGTATGCTGGCTAAGATTAATATTATACTTGCAAATATTTTCCACTATGCACTAATAATAATATCAAAAAAATTTCACGTATCAAGCATGTTTGACTATCATAAGGAGAAATCTCCGCCAACTATGCGCTTGCAGTGTGTGTGTGCGGGAAGGCCTTATGGTAGTTTCATTTTCCAAAAAGCATTGTAGATTTCAATCTTAAATTCATTTGTTGTTTGTTTTTATTTAAAACTGTTTTCATTTGCTCACACCAGTCCCGTGACTGACCTGGAGTTTATTGTTCCCTTCCTAAACTCTGGGTGCCCATAATTTTTCATACAGGTAGTCAAGAGTTGGGATTTTCGGATAATCAGAAGTAGGTGTACATTCGGTAGCCTTTAGTCTTTGGATGACTAACCTTGATCAAGTCCAACTTGTTGGTGATTCGAGCTTGTGGCTTGGAGTTTTTGGAGTTTTGGCATTGAATGTATCTTTCCGCTGCTGTTGGTGTGTCTTCCGCTATTATCTTTCTCTGGTATTTGTATTGATAGCTTAATTCTATCTTCGTTGTATCAAATGTTGTATATCATATAGGTATAAAATTTCATTTTCTTCTGCTTTGTTGTACTACTTAATGTGTTATAAGCTTCGGCACGAATCAGATTTCAACAGTTGAATCTACGGCATTCGAATATAGTGAAGTATGGATGTCGATTTTCGAACACTGTAATTCGGGTCGTGACAAGAATTTTGCGTATCATGCATGTTTGACTATCATAAGGAGAAATCTCCCCAAGTGTGCGATTGCATGGTGCGTGTGTCGGGAGGCGTAGTTTCATTTTCCAAAAAGCATTACGGATTTCAATCTTAAATTCTTTTGACGCTTGTTGTTTGTTGTTTGTTGTTTGTTTTTGTTTAAAACTATTTTCATTTGCTCACACTGGTCCCATGACTGACGCAGAGTTTATTGTTCCTTTTCTAAACTCTGGATGCCCATAATTTCCCACACGGGCAGCCTACAGTCAACTTTTTCAGATAATCAAATAGTAGGTATAGATTCGATAGCCTTCGAAATCTTTGGTCTTTAAAGCCGTTTGGATTTGGCATAGCATTTGCTTCTCTTCAGCATTCTGGCTGACCTTGCTTAAGTCAACTCGATGGTGGTTCGGGCTTTTATATTAGAATCTTTGGAGTTTGGGCATTGGAGAGATATCTTTCCGCTACTGATGTTATCTCTTCTTCTGGTGCTATTATATTTCCGCTGTTGTGTCTTGTATCTCTGATAGTTCTGATATCAATTGTATCTATATGTTGTATCAAAATTTTGTGTCTCAATAATATATACATTCAATTTTCTTCCGCAGTGTTGTTGTACTTAATGTGTTATAAGCTCCGACGAACCAGATTCGACGTTTGGATCTGCGGCATTCGAATACGGGTGATGTATTCGGTCCCGATTTTCGAAGGTCGGGTCGAGGTCATTACAGATTCGCCGTGACACAACACTAAACAGAAATCGTATGGGTCTCGTTCAAGGATAGAAATATGACAAGGAACGTGAGGCAATTCCCAAGATAGGATACTACCAGTCTATCCTTCCCGACTGGTGGTAACACATCACAGCCATGGTCCCCCACCACGTCCTACACTCCCATTATCCAGAGGGTGCACACCAATCAATCACAATGCAAATGATGGTATCTCGAAGAAGTGCATCCGGTCGGGGTAGCTAACCCATTTGGCCGGTACGGCTCCTATTTTAGTCATTTCAATTGGCATAAGTGCCAGGCTAATCCATCATCATTCTCTTTCCTCAAATCCAGCAAGCGAGTGTCGACAAAGTGCCAGGCAAATCCAACTTCGTTCTGGATCATCACTCTACGTACATAGTTGTTAAAGTTGTTTCGGTATCGACAAAGAGTATGCCCATATAGGCCATATCCAACCTTGTTCTCTTTAACAACCAAACGTCGTTTTACACATCGGTTGGTACTTTTACCTTTCGAAAATTGATCATACTTGATAAGAAGAATATCATATTCACTTCACAATCAAATCCATTTCGAAATCATCATATTTACTTAAGATACACTATTCAGTTCAAAATCATTTTTGCCCTAATATCTCGATTTCGATTCCAAAATGGTTTCGAATTTCAATTTGGGTTATAACTTCATTTAACCCAATTCATAATTAAATTCACAATTTAAATTAACCTTCTACTCTTGAACAGTTTGAATTTTTTAAAAATAGTTTGAATAGTTTAAATAGTTTAAATAATTAAAAAAGTTAAAATAGTGTAAATGGTTAAAATAGTTTAATTGTTTAAAATAGTTTAATATAAAATAGTTTAATATAAAATAGTTTAAGTATTAAAATGGTGTATATTGCAAAATAATTTGGAAAACCAAAATAATTTGTATATTCAACAAGATAGCTTATAAATAGTTTTATATTAAATAATCAATTTGAAAATAGTTTCAAAGTTAAACCGATTCAATTCCAATTTCCCAATTCAACAAATTCCAACCCGCATTCAATCGATTCAATTTCAATCTCAATTCAAATCAATTTCAACTTTGATTTCAATTAATTCAATTCCACTTTCGAATCCAATTAATTCAATTTCAATTTCAATTTCGATTTAGATCGATTTCGAGCTCAATTTTCAAAATATCAATTCAAAATATTCAAATCAAATTATCCTTCAATATTCAGTTTAAAATTCCAATCTTCAAATAAAATTCAATTCCAAGCTCAATTTTGAAATATCATTTTTATATCACTTTTACTTAGTAATATTTAAAGTTCAAATAAAAGTTCAATCTTTAAAAACAAATCATTTTATGAAATTTAATCATATTCTGATTTTAACTTCAAAATCTCAACTTCAATTATTTAACAATTTCTTTTAAACAATATTTTATTTCAACATTTCAAACTCGAATTCGTGATTAATTCGATTTCTATAAATTTCATTTTTATTTCTTTTAAATCAAAACCATTTAAATAACTTCAAATCTAAGATTTTCATAATCATTTAATTTAACCAATCTAGTGTCTGTATGTAATTGACTCTCCTATGGCCTAATGATCAGTTACTTCAATTTAATTTCAGGGATGGATATATGTCATTTCAATCAAAATCATGATGTTATAGGTATCTATCGTTTCAACCTATTTCTTAATTCATTTGAAATAATTCAATTTATAGTTTGTATACTGTAAATAATATATTGGGTGATAATAGGATATATTAGAATAAATAAACTTCCAAACCATCCAAAATATCAATCAATAGCATCAATCGCAATCAATCGTCTAAAAAGTCAATATAATTCACAATAATTCCTTAGTTATTATTACCGGGCATTTTACTAGCAATTAAATTCCAATTTCGGATCTAACTGTAAAATTTAATTTCCACAGTTTATTCCATAACTATTTATCAAACAATGATCAATAAATTTATATCACTTTATAATTTCAAATTTAACTAGCATAAAAATATTCTAATACATTGTGAGTGTTACAAAATACTAACTTGGAGTTTCAATTTAAATTAAACCGAACGGAATTCGGTTTAACCTAAAATTTTAACTAGCTTCAAACGACTCCAATTAGTTTCAAGACACAGCGAGGGTCGCCACGATCCCAACGCCACTTGATTCGCCCAATTCCGACCTCATGTGAGAAAGATGAACAATTTTAAAGATTGCATGATTTAATATATATAAATTTACATTTTTTTAACCTAGCAAAATCACAGCAGTTCATTCCAGGAATTGAATCTGCGTTGCACCCCTTTCTTCTTATTCGTTCACATGCTCGAGGAGAAAATCGCGTTCGTAAACCTATAGCTGCCTCCACTCCACTCAATGTTGCACCACTGTCCCACTAGAACTCGATTGGCCTACACCACAATGAAGTCTCCCTCCTGCAACACCTCCAACCTCAGCCCCAAAGTGCTAGGCCTCCCCATAGCTTTTGAAATCGCGCTCTATGTCGCCATGAACCCAAGCAGATTTTGGCTACTACGAAGGTCTAATTCAGATCTTGACCATTGGATGGAAAGGTCTTCACGTGCTCGACAATTTCTTAGTTGAACACTTTGGCTAAAATTTGACGGATCGATCAAAAAGCGAGGGAGAAAGAGGAAAAGTATCGGCCATTGTTTTTATGAATGGAGGCTACGTTCTAAACTGTTAGGGTTTGGCGACAATACGTGTATTTATACGCATACACATAATATTTTATTATTATTTTCCACTTTTCACATATTTCCCGAACGAAGTTTCCCACTAGTGTTTATAATGTATTACCCCTATTCTGAATGCAATGGAACAAGATTTGAGTCCCAGTTCGATCATACGTGGAAGAAGGCTTTTTGAACCCAATTATTTTATATTAAATTCAATGCATTTTTATCCCGTACGACCAAATGATAACTCCAAGTGCTAAGAAATTTGAAATCCAATAATAATACACTATTACAGATCCAATGGAACTGGTTTCGTCGAGTTCCGAGACTATGGCCCATATTGCTATTTTACCGTCTCGATTATAATATAAAGTTTCCAATTTCTAATTATTCACTTTTAAATCCAATTTTATATGTTAGCAATCTTCATTGTTGTTTAAATAAAATTTACATCAACTTCAGATATCATTTTTAATCATATTAAATTTAGAATTCAATTATTCAAATAATTTACAATATTAAATTTAAACAATTTATTTCTTCAATATTCAACAAATTGCAATATTAGATTTTAAATTAAATCTAGTTATCAATCGATTACTTTGTTTACATTTACTGAATTCAGCATTTAATATTTAATCCAACTATTGATTGTAAACACATTCAATACATAGCATTACCCTTCCATACTTGTTATTACTTGAATCTTCAAAACTAGTTTATTTCAAGATTTTATCCAATATCGTATTAATAATTTCATTAAATTTAATAATTTAAAATAGCTAAATATATGTGCCATTACAATCTCCCCCACTTAAAACTTTTCGTCCACGAAAGGGAACTAAGTAGAGAATTTAGCATTTGATTTATTTTATTCAAAATTACCAACTTATAAAACGATAAAATCCATTAGAAATTTTTTTACCAGATTTAATATATTTTCTACTACGCTACTCCAACCGACTTATAGAAAATACAAGTTAGTTATCCAAACAAGTTATAAAAAAATTTAAAACTTCAAAAAAAAAGTAATACCCGGATGTACAAAAAATTTCGGCAGAGTCTCCTTTGTGTGGCTCGATCGGCACAACTACAAGACGCCAGTAAGGACCCAAACTAATAAAATAACACAAAAGTCAACTGTCTCAATCATAAATCCATCAAATCAAATGACAAAATAAACATGTACCTTTTTGTCGGGCCATCCAAATTTTCTTGATTTTAAATACCTACATCTTATTTACCAATGATATCCAATGATGCAATTTAAAATCATTTTTTATTCATCATTTCAATTTCCAATACTTGCTTTACCTAAGTCCATGCGATGTACATATATCATCCGTACGCATTACCAAATTTGATCGCTCATTCGATCACATACATTCACTTCCGGACTAGTATCATTCACATGACTTTCTAGTTAGGACTCAGATTTGGTTCCTTGATAAGAAACCGTTACTCTCCTTGCATAGCCATATACTATGATAGAGAATTCCAGAATCAACCAAAAATCCATATCTAGGGTTCGCCGTCTAGAATCGAGTGAAAAATACTAATTCAGATTGGCATAAATTATCTCAAAATTCTATGCCCGAATCTGGATCAAATCGTTATGCGAATAAAATAATATATATACAACTTATGTATTAACTTTCAATAGATTTCTTTCCAATTCATCTATATTAAATTTCTTTTACTTACCCTCATTTCATTTACAATCAATTATTAATAATCCATTATTCATATCCCTCATTTGCTTAGTATATCCATTTCTTTACATAGTATATTCTTTAATACTATCATTTCTCAAACATCATTCCATAGAATTTGCTTACTTAAATTCATTTTAAATACTCTATATAATTTAATTAAGTTCAATTTCATTTTCCAATTGATTCTTAGTTACACCAAATCATTTTCATTCACCTTCATTTTCATAATTTCCTTTAATAACAGGTTTATATATGAAACATTTTATTAATCATCACTTTAGTTTATAATCATTCTATAAAAGTCCAACTTCTTATATATGGCTTTCTCTAAGTTTATAATTATCTCAAATGTTGCACGTTCAATTTCACAATTTCTTTTTAAATTTATATTCTACAACCAATTTACAAAAATATTATTTATTTCATTTGTCTACTTTCATAAGTTCCACTTCCTTATTCCATTTAGTCATTAATCATCCTTCAATATACTTAAGTATATAGAATTTTTTATCATAACTAAATTTCCATTTATACACACTTTAGTTACTTTTAAGTTTGTTTACTTGCATAATATTCCATTACATATCCAAATTACCATTTTAACTTTTAACATGTGGTAAGTCTTATTATATGTTATGAGAATGCAATTTGATATTATACAAATTAATTTGATTCATTTTACTTAATAGATTGTTCGCTATTTTAACTTGTTTAAATTTCTTCGCTTCATTTTAAGATTTGCAAACTTCAACTCTAAGGCTTCTCAAACATTTAGCTTAGATTTCTTAGTTCTCTTATTTTATAAGTTCTGGTTATTCAAATAATTCCTCTCACTCAAATAATTTGAAGATTATTAATTAACGGAACTTAAAAATTTAAATACCCGATTTATTTCAAATCATTTGAAGTAAGTATGTATGATTATATCCTATATATCAAATCGTACTTTTGGATTTTAAACCCAAATCCATTTATCAAAACAATTTCAAAGCAAAAAAAGCTTCTCAGAAGTCTCCCCCACTTTGAGACTCGAAAATGAACGTCGATGATGTTACGCAGTCATCACCGAAATTCTTTTCCAGCGACTTAAGAGAACAGTACTGAATTCATTCCTTTAAAAATCCCTTTAAAAATATTTTTATACTTATTTTTCAACTAACATCACTTTATTTTTTCCAAACTTTGAAATCCATTTTCAAAAATTCCCAGGTCTTAAAAACAAAACCTCCCCAATTTAAATCCATTTTAATTTATAAGTGTCACTTATAAATTATACTTACATAATTTCACTTCTTAAAACATTTCACAAATGGTTTCATCATTGTGTATTTTATAATAAACCTCTTTTATTAAGACACAATAACCAATTAATGATAATAATCGATATTATCGTTCCTAATAACCAAATAAGCTATATAAACCATTGTAATTTCTGGAAATTATTCCTTTATATAAGAAATATAATCAAGGTAAAATTATTTCATTTACCCAATTTTGAAACAATATTATGTCAAATTGTTCTGTTCGAGTGTTTAGAGATCCCTATCAATGACATTAATTACTCGTATTAACCAGAATCCATATGCCACACAATAGATCAACCAACACAATATAAAACAATTTTATATCACTAACAAATATGCGCTCATATCTATTAATACACTCAAACTCATTCTAGGGTACTACTGATCCAATCTCTAATGAGTTACCCTACAAAGCTAAGGTTATCGCTAAACCAAAGCTCTGATACCCTATAAAGACCCACCTTTTTGGGCAGTTTAAATCGACAATAAACCACACATGTCAACTTAAACCATTCAAAAGGGAGGATTGTTAATGGGGTAAATAAGAAAAAAAGAGAAAAGAAAGAAGAAAACAAACAAAGAATCTCGCGATGGAACGATAAATATAGTAATTAAATAAACAAACCATGAAGTTGTTTATACGATACATTTAATTATATTCGATACAAAATTTATCAGAGTTATATATATACATTAGGGATACGTAACTAATGCAGCGGACAATATGATGCAGGAATAATAATAGTAATAACATAGCAAATCTTCGTCATCGTCCTCTAGAACAAGTCTTCAATAAGCTGAAAAACTTAGGACTGACCCGAGCGTAATGAAAATACAAAGCACTCGAGTCAGGACTAAAATTCCTTATGTAAGTTAAATTAATATCGGATATAATATTAATGTAACGACTTCAGAGATGTTTATGGGATATCACATCTCCTATCCAGTGTATAACATGCATGCAATAACTCAAGAGTTGTTATGGGATTTTCCATCTCTTAAGGATCCGTCAAAATATTGATATGTAGTAGAATACACTATATATATAATGTCTAATCAGTAAAATAAATATTACAATAGCATTAAGGCTTTACATTGATCCCCCTTAACGCGTTTTTAAGAATTATCGTATAGTTTGCATACAAAACACCGGTTAAACGGTTGGTGGATAGGGATTCACCGTGATACAACAACACTAAACCAAAATCGTATGGGTCTCGTTCAAGGATAAAAATATGACAATGAATGTGAGACAATGCCCAAGGTAGATACTACCGGTCTACCCTTCCCAGATGGTGGTAACGCATCATAGCCATGATCGCCCACCGCGTCCAACACTCCTATAATACGAAAGGTGCACACTAATCAATCACAATGCAAATGATGGTATTTCGAAGTAGTGCGTCCACTCAGGGTAGCTAACCCACTTGGCTGATACGGCTCCTGTTTTAGTCATTTTAAATTGGCACAAGTACCAGGCTAATCCATCATCGTTCTCTTTCTTCAAATCCAACGAATGACGCCAAATGCAACCATTACGTTTTGGATCATCACTCCACGTATATAGCTTTTAAAGTGGTTCTGGTATCGATAGAGAGTATGCCCATATTCGACCCCGGTCTCTTTAAAAACCAAACGTCGTTTTACACATCAGTTGGTACTTTTATCTTTCGAAAACAGATCATACTTGATATCAAAATATCATATTCACTTCACAATCAAATCCATTTTGAAATCATCATATTTACTCAAGATATACTATTCGGTGCAAAATCATTTTCGCCTTAATATCTCGATTTCGATTCCAAATGGTTTTGAATTTCAATTTGGGTTATTCATTTAACCCAATTCGTAATTAAGTCCATGTTTTAAATTAACCTTCCACTCTTGACCACTTTGAATTTTTGAATAATATTTTGAATAGTTTAAAATAGTTTAAAATAGTTTAAATAATTAAAAATAGTTAAATAGTGTAAATGGTTAAAATAGCTAAAAATGGTTTAAATGGTAAAAGTAATTTAATATAAAATAGTTTAAGTATTAAAATGGTTTGTATAGCAAAATAATTTTAAAAACCAAAATAATTTGTATATTCAAGAAGATAGCTTTTAATTAGTTTTATATTAAATAATCAATTTGAAAATAGTTTCAAAGTCAAATCGATTCAATTCCAATTTCCTAATTCAACCAATTCCATTCTCCATTCTCCATTCAATCGATTCAATTCCAATTTTAATTCAAATCGATTTCAACTTTGATTTCAGTTATTTCAATTTCACTTTCAAATCCAATTATTTCAATTACAATTTCAATTTATATCGATTTTGAGCTCGATTTTCAAAATACCGATTCAAAACATTTAAATCAAATTAACCTTCAATATGAAGTTTAAAATCCCAATCTCCAAATAAAATTCAATTCCGAGCTCAATTTTGGAATATTGTTTTTATATCACTTTTACTTAGTAATATTTAAAGTTCGAAGAAAATTTAAATCTTTCAAAAACAAATCAATTTATGAAATTTAATCATATTCTGATTTTAACTTCAAAATCTCAACTTCAATTATTCAATAAATTCTTTTAACCAAAATTTTATTTCAACATTTCAAACTCGAATTTATGATTAATTAGATTTCTATAAATTCAATTTTTATTTTTTAAATCAAAACCATTTAAATAATTTCAAATCTAAGATTTTTACAATCATTTAATTTGACCAATCCGGTGACTGTATGTAATTGTCTATCCTATGGCCAAGTGATCAGTTATTTCAATTTAATTTTAGGAATGGATACATATTATTTCAATCCAAATCAAGATGTCATAAGTGTGTATCATTTCAACCTATTTCTTATTTCATTCGAAATAATTCAATTTATAGTTTATATACTGTAAATAATATACAAGGTGATAATAGGATATATCAAAATAAATAAACATCCAAACCATCCAAAATATCAATCAATAGCATCCATATCAATCATCCAAATAGTCAATATAATTCACAACAATTTCTTAGTTATTATTATCGGTCATTTTACAGGCAATGAAATTCCAACTTCAGATCTAACTATTAATCTTAATTTTCACAGATTTCAACGACAAGTTATCAAACAACGATCGATAAATTTATATCACTTTATAATTTCAAATTTAACTAGCATAAAAATATTCTAGTATGTTGTGAGTGTTGTAAAACACTCACTTTGAGTTTCAATTTTAAATCAAATCGAATGACGTTTGATTTAACCTAAAACTTTAACTAGCTTCAAACGACTCCAAATCAGTTTCAGGACATAGCGCTCGTTGCCACAATCCCAACGCCATTTGATTCTTCCAATTCTGAGATATACAATTTTAAAGATTGCACAATCTAATATATATACATTTATATATATATATATGTATATATGTATGTATGTATGTATGTATGTATGTATGTATTATCCTTGCAAAATCTTAGCCGTTAATGCTAAGAATTGAATCTGGGTTGCACCCATTTCTTCTCCGTTCGTTCGTGTGCTCCAGGAGAAAATCATGTTTGCAAACCCATAGCCACCTCCACTCTATTCGATGTCGCACCACCATCATACTACTGAACTCGATCGGCCTATGCTACAATGAAGCCTCCCTCCAGTAGAATCTCCGCCCTCAGTCCTGAAGCGCTCGACCTCCCCCCAGCTTTGGAAATTGTGCTCTACATCGCCCCCAAACATGAGAATATTTTAGCTGCTATGAAGCTCCGATTCAAATCTTGACCGTTGGATGGAAAGGTCTTGACGTGCTCGATAATTTCTTAGTTGAACACTTTGTCTAAAAGTTGGACGATCGATCGAAAATTAAGGAAGAAAGAGGAAAAGTATCGGCCATTGTTTTTATGAACGGTGGCTATGTTCTAAACTATTAGGGTTTGGAGACAATATGCGTATATATATGCATATGCATAATATTTTGTTTTATTTTCCACTTTTCACATATTTTCCAGACGAATTCCAAATGAAGCATGCCACTTGGCGTTTATAATGTTTTACCTCCATTCCGAACGCAAAGGAAGAAGTTGCAAGTCCTAATTCGATCGTATGTGGAAGATTGCATTTTGAACCCAATTAAAATATCAAATTTTCGATATTAAATTCAACGCGTTTTCATCCAATATGACCAAAAAATAAATCCAAACGCTACGAAATTTGAAATCCAATAATAATACACTATTACAAATCCAATGGAACTGGTTTCGTTGAATTCCGAGACTGTGCTCCGGATCGTTATTTACCCTCTCGATTATAATATAAAATTTCCAATCTCTAATTATTCACTTTTAAATCCAATTTTAAATGTTAGCAATCTTCATCATTGTTTAAATAAAATTTAATCAACTTTCGATATCATTTTCTATCATATTAAATTCAGAATTCAATTATTAGAATAATTTACAATAGTAAATTTAAACAATTTAATTGTTCAATATTCAACAAATTTCAATATTAGATTTCGGTTGAATTTTAGTTATCAATCATTTACTTTATTTACATTTCATGAAGCCAACATTTATTATTTAATCCAACTATTGATTGTAAACACATTCAGTACATAGCATTACCCTTCCATACTTGTTATTACTTAAATCTTCGAAATTAGTTTATTTCAAAATTTTATCCAAGTTCATATCCAATAACGTACATTTAAAGTCATTAAATTTTAATTTTTAACCATTTTTATTTAATAATTTCATTAAAATAGCTAAAAATATGGGTCGTTACAAACATTGCGATTTTCATGTTTCGAGAATTTAAAAATTGAAAATTATGTTTACTTAGCATATGTAAACAGATACCCTATCACATATTCATTTTTAATTAGTTATTTCATTTAGAATTTTAAAATTCATTTTTAATTATGTATCTTCTTCTTCCTCATGACTCTGGAAACCCTCTTTCAATTCAGAAGTCTATTTCTCTACAAAATCTTCATATATTCAAAAACTTAAATATTAGACGAAATATTGAGTCGTAAGATATACTTTAACGCCAATTAGCATTGTAGATTCTTAGATTTTAAGGCAAATAAAATTTTGAAGAATGAATATTTTGGAGCAATTGAGTTCTATTTGAGTGATTATTGCTTAATCAAACATATACTCTTTTCAGTCTCATCTAGTTTAAAGTAACTATGGAAAGGATTAGGAAATTTGGGTTATGAAGGTTATTTCTAAAAAAATAGAGAACTAAAAGAAATATAACCTGAAATTGAATTGGATTTGATTATAATCTAAATGCGAAAAAATGATTAGAAGATGTTTTGGCAAAACATTATAAAATAATGTAAATTAGAGATCATATATGATGCATACGTAATAAATAATGAGTATAAAGTACAAAAGATAATGTAAGTTTGGATTTATGATTGATAACTTTATAGACCAATGAATTAAATTTGAAATTTAAATATGTTGGTTTATATTGTATATATATGAATACTGTAAAGGGGAAATGTGAAAATCAAGCTTTTGACACATACACACACACACACACACACACGCACGCACATATATATATAGTATATTCAAAGACGCTTGTTTAGATCATGATAAAATTTAGTAAAATAATCTTAGAAACGTGTTTATAAATTATAGAAAATATATAAATTACAAAATATATATTTTATGAATTATTATGTATATATTCAAAGATATTTGAACTGGTTTCACTTTTTGCTCTAAATATGGAATGTATTGAAATATATGTGTACATATATTGAGGAAGGTTCAATGGAACCCCTGCTTTGGAGCGCCCCTTTAGCACCTCTATTATATCTTGAGCTACACTATTCCTAATGCTATAACATTTTGTAGATGTTCAACCCATATATATAGGATCGTCTCTACAAAATTTGGTCTTATTTCAATATATGTAGCGTAATATATTTGATGTTTAAATTTAACAGTTAAATAAATATTTGAATAGTGAATAATTGAAGTATGATTTTGAAAAGGTTATAAATATCGAAATTACCCCCAAATTCTGTAGAGGTGGTCCTGTATATGTGGATTGAACATTTATAAAAAAAATGCATTTGAAATAGTGTAGCTCAAGCTATGATAGAGGCGCTAAAGGGGTGCTCCAAATTAGGGGTGTCATTGAACCTTCGTCATGCGTGCGCTTGTGTGCGCGTATGTTCGTATGTATGTTTGTATGTACGGGGAAATGGGGAAATGGCCAAATGTTATTCCAAGTGACACTATGATTTTTGATTCAAAATGACTTGGATTATAATGTGTGTGTGTATAAACACACAAGAAACTATATTTATAAAACCTAAAAATTAGTTTTATGTTCACTAACTTTTAGAGTCATTTTTGAAACAATTTCGAGTTGAACTTCCAAAAGTATAGGGATAGTAGAGATTCCTATTCGAATTTAAAAGAAAACGATTTCGAATGGATGAAAAATGAAGAAGTTATGATTGATACAAAAACTAGAAACAAATATACAACTTTCTGAAAATGTACATAAGAGTAGTAGGCTCCTGTTATTTTTTTGCAAACTAGTCCACCAGTGTGCTGTACAAAGGTCCATCTATGTGTGGCAAAACTTCTTGACAAACCTAGGCCAATAAGGCCAAGTTCAATATATTAAATTTTACCGATTCAGCGGTTTTTTCGTTTGTCTTTGGACATCGATTAGGTGATGTTTTGAAGTGATTTCCTTACCTTATTGAATTGGAATCTTTGGATATGTATGTATATGGATGAATGTGTGTGATATATATATATATATATATATATATATATATATATGAATTTGTTTGGCTGCTGATTTTGAGACCTCTATTGGTTATCAAGGTTATATGATCACTTAGTATGTGCAGAAAATTTGAGGTGCATGTAAATGTATGGAAATGAGATTAAAGTATGATCGATTACCACAATTATCTTTGTATTATTTAGGAATGACTAGAGTATGTAGTAAATTAGATGTACATCACTCACCATACTGTGCCCTGACCCTCTCTCTATGTTTTTAACCTTTGTTTCATCATTACGTTAATGGAAACGAGAGTATCTTACAGAGTGACGCTGAATGGTGAAGATAACGAAGGCGTTACTTATTATAAATTGATCTGTATATAAATAATCACCTAACACTGATATTGTGCGTGCATTAGAATTGGATTGGATTTAATGGTGCATGACTATGTATGTATGTATGTAAGTATTCGAAATGCTATAATGAAGTAAAGTGATATTTGATTTATATTTTATGTTATTTCATTATGGTGTGATATTTGTTGGATTCTAGACTTTATCATCATGTTTTATCTCTTGTTATTTTAACCTATCGACATGTCGTCTTCGGTTTTTGGGTTATACACCATGATTTTTGTTAAATTAGAAGGTCAAAAATGGAGAATTATTACGTTTGATATCAATGCGAAACTTTCCTAAATTTAAGGATTTGGACATATTGAGAGAGCATCATCTTTATTAATGTTCACATATATGTATGTATGTGTATGGGTGTGTATGTATGTATTATGAGCCGAATATGTTTGTAGTTATACTCGTTGAGGTCTCTATCTATTAGGAAGTATTTGTGAACTTCAGTTATGGATAGCAGAGTCTGAGTAACTTAGTTAGAATGGAAACTAGAATGGTAATAGATATTGGTGGGGTAAGACCAAAACTTGGAAATGTACTAAAATAGATACTATAGTTATTGTGTTGCAAATATCCATATTCGGTTCCACCGATATCTATAAGCGATGATTCCTACCGAATAAAACTAATAGTACTGCACCTAGTGTATGAGGAGTAATTCTCAGTCCTATATTGGAATTGAACGATAATTGGTAAACAGGAAATGATTAAGAAATTGTGAGAATATAGGCAAACATTTGAATTCAATTTGAAAGAAACATTGGATAGGGAATTAGTGAGGGTAGCAAAAAGAACTATGTTTTTGAAATAAGAAATTCTTAAGAGTGGAAAATTTTCAAGAAATTACTGGAAGGTTAATTTGTTTTGAAAACTGGAATTAGAAATTTTGTTTATTAAAGAATTGAGGAACTGATATTATATTTATATAATATTATAAGTATATGAAAGATTTTAGAAAAAGAAATTTAATGTCTTATTTCAAAGTAGGTGGGATTTTTCTGTTTAATACGTATATTTTTAGGTGGAAATTTAAACACTTGTGGTATAAGCTTTTGAATACATATATACACACATGCATACATATGTATGTAAATATGTATGTACGTATGATTTATAGAGTCGAAAGTGGTTTTCTAAATTGAAATGAATATTTTAGTAGTCAAAGTTTATTTTAAAAATTTATTTTCATATATGAATATATATGATGTATTATTTAGAAGGGTTGGAAATTCTCTATTTATAAAATAAAATGATATATACTTGTATACGATAAAATGGCTATAAATTTTATGAAATGATACTTTGAAATAAAGTAAGAGTATTTTTGAAATAAGCATAATTTAATTGAAATTTAAATGTATTTAAAATGACTAATATAAGTTATTGAAGTTAAAAAAGTTGGCGTTGAAGTTAATATATAAAACAAATGAAATGGTTGATGGAAAGATTATATTTTATGTCTAATAAGTAATTTTATAAAATTGTATTTTGAAAACTGATGATGTGTTTAAAAATCAAGTAGAACTTTTAAATTTTGATATCATGATTAGCTTCAATCAATATATCTTTTACTGTCATCTTAAAGTATGTAAATGGAATTTTGGAACGGTAAAACTAAAAATGATTTAAAAGTTAGGAAGAAAATAAGGAAAAAAAGGCTTATCCACTGGAAGTAGCTACAAGTGCAAATATGCCACCATCTGTAATAAAGAAGGGAAAGTAGATTGTGATAGGAGAGAGGTTAAGATTTGAATATGTAATGTGGTAGTAAATACTTTAAAAATATAAATCTCGAATAATGCATGAATTTAAGATGTGTCGAACCCATCAAGCGGAGTGATCCATCTAACTATGATTTGTTATGATTTGAAATTTATTAATTTTTAAGTAGTTGAATAAATCATCGTTGGATGATGTTGGATGCATATAGAAATATGCCTTGGATAAGGATTAGTGAATTGCACTCGCTTTTGACAAATGTCATGACCTTGATATTCTCATGAAATTGGATGGAGAAAGAAATCACATATGCCTTCGGAGAATATTTTAAACTTCATAGGCAAGTGAATAAAATACGTAAGGTCCATGGATATTCCACTTAGAAACATGAATCTTAATGATGGTCGGAATTTGGATAAGAGAATTTCTGGGTTAATAAAAGAAAGATTTTGGTTATAGTTAGAAAGAGAAAAGTAAACCAAATTATTCTGTTAAAGAAAAATAGAGAAAAGACACTTACCTAATAATAAAATAAATTGGTCACAAATCATATTAAGGAGATTTAAACCTATGTTATACTTTTGGTATTGAAAAATTAAAGATAAATTTGAAAGTAGAGTTGAGTCGGAAAATTTGCTAGTATAAGGGAGATAAGAGATATTGGATTTTGAATTGACTAGATCCCGCTAATAAATTAGTTGAAATATTTTGGAGAGGTGGGTGAAGATTTTTGTTAAGTGCTGAGATTTTATTTTAGGTTAAGCTCCTAATGAGGCTACTATGTGATTTGAACCGGTGATCGGTCCATGGTGCAAATGAAATAAACGAACATTTGCATTCTATTGTTTTGTGTTATTGCAGTAAGTAGAGGAGATGGAAGTAAATAATATTTAGAATTTATTGGTTGTTTTATAACATTGTAAAAGGTAGATTATTTGAGTTGATTTAAGGATTGTTGTCATTGACCTGACATTTCGGGTAATGTTACACCATTTATGTTAAGTGTCATGACCCAATTTTTCGACGTCCGAAAATCGACATTAATACATCCGCTGTGTTAAATGTCGAACAATCGAATGCTGGAAAACCAGACCGTAAGGGAAAGAAGAAGGAGGTAGAAGAAGAGAAAACAAAACAACATCAGAATCTGACAATCGCAGCGGAACAATATATAATAGATAAAATGACTGAACTTTATACAAAAGAAACTGTAATTGTTTTATATATACATCATCAGAGTACAACATCAACAAAACACAACACTAGACAGTTATTATAACTTGTCTAGATAGAAACTGAATTCGCAGCAAACCATACACAACGGATAATATATCAAATACATGTGATACGTCTCGCCATCCAACTCGTCTCCTGAGTTCCACAGCATCCTTTCATGTATCTATAATACTCGGTCTAACCAGAGCATTATAGTGAAATAACACTTGAGTCAGTCTGGAAAACCAGCGTGAGAAAACACACTCAATTGGATTATTAAAGTTTCAAATCCTTTGAAATAAAAGGTATCTCGTAAGACCATGCCACAAATAAACATGTCGAGTTTTTACCTTACGATAACCAAAACATTTCTTATCAAAATCCTCTGATATTATAGTAGTGTCTATATACAAATATTTATTCAAATGGCCGAAATTGTTGCATTCATTAAATTCAAGAATAATAGATATACAAACAAGTCCGAAGGCACATATTGGAGATTGGATTTCCATCAATGGCAGGGCTACTGGGGTACCACCTGTCACAATACGTGATCTAGATCACCGTACCGAGGATCCACCCTGATCCTCTACTACACAAGACCGGAGCTATCCCTTATGGATAGTCCAAATAAGATCACCCCGCGGTTGGGATCAACAACCGCCCACATAGCCGAATAAAAAGGAACATTTAGATAGGGATGACCTTACCCTAATTGGTTGCTAGCCACTTAGCCTTGTGGCACCTCCCCTGTTTTAGCCATTCCCAGTTGATTAGGCTAGAGGCTATGCGTTACCTTTTTAGAACACATCTCACTTAGAATGCTCATTGTCCTCTTGACGATGTTCTAATAGCATTCGTCCATACAAGTCTGTTTCGGGTCCAAACGAAACCGAAGGCACTACTCCTACTACATTCATTTTGGAATCACCCTTGGATTAGTAGCAATTAGCCCTTGCACTTCACTTCTCCATCATCAACTCCAAGCTCTTGTCTTCCTCACGAAAACGTTCAAACCAGAACGAATTGGTTTTCGGGAAATTAATCCCGAACCTGGTCTCTTCGAAACGATCAGCGCATTGGCCAATATTGATAGTTGGTTATTTAACTATCAAATAACATTCACAAACAACCATCAGACCTTAAATAATTCCCAAATTATTTATTTCAAAAATATCTTCGCAAGATATTTTCCCTGCACTTCAACCCTTTGAAAATAGTTTTCAATCACTTTTCTTTCGCGGAATAAATTTCCACCCCATTGTTTTATTTCCATTAAAAATCACCAAATCTTAATACTTAGGTTTTTAAATAGTTTAAATCACTTTATTCAAAAATATATACTTTAAAACATTTAAAATAAAAACTACTTAAACACTTTATTTAAAATACTAGTTATAAAATTTATAGTCATTTCTCATCTAAAACTTAAGCCAAAATAAATTTTTAAAATAAAAGTTATTCTATAAGGTATAAATTTTTAAAATATCCCTGGCTTCCCGTCAAAAAAGGAAGGCTCAGCCTCAAGTACACGACTGCGATCCTCAGGGGAGGAGAACATCAAGAAGTACAAGGAGTCTACCAACCGAACACGAAGGTCTCCACGAAGCCGCCAAGCCCTACGGCAAACAGATGACGCATCATGAAGACGTTGCTTAGGGTCCAAAAAGAATCCAGCCAAATAATCAGACCAAAAGTCCAGTCCAGCTTGCATTACATTGTCTGGAGGGATCATCACTCCATTATCCTCAACAATATCAAATTCTAGTGGTTTGTATTCTCCCGCGTTACGAGGCAAGGAAGTAAAGGCGAGGACCAAGCTTTGGTACCAACAGGGGATGGAGCTGCAGGAAACTCCACGACAGAAGGGATCACAACAGCAGCCACAACAAGTAGGGCCGAGTTAACTTTAACACCTGAACTCAAAACAGAACATGTGCGGTCAACATTCACAGGGGCAATAGAGCGAACAGTTGATGGGCATTGGGCAAAACTCAAACCAACAGCTGCAACCTCACCCAACACCATACCAAACTCATCATATTCACCGCCGTTAGTACCAATAACACCTGCATCATTCACAACCAAGGGCACAGGGCCAACTACATTCCCAGATTCATCACCAACTGATGATAATTGCTTCTCCTTACGCATACGCACACACTCAACGTCACCAGATACCGGCCTGACAGAAGGCAGCGGAGGGAAATCAAGTGCAGATAGCATGGGAAGGGACGAACTCGAGGCTACAGAAGGACGGACTTTGAAAACTCTACCTGAACGCGTTGAGGATGGCGAAGACAGTGGAACAACTGGGATAGAGAGAGGGGGGAGAGGAAGGCATGGACGAAGGAGGGACGGCGGCAGAAATGAGTGCGACAGAAGGAACTACAGGCGATTCGAAGGGAACAGGCGAAGAAAAAAATCGTCAAACATAGAACCGCACAAAACCATTGATAAAGTTAACTCAAAAAAATAATGAAAATATTACTTTAAAAATTTTAAAGTAGCTAAATAATAATTTCTTCAAAAACATTACTTTAAAAACAACTTTAAACCTCTAACTTATACTTGAAAATCTTACTTTGAAAATATACTTGGCTTTTCAGGAAAATACAATTTCCTTTCCACACCTTTAAAAATAAACCACTATTTATTTTTAAATAAATCACCCTTTTCTTATAAATTCCCATCCTGAATTTATATTTCGAAATTATACTCCGATAAATATTTCACTTTATTTATAAACCCTGTTTATAAATTTCACAATCTCATTCTCCTTTATTTCCAGTTTCAAACACTTAATCAGTTTTCAAATCGATTTTCAAATCTAACTTCATTTTAAAATAAATCCCTTTACTTACCCAAATTTATTTTAAAACCCATTAATTCATATTTACTTCTATATTTATGATTTAAACTCTTATTTTAAACTGAAATATCCACTTCACACTTCATTCAAAATCTACCCTTTTATTTCTTCCCAAACATTTTAAATCTTAAGTTTTGAAAATAAAATCCTTTAAATTTTCAGACAACATCAGTTAGGTCTCCAAAACTCTTTTATTTTCATTTATTTAAAATCTCTATCTTCATTTCCATACTCAGAATTTATTTAATAGAATTTAAAAATCAAAATTTTATCCTTTTCCAAATTCAATCTTTAATTTACACAAATTCATTATAATTATTTTACTTAAAAATTTCCCTTTTTATTTCCTTTAAAAATCCAAACTTTATACATATTTTTTTCATTTTCTCAAAATTCCAATATATATTCAACCAAACCATAGCATTCAATAATTTCAAATCCCAATATAATCAATAAAATCTTCACAGATTATCACCTAAATCGCATTACTGAATATAGAATAAATTCAACATTTTGAGGAATCCAGTTGGATCTCTCCAACCTGTTTTCCTGCATCCACGGATGTTAGCACAATATAAAATACCAATCCCACATCGAGGGGGATATCGCGGTATAAGGGGTCATCCGCTATCATACGGGGCGCATAGGGTCTCATCCGCTATATAATGCGGGAAATCAATCATTCCAATATATATACATATATTATATATAATATACCACATCCAGACTGATAATAAATCATCATTCCGAGCAATCAATCCAATAATTTCAATTTAACTATTTAAATTTAAAAGGTAATCCAAATGAGTGAGATTAACTCACCTTCGATTGTTCACAACCCGATCCAACCTCGACTTGTATCTCCATGATTTTAGACCTTGTATAAACATTGCACGGTTTATTAACATTTGAATTGGTCGAACAATTAATTACTATTTATACTTTAATTAACTAATAATTTATTTAGACTAATAATTTCCCTTTTACAAAAACTTTTAGTAGCTAAAATAAATTAAAGGGATTTTTAGGCTAAAGGAAAAATTAGAGAAAAAAATAGTTTCAGGGACAAGAAGTTTGTTTGTTAGGCTGAAGGACACTTTTTAGTGTAAATAGCAGAATGATAGTTGTAACTATCATTTTCAGTTTACATTAAAAAGTGTCCTTCAGTCTAAACAGCAAACTTATTATCCGTGAGACTAAATTTTTTTGCAACTTCTTCCTTATGCCTATTTACCTGTAAATTAAATAACTTAAATTAATCACCAAATCCATTATTTTAAAATAAATCTAGTAAATTAAAATATGTATATGCATATTTATTTTCTTTATGAACTACGTATATAATTATAGAGTAACCTTGGTAGATTTCCAAAAAAACTAATTTATACAAACTTTCAAATGCTTTTAAAATTCTTATATTTTTTTTCAAAACCTTAAATTTATTCTTTGTTTTCCTTAATATATAATAAAACACGTATGAGCAATTATATATATATATATACACAAATATATTTATGCTTACACTACTTTCTTCTTTCACTACATATATTCATATCTCACTGATTTTTTTTAACAGTTTATAACTATATATATATATGTATGTATGTATGTATGTATTTCAGTAAATAGTAAAATAAACTTCTTCCTCACTGTTTTCCTTTTCTTCATTAATCTATAGAGATCATAAAAACAGAACTGCATATACCTTAAGCCACAACCATCCATGGTCCAGCAACCAAATCGAACTCGAATTCCCCAAATCGCGAGTTGCGAACTCTACCCTGCCTTTGATCGCCGCCGCCACCTACCATGTACGCACCAACCACCCAAGGACGGGGGAGCTTTTACCTCGAACGCGATCTCGAGCTTGTGTGCCACCCAATCGAAGATGATCATCCTCTTAGCTTGACCTCACACGACCCCTCACCTCGATTACTAGGTCGCCGCCTCGAGCCTTCCATCACGAAGTGGGTCGCGATTCCCCCTGCTCTGCTTTGCCCTAATTTTTTTTTATTTTTTTTAATTGAGTCGAATTCATTCATCACGAATTGAGAGAGGAAGGGGGATGGGTTCCCACGATTGACAACGGCCATTATTATTATTTTCTGATGTGGATTCGATTTTGAACGAAAATGGTTTTCGTTTTGCACATGAATTTGATTTTGTACTTTTACAATGCTCGGCTATGATTATTAAAGGAAGAAGGAGATGCATGTATACCTAGAAGGACACGTGCTTAAAATTCTACACGTGTCTGCAAAGGCTTGACATAGTATTTTAATGCAATAATATTGTTTATATTTATATTTAAATTCAAATTTAAATCGTCTCGATTGTCGCAACTCACAGTCTCGATCTCCTATCGAGGCATGCCGCTAGGCGTTTATAATGTTATACCCCTATTACAAATACGATGGAAATGGTTTCGAGGCCTTACTCGATCGTATGGAGAAGATAGCTTTTTGGACCCAGTAATTATATTGAATTTCGACAGAGATTTTCAGCTCGTTTATCTGCCGTACGATCACACGACAACTCCAAACACTGTGAAAATTGAAACCTAATAATAATACACTATTACGGATCCAGTTGATTTGGTTTCGTCGAATTTCAAGACTGTGCCTCAAAAGGCTATTTTTAAATATCAATTTAAACTATATATTTTAAAAACTGAACAAATCACCTTTAAATTTGATTTTATCACTTTTATTATCTTTAGTATTGCCAGTATAAATTTTATAAGCCTTTGAAATATTTTTAACCAGCTTAAAGACCAAGATTCACTATTTTAAACAATTACCAATTATTAAATTCAATAATTTAATTGCCAAATAAACAGTGATATTTGAAATTCAAGTTAAACTAACTTCCAAATATTTAAAACTGATTAAATATTTCAATTTCAAATATCCAAAAATTCCAGGTCATCGCATTAAGTGGCTTAGACGGATGTAGTTCTCCAAGTAAGTGATTGTCGTCTTACTACATTTGCTTTAGGGGTGAAAATTATAGATTGTTGATACTTAAATGATGGTTAAAACAGCAATTATATAATTAGGAGTGGATGTGACATATTTTTGATGAAATGTTCACAGCAAGGTCGTCATCCCTTTTTCTGATATTCTCATATATGCTTCGGGTACTAGGTTACTATATTCTTAGTATTATGTCGAATTGATTTATATGGCGAGGCACCATCCCTATTGAGTTATCTTGTCCATAATATGAAAGAATAGTAAGAAAGTATAATGATATATGGCGAACAATTCCACTTATTGGTTATTATTAGAAAATCAATTGAACTTGGATTTTGGTCAAGAAGGGTATTAAGCATGAGTTTTCGATTTTAATGGATATTTTGTATTAGATTTGGTATAAAACTACATGTGGAAAAGTATTTTGGTATGTTGGATGAGTATTTAGAAATAATCCAATACGGATGACTATTAAGATCATTTGAGCTGGTGTTTCCTATAAACCGGATAAAGTAGTTAGCATATTTAGATAGATATGATTTGGAGATTAACGATTTATGTAAAGTTATGGCCTTTGTTCATAAAAGATATTTCAATTTGGATTATCGACAAGGATTATATAAGAAGTATTTTTCTAATTTTTGTTAGTGAAGATAAGAATTTAGATAATGTGTTTCAGTAATGTATTTTGAGCTATTAAGATAAATTATGATTGGGGAAATTGACGAAAACATGTACTGAATTAAATGGATACTAAGTAAAATTAGAAAGTACCACTGATTGGTGTGAATTCAAGTGTTCCCTGATAACTGAAGAAAATTTATTTGGAAACATTAAGTGTTATGGTTAGTACACATAAGGCATGCGGGGGTGATTTAATGGAAAATAGAATTTGGAAGTTTGGATATGACTTTGAACAAGGAGTAGATATAATCTTTTAAATCATCCATTGGATTTAACAGAGACTATCTTTGGAGTAGTGATTTAAAGGTATAGAGTTTACACTACATGTGAGGTATGTAAGGTACATGCAGAAAGTATTGTATAGTCGATTCTTTTTACTCTATCTCTATCTTAGATTAGCATTTTTCTTAGGTTAGAATTCCACTTAAATTTAGGACTTTTATTGCTATGGTTTTATTGTTGAATATAATAGGATTTCTCATGTTTGGATACTTGCTGGTTGTTTGTTGTAGAAATTAGGATGGAGTGTTTGAATAATTGAAGAGGTGATACTTTGAGCACAAAATTTGTTGGACATTTGAAGAAATGATACCATAAGCATAATGATACCAC
The DNA here is from genome assembly GCA_030765085.1 of Allium cepa. Lineage (NCBI taxonomy): Eukaryota > Viridiplantae > Streptophyta > Magnoliopsida > Asparagales > Amaryllidaceae > Allium > Allium cepa. The sequence goes on from CM060940.1 coordinate 180,833,252, forward strand.
TTAAGTTAGATTAGCAGCTTAGATAAGAGGTATGTTATGTTCACCAGGTTAATACATCAATTATTTTGGGCATTCTTAGGTAAAGAAGGAATAGTATTGTAACGACCCGTAAATTTTATTTATTTATTAACGTATTTAACAGAATTTTTGTGAAATTGTAAATAATTGAACTTGGAAATAAAAATTAGTATTTGTAATACGTATATTTAAACATAGAAAATGGTAAATTTTCATCAGAAAATATGGAAGTTTATTTTATTATGTGCGAAACAGTTAATATTTGATGATGATAAAATGTTTTCCAAGACTTAATATTTTTATACAATAAATTTTCTGAGTGAGACGTCGTATTTCGTTTCTCCAAATTTGGACTGCTATTACTCCGTTTATCTTATTTTTGGCGTTTTAGCAGTATTTTCGGTACCGATTATCGACTTTTGATTGGATGATCGTACCACTGATATATGTATACCATTTTGATCGTCTCCTCATGTTGATCTCCACAGTATATTCATTTCTGTGTTTCGGCTTTCGGTACCAAGTGAAATCAATAAACCGATAACCGCACTGGTACCCAATTTTTCAACCTTTTGGGTTCCTTATCCTTTCATCCATCTATCGATTGAAATTCAAACAGACATGAGTTATAAATATTTTCTAAATTCAGTTGAAGGCTTTTGCTGTTACCTATGGGTTGATATAAGTTTTACTCGCTTCATGTTTTTGTTTTGTTCATCTTCCTTCAATTCGTACCGCAAAAAAAAAACAAAAAAAAATCCTGCTCATTTTTTCCTATAGCCATTTCATCTCCTCCTCTCCCATTCATCACTTTACCACCTCACGGCCGTTCATCACCCTTCTTCATTCATTCCAGCACGTCCTCCTCCGACACAGTGTAGGCCGAGCCGCCTCCCTCTCCCGCCGCCATGTCCTCCCAGTCGAGCAACAGCTTCCAAGCACCATAAATCCATCACTTCCTCCTCTGTCTTCTAGCCGAGCTCTAACTACTTTCTTCTTACAGGTATTATTTATATTATATTATATTATATTGGATTGTGTATATATATGTGCTATTAGTATTTTCAGGAGGTGTATATATATGCTGTGAGTTTTTGTATGTGTATAAAGTTATATATATTGGTTTATATATATTCTACAGTTTTTTGTTTATAGTTTTAATCTTACAAAGTTGTTTATAGCATTATATATGTTTACAATGATATATATTTAGTTAAAGAGTATTTTATATGTAGGATTTCATATAAAAGTGTGTGTATATATATATATAAGTTATAATATAAGGGATGTTATGCGTGTGTCAGTTATGTTTATATTTTTGTTATATGCCATCAGTTATGTTTATATATGTGTATACCTAGGTTTATACATTTGTTATATGCAATCTAGGAGGAAGTTGTACATCTATATTGATATATGTCATATATATATATATATATATATATATATATATATTACATGTTTCTATACACTAGTTAAATAAAATGAGTTAGTGCATGTGAGTATACAGGAGTTATAAAAAAAATTGTCTGCTGTTAGTCATATATGTATGTATATAGATTATAAAAAATACTTGTTTGTTTACTAGATATTTTACTGTTTATATATAAGTATATTAATACATAAGGTTGGTGAGATGTATAAGTTATATATATGGTATAATAAGTGATATATATATATATAGTTGTTGTTATAAATATACGAAGTGATAGGCTGTTGCTTCTATATTATATATATATATATATATATATATATATATATATATATATAGATCTCACTGTTTTGTGTATATGTTTAAGATCTTCGTTTTGAGAAATGGTTTTTGGTATAAAATATATTGTATTATAATGCTACCGAACAGTCTTATCCATTTATCTTTTATATATATATATATATATATATATATAAGGGATGTCACATGTTCTAAATTCACATAGTGGTTCATAAATACAGTCTGCAAAAATTTTGGTTTCTTTTGCTTGGCAATATCTTAGTTATACACGTCTGTTACAGGTATATGTGCACATAGGATACTAGTTTTAATATATATCTAAGATATAGATATTTTGGCATGTGTATTTTGATTTAAATGCTGATTTTGAAAAGAATTGATACTCGAATTATAAAAGTTTGATATTCGACTTTTGGATATATCTCAAGAAAGTACGCATATAATAAGTACGCATATAATAATATGATTTGACATAAAAAAACTATTATGTGGATATGTCATTTTTATTTTATGTGTTTTATTTAAAAAATAATTTTGAAATACATATATATTTCAATTTAAAATGTGCTTGAATTTAGTATATGACTTTATATATGTAAATAGTTATATATAGTTCTATATATGAGTTCTCTTATGCCAATTATCTTCATCGATCTAGTTCTGATTTGAATTCATCTATTCCTATTTATCAACTTTGTTCATCCAGTTCATGTTCAATCTTACTTTGCTTTCGAAATCGTATTTGGATTTTCAACTCATCTCATTCTCGTTCATTCTTAGCCTCGAAAGGTGAGCAATCACTCACGATTAAAGTACTTATATTTATTAAATTTGGTTTCAATTGAAATATGTTGTTGTTAGTTATTTACATTGATATATATGTTATTATCTGTATCTATTCACCGGTGACATCTGACACCATTTTCTGTTATTTTATTGATGATATATGCCTGTTATATTATTATCATATATGTTCTCACTCTGCAAGTTCCCTGTTAATATAGAACTCCCTATGGATTGAAATGATACATAACCGAACGATCTGTAGAATAGGAGAAAATCGTTATAGGATGAAATGATAAAACCAAGCGATTTTCATTGAATTGAATTTGGGATTGTGGGTCGAAAATAATATATATACCCGTATAATTGCAGATTGAAATGATAAATATCTGTATCACTTGACCATAATATAGATAATTATATACAGACAATGTTGGTCTATATATATATTTTGAAATGATTTCCAAGGTTTTGAAATGAATATTTTGGTTATAATAAATATTGATTTAAGATATATATATATATATGTATATATATATATATATATGTTATTTTTATAAAGGTTTAAATTTTGATTTTAAAATTATATGTTTTGATATTTTAAAATTATAAGTTAGTTTTGGAATTATAAATTTTAAGATTTTAATTACAATGTTACTATTTCAAAAATATATATAAAATAAGTTAATAATAAGATTTGATTTATTAAATTTGATTTAATCAAGTTGATTTAATTAATATATAATATGTCTAAGTATTTATTTAAAATTTATATTTTCAAATATAGAGTTTATAATGATTTTAATAAAATTTTGGTTGGAAGGAGAAGTAGAAATTGGTTTGAAATTAAATTTATTTAAGAATTATACTCAAATAAGTTTGATTTGAAATATATTAAATTTAGGACTTTAAAGATATGATTTTATAACTTGTTTTGATTAAAAGTGGTTTAAATGAATATTTCAAACTTACATAAATTGAAATGGTATATTTTGTTTTATTTAAATTTGGAATTTGAAGTTTTATTTAAATGTTATTTGAATGATTAAGTAAATATTTCAAAATAAATAATAGTGAAGTGAATTTGATATATATATATATATATATATATGAAATTATCAGATCTACTTTTGAAATGTTTGAATATTTAAAGCTTTGAAATATATTGAAATTGAAATGGTTTATTTTGTGGTTAAAAATATATATTTGAAATCGATATAATTGGACATGGTTTATTGAAAACAGAATTGAGTTGAAATTGATGAACTGAGATTGAATTAAATTTGGAATTTTGGAACTCGAGTTGATTTGAATCGATTTGTGAAATTTGAGGAAACTATTTTATTATATAAAGAAATTTTAAAATTATATTTAAAATTGTTTATATATTTTAATATAAATTATTTTAATATAAATCTTTTTTAATATAAACTATTTTTAATATAAACTATTTTTAATATAAACTATTTTAATATACTAACTATTTTATTATAAAATATTTTAACCTATAACTACTTTGTATAATGTATTTTAATTTATAAACTATTTTATTTTATACACTATTTTAAAATATAAACTGGTTAAGCGAAAAGTGTTATAATTTCCAAAATGTTATGATTTCAAAATGTTATGGTTTTCCAAAGTATTATGATTTCAAAGTGCTATGATTTCAAATTGTTATTATTACAAAGTGTTATAATTTCAAGTGTTTTGGTTTCAAAAGTGTTATAACTTTGAAAGTAGTATGATTTTGGAAGTGAATATATTTGAAATGGAAATGATATCGTATTCGTTTGTTGAAATGGAAATGATATCGTATTGTTTTGGTTTTGAAATGGAAATGACATCGTATTGATATGGTTTTTGAAACGGTGATGATATTTTGGTTTTGAAGTATAAACTATTTTGAAATGACCGTAGTGTCATAATAACGTTTGTTTGTTAAAGAGACCGGGATCGGAAGTTTTCATACTCTCTGCCAACTCCGAAGAACACTTTAACAACCATGTACGCGGTGGAGATTCCAAATGAAGTAGGATAGTGGCGACGATCCTATATGAGGTGTATACGTGGACCCGACTCCCATGAGTTGGCAAAAAGTGGCTAAAACAGGAGCAATCGACGGGCCAAGTGAGGTAGCTCATCCGATTGGAAAAACTTCTTCGTATGCCATTTTATTACTTTGTGATTGATTTGGTGTGCACCTTTGATTTGGGAGTGTGGCTTGAGGTGGGCGGTAGTTGCTGCTATACATTACCACCAGCCCGGGAGTGTAATTGGCATATCTACCCTGGCAATGCCTAGTTGTGCCATGTCATACCTTAGTGAGACCATTACGTGTTTTTTTTGTACCATACCTATGGAGTACCCTCTGACGACTCCCAGTACGGGGGAGATTACGGTACTGTATAGACTATGGGAATATATAAAATGTGTTAAGGGGGGAATGGGTAATACCTTAAAGCTATTTTAATAGTTCGCTTTACTTTAGACATTATTATAATAGCGTATATTAATACATAGTACATAGTTTAACGGATCCTTGGAGGATGGGTATCCCAAACATCCTTTAAGTTACTTGTATTTCAGTTGTTATTTCACTTGACTTGGATTTATTGATGTAAGGATGTTAATCCTGACTCGAGTGTCTTGTGTTTTGCTTTACGCTCGGGTCAGACTGAGTGATACAGCATTTGAGACTCACCTTTGCAGTTGGAGCTTCGCTTGGAGATCCATCTATCTATTCAGCTTGTAGTTATTCAGTTGATTTCGATGATTTATTCAGATTTTTTGTATTTAACTATTGTATTCGAGACTTCTGTTGTATTTTGTTTAACCCTGTTTATATATAGTACCTTCATGAACTACTATTCATTTGCTTCCGCTGCTTATTGTTATATTACTCTGTGTCTGTGATTCTATGATTATGTTATTTACTGTATATGCTGAGTTTTGTCAAATATAAATTAACAATCTGGTATTTTGAGCTATTTAAGTCTGATATGTGTGGCTACGAATGGTTGAAAATAACGGATGTTACAGTTGATTTCAGGGCGAGGTTTTTGGAAAAACTCAACATATAGAGTAAATTTAATTACGGAATCACTTCGTTCGAGCTTGAGTTCATTCTCTTTGATTTGAGTTTCCTTTGAATTTTAGAACTCTCCAATTCGTTCTGAAATCCATTCTTGTCTTCCCTTATACAAATACTTCTTGATTCTGGAGTATCGCATAGCTCCACTGGATGATTTGTAAAGCGAGAAACTCCTTTACAACAAGCATTGATTCATCGAAGATTGTATTATCGGGTTTCAATGTTGCTATTTCTGGCTATGCCCGAATTCTATTCTCTTGTGATTGGATGTCGATTTGCCTTAGAATTCTACATCGATCTAATTCTTGTTGTCTCAGTTGACCCGGTTAAGGTCATCCGTGATTAATACCAGTCTTTCCATCTTTCTATTTTTTTACTTAATCGTCTTATCTTCTTTTCGAGCATATCTTCTAATTAGAGTCCTCTTTGGTTAGAATTCCCTTGTAATTTGAATTTCTATCCTTGCTTTGAAATCCATTTTTGTATCATCGAGCGAGGGAGTGTATTTGTAAGCTAATATTAAAAATGTTTTATATATTGTGATGTTTGAGTTGTTAATATTTATTTGGGGTTTCGATCGATTCCTCTGATCAGCGTTATCAGCAGGAATTGCAAAACACTTAAACAGAGCAAACTGACACAATATTGTTTTCAAATTTGGTAAACGTAATAATTTTGTATGATTATATTATATATAAGCAAGATTTTCGAAAATTAAATAGTTAAATAAATGGGATGTTTAAAATTATAATATTTGATTTTCACTTATTGTTCGTCAACCATTGACTTTTGTCACATAGAATAAATAAATAAAATTATCAACATGGTTTACAAATTGATTTAGAACTTGAAATGAATTTAAATTTAGAATTCGAGAATTTAATTTCCGATGATTCCAAACTTTTGTTTTAAAATTTTTAAATGCATATTATTTAAAGTATTTTCCAATAGAAATTGTCTTTAAAGAATTTTTAAATGTTTAAATCAATACTCTTCCCTTTGGTCACTGGAAAATAATTTTGGTGATGGCAGCCGCATCACCGACGTTCATTTTCGAGTTTCGAAGTGGAGAGTCGATTCTTAGCTTTGCTACACTTTTGTTTTAAAAAATAAATTTTATTTTATTTTATTTAATATGACTTATAATATATACAGGTATATGTTTATAAATTTGATTTGATATATAGTATATATATATATTTATTTATTTATCTCTAAATGGTTTGAAGTGAATCAAAAATTTAATTCTTAAATTTTATATTAAAGGTGATTTCAATTATAAAATGAAGCCAAAAATTTTGAATAAATATTTAAATTTGAAATAATTGAATTGGGAAAATTTTACTTTTATAATACTCAATTGCATTCCAACATAACTTACCTTAATCATCCGGAAGTTTAATATGTAATTGAATAATTTACAATGTAAAATGATGTTAGAAAGAATTTATAAATAAATTTAAGTGGTTGTAAAAAATGTTATGCACTTAATTTTTAGTTATGAAAATGTTAATAGAGATAAATAAAATAATAATTTAATTGACTAATAAATGAGATAGATAAAATAAATTCTGTTTTAAGGAATTAATAAATTGAAATTAAATTAACCGAAATGAAATACCTTGAATTTAAATTCAAATATTGAATACTAATTAATTTAAATTAAAATTTACATAGTTTTAAACCAATTGTTTTATTTTGTGTTTCAATCTATTTTTCCTTCTGGTTGTTTCTATTCTCCTACCTCCTTCCTTTTCGGGGACAAAAAGTTTTTAGTGGGGGAAAGTGTAACAACCCATAAATTATATTTATTTATTAACGTATTCAACTGATTTTTTGTGACATTTTAAATAGTTGAACTTGGAAAAAAAAAATTAATATTTGGAATACGTATATTTAAACATAGCAAATGGTAAATTTTCATAAGAAAATATGGAAGTTTATTTTATTGTGCAATTTTATTTAATTGTATTATAATGCTACCGATCAGTCTTATCCATTTATTTTATATATATAAAAAGGATGTTACATGTTCTAAATTCACATAGTGGTTCATAAATACAGTCTGCAAAAATTTTGGTTTGTTTTGCTTGGCAATATTCTTAGTTATACATGTCTGTTACAGGTATATGTCCACATATGATACTAGTTTTAATATATATCTATGATATAGATATTTTGGTATGTGTATTTTGATTTAAACATTGATTTTGAGAAGAATTGATATTTGTATTATAAAGTTTAATATTCGACTTTTGGAATATCTCAAGAAAGTACACGTATAATAATATAATTTGAAAAAAAAATTATTATGTAGATATGTCGTTTTTATTTCATGTGTTTATTTAAACAAAGATTTTGAAATACATATATATTTCAATTTAAAATTGAATTTAGAATATGATTTTATATATGTAAATAGTTATATATATGAGTTCACATATACCAATTATCATCATTGATCCAGTTCTGATTTGAATTCGTCTATTCCTATTTATCAACTTTGTTCATCCAATTCGCGTTCAATCTTACTTTGCTTTGGAATTCGTGTTTGGATTTGCAACTCGTCTCATTCTCGTTCATTTCTAGCCACAAAAGGTGAGCAATCACTCACGATTAACGTTCTTATATTTATTAAATTTGGTTTCAATTGAAATATGTTGTTGTTAGTTATTTACATTGATTTATATGTTATTATCTGTATCTATTCACCTGTGACATCTGATACCATTTTCTGTTTTTTGTATTGATGATATATGTCTGTTATATTATTATCATATATGTTCTCACTCTGCAAGTTCCCTGTTAGTATAGAATTTCCTATGGGTTGAAATGATACATGCCCGAATGATCTGTGGAATAGGAGAAAATTGTTATGGGTTGAAACGATAAACCCATGCGATTTTCATTAAATTGAATTTGCGGGTTGAAATGATATATACCCATCTAATTAGGGATTGAAATGATAGATATCCATATCACTTGACCATAAGATAGAAAATTATATGCAGACACCGTTGGTCTATATATTTATTTTGAAATGATTTCCAAGGTTTTGAAATGAATATTTGAATTTTAATAAATATTGATTTTAACATAAATATATACACACACACACACACATATATATGTATAAATGTTATTTTTATAAAGGTTTAAATTTTGATTTTAAAATTATATGTTTTGAAATTTTAAAATTATAATTTAGTTTTGGAATTATAAATTTTAAGATTTTATTTACAATTTTACTATTTTAAAAATATATATAATAAGTTAATAACAAGATTTCAAAATGCTATGATTTCAAAGTGCTATGATTTAAAAGTGCTATGATTTCAAATTGTTATGATTTATAAAGTGTTATAATTTCAAGTGTTTTGGTTTCGAAAGTGTTATAGCTTTGAAAGTACTATGATTTTGGAAATGAATATATTTGAAATGGAAATGATATCGTATTCATTTGGTTTTGAAATGGAAATGCTATCGTATTTGATTTCGTTTTGAAATGGAAATGACATCGTATTGATATGGTTTTGGAAATGGAAATGATATTTTGGTTTTGAAGTACAAACTACTTTGAAATAACCGATGTGTCATAATAACGTTTGGTTGTTAATGAGACCGGGATCGGAAGTTGTCATACTCTCTGCCAACTTCGAAAACCACTTTAACAACCGTGTACGTGGTGGAGATTCCAGAATGAAGTAGGATGGTAGCGACGATCCTATATGAGGCATATACGTGGACCCGACTCCCGTGAGTTGGCATAAGGTGGCTATAACAGGAGCAATCGACGGGCCAAGTGAGGTAGCTCCTCCGATCGGACACACTTCTTCATATGCCATTCTATTACTTTGTGATTGATTCGGTGTGGACCTTTGATTTGGGAGTGTGGCTCAAGGTGGGCGGTAGTTTCTACTATGCGTTACCACCAGCCCGGAAGTATAATTGGTATATCTACCCTGGCATTGCCTAGTTATGCCGTGTCACCTACCTTAGCGAGACCACAACGAGTTTGTTTTGTACCATACCTAAGGAGTGCCCTCTGACGACGCCCAGTACAGGGGAGATTACAATACTGTATAGACTATGGGAATATATAAAATGTGCTAAGGGGGGATGGGTAATGCCTTAACGCTATTTTAATAGTTTGCTTTACTTTAGACATTATTATAATAGTGTATATTACTACATAGTAGATAGTTTAACGGATCCTTAGAGGATGGGTATCCCAAACATTCTTTAAGTTACTTGTATTTCAGTTGTTATTTCACTTGAGTTGGATTTATTGATAAAAGAATGTTAATCCTGACTCAAGTGTTTTTTGTTTTTCTTTACGCTTGGGTCAGACTGAGTGATACAACATTTAAGACTAACCTTTGGAGTTGGAGCTTCGCTTCGAGATCCATCTATCTATTCAGCTTGTAGCTATTCAGTTGATTCCAGTCATGTATTCATATTTTTTTGTATTTGACTATTGTATTCGAGACTTCTTTTGTATTTGTTTAACTCTATTTATATATAGTAGCTTCATGAACTACTATTCATGTTTTTCCGCTGCTTATTGTTATATTACTCTGTGTCTGTGATTCTGCGATTATTTTATTTACTATATATGCTGAGTTTTACCAAATATAAACTAACAATCTGTTATTTTGAGCAATTCAAGTCCAACATGTGTGGATACAAATGGTTGAAAATATCGGATGTTACAATTGGTATCAGAGCGAGGTTTTAGGCAAAACTCAACATATAGAGTAAATTTAATTACGGAATAACTTCGTTCGAGCTTGAGTTCTTCCTCTTTGATTCGGGTTTCCTTCGAATTTTGGAACTCTCCCATTCGTTCTGAAATCCTTTCTTGTCTTACCTTGTCCAAATTCTTCTTGATTCTGGAGTATCCCATAGTTCCACTGGATGATTTGTAAAGGGGAGAAAATCCTTTACAATAGGCATTGATTCACCGAAGATTTTGTATTCTCGATTTTCGATGTTGCTATTTCTGGCTATGCCCGAATTCTATTCTTTTGTGATCGGATGTCGATTTGCCTTAGAATTCTGCATCGATCTAATTCTTGTTGTCTCGGTTGACCCGGTTATGGTCACCCGTGATTAATATCAGTCTATCCATCTTCCTATTTTGTTACTTAATCATCTTATCTTCGTTTCGAGCATATCTTCTAGTTAGAGTCCTCTTTGGTTAGAATTCCCTTGTAATTTGAATTTCTATCCTTGCTTTGAAATCCATTTTCGTATCATCGAGCGAGGGTGTGTTTTTGTAAACTAATATTAAAAATGTTTTATACATTGTGTTGTTTGAGTTGTTAATATTGATTTGGGGTTTCAATCGATTCGTCTAATCAACGCTATCGATAGGAATTCCAAAACACTTGAACAGAACAAACTGACAGAATATTATTTTCAAATTTGGTAAATGAAATAATTTTGTATGATTATATTATATCTATAAGTAAAATTTTATAAAATTAAATAGTTAAATAAATTGGACGTTTAAAATAATTATATTGGATTTTCACTTATTGTTTGTCAACCATTGACTTTTGTCACATAGAATAAATAAATAAAATTATAAACATGGTTTACCAATTGATTTAGAACTTGAAATGAATTTAAATTTAGAATTTGAGAATTTAATTTCAGGTGATTCCAAACTTTGGTTTCAAAGTTTTTAAATGCATATTAGTTAAAGTATTTTCAAATAGAAATTGTTTCCAAAGAAGTTTTAAATGTTTAAATCAGTACTCTTCTCTTTTGTCGCTGGAAAATAATTTCGATGATGGCAGCCGCATCATCGTGGTTCATTTTCGAGTTTCGAAGTGGAGAGACCAATTCTTAGCTTTGCTACACTCTTGTTTTGGAAAATAAATTTGATTTGAATTTCTTAAATATGACTTATAATATATATATATATGTATATATTTATAAATTTGATTTGATATATATATATATATATATATAGTGTGTGTGTATGTGTATTTATCATGGTTTGAAGTGAATCGGAAATTTAATTCTTAAATTTTATGTTAAAGGTGATTTCAGTTATAAATGAAGCCTAAAATTTTGAATAAATATTTAAACTTGAAATAATTGAACTGGGAAAATTTTACTTTTATAATACTCAATTGCATTCCAACATAACTTACTTTAATCACTCGAAAGTTGAATATGCAATTGAATAATTTACAATGTAAAATGATGTTAGAAGGAATTTATAAATAAATTTGAGTGGTTATAACAAATGTTATACACTTAATTTTTAGTTATAAAAATTTTAACAGAGATAAATAAAATAATAAGTTAATTGAATAATAAATGAGATAGATAAAATAAATTCTGTTTTGATGAATTAATAAATTGAAATTAAATCAACCGAAATGAAATACCTTGAATTTAAAATCAAATATTGAATACTAAATAATTTGAAATGAAATTTATATAGTTTTAAATAAATTGTTTTATTTTTTATTTTAATATATTTTTCCTTCTGGTTGTTTCTATTCTCCTTCCTCGTTCCTTTTCGGGGAAGAAAAGTTTTGAGTGGGGGAGAGTGTAACGATCCGTAAATTTTATTTATTTATTAACGTATTTAACCGAATTTTTATGACATTTTAAATAATTGAACTTGGAAATAAAAATTTAATATTTGGAATACGTGTATTTAGACATAGCAAATGGTAAATTTTCATCAGAAAATATGGAAGTTTATTTTATTGTGTAATTTTATTTCAATTCGAATCAGTTAATATTTGATGATAATAAAATGTTTTCCAAGCCTGAATATTTTTATACAAGAAATTTGTAAATCATCTTCTGAGTGAGACGTCATATTTCATTTCTCCAAATTTGGACTATTGTTGCTTCATTTACCTTATTAATACTTTTATGATTTCAAAAAGCATTATGATTTCGAAAGTGCTATGATTTCAAAAGAATTATAATTTTGAAAGTGTTACGATTCTGAAAATGAATATTATTTAAAGTGAATAATGTATCAATTTGATATGGTTTAAAATGAATATGATATTTTGATATGAAGTATGAACTATTTGAAATGAAAGGACCACGGTGTGAAATAAGCATTTGGTTGTTAAAGAGACCGGAATCGGATGTTGTCATACTCTCTGCCAATATAGAAAACCACTTTAACAACTGTGTAAGTGGTGGAGATTCCAAAACGAAATAGGATGGTTTGGCGATGATTTTATATGGTATTTACGTATCCCTGACTCCCATGAGTCAGCTTGATTTGGCTAAAACAGGAGCTATACGGGCCAGGTGGGGTCATTGTCCCGATCGAGTACATTTCTTCGATACCATTTTATTGCTTCTGTGATTCAATTGGGTGCACCTTTGATTTGGAAGTGTGTCATGAGGTGGGCCATAATAAATGTTATGCATTACCACCAGTTCGAGAGTGCAAACGGTATATCTACCCTGGCATTGCCTCGCGTGCCTTGTCACATGCCTTATTGCGCCTTCTACGAGTTTGGTTTGTACCACACCTATGGAGTGCCCTCTGATAGCCCTCCAGTTTACGGAGGAATTACGGTACTACATAGACTATGGGAATATATAAAAATATGTTAAGGGGGATATGGGTAATGACTTAACACAATTTAAATAGTCTACTTTACTTTAGACAAACTATAAAAGCATATATTACTATATAGTATATAGTTCCATGGATCCTTGCAGGATAGAAATCCCAAACATCCTTTAAGTTATTTTTATTTCAGTTGACAATTCACTTGAGTAAAATTAACTTGTATAAGAATGTTAATCCTGACTCGACCGTTTTGTGTTTTGCTTTATGCTAGGGTCAGACTGAGTGTCACAACATTTGAGACTCGCCTTTGGAGATTGAAGCTTTGCTTGAAGATCTGTCTTATCTATTTAGCTTCTCCAGTTGTTTTGTTCAGAATTGTCATCTGTTTGTATTCGAGACTACATTGCATTTGAGATATTCTGTTGTGTTTTATTTCAAATCCCAATGTTAATTAGTAGCTTCATGAACTATTATTAATCTATTCCGTTGCTTATTATTATATACTCTGTGTCTGTGATTCTGTGATTGATTTATTTACTCTTTATGATGAGTTTTGCCAAATGTAAATTAACAGTCTGATATTTTGAGTAATTCAAATCCTACATGTGTGGATGCAAACCGTTCAAAATACCAGGTCGTTGCACTTAGAATTTGGTTGCTTCATCGTCGTCATAAATTAGTATGGATCATTAGTACGTTTGAACCCTTGATCCATGATATGATATAAATAGATGCATTCATATAGATTTATCAATGCCAATATAAATGGATTATACTACATCATGCCTATATGTTGTATATTGCATACATTCAGGAAGCTGACTTGTTCAGGAGGCCGACTACTAGATTGCATTCTTGCATTTAGTTAAGTATCATAGGACATGATCATGTATTCCTATTTGTTCGTCTATGTGATAAATAAATGTATTGATATGATTTTGATTGAATAGGTGTGAATTGATTGACTTAGATGTTGTGTTTGTCAAGAAGTGAAGGAAGATACCCTATGTGCCGAAAGGATCGGTGCCCAAAGGGATAAAAGGCTTCGACCTTGATGTGAAAGGCTGACTTTGGAAGAAGAGGAGGTTGTATTTTTCGGACAGCAAAGACCTTCAGAATTTGGTCTTAAGTGAATGTCATCATTCAAGGTTTATATCCATCTAAGGGCGCTAATATGTATCGAGATATGAAGAAAAGCTTCTATTGGAAAGGAGTGAAGAGATATGTTAGCGAATGTGTCAAGAGATGCTTCGCATGCTAGAAAATTAAGGCTGAACATCAAAAGCCAAGTGGATCATTACAGTTTTTGGAGGTTCCAATGTGAAAGTGAGATTCGATTTCAATGGACTTTGTTAATGGTTTGCTGATGACAAGGAAAGGGAACGGAAGTATATGGTTTATAGTAAGGAGATTAACTAAGAGTGTCCATTTCATTCCGGTGAAGTCCATGAGGATGACAGCAAAGTTAGTTGAGATATATGTGTAGACTATAGTGAGACTCTATGAATTCCAAGTACTATAGTTAATAACCAAGGCCCGTTTACTTTTGGTGGAGCCTATAGGGTACTTTGGGTACGGAGCTATATATGAGTACATCTTGCCACCCACAAAAAGACTAACAGCCTGTAATGACCTGAATTTCGAAAACTTCGTGTTTAAACATTTGAATTATTTAAATATTTGAATCTTGGATTAAATAATATTAAAATGATTTAATAAGCGTGTTAATTACTTTTAAATCATAACTAATGATGGTAAACTTATTTTGGGAAAATGTTTACAAAAATATATTATTCAAAGGAAAATCGATAATGTGATCGAAAATTGGTTTATCGATAAAAAGCTTTTCGATTGATATAAGTTGTTTGAACTCTTTTGCACTTGTTTAATGATCAAATGAATACATTAGCAACTAATTAACACATACACCTCTTATGACCACCCGCCATCTCGACCCTTGAAAAATCGACATAAATACGCCCATTGTATAACATGTCGAACGATCGAGTGCCGGAAAGACAGATTGTTGAGGGAAAAGAAAGGAGATAGAAGAAGAAGAGACAAAAAAAAATAGAATCTCACAACGGATTGAACGACATATAGTATGAATAGCATTTTACACAAATCAATAATTGTAATATACATATCTCAGATCAGAGTACACAAATCAATAATTACCAGCCTGGGCAAATATAACAACCTGCCCTCACAATTGCTAGTTATTTCAACAAAACACTGCAGCGGAAATAAACAAGTACGAGTAATACGCCTTCGCCATCCAGCTCGTCTCCTGAACTCCATAGCAGCCTAACCTAAACCTGAAACACTCGATCTGACTCGAGCATTATAATAAAATAACACCCGAGTTAATATGGAAAACCAGCGTGAGAAAATACACTCAATTTGAATTATTAAAGCTATCAAAATCCTTTGAAAAACAAAGGTATCTCGTAGGACCACGCCACACATAAACACGATGGGTTTTTACCTTACGATAACCAAAACATTTCATATCAAAACCTATGATATTATAATAGTATCTTAGTACAAATACTTATTCAAATAGCTAAAATGCTTGCATATCACGTTTCAGCATAGTTGGGCATAATCAAAACCGTACGGCGCATACTGGAGAATGGATTCCATCTGAATGACTAGGCATGAGGGTACCACCTGTCACAGCACACGTCTAGAACAGCTATCATTCCGGGTGTTCCCACCCTTTTCGATCTATCCCTGATCAGGATGACCAAATATGCTATCAACCCGGGTGTTCCCACCCATTTTGAGCTCCTTCCATGACCGTAGTAATAATATCCAAGGGTATCTAGAAAGGTGAGAAACATACCCTAATTCGGTGCTACCAACTTAGCGTTGCTGCATCTTCCATGCTTTTCAGTCATTCCCGGTTGATGAGACTAGAGGCTACGATTACCTTTTTAGAAATATTTACTTAGAATGCTCATTGTCCTCCAATGACAATGTTCTGATAGCATTCATCCATACAAGACCGTTCCCGGTCCGAACAGAACCGAAGGCACTATTCCTACTACATCCATTTTGGAATCACCCTCAAGATTAGTAGCGATTAGCCCTTGCACTTCAATGCTCCATCTTTAACTCCAAGCTCTTGTCTTAATTTCGAAAACGTACTCGTTGGATCAACATGGTTTTCAGATAACAAATCTGACCCCGATCTCTTTGAAACAACGTTCGCTGTTTCCGGTAAACTCAACCCCGGTTCTTTAGAAAATAAACAGATGAAAATATGATCGAAGATCAGAGCCTAACCGTTAGTGGATGGATTTCCTTTAAACATCCTATAAGAACGAAATGATTTTACACGTACAGTATAGCACCTTCAACGGTAACCGTACCATATAAATTCCCGTATTTCTCCTAGATATTTCCAAAGTTATACTTAGGTCCAGATTTGATAGTTGGTTATTTAACTATCAAATAAACAATCAATTCAACCAAACTCCATTTTCAATGAAAACACCAAGTCTCTTTTTAATTTAATTTTAAAGAAATAAATTCCTTTATCCAAATTATACATACTTATTACAAACTATCTGTTCAAAAATATTCAAAAGAAACCATTTAAAAATAATATGGAAAGTACCACTATGGTATCAAACCATGGATCACACCTCAATGGTTACGTCTCAATCCCAGAGAAATCCAAAACTTAGCTGCAGTAATGACCCGCCATTTCGGACAATTAAATTCGACAATGTCAGATTTGAATCGCTCTAAATACATACTGTTAATATATATATTTGGCATAACTTAGCCTATACAGTAAATAAATCAATCACAGAATCGAAGACATAGAGTTTACAACAAACAGCGGAATAAAACAAATACTAGTTCATAAATCTACTACAGGAATAACATAGTCTGAAAACAAATACATCAGAAATCCCAGTACATGAAAGTTCTAGTACAAACAGATGACACATTTGAACATACAACTGGAAATAACAGAAATAAACTGAAAGCTGAAATAGATAAGCTAGATCTTCCAGTGAACTCCAGCTCCAAAGGAAGAATCTCAAACTGTTACATTCAAGCTGACTCGAGCGTAAAGCGAAACAAAACACTCGAATCAGGATTAATATTTTTATGTAGATAAATTTGGTTCAAGTGAAATTTCAAGCAAATGCAATATAACTTAAAGGGATGTTGGGATTCCATCCCTTAAGGATCCGATAAATTATCTACATACATAGTACAATATGCAACATATGTAATGTCTATAGTAAAGTAAAATATATCAAAATAACATTAAAGCGTCACATATATCCCCTTTAACACATTTTATATATTCCCACAGTCTATACAGTACCTTAAGCTCCTCCGTAAACTGGAGGTTCACACAGGGGGCACCCTATAGGTATGGCACAAAAGAAACTCCTAAAAGGCGCGATAGGGCATTGACACGGCACTCGAGGCAATGCCAGGGTAGATATACCAATTGCACTCCCGGGCTGGTGGTAATGCATAGCAGCTACTATCGCCCACCTCGAGACACGCTTTCAATAAAAGGTGTGCACACCAAATCGAATCAAAAAAGCAATAGATAAGGTTTCAAAGAAATGTTTTCGTTAGGGGAAATGACCCCACTTGGCCCGGTATAGCTCATGTTTTAACTATTTAAAATTAATTACTAGCAGTCCAAAATTGAGTAAGATTAACTCACCTTGATTTTTACGTTGCCAACGTTCCAATTTTAAATTAAATCGAACACGTTCGATTTAATCTAAATTTTTGCTAGCTTCGATCGACTCCAGATCTGGTCCACGGTATAGTGCTCGACGCTGCGATTCCAGCGTCACTTGTTTCATCCGACTCCCACCTTGTATAACAAAGATACGAATTTTTAAAGGTTGGAATATAATTTTTATAAATAAATTTACAAATTTTCTTTTTTTTTCTAACACCTGCAGATCTGGCCTTACAATATGAAATAGGAAATCAAGGTCGTTCTTCTGTTTCTTCCTTCACGTGTAAGCTGTTCAACAAAACCCAAAGTCGCCACCGTTCCCATGCATGGCGCCGCCACCACGATCACCTAGGACATGATCGAACATCGCCGATCGACGCACCATAGCACACTCCACCCACGCCTGGAGTCAATTGAAGCTCGGCTGCACCATGCTCTGGAAAAACGCAAACGAACTCGTCACCTTCTCGAGGCAATTCCGACGAATCTACACCCCCATCGACGATTTCGACCGTTGGATCTCTAGATCTTGTCAAGCTCTACCATTTCCTAGTTGATGATTTTGGCTAATATTGTGTGGATGGGAAGAAAATTGAGGAAAAAGGTCACATAGTTTCAGCCATTGAAATGTTTTAAGTGGCGTGGCGGCTATGAAATGTTTCAGCTTGGGTTAATGTTCATAGCCAATATAGGTTATATTCACAATATTTTAATATTATTTCTAAAATTACAAGCTTTTTCAAACGAAACGTGTCGCCTGGCGTTTATAAAATGTTTTACCTCTATTCCGAACATAATGGAACATGTTTCGGGACCTAATTTGATCGTCCATGGAAGATAGCTCTTGAATCGAATTAAAATATTAAATTTTTGATTTTTATTTCAACGCGTTTCTATCCCGTACAACCAAACAGTAACTCCAAATGCTACAAAATTTGAAATCCGATAATAATACACTATTACGGATCCAATGGAATAAGTTTCGTCGAATTCCGAAACTGTGCCCCGGAAGACTATTTTAATATGTCGATTAAATCGAGCGATTTTCAAAATCGGCGAAATCGTTTAAAATTTCGATTTTTAAAACTTATAACTCCATTATAATTCAATAGAATTTATATTCGTATTAGAAATCATTCTGATTTATTTTAAATCGAAATTCAATAATTTACATTTTCTCCTAATATTAATTTCACAATTAAATTAATATATAAATATCAATTTTTAAATTTATCTACTTTTAAATCCCATTCAACAATAAAATGTAATAATTCTAATCCAAAAGAATTTAGGTTGACTTAAAAATCATTTTTGTTCACGTTTAACTGCATATTCGCATAACTACTGAATTTTAAATATTAAATTATATTTCACCAAATTAAATTTATCGCTATATTTGAAATTATAAACCATTTCACTGATTCTTCCATATTCAAAATCAGTTAATAATTAAATTCAATAAAATAAAGTGTAACGACCCGTAATTTCAATCCCGAAAATTACAGATAGTTATTGAAAAGAAGAAAGAAGAAGAAGAAGAAGAAAAAGAAACAGAAATACCAAAACACAGAAAACCTCACATTCACAGCGGATCGAAATATAATATCACATAGATAGCAATTTTTACAAAGAAGAACTGTATCATTACACTTATATTTTTATACATCAGAGTTACATCATTACACAAATACCGGACAGTTAAAACTAACTTGTCCCAGATAAACTATAATATAT
This sequence comes from Allium cepa, assembly GCA_030765085.1. NCBI lineage: Eukaryota > Viridiplantae > Streptophyta > Magnoliopsida > Asparagales > Amaryllidaceae > Allium > Allium cepa. Next base: position 180,852,909 of record CM060940.1, read on the forward strand.
ATCACTGCGGATAAACACTCTATACGTTCCTGTCCTCAGCTCTCCTCCTGAGCTCCAAAACGTCCTTACCTGCAAATTTGTAATACTCGGTCTAACCCGAGCATTACATCAAAGTAATACCCGGGTCAGGCCGGAAACCAGTGTGAGTAAACCCATCTAACATGGAATACAAAAGCATACAACTCATATGAACCCGGGTAACTTATATCAATTTACAACTTCACAAAATACTATAGACATCACCTATTTCACAAAGAAATTTCTAAGTACCGGAACTTAGATTATATGGTCCAATTCATTTAAATCATTCCAATACACCTATTGATTTCACGTAAAAATTTATAAAGAATCGAAGTGGTTTCGGGTATTAACTAGTACCGACTTCGGTCTCTTCGAATTTCAGTTCTTCTCAACACATGTCATTCAATTGAAATACAATTCAACTTTAAATTAAAGGTGTCACCCTTTACTTAGCAATTCCTCATTGATAAATAACCGCATCATCATTGTCCATACAAAACACATCATATCGCGAACCATTTCATATCAGGGGTATCAATCAATTCAGGGCATTTAATCATCATTTAGTCATACATAAGCAAGATAAATCAATCCTACCATCTCGAATCAATTACCTTTAAGTCCTGCTTATTAATAAGCATAACCTAATTGATTTCCATCCCGAAATCATTCATCTTAGTTAATCCTTCCTGATTAATTATTCTTTAATTATATTACAATTATCGTCATTGGCTAATTACTTTCATTAAGTAATTATACTTAGCCAAACTCCAGGAATGTTTATCCTCAATTAATCAATTAAACTTAATTAATTGTATTCATTAATCAACCCCTATTACTCATAAACAGTAATTACCCCTCTGTGATTACTTAATTAATTATTAATCCCTTTTTGATTTATTACACGAAAAATTCTTTCTTAATTACTTCTACTAAGTAATTACCCTTTATTACTTCCCATTAAGTAATTCCTTTTATTACAACCGTCAATTATGAATTATCTCTTAATTATTCACTTAATTAATTCTCAATTATTTATAACCTTAATTATTGATTCATAAAACTTAATTACTCATTTAATTATCACTAATTATTTAATTAACCATTAATTACCAATTTAATTAATCATTAATCCTTACTTAATTAGTTAATTACCATTATTGGTTAATTTACTTTAAGTGGTTAATTAAATTCTTATGTTCAAATTGATTTAAACACAAGATTATAATTATCAATATTTAATTACACATTTATTAAATCTTACATTACTTATTTAATTACAAGTATAAATTAATTTTCCTTTTAATTTACTTACACATTATATTACTTATCATCTTACTTTGTAAACTTTTCTTGATAAATTTAATCAAGTCTTAGCTTCAACCTTGCCAGCTTTAATAACTTAATTTATACTGACTTAGTTTAACATTTGACTTAAGATTTAATTTTAAGCTAACCCTTAAAATAAAACCCCGAAGAAATCACGGCGCTAGCTCGAGCAAAACTCAGGATTTCCCCTTAACTTTCCCGCGTCCCTTCTCTCTTCTACTCGTATACTTCTTCCACTCTCTCTCCTTTTTTTTGTTAAGTTTAATTATAACAGTAGCATGCAAACCCATTCACGTACCAGGAACCCAAAGTTACCCTCCATCATACTCGAGTATCACTCGAGTCGAACCAACCACGAAGCCGCTGACACTTCCCACCGCCGTGCACGTGCACACGGCAACAACGACGTCGCCACTCCCGGTCACTTGCTCCACACATCGGCAATCGTCTAAAAGTTCAACCCAAACCTTCGAATCAACGTCACGAAGTACAGAGGAAAATTGAAGCTTCCAGTCAAAACTGGAACGCTCGTCTTCACCAAAATCCACTTCGACATGGACATCCCGACCACCAGAGTCGTCACGCCTTCACCCACGCCTTCCTTCACATCTCAGCCACGTCCCCTACAAATCCGGTCGAACTCGATACAACGAGGAACATGAGTCGTCTAAATTCCCATAACTAGTTAATACTAGGGTTTAAAACTTAATTAGCTTATCGCCAATGCCATGACGAACTGGAACACCTGTCGCCATTTTTCCTGACTTCACCATCAGCCATGCTAGCATCGTGCCAAGTCTCAACACCTAGTGTAACTTCGGTCGCCATAATTTAATTAAAACACATATTCTGTTCAACTGTAAACTGCTCTTTACATACCAAATTAAAAATCACAATTTTCATCTTAAACATCCTATTTTCTAAAAATGATTCAAGTTATACAATTGAATTAACAATTTATGATATTCGAATTTAACATACTTTAAAAAAATTCCTGTAAAACTAAATTTTTAGAGGCAACTCGTCACTATCCTTCTTAAAAAAAAATTATGTCTTGATTTATGTTCGAACACACTTGTTTGGTTCAAACTCTAAACCTATCAGTGCCTTAATGAAGATATATTGAATTCTTTTTGCTAAATTCCCAATTCTGTTGCAGAATAGAGAAAAGAAACAGGCATATTCTAAACACACGGTAAAATCATACATTTATATACAGAGTTACTTAAATACTTCAACATGCAACACTATCATCATCAAGAATTTCACATCATTACTTCCTACTCCTATATCATGCAACAGATTTAATCAAATATAGGATTGTTTACTCACCTTAGATGCAGTTGAACATAGGAGTTTTGAAATTTTCTGCTTTAATCTGGATTTAAAAATGTGCATGCCTTTTTTTTATTTCCAGAAAACTGAATTGCTTGAAACATCAAGACAGAAATGCTTTGAGGCTTGATTTGTGTAACTGGAACAAAGTGATGATGATCTAGGACTTTGAAAACCTGTTTGGTTCCAGGTTTTGAGAAAATGGTTACAGGTTGATGACATTTCTCTGGTTTGAGGAATTTTTTACGAGCTTTAACTTATTTCTGGTTTTAGAAATGAACCCAGTTTCTTTGATTACAGGGTTTAACTTAAAAATGATTACAAGTTGATCTTTGATATTGAACTTGAGGAATATTTCAGGTTATGGTTTCTTAGTGGATTTCTGAATAGTTTACAGGTCTGTTCTTCTTACATTTTTTTTTTTGAAAAGAAAATGAAAGTGAGAAGGAAGATAGGATTTTTAAATAGAATTTTATTTTGATTTATAAAAATTTAAAGAAAATGAAACAAATTATGACACTTGTCTCATATCTTATTTAATTGCTTAACACGTGTTACTTAAGAAGTTTAAAGTTTAAACACTTTTCATAACTTATTATTATATTATTTGTAAAAGATTTTAAAAGTTTTTGAAATAAATTTCCTAATTAAATAAATACATTTCTAAATTAACAAATGCTTTTCCAACTCTAAATAAATAAAACCTTTAAAAGAAAATAAAATAAAAACCCATTTTATATAAATAAAATCTTATACATATATTTTAAATCCAAACTATTTTTAAAATATCTATTTTTTTGAATTTTAAATCTAAATATTCAAATTCAAATTGAATTTCAAAAACTATTTGTTATATATATATATATATATATATATATATATATATATATTTAAACAAACACAAATCCAATTTGTATATAATAATTCTATTTAAAATTTATAAAAATATATATACAACACATTATTATTATTGGTTTGAAATTAACAATTTTGCCGAATTTAAAATAATTTAAAATGGAGATTGTCATATTTAAATTTGTTCAATTTATAATTCAATATTTTATTAATTAACCCAGTTTGTTAATCAATTACAGATGTCCAAAAACTCGGGTTTCCACATAAAGTAAATGTTCAAAATTAAACGACCAAAATCCCGTGTCGTTACACTTTTTCTAGCTTGTAAGGTTTTAAAATGTTCTAATGGATAAGAGATATTATCATGAGAATGGTGTAAGTATAATTAGCATAAAGGAGAAGTGGCTTAAAGGCGAAGTGATTGGAGGTAAGGCTTCCATGGCATGAAAGGGGGTGATTGCAAGTTTAAAGAGCACCATCTTCATCCTATAACAGGAGAGGAACGGCCCTAGGAATTAATCACAAATTCACAAACCAAAAACCAAGCTTTTCTAATGACTTCTACTTCTCTAAATATTCTAAATGAAATAGTTGCAAATCAACTCCAAATTACTTCAAACTTTGCCACAAGCCTTAGTGCAATATTAGAACACTTTCCACCAGGCCAAAAATTGAAGAAGTGGATCCATACTCCCCCACCATGGAATGGCCGTGAGCATTGGGTGTGAGTAGGAGAGGAAGAGCGCAAGGCAGAGCAAGGCAGAGCAAGGAAGAAGAGGAAGAAGGTGGTTGCAAGGTGGAGGTTTGACTAGGCTACATGGATCTTGGTTATTTAATGGATTAAAGGTGAGTTAATACCTTACTTTGAATGGAAAATATAACATATATGTTGTGTTTGATTGTGTTTAAGTTGTTTGAATTGTTGTTGACATACGTTCAAACATTAGTTTGAATTTTGCTTTGAAAGTAAGTGGCACATATGATCCATATGTATAGACTTGGAATAGAATTGTATGACATGTTACAAGGCCTTGGAACAATGCACATAGTTTATAGATGGACTTTGGTTTAGATCGGACTCTGATTTGAAAGTGCATTTATAGCGGTAGTCGTTATGTATGCAGTTAGGAATTGTCTGGTATTCATCGATTGCTATGGAACTTTGTAGAGAGATCTTTAGCGGTTTCTTTCCATATTTATAATTTCCTATGTGTATGTTTGTTGCTATTGAAAGCTTAAACGGTAAAATTAAGTAACATCAGGATAAGTGGTCATAACATCGCTAGTGCAAAACTTCCCCGCTTGGACTTAATTTTTGGACTTTAAAAGTTTGAAAAGATATTTAGATTTAGTATTTTTTTCATTCTTTTTACAAGTGTTTACTGATTGTTATCAGAGTATTTTAAAAGGGGTTTTATATCTTTATGAATATTTAAGAACTAGTTGTGAATTTTTTAAAGGAGAGATATTTTGTTAAAATATACATAAAACATGTTTTTTTCAAATTTTTATAAAGATTTTATAAACTTGTTATTTTCAAGTAATATTTTGAGTAAATGTTTTAAAAATTGTTATAAGTATTATAAAATATTTTAAAAGCATTTTTAAGTATGTATAGTTTTTAGAAAAGGTGTTGACTATTTTATATCTTATGTAATAAATATCTTCTAAAAATGGTTTATTTAATATCGAGTTTTGGTAAAAAAAACTAAGTGGCACATATATATATCTGTGTGTGTGTGTATGTATATATATATATATATATAATTTTTAAAAAGGGTTTTAAAAGTATAAACAAAAGGTTTAGAAAGGGTTGGTACTTGCTTAATGGCCAAATGATTAAATTGTTTAATTACTTATTTGAAAGTTAATTAACTATGCTTAACATTAAAAGTACCGACGACGTTGGCTTATCGATTTATGGGAGTTAAGATTGAGATCGAGTAAGGACGGAGCAACAGAGTTCTAATCTATAAATTTCACTCTTGAACGAGGATTAGTTAAGTCGAAAAATGTCGAAAATGTGCTAATCATATTGATTTATTATTTGTTTAGGGAAATCATTAATATTGTACTTAACAGTAAATGCCGATGAGGTAGACTTATCTATTTGTGAGTTTCAAAAATGAAGTGTCTAGGCAAGGCTTTGATGCAACCAGTGCTCTAACTTACTTGGCTTCACCCTTGAATAAGGAATAGCTAAGTTGGATTGTCGGAAAGGAGTAAGCGTCCAATCATGATTTCTATAAGCAATCGTCTTTAGAACCGGATAATTAACTTGTCAAATGATGAAACAGACCAATTATGAACTTAGATCTTTCAAAAAAATGTTAGTTAAGATAGAAGCAAATATAAGAATAGTATTGGGTTTGTTATGAGAATGTATTAATAACATTCGTCTTTAACCCTTTTCGACTATACTTATGAATGTAAATAGATCTTTAGAAGAACGATATAAAAATAAGCATAAGCAAAATAGTCTTGGTTTTGTTGTGAAAATGTTTAAGTAACGTTAGTCTTAAAGGCTTTTGAATGGATTTGTGAAAGTACTTAGGTCCTTAAAATGGATACTCTAAAGGAGATTATAAGTATACAATCTTTTGGAAAAAAGATAGAAAAAGTAGGAGTTTTATCATATAACGGAAGTTTACTAATAAAGGAGTTTTAATTAATAAAAGGATTAATTAAATAAAAGGGATTAGGTGTTGCTTAAGTAGCTTAACCAAACCTTTTCTAGCTTGATCGTGTTTTGTATGAGTTGATATTGTTTTGTATGTTCATTAGTTTATAGAAAGTATATTATACTTGGTTTCCATCTATAAACATCTATCTTGTACCAGGTAATCGATTAGACGACTATCATAATTGACCAAATATAACTCTGGAAATATATAAAAGAAACATGGGAATTATATGGTATAGTTATCTTCAGTAATGTTATACTGTATTATAAACTCACTATGTTCTTCTAGGACAAATGATAATAAATCTGCTCACTTAAACAGTTAGGAGGTTATCTTTATTTTCGAAAGAACAGGAGTTGAGTTTACCGAAAATTCATCGATTGGTTTTGAAGCATCCAGTAAGTGGGACGAGTGCACTTATATGAGATGACTCGAACCTTTAACCACTTCAAAACCATATTTGTGATCTATGTTCTGAAAGTAATAAAGAAGTGGAATGTTATAGGGCTGAACTGCAACGACCCAGAATGTCTGTCATTTGAAATTCGTATATTGAATTGATTTTAAATATTAACAAGTAAAATTTGTAAGTCGAATAAATTTTATTTCGAATATCTAGATTTAATTGGATAACTAAATCGATAATTTAATATTTGAAATTACAGAAATAATTGGAAATTGGGTTTAATGTGATTAAATTTGATTTGTAAAGTTGTATTAAATTATATTTGAATTAGAATGATGTTAGAGAACTTTTAAAATCGAATTAAAATTTAAATTGTAGAATTGAATATTTTAATATTTAATTGAAGTGTAAAAAAGTCATTTTTAAACAATCTCGGATTTCGACGAAACCAGTTTCATTGGATCCAAAATGTTAAATTATTGTAAGATTTCAAATTTCATGTCAATCGGATTTACGATTTGTCCGAGGCAAGCTAAAACGCACTGAAATCGGTTTAAGTGAATTTTAAATTTAAATAGTCAATTTGAAAACCTATTTTCCAAATACGATCGAATTGGCTCCTGATATATATTCCATTGCGTTCAGAATAGGGGTAAAACATTATAAACGCCAGGCGGAACGCTTCGTTTGGAATTCGGAATAGTGTTCCAGAATTTTCTATATAAGGCCCCATATTTCTTTCATTTGCATACAAAACCCTAGGGTTGCAGCAGCCGCCACCAACAGTATCAATGGACGAAATCTTTCCCTCTTCTTCCCTCAAAATCTCTCGATCCGTGAAGAATTATCAAAAATGTTCAACTGCAAATGTGTAGAGCACAGCGAGATCCGTCGATCAACGGTGGTGATCGTTTTTAGAGCTACGGATCGAAGGCAATTTCCATTCGAATGGCCGAAGTTCGTGCACGAAAATCGAAGCCAAGATGGGGCCGAGTTCAACCGCGCGTACGGCGGTGGTCGGTGGAGGCAAGGGCTTCGACGTGAAGCTCGTCGATCGACTTCTAGATCGTCAACGTGGTCGCGGAAATTTGATGATAAAGGCGGCCGAGATGGGTTTTGTTCGATCGTGAATGGGAACGTGGGGAAGAAGGAAAAAAAGCGCGGCCCAGATTCTTTACTTCAGAAATGAACGGCCCTGATGAAATTAGGTTAAAATTAAAAAGAAAATAGTAATTAATTTATTTAAAATTCGTGTAATCTTTGTAAGCGATATCTTTGTCGTACGAGGTCCATTTTGGACGAAACAACTTGCATTGGAATCGTATGGACGAATACTACGCGATGGAGCTGGATTGGGATTGATTTGAGCTAGTTTGAATTTTGGGTAAAATTAAACGCACGTTTAATTTTATTCGGAATAAAACGCTGAAAGCGCTATTGGAAGCACGGTGAGAACTTCTCACTCAATCGAATTGTGTTTCGATTTCAATTTTAAATAGTTATATTTAAAATTGCTTGATTGTGCGATTGAATGATAAATTGCTATCTGTTGTATTGAAATAGACCCTATACGCCGCATATTAAGCGGAGGTTATTATATTAAACACATATACCACGATATTCCACCTTGAAGTGGAATTGATATTATATATGTACTTGGAGTTGATTTCCCGCATTATATAGCAGATGAGACCCTATTGCGCCGCATAATAGCGGATGATATTTTTATATAAACCCATGTACCGCGATATCCCGTCTTGAAACGGGATTGGTATTATGCTAACATCTGTGGATGCAGGGAAACAGGTTGGAGGGATCCAATTGGATTCCTCAAATAATTGAATTTGTTTCAATGTTGTGTGTTGATTTTGTTATAATCTCTGTGTGATTATCTTTGTGATTGAAATCGTTGAAGGCTAAAATTTAGCCGAATATAATTTTTGGTATCGTTAGATACCGGAAATAAATAAAAATTGATTTTTGAAACTTCAGGTTGAAAGTTTATATGAAAATTTATTTTTGAGAATTGGATAAATTTAAAAAAAGGAATTCTAAAATAATAAAGTTATATTTTTTTAATCTCATTGAATAAAATTTCGAAATTTGGGAAAAACTTTAATAAATGGATTTCGGGTAATATTATTCAAAGGTTGAAGAATTTATTCAAAATACGGATTTTAAAGAGTTTGAAAAATAAATAAAAAATTGTTTTCTTTAAAAGGAATTTATTTTTAAAAGGAATAAATTTAAAAAATCCCATTTGGAAATTTAGTTGGTGTTTTGAAAAGAATTTGGAATAAATTTGAAAATTAGTTGGGGTTTAATAGAAATTGATTTCAATTTGAGATTTCAATGAAATTCACTTGGTGTTTAATTTCTTGGAAAATCAATATGGAATTTGATTTGGTCATTTATGAAATTAATTGAAAAATTGAATTGTTGTTGAAAGTGAATATTTGAAATCGATTTGAAAATCGTATATCAGTGGATATTTGGAAATTTAAATTCACCATGGAATTTATAAAGAAAAGAGAAATTTGTTTAAAAATAAACATTGATTTATTTTTGAAGTGTGGAAATAAATTTACAGATTTGGAACGTAAAATTAAAGTAAATCGGTAAGGATTTCTTTAATTGGTTTAAATGAACCATCTTGAAATGAAAGTGCATTCTCCCTGGAAAGCCGAATAAAATTTCTGAATAGCTTTGAAATATATATATATATATATAATTCTAGAATTGGTTTTGAAAATGATACTTTGGAGAAATTAACTTCTTAAGTTGTTTTAAATCTTTTAAATCCTTTAAGTAAAGATTTATTAAGTTGATATAGAAATGATTATTTCTAAGATTTATTCAATAATTGTTTTAGAAAATAGTTATTTAAATAGTTATACTCTATCTACTAATTTTATTTTAAAAATTAGTTTGGACTTAAGTTATATGTAATATTGGTATAATATTTTTATAACTAATATTTAAAATAAAGTGTCTAAAAATAGTTTTACTTTAAAATATTTCCAAGTATATACTTGGATAAATGATTTAAATTATTTTTAAGTATTCGAACTCAGCAGATTTTTCAGTAGAAATAAATGATTTCGGGAAATTTTTTTCGCGAGTGAAAAATGATTTGAAGTTAGTTTTCAAAGGATTGAAAAGTGATTTGAAATTTGTTTTTAAATGGCTGAAGTGTGAAAATATATCTTGCAAAGATATTTTTAAAATAATAACTGGGGGGAAATTATTAGAAATCCAGTAATTGTTGTGAATGTTGATTGATAGTTAAATAACCGACTATCAATATTTACCTTTGAATGGCGTTTGAATTTCGATGCGACCGGAGGTCGGATTCCAAGTGGATATTCGGAAACCACATCTAATCTTTGTGATTGTAATGGATGTTTTACCTTTAAGATCAAAGTGTTGTGATTTGTTGAAATCTGAATGAACACTTATTTTTAAAAATAAGCGCTCGTTATTCGATTTAGCCGGGAGAGGAACTTTGAGTCATAAATCCCATTCCGAATAGTGATTCGTAGTAATGGATAGCATTTGAAGACCGGTGTTGAAGACCGGGTATTCGTGAAAACGATAAGATAACCTATCGATTGTCTCTGCACCGATAGCTACGGTATGGAGATTTCCTTTGTGATGGAAAGTTCTATTGGGATTGAGAATACCCGGATTGCAAGGGCTTCTTCCGAAGTGCCTTCAGTTCTGTTCAAACCCAGAACAGACTTGTATGGATTGTATGTCTGACATTACATTTTGAGATATAAAACAGATTTCTTTCAAATACATTTCTGTTGGTGGCGGAGAATTTATTTTCTTAGCTTAACACCCTTCTCTGAGACATACGAACTCAAAGGTTATGTAGTTGATGGTTATCAGTGATGTACTCCCAATTTGGTAATGTGGCATGCTGAGTGCTGCTGATCATTTGTTGATCAAAGCGTGGCTTTGTGAAAATCGTAGCTTTGTGGATGAGACTTCGTCGAACCTCACAACCCGGTTATGGTCGAAACAGGAATCATAGCAGCAAGGTTATTTGAGGGTAGAGCCCTTTAAAGGTATGTCATTTCCATCTGGATTATGAGTGGTATCATGGTATGGAGCCCAGATATTTACTTTGTGGTTGCTACAAACTCATTTCTTTGTGGTTGTTGGTTGAGAGGATCCTCGAATAAAGGTCGCAAACGACAGGGGGATGGCATGCTCGTGTCAGTAGTTACCTATTACAGAGGTAACCCGGCCTTGCTAACAGAGATCGGTTAGGATCCGGGGGCGTCCCTCCAGAGGCGTTCCATTTTACTTGGGAAGTTCCTTTGCCCGACCATTTGTTGGAAATCGATTCATCCAATACGAGCTCTTTACGGTTTTAGTTGTAGAACCTGCCATTTACTTATGGTGGTCACCACTGTTTAGATGGTAGCTATAGTAGGCATAGTGCAAAATGTCTATGCTGGCTAAGATTAATATTGTAATTTCGAAATGTTTTCCTTCACTTTGCACTTACAGTAATAATATCAAAGAAATTTGCATATCAAGCATGTTTGACTATCATAAGGAGAAATCTCCTCCAATTCTGCGTTTGCATTGTGTGTGTGGCGGGGGGCCTTATGGTAGTTTCATTTTCCAAAAGCATTACGGGTCTATTTTAAAATATTTCTTTGTTTGTTTTTTTAACATAAACTGTTTTAAGTTCTCACACCAGTAACATGACTGACCTGGAGTTTATTGTTCCCTTCCTAAACTCTGGGTGCCCATCATTTTCTACACGGGCAACCTAGAGTCAAGTTATCAGGATATTCTGGAATTCAGGAGGTGCTGTGGAGCTCTAGAGGCAAGCTGGATGGCGAAGCGTATCACTTGTATATGATATTATCTTTTCCGTTGTGTATTCAGTTGTGAGGACAGGTTTATATAACTGTCCATTATTGTGTTGTGTTGTATATTGACTCTGATGATGTAATGTATAAAATGTACAGTTCTTTTGATTTAAAGATATTCATTTATCTATTATATGTAGTTCCGCTGCGATTGTGAGATTCTGATATTGTTTCTGTTGCTTCTTCTTTCTTTCTTCTTCTACCTCTTCTTCTTCTTTAACCCTAACAATTCGGTTTTACGACCTTCGATTGCTCGGCAGTTGATACAATGGACGTATTATTGTCGATTTTCGGGAGTCGAAAATCTTAATCGTTACATTTGGTATCAGAGCATTTGGTTAAGCAACAACCTTGGCTCTGTTGGGTGTTACTCATTAGAGATAGAGTTAGTAGTACTCTAAATGAGTGTGAGTGTAATGATAGATATGAGCGCTTATTTGTTAGTGAATAAAAAAATGTTTTATATTGTGTTTTCTTATCCGTTGAGTTGTTTGTGAATTCTGGTCGGTATGTGGGACGCCATATTATCGATAGGGATTTCTAAACACTTAAACGAGGCAAGTCGACATAGTATCATTTTAAATTGGGTAAATGAAATAATTTTACATCGATTATATTTTACATATAAAGGAAATAATTTTTCAGAAATTATTAAAGTGTATATAAATTGATTGTTTGGTTGTTCAAAATGTAAGAATACATATAAGTTAATTAAAAGATGTTTGAATAATCCAAATAAAAACAACAATTATAAAAGAATAATTGTATAAGCAAATGAATTATTATGTATGGAATTATAATTAATGTGGTTTACAATTGTGAAATAATCTTATATATAAGAAGTGAAACTATATGAATATATTTATAAATATGAGTTGTGAATAAAAATGAATTTGAATTATGAATTGAAAATGTTGAATCCTGTTTATTTTGGAAATTAATTTCCAAAATTAAAAGTTAAATAGTGAAATTATCTAAGAAAAAGACTTTTAAATGTGAGTTATAAGTAAAAGGGAATTTTTTTTGAAAGAATTTAAGCACTGAATTCACTACTGTTACTGGGAAATAATAAGGCTGATGACTGTAGCATCATCAGTATCATTTTCGAGTTTTTGTGTGATGGATTTGCTACCATAGTAAATTGGAAATTGAAGTTTTGTTGTGATAAACAAATTTGAAAATTTAAAATCCAAGTTGTAATTGTTGAATATAAGTAATCAAGTTTTGGACTTATAATATGAAATAATAAAGATTTTGCTTTGGTAAAGCTGAATAAATTTGAGTTGGCATAATAAAACACATGATGTGAAATTTAGCTAAACTAAGGTTAAAAAATTGATTTGGATTAGGTAAGCTATCGAAATGGAAATTAAACTGAAGTGATTATATAAAATAACTTTGAAGTTTGAATAAGTTGTATAACTTGTAAAGTGATAAAATGTACGTGAAACCAAATGATAGAATTGTTAATATTTTGTTAAGCAAAACGGGATATGAATTTGAATAAGTGATGAATTTTGACTTTGGTAAAAGTTAAATAGAATTTACTTTAGAATTGGAATTTGAATTGGATTTATAAGTGGAAATTTAAGTTAAGTTGAACAAATGATGTTTGAAATGAAATGTAACTTAAGTAATGTTGAATGAAGTTGATTTTGGTATCGAAGTAAATTGATAAAGTGAAGTGATGAATATGAACTTGAGTTATGTAATGAAATCAACCTTATTTGTTAAATTAATTAGCAATTGAATTGAACTAATGAATTGAATATTAATCAATCGAAAGTAAAAGAATTGATATAGAATAATGAATGTAAGTGTTAATTCATTAGAAGCTAATGAAGTTGAAAAAAAAAATTGAATAATTGAATGGAAGTCAATTAGATATTAAACCAATTGGAAATTAAAAGTGTTAAACCAAATTGAATGTAAATTTAATAATTTGGTTATGTTAGTTATGATTTGGTTGTTATATGATTGTTAGTTGATTTTATATAATTCATTAAGTGTTAATGAAATTGAACTGATAAATGGAAAGCTATGTAATTGAATTTGAATTGAAAGTGAACTAATGTGAATTGGTTGTAAGCAATTAAAATTTCTATCGAAACCTTATAAATTGCTTATGGGAATTATTTTGATTGCATTGCTTATGAAAACTATGTGTTTTCTATTGAAAATTAGTGAAATGTAAATGAATTTCCTATATATGTCACTTACAAGTTTAAATTGAGTAAGTGCAGGTACCGGGGCTGTAGTTGGCTGGATTTGGTCACGCTAAAATGCTAATAAATAACTGCTTTGCTTAAAAATGCTAAAAAGGTACGCCTACGCAATAAAAATAGGAAATATGAACTGTTTTTCTGTTTTCCGACCGTGTGGGTCGATGTACATATATTTATATCTATTGTGATATTGCAAAAGCTCCTCCGTACAAGGGAGACTCTGCCAAAATTTTCCGTAAATTTTGGGAGTTAGAAAAATTTTGAAAATTTTTTTTTAACGAAAAGTCAATTTCTAAATTGAAACGAAAATGTAAGAATTGAACTAGAAAAGTATAACCATCCTATTTTGGAAAAGTTAAGGAGTTAAAATGAATCTGAAATCAAGTTGGAACAGTTTGTTTTTGAAAAAAAAAGTTAATGGATTTTGTAACTTTTTCTTACTTGGCAATTTCGAGGATGAAATTCTTTAAGGGGGAAGTTTGTAGCGACCCAGAATTTTTGTCATTTGAAATTCGTGTATTTAATTGATTTTAAATAATAACAAGTAAAATTTGTAAGTCGAATAAATTTTATTTCAATATCTAGATTTAATTGGACAATTAAATTGATAATTTAATATTTGAAATTACAGAAATAATTGGAAATTGGGTTTAATGTGATTAAATTTGATTTGTAAAGTTGTATTAAATTATATTTGAATTAGAATGATGTTAGAGAACTTTTAAAATCGAATTAAAAGTTAAATTGTAGAAATTGAATATTTTAATATTTAATTGACGTGTAAAAATAGTCATTTTTCAAACAGTCTAAGATTTTGACGAAAACATTTCATTGGATCCGTGATGTTAAATTATTGTAAGATTTCAAATTTTGTGTCAATCGGATTTACGGTTTGTACGGGGCAAGCTAAAACGCACTGAAATCGGTTTAAGTGAATTTTAAATTTAAATAGTCAATTTGAAAACCTATCTTCCAAATACGATCGAATTGCCCCTGATATATATACCATTGCGTTCGGAATAGGGGTAAAACATTATAAATGCCAGGCGGCACGCTTCATTTGGAGTTCAGAAATTTTTTGGATGAATAGTGTTTCAGAATTTTCTATATAAGGCCCCATATTTCTTTCATTTGCATACAAAACCCTAGGGTTGCAGCAGCCGCCACCAACAGTATCAACGGCCGAAATCTTCCCCTCTTCTTCCTTCAAAATCTCTCGATCCGTGAAGAATTATCAAAAACGTTCAACTACAAACGTGTAGAGCACAGCGAGATCCATCGATCCAACAGTTGTGATCATTTTAGAGCTACGGATCGATGGCAATTTCAATTCGAATGGCCGAAGTTCGTGCACGAAAATCGAAGCCAAGATGGGGTCGAGTTCAACCGTGCGCACGACGGTGGTAGGTGGAGGCAAGGGCTTCGACGTGAAGCTCGCCGATCGACTTCTAGATCGTTAACGTGGTCACGAAAATTTGATGATAAAGGGGGCCGAGATGGGTTTTGTTCGATCGTGAATGGGAACGTGGGGAAGAAGGAAACAAAGCGCGGCCCAGATTCTCTACTTCAAAAACGAACGGCCCTGATGAAATTATGTTAAAATTAAAAAGAAAATAGTAACTAATTTATTTAAAATTCATGTAATCTTTGTAACGCGGTATCTTTATCGTACGAGGTCTGTTTTGGACGGAACAACTTGCGTTGGAATCGTATGGACGAATACTACGCAATGGAGCTGGATTGAGATTGATTGGAGCTAGTGTGAATTTTGGGTAAAATTAAACGCGCTTTTAATTTTATTCGGAACAAAACGCTGAAACCACTATTGGAAGCAAGGTGAGAACTTCTCACTCAATCGAATTGTGTTTCGATTTCAATTTTAAATAGTTAGATTTAAAATTGCTTGATTGTGTGATTGAATGATAAATTGCTATCTTTTGTATTGAAATAGACCCTATACGCCACATATTAAGCGGAGGTTATTATACTAAACACATATACCGCGATATTCGACCTTGAAATGGAATTGGTATTATATAGATACTTGGAGTTGATTTCCCGCATTACAGAGCGAATGAGACCCTATTGCGCCGCATAATAGCGGATGATATTTTATATAAACCCATGTACCGTGATATCCCGTCTTGAAACGGAATTGGTATTGTGCTAACATCTGTGGATGTAGGGAAACAGTTTGGAGATATCCAACTGGATTCCTCAAATAATTGAATTCATTTCAATGTTGTGTGTTGATTTTTTTAATAATCTCTGTGTGAATATGTTTGTGATTAAAATCGTTGAAGGCTAAAATTTAGCCGAATATAATTTTTGGTATCGTTAGATACCGGAAATAAATAAAAATTGATTTTTGAAAATTCTGGTTGAAAGTTTATTTTAAAATTTATTTTTGAGAATTGGATAAATTTAAAAGAAGGAATTCTATCATAATAAAGTTTTATATTTTTAATCTTATTGAATAAAATTTCAAAATTTGGGAAAAACTTTAATAAATAGATTTCGGGTAATATTATTCAAAGGTTGAAGAATTTATTCAAAATACGGATTTTAAAGAGTTTAAAAATAAATTGTTTTCTTTAAAAGGAATTGACTTTTAAAAGGAATAAATTCAAAAAAAACCCATTTGGAAATTTGGTTGGTGTTTTGAAAAGAATTTGGAATAAATTTGAAAATTAATTGGGGTTTAATAGAAATTGATTTCAATTTGAGATTTGAATGAAATTCACTTGATGTTTAATTTCTTGGAAAATCAATATGGAATTTGATTTGGTTGTTTTTGAAATCAATTGAAAAATTGAATTGTTGTCGAAAGTGAATATTTGAAAATCGTATATCAGTGGATATTTGGAAATTTAAATTCACCATGGAATTTATAAAGAAAAGGAAAACTTGTTTAAAAATAAAAATTGATTTATTTTTGAAGTGTGGAAATAAATTTACGGATTTGGAATGTAAAATTAAAGTAAATCGGTAAGGATTTATTTAATTGGTTTAAATGAACCATTTTGAAATGAAAGTGTATTCTCCTTGGAAAGCCGAATTAAATTTCTGAATAGCTTTGAAATATATATACATATATATATATATATACGTACGTATGTATGTATGTATGTATGTATGTATGTATGTATGTATGTATGTATGTATATGTATCTATAAAATTCTAGAATTGGTTTTGAAAAGGATACTTTGGAAAAACTAACTTCTTAAGTTGTTTTAAATCCTTTAAGTAAAGATTTATTAAGTTGATATAGAAATGATTATTTGTAACGACCCAACTTCTAGATACCAGGAAGTCGCATCGTTAAGAAGAAAGAAGGGATAGAAAAGAGAAAAGGAAGAAGAGAAGAAAGGAACAACATCAGAATCTAACACAGCGGAACGAATAAATTATACTCATAACATAATACTTTACATAGTTTACAACCATTATCAGAGATACACAGCATAATCAACTCATACTAGACAGTTATAAATACCTGTCTAGTTATAAAATTCAATCACAAACAACATCTCAGAGAATAAACAACGGAATACTCTATAACTATACGCAGAAGCCTCCTGCTACATTGCTCCTCCACACTTCGTCAAAGCTAACCTGAATCCTAACCTGAATTCCCTTGGCTACTCGTAAAAATTTGAGTACCCAAGAGTTTATGAAAAACAAAAATAAACTCTGGGTCAGACATGGGTATGGTGTGAGTAACAGGTTAAAGTTGCTTAATTTTCAAAAACCTTTGGGAAGAAAAGGTATCACGTAAGACTTCCCACACATAAACATGGAAAAGTTTTTACCTTACGCTAACCAAAACATTTGATAGGAAATCCGGTGATATTATAAAAGTGTCCAGGGTTTTCAAATAAATAAGAAATAGCCGAAATTGTTACATTTATTAAATTCCAGCTACATAGGTATACAATCAAAACCGTTGGCACTTATTGGATTTTGGATTCCATACAATGGCAGGGCTACTGGGGTACCGCCCGTCACAGTACGTGGCCTAGATCACCGTACCGAGGAGCCACCCTAACTCCCCTGCAACACAAAGCCGGACCCGTTCCTTACTGAACAGTTCCGAATAAGACAACCCCGACGGTTGTAGCTACTTAACCGTCCACACACAGCCGAAATAAAAGGGACCTCTAGACAGGGGTAAATCTTACTCTCAAGTGGGGGCTACCCACGAAGCTTTGCTGCATCTCCCCTGTTTTAGCCATTCCCGGTTGATGAGGCTTGAGGTTACGATTACCTTTATAGGTCATATCACTTAGAATGCTCATCGTCCACCTGACGATGTTCAGAAAGCATTCAGTCCATACAAGTTCGTTCCGGGTTCGAACGAAACCGAAGGCATTATCTCATTACACTCATTTTGGAATCACCCTCAGAGTTAACGACAATAACCCTTGCACTCTAAAACACCATCTCGAATCTATAAGAACTAATTCCGTCAAACTCATTACGGAATCACCCACAGAGTTATACTGACTCATAGTCCTTACACATCGAGTCTTCACAAAGCTCCATTTTGATTCACGACCTAACGTTATTTGGAATCGATGTGGTTTTCGGATATCCAAATATGGAAACCCGATCCCGGTCTCATCGAAATCCAAAGCGTGTCTTTTAGGTCCAAGCTGTTTTAAAGTTTTTAAAACAATTTAATACAGTATCTATATACACACAGATAGATAATTTATAAATTATAACTGATAATCAATAATTATCACATAACAGGTAATCCACATTATCAATATCAAATAGATATTCCATATATCACCATCACAATAGATAACCTATGTTATCATCACAATACAAACCAAACATTCATACCACATAATATCATTTATCTCATTACTGAGATCACAAAGCATCCAAGGCAATTCATGACATCCATTCATACATAAGCAAAGATTCACTCATACCATATAATTAATTTAAAATGAATTAAATTAATTCTATACCTCTAATTAATTTAAAATGAATTAAATTGATTCCTTCATCTATAATTAACTTGAAATAAATTAAATTAATTACTTCATCAAATTATATCTTGCTTACTCAATCATTTAATTGATTACAATCAATTAATTAATCATTCAGAATGAATTACCTTAATTAATCATTCTTGATTAATTATACTTAATTATATTCATGTAATTATCCTTAATTAATTTCACAAATTAATTAACCTCAAACAAAACAGTAATTATCCTTTAATTACTTCAATTAATAATTAATCATAATTAATCACCTTAATCCTTAATTAATTATATTAATTAATTACCTATTATTGATCAATTAATCATAATTAATCATGCTTAATTACATCATTAATTAAAATAATTAATGATCCTTAATTATTAATTACCTTAAGTAATTAACTAACTTAATTACTATATTAAACCAAATTAATTATCCCTAAATTAATTTCTTAATTAGTCCCTTGATTAATCATTAATTAATTAATCCAAATTACTCATTCTTAAACCTCTCCTTAATTACCATCTATAATTATTATATAATTACTTAACTAAGTAATTTCCAAAACTTTAATTACATAAGTAATTATTTATAAAACTCAAAAGTTTATAATTAATTAAACTTAATTAATTAAAAATAAACAATCACATTAAATTAAATTAATTACATTAAGTAATTAATTCCTTAATTACTTTATCAAGTAATTATACTCAAACCATTTACAATTGATTATCATTAAATTAATTAATCTAATTATAAAAATTAACTACATTAACTAATTGTTAAATAATCATGGTTAATGACCTTCATTAACCATTCTCTAATTATTTTATAAAGTAATTAACTTAAATTAATTACCAATTAAATTATCTTTAATCATTTATTAATTAAAGTTAATTATTAAATTAATTAACCTTGATTAAAACTTAATCACATAATTAATATTCATTTATCATTAATTAATAACTTAATTAATGATCTTAATTCCAAATTGATTAATCATTAATCAATTATTAATTCCAAATTTAATCAATTAATTACATTAATTAATTTACCTTAATTACCTTGATAATTAAATTCTAAAACATAATTCTTAACCAAATTTCCAAAATAAAACATAACTTAATTATGTTTTAAACAATATTATTCAAAACAAAGTACTTATGAAATTTCCTTTTAATTTCAATTTAAATTCAAGTTTAAAATAAAATAAATTTTAAACTTATCAAAGTTTTAAATAAATTTAAAACTTTTTAAATTGCAAATCAAACTAATGCTATGGAAATTTTTTTTTTTAAAGTTAAAGTCATTTCAAAACTTTCAATAATTTAAATTTCCATTTTAATTTGAAACTTCAAATTTAAATCTTCTTTAAAATTTAAACCTGAAATTCAATTTAAACTTTTGAATTTTTTTTTTCAGATTTTAAAATAACTTCAACTCTATTCATATTTTTAAAATCTTATTATTAAAAAGTTTAAACTATCTTATCAACATGATATAGTTAATAAAGTTAAATTTTCAAACTTAAGTTTCTGTTTTAAAAACTGAATTTAAATTCAAATGAGAATTTTAAACTTACATTTAAATTTGAACTTAAATTTTACTCAAAACATAAACTGCATATTTAAAAATTTAAAATCCAGATTTTTTTTATAAAAAAAAACAGGTTTCAAACCTGGAATTTGAATTCAAATAAAAATAAAAACACAACTTGAATTTGATTTTTTAAACTTAACTTTTCTTTCATCATAAACTTCAGGTTTTAAATTTTCAAAACCCAGATTTTATAAAACACAGTTTCTATAACCTATAACTACAGTGACCCGAGAACCTTATATTTTTACTTCGGGTTAAATGCTGCCTTACTTCGAGTCAAACTTCTACCTGCTTCGAGCCATCTTCACAGATTCCCTGCAACATTCCACCCCAAAAATAGATCATCAGAAAACTTGTCGTCGTGCATATGCACGGCGACCGTCAACTCTGCTGATCATCCTAGATGATCCCACAACAATCAGCAACCCATCCATGCCCTAACACAAACACCAGATCGAACACAAAATCAAGGATTCAAAATAACCCCTAATTCATAACCTGTAAACTGAAAACAGGTTTCACTGCCATAACCTGTCAACAGCCACCATTCTCACCTCCGACCATCTTGATCTCCACCTCTCCGGCCTTGCACACCTCTACACACCAACTATCCATTTACCAAAAACTATAACACTCGATCAATCCATCTTTCCACACTGACCAAATCTTAACCCTTGTTCAATACTAAGGTTCAAACCAAAAAAAATTTCAATCTGCAACCACTCTAAAAATCATTATACTCACTTCATATTTTTATATAGATCTATGATCCTTCCTTCATAACTCAGAAAGATCCTGAGTTATCTTAAATCACAATTTGCAAGAATTTTGCTCACATTCATTTTTTTTTTTTTCAAGAACAAACTGCAAATGAACTATACTCTAAAATTCTAATACTTGATAAAAAAAAACAGTTTCCAGTAAAGGCTTGTAGTTTCTAAACTGGATATAAGTATTAATTTGATTTGTTTTTTGATCAAGATCAACATACAGGGGTGTTATTTATGTTTACAGAGATAACTCACTGTATTTTAATTCTCCTAAAATTTTAAACCTAAACTTAAGAGAATAAGTCACATTACTTTATAAAGTTGAATTCTAATCTCTGATAAACAAACTCTTTTAATTATTCTAAAACACAGATATAAAATCTCAAACTAAATCAATTGGTAAAAGATTCTTTGTAAATAGGGTGTGAATATGGGAACACTTCACGGCAAAATTAACATGCATAAAGAATCATAATTGTAGCAGACATTTCATGAGCACACAAACATAACTTTATCTCAAACATTTAATCAAGCAACCCAAATATAGTTTAAGATTTTATTTGTTACTCACCTGTTAATGCAGAGCTCAGTTGAATTTTTTTGAATTTGCAGAAAACTGCATAAATGCAGGCTTATAAAAATGCAGATGCTTCCTTTGTTGAAATCTGAGTTGAACTCCTGATGAAATTCCCATGATCACAGCCTAATCACTTGCATGCAGGAAGAATGCAGTTGCTAAATCCTTAAATTATATGTAGATGCTATCAACTCAGATTCAAACAGAATGCAAATAATATGCAGGCCCTTTATTTGAAATTTTCAGAAGAGTGTGGATTTTATTTGAAGGGGAACATGCAGATTGTTTAGATTAGAGGATATGCAGATTTGAGATTTGAATATGAGTTTGGGATATGCAGATTGTTGAACAGGGTTTCTGAATTTTGGAAATGCAGATTTGATCTTCATTTGATTGTGAATGCAGATTTTTTTTTTTTTTTTTGTGCAGATCTTTAAAATGAATTTTAAAGATGGGTTTGATCTTTGTTTGATTTAAGAAAATGGAAAAATATGCATGAAGATGTAAACTTAACTAAATGCAATTTCAGATTTTATGGAAATAAAAGAAAATAAAAACAAAATTAACACTTGTCTATTTTTTTTAACACTTTTCAATATGAATGCATATGAATTTAACACATGTTATCTTCCATAAAATGATTAGTGCTAATTACAAATGTTTGTCATATTAGCTTAAATTAAATTGTTAATTTATATTTAAACATGTATATAAATTTACAAATGAAAATAAAACAATTCATGTCAATAAATGAACTTATACATATTAAAGATTAAAACAATTTAGATTTTACACTTTTGAATTTAAATTCAAACTAGATTCAAAACCAAACAATTTCAAATTAGGTTATAAATAAAAATTCAATTTGAAATAAATAATTACAAATCTTATTCAAAATTTATTTATAAAGTCAATACCATATCAATATTGTCTTTATAAATATCTCCTTATTAAATAAAAAATCATTTTATAAATATTCATTTTATTAATCCATAAAACATTTTATTGAATTTATTCTAAATTTAAAACAATACCAATTTATTTAAAATATGAACCATATATTTATATTGTAAATAGAAATCCATTTATTATTTTTATTATTTTTTAAAAGATAAAATAACCAATTTAAAATATTTATTGAAGAAGATTATTAATTTTATCTGAAAAATTATTAACAGATTATCAATATCAATTTAGTTTTAACCACAGATTATTAAATTGATATTGTCAAAAATTCCGGGATGTTACAATCCTTCCCCCTTAAAAGAATTTCATCCTCGAAATTTTAAACAAAGGTAATTTAATAATCTCATAAAATTTTAATTTTAAAAACACAAGCATATATCAAACATTATGCTAACAACCACAACCACCAATTCAACCAATCAAACAAATCTAATTATTCAGACAAATTCTGAATAAAATTTCTATCAAGTTTCCCCAGGTGTATATATATATATATATATCCACCGGGATACTCGCTCTAGAGAATCCAAACAACAATACTATGAAGCTGCAAAGCTCTTATACAACTATATCTATAACACTAGACAAGATATCAAACTACAAACGAGTCTGACTCAACATCCCAAAACTCCAGAACTGCTGGTTTCACAACCAGAGATAGATCATGCACGTATTCCCTCAGAGATACGTGAAACTCATCGAATCCCAGTTATCCAAACTGGCAATCCAATCCTATAGATCAATCACTCTCTCCTAAATACAGAAAAGATCCAAAACACTTCAGAGATAGCTTCTTATACTTACCCAAACTTAAATCTCACTTAAGATCAGAGAAAACTTATCCAAATTAAATCTCCGACTTCAGAGTCCAAATCTCTCCGACTCTTATCTACAAAACTCTTCGGACAATCCTGGCTACATACAGCCTAACAATCAACTCAACCTTCGCTGATACTTCTAGGAACAAACTAGACCAATCAACTCAACAAAATGATCTTCACAAGATCAACCAAAACCAAGAACTCAAACTCAACTCCTCAATATCAGAAAACAACAACTCACTTCTCCTATCCAGAAAAAGAAAAGCAGATACACTTCCAAACTGCTTCTGCTGCCCAACTCTGATCCGACATAGAAGAGAATGCTGAAGAAGAATGCCGGCATAATCAGGACAACATACCCTAGAGATATGATTCATAGATCTATAAGAAAAATTCAGAAGTTCCTCCAAAACTCCGAGCTGCTACACCAACTCAACTCCTGGAAATCATTCTTCTATAAGGTTGAACCATCGGTATCACTCCTAGAATCCTAGTCAATAAAAAAGCTCAACTTTCAGACGCAAACAAAACTCTGACTTCATTCAGAAAAACTCAGATAACCCAAGAAAATACTCAAACAATCGCAGGTCACTTTTGCGATCCATCAACCCAAATCCAAGGAACACTGTTCTTCCTTAATCAAATAGAACAGCTTACACCCAACTAGCCAATCTACCCAAAAACGGGCCCACCAAACTGCTTATGAATTCCATTACTGCTAAGTCAAAAGACCTCTTGCCAATACCGAGAACATTCCAAACTACACTGCTGCCACAGAAGCCAAAGAATTCCAAAACAAAGCTCTCTGAGAAACTCGGACTTCAAAGCAACAGAAACTCCAGCTGAACACAGCCACAATCCTGAAGCAGACTCACTTCCTTAACTTGTTCCAAAGAAAACATCTTCGGGAACATCCATAGTCATTGAATCTCATCACACGGCTACTATTTCCTGAGGTATCAAAAATACCATCACTCACTTCTGCCTAGCCGATAGATCCAAACTTTACTCATCCAACTTCAGAAATGAACTTCGAACCTTCACAGGTTTCCTTCAAAGATCAATGAAGTTCTTCATCACAATAGAACTCACTCGAGACGGTATTAGATCTACAGTCTCAACAGAACACCTCCAACTTTAAACATTCAAACTCCAACCAATGGTAGTTGTGTTATACACACCACCACCCCAATTCAGTTTTATAACTTATATTGAAAAACCTGAACAGGTAGCCCAACAGATAGGTAGAATATATATATATATATATATATATATATATATATATATATATATATATATATATATATATATATATATATATATTACAAGTACGCTCTCTCAAGAAAGACACCACTTCAGAGCCTAGGTATTCACTCAACCTAATGCTCTGATACCACAATGTAACGACCCAACTTCTAGATACCAGGAAGTCGCATCGTTAAGAAGAAAGAAGGGATAGAAAAGAGAAAAGGAAGAAGAGAAGAAAGAAACAACATCAGAATCTAACACAGCGGAACGAATAAATTATACTCATAACATAATACTTTACATAGTTTACAACCATTATCAGAGATACACGGCATAATCAACTCATACTAGACAGTTATAAATACCTGTCTAGTTATACAATTCAATCACAAACAACATCTCAGAGAATACACAACGGAATACTCTATAACTATACGCAGAAGCCTCCTGCTCCATTGCTCCTCCACACTTCGTCAAAGCTAACCTGAATCCTAACCTGAATTCCCTTGGCTACTCGTAAAAATTTGAGTACCCAAGAGTTTATGAAAAACAAAAATAAACTCTGGGTCAGACATGGGTATGTTGTGAGTAACAGGTTAAAGTTGCTTAATTTTCAAAAACCTTTGGAAAGAAAAGGTATCACGTAAGACTTCCCACACATAAACATAGAAAAGTTTTTACCTTACGCTAACCAAAACATTTGATAAGAAATCCGGTGATATTATAATAGTGTCTAGGGTTTTCAAATAAATAAGAAATAGCCAAAATTGTTACATTTATTAAATTCCATCTACATAGGTATACAATCAAAACCGTTGGCACTTATTGGATTTTGGATTCCATACAATGGCAGGGCTACTGGGGTACCGCCCGTCACAGTATGTGGCCTAGATCACCGTACCGAGGAGCCACCCTAACTCCCCTGCAACACAAAGCCGGACCCGTTCCTTACTGAACAGTTCCGAATAAGACAACCCCGACGGTTGTAGCTACTTAACCATCCACACACAGCCGAAATAAAAGGGACCTCTAGACAGGGGTAAATCTTACTCTCAAGTGGGGGCTACCCACGAAGCTTTGCTGCATCTCCCCTGTTTTAGCCATTCCCGGTTGATGAGGCTTGAGGTTACGATTACCTTTATAGGTCATATCACTTAGAATGCTCATCGTCCACCTGACGATGTTCAGAAAGCATTCAGTCCATACAAGTTCGTTCCGGGTTCGAACGAAACCGAATGCATTATCTCGTTACACTCATTTTGGAATCACCCTCAGAGTTAACGACAATAACCCTTGCACTCTAAAACACCATCTCGAATCTATAAGAACTAATTCCGTCAAACTCATTACGGAATCACCCACAGAGTTATACTGACTCATAGTCCTTACACCTCGAGTCTTCACAAAGCTCCATTTTGATTCACGACCTAACGTTATTTGGAATCGATGTGGTTTTCGGATATCCAAATATGGAAACCCGATCCCGGTCTCATCGAAATCCAAAGCGTGTCTTTTAGGTCCAAGTTGTTTTAAAGTTTTTAAAACAATTTAATACAGTATCTATATACACACAGATAGATAATTTATAAATTATAACTGATAATCAATCATTATCACATAACAGGTAATCCACATTATCAATATCAAATAGATATTCCATATATCACCATCACAAGAGATAACCTATGTTATCATCACAATACAAACCAAACATTCATACCACACAATATCATTTATCTCATTACTGAGATCACAAAGCATCCAAGGCAATTCATGACATCCATTCATACATAAGCAAAGATTCACTCATACCATATAATTAATTTAAAATGAATTAAATTATTTCTATACCTCTAATTAATTTAAAATGAATTAAATTGATTCCTTCATCTATAATTAACTTAAAATAAATTAAATTAATTACTTCATCAAATTATATCTTGCTTACTCAATCATTTAATTGATTACAATCAATTAATTAATCATTCAGAATGAATTACCTTAATTAATCATTCTTGATTAATTATACTTAATTATATTCATGTAATTATCCTTAATTAATTTCACAAATTAATTAACCTCAAACAAAACAGTAATTATCCTTTAATTACTTCAATTAATAATTAATCATAATTAATCACCTTAATCCTTAATTAATTATATTAATTAATTACATATTATTGATTAATTAATCATAATTAATCATCCTTAATTACATCATTAATTAAAATAATTAATGATCCTTAATTATTAATTACCTTAAGTAATTAACTAACTTAATTACTATATTAAACCAAATTAATTATCCCTAAATTAATTTCTTAATTAATCCCTTGATTAATCATTAAATAATTAATCCAAATTACTCATTCTTAAACCTCTCCTTAATTACCATCTGTAATTATTATATAATTACTTAACTAAGTAATTTCCAAAACTTTAATTACATAAGTAATTATTTATAAAACTCAAAAGTTTATAATTAATTAAACTTAATTGATTAAAAATAAACAATCACATTAAATTAAATTAATTACATTGAGTAATTAATTCCTTAATTACTTTATCAAGTAATTATACTCAAACCATTTACAATTGATTATTATTAAATTTATTAATCTAATTATAAAAATTAACTACATTAATTAATTGTTAAATAATCATGGTTAATGACCTTCATTAACCATTCTCTAATTATTTTATAAAGTAATTAACTTAAACTAATTACCAATTAAATTATCTTTAATCATTTATTAATTAAAGTTAATTATTAAATAAATTAACCTTGATTAAAAATTAATCACATAATTAATATTCATTTATCATTAATTAATAACTTAATTAATGATCTTAATTCCAAATTGATTAATCATTAATCAATTATTAATTCCAAATTTAATCAATTAATTACATTAATTAATTTACCTTAATTACCTTGATAATTAAATTCTAAAACATAATTCTTAACCAAATTTCCAAAATAAAACATAACTTAATTATGTTTTAAACAATATTATTCAAAACAAAGTACTTATGAAATTTCCTTTTTAATTTCATTTTAAATTCAAGTTTAAAATAAAATAAATTTTAAACTTATCAAAGTTTTAAATAAATTTAAAACTTTTTAAATTGCAAATCAAAATAATGCTATGGATTTTTTTTTTTAAAGTTAAAGTCATTTCAAAACTTTCAATAATTTAAATTTCCATTTTAATTTGAAACTTCAAATTTAAATCTTCTTTAAAATTTAAACCTGAAATTCAATTTAAACTTTTGAATTTTTTTTTTCAGATTTTAAAATAACTTCAACTCTATTCATATTTTTAATATCTTATTATTAAAAAGTTTAAACTATCTTATCAACATGATATAGTTAATAAAGTTAAATTTTTAAACTTAAGTTTCTGTTTTAAAAACTGGATTTAAATTCAAATGAGAATTTTAAACTTACATTTAAATTTGAACTTAAATTTTACTCAAAACATAAACTGCAGATTTAAAAGTTTAAAATCCAGATCTTTTTAAAAAAAAACAGAAAACAGGTTTCAAACCTGGAATTTGAATTCAAATAAAAATAAAAACACAACTTGAATTTGATTTTTTAAACTTAACTTTTCTTTCATCATAAACTTCAGGTTTTAAATTTTCAAAACCCAGATTTTATAAAACACAGTTTCTACAACCTGTAACTACAGTGACCCGAGAACCTTATATTTTTACTTCAGGTTAAATGCTGCCTTACTTCGAGTCAAACTTCTACCTGCTTCGAGCCATCTTCACAGATTCCCTGCAACATTCCACCCCAAAAGTAGATCATCAAAAAACTTGTCGCCGTGCATATGCACGGCGACCGTCAACTCTGTTGATCATCCTAGATGATCCCACAACAATCAACAACCCATCCATGCCCTAACACAAACACCAGATCGAACACAAAATCAAGGATTCAAATAACCCCTAATTCATAACCTGTAAACTGAAAACAGGTTTCACTGCCATAACCTGTCAACAGCCACCATTCTCACCTCCGACCATCTTGATCTCCCCCTCTCCGGCCTCGCACACCTCTACACACCAACTATCCATTTACCAAAAACTATAACACTCGATCAATCCATCTTTCCACACTGACCAAATCTTAACCCTTGTTCAATACTAAGGTTCAAACCAAAAAAAATTTCAATCTGCAACCACTCTAAAAATCATTATACTCACTTCATATTTTTATATAGATCTATGATCCTTCCTTCATAACTCAGAAAGATCCTGAGTTATCTTAAATCACAATTTGCAAGAATTTTGCTCACATTCATTTTTTTTTTATTTTCAAGAACAAACTGCAAATGAACTATACTCTAAAATTCTAATACTTGATAAAAAAACAGTTTCCAGTAAAGGCTTGTAGTTTCTGAACTGGATATAAGTATTAATTTGATTTGTTTTTTGATCAAAATCAACATACAGGGGTGTTATTTATGTTTACAGAGATAACTCACTGTATTTTAATTCTCCTAAAATTTTAAACCTAAACTTAAGACAATAAGTCACATTACTTTATAAAGTTGAATTCTAATCTCTGATAAACAAACTCCTTTAATTATTCTAAAACACAGATATAAAATCTCAAACTAAATCAATTGGTAAAAGATTCTTTGTAAATAGGGTGTGAACATGGGAACACTTCACAGCAAAATTAACATGCATAAAGAATCATAATTGTAGCAGACATTTCATGAGCACACAAACATAACTTTATCTCAAACATTTAATCAAGCAACCCAAATATAGTTTAAGATTTTATTTGTTACTCACCTGTTAATGCAGAGCTCAGTTGAATTTTTTTGAATTTGCAGAAAACAACAGAAATGCAGGCTTATAAAAATGCAGATGCTTCCTTTGTTGAAATCTGAGTTGAACTCCTGATGAAATGCCCATGATCACAGCCTAATCACTTGCATGCAGGAAGAATGCAGTTGCTAAATCCTCAAATTATATGTAGATGCTATCAACCCAGATTCAAATAGAATGCAAATAATATGCAGGCCCTTTATTTGAAATTTTCAGAAGAGTGTGGATTTTATTTGAAGGGGAACATGCAGATTGTTTAGATTAGAGGATATGCAGATTTGAGATTTGAATATGAGTTTGGGATATGCAGATTGTTGAACAGGGTTTCTGAATTTTGGAAATGCGGATTTGATCTTCATTTGATTGTGAATGCAGATTTTTTTTTTGTGCAGATCTTTAAAATGAATTTTAAAGATGGGTTTGATCTTTGTTTGATTTAAGAAAATGGAAAAATATGCATGAAGATGTAAACTTAACTAAATGCAATTTCAGATTTTATGGAAATAAAAGAAAATAAAAACAAAATTAACACTTGTCTATTTTTTTTAACACTTGTCAATATGAATGCATATGAATTTAACACATGTTATCTTCCTTAAAATGATTAGTGCTAATTACAAATGTTTGTCATATTAGCTTAAATTAAATTGTTAATTTATATTTAAACATGTATATAAATTTACAAATGAAAATAAAACAAATCATGTCAATAAATGAACTTATACATATTAAAGATTAAAACAATTTAGATTTTACACTTTTGAATTTAAATTCAAACTAGATTCAGAACCAAACAATTTCAAATTAGGTTATAAATAAAAATTCAATTTGAAATAAATAATTACAAATCTTATTCAAAATTTATTTATAAAGTCAATACCATATCAATATTTTCTTTATAAATATCTCCTTATTAAATAAAAAATCATTTTATAAATATTCATTTTATTAAGCCATAAAACATTTTATTGAATTTATTCTAAATTTAAAACAATACCAATTTATTTAAAATATGAACCATATATTTATATTGTAAATAGAAATCCATTTATTATTTTTATTATTTTTTTAAAAGATAAAATAACCAATTAAAATATTTATTGAAGAAGATTATTAATTTTATCTGAAAAATTATTAACAGATTATCAATATCAATTTAGTTTTAACCACGGATTATTAAATTGATATTGTCAAAAATTCCGAGATGTTACATTATTTCTAAGATTTAATCAATAATTGTTTTAGAAAATAGTTATTTAAATAGTTATACTCTATCTACTAATTTTATTTTGAAAATTAGTTTGGACTTAAGTTATATGTAATATTGGTATAATATTTTTATAGCTAATATTTAAAATAAAGTTTCTAAAAATAGTTTTACTTTAAAATATTTCCAAGTATATACTTGGATAAATGATTTAAATTATTTTTAAGTATTTGAACTCGGTAGATTTTTCAGTAGAAATAAATGATTTTGGGAATATTTTTTTCCGCGAGTGAAAAATGATTTGAAGTTAGTTTTCAAAGGATTGAAAAGTGATTTGAAATTTGTTTTCAAATAGTTGAAGTGTGAAAATATATCTTGCAAAGATATTTTGAAAATAATAACTAGGGGAAAATTATTTGAAATCCAGTAATTGTTGTGAATGTTGATTGATAGTTAAATAACCGACTATCAATATTTGCCTTTGAATGGCGTTTGAATTGCGATGCGACCGGAGGTCGGATTCCAAGTGGATATCCGGAAACCACATCGAATCTTTGTGATTGTGATGGATCTTTTATTTAAAATATCAAAGTGAAAATTGTTGTGATTTGTTGAAATCTGAATGAACACTTATTTTAAAAAATAAGAACTCGTATTCGGTTAGCCAGGAGAGGACCATTGGGTCATAAATCCCATCCCGAATAGTGATTCGTAGTAATAGATAGCATTTGAAGACCGGTGTTGAAAACCGGGTATTCGTGAAAACGATAGGATAACTTATCGATTGTCTCTGCATCGATAGCTACGGTATGGAGATTTCCTTTGTGATGGGAAGTTCTATCGGGATTGTGAATACCTGGATTGCAAGGGCTTCCTCGGAAGTGCCTTCGGTTCTGTTCGAACCCAGAACATACTTGTATGGATTGTATGTCTGACATTACATTTTGAGATATAAAGCAGATTTCTTTCAAATACATTTCTGTTGGTGGCGGAGAATTTATTCTCTTAGCTTAACACCCTTCTCTGAGACGTACGAGCTCAGAGGTTATGTAGTTGATGGTTATCAGTGATATACTCCCAATTTGGTAATGTGGCATGCTGAGTGCTGCTGATCATTTGTTGATCAAAGCGTGGCTTTGTGAAAAGCGTAGCTTTGTGGACGAGACTTCGGCGAACCTCACAACCCGGTTATGGTTGAAACAGGAATCGTATCAGCAAGGTTATTTGAGGGTAGCGCCCTCTGAGGGCATGTCATTTACTTCTGGATTATGAGTGGTATCATGGTATGGAGCCCAGATACTTACTTTGTGGTTGCTGCAAACTTTTTACTTTGTGGTTGTTGGTTGAGAGGATCCTCGCATAAAGGTCGCAAACGACCGGGGGATGGAATGCTCGTGTCAGTAGTTACCTATTACAGAGGTAACCCGGCCTTGTCTAGCAGAGATCCGGTTAGGTTCCGGGGGCGTCCCTCCAGAGGCGTTCCATTTTACTTGGGAAGTTCCTTTGCCTGATCATTTGTTGGAAATCCATTCATCCAATACGAGCTCTTTACGGTTTTAGTTGTAGAACCTGTCATTTACTTATGGTGGTCACCACTGTTTAGATGGTAGCTATAGTAGGCATAGTGCGAAATGCCTATGCTGGCTAAGATTAATATTATACTTTCGAAATGTTTTCCTGCACTTTGCACTTATAGTAATAATATCAAAAAAATTTGCGTATCAAGCATGTTTGACTATCATAAGGAGAAATCTCCTCCAATTCTGCGTTTGCATTGTGTGTGTGGCGGGAGACATTATGGTAGTTTCATTTTCCAAAAGCATTGCGGATTTATTTTAAAATATTTCTTTGTTTATTTTTTTTAAGATAAACTTTTTTAAGTTCCCACACCAGTCCCATGACTGACCTTGAGTTTATTGTTCCCTTCCTAAACTCTGGGTGCCATCATTTTCCACACGGGCAGCCTATAGTCAGGTTATCAGGATATTCTGGAATTCATGAGGTGCCGTGGAGCTCTAGAGGCAAGCTGGATGGCGAAGCTTATCACTTGTATATGATATTATCTTTTCCGTTATGTATTCAGTTGTAAGGACATGTTTATATAACTGTCCATTATTGTGTTGTGTTGTATATTGACTCTGATGATGTAATGTATAAAAGTACAGTTCTTTTGATTTAAAGATATTCATTTATCTATTATATGTTGTTCTGCTGCGATTGTGAGATTCTGATATTGTTTCTGTTGCTTCTTCTTTCTTTCTTCTTCTACCTCTTCTTCTTCTTTAACCCTAACGATTCGGTTTTCCGGCCTTCGATTGCTCGGCAGTTGATACAGTGGACGTATTAATGTCGATTTTCGGGAGTCAAAAATCTTAATCATTACATTCTGAACTGTCTATTTTAGGGTTAAGTCCGAGGGAAAGGTCAGCGT
Organism: Allium cepa; assembly: GCA_030765085.1. Lineage (NCBI taxonomy): Eukaryota > Viridiplantae > Streptophyta > Magnoliopsida > Asparagales > Amaryllidaceae > Allium > Allium cepa. The sequence continues at coordinate 180,886,125 of CM060940.1, forward strand.
TAACATTTCGAACGATGTTATCGCGTAGGACTGCCTATCTTGAGGAGTACTCTAAGAAAGAGGATGGCATTAGCATTCGTCGGAAGGCTTATGCGAGGAACCTATGTGGAGGTTCGGGATTTGTTCGAGATGCTTGAATCCATGTAGTGATTCGTGATATGTTCGAGACGTGGGAATTCATATGGGAATTCGTGTTCTGTTAGAGTGATAAAGACTCAAGTGAGAGATGCCAAACGTAGCCTCGACATCGTAAATGAATAAAACCAGAGTAGGATGCACAATCTCCGGTTTAGCTTACCCATGAGGGTATATCAACTTCAGATTTAGAGTATGCTTATCGATATGTTGCGCACGGGAGTTGCTGATGCTTGGTGCCATGCAGTTCATCTTTGGACCATTTATGTTTACCTTAGAGTATATCCTATCTGGAGATATACGATGCTCGGAAGGACATTTTCGATCCTTATCATGGATTTAGTTTACTGGGGGGCATTATCGTGGAAAATAATCCATGTACAAACGCGCTTTAGCGGTATTGATTGTATGCCAATTATTGTTATGGCATTCATACAACGGCTATTTGATATGATTTATTGCTACGCACTAGACATTATCTATCATATCATTGTAAGTTAAACTTGATTAATGGTTGGTTTCTTTGAAGGAAAAACCGTTATGGAAATTTGTACAGTCTCAACGGTTACTGTTACATGTCACTTGTATTTCTTAAGTTTCTCACGCCAGTTTACCAGACTTATTCGAACGTTGTTTTCTTATAATGCTTGGGTCAGCCCAATATATAGTTCAAGATTTTAACTGTGGACACTTTGGAGCTTATAGAGTGAGCTGGATGATTGCCTACCGTAGTATTTATTTCCGCCGCATTACTATTATATCATCGGCATTTGTGAGGACGGATTGTTATAACTGCCCAGGCTGCTTACAGTAAAATTGAAATATTTTGTATCTTAGAATGACAGTTTGTACTGTTTTTTGATATTATACATTATCATTCTGTTATGAGATTCTGATATTGTGTTCCCTCTTCCCTATTCTATTTCATTTTATTTTTATTTAACCCTAACAATTCGTTTTTTTGGCACTTGGGTGCTTAGCATGTGAATACCATGGATATATTAGTGTCGACATTCGAAAGTCATAAATGGTGAGTCATTACACAGGCTGAGAGGGTCAACTGAGTGCTTGAAGATTTGTTGCGAGTATGTACACTTGAGTTTGGTGGATTTTGGGAAGATCACTTACACTTATGCAAATTTTCACACAACAATGGTTATCCGTCTAGTATTGGGGTTGCGCCTTTTGTGGCATTTTATGGAGGAATGTGTAAGTTGCGAGTAAGTTGGTGCAAAACAAAAATTGACTTGTTCTTGGAACAGATCCTGTAAGAGATGCTTCGAAGAATGTTGACTTGATTCGGTAAAGGATGAAAGGTACTCAATCCAGAAGCGTTATGCCAATAGAAGGCGGAAGGATTGGAATTTGATCTAAGGGTTTGTGTGCTTGTTAATGTGTTGCCAATGAGAAGCATTATGAGGTTGGAATAGACCACAAAGTTGGCACTGAGATATGTTGGCTCATTTCCAATACTAGAGAGAATCGGTAAAGTAGCATATAAAGTAGAATTGCCAAATGCTTTTGCCGGGGTCCGTATCATTTTCATGTATCACATCTAAGGGATTATGTCTAAGACCCTAATGATGTTATAGTTACAAGAACTGTTGAAGATTTGGTTGTAAAATCAAATATGACCTATACAAGGAAGCCTATTCGGATTGCAGGTTGAGGTGAGAAAAAGCTTAAAAATAAAATAATGAAGCTTGTGCAAATCCAATGGAGTGAGGATCAAGATGATCATATTTGGAAAACTAAGGGTATGGTTAAGAGGACTTATCCTGAGTTGTTTGGTTAAATTAGCGTGTATATTTGTTATATTTGTTATAAACCATGTACATATGTGATGTTATAGTTGGTTTGTACATTGGATTAATACACATTCATAAATAACGTATGTGCTTATTCCAATGAAAATTGACGGGGGAAATAGAACTGCTAATACTCAATCAAAATTTCGAGGACGAAACTCCTACGAAGGAAAAGCTGGTAACACCCTATAAACTAATAAATAATTATGAGCTAATTATGAGAATAAGGATTAAAGTGGTTAAATTATGAAATAAAATAATGAACAATGATAAGCATTCGTGTATGCATCTACTTATTGAGATTATTATTTAATGAAGCTTAACTAAAACGAATTAAGTGAGGAAGGGGGTGGGCCGACGGCCCAACCATTCATGGGATTAAAGTTAACTACTTTCCCTCTTTTCATTTCATTTTACTCAATTAAAAATAAAGACATGTTTTGAGCGTAACACCTCGTTATAATAAATAGAAATTAATTAAAAAGAGTAAACAAATAATTATTGATGTCCAAAAATAAAGTTTTTGTAAATATCAAAATTTGACTACAAAATTTGCACCGTTTTATTCGTGGCAATTTTATGTTGAATTTTCATATGTAAAGTTTTATGATCGGAGTTTAAATGAAAACGTTATTAACGTTTAAGGTTTTGGATCGAAAATAACTCAAAACCAATTAAGGAAGTAAATGTTAATAACTTAGCATTACAATGAACATTGAATACAAATGTTAGCGATAAATTAGAAGTTTGCGGTAAATCTAATTACAGCATTTAAAAGAAAATAAATAAGAATTTATATCGGTAAAGGTAATGAATATTAACGTTTCAAAAAAATAAAGGAGGCAATAAATATTATCAGCTTTATGTTTAAGCAACCGTTAAATACAAATGTTAATTAACAGCGTTATCTATTTAATAAAGCATGGATGGAAATAAATAAATTAATTAAAACGTAAAATAAATTAAACAAAACAGCATAGATTAATTAACGTTAATTGGATGAAATAAAATCGATCGCGGTAAAAAAGGAATAAAATAATCACCTAACATATATACAAGCAATTGGTTGACTCCTTATAGGGGCAGGTCGACCGTTAGTGGTCGACCGATGGGTTATAGTGATTGACCAGTGGCTGCTATGGCGACAAGAATGAACTTAAGCCTAACGGCATGGATTTAATAAATAAAAATCTAAAGGATGGAGTTAATTCATGCACCTATAAATACTAACCCAACCCCTCACTATTTTCTCATATTTTCTGAATCAAAAAACGAATACCATAACAAATATATCCTATTAACATGAAAATAAACGTTGTAATATGAGTTTCACAGCATTTTTGCAAACGTGGTATTAGGTTAAGTTGTAATAGAATCGATGCCTTTTACAATATCTTCTAAACGTTGCAACAAACATTGTACTAAAACTTATTACAACTACTTTTAGATGTTGCAGTGAATTTTTTTACAGCAATTTCTAAACATTACATTATACTTTTTTACAGTATTTTTAAATGCCACAGTATAGTTTTTAACAACTTTTTTAAATATTGCTGTATATTTTGTGCTTTTTAAAAAAAAATACACAATCATTTCAGGTTGTTTATTGCTTGAAACTTTATCCTCTTTATCATTAGTATCGTAAAAACGGTAATTTAAAATTTTCAATGCATAAATTTCAATATTACAAACTATTAGCACCGCAAATCCAAATTGCTTCCATTCAAAATAAATCAACAACTTATTAACACGGATAATACTTACTTTACTTTTAAAGAAACATTCATATCAAAATTCAAAATCTATATTGTTTGCGTCAAAATTGGTCACAAACACCCACCGCCGATGAAGGCACTCGTTCACAATCACAAATCACATATGGTAAATGTGTAGATAATATAAATATGAAGAACACTCAAAAAATTAAAAGAAATGCAGTAAAGACACAAGGTTTATAATGGTTCGATTATCTTCGGCCTACGTCCACTTCAAAGGTTAATCTTTTATTGACTTTGCTCGCTAGTTACAATTGATTACAATAGTAGAATATCAAGGAATTGGAGTTAAATGTTGATTCCAGCAGCATAATGGCGTAGCAGAGTCAGAAATCCCCTTTTTTAAAGCCCCTAGGTTGCTATTTATAGGTGTGGGCTGCAAATATCTTGTTCAAATCCTGGAAGACTCCTCTCACGTGAGTGGGCCCACTGGGTCGGTCCCAGGTGAGTTAGACTCGCTTCATTCATATCGATCAAGATCAGCTTGTTTTGGGTTGAAATTTACAGAGTACACTCTTGATGTCGCACGCAAGCTCCTATGAAAATTTCATGTCGTTTGGACTTGTGAATCTTGAGATATGATCAATACGAATTGAAGTTTTGTTGTTTCGTATCGATCAATTCGCATCGGTACTTGTTCGTATCGATGCCCTACACGTGCGCGTTGGTGACCTAGCTCTATTTTCAAGGTTTGATCCATTTTCCATACTGTGTTGAACGCTTCTTTCTTCAAATCATGCATATTTCTAGTTCGTATCCAAGCTTTGTGCTTTTTGGCTTCGTATCCATTTATTCGCATCCATCTGTTTGCATCAGTCACAATCGTATCCATCAATTCGTGTCCGCTACTACATATCGATCATGTGGCCTGATCAATACGAATTTGCATCGAGTCGAACAGCCTCGAGTCGAACAAAGCATCATGGGCTTATCTATTCAATCCAAGTTCATATTCACCGAGTCGAAACACATCGTACCCTTTCCCTTGATCGATATGAATCCATGCCGAATCATTCTCCTTGATCGATACGAACGACGTGTTCGTATCCACGCCGAATCATTCTCCTTGATCGATACGAACGACATTTTCGTATCCATGCCGAATCATTCTCCTTGATCGATACGAACGACGTGTTCGTATCCATGCCGATGAATACGAATTCATATCGAATCGAATGAAACATCTTTGTGCACATATCCATCAATCTCTAGAGCAAATGAACTCCGTTTGACTTAAAATTTGAAACATAGAATTTTCTAGCCTTATTCTTCATTTTCTATCAATTTCACCTCGATCGGAGCTTGGTCAAACTTGGTCAACATCCATCATAACCTTATTGTCAATTGATCTCTAATCGTGATGTCCATAATTGATCTGTTGATATTCTGGCCTTGCCCAAAAGGCGGGATAACATTTGCCCCCAAAACATGTCTTTTGGTAAAAGCGTGTTTTGAATAACTTCAAATCCAATGTTGTAAGTTCACATTCTCTCCATAGCTATAGTATCCTTTTTCAAGTTCGTGGTTGTACGAAGTCGATATCCAATTCCAAATCAAGTTACCAGATCCTTAGCCAATTTCTTAATCATTCAAACACGTTAACCGAGTTTTAATCCAACCTTATTCACTAATCAGTGATTAAATCTGTGACCCTTCGGGGTCGATACTAAAACTTGAGACCGTTACGAGCCTTTGTCCAAATGCTTTAGTTGTTCGAAGCTGAATCGGTATCCATTTCAACTTGTGGAAGTCAGTAATCAAATCCTATGGCCTCTATGGACCATTGACGGCCACTCCAGAACCTTGCTAAGTCCATTCCAAACTTAACGATCGAATAAAAAGATCATGTCACGCTCCGGTGTTGCTTTCTATCCCTGGTACTATGGCCCCAACGAGGGCATATAGCGATGTCTTGGACCTCCTAGACCGATCATAGCCTCTCCAGGATCTTGTTGGATCTCATCCTGTCACTCTCCGGTGAATGGGAAACAGCTTCGAGTGAACCGATCCTGTCACTCTATGGCGAAGCGGTGGCGCCCTCTACACTCCGGTTTAGTGTCCCTGTACACTAAGCGATGTCATGGCCTAAATCATAGGCCGATTGCAGCCACTCCAGGTTCTTACCGAACCTCGATCCAATCACTCTCCGGTGAATGGAGAACAACGTTAAGTGAGTTGATCCTGTCGCTCTCCGGCGAAGCAACTCACTTCTTGCACTCGGGACCCCGTCTCTTTGGGTAGGATCATAAAGCGATCAATGTCAAATTGACTTTCAATATTCATCTTTTAACTTTCCGGTCAAAGGTTCATTTTATGAAATTCAAGTTCATTTATTAAATTCAAATTCCAAAAGTTCAATCACAAACAATGGAAAAGTCAAATACTGCCTCTCCGAAAAGAGCGTTCTATTGCCATCTCAGAACACGCTTGGGGATTTCTCCGGTTCCCTTACATGTGCAAGTGGAATAGCCGTTTTATTTTGAAATCAAATCTAAGAAGTTTTACATAATCGACTAAAGTACAAGTCTTGAACTTGGCACTTGCCATCATGATCAATTGATAACGAGTCATGATCCCGATCCAGGATTAGTTCTGTTGGGTGCAGGCGATAGTTGTTCAGGTCCTACGGTCACTGTCTGATTTCTCACATATTGTGGCAATCTACCACTTCTGACATACTCTTCCACCTCATCCTACAAATGGCGACATTCATCAGTAGTTTGCCCTTCCAGCTCATGGAATAGGCAATACTTTCCACTTCTATGTTTCCGTTTTGTGGGATCTCTCCTAGGTGGTTTTCGATAAAGAAGCTGCCCCCGAGTCTCCGTGTAGATCCATCCCAGGTTTGTCGTCAAGTCAGCGTATTGTTTGAATCTGTGTTCTTGAAATTTCTTCCATTTGTCAGGACCATCATATCTGTCATCTTGCTTCCGCTTTCCTTTCTTTGTTTCACGTTGTTCATTGGAGGTTCCTTCGCCATGCACGGCGTTTATTTCCTGCCTCACGACACGTGAATCTTCCAGCCGAATGAATCTCCAGCTTCATGATAAAACTCTCCAAGATCTTATAGCAGATCTCTTGTTAGCGAATCCTTGAACTCTGTGCCTTCTGCAACCCCTGCTACCACTGCCATCAAAATTATCGATGGATCCGGGCGATTAACTGAAGCGACCGTTGCATTGAATCGTAATAAAAAATCTCTTATAGACTCTCTGATCCTCTGTTTCATCGACGCTAAGGTTATCACACTCTTGGGTCGCGTCACGTGGACCCTAAACTGTCTCATGAAGCGTTCCACGCTCGCCCCATGTTCTAATTGATCCACTCTCTAGCTGCCTAAACCAAAGCGCAGCCAAATCTGTCAAATATAAAGAGAAATAGCGTGCCATCACTTCCTCGAATGCCCTTAATACTTCCATATGCCTGATATAACTGGTAATATGCATGGTCGGATCTGACTTTCCATCATAAGCTTCCAGTGTGGATAACTTGAATTTTAGAGGATTCTTTGCAGTTTTGATATTCGGAATGAACGGACTTCGACTAACTTCCTTTAAGCCTCCGCTCAGCAATCCTCCCCTCATAATCTGTCGCACTAATCCAACCATTTGTTCGTCTCCATTCAAGGGTTGTCTCATTAGCATGTTTCCATCCTTACCCCCACGTCTTGAAGGGTATTCTAGATAATATTCTTCATGTGGCTCATTCACGTTGGTGTTCGCTCTAGCCTGCTGAGCTCCATCTATGGGTCTTCCAATGTCAGATCCCGAGGTTCTACCCCTAGGTCCCTGTTGATTGCGTTCATGCTCTGCATTTTGATCTTGGACTTGACCTCCAACGGTCTCTGTAACTTTAGCTCCTTGTCCTATGTTGGCAGCAACTGTAGCCGGTCCAAGGTTCTGTGCTCCGGCTGCTCTCATCTGCTCAAAGAAGCTCTACATCGTTTCTTGTTGGCTCTTCAGCAATCTTTCGTGCATTGAATCCATCATAGCCTCCATCTCGTCCCTAATGATGTAGATCGAAGCTTATCCTGCTCCAACTTCAAAAGAGGCCTCTTGACTTTCCCCTTCATGCTGACTTCTTTCAGTCCTTCGCCTTCTACTTGATTGTCTTGTCATAACTTTTCAGACCTGAATCCTTAAGCCTTTAAATCTAATACCCAAGCGGTAGAACCCTTAAGTTAGCTTTTTTTAGTGAAAGCACCAAAATGTTTGCGTCAAAATTAATCACAAACACCCAATTACCGGTGAAAGAACTCGTTCAATCACAAATCACAAATAGCAAATGTATAGATAATATAAATATGAAAAACACTCAAAAAATTAAAAGAAATGCAGTAAAGACACAAGGTTTATAGTGGTTCGGTTATCTCCGGCCTACGTTCACTTCAAAGTTAATTTTTTATTGACTCTGCTTGATGGTTACAATTGATTACAATAGTAGAATATCAAGGAATTGGAGTTCAATGTTGATTCCAGCAGCGTAATGACGTAGTAGAGTCGGAAGTTCCCTTTTTTGAAGATCTTAGGCTACTATTTATAGGTGTGGGCTACAAATATCTCGTTCAAATCCCGGAAGACTCCTTTTACGTGAATAGGCCCACTGGGTCGGTCCCAAGTGAGTTTGACTCGCTTTTGGATCGACACGAATCTCATTCGTATCAACCAAGATCATCTTGTTTTGGGTTGAAATTTACAAAGTACACTCTTAATATCGTACGTAAGCTCCTGTGAAAATTTCATATCATTTGGACTTGTAAATCTTGAAAGATGATCGATACGAATTAAAGTTTTGTTGGCTCGTATCGATCAATTCGCATCGATACTTGTTCGTATCGATGCCCTACACGTGCGCGTTGGTAATGTGGCTCTATTTTCAAAGCTTGATCCATTTTCCATGCCGTGTTGAACGCTTCTTCCTTCAAATCATGCATATTTCTAGTTCGTATACAAGTTTTGTGCTTTTTGGCTTCATCCATTTATTCGCATCCATCTTTTTACATCGGTCACATTCGTATCTATCAAATCATGTCCGCTACTTCGTATCGATCAAGTGACCTGATCGATATGAATTTTCATCGAGTCAAACAGCCTCGAGTCGAACAGAGCATCATGCGCTTATCTATTCAATCCAAGTTCATATTCACCAAGTCGAAGCACATCATACCCTTCTCCTTGATCGATACGAACGACTTGTTCGTATCCATGCCGAATCATTCTCCTTAATCGATACGAATGACGTTTCATATCCATGCCGAATCATCCTCCTAGATCGATACGAACGACGTTTTCGTATCCACGTCGAATCATTCTCCTTGATCGATACAAACGACGTGTTCGTATCCATGCCGATGGATACAAATTCGTATCGATTCGAATGAAACATCTCTATGCGCGTATCCATCAATCTCTTGAGCAAATGAACTCCATTTGACTTGAAATTTGAAACATAGCCTTTTCTAGCCTTGTTCTTCATTTTCTATCAATTTCACCTCGATCGGAGCTTGGTCAAACTTGGTCGACACCCATCATAACATTATTGTCAATTGATCTCTAATCCTGATGTCCATGATTGATCTGTTGATATTCCAGCCTTGTCCAAAATGTGAAATAACATATATGAATTTCACAAAGTCCACGATAACAAAGCTTCTACCTATGTAACATAAAAATATCACAATCAAAACGTTAAGAAATTTACAAATAATGCAAATAATAATCGGGCTAAATCTTCATCGAATTTTAAACCTCACTTCATACATTGCCATTGATGCACATTATCCTGCTTTTAAGCCAGCGAGCCTTCTTTTCCATGTGTAAAGCCAAATTTGGAGCACCCCATTGAGGATATTCATGCTAGCTCCTTAGAGAAGTCACTTCCAGCTATATCTCCTCGGTATTTGTACCAAATAGCTTCATAATGAACATATAACATGGAGTAAAAGCAAATATAATTTACCATCACTAAAACATTCACTTGACGTACGTCAAATTTGTTGTGACATATCAAAAAAAGAAGCTGTATTCACATATACACATCACTCCCAAGCACATGCATACATTCCAAGTTTTACATGCAGTTAAGGGATATGGTTTGTTAAGTGATATGTTTCTAACCTATTTTAATTGCACCAATTTCGAACCAGTTGCCTTGGTCTTGAGGTGGTTCCTGTATTAGATCTCTGTACTGGATGTACAGCCTGCAGTTTTGGTCAGGCTTCCTGATCAGTTCAGGCAGACATGGCGGTGGTTGTGGGCCCTATCATGATTAACATAGTGAGCTTGATTAATTAAGCGTATACTTATCAAGATTAAGATATGTGTGATAGAAAGCAAGTAGACATGCAACTATGCAAATGTCAAGTGTCACCACCTTCCATGTAACCACTTTTGTACGTATACATATTGTTGAATTTATTGCACTAAACCTTACTGCCTTGATTAAAATTATGTACAAGTAATAAAAATAGGTAATATTAAATAAATGAATCAATTTTTGGATTAAATTATTTATGCAAAGCGATAGAGATGAGTTGACTAGGTTGGGAAGAATGAGTTTATGTACTGCATTCTGTAATGACTTTTAGATTGGATGGTTATATCGAGATTTTAGAAAGATTATGTTAAAAAACAAGGTAAAATTATTAAATTAGTAGTAAAACTGGTAACATTGCACATTGGATCAGATGCAAGTTCCTAACAAATGGTTTTATTCACGTAATTTTCACTTTGTATACCACATTATGAGGGTAACCTTGGACATTTTTTATTGTGCTTTACAATTAAACTTCTTATTCTAATACTGTATTTCACAGTGAAACTGTTGTATGAATAATAAAATAATAACTTAAAAGCATAGATAACATCAACTTGTACAACTGAAAAAATAAGTTTTAGGAAGAAACTAGAGGACTGATGACGAGAGGACAAATGAACTAAGTCAAATTCAGAGGGTCCAGTATACACGTATAGTTACAGGGTGCATGTTAGACTAACTCAATTGAGGATAGAAATGCAGTGTAACTCAACTACATATCATTGTTCAAACTATCCATATATAATTCCTATGATATAAATAGAAAAACACTATTATAAAAACTATTGATATACAGACTTGCCTGAACTGCTTTAGCAAAGGCCATCCCTCGAAGATCGATTGGCACTAAAAAGAAACCTATCAAAAATGTTTCAATGTCCCTAAACATCTCAATTGCACCAGGATTTATTGCATCCAAACTCAATAATTGCTCCACCATCACATTATAAGTTACCAGTACATAATCAATTAAATATATTTACTGAAATCCAAGATCCTAAAATGGACATCTTTTAACTTTAACAAACCTTTGTAGTCTGATCAACAAATACCAACGTATCCTTCCCTTTCCAAGACCCATGGTATCAAGCACAGTTCTTTCAATGTCTGACAAAAAAGAACCCTCCGAACTTTTCAATGTATTTAAAACAGTTTGCACTTGTGTATTTCAAACAGATTCTAATACTTGTAGCTTCCATATATGCACTTATAATATTATGGAGTTACCTAATCACAATCTGATGATACTTGGATGCTAGAGCTGCCCTCAATGAATGGCCTCCGCTTTGTAAAATTATATCTAGAGCTGCATAAACTACTGTTATTTTATAAATTTGCATCAAACTTTGCATCAAACAAAGAGCAAACGAAGGTCACAAAGAGCAAACGAAGGTCCGTTCCGTTTGGTATCAGAGCCTGGTGGTGGTAGAAACTAGGTTTGCTCAGGCTTAAACGCCCCGGAAAAGGAGGTACTATTTTGTACTATTCACCCGTCGTTACTATTCACCCGTTACTATTCATCATCGTTTATTCATATTTACTATAGAAATTCTTCAGTACTAGTTTATCAACCTGTTGTTATTTTAATTCTATTTGATAAATCTAGTTATTCCTACTTATTATATGCCTTTGAAACCCGGGACTTTGTCCTTAAGTCGCGTAGCATTGTTTATTCCCGTTTGTTGCCGTGTCTAAGGCGTTTAGGGAAGTTTTGCGTAAACCGTTGACAGTGATAAGGTAAATAATATGGAAAGACTTTCTAGAGCATTATCATTTAGAAATAATAATAATAACAGTCTAGATAATCTGGACAGAGAAATTCTCAGTAAAAATAAAGAAATTACTATAAGTGAAGATTTAGAATCTAGTTTAAATAATTGGAATATTCCGGCTTATTCGCCTTCAAAAATTTATAAGAAAACTGGAAGTTTTATTACAAAGACTGATTATGTAATTAAAACAGTTGAACAAGCAACTCCTTTATCTGAAGGATATAGTTCATTTAGTTTATTTTCTAAAAAGCTTTTAAATTTACATAAAGATAAATATAAATTTATTCACGTTGGATTAATTCAAGTCGCTTTAAAACCAGCAACAAGATTAGGACTAAATACGTCCGCTATAATTGCAGTCAGAGATAAAAGACATAATAAATTCCATGATTCCTTATTAGGAATAGTTGAATCAACATTATGTGATGGACCAATTTATTTTTCATATTTTCCAAATTTTACTATGTCCTTATCCGACCCAAATTTACTCCGGTCTATTTGTTTAGACATAAAAACTGAAGGTTTTAATATGAAACCAAGAACACAGAATGTAATTCTTATTTATAGAATATGTTATAAAGTAATGAATACCATTATTGCTGATACAAAAAATATACCAATTAAAAATCAAGGTACAACTACACTGTTTATAACAGACATCAGTAAAAGTAATGTTGTAATTCCAAAATCAATTAGCTGGAATGAGGTAAATTTACCAGAAAAATGGCTTCTTGAAGAAGCAAATGAACCTACTAAAGTAGAGAATAAAAAATTAAAGGAAATTGCTGAATATCCTGATGGTGACGTCGAAATTAGATTTTCAAAAGACAGAGTCACACACCTAAAATTAGGTTCTAGCTCTAAATTAGAAGAACCAACATTCAGCAGTGCTGAAACTACTCCTTTAAAAATAGAAAAGGAAAATGTAATAGTAAGAAACACAATGGACGGAGTTAGTCAACCTGAATATAGGGTTGAAGTTCCTCCATCAAATCCCAGATCGCCGACACCTTCAGATATGGGATATGATGAGGATAAATCAGTGTTTGGTATAAATACCATAACTCTTGATGAAGAGTTTAAATTTCCTTTTTCAGAATCTTAAAAAACAAAGTTTTATTCAGACGAAAATGAATATAAAAGAAAATGGTTCTTTATGAAAGATCCTAAAGAACAAGAAATGTGGATTAAAAAATATAAATTATTTTTAAATAAAATGGGAAATGACCTACCTGAAAACTATGATATCTTTATAATGATAGAAAAATCTTACAAAATAAGAAAACAAAAGGATACTTTTCCAGATTTTGATGATTTATTAACAGTTTTTAACATAAATTCTGCTTATAAAGAATATACAACAAAAGCAGGAAAAACTATTAGGAGTATACAGCCTCCATAAGCAAACTTATCAGTTAAAATTGATAAAGAAGAAATTATTGCTACTCCTTATCGAAAAGATAGATCATTTGAAGCTATTGTAGAACAAAATAATTTTACAAATTTAACCTTACAATCAATAGGTAATCAACTTACAAGAATTGAACAAGAATCTAATAAAGATCAAAAAAATGCAACAAAAGTTTGTGATACAGATGAAGTTTTATTCAAACCCTGGTCAGCACAAAATTTAGAAATGAATATGGATAAACCAGGAGAAAACTCTGAAATGTTTAAGGAAATAATGAAAAGGTTAGACGCCTTAAATATTAATGAAAAGGAAGTTGCCCCTATAATTGAAAGCAAAGAATCTATAGAAACATCTAATCCAGAATCTGATGATAATTCAGATGAAGAAGTAAATAATTTACAAATATGTTCTTTAATATAGAACAAAACAAATTAGAAGATAAATCACAAAATAATTTTGAAATAAATAAAATTAATTATGGAAATACCTCGTATAGTAAACCGTATTATACGAGACCAACACCAGTCGACCTCTTATTCGAGGAACAAAACAATTACGGAGCCGTATCTTTTGACGGTACCTCCATTGTAGAATGGAATATTGATGGTTATTCCGAATACCAAATACAGACTAGTCTGAATTATATGACAATGTATGCTACTGCATGTTTAATCAAAAATAATTCAGACGATAGAATAGCAAAAGCTATTGTACAAGGATTTACTGGACAACTAAAAGGTTGGTGGGATTTTCATCTTTCTAATGAAGCAAAAGCGCATATATTCACTGCGACAAAATTGGAAGATGGGATGACTAAAACAGATTGCGTAAATACGCTAATATATACAATAGCCAAACATTTTTTCGGAGCAACTGCTCTTCAAACAGATAGAACACAAGAACAGTTAGTGAATTTAAAATGCCAGAATTTATCTCAATTCAGATGGTTTAAAGATGTATATTTTTCAAAGTTATTTACTAGAAGTGATAGTAATCATGAATTTTGGAAAGAAAAGTTCTTATCAGGACTGCCACATTTCTTTGCAGAAAGAGTTAAAAATCGTTTAAAACAAAAAAATAATGGAACTATTCCCTATAATCAATATACTTATGGGGAATTAGCAGCAGAAGTTGTTGCCGAAGGAATTCATTTATGTAATGAAATAAAATTACATAAACAAATCCAAAAAGAAAAAATCTATGGAAAAAGAATTCTAGGAGATTTTTGTGATCAACTTGGTTTATTACCCATAAAACCAACCAATGAAGAAAAAAGATTTAGAAAACCATCTAAGAGAAAATTCTATAAAAATAAAAATTTTCGAAAAGAAAATTATGCTGAAAGTAGTAAAATTCCTAAAAAGAAATCACAAAAACCCTATAAGAGAAGAGAGCAAAATAAACCTACTAAAAGAAAAATCCCAATATGTTGGAAATGTAAAACACCAGGTCACTATGCTAATAAGTGTAAATTAAAAAATAAAATAAATAATCTTGAAGTAGATGAAGAATTAAAAAATTCATTTACAAAACTATTTATATCAAGCTCTGACTCAGAGAAAGAAAATTTAAAATTATCTGTTATTACAGAAATTGATTCAGAAACTGAAAATGAATATGATTCAGACAACAATTCAGAATCTAGTAGTTGCGATGGAAATTGTGACTATTATAAAGCTTTATGTAAAGCAAATGGATTGTTTATGTTAACAAAAGAAGAAAATTTCATTCTGGATATCATTGACAAAATTTCTGATCCAGAAGAAAAGAAAAATATGTTAAAGAAATATTTAGAATCACATAAAGGTTAAAAGAAACTAAAATTAAAAGAACCAGAAACTTATACTTTAAAAGATATATTAAATAGAGTTAAAACTTCAAACCATATTAATCCAGTAAGTACCGAAACTACAATTGCAGAATTACAACATGAAATTAAAATACTTAAACAAGAAATAAAAGAATTAAAAGAAAGAATGTCTCTAATAGAAACAAACCCTAAAGATAATAACCAGAGTAATGACAACATTCTAGGAGAAGAAGAATTAAACTCTTTAACATTTATTAATGCAGTCGACAAGGTAATCACCCATAAATGGCACACTAAAGTTACTATTGTAGTTCACAAGGAATATTATTTTACTACAATAGCAATGATAGATTCAGGAGCAGATTTAAACTGCATCAATGAAGGGTTAGTACCTTCAAAATATTTTTCTAAAACTACCGAAATTCTAAATGCTGCTGACGGTAGAAAATTGTTAGTTAATTATAAGCTACAAAACACAGCTGTTTGCAATAAAGGTATTTGTCTAGAAATGCCATTTATAATGGTTAAAAATTTATCTCATAACGTTATACTCGGAAATCCCTTTGTAACAACCCTGTATTTTCTTATTATTGTAATTGTATATTTTAATTATTTTAATTTAAACTCCTAATTTAAAAACTTTATTTTATTTATTAAAATTAATATATTTTGTTAATTGAAATATAAATGTTGATTTTGATGTGGATTAGAATTTCAAACATGCATAAATTGAATATTTCTAGAAAATGTGAATTTTGGTCAATCTGGTCAAACTTTTACCTTTAAATTTAAATTTTAAAAGTTTGAAAATTTGAATTTTATCTTTTATTATGAAAGTAAATAAAATTTCAAGAACAATTCTTTTCGTTTCGTTGCAATCCGAATAATATTGTGAAAGTTATGCTTTTTACAAAATTGGTTGTAGATTGTTTTATTTAACAATATTGTTTATTTTAAATTATATAAATAATTTTTTTTATTTGTCATATCTTATTCTAAATTCTATTATATGTTATGTTACATATATTTTTACCTTTTAAATATTTTTAAAGTGATGTTTGAATTTTTCCAAAGCTCATTGAATTTATTTTCTATTTTTAAAGGTTAGTTTCCATTTTTCTGCTATTTTCTTCATTTAAATTATATTTAATTAAAATTTATTTATTCATTTTTATGTCTGCATTTTATTTTTATGTTTTTATCTTTATTTATAAATATTTTTCATGTACATACAATTTTCCCAAAGTTCATTTCATTTATTTTCAAGCCTAATTTACATTTTTCTTTGTTATTTTCTTAATTTAATTATATTTAATTAATATTTATTTATTTATTTTTGTTTATTTACTATATTTTCGTGCTTTATCTGTATTTATACATATTTTACATGTATTTAAATTTTAAAAAGAAATGGTGGAAATTTAAAAGGTTTATGACTCTTTATTTGCTTAAGCCTTTTTGTATTCTGTCTTTTCATTTCTCAACCAACATCTCTTCAATTGGCTGCCTTAACTCCATTCTTCAGCCGTGTATTCTTCTTTCTTTTTCACGTGAAAGGGAAGACTTCTCATCCCCTAAAAATCATGACTTCATGAAGAAAAAAAAAGAAAAAAATAATGGCTTCGTCTCCTTTCTCTTTTCATTATTTTTCTAAGTTTTTGCCTTCCTCTTCCACCTTGTTTGCTCGGCCCTACCACCCATCATCACCACCATCCTCTCCACCATCACCAGCCACAGCAGCCACCACCTCCTATTCTGACCACCACCTCAAGCAATGACCTTCAAGTGGACCAAACACCACAATACTTTGCACCTAACCCCTTGAAACCTTGCCTAGCCGAGCATAACTCCAGTATCACCTTCATAGTTGCCTTGGCCACCCCCTATCTCCACCACCACCTACTGACATGACCTATAAACATCACTCCAGCAATGACTAGACCTGAAGCATGTAGGGCCGACCCCCACTTGATCCAAGGCCGAGCCTTGTTGAGCCTAGAACTCTACTCCTCTTTGCCTTGTCCCTTTATTTTTCCCATGTTGCAAATCCTACCCATCATCAACTATTTCATCTCCATTTTAACATGCATTTTTGATGCCATACCTGATCCAAACCAGAGCCTATATCATCAGCTATGGCCGAGCAAAAGAGCCCCTTGGTCGAGCTCTTGAATGATTAAAGCAAGGTCTAATCATTCTTGTCTTTGTTGCTTTGTATTTCCGTTTATTTCAATGTTGTTTTGTGTTAAGTAATTCATATGTTATATTGTTTGTGTCTATTGGATTGTTACAAGATGGTCATCTTGGCTCTCTTCACTCAATTGAATCACTAGTCGTGCTATATCGTGCTTGTCGTTCCCTTGGAATCGTTTTGTGTGTCGTAGTGGTCTTCAGCTTGAAAAGGTGAGTCTTTCTCACTCTGACATTTATACTTATGAAATAGTGAATTGATGACAAGTGTTTAGTAATATAAAATGTTATGCAAGTTAATGATGATCATATGATATGCTATGCCATGTTATTATCATGTTAAAACTGTTAATTATCACCTGACATCTGATATATGACGTTATATTGTGACACTGACATTGTTTATATTGTTTACGCATATATTCACACTGCAAGTTCCCTGTTAGAATAGAATCACTATGGGTTGAAATGATACATACCCAAACGGACTTTAGATTAGGGAAAAATCGTTATGGGCTGAAATGATAGGCCTGAGCGATTTTTATCGTATTTTATTTGACTTGGGATTGCAGGTTTGAAATGATAGAACCCGGGTTTTCTTTGTAAACTGCAGATTGAAATGATATATATCCGTGTCACTTGACCGAGGTTAGAAAATTATATACAGACCCCGTGGTACATTTTTAATGATATTTATTAAAATATGTATTTTTAAAAGTATGAAATTTTGATTTAAAAATATATATTTTATGGTTTTCAGAAAATTAAATATTAAGTCTTGAAATTGTGAATTTGAGTACGTAAATGTGAAATAATTGAGATTTTGGACTTTAAATTTTATTTTAAAATGTAGTTAAATAATAGAAATTAAATTTAAAGTTTTAAAATTATATTTGAAGTAAAATTTTAAGTTTTATTTAATTTATATGTTAATAAACAGTGAATTTTGACTTAATAAATGAATGGAGTTTTTAAAATTGAATATTTGATCTAAAAATTTTGTTGTGTTAAATCATATGTTAAAATGATTTTAAATGTGAAATTTTGAAGTCTAGAAATATGATTTTTAAGTTATCATAAAAATTTGGAGTTTTATTATTATTATTATTTTGAAAAGCTAAAATGAAATCTGGAATTCATAGCATTTTCAAAATGTTGTAGTCTTTTGACAGCATTTTTAAATGCTATTGTTTTGAATCTAACAATGTTTGAAATAACTAAATATCTATTACGACATTTTATAAATGCCTTTATTCTTGAATTAAACCATTTTTGGAAGCTATAAGCTACGATAGCACTTTATAAATGCTGTCGTTGCTATAATTTGACAATGTTTGAAATGTTATAGTTTTAACACTGTTTGAGTTATATTTTAAAGTGTTAAATGATTTAAATTTTGGAAATTGATTAATTGTGAAATTTAAGAAGTTTTGAATATATTTTAATATTTAAATTTGAATTTTTAAGGAATTTAAATTTGAGTTTGAATTTAAGTAAGGTTTACTTGGTTATGTGTTAAATGGAATGAAATGTAATGAGATAAATGAATTTTGAATGGAATTTTTAATGTATTTTGTAATGATACTTGAAACAACAAATGAATGACTTATTTGATTTAAAAATGATATTTAGATTTGAGTATTTGAATTTGGATTCAAATAATGATTTGATAATAAGGTTTGGAAATGATTTGATCTTTATTTTGATAAAGAATATGAATTAGAATGATATGTACTTTTGATAAATGAATATTTGAAGTTTATATTGGTATGAAAGGATATTTAGTTTAATTGTAAATTGAGTTTATTTAAATAGTATTGGATTTATGAAATGAATATTTCAAAACTAAGTAATAATGAAACTAGATTTGAGATATATGAAATTATAAAATTTAGTTTTGAAATGCGGGATATTAAAGCTTTGAAATTTATTAAAAATTGAATAGTTTAATTTGTGGATCAAATCTATATTTGAAAATGATATGATTTGAAATGGTTATTGGGAAATTTAATTGAAACTGATGGTTTGAATTGAATTAAGTTGGAAATTGAAAATTTGGGATTAATTGAATGAATTGTAAAATGTAAAGAATTAAATGAATATCCGATGATTTCAAATGTATGATTTTGAAATGTTATGATTTTCAAAGTGTAATTGTTTCAAGTATTTTTGGTTTCGAAAGAATTATACTTTGAAAATATTATGATTTTGAAATGAATATATATTTGAAATGTTTTTGGTTTTGAAGTATAAACTATTTTGATTGAATAAATAGTTTTGAAATAAAAATGGTTTTGGTTTCGAAGTATAAACTATTTTGAAAGAAATATAGTTTGAAATGAAATGATTTGATCTTTTTAAAGTATAAACTATTTTGAAATGACCACGGTGTTATAATAACGTTTGGTTGTTAAAGAGACCGGGATCGGAAGTTGTCATACTCTCTGCCAACTCCGAAAACCACTTTAACAACCGTATACACGGTGGAGATTTCAGAATGAAGTAGGATGGTGGCGACGTTCTTGAGGTATATTACGTGGACCCAACTCCCGTGAGTTGGCATAAGGTGGCTAAAACAGGAGCGATCTCGGGCCAAGTGAGGTCATTCCTCCTATCGGACACATTCCTTCGATATTATACTCTTACTGGTGATTGATTAGATGGCCATCCTTCGATTTTGATATGGGAGTGTGTTTCGAGGTGGGCGTATGTGGCTGCTGCGTTACCACCAGCCCGTGTGCATAATTGGTATATCTACCCTGGCATTGCCTTGTGTGCCGTGTCACCTAACCATACCGAGCCTTTACTACGAGTTTGTTTTTCTCCCGTAGCCCGTGTGGTATCCTCTGACAGTCACCCGGAGTGGAGATGGCATGATATTGGATGGACTACTGGGACTATTATGTGTGAAGGGTGATGTGGGTAGCCCGGAACGCTATTTAAAGGTATGTTTATTTTACTGTAGACACTATTATAATAGCACAATATTACTACATAGTAAATAGTTTAACGGATCCTTAAAGGATGGGCGATCCCAAGCATCCTTTAAGTTACTGATGCATTTTTTTTACTGTTCACTTGAGTTGATTTACAGTTCATAAGTATTTATGTCCTGACTCGAGTGTTTTGTGTTTTGCTTTACGCTCGAGTCAGATTGAGTGAGTTAGCATTCAAGATTCACCTTTGGAGCTGGAGCTTTCCTTGAAGATCTAGCCATCTATTTTGCTTTTTGTATCCAGTGATTTCATTTATCTATTCTGATTTATACCTGATGTATCTTGTTACTCTTCTGTTGTATCTTTGTTTAACTCTGATGTATCTTATTTTTATATAGTAGCTTCATGAACTACTATCTCTTTTATTTCTGCTGCATTATTATTTACTCTGTGTCTGTGATCTGTGACTATGTATTTACTGTATATTCTGAGATTTGCCAAATTTTATTTACAACGCGGTATTTTGAGCAATTCTAGTCCGACATGTGCGGATGCGAATGGCTGAAAATATCGGGTCGTTACAGTTGGTATCAGAGCTTTGGTAGCTCTAGGCAAAACTCAGTATATAGGGTAAATGTATTTACAGAATCACTTTCATTCGAGTTTAAATCTCTTCCTTTTTGACTCGATTCCATTGAATTTTGGAACATTCCCTGTGGTTCCAAAATCCATTCGTGTCCCTCACTATTTATCTTCTTTTGTTTCTGGAGTATCCCATAACTCCACTTCAAAAGATCTTCATAATGAGTCGGCGGTCTCGCCAACCTCAAATTTATTTGTAAAGGGGGAAAACTCCTTTACAACAACATCGATTCACCAGAGATTCTATATCCTCGGTTTAGATGCGAGTATCTCTTATAACTTCGAACTCTACATCTTGAGATCGAATGTCGATTTACCCAAGAAATCCACATCGATCTTATTCTTTAAGTCACGGTTAACCCGGTTAAGGTTGCCCGCGATTTATATAAATTCATCCATCTCCCTATTCTGTTATTTAATCATCTCATCTTTGTTTCCAACTTATCTTCAAATTATTCTTGAAGTGTATTTGTAAACTAATATTTAAAATATTTTATATATTGTGTTGTTTGAGTTGTTGATGTTGATTTGGGTTTCTAATCGATTCGTCTGATCAACGCTATCGATAAGATTTCCAAAACACTTGAACATAGCAAACTGACACAATATGTTTTTAAAATTTAGCAATGAAATAAATTTTGTAACTATATTATAAATATTTATCTGGATTTTATTTGAATTGGTTGTTAAGAAATAATATTTGATTTTATATATCATTTTCTATTGTTTCATATATCTAATTGAACTATAAAACATGGTTATAAATTTATTTAGAAATTTAAAATGAATGTAAAACAAGAATTTGAGAATTTAATTTCCAATGGATTTCAAACTTTGTGTTTAAAGTTTTAAAGGATATATTATTTAAAGTATTTTCGAATAGAAATTTGTTTCCAAAGAATTTTAAATTTAAATTTAGTGCTCTTCTCTTTGTCGCTGGAAAATAATTTCGGTGATGACTGCAGCATCATCGACGTTCATTTTCGAGTTTCGAAGTGAAGAGACCATTCTGCAGTCTTGCTACAGTTTTGTTTTGGGAAAATTTAATTGATTTTAATTTCTAAAATAAGAATGGATTTATAACATATGTTGATATATGATTTAAATTTGAATGGATATATATATATATAGTATATGAGCATTTATTTATCTCTAAATAGTTTGGAATTTATCGGAAATTTAATTCCTAAATTTTTTCTTCAAAGATAATTTCTAAGTATAATTTCAAGATTTGGATTAATATTCAAGCTTGAAATAATTTAATTAGAAAGTTTTATTTGTATAATACACAATTTCATTCCAATATAACTTACCTTAATTTTCAAAAGTTGAATATGTAATTGGATAATATACAATATAAAAAAAAGATTTTATAAATAAAATTTGAGTGGTTATTATAAATGTTATATACTTAAATTTTAGTTATAAAAGGATTAACAGAGGTAAATAAAGAAAAGGGTAATGGAATAATTTACAATATAAAATGATGATAAAGGAACTAAGAATAAATTTAAGGCAGTTGCAATGAGTGTGAGTATATTTAACATAGGTGGTAAAATATATTGAGAGGAATAAATTTAATTTTAATTAGTAGTTAAGAAGAATTAAATTTTATTTGGTACATTTTGAGTATAATAAAAGATTTTTCAAATACATGATTTTAGGGATTTGTTAATTTAAGATAATTGGATGATAAGATAATGAAATTAGAGATGCTTAAGATTTATTTGACTTATGTAAAATTAATTTTCAGTTTAAGTTGAAATTTTATGGTTTCAAATTTATTATCTTATTTTGTTTTTCAAACTATCTTTTGGTTGTCCTAATTTCCCTTGTCTTGCTACAGAATGGGAGGCTATTGCATATACCAGTCTGTTTAGAAATCTTTCTATAATCTTTCATAATCTTTGGTACTCATCTTTAAATCTAAGCACTGCTTGCCATCCACAGACCGTCGGTTAAACGGGAAGGGTGAATCAGATTCTAAAGGATTTTTTTTCAAGCTTGTGTTCTTGATTCTGGAGAATGTTGGAAAGATCATCTCCACCTTGTTAAACTTACCTATAGCAACAGTTATCAGGTATAATTTTAATTTTCTTATCATCTTGTCTTAATACTATTTCATTCTATCTTTTTCTGTGTTTTCCCGTACCTCATTCCTTTTCGGGGATGAAAAGTTTTGAGTGGGGGAGAGTGTAACAACCCTGTATTTTCTGATTATTGTAATTGTATATTTTAATTATTTTGATTTAAATTCCTAATTTAAAAACTTTATTTTATTTATTAAAATTAATATATTTTGTTAATTGAAATATAAATGTTGATTTTGATGTGGATTAGAATTTCAAACATGCATAAATCGAATATTTCCAGAAAATGTGAATTTTGGTCAATCTGGTCAAACTTTTACCTTTAAATTTAAATTTTAAAAGTTTGAAAATTTGAATTTTATCTTTTATTATGAAAGTAAATAAAATTTCAAGAACAATGCTTTTCGTTTCGTTGAAATCCGAATAATATTGTGAAAGTTATGCTTTTTACAAAATTGGTTGTAAATTGTTTTATTTAACAATATTGTTTATTTTAAATTATATAAATAATTTTTTTTATTTGTCATATCTTATTCTAAATTCTATTATATGTTATGTTACATATATTTTTACCTTTTAAATATTTTTAAAGTGATGTTTGAATTTTTCCAAAGCTCATTGAATTTATTTTCTATTTTTAAAGGTTAGTTTCCATTTTTCTGCTATTTTCTTCATTTAAATTATATTTAATTAAATTTATTTATTCATTTTTATGTATGCATTTTATTTTTATGTTTTTATCTTTATTTATAAATATTTTTCATGTACATACAATTTTCCCAAAGTTCATTTCATTTATTTTCAAATTTTCAAGCCTAATTTACATTTTTCTTTGTTATTTTCTTAATTTAATTATATTTAATTAATATTTATTTATTTATTTTTGTTTATTTACTATATTTTCGTGTTTTATCTGTGTTTATACATATTTTACATGTATTTAAATTTTAAAAAGAAATGGTGGAAATTTGAAAGGTTTATGACTCTTTATTTGCTTAAGCCTTTTTGTATTCTGTCTTTTCATTTCTCAACCAACATCTCTTCAATTGGCTGCCTTAATTCCATTCTCCAGCCGTGTATTCTTCTTTCTTTTTCACGTGAAAGGGAAGACTTCTCATCCCCTAAAAATCACGACTTCATGAAGAAGAAAAAAAGAAAAAAATAATGGTTTCATCTCCTTTCTCTTTTCATTATTTTTCTAAGTTTTTGCCTTCCTCTTCCACCTTGTTTGCTCGGCCCTACCACCCATCATCACCACCATCCTCTCCACCATCACCAGCCACAGCAACCACCACCTCCTATTCTGACCACCACCTCAAGCAATGACCTTCAAGTGGACCAAACACCACAATACTTTGCACCTAACCACTTGAAACCTTGCCTAGCCGAGCATAACTCCACTATCACCTTCATAGTTGCATTGGCCAACCCCTATCTCCACCACCACCTACTGAGCTGACCTATAAACATCACTCCAGCAATGACTAGACCTGAAGCATGTAGGGCCGAGCCCCACTTGATCCAAGGCCGAGCCTTGTTGAGCCCAGAACTCTACTCCTCTTTGTCTTGTCCCTTTATTTTTCCCATGTTGCAACTCCTACCCATCATCAACTATTTCATCTCCATTTTAACATGCATTTTTGATGCCATACCTGATCCAAACCAGAGCCTATATCATCAGCTATGGCCGAGCAAAAGAGCCCCTTGGTCGAGCTCTTGAATGATTAAAGCAAGGTCTAATCATTCTTATCTTTGTTGCTTTGTATTTCCGTTTATTTCAATGTTGTTTTGTGTTAAGTAATTCATATGTTATATTGTTTGTGTCTATTGGATTGTTACAAGATGGTCATCTTGGCTCTCTTCACTCAATTGAATCACTAGTCGTGCTATATCGTCCTTGTCGTTCCCTTGGAATCGTTTTGTGTGCCGTAGTGGTCTTCAGCTTGAAAAGGTGAGTCTTTCTCACTCTGACATTTATACTTATGAAATAGTGAATTGATGACAAGTGTTTAGTAATATAAAATGTTATGCAAGTTAATGATGATCATATGATATGCTATGCCATGTTATTATCATGTTAAAACTGTTAATTATCACCTGACATCTGATATATGACATTATATTGTGACACTGACATTGTTTATATTGTTTATGCATATATTCACACTGCAAGTTCCCTGTTAGAATAGAATCACTATGGGTTGAAATGATACATACCCAAACGGACTTTAGATTAGGGAAAAATCGTTATGGGCTGAAATGATAGGCCTGAGCGATTTTTATTGTATTTTATTTGACTTGGGATTGCAGGTTTGAAATGATAGAACCCGGGTTTTCTTTGTAAACTGCAGATTGAAATGATATATATCCGTGTCACTTGACCCAGGTTAGAAAATTATATACAGACCCCGTGGTACATTTTTAATGATATTTATTAAAATATGTATTTTTAAAAGTATGAAATTTTGATTTAAAAATATATATTTTATGGTTTTAAGAAAATTAAATATTAAGTCTTGAAATTGTGAATTTGAGTACGTAAATGTGAAATAATTGAGATTTTAGACTTTAAATTTTATTTTAAAATGTAAATAAATAATGGAAATTAAATTTAAAGTTTTAAAATTATATTTGAAGTAAAATTTTAAGTTTTATTTAATTATATGTTAATAAACAGTGAATTTTGACTTAATAAATGAATGGAGTTTTTAAAATTGAATATTTGATCTAAAAATTTTGTTGTGTTAAATCATATGGTAAAATGATTTTAAATGTGAAATTTTGAAGCCTAGAAATATGATTTTTAAGTTATCATAAAAATTTGGAGTTTTATTATTATTATTTTTTTGAAAAGCTAAAATGAAATCTGGAATTCATAGCATTTTCAAAATGTTGTAGTCTTTTGACAGCATTTTTAAATGCTATTGTTTTGAATCTAACAATGTTTGAAATAACTAAATATCTATTACGACATTTTATAAATGCCGTTATTCTTGAATTAAACCATTTTTGGAAGCTATAAGCTACGATAGCACTTTATAAATGTTGTCGTTGCTATAATTTGACAATGTTTGAAATGTTATAGTTTTAACACTGTTTGAGTTATATTTTAAAGTGTTAAATGATTTAAATTTTGGAAATTGATTAATTGTGAAATTTAAGAAGTTTTGAATATATTTTAATATTTAAATTTGAATTTTTAAGGAATTTAAATTTGAATTTGAATTTAAGTAAGGTTTACTTGGTTATGTGTTAAATGGAATGAAATGTAATGAGATAAATGAATTTTGAATGGAATTTTTAATGTATTTTGTAATGGTACTTGAAATAACAAATGAATGACTTATTTGATTTAAAAATTATATTTAGATTTGAGTATTTGAATTTGAATTCAAATAATGATTTGATAATAAGGTTTGGAAAAGATTTGATCTTTATTTTGATAAAGAATATGAATTAGAATGATATGTACTTTTGATAAATGAATATTTGAAGTTTATATTGGTATGAAAGGATATTTAGTTTAATTGTAAATTGAGTTTATTTAAATAGTATTGGATTTATGAAATGAATATTTCAAAACTAAGTAATAATGAAACTAGATTTGAGATATATGAAATTATAAAATTTAGTTTTGAAATGCGGGATATTAAAGCTTTGAAATTTATTAAAAATTGAATAGTTTAATTTGTGGATCAAATCTATATTTGAAAATGATATGATTTGAAATGGTTATTGGGAAATTTAATTGAAACTGATGGTTTGAATTGAATTAAGTTGGAAATTGAAAATTTGGGATTAATTGAATGAATTGTAAAATGTAAAGAATTAAATGAATATCCGATGATTTCAAATGTATGATTTTGAAATGTTATGATTTTCAAAGTGTAATTGTTTCAAGTATTTTTGGTTTCGAAAGAGTTATACTTTGAAAATATTATGATTTTGAAATGAATATATGTTTGAAATGTTTTTGGTTTTGAAGTATAAACTATTTTGATTGAATAAATAGTTTTGAAATAAAAATGGTTTTGGTTTCGAAGTATAAACTATTTTGAAAGAAATATAGTTTGAAATGAAATGATTTGATCTTTTTAAAGTATAAACTATTTTGAAATGACCACGGCGTTATAATAACGTTTGGTTGTTAAAGAGACCGGGATCGGAAGTTGTCATACTCTCTGCCAACTCCGAAAACCACTTTAACAACCGTGTACGCGGTGGAGATTCCAGAATGAAGAAGGATGGTCGCGACGTTCTTGAGGTATATTACGTGGACCCAACTCCCGTGAGTTGGCATAAGGTGGCTAAAACAGGGGCGATATCGGGCCAAGTGAGGTCATTCCTCCTATCGAACACATTCCTTCGATACTATACTCTTACTGGTGATTGATTAAATGGCCATCCTCCGATTTTGATATGGGAGTGTGTTCCGAGGTGGGCGTATGTGGCTGCTGCGTTACCACCAGCCCGTGTGCGTAATTGGTATATCTACCCTGACATTGCCTTGTGTGCCGTGTCACCTACCATACCGAGCCTTTACTACGAGTTTGTTTTTCTCCCGTAGCCCGTGTGGTATCCTCTGATAGTCACCCGGAGTGGAGATGGCATGATATTGGATGGACTACTGGGACTATTATGTGCGAAGGTTGATATGGGTAGCCCGGAACGCTATTTAAACGTATGTTTATTTTACTGTAGACACTATTATAATAGCGCAATATTACTACATAGTAAATAGTTTAACGGATCCTTAAAGGATGGACGATCCCAAGCATCCTTTAAGTTACTGATGCATTTTTGTTACTGTTCACTTGAGTTGATTTACAGTTCATAAGTATTTATGTCCTGACTCGAGTGTTTTGTGTTTTGCTTTACGCTCGAGTCAGATTGAGTGAGTTAGCATTCAAGATTCACCTTTGGAGCTGGAGCTTTCCTTGAAGATCTAGCCATCTATTTTGCTTTTTGTATCCAGTGATTTCAGTGATGTATTCTGATTTATACCTGATGTATCTTGTTACTCTTCTGTTGTATCTTGTTTAACTCTGATGTATCTTATTTTTATATAGTAGCTTCATGAACTACTATCTCTTTTATTTCCGCTGCATTATTATTTACTCTGTGTCTGTGATCTGTGACTATGTATTTACTGTATATTCTGAGATTTGCCAAATTTTATTTACAACGTGGTATTTTGAGCAATTCTAGTCCGACATGTGCGGATGCGAATGGCTGAAAATATCGGGTCGTTACACCCTTCTTACATTTGTTATATCCTATAACAAAAATATCAAAAGAAGGAATCACTAGTACTATTAATAATCAAGAATTAACATTCAAATTTGTAACTCAACCACAACATCATAAAATTGATATTCTTCAAAAGAGTATTAAAAGAAAAGAAATTTTTCTAAACTCTTTATCCCAAGAGATAAATTACAAAAGAATAAAAGAAAAATTATTACAACCCAGTTTACAACAAAAAATTAAAGATCTACAAAAGTATATTGAAAAGACTATTTGTGCAGATACTCCTAATGCCTTTTGGCAAAGGAAAAAACATGAAATAGGTTTACCTTATGAACCCGACTTTAAAGAAAGTCAAATTCCAAGAAAAGCTAGACCGATAGCCATGTCTCAAAGACATTTAGAAATTTGTAAAAAAGAAATTGATGAATTACTACAGAAAGGTCTTATTAGACCATCTAAAAGTCCTTGGAGCTGTTCAGCATTTTATGTAGAAAATGCAGCAGAATTAGAAAGAGGAGTTCCAAGACTTGTTATAAATTACAAACCATTAAACAAAACATTAAGATGGATTAGATATCTAATCCCTAATAAAAAGGATTTATTAGCAAGACTTTATACGGCCAAAATAATGTCTAAATTTGATATGAAATCTGGATTTTGGCAAATTCAGATTAAAGAAGAAGATAGATATAAAACTGCATTCACTGTTCCATTTGGACATTATGAATGGAATGTAATGCCGTTTGGGTTAAAAAATGCCCCTTCAGAATTTCAAAAAATTATGAACGACATTTATAGTGCTTATACAGCATTTACCATAGTATACATTGATGATGTTCTTATATTTTCAGAATCAATTGATCAACATTTTAAACATTTAATTATTTTTATAAATGCCACTAAAAGAGCTGGATTAGCTGTAACAGCCAAGAAAATAAAACTTTTTCAAACAGAAATTAGATTTCTTGGACACATTATAAAAGACGGAACAATATTTCCTATTGATAGAGCAATTATATTTGCAGAAAAATTTTCAAATGAAATAAAAGATAAAAATCAATTACAAAGATTTCTAGGAAGCTTAAACTATGTTTCTGAATTTTATAAAGATTTAGCTTATGATGCTAAACCATTATTTGAAAGATTAAGAAAAAATCCTCCTGCTTGGACAGAAGAACATACTAAAGCAGTTATAAAAATAAAAGCAAAAATAAAGGAAATTCTTTGTCTTGCAATTCCTAATCCTGATGCATTTAAAATAGTCGAAACTGATGCATCCGACAAAGGATATGGTGGTATTCTTAAACAAAGAATTAATAATAAAGAATCCTTAGTTAGATTTACTTCGGGAGTTTGGCAAGGACCTAGAGTTAATTACTCTACTGTTAAAAAAGAAATATTAGCAATTGTGCTATGTGTACAAAAATTTGAAAGTGATTTATTAAATCAAAATTTTTTGTTAAGAGTAGATTGTAAGTCTGCTAAAGAAATTTTACAAAAGAATGTTAAAAACATAGCATCAAAGCAAATATTTGCTAGATGGCAAGCAATATTATCAGTATTTGATTTTGATATTGAGTTTATTAAAGGATCTGATAATGCATTACCAGATTTCTTAACTCGAGAATTTTTACAGGGAAAAAATGAATAAAGGTAAAGAAAAAGAAGAAAACAGTAAAACTGCACTATTACGGCCCATAACGACTTATAAGTCGGCTTTTCAAAAGGATGAAAAACCTCTTCGAGAAGAAGTCTTAAAGACTGCCCCAGTTGATGAACAACTCAGAGCAGACGCTTATGAATTAGCAATAAAATCGGTATCTACAAGAGAATACCTATACCCGTATATTCCAACATCAACTATATGGGTATCTCCTGTAGAGAAAAAATATATTCATCTATCTGCAGAAGGGGTTATGACCTTCTACTTAAAAAACTTTACTGATCCATACATTTATCCAAAGGATTTTAATTTCTACCAAGAAGTTCTAACCTACACAGGTTCTGTACAATTTGAATCCGCCATGAGAACTGGTGGAGAATGGGCTTTCTCAAAAGCCACTATTGTTAAAATAATTACTCCGGAACAATGGGAAAGTGATTTATATAAATCAAAAGAATTAATTACAAATTATAAAAATCCTTATAGGAATAAATTAAATTTCAATTATTTTGATTATATTAAAGCTTGGGAGCTTGCTTTCTCTTATGAAAACAGGCAGAGAAAATATAGTTGGTTTATTCAAATCAAAACCCAAAATACCACAAAATTTCCAAATTGGTTTATAGTTTGGTTTTCGAACTTTGTATTATATCCAATAATTTTACCACAAAAAATAAGAAATATTTATGACGAATTTGTTCGAATAAATATTTCCATGAAATATCATAATCTACATTTTGCAGCACTTTATCAAGTACCCTGGATTATGAAATGGGACGTCATTGTTATTCCAAGAACTTTACAAAAATTTGAAATCAAATTTGAAAATATTCCTTATTTAGGAAGAAGAATTTTAATTAAATGGTGGGATAAATTTGAATTTTTCAAAGATTCAATTTATTCGCAAAAGGGTTTAATTAGCCATGAACCACAGAAAATACCAGATTCACCTAAAAGGGAATTATCTGATTTACTAAAAGAATTAATGGCAATTTCTTCAAAAAGAAATTTAAAAATACAGCTTAAAGCAATATTAGATTCAGATAGTGACGATGAGCTTATGAGCATGTCTATAGATCCAAGTTCATGAAGAAACCTAGAAGAAATGACAAATTATATGCTAAAAGCAAAAGACACAATGTTCGATGCTGTAAAAAGAAGGTTAATAGAGTTTGGGTTATATATGTTTACTTTCATCAGCCAGGCATAGTAACTTTCATTATGGATGAAATACCTTTATCACCGCCCTCTGGATTTCCTCCACCTGTACAAAATCCAGAAGGCTCTCAGACAGGATAAATTCTCTTTCAAGAGACGTAAAGCTAAAACAAAGTTTGCTAATTTAAGGAATGATATGACCTGATGTGACTAAAGCTCTATGATTTGGATGAAGTGGCAGAAAGAAAGCTAAAAGCTAAAGATGATGTGACTAAAGCCTAATTAATGCTGAAGATAAGGCTTGTTGATAAGGTTTAGTAGAACGGAAGATGCCGGTTAATGGTAAACAATTTACCGAATATACTAATATAATTATGTGTATGCTATGTAAGAAGGCAGAGTTTTTGTAATAAGTTTGAAAGTTTGCTAAGTTATTGTAATAGCAGATAGCCTACTCTTTGTAATATAGTCTACTGTAATAAAATTTTCTTTTCCTCAAATAAATTCCGCTTTGTAAAATTATATCTAGAGTTGCATAAACTACTGTTATTTTATAAATTTGCATCAAACTTTGCATCAAACAAAGAGCAAACGAAGGTCACAAAGAGCAAACGAAGGTCCGTTCCGTTTGGTATCAGAGCCTGGTAAACTCCCCGGAGAAGGAAGTACTATTTTGTACTATTCACCCGCCGTTACTATTCACCCGTTACTATTCATCATCGTTTATTCATATTTACCGTAGACAAGTTCATATTCATGAACCAAGTTCATATTAATGAATGGCCCCACCCAGAAAATTCACTGCACAATTCATGAACCAAGTTAGTTCACAATCAAAGTGGCTATGTGATGCTTTCTCAAGCGTTTAATACTGTTCTCGTATGTACTGCAAACATGCCCAAATGGTCCTTGTATCCATGATTAATTTATTTAAATTACAAAAGGAAGTATATAGAACTTGCCTGGTCATCCCATGATTTCTGTCTATTACAAATATGGGCAGCTCCTGGACTACGTGCAGGGTTGATGCTTGTCCTTGTGATTTGAGTCGTGGCCAAGTGCACCAAAAAAACAGCGAATCCTGTAAGCAGCGGCGCCAGTACCTATTTGAACACCAAACTTAATTAAATGCTATAATTTAAAAATAAATTACTGCACATGTTTAGGGAGATCCGCTGCATCAAATATGTTTCAAGAGAATATCCTATGTGTGTTAAGAAATATGTTGGAAATATTTCAGTATTACCACCCACCTAAATTCCAAAACAGCCACTGCATCTGCACCACCTTCCACAACCCAAACCTACACCGAATCGAATGCTTGTGGCCACCCAGACAACATCCAAATCCGCAGTAACCACTACTCGAGCATCCCCATCATCTCTACGCAACTCCTCTCGTACTTGCCGTTGCTCCCCTTGTTCCAGAGCTCGAGCTGCACGATTACGTGGTTGGTGAACGAGCAGACATCACAAAATTACACTGTCCCGTGATGCATCCGAGGTTGGCAAAAATTTATGAAGTAGGAGATGGAAACTGGGAATTTTGGTAAACAAAAATTAATGAATCAGAAATAAATTGATCTGGTGAGATGGAGAATATTGGAGGAAATGTATTTTTAGGATCTTGGATTTCAGTAAATATATTTAATTGATTATGTACAGGTAACTTATAATGTGACGGTGAAGCAATTATTGAGTTTGGATGCAATAAATCCTGGTGCAATTGAGATGTTTAGGGACATCGAAACATTTTTGATAGGTTTCTTTTCAAAGCCAATCGATCTTCGAGGGATGGCCTTTGCTAAAGCAGTTCAGGTAAGTCTTTATATCAGTAGTTTTTATAACAGTGATTTTTCTATTTATATCATAGGAATTATATATGGATAGTTAGAACAATGATATGTAGTTGAGTTACGCTGCATTTCTATCCTCAATTGAGTTAATCTAACACGCACCCTGTAATTATACGCAGTGGCGTAGCCAGGACATAATACTGGAGTGGGCACAAAGTGATATGGGGTTCAGGGACAACGACCCTACAAGCTTTTTTTTATGTCACTGGTATTTAACAAAATTTACACAAGAAACTTATATGATTGAAATAAGCGAAATAATACTTTTAACATAATCGACTTCAGATTCATTACAAAAACGATCAATAATTGATCTTTCAAAAGAAAATTAATCATAACATACATATTTTCAATTTGTTCCCTCCGAGTTCTCATATTTTGAAAACGATCCATAATTGCATCATTGTCAATGGTATCAAAGACATTTCTTCCAATATAAGTGACACAACTATCATTAAGCCATTCATTTTGATTTCTGGTATTTGCATCATTTTGGTCATATGGTAAATGTGTGTTGTACACATATTCATAGTACATAAATCAGTTTTTACAAATTGTATGTCATACAAACAATGAACAATTGTCTAAATTAATCAAATTAAACTATCTAGCTTAATCTCTAAAATATGCACATCACAAGAAATCAAAGAGAAAACAAAATAAGATTACCCATTTTACAAAATTTCTGATTAGGGTTTTGCTTTCACAAAAGATATCTCGGCTGAAATTGAGTAAGGAGGCGTGTTTTTGTTCGTTCTTAGCTGATGGAGAAGAAGAAATCTGCCGTGGTCTGCTTGATGAAGATTGGAGGAGCAGACGTTTGTTCTTTCTTTTATTTTTTCTCCCCTTTCTTCGTTTGAGATAAAGCTCGGTTGTTGACTTACTTAGGCGAGCATCTTACATTTTTTTTTTCAAAATACTGGCGTAGGCACGTGCCTACCCCATATACATATGGGCTCCGCCCCTGATTATACGTGTATACTGGACCCTCTGAATTTGACTTAGTTCATTTGTCATCTCGTTCATCAGTCCTCTAGTTTCTTCCCAAAACTTCTTTTAGTTGTGCAAGTTGATGTTATCTATGCTATAAGTTATTATTTTATTATTCATACAACAGTTTAACTGTGAAATACAGTATTATAATGAGAAATTTAATTGCAAAGCACAATAAAAAATGTCCAAGGTTACCCTCATAATGTGGCATACAAAGTGAAAATTACGCGAATAAAACCATTTATTAGGAACTTGCATTTGATCCAATGTGCAACGTTACCAGTTTCACTGCTAATTTAATAATTTTACCTTGTTTTTTAACATAATCTTTCTAAAATCTCGATATAACCATCCAATCTAAAAGTCATTGCAGAATGCAGTACATAAAATTATTCTTCCCAACCTGGTGGATTACGGCCTGAATATTCAGTCCACTGAATATTCAGCCCGTAATGCTTGGTTGGGCCCCAGTGGCCAGGCGTCCATTTAATGGGCGTCCAAACCCTGACGCCCATTTTATGAGCGCCAGGGCTTGGGCTCCCATTAAATGGGCGTCCAAACCCAGTTCAGAATCCTGAACTGTACGTTGAATGTTAAGGCTGAATTGAACGACTGAAAAACCAATTTGGGGCATATTCAGGATGTAAACAGACCACTGGAGTTGCCCTTAGCATAAATAATTTGATCCAAAAATTGATTCATTTATTTACTATTACCTATTTTTATTACTTATACATAATTTTAATCAAGGCACTAAGGTTTAGTGCAATAAATTCAACAATATGTGTATGTACAAAAGTGGTTACATAGAAGATGGTGACACTTGACATTTGCATATTTGCATGTCTACTAGCTTTCTATCACACATATCTTAATCTTGATAAGTATACGCTTAATTAATCAAGCTCACTATGTAAATCACGATAGGGCCCACAACCACCGCCATGTCGGCCTGAACTGATCAGGAAGCCTGACCAAAATTGCAGGCTGTACATCCAGTACAGAGATCTAATACAAGAATCACCTCAAGACTGGGGCAACTGATTTGAAATAGGTGCAATTAAAATTGGTTTGAAACATATCCCTTAACAGATCATATCCCTTAACTGCATGTAAAACTTGGAATGTATACATGTGCCTGGGAGTGATGTGTATATGTAAATGCAACTTCTTTTTTTGATATGTCACAACAAATTTGACGTACATTAAGTGAATGTTTTAGTTATGGTAAATTATATTTGCTTTTACTTCATGTTATATGTTCATTTTGAAGGCTATTTGGAACAAATACAGAGGAGAGATGGCTGGGAATGGCTTCTCTAAGGAATTGGCATGAATATCCTCAATGGGATGCTCCAAATTTGGCTTTACACAAGGAAAAGAAGGCTCGCTGGCTTAAAAGCAGGATAATGG
Source organism: Allium cepa (assembly GCA_030765085.1). Taxonomy (NCBI): domain Eukaryota; kingdom Viridiplantae; phylum Streptophyta; class Magnoliopsida; order Asparagales; family Amaryllidaceae; genus Allium; species Allium cepa. The sequence continues at coordinate 180,921,341 of CM060940.1, forward strand.
GCATCAATGGCAAGGTATGAAGTGAGGTTTAAAATTTGATGAAGATTTAGCCCTATTATTATTTGCAGTATTTGTAAATTTCTTAAAATTTTGATTGTGATATTTTTATGTGATGTAGGTGGAAGCTTTGTTATTGTGGACTTTGTGAAATTCATATAGATTCTGAATTTTGATACGAATGTTTCTTTAAAAGTAAAGTAATTATTGTTCGTGTTAACAAGTATTGTTCGTGTTAATAAGTTGTTGATTTATTTTGAATGGAAGCAATTTGAATTTGCGGTACTAATAGTTTGTAACATTGAAATTTATGTATTAAAAATTTTAAATTACCGTTTTTACAATAATAATGATAAAGAGGGTAAAGTTTCAAGCAATAAACAACTTGAAATTATCGTGTATTTTTTTTAAAAAGTACAAAATATACCGCAATGTTTAAAAATGTTGTTAAAAGCACACTGTGGCATTTAAAAAATATTGTAAAAAAGTATAACGTAATGTTTAGAAATTGCTGTAAAAAAGTACACTACAACATCTAAAAGTAATTGTAATAAGTTTATTACAATGTTTATTGCAACGTTTACAAAATATTGTAAAAGACGTCGATTCTATTACAACTTGATTTAATACCACGTTTGTAAAAACGTTGCGAAACTCATATTACAATGTTTATTTTCATGTTAATATGATATATTTGTTATAGTATTCGCTTCTTGATTCAAAAAATATGAAAAAAAAAGTGAGGGGTTGGGTTAGTATTTATAGGTGCATGGATTAACACCATACTTTAGATTTTAATTTATTAAATCCATGCCGTTAGGCTTAAGTTCATTCTTGTTGCCATAGCAGCCACTGGTCAATCCCTATACCTCATTGGTCGACCTATCCCTGTAAGGAGTCAACCAATTGCTTGTATATATGTTAGGTGTTTATTTTATTCCTTTTGTCCCGTGATTGATTTTATTCCATCCAATTAACGTTAATTAATCTACGTTAATTTATTTTACGTTTTAATTAATTTATTTATTTCCTTATGCGCTCAATTTATTTATTTCCATCTACGCTTTCTTAAATAGATAACGCTGTTAATTAACATTTGTATTTAACAGTCGCTTAAACGTAAAGCTAATAATATTTATTGCCTCCTTTATTTTTTGAAACGTTAATATTCATTACTTTACTGACATAAATTCTAATTTATTTTCTTTTAAATGCTGATTTAATTAGATTTATCACAAATTTCTACTTTAGCGCTAACATTTGTATTCAATGTTCGTTGTAATGCTAAGTTATTAACATTTACTTACTTAGCTGGTTCTAAATTATTATCGATCCGAAAACTTAAATGTTAATAACGTTTTCGTTTGAACTCCGATCGTAAAACTTTACAGATGAAAATTAAACATAACGGTGCAAATTTTGTAGTCAAATTTTGATATTTAAAAAAATAATTTGGTCATCAATAATTATTTGTTTATTCTTTTTAATTAATTTCTATTTATTTTAACGAGGTGTTACGCTCAAAACTTATCTTTATTTTTAATTGAGTAAAATGAAATGAAAAGAGGGAAAGTAGTTAGCTTTATTCCCATGAATGGCTGGGCCGTCGGCCCACCCCCTTCCTTATTTAATTCATTTTAGTTAAGCTTCATCAAATATAATCTCAATAAGTAGATGTACACAGGAATGCTTATCATTGTTCATTATTTTATTTCATAATTTAACCACTTTAATCCTTATTCTCATAATTAGCTCTTGATTATTTATTAGTTTATAGGGCGTTACGAGCTCCTCCTTTGTAGGAGTTTCGCCCTCGAAATTTTGATCGAGTATTAGCAGTTCTATTTCCCCTGTCAATTTTCAATGGAATAAGCACATACATTATTTATGAATGTGTATTAATCCAATGTACAAACAAACTATAACATCACATATATATACATGGTTTATAACAAATATAACAAACATACACGCTAATTTAACCAAGCAACTCAGGGTAAGTTCTCTTAACCATACTGATGCAGCCCAGCCTGAAGTAATCTTAGGTCGCGAACGACCTAATGGGAATGATGATGGAGTGCCACAGAGATTTAGTGCATTATTCCTTAAGTCGCAATATTTTAGGTCGCGAATGACCTATATGGAACGACCTAGCAATGGTAACGAGTTAACGACTCAGCCTAGTGAAGGTTGCTCACGACCTAATGAGTCACGAGTTATGGACTTACGACCTAACAAGGAGCTGCAAAGAGGAATTAAAGCGGGGAAAAGTATGAAGCGACCTAATGTGAAAGGTAACTCACAAGCATCTGTAGTGAAGATAGGTCGGCAGCGACCTAGTATGTTGGAAGATCGTTCAAGCGACCTAGCGAGGCGAGTTAACGAGATAAGCAGACCAGAGCACCACTTTAGGTCGCAAGCAACCTATGTTGAACGACCTAGTGATGAAGAAGAGTTAACTATGCCAAGTCACGACCTAAGCGAGCTAGGACGCATTCACACATGCCGCATTACCTTAGGTCGCGAACTACCTTAAGCCGTTAGGTCGCGAACGACCTTACTAAGTCGCTGAAGGATAGGACGTTTGTTTTAAGTCGCGTATGTAGCTCGTGTGTGGTAATTTGTTGTGTTGTGAATATGTATATATCGCATGTGTTGTAATAACTTGTAAGTCGCATGGATGTTGTACATGTTGTAAGGTCGCATGTTATGACGTGCTCGTGTTGTGTTGTTTTAGGTCATTTTCGACCTATGTTAGGTCGTAGGTCGTAGTATATGTGTTGAGGCTGTTTGTGTTGAGTTGTAACGCCCATAAATAGGCATGTGGGGTCATTTGTACGGGTTGGTGATTTTGGGAATAAACACTTGTTTTGTTAGCTTTGTGCTTTCATTAAATTGGTAGTTGAGTGTGATCTCCTATCTCCACTTTCGACATTCGAGTGCGCTCGAATCTTCGATCATTGAAGCCAATTCGCGGAATCAAGTGCGCTTGATCAACGCTCGAAGAATTGCAGATCTCTTTTCACGGTATCATGCGCGATCAACGTGTCAGAGATAGCTAGAATTCGGTATGTTCGGATCAACGAATTTGGGCATTTCAGTATCTTCAATTCACCGATTGCCAGTTTCATCGATTTCATTGTTTTTTCATAATTCCGCTCCATCATTTTGGTATCAGAGCTGGACTTAGCCAATCATAGCTAAGCCGAGTCTTGGAGCCAAGGAGTTTGAAGTTGAAGTTCATCTTGTTGAAGTGTTTGAGCCGAGAATCGAAGCATCTTTTGGTATCAATTGTTGAAGTATAGACCGAGCATAGCCTTGTATTGAAGTTTGAGCCATGCTTTGTTTTGTGTTGAAGTTGGTTTGAATTGAGCTAGTTGGAGCCGTTCGAGTAGTGTGGCCAAGAGTTGTTTGCGAAGACTTTTGAAGTTTTTTTGAAGTTGTGTTTGAATTTGTTGAAATAATTATGAAGATCAATCATGCCACCAAGGAGAGCTAATCGTCATCAAAATATTGAAGCATTGTATAGAAGAGAAGAAGCCGATGAAATGGAACAATGCACGCATGAAAAGTTTGATGAAGGAATTGGTCGATTGGAAAGAATGATGCTTGAAATGAATCAAAGTAGAAGAAGGGTTTCACCGGAGTCGAGCCATGGGGGAAGTAGAGTTTCACCACATTCAGATCGAGAGAGAAGAGAATATCATGATCGTAGAAGTGTTGACAATCCTGATAGGAATGTTGATTATAGAAATCGGAGAGATGTGGATGATCGTGGTCGGAGGAATTTAGATCGAAGGGATGTTGGTGGTAGGAGTGGTAGTGGTAGAGATGTTGGTAGTCGTGATCGACAACGATATGCATCAGATTTTGATGAGGAGTTTGATGGTGATAGAGGAAGTGTTCATTACCGAGAACGAGATCAGGGACGATGTCAATATCGGGATGTTGAAGATGATCGACGTTGGGAGTCGGGTATGAAGATGGAAATTTCAGAATTCAAGGTGGAATGGTTGCAGAAGAATTCTTGGACTGGGTGTCTAATGTTGAAGAGATCTTTGATTTCAAAGAGGTTCCAGAAAATCGTCGAGTGAAGTTGGTTGCTACTAGGTTGAGGGGAAGAGCTATGGCGTGGTGGCAGCAATCCAAACTTACACGAGAACGGATGGGGAAGTCGAAGATTGAATCATGGGAGAAGATGAAGAAACTGATGAAAGCCACATTTTTACCTTACAATTATCAATCACTTATGTATCGGAGATTGCAGAATCTGAGGCAAGGGACGAAGACTGTTAATGATTATGCTGATGAATTTTACCAACTGATTGCTCGAAATGACATTATGGAGACAGAGGAACAATTGACTGCTAGGTTTGTTGGAGGATTGAGGATGCAGATTCAAGATATGGTGAATATGTTTGATCCTAGATCTGTAGCAGAAGCACATCAGAAAGCGTTGGCTTGGGAGAAGCAGGGAAGACGAGGAGGTGGCGTGTTTCCAAGTCCCAATTTTCAAAGCAAGGGTGCTAGTGGGAGTTCCAATGTTTCTAAAGCTGTCACTAAACCAGTTGTGAATGAAGTTGCGAAGGCAAAGGTTAACAAAAGTTTCAAATGTTATAATTGCCAGGAAGTGGGTCACAAGAGCAATGAATGTCCAAAGCCAAAGAAGCGAATTATGATTGCTGAAGCTGAAGGTGAGAATGTTGATGAAGGTTATTCTAGTCCAGCTGAGGAGGATGAATAGGATATTGCGTCAGGAGATGAAGGATGTAATCTAATGATGAGGAGGTCTTGTTTAACACCGAAGCAGGAAGAAGAAGCTAGTTGGTTGAGGAGTAATATCTTTCAGTCGACATGCACTATTCTGGGGAAGGTTTGTAAATTTGTGATTGACGCAGGAAGTTGTGACAATATTATTTCTACTGAAGCTGTGAGAAAGTTGAAGTTGAAAATGGAGAAACATCCAAATCCTTACAGGTTAGCATGGTTGAGGAAAGGAGGAGAGGTGAAGGTGGACAGGCGAGTTCATGTTCCACTTTCTATTGGAAGAAGTATAAAGACGAGATCTGGTGTGATGTGGTGGAGATGGATGTTTGTCAATTGCTTTTGGAAAGACCATGGCAGTATGATCGAGCAGTGCAACATGATGGTCGAACCAATAGCTACAGCTTTATGTTTGAAGGTATTAAGATCATTTTAGTTCCGATGAAGAGACAACAAGAAGAGAGCAAGTCAGAAGAGATTGAGGAACTGAAGACTTTATTGACTTTGAAGGAATTTGTTGAAGAAGTAGAGGAGAGTCCAGAGGTGTTCTTGTTGACTGGACATGAAGCTACTGAATCTGTTGAAGTTCCATAGGAAGTAAAGCCGGTATTGGAAGAATTCAGAGATGTATTTCCTGAGGAGTTACCAACGGAGTTACCACCGTTGTGGGATATTCAGCATCAGATTGATCTTGTGCCAGGGGCAGTATTACCACACAGACCACATTACAGGATGAGTCCTAAGGAGCATGAAGAACTGAGAAGGCAGGTGGAGGAGTTGTTAGAACAGGGGCGTGTTCAGGAGAGCTTGAGTCCTTGTGCAGTGCCAGCTTTATTGGTGCCAAAGAAGGATGGTTCGTGGAGGATGTATACAGACAGTCGGGCTCTAAACAAGATCACTGTGAGATACAAGTTTCCTATGCCAAGGTTCGATGATTTGATTGATCAGTTAAGTGGGGCTGTTGTGCTTTCGAAGATTGACTTGAAGAGTGGATACCATCAGATTCGTATTAGACCGGGTGATGAGTGGAAGACTGCTTTTAAAAGTAGGGAAGGTTTATACGAATGGCTGGTTATGCCGTTTGGATTGTCAAATGCTCCTATTACTTTTATGAGAGTGATGAACCAGATTTTCAGACCATTTATTGGGAAGTTCGTGGTAGTTTACTTTGATGATATTTTGATTTATAGTGGGAGTATGGAAGAGCATGTCCAGCATTTTCGTGAAGTATTGTTGATTCTACAACAGGAGAAATTTTATGCTGCAACGAAGAAGTGTGTTTTCATGACGCACAGTGTTTTGTTTCTGGGATATGTTCTGTCGAAGGAAGGCATTCAAGTGGATGAAAGTAAAGTGGAAGCTGTCAGGAGTTGGCCACAACCCAAGACAATTACTGAAGTGAGGAGCTTTCATGGGTTGGTATCTTTTTATCGAAGATTCATTCCACATTTTAGTAGTATAATGGCACCTGTAACCGATTGCATGAAAGGAAAGAAGTTCATATGGACAGAGGAAGCAGAGTTAGCTTTTGAGAAGGTTAAAATGCTTTTAACGTCAGCGCCAATTCTAGTTTTACCGGATTTTCAGTTGTTGTTTGAGTTACATACTGATGCATCGAAGGTTGGAATTGGTGGAGTTTTGAGTCAGAATGGAAGACCAGTTGCTTATTTCAGTGAAAAATTATCTGGAGCTAAGATGAGATATAGTACATATGATGTAGAGTTTTACGCGATTGTTCAAGCTGTGAAGCACTGGCGACATTACTTGTTTCAGAAGGAGTTTGTTCTTTACACTGATCATGAGGCGTTGAAACATCTACAAGGGCAGGACAAGATTTCAGCGAGACATGCTTCGTGGATAGCATATCTACAACAATTTACTTTCGTTGTGAAACACAAATCAGGGGTGATAAATCGTGTAGCGGATGCTTTGAGCAGGAGGAATCACTTGTTGACAACGTTGAAGGTTGAAGTGACATGATTCGAATTATTCCCAGAGTTGTTTGAGGAGGATCCTTACTTTGCAAAGTTTGTTGAGAAAGTTAAGGATGGGAGTACTGATGAATTTGTGTTGGTTGATGGATTCTTGTTCAAGGGAAATTGATTATGCATACCAGATGGTAGTTTGAGAATGAAGAATATCAAAGAATTACACGAGGAAGGACATGTGGGCCGCGATCGTACCATGTAGTTAATAACGAAATCTTATTTCTGGCCGACAATGAGAAAAGAAGTTGGAAGATTTGTGGAAAGATGTCATGTTTGTCAAATTTCGAAAGGGACAGCGACAAATGCGGGTTTGTATATGCCTTTACCTGTTCCTACAAAACCGTGGGTTGATGTAAGCATGGATTTTGTGTTGGGCTTACCAAGGACACAACGGGGAAATGACTCTATATATGTGGTGGTGGACCGTTTCTCGAAGATGGTACATTTTGTTGCTTGTAAGAAGACGGCAGATGCAGTTCATGTGGCACAGCTGTTCTTTAAAGAGATCTATCGCTTGCATGGTTTACCAGAATCTACAGTTTCAGACAGGGATACCAGATTTATGAGTCATTTTTGGCTAAGATTGTGGAAGATGGTGGAAACAAAGTTGAAATTTAGTAGCGCCTATCATCCGCAGACAGATGGACAGACGGAGGTTGTGAACAGATCGTTGGGAAATTTATTGCGGTGTCTTGTGAAAGATAATCTGAAGAGCTGGGATATGAAGTTATGTCAAGCGGAGTTAGCACATAATCATGCAGTAAATCGTAGTACGGGTTTCAGTCCATTTCAGATTGTATATTCAAGCTTGCCAAAGGGGCCGTTGGATTTAGTGATAGTGCCACAACCGTAGGGGACAGTTAAGAGGGCTGTTGATTTTGTTGATGGGTTAACAGAATGCCATAGAATCGTTCAGGAACGATTAGAGAAATCGAATGAGAAGTATAAACGATCTGTGAATCTAAAGCGAAGAAGCGTTGAATTCAATCAAGGAGATTTAGTATATGCTGTTTTAACGAAGGATCGTTTTCCAGTAGGAGCCTATAATAAACTTAAAGCTCGAAAGATTGGTCCTGTGAAGATTGTGAAACGGATCAATAAGAACGCGTATAGGTTGAAGCTGCCAGAGGATGTGTACACTTCTCGCGTGTTTAATGTTAAACATCTTATACCGTATTATGCAGAAGAACAGTTAAATTCAAGGACGAATTTTTCCCAAACAGGGGAGGATGATGCAGCCCAGCCTGAAGTAATCTTAGGTCGGGAACGACCTAATGGGAAGGATGATGGAGTGCCACAGAGATTTAGTGCGTTATTCCTTAAGTCGCAATATTTTAGGTCGCGAACGACCTATATGGAACGACCTAGCAATGGTAACGAGTTAACGACTCAGCCTAGTAAAGGTCGCTCACGGCCTAATGAGTCACGAATTATGGACTTACGACCTAACAAGGAGCTGCAAAGAGGAATTAAAGCAGGGCAAAGTATGAAGCGACCTAATGTGAAAGGTAACTCGCAAGCATCTGCAGTGAAGATAGGTCGGCAGCGACCTAGTATGTTGGAAGATCGTTCAAGTGACCTAGCGAGGCGAGTTAACGAGATAAGCAGACCAAAGCACCACTTTAGGTCGCAAGCAACCTATATTGAACGACCTAGTGATGAAGACGAGCTAACTATGCCAAGTCACGACCTAAGCGAGCTAGGCCGCATTCACACATGCCGCATTACCTTAGGTCGCGAACTACCTTAAGCCGTTAGGTCGCGAACGACCTTACTAAGTCGCTGAAGGATAGGACGTTTGTTTTAAGTCGCGTATGTAGCTCGTGTGTGGTAATCTGTTGTGTTGTGAATATGTATATATCGCATGTGTTGTAATAACTTGTAAGTCGCATGGATGTTGTACACGTTGTAAGGTCGCATGTTATGACGTGCTCGTGTTGTGTTGTTTTAGGTCGTAGGTCGCAGTATATGTGTTGAGGCTGTTTGTGTTGAGTTGTAACTCCTATAAATAGGCATGTGGGGTCATTTGTAAGGGTTGGTGATTTTGGGAATAAACTCTTGTTTTGTTAGCTTTGTGCTTTCATTAAATTGGTAGTTGAGTGTGATCTCCTATCTATACTTTTGACATTCGAGTGCGCTCGAATCTTCGATCGTTGAAACCAATTCGCGGAATCAAGTACGCTTGATCAACGCTCGAAGAATTGCAGATCTCTTTTCACGGTATCGTGCATGATCAACGTGTCAGAGATAGCTAGAATTCGGTATCTTCGGATCAACGAATTTGGGCATTTTAGTATCTTCAATCCACCGATTGTCAGTTTCATCGATTTCATTGTTTTTTTGTAATTCCGCTGCATCACATACCCTCAGTTTTTCAAATATGATCATCTTGATCCTTACTCCATTGGACCTGCACAAGCTTCATTATTTTTGTAACAACCCTGTATTTTACAATTATTTTTAAATTGAATTTACGGATTTAAAAGATTTATTTTATTTATGAAAAAGATTAAATTTTGTTATTTTAAATATAAATTTTGATTTTGATGTCAATTAGAATTCCAAACATAAATAAATTGAATATTTCTAGAAAACATGAATTTTTGCCAATATAGTCAAACCTTGACTTTTAAATTTAAATTTTAAATATTTGAAAATTTGAATTTTATCTTTTATTATGAAAGTAAATAAAATTTTAAGAACATTGCTTTTCGTTCCGTTGAAATCTGATTTATTATGTGAAAGTTATGCCCTTTTAACTATTGTGTGTAATTTGTTGTATTTAACAAAATGGTTTATTTTAAATTATATAAATAATATTTTATTTGGTCATGTAATGTTCTAATTTATATTTATATGGGTAATATAACATGTTTTGAATATATTTTGGTTTTAAAACATTTTTAAAAGTGTTATTGACATTTTCAAATGTCAGTTGTATTCTGTTTATAAATTTTAATTCCTAGTTTCAAATAATTAAAGCAATTCTTTATTTAACTTTATATTTTCTTAAGAACTTATTTATTCTCATTCCTACATTATTTTGTTTCTCATTTATTTTATTTATTTGAAATTTATTTGTTTTAAAGTGAAATAGAAAGTTTATAAGGATAGTGATAATTTATTTGTAATTTTCATGTCTCGTTTCCAATTTTTAAACATTTTCTTTAGTTCTTTTTCTAGAAGTAAAAAAAAATGTAATTCAAATGAATGGTAAAAAGTGAATTTTTGAAATATAACTTAAATTTGGAAATTTGGACTTTGGCTCTTAAAATGACTTTAAGTTATATAAATAAAATTTTAAGTGGTTTAAACGTAAATTTATGATAATTTGATTTAAATAGATTTTTAAAGTTCTTTAAATAATGGATTTATGATTTTGTATAAGTGGGAAATGTTAAACAAATAAATGGTTAAGTTGAATTATTGAAATATAACTTAAAGTCAGAAAATTTGGGTTTTGGTTTAAAAAGGGAATTTTAAGTTATATAAATAAAATGGAAATTTAATTATATTTGGAAAATGGTAAATATTATGATTTGATTAAATTTGAGTTTAAATGAATTAATAAAGTATTATTGATTTTTCTATGTATTAAAATGGTTAAATGAATGAATGCTTAAAAGTGTAATTTTAAAATGAACTTGACATGGAAATGTGAATTTGGTTTTAATTAAGGGTTTAAGTTAATTTAATAAATTGGAAATTTAGTTTAATTTGTGAAATGATAATTTGAAAATTTAAATGATAATAAAGTGTTAAATGTAAAAATAGGAAAGTTTACACTTGAATTTATTAAGTGGATTTGTGAAATTTGATTTAATTATAAAATGTTGCTTTATAAAAATCATTAATTAAAAGAGTATTTTAATGAACACCTTTGAATGTTAAAATATGATTTTTATAATGTTTAAATGGTTTAAATTGAAATGTTTTCAAGTATAACTTTCAGCATCTTTTTCTGAATGCCGTGAAAGGTTGAAATTTTCAATGTTTATGGTTTTAACTTAGTAAATGAACTCATAATGGTTTAGAACTTTGGAAATTGAATACTTGATTTGAAAGTATATAAATGAATTATTTTGATTAAAATATAAGCTATTTAAAAGGTGATTTGGAATGATAATAAATGAATGATATCTTTGAATTTTAAAGGGATTTAAAGTTGAATATTTGGATTTGAACTTATATGATGATTTGAAATTGAAGTTTTGAAAGATATGATATTTTGATATATTAAATGTTTTGAAATAAAGTTTTGAAAGATATGTTATTTTGATATGTTAAATGTTTTGAAATGAAGTTTTGAAAGATATGATATTTTGATATTAAAAATGTCTTGAAATGAAATTTTGAAAGATATGATGTTTTGATACTAAAAATGTTTTGAAATGAAGTTTTGAAAGATATGATATTTTGATATATTAGAATGATTAGAAATGTGGTTTTGAAAGATATGATATTTTGATATATTAAAATGATTTGAAATGTGGTTTTGAAAGATATGATGTTTTGATATTGAAATAATTTGAAAAGAAGTTCCGAAAGATATGATGTTTTGGAAATAAAGCTTTGAAAGTTTATGTTATTTTAATATATTAAAATGATTTGAAAGGAAGTTTTGAAAGGATATGATAATTTAATATATTGAAATGGTTTAAAATGACTTGATATTTATTTTGGTAAATATTTGAATTTGAAAGATATGGTATGTTGATATATTGAAATGGTCTTGGAAATGATTTAACCTTTATTTGATAAAGATTTGGATTGAAATGATATCTATATTTTAAGTATAAATTATTATTTTAAAGTTATAACCACGGGTTATAATTACGATTGGTTGGCAAAGAGACCGGGATCGGATATGGGCAGACTCTCTGTCGATACCGAAAACCACTTTGACTAACCGTGTACGCGGTGGAGATTCCAGAATGAAGTAGGATGGTGGCGACGTTCTTGAGGTATACTACGTGGACCCAACTCCCATGAGTTGGCATAAGGTGGCTAAAACAGGTGCGATCTCGGGCCAGTTGAGGTCGCACCTCGTAGCGGATGCATTTCTTTGATACCATCTATTACTTGTAATTGTTTGGGCGCCCCTCCGATTTTTGTGGGAATGTGTTCTGCGGTGGGCGTATGTGGCTGCTGCGTTACCACCAGCCCGAGTGTCGTAATTGGTATATCTACCCTGGCATTGCCTTGTGTGCCGTGTCACCTACCATATCGAGCCTTTACTACGAGTTTCTATTTGTGTCATACCTATGCAGTATCTTATCTTAGTCTTCCGATCAGGAGATATGCAGGTATTGTATAGACTATTGGCATTATTTGTGTTAAGGTGGAAAATGTAAAGCCTTAACGCTATTTAAAAGTATGTTTGTTTTACTGTTAGACATTATTATAATAGCGCAATATACTGTATAGTAAATAGTTTAACAGTTCCTTATAGGATGGGCAGTCCCAAGCATCCTTTAAGTTAGTTGTACTTTTACTACAGTTCACTTGAGTTGGTTTACATTGTATAAGTATGTATGTCCTGACTCGAGTGTTTGTAATTTTATTTACGCTCGGGTCAGCTTGAGTATTCACAGATTTGGATTTCCACTTTCTGGAGATTGGAATCGGTGGGGATTATCTACTTGTCTAGTTTTATCTTTTTCAGTCTGTTGTTTCTTTTCAGCTCTTGTATTAGTAGACTTCTATGTATTGAGACTTCTATTGTACTCTATTTCTTCTGTTGTATCTTATGTAACTCTGATATATTTATATAGTAGCTTCATGAACTACTATTTCTTTTACTTCCGCTGCACTATTATTACTCTGTGTTTGTGATCTGTGATTTTTATTTATTGTATATTCTGAGATTTGCCAAATTTTATTTACAACGCGGTATTTTGAGCAATTCAAGTCCGACATGTGCGGATGCGAATGGTTGAAAATACCTGGTTGTTACATTTGGTATCAGAGCTTTGGCTTTGAGGCAAAACTTAGAATGTTTGGTAAATTTAGTTATAGAATCACTTTCATCCAAACTTGAATCTCTTCCTCTTTGATTCAAATTTAATTTAATTTTGGAATGTTCCCTGTGGTTCCAAAAATTCATTTGTGTCCCTCACTATTCATCTCCTTTTGATTCTGGAGTATCCCATAACTCCACTTCGAATGAGCTTTATAGTGAATTGGCGGTCCCGCCAATCTCAAAAATTCATTTGTAAAGGGGGAAACTCCTTTACAATTGGCATCGATTCACCAGAGATTTATATCTATCCTTAGTTTAGATGCTAATATCTTTTGTTATTCCAAACTCTATCTCTTAAGATCGAATGTAGATTTACCCAGAAAAAAATCCACATTTTCTTATTCTTTAAATCACGGTTGACCCTGTTAAGGTTGCCAGCGATTTACTTAAGCTTACCCATCTCCCTACTCTGTTATTTAATCATCTTGTCTTTTGTTTCCAATCTATTCTTCCAAACATTTTGAATTGTACTTGTAAATCTATATTTTGTTTTATATATTATGTTGTTTGGGTTGTTGATGTTGATTTGGGTTTCCGATCGATTCGTCTGATCAACGCTATCGATAGGATTTCTAAAACACTTTGACAGAACAAGCTAACACAGTATTATTTTTAAATTTTGGTTAATCAAATAAATTTTGACATATAAGTAAATTTATGGAACTTAATAAATTTATTTAAATTGATTATTTGAAATGATAATACTTGATTTATCATTTATAGTTCTATGAATGAATTTATAAATAGTTGTTTATAAATTGATTTGGGAACTGAAATGAATTTAAAACAAGAAATTTGAGAATTTAATTTCCGATGGTTTCAAACCTTGTGTTTAAGTTTTAAAGTATATTATTTAAAGTATTTTCGAATAAGAATATGTTTCCAAAGAATTTTAAAGTTTAAAAAAATCAGCGCTCTTCTCTTTGTCACTGGGAAATAATTTCGGTGATTACTGCAACATCATGGACATTCATTTTCGAGTTTCGAAGTGAAGAGATCGCTCTGTAGTCTTGCTACAGCTTTGTTTTGGGAGATCAAATTGATTTGAATTTCTAAAATATGACTTGATTTATAATATATATATATATATATATATATATAGTGTATGTGTATTTATTTATCTCAAAATGGTTTGAAGGAAATCAGAATTTTAATTCTTAAATTTTATTTTAAAGAATAATTTAAATTATAAAAAAAAACCAATCAAAATTTTGGATGAATATTCAAGCATGAAATGATTTAATTGGAAAGTTTCATTTGTATAATACAATTGCATTCAAATATAACTTACCCAAATTATACAGAAGTTAACAATGCAATTGGATAATATACAATATAGAAAGATTTTATAAATAAAAATTTGAGTGGTTATAATAAATGTTATACACTTAAATTTTAGTTATAAAACAATTAACAGAGGTAAATATAATGAAGGGTAATTGAATAACATACAATAAAATGATGTTAAAAGAACTAAGAATAAAATAAAGCAGTTACAATAAGTGTAAGTATATTTAACATAAGTGATAAATATGAAGAGGAATAAATTTAATTTTAATTAGGAATAAAGAAGAATTAAATTTATTAAATACATTATGAGTATAATGAATGATTATTTTTCAAAATCCATGATCTTTGAAATTGTTAATTTAAGATGATTAGAAGAAAAGATAATGAAATTTGAGATAGTTAAGATTTATTTAACTTGTGTAAAAATTTATATTCTATTTAAGTTGAAATTTCCATGGTTTCAAATTTATTTTCTTATTTTGTTTTTTTCAAACTATCTTTCGGTTGTTCTTATTTCCCTTATCTTACCTTGTTACAGAATGGGAAGGCTATTGCTTATACCAGTCTATTTTGAAATCTTCCTATAATATTTGAAAATCTTTGGTACTCATTTGGAATCTGAACGTTGTTTTTCCATCCATAGACCATCGGTCAAGTGAAAAGGGTGATTCAGACTCTAGAGGATCTTTTTCATGTTTGTGTTCTTGATTTGATCACCTCCATCTTGTTAAATTTACCTATAACAACAGTTATCGGATATAATTTTAATCTTCTTGTCATCTTATCTTAATCCTATTTCATTCTATCTTTTTATGTGCTTTCCCGTACCTCGTTCCTTTTCGAGGACGAAAAGTTTTGAGTGGGGGAGAGTGTAACAACCCTGTATTTTACAATTATTTTTAAATTGAATTTACGGATTTAAAAGCTTTATTTTATTTATGAAAAAGAATAAATTTTGTTATTTTAAATATAAATTTTAATTTTGATGTCAATTAGAATTCCAAACATAAATAAATTAAATATTTCCAGAAAATATGAATTTTTGCCAATATAGTCAAACCTTGACTTTTAAATTTAAATTTTAAATATTTGAAAAAATGAATTTTATCTTTCATTATGAGAGTAAATAAAATTTTAAGAACACTGCTTTTCATTTCGTTGAAATCCGGTTTATTATGTGAAAGTTAAGCCTTTTTAACTATTGTGTGTAATTTGCTGTATTTAACAAAATGGTTTATTTTAAATTATATAAATAATATTTTATTTGGTCACGTAATGTTCTAATTTATATTTATATGGGTAATATAACATGTTATGAATATATTTTTGTTTTAAAACATTTTTAAAAGTGTTATTGACATTTTCAAATGTTAGTTGTATTCTGTTTATAAATTTTAATTCCTAGTTTCAAATAATTAAAGTAATTCTTTATTTAACTTTATATTTTCTTAAGAACTTATTTATTCTCGTTCCTACTTTATTTTGTTTCTCATTTATTTTATTTATTTGAAATTTATTTGTTTTAAAGTGAAATAGAAAGTTTATAAGGATAGTGATAATTTATTTGTAATTTTCATGTCCCGTTTCCAATTTTTAAACATTTTCTTTAGTTCTTTTTCTATTTTCTCTAAATTAAATTGTTTATTTCACTTTGAAAATATTTTAAAAATAATTTTATTTCAAATTTTGTTTTAGAATATTTTTTAAAATGAAGTGAACAATTTTCCAAAGTCAATAGTGATTTATTTGTAATTTCTGGACACTGTTTCAATTTTTAAGCAATTTCTGTAATTCCTTTTCCATTTCCTTTAAATTTAATTATTTATTTTTGTTTCATATTACTTTGTTTCAGTTGTAAAAGATATTTTTGAGTTTATTTTGTTTTGTTAAAATTTAAAATAAAAGGAAATATCAAAGGTTTAAAAAGCTTTCAAAAACTTAAGTCTTTTCACTTTCTAGACCTTTTAATTTCACAACTCCTCATTCATTCTTGAGTTTGGTCGTACATTACATTGTTTAGCCGTGAGTTTTATCTCACTTTCACGTGAAAAAATTTATTCTTTCTCATCTCCATTCACGGCTAAGCAAAAATAATGGGTAATGGCCTCCTCTCTTCTCTCTTTTCTTCTTCCTTTTTCTATTGTTTTGCTTGATTTTTGCCTTGCTTCTCTTGCTTTGCTTGGCCTAACACCTCCATCATCTCCTCCACCGACCACCACCACTTCCTTCCCCACATCTACACGACCAAAAACCTTCCTCCTCTGACCAGCAAGTGCCATGACCATCCTATGATGCAAAATCCACAAAAACTATGTTAAAACTCCTTAAAAAGCATGCCTAGCGACCTAGTCTTCATCACCATCACCTTAGATGACCTTGGCCACCTCCTATTGCTCCACCACCACCTTGGCACAACCCTAACCATCACCTCCTACCTCTGTCCAGACCTGTACATGAAATGGCCGAACCAAGATGGGACATAGACCGAGCCAAAAGTGACCCAAAACTCCTCTATGTTGCCTAGACCCTTCACATTCCTATGTTGTAACTCCTCCACATCTTTAGCCATGATAGCCATACATTATAGGACCCAAACCTGAGCCAAAGTCACACCAAAACCTAACCAAGAACACCCCTAGGCCGTGCAAAAGAATAGATAAAGCAAGGAAAAAATCGTTGCATTCATATCTCTTTTTATTCCCTTTTTATTTCAAAGTTATTTCATATCTAGTTGTATTGAAATTGTGTTTGTTTTGATGTTTGTTTTGGGTTGTAACACAAGAGTTGTAGCTTGGATTCGCTCTCCACTCAAATCAAAAATTGTGCTATTGTGTTTTGGAATCCGTTGAGTCATTTGAATTGATATCTCCAGCGCAAAGAGGTGAGTATATCTCACCTTACATTTATACTTATGCAATTGTGAAGCGACAACAATTGAATGCGTAGAATGATATATTATGTTATAACTGCCTATGATTATTTATATATGATGTTAAACCTGTTAATTTACATGTCATCTCATCTGTTACTGTTATATGTTGTTAACTGTTCATTTATATTTGTCTATCACACTGCAAAATAGAATCACTATGGGTTGAAATGATACATACCCGAACCGACTTTAGAATAGAAAAAAATCATTATGGGCTGAAATGATTGGCCTAAACGGTTTTTAATTATTTATTTTGACTTGGGACTGCGGGTTTGAAATGATAGAACCCGGATTTTTCTTTTTAAACTGCGGATTGAAATGATATATATCTGTATCACTTGACCTAGGTTAGAAAACTATATACAGGCCCGTGGGCATTTTATAAAGTATTTTGAATATTTTTAATTATTCTTAAAAGTGTAAATTTATGAAATTTGATTTAAATTGGATTTTTAATGTTTAAAGAAATTTTGTATTTTTCTAGAAGTAAAAATAATGTAATTCAAATGAATGGTAAAAAGTGAAATTTTGAAATATAACTTAAATTTGGAAATTTGGACTTTGGCTTTTAAAATGACATTTAAGTTATATAAATAAAATTTTAAGTGGTTTAAATGTAAATTTATTATAATTTGACTCAAATATATTTATAAAGTGCTTTAAATAAAGGATTTATGATTTTGTATGAGTGGGAAATGTTAAACAAATAAATGGTTAAGTTGAATTATTGAAATATAACTTAAAGTCTGAAAATTTGGGTTTTGATTTAAAAAGGGAATTTTACGTAATAAATAAAATGGAATTTAATTATATTTGGAAAATGGTAAATATAATGATTTGATTAAATTTGAGTGTAAATGAATTAACAAAGTATTATTGATTTTTCTATGTATTAAAATGGTTAAATGAATGAATGCTTAAAAGTGTGATTTTAAAACGAACTTGACCTGGAAATGTGAATTTGGTTTTAATTAAGGGTTTAAGTTAATTTAATAAATTGGAAATTTAGTTTAATTGTGAAATGATAATTTGAAAATGTAAATGTTAATAAAGTGTTAAATGTAAAAATAGGAAAGTTTACACTTGAATTTATTAAGTGGATTTGTGAAATTTGATTTAATTATAAAATGTTGCTTTATAAAAATCATTAATTAAAAGAGTATTTTAATGAACATCTTTGAATGTTAAAATATGATTTTTATAATGTTTAAATGGTTTAAATTGAAATGTTTTCAAGTATAACTTTCAGCCCCTTTATCTGAATGCTGTGAAAGGTTGAAATTTTCAATGTTTATGGTTTTAACTTAGTAAATGAACTCATAATGGTTTAAAACTTTGAAAATTGAATACTTGATTTGAAAGTATATAAATGAATTATTTTGATTAAAATATAAGCTATTTAAAAGGTGGTTTGGAATGATAATAAATGAATGATATCTTTGAATTTAAAAGGGATTTAAAGTTGAATATTTGGATTTGAACTTATATGATGATTTGAAATTGAAGTTTTGAAAGATATGATATTTTGATATATTAAATGTTTTGAAATGAACTTCTGAAAATATGATATTTTGATATATTAAATGTTTTAAAATGAAGTTTTGAAAGATATGATATTTTGATATTAAAAATGTTTTGAAATGAAGTTTTGAAAGATATGATATTTTGATATAAGATATGATATATTGATATATTAAAATGATTTGAAATGTGGTTTTGAAAGATATGATGTTTTGATATTAAAATAATTTGAAAAGAAGTTCCGAAAGATATGATGTTTTGGAAATAAAGCTTTGAAAGGTTATGATATTTTAATATATTAAAATGATTTGAAAGAAAGTTTTGAAAGGATATAATAATTTAATATATTGAAATGGTTAGAAATGACTTGATATTTATTTTGATAAATGTTTGAATTTGAAAGATATGGTATGTTGATACATTGAAATGGTTTTGGAAATGATTTAATCTTTATTTGATAAAGATTTGGGTTGAAATGATATCTATATTTTAATTATAAAATATTATTTTAAAGTTATAACCACGGGTTATAATTACGATTAGTTGGAAAAGCGACCGGGATCGGATATGGGCATACTTTCTGTCGATACCGAAAACCACTTTGACCAACCGTGTACGCGGTGGAGATTCCAGAATGAAGTAGGATGGTGGCGACGTTCTTAAGGTATACTATGTGGACCCAACTCTCGTGAGTTGGAATAAGGTGGCTAAAACAGGAGCGGTCTCGGGCCAGTTGAGGTCATACCTCGTAGCGGATGCCTTTCTTCGATACCATACTATTACTTGTGATTGTTTAGGCGCCCCTTCGATTTTTGTGGCAATGTGTTCCGCGGTCGGCGTATGTGGCTGCTGCGTTACCACCAGCCCGAGTGTCGTAATTGGTATATCTACCCTGGCATTGCCTTGTGTGCCGTGTCACCTACCATATCGAGCCTTTACTACGAGTTTCTATTTGTGTCGTACCTATGCAGTATCTTCTCGTAGTCTCCTGATCATGAGATATGCAGGTATTGTATGGACTATTGACATTATTTGTGTTAAGGTGGAAAATGTAAAGCCTTAACGCTATTTAAAAGTATGTTTATTTTACTGTTAGACATTATTATAATAGCGCAATATACTTTATAGTAAATAGTTTAACGAATCCTTAGAGGATGGGCAGTCCCAAGTATCCTTTAAGTTACTTGGACTTTAACTACAGTTCACTTGAGTTGGTTTACATTGTATAAGTATGTATGTCCTCACTCGAGTGTTTGTATTTTTATTTACGCTCGGGTCAGCCTGAGTATTCGCAGATTTGGATTTCCACTTTCTGGAGATTGGAATCGCTGGATATTATCTACTTGTCTAATTTTATCTTTTTCAGTCTGTTGTTCCTTTTCAGCTCTTGTATTAGTAGACTTCTATGTATTGAGACTTCTGTTGTACTCTATTTCTTCTGTTGTATCTTATGTAACTCTGATATATTTATATAGTAGCTTCATGAACTACTATTTCTTTTACTTCCGCTGCATTATTATTACTCTGTGTCTGTGATCTGTGATTTTCATTTACTGTATATTCTGAGATTTGCCAAATTTTATTTACAACGCGGTATTTTGAGCAATTCAAGTCCGACATGTGCGAATGCGAATGGTTGAAAATACCTGGTTGTTACAATTTTATTTTTAGCTTCTTCTCACCTCAACCTGCAATCCGAATAGGCTTCCTTATATTGGTCATATTTGGTTTTACAACCAAATCTTCAACAGCTCTTGGGACCTGTGTAGTTAATGCCCCGCTATATCTCATAGCGGATTTTTACCGCTACGATTTTTCCATATAGCCCCAAAATATAGCCTTTGTGTTTTAATCCCAGCTATTTCCGCTATATCCCGTTATTTCCGCTATATTCCACTATTCCCGCTATATCTTTTTTAATAAAATGAATTGAAAATTTGTATTTATATATTATAGAATTATGAAAATAATTTATTTGATTTAATTTTTAATATATTTTCAGAAATGAAAATACTCTAATATTCTACCAAATTCAATTATGTTATATAACAGTTTTTCGTTTATTTAAAGTATATTCGCACATGTTTTTATTTAAAATTATTTATGTATTATTTACAATTGAATGATAATTTTTCATTTAATTACCATTTATATATTTGTAAATACATTAAGTATGAGTTTTATATGCTATTTTAGAGCCATCCGCTATATCCTACTATATCCTCGCTGTATCCCCGCTATGACTTTTTGTACCTCCACCGCTTTGAGTCTACCAAGTGCATTAACTACACAGCTTGGAACTATAACATCATTAGGGTCTTAGACACAATCCCTTAGATTTGATACATGAAAATGTTATTGTGACGACCCGAAATTTTTAGGCATTTGAAATTGGAATATTTAATTAATTTTAAATATTTGCAAGATAATTTAACTTGGATTTCAAATATCAGTTTGAATCTAGCGATTGAATTTATTGAATTTAATAATTTGAATTTGGGTAAATTATTGAATCTTCAGTTTTAAGCCTGTTAAAAATAATTTGAAGGCTTATAAAATTTATATTGATGATACTGAAGATAATAGAATGGTTGAAATTTAATTTAAAGGTGATTTGTTCAGTTTTAAGAAAATATCGTTTAAATTGAATTTAAAAATAGCCTTCCTGGGTATAGTCTTAGAATTCGACGTAACCAGTTCTATTGGATCCGTAATCGTTAGTTATTATCGGATTTCAATTTTCGTAGCAATCGGAGTTGTCGTTTGACCCTGGCAGCTCAAAACGCGTAGAAACTATTTTAATCGATTTTAATTTAAATTTAAAAATAAATGTTGGCCAATCAAAAAAATTCACATTGAAACTTTTAGCCTTCGTTTCAATTGTCACTGTAGCTAGAAAATGTCAGAATGCAAAACGATTCAAACACATTCTCGTTTTCCTTAAATCATGCTGCTTTCTCGTTCTAGAATAGAAAAAAATCACCTCGTCCTTTCCTTCTGAAGGAAGCCTCTAGCCTTCGTTCTTTTAATCGAGACCTGCCTCCTTCTTTTACGAATCATTCCGAAATTCATCTCAAAAAAAAAATGGCCAAAGGCCTTCGTCAAATAATGAAAAAAAGAGACCGACAGTGATGTCGCGCTCAAATTCTTCTACCTAGCATCGAGCGCGCGACTTTAGGGAGGGAGGGGGTTGCGATCGCGAGCTTCTGTGCGCGAAGTCGAGGTGGGGAGCGGCGGCTTGGAAAGGGAAGATGAGCTAGGGCTTGGCGTAAGCATTTGTGGTCGCGATCTCGATGGGAACGCGACATGATGTCGATCGGCGCGCGAAGTTAGGGTTCGCACATTTGAAAGCTCGTGCACGCTGTTCGAGGTCGCGTGGAATAAGGTGACGGCGCGACTGTAGGGGAAACTCGAGTGAGGGTTCTGGAGGAGTTTGCGGTATGGTTTACATGTTATTTCTTTCAATTTTGATTTATTTAAAATATACATATATGAAAATATAAGTGAAAGCGGAAAGAATTTGCAGTAAAATGTAAAATCCATCCTGGTTTTTATTGTGTATATATGCATTTGTAGGCCGAAGAAAATAATAAATAAACAAGTTTAAATAGGAAAATCTTTTTAGTCAGGGAAATATTTTTGTACAGAAAAATTTTAGTTTATAGAAAAAACAGAATAACAGGTTCAGGAAAATTTATATATAAGATTTAAAAATAGAAACTCTTTGTTAGTCAGAGAAACACATATATACAGAAAAGCAGAAAAGAAAAATTATCGATAGTAAAGTAAATCTGGAAATTTTATTGACCCAATTAAATTTGATAATCAGAGAAGTTTAAAGAATGAGTTAGGATTTTAAAGCTAGGATTTTTGGAAATGTTTTGACTTGGAAAAAATTATTTGAAATTTAGATATTTGGAAATTTATAATAAAAAAAGGAATGATGATTCATGTAAATGTAGGTGGTTTCACAAGATAAATTTAATTGGTTAAAAACACTTTAAAAATTTAAATTTAATTCCAATTCGAACAAATTTGTTAATTAAATTTATTTAATGGTAATTTATTTTAGATTATTTCCAATATTAATAAACCATGCGATGCTTATCAAGGTTTAAAATCGTGGAGAATCAAGCCGGTGTGGATCGTATTGCAAATTAAAAAGCAAAGGTGAGTTAATCTCACTCATCTGGGTTATTAAATTTAAGTGGTTAAATTTAAATAATTGGTTAAATGATTGAATTGATTTGATGTGGTATATTATATTGTAATATATAGTATATATTGGAGTGATTGGTTTCCCGCATTATATAGCGGATGAGACCCTATGCGCCGCATAATAGCAGATGGTATTATGTTAATCCCTTATACCGCGATATTCCACCTTGAAGTGGAATTGGTATTTTATTGTGCTAACGTCTGTGGATGTAGGAAAAACATGTTGGAGGGATCTAACTGGATTCCTGAAAATTATTTAAACTGTTTAACATTCTATGTTATGAATATTTGATATTCTGTGGTGAATTATATTGATAATTGGAATATTGAATTTAAAAATGAATTTGGTTTTAAATTCCTTTAAACTTCTTTTATAAAAGGAGTAATTAATTTATTTAATGAAGTAAATAAAAAAGTAGTTAATTATTGGTTGAGATTAATCAATAGTGATTAATATTTGTGGCTTAAATTAATGATTAATTACTTAATGTAATTAATTTAGATTAGGATAAATTAAAATGCAATTAGAAATAATTAATTTATATAATTAATGATGTAAATAAAGGTTGATAATTAAGATAAATTAATCAGTAATAAGTGATTTATGGGAAATTAACTAATATAAGTAATTAAGGATTAATGTAATTAATTATAGATAATTAATTTGGGAATAAATTAAAGATTAATTACTGTTTTTGGTTAAGAATAATTAATTTGTTTAATTAATTAAAGATAATTACTCGAATGTAATTGAAGGATAATTAATCCAGGGTGATTAATTGAGATGGATAATTAATGGATGATTAATTAATTGATTTGAAATTAATTAATGTTAAGTGAAGGAATCTAAGTGATTGAAGTTAGTAATTCAATTAGAAGTGATTAAATTTATTTTGGAAGTGATCAAGTGCTTATGGATATTATGGTTATCTATCAATGATGAATTGTTGTGTAAAGGGGCATCCTGTATTTAAAGTTTGAAGTGTATTTCATTTGGATAACTGGGTTAGGATGATATGAGACTCGAAGGGACCAGGGTCGGGTATTAGAAAATGCCCGAAACAACTTCGAATTTTTATAGATTGATATGTGAAATCAATAGGCTGGAATGAAATGATTTAAGTGAATTGGACTATTTAATCTGAATTTTTGTACTTAGAAAATTGATGTGTGAAATAAGTAATGTCTATAACAAATTGTGAATTTGTAAACTGATACGAGTTACCCCGGGTTTTATATAAGCTGTGTAACGACCCGCCTTTTTGGACAGTTTAAACCGACGATCAAATACACATGCCGGTTCCAAACCATTAAAAAAAGGCAGATGGTTATTGGGGTAATTAAGAAAAGAAAAGAAATAAAGGAAATGAAACAACACAGAATCTCGCAGCGAAACGATAAAATATAATAGTCAAATAAACAGTTCATGAAGCTGTTTACTATACTTAGACAATTATTTATACAACATTTATCAGAGTTATACATATACAACAGAACAAATAAATAATGCAGCAGACAACATGATGCACAGATAATAATAGTAATAGTATACAAAATCTTCGTCTTCGTCCTCCAGAATAGATCTTCAAAAATCTGAAAACTCAGGACTGACCCGAGCGTAATGAAAAGACAAAACACTCGAGTCAGGACTAAAATATCCATATGAAAGTTAAATCAATCGTAAATAAATATGAGTGTGACGGCGTCAGAGATGTTTACGGGGTTTGACATCTCATATCCAGTGTCAACGTGCGTGCAATAACTCAAGAGATGTTACGGGATTTTCCATCTCTCAAGGATCCGTGAAACTATCTACTATGTAGTAATATACGCTAAGTAGATAATGTCTATCAGTAATATAAAGTATCAAAATAGCGTTAAGGCGTTACCATAATCCCCCTTAACACATTTTATATTCCCAAAAGCATATACAAGACCGTAGTTTTCCCAAAACCGCAAGTCACCAAAGGGCAATCCATATACTCAAGGTACAAACCAAAACGTAGTGGTCGCGAATAGGATAATCAGTATGACAAGGTACATGAGGCGATACCAACTAGGATACTAGTAGTTGCGTGATCCGGACTGATGTTGAGCATAGCAGCTACTACCTCAACACCGTGAAACAACACTCCCAAATCAAGGGGTGCACCCAAATCAAATCACAAATGTAATAGATATGGTATCGAAGAAGTGTGTCCGCTAGAGGTGGCGAACCTCAATGGCCCGGCGCGGCTCCTGTTTTAGTCATGTCAGGGGTCATCCAATATCGTTCTCTTTCTTCAGTCAACGCGTTCACCAAACCATCCACTTCATTCTGGATCAACACTCCGCGTATAATAGTTATTAAAGTGGTTTTCGGTATCGACAGAGAGTATGTCCATATCCGATCCCGGTCTCTTTAATAACTACGTATTATTACACTGATGGCTCTTTTATATTTCAAATTGATTCATGATTGATAACAAAATATCATATTCGCTTTAAAATCAAATCCATTTCAAAATCATCATATATTCAAAATTATCAATTTTGTCCGATAAATCAATTTCACTTCAAAATTTTATTCGAATTCAATTTAGGTTATAGTCTCTACTTTAACCTAGTTCGTATTTAAACCAAAGGTTTAAATATAAACATTTCCGTCTCTTTAACCAGTTTGAATTTAAGAAAATAGTTTAAATAGTTTAAAATAGTTAAATAATTCAAAATAGTTTAATAGAAAATATTTAAATAGTTTAATCGAAAATAATTTGAATATAAAATGGTTTATATATAAAATAGTTTGGAAAAAATCAAAAATTATTTGATAAATAATTCCAAAGTCAAACCGGTCAACTTTCCAAATTTCCTATCCAGATCAAATCCAAATTCCATTTCGATTTAATCGATTTATTCCAATTTCAACTTGAATAAATTTCTATTCCACGTAAATTTCGATTTCAATTCATAAATTTCTTTAAATTTCAATTCAATTCCAAATTAATTTAAATCTGAATTTCAAATAAATTTTCAATTCCAAACTCAAACTTGAAATATCATTTCATATCAATTTTCTTAGAAATATTTAGAGTTCGATTAAAACTCCAATCTTTTAAAACAAATCAACTTTCAAAAATTTACACCGTATTTCAATTTTCAATTTTCAATTTAAATCTAAACTTCGATTTTATTTAATAATTTCGTTTACCAAGTTTAAATTCTAATATTTCGAGCTCCAATTCAAAATAATTCAATTTCCATAAATTGGATTTTATTCGTAAAATCAATTCATTTAAATAATTTCAAAACAACTTTTAAAATCATTTAATTTATCCAACTCGGTGTCCGTATATAATTTTCTAACCTATGGCCAAGTGATTAGTTATTACAATTAAATGTTAGGGATGAATATATCATTTAAATCAATCACAGTGTCATATGTATGCATAGCAGGATATATATAAACAAATAAACATCCAAACATTTAAATATCAACCAATAACATCCATCGAAATACATCATCCAATAGGCAATACAATTCACGGCAATTTCATATTTATCAATGTCAGGTAATTTAATCGCAATTCAATTTTAATTTAAATTTAACTGTCAATTTAATTTTTTTAACGGTGAATTCAAATGACAATCAATATGATAATTAAATTTTATCAAACAACAACAAATAAAAATCATAACTATGCATATTGTCAAATTTAACTAGCATAAAGATATTCAGTACGTTGTGAGCGTTATAAAACACTCACCTTGATTTTACGATTTTAAATCAAATCGAACGATGTTCGATTTAACATAAAATTTTAATGAGCTCCAAACACTTTCGGATCTGCACTGCAGTGCAGCTCTCATCTCCGTGATTCCGGCGCTTCTTCCCCAACGTGAAATTCACGTATGCAAACCATTAGCCGCCGATCTTCAAGCAATTTTCACGACCACCTCGTCGACTTTCAAAACGATCAGCTAACGCCACCACGAAGCCCTTCACCAGAGCCACCTACGCGCCAAGTTTCATCCCGTCATTCGTCGTTGTTTGCACGCAATCCAAGGAAATACGTACACACTTCCAAGTCAGATCTGGACGAATTCATGAAAAATTAGCATACATCAACCGTATGGATTTGAAGAGATCGTCGAGATCTACACTTTTGCTTTTGGAATTTTTCGATTTCGTCGAACGGATTGAGAGATATTAAGCAAAGAAGATCGGCAATTTCTGGCCATGGAATAGGTGGCGGCCATGATTTAGAATTAGGGTTTCTGGATTAAAATAATAATAAAACTGTCTCGGTTTGCATGCGTATTTATATAGGTAGGTCCAAAATCATCCGAACTCCAATCGAGACGTGCCGCCAGGCGTTTATAAGGTTTTACCCCCATTCCGGACGCAATGGAACTAGTTTCAAGGCCTAATTCGATCATATCTGGAAGATAGCTTTTCGAAGTCGATTATTTTAATTAAATTCGAAATTAAATTTCTACGCGTTTCAAGCTCGCACGGCCAAACGACAAGTCCAATTGCTACGAAAATTGAAATCCTACCATAATTTCCTATTACGGATCCGATGAAACAAGTTTCGTCGAAATCCGAGACTGTTTGAAAAATGGCTATTTTAACTCGTCAATTAAATATTAAAATATTCAATTTTCACAAATTTACTTTTAATTCGATTTTAAAAGTTCTACAACATCATTCTAACTTTAATATGATGAAATAGAATTTTACAAATCATTTTTAATCATATTAAACCCGTTATCCAATTATTCAAATAATTTCAAATATTAAATTATTCAAAATTACATTAATAATCATTTTCCTTCAATAATCACCTTAAATTTTCTAATTAAAATAGCTAAAAATACGGGTCGTTACACTCTCCCCCACTCAAAACTTTTCGTCCCCGAAAAGGAAAAGAAGGGAAAAGGAACTAAGTATAGAATTCAACATTAGATATATTTTATTCAAAGTTACCAACTTATAAAACAATGAAATTCCATTTATAAAGTCATAACTACGCTTCCACAATGTTACTCCGAACGGCTTTCTAAATTTAAAAGTTAGTTATCAAAACAAGTTATAAAATTTAAAAACTTGAAAATTTTTCTAACACCCGGATTCACGGAAAATTTCGGCAGGGCCTCCTTTGCGCGGCTCGATCGAAAATTTTTACAATTCAATATATAACACAAATATAACCAATATATATCAAATATACATCTCATCTCAATGATGAGGCATCCCATATCTGGGGAAACAACATATATATATCACCAATACCATATAAAACCATAAGCGTACCTTTTATTTAGCATTTATTAGCAGTTTACTTACATTTTGTATTTAGCACAGAAGCGAGCTTTACAACGAAGCGCAACCCCTTTGCTACCTACTAAAATGCTCAATAACTAAGTTAGAACCATGCATATAAAGATAGATCGATATATTTAGCCTACACAACATATATATAACCTATTTAGCTTCAAAACTGAGATTTCAATTTCAGGACAGCAAACAAATCTCAGTTTTAGGCCACCTAAACTATAAAATTTGGCAACAGAATCTAAACAAAAGTTGTTGTATTCATTTCAAGCTTTCCGTAATGTCCAAAATCATCGAATTCGGACCGTACATTCAAAAGTTACGGCCGTTTTACTTAGAGGATATGCCTCAGCCTGGGCAATGAATTGCGCAGGTCAGCGACGTTCACCCACGTTTTCGACCTTCTAAACGATATCAAAACACAAAACACTTAAAACAAAAGTTTTAGCTTAAGTTCTTAGCTTTCCAGAAAGTGCAAGATCATCAAAATTAGATAAACCAGTCAAAAGATATGGTGAAAATACTAAGGGTGTATACTACTGATTTTACTTATTTTTACACAGGACAGCGAGTAACATTCAAGTTTTTAACCAAGCAGATGAAGGTATTTTCTCAAGTTATCTAAACAAAAGTTGTGCTATAGTTTCTAAGCTTTCCGAAAAGTCCAAAATCGTCGAATTCCGTTCAGCCATTTAAAAGTTATGATTGTTTTCGTTTCAGCATATATTGGACAATGTTGGATTTTTTTTCTTCCAAAAATTTGCTTTAATTATTTCAAAGTACAAAACATCAAAACTTCAAATTTTCTAAAGAACAATCATAAACACAAAGTCATATATTTTCTTATTCATCCATGTAATAGGCTTACATTCAATTTGTTTCCGATTTATTCAAGTTTGTTTCATTCACATTTTTAATTCAAGTCAATTTGCTCGCAATTTGAATTTAATTATTTAAAATTTTATTCCGTTTATTCAATTCCATTAACACTAATGAATTCTACTTAATCAATTATCATCCATCTAACAACCAATGCATATCAAACATTAACATCCATCCAAAATCTACACTAAATCAATTATACATTTCCAAGTCAATTTTAATTTCATACACTTCCAAGTTTATTGACATTTAGTTATATTCAAATTTAATTAGTTTCCATTTACCAATTTTATATTTCATTAAGTTTAAATTTTATTCATTCACTTATACATGTATCATTCATTTTACAGCTTAAATTTCTTTTATATTTACAACTATCAATAGATCTTTACATTTTATTTTTCACTCTCACACTGGTATATTATTTCTCTACTTATCCTTATTAGCATTTTAAACCCTTTAAGTATTTGGTAAGTTATAGTTATGCAAATAGAATGTAGTTAAACAACATACAACTTCTTTTCATTTAAAGTTGAATTTTCAATTTATCAATTCTTAAGTCATTACTTAAATTTCACTATAATTTAATTTCACATTTACATTCACATATAGTATTTTCATTTTATATTAACACAATTGTGAATCACCTTTAAATGTTAATTTAAATTCCAATTATTTACTAACAATTTTATTTATATTTGCAAACCATTAATTAAATGCATATTTCATTATTCAAACCTATACTTGTATATTATCCAATTAACAATTCATATAACATTTTTGAACTTCTTAAGTATTTTGGTAAGTTATATCTAAGCTATAGAATGAAATTTAATACTATGCGAGTTTTACAGTTTCAATTTTATTTTAAGTTCATAATTTCCTAATTCTAAGGATTTCTACTTCAATTGATATTTTCACTTAACTCTTAGGTTCATTTCTCATTTCACAATTCAGAAGTTCCTTAATGATTCAAGTCTAAATTCATTTCAATCATAAAAAAAAATCATTAATTATTAAAGAACTTAAGAATTCCAATCCCGGTTTCATTTCAAATCAAGGTTTGAAATAATATATACTTATATAATTTATATATCAAATCATACTATAGAGAATGCAAAACAAAATAAAATTTGAGTCAAAACAAGGTTTAGACAAGCTATTAAGTGGTCTCCCCCACTCGGACTCTCGAAAATAAACGCCAATGATGCGTGCACACATCATCGAAACCATTTTCTAGCGTCAAGAGAAGGGAATATAACACTTATCATAAAAAATCCTTCGAAAACAATTTCAACTCAATTATACTATCATATAATGCTCATATTATATTTTTCAAATTCTTGTAAGTCAATCTCAAACACCGGAATTTAAATTCCCAAATCCAAGTTAAAATTCATTTATATTCATTATCAATTGTGTTTACAAGATTTCATTTTCCTAAATCCATTGTTATTTAATCAATTGTTGTAAATATTGACTGATCAAACAATAACGATAATAATCTAATATTATCATCTCCTAACAATCAATTCAATCAAAATGAATAAATATTCAAATAATTCTTTTATATAAAATATATTTCAAAATGATATTGTGTTGGTTTGTCCTATTCGAGTGTTTAGAAATTCCAATCGACGCCTTGGCGTCCCAAGTATCGACCAGAATTCATAAATACTCAACGGAACAAATTAACACAATATAAAACCATTTTATATCAAATAACAAGTACGCTCTCTCATATACACTCAACTCATTCATATAGTTTACCTCTATTTCAATGAGTTATTCCCCACTAGAGCCAAGGTTTATCGCTAAACCAAAGCTCTGATACCAACTGTAACGACCCGCCTTTTTGGACAGTTTAAACCGACGATCAAATACACATGCCGGTTCCAAACCGTTAAAAAAAGGCAGATGGTTATTGGGGTAATTAAGAAAAGAAAAGAAATAAAGGAAATGAAACAACACAGAATCTCGCAGCGGAACGATAAAATATAATAGTCAAATAAACAGTTCATGAAGCTGTTTACTATACTTAGACAATTATTTATACAACATTTATCAGAGTTATACATATACAACAGAACAAATAAATAATGCATCAGACAACATGATGCACAGATAATAATAGTAATAGTATACCAAATCTTCGTCTTCATCCTCTAGAATAGATCTTCAAAAATCTGAAAACTCAGGACTGACCCGAGCGTAATGAAAAGACAAAACACTCGAGTCAGGACTAAAATATCCATATGAAAGTTAAATCAATCGTAAATAAATATGAGTGTGACGGCGTCAGAGATGTTTACGGGGTTTGACATCTCATATCCAGTGTCAACATGCGTGCAATAACTCAAGAGATGTTACGGGATTTTCCATCTCTCAAGGATCCGTGAAACTATCTACTATGTAGTAATATACGCTAAGTAGATAATGTCTATCAGTAATATAAAGTATCAAAATAGCGTTAAGGCGTTACCATAACCCCCCTTAACACATTTTATATTCCCAAAAGCATATACAAGACCGTAGTTTCCCCAAAACCGGAAGTCACCAGAGGGCAATCCATATACTCAAGGTACAAACCAAAACGTAGTGGTCGCGAATAGGATAATCAGTATGACAAGGTACATGAGGCGATACCAACTAGGATACTAGTAGTTGCATGATCCGGACTGATGTTGAGCATAGCAGCTACTACCTCAACACCGCGAAACAACACTCCCAAATCAAGGGGTGCACCCAAATCAAATCACAAATGTATATTAGATATGGTATCGAAGAAGTGTGTCCGCTAGAGGTGGCGAACCTCAATGGCCCGGCGCGGCTCCTGTTTTAGTCATGTCAGGGGTCATCCAATATCGTTCTCTTTTTTCAGTCAACGCGTTCACCAAACCATCCACTTCATTCTAGATCAACACTCCGCGTATAATAGTTATTAAAGTGGTTTTCGGTATCGACAGAGAGTATGTCCATATCCGATCCCGGTCTCTTTAATAACTACGTATTATTACACTGATGACTCTTTTATATTTCAAATTGATTCATGATTGATAACAAAATATCATATTCGCTTTAAAATCAAATCCATTTCAAAATCATCATATATTCAAAATTATCAATTTTGTCCGATAAATCAATTTCACTTCAAAATTTGATTCGAATTCAATTTAGGTTATAATCTCTACTTTAACCTAGTTCGTATTTAAACCAAAGGTTTAAATATAAACATTTCCGTCTCTTTAACCAGTTTGAATTTAAGAAAATAGTTTAAATAGTTTAAAATAGTCAAATAATTCAAAATAGTTTAATAGAAAATATTTAAATAGTTTAATCGAAAATAATTTGAATATAAAATGGTTTATATATAAAATAGTTTGGAAAAAATCAAAAATTATTTGATAAACAATTCCATAGTCAAACCGGTCAACTTCCCAAATTTCCTATCCAAATCAAATCCAAATTCCATTTTGATTTAATCGATTTATTCCAATTTCAACTTGAATAAATTTCTATTCCACGTAAATTTCGATTTCAACTCACAAATTTCTTTAAATTTCAATTCAATTCCAAATTAATTTAAATCTAAATTTCAAATAAATTTTCAATTCCAAACTCAAACTTGAAATATCATTTCATATCAATTTTCTTAGAAATATTTAGAGTTCGATTAAAAGTCCAATCTTTTAAAACAAATCAACTTTCAAAAATTTACACCGTATTTCAATTTTCAATTTAAATCTAAACTTCGATTTTATTTAATAAT
Organism: Allium cepa; assembly: GCA_030765085.1. NCBI lineage: Eukaryota > Viridiplantae > Streptophyta > Magnoliopsida > Asparagales > Amaryllidaceae > Allium > Allium cepa. Next base: position 180,954,041 of record CM060940.1, read on the forward strand.
TTCGTTTACCAAGTTTAAATTCTAACATTTCGAGCTCCAATTCAAAATAATTCAATTTCCATAAATTGGATTTTATTCTTAAAATCAATTCATTTAAATAATTTCAAAACAACTTTTAAAATCATTTAATTTATCCAACTCGGTGTCCGTATATAATTTTCTAACCTATGGCCAAGTGATTAGTTATTACAATTAAATGTCAGGGATGAATATATCATTTAAATCAATCACAGTGTCATATGTATGCATAGCAGGATATATATAAACAAATAAACATCCAAACATTTAAATATCAACCAATAACATCCATCGAAATACATCATCTAATAGGCAATACAATTCACGGCAATTTCATATTTATCAATGTCAGGTAATTTAATCGCAATTAAATTTTAATTTAAATTTAACTGTCAGTTTAATTTTTTTAACGGTGAATTCAAATGACAATCAATATGATAATTAAATTTTATCAAACAACAACAAATAAAAATCATAACTATGCATAATGTCAAATTTAACTAGCATAAAGATATTCAGTACGTTGTGAGCGTTATAAAACACTCACTTTGATTTTACGATTTTAAATCAAATCGAACGACGTTCGATTTAACATAAAATTTTAATGAGCTCCAACACTTTCGGATCTGCACTGCAGCGCAGCTCTCATCTCCGCGATTCCGGCGCTTCTTCCCCAACGTGAAATTCACGTATGCAAACCGATTAGCCCCGATCGTCAAGCAATTTTCACGACCACCTCGTCGACTTCCAAAACGATCAGCTAGCGCCACCACGAAGCCCTTCACCAGAGCCACCTACGCGCCAAGTTTCATCCCGTCATTCGCCGTCATTTGCATGCAATCCAAGGAAATACGTACACACTTCCAAGTCAGATCTGGGGGAATTCATGAAAAACTAGCATACATCAACCGTATGGATTTGAAGAGATCGTCGAGATCTACACTTTTGCTTTTGGAATTTTTCGATTTCCTCGAACGGATTGAGAGATATTAAGGAAAGAAGATCGGCAATTTCTGGCCATGGAATAGGTGGCGGCCATGATTTAGAATTAGGGTTTCTGGATTAAAATAATAATAAAACTGTCTCGGTTTGCGTGCGTATTTATATAGGTAGGTCCAAAATCATCCGAACTCCAATCGAGACGTGCCGCCAGGCGTTTATAAGGTTTTACCCCCATTCCGGACGCAATGGAACTAGTTTCAAGGCCTAATTCGATCATATCTGGAAGATAGCTTTTCGAAGTCGATTATTTTAATTAAATTCGAAATTAAATTTCTACGCGTTTCAAGTTCGCACGGCCAAACGACAAGTCCAATTGCTACGAAAATTGAAATCCTACCATAATTTACTATTACGGATCCGATGAAACAAGTTTCATCGAAATCCGAGACTGTTTGAAAAATGGCTATTTTAACTCGTCAATTAAATATTAAAATATTCAATTTTCACAAATTTACTTTTAATTCGATTTTAAAAGTTCTACAACATCATTCTAACTTTAATATGATAAAATAGAATTTTACAAATCATTTTTAATCATATTAAACCCGTTATCCAATTATTCAAATAGTTTCAAATATTAAATTATTCAACAAATTACATTAATAATCATTTTCCTTCAATAATCACCTTAAATTTTCTAATTAAAATAGCTAAAAATATGGGTCGTTACAAGCTGTATGCTTTGTATTCCATATTAGACGGGTTTACTCACGCTGGTTTCCAGCCTGACCCGGGTGTTACTTTGATGTAATGCTCGGGTCAGACCGAGTATTACAGATTTTCAGGTAAGGACGTTCTGGAGCTTAGGAGGCGAGCTGGATGGCAAGAACGTATGGAGTGTCTCCGTTGTATTATATTGTTGTATATATGAGACATGATGATTGTGTATATCCAGTGTCTGTATATATATGTGTAACTCTGATGTATCATAAATGTATTTGACTGATATAGAATTCTTTCGTAAACTGTTATTACTTGATATTATATTTTGATCCGCTGTGAATGTGAGAATCTTTCTTATGTTTCTTCTTCTTCTATCTCTTCTTCTTCTTTCCCTAACTATTAGGATTTTTGGGATCGAAAATTCCGGGTCATTACAGTTGGTATCAGAGCCAGGTTAAGTGAGAACCTTGGCTCTGGTGGGATTACTCATTAAGGATAGGGTCAATGGTACCCTAGAATGAGTTGAGTGTGTGTGTATATATATATGAGCGCGTACTTGTTATTTCTTATATATAAAGATTTTAAATAATTTTATGTAAGAATATATTTTGATATATAAAGAAATATTTCCTTCTAATAAATATTAAGGTGATTGGTTGTTAAATTATTGGAATTAAATTAAGAAGTAATATAATACAACCAAACTGAAATTGAATAAAGATAAATTTGAAATGGATTCAAACTGAAATTGAAATCTTGAATCGGGGAAGAGTTTCATAATAAGATGATAATGAATGGTTACAGATATGATAATCTTGGCTATTATCATAAATGATTGTTGTGTTTAATAATTAAGGAGTAAGTAAAATGAAATGTTTTAAAGAAGTGAAACATTTAGGCAAGTATGACTTATAAATTGGAACTGAAGTTGATCTGAATTGTGGAGTTTTAAATCTGGGTCCAGGATTTGAAGATTTTGTTTCAAAGTAATGAAGAAATAATAAATAATGTTATTTAATATTATTCGAATGATAGAGCTTGATTCAACAACAGCCGTTTGAAAATTTTAAAGGAATTTGTTTGAATTTAAAACCAAAGGCGGTTTAAAATTTAAAAGTAACCTGGTGTATAAAGGAAGTAAATATGAAATAAACTCTAAGGTTGAGTTTTGAATTTTCCTTGGAATGTGATGTGAAACCCAAAGTGAAGTAAGTTTTAAACTTAAGTGAGAAGGTTATTAATCTGAAGTATAAAATTTGAATGGAAATTCAACTTGTGTAAATTTGACTGGATGAAGTAAATTGAATTTAACTTAGAGGAAGTTAAATAAGTTTGAATGGACAACCTGATTTGGAAATTTCAATATGAAATTGTGAATTGGGCTAATTCAAACAAGAATTGAGATGATTTGAAATTGAAATGGGTTAAATTGATATTAGTCCAAATTGATTGGAATAATTTGGAATTGTAATTAAAGTTGAATATGTTTAAAATCAAATGGAATTTGATTTGAATTTGGAAAGAAATCAAGATTAATTCAACTTGAATTGGGGTTAAATCAATTTCAGTGGAAATTGAAGTTATTTAAATTGGAATTGAGTCAATTTAAATGGAAGTGGAAATTTAAATTGAATTGATGGAAAGTGAACAATTTTGACTCTGAACTATTTACAATATAAATTGTTTTAATATAAACTTTTTTTTTCAAGCTATTTAATATATACAGCCTTTGTTTTTAAAGCTAAATTATTTTATATTTATTTTACAATTATTTTTGGAACTTTAAAGCCAAATTATTTTATATTTATTTTACAATTATTTTTGGAACTATTTTACAATTTTTCATCTGTTTTATAAACTAATTACTATTTTTCAACTATTTTACAAATTAATTACTATTTTACAACCATTTTGCAATTATTTAAAATTTCTATAACTATTTGACTATTTCCAACTATTTTACAATTACTTAACTATTTTATAGCTATGTTACAAACTAATAATTATTTTCAATCACTTATCTATTTTTACAATTTTCAAGCTATTTTCTAAATATAAACTGGTTGGAGTTCAAACTGTTATTGATTAAATACCCAACTGAGATAAGAATTGAAGTGATAATCTAAATGGGGATTAAGGAAAATGTGAATAAGTGAATGAAATCAAAGTGAGGATGAATAGAAAAAAATTGATTTGGCTAATAATCAATGAAGTTAAATACGCGGGATGTACGTATATTATTCAATTCGCATAGTGATTTGATCCAGATTCGAGCACAAAATTTCGAGATAGTTATATCGATCCGAGTTGGGATTTTTCACTCGATTTTCGACGGCGAACCTGGACATGGATCGTTGATTGGGTTTGGATATTCTCTATCATAGTTATGGCTACGCAAGGAGAATGACGGTTTCTAATCAAGAAACCAGATCTGTGCTCGCACTAGGAAGTCGGGTGGACGATACTAGTTCGGAAGTGAAATTATGTAATCGAGTGGGCGATCAGATTGGTATAGCGTACGGATGATATGTGTACATCGTACGGATTTGAATGAAATTGATACTGGAAATTTGTGAACAAGAAATGTGAAATGATTTTTGTTGAAATGAAAGTATATTTAGTGAAATATACAATGGATAAAAGTGAAATTGGATATTTTTATGATGATAAGTAAGATGGAAACAACTTTATAGAAAAAAGAGAGAGTAATCAAATTTGAATATTGATTTTGGGATAAACAAAGTTATATGTCTTTGTTATACAAGATAAATCGTCCCTTGTTGAATCTATTGCCGGAAGGAAAGGATTTTGAAGGTGTTTGAAGTATAAAAGGAGTTCTATACAAGTTTGAAATGTTCCAAAGTTTTTTTAATTTTTTTATATATATCTATATATAAAGGATCTTATGAGGATTTTGGAAAAGGTTTTGCGAACCTTTGGATTTGGAAAGGCTTTTGATTTTTGGGTAAAATCAATAGTGGAATTTGGAAAGCCTAGTTTGAGAATTATCGATTTTGAGAAAAGGAGATTTATATGAGATTCGTACTAAATGTATGATTTGGAAGATACTATATGTGTATAGTGTAAATTGTTTTGATAATGGCTCTGGGAAAAAAGGCGATCCCTTGAAATGAACCTCTCAAGAGTGCCACAGGGTGGTACTGCCTTGAACCCAAAGGGGGGTTCTAAAGTTGATGCTGTGAGGAGTCCGGACAAAACTATTTCCTGAGGATTATGAGTAGTGTGTAGCGAAAGTCGAGGGTGCTGATGCCTACAAAGGCATTCGGGTTATGCTGTGACGACAGTGTAACTCGATGTCACTGCGATCTACTGCAGACCATAGCGAAAGTCGTGTGTGCTGCTGAGAGCCAACAGTCTGCGTTTGATTTTATATCGGTAGACTGCGACCTATGGTAACATAGTGAAAGTCGTGTGTGCCGCTGAGAGTCAACAGTCTGTGTTTGATTTTATATCAGTAGACTACGACCTATATGGGAGTGGAGAAGTTTCATGTAACGACTCGGAAATTTCGATCCAGAAAATTCCAGATAGTTAGGGAAAAGAAGAAACAGATAGAAGAAAAAGAAGAACAGAAACACCAACATCTCACATTAGCGGTGGATAAAATATAATAAAAAATAATAACAGTTATACAATGGAAACTATACTTGTCAAATTTCACTTTAATATCAGAGCTACAACATATATACAAACACTGGACATATACAATCAACATGTCCTAGATATACAACAATATATCACAGCGGAAACACTCCATACGTTCCTGCCATCCATCTCGCCTCCTGAGCTCCAGAACATCCTTAATTGAAAATTTGTAATGCTCGGTCCGACCCGTGCATTACATCAAAGTAACACCCGGGTCAGGCTGAAAGCCAGCGTGAGTAAACCCATATAATCTGAAACACTAAGTAAAAACTTATTTTAGGACCCGGGGTAACTCATACCTCACAACGAGTTCTTAACTTACCAGAGTCAAATACACATTTAAAATCATATCTTAAGCATTATTTCCAGATTAACTGACCAAGCTTACATCATTTATTTCATTCCAGCCTATTAATTCCGATAATCAAATTCATAAAGAATTATGCAGATCACCAATCGAAGTGGTTTCGGTTATTTACTGATACCCGACCCCAGACTCTTCGAATTCAATGTCATCTTTAGTCCCAATTGTTTAAGTTTTTAAACAATACAACTTATTCAGGATATCTTATCTCACAACAATTCATATCAGATAGATAATCTACATTTCACAGTTCAACTTAAATCTATCATAATACAGAACATCGCAAATTATCAAGCTAGATATTATTCCGATCATTCAATACAATTCAATTTCACCCATCTCATCATTCCAATAGAAAGATCAATTTATCACCATTTCTAATTAATCAGATCAAATTACAAAATGGATTGAATTAATTTCCTTTAGATCCTGCTACCTTTAATTACTCTCATCAACTAATTATAATATAATTAATTACATAATTAATTATCCTCAATCAATTCCATCAATTAATCATTCTTTAATCAATCACATTCATTAATTATCCTTAAATTACTTATATTAATCAATTAACCCTTTAATTGATTATGCCAAGTAATTAATCCTTAATTACTTCCATTAAATTTCTTCCATAGGTAATTATCCTGTTTATTTAATTACATTCAATAATTATTATACTAAATCAGTTTCATTAAGTGATTATCCTTAATTAATTAACTAATTAATTATCTTAAATTAACTACGTTAATTAATTAATTATCACTTAATCTCAAGTTAATGATTCTCTTCTTAATTACATTCTATAGCTATCCATTAATTTACTTATATTGAGTAATTATCCTTTGATTGTTAATATTAATCAATCAACCCTTATTAATTATTTTAAGTGATTAACTTTTAATTAATTTCACTAATTAATTATCTTTAATTAATCCAAACCTTAATTGAATAAAAATAAATTCTTATTCAAATTAAATACTTAATCAAATTATTATGCTTTATTTGAGAATCATTTAGGAATTAACTTCATAATTATATCTAATATAATTATTTTTAAACGATAACTTTGAAGATATACTAAATCAAACAAATTAAATCACAAGATCATTTGGCTTGCAATTTATATTGAAATTGATTTCTTTTGAAAACTTGATAACCATTTTTTTTAAAAAACTTATTAACTAAATAACCTAATCATTTTCTTTTAAAACTTGGTTCATACTTCATTTATACTTTAAACTTTGTTATTAAAAATACCTGAGCCACTCAAACTATACTCCAGCCCATCCAATATTTCTCCGAGTTAAAATCGAGTCAAAAACACGCGAGCACCAACCAAGCGAAAACTTCATCAAACCCGAATCTTATCGTCTTCCTCCTCTTCTCTGGACAAAATTTCTTACCTTCCAATGCCTGCTGCAACAGCATGATACCGTATGCACGTGCACACGCGACTGGAAGCTTGTTCATCACCACCGACCTCTTCGCCGAACCACCTTCTCCTTCCTCGATGCTCACGGCCCTAGAAAAATCCCAAAAACCCTTAGTAATCAAAGTCGAGCAAAATCGCCACACCCAGATGACAGACCCAACCTAATTCTTCCTCGTGCCACCGTCGGTGACTTCAGGAAACCCTGCTGCCTCGCATAGAGCTACACCAATACCCAATCTTGCTTTTCCCCTTATCCTTGACCAAGTCGATGCTCCCTGGCCATCGCAATAACCGTCCAAACCACCTCGATATAACTAGGTCTAAAACCCTAATTATCATCGCATCGACACCAACGATGGTCTGAAAAATAAAATCCTATTTTTCCCATGATCTACATCACACAAACCTCCTTCAGACGAAATTACGATTATCCACATCAACCTGATCATCAGTAATTGCCAAAAATACAAAATCTGACCAACCCACAATAACTCTCAATATACTAACTTAAAAATCAATATTTTAGTTTTAAAAATCCTAAAATTTGATCACTAATCTGATAATAACCATGAAACAACAAATTCAAAATGTTGAGATTTGATGAGTATTAAATTTCTACTGTTCTTTTTTCCTTTCTCATTTGAAAACTGGCTTTAGATTATCTTGAAATTATTTTTTTTTAAATTTTATACCATGTTATAACATTCAAAATCTGTTTATACAACATGTCCTAAGGAAGATTAGAGAGGAAGAAGACGATTTTGATCTGATTTAAAACCTGAATAGCAAGAACAGAACATCATCTTGTAAACAGACATGCCTATCTATTCAGTTCATATATAAATATACCCATTCATTTTATATCATGCAATAATTATTACATCTGATTTTCAAGGATTTTATACCATGCATCCAAATTAATATAGATTAAGGTTTGGTTTACTCACCAAGATTGAAGAGCAGAGGACAGGATTTGTTTTCTGGAACAGTTGATCTGTATGTTGATGTTTTGATTTGAATTTTTGCATGTAGTTGATTATTGTTGTTTGAGTTCAATTTCCTTGCCATAAGATGAATTGAAACTGAGATGCCTTGAAACAGATTCCAATTTGAACTGAAGCTTAAAACAAATGTTGCTGTTTGATCCGGAGAACTGCACTTGTTGATTTGCAGTTTGTAATTGATCATTGTTGTAGTAAACTTCCAATTTGTCTTTTGCTTGAATTTATCAATGATCTTCATTTTCTTAAAATCTGATTTTCAGTTTCTTCAAAAAAGAAAAAGAAATGTTGTTTGAAATAAAAAATGATTTTGCTAAGTTTTTTTTACTTAATACATTTTTAATAAATTTTTTCAAAAATAAACAAAGCAAATGACACTTGTTGCTTTAAGATGTAGATTGTTTTACAAGTGTCTTCCTTAAGAGTTAAATGCCTTACACATGTTACATTTCAATATTCAAACAATCACTCATTTTTTATAAATGTTTTTAAATTGATTTCTTATTTATTATCATATTTTAATGTTTATATTAGTTTAGCTTTTAATGTTTATATATATAAATTACCTTTAAAATTTACATTCATTAATGTTTATTTGTATATTCTTTTTTAAATATAATTTCAAAACTAAATTTTAAAGAAAGAAAATTTAAAAAGAAAAAGATATTGAACTAAATCTTATTTTAAAGTTTCAAACTAAATTATTGTACTAAAATATATAAACCAAATTTATTTCAAAAACCCATCTTTAAAAGAAAACAAAATAAACCTTTATTATAATATACAATTTAAGGCTATTATATTTTAAAAATAAATAAATATTTAGTTTAATTTCTTTTGAAAATATAAGATAGATTTTTAATTAAGCTGTTGAAAAGTTTCTATATTAAATTCAATCAAATTCTCTAATTCACAATATATATACATACATACATACATACATACATATATATATATATATATTATAAATTTGTGAACATTCTTATTAAATTTAAATTTAAATTAAAACTATAGGGTTATAATGTATATACATATATATATACAATATAAATAGAATGTCTTTTTTTAGCTTAGAAAGATAAAGTTTATCATTTAAATATTTTTAACTTTGAAAAGAATAAAATTACCAAATTAAATTATCATTATCATTATTTTAGGTTTTGAAAAGATAACATTTGTCAAATTAAATAATTAAATATAAATCCTATTAAATTAGATTATTAAATCAATATTACACATTTTAAAATAATTATTAATGGAAATTATTAAATAAATATTGCCCAAATTTTCAGGATCAAATTAATTAGTCTCCTTAATTATCAATTGACGGATATTCCAAAATCCGGTTTATCACATTCCTCCCCCCTTAGAATCTTTTCGTCCTCGAAAAGGAACGAAGCCAGAATTTATTAAAAAGCTTAAAATCGTATAAATTTTCTTTGATCATTTTTAAAACACTTTTAAAATCTATTTTATATTATAAATAGTTTTAATGAAAATACTTTTTATAACTCGATGTCTCAACAAGTCCATCCTTGTTCTCATAGAAATTCGGTCATACGTTGATCAGGCGTAAGACTAAAAATCTATAAATACTTAGCAGACCCATTTTCAACACCCATTGAAAATACTTGGAAAATAATTTTATTGAAAATATAGAAATTTTTTTGAAAATAGAGGAAATATCTTTGGTGAGAATGCTTTGGAAATCATCACCCCCATCCATGGTCGCAGTTACATTCCAGGGTTACGTTGCCATCGCAGCAAAAGTCCATGTAACTATAGGCACTCCGTGCCCCTCGATTACGCCATGGAACCTACAACAGATCACAGTTACATTCCAGGGTTACGTTGCCATCACAGTAAAAGTCCATGTAACCATTGGCATCCGCGCCCTCGATTTTCGCTGCTAAAAATGAAACTTCTCCACTTCCACATAGGTCACAGTCTACCGATGTAAAATCAAACGTAGACTGTTGGATCTCAGCGGCACACACGACTTTCTCTATGTTACCATAGGTCGCAGTCTACTGATATAAAAACAAACGTAGACTGTTGGCTCTCAGCAGCACACACGACTTTCGCTATGGTCTGCAGTAGATCGCAGTGACATCGAGTTACACTGTCATCACAGCATAACCAAAATGCCTCTGTAGGCATCAACGCCCCTCGACTTTCGCTACACACTAATCATAATCCTCAGGAACTAGTTTTGTCCGGACTCCTCACAGGATCAACTTTAGAACCCCCCTTAGGGTTCAAGGCAGTACCAACCTATGGTACTCCCGAGAAGTTCATTTTCAAGGGAGCGCCTTTTTCTCCAGAGCCATTTTCAAAACACTTTATACTATACACATATAGTATCTTCCAAATCATACACCTAGTATGATCTCATACAAAGCTCCTTTACACAAAATCGATTGTCCCAAAATCGATAATTCTCAAACCAGGCTTTCCAAATTCCAATATTGATTTTACCCAAAAATCAAAAGCCTTTCCAAATCCAAAGGTTCCAAAACCTGTTTCCAAAATTCTCATATGATCCTTTATATATGTATATATAGATATATATAATTTTTAAAAACTTTGGATCATTTCAAACTTGTATAAACTCCTTTTATACTTCAAACATTTTCAAAATTCCTGGCAATAGATTCAACAACGGGAGATTTATCTTACATAACAAAGATATATAACTTTGTTTATTTCAAATCAAATATTCAAATTTGATTTCTCATTTCTTTTCTTCATAAAGTGAACCTTTAATCATAGAAATATCCGACTTCTATTTTACTTCATTGTATATTTCACAAAATATACTTTTCATTTCAAAAATCATTTCACATTTCTTATTCACAAATTCCCAATATCAATTGCATTCAAACCCATACGATGTACACATATCATTCGTACGCTATACCAATCTGATCGCTCACTTGATCATACAATTTCACTTTCGAACTAGTATCATCCACCTGACTTCCTAGTGCGGACTCAGATCTGGTTTCTTGATCAGAAACCGTCATTCTCCTTGCATAGTCACAACTATAATAGAGAATTTCCAGAACCAATCAACAATCCATATCCAGGTTCGCCGTCGAAATTCGAGTGAAAAATCCCAATTCGGATCGATAAACTATCTTGAAATTCTGTGCTCGAATCCGGATCAAATCACTATGCGAATAAAATAATATAGGTACATCCTATATATTTATCTTTATTGATTATTAGCCAAATCAACCTTCTTTTCTATTCACATTCACTTATTCACAATTGCTTCAATCCTATTTGGATTATTACCTCAATTCCTATCTCGATTGGATATTTAATCATAAACAGTTCGAACTCTGTCTAGTTTAAATTTAGAAAATAGCTTGAAAAATTTAATATAGATAAGTAGTTAAAAATAGTTATTAGTTGTAATAGCTATAAAATAGTTAAGTAATTGTAAAATAGTTGGAAAATAGTTAAATAGTTACAGAAATTTAAATAATTGCAAAATAACTATGAAATAGTAATTAGTTATAAAGTAGTTGAAAAACAGTAATTAGTTTATAAAACAGAAAAAAAAATTGTTAAATAATTCCAAAAATAATTGTAAAACAAGTATAAGATAGTTTTAGGTTTAAAAAGAAAAGTAGTATAGTAAATAGTTTGGAAAAAATAGATTTATATTAAAACAACTTTATTTTGAAAATAGTCCAGAGCCAAACTGTACAACTTCCCAATCTCCATTTCCAATCAATTCAATTTAAATTTCCACTTCCATTTAAATTGACTCAATTCCAATTTAAATAACTTCAATTTCCATTGAAATTGATTTAACCCCAATTCAGGTTGAATCAATCTTGATTTCTTTCCCAATTTAAATCAAATTCCATTTGATTTTAAACCTGTTCAACTTTAATTACAATCCCAAATTATTCCAATCAATTTGGACTAATATCAATTGAACCCACTTCAATTTCAATCATTTCAATTCAATCCAATTCAAAATTTTCATTTGAATTTTTTAAACTTATCCATCTTCATTCACAATTCCAATTGATTCAAATCAAATTCAATTTGAACTAATTCAATTCAAATTCTAAATTTAAACCATCTCAAATTATATAAATTCGAGTTAAATTTTGAATCCAAACCTTTGAATTTTTATCTTAAACTTTCAAATCTTAAGTCCAAAATGATTCCATTTTATTTAAAACATCTATCCATTTCCAATTTTCGGATCTCAAACCCATTTTGAGATCACTCAAACTCCCAATTCAAATCAACCATTTAACTTCCCAAGTTAAATCTTAATTTCATCTTGAAATTTCCAAATCAGGTTGATCATTCAAAATTATTTAACTTCACATTAATAATCTTCCCAATTATAAGTTCAAAAACTTATCACTTTGGGTTATACATCACCTTCCAAAATTAAAACCCAACATTTAGAGTTTGTTTCAGACCATCTTTGATATTATGTATATCCACACATATATACATATTTACTTCTTGGCCCACCAAGCCAAATTTTAAAATTTAAACCACCCTTGGTTTTAATTTAAACAAATTCTTTTAAAATTTACAAACAACTTCTTATTCTAGAATAAGATTACATTCAAAATAGTTTGAATAATATTATTTCCTTTAAAGTTTTGAAAACAATTTTCAAATGTTTAAATTTACAATTCAGAACTTTACAGTTTGAAACCCACCATAATTTACGTCCTTTCAAACTTACAAGTTATTCTCATCAAATGGTTACTTCCTTAAAACATTTATTTTTACTTAATCATTAAGAAACATTTGATCATTTTAGGATAATAACCAAAATTATCATATCTGGAAACCAGTTCATTATTATCTTATTCTAAAACTCCTTCCCAAATTCAAGATTTTAATTTCAGTTTGAATCCATTTCAAACTTATATTTATTTAATTTCAATTTGGTTGTATTTTTATTACCACTTAATTTAATCCCAACAATTTAGCAACCAAATTACCTTAATATTTATTAGTATTTATATATCAAAATATATTCTTATATAAAATCATTTAAAATCTTTATATAAGAAAATAACAAGTACGCTCTCATACATATATACACTCAACTCATTCTAGGGTACCATTGACCCTATTCTTAATGAGTAATCCCACTAGAGCCAAGGTTCTCGCTTAACCTTCTGCTCTGATACCAAATGCAACGACCAGAAAATTTTGATCCAGAAAATTCCAGATAGTTAGGGAAAAGAAGAAAGAGACAGAAGAAAAAGAAGAACAGAAACACCAACATCTCACATTCGCGGTGGATAAAATATAATAACAAATAATAATCGTTACACAATGGAAACTATACTTGTCAAATTTCACTTTAATATCAGAGTTACAACATATATACAAACACTGGACATATACAATCAACATGTCCTAGATATACAACAATATACCACAACGGAAACACTCCATACGTTCCTGCCATCCAGCTCACCTCCTGAGCTCCAGAATGTCCTTACCTGAAAATTTGTAATACTCGGTCTGACCTGAGCGTTACATCAAAGTAACACCCGGGTCAGGCTGGAAACCAGCGTGAGTAAACCCATATAATCTGAAACACTAAGTAAAAAATTATTTTAGGACCTGGGGTAACTCATACCTCACAACAAGTTCTTAACTTACCAGAGTCAAATACACATTTAAAATCATATCTTAAGCATTATTTCCAGATTAAATGACCAAGCTTACATCATTTATTTCATTCCAGCCTATTAATTCCGATAATCAAATTCATAAAGAATTATGCAGATCACCAATCGAAGTGGTTTCGGTTATTTACTGATACCCGACCCCAGACTCTTCGAATTCAATGTCATCTTTAGTCCCAGTTGTTTAAGTTTTTAAACAATACAACTTATTCAGGATATCTTATCTCACAACAATTCATATCAGATAGATAATCTACATTTCACAGTTCAACTTAAATCTATCATAATACAGAACATCGCAAATTATCAAGCTAGATATTATTCCGATCATTCAATACAATTCAATTTCACCCATCACATCATTCCAATAGAAAGATCAATTTATCACCATTTCTAATTAATCAGATCAAATTACAAAATGGATTGAATTAATTTCCTTTAGATCCTGCTACCTTTAATTACTCTCATCAACTAATTATAGTATAATTATTTACATAATTAATTATCCTCAATCAATTCCATCAATTAATCATTCTTTAATCAATCATATTCATTAATTATCCTTAATTACTTATATTAATCAATTAACCCTTTAATTGATTATGCCAAGTAATCAATCCTTAATTACTTCCATTAAATTACATCCATAAGTAATTATCCTCTTTATTTAATTACATTCAGTAATTATTATACTAAATCAGTTTCATTAAGTGATTATCCTTAATTAATTAACTAATTAATTATCTTAAATTAACTACGTTAATTAATTAATTATCACTTAATCTCAAGTTAATGATTCTCTTCTTAATTACATTCATTAACTATCCATTAATTTACTTATATTGAGTAATTATCCTTTGATTGTTAATATTAATCAATCAACCCTTATTAATTATTTTAAGTGATTAACTTTTAATTAATTTCACTAAATAATTATCTTTAATTAATCCAAACCTTAATTGACTAAAAATAAATTCTTATTCAAATTAAATACTTAATTACGCTATTATTCTTTATTTGAGAATCATTTAGGAATTAACTTCATAATTATATCTAATATAATTATTTTTAAATGGTAACTTTGAAGATATACTAAATCAAACAAATTAAATCACAAGATCATTTGGCTTGCAATTTATATTGAAATTTATTTCTTTTGAAAACATGAAAACCATTTTTTTAAAAAACTTATTAACTAAATAACCTAATCATTTTCTTTTAAAACTTGGTTCATACTTCATTTATACTTTAAATTTGTTATTAAAAATACCTGAGCCACTCAAACTATAGTCTAGCCCATCCTATATTTCTCCGAGTTAAACTCGAGTCAAAAACACGCGAGCACCAACCAAGCAAAAAATTCATCAAACCCGAATCTTACCGTCTTCCTCCTTTTCTCTGGACAAAATTTCTTACCTTCCAAAGCTTGCTGCAACAGTACGATACTGTGTGCACGTGCACACGCGACTGGAAGCTCGTTCATCACCACCGACCTCTTACCGAAACCACCGTCTCCTTCCTCGATGCTCACGGCCCCAGAAAAATCCCCAAAACCCTTAGTAATCGAAGTCGAGCAAAATCGCCACACCCAGATGACAGCCCCTACCTAATTCTTCCTCATGCCGCCGCCGGTGACTTCAGGAAACCCTGCTGTCTCGCCTAGAGCTACACTAATACCCAATCTTCCTTTTCCCCCTATCCTTGACCAGCTCGATGCTCCCTGGACATCGCAATAACCGCCCAAACCACCTCGATATAACTGGGTCTAAAACCCTAATTAGCATCGCATCGACACCAACGATGATCTGAAAAATAAAATCCTATTTTTCCCATGATCTACATCACACAAACCTCCTTCAGACCAAATTACGATTATCCACATCAACCTGATCATCAGTATTCGGCAAAAATCCAAAATCCGACCAACCCACAATAACCCTCAATATACCAACTTAAAAATCAATATTTTAGTTTTAAAAATCCTAAAATTTGATCACTAATTTGATTATAACCCTGAAACAACAGATTAAAAATGTTGAGATTTGATGAGTATTAAATTTCTACTGTTCTTTTTTCCTTTGTCATTTGAAAACTGGCTTCAGATTATCTTGAAATTATTTTTTTAAATTTTATACCATGTTATAACATCCAAATTTTTTTTATACAACATGTCCTAAGGAAGATTAGAGAGGAAGAACATGATTTTGATCAGATTTAGAACCTGAATAGCAAGAACAGAACATCATCTTGTAAACAGACATGCCTATCTATTTAGTTCATATATAAATATACCCATTCATTTTATATCATGCAATAATTATTACATTTGATTTTCAAGGATTTTATATCATGCATCCAGATTAATATAGATTAAGGTTTGGTTTACTCACCAAGATTGAAGAGCGGAGGACAGGATTTGTTTTCTGGAACAGTTGATCTGCATCATGATGTTTTGATTTGAATTTTTGCATGCAGTTGATTATTGTAGTTTGAGTTTAATTTCCTTGCCATAAGATGAATTGAAACTGAGATGCCTTGAAACAGATTCCAATTTGAACTGAAGCTTAAAACAAATGTTGCTGTTTGATCCAGGGAACTGCACTTGTTGATTTGCAGTTTGTAATTGATCATTGTCGTAGTAAACTTCCAATTTGTCTTTTGCTTTAATTTATCAATGATCTTCATTTTCTTAAAATCTGATTTTCAGTTTCTTCAGAAAGAAAAAGAAATGTTGTTTGAACTAAAAAATGATTTTGCTAAGTTTTTTATATACTTAATACGTTTTTAATAAATGTTTTCAAAAATAAACAAAACAAATGACACTTGTTGCTTTAAGTTGTAGATTGTTTTACAAGTGTCTTCCTTAAGAGTTAAATGCCTTACACATGTTACATTTCAATATTAAAACAATTACTCATTTTTTATAAATGTTTTTAAATTGATTTCTTATTTATTATCATATTTTAACGTTATATTAGTTTAACTTTCAATGTTTATATATATATATATATATATAAATTACCTTTTAAAGTTACATTCATTAATGTTTATTTGTATATTCTTTTTTAAATATAATTTCAAAACTAAATTTTAAAGAAAGAAAATTTAAAAAGAAAAAGATATTGAACTAAATCTTATTTTAAAGTTTCAAACTAAATTATTGTACTAAAATATATAAACAAAATTTATTTTAAAAACCCATCTTTAAAAGAAAACAAAATAAACTTTTATTATGATATACAATTTAAGGCTATTATATTTTTAAACAAAATAAATATTTAGTTTAATTTGTTTTGAAAATATAAGATAGATTTTTAATTAAGATATTGAAAAGTTTCTATATTAAATTCAATCAAATTCTCTAATTCATAATATATATACATATATACATATTATAAATTTTAAAAAATTCTTATTAAATTTAAATTTAAATTAAAACTATACTCCCTATTTATAATGTATACATATATATATACATTATAAATAGAATGCCATTTTTTTAGCTTAGAAAGATAAATTTTATCATTTAAATATTTTTAACCTTGAAAAGAATAAAATTCCCAAATTAAATCATCATTATCATTATTTTAGGTTTTGAAAAGATAACATTTATCAAATTAAATAATTATTGAATATAAATCCTGTTAAATTAGATTATTAAATCAATATTTCACATTTTAAAATAATTATTAATGGAAATTATTAAATAAATATTGCCTAAATTTTCGAGATCAAATTAATTAGTCTCGTTAATTATCAGTTGATGGATATTCCAAAATCCGGCTTATCACATTTCATTTTTGACAGCGAAAATCGAGGGCGCTGATGCCTACAGTTACATGGACCTTTGTTATGATGACAACGTAACCTTGGAATGTAACTGCGATCTGTTGTGGGTTCCATAGCGTAATCGAGGGACGCGGAGTGCCTACAGTTACATGGACTTTTGCTGCGATGGCACGTAACCCAGGATGTAACTGCGACCATAGATGGCTGTGATGATTTCCAGAGCATTCTCACCAAAGATATTTCCTCTATTTTCAAAAACTGTTTTCTATATTTTTAATAAAATTATTTTCCCAAGTATTTTCACTGGGTGTTGAAATGGGTTGTAACAACCCACATATTTATCGATTGTATATTTAAATATTTTATTTAAATATTTCATCGTTCGTCGGATTTTTGTCCGAAAACCTACGTTTTGCAAATAGTCGAATTGGGACTCGAGACTACTTCCATTGAGTTCAAAATGCCATTTGCAACCTTTTTGAGTATAAACATTGATATGTTTGGAGCTAGCTAAAAATTTGACCTTTTTCACTTTGGGTTTGGGTTTGGGTTCAGCCCACTAGCCAACTTAATACCCCAAAATGAACCACTTCTCTTCATTCATTCCCTCTTCCTTATCTTTTCAGTTGTAAAGAGAAAAATGGGGGAAAAGAAAAAGAATTAAAATCCTAAGCCCTAGTTTCCATTTGCAAATCAAGTTCTTGCTTCAAATTCAAAGAGAAGCATTGGTGAGTATCATCTCCTTCTTCTCCAACTCATTCTCCCTTTGATTTCAGAAAATTCCTAAACCTAATTTGGGAAATGTTTCTCTTTTAGGCTTAGATTCAAGCTTCTTGTGTTGAGATTGAAGTGTGGTTGATCTTCCCTTGTCTTCAAGCTTCTCATTCATTTGATTTGGGTTTAAAGGTGAGATTTTTATCTCACATCTACGTCTATATCTATCTTTGATGTTGGATATGAGTTCCTAACACTTATTCATGTGTATTTGCTTTTGGTTTGGATTGATTGGGTATATATTCCAACTTTTGGTGCTTCGGAAGCAAAACCCATGAAAATCCTTTTATGGATGTTTGAACGTGTTCTTGGTGATGCATCGAAGAGCCTATAGGGCCGGGTTGTCGATTGGCATAAATCCCTAGCGCCATTGCCCGACCGGTCGCGAATTTGTTGGGTTTGCACGTTATTTTGTATAGGCAGAAAAACTGCCTAGGTTCCAGTCAGTCGACTGGACTTTGAATTCAGTCGACTGGCTATAGCCAATTGGCGTACCAAAGGCAGATAACAGAGACAGGAGTTCTCTGTTTCCTATAGTCAGTTGACTGAACTCATTGAGCCAGTCGACTGACATGCTCTTAAATGCCTATTATGCCTATTTTTGTCTATTTCTCCTGTGTTTCCAAATTTAATCAATTCGGGTTTATTCCCACTTGTTGTATCAATTGTTATTCGACTTTGATGACTTCTATTTTGGGATTTTTGGAAATATCCATTTTGATGGATTTGATATCGATTTCTTTGGAACTAATTCACGTCCTCGTATGCAAATTTTAGTGATTGATTGTTTCTACAATCATTTTTGTGATTTGTCACTTTAAAAATATAAAGGTTTTCTATACTAGTAGTAAATATCAAAACTCTTCCATTAAAACGATTTCAACACTATTTTATTACAAAGCTCATTTCTTAAACCGTTTTCCAATCTATTAGTATATACAAACCTTTACCTCACTCGTATGAGAAATCTAATTAAACGGCTTAGTAAAACAAGTGGTATGAAACACTTGCATTTACTTCGTCGGTTAATTCTTGGACTTGTTCGATTGAATTTCTTGTGACAATTTTCGAGTGGAGACTTATAGTTTGTTCGTAAATATTTAAGTTAAGCTAGTGGTTATCAGACATGAAGCTAAGCTCATATATTTACTAGCTTAGTGTAATTGACACTTCTTGATGATCGATGGTGATCATTTTGTGATTTAGACTAGCGATATGCTATGTTCCTTTGTCCACGTAAGGGATGGTACCTCGTTTTATTGAGTTTCGTCTCATTTCTTTTATAGGCTAACGACCTGTTTATTATTTGGAGTTTCGACTCAATTTTTGTGGGCTAGCGACCCATGTTCTTTTATGGAGTTCGGTCCATCGAACGTACCTTTGTACTACGTTGTTGCACCAGCTTATCAGGATCACCGGGCGTACCGTTGTACTACGTCGTTGTCCGAATTATTCGAGTTCCAAGTTCCTCGGGCGTACCGATATTGTACTACGTCGTTGCACCAGCTCTATGGTTAGCGACCATGGGATAGCGTCCCGTTTGTGATACACGTGTTGGTGAGTTTTCATGCTCCCGTTTTGTGATAGGCCTCCCCCTTTTTGTGATTTTTGGATTTCTATTGATGATTTCTAGAATTTGTGTTCCACCGTCTTTTATGATTGGCGTCGATATGATGTCGATATTTGTGACTTGGTGAATAAAACTAAAGAGTATGACATTCTTTGATCTTTGAGAAGATTCTTGTGATATTGATTAATCTCTCGTTGATTTTCAATTACATACTTATCATAGTATGGCTTTATGGTTATCATACGTTTTTGTCATATCTCTTATTCTATATCATTTTATCTGATATTTATAGTTAGACTGATCCGTTTATTACTTTCTTATTAAATAATACTCGGATCAGAACGAGATGTTACAGGTGCTTCTGCTTGACTTCTCATCTAGGATTATTATCTTGACTTTTGGCTAACTACTTAGATTAGTAGTTTTTGGTTGTATACATTTGAGATATAGACTCATTGATGTATACTTATTCTTTTGTGTAGCACTTGTAACTATTCTTTTGTGATACTGTGGATCTTGTTTGACCACTTCTCTGATATACACTTTCATGTGTAATATTCTATCTGTTTCCGCCTTTGAGATATGAACTTCTCTAACTGATTTGTGTTATGTTTATTTCTATAGTTGTTTCCAAAGATATTATAGCCACTGTGTAGTAGCTTTGAGTTTGCGTCGGTATGTCGGATTCCCTTTTGAAATGCAAGTTATATTTTTATCTGGCATATCGATACTCGCACAAAGCAATTACACGGATGGTCGCTCCTCAACAGCCTTATTCTCCGCGCTAGTTGACGGTGTTACCCCGTAGTGACCTTGGCTAGCGTGGGTATAGAGGTGGGGCGTCACATCTTGGTATCAGAGCCAAACTTCGAAAACAATGTAGAATAATTTAACAAGGGTCATCGTCCTAAGTCCATCTTAGGAGTTGTGCTTTAGGATTTTATTCGGATCTTCGATCTGTTCTATCCTATTTCCTTTTAAGATTCCTTGTTTTAACAATCATTATTGTTTGATATTCATTTTGTGAATAACCTTTTTCTTCTTCTTTCTTTCTTTCTTAAAGAAGAGAAATGGTTATACCTTTCCGTCCCAGCGCCAGTCAATCTAGTGCTACTCCCCAGGATGGAGAATTTATGTCTACCCAGCAGCTTTTAGATCTCGTGAAGAATGCTCAGGCTGCCGGACCCAATCCAGGACCTACTCACCCTAAGTTCAAATTTGCACGTTTGTGCAGTGACTATACCAACTTGGGTGGGAAGCCATTTAAGGGTTCCGAAAGCGTCATTCAAGTCCAAGCTTGGCTCAAAACATGCGATCGCATCTTTACTCACATGAATCTAATTGATCTTCACCGTGTCCAAGTGGCTTCAAGTATGCTCCAAGAAAGAGCATTAGATTGGTATGAGCTTCTTATTTCAGAAATTATTGAAGCAGATCTTACTTGGGAGAAATTCCGAGAACGGTTCGAGTTAAAATTTGTGCCAGAAGCTGAGAAGGTGACATTGGCTCGTCGTTTCATAGACCTTGTTCAAGGTGAATCCTCTGTGGCAGACTATGTCACATCATTTGAGTCACTTTCTAAATATGGGGTCGAATATATAAACACCCCATTGAAGAAGAACCAAAGATTTGTCTACGGCTTGAACAAAAATCTCAAGAAGCCATTACTTCTAAAGTTAGAAGTTTCTTTTGATCAACTTGTTGATATCGCTCTTCGACTTGAAGAGGCAAATAAAGAAAGTGATGTTGAAGTTGTGGGTGCCAAACCAAAATTCAACAACAACAAGAAAAGGCCTATTAAATTAAAAGGTCCTTATCCCAATAAGAAAGGGAAGCAAGCAACACCGATGGCAAAGACTTCTGCCCCTAGTAGTGGGCAATGCTACAATTGTGGTTCTAAAGACCATTATGCCAATAGATGTCCGAGCCCTCTCTTTTGTCGCTATTGCAAAAGTTCGAGACATCTTTTATCTTCATGTCCCAGACTTCAGGGCAGGAAGGAGGGAAAGTTAAATGTTGCACAAGCCCCTAGCAACACTTCTCGTGGTCAAGGTATTTCTCATTCTATCCTTGATGTCATTATTTTATTTCGTGATCAACCTATTCGAGTTCTTTTTGATACGGGTGTGTCCATTTCTTTTATATCAAAGGAACTTGTTGATACTTTTTCTTTAAGTGTTGTTGCTTTAATGACTTCTTTGAGAATTACGAACCCGGTTGGTGGATCCACAACAATTAGTTTACTTTGTAAAGATGTCGAGATTATTTTGTGTGATTTTTCTTTCCGAGCCGATTTGCATGTCATGCGTTATTTAGGCTTTGGAATGATTTTGGGAATGGATTGGATTAACCGCTATGAAGCTCAAATCCTATGTCCTGAGCGGACTATTCATCTTCGACATCCTCAATCTATCAAGCAGATTTCTATTGTTCTTAAAGATTCGGATTCCAACTTAGTTGCATCTTAATATTCTTTAAATCCTCATGATGAAGATAATGATGATGAGGAAGATGTCATTTCTCTTATTCACGTTGTTCGTGAATTCTCCGACATATTTGAGCCCGTTTTAGGACTACCACCTAAGCAAGCAATTGAGTTCAAAATTAATCTTATCCCTGGAGCTTAACCTATCACTCGTCCTCCTTATCGCATGTCCACTAGGGAAAATGAGGAGATGCGCAAACAATTATCCGAATTGGAGACGAAGCAATTTATTCGCTCTAGTTCATCGCCTTGGGGAGCTTCGACTATTTTCGTGAAGAAATCTGATGGTACACTTAGGCTTTGCGTTGACTACCGCGAGCTTAATGATCTTACTATCAAAAAATAAATATCCTTTACCTCGGATTGATGATCTATTCAATCAACTTAGTGGTGCTAGAGTCTTTTCACAATTGGACTTGGCAACCGGTTTTCATCAGCTTCATATTGTTGAGGATAACATTCCTTTGACATCATTCCGTACTCGTTATGGATCTTATGAATGGCTTGTTATGCCATTTGGTTTAACGAATGCTCCGTCTTATTTCGTTGACCTTATGAATAGAGTTTTCAAAGACTTTCTCGATCGATTTGTTCTCATCTTTATTGATGATATTCTTGTGTATTCTAAAACCGAGGAGGAACATGAAAAGCATCTTCAGATTGTGTTGGAAACTCTTAGGAGCAATCAATTGAAAGCAAAATTTTCTAAATGCCACTTTTGGCAATCTCGTGTGAAGTTTCTTGGTCATATTCTTTCCGAATCCGGAATTTCCGTGGATCCTTCAAAGATTGAAGCGATTCAAAATTGGAAGAGACCGGAGAATGTGACGAAGATCCGTAGTTTTCTTGGATTGGCAGGTTATTACCGCCGTTTCATAAAAGACTTTTCCAAAATTTCCATGCCTCTTACTAGTTTGACAAAGAAGGGAGTTAAATACATTTGGTCGGACAAATGTGAAGCTTCTTTTCAGAAATTAAAAGAACTCCTTTCCGATGCTCCTATTCTTGTTATTCCCGAAGGGAATCAAGATTTTATTGTTTATACCGATGCTAGTCGCGTTGGTTTGGGTGCCGTTCTTATGCAAAGAGAACGTGTTATTGCTTATGCTTCTAGGCAATTGAAGCCAGCCAAGACTAAATACGCCACTCATGATTTAGAGCTCATGGCTATTGTTTTCGCCCTTCGAATTTAGCGTCATTATCTTTTGGGAGAAAAATTTATTCTTTACATCGATCATAAATCTTTGAAGTATCTATTTTCTCAAAAGGAACTTAATTTGCGTCAACAACGTTGGCTCGAGTTCCTTGCATCTTATGATCTTGACATTCTTCATACTCTCGGAAAGGGAAATCGCGTTGCCGATGCACTTAGTCGCGAGCAACAAGCGGTTGTTTCTATGATGATATCCGAATGGAATGATCTCGGAGTTTTATCCACTTGTGAGATTCGAGATCGTGTTTTCGATTTATGTTCATCTCTTGTTTTATGTAGCCTTGAGGCTGATCCTTCTCTTTTTTGACCACATTCTTGAAGCTCAAAAGCTAGATCCCGAATTGGCTCTTCTTGGCCAAAATTTTAGGGATAAAATTGATATTAAAGGTTTGAAAGACTTTGACATTGATTCTCGTGGCGGTATTCGAAAATTTGGTAGACTTATCGTGCCAAATATTAGTGATCTTCGTAAAGACATTTTAGAAGATTCTCTTCGTTCTAAATTTACCATTCATCTCGGTAGTAGTAAAGTGTACGCGGATATGAAGCAACTTTATTATTGAAAGGGAATGAAATCTGATATTTCTAACTTTGGTAAGTGTTTCATAACTTACCAACTTGTCAAGGCCGAGCATCAAAGGCCCGGTGGATTATTGCAGCCTTTAGAAATTCCAATTTGGAAATGGGATCAAATTTCCATGGATTTTATTGAGCCTTCCCCGTTCTTGTTCGGGTCATGATAGCTTGTGGGTGATAGTTGATAGACTTACTAAATCCGCCCATTTTATTCCCGTTCGGTCCAATTGAACCGTTCCTCTCTTGGCCAAACTCTTTATTAAAGAAATTCTAAAATTGCATGGATTTCCTTCTTCTATCGTTAGTGATCATGATCCATTGTTTACTAGTGGATTTTGGAAGAGTCTTCAAAAAGCTTTGGGAACAAAGCTTAATTTTAGCACCGCTTATCATCCTCAGTCCGATGGACAAACCGAACGTGTGAATCAAACTCTTGAAGATCTTCTTCGTTCATGTGTTCTTGATTTTGGTGGAAGTTGGGAAGATCATATTTCTCTTATTGAGTTTTCCTATAATAATAGCTTCCAATTTACTATTGGTATGGCACCTTTTGAGGCTCTCTATGGAAGGCCATGCCGATCACCTTCTTGCTGGCTTAAGGCCGGTGAGAAGCTGGTTTTAGGTCCAGATTTTATTCGTGATTCCACAGAAAAGATTGACCTTATTCGTCATAGGATGAAAGAAGCCCAGAGTAGACAAAAATCCTATGCCGATAACCGAAGAAGGAAATTAGAATTTTCTGTGGGAGATTTTGTGTTTATTCGTCTTTCACCTATGAAGGGTGTTGTACGTTTTAGTCGATCGGGAAAGTTAGCACCATGATATATTGGTCCATTTCCTATCACCGAACATATTGGTTCCGTGGCTTATCGCCTCTTATTACCGGTTCAGTTTTCTGCTATTCATGACGTGTTTCATATTTATCAATTACGGAAATGCCTTCGAGATTCCGATTCTATTCTTAAGCCTGGTGTTCTGGAAGAAATTGAAGTTTCACCGAATTTAACTTATGAGCAACATCTTATTCGTATTACTGCTTCGGAGGTCAAACGCCTTCGAAATAAAGAAGCCCCGCTTGTGAAAGTTCAATGGTCCTCAAATCCTAAGGATTGCTCTTGGGAATCTAGAGAATTCATCGAGCGAACACATCCGGACTTACTTTCTCGTGCTCTTTGAGGTGAACTTTCTATTTCAAATTTCTTTTGTGTTGATATGCTTTTATGGTTGTTACTTCTATTCATTTATTTCTTAAGATTGCAAGGACGCAATTTCTTTAAGAAGGGGAGTCTGTAACAACCCGCATATTTATCAATTGTATATTTATATATTTTATTTAAATATTTCATCGTTCGTCGGATTTTAGTCTGAAAACCTACTTTTTGCAAATAGTCGAATTGGGACTCGAAACCACTTCCATTGGGTTCAAAATGCCGTTTGCAACCTTTTTGATTATAAACATTGATATGTTTGGAGCTAGCTAAAAATTTGACCTTTTCCACTTTGGGTTTGGGTTTAGCCCACTAGCCAACTTAATACTCCAAAATGAACCACTTCTCTTCATTCATTCCCTCTTCCTTATGTTTTCAGTTTTAAAGAGAATAATTGGGGAAAAGAAAAAGAATTAAAATCCTAAGCCCTAGTTTCCATTTGCAAATCAAGTTCTTTCTCCAAATTCAAAGAGAAGCATTGGTGAGTATCGTCTCCTTCTTCTCCAACTCATTCTCTCTTTGATTTCAGAAAATTCCTAAACCTAATTTGGGAAATTTTTCTCTTTTAAGCTTAGATTCAAGCTTCTTATGTTGAGATTGAAGTGTGGTTGATCTTCCCTTGTCTTCAAGCTTCTCATTTATTTGTTTTGGGTTTAAAGGTGAGATTTTTATCTCACATCTACGTCTATATCTATCTTTGATGTTGGATTTGAGTTCCTAACACTTATTCATGTACATTTGCTTTTGGTTTGGATTGATTGGGTATATATTCCAACTTTTGGTGCTTCGGAAGCAAAACCTATGAAAATCCTTTTATGGATGTTTGAACGTGTTCTTGGTGATGCATCGAAGAGCCTATACGGCCGGGTTGCCGATTGGAATAAATCCCTAGCGCCATTGCTCGATCGGTCGCGAATTTGTTGGGTTTGCACGTTATTTTGTATAGGCAGAAAAACTGCCTAGGTTCCAGTCAGTTGACTGGACTTTGAATCCAGTGGACTGGCTGTAGCCAATTGGCGTACCAAAGGCAGATAACAGAGACAGGAGGTCTCTGTTTCCTGCAATCAGTCGACTGAACTCATTCAGACAGTCGACTGACCTGCTCTTAAATGCCTATTATGCCTATTTTTGTCTATTTCTCTTGTGTTTCCAAATTTAATCGATTCGGGTTTATTCCCACTTGTTGTATCAATTGTTATTCGACTTTGATGACTTCTATTTCGGGATTTTTGGAAATATCCATTTTGATGGATTTGATATCGATTTCTTTGGAATTAATACACGTCCTCGTATGTGAATTTTAGTGATTGATTGTTTCTACAATCATTTTTGTGATTTGTCACTTTAAAAATATAAAGGTTTTATATACTAGTAGTAAATATCAAAACTCTTCCATTAAAACGATTTCAACACTATTTTATTACAAAGCTCGTTTCTTAAACCATTTTCCAATCTATTAGTATATACAAACCTTTACTTCACTCGTATGTGAAATCTAATTAGACGGCTTGGTAAAACAAGTGGTATGAAACGCTTGCATTTACTTCGTCGGTTAATTCTTGGACTTGTTCGATTGGATTTCTTGTGACATTTTTTGAGTGGAGACTTACAGTTTGTTCGTAAATATTTAAGTTAAGCTAGTGGTTTTGGGACATGAAGCTAAGCTCATATATTTACTAGCTTAGTGTAATTGACACTTCTTAATGATCGATGATGATCATTTTGTGATTTAGACTAGCGATATGCTATGTTTCTTTATCCACGTAGGGACGGTACCTCGTTTTATTGAGTTTCATCTCATTTCTTTTATATGCTAACGACTTATGTATTATTTGGAGTTTCCACTCAATTTTTGTGGGCTAGCGACCCATGTTCTTTTATGGAGTTTGGTCCATCGGACGTAACTTTGTACTACGTTGTTGCACCAGCTTATCAGGATCATCGGGCGTATCGTTGTACTATGTCGTTGTCCGAATTATTCGAGTTTCAAGTTCCTCGGGCGTACCGATATTGTACTACGTCATTGCACCGGCTCTATGGTTAGCGACCATGGGATAGCATCCCGTTTGTGATACACGTGTTGGTGAGTTTTCATGCTCCCGTTTTGTGATAGGCCTCCCCCTTTTGGTGATTTCTGGGTTTCTATTGATGATTTCTAGAATTTGTGTTCCACCAGCTATTATGATTGGCATCGATATGATGTCGATATTTGTGACTTGGTGAATAAAACTAAAGAGTATGACATCCTTTGATCTTTGAGAAGATTCTTGTGATACTGATTAATCTCTGGTTGATTTTCAATTACATACTTATCATAGTATGGCTTTATGGTTATCATACGTTTTTGTCATATCTCTTATTCTATATCATTTTATCTGATATTTATAGTTAGACTGATCTGTTTATTATTTTCTTATTAAATAATACTCGGGTAGGACCGAGATGTTACAGGTGCTTCTGCTTGACTTCTCATCTGGGATTATTATCCTGACTTTTAGCTAACTACTTAGATTAGTAGTTTTTGGTTGTATACATTTGAGATATAGACTCATTGATGTATACTTATTCTTTTGTGTAGCACTTGTAACTATTCTTTTGTGATACTGTGGATCTTGTTTGACCACTTCTCTGATATATACTTTCATGTGTAGTATTCATATCTGTTTCCGCCTTCGAGATATGAACTTCTGTGACTGATTTGTGTTATGTTTATTTCTATATATGTTTCCGAAGATATTATAGCCACTGTGTAGTAGCTTTGAGTTTGCGTCGGTATGTCGGATTCCCTCTTGAAATGCAAGTTATATTTTTATCTGGCATATCGGTACTCGCACAAAGCAATTACATGGATGGTCGCTCCTCAACAGCCTTATTCTCCGCGCTAGTTGACGGGGTTACCCCGTAGTGTCCTTGGCGAGCGTGGGTATAGAGGTGGGGCGTCACACGGGTTTACCAAGTACTTATAGATTTTCAGTCCTACGCCTGATCAACGTATGACAGAATTTCTGTGAGAACAAGGATGGACTGGTTGAGACATCGAGTTATAAGAAGTTTTTTTATAAAAAGCTATTTTAATAATATTATGTGAATTTAAAAGTATTTCTAAATTTTTAAAATAAAAGTGTTGGAATTTTGGAAAATGAAAGAAAATCCAAACTGGAACTATGAAAAAAAAATTTGAACTCAGGAAAATTCAATAAAGTGATTTTTGTAATAAAATCTAATATTGATAGAAAAGTTGGAAGTAAGATAATTAGCTAAATAAATTATTTGATAGAGTATGTTAATAAAATTTAACTCGGTTAAATAAAATGGAATTGGATTATAATAGAAATGATTTGAGTTACAAACAAAATCCAATTCGAGTATAAAATGAGTTGGAATCAATTGAATGTGGCTTAAAACTAAAATGGATATTCTATTAAGTGAATATCGTCAAATTTCATAGAATAAATTAGTCCTTCGACTTAAATGGAAGTAAATATAAATTCTATGAATTGGTAGAGCTAAGTAAAATTGATTTTTGGAATCAATTGAAATAAATGTGAGTTGTTTGGATTAAAAATAAATTGATTGTAAGAAATTGAGTTGTAAACCATTAAAATTGAATGGATTAGCACATGAATTGGTTGAAAGCAATTGAATTAGCTTTAAAATCATATAAATCGCTTATGGAAAGTGTTTGGTGCATGTTGCTTATGAAATGCATTGTTTAGCTATTGAATGTGAGTGAAATGTTAATAAATTTCATATATTTAGTACATACATGTCTGAATTAAGTAAGTACAGGTATCGGGAAGACGGTTGGCTGGATTTGGACGCGCTAATTGCTAAAATAATAAGCCGCTTGCTTAAAATGCTTAATAAAGGTACGCCTACGTAATAAAAAATAGGAAATATGAACTTTTTTTTTTCCGACCGTGTGGGTCGATGTATATATATTTATATCTCTTGTCAAATTGCAAAAGCTCCTCCGTACAAAGGAGACTCTGCCAAAATTTTTCGAAAATTTTGGGAGTTAGAATTTTTTTGGAAAGCGACAAAAAGATTTCAAATTGGAAATTGAAATAAATTAATGGATGAAGCTAATTTAAAATAATGATATGAATCAGTTATAAATGGAAGATAAAATTCGATATTCAGAGTTGAAGATAAAATTGAATACATATGGAAATGAGAAAAACTAATTTGAATAGAAGTAGATATGAAAACTTCTGAAAGGAAATATATAAAATGATTTTAAAAGCTACGATTGGATATTATTGCTAAGTAGGATATGCAGGTATTATAAAGGGAAAGGAAAATTAGTTTTGATTTCAGAAGATAAATTTGAATTGCTCGACAAAATGGTATGTGTTTAAATTTCTGTATGAAATTTGATTGGGTTTTTGATCTAGCCACTTGGCCTTTTGTTTTCTTTTGGAATTTGGGAGCCCGTAGAGGCATTTTGTAGTTGTACCAAGCTAGCCGCGCAAAGGAGACGCTGGAATTTTTTTTTCACAAATTTAGATAGCTAGAAAATTTTGATAATTTAAATTTGGATTTAAATTTAAATTTGAATTATTAAGTAAAGAATATTATTGGGACTTAAGGATAAGTCTAGAAAGCTAGAACAAGGGTTAGCCCGTCTTTAATAAAAAGTTTGTTTTGAGAATTGTTTGGAATTGTTTGGATTTGGGAAAAGGTAAATGGGTATTGGACCATTTTTATTATCTAGCAATTTCGGGGACGAAATTCTTTTTAGGGGGGGGGGGGGAATGTGACGACCCGAAATTTTTAGGCATTTGAAATTGGAATATTGAATAAATTTTAAATATTTGCAAGATAATTTAACTTGGATTTCAAATATCAGTTTGAATTCGGCGATTAAATTTATTGAATTTAATAATTTGAATTTGGGTAAATGATTGAATCTTCAGTTTTAAGCCTGTTAAAATAATTTGAAGGCTTATAAAATTTATAATGATGATACTGAAGATAATTAAATGGTTGAAATTTAATTTAAAGGTGATTTGTTCAGTTTTAATAATATATCATTTAAATTGAATTTAAAAATAGCCTTCCGGGGCACAGTCTCGGAATTCAACGAAATCAGTTCCATTGGATTCGTAATAGTTAGTTATTTTCGGATTTTAATTTTCGTAGCAATCGAAGTTGTCGTTTGACCCTGGCAGCTCAAAACGCATAGAAACTACTTTAATCGATTTGAATTTAAATTTAAAAATAAATGTTGGCAAGTCAAAAACAATTTCACATCGAAACTTTTAGCCTTCGTTTCAATTGTCACTATAGCTAGGAAATGTCAGAACGCAAAACGATTCAAAAACGTACCCATTTTCCTTAAATCATGCTGCTTTCTCGTTCTAGAATAAAATAAAATAAAAATCACTTCGTCCTACCCTTCTGAAGGAAGCCTCTAGCCTTCGTTCTTTTAATCGAGACATGTCTCCTTCTTTTACGAATCATTTTGAAATTCATCTCAAAAAAAATGGCCGAAGCCCTTCGTCAAATAAAAAAAGAAGTCGACAGTGATGTCGCGCTCATATCCTTCTACCTAGCATCGAGCGTGCGACTTTTGTTAGTCCGTGAGATGATGGTTTTAATGACAACAACCTTAGAATAGATTATAAAATATAACTACTAACATTATAAGTTTAGTTATATATGTATATGCAAGATTTAACCATGCAGGTACGAAGAATAAAGACTGTACAGTATAGAGATTCAAGATATCAAGATAAATATCAAGATAGAAGACTCAGGAGTATCGAAACTATCAAGAGTTCAAGATTTCAAGGATAAAGTATTTTTTATTATTAGGAATTTTTGTTAAAACTCGTAGAAAAACACTGGCATCTTAAAATCCAATTTATTCGTGGAATGGAATCCACTTCGAGCCCGTTAAAGGGATGGAACCCTAAGTAGGATGGAACATACGAAAAATCTAGTGGAACATTGTTTTGTATCCGCTAACTTTTATTCAAAATGATTTTTCAAAACTATATCCTGTTTTCAAAATGTTTTCAAAACTTTCCTTTTAAAAGATTCAAAACCCTCGATCCTGATTTTAAATAATTTTAGCCTAAAAAACATCTTTATTTTCAAAGTCAAATTACTCCTGATTTTAAACTATCTTTTTAATAATATATTTAACTTTTAAATATTTATACTTAGATTTAAATATAAAATAATGGTTAAATTCTATATATATTATACTTTATATTTACTTATGAATTTCAACTATAGTCAAGTATATTTATAAAGGTTAAATTAATTTTTATATAAGATAAAGGTTATTTTCAAAGAAATTCAAAACATCATAAAAAGCTTTGGGAGGTCGACACGCCTATGGGTACCATGTCGACATGGTGACAGTTTGATTCAAAAATTCAAATTTCAAAAGAAGTGTCTATTCGCCATAACTCTTCATGAATGGACATGGCTGTTGTTCTTCTATAAATAGGGTTCAGTTAATCACTTTTTTCTGGTTTTCACTCCTCTTCTTCTTCCTCTTTTCTTAATACATATTCTTATCATTACTCTGCCGAAATCAACATTGAATCATACTCGATTACTTCTAGTTTGATTCTCTATCACTATCTCTACAAGATTCTCGGTGCTATTCAGAGTTATAAACTTCTTTGTAATCTATTAAGCGAGATTGTAGCCTTGGAAATCAATCAAAAGGGAAAAGGTGTGATTGTAGCCTTGGTAAATCAATTGGGTAAACTTGTGGCCCAGAAATCAAGTATCTCTACCTATAGGATAGAAATTCTAGAGAGTGTACCTCGTACCCTTGAAACTGAGGGTGTAACTGTACGCTTGC
The DNA here is from genome assembly GCA_030765085.1 of Allium cepa. Taxonomy (NCBI): domain Eukaryota; kingdom Viridiplantae; phylum Streptophyta; class Magnoliopsida; order Asparagales; family Amaryllidaceae; genus Allium; species Allium cepa. The sequence goes on from CM060940.1 coordinate 180,986,318, forward strand.
TTTTGAAAGGAAATCCGTACTTGTGTTGCGAGACTAGATGTAGGGTAACTCCGAACCAGTATAAAATCCAGTGTGTTCTTTCCTTTACTTCTTTTATTTTATTTCTGTATCTTTGATTGTTTCTGTGATCATATCTGTGTCTGTATATTGCATACTTTTGTGTCTAAATGTGACTTTCCACCTTTATACCCACGCTTGCCAAGGACACTACGGGGTAATGCCGTCAACTAGCGTGGAGAATAAGGCCGTTGAGGAGCGACCATTCGTGTAATTGTTTCGTGAGAGCACCGATATGTCAGATAGTATAACATGCATTTCGTTTCTAGAGGAATCCGACATGCCGATACAAACTCAAAGCTGCTACACAGTGGCTATAATATCTTCGAAAAGAAATATAGAAATAAGCATAACACAAATCAGTCACAGATATCCATATCACAAAGGCGGAAATAGATATGACTATAACACTTAAAAGTGTACATCAGAGTAGTGGTCGAACAAGATCCACAATATAACAAAAAGAATAGATACAAGTGCTAGACAAAAGAATAAGTACACATCAAGGAGTCTCTATCTCGAATGTATACAAAACAAAAACTACCAATCTAAAGTAGTTAGCCAAAAGTCAGATAATACTCTCGGGTGAGGAGTCAAGTAGAAGCACCTGTAACATCTCGGTCTGACCCGAGTATTATTTAATAAGAAAATAATAAATGGATCAGTCTAGCTATAAATATCAGATAAAATGATATAGAATAAGAGATATGACAAAAACGTATGATAACCCGAAAGCCATACTGTAATAAGTATGCAACTGAAAATCAACTAGAGATTAATCAATATCACAAGAATCTTCTCAATGATCAAGAAGAATGTCATACTCTTTTTTTTTATTCACCAAACCATAAATATTGACAATTATATCAATGCCAATCACAAAAATCGATGACACACAAATTCACCAATGCACAAATTTTGCTAAAACTTACCAATGTAAATCACGAAAATTGGTGAAACACAAATTTTAGAAATGATCAATATATATCCAGAAATCACAAAAAGGGGGAAAGAGGCATATCACTAGAACGGGAGCATGAAAACTCACCAACACGTGTATCACAAAACGCAAAGCTATTCCATGGTTGCTAACCATTAATTTTGAGCCGAGGCTCCACTAAAACGACCCAAAGACCATGAGCCGAAGCTCCACTAAAACGACCCGAAGACCATGGGTCGCTACCCCACCAAGCCGAAGCTCCACTAAAACCAGGGTTTAGTCTCCCTCGCAGACAAAGAGACATCGCACATTGCTAGTCTAAATCACAAAATGGTCATCATTGATCGATAAGTGTAAATTACACTAAGCTAATAAATAAATGAGTTTAGCTTCATGTCCCATAACCACTAGCTTAACTTAATTATTTACGAACAAATTGTAGACTTCCACTCGTGGTTAAGTGTAAATAACACTAAGCTAGTAAATATATGAGTTTAGCTTCATGTCCCATAACCACTAGCTTAACTTAAATATTTACGAACAGATTGTAGATTTCCACTGGAAAATTGTCACAAAAGATTCAATCGAACAAGTCCAAGAATTAACCGACGAAGTAAACGCAAGTGTTTCATACCACCTGTTTTACTAAGCTGTTTAATTAGATTTCTCATACGAGTGAGGTAAAGTTTTGTATATACTAATAGATTGGAAAACGGTTTTAATAAATGAGCTTTGTGACGACCGCCCATGACTCCTACACTAAACAAGGAAATAGAGCGCTGTAAAATGTGCCAGGCCGTCGTGGACGATCATCAGGGTAGGGTAAACACAATAGTCTATCGTATTACTCACAGCGCATGGATAAAATACAATAGAAAGTATACATAGTGAAGCTCTATAGAATAGAATTCTCATCATATAAGCTCTGACAATTTGATACAAACATTTGAATAGTCAATACATCAAACCTCACTACATAACACTCAGAGAATCATACAAACAGCGGAACATCCAGTACATGTAGTAAGAAAATAATATGCAAAAGCCTCCAGCTCGTCTTCGTCATCAACATCGTTAGTCACAAAGAGCAGCACCTGTCACCTGCTACCTAGTCTGCCCATCCCAACATGGATGAACAGCCCAAGGTAATAAGAGTTAAACATAAAACCTTGAGTCAGACAAAAGTCTCAGTGAGCAGTAAATCAACTATCAAACATACCAAAAGAGCATAAAGGGTAAAAAGGAATAGGAACCCAACCATCCCACTCCACCTCTTACTACAGTGATAGCCCCCAGACACACAAAGCAGAAACAAACATAATAAATCAGACATTTAAAATAAATCTATTATCACTCGAGTCAAGTTCAGTGTTTTCCGAGTACAGACCCCCAAGGCCTAAACCAAGATCAGGTAAGCACCCTGAAAACATCGCTCTTGGCCCAAGCGACGATACAACCAAAACATCCAAACATCCATGACTCTGGCTATCACTGTTATCATTGCTTCAATATCACCGTTAATTGAATGACCGGCTCATTATTTCATCCGTCCGTCAAGGGCTAATGGTAACCCCGGTTCTAGACATAACTCCACACATCGTCGCATCCCGTGCCTAGGACTATCGAATCTGCCCAAAGTACTAACACGTCATCGTGACCCATGCCTGGGACGTCGTCGTGATCCGTCCCAACGTACTCTTGCTTTGAGCATGCTAGAACCTTCAATAACGATGAAATCTCAGCCTTCTAGCCATCCTCCTCGACGACTATTCACATACTAGCTCAAGCGCCTCTCGAGCCATCCATTATCAACAAACTCAGACCACATCACCGAGTTATCAATATGCTTGGAATGATCCCGTCTGGATTAAACCAAGGCTTTCTCATATCATGCTTTGCTTCATCGCATCATAGCAAAGTCTCATCTCAGCATCATACTTTGCCTCATCACATCATAGCAAATTCCCATCTCAACATCATGATCAAATCTATCCATATGAGCTTTATCATCCGCTTCATATGCCACGAGCAGCTTTCCTTATTCAAGAGCCTTTCCACTTAGCTTTTGAATCATCTTCGACCAACTTGTCCAAATTCAATCACTAATCAACTAATCAATCAAATCAATTATTCGTCCAAGTAATCAATCATTCAAATAAGATCTAAATAAATAGTTATAACAATAATGGCAATTTCATAATTAAAGGGTCCGAATCTAACAAGCATGAATTCTAAGTAATATCTTGATGAATGAACTAGCATAGGTTAACATATAGTAAAGTGGATATCAAAACTTTATGAACAATGGATCTACATGCAGACTTAAGGAAAATGCATGAAATCGCTATCTTTAACACACAAACAAACCACCGATCCAATATACTCCTTTGGGTCCGTGTGAGAGATAACCACCACTCACCGGATCACCTAAACACTTCAAAAGCTACCAACTCCAGATCTGGACAGCAAAGGATCTAGCTTGATCCGACAAGATTTCCCTTCAAAGGATGAAATCTCTCTTCAATGGATGGAGATCTTCAACTTTGGCTCTTGAATCATCGATTTGATCTTCAATCTTGGATGGAAGGAAGCACTAGATTAGAGTGGAGAAAATAAGTGAAGAAGTGTCATAGTCGAGCTCTCAAAATAGCAGCACTTCGTCGCTCCAAAATCCAGTGCCAAAATGTGAACCAAAGCCGTGTATTTATAGGCAGAAATTTAGGTCGCTCGAATTTAGGTCGGTCGCTCTTAGGTCGGTCACGACCTAACAGTTTAGGCACTCACGCGACCTAACTCTAAGTCGTTCCGCGACCTAACAAAAGTCACGACCCAACACACACACACGGCTTAGCACGCACACGACCTAACACTCAACGCAACTGCGCGACCTAACGGCTTAACGACCTAACACTAGCGCCGACCTAACGAAACAGACCACCTACGACCTAACAAACCCAACGACCTACCTTAGGTCGTTCAACGACCTAACTATATTGCCGACCTAACGCATAGCCGACCTAACTAAACACACGGCCAAGCGATCACGACCTAGTATCCTTAGGTCATTAACTCGCTTCGACCTCTTAGGTCGCTTACTCCACTAAGTCGCTAACATCTATAGGTCGCTCAAACTCTATAGGTCGGTCAAGTCTATAGGTTGGTCATTCATATAGGTCGGTCAATACCCTAGAAATCTTCACAAAAACCATATCACCTACGTCGAATTACAAATCCTTACGACGCTTATCGGCATAACTTTTCTGACGGTCTTGGGCTGCCTTCATTCGTCGCCGAATGGTCTCTATACAATCCGAAGTCTGTCGAATCATTTCTGGCCCAAGTATCAATTTTTCTCCAGTTTCCAACCAACATGTCGGAGAGTTACACGGTCTTCCATACAATGCTTCATACGGTGCCATACCAATACTTGACTGGTAACTATTATTATATGCAAATTCCACCGAATGAAGATGATCTTCCCATGATCCTCCGAATTCTAAAACACATGCTCTAAGGAGATCTTCCAAAACTCTGTTGACTCTCTCGGTCTGACCATCTGTTTGGGGGTGATAAGCTGTACTCAAACACAACTTAGTCCCCAAAACTTCTTGGAAGCTCTTCCAAAATCCACTAGTGAACAATGGGTCTCGATCGCTCACTATACTCTTCGGAATACCATGGAATCGAACTATCCACTTAACATACAACTCAGCCAATTTCGATGCAGTCCTAGTTGATCGAACAGGAATGAATCTTACACTCTTAGTCAAACGATCTACGATGACCCAAATCCCTTCATTTCCTGCCCTGGTTCTAGGTAACCCATCGATAAAATCCATCGATATTTGCTCCCACTTCCATGTAGGAACTTCTAACGGCTGAAGCAATCCACTTGGCTTCTTCTGTTCGGCTTTTACCAACTGGCAATTCATACATTTGGAAATAAAACCTCCTACATCCTTCTTCATACCTTCCCAATAATAGGTTCTCTTCATATCCCGATACATCTTATTCCCTCCTGGATGAATTGTCAACTTCGAGTGATGACTTTCCTTAAGAACTTCATCTCTCAATCCATCTATATCGGGAACAACTAGTCGTCCTTGCTTCCGAAGCCAACCCTCTCGACCGGCTTCGAATCCTTTATCCTTCTCTGGGTCTGATCCATATTCCAAATCTCGGATAATCCTGACAAGCTTATCGTCTCGCTTTTGGCTCTCGCCAATTCTTTCCACAAGAGTAGGTCTTATCGATAAGTTTGCCAACATCTCAGGTTCCAATTCACATCTGGGCCTGAAGTCAAATCCGGCTAAATACTCAAGACTCTTCCATTCTGAAAACATGGCTCCCAATCCTGCATGTCTTCGACTTAACGCATCTGCCATTGCGTTACCTTTTCCTGGGGTATAGGCTATACCAAAATCATATGATGCTAAAAACTCTAGCCATCGTTGCTGTCGAAGATTCAAATCTTTTTGGGAGAAGAGATACTTCAACGACTTATGATCAGTAAACAACTCAAATCGAACTCCCAATAGATAATGTCTCCACATCTTCAGAGCAAATACAATCGCCGCTAACTCCAAATCATGAGTAGGATAATTCCTTTCATGCGGCTTCAGTTGTCGACTTGCACACGCAACAACTTTATCCTTTTGCATTAGCACTGCTCCAAGTCCAGTACCACATGCATCGGTGTAAACCACCATCTCATCATTCCCACTTGGAATAGTCAAAATAGGAGCACTTGTTAGTCGCTCTTTCAGGATTCCGAAAGCTTGCTCACACTTAGCATCCCATCTGAATACTTGGTTCTTTTTCGTCAATCCAGTTAATGGTGCAGCTATCTTGGAAAAGTCTTTGATAAACCGACGATAATATCCTGCTAATCTAAGGAAAATTCTCACATCAGATGCATTCTTAGGTCTAACCCAATCCTGGATTGCTGCCACCTTGGCGAGATCAACCGCTATTCCACTTTCAGAGATAACATGGCCTAAGAACCTCACTTCGCTCTTCCAGAAGTGACACTTCGAAAACTTAGCCCTCAGCCGTTGTTTTCGCAAGATCTCCAAAACAATACGCAAGTGCGTCTTGTGCTCTTCCTCAATTCTGGAATAAATCAGAATATCATCCACGAATACAAGTACGAACTTGTTCAACTGATCTCTGAACACTCTATTCATAAGATCCACAAAATATGCTGGTGCATTGGTCAATCCAAACGGCATCACCAGCCACTCATAGAATCCGGATGGTCTCCTAAAGGCAGTCTTTGGAACACTATCCTTTGCCACTCTCAACTGGTGAAATCCCGTTGCCAAATCCATCTGAGAAAACACCTTAGCTTCGTGAAGCTGATCAAACAAGTCATCTATTCTCGGCAATGGATACTTGTTCTTTTTAGTCACTTTATTCAGCTCACGATAATCCACACACAACCTCAACGATCCATCCGCTTTGGTTGCAAACACAACTGGTGCACCCCATTCGGACACACTACACCGAATGAAACCTTTCTGTAAAAGTTCATCAACTTGCACCTTCAACTCTTGCTGTTCCCTAGGCGCCATCCGCCTAAGAGGCATCACAACGGGTCTGGCTCCCTCAACTAGATCGATACGAAACTCGATCTCTCTATGCGGTAGTAACCCTTTGACCTCGTCAAAGACATCCTCAAATCCATTCACAATAGGCACCGATGACTGTCCATCCTGTGGAACAACCAGCGAATAAATGAAGCTTATGAGGACGCCTTCCTCATGCTTACATCGTATCACAACCTTTCGCCTCTCCACATTCTCGACTGTCACCTCAAGCCTCTCACAATCAACCTTTGCCGCATACTTCCTAAGCCAGTCCATACCCAAAATAATTCCGAAACCCGCAAAGTTCAGAACGAAACAATCACAAACAAAAGAGCAATCATGACTCGATACCACTAGACCACGGCATACCATACACAAACAAGACGAACCCCCAACTGGATTAGTCACAACCAATGGTCTATCAACAATATCCGGTTCCAAACCCAACCGGCCTATAAGTTTATTACAAACAAAAGAATGCGACGCTCCAGTATCAAACAACACCCTAACTGGAACACCACAAATGGAAAGAATACCTTGAACCACCGCAGTCTTTCCTTTCTCTTCCACCATAGGAGCTTTCGAAGACGATGGCACAGCCCCCAAAGCATAAGCTTGCACAATCTGCTTGTCCATCCTCGGTTCCGGACAATTCTTCTTAAAATGCCCCAGTTTGTCACAGTTGTGGCACTTCGCCGGCACTCTCGGTTTCTTACAATCTTTGGAGAGATGACCCTTCTGCTGACAGTTGTAGCAGGTCACTTCGCCCTTCGGCTTCTTTTGGCCATCCTTACCTTTCTGTTGCTGCTGCTTCCTCTTCTTGTTTCCACTTTGCTCCTTGGTCACAACAACAACAGATCCTTCCTTAGGAAACAGATTCTCATGCCTGAGAGCCTTCTCCACAAGCTTCTCAAATGGATCATCCAGATGATCCACCAACTGCCTCCCAAGATAACTGTCCAAGCCTGTCACAAACTTCTCATTCTTCTGATAAGGAGAGTCAATATATGACCGAGCATACTTGGACAAAGCTTCATACTCCGAAACATACTCCAGAACTGGTCTTCCACCTTTCTTGAGCTCCACAAACTTCTTAAACAGAACAGATTTCTGAGCTGTAGAAATGAACTTAGCTTCAAATCTAGCTTGGAATTGCTCCCAGGTGATCTCTTCCTCTGGAGTATCAATGGTGACAGAGTTCCACCAATCAGAAGCTCTTCCTTGAAGCTGTCTTGATGCAAGCTTCCTCTTAGTTGCATCCTCAACTCCCAAATCACCAAAGATCCTCCTACAAGCATCTATCCATCTCTGGACTTCTATGGTTGATTCTGTTCCCAAGAAAACCTTTCCTCCAAGAGCAGTATAGTCTTTACACAACTTAGCAAAATCCACTGGTTTTGGGGTTTGAACCTGAACTCCAACATCTACTGATGGCCCCGGAGCTGGCATCCTTCTCATGATCGAAGTCATCATGGCCTCAAACATAGCAGCATAATCAGCAACTCCCTTAGAAGCACGGCCTCCTCTAGCAGCTGGTCTCCCTCTTCGACTCATTCCTAATATCTATAAAAAGAATGATTAGAACACCTTGAGAAACAACTACATAAGGAGTTCAAATCCTTCTAAGCTACTATATTATATATAGTAATCATCCATCAAAATACAATTACGTCTCTCATACGTAGTTACGTCAGCGAGCGTTGGCTAAAATCGATTAACCAAAGCTCTGATACCAAATGTGACGACCGCCCATGACTCCTACACTAAACAAGGAAATAGTGCGCTGTAAAATGTGCCAGGCCGCCATGGACGATCATCAGGGTAGGGTAAACACAATAGTCTATCGTATTACTCACAGCGCATGGATAAAATACAATAGAAAGTATACATAGTGAAGCTCTATAGAACAGAATTCTCATCATATAAGCTGTAACATCCCCGAAAATTTATTAAGTTTAATTTGGCAATTAAATTTATTTTTGGAAATAAATTGAGAATATTATTTGTAAATGTACCAAAGTATAAAATTCAAAATAAAATGTATTAAAAATAAAATTTAAATTTAAAAGCTTAAGATTAATAAAAAGACAATGATAGTTGTTTCTAAAATTTTTAATTTTATTAATTTTTGGAAGTGGCAATAAAAGAAAAAAATTAGTGTACTCATTTTTAAAATATTTTTTCTTAAGTCAAATTCCCTTAAATAAATAAATGTAACTATTGTTAATATAAAAATCAAAGTATTTAAAAGTCATTCTTTTCTTTTTATGAAATATTTTTTTGTACAAAACAAAAAAAAATGTAAGAATGTAAATTGTATAAATATATTAGTGTATAAACATGTTGAACAAACAAAAAAAATTTAATACAAGAGATTAATGGGAATATAATTTTTGTTTGTGTAAATAGAGAAAAAGTACATTTATTTATAAAATAGATATGATATAAAAATTTATAAAAAAAAAACCTTTGTCTTGTGAAATTACAAATGTAAATATACATAAGGAAGTAAAGAGATACACTTGCACATGGGTTTGGAGTAAGATAATTAACAAGATCTAGAGATTTTGATATTTTTGTACAAATGGCATTCAACATTATTATTTAAATAAAATAATAAGATAAAAAAATTACAAAAACTCTTCATTTTCCCATATGCAATCATATTAAACATCTCACAAAATCTGAACAAATCAGTAATCAAAGATTTGGCATTTCAATCTAAACACCAAAGGAATGTATACAATTCAAATTTAAGTTCAGTTCGAAAACAAAGCAAAAGAAAAAAAAAGAAATCTGGAAACCCATGTCTGGATTGAGCAACCAGATTGACAACTTCTAGTTCAACTCAAGCTTGAGTTTGTAGAGGAAGAAAATGCTAGTGCAAATGCAAGCTCTCTGGAAAACAATCTAAAGATTTAAGCAATGCAAAGGGATTCAAAATCAAATCTGGAACAAAATCTGTCTATACAGATTTGAGCAAAACAACATGAACTTGTGAGAGAATAATGCTAAGTGATCAACTCAATAAATCAAGAACTGGGAATCAGAGATAAAACAGTTGAAGCAAACATTCAAAAGGCCAAAATCAATTCAGTTTGAAGTCTGAAGCAATTCAACATGGGATAGCTTCAGTTTTGTCAAGTGCAGTGTATCTCTAAAACAAATTCAAAGGCAAGTAAGTTTTTTTTTTTTAAATGAATTTGAGTTTAATGGTGAAATCAGTAATTCAAACAAGATTTAAACAATCATGTTTAATTAGTTAACAAAAAGGAATTCAAAGTAAGTGAAAAAGGAAAAAAGACCTGAAGTCTGCAGCTGGGAAAATAGAACAAGTTGGAAGCTTTAAACAAAATCCAAAGTTCTTTGCAGTGGTGACTTCAAGCTTTAAAGAAAAAAAAAAGAAAAAAAATATAGTTCAGGCTCAAAGGAAATTCTCCTCTGTCCTTCAAAAACATGTGAGCAATCCTTCACCCTCTTTTATATGATGCATATATTAAACTCTGTTGTTAGTTACTTCCCTGTTTCCATGCTTGTGAGCAAAACTTTCACCTCTGTTTTTTTTTTTTATGTTTTGATGCTTGTGAGCAACTTGAAAACTTTCTCTTTGAATCTGATATTCATGAACTTGTGAATTGCTTTGTGATGCTTGTTTGTTGATTTTGGAAGGCTGCATGTGTTTGTTTGAACAAGTATATTGTTTTTGGGTTGCAGTTTTGAAAACATGAGAAAAGAACATATATCTTCTTATTTTAAAAACAAATTCAAGCCTGAGTACTGAAAATAGGGGCATGATATTATAAGGTCATTCCTAAGATAAACTCAGAAGAAGATACTTAGTGATTAAACAAAGTAGGGTGTAACAGGGAGAACAAAATGCCCAAACTTAATTAAAACTAAAAAAAAGAAAACCAATCTGGTCTCTGTTCATCTTGGAATCCAGGTGAACAAATTTATTTTATTTTTAAGACCAGAGATTCTTTGTTTTGTTACCTGTGAGTAATCTCATTTTTAAGAATTAAATACAAATATGGGTTGCATGCTAATAAAAATGAGAAAAATGAATGTGTGTGACATGAATAGCTGCTGTATACATGACCATGTATGGTTCTCTGCACATCTCTCAGTTGCTAGGCAAATTTAAATTCAAAAACCCTTTGATTTGTTTAAGGTTAAGATTTAAATTAAACTTGCCTGTTTAAATTAGAACTTCAGTTTAAAATTCTATATAAGTTGAAAAAATATAGGAATATCACTGGAATGTATGTACTGAAGATAAATAAAAAAATTAGTGAAATCTCAAGTATAATAATTTGAAGTTTCAGGATTATAGACCCAATCTCCATACAAAACTATGATTTTTCCAAGAAAAATTATGATTTTAAATGCTATATTCCAAGAGCACTTCTATTTTGACTGTATCATACATTTTGGGGTATTTCGATCTCCACAATCGATTGGAGATGTCGTGATCGCTTCTGGAGGTGGAGGAGACATCAGGGACGAGGGGAAAAATATTAGATTGTGTTGCAATTCGTTTTTGTAATTGCGATTTTGATTTGAATTTTTGAACCCTAGTTTTACTGGGTTTGACAAAATTCAACCTATCGGCTAATGTAATTGATCGAGTTGCACGGGGTTTCGCTCAGTTGAAGCTTGGACGTGGTTGAAGTCATCACCGGAGTCTCAGGGGTCACGGTGGTCGGAGGGGCGGATGCGAGGCGATGACAGGTTTTGAAGGGGGACTTGGTTTCATTTCCAGGTTTTGGCATTGGGTATCATTCTTGATTCCTGATGATGGTAGCACCAATTGATGATTTAGTTGAGTAGCTGCATGGGTTGCTGATGTGCCAGTGAGGTGATCGGAGGCCGGAGGGGGTTCTAGTGGTGGTGCACGTGCACATGGTATTGGGTTGTATCAGTGTTTGATTGAAGCAGAGGGAAAAATGTTTTAAGTTTTCTTCTAGAGTCGATTTCGTGAGTGACTCGAAGTTCTTAGGTGTCTGACTCGAAGTAAAGTAACATCTGACTCGAAGTAAATTTAAAAAAAAAAATAATATTTTTTCTGGTTTAAAACAGAAACCTGTTCTGTTCTTAAAATATCAAAGCAAGTTTCAAAAATGTAAATTAGAAATTTAAACTAAGTTTGAACCTGAGATTGAATCTGAATTTAGGAAGTTTGAAATCTAAATTTGAAATAATTTAAATTTTGAAGTTAGAGTTGGGTTGAAACAACTTTTAGGCATAAAAGAATATTGGTTTCAAATATTAAATCTGGAAGTTTAGATTTATAAATATAGGCTTTAAGACAAGTTGAATCTGAAATCTAAAATCTGAACTAAGTTTTTGAACCTGAAATTAAATATGGATTCAACAGTTAAATCTAGGTTTTGAAATCATTTGAATTTTTAAATCTTAGTTTAGGTTTTTAAATAAAAACACAAAAAAACTTGTTTCTTAATTTAAATGTAAAGTTTATAATGCAAGTTGAATATAAACTGAGTTTGAAAAATCTAAAGTTGAATAAGAATTCAAATTTGTTTGTCTGAGATTTGAAATAATTCATATTTTCAAATTTAAATTAGATTTTAAAAAGTGTAAAAGCATATATGTGTTTTGAAATTGAATTGGAAGTTTAAAATTTTAAATCAGAAATTTAAAAGTGAGTTTAAATCTGGAATTAAACTTTTATTTCAGTTTTTAAAATAAGTTTGAATTTAAATTGAATTGATATTTAAAACCTTTAAAACCAATTTTTGTTAAGCATGTGTTTCTTTTAAAATATGAGATAAAGGTTTTTGAATTGTATTAAAACCTTGTTTAAGCTAATTTTTATCTTAAGTTTAAAATGAAACTTAAAAGTGAAATTTAAATTCTTTAATTAAGTAAGAAATATTTATCTAAAAGATAAATAAAATTTAATGATTGGGTTCATTAACTTTTTTAAAATAATTAAGTGGGATAATTAACTATTTAGTTAATTAGGAATATGGATGATTGATTAAATAATTAACAATTTTAATTAAGTCTTGAGATTAATTAATTAAGGCCCATTTATAAAAGTGATTAAGATTTTATTAATTACAACTAAGGATTAATTAATTAAGATAATTAATTAAGGAAGTGATTAGTTAATGAAGGTGGTTAAGACTCAATCAATTAAAATTAATCATTGATTAAAATTACTAACAAAGGTAATTATGTGAGTAATAAAATTTTAACCACACGGGCTATTCATCTTAATTAAAGATGTTTGATTGTTATTGATGTTGTGTGATGGATTGATATATTTGATATGTGATGCGATGCTATGTGACGTTTTGTGCTAAGCTGTTATTTCTATGATGTATATATTGTTATGCAAACCCTGACCCGTAGAACGACATTTGAATTTCGATGCGACAGGGAGTCGGATTCCATTTAGTTATCCGAAACCCACATCGAATCGTAATAATTGAATCTGTGATATTTGATGATGTTGCACTATTGTGTAAAACCCCTGGACCACGCTCATACACACACAAGTATGGGTTGCACGTGGAAATTTGTTAAGTCACAGATTTTGAAATTGTTTCTTTAAATTTTAACCTTTTGAATCCAAAATAGTTTTGGAATTGAAGCTTTTGAAAATGGGTATTTTGAATAACTTGATTGAGTTTGAAATTTAAATAATTTAATTTAAATTTGAATTCAATATTTGAGATTGAATTCTATAATGTGGAAACTAAGGTTTAAAAGGTTATTCAACTTATAAATGGATTTATATGGTTTTTAAACCAATTTAAAAGGTGATATTTTGGAATTTAAAATTAACCCAAGTTTCAAATTATAGAATTGGATTTTGGAAACGAAAACTGTTGTTTTCAAATAATAGAAGCTTTCATATAAGAAATGGATTTCTAATGTGTGTTAAAAGGGGATTCAAGTTTTGAAAATGGAAAATGGTTTTTCCGAGTTATTAATTAATCTTTGGAACGTGTTTTGAAAGCTGTAAATTAAATCTTTAATTTAAAGATTTATTGGGTTAATCAAATTGAAATGGAAGTTGTTTTTTTGAAATCTATGAATAGATCTTTGTGAAACTAGGTGAAACTTTGTGAATAAATCTTTTTGGTTTAAAGATTTAGAATGGTATTTTGTTTAACCATTGAAAGAAAAGTTTTGGATTTTTATAAATTGTGACTTAACTAAAATCCCATACCCATACGTTTTAAAATATGGCGCTCATTATTCGGTTTAGCCGGGAGAGGACCTTGTGTCATATAGCCCATTCCGAATAGTGATACGACGTTATGGATAGCAATTGAAGACCGGTGGTGAAGACCGGTTATTTCCGAAAACGAAAGGATAACTCGTCGATTGTCTCTGCACTGGCCGATCCCCGGTATAGAGATCTCCATATGTGATGGGAAGTCCGGACGTGATTAGGGATTATCCGGATTTGCAAGGGCTTCTTCGGAAGTGCCTTCGGTTCTGTTCGAACCCGGAACAGACTTGTATGGTTGTATGTCCGACATTACACTTTGAGATATTAACTGATCTCTATCAAATACATTTCTGCTTGGTGGCGGAGAATTTATTCTCTTAGCTTAACACCCTTCTTTGAGACGTACGAGCTCAGAGGTTATGTAGTTGATATTTATCAGTGACATATTCCCAATTTGGTAATGTGACATGCTGAGTGCTGCTGTGTGATGATCATTGGTTGATTGTTTGTGATATGATCATTTGTTAATCATTTATCCTTGTGATCTTTGCTTTGGTCATCTGTGGACCCAAAGCATGGCTTTGTTGCACAAAGCGTAGCTTTGTGGACGAGACTTCATCAGGACCTCACTCCCCGGAAATGGTCGAAACAGGAATATGCGGCAAGGTTATGAGGGTCGCGCCCTTTAGGGTATGTCATTCCCTTCTGGAAAAGGGTGGTATCATGGTATGGAGCCCAGATACTTACTCATGTGGACACACTATATTATTACTGTGTGATGTTGTTGTTGGAGAGCTCTCGGATAAAGGTCCCAAAGGACCGGGGGATGGCATATTCGTGTAGTAGTTACCTAGTTACAGAGGTAACCCGGCCTTGTGTTGGCAGAGATCTAACCGTAACGTTAGTTCTCGAGGCGTCCCGCCAGAGGCGTTCCCATGTGGCAATAGGAAGTTCCTTAGCCTGACCATTTGTTGGAAATCCATTCTTCAATTACGTGCCATGTACGGTTTTAGTTGTAGAACCTGCCATTTAACATGGCAGCTATAGTAGGCATAATATCATGGTACCTATGCTGGCTAGGATTTATATTATACTTTCGAAAGATTTTCCACTATGCACTAGTAATAATATCAAAGAATTTTTCTCGTAGTAAGCATGTTTGACTATCATAAGGAGAAATCTCCCCCATGTGTGCGTTTGCATTGTGTGTGTGCCGGGAGGCCTTATGGTAGTTTCATTTTCCAAAAAGCATTGCGGATTTCAAATTTAAAATCTCTTGTTTGTTTTTTAAAAGATCAAATGTTTTTGTTTGCTCATACCAGTCCCATGACTGACCTGGAGTTTATTATTCCTTTTCTAAACTCTGGGTGCCCACTATTTTCCCACACGGGCAGTCTAGAGTTTGGATTTTCAGATAATCTATAGTAGGTGTAGATTCGATAGCTTTCAGCCTTAGGATTTGGCAATCGCATTTTGGATCGAGTTGTTTCTCTTCATCTTGATTTGGAGTTCGAGCTATTTCTGGATTGGTGCTTTGGAGATGGAGATTGCTGATACTGGAGTTCTTTCTTGAAGACTATTTTGGAGATTTGTTCCGCTGCTAGTGTTATTATTATATTTCCGCTGCTATTCTTTGTATCTCTGATAATGTTGATATCTATTGTACCATTCTGTTGTATCATTCATGTTGTATCAGTTATTGTATCAAATGTTGTATATTGATATATGCTATTCATTTCTTCCGCTGTGTTATTTACTTAATGTGTTATAAGCTCCGGCGCGACTCGAATTTCAACATTTGAATCTCCGGCATTCAAGTACGGTGGAGTACGGATGTCGATTTTCCAACGCTGGAATTTGGATCATGACATTTTGGTATCAGAGCTGATGGTTAAAACCATAGCTCAGGAGTATAACAGATTAAGTAGCTCATTAGAGATAGGGTGAAGTATACCCTAGAATGAGTATATCCCTAAGATATCCGTTCGAATGCCTCAGTAAATTCTCTTAATATTCAATGATAGTGAGTATGAGTGCGAGACGACAACGAGATAGGGGACAGGGAAATACCACTACAAATGGTCAATACCCTGAAATAGCGGAAACAACATTTCTCTATCAATCTCCTTTGATTCGATTTCGAATTCTTTTGATTGTTTCGTAGCTGCTCCAGAAAGAAGTTTCGGTGTGATGATGGCCCTACGAATCGTTGTAGAAAATTCTTACTTCGTATCTTCATCGAATTCTTATCAGCTTTTCGATCTAAACTCTAATGAATTTGAGAATTTAAATTTGAATAAATGGGAAATTTTAAATTAAGTTAAAACGGTTAACTAATATGAAGATTTGATCCATCTATCTATTCTCTGGGATCCAACATATTCTACGAACGATTAGTTATCTCTTCGAACTAATCAATGCCCTTACATATTCGTAGACAGGTGAACTTAAATATCTTGTGTAATATTGTATGAGTTTGTTCTCATATTATCGATATTCTGATTTGGTAAACCAAATACAGAATAAATATCTCGATTATGATCTGATCAATCATTTCTTTATCTATTATCTATTCTTTCTCGTCTTTCTTGCAATTTCGAGGACGAAATTCTTTTAAGGGGGGAAATCTGTAACATCCCCGAAAATTTATTAAGTTTAATTTGGCAATTAAATTTATTTTTGGAAATAAATTGAGAATATTATTTGTAAATGTACCAAAGTATAAAATTCAAAATAAAATGTATTAAAAATAAAATTTAAATTTAAAAGCTTAAGATTAATAAAAAGATAATGATAGTTGTTTCTAAAATTTTTAATTTTATTAATTTTTGGAAGTGGCAATAAAAGAAAAAAATTAGTGTACTCATTTTTAAAATATTTTTTCTTAAGTCAAATTCCCTTAAATAAATAAATGTAACTATTGTTAATATAAAAATCAAAGTATTTAAAAGTCATTCTTTTCTTTTTATGAAATATTTTTTTGTACAAAACAAAAAAAAAATGTAAGAATGTAAATTGTATAAATATATTAGTGTATAAACATGTTGAACAAACAAAAAAAATTTAATACAAGAGATTAATGGGAATATAATTTTTGTTTGTGTAAATAGAGAAAAAGTACATTTATTTATAAAATAGATATGATATAAAAATTTATAAAAAAAAAAACCTTTGTCTTGTGAAATTACAAATGTAAATATACATAAGGAAGTAAAGAGATACACTTGCACATGGGTTTGGAGTAAGATAATTAACAAGATCTAGAGATTTTGATATTTTTGTACAAATGGCATTCAACATTATTATTTAAATAAAATAATAAGATAAAAAAATTACAAAAACTCTTCATTTTCCCATATGCAATCATATTAAACATCTCACAAAATCTGAACAAATCAGTAATCAAAGATTTGGCATTTCAATCTAAACACCAAAGGAATGTATACAATTCAAATTTAAGTTCAGTTCGAAAACAAAGCAAAAGAAAAAAAAAGAAATCTGGAAACCCATGTCTGGATTGAGCAACCAGATTGACAACTTCTAGTTCAACTCAAGCTTGAGTTTGTAGAGGAAGAAAATGCTAGTGCAAATGCAAGCTCTCTGGAAAACAATCTAAAGATTTAAGCAATGCAAAGGGATTCAAAATCAAATCTGGAACAAAATCTGTCTATACAGATTTGAGCAAAACAACATGAACTTGTGAGAGAATAATGCTAAGTGATCAACTCAATAAATCAAGAACTGGGAATCAGAGATAAAACAGTTGAAGCAAACATTCAAAAGGCCAAAATCAATTCAGTTTGAAGTCTGAAGCAATTCAACATGGGATAGCTTCAGTTTTGTCAAGTGCAGTGTATCTCTAAAACAAATTCAAAGGCAAGTAAGTTTTTTTTTTTTAAATGAATTTGAGTTTAATGGTGAAATCAGTAATTCAAACAAGATTTAAACAATCATGTTTAATTAGTTAACAAAAAGGAATTCAAAGTAAGTGAAAAAGGAAAAAAGACCTGAAGTCTGCAGCTGGGAAAATAGAACAAGTTGGAAGCTTTAAACAAAATCCAAAGTTCTTTGCAGTGGTGACTTCAAGCTTTAAAGAAAAAAAAAAAGAAAAAAAATATAGTTCAGGCTCAAAGGAAATTCTCCTCTGTCCTTCAAAAACATGTGAGCAATCCTTCACCCTCTTTTATATGATGCATATATTAAACTCTGTTGTTAGTTACTTCCCTGTTTCCATGCTTGTGAGCAAAACTTTCACCTCTGTTTTTTTTTTTTTATGTTTTGATGCTTGTGAGCAACTTGAAAACTTTCTCTTTGAATCTGATATTCATGAACTTGTGAATTGCTTTGTGATGCTTGTTTGTTGATTTTGGAAGGCTGCATGTGTTTGTTTGAACAAGTATATTGTTTTTGGGTTGCAGTTTTGAAAACATGAGAAAAGAACATATATCTTCTTATTTTAAAAACAAATTCAAGCCTGAGTACTGAAAATAGGGGCATGATATTATAAGGTCATTCCTAAGATAAACTCAGAAGAAGATACTTAGTGATTAAACAAAGTAGGGTGTAACAGGGAGAACAAAATGCCCAAACTTAATTAAAACTAAAAAAAAGAAAACCAATCTGGTCTCTGTTCATCTTGGAATCCAGGTGAACAAATTTATTTTATTTTTAAGACCAGAGATTCTTTGTTTTGTTACCTGTGAGTAATCTCATTTTTAAGAATTAAATACAAATATGGGTTGCATGCTAATAAAAATGAGAAAAATGAATGTGTGTGACATGAATATCTGCTGTATACATGACCATGTATGGTTCTCTGCACATCTCTCAGTTGCTAGGCAAATTTAAATTCAAAAACCCTTTGATTTGTTTAAGGTTAAGATTTAAATTAAACTTGCCTGTTTAAATTAGAACTTCAGTTTAAAATTCTATATAAGTTGAAAAAATATAGGAATATCACTGGAATGTATGTACTGAAGATAAATAAAAAAATTAGTGAAATCTCAAGTATAATAATTTGAAGTTTCAGGATTATAGACCCAATCTCCATACAAAACTATGATTTTTCCAAGAAAAATTATGATTTTAAATGCTATATTCCAAGAGCACTTCTATTTTGACTGTATCATACATTTTGGGGTATTTCGATCTCCACAATCGATTGGAGATGTCGTGATCGCTTCTGGAGGTGGAGGAGACATCAGGGACGAGGGGAAAAATATTAGATTGTGTTGCAATTCGTTTTTGTAATTGCGATTTTGATTTGAATTTTTGAACCCTAGTTTTACTGGGTTTGACAAAATTCAACCTATCGGCTAATGTAATTGATCGAGTTGCACGGGGTTTCGCTCAGTTGAAGCTTGGACGTGGTTGAAGTCATCACCGGAGTCTCAGGGGTCACGGTGGTCGGAGGGGCGGATGCGAGGCGATGACAGGTTTTGAAGGGGGACTTGGTTTCATTTCCAGGTTTTGGCATTGGGTATCATTCTTGATTCCTGATGATGGTAGCACCAATTGATGATTTAGTTGAGTAGCTGCATGGGTTGCTGATGTGCCAGTGAGGTGATCGGAGGCCGGAGGGGGTTCTGGTGGTGGTGCACGTGCACATGGTATTGGGTTGTATCAGTGTTTGATTGAAGCAGAGGGAAAAATGTTTTAAGTTTTCTTCTAGAGTCGATTTCGTGAGTGACTCGAAGTTCTTAGGTGTCTGACTCGAAGTAAAGTAACATCTGACTCGAAGTAAATTTAAAAAAAAAATAATATTTTTTCTGGTTTAAAACAGAAACCTGTTCTGTTCTTAAAATATCAAAGCAAGTTTCAAAAATGTAAATTAGAAATTTAAACTAAGTTTGAACCTGAGATTGAATCTGAATTTAGGAAGTTTGAAATCTAAATTTGAAATAATTTAAATTTTGAAGTTAGAGTTGGGTTGAAACAACTTTTAGGCATAAAAGAATATTGGTTTCAAATATTAAATCTGGAAGTTTAGATTTATAAATATAGGCTTTAAGACAAGTTGAATCTGAAATCTAAAATCTGAACTAAGTTTTTGAACCTGAAATTAAATATGGATTCAACAGTTAAATCTAGGTTTTGAAATCATTTGAATTTTTAAATCTTAGTTTAGGTTTTTAAATAAAAACACAAAAAAACTTGTTTCTTAATTTAAATGTAAAGTTTATAATGCAAGTTGAATATAAACTGAGTTTGAAAAATCTAAAGTTGAATAAGAATTCAAATTTGTTTGTCTGAGATTTGAAATAATTCATATTTTCAAATTTAAATTAGATTTTAAAAAGTGTAAAAGCATATATGTGTTTTGAAATTGAATTGGAAGTTTAAAATTTTAAATCAGAAATTTAAAAGTGAGTTTAAATCTGGAATTAAACTTTTATTTCAGTTTTTAAAATAAGTTTGAATTTAAATTGAATTGATATTTAAAACCTTTAAAACCAATTTTTGTTAAGCATGTGTTTCTTTTAAAATATGAGATAAAGGTTTTTGAATTGTATTAAAACCTTGTTTAAGCTAATTTTTATCTTAAGTTTAAAATGAAACTTAAAAGTGAAATTTAAATTCTTTAATTAAGTAAGAAATATTTATCTAAAAGATAAATAAAATTTAATGATTGGGTTCATTAATTTTTTTAAAATAATTAAGTGGGATAATTAACTATTTAGTTAATTAGGAATATGGATGATTGATTAAATAATTAACAATTTTAATTAAGTCTTGAGATTAATTAATTAAGGCCCATTTATAAAAGTGATTAAGATTTTATTAATTACAACTAAGGATTAATTAATTAAGATAATTAATTAAGGAAGTGATTAGTTAATGAAGGTGGTTAAGACTCAATCAATTAAAATTAATCATTGATTAAAATTACTAACAAAGGTAATTATGTGAGTAATAAAATTTTAACCACACGGGCTATTCATCTTAATTAAAGATGTTTGATTGTTATTGATGTTGTGTGATGGATTGATATATTTGATATGTGATGCGATGCTATGTGACGTTTTGTGCTAAGCTGTTATTTCTATGATGTATATATTGTTATGCAAACCCTGACCCGTAGAACGACATTTGAATTTCGATGCGACAGGGAGTCGGATTCCATTTAGTTATCCGAAACCCACATCGAATCGTAATAATTGAATCTGTGATATTTGATGATGTTGCACTATTGTGTAAAACCCCTGGACCACGCTCATACACACACAAGTATGGGTTGCACGTGGAAATTTGTTAAGTCACAGATTTTGAAATTGTTTCTTTAAATTTTAACCTTTTGAATCCAAAATAGTTTTGGAATTGAAGCTTTTGAAAATGGGTATTTTGAATAACTTGATTGAGTTTGAAATTTAAATAATTTAATTTAAATTTGAATTCAATATTTGAGATTGAATTCTATAATGTGGAAACTAAGGTTTAAAAGGTTATTCAACTTATAAATGGATTTATATGGTTTTTAAACCAATTTAAAAGGTGATATTTTGGAATTTAAAATTAACCCAAGTTTCAAATTATAGAATTGGATTTTGGAAACGAAAACTGTTGTTTTCAAATAATAGAAGCTTTCATATAAGAAATGGATTTCTAATGTGTGTTAAAAGGGGATTCAAGTTTTGAAAATGGAAAATGGTTTTTCCGAGTTATTAATTAATCTTTGGAACGTGTTTTGAAAGCTGTAAATTAAATCTTTAATTTAAAGATTTATTGGGGTAATCAAATTGAAATGGAAGTTGTTTTTTTGAAATCTATGAATAGATCTTTGTGAAACTAGGTGAAACTTTGTGAATAAATCTTTTTGGTTTAAAGATTTAGAATGGTATTTTGTTTAACCATTGAAAGAAAAGTTTTGGATTTTTATAAATTGTGACTTAACTAAAATCCCATACCCATACGTTTTAAAATATGGCGCTCATTATTCGGTTTAGCCGGGAGAGGACCTTGTGTCATATAGCCCATTCCGAATAGTGATACGACGTTATGGATAGCAATTGAAGACCGGTGGTGAAGACCGGTTATTTCCGAAAACGAAAGGATAACTCGTCGATTGTCTCTGCACTGGCCGATCCCCGGTATAGAGATCTCCATATGTGATGGGAAGTCCGGACGTGATTAGGGATTATCCGGATTTGCAAGGGCTTCTTCGGAAGTGCCTTCGGTTCTGTTCGAACCCGGAACAGACTTGTATGGTTGTATGTCCGACATTACACTTTGAGATATTAACTGATCTCTATCAAATACATTTCTGCTTGGTGGCGGAGAATTTATTCTCTTAGCTTAACACCCTTCTTTGAGACGTACGAGCTCAGAGGTTATGTAGTTGATATTTATCAGTGACATATTCCCAATTTGGTAATGTGACATGCTGAGTGCTGCTGTGTGATGATCATTGGTTGATTGTTTGTGATATGATCATTTGTTAATCATTTATCCTTGTGATCTTTGCTTTGGTCATCTGTGGACCCAAAGCATGGCTTTGTTGCACAAAGCGTAGCTTTGTGGACGAGACTTCATCAGGACCTCACTCCCCGGAAATGGTCGAAACAGGAATATGCGGCAAGGTTATGAGGGTCGCGCCCTTTAGGGTATGTCATTCCCTTCTGGAAAAGGGTGGTATCATGGTATGGAGCCCAGATACTTACTCATGTGGACACACTATATTATTACTGTGTGATGTTGTTGTTGGAGAGCTCTCGGATAAAGGTCCCAAAGGACCGGGGGATGGCATATTCGTGTAGTAGTTACCTAGTTACAGAGGTAACCCGGCCTTGTGTTGGCAGAGATCTAACCGTAACGTTAGTTCTCGGGGCGTCCCGCCAGAGGCGTTCCCATGTGGCAATAGGAAGTTCCTTAGCCTGACCATTTGTTGGAAATCCATTCTTCAATTACGTGCCATGTACGGTTTTAGTTGTAGAACCTGCCATTTAACATGGCAGCTATAGTAGGCATAATATCATGGTACCTATGCTGGCTAGGATTTATATTATACTTTCGAAAGATTTTCCACTATGCACTAGTAATAATATCAAAGAATTTTTCTCGTAGTAAGCATGTTTGACTATCATAAGGAGAAATCTCCCCCATGTGTGCGTTTGCATTGTGTGTGTGCCGGGAGGCCTTATGGTAGTTTCATTTTCCAAAAAGCATTGCGGATTTCAAATTTAAAATCTCTTGTTTGTTTTTTAAAAGACCAAATGTTTTTGTTTGCTCATACCAGTCCCATGACTGACCTGGAGTTTATTATTCCTTTTCTAAACTCTGGGTGCCCACTATTTTCCCACACGGGCAGTCTAGAGTTTGGATTTTCAGATAATCTATAGTAGGTGTAGATTCGATAGCTTTCAGCCTTAGGATTTGGCAATCGCATTTTGGATCGAGTTGTTTCTCTTCATCTTGATTTGGAGTTCGAGCTATTTCTGGATTGGTGCTTTGGAGATGGAGATTGCTGATACTGGAGTTCTTTCTTGAAGACTATTTTGGAGATTTGTTCCGCTGCTAGTGTTATTATTATATTTCCGCTGCTATTCTTTGTATCTCTGATAATGTTGATATCTATTGTACCATTCTGTTGTATCATTCATGTTGTATCAGTTATTGTATCAAATGTTGTATATTGATATATGCTATTCATTTCTTCCGCTGTGTTATTTACTTAATGTGTTATAAGCTCCGGCGCGACTCGAATTTCAACATTTGAATCTCCGGCATTCAAGTACGGTGGAGTACGGATGTCGATTTTCCAACGCTGGAATTTGGATCGTGACATAAGCTCTGACAATTTGATATAAACATCTGAATAGTCAATACATCAAACCTCACTACATAAGACTCAGAGAATCATACAAACACCGGAACATCCAGTACATATAGTAAGAAAATAATATGCAAAAGCCTCCAGCTCGTCTTCGTCATCAACAGCGTTAGTCACAAAGAGCAGCACCTGTCACCTGCTACCTAGTCTGCCCATCCCAACATGGATGAACATCCCAAGGTAATAAGAGTTAAACATAAAACCTTGAGTCAGACAAAAGTCTCAGTGAGCAGTAAATCAACTATCAAACATACCAAAAGAGCATAAAGGGTAAAAAGGAATAGGAACCCAACCATCCCACTCCACCTCTTACTACAGTGATAGCCCCCAGACACACAAAGCAGAAACAAACATAATAAATCAGACATTTAAAATAAATCTATTATCACTCGAGTCAAGGTCGGTGTTTTCCGAGTACAGACCCCCAAGGCCTAAACCAAGATCAGGTAAGCACCCTGAAAACATCGCTCTTGGCCCAAGCGACGATACAACCAAAACATCCAAACATCCATGACTCTGGCTATCACTGTTATCATTGCTTCAATATCACCGTTAATTGAATGACCGGCTCATTATTTCATCCGTCCGTCAAGGGCTAATGGTAACCCCGGTTCTAGACATAACTCCGCACGTCGTCGCAGCCCGTGCCTAGGACTATCGAATCTGCCTAGAGTACTAACACGTCATCGTCACCCATGCCTGGGACGTCGTCGTGAACCATCCCAACGTACTCTTGATGTAAGGTTTGCGATTTTTCGTTGTCGAAAAACCGAAATGTTATGGGTTTTAAAAAGAATTTAGGAAAAGAAAAAGTAGAAAAGAAGAGAAGAAAAGAAGATAATAGATGGAGGGAAAAGAAAACAGAAAATTAGAAAATAGAATAGAAAAGAGAAAATAGAGAAGAGATAGAAAAACAGAATAGAACATAATTTTAAAATAGAACGGAACAGAAAGAAAACGGAACACTGAGGGTTTTTAAAAAGAAGAATTTAGGAAAAGAGAAGAGAAAGAGATAAAGATAGAAAATAGGGAGGAGAGAAAACAGAAGATAGAAAATTTTAAAATAGAAGAAAAAGAGAATAGAGGAAAAAGAAAACAACAGAACAACATCAGAATCTCACAATTCGCAGCGGAACAACATATAATAATAAATGAATAATCTTTAAACAAAGAACTATATCAGTTATTACATTTTATACATTACATTACATCATATCATCAGAGTGTACAACAACAACAACAAATAGTGCAGCGGAAAAAGAAATACTATATAAGTAATACGCCATGCCATCCATCTTGCCTCCAGCAACTCCAGAATATCCAGAATATCCTGATAAACCTTAACTCTTGACTGCCCGTGTGGAAATTGGTGGGCACCCAGAGTTTAGGAAGGAAAACAATAAACTCCAAGTCGGTCATGTGACTGGTGTGAGAACTCAAAACAGTTTATTTATCTTTAAAATCAAAATAGAGGAATATCATTAAATTCAATTCGCAATGCTTTTAAAAATGAGACTACCATAAGGCCTCCCGCACGCACACACATGCAAACGCAGAATCGGAGGAGATTTCTCCTTATGATAGTCAAAGATGCTTGATACGCATTTAAAATAACATTTGATATTATTACTAGTGCATAGTGTAGAAGAAATTCATTTCGAAAGTAGAATATAAATCTTAGCCAACATACGACCATTATCGTATGCCTACTATAGCTAACTATGTTCAATAGCAGGTTACCGCCACATTCCATAGCAGGTTATACAACTAAAACCGTACAAGTCACGTATTGTTTCTTTGGATTTCCAACAAATGGTCAGGCCAAGGAACTTCCCATTGCCACATGAGAATGCCTCTGGAAAGACATCCCCGAGAACCAAACCGGAACTCTGCCAACACAAGGCCGGGTTACCCCTAACTGGGTAACTACTGACATGAGCACGCCATTCCCCGATCGTAAACGACCTTTCTCACGGGATCCCGAAAACCAACAACCACAAAGTAATAAATTCGTAGTAACCACATAGGTTAAATATCTGGGCTCCATACCATGATATCACCTCTATCCAGAAGGAAATGTACATACCCTAAAGGGTGCTACCCCTCATAACCTTGCCGCATCTTTCCTGTTTTGACCATTTCCGGGGTGTGAGGTTCGACGAAGTCACGTCCACAAAAACATACTTTATACAAAAGCCATGCTTTAGGTCAACAAATGATCAACACAATGATCACAAGGATAGACGATCAAATAAACGATCCTATCACAATAATCAACACAATGATCATTTACAGCAACACTCAGCATGTCACATTACCAAATTGGGAATATATCGCTGATAACTTCAACTATATAACCTCTGAGCTCGTACGTCTCAGAGAAGGGTGTTAAGCTAAAGAATAAATTCTTCGCCACCAACAGAAATATATTTGAAAGAAATCTGCTTTATATCTCAATTTGTAACGTCAGATATACAATCCATACAAGTCTGTTCCGGGCTCGAACAAAACCGAAGGCACTTACAAAGAAGTCCTTGCAATCCGGATATTCACAATCCTGATCGGATTTACCATCACATATGGAGAACTCTATACCGGAGCAACTCGGTGCAGAGTAAATCGACAGGTCATCCTATCGCTCTCGCAAATACCGGGTCTTCAACACCGATCTTCAATGCAATTCACAACGACGTATTACATATTCGGAATGGGTTATACGACCCCATGGTCCTTTCCTGGTTAACCCGAATAGTGAGCGCTTATTTAAAAATAAGTGTAGCATTCACATTCAAACAAATCACATCAATTACCCGTTCAAAGGGAAATATTGATAGTCGGTTATTGAACTATCACTGGATATGCACACATCACCAGTTTCCAAATAATTTTCCAAATTATTTATTTCACAAAATATCTTTACAAGATATAAAATTTCACACTTCAAAAATAAATCAATATTTATTTTTTTGACAAATTCCACTTTTACATATAAATTCCATAATGGATTTATATTTCAAAATATCATGCATATACAATTTCAACTATCCATTTCAATTTATCTTCAAAAAGATAAATTCTAATTATTCACTTCATATTGGAAAACATTTCCGTACTTATTAAAAATAAGTAATTCACACATCTTTTTATTTTCAACCTTTGGAAAATATTCAATATACTTAAATCGAGATTAAGTATATATTTCATTTTTTAAGGAAATCATTCTCTTAAACATATTTATTTGGGCCAAAACGAATGTTGCGTAAAACATCGTTACAACAACCCAAAATCACTAGTATAGGGATTCGAAATTAAAATAGATATATAAATCCCAATACTATACAAAACATTTCCTTTCGGAAATCATTTACTATAACAACTGTGTTATAGTCCATTATTTCCTTTTATTTCTCGAAAACGTCTATTCCAACAATCAATGTTGAAATCTATGGTTTCGAATCTCAACACATTTTAAAACATTGTTAGATCGTTTTAATTCTATTTAAAATATCACATTCTAAACATTTTCTTTAACATATTATTCACTATTCAAAAATGTGAATATACTACGTTAACAATTTTCATCCTTTTATTCATTTTATTTAAAAGGATTATTCACAGTTCAAAACGTGAATATATCTCCATTAATAGGTTTCAACAATTTTCTTATCAAAATAAGTTGTTTGCGAATTTATAAAACAACGTTTATAAATTCCATTTCTATTTATTTTATAACAACTTCCTTTATAAGTCTCCTTTATTAGCCTATTCGATTTATAACTCAATTATAAACAATGGTTCATATTATAAGTTAAATACTTATAAATTTATTCGTTTGCAAAATCGTTCCTTTGAACTTCATAATTATAAATCTTATAACTTATAAGATTCAATTATTCATCCAAATATATTCTTCAATAACTTCACAAAATTTATAAATCTTACTATTTATAAATTTCACTCATAACTTCATCATTTATAATTTTATAAATTCCATTCACTTATGCAATCCATTTGCACTTCATTCAAACGCTTATAAAAACCCGTTTTATAATTTCAACATTTTAATTTATAAATATCCATTTATAAATATCGCAATATAATTCAATTTATATTATTCTTTTAAAACGTCTTTAATCTCCTTTAAAATTTCACCACTTCGATTTATAAAATAATCAAATTTTATAAATCCTATATTTTAAACTTTTATAATATATTCAAAAATCCAATCTAAGCTATTTTATAAAATCATTAGTTCATATTTCTCAAAAATCGGCTTTTAACTATATTTCACAAAATCATAATTTCTATAACTTTAAAAATTATAACATTTATTTATTTAGAATGGATCAATTCTAAAAATATTGTATATTTTCAAAAATCACTTTATAATCATTTTAAAATCCCAAAATCTGGGTCCAATGATGCTACACACCAAATAGTCAATCACGACAACAACGATATCATATATCAATATGATAATCCATCAAATATCAAGATATCTGAAATCAAATAAAAACTGTTGAGGAATCCAGTTGGATCCCTCCAACCTGTTTTCCTGCATCCACAAACATTAGCACAATACCAATTTCGCTCCAGTACGAAATTATCGCGGTATATGGGATTTAAATATTATCCGCTTAATAACGGCGCAATAGGGTCTCATCCGCTAAACAAAAAATGCGGGAAATCAATAACTCCAATATATACATATGCCAATATATATATATTGATATTATACATAATACCAATTTCACTGTTTATGAAATATTCGCGGTATATGTTTTTAATAAATAACATCCGCTTACTAACGGCGCAATGATGTCTATTTTAACAATCAATAGATAACAATCATCATTCAAACATGCATTCAAATATTTTAAATCTAACTATTTAAAATAAAATCGAAACTGATTCGATTGAGTGAGAAATTCTCACCTTGGTTTTAATTTCCGTTTTAGCGATTTATTTCGAATAAAATTAAACGGACGTTTAATTTTACCCAAAATTCTCACTAACTCCAAACGACTCCAATCCAACTCCATCGCGTAGTGCTCGTCCATACGATTCCAACGCAACTGGTTTCGCGCGTTTTCGACGTCGTATGAAAAAGTTATGATATTATGAAGTTTATACGCGATTTTAAACTAATATTTACAACATAATTAATTAATTTTGAACTCAAACTCTACAGGCCGTTAGATTTTTGCCTCCATCAGATCCTAGCCGTGCCACACAACCCCTTCTCCCTCGTTCACATCCGTTCCCATCTCCAGGAGCAAGCACGCAAGCAAGAACCCAACAACACCAAATTAGGTTTTGATTTATCCATCACCACACTCAACTTGAACACGATCGGAGACTTGCGTTTTGAACTCATCTCCTCCACCATGTTCGGCCTGAATGGCTTGATACTTGGCCCCCCAGGTAGCACGCAATTCGAGAATGAACGGCCTTCATCTCGGCCTAAATTCTGGCCACCACATCGACTCAAACACGATCTTGACCGTTGATATTAAAGATCTCGCCATCCTCTACGAGTTTCGTGTTGAACGTTTGTTGAATTAATTCACGGATGGGAAGATAATTGGAGGAGAAGCTTAGAGATTTCTGGCCATTCATGGGGTGAACGGCGGCTAGGGTTTCATTTTTTTTTTTTTAATTTGTGAATTAAAGGGGTATTTATAGGAAAAAATCGAACACTATTCATCCGGAAATTCCGAACTCCGATTTACGCGCCGAAACTGACGTTCCTAGGGTTTATCCCGCGTTCCGGACACAATGGAATAGGTTTCAGAAGCTAATTCGGACATCTGTACAAGTTATGGCTATAAACGCTCAATTTAAATTAAACCGATTTAAGTCGATTTCTAGGCGTTTTAATTTGTACCGGACAAACGGTAAATCCAATTGACTTGAAATTTGAAACCTTACAATAATATCACATTACGGATCCGATGAAACTAGTTTCGTCGAAATCCGAGACTTTTTGAAAAATGACTATTTTCACTCGCCAAATTAAAATTAAAAATAATTCGATGTGTTTCGAGCTGCCACGATCAAACGATAACTCCGATTAACACGAAATTTGAAATCCGGTAATAACTAACTATTACGGATCCAATGAAACTAGTTTCGTTCAATTCTGAGACTGTTCAAAAATTGACTATTTTCACTAGTCGATTTAATTATTAAAATATTCAATTTTCACGAATTAACTTTTAATTCGATTTTGAAAGTTCTAAAATATCGTTCTAACTTCAATATGATAAAATAAAATTTTTCAAATCATTTTCGATCATATCTAACCCAATTTTCAATTATTTTCATAATTTAACATATTAAATTATCGATTTAATTATTCAATTAAATCCAATAATTCAAATAAAAATTTATTCGACTTATAAATTCACTCATTAATATTTAAAATTAATTAAATATTCATATTTTAATTATCAAAAATTCTGGGTCGTTGCAATCTTCCCCCCTTAAAAGAATTTCGTCCTCGAAATTAACAAGTAAGAAAAGTACAGAATTTATTAATTTTCCCAAAACAAATTTAAACTTCTTTACAATACTTTACTAAGTTTTCAAATCATACTTAGTTATCTTTTCAAAAACAACTACTATTGTTTAACTTTCAATTCCAAAATCAAAGTTTATAGTTTTCAAAATTTTCCAGATTTTCTCAAATTTTTCTAACGCCTTAAATTTTCGGAAAAATTCGCCATAGTCTCCTTTGCGCGGCTCGATCCGAAAAAAAATGACAGTATATATATCACAAATATACATCTCATCAAGTAATGAGGCATCCCGAAGGGAAAAAAGTGTAAAAGTACGATATTTAATCCGAGATATGTACCTTATATTTTATTAGGAAACATATACAGCTAATATAGCGCGAAAGCGAGCTCCAAATGCGAAGCAAACGCGATCCGCACCTACTAATTACTCAACAAACAACATGAGAATCATGTATGTAGACAATAGTATTAATATACAACATATATCAACATAATAACTATATATGCCAACATAGCAAATGTAACATATTCAAACATCAACCAACTAGCATTCAACAAATTCATAATCAATATATATTCATTTATATTCTTATTAATATTCAATGAATTGGGTTTTCAATTTAATCACATTTGATTCATATACAGTGGATTTACTAACATTCATTTTCAATTAGTTTATATTCACTAATTCATATTCAAGTTGGTTCACTTCCAATTCAAATTCAATTCTATTTAAGTTTCACTTAATTTCCAATTGAATTTCAATTACTTTAGCTTCCAATTTTATTAAATCAATTTCATTAACACTTAATGAATTCATATACAATCAACTAACAATCATATAACAACCAATGTATATCAATTACAACCAAATTCCTTTGCTTATCAATTGGTTTAATTAAATTGATTTTTTTTATTCAACTTCCAATAACATTAGATTTTAATGAATTTACACTTATATTCATTATTTCATATCAACTTAATTCACATTCAATTGATTAACATTCAATCCATTCATTCAATTCAATTTCTAAAGTTGAATTTCATTTATATAACTCAAGTTCATTATCATAAATATATTCATATAGTTTCACTTGTTATATATATAAGTTTATTTCATAATTGTAAATCACTTTAATTATAATTTAACTCTTTATAATTCTTTTTGCTTATACAATTCCTTTTATTTAGATTATTCAAATAACTAAACAATCAACTTATATACACTTTAATAATTCTGAAAAATTATTTCTTCATATACAAAATATACTCAAGGTAAAATTATTTCATTTACCCAAATTTAAACAATATTGTGTCGAATTGTTCTATTCAAGTGTTTAGAGATCCCTATCAACAACGTTAATTACTCGTATTAACCATAATCTATATACCACTCAACAAACCAATCATCACAATATAAAACAATTTTCTATTCACTAACAAATACGCTCTCATAGCTATTATTACATTCAAATTCATTCTAGAGTACTGCTGACTCTATCTCTAATGAATAATACCCAACAGAACCATGGTTGTCGCTTAACCATAAGCTCTGATACCAAATGTAACATTTGCGATTTTTCGTTGCCGAAAAACCGAAATGTTATGGGTTTTAAAAAGAATTTAGGAAAAGAAAAAGTAGAAAAGAAGAGAAGAAAAGAAGATAATAGATGGAGGGAAAAGAAAACAGAAAATTAGAAAATAGAATAGAAAAGAGAAAATAGAGAAGAGATAGAAAAACAGAATAGAACATAATTTTAAAATAGAACGGAACAGAAAGAAAACGGAACACTGAGGGTTTTTAAAAAGAATAATTTAGGAAAAGAGAAGAGAAAGAGATAAAGATAGAAAATAGGGAGGAGAGAAAACAGAAGATAGAAAATTTTAAAATAGAAGAAAAAGAGAATAGAGGAAAAAGAAAACAACAGAACAACATCAGAATCTCACAATTCGCAGCGGAACAACATATAATAATAAATGAATAATCTTTAAACAAAGAACTATATCAGTTATTACATTTTATACATTACATTACATCATATCATCAGAGTGTACAACAACAACAACAAATAGTGCAGCGGAAAAAGAAATACTATATAAGTAATACGCCATGCCATCCATCTTGCCTCCAGCAACTCCAGAATATCCAGAATATCCTGATAAACCTTAACTCTTGACTGCCCGTGTGGAAATTGGTGGGCACCCAGAGTTTAGGAAGGAAAACAATAAACTCCAAGTCAGTCATGTGACTGGTGTGAGAACTCAAAACAGTTTATTTATCTTTAAAATCAAAATAGAGGAATATCTTTAAATTCAATTCGCAATGCTTTTAAAAATGAGACTACCATAAGGCCTCCCGCACACACACACATGCAAACGCAGAATCGGAGAAGATTTCTCCTTATGATAGTCAAAGATGCTTGATACGCATTTAAAATAACATTTGATATTATTACTAGTGCATAGTGTAGAAGAAATTCATTTCGAAAGTAGAATATAAATCTTAGCCAACATACGACCATTATCGTATGCCTACTATAGCTAACTATGTTCAATAGCAGGTTACCGCCACATTCCATAGCAGGTTATACAACTAAAACCGTACAAGTCACGTATTGTTTCTTTGGATTTCCAACAAATGGTCAGGCCAAGGAACTTCCCATTGCCACATGAGAATGCCTCTGGAAAGACATCCCCGAGAACCAAACCGGAACTCTGCCAACACAAGGCCGGGTTACCCCTAACTGGGTAACTACTGACACGAGCACGCCATTCCCCGATCGTAAACGACCTTTCTCATGGGATCCCGAAAACCAACAACCACAAAGTAATAAATTCGTAGTAACCACATAGGTTAAATATCTGGGCTCCATACCATGATACCACCTCTATCCAGAAGGAAATGTACATACCCTAAAGGGTGCTACCCCTCATAACCTTGCCGCATCTTTCCTGTTTTGACCATTTCCGGGGTGTGAGGTTCGACGAAGTCACATCCACAAAAACATACTTTATACAAAAGCCATGCTTTGGGTCAACAAATGATCAACACAATGATAACAAGGATACACGATCAAATAAACGACCCTATCACAATAATCAACACAATGATCATTTACAACAACACTCAGCATGTCACATTACCAAATTGGGAATATATCGCTGATAACTTCAACTATATAACCTCTGAGCTCGTACGTCTCAGAGAAGGGTGTTAAGCTAAAGAATAAATTCTTCGCCACCAACAGAAATATATTTGAAAGAAATCTGCTTTATATCTCAATTTGTAACGTCAGACATACAATCCATACAAGTCTGTTCCGGGCTCGAACAAAACCGAAGGCACTTACAAAGAAGTCCTTGCAATCCGGATATTCACAATCCTGATCGGATTTACCATCACATATGGAGAACTCTATACCGGAGCAACTCGGTGCAGAGTAAATCGACAGGTCATCCTATCGCTCTCGCAAATACCGGGTCTTCAACACCGATCTTCAATGCAACTCACAACGACGTATCACATATTTGGAATGGGTTATACGACCCCATGGTCCTTTCCCGGTTAACCCGAATAGTGAGCGCTTATTTAAAAATAAGTGTAGCATTCACATTCAAACAAATCACATCAATTACCCATTCAAAGGGAAATATTGATAGTCGGTTATTGAACTATCACTGGATATGCACACATCACCAGTTTCCAAATAATTTTCCAAATTATTTATTTCACAAAATATCTTTACAAGATATAAAATTTCACACTTCAAAAATAAATCAATATTTATTTTTTTGACAAATTCCACTTTTACATATAAATTCCATAATGAATTTATATTTCAAAATATCATGCATATACAATTTCAACTATCCATTTCAATTTATCTTCAAAAAGATAAATTCTAATTATTCACTTCATATTGGAAAACATTTCCGTACTTATTAAAAATAAGTAATTCACACATCTTTTTATTTTCAACCATTGGAAAATATTCAATATACTTAAATCGAGATTAAGTATATATTTCATTCTTTAAGGAAATCATTCTCTTAAACATATTTATTTGGGCCAAAACGAATGTTGCGTAAAACATCGTTACAACAACCCAAAATCACTAGTATAGGGATTCGAAATTAAAATAGATATATAAATCCCAATACTATACAAAACATTTCCTTTCGGAAATCATTTACTATAGCAACAGTGTTATAGTCCATTATTTCCTTTTATTTCTCGAAAACGTCTATTCCAACAATCAATGTTGAAATCTATGGTTTCGAATCTCAACACATTTTAAAACATTGTTAGATCGTTTTAATTCTATTTAAAATATTACATTCTAAACATTTTCTTTAACATATTATTCACTATTCAAAAATGTGAATATACTACGTTAACAATTTTCATCCTTTTATTCATTTTATGTAAAAGGATTATTCACAGTTCAAAACGTGAATATATCTCCATTAATAGGTTTCAACAATTTTCTTATCAAAATAAGTTGTTTGCGAATTTATAAAACAACATTTATAAATTCCATTTCTATTTATTTTATAACAACTTCCTTTATAAATCTCCTTTATTAGCCTATTCGATTTATAACTCAATTATAAACAATGGTTCATATTATAAGTTAAATACTTATAAATTTATTCGTTTGCAAAATCGTTCCTTTGAACTTCATAATTATAAATCTTATAACTTATAAGATTCAATTATTCATCCAAATATATTCTTTAATAACTTCACAAAATTTATAAATCTTACTATTTATATATTTCACTTATAACTTCATCATTTATAATTTTATAAATTCCATTCACTTATGCAATCCATTTGCACTTCATTCAAACGCTTATAAAAACTCGTTTTATAATTTCAACATTTTAATTTATAAATATTCATTTATAAATCTCGTAATATAATTCAATTTATATTATTCTTTTAAAACGTCTTTAATCTCCTTTAAAATTTCACCACTTCGATTTATAAAATAATCAAATTTTATAAATCCTATATTTTAAACTTTTATAATATATTCAAAAATCCAATCTAAACTATTTTATAAAATCATTAGTTCATATTTCTCAAAAATCGGCTTTTAACTATATTTCACAAAATCATAATTTCTATAACTTTAAAAATTATAACGTTTATTTATTTAGAATGGATCAATTCTAAAAATATTGTATATTTTCAAAAATCACTTTATAATCATTTTAAAATCCTAAAATCTGGGTCCAATGATGCTACACACCAAATAGTCAATCACGACAACAACGATATCGTATATCAATATGATAATCCATCAAATATCAAGATATCTGAAATCAAATAAAAACTGTTGAGGAATCCAGTTGGATCCCTCCAACCTGTTTTCCTGCATCCACAAACATTAGCACAATACCAATTTCGCTCCAGTACGAAATTATCGCGGTATATGGGATTTAAATATTATCCGCTTAATAACGGCGCAATAGGGTCTCATCCGCTAAACAAAAAATGCGGGAAATCAATAACTCCAATATATACATATGCCAATATATATATATTGATATTATATATAATACCAATTTCACTGTTTATGAAATATTCGCGGTATATGTTTTTAATAAATAACATCCGCTTACTAACGGCGCAATAATGTCTATTTTAACAATCAATAGATAACAATCATCATTCAAATATGCATTCAAATATTTTAAATCTAACTATTTAAAATAAAATCGAAACTGATTCGATTGAGTGAGAAATTCTCACATTGGTTTTAATTTCCGTTTTAGCGATTTATTTCGAATAAAATTACCCAAAATTCTCACTAACTCCAAACGACTCCAATCCAACTCCATCGTGTAGTGCTCGTCCATACGATTCCAATGCAACTGGTTTCGCGCGTTTTCGACCTCGTATGAAAAAGTTATGATATTATGAAGTTTATACGCGATTTTAAACTAATATTTACAACATAATTAATTAATTTTGAACTCAAACTCTACAGGCCGTTAGATTTTTGCCTCCATCAGATCCTAGCCGTGCCACGCAACCCCTTCTCCCTCGTTCACGTTCGTTCCCATCTCCAGGAGCAAGCACGCAAGCAAGAACCCAACAACACCAAATTAGGTTTTGATTTATCCATCACCACACTCAACTTGAACACGATCGGAGACTTGCGTTTTGAAGCTCATCTCCTCCACCATGTTCCGCCTGAATGGCTTGATACTCGGCCCCCCAGGTAGCACGCAATTCGAGAATGAACGGCCTTCATCTCGGCCTAAATTCTGGCCACCACATCGACTCAAACACGATCTTGACCGTTGATATTAAAGATCTCGCCATCCTCTACGAGTTTCGTGTTGAACGTTTGTTGAATTAATTCACGGATGGGAAGATAATTGGAGGAGAAGCTTAGAGATTTCTGGCCATTCATGGGGTGAACGGT
The DNA here is from genome assembly GCA_030765085.1 of Allium cepa. Taxonomy (NCBI): domain Eukaryota; kingdom Viridiplantae; phylum Streptophyta; class Magnoliopsida; order Asparagales; family Amaryllidaceae; genus Allium; species Allium cepa. The sequence goes on from CM060940.1 coordinate 181,022,897, forward strand.
GGCTAGGGTTTCATTTTTTTTTTTAATTTGTGAATTAAAGGGGTATTTATAGGAAAAAATCGAACACTATTCATCCGAAAATTCCGAACTCTGATTTACGCGCCGAAACTGACATTCCTAGGGTTTATCCCGCATTCCGGACACAATGGAATAGGTTTCGGAAGCTAATTCGGACATCTGTGCAAGTTATGGCTATAAACGCTCAATTTAAATTAAACCGATTTAAGTCGATTTCTAGGCGTTTTAATTTGTACCGGACAAACGGTAAATCCAATTGACTTGAAATTTGAAACCTTACAATAATATCACATTACGGATCCGATAAAACTAGTTTCGTCGAAATCCGAGACTTTTTGAAAAATGGCTATTTTCACTCGCCAAATTAAAATTAAAAATAATTCGATGCGTTTCGAGCTGCCACGATCAAACGATAACTCCGATTGACACGAAATTTGAAATCCGGTAATAACTAACTATTACGGATCCAATGAAACTGGTATCGTTCAATTCTGAGACTGTTCAAAAATTGACTATTTTCACTAGTCGATTTAATTATTAAAATATTCAATTTTCACGAATTAACTTTTAATTCGATTTTGAAAGTTCTAAAATATCGTTCTAACTTCAATATGATAAAATAAAATTTTACAAATCATTTTCAATCATATCTAACCCAATTTTCAATTATTTTCATAATATAACATATTAAATTATCGATTTAATTATTCAATTAAATCCAATAATTCAAATAAAAATTTATTCGACTTATAAATTCACTCATTAATATTTAAAATTAATTAAATATTCATATTTTAATTATAAAAAATTCTGGGTCGTTACAATCTTCCCCCCTTAAAAGAATTTCGTCCTCGAAATTAACAAGTAAGAAAAGTACAGAATTTATTAATTTTCCCAAAACAAATTTAAACTTCTTTACAATACTTTACTAAGTTTTCAAATCATACTTAGTTATCTTTTCAAAAACAACTACTATTGTTTAACTTTCAATTCCAAAATCAAAGTTTATAGTTTTCAAAATTTTCCAGATTTTCTCAAATTTTTCTAACGCCTTAAATTTTCGGAAAAATTCGCCATAGTCTCCTTTGCGCGGCTCGATCCGAAAAAAAAATGACAGTATATATATCACAAATATACATCTCATCAAGTAACGAGGCAACCCGAAGGGAAAAAAGTGTAAAAGTACGATATTTAATCCGAGATATGTACCTTATATTTTATTAGGAAGCATATACGGCTAATATAGCGCGAAAGCGAGCTCCAAATGCGAAGCAAACGCGATCCGCACCTACTAATTACTCAACAAACAACATGAGAATCATGTATATAGACAATAGTATCAATATACAACATATAGCAACATAATAACTATATATGCCAACATAGCAAATGTAACATATTCAAACATCAACCAACTAGCATTCAACAAATTCATAATCAATATATATTCATTTATATTCTTATTAATATTCAATGAATTGGGTTTTCAATTTAATCACATTTGATTCATATACAGTGGATTTACTAACATTCATTCTCAATTAGTTAATATTCACTAATTCATATTCAAGTTGGTTCACTTCCAATTCAAATTCAATTCTGTTTAAGTTTCACTTAATTTCCAATTGAATTTCAATTACTTTAGCTTCCAATTTTATTAAATCAATTTCATTAACACTTAATGAATTCATATACAATCAACTAACAATCATATAACAACCAATGTATATCAATTACAACCAAATTTCTTTGCTTATCAATTGGTTTAATTAAATTGATTTTTTTTTATTCAACTTCCAATAACATTAGATTTTAATGAATTTACACTTATATTCATTATTTCATATCAACTTAATTCACATTCAATTGATTAACATTCAATCCATTCATTCAATTCAATTTCTAAAGTTGAATTTCATTTATATAACTCAAGTTCATATTCATAAATATATTCATATAGTTTCACTTGTTATATATATAAGTTTATTTCATAATTGTAAATCACTTTAATTATAATTTAACTCTTTATAATTCTTTTTGCTTATACAATTCCTTTTATTTAGATTATTCAAATAACTAAACAATCAACTTATATACACTTTAATAATTCTGAAAAATTATTTCTTCATATACAAAATATACTCAAGGTAAAATTATTTCATTTACCCAATTTAAACAATATTGTGTCGAATTGTTCTATTCAAGTGTTTAGAGATCCCTATCAACAACGTTAATTACTCGTATTAACCAGAATCTATATACCACTCAACAAACCAATCATCACAATATAAAATAATTTTATATTCACTAATAAATACGCTCTCATAGCTATTATTACATTCAAATTCATTCTAGAGTACTGCTGACTCTATCTCTAATGAATAATACCCAACAGAACCATGGTTGTCGCTTAACCATAAGCTCTGATACCAAATGTAACGTTTGCGATTTTTCGTTGCCGAAAAACCGAAATGTTATGGGTTTTAAAAAGAATTTAGGAAAAGAAAAAGTAGAAAAGAAGAGAAGAAAAGAAGATAATAGATGGAGGGAAAAGAAAACAGAAAATTAGAAAATAGAATAGAAAAGAGAAAATAGAGAAGAGATAGAAAAACAGAATAGAACATAATTTTAAAATAGAATGGAACAGAAAGAAAACGGAACACTGAGGGTTTTTAAAAAGAAGAATTTAGGAAAAGAGAAGAGAAAGAGATAAAGATAGAAAATAGGGAGGAGAGAAAACAGAAGATAGAAAATTTTAAAATAGAAGAAAAAGAGAATAGAGGAAAAAGAAAACAACAGAACAACATCAGAATCTCACAATTCGCAGCGGAACAACATATAATAATAAATGAATAATCTTTAAACAAAGAACTATATCAGTTATTACATTTTATACATTACATTACATCATATCATCAGAGTGTACAACAACAACAGCAAATAGTGCAGCGGAAAAAGAAATACTATATAAGTAATACGCCATGCCATCCATCTTGCCTCCAGCAACTCCAGAATATCCTGATAAACCTTAACTCTTGACTGCCCGTGTGGAAATTGGTGGGCACCCAGAGTTTAGGAAGGAAAACAATAAACTCCAAGTCAGTCATGTGACTGGTGTGAGAACTCAAAACAGTTTATTTATCTTTAAAATCAAAATAGAGGAATATCTTTAAATTCAATTCGCAATGCTTTTAAAAATGAGACTACCATAAGGCATCCCGCACACACACACATGCAAACGCAGAATCGGAGAAGATTTCTCCTTATGATAGTCAAAGATGCTTGATACGCATTTAAAATAACATTTGATATTATTACTAGTGCATAGTGTAGAAGAAATTCATTTCGAAAGTAGAATATAAATCTTAGCCAACATACGACCATTATCGTATGCCTACTATAGCTAACTATGTTCAATAGCAGGTTACCGCCACATTCCATAGAAGGTTATACAACTAAAACCATACAAGTCACGTATTGTTTCTTTGGATTTCCAACAAATGGTCAGGCCAAGGAACTTCCCATTGCCACATGAGAATGCCTCTGGAAAGACATCCCCGAGAACCAAACCGGAACTCTGCCAACACAAGGCCGGGTTACCCCTAACTGGGTAACTACTGACACGAGCATGCCATTCCCCGATCGTAAACGACCTTTCTCACGGGATCCCGAAAACCAACAACCACAAAGTAATAAATTCGTAGTAACCACATAGGTTAAATATCTGGGCTCCATACCATGATACCACCTCTATCCAGAAGGAAATGTACATACCCTAAAGGGTGCTACCCCTCATAACCTTGCGGCATCTTTCCTGTTTTGACCATTTCCGGGGTGTGAGGTTCGACGAAGTCACGTCCACAAAAACATATTTATACAAAAGCCATGCTTTGGGTCAACAAATGATCAACACAATGATCACAAGGATAGACGATCAAATAAACGATCCTATCACAATAATCAACACAATGATCATTTACAGCAACACTCAGCATGTCACATTACCAAATTGGGAATATATCGCTGATAACTTCAACTATATAACCTCTGAGCTCGTACGTCTCAGAGAAGGGTGTTAAGCTAAAGAATAAATTCTTCGCCACCAACAGAAATATATTTGAAAGAAATCTGCTTTATATCTCAATTTGTAACGTCAGACATATAATCCATACAAGTCTGTTCCGGGCTCGAACAAAACCGAAGGCACTTACAAAGAAGTCCTTGCAATTCGGATATTCACAATCCTGATCGGATTTACCATCACATATGGAGAACTCTATACCGGAGCAACTCGGTGCAGAGTAAATCGACAGGTCATCCTATCGCTCTCGCAAATACCGGGTCTTCAACACCGATCTTCAATGCAATTCACAACGACGTATCACATATTCGGAATGGGTTATACGACCCCATGGTCCTTTCCCGGTTAACCCGAATAGTGAGCGCTTATTTAAAAATAAGTGTAGCATTCACATTCAAACAAATCACATCAATTACCCATTCAAAGGGAAATATTGATAGTCGGTTATTGAACTATCACTGGATATGCACACATCACCAGTTTCCAAATAATTTTCCAAATTATTTATTTCACAAAATATCTTTACAAGATATAAAATTTCACACTTCAAAAATAAATCAATATTTATTTTTTTGACAAATTCCACTTTTACATATAAATTCCATAATGAATTTATATTTCAAAATATCATGCATATACAATTTCAACTATCCATTTCAATTTATCTTCAAAAAGATAAATTCTAATTATTCACTTCATATTGGAAAACATTTCCGTACTTATTAAAAATAAGTAATTCACACATCTTTTTATTTTCAACCTTTGGAAAATATTCAATATACTTAAATCGAGATTAAGTATATATTTCATTCTTTAAGGAAATCATTCTCTTAAACATATTTAGTTGGGCCAAAACGAATGTTGCGTAAAACATCGTTACAACAACCCAAAATCACTAGTATAGGGATTCGAAATTAAAATAGATATATAAATCCCAATACTATACAAAACATTTCCTTTCGGAAATCATTTACTATAACAACAGTGTTATAGTCCATTATTTCCTTTTATTTCTCGAAAACGTCTATTCCAACAATCAATGTTGAAATCTATGGTTTCGAATCTCAACACATTTTAAAACATTGTTAGATCATTTTAATTCTATTTAAAATATCACATTCTAAACATTTTCTTTAACATATTATTCACTATTCAAAAATGTGAATATACTACGTTAACAATTTTCATCCTTTTATTCATTTTATTTAAAAGGATTATTCACAGTTCAAAACGTGAATATATCTCCATTAATAGGTTTCAACAATTTTCTTATCAAAATAAGTTGTTTGCGAATTTATAAAACAACGTTTATAAATTCCATTTCTATTTATTTTATAACAACTTCCTTTATAAGTCTCCTTTATTAGCCTATTCGATTTATAACTCAATTATAAACAATGGTTCATATTATAAGTTAAATACTTATAAATTTATTCGTTTGCAAAATCGTTCCTTTGAACTTCATAATTATAAATCTTATAACTTATAAGATTCAATTATTCATCCAAATATATTCTTTAATAACTTCACAAAATTTATAAATCTTACTATTTATAAATTTCACTCATAACTTCATCATTTATAATTTTATAAATTCCATTCACTTATGCAATCCATTTGCACTTCATTCAAACGCTTATAAAAACCCGTTTTATAATTTCAACATTTTAATTTATAAATATCCATTTATAAATATCGCAATATAATTCAATTTATATTATTCTTTTAAAACGTCTTTAATCTCCTTTAAAATTTCACCACTTCGATTTATAAAATAATCAAATTTTATAAATCCTATATTTTAAACTTTTATAATATATTCAAAAATCCAATCTAAGCTATTTTATAAAATCATTAGTTCATATTTCTCAAAAATCGGCTTTTAACTATATTTCACAAAATCATAATTTCTATAACTTTAAAAATTATAACATTTATTTATTTAGAATGGATCAATTCTAAAAATATTGTATATTTTCAAAAATCACTTTATAATCATTTTAAAATCCCAAAATCTGGGTCCAATGATGCTACACACCAAATAGTCAATCACGACAACAACGATATCATATATCAATATGATAATCCATCAAATATCAAGATATCTGAAATCAAATAAAAACTGTTGAGGAATCCAGTTGGATCCCTCCAACCTGTTTTCCTGCATCCACAAACATTAGCACAATACCAATTTCGCTCCAGTACGAAATTATAGCGGTATATGGGATTTAAATATTATCCGCTTAATAACGGCGCAATAGGGTCTCATCCGCTAAACAAAAAATGCGGGAAATCAATAACTCCAATATATACATATGCCAATATATATATATTGATATTATATATAATACCAATTTCACTGTTTATGAAATATTCGCGGTATATGTTTTTAATAAATAACATCCGCTTACTAACGGCGCAATAATGTCTATTTTAACAATCAATAGATAACAATCATCATTCAAACATGCATTCAAATATTTTAAATCTAACTATTTAAAATAAAATCGAAACTGATTCGATTGAGTGAGAAATTCTCACCTTGGTTTTAATTTCCGTTTTAGCGATTTATTTCGTATAAAATTACGTTTAATTTTACCCAAAATTCTCACTAACTCCAAACGACTCCAATCCAACTCCATCGCGTAGTGCTCGTCCATACGATTCCAACGCAACTGGTTTCGCGCGTTTTCGACCTCGTATGAAAAAGTTATGATATTATGAAGTTTATACGCGATTTTAAACTAATATTTACAACATAATTAATTAATTTTGAACTCAAACTCTACAGGCCGTTAGATTTTTGCCTCCATCAGATCCTAGCCGTGCCACGCAACCCCTTCTCCCTCGTTCACGTCCGTTCCCATCTCCAGGAGCAAGCACGCAAGCAAGAACCCAACAACACCAAATTAGGTTTTGATTTATCCATCACCACACTCAACTTGAACACGATCGGAGACTTGCGTTTTGAAGCTCATCTCCTCCACCATGTTCGGCCTGAATGGCTTGATACTCGGCCCCCCAGGTAGCACGTAATTCGAGAATGAAAGGCCTTCATCTCGGCCTAAATTCTGGCCACCACATCGACTCAAACACGATGTTGACCGTTGATATTAAAGATCTCGCCATCCTCTACGAGTTTCGTGTTGAACGTTTGTTGAATTAATTCACGGATGGGAAGATAATTGGAGGAGAAGCTTAGAGATTTCTGGCCATTCATGGGGTGAACGGCGGCTAGGGTTTCATTTTTTTTTTTTTTAATTTGTGAATTAAAGGGGTATTTATAGGAAAAAATCGAACACTATTCATCCGGAAATTCCGAACTCCGATTTACGCGTCGAAACTGACGTTCCTAGGGTTTATCCCGCGTTCCAGACACAATGGAATAGGTTTCGGAAGCTAATTCGGACATCTGTGCAAGTTATGGCTATAAACGCTCAATTTAAATTAAACCGATTTAAGTCGATTTCTAGGCGTTTTAATTTGTACCGGACAAACGGTAAATCCAATTGATTTGAAATTTGAAACCTTACAATAATATCACATTACGGATCCGATGAAACTGGTTTCGTCGAAATCCGAGACTTTTTGAAAAATGGCTATTTTCACTCGCCAAATTAAAATTAAAAATAATTCGATGTGTTTCGAGCTGCCACGATCAAACGATAACTCCGATTGACACGAAATTTGAAATCCAATAATAACTAACTATTACGGATCCAATGAAACTGGTTTTGTTTAATTCTGAGACTGTTCAAAAATTGACTATTTTCACTAGTCGATTTAATTATTAAAATATTCAATTTTCACGAATTAACTTTTAATTCGATTTTGAAAGTTCTAAAATATCGTTCTAACTTCAATATGATAAAATAAAATTTTACAAATCATTTTCAATCATATCTAACCCAATTTTCAATTATTTTCATAATTTAACATATTAAATTATCGATTTAATTATTCAATTAAATCCAATAATTCAAATAAAAATTTATTCGACTTATAAATTCACTCATTAATATTTAAAATTAATTAAATATTCATATTTTAATTATCAAAAATTCTGGGTCGTTACACTTGCTTTGAGCATGCTAGAACCTTCAATAACGATGAAATATCAGCCTTCTAGCCATCCTCCTCGACGACTATTCACATACTAGCTCAAGCGCCTCTCGAGCCATCCATTATCAACAAACTCAAACCACATCACCGAGTTATCAATATGCTTGGGATGATCCCGTCTGGATTAAACCAAGGCTTTCTCATATCATGCTTTGCTTCATCGCATCATAGCAAAGTCTCATCTCAACATCGTACTTTGCCTCATCACATCATAGCAAAGTCCCATCTCAACATCATGATCAAATCTATCCATATGAGCTTTATCATCCGCTTCATATGTGTAACGATCCAGGATTTTTAATAATTAAAATTTGAATATTTAATTAATTTTAAATATTTATAAGTGAATTTATAAGTCAAATAAATTTTATTTTGAATAATTGGATTTAATTGGATAATTAAATCGATGATTTAATATGTTAAATTATGGAAATAATTGAAAATTGAGTTAAATATGATTGAAAATGATTTGTAAAATTTTATTTTATCATATTGGAGTTAGAACGATATTTTAGAACTTTTAAAATCGAATTTAAAGTTAATTTGTGAAAATTGAATATTTTAATATTTAAATCGACTAGTGAAAATAGTCAAATTTTGAACAGTCTCAGAATTGAACGAAACTAGTTCCATTGGATCCGTAATAGTTATTTATTACCGGATTTTAATTTTCGTGTCAATCGGAGTTATCGTTTGATCGTGGCAGCTCGAAACGCATCGAATTATTTTTAATTTTAATTTGGCGAGTTAAAATAGCCATTTTTCAAAAAGTCTCGGATTTCGACGAAACCAGTTTCATTGGATCCGTAATGTGATATTATTGTAAGGTTTCAAATTTCGTGTCAATTGGATTTACCGTTTGTCCGATACAAATTAAAATGCCTAGAAAATCGTTTAAATCAGTTTAATTTAAATTGAACGTTTATAGCCATAACTCGCACAGATGTCCGAATTAGCTTTCGAAACCTGTTCCATTATGTCCGAAACGCGGGGTAAACCCTAGAAACGCTGGTTACGGTGCATGAATCGGAGTTTGGAATTTCCGGGATGAATAGTGTCGTTCGAAATTCTATAAATAGCCCCCCACTTAAAAAAAAATAACAAATCCTAAACCCTAATTGATTATAGTCGCCACCCCAGAATTCTAAGGCCGAAAATCACCATTGCTTTTCCTCATTTATCTTCCAATCCACTCAACGATTCAAGAATCTTCCAACTAGAAGATTGAAGAGCTCGATGAGATCTTTAATATCAACGGTCAAGATCGCGAATAGCTTCATGGATCAGAGGCAAATTGGAGATGAAGTGCACGCGTTGCGCACGGTTTTCAAGGTGCAATAGAGGGCCGAGCTTCAGGTGGTTTGGGCCGAACGTGGAGGGGATGGAGGTGAGTCGCATGGAGGTGCCTGATCGAAGTATAGGTGAACGATGAAGTTGCAAAAATTAACCCTAATCTAGATGTTGGGTTCGGCTATAGCCTGTAGCCGTGCGCACGAAAAAGATGGAGGGGGGGGGGTGCGTCCTACGGTCCAGATGGGGAGAAAGCAAGATCCAATGGCTTAGGTTTAAAGATTTATAATTAATTGTTGTAAATATTTTATATAAAATTCGTGAAAACTTGTAAAATCAATATCTTTTTCATACGAGGTCGAAAATGCGCGAAACCAGTTGCGTTGGAATCGTATGGATGAGCACTACGCTATGGAATTGGATTGGAGTCGTTTGGAGTTAGTGAGAATTTTGGGTAAAATTAAACGTCCGTTTAATTTTATTCGAAATAAATCGCTAAAATGAAATTGAAATCAAGGTGAGAACTTCTCACTCAATCGAATCAGTTTCAATTTTATTTTAAATAGTTAGATTTAAAATATTTGAATGCATGTTTGAATGATGATTGATATCTATTGATTGTTAAAATAGACATTATACGCCGTTAGTAAGCAGATGTTATTTATTAAAAACATATACCGCGAATATTTCATAAACAGTGAAATTGGTATTATATATAATAGCAATATATATATATTGGCATATGTATATATTGGAGTTATTGATTTCCCGCATTTTTTGTTTAGCGGATGAGACCCTATTGCGTCGTTATTAAGCGGATAATATTTAATAAAAACATATACCGCGATAATTTCGTACTGGAGCGAAATTGGTATTGTGCTAATGTTTGTGGATGCAGGAAAACAGGTTGGAGGGATCCAACTGGATTCCTCAACAGTATTTATTTGATTTCAGATATTTTGATATTTGATGGATTATCATATCGATATATGATATCGTTATTGTCGTGATTGACTATTTGGTATGTAGCATCATTGGACCAAACTTTGGAATTTTTAAAATGATTTTTTTAATTTGATTTTTGAAATATACTATATGTTTGGAATTGATCCATGTTAAATAAATAAACGTTATAATTTTTAAAGTTATAAAAATTATGGTTTTTGTGAAATATAGTTAAAAGCTGATTTTTGAGAAATAAGGGTTAATGATTTTATAAAATAGTTTAAATTGGATTTTAGAATTTATTGTGAAAAGTTTAAATATATGATTTATAAAATTTAATTATTTTATGAATCAAAATGGTGAAATAATAAAGGAGTTTAAAGACGTTTTAAAAGAATAATATAAATTGAATTATATTTAGAGATTTATAAATGGATATTTATAAATTGAAATATTGAAATTATAAAACGAGTTTTTATAAGTGTTTGAATGAAGTGAAAATGAATTTCATAAATTGAATGAAATTTATAGAGTTATAAACGGTGAAATTATAAATGGAATTTTATAAACAGTAGGTTTATAAAATTTATAAAGTCATTAAAAGAATGGTTTTGGATAAATAATTGAATCTTATAAGTTATAAGATTTATAATTATGAAGTTCAAAGGAACGATTTTTGTGAACGAATAAATTATAAGTATTTAACTTATAATATGAACCTTTAGTTTATAATTGAGTTATAAATCGAATAGGTTAATAAAGAAAATTTATAAAAGGAAGTTGTTATAAAATAAATAGAAATGGAATTTATAAACGTTGTCTTATAAATTCGTAAACGACTTATTTTGATAAGTAAATTGTTGAAACCTATTAATGGAGTTATATTCACATTTTTGACTGTGAATAATCCTTTAAAATGAAATGTATAAAAGGATGAAATTGATTAACGTAGTATATTCACGTTTTTTTGAATAGTGAATAATATGTTAAAGAAAATGTTTAGATTTGATGTCTTAAATAGAAATTAAAACTATCTAACGATGTTTTAAAATGTGTTGAGATTCGAAACCATAGATTTCAACATTTATTGTTGAAATAGACGTTTTCGAGAAATAGAAGGAAATAGTGGACTATAACACTGTTGTTATAGTAAATGATTTCTGAAAGGAAATGTTTTGTATAGTATTGGGATTTATATATCTATTTTAAATTTCGAATCCCTATACTGGTGATTTTGGGACGTTGTAACGATGTTTTACGCAACATTCGTTTTGGCCCAAATAAATATGTTTAAGAGAATGATTTCCTTAAAGAATGAAATATATACTTAATTTTGATTGAAGTATATTGAATATTTTCCAAGTGTTGAAAATAAATAAGTTCATGAATTACTTATTAAATAAGTATGGAAATGTTTTCCAATATAAATTGAATATTCGAGAATTTATCTTTTTGAAGATAAATTGAAATGAATAATTGAAGTCATATATTCATGAATATTTTAGAATGAAAATTCACTATAGAATTTATGAATAAAAAGGGGAATTTGTTTAAAAATAAATATTGATTTATTTTTGAAGTGTGAAAATTATATATCTAGTAAAGATATTTTGGAAAATAAATAATTTGGAAAATTATTTGGAATCTGGTGATGTGTGCATATCAATTGATAGTTCAATAACCGACTATCAATATTTCCCTTTGAATGGGTAATTGATGTGATTTGTTTGAATTTGAATGCCACACTTATTTTTTAATAAGCGCTCTCCATTCGGGTTAACCGGGAAAGGACCATGGGGTCGTATAACCCATTCCGAATATGTGATACGTCGTTGTGAATTGCATTGAAGATCGGTGTTGAAGACCCGGTATTTGCGAGAGCGATAGGATGACCTATCGATTGACTCTGCACTGAGTAGCTACGGTATTGAGTTCTCCATATGTGATGGTGAATCCGATCAGGATTGTGAATATCCGGATTGCAAAGACTTCTTTGTAAGTGCCTTCGGTTTTGTTCGAGCCCGGAACAGACTTGTACGGATTGTAAGTCTGACATTACAAATTGAGATATAAAGCAGATTTCTTTCAAATATATTTCTGTTGGTGGCGGAGAATTTATTCTTTTAGCTTAACACCCTTCTCTGAGACGTACGAGCTCAGAGGTTATGTAGTTGAATGTTATCAGCGATATATTCCCAATTTGGTAATGTGACATGCTGAGTGCTGCTGTAAATGATCATTGTGTTGATTATTTGTGATAGGATCGTTTATTTGATCGTCTATCTTTGTGATCATTTCTATGATCATTTGTTGACCCAAAGCATGGCTTTTGTATAAAGTGTGTTTTTGTGGACGTGACTTCGTCGAGCCTCACAAACCGGTAATGGTCGAAACAGGAATTGTGCGGCAAGGTTTCCAGGGATCGCTTCCCTAGGGTATGACCATTCCTTCTGGAAAAGGGTAGTATCATGGTATGGAGCCCAGATACTTACTCATGTTGAAAACACTTTATGATTGTGTGATGATGGTGACGAGCGCTCGTTTAAAGGTCCCAAAGGACCGGGGGTGGTATATCTGAGGGTTTGTAATATCCCTTGGGAAAAGGGATTCCCGGCTTTGTTTAGCGGAGAACGGTGGTTCTCGGGGCGTCCATCCGGAGGCGTTTCCATGTGGCAATGGGAAGTTCCTTGGCCTGACCATTTGTTGGAAAATCCATTCTTCAAATACGAGATTTGTACGGTTTTAGTTGTATAACCTGCTATGGAATGTGGCGGTAACCCGCTATTGAACATGGTAGCTATAGTAGGCATACGATAATGGTCGTATGTTGGCTAAGATTTATATTCTACTTTCGAAATGAATTTTTCCTACACTATGCACTAATAATAGTATGAAATGTTCTTTTTAAATGCGTATCAAGCATCTTTGACTATCATAAGGAGAAATCTCCTCCGATTCTGCGTTTGCATTGTGTGTGTGTGCGGGAGGCCTTATGGTAGTCTCATTTTCAAAAGCATTGCGAATTGACTTTAAAAATATTCCTCTATTTTTGATTTTAAAGATAAATAAACTGTTTGGAGTTCTCGCACCAGTCACATGACTGACTCGGAGTTTATTGTTTTCCTTCCTAAACTCTGGGTGCCCACCAATTTTCACACGGGCAGTCAAGAGTAAGGTTTATCAGGATATTCTAGATATTCTGGAGTTGCTGGAGGCAAGATGGATGGCATGGCGTATTTCTAGTTTATATAGTATTTCTTTTTCCGCTGCACTGTTTGTTGTTGTTGTTGTACACTCTGATGATATGATGTAATGAAATGTAATGTATAAAATGTAATAACTGATATAGTTCTTTGTTTAAAGATTATTCATTTATTATTATATGTTGTTCCGCTGCGAATTGTGAGATTCTGTTGTTGTTCAGTTGTTTTCTATTCCGTTCTATTTTTCTTTCTGTTCTATTTTCTATTTTCTCTTCTCCTTATTTTCTATGTATTTTCTGTTTCCTATCTTCTCTCCTCTCCATCTTCTATCTTCTTATCTCTTCTTTTCTACGTTTTCTTTTTCTTAAACCCTCAGTGTTCGGTTTTCCGTCGTTCGATTTCTCGGCAGTCGATAAAGTGAGTATCGATGTTGAATTTTCGGAAGACGAAGAATCGGGTCCTGACAATGTGGTATCAGAGCTTATGGTTAAGCGACAACCATGGTTCTGTTGGGTATTACTCATTAGAGATAGAGTCAGTAGTTCTCTAGATTGAGTTTGAGTGTAATAATAGCTATGAGAGCGTATTTGTTAGTGAATATATAAAATTATTTTATATTGTGATGGTTGGTTTATTGAGTGGCATATGAACTTTCGTCAGCGTGGTCCGCAAGACTATGCCGAAGGGGTTTCTAAACACTTGAATAGAACAATTCGGCACAATATTGATTTTAAAATTGGGTAAATGAAATAATTTTACCTTGAGTATATTTTGTATATAAAGAAAATAATTTTTCAGAATTATTAGAGTGTATATAAGTGGATTGTTTGATTGTTAAGTTGTTTGAATAATCTAAATTGAAGAATAATTGTATAAGCAAAAGAATTATAAGAATGGAATTATAATTAAAGTGATTTACAATTGTGAAATAAACTTATATATATAAGAAGTGAAACTATATGAATATATTTATAAATATGAGTTGTAAATGAAAATGAATTGGAAATTGAATTGAATAAATGATTGAATGTGATTAAAGTTGATATGGAATAATGAATGTAGGTGTTAATTCATTAAAATCTAATGTTATTGAAAGTTGAATAATTGAATGAAAATCAATTTAAATTAAACCAATTGAAAGTGATGGTGTTGAAACCAAATTGAATGAATATAAGCAAAGGAATTTGGTTGTAATTAATATACATTGATTGTCATATGGTTGTTAGATGATTGTATATAATTCATTAAGTATTAATGAAATTGAATTTGATTTGGAAGTGAACCAACTTGAATATGAATTAGTGAATATAAACTAATAGAAAATGAATGTTAGTAAGAACATCCACTATCAATAAATCAAATGTGATTAAATTGAAAACCAATTCATTGAATATTAATGAGAATATGAATGAATATTTATTGGTTATGAATGATAGTTGGTTGATGTCTGCATTTGTTGCTTTTGTTTCATTTGCTATGTGACATATATAGTTGTTATGGAGATATATGTTGTATATTGAGATTATTTTCATATATGCATGTTCTCATGTTGTTTGTTGAGTGTTTAGTAGGTGCGGATCGCGTTTGCTTCGCATTTGGAGCTCGCTTTCGCGCTATATTAGCCGTATATGCTTGCTAATAAAATATAAGGTACATATCTCGGATTAAATATCGTACTTTTATACTTTTTTCCCTGCGGGATGCCTCATTACTTGATGAGATGTATATTTGTGATATATATACTGTCATTTTTTTTCGGATCGAGCCGCGCAAAGGAGACTATGGCGAATTTTTCCGAAAATTTAAGGCGTTAGAAAAAAAAAATTGAGAAAATTGGAAAATTTTTGAAAATTTTAACTTTAATTTGGAATGGAAAGTTAAACAATAGTAATTGTTTTTGACAAGATAACTAAGTATGATTTGAAAACTTAGTAAAGTATTATAAGAAATTTAACTATGGATTTTGAAAAATTAATAGATTCTGTAATTTTTCTTACTTGTTAATTTCGAGGACGAAATTCTTTAAAGGGGGGAAGATTGTAACGACCCAGAATTTTTAATAATTAAAATTTGAATATTTAATTAATTTTAAATATTTATAAGTGAATTTATAAGTCAAATAAATTTTATTTTGAATAGTTGGATTTAATTGGATAATTAAATCGATAATTTAATATGTTAAATTATGGAAATAATTGAAAATTGAGTTAAATATGATTGAAAATGATTTGTAAAATTTTATTTTATCATATTGGAGTTAGAACAATATTTTAGAACTTTTAAAATCGAATTTAAAGCTAATTTGTGAAAATTGAATATTTTAATATTTAAATCGACTAGTGAAAATAGTCAAATTTTGAACAGTCTCAGAATTGAACGAAACCAGTTCCATTGGATCCGTAATAGTTATTTATTACCGGATTTCAATTTTCGTGTCAATCGGAGTTATCGTTTGATCGTGGCAGCTCGAAACGCATCGAATTATTTTTAATTTTAATTTGGCGAGTTAAAATAGTTTTTTTTTCAAAAAGTCTCGAATTTCGACGAAACCAGTTTCATCGGATCCGTAATGTGATATTATTGTAAGGTTTCAAATTTCGTGTCAATTGGATTTACCGTTTGTCCGATACAAATTAAAACGCCTAGAAAATCGTTTAAATCGGTTTAATTTAAATTGAACGTTTATAGCCATAACTCGCACAGATGTCCGAATTAGCTTTCGAAACCTGTTCCATTGTGTCCGGAACGCGGGGTAAACCCTAGAAACGCTGGTTACGGTGCGTGAATCGGAGTTCGGAATTTCCGGGATGAATAGTGTCGTTCGAAATTCTATAAATAGCCCCCCACTTAAAAAAAAAATAACAAAACCTAAACCCTAATTGCTTATAGCCGCCACCCCAGAATTCTAAGGCCGAAAATCACCATTGCTTTTCCTCATTTATCTTCCAATCCACTCAACGATTCAAGAATCTTCCAACTAGAAGATTGAAGAGCTCGATGAGATCTTTAATATCAACGGTCAAGATCGCGAATAGCTTCATGGATCAGCGGCAAATTGGAGATGAAGTGCACGCGTTGCGCACGGTTTTCAAGGTGCAATAGAGGGCCGAGCTTCAGGTGGTTTGGGCCGAACGTGGAGGGGATGGAGGTGAGTCGCATGGAGGTGCCTGATCGAAGTATAGGTGAACGATGAAGTTGCAAAAATTAACCCTAATCTAGATGTTGGGTTCGGCTATAGCCTGTAGCCGTGCGCACGAAGAAGATGGAGAGGGTGGGGGGGGGGGTGCGTCCTATGGTCCAGATGGGGAGAAAGCAAGATCCAATGGCTTAGGTTTAAAGATTTATAATTAATTGTTGTAAATATTTTATATAAAATTCGTGAAAACTTGTAAAATCAATATCTTTTTCATACGAGGTCGAAAATGCGCGAAACCAGTTGCGTTGGAATCGTATGGACGAGCACTACGCTATGGAATTGGATTGGAGTCATTTGGAGTTAGTGAGAATTTTGGGTAAAATTAAACGTCCGTTTAATTTTATTCGAAATAAATCGCTAAAATGAAATTGAAATCAAGGTGAGAACTTCTCACTCAATCGAATCAGTTTCGATTTTATTTTAAATAGTTAGATTTAAAATATTTGAATGCATGTTTGAATGATGATTGATATCTATTGATTGTTAAAATAGACATTATACGCCATTAGTAAGCGGATGTTATTTATTAAAAACATATACCGCGAATATTTCATAAACAGTGAAATTGGTATTATATATAATAGCAATATATATATATATTGTTATATGTATATATTGGAGTTATTGATTTCCCGCATTTTTTGTTTAGCGGATGAGACCCTATTGCGGGTAATTAAGCGGATAATATTTAATAAAAACATATACCGCGATAATTTCGTACTGGAGCGAAATTGGTATTGTGCTAATGTTTGTGGATGCAGGAAAACAGGTTGGAGGGATCCAACTGGATTCCTCAACAGTATTTATTTGATTTCAGATATTTTGATATTTGATGGATTATCATATCGATATATGATATCGTTGTTGTCGTGATTGACTATTTGGTATGTAGCATCATTGGACCAAACTTTGGAATTTTTAAAATGATTTTTTTTAATTTGATTTTTGAAATATACTATATGTTTGGAATTGATCCATGTTAAATAAATAAACGTTATAATTTTTAAAGTTATAAAAATTATGGTTTTTGTGAAATATAGTTAAAAGCTGATTTTTGAGAAATAAGGGTTAATGATTTTATAAAATAGTTTAAATTGGATTTTAGAATTTATTGTGAAAAGTTTAAATATAGGATTTATAAAATTTAATTATTTTATGAATCAAAATGGTGAAATAATAAAGGAGTTTAAAGACGTTTTAAAAGAATAATATAAATTGAATTATATTTAGAGATTTATAAATGGATATTTATAAATTGAAATATTGAAATTATAAAACGAGTTTTTATAAGTGTTTGAATGAAGTGAAAATGAATTTCATAAATTGAATGAAATTTATAGAATTATAAACGGTGAAATTATAAATGGAATTTTATAAACAGTAGGTTTATAAAATTTATAAAGTCATTAAAAGAATGGTTTTGGATAAATAATTGAATCTTATAAGTTATAAGATTTATAATTATGAAGTTCAAAGGAACGATTTTTGTGAACGAATAAATTATAAGTATTTAACTTATAATATGAACCTTTAGTTTATAATTGAGTTATAAATCGAATAGGTTAATAAAGAAAATTTATAAAAGGAAGTTGTTATAAAATAAATAGAAATGGAATTTATAAACGTTGTCTTATAAATTCGTAAACGACTTATTTTGATAAGTAAATTGTTGAAACCTATTAATGGAGTTATATTCACATTTTTGACTGTGAATAATCCTTTAAAATGAAATGTATAAAAGGATGAAATTGATTAACGTAGTATATTCACGTTTTTTTGAATAGTGAATAATATGTTAAAGAAAATGTTTAGATTTGATGTCTTAAATAGAAATTAAAACGATCTAACGATGTTTTAAAATGTGTTGAGATTCGAAACCATAGATTTCAACATTTATTGTTGAAATAGACGTTTTCGAGAAATAGAAGGAAATAGTGGACTATAACACTGTTGTTATAGTAAATGATTTCTGAAAGGAAATGTTTTGTATAGTATTGGGATTTATATATCTATTTTAAATTTCGAATCCCTATACTGGTGATTTTGGGACGTTGTAACGATGTTTTACGCAACATTCGTTTTGGCCCAAATAAATATGTTTAAGAGAATGATTTCCTTAAAGAATGAAATATATACTTAATTTTGATTGAATTATATTGAATATTTTCCAAGTGTTGAATATAAATAAGTTCATGAATTACTTATTAAATAAGTATGGAAATGTTTTCCAATATAAATTGAATATTAGAGAATTTATCTTTTTGAAGATAAATTGAAATGAATAATTGAAGTCATATATTCATGAATATTTTAGAATGAAAATTCACTATAGAATTTATGAATAAAAAGGGGAATTTGTTTAAAAATAAATATTGATTTATTTTTGAAGTGTGAAAATTATATATCTAGTAAAGATATTTTGGAAAATAAATAATTTGGAAAATTATTTGGAATCTGGTGATGTGTGCATATCAATTGATAGTTCAATAACCGACTATCAATATTTCCCTTTGAATGGGTAATTGATGTGATTTGTTTGAATTTGAATGCCACACTTATTTTTGAATAAGCGCTCACTATTCGGATTAACCGGGAAAGGACCATGGGGTCGTATAACCCATTCCGAATATGTGATACGTCGTTGTGAATTGCATTGAAGATCGGTGTTGAAGACCCGGTATTTGCGAGAGCGATAGGATGACCTATCGATTGACTCTGCACTGAGTAGCTACGGTATTGAGTTCTCCATATGTGATGGTGAATCCGATCAGGATTGTGAATATCCGGATTGCAAAGACTTCTTTGTAAGTGCCTTCGGTTTTGTTCGAGCCCGGAACAGACTTGTACGGATTGTATGTCTGACATTACAAATTGAGATATAAAGCAGATTTCTTTCAAATATATTTCTGTTGGTGGCGGAGAATTTATTCTTTTAGCTTAACACCCTTCTCTGAGACGTACGAGCTCAGAGGTTATGTAGTTGAATGTTATCAGCGATATATTCCCAATTTGGTAATGTGACATGCTGAGTGCTGCTGTAAATGATCATTGTGTTGATTATTTGTGATAGGATCGTTTATTTGATCGTCTATCTTTGTGATCATTTCTATGATCATTTGTTGACCCAAAGCATGGCTTTTGTATAAAGTGTGTTTTTGTGGACGTGACTTCGCCGAGCCTCACAAACCGGTAATGGTCGAAACAGGAATTGTGCGGCAAGGTTTCCAGGGATCGCTTCCCTAGGGTATGACCATTCCTTCTGGAAAAGGGTAGTATCATGGTATGGAGCCCAGATACTTACTCATGTTGAAAACACTTTATGATTGTGTGATGATGGTGACGAGCGCTCGTTTAAAGGTCCCAAAGGACCGGGGGTGGTATATCTAAGGGTTTGTAATATCCCTTGGGAAAAGGGATTCCCGGCTTTGTTTAGCGGAGAACGGTGGTTCTCGGGGCGTCCATCCAGAGGCGTTTCCATGTGGCAATGGGAAGTTCCTTGGCCTGACCATTTGTTGGAAAATCCATTCTTCAAATACGAGACTTGTACGGTTTTAGTTGTATAACCTGCTATGGAATGTGGCGGTAACCCGCTATTGAACATGGTAGCTATAGTAGGCATACGATAATGGTCGTATGTTGGCTAAGATTTATATTCTACTTTCGAAATGAATTTTTCCTACACTATGCACTAATAATAATATGAAATGTTCTTTTTAAATGCGTATCAAGCATCTTTGACTATCATAAGGAGAAATCTCCTCCGATTCTGCGTTTGCATTGTGTGTGTGTGCGGGAGGCCTTATGGTAGTCTCATTTTTAAAAGCATTGCGAATTGACTTTAAAAATATTCCTCTATTTTTGATTTTAAAGATAAATAAACTGTTTTGAGTTCTCACACCAGTCACATGACTGACTCGGAGTTTATTGTTTTCCTTCCTAAACTCTGGGTGCCTACCAATTTTCACACGGGCAGTCAAGAGTAAGGTTTATCAGGATATTCTGGATATTCTGGAGTTGCTGGAGGCAAGATGGATGGCATGGCGTATTTCTAGTTTATATAGTATTTCTTTTTCCGCTGCACTGTTTGTTGTTGTTGTTGTTGTTATTGTACACTCTGATGATATGATGTAATGAAATGTAATGTATAAAATGTAATAACTGATATAGTTCTTTGTTTAAAGATTATTCATTTATTATTATATGTTGTTCCGCTGCGAATTGTGAGATTCTGTTGTTGTTCAGTTGTTTTCTATTCCGTTCTATTTTTCTTTCTGTTCTATTTTCTATTTTCTCTTCTCCCTATTTTCTATGTATTTTCTATTTCCTATCTTCTCTCCTCTCCATCTTCTATCTTCTAATCTCTTCTTTTCTACTTTTTCTTTTTCTTAAACCCTCAGTGTTCGGTTTTCCGTCGTTCGATTTCTCGGCAGTCGATAAAGTGAGTATCGATGTTGAATTTTCGGAAGATGAAGAATCGGGTCCTGACAATATGCCACGAGCAGCTTTCCTTAGTCAAGAGCCTTTCCACTTAGCTTTTGAATCATCTTCGACCAACTTGTCCAAATTCAATCACTAATCAACTAATCAATCAAATCAATTATTCGTCCAAGTAATCAATCATTCAAATAAGATCTAAATAAATAGTTATAACAATAATGGCAATTTCGTAATTAAATGGTCCGAATCTAACAAGCATGAATTCTAAGTAATATCTTGATGAATGAACTAGCATAGGTTAACATATAGTAAAGTGGATATCAAAACTTTATGAACAATGGATCTACATGCAGACTTAAGGAAAATGCATGAAATCGCTATCTTTAACACACAAACAAACCAACGATCCAATATACTCCTTTGGGTCCGTGTGAGAGATAACCACCACTCACCGGATCACCTAAACACTTCAAAAGCTACCAACTCCAGATCTGGACAGCAAAAGATCTAGCTTGATCCGACAAGATTTCCCTTCAAAGGATGAAATCTCTCTTCAATGGATGGAGATCTTCAACTTTGGCTCTTGAATCATCGATTTGATCTTCAATCTTGGATGGAAGGAAGCACTAGATTAGAGTGGAGAAAAGAAGTGAAGAAGTGTCGTAGTCGAGCTCTCAAAATAGCAGCACTTCGTCGCTCCAAAATCCAGTGCCAAAAAGTGAACCAAAGCCGTGTATTTATAGGCAGAAATTTAGGTCGCTCGAATTTAGGTCGATCGCTCTTAGGTCGGTCATGACCTAACGACCTACAGTTTAGGCACTCACGCAACCTAACTCTAAGTCGTTCCGCGACCTAACAAAAGTCACGACCCAACACACACACACACGGCTTAGCACGCACACGACCTAACACTCAACGCAACTGCGCGACCTAAAGGCTTAATGACCTAACACTAGCGCCGACCTAACGAAACAGACCACCTACGACCTAACAAACCCGACGACCTACCTTATGTCGTTCAATGACATAACTATATTGCCGACCTAACGCATAGCCGACCTAACTAAACACACGGCCAAGCGATCACGCCCTAGCTTCCTTAGGTCATTAACTCGCTTCGACCTCTTAGGTCACTTACTCCACTAAGTCGCTAACATCTATAGGTCGCTCAAACTCTATAGGTCGGTCAAGTCTATAGGTTGGTCATTCATATAGGCCGGTCAATACCCTAGGTCGCTCCAAATCCTATAGGTTGCCCCACCGACCTAAGCACTACACGATCTAACCCCTTAGTTGCTCTATCTCCTTAACTCGCTCCAACTCCTTAGGTCGCTAGCTTCCCTTAACTTGCTCACACGACCTAACTTCCACATGAGCTAACCCTGGATGACTTAAACAATACTAACGACCTAGTGGCAACTATTTTATGACATATCGATACGTAAAATACGGGTCGTTACAAGCTTTGTATTGAAAATAAAGTTGAAATCATCTTTGTGAAAGAGTTTGGATATTTACTACTAGTATAGAAACCTTTGTGTTTTAAAGTGACAAAGCACAAAAAAGATTGTACGAAACAATCAATCACCAAAATTTCATGTTGAAAGTAGTGAATTAAATCCAAAGAAATCGATTCCAAATCCATCAAAAATGGATATACCCAAAAATTCCTAAAATATAAGTTATCAAAGTCGAAAAAGATGATAACAACTAATCAGAGAAGAAGAATCGATTAAAGATTGAAAAACAAAGCAAATTGAGCATAAATAGGCAAAACCGGCAAAACAGGAGCAGGTCAGTCAACTAAACTCCCTGAGTCAGTCGACTGAACACAGACCTGAAAAATTCTCGGGCTTCAGCTCAGTCGACTGACTCAGAGAATTCAGTCGACTGAACCTATTTCCTGCATTTCCTATCCCATTTTAAATGAAGTTCAAACTCTCTCAATTTGCAATCTGACATGCACGGATGCTAGGGATTTACGCCTATCGGCTACCCGGTCCTATAAGCTCTTCAATTCATCACCAAAACATGATCAAACAACAAAGTTAGGATTTTTAAAGAATTGAACTCAAAACACCAAAAATTGGAATATTCTCCAATTCAATCCAAACCAAAAGCAAATGCACATGAATAAGTGTTAGCAATTCATACCCAACAACCAAAGATAGATATGGGCATAGATGTGAGATAAAAATCTCACCTTTAAACCCAAAACAAATGAAGAAGAAGCTATAGAGCAATGTCAAGGACAATCACTCTTCAATTCCAACCCAAAGAGCTTGAATCTAAGCTTAAAAGAGAAACATTTCCTAAATTAGGTTTAGGAATTTCTGAAATTGGTAAGAGAATGAGTTGGAGAAGAAGAAGAGGCTTACCAAAGCTTCTTCTATAAATTTGGAGCTAGAACTTGATTTGCAAATGGAAACTAGGGCTTGGAGTTTTAATTTCGCATTCCTCTCTCTATTGTTGCTAAAGCTTGAGTATTAGGAAATAGAAGTAAAGTAATGAAGAGAAGAGGGGTGAAGCTTGGGTCTAATGAGCTGAAACAAAACCAAAGCCCTAAGTGAAAAAGTAGCAAAATTCTACTATCTCCAAACATATCGAAGTTTATACTCAAAAAGATCGCAAATGTCATTTTGAACTCAATGGGGGTGGTCTCGAGTCCTAATTTGACTGTTTGCAAAACGTAGCTTTTCGGACTAAAATCCGACTAACGACGAAATATTTACATAAAATATTTAAATACTCAATCGTAAAATATGCGGGTTGTTACAGACTCCCCTCCTTAAAGAAATTGCGTCCTCGCAATACTTAAGAAGAAAATAAAGAGTAACAACCATAAAAGCATAACAACACAAAAGGAAATTTGAAACAAGAAGTTCAACATAAAGATTATGAAACAGTAAGTCCGAACGTGTTCGCTCGATGAATTCTTCGAATTTCCAAGAGCAATTCTTGGGATTTGAGAACCATTGAACTTTCACAAGAGGAACATCTTTATTTCGAAGGCGCTTGACCTCCGAAGCGAAGATGCGAATAGGATGTTGCTCATAAGTTAAATGGGTGAAGCTTCAATTTCTTCAATAACACCGGGCTTAAGAATAAAAAAATCAAAATCCTAAAGGCATTTCCATAGTTGAAAGACGTGGGAAACGTCCTGAATAGCAAAAAATTAAGCCGGTAATAAAAGGTGGTAAGCCACGGAACTAGTACGTTCGGGGATGGGAAAAGGGCCAATATATCAAGGTGCTAACTTTCCTCATCGATTGAAATGCACAACACCTTTCATAGGTGAAACACGAATAAATACCAAATCTTCCACAGAAAATTTCAATCTCCTTCTTCGGTTATCGGCATAGGATTTTTACCAACTTTGAGCTTCTCTCATCTTATGACGTATAAGGTCGATCTTTTCTATGGAATGATGAATAAAATCTGGACCTAAAACCAGCTTCTCACCGGCCTCAAGCCAACAAGAAGGAGATCGGCATGACCTTCCGTAAAGTGCCTCGAAAGGTGCCATACCAATACTAGATTGGAAGCTATTATTATAGGAAAACTCAACAAAAGAAATATGATCTTCCCAAATTCCACCAAAATCAGGAACACATGCACGAAGAAGATCTTCAAGAGTTTGATTCACACGCTCGGTTTGTCCATCGAACTAAGGATGATAAGCGGTGCTAAAATTAAGCTTCGTTCCCAAAGCTTTTTGAAGACTCTTCCAAAATCCACTAGTAAACAATGGATCACGATCACTAACAATAGAAGTAGGAACTCCATGTAATATAAAAATTTCTTTAATAAAGAGCTTGGCCAAAAGAGGAACAGTCCGATTGGACCGAACGGGAATAAAATGGGCAGATTTAGTAAGTCTATCAACTATCACCCATAGGCTATCATGACCCGAATGAGAATGGGGAAGGCCGTCAATAAAGTCCATGGAAATTTGATCCCACTTCCAAATTGGAATTTCTAAAGGTTGCAATAACCACCCGGGCCTTTGATGCTCGGCCTTAACGAGTTGGCAAATCATGCAACGCTTAACAAAGTAAGCAATATCAGATTTCATTCCATCCCAATAATAAAGTCGCTTCATATCCGCGCACATTTTTCTATTACCGGGATGAATGGTAAATTTAGAACGATGAGAATCTTCTAAAATATCTTTACGAAGATCACTAATATTTGGCACGATAAGTCTACCAAATTTTCGAATGTGTGGTGTCTCGGAAATTTGGGTAATATTTATCTAATAATTTCAATTAATAATTATTTTAAAATGTGAAATATTGATTTAATAACCTAATTCAAACGGAAATTTTCTTTTGAAGATTAATAATTATTTAATTTGTCAAATGATATTCTTTTCAAAATTTATAATAATGATAATTTAATTTGAGAATCTTATTGTTTTCAAATGTTAATTTTTTTTTAAATGATAAAATTGTTTTTCTACGCTAATTTAAAGAATATTTTATTTGTAATGTATATATGTGTACATTGTAAATAGAGAACTTTATTTTAATTTTAATTTAAATTTAATAGGGATATTTTCAAATTTATTATATATATATATATATATGTATAAACTAGGAATTGATTAAATTGATTGAAATTAGTATTTGAAACTTTTCAAAGGTAAATTTAAAAGTCTTTCTTATATTTTCAGAAGAAATATAAGTAAATATTTATTTGTTTATAAATATAATAGTTTATATTGTATTATATTATAAAAGTTTATTTTGTTTTATTTTAAAAATTGTTTTCTTTTGAAATAAACTTAGTTTATTTATATTAGAGTATAGTATTTTGATTTGAAACTTTGAAATAAAATATAATTCAACATTCTTATTCTTTTTAAAATTTTCTCTTTTGAAAATTAGTTTTAAAAATATTATTTTGAAAACATTCAAACAAACATTTAAATTGTGCATAATTTTATAAAGAAGTTTATATGTAAACATGTAATCATTTTGAAGGCTAATGTAATTAAAACATTTAAAACATGCTAAATTAAATTAGATATTGTTTTAGATAGATTTAAAACACATTCATAAATTAAAGAAATTTCTTTTAATATTAAGATAAACAAGTGTAAGATTTTATGCATAAGGAATACACTTGTAAACATTTGACATACTAAGATAACAAGTGGCATTGTTTTAAAAACATTTTATTTAAAAAATATATTAAGACAAGAAACTTAGCAAATTCATTTTTGTTAAAAGCATTATCTTCAATTGAATCTGAAAATCAGATTTTAAGTAAAAATCAAAACCAAATTCAATATAAATTCTTAAAACCCAAACTCAGTTCATGTTAAAAACTGCAAAATCAAGTTTCAACTCTAGCAAAGAAGAATTGGGGTTCAGCAGAAAACTCATCTAAATCAATCAACATCATGCAGTTTTAATTCAACAATCAAAATA
Source organism: Allium cepa (assembly GCA_030765085.1). NCBI lineage: Eukaryota > Viridiplantae > Streptophyta > Magnoliopsida > Asparagales > Amaryllidaceae > Allium > Allium cepa. The sequence continues at coordinate 181,049,624 of CM060940.1, forward strand.
CAGTTTAAAATCAACTACAGCAGATTCAACTTTCAAAAGCAACATGCAAAGCAGGTTCCTGGAAATGTGAAAATGCTTCTCTGCTTCTTCAACTAATAGGTGAGTAAATTTCCATTTTAAAAACAGTTTTCTTTTAAAATCAATGCTAAGAAATTTATAGAACTCAAGTTCTATATCACAGAAATCAAAAACTGTCATGATGAAAACTGCCCTGTTTTTAATTAAAAATGAGTAACCTCACAATACAAAAAGCCTAAATTATTTGTGCATGTGTTTTGATAAAAGTAAGTATGTTTGTTTGATTATAGTGTGATGATGTTCTGTGTGTATATGTATTAATATACATATGAGTGTTGCCAGATACCTGTTTCTGCCTTTAAAAACGAAGAATCCTTAAATAAAATCCATTTTCTCCTGATTGATTCTCTATTAGGATTTGTCTTGTGAACAAAATGTGTTTGTTTGGTATAGATTCAGATTTATAAATTATGATTTAGTTTAATCAAAATCTGTTGCCTCTGAAAACTACAAAATCAGTCATCATTGAATTTTAAAACATATATCATACATCTTAAAATATTGTAAACAGATTCATAATTTGAATGCATGATTGAAATCATGAATTTTAAACCAAATATCACATTTTAAATTAACTATGGAGTTAGTATTTCTGTATTGTACAGAATTGGGAATTTTGGGTTTTTCTGATTGTCAAGTGGTATTAGGGTGATTTGGTTCTGCCTGGAGGTGGAGAATTGATGTGAGAGTGGGGGAAAATTTAGAAGAAGATGATCAGAAGTGGGTGGCGATGGTAATTGTTTTTTTTCTGTTTCAAGCCCTAGTTTGAAGTGGTCGAGATTTTGTAGCTTCGTGATTGCTATGGTGCACCGAGTGTTACCAGATTTTGGGGAGTTGCAGATGAGACATAGAAGGAGGGTTGGCCGGAGTCTCAGGGTTGCTGATGGTCAGAAATGGTTGTCGCGACTGTTAACAGGTTTTGGGGTGATGCAGTAGTGAGTGTTCCAGGTTTGGTTCAACTATCTCGAATTTGTTTTTCGAGCTGCAGTGAATTGATGGAGGCCGTGATCGTGCGGGGTGATGGTCGGCGTCTTGGTGAAGTGGATTTGAGTGGCTGGAGATCGCCAGAGTGACGGTGCATATGCACCGTGCATATGTCGTTTTCTGGTGAACTTGTGGAGCTGTGCAGTCTTGTGTCTCGAGTTTCTCTAGGGTAATCCGAGAATTTTACTCAAAGTAGTCAGGGCTTTTGCTCGGAGTAGTTTTTGAGAGTTCTCGGGTATGTTTAGTGCAGGTTATTAAACCTGTCTGTATGCAGTTTTAAGCAAGGATTTTAAATTGAATGGAATTTAAAAGTCAAGGCAGAATTTTAAGCAAGGATTTAAATTCCATGTTAAGTTGAATTTGAATCCAAAGTTTTTAAAAATGAAAATTTTAAATTTAAAGGAAGATTTAAATTAGAATTTAAAATCAAGTTTAAATATGAGTTCAACTTTACTATAGATTCAAATTCTTGAATTTAAATTAGTTTGTAAGTTTTAAAGTTGAACAAGTTTAAAATGTTTTAAAGTAGAATTTAAAAATGAATTTGTTTTCAAATAAGTTTAAACTTGATAAAAAAAAATTTCTTTAATATTTGAACTAAAGTTATGAAATGTTTAACTTTAATTTGAAAGTTAAATAAACAATTTATTTTTAACCTTGATTTTTTTAGTAAAATTAAGAAATTTAGATTTTTAAATTTTTCTTATCTAAATAATGATGGGTCCTTACTTTTATTTTTTAGATTTATAAATTAATTTAATTGTGGATAAATGTTTATATGGTTAAACATTTTAAATCTTAAATTTTAAAATGGAATTTGAATTAAATTTAGAAATGTATTGTTTTAAATACGTTTGAATGTTAATAAAGTCATTAATAAGTAAATGAATTATTTTGGAAATAATTAAGATAATTAAGAATTTACTTATTTATTTGATTTTAAATAATGACTTGAATTAATTTATAATTAGAGATGATTAATGAAAATTAATCTAAGACAATTTTTTTAAGTAAGTAATTAAAGAAAATATTGTTAATTAATAATGATAATTATCTAAGGATAATTAAGTAATTAATTAATATGATTAATTTTGATAATTAATTAGATTAATTAATTTAAGGTAATTAATTTTATCTTGTTAAGTATAATTACTTGATAAAAGTAATTAAGGGATTAATTTCTTATTGTAATTAAGTTTGATAATGTGATTTGTTTAAGTTAATTAATTTATTTTAATTAATTTAAGTAAATAATTTGATGGTTTAATGGGAGTAATTACTTAATGTAATTAATTGAGCAATATTACTTGGAGAAGTAGTAAATGATAATTACTGGAATGTAATTAGTGAAGATGATTTATAATTAAGTAATTTGGGTAATTACTTTTGTAATTAATCAAGGGATTAATTAATGAGGATAATTAACTATGGAATAATTAATTTGTTAATGAGTAATTAAGGGTAGTTAATTACTGGATTAATATTAATCAAGGGTGATTAATAATTGTAGATTAATTACTAAAGGTAATTAATTTTAAAATAAAGTAATTAATTTAAATATAGATTAGAGATCATTAATTAATATAATTAATGATGTAATTAAGGATTGTTTAATCAAGTAATAATTAATAATTAAGTGATTAATTAATGTAGTTAATTAAGAATAAATGTAATTAATTATAGTTAATAAATTAATAAAGTAATTAAAGGTTAATTACTTATGGTTAAGGTTAATTAATTTGTGAAATTAATTAAAGACTAATTACTTATTGTAATTAGAGAATGATTAATCAAGTTGAATACTTAATGAATGATTAATTAACTAGGTTAATTAATTAATGGATTTTAAGCAGGATTTATAGATGTGTTAATTAATTTAATTTATTTTAAATTAATTAGAGATAGAAGTAATTAATTTAATTCATTTTAAATTAATTATAGATGGTGGTTAATAAATCTTTGCTTATGGATGATATTGATTGGATGATTGTGATCTCATTAATGAGATGAGTAGTATCTATATGATATGGATGCTTAGTTAAAATATGATAATATGGATTACCTGGTTGTGATGATTACCTGTTTGTGATGATGATACAGATTATCTGTTTATGATGAGAATGTGATTATCTATTGTGATATGTAATTATCTATCTGTGTGTAATAGATAATGATGAATTGACTTAATTGTTTAAACTAAATTCACTTGGACATTAAGATGGCATTTGGATTTCGATGAGACCGGGATCGGGTTTCCAAATTGGAATTCCAAAAACCACATCGATCCAAATTAAACGTTAGGTCGTGAATCTCAAGTGAAGAGTGAAGACTCGTAGTGTAAGGACTATTCGTCAGTATAACTCTAAGGGTGATTCCGTGATGAGTTTTACGGAATAGTACTTTCAGGATTGAGATGGTGATTTAGAGTGCAAGGGTTATCGTCGTTAACTTTGATGGTGATTCCAATACAAATGTAACGAGATAATGCCTTTGGTTTCATTCGAACCCAGAACAAACTTGTATGGATATAATGCTTTCACAACATCGTCAGGTGGACGATGAGCATTCTAAGATTAATGTGTCCTATAAAGGTAATCGTAGCCTCAAGCCTCATCAACCGAGAATGGCTAAAACAGGGGAGGTGCAGAAGGGCTAAGTGGGTCATGCCCAAGTAGGACGAGATTTACCCCTGTCTAGAGGTCCCTTTATATTTCGGCTTTGTGGCAGTCGACGACGACCAATCTGCGGGGTGGTCTTGTTCGGGACTGTTCAGTAAGGAATGGTCCCTGCTTTGTGTGGCAGGGGAGTTAGGATGGCTCCTCGATACGGTGATCTAGGCCACGTACTGTGACGGGCAGTACCCCAGAGGCCCTGACATTGATGGAAACCCATTCTTCCTACGAGACCCTAAGGTTTTGATTGTATTACCCACTTTTGTGGCTAGTAGCTGAAATTTAATAGATGTAACAATTTCGACTATTTCTTATTTACTTGAAAATCCTAGACACGTTATAATATCACTGGATTTCCTGTCAAACGTTTTGGTTAGCGTAAGGTAAAAACTTTTCCTTGTTTATGTATGGGAAGTCTTACATGATACCTTTTCTTTCCAAAAATATTTTCCAAAGTTAAGCAACTTTAAAACCGTTTACTTACACCAGGCCCATGTCTGACCCGAGTGTTTATTTTCTGTTTTATTAAACTCTTGGGTACTCATATTATGTATGAGTAGTCAAGTGATTCAGGATTGCTTTGAAGAGTTCTGGAGGAGATATGGAGCAGGAGGCTTCGATGTGTAGATATATATAGTGGTTCCACTGTGTTTGTGTTGTATCTGTTTCCTATGATGTACTTGAATTGTAATTGCTAGACAGATGTTTATAACTGTCTAGTTTGTGTTGTATTAGCTGTATAACTCTGATGTATATGATATATGTAAAGTATTATGTGATATAATATAATTTATTCGTTCCGCTGTGAGATTCTGATGTTGTCTGTTTCTTTCTTTTCTCTTTTCTACCCCTTTCTTTCTTCTTAATGATGCGTCTTTATGGAATGAAAGGCGGGTCGTTGCAGAATGACGCCACAAGAATCAATATCAAAGTCTTTCAAACCTTCAATATCAATTTTATCCCTACAATTTTGGCTAAGAAAAGCCAATTCAGGATCTAGCTTTTGAGCTTTAAGAATGCGGTCAAAAAGAGAAGGATGCGCCTCAAGGCTACATAAAGCCAAAGATGAACATAAATCGGACTCACGATCTCGAATCTCACAAGTGGATAAAATTCCGAGATCATTCCATTCAGATATCATCATGGAAACTACTGCTTGCAGCTTACGGCTAAGGGCGTCGGCACCACGATTTCCCTTTCCGGGAGCATAAAGAATATCAAGATCATAAGATGCAAGGAACTCGAGCCAACGTTGTTGACGTAAATTAAGTTCCTTTTGAGAAAATAAACATTTCAAAGATTTATGATCGGAACAGAGAATGAATTTCTTCCCCAAAAATAAATGATGATGCCAAACTCTAAAATTCGACAACAATAGCCGCGACGGCTAGATCATAAGTGGCATAACTAGTCTCGATAGGCTTTAATTGAATAGAAGCATAAATGATAGAACATTCTCTTTCGCAAGAGAACGACACCCAAACCAATACGACTAGCATTGGTACAAACAATGAAGTCTTGGTTTCCTTCGGGAATCACAAAAATATGAGTATTGGAAAAGAATTCTTTTAATTGACCCTCTTTTCTGAAAAGCTAAAACTTTCAAAATTACAATTAACTTTATGTAATCATCTTTCTAGAAAAATTTACATTGTACAAGTCAATTTATTGTATCTGATTGTCTCATCAAAGCCTTTAGGAGATTCCTATCGACAACGTTGATCAAGCGCATCGACCAGAATTTTTAAAACTCTAAATGGGCAATAAAATCACAAAATGATCTTATATATGACAAAAATATCTCTTAAAAAGTTTTAAGAATATTATTTGCTCGTTTAAGAACACATCCAACTATACTTATAAATAAATCTTATGAAAAAGATTTGTAAAATTTTTAAATTGCTATTTTCATCCAAAATCAACAAATACAACAATGGTCTCATCGAAATATTCATAGAATACTCAATTTATAAAATGGATGAAATAAGCTGGACAAACTGAATGACATAATAAGTCATTCATAAGAATCATAACAAGTGCGGAATGCGGTAAGTGGAATGCTAACTTCCGCGACGCGTAGCAAATGAAAACCGGTGGCGAGGTCGAGCTGAAAAGACCTTAACGCTACTCAAAAGATTGCTTAGGTGATAACCCTAAGACAAGCTCAAAAATACCGAAAAATTCACAACTACCCAAATGAGAGAAATAACACTTTACTCAACATGTAGGCTTAAAGAATAAAATGATGCCACCAAATTGGAACCGAAATCACAAAGGAAAAATAGAAATATGCTTAACAGATTAAGAATGTCGAAGATGAATAGTCCACTCGGAAAAATAGGATATGGGCTTCATAAAGATTAAGCCAATCCTTTCACACAAATCAATTTCGAAGCCTAAGTAACGCATAACATGCAAATCGGCTCGGAAAGAAAAAATCACATAAAATAATCTCAACATCAAAACAAAGCAAATTGAGAATTGCGGATCCACCAACCGGATTCACAATTCTCAAGGAAGTCATCAAGCCTAAAATGTTTTAAAGAAAAAGAATCAACAAGTTCTTTTGATATAAAATAGTGAGATGAACCCATATCAACAAGAATTCGAAAGGATAATCACAAAACAAATGTAATCAAGGATTGAATGAGAAATACCTTGACCAAGAGAAGTATCACAAGGGGCTTGCACAACTTTCAATTTTCCATCTCTCCTACTTTGAAGTTTGGGGCAAGAAGATAAATAATGACCCAAAATTTTGCAATAGCGGCAAGTAAGGGGTTTCAGACACTTAATTACATAGTGTTCCTTCGAAATACAATTGTAGCATACTCCACGATTAGGGATTGGAGTCTTTGCTACCAAGGTAGTTTGCTTCACTTTCTTATTGGGATTGGGGCTTTTGAACTTAATATACCTCTTCTTGAAAATCCCAATATCACCATCAATTCCTTTATCAGCCTCTTCATGTCGGAGAGTATATCCACAAGCTGATTGAAAGGAACTTCAAGTTTCAGAGGTAAAACCGTTTTGGGGTTCTTACTCAAAGATAAACCTTTGATTCTTTACAAGATCCAAAAGTTGTTGGGCAGACATAAATACGCCATCCAGAGAAGGGCTACTGGATTGACCAGTGCTAAGACTGCTAGAACTAACCATTTCTTCTTCTTTAAGAAAGAAAGAAAGAAGAGGAAAAAGGTTATTCTCAAAATAATTATCAAACAATCATGATTGATAAAACAAGGAATCATAAAAGAAAATAGGGTAGAACGGTACGAAGACACGAATTAAATCCTAAGGCACGACTTCTAAGAAAGACTTAGGACAATGATCCTTGCTAGATTATTCTACATTGCTCCTAAGTTTGGCTATAAATAAGCATAACACAAATCAGTCACAGATATCCATATCACAAAGGCGGAAATAGATATGAATATAACACTTAAAAGTGTACATCAGAGTAGTGGTCGAAGAAGATCCATAATACAACAAAAAGAATAGATACAAGTGCTAGACGAAAGAATAAGTACACATCAACGAGTCTCTATCTCGAATGTATACAAAACAAAAACTACCAACTAAAGTATTTAGCCAAAAGTCAGATAATACTCTCGGGTGAGGAGTCAAGTAGAAGCACCTGTAACATCTCGGTCTGACCCGAGTATTATTTAATAAGAAAATAATAAACGAATCAGTCTAGCTATAAATATCAGATAAAATGATATAGAATAAGAGATATGACAAAAACGTATGATAACCCTAAAGCCATACTGTAATAAGTATGCAACTGAAAATCAACTAGAGATTAATCAATATCATAAGAATCTTCTCAAAGATCAAGAAAAATGTCATGCTCTTTATTTTTATTCACCAAAGCATAAATATTGACAATTATATCAATGCCAATCACAAAAGTTGATGACACACAAATTCACCAATGCACAAATTTTGCTAAAACTTACCAATGTAAATCACGAAAATTGGCCAAACACAAATTATAGAGATGATCAATAGAAATCCAGAAATCACAAAAAGAGAGAAAGAGGCCTATCACTAGAACAGGAGCATGAAAACTCACCAACACATGTATCACTAAACAGAAAGCTATTCCATGGTTGCTAACCATTAATTTTGAGCCGAGGCTCCACTAAAACGGTTCGAAGACCATGAGCCGGAGCTCCATTAAAACGGCCCGAAGATCCTGGGTCGCTACCCCACCAAGCCGAAGCTCCATTAAAAATGGGGTTTAGTTTCCCTCGCAGACAAAGAGACATCGCATATTGCTAGTCTAATTCACAAAATGATCACCATTGATCGATAAGTGTAAATTACACTAAGCTAGTAAATAAATGAGTTTAGCTTCATGTCCCATAACCACTTGCTTAACTTAATTATTTACGAACAAATTGTAGACTTTCACTCGAGGTTAAGTGTAAATTACACTAAGCTAGTAAATATATGAGTTTAGCTTCATGTCCCATAACCACTAGCTTAACTTAAATATTTACAAAAAGATTGTAGATTTCCACTCGAAAATTGTCACAAAAGATTCAATCGAACAAGTCCAAGAATTAATCGACGAAGTAAACGCAAGCGTTTCATGCCACTTGTTTTACTAAGCCGTTTAATTAGATTTCTCATACGAGTGAGGTAAAGTTTTGTATATACTAATAGATTGGAAAACGGTTGTAATAAATGAGCTTTGTATTGAAAATAGAGTTGAAATCATCTTTGTAAAAGAGTTTGAATATTTACTACTAGTATAGAAACCTTTGTGTTTTAAAGTGACAATGCACAAAAATGATTGTAGAAACAATCAATCACCAAAATTTCACGTTGAAAGTAGTGAATTAAATCCAAAGAAATCGATTCCAAATCCATCAAAAATGGATATACCCAAAAATTCCTAAAATAGAAGTTATCAAAGTCGACAAAGGTGATAACAACTAATCGGAGAAGAAGAATCGATTAAAGATTGGAAAACAGAGCAAATTGAGCATAAATAGACAAAACATGCAAAACAGGAGCAGGTCAGTCGACTAAACTCCCTGAGTCAGTCGACTGAACACAGACCTGAAAAATTCTCAGGCTTCATCTCAGTCGACTGACTCAGAGAATTCAGTCGACTGAACCTGATTTCCTGCATTTCCTATCCCATTTTAAATGAAGTGCAAACTCTCTCAATTTGCAATCGGACATGCACAAACGCTAGGGGTTTACGCCTATCGGCTACCCGGTCCTATAAGCTCTTCGATTCATCACCAAAACATGATCAAACAACAAAGTTAGGATTTTTAAAGAATTTAACTCAAAACACAAAAAATTGGAATATTCTCCAATTCAATCCAAACCAAAAGCAAATGCACATGAATAAGTGTTAGGAATTCATACCCAATAATCAAAGATAGATACAGGCACAGATGTGAGATAAAAATCTCACCTTTAAACCCAAAGCAAATGAAGAAGAAGCTTTAGAGCAATGTCAAGGACAATCACTCTTCAATTCCAACCCAAAGAGCTTGAATCTAAGCTTAAAAGAGAAACATTTTCTAAATTAGGTTTAGGAATTTCTGAAATTGGTAAGAGAATGAGTTGGAGAAGAAGAAGAGGAGGCTTACCAAAGCTTCTTCTATAAATTTGGAGCTAGAACTTGATTTGCAAATGGAAACTAGGGCTTGGAGTTTTAATTTCACATTCCTCTCTCCATTGTTGCTAAAGCTTGAGTATTAGGAAATAGAAGTAAAGTAATGAAGAGAAGAGGGGTGAAGCTTGGGTCTAATGAGCTGAAACAAAACCAAAGCCCTAAGTGAAAAAGTAGCAAAATTCTACTATCTCCAAACATATCGAAGTTTATACTCAAAAAGATCACAAACTTCATTTTGAACTCAATATGGGTGGTCTCGAGTCCTAATTTGACTGTTTGTAAAAAGTAGCTTTTCGGACTAAAATCCGACAAACGATGAATTATTTAAATAAAATATTTAAGTACTCAATCGTAAAATATGAGGGTTGTTACACTAAATTAAGTTAAATCAAAAAATATTTAGTAATTCTTTATTAACACTATTCATCCCCCTCTAGTGTTAATCTTAGCCTTAAGATCCGTAATCCGCATTTCTCACAATTGGTATCAGAGCAAGGTTTTCAAAGTTTCTTAATTGGATTTTTGAAAAGTTTTTAAAATGGCTATATTCGTTTATACTAATTTAGAAGTATTCAAATCATCATTGTTTCATAAGTCTGCATATAATCAATATTCAAATTCAAGTTATCTACCAAAATTGTTTGATGTGCAGGAATCATGCTTTATGGGTGTTGTGGAATGAATCCACAATGGACAAATTGTGCAGATCAGAAAGAACAAATGGATACTTGATAGTGGATGTTCTAGACACATGACTGACAATCCAGATATACCGAACGATATAATATACAAAGATGGAGGATTGGTTAACTTTGGAGACAATTCAAAAGGATATGTGATTGGCATCGGCGAAGTCGGTAATTCTGAAACTCCTACTATTACTAATGTTTTGCTAGTTAAGAATCTGAAACATAATCTGCTAAGTATAAGTCAACTATGTGATAAAGGTTATAAAATTAAATTTGAAAAAGATAAATGTCACATTGAAGATAATAATTCAACCATTATATTTGAGGGAGTCAGGAAAAAGAATATATATTCTTAGTATGAAAGTTTCAAATGATAAACTGTGTCTGTTGGCAAATACAAGTGACCCTTGGATTTGGCACAAGAGATTTGGGCATTTGAATTTCAAACTCCTATCTAGACTGTCAAAACATGATCTAGTAAGAGGTCTCCCTAAAATGAATTTTAAAGTATATAGTTTATGTGATGCTTGTCAATTAGGAAAACTTAGAAAAAACTCTTTTAAGTTAAAAGATATGATTTCAACTTTGAAACCTCTTGAATTACTTCATCTTGATTTATTTGGTCCATCTCAAATTCTATCAATAAATCATAGTAGATATGTCTTTGTAATTGTAGATGATTATTCTAGATTTACATGGACAATATTTTTGAAACATAAAAGTGATACTTTTGAATGTTTTAAGACATTCTCAAAAAGAATTCAAAATCAATTTTCTCTAAAAATTGTTACTATTCGAAGTGATCACGATGGTGAATTTGAAAATGAAAGGTTTGAGGAATTCTGCAATAAAAAGGGAATAACTCACAATTTTCATTTTCGAGAACTCCACAACAAAACGGAGTAGTAGAACGTAAAAATAGGACGATTCAAGAGTGTGCGAGAACTGTGCTTACAGATAATAATTTACTAAAGAATTTTTGGGCAGAAGCTGTTGCTACCGCCTGTTATATTTTGAATAGAACTTTAATTAGACCTCTAACTGATAAGACATCTTATGAACTTCTTTATTCAAAGAAACCTAAGGTATCTTATTTTAGAATTTTTGGAAGTAAATGCTTTATTTTAAATACAAACGATAATTTAGATAAATTTGATCCTAAATCCGACAAAGGTATCTTTATCGGATATTCTAATAGAAGTAAAGCGTACAGAGTGTTTAATTTAAAAACTAATACCATTGAAGAAACAATGCATGTTTCATTTGATGAAAATTTCAAAATTTTTGAAGATACAAATAATGAAGAGGATTTAATCACTCAAAATCAAGAACCTATTGAAACTAATAATGAAATTGATCATCCTAATAAAAGGACAAAACTTTTAAAAGATCACCCTATAAAAAATATACTGGGAGATATGCAGTCTGTTGTTAAAACTAGAAATCAACTAAGTCAAATGAGTAATGTAGCTTTTATATCAACTATTGAACCCAAAAATCCAACAGAAGCATCAACTGTTGATTCATGGATTTTGGCTATGCAAGAAGAATTAAATCAATTTACTAGAAATGGCGTTTAGGAACTTGTTCCTGGACCAGAAAATAAAACTATAATTGGAACTAAATGGGTTTACAAAAATAAAATGAATGAATAAGGAGAGGTAGTTAGAAATAAAGCTCGATTAGTCGCTCAAGGTTATTGTCAAGAAGAAGGAATAGATTTTGATGAAATCTTTGCTCCCGTAGCAAGATTAGAAGCCATTAGGATTCTACTTGCTTTCGCAAATCATAATAATTTCAAATTATTTCAAATGGATGATAAAAGTGCCTTTTTAAATGGATTTGTAAAAGAAGAAGTATATGTTGAACAACCACCACTTTTTGAAAATGATAATCTACCAAATCATGTTTTCAAACTTAAAAAAGCACTATATGGCCTAAAACAAGCTCCTAGAGCCTGGTATGATAGACTAAGATCTTATTTATTACAATCTAATTTTGAAATTGGTAAAGTAGATAATCCTCTTATTATTAAAAGAAATAAAAAAGATATTCAACGAGTACAAGTTTACGTAGATGATATCATTTTTGGTTCAATTAATTTTGAAATGAATAAAGAATTTTCTGAAATAATGAAAAAAGAATTTGAGAAGAGTCATATGGGTGAATTAAATTTCTTTTTAGGATTACAAATAAAACAATTAGATAATAGTATCTTTATTAGTCAAGAAAAATATGATAAAGACCTAATTAGTAAATTTGGTTTGACAACTGCGAGTGGAAAACCCACTCCCATGGCAACCAATGAGTACCTTAATAAAGAATATCTCTCGAAAGATGTAGATCAAAAACTATATAGAGGAATGATTGGATCACTACTCTATATTACTGCCAATAGACATGATATCATGCATAGTGTCTGTCTCTGTGCCAGATATCAATCCCAACCTAAAGAGACTCACTTAAAAGCCGTGAAACGAATCATAAGATATGTTAACTCACGTATGATTATGGTTTATTCTACCCTAAAAATGATTCTTTTGACTTAATATCTTACTGTGATGATGACTATGCTGGTTGTAAATCAGACCGAAAAAGTACAAGTGGTACTTGTCACTTTTTGGGGCATTCTCTGATTTCTTGGCTTAGTAAAAAGCAAAACATGGTTTCTTTATCAACAACTGAAGCAGAGTATATTTCTGCTGCTTTGTCTTGTTCTCATGTAATATATATGCAACAAACCTTAAAGATTTTGGTTTAAATTTCTCAAAATCTCTAATTTATTGTGACAATACGAGTGCGATAAATTTATCCAAAAATACTACTCAACATGCTCGAACTAAACATATTGATATCAGACATCATTTTCTCAGAGATAATATAAGCAAGGAAGTAGTTACTCTCAATTATATCAATTCTGAAAATCAAATTGCTGATATCTTAACAAAACCTTTAAATGAATCAACATTTACTAAATTAAGAAGAGAATTAGGTATTTGTTCTATAACTGAAATATAAAATATAAATAACAAGTATAATTAACAATTGGTATCAAAATAAATCAAAAAGTTAAATTTTGTAAAGACCATGTCGACATCCCCTAGGTATACATGTCGACATATAACGTTTTTGATTTTTTAAAAATTTTCCCACCAAAATTCAAAATTTAGTTATATATTATTCTCAATTTCGAATTTTAATTCATTCTCTCTGTTTTCTCTTCATTCTCTCTTCTGAAATAAATAAAATCATGGCTTCATCCTCAAAATCAAACATAAAATCAACTTTCTCATTTCCCTCTCCTACTTTGGGTCCATTCCAATGCACTACTCTCGCTCGTGTGACTAAAATGGAGGAATCTATGAAGGATGTTCTTCAGATGTTGACTGAAATTCAAGTAACTCAACTTCATATGGCAAAGGAACAGGAAACGAAGGGCAAGATTCTTAGGAATTTGCAAAAATTCCTAATGGACAACCAGGCCAACCCTATCTTGATCGATGAAGACTCTTCACTCAATCAAGAACAAGAGGCTAGCGACGAAGAAGAAGAACCCATGGAAGAAGCACACGAGGAGGATGATGACCAAGTCGTGTGTATTGGAGAAGTGTGTTTCGACAAAAAATGGGAATCTTGTCGAACAACGTGGAAATTTCTGTTTTCACTATCCAAACTGTTCGATTCATAGATCTCCTATGTTTAGAAACACACATTAGTTTCTCCTTTTTCCTTCCATTGTTGTTTGTGTTTTTATGTTTACAAACGCAAATGTAAATATAACCGTACACGTGATAAATAACTCGTGTCCTTATATGTGTTTTTATTATAAGTATTATTGTGAATTCTTAGTTAGGATAGTTAAGAGTTTAGGACTATGATTTAGTATTAGACTTAAGTGTTGATTATTTATGATAACACTATTATTATAATCAAATTTCGTAGAATAATAGTTTTAGAGGGAGTTATATAGTTTGGAGTTATCTCGTTTAGTTTGAGTTTTTGTTGATGACAAAGGGGGGAAATATAAAATAGGATAGTTAGGTATAGATTAAGGGGGAGTTGTTAGTTTTAGAGGGAGTTATTAGGATAGAAATAATATTTTATAAACAAAGGTTGTCATCATCAAAAATGGGGAGATTGTTAGTCCGTGAGATGATGGTTTTGATGACAACAACCTTAGAATAGATTATAAAATATAAGTAATAACATTATAAGTTTAGATATATATGTATATGCAAGATTTAACCATGTAGGTACTAAGAATGAAGACTGTACAATATAGAGATTCAAGATATCAAGATAAAATATCAAGATAGAAGACTCACTAGTATCGAGACTATCAAGAGTTCAAGATTTCAAGGATAAAGTATTTTTTATTATTAGGAATTTTTGTTAAAACTCGTAGAAAAGCACTGGCATCTTAAAATCTAATTTATTCATGGAATGGAATCCACTTCGAGCCCGTTAAAGGGATGGAACCCTAAGTAGGATGGAGCCTAAGAAAAAAATCTAGTGGAACATTGTTTTGTATTCGCTAACTTTTATTCAAAATGATTTTTCAAAATTATATCCCGTTTTCAAAATGTTTTCAAAACTTTCCTTTTAAAAGATTCAAAACCCTCGATCCCGATTTTAAATAATTTTAGCCTAAAAAACATCTTTATTTTCAAAGTCAAATTACTCCTGATTTTATACTATCTTTTTAATAATATATTTAACTTTTAAATATTTATACTTAGATTTAAATATAAAATTATGGTTAAATTCTATATATATTATTCTTTATATTCACTTATGAATTTCAACTATAGTCAAGTATATTTATAAAGTTTAAATTAATTTTTATATAAGATAAAGGTTATTTTCAAAGAAATTCAAAACATCATAAAAAGCTTTGGGAGGTCGACATGCCTATGGGTACCATGTTGACATGGTGACAGTATGATTCAAAAATTCAAATTTCAAAAGAAGTGTCTATTCGCCATAACTCTTCATGAATGGACATGGCTGTTGTTCTTCTATAAATAGGGTTCAGTTAATCACTTTTTTCTGGTTTTCACTCCTCTTCTTCTTCCTCTTTTCTAATACATATTCTTATCATTACTCTACCGAAATCAACATTGAATCATACTCAATTACTTCTAGTTTGATTCTCTATCACTATCTCTACAAGATTCTCAGTGCTATTCAGAGTTATAGACTTCTTTGTAATCTATTAAGCGAGAAAATGTGTGATTGCAGCCTTGGAAATCAATCAAAAGGGAAAAGGTGTGATTGTAGCCTTGGTAAATCAATTGGGTAAACTTGTGGCTCGGAAATCAAGTATCTCTACCCAGAGGATCGAAATTCTGGAGGGTGTACCTCGTAGCCTTGAAACCGAGGGTGTAATTGTACGATTGCTTTTGAAAGGAAATCTGTACTAGTGTTGCGGGACTGGATGTAGGGTAACTCCGAACCAGTATAAAATCCGGTGTGTTCTTTCCTTTACAGCTTTTATTTTATTTCTGTATCTTTGATTGTTTTTGTGATCATATCTATGTCTGTATATTGCATACTTTTGTGTCCAAATTAACATAAATTGAAAAAGATTTAGTAATTCTTTATTAACACTATTCACCCCCTTTAGTGTTAATCTTAGCCTTAAGATCCGTAATCCGCATTTCTCACAACTTTGAGGGGGAGGGGTGTTGCGATCTCGAGCTTCTGTGTGCGAAGTTGAGGTGAGGAGTGGCGGCTCGAAAAGGGAAGACGAGCTAGGGCTTGGCGTAAGTGATTGTGGTCGCGGCTCAATGGGAACGCAACAGGATGTCGATCGGCACGCGAAGTTAGGGTTCGCGCATTTGAAAGCTCGTGCGCGCTGTTCGAGGTCGCGTGGAATAAGGTGACGGCACAACTATGGGGGAAGCTCAAGTTAGGGTTCTGGAGGAGTTTGCGGTGAGGTTTACATGTTATTTCTTTCAATTTTGATTTATTTAAAATAATACATATATGAAAATATAAGTGAAAGCAGAAAGAATTTGTAGTAAAATGTAAAACCCATCCTAGTTTTAATTGTATATATATGTAGATGCATTTGTAGGCCGAAGAAAATAATAAATAAACAAGTTTAAAAGGAAACTCTTTTTAGTTAAGAAAATATTTTTGTTCAGAAAAATTTTAGTTTATAGAAAAAAAAGAATAGCAGGTTCATGAAAATTTATATATAAGATTTAAAAATAGAAACTCTTTGTTAGTCAGAGAAACACATATATACAGAAAAGCAGAAAAGAAAAAATATTGATAGTAAAGTAAATCTGGAAATTTTATTAACCCAATTAAATTTGATAACCAGTGAAGTTTAAAGAATGAGTTAGGATTTTAAAGCTAGGATTTTTGGAAATGCTTTGACTTAGAAAAAATTATTTAAAATTTAGATTTTTGGAAATTTATAATAAAAAAAAGAATGATGATTCATGTAAATGTAGGTGGTTTCACAAGATAAATTTAATTGGTTAAAAATACTTTAAAAATTTAAAGTTAATTCCAATTCGAACAAATTTGTTAATTAAATTTATTTAATGGTAATTTACTTTAGCTTATTTCCAATATTAATAAACCATGCGATGTTTATACAAGGTTTAAAATCGTGGAGAATCAAGCCGGTGTGGATCGTATTGCAAATTAAAAAGCAAAGGTGAGTTAGTCTCACTCATCTGGGTTATTTAAATTTAAATGGTTAAATTTAAATAATTGGTTAAATGATTGAATTGATTTGATGTGGTATATTATATAGTAATATATAATATATATTGGAGTGATTGATTTCCCGCATTATATAGCAGATGAGACCCTATGCGCCGCATAATAGCGGATGATATTATGTTAATCCCATATACCGCGATATTCCACCTTGAAGTGGAATTGGTATTTTATTGTGCTAACGTCTGTGGATGTAGGAAAAATAGGTTGGAGCGATCCAACTGGATTTCTCAAAATTATTTAAACTGTTTAATATTCTGTGTTATGAATATTTGATATTCTGTGGTGAATTATATTGATAATTGGAATATTGAATTTAAAAATGAATTTGGTTTTAAATTCCTTTAAACTTCTTTTATAAAAGGAGTAATTAATTTATTTAATGAAGTAAATAAAAAGGTAGTTAATTACTAATTGAGATTAAGCAATAGTGATTAATATTTATGGCTTAAATTAATGATTAATTACTTAATGTAATTAATCTAGATTAGGTTAAATTAAAATGTAATTAGAAATAATTAATTTATATAATTAATGATGTAAATGAAGGTTGATTAATTAATATAAATTAATCAGTAATAAGTGATTTATGGGAAATTAATTAATATAAGTAATTAAGGATTAATGTAATTAATTATATATAAATAATTTGTGAAGTAATTAAAGATTAATTACTGTTTTTGGTTAAGAATAATTAATTTGTGTAATTAATTAAAGATAATTACTCAAATGTAATTGAAGGATAATTAATCCAGGGTGATTAATTGAGATGGATAATTAAGGGATGATTAATTAATTGATTTGAAATTAATTAATGTTAAGTGAAGGAATCTAAGTTATTGAAGTTAGTAATTCAATTAGAAGTGATTAATTTATTTTGGAAGTGATCAAGTGCTTATGGATATTGTGGTTATCTATCAATGATGAATTGTTGTGTAAAGGGAGCATCCTGTATCTAAAGTTTGAAGTGCATTTCATTTGGATAACTTGGGTTAGGATGATATGAGACTCGAAGAGACCGGGGTCGGGTATTAGAATATACCCGAAACCACTTCGAATTTTTATAGATTGATATGTGAAATCAATAAGCTGGAATGAAATGATTTAAGTGAATTGGACTATTTAATCTAAATTTTGGTACTTAGAAAATTTATGTGTGAAATAAGTAATGTCTATAACAAATTGTGAATTTGTAAATTGATACGAGTTACCCTGGGTTTTATATAAGTTGTATGCTTTGTATTCCATGTTAGATGGGTTTACTCACGCTGGTTTCCAGCCTGACCCGGGTGTTACTTTGATGTAATGCTCGGGTCAGTCCGAGTATTACAGATTTTCAGGTAAGGACGTTCTGGAGCTCAGGAGGCGAGCTGGATGGCAAGAACGTATGGAGTGTCTTCGTTGTATTGTATTGTTGCATATCTGAGACATGATGATTGAGTATATCCAGTATCTGCATATATATGTGTAACTCTGATGTATCATAAATGTATTCGACAGATACAGAATTCTTTTGTAAACTGTTATTATTTGATATTATATTTTGATCCGCTGCGAATGTGAGAATCTTTGTTGTGTTTCTTCTTCTTCTTCTTCTTCTTCTATCTCTTCTTCTTCTTTCCTTAACTATATGGGATTTTCGGGATCAAAAATTCTGGGTCGTTACAGTTATGGACCACAGCAAAAGCATTTGGCAATTCCACTTTATAGGCTACTTTGGCGATTCTTTCTAGTATTGGAAATGAGCCAACATATCTCAGTGCCAACTTTGCTTCCTATTCCAACCTCATAATGCTTCTCATTGGAAACATATTAACAAACACACAAACCCGTAGATCAAATTCCAAATCCTTTCGCCTTCTATTGGAATAACACTTCTTGGATTGAGTACCTTTCATCCTTTACCGAATCGAGTCAACATTCTTCGAAGCATCTCTTACAGGATCCGTTTCAAGAACAAGTCAATCTTTGTCTCGCACCAGCTTACTGGTAACTTACACATTCCTCCATAAACTGCCACAAAAGGCACAACCCCAATCTTAGACGGATAACCATCGTTGTGTAAAAAATCCCACAAGTGTAAGTGATCTTCCCAAGATCCACCAAACTCAAGTGTACATGCTAGCAACAAATCTTCAAGCACTCAGTTGACCCTCTCAGCCTGTGTAATGACTCACCATTTATGACTTCCGAATGTCAACACTAATACATCCACGGTATTAACGTGTCGAGCACCCAAGTGCCGAAAAAATGAATTGTTAGGGTTAAATAAAAAGAAAATGAAATAGAATAGGGAAGAAGGAACACAATATCAGAATCTCACAATAGAATAATAATATATAATATCAAAAGACAATATAGACTGTCATTCTAAGATACAAAATACTTCATTGTTATCGTAATCAGCCTGGGCAGTAATAACAACCCGTCCTCACAAATGCCAATGATATAATAGTAGTGCGGAAGAAATAAATATTACGGTAGGCAATCATCCAGCTCGCTCTATAAGCTCAAAAGTGTCCACAACTAAAATCTTAAACTATATACAGGGCTGACCCAAGCATTATAAGAAAATAGCGCTCGAATAAGTTTGGTAAACTAGTGTGAGAAACTTAAGAAATATAAGTGGCATGTAACAGTAACCATTGAGACTGTGCAAATTCCCATAATGGTTTTTCCCTCAAAGAAACCAACCATTCATTAAGTTTATCTTATAATGTTATGGAGATAATGTCTAGTGCGTGGCACATAAATCATATCAAATAGCCGTTGTATGAATGCCATAACAATAATAAGTATACAATCAATACCGCTAAAGCGCGTCTATATATGGATTTTTTTCCACGAAAATGCCCCCAGTAAACTAAATCCATGACAAGGATCGAAAGTCCTTTCGAGCATCGTATATCTCCAAATAGGATATACTCTAAGGTAAACACAAATGGCCCAAAGATGGACTGCGTGGCACCAAGCATCAACAACTCCTATGCGCAACATATCGATAAGCATACTCTAAATCTGGAGTTGATATACCCTCATGGGTAAGCTAAACCGGAGATTGTGCATCCTACTCTGGTTTTATTCATTTATGATGTCGAGGCTATGTTTGGAATCTCTCACTCGTGTCTTTAGCACTCTAACAGAACACGAATTCCCAGATGAATTCCCACATCTCGAACATATCATGAATTACTACACGGATTCAAGCGTCTCGAACAAATCTTGAACCTCCACATAGGTTCCTCGCAAAAGCCTTCCGACGAATGTTAATGTCATCCTCACTCTTGGAGTAATCCTCAAGATAGACAGTCCCACGCGATAACATCGTTCGAAATGTTAACGCTGACCTTCCCCTTGGACTTAACCTTAAGATAGACAGTTCAACCCTATAACATTACACTTCTCAATTACTTCCAGAACATAGATCACATATATGGTTTTGAAGTGGTTACGGGTTCGAATCATCTCATATACGTGCACTCTTCCCACTTACCGGATGCTTCAAAACCAATCGATGAATTTTCGGTAAACTTGACTCTTGTTCTTTCGAAAATAAAGATCGCCTTCTAACCGTTTAAGTGGGCGGATTTTATTATCATTTGTCCTAGAAGAACATGGTGATCTTATAATATAGTATAACATTACTGAAGATAACTATATCATATAATTCCCATGTTTCTTTTAGATATTTCCAGAGTTATATTTGGTCAATTTTGCTAGTCGTCTAATCAATTACCTGGTACAAGATAGATGTTTGTAGATGGAAACCAAGTATAATATACTTTCTATAAATTAATGAACATACAAAACAGTATCGAGCCATACAAAACAAGATCAAGCCAGAAAAGGTTTGGTTAAGCCACTTAAGCAACACCCGATCCCTTTTATTTAACTAATCTTTTTATTAATTAAAACTCCTTTATTAGTAAACTTCCTTTATCTGATAAAACTCCTACTTTTTCTATCTTTTTCCCAAAAGATTCTATACTTATAATCTCCATTAGAGTATCCATTTTAAGGATTTAAGTACTTTCACAAATACATTCAAAAGGCTTTAGGACTAATGTTACTTAAACATTGTCACAACAAACCCAAGACTATTTTGCTTATGCTTATTTTTATACTGTTCTTCTAAAGATCTATTTACATTTATAAGTATAGTCAAAAAGGGTTAAAGACGAATATTGTTCATTCTCATAACAAACCCAATACTATTCTTATTTGATTCTATCTTAATTAATATTTGTTTTGAAAGATCTAAGTTCATAATTGGTCTATTTCAGCATTTGACAAGTTAATTATCAAGTTCTAAAGACGATTGCTTATAGAAATCATGATTGGATGCTTACTCATTTCCGACAATCCAACTTAGCTATTCCTCATTCAAGGGTGAAGCCAAGTAAGTTAGAGCACTGGTTGCATCAAAGCCTTGCCTAGACACTTCATTCTTAAATCTCACAAATAGACAAGTCTACCTCGTCATCTTTTACTGTTAAGTACATTATTAATGATTTCCATAAACAAATAAGAAATCAACACGATTATAACATTTTTGACATTTTCCGACTTAACTATTCCTCATTCAAGAGTGAAATTGATAGGTTAGATCTCTATTGCTCCGTCCTTACTCGACAATAATCTTAACTCTCTTAAATTGATAAACCAACTTCATCGGTACTTTTAGTGTTAAGCATAGTTAATTAACTTTCAAATAAGCGATTAAACAATTTAATCATTTGGTCATTAAGCAAGTACCAACCCTTTCTAAACCTTTTGTTTATACTTTTAAAACCCTTTTTAAAAATGATATATATATACATATATATATATATATATATATATATATATATGTATATATGCCACTTAATTTTTTACCAAAACTCGACATTAAATAAACCATTTTTAGAAGATATTTATTACATAAGATATAAAATAGTCAACACCTTTTTTAAAAACTATACATACTTAAAAATGCTTTTAAAATATTTTATAATACTTATAACAGGTTTTAAAACATTTACTCAAAATATTACTTGAAAATAACAAGTTTATAAAATCTTTAAAAATTTGAAAAGAACACGTTTTCTGTATATTTTAACAAATTATCTCTTCTTTAAAAATTCACAACCAATTCTTAAATACTTATAAAGAGATAAAACCCCTTTTGAGATAATCTAATAATAGTTAGTAAACGCTTGTAAAAAGCATAAAAAATACTAAAACTAAATATCTTTTCAAATTTTTAAAGTCCAAAAATTAAGTCTAAGCGGGGTGGTTTTGCACCAGCGATGTTATGACCACTTATCCGGATATTACATAATTTTACCATTTAAGCTTTCAATAGCAACAAACATACATATAATAAATTTTAAATATGGAAAGAAACGCTTAAATCTCTCTACAAAGTTGCATAGCAATCGATGAATACCAGACAATTCCTAACTGCATACATAACGACTACCACTATAAGTGCACTTTCAAATCAGAGTCCGATCTAAACCGAAGTCCATCTATAACCTATATGCATTGTTCCAAGGCCTTGTAACATATCATACAAGTCTATTCCAAGTCCATACATATGGACCATATGTGCCACTTACTTTCAAAGAAAAATTCAAACTAATGTTTTAACATATGTCAACAACAATTCAAACAACTTAAACACAATCAAACACAACATATATGTTATATTTTCCATTCAAAGTAAGGTATGAACTCACCTTTAATCCATTAAATAACCAAGATCCATGTACCCTAGTCAAACCTCCACCTTGCAACCACCTTCTTCCTTTTCTTCCTTGCTCTGCCTTGCTCTCTCCCTCTTCTGCTCACACCCAATGCTCACGGCCATTCCATGGTTGGGGAGTATGGATCCACTTATTCAACTTTTGGCATGGTGGAAAGTGTTTTAATATTGTACTAAGACTTGTGGCAAAGTTTGAAGTAATTTGGAGTTGATTTGCAACTATTTCATTTAGAATATTTAGAGAAGAAGAAGAAGTCATTAGAAAAGCTTGGTTTTTGGTTTGTGAATTTGTGATTAATTCCTAAGGTTGTTCCTCTCCTTTTATAGGATGAAGATAGTGCTTTTTAAGATTGCAATCACCCCCTTCATGCCATGGAAGCCTTACCTCCCATCACTTCGCCTTTAAGTCACTTCTCCTTTATGCTAATTATACTTATACCATTCTCATGATAATATCTCTTATCCATTAGAACATTCTAAAAACTTACAAGCTTAAAGAAGTGTAACGACGCGGGATTTTGGTGGTTTAATTTTGAACATTTAACTTATTTTAAATTTTGAATTTGAATTATTAATTGATTTTTAATATGGAAGAATCGGTGAAATGGTTTATAATTTCAAATATCGCGATAAATTTGATTTGGTAAAATATAATTCAATATTTGAAATTGGGTAGTTATGCGGATCTGGAGTTAAACGTGAACAAAAATGATTTTTAATTCAATATAAATTCTTTGGATTAGAATTATAATATTTGATTTTTGAATGGGATTTGAAAGTCGATAAATTTAAAAATTGGAATTTATATATTAATTTAATTGTGAAATTAATATATGGAGAAAATGTAAATTATTGAACTTTGATTTAAAATGAATCAGAATGATTTATATGAATATAAATTCTATTGAATTAAAATGGAGTTAATACGTTTTAAAAATCGAAATTCTAAATGAGTTCGATTATTTTGAAAATCGTTCGATTTATTCGACGCGTTAAAATAGTCTTCGGGGACACAGTCTCGGAATTCGAAGAAACCAGATCCACTAAATTTGTAATAGTGTATTATTATCGGATTTCAAATTTCATAGCGTTTGGAGTTACCGTTTGGTCGTACGGGATAGAAATGCGTTGAAATAAAATTGAAAATTTAATATTTTAATTCGATTCAAAAGCTATCTTCCACAAATGATCGAATTAGGTCTCGAAACATATTCCATCGTGTTCGAAATAGAGGTAAAGCATTATAAATGCCAGGCACACTTTTTGTTTGAAAAAGATTGTAATTTTGAAAATAATATTAAAACATTATGAATATAACCTATATAAGCCGTGAACATTAACCCTAGCAGAAACATTTCACAACCGCTACTTAATAATTTCAACGGCCGAAACTATGCGACCTTGTTCCTCAATTTTCTTCCAATCCACACACTATTAGCCAAAATCATCAACTAGGAAATGGTAGAGCTCGACAAGCTCTAGAGATCCAACGGTCGAGATCGTCGATGGGGGCGTAGATTCGTCGAAATTGGCTCGAGAAGGTGACGAGTTCGTACGCGCTTTTCTAAAGCATGGTGCAGCCGAGCTTCAATTGACTCCGGGCGTGGGTGGAGTGTGCTATGGCGCGTTGGTCGGCGTTGTTCGATCATGTCCTAGGTGACCGTGGTGGCGGCGACACGCGTGGGAATGAAGGCGACTTTGGATTTTGTTGAACAACGTACGCACGAAGGAAGAAACAAAAGATGATTTCCTATTTCATTTTATATGGCCAGATCTTAAGATGTTAGAAATTAAAAAAATTTGTAAATTTATTTATAAAAATTATATTCCAACCTTTAAAAATCCGTATCTTTGTCATAAGAGGCCGAAATCGGACAAAACAAGCAACGCTGGAATCACAACGTCGAGCATTACGCTGCGGACCAGATCTGGAGTCGATCGAAGCTAGAAAAAATTTAGTTAAATCAAACGTGTTCGATTTAATTTAAAATTGGAACGTTGGCAACGTTAAAATCAAGGTGAGTTAATGTCACTCAATTTTGTACTGCTAGTAATTAATTTTAAATAGTTAAAATTAATAAATGGTTGATTGGTTAAATTGATAAATTATTATCAATTGGATGTGATATTATATATAGTAGTATATATATTGGAGTGATTGATATTCCCACATATATATAGGGGATGAAACCCTATGCACCCCACACAATAACGGATGACCCTATATACCACGATATTCCGCCTCGAAGCGAAATTGGTATTTTTGTGTTGTGCTAATATCTGTGGATGCAGGGAAACATGTTGGAGGGATCCAACTGGATTCCTCAAAAATGTTGAATTAAATTTCATATTTATTTGTATATGATTTGATTGAATAATTTATGAAAGGTTATTGTGTGATTTAAATTAATTGGATGATATGACCGTTTTAGCTGGATTTTGGTATTTTTAAATACCAATAAAAATATGGTTTTAAATTGGTAAAGAATGGTAAACAAGGATTTTGAAGTGAAATATGCACATAGAATTTTTGGATAAAATAAAAGGTTTTAGGATTGTTTTCAACTATCTCAGGATATTATGGATAAGAATTTGGGAAGACAAGTATATAGAGGGATTTTTAAATAATAAATCCTTAAATGGTACATTTTTAAAAATAAAAAGGTTTTAAAATCGAGATTAAAAATATTTTTGAAGGATAGAAGTGAACTGGGAAATAAGTATGAAATTGGTTACACTGGAGTTCAGCAAGGTTTCCAAATTTAAAGGTGAAACTAGAATCGAGAAAATTGGGGTTGTTTTAAAAAGAAGATTTTTAATTATTTATTTGGTAACTTTGAAAGTGTTAAAATATTTTGGAAATTATTTATTAATTATTTTAAATTATTGAAACATATTTAATTATTAATTAGTTTCCTTATAATGATTGTTAAAGATTTATTATTATTTTAGAAATAGTCAGCATTTTTGTTTTAAAGGGATAATTATTAGATATGAAGATGTTTTGTATAATAACTTTTAGTTAAATATATTTGACTAGATATAACTTGAAAATTTATTTTAGAACTTACAAGCATTATTTTGAGATAATTTTTCAATAAAGTTTTTAAGAAGTAATGGTATACTCGTGTGGTGTAAATCGGAGGTAGTGAGTGCCTGCAGTTAAGTTTTGGATTTCTCTAGGATAGAGATGTAACTATTGAGCTATGATCCATGGTTTGATACTGCAATGATACTTTCCATATTATTTTTAAATGGTTTCCTTTGAATATTTGTGAAAAGATAGTTTGTAATTTCACTGATTTCGATAAGATAAGTATGTATAATTTGGATAAAGGAATTTATTTATTTAAAATTAAATTAAAAAGAGACTTGGTGTTTTAAATGAAAATGAAGTTTAGTTGAATTGATTGTTTATTTGATAGTTAAATAACCGACTATCAAATCTAGACCTAAATATAACTTTGGAAATACCTAGGAGAAATACGAGAATTTAAATAGTACAGTTACCGCTCGAGGTGCTATACTGTACGTATAAACTCGTTTTGTTCTTCAAGGACGTTTATAAGAAATCTGTCCACTAACGGTTCTGAGTGATCTTTGATCTTATTTTCGTCTATTTATTTTCTAAAGAACCGGGGTTGAGTTTACTAAAAATAGCGAACGTTGTTTCGAAGAGAACAGGATTGGATTTGTTATCCGAAAACCATTTCGATTCAACGAGTATGTTTTCGAAATGAAGACAAGAGATTGGAGTCGAAGATGGAGCAGTGAAGTGCAAGGGCTAATTGCTACTAGTCATGAAGGTGATTCAAAAATGGATGTAGTAGGAATAGTGCATTCGGTTCCGTTCGGACCGGGAACAGTCTTATATGGATGAATGCTATCAGAACATTGTCATTGGAGGATAATGAGCATTCTAAGTAAATATTTCTAAAAAGGTAATCGTAGCCTCTAGTCTCATCAACCGGGAATGACTGAAAAGTAGGGGATATGCAGCAAGGCTAAGTCGGTAGCACCCAATTTGGGTATTCTTATCACCTTTCTAGATACCATCGGATATTATTTCTACGGTTATGGAAGGAGCTATGAAAGGGTGGAAACACCCAAGATTATAGCATATTTGGTCTATCTATGTTAGAGATAGTCCGGTCTTGTGTAGCAGGGGATCCCAGCGTAATCCTCGGTATGCTATTCTAAACGTGTGCTGTGACAGGTGGTACCCTAGTGCCTAGTCATTCAGATGGAATCCATTCTCCAATAAACGCCATATGGTTTTGATTGTTCCGAACTACGCTGAAACGTGAGATGCAAGCATTTTAGCTATTTTAATAAGTATTTGTACTTAGACACTTTTGTAATATCAAAGGATTTGATATGAAATGTTTTGATTATCGTAAGGTAAAAACCCAACGTGTTTATGTGTTGCATGGTCTTAGAGATACCTTTGGTTTTCAAATGATTTTGACAACTTTAATAATTCAAATTGAGTGTATTCTCACACTGATTTTCTAGACTGACTCTGGTGTTGTGATGTGCACGTAAATGTGCATATTTTTACCACCATATTATTCTATTTAAATTAAATAAATGATCATATTGGGTATTTTAACTTGTTTTAACCAAAATTCATATTAATTCCAAATTTTCACATATTCATCTTCATATAGGGGCAAAACGGCATTTAAGTGCATATATTTCTTTGAGAAAAATTGATTGGAAATTTATATATATTTTTGTAGGAAAATGGTCTCAACTAGGAGTGGTTTCATGAAGAAATATGCATGCACAAAGGATATAAAGGAATGTAGATGGAAATAATTCAAAGTGAAGATCATGGAGGACCCCACCTACCCACCTACCTTAATGTACAAATTAAAGGCTAATGCACATGCTTTTGGATTTAATGGCTTCATGTACACTTAATGGGGGATTAAGACATGTTAATGATTACTTGGCCTCCACACTTCCTAAGGGGCATTTTGGGCATTCCCCAAAAAAGTGAATTGGGGTTTCTAACTTGTATAAATACCCCTTATGTTTTATGTAGCCATATCTTCCTCTTAGTTAGTTAGTTTTAGTTTAGAAAATAAATCAAAGCCCTCTTTCTTTCCATGGCTACTTAGCCATTTCTTCTCTTATGTAATTCTTTTTTTTATGCAATGTTATTTAGTGTTTCCTTTTAATTACATGTTCATTTTCTTTTCTTGTTTATTTTCTTTCATGTTCTAGTATATATCTCTTTTATTTTATGCAAGTAGAATAATTTTTCTTTTCATTTTGCTCTTTTTCTCTCTTCTTGTTTAATGTTGTTTTCTACATTTGTTCATATGATAACAAATATGAGAGCTTAATCCCTTCAATTTAGGGGTAATGAAGCTCTCTAGTATGTAGATCCAACATTTTGATGTTTATGCTCTCTTTTTGTGCTTAATGAGAATGATTGAAGTGGTTTAATGATGTTGTTTAGCTTTGAATTTGATAGTCTATGTTGTTCATAACAAATAGGCTATACTTAAACAAACAAAACACAAATTGCCTCTTCATTTACATATGATTATGGCAAAGAAGTGATTGTTGAAATTAAAATTTGGTGGCTTATATTTTTAATTAATAGTTAATAGGTCATGCTTAAAATAGATTTTGCTTTCAACTTTGTTGTCATATTTTATGAGATTTAAAATTGTATTAGTGGTTGTGTTATAGTTTGATGGTTTATATTGAGCTAATTAATAGCACAAATATACCATACTTATGATAAGCACATCAAATAATTCACTAATGACAAGAAAAGAGAGATCATAACTTCATTTTGTTGATTTATGTGATCTAAAGAGTGGAAATTGCCTCTAAATTGTCTTAACTTTCTTATTTTTATCATTTTCTTTTGCTAGTTTTTGTTAGTTTCTTACATTTCCAGCTATTCACTCTCGACTTCGGTATAATTTGATTGAATAGAATTTTAAAATCATCAATTCCCTGCGTATCGACCCGTATTCGCCACATGCTACATTCGTACACCGTGCGCTTGCGGTTATTTTTATTTCAAAATTCGTTCGACGGTTTTCTAATTCGATAGAACTTCCATCGTCCGAACATGTTGTTTTATTATAATGCTCGGGTCAGATTGAGTATTTCAGGTTCAGGTTAGGATGCTATGGAGCTCAAGAGACGAACTGGATGGCGAAGGCGTATTACTCATAATTGTTTATTTCCGCTGCAATGTTTTGTTGAAATTACCAACAATTGTGAGGACAGGTTGTTATAATTGCCCAAGCCGGTAATTATATTTGTGTAATCTGATGTGAGATATGTATATTACAATTATTGATTTGCCTAAAGTACTATTTATACTATATGTTGTTCAGTCCGCTATGAGATTGTGTTTTTGTTTTAGTCACTTCTTCTTCTACCTCCTTTCTTTCCCTCAGTAATCTATCTTTCCGGCACTTCATTGTTCGATATGTTATACAATGGGCGTTTTTATGTTGATTTTTCGAGGGTCGAGAGGGCGGGTCATCATAGTTGGTATCAGAGCTTAGGTTGGCGATATACCTTGGCTTTGGTGGGATTACTCATTAGAGATAGAGTCAGTAGTACTCTAAATGAGTTGAGCATATTAACAGATATAAGCGTGTAATTGTTAGTGAATATAAAATTTTTTTATATTGTGTTGACTTATCGGTTGGGTCTTTAGGAATTCTAGTCGTATGGGAAGTACAACCGTATCGATAGGAGTTTCTAAACTCTTAAACAAGGTAAACCGACATAGTATTGATTTAAAGTGGGTAAATGAAATAATTTTACCTAAAATTATATTTCGATATAAAGGAATTAATTTTTTGAAATTATCATACCGTACATGCTTGGAATGTTTGGTTGCGAATATTATAATCAAATAGATTATAAAAATCGAGATGTTTTATGTATAACCAAATAGAAATTATATAAGAATAAATTTATACAATAGGTATAACTAAAATTGATTTAAAACCAGAATTTGAAACTCGAGAATTTTAGAGAATGTTTTAAATTGAACTTGAACTAGGTGTTTGGGATTTTTAAATCTTGAGAATTTTGGAAATGTCTTCCAAAACGGTTTGAGAGGAATGATAGTAATACTATTTTGGAAAAAAATGTTTTTGGAATATAAATTGTTTGAAAATGAATTTTGAAAGTAAGGAAGCATTGAAATCACTTCAACCACTGGAAAATAATCCTAGTGATGATGGCAACTTCATCAGTATTCGTTTTTGAGTTTCTAAGTGATGGATTGCTACTGTGGTTGTTGGGTATGATTATTTGTTCTGCACTTGTTTGATAAACAAGTTTTGTTTTAGAAATTCCAAAGGGAAATTGTTTAGGGAAAAACCAAGTTATTTGGAAAATCCGGAAGTATGATTTGATATGTACAAAAGTGATATATGTATATTATGATTCAAAATGATTTGAAATAAAACCGAGTGGTTGAATTCTAGGGTTTCCATTTAAATGTTTTGTAAATAAGAGGAAAACAATCATTGAATTTATAAATTAAAATTGATATGGATAAGAAAGGAAAATGAAGATTTTAATCCTGGAATTAAATTTTAACGTGAGTAAGTTAAAGTGAATAAGATATGTTCGAATTTAACTTGAGATAAGTTAAATGAAATTGAAATTGGATTTGAACTGAATGGAATATAAAGTGAAATCTAAGATGATTGTATAATTGTAAGTTATAATTATTGAATGAAAGGATATACTTAAGCTATTAAGTAATATAGATAATCCATAGTTGTGATTATAAAATGTAAATAGACTCAAGTAAGCAATACAAGATTTTAAGTAAATAAGTTTTTAAACTTATGAATTGAAAATGCAATGGTAAGACCTAAATGATAATGGTTTGATATTATTGTCAAAGAATGGCAATTCATAAAAATTGAATTTTAAATGGAGAGTGAATTAGAATGGAGCAAATTGAATATAATTATGAATAGTGAAGTGATTATATATAAATATATGTTATAAATATTAAATGTAAGTACGACTTTAGTCAATAGTCAGAAAATTATGAATAAATAAGCTGTATAACTTATTAAACTGGAAAAGTGAAAGAGTATAACCAAGTTAAAATGGTTAAGAAATCGAAGATAAGAAATGAATTCAATTTTGGAATGAATAAATTGAATATGACTTAGGATATGGATTCAATAAGATGGGATATGAACTTAAGTTGTAAATCTGAATATAACTTAAGCAGTGATATGGAATGCCTATAATAAACCTTAGAAATAATTTTATGAAATGGTTTATAAATAATTGCATGAAATTAAATAATTCCCGAATGATATAGTATAAATTGGATATACTAAGAAAAATGAAAACAAATAAATTGAGTGAGATTCAATTGAAAATGGTTTAGAACTTGGTTGCAACGGAAACTTAACTTAAGTGAATATTTATGACGTGATTCTTAAATAAAAGTAACATGGATTGGAATATTATTAATGCAATATAAAGCAAAACAAGGGTTGGTGAATAGCATAAATGGGAATCAAATGGAGGTTAGATAAACCAGTTTAAAGTCAGTTTAGAAAAGGTTAAATTTAAGCTGGATAAAATGGATATGCATATAATGAAAGTGAATAGTGAATGAAATGCAAATAAATTGACTGTGAATCAATTTGAAATTGAATAAAAGTGAATTTATTTAAGTAAAGAGCATATAAATCAAAATTGAAATGAATATGAGATTGGTTGTTGTAAATTTAAATTGGATGCAATAAAAATTTAGTTGTAAATCATTTCGAATTGAATGAAATGGTATATGGGTCCATGGAAGGTAATTAAATTGGTGTTGGAACCTTAAAATTTCTTGTAATATATGATTGGCAGGTGGGTTATGAAGTTTATATGTTTTGTCTAGCTAAAGGAATGAAATGTTATAAAAATTCATGTTGTTGTTACTTATGTGCTTATTTTGAGTAAGTACAGGCACATGGAGCTGTTGGATTGTTTTTAGGCTGCGTAAATGCATATAAAATAAGCCGCTCGCTTAAAAACGCTAATATGAGGTACACCTACGTAATAAAATGAAGAAATGATAATATATTGATATATATTTCGTTTTTAGACTGTGTGGGTCGATGTATATATTTTTATCATATTTGTGATATTGTAAAAGGCTCTTCGTACATAGAGATGCTGTCAAAAATTTTCCGAAAATTTAGGGTATAAGAAAATTTTTGAAATTTTTTGTTTAACTAGAAAGGTTTATTTTTGAAACTGTATTTAATATCAAGGCTTTTGAATTAGAGATGAAAACTAATTGTTTTGGAGGAAAAAAAGTGTTAGAAAAGTGAATATAGAATTTTAACTAAGTGGGTTTAAGAAAAGTTAACGATTTGGAAGCATTTTTTCCACCATAGCAATTTCGAGGACGAAACTTTTATAAGGGGAAGGAATGTAATGACCCAGGATTTTGGTCATTTAATTTTGAACATTTAATTTATTTTAAATGTTGAATTTGAATTATTAATTGATTTTGAATATGGAAGAATCAGCGAAATGGTTTACAGTTTCAAATATGGAGATAAATTTGATTTGGTAAAATATAATTTAATATTTGAAATTGGGTAGTTATGCGGATCTGGAGTTGAACGTGAGAAAAAATGATTTTTAATTCACTCTAAATTCTTTTGGATTAGAATTATAATATTAGATTTTTAAATGCGATTTCAAAGTCGACAAATTTAAAAATTGGAATTTATATATTAATTAAATAGTAAATTAATATATGGAGAAAATGTAAATAATTGAACTTTGATTTAAAATGAATTAGAATGATTTTTTATATGAATATAAATTCAATTTTAATTAAAATGAGTTAGTAAGTTTTAAAAATCGAAATTTTAAATGATTTCGATGATTTTGAAAATCGCTCGATTTAATCGACGCGTTAAAATAGTCTTTCGGGGTACAGTCTTGGAATTCGACGAAACTAGTTCCATTGGATTCGTGATAGTGTATTATTATCGTATTTTAAATTTTGTAGCATTTGGAGTTACTGGGTGATCGGATGGGATAGAAACGCGTTGAAATAAAGATCGAAAATTTAATATTTTAATTCGATTCGAAAAGCTATCTTCCATATATCATCGAATTAGGCCTCGAAACATGTTCCATTGTGTTCGGAATAAGGGTAAACATTATAAACGCCAGGTGTCACGTTTCGGTTGGAGTTCGTTTGAAAAAGCTTGTAATTTTGGAAATAATGTTAAAATATTATGAATATAACCTATATAAGCTAGGAACAGTAACCCTAGCCGAAACATTTCACAGCCGCCACTGAAAACAATTCAATGGTCGAAACCACTCGACCTTCTTCCTCAATTTTCTTCCCCTCCACACAGTATTAGCCAAAATCATCAACTAGAAAATGTAGAGCTCGACATGCTCTAGAGATCCAAAGGTCGAGATCGTTGATTGGGATGTAGATTCGCCGGAATTGGCTCGAGAAGGTGACGAGTTCATTCGCGTTTTTCGAGAGCATGGTGCGGCCGAGCTTCAATTGACTCCATGCCTGGGTGGAGTATGCTGTGGCACGTCGATCGACGGTGTTCGATCATGTCCTAGGTGACCATGGTGGCGGCGACACGCGTGGGACTGGTGGTGACTTTGGGTTTTTTTTTGAACAACGTATGCATGAAGGAAGAAACAAAAGAACGGCCTTGATTTCCTATTTCATTTTGTACATTCAAATCTGAAGGCATTAAAAATAAAAAGAAAATTTGTAAATTTATTTATAAAAATTATATTCCAACCTTTAAAAATCTGTATCTTTGTCATGCGAGGTCGGAATCGGACGAAACAAGTGGCGACGGAATCGTAGCGTCGAGCACTACACTATGGAGTAGATCTAGACTCGATCGAAGCTAGCGAAAATTTGGGTTAAATTGAACGTGTTCGATTTAATTCAAAATTGGAACGTTGGCAACATAAAAATCAAGGTGAGTTAAGCTCACTCAATTTTAGACTGCTAGTGATTAATTTTAAATAGTTAAAATTAATAAATGGTTGATTAGCTAAATTGATAAATTATTATCAATTGGATGCGATATTATATATAGTAGTGTATATATTGGAGTGCTTGATATTCCCGCATATATATAGCGGATGAGACCCTATGCACCCCATATAATAGCGTATGACCCTATATACCGTGATATTCCGGCTCGAAGTGGAATTTTTATGTTGTGCTAACATCTATGGATGCAAGGAAAAATGTTGAAGGGAACCAACTGGATTCCTCAAAAATATTGAATTAAATTTCATATTTATTTGTATATGATTTGATTGAATAATCCGTGATAGGTTATTGTGTGATTTAAATTAATTAGATGATATTATGGTTTTAACTGGATTTTGGTATTTTTAAATACCAATAAAATATGGTTTTAAATTGATAAAGAATGGTAAACAAGGATTTTGAAGTAAAATATGTACGTAGAGCTTTTGGATAAAATAAAAGGTTTTGGGATTGTTTTTAACTATTTAAGGATATTGTGGATAAGATTTTGGGAATAAAAGTATGTAGAAGGATTTTTAAATAATAAATCCTTAAATTGTACTTATGTAAAAATAAAAAGGTTTTAAAATCGAGATTTAAAATATTTTTGAAGGATCGAAGTGAATTGGGAAATAAGTATGAAATTGGTTATATTGGAGTTCAATAAGGTTCCCAAATTTACAAGGTGAAATTAGAATCGAGAAAATTGGGCTTATTTTAAAAAGAGGATTTTCTATTATTAAGTAAATTTGAAAGTGCTAAAATATTTTTGAAATTAGTTATTAATTATTTTAAATTATTAAACATATTTAATTATTAATTAGTTACCTTATAATGATTGTTAAAGATTTATTATTATTTTAGAAATAGTCAGCATTTTTGTTTTAAAGGGATAATTAGATATTAAGATGGTCTTGTATAATAACTTTTATTTAAGTATATTTGACTAGATATTACTTGAAAATTTATTTAGAACTTACAAGAATTATTTTGAGATAATGTATAAATAAAGTTTTTGAAAAGTAATGGTATACTTGCGTGGCGTAAATCAGAGGCAGTGAGTGCCTGCAGTTGTAACGATGCGAGAATTTTCAACCATTTTATAACATAAATAACAAAAATTTCTTGAACGTAGATGACAAAATTTTGAAATAAATTTTTTATATTTGGAACGCGTCTATTTAATTATGGCAATTGGTAAATTTTTATTGAAAAATATTTAAGTCAATTTTAATGTGAAATTTAAATTACAATTTTAATCAGTTTAATTGGTAAAATTTAGATATTTTCTAAAACAAAATATTTTTATGTAATAAAAATGTAATTCATTTTTTGAGAAAGGCGTCGCAATTCGTTTTGGCAAATTCGGGCTTCTGTGGCTCCATTTATTTTATTCTCTGCTTTTAGCAGCATTTTCAGTAGCAAAAATTCAAGTTTTATAATTTGACCGTATCGCTGATATCTGTGTACCATTCTGTTCGCCTCGTCGCACTGATCTCCGCAGTATATTCATTTTTCTATTTTGACATCGGATGCGCGATAAAACGATTGAACAGTTTGTGGTAACAACACCAATTTGTGACTTTTCACTCACTTTTGCTTTTCAAATTTGAAACGTACAGCTGGAGGACAATAATAACTTGCTTTAAATTTTTAGCTGAAGCCTAACCATACCGTTCACATATCTTTTTTTTCTAGTATATATACTCCTGCGCCTTTTCTTCGTCTTTGCTCATTCATAAAAATGGGGTACGTTTTGTTCTCCGTTCTTTTTTTTGTTTTGTTTTCTTTTTCCTTTTCATTCGTTCTTTGCCTAGCTCCCATCGTTCTTTTATTCTCCGCAAAATCCCAACCCAGAATGCCCCTTCCCCTGACCGAAGCACTGCGCGTGCCTACCACTTATCAAGCCGCAAGCAGCCTTCTCCCCTCTCTCAACACCCAAAATCTCAACCATCGATTCAAAACCCTTGGCAAACCATGCTTTTCCATTAAAACATCTCTGAATCTTCCCCTTTATCATCGAAAAAGAAAAAAGAAGATCGCAGCCACTAGCCGACCCTATGCCACCACTCTTCCGTCCCGACCTCTGCCATCCATATCGCCTCCACCCAACGAATCAAAGCCCCTCGTTAATCACCAAACCCGAGCGATCCCATGAGCCCGAAGCCACCACCGAAGCATTTTCTTCCACTGCTCGAAGCTTGCCACGGCAAACCTAATGCCTGGCCGAGATATGCACGTTGATATATGTGGCCGTGCACATCACCTTGCTGAAACACACGTATCATGCACCTTAATCTAAGCCTATTTTCCGTTATATTCATGCTGCGGCTAGTTCACACAAAATAAAGCTATCATCTAAATATATATTGCTTTGTGCTTTAATCCAAGTCTTGATATATATTAGTATAGACTGCCTTGTTGTTTTAGTTGTAGACACACTTGTTCTTTTTCATACTGATCTTGTATACACACATGTGCTAGGTAGAATTCATGCCTAGATTTCACGCTTGCTATGTATATGAGAGCTGCCGCATATGATATATATACATTAAATTTTTTGTATATGGCATGCACGCAAGTCGCTTGATAATAGTACTATTAGATCTGGGTGTTGGATCAAGTTATATATATATTATACACTTGTATATTTCCTACAATTTATGCTTTGAAATCAAAAGGACGTTAGGCATTTAGGGGAAGAAACTCTTAGGTGACAAGGTGAGAATTAACAACATAAAGGATTTTTTCAGGATGTATAAAAATAATGGACATAGAGTTATGTTTGAAAGTTTGAAGAAGAAAGTAAATAGTATCAAAAATAGTGCCTGCCTAACTTGGTATTCCTACATTCATGTCTGCTTTCCTAAATATTATCAAGATTAACCAAAATAACAAACCTTTTAATGGAATTCCTACAAAATCATCTAGAAGAAGATTTTCTCACAAAATTACTCTTTTTTCTAAAAAATATGGACTTAAGTCAAAAAGACCAATATACTATTACATACATATTTAAAGACAAGCATGCAAATGAACTTATAGACTTAACTGGTTCCTCACTAAATCTATATCAAGTAATAAATGAAATAGACATATTTCATTATCTTACACGGACAAAAAATAAAAACGTAACCTTGAGTCAAAGATTTCTAAAACAGTTTCATAAAGAATGGATGAATATGTTGGTACAACATGAAGAAAGATACAGATCCACAGAATATGATTTTGATACGGATCTTTACCATGACTGGTAAACATCTACTATTAAGCCAGAGAAACTACAGAATGTTAAGTAAAAAATTAGAAGACTCTGAAATAATGGATAAAGAAAAGGTAATTAGGTTCCTAATTCCTTACTTAAACATTCATTTAGTGCACCCTTGGGATAAAATCCTCCAAGTTACCACTAAAGTAGTAAAAACGGAAAACACCGTGGCGATTACTGTAGCAGCCATTGTAGCAATTACTGTAGCAAAAAACAAAAAATTAAAATTTTTCTAATATCTCTACCTGTTTGGTATCAGAGCAACTGATCAAAATATGAATAAACTAAAACCATTTAAAATAACAGACTATAAGAAATTTGAATACTTAATTTGGAAATAATAAATTCTCCAAAAAGAATTGTTTCTATAGATAAACAAAAACATATACGCTACATGAACAATAGTTATAAGCATATGTTACACTCAGACTCACACCATTTAAATTCATTAACTGATTTGGTTACTGAACTAGGAGACTCTTTACATTGGTAAAATGAAAAATTCTATCGATTGATAGAACTTATTTCAGAAAGCATGGTTTCAAGAAATAAAAAACTTCAACAAATACAAGATAACCAAATTATCTAAAGACAGGGCTACAAAAAATAGATAACTTTGATAATACTCTACAAAAACTAACTAGAAAGTTTAAAGCTCTACAACTCAAGAATTTTCCAAACAAACAAGACATAATTTCTTTAAAACAAATGATTGAAGAAAATAAACCTAAAGATATTGAGATACAATGACTTAATATTACAAATCAAAAGTCAAACTGAAATAAATAAAAATTATTTTGAATCCCAAATAAATAAGATAGAAGAAATGCTACAAGAAATTAAATACATACAACTAAATTAAGATGGGATATGATAATAAATATTATTTAGAGGCCGCTAATCATGTTAATATGATGTATAGAAAAAATGACACATTATCAGCAGGATATAATAAAGACGTTTGCCAAAGTAAGGGAGATAATGTATTGTGTTTAATGACTGACACAATAATAGAAATGATAACAAAAATACATGATAGGCTAGACATGATGGATAAGCAAATTATAAGTCTAGATAGAAAATTAAATAACTTAGATAAAACTACACAAGAGAAAGATTATGACATTAATCAACTAACAGAAAAAATATCAACCCTAAATTTAGGCCCTACTGATCTAGATAAGGGAAGAAAAACAAAAATCAGCTTTTTAACCTTCAAAAAATTAGACACCATATGATGAATAGAAGATCCTTTACAGGTCCATCCAAGACTTTAATGGATAGACCTATAGAAAGTAATAACCTAGCTACAAACACCTGGGTAAACAACATATTAAGAAGATCAGTAAATACACAATCCCAATTAGAAGAAATAATAAATATAGATAATGACTTAGAAGTATTCTCAAATAACCAACTAAATACTCTAAACCCAAGAGAACTATATAGAACAGGTATATTTACCATAAATACAGGATAATATAGACATCATAGGGAGGAAATTCTTTCCTTGAGTGATGGAAATCAACAGATTATAAACTTAATGTCTAATGAAGCTATTAAACAACTAAAAATACAAAACTATAAATTAATCCATCTAGGACTTATTGTTATAGGAATTAGAGGATTAATCGGACAAAAAATAGGAGCCAAATTACTAATAGTGCTAATTGATGATAGACACCAAGACTTAGACAAAGCCATATTCGGAACAATAGAAGTAGATATGAACAATAACATTGGTATTGTTTACATATCACCAAATTTTACAATGACATTACAAGATTTTTACAAACACATAAAAGTAGTTATTCAAACTAAAGGGTTTGAAAATTTTAATGGTAAGAATATACTACTCGATATAACATTTTGGGAAAATGTATGACAAATTATACTCCCAAAAGAAAAATAAAACTTGATGAAGTAATAAAAACACTAACATCCACTGGTATAAGATTTTTAGAACCAATGGAAATAGACTCGTCTATACTGGCAGGACATGAATGGACTATCCAAAATCCTAATGAAAATAGAGATACACTTAAACCAAATGATGTAGTAACTTATATAAACCCCAATGGTTCTATAGCCTTAAGATTCAAAGATTATGGACCCTCTAACCTAAAAGATATAGATACAGATGATGAATCAAATTCTGAACTCCAAAGGAATTTGTAATGGACAAAATAATATATCCTAAAGAATTAGGAATGGTTCTCGAACCATTCGAACTATACGAATTAGAACAACAACTAAAAACAAACAACCAAATAGACAACAACACATTTGTCTATATAGATGATGAAAGTAATATTAGGATAAAAACAATAACCATGTTAGAAACCTTCTTGGAAGATTTTCAATCAAACAAAGTACAGAAGAACTTAATAATGAATTAATCAGTGAATATACCTATCACGTAGAACTAATGGAAGGACAAGGAGAAAGTTCTGCAGTAACTTATCCTAAAGAATCCCCTCACAAAATGGATTATCCACTAGGACACCCTCCTAGAATAAATGTCAATCCCTATAATAACGAAAATAAAGATTTAAGAACTATAGGAAAAAGAATACCTACTGAAAAAACATTTTTTGGAAAAAAATCTGTAAAACTTAATGTTACAGAATGTCATCCACAACTATTAGATACATATCTAGAGCAATGGACTGCTGCAATAGCTAGAGACTATTCAACCAAGCATACAAATATAACAACTGGTGAAGAAATGGTTACGATAGCAGAAAACTATTTAGGAGATATAGCTAATGGAATGTGGGAAGCATACAAAGGTAATTTCCCAGATGAAGTAGCCTCCCTAGTAGCACAAGGAGGAAATATATACAACTTTGCCTACCTAATACATAGGATAATAACAGGAAGGGAAGTAAATACTGGACTCACTCTTAGACAACAAGAATCAATGAGAGACTTAGAACAAATACAATTGTTAGACTGGAAACACATAATAAAATTCTTAAATGAATTCTTATATTATGCCACGACCTCTGGTAATTATTATTCTAAAGAAATAGGAGATAGATTATTTTCTAAATTACCTGGTGATTTATGAAAGGAAATACATAAATCTTGGAATGAAACATATGCTAATATTCCTAAAACATATGATAACATAGGAATTAGAATAACCCACATCATTTTTGAATTAAAAAAAAAGTACATATATACAAATCCAAAGAGAATTAAAACTAAAGAATTATGGATTCTGCTCACAAATATATACCCCTCAACAATATGGATCTAGAAACCTTATTGTTAAAAGGCATAAGCCTAAGAAACAATATACTAAGAAAAATTATCTTAGAAAATCAAATGCAAGAAAACCATACTTAAACAAAGAAAAACATGTTAGGAAATATAATCCAAAGAAAACATATGAAAGTACTATTACATGTTTCGCATCTAATGAAAAAGGACATTTATCTTCAACATGTCCTAAGAAACACAACTATATACAAGAGAATCAAACTTAGTTGACTCAGTTGTGATGACCCGCAAATTCGTACTCTTTGAATATACACTAATCTCCATAGATTAACTCAAGATGAACAGAAATACGAATTATCAATGTTTAAGAAAAAGAAAGAGAGAGAAGAAGAGAGAAAAGATAGAAAATAGAGAGAAAAGAAAATAGAAAGAACAGAAAGAAAACAACAGAACAACATCAGAATCTCACAATCGCAACGGAACAACATATAATAATAAATGAATAATCTTTAAACAAAGAACTATATCAGTTATTACATTACATTTCATTACATCAGAGTGTACAACTACAACAAAAAACAGCGGAAAAGAAATACTATTTACTAGTAATACGCCATGCCATCCAGCTTG
The DNA here is from genome assembly GCA_030765085.1 of Allium cepa. Classification (NCBI taxonomy): domain Eukaryota; kingdom Viridiplantae; phylum Streptophyta; class Magnoliopsida; order Asparagales; family Amaryllidaceae; genus Allium; species Allium cepa. The sequence goes on from CM060940.1 coordinate 181,090,354, forward strand.
CCTCCAACAACTCCTGAATTCCAGAATATCCTGATAAACCTAACTCTTGACTGCCCGTGTGGAAATTGGTGGGCACCCAGAGTTTAGGAAGGAAAACAATAAACTCCGAGTCAGTCATGTGACTGGTGTGAGAACTCAAAACAGTTTATTTATCTTCAAAATCAAAATAGAGGAATATTTTTAAAGTCAATTCGCAATGCTTTTAAAAATGAGACTACCATAAGGCCTCCCGCACACACACACAATGCAAACGCAGAATCAGAGGAGATTTCTCCTTATGATAGTCAAAGATGCTTTATCAAAGAAACATTTGATATTATTACTAGTGCATAGTGTATAAAACAATTTCGAAAGTAGAATATAAATCTTAGCCAGCATAGGCATTCCGCACTTATGCCTACTATAGCTACCATCCAAACAGTGGGGCGCCACCATAAGTGAATGATAGGTTCTACAACTAAAACCGTACAAGTCTCGTATTGTTTGTTTGGATTTCCAACAAATGGTCAGGCCAAGGAACTTCCCATTGCCACATGGAAACGCCTCTGGCGGGACGTCCCGAGAACTTAACCAGCTCTCTGCCAACACAAGGCCGGGTTACCTTTATCACTAGGTAACTACTACACGAATATGTCATCCCCCGGTCCCATTGGACCTTTATCCGAGCGCTCGACAACCAACAACACCACACAGTAATATATATAGTGTATCAACATGAGTAAGTATCTGGGCTCCATACCATGATACCACCCTTTCCAGAAGGAAATGCACATACCCTAAAGGGAGCTACCCCTCATAACCTTGCCGCATCTTTCCTGTTTTGATCATTCCGGGGTGTGAGGCTCGACGAAGTCTCATCCACAAAGCCATACTTTATACAAAAGCCATGCTTTGGGTCAACAAATGATCATAGAAATGATCACAAAGATAAACGAGCAAACAAATGATCTTATCACAAATGATCAACACAATGATCATTTCTCAGCAACACTCAGCATGTCACATCACCAAATTGGGAATATATCGCTGATAACCTTCAACTACATAACCTCTGAGCTCGTACGTCTCAGAGAAGGGTGTTAAGCTAAGAGAATAAATTCTCCGCCACCAACAGAAATATATTTGAAAGAAATCAGCTTTATATCTCAATTTGTAATGTTAGACATACAATCCATACAAGTCTGTTTCGGGCTCGAACAGAACCGAAGGCACTTACAAAGAAGTCCTTGCAATCCGGATAATCTCTAATCACGTCTGGACATCCCATCACATAGGGAGTCTCTATACCGGGGACCATTCGATGCAAAGACATTCGACGAGTTGTCCTTTCGCTTTCAAAAATATCCGGTCTTCAACACCGGTCATCAATGCTATCCATTACATCGTATCACTATTCGGAATGGGTAATCCGAATAACGAGCGCAATAATTTAAAAATAAGTGTAGCATTCAAATTCAGCAAATCCCAACAAATACCTATTCAAAGGTAAATATGGATAGTCGGTTATTGAACTATCAATGGATATGCACAACATCACCAGATTCCAAATAATTTTCCAAATAATTTATTTCCCAAAATCTCTTTACTAGATATATAGTTTTCACACTTCAAAAATAAATAAACATTTATTTTTAAACAAATTCCACTTCCTTTTATAAATTCCTTAGTGAATTTATATTCTAAAATATCTATGCATATACGATTTCAATTATTCATTTCAATTTATCTTCAAAAAGATAAATTCTCAACATATTCACTTATATTGGAAAACATTTCCATACTTATTTAATAAGTAATTCACAATCTTTTTATTTTCTACACTTGGAAAATATTCAATATACTTTAATCGAAATTAAGTATATATTTCATTCTTTAAGGAAATCATTCTCTTAAACATATTTATTTGGGCCAAAACGAATGTTACGTAAAACATCGTTACGACAACCCAAAATCACTAGTATAGGGATTCAAAATTAAAATAGATATATAAATCCCAATACTATATAAAACATTTCCTTTCGGAAATCATTTACTATAACAACAGTGTTATAGTCGACCATTTCCTTCTATTTCTCGAAAACGTCTATTTCAACAATGAATGTTGAAATCTATGGTTTCGAATCTCAATACATTTAAAAACATCGTTAGATCGTTTTAATTCTATTTAAAACATCATATCCAAAACATTTTCTTTAACATATTATTCACTATTCAAAAACGTGAATATACTTCGTTAACAAATTTCATCATTTCTATTCATTTTATTTTAAAGGATTATTCACCGTCTAAAATGTGAATATAACTCCATAAATAAGTTATAACAATTTACTTATCAAAATAAGTCGTTTGCGAATTTATAAAACAATGTTTATAAATTCCTTTATTACCCTATATTCAATTCATAACTCAATTATATACCAAAGGTTCATATTATAAGTTAAATGCTTATAATTTATTTGTTTGCAAAATCGTTCCTTTGAACTTCATAATTATAAATCTTATAACTTATAAGATTCAATTATTTATCCAAAAATATTCCTTTAATTACTTTACAAATTTTATAAACCTACTTGTAACATTCCTGAAATTTATCAAGTTTAAATTGGCAATTAAATCTATTTTTGAAAATAAATTGTGAATTATTAGGAAATTTTCTAGGATAAATAAATAATTTTGATTATAAATAGAAATTTTTATTAGGAATTTAAGGATAAGTGATTTATAAAACAAATATTGAATTTAAAAATAAGATGTATAAAATATATTTATATTAGTATGTGAGCTAAATTAAAAGATTTAGAAATAGAATCTATAAAATAATTTAAACTAAGGAGTTGAATATGATTTGTATATTAAACATTAAAAATAGAATTCATGAATTAATAAAATGTATTAAAAATAAATTAGAAATTAAAAACTAAAAAAAAAAAAAAAAATTTGAACAAACAAAATAAATAAATAAATTTTTGATTTAATTGTGAATTAAATTGAGTTTTTCCAAATAAAATACAAATGGATTTTATATATATGAACTTTTGAATTAGAAAATTTAAAAATAAATGTTTAAATAGTATATATTGGATTTGAAAGAGAAACTCTATCTTTTAAAATTTATAGAAATTTGTTTTTAAATTTATAACATACATATGTAATATGTATTTTGAAAGTTATATTTAAAGTTTAATATATACATATCTTTTGAAAAGTATAAGTGTAAATAATAGTTTGAAAATGTATAAAATGTGATTTACAAATGTAAACATATACACATGAGAGATGGAGTGTAAGAGTTAACAAAATCTAAAAGTTATAATGATTTCTTACAAATGGCATTCAATTTAATTGTTTAAAATAAAATAATAAGATAAAGAAATTTCAAAAACTCTTCATTTTCCCATATGTAATCAATTGATATCTCAGCCAAATCTGAAGAGAAAACAGTAAAAAAAGATTTGGCATTTCATAACTATAACACCAAAGAAAAAAAAAAAATCAGAACAAAACAATAACATTCTCTCCTCAAATCTGAAAATGCAAGATCAAGCTCCAACAAATTCAAACTGTAATCAAGTAAAATCAGAGTTCAATGCAAAAGAAAACCTGGAAGCATGCAACATTCCAGTGACCAAATCCAAGTTCAAACTTAAACTACAATGCAAATTCAAAAGAAAAATCTGCATTTTCTTAGATCTAGAAATCAAGCCTACATGCAATCAAAGTAGCAAGCATTTGCAACTCAGGTTTCAAGCAAGAACAGAGTGCAGATCAATTCAAGTAGCAATGCAAATATCATTCTGGAGCAACTTAAATTTGAAAGCAAATGCAGTTTTCTCTGGAAACAAATAAAAGGCAAGTAAATTCTTTCTTTAAAAATGTGAATCAAATATTGTTAAACAGTATTTGAGCAAAAATATTTAAACAATTTTATCAATTTAAACTGCAGGATTTTAAAAAGAAAATATAAAGAGAGAGGGGCTTCAGTTTTGCCAAGTATTTCTGGAAAACAGTTTCAAAGGCAAGTCATTTTTTTTTTTAAGAATTGAATTTTTGAGTTGTGAATCAGTAACAAAAACAAAAGAATTTAAACTATTTTATTAATAAGTTGCAGGAAGAAAATAGAGTGCAAGGTAGAAATCAGGTTCTTTTGATCAGGGCAGTGCAAGCATCCCTGTAATGAATCAAGATAGTGTAAATTCTCTCAAAACAAATTAAGGCAAGTAAAATTTCTTTTAAAAAGGATTTGAATCTGAAGTGATAATCAGTAACAAAGAAAAGATTTAAAAACAATTGTGTTTATCAGTTCAGGAGTAAAGAAAAACTAAGAATTCAAAAAGCAAATCAAAATTCAGAATATGGAAAAAATCAAAAGCCTGTCTCTGTTCTTATCTCTGCTGCAACTCCAAGGTGAGCAATCCTCCACCCTCTTTTATCTGATGCATATATAAAACTCTGATGTTAGTTGCTTCTTTGTTTTCATGCTTGTGAGCAAATTACACCCCAAGTCTTCAAAATCTGGTTCATATCTTGATTTCATGTGATAGTGTTTTGGTATGGTTTTGAATATGCCTACATGTTGAAGGTATACATAAATTTAGTGTGTGTATGTCTGTGAGCAACCTAGCCCTAAATTTATATGTGTTTTATTTCCTGCATGAATGTGAGTAAGCTTTTATTTTAAAAACAGTTTTTTTTCTAAAATCAAGATAAGTGCAAATTACAGAACTAAATGCTAATTCACCTGAATTTAAAACTGTTTGATGAGAACTCCTCTGTTTCTTTTGAAAGTAAGTAACCTCACAAATGCAAGGAGGCTTGAATTGTCTGATGCATGTAAATACTTAGGAAAAATAAAAGAAAACAAGTTTGTCTGTAAATCTTATATTGATAAATGCTGTGTGTAAATATGTTTGCATGTTTTGATTTCTTGAAAACTGCATATAGTGTTAGTTATGAATTAGTATATTCTTTATTGGAAAAGCTTTATCACTTGAATGGTTTCAGCTAGCAAAGTCTGTGTAAGTAAATAGGTTAGTTAGGTGTAAATTTAGAATTATAAATTTTAAGTTAGTTTAATAAATCTGTAGCCTCTGTAAACCAAAATCAGTCGTCATTAGAAATAAACAAATATATCAAACATCATAAATATTTGAACTAATGTATAAATTGAAATGCATGTTTGAAAGTAGAAGTTTTAAAACAAATATTACAGTTTAAATAACTATTGGGAGGAAACATTTCTGTTTAAACAGAAATATGAAATTGAGGTATCTGTGAGTCTTTGTGAATCTCAGGTGTTAAGATGTTTATGTTAGTGGAATATGGAGGTGAGAGGATGGAGGAGATGTTGGTGATTATGATCAGAGAGTGAGAGTCAGGTGAATTGGTTTCCAGGTTGATTTAGTTGCATGTTGAACTCAGGTGACAGTTTAGTAGTGTGCAGGGTTTTGACCCGAAGTAGAACTCGGGTGATTTTGTTTTTGACTCGGAGATGGTAGCATGAAAACTCGAAGTAGCATGAGAGTTTCTCAGGTCAGAGGAGTTACAGGTTTATACCTGAAGTTTTTTTTTGCAGTTTTTAAAAGTGTTGAATGAAATTTAACTTTTGTGCAGGAATTGATTCAAGTGTAACTTGAATCTGAATTCAAATGTAATTTTGAATTCAAAGTTTTTAAAATGAAATTCTTAAAATTTAAACAAGTTTTAAATATGGAATTAAGTCAAGAATTAAAACAGTTTTCAAGTTTAACTTTTTAAAAACCAGATTTTGATTTAAACAAGTTTTGTAAGTTTTAAACATTGAATAAATTTAAACATTTTTAAATAAGATTTAAATTGGTTTGAAATCAAATTAAAAACAGTTTCAAATTTACTATGAAACCCAGTTTTGATTTCAAACAAGTTTATAAATTTATAGAAGAATGAATGAACATATATCAATGTTTAACATAGATTTGAAATAAGATTTGATTTCAAATAAGTTTTAAAACTAGGAAGAATTTAGTTCTATTAATATTGAATTAAATATGAAGTGTTAATTTAGATTTAGGTTTAAATGGTTAAACATTTTAAAATATCAAAATTTTAAAATGGAATTTGAATTTAAATTTAGAAATGTATTGTTTTAATACATTTTGAATTTAAATGGGTCAATTAATAAGTAATTAAATTAGTTGAATAATTAAGGATTTCACTTAATTATTTGATTTTTAAATAATGATTTAGATTAATATTAATTAGAAATGATTTATTAATCTAATTCAAATTTTCTTAAGTGTAAAATTTATTGAATGTTGTTACTAATGGGTGATAATTATCTAGGGATAATTTAGTAATTAATTAATGCAATTAATTTTGATAATTGACTAGATTAATTAATTGAATATAATTAATTGTAATTGGTTAAGTATAATTAATTGTTGAAATTAATTAAGGAATAATAAATCTATTTATTAAGGACAATTAGTTTTAACTAAGATTTAATTAATCAATAATTAAAAGTTTATTATTTAAAGTAATTAATTGAGGAATAGGTAATTAAGATTAATTAATTACAATTAAAGGATAATTAATTAAGATAATTGATTTAATAAATGATTAATAAATAAAGGTGGTTAAAACTTAATTAATTATAGTTAATGATAATTAATCATTAATTTAAAGATTATAAATAGAAGTAATTATGTGAATAACAAATTCATAACCACACGGTTTATTCATCTTAATTAAAGGTGTTTGATTGTTATTGGATGTTCTGTGATGGATTGATATATTTGATATGTGATGTGATGCTATGTGATACTTTGTGCTAATCTGCTATATTTGTGATGAATATACTGTCGTATGAATATGAAACCCTTTGACCCGTAAAACGACATTTGAATTTCGATGCGACAGGAAGTCGGATTTCAGTTTGGTTATCCGAACCCACATCGAATTGTAATAATTGAATCTGTGCTGATTGATGATGTTGTGCACTATTGTGTAAAACCCCTGGACCACACTTATACACACACAAATATGGGTTGCACGTGGAAATTTGGTTAAGTCACAGATTTTTGAAATTGTTTTAAAATTGAATTTTTTTCCAAAATAGTTTTGGAATTAGAATTGAAGCTTTTGAAAATGAGTTTTCAAAAATAAAAGTTATTTGAATAACTTGATTGAGTTTTGAAATGTAAATAAATTAATTTAAATTTGAATTCAATATTTGAAATTGAATTCTATGACTTGGAAACTATTGTTTAAAAAGGGTATTCAACTTATAAATGGGTTTATATGGGTTTTTAAACCATTTTAAAGGTGATGTTTTGAAATTTAAATTCAACTCAAGATTTCAACTTGTATAAATTAGATTTGCTTTCTCATAAGAAATGGACTTTCAAGTTGTGTTAAAAGGATTTTCAAGTCTAAAAGAAAAATTGTTTTCCAAGTTTTAGATAAATCTTTGGAAATGTGTTTTGAAAGCTATAAATCTTTAATTTAAAGATTTAATTGGGTTAATCCAATTGAAATGGGGATTGTTTTGAAATCTATGAATAGATCTTTGTGAAACTGGGTGAAACTTTGTGAAATAAATCTTTTTGTTTAAAAAATTTAAATGGTAATTTGATAACCATTTGAAAGAAAAGTTTTGGATTTTATAAGTTGTGACTTAGCTAAAATCCCATATCCATATGTTTTAAAATATGGCGCTCACTATTCGGTTTAGCCGGGAGAGGACCTTGTGTCATATAGCCCATTCCGAATAGTGATACGACGTTATGGATAGCATTTGAAGACCGGTGGTGAAGACCGGGTATTTGTGAGAACGATAGGATAACCTATCGATTGACTCTGCACTGAGTTGCTCCGGTATAGAGTTCTCCTTAGTGATGGGAAGTCCGATCGGGATTGTGGATACCCGGATTTGCAAGGGCTTCTTCGGAAGTGCCTTCGGTTCTGTTCGAACTCGGAACAGACTTGTATGGTTATATGTCCGACATTACACTTTGAGATGTTAACTGATTTCTATCAAATACATTTCTGCTTGGTGGCGGAGAATTTATTCTCTTAGCTTAACACCCTTCTCTGAGATGTACGAACTCAGAGGTTTTGTAGTTGATATTTATCAGTGATATTCCCAATTTGGTAATGTGGCATGCTGAGTGCTGCTGTGTGATGATCATTGGTTGATCATTTGTGATATGATCATTTGTTTGATCATTTATCTTTGTGATCATTGCTTTGGTCATCTGTTGACCCAAAGCATGGCTTTGTTGCACAAAGCGTAGCTTTGTGGACGAGACTGCATCAGGACCTCACACCCCGGAAATGGTCGAAACAGGAAAGATACGGCAAGGTTATGAGGGTCGCGCCCTTTAGGGTATGTCATTCCCTTCTGGTAAAGGGTGGTATCATGGTATGGAGCCCAGATACTTACTCATGTTGATACACTATACCTATTACTGTGTGGTGTTGTTGTTGCGAGCGCTCGGATAAAGGTCCCAAAGGACCGGGGGATGGCATATTCGTGTAGTAGTTACCTAGTTACAGAGGTAACCCGGCCTTGTGTTGGCAGAGATCTAACCGTAACGTTAGTTCTCGGGACGTCCCGCCAGAGGCGATCCCATGTGGCAGTAGGAAGTTCCTTAGCCTGACCATTTGTTGGAAATCCATTCATCCAATACGTGCCTTGTACGGTTTTAGTTGTAGAACCTGCCATTTAACATGGCAGCTATAGTAGGCATAGCATCATCGTACCTATGCTGGCTAGGATTTATATTATACTTTCGAAATATTTTCCACTATGCACTAGTAATAATATCAAAGAATTTTCCTCGTAGTAAGCATGTTTGACTATCATAAGGAGAAATCTCCCCCATGTGTGCGTTTGCATTGTGTGTGTGCCGGGAGGCCTTATGGTAGTTTCATTTTCCAAAAAGCATTGCGGATTTCAAATCTAAATTCTTTTGTTTGTTTTAAAAGACCAAATGTTTTTGTTTGCTCATACCAGTCCCATGACTGACCTGGAGTTTATTGTTCCTTTCCTAAACTCTGGGTGCCCACTATTTCCCACACGGGCAGTCTAGAGTTGGGGTTTTCAGAAATCAATGGTAGGTGTAGATTCGACAGCTTTCAGCCTTAGGATTTGGCAATCGCATTTGGATTGAGTTGCTTCTCTTCATCTTGATTTGGAGTTCGAGCTATTTCTGGATTGGTGTTTTGGAGATGGAGATTACTGATACTGGAGTTCTTTCTTGAAGACCATATTTGAGATTTGTTCCGCTGCTAGTGTTATCTTTTCTTTCCGCTGCTATTATCTTGTATCGTATCTCTGATGTATGTTGATATCTATTGTATCATTCTGTTGTATCAAATGTTGTATATTGATATATGCTATTCTTTTCTTCCGCTGTGTTATTTACTTAATGTGTTATAAGCTCCGGCGAACCAGGTTCGACGTTTGGATCTGCGGCATTTGAATACGAGTGTCGTATTCGGTGCCGATTTTCGAAGGTCGAGTCAGGGTCGTTATAAGTGGTATCAGAGCTGATGGTTAAAACCTTAGCTCAGGAGTATAACATATTAAGTAGCTCATTAGAGATAGGGTGAAGTATACCCTAGAATGAGTATATCCCTAAGATATCCGTTCGAATGCCTCAGTAAATTCTCTTACTATCCACTGATAGTGAGTATGAGTGCGAGAAGAGGACGAGATAGGGGACAGGGGAGTACCACTACAAATGGTCAATACCCTGCAACAGTGGAAATATCTTTTCTCTATCAATCTCCTTTGATTCGATTTCGTATTCTTTTGATTGCTTCATAGCAGCTCCAGAAAGAAGTTTCGGTGTGATGGTGGCCTTACGTATCGTTGTAGAAAATTCTTACCTCGTATCTTCGTCAGTTTCTTATCAGCTTTTCGTTCTAAACTTTAATAAATTTGGAATTGAATTTGAAAATTTTAAATAAGTTAGAAATTTTAAATTAAGTAAACTGGTTAACTAATATGAAGATTTGATCCATCTATCTATTCTCTGGGATCCGATATATTCTACGAACGATTAGTTATCCCTTCGAACTAATCAATGCCCTTGCATATTCGTAGACCGGTGGACCCAAATATCTTGTGTAATGATTATATGAGTTTGTTCTCATATTGTCGATATTCTGATTTGGTAAGCCGAATGCAGAATAAATATTTCGATCTGATCTGATCAATCATTTCTTTATCTATTATCTGTTCTTTCTCGTCTTCCTTGCAATTTCGAGGACGAAATTATTTTGAGGGGGGAAATCTGTAACATTCCTGAAATTTATCAAGTTTAAATTGGCAATTAAATCTATTTTTGAAAATAAATTGTGAATTATTAGGAAATTTTCTAGGATAAATAAATAATTTTGATTATAAATAGAAATTTATATTAGGAATTTAAGGATAAGTGATTTATAAAACAAATATTGAATTTAAAAATAAGATGTATAAAATATATTTATATTAGTATGTGAGCTAAATTAAAAGATTTAGAAATAGAATCTATAAAATAATTTAAACTAAGGAGTTGAATATGATTTGTATATTAAACATTAAAAATAGAATTCATGAATTAATAAAATGTATTAAAAATAAATTAGAAATTAAAAACTAAAAAAAAAAAAAATTTGAACAAACAAAATAAATAAATAAATTTTTGATTTAATTGTGAATTAAATTGAGTTTTTCCAAATAAAATACAAATGGATTTTATATATATGAACTTTTGAATTAGAAAATTTAAAAATAAATGTTTAAATAGTATATATTGGATTTGAAAGAGAAACTCTATCTTTTAAAATTTATAGAAATTTGTTTTTAAATTTATAACATACATATGTAATATGTATTTTGAAAGTTATATTTAAAGTTTAATATATACATATCTTTTGAAAAGTATAAGTGTAAATAATAGTTTGAAAATGTATAAAATGTGATTTACAAATGTAAACATATACACATGAGAGATGGAGTGTAAGAGTTAACAAAATCTAAAAGTTATAATGATTTCTTACAAATGGCATTCAATTTAATCGTTTAAAATAAAATAATAAGATAAAGAAATTTCAAAAACTCTTCATTTTCCCATATGTAATCAATTGATATCTCAGCCAAATCTGAAGAGAAAACAGTAAAAAAAGATTTGGCATTTCATAACTATAACACCAAAGAAAAAAAAAATCAGAACAAAACAATAACATTCTCTCCTCAAATCTGAAAATGCAAGATCAAGCTCCAACAAATTCAAACTGTAATCAAGTAAAATCAGAGTTCAATGCAAAAGAAAACCTGGAAGCATGCAACATTCCAGTGACCAAATCCAAGTTCAAACTTAAACTACAATGCAAATTCAAAAGAAAAATCTGCATTTTCTTAGATCTAGAAATCAAGCCTACATGCAATCAAAGTAGCAAGCATTTGCAACTCAGGTTTCAAGCAAGAACAGAGTGCAGATCAATTCAAGTAGCAATGCAAATATCATTCTGGAGCAACTTAAATTTGAAAGCAAATGCAGTTTTCTCTGGAAACAAATAAAAGGCAAGTAAATTCTTTCTTTAAAAATGTGAATCAAATATTGTTAAACAGTATTTGAGCAAAAATATTTAAACAATTTTATCAATTTAAACTGCAGGATTTTAAAAAGAAAATATAAAGAGAGAGGGGCTTCAGTTTTGCCAAGTATTTCTGGAAAACAGTTTCAAAGGCAAGTCATTTTTTTTTTTAAGAATTGAATTTTTGAGTTGTGAATCAGTAACAAAAAAAAAAAGAATTTAAACTATTTTATTAATAAGTTGCAGGAAGAAAATAGAGTGCAAGGTAGAAATCAGGTTCTTTTGATCAGGGCAGTGCAAGCATCCCTGTAATGAATCAAGATAGTGTAAATTCTCTCAAAACAAATTAAGGCAAGTAAAATTTCTTTTAAAAAGGATTTGAATCTGAAGTGATAATCAGTAACAAAGAAAAGATTTAAAAACAATTGTGTTTATCAGTTCAGGAGTAAAGAAAAACTAAGAATTCAAAAAGCAAATCAAAATTCAGAATATGGAAAAAATCAAAAGCCTGTCTCTGTTCTTATCTCTGCTGCAACTCCAAGGTGAGCAATCCTCCACCCTCTTTTATCTGATGCATATATAAAACTCTGATGTTAGTTGCTTCTTTGTTTTCATGCTTGTGAGCAAATTACACCCCAAGTCTTCAAAATCTGGTTCATATCTTGATTTCATGTGATAGTGTTTTGGTATGGTTTTGAATATGCCTACATGTTGAAGGTATACATAAATTTAGTGTGTGTATGTCTGTGAGCAACCTAGCCCTAAATTTATATGTGTTTTATTTCCTGCATGAATGTGAGTAAGCTTTTATTTTAAAAACAGTTTTTTTTCTAAAATCAAGATAAGTGCAAATTACAGAACTAAATGCTAATTCACCTGAATTTAAAACTGTTTGATGAGAACTCCTCTGTTTCTTTTGAAAGTAAGTAACCTCACAAATGCAAGGAGGCTTGAATTGTCTGATGCATGTAAATACTTAGGAAAAATAAAAGAAAACAAGTTTGTCTGTAAATCTTATATTGATAAATGCTGTGTGTAAATATGTTTGCATGTTTTGATTTCTTGAAAACTGCATATAGTGTTAGTTATGAATTAGTATATTCTTTATTGGAAAAGCTTTATCACTTGAATGGTTTCAGCTAGCAAAGTCTGTGTAAGTAAATAGGTTAGTTAGGTGTAAATTTAGAATTATAAATTTTAAGTTAGTTTAATAAATCTGTAGCCTCTGTAAACCAAAATCAGTCGTCATTAGAAATAAACAAATATATCAAACATCATAAATATTTGAACTAATGTATAAATTGAAATGCATGTTTGAAAGTAGAAGTTTTAAAACAAATATTACAGTTTAAATAACTATTGGGAGGAAACATTTCTGTTTAAACAGAAATATGAAATTGAGGTATCTGTGAGTCTTTGTGAATCTCAGGTGTTAAGATGTTTATGTTAGTGGAATATGGAGGTGAGAGGATGGAGGAGATGTTGGTGATTATGATCAGAGAGTGAGAGTCAGGTGAATTGGTTTCCAGGTTGATTTAGTTGCATGTTGAACTCAGGTGACAGTTTAGTAGTGTGCAGGGTTTTGACCCGAAGTAGAACTCGGGTGATTTTGTTTTTGACTCGGAGATGGTAGCATGAAAACTCGAAGTAGCATGAGAGTTTCTCGGGTCAGAGGAGTTACAGGTTTATACCTGAAGTTTTTTTTTGCAGTTTTTAAAAGTGTTGAATGAAATTTAACTTTTGTGCAGGAATTGATTCAAGTGTAACTTGAATCTGAATTCAAATGTAATTTTGAATTCAAAGTTTTTAAAATGAAATTCTTAAAATTTAAACAAGTTTTAAATATGGAATTAAGTCAAGAATTAAAACAGTTTTCAAGTTTAACTTTTTAAAAACCAGATTTTGATTTAAACAAGTTTTGTAAGTTTTAAACATTGAATAAATTTAAACATTTTTAAATAAGATTTAAATTGGTTTGAAATCAAATTAAAAACAGTTTCAAATTTACTATGAAACCCAGTTTTGATTTCAAACAAGTTTATAAATTTATAGAAGAATGAATGAACATATATCAATGTTTAACATAGATTTGAAATAAGATTTGATTTCAAATAAGTTTTAAAACTAGGAAGAATTTAGTTCTATTAATATTGAATTAAATATGAAGTGTTAATTTAGATTTAGGTTTAAATGGTTAAACATTTTAAAATATCAAAATTTTAAAATGGAATTTGAATTTAAATTTAGAAATGTATTGTTTTAATACATTTTGAATTTAAATGGGTCAATTAATAAGTAATTAAATTAGTTGAATAATTAAGGATTTCACTTAATTATTTGATTTTTAAATAATGATTTAGATTAATATTAATTAGAAATGATTTATTAATCTAGTTCAAATTTTCTTAAGTGTAAAATTTATTGAATGTTGTTACTAATGGGTGATAATTATCTAGGGATAATTTAGTAATTAATTAATGCAATTAATTTTGATAATTGACTAGATTAATTAATTGAATATAATTAATTGTAATTGGTTAAGTATAATTAATTGTTGAAATTAATTAAGGAATAATAAATCTATTTATTAAGGACAATTAGTTTTAACTAAGATTTAATTAATCAATAATTAAAAGTTTATTATTTAAAGTAATTAATTGAGGAATAGGTAATTAAGATTAATTAATTACAATTAAAGGATAATTAATTAAGATAATTGATTTAATAAATGATTAATAAATAAAGGTGGTTAAAACTTAATTAATTATAGTTAATGATAATTAATCATTAATTTAAAGATTATAAATAGAAGTAATTATGTGAATAACAAATTCATAACCACACGGTTTATTCATCTTAATTAAAGGTGTTTGATTGTTATTGGATGTTCTGTGATGGATTGATATATTTGATATGTGATGTGATGCTATGTGATACTTTGTGCTAATCTGCTATATTTGTGATGAATATACTGTCGTATGAATATGAAACCCTTTGACCCGTAAAACGACATTTGAATTTCGATGCGACAGGAAGTCGGATTTCAGTTTGGTTATCCGAACCCACATCGAATTGTAATAATTGAATCTGTGCTGATTGATGATGTTGTGCACTATTGTGTAAAACCCCTGGACCACACTTATACACACACAAATATGGGTTGCACGTGGAAATTTGGTTAAGTCACAGATTTTTGAAATTGTTTTAAAATTGAATTTTTTTCCAAAATAGTTTTGGAATTAGAATTGAAGCTTTTGAAAATGAGTTTTCAAAAATAAAAGTTATTTGAATAACTTGATTGAGTTTTGAAATGTAAATAAATTAATTTAAATTTGAATTCAATATTTGAAATTGAATTCTATGACTTGGAAACTATTGTTTAAAAAGGGTATTCAACTTATAAATGGGTTTATATGGGTTTTTAAACCATTTTAAAGGTGATGTTTTGAAATTTAAATTCAACTCAAGATTTCAACTTGTATAAATTAGATTTGCTTTCTCATAAGAAATGGACTTTCAAGTTGTGTTAAAAGGATTTTCAAGTCTAAAAGAAAAATTGTTTTCCAAGTTTTAGATAAATCTTTGGAAATGTGTTTTGAAAGCTATAAATCTTTAATTTAAAGATTTAATTGGGTTAATCCAATTGAAATGGGGATTGTTTTGAAATCTATGAATAGATCTTTGTGAAACTGGGTGAAACTTTGTGAAATAAATCTTTTTGTTTAAAAAATTTAAATGGTAATTTGATAACCATTTGAAAGAAAAGTTTTGGATTTTATAAGTTGTGACTTAGCTAAAATCCCATATCCATATGTTTTAAAATATGGCGCTCACTATTCGGTTTAGCCGGGAGTGGACCTTGTGTCATATAGCCCATTCCGAATAGTGATACGACGTTATGGATAGCATTTGAAGACCGGTGGTGAAGACCGGGTATTTGTGAGAACGATAGGATAACCTATCGATTGACTCTGCACTGAGTTGCTTCGGTATAGAGTTCTCCTTAGTGATGGGAAGTCCGATCGGGATTGTGGATACCCGGATTTGCAAGGGCTTCTTCGGAAGTGCCTTCGGTTCTGTTCGAACCCGGAACAGACTTGTATGGTTATATGTCCGACATTACACTTTGAGATGTTAACTGATTTCTATCAAATACATTTCTGCTTGGTGGCGGAGAATTTATTCTCTTAGCTTAACACCCTTCTCTGAGACGTACGAACTCAGAGGTTTTGTAGTTGATATTTATCAGTGATATTCCCAATTTGGTAATGTGGCATGCTGAGTGCTGCTGTGTGATGATCATTGGTTGATCATTTGTGATATGATCATTTGTTTGATCATTTATCTTTGTGATCATTGCTTTGGTCATCTGTTGACCCAAAGCATGGCTTTGTTGCACAAAGCGTAGCTTTGTGGACGAGACTGCATCAGGACCTCACACCCCGGAAATGGTCGAAACAGGAAAGATGCGGCAAGGTTATGAGGGTCGCGCCCTTTAGGGTATGTCATTCCCTTCTGGTAAAGGGTGGTATCATGGTATGGAGCCCAGATACTTACTCATGTTGATACACTATACCTATTACTGTGTGGTGTTGTTGTTGCGAGCGCTCGGATAAAGGTCCCAAAGGACCGGGGGATGGCATATTCGTGTAGTAGTTACCTAGTTACAGAGGTAACCCGGCCTTGTGTTGGCAGAGATCTAACCGTAACGTTAGTTCTCGGGACGTCCCGCCAGAGGCGATCCCATGTGGCAGTAGGAAGTTCCTTAGCCTGACCATTTGTTGGAAATCCATTCATCCAATACGTGCCTTGTACGGTTTTAGTTGTAGAACCTGCCATTTAACATGGCAGCTATAGTAGGCATAGCATCATGGTACCTATGCTGGCTAGGATTTATATTATACTTTCGAAATATTTTCCACTATGCACTAGTAATAATATCAAAGAATTTTCCTCGTAGTAAGCATGTTTGACTATCATAAGGAGAAATCTCCCCCATGTGTGCGTTTGCATTGTGTGTGTGCCGGGAGGCCTTATGGTAGTTTCATTTTCCAAAAAGCATTGCGGATTTCAAATCTAAATTCTTTTGTTTGTTTTAAAAGACCAAATGTTTTTGTTTGCTCATACCAGTCCCATGACTGACCTGGAGTTTATTGTTCCTTTCCTAAACTCTGGGTGCCCACTATTTCCCACACGGGCAGTCTAGAGTTGGGGTTTTCAGAAATCAATGGTAGGTGTAGATTCGACAGCTTTCAGCCTTAGGATTTGGCAATCGCATTTGGATTGAGTTGCTTCTCTTCATCTTGATTTGGAGTTCGAGCTATTTCTGGATTGGTGTTTTGGAGATGGAGATTACTGATACTGGAGTTCTTTCTTGAAGACCATATTTGAGATTTGTTCCGCTGCTAGTGTTATCTTTTCTTTCCGCTGCTATTATCTTGTATCGTATCTCTGATGTATGTTGATATCTATTGTATCATTCTGTTGTATCAAATGTTGTATATTGATATATGCTATTCTTTTCTTCCGCTGTGTTATTTACTTAATGTGTTATAAGCTCCGGCGAACCAGGTTCGACGTTTGGATCTGCGGCATTTGAATACGAGTGTCGTATTCGGTGCCGATTTTCGAAGATCGAGTCAGGGTCGTTATACTACTGCTTATAAAATTCCATTTATACTTCACCGTTTATAATTCTATAAATTTCATTCATATATGAAATTCATTCACAATTCATTCTAACACTTATAAAAACTCGTTTTATAACTCAAATATTTTTAATTTATAAATATCAATTTATAAATCTTTTATATAAATCAATTTATATTATTCTTTTAAAACGTCTTTAATCTCCTTTATAATTTCACCATTTTGATTTATAAAATAATCAAATCTTATAAATCCTATATTTAAACTTTTTATAATAAATTCAGAAATCCAAATTTAACTATTTTATAAAATCATTAACCCCATATTTTCAAAAATCAACTTTTAACTGTATTTCTCAAAAATATCATTTCTATAACTTTAAAATTATAACGTTTATTTATAATGGATCGATTCCAAAAAAATATTTTTATAAACGTATACTTTCAAAAATCACTTTAAAAATCATTTTAAAATTCCAAATTTGGCCCAATAATGCTACACACCAAATAGTCAATCACGATAGACAACGATATCATATATCGATATGATAATCCATCAAATATCAAAATATCTGAAATCAAATAAAAACTGTTGAGGAATCCAGTTGGATCCCTCCAACCTGTTTTCCTACATCCACAAACATTTGCACAATACCAATTCCGCTCCAGTACGAAATTATCGCGGTATATGGGATTTAAAATATTATTCGCTTAATAGACGGCGCAATAGGGTCTCATCCGCTATACAATGCGGGAAATCAACAACTGCAATATATACATATGCCAATATATATATATATATATATATATATTGCTATTATATATAATACCAATTTCACTGTTTATGAAATATTCGCGGTATATGTTTTTAATAAATAACATCCGCTTACTAACGGCGCATAATGTCTATTTTAACAATCAATAGATAACAATCATCATTCAAAAATGCATTCAAATATTTTAAATCTAACTATTTAAAATTAAAATCGAAACCGATTCGATTGAGTGAGAAGTTCTCACCTTGATTTCAATTTCGTTTTAGCGATTTATTTCGAATAAAATTAAACGGACGTTTAATTTTACCCGAAATTTTCACTAACTCCAAACAACTCCAATCCAATTCCATAGCGTAGTGCTCATCTATATGATTCCAACGCAACTGGTTTCGCGCATTTTCGACCTCGTATGAAAAAGATACGATTTTTCAAAGTTTCACGAATTTTATATATAAAATTTACAACATAACCTTTATATTTTCAACCCTATACCATCTGGCCGTCGATTTCATGTTGCTTGGATCTGGACCGTGCAAAACCCTTCTCCTTCTTCTTCGTGAAAATCACGAACCCCTCCAACCCATAGCCGCCACTTCCATCTTGAATTATCCTCCCTCCTCATCGACTTCTAGAGTGATCAGCCACCACCAAACGAAAGTCGTACGCGTGAGCCACCCACTCCCCGAGCACGGCCAAGCTCGGCCTCCTCTCTACGCCTAGATTTACATGCGAATGGTGGCACTTTGATGTAACGACCTAGAATTTTTATTAATTTAAAATTTGAATATTTAATTAATTTTAAATATTTATAAGTGAATTTTTAAGTCAAATAATTTTTTATTTGAATTTTTGGATTTAACTGGATTATTAAATCGATAATTTAATACGTTAAATTATGGAAATAATTGAAAATTGGGTTAAATATGATTGAAAATGATTTGTAAAATTTTATTTTATCATATGGGAGTTAGAACGATATTTTAGAACTTTTAAAATCGAATTAAAAGTTAATTTGTGAAAATTAAATATTTTAATATTTAATAATCGACTGCAAAATAGTCAATTTTTGAACAGTCTCAGAATTGAACGAAACCTGTTCCATTGGATCCGTAATAGTTAGTTATTACCGGATTTCAAATTTCGTGTCAATCGGAGTTATCGTTTGATCGTGGCAGCTCGAAACGCATCGATTTATTTTTAATTTAAATTTGGCGAGCTAAAATAGCCATTTTTCAAAAAGTCTCGGATTTCGACGAAACCAGTTTCATCGGATCCGTAATGTGATATTATTGTAAGGTTTCAAATTTCAAGTCAATTGGATTTACCGTTTGTCCTGTACAAATTAAAACGCCTAGAAAATCGCTTAAATCGGTTTAATTCAAATTGAGCGTTTACAGCCATAACTCGCACATACTTCCGAATTAGCTTCCGAAACCTGTTCCATTGCGTCCGGAACGCGGGATAAACCCTAGGTACGTCAGTTTCGGCGCCTATATCGGAGTTCGGAATTTCCGGGTGAATAGTGTCGTTCGATTCTCTATAAATAGCCCCAACACCTTCATAAATTAAAAAAAAAATAACAAAACCCTAATTACAAAACCCTAGCCGCCACTTTAATAACGAATGGCCAGAAATTTATCTGCTTTTCCCCTCAATCTCTCTCAATCTACAAAGATTTAGCCAAAGTGTTCAACACGAAGGTTGGAGAGCACGACGAGAGCTTTCGATCCATACGGTTGAGATCGTGTTTGGAGTCGCGTGGAGGGAGCTATGTGGGGCCGAACCTACAGATTTTCGCACGCATTCCAAGGCTCTACAGGTGGCCGAGCTTCAGGTGGGGGATGGTGGTGGTAGCTCTCGCGAAGAGCTTCGATTTGCAAGTGGTTTGATCGAATTTCGTCGAGTATTGGCGATGCAAATTGAAACCCTAGTGATTGAGGGATGGGTTCAAGTGTGCGTGTATATCCTGTAGAGGAAGAAACGTGAGGGAGAGGGAGAGTGGACGCACGGCCTGATGGAGAGGAGTTGGATCGTGTGGCTCTGATTTAATGTAGGGTTTTAATTATTAAAGTTATGTTGAAATTAGTTTATAAATTAATTCGTGTAATTCAATAATTCATAACTTTTTCATACGAGGTCGAAAACGCGCGAAATCAGTTGCGTTGAAATCGTATGGACGAGCACTACGCGATGGATTTGGTTTGGAGTCGTTTGGAGTTAGTGAGAATTTTGGGTAAAATTAAACGTCCGTTTAATTTTATTCGAAATAAATCGCTAAAACGAATTAAAATCAAGGTGAGAACTTCTCACTCAATCGAATCAGTTTCGATTTTATTTTAAATAGTTAGATTTAAAATATTTGAATGCATGTTTGAATGTTGATTGTTATCTATTGATTGTTAAAATAGACATTATACGCCGTTAGTAAGCGGATGTTATTTATTAAAAACATATACCGCGAATATTTCATAAACAGTGAAATTGGTATTATATATAATATCAATATATATATATATATTGGCATATGTATATATTGGAGTTATTGATTTCCCGCATTTTTTTGTTTAGCGGATGAGACCCTATTGCGCCGTTATTAAGCGGATAATATTTAATAAGAACATATACCGCGATAATTTCGTACTGGAGCGAAATTGGTATTGTGCTAATGTTTTTGGATGCAGGAAAACAGGTTGGAGGGATCCAACTGGATTCCTCAACAGTTTTTATTTGATTTCAGATATTTTGATATTTGATGGATTATCATATTGATATATGATATCGTTGTTGTCGTGATTGACTATTTGGTGTGTAGCATCATTGGACCCAGATTTTGGGATTTTAAAATGATTTATAAAGTGATTTTTGAAAATATAAAATATTTTGGAATTGATCCATTTTAAATGAATAAACGTTATAATTTTTAATGTTATAAAAATTATGATTTTTGAGAAATATAGTTAAAAACTGATTTTTGAGAATATGATGCTAATGATTTTATAAAATAGTTTAATTGGGATTTTAGAATTTATTGTGAGAAGTTTAAATATAGGATTTATAAATATTTTATGAATCAAAATGGTGAAATAATAAAGGAATTTGAAGACGTTTTAAAAGAATAATATAAATTGATTTATATTAAGAGATTTATAAATGGATATTTATAAATTGAAATATTGATATTATAAAACGAGTTTTTATAAGTGTTTGAATGAAGCGAAAATGAATTTTGTAAATGAATAGAATTTATAGAATTATAAATGGTAAAGTTATGAATGAAATTTATAAATAGTAAGATTTATAAATTTATAAAGTTATTAAAGGAATAGATTTGGGTGAATAAGCGAATCTTATAGATTTTAAGATTTATAATTATGAAGTTCAAAGGAACGATTTTTGCAAACAAATAGATTATAAGCATTTAACTTATAATATGAACTTTTAGTTTATAATTGAGTTATAAACTGGAATAGGTTAATAAAGAATTTATAAAATGGAAGTTTTTATAAATAAATAGAAATGGAATTTATAAACGTTGTTTTATAAATTCACAAACGATTTATTTTGATAAGTAAATTGTTATGATTTATTTATGGAGTTATATTCACGTTTTGACTGTGAATAATACTTTAAAATAAAATGAATAAAAGAATTTATAAAAAGGAAGTTTTTATAAATAAATAGAAATGGAATTTATAAACGTTGTTTTATAAATTCGCAAATGACTTATTTTGACAAGAAAATTTGTTGAAACCTATAAATGGAGTTATATTCACATTTTTGAATAGTGAATAATCCTTTGAATTAAAATGAATAAAAGGATGAAATTGTTAATGAAGTATATTCACGTTTTTGAATAGTGAATATTATGTTAAAGAAATTGTTTAGAATTTGATATTTTGAATTGAATTAAAACAATCTAACGATGTTTTAAATATGTTGAGATTCGAAACCATAGATTTCAACATTTATTGTTGAAATAAACGTTTTCGAGAAATAGAAGGAGATGATGGACTATAACACTGTTGTTATAGTAAATGATTTCCGAAAGGAAATGTTTTGTATAGTATTGGGATTTATATATCTATTTTAATTTCGAATCCCTATACTAGTGATTTTGGGTTGTTGTAACGATGTTTTACGCAACATTCGTTTTGGCCCAAATAAATATGTTTATGAGAATGATTTCCTTAAAGAATGAAATATATACTTAATCTCGATTTAAGTATATGGGATATTTTCCAAAGTTGAAAATAAAAAGATTAGTGAATTACTTATAATTAAATAAGTATGGAATTGTTTTTCCAATATGAAGTGAATAATTAGAATTTATCTTTTTGAAGATAAATTGAAATCATATGCATGAATATTTTGAAATATAAATTCATTATGGAATTTATATGTGAAAGGGAATTTGTTTGAAAATAAATGTTGATTTATTTTTGAAGGGTTGAAATTTTATATCTTGTAAAGATATTTTGGAAAATAAATAATTTGGAAAATTATTTGGAATCTGGTGATGTGTGCATGTCCAGTGATAGTTAAATAATCGACTATCAATATTTCCCTTTGAATGGGTAATTGATGTGATTTGTTTGAATGTGAATGCTACACTTATTTTTGAATAAGCGCTCACTATTCGGGTTAACCGGGAAAGGACCATGGGGTCGTATAACCCATTCCGAATATGTGATACGTCGTTGTGAATTGCATTGAAGATCGGTGTTGAAGACCCGGTATTTGCGAGAGCGATAGGATGACCTGTCGATTGTCTCTGCACTGAGTTGCAATGGTATAGAGACTCCCTAAGTGATGGGAAATCCGATCAGGATTGTGAATATCCGAATTGCAAGGACTTCTTTGTAAGTGCCTTCGGTTTTGTTCGAGCCCGGAACAGACTTGTATGGATTGTGTGTCTGACATTACAAGTTGAGATATAAAGCCGATTTCTTTCAAATATATTTCTGTTGGTGGCGGAGAATTTATTCTTTTAGCTTAACACCCTTCTCTAAGACGTACGAGCTCAGAGGTTATATAGTTGAAGTTATCAGCGATATATTCCCAATTTGGTAATGTGATATGCTGAGTGATGCTGAAATGATCATTGTGTTGATTATTGTGATGGGATCGTTTATTTGATCGTCTATCTTGGTGATCATTGTGCTGATCATTTGTTGACCCAAAGCATGGCTTTTGTATAAAGTATGTTTTTGTGGACGTGACTTCGTCGAACCTCACACCCCGGAAATGGTCAAAACAGGAAAGATGCGGCAAGGTTATGAGGGGTAGCACCCTTTAGGGTATGTACATTTCCTTCTGGATAGAGGTTGTATCATGGTATGGAGCCCAGATATTTAACCTATGTGGTTACTACGAATTTATTACTTTGTGGTTGTTGGTTTTCGGGATCCCGTGAGAAAGGTCGTTTACGATCGGGGAATGGCGTGCTCGTGTCAGTAGTTACCCAGTTAGGGGTAACCCGGCCTTGTGTTGGCAGAGTTTCGGTTTGGTTCTCGGGGATGTCTTTCCAGAGGCATTCTCATGTGGCAATGGGAAGTTCCTTGGCCTGACCATTTGTTGGAAATCCAAAGAAACAATACGTGACTTGTACGGTTTTAGTTGTATAACCTGCTATGGAATGTGGCGGTAACCTGCTATTGAACATAGTTAGCTATAGTAGCATACGATAATGGTCGTATGTTGGCTAAGATTTATATTCTACTTTCGAAATGAATTTTCCACTACACTATGCACTAGTAATAATATCAAATGTTATTTTAAATGCGTATCAAGCATCTTTGACTATCATAAGGAGAAATCTCCTCCGATTCTGCGTTTGCATTGTGTGTGTGTGCGGGAGGCCTTATGGTAGTCTCATTTTTAAAAGCATTGCGAATTGATTTAAAATATTCCTCTATTTTGATTTTAAAGATAAATAAACTGTTTTGAGTTCTCACACCAGTCACATGACTGACTTGGAGTTTATTGTTTTCCTTCCTAAACTCTGGGTGCCCACCAATTTCCACACGGGCAGTCAAAAGTTAAGGTTTATCAGGATATTCTGGATATTCTGGAGTTGCTGGAGGCAAGCTGGATGGCATGGCGTATTACTAGTTTATATAGTATTCCTTTTTCCGCTGCACTATTTGTTGTTGTTGTTGTATACTCTGATGATATGATGTAATGAAATGAAATGTATAAAATGTAATAACTGATATAGTTCTTTGTTTAAAGATTATTCATTTATTATTATATGTTGTTCCGCTGCGAATTGTGAGATTCTGATGTTGTTCTTGTTTTCTGTTCCGTTCTATTCTCTGTTCTCTGTTTTTCTATCTCTTCTCTATTTTCTCTTTTTCTTCTATTTTAAAATGTTCTATCTTCTTTTCTGTTTTCTTTTCCCTCTATCTTCTACCTTTTTCTCTCCTCTTTTCCTTAATTCTTCTTTTTAAAAACCCTCAGTGTTCGGTTTTCCGTCGTTCGATTCCTCGGCAGTCGATAAAGTGAGTGTCGATGTCGAATTTTCGGAAGACGAAGAATCGGGTCCTGACAATGTGGTATCAGAGCTTATGGTTAAGCGACAACCATGGTTCTGTTGGGTATTATTCATTAGAGATAGAGTCAGTAGTACTCTAGAATGAGTTTGAGTGTAATAATAGCTATGAGAGCGTATTTGTTAGTGAATATAAAATTGTTTTATATTGTGATGATTGGTTTATTGAGTGGCATATGAACTTTCGTCAGCGTGGTCCGCAAGACTATGCCGAAGGGGTTTCTAAACACTTGAATAGAGCAATTCGGCACAATATTGATTTTAAATTGGGTAAATGAAATAATTTTGCCTTGAGTATATTTTATATATAAAGGAATAATTTTCAGAATTATTAAAGTGTATATAAGTTGATTGTTTAGTTGTTTGAATAATCTAAATAAAGGAATAATTGTATAAGCAAAAGAATTATAAGAACTAAATTATAATTAAAGTGATTACAATTGTGAAATAAACTTATATATATAAGAAGTGAAACTATGTGAATATATTTATGAATATGAGTTGTAAATAAAAAGTTACTTTAGAATTTGGAAGCTGAATTGATTGATAAATGTGAACTTAAGTTATGAAATGAAATTCGATTTTGTAATTAAATTGAATGAATGGATTGAATATTAATCAATTAAATGTAAATTTAAGTTGATATGAAATATGAATTTAAGTGTTAATTCATTAAAATCTAATGTTATTAGAAGTTGAATAGTTGAATAAAAATTGAATGAAAAATCAATTAAATTAAACCAATTGTAAGCAAAGGAATTTGGTTGAAATAAATATACATTGATTTTTATATAATTGTTAGTTGATTGTATATAATTCATTAAGTGTTAATGAAATTGATTTAATAAAATTGAAAGCTAAAGTAATTGAAATTCAATCGGAAGTTAAGTGAATCTTAAATGAATTGAATTTGAATTGGAAGTGAACCAACTTGAATATGAATTAGTGAATATAAACTAATTGAAAATGAATGTTAGTAAAAACATCCAATGTAAATAAATCAAATGTGATTAAATTGAAAACCAATTCATTGAATATTAATGAGAATATAAATGAATATATATTGGTTATGAATTAGTTGGATGATAATTGGTTGATGTTGGCATTTGTTGCTTTTGTTTCAGTTGCTATATGTTGTATATCGATACTATTGTCTATATGCATGATTCTCATGTTGTTTGTTGAGTGATTAGTAGGTGCGGATCGCGTTTGCTTCGCATTTGGAGCTCGCTTTCGCGCTATATTAGCCGTATATGCGTGCTAATAAAATATAAGGTACATATCTCGGATTAAATACCGTACTTTTACATTTTTTCCCTGCGGGATGCCTCATTACTTGATGAGATGTATATTTGTGATATATATACTGTCATTTTTTTTTGGATCGAGCCGCGCAAAGGAGACTATGGCGAATTTTTCCGAAAATTTAAGGCGTTAGAAAATTTTTGAGAAAATTGGGAAAATTTTGAAAACTTTAAACTTTGATTTGAAGTTGAAAGTTAAACAATAGTAGTTGTTTTTGAAAAAAATAACTAAGTATGATTTGAAAAACTTAGTAAGTTATTGTGAGAAGTTTAACTATGAATTTTGGGAAAATTAATAGCTTCTGTAATTTTTCTTACTTGTAATTTCGAGGACGAAATTCTTTTAAGGGGGGAAGATTGTAACGACCTAGAATTTTTATTAATTTAAAATTTGAATATTTAATTAATTTTAAATATTTATAAGTGAATTTTTAAGTCAAATAAATTTTTATTTGAATTTTTGGATTTAACTGGATTATTAAATCGATAATTTAATACGTTAAATTATGGAAATAATTGAAAATTGGGTTAAATATGATTGAAAATGATTTGTAAAATTTTATTTTATCATATAGGAGTTAGAACGATATTTTAGAACTTTTAAAATCGAATTAAAAGTTAATTTGTGAAAATTGAATATTTTAATATTTAATAATCGACTGCAAAATAGTCAATTTTTGAACAGTCTCAGAATTGAACGAAACCAGTTCCATTGGATCTGCAATAGTTAGTTATTACCGGATTTCAAATTTCATGTCAATCGGAGTTATCGTTTGATCGTGGCAGCTCGAAACGCATCGATTTATTTTTAATTTAAATTTGGCGAGCTAAAATAGCCATTTTTCAAAAAGTCTCGGATTTCGACGAAACCAGTTTCATCGGATCCGTAATGTGATATTATTGTAAGGTTTCAAATTTCAAGTCAATTGGATTTACCGTTTGTCCTGTACAAATTAAAACGGCTAGAAAATCGCTTAAATCGGTTTAATTCAAATTGAGCGTTTACAGCCATAACTCGCACATACTTCCGAATTAGCTTCCGAAACCTATTCCATTGCGTCCGGAACGCGGGATAAACCCTAGGTACGTTAGTTTCGGCGCCTAAATCGGAGTTCGGAATTTCCGGGTGAATAGTGTCGTTCGATTCTCTATAAATAGCACCAACACCTTCATAAATTAAAAAAAAAATAACAAAACCCTAATTACAAAACCCTAGCCGCCACTTTAATAACGAATGGCCAGAAATTTATCTCCTTTCCCCCTCAATCTCTCTCAATCTACAAAGATTTAGCCAAAGTGTTCAACACGAAGGTTGGAGAGCACGACGAGAGCTTTCGATCCATACGGTTGAGATCGTGTTTGGAGTCGCGTGGAGGGAGCTATGTGGGGCCGAACCTGCAGATTTTCGCACGCATTCCAAGGCTCTACAGGTGGCCGAGCTTCAGGTGGGGGATGGTGGTGGTAGCTCTCGCGAAGAGCTTCGATTTGCAAGTGGTTTGATCGAATTTCGTCGAGTATTGGCGATGCAAATTGAAACCCTAGTGATTGAGGGATGGGTTCAAGTGTGCGTGTATATCCTGTAGAGGAAGAAACGTGAGGGAGAGGGAGAGCGGACGCACGGCCTGATGGAGAGGAGTTGGATCATGTGGCTCTGATTTAATGTAGGGTTTTAATTATTAAAGTTATGTTGAAATTAGTTTATAAATTAATTCGTGTAACTTCAATAATTCATAACTTTTTCATACGAGGTCGAAAACGCGCGAAATCAGTTGCGTTGGAATCGTATGGACGAGCACTACGCGATGGAGTTTGTTTGGAGTCGTTTGGAGTTAGTGAGAATTTTGGGTAAAATTAAACGTCCGTTTAATTTTATTCGAAATAAATCGCTAAAACGAATTAAAATCAAGGTGAGAACTTCTCACTCAGTCGAATCAGTTTCGATTTTATTTTAAATAGTTAGATTTAAAATATTTGAATGCATGTTTGAATGTTGATTGTTATCTATTGATTGTTAAAATAGACATTATACGCCGTTAGTAAGCGGATGTTATTTATTAAAAACATATACCGCGAATATTTCATAAACAGTGAAATTGGTATTGTTAACGCTAAAATGTGAACGCTAACACCCCGGTGTGTGAAGTGTAGTTGTGAAAGCACCACCCGATAGATCGGGAAAGAATTACAAGCAAGTAATAGCAGAAAAGCAGTAAACAACAACAATTTTATAGTGGTTCGGCTTAAGGGTATAGCCTACGTCCACTCTAAGTACTTTTATTAATAATCCCGTTACAAGCTGATACAATTCTTCTCAAGTACAATATACTTCAAGTTACAAGTGATTTGGAACAAGTCTTAAGCTTCAATGTCGATTAAAGTCCTTAAATTCATGTTGAAGATGTGTGGTTTCTTCGTGAATTTCTTTGATGAATTCCTCTAATCTTGAAAGCTCTAAGTGTTGATGAAGTTCTCAATGCAGCAAGGTAACAGTGTATGAAGAGAATGTGCCCAAAAGTCCTTTGAATGTTGGAGGTGGTCGCCTATTTATAGAGAGTTCTGATCTGGAATTATTGCCAAGTCCTAAGTCGTGGCCGACTTAAGATAAGTCGTAGCCGGTTTAAGGTGAGTCGTGGCCGGTTTAAGGTGAGTCGTGGCTGATTCACCTGGCCCCTTCACGGCTTCACGAGAGTTCATTTGTACAAGTCCTAGGTCACCTCCGAGTCAACACACCTCTTCTCAATAATATGGCATCGGACTTATATTCAGTGGCCTTGGGTCGTGAACGACTTAACATAGGTCATAGGTCAGTCGCGACTTAGGTGTAATTCATGATCTTGTCCCTGTTCTAAGTGGTTAGATCGGTAAATTCTCTGGATGGTTAGGTCGTCTTCTGTCTTAGGTCGGTAGCCATCTTGTTAAGTTTTAGGTCGGCAACTGTTTAGCCCTAAGTCGGTATCCATTTGGGCCTTAAGTCGGCATCTCCCTAGCCTGTTAGGTCGGCACCTCTTCGAGTCTTAAGTCGGCATGCTACTCAAGCTCCTTAGGTCGGTATCCCTTCGTGCCTTAGGTCGGTCTCCCTGATAAGGCAGTTAGGTCGGCAACCAGTTGAGTCGGTAGCCTTGTTAAAGTATTAGGTCGTCACACTTGTTGAACTGTTAGGTCGGCAACCCTCCTTTTAAGCTGTAGGTCGGCATCCTTTCGAGTTGCTAAGTCGACACCGGGGCAGAGTTAACAATTGCCCCTCGAAGTATACGCCTACCGGTTAGGTCGTGTGCTTCGATATCCTCTAACTCGGCCGTTCTTTAAGTTGGTAGGTCGTACGCGACCTAACAGTTGAGTCGTAACATACCGCTTCATATCCCTTTACTGCAAGGTATAAATCACATCTCCTTCTTCCTTCTCACTACCTATTTCTCTGATTCTGCCATTAAAAATCTTCCGAGCTCAAAAAGGCGATTTAATTCCAATTATCCACCGACAACCTCTGTTATTCATTGCGTAAGTAAACCCTCTTCTTCGATTATAGATCATTCGTTGGCTCATGAATTCTGTTACTTAAACCGTTTGCTTGCGCGATGTTCCACCGCAAATCTTATTACACCAATGGCTGATGGAGTTTAGGTTGCTCGGTTCGATTTCGACTGATCGATGGGACGATGAAGATGGTTTACTGATTTAAGCTAGCTGATTTCGATTCGTGCTAGGATTGCAAGGCGCTGACTTTGCAGAGGTTTCGAATTGATGTCTTGGAAGATCCGAATGCATGAGATAGGATAAATGAAGTGAGAATTTTTTGGTTGAGGGAGTAGCTAACGGGTTAACAGGTTGAGCGGGGCGAGGTATTGATTTAGATACGACCTGGTGATTTTAGGGGGCTTGGCTTTTGGCTGACCCAATCCTTAAATCGTGGCCATGCTAGCACTTGAGGGAGATCTACCGACCTAACCTTCTGCCGATCTAAGCCTTAAAACTGTGGCCGAGTTAAACCCTTAAACCGTGACCGAGTTGGCTCTTAAACCGCTGCCGAGTTAACACTTAAGCTTTGGGCATGCTGACTTTTTGAGAGCATAGATTCACTTTGAGTTTCTAATTTGAACTGCCAAACTAAGTTGCCTAAACTTTGAACTGCCCCAACTTTAAATTTGCTTGAATCTCATTGTATTATTTCACAAATCGCATTAACTTATAAGCTGCTAACCTGCTGAAAATAACAAACAAAGAAAACCAAGGCGAAAATACTGCCATTGACTGCCCATGTCAAATGACAGATTAGTCAAGACAAGACAAGCAACTTAATTATATTGCATGAAATGTTTGTGAATCAATCAATTAAAGTTAAACATTAATGCAAAGTATCAATAATCTGAACTGATTTATCTGCATCAACATCTTACTTGCATATTTAGGCTTAAAACAATAGTCCCTGAATTTCATAACTAACAAATGCTTGCTAGTTTTCATTCCAGTTATATTTGTTCACTGCTTGATTGATTTTACACAACACTTCACACACTTTAGGAAACGTGCACCTTCATGTTTGAATACCCAGTTGTTTATGTAGAATGACTTCCCACCGAGAAGAAGAAGTGGTAACTCAAGAGGAAGAAACTTTTCCGATAGCTGTTCCCATAGAGAATCCTCCGGAGAGAACCTCGACTATTCTAACTTCGAGAGCGTTTATCCAGCTGCGCACTCAATTTGGCTTTGCTGAAAGTGATGTTCTTCTCCCTGGGCCAAGTGATACTGCTGACAATCCTCCCTATGGTTTTGTTGCAGTCAATCGCCAAATGTGCTTAAGTGGGGCGATTCCTCCTTTTAACGACTTCCTTCGAACTCTTCTCCTTCGGTTGACAATCTCTCCGTTTCAACTTCATCCCAATGGCTATGCCATCTTGACGGGGTTATGTGTTTTGTTTAGAAGAACTCTTGATCGCCTACCGAGTTTTGAAGAAATTCGTTATCTGTGCTCGTTTGCAAAGGGTAAAGATCATCCTTCCCTCATTATTGTGAGAAGTGCTAGAAACCGCAAGCTCATTTCCGATCTTACTGAAAGCGTTCATGGATTTTTGAACCAGTTTTTCTTTGCCCGCTGTCCCCCAGGGTTTTACGCCATCTGGAGAGTGGGAAGTAAGATTAGTGTTTCTATTTTTTCTGTTTTGAAACCTTTTCGAGATCCGAACTTTCAGTTGCTAATTTCATTCTTTGTTCCTTTCAGCACTTCCTCTCCCTTCTAGAGATCCAATTCATAAGCAAGTTTTTGAGAGGTTGAGTGCCGTGGCCGCAGAAGAGAGGAGCATAAAATTTTTGTTGAGGGATGAATTTTTACATCAACATGGGCTTCTACACACTTCTCGCTCTATGCATGCTCATGAAGTTCCAACGGAAGTCCCCGATTCTCCGATGAAGACTCCTGAATCTTCGCTGGTGAAGTGCTCCACTTCTGTTGATGTTGTGGGGCCATCTGATAAACTTGCCCCGGTTATCGAGGAAGAAGAGCCTCAGGGATCCTCTCACTATTCACAAGAATCTGGTGAAAAGGCTAAGAAATCCAGTCCTGTCAAGCAAAGCAGGGACGATACCTTCGAAGGATTGAGCGACCTCTTCGCTACTTCACAAGAGATCTT
Organism: Allium cepa; assembly: GCA_030765085.1. Taxonomy (NCBI): domain Eukaryota; kingdom Viridiplantae; phylum Streptophyta; class Magnoliopsida; order Asparagales; family Amaryllidaceae; genus Allium; species Allium cepa. Next base: position 181,121,821 of record CM060940.1, read on the forward strand.
CAAAGATGACCCTACTACTGCCGGGATTTCTTCCTCAGTAGTTGAGGCTACTTCTATCTTGCAACAGTCGCCGTCGACTCAAGAGTTGACGTTAACTATTACACCCACAACCACTCCCCAAATAAAGAGTGGTTCGTAGATTAATGCGCGTAGTTTGCACATCACACACACTTAGAATTTCTCATCACTTCTGTGCACTTATCTTCTTGTACTTTAAAGATTTCTAAAGCTTATTATTTTAATTCCAGATTCTCCTATGGGGCGCAGCGGCTCGTACTATGATGATTTCCAACGCTACGGGAGGCGTAGCCAGTATGATTACAGGCGTTACCTTCCTTCTTACAGAGAGTCGGATGAAGAGAGGGCCATCAGGAAAGCCGATGAGAGACGAGCATATGAAGAACGTCGCCGAAGGGAACAAGAAAGACATGATCATCCCCACAGAGATGATGATACCCAAAAGATAAAGGCTCATGATGAGAGAGGAAAGAGTCACATAGACGATTCTTCTAGCAAGCGGGCTAGACTTACTGAAGAAACAACTCCTTCAGCTTCTGAACATGTCCCTGCTCAATCTCCTGCTCCCGTACGCTCCGACATTCAAGCAATCATCAACCGGCCCGCATACCAGGTCGGGCAAGGTCCTCCCACTCTTCAAAGTCGATTTCCTCAGTGGTGTCTGAGAGGGGTTCGATTTGATCTCGACTTGGTTCCTCTCGACAAACCGGCTATGCTGCGAAATCTTGATACTGTCAGGACCGATATCGAAAGAATGTCGAACTGGCAAAAACTCGTCGACAAACTTCAGAGGGTTAACCGAGCCAATCTCGAGGCCATGCTAACAATGGAGAATGATAAGGCTGAGTGGCAGAAGACTCTCGAACAACATGACGCCGAAATGAGAAGTATTGCTTCCTATAATGAAAAGCTGGAAGCGGAAGTAGAAAAACTTAAGGAAGAATTAGTTACTTCATCTACTTTCCATTCACAAAAGGAGAGCATGCTTCAGCAACAAGTACGAGATGCGCATGCCAGTCAAAGAGCAGTCGAAGATAAGCTTGCACACAAGGAAAAGGTCATAGAAGAATATCGTGCTGAAACTGTACAACTGCGAGAACAGACTGGCTCTCAAAGCTTGGAGATAGAGTTGTTAAAAACTCGACTTGCTATGGCCGAAAAGGAGCGCGACGAGGCTGTTGCTGGTAAACTTGCGGCCGAAGAGGCTCATCAAGCAACTAAAGCTGACATTAGCTCTACATTATTCGATTTTTACCTGCACAGCGTTTTGGGACGTGGCAGCCTTGCCTTTCTAGGCCCCAAGTATGAAATCACACTGGCTGAAGTTTGGGAGGCAGCACTTGATATGCTCGGTGGTAAAGGTGCTGGATATGCTGAGTCAGCCCTTGAAGAGCATTATCTTGATGACGAAGCCCGTGCCGCTCTTGCCAAGGGAAAGGAGCAGCTTGCCAGAGCGCGGGCCGGGATGGCGGAAGAGGAGCGTTCTGAAAAAGAAGTACCTCCTACCATCTCTGAACGTCCTCTAGTTTCTCCCGAGGTGGACATTACAGGCCCTAGTGCTCATTTGCCGCCTCCTACAAGAACTGGGGTAATCACCCCTACTGATGAAGAGGCTTTGGAGGACATTGGGGCTCAGAATTATGAGATTGAACTGACGAAGCCAACATCTTCAGGTAATTTCGACATTGGTCCGATTCAGGTGGATTGCCTGCTTATTCCTCAAAAATTTGATGAGCTTCTCGATTACCTCTTGAATCTCGATGAACCCATATCTCCCTTCTTCCGGGAAGATACTAACATTTTCAATTTTTCTTCTTCTACAGTTGAAACAACAAGTGCCGTGCAGACTTCGCCTTCTCTGGTTATTCCTCCTCCATCTCTTCAGGTGACTCCTCCTTCTGCTTCACAACCTGGGTCACAAGAGGAGAAAATTGAGGCTCTTCATGGTTTGGATGACCCTGTTGCCTCGCAGGAGCAAAAAGATGAGGGACTCGAAGGAGGCGTGATCTCTCCGGAGCGGACTCCTTCTGACGACGTAGTTTTGTCCGCTCTCGTTACTCCGGGGAGTGAGTCTTCTTCGCAGAGAAGAAAGAAGCATGGGACATCGAAGAGGAGGGGGAAGAAAATTATCACCACTGAAGAGGAACCGGAAATTGCGCCAGTTGCACCTCCCTCCCCTTCTTCCCTTATGCCTTCAGACCAACCTGAAAGACCCGAAAAGCTAACCACTCGGCCGGGTAAAGGGTCTAAAGGCGGCAAGAAGAAATGAAGAGTTGAGCTTTTTGATTCCTTTTTTGTGTAATGGTCGGATGTTGTGCAGGCACCGGCCCCTGCTTTTTTATTTCGAAACCTGTATCTGCAATATCTGCAATTGAATAAAGTGATTCTTTATTTGCACAGACTTTTGTTTGAATTTGAGAATGCATTTATTATTCATTTTTGCACAAGTTTTATTTATACGATGTTGCGGTGAGCTTGTGGTATGTTGTTTGAGCGTACTTTACCGACATAGTATACCGCTTTGTATGTAACTATACCATGTTGCCCCTATACCATGAGCTTACTGCAATATCGTATACTTTGAGGGGACTTGCACTCTCGTTTTCTAAAGAATAATTACTTCATTCTCGAAGAGAATTTTCGTAGAGTGCAACTTCCTTCATATAAGTTTCTACGCTTTGTCCTTCGAAGAAATCACTTTCTCCTTTTGCGTATGTATATATTTTGCCAAGTGAATTCTTCTATGTGGCAAAGCGGACCTCTGAATGTACTTTAACTTTCTTCCCCCTTCTTCTTTTTTTTTTTTTTTTAGAATAGGTAAATCGCTCTTCCTTTGAAAGTTAAAGTACGCTCTTGATGAGGATTTTTCTTTTTTCCTTTTAATAAAAATTTGTGCCTCTGAGGAGAGATTTTTTTTACGTTTCAACACTTGGAAGTTTTATTTCAATCTTGGTGAAACGTGTTCCTCCAAAGAGTTGTGCCTTTGAAGAAAGCCTTTTCACGTTTCAGCACTTGGAAGTTTTATTTCAATCTCGGTGAAACGTGGGCTTCTGAAGAGGTCTTTCTTTTTAATTGTGTCCCCGGGAGGGGGTTGTACCTCTGAGGAGGGATTTCTCACGTTTCAACACTTGGAAGTTTTATTTCAATCTTGGTGAAACGTGTACCTCCAAAGAGTTGTGCCTTCGAAGAAAGCCTTTTCACGTTTCAACACTTGGAAGTTTTATTTCACTCTCGGTGAAACGTGGGCTTCCAGGAAGGTCTTTATCTTGTTTTGCATTTCAACTTTGGTGAAGTGAAATTCCGAAGAGCGGTTACGACACTTCAACTCCTGGTGAAATGGGCCTCCGAAGAGGGCTTTTATTTTGTTTGCATTTCAACTCTGGTGAAGTGTAATTCCGAAGAGCGGTCATAACACTTCAACTCCTGGTGAAATGGGCCTCCGAAGAGGGCTTTTATTTTATTTGCATTTCAACTCTGGTGAAGTGAAATTCCGAAGAGCGGTCATAACACTTCAACTCCTGGTGAAATGTGCCTCAGAGAGGGTTTTCATCGCCTGGAAGTTACTCTCTCATGGTTGGAGGGTCATGACTCCTCCAATCTTTTTTGTTGAGTAGAGAACTTTCTTTTTTGTGGCGTATGACCCATTAGAGGTCTTTATCCTCCGAAGAGTCGTGCCTCCGAAGAGGACTTGTGCCGCCAATGATGGTTTTTGGTTGTATTCTTGTCTTCTTGCTTATGCCTTTTCAGCGATCCTTTTTTTTTTTTTTCAAGTTTTCATTCCCCTTTTCTCGCAAGTAGCTTGTTTAATCCAAGGAAGTGTACTTCATTGTCAGGCAAGTTCGTGAGAACGGGCACTAGCTTCCTAATTGGATGTTTGTTCGTTCAAACAATCTCAATTTATTAGCAAGGGCTCGTTTCTATCGAAATCATAAGCCGTTCAATTGAAGTATTTCCTATCTAGGATTTGAATTCGGGGCCTTTATGACTTGAAATTTGTTTGTTGAATGATGGTGAGAATCACTCGGTCTTATTATGCGCAAGTTTTATTTCCATTGTCTGCAAAAATTTAAATCGACATTTCAGCAATACATTTTATGTACTTTTATATCGAAAATAAAGCAAACATGTAATAATAATAAGGAACACAAGATTTATAGTGGTTCGGCGAGAAATTTGGGCCTACATCCACTTTATATTCATTCATTATTCACTTGCATCAGTTTTACAATTGCTCTCAATTACAAGAATCATACATTCATAATTCTTTTTACAATGTTTCAACAAAATTTTCAAGTAAAGTATGGACGCAAATGGTTGCTGTTCCATGCCCTTGGAATTTGATCTCCATCAACAGTGGTGAGTTTGAATGTGCCGTCAAGAAGCTTCTGACCTATTACATACGGTCCTTCCCAATTTGGCCCAAACACACCTGTCGCTGTCATAATTCTCTTCAGGACTAGGTCTCCAATCTCAAAGCTGCGTTGGCGAACTTTGGAATTGAAATGTCTGGCTATCCTTTGCTGATGAGCTGCAACCCTGAGATTAGCTTCATCTCTTTTTTCATCAAGGAGATCTAGCGCTTCAAGTTGTAGCTTTTCATTTTCTGCTTGATTGAAATGGATTCTTCTGTGTGAAGGGACCTCTGTTTCAACCGGGATCATTGCTTCCGATCCGTATGCTAACGAAAAAGGAGTATGCCCAGTCGCAGTTTTGTGAGTAGTTCTGTATGCCCATAGTGCAAGTGGTAGCTTATCGACCCAACCACCTTTTGCTCTTTCGAGTTGCTTTTTGATGGTTGATTTGATGATCTTGTTTACTGCTTCCACTTGCCCGTTTGCCTGCGGGTGAGCAACTGCTGAAAAGCTTTTCTGGATTTTGAATCGCCTGCAAAAATCTTGGAATTCCTCGCTTTCAAACTGAGTACCATTGTCTGTGATTATTTTCTGAGGCACACCATACCTGCAAATGATATTCTTGGTCACGAAACTTATCATCTTCTTAGAGGTGATAGTAGCCAATGGTTCAGCTTCAGCCCATTTCGTAAAATAATCAACTGCAGCAATAGCATATCTAATCCCTGATTTGGCAGTCGGTAGCGGCCCAATGAGATCCATTCCCCAAATTGCAAATGGCCATGGACTGACCATTTATGTGAGTTCAGTTGAAGGTGCTCTAGGAATTTTGGCAAATCTTTGGCATTTGTCACACTTTCGGGAATAGCTTGCAGCATCATGATTAATTTCTGGCCAAAAGTATCCGTATCGGAGAATTTTCTTTGCTAATGTTTGACCACCTGAATGATCACCACATTCTCCTCCATGCACCTCAGCTAGGATTGTTTTGGACTCTTCACGGGATACACATCGAAGCAATGGCATTGAGAATCCCCGTCTGTACAATCGGCCATCTTGAATTACATAGCGAGAGGCTTTCCTTAGTAGCTTTCGTCTTTCTATCGAATTTTCTGGCAGAGAACCTCTGAGTAGGTAGTCCAGTATTGGAGTCATCCATGACTTTTGTTCTTGAGATACATTCATAATCCAGTCAATATCCATCTCGTCTATACTTGGTGTTGAAAGGACTTCTACAGGGACCAATCCCAATAGTTGAGCTTCACCAGAACTTGAATACTTTGTGAGGGAATCTGCCTTCATATTCTCTTCCCGAGGAATGTGGTTTATTGAATAGTGATCGAGTACACATAGGAGTTCCCAAGCCTTTGACAAGTAGGAAGGCAAGTTTCCACCTTTTGTTTGAAATTCCTTCTTGACTTGGCATACAATAAGCTGAGAATCACTAAAGATCTGTAATGCTCGAATGTTTAGCTCTTTAGCGATTTTCAGACCTGCAATAAGAGCTTCATATTCTGCTTCATTGTTTGTTGAAGGAAATTCCAATCTTAGTGCATAACATAATGATCGACCTTCAGGAGTTTCAAGTACCACTCCGGCTCCAGAACAGTAGTCATTTCTTGCGCCATCAACATACATCTTCCACTGGATTGGGGAATCATTGATCGCTTCATCCTCACCATTATCCTTCTCTGTGAATTCTGCAATGAAATCAGCTAAAGCTTGTCCGTTGATTGCTTTTCGGGGGTGATAAGTGATGTCATATTGACTGAGTTCAATGTTCCATTTTAGAAGGCGACCCGAAGTTTCAGGGCGAAATAGGACTTGCTTTAGAGGTTGATCAGTGAGTACTCTGATAGGATGAGCTTGGAAATATTGCCTCAGTTTCCTTGATGCAACTAGTAGGCAATAGGCGAGTTTTTCCAACTTGGAGTAATTCAGCTCTGCCCCAGTGAGTCTTTTGCTGATATAGTAAACCGGATGTTGAATCCTTTTGTCTTCCCGTATCAGCGCTGCACTTAGAGCATGAGATGATACTGCCAAGTATATAAGAAGATCCTCACCATTGCCTGGCCTAGAAAGTATTGGAGGCGTTTCCATATGACGGATCAACTCATCGAAGGCTTTTTGGCATTCGGAAGTCCATTCAAAATTCTTCTTTCCTTTCTTCAGGGCGTCAAAGAATGGGATGCATTTATCAGTGGCTTTGGAAATGAACCGACTCAGGGCGGCGACCTTTCCGTTGAGACTCTGCAATTCCTTCTTCGTTCTAGGAGCTTTAACTTCTTTCAAGGCAGTAATTTGAGCTGGACTAGCCTCAATGCCCCTAGCACTGACGATGAAACCTAAGAACTTTCCGGACTCGACCCCAAATGTACATTTCAGAGGGTTAAGTTTCATTCTGTATTTCCGAAGGACTGCGAACATTTCTGCTAAGTGTTCAATGTGATCTGCTGCTTTCCTGGACTTCACTAACATGTCGTCGACGTAGACTTCCATAGTTTTGCCCAATTGCGGTTTGAACATAGCATTAACAAGTCTTTGGTAGGTTGCCCCTGCATTTTTCAATCCGAAGGGCATAACTCTGTAGCAATAAAGTCCAACATCTGTGATAAAGCTTGTATCCTCCTGATCCGGCTCGTGCATCATGATTTGGTTATAACCGGAGTAGGCATCCATGAAAGATAACAATTCATGTCCCGCAGTTCCGTCTACCAGTTGATCGATCCTGGGTAACGGGAAGCAATCTTTGGGGCAAGCCTTGTTTAGATCAGAAAAATCGATGCACACTCTCCATTTTCCATTAGCTTTCTTGACCAGCACAGGATTTGAAACCCAATTCGGATATGTAGATTCTTTGATGAAGTTATTTTCCATGAGTCGATCAACTTCTTCTTTTAATGCTGCTGACCTTTCTGGACCTTGGGTTCTTCTTTTCTGTTTAACTGGCGTAAACTTTGGGTCAATATTCAGAGCGTGTACTGCAACTTCTGGAGATATTCCACACATATCGGCATGAGTCCAAGCAAAGACATCCAGATTTGCTTTCAGGAAAGATATCAAGATATTCTGAATTGACACATTAAGCTGTGAACCCACATTCAACACCTTATTTGGGTCCTTCGGGTCAACAGGTACCGGAACTGTCGTTTCCACCAGTACCACTCTATTCTCCCCTGCACTGGCTTTTCTGGGATCCATTTCTTTCCGTGCCCCGCTGTGCTCTCCAGTGCAGGGTCCGCCCCGTAATTGCTACAAGGCTGGTTCCTTGATGCGGACTGGGGTTGCCGCATCCTTTCCCATTTCTCTTTTTCTTGACTCTCGCAGCTCTGTCAAATAGCACTCTCGCGCAGCATTTTGATCCCCTTTTATAACTCCTACTCCATTGTCAGTAGGGAATTTAATAGTGAGGCACCACGGGGCTAGGATAGCTTTGAATGCTGCGAGTGTTGGACGGCCAAGAAAAGCATTATAAGCAGAAAACTCATCGATAATCACAAATGTTTGCTTGCGGACCACTTTCCTTTCTCCTTCCCCAAGTTCTACAAGCAGATCGATGGTCCCAATTGGTTGCTTTGGCTCCCCAGTGAAGCCAACGATCTTCTGTGATGAGGCTTGTACATCGATCATAGGGATTTTCATCTGGTCAAATGTCTTCTTGAAGAGGATATTACATGATGCTCCGCAGTCGATGAGGACTCTTCTGACAATGGCCGGTCCAATACCAGCTGAGATGACCAAGTGATCTAGGGTAGGAGCTTCTATACCTGTGGAATCTCTGGCTCTGAAAACAATATCATCGCTGAAAGTTTTCTGTTGTTTCAGGGGCGTAGTGTCTTCTAAAACAAAGACGTCTTCTTCGGCTGGAGCATATTTCAAAGCCCTGGAATATCTCTCCATCTCACCCCAGCTCTTGCCAGCTGGGTGAGGCCCTCCTGTAATGACATTGATAACGGGCCTTCCAGATTCATGTCCCGTAGCTTTCTCACCTGTCCTAGGCTGATGAATAGGAACCTGTTGCCCCTGACTTGACGATGCAGGATTGTTGCTATTCTTCTTCACAAATTGCTGCAGTTTGTTTTCTCTTAGCAACTCTTCAATCAGATTTTTCAACTGGCGGCATTCATCAGTCTCATGACCGGGTTGATTGTGGAAGCGGCAGAATTTCCCACTCTGTATGGCTTTTTTCCCGGTTCTCAAAGGGATAGGTTTAGGGAAATCGACGGAATCTTTAGTGGCAAGGTAGATGTGCTCCGGCGTATGTGATAATGGAGTATATTCTGATGGCTTGAAGGATCGGGGCTTCTTCAGATTACCCTGTTTCTTCCCATTATTATTCTCCCTTTTTTGCCCCACCGATTCATTCTTGCGTGGAGCGACAGTGTTGTCTTCTGCTTTCTCCAACACTGTCTTTACTGGTAAAGGACGGCTTTCCAAGGGAATGAATTCATCTGCTTTTTTGTAGAACTTTTCGAGAGAGGTTGGCTCCTTCATATTTAACCATTTCCCAAATTCGCTTGACTTATCAATAGCCCTCATCAGATAAGTCAATATCATTTGTGGTTCAGCATTGTCCACCTCAGCCAGCGCTATATTAAAGCGGTTCAAGAAGGATCTGATAGACTCACCAGGATTCTGCTCTAAACTCGACAGTGACATAATGTCCTTGGCCTTCGAAGCATATAGTCTAAACTGCTCCTTGAATTTTCTGGTCAAGTCTGAAAACTGATCGATAGATCGGACTGGCAACTTGGTGAACCATAGTAGAGCCACACCTTCCAGGTATACGGGGAAATATCGACACTTTATTTCGTCAGAGGCTCTGGCACCTGTCATGTGCCAATCATATTTATACAAGAATTCATTCGGATCACTTGTCGCTTTGTAAGCTGGAATAATCGGAGGGACAAACTTCCTTGGAAATTCCGCCTTTAAGATTTTTTCAGTAAACGGAGTTTTACTTGGGGCGAAACCCCATTCCTTCTCATCTTCAACCCTTTGCATACTTTCTTTCATGATCTGCCGGACAATTCCAGAAAGATATTCCTCATCATGCCGAGTTCTAGATCCACCAGCCTCAGGAACTGCCTGCTCAAAGGGACTAGTAGCCCTTTCAGGAGCATTCCTTTCATTAACATCATGAACGTTGCCAGCATAGTTCCTTTCATTATCAGCCGGTTGATTGTTTGCCCCAAGTAAGTCGTTTAACTTATTCAGAATCAGAGCATTCTGGGCACTTTGAGCCTCTAATTGTGCATTTTGGGCGTTTATCTGCTGGTTTAGCCCTAGAATCACAGCATCCAACTCCGCTTTCGTAACTCCAACAGACGGAGTGGGTTGATTAGGTACAGGGGAAGCGGAGGTTCCCTCTTGAATGTTTCCAGATCTGACAGATCTACTTTTCCTTCCAGGAGCCATAATCTCAGATAGACTTCTGTTTTTAAGGAAATTCTTTCTTCAAATCTCTGTGAAGCAATGATGACAGTTTTCCTGAGTTCAATTCTCAGTGAAAGCACCAAAAATGTTAACGCTAAAATGTGAACGCTAACACCCCGGTGTGTGAAGTGTAGTTGTGAAAGCACCACCCGATAGATCGGGAAAGAATTACAAGCAAGTAATAGCAGAAAAGCAGTAAACAACAACAATTTTATAGTGGTTCGGCTTAAGGGTATAGCCTACGTCCACTCTAAGTACTTTTATTAATAATCCCGTTACAAGCTGATACAATTCTTCTCAAGTACAATATACTTCAAGTTACAAGTGATTTGGAAAAAGTCTTAAGCTTCAATGTCGATTAAAGTCCTTAAATTCATGTTGAAGATGTGTGGTTTCTTCGTGAATTTCTTTGATGAATTCCTCTAATCTTGAAAGCTCTAAGTGTTGATGAAGTTCTCAATGCAGCAAGGTAACGGTGTATGAAGAGAATGTGCCCAAAAGTCCTTTGAATGTTGGAGGTGGTCGCCTATTTATAGAGAGTTCTGGTCTGGAATTATTGCCAAGTCCTAAGTCGTGGCCGACTTAAGATAAGTCGTAGCCGGTTTAAGGTGAGTCGTGGCCGGTTTAAGGTGAGTCATGGCTGATTCACCTGGCCCCTTCACGGCTTCACGAGAGTTCATTTGTACAAGTCCTAGGTCACCTCCGAGTCAACACACCTCTTCTCAATAATATGGCATTGGACTTATATTCAGTGGCCTTGGGTCGTGAACGACTTAACATAGGTCATAGGTCGGTCGCGACTTAGGTGTAATTCATGATCTTGTCCCTGTTCTAAGTGGTTAGATCGGTAAATTCTCTGGATGGTTAGGTCGTCTTCTGTCTTAGGTCGGTAGCCATCTTGTTAAGTTTTAGGTCGGCAACTGTTTAGCCCTAAGTCGGTATCCATTTGGGCCTTAAGTCGGCATCTCCCTAGCCTGTTAGGTCGGCACCTCTTCGAGTCTTAAGTCGGCATGCTACTCAAGCTCCTTAGGTCGGTATCCCTTCGTGCCTTAGGTCGGTCTCCCTGATAAGGCAGTTAGGTCGGCAACCAGTTGAGTCGGTAGCCTTGTTAAAGTATTAGGTCGTCACATTTGTTGAACTGTTAGGTCAGCAACCCTCCTTTTAAGCTGTAGGTCGGCATCCTTTCGAGTTGCTAAGTCGACACCGGGGCAGAGTTAACAGGTATTATATATAATATCAATATATATATATTGGCATATGTATATATTGGAGTTATTGATTTCCCGCATTTTTTTGTTTAGCGGATGAGACCCTATTGCGCCGTTATTAAGCGGATAATATTTAATAAGAACATATACCGCGATAATTTCGTACTGGAGCGAAATTGGTATTGTGCTAATGTTTTTGGATGCAGGAAAACAGGTTGGAGGGATCCAACTGGATTCCTCAACAGTTTTTATTTGATTTCAAATATTTTGATATTTGATGGATTATCATATTGATATATGATATCGTTGTTGTCGTGATTGACTATTTGGTGTGTAGCATCATTGGACCCAGATTTTGGGATTTTAAAATGATATATAAAGTGATTTTTGAAAATATAAAATATTTTGGAATTGATCCATTTTAAATGAATAAACGTTATAATTTTTAATGTTATAAAAATTATGATTTTTGAGAAATATAGTTAAAAACTGATTTTTGAGAATATGATGCTAATGATTTTATAAAATAGTTTAATTGGGATTTTAGAATTTATTGTGAAAAGTTTAAATATAGGATTTATAAAATTTAATTATTTTATGAATCAAAATGGTGAAATAATAAAGGAATTTGAAGACGTTTTAAAAGAATAATATAAATTGATTTATATTAAGAGATTTATAAATGGATATTTATAAATTGAAATATTGATATTATAAAACGAGTTTTTATAAGTGTTTGAATGAAGCGAAAATGAATTTTGTAAATGAATGGAATTTATAGAATTATAAATGGTAAAGTTATGAATGAAATTTATAAATAGTAAGATTTATAAATTTATAAAGTTATTAAAGGAATAGATTTGGGTGAATAAGCGAATCTTATAGATTTTAAGATTTATAATTATGAAGTTCAAAGGAACGATTTTTGCAAACAAATAGATTATAAGCATTTAACTTATAATATGAACTTTTAGTTTATAATTGAGTTATAAACTGGAATAGGTTAATAAAGAATTTATAAAAAGGAAGTTTTTATAAATAAATAGAAATGGAATTTATAAACGTTGTTTTATAAATTCACAAACGACTTATTTTGATAAGTAAATTGTTATGATTTATTTATGGAGTTATATTCACGTTTTGACTGTGAATAATACTTTAAAATAAAATGAATAAAAGAATTTATAAAAAGGAAGTTTTTATAAATAAATAGAAATGGAATTTATAAACGTTGTTTTATAAATTCGCAAATGACTTATTTTGACAAGAAAATTTGTTGAAACCTATAAATGGAGTTATATTCACATTTTTGAATAGTGAATAATCCTTTGAATTAAAATGAATAAAAGGATGAAATTGTTAATGAAGTATATTCACGTTTTTGAATAGTGAATATTATGATAAAGAAATTGTTTAGAATGTGATATTTTGAATTGAATTAAAACAATCTAACGATGTTTTAAATATGTTGAGATTCGAAACCATAGATTTCAACATTTATTGTTGAAATAAACGTTTTCGAGAAATAGAAGGAGATGATGGACTATAACACTGTTGTTATAGTAAATGATTTCCGAAAGGAAATGTTTTGTATAGTATTGGGATTTATATATCTATTTTAATTTCGAATCCCTATACTAGTGATTTTGGGTTGTTGTAACGATGTTTTACGCAACATTCATTTTGGCCCAAATAAATATGTTTATGAGAATGATTTCCTTAAAGAATGAAATATATACTTAATCTCGATTTAAGTATATGGGATATTTTCCAAAGTTGAAAATAAAAAGATTAGTGAATTACTTATAATTAAATAAGTATGGAATTGTTTTTCCAATATGAAGTGAATAATTAGAATTTATCTTTTTGAAGATAAATTGAAATGAATAAATTGAAATCATATGCATGAATATTTTGAAATATAAATTCATTATGGAATTTATATGCGAAAGGGAATTTGTTTGAAAATAAATGTTGATTTATTTTTGAAGGGTTGAAATTTTATATCTTGTAAAGATATTTTGGAAAATAAATAATTTGGAAAATTATTTGGAATCTGGTGATGTGTGCATGTCCAGTGATAGTTAAATAATCGACTATCAATATTTCCCTTTGAATGGGTAATTGATGTGATTTGTTTGAATGTGAATGCTACACTTATTTTTGAATAAGCGCTCACTATTCGGGTTAACCGGGAAAGGACCATGGGGTCGTATAACCCATTCCGAATATGTGATACGTCGTTGTGAATTGCGTTGAAGATCGGTGTTGAAGACCCGGTATTTGCGAGAGCGATAGGATGACCTTTCGATTGTCTCTGCACTGAGTTGCAACGGTATAGAGACTCCCTAAGTGATGGGAAATCCGATCAGGATTGTGAATATCCGGATTGCAAGGACTTCTTTGTAAGTGCCTTCGGTTTTGTTCGAGCCCGGAACAGACTTGTATGGATTGTGTGTCTGACATTACAAGTTGAGATATAAAGCCGATTTCTTTCAAATATATTTCTGTTGGTGGCGGAGAATTTATTCTTTTAGCTTAACACCCTTCTCTGAGACGTACGAGCTCAGAGGTTATATAGTTGAAGTTATCAGCGATATATTCCCAATTTGGTAATGTGATATGCTGAGTGATGCTGAAATGATCATTGTGTTGATTATTGTGATGGGATCGTTTATTTGATCGTCTATCTTGGTGATCATTGTGTTGATCATTTGTTGACCCAAAGCATGGCTTTTGTATAAAGTATGTTTTTGTGGACGTGACTTCGTCGAACCTCACACCCCGGAAATGGTCAAAACAGGAAAGATGCGGCAAGGTTATGAGGGGTAGCACCCTTTAGGGTATGTACATTTCCTTCTGGATAGAGGTTGTATCATGGTATGGAGCCCAGATATTTAACCTATGTGGTTACTACGAATTTATTACTTTGTGGTTGTTGGTTTTCGGGATCCCGTGAGAAAGGTAGTTTACGATCGGGGAATGGCGTGCTCGTGTCAGTAGTTACCCAGTTAGGGGTAACCCGGCCTTGTGTTGGCAGAGTTCCGGTTTGGTTCTCGGGGATGTCTTTCCAGAGGCATTCTCATGTGGCAATGGGAAGTTCCTTGGCCTGACCATTATTTGGAAATTCAAAGAAACAATACGTGACTTGTACGGTTTTAGTTGTATAACCTGCTATGGAATGTGGCGGTAACCTGCTATTGAACATAGTTAGCTAAAGTAGGCATACGATAATGGTCGTATGTTGGCTAAGATTTATATTCTACTTTCGAAATGAATTTTCCACTACACTATGCACTAGTAATAATATCAAATGTTATTTTAAATGCGTACCAAGCATCTTTGACTATCATAAGGAGAAATCTCCTCCGATTCTGCGTTTGCATTGTGTGTGTGTGCGGGAGGCCTTATGGTAGTCTCATTTTTAAAAGCATTGCGAATTGATTTAAAATATTCCTCTATTTTGATTTTAAAGATAAATAAACTGTTTTGAGTTCTCACACCAGTCACATGACTGACTTGGAGTTTATTGTTTTCCTTCCTAAACTCTGGGTGCCCACGAATTTCCACACGGGTAGTCAAAAGTTAAGGTTTATCAGGATATTCTGGATATTCTGGAGTTGCTGGAGGCAAGCTGGATGGCATGGCGTATTACTAGTTTATATAGTATTCCTTTTTCCGCTGCACTATTTGTTGTTGTTGTTGTATACTCTGATGATATGATGTAATGAAATGAAATGTATAAAATGTAATAACTGATATAGTTCTTTGTTTAAAGATTATTCATTTATTATTATATGTTGTTCCGCTGCGAATTGTGAGATTCTGATGTTGTTCTTGTTTTCTGTTCCGTTCTATTCTCTGTTCTCTGTTTTTCTATCTCTTCTCTATATTCTCTTTTTCTTCTATTTTAAAGTGTTCTATCTTCTTTTCTGTTTTCTTTTCCCTCTATCTTCTACCTTTCTCTCTTCTTTTTTCCTTAATTCTTCTTTTTAAAAACCCTCAGTGTTCGGTTTTCCGTCGTTCGATTCCTCGGCAGTCGATAAAGTGAGTGTCGATGTCGAATTTTCGGAAGATGAAGAATCGGGTCCTGACATTTGAGCTCGAATTGCAGACAATCCATAGCTCCGTTTAACATCATCACCGTATGGATCGCAAGATCACACTTCGCTCTATAATCTTCGTGTTGGAGGATTTTCGAAATGATGAAGGGATTGAGAGAGATTGAGAGGGAAACAATAGAAACTTTCGGCCATTGGTGATAAGGGGTGGCGGCTGTGTATTAGGTTTAGGGTTTAATTTAATTTATTTATTTTGTGAATGAGGGGGGCTATTTATAGAAGTTTGAACGACACTATTCATTCCGGAATTTCCAAACTCCGATTTACGCGCGGTGACCAGCATTTCTAGGGTTTACCCCACGTTCCGGACACAATGGAACAGGTTTCGAAAGCTAATTCGGTCATTTGTGCGAGTTATGGCAATAAACGTTCAATTTAAATTAAACCAATTTAAACGATTTTCTAGGCGTTTTAGCTTGCACCGGACAAACGGTAAATCCAATTGATTTGAAATTTGAAAGCTTACAATAATATCACATTACGGATCCGATGAAGATGGTTTCGTCGAAATCCGAGACATTTTGAAAAATGGCTATTTTAACTCGCCAAATTAATATTAAAATAATTTCGATGCGTTTCGAGCTGCTACGATCAAACGATAACTTCGATTACTACGAAAATTGAAATCCGATAATAACTAACTATTACGGATCCAATGGAACTAGTTTCGTCCAATTCTAAGACTGTTCGAAAATTGGCTAATTTCACTAATCGATTAAATATTAAAATATTCAATTTTCACAAATTAACTTTTAATTCGATTTTAAAAGTTCTAAAATATCGTTCTAACTCCAATATGATAAAATAAATTTTTACAAATCATTTTCAATCATATTTTACCCAATTTTCAATTATTTCTGTATTTTCACTATTTAAATTATCGATTTAATTATTCAATTTAATCCAATTATTCGAAATAAAATTTATCCGACTAATAAAATTCACTTATTAATATTTTAAATTAATTAAATATTCAAATTTTAATTAATTAAAATCCTGGGTCGTTACATCAGTCAAAGAAGAATTACTTGAAGTAACCTCAGACGTATCTGAAACTTCTACAATATACTCTATAATATCATTAGAAGGATTAGAAGAATAGGAAAATACTTCTAATTCAAACTACTCTTTAGTAGAAGAACTAACAAATGAACAAACAAGACTGACGGACTTCCCATTTGAACAATTTCTGGATTTAATGAATTATGAAGAATGTATACATGATTTCAAATATAAGATGGGAACTGATACTACAAAATGCTACTTTTGTCCTTGGTATCCAGCCTTTGACAAAAGATTTAAATGCATAAAATGTACCACATAAATATGTTATAAATGCGCCAAAGATCATTTTAAATTAGAAATTCCTAATCAACATAAATTATAATATATTGATAAAAACAAAATTAATGAAGATAGAATAAAAACCTTAGAAGAGAGAATGAACAATTTTGAAATAGTAATAGAAGAACTAAGAAAAATATTAGAAGAAACAGACAAACATAATAAAGGGAAAAACATTATAGCAAACTCACAAGAAAATAGCCTCTCCAATACAGATGAAACAATACAAATTCCCTTAATATGCAATCCTGAATGTTTAAGAGAACTCCGAACGTTAACTCTAATAAACATCAAAGGATTAGAAATTCAATTATTAGCATTTATAGATACGGAAGCAGCCAGCTCAACAATAAATTTAGAACTAATACCCCAATACTTAATTACAAAAGCTAATAAACCAAAACAAAGTACCCAGTTTGATGGCACGACCAACATTATAACAGATATAATTACTAATGTACAACTACGATTTCATACTACTTGTAACAATTGGTCACCACATTATTATCTAAAACAACTATGGGTTACTAAATTAAATCTAGGAAATATAAATCTAATACTTGGATTAGATTTTCTCTTAAGTGACAATGGAAGTCTTTCCTTTAATAAAGATTATTTGAAAATAGCTAAAAAGACAACATTAACCCCGCTTATATCAGAGTTTCAACCTGAGAAGCATGGTGGAGAGGATAAGGATAATACTCCAGCCCAAAAACCCAAATTAGAATGTACTTGTGACATTTCGGGCCAATGCCAACGAAAAGAAACTAATAAAATAACAACAGAACAATTATATTGTTATGAAGATATACAAGATATAGAAATAGATTTAATCCAACCAAATAAAATAAGCAGTATTCTTTTAACAACCGATGACATAAACCAAATTATAAGTAAACTAGAAAAAATAGAAATAATAGGAGAAAAACCACAAAAGCACTAGGAAAAAGATTCTATTTATTGTAAACTAGACATAATTAACCCAGATATTACGATCAAAACCAGATCACCCAAATATGATAATTGGATGATTGATGAATTTAAAATGCACATAGATATTCTAAACAAACTAGGAATCATAAGAAAGTCAAATTCTAGACACAGAACCTCAGCTTTTATAGTACAAAAAGAATCTGAAAGAAAAAGAGGACAAAGTAGAATGGTCATGGATTATACTAGACTCGATGATAATACAAAAGAAGATGGATACTGTATTCCTGAAAAAGATGTATTAATCAATAAAATACAAAATAATTACTGGTATTCTAAATTTGATTTAAAATCTAGATTCTGGCAAGTCAAAATGCACCCAGATTCTATACCATGGACAGCTTTCACCTGTTCAGAAGGACATTATGAATGGCTGGTAATGTCATTTGGACTAAAAAATGCACCACAAAAATTCCAAAGTCAAATGGATGACATATTTAAACATTGTAGTAAATTCACATGTGCATATATAGATGACATATTAGTTTTTTCAAAAACAAAAAAGGAACATATAGCACACCTATATACAATATTTAAGCTCTTTGAAGCACATGGGCTAATTATCTCCAAAAGGAAAATTGAATTATTCAAAGGTTCCATAGATTTCCTAGGAGTAAAAATAGGAAAAGGATAAATAGAACTCCAGCCCCATATATCCAGAAAAATATTAGAATTTCCGGATAAAATCGAAAATTTGAAACAATTACAATCATTTCTTGGATTTATAAATTATGCAAGACCTTTTATACAAAATTTATCCAAATATACTGGACCTTTGTATAACAAAGCAAGTCCCAAAGGAAAAAGAGAATTTAACAGTGAAGACATAAAGCAAATCCAAAAAATCAAAGAACCTAAAACCACTAACATTACCATTGGCTACAGATTATTTAATTGTAGAAACAGACGGTTCCTCATTAGGATGGGGAGGGATACTATTAAATAAAAAGACAAAAATGATCCTAAATCTACTGAAAAAATATGTAGATATACTTCGGGAACATATAAAGAAAAAGGCTACATGACTTCTTTAGATTATGAAATTTTAGCCATAATATATGTCTTAGAATCATTCAGACTTTTTATAATCTCACAAAAAAAATAACAATAAGGACAGACTGTGAATCCATAGTAAAATATGCCAATAATAAAAAATAAAAAGGTATAATAAATACTAGATGGCTAAAATTCAAAAATGCTGTTTTAAACTGTGGAACTAGAATAATATGGGAACATATTAATGGTATTTCAAATATATTACCAGACAAATTATCAAGGCTACTTAACTCCTTCGAAATTTGTGATCTTACTAACTCATTTGAAGATTGTAATTTTGTTAGCAGAGAAGAAGAAATAGAGATGGCTACTACAAATCAGTTAACAAATAGCAAAAGATTTTTGAAGACATACACACAAAACAGATTTGTCACAAATGCCCAACTTCTGAAGAACAACAAATGATATTAGACAACATATGGAACCTGTCAACCACTTCTCAAGAAAATAAACAGAAGTTAAGTATATTATACGCTTTTGTTGAATTATTCACAGAAACAAAAAACACAAAGAAGTCCACACACTATTGTTTGTTCAACGGACCTAGTGCCGGCATATATCTTGATTGGGAAGAAATGGTTCCTAGACTTAAGGTGTAACGACCCGGCTTCCAAATACCAGGAAGTCGCATCGTTAAGAAGAAAGAAAGGGATAGAAAAGAGAAAAGAAAGAAGAGAAAGAAGAAACAACACAAGAATCTCAACAGCGGAACGAATAAATTATATTAATAACATAAGTATTTCATAGTATACATCAAATATCAGAGTTACACAGACATATACAACACATACTAGACAGTTATAAACACCTGTCTAGTTATTACAACTCAATCACAATGCAGAAACACTCAGAGATACCAACACAGCGGAACTATATAACTATACGCAGAAGCCTCCTGCTCCATATGCTCCTCCACAATTCGTCAAAGCTAATCTGAATCCTAACCTGAATTCTCTTGACTACTCATAAAAATTTGAGTACCCAAGAGTTAAAGAAAAACAGAAATAACTCCGGGTCAGACATGGGTCTGGTGTGAGTAACAGGTTAAAGTTGTTTAACTTTGAAAAACCTTTGAAAAGAAAGGGTATCACGTAAGACTTCCCACACATAAACATGGAAAAGTTTTTACCTTACGCTAACCAAAACATTTGATAGGAAATTTAGTGATATTATAATAGGGTCTAGGGTTTTCAAATAAAATACAGAAATAGCTGAAATGCTTACATCTCACATTCCAACATAGTTGGGCACAACTAATGCGTACGGCACTTATTGGATTTTGGATTCCATCAATGGCAGGGCTACTAGGGTACCGCCCGCCACAGTACGTGGCCTAGATCATCATACCGAGGATTACTCCCAATCCCTTGCAACACAAAGCCGGACCCGTTCCTTACTGAACAGTTCCAAATAAGACAACCCCGACGGTTGTCATGATCAAACGTCCACACAGCCGAAATATAAAGGGACCTCTAGACAGGGGTAAATCTTACTCTCCAGTGGGTGCGACCCATGAAGCTTTGCTGCACCTCCCCTGTTTTAGCCATTCCCGGTTGATGAGGCTTGAGGCTACGATTACCTTTATAAGACACATCACTTAGAATGCTCATCGTCCACCTGACGATGTTCTGAAAGCATTCAATCCATACAAGTTCGTTCCGGGTTCGAACGAAACCGAAGGCATTATCTCGTTACACTTATTTTGGAATCACCCTCAGAGTTAACGACAATAACCCTTGCACTCTGAATCACCATCTCGATCTATAAGTACTATTCCGTCAAACTCATTACGGAATCACCCACAGAGTTATACTGACGTATAGCCCTTACACCTCGAGTCTTCACTCGCTCCACTTGGATAAATGACCTAACGTTAATTGGAATCGATGTGGTTTTCGGATGTCCAAATATGGAAACCCGATCCCGGTCTCATCGAAATCCAAAGCGTGTCTGTTAGGTCCAAGTTGTTTTAAGTTTAAAACAATTCAATTCATTATCTAAATATACACAGATAGATAATTCACGACATAATAGATAATCAACCTTATCATTATCAATAGATAATTTATATCAAAATCAGATAATCCATATTATCATCCAAAAGCAACCAATGCATCCATATCACATACACTATTCATCTCATAACTGAGATTACAAACCATACCAGGCAACCAATACCATTCATCAAACATAAGCAATTATCTAATGATCACAAAATTTATAATTAATTTAAAATGAATTGAATTAATTACTTACTCTCTAATTAATTTAAAATGAATTAAATTAATTACTTCATCATTAAAATTCTCCTTAACTTATTCATCCATTGATTTCAAATCAATTTATAAATCACCATCTCAATATTTCAATTAATATTGATTAACTATGTCTAATTACAATAAGTAATTAGTTTATAAGTTAATTACTCAAGTTAATTACTTAAACCCTTTGTAAATAATTAACTTGTAATTACTAAATTAATTGATTAACTAAAATTAATTACATTAATTATTTATTCATTATTATTTATATCTTAATTAATCAATTTCAAATTACATCATTAATTAATTAATGATTCTAACTACAATTAATAAATCTTTAAATATAATTTAATTACATATGTAATTAATCTGAATTTAATCCACATATATTAATCACCCATGATTAATAACCATTCAGTAATTAACTACTTTAGTTACTCATCCCATAATTAATTATTTTTAATTAATTATCTAAATTAATCCCCTTGATTAATTTCAAAGCAAATTTAAATCCAATTTACTTCTACATCAAATATCTTTAATTACATCCTGTAATTACTAATTACATCCTTAAGTAATTACAAATTCATAAATTACATAAAGTAATTATCAAATAATCAACAAATGTTTAAATTAATTTAACTTAATTAATCTAAACTAATCACATTAATCAAATTAATTACACCAAGTAATTAATTCATTAATTACCTTGATTAAG
Source organism: Allium cepa (assembly GCA_030765085.1). Classification (NCBI taxonomy): domain Eukaryota; kingdom Viridiplantae; phylum Streptophyta; class Magnoliopsida; order Asparagales; family Amaryllidaceae; genus Allium; species Allium cepa. Next base: position 181,143,325 of record CM060940.1, read on the forward strand.
TAATTAAAGCTTAAATGATTGATTATTATTAATTAATTAATCTAATTAATTATCAAAATTGATCACATTAATTAATTGTTAAAATAATCTTAACTTAATGACTCTCATTAACATTTCTTAATTACTTAATTGAGAATTAACTTATATTAATCATCATTAGTTATCAATTAAATAATATTTGATTACAACTTAATTAATCACTAATTATTAATTAATTAAGTCTTAATTAAAATCCAATTTATCTCTAACTACTTGATTAAATAAATATTAATCATAAATTAAAATTTAATTAATCATCCCTAATTATAGATTAATTAACCTTAATTAATTAATCTCGAATCTAATTAATTAACTTAAAAATCATTAATTACTTAATTGAACATCCACATAATTAATTAAATAATTAATTTTGATCTTAATTACCTTAATAGTTAAATGAATCCAATCATTTAATTTTCATTTATCTTTTAAATAAACATTCCTTATTTAATTATACATTTAAATTTTTTTTTATTTTAAATTTACTTTAAATCCTATTTATCTTCATTTTAAACTTAAGACTCAAATTTATCTTAAACAATTCAAAACTTAATCTTATATGTTAAAAAAAACATCTACTTATTAATAAGTTTAAAAGGATTTAAATTTCAATTCAATTTAAATCCAAATCAATTTAAAAATTATTTTAAAATTTCAAAATTGAAATACAAATTCCAAACTCATTTTAGTTTTATCTCTTTAAAATTCTTCCTACAATCTACACCCTTAATTCAAATGCATATCAGTTTAATCATTTAAAAGCAATTTAAATTTAAACCTTTATTTAAAAACTGAAATTTAAATTTTAGTTCCAAATTAAAACTCAGATTTGAATTCATATTTAAAATTTCAAACTAAAAACTCAGTTTAAATCTCCACCTGCAAATTTAAATTTACCTTTACATATAAAAACAAAAAACCATTCTCTGTTTTATTTAAAAACCAAACTTTGAAATTTTTGAATTTAAATTATTTCAAAGAAACCAGAATTCAAAATTATTTGAATTCATATTTGAATTCAGTTTTAAAATCCTAAATTAAAATTGTAGATTGCATTTATTTCAAACTTTATAAAACTGGAAACAGGTTTTCATGTTCTCTTTTTTTTTTATTTAAAACCAAACTTAAATTTCTTAATTCAAATTATTGCAAAATCAGAATTCAAACTATTTGAATTCATCTTCAGATTCAGGTTTAATCCTAGGTTCAATTTCCAGATTTAAATTTAAACTTTACTTTTTAAATTTCTGAAAACAGAACAGGTTCTGTTTTGTATTAAAGACCTGAAACAAAAATACCCAAGCAAACCCATATTTACTTCGAGTCAGTAACCCACTTACTTCGAGTCACTCACTAATTTCCCCGAGAAAAATCCCGAGCAACTAAACCCTGCACCCAAAAACAAAACAACACAACCTGCACAACTCCCCTGTGCACCACTTAACCCATCTCAGGCCACCACTGACCATCTTCTCTGGTCATCCCCCATCGACCACAATTCCCACATCAACCTTCAACAACCCAAGATCCAGAATTCATCTTGAATTTAAATTCAAGTTTCTAAAACCCAAAACCTGAAAACACATTCCCTTCTCAGTGTCAAACCTGTCAACACCCAATCCTCTCATCTCCGATCACCATTACACACCATACTCCGGCGACCACTCCATCAATACACCATCTACCATTACCCCAAAATCTTTGAACTCGATTCACTGAGGAGTCCATAATCGACCAAAAAACAGTAACCCAATAAACTAGGGTTCATAACAGAAACTCCCAAATTCAACATCAAAACCAAAATTTCAACTCAATTAAATAATTTTCCCACAATCTTAGATAGATACACCATCTTCAGAAGTTAATTCAATCAAAACAAATGCCAACATCCACTGTGTTTATCAAATATGTATAATACTGTAAATTGAAAGCTATTCTTTGTTTACAGTACTATAAATAGTAATTTTTGATTTAAAATTCATGCATTCACTTATTGTTTCAATTTATAAATCTGAAATAATAAATCAAAATGTTTGAAATTTTTCCTTCCTCTTATACTAATGTTTGCTCTGTTATCAAGTTTCAGGCAATTCAAATTTATTTAACCTATATAAAATGTTTTAACTTTACTTTATCACGAAATATTTCATTCAAATATTAATTCATAACAACAGCCAAATCAGAAGAAAATTATTAAATGGGTATACAGTCAATACCCTGATGAAACAGACATGCATCACATTCAAATATAAATGCTCAACAATACATATATCACAGGTAGACTATTCATAGCAATTTCATATAGGTTCATTTCTAATTTATAAGCATGCACAACCTTACTATTTAAATAAAATTAAAATGAGCTACTCACTTGTATATGCCAAAATGCAGAGCACTGATGCAATTTGCAGGTTCCAGATTTGAAAATTCATGCATGCAGGCCCCTTTGTTTCCAGATGCAAAGAAATGCAGACCTATGCTTGCTTTTAACCTTGATTAATACATTCTTTCAGTTTTTACATGCAGGCTTCAAATTGTTGCATGCAGGTCTTTAAACTTGAAATTGCAGTAGTCTTGCATATTTCAGAAGAACTGCAGGTTTTGTATTTTGGAAGATGCAGACCTTTATTTTGAAACAGAGGAGTTTGGTTCAATGCATTTACAGGTTTGAAAAAAAAATGCAAGTATTTGCTTGATTATGAAAAGGAGTTTCAGATTTCAGATTTTCTTTTTAGAGTGAAAATGAAAAAGAGAAAAGAAATGAGTAAATGCAAGTTTTATAATCTAAATTCATGATTTAATTAAAATTAAGGAAAAACAAAATTAAACAATGACACATGTAAATAAAGATAGACACTTGTCATTTAAAATGGTGATAAGTTTACATTTGTTAACTTAGGCTTTAATAAACTTACACAAGTCTTTAAAAATGTTTTTGTTATTAAATTTAAGATTAATGAATGTTTAAACTTAGTTAATTATTTTTAAAGAACAAGACAAAGTATTATGAAAACAATATACAAATTAATTATTTGAAAAAGAAACTTTTAAACAATTAAAATAAATTTACACAAAGTTTGTAACTTATTGAATACATGCTTCATATATTAGATTATAATTTAAACTTCATATTAATTTTACAAATCAAAATTATCAATAAATAAGATAAAAAGAATAACACAAATATTTATGAACCTTATTTTAATATTCAAACTTAGAATAAAAATGAATTTTAAACTAATTAAAACATTTATCTCATATTTAAAATCATATAGTGTTTTAATTAAATATTTTTGAAAAGCTTAAATTAAAAATAAATCACAATTTCCATTTTTAAAACATTAAAATTATGCTATACAAATTTAATTAAAAACAACTTGTCTATTTTAAAATATATATATACAATAGAAAACAATTTATTAACTCATTAAAAATAAATTCACAAATTAAATATTTAAATAAAGAAGATTATAGAATCAAATCCAATTTATTAACAAAAATTATCAATTCAATATAAATTTAAACACAGATTATCAAATTTATATTGTCCAAAATTCCGGGATATTACAATCCTTCCCCCTTAAAAGAATTTCGTCCCCGAAATTTAAAACAAAGTTAATTTAATAATCTATTTACAGATTTTATTTTAAAACACAACATATTCTAATCATATGCTAACAACCAAAGCAACCAATTCACACAATCATAACAAATCTAATTATCCAAAAGAGTTTTGGATAAAACTTTACGAGTTTCCCCAGTATATATATATATCGGGATACTCGCTCTATAGAATTTAATCAACCAATACTATTAAACTATAGAGTTCCTAACAACAATTCTATACAGAATATCAGACTACAAACGAGTCTGACTCAACAACCAAACCATCCTAAACTGCTGGTTCTACAACCAGAAATATTAAACACGTACTCCCTCAAAGATAGTGAAACACACCGAATCCCAGTTATCCAAGCTGGCAATTCATCTCTAGAAAATCAAACACTGATCTTACCAATCACAGAAGAAACCAAAACACTTCGGAGCTAGCTACCCAAGCTATAGCTCCCTAGATCAGAGAAAAACTTAACCAAAATCCAATCTCCGATTCTAGAATCCAAATTCTCCATCTCTTATCCATAAAAACTCTTCGGACGATCCTGGGCTACCAACATCACTCCTAATCAGCTTAACTCTTGCTGATTCCAAAAGAAACAGACCGAATCAAAAACAATCCAATGATCTCCTCAAGATCAATCAAAAACCAAGAACACACACCCTGCTTCTCAACAACAGATGTGACGATCCTGACTCGATCTTCGAAAATCGGCACCGAATACGACACTCGTATTCAAATGCCGCAGATCCAAACGTCGACTCTGGTTCGCCGGAGCTTATAACACCATTAAGTAAAACAACACAGCGGAAGAAAAAGAGTAGCATATATCAATATACAACATTTGATACAATATCTGATATAATATGATACAACATATGATATAATGAATATACATCAGAGATATGATACAAGATAATAGCAGCGGAAAGAAAAGATAACACAGCAGCGGAACAAAAACTCTAACAGTCTTCGAGGAAGAACTCCAGCATCGATAATCTCCATCTCCAAGGTACCAATCCAGAAATAGCTCGAACACCCAATAATATTCACTAAGAGAGCAAGACTGGTGTGCAAAGGATTGCCACATCCTAGGCTGAAAGCTATCGAATCTACACCTACTATTGATTATCTAAAAACCCAACTCTAGACTGCCCGTGTGGGAAAATAGTGGGCACCCAGAGTTTAGGAAAGGAACAATAAACTCCAGGTCAGTCATGGGACTGGTATGAGCAAACAAAAACATTTGATCTTTTAAAGCAAACAACAGAATTTAAATTTGAAATCCGCAATGCTTTTTAGAAAATGAAACTACCATAAGGCCTCCTGCCAAACACACAATGCAAACGCAGAATTGGAGGAGATTTCTCCTTATGATAGTCAAATATTCTTAATACGAGAAAATTTCTTTGATAATATTACTATAAATGCAAAGCATGGAAAACCATTTCGAAAGTATAATATAAATCCTAGCCAACATACGACCAGTATCGTATGCCTACTATAGCTACCATCCAAACAGTGGGGCGCCACCATAAGTAGATGGCAGGTAATACAACTAAAACCGTACACGGCACGTATTGGATGAATGGATTTCCAACAAATGGTCAGGCTAAGGAACTTCCTACTGCCATATGGGATCGCCTCTGGCGGGACGTCCCGAGAACTAACGTTACGGTTAGATCTATGCCAACACAAGACCGGGTTACCTCTGTAACTAGGTAACTACTACACGAATATGCCATCCCCCGGTCCTTTGGGACCTTTATCCGAGCGCTCGCACCAACAACCACAAAGTATCACAAAGTAATAGATCTGCAGTATCCACATGAGTAAGTATCTGGGCTCCATACCATGATACCATCCTTTACCAAAAGGGAATGACACACCCTAAAGGGCGCGACCCTCATAACCTTGCCGCATCTTTCCTGTTTCGACCATTTTCGGGGTGTGAGGTCCTGATGCAGTCTCGTCCACAAAGCTACGCTTTATACAAAAGCCATGCTCTGACCACAAATGATCAACAAATGATCATCATCACACAGCAGCACTCAGCATGTCACATTACCAAATTGGGAATACATCACTGATAAATATCAACTACATAACCTCTGAGCTCGTACGTCTCAGAGAAGGGTGTTAAGCTAAGAGAATAAATTCTCCGCCACCAAGCAGAAATGTATTTGATAGAGATCAGTTAACATCTCAAAGTGTAATGTCGGACATACAACCATACAAGTTTGTTCCGGGTTCGAACAGAACCGAAGGCACTTCCGAAGAAGCCCTTGCAAATCCAGGTATCCACAATCCTGATCGGACTTCCCATCACTAAGGGAATCTCTATACCGTAGCTACTCGGTGCAGAGACAATCGATAGGTTATCCTATCGTTCTCACAAATACCCGGTCTTCAAATGCAATCCATAACGTCGTATCACTATTCGGAATGGGTTATATGACATAAGGTCCTCTCCCGGCTAAACCGAATAATAAGCGCAATTTTTTAAAACATATGGATATGGGATTTCAGTTAAGTCACAACTTGATAATCCAAAGTTTTTTTCCTTTTAAATGGTTAAACAAATTACCATTTTAAATCTTCAAATAAAAAGATTCATTTCACAAAGTTCACCTAGTTTCACAAAGATATATTCATAGATTTACAAAATAATTTCCATTTCAATTGGATTAACTCATTTAAATCTTTAAATCAAAGATTTAATTTATAGCTTTCAAAATACGTTCCCAAAGATTTATCTATAACTTGGGAAACTATTTCCATTTTAGAGTTGATATCCTTTTAACACAAATTAGAATTTTATTTCTTATGTGAAAGCTCTTATTATTTGAAATCGTATAGTTTTTGTTTCAGAAAAATTCAATTATATTTATACAAGTTAAAATCTTTGGGTTTATAATTTAAATTCTCAATCAACGCTTTTAAAATGGTTTAAAACCCCATATAAACCCATTTATAAGTAGAATAACCTTTTTAACCCATAGTTTCCAAACCATAGAATTCAATCCCAAATGTTGAATTGAAATTTAAATCAAATTATTTAAATTTCAAAACTTAATCAAGTTATTTAAAATAACTTTTCCAAAAGCTTCAATTCAAATTCCAAAACTATTTTGGATTCAAAAATACAATTTTTAAAACTATTTCAAAAATCTGTGACTTAACCCATTCCCACGTGCAATCCATATTTGTGTGTGTATAAGTGTGGTCCAGGGGTCCAACAGGATAGTGCACAACATCATCATCACAGATTCAACCATATCGATAAGCGGTATAACCCATAATGCTTATCTATATTCACAGATTCATAGATAAAGTAAACTATTAATCACAAAGATTCACTAATCCGATTCGATGTGGGTTTCGGATAACAAACTGAAATCCGACTCCCTGTCACATCGAAATTCAAATGTTGTTTTACGGGTCAAGGGGTTTTTATATATATTCATACGACAGTATAAACATCACAAACATAACAGCTCAGCACAAAATATCACATAGCATCACATCATATATCAAATATATCAATCCATCACAAAGCATTCAAAACCAATTAAACCACTTTGCTTAAGGTGAATAAATCGTATGGTTTTAAATTTATTACTTACATAATTACTTTCATTAGTAATCTTTAATCAATGATTAGTTATCATGAACTTCAATTGATTAAGTTTTAATCACCTTCTTTAATTAATTCTCTTAATTAATTAACCCTTAATTGTAATTAATTGAATCTTAATTACAGTTATTAATTAATTATTCCTTAATTAATCACTATAATAAATAACCCCTTGATTATAAATTGAATCTTAATTATAATTAATTATCCTTAATTAATTAATTTATAGATTTATCATTCCTTAATTAATTACAATAATTAATTACTCCTTTAGTAATAATGATTTCTTAACCACTTTAAGTTAATTAACATTTAATTAATTATTCTTAATTTGATTACCTTAATTAATTAACCACATTACTTAAACTTTAAAGTAATTAACCCTTAATTGATTTACTAAAAACAAATTCTTTCTTAATTTATCACTAAAACCGATTAATCCTCAATTTATCATCTTTGAATAATTATCTTTTAATCATAGATAAATTTTGTCATTAATCAAATCATCTTCCATAACTAATTAATTAATCAATTACCTCCTAAATCTTGTTTGGAAAAGTACTTAAAGATTTTAAATTAAATAATCAACCCGATATATGGTTTTTTCTAGAAACTAAACGATTTCAAATATTTACTTTAACATTTAAAACGTTGAAACTTGTTTTAAAATCTGAAACTCCATTTATTTTCCTTTGGAAACTTGTTTAGTTTAAATATGTTTCAAAACTTTGTTAAATTAAAAATTTGTTTTCTAAAAGAACTGTTGCAATTCAAAACTTAAAAACATCTTCTTCCTTTTAGGCTTCAAACTGGTAACAGGTAATCCAACCCCTTCGAGTTCGCCCCGTACAAAAATACTATCAGCTTCGAGTTTTCGAGGCTTTGACCCAAGCGCAAGCTCATATTCTATCTGGAAATTCTTCCTACGTTTAACCCTACGCAACCAAAAGTTTACTCGAGCTTAACTTCGAGTCAAACGTGATTCGACACGAATGAAATCCCGAGCTACCACATCTTCTTCTCCCTTCCTAATTTTCCAGAAAATAACGTGCACGATGAAGAACGTGCACGTGCACCGACGACGCCGCCGCTACCGATCGTCCACCTTGCCATTCGCAAGTCGACAACCACCCTCACACCCCATTACGCCCACCAAAACATCGATAACTTCTCGCGATCAAAATCGAGGTTCTCGGTCGAAAACTGGAACCAATACCATGGCCAAAACCCTCCTCGAACTCACGCCCCCAACCACCAGACGATGCGTCACCTCGACCACTCAACCTCCGACCATCCACGAATCTATTCCCCCTGGTCCCATTGAACTTGAAATCACCTAGAGGAAGTGGTGATCAAGTTACCAGGCTCGAATTAATTAGGGTTTAAAACCTAAGTCTTCATCGTTCACATGCCTCGATCATTCGTAAATTCAACTTGTATTTTTCCAACAATCTATGATCACTCTAGAATCTTGATGCTAAAACTCGATTTCCAAAAATTAGCGGATCATCAAAAATCGACAAAAAACCCAATTCCAGTCAAACTTAGAATTCACATTCAATGCTTTACTAAAAATCGTGATTTTGATTCCAAAAATCATAACTTCCCAAGCTAATTCAAGTTATGTGATTAAATTAAAGGATTGTATCAATTAGTTTTTAACAGGTTTATAAGTTTTTACTGTATTGGCTTGAATTCAGAGGATTTTAAAGCTTAAAATACTTGAATTTATATCTAAAACTTAAATCATGTTGAAATAAACATCTTTTGTTTAAAACTTAAAGTTTGACAACGACCAAAGGAGAAGTGATCAAATTACAAAACAAATTTGGAAATCTGTAACAGCAAAGGCAAATCTTTTTGCCTGGTACTTAAGCATGCACAGTTATCTCTGCATACAGATATTCACATATACTCACACTCACACAAACACCTTATGATCCATCTCAAGCATCATCACAAATAACAACAAGCATTTAAAAATTTAAGGGTCTGATCATATTGAATTGAAGAAAGAGGAGAACAATTTGGTTTTGGACAGATTTTCAAAACCTGGAACTTAGAGAACAGAACCATATATCTATACTCTGACATGTTCGAGCATACACATACCAACATTCTAACACATATCATAGCATATACAAACTTATTCACAAACAAACATCAATTCTACTTGCATGCAAACTAGGATATACGTAAGATTAAGGATTTGCTCACCTGAAATGTTTCAGAAAGACAGAGAAAGGGAGAGACAAAAGTGTTTGAGAGTTTCAAGGAAGCAAAGCTGAATTCTTTTTTTTTCTTTAGATCTCGGAGTTTTAGACCTGTCAATTGTAAATACAGGTCCTTATTTACTTTTTGTTGTACTCAATTTATTAAATACAAACAGTTTTAATTACTTACAAGTTTGAAATCTTGTTATATAACAGAGGGACTTCCTGCATTTGAGAACAGGAAACAAATTTGCCTTGTACTTGATTTTCCTGCAAGCAATTTATTGAACATTATTGTTTAAATCTTGTTTTAGTTATTAATTACAACTTCTAATTCAAATTTTTCAAAGGAATTTTACTTGCCTTTATCACATTCTAGAGGAAAACTGCACTGTTTTCCTATCCAAACTGAAGCACCACTTTTTTTTCTTTTTATAAAACAAATCTGCAAATTTTTTGTGAATTTGTCTTATGTTAAAACTTGATTTTGAAGTCACAAATCTATTAAACTTTAAAGTTTAACATTTACCTGAGAGAAGGAACATAAGTTACAGCTTGATTTGTTACTTGATACTCGAAGTGGAAATGCTTTTGTTTCTGGTTTTCAGGTTTTATATTTTGTTTTTGATCATGTCTGAACTTTGCTTGCTCTGATCTTCTATTCCATTTGCATTGCTCTAGATCAGGTTGTTGTCTGATCCAAATGCATGCTTTTCATTTCCAGATTTGTGAAAATTTGATTGAAGGTTTCGAACTATTTTTTTCTTATTTGATAAAGAAGGACTAAGCTAAGAAAGTAAAGAAGCCTGGGTTTGTATTTTTTCTTATTTTGAACCATAATGCTTTTGATATTGAGATATGGGAGGCTCAATCTCTTTTCTACTGTATTTTCAAAGATTTGGAGAGAGATTACATAATTGCATATGGGGAGTTGAAAAAGTTTTCTATAATAATTTTTTTATTTGATTATTTTATTAAAGTAATGATGCCATTTGTATATATATGCATATATGTAAGATCTTTTAAAGTATGTTAGCATTTGTTTGTATATACATATATATATACCATTTGAAAGAAAAGTTATGGATTTTATAAGATATTAAATATATAAATTCAAATCCACAGTTAAATTTTAAGAATCAATGTTCAAATAATCAAATATCCTATTTAAATTTGAAAAATCCAAATTAATCTACAATTTTATTCCAAAATTCATTTTAATTATCAATTTAAATTTAATTAAAAGTCAGGATCGTTACAGATTTCCCCCTTAAAAAAATTTCGTCCTCGAAATTGCAAGGAAGACGAGAAAGAAAAGATAATAGATAAAGAAATAATTGATCAGAGCAGAATCGAGATATTTATTCTGCATTTGGTTTCCCAAATCAGAATATCAACAATATGAGAACAAACTCATACAATATTACACAAAATATTCGGGTCCACCGGTCTACAAATATGCAACGACATTGATTAGTTCGAAGGGATAACTAATCGTTCGTAGAATATATCGGATCCCAAAGAAAAGATAGATGGACTTAATTTTCAACAATTCCTCAAATACTAGATAGGGATTCCAATTCGGGTCGGAATATCCCAAAGTATATACCAATTTGTACCTCTTCGACTTTGATATACACAAGAAATTACAATAGAATTTCGAATTTGTTTTTTTAACCGATATCGATTTATTGATTCAATTCAAATTTAGCTTCATATTTGTTAACCAATTTAACTTAATTTAAAATCTCTAACTTATTTAAAATTTTCAATTTCAATTTCAAATTTATTAGAGTTTAGAATGAAAAGCTGATAAGAAACGGATGAAGATACAAAGTAAGAATTTCCTGCAACGATTCGTAGGGCCACCATCACACCGAAGCTCCTTTCTGTAGCTGTCACGAAGCAATAGAAAGAATTGAGAATCGAATCAAAGGAGATTGATAGAGAAAAGTTGTTTCCGCTATTGCAGGGTATTGACCATTTGTAGTGGTACTCCCCTGTCCCCTATCTCGCCCTCTTCTTGCAATTATACTTACTATCAGTGAATAGTAAGAGAATTAACTGAGGCATTCGAACGGATATCCTAGGGATCACTCATTCTAGGGTATACTTCACCCTATCTCTAATGAGCTACTTAATGCGTTATACTCCTGAGCTATGGTTTTAACCATCAGCTCTGATACCAAATGTGACGATATTGACTCGACCTTCGAAAATCGGCACCGAATACGACACTCGTATTCAAATGCCGCAGATCCAAACGTCGACTCTGGTTCACCGGAGCTTATAACACCATTAGGTAAAACAACACAGCGGAAGAAAAAGAGTAGCATATATCAATATACAACATTTGATACAATATCTGATATAATATGATACAACAGATGATATAATGAATATACATCAGAGATATGATACAAGATAATAGCATCGGAAAGAAAAGATAACACAGCAGCAGAACAAAAACTCCAATAGTCTTCGAGGAAGAACTCCAGCATCGATAATCTCCATCTCCAAGGTACCAATCCAGAAATAGCTCGAACTCCCAATAATATTCACTAAGAGAGAAAGACTGATGTGCAAAGGATTGCCACATCCTAGGCTGAAAGCTATCGAATCTACACCTACTATTGATTATCTGAAAACCCAATTCTAGACTGCCCGTGTGGGAAAATAGTGGGCACCCAGAGTTTAGGAAAGGAACAATAAACTCCAGGTCAGTCATGGGACTGGTATGAGCAAACAAAAACATTTGATCTTTTAAAACAAACAACAGAATTTAAATTTGAAATCCGCAATGATTTTTAGAAAATGAAACTACCATAAGGCCTCCCGCCACACACACAATGCAAACGCAGAATTGGAGGAGATTTCTCCTTATGATAGTCAAATATGCTTAATACGAGAAAATTTATTTGATATTATTACTATAAGTGCAAAGTGTGGAAAACCATTTCGAAAGTATAATATAAATCCTAGCCAACATACGACCAGTATCGTATGCCTACTATCGCTACCATCCAAACAGTGGGGCGCCACCATAAGTAGATGGCAGGTAATACAACTAAAACCGTACACGGCGCGTATTGGATGAGTGGATTTCCAACAAATGGTCAGGCTAAGGAACTTCCTACTTCCACATGGGATCGCCTCTAGCGGGACGTCCCGAGAACTAACGTTACGGTTAGATCTCTGCCAACACAAGGCCGGGTTACATCTGTAACTAGGTAACTACTACACGAATATGCCATCCCCCGGTCCTTTGGGACCTTTATCCGAGCACTCGCACCAACAACCACAAAGTATCACAAAGTAATAGATCTGCAGTATCCACATGAGTTAGTATCTGGGATCCATACCATGATACCACCCTTTACCAGAAGGGAATGACACACCCTAAAGGGTGTGACCCTCATAACCTTGCCGCATCTTTCCTGTTTCGACCATTTCCGGGGTGTGAGGTCCTGATGCAGTCTCGTCCACAAAGCTACGCTTTATACAAAAGCCATGCTCTGATCACAAATGATCAACAAATGATCATCATCACACAGCAGCACTCAGCATGTCACATTACCAAATAAGGAATACGTCACTGATAAATATCAACTACATAACCTCTGAGCTCGTACGTCTCAGAGAAGGGTGTTAAGCTAAGACAATAAATTCTCCGCCACCAAGCAGAAATGTATTTGATAGAGATCAGTTAACATCTCAAAGTGTAATGTCGGACATACAACCATACAAGTCTGTTCCGAGTTCGAACAGAACCGAAGGCACTTCCGAAGAATCCCTTGCAAATCCGGGTATCCACAATCCTGATCGGACTTCCCATCACTAAGGGAATCTCTATACCATAGCTACTCGGTGCAGAGATAATCGATAGGTTATCCTATCGTTCTCACAAATACCCGGTCTTCAAATGCAATCCATAACGTCGTATCACTATTCGGAATGGGTTATATGACACAAGGTCCTCTCCCGGCTAAACCGAATAATGAGCGCAATTTTTTAAAACATATGGATATGGGATTTCAGTTAAGTCACAACTTGATAATCCAAAGTTTTTTTTCTCCTTTTAAATGGTTAAACAAATTACCATTTTAAATCTTTAAATAAAAAGATTCATTTCACAAAGTTCACCTAGTTTCACAAAGATATATTCATAGATTTCCAAAATAATTTCCATTTCAATTGGATTAACTCATTTAAATCTTTAAATCAAAGATTTAATTTGTAGCTTTCAAAATACGTTTCCAAAGATTTATCTATAACTTGGGAAACTATTTCCATTTTAGAGTTGATATCCTTTTAACACAAATTGGAATTTTATTTCTTATGTGAAAGCTCTTATTATTTGAAATCGTATAGTTTCCGTTTCAGAAAAATTCAATTATATTTATACAAGTTAAAATCTTTGGTTTTATAATTTAAATTCTCAATCAACGCTTTTAAAGTGGTTTAAAACCCCATATAAACCCATTCATAAGTTGAATAACCTTTTTAACCCATAGTTTCCAAACCATAGAATTCAATCCCAAATATTGAATTCAAATTTAAATCAAATTATTTAAATTTTAAAACTCAATCAAGTTATTTAAAATAACATTTCCAAAAGCTTCAATTCAAATTCCAAAACTATTTTGGATTCAAAAATACAATTTTTAAAACTATTTCAAAAATCTGTGACTTAACCCACTCCCGCGTGCAATCCATATTTGTGTGTGTATAAGTGTGGTCCATGGGTCCAACACGATAGTGCACAACATCATCATCACAGATTCAACCATATCGATAAGCGGTATAACCCATAACGCTTATCTATATTCACAGATTCGTAGATAAAGTAAACTATCAATCACAAAGATTCACTAATACGATTCGATGTGGGTTTCGGATAACAAACTGAAATCCGACTCCCTGTCACATCGAAATTCAAATGTCGTTTTACGGGTCAAGGGTTTTTTATATATATTCATACGACAGTATAAACATCACAAACATAACTGCTCAGCACAAAATATCACATAGCATCACATCATATATCAAATATATCAATCCATCACAAAGCATTCAAAACCAATTAAACCACTTTGCTTAAGGTGAATAAATCGTATGGTTTTAAATTTATTACTTACATAATTACTTTCATTAGTAATCTTTAATCAATGATTAGTTATCATGAACTTCAATTGATTAAGTTTTAATCACCTTCTTTAATTAATTCTCTTAATTAATTAACCCTTAATTGTAATTAATTGAATCTTAATTACAGTTATTAATTAATTATTCCTTAATTAATCACTTTAATAAATAAACCCTTGATTATAAATTAAATCTTAATTATAATTACTTATCCTTAATTGATTAATTTATAGATTTATCATTCCTTAATTAATTACAATAATTAATTACTCCTTAACTAATAATGATTTCTTAACCACTTTAAGTTTATTAACATTTAATTAATTATTCTTAATTTGATTACCTTAATTAATTAACCACATTACTTAAACTTTAAAGTAATTAACCCTTAATTGATTTACTAAAAACAAATTCTTTCTTAATTTATCACTAAAACCGATTAATCCTCAATTTATCATCTTTGAATAATTATCTTTTAATCATAGATAAATTTTGCCATTAATTAAATCATCTTCCATAACTAATTAATTAATCAATTACCTCCTAAATCTTATTTGGAAAAGTACTTAAAGATTTTAAATTAAATAATCAACCCGATATATGGTTTTTTCTAGAAACTAAACGATTTCAAATATTTACATTAACATTTAAAACGTTGAAACTTGTTTTAAAATCTGAAACTCCATTTATTTTCCTTTGGAAACTTGTTTAGTTTAAATATGTTTCAAAACTTTGTTAAATTAAAAATTTGTTTTCTAAAAGAACTGTTGCAATTCAAAACTTAAAAACATCTTCTTCCTTTTAGGCTTCAAACTGGTAACAGGTAATCCAACCCCTTCGAGTTCGCCCCGTACAAAAATACTATCAGCTTCGAGTTTTCGAGGCTCTGACCCAAGCGCATGCTCATATTCTATCTGGAAATTCTTCCTACGTTTAACCCTACGCAACCAAAAGTTTACTCGAGCTTAACTTCGAGTCAAACGTGATTCGACACGAATGAAATCCCGAGCTACCACATCTTCTTCTCCCTTCCTAATTTTCCAGAAAATAACGTGCACGATGAAGAACGTGCACGTGCACCGACG
Source organism: Allium cepa (assembly GCA_030765085.1). Taxonomy (NCBI): domain Eukaryota; kingdom Viridiplantae; phylum Streptophyta; class Magnoliopsida; order Asparagales; family Amaryllidaceae; genus Allium; species Allium cepa. The sequence goes on from CM060940.1 coordinate 181,159,060, forward strand.
ACGCCGCCGCTACCGATCGTCCACCTTTCCCTTCGCAAGTCGACAACCATCCTCACACCCCATTACGCCCACCAAAACATCGATAACTTCTCGCGATCAAAATTGAGGTTCTCGGTCGAAAACTGGAACCAATACCATGGCCAAAACCCTCCTCGAACTCACGCCCCCAACCACCAGACGATGCGCCACCTCGACCACTCAACCTCCGACCATCCACGAATCTATTCCCCCTGGTCCCATTGAACTCGAAATCACCTAGAGGAAGTGGTGATCAAGTTACCAGGCTCGAATTAATTAGGGTTTAAAACCTAAGTCTTCATCGTTCACATGCCTCGATCATTCGTAAATTCAACTTGTATTTTTCCAACAATCTATGATCACTCTAGAATCTTCATGCTAAAACTCGATTTCCAAAAATTAGCCGATCATCAAAAATCGACAAAAAACCCAATTCCAGTCAAACTTAGAATTCACATTCAATGCTTTACTAAAAATCGCGATTTTGATTCCAAAAATCATAACTTCCCAAGCTAATTCAAGTTATGTGATTAAATTAAAGGATTGTATCAATTAGTTTTTAACAGGTTTATAAGTTTTTACTGTATTGGCTTGAATTCAGAGGATTTTAAAGCTTAAAATACTTGAATTTATTTTTAAAACTTAAATCATGTTGAAATAAACATATTTTGTTAAAACCTTAAAGTTTGACAACGACCAAAGAAGAAGTGATCAAATTACAAAACAAATTTGGAAATCTGTAACAGCAAAGGCAAATCTTTTTGCTTGGTACTTAAGCATGCACAGTTATCTCAGCATACAAATATTCACATATACTCACACTCACACAAACACCTTATGATCCATCTCAAGCATTATCACAAATAACACCAAGCATTTAAAAATTTAAGGGTCTGCTCATATTGAATTGAAGAAAGAGGAGAACAATTTGGTTTTGGACAGATTTTGAAAACCTGGAACTTAGAGAACAGAACCATATGTCTATACTCTGACATGTTTGAGCATACACATACCAACATTCTAACACATATCATAGCATATACAAACTTATTCACAAACAAACATCAATTTTACTTGCATGCAAACCAGGATATACGTAAGATTAAGGATTTGCTCACCTGAAATGTTTCAGAAAGACAGAGAAAGGCAGAGACAAAAGTGTTTGAGAGTTTCAAGGAAGCAAAGCTGAATTCTTTTTTTTTTCTTTAGATCTCGGAGTTTAGACCTGTCAATTGTAAATACAGGTCCTTATTTAATTTTTGTTGTACTCAATTTATTAAATACAAACAGTTTTAATTACTTACAAGTTTGAAATCTTGTTATATAATAGAGGGACTTCCTGCATTTGAGAACAGGAAACAAATTTGCCTTGTACTTGATTTTCCTGCAAGCAATTTATTGAACATTATTGTTTAAATCTTGTTTTAGTTACTAATTACAACTTATAATTCAAATTTTTCAAAGGAATTTTACTTGCCTTTATCTCATTCTAGAGGAAAACTGCACTTTTTCCTATCCAAACTGAAGCACCACTTTTTTTTCTTTTTATAAAACAAATCTGCAAATTTTTTGTGAATTTGTCTTATGTTAAAACTTGATTTTGAAGTCACAAATCTATTAAACTTTAAAGTTTAACATTTACCTGAGAGAAGGAACATAAGTTACAGCTTGATTTGTTACTTGATACTCGAAGTGGAAATGCTTTTGTTTCTGGTTTTCAGGTTTTATATTTTGTTTTTGATCTTGTCTGAACTTTGCTTGCTCTTATCTTCTATTCCATTTGCATTGCTCTAGATTAGGTTGTTGTCTGATCCAAATGCATGCTTTTCATTTCCAGATTTGTGAAAATTTGATTGAAGGTTTCGAACTATTTTTTTTCTGATTTGATAAAGAAGGACTAAGCTAAGAAAGTAAAGAAGCCTGGGTTTGTATTTGTTCTTATTTTGAACCATAATGCTTTTGATATTGAGATATGTGAGGCTCAATCTCTTTTCTACTGTATTTTCAAAGATTTGGAGAGAGACTACATAATTGCATATAGGGAGTTGAAAAAGTTTTCTATAATAATTTTTTTATTTGATTATTTTATTAAAGTAATGATGTCATTTGTATATATATGCATATATGTAAGATCTTTTAAAGTATGTTAGCATTTGTTTGTATATACATATATATATACCATTTGAAAGAAAAGTTATGGATTTTATAAGATATTAAATATATAAATTCAAATCCACAGTTAAATTTTAAGAATCAATGTTCAAATAATCAAATATCCTATTTAAATTTGAAAAATCCAAATTAATCTGCAATTTTATTCCAAAATTCATTTTAATTATCAATTTAAATTTAATTAAAAATCGGGATCGTTACAACAGAAGACAGGACAAACTTCTCCTTATCCGGAAAAGACAAAACAGAAACACCCCAAACTGCTTCCGCTGCACAACTCTGATCTGAAACAGAAGAAAATGCTGAAGAAGAGCACAAGCATAGAAATATGATTCCATATATCCATAAGAAAACTCAAATGTTTTCTCCAAAACCAGAGTTACTTCACCAACTTCTATCTCAACGAACCATCCATCTACTAACTAAACCACCAGTTCCACTCCTGGAAAGAAAACTCGATCTCCAAATGCGGACAAACTCTGACTTCCTGGAAGAAATCCAGAAAATCTCCAACAAACACAAGAGAACATACTATCGCAAGTCAGTTTTGCGATCAACTCAGCCTAAATCCAAAGAAAACTGCTCTTTCTTGACCAAACAGAACAGCTTATGCTGGCCTAGCCAACTTCCCAAAGAAACGGATCCACTCTACTGCTTCTGAACTCCACTTCAGAAAAACTACTCAGCCAGAAGACTCCCTACCAAGTCAGAACATTCTGCCAAACTCAGCCACATCATCGAGCAGACTCACTTCTTACTCTTGTTCCAAAGAAATATCTTCGGAAATATCCATAGTCACTGCATCTCATAACGCAGCTACTACTTCCTGAGATATCAAGATATCATCACTCGCTTGCTTCTGCCCTACCGACAGATCAAGACTCAACTCAACACTTCAAGACGAACTCTGAACCTTTACAGGTTACCTTCAGAGATCGATGAAGTTTTTCATCACAACAGAACTCACTCGAGACGGCATTAGGTCTACAGTCTCATCAAATACACTTCCAACCTTATCCATCAAACTCCAACCAATGGTAGTCGTGTTACACACACTTCTACCTCATCTACCTTTATAACTTATATTGGAAAAACCCGAACAGGTAATCCAACAAATAGGTAGAACCAATTATATATATATATATATATATATATATATATATATATAATAAAAATACAAATACGCTCTCTCAAGATAGACACCACTACAGAGCATAGGTATTCACTCAACCTAACGCTCTGATACCACAATGTAACGACCCGGCTTCCAAATACCAGGAGGTCGCATCGTTAAGAAGAAAGAAAGGGATAGAAAAGAGAAAAGAAAGAAGAGAAAGAAGAAACAACACAAGAATCTCAATAGCGGAATGAATAAATTATATTAATAACATAAGTATTTCATAGTATACATCAAATATCAGAGTTACACAGACATATACAACACATACTAGACAGTTATAAACACCTGTCTAGTTATTACAACTCAATCACAATACAGAAACACTCAGAGATACAAACACAGCGGAACTATATAACTATACGCAGAAGCCTCCTGCTCCATATGCTCCTCCACAATTCGTCAAAGCTAATCTGAATCCTAACTTGAATTCTCTTGACTACTCATAAAAATTTGAGTACCCAAGAGTTAAAGAAAAATAGAAATAACTCCGGGTCAGACATGGGTCTGGTGTGAGTAACAGGTTAAAGTTGTTTAACTTTGAAAAACCTTTGAAAAGAAAGGGTATCACGTAAGACTTCCCACACATAAACATGGAAAAGTTTTTACCTTACGCTAACCAAAACATTTGATAGGAAATCTGGTGATATTATAATAGGGCCTAGGGTTTTCAAATAAAATACAGAAATAGCTGAAATGCTTACATCTCACATTCCAACATAGTTGGGCACAACTAATACGTACGACACTTATTGGATTTTGGATTCCATCAATGGCAGGGATACTGGGGTACCGCCCGTCACAGTACGTGGCCTAGATCACCGTACCGAGGATTACTCCCAATCCCCTGCAACACAAAGCCGGACCCGTTCCTTACTGAACAGTTTCAAATAAGACAACCCCGACGGTTGTCATGATCAAACGTCCACACAGCCGAAATATAAAGGGACCTCTAGACAGGGGTAAATCTTACTCTCCAATGGGTGCGACCCACGAAGCTTTGCTGCACCTCCCCTGTTTTAGCCATTCCCGGTTGATGAGGCTTGAGGCTACGATTACCTTTATAAGACACATCACTTAGAATGCTCATCGTCCACCTGACGATGATCTGAAAGCATTCAATCCATACAAGTTCGTTCCGGGTTCGAACGAAACCGAAGGCATTATCTCGTTACACTCATTTTGGAATCACCCTCAGAGTTAACGACAATAACCCTTGCACTCTGAATCACCATCTCGAATCTATAAGTACTATTCCGTCAAACTCATTACGGAATCACCCACAGAATTATACTGACGTATAGCCCTTACACCTCGAGTCTTCACTCGCTCCACTTGGATAAACGACCTAACGTTAATTGGAATTGATGTGGTTTTCGGATGTCCAAATATGGAAACCCGATCCCGGTCTCATCGAAATCCAAAGCGTGTCTTTTAGGTCCAAGTTGTTTTAAGTTTAAAACAATTCAATTCATTATCTAAATATACACAGATAGATAATTCACAACATAATAGATAATCAACCTTATCATTATCAATAGATAATTTATATCAAAATCAGATAATCCATATTATCATCCAAAAGCAACCAATGCATCCATATCACATACACTACTCATCTCATAACTGAGATTACAAACCATACCAGGCAACCAATACCATTCATCAAACATAAGCAATTATCTAATGATCACACAATTTATAATTAATTTAAAATGAATTGAATTAATTACTTACTCTCTAATTAATTTAAAATGAATTAAATTAATTACTTCATCATTAAAATTCTCCTCAACTTATTCATCCATTGATTTCAAATCAATTTATAAATCACCATCTCAATATTTAAATTAATATTGATTAACTATCTCTAATTACAATAAGTAATTAGTTTATAAGTTAATTACTCAAGTTAATTACTTAAACCCTTTGTAAATAATTAACTTGTAATTACTAAATTAATTGATTAAATAAAATTAATTACATTAATTATTTATTCATTATTAATTATACCTTAATTAATCAATTTCAAATTACATCATTAATTAATTAATTAATGATTCTAACTACAACTAATAAATCTCTAAATATAAATTAATTACATAAGTAATTAATCTGAATTTAATCCACATATATTAATCACCCATGATTAATAACCATTCAGTAATTAACTACTTTAATTACTCATCCCATAATTAATTATTCTTAATTAATTATCTAAATTAATCCCCTTGATTAATTTCAAAGTAAATTTAAATCCAATTTACTTCTACATCAAATATCTTTAATTACATCCTGTAATTATTAATTACTTCCTTAAGTAATTACAAATTCATAAATTACATAAAGTAATTATCAAATAATCAACAAATGTTTAAATTAATTTAACTTAATTAATCTAAACTAATCACATTAATCAAATTAATTACACCAAGTAATTAATTCATTAATTACCTTCATTAAGTAATTAAAACTTAAACAATTGATTATTATTAATTAATTAATCTAATTAATTATCAAAATTAATCACATTAGTTAATTGTTAAAATAATCTTAACTTAATGACTCTCATTAACATTTTTTAATTACTTAATTGAGAATTAACTTATATTAATCATCATTAATTATCAATTAAATAATATTTGATTACAACTTAATTAATCACTAATTATTAATTAATTAAGTCTTAATTAAAATCCAATTTATCTCTAATCACTTGATTAAATAAATCTTAATTATAAATTAAAATTTAATTAATCATCCCTAATTATAGATTAACTAACCTTAATTAATTAATCTCAAATCTAATTAATTAACTTAAAAATCATTAATTACTTAATTAAACATCCACATAATTAATTAAATAATTAATTTTCATCTTAATTACCTTAATAATTAAATGAATCCAATCATTTAATTTTCATTTATCTTTTAGATAAACATTCCTTATTTAATTATACATTTAAAAACAAAATGTTTTTATTTTAAATTTACTTTAAATCCTATTTATCTTCATTTTAAACTTAAGACTCAAATTTATCTTAAACAATTCAAAACTTAATCTTATATGTTAAAAAAACATCTACTTATTAATAAGTTTAAAAGGATTTAAATTTCAATTCAATTTAAATTCAAATCAATTTAAAATTATTTTAAAATTTCAAAATTGAAGTACAACTTCCAAACTCATTTTAGTTTTATCTCTTTAAAATTCTTCCTACAATCTACAACCTTAATTCAAATGCATATCAGTTTAATCATTTAAAAGCAATTTAAATTTAAACCATTATTTAAAAACTGAAGTTTAAATTTTAATTCCAGATTAAAATTCAGATTTGAATTCATATTTAAAATTTCAAACTAAAAACTCAGTTTAAAACTTCACCTGCAAATTTAAATTTATCTTTACATATAAAAACAGAAAACTTTTCTTTGTTTTATTTAAAAACCAAACTTTGAAATTTTTGAATTTAAATTATTTCAAGAAACCAGAATTCAAACTTATTTGAATTCATATTTGAATTCAGTTTTAAAATCCTAAATTAAAACTGTAGATTGCATTTATTTCAAACTTTATAAAACTGGAAACAGGTTTTCCTGTTCTCTCTCTTTTTTTTTTTAAAACCAAACTTAAATTTCTTAATTCAAATTATTACAAAATCAGAATTCAAACTATTTGAATTCATCTTCAGATTCAGGTTTAATCCTAGGTTCAATTTCCAGATTTAAATTTAAACTTTACTTTTTAAATTTCCGAAAACAGAACAGGTTCTGTTTTGTATTAAAGACCTGAAACAAAAATACCCGAGCAAACCCATATTTACTTCGAGTCAGTAACCCACTTACTTCGAGTCACTCACTAATTTCCCCGAGAAAAATCCCGAGCAACTAAACCCTGCACCCAAAAACAAAACAACACAACCTGCACAACTCCCCTATGCACCACTTAACCCTTCTCAGGCCACCACTGACTATCTTCTCTGGTCATCCCCCATCGACCACAATTCCCACATCAACCTTCAACATTCCAAGATCTAGAATTCATCTTGAATTTAAATTCAAGTTTCTAAAACCCAAAACCTGAAAACACTTTCCCTTCTCAGTGTCACACCTGTCAACACCCAATCCTCTCACCTCCGATCACCATTACACACCATACTCCGACGACCACTCCATCAATACATCATCTACCATTACCCCAAAAATCTTTGAACTCGATTCACTGAGGAGTCCACAATCGACCCAAAAAAAGTAACCCAATAAACTAGGGTTCATAACAGAAACTCCCAAATTCAACATCAAAACCAAAATTTCAACTCAATTAAATAATTTTCCCACAATCTTAGATAGATACACCATCTTCAGAAGTAAATTCAATCAAAACAAATGCCAACATCCACTATGTTTATCAAATATGTATAATACTGTAAATTGAAAGCTGTTCTTTGTTTACAGTACCATAAATAGTAATTTTTGATTTAAAATTCATGCATTCACTTATTGTTTCAATTTATAAATCTGAAATAATAAGTCAAAATGTTTGAAATTTTTCCTTCCTCTTATATTAATGTTTGCTCTGTTATCAAGTTTCAGGCAATTCAAATTTATTTAACCTATATAAAATGTTTTAACTTTACTTTATCATGAACCAAACATATTTCATTCAAATATTAATTCATAACAACAGCCAAATCAGAAGAAAATTATTAAATGGGTATACAGTCAATACACTGATAAAACAGACATGCATCACATTCAAATATAAATGCTCAACAATACATATATCACAGGTAGACTATTCATAGCAATTTCATATAGGTTCATTTCTAATTTATAAGCATGCACAACCTTACTATTTAAATAAAATTAAAATGAGCTACTCACTTGTATATGCCAAAATGCAGAGCACTGATTCAATTTGCAGGTTCCAGATTTGAAAATTCATGCATGCGGGCCCCTTTGTTTCCAGATGCAAAGAAATGCAGACCTATGCTTGCTTTTAATCTTGATTAATACATTCTTTCAGTTTTTACATGCAGGCTTCAAATTGTTGCATGCAGGCCTTTAAACTTGAAATTGCAGTAGTCTTGCATATTTCAGAAGAACTGTAGGTTTTGTATTTTGGAAGATGCAGACCTTTATTTTGAAAAAGAGGAGTTTGGATTCAATGTATTTACAGGTTTGAAAAAAAAATGCAAGTATTTGCTTGATTATGAAGAGGAGTTTCAGATTTCAGATTTTCTTTTTAGAGTGAAGAATGAAAAAGAGAAAAGAAATGAGTAAATGCAAGTTTTATAATCTAAATTCATGATTTAATTAAAATTAAGGAAAAACAAAATTAAACAATGACACATGTAAATAAAGATAGACACTTGTCATTTAAAATGGTGATAAGTTTACATTTGTTAACTTAGGCTTTAATAAACTTACACAAGTCTTTAAAAATGTTTTTGTTATTAAATTTAAGATTAATGAATGTTTAAACTTAGTTAATTATTTTTAAAGAACAAGACAAAGTATTATGAAAACAATATACAAATTAATTATTTGAAAAAGAAACTTTTAAACAATTAAAATAAATTTACACAAAGTTTGTAACTTATTGAATACATGCTTCATATATTAGATTATAATTTAAACTTCATATTAATTTTACAAATCAAAATTATCAATAAATAAGATAAAAAGAATAACACAAATATTTATGAACCTTATTTAATATTCAAACTTAGAATAAAAATGAATTTTAAACTAATTAAAACATTTATCTCATATTTAAAATCATATAGTATTTTAATTAAATATTTTTGAAAAGCTTAAATTGAAAATAAATCACAATTTCCATTTTTAAAACATTAAAATTATGCTATACAAATTTAATTAAAAACAACTTGCCTATTTTAAAATATATATATACAATAGAAAACAATTTATTAACTCATTAAAAATAAATTCACAAATTAAATATTTAAATAAAGAAGATTATAGAATCAAATCCAATTTATTAACAAAAATTATCAATTCAATATAAATTTAAACACAGATTATCAAATTTATATTGTCCAAAATTCCGGGATATTACATAAGGAACTTGAACAAAACCCAAAATATGGGAGACCATATTATAAGGGCTATTGCACTTATGAGATAGCCAAGATTGCGATTGAAATTTTTTTGGAACAAATTACATAGTCTATGACACAATCAAACAAATACAAAACATAGCCTCGGGAGTACAGATAAAAGAGGAGATCACAACCCCTACAGAAATATGCTTAAAGCCCAGAACAACATTTGCAGCTATCACAAAGGAGGCCAATAAAGGAAAAATGGTACAGCTTGGACATATCCCACAAGCTTCTCCGATACAAATAAAAAATCAGGAAATTTCTTTTCCTGAAACACTTGACAAGGAAATACAATTTGTATAAAATACAAAGAAGTAAAATGCTCCAACATACAAAGAGATTTATTCTCTAATCACAAAAATGTCTTCACAAAAAATCCTTGGATTCAAAATAAACTGGGAAATTTTGAGAAACCAAAATATTCCTTGCACTAATCAATTTGCAGACTGCAAAGAATTATCATCATACTGTAGGTGTACAATTGTGGCATCCATGCCACTTGTCACTCTTAAACTGTAACAATACAAATATCTTTTCCATAGCAAATTCACTTTAGATCCAACTACTTTCTTAAACTATGGTTTTGTCAAAGATATCTATATAAATGGTTGGCATCCTATAGAACTACCAGAGCCTCTACATTCAATAGCAGACTATTTTATAGAAGTCCTTGATACAGAATTACACTTTATATCTACAGTTCCTCCACATTACGGCAACAACATACTTGATCCCGCAAGACATATAATAAAAATTAAAGCACACGGTTTTGATCATGACTACCCAACTTGGGAAGAGCCTACAAATTTCCTTGACAACTCAACACCTAAGATGTATGATCAACAGCACTATGAAAAATACAGAGCCTACATTATTAGGCAAAACCTAAATTGGACAAGCACAGACAACAAATATTTCAAACTACATGATGAATCCCCAGTAACAAAAATATACATCTCCGAGAACATAGAAGAATTTGAACCAGAATACAGGCCTTTTGAAATCTTCCATCCCAGGCCCAATACTATAAAGATTTTTAGAAAATTACATATGTCATTGACAAGAGAAGACAAAGAAGGTTCTACCAGTAGCAACAAGACAAAAGAAGAAGAAGACGTAATGGACTGATGTGACAAAACCTACCGCACAGATAAAAGTATCCACTAAAAGTACATATGTGGCGAATACAAAGTCTAGTGGATGCTTGCTATTATTTTAATATCTTTTCTTTTTTCTAGTGTGCCATTATGTATTAATAAAGTGGGAATGAAACCCACAGCTGTAAGTTAATAAGTTGTATTTTGAGAGTGTTCTGAGCATGGCTATATAAAGACATGTAAGGCCTTCAGAACATATATCGCTCTCTCTCTTTTGCATTGTAATCTTAATCCTCTGCTGTAAAAATCTTTAATATTATCTTTTTTAATGTTTAGCATTTCTGTCTTCATGAACTAAATATCTAAGACGTGAATCAAGGAAGAAAAGTGAAGCGGCCTAGGTATGATTCTTATTTATGTTTCTTCTTAGTTTGAAATGGGATAATGTTGTGATGTTCATATTTTTATAATCTCTGGAATTATCTTATATGTTGTTTAAATTCAAAAGACGTAAACTCATTTGAAAGAGAAAAGTACCCGTTTTAGCTGTTAGTCAAGAGGACGTTAGGCATTTAGAGGAAGAAACTCTTAGGGTGACAAGGTGAGAATTAACAACATAAAGGATTTTTTCAGGATGTATAAAAATAATGGACGTAGAGTTATGTTTGAAAGTTTGAAGAAGAAAGTAAATAGTATAAAAAATTGTGCCTGCCTAACTTGGTATTCCTAGATTCATGTCTGCTTTCCTAAATACTATCAAGATTAACCAAAATAACAAACCTTTTAATGGAATTCCTACAAAATCATCTAGAAGAAGATTTTCTCACAAAATTACTCTTTGTTCTAAAAAATATGGACTTAAGTCAAAAAGACCAATATACTATTGCATACATATTTAAAGACAAGCATGCAAATGAACTTATAGACTTAACTGGTTCTTCACTAAATCTATATCAAGTAATAAATGAAATAGACATATTTCATTATCTTACACGGACAAAAAATAAAAACGTAACCTTGAGTCAAAGATTTCTAAAATAGTTTCATAAAGAATGGATGAATATGTTGGTACAACATGAAGAAAGATACAGATCAACAGAATATGATTTTGATATGGATCTTTACCATGACTGGTAAACATCTACTATTAAGCCAGAGAAACTACAGAATGTTAAGTAAAAAATTAGAAGACTTTGAAATAATGGATAATGAAAAGATAATTAGGTTCCTAATTCCTCACTTAAACATTCATTTAGTGCACCCTTGGGATAAAATCCTCCAAGTTGCCACTAACGTAGTACAAAACGGAATATATATATATGTATGTATGTATGTATGTATGTATATATACATATATATACATATATATATATATGCATATATATATACATATATATATATACACATATATATATACATATACATACATACATATATATATACATATACATACATACATACATACATATATATATATACATATACATACATACATACATACATATATATATATGAAACTCACCCTCGGTTTGCTGCTTTTAGGAGGTAACGGTACATATTTTGTTTAATGTAGGAGTGTTGCACAAGTGCTGTAGAACCGGGTATATATATGTCCTCTATATATATAAAAATGACATATACTATGCGTATTATGCCTTTATATTATTATTATATTTGTACTTGTTCTCGTTTAATACATATATACTGTTAATATGTATGTCGACTGAGATGAAAAACTACTTTTCAACCTAAGCCTATTTCCACTTATTTGCAACATTGATATGTATATACTTTCGCCATTTAAATACATTTATACTTTGTCAAAATGTTTGTACGCCTACGCTCGGTCGTAATTATACGTGTTGTATTTATTCGTCCTTTCAAAAATTTGTTTATTAAATTATCATGCTAAAACCCGCTTTCTATTGTCGCAGCTATTTGAAATATCATGCCGTGTCAGTTGCCTTTCAAAATTTCATCGTTCTCCAACCAATAAAGGTGAGAAATCACTCACGTTTAATGTTCTTATACTCATCAAATTGATTTCATAGAAAGTGGTGATTTAAATTTACCGTTCAAACTAAACTGCTAGTTATTAACTGTAAAATCTGATACATAATTACTTCTGAAAATTTACACTGTTATATGTTAATTTATTTCACCAATAATTATTATGTTATGCTATTCTATTTATTGTTCTCACACTGCAAGTTCAGTAAGTTTAGAAATCACTATGGGTTGAAATGATACATACCCGAACGGACTTTAGATTAGAAGAGTTTCATTATGGGTTGAAATGGTAAACCCAAGCGATTTTTAGGCTATTATTGTAATTTTGGGATTGCGGGTTTAATAATATAAACCCGTAAATTTAAACTATTACGGATTGAACAACAAATATTCGTATCACTTGACCATAGGATAAAAAATTATATACAGACACCGTTGGTCTATTTTTTTTTGAGAAATGATTCCCAAATATTTGAAAGGAAATTCATGAGTTTGATTTCGAAATGCAATAAGTATTCTATTTTATTTTGGGAAACATTTTATAACCTTAAATGTTGATATAAAAGTATGAGTTTAATGTAAAAGGTAATTTGTAAACATTACTTATAGGTTTATTTTCTAAAATATATAAAATAAGATTTTAAATAAAAAATAAAGATTTTAATTTATTTTAAATTGTATAAAATTAGTTTTATTTAATATAAAATATATCAAACAGGGTTCATTTTACTTTATATTTAAGTAAATTCTTATAACTTTAAATAAATAAAAAGATTGGAAAGGTGCATTGGAATTTGACTGGCAACTTAAACTGGTTATAAATTGAATTGAAATAAAGATTCATTCAAAACTTGTTTTAATAAAAGGTGATTAAAGGAATACTTTAAAATTTAAATAGAATTAAAATTGAATATTCGTTTTGACTTAAATTTGTATTTGAGATTGTTATTTAAATATTTATAAAGTAAAATTTTGAAATGACCTTGGTGTGAAATAAGCGTTTGGTTGTTAAAGAGACTGAGATCGGATATTGTCATAGTGTCTGCCAATACCGAAAACTACTTTAAAAACTGTGTACGTGGTGGAAATTGCAGAATGAAGTCGGTTGGTTTGGAGAACGATCCTGTATGGTATTCACGGAGCTCTGACTCCCGTGAATTAGCTTGATGTGGCTAAAATAGGAGCTATACCGGACAAAGTTCAGTCATTCCTCCTATCGGACACATTTATTTGAAACTTTATCTATTGCTTTTATGATTCTACTTGGTGTGCACACCTTTGATTGGTAGTGTGTCTCGAGGTGGGTGATAGTAGCTGCTATGCGTTACCACCAATCCAGCAATGCAATTGGTATATCTAGCCTGGCATTGCCTCGAATGCCATGTCATATGCCCTATCGCATCTTTTACGAGTTTGTTTTACCATACCTATGGGGTGTCCTCTGTGTAAACCTCCAGTTTACAGAGGAGCGTACGGTACTGTATAGACTATGAGAATATATAAAATGTGTTAAGGAGGATATGGGTAACGCCTTAATGCTATTTTGATATATTTTACTTTAGTATGGACATTATATATGTAGCGTATTGTACTATGTATGTAGATAGTTTATCGGATCCTTAGAGGATGGAATCCCAACATCCCTTTAAGTTATATTGCATTTACTTGACATTTCACTTGAACCAAATTTATCTACATAAGGATGTTAATCCTGATTCGAGTGTTTTGTTTTGCTTTACGCTCAAGTCAGCTTGAGAGCCACAGTTTGATATTCATCCTTTGGAGTTGGAGTTCGTTGGAAGATCTAGCTTACCTATTTCAGCTTTCAGTTTATTTCTGTTATTTCCAGTTGTATGTTCAGTTATGCCATCTGTTTGTACTAAAACTTTTGTGTACTGGGATTTCTGATGTATTTTGTTTTCAGACTATGTTATTCCTTTAGTATATTTATTTACTACTACTTTTTTTTATTCCACTGTTTGTTGTAAACTCTGTATCGGAAATTCTGTGATTGATTTATCTATTGTATATGCTAAATTATGCCAATTAACAATCTGTTATTTGGAGCGATTCAAGTCTAACTTGTTGATTTGAATGGTTCGACATGGCTGGTCGTTATAGTTGGTATCAGACTCGGGTTTTAGAAAACTGGGCATATAGAGTAAAAACTCATTAGAGATAAGGTGGCTATACCCTAGAATGAGTTGAATCGATTATTGAGTCATATCTGTTCTTGCTTGAAATTCTAAATTAGAGTTCCCTTTAATTAGGATTTTTTTGAATTTTAATCTGTATCCTTGTTAGAAATCAAATTCTTGTTTCTCCAGATGAGTAACCGTAGGAATGTTCGCGGTAAGGATCGTGGCAATGCTCATGTACAATCAGTTTTCCCTACACCACCTGTTATTGCTCCTGTTGTCGCAACTGTTCAACCTATCAGGTTCACTCAGCTTTGTAAGGAGTATTCTCAGCTTGGAGGTACTAAATTCACTAGAGCCGAAAGTATTATTGAGGCTCAACAATGGCTGAAGAGTCTTGAGAGGATTTTCACTGGACTTGAGATCACTGATGCGCATATGCGTCATTTAGCTACTTGGTAGTTACAGGAGTCTGCCCAGGATTGGTGGGAATCCATTACTGCTCAAACTGTTGAAGCTAATATCTCTTAGCAACAGTTCAGGTAAGATTCTTAGTCGTCTTTTCTAGTTTCTCTCTGTTGAATTTATTTCTTTGAAATTTAATCTTGTTATCTCCGTCTTATCCTCGATCCCTTCTTTCCAGGGATGCTTTTGTGTCAAAATGGATGCCCGAAGTCGGGAAATTTCAGTTGCATAGGGAATTCATGGATCTTGATCAAGGAGATATGACTTTTGCTGAGTACGAGAGGAAGTTCAATGAGCTTTCTAAGTTTGGCCCCGGTTTGATTGACACTAAACTCAAGAAGAATGAGAAGTTTATTCATGGTGCTTGCCCAGAGAACTATGACCGCTTCATTAGTCATGTTCGTGGTACCTTCACTTCTTTGATGAATATGGCCACCGGATTCGAGAATCCTACTTCCAAGGGTAAGCAGGCAGTTTCTGCATCTCAGGGTACCTCCAGTGGTTCTAAGAAAAGGAAGCCCAACTTGCAGTAGTAGAAGAAAAATTGGCAGAATGCTCATGATATTGGATCTGTTCCCTAGAAGCGATCTTTTGACCTGTCTACCATCACTTGTCTCAAGTGTAACCAGTAGGGTCACTATGCCAACAGTTGTCCATCTCCTGTCGGTGCCTCCGTTCCTCCACCTCAGGCTACCGGAACCAACATTTGTCACCTATGACTTTAGCCTATAACCCACAGGTCCTAGGATGGAAACCTGGCTCTGATACCACTTTTTCAGGAACTGATTCTTCGACTTTGGAAAATCGACATCAATACGTCCACTGTATCAACTACCGAGCAATCGAATGCCGAAAAACCGAACCATGAGGGTTAAAAAGAAGAGGTAGAAGAAAAAGATAGAAGAAGTAAGTAAACAGAATAGAAACAATATCAGAATCTCACATATCGCAGCGGAACAACATATAATAGATAAATGAATAATCTTTAAAACAAAGAACTGTACCAGTTAATACATTACATCATCAGAGTGTACAACAACAATATACAACACAACAAAACAATGGACAACTATACAAACATGTCCTTACAAGCGAATTCTACAGCAGAAAAGATAATATCATATACAAGTAATACGTCTCGCCATCCAGCTCGCCACTTGAACTCCATAGCACTTCTGAATCCAGAATGACCTAATAACCGGACACTAGGCTGCCCGTGTGGAAAATTTTGGCCACCCAGAGTTTAGAAAGGGAACAATAAACTCCAGGTCAGTCATGGGACTGGTGTGAGAACTCAAAATAGTTATTTATCTTTAAAACAACAACAACAATAACAAAAACAAGGGAAGTGAAAAAAATCCGCAATGCTTTTGGAAAATGAAACTACCATAAGGCCTCTCCGCACACACACAATGCAAACGCAGAATTGGAGGAGATTTCTCCTTATGATGGTCGAAGATGCTTACTATGCAAAACAAATCATTTTTGACATTATTATTAGTGCATAGTGATGAAAACATTTCGAAAGTATAATATAAATCTTAGCCAACATACGACCATTATCGTATGCCTACTATAGCTACCATGTTCAATAGCAGGTTACCGCCACATTCCATGGCAGGTTATACAACTAAAACCGTACAAGGTTCGTATTGTTTCTTTGAATTTCCAACAAATGGTCAAGCTAAGGAACTTCCTACTGCCACATGGGATCGCCTCTGGCGGGACGTCCCGAGAACCTAACCCGATCTCTGCCAACACAAGGCCGGGTTACCTTTGTAACTAGGTAACTACTACTCGAGTATGCCACCCCCGGTCCTTTGGGACCTTTACCCGAGGGCCCTCGACCACAAAGTTGTAGGATCGATTTCACCCTAGAGGGGGGGGGGGTGAATAGGGTGATAGTGTAAATTATAAAAATTAATCGCGGAAGCTTATCAATTAATTTCAATTCAGATCACAGAATAGCAGCACAGATATCGCAGAATATAAATAACAGAATAAAACAGAACAACACAGAATTTACCCAGCTTCGGCAAAACCCTGCCTACGTGCTGCCCCCAAGGTTTCTACTAGAAATTAGATAGTCCCTCGCTTACACACGTAAACTCGCTATACCCGCTATTGACTAATCTAACTCTACGCTCAAAACCCTTACCACAACTCAACCACCGAGTTGCGAATTCCCAAACTACACACCGTAGTTTGTCCCCTAGTCACACGACTAGAAAATTAAAAACGGTTTAAAAAGAAAATACAAAACAAAACAGAATAAAATAAAATAGCCCTATTTCAAAATAAAACCCTTATTATAATTTTAAAAACCCCAAACTAAATTAAGGCCGGCCCAATTATTCTTTCTCTATATTTTTATCGCCCCCGTTCCTTTGTTTGTGATGGCGGCTCTTATTTCTTCGTTCGTTCTTCTACACAAACGAATTATGGCTTGCGTCTTCGTTCTTTGATCTGAAAATTATGAGAGGCGGCTTTGTTTCGATGCTCTTTAGTTTTGGCTATTGCTTGATCTTCGTTGCCCTGGAATTCACGGCTCCGCTTTCTCGTGGTACTGTGATTTAGGGTTTATGGATTTGGGGCTTTGATCCCTTGAATGCTCTGATTTGCGAATTAGGGTTGAGATGATTATCGGCTTGGCTTGGCTTCGATTTGGTGAGTTCGGTTTCGCTTCAGGTAAAATTTTTTAGCTCCGTTCCTCTTCGATTTTCGTATTCGAACTCACACCTTTATGCCGATGATGATCTGGGGCTTTTATAGGATTCGTTACCCTTTAATTTCGTTCGTCTGATTGTTTCAAAATTATTACTTTGGCCGTTTGATATTTGTTGAACGATGATGATTTATTTGACTTTGTCAATTTCTTATTATCGTTGCTTGGTTGACACGGTTTCGAATTGATATCGTGGTCATCACGATTTTGACTTTGATTAGAAACACGGCATTGATTTCCTTGATTTCGCGTGACTCTCTCTTTGACTTTGGCATGTTAGAACTTGATTACCACTTGACGTTGAACTCGGTCGATCATGTTTACTCCAGCCATTTGATTTGAACTTGTAAATTCTTGACTTTGTTTTTTAAAAAAAAAACTGTTATATGACTTTGCTGTGTAGTCTGCACATATTGATTCCATTCATGTTGATTGTTTGCTTCATGTACCCTTGGTGCTTGTATTTGTATTTGGTCGACACTTGCATCATTATCTGTTGTGACATCCATGTGCATCTGTTGTCTTTGGTGATGCTTCACCTGTTATGTCTGTAACTTATAGCTGGACTTGTGCACCTTGTTTCATATTTAAGACTTGAGTCTTTGTGGTCTGGTTGCATGTTCTTTTGTACTGATTCATCAGTTCATATTGAACCGTTTCCTGTCATGTTCACTTGCACACTCGAGTTTGTAATCTCTGATTCATGTTGGCTGTAGTGTTGTATTTGTTCTCCTGCATGTAGTCAGTTGTAACTGTGTTGGACTTTACTCTAGTTAGCATTTGCACATTTGAATTTGTAATCTCTGATTCATGTTGTGTTGGAACTGGATTAGTGCAGTTTTCACTCTAGTTTGTAACTGCAGCCATGTTTCATTTTGAGTTGCAGTGTTGGTCTGACTTGCTTGAGTTTCACTGCCATAAGTCGTGCATGTGTGTTTATTTGTGTCCACTGATGCTTCGAGTCTGCAACTTGATTGATGCTGTACATATTGCTGTTATGCAGTAATCGAGTTTCACTTGCATTGCCGAGTTATTTTGATGCATCCTTCATGTATTCCCTTGATAATCATGTGCCACTGCATCACACTGTTGCAAGTGTTTCTGTTGAGCATGATTTGTCATCTCTGGTATTTCATGTTGGCCATGTTCTACACTGTTTATATTGTTTGCATTGTTGTTTGTCTCTATGCTTGATGTCTACATGCATGTGGTCTTGCTGCAGTTTGGTCTCATATTCATTCTTTGATCATGTTGGCTATTTGGTCGAGTTCATTTGAGTCAGTGGAGTTGTTTCATTGTATATATCACTGGTTCATTCCATTGTTTCATGCATGTGACATTGGTGCATTGTCGTGAGTACTTTGTAGTTGCTTCTGTGCCTTTGGTCATGTTGCCTTGTGTTGAATCCAGTTTCAAAACTCGGATTTGACCTTGTGCTTGTGTCGTGATTTTCAATGTTATTGCACGTGAGTTGAACCCGGTTTTTCATTTGGGTTTGACCTGTGCTCGCCTGTCCCTGTAAATCAATCAAGTGTATATATCGGCGTGCACGACCTTGTGGCATATACAATAATACACTGTGTATGTCACAAGTTGTTCGTGTATGATGAATTCAAATTTAAATGATGACGAACAACCCAAATAACTGAGGCAAATCATATTTTCAAAATCCATCTTTTATTTTATATTGCAAAAATATCTCCTTTTCAATTTTACTGCGTTAGTGAATATTTTTGCAGATTTCTCAAATGCTGGATTCAAACTGGAATGCAGTTGAAGATAAATACGAGTGTGAGTGATATGTAGTGAGGTGAATTGTAAATATGAAATGTGATGTAATTGTAATCAAAGTTGTATAGTTATAGTGAGAGCTTGAAATTGTACTATTCAAAGATGTAATAAATATTTGTTTGAATAAAATATTCGTTTGAATTCAAATTCCGTGTTATTTATTTTATTCAGCAAATATTTATTTAATCTGTGAAAATAAATAGTATATTATCAAATACATTTAAACGAATGTATATATGTTTATTATCATCAAACAAAAATCATATAAGCGCATATTCAACAATCTCCCCCTTTTGATGATAACAAACATATATTTAAGATTTTGAATATGTTAAATGTATTTGATCATTGATATATTCTAATTGCTCCCCCTATTTAAATGCTTCCTCTCTATACGATGCTCGCCCTACATATATGCATACAAATAAAAATATGCAAATGATCCTAGATGCAAATAGAAAATTATTTGACCTTTGCTTGATTTTATTTGACAAAATCTTAACTTTTCTCTCCCCCTTTTGTTATCAGCAAAAGAATAATAGTGTTAGAGAAAATAGAGATAAAGTAATGATATCAATCCAACATTAAAACTCAATTGAATATAAATATTAAATTTCAATAAAAAATCAAACAAAAATCATAAATATTTTGTTAGGCGCATATTCCACTTTTAGAATGATGGAAATGATGTCATCATATAAAACCATACAGTTGTGTCTATTTGTGGTATATTTATATCAGCAATTTGAATATCTATTAACCATGCATAACCGTTAGGACTTTTAAATGAGATTAGTAGTATTCCGATTTTATTTTTAAAAAAAATGAATTCAAGTATCTTCTAACCACGCATAACCGTGAGGACTTTTAAATGGGATTAGAATCAACTTGTTTATTTTAAGAAAAAAAATCAACTTTTGATATGCGTTCCATACATGCATAACCGTAAGGACTTTTAAATGAGCATGGAAGCACATAACAAATTCCAAGTAATTCACCCATGCATAACCGTGAGGACTTTTAAATGAGAGTGAATACTTTGGTATTTATTTTTTTATTTTTTTTATTTTTTTTATTTTTTTTTATTTTTTTTTTAAAAAAATGTGAACATGAAAAACGAACGATTCCTGTTTAAAGTACCACATATCGACAAACTATATAGAATTTTGATGAGTGATGGTTGATAGAAATATGATAGGTATAGAGATGGTCATGGAATTTTTACCAACAAAAAGTTTTATAACTCTTGTTTACATTTCTAAAGAAATTTTCTAATTATACTTTCTCGAGTTATAATATATAATCAATATCAGCACTCATCACTTTTTCAATCACTATTTTTCTTTTCGATAATCATTTGGGAGTCAGATTAGTCATAATAGTCATTTAAAATCAAATTCAAAAATAATTATGAAATTAATTTTTCAAAAATGAATAATCTGAAAATATGGTCAAAAATGATTTTCTCCAGGGGGTTTTTAAAAGAAAATTTTCTGCTATTTGAAAATTATTTGAAATGAAAAATATGCAGATATTTTCTTTGAAAAATGATGCAGTTACTAAATGTCTCAAAAAAATCACGTTTCACTAGTAATTTTTCTATCAACTAGATTACTAGTGTAATCTGCATCTGAATTTCTCTTTCACTCAAAAATTATCATCAATTGAATTTTATAGACCAAAACATGAAGTGTGCATCAAAAATTTCAAACTCAATTTTTTCAACAATTTAAATGACATTCTTTTGGCTTTGAAATGAAGCCGTGTAAATAATCGAAAACCGTGAATATAGAGTCAGTCATATTATAACCAATTGTAATATCCAACAAAACACTATTTTTAATCAAAAATGATATATATGAAGTAATTCAAAGAATTTAGAGATTTTTATAGTGTTTTTGGCATAAGAATATAATTGGCTTAACTATTTTGAATAAATCAGAATAAAAAATCATCATCTTTTCATCAATCTCAATATTGGCTGAATTAATTCAAAATACGGTGCAGATTATCACATTTAATATATCGTTTAAAAACATACCATGCCTGTTTTACCTTTACGATATTTTTCGTTGTTGTCCGTTGTGATTCTGTCACCTTTATACTAGGCTAAGGAACTTAGCTTTGTCGCCCGTTGTGTTTCTGGAACAGCCAAAATCCAGAGAACACTATTGTTGTTCCTTAGCCTGCCACCACACCTACACGAGAAAAGATTTATGTGACCTATTTATTTTTATAGGTCCATGATTGTTAGTGGCAGAATATTTCGAAAAACAATCTTGTAAAGACCCAAAACTATTTATAATTGTTCCCTTTGGCACCTAAATTTGTTTAACTTTGAGAGATTTTATATTTATGCCTTTTGGAACCCAAATCGGTATAGTTTTCATATGTTTGGGTTTATACCAGCAATTATTGTGATCGTGTCCAAATTTTCTACAAATTGTGCACATAGAATTAACTTGATTAATCTTGTTTTCAACAATTTTCGAATTATTATATCCAAGTCCTTGTCTAACCGTATTAACAGTTTGTTTTCCTAATAGCATATTTAATGATTTTTCACTTTTGGAAAATTTTTCTAAAGTAGTAGACAGTTGTTGGACTTGTGATTTGAGAGATTCATTTTCGTTTAACAATTGTGTGCACTTTTTAATAGAATTCTCTCTCCTAGTATTTTCATTCTCCTTTAAAATCAGAATTTCATTTTTAAGTGTTTTTATATTGATTTCTGATTTTTTAATTTCCTTTTCAAATGTTGGACACTTATCACACTTAGGGATCCTACTTTGATAGGTTTTAACTAATTGATCAAGTTGTTTATTACATTCTATCAAAGTATCTTTTTGAGATTCAAGTTTGGCGTATTTTTCCCTAAGTCGTTCAAAACAACCGTTTACTTCATGAAAATATATAAGCAACTCAGAATGGGTAAGTTTTGATACCTCACTTGGCTCGTCATCGTCACTGTCAGTTGTATCACCTCGAAGACACAATTCTGCCTTTTCGTTTTCACTGCCAGTGCTTTGATCATTCTCGTCTATTTCATCCCAAGTGGCTGCAAAACTTTTCTTTTTCTATTTCTTTCCATGGCTGGATTTAATTTGTGGACAATCGGGCTTGATATGGCCGGGTTTGTTGCAATTATAACAAATAAACTATTGTTCTTCTGAGTAGTCTAGTGCTTTGGCTATTCTGCTTTTTGCTTTTTGATTTCGAGCTGAATTTCCATGTTTTTGATTCCATTTTTTGAATTTCCTTATTAACAGCTCCAATTCTGCTGCTCCATCATCTTCATCGTTATCATCATCACTTTCGGTTGTTCCTTTCAGAGCTATTGATTTCTTTTGAGTGTCACCTCCTTCACGCTCTTCTTTGAATTTCATTTCAAGCTCATAAGTGGTGAGATTTCCGATGAGTTCCTCAACTTTAAGTTGTTTTAAATCTTTCGATTCTTGTATGGCAGTTACTTTTGCTTCAAAGCTTCGTGGAAGGACTCTGAGGATTTTTCGGATTATTTCTAATTCGGTGTATGTTTTTCCGAGAGCTTTTGATTTGTATACGATATTGGAGAGTCGTCCGTACATCTCTTTGACATTTTCTTCCTTCGCCATTTTGAAGTTCTCGTATTCGCTGCTTAGCATTGCAAGGCGAGATTCTTTGACTTGAGATGTTCCTTTGTGAGTCACTTCTAGTATGTGCCATATTTCCTGTGCAGTTAGACAATGTGAGACGCGATTAAATTCAAATTGATCCAATGAACAGATAATAGAATTCATAGCTTTGGCATTAGTATTTTGTAATTTATTTTCTAGTTCTGTCCATTGTTCCTTTGGTTTCTCTATTTCCTAATTATCTACAGTTATAGTTGGTATTCTATAACTTGTCTCGACAATATTCCGAGCGTCAATGGTTTTCAGAAAAATTTGCATTCTATTTTTCCAATAAGCATATTCACCATTGAACATTGGTGGTCTAACTATGGATTGACCTTCTGCAAAAGCATTATTAAAAGAAGCCATTTTAAAAATTCAAATTTTTAAAACAAAAACCGACTTTTTGAAACACGAATTTTTAAAACAAAAATTGATTTTTGAAACACGAATTTTTAAACGAAAATTGGTTTTTGTAAAATCAAAATTTTAAAACAAAAATGGCTTTTGTTCCTAGCTCTGATATCACTTGTAGGATCGATTTCACCCTAGAGTGGGGGGGGTGAATAGGGTGATAGAGTAAATTATAAAAATTAATCACGGAAGCTTATCACTTAATTTCAATTCAGATCACAGAATAGCAGCACAGATATCGCAGAATATAAATAACAGAATAAAACAGAACAACACAGAATTTACCCAGCTTCGGAAAAACCCTGCCTACGTGTTGCCCCCAAGGTTTCTACTAGAAATTAGATAGTCCCTCGCTTACACACGTAAACCCGCTATACCCGCTATTGACTAATCTAACTCTACGCTCAAAACCCTGACCACAACTCAACCACCGAGTTGCGAATTCCCAAACTACACAATGTAGTTTGTCCCCTAGTCACACGACTAGAAAATTAAAAACGGTTTAAAAAGAAAATACAAAACAAAACAGAATAAAACAAAATAGCCCTATTTCAAAATAAAACCCTTATTATAATTTTAAAAACCCCAAACTAAATTAAGGCCGGCCCAATTATTCTTTCTCTATATTTTTATCGCCCCCGTTCCTTTGTTTGTGATGGCGGCTCTTATTTCTTCGTTCGTTCTTCTACACAAACGAATTAGGGCTTGCGTCTTCGTTCTTTGATCTGAAAATTATGAGAGGCGGCTTTGTTTCGATGCTCTTTAATTTTGGCTATTGCTTGATCTTCGTTGCCCTGGAATTCACGGCTCCGCTTTCTCGTGGTACTGTGATTTAGGGTTTATGGATTTGGGGCTTTGATCCCTTGAGTGCTCTGATTTGTGAATTAGGGTTGAGATGATTATCGGCTTGGCTTGGCTTCGCTTTGGTGAGTTCGGTTTCGCTTCAGGTAAATTTTTTTAGCTCTGTTCCTCTTCGATTTTCGTATTCGAACTCACACCTTTATGCCGATGATGATCTGGTGCTTTTATAGGATTCATTACCCTTTAATTTCGTTCGTCTGATTGTTTCAAAATTATTACTTTGGCCGTTTGATATTTGTTGAACGATGATGATTTATTTGACTTTGTCAATTTCGTATTATCGTTGCTTGGTTGACACGGTTTCGAATTGATATCGTGGTCATCACGATTTTGACTTTGATTAGAAACACGGCATTGATTTCCTTGATTTCCCGTGACTCTCTCTTTGACTTTGGCATGTTCGAACTTGATTACCACTTGACGTTGAACTCGGTCGATCATGTTTACTCCAGCCATTTGATTTGAACTTGTAAATTCTTGACTTTGTTTTATAAAAAAAAACTGTTATATGACTTTGCTGTGTAGTCTGCACATATTGATTCCATTCATGTTGATTGTTTGCTTCATGTACCCTTGGTGCTTGTATTTGTATTTGGTCGACACTTGCATCATTATCTGTTGTGACATCCATGTGCATCTGTTGTCTTTGGTGATGCTTCACCTGTTATGTCTGTAACTTATAGCTGGACTTGTGCACCTTGTTTCATATTTAAGACTTGAGTCTTTGTGGTCTGGTTGCATGTTCTTTTGTACTGATTCATTAGTTCATATTGAACCGTTTCCTGTCATGTTCACTTGCACACTCGAGTTTGTAATCTCTGATTCATGTTGGCTGTAGTGTTGTATTTGTTCTCCTGCATGTAGTCAGTTGTAACTGTGTTGGACTTTACTCTGGTTAGCATTTGCACATTTGAATTTGTAATCTCTGATTCATGTTGTGTTGGAACTGGATTAGTGCAGTTTTCACTCTAGTTTGTAACTGCAGCCATGTTTCATTTTGAGTTGCAGTGTTGGTCTGACTTGCTTGAGTTTCACTGCCATAAGTCGTGCATGTGTGTTTATTTGTGTCCACTGATGCTTCGAGTCTGCAACTTGATTGATGCTGTACATATTGTTGTTATGCAGTAATCGAGTTTCACTTGCATTGCCGAGTTATTCTGATGCATCCTTCATGTATTCCCTTGATAATCATGTGCCACTGCATCACACTGTTGCAAGTGTTTCTGTTGAGCACTATTTGTCATCTCTGGTATTTCATGTTGGCCATGTTCTTCACTGTTTATATTGTTTGCATTGTTGTTTGTCTCTATGCTTGATGTCTACATGCATGTGGTCTTGCTGCAGTTTGGTCTCATATTCATTCTTTGATCATGTTGGCTATTTGGTCGAGTTCATTTGAGTCAGTGGAGTTGTTTCATTGTATATATCACTGGTTCATTCCATTGTTTCATGCATGTGACATTGGTGCATTGTCGTGAGTACTTTGTAGTTGCTTCTGTGCCTTCGGTCATGTTGCCTTGTGTTGAATCCAGTTTCAAAACTCGGATTGACCTTGTGCTTGTGTCGTGATTTTCAATGTTATTGCACGTGAGTTGAACCCGGTTTTTCATTTGGGTTTGACCTGTGCTCGCCTGTCCCTGTAAATCAATCAAGTGTATATATCGGCGTGCACGGCCTTGTGGCATATACAGTAATACACTGTGTATGTCACAAGTTGTTCGTGTATGATGAATTCAAATTTAAATGATGACGAACAACCCAAATAACTGAGGCAAATCATATTTTCAAAATCCATCTTTTATTTTATATTGCAAAAATATCTCTTTTTCAATTTTACCGCGTTAGTGAATATTTTTGCAGATTTCTCAGATGCTGGATTCAAACTGAAATGCAGTTGAAGATAAATACGAGTGTGAGTGATATGTAGTGAGGTGAATTGTAAATGTGAAATGTGATGTAATTGTAATCAAAGTTGTATAGTTATAGTGAGAGCTTGAAATTGTACTATTCAAAGATGTAATAAATATTTGTTTGAATAAAATATTCGTTTGAATTCAAATTCCGTGTTATTTATTTTATTCGGCAAATATTTATTTAATCTGTGAAAATAAATAGTATATTATCAAATACATTTAAACGAATGTATATATGTTTATTATCATCAAACAAAAATCATATAAGCGCATATTCAACAAAAGCAACAACCACACAGAAAATGAGATTGGAGCAACCGCATAGGTTAAGCATCAGGGCTCCATACCTGACACCACCCTTTTCAAGAAGGAAATGACATACCCAAAAGGGCACGATCCTCATAGCCTTGCCGCATGTTCCTGTTTTGACCATTTCCGGGGTGTGATGTCCGACGAAGTCTCGTCCTCAAAGCTACAATTTTTCACAAAGCCACGCTTTGATCAACAAATAATCAATAAATAATCATCACACAGCAACACTCAGCATGCCACATTACCATATTGGGAGTATATTGCTGATAACCTTCAACTACAAAACCTCTGAGCTCGTACGTCTCAGAAAAGGGTGTTAAGCTAAGAGAATAAATTCTCCGCCACCAACAGAAATGTATTTGAAAGAAATCTTCTTTATATCTCAAAATGTAATGTCAGACACGTAACCATACAAGTCTGTTCCGGGTTCGAACAGAACCGAAGGCACTTCCAAAGAAGCCCTTGCAATCCGGGTATTCACAATCCCGATCGAACTTCCCATCACAAAGGAAATCTCCATACCATAGCTAATGGTGCAGAGACAATCGATAGGTCATCCTATCGTTTTCACAAATACCCGGTCTTCAACACCGGTCTTCAATGCTATCCATTATGTCATATCACTATTCGGAATGGGTAGTCCGAATAACGAGCACAATAATTTAAAAATAAGTGTAGCATTCAATTTCAACCAATTCACAACAAATAGCCATTTAAGGGTCAATATTGGTAGTCGGTTATTTAACTATCAATCAATATTCACAACATCACCCGATTCCAAATAATTTCCCAAATTATTTATTTTTTTAAAAAAATATCTTTACAAGATATAATTTCCACACTTCAACCATTTGAAAACAAATTTCAAATTATTTTTCACCTTTCAATCTTTGAAAACAAATTTCAAATCAATTTCCTTAAACGGAAAACACTTACAAATAGTTATTCATTTTCATTGGAAATCTGCCGAGTTCAAATACTTTAAAAATAACTTATATTACTGATCCAAAATATATTTGGAAAACTCTTTGGAATAAAACTATTTTTCTTTAAACACTTTGCTTAAAATATTAGTTATAAAAATATCATACCTATTAATATAAACTTAACCCAACTAATATTTCAAAATAAAATTAGTAAATAGAGTATAACTATTTAAATAACTATTTTCTAAAACAATTACTGATTAAATCTTAGAAATAATCATTTCTATAAACAACTTAATAAATCTTTACTTAAAGGATTTAAAATAATTTAAGAAGTAAATTTCTCCAAAATATTATTTTCAAACCCAATTCTGGAATTTTATATACATATATTTTAAAACTATTCAGAAAATCTTATTCGGCTTCCCAAGGGGAATACACTTTCCTTTCAAAATGGTTCATTCAAACCAATTAAATAAATCCTTACCGATTTATTAAATTTACGTTCCAAATCCGTAAATTTATTTCCACACTTTTAAAAATAAATCAACGTTTATTTTTAAAATAAATTTACCTTATAAATTTCCATTGTGAATTTACATTTCCAACTATTCACTTTTTATACGATTTTTCAAATCGATTTCAATTATTCACTTTCAACACCAAAATCAATTTTCAATTGATTTCCAAAAACACCAAATCAAATTCCATATTGATTTTCCAAGAAACTAAACACTAAGTGAATTTCATTCAAATTTCAAATTGAAATCAATTTCTACTAAACCCCAAATCAATTTCCAAATTCATTTCAAAACACCAAATAAATTTCCAAATGGATTTCCAAAAGATCTATTTTCAATTACCAAAATCAATTCCCAAATGGATTTCTAAATTTATTTCTTTTCAAAATAATTTCATTTTAAAGAATACAAATTCTTTTATTTTCCAACTCTTTAAAATCCATATTTTGAATAAATTTTCAACCTTTGAATAATATTATCGAAAATCCATTTATTAAGCCTTTTTACCATATTTTGGAATTTTATTCAATAAGATAAAAATAAAATTTATCATTTTTTTAAAAAATTTCCTTCCTTCAAATTTATACGATTCTCAAAAATAAATTTAATTATAAATTCTCAACTTAAATTTTTAAAAATCCAATTTTATTTATTTTCGGCATCTAACGCTACCAAAAATATATTCGGCTAAAATTTAGCCTTTAACGATTTAAATCATAAAGATAATCACGCAGATTATAAATAGTTCAACACACAACATTGAAACAAATTCAAATGTTTGAGGAATCCAGTTAGACCCCTCCAACCTGTTTCCCTGCATCCAAAGATGTTAGAACAATACCAATTCCAGTTCGAGGTGAAATATCGTGGTATATGGGATTTATAAAATATTATCCGCTATTATGCGGCGCAATAGGGTCTTATCCGCTATATAATTCCGGAAATCAACTCCAAATACATATATAATACCAATTCCATTCAAGTTGGAATTATCGCGGTATATGTGTCAAATAAATAACATCCGCTTAATATGCGGCGTATAGGGTCTATTTCAATACAACAGATAATAAATATCGTCCAATCACACAATCAAGCAATTTTAAATTTAACTATTTAAATTTAAATCGAAACAATTCGATTGAGTAAGAAGTTCTCACCTTGAGTTTCCGATAACAGTTGTAGCGTTTTGTTTCGGATAAAATTAAACGTGCGTTTAATTTTACCTAAAATTATCACTAGCTCTAAATGAATCCAAACTAGCTCCATTGCGTAGTGCTCGGCAAAACGAAGCCAACGCAATTCGTTTCGTAATTTTCCGACCTCATATGAACAAGATATCAAATTTTAAAGATCATACGATTTTAAATATAAATAAATTTACACTTTTATTTTAATTTTAAACCTAACTTCCATCATAGCCGCACGTTTCTTTCTATAGAATCACGACCGAAGGTTCCATCTTCTTCCCTCCAGAGAAAATCACGAACATAACCCATCACGGCCGCCCTTAACCCTAAATCACGCGACCAATATACACGACTCTACGACGATCAAAGGCCGCCATCTTGTAGCCTGCACTCAACTCCACCCTCGGGTTAAAGGGCTCGAAGCTCGGCTTCCTATCCTCCTTGAAAAACATGAGCGAACGACTGGAGTTTGAACGAGAATTGCTGTCGATCCATGGTTCCGAATGCGATCGTGATCGTTAGATATATAGTTTTCATCTTCCTCTACATCTTTGCAGTTGACAACTTTCACTATTTCATGAGGGATTTTAAGAGATTGAGGGAAGAAAGGAGAGTGTTTTCTGGCCGTTCGAAATGTTAATGGCGGCTGAGCTCTTGAAATCCTAGGGTTTGAGTTGTGTTGCAAAAGTGAATTTGTTGTGTCCTTTTATAGAAAATTTGTAATGACCCGTATTTTACATGTTGACATATCGTAAAATAGTTGCCATTAAGTCGTTGATGTTGTTAAGCCGTGTGGAGCTTAGGTCGTATGAGAGTTAGGTTGAATGGAGCGACCTATAGATGTAACGGCTTAAGTACGTTGAGCGACTTAAGAGTTAAGTCGTATAGGATTTAGGTCGTGTGGAAGTTAGGTCGGTTGAGCGACCTAAGGGGTGAGCGACCTAAGGAAGAAGAGCGACTTAAAAACAGTACGACCTAGTAGTTAGCGAGTTAGTGGATTAAGCGACTTAAGTATAGTAAGTGACCTGAGTATAGTGAGCGACTTAAGGTTTAGGCGACCTAAGGGGATAGGTCGTTAGGTGCTTAGGTCGTGGGTCGTTTGGAACGACTTAAGGAGGATGGCGACCTTGAGGTTAGCACTGTGTTGAGATAGGTCGTGGGAGTCTTAAGTCGTTGGGTCGGCTAGGTGATAAGTCGTAGACGAGATAAGGCTTAACTCGTGTGGTCCTGTGTATAGTTAAGTCGTGTGCGTGTTAGGTCGATAAGCCGTTGTGTCGTTAGGTCGGCTTGAAGAGGTAATTCGTTGGGATCTTAGGTCGGTAGGTCGTGGAAGCGCATATGTGTGTTAGGTCGTAGGACCTGTTAAGTCGTAAGTCGTTGAAGCTTATGCTTAGTGTTAAGTCGTATGCCGCATGCTATAGGTCTTAGGTCATTGAGGTTATGGGTCGTGAGTCTTAGGTCGGGGGCGACTCATGGGGTAGGTCGTGGACGACTTATGGGGGCGGCGACTTAAGGATTCAGCCTATAAATAGAGGGCTTTGCTTCACTTTTTGGCACCAGATTTTGAAGCAACGAAGTGCTGCCATTTTGAGAGCTCGACTACAACGTTTCTTCACTTCTTTTCTCCACTCTAATCTAGTACTTACATCCATCCAAGATCGAAGATCAAGATCGAAGATCCAAGAGACAAAGTTGAAGATCTACATCCAACAAAGAGAGATTTCATCATTTGAAGCGGAATCTTGTCGGATCAAGCTAGATCCCTCGCTGTCCAGATCTGAAGTTAGTAGCTTTTGAAGTGTTTAGGTGATTCGGTGAGTGGTAGTTATCTCTCACACGGACCCAAAGGAGTATATTGGATTGGTGGCTCGTTTGTGTGTTAAAGATAGTGATTTCTTGCATTTTCCTTAAGTCTGCATGTAGATCCATCGTTTATGAAGTCTTGATATCCATTTTTACTACATGATAACTTATGCAAGTTCATTCATCAAGTTATAGAGATATTTGCTTATAATTCATACTTGTTAGATTTGGACACTTTAATTACGAAATTGCCATTTTTTTATAATTGCTTATTAGATCTTGTTTGAATGTTTGATTGCTTGGATTAATGATTGATTTGATTGATAGATTGTTGCAAATTAGCTAATAGTTGATTTGGACAAGTTGGTCGAAGATGATTCAAAAGCTAAGTGGAAAGGCTCTTGAATAGTGAAAGCTGCTTGTGGCATATGAAGCGGATAGTGAGGCTCATATGGATAGATTCGATGACGATGGACTTTTCTATGATGCGATGAAGCAAAGTTTGAGGTGAGATAGCCTTGGTTTAATCCAGACGGGATCATCCCAAGTATGTTGATAACTCGAGGGATGGTTCGAGTTGGTTGATAATGGATTGCTCGAGAGGTAGCTTGGGCTAGTAAGAGAATAGTCGTCGAGGAGGATGACTAGGAGGCTTGGATTTCATCGTTGTTGAAGGTTCTAGTAAACTCAATACAAGAGTACATGGGGCGCCCAAAACGACTACAGGTAGGTGGTCGGGACATCCAAAAGACTACAGGCAGGTGGTCGAGTACTCTGGGCAGAGTAGGTAAGTCCTAGGCACGGGCTGCGACGACGTGCAGAGTTTGTCTAGAACCGGGGTTACCATTAGCCCTTGACTTACGGCTGAAAGAATGTGCCGGTCATTCAATTAACGGTGGTTTCGAAGCAATGATAACAGTGGTAGCCAGAGTCATGGATGTTTGGTTGTATCATCATTCGGACTCAAGAGCGGTGTTTTCTGTGTGCTTATCTGATCTTGGTTTAGGCCTTGGGGGTTTGTATTTGGAAAACATCGACCTTGACTCGAGTGATTATTGCTTTACTTTAATTATCTGCTTTGCTATGCTTGCTTCTCCTTAGTGTGTCTGGGGGCTATCACTGTAGAAAGAGGTGGAGTGGGATGGTTGGGTTCCTATTCCTTTTATCCTTTATGCTCTTTTGGTATGTTTGATAGTTTTACTGCTCACTGGGACTTTGTCTGACTCAAGGTTTTATGTTCAACTCTTATTACCTTAGGCTGTTCATCCATGTTGGGATGGGCAGACTAGGTAGCAGGTGACAGGTGTTGTTCTTTGTGATTGACGCTGATGATGACGAAGACGAGCTGGAGGCTTTTGCATATTATGATTCTTTCTATATGTACTGGATGTTCCGCTGTTTGTATATACTCTGAGTGCTATGTAGTGAGGCTTTGATGTATTGACTGTTCTGATGTTGTATCTAACTATTATGGAGTTTATATGATGATATTCCGTTATAGAGCTTCACTATATATATTTCTCTATTGTATTTTGTCCATGCACTGTGAGTTATACGATAGAGTCTGCTGTTTTATCTTACCTTGATGATCGTCCATGGCTGCCTGGCACGCTTTTCAGCGCACCATTCCCTTGTTTATGTGCGGGAGTCATGGGCGGTCGTCACATTTGGTATCAGAGCTTTGGTTAATCGATTTTAGCCAACGCTCGCTGACGTAATCACGTATGAGAGACGTAATTTTATTTTGATGGATGATTACTATATATAATATAGTAGTTAGAAGGATTTGAACTCCTTATGCAGTTTTTTCACAAGGTGTTCTTAATCATTCCTTTTTATATATATTAAGGATGAGTCGAAGAGGGAGACCAGCTGCTAGGGAAGGCCGTGCTGTTGATGGGCCCGCTGATTACGCTGCTATGTTCGAGGCCATGATGACTTCGATCATGAGAAGGATACCAGCTCCAGGGCCATCAGTAGATGTTGGAGTTCAAGTTCAAGCTCCAAAACCTATGGATTTTGCTAAGCTGTGCAAAGATTATACTGCTCTTGGAGGAAAGGTTTTCTTGGGAACAGAATCGACTATTGAGGTTCAGAGGTGGATAGATGCTTGTAGAAGGATCTTTGGTGACTTGGGAATTGAGGATGCGACTAAGAGGAAGCTTGCATCCAGGCAGCTTCAAGGGAGAGCTTCTGATTGGTGGAACTCTATCACCATTTATACTCCAGAGGAAGAGATTACGTGGGAGCAATTCCAAGTCAGATTTGAAGCTAAGTTCATTTCTACAGCTCAGAAGTCTGTTTTGTTCAAGAAGTTTGTGGAGCTCAAGCAAGGAGGGAGATCAATTCTTGAGTATGTTTCTGAGTTTGAAGCTTTGTCCAAGTATGCTAGATCGTATATTGAGTCTTCATATCAGAAGAATGAGAAGTTTGTGACAGGCTTGGATAGTTACCTTGGGAGGCAGTTGGTGGATCATTTGGACGATCCGTTTGAGAAGCTTGTGGAGAAGGCTCTCAGGCATGAGAGTTTGTTTCCTAAAGAAGGATCTGTTGTTGTTGTGACCAAGGAGGAGTCCAAACCACAGCAAGGTGGGAACAAGAAGAGGAAGCAGCAGCAGCAGCAGCAAAAGGGTAAGAATGGCCAGAAGAAGCCGAGAAGTGAAGTGACCTGCTACAACTGCCAGCAGAAGGGCCATCTCTCCAGAGATTGTAAGAATCCCAAGGTGCCGGGAAAGTGCTATAACTGCGATAAGCTGGGACACATCAAGAAGGATTGCCCAGAACCAAGGAAAGACAGGCAGATTGTGCAAGCTTATGCTTTGGGAGCTATGCCGTCGTCTTCAAAAGCTCCTACTGCTGAAGAGAAGGGGAAGAGTGTAGTGGTTCAAGGCACTCTTTCCATATGTGGTGTTCCAGTTAGAGTATTGTTTGATACTGGGGCGTCGCATTCGTTTGTTTGTAATGAACTTGTAGACCGGTTGGGTTTGAAACCGGAGATTGTTGATAGACCATTGGTTGTGACTAATCCAGTTGGGGGTTCGTCTTGTTTGTGTATGGTATGCGTGGTCTAGTTGTATCGAGTCATGATTACTCTTTTGTTTGTGATTGTTTTGTTCTGAACTTTGCGTAGTTCGGAATTATTTTGGGTATGGACTGGCTTAGGAAGTATGCGGCAAAGGTTGATTGTGAGAGGCTTGAGGTGACAGTCGAGAATGTGGAGAGGCGAAAGGCTGTGATACGATGTAAGCATGAGGAAGGCGTCTTCATGAGCTTCATGTATTCGCTGGTTGTTCCACGGGATGGACTGTCATCGATGCCTATTGTGAATGGATTTGAGGATGCCTTTGACGAGGTCAAAGGGTTACCGCCGCATAGAGAGATCGAGTTTCGTATCGATCTAGTTGAGGGAGCCAGACCCGTTGTGATGCCTCTTAGGCGGATGGCGCCTAGGGAACAGCAAGAGTCGAAGGTGCAAGTTGATGACCTTTTACAAAAAGGATTCATTCGGCGTAGTGTGTCCGAATGGGGTGCACCAGTTGTGTTTGCAACCAAAGCGGATGGATCGTTGAGGTTGTGTGTGGATTATCGTGAGCTGAATAAAGTGACTAAGAAGAACAAGTATCCACTGCCGAGAATAGATGACTTGTTTGATCTGCTTCACGAAGCTAAGGTGTTTTCTCAGATGGATTTAGCAATGGGATTTCACCAGTTGAGAGTGGAAAAGGATAGTGTGCCGAAGACTGCTTTCAGGACACCATCCGGTTTCTATGAGTGGCTGGTAATGCCGTTTGGTTTGACCAATGCACCAGCATATTTTGTGGATCTTATGAATAGGGTGTTCAAAGATCAGTTGAACAAGTTTGTACTTGTGTTCGTGGATGATATTTTGATTTATTCCAGAACTAAAGAGGAACACAAGACACACTTGCGGATTGTTTTGGAAATCTTGCGGAAACATCAGCTGAAGGCTAAGTTTTCGAAGTGCCACTTCTGGAAGAGTGAAGTGAGATTCTTAGGTCATGTTATCTTTGGAAATGGAATAGCGGTTGATCCCGCCAAGGTGGCAGCAATCCAGGATTCGGTTAGACCTAAGAATTCATCTGATGTGAGAAGTTTTCTTGGATTAGCAGGATACTATCGTCGGTTTATCAAAGACTTTTCCAAGATAGCTGCACCGTTAACAGGATTGACGAAAAAGAACCAAGTGTTCAGATGGGATGCTAAGTGTGAGCAAGCTTTTGGAATCTTGAAAGAGCGACTGACAAGTGCTCATGTTTTGACTATTCCAAGTGGGAATGATGAGATGGTGGTTTACACCGATGCATGTGGTACTGGACTTGGAGCAGTGTTAATGCAAAAGGATAAAGTTGTTGTGTATGCAAGTCGACAACTGAAGCCGCATGAAAGGAATTATCCGACTCATGATTTGGAATTAGCGACGATTGTGTTTGCTTTGAAGATGTGGAGACATTACCTATTGGGAGTTCGATTTGAGTTTTTTACAGATCATAAGTCATTGAAGTATCTTTTCTCCCAAAAGGGTTTGAATCTTCGACAGCAAAGATGGCTAGAGTTTTTAGCATCATATGATTTTGGTATAGCCTATACTCCAGGAAAAGGTAACGCGGTGGCAGATGCATTAAGTCGAAGACATGCAGGTTTGGGAGTCATGTTTTCGAAATGGAAGAGTCTTGAGTATTTGGATGGATTTGAATTTAGGCCTAGATGTGAATTGGAACCTGAGATGTTGGCAAACTTATCGATAAGACCTACTCGAATTGGCGAGAGCCAAAAGCGAGATGATAAGCTTGTCAAGATTATCCGTGATTTGGAATCTGGATTGGACCCAGAAAAGGATAAAGGATTCGAGGTCGATCGAGAGGGTTGGCTTCGGAAACAAGGACGACTAGTTGTTCCCGATATAGATGAATTGAGAGATGAAGTCTAAAGGAAAGTCATCACTCGAAGTTGACAATTCATCAAGGTGGAAATAAGATGTATCGGGATATGAAGAGAACCTATTACTTGGAAGGTATGAAGAAGGATGTTGGAAATTTTATTTCCAAGTGCATGAATTGCCAGTTGGTAAAAGCCGAACAGAAGAAGCCAAGTGGATTTCTTCAGCCATTAGAAGTTCCTACATGGAAGTGGGAGAAGATATCGATGGATTTTATCGATGGACTACCTAGAACAAGAACGGGAAATGAAGGGATTTGGGTAATCGTAGATCATTTGACTAAGAGTGCAAGATTCATTCCTGTTCGATCAACTAGGACTGCATCGAAATTGGCTGAGTTGTATGTTAAGTGGATAGTTCGATTCCATGGTATTCCGAAGAGTATAGTGAGCAATCGAGACCCATTGTTCACTAGTGAATTTTGGAAGAGCTTCCAGGGAGTTTTGGGAACCAAGTTGTGTTTGAGTACAGCTTATCACCCCCAAACAGATGGTCAGACTGAGAGAGTCAACCGAGTTTTGGAAGATCTCCTTAGAGCATGTGTTTTGGATTTCGGAGGATCATGGGAAGATCATCTTCATTCGGTGGAATTTGCGTATAATAACAGTTACCAGTCAAGTATTGGTATGGCACCATATGAAGCATTGTATGGAAGACCGTGTAACTCTCCGACATGTTGGTTGGAAACTGGAGAAAAGTTGATACTTGGGCCAGAGATGATTCGACCGACTTTGGAATGCATAGAGATCATTCGGCGACGAATGAAGGCAGCCCAAGACCGTCAGAAAAGTTATGCCGATAAATGTCGTAAGGATTTGGAATTCGACGTAGGAGATATGGTTTTTGTGAAGATTTCTCCACTGAAGAATGTTATTCGATTCAGGAAGAAAGGAAAGTTGACTCCGAGATTTGTGGGACCATTTCCGATCATCGAGCGAATTGGAAAGCTCGCCTATAGATTGGAGTTACCAGAAAAGATGTCAGGTGTGCACAATGTTTTTCATGTATCGTATCTATGGAGGTATGTGCACGACCCAAGTACAGTGGTTTCTGCTGATAGATCTGAAGATTTGGAGGTTGATCCAGTTGTTACGAGACCTCGTAAGCTGCTTCGTGTTGTTGAAACTGACACGTAACAGCTTAGGAGGAAGACGGTTAAGTTGCTCAAGGTACAATGGAGTGATGATGTTAACGACTGTACGTAGGAGGAGGAAGAGAGGATGAAGGTAGCTCATCCTGAACTCTTCGAGGTATGGCCCTAAGATGTCGTGACATCTCATGAATTTGTAACTTGTTATAGTCTTAGAATTCTGTATGCTAGGCTAGTAATTGGATGCATGGTTTGTTGACTGCTATGGATGGTAGGCATGCAGAATAGTTTTGATTGCTCTT
This sequence comes from Allium cepa, assembly GCA_030765085.1. Lineage (NCBI taxonomy): Eukaryota > Viridiplantae > Streptophyta > Magnoliopsida > Asparagales > Amaryllidaceae > Allium > Allium cepa. The sequence continues at coordinate 181,196,720 of CM060940.1, forward strand.
GTTTGTTTGGAATTTCGGGGACGAAATTCCTAAGGGGGAGTGAATGTAACGACCCGTATTTTACGTGTTGACATATCGTAAAATAGTTGCCATTAAGTCGTTGATGTTGTTAAGCCGTGTGGAGCTTAGGTCGTATGAGAGTTAGGTTGAGTGGAGCGACCTATAGATGTAACGGCTTAAGTACGTTGAGCGACTTAAGAGTTAAGTCGTATAGGATTTAGGTCGTGTGGAAGTTAGGTCGGTTGAGCAACCTAAGGGGTGAGCGACCTAAGGAAGAAGAGCGACTTAAAAACAGTAGGACCTAGTAGTTAGCGAGTTAGTGGATTAAGCGACTTAAATATAGTAAGTGACCTGAGTATAGTGAGCGACTTAAGGTTTAGGCGACCTAAGGGGATAGGTCGTTAGGTGCTTAGGTCGTGGGTCGTTTGGAACGACTTAAGGAGGATGGCGACCTTGAGGTTAGCACTGTGTTGAGATAGGTCATGGGAGTCTTAAGTCGTTGGGTCGGCTAGGTGATAAGTCGTAGATGAGATAAGGCTTAACTCGTGTGGTCCTGTGTATAGTTAAGTCGTGTGCGTGTTAGGTCGATAAGCCGTTGTGTCGTTAGGTCGGCTTGAAGAGGTAAGTCGTTGGGATCTTAGGTCGGTAGGTCGTGGAAGCGCATATGTGTGTTAGGTCGTAGGACCTGTTAAGTCGTAAGTCGTTGAAGCTTATGCTTAGTGTTAAGTCGTATGCCGCATGCTATAGGTCTTAGGTCATTGAGGTTATGGGTCGTGAGTCTTAGGTCGGGGGCGACTCATGGGGTAGGTCGTGGACGACTTATGGGGGCGGCGACTTACGGATTCAACCTATAAATAGAGGGCTTTGGTTCACTTTTTGGCACCGGATTTTGAAGCAACGAAGTGCTGCCATTTTGAGAGCTCGACTACAACATTTCTTCACTTCTTTTCTCCACTCTAATCTAGTACCTACATCCATCCAAGATCGAAGATCAAGATCGAAGATCCAAGAGACAAAGTTGAAGATCTACATCCAACAAAGAGAGATTTCATCATTTGAAGCGGAATCTTGTCGGATCAAGCTAGATCCCTCGCTGTCCAGATCTGAAGTTAGTAGCTTTTGAAGTGTTTAGGTGATTCGGTGAGTGGTAGTTATCTCTCACACGGACCCAAAGGAGTATATTGGATTGGTGGCTCGTTTGTGTGTTAAAGATAGTGATTTCTTGCATTTTCCTTAAGTCTGCATGTAGATCCATCGTTTATGAAGTCTTGATATCCATTTTTACTACATGATAACTTATGCAAGTTCATTCATCAAGTTATAGAGATATTTGCTTATAATTCATACTTGTTAGATTTGGACACTTTAATTACGAAATTGCCATTTTTGTATAATTGCTTATTAGATCTTGTTTGAATGTTTGATTGCTTGGATTAATGATTGATTTGATTGATATATTGTTGCAAATTAGCTAATAGTTGATTTGGGCAAGTTGGTCGAAGATGATTCAAAAGCTAAGTGGAAAGGCTCTTGAATAGTGAAAGCTGCTTGTGGCATATGAAGCGGATAGTGAGGCTCATATGGATAGATTCGATGACGATGGACTTTGCTATGATGCGATGAAGCAAAGTTTGATGTGAGATAGCCTTGGTTTAATCCAGACGGGATCATCCCAAGTATGTTGATAACTCGAGGGATGGTTCGAGTTGGTTGATAATGGATTGCTCGAGAGGTAGCTTGGGCTAGTAAGAGAATAGTCGTCGAGGAGGATGACTAGGAGGCTTGGATTTCATCGTTGTTGACGGTTCTAGTAAACTCAAAACAAGAGTACATGGGGAACCCAAAACGACTACAGGTAGGTGGTCGGGACACCCAAAAGACTACAGGCAGGTGGTCGATTACTCTGGGCAGAGTAGGTAAGTCCTAGGCACGGGCTGCGACGACGTGCGGAGTTTGTCTAGAACCAGGGGTTACCATTAGCCCTTGACTTACGGCTGAAAGAATGTGCCGGTCATTCAATTAACGGTGGTTTCGAAGCAATGATAACAGTGGTAGCCAGAGTCATGGATGTTTGGTTGTATCATCATTCGCACTCAAGGGCGGTGTTTTCTGGGTGCTTATCTGATCTTGGTTTAGGCCTTGGGGGTTTGTATTTGGAAAACATCGACCTTGACTCGAGTGATTATTGCTTTACTTTAGTTATCTGCTTTGCTATGCTTGCTTCTCCTTAGTGTGTCTGGGGGCTATCACTGTAGAAAGAGGTGGAGTGGGATGGTTGGGTTCCTATTCCTTTTATCCTTTATGCTCTTTTTGTATGTTTGATAGTTAATTTACTGCTCACTAGGACTTTGTCTGACTCAAGGTTTTATGTTCAACTCTTATTACCTTGGGCTGTTCATCCATGTTGGGATGGGCAGACTAGGTAGCAGGTGACAGGTGCTGTTCTTTGTGATTGACGCTGATGATGACGAAGACGAGCTGGAGGCTTTTGCATATTATGGTTCTTTCTATATGTACTGGATGTTCCGCTGTTTGTATATACTCTGAGTTCTATGTAGTGAGGCTTTGATGTATTGACTGTTCTGATGTTGTATCTAACTATTATGGAGTTTATATGATGATATTATGTTATAGAGCTTCACTATATATATTTCTCTATTGTATTTTATCCATGCGCTATGAGTTATACAATGAGTCTGCTGTTTTATCTTACCTTGATGATCGTCCATGGCTGCCTGGCACGCTTTTCAGCGCACCATTCCCTTATTTATGTGCGGGAGTCATGGGCGGTCGTCACAAAATTCTCAAATTACTATTCACTCGAAATTTTCCGAACTCCAAACGAAGCGTGTCGGTTAGCATTTCTAGGGTTTACCCCACGTTCCGGACTCAATGGAATAGGTATCGAGAGCCAATTTGATCACCTGTGTGAGTTACGGCAATAAAGGATCAAATTTAAATTAAACCGATTAAACAAATTTCTATGCGTTTTGGCTTGCTCCGGACGAACCGTAAATCAGATTGACTCGAAATTTGAAACCACACAACAATATAACATTATGGATCTGATGAAACTGGCTTCGTCGAAATCCAAGACTGTTTGAAAAATGGCTATTTTAACTCGTCAATTAAATATTAAATATTCAATTTTCATAAATTAATTTTTAATTCAATTTTAAAAGTTCACAAACATTGTTCTAACTCCAATATGATTTAATATAACTTTATAAAACATTTTTAATCACATTAAACCCAATTTTCAATTATTTATGCAATTTCAAATATTAATTTATCGATTTAATTATCCAATTAAATCTAAATATTCGAAAAATAAATTATTCGACTTACAAATTTTACTTGTTGATATTCAAAATCAATTAAATATCTGAATTTCAAATGACAGAAATTCTGGGTCGTTACATTATATAATTGAATTAAAATACTTTGCGTTGTTAATATTTGGTGAATATATATATGGTTGAAATAAAATCAAATTCTATAAGTATAAAATTCAAGTATAAAGTTTAAGTAAACTCATGAATCTAATTTAAATATTGATAGTTAAAATACAAATAGAAATATAAATAAAAGCAAGAATTAAGTTGTTAGTGTATGCTTGCAACATAAACTAGAAAATTGTAAGAACAAAGTATAGAATAAAATAAAGCACAAGTGTATAAAAGTAAACCTGACACAAATATGTGTATAAACTATTCAAGCTAGAAGTTGATAAAATAAATATTTTTACACAAACTATCTTCATATACAAGATCAATGCCTACCTGCAAAGTGTATAATTACAAACAAAATATCTATATACACGGTAAAAACATAATTATAATATGTAAACACATTTGGAAACAAGGCATTAAATGCCATCATCTCAGCCTAAATTTTGTCAATTCAAAATATTACAAATCTTTACTTTTCAGAAGAGAAATTCTTATCAATCTTAACAAAGAAGCTTTACCAGCTAACACCTCCCATAAACATCATGTTATCTTTTATATATATGTATACATCTAAGCCATTTAGTTCGTTCAGAAAAACACATAAGAAACCAGAGGAAAAAAGAAGAAGAAAAACAAGTAAAATCAAATTGAATTCAAAACAAAAACAGACAAGAACTCAAACAGATTCAAAGGCAGTTTTGAAGAACATCAGAGTGTTTCATATCCAGTAACTCTTTCAGGTAGGTATACATAATTCTTAAAGTTTTAAGTTAATTAAAAACAGTCTATGATTCATTAACAATATAGTTTATATATGCTTTATCTTGGAATATAATCTTGTAGGTCACTCTGCATATTGTTCTTCTCTGTTATGGATCAGGGTTGATTATCATTCAAATTTAAATTGTTTTCAAATGAATCATTGTAAAGCTTCCAGTTTTCAATCAAACAAGAGGTTTAAACTTTAAATTTAGATTTTAAAAGTTGTTTTAATCCCTGTTTGTAAAATATACACTGTAGCTTTTTTTTACAGGTAATTAAGTAAAAATTTGATAAAATTGATTATTGTAAAATATTAATTCAAGACCATAACTTGAATGTTTACTGCAAATTATGATTTTTAAAACAAAAACGAAGATTTTTAGCTTTGAATTCTAAGAGCAGTTTGTATTTGATCAAAAATTGCATTTTTACAAATTCCTGGTTATCGATCTAATTTTAAGTGTTGAAATTTGGTTTGAAGATAGTAAGAACATCTGTGATCTTGGAAAAAATGTGGGATAATTTTTCTATTTCGTGAATCAAAGGAGCCAGATCATTTTAGGGTTTTGTTTTAAGGTTTTGGTCATGTCAGAAATGTGTCGAGATCGTCATCAATGCGTGATCGAGTGTCCCGAGAATTTGGGGGATGGAAGAATGATGTGTTGATGTGGTGGGGACGGAAGCGGAGCATCTTTGGCAGTCGGAGTGACGGTGGAGAGGTGGGAATGTCGATTAGTTTGAGCTTCAGGTTTAGAGCAAATGTTTGTTTTTCGACTTCGAATTTTTAGGGTCGAGCTGAAATTGGATTTCGAGTTTGTGAAGGATTTGCGACTTGCCGATGGTGTTTGAGTTCGTCGGAGTTGATTCGCGCCGCCGTGCACGTGTACGGCGTGGAGGATGGTGTCTGCGTCGTTGATGGGTGAATTGTCTCGAGCCGTTACTCGAGTTAGGTAGTCGCTTGCTTCGAGTTTAGATCGAGTGCACGACAATGGTTTCCTAGTACTTTAATATATGCTTAAGTTTAAACTTAGCTACAGGAAAATTAAAAAAAAAGAAAGAGGAAGAACATGCGTACAGAAGAGAGAGTCTCGGGGAAAAGCAGGTGTGAACTCGAAGTACTACTCGAGTTAATAAGGAGTAGTTCTTGGTTTTTTTCCAAAACTGCAGCATTATATAAAGAAGGTTACGCAAATTGTTTCCAATAAGTTTAAACACTATAAACTTAGTAAATGTTTAACAATTTGAGTTAAGATTTTAATTCAGGTTTTAATTATTTAGTTAATACTTAACAATGTTTCAACTCTTAATTGATTATTTTAATTAAGTAATTAACTTAAGTCAAGTATAAAATTAATTTATATTTAAAGTTTTGTAGCTAATAATAATTTGATTTTCAAAGTTTAAAGAAGATTCTTTTAAATGTTAGTTAAGATGAATAATTAATATTAATTAATTATTTTTAGAAAGAAATTAATAATAATTACCTTATAATTGTAATTAGGGATTGATTAATGATTAAGTAATAAATAAATTTGTAATTAACTACTTAAAGTTAATTAACGAATGATTAGTAGTTAAGTAATTAAGTAATTTAATTAATTAATGATTAACGATTAATTAACTGGTAATTAAGAAATACTTAATTTATAATTAAGTTGTGTTAATCAATAATTAAGGTTTATTAATTAATTGTTAAAGAATAATTAATCTGCAATTAAGATTAATTAATTGGTTTTAAGGGTAATTAAGGGATGGATTACCCGATTAAAATTAATTTGTTAATTAATTAAAGGTAATCTCTTGGTGATTAATTAAATATAAATACTTAATGAGATTAATAAGTATAATTACTTAGTGAAGTAATTCAAATTTACAGGATGTAATAAATTAAAAGGAATTACTTAATGGGAAGTAATTAAAGGGTAATTACTTAGTAGAAGTAATTAAGGATAAATTACTTTGTGTAATTAATAAAAAAGGAGTAATAATTAAGTAAGGGGTTAATTAATTAAGTAAGTAATTACAGAGGGGTAATTACTTTTTATGATTAATTGGGGTTGATTAATGGATGTAATTACTTATTTCCATTATCTGATATGAATTGCTTTATGATATGATATGTTTGGATGGGCAACCTATCAATTATGAATTATTGTGTAAGAGTGTAATCCAATAAATAAAGTCAAATTATATTTAATTGGATAACTTGGGTTAAGATGGCATTGAATTCGAAGAGACCGGAGTCGGGTATTTGTTAATACCCGAAACCACTTCGACTTTTATAGATTGATATGAGAAATCAATAGGTTGGAATAGAATGATTTAAGTGAAGTGAACCATTTAATCTAAGTTTTGGTACTTAGAAATTGATGTGTAAAATAAGTAATGTCTATAGCAAATTTTGAATTTGTAAATTGAGATGAGTTACCCCGGGTTTTAAGTAAGCTTTTTGTACTAGTATTTTTGTTAGATGGGTTTACTCACGCTGGTTTCTAGCCTGACCCGGGTGTTACATTGATGTAATGCTCAGGTCAGACCGAGTATTACAGATTTCCAGGTAAGGACGTTCTAGAGCTCAGGAGTCGAGCTGGATGGCAGGTACGTATGGAGTGTTTCCGCTGTATTGTATTATTGTATATCTGAGGCATGGTAACTGTGTTTATTCAGTGTCTGTATATATGTGTAACTCTGATGTATTAAAATGTAATCGACAAATATAGTATTCTTTTGTAAACTGTTATTATTTGTTATTATATTTTATCCGCTGCGAATGTGAGATGTTGATGTTTCTGTTCGTCTTCTTCTTCTTCTATCTTTTTCTTCTTTTTCATAACTCTCTGGAATTTTCGGAATCAAAAATTTCGGGTCGTTACAGTTGGTATCAGAGCAGAAGGTTAAGTGAGAACCTTGTCTCTGTTGGGATTTGTAACAACCCGCATATTTATCGATTTTTATATTTAAATATTTTATTTAAACATTTTATCGTTCGTCGGATTTTGGTACGAAAACCTACTTTTTGCATACGGTCGAATTAGGACTCGAGACCACCTCCATTGAGTTCAAAATGTCGTTTGCGACCTTTTTGAGTATAAGCTTCGATATGTTTGGAGAAAGTTGATTTTTGCTACTTTTTCCCGTTTAGGGCTTTGGTTGGGCTGAGCCAATTAGTCACTTAACTCAGTTCTAACACTCTCCTCTTCATTCACTTCTCTTCTATTTTCCTAACACTCAAGCTCAAGCTAAAATGGAGGAAGAGAATGGGAAATAGAAATTCCTAAGCCCTAGCTTGCTTTGCAAATCCATCTCCTTGCTCCAAAGTTCATGAGAACCCATTGGTAAGCTTCTTCTTCTTCTTCTTCTCCAACTCATTCTCTCTTTGATTTCAGAAAATTCCTAAACCTAATTTAGGGAATGTTTCTCTTTTAAGCTTAGATTCAAGCTTGTTGAGTTGGAATTGAAGAGTGCTTGTTCTTGCCATTGCTTCATAGCTTCATCTTCATAAATTCTAGTTCAAAGGTGAGATTTTTATCTCACATCTATGACTATAATTATCTTTGGTTGTTGGGTATGAATTTCTAACACTTCTTCATGTGCATTTGCTCTTGTTTTGCATTGATTTTGTGAATACTCCAATTTTTGGGTTTTTAAGTCAAATTTGTGTGAAATCCTTTTATGGATGTTTGATCATGTTTTTGGTGATGCACCGAGGAGCATATACGGCCGGGTTGCCGATTGGCATAAACCCTTAGAGCCAATGTTCGTCCGGTTGCATTTTGAAAGAATTTGCTCTTCATTTGAATAAGGCTGAAAAACAGTCCAGGCATGATTCAGTCGACTGAAAACTCTGTTCAGTCGACCGAACCTGAAACCCGAGAGTTTCCAGGCATGATTCAGTCGACTGAAAAACTCTGCACAGTCGACTGAAACTGGAAACAGAAAGTTTCCTGAACCTGGAAAATTTCCAGGCACAGGGTCAGTCGACTGAAAACTCTGTTCAGTCGACTGAACCTGCTGTTTGAGTCCAATTTGCCTTTTTGGATTGAATTTCCAATTTAAATCGATTCGTGATGATCCTATTTATTGTCATCATTTATTATCATCTTTGATGACTTATTTTCTTTGGGAATTTTAGATATATCCACTTCGATGGATCCTTTATCGATTTCATTGGATTTTTATTCACATCTTCGAATGTGATCTTTGTGATTGATTGTTTCTACAATCCCCCTTGTGCTTTGTCACTTTAAAAATATAAAGGTTTTCTATACTAGTAGTAAATATCAAAACTCTTTCCTCAAACGATTTCAATACTATTTTAATACCAAATTCGTTTATAAAACCGTTTTCCAATCTATTAGTATATACAAACCTTTACCTCACTCGTATGAGAAATCTAATTAAACGACTTAGTAAAACGAGCGGTATGAAACGCTTGCGTTTACTTCGTCGGTTAATTCTTGGACTTGTTCGATTGAATCTCTTGTGACAATTTTCTAGTGGAGATCTACAATTTGTTCGTAAATATTTAAGTTAAGCTAGTGGTTATGGGACATGAAGCTAAGCTCATATATTTACTAGCTTAGTGTAATCGACACTTCTCTTTGATCATGACGATCATTTTAGGTTTTAGACTAGCATCGTGCTATGTCTTTGTGATTTGGTTCATTGGACGTCCCGCTGTACGACGTCGTTGTTCCCTTTGATTGTGATTTGGTTCATCGGATGTCCCGCTGTACGACGTCGTTGATCCTTTCCTTGTGATTTCTGGATCTCGTGTGTTGAATTCTGGAATTTATGTTTCACCAACTTTTACGATGGGCATTGATATATGTGTCATATATTGTGGCTTGGTGAATGAAATTAGGAGTATGACATTCCTTTTTATCTTGAGTAGATTATTGTGATATTGATTAATCTCTTGTTGATTTCCAATTTACTTATTTATCACAGCTTGGCATTGTGATTATTATATGTTTATGTCATATCTCTTATTATATATCACTTCATCTGATATTTATAGCTAGACTGATCCGTTTATTATTTTCTTATTAAATAATACTCGGGTCAGACCGAGATGTTACAGGTGCTTCTGCTTGACTTCTCTCTTGGGATTGATCCCTCTGACTTTTGGCTAACTACTTAGATTAGTAGTTTTTGTTGTATACATTTGAGATATAGACTCCATAATGTATACTTATTCTTTTGTGTAGTTCATGTAACTATTTCTTTTGTGATATGTGGATCTTTTTAGACCACTACTCTGATGTACACTTTCATGTGTAATATTCATATCTATTTCCGCCTTTGTGATATGAATTGTCTATGACTGATTTATGTTATGTTTATTTCTATATTTGTTCCCGAAGAAATTATAGCCACTGTGTAGTAGCTTTGAGTTTGTGTTGGTATGTCGGATTTCCTCTTGAGATGAAAAGTTATATTTTTATCCGGTATATCGGTACTCGCACAAAGCAATTATACAGATCGTCGCTCCTCAACAGCCTTATTCTCCGTGCTAGTTGACAGCATTCACGGTAATGTTCTTGTCTAGCGTGGGTATAGAGGTGGGGCGTCACAGCTTGGTATCAGAGCCAAACTTCGGAACAATATGGAATATTATAACAAGGATCATCGTCCTAAGTCCATCTTAGGAGTCGTGCCTTAGGATTTAATTCGAGTCTTCGTACCGATTCATCCTATTTTCTTTATGATTCCTTGTTTTGTCTATCAAGAATCGCTTGATATTTATTTTGAGAATAACTTTTTCCTCTTCTTTCTTTCTTTCTTAAAGAAGAGAAATGGTTAGACCAGGCCGTTCCAGCGCCGGTCAATCTAGCGCTACTCCTCAGGATGGAGTATTCATGTCTGCTCAGCAGCTTCTAGATCTTGTTAAGAACGCTCAAGCAGCCGGACCCAATCCAGAGCCTACTCATCCTAGATCCGGTTTTGCACGCTTGTGCAGAGACTACACCGATTTGGGTGGAGGGCCATTCAGGGGATCCGAGAGTGTTATTGAAATTCAAGCTTGGCTCAAATCATGCGATCGCATCTTTTCTCGCATGAATCTTATTGACCTTCATCGAGTCCAAGTAGCTTCTAGCATGCTCCAAGAAAGAGCATTGGATTGGTATCAGATCCAAACTTCGAAACAATATGGAATATTATAACAAGGATCATCGTCCTAAGTCCATCTTAGGAGTCGTGCTTTAGGATTTTATTCGGGTCTTGGTACCGTCTTATCCTATTTTCTTTTATGATTCCTTGTTTTATCTATCAAGATTGCTTGATATTTATTTTGAGAATAACTTTTTCCTCTTCTTTATTTCTTTCTTAACGAAGAGAAATGGTTAGACCAGGCCGCCCCAGCGCCGGTCAATCTAGTGCTACTCCCCTGGATGGAGTATTCATGTCTGCTCAACAGCTTGTGGATGTTACTCTTCTTCCTGGAGAGGTTGGTAAAGGAAGTGTTTGTGATATTGGGACTTCCAAGAAGAGGCATATTAAGTTCAAGAGCCTTAATCCCAATAAGAGAGTGAAGCAAACTACTTTTGTAGCAAAGACTCCAATCCCTGATCGTGGAGGATGCTACAATTATAATTCTAAGGAACACTATGCGAATATGTGTCCAAGACCCCATTCTTGTCGCTATTGCAAGAAACCGGGTCATCTTTTATCTGCATGTCCCAAACTTTTGAATAAGGACATGAGAAAACTAAATATTGTGCAAGCCCCTAGCAACTCTTCTCTTGGTCAAGGTTGAGTTCTTGGTTTGGTTGGTTTTGAGGAAATTATTCTACTAGATTGTTTTTGGATTCAGATTGTTTTAGGAGTTATCAGCGAAGGTTGAGCTGATCAGTGGATTGAAGGCAGCTCTGGATTGTCAGAAGGAATTTGGATTTGGGAGTCGGAGATTTCATTTTGGATGAATTTTCTCTGATCCAAAGGAGTTCTATAGATTAGTAGTATAGACTGTTTAGATGCTATAGGTCGAGTATTCCGGTATTATACTGGGAAACTCTAGGGAGCTCTATCCAGAATTTTATCTGGATAGTTTGCTTTGTTGATTGAGTGAATTGGTGGTGATGATTGTTAGCATGTGCTTGATATATGCTTATAGTTTAAAATTAATTAAAATCTAAAATATATTATTAAATTACCTTTGCTTTTAAATTTCGGGGACGAAATTCTTTTAAGGGGGGAGGAATGTGACGACCCGGAATTTTCTAGCAATATCAATTTAATAATCTGCATTAAATATTAAATGGATTTGATAATAAAATTTGAATTAATACTTTTCTTTTAATAAGTATCTAATTGATAAATTTTATCTGTTAGAAATTAATTGTTTGTTGACTATTTACATATGTATATATTTGTATACATTGTAAATAGATGAATTTGTTTTAAAATTTAACTAATAAAATATGTTTAAATACTAATATATATTTTGGTGAATTAGAAATTGTGTTTTATTTGATATAAACATTTCAAAGCTAAATAAATAAATTAATACAGGATTTTAATACATAAGTAAATGTTTAAATAGTTCAAGACTCATTTTAACTTAAGTTTAAATTTAATTTATTAACAAAAGATTTGTTTACTTTTCTTTTTAGTATAGTTTGCTTTAAAATATGAATTTAAAATATATATGAGTTTTAAATATAATTGTCAATAAATACATTAACATACATAATAAAATATGTAGTTATAATAAACAGATAATATATTCTATCTATCATTTCAAAGTGATAAATATGTTTTTATAAAATAAATAAAATTAAAATATGCATACAGAAATATAAGTAAATACATAAGTTAAATTATAATAGCATAACAACTATCAAGTCATTTAGTTTCAAACAACAAATATAGGAATAAAATAAAATATACATAAAGCTATAAATTGGAAGTTAACATACTATATGTAATAAGTTAAATAAAAGTAAACATATAGGATACATTTATAGATTAAAACTAAGTATAAATACATTTCAAATTTACAGTAACTAGTCAACATTTAAAACTAGAAACAAAATCATTCTTTTTAAAAGTTTGTAAACTATTAATAAATAAACTGCAGCATATATAATATGTTTAAAATATCAAGAACAAAAGAAGAAACATGAAGTAAAAAAAGACAGCAACAAAACTTGAGTAACAATAGTGTATGCAGGCCGTAGTAAACAAAACAAAATATAAGGACAGTAATAAAAATACATGTTTTACAAACAAGTAAAATCATATGCAGGCCAAATAAATACATAAACTGTGTATATGTGAAGCTTGCTTAGGAAGATAGTATTAAATATCTTAAGCTAACAAACAAAAAGTAATTAATATAAAAATCTTTTAGTACACTAAGCATTCATATCAGCCACCCCAAATAAAATATCTCTGGTAAGAAAAACTGTACAAACACAAGACTGTATACAATATTGTACAGTTTCATGAAACATAATCATATTACCTGTCTGCATATGCTATGTGTATTTGTTTATAAATTAGCTTCATCTGCATATTCAGTTCGAACTAGATAACAATTAAAATGCATACAAACTAAAACATGAAAATGAAACTACTCCATACTTAAACAAAATCCAAGAAGCAAAGCAAAAGTGAGTTTCAGCTGTTTTCGTGCCTGCTTCAATAAAGTTTCTCTGATCTACTCTGTAAAATTCAAAGTGAGTAACACTTTTAACATTTACTTAAGTTTTAAATCCTGATGCATGCATGTATTTGAATGTTTAAATGAATTGTGTGAAGAATTTATATCTTCATTTTCTCTGGATATTGGTGAGATGAAATTCTGCATAACTAAAGCCTGCAAGTCAAACTGTTTTTCTTAAAAACTTGTTGTGTTTCTATATGCTGTGAGTAGTTTTTTTTTTTAAAAAAAAATACTTAAGTAATCTGGTTGCTTGATGAAGTATGAAAATAAATGTGTTGTTGATCATAAAGTAAATTTTAAACTTGAATTCAAGTTAGATAAGGAAGAACTGTTTAACTGTGAGTAAACTTTTAAATTTAAAAGCCTAAGTAAATTTTAATTTGTTGCTTGTGAAGATTTCTGAGATGAAATATGCTTGTTTGTATATATATGTATGGGGTTGATAATTCTGGGTTTATAAATGTTTATATACTTGCCTGTTGCATTCAAGTGTCTCTGCTCTTAGTTCAGAAATGTGAAGTTAGATCCAAATACAAATCTATTCATCTAATCTTTGTTAGGATTAGAGATCTAAACAATTTAAGTTTGTTCAATCATGAGTGCAAGTTTAGAATTTTACTTAAAGCAATATAGTCTTGAGTTTTATCTGGAACCAAATTTACCTGCAGTGTGTGCGTATACTTGTTTCTGATACTCTCTGTAAAACAACATTTTGCTATTTAACATTATTTACTTCTTCCCTGATTTATGCTTGCACTTCAGTTTTCAAGCAAACGATGTTTGTATCATCTCAAACTAAGTCTAAATATTTAGTTAAGGTAAATCAACTTAAAATTTTCTTCTGGAAAACCCAAAATTTTGAGCAAAATGTCTGTGCACAACCTGGTTGTAGTGGCCGAGTGTTCGGTTCTGTTCGACACCATCAGGCGATCGAGTGCCGTGGGAATTTGTGAGGGGGTAGCTCAGTCTTTGACGCGTTCATGGCCGGAGTTTCTTGTCGCCACGTGGTCAGGGTTGGGGAGGAGCGGCGTTGACAGGTATAGGGCTGATGGGTTTGAGTTTTTTTCCAGGTTCTGTAACTTGTTTTCATTCACGCGCGCCTGGTGAGGAACTCGAAGCATGTTGAGTTTTTACTCGGGGAAACTCACGTATAACTCGAAGTAACTTAAGGGCACTCAGTTGTAGTTGTACAGTTTTATACTGCATCAGGTTTTTAACAGTTTTTTTTGAACTTTTGTCTTAAATTTAAATCAAAGGTAAAACTAGTACTTATTCAAAGTTTAAAAAGTGAATTTAAATTTGTTTTTGAATATAGTTGGAAATATTAAATTTTCATAATTTAAATTATTGAATAACTTAAAAGTGTTTAATGCTTAAGCATATTTAAAAGAGTCTAATGTAAAAATGAAAGTTAAATTGGTAAGAAAAGATTTAAAAGTGAGGTTAGGTTCAGTTTTGAAGGTTGTTCAAGATTTTAATCTGTACTAGCTACAGTTTTTAAAATCTTAGTTTCTTTAAAATTTAATCATGATTAACTAAGTCTAAGTAAAGGTTTAAGTATGATTCAAGTTGGAGTGTACAATTAGATTTTTGATAAAATAAAGTTTTATAATTTAAATTTATTCAAATAAGTTTTAATTGTAATTAAACATGTGAGTTGCAAAAGGGTTTTTAAAATAAATTAGTTATAAAACTTTATTAATGATAAATTGGTTTCATTTAGAAAGTAATTTTAAATAAATGTTTTATAACATATTGGAATTTTATTTTAATTCATGTAGTTTTAGAATTTTCTATATGCATTAACTCCTAAGTTGATTAAGTAAGAATAATTAATGATTGAAATTAATTAAACTACTAATGATAGTGTAAAAGTAGTAATTAAAGTTAATTAGTTAATTAATTTACTAATATGTGATTTAGAATTATAGATTAGATTTTAAATTAATAATTGTTAATTAATTTATAATTTATAATTAATATTAGTTTATTATGTTAGTAGGAAATAATTAAATAATTATTAATGAAGTTCATTAACCAGATTATGTTATAATTAATTAATATGATTAATTTTGTAATAAATTAATTAGATTGATTAATTCAATAAATTTAAAAGAAATTATTTATTGAATAGTGATTCAGAAATTAAGTACTTATTAATTGTGTAAATTAATTTGAGTTAATTAATTTAGTTTAATTAACTAATATTTTGGAATTGAATTACTTAGAAAAGTAATTGAAGAATAATTACGGGATGTAATTAACTGGATAATGTTGTTAATGAAGGTAATTGAGACTATAATTACTAAAAATTAATCAAGGGATTAAGTAAGTTTGTTATCGAAAAGTAATTAATTTAGGATGATTAATTACTGAATATATTAATCAAGAGGATTAATATTTGTAATTTGAAGATGTGTATTCTTAATATAATTAACAAATGAAATGTAATCAGAAGTTATTAATTAAAATAATTAATGATGGGAATTAGAGAAATTGATTTATTTGAGAATAATAAAACAACAAGATAATTAAATGGAAATAAATCAGTATAAATATAATTGATGGAGCATAATTACTCAGAATAGTAATTGGATGATCATTACTTGATGAAATTAATACAAGATGATTTGTAAGTAGAGTAATTTGAGTAATTTCTTTTGTAATTAATCAAAGGATTAATTTATGGGAATAATTAATCATGGAATGATTAATTTGTTAGTAAGTAATTGAGAGTAGTTAATTATTGGTTTGTTATTAATCAAGGGGTGATTAATAATTGTGTTTAAGTAAAGATTAATCACTCAATTATTTTAGATAAGTAATTGAATATAAATTGGAGATCATTAATTAATATAATTAATGATGTAATTAAGAATTGAAATTAAGGAATAAATTAATGGGTAAGTAATTAAATGTTAATCTGCTATAAATGGTTTAGAATAATTCATTTAAGGAGTTTATTAAGGACTAAATTACTTCTTGTAATTAGAGAATGGTTAATTAATTTGATTTATAGTTAATGAATGATTGTGAGAGCAGGATTTATGGAATGAGTAATTAATTTAATTTATTTTAAATTAATTAAAAATAGGAGTAGTTAATTTAATTCATTTTAAATTAATTATAGATTGTGATGCATAAATCATGCTTATGGATGATATTGATATTTCGTTGATTGATTGTGATCTCAGATGTGGATGAATAATATCTATGTGATTTGGATGTATAGTTTAAGTATGATAATGTTTAATTATCTGTTTGGATGATGATTTTAATTATCTGTTTATGATGATGATGTATTATCTATTATGAGATGTGAATTATCTATCTGTGCATATTGATGATATTGAATTCACTGTTAAGACTAAATAGACAACTTGGCCCTAAAAGACACGCTTTGGATTTCGATGAGACCGGGATCGGGTTTTCCGCATTAGGAATATCCGAAAACCACATCGTTTCCAAATTAACGATAGGTCGTGAATCTGAAGTGAAGATGAAGGTTCTGAATGCAAGGATTATCGTCGTTAACTCTGAGGGTGATTCCAAAATGAGTGTAACGAGATGATGCCTTCGGTTTCGTTCGAACCCGGAACGAACTTGTATGGATTGAATGCTTTCAACACATCGTCAGGCGGACGATGAGCATTCTAAGAAATATGTTCTATAAAGGTAATCGTAACCTCAAGCCTCATCAACCGGGAATGGCTAAAACAGGATCGGTGCAGCAAGGTTAGGTGGGTCATGCCCAAGCAGGACAAGGATATTCCCCTGTCTAGATGTCCCTTTTTATTCGGCTTAGTGGGCGGTTGGTCTGCAACCAACTGCGGGGTTTATCTTGTTCGGGACTGTTCAGTAAGGAATGGTTCCGGCCTTGTGTTGCAGGGGATGAAGGGAGTAATCCTCGGTACGTTGATCTAGGCCACGTACTGTGACGGGCGGTACCCCAGTAGCCCTGCCATTGTATGGAATCCATAATCCAATAAGTGCCAACGGTTTTGATTGTATTACCCACTTTTGTGGCTAGTAGCTGGAATTTAATCATGTAACAATTTCGGCTATTTTCTATTTACTTGAAAACCCTAGACCTATTATAATATCACTGGATTTCCTATCAAATGATTTGGTTAGCGTAAGGTAAAAACTTTTCCATGTTTATGTGTGGGAAGTCTTACGTGATACCTTTTGTTTTCAAAGGATTTTTCAAAATTAAGCAACTTTAACCTGTTACTCATACCAGACCCATGTCTGACCCGAAGTTTATTTTGTTTTTCATAAACTCTCAGGTACCCAAATTTTACGGGTAGCCAAGGGATTCAGGTTTAGCTTTGACGAATTCTGGAGGAGCAATGGAGCAGGAGGCTTCAGCGTTATAGATATATATTTAGTTCCGCTGTGTGGTATCTCTGTGATGTATTGTGTATTGAGTTGTACAACTAGACAGGTGTTTATAACTGTCTAGTATGTGGTATACTATATGTATCATTCTGATTTATGTTATGTATTATGTAAATTCTTATGTGATTAATATATTTTATTCGTTCCGCTATGAGATTCTGATGTTGTTGTTCTTTCTTCTCTATCTTTTCTATTTTCTCATCTCTTTCTTTCTTATTAACGATGCTTCTTCCTAGGAGCAGGAAGTGGGGTCGTTACAATTTCAATCCAATCTCATTTTAAATCTGCAAATTTCATTTGATTGGTTATTATAAAATTTAACTTTCTAGATTCAACTCATTCAATTTATTACCTGGCTATTTTCCAAGTTATCTTCACTTATCTGGATTTTATTTGCACATTCAAACCATCATTATTTTAATCCATTTCCATTTTTATTCAATACATTTCAATTATATCTAATTTATTAATACTTCAAGTCAAATTTTAATTTATAGCTCAAGTTCTGATTCTACCATTCACTTTTAAAATTGCAATCCAATTTTATTAACTTACATTGCAATTTCATTCCCAATTCATTTAATTAATTGCAATGCCACTTTCAATTATATTTCTTCACTAATGATTCAATTCGAATTTGATTTATAACTTGAGTTTTATTTTCAAACTCCATTATTAACTCACAATTCAGCTTCTATTTAACTACATTGAACTTCAGTTACACATTTCATCAACTAATTTATTATCAATTAGTTCTTCCCTTATTTATAATCCAACACTTGAATTTTAATCCCAAATATCACTCCCATTTAATTTTCTTAGTTCAATTTAGTTTATAATTCAAGTTTTGATTTTTATTTTATTCTCCAATTCATCAATAATATTTATTTTGGGTTTCATTTCCACTTATAAATTTATAAGCCACAACTTATTATTTACACAATTCTATTCATTATAGGCTTGAATATATTCATCTGTTATTTTTAACTCAAGCCTTATGCTTATTTATAACCTAAGCATATTTTATTCCATACACTTTAATTCTTTTACCAGTTATTCTAATTTATTTATTTATTTCAATCCCATTCTTATCCAATTTATTTTCCATTTGTTCAGGTAAGAATTTAATCCCATTCATTAATTCAATTGAATTCTTTTTCCAATTCAGTTTTACTTTAACTCAATCCGATTTTTTTTAACTTAATACGAATACAACTGGATATTATTTTCAACCTATTCAATTAATGTCAATCCAGTCAAAATTTTATTTCTCATCCAAGTTAATTTCATTTTTAACTTTTCTCTTTTAAATTTAAATTCCAACATTCAAAGCTTATATTCCCTTCCTGATTTAAAAATCATCTCAATTTATAAGCGACCCATCTTATCAGGATTTTTAAATTCCCGGCTTTGGTTTCAAATTTATTTTGAAATCTCCAACATCTCAAATCATATTTCTCAAAAATTAAACCAATCCTGGTTTTATTCCCAACAAATTTCCTTTGAGATCTTCAAAAACAACTAACTTTTCTGAACAAATCAATTTGGCAGCTATCCATCACTTAGAAACTCGAAAATGAACATCGATGATGCTGCAGTCATCACCGAAGTTATTTTCCAGTGACTGAAGTGAATTCAATGCTATCTCCCTTCCAAAATCCATTTTTAAACAAATTTCCTTTTAGAAATAACCCAAAAACAACAATAATACTATTTACCTCCAAAATACTTCCAAAATCTCCGGGGTTTTAAAGTTTTCAAATTCTATTTTAATTCAAATTTCAACTAAAATGCATTTGTATAGTTTATGTTTATACAAATTCCCAATTAATTATATTTCAATTTATAATTTACACTCATAATCCACATTTATAAATTTCATTTTATAATGAATTTATTCCCCTCAATTATAGTTATAGTTCAATTTCTAGTAAAATTTTCACTTAATAATGATAATACTCTAATATTATTCTTCCTAACATCCAAGCAACCATATATTAGCTAAAATAATTTACAAAACTTTTATTTATATTAAAATATATTTTGAGTAAATTTATTTCATTTACCCACATTTAAAACAATACTGTGTCGATTTTTCTATTCAAGTGTTTAGAAACCCCTTCAATACAGTTGCGCAGACTGTGTCGACGAAGGTTCATATGCCACTCAATAAACCAATCAACACAATATTAAAACAATTTATATTCATTAACAAATACGCACTCATATTTATTAATACGCTCAAACTCATTCTAGAGTACTATAGACTCTATTTTATGAGTAATTCCCACCAGAGCCAAGGTTATCACCAACCTAAGCTCTGATACCAAGTGTAACAGCCCGCAAATCCGTACCCCTTGAGTCAACACTATTCTACAACAATCAACTCAAGTTGTACAGAAATACGAACCATTTGAGTTAAAGAAGAAGAGGTAGAAGAAGAAGATAGAAAACAACAACAGAATCTAACCATCGCAGCGGAAATAAATATAATAGGTAATAAATACTCTTTACTCAAAAACATCAAATATCTCTATTTATATATATTACATCATCAGAGTACATCAATCACAGCTCCACATCAATATCAATAACATACAAATGGATACTCAACAACTCAAGATACACAACAACTCAAACAGCGGAATATATATAAATAAAATAAGTACGAATGTAATTATCGTCATCCAGCTCGTCTCCTGAGCTCCACATCAAATCCTGTATTCTATAATACTCGGTCTGACCCGAGTATTACAGTTAAATAACACCCGAGTCAGTCTGGAATACCAGCGTGAGAAAATCACACCCAATTGATTATTAAAGTTTCAAAAATCCTTTGAAAACAAAAGCATCTCGTAAGACCACGCCACAAATAAACATGTCGGGTTTTTACCTTACGATAGCTAAAACATTTTTATAGAAATCCTTTGATATTATATAGGGTCTATATACAAGTACTTATAAAATAGCCGAAATTGTTACATGATTAAATTCTAGCTACTAGCCACAGAGTGGGTAATACAAATTAAACTCGTACAAGGCTCGTAGGGAGAATGGATTTCCAATCAATGACTAGGCACTAGGGTACCACCTGTCACAGTACGGGGCCTAGATCACCATACCGAGGAGTACGCCCGCTCCCCTGCAACACAAGGCCGGGACTACCCCTTACTGGATAATCCCGAGTGAGATCCCCCCGCGGTTGGGATCAGCAACCTCCCACTAAGCCGAAATAAAAAGGGACATCTAGACTGGAATGACCTCACCCTACTTGGGTGCTACACACCAAGCCTTGCTGCATAACCCCTTATTTTCAGTCATTCCCATTTGATGAGGCTTGAGGCTAAGCGTTACCTTTTAAGAATATATCCCTTAGAATGCCCATCGTCCACCTGACGATGTTCCGCAAGCATTCGTCCATACAAGTCCGTCCCGGGTTCGAACGGAACCGAAGGCACTATTCCTACTACATCCATTTTGGAAATATCCTCAGGATTAGTAGCGAATAGTCCTTGCACTTCACTGCTCCATCTTCGAATCCAAAATCGTTTTTCACGAAAACGTACAAACCAGATCGAAGTGGTTTTCGAGAAATAAATATCGATCCCGATCTCTTCGAAACGATTGGCGCATTTGTCCACTATTGATAGTCGGTGATTTAACTATCAATTAATATTCACAAACAGCCATCCAACCAATGAATAATTTCCCAAATTATTTATTACCTTCAAAATATCTTCACAAGATATATTTCTATTTTCAACCTTTTGAAAACAGTTTTCAAACCATTCTTCCTTTCCAGAATAAACTTTCCAAAATATTTTTCTATCTCCACTGAAATTGCCAAGCACAAACTAAAATTTTAAAATAATTTAAATCACTTTACTTTAAAATATACTTTTAAGACATTTAAGTTAAACTACTTTTAAAAAAATTGTTTAAAATACATACTATATAAATTTTTGAAAATAAGGTTACTTTATAAAATATATCTAAATACTTAATCTTAAAAAACTACTAAGTCACTCTTTAAATAATTATTACTATAATAGATTGAAAAGGAAAGACTTACTTTATAATTTAAATATTAGAAATAATCAATCTTCCAAAACTTTCTTTTTAAAACAATCTTAAAATAAAAACTTTTAACTTATATTTAAAAACTTACTTTGAAATCGTACTTGGTTATCCAGGGAGAAGATCCAACTTCAATCACTTAAATCAATTTTCCCAAATTGATTTCAAATTTATCCCATTTGAAATAATTTTCTTTAATTACTTAATTCATTTCAAAATTCATGCAGTATGGACTTAATTATTATGATTGTTATTTTCTGTTTGATTCTAAAACTTTTAACGGAAATATACAAATTCCATATTTTTCCCAATTTCTTCTTTATTCTTTCAATAATTTAAATCTTAACCTTTAAATAAATGTTTTGTTCTTTTAAATAATAACACTGAATTTTTACAATTCATTAACTTCCTGTTTATTCAAATTTCCTTTCTATACTCACAATTTATTTATTAGAAATTTGAAGTCACTTTATTTCTTCTCCAATTCATTCTTAAATCTATTCAAATTTTCCTAAATTATTTTACTTACAATTTCACTTCTTTTATTTTCTTTTCCAAAATTCAATTTTTTTTTTTTTGTAATTCATTAAACCCAATTATATCCAATCGAACCATAACATTCAATATACCAATTATCAATAATATCAATAATATTCATCACAGAATATAAAATAATCACAACAGAGGGTATTAAACAATTTAAATAAATGTTGAGGGATCCAGTTGGATCCCTCCAACCTGTTTTCCCTGCATCCACAGATATTAGCACAATATACGATACCAATTCCAAATATATATCACACTATAGCACATCAATCAATCCAATCATTCAACAATTATTTAAATTTAATCATTTAAATCTAATTTTAGCTGAGTGAGATTAACTCACCTTTGATTCTTGTTTTGCAACCCGACCCAACCCGGCTTGCTTCTATCAGATTTTAACCATGTATAACAATCATACGATTTATTAACGCTTTGAAATAGCTTGAACAATTTATTTCCATTTAATAAATTTAATTAACCAGTGATTTTATTTTAACTAATAAATTTTAAGTTTAAACTAATTCTATTTTTAACATATTATTTTAGCAACCAATTAATTCAATAAGTTAATTAAATAAATTAATTTCCAACAATACACTATTTTAAAATAATCTAGTAAATTATAACATGTACATTTAAATTCATTCCCTTTTAATATACCCAATATACTTAATTATAATTAGCCATTTCAAAATTAAAAAGCAAGACTAACTACTGTTTTACCTTACTGAATATTTTCTTATTTTTTTTCTTCTGTAAAAACTATTATATTTTTATTTATAATTTTATTTCAAAAATTCAAATACAAAATAAATAAAAAATCATACCCCAAACGAACTCGATGTCGTGAATTCCCCACCTCCCTGTGAACAACCCCCATCTCGAAGCTCGCGCCTCCAGCCCCGAGTTTATCTCCAGAAAACATCGCTTCACCCACCAAGCTCGCGACCTCGAACTTCAACACGTGACCCAGTTCCGACCAAAAATCACCATCGCCTCCTCTGAAATTCACGCAACTTCTTCCCTAGAAACCCAAGCAAGCAGCCTCCGTTAGCTCGATCTGAAGGATGTCGTGCCAAACCCCAAATCAATCGACCTCGACAATACAACATGCCTTCGAGCCCCTCGAGACCACCCATCCTCGTTCGCCGCTACCCAGAACGAGCATGAAATCCTAAATCACCCGTCGCCCATGCCGTGTCACACTTTCAAGCGTTCGAGCCTTCTTCTATTGATTGGAACGAAGACGAGATTCGATTGAGTTATTTTACTTTATTCTTAATTTTCAAATCTCGGCTCGAAGAAAATTTCTGCCATTTCAATTCTTTTTTTTCACTGAAGGGTTCGGGGAAAAAAAGAAGAGGGTTCGGCCTTAACATCCTTCGATTGTTTTATTTATTTAGTTTTCTATACGGCTGAAAACTTCCTCATGGAGCTTCTTCCTCTTTTTTTTATATATTTCTTTCGGCAGTTAATATTTAAAGAGTGGGACATTTTGGAGATGCCTTGCTACTGCGATGCGGGTAGAAAACAAATAAATCCTAACGTTTAGTTTATTTGCCCAGTCATGGTATATAATTTATTATTATTATTATTATTTCAAAATTTAAATCGTCTCGAATTTTCGATATAGATTTCAATGCGTTTATGTATCGTATGCTCACACACTAACTCCGATAAATACGAAATTTGAAATCCGATAATAATTCAATATTACGGACCCAATGGAACTGGTTTCGTCGAATTCCGAGGCTACGCCTCGGAAGGCTATTTTTAAATTCAGTTTAAACAGTATAAATATTAAAACTGAACAAACCACTGTAAATTTCAATTTTACAACTTCTATTACCTTCAGTAATATCAATATAAATTCTACAAGCCATCAAATTATTTTTAATAGGCTTAGAATTCCAGATTCAGTATTATACCCAACTTCAAATTATTTAATTCAATGATTTAATTGTCAAATAATTTCTGATATCCGTAATTCAAGGTAAAACTACACTATTGAATATTTAAAATCGATTAAATATTCCGATTTAAATTGCTTAAAAATTCCGGGTCGTCACAGGATTCTTGTAGGAGTATTAGGGCTCTGTTCTTTCCAAACCTCTAGGTAATTGGAAGGCATCTAGATTTATGATGTGACGCCCCACCTCTATACCCACGCTAGCTAAGAACATTACGGTGAATGCTGTCAACTAGCACGGAGAATAAGGCTGTTGAGGAGCGACCATCCGTGTAATTGCTTTGCGCGAGCATCGATATGTCAGATAGTATAACATGCATTTCTTTATCAAGAGGGAAATCTGACATACCAACACAATCTCAAAGCTACTACACAGTGGCTATAATATCTTCAGAAACAAATATAGAAATAAACATAACATAAATCAGTCACAGACAATTCATATCACAAAGGCGGAAATAGATATGAATATTACACTAGGAAGTGTACATCAGAGTAGTGGTCTAAAAAGATCCACAATATCACAAAAGAATAGTTACACGAACTACACAAAAGAATAAGTATACATTATGGAGTCTATATCTCAAATGTATACAACAAAAACTACTAATCTAAGTAGTTAACCAAAAGTCAGAGGAAGTAATCCCGGATGTAAAGTCAAGCAGAAGCACCTGTAACATCTCGGTCTGACCCGAGTATTATTTAATAAGAAAATAATAAACGGATCAGTCTAACTATAAATATCAGATGAAACGATATAGAGTAAGAGATATGACTAAACATATGATAATCACAATGCCAAGCTGTGATATATATAAGTAATTGAAAATCAACAAGAGATTAATCAATATCACAAAATCTACACAAGAATCAAAGAAATGTCATACTCCTTATTTCGTTCACCAAACCACAAATATTGACGATTATACCAATGTCAATCACAAAAGTCAATGACACACAAATTCACCAATGCACAAATATTGATAAAACTTATCAATGGAAATCACGAAAATTGGTGAAAAACAAATTCTAGAAATCATCTCAAGAAATCCAGAAATCACAAAAAGGGGGGAAAGGCCTATCATAAACGGGAGCATAAAGCTTACCAACACGTGTATCACAAACGGAACGCTAATTCCATGGTTGCTAACCATCACAAATTGAGTCGAAGCTCCATAAACAGCCCGAAGACCATGGGTTGCTACCCCACCAATTTGAGTCGAAACTCCACAAAATGGGGTTTAGTCTCCCTCGCAGACAAAGAGACATCGCACATTGCTAGTCTAAATCACAAAGATGATCGTCATGATCAACGAGAAGTGTCAATTACACTAAGCTAGTAAATATATGAGTTTAGCTTCATGTCCCATAACCACTTTCTTAACTTAAATATTTACGAACAAACTGTAGATCTCCACTATAAAATTGTCACAAGAGATTCAATCGAACAAGTCCAAGAATTAACCGACGAAGTAAACGCAAGCATTTCATACCACTCGTTTTACTAAGTCATTTAATTAGATTTCTCATACGAGTGAGGTAAAGGTTTGAATATACTAATAGATTGGAAAACGGTTTAAGAAACGAGCTTTGTACTAAAATAGTGTTGAAATCATTTGAAGAAAGAGTTTAGATATTTTCTACTAGTATAGAAAACCTTTATATTTTTAAAGTGACAAATCACAAAGAAGATTGTAGGAACAATCAATCACTAAAATTCACATACGAAGATGTGAACAAAAATCCAACGAAACCGATAAAGAATCCATCGAAATGGCTATTCAAAAATCCCTAAAAAGGAGTCATCAAAGTCATAATAAATGATAACAACCAATAGAAAACAACACGAATCGATTAAAGTTGGAAATTCAAGCAACTAGGCGAAATAGGCAAAATTTCATCAGGTCGGTCGGCCGGCTACAGAGCTCGGTAGACCAGACCTTGTTTCAGAAATTTTCTCGGGAAGCAGGTTGGTCGGCTGAGCCATGTAGCCAGTTGACCGGACCAGAGACAGAAAGGTGCCTATGCACCTTAGTAGCAGGTCGGTCGACCGGCCCAAGGGTTCGGTCGGCCGACCTTGATGTTCTGCAAATTGAAACCCAATTAATTAATGTGCAAACTCGGCCAATTCGCAACCGAACGAGCATGGACGATAGGAAATTATGCCCAA
Organism: Allium cepa; assembly: GCA_030765085.1. Lineage (NCBI taxonomy): Eukaryota > Viridiplantae > Streptophyta > Magnoliopsida > Asparagales > Amaryllidaceae > Allium > Allium cepa. Next base: position 181,222,768 of record CM060940.1, read on the forward strand.
CGGCTACCCGATCCTATTGGCTCCTCGATGCATCACCAAAAACGCATTTGAACATCAAAGCTATTATTTTTAAGGATTTGAACACAAAACACTAAAAATTGGAATATTCACCAAACCAATCCAAACCAAAAGCAATTCCACACGAATAAGTGTTAGGAATTCATACCTAACAATCGAAGATAAATATAAGCATAGATGTGAGATAAAAATCTCACCTTTGAACCCAAGCAATTAAAGAAGAAGCTTGAAAGCAAAAGGGGAATCAACCACTCTTCAAATCCAACTCAAGAAGCTTGATTCTAAGCTAAAAAGAGAAACATTTCCCAAATTAGGTTTAGGAATTTTTTGAAATCAAAGAGAGAAAGAGTTGGAGAAGAAGAAGAGAAGCTTACCAATGGGTTCTTCTATTAGTTTGGAGCTAGAGTTTGATTTGCAAAAGAAAACTAGGGCTTGGAGTTTTAATTTCCTCTTCCACTCTCCATTAATATAAAAGCTTGAGTATTAGGAAATGAGGAATGAAGTAATGAAGAGGAGAAGGGGTTGGGACTGAATACATAAGTGGGGTTATTGGGCTCAGCCCAAACCAAAGCCCTAAGTAAAAAGTAGCAAAAATCAACTTACTCCAAACATATCGAAGCTTATACTCAAAAAGGTCGCAAACGGCATTTTAAACTCAATGGGAGTGGTCCCGAGTCCTAATTCGACCGTATGCAAAAAGTAGCTTTTCGGACTAAATTCCGAGTATCGATAAAATATTTAAATAAAATATTTAAATATAAAAATCGACAAATATGCGGGTTGTTACAGACTCCCCTCCTTAAAGAAATTGCGTCCTCGCAATATTTAAGAAGAAGATATATAGTAACAACCATAAAAGCATATTCAACACAAAAGAAATTTGAAATAAAAGGTTCACCTTAAATAGCACAGGAAAGTAAGTCCGGATGTGATCGCTCGATGAACTCTCTAGAATCCCAAGAGCAATCCCTAGGATTTGAGGACCATTGAACTTTCACAAGAGAAACATCTTTATTTCGAAGACATTTGACCTCCGAAGAAATAACTCGAATAGGATGCTGCTCATAAGTTAAATTAGGCGAAACTTCAATTTCTTCCACAACACCGGGCTCAAGAATAGAATCGGAATCTCGAAGACTCTTCCAAAGTTGAGAAACGTGAAACACGTCATGGATAGCAGAAAATTGAGCCGGTAATAAAAGGCGATAAGCCATGGAACCAACACGTTCAGCGATAGGAAATGGTCCAACGTATCGAGGCGCTAACTTTCCCGATCGACTGAAACGTACAACACCCTTCATAGGTGAAACACGAATGAACACAAGATCTCCCACAGAAAATTCTAACTTCCTTCTCCGGTTATCGGCATAGGATATTTGTCTACTTTGGGCTTCTTTCATCCTATGTCGAATAAGTTCAATCTTCTCTGTGGAATCACGAATAAAGTCTGGACCTAAAACCAGCTTCTCACCGGCCTCAAGCCAAAAAGAAGGAGATCGACATGGCCTTCCATAGAGTGCCTCGAAAGGTGCCATACCAATACTAGATTGCAAGCTATTATTATAGGAAAATTCAACAAGTGAAATATGATCTTTCCAACTTTCACCAAAATCAAGAACACATGCACGAAGAAGATCTTCAAGAGTTTGATTCACACGCTCGGTTTGTCCATCGGACTGAGGATGATAAGCGGTGCTAAAATTAAGCTTCGTTCCCAAAGCTTTTTGAAGACTTTTCCAAAATCCACTAGTAAACAATGGATCATGATCGCTAACTATAGAAGTAGGAACTCCATGTAATTTAACAATCTCTTTAACAAAGAGTTTGGCCAAAAGAGGAACGGTTCGGTTAGTCCGAATGGGAATAAAATGGGCGGATTTAGTAAGTCTATCAACAATCACCCATAAGCTATCATGACCCAAACGAGAACGGGGAAGGCCATCTATAAAATCCATGGAAATTTGGTCCCACTTCCAAATTGGAATTTCCAAAGTTTGCAATAACCCACCGGGCCTTTGATGTTTGGCCTGAACAAGTTGGCAAGACATGCAACTCTTAACGAAGTTAGCAATATCAGATTTCATTCCCTCCCAATAATAAAGTCACTTCATATCCGCGTACATTTTCCTACTACCGGGATGATTGTTAAATTTAGAATGATGAGAATCTTCTAAAATATCTTTACGAAGCTCACTAATATTTGGCACGATAAGTTTACCAAATTTCCGAATGCCGCAATGAGAATCAATATCAAAGTCTTTCAAACCTTCAATATCAATTTTATCCTTAATATTTTGGCCAAGAAGAGCCAAGTCAGGATCTAGCCTTTAAGCTTCAAGAATGCGATGTAAAAGAGAAGGATGTGCCTCAAGGCTACATAAAACAAGAGAAGGACATAAATCGAAAACACGATCTTGAATCTCACAAGTGGATAAAATCTCGAGATCGTTCCATTCGGATATCATCATAGAAACAACCGCTTGTTGTTTACAGCTAAGAGCATCGGCGACACGATTACCCTTACTGGGAGTATAAAGGATATCAAGATCATATGGTGCAAGAAACTCGAGCCAACGCTGTTGACGCAAATTAAGTTCCTTTTGAGAGAATAAATACTTCAAAGACTTATGATCGGTATAAAGAATAAATTTCTCTCCCAAAAGATAATGATGCCAAATTCGAAGAGCAAAAACAATAGCTGCGAGCTCTAAATCATGAGTGGCAAATCTAATCTCATCAAGCTTCAATTGCCTAGAAGCATAAGCAATAACACGTTCTCTTTGCATAAGAACGGAACCCAAACCAACGCGACTAGCATCGGTGTAAACAATAAAATCTTGGTTTCCATTGGGAATCACAAGAATAGGAGCATCGGAAAGGAGTTCTTTTAATTTCTGAAAAGAAGCTTCACATTTGTCCGACCAAATGTATTTAACACCTTTCTTTGTTAAGCCAGTAAGAGGGACGACAATTTTAGAAAAGTCTTTAATGAACCGACGGTAATAACCCGCCAATCCGAGAAAACTACGAATCTCTCTCACATTCTCCGGTCTCTTCCAATCTTGAATCGCTTCAATCTTTGAAGGATCTACTGAAATTCCAGATTCGGATATAATATGATCGAGAAACTTCACACTAGATTGCCAAAAATGGCATTTAGAACATTTTGCTTTCAATTGATTACTCCTAAGAGTTTCCAACACAATCCAAAGATGTTTTTCATGCTCCTCCTCGGTTTTAGAATACACAAGAATATCATCAATAAAGATGAGAACAAACCGGTCGAGAAAATCTTTGAAAACTCGATTCATAAGGTCAACGAAATAAGCTGGGGCATTCGCCAACCCAAATGGCATAACAAGCCATTCATAAGATCCATATCGAGTACGGAACGATGTCAAAGGAATACTATCCTCAGTAATACAAAGCTGATGAAAACCGATAGCTAAGTCTAATTGTGAAAAGACTCTAGCACCACTAAGCTGATGAAAACCGATAGCTAAGTCTAATTGTGAAAAGACTCTAGCACCACTAAGCTGATCGAATAGATCATCAATCCGAGGTAAAGGATATTTATTCTTGATTGTAAGATCATTAAGCTTGCGGTAGTCAATGCAAAGCCTAAGTGTACCATCAGAATTCTTCACAAAAATAGCTGAAGCTCCCTAAGGCGAGGAACTAGAGTGAATAAATTGCTTCGTCTCCAATTCAGATAATTGTTTACGCATCTCCTCGTTTTCTTTATTGGACATACGATAAGGAGGACGGGTAATAGGTTGAGCTCCAGGAATAAGATTAATTTTGAACTCAATTGCTCGCTTAGGTGGTAATCCTAAAACGGGCTCAAATATGTCGGAAAATTCACGAACAACGTGAATAAGAGAAATAATATCTTCCTCATCATCATTATCGTCATCATGAGGATTTAAAGAATATAAAGATGCAACCAAGCTGGAATCCGAATCTTTAAGATTAATAGAAATCTGCTTTACAGATTGAGGATGTCGAAGATGAATAGTCCGCTCAGGACATAGGATATGAGCCTCATATCGGTTAAGCCAATCCATTCACAAAATCATTCCAAAGCCTAAATAACACATGACATGCAAATCGGCTTGGAAGGAAAAATCACACAAAATAATCTCGATATCTTTACACAATAAACTGATTGTTGCGGATCCACCAACCGGATTCGCAATTGTCAAAGAAGTCATTAAACACAAAACATCCAAAGAAAAAGTATCAACAATTTCTTTTGATATAAAAGAATGGGACGCACCCGTATCAAAAAGAACTCGAATAGGATGATCATGAAATAAAATAATTCCATCCAGAATAGAATGAGTAATACCTTGGCCACGATATGTGTTGCCAGGGGGTTGAGCAACTTTTAACTTTCCCTCCTTCTTGCCCTGAAGCTTGGGGCATACATGCATAAAATGGTCCGGGCTTTTACAATAGCGACAAGTACGAGGCTTTGAACACTTGTTCGCAAAATGGTCTCTGGAACCACAGTTAAAGCATTTCCCTTCAGTAGAGGAAAAGGTCTTTGCAGCAGGAGTTGCTTGCCTCCCTTTCTTATTGGGATAAGGACCTTTGAATTTGTTTGGCCTCTTCTTGTTGTTGAAGTTTGGTTTGGAACCCACCACTTCAACATCATTCTCCCTATCCGCCTCTTCAAGACGAAGAGCGATATCAATGAGTTGGTCGAAAGAAACTTTTAATTTTAGAAGTAATGGCATCTTGAGATTTTTATTTAAGCCATAGACGAATCTCTGATTTTTCTTCAAAGGGGCGTTGATGTATTCAACCCCATATTTGGAGAGAGATTCAAAAGACGCAACATAATCTGCCACGGAAGATTAACCTTGAACAAGGTCTATAAAACGGCGAGCCAAAGTCACCTTCTCAGCTTTTGGTACGAATTTTAACTCAAAGCGCTCTCGGAATTTCTCCCAGGTGAGATCTGCTTCATTAATCTTAGAAATAAGAAGTTCGTACCAGTCTAATGCTCTTTCTTGGAGCATACTAGAGGCCACCGGAACTCGGTGAAGGTCAATAAGATTCATGCGAGAAAAGATTCGATCTCATGACCTTAGCCAAGCCTGTACTTCAATAACAGTTTCGGAACCTTTGAATGGCTTCCCACCCAAATTAGTGTAATCGCTGCACAAGCGTGCAAATCCCGACTTTGGGCGAGTAGGTTTCGGGTTAGCTCCAGTTGCTTGAGCATTTGTCACTAAATCAAGAAGCTGTTGAGCAGTCATAAAAACTCCATCCTGGGGTGGAGTGCTAGAAGGTACGGCTCTGGGGCGGCCTGGTCTAGACATTTCTCTTCCTTTAGAAAGAAAGAAAGAAGAAGAAAAAGGTTATTAACCAAATGAATATCAAGCAATCTTGATAGATAAGACAATGAATCATAAAGAAAATAGGATGAATCGGTACGAAGACTCGGATTAAATCCTAAAGCACGACTCCTAAGAAGGACTTAGGACTACGATCCTTGTTATAATATTCCATATTGTTTCGAAGTTTGGCTCTGATATCAAGCTGTGACGCCCCACCTCTATACCCACACTAGCCTAGAACATTACGGTGAATGCTATCAACTAGCACGGAGAACAAGGCTGTTGAGGAGTGACCATCCGTGTAATTGCTTTGCGCGAGCATCGATATGTGAGATAGTATAACATGCATTTCTTTATCAAGAGGGAAATCTGACATAGCAACACAATCTCAAAGCTACTACACAGTGGCTATAATATCTTCAGAAAAAAATATAGAAATAAACATAACATAAATCAGTCACAGACAATTCATATCACAAAGGCAGAAATAGATATGAATATTACACTAGGAAGTGTACATCAGAGTAGTGGTCTAAAAAGATCCACAATATCACAAAAGAATAGTTACACGAACTACACAAAAGAATAAGTATACATTATGGAGTCTATATCTCAAATGTATACAACAAAAACTACTAATCTAAGTAGTTAACCAAAAGTCAGAGGAAGTAATCCCGGATGTAAAGTCAAGCAGAAGCACCTGTAACATCTCGGTCTGACCCGAGTATTATTTAATAAGAAAATAATAAACGGATCAGTCTAACTATAAATATCAGATGAAACGATATAGAGTAAGAGATATGACTAAACATATGATAATCACAATGCCAAGCTGTGATATATATAAGTAATTGAAAATCAACAAGAGATTAATCAATATCACAAAATCTACACAAGAATCAAAGAAATGTCATACTCCTTATTTCGTTCACCAAACCACAAATATTGACGATTATACCAATGTCAATCACAAAAGTCAATGACACACAAATTCACCAATGCACAAATATTGATAAAACTTATCAATGGAAATCACGAAAATTGGTGAAACACAAATTCTAGAAATCATCTCAAGAAATCCAGAAATCACAAAAAGGAGGGAAAGGCCTATCACAAACGGGAGCATAAAGCTCACCAACACGTGTATCATAAATGGAACGCTAATTCCATGGTTGCTAACCATCACAAATTGAGCCGAAGCTCCACAAACGGCCCGAAGACCATGGGTTGCTACCCCACCAATTTGAGTCGAAACTCCACAAAACGGGGTTTAGTCTCCCTCGCAGACAAATAGATATCGCACATTGCTAGTCTAAATCACAAAGATGATCGTCATGATCAATGAGAAGTGTCAATTACACTAAGCTAGTAAATATATGAGTTTAGCTTCATGTTCCATAACCACTTGCTTAACTTAATTATTTACGAACAAACTATAGATCTCCACTATAAAATTGTCACAAGAGATTCAATCGAACAAGTCCAAGAATTAACCGACGAAGTAAACGCAAGCGTTTAATACCACTCGTTTTACTAAGTCGTTTAATTAGATTTCTCATACGAGTGAGGTAAAGGTTCGAATATACTAATAGATTGGAAAACGGTTTAAGAAAAGAGCTTTGTACTAAAATAGTGTTGAAATCATTTGAAGAAAGAGTTTTGATATTTACTACTAGTATAGAAAACCTTTATATTTTTAAAGTGACAAATCACAAAGAAGATTGTAGGAACAATCAATCACTAAAATTCACATACGAAGATGTGAACAAAAATCCAACAAAACCGATAAAGAATCCATCGAAATGGATATTCAAAAATCCCTAAAAAGGAGCCATCAAAGTCATAACAAATGATAAAAACAAATAGGAAACAACACGAATCGATTAAAGTTGGAAATTCAAGCAACTAGGCGAAATAGGCAAAATTTCATCAGGTCGGTCGGCCGGCTACAGAGCTCGGTCGACCGGACCTTGTTTCAGAAATTTTCTCGGGAAGCAGGTCGGTCGGCTGAGCCCTGTAGCCAGTCGACCGGACAAGAGACAAAAAGGTGCCTATGCACCTTAGTAGCAGGTCGGTCGACCGACCCAGGGGTTCGGTCGGTCGACCCTGATGTTCTGCAAATTGAAACCCAATTAATTGAAGTGTGAACTCCACCAATTCGCAACCGAACGAGCATGGACGATAGGAAATTATGCCCAACGGCTACCCGATCCTATTGGCTCCTCGATGCATCACCAAAAACGCATTTGAACATCAAAGCTATGATTTTTAAGGATTTGAACCCAAAACACTAAAAATTGGAATATTCACCAAATCAATCCAAACCAAAAGCAATTGCACACGAATAAGTGTTAGGAATTCATACCTAACAATCGAAGATAAATATAAGCATAGATGTGAGATAAAAATCTCACGTTTGAACCCAAGCAATTAAAGAAGAAGCTTGAAAGAAAAAGGGGAATCAACCACTCTTCAAATCAAACTCAAGAAGCTTGATTCTAAGCTAAAAAGAGAAACATTTCACAAATTAGGTTTAGGAATTTTCTGAAATCAAAGAGAGAAAGAGTTGGAGAAGAAGAAGAGAAGCTTACCAATGGGTTCTTCTATTAGTTTGGAGCTAGAGTTTGATTTGCAAAAGAAAACTAGGGCTTGGAGTTTTAATTTCCTCTTCCACTCTCCATTAATATAAAAGCTTGAGTATTAGGAAATGAGGAATGAAATAATGAAGAGGAGAAGGGGTTGGGACTGAATACATAAGTGGGGTTATTGGGCTCAGCCCAAACCAAAGCCCTAAGTAAAAAGTAGCAAAAATCAACTTACACCAAACATATCGAAGCTTATACTCAAAAAGGTCGCAAATGGCATTTTAAACTCAATGGGAGTGGTCCCGAGTCCTAATTCGACCGTATGCAAAAAGTAGCTTTTCGGACTAAATTCCTAGTATCAATAAAATATTTAAATAAAATATTTAAATATAAAAATCGACAAATATGCGGGTTGTTACAGATGACTTCTATAAGACTCTTAATTTGGATAAATGTATGTAATGTATGAACTACTAGTATGTAGTGAACTAATGTATGGAATCATTTTGGACTTAGGACTTAAATGTTTAAGATAAACTTCAAAGGTTGGGATTTAAATTTAAGTTTGGTGATAAATTGAATTTCAAAGATTTAGTTGTTTAAAAGGGATTTGAAATATTGTTTGAATTTTGAAATAAGTTTAAAATGGATTTTGGATTCAGGATTGAACGGTTTAAAGATATAAGTTAATTTGATTTAAAGGATTAAATCAACCTTTAAAACTTAACTCGAATTTATAATTCGAGATGGTTTAAAATTGGGATCTAAATTGCCTTAGTTCAAAATGAATTTAGTCTAAATTAATTTAAATTGAAGATGGATAAGTATAAAATTCAAATGGAAAATTTGAATTGAATTAATTTGAAATAAATTCAAAGATTTAATGAGTTCAAATTCAAATGGGAATTGGGACTAATTTATAGAAATTGAAAGAATTTGAAATTGAAGTGGATTCAATTTGAAATTAGTCTAAATTAAATTGGATAATTTGGAATTGTAGTTAAAATGAAAATATTTAAAATTAAGTGGAATTTGATTTGAATTTGGAAAGAAATTGAGGTTAATTCAACTTGAATTGGGGTTAAACCAATTTCAGTGGAAATTGAAGTTATTTAAATTGGAATTGAGTCAATTTAAATGGAAGTGGAAATTTAATTTGAATGGATGGGGAAGTGAACAGTGATGACTCTGGACTATTTTTAATATAAATTGTTTTAATATAAACTTATTCTTCCAAGCTATTTAATATATACAATTTTTTTAAAGCCAAACTATCGTATACTTATTTTACAATTATTTTTGGAACTATTTATGTCACGATCCAAATTCCAGCGTTGGAAAATCGACATCCGTACTCCACCGTACTTGAATGCCGGAGATTCAAACGTTGAAATTCGAGTCGCGCCGGAGCTTATAACACATTAAGTAAATAACACAGCGGAAGAAATGAATAGCATATATCAATATACAACATTTGATACAATAACTGATACAACATGAATAATACAACAGAATGGTACAATAGATATCAACATTATCAGAGATACAAAGAATAGCAGCGGAAATATAATAATAACACTAGCAGCGGAACAAATCTCCAAAATAGTCTTCAAGAAAGAACTCCAGTATCAGCAATCTCCATCTCCAAAGCACCAATCCAGAAATAGCTCGAACTCCAAATCAAGATGAAGAGAAACAACTCGATCCAAAATGCGATTGCCAAATCCTAAGGCTGAAAGCTATCGAATCTACACCTACTATAGATTATCTGAAAATCCAAACTCTAGACTGCCCGTGTGGGAAAATAGTGGGCACCCAGAGTTTAGAAAAGGAATAATAAACTCCAGGTCAGTCATGGGACTGGTATGAGCAAACAAAAACATTTGGTCTTTTAAAAACAAACAAGAGATTTTAAATTTGAAATCCGCAATGCTTTTTGGAAAATGAAACTACCATAAGGCCTCCCGGCACACACACAATGCAAACGCACACATGGGGGAGATTTCTCCTTATGATAGTCAAACATGCTTACTACGAGAAAAATTCTTTGATATTATTACTAGTGCATAGTGGAAAATCTTTCGAAAGTATAATATAAATCCTAGCCAGCATAGGTACCATGATATTATGCCTACTATAGCTGCCATGTTAAATGGCAGGTTCTACAACTAAAACCGTACATGGCACGTAATTGAAGAATGGATTTCCAACAAATGGTCAGGCTAAGGAACTTCCTATTGCCACATGGGAACGCCTCTGGCGGGACGCCCCGAGAACTAACGTTACGGTTAGATCTCTGCCAACACAAGGCCGGGTTACCTCTATAAATAGGTAACTACTACACGAATATGCCATCCCCCGGTCCTTTGGGACCTTTATCCGAGAGCTCTCCAACAACAACATCACACAGTAATAATATAGTGTGTCCACATGAGTAAGTATCTGGGCTCCATACCATGATACCACCCTTTTCCAGAAGGGAATGACATACCCTAAAGGGCGCGACCCTCATAACCTTGCCGCATATTCCTGTTTCGACCATTTCCGGGGAGTGAGGTCCTGATGAAGTCTCGTCCACAAAGCTAAGCTTTGTGCAACAAAGCCATGCTTTGGGTCCACAGATGACCAAAGCAAAGATCACAAGGATAAATGATTAACAAATGATCATATCACAAACAATCAACCAATGATCATCACACAGCAGCACTCAGCATGTCACATTACCAAATTGGGAATATGTCACTGATAAATATCAACTACATAACCTCTGAGCTCGTACGTCTCAAAGAAGGGTGTTAAGCTAAGAGAATAAATTCTCCGCCACCAAGCAGAAATGTATTTGATAGAGATCAGTTAATATCTCAAAGTGTAATGTCGGACATACAACCATACAAGTCTGTTCCGGGTTCGAACAGAACCGAAGGCACTTCCGAAGAAGCCCTTGCAAATCCGGATAATCCCTAATCACGTCCGGACTTCCCATCACATATGGAGATCTCTATACCGGGGATCGGCCAGTGCAGAGACAATCGACGAGTTATCCTTTCGTTTTCGGAAATAACCGGTCTTCACCACCGGTCTTCAATTGCTATCCATAACGTCGTATCACTATTCGGAATGGGCTATATGACACAAGGTCCTCTCCCGGCTAAACCGAATAATGAGCGCCATATTTTAAAACGTATGGGTATGGGATTTTAGTTAAGTCACAATTTATAAAAATCCAAAACTTTTCTTTCAATGGTTAAACAAAATACCATTCTAAATCTTTAAACCAAAAAGATTTATTCACAAAGTTTCACCTAGTTTCACAAAGATCTATTCATAGATTTCAAAAAAACAACTTCCATTTCAATTTGATTAACCCAATAAATCTTTAAATTAAAGATTTAATTTACAACTTTCAAAACACGTTCCAAAGATTAATTAATAACTCGGAAAAACCATTTTCCATTTTCAAAACTTGAATCCCTTTTCAACACACATTAGAAATCCATTTCTTATATGAAAGCTTCTATTATTTGAAAACAACAGTTTTCGTTTCCAAAATCCAATTCTATAATTTGAAACTTGGGTTAATTTTAAATTCCAAAATATCACCTTTTAAATTGGTTTAAAAACCATATAAATCCATTTATAAGTTGAATAACCTTTTAAACCTTAGTTTCCACATTATAGAATTCAATCTCAAATATTGAATTCAAATTTAAATTAAATTATTTAAATTTCAAACTCAATCAAGTTATTCAAAATACCCATTTTCAAAAGCTTCAATTCCAAAACTATTTTGGATTCAAAAGGTTAAAATTTAAAAAAAACAATTTCAAAATCTGTGACTTAACAAATTTCCACGTGCAACACATACTTGTGTGTGTATGAGTGTGGTCCAGGGGTTTTACACAATAGTGCAACATCATCAAATATCACAGATTCAATTATTACGATTCGATGTGGGTTTCGGATAACTAAATGGAATCCGACTCCCTGTCGCATCGAAATTCAAATGTCGTTCTACGGGTCAGGGTTTGCATAACAATATATACATCATAGAAATAACAGCTTAGCACAAAACATCACATAGCATCGCATCACATATCAAATATATCAATCCATCACACAACATCAATAACAATCAAACATCTTTAATTAAGATGAATAGCCCGTGTGGTTAAAATTTTATTACTCACATAATTACCTTTGTTAGTAATTTTAATCAATGATTAATTTTAATTGATTGAGTCTTAACCACCTTCATTAACTAATCACTTCCTTAATTAATTATCTTAATTAATTAATCCTTAGTTGTAATTAATAAAATCTTAATCACTTTTATAAATGGGCCTTAATTAATTAATCTCAAGACTTAATTAAAATTGTTAATTATTTAATCAATCATCCATATTCCTAATTAACTAAATAGTTAATTATCCCACTTAATTATTTTAAAAAATTAATGAACCCAATCATTGAATTTTATTTATCTTTTAGATAAATATTTCTTACTTAATTAAAGAATTTAAATTTCACTTTTAAGTTTCATTTTAAACTTAAGATAAAAATTAGCTTAAACAAGGTTTTAATACAATTCAAAAACCTTTATCTCATATTTTAAAAGAAACACATGCTTAACAAAAATTGGTTTTAAAGGGTTTTAAATATCAATTCAATTTAAATTCAAACTTATTTTAAAAACTGAAATAAAAGTTTAATTCCAGATTTAAACTCACTTTTAAATTTCTGATTTAAAATTTTAAACTTCCAATTCAATTTCAAAACACATATATGCTTTTACACTTTTTAAAATCTAATTTAAATTTGAAAATATGAATTATTTCAAATCTCAGACAAACAAATTTGAATTCTTATTCAACTTTAGATTTTTCAAACTCAGTTTATATTCAACTTGCATTATAAACTTTACATTTAAATTAAGAAACAAGTTTTTTGTGTTTTTATTTAAAAACCGAAACTAAGATTTAAAAATTCAAATGATTTCAAAACCTAGATTTAACTGTTGAATCCATATTTAATTTCAGGTTCAAAAACTTAGTTCAGATTTTAGATTTCAAATTCAACTTGTTTTAAAGCCTATATTTATAAATCTAAACTTCCAGATTTAATATTTGAAACCAATATTCTTTTATGCCTAAAAGTTGTTTCAACCCAACTCTAACTTCAAAATTTAAATTATTTCAAATTTAGATTTCAAACTTCCTAAATTCAGATTCAATCTCAGGTTCAAACTTAGTTTAAATTTCTAATTTACATTTTTTGAAACTTGCTTTGATATTTTAAGAACAGAACAGGTTTCTGTTTTAAACCAGAAAAAAATGTTATTATTTTTTTTTTAATTTACTTCGAGTCAGATGTTACTTTACTTCGAGTCAGACACCTAAGAACTTCGAGTCACTCACGAAATCGACTCTAGAAGAAAACTTAAAACATTTTTCCCTCTGCTTCAATCAAACACTGATACAACCCAATACCATGTGCACGTGCACCACCACCAGAACCCCCTCCGGCCTCCGATCACCTCACTGGCACATCAGCAACCCATGCAGCTACTCAACTAAATCATCAACTGGTGCTACCATCATCAGGAATCAAGAATGATACCCAATGCCAAAACCTGGAAATGAAACCAAGTCCCCCTTCAAAACCTGTCATCGCCTCGCATCCGCCCCTCCGACCACCGTGACCCCTGAGACTCCGGTGATGACTTCAACCACGTCCAAGCTTCAACTGAGCGAAACCCCGTGCAACTCGATCAATTACATTAGCCGATAGGTTGAATTTTGTCAAACCCAGTAAAACTAGGGTTCAAAAATTCAAATCAAAATCGCAATTACAAAAACGAATTGCAACACAATCTAATATTTTTCCCCTCGTCCCTGATGTCTCCTCCACCTCCAGAAGCGATCACGACATCTCCAATCGATTGTGGAGATCGAAATACCCCAAAATGTATGATACAGTCAAAATAGAAGTGCTCTTGGAATATAGCATTTAAAATCATAATTTTTCTTGGAAAAATCATAGTTTTGTATGGAGATTGGATCTATAATCCTGAAACTTCAAATTATTATACTTGAGAATTTCACAAATTAAGATTAGCTCATCTGTTTTTAAACTTTAGAGTTGATGCAGGGTTGTTTAACTTAAATAATATTTTTAACCCATAGTTCATGGTGGAAATAAACACCATTTGTTTTCTGCCTTATCTAAACCAAGACTAAATCAAAAAGAAAAGGATTTAAGATCAAGCACAGACTTAAGTTTGAGGGAACAGGTATGCATCAGCAAACAATCAGGCATTTATAAATATGTACACAACAGATTTATAATGTATTTTCATTTCTACTTTAAAACATGCAAGTGTACTCAACAGCATAACATCACCCATCACAAGCATCAAACATAAAAAAAAAAAAAAAAACAGAGGTAAAAGTGTTTGCTCGCAAGCATGGAAACAGGGAAGTAACTAACAACAGAGTTTAATATATGCATCATATAAAAGAGGGTGAAGGATTGCTCACCTGTTTTTGAAGGACAGAGGAGAATTTCCTTTGAGCCTGAACTATATTTTTTTTCTTTTTTTTCTTTAAAGCTTGAAGTCACCACTGCAAAGAACTTTGGATTTTGTTTAAAGCTTCCAACTTGTTCTATTTTCCCAGCTGCAGACTTCAGGTCTTTTTCCTTTTTCACTTACTTTGAATTCCTTTTTGTTAACTAATTAAACATGATTGTTTAAATCTTGTTTGAATTACTGATTTCACCATTAAACTCAAATTCATTTAAAAAAAAAACTTACTTGCCTTTGAATTTGTTTTAGAGATACACTGCACTTGACAAAACTGAAGCTATCCCATGTTGAATTGCTTCAGACTTCAAACTGAATTGATTTTGGCCTTTTGAATGTTTGCTTCAACTGTTTTATCTCTGATTCCCAGTTCTTGATTTATTGAGTTGATCACTTAGCATTATTCTCTCACAAGTTCATGTTGTTTTGCTCAAATCTGTATAGACAGATTTTGTTCCAGATTTGATTTTGAATCCCTTTGCATTGCTTAAATCTTTAGATTGTTTTCCAGATTTCTTTTTTTTTTTCTTTTGCTTTGTTTTCGAACTGAACTTAAATTTGAATTGTATACATTCCTTTGGTGTTTAGATTGAAATGCCAAATCTTTGATTACTGATTTGTTCAGATTTTGTAAGATGTTTAATATGATTGCATATGGGAAAATGAAGAGTTTTTGTAATTTTTTTATCTTATTATTTTATTTAAATAATAATGTTGAATGCCATTTGTACAAAAATATCAAAATCTCTAGATCTTGTTAATTATCTTACTCCAAACCCATGTGCAAGTGTATCTCTTTACTTCCTTATGTATATTTACATTTGTAATTTCACAAGACAAAGGTTTTTTTTTTATAAATTTTTATATCATATCTATTTTATAAATAAATGTACTTTTTCTCTATTTACACAAACAAAAATTATATTCCCATTAATCTCTTGTATTAAATTTTTTTTTTTGTTTGTTCAACATGTTTATACACTAATATATTTATACAATTTACATTCTTACATTTTTTTTTGTTTTGTACAAAAAAATATTTTATAAAAAGAAAAGAATGACTTTTAAATACTTTGATTTTTATATTAACAATAGTTACATTTATTTATTTAAGGGAATTTGACTTAAGAAAAAATATTTTAAAAATGAGTACACTAATTTTTTTTCTTTTATTGCCACTTCCAAAAATTAATAAAATTAAAAATTTTAGAAACAACTATCATTATCTTTTTATTAATCTTAAGCTTTTAAATTTAAATTTTATTTTTAATACATTTTATTTTGAATTTTATACTTTGGTACATTTACAAATAATATTCTCAATTTATTTCCAAAAATAAATTTAATTGCCAAATTAAACTTAATAAATTTTCGGGGATGTTACAGATTTCCCCCCTTAAAAGAATTTCGTCCTCGAAATTGCAAGGAAGACGAGAAAGAATAGATAATAGATAAAGAAATGATTGATCAGATCATAATCGAGATATTTATTCTGTATTTGGTTTACCAAATCAGAATATCGATAATATGAGAACAAACTCATACAATATTACACAAGATATTTAGGTTCACCTGTCTACGAATATGTAAGGGCATTGATTAGTTCGAAGAGATAACTAATCGTTCGTAGAATATGTTGGATCCCAGAGAATAGATAGATGGATCAAATCTTCATATTAGTTAACCGTTTTAACTTAATTTAAAATTTCCCATTTATTCAAATTTAAATTCTCAAATTCATTAGAGTTTAGATCGAAAAGCTGATAAGAATTCGATGAAGATACGAAGTAAGAATTTTCTACAACGATTCGTAGGGCCATCATCACACCGAAACTTCTTTCTGGAGCAGCTACGAAACAATCAAAAGAATTCGAAATCGAATCAAAGGAGATTGATAGAGAAATGTTGTTTCCGCTATTTCAGGGTATTGACCATTTGTAGTGGTATTTCCCTGTCCCCTATCTCGTTGTCGTCTCGCACTCATACTCACTATCAGTGAATATTAAGAGAATTTACTGAGGCATTCGAACGGATATCTTAGGGATATACTCATTCTAGGGTATACTTCACCCTATCTCTAATGAGCTACTTAATCTGTTATACTCCTGAGCTATGGTTTTAACCATCAGCTCTGATACCAAAATGTCACGATCCAAATTCCAGCGTTGGAAAATCGACATCCGTACTCCACCGTACTTGAATGCCGGAGATTCAAACGTTGAAATTCGAGTCGCGCCGGAGCTTATAACACATTAAGTAAATAACACAGCGGAAGAAATGAATAGCATATATCAATATACAACATTTGATACAATAACTGATACAACATGAATGATACAACAGAATGGTACAATAGATATCAACATTATCAGAGATACAAAGAATAGCAGCGGAAATATAATAATAACACTAGCAGCGGAACAAATCTCCAAAATAGTCTTCAAGAAAGAACTCCAGTATCAGCAATCTCCATCTCCAAAGCACCAATCCAGAAATAGCTCGAACTCCAAATCAAGATGAAGAGAAACAACTCGATCCAAAATGCGATTGCCAAATCCTAAGGCTGAAAGCTATCGAATCTACACCTACTATAGATTATCTGAAAATCCAAACTCTAGACTGCCCGTGTGGGAAAATAGTGGGCACCCAGAGTTTAGAAAAGGAATAATAAACTCCAGGTCAGTCATGGGACTGGTATGAGCAAACAAAAACATTTGGTCTTTTAAAAACAAACAAGAGATTTTAAATTTGAAATCCGCAATGCTTTTTGGAAAATGAAACTACCATAAGGCCTCCCGGCACACACACAATGCAAACGCACACATGGGGGAGATTTCTCCTTATGATAGTCAAACATGCTTACTACGAGAAAAATTCTTTGATATTATTACTAGTGCATAGTGGAAAATCTTTCGAAAGTATAATATAAATCCTAGCCAGCATAGGTACCATGATATTATGCCTACTATAGCTGCCATGTTAAATGGCAGGTTCTACAACTAAAACCGTACATGGCACGTAATTGAAGAATGGATTTCCAACAAATGGTCAGGCTAAGGAACTTCCTATTGCCACATGGGAACGCCTCTGGCGGGACGCCCCGAGAACTAACGTTACGGTTAGATCTCTGCCAACACAAGGCCGGGTTACCTCTATAACTAGGTAACTACTACACGAATATGCCATCCCCCGGTCCTTTGGGACCTTTATCCGAGAGCTCTCCAACAACAACATCACACAGTAATAATATAGTGTGTCCACATGAGTAAGTATCTGGGCTCCATACCATGATACCACCCTTTTCCAGAAGGGAATGACATACCCTAAAGGGCGCGACCCTCATAACCTTGCCGCATATTCCTGTTTCGACCATTTCCGGGGAGTGAGGTCCTGATGAAGTCTCGTCCACAAAGCTAAGCTTTGTGCAACAAAGCCATGCTTTGGGTCCACAGATGACCAAAGCAAAGATCACAAGGATAAATGATTAACAAATGATCATATCACAAACAATCAACCAATGATCATCACACAGCAGCACTCAGCATGTCACATTACCAAATTGGGAATATGTCACTGATAAATATCAACTACATAACCTCTGAGCTCGTACGTCTCAAAGAAGGGTGTTAAGCTAAGAGAATAAATTCTCCGCCACCAAGCAGAAATGTATTTGATAGAGATCAGTTAATATCTCAAAGTGTAATGTCGGACATACAACCATACAAGTCTATTCCGGGTTCGAACATAACCGAAGGCACTTCCGAAGAAGCCCTTGCAAATCCGGATAATCCCTAATCACGTCCGGACTTCCCATCACATATGGAGATCTCTATACCGGGGATCGGCCAGTGCAGAGACAATCGACGAGTTATCCTTTCGTTTTCGGAAATAACCGGTCTTCACCACCGGTCTTCAATTGCTATCCATAACGTCGTATCACTATTCGGAATGGGCTATATGACACAAGGTCCTCTCCCGGCTAAACCGAATAATGAGCGCCATATTTTAAAACGTATGGGTATGGGATTTTAGTTAAGTCACAATTTATAAAAATCCAAAACTTTTCTTTCAATGGTTAAACAAAATACCATTCTAAATCATTAAACCAAAAAGATTTATTCACAAAGTTTCACCTAGTTTCACAAAGATCTATTCATAGATTTCAAAAAAACAACTTCCATTTCAATTTGATTAACCCAATAAATCTTTAAATTAAAGATTTAATTTACAACTTTCAAAACACGTTCCAAAGATTAATTAATAACTCGGAAAAACCATTTTCCATTTTCAAAACTTGAATCCCTTTTTAACACACATTAGAAATCCATTTCTTATATGAAAGCTTCTATTATTTGAAAACAACAGTTTTCGTTTCCAAAATCCAATTCTATAATTTGAAACTTGGGTTAATTTTAAATTCCAAAATATCACTTTTAAATTGGTTTAAAAACCATATAAATCCATTTATAAGTTGAATAACCTTTTAAACCTTAGTTTCCACATTATAGAATTCAATCTCAAATATTGAATTCAAATTTAAATTAAATTATTTAAATTTCAAACTCAATCAAGTTATTCAAAATACCCATTTTCAAAAGCTTCAATTCCAAAACTATTTTGGATTCAAAAGGTTAAAATTTAAAAAAAACAATTTCAAAATCTGTGACTTAACAAATTTCCACGTGCAACACATACTTGTGTGTGTATGAGTGTGGTCCAGGGGTTTTACACAATAGTGCAACATCATCAAATATCACAGATTCAATTATTACGATTCGATGTGGGTTTCGGATAACTAAATGGAATCCGACTCCCTGTCGCATCGAAATTCAAATGTCGTTCTACGGGTCAGGGTTTGCATAACAATATATACATCATAGAAATAACAGCTTAGCACAAAACATCACATAGCATCGCATCACATATCAAATATATCAATCCATCACACAACATCAATAACAATCAAACATCTTTAATTAAGATGAATAGCCCGTGTGGTTAAAATTTTATTACTCACATAATTACCTTTGTTAGTAATTTTAATCAATGATTAATTTTAATTGATTGAGTCTTAACCACCTTCATTAACTAATCACTTCCTTAATTAATTATCTTAATTAATTAATCCTTAGTTGTAATTAATAAAATCTTAATCACTTTTATAAATGGGCCTTAATTAATTAATCTCAAGACTTAATTAAAATTGTTAATTATTTAATCAATCATCCATATTCCTAATTAACTAAATAGTTAATTATCCCACTTAATTATTTTAAAAAATTAATGAACCCAATCATTGAATTTTATTTATCTTTTAGATAAATATTTCTTACTTAATTAAAGAATTTAAATTTCACTTTTAAGTTTCATTTTAAACTTAAGATAAAAATTAGCTTAAACAAGGTTTTAATACAATTCAAAAACCTTTATCTCATATTTTAAAAGAAACACATGCTTAACAAAAATTGGTTTTAAAGGGTTTTAAATATCAATTCAATTTAAATTCAAACTTATTTTAAAAACTGAAATAAAAGTTTAATTCCAGATTTAAACTCACTTTTAAATTTCTGATTTAAAATTTTAAACTTCCAATTCAATTTCAAAACACATATATGCTTTTACACTTTTTAAAATCTAATTTAAATTTGAAAATATGAATTATTTCAAATCTCAGACAAACAAATTTGAATTCTTATTCAACTTTAGATTTTTCAAACTCAGTTTATATTCAACTTGCATTATAAACTTTACATTTAAATTAAGAAACAAGTTTTTTGTGTTTTTATTTAAAAACCGAAACTAAGATTTAAAAATTCAAATGATTTCAAAACCTAGATTTAACTGTTGAATCCATATTTAATTTCAGGTTCAAAAACTTAGTTCAGATTTTAGATTTCAAATTCAACTTGTTTTAAAGCCTATATTTATAAATCTAAACTTCCAGATTTAATATTTGAAACCAATATTCTTTTATGCCTAAAAGTTGTTTCAACCCAACTCTAACTTCAAAATTTAAATTATTTCAAATTTAGATTTCAAACTTCCTAAATTCAGATTCAATCTCAGGTTCAAACTTAGTTTAAATTTCTAATTTACATTTTTTGAAACTTGCTTTGATATTTTAAGAACAGAACAGGTTTCTGTTTTAAACCAGAAAAAAATGTTATTATTATTTTTTTTAATTTACTTCGAGTCAGATGTTACTTTACTTCGAGTCAGACACCTAAGAACTTCGAGTCACTCACGAAATCGACTCTAGAAGAAAACTTAAAACATTTTTCCCTCTGCTTCAATCAAACACTGATACAACCCAATACCATGTGCACGTGCACCACCACCAGAACCCCCTCCGGCCTTCGATCACCTCACTGGCACATCAGCAACCCATGCAGCTACTCAACTAAATCATCAACTGGTGCTACCATCATCAGGAATCAAGAATGATACCCAATGCCAAAACCTGGAAATGAAACCAAGTCCCCCTTCAAAACCTGTCATCGCCTCGCATCCGCCCCTCCGACCACCGTGACCCCTGAGACTCCGGTGATGACTTCAACCACGTCCAAGCTTCAACTGAGCGAAACCCCGTGCAACTCGATCAATTACATTAGCCGATAGGTTGAATTTTGTCAAACCCAGTAAAACTAGGGTTCAAAAATTCAAATCAAAATCGCAATTACAAAAACGAATTGCAACACAATCTAATATTTTTCCCCTCGTCCCTGATGTCTCCTCCACCTCCAGAAGCGATCACGACATCTCCAATCGATTGTGGAGATCGAAATACCCCAAAATGTATGATACAGTCAAAATAGAAGTGCTCTTGGAATATAGCATTTAAAATCATAATTTTTCTTGGAAAAATCATAGTTTTGTATGGAGATTGGATCTATAATCCTGAAACTTCAAATTATTATACTTGAGAATTTCACAAATTAAGATTAGCTCATCTGTTTTTAAACTTTAGAGTTGATGCAGGGTTGTTTAACTTAAATAATATTTTTAACCCATAGTTTATGGTGGAAATAAACACCATTTGTTTTCTGCCTTATCTAAACCAAGACTAAATCAAAAAGAAAAGGATTTAAGATCAAGCACAGACTTAAGTTTGAGGGAACAGGTATGCATCAGCAAACAATCAGGCATTTATAAATATGTACACAACAGATTTATAATGTATTTTCATTTCTACTTTAAAACATGCAAGTGTACTCAACAGCATAACATCACCCATCACAAGCATCAAACATAAAAAAAAAAAAAAAAACAGAGGTAAAAGTGTTTGCTCGCAAGCATGGAAACAGGGAAGTAACTAACAACAGAGTTTAATATATGCATCATATAAAAGAGGGTGAAGGATTGCTCACCTGTTTTTGAAGGACAGAGGAGAATTTCCTTTGAGCCTGAACTATATTTTTTTTCTTTTTTTTCTTTAAAGCTTGAAGTCACCACTGCAAAGAACTTTGGATTTTGTTTAAAGCTTCCAACTTGTTCTATTTTCCCAGCTGCAGACTTCAGGTCTTTTTCCTTTTTCACTTACTTTGAATTCCTTTTTGTTAACTAATTAAACATGATTGTTTAAATCTTGTTTGAATTACTGATTTCACCATTAAACTCAAATTCATTTAAAAAAAAAAAACTTACTTGCCTTTGAATTTGTTTTAGAGATACACTGCACTTGACAAAACTGAAGCTATCCCATGTTGAATTGCTTCAGACTTCAAACTGAATTGATTTTGGCCTTTTGAATGTTTGCTTCAACTGTTTTATCTCTGATTCCCAGTTCTTGATTTATTGAGTTGATCACTTAGCATTATTCTCTCACAAGTTCATGTTGTTTTGCTCAAATCTGTATAGACAGATTTTGTTCCAGATTTGATTTTGAATCCCTTTGCATTGCTTAAATCTTTAGATTGTTTTCCAGATTTCTTTTTTTTTTTCTTTTGCTTTGTTTTCGAACTGAACTTAAATTTGAATTGTATACATTCCTTTGGTGTTTAGATTGAAATGCCAAATCTTTGATTACTGATTTGTTCAGATTTTGTGAGATGTTTAATATGATTGCATATGGGAAAATGAAGAGTTTTTGTAATTTTTTTATCTTATTATTTTATTTAAATAATAATGTTGAATGCCATTTGTACAAAAATATCAAAATCTCTAGATCTTGTTAATTATCTTACTCCAAACCCATGTGCAAGTGTATCTCTTTACTTCCTTATGTATATTTACATTTGTAATTTCACAAGACAAAGGTTTTTTTTTTATAAATTTTTATATCATATCTATTTTATAAATAAATGTACTTTTTCTCTATTTACACAAACAAAAATTATATTCCCATTAATCTCTTGTATTAAATTTTTTTTTTGTTTGTTCAACATGTTTATACACTAATATATTTATACAATTTACTTTCTTACATTTTTTTTGTTTTGTACAAAAAAATATTTTATAAAAAGAAAAGAATGACTTTTAAATACTTTGATTTTTATATTAACAATAGTTACATTTATTTATTTAAGGGAATTTGACTTAAGAAAAAATATTTTAAAAATGAGTACACTAATTTTTTTTCTTTTATTGCCACTTCCAAAAATTAATAAAATTAAAAATTTTAGAAACAACTATCATTATCTTTTTATTAATCTTAAGCTTTTAAATTTAAATTTTATTTTTAATACATTTTATTTTGAATTTTATACTTTGGTACATTTACAAATAATATTCTCAATTTATTTCCAAAAATAAATTTAATTGCCAAATTAAACTTAATAAATTTTCGGGGATGTTACAATTTTTCAACAGTTTTATAAACTAATTACTATTTTTCAACTATTTTACAAATTAGTTAATATTTTACAACTATTTTGCAATTATCTAAATGTTCTGAAACCATTTTTCTATTTTCCAACTATTTTACAATTAGATAACTATTTACAGCTATTTTGCAAACTAGTAATTATTTTTCAACTACTTATCTATTTTTAAAATTTTCAAGCTATTTTCAAAATATAAACTGGTCGGAGTTCAAACTGTTATTGATTAAATACCCAAATGAGATAAAAAGTAAACTAATAATCCAATGGAATTAAAACAATTGGGATTATGTGGATAGAAACTAAAGGGAATGTGAATAGAACGGAAATTGATTTAGTTAATAATCAATGAAGTTAAATACGTAGGATGTACGTATATTATCCTATTCACATAGTGATTTGATCCAGATTCGAGCACAGAATTTCGAGATGGTGATATTGATCCGAGTTGGGATTTTTCACTCGATTTTCGACGGCGAACCTGGATATGGATTGTTGATTGGTTCTGGATATTCTCTATCGTAGTTATGGCTATGCAAGGAGAATGACGGTTTCTGATCGAGAAACCAGATCTGAGTCCGCACTAGGAAGTCGGGTGGACGATACTAGTTCGGAAGTGAAATTGTGTGATCGGGTGAGCGATCAGATTGGTATAGCGTATGGATGATAAGTGTGCATCGTACAGTTTTGAAGGAAATTGGTATTGGAAAGAGTAATCAAATTCAAATATTTGATTTTGAATAAAAAAAGTTATATATCTTTGTTATATAAGATAAATATCCCCTTGTTGAATCTATTGCTGGGAGAAAAGGATTTTGAAGGTGTTTGAAGTATAAAAGGAATTTTATACAAGTTTGAAATGATCCAAAGTTTTAATTTTTTTTATAGATTTATATATATAAAGGATCTTATGAGGATTTTGGAAAAGGTTTTGGGAACCTTTGGATTTGGAAAGGCTTTTGATTTTTGGGTAAAATCAATATTGAAATTTGGAAAGCCTAGTTTGAGAACTATCGATTTTGGGATAATCAATTTTGTGTAAAGGAGCTATGTACGAGATCATACTAGGTGTATGATTTGAAAGATACTATATGTGTATAGTATAAAGTGTTTTGATGATGGCTCTAGGGAAAAAGGCGCTCCCTTGAAATGAACTTCTTAGGAGTGCCACCGGGTGGTGCTGCCTTGAGCCCCAAGGGAGGAGGGTTCTAAAATTAATCCAGTGAGGAGTCCGGACAAAAATAGTTCCTGAGGATTACGAGCAGTGTGTACCATAGCGAAAGTCGTGTTTGCCGCTGAGAGCCAAAGGTCTGCATTTGACTTTATATCGGTAGATTACGATCTATGGTAACATAGCGGAAGTCGTGTGTGCTGCTGAGAGCCAATAGTCTACGTTTGATTTTACATCGGTAGACTGTGACCTATGTAGGAGTGGAGAAGTTTCAATTTGACAGCGAAAATCGAGGGCGCTGATGCCTACAGTTACATGGACTTTTGCTGCGATGGAAACATAACCTTGGAATGTAACTGCGATCTGTTGTGGGTTCCATGGCGAAATCGAGGGGCGTGGAGTTCCTACAGTTACATGGACTTTTGTTGCGATGGCAACGTAACCCAGGATGTAACTGCGACCATGTATTGTAGTGATGATTTCCAAAGCATTCTCACCAAGATATTTCCTCTATTTTCAAAAACCATTTTCTATATTTTCAATAAAATAATTCTTTCAAGTATTTTCACTGGGTGTTGAAACGAGTCTACCAAGCACTTATAGATTTTCAGTCGTACGCCTGATCAACGTATAACTGAATTTCTATGAGAACAAGAATGGACTTGTCGAAACATCGAGTTATAAAAGTATTTTTATACAAACTATTTTATAAATATTAATATTTTTTTTAAAGTAGTTTAAAAATGATCAAAGAAATTTATCTGATTTTAAGCATTTTAATAAATCTGACTTCGTTCCTTTTCGAGGACGAAAAGATTCAAAGGGGGGAGGAATGTGACGAACCGGTATTTTGGCCATATTATTTTAATAAATATTTAATCCAAGTAAATAAAATGTAAACTCATTATTTTAAAATAAATATGACTTTTGGAAATATTTTCCATTTGTTTATGTAGATTTGTATTTTGAAAAGGAAAATTTGATTTTGAAAATTTAAAATAAATCTCTTAAAATATGTACAATAAAATCAACCTTATATAATTGAATTAAAATACTTTGCTTGTTAATATTTGGTTAATATATATATGGATGATAACGTTTCAAATAAAATCAAATTCTATCATTATAAAATTCAAGTATAAAGTATAAGTAAACTCATGAATCTAATTTAAATATTGATAGTTAAAATACAAATAGAAATATAAATAAAAGCAAGAATTAAGTTGTTAGTGTATGCTTGCAAAATAAACTGGAAAATTGTTAGAACAAAGTATAGAATAAAATAAAGCACAAGTGTATAAAAGTGAACCTGACACAAATATGTGTATAAACTATTCAAGCAAGAAGTTGATAAAATAAATACTTTTATACAAACTATCTTCATATACAAGATCAATGCCTACCTGCAATGTCTATAATTACAAACAAAATATCTATATACACAGCAAAAACATAATTATAATATGTAAACACATTTGGAAACAAGGCATTAAATGTCATCATCTCAGCCTAAATTTTGTCAATTCAAAATATTACAAATCTTTACTTTTCAGAAGAGAAAATCTGATCAATCTTAACAAAGAAGCTTTACCAGCTAACACCTCCCATAAGCATCATGTTATCTTTTATATATATGTATACATCTAAGCCATTTACTTCGTTCAGAAAAACACATAAGAAACCAGAGGAAAAAAGAAGAAGAAAAAGAAGTAAAATCAAATTGAATTCAAAACAAAAACAGACAAGAACTCAAACAGATTCAAAGGCAGTTTTTAAGAACATCAGAGTGTTTCCTATCCAGTAACTCTATCAAGTAGGTAAAGTTTTAAGTTAATTAAAAACAGTCTATGATTCGTTAACAATATAGTCTATATATGCTTTATCTTGGAATATAATCCCGTAGGTCACTCTGCATTATTGTTCTTCTCTGTTATGGCTCAGGGTTAATTATCATTCAAATTTAAATTGTTTTCAACTAAATCATTGTAAAGCTTCCAGTTTTCAAACAAACAAGAGGTTTAAACTTTAAATTTAGACTTTAAAAGTTATTTTAATCCCTGTTTGTAAAATATACACGGTAACTTTGTTTTATAGGTAATTAAGTAAAAGTCTGATAAAATTGATTATTGTAAAATATTAATTCAAGATCATAACTTGAATGTTTACTGCAAATTATGATATTTTTTTAAAAACGAAGATTTTTAGCTTTGAATTCGAAGAGCAGATTGTATTTGAACAAAAATTGCATTTTTACAAATTTCTGGTTATCGATCTAATTTTAAGTGTTGAAATTTTGTTTGAAGAAAGTAACAACATCTGTGATCTTGGAAAAAATGTGGGATAATTTTTCTATTTTTTGAATCGAAGGAACCAGATCATTTTAGGGTTTTGTTTTAAGGTTTTGGTCATGTCAGAAATGTGTCGAGTTCGTCATCTATGCGTGATCGAGTGTCATGAGAATTTGGAGGATGGAAGAATGATGTGTTGACGTGGTGGAGACAGAAGCGAAGCGTCTCTGCCAGTCGGAGCGACGGTGGCGAGCTGGGAAAATCGATTAGTTTGAGCTTCAGGTTTCGAGCAATTTTGTTTTTCGACTTCGAATTTTTAGGGTCAAGCTGAAATTGGATTTCGAGTTTATGAAGGATTTGCGACTTGCCGATGGTGTTGGAGTTCGCCGGATTTGAGTCGCGCCGCCGTGCACATGTACGGCATGGAGGATGGTGTCTACGTCGTTGATGGGTGAATGGTCTCGAGTCGTTACTCGAGTTAGGTGGTCGCTTGCTTCGAGTTTAGATCGAGTGCGCGAGAAGGGTTTCCTGATACTTTAATCTATACTTAAGTTTAAACTTAACTACAGGAAAATAAAATAAAAAAAGAAAGAGGAAGAAGATGCACACAGAAGAGAGAGTCTTGGGGGAAAGAAGGTGTGAACTCGAAGTACTAATCGAGTTAATTAGGTGTAGTTCTCATTTTTTTTCCAAAACTGCAGCATTATATAAAGAAGGTTAAGCAAATTGTTTCCAATAAGTTTAAACACTGTAAACTTAGTAAATGTTTAACAACTTGATTTAAGATTTTAATTCAGGTTTTAATTATTTAGTTAATACTTAAAAATGTTTTAACTCTTAATTGATTATTTTAATTAAGTAATTAACTTAAGTCAACTATAAAATTAATTTATAATTATAGTTTTGCAGCTAATAATAATTTAATTTTCAAAGTTTAAAGAAGATTCTTTTGAATGTTAGTTAAGATGAATAATTAATATTAATTAATTATTTTTAGAAAGCAATTAAGAATAATTACCTTATAATTGTAATTAGAGATTGATTAATGATTAAGTAATAAATAAATTTGTAATTAACTACTTAAAGTTAATTAACGAATGATTAGTAGTTAAGTAATTAAGTAATTTAATTAACTAATGATTAATGATTAATTAACTGGTAATTAATGAATACTTAATTTGTAATTAAGTTGTGTTAATCAATAATTAAGGTTTATTAATTAATGGTTAAAGAATAATTAATCTGCAATTAAGATTAATTAATTGGTTTTAAGGGTAATTAAGGGATGGATTACCCGATTGAAATTAATTTTTTAATTAATTAAAGGTAATCTCTTGGTGATTAATTAAATATAAATACTTAATGAGATTAATAAGTACAATTACTTAGTGAAGTAATTCAAATTTACAGGATGTAATAAATTAAAAGGAATTACCTAATGGGAAGTAATTAAAGCGTAATTACTTAGTAGAAGTAATTAAGGATAAATTACTTCGTGCAATTAATCAAAAAGGAGTAATAATTAAGGGGTTAATTAATTAAGTAAGTAATTACAGAGGGGTAATTACTGTTTATGATTAATTGGGGTTGATTAATGGATGTAATTAATTATTTCCTGCGACGACCCGCCCTTCTACTACCAGAAAGATATATCATCATTAAGAAAGAAAGGGATAGAAATAGAAAGAACAACAACATCAGAATCTCACAACGGAACGGAAAAAATATAATATATCACATATCTATTACATAGTTTTACATATATCAGAGTTATACAATATCAATACACCTGACAGTCACACATACATCTTTCACTATATACATCAGAGATACAACATACAATAACTAACACATCGGAACTAGATAGATAACTATATACGTCTGGCACTCCTACTCCAAGCTCCTCCAGAATCAAAGTCCAAAACCTATCACTTGGCTACTCATAAAATTTTGAGTACCCAAGAGTTTATGAAAAACAAAATATAAACTCCGGTCAGACATGGGTCTGGCATGAGTAAACGGTTTAAATTGTTTAACTTTGAAAAAAAATATTTCAAAATAAAGGTATCACGTAAGACTCCCCACAAATAAATACAGGTAAGTTTTTACTTTACGCTAACCAAAAAATTTTATAGGAAATCCAGTGATATTATAATAGTGTCTAGGGTTTTCAAGTAAAATACAGAAATAGCTGAAATGCTTACATCTCACATTTCAACATAGTTGGGCACAATCAAAATGTACGGCGCTTATTGGAGATTGGGTTCCATACAATGTCAGGGCTAATGGGGTACCGCCCGTTACAGTACGTGGCCTAGATCACCGTATCGAGGAGCCACCCTAACTCCCCTGCAACACAAGGCCGGAACCATTCCTTACTGAACAGTCCCGAAAAAGATAACCCCGACAGTTGTTGCAATCAACTGCCCACACAGCCGAAATAAAGGGACATCTAGACAGGGGTATATCTCATCCTGCTTGGGCATGACCTACCTAACCTTGCTTCACCTCCCCTGTTTTAGCCATTCCCGGTTGATGAGGCTTGAGGCTGTGATTACCTTTAGAGGACATATCTCTTAGAATGCTCATCGTCCGCCTGACGATGTGCTGAAAGCATTCAATCCATACAAGTTCATTCCGGGTTCGAACGAAACCGAAGGCATTATCTCGTCACACTCATTTTGGAATCACCCTCAGAGCCAACGACGATAACCCTTGCATTCTGAAACACCATCTCGATTTTCATTTCAGAATTCACGACCTAACGTTTAAATTGGATCGTTGTGGTTTTCGGATAATCATAAATGACTCCCGATCCAGGTATCATCGAAATCCAAACGCCATTTTAAAGGCCAAGTTGTCTAATTAACTTAAACAGTTTTAATTCAATGATTGAATTCAAATAACATTTATCATAGATGAATCATACAAAATCATCACAGATATATCACAGCATATCAGAGAGCAACACAGAATATCACCAAATAAATATCACAATAAGATATTCTATATACACAACAATCCATAAGAAATCATCTTTAATCCTTATCGTAATTAATTCAATTTAAAATTAATTACTTGAGAATTAAATTCTTAACCTGGTTTAACTAATCATTAATTAATCATTTAATTACTTATTTCTTTCAAGTGATTTAATTTAATTAATCATTTTCTTAATCAATTATTAAATCTTAATTTCTTAATTACTTGCCCTTAATCATTAATTAATAACTTTAATTATTAATTAATAAATCTTAATTATCCATTGATTAACCACTAATGACTTAATTAATTAATTATTAATTCGTAATTAAATTACTTAATTAATTAACTATTAATCATCATTCATTAATTAACTTAAGTAGTTAATTACAATTTTATTAATCACGTAATTCATAAATTAACCAACCTCTACTTATAATTATAATGTAATTATTTTTAATTACTTTCTAAGATAATTAATTGAATAATTCACCATACTTAATTGCTTCCTAAAGTTCATTAAGTAATATTAATTGTTCAACTTAATTAATTGTTTAAAGGTCTTCTTTTACATTTGAAAAAAATCAACTTATTATTAACTACAAATTTTAATGTCAACCAATTTCATACTTAACTTAATTAAAATAATAATTTAGTGTTAAATACATTGTTAAGTATTACTAAATAATTAAAGCTTTTATTTAAGTTTTAACTTAAAACTGTTAAACACCCACCAAGTTTACAGTATTTAAAACTGTTGAAACCAAATTTACCAAACTTCATTTCATTTTTTTCTGCAGTTTTAAAAATAACAACCCGAGACTCCTCTTTTGCTCCAACTCGAGTAACGCATCGTGTTGCACGAAAGATCCCCCGAGCCACACACCCCATCTCCACGCTACCCTTCTCCTTCCCCTTTTTTTTCTTTCCTTTTTCATCTGAAAGTTAAGTTTTAAACTAAGTAAAAAAAGATCAGGCTTCTCACTCGAAACCGAAGGTTAACCCAAAGAAAACATTCCACTTGCTCAAGAACGACTCGCGACCCAAGACGTTCGACAATGCTGACACCAACGCTTCGCCGTACACGTGCACGGCGACGCGGCCCTCCTCCGGCGAACAACGATAACGTCAACAAGTCACAATTCGACACTAAACTTGTAATCGAAATTCAAATCACCTAAAAAAGTTCGAATTCGAAAAATTGTCGTTCGCTCGAAAAAAACTGTAACGAACACTTCGGTAAATAGCCTCGCCACCGCCGCAGGGACCATCGGCTTCGCACATATTTCGTCCATGCCTCGTCAGCACGACCACCCTCCATTCCCTAAATTCTCGTGCATCTCGGTCACGATATGATGGCGAATTCGACACCTAACATACACGACCCCAAAACTCTAACTAAACCCTACTATAATCTCATATCCAAAACTCAATCAATATAAAAATCTTCTGATAATTTTCATGAAATCACAAGGGTTTAAATTTGCTTCAAGTCAAGTTTCATCATTTATTAATGATTCAATTTCGAGAAATTGGTAAAAATGCAGTTTTTATTCACATATGAACTGCTCATGAAATACTAGTGTAAAAATCCTCATTTTCGTTTTGAAAATCATAAATTTCTCTAAGTTTTCAATTTATAAACTTGAATTAGATTTTTATAGCAGTTGAATTTATCAATATATTTTTTGATTTCCTGTAAAATAGTTTTACAGTAGGAATACTTCACTAACATATTCAATCAACTTCGACTTGTTCGAAGTTTCAACATCTTGTTTGATAAAAAAAATGAAAACCTATCATGATACAGTTGAACGCAAAATTAGATTTTGAATAAAAATCAACCTTTATTCATACACAGTGAAGAACAATGTGCAGAGTAACACAGAATCATGTTCAAGATAAAAAAATATACAAATACCCAACAAAAAACCATTTTTTTCTGATTTTAAATTTAAACATAAAGCTTTAAAATTTGTTTACTTACCAGCCCAAATTCCTGAACAAAGAACACCTCTTGTTTTCCTTCTGAAATATGAATCTGTCTTGAATCTGTTTTGATTTGAAATAAAAAACTGAGTTTTGTTTTCTCTTTTTTTAGGTTTCCTAAGTTTCTTTTTACTCCACGAACTGAAAAGATGACGTGTTCATATATATATATATATAGAAGATAATAAGATATATAAAGGGAGGCTCAACTGGTCAGGTATTTTCTTAGCTTTGTTCTATTTTGAATAGATTTCATTTACTGCAAAGAAAAGATTTATAATATTTGCTTCTGAACAAAAGAGTGGTTGAGTTGATAGCAATTAATGATTTGTTGCCTAATATGTTTGCATATCATAATTGAGATTTGCTGCATATATAGATATTTGTATGTACATGTTCACTCTGCAGTTAAACATATGGCTTGCATATGAAGCTTTATTTTGTCTTGTTATTTTTATTTGGAAATATACATTTTCAGTTTGACTTTGGTCATGTAGATGCAGATATTTTGCACGTAAACATTTTTGTTTTGTTTCCTCTCGTTTAAATAGTTTATATACATATGTCTGATATTACTTTTATACCTTGTGCTTATTTTTTTCTCATTCTATTCTATACTTTGTTCAGAGATGTTTACTTTATTAACTTCTAGTTGAACTACAATATACATGGTTGTTATTAACTTCAGTTTGAATTGTTATACATATATATGTCTGGTTTACTTAACTTTGATCTTGTTTCATTTTATACTTGTGCTTTATTTTTAGCTTTACACACTTAGCAGATTGACATTAGTTTTGTATATAAAGATATTTGTTCTAGCTTGAAAAATTCATGTGGTTTAGTTACTTATATTTATATTTCATATTTAACTATCAATATTTAAATGATATTCATTTGCTTACTTATTTATATTTGTATTTTATATTTTTATTATCAATATTTACATTATATTCTTAAGTTTTACTTATATTTAATATTTATATTTTATATTGATAAACTTTGATTTTATTTAAACATTATCATTCACATCAATATATTTATTTATCACATGTTAATAAGACAAAGTATTGTAATTCAATCATATAAGACAGATTTTATTTTAATTGAATTATATGAGAATGATTTTATTGTAAACATTATTGGGATTTATTTTAAATTCCCAAATAAATCTCCTTTTTAAAATAAAATTTATATAAATAAATGGCAATATTTCCAAATCATATTTATTTTAATATGATCAGTTTACATTTAATTTAATTAGATTAAATATTTATTAAAATAATAGGGCCCAAAATCCAGGGTCGTTACATTCCTCCCCCCTTAAAAGAATTTCGTCCCCGAAATTTAAAACAAAGAAAATTTTAAAAGCAATTATACCAACCATTCAAACATACATATCATTCATACACTAGCAAACAACCAAACATTTTATCCTAACAAATATCATTAGCTATTCGGACACAAATCCAAATAAGCTTTCCTAAAACTATCTCGAATTTCCCTAGTGCCATCACTGGGATCCTCACTCCACCGCACTTTGACACGCTTCACTACCTTACTTCTGAGTCGCCTCTTGTCTTGATCAACAATCCAAACTGGATTCCTGACCACAGACAAACTCGACCCAATTTCCAAATCTTCCTGGACTACTGGTTTTACAACTAATGATGGATCATGAACAGATTTCCTTAGATGGGATACATGGAATACATTATAAACTCCGGACATCTGCTCTGGCAATCCAATCCGGTAAACTAAAGCACCAACTCTTTCCAATACCTGAAATGGTCCAATATATTCCAGCAAGTTTTCCCGTCTTTCCGAATCTAACAGTTCCTTTAATCGGGAAACTTGACAAAAACAAAATTACTAATTTCTAATTCCAATTGTCTCCTTCACTTATCTGCGTACTTCCTCTGACTATCCTAAACAGCTCTTATCCTTTCCTTGATAAGCTCAACTTAGCAGAAGCTTCACGAATCAAATCTGGCCCAAGCACAAGAAAATCTTCCGACTCTACCCAACAGAATCGGAATCTACACGGTCTTCCATACAGAGCTTCATAAGTAGTCATCTTAATATCCCCGTGGTAACTATTATTATATAAGAATTCTACCAAATGAAGATGGTCTTCCCAAGATCCACCAAAATCCAAATCGCAAGCTCGCAATATATCTTCTAGAATACGGCTCAGCCTCTCCGTTAGTACGTCTATCTGAGGATAATAAGCTATACTCAATCTCAAACCTATTTCCAGAGCTGATTGTAGAGCTTTCCAGAATTTGCTGGTGAAAATAAGATCACGGTCACTTACCATGCTAACAGGAACACCATGCAAATCTGACTATCTTCCTCAAGAAAATCTCTGCTAGAGAATCTACAGTACGAGTTGCCTTATCGAGTATAAAGTGAGCACTCTTAGTAGACGATCCATAACAACCCATATACCATCGTTTCCTTCCTTGGTTTTAGGCAAACAGTTGATGAAATCCATCAAAATAATCTACCATTACCATTCTGGAATTTCTAAAGACTATAACAAACTGGCTGACTTCTGTTGATCTTCTTCACCTGCTGACCGATAATACAATTATAAACGAAAATAGCTACATCCCTCTTCATGCGCGGCCATCAGAAAATTCTTCTCATATCCTTATACACCTCAGAAATTCCTGGGTGAATATTCAGCCTGGAGCGATGACATTCAACTAAGACTTCTTGCCTCAATTCGTTTATATTAGACACACACGAATGACCATTAATCCTCAAAATAACATGATCATTCACCTTGAAGTCTAAAATATCGACCATCCTTAGATTCAAGAATCAGTTCCTCAAAAGATCTATCCTGCATTTGCTTACTAATAATTCTGTCCTGGAGAGATGGAACAACTTCGAAAAGAAACAACACTACACTCGTGCTAAGAGCATCAGCTACAACATTCGCTTTTCCCGGGGTATACAGAATATCCAAATCATATGATGCCAGAAACTCGACCCAACATTGCTGCCTCAAATTAAGATCCTTTTGAGAGAAAAGATATTTCAACGGTTTGTGATCCATGAATAACTCAAATTTCTCTCCCAAGAGATAATGTCTCCAAATCTTCAAAGCAAAAACTAGGGCTAACAATTCAAGATCGTGCGTAGCGTAGTTTCTTTCCATGTGGCTTTAATTGCCGACTCGCATACGCAATTACTCTTCTATCCTGCATCAACCCTGCTTCCCAAATCAATCATACCAGCATCCCTATAAATCTTAATTTTGTTTTTCCCATCCGGAATAGCAAACACTGGTTAGCCTCGTCTTCCACTCTTGAAAAGCTTCTTCACACTGGTATGTCCACTTAAACTTAACTCCTTTCCTTGTCAACTCAGTCAGATGCGAAGAAATCTTGGAATAATCCTTGATAAACTTCCCGTAGTAGCCAGCTAATTATAGAAAAATGCGAATTCCCATCGGTGACTACGGTTGCTTCCATTCCATAATAGTTTTAACCTTCGTTGGATCTATAGAGATACCTTTACCAGAAACAATGTGCCCTAAAAGTTTTTCTTTCGATTTCCAAAAATGGCATTTAGAGAACTTCACCTTCAAAACATGACTCCCCAGTGTCTCCAATACTATCCTCAAATGCCGCTTAAGCACTTCTTCAGACTTAGAAAAGACCAAAATATCATCGATGACTATCAGCATAAACTTACTCAATTCTCGATAATCCACAAAAAATCTTAGCGATCTATCTGATTTAGCGATAAACACCGCAGCAGAACCCCAACCAGAAAAACTGGGCCTAACAATCCCTTTCCAAGAGATCCTTAGTCTGCTTAACTAACTCTTTTCTCTCTTTAGGAGTCATCTTCCTACTATGCTGAATCACCCACACTGCTTCTGAAATCAAATCAATACGAAACTCTAACTCTCGAAGGGGAGGCAAACACTTGACTTCCTTAATATCAGGGAAATCTCGGACCACATCAATATCTTCAATCTTCCCTCGAGAAGTCTCAACTCCATGTAAAAGACTACTCAAGTGAATTCCAGAATTAACACACATCACTCTAGCAATTCCTACCCAAAATAGTTCCCAACGAAACTGTCTCTCATCACAATCCAAATCAACTTATACTTGTCCAGCCAATCTATCAAAGAAATGGATCCACTCAGTTACTTCTGAAATTACCTCAAGAAAAACTGCTAAGCCAGAAAATCTCCTTGATGGCACACGGAACACTTCGAGCTACAATTCTGACCTAGATGCCCAAAAACTTCCCATCCAAAGATCTTCGAGAAACTCGGATCTCGAATCAAACAGAAACACCCTACTGAATTTAACCACGACACCGAAACAGACATACTCCCTTAACTTGTCCCAAAGAAACATCTTCGGAGTCATCCATTGTCACTGTGTCTCATCACACAGCCACTACATCCTGAGATATCAGGATATCATGACTTGCTTCTGTCCATCCGATAGATTCAACAAGCTCATCCAAACTTACACTCCAACAATGAACTCCGAACCTTAACAGGTTTCATTCAGAGATCGACGAAATCCTTACACCACCCAAAGCTCACTCGAGATGGTAATAGGTCTACAGTCTCGATAAATACACTTCCAACCTCAAACATTTAAACTCCAACTATTGGTAGTCGTGTTAGACACACCACTACCCTATCTACCTTTATAACTTATGTTGGAAAACTCGAACAGGTAACCCAACAAATAGGTAGAAATAAATAAATAAATATATATATCAAAATACAAATACGCTCTCTCAAGAAAGAAATCACTCAAGAGCCTAGGTATTTGCTTAACCTAACGCTGTGATACCAACTATGACGACCAGCCCTTCTACTACCAGAAAGACGTATCATCATTAAGAAAGAAAGGGATAGAAATTGAAAAGAATAGAAAAGAAAGAACAACAACATAAGAATCTCACAACAGAACGGAACAAAATATAATATATCAATTATCTATTACATAGTTTTACATATATCAGAGTTATACAATATCAATACACTTGACAGTCATACATACGTCTGTCACTATATACATCAGAGATACAACATACAATAACTAACACAACGGAACTAGATAGATAACTATATACGTCTGGCACTCCTGCTCCAAGCTCCTCCAGAATCAAAGTTCAAAACCTATCACTTGGCTACTCATAAAAATTTGAGTACCCAAGAGTTTATGAAAAACAAGATATAAACTCCGGGTTAGACATGGGTCTGGTATGAGTAAACGGTTTAAATTGTTTAACTTTGAAAAAAACATTTGAAAATAAAGGTATCACGCAAGACTCCCCACAAATAAATACGGGTAAGTTTTTACCTTACGCTAACCAAAATATTTTATAGGGAATCCAGTGATATTATAATAGTGTCTAGGGTTTTCAAGTAAAATACAGAAATAGCTGAAATACTTACATCTCACATTTCAACATAGTTGGGCACAATCAAAACGTACGGCGCTTATTAGAGATTGGATTCCATACAATGGCAGGGCTACTGGGGTACCGCCCGCCACAATACGTGACCTAGATCACCGTACCGAGGAGCCACCCTGACTCCCCTACAACACAAGGCCGGAACCATTCCTTACTGAACAGTCCTGAACAAGATAACCCCTGTAGTTGTTGCAATCAACCGCCCACACGGCCGAAATAAAGGGACATCTAGACAGGGGTATATCTCGTCCTTCTTGGGTATGACTCACCTAACCTTGCTGCACCTCCCCTGTTTTTGCCATTCCCGGTTGATGAGGCTTGAGGCTGCGATTACCATTACAGGACATATCTCTTAGAATGCTCATGTCCGCCTGACAATGTGCTGAAAGCATTCAATCCATACAAGTTCATTTCGGGTTCGAACGAAACCAAAGGCATTATCTCATCACACTTGTAACGACCCGTATTTTTACGTGTCGATTAATCGTAAATTAAGGTTGCTAGGCCGTTAGAGTTGTGAGTCGTCATTAGCCTAAGTCGTGTGGACCTTGGGTCGTATAACCGAGTTAAGGTGGTGACCGAGTTAACAAGTTATAGGACCTGGCCGAGTTAAGACAGTATGTGACTCAGTAGGTTGAGACTTAGTGAGGTTTGGCCGACTCAGGGGAATAGCCGACTTAGGATGTGGGACGAGATAGTGGGTTAAGGGATGAGTCGTGTACGGGTTACGACTCATAGGAGACCGGCTCAAGAGTTAGTGGCTTATAGGGGTGACTCCGAGTCAAAGGGTGGTCGACTTAAGGGGTAGACGACTTAGAGTGTGATCGAGTCATGGGTTGGACCGACCTATGTGGTATGGCCGAGTCATAGGAGTAGCTGACTCATGGCGTGACCGACTCAAGGGGTTACCGAGTTATAGGATGTTACGACCTAAGATAGTGACCGACTCATGGGTTAGCGACTTAGGGAGTTGAGTCGGTAGGAGTTAGGTCGGCATCGTTAAGTCGTTAGGTCCTTAGTACGACTTAAGGAGATAGGGTAAGTCGTAGGGTTCGATGAGTCGGCATACGGCTTAAGACTTGGGGAAATACGGCAAGGTCTTAGGTCGTGAGTCGTGCCAGCGTTGAGTCGGTAGGTCGTATGGTTTGAGTGATGAGTCGGGGGGCGACTCAAGGATGGGTCGGCAACGACTTATGGGGGACGACTCAGGGGAAATTCAGCCTATAAATAGAGGGCCTTGGCTCACTTTTTGGCACCGGTTTTTGAAGCGACGAAGTGCTGCCATTTTGGGAACTCGACTACAACATTTCTTCATCTCCTTTTCTCCATTCCAATCTAATTCTAACATCCATCCAAGATCGAGGATCGAGTTTGAAGATTCAAGCGCCAAAGTTGAAGATCTTCATCCGTTTGAGCTAGATTTCATCGATTGAAGCGAGATATTGCCGGATCAAGCCTTGATCTCCGCTGTCCAGATCTGAAGTGTTTAGTTTTCATAGTGTTTGGGTGATTTGGTGAGTGGTAGTTATCTCTCACGCGGATCCAAAGGAGTATATTGGATTGGTGATTTGTTGGAGTGTTGTAGTTAGTGATTTTGTGCATTTTTCTTAGATCCAAGTGTAGATCCATGGTTTTTGAAGATGTTTACTTATGCAAGTTTATTTAACAAGTATTAGAGACAAAACCCATGTTTTATATTCGATAGATCTATGCTAAAAACCATGATTTCACATATGTTGGACTTATGCTCAATTATTTACGAAATTGCCATTATAGTTGATATTGCTTGTTAAATCTTGTTTGAATGCTTGATTGGTTGTATTAATGATTGATTGATTGAATGTATGATAGATTTGATTGTTTAAAGTTAGCTTGTAGTTGATTTGGAACAAGATGGTTGGAGATGATTCAAAAGCTAAGCGGAAAGGCTCTTGAATGGTGAAAGCTGCCTGTAGCATATGAAGCGGATGTGGAAGCTCATATGGATGGATTCGTGGATGTGGGATCTTGCCATGATGTGATAAGGCAAAGCATGATTGAGATGGGACTTTGCTATGATGTGATGAGGCAAGGCTTATGTTGAGATGGGACGGGTCATGATGACGTTCCAAGATAAGAGACTTTGCTATGGTGTGATGAGGCAAGACATATGTTGTGATGGGACGGGTCACTACGACGTTCCAAGCACGGGTCATGACGACGTGCGAAGTTATAACTCGGTGATGCGGTCCGGGTTGGTGTGGATAATGGTTAGCTTGAGAGGCGCTTGAGCTAGTATGGAAATAGTCGTTAAGGAGGATGACTAGGAGGCTAAGATCTCATCGTTGTTGAAGGTTCTAGCATACTCGAAGCAAGGGTACGTTGGAACGGGTCACGATGACGTTCCAAGCACGGGTCACGATGACGTGCTAGTACTCTGGGCTGATGCGTTCGGCTTAGGCACGGGTCACGATGACGTGCGGAGTTATGTCTAGACCGGGGTTACCATTAGCCCTTGACAGGTGGTCATTCAACTAACGGTGAAATCAAGGCAAAGTTAACAGTGATAGCCAGAGTCATGGATGTTTGGTTGTATCATCATTCGGTCTCAAGAGCGGTGTTTTCTGGGTGCTTATCTGATCTTGGTTTAGGCCTTGGGGGTCTGTATTTGGAAAACATCGTCCTTGACTCGAGTGATTATTGTTTTACTTTAGTTACCGGTTATGCTATGATTGCTTCTCCTTAGTGTGTGTCTGGGGCTATCACTGTAGAAAGAGGTGGAGTGGGATGGTTTGGTTCCTATTCCTTTTATCCCTTATGCTCTTTTGGTATGTTTGATAGTTAATTTACTGCTCACTAAGACTTTGTCTGACTCAAGGTTTTATGTCTCCTCTTATTACCTTGGGCTGTTCATCCATGTTTGGGATGGGCAGACTAGGTAGCAGGTGACAGGTGCTGTGCTAGGAGTTCTACGCTGAAGATTACGAAGACGAGCAGAAGGCTTTGCATATTAGTTTTCTTACTATATGTACTGGGTATCCGCTGCTATATTTGGTTGAGCGATTTGTAGTGAGGCTTTCATGTATAGATTTGTGTGGATGATTGTATAAAACTACTATGATGCTTATATGATGATGTTCTGTTCTATGGAGCTTCACTATATTATATTTCTCTATTGTATTTTATCCATGCGCTGTGAGTTATGCGATAGAGATTCTTTTGTTTTTGTTTTACCCTGACTATCGTCCATGGCTGCCTGGCACACCTTTCAGCGCATTATTTCCTTGTTTTGGTGCGGGAGTCATGGGCGGTCGTCACATTTGGTATCAGAGCTTTGGTTAATCGATTTTAGCCAACGCTCGCTGACGTAACTACGTATGAGAGACGTAATTGTATTTTGATGGATGATTACTATATGTAATATAGTAACTTAGAAGGATTTGAACTCCTTATGCAGTTGTTTCTTAAGGTGTTCTAATCATTCTTATTACAGATATTAAGGATGAGTCGAAGAGGGAGACCAGCCGCAAGGGAAGGCCGTGCTACTGAAGGAGCTGTTGATTATGGAACTATGTTCGAAGCGATGATGACTTCGATCATGAGAAGGATACCAGCTTCAGGATCATCAGTGGATGTGGGAGTTCAGGTCCAAGCTCCAAGACCAGTGGATTTTGCCAAGCTCTGTAAGGATTATACTGCTCTTGGAGGGAAGGTCTTCTTAGGGACGGAATCGACTATTGAAGTGCAGAGATGGATTGATGCTTGCCGAAGGATCCTTGGTGGCTTGGGGATTGAGGATGCAACCAAGAGGAAACTTGCATCGAGACAGCTTCAGGGAAGAGCTGCTGATTGGTGGAATTCTATCACTATAGATACCCCAGAAGAAGAGATCACTTGGGAGCAATTCCAAGTTAGATTCGAAGCTAAGTTCATCTCTACGGCTCAGAAATCTGTTTTGTTTAAGAGGTTTGTGGAGCTCAAGCAGGGTGGGAGGCCTGTTCTTGAGTATATTTCTGAGTTCGAAGATTTGTCTAAGTATGCCAGATCATATATTGATTCTTCCTACCAGAAGAATGAAAAGTTTGTGACTGGTCTGGATGCTTATCTTGGGAGGCAGTTAGTGGATCATCTGGACGATCCATTTGAGAAGCTTGTGGAGAAAGCTCTTAGGCATGAGAGTTTATTCCCTAAGGAAAATTCTGTTGTTGCTGTATCCAGGGAAGGATCTAAACCACAGCAGGGTGGAAATAGGAAGAGGAAGCAGCAGCAACAGAAAGGTAAGGATGGCCAGAAGAAGCCGAGAGGTGAAGTGACCTGCTACAACTGCCGACAGAAGGGTCATCTCTCCCGGGATTGCAAGAACCCAAAGGTGCAGTTGAAGTGTCACAACTGTGATAAGCTGGGACATATCAAGAAGGACTGTCCAGAACCAAGGAAAGATAGGCAGGTTGTGCAAGCTTATGCTTTGGGAGCTGTGCCGTCATCTTCAAAAGCTCCTACTGCTGATGAGAAGGGGAAGAGTGTGGTGGTTCAAGGTACTCTTTCTATTTGTGGTGTTCCAGTTAGAGTGTTGTTTGATACTGGAGCGTCGCATTCTTTTGTTTGTAATGATTTGGTAGGCCGGTTAGGTTTGAAACCGGATATTGTTGATAGGCCATTGGTTGTGACTAATCCAGTGGGGGGTTCGTCATGTTTGTGTATGATATGCCGTGGTCTAGTTGTGTCGAGTCATGATTGCTCGTTTGTTTGTGATTGCTTTGTTCTGAACTTTGCGGGGTTCGGAATTATTTTGGGTATGGACTGGCTTAGGAAATATGCGGCAAGGATTGATTGTGAGAGGCTTGAGGTGACAGTCGGGAATGTGGAAAGGCGAAAGATTGTGATACGATGTAAGCATGAGGAAGACGTCTTCATGAGCTTCATGTATTCGCTGGTTGTTCCACGGGATGGACTGTCATCGGTGCCTATTGTGAATGGATTTGAGGACGTCTTTGACGAAGTCAAAGGATTACCGACGCATAGGGAGATCGAGTTTCGTATCGATCTAGTTGAGGGAGCCAGACCTGTTGTGATGCCTCTTAGGCGGATGGCGCCTAGAGAGCAGTTAGAGTTGAAGGTGCAGGTTGATGACCTTTTGCGGAAAGGATTCATTCGGCGTAGTGTGTCCGAATGGGGTGCACCAGTTGTGTTCGCAACCAAAGCGGATGGATCGTTGAGGTTGTGTGTTGATTATCGTGAGCTGAATAAGGTGACTAAGAAGAACAAGTATCCATTGCCGAGAATAGATGACTTGTTTGATCAGCTTCACGAGGCCAAGGTGTTCTCTCAGATGGATTTGGCAACGGGATTTCACCAGTTGAGAGTGGCTAAGGATAGTGTGCCGAAGACTGCTTTTAGGACACCATCCGGTTTTTATGAGTGGCTGGTAATGCCGTTTGGACTGACTAATGCACCAGCATATTTTGTGGATCTTATGAATAGAGTGTTCAGAGATCAGTTGAATAAGTTCGTGCTTGTGTTCGTGGATGATATTCTGATTTATTCCAGAACTGAGGAGGAACACAGGACACACTTGGGGATTGTTTTGGAAATCTTACGGAAACATCAGCTGAAGGCTAAGTTTTCGAAGTGTCACTTCTGGAAGAGTGAAGTGAGGTTCTTAGGCCATGTTATCTCTGGAAATGGAATAGCAGTTGATCCCGCAAAGGTGGCAGCAATCCAGGATTGGTTTAGACCTAAGAATGCATCTGATGTGAGAAGTTTTCTTGGATTAGCAGGATATTATCGTCGGTTT
This sequence comes from Allium cepa, assembly GCA_030765085.1. Classification (NCBI taxonomy): domain Eukaryota; kingdom Viridiplantae; phylum Streptophyta; class Magnoliopsida; order Asparagales; family Amaryllidaceae; genus Allium; species Allium cepa. Next base: position 181,265,787 of record CM060940.1, read on the forward strand.
ATCAAAGACTTTTCCAAGATAGCTGCACCGTTGACAGGATTGACGAAAAAGAACCAAGTGTTCAGATGGGATGATAAGTGTGAGCAAGCTTTCGTAATCCTGAAAGAGCGACTGACGAGTGCTCCTGTTTTGACTATTCCTAGTGGGAATGATGAGATGGTGGTTTACACCGATGCATGTGGCACTGGACTTGGAGCAGTGCTAATGCAGAAGGATAAAGTTGTTGCGTATGCTAGTCGACAACTGAAACCGCATGAAAGGAATTATCCGACTCATGATTTAGAGTTAGCAGCGATTGTGTTTGCTTTGAAGATATGGAGACATTACCTATTGGGAGTTCGATTTGAGTTGTTTACGGATCATAAGTCGTTAAAGTATCTGTTCTCCCAAAAGGATTTGAATCTTCGACAGCAAAGATGGCTAGAGTTCCTAGCATCATATGATTTTGGTATAGCCTATACTCCAGGAAAAGGAAACGCAGTGGCAGATGCGTTAAGCCGAAGACATGCAGGATTGGGAGCCATGTTTTCGGAGTGGAAGAGTCTTGAGTATTTGGCTGGACTTGATTTCAGGCCTAGATGTGAATTGGAACCTGAAATGTTGGCAAACTTATCAATAAGACCTACTCTTGTGGAAAGGATTGGCGAGAGCCAAAAGAGAGATGATAAGCTTGTCAAGATTATCTGTGATTTGGAATCCGGAATGGACCCAGAGAAGGATAAAGGGTTCGAGGTCGATCGAGAGGGTTGGCTTCGAAAGCAAGGACGACTAGTTGTTCCCGATGTAGATGGATTGAGAGATGAAGTTCTAAGGGAGAGTCATCACTCGAAATTGACGATTCATCCAGGTGGAAATAAGATGTATCGGGATATGAAGAGAGCTTACTACTGGGAAGGTATGAAGAAAGATGTTGGAAGTTTTATTTCCAAGTGTATGAACTGCCAGTTAGTAAAAGCTGAGCAGAAGAAGCCCAGTGGATTGCTTCAGCCATTAGAGGTTCCTACATGGAAGTGGGAGCAAGTGACGATGGATTTTATCGATGGTCTACCTAGGACAAGAGCGGGAAATGAAGGGATTTGGGTCATTGTAGATCGTTTGACTAAAAGTGCAAGATTCATTCCTGTTCGATCAACTAGGACTGCATCGAAGTTGGCTGAGCTGTATGTGAAGTGGATAGTTCGTTTCCATGGTGTTCCGAAGAGTATAGTGAGCGATCGAGATCCATTGTTCACTAGTGGATTTTGGAAGAGCTTCCAGGAAGTTTTGGGAACTGAGTTGTGTTTGAGTACAGCTTATCACCCTCAAACAGATGGTCAGACTGAGAGAGTAAACCGAGTTTTGGAAGATCTTCTTAGAGCATGTGTTTTGGACTTCGGAGGATCATGGGAAGATCATCTTCATTTGGTGGAGTTTGCATATAATAACAGTTATCAGTCGAGTATTGGTATGGCACCATATGAGGCATTATATGGAAGACCGTGTAACTCTCCGACATGTTGGTTGGAAACTGGAGAAAAGCTGATACTTGGGCCAGAGATGATTCGACAGACTTCAGATTGTATAGAGATCATTCGGCAACGAATGAAAGCAGCCCAAGATCGTCAGAAAAGTTATGCCGATAATCGTCGTAAGGATTTGGAGTTCGACGTAGGCGATATGGTTTTTGTGAGGATTTCTCCATTAAAGAATATTATTAGATTTGGGAAGAAAGGGAAGTTGACTCCAAGATTTGTTGGACCATTCCCGATTATCGAGCGAATTGGAAAGCTCGCTTATAGATTGGAGTTACCGGAAAAGATGGCGGGTGTGCACAATGTTTTTCATGTATCTTATCTACGGAAGTATGTGCACGACCCAACTACGGTGGTTTCTGCTGATAGCTGTGAAGGTTTAGAGGTTGATCCAGTGGTTAGAAGACCTCGTAAGCCGCTTCGTGTTGTTGAGACCGACACGAAACAGCTTAGGAGGAAGACGATTACGTTGCTCAAGGTACAATGGAGTGATGATGTTAACGACTGTACATGGGAGGAGGAAGAGAGGATGAAGGCAGCTCATCCCGGACACTTTGAGGTATGGCCCTAAAGTGTCGTGACATCTCATGAATTTGTAGCTTGTTCTAAGTTTTAGAATTCTGCATGATAGGCTAGAATTGGATGCATGGTTTGTTGATTTCTATGGATGGTAGGCATGCAGAATAATTTTGTTCGCTCTTGTTTGTTTGGAATTTCGGGGGCGAAATTCCTAAGGGGGAGAGAATGTAACGACCCGTATTTTTACGTGTCGATTAATCGTAAATTAAGGTTGCTAGGCCGTTAGAGTTGTGAGTCGTCATTAGCCTAAGTCGTGTGGACCTTGGGTCGTATAACCGAGTTAAGGTAGTGACCGAGTTAACAAGTTATAGTACCTGGCCGAGTTAAGACAGTATGTGACTCAGTAGGTTGAGACTTAGTGAGGTTTGGCCGACTCAGGGGAATAGCCGACTTAGGATGTGGGACGAGATAGTGGGTTAAGGGATGAGTCGTGTACGGGTTACGACTCATAGGAGACCGGCTCAAGAGTTAGTGGCTTATAGGGGTGACTCCGAGTCAAAGGGTGGTCGACTTAAGGGGTAGACGACTTAGAGTGTGATCGAGTCATGGGTTGGACCGACCTATGTGGTATGGCCGAGTCATAGGAGTAGCTGACTCATGGCGTGACCGACTCAAGGGGTTACCGAGTTATAGGATGTTACGACCTAAGATAGTGACCGACTCATGGGTTAGCGACTTAGGGAGTTGAGTCGGTAGGAGTTAGGTCGGCATCGTTAAGTCGTTAGGTCCTTAGTACGACTTAAGGAGATAGGGTAAGTCGTAGGGTTCGATGAGTCGGCATACGGCTTAAGACTTGGGGAAATACGGCAAGGTCTTAGGTCGTGAGTCGTGCCAGCGTTGAGTCGGTAGGTCGTATGGTTTGAGTGATGAGTCGGGGGGCGACTCAAGGATGGGTCGGCAACGACTTATGGGGGACGACTCAGGGGAAATTCAGCCTATAAATAGAGGGCCTTGGCTCACTTTTTGGCACCGGTTTTTGAAGCGACGAAGTGCTGCCATTTTGGGAACTCGACTACAACATTTCTTCATCTCCTTTTCTCCATTCCAATCTAATTCTAACATCCATCCAAGATCGAGGATCGAGTTTGAAGATTCAAGCGCCAAAGTTGAAGATCTTCATCCGTTTGAGCTAGATTTCATCGATTGAAGCGAGATATTGCCGGATCAAGCCTTGATCTCCGCTGTCCAGATCTGAAGTGTTTAGTTTTCATAGTGTTTGGGTGATTTGGTGAGTGGTAGTTATCTCTCACGCGGATCCAAAGGAGTATATTGGATTGGTGATTTGTTGGAGTGTTGTAGTTAGTGATTTTGTGCATTTTTCTTAGATCCAAGTGTAGATCCATGGTTTTTGAAGATGTTTACTTATGCAAGTTTATTTAACAAGTATTAGAGACAAAACCCATGTTTTATATTCGATAGATCTATGCTAAAAACCATGATTTCACATATGTTGGACTTATGCTCAATTATTTACGAAATTGCCATTATAGTTGATATTGCTTGTTAAATCTTGTTTGAATGCTTGATTGGTTGTATTAATGATTGATTGATTGAATGTATGATAGATTTGATTGTTTAAAGTTAGCTTGTAGTTGATTTGGAACAAGATGGTTGGAGATGATTCAAAAGCTAAGCGGAAAGGCTCTTGAATGGTGAAAGCTGCCTGTAGCATATGAAGCGGATGTGGAAGCTCATATGGATGGATTCGTGGATGTGGGATCTTGCCATGATGTGATAAGGCAAAGCATGATTGAGATGGGACTTTGCTATGATGTGATGAGGCAAGGCTTATGTTGAGATGGGACGGGTCATGATGACGTTCCAAGATAAGAGACTTTGCTATGGTGTGATGAGGCAAGACATATGTTGTGATGGGACGGGTCACTACGACGTTCCAAGCACGGGTCATGACGACGTGCGAAGTTATAACTCGGTGATGCGGTCCGGGTTGGTGTGGATAATGGTTAGCTTGAGAGGCGCTTGAGCTAGTATGGAAATAGTCGTTAAGGAGGATGACTAGGAGGCTAAGATCTCATCGTTGTTGAAGGTTCTAGCATACTCGAAGCAAGGGTACGTTGGAACGGGTCACGATGACGTTCCAAGCACGGGTCACGATGACGTGCTAGTACTCTGGGCTGATGCGTTCGGCTTAGGCACGGGTCACGATGACGTGCGGAGTTATGTCTAGACCGGGGTTACCATTAGCCCTTGACAGGTGGTCATTCAACTAACGGTGAAATCAAGGCAAAGTTAACAGTGATAGCCAGAGTCATGGATGTTTGGTTGTATCATCATTCGGTCTCAAGAGCGGTGTTTTCTGGGTGCTTATCTGATCTTGGTTTAGGCCTTGGGGGTCTGTATTTGGAAAACATCGTCCTTGACTCGAGTGATTATTGTTTTACTTTAGTTACCGGTTATGCTATGATTGCTTCTCCTTAGTGTGTGTCTGGGGCTATCACTGTAGAAAGAGGTGGAGTGGGATGGTTTGGTTCCTATTCCTTTTATCCCTTATGCTCTTTTGGTATGTTTGATAGTTAATTTACTGCTCACTAAGACTTTGTCTGACTCAAGGTTTTATGTCTCCTCTTATTACCTTGGGCTGTTCATCCATGTTTGGGATGGGCAGACTAGGTAGCAGGTGACAGGTGCTGTGCTAGGAGTTCTACGCTGAAGATTACGAAGACGAGCAGAAGGCTTTGCATATTAGTTTTCTTACTATATGTACTGGGTATCCACTGCTATATTTGGTTGAGCGATTTGTAGTGAGGCTTTCATGTATAGATTTGTGTGGATGATTGTATAAAACTACTATGATGCTTATATGATGATGTTCTGTTCTATGGAGCTTCACTATATTATATTTCTCTATTGTATTTTATCCATGCGCTGTGAGTTATGCGATAGAGATTCTTTTGTTTTTGTTTTACCCCGACTATCGTCCATGGCTGCCTGGCACACCTTTCAGCGCATTATTTCCTTGTTTTGGTGCGGGAGTCATGGGCGGTCGTCACAACACTCATTTTGGAATCACCCTCAGAGTCAACGACGATAACCCTTGCATTCCGAAAACACCATCTCGATCTTCATTTCAGAATTCACGACCTAACGTTTAAATTGGATCGATGTGGTTTTTGGATAATCATAAATGACTCCCGATCCCGGTCTCATCGAAATCCAAACGCCATTTTAAAGGCCAAGTTGTCTAATTAACTTAAACAGTTTTAATTCAATGATTGAATTCAAATAACATTTATCATAGATGAATCATACACAATCATCAAAGATAAATCACAGCATATCAAAGAGCATCACAGAATATCACCAAATAAATATCACAATAAGATATTCTATATACACAACAATCCATAAGAAATCATCTTTAATCCTTATCGTAATTAATTCAATTTAAAATTAATTACTTGAGAATTAAATTCTTAACCTGGTTTAATTAATCATTAATTAATCATTTAATTACTTATTTCTTTCAAGTGATTTAATTTAGTTAATCATTTTCTTAATCAATTATTAAATCTTAATTTCTTAATTACTTGCCCTTAATCATTAATTAATAACTTTAATTATTAATTAATAAATCTTCATTATCCATTGATTAACCATTAATGACTTAATTAATTAATTATTAATTCGTAATTAAATTACTTAATTAACTAACTATTAATCATTCATTAATTAACTTAAGTAGTTAATTACAATTTTATTAATCACGTAATTCATAAATTAACCAACCTCTACTTATAATTATAATGTAATTATTATTAATTACTTTCTAAGATAATTAATTGAATGATTCACCATTCTTAATTGCTTCCTAAAAATAATTAAGTAATATTAATTGTTCAACTTAATTAATCATTTGAAGGTCTTCTTTTACATTTGAAAAAAATCAATTTATTATTAACTACAAATTTTAATATTAACCAATTTCATACTTAACTTAACTTAATTAAAATAATAATTAAGTGTTAGATACATTGTTTAGTATTACTAAATAATTAAAGCTTGTATTTAAGTTTTAACTTAAAACTGTTAAACACCCACCAAGTTTACAGTATTTAAAACTGTTGAAACCAAATTTACCAAACTTCATTTTTTTTCTTCTGCAGTTTTAAAAATAACAACCCGAGACTCCCCTTTTACTCCAATTCGAGTAACGCATCGTGTTGCACGGAAGATCCCTCAAGCCACACACCCCATCTCCACGCTACCCTTCTCCTGACCCCTGTTTTTTTTCTTTCCTTTTTCATCTGAAAGTTAAGTTTTAAACTAAGTAAAAAAACATCAGGCTTCTCACTCGAAACCGAAGGTTAACCCGAAGAAAATATCCCACTTGCTCGAGAACGACTCGCAATCCAAGACGTTCGACATTGCTGACACCAACGCTTCGCCGAACACGTGCACGGCGACGCGGCCCTCCTCCGGCGAACAACGATAACGTCAACAAGTCACAATTCGACACCAAACTCGTAATCGAAATTCAAATCACCTAAAAAAGTTCGAATTCGAAAAATTGTCGTTCCCTCGAAAAAAAACTGTAACGAACACTTCGGTAAATCTCCTCGCCACCGCCGTAGGGATCATCGGCTTCGCCCATATTTCGTCCACGCCTCGTCAACACGACCACCCTCCATTCCCCAAATTCTCGTGCAGCTCGGTCACGATATGATGGCAAATTCGACACCTAACATACAAGACCCCAAAACTCTAACTAAACCCTATTATAATCTCATATCCAAAACTCAAGCAATATAAAAATCTTTTGATAATTTTCATGAAATCACAAGGGTTTAAACTTGCTTCAAGTCAAGTTTCATCATTTATTAATGATTCAATTTCGAGAAATTGGTAAAAATGCAGTTTTTATTCACATATGAACTGCTCATGAAATACCAATGTAAAAATCCTCAATTTTGTTTTAAAAATCATGAATTTCACTAAGCTTTCAATTTATAAACTTGAATTAGATTTTTCTAGCAGTTGAATTTATCAATATATTCTTTGATTTCCTGTAAAATAGTTTTACAGTAGGAATACTTCACTAACATATTCAATCAACTTCGACTTGTTTGAAGTTTCAACATTTTGTTTGATAAAAAAAAAAGAAAACCTACCATGATTTAGTTGAAAGAAAAATTAGATTTTGAATAAAAATCAACCCTTATTCGTACACAGTGAAGAACAATGTGCAGAGTAACACAGAATCATGTTCAAGATAAAACATATACAAATACTCTATAAAAAATCATTTTTTTCTGATTTTAAATTTAAACATAAAGCTTTAAAATTTGTTTATTCACCAGCCTAAATTCCTGAACAAAGAACACCTCTTGTTTTCCTTCTGAAATATGAATCTATCTCGAATCTGTTTTGATTTGAAATAAAAATCTAAGTTTTTTTTTCTTTTTTTCTCCAGGTTTCCTAAGTTTCTTTTTACTCCACGAACTGAAAAGAAGATGTATTCATATATATATATATATATATATATATATATATATATATATAAGATAATAAGATATATAAAGGGAGGCTCAACTGGTCAGGTATTTTCTTACCTTTGTTCTGCTTTGAACAGATTTCATTTACTGCAAAGAAAAGATTTGTAATATTTGCTTTTGAACAAAAGAGTGGCTGAGTTGATAGCAATTAATGCTTTGTTGCCTAATATGTTTGCATATCATAATTGAGATTTGCTGCATATATAGATATTTGTAAGTACATGTTCACTCTGCAGTAAAACATATGGCTTGCATATGAAGCTTTATTTTGTCTTGTTATTTTTATTTGGAAATATACATCTTCAGTTTGACTTTGGTCATGTAGATGCAGATATTTTGCATGTAAACATTTTTGTTTTATTTCCTCTAGTTTAAATAGTTTATATACAAATGTCTGGTATTACTTTTATACCTTGTGCTTATTTTTTTCTCATTCTATTCTATACTTTGTTCAGAGATGTTTACTTTATTAACTTCTAGTTGAACTACAATATACATGGTTGTTATTAACTTCAGTTTGAATTGTTATACATATATATGTCAGGTTTACTTAACTTTGATCTTGTTTCATTTTATACTTGTGCTTTATTTTTAGCTTTATACACTTAGCAGATTGACATTAGTTTTGTATATAAAGATATTTGTTCTAGCTTGAAAAATTCATGTGGTTTAGTTACTTATATTTATAATTCATATTTAACTATCAATATTTAAATGATATTCATTTGCTTACTTATTTATATTTGTATTTTATACTTTGATTATCAATGTTTACATTATATTCTTAAGTTTTACTTAAATTTAATATTTATATTTTATATTGATAAACTTTGATTTTATTTAAACATTATCATTCACATCAATTTATTTATTTATCACATGTTAATAAGACAAAGTATTGTAATTCAATCATATAAGACAGATTTTATTTTAATTGAATTACATAAGAATGATTTTATTGTAAACATTATTGGGATTTATTTTAAATTCCCAAGTCAATCTCCTTTCTAAAATACAATTTATATAAATAAATGGCAATATTTCCAAATCATATTTATTTTAATACGATCAGTTTATAATTAGTTTAATTAGATTAAATATTTATTAAAATAACAGGGCCCAAAATCCAGAGTCGTTACATTTCCATTATCTGATATGAATTGCTTTATGATATGATATGTTTGGTGGGCAACCTATCAATTATGAATTGTTGTGTAAGAGTGCAATCCAATAATTAAAGTCAAATTATATTTAATTGAATAACTTGGGTTAAGATGGCATTGAATTCGAAGAGACTGGAGTCGGGTATTAGTTAATACCCGAAACCACTTCGATTTTTATACATTGATATGCGAAATCAATAGGCTGAAATAGAATGATTTAAGTGAAGCGAACCATTTAATCTAAGTTTTGGTATTTAGAAATTGATGTGTAAAATAAGTAATGTCTATAGCAAATTTTGAATTTGTAAATTGAGACGAGTTACCCCAGATTTTAAGTAAGCTTTTTGTACTAGTATTTTTGTTAGATGGGTTTACTCACGCTGGTTTCCAATCTGACCCGGGTGTTACTTTAATGTAATGCTCGGGTCAGACCGAGTATTACAGATTTCTAGGTAAGGACGTTCTGGAGCTCAGGAGTCGAGCTGGATGGCAGGAACGTATGGAGTGTTTCCGCTGTATTATATTATTGTATATCTGAGGCGTGGTAACTATGTATATTCAGTGTCTGTATATATGTGTAACTTTAATGTATTAAAATGTAATCGATAAATATAGTATTCTTTTGTAAACTGTTATTATTTGTTATTATATTTTATCCGCTGCGAATGTGAGATGTTGATGTTTATGTTCTTCTTCTTCCTCTTCTTCTATCTTTTTCTTCTTTTTCATAACTATCTGGAATTTTCAGAACCGGAAATTTCGGGTTGTTACAACATCTGGAGTCTCTGCCATGACATCTGCCACTCCTCCACCTCCGCATGCCAGTGATAACCATGGTACTCTTCAGAGTTCTTTTCTTTGCATGACTATCCTGTTCATGTTCTATTTGACCCTGGTGCATCCCATAGTTTTATATATGTTGTTCTTTGCAATAAATTCGAACATATTTTGCAACCTCAATTGGCGACTTCATCATTATGTGTATTTAATCCTATCGTGGACCCACCAATCTAAGAATGATTTGTGAAGGGGTGAAGCTCCTTTACAATTTGCACCAATTTACTGGAGATATCTAAGTCTTGGGTATCGATGCATTTGATATTCTACTAGGAGGTAATTGGTTAAAACGGTATGATGCTGTTATCTCTTGCAAAACCCGAACTGTGTCCTTTGTTAACGACTAAGGCAATCCTCTCTTGATTGAATGCTGAATGCCATAGGATATTGCTGGCAGCTTTGTCTTTTCACTGGACTCTCAAACTGGTGATCTTGACTCCACCCTTATTGTCAAGAACTTTCCTGATGTATTTGGTGAAATCACTTCTCTTCCTCCTAAGCGGGAAATTTAATTCTGCATTGATCTTATCCCGGGTGCTAGGCCTGTTATTCTCCCTCCTAGACGGATGATACCTAGAGAGAAGGGTAGGTTGAAGAAGCAGATTGAGGATTGTACTCCAATGGTATGATTAGTGAGAGATTTTCTAAATGGGGTGCTGTTGTGGTCTTTGTCACCAAATCCGATGGTTCCTTGAGAATGTGTGCTGATTATCGAGAGTTGAACAAGATTACTCTCAAGAACTGATATCTGGTGCCTCGCATTAATGATATGTCCGATCGGCTCTATGGAGCTAAAGTATTCTCTCAGCTTGATCTTGCTACCGGCTTCCACCAACTTTGTGTAGCTGAGGAAGTCATCCCCAAGACTTCTTTCCAAGCAGAAAATGGTTTCTATGAATGGTTAGTCATGCCTTTTGATTAACTAATGCTCCTTCCTTCTTTGTCGACCTTACGAATCGCGTATTCCGCGATGTTCTTGATAAGTTTGTTCTGGTTTCGTTGATGATATCCTCGTCTTTTCTATGTCGCAGAAGGAGCACAGGGAACATTTGGATCATGTTCTCAAAACTCTTAGGAGTCATCAGTTGAAAGCCAAATTTTCTAAATGCCATTTCTGGAGGGTTGAAGTCTAATTCCTTGGGCATATTATTTCAGAGAATGGAGTCTCGGTTGACCCGGCTAAGGTCACCACGATTAATGTAAGTCAGTCCACCTTACTCTTTTGAATTTATTCATCTTATCTCTATTTGAACTTCTCCCCTTATCCGTTCCCAGGATTAGGAGACTCCAAATGATATTCGTAGCTTTCTGGGCCTTGCTAGTTATTATCGGAGATTTATTGAGAATTTTGCCCAGATAGCTGCACCTCTCACCGCTTTGACTTGTAAGAATGCCAAGTTTAATTGGAATGAGAAGTGTCAGACTGCATTTAGTGAGTCGAAGCAAAAGCTTACCTCTGCTCCTATTCTCACCGTTGCGAATGGGAAGGAGGGATTATCGGTTTATACCGATGTTAGTAATAAAGGATTGGGTGCTATGTGAATGAAAGATGGGAAGGCCATAGCTTAAGATAGTCGTTAGTTGAAGCCCCACGAAATCATCTCTGCCACCCATGATTTAGAGTTGCTCGTTGTTGTGTTTTCTTTGAAGTTGTGGAGACATTGGGAACGAAATTTGAGCTTTTCACCGATCATTAATCTCTTAACCAAAAGGATTTAAACCAGAGGCAAGCTCGATGGCTAGAGTTCTTAGCATCCTATGATCTTGACATCAACTATACCCCTGGGAATGCCAATGTTATAGCCGATGCTTTGAGTCGGAAGAAAGCCTTGGTGTGTCAGATTTTGGTTACTGCATCTCTTATGGATCGGATCGCAGCGAAGCAGAACAAGGATGCGATACTTAAGATTATGAAGGAGAACATCCAGAATAGAGAAGGTGATGTTCAAAATGAGTTAGGGGCACAAATTGATTAGAATGGAGTTTTGGGGATTAATGGCCAGATTTGTGTTCCGAATGTTGATTGTTTGAGGCAAGAAATTCTTAGGGAGAATCACCAGTCTAGACTCTCCATCCATCCTGTAGTTATGAAGATGTTTCAGGATATAAAGAAGTTGTATTGGTGGAAGGGTATGAAGCGGGACATCTCTATTTTTGTTAGTAGATGTTCCACTTGCCAGCAGGTTAATGCTAATCACCAGAAGATCGTTGGATTGCTGCAACCCCTTGAGATTCCCATTTGGAAGTGGGATCAGGTTTCTATGGATTTCATCAATGGTATACCAAGGACTAGAAGAGGTAATGAGAGTATTTGGGTAGTTGTCGATCGATTGACCAAGTCCACCCATTTCATTCCGGTCAAGTCGAATTGAACTGCTTCAAGCTTAGTTGAGATCTATATGAGGGAGATTGTCCTCTCCATATGGTTCCTTCTAGCATTGTTTGTGATCGTGATCGTATCTTACCAGCAAGTTCTGGAAAGCTTTTTAGGAAGCTTTGGGTACTCATTTGAACCTTAGTACGACATATCACCCCCAGACTGATGGTTAGACGGAAAGAGCAGATAAGATTTTAGAAGATTTTCTTCATGCTTGTGTTCTTGACTATGGAGGATCTTGGAAAAATCATCTTCATCTTATTGAATTCACCTATAATAACAGTTATCAGGTATACCCATATCTTTGAATCTAAATCTTTTTAAGCTTAATCCATCCATTAATCCCCATCCTTTGAATTCAAGCAAGTATCGAGATGTCTCCATTTGTAGCTCTTTACAAATGATCCTGCAAATCTCCATCTTGTTGGATTGAGTACGGTGATCGGTTTGTTCTTTGGCCTGATATGTAACGATCCCAATTTTTGATTTAAATTTAAATTAATAGTTAATGTGAATTTTGGATAAATTTTGGAATTATTTTGAATTTGAAGTATATATATGAGTAAATTTGGGTTTGACTTTAAATTTTTTGAATTTTGAATATTGAATTTTGTATTTAAAATTTAAATAAATGACTTAGGAAATGATTTGGGTAAAAACATTATTTATATTTATTTATGGGTGGTTAGTTTTATAATTTTAAAAATTTATCAATATAAATTAAATGTGGAAAGTTAAATTTCAAAAAGAAATAATATAAATATCTATATAAATATATAGGAATGTAAATTAAAATAAGACAATAAGCATTTGAGTTAAAATAAATATTTAAATTAGAAATAGTAATAGATATATGTAAGATAAATTAAACAATCAAGTGATTTCACTAGAATAAAATATAACAACATATTAAAATAGAATTCATTTATATTAGAGAGAAATAAGACAAGACAAAAGAAAAGATATCTATATATATACATATAGGGATGCAAGTGTAAAGTAAGACAAAGATAATCAAACTTAAGTGTTTATGTACATATGAAGAACAAAGGAAGTAATGAAGTACAAAATCTTGCAAAAGAAGATTATGAAACAAACAAAAAAAATGTTTACAATACAAACTGTAAATAGCATAAGTTTGTAGACAAAGAAGGACACATGCATTTAATACCCCATCTTCTCTTGCACAAACAAATCTTCTCAGCATATACAAAATGTTATACATCGGCCGAAATAAGCAACATATCAGCCATCAAAATGGAAAGAAAAAGAATCTTTAGTCAAAATACAAAAACAAGAAAAAATCCCTGAACTGTTGTACAAAAACAAAATAATAACACCCTGTACACTCATTTCCTATACATCAGCCATCCATCTCAGTTTCGTTTAGTCAAAAAGCTGAGAAAATTTGAAGTGAATATCACTTCAGAACTTTAACAAAATCTAGACTTGATCAAATACAACTTCATACAACCGGGGAATTAAAATGAAGGCTTCAATTTGAAATTGTGCAAGACTATTTCAAAAGAAAAGCAAGTTCTGTTCTTCTTCCTTAAACACTGTGAGTAAACAACATCATAGAAAGATAAGTTAGTAGTAATCTGGGTATGGTACATATTAATATGGTTCTGCTTAAGTATTTTTCTTAACACTAATTCTGTGTGGAAATATATATAAAGGTCTGTGGCCTATTTCATCTCCTCTTTATTTGGCTTACAGGGTAGAGGCAACTAATAAATTAAATTCCATATCTTCTAATCAGTATTAGGCTTTGATCTCAAAAGCAAACATGTAAGTTTAAGTATGAGTTGTAATCTAAAAATAGTTTCAAGAAGAATAAGCTGATACAATATGTGAAAATTGTTTTTTTTTCCAGAGAAAAACTCAAAATTGAATGAATTCGAATATAAAGTTTTGCGAATTCAATTATATATCTGGAATCCTTGCATAAAAATAGGATTTTGAAGATTAGTTTGATGATTTTTAAGTGGGTGGTTTAAGTGCAGTTTCGTGACGATCGAATTTTGGGTTTTGCCGAATTTCTGGTGGTCGGAGGGACTAGGGAGGCCGGAGTTTCTCGAGGAGGTGGTGGAACCTATGGTGGTGGTAGGAAAAATGGTCGGGGTGGCCTCGATCACTATGGCGACGGCGGCGTGCGATTTTCATTTGTAAACCTAGTTTGGACGTGGGTTTGTATTTCGATTCGTTCGTCACCGATAGGTGATCGAGTTCAATGTGGCTTCGAGAGATGGTGGTGTGGGGGTTGTAGAGGACGTAGCCAAAGTTGGAGCACCTCTGGTGGTCGGAGCGAAGTGGGCGAAGGGTTTTTTTGGTGACTGTTTTGGGTTCCAAGCCTTCGGGGTAGCTCGATTTTGACTCGAGGCTGATGGTGATGTTTTGGTGATCGGAGATAGTAGTATTGATGATATCTGACATGATAGAAAGTTCGTTGGTGGTGGTAGGTGATTCTGACGATGTGCATATGCACAGTGGGTGGTTGATGTCAGTGGGTATTGTGTGGGTTTGAGGATGGGTATTGTGTCAGTGGTGTTGCTCGAAGTATTTAAGCGCTTGACTCGAAGCAGGAGAGGAAACGACTCGAAGCAGTTTTACTTTGCCTCAAGTTAATTATAACAGGTTTCGGGTTTTTGTAAATCTGATTGAAATTTAAATTTAAGCAGATTTAAATGAAATTTAAATTGTGAGTTAGATTTAAATAAAGTTTAAATCTAGTATGGAGTTTAGACTCAAATAAACTTTGAACCTTGAAGTTTTAAAATGAATTTGGATTTTAAATAAAGAATTTAAAACCAAAGTTAAAGGCAAGTTCTAAATAAAAAGTTTTAAATCAAATGTTTAAAATTAGTGGGTTCAAATTCATTTTGAATCCAGAACTGTGAATTTTAAATCAGTTTTAAATCTGAATGTTTTAAACTTGAATTTTGATAAAGTTCTTTTATTGAACAATTTTGAATGAAAATATATGATTTGTTTTTTACTTGAATTTGCAAGTTAAATAGTTAATATACTTTAAAAGCTTAATTTTTAAATAAAAATAATTAAGTAATCTAGTTTAAAACTTTTCTTATATAAGTTTCATATATAAGTAATGAATGTTCTTTACATTGTTTAAAGGTTTTATAAATGGAATTTAAATTTGATTTATGTTTAAATAGTTAATCATTTTTGAATCTTAAATTTAAAATGGAATTTAAATTTAAATTTATAAGTGTAATGTTTTAAATATACATTTAAGTGTTAATTAAATTATAAATAGAGGAAATGAATTATATTAGGGGTAATTAAGTTTTTAAGTGATTTAATTAATGAGGTAATTAAAGAATGATTTATTCAATTTATAAATTAATAAGTTAGAATAATTTATAATTAGAAATGATTAATAATGATTTAATCTAAGACAATTTCTTAAGAAAGTAATTAAAGAAATGTTTAATGAAGGTCATTAACTAAGATTATTTAAGTAATTAATTAATGTGATTAATTTTAATTAATTAGATTAATTAATTAATGATAAATCAATTATGAAATTGTGTAAGGGTAATTACTTTACGGTAAGTAATTAAAGGTTTAATTTCTTTAAATAATTAATTAAGGGGTTAATTAATTGTGTAATTGGTTTAAAGATTAAATTAATTAATGTGATTAATTAAGAATAATTTAATTAATTAAGGTAATTGATTAATTAATTTATATCAAATGATTTGTAATCAATTAATCAGGATTGGATAATTTATTCATAAGTAATTAATTTAATTGGAAATAAATTGAATTAATTAGAATTAAATAATTAATTAATCCTGTTTATAAACAATCATCGAATGCTTGACCTTACTTATAAATGATTGTATTGTATGAGATGCCTTGAATTGATTGTCCTATCTGATCTGTGATATTTTGTTCTGTGGATTGGGCTGTGTGTAAGTTATTCAATTATTTGTGATACATTTGTTTATTATTATCTGTGACCCCGTGAATGAATGATAAGCGTTATAGTTTATACCGCTTATCAACTATATTTCTATGTTTTGATCTGTGATGATGATGTTATTGCATTATTGTATTAAACCCCTGGACCACACCATACACACACAAATATGGATTTCACGAGGAAATCGAGTAAGTCACACATTTTTGAAATGATTTCAAAATAGACAATTTGAATTCAATGGTTTGGAAATGGAATCAGGTTAAATGTGAAAAGCTTTTGAAAAGGAATTTCAAAGATAAAATTTATTGTTGAATAACTTGATACTACTTTGAAATTTGAATTCAGAATTTGAAATTGAATTCTCTGATTTGAAACTAGGGATCAAAAGATGTTATACAAGTTATCTATGGGTTAAGCCATTTTAAAGGCATTTATTTGGAAATTGGAATTTACACTCAAAGGCTTTAATCCATGCAAATATAATTGGATTCTTTTGAAACGAAAATGTTTGTTTTCAGATAATAAAAGCTATCATATAAGAAATGAACTTCCAATTTGTGTTAAAAGGATTTCAAGTTTGAAATGAAAATGATTTCCAAGTTATGGAAATGGTTTGAAAGCTATAAGTCAAATCTTTGATTTAAAGATTTAATGAGTTAATCAAATTGAAATGAAAATTATTTTGGAAATCTATGAATGGATCTTTGTGAAACTGGGTGAATCTTTGTGAAATAAATCTTTTTGTTTAAAGATTTAAAATGGTAATTTGTTTAAACCATTTGAAGAAAGGTTTTGGCTTTCTTTGAAGTTGTGACTTAACTGAAATCCTATATCGATATATTTTTAAATATTGCGCTCATTATTCGGTTTAGCCGAGAGAGGATCTTTGTGTTATATAACCCATTTCGAATTATGATACGACGTTATGGATAGCATTTGAAGACCGATGGTGAAGACTGGGTATTTGTGAGAACTATAGGATAACTAGTCGATTGTCTTTGCACGGGCTGGTCCCCGGTATATAGATTCCCTAAGTGATGGGATGTTCGATCGGGATTGTGGATACTCGAATTGCAAGGGCTTCTTCGAAAGTGCCTTCGGTTCTGTTCGAACCCAGGACAGACTTGTATGGTTGTATGTCTGACACTACACTTGAGATATAAAGCAAATTTCTTTCAAATACATATCGGTTGGTGGCGTAGAATTTATTCTCTTAGCTTAACACCCTTCTCTGAGACGTATGAGCTCAGAGGTTATGTAGTTGAAGGTTGTCAGCGATATATCCCCAATTTGGTAGTGTGGCATGCTGAGTGCTGTTGTGTGTTGATGATCATTTGTTGATCATTTGTGATCAGAGCATGGCTTCTGTATGAAGCGTAGCTTTGTCGACAAGACTGCATCAGGACCTCACAAACCGGAAATGGTCGAAACAGGAAAGATGCGGCAAGGTTATGAGGGTCGCGCCCTTTAGGGTGTGTCATTCCCTTCTGGTAAAGGGTGGTATCATGGTATGGAGCCCAGATATTAACCTATGTGGTGGGCTTCAATCTTATTTTCTGTGTGGTTGTTGCTTTGTGGTATAGAGGCGCCCCAGATAAAGGTCCCAAAGGACCGGGGGGTGGCATGCTCGAGAAGTAGTTACCTAGTTACAGAGGTAACCCGGCCTTGTGTTGGCAGAGATCCGGTTAGGTTCTCGGGACGTCTCGCCAGAGGCGTACCCATGGACAGTGGGAAGTTCCTTAGCCCGGCCATTTGTTGGAAAATCCAACCAAAAAAATATGAGCCTTGTACGGTTTTAGTTGTATAACCTGCCTCCTCAGAGGTTGCTATAGCAGGCATAATATAATGGTACCTATGCTGGATAAGATTTATATTATACTTTCGAAATGTTTTCCACTATGCACTAATAATAATATAAAAGAAGAATTTTGCGTAGTAAGCATGTTTGACTATCATAAAGAGAAATCTCCCCATTTGTGCGATTGCATTGTGTGTGTGACGGGAGGCCTTATGGTAGTTTTATTTTCCAAAAAGCGTTGCAAATTAATTTTAAATTCTTTTGTTGTTGTTTAAAAGATAAACTATTTTTGTTACTCGCACCAGTCCCATGACTGACTCGGAGTTTATTATTCCTTTCCTAAGCTCCGGGTGGCCATAATTTTCCACACGGGCAGTCTAGAGTTGGGTTTCTCAGATAGTCATGTTTAATAGATTATCTGGAGTTAGTCCAAGTTTGGATATGGACGGACTTGCTTGTCTAGGTGAACGTAATGTTGGTTCGAGCGAGCTTTGGATTGGAGCATTGGATTTGGGGATGCATTCTATTGAAGATATTGTTCCGCTGTTGGTGTTATTTATTATCTTTCCGTTGTGTCTTGTGTCATATCTCTGATGGTATTGGTATCTGTTGTGTCATATTATACCAGATGTTGTATCTGTCATTTGTGTCAATGCTATGTATATTGATATTCATTTTCTTTCGCTGTGTTGTTTACTTAATGGTGTTATAAGCTTCGGTGCACCAGATTCGATGTTTGGATCTGCGGCATTTGAATACGAGTGTCATATTCGGTGCCGATTTTCGAAGGTCGACCCAGGGCCGTCACATTTGGTATCAGAGTTGAGTGTTAAAACTTTAGCTCAGGAGTATAACACAGTAAGTAACTCATTAGAGATAGGGTGAAGTATACCCTAGAATGAGTAATCCCTAAGATATCCATTCGAATGCCTCAGTAAATTCTCTTACTATCCACTGATAGTAAGTATGAGTGTAAGAAGAGGACGAGATAGGGGACAGGAGAGTACCACTACAAATGGTCAATACCCTACAATAGCGGAAACAATTTTCTCTCTCAATATCCCTTTATTCGTCTTTCCAAATTCTTTTGATTGCTTCGTACCAGCTACAAGAGAATTTCGGTGTACTGGTGGCCCGACGTATCGTTGTAGGAAATCCTTACTTCGTATTTTATCGATTTCTTATCAGTTTTCGATTTAAACTCTAATGAATATGGATTGGAAAGTTGAAATTGATAATTTTAAATAAATTGAAAATTTTAAATTGAGTTAAATTGATAGAATATAAGGATAAATTTGAATTGAATAAATAAAACGATTTGTTTAAAACCAAATTTGAAATTCTATTATAATTTCTTGGGTAGATCGAAGTCTGAAGAGGGACAAATGGGTATATATTTTGGAGTGTTCCGACCTAAGTTGGAATCGATATCTAGTATTTGAGAAATTGTAGGAGATTGAATCCATCTATCAATCTCTTTTGTTCAGCATCTCTTTTCGATTCTTCGATGGTTCCTGGTAGATCCAGGAAGAAGATTTGATATATCTGCATGGGACATAAACTCCAAATACATCAGAATTGTTTGTTTGGATGAATTGGTTGCTTTGATTGCTATGGCTAATAGGTACACTTCAGTTCTAAACTAAAAGTTTTGAAATTGTATCCATATATCTGTCTATTTTAGGTCCAGATATATTCTAACCAGTGCCCTGCATATTCGTAGATTTGATGACTTGAGTATCCTATGTAGTATTGAATGAGTTTGTTCTCATATTGTCGATATTCTGATTTGGTAAGCCAAATGCAGAATAGAAATCCTGTTTGACCTGGAAAACTGTTTCTCTGTCTTTGTGTATGTATCTTTGTTGTTTCCGTGCCTGCAAATTTCGAGGACGAAATTTTTTTAAGGGGGGAATCTGTAACGATCCCAATTTTGATTTAAATTTAAATTAATAGTTAATGTGAATTTTGGATAAATTTTGAATTTGAAGTATATATATGAGTAAATTTGGGTTTGACTTTAAAAATTTTGAATTTTGAATATTGAATTTTGTATTTAAAATTTGAATAAATGACTTAGGAAATGATTTGGATAAAAACATTATTTATATTTATTTATGGGTGTTAGTTTTATAATTATAAAAATATATTAATATAAATTAAATGTGGACAGTTAAACTTAAAAAAGAAATAAAACAAATATCTATATAAATATATGGGAATGTAAATTAAAATAAGACAATAAGCATTTGAGTTAAAATAAATATTTAAATTAGAAATAGTAATAGATATATATAAGATAAATTAAACTATCAAGTGATTTCACTAGAATAAAATATAACAACATATTAAAATATAATTCATTTATATTAGAGAGAAATAAGACAAGACAAAAGAAAAGATATGTATATATATATATACATACATATAGGGATGCAAGTGTAAAGTAAGACAAAGACAATCAAACTTAAATGTTTATGTACATATAAAGAACAAAGGAAATAATGAAGTACAAAAGCTTGCAAAAGAAGATTATGAAACAAACAAAAAAAATGTTTACAAAACAAACTGTAAATTGCATAAGTTTGTAGACAAAGAAGGACACATGCATTTAATACCCCATCTTCTCTTGCACAAACAAATCTTCTCAGCATATACAAAATGTTATACATCAGCCGAAATAAGCAACATATCAGCCACCAAAGTGGAAAGAAAAAGAATCTTTAGTCAAAATACAAAAACAAGAAAAAATCCCTGACCTGTTGTACAAAAACAAAATAATAACACCCTTTACACTCATTTCCTATATATCAGCCATCCATCTCAGTTTCGTTTATTCAAAAAGCTGAGAAAATTTGAAGTGAATATCATTTCAGAACTTAAACAAAATCTCAACTTGATTAACATACAACTTCATTCAACCAGGGAATCAAAATGAAGGCTTCATTTTGAAATTATGCAAGACTGTTTCAAAAGAAAAGCAAGCTCTGTTCTTCTTCCTTAAACACTGCGAGTAAACAACATCATAGAAAGATAAGTTAGCAGTAATCTGTGTATGGTTCATATTAATATGGTTCTGCTTGAGTATTTTTCTTAACATTAATTCTGTGTACAAATATATATAAAGGTCTGTGACATATTTAATCTCCTCTCTGTTTAGCTTACAGGGTAGAGGCAACTAATAAATTCAATTCCATATCTTCTAATCATTATTAGGCTTTGATCTCAAAAGCAAACATGCAAGTTTAAGTATGAATTGTAATCTAAAAATAGTTTCAAGAAGAATAAGCTGATACAATATGTGAAAATTGTTTTTTTTAAAAAAACTCAAAATCGAATGAATTCGAATATAATGTTTTGCGAATTCAATTATATATATAGAATCCTTACATAAAAATAGGATTTTTGAGATTAGTTTGATGATTTTTAAGTGGGTGGTTTAAGTGCAGTTTCGTGATGATCGAATTTTGGGTTTTGCCAAATTTCCAGTGGTCGGAGGCACTAGGAAGGCTGGAGTTTCTTGAGGAGGTGGAGGAACCTACAGTGGTGGTAGGAAAAATGGTCGGGGTGGCCTCCACCACTATGGCGACGGCGGCGTGTGATTTTCATTTGTAAACCTAGTTTGTACGTGGGTTTGTATTTCGATTCGTTCGTCACCGATAGGTGATCGAGTTCAACGTGGCTTCGGGAGATGGTGGTGTGGGGGTTGACGAGGACGTAGCCGGAGTTGGAGCACCTCTGGTGGTCGAAGCAAAGTGTGCGAAGGGTTTTGTTGGTGACTGTTTTGGGTTCCAGGCCTTCGGGGTAGCTCGATTTTGACTCGAGGCTGATGATGATGTTTTGGTGATCGGAGAAAGTCGCAGTGATAATATCTGACATGCTGGTAGGTTCGTTGGTGGTGGTAGGTGATTCCGGCGACGTGCATATGCACAGTGGGTGGTTGGTGTCAGTGGGTATTGTATGGGTTTGAGGATGGGTATTGTGTCAATGGTGTTGCTCGAAGTATTTAAGCGCTTGACTCGAAGCACGAGAGGAAACGACTCGAAGCAGTTTTACTTGGCCTCGGATTAATTATAACAGGTTTCAGGTTTTTGTAAACCTGATTGAAATCTTAATTTAAGTAGATTTAAATGAAATTAAATTGTGAGTTAGATTTAAATAAAGTTTAAATCTAGTATGGAGTTTAGATTCAAATAAACTTTTGAACCTCGAAGTTTTAAAATGAATTTCGATTTTAAATAAAGAATTTAAAACCAAAGTTAAAGGCAAGTTCTAAATCAAAAGTTTTAAATCAAATGTTTAAATTAGTGGGTTCAAATTCATTTTGAATCCAGATCTGGGATTTAAAATCAGTTTTAAATCTGAATGTTTTAAACTTAAATTTTGATAAAGTTCTTTTATTGAAGAATTTTGAATGAAAATATATGATTTGTTTTTTTACTTGAATTTGCAAGTTAAATAGTTAATATACTTTAAAAGCTTAATTTTTAAATAATAAAAAATAAGTAATCTAGTTTAAAACTTTTCTTATATAAGTTTCATATATAAGTAATGAATGTTCTTTACATTGTTTAAAAGTTATAAATGGAATTTAAATTTGATTAATGTTTAAATGGTTAATCATTTTTGAATCTTAAATTTAAAATGGAATTTAAATTTAAATTTAAACGTGTAATGTTTTAAATATACACTTAAGTGTTAATTAAATCATAAATAAAGGAAATGAATTATATTAGGGGTAATTAAGGTTTTAAATGATTTAATTAATGAGGTAATTAAAGAATGATTTACACAATTTATAAATTAATAAGTTAGATTAATTTATAATTAGAAGCGATTAATAATAATTTAATCTAAGATAATTTCTTAAGAAAGTAATTAAAGAAATGTTTAATGAAGGTCATTAACTAAGATTATTTAAGTAATTAATTAATGTGATTAATTTTAATTAATTAGATTAATTAATTAATGATAATCAATTATGAAATTGTGTAAGTGTAATTACTTTGTGGTAAGTAATTAAAGGTTTAATTTCTTTAAATAATTAATTAAGGGGTTAATTAATTATGTAATTGGTTTAAAGATTAAATTAATTAATATGATTAATTAAGAATAATTTAATTAATTAAGGTAATTGATTAATTAATTAATATCAAATGATTTGTAATTAATTAATCAGGATTGGATAATTTATTCATAAGTAATTAATTTAATTGGAAATAAATTGAATTAATTAGAATTAAATAATTAATTAATCCTGTTTATAAACAATCATGGAATGCTTAACCTTACTTATAAATGATTGTATTGTATGAGACGCCTTGAATTGAGTGTCCTATCTGATCTGTGATATTTTGTTCTGTGGATTGGGCTGTGTGTAAGTTATTCAATTATTTTTGATACATTTTTTTATTATTATCCGTGACTCTGTGAATGAATGATAAGCGTTATAGTTTATACCGCTTATCAACTATAAATCTGTGTTTTGATCTGTGATGATGATGTTGTTGCACTATTATGTTAAACCCCTAGACCACACCATACACGCATAAATATGGATTTCACGAGGAAATCGATTAAGTCACACATTTTTGAAATGATTTCAAAATAGACAATTTGAATTCAATGGTTTGGAAATGGAATCGGGTTAAATGTGAAAAGCTTTTGAAAAGGAATTTCAAAGATAAAATTTATTTTTGAATAACTTGATAACGCTTTGAAATTTGAATTCAGAATTTGAAATTGAATTCTATGATTTGAAACTAGGGATTAAAAGATGTTATACAAGTTATCTATGGGTTAAGCCATTTTAAAGGCATTAATTTGGGAATTGGAATTTACACTCAAAGGCATTAACCCGTGCAAATATAATTGGATTCTTTTGAAATGAAAACTGTTTGTTTTCAGATAATAAAAGCTTTCATATAAGAAATGAACTTCCAATTTGTGTTAGAAGGGTTTCAAGTTTGAAATGAAAATGATATCCAAGTTATGGAAATGGTTTGAAAGCTATAAGTTAAATCTTTGATTTAAAGATTTAATGAGTTAATCAAATTGAAATGAAAATTATTTTGGAAATCTATGAGTGGATCTTTGTGAAACTAGATGAATCTTTGTGAAATAAATCTTTTTGTTTAAAGATTTAAAATGGTAATTTGTTTAAACCATTTAAAGAAAGGTTTTGGCTTTCTTTGAAGTTGTGACTTAACTGAAACCCCATATCCATATATTTTTAAATATTGCGCTCATTATTCGGTTTAGTCAGGAGAGGATCTTTGTGTCATATAACCCATTCTGAATAATGATATGACGTTATGGATAGCATTTGAACACCAGTGGTGAAGACCGGGTATTTGTGAGAACGATAGGATAACCAGTCAATTGTCATTGCACCGGATGATCCCCGGTATAGAGATTCCCTAAGTGATGGGAAGTCCGATCGGAATTGTGGATACCCGGATTGCAAGGGCTTCTTCGGAAGTGCCTTCGGTTCTGTTCGAACACGGGACAGACTTGTATGGTTGTATGTCTGACACTACACTTTGAGATATAAAGCATATTTCTTTCAAATACATATCTATTGGTGGCGGAGAATTTATTCTCTTAGCTTAACA
This sequence comes from Allium cepa, assembly GCA_030765085.1. NCBI lineage: Eukaryota > Viridiplantae > Streptophyta > Magnoliopsida > Asparagales > Amaryllidaceae > Allium > Allium cepa. The sequence continues at coordinate 181,290,128 of CM060940.1, forward strand.
CCCTTCTCTGAGGTGTATGAGCTCAGAGGTTATGTAGTTGAAGGTTGTCAGCGATATATCCCCAATTTGATAGTGTGGCATGCTGAGTACTGCTGTGTGTTGGTGATCATTTGTTGATCATTTGTGATCAGAGCATGGCTTCTGTATGAAGCGTATCTTTATGGACAAGACTGGATCAGGACCTCACAAACCGGAAATGGTCGAAACAGGAAAGATGCGGCAAGGTTATGAGGGTCGCGCTCTTTAGGGTGTGTCATTCCCTTCTGGTAAAGGGTGGTATCATGGTATGGAGCCCAAATATTTACCTATGTGTTGGGCTTCAATCTCATTTTCTGTGTGGTTGTTGCTTTGTGGTTTAGAGGCGCCTCGGATAAAGGGCCCAAAGGACCGGGGGGTGGCATGCTCGAGAAGTAGTTACCTAGTTACAGAGGTAACCAGCCTTGTGTTGGCAGAGATCCGGTTACGTTCTCGGGACGTCCCGCCAGAGGAGTACCCATGGACAATGGGAAGTTCCTTAGCCCGACTATTTGTTGGAAAATCCAAACAAAACAATACGAGCCTTGTACTGTTTTAGTTGTTTAACCTGCCTCCTCAGGAGGTAGCTATAGCGGGCATAATATAATGGTACCTATGGTGGCTAAGATTTATATTATACTTTCGAAATATTTTCCACTATGCACTAATAATAATATAAAAGAAGAATTTTGCGTAGTAAGCATGTTTGACTATCATAAGGAGAAATCTCCCCCATGTGTGTGATTGCATTGTGTGTGTGCCGGGAGGCCTTATGGTAGTTTCATTTTCCAAAAAGCATTGCGAATTTATTTTAAATTCTTTTGTTGTAGTTTAAAAGATAAACTGTTTTTGTTACTCACACCAGTCCCATGAATGACTCGAAGTTTATTGTTCCTTTCCTAAACTCTGGGTGCCCATAATTTTCCACACGGACAGTCTAGAGTTGGGTTTCTCAGATAGTCAGGTTTAGTAGATTATCTGGAGTTAGTCCAAGTTTGGATATGGATGGACTTGCTTGTCTAGGTGAACATGATGTTGGTTCGAGCGAGCTTTGGATTGGAGCATTGGATTTGGGGATGCATTCTATTGAAGATATTGTTCCACCGTTGGTGTTATTTATTATCTTTCCGATGTGTCTTGTATCATATCTCTGATAGTATTGGTATCTATTATGTCATATTATACCAGATGTTGTATCTGTCATTTGTATCAATGTTATATATATTGATATTCATTTTCTTTCGCTGTGTTGTTTACTTAATGGTGTTATAAGCTCCGGCGCACCAGATTCAACATTTGGATCTGCAGCATCTGAATATGAGTGTCGTATTCGGTGCCGATTTTCGAAGGTCGACTCAGGGCCGTCACAGATATGATTTTGGAAGCATCATAGAAGGTCGAGGAGATTGGGAGGAAGATGAGGATTGCTCAGAATAGGCAGAAGAAGTATACACATAGGCGTAGAAGGGATTTTGAATTTTCAGCGGGTGATCAGGTCTTTCTTAAGATCTCGCCGCTAAAGAATGTGGTTCGATTTGGACGGAGAGGGAAGCTTGCTCTCATATTTATCGGTCCTTTCCGCATTTTGGAAGGAGTTGGTCCTTTGGCTTATAAAGTTGATTTGCCAGATAAACTAACGGGTGTGCAGAACGTGTTTCACGTATCCTACCTTCGTAGATATCTCCATGATACATCATTGATTGTTCAGCCTGCTTTGTTGTAGAATTTGGATGTTGAGGCAAATCTCACCATCGAGAAGTAGCCACTTTGTATTGTCGATAGAGGTATGTAGTAGCTTCAAAGGAAATTTTTCAGTCTAGTCAAGGTACAGTGGAGTACTGATGACCAAGATTGCACCTGGGAAACCTAGGAATCCATGCATGCTTCAAATCCTGAATTATTCGACTCGGGTACTATTCTTTGCCCTCTTTTATCTTTCCGGTTATTTCTATTCCCCTATCTCATTTCTTTTCGGAGACGAAAAGTTTTGAGTGGGGGAGAGTGAAACGACGCGAGAATTTTCAACGATTTTATAATGTAAATAAAAAATTTCTTGAACTGTAGAGGATATAATTTTGAAATAAATTTTTTATATTTGGAATGCGCCTATTTAATTATGGCAATTGGTAAATTTTTATTGAAAATATTTAAGTCAATTTTAGTGTGAAATTTAAAATATAAAATTTAATCAGTTTAATTGGTGAAATTTAAATATTTTTTAAAATCAAATATTTTTATATAATAAAAATGTAATTCATTTTCTGAGAAAGACATCGTAATTCGTTTTGGCAAATTCAGGCTTCTATGGCCCCATTGATCTTATTTTCTGCGTTTTAGCAGCATTTTTGGTAGTGAAAATTCGACTTTTATAATTTGATCGTATCACTGATATCTGTGTACCATTCTTGTTCGTCTCGTCGCGCCGATCTCCGCAATATATTCATTACTGTATTTTGGCATCCGATGCATGACAAAATGATTGAACAGTTTGTGGTAACGACACCATAATTTGTGACTTTTCATTCCCCTTTGCTTTTCAAATTTGAAACATACAACTGGACCATAATAAAAACTTGCTTTAAATTTTCAGTTGAAACCTAGCCGGACTGTTCACATTTCTTTTTTTCTTCTAGTGTATACACTCCTATGCCTTTTCTTCGTGTGTAACATCCCCCTTTTCGCACACTTTAAACCGACACACGTGCCAATTCAAAGCATACGCAAGGGCGGATTGTTATGGGGTAAATAAGAAAAACAGAGAAGAAATAAAGCAAAATAGAATCTCACAGCGGAAGGATAAGATATAATAATCAATATACAGTTCATGATAACTGTTTACAAAATATTTATTTTACTTATATAATGAATATCAGAGTTACACATACCAATACAATCAATGCAGCGGAAATTTAGAGTGTGGTGCAATACTATAAATAATATAATACGGATTCTTCGTCTTCGTCCTCCAAAGCTAAAATCTTCGATCCTGAAATGCTCGGACTGACCCGAGCGAATTTGAAAAGACAAAAACACTCGAGTCAGACTAAAAGATCTTATGTGAGTTAAATTAACAGAAATAAATATGAGTACAGTAACTCAAGAGACGTTCGGGATTTACATCTCCTAAGGATCCGTTAAACTATTTACTATGTAGTATATTGCGCTATTATAATAGTGTCTATTTATAAAATAAACTTACTTTTTAATAGCGTTAAGGGGTTACCCATATAGCCCTTAACACAAATAATGCCAATAGTCTATACAGTACCGTAATACCTCCTGATCGGGAAGCTACCAGAGGATACTCCATAGGTACGACACAAATAGAAACTCGTAGTAAAGGCTCGGTATGGTAGGTGACACGGCACAACTAGGCAATGCCAGGGTAGATATACCAATTGCTATCCAGGCTGGTGGAAACGCGTAGCCACAGCTACCGCCCACCTCGGACTAACTCCCCAAAATCAAAATATAGAAGTGGCCACTGAATCAATCCAAAATCAAAGTATAATATCGAAGAGGAGGGTCCGATCAGAGGAATGACCTCATTGGCCTGAGAATCGCTCCTGTTTTAGCCACCTTATGCCAACTCACGGGAGTCGGGTCCACGTATTTACCTTACAGGAAACATCACCACCACCTACTACATTCTGGAATCTCCACCGCGTACACGGTTAGTCAAAGTGGTTTTCGGTATCGACAGAGAGTATGTCCATATCCGATCCCGGTCTCTTTGCCAACCCATCGTTATTATAACACCGCGGTCATTTAAAAATAGGTTATACTTTAAAAATCAGAATAAACATTCCATTTCATAACCATGAATACGATATCATTTCAAAACCCAAAACCATATTTTATCACTTATCCCAAATATAATTCTTTTCCAAAATCATAATGCTTTAACTTCATAACGTCTGAAAATCAAATATTTTCAAAGCATAATATTTTGAAAATCATAATTTAAAACCATAACTTCTAAAAAAAACTTGAATGGTTTGGACATTCAACGGTATATGAATTAAATGGTTTAACTTAAATGTTACTTTGTAAAGCAAATAGTTCTCATGGCTTTACAAATACATTTCTTTATTAAAGTCTAAGCCAAAATTTAAATTATCTCTCTCAAGTTCCAAAACCACTTCAATTTATTTATATATACGTATATCCATTTTGAGTAACAATATTTCAAACTAAAATTGGATTTGATTCTTTCAACAGACCAATTGTTCTATTAATTAGTCTTGAATATTCATATAAAATCCATAAATAATAAGACTTCAATTTCTAGTAATAAAATATATATATATTTTTCCCAATTCAAATTATACTAGAATATTCATTTCAATTTATTTTGGGAAAAATCCAATTATAAATATCATATCTTAAAATTTCCAAACTTAACATTTAAGCATATGATATAAATTATTAAACTCCATTTTCTTAATTTTCTTCCATTTTTAATAAAGATTTTTATACACCTTTCAATTTCAAAATTTTCAACTTCATATGTATATATATATGGAAGAAAAATATTTATACAATATAAAATTTAAGATTATTATAAACCGTATTCCATCCAAACCATAGAAATCACATTAAAATAGTTATATATAGACCGCGGTGCCTGTATAAAATTTTCTATCCTATGGTCAAGTGATACGGATATTTATCATTTCAATCCGCAATTTAAAAATATAAAATTTTGCGGTTATATATCATTTCAAACCACAATCCCGAATGAAATGAAATATGCATGATAATTTGCAATTTAATGATATACAATAAAACATCCACCAACAGCACCCATCATCCAATCACAATCATCAAGCAATATCAATCAATAACAATTTATATTTGATAATATATAACAGGTAATAACTGGCAATTTTATTCAGATTAAATTTAACAGCTATTAATCTACAGTCTATATTCAGTAATAAATTATATAACTGTTAACTAGCAGTTCATATATAAACAAATAAATTTTAACTGTAAATTTATACGCAATAAATTAATTAAATTAATAGTTAAATTTAATAAATGCAATTCAACAGATATGAATAAAATAAACATGCCAAATACCCATAAATAAATTTCTATTCATTTCTAAAATTAATTTAACAAACATAAAAGCTTCTAGTAGTTGTGAGTGGGTTAAAACACTCACCTTTTGAATTTAAATCGAATTTAAATCTGATTTAAACCCAAAAATTCGACGGTCTCAGAATTTGTCCAAACCAGTGTCAATGGATCTGGAATTAAATTACGATCCTAACAAAAGAAATTTCGCGTGAATCGGAGAACGTATGAAAAAATATTCATTTTAAACGATTTGAAAACAAAAATAAAAATAAAATAAAATAAAAAAAAAAACCCACTTAACTTCAATGGCCACGTCAGCTAAAAGCTACAGCACATCGTCGAATTTTTTCTGGTCATACGAATATCCAAAACAGAAAACGAATTGTACCAGCAGATTACGTGTCTCAAGAACTTTATCATAAATTTTCTAGAATTTTTGTGGAGAGTTTGAATTTTATTAGAAAATTTGAATTGTAGATAGATTAGGTTTTGTAACCATTGAGGAAGAGAAAGAGATGAAGAAAAATGAACGTACAGCCAATAGACAATAGAAAGGAGGCTAGGGTTTATCACAGCATATTTATAGATAGATCGCAACAGGATAGGTGTGCACGAATTTTAACGTGCAAACAGAAGTGGTCCCAAAAGGATATTAATTATACACGTTACGGATTAAATTATTTCTTTCTCAATATTTACATTGCATTTTGAGCATATTCACACATGTATAATTAGATGCTTCATTTAAATTTCCATATATATATTCACAATTCCATAAATTTCCAAATACGTAGATAAATTTCCAATTTCAACTAAATTCTAAATTACTGTAATAATTACAGATTAAATTTCTATCCATTCCCAATAGATTATGTTTACATACTAAAATCCACATTTCTATGTATATTTGAATTCCATATTATACATATTTTATTTATCTTAAATACTTCCAACTTAAATTTCAATCAACATAAAACGTTTTATTCAGTTTCCAAAAATTTCAATCATGCTTTAAATCCAAATGAATAAATAACTTAATTCCCATTTAAGCATTTTTCATTTGATTTGCAATCAACCTTTTATGATCAATTAAATCCCGATATATTAATTAAACGTTATTTCCATCATTCTTTATCCTATGAAGAAATTTAAGTTATTCACACCTATTACTAAATTTCATATTAATGCACACAAATTTACATTTATTGCAATGGTTACCAAATATTTCCCTGCAATAATTCATTCCCCTATACATACTTACAATTTCACTTAAACTTTACTATACCCATTTATTTTCTCAACATTAAAACCAACGTTACCTCAATTCCACTAATGTACACTTATTCTATTATCACTTACTAACCATTCAAATTTTTATTAACAAATAGGCAGGTAATTCCTATGTTACAAATTTTTAATTCATCCTAATCCCTTACTATTGACATACATTTGCATTACTTACATATCATTTACAATGTTACCCAAAATCTCTATCCATTGTAATTAATACCTTAAATAAGTTTCAATTTATATTCAAGTGAATACATTACCCTTTTTCGTTATGTCATCCATTTTTCACAAGAAACGTTTTATCGTTTCGACAACATTTTATTTCTAATTACCTACATTGATTTGTGTACGTCTCTACTATTTAAAGCATTACCATTCTCACCTTCATCTAAATCTTCATTTATGAGTATTTAAAATAAATTTCACTTATTTCCTATTTATACACTTATAAATTCCAATTCCAATAAATAGATAAATCTCCGTTTGCACTACTTAAATCAAAAATCAGCGATTATCCTATCTATACATTTTAAGTGGATGGATCAAATGTTGTATTCAAAAATCTACTTCTTAATATTCTTAGATTTAAACTCAACTCTCTATTAACAGATGTTTAAACTTCTTTTATTACCATTAACTTATTATTATACATTAAACTGACAAAGCTTGTTTTTGGTACTCTTTTCATTTCCATAAATAAAATTAGCAGAGGATTCATACCTTATTATGTAATTATCTTTAATTCCACCTAACTAAATATTTACATAATATTTTATTTGCAATAAATCAACTATTTTATATTAATTAAATTTAATCTTCCTGGTTTACTTATTCATAGTATGTAATTCAGTTACTCACCCTAACCTATTTATTTGAAATCCAATCCAGATTATTTTTACTAAGTTCCAATTTCCAAAGGTTACTGTAATTAATCCAATTAATTGCAATAAATTCTAATAAATTTGATTTTATTGGATTACAACTCAAAATAAATCAATTATTACTCAACTACCTAATTAGCATTTCTTTTATATTCCAATACATAAATATTTCCCAAAATTTCATCTTTTATTTGCATAACTTACCGTATCTAAATTTTATTGGAAATTTTGTTAACTTTACGCATAAATAAAGTTAAAACCTCAATTAATTCATTCCATTTTGGTTTCATTCTTTATATCACATTAATCATCATATTATGAATGGAAATTTATCTAGGTTACATCTTATTTATTTACTTACCAATATTCCACACTAACTGCAATAATTTAGTGCATTAATTGAAATTGATCAAAATAAAACTTAACAAACTAATAGAATAAATAACGTACAAAAATTTATTGTCATTAATCTATTTCATAAGTCTACACTCAAATACTCACTTAAAATAAGTTTTACGTTTCCATTAATTTGCGTTCGCACACCCGTTACTATATTAAAAATTACTAAAGTAACGTTTTTCTTAATAACAACATTAAAATTTCTCAATATTTAAATGAACTTTATTTCCAATACATGCTACCTAATTGCATTTACTTATGATCTTATCCAAACATTCATTTATATTTTATTTCCATCAATTAGTTAATATTTACATCCATTTATTAACAATTTACTTCCATTATACAATTGCAATTTATTATAGTTATTATTACATTAAATACTATTTCAATTTTATTCTTTTAGTATTAATTAAACAATCATATTAAGATATTATAATGTTTTTCACTATTTATTTACACTCCATTAAAACCCAACAGTCGTCTCAATCACATTTGAATTTGCATTAAATTGGTTGTCCAGCAACTGCCATTTGTATTACTATCTTAATTCTTATACAGTTACCGTTTTACCAATTTACTAATACGTAGGTAATTTAAATTTTTGTCTTTAATTCTTTATTTTATATTTTATTCAAGTGCGACAAATTACACTATTCCTTTATTGATATTTCACCTAACCTTTCAACAATTAAGTTAAATAACCGTTTCTACAATTCATTATTAATTATAAATTTAATTCTCCTTTATTTATGCAACTTACACAAGGGTATAAATCTTCCATTATCTCAATCATTAGATTTCTATTAAATTTAACAATAATTAAGATTTTTAATTACCGTTGCTATAAATTTTCATTTAGCGTTCATCTAGTATTAATTTACCTCCTTTATATATATATATTTCCCTTTTCTACAAAATATAAATTTCAAAATCCTTTTTAATTAAAAATTTAATTGTCAAAATTTACGGGTCGTTACACTCTCCCTCACTCAAAACTTTTCGTCCCCGAAAAGGAAAAGAAGGGAAAAGAAGAATTTCGAAATCAATATTTTAAATTTACAAAATTAGTTAATTTAGCTAAAATATAAAAATTTATATAAAGTGAAATATTTAAGTGGTTTCAACCATTAAACAACCAAACAAAACAACAACCATCAACCTTACAAACAGCATACCTACACAAGACAAAGCAACCATTTAATTCATCAAACAAATAGTTATTCGGGTTCAGAACTTGAAATTTGTATGGAATGAAAATAACTATCAAGTGCATCCTTTACTCAACAGTCTTAGACGAAACAAAGATAGATTATTTATTCATCTAAAACTTCAAATTCCTTACCCAACAACCATAAATCAAACAATACAATTCAAACCAACAACCAAATTAACTTATTATACATTTAATTCATGCTTTAGTTGTTTGATTTTTATTTTATTTTCATTTATGGAGGGATTTCTTCATTTCCTACAAATTTCATTTTCCATTTATTACAAAATTCATTATATTGGTATCCTAATTTATTTACTTAAGTTTATATCATCTATTTATAATCTTACCTTTACTTATATTGTAGAATTTCCAATTTAACTTAAGTTTATACAATTTAATTCTCATTTTATCACAACAAATTCATTGATTACTTTCATTACCTTACTCTTCACTTGTAAGAATTTCCCTTACACTTTTTTACTAACTTTGCACTTTTCTTATATGGTAAGTTATATATGTTTTAAGAATGTAAGTGGAAATTTATACAAGTTTCTTCTCAATTCCTTTAATTAATTAATGGTTCATCAAATATATATTCGTTTTATAAATTAAAATTTCAACTTACCTTTAATTTCATTCATTTATTAAATGTTGACGTTTCTATTATATTTAATAGTAGTAACAATTTAATTTCCCACTTCCACTTATATTAAACTAGTAGCATTTAAATCACACTTAAGTTTATAACCCTACACATCAATCTTTATTTGTTAAAGAATTTCATTTTATTTACTTAAGTTTAAAATCACCTATTAATAATACTTATCTTAAATTATGGAAAAATTCAAATTATAACTTAAGTTTATACCATTATATTCTTATTTATAATAGCAATTCATTGAATCCTTCATTATTTCCAAAAATTCCTACTTGTAAAATATTCAATTCCAATCTCTCATTTAACATTTCAACTTTTTATATTTGGTAACTTATATATATGTTAATTGAACTTATACAAGTTTATCTAAATTCTTTTAATTCATTCATTGTTCAATAAATCTTTACCTCTCTTATAAGTTAAAATTTTAACTTCCTTTATAACTTAGCATTAATTCTCTAAATTAGAGGTTTCACTTCGTTAATTACTTACCTTTTATTTCACTAAAATAATTTAAACCATTAATTAATGGAAATTTAAGAATTAAATACCGGGTCAAATTTCAAATCATCTTAAAAAAAAAAAAAAAAATTTCTTACTACTTTTATATCTCAATTATATTTGTAAAAATTAAAATTTTAGATATTTTCAAAATAAATCTACAGTAGAATTTACTACAGTGGTCTTTCCCCTTCGAAACTTGAAAATGAAAGTCGATGATGCGGCCGCCATCACCGAAATTATTTTCCAGCGACAGAGAGGAAAGTACAAAATTTATTTTCTCCAAAATCTTCTTTAAAACAATTCTTCTGAATTAAAATGAAATATTTATAGAAGAAAATACTTATAAACCAAAGCATTATATTTCATAAATCCTTTGAAAGCAAATTTTTAAAATCCCGGACTTAAGTTCTAAAATCTCCAATTTGATTTATTCTAATTTCAACTTAGCTTCAATTATTATAAATATTTTTATTTCCTAACACCCAATCTATATCAATCAAATATATACATAATATCATTTAAAACTTTATTTTATATATAGAAAATATAATAGGCAAAATTATTTCATTCACCTAAATTAAAACGGATATTATGTCGGTTTGTCCTATTAAGTGTTTAGAAATCCCTATTGATGACATAGCGTCCCATGCATCAACCAGAATTTATAAATACAAAGCGGAACAGGTCAACACAATATCAAAATCCTTTTATAACACTAACAAATACGCTCTCCCATATATATATACACTCAGCGACTCCCATAGGATATTTCTATCCTATTAACAAAGAGTCAAACCCCACAGAGCCAAAGTTTATCGCTAAACCAAAGCTCTGATACCAACTGTAACATCCCCCTTTTCGCACACTTTAAACCGACACACGTGCCAATTCAAAGCATACGCAAGGGCGGATTGTTATGGGGTAAATAAGAAAAACAGAGAAGAAATAAAGCAAAATAGAATCTCACAGCGGAAGGATAAGATATAATAATCAATATACAGTTCATGATAACTGTTTACAAAATATTTATTTTACTTATATAATGAATATCAGAGTTACACATACCAATACAATCAATGCAGCGGAAATTTAGAGTGTGGTGCAATACTATAAATAATATAATACGGATTCTTCGTCTTCGTCCTCCAAAGCTAAAATCTTCGATCCTGAAATGCTCGGACTGACCCGAGCGAATTTGAAAAGACAAGAACACTCGAGTCAGACTAAAAGATCTTATGTGAGTTAAATTAACAGAAATAAATATGAGTACAGTAACTCAAGAGATGTTCGGGATTTACATCTCCTAAGGATCCTTAAACTATTTACTATGTAGTATATTGCGCTATTATAATAGTGTCTATTTATAAAATAAACTTACTTTTTAATAGCGTTAAGGGGTTACCCATATAGCCCTTAACACAAATAATGCCAATAGTCTATACAGTACCGTAATACCTCCTGATCGGGAAGCTACCAGAGGATACTCCATAGGTACGACACAAATAGAAACTCGTAGTAAAGGCTTGGTATGGTAGGTGACACGGCACAACTAGGCAATGCCAGAGTAGATATACCAATTGATATCCAGGCTGGTGGAAACGCGTAGCCGCAGTTACTGCCCACCTCGGATTAACTCCCCAAAATCAAAATATAGAAGTGGCCACTGAATCAATCCAAAATGAAAGTATAATATCGAAGAGGAGGGTCCGATCAGAGGAATGACCTCATTGGCCTGAGAATCGCTCCTGTTTTAGCCACCTTATGCCAACTCACGGGAGTCGGGTCCACGTATTTACCTTACAGGAAACGTCACCACCACCTACTACATTCTGGAATCTCCACCGCGTACACGGTTAGTCAAAGTGGTTTTCGGTATCGACAGAGAGTATGTCCATATCCGATCCCAGTCTCTTTGCCAACCCATCGTTATTATAACACCGCGGTCATTTAAAAATAGGTTATACTTTAAAAATCAGAATAAACATTCCATTTCATAACCATGAATACGATATCATTTCAAAACCCAAAACCATATTTTATCACTTATCCCAAATATAATTCTTTTCCAAAATCATAATGCTTTAACTTCATAACGTCTGAAAATCAAATATTTTCAAAGCATAATATTTTGAAAATCATAATTTAAAACCATAACTTCTAAAAAAAACTTGAATGGTTTGGACATTCAACGGTATATGAATTAAATGGTTTAACTTAAATGTTACTTTGTAAAGCAAATAGTTCTCATGGCTTTACAAATACATTTCTTTATTAAAGTCTAAGCCAAAATTTATATTATCTCTCTCAAGTTCCAAAACCACTTCAATTTATTTATATATACGTATATCCATTTTGAGTAACAATATTTCAAACTAAAATTGGATTTGATTCTTTCAACAGATCAATTGTTCTATTAATTAGTCTTGAATATTCATATAAAATTCATAAATAATAAGACTTCAATTTCTAGTAATAAAATATATATATATATTTTTCCCAATTCAAATTATACTAGAATATTCATTTCAATTTATTTTGGGAAAAATCCAATTACAAATATCATATCTTAAAATTTCCAAACTTAACATTTAAACATATGATATAAATTATTAAACTCCATTTTCTTAATTTTCTTCCATTTTTAATAAAGATTTTTATACACCTTTTAATTTCAAAATTTTCAACTTCATATGTATATATATATGGAAGAAAAATATTTATACAATATAAAATTTAAGATTATTATAAACCGTATTCCATCCAAACCATAGAAATCACATTAAAATAGTTATATATAGACCGCGGTGCCTGTATAAAATTTTCTATCCTATGGTCAAGTGATACGGATATTTATCATTTCAATCCGCAATTTAAAAATATAAAATTTTGCGGTTATATATCATTTCAAACCACAATCCCGAATGAAATGAAATATGCATGATAATTTGCAATTTAATGATATACAATAAAACATCCATCAACATCACCCATCATCCAATCACAATCATCAAGCAATATCAATCAATAACAATTTATATTTGATAATATATAACAGGTAATAACTGGAAATTTTATTCAGATTAAATTTAACAGCTATTAATCTACAGTCTATATTCAGTAATAAATTATATAACTGTTAACTAGCAGTTCATATACAAACAAATAAATTTTAACTGTAAATTTATATGCAATAAATTAATTAAATTAACAGTTAAATTTAATAAATGCAATTCAACAGATATGAATAAAATAAACATGCCAAATACCCATAAATAAATTTCTATTCATTTCTAAAATTAATTTAACAAACATAAAAGCTTCTAGTAGTTGTGAGTGGGTTAAAACACTCACCTTTTGAATTTAAATCGAATTTAAATCCGATTTAAACCCAAAAATTCGACGATCTCAGAATTTGTCCAAACCAGCGTCAGTGGATCTGGAATTAAATTACGATCCTAACAAAAGAAATTTCGCGTGAATCGGAGAACGTATGAAAAAATATTCATTTTAAACGATTTGAAAACAAAAATAAAAATAAAATAAAATAAAATAGAACAAAACCCACTTAACTTCAATGGCCACGTCAGCTAAAAGCTACAGCACATCGTCGAATTTTTTCTGGTCAAACGAATATCCAAAACAGAAAACGAATTGTACCAGCAGATTACATGTCTCGAGAACTTTATCATAAATTTTCTGGAATTTTTGTGGAGAGTTTGAATTTTATTAGAAAATTTGAATTGTAGATAGATTAGGTTTTGTAACCATTGAGGAAAGAAAGAGATGAAGAAAAATGAACGTACAGCCAATTGACAATAGAAAGGAGGCTAGGGTTATCACAGCATATTTATAGATAGATCGCAACAGGATAGGTGTGCACGAATTTTAACGTGCAAACAGAAGTGGTCCCAAAAGGATATTAATTATACACGTTACGGATTAAATTATTTCTTTCTCAACATTTACATTGCATTTTGAGCGTATTCACACATGTATAATTAGATGCTTCATTTAAATTTCCATATATATATTCACAATTCCATAAATTTCCAAATACGTAGATAAATTTCCAATTTCAACTAAATTCTAAATTACTGTAATAATTACAGAGTAAATTTCTATCCATTCCCAATAGATTACGTTTACATACTAAAATCCACATTTCTATGTATATTTGAATTCCATATTATACATATTTTATTTATCTTAATTACTTCCAACTTAAATTTCAATCAACATAAAACGTTTTATTCAGTTTCCAAAAATTTCAATCATGCTTTAAATCCAAATGAATAAATAACTTAATTCCCATTTAAGCATTTTTCATTTGATTTGCAATCAACCTTTTATGATCAATTAAATCCCGATATATTAATTAAATGTTATTTCCATCATTCTTTATCCTATGAAGAAATTTAAGTTATTCACACCTATTACTAAATTTCATATTAATGCACACAAATTTACATTTATTGCAATGGTTACCAAATATTTCCCTGCAATAATTCATTCCCCTATACATACTTACAATTTCACTTAAACTTTACTATACCCATTTATTTTCTCAACATTAAAACCAACGTTACCTCAATTCCACTAATGTACACTTATTCTATTATCACTTACTAACCATTCAAATTTTTATTAACAAATAGGCAGGTAATTCCTATGTTACAAATTTTTAATTCATCCTAATCCCTTACTATTGACATACATTTGCATTACTTACATATCATTTACAATGTTACCCAAAATCTCTATCCATTGTAATTAATACCTTAAATAAGTTTCAATTTATATTCAAGTGAATACATTACCCTTTTTCGTTATGTCATCCATTTTTCACAAGAAACGTTTTATCGTTTCGACAACATTTTATTTCTAATTACCTACATTGATTTGTGTACGTCTCTACTATTTAAAGCATTACCATTCTCATCTTCATCTAAATCTTCATTTATGAGTATTTAAAATAAATTTCACTTATTTCCTATTTATACACTTATAAATTCCAATTCCAATAAATAGATAAATCTCCGTTTGCACTACTTAAATCAAAAATCAGCGATTATCCTATCTATACATTTTAAGTGGATGGATCAAATATTGTATTCAAAAATCTACTTCTTAATATTTTTAGATTTAAACTCAACTCTCTATTAACAGATGTTTAAACTTCTTTTATTACCATTAACTTATTATTATACATTAAACTGACAAAGCTTGTTTTTGGTACTCTTTTCATTTCCATAAATAAAATTAGCAGTGGATTCATACCTTATTATGTAATTATCTTTAATTCCACCTAACTAAATATTTACATAATCTTTTATTTGCAATAAATCAACTATTTTATATTAATTAAATTTAATCTTCCTGGTTTACTTATTCATAGTATGTAATTCAGTTACTCACCCTAACCTATTTATTTGAAATCCAATCCAGATTATTTTTACTAAGTTCCAATTTCCAAAGGTTACTGCAATTAATCCAATTAATTGCAGTAGATTCTAATAAATTTGATTTTATTGGATTACAACTCAAAATAAATCAATTATTACTCAACTACCTAATTAACATTTCTTTTATATTCCAATACATAAATATTTCCCAAAATTTCATCTTTTATTTGCATAACTTACCGTATCTAAATTTTATTGGAAATTTTGTTAACTTTACGCATAAATAAAGTTAGAACCTCAATTAATTCATTCCATTTTGGTTTCATTCTTTATATC
The DNA here is from genome assembly GCA_030765085.1 of Allium cepa. NCBI lineage: Eukaryota > Viridiplantae > Streptophyta > Magnoliopsida > Asparagales > Amaryllidaceae > Allium > Allium cepa. The sequence goes on from CM060940.1 coordinate 181,305,914, forward strand.
ACATTAATCATCATATTATGAATGGAAATTTATCTATGTTACATCTTATTTATTCACTTACCAATATTCCACACTAACTGCAATAATTTAGTGGATTAATTGAAATTGATCAAAATAAAACTTAACAAACTAATAGAATAAATAACGTACAAAAATTTATTGTCATTAATCTATTTCATAAGTCTACACTCAAATACTCACTTAAAATAAGTTTTACGTTTCCATTAATTCGCGTTCGCACACCCGTTACTATATTAAAAATTACTAAAGTAACGTTTTTCTTAATAACAACATTAAAATTTCTCAATATTTAAATGAACTTTATTTCCAATACATGCTACCTAATTGCATTTACTTATGATCTTATCCAAACATTCATTTATATTTTATTTCCATCAATTAGTTAATATTTACATCCATTTATTAACAATTTACTTCCATTATACAATTGCAATTTATTATAGTTATTATTACATTAAATACTATTTCAATTTTATTCTTTTAGTATTAATTAAACAATCATATTAAGATATTATAATGTTTTTCACTATTTATTTACACTCCATTAAAACCCAACAGTCGTCTCAATCACATTTGAATTTGCATTAAATTGGTTTTTCAACAACTGCCATTTGTATTACTATCTTAATTCTTATACAGTTACCGTTTTACCAATTTACTAATACATAGGTAATTTAAATTTTTGTCTTTAATTCTTTATTTTATATTTTATTCAAGTGCAACAAATTACACTATTCCTTTATTGATATTTCACCTAACCTTTCAACAGTTAAGTTAAATAACCGTTTCTACAATTCATTATTAATTATAAATTTAATTCTCCTTTATTTATGCAACTTACACAAGGGTATAAATCTTCCATTATCTCAATCATTAGATTTCTATTAAATTTAACAATAATTAAGATTTTTAATTACCGTTGCTATAAATTTTCATTTAGCGTTCATCTAGTATTAATTTACCTCCTTTATATATATATATATATTTTCCTTTTCTACAAAATTTAAATTTCAAAATCCTTTTTAATTAAAAATTTAATTGTCGAAATTTACGGGTCGTTACATCGTGTTTGCTCATTCACAAAAATCAGGTACGTTTTGTTCTTCATTCTTTTTTTTGTTTTGTTTTCTTTTTCCTTTTCATTCTTTCTCTGCCTAGCTCCCATCTTTCTTTTCTTTTCTGCAAAAACCCAACCCAGAAGCCCCTTCCCCTGACCGAAGCACTGCACGTTCCTACCACCCTTTAATCCGCAAGCAGCCTTCGCCCCTCTCTCAACACCCAAACTTTCCACCACCAATTCAAAACCGAGGCAAACCGTGCTTTTCCCTTAAAACATCTCCAAGTCTTCCTCTTTATCACAGAAAAAAGAATACGGCAGCCACCAGCCGACCCCAAGCTACCACTATTCCGTCTCGACCTCTGCCATCCACATCGCCTCCACCTAACGACTCAAAGCCCCTGGCCAATACTAAGCCCGAGCGATCCCATGAACCCGAAGCCACCATTGAAGTATTTTCTTCCCTTGCTAGAAGCTTACCGCAGCAAACCCAATGCTTGGCCGAGATATGCACGTTGATGTATGGAGCTATGCACATCACCTTGCTGAAACGCACGTATCATGCTTCCATAATCTAAGTCTATTTTATGCTATATTCATGCTGTGGCTTGTTCACACAAAATAGAGCTGTCATCTAAATATATATTGCTTTGTTCTTTAATTAAAGTCTTGATATATATTAGTATAGGCTACCTTGTGGTTTTAGCTGTATACGCACTTGTTCTTTTTCACACCGGTCTTGTATATACACTTGTGCTAGGTAGAATTCATGCCTATATTTGTGTATACAAGAGCTGCCGTATATGATATATGCATTAAAAATTTTATATATGGCATGCACACACGTCTCTTGATAATAGTACTATTAGATCTGGGCATAGGATCAAGTTATATATATATATATATATATATATATATATATATATTGTAACAACCCTAGTTTTAGCTATTTATTTTACTTAATTATTTAAATTTTGAAATATATTTTATATAAATTGTGTTTAACAATATAGTTTAATTATTTAATTTGGAGATATATTTTACACAATTGTGAATGTCAATTAAATTAAATAATAACTGTGGAAATTTAAGCTATGTTTGAACTGTTAAATTTCGCGTTCAAAAGACGCATCAATTATAGGGTATAAGCAACGTAATAAAACGTGTGATTTTAAAATGTAATTTTTTTTCAGAAATTTTTGATGTTCTAGACTGCGTCTGTTTAACGTAGTATAAAAATCAAGTTTTCAAATAAATTTGAAGAAAAAAAATATCAGTCAGTAGTTTTATAGCAAACGTTATTTTAGACCGACAGTTTGATTTTAAATTTAATCTGTATACGTTCTTTCCTAAAGCTTTGCATAAAAACCTACCATTTCATTTATTGCTTTCAAACTAAAGATCAAAATGTATAAAATGAAATAAAAATGAATATGAAGTAACGTTCGAAATATTTTTCCCTCTGATATCCTTTTACACAATCAATGCATGCACTTTAAAGACTGAAACGTGCATATCCTATATTCTCCCATTCTCTGCTTCCAACAGCTCTACCAAAATCAAGTACATGAATCTCGCAATTCATTGAATAAATCAAACCATTTATCACGCTTGCCATTTTTTTTTCCTCTGCTTTAATCACGTATCTATATTCACAATTTATGTCAATATAACTGATGCTTGCTTGCCCTTCCTTTGATCAATATTCCCTTAAGTAACGTTCACGCATTCATGTTAAAAACTTTATATCTGTGTAACTGACATGCTATATCAGTGGTTCTTTCATCACGCAAGAAGATCTCAATCAAACCTTTTCGAACATATTCTTTTGTTCAAAATTGGAAATGTGTTTTGCCTTTTCTTTTCTCAGCAATAAAATCACGTATTCATATCTTTCGTCTCTAATAGCTTCAAGTCTTCAACTGATTGCTCTCCCTCCCCATTGATCTTGCAGCAGTTCAAATCTTTTTAATTTTTGCAACGTTCGAACTTTATCTATTTCCTTTGAACTGATGAGGAAATTTCGCAGTCATATCAACCAAATTTATATCAATAAAACTGATGCTTTTACCTCTCCTTTAATTCGCACTGCCTATATATATACCCACCTCACCAGTTTCTTTCTCCGCATCTAAATATCTCTGCCTTCCCCTTCCTCGTACGTTCAAGATCCATCAGGTAATAAGTCTTATTGTTTTTTTCCTTCCAGTTTTCCTTCCTCTTTCTCTTGATGTTGTTCTATCTGTGCCTTGCTCGGCCACACTACCATTTATTCACTTTGTCTTTCTATGAGACTCTTATCATCTGCCTTGAACTAAACATATGGGATCTGGATATGTTGAACTTTTTTGTTTTGGAAAGTTAGGTCTAGAAACAGAGAGGAAGTGAGATCTTGTGTGTGTGTTATAGGCTTAACTCTCGACACATAGGTAGTGGAATGTGGTGCAAATTTGTATATGGGAACTGTGTTGATGTCATGCCAGGTACGTTGTAGGGCCTGGAAGTTATTTTGGGAACAGATCTGTCGAAGAAAAAAAATATATACTTGAGGTATAAATTGCGTGAACATAAGTTGGTCTGGAGTTGTTTGAGAGGAGTAGGAAGGGCAGTGTTGTCAAAATATTTAAGAAAGAGGGATGGGTTCATTTAATAAGGATCTGATGATGCTTAGTTTTTTTGTTTTGTTGTTGCGTGAATATGTGTTGGCAGGGATGTTAGACTGGGTTGTGCATTGGTGTCACCGTGTACGTGTATCACAGTCACAAATATTTAGAAGCATGCATTTGTTTTGTATCTGGTTAGGAGTTGTTTTGGTTCGTGTAGAGGTCTGATAGGAACAGTGAGAAACCCTTTTTGCATGTTTGAGTTGGATGTTAACAAGGCCTAGAGAGTTTTCTTTCATTTGCAAAAAAAAAAAAAAAAAAACAAGGGGCGAGGATGGGAAAGAGGTAGGCTAGGACTGTGAGTTCAGTTCGTCTGCATATATGTAACCTTCATATGATAGAGGAAGCAGAGAATAAGGAGGAGAGGAGATGTACACATTCAGTAGATGCTTTGATTTAGTCGCATGATTTTACTCGAAGTCGTTGCATAAAATTCTCGAAGTCTTTATATTTTGTCCCGAAGATTTGTTGCATTTTTCTCGAAGAAATTCCATGGTTAGCTCGAAGAAGTGGGGTTGTGGCGCGTGTAGCTGATGATGAATTCCTGTCTGATTTTAAGTTTGTAAAGCCTGCAAGTTTAAATTTAGACTGTAAAGAAATATTGTAAGAACTTAGGTTGATTTGCAGTAGTAGATGATATTTTTAGTAGTTGGATCCAGGTAAAAGGAAAAGAAAATAATGAATGAAAGTGGCAGAAGAGATGTAAGTATGTGGAAATGTTGGCGTGAGTGCGTGTACGCGAGTAAGTGTAATGGAAGTGTGCACGTGTACATGTACCCCGGCATAATAAGAAAACTCCACCATTTTGCCTTAGTTTGTCTTTAGGAAATTTTATCTTGGTTATAGTGTTAGCACAGTTCGTGTGTTTGGAAATGTTTTGGTTGTTGTACACGGTAGAGTGGTCGAGCAAGTCAAACAAAAATTCTCTCCCTACTTTTAAATTTTTCTTTGACCGTAAATTCTAAAGTCGCGTATTCAATATTTTGAATCTTGTTCTAGATTTGAATCTAAGCTTGACATCCGAGGGATTTTGATCGTTACTCTCTGTAGTTCTTTTCCGGTGAATCATCGTTTTGAAATTTAAAATTTTCTGCAGCATTCAGGTGAGTATTTCTCACCAGACATACGTACATATATTTTGGTAAATTATCGCAAGTGTATGTGTAAAATTTTATTTAAATATTATCTGTCTGTAGTATAACGTAGAATGATGAACCCCATTTAAATTGACACCTCATCAGTTATTTATCTGTTGTATTATTTCTGCAGTTATATCATTAAATGTTTATTTACTGTTTAATCATCACTGCAAGTTCCCTGTAAAATTTAGATTGTTATGGGCTGAAATGATAGGCCTAAAATGATTATTATTGTCCAATTTTTCTGTAAACTGCTTAACTGTTAACTTGGGATTGCGGGTTTGAAATGATAGAACCCGGGATTTTGTAAATTTCGGATTGAAATGATATAAATCTGTATCACTTGACCTAGGCTAGAAAATTTTATACAGACCCGTGGTTCTTATAATATTTGAAATATTTAAAAATTATTTTGGAAGTTAAATATTTTGATTTAATATCTTTAAAGGATTTTTATTTGATTTTGAATGAGTTATAAATGTTAATGAATAAATAAATGTTGAATAAAATTTGGAATATAACTTATTTTGGTAATTCTGGATTTTTGAAAGGGTAAGATTTCAGTTAAGAAAATAATTAATAATAAGTTATATTTGAAAATGAATTGTTAAGTTAATAATCTATTACAGCATTTAAATGCTGTCTTTTTAAGATTGGACTATTTTAACCCATAGACTTTAGGTAGCATTTCATAAGTGCTACAGAATCTAGAATTTGATTGTTTTAAAATTTATGGAAATTAATTTTGGGAAAAGTTGTAAATTTTGGAATTTAATATGTAACAAGTTAAGAATTTGTTTTGTGGTTTTAAAGGAAGAATTTAACTTCAAAAATTTGGTAAAGCTATAAATTCCAAAATAGATTGAATAAAATTTAAATGGTATATTATAACATGAAATGTTTAAATCAATATTTTGATATTGAAGGAATTTGAAATTTATTTTGATTTCGAAGTATAAATACCATTTTTAAAGTTGTAACCACGGGTTATAATAACGATGGGTTGGCAAAGAGACCGGGATCGGATATGGACATACTCTCTGTCGATACCGAAAACCACTTTGACTAACCGTGTACGCGGTGGAGATTCCAGAATGAAGTAGGTGGTGGCGACGTTTCCTGTAAGGTAAATACGTGGACCCGACTCCCGTGAGTTGGCATAAGGTGGCTAAAACAGGAGCTATTCCCAGGCCAATGAGGTCATACCTCTGATCGGACACTCCTCTTCGATATTATACTACGACTTTGGATTGATTCAGTGGCCACTTATATTTTGATTTTGGGGGAGTTTGTTCGAGGTGGGCGGTAACTGCGGCTACGCGTTTCCATCAGCCTGGGTACGCAAATGGTATATCTACCCTAGCATTGCCTAGTTGTGCCGTGTCATCTACCATACCGAGCCTTTACTACGAGTTTCTATTTGTGTCGTACCTATGGAGTATCCTCTGGTAGCTTCCCGATCAGGAGGTATTACGGTACTGTATAGACTATTGGCATTATTCTGTGTTAAGGGCTATATGGGTAACCCCTTAACGCTACTAAAAAGTATGTTTATTTTATAAATAGACACTATTATAATAGCGCAATATACTACATAGTAAATAGTTTGACGGATCCTTAGAGGATGGGCGGTCCCAAGCATCCTTTAAGTTACTTGCTCTATATTACAGTACACTTGAATTAGCTTACATTGTATAAGTATGTATGTCCTGACTCGAGTGTTATGTTTTATTTTTACGCTCGGGTCAGCCTGAGTTGCAGCTTCAGTTTTTCTTTCCGGAGCTAGGTCATCCTGTAGATCACTCGTGCTGCCGGAAGCTTTTCAGTCTTTATCTTATTTGCAATCAAGACTTTGGAAGACTCTGATTCTATTTATGTCTAAAGCTGTATTGCAGATTCTGAACTATGTAATTCTATTTGGTTAAAGTTTTATAGTGGCTTCATGAACCACTGAATATTTTATTTCCGCTGTAAGTTTTGATATCTGTGTCTGTGATTCTATGATTTATTTACTGTATATTCTGAGTTTTGCCAAATTTATTCTACAACGCAGTATTTTGAACAATTCAAGTCCGACATGTGCGGATGCGAAGGTTTGAAAATACTGGGTCGTTACATTTGGTATTAGAGCTTTGGTTCTAGGCAAAACTTAGAATGTATGGTAAATTTGATTTACAGAATCACTTTCATTCGAGATTGAACCACTTTCTTTTCGAATTTGTGGAACATTCCCTACGGTTCCAAAGTTCATTCGTGTCCCTCACTTTTCATCTTCTTTAGATTCTGGAGTATCCTATAACTCCACTTCGGATGATCTTTATAGTGAATTGGCGGTCTCGCCATTTTTCTAATTAAGGGGTGAAACTCCTTTACAATTAGCATTGATTCACCGGAGATTTATATTTATCCTCCGTTTATATGCTAGTATCTTTGGTTATTCCGAACTCTATCTTTTCAGATCAAATGTAGATTTACCCTAATCACATCGATCTGACTCTTTAAGTCACGGATGACTGGGTCAAGGTTGTCCGCGATTTATATAGACTTACCCAGTTTCCTTATTCTGATTTTATCATCAGATCTTCTGATTCCAACTTATCTTGAATTCTATTTGATTTGAGTTCATCAAATTTGAGTCTCTATCCTTGTTTTGAAAGATTTATTCCTATATTGAAAAAAAAAAATCTAATATTATATATAAGTATAATTTTCAGAATTTTATAATTAATTTAACTATTTGTCGAGAGATAATAGTTTTGATTTTATTTATGATTTTGTAAACCATGTGTTTTGTCTAATAAATGATTGAATAAACAATGGTTATAAATTAATTTGGAAACAGAAATGAATTTAAAACTAGAACTTGAGAATTAAATTTCCGATGGTTTCGAACCTTGAGTTTAAAATTTTTAAAAAGGATATATTATTTAAAGTATTTTCGAATAGAAATTTGTTTCAAAAGAATTTTAAAATTTAGTGCTCTTCTCTTTGTCACTGGAAAATAATTTCGGTGATGACTGCAGCATCATCGACATTCATTTTCGAGTTTCGAAGTGAAAAGACCATTCTGTAGTCTGGCTACAGTGTTACCTTGAGATTTTAATTGATTTGAATTTCTAGAATATGACTTAATTTATAAAATTGATTTGACATATTATGTATATCTATCTCTAAATGGTGTGAAGGGAATCAGAAATTTAATTCTTAATTTTTTTTCTTAAGAAAAATTTCAATAAAATAAAATTTTGAATAAGAAATTCCAATTGGAGACAATTGAATTTGAAAGTTTTAGTTGTATAATACCCAATCTCATTTCAATATAACTTACCTTGATTTTCAAAAGTTAACAATGAAATTGGATAATATACAATATAAAAGGATTTTTATAAATAAACCTCGAGTGGTTATAATAAATGTTATACACTTAAGTTTTAGTTATAAAAGATTAATGGAGGTAAATAAGGAATTTAAGGAATTTATTTAAATAACTTAATAATCAAAATTGATTTAATATGGAACCTTAAATATAACTAAGAAATGTTAATAAAGGTTATTTCCTGAAATAAATATGTTTGTGTAATAAACAATGTACCTTTGAATAAGAAAAATATATTTGAAAGGGATATTTTGTAGTAAGGATTATTATCTTAAAATCATAGTTTAAGTGATGTTTAAATAGGATTTAAATAGTTAAGACGGATTTTAATATCACTAAAATTTGATAATTGAGAATTTGTTTTTTTTATGAAAATTTCAAGTGTAACTTATTGAAGGAACATCTTATTTATAAAATAGGTATTTTAAATAAAGTGGTAGGTTATTTATAAAAAATTAAGAGTAAAATAATGAACTGATTGGAGATACCATTATATCTACTGTAGCATAGTATAAGTGCTGCTGTTTCTAAAAATAAAATGTTTTGGAAAATTTATAATTGAATAAATGAAGATTATTTTAAAAGTGTTATGATTTTAGTAGTATGATTTCCAAATGATAAAATCTATAAAATCTTAATGACTTTCAAAGTATTACGATTTCAAAAGCATTATGATTTCAAAGTTATTATCTTATTTTGTTTTCAAACTATCTTTAAATATCCTTGGTTTCCCTATCTGCTACGGATTGGGAGACTATTGCTTATACCAGTCTATTTAGGAATCTTTCGATAATCTTTGAAATCTTTGTTACTCATCGGGGTCTGAGCACCGCTTACCACCCATAGACTGGCGGTCAAATTGAAAGGGAAATCCGATTCTAGAGGATCTTCTTCGTGCTTCAAAATCCGGAACTATTCGTTTACGGTACTTCTTGTCTAGCTTATCTTCCTTTGTTTCTTTTCTTTCGCTCCTTTTCGAGGACGAAAAGTCCTTGAGTGGGGGAGAGTGTAACAACCCTAGTTTTAGCTATTTATTTTACTTAATTATTTAAATTTTGAAATATATTTTATATAAATTGTGTTTAACAATATAGTTTAATTATTTAATTTGGAGATATATTTTATACAATTGTGAATGTCAATTAAATTAAATAATAACTGTGGAAATTTAAGCTATGTTTGAACTGTTAAATTTCGCGTTCAAAAGACGCGTCAATTATAGGGTATAAGCAACGTAATAAAACGTGTGATTTTAAAATGTTATTTTTTTTCAGAAATTTTTGATGTTCTAGACTGCGTCTGTTTAACGTAGTATAAAAATAAAGTTTTCAAATAAATTTGAAGAAAAAAAATATCAGTCAGTAGTTTTATAGCAAACGTTATTTTAGACCGACAGTTTGATTTTAAATTTAATCTGTATACGTTCTTTCCTAAAGCTTTGCATAAAAATCTACCATTTCATTTATTGCTTTCAAACTAAAGATCAAAATGTATAAAATGAAATAAAAATGAATATGAAGTAACGTTCGAAATATTTTTCCCTCTGATATCCTTTTACACAATCAATGCATGCACTTTAAAGACTGAAACGTGCATATCCTATATTCTCCCATTCTCTGCTTCCAACAGCTCTACCAAAATCAAGTACATGAATCTCGCAATTCATTGAATAAATCAAACCATTTATCACGCTTGCCATTTTTTTTTCCTCTGCTTTAATCACGTATCTATATTCACAATTTATGTCAATATAACTGATGCTTGCTTGCCCTTCCTTTGATCAATATTCCCTTAAGTAACGTTCACGCATTCATGTTAACAACTTTATATCTGTGTAACTGACATGCTATATCAGTGGTTCTTTCATCACGCAAGAAGATCTCAATCAAACCTTTTCGAACATATTCTTTTGTTCAAAACTGGAAATGTGTTTTGCCTTTTCTTTTCTCAGCAATAAAATCACGTATTCATATCTTTCGTCTCTAATAGCTTCAAGTCTTCAACTGATTGCTCTCCCTCCCCATTGATCTTGCAGCAGTTCAAATCTTTTTAATTTTTGCAACGTTCGAACTTTATCTATTTCCTTTGAACTGATGAGGAAATTTCGCAGTCATATCAACCAAATTTATATCAATAAAACTGATGCTTTTACCTCTCCTTTAATTCGCACTGCCTATATATATACCCACCTCACCAGTTTCTTTCTCCGCATCTAAATATCTCTGCCTTCCCCTTCCTCGTACGTTCAAGATCCATCAGGTAATAAGTCTTATTGTTTTTTTTTCCTTCCAGTTTTCCTTCCTCTTTCTCTTGATGTTGTTCTATCTGTGCCTTGCTCGGCCACACTACCATTTATTCACTTTGTCTTTCTATGAGACTCTTATCATCTGCCTTGAACTAAACATATGGGATCTGGATATGTTGAACTGTTTTTTTTTTTGGAAAGTTAGGTCTAGAAACAGAGAGGAAGTGAGATCTTGTGTGTGTGTTATAGGCTTAACTCTCGACACATAGGTAGTGGAATGTGGTGCAAATTTGTATATGGGAACTGTGTTGATGTCATGCCAGGTAAGTTGTAGGGCCTGGAAGTTATTTTGGGAACAGATCTGTCGAAGAAAAAAAATATATACTTGAGGTATAAATTGCGTGAACATAAGTTGGTCTGGAGTTGTTTGAGAGGAGTAGGAAGGGCAGTGTTGTCAAAATATTTAAGAAAGAGGGATGGGTTCATTTAATAAGGATCTGATGATGCTTAGTTTTTTTGTTTTTTTGTTGCGTGAATATGTGTTGGCAGGGATGTTAGACTGGGTTGTGCATTGGTGTCACCGTGTACGTGTATCACAGTCACAAATATTTAGAAGCATGCATTTGTTTTGTATCTGGTTAGGAGTTGTTTTGGTTCGTGTAGAGGTCTGATAGGAACAGTGAGAAACCCTTTTTGCATGTTTGAGTTGGATGTTAACAAGGCCTAGAGAGTTTTCTTTCATTTGCAAAAAAAAAAAAAAAAAAACAAGGGGCGAGGATGGGAAAGAGGTAGGCTAGGACTGTGAGTTCAGTTAGTCTGCATATATGTAACCTTCATATGATAGAGGAAGCAGAGAATAAGGAGGAGAGGAGATGTACACATTCAGTAGATGCTTTGATTTAGTCGCATGATTTTACTCGAAGTCGTTGCATAAAATTCTCGAAGTCTTTATATTTTGTCCCGAAGATTTGTTGCATTTTTCTCGAAGAAATTCCATGGTTAGCTCGAAGAAGTGGGGTTGTGGCGCGTGTAGCTGATGATGAATTCCTGTCTGATTTTAAGTTTGTAAAGCCTGCAAGTTTAAATTTAGACTGTAAAGAAATATTGTAAGAACTTAGGTTGATTTGCAGTAGTAGATGATATTTTTAGTAGTTGGATCCAGGTAAAAGGAAAAGAAAATAATGAATGAAAGTGGCAGAAGAGATGTAGGTATGTGGAAATGTTGGCGTGAGTGCGTGTACGCGAGTAAGTGTAATGGAAGTGTGCACGTGTACATGTACCCCGGCATAATAAGAAAACTCCACCATTTTGCCTTAGTTTGTCTTTAGGAAATTTTATCATGGTTATAGTGTTAGCACAGTTCGTGTGTTTGGAAATGTTTTGGTTGTTGTACACGGTAGAGTGGTCGAGCAAGTCAAACAAAAATTCTCTCCCTACTTTTAAATTTTTCTTTGACCGTAAATTCTAAAGTCGCGTATTCAATATTTTGAATCTTGTTCTAGATTTGAATCTAAGCTTGACATCCGAGGGATTTTGATCGTTACTCTCTGTAGTTCTTTTCCGGTGAATCATCGTTTTGAAATTTAAAATTTTCTGCAGCATTCACGTGAGTATTTCTCACCAGACATACGTACATATATTTTGGTAAATTATCGCAAGTGTATGTGTAAAATTTTATTTAAATATGATCTGTCTGTAGTATAACGTAGAATGATGAACCCCATTTAAATTGACACCTCATCAGTTATTTATCTGTTGTATTATTTCTGCAGTTATATCATTAAATGTTTATTTACTGTTTAATCATCACTGCAAGTTCCCTGTAAAATTTAGATTGTTATGGGCTGAAATGATAGGCCTAAAATGATTATTATTGTCCAATTTTTCTGTAAACTGCTTAACTGTTAACTTGGGATTGCGAGTTTGAAATGATAGAACCCAGGATTTTGTAAATTTCGGATTGAAATGATATAAATCTGTATCACTTGACCTAGGCTAGAAAATTTTATACAGACCCGTGGTTCTTATAATATTTGAAATATTTAAAAATTATTTTGGAAGTTAAATATTTTGATTTAATATCTTTAAAGGATTTTTATTTGATTTTGAATGAGTTATAAATGTTAATGAATAAATAAATGTTGAATAAAATTTGGAATATAACTTATTTTGGTAATTCTGGATTTTTGAAAGGGTAAGATTTCAGTTAAGAAAATAATTAATAATAAGTTATATTTGAAAATGAATTGTTAAGTTAATAATCTATTACAGCATTTAAATGCTGTCTTTTTAAGATTGGACTATTTTAACCCATAGACTTTAGGTAGCATTTCATAAGTGCTACAGAATCTAGAATTTGATTGTTTTAAAATTTATGGAAATTAATTTTGGGAAAAGTTGTAAATTTTGGAATTTAATATGTAACAAGTTAAGAATTTGTTTTGTGGTTTTAAAGGAAGAATTTAACTTCAAAAATTTGGTAAAGCTATAAATTCCAAAATAGATTGAATAAAATTTAAATGGTATATTATAACATGAAATGTTTAAATCAATATTTTGATATTGAAGGAATTTGAAATTTATTTTGATTTCGAAGTATAAATACCATTTTTAAAGTTGTAACCACGGGTTATAATAACGATGGGTTGGCAAAGAGACCGGGATCGGATATGGACATACTCTCTGTCGATACCGAAAACCACTTTGACTAACCGTGTACGCGGTGGAGATTCCAGAATGAAGTAGGTGGTGGCGATGTTTCCTGTAAGGTAAATACGTGGACCCGACTCCCGTGAGTTGGCATAAGGTGGCTAAAACAGGAGCTATTCCCAGGCCAATGAGGTCATACCTCTGATCGGACACTCCTCTTCGATATTATACTACGACTTTGGATTGATTCAGTGGCCACTTATATTTTGATTTTGGGGGAGTTTGTTCGAGGTGGGCGGTAACTGCGGCTACGCGTTTCCATCAGCCTGGGTACGCAAATGGTATATCTACCCTGGCATTGCCTAGTTGTGCCGTGTCATCTACCATACCGAGCCTTTACTACGAGTTTCTATTTGTGTCGTACCTATGGAGTATCCTCTGGTAGCTTCCCGATCAGGAGGTATTACGGTACTGTATAGACTATTGGCATTATTCTGTGTTAAGGGCTATATGGGTAACCCCTTAACGCTACTAAAAAGTATGTTTATTTTATAAATAGACACTATTATAATAGCGCAATATACTACATAGTAAATAGTTTGACGGATCCTTAGAGGATGGGTGGTCCCAAGCATCCTTTAAGTTACTTGCTCTATATTACAGTACACTTGAATTAGCTTACATTATATAAGTATGTATGTCCTGACTCGAGTGTTATGTTTTATTTTTACGCTCGGGTCAGCCTGAGTTGCAGCTTCAGTTTTTCTTTCCGGAGCTAGGTCATCCTGTAGATCACTCGTGCTGCCGGAAGCTTTTCAGTCTTTATCTTATTTGCAATCAAGACTTTGGAAGACTCTGATTCTATTTATGTCTAAAGCTGTATTGCAGATTCTGAACTATGTAATTCTATTTGGTTAAAGTTTTATAGTGGCTTCATGAACCACTGAATATTTTATTTCCGCTGTAAGTTTTGATATCTGTGTCTGTGATTCTGTGATTTATTTACTGTATATTCTGAGTTTTGCCAAATTTATTCTACAACGCAGTATTTTGAACAATTCAAGTCCGACATGTGCGGATGCGAAGGGTTGAAAATACTGGGTCGTTACATATATATATATATATATATATATATATATATATATATATATATATATTATACACTTGTATGTTGCCGACAAGTTATGCTTTGTAATCCTTAAAAGGTGTCGACCACTATAGTGTGCGTTGGTTGTGCATGTTTTCCAAGCCAGAGTTGTATCATACATGTTTTGTGTGTGCGTATGTGTGTGTATTAGTACAGGGTTTGTTAAATTTTGGTCCTAGCTATATATATATATGTATGTATGTATGAAACTTGCCCTTGGTTTGCTGCTTTTTAGGAGGTGAAAATACATATTTTTTTTAATGTAGGAGTGTTGCACAAGTGCTGTAGAACTGGGTATATATATGTCCTATATATATATATAATAATGATATATACTATGCGTATTGCACCTTTATATCATTATTATATTTGTAGTTGTTCTCATTTAATATATATATATATATACTATTAATTTGTATGTTGACTTAGTTGAAAAACTACTTTTCAACCTAAGCCTATTTCTACTTGTTTGTAGCATTGATATGTATATACTTTCGCAATTTAAATACGTTTATCAAAATTTTTGCATCTATAATTGTTCAAAAAAAATTATGTTGTATATTGCACGCGTACGCTCTGAAGTAATTATATTTGTTGTATTTATTCGTCCTTTCAAAAATTTGTTTATTAAATTATCGTGTTAAAACCCGCTTTCTGTTGTCGCAGCTATTTAAAATATGGTGCCGTGTCAGTTGCCTTTCAAAATTTCATCGTTCTCCAACCACTAAAGGTGAGAAATAACTCACGAGTAATGTTCCTATGCTCATGAAATTAATCTCATTGGAAATGGCGATTCAAATG
Source organism: Allium cepa (assembly GCA_030765085.1). Classification (NCBI taxonomy): domain Eukaryota; kingdom Viridiplantae; phylum Streptophyta; class Magnoliopsida; order Asparagales; family Amaryllidaceae; genus Allium; species Allium cepa. The sequence goes on from CM060940.1 coordinate 181,321,012, forward strand.
TACTGTTCAAACTGAACTGCTTGTTATTAACTCTAAAATGTGATATGTTATTTTTAATTACTTCTGAAAATTTTCATTGTTATATGTTAATTTATTTCGCCAATAATTGTTATGTTATGTTATGCTATGCTATTTATTATTCTCACTCTGCAAGTTTCTTAGTTTAGAAATCACTATGCATTGAAATGATACATACCGAACGGACTTTAGATTAGGAGAACTTCGTTATGTGTTGAAATGATAAACCCAAGCGATTTTAAGCTATTATTGTAATTTTGGGATTGCGGGTTTAATAATATAAACCTGTAAATTACGGATTGAACAAAAAATATCTGTATCACTTGACCATAGGATAGAAAATTATATACGGACACCGTTGGTTTATTTTTTTTAAAATGATTTCCAAATATTTGAAAGGAAATTTATGAGTTTGATTTCGAAATGCAATAAGTATTCTATTTTATTTTCGGAAACATTTTATAACCTTAAACATTGATATAAAAATACAGGTTTAATGGAAAAGGTAATTTGTAAATATTACTTATAGGTTTATTTTCTAAAATATATAAAATAAGATTTTAAATAAACAAATAACGAGTTTAATTTATTTTAAATTGTATGAAATTAGTTTTATTTAATGTAAAATATTTTAAAAGTGGTTTATTTTACTTTATATTTAAGATAGATTCTTATAAATTTGAATAAATAAAAAGATTGGAAAGTACATTGGAATTTGACTAGCAACTTAAACTGGTTATAAATTGAATCTAAATAAAGATTCATTCAGAACTTAATGGAAATGATTTATAACTTGTTTTAATAAAAGGTGATTAAAGGAAATCGTTAAAATTTAAATAGAATTAAAATTGAATATTCGTTTTGATGTAAATTTGTATTTGAGATTTTTATTTAAATATTTATAAAGTAAAAATTTTTAATGACCATGGTGTGAAATAAGCGTTTGGTTGTTAAAGAGACCAAGATCGGATATTGTCATACTCTCCGCCAATACCGAAAACTACTTTAACAAATGTGTACGTGGTGGAGAATGCAGAATGAAGGAGGTTGGTTTGGAGAACGATCCTGTATGGTATTTACGGAGCCCTGACTCTTGTGAGTTAGCTTGATGTGGCTAAAACAGGAGCTATACCGGACCAAGTGGGGGTCATTCCCCTTATAGGACACATTTCTTCGAAACCTTATGTATTGCTTTTGTGATTCGATTTGGTGTGCACACCTTTTATTGGGAGTGTTTCTCGAGGTGGGCGATAGTAGCTGATATGCGTTACCACTAGTCTGAGAGTGCAATTGGTATATCTACCCTGGCATTGCCTCGAGTGTCGTGTCACATGCCTTATCACGACTTTTACTAGTTTGTTTTGTACCATACCTATGTGGTGCCCTCTGTGTTAACCTCCAGTTTATCACCTTTCTAGATACCCTCGGATATTATTACTACGGTCATGGAATGAGCTCATAAAGGGTGGGAACACCCGGGGTGATAGCATATTCGGTCTATCTAGGTCAGGGATAGCTCGGAAAGGGTAGGAACAGCCGGGGTGATAGCTGTTCTAGACGTGTGCTGTGACAGGTGGTACCCTAGTGCCTAGTCATTCAGATGTAATCCATTCTTCAATATGCATCATACGGTTTTGATTATGCCCAACTATGCTGAAATGTGATATGCAAGCATTTCAGCTATTTGAATAAGTATTCATACTTAGACACTATTATAATATCAAAGGATTTGATATGAAATGTTTTGGTTATCGTAAGGTAAAAACCCGTCGTGTTTATGTGTGGCGTGGTCTTACGAGATACCTTTGATTTTCAAAGAATTTTGATAACTTTCATAATTCAAATTGAGTGTATTTTCTCATGCTTATTTTCTAGACTGACTCGGGTGTTATTTTATTATAATGCTCGAGTCAGACCGAGTATTGCAGGTTCAGGTTAGGCTGCTATGGAGCTCAGGAGAAGAGCTGGATGGCGAAGGCGTATTAATTGTACTTGTTTATTTCCGCTGTAGTGTTTTGTTGAAATTACCAGCAATTGTGAGGGCAGGTTGTTATAACTGCCCTAGTTGGTAATTATTGATTTGTGTACTCTGATGTGAGCTATGTATATTACAATTATTGATTTGTGTAATTTACTATTCATACTATATGTTGTTCAGTCCGATATGAGATTCTATTTTTGTTTTAATCTCTTCTTCTTCTTCTACCTCCTTTCTTTTCCCTCAACAATCTGTCTTTCCAACACTCGATCGTTTGACATGTTATACAATGGGCGTGTTTATGTTGATTTTTCGAGGATCGAGAGGATGGGTCGTCATAAGAGGTGTTTGTGTTAATTAGTTGCTAATGTATTCATTTGATCATTAGACAAGTGCACGAGAGTCCAAACAACTTATATCGATCGAAAAGATGTTTATCGACAAACCAATTTTCGATCACATTATCGATTTTCCTTTGAAGAATATATTTTTGTAAACATTTTTCCAAAATTAGTTTACCATCATTAGTTATGATTTAAAAAGTGATTAAAAAGCTTATTAAATCATTTTACTATCATTTAATCCAAGATTCAAATATTTAAATAATTCAAATATTTGAACACGAAGTGTCCGAAATTCGGGCCGTTACAGCCTATTAGTCTTTTGTGGGTGGTAAGATGTACCCATATATAGCTCCGAACCCAAAGTACCCTATAGGATCCACCAAAACTAAACGGTAAAAAATGAGCCTTGGTTATCAACTATAGTACTTGGAATTCATGGAGCCTCACTATAGTCTACACATATATCTCGACTAACTTTGTTGTCATCCTTATGAACTTCAACGGAATGAAATGAGCACTCTTAGTTAATATCCCTACTATGAACCATATACTTTCATTCCCTTTCCTTGTCATCAGCAAACCATTAACAAATTCTATTGAAACTGAATCTCACTCTCACATTGGAACCTCCAAAAACTGTAATAGTACACTTGGCTTTTGATGTTCAACCATAATTTGCTAGCATGCGAAGCATCTCTTCACACAACATATCTCTTCACTCCTTTCCAATAGAAGCTTTTCTTCATATCTCCATACATCGTAGCGCCCTTAGATGGATAGAAAACCTTGAACGATGACATTCACTCAAGATCAACTTCTGAAGGTCTTTGCTGTTCGGAAAATACAACCTCCTCTTCTTCCAAAGTCAGCCTTTTACATCAAGTTCGAAGCCTTTTATCCCTTCGGTCAACGTTCCTTTCGGCACATAGAGTATCTTCCTTCACTTCTTAATAAACACAACATCCAAGTCAATCAATTCACACCTATTCCATAAAAATCATATCAATACATTTATTTATCACATAGTTGAGCTAATAGGAATACATGATCATGTCCTATGATACTTAACTAAATGAAAAAATGCAATCTAGTAGTCGGCCTCCTGAACAAGTCAGCAACCTGAATGTATGCAATATATACAACATATAGGCATGATAGTACAATCCGAGTAAACTGGCATAGATGAATCTATATAAATGCATCTATTTATATCATATCATGGATCAAGGGTTCAAACGTCCTAATGATCCATACTAATCTATGACAACAATGAAGTAACCAAATCCTAAGTGCAACGACCTGGTATTTTGAACCGTTCATATCCATACATGTAGGACTTGAATTGCTCAAAGTATCAGATTGTTAATTTATATTTGGCAAAATTCAGTATATATAGTAAATGAATCAATCACAGAATCACAGACATAGAGTATATAACAATAAGCAACGGAATAGATAAATAGTAGTTCATGAATCTACTATATAACATTAGAATTTTAAATAAAATACAATAGAATATCTCAAATGCAATGTAGTCTCGAATACAAACAGATGACAAATATGAAAAAAACAACTGGAAAGGATGAATAGATAAGACAGATCTTCAAGCAAAGCTTCAATCTCTAAAGGTGAATGTCAAATGCTGTGACACTCAGCCTGACCCAAGCACAAAGCAAAACACAAAACACTCGAGTCAGGATTAACATTCTCATACCAGTAAATATTACTCAAGGAAATGTTAACTGAAATACAAATAACTTAAAGGATGTTTGGGATTTCCATCCTCCAACGATCCGTGGAACTATCTACTATGTAATAATATACGCTATTATAGTATATCTATAGTAAAGTAAACTATTAAAATAACATTAAGGCGTTACCCATATCGCCCTTAATGTATTTTTATATATTCCCATAGTCTATGTAGTACCGTAATTCCTCCGTAAACTCGAGGGCTATAAGAGGGCACTCCATAGGTATGGTACCGTGACTACCCGGAATTTTTGGATGTTTGAAATTAGAATATTTAATTGATTTTAAATATCTAAAAGTTAATTTTAACTTGAATTCAAATATTATTATTATTTAGTAATTAAATTTTTGGAATTAATTATTAAAAATTGGGTCAAATGTCGAATCTGGAGTTTTAAGCCTACTAAAAATAAATTTGAAGGCCTATAAAATTTATAATGATGATACTGAAGAAAATAGAATGGTTGAAATTTGATTTAAAGGTGATTTGTTCAGTATTAATAATATATCGTTTAAATTGAATTTAAAAATAGCCTTCCGGGGCACAGTCTCGGAATTCGACGAAACCAGTTCCATTGGATCCGTAATAGTTAGTTATTATCGGATTTCAATTTTCATAGCAATTGGAGTTTTCGTTTGACCCTGGCAGCTCAAAACACATAGAAACTATTTTAATCGATTTAGTTTAAAATTGATCGTTTACTTCCGTAACTCGTGCATATGATCGAATTTGCCTCCGAAACAAGTTCCATTGTGTTCATAACGCGGGTAAAACCTTATAATTGCCTAGCGGCTTTCCTTAAGTGGAGTTAGAAATTTTAAGTAACAATTAACGAGGCATTTTGGAAGTTTTATAATATAATAAAATTGAAAGTCAACTAGTCAAAGATATTTTTATAAATAAACACTCGTACTCAAGAAGCCATCCCCAAATCTATATTTTATCTCCGTCTCCCTCTCTAATTTAAAAAAAAAACAGAAATCGAACTAAATTAAAAAAAATGGAAGCTTGGATTTCGAATTCACGATAAACCAAAAGGGTATGGTCGTGTCCTCTCATAGTCAACGTTGATCGATCAAGCAGTGGCCCAGGGTTTGGGAATCGGGGAGGATCGAGGCGAAGGCGGCGACATCTCGAGATGGCCTTCGTCGATGTCGTGGCTAGGGGAGCCGCGCACGAGAGATGACTTGGAGGATGGGTGATCGAAGTAGTCGCGACTTGGTGGCGAACGTTGGCGATGGTCGTGAAGTGGTTTCGAAGTCGCGATGTCGGTCACGACGAGGCAGCGTGGGGATATCGACATCGAAGAGAAGGCTTGTGCTAGGTTAGTTGACTTTGCAGTAGGATATGGCAGCGCGATGGGGTAGTAGGGCTTTGGGATCGTGGTTTACATCGAGGGAGAGTGTCGACAGCTGGTTGGGTGAGTAATCTTCGATCTGTTTATGTATATGCATATTGGTTTTGGGTCTTAAAGTTTAGAGGTGAACTCTAAACATTTATTTTATTACTGAAGAAAATGTATTCAGTTTGAATCTTAATTTGAAATGAAATTTAAAAGTGAATTTGAAAGTAAACTTTTTTTTAATTGTGTTTGAGAATGATAATTAAATCACTTATAAAATGATGTTTTTATCTTAAAGTTAATTAAGAATTAATGATTTGTAATTCATTAAATTTTTAAGGTAAATAAAAGGATTAAATTAATAAATTGATTAATTAATGACTTGGATTAATTACATAAGTTATTAAGGATTTTTAAATTAATGATTTGGATTAAGATTGTTATTTTAAGGTTAAATTAAATTAAAGTGAAATTAAGAATCGTTAATTAAATAAGTTTGGATTGTTAATTAATGATTAAGAATTAATTAATCGAGTAATTAAAGATTAATTTAGTTAAAATTTAGAAATTAATTATGTAATTAGAAATTAATTAATAAATTTGTAATTAAGAATTAATTAATTTGTGATTAAAAATGATTAATTAAAGTTAATTACTTAGAGAAGTAATTAAAGGATTGGTTCAGGAAAATAGTTAATGAAAGATCATTGATTAAGGGTTATCGAATGATTAATTAATGTGACTAATTAAAGGTAATTAATTTTATTAATTAATTAAGGATAATCAATTGTGAAATTTGGTAAGTTTAATTACTTAATGTAATTTATAAAAGTATAATTACTTGGTGAAGTAATTAATGATAATTACTGGATGTAATAAATTAATGGATGGTTAATAAATGGAAGTAATTTGGATTTAAATTACTTGGTGAAATTGATAAGAAGGATAATTACTTAATAGAGGTAACTGAAGGTTAATTTATCAGGGAATTAGTTAGAGATAATTAACTATCCTTTAAAACAATTACACTAAGTAATAAATTTAAGATGGATAATTAGGGAATGATTAATTGATGGATTGTAATTAATTATTGTTAACTAAGCAAGATTAAAATGATTAAAATAATTAATTTGATTTATTAGAAATGGGTGACTAATTAATCTTGCTTATGAATGATTGGTTGATATTGCTGATATGAAATGTTTCTGTAATATGATGTGTTGGGTTGAATAATGATAATGTGGTCGTTATTGAGATGCATTGCTGTGTAAAGTGGCATCCTGTATTATTTTTTTAAAGTTTGAATTGTTTCCATTTGAATAACTTGGGTTTAGATGATAATGGATTCAAAGACCGAGGTCGGGTAATAGAAAATACCCGAAACCACTTCGAATTTTCATAGACTTTTATGTGAAATCAATCGGCTGGAATGAAATATTTTAAGTGAATTGGACTGTTTAATCTAAATTTTGGCACTTAGAAAATTGATGTGAGAAATAAATGATGTCTATAACAAATTGTGAATTGGTAAATTGATACGAGTTACCCCGGGTTTCAAATAAGTTCTATGCATTGGAATTTCATATTGGATGAGTTTACTCACGCTGGTTTCCAGCCTGACCGAGGTGTTACTTTGTAACATCCTGCTTTTTCGTACGGTTTAAACCGACGATAAACCATACACGTCAGACTTAAACCATACAAAAGGGCAGATTGTTATGGGGTAAATAAGAAAACGTAGATAAAGAAAAAAACAAAATAGAATCTTGCAGCGGAACAATAAAATATAATTATCAAATAACAGTTTATGAAGCTGTTTTACAAAACATTTGATTATATTTATACAATACATATCAGAGTACACATACCAGAGAAATAATATTTAATGCAGCAGAACTAAATGGTGTAGTGGAATAATATAGTAGGTAATAGTAATACAAAACTTCGTCTTCGTCGTCCAGAATAAAATCTTCGATCCTGAAATGCTCTGACTGACCCGAGCGAATTGAAAAGACAAAACACTCGAGTCAGAACTAAAAGATCTTATGTAAGTTGAATCAACGGAAATAAATGTGAGTGTAACGGCGACGGAGATGTTTACGAGGTTTGACATCTCCTATCCAGTGTCTAATGTGAGTGCAGTAACTTAAGAGATGCTCGGGATTCACACCTCCTAAGGATCCGTTAAACTATTTACTATGTAACAATATTTCGCTATTATAATAACGTCTATAGTAAAATAAACATACTTTTAAATGGCGTTAAGCAGTGACCCAATATTCCCTTTAGCACGTAATAGTCCCAATAGTCCATCCAATATCATAGTCCCTCCTGATCGGGAAGCCACCAGAGGATACCAAATGGGCTACGGGAGAAAACCAAACTTGTACAAGGCGCGATAGGGTAGGTGACATGACATAACTAGGAAATGCCAGGGTAGATATACCAATTACGCATCCGGGCTGGTGGTAACGCGTAGCGCGCAGCTACCGCCAACCTCGAGCCACATCCTCAAATAAAAAAAATCAAAAGTGGCCACCGAATCAATCCTAAAGTCAAAGTATAATATCGAAGGGATGTGTCCGATCAAAGGTGCTACCTCATTGGCCCGAGAATCGCTCCTGTTTTAGCCACCTTATGCCAACTCACGGGAGTCGGGTCCACGTGTTTACCTCAAAGGAAACGCCGCAACCATCCTACTTCATTTTGGAATCTCCACCGCGTACACGGTTGTTAAAGTGGCTTTCGGAATTGGCAGAGAGTATGACAACTTTCGATCCCGGTCTCATTAACAACCCAACGTTATTATAACACCGCGGTCTTATCAAAATAGTTTGTACTTTTAGAACTAGAATATAATATCCATTTCAAATCCATATAAATAAGATATCATTTCCTCTTTTTAAAACCCAAATCAAATTTGATATCATTTTCAAATATATCCTTTCTAAAACTATAACATTTCAAAGTTATAATATTTCGGAACCAAACTTGAAATATAGTCTTTCAAAACATAAAACTTTAAATTTCATAACTTTGAAACATACTACACCACTTAAATGGTTTAAATATTTAATTACTTTATATAGTAAAATAGCTTCTTCACCTTCACAAATCAATTCCAATATGGATTTTAAATTTCCAAATAAACCAATAAAATTTTCATATATTTTAAAGCTTTAATTATTCCACCATTTCAAAACTTATTCTTTGATAATTTCATATACACCAATTTCAACTACTATTATTTAGATTTGAAATGTTTACTTAATAAATCAGATACTATTTTAGTAAAACCTTTAGGCTTCAAGTAACAGGATATTACTTTCAATTTAATTAACTTGATAATATTCATTTAAATCACTTTGATATTCATTTAAATTCCCTAAACAAAATCAAGTTATAAAATCATACCTTTTAAACCCCAAATTTATTTACATTTCAAATCAAATTTTTCCAAAGATAATTCTTAAATACTTTAATTCAAATCAAATTCCCATTTATCTTCCAACCTTCATTTTATTTGAGCCATTATAAACTCTATATACCATAAAATTTAGATAGATACTTAACCATATTATATAAAAGAAATCAAACTTTTTTATTTAGCTTATTTTATAATTCAAACAAATTTATACATAGCTAAATCAATAATAAAATAGCATTTGTATAACATCTAAAATCAATATCTGTATAGCTCGTATATTTCTTTACCAAACCATAAAAATTATTTCAAAAAATATTATATATATATATGTGTGTACCGCGGTGCCTGTATATAATTTTCTATCCTATGGTCAAGTGATACGGATATTTATCATTTCAATCCGCAATTTAAAAATAAAAATGCGGTTGTATATCATTTCAAACCGCAATCCCAAATCAAAAATAAATGCATAACAACTAGCAGATTATGATGATATAAATAAAATATCTATTCATCCATCATAAAATCATACATCCATCACAATCATCATCCAAAACAATCAAATCAATATCAATATATAACTAATAATATATAACATGAAATTAATTGGTAGTTATATTCAATAATAAATTAAACAACAATTTAATCTAAATAAATGCAATTAACTGAGATGATGATTAAAATATCCGAAATAGTCATAAATAAATGCATAATCACAACAAAATTAAATTTAACAAACATAAGAAATTTTAGAAGTTGTGAGTGTGTTAAAACACTCACCTTTTGAATTTAAATTCAATTTAAACCTAAAAATTAGACGGTCTCAGAATTCGTCTAAACCGGCACCAAAATGTCCAGAATTCCAATACGATCCTAGCGGAGAAAACCGCGTGTGAATCTGAGTCCATATGTGAAAGTTATTCGAGTTGAATCGTTTGAAAACAAAAATTAAATTAAAACAAAACTTAAGCTTATATAAGTTCATTTGCATTTTCTTTAACATATATAACTTACCAAATATAAAAAGTTGAAATGTTTAATAAGAAATGTAATGGAAATTGTACTAGTAAAAGTATGTAATGAAAGTGTTGAATAAATTGCTGTTATTAATAAGAATCTAATGTTATAATTGTTATAAATCTAAGTTATGACTGAAAGGCCACTCATTAAATATAATAGAACAGTTATAAAGAAATGAAAATAAGTTAAGAAAGATTGAAGTTATTTATAATAAAATAAATGGAAAGATGAATACGGTAAATAATATTAAGAGTGGAAAAAATGAATCATCTTAATAAATAAGAATGGATGCTATAAAGTTATAAATGTAAGTAAACAGTTGAAGCTATATTAAATAAAATAAGTAGAAAAGATGAATGCATTAAATATAGGATTGTAGACTAAAGTAATGCACTGAGGTGCTAAATAAATGAAACTGAGAAATGAAAGCATGAAATGCAAATAAATAAATAAATAAATAAATGAAACTGTAAGAAATAAATGAAAATAAAAAGGATAAAACGTTATATAAATGAAAAGGAATCAAACAACATATATTATGAAATGAAATTGATAAAAATTCTAGAAGTTATAATGAAGCAGATGATAGAAATATAAATGTAGCAATTGAAATTAAGATTTACAAATTCAAAATGTAATTGCAATCAATTGAAATTGTGAAAATTTGTCATACTTGGTTATAAGTTTAATATAAGAAACAAACGGGAATATTAAATTGTAACAACCCTGAGATTGCAATTACCGAATGATGAATTAAAATTATGATTTTAATTTAAAAAGGGGGCTAAACAAATTTTTGGGAATTTAAATTTGTAATTTATTTGCAAATTAAAATGTTTTGGGGTAAAATGGAGAATTGTTAAATAAAAAGTGATTATGGGTTAATGGGCCTTATGAGATAATAACATGGTTTTGATTAAAACTAGGATGCCTTAGGATTTTTGGTTCACATGATAACTTATTAGTTTATTTCCTAAGTCCTAATGGGTTTCTAAACCCACTTACCATTATCCATTAGCCTAACCCCTCCTATATAATATCTCAAACCCCATCCAAACCCTAACCCTAACCCTCCTCTTCATAAATTCCAAAACCTAAATCTAAACAAATTAATGGCCTCCACTTAGCTCCTTCTCCTTCTCTTCATAATTTGATTTGCTTAGAAAAAAAAAAGTAATGCAATCTCTCTCTCCTATTATCTAATCTCCTTAATACTCTTTTTATTTCCTTCATCTTGTTTGTAATTATTGTTTTATTTTTATGAAATTTTGGGTCCATGAAGCTTCTTGATCTTGGCTTTGGAGCTTAGGAATTTGGCTTGTTGATTGTGCACTCTAACCATTTGATCATTTGCTTAATTAAGGTAATTACTATTAATTAGTAATTATTGCTAGTTATAATGATATGATTTGGCCTTGGTTTCTTTTAATTAGTGTTATAATCATTATGTAGTGATTAATGATGGTTATTAGTGATTTTTTTTGATGTCAAAAATTGAGAAAAACACCCCTAAACCATAAAAAACTGCATATTTTGCTTGCTGGAAAATGCAGTCTGAAAATGGGTTGAAACAGTGCAGTGACAGGCCCAAACATGGCCCAGAAGCAGCCCGGGCACAGCCCAGGCGTAGCCCGGACGCAGCCCGGGCTCAGCCCCAGCCCAGGCGGGCTGGGGCGGACAGCAGATCCCCAGCCCGCATGGGGCTGGGGCAGCCCCTTTCCCCAGCCCGCATGGGGCTGGGGCAGGGCCCAGATCCCCAGCCCGTTAGGGGCTGGGGCGGGGCCCAGATCCCCAGCCCGCATGGGGCTGGGGCGGGGCCAGATCCCCAGCCCGCTAGGGGCTGGGGACGGCCCAAACCCCAGCCCGCATGGGGCTGGGGCGGGGCCCCAAACCCCAGCCCGCTTGGGGCTGGGGGCGGCCCCAATCCCCAGCCCGCGCGGGCTGGGGACGGCCCACCTAACCCCAGCCCGCATGGGGCTGGGGCGGGGCCGTTTACCCCAGCCCGTGTGGGCTGGGGCGGCCCACGTAGCCCCAGCCCAGGCGGGCTGGGGCAATATTATGTCCCCAGCCCGCCTGGGCTGGGGCACACGGGCGCGGGCCTTGGCCCGCGTCCCATATCCCCAGCCCAGGCGGGCTGGGGCAGGCCGACGCGGGCCGGGCCCGCGTCCACCAGAAAAAGAAAAAAAAAAAAAAAAAAAAAATTTACCTGTGCTTGACTCCGGTTTCAGTTTTTGACCTCTACTTCGTGATGCCACCCTGATCGCATACGAAGTCGGAATTCGACGTTTTTGGTCTCGTTTGAAAGGTGGAGTTCCGAACTCCATCTCTGTAAAATTTGGACAACATTGGGATTCGTTTGGTACTTCGGTTTTCGTGCCAAAGTTAGACTCTGGTCGTTGTTGGAAAACAGTGTGAATCTTTCTCTGGGTTCAACTTTGAGACGTCGCTGCCACTTCGTCTCAACTCGGAATCCAGAAATTCTTTTTGCATCTTAAAGTAGGGATGTTGGACTATATGCCTACCAGTTTTCATGCCATTTGGACACAGTTTGCTGGTCTAAATAAATTGTCGAACTTGGGTTCGCAGCAGTTTTTGAATGGTTTCAAACACTTAGAATATTTTTGATGATTTTCTGGTTTTCGTCGATTTTGTTGAGATTTGTCTCTGGATTTCGTACACGGACTTTATAAAAAGGTTTTAAAAGGATTTTCACTCCAAAATGGCTTTCGAAATTATTATATAATATTATTTTTAATTATTAAATTAATTACTCCATAATAGGAGACTTTTCAAAAGACCGTTTTAAAAGTGATTTCGAAATCTACTACAAATCTGTTTTACACCATTATTTTCTATAATAAAAATCTCACACTCACTTTTAGCACGTCAAGCGAAGTGGAAAGGTGCTTAAACGGTTAGGAAATCTCCGGCCTATGGAAACCGTGTGTATTTTCTTTCCGGTTAATCCCCGACCTATTCGATTGATCGTTTTGACCTTTGGGTCTAGTTTACCGATAATGCGAGGTAGACTTTGTATTGTTTGGAGTGTGAGCTTGCTATTGGTTAGGAAACCGTTTAGTGCGAACGTGGGGTATGGGACTCATTGTTAACACTTTGCGGGTTCCTCTCCAAGAAGTTAGTGGCACATTAGCCTCTGGGCGGCCAGTACTGGACCTCTGGGTCACCACGCCTCTGGGCAACCGTCTCTGGACACCTGCTCTATGGAGCAGTTTATTTTCGGCGTGTGCCTCTGGGCCTTTATCCTTCTGGGAAGGATCTCGCCGTTTCGCGCGTTCCGCATCTGTGCGAGTGATCGATCACAACTATACAGTACTTGGCAACAACGACTCTGGTCGGTGCACGTGCAATATTTGTATTATCTGATGATTTTATATCCATTCGAGTATCGCCATTCGGTGTTGGTTCTATGGAACCATACGATGTAAGTGCGATTACCTTGTGGATTCACAGTGCCTCTGGACACTGCTTTTCAGTATTTGATTTCATTGATTTTTCAGTATATCCCTATTGCTCTTTGGAGCATCGATCTTTGCTTGGGCATTGATTATGGACTCTGGTCACTCTTGGGATTATTGCCTATGGGAAACTTTTTATAGCTTTGGCTACGCCGATGATATGAGGCGATTTTATTTATTCTACACTTTGGTGTTTATTTTCTCTTTGGAGATTTTTACTGTTGATTGATGATTGGGGATCGTCATTATTCATGTAGTCCATATTACTCTTCTCTTTGGAGAAGTACTGTTTTATTTATGTACTGCATTTTTATATATCTCAGTTATTACTGATTGTTTAGCTAGCCTGACCCGAGTGTTTTCGCTCGGGTCAGACCGAGTTGTTTCAGGTTAGGTCTCTGGACTTAGCTTCTGTGCTTCTGCTTGGACATTATCTGCTATGCTGTTAGATAGCGCTTTTATTTGACCACTATTCTGCTACTCTGTTCTATTCAGACTTTGATATGTACATATTTTTGACTCACATATGTGAGCAGTGGCTTTGTACCCACTTATAGTATTTGGATCTGTATTGATGATGTATTGTTCTGGGATGTTATATCTGTTATGTGATTCTGTTCTGTGATGTTTATCATTTATTGCTATGCTTATTCTGATAAGTCTTTAGCCATTGTAATTTCGTTATAAATATTTATTGAATAGGTCGAACCACTTGAAAAAATAAAAATAGATACCATCTTTTCGACGTATTCAGTAGATAGTTATAGCTTGATTACACATGGTCGCTTCCATTATACTCTATTCTCCGTTCTAGTAGACGGTATTACTCCGTAATACTCTTTACTAGAGTGGGCCTTGGAGTGGGGCGTTACAGTTTGGTATCAGAGCAAGGTTCAGAATTAAGCATAACAAACACAGAACGGATACACTTAGTACAATACATTTTAATTGGATCCGAATTAAATCAAATCTCTTCCTTATGCTTATTGATAGATAAGTTAGGAATATGTGTAGGAATTTATTATATTCCGTAGTATTCCTTAATTAAGTATCTATCATTGAATCATGTCTAACTCTAATTCCCGTTGACTTTCAGTATGTCTGGAAGGGGAAGAGGGAGACCCACACGTCAGACTAGTGCTGCTGGACGGTCCAGCAACACTCATCCAGAGGGCGTGTTCATGACTACCGACCAGATCATGGAGCTGGTTCGGAATTCTCAGTCTCATTCTCAGTCTCCAGCCCCAGTTGCTGATGCACCGCGCATGTCTGTTTTCGCGCGTCTCTGTAGTGATTTTACCCATCTCGGAGGAAAGCCGTTCAGTGGCTCCGAGAATGTCTTAGAGGTTCAGGCTTGGATTCGGATATGCGAGCGCATTTTCACTCGTATGGGTATCCCAGATCATGATCGTGTTCTTATTGCTTCTAGTCATCTTCTGAGTCGTGCCCTGGACTGGTACGAACTACTTATTGCCGAGGTCGATGAGACCACACTTACTTGGGCTCAGTTTCGTCAGAGGTTCGAGCTCAAATTCATCCCTGAGTCAGAGAAGAACTCCCTTGCTCGCCGCTTTCTTGATCTCAAGCAGGGGAAGTCCTCCGTATCCGACTATGTCTCTTCCTTCGAGGCCCTGTCCAAGTACGGCCTTGAGTTTATTGCTACTCCTTATAAGAAGAACCTCAAATTTGTTGAGGGCTTGAAGAAATATCTGAAGAGGCATCTTATGCTACAGCTTGAGCTCTCATTCGAGAAGCTAGTCGATGCAGCCCTACATCTTGAGTCAGTCGAGATGGAGCATAGTGATGATGGTGGTGGGGGTTCCAAAAACCCCAACCAGAAGCGGGGTCCATTTCAGAAGAACAAGCCTTGGAACAAGAAGAAGAAGACCGGCAGTTCTGCTGTTCAGGCTCAGCCTCAGACTCAGCCTCAGATTCAGTCACAGCCTAGTGGAACCCGTCCTCCGAGGAAATGCTTCAACTGCGGATCTCCAGATCATTTCATTCGAGAGTGTCCCAAACCTCTCTATTGTACTTTCTGTAAGAAGGAGGGACACAGGATCTCCACTTGTCCTATTGCTCCAGCTAGTGCCAAGCCTAGCAAGCTTAATGCTGCCAAGGCTCCTGCATTTTCATCTCAGCCTCGAGGTACGCATCCTTCCGTTCTTGAAGGTTCTATTTTATTTCGTGGTAGATCTTGTAGAGTTCTCTTTGATACGGGTGCCTCTCACTCATTCGTATCAAAGTAGCTAGTAGATGCTTTATCTTTGGATGTTACTTGTCTGGTTTCTTCACTAAGGATTGTGAATCCCATTGGTGGATCCACGACCCTTAGCTTGCTTTGTGAGAATGTAGATATTGATCTTTATGGCTTTCCTTTTCGTGCGAATCTGCACGTTATGGAGTATTTGGGATTTGATATGATTCTTGGCATGGATTGGCTCGCTCAGCACGACGCCAAAATTATTTGTTCGGAGCGGATATTATTTCTTCGTCATCCTGACTCGTCCGCTCCATTATCTATTGCTCTTCAGGATGTTGGGATTTCTGATGTTACTCTATTTTCTCTTGATTCACGAGATGAGGATGTGGACATATCTCGTATTCCTATTGTTCGGGATTTCCCCGATATATTCGAGCCAGTATCAGGCCTGCCGCCAAAGCGGGCCATTGAGTTCCGCATCGATCTAATTCCAGGCTCTCATCCAGTTGGGCGTCCTCCTACGAGAATGTCTATTAAGGAGAATGAGGAACTCAGGAAGCAGTTAGTGGAGCTTGAGGCGAAGCAGTTCATCCGGTCCAGTTCTTCGCCATGGGGTGCTGCTGTGGTCTTCGTTAAGAAGCCCGATGGCTCTCTTAGGCTTTGCGTTGACTATCGCAAGCTTAATGAGTTGACCATCAGAAATCGTTATCCACTGCCACGGATAGACGATATGTTTGACCAACTGAGCGGTGCGAAGGTATTCTCTCAGCTTGACCTTGCCACCGGATTCCATCAGCTACGAGTCGCGGAAGACAGCATTCCTCTTACAGCATTTCGCACTCGTTATGGTTCTTTTGAGTGGTTGGTCATGCCGTTCGGCTTGACGAACGCTCCGGCTTTCTTCGTCGATCTCATGAATCGAGTATTCCGGGAATACATCGATAGATTCGTTCTGGTTTTCATCGACGATATTCTTATTTATTCTAGATCCGAGGCAGAGCATGCTCATCATTTGCGGATCGTTCTGGATACTCTTCGTCAGCATCAGCTTAAGGCCAAGCTCTCCAAGTGCCATTTCTGGGAAAGCAAGGTCAAGTTCTTGGGCCATATTGTATCATCGGAGGGTGTTTCTGTCGATCCTGCCAAGATCGAAGCTATTCAGAATTGGAAGCAGCCCGAGAACGTTCGTGATATTCACAGTTTCCTTGGTCTGGCGGGTTATTACCGTCGGTTTGTCAAGGATTTCTCTCGAGTTGCACTTCCCCTTACGACGCTGACTCGTAAGGGTGTTCGCTTTATTTGGTCTGATAAGTGTGAAGCTTCTTTTCAGCGATTGAAGGAACTTCTCACTCATGCTCCTATTCTTGTGGTTCCTGAGAGTAACCAGGATCTTGTTGTTTACACCGACGCTTGTGGTAGCGGGCTCGGTGCTGTGCTTATGCAGAAGGATCGGGTAGTTGCTTATGCTTCCAGGCAACTGCGTCCGAATGAGCTTCGCTATCCTACTCATGATCTTGAGTTAGCAGCTATCGTCTTTGCCTTGAAGACGTGGCGTCACTTTCTATTAGGCGAACGCTTCACTCTTTACACCGATCATAAGTCGCTGAAGTATCTATTCAGTCAGAGGGATCTCAATATGAGGCAGCAGCGATGGCTTGAGTTTCTCGCCTCATATGATTTAGATATTCAGTATACCCCTGGCAAGGGTAATCGTGTTGCAGATGCGCTCAGTCGCAAGCACTCGGCGGTAGTTTCTATGATGATTGCCGAGTGGGATATTCTTGAGACTCTATCTTTATGTGATATTAGAGATCGAGCTCCACCTTCTGATTCTCCGGTCTTATTATTCAGCTTGGAAGCTCGTCCTGTCTTATTGGATCGCATTGCCCATGCTCAGCGGCAGGATCCAGACTTATTGCATCTTATTCACCTTCTCGAGTCGGGATCTAGTGATGAGACATTGCTGGATTATTCTCTTGATTTTCATCGGTGTCTTCGTAGGAAGAACCGTATTGTTGTACCATCTGATTTATCGCTTAGGCGTGACATTCTGGACGAGTGCCATCGCACTAAGTACACTATACATCCTGGTTCGAGTAAGATGTATGCCGATATGTGTCGGCTATATTATTGGGAGGGTTTGAAGAGAGATGTGGCAAGTTATGTGAGCGGTTGCATGACTTGTCAACAGATCAAGGCCGAGCACCAGCGTCCATCCGGTCTTCTTCAGCCTCTAGAGGTTCCATTATGGAAATGGGACCAGATATCTATGGATTTTATTGACGGTCTGCCTCGATCGAGGTCAGGCCATACTTCTATCTGGGTTATTGTTGATCGCTTGACCAAATCGGCTCATTTCATTCCGATTAAGTCCACTCGGACTGCACCTCAGTTGGCCAAGCTCTATGTGAAGGAAGTCGTTCGACTTCATGGCATTCCTAACTCTATCGTATGTGATCGAGACACTATCTTTACTAGTCACTTCTGGAAGTGCCTACAGTCAGCTTTGGGCACAAAGCTGAATCTCTCGACTGCTTATCATCCTCAGACCGACGGTCAGACGGAGAGGGTGAATCGTGTTTTAGAGGATCTTTTGCGCTGTTGTATTCTGGATTTCGGAGGTAGTTGGGAGGATCACTTACCGCTCGTAGAGTTCTCCTACAACAACAGCTATCAGTCTAGTATCGGCATGGCACCTTTCGAGGCTCTCTACGGAAGGCCATGTCGTTCTCCTGCTTGTTGGTTAGAGTCTGGCGAGAAGCTCATTCTTGGTCCAGATTCAGTTCGGGAATCTTCTGAGAAGATCGTGCTTATCCGTCAGAGAATGAAAGAGGCACAGGACCGACAAAAATCCTACGCGGACAACCGTAGGAAGCCTCTTGAGTTCTCCATTGGCGATTCTGTCTTTATTCGGGTTTCTCCCATGAAAGGGGTTGTGCGTTTCAGTTCTACAGGGAAACTGGCCCCTCGCTATATTGGACCATTTCCTATTACAGAACGCATCGGCCCCGTTGCTTATCGTGTGGCTCTACCTGCTCATTTCTCTGGAATACATGATGTGTTCCATGTTTCTCAGCTTCGCAAGTGTGTGCACAATCCTGATTCTATTATCGAGCCTCATATCGTACCTGATTTGGAGATCTCACCCGGTCTATCTATAGAGCAGCAACCTCTTCGTGTGCTTGATTCGGAGATCAGACGTCTTCGAAACAAAGAGGTTCCGCTTGTGAAGATTCAATGGTCGTCTAATCCTAAGGACTGCACTTGGGAGACCAGAGAATTTATCGAGCGTACTTATCCTGGTTTTCTTTCATCTTCCGGCACGGGTGAGCATCTATATTTTATCTACTGTATTCCTTTTGTGGATTAGATGTTATAGACGGCCTCTATATTTAAGGAATTGCGGGGACGCAATTTTCTTAAGGGGGGGAGTCTGTAACAACCCTGAGATTGCAATTACCGAATGATGAATTAAAATTATGATTTTAATTTAAAAAGGGGGCTAAACAAATTTTTGGGAATTTAAATTTGTAATTTATTTGCAAATTAAAATGTTTTGGGGTAAAATGGAGAATTGTTAAATAAAAAGTGATTATGGGTTAATGGGCCTTATGAGATAATAACATGGTTTTGATTAAAACTAGGATGCCTTAGGATTTTTGGTTCACATGATAACTTATTAGTTTATTTCCTAAGTCCTAATGGGTTTCTAAACCCACTTACCATTACCCATTAGCCTAACCCCTCCTATATAACATCTCAAACCCCATCCAAACCCTAACCCTAACCCTCCTCTTCATAAATTCCAAAACCTAAATCTAAACAAATTAATGGCCTCCACTTAGCTCCTTCTCCTTCTCTTCATAATTTGATTTGCTTAGAAAAAAAAAAGGTAATGCAATCTCTCTCTCCTATTATCTAATCTCCTTAATACTCTTTTTATTTCCTTCATCTTGTTTGTAATTATTGTTTTATTTTTATGAAATTTTGGGTCCATGAAGCTTCTTGATCTTGGCTTTGGAGCTTAGGAATTTGGTTTGTTGATTGTGCACTCTAACCATTTGATCATTTGCTTAATTAAGGTAATTACTATTAATTAGTAATTATTGCTAGTTATAATGATATGATTTGGCCTTGGTTTCTTTTAATTAGTGTTATAATCATTATGTAGTGATTAATGATGGTTATTAGTGATTTTTTTTGATGTCAAAAATTGAGAAAAACACCCCTAAACCATAAAAAACTGCATATTTTGCTTGCTGGAAAATGCAGTCTGAAAATGGGCTGAAACAGTGCAGTGACAGGCCCAAACATGGCCCAGAAGCAGCCCGGGCACAGCCCAGGCGTAGCCCGGACGCAGCCCGGGCTCAGCCCCAGCCCAGACGGGCTGGGGCGGACAGCAGATCCCCAGCCCGCATGGGGCTGGGGCGGGGCCAGATCCCCAGCCCGCTAGGGGCTGGGGACGGCCCAAACCCCAGCCCGCATGGGGCTGGGGCGGGGCCCCAAACCCCAGCCCGCTTGGGGCTGGGGGCGGCCCCAATCCCCAGCCCGCGCGGGCTGGGGACGGCCCACCTAACCCCAGCCCGCATGGGGCTGGGGCGGGGCCGTTTACCCCAGCCCGTGTGGGCTGGGGCGGCCCACGTAGCCCCAGCCCAAGCGGGCTGGGGCAATATTATGTCCCCAGCCCGCCTGGGCTGGGGCACACGGGCGCGGGCCTTGGCCCGCGTCCCATATCCCCAGCCCAGGCGGGCTGGGGCAGGCCGACGCGGGCCGGGCCCGCGTCCACCAGAAAAAGAAAAAAAAAAAAAAAATTTACCTGTGCTTGACTCCGGTTTCAGTTTTTGACCTCTACTTCGTGATGCCACCCTGATCGCATACGAAGTCGGAATTCGACGTTTTTGGTCTCGTTTGAAAGGTGGAGTTCCGAATTCCATCTCTGTAAAATTTGGACAACATTGGGATTCGTTTGGTACTTCGGTTTTCGTGCCAAAGTTAGACTCTGGTCGTTGTTGGAAAACAGTGTGAATCTTTCTCTGGGTTCAACTTTGAGACGTCGCTGCCACTTCGTCTCAACTCGGAATCCAGAAATTCTTTTTGCATCTTAAAGTAGGGATGTTGGACTATATGCCTACCAGTTTTCATGCCATTTGGACACAGTTTGCTGGTCTAAATAAATTGTCGAACTCTGGTTCGCAGCAGTTTTTGAATGGTTTCAAACACTTAGAATATTTTTGATGATTTTCTGGTTTTCGTCGATTTTGTTGAGATTTGTCTCTGGATTTCGTACACGGACTTTATAAAAAGGTTTTAAAAGGATTTTCACTCCAAAATGGCTTTCGAAATTATTATATAATATTATTTTTAATTATTAAATTAATTACTCCATAATAGGAGACTTTTCAAAAGACCGTTTTAAAAGTGATTTCGAAATCTACTACAAATCTGTTTTACACCATTATTTTCTATAATAAAAATCTCACACTCACTTTTAGCACGTCAAGCGAAGTGGAAAGGTGCTTAAACGGTTAGGAAATCTCCGGCCTATGGAAACCGTGTGTATTTTCTTTCCGGTTAATCCCCGACCTATTCGATTGATCGTTTTGACCTTTGGGTCTAGTTTACCGATGATGCGAGGTAGACTTTGTATTGTTTGGAGTGTGAGCTTGCTATTGGTTAGGAAACCGTTTAGTGCGAACGTGGGGTATGGGACTCATTGTTAACACTTTGCGGGTTCCTCTCCAAGAAGTTAGTGGCACATTAGCCTCTGGGCGGCCAGTACTGGACCTCTGGGTCACCACGCCTCTGGGCAACCGTCTCTGGACACCTGCTCTATGGAGCAGTTTATTTTCGGCGTGTGCCTCTGGGCCTTTATCCTTCTGGGAAGGATCTCGCCGTTTCGCGCGTTCCGCATCTGTGCGAGTGATCGATCACAACTATACAGTACTTGGCAACAACGACTCTGGTCGGTGCACGTGCAATATTTGTATTATCTGATGATTTTATATCCATTCGAGTATCGCCATTCGGTGTTGGTTCTATGGAACCATACGATGTAAGTGCGATTACCTTGTGGATTCACAGTGCCTCTGGACACTGCTTTTCAGTATTTGATTTCATTGATTTTTCAGTATATCCCTATTGCTCTTTGGAGCATCGATCTTTGCTTGGGCATTGATTATGGACTCTGGTCACTCTTGGGATTATTGCCTATGGGAAACTTTTTATAGCTTTGGCTACGCCGATGATATGAGGCGATTTTATTTATTCTACACTTTGGTGTTTATTTTCTCTTTGGAGATTTTTACTGTTGATTGATGATTGGGGATCGTCATTATTCATGTAGTCCATATTACTCTTCTCTTTGGAGAAGTACTGTTTTATTTATGTACTGCATTTTTATATATCTCAGTTATTACTGATTGTTTAGCTAGCCTGACCCGAGTGTTTTCGCTCGGGTCAGACCGAGTTGTTTCAGGTTAGGTCTCTGGACTTAGCTTCTGTGCTTCTGCTTGGACATTATGTGCTATGCTGTTAGATAGCGCTTTTATTTGACCACTATTCTGCTACTCTGTTCTATTCAGACTTTGATATGTACATATTTTTGACTCACATATGTGAGCAGTGGCTTTGTACCCACTTATAGTATTTGGATCTGTATTGATGATGTATTGTTCTGGGATGTTATATCTGTTATGTGATTCTGTTCTGTGATGTTTATCATTTATTGCTATGCTTATTATGATAAGTCTTTAGCCATTGTAATTTCGTTATAAATATTTATTGAATAGGTCGAACCACTTGAAAAAATAAAATAGATACCATCTTTTCGACGTATTCAGTAGATAGTTATAGCTTGATTACACATGGTCGCTTCCATTATACTCTATTCTCCGTTCTAGTAGACGGTATTACTCCGTAATACTCTTTACTAGAGTGGGCCTTGGAGTGGGGCGTTACATAAATTAACTAATGAAATGTATAATTAGAAGTATAATTGGAATGCTACTAATTTAATATAATAAGAAGGTAAGTAATATAAATAAAAGATCGTAAACTTTAGTAAATGAATTTATGTGCAAAAGGAATTGAATAGCATGAATATCATGGATATTAATAAATAAAATTATGTAATAATTGATAAATGATGGCATTAATGAATGGAATAAGGTTGGTTAGTAATAAAGGAATAAAAATAAACATTTAACCAACGAATAAAAGAAAAAGGTCGTAAGAACTAAAATGCAATTCAAATGTAATTGAAATGACTGTTTAGGTTATAATGGAGGGTAAATAGAAATAATGGAAAACATTACAATTCTTACAGTTTGTGTGGAATGTAATAAAAGGGTTAGGAGTGTTAGCATGGATATATTAAAGTAATGAATGAGAAAAAAGAATAAATTAAGATATGTATTTATTTCTTTATTATGTTGCAATAAATTTTGGAAATCAGTTGAAATCAAAGGAGATTAAGTGCCACGTTAAATGGGAAAATCTTTGAAAATGATTTCCAAACTTTATTTATTTAAGTATAAAAAGATTTAATGGTTATAAAATGGGTGTATTTTAATTAAAGTAATAAAATTTGTAAATTATTTGTTTATAAAGTTAATATTTTGAATAAGACGTATTGTTTATTTAAACTCTTTCTTCTCCCTTCTTGCTCCTTTACGGGGACGAAAAGTTTTGAGTGGGGGAGAGTGTAACGACCCGTAAATTCTGGTAAATAAAATTGGGTAAATTAATGAGATTTTGTAAGTAAATTAGGAAGAAATAAAAAAAAAATTCATAACCTATATTGAAGTAAATGGTAAGAATGTAATTGTGCACCTGGATATAAAATTTGAAAATAGATTAAGGTAAGTGTTGTATAAATAAAAGAAGTTTGAAACTTGTTATTAAATTTATAACGGGAATAAATTATAAAAAAATGTCGATATAAGATAATAAATATACTAATTCAATGCCATCCAAATTAATTGAAACAGATTTGTAAAGCTTCATTTGATTGTAATTTGTAAGTAGGGAAATAGATTCAAAGTTATATAAATTGTTGGAATGATAAGTAATAAAGTGCAAATTAGATATAATCAATGTTAGTATAAATTTAAGGAATACTTGTTAATAAATTTAATATAGGAAAATGAACTTAAATATTGATTTATGAATTAATATATATTGAATAGCAATTGAACGTAAATTAATGGAATAAGGATGATGCAGGTTGATAAGTATTCATAATGGTTGTGTTGATGTTAAACGTTACTTTAGTGATTGTAATATAAAATAACTGAAGTGGAAATGGAAATTAATAGAAATGTAAACTTATTTTAAGGTAGTAATTGGAGAATTGGAATTTAATTCAAAGGTTATATTAATAGAGGAAATAATACGTATTAAATTACAATTTGATTAAATCAATGCAAATTAAGTAATTATAATGAATTGTAGTTGGTAATTAAGTATGAATGTGAGTAACTTTGGCAATAGAGATAATTATAAAATTTTATCCATTCATATAATTTATTTAATTAAATCTAAATCAATGGCAACATTGTTGTTAATGATAGTTGTAAGTGAATTTGAATGTAAAAAGGTAACAATTATTTAGGTTAACCATTTATTTAGTATATTAAGTTAAGAATGGCAATCGATTGCAAC
The DNA here is from genome assembly GCA_030765085.1 of Allium cepa. Lineage (NCBI taxonomy): Eukaryota > Viridiplantae > Streptophyta > Magnoliopsida > Asparagales > Amaryllidaceae > Allium > Allium cepa. The sequence continues at coordinate 181,345,231 of CM060940.1, forward strand.
TAAATCTAAATTAATTATTTTCGTTTTGTTAATGTGATTTAGTTAATAAAGGAGAATTTATATGAAATGAAGCATGCATTAATGAAATGTATTATGATTCAATGTTATTTATACCCATAAAAATGTCTATTTACGAATAACAAGATTTTAAATAAATAAACGGTTTTATTAAGATCTCTATTGATAATTAATGTGGTTAATGTGAAACCAATTGCCATATTTGTCCTACTTTGTGCAGTTAGAGTAGTAATGAACATAATAAAAAGAATGATATACATTCCTTTACTAAATAAAAAATCATATGCTTATCTATTTGAAATGTTGGTAGATGAAAAATTTATTAGAGAAATAAGAAATTAATAACATTTGGTTTGTATACAATATTTCCGTAAATACGTTAAATTACTGTAAAAAGGAATTGAATTGCCTCATTCATTTTTACCTTAGAAATCAATGACAATTAATATGATTGGAATCTTTTTAAGTGGGAAGACGTTAATTGTAAACATATATTGAAATAAATTAATTCAGTTCATGTTTCAAAATTTAATGCTAGTTTACTACATATATGTTTATACCTAAATTCAAACTTATGTTTTAGATCAAAATTTAAATGCTAGTTAATATTGAAATCTCATACGTTGTTAAGTTAAATGTTAATAGGAGATGATAATGGGGGTAAAATAGATTTACACTTGAATGTTTCCTTTCCAATTAGACTTTATTAGATTTTTATTGCAAAATAACTTACCTTTCCATCTTCACTTTTCTAATTTACTCTTACATTCATTGCCTTCTCATGTGGATTATTTTCATACCTTTTATTTATGAATGTAAACTATAAGTGGCGATAAAGATGTACATATATATTATACACCTGTTTATATTACCTTGTTTATGCTATCATATTTTTGAATGTATGTTAATGCATTCCTTGTAAAACATTCAATCGAAATGTTAACATGTTGTTTAATTTCTAATCTAATCACAAAGAGGGAGAAATGAAGATTTCTTAATGATGTATATTCTTTTAATTTATGACACAAATTTGTGTGGAGAATTTATTTTCATTTATTGTGTGTTAATTAAATCTTTAAAAGATGTTAATTTTGGTATGTTTAGGGTTAACCAAATTAATTAAGTAAATGATTGTTTTGAAATTTGAATTCTAAAAGTTTGTTTACAATATAGAGTTAGTCCATTCATTCCCTTTCTAATTAATAATTACCTCTTTTTAATACCTCCTACTTTTAAAAAAAGGTTGTTCATATTTACTATATTTCAATACCAAGTTTGTTCATGTTTACTTTATTTCTAATTAATAGCAGCCGCTCTTTTCAAATTTCTTTGTCCCTAAACCTAACTCTAACCTTATAAATACGATATGATGCAAATGAAACCCTAGCCTCCATTCTAATCTTCTTCTTTTTCTTCTTCTTCTTCTTCTTCTTTTTTCTTTTTTTTCAAATCTCCTTATTATATCTCATTTTAATTTTTCCTTCCTCTTCAAATATTCTTCTTCTCAAATTTTATTCTATTTCAAACTTTCTTCTTTCTTTTCAAATCTTGATCTTCTCTACAATTTTCAGTTCTTCTTATTTCAATCCTTTGCTTTTTCAATTCTTCTTTTTCAAATCTTTTCCAAACCTTTTAAAAAAATACATACATAAATACATATATATATATATTAATATAATATGGAGGTAAATTAAAGTAAATCAAAGTAAATCAAAATAAAAGAAAAATTACGGAACAAAGCTAGCAATCAAGAAGAAGACTAAGGAAACGTAGAGCGAAGCTATTGATTAGAAGTCTATTATTTTCAGATTCATATAAAGGTGAGTGTTTTAACCCACTCACAACTTCTAAGATTTCTTATGTTTGTTAAATTGATTTATGATGTGTTTAGAAATTTATTTATAGTTGTTTGGCATATATTTCATGATTATCTCAGTTAATTTGCATTCACATAATTTACTTGTTATTTAATTCATTTTTGCATATAAACTGCCAGTTAAAATTTTAGTTAAATCTATTATTGCATATAAACTGCTAGTTAAATTTATTTATTACTGTACGGTTAAACATTTATTTAATTCATTATTAAAAAATTAACTGTCAGTAATTAACTATTATTTATTGATGTGATTGTTTGATGTGAATGATAGATTGGTAAATGTTTGATGATTGATATGATGGATGAATGGATGTTGTATTTATATCGTATAAACTGCAAGTCATTACGCATTTTCATTTCATTCGGGATTGCGGTTTGAATTGATATTTAACCACATTTTTTTATTTTTAAATTGTGGATTGAAATGAAAAATATTCGTATCACTTGACCATATGATAGAAAATTATATACAGGCACCGCGGTATATGTATAAAATTATTTTTGAAATGATTTTTTTTGTGGTTTTGGAAAGAATACGGTTTAATAAATATTCAATTTTGATATATATAGTAAAAATACTTGAATTTAGCTATGTATAAATTTGTTTTGAATTTTAGAATAAGCTAAATAATGAAGTTGATTTCGATTATATAATATGGTTAAGAATATATTTGAAATTCTATTGTATATAGAGTTTATAATAACTCAAATAAAAGTAAGGTTGAAGATAAATGTGAATATGATTTGAATTAATGTATCTAAGAATTTTCCTCGAAAAATTTGTTTTGAAATGCAAATAAATTAATATTTAAAGGGCATGATCTTATAACTTGATTTTTGAGTAGAGGATTTAAACGAATATCAAATTTATTTAAAGAATATTATCAAGTTAATTTAATTAAAAGAACATCCTGTTATTGAAGTTTAAGGGTTTTACCTGAATAACATTTGTTTATTAAGTAAATATTTCAAATTTAAATAATAGTAATTGGATTTGATATATATTAAATTTTCAAAGAATCCATTTTGAAAAAGTGGAATATTTAAAGATTGAAATATATGAACTATAAAGTTTTGAAATATAGAATACTTAAGCTTTGAAATATATGGGAATTAAAATGGTTTATTTGGAGGTTCAAATTGATATTGGGAATTTATTGTGAAATTTGAAGAAGCTGTTTATTTTATAAAGTTGCTATCCCACTTTTTGGTCAAAACTGGAATATCAACAAATTGGCAAGGAATGGTGGACATCAGGATTGGAGATCGATTGAAGGCAAGGCTACAAACGATGACATCAAAATTCGGTTGAGCTCCGATCGGGACGAAATTGATTGGAGATGATGATAAGGGTTGGGAAAGGCTATGTTTCAAATTTCAGGTTAATCGGAGTTTGTATGGAGGAGTTATGATCGATGCAAGGTAGTAAGGGCATACTGTTCGAATCCATCAACGGATCAAGGTGGTGCTCATTTCGAATCCATCAGATTCGAACCCATCAGCTTTTGTTTAGTTCGACTCCATTAGGTTCGCATTGATCGAAGGCATGGCGCAAGGATGGTTCGAATCGATGCACTTCGTATAGATCAGGAAGTGATGACTTCGAATCGATACCGTTCATATCAATCATCTTGCACACGGCTCGATGGTCTTCGTATCGATCAGATGGGGAGGCCAAGTGGACTTCGACTCGATGGCAACCTAGGCTCCTTCGTATCCATCAGGTAAGAGGCTTCTTCATATCTATCAGGTTGTAGTGCTTCGAATCCATGAAGTGAAACCTACTTCGTATCCATCGGCAGAAGATATACTCGAACCCATAAGCCCAACCTTGCTTCGGATCCATCGAACGTCCTCTACTTCGAACCCCTCAAGACAAGACACTTCGAATCCATCCTGAAACCTCACTTCGACTCCATCCCATGACTTGCCTCGAAACAATTCAGTTGGAAAACCACTAAGTCAAGGCGGCTAAAACCATGGATTCGACCCAGTAAACTCGGAGAGAAAGGCGAATCAACCCAAGGATTTCGCGACACGTCATCGACGCGCACGCACTTTGGGTCGAGTCGAAGACAATGGATTCGAAGCATGGGTTCGAACCAGGCAGAGCGCATGAAGCCTTGATTTCGTATCGATCATATCTTCCAAACCGTTGATCCAAATGCAATGAAATTTTCACAGGAGCTTGCATGCATGTGGAAGAATGTCTACACTAAATTTCACCTCGATTGGATGCTTTCTTGATCGATTCGAACCCTAGTTCGAATCGATCCCAAAGTAGGCCCGGATTTCCAGAATCCGGGCGTATGGGCCCCCTCACGTGCCAGAAGCAGTCTACCGGATTTTTAGGAGAAATATCAGCCTTCTACGCCTATAAATAGAGCCCCTAGTCATTTAGAAAAGGGGTCGGAGAATTTGGAGAGAACAAGCACGCCCGGACGCTGCCGGAATCACTCTATATCGTCATTACTACCATTGATTTCAAATTTGGGCTTTGTAACTGCTATAATCACTTGTAACCACCAAGGATAATTAATAAAAGGATAAAACTTTGGAGTGGATGTAGGCCGGAGATAGCCGAACCACTATAAAACTTGTGTCTCTGTCTATTATTTCTAATTTGCTGCTTGTTATTTGCTGAGATCTGTTGTTTGTGTTTGAATATTGTTGATTTGTATTCATACACCGGTGCTTTCATGGTATTTGGGGTTTGTGACCAATTTTGGCGCAAACACTTTGGTGCTTTCACTGAGAAGGACTAGCACCCGCTGCATCGGATAGAAGTTTGGATTTGGAAGACAATGACTAGGCAAAATAGTAGAAGGCAATGGGCTCAGAGAAGCCAACAGGGAGGAAGTCAACAAGCATCCTCCGGACCTGGGGAAGGACAGGCTTCAATCTACATAACCCGGAATGAGATGGAAGCCATGGCAAATTCTTTGTAAGAGAGATTATTGAAGAGCCACCAGGAAATGATGCAGACTTTCTTTGAGCAAATGAGAGCTGCAGAAATGGAGAACTTAGGAACGGCTACAGCCACGATGGATGCAAGATAAGGATCTAGGGTTGTGGAACCCAATGGAGGACGGGATGCGGAGCCAGAGGGCAATCAACAAGGGCTTGGGGGCAGGCCCACAGGATCCCACACAGGAGGACCTTTGGAAGGAGTTCAACAGGCCAGGGCTAACATTGCTGCTAGTGAGCCACATGAAGAGTATGTGCCGGAGTTCCCTCGGGGGCATGAGGGCAACCCCCAACAGACAATACCGGATTAATGGAGATCATCAGGAAAACTGTGCGAGGTGGTTTGACCAACATAGACTTGGAAGGAGTAAATAGGAGTCCGTTCGCTCGGGAAATAAGGATGGCTCAGAACCCACCTAAGTTCAAGCTGCCTAGCGTGGAGGTATATGATGGCAAGGCAGACCCAACTGATCATTTGATGAGGTACACCAGACACATGGAGGTGCTGGGGGAATCTGAGGAAGTGATGGCCCGGTGCTTCCCTTTGTATTTGACGGACTTAGCTGCAATGTGGTTTAGGCAGCTGGGAGAAGAATCTATCAGGACCCGGAGGGAATTGGTGGAAAGGATTTTGGGACAGTTTCGGGTTCACGTCAAGAGGCCAAAGAATGTGATGACATTGACATCGGTGAAGCAAAGGATGGATGAATCGCTTAGAGCTTTTCTAACTCGATTCAGTGCGGCAGTCGCTTCGGTGGATCGGCCTGATCCATCGATGGTTTTAATGGCAGCAGTATCAGGAGTTAGGGAGGACTCGGATTTCAAGGTATCTCTGATACAAGATCCCCCACAGGATCTCGACGAATTCTTTCACAAGGCAGAAAGGTTCCTTCGGCAAGAAGATGCAAGTACAGATTTAAAGGTGAAAAAGGTTAATGCGACTGAGGGTAAAGGACCGTCCAGCAAAGGTTCGGATAAAGACAGAGGAAAAAGGAAGTTGGACGATGATTCGGGAAGTGCTAGGAAGCGATGGAAGGATCCAAAGTTTTCCGCATACACAGGATTGAACGAGATGTTGGAGCAAATATACTTGGATACTCGGAATCGCCTTCCCTACCGGAGGCCGGCTAGGAGAGAACCATCAGAACGGGAGAGGACATCAGGAAGGCACTGCCTCTTCCATGATTTAGATGGACATGACACCAACAGCTGCAGGCACTTAAAGGATATAATCGAGGAGCATGTAAGGAATGGACAGTTACGGCAATATGTTGGAACTCGGAATGCAACGGTGGAGCAGGAGCAACCACCGACTACCTCACACCGTGATGATGTGAGGCCCAGGGATGATGGTCGATTGATCATCCACTGATCAGGATAATATGAAATAAGTAGCGAACTACTGGCAAGCAACCAAGTCGTTTACACATGTATGGGGACGGAGATAGCCCCTAGGCATGCTCTGAATGATGATAAACTGCGATGCTGTGGTTTGTGAAATTTATCTTTTGCTTTTTTATTGGACACTACTTTTCTTTTTGGATTTGGATTTGGAGTTTGGAGTGAACTCCTAGTTTTGTTTGCCTTTTGATTTGGGTTTTCGTTTGGATGGTTGTTTTTTATTTTGGATACTGCTTTGGATTTCTGGTTTTCTGGCTTTGATTTGGATTTTGGACTGGCTTTTGATTGGATTTTTATCTGATTTTTGGTAAAAGGTCATCGGGTATGGATTATGCCTGGCAAGGGGTGAGTCGCTTTGCCCGAACGCGGAAATTTACTCATTCAGGTCGTCGAGTATGGACTATGCTCGACAAGGGTCCGGAGTGACCAAGATTCGGCCTAGGACTTAGGCCCTATATTATAAATTGTTACTTTCAGGTCGTTGAGTATGGACTATGCTCAACAAGGGTCCGGATAGACCAGGATTTGACTTAGGACTTAAGCCATGGCATTGTACAACGTCCAGGGACACTGGACTACGGTCGTCAAGTGTGGATTGCGCTTGGCAAGAACCCGGAGAGGTTAACTCAACGTCTAGGGACACTGGACCTCGGTCGTCAAGGGTGGATTACGCTTGGCAAGAGCCTGGAGAGGTTATGGATTTGGATTTGGATATCGATCCGGAGAGGTCCTGGATCTGGTTATTGGCTATTGGATAAGGATGGATATGGACTCGGTTGTCGAGCTCGGATGGGTACGCAATTGGCTAAGGCTTTGGCTATTGGATTTGGAATTGGGCATCGACTCGAAGCAGTCAAGGATGACATACTCTGGCGATATGGCTACGGACTTTGGATATCGGAATCGTAACTATTCAAAACACGCCTTCTTACAACAAGGCATGTTTTGGGGGGCAAAGTGCTATCCCACTTTTTGGCCAAAACTGGAATATCAACAAATTGGCAAGGATTGGTGGACATCGGGATTAGAGATCGATTGAAGGCAAGGCTACAATCGATGACGTCAAAATTTGGTTGAGCTTCGATCGGGACGAAATTGATTGGAGGCGATGATAAGGGTTGGGAAAGGCTATGTTTCAAATTTCAAGTTGATCGGAGTTCGTATGGAGGAGTTATGATCGATGCAAGGTAGGAAGGGCATAGTGTTCGAATCCATCAAGGGATCAAGGTGGTGCTCATTTCGAATCCATCAGATTCAAACCCATCAGGTTTTGTTCAGTTTGACTCCATCAGGTTCGCATTCATCGAAGGCATGGCGCAAGGATGGTTCGAATCGATGCACTTCGTATCGATCTGGAAGTGATGACTTCGAATCGATACCGTTCATATCGATCATCTTGCACACGGCTCGATGGTCTTCGTATCGATCAAATGGGGAGGCCAAGTGGACTTCGACTCGATGGCAACCTAGGCTCCTTCGTATCCATCAGGTAAGAGGCTCCTTCGTATCCATCAGGTTGTAGTGCTTCGAATCCATGAAGTGAAACCTACTTCGTATCCATCGGCAGAAGATATACTCGAACCCATAAGCCCAATCTTGCTTCGGATCCATCGAACGTCCTCTACTTCGAACCCCTCAAGACAAGACACTTCGAATCCATCCTGAAACTTCACTTCGACTCCATCCCATGACTTGCCTCGAAACCATTCAGTTGGAAAACTACTAAGTCAAGGCGGCTGAAACCATGGATTCGACCCAGTAAACTCGGAGAGAAAGGCGGATCAACCCAGGGATTTTGCGACACGTCATCGACGCGCACGCACTTTGGGTCGAGTCGAAGACAATGGATTCGAAGCATGGGTTCGAACCAGGCAGAGCGCACGAAGCCTTGATCTCGCATCGATCATATCTTCCAAACCGTTGATCCAAATGCAATGAAATTTTCACAGGAGCTTGCATGCATGTGGAAGAATGTCTACACCAAATTTCACCTCGATTGGATGCTTTCTTGATCGATTCGAACCCTAGCTCGAATCGATCCCAAAGTAGGCCCGGATTTCCAGAATCTGGGCGTATGGGCCCCCTCACGTGCCAGAAGCGGTCTACCGGAATTTTAGGAGAAATATCAGCCTTCTACACCTATAAATAGAGCCCCTGGTCATTCAGAAAAGGGGTCGGAGAATTTGGAGAGAACAAGCATGCCCGGACGCTGCCAGAATCACTCTATATCATCATTACTACCATTGATTTCGAATTTGGACTTTGTAACTGCTATAATCACTTGTAACCAGCAAGGATAATTAATAAAAGGATAAATCTTTGGAGTGGATGTAGGCCGGAGATAGCCGAACCACTATAAAACTTGTGTCTCTGTCCATTATTTCTGATTTGCTTCTTGTTATTTGCTGAGATCTGTTGTTTGTGTTTGAATATTGCTGATTTGTATTCATACACTGGTGCTTTCACGGTATTTGGGGTTTGTGACCAATTTTGGCGCAAACAAAAGTAATATAGTATTTGAACCATTAAGTATTAAAAGTTATGTTTCAAAGCTATGGTTTCAAGGTATATATATATTTGAAAATATTATGATTTTGGGAAAGGGATATTTATAAAATAAAATGATATCATATTGATTTGGGTTTTAAAAATATAAATGATATCGTGTTTATATGGTTTGAAAGAGATATTATATTCTAGTTTTAAAGTATAAATTATTTTGAAATAACCGCGGTGTTATAATAATGATTGGTTGTTGAAGAGACCGGGATCGGATGTTGTCATACTCTTTGCCAACCCCGAAAACCACTTTAACAACCGTGTACGCGGTGGAGACTGCAGAATGAAGTAGGATGGTGGCGGCGTTTCCTTTGTGGTAAATACATGGACCCAACTCCCATGAGTTGACATAAGGTGGCTTAAACAGGAGTGATTCTCGGGCCAATTGAGGAAGCACCTTTGATCGGACACATCCCTTCGATTTTATACTTTGACTTTTGGATTGATTCGGTGGCCACTTTTGATTTTTCTTTTTGGTGGTGTGGCTCGAGGTGGGCGGTAGCTGCGGCTATGCGTTACCATCAGCCTGGATGCGTAATTGGTATATCTACCCTGGCATTGCCCAGTTGTGTCCTGTCACCTACCCTAGCGCGCCTTCTACGAGTTTCTATTTGTGTCGTACCTATGGAGCATCCTCTGGTAGCCTTCCGACCAGGAGGTATTACAGTACTGTATAGACTATTGGCATTTTACGTGTTAAGGTGGAAAATGTAAAGCCTTAACAATATTTAAAAGTAAGATTATTTTACAATTGGATACTATTATAATAGAAATATACTACATAGTAAATAGTTTAACGGATCCTTAGGAGATGTAAATCCTGAGCATCTCTTGAGTTACTACACTCATGTTTATTTCTGTTGATTTAACTTACATAAGATCTTTTAGTTCTGACTCGAGTGTTTTGTCTTTTCAATTCACTCGGGCCAGTCCGAGCATTTCAGGATCGAAGACTTTAGCTCTGGAGGACGAAGACGGAGATTTCTATTGTTATTATTTATTATATTCCACTACAGTCATATTGTTCTGCTGCATTGTTATATGGTATGTGTAACTCTGATGTATGTTGTATAAGTATAATCGAATATTTTAAAATAGCTTTATAAACTGTATATTTGATCATTATATTTTATCCTTCCGCTGTGGGATTCTATTTTGTTTTATTTCTTTCTTGTTTTTCTGATTTACCGCATAACAATCCGCCCTTCCGTATGGTTTGAATTAGCACGTGTGTCGATTTAAAGCGTGCGAAAAGGCGGGATGTTACAATAGATAAAGTTGAAATAGAACATATGGATCCGAATTATAAATGTGCTGAACGATAATTGGCCCAAAATACCCGTTCTGACTTCGGAACAAAATTGGGTTAACCCATATATCAAAATAGATGTTTTAAAATATTTTAAGCGCAATGGAAAAGGTTTCTAGTGCAAATTCCATCGTATGGAGAAGTTATGCTAAAATCAGTATTTTTTTCAAATTGATTTCAATTGACTTCAATTTCATTAATTTTAAGGCGTTTCGAGTCCGAACGATCAAAAGACAAGTTTGATCGTTACGAAACATGAAATGCTAAAATAATTCACCGTTACGGATCCAATGAAACTGGTTTCGTCGAAATCCGTGTCAGTGGCCAAAATGGCTATTTTTACACTAATTAATTAAATAAATAAATTATCTAATTAAATCAAATTTTAAATTCCAATTCGAAAATTGACAAATTTCATCACTTATGATTCCTCAATCATTTACAATGATTTAAACAAATTTGATTGTCAGTTTAGAGATGATTAATTTATAAATTTCAATATTAATTCTCAATTTCATTAAATTCAACATTATAAATTTAATTTCAAATAAATCTATTAAATTCGCTTCCATCCTATCATCCAATTTATTGATGTCAGTTGGATGAAGTTATCATTGGCTCAATATCTATAACATTAAAAATCTCCAATTTAAACTTAATTTCAATTAACGACATAGTTAAATAATTTATTCCATTCATTAGCAATTAATCCAATTATTGAATGTTTATTCAAATAAATTGTTTTTTATTAGATTTAAACTTAATATCACATCCACAAATTTCAAATAATATAGTTAATGCTGGTTTTTACATTATATTACATAAATATACTCAACTCACTTTCTTTATTGTGTATTAACTATAAATCGCATTAGTATTGAAATCTTTGCCAAATATAGCATTTTCATTTCCTTCTTTATTTGGATTTTATTCAACTTGTTTATAGTCAATTTATATTAACATCACTACCTTTAATTTTAATTATCAATTCATTCATAGCCCACTAACCATACCTTATTACCACTATTACTAAAATCCCCAAAAATGTAATAGTTAATTTCAATTTATTGCAATTGGTTTCCATAAATTTGGATTGTGCTAATTTAGTTAGCATTAACGTTATTACATTAAATCTACATCCAGTTTTAATTAATATAGAATTTAATTCTAATTACTTACCATTAAATTCATTAAATATTGATTACCTTCAAATTAAATAAAATTTGATTCCCAAATTTATTTGATTTGATTGCCATCTTTACTATGTCCATTATTACTTAACTACAAATTTACAATTTCGATCAATTATAACTTTTACAGTTTTTTTCAAATTAATAGGTATTGCAAAAATATCGTTACTTATCAACTTGCATTAACCTTATCACATTAATTTACATTCAATTACTATTCAATATATTTTATTTCATAAATTAACTCAACTTTTACGCTCGTTTTCTTCCATTTGATTTATAGCCTAATATAACATTTACATTAACCCATTTCATTCAACCCATTAATTATTAACCTTAAATTAGCCTTGGTTATATTTTTATGCATTAATACTTTCCAAATTTCAACTCAATTCTTATTTTCGAAATATTCAAGCATCAAATTCCAATTAATTCACTTTATCACATTTATTAATAATCTTGGTTCCCATTTATTACGCAGATTTATATTAATAAATCATCATTTACATTTGTTGCTTGCATTCAACTTATAACCAAGTTAGACCATTTTACATTATTTCATTTATTGCAATTTCATTCAATTTATACAAATTCAGCTTTGACTAACTTTATTGCCTAAATTTACATGCAGTTTCTTTTAATAAATAAATTATCGCATTGGATAATTAAATGCTTACCTTTATTATATATATAAAAAATTTCCCAAGTATAACACTTTCACTACTACCTTTATTATGATTTTATTCCATATACTAATACTTAGTTTTTAATCACCCTTGCTACATTTTATTTCAGCGTTAATTTCAATATTAACTTATAAAGTTTTTTTTTCATCTAAATTTAATTACTAAATTTTAATTAAATTAACCAATTTATTTATCAAAAATTAACGGGTCGTTACATACTTAGATGTAATGCTCGGGTCAGATCGAGTATTACAAATTTTTAGGTAAGGACGTTCTGGAGCAGGAGGCGAGCTGGATGGTAAGAACGTATGGAGCGTTTCCGCTATATTATATTTTTGTATATCTGAGACATGATGATTGTGTTTATTCGGCATCTGTATATATGTGTAACTCTGATCTATTATAAATGTATTTGACAGATACAATTTTTTTTTGTAAAATGTTATTATTTGTTACTATATTTTATCCGCTGCGAATGTGAGATGTTGGTGTTTCTGATCTTCTTCTATCTCTTTCTTCTTTTTCATAACTATCCGAAATTTTCGGGATCGAAAATTTCGGGTCGTTACAGTTGGTATCAGAGCCAGGTTAAGCGAGAACCTTCGCTCTAGTGGGGATTACTCATTAAATAGAGTCCGTAGTACTCTAGAATGAGTTGAGAGTGTGTGTGTGTGTGTGTGTATATATATATGAGCGCGTACTTGTTATTTTCTTATATAAAGATGTTAAATGATTTTATATAAGGATATATTTTGATATATAAAGCAATATTCTTTCTAATAAATATTAAGGTAATTGGTTATTATATTATAATTAAGAAGTAATAGAAATACAACCAAACTAAAATTAAATGAAGATAAGTTTGAAATGGCTTCAGAATTAAATGGTTTAAACAGATAAGTTGATTTGATTTAATGGATTAAATCAACATTTAAAAATTTAACTCGAATTTATATAATTCGGGATGGTTTAAATTTGAATTGAACTCGTTCAAATTGAATTGAAATGATTTGAAACTGAAGCGGGTTCAAATGATATTAGTCCAAATTGATTGGAATAATTTGGAATTGTAATTAAAGTTGGATAGGTTTTAAATCAAATGGAATTTGATTTGAATTTGGAAAGAAATCAAGATTGATTCAACTTGAATTGGAGTTAAATCAATTTCAATGGAAATTGAAGTTATTCAAATTGGAATTAAGTCAATTTAAATGGAAGTGGAAATTTAAATTGAATTGGTGGGGAAGTGAACAGTTTTGACTCTGGACTATTTTCAATATAAATTGTTTTAATATAAACTTATTTTTCCAAGATATTTAATATATACAACCTTTCCTTTTAAAGCCAAATTATTTTATGTTAATTTTACAATTATTTTTGGAACTATTCAACATATTTTCAACTGTTTTATAAATTAATTACTATTTTTCAGCTATTTTGCAATTATGTAAAATTTCTGAAACTATTTAACTATTTTCCAACTATTTTACAATTAGTTAACTATTTTACAGCTATTTTACAAACTAATAATTATTTTTCAACTACTTGTCTATTTTTAAAATTTTCAAGCTATTTACTAAATATAAACTGGTGGAGTTCAAACTGTTATTGATTAAATACCCAACTGAGATAAGAATTGAAGTGATAATCCAAATGAAGATTAAGGTAAATGTGAATAACTGAATAAAATCGAAGTGAGGATGAATAGAAAGGAAATTGATTTGGCTAATAATCAGTGAAGTTAAATACGTAGGATGTACATATATTATTCTATTCGCAGAGTGATTTGATCCAGATTCGAGCATAGAATTTCGAGATAGTTATATCGATCCGAGTTGGGATTTTTCCCTCGATTTTCAATGGCGAACCTAGATATGGATTGTTGATTGGTTCTCGATATTCTCTATCATAGTTATGGCTATGCAAGGAGAATGACGTTTCTGATGAAGAAGCCATATCTGAGTCCACACTAGGAAGTCGGTTGGACGATACTAGTTCGGAAATTAAATTGTGTGATCGAATGAGCGATCAGATTGGTATGGCGTACGGATGATATGTGTGCATCGTACGGGTTTAAATGAAATTGATATTGAAAGTTTGTGAATAAGAAATATGAAATGATTTCTTTTGAAATGAAAGTATATGTTGTGAAATATACAATGGATAAAAGAGAAAACTGGATATTTTTATGATGATAAGTAAGATGGAAACAACTTTATTAAAAAAAAGAGTAATCAAATTCGAATATTTGATTTTGAATAAACAAATTTATATATCTTTGTTATAAAAGATAAATCTCCTGTTGTTGAATCTATTACCAGAAGAAAGGGATTTTGAAGGTGTTTGAAGTATAAAAAAAGTTCTATACAAGTTTGAAATGATCCAAAGTTTTAATTATATATATATATATATGTATGTATGTATATATATATATAAAGGATCTTATGAGATCTTGAAAAAAGGTTTGAGAACTTTTGGATTTAGAGAGGCTTTTGATTTTTGGGTAAAATCAATATTGGAATTTGGAAAGCTTAGTTTGAGAATTATCGATTTTGGGATAATCGATTTTGTGTAAAGCAAATCGAATAAGATTCATACTAGGTGTATGATTTGGAAGATACTATATGTGTATAGTATAAAGTGTTTTGATAATGGCTCTGGGGAAAAAGACGCTCCCTTGAAATGAACTTCTCAAGAGTGCCACCAGGTGGTACTACCTTGAACCCTAAGGGGGGTTCTAAAGTTGATCCTATGAGGAGTCCGGACAAAACTAGTTCCTGAGGATTATGAGCAGTGTATAGCGAAAATCGAGGGCGCTGATGCCTACAGAGGCATTTGGGTTATGCTCTGACAACGGTGTAACTCGATGTCACTGCGATCTACTGCAGACCATAGCGAAAGTCGTGTCTACCACTGAGAGCCAACAGTCTACATTTGATTTTATATCGGTAGACTGCGACCTATGGTAACATAGCGAAAGTCGTGTGTGCCGTTGAGAGCCAACAGTCCAAGTTTGATTTTATATCGGTAGACTACGACCTATGTGGGAGTGGAGAAGTTTCATTTTGACAGAAAAAATCGAGGGCGCTGATGCCTACAGTTACATTGACTTTTGCTGCGATGGCAACGTAACCCTGGAATGTAACTGCGATCTATTGTGGGTTCCATGGCGTAATCGAGGGGCGCAAAGTGCCTACGGTTACATGGACTTTTGCTGCGATGGCAACGTAACCCAGGATGTAACTGCGAACATGGATGAGGGTGATGATTTTCAGAGCATTCTCACCAAAGATATTTCCTCTATTTTCAAAAACTATTTTCTATATTTTCACTGGGTGTTGAAACGGGTTTACCAAGTACTTATAGATTTTCAGTCCTACGCCTGATCAACATATGACTGAATCTCTGTGAGAACAAGGATGGACTGGCTGAGACATCGCGTTATAAGAAGTATTTTTATAAAAAGCTATTTTAATAGTATTATGTGTAACTTATTGTGAAATATACATTTGAAATATTGTTCGTCACAATTTAATTTGGTCTGCATATTATGTTTTTGCATAAGTTAATTTATTTTATAGCATTATAAATCATAATTTTATATTTTTGCTTTTAGAGCCAGATGTTGAAAGTTTTATAGTTGCAGGAAATTACATATCAATTATTCTAGCATCGTAAAATGTTTAAAGTTATTCAACTATTTAATTTCAATGGGGGAGAATGAATTTTATGTTATGAGGTCAAAAGTTTGATGGTAATGTTTAACTTGAAGTTTCATAGTAAATGAAGATTGTTGATATATGTAGGATAAAAAGACTTACACATCGATAATAGAGAGAAATAATTGTTAGATTTATTTTATACTATACCCCGTTGCAAATTGTTACCAAGTTTACGAAACTAATTTCCAGTTTTAGAATCTATTATCATCATGTATTATTAATTTAATTATATACCTCTAGAGCTTGCTTCCTTCAACATCATGTCACAAACTTAAGTATTTAAAACATCGGTCAAAATTATTTGTTGGAACATGACTAAGGAGCAGAGCAGTTCAGTTTCAAATCTCAATCTGATGCCGGAGCATGAAAAGAAATGCAAGGTAGAAAATTATGTAATCGTGTGGGTGCAAAAAATTTGTAAGAAACTAAAGATACTAAAATAATGTTGCATATCATCCATTAAACATATCCAGATTTAGAAGTTAGTATCAGTTAAGGTTAATTATAAAACAATAACCTAAATTGGAGGAAACACAGCACAAAACACCTTATGTTAGTACAAACAACATTTGAACAAAAAAAATACAACAAATAACACTTAATTATCTTTTGAGAATAAAAAGTTGAAAAAAGTACAATAACAAATATAGAAGACAAGAATAGAAAGAGGGTGGAGCGTAAACGTAACCTACATTCATTCTGTTCTTCCCATTTCATCTGCATATTCATAAATGGTAGATGGATTAGTACATGTATTAATATGATGTTCTTGTCGCAAACAAAGTCGAGACAAAAACAATGACAGCTTTTCATCTTAGGCCTCCAAGTCATTTATTGCCACATGCATATCAACTTTTGAGCATTCTCAGTTTTATATGGAAGCTTCAGTAGGATTAAACAATAAGTAGTGTAATAAAAAAAAGGGGCAAATGTAAATTGCATTCAAATAACAAATAAAAAAGTAGCAACTTATTTTCCTTTTATATGTTATAAAACGAAGAACTTTATAGTGAAAAGGTTGTTTTTGTTTTCTAATACTAAACGGTGAAGTTTGAACCTTTGAGTTGACATTTTGATGGTTAAATTTTATTCATGTTTTCAAATCTCATATGAATAGATCCTAAGTTATCAAAACAAGCACCTATTGTGCACTTTTGTAGAAAATACTAACAATATATATGTTTTACCTAATAGATCGTCATTTGTATAAATGTGAAATTAATATATACTTTAAAGAATTTCAAGTACTTCATGTATCTAACATTGCAAGAAATAAATAAAGGTATCATGTAATTGCAAATTTAATCAGATGCGTACCTTAAGGAAGTTTATCAATTACCTTCAAAAAAATCCATGCAAGAATATGATCAATTGATGATTGATAATACACAATTTAGTTAATCGTGGGCTGATAGAGCTAATGAGAAATTTTTGACCATATGAGTTAAGTGCAATTTAATAGAAAACAGGACACCTGCATTTATGCATTATGTAATTTTATCCTAGCAATATCTAAAGAAAGCTGATAAATGTAAGAAAATATAATCTTAGCAAACAATGTACTTAAGGAAACTTGATGGAAGATGTAAAATATAACATTGGTGATTGAAACCTTATTAATTAATTTTTAAGTGCTGTTTGGTAGGTATGGCTTATGAAATCCATGTGTTAGCTATCGAAAATGAAAGAAATGTAAATAAATTTCCTATATATGGTACTTGAATATTTAAATTGAGTAAGTATAGGTACCAGGAAGCCGTTTGGCTGGATTTGGCTGCGCTAATTGCTAAAATAATAAGTTGCTTACTTAAAATGCTAAATTAAGGTACGCCTACACAATAAAAATAGAAAATATGAAATGTTTTTGTTTTTCCGACCGTGTGGGTCGATGTGTATATCTTTATATCTCTTGTCAAATTGCAAAAGCTCCTCCATACAAAGGAAACTCTGCCAAAAATTTTCGGTAATTTTGGGAGTTAGAAAATTTTTGGAAAAATTTTGTTAGCGACAAAACGAATTCAAATTGGAAATTGAAATAAATTAATGGATGAAACTAATTTAAAATAATGATATGAATCAGTTATAAGTGGAAGATAAAATTCAATATTTAGAGTTGAAGATAAATTGAATTCATATGGAAATGGGAAAACTAATTTGAATAGAAGTAAATATGAAAACTTCTGTAAGGAAATGTATAAAATGATTTTGAAGCTATGATTGGATATTATTGCTAAGTAGGATATGCAGGTATTATAAAGGGAAAAGAAAATTGGTTTTGATTTCAGGAGATAATTTGAATTGCCCGACTAAAAAGGTATGTTTTTAAATTTATATATGAAATTTGATTGGGTTTTTGATCTACCCACTTGGCGTTTTGTTTTCTTTTGAAATTTGGAGCCGTAAAGGCATTTTGTAGTTGTACCGAGCTAGCTGTGCAAAGGAAACGCTGGCGAAATTTTTCGGAAATTTAGGGCGTTAGTAAAAATTTGAGAAATTTTTGATAATTCAAAATTTGGTTTTAAATTCAAATTTGAACTGTTAAGCATATAATATTATTGGGACTTATGGATACGTTTGGAAAGCTAGAAAAAGGGTTAGTGTGTCTTTAATAAAAATATTATTTTGAGAATTGATTGGAATCGTTTAGTTTGGAAAAAAATAAACGAGTATTGGACCATTCGTCCTAACTAGTAATTTCGGGGACGAAATTCTTTTAAGGGAGGGAGGAATGTGACGACCCGGAATTTTTGGATGTTTGAAATTGGAATATTTAATTGATTTTAAATATTTAAAAGTTAATTTTTAACTTGAATTCAAATATAATTATTATTATTTAGCTATTAAATTTTTGGAATTAATTACTGGAAATTGGGTCAAATGCTGAATCTGGAGTTTTAAGCCTATTAAAAATAATTTCAAGGCTTATAAAATTTATAATGATGATACTGAAGAAAATAGGACGGTTGAAATTTAATTTAAAGGTGATTTGTTCAGTATTAATAATATATTATTTAAATTGAATTTAAAAATAGTCTTCTGAGGCATAGTCTCAGAATTCGACGAAACCAGTTCCATTGGATCCGTAATAGTTAGTTATTATTGAATTTCAATTTTCGTAGCAATCGGAGTTGTCGTTTGACCCTGGCAGCTCAAAACGCATAGAAACTATTTTAATCGATTTAATTTAAAATTGATCGCTTACTTCCGTAATTTGTGCATATGATCGAATTAGCCTCCGAAACACGTTCCATTGTGTTCGGAACGTGGGTAAAACCTTATAATCGTCTAGCGGCATACCTTAAGAGGAGTTTGAAATTTTAAGTAGCAATTAACGAGGCATTTTGGAAGTTTTATAATATAATAAAATTGGAAGTCAACTAGTCAAAGATATTTTTATAAATAAACACTCGTACTCAAGAAGCCATCCCTAAATCTATATTTTATCTCCGTCTCCCTCTCTAATTTAAAAAAACAGAAATCGAACTCAATTAAAAAAAATGGAAGCTTGGATTTCGAATTCACGGCGAACTGAAAGGGGTATGGTCGCGTCCTCTTATAGTCAACGTCGATCGATCGAGCAGTGGCCTAGGGTTTGGGAATCGGAGAGGATCGAGGCGAAGGCAGCGGCATCCCGAGGTGGCCTTCGTCGTGGCTAGGGGAGTCGCGCACGAGAGATGACTTAGAGGATGGGTGATCGATGTAGTCGCGACTTGGTGGTGAACGTTGGTCGTGAAGTGGTTTCCAAGTCGCGATGTCAACGGTCACGGCGAGGCAGCGTGGGGATGTCGACATCGAAGAGAAGGCTTGTAGCTGGGTTCGTCGACTTTGCGGTAGGACGTGGCAGCGCGATGGGGTAGCAGGGTTTTAGGATCGTAGTTTACATCGAGGGAGAGTGTCGAAAGCTGGTTGGGTGAGTAATCTTCGATTTGTTTATGTATATGCATATCGGTTTTGGGTCTTAAATTTTAGAGGTGAACTCTAAACATTTATTTTATTACTGAAGAAATTGTATTCAGTTTGAATCTTAATTTGAAATGAAATTTAAAAGTGAATTTGAAAGTAAACATTTTTAAATGTGTTTAAGAATGATAAATAAATCACTTATAAAATGATGTTTTTATTATAAAGTTAATTAAGAATTAATGATTTGTAATTCATTAAATTTTTAGGGTAAATAAAAGGGTTAAATTAATAAATTAATTAATTAATGACTTGGATTAAATAATTAAGTTATTAAGGGTTTTTAAATTAATGATCTGGATTAAGATTATTAATTTAGGGTTAAATTAAATTAAATTAAAATTAAGAATCGTTAATTAAATAAGTTTGGATTGTTAATTAATGATTAGGAATTAATTAATCGAGCAATTAAAGATTAATTTAGTTAAAATTTAGAAATTAATTATGTAATTAGAAATTAATTAATTAATTTGTAATTAAGAATTAATTTGTAATTAAGAATTAATTAATTTGTAATTAAAAACGATTAATTAATGTTAATTACTTAGAGAAGTAACTAAAGGATAGGTTAATGAATATAGTTAATGAAAGATAATTGATTAAGGGTTATCAAATGATTAATTAATGAAATTAATTAAAGGTAATTAATTTTATTAATTAATTAAGGATAATCAATTGTGAAATTTGGTAAGTTTAATTACTTAATGTAATTTATAAAAGTATAATTACTTGGTGAAGTAATTAGTGATAATTACTGGATGTAATAAATTAATGGAATGGTTAATAAATGGAAGTAATTTGGATTTAAATTACTTGGTGAAATTGATAATAAGGATAATTACCTAATAGAAGTAATTGAAGGTTAATTTATCAGGGAATTAATTAGAGATAATTAACTATCCTCTAAAACAATTAACTAAGTAATAAATTTAAGATGGATAATTAGGGAATGATTAATTAATGGATTGTAATTGATCATTGTTAAGTAAGCAAGATTAAAATGATTAAAATAATTAATTTGATTTATTAGAATTGGGTGACTAATTAATCTTGCTTATGAACGATTGGTTGGTATTACTGATATGATATGTTTCTGTAATATGATTTGTTGGGTTGAATAGTGATAATGTGGTCATTATCGAGATGGATTGCTGTGTAAAGTGGCATCCTATATCTAAAAAAAAGTTTGAATGGTTTCTCATTTGAATAACTTGGGTTTAGTTGACATTGGATTCAAAGAAACCGGGGTCGGGTATTAGAAATACTCAAAACCACTTCGAAATTTTATAGACAGATATGTGAAATCAATAGGCTGGAATGAAATATTTTAAATGAATTGGATTATTTAATCTAAATTTTGGTACTTAGAAAATTGATGTGAGAAATAAGTGATGTCTATAACAAATTGTGAATTGATAAATTGATAAGAGTTACCACGGGTTTCAAATAAGTTCTATTGTGACGCCCCACCTCTATACCCACGCTAGCCAAGAACACTCCGGAGTAGTGCTGTCAACTAGCACGGAGAATAAGGCTGTTGAGGAGCGACCATCCACGTAATTGCTTATCACACGGTGGCTATAAATAATCTTCGGAAACAAACATAGAAATAATCATATAACAAATCAGTCACAGATATCCATATCACAAAGGCGGAAGAAGATATGAATATATAACTAACACATGAAAGTGTACATCAGAGTAGTGGTCAATAAGATCCACGATAATACAAAAGAATAGCAACACGTGCTATACAAAAGAATACAACTATGAGTCTATATCTCAAGTGTATACAACAAAAACTGCTAATCTAAACAGTTAGCCAAAAGTCAGAGTGATGAATCCCTGGGAAGAAGTCAAGCAAAAGCACCTGTAACATCTCGGTCTGACCCGAGTATTATTTAAGAAAATAATAAACGGATCAGTCTAGCTATAAATATCAGATGACATGATATAACATAAAAGATATGGCATAAACATAAACATCCATAACGACATACCACTATAAGTATGTAAATAATGATCAACAGAAGATCAATCAATAAGAGATAATCAATATCACAAGAATCTTCTCAAAGATTCGAAGAGGGCATCATACCCTAAACTTGTACTCATAACAAGTCAATGACATAAATTCCAGAAATCAACACGAGAAATCCAGAAATCATAAAAAGGGAAAGAGGCCTATCACATGACGGTCCGAAGACCATGGGGAGCTACCCCGCATGTGTGAATGGAATCACACAGATTGAGGTCAAGACTAACCAAAAAGCAGAAAGGTATGTGTGAATGGAATCACACAAGTGGTGTCTAGTCTAACCTTGCAATGAAAGAGACATCGCGCAATTGCTAGTCTAATTCATAAAGCGATCATCAAGATCAACGAGAAGTGTCAATTACACTAAGCTAGTAAATATAGAAGTTTAGCTTCATGTCCCATAACCACTTGCTTAACTTAAATATTTACGAACAAACTGTAAATCTTCACTAATAAAATTGTCACAAGAGGTTCAATCGAACAAGTCCAAGAATTAACCGACGAAGTGAACGCAAACGTTTCATACCACTAGTTTTACTAAGTCGTTTAATTAGATTTCTCATCCGAGTGAGGTAAAGGCTTGTATATACTAATAGATTGGAAAACGGTTTAAGAAAAGAGCTTTGTTATTAAAAATAGAGTTGAAATTGTTTGTTAAAAGAGTTTTGATGTTTACTACTAGTATTGAAACCTTTATATTATAAAGTGACAAAACACATAAGCAAGTGTAGAAACAATCAGTTATAAAGATCGCATACGGGGATGCGAATAAAATCCAAGGAAATCAGCTCAATGTTTTTCAGATAAGATCCCCTACGGAGGGGGGGTCCAGGGGGGGTGGCAACCCCCCAAGCTGGGGGTGCGGGGGCAACATGAGGTTTAACGACCTAAGGGGAATAGGGTCGAGCGACCTAAGGGTTGCGACCTAGGGATCCAAGGGGTCAAGCGACCTATCGGGATAAGGTCCAACGACCTATAGGGTTATAATGTCATGTGACCTATCGGTTTATAAGGTCATGCGACCTAACGAGCTATGGCCAAACGACCTAGTAATGGTAGTAGGGTTGAGCGGCCTAAAGGTTTAACCGGTCAAGCGACCTAAGGAAGGTAAGGTCTAACGACCTAACGCTCGCGACCTAACGGTCTAAAGGCCATGCGACCTAGAGGAAAACAAGGTCAAGCGACCTAAAACGTCGCGACCTAATGACCAAAAACGTCGCGACCTAGCGACCTAAAAATGGCAGGCAAGGCCGAGCGACCTAACGATGAGGGGGTGAGCTACCTATGGTCATAAATGAGGTCGAGCGACCTATAGAGGCATAGGATGCAGCGACCTAAAACGTCGCGACCTAGCGACCTAAAACGTCGCGACCTAGCGACCTAAGGGGATAAGGGCCGAGCGACCTAACATTCGAACGACCTACGACCTAAGAGGCGAGCGACCTAAGTGTTACGACCTAAGAGTCGAACGACCTAGCGTGGAAGCGGCCTAAAAGCCAAACGACCTAACGACCTAAGGTCATACGACCTAGCGACCTAAAGCCATACGACCTAACGACCTAAGGTCCATACGACCTACGACCTAAGGTCTATACGACCTAACTCCGAAGACGTTAGAAATGGCCAGGACGACCTACGACCTAAGGTCCATACGACCTACGACCTAAGGCTCAACGACCTAATTCCGAGGCTAACGACCTAACGCTGCAGGGGGAATTTAAGGCCAGAAACGACCTACGACCTAAGGGTTAGGTCGCGAGCGACCTAACTCCGAACACACGAAAATGGCCAGAACGACCTAAGTGCAGAAAATTCACCAAAACGCTAAAAATTGGAGTTTTTCGCCAATCCAATCCAAACCAAATGCAAATGTGCATGCAAAAGTGATAGGGAATCATTCCCAACAGTCCAATATAGTTATAGACTAGATTTGTGAGATAAAAATCTCACCTTTGCACCAAATATCAATGAAAAATGAAGTTTTAAGCAAGCAAGAATCAATCCTTCTTCTATCTAAGCACAAGAAGCTTGAATCCAATGTCTTCTTCTTGAATTTGGAGTAGAAAGATGGATTGCAATTGAATTTGAGTTTTGGAATTTTAATTTCCCATTCCCTCCACCATTAATGCCAAAGCTTGATTAGTTAGGAAATTTATGAAGAGTGAGGAGAAGAGGGTTGGAACTTGGGCTTAATAGGCTAAACTAACCCAAAGTCCAAAGTGGGAAAAGTTAGTGAAATTTCACTAACTCCAAACCTATTGATGTTTATACTTAAAAAGTTGTAAACGACATTTCGAACTCAATGGAAGTGGTCTCGAGTCCTAATTTGACCGTTTGCAAAAAGTAGCTTTTCGGACCAAAATCCGATTAACGAGTTAATATATAAATAAAATATTTAAATACAAACTCGATAAATATGCGGGTTGTTACATCTATGCATTGGAATTTCATATTGGATGAGTTTACTCACGCTGGTTTCCAGCCTGACCCGGGTGTTGGTTTGATGTAATGCTCGGGTCAGACCGAGTATTACAGATTTTCAGGTAAGGACGTTCTGGAGCAGTAGCCGAGCTGGATGGTAAGAACGTATGGAGTGTTTCCGCTGTATTATATTTTTGTATATCTGAGACATGATGATTGTGTATATTCAGCGTCTGTATATATGTGTAACTCTGATGTATTATAAATGTATTTGACAAATACAGAATTTTTTTGTAAAATGTTATTATTTGTTATTATATTTTATCCGCTGCGAATGTGCGATGTTGATGTTTCTGATCTTCTTCTTCTTCTATCTCTTTCTTCTTTTCATAACTATTTGGAATTTTCGGGATCGAAAATTTCCGGTCGTTACAAGTACAAACCAAACTCGTAGATGGCGCAATAAGGCATGTGACAAAGCACGCGAGGCAATGCCGGTGTAGATATACCATTTGCACTCTCGGACTGGTAGTAATGCATAGCAGCTACTACCGCCCACCTCATGACACACTTCCAAATCAAAGGTGCACCCAATCGAATCACAAAAGCAATAGAATGGTATCAAAGAAATGTGCTCGATCGGGAGAATGACCCAACTTGGCCATGTATAGCTCCTGTTTTAGCCACATCAAGCCGACTCACGGGAGTAAGGGCTACGTAAATACCATATAGAATCATCGCCATACCATTCTACTTCGTTATGGAATCTTCACCACGTACATAGTTGTTAAAGTGGTTTTTGGTATTGGATTAGAGTATGACAATATCCGATCCCGGTCTCTTTAACAACCAAACGCTTATTTCACATCGCGGTTCTTTCATTTCAAATAGTTCATACTTCATATCAAAATATCATATTCATTTCAAACCATATCAAATTGATATCATTATTCACTTTAAATAATATTCATTTTCAAAATCATAACACTTTCAAAATTATAACACTTTTGAAATCGTAGCACTTTCGAAATCATAATGCTTTTTGAAATCATAACACCTTTTGAAATCATAACACTTTTGAAATCATAATACTTTTTGAAATCATAACACTTTTTGAAATCATAAAAGTTCCTACTTAAGCAGTTTAGATATTGAAAATAGTATATATATATATATAAATAGTTATAAATTAAAATAGTTTATATGTCAAAATAATTTTATATTAAAATAGTTTATATATATTAAAAATACTTTATATAATAAAATAGTTTCATCTGATTTCACGAATCGATTCGAATCAACTTAAATTCCAAAAAGTCAATTTAAATCAATCCCGGTTCATTAATTTCAATTCAATCCAACTTCTCAAAACCCATTTAAATTCATATCTATTTCAAATCCAAGTTGAACTATCATTTCATTTCCAATAAAATTCAAAGTTTTAAATATTCAAACATTTTCAATATAAGTCTCACTTATATTTCAAAATTTAACTTTGTTTAAGTTAGTTTTGTAATATTCACTTAATCAATCCAATGACATTTAAATAAAATATCAAATTACAAATTTAAATAAAACTAAATATCCTATTTCAACTTAAATTCGAAAATATTCATTTAATCACCTTTAATTAAAAAATTCAAGTTATGAAATCATACCTTTAAAATCTCGAATTCAATAAGTTTCAAATCAATTTCATTTAAGTGTAATTCTTAAACAAATAAAATATAAATCAATTTCAATTCATCTTCCAAACCTTAATCTATTAAATTACAAAAATCTATTTTTGAAAATAAAATTTTAAATAAATACTAAAACATATTATATACTAATTAAATTAAAATTTTATTAAATAAAATTTTATTATTATTAAAATTATTTATATTAAATCTTATTTTATATATTTTTAAATAAAATAAAATTATAAGTAAAATCTTACTTCCCAAAACTTACTTATAAATTCAAATTTCCAAAACTTACTATTTTAAAATCTAAAATTTATACATATATAAAAATTAAAGCATATCGAGACTAGGTATGCCACTCATGATCTAATGCTCGCGGCTATTGTTTTCACTTTTAGAAATTGGTATCATTATTTTTAGGAGAGATAATTTTTCTCTATACCGATCATAAATTTTTGGAGTATTTATTTTCTCAAAAGGGACTTAATTTGCGTCAACAACGTTGGCTCGAGTTCCTTGCATCTTATGATCTTGATATTCTTTATACTCCCGGAAAGGAGAATCGTGTAGCTAATGCACTTAGTTGTAAACAACAAATGGTTGTTTCTTTGATGATGTCCGAATGCAATGATCTTTTTGACAGGTACATCAGACGTACTGTTATTATACTACGTCGTTGTTCTGAATTATTCGGGCATACCGTTATTGAATTTCGTCGTTTCATCGACTCGATTTTCTGTTATTCATGACATTTTTCCACGTCTCTCAACTACAGAAATGCCTTATGGATTCTGATTCTATTCTTGAGCCCGGTATTATTGAATAAATTGAAGTCTCACCTAATTTGACTAATCAACAACTTACTCTCTCGTATTCTTTAGGGTGAATTTCTTACTTCAAATTTTCTTTTGTGTTGATATGCTTTTATGGTTGTTACTTTTTATTTTCTTCTTAAATATTGCGAGGACTCAATTTCTTAAAGGAGGGGAGTTTGTAACAACCTGCATATTTTACGATTGTGTATTTAAATATTTTATTTAAATATAGCATCTTTAGTTAGATTTTAGTTCGAAATGCTACTTTTTGCAAACAGTCGATTTAGGACTCGAGACCCCTTCCATTGAGTTCAAAATTACGTTTGCGACCTTTTTTATTATAAACATCGATATGCTTGGAGTTAGCAAGAATTTTGATGTTTTCACTTAGGGCTTTGGGTTTGGGGTTCAGCCCACTAACCCAACTCATCTTATATCCTAACACCACCCCCTCTCCTCTTCATTCCTTTATAATATTTCCTAACACTTAAAGATTTAGAAAAATGGGGGAAGAGAAAAGAAATTAAAATCCCTAAGCCTTAGTTTCTTTTCAAATACAAGTTCTAGCTCCAAATTCCAAAAGAAGCTTAGGTAAGCATCTCTCCATCTTCTCCATCTCAATCCCTCTTCCATTTTCAGAAATTCCTAAACCCTAACTTAGGAAATATTTTCTTATGAGTTTAGATTTAAGCTTCTTGAGTTGAGATTGAGGAGTGGTTGATCTTGCCTTGTTTTAAAAGCATCTTCTTCATTGTTTTTGAGTAAAAGGTGAGTTTTTGAACTCACATCTACTTCTATATTTATCATAGTTGTTAGGTATAAATTCCTAACACTTATTTATGTTCATTTTTTTTGATTTGGATTGAATTGGTGAATATTCCATTTTTTGGTGTTTTGAGGTCGAATCTTTAAAAATCCAATCTTTGATGTTTGAACATGTTACTGAGGCGTTTCGGAAAGCCATACAAGGCTGGGTCGCTGCTAGGCGTAAATCCCTAGTCGTTGTTGCTCGCCCGTATTATCCCGTTTTGTATTATGGATTTTGCCCCACAAGGGGGCTAGGCTGAAACTGCTGGTGAAGCAGGTCCAGTCGACTGAACCAGGGGGTCAATCGACTGAACAAGGGGCAGAAAATTTTCTGTCCCCGTATCAGTTGACTGGCCTGATGGTTCAGTCGACTGACCTAGAAACCTGAGAGTTTCCAGTTCTGTGCCAGTCGACTGACCATCTAGTCCAGTTGACTGACCTACTTGCTTCAGTCCAATTCGCCTATTTTGCTTGAGATTCCAATTTTATCGATTCGTGATTATCCGATTTATTGTTATCATTTATTATCGACTTTGATGACTTCTACTTCGGGATTTTGGGGAGCATCCATTTTGATGGATTTGGAATCGATTTCTTTAGATTTGATTCACGTTTTCGTATGTGAATTTGTGGTGATTGATTGTTTCTACAATCATTTTTGTGACTAGTCACTTTGAAATACGAAAGTTTCTATACTAGTAGTAAATATCAAAAATCTTTCCTCAAAATGATTTCTACTCTACTTTAATACAAAGCTCGTTCATAAAACCATTTTCCAACCTATTAGTAAATGCAAACCTTTTCCTCATTCGTTTGAGAAATCTAATTAAACGGCTTTGTAAAACAAGTGGTATGAAACGTTTGCGTTTACTTCGTCGGTTAATTTTTTGACTTGTTCGATTGAAACTCTTGTGACAATTTTCGAGTGGAGATCTACAGTTTGTTCGTAAATATTTAAGTTAAGCCAGTGGTTATGGGACATGAAGCTAAACCATTTATTTACTAGCTTAGCGTAATTGACACTTCTTGATGATCGATAATGATCATTTTGTGATTTAGACTTGCGATATGTGATGTCTCTTTGTCCACGTAGGGCACTATACCTCATTTTATTGAGTTTCTCCTCATTTCTTTTATAGGTTAACGACCTATGCATTCATTGGAGTTTCGACTCATTTTTGTGGGCTAGCGACCCTTGTTCTTTTATGGAGTTCGGTTCATCGGACGTAGTGCTGTACTATGTCGTTGTTCTGTATTATTGGAGTTTGGTTCATCGGGCGTAACGCTGTACTACGTCGTTGTTCCATATTATTGGAGTTCGGTTCATCGGGCGTACCGTTGTACTACATCTTGTCCGGCTTATCAGGTTCATACGGCATATCGTTGTACAACGTCGTTGTTCCGAATTATTCAAGTTTCAGGTTTCTTGGGCGTACCGATATTGTACTACGTCGTTGCACCGACTCTATGGTTAGCGACCATGGGACAGCGACCCGTTTATGGTACACGTGTTGGAGAGTTTTCATGCTCCCGTTTTGTGATAGGCCTCCCCTTTTTGTGATTTCTGGATTTCTAGTTGATGAATTCTAGAGTTTGTGTTTTCACCTCTTTTTGTGATTGGCAATGATATGTTTGTCGATATTTGGGGTTTGATGAATGAAATAAAGAATATGACATTCTTTTTGATGTTATGAGATTTTTGAGATATTGTATGATTTTGGTTGATTTCTAACGTGCACTTTTCACAGTATGGCATTATTGGTATCATACGTTTTTGTCATATCTCTTCTTCTATCTCATTTTATCCGATATTTATAGCTAGACTGATCCATTTATTATTTTCTTAATAAATAATACTCGGGTCAGACCGAGATGTCACAGGTGCTTCTGCTTGACTACTCTTCTGGGAACATTATTTGACTTTCGACTAACTACTCTAGTTTAGTAGTTTTTGTTGTTATACATTCGAGATAGAGACTCCTTTATACTTATTCTTTTGCCCAGCACTTGTACCTATTCTTTTGTGGTATTGTGGATCTTATTTGACCA
Source organism: Allium cepa (assembly GCA_030765085.1). NCBI lineage: Eukaryota > Viridiplantae > Streptophyta > Magnoliopsida > Asparagales > Amaryllidaceae > Allium > Allium cepa. The sequence goes on from CM060940.1 coordinate 181,374,737, forward strand.
CTACTCTGATGTCCACTTCTATGTGTTATATTCATATCTGTTTCCGCCTGTGTAATATGGATATCTGTGACTGATTTATGTTATGCTTGTTTCTATATTTTTTCCGAAGACCACATAGCCACTGTGTAGTAACTTTGAGTTTGTATCGGTATGTTAGATTTCCTCTTGAAATGAAATGCATGTTATACTATCTGACATATCGGTGTTCGCACAAACCAACTACACGGATGGTCGCTCCTCAACAGTCTTATTCTTCGTACTTCTTGACGGCATTACCTCGTAGTGTCCTTGGCTAACGTGAGCATAGAGGTGGGGCGTCACAGCTTGGTATCAGAGCCAAACTTCGGAACAATGTAGAATAATCTAGCAAGGATCATTGTCCTAAGTCCTTCTTAGGAATCGTGCTTTAGGATTTATCCAAGTCATAAGACCCGTTCTATCCTATTTTCTTTTATGATGTCTTGTTTTATCAATCATGATTATTTGATATTCATTTTGTGAATAACCCTTTTTCTTCTTCTTTCTTTCGTAAAGAAGAGAAGTGGTTAGACCAGGCCATCCCAATGTTAGTCAATCCGGTGCTACTCCTCAGGATGGAGTATTTATGTCTGCCCAGCAGCTTGTAGATCTTGTAAAAAATGCTCTAGCTGTCGGACCCATTCCAAAGCCTACTCATCCTAGATCCGGGTTTGCACGCTTGTGCAGAGACTAACCGATTTGGGTGGAAGGCCATTCAAGGGTTTCGAAAGTGTTATAGAAATCCAACCTTGGCTTAGAACATGCAATCGCATCTTTGGTCGCATGAATCTCATTGATCTGTATAAAGTCCAAGTGGCTTCTAGCATGCTCCAAGAAAGAGTGTTAGATTTGTATGAACTTTTGGTTTCGGAGATTATTGAAGCGGATCTTACTTGGGAACAATTTTGAGAAAGGTTCGAGTTAAAGTTTGTGCCGGAAGCCGAAAAAGTAACTTTGGCCCGGCGTTTTCTTGACCTTGTTCAAGGTGAATCTTCTGTGACGGATTACGTCGCATCTTTCGAATCTCTCCCTAAATATGGGGTCGATTATATTAATACCCCATTGAAGAAAAATCAAAGGTTTGTCTATGGGTTGAATAAGAACCTTAAAAAGCCTTTACTTCTAAAACTAGAAGTTCCTTTCGATCAGCTTATTGATATCGCTCTTCGACTGGAAGAGGCAGATAATGAAAGTGATGTTGAAGTTGTGGGTACCAAACAGAACTTCAACAATAACATGAAGAGGCCTATTAAATTCAAAATCCCCAATCCCAACAAGAAGGAGAAGAAACAAACACCGGTAGCAAAGACTGCTACCTCAAGTTGTGGACAATGCTACAACTGTGGTTCCACGGACCATTATGCAAATAAGTGTCCGAAGCCTCTCTTTTGTCGTTATTGCAAAATTTCGGGTCATCTTATATGTACATGTCCCATACTTCAGAGTAGGAGAGAGGGTGAGCTGAATGTTATGCAAGCTCCTTGTGACACTTCTCTTGGTCGAGGTATTTTCCATTCTATCCTTGAGGGCATTAATTTGTTTTGTGATTATCTTATTCGAGTTCGTTTTGTTATGGGTTCATCTCATTATTACATATCAAAAGGACTTGTTGATTCTTTTTCTTTAAACACTTTGGCGTGGTGACTACACTGAGAATTGCAAATTCGATTAGTGGATCCGCAACACTCAGTTTACTTTGTAAAAATGTCGAGATTATTTTATGTGATTATTCTTTTTGAGCCGATTTGCATGTTATGCGTTACTTTGGCTTCAGAATTGATTTTTGGGAAAGGATTGGCTTAATTATTATGAAGTCCATATCCTATGTCCCGAGTGGACTATCCGTCATTGACATTTTCAATCTGTTAAGCAGATTTCTATTTTTTCTAAATGATTTCGGTTCTAGTATGGTGGCACCATTTTATTCTCTAGCCCCACTTCTTAAGGAAGATGTTATTCTCCTCATTCAAGTAGTTCATGAATTTTTAAGTATTTTTGAGCTTGTCTTAGGATTATCACCTAAGCAATCTTTTGAGTGGTGCTAAGGTCTTTTTAGTTCTTCTTTGCCACTAGTTTTCATTAGCTATGAGTTGCGGAGGATGGCTTACCCCTTTTACCGCATTCCGCACTCGTTATGATTCTTATGAATGACACGTGATGTCATTCGAGTTGTCCAGCTTCCATCTTATTAATCGAGTATTCGACGAATATTTCGATAAGACCTTCTTTGTATTCATTGAGTTTGGATGAAAACAAAAACTTAAAATTTTGCAAATCTTTTTCATAAGATTTATTTATAAGTGTAATTGGATTTTTATTCTTAAAACGAGCAAAGAATATTCGTAAAGTTTTTAAGAAATATTTTCATCATAAAGAAGATGATTTTGTGTTGTTTTTCCCATTGAGTGCTTTAAGAATGCTGGTCGATGCGCTTGATCAACGTTATCTATAGGAATTTTCTAAACGCTCTGATGAGACAATCAGACAAACTGACTTGGAATAAATAAATTTTTCTAGAAAGATGATTTCATAAAGTTAATTGTAATTTTGAAAGTCTTAGCTTTTCAGGAAAGAGGATTAATTAAATGAACTCTTTTCCGATACTCCTATTCTTGTGATTCCCGAAGGGAACTAAGACTTCACTGTTTGTACCGATGTTAGTCGTATTGGTTTGTGTACCGTTCTCTTGCTCTCTCTATCACTTGTGCTTCTATACAATTAAAGCCTATCGAGACTAGGCATGCCACTCATGATCTAGTGCCCGCGACAATTGTTTTCACTTTTAAAAATTGGTATCATTATTTTTGGGAGGGAAATTTTTTCTCTATACCGATCATAAATCTTTGGAGTATTTATTTTCTCAAAAGGGACTTAATTTGCGTCAACAACGTTGGCTCGAGTTCCTTGAATCTTATGATCTTGATATTCTTTATACTCCTGGAAAGGGGAATCGTGTTGCTGATGCACTTAGTTGTAAACAACAAACGGTTGTTTCTTTGATGATGTCCGAATGCAATGATCTTTTTGATGGGTACATCGGACGTACTGTTATTATACTACGTCATTGTTTCGAATTATTCAGGTATACTATTGAATTTCGTCGTTTCACCGACTCGATTTTCTGCTATTCATGACATTTTTCCACGTCTCTCAACTAGGGAAATGCCTTATGGATTCTGATTCTATTCTTGAGCCCGGTGTTATTGAAGAAATTGAAGCCTCGCCTAATTTGACTTATGAACAACTTACTCTCTCGTGTTCTTTGTAGTGAATTTCTTACTTCAATTTTCTTTTGTGTTGATATGCTTTTATGGTTGTTACTTTTTATTTTCTTCTTAAATATTGCGAGGAGGAAATTTCTTTAAGGAGGGGAGTCTGTAACAGCCCGCATATTTTACGATTTTGTATTTAAATATTTTATTTAAATATAGCATCGTTAGTCGGATTTTAGTCTGAAATGCTACTTTTTGCAAACAGTCGAATTAGGACTCGAGACCCCTTCCATTGATTTCAAAATGACGTTTGCGACCTTTTTGGGTATAAACATCGATATGTTTGGCTAGAATTTTGATGTTTTCACTTAGGGCTTTGGGTTTGGTTTAGGGGTTCAGCCAACTAACCCAACTCATCTTATATCCTAACTCCACCCCCTCTCCTCTTTATTCCTTCATGATATTTCCTAACACTTCAAGCTTTAGAAAAATGGGGGAAGAGAAAAGAAATTAGAATTCCTAAGCCCTAGTTTCTTTGCAAATACAAGTTCTAGCCCCAAATACCAAATGAAGCTTAGTTATGATCCCCTCCATCTTCTCCATCTCAATCCCTCTTTCATTTTCAGAAATTCCTAAACCCTAACTTAGGAAATATTTTCTTAGGAGTCGTTGATCTTGCCTTGTTTTAAAAGCTTCTCCTTCATTATTTTTGAGTAAAAGGTGAATTTTTGAACTCACATCTACTTCTATAGTTATCATAGTTGTTAGGTATGAATTCCTAACACTTATTTATGTTCATTTGTTTTTGATTTGGATTGAATTGGTGAATTTTTCAATTTTTTGTGTTTTGAGGTCGAATCTTTAAAAATCCAATCTTTGATGTTTGACCACGTTAGTGAGGCGTTTCGGAGAGCCATACAAGGCTGGGTCGCTGCTTGGCGTAAATCCCTAGTCGTCGTTGCTCGGCCGTATCGTCTCGTTTTGTATTATGGATTTTGCCCCATAAGGGGGCTAGGCTGAAACTGCTGGTGAAGCAGGTTCCATTGACTAAACCAGGGGCAAAAAATTTTCTATCCCTGTATTAGGCGACTGACCTGATGGTTCAGTCGACTGACCTGGAAACCCAAGAGTTTCCAGGTTCTGTGCCAGTCGACTGACCATCTGGTCCAGTCGACTGACCTGCTTGCTTCAGTCCAATTCGCCTATTTTGCTTGAGCTTCCAATTTTATTGATTCGTGATTATCCGATTTGTTGTTATCATTTATTATCGACTTTGATGACTTCTACTTTGGGATTTTGGGGAACATCCATTTTGATGGATTTGGTATCGATTTTTTTGGATTTGATTCACGTCTTCGTATGTAAATTTGTGGTGATTGATTGTTTCTACAATCATTTTTATGACTTGTCACTTTGAAATATGAAGGTTTCTGTACTAGTAGTAAATATAAAAACTCTTTCCTCAAAATGATTTCAACTCACTTTTAATACAAAGCTCGTTTATAAAACCGTTTTCTAACCTATTAGTATATACAAACCTTTTCCTCATTCGTTTGAGAAAGATAATTAAACGGGTTAGTAAAACAAGTGGTATGAAACGTTTGCGTTTACTTCATCGGTTAATTTTTGGACTTGTTCGATTGAAACACTTGTGACAACTTTCGAGTGGAGATCTACGATTTGTTGCTAAATATTTAAGTTAAGCTTGTGGTTATGGGACATGAAGCTAAACTCATTTATTTACTAGCTTAGTGTAATTGAAACTTCTTGATGATCGATGATGATCGTTTTGTGACTTAGACTTGCAATATGAGATGTCTCTTTGTTCACGTAGTGGACTATACCTCGTATTATTGAATTTATCCTCATTTCTTTTATAGGCTAATGATCCATGCATTCTTTGGAGTTTCTACTCATTTTTGTGGGCTAGCGACTCATGTTCTTTTATAGAGTTCGGTTCATCGGGCGTAACGCTGTACTACGACGTTGTTCCGTATTATTGGAGTTTGGTTAATCGGGCGTAACGCTGCACTACGTCGTTGTTTCATATTATTTGAGTTTGGTTCATCAGGTGTACCATTGTACTACGTCTTGTCCGGCTTATCAGGTTCATTGGACGTACCATTGTACTACATCGTCGTTCCGAATTATTTGAGTTTCAGGTTCCTCGGGCGTACCGATATTGTACTACGTCGTTGCACCGGCTCTATGGTTAGCGACCATGGGATAACGACCCGATTGTGATACACGTGTTGGTGAGTTTTCATGCTTCCGTTTTGTGATGGGCCTCCCCCTTTTGTGATTTCTGGATTTCTAGTTGATGAATTCTAAAGTTGTGTTTTCACCTCTTTTTGTGATTGGCAATGATATGTTTGCCGATATTTGGGGTTTGGTGAATGAAATAAAGAATATGACATTCTTTTTGATGTTATGAGATTTTTGAGATATTGTACGATTTTGGTTGATTTTCTAATATATACTTTTCACAGTATGGCATTATTGTTATCATACGTTTTTGTCATATCTCTTCTTCTATCTTATTTTATTTGATATTTATAGCTAGAACGATCCGTTTATTATTTTCTTATTAAATAATACTCGGATTAGACAGAGATGTTACAGGTGCTTCTTCTTGACTCCACTTCTGGGAACATTATCTGACTTTTGACTAACTATTCTAGTTTAGTAGTTTTTGTTGTTATACATTCGAGGTAAAGATCCCTTTATACTTATTCTTCTGCCTTGCACTTGTACCTATTCTTTTGTGATATTGTGGATCTTATTTGACCACTACTCTGATGTACACTTCTATGTGTTATATTCGTATCTGTTTCCGCCTTTGTGATATGGATATCTATGACTGATTTATGTTATGTTTATTTCTATATTTGTTTTCGAAGACCATATAGCCACTGTGTAGTAGCTTTGAGTTTGTATCGGTATGTCAGATTTTCTCTTGAAATGAAATGCATGTTATACTATCTGACATATCGCTGCTCGCACAAACCAATTACACGGATGGTCGCTCTTCAATAGTCTTATTCTTCATGCTAGTTGACGGCATTACCTCGCAGTGTCCTTGGCTAGCGTGAGCATAGAGGTGGGGCGTCACATAGAGAAAACAGGACAAGCAAATAGAATAAATCACAAATTCGACAATAGACCAATCCAAACAAGCGAAGTAGCTGAACACAGATTTGATAGATGACTAATAAAATAGGAATCGATGAGACTAAATCAAATCAGCTTGATATATACAGAAAATATATATTATTATTATTTTATCAAATCAGTATTTTAATTTAATATGAATATTAAAATAACATATATATAATTAAAAATCATTATCCTTAAAATCATTTATTTAAAAGTCAGTATTAAAGTTAAAACACATAAAACTTAAGCCAAAATATTTTATATTTTCAAAAACAATACTTAAACAATATTCGTAAAGCAGTATTTATATAAAATCAAACACATAACATATAAAATCATTACTTGTCAAGATTACTATAATGCATATATAATACACGTTAGCCACAATGCAAATCTTTGGAAAACATATATATAACTTGCGCATTACTATATATATATATAAAAACAGCGAACTGCACTATACCAAATTCACTTTATACAACAAATATAAACTTATGTAAACAGACTATACGTATAATACTATTTTAATTTTATACAAACAGACAATATAAAATACTAATATAAACTTATGCATACAAATATAGGTATATATAAGTACCTGATATATATAAATAAGCTTTAAAAAAGGTAACTTCTTAGATTGGAAACAAAGTTATATAGATCTAACCTTATTATAAATTTAGTATACACACAAATTCCCAAATTTTAAAATATACTTTAACCATATTATATACCTCTTTAAGATGTATATATGCACATGACAGATGGGTTGGAGCATGGTGCCTATTGTGACCACTAGTGAAGGAGATAAGGAGATGGCTGCTGCATGGAAGGGTTCGAGGCTGTGTTGATGAGTGCTGCAAGCAAGGATAGTGATGAGTTATGTTGTTTGGCTGGGGTGACTTTCATATGGAGGAGCTTATCATTGGGTGTGGTGGATAAGGGTGGAACGGTGGTGAGGTTTGTGGATGGTCGGGTGAGCTGGAAGGGAATGTGGGCATGTGGTGGTCGGCTTTCAGGTGGGTAGGCTACACGGAAGGGGCTGACGCCTGGTGTACGGTGGGCTGTGATCAAAGATGGAGGAGGAAGGAGATGTGGCACCACGTGGAGGAGATAAAGAGGCGGATGGGATTTAGCGTTGGACGGCCAATGGAGGGGTAGGGCAGAGGGAAAGCCGGGTTGTTGTGTGGAGTTTTGTGCGTTGGTGGAATTGATGCGGGCGAGTGGTAAGGCTAGGTAGTGGGGTCTGCTACCACGACAGAGCTACGGTGGGTTGGTGGTCGGAGAGGGTGGACGAGCAGGGAGAGTCGGGGTCGAGATGATTGGGGAAGGGATGAAAAAATTAGGAGAGGACAAACACGTTCCAGTTATAGGAAGAAGAGAATGCTTCTCTTCTCAGATCCAAATATATATTTATTTAGTTGAAAGCTTTGATATGAACGGTATACGAATATGAAAATAAAAGGACCAACCTATTTAGGAATAGAAAGCGTCAAGCACGAATTCAGAGTAATATTAAAAGCTACTGCCTATTGATTTTACGGTGGAAAATGAAAGGGTATGGGAAGCAAAAAGGTCCAAATGCGGAACTGATACGACTAATCGATTTACGGATTCCATCATGTTCCAAACTCCGAGAAGCACAAATGAATATACCATGGAGATCAGCACGACGAGGTGATCAAAATGGTACACAGACATCAGAAATACGACTACCCTATAAAAAGTCGATAGTTCGCTGCTAAACTGCTGCAAATTCATCGAAAATAAGATAAACAGGGCTATAGTATTTCAAATTTGGAGAAACGAAATATGATGTCTCACTTAGAAAATAATTTTTATTTTTATTGTATAAAAATATTCAAATTTCGAAAATATTTTATTTTCATCAATTTTAATTGATTTAAATTGAAACTGGAAATTATACATCAGAACCAACATCCATATTTACCAGTGAAAACCTACCATTTTCTATGTTTAAATTGACGCATTCCAAATATCAAATTTTTATTGGTAAATTTTAAATTAAATTTCAAGTAAAATTTTCAGTTAATTACGTTATTAACACCATTAAAATTTATAGGTCGTTACACTAAACTTACAATACTAAAATCCAAAGAAAAAAAATAAATCCATAGCAATCATCCAACCAAACCTAGATACTAACTTAACTAATAATCAAGTAAATGGAAAAACTTTCTTAAAGTAGTTAGATTGAGAAGATGGAATCTACTTTTCAAATAAGACTAACCAAATCATTATCCCTTACTATATCTAACGAACTCTATTACTAGCATAAAGACATTCTTAAACATCAACCACAAATGCATGTGAATGTCTACAACTTCTGCAATCCATGTTACCATCTTGAATAAACGACATCACAATACATAAATATTGGTAGACTTAGCACAAACATACTCACACAAAATTGTAGCCTCCCATGCCATTCCTAAATGCGCATACTCAACACTTATCTCACTCGGTGGTACATTCCTCAATTCATCTTCCAGATTGCTAAGGTAAGGCAACTCAAAGTAGACTATGTCTTTCTCAAATAAAACCAAACAACCTGAATCATCATATTATTCCTTCTTTTACCTAAGAACGCCCAAAATAATTGATGCATTAACCTAGTGAACATAACATACCTCTTATCTGAGCTGCTAATCTAACTTAAATGGTATCATTATTCTTATGGTATCATTTCTTCAAATGTCCAACAACTTTGGCGCTCAATGTAACGACTCGGATTTTTTGCCAGTTAATTTAAGATATTTAAATGGATTTAAATATTTTATTTGGATTATGAATTGAATTTCAATATGGAAAGTATGGTTTTCATTTATAAAGTAAATTCAGGATCTTAGATATAATGATTTATTGGAAAATTTGACTTTTGGATTATATAATTGGTAATTTGGTAAAATATAAAATCTGGAGTTATAAGCTTGTCAAAAATATTTCAAAGGCTTATATAATTTATATTGATAATACTAAAAGTAATAGATGGGGTAAAGTTGAATTTAACAGTAGTTTGTTCAGTTTTAAAAATACATCGTTTAAGTTGATGTTCAAAAATAGCCTTCCGAGGCACAGTCTCGGATTTCGACGAAACCAGTTCCATTGGATTCGTAATATTGTATTATTATTGGATTTCAATTTACATAGCATTTAGAGTTGTTGTGTGAGCACACGGTAAGTAAACGCGCTGAAATTTATATCGAAGATTCAATATAATAACTGGGTCCAAAAAGTTATCTTCTGCATACAATCGAATTAGGACTCGAAACATTTTCCATTGTGTTCGGAATAGGCGTTTAACATTATAAACGCCTAGTGGCACGCCACGATAGGATGTCAAAATTTTAAGTGGTGGTTTCAAGACGATTTAAATTTAAATTCAAATTCATAGATATATATATTTATATATCCTAGTCAACATAGCTGAAATTACTTTCCATCAGCTGCCTTTCTTTCACCATCAGCACCTTTTCATTTCTCCTTTAAATTTCTGTAGGTCATCTGCTACACGCAAGCAACTCATCTTGTCTCCCCTACTTCCTCTTTAAAAATCACGCAAGAAATTATTTCGAACGAGAGAAAAAATGGAAAATATATACAATGGCCGAATGATTTTCGTTCGAAATCGCATCATCCCCTTTCCCTTTCCGCTCAACTTCAGGCATTGAATCATGGCAGCAGATCTACAGAGGAGATAATAATATGGTCGAGTACGAACCCTAAGTCCTCGTTCATATCAATTCGGGTTTCAAATAAGATAATAGGACTGCGTCCCTCCTTTCACTTCAAATCCAATCTGCAAATTTTCTTTTGTTCCCTTCCTCATTTCAAAACTCATTCAAATTAACCGCCCCTCTTTCCAAATCAAAGTCGACATTAAGACAATCGAATGAATCCTAATCACGAGTGCTAAGGGGTTCGATGTCTCCATCTTCGACTAGGCGTTACAGCGAAGTTTGGGAAAGGAGGAGCGGTCGGCATTTACTTTGGTGGATCGCTATTCGATGTCAGAGGGAGTTCAAGAATGAGCGGCGATGTTCAGTCGATTTATGGCGGCTGCGTTCGTATAGGGTTGGCTTCAGTTTCGATTTTGGGAACGAGGTTAGCCTTGGTCGAGAGGGTGTGATCTAGGGATATGGAGGGAGGCAATTTGTCGCTGTCAAGTCGAGGCTAGGGTCGTTGTTCATGAACGAGGAGGGTATTGTCCAGTCAAGTATAGGTTTTAATTTTTATATAAGTAATCAATAAATGTGTATCAATGAGTTAGAAAACAGAATTTGCAAACATATATCCATGTGTATAAAATATATAATTATTAGCAGGGAAATATTAACAGTTTTTCTTTTCTAAAATTTACAGTAAACAAAAATTTAATATAGGAGTTTATATAAAGGTTAGACTTCAATCTATATAGATTATTTCTTGTAAATACACATAAAGTTTGAAAAATAAATAAAAATACATTTAAACATTTTAAGTTTACTAGTTTATTTTAAAAATAATAGTTTTGGTGAGCTATTTGTTTATTTAACCTATTTAATTAATCTAGTTACTAAAAATAATTTATTTAAAGGAATTCATTATTCGGTGAATGTTAATAAATAATATAATATTGTACAAGGTCTAAAATCATGGTGAAGTCAAGTTGAGATTGAAGTGGATGGCAAAAATAAAATCAAAGGTGAGTTAATCTCACTCATCTGGGTTTAATTTAAATTTAAATGGTTGAATTTAAATATTTGGTTGAATGATTGAATTGATTGGATGTGGTATATTATATAGTGATATATAGTATGTATTGGAGTGATAGATTTCTCGCATTATATAGCGGATGAGACCCTATGCGCCGCATAATAGCGGATGATATTATATAAATCCCATATACCACATGTTCCACCTCGAAGTGGAATGGTATTTTATATTGTGCTAACATCTGTGGATGCAGGGAAACAGGTTGGAGGGATCCAACTGGATTCCTAAAATTTGTCTAGATTGTTTAATATTCTGTGATATGGTTTATGTGATAATCTGTGATAAATTATATTGGTAACTCAAATGTTGGGTGCTTTGGTTTGATTGAATATATTCGGATATTCTGAGTTATCAAAAAATGTACAGATTTGGATTTTGAAATAAAATAAAAGAGAGAATTTTAAGTAAATAATAATAGAAATTTGAATAAATCAAAGAATGAATTGGAAAATAATAAAATTTGATTTTTGAATTCTAATAAATAAAATTCCAAGTATGGAGAAATGAGATTCTCGAATAAATGGGAATAAGTGATTTTCTTAAAAACTTAAGTGATGTTATGTATAGGAATGAAGAATTTATTTTAAACAATTCAAGGTTTGAATTTATTTAAAAGGATAAAGAAGGAATTTGGGAAATCTGAAATTGGTGTTTTCAGTTAAAAAGATTTTAAATCATAACTAAGGAATAAATTCTGAAGTTAATGGATTTTGAAATAAATTGAGAAGAAAAGAAATTTATTTAAAAATGGAGTAAATTAGGAATCAATGTGGAAATTGATCTAAGTGTTTGGAATCGAAATTTTAAAAGGAAGTCGAGTCTATGAAACTTATAAACTTGGCTTATAAAAGTAAAGCAATATATCTGTGGATATTTGGAATAATAAATTCATGGTGGGAATTTATTAAAGGAATGGGTAAATTTGTTTAAAAATAAATAGTGATTTATTTTTAAAAGATGTGAAAGAGAAATGTATTTCCCTGGATAGCCAAGTACGTTTTCGAAACAAATTTTTAAGTATAAGTAAAAAGTTTAAGTTGTTAAAAGTATGTTTTAGAAAAGTTATTATTTCTAAATGTTTAAATTTTAAACTAAGTATATATTTCTAATTCATTATAGCAGTAATTATTTAAAGGTGGCTTGGTATTATGTTTTAAAAGTTAGAAATTTATTATATTGTACAAAGTTGTTTTATTTTAAATATTCTTAAAGTATGTATTTTGAATAAGTATTAAAGTAATTTTTAATTTAAACGTTTTAAAGGATATTTTATAATAAAGTGTTTAAAATTATTTTAAAAAAAATCTAATATTTTTTTGTGCTTGGTGTTTCCAGTGGGAATAAATATCTAGGAATTTATTCCATTAGAAGAGTGTGGTTTGAAAACTGTTTTCAAAAGGGTTGAAAGTGGAAATATATCTTACGAAGATATTTTGAGATTAATAAATAATGTAGGAAATTATTTATTGTTTGATGGTTGTTTGCGAATGTTAATTGATATTTAAATAACCGACTATCAATATTGGCCAATGCGCTGATCGGTTCGAAGAGACCGGGATCGGGATTTATTTTTTGAAAACCACTTCGATCCGGTTTGTACGTTTTCATGTGGAAAACAAGAGTTTGGATTCGAAGGTGGAGCAGTGAAGTGTAAGGGCTAGTCGCTACTAATCCTGAGGAGATTCCAAAATGGATGTAGTAGGAGTAGTGCCTTCGGTTCCGTTCGAACTCGGAACAGACTTGTACGGATGAATGCTTTCAGAACATCGTCAGGTGGGCGATGAGCATTCTAAGAGATGTGTTCTAAAAAGGTAACGCTTAGCCTCGAGCCTCATCAACCAAGAATGACTAAAAATCAGGGGTTATGCAACAAGGCTAAGTGGGTAGCACCTATTAGGGTGAGGTCATCCCTATCTAGATGTCCCTTTTTTATTCGGCTTAGTGGGCGGTTGCTGATCCCAACCACGGGGTGATCTTACTCGGGATTATCCAGTAAGGGGTAGTCCCGGTCTTGTGTTGCAGGGGATTGGGAGTAATCCTCGGTACGATGATCTAGGCCACGTACTGTGATAGGTGGTACCCCAGTGCCTAGTCATTAGTTGGAAATCCATTCACCCAACGCGCCTTTTACGGTTTTTGTTTGTAGAACCCACTTTATTGCTAGTATGATGGAATTTAATTAATGTAACAATTTCAGCTATTTGAATAAGTATTTGTATGTAGACCCTATTATAATATCAGAGGATTTTGATAAAAAGTGTTTTGGCTACCGTAAGGTAAAAACCCGACATGTTTATTTGTGGCGTGGTCTTACGAGATGCTCTTGTTTTCAAAGGATTTTGAAACTTTAATAATCAATTTGAGTGTGGTTTCTCGTGCTGGTATTCCAGACCGACTCGGGTGTTATTTAACTGTAATGCTTGAGTCAGACCCGAATATTATATAATAAAGGAAAGGATGTTGTGGAGCTCAAGAGACGAGCTGGATGGCGATCATACTTCCGTATTTGTGTTAAATATTCCGCCGTGTATTCAAATTGTGAGGACAGGTTATGATTACTGTCCAGTTGTGTGTTATGTATACTCTGATGATGTAATGTATGAGCAGATTTGTTTTTGTGAAAAGATCATTTATTACCTATTATATCTTATTCCGCTGCGATAGTTAGATTCTAATGTTGTTTTCTTTTTTCTTCATCTACCTCTTCTTCTTTAACCCAAATGGTTCGTATTTCCGTACATCTTGAGTTGACTAAGGGAGAATAGTGTCGACTCTAGGGGTACGGATTTGCGGGTCGTTTCACTTGGTATCAAAGCTGAAGGTTAAGCGAGAACCTTGGATCTGGTGGTAATTACTCGTTAAATAGAGTCCGTGGTACTCTAGAAATGAGTTTGAGTGTACTAATAGATATGAGCACTTATTTGTTAGTGAATATAAAAGTTGTTTTATATTGTGTTGACTTATCGGTTGAGTGTTTGTTGATTCTGGTCAATGTGTGGGACGCCATGTCATCGATAGGGGTTTCTTAACTCTTAAACAAGATAAACTGACGCAATATTGTTTTAAATAGGGTAAACGAAATAATTTTGCCTAAATTATTTTTGTATATAAAGGAAACAATTTTTCATAAATTATTATAGTTATATATGGATGCTTGGTTGTTAGGAATGATAATATTAAATTATTATCATTGTTGTGTAAAATTGAATAAGAAATTGAAATTATAACTAAAGCTAAGGAATAAATTCATATACAAAGGAAATTTGTAAATGTAAACTGGAAATGTGATTTATAAATTGAAATGAGACTTCAGAATAATAGTTGAATATGAATTAAAAGAATTTAGAACTTGAAATTTTGGGGAAGTTTAATTCCTTTGGGCTGAAAATGATTTCAAAGATTTTGGGGAGGAATAATAGGAATATTATTCGGAAATATTTTTGAATTGGATTAGAAATCTGGTGAGATTTGAAATTAAGAATATTTGAAAATGTTCTTAAAGAATAAAAGCATTGAACTCTTTAGGTCGCTGAAAAATAACTTCGGTAATGACTGCAGCATCATCGATGTTCATTTTCGAGTTTCCAAGAGAGAAATTACTACCAAATTGTTTTGAATTGAATTTTTTTGCAAAAGTTGGGTTGATTTTAGAAATGCAAAGGATTTTGGATATAATTGATTTCAAATGATTTTTGAAATACTTAAGTGATTATTGAAGACTCTGGAATTGGTTTATATGTTTTGAGTGTCTAAGTAGTGGCTTAAACTCTAGAGGTTTAACTAAAAATATTTATGGATTATAAAAAGGTTCGGAAATTCATAAAGTTTGAAAATTTCCTGGAATGGAATTAACTTGTAAAAAGTTAATAAGAGTAAGTCGAATTAAATGAACTCAAGCTAAGTCTAATAATATTGTTATTAGATTTGAATCAAAGTTAAAATATAATTGAGATGAAAGTGTATCACATGGTGGATACATTAAATGAAATTAAGTTCTTACTTAATAAAATTTAAATGGAATGTGAAGTCAAAAGAATAGTATGAGGTTAGATTTAAGTAGAGTTTAGTTAAATAAGATTGAATGGGAATAAATAGATTTAGATGATTTATAAAAGAATTGAAAACCCATTGAATAAGAATGTATACTTGGCTAAATTAAAATATATAATCCCGAGTTAAAAGGTAAAATGTGAACGAGATTGATTGTAAATGGAGAAAAGTATGGATATAAATAAGTTGTGACTTATAAAACTTAGAAGTAGAATAAATAAGCCAAAATAAAAAAAAATTTGAATTTTGGGAAATGAATAAAAATCCAAAACTTGAATTATAAAATAGATTGAACTCAAGAAAATTAAGTTAAGTGATTTTTGAAGAAAAAAAAATCAAATATTGAATTAAAAGTGGGGAATGAACTAATTTGAATAAATTAGTTAAGTGGGTATGTTAATGGAATCCTGATTAGTTGGATAAAAATTGAATTATGAGTTAAAAATGGATTTTTGAGAAGTTAAACATGAGTTATAAATTAAATTCAACTTAGAAGTGCTAAGTGAATTGAATATGATTGAAATATGGTGAAATGAAATTAAGTTGGATTAAAACAGAAATGGTTTGAATTGCAAATAAAATTCAAAGGAGTGGAAATAAAATTTAAATGGTCTTGTTATTAATAAAATAAGTTCGAAAGTGAAATGAAAATGTGAAATAAAGTTTAAAATGGATTGAATGAATATACTAATTGAGTTAAATAGAATGGAATTTAATTGGAAATGGAGATGAACTTAAGTTGTTAAGTTAAGCAAATTGTTAAATGGTTGTTAGTGAGCTTTATGGAATGGTTTTGAATAGAACCTGTTTGAATGATGAAATGGAATGTAAATAAATAGATAAAATTAAAAATGAAGTGAAAATGAGAATGCATGATTGTGAATAATTTAAAATGGAATGAAATTTATATAAATTGAGTTGAGATCAATTTAAAATGGTTAAAGCTTAAGTACTTACTTATTCACATGAATATCATCGAAGTGTATAAGAAAATGGGTCGTTTGACGAAACAGAAGAAAATAAAATTCTATGAATTAATGGAAGTAAATAAATTGATTTTGAAATCAATGGATATGAATATGAGTATGTTTGGACTTAAAAATGAATCGAATAAAGGAAAGTGGGTTGTAAATCACTTAAAATTGAAAATAATAATTTAAGAATTGGTTGTAAGCAATTGAAATTGGTGTCGGAATCTTATAAATTGCATATGGGTATTGTTTAGTGTATATTGCTTATGAAGTGCATGTGTCTAGCTATTGAAAGTAAATAAATGTTAGTGAGTTGCATATATTTTATACTTACATGTTTGAATTAAGTAAGTACAGGTACAGAGAAGCCGTATGGCTGGATTTGGACGTGCAAAATGATAAATAAATAAGTCGCTTGCTTAAAAATGCTAAATAGAGGTACGCCTACGCAATAAAAGTTAGGAAATATGAACTATTGTTTGTTTTTTTTTTCCGACGGTGTGGGTCGATGTATATATATTTTTATCTCTTGTTCAGTTGCAAAAGCTCCTCCATACAAAGGAGACTCTGCCAAAAAAATTCGAAAATTTTAGGAGTTAGTAAATTTTTGTTAGCGACAAAACGATTTCAAATTGAAATTGAATAAGGAATTTTGGAAATTGGAACTAATTGTTTAGTTGGAACTAAAGGATTAGAAAAGTGAATATGAGATTTTCACTAAGTATGTTTTAGTAAGTTGGGGATTTGGGACATTCTTCTGCCTTAGTAACTTCGGGGACGAAATTCTTTTAAAGGGGGAGGAATGCAACGACCCGGATTTTTGGACGGTTAATTTGAGATATTTAAATGGATTTAAATATTTGATTCGGATTATGAATTGATTTGAATATGGAAAGTATGGTTGTCATTTATAAAGTAAATTTAGGATCTAAGATATAATGATTTATTGGAAAATTCGACTTTTGAATTATATATTGGTAATTGGGTAAAATATAAAATATGGAGTTATAAGCTTGTCAAAAATATTTAAAAGGCTTATAAAATTGATATTGATAACACTGAAAGTAAAAGATGGGGTAAAATTGAATTTATCAGTAGTTTGTTCAATTTTAAAAATACATCGTTTAAACTGATGTTCAAAAATAGCCTTCCAAGGCACAGTCTCGGATTTCGACAAAACCAGTTTTGTTGGATACATAATATTGTATTATTATCGGATTTCAATTTTTGTAGCATTTAGAGTTGTTGTGTGAGCACATGGAAAGTAAACGCGTTGAAATTTATATCGAAGATTCAATATAATAACTGGGTCCAAAAAGTTATCTTCTACATACGATCGAATGAGGACTCGAAACCTTTTCCATTGTGTTCAGAATAGGGGTTTAACAATATAAACGTCTAGCGGCACGACTCGATAGGATGTCAAAATTTTAAGTGGTGGTTTCGAGACGATTTAAATATAAATTCAAATTCAAAGATATATATATTTATATAACCTAGTCAACTGAAACAACCCGACTTTCATACCATAGAAAATCGCATCATTTTTAACAAATAAAGGGATAGAAAAGAGAAAAGACAAAGAAGAAGGAAGGAACAACATCAGAATCTAAATAGCGGAACGAATAAATTATATTAACCACATAATACATTACATAGTTTACAACAATTATCAGAGTTACACAGATACACGGCTAAAACAACACATACTGGATAGTTATAAACACCTGTCTATTTATTACAACTCAATACAACTCAAAGACAACAACTCAGAGAACACACAGCGGAATACTGTGTATATATCTACACGTAGAAGCATCCTGCTCCATTGCTCCTCCACAATTCGTCAAAGCTAACCCGAATACCTTGGCTACTCATAAAAATTTGAGTACCCAAGAGTTTAAGAAAAACAGAATAAACTCCGGGTCAGACATGGGTCTGGTGTGAGTAACAGGTTAAAGTTGCTTAACTTTTAAAAAACCTTTTGAAAGAAAGGTAGGACGTAAGACTTCCCACACATAAACATGGAAAAGTTTTTACCTTACGCTAACCAAAACATTTGATAGGAAATCCAGTGATATTATAATAGGTCTAGGGTTTTCAAATAAATATGAAATAGCCGAAATTGTTACATCTATTAAATTCCAGCTACTAGCCACAAAAGTGGGTAATACAATCAAAACCGTTGGCACTTATTAGATTTTGGATTCCATACAATGGCAGGGCTACTAGGGTACCGCCCGTCACAGTACGTGGCCTAGATCACCGTATCGAGGGGTACGCCCACTCCCCTGCAACACAAGGCCGGACCCATTCCTTACTGAACAGTTCCGAACAAGATAACCCTGTGGTTGTAGCTAGCAACCACCCACACAGCCGAATATAAAGGGACTTCTAGATAGGGGTAAATCTCGCTCTCCAGTGGGGGCTACCCACGAAGACTTGCTGCACCTCCCCTATTTTAGCCATTCCCGGTTGATGAGGCTTGAGGCTACGATTACCTTTATAGGATATATCATCTTAGAATGCTCATCGTCCACTTGACGATGTTCTGAAAGCATTCAATCCATACAAGTTCGTTCCGGGTTCGAACGAAACCGAAGGCATTATTCGTTACACTCATTTTGGAATCACCCTTAGAGTTAACGACGATAACCCTTGCCCTCTGAACCACCATCTCGAATCTACAAGAAGTAGTCCGTAAAACTCATCATGGAATCACCCACAGAATTATACTGACGTCTAGTCCTTACACCTCGAGTCTTCACAATGCTTATTTGGATTCACGACCTAACGTTAATTTGGAATCAACGTGGTTTTAGGATATGCAAATATGGAAACCCGATCCCGGTCTCATCGAAATCCAAAGCGTGTCTTTTAGGTCTAAGTTGTTTTAAAGGTTTAAAACAATTCAATACAGTATCTATATACACACGGATAGATAATTCATAAATCATAATTGATAATCAACATTATCACATAACAGGTAATCCACATTATCAATATCAAAATAGATAATCCATATCAACATCCCAATTGATAATCTAAGTTATCATCACAATGCAAACCGAGCATTCATATCACACAGCCATACTTATCTCATTACTGAGTTCACACAACATCTGCAACAACCCGCATATTTATCGATTTTATATTTAAATATTTTATTTATATATTATATCGTTAATCGTATTTTGGTCTGAAAAGCTACTTTTTGCAAACGGTCAAATTAGGACTCGAGACCACTTCGTTGAGTTCGAAATTCTGTTTACAACTTTTTTAAGTATAAACATCGATATGTTTGGAGTCAGTGGAATTTCACTAACTTTCCCGCTTTGGACTTTGGGTTGGTTTAGCCCATTAAAACCCAAGTCCCAACCCCTTCTCCTCACTCTTCATAAATTCCTAATTAACTCAAGATTTGCATTAATGGTGAAGAGAATGGGAAATTAAAACTCCAAGCTCAAATTTAATTGTTAATCCAACATTCAACTCCAAATTCTAGTTGAAGATATTGGATTCAAGCTTGGGATTGCTTCTCCTTGCTTTCAAGCTTCATCTTCATAAATTTTGGTGCAAAGGTGAGATTTTTATCTCACATTCTTGTTTATAACTATCACGGATGTTTGGGAATGATTTCCTACCACTTTAGCATGTACATTTGCATTTGGTTTGGATTGGATTGGCGAAAAATTCCAACTTTTAGTGTTTTTGGTGAAAATCTGCCCTTAGGTCGCTCTTCCTTTGCTAGGTCGTTCGCGTGGAAAAGTCTCGGCCTTCAAATAGCTTGTTTCCAACCTAAAATGGCCTATAACGTTAGGTCGCTCGGTGCTTCGGAATTAGGTCGTGGGTCGTTGGGATTTAGGTCGTGGGTCGCAAGCCCCTTAGGTCGTAGGTCGTTCGAATGTTAGGTCGCTCGGCCCTTATCCCCTTAGGTCGCTCGACCTGTTCTTCCACTAGGTTGCGTCCCTCGCCCTCTCTTAGGTCGCTAGGTCGCGGCGTTTTAGGTCGCTACTTCTTTTAGGTTGCTCGACCACTTACCCCTTTAGGTCGTGTGGCTTCGAATTCCTTAGGTCGCTAGATCGCGACGTTTTAGGTCGCTGCACCCTATGCCTCCATAGGTCGCTCGACCTCGTTTATGACCATAGGTCGCTCATCCCCTCTTCGTTAAGTCGCTTGGTCGTAGGTCGTTAGGCCTTAGGTCGTTAGGACGTTCGAAGATAGGTCGGTAGGTCGTTCGGAGTTAGGTCGATCGCTTCGTTCTTAGGTTGTTCGGGGTTAGGTCATTAGGCCTTAACTCGTGTGGCCTTGGTTCTTTAAGTCGCTTGGCCTATTTGTTTATTCCGTTAGGTCGTGGGACACTTAGGTCGTAACACCAATAGGTCGCATGCCCCTTTTTTTGCGATAGGTCGCGTGCCTCCTTACTTCGATAGGTCGCTCGGCTTTGCCTTCCGTTTTTGGGTTGCAACACTGTTAGGTCGGCTGACCTATATACCGTTAGGCCATAGGTCGTTGGACCTATAACCCGTAGGTCGTTAGACCGTTAACCCACTAGGTCGTATGACCTATAAACCGTTAGGTCGCGTGACTTTTGCCCTTTTCTTCCATTAGGTCGCGTACCCCCTTAGGTCGCTCGATCCTATCCTCCCTTTGGTCTTCACTAGGTCGTATCGTTTTGGTCGGGGCGCTGCCCCCTGGACCGCCGCGACCTGACCGGGCAGGTCGAACCCCGTAGCAGGGGTGTTGCCCCCGCACCCCCACCTTGTGGGGTTGCCACCCCCCTGGACCCCCCCTCCGTAGGGGATCTTATCTGAAAAACATTCAACAGAACTTGCTGAGTTGATTTCCTTGGATTCTTATCACATCTTCGATTGTGATCTTTGTGATTGATTGTTTCTACAATCGCTTCTGTGATTTGTCACTTAAAAATATGAAGGTTTCAATACTAGTAGTAAATATCAAAACTCTTTCAACAAAATGATTTCAACTCTATTTTCAATAGCAAAGCTCTTTTCTTAAATCGTTTTCCAATCTACTAGTATATACAAACCTTTACCTCACTCGGATGAGAAATCTAATTAAACGGCTTAGTAAAACAAGTGGTATGAAACGCTTGCGTTCACTTCGTCGGTTAATTCTTGGACTTGTTCGATTGAAACTCTTGTGATAATTTTTTAGTGAAGATTTACAGTTTGTTCGTAAACATTTAAGTTAAGCAAGTGGTTATGGGACACGAGGCTAAACTTTTATATTTACTAGCTTAGTGTAATTGACACTTCTCGTTGATCATGACGATCATTTTTATGATTTAGACTAGCAATTGTGCGATGTCTCTTTGTTTGCAAGGTTAGAGTAGGCCTCATTGGTGTGATTCCGACTCACACATATCTCTTTGTCCGCAAGGTTAGTCTAGACACCACTTGTGTGATTCCACTCACACATACCTTTTTGTTGCGAGGTTAGGCTAGACACCACTTGTGTGATTCCACTCACACATACCTTTTTGCTTTTTGGTTAGCCTAGACCTCATCTGGGTGATTCTGACTCACCCATATGGGGTAGCTCCCCATGGTCTTCGGACCGTCATGTGATAGGCCTCTTTCCCTTTTTATGATTTCTGGATTTCTCGTGTTGATTTCTGGAATTTATGTCATTGACTTGTTATGAGTACAAGTTTAGGGTATGATGCCCTCTTTGGATCTTTGAGAAGATTCTTGTGATATTGATTTATCTCTTATTGATTGATCTTCTGTTGATCATCATTTGCATACTTATAGTAGTATGTCAGTATGGATATTTTATGTTTATGCCATATCTTTTATTTTATATCATGTCATCTGATATTTATAGCAAGACTGATCCGTTTATTATTTTCTTAAATAATACTCAGGTCAGACCGAGATGTTACAGGTGCTTCTGCTTGACTTCTTCCCGGGATTTGCTCACCTGACTTTTGGCTAACTATTTAGATTAGCAGTTTTTGTTGTATACACTTGAGGTATAGGCTCATAGTAGTATTCTTTTGTATAGCACGTGCTTCTATTCTTTTGTATTATTGTGGATCTTTTGACCACTACTATGATGTACACTTTCATGTGTTAGTTATATATTCATATCTTCTTCCGCCTTTGTGATATGGATGTCTGTGACTGATTTGCGTTATGCTTATTTCTATGTTTGTTTCCGAAGATTATTTATAGCCACCGTGTGATAAGCAATTACATGGAGGGTCGCTTCTCAACAGCCTTATTCTCCATGCTAGTTGACAACACTACACCGTAGTGTCCTTGGCTAGCGTGGGTATAGAGGTGGGGCGTCACAGCTTGGTATCGAAGCCAAACTTCGGAACAATGTAGAATAACTTAACAAGGATCATCGTCCTAATTCCACCTAAGGAGTTATATCTTAGGATTAATTCGAGTCGTCGTACCGATTCATCCTATATCTTTTATGATTCCTTTTTTTATCTAGCAAGATTGCTTGATATTCATTATTGAATAATCTTCTTCTTTCTCTTCTTTCTTTCTTAAGGAAGAGAAATGGTTAGACCTGGTCGTCCCAGAGCTGGACCATCTAGTGCTCTACCCCAAGATAGAGTTTTTATGACTACCCAGCAACTTCTTGACCATGTCACGAATGCTCAAGCAGCTGGCACTAATCCGGAACCTACACACCCTAAATCTGGGTTTGCACGTTTGTGCAATGATTACACCAACCTGGGTGGGAAGCCATTTAAAGGTTCTGAAACTATCATCGAGGTCGAGGCTTGGTTGAGGACCTGCGATCGAATCTTCATTCGCATGAATCTCGTCGATCTTCACCGTGTTCAGGTGGCTCCAGTATGCTCCAAGAGAGAGCATTGGACTGGTATGAACTTCTTATTTCTGAAGTCAACGAAGCGGACCTTACCTGGGAGCAATTTCGGACACGCTTGGAGTTAAAATTTGTACCAGAAGCAGAGAAGGTAACTCTGGCTCGACGCTTTATAGACCTTGTTCAAGTGAGTCCTCGGTGACTGATTACGTCGCAGCCTTTGAGTCGCTTTCCAAATATGGGGTTGAATACATCAACACCCCATTGAAGAAGAACTAGAGGTTCGTTTATGGCTTAAACAAAAGCCTTAAGAAGCCATTACTTCTAAAGTTAGAAGTTCCTTTTGACCAACTTATAGATATCGCTCTTCGTCTGGAAAAGGCTGATAAAGAAAGTGATGTTGAAGTAGTGGCTTCCAAACCCAACTTCAACAACAAAAAGAGGCCCAATAAATTCAAAGGCCCTTATCCCAACAAAAAGGGTAAGCAAGCAACCCCTGCGGCAAAGTCTCCTTCTCCTGGTGGTGCGAGATGCTTCAACTGTGGATCGGGGGATCATTTTGCGAATAAGTGCTCTAAGCCCAAATCTTGTCGCTATTGTAAAAGCCCAAATCATTACATACATCAATGCCGCAAACGTGAAGGCAAGAAGGAAGGAAAGTTGAATGTGGCTCATGCCCCTGGCAACACATCTCGTGGCCAAGGTATTTCTCACTCCATTCTTGATGGTATTATTTTATTTCATGATCAACCTATTAGAGTTCTCTTTGATACGGGTGCATCCCATTCTTTTATATCAAAGGAACTGGTAGACACTTTTTTCTTAAGTGTTACTGCATTAATGACTTCTTTAAAAATTGCGAATCCTGTTGGTGGATCCGCAACTCTTAGTTTGCTTTGTAAAGATGTGGCGATTATTTTTTGTGATTTTTCTTTCCTAGCCGATTTGCATGTCATGCGTTACTTAAGCTTTGGAATAATTTTGGGAATGGATTGGCTTAACCGTTATCAAGCCCATATCTTATGTCCTAAGCGGACTATTCATCTCCGACATCCACTATCTGTTAATCAGATTTCTGTTAATCTTAAAGATTCAGAATCCTGTTTGGTGGCATCTTTATATTCTTTAAATCCTCGTGATGACGACGATAATGATGAAGATGATATTATTTCTCGTATTCACGTTGTTCGTGAATTTTCCGACATATTCGAGCCCGTTTTAGGTTTACCACCTAAACGAGCAATTGAGTTCAGAATTAACCTTGTTTCTGGGGCTCAACCTATTACTCGTCCTCCTTATCGCGTGTCCAATAAAGAAAATGAGGAGATGTGCAAACAGTTTTCCGAATTGGAGAAGAAGCAATTTATTCGCTCTAGTTCCTCGCCTTGGGGAGCTTCGACTATTTTCGTGAAGAAATCCGACGGCACGCTTAGGCTTTGCGTTGACTATCGCAAGCTTAACGATCTGACTATTAAAAATAAATATCCTGTACCTCGGATTGATGATCTATTCGATCAGCTTAGTGGTGCTAAGGTCTTTTCACAATTGGACTTGGCTACCGGTTTCCATCAGCTTCGTATCGCAGAGGATAGCATTCCTTTGACATCATTCCGTACTCGATATGGATCTTATGAATGGCTTGTTATGCCATTTGGGTTAACGAATGCTCCAGCTTATTTCGTTGACCTCATGAATCGAGTTTTCAGAGATTTCCTCGATTGGTTTGTTCTCATCTTCATTGATGATATCCTTGTGTATTCTAAAACCGAGGAGGAGCATGAAAAGCATCTTCGGATTGTATTGGAAACTCTTAGGAGTAATCAATTAAAGGAGAAATTTTCTAAATGCCACTTTTGGCAATCTCGTGTGAAGTTTCTTGGTCATATTATTTCCGAATCCGAAATTTCCGTGGATCCTTCAAAGATTGAAGCGATTCAAGATTGGAAGAGACCGGAGAGTGTGACATATATTCGTAGTTTTCTCGGATTGACGGGTTATTACCGTCGTTTCATTAAAGACTTTTCTAAGATTGCCGTGCCTCTTACTGGCTTGACTAAGAAGGGAGTTAAATACATTTGGTCGGACAAATGTGAAGCCTCTTCTCAGAAATTGAAAGAACTCCTTTCCGATGCTCCTATTCTTGTTATTCCCGAAGGGAATCAAGATTTTGTTGTTTATACTGATGCTAGTCACGTTGGTTTGGGTGCCGTTCTTATGCATAAAGAACGTGTTATTGCTTATGCCTCTAGGCAATTAAAGCCGGCCGAGACTAGATATGCCACACATGATTTAGAACTCGCGGCTATTGTTTTCGCCCTTCGAATTTGGCGTCAATATATATTGGGAGAGAAATTTATTCTTTACACGGATCATAAGTCTTTGAAATATTTATTTTCTCAAAAGGAACTTAATTTACGTCAACGGCGTTGGCTCGAGTTCCTTGCATCTTATAATCTTGATATTCTTTATACCCCCGGTAAGGGTAATCGTGTCGCTGATGCTCTTAGCCGTAAACAACAAGCGGTTGTTTCTATGATGATATCCGAATGGAACGATCTCGAGATTTTATCCACTTGTGAGATTCGAGAGCGCGTATCCGATTTATGCTCATCACTGGTTTTATGTAGCCTTGAGGCTCATCCTTCTCTTTTAGACCGCATTCTTGAAGCTCAAGGGCTAGATCCTGAATTGGCTCTTCTTGGCCAAAATGTTAAGGATAAAATTGATATTGAAGGTTTGAAAGACTTTGATATTGATTCTCGTGGCGGCATTCGAAAATTTGGTAGACTTATCGTACCAAATATTGGAGATCTTCGTAAAGACATTTTAGAAGATTCCCATCGTTCTAAATTCACCATTCATCCCGGTAGTAGTAAAATGTACGCTGATATGAAGCGACTTATTATTGGGAGGGAATGAAATCTGATATTGCTAACTTTGTTAAGTGTTGCATGACTTGCCAACTTATCATGGCCGAACATCAAAGGCCTGGTGGGTTATTGCAACCTTTAGAAATTCCAATTTGGAAGTGGGACCAAATTTCCATGGATTTTATAGATGGCCTTCCCCGTTCTCGTTCGGGTCATGATAGCTTATGGGTGATTGTTTATAGACTTACTAAATCCGCCCATTTTATTCCCGTTCGGTCTAACCGAACCGTTCCTCTTTTGGCCAAACTCTTTATCAAAGAAAGTATTAAATTGCATGGAGTTTCTACTTCTATTGTTAGCGATCGCGATCCATTGTTTACTAGTGGATTTTGGAAGAGTCTTCAAAAAGCTTTAGGAATGAAGCTTAATTCTAGCACCGCTTATCACCCCCAGTCCGATGGACAAACCGAGCGTGTATATCAAACTCTTGAAGATCTTCTTCGAGCTTGTGTGCTTGACTTTGGTGGAAGTTGGGAAGATCATATTTCACTTGTTGAATTTTCCTATAATAATAGCTTCCAATCTAGTATTGGTATGGCACCTTTCGAGGCACTCTACGGAAGGCAATGTCGATCTCCTTCTTGTTGGCTTGAGGCCGGTGAGAAGCTGGTTTTAGGTCCAGACTTTATTCGTGATTCCACAGAAAAGATTGAACTTATTCGACATAGGATGAAAGAAGCCCAGAGTAGACAAAAATCCTATGCCGATAATCGAAGACGAAAATTAGAATTTTCTGTTGGAGATCTTGTTTTTATTCGTGTTTTACCTATGAAGGGTGTTGTACGTTTCAGTCGATCGGGGAAGTTAGCGCCTCGATATATTGGGCCGTTCCCTATCAGTGAACGTATTGGTTCCATGGCTTATCGCCTTGCGTCACCGGCTCAGTTTTCTGCTATGCACGACGTGTTTCACGTTTCTCAATTACGGAAATGCCTTCGGGATTCCGATTCCATTCTTGAGCCTGCTGTTGTGGAAGAAATTGAAGTTTCGTCGAATTTAACTTATAAGCAACATCCTGCTCGAATTACTGCTTCGAAGGTTAAACGGCTTCGAAATAAAGATGTTCCGCTGGTGAAGGTTCAATGGTCCTCAAATCCTAAGAATTGCTCTTGGGAATCCAGAGAATTCATCGAGCGTAAACATCCGGACTTGCTTACCGCTGCACTTTGAGGTGAACTTCTTATTTCAAACTTCTTTTGTGTTGATATGCTTTTATGGTTGTTACTTTCTATTTCCATCTTATATATGTTGCGAGGACGCAATTTCTTTAAGGAGGGGAGTTTGTAACAACCCGCATATTTATCGATTTTATATTTAAATATTTTATTTATATATTATATCGTTAATCGGATTTTGGTCCGAAAAGCTACTTTTTGCAAACGGTCAAATTAGGACTCGAGACCACTTCCATTGAGTTCGAAATGCCGTTTACAACTTTTTTAAGTATAAACATCGATATGTTTGGAGTCAGTGGAATTTGACTAACTCTTCCCACTTTGGACTTTGGGTTGGTTTAGCCCATTAAAACCCAAGTCCCAACCCCTTCTCCTCACTCTTCATAAATTCCTAACAAACTCAAGATTTGCATTAATGGTGAAGAGAATGGGAAATTAAAACTCCAAGCTCAAATTTAATTGCTAATCCAACATTCAACTCCAAATTCAAGTAGAAGATATTGGATTCAAGCTTGGGATTGCTTCTCCTTGCTTTCAAGCTTCATCTTCATAAATTTTGGTGCAAAGGTGAGATTTTTATCTCACATTCTTGTCTATAACTATCACGGATGTTTGGGAATGATTTCCTACCGCTTTAGCATGTACATTTGCATTTGGTTTGGATTGGATTGGCGAAAAATTCCAACTTTTAGTGTTTTTGGTGAAAATCTGCCCTTCGGTCGCTCTGCCTTTGCTAGGTCGTTCGCGTGGAAAAGTCTCGGCCTTCAAATAGCTCGTTTCCGACCTAAAATGGCCTATAACGTTAGGTCGCTCGGCGCTTCGGAATTAGGTCGTGGGTCGTTGGGCTTTAGGTCGTGGGTCGCAAGCCCCTTAGGTCGTAGGTCGTTCGAATGTTAGGTCGCTCGGCCCTTATCCCCTTAGGTCGCTCGACCTGTTCTACCACTAGGTTGCGTACCTCACCCTCTCTTAGGTCGCTAGGTTGTGGCGTTTTAGGTCGCTGCTTCTTTTAGGTCGCTCGACCACTTACCCCTTTAGGACCTGTGGCTTCGAATTCCTTAGGTCGCTAGGCCGCGACGTTTTAGGTCGCTAGGTCGCGATGTTTTAGGTCGCTGCACCCTATGCCTCTATAGGTCGCTCGACCTCGTTTATGACCATAGGTCGCTCACCCCCTCTTCGTTAAGTCTCTTGGTCGTAGGTCGTTAGGCCTTAGGTCGTTAGGACGTTCGAAGATAGGTCGGTAGGTCGTTCGGAGTTAGGTCGCTCGCTTCGTTCTTAGGTCGTTCGGGGTTAGGTCATTAGGCCTTAACTCGTGTGGCCTTGGTTCTTTAAGTCGCTTGGCCTATTTGTTTATTCCGTTAGGTCATGGGACCCTTAGGTCGTAACACCGATAGGTCGCATGCCCCTTTTTCTGCGATAGGCCGCGTGCCTCCTTACTTCGATAGGTCGCTCGGCATTGCCTTCCGTTTTTGGGTCGCAACACTGTTAGGTCTCCTGACCTATATACCGTTAGGTCTTAGGTCGTTGGACCTATAACCCGTAGGTCGTTAGACCTTTAACCCACTAGGTCGTATGAACTATAAACCGTTAGGTCGCGTGACTTTTGCCCCTATGTTCCATTAGGTCGCGTACCCCCTTAGGTCGCTCGATCTTATCCTCCCTTTGGTCTTCACTAGGTCGTGTCGTTTCGGTCGGGGCGCTGCCCCCTGGACCCCCCTCCATAGGGGATCTTATTTGAAAAACATTCAACAGAACTTGCTAAGTTGATTTCCTTGGATTCTTATCACATCTTCGATTGTGATCTTTGTGATTGATTGTTTCTACAATCGCTTCTGTGATTTGTCACTTAAAAATATGAAGGTTTCAATACTAGTAGTAAATATCAAAACTCTTTCAACAAAATGATTTCAACTCTATTTTCAATAACAAAGCTCTTTTCTTAAACCGTTTTCCAATCTACTAGTATATACAAACCTTTACCTCACTTGGATGAGAAATCTAATTAAACGGCTTAGTAAAACAAGTGGTATGAAACGCTTGCGTTCACTTCGTCGGTTAATTCTTGGACTTGTTCGATTGAAACTCTTGTGATAATTTTTTAGTGAAGATTTACAATTTGTTCGTAAACATTTAAGTTAAGCAAGTGGTTATGGGACACGAGGCTAAACTTTTATATTTACTAGCTTAGTGTAATTGACACTTCTCGTTGATCATGACGATCATTTTTATGATTTAGACTAGCAATTGTGCGATGTCTCTTTGTTTGCAAGGTTAGAGTAGGCCTCATTGGTGTGATTCCGACTCACACATATCTCTTTGTCCGCAAGGTTAGTCTAGACACCACTTGTGTGATTCCACTCACACATACCTTTTTGTTGCGAGGTTAGGCTAGACACCACTTGTGTGATTCCACTCACACATACCTTTTTGCTTTTTGGTTAGCCTAGACCTCATCTGGGTGATTCCGACTCACCCATATGGGGTAGCTCCCCATGGTCTTCGGACCGTCATGTGATAGGCTTCTTTCCCTTTTTATGATTTCTGGATTTCTCGTGTTGATTTCTGGAATTTATGTCATTGACTTGTTATGAGTACAAGTTTAGGGTATAATGCCCTCTTTGGATCTTTGAGACGATTCTTGTGATATTGATTTATCTCTTATTGATTGATCTTTTGTTGATCATCATTTGCACACTTATAGTAGTATGTCAGTATGGATATTTTATGTTTATGCCAAATCTTTATTTTATATCATGTCATCTGATATTTATAGCTAAACTGATCCGTTTATTATTTTCTTAAATAAAACTCGGATCAGACCGAGATGTTACAGGTGCTTCTGCTTGACTTCTTCCCGGGATTTGCTACTCTGAATTTTGGCTAACTATTTAGATTAGCAGTTTTTGTTGTATACACTTGAGATGTAGACTCATAGTTGTATTCTTTTGTATAACACGTGTTGCTATTCTTTTGTATTATTGTGGACCTTTTGACCACTACTCTGATGTACACTTTCATGTGTTAGTTATATATTGATATCTTCTTCCGCCTTTGTGATATGGATGTCTGTGACTGATTTGCATTATGCTTATTTCTATGTTTGTTTCCGAAGATTATTTATAGCCACCGTGTGATAAGCAATTACATGGAGGGTCGATCCTCAACAGCCTTATTCTCCGTGCTAGTTGACAACACTACACCGTAGTGTCCTTGTCTAGCGTGGGTATAGGGGTGGGGCATCACAACATCCAAGACAAGCAATGTCATCCATTCATACATAAGCAATGATTTACTCATCACAATATAATTAATTTAAAATGAACTAAATTAACTATCTCTATTACTAACTAATTTAAAATGAATTAAATTAATTACTTCATCTTTAATTAATTTAAAATAAATTAAATTAATTACTCATCAATATATCTCTTGCTTACTCAACCATTTAATTGATTACAATCAATAAATCATTAATTATTAATCACCTTAATTAATCATCCTTGATTAATTAACCTTAATTACATTCATGTTATTATTCTTAATTAATTTTCTCAAATTAATTATTCTCAACCAAACAGTAATTAACCTTTAATTACTTCAATTAATTAATTAATCATAATAATTACATTAATTAAAATAATTAATGATCTTTAATTATTCCTTAATTAATTATCTTCCTAAATTAATTACCTTAAGTAATTAACTTATAATTATTAATCCTCACAGATTAATTACATTTAGTAATTTACTAGCTTAATTACTATATTAAACAAATTAATTATCCTTTAATTAATTTCTTAATTAATTCCTTGATTAATTACAACTTAATTTAATCCAAATTACTTCAATCTTAAACATCATTAATTAGTTACAACCTGTAATTATTAATCAATTTCTTAACTGAGTAATTTCCAAAATCATTAATTACACACAGTAATTATTGTTTGCGCCAAATTGGTCACAAACACCCAATAGTCGTGAAAGCACCCGTTTATCAACACAAATCAACAACAATCAATATAGAATTCAGATCTAAGCAACAACAATCACAATAACTCGCAGATAACAATCACAAACACAAGATTTATAGTGGTTCGGCGATCTTGCCCACGTCCACTTTGAAGGTTTCTCTCTTTATTGATTCACTTGATGATATTAATCCATTACAGTAGATGATAACTTTGAAATCTGAATACAACAGCGATAATGAAGTATGGAATTCAATCCGGCAGAGTTTGGACGTTCAATGGTGGAAGCTCCCAAAGATCCCCTTTTCTTAAGGCTTCAGGGTGCTATTTATAGGCGTAGGAGGCCAAAATCTCGCTCAAACTTCCGGAGACTTCGTCTGGCACGTGAGTGGGCCCAAGCGACCGACCCCACCAAGTTTCAACTCGATCTAACATCGATTCGAAGTGATTTCGAACCCATCAGGAAATGGTCCAATCGAGCTGAAACTTGGCAGGAACAATCTTTACCTTGTATGGAAACTACTGTGAAAATTTCGTTGCATTTGGATCAGTGGTTTAGGAGACATGATCGATTCAAGTTGTGGTTTTTCGTGAGGGCTGTTGCATTCGAACCCATCATTTCGAATCCATCCCCTTTGACTCGATCAGTCACGTGGATCTCTGGTGACGTGGCGCGCACTCCTCGCATCGATCCTGTTTTATCTCCGAGTTGACCGCTTCGCACCCATGTTCTTCGCCTCGTTTGTATCAGTGGCCGTTGCATAGTTTGAATCAATCAACTACGTAAGTCTCGTGTTGACCTTCATCTGCCTAGTTCGAATCGAGAAAAGGGGGCCTCCTTCGCATCGATGGTAAGTTCGCATCGATGCATGTGATGGACACGAACTGAAGCCCCGTGATGGGTTCGAACGATCATCGATTCGAACTAGGCACTGGTGCGATCGATACGAAGTTCATGGATACGAAGACGCGACCCATTGATGGATACGAAACAGTGTTCTAGTCATGGATACAAACGTGCCGATGGATTCGAACGCAATCGATTCGAAGTACATGATGGCTGCTGGATTGGAGGCACGGCTATGTCTCGTGGGTTCGAACTACTACTAGGATGATGGGTTCGAACTTCATGGATTCGAAGGTAGGATACTGGGTGGGTTCGAACTTCATGGGTTCGAAGCAAGGACACCGGATGGGTTCGGAGTAGATGGTTTCGAAGCAATGGGTTCGAACATAACCTCTAGCCATCGATTCGAACCATGGGTACCCTATGGGTTCGAACCGAACAAGGGGCTATCTTTCTCAAATTGAAACCATCATATCTTGAGCATACAAACTCGGATTGACTTGAAACTTGAAACGCTGGCTTCTACAGCTTTGCTTGTCATGTCTTATCGATTGTAGCCTGATCCG
Source organism: Allium cepa (assembly GCA_030765085.1). Lineage (NCBI taxonomy): Eukaryota > Viridiplantae > Streptophyta > Magnoliopsida > Asparagales > Amaryllidaceae > Allium > Allium cepa. The sequence goes on from CM060940.1 coordinate 181,407,216, forward strand.
GGCTCGGAAAAAATTCATCGATATCCATAGCGAAGTGAAGTACAACCAATCTCTGAGATGAACTGTTTCTTGTTTTCGAACAATCTTTTGGTATCACGGCTTTGCCAAAAAGCGGGATAACATTTGCCCCCCAAAACATGCCTTGCGGTAGGAAGGTGTGTTTTGTAATGCCTCGAGTTGGATGTTCATATCTTATCGTTAACATGTAAATAACTTGATAGTCTCATATGTCCTCAAACGGCGATCATTCGGGATCGAGCCATTTGGGATGAAGCGCGGCCGTTCACGGTCAAGCGCCTAACTTCAAATAACGATCGTTCATGATCGAGTCATCCGAGGTGAAGTGCACCGTGCACGGTCAAGCGTATAAATCCATGCGTCGATCGTTCGAGATCGTATGCCACTTGAGGTGGATCGGGACCGTTCGCGGTCTGCGCCGTTCGCGGCAAAGGAGGGTATAGGACCGTTCGCGGTCGATGCCGTTCGCTGCAAATGGTGATCGTTCGCGATCAAGTGTCGTTCAAGGCGAATGGTGACCGTTCGAGGTCGGATTTCATAATGAGTGAATCATGACCATTCGCGGTCGGTGTCGTTTGAGGCAGAAAGTGATCGTTCGCGATCAACTGTCATATAAGTGAATCGTGGTCGTTTGCGGTTGGATGCCGTTCGAGGCGATTTGTGATCGTTCGCGATCGTGTGCCGTTCGAGGCAAATTATGATCGTTCGCGATCGTATGCCGTTCGAGGCCAATTGTGATCGTTCGCGATCGTATGCCGTTCGAGGCAAATTATGTGTGCCCGGGGGGGACTTAGTGTTATCAATACTGGAGTTCATGTTCGGGGGAGTTTCTGAATCAAAACTCTGGCGGTTCATCGCCATACAGAAGGTGCTCGTGGACCATTCGCGATCCAACGGGCATGAAGATAAATCCTTTCATGGAATTGCAAATATAAAAGAAATGATTATACGAATCTCATAACAGAAATGTCCATACAAACAGAGTCTAGATATTCAAATCAAAATCAAAGAAGAAAGCAAAGCAGGGATGTCAAAGTGCAAACTCTCACTATGATGCGCTGGTAGTCATTCAGAGCATGCCTATGGATCGTACGTGATTGCTCACATGTGTAAATAATTTAACCGCATTAGCGAGAGGTTTACAACTTGTTCATCCTGATTTTAATCAATCAATGGATAATCAGACGTTGTCCCGACTCATGGCCACATCTAGTTGAGGTAGATGGCGGGCGCTCTGGCTCCACTGCTGGAGTCCGTTTCCTCACATACTGAAGGAGCATACCGTTCCTGATATGTCCTTCCACCTCGTCCTTCAGATGCCTGCAATCATTAGTGTTAAGACCGTTCAATTCATGAAATATGCAATACTTATCTGATTTCCTTTCGTCAGAAGTTGGGTCCTTCGCATTGGCCTACGATATGGAACATGCTCTTTGGTATCCTGATAAATTCGTTCCAAGCTTTCATTCAGCTCAGTGTATGTGGTGAATCGCGGCTCCCTCCGTTGCCGCTTTGATCTGTTTCTGTCATTCTCACTCTTTCTTTTACCTTTATCCTTATCCGAGTCCCTTTTGAGAGGCTTTTCGTCTTTAACCGTGTACACATTGAGCTCGTCTCCTTCTTCTCTTTCTGCACTCGCGTCTTCCAATCGCAGGAACTTTTCCGCCTCATGATAGAATTCTCCTAGATCCATAGGTGGATCTTTCGTCAATGAATTTTTGAAATCCGTGCCATCAGCTATCTCGGAAACGGCTGCCATCATAACCATGGATGGATCTGGCTGATCCACCGATGCCGCTGCCGCATTGAATCGCGTCAGGAAACTTCTCAAAGTCTCTCCAGCCTTCTGCTTCAAAATTGCCAAACTCATTACGTTTTTGGGTCTTGCAATGTGAACCCTAAATTATCTCATGAATCTTTCCGTCAAGTCTGCCCATGTTCCTATGGAGCCGCTCTCTATTTGCCTAAACCATAATGCTGCGATATCCGTTAGATACAATGGAAAGCATCAGGCCATAACCTCTTGTGATGCCCCCAGCACCTTCATATGCCTCATGTACCTCGTCAAATGGACTACGGGATCCGTCCTCCCATCATACATCTCTATTGAAGGCAACTTAAACTCCGGTGGGTTTCTAGCCATCCTAATTGTAGGAGAAAAGGGACTCCTGTTTACGTCTTCAAGATCTTTGTTCATTAATTCGCCTCTCATGGCTCGCCTAACCATTTGGGCCAATTTATCTTCGTCTCCAAGATGCAATCCTCGTTCATTGCTCTCAACCTGCCCCCCGAGTTCACGAGGGAACTCTGAAATCTGCCCCCTTGACTGAGCGTTCATTCCTCTGCTGTCTCCAGGTTGCGCAGATACTCCTCTTTCTCCCTCCGAAATTGGACCAACGTTCTCCATGGGCGCGCCTCCTAATCCAGGTGTTATGCCGGATGGTCCTTCTCCGTTCTGGACTCCACTGGCCTCTCTATTCTGTGCCCCAAGTTGTCCTATTTGTTGAAATAAACTCTGGATCAACTCCTCTTATTTCTTCATCATTGTCTCCATCTCGTCCCTAGTGATGAAGATCGACGCTTGATTCGCTCCTGAGGAAGCCTCTTGACTTCCTTGATGTTCACTTCTCTCTGGCCTTTGTTTCTTACTCGTTTGTCTCGTCATGGTTCTTAGATCTAAATTCCTAAGTCTCTGAATTCAACTTCTCCTGAGTTCAATTCTCAGTGAAAGCACCAAAATGTTTGCGCCAAAATTGGTCACAAACACCCAAAAGTCATGAAAGCACCCGTTTATCAACACAAATCAACAAAAATCAATATAGAATTCAGATCTAAGCAACAACAATCACAATAACTCGCAGACAACAATCACAAACACAAGATTTATAGTGGTTCGGCGATCTTGCCTACGTCCACTTTGAAGGTTTCTCTCTTTATTGATTTACTTGATGATATTAATTGATTACAGTAGATGATAACTTTGAAATCTGAATACAACAGCGATAATGAAGTATGGAATTCAATACGGCAGAGTCTGGACGTTCAATGGAGGAAGCTCCCAAAGATCCCCTTTTCTGAAGGCTTCAGGGTGCTATTTATAGGCATAGGAGGCCCAGATATCGCTCAAACTTCGGGAGACTTCGTCTGGCATGTGAGTGGGCCCAAGCGACCGACCCCACCAAGTTTCGACTCGATCTGACATCGATTCGAAGTGATTTCGAACCCATCAGGAAATGGTCCAATCGAGCTGAAACTTGGCAGGAACAATCTTTACCTTGTATGGAAACTACTGTGAAAATTTCATTGCATTTGGATCAGTGGTTTAGGAGATATGATCGATTCAAGTTGGGGTTTTTCGTGAGGGCTGTTGCATTCGAACCCATCATTTCGAATCCATCCCCTTCGACTCGATCAGTCACGTGGATCTCTGGTGACGTGGTGCACACTCCTCGCATCGATCCTGTTTTATCTCCGAGTTGACCGCTTCGCACCCATGTTCTTCGCCTCGTTTGTATCAGTGGTCGTTGCATAGTTTGAATCAATCAACTACGTAAGTCTCGTGTTGACCTGCATCTTCCTAGTTCGAATCAAGGAGAGGGGGCCTCCTTCGCATCGATGGTAAGTTCGCATCGATACATGTGATGGACACGAACTGAAGCCCCGTGATGGGTTCGAACGATCATCGATTCGAACTAGGCACTGGTGCGATCGATACGAAGTTCATGGATACGAAGACGCGACCCATTGATGGATACAAAACAGTGTTCTAGTCATGGATACAGACGTGCTGATAGATTCGAACGCAATCGATTCGAAGTACATGATGGCTGCTGGATTCGAGGCACGGCTATGTCTCATGGGTTCGAACTACTGCTAGGATGATGGGGTTCGAACTTCATGGATTCGAAGGAAGGATAATGGGTGGGTTCGAACTTCATGGGTTCGAAGCAAGGACACCGAATGGGTTCGGAGTAGATGGTTTCGAAGCAATGGGTTCGAACATAACCTCTGGCCATCGATTCGAACCATGGGTACCCTATGGGTTCGAACCGAACAAGGGGCTATCTTTCTCAAATTGAAACCATCATATCTTGAGCATACGAACTCGGATTGACTTGAAACTTGAAACGCTGGCTTCTACATCTTTGCTTGTCATGTCTTATCGATTGTAGCCTGATCCGAGCTCGGAAAAAATTCATCGATATCCATAGCGAAGTGAAGTACAACCAATCTCTGAGATGAACTGTTTCTTGTTTTCGAACAATCTTTTGGTATCACGGCTTTTTCAAAAAGCGGGATAACATTTGCCCCCCAAAACATGCCTTGCGGTAGGAAGGTGTGTTTTGTAACGCCTCGAGTTGGATGTTCATATCTTATCGTTAACCTGTAAATAACATGATAGTCTCATATGTCCTCAAACGGTGATCATTCGAGATCGAGCCATTTGGGATGAAGCGCGGCCATTCACGGTCAAGCGCCTAACTTCAAATGACGATCGTTCGTGATCGAGTCATCCGAGGTGAAGTGCACCGTGCACGGTCAAGCGTATAAATCCATGCGTCGATCGTTCGGGATCGTATGCCACTTGAGGTGGATCGGGACCGTTCACGGTCTGCGCCGTTCGCGGCAAAGGAGGGAATAGGACCGTTCGCGGTAGATGCCGTTCGCGGCAAATGGTGATCGTTCGCGATCAAGTGCCGTTCAAGGCGAATGGTGACCGTTCGAGGTCGGATTTCATAATGAGTGAATCATGACCGTTCGCGGTCGGTGTCGTTTGAGGCAGAAAGTGATCGTTCGCGATCAACTGTCATATAAGTGAATCGTGATCGTTCGTGGTCGGATGCCGTTCGAGGCGATTTGTGATCGTTCGCGATCGTGTGCCGTTCGAGGCAAATTGTGATCGTTCGCGATCGTATGCCATTCGAGGCCAATTGTGATCGTTCGCGATCGTATGCCGTTCGAGGCAAATTATGTGTGCCCGGGGGGGACTTAGTATTATCAATACCGGAGTTCATTTTAAATCAAAGTACCCTTGAAATTACTTTAAATTTTCATTTTAAATACAAGTTTTAAATTAAAAGTAATTTAAACTTATCAAAGTTTAAAAAATTTTAAACTTGTATAAATTTTAAGACAAAACAAAAGTTTGTCTTAAAAATGAAATCATAAAAATTTGAAGTTAAATTCATTTCAAAATTTTAGAAATTTCAATTCATTCTTAGTTTAAGACTTTCAAATTTAAATCTTCTTTTTAAATTTAAAACTGAAGTTCATATTTAAACTTAGATTTCAAGATTTAAAATAAATCTTCTAATCTTACTCATATTTTAAAAACCTCATTATTAAAAGGTTTAAACTATTTTACCAAAACAAAATAGTTAACTAAGTCAAATTTTTGAAACTTTTATTTTTATTTAAAAACTGGGATTTGAATTTAAATCAAAAATTCAAACTTGAATTTGAATTTAAACTTAAACCTTACTTTAAATATAAAACTACAAATTTTAAATTTTTTAAAAAAACCCAGATTTTAAAACAGGTTTCAGAAACCTGAAAATACATATCAACCCGAGGTCCCCTAGAACTACTTCGGGTTTAAAGCCTGACTACTCCGAGTCATTATCCTACTTGCTTCGAGCAAACTTCAAACCTCCCCTGCAACACACAAACCCAACATCACCATCAGTCATTCATCGCCGTGCATATGCATGGAGACTCCAGCCAACGTTGATCGCCATGGGTGATTGCTTCTCATCAGAATCCATCTCTAAATCACAACACAAACCTCCAATCGATCCTTCACCTAAGAAATCAAAAATCGAGCTCTAAAAACCCAAACCTGAAAACATGTTTCAGGTTTCTGACCCAACCTGTCAACGGCGTTTCCTTGCCGCTCCGACCACCTGGAGATCCACCTCTCCGGCCATTAACCCATTCACACACCTACTACACATTCACCAAATACCAAAACACTCGATCAACTATCCAGATCGAAAAGACCCTTTTCACAAAACCCATCAAAACTAGGGTTAAATATTGAAAATCAAAACTGCATCCACTCTAACCAATTTTATCCACATTTCTGATTTTTCTAAGAATCTATGAACCTTCCTCTATAACTCAAAAGAATCCTGAGTTTTCTCAAGTCACAGATTACAAGAACTTGCTCAAATTCATTTTTTTAGTTCAAGAACAAACTGCTACTGAAACTAAACTCTAAAAATCCTAATACTTGATTTAAAAATCAAGTTCCAGTAAATGTTTTTAGTTTATGAAACTGGATTTCAATATTAATATGATTGGTTTTGATCAAGATCAACATACAATGGTGTTACCTGTGTTTACAGAGATAACATCCTGTATTTACCTCACCTAAAAATTTTAAACCTTAACTTAAGGAAATAAAACAACATCACTTATAATTTTGAATTCTAATCTATGATAAGCAAACCCTTTTTTTTTAAAACCCAGATACAATCTTAAATTAAATCTATTGTAGAAGATTCTTTTAAATAGGATGATGAATCTGGGAACACAGCAAAGCAAAATCAACATGCACACACAATCATAATTACAAAAAACTTTTTATAAGCGCACAAACATATTTTAATCTCAAACATTTAACATGCAACCTAATTACATTTTAAGATTTAAATATTACTCACCTTAATTCAATGTAGAGTTCGGTTATACCCTTTTTTGAAATTTGCAGACAAATGCAGGCAGAACCTTTGTGTTTAAAATCTGAGTTGATATTTTGTTGAAATGCTCATGATCCCTTCCTATAATCACTTGCATGCAGAGAGTAGATGCAGTTGCTAATTTTCCAAATGCATGCAGATGCTTATCATTCCCAGGTGATATGAAAAATACATTTTAGATTGCAGAAAAACAGTGTGTAGGCTTATTTGATTTTGAGGAAATGGAATATGCAGGTTTGTTTACAGATTTAGTTTTGATGAGGAGTTTTGGTTTTTGAGTATGGTTGAATATGCAGGGTTTCTTGATAAAGGATTTTTAGGAAGTGCAGAGAAAAATGCAGACAAACTTGATTTTGAGAAAGTGTTTCTGATTTCAGAAATTTTGAAGAAGAGTTTATAATTTCTCTTTTGATTAAGGAAAATGAAAAAGCAATATGAATGAAGATGCATGATTAACTAGATGTATTTTCAGACTTAATTTAAAAAGAAAAATTAAAATAAAATTTACACTTGTACAAATTTTACACATTTGTCAATTTGTATATTAGTTTTTGAACACTTGTCAAATGAATGAAATTAAGAGACCACACTTGTCACTTTAAAAATGATTAGTATCTAATTTACCAACAAATGTGTGTATTAGCTTAGTTTTAAATTTGTTAGTTTATTTTTAAATATGTGTAAAAATTTATAAAAGAAATAAAAACAAATCATGTTTATAAAATAAAACTTATACATATAGAAATTAAACTATTAAGATTTATACTTTGGAATTTAAAATTCAAATGAAATTCAAAATCAAATATTTTCAAATCAAGTTATATACATAAATTCAATTTGAAATAAAAATTACAAATTCTATTCAAAACTTATTTATAAAGACAATACATTATAAATATTTTTTTATAAATCTCTTATTATTAAATTAAAATCATTTTAATAAAATATCTACTTTGTTAAGCCATAAAACCTTTTGTTAAATTTATTCTAAATTTAAAACTCAAGCCAATTTAATTTAAACATTTAATATTTTTGTTGTCAAATTTTAAAATCATATATTTATTTATGAAATAGTTTTAAAAACTCAATACTAATTTAAAACAAATCTTCCAAATTATAATGTATATATTAGAATTTTAAAACATGATTCAATTATTAAGTTTAAACCAAAATCATTTATTCAATAACCTTAAAAAGATAATATTAAATAATTTTTTTTTTCAAAAATACTACAAATATTAAAATTAGAAAATATGCTTTACTTATTAAAATGAAAACAATGCCAATCTATTTAAAATACAACCATATATTTATATTATAAATAGAAATCAATTTATTATATTTAAAAGATAAAATAACCAATTAGATAATTATTGAAGATGACTATTAAATCTATTTGAATTATTATTAACAAAAATATCAATATCAATTTAATTTTCAATATAGATTATTAAATTGATATTGTTAAAAATTCAGGGATATTACAATCCTTCCCCCTTAAAAGAATTTTGTCCTCGAAATTTAAAACAAAGGTAATTTAATAATCTCATTAATGATTTAATTTAAAACACAAGCATATATCAAACATATGCTAACAATCATAACAAACAATTCAACCAATCAAACAAATCTAATTATCCAGACAAAATTCTGAATAAAATTTCTTCGAGTTTCCCCAAGTGTGTATATATATACCGGGATACTCGCTCTAAAGAATCCAAACAATCAATACTATGAAGCTATAAAAGCTCCTATTCGACTACATCTATAACACTAGACAAGATATCGGACTACAGACGAGTCTGACTCAACAACCAAAACTCCAGAACTGCTGGTTCCACAACCAGAGATAGATCATACACGTATTCCCTCAAAGATACGTGAAACTCATCGAATCCCAGTTATCCAAACTGGCAATTCAATCCTGTAGATCAATCACTTAATCTCCAAGATACAGAAAAGATCCAAAACACTTCAGAGCTAGCTTCTCAAACTTACCCAATCTTATAGCTTACTTATGACCGGAGGAAACTTTTCCAAAATCAAATCTCCGACTTCAGAATCCAATTTCCTTTTTCCCAAATCCACAAAACTCTTCGGACTATCCTGAGCTGCCCACGACCTTACTGATTAGCTCATCCTTGCTGATGCTTCTAGAAACAAACTAGACCAATCAACACAACAAATTATCTCCTCAAGATCATCCAAAACCAAGAACTCAAACTCTACTCCACAACTTCAAAAGACAACAACTCACTTCTCCTGTCCGGGAAAAGAAAAGCAGATACACTTCCAAACTGCTTCCGCTGCTCACATCCGAAGTAGAAGAGAATGCTGAAGAAGAACATGAGCATAAACTGGACAACACATCCCAGAAAATATAGTTCAACAGATCCATAAGAAACTCAGAAATTTCCCCAAAACTCTGAGCTGCTACACCAACTCAAACTCCTTGGAACCATTCTTCTATAAAGCTGAACCACCGATACCACTCCTGGAATCCCAGACGATAAGGAAACTCAATCTCCAGATGCGAACAAAACTATGACTTCTTGAAGACATCTAGAAAAACTCAGATAACCCAAGAGAACACTCAAACAATCGCAAGTCACTTTTGCGAACCACCCAAACCAAATCCAAGGAAAAACTATTCTCCCTTAACCAAACGGAACAACTTAAACTTAATTAGCCAACCCATCGAAGGAACGGGTCCACTCAAATGTTTCTGAACTCCACTTCAGAATAACTGCTAAGCCAGAAGATCTCTTTCCAACACCGAGAACACTCCAGGCTGCACTGCTGCCACAAATGCCAAAGAATTCCAAAACAAAGCTCTCCGAGAAACTCGAACCTCAAAGCAAACAGAAACTCCGGCTGAACACAGCCACAACACCGAAGCAGACTCACCTCCTTAACTTGTTCCAAAGAAAACATCTTATGGAACATCCATAGTCAATGCATCTCATCACGCAGCTACTACTTCCTGAGGTATCAAAATACCATTACTTGCTTCTGCCCAGCCGACAGATCCAAACTCTACTCATCAACTTCAGAAATGAACTCCGAACCTTCACAGGTTTCCTTCAGAGATTAATGAAGTTCTTCGTCACTACAGAACTCACTCGAGACGGTATTAGGTCTACAGTCTCGATAGATACACTTCCAACCTCAAACATTCAAACTCCAACCAACGGTAGGTCGTGTTACTCACACTACTACCCCATCTACCTTTATAACTTATATTGGAAACCCTGAGCAGGTAACCCAATAGATAGGTAGAAATATATATATATATATATACATATATATATATATTAAAATTACAAATACGCTCTCTCAAGAAAGACACCACCACAGAGCCTAGGTATTCACTCAACCTAATGCTCTGATACCAAGTGAAACAACCCGACTTTCATACCATAGAAAATCGCATCATTTTTAAGAAATAAAGGGATAGAAAAGATAGAGAAGAAGAAAGGAACAACATCAGAATCTAAACAGCGGAATGAATAAATTATATTAATCACATAATACATTACATAGTTTACAACAATTATCAGAGTTACACAAATACACAGCTAAAACAACACATACTGGATAGTTATAAACACCTGTCTAGTTATTACAACTCAATACAACTCAAAGACAACAACTCATAGAACACACAGCGGAATACTGTGTATATATCTACACGTAGAAGCCTCCTGCTCCATTGCTCCTCCACAATTCGTCAAAGCTAACCTGAATCCCTTGGCTACTCATAAAAATTTGAGTACCCAAGAGTTTAAGAAAAACAGAATAAACTTCGGGTCAGACGTGGGTCTTGTGTGAGTAACAGGTTAAAGTTGTTTAACTTTTAAAAAACCTTTTAAAAGAAAAGTATCACGTAAGACTTCCCATACATAAACATGGAAAAGTTTTTACCTTATGCTAACCAAAACGTTTGATAGGAAATCCAGTGATATTATAATAGGTCTAGGGTTTTCAAATAAATATGAAATAGCCGAAACTGTTACATCTATTAAATTCCAGCTACTAGCCACAAAAGTGGGTAATACAATCAAAACCTTTGGCACTTATTGGATTTTGGATTCCATATAATGGCAGGGCTACTAGGGTACCGCCCGTCATAGTACGTGGCCTAGATCACCGTACTGAGGGGTACGCCCGCTCCCCTGCAACACAAGGCCGGACCCATTCCTTACTGAACAGTTCCGAACAAGATAACCCCGTGGTTGTAGCTAGCAACCACCCACACAGCCGAATATAAAGGGACTTCTAGACAGGGGTAAATCTCGCTCTCCAATGGGGGCTACCCATGAAGCCTTGCTGCACCTTCCCTGTTTTAGCCATTCCCGGTTGATGAGGCTTGAGGCTTTGATTACCTTTATAGGATATATCATCTTAGAATGCTCATCGTCCACCCGACTATGTTCTGAAAGCATTCAACCCATACAAGTTCATTCCGGGTTCGAACGAAACCGAAGGCATTATTTCGTTGCACTCATTTTGGAATCACCCTCAGAGTTAACGACGATAACCATTGCCCTCTGAACCACCATCTCGAATCTATAAGAACTAGTCCGTCAAACTCATCACGGAATCACCCACAAAGTTATACTGACGTATAGTCCTCACAGCTCAAGTCTTCACAAAGCTCTACTTGGATTCATGTCCTAACGTTAATTTGGAATCGATGTGGTTTTCAGATATCCAAATATGGAAACCCGATCTCAGTCTCTTCGAAATCCAAAGTGTGTCTTTTAGGTCCAAGTTGTTTTAAAGGTTTAAAACAATTCAATATAGTACCTATATACACACAGATAGATAATTCATAAATCATAATTGATAATCAACATTATCACATAACAGGTAATCCACATTATCAATATCAAAATAGATAATCCATATATCAACATCCCAATTGATAATCTAAGTTATCATCACAATGCAAACCAAGCATTCATATCACACAACCATACTTATCTCATTACTAAGTTCACACAACATCCAAGACAATCAATGTCATCCATTCATACATAAGCAATGATTTACTCATCACAATATAATTAATTTAAAATGAATTAAATTAACTATCTCTAATACTAATTAATTTAAAATGAATTAAATTAATTACTTCATCTTTAATTAATTTAAAATAAATTAAATTAATTACTCATCAATATATCTCTTGCTTACTAAACCATTCAATTGATTACAATCAGTAAATCATTCACTATTAATCACCTTAATTAATCATCCTTGATTAATTACCCTTAATTACATTCATGTAATTATTCTTAATTAATTTTCACAAATTAATTATTCTCAACCAAACAGTAATTAACCTTTAATTACTTCAATTAATTAATTAATCATAATTAATTACATTAATTAATTACCTTTAATTACTTATCATTGATTAATTAATCATAATTAATTATCTTTAATTACATCATTAATTAAAATAATTAATGATCTTTAATTATTCCTTAATTAATTATCTTTCTAAATTAATTACCTTAAGTAATTAACTTATAATTATTAATCCTCACAGATTAATTACATTTAGTAATTTACTAGCTTAATTACTATATTAAACAAATTAATTATCCTTTAATTAATTTCTTAATTAATTCCTTGATTAATTACTAAGTAATTTAATCCAAATTACTTCATTCTTAAACATCATTAATTAATTACAACCTGTAATTATTAATCAATTTCTTAACTGATTAATTTCCAAAATCATTAATTACACATAGTAATTATCTTTAAAATCCAAATGTTTAAAATTAATTAAACTTAATTTAATTAAAATAAACAATCCTATTTAACTTAATTAATTACCTTAAGTAATTAATTAATTTATTTCTTCATTAAGTAATTAAACTCAAACCATTCACAAATGATTATTATTAAATTAATTAATCTAATTAATTATAAAAATTAACTATATAAATTAATTATTAAATAATCATGGTTAATGACCTTCATTAACCATTCTTTAATTATTCATTAAGTAACTAATTTAGATTAACTACAAATTAAATTGTCTTTAATTATTCATTAATTAAAATTAATTATTAAATTAATTAACCTTGATTAAAACTTAATTACATAATTAATAATTCATAAATCATAAAATTAAAATCTAATTAATTATATAAATTGATTAATCATTAATCAATTATTAATTCCAAATTCAATTAATTAATTAAATTAATTAATTAATCTTAATTACCTTATAAATTAAATTAATTCTAAAACATTAATCTTAATTTGAATTTCAAGATAAAACATAACTTAATTATGTTTAAAAACAATTTATTTAAATCAAAGTACCCTTGAAATTACTTTAAATTTTCATTTAAATACAAGTTTTACATTAAAAGTAATTTAAACTTATCAAAGGTTGAAAAATTTTAAACTTATTTAAATTTCAAGACAAAACAAAAGTTTGTCTTAAAAATGAAATCATAAAAATTTGAAGTTAAATTCATTTCAAAATTTTAGAAATTTCAATTCATTCTTAGTTTAAAACTTTCAAATTTAAATCTTCTTTTTAAATTTAAAACTGAAGTTCATATTTAAACTTAGATTTCTAGATTTTAAATAAATCTTCAAATCTTACTCATATTTTAAAAACCTCATTATTAAAAGGTTTAAACTATTTTACCAAAACAAAATAGTTAATTAAGTCAAATTTTTGAAACTTTTATTTTTATTTAAAAATTGGGATTTGAATTTAAATCAAAAATTCAAACTTGAATTTTAATTTAAACTTAAACCTTACATTAAACATAAAACTACAGATTTTAAATTTTTTAAAAAAACCCAGATTTTAAAATAGGTTTCAGAAACCTAAAAACACAGATCAACCCGAGGTCCCCTAGAACTACTTCGGGTTTAAAGCCTGACTACTCCGAGTCATCATCCTACTTGCTTCGAGCAAACTTCAAACCTCCCCTGCAACACACAAACCCAACATCACCATCAGTAATTCATCGCCGTGCATATGCACAGCGACTCCAGCCAACGTTGATCGCCATGGGTGATTGCTTCTCATCAGAATCCATCCCTAAATCACAACATAAACCTCCAATCGATCCTTCACCCAAGAAATCAAAAATCGAGCTCTAAAAACCCGAACCTGAAAACATGTTTCAGGTTTCTGACCCAACCTGTCAACGGCGATTCCTTGTCGCTCCGACCACCTTGAGATCCACCTCTCCGGCCCACCTACTACACATTCACCAAATACCAAAACACTCAATCAACTATCCAGATCGAAAAGACCCTTTTCACAAAACCCATCAAAACTAGGGTTAAATACTGAAAATCAAAACTGCATCCACACTAACCAATTTTATCCACATTTCGGATTTTTCTAAGAATCTATGAACCTTCCTCTATAACTCAGAAGAATCCTGAGTTTTCTCAAGTCACAGATTACAAGAACTTGCTCAAATTCAATTTTTTTTAGTTCAAGAACAAACTGCTACTGAAACTAAACTCTAAAAATCCTACTACTTGATTTAAAAATAAAGTTCCAGTTAATGTTTTTAGTTTATGAAACTGGATTTCAATATTAATATGATTGGTTTTGATCAAGATCAACATACAATGGTGTTACCTGTGTTTACAGAGATAACATCCTGTATTTTACCTCACCTAAATTTTTTAAACCTTAACTTAAGAAAATAAAACAACATTACTTTATAAATTTGAATTCTAATCTATGATAAGCAAACCCTTTTTATTATTTTAAAACCCAGATACAATCTTAAATTAAATCAATTGTAGAAGATTCTTTTAAATAGGATGATGAATCTGGGAACAAAGCAAAGCAAAATCAACATGCATACACAATTATAATTACATCAGACTTTTTATAAGCACACAAACATATTTTTATCTCAAGCATTTAACATGCAACCTAATTACAGTTTAAGATTTAAATGTTACTCATCTTAATTCAATGCAGAGCTCAGTTGTACCCTTTTTTGAAATTTGCAGACAAATGCAGGCAGGACCTTTGTGTTTAAAATCCGAGTTGAAATTTTGTTGAAACGCTCATGATCCCTTCCTATAATCACTTGCATGCAGAGAGTAGATGCAGTTGCTAATTTTCCAAATGCATGCAGATGCTTATCATTCCCAGGTGATATGAAAAATCCATTTCAGATTGCAGAAAAACAGTGTGCAGGCTTATTTGATTTTGAGGAAGTGGAATATGAAGGTTTGTTTACAGATTTAGTTTTGATGAGGAGTTTTTATTTTGTATGGTTGAATATGCAGGGTTTCTTGATAAAGGATTTTTAGGAAGTGCAGAGAAAAATGCAGACAGACTTGATTTTGAGAAAGTGTTTCTGATTTTAGAAATTTCGAAGAATAGTTTATAATTTCTCTTTTGATTACGGAAAATGAAAAAGCAATATGAATGAAGATGCAAGCTTAACTAAATGTATTTTCAGATTTAATTTAAAAAGAAAAATTAAAATAAAATTTACACTTGTATAAATTTTACACATTTGTCAATTTGTATATTAGTTTTTGAACACTTGTCAAATGAATGAAATTAAGAGACCACGCTTGTCACTTTAAAAATGATTAGTATCTAATTTACAAACAAATGTGTGTATTAGCTTAGTTTTAAATTTGTTAGTTTATTTTTAAATATGTGTATAAATTTATAAAAGAAATAAAAACAAATCATGTTTATAAAATAAAACTTATACATATAGAAATTAAACAATTAAGATTTATACTTTGGAATTTCAAATCCAAATTAAATTCAAAATCAAATATTTTCAAATCAAGTTATATACACAAATTCAATTTGAAATAAAAATTACAAATTCTATTCAAAACTTATTTATAAAGACAATACACTATCAATATTGTTTTTATAAATCTCTTATTATTAAATTAAAATCATTTTAATAAAATATCTATTTTGTTAAGCCATAAAACCTTTTGTTAAATTTATTCTAAATTTAAAACTCAAGCCAATTTAATTTAAACATTTAATATTTTTCTTATCAAATTTTAATATCATATATTTATTTATGAAATAGTTTTAAAAACTCAATACTAGTTTATAACAAATCTTCCAAATTATAATATATATATTAGAATTTTAAAACATGATTAAATTATCAAGTTTAAACCAAAATCATTTATTCAATAACTTTAAAAAGCTAATATTAAATAAAACAAAATTTTCAAAATTACTACAAATATTAAAATTAGAAAATATGCTTTACTTATTAAAATTAAAACAATGCCAATCTATTTAAAATACAAACCATATATTTATATTGTAAATAGAAATCAATTTATTATATTTAAAAGATAAAATAACAAATTAGATAATTATTGAAGATGACTATTAAATCTATTTGAATTATTATTAACAAAAATATCAATATCAATTTAATTTTCAATACAGATTATTAAATTGATATTGTTAAAAATTCTGGGATATTACATCAACACAGTTGAAATTCCTTCGCATCAGCTGCCTTTCTTTCACCATCAGCACTTTTTCATTTCTCCTTCTAATTTTTGTAGCTTATCTGCTACACACAAGCATCTCATTTTGTCTCCCCTACTTCCTCCTTAAAAATCTTGCAAAAAATTATTTGGAACGAGAGAAAAAAAGGAAAACATATATAATGGCTGAATGATTTTCGTTCAAAATCGCATCATCCCCTTTTCCCTTCCTCTCAAGCTCAAGCATTGAATCATGGCAGCAGATCTACAGAAGAGATAATAATATGGCCGAGTACGAACCCTGAATCCTCGTTCATATCAATTCGAGATTCAAACAAGATAATGGGACCGCGTCCCTCCTTTCGCTTCAAATCCAATCTGCAAATTTTCTTTTGTTCCCTGCCTCATTTCAAAAATCATTCAAATTAACCGCCCCTCTTTTCAAATCAAAGTCGACATTAAGACAATCAAACGAATACTAATCGCGAGCGCTAAGGGCTTCGATTTCTCCGTCTTTGACTAGGCGTTGCAGCGAAGTTTGGGAAAGGAGGACCAGGAGGCATTCACTTTGGTGGATCGCAATTCGATGTCGAAGGGAGTTCAAGCGCGAGCGACAATGTTCAGTCGATTTGTGGCGGCTGCGTTCTTATAGGGTTGGCTTCGGCTTCGATTTTGGGGACGAGATTAGGCTTGGTCGAGAGGGTGTCGATCTAGGAATATGGAGGGAGGCAGTTTGTCGCTGTCAAGTCGAGGCTACGTTCGTTGTTCGTGAACGAGGAGGTTTCGTCCAGTAAGGTATAGGTTTTAATTTTTATATAAATAATCAATAAATGTATATCAGTAAGTTAGAAAACAGAATTTTCAAACCTATATTCATCTGTATAAAATATATAATTATTAGCAGGGAAATATTAACAGTTTTTCTTTTCTAAAATTTACAGTAAACAGAAATATATTATAGGAGTTTATGTAAAGGTTAGATTTTAATCTATATAGATTATTTCTTATAAATACATATAAAGTTTCAAAAATAAATAAAATTACATTTACACATTTTAAGTTTGCTAATTTATTTTAAAGATAATAGTTTTGGTGAGCTATTTGTTTATTTAAACTATTTAATTTATCTAGTTACTAAAAATAATTTATTTAAAGGAAATTAATTATTCGATGGATGTTAATAAATAATATAATATTGTGCAAGGTCTAAAATCATGGTGAAGTCAAGTCGAGATTGAAGTGGATGGCAATAATAAAATCAAAGGTGGTTTAATCTCACTCATCTGGGATTAATTAAAATTTAAATGGTTGAACTTAAATATTTGGTTGAATGATTGAATTAATTGGATGTGGTATATTATATAGTGGTATATAGTATATATTGGAGTGATTGATTTCCCGCATTATATAGCGGATGAGACCCTATGCACTGCATAATAGCGGATGATATTATATAAATCCCATATACTGCGATATTCCACCTCGAAATGGAATGGGTATTTTATATTGTGCTAACATCTGTGGATGCAGGGAAACAGGTTGGAGGGATCCAATTGGATTCCTCAAATTTATCTAGATTGTTTAATATTCTATGATATGGTTTATGTGATAATCTGTGATAAATTATATTGGTAACTCAAATGTTGGGTGCTATGGTTTGATTGAATATATTCGGATATTCTGAGTTATCAAAAAATGTACAGATTTGGATTTTTAAAAAAATAAAAGAGAGAATTTTAAGTAAATAATTATAGAAATTTGAATAAATCAAAGAACGAATTGGAAAAGAATAAAAGTTGATTTTTGAATTCTAATAAATAAAATTCCAAGAATGGAGAAATAAGGTTTTTGAATAAATGGGAATAAGTGATTTTCTTAAAAACTTAAGTGATACTATGTAAAGGAATGAAGAATTTATTTTAAACAATTCAAGGTTTGAATTTATTTACAAGGATAAAGAAGGAATTTGGAAAATCTGAAATTGATGTTTTCAGTTAAAAAGATTTTAAATCATAATTAAGGAACAAAATCTGAAGTTAATGGATTTTGAAATAAATTGAGAAGAATAGAAATTTATTTCAAAATGGAGTAAATTGGGAATCAATTTGGAAATTGATCTAAGTGTTTGGAATCGAGATTTTAAAAGGAAGTTGAGTCTATGAAACTTAAGTAAAGCAATATATCAGTGGATATTTGGAAGAATAAATTCACGGTGGGAATTTATTAAAGGAATGGGTAAATTTGTTTAAAAATAAATAGTGATTTATTTTTAAAAAATGTGAAATAGAAGCATATTTCCCTGGATAGCCAAGTAAGATTTCAAAACAAATTTTTAAGTATAAGTAAAAAGTTTAAGTTGTTAGAAGTATGTTTTGGATATTTCTAAATGTTTAAATTTTAATGTAAGTATATTTTTCTAATTCATTATAGCAGTAATTATTTAAAGGTGGCTTAGTATTAAGTTTTAATAGTTAGAAACTTAGTTTTATGTTGTACAAAGTAGTTTTATTTTAAATATTCTTAAAGTATGTATTTTGAATAAGTATTAAAGTAATTTTTAATTTAAATGTTTTAAAGGATATTTTATGATAAAGTGTTTTAAATTATTTTAAAAAAAATCTAAAGTTTTTTGTGCTTGGTGTTTTCAGTGGGAATAAATATTTGGGAATTTATTCCATGAGAAGAGTGTGGTTTGAAAACTGTTTTCAAAAGGGTTGAAAGTGGAAATATATCTTGCGAAGATATTTTGAGATTAATAAATAATTTGGGAAATTATTTATTGTTTGATGGTTGTTTGAGAATGTTAATTGATAGTTAAATAACCAACTATCAATATTGGCCAATGCGTTGATTGGTTCGAACAGACCGGGATTAGGATTTATTTCCTGAAAACCACTACGATCCAGTTTGTACGTTTTCATATAGAAAACAAGAGTTTAGATTCGAAGGTGGAGCAGCGAAGTGCAAGGGCCAGTCGCTACTAATCCTGAGGAGATTCCAAAATGGATGTAGTAAGAGTAGTGCCTTCAGTTCCGTTCGAACCCGAAATGGACTTGTATGGATGAATGCTTTCAGAACATCGTCAGGTAGGCGATGAGCATTCTAAGAGATGTGTTCTACAAAGGTAACACTTATCCTCGAGCCTCATCAACTGGGAATGAATGAAAATCAGGTGTTATGAAACAAGGCTAAGTGGGTAGCACCCATTAGGGTGAGGTCATCCTTGTCTAGATGTCCCTTTTTTATTCGGCTTAGTGGGCGGTTGCTGATTCCAACCGCGGGGTGATCGTACTTGGGATTATCCAGTAAGGGGTAGTCCCGGTCTTGTGTTGCAAAGGATTGGGAGTAATCCTCGGCACAGTGATCTAGGCCACGTACTGTGATAGGTGGTACCCCAGTGCCTAGTCATTAGTTGGAAATCCATTCTCCGTACGCGCCTTTTACGGTTTTTGTTTGTAGAACCCACTTTGTGGCTAGTATGCTGGAATTTAATTAATGTAACAATTTTATCTATTTGAATAAGTATTTGCATGTAGACCTTATTATAATATCAGAGGATTTTGATAAAAAGTGTTTTGGCTACCGTAAGGTAAAAACCCGACATGTTTATTTGTGGCGTGATCTTACGAGATGCTTTTGTTTTCAAAGGATTTTGAAACTTTAATAATCAATTTGAGTGTGGTTTCTCACGCAGGTATTCCAGACCGACTCAGGTGTTATTTAACTATAATGCTCGGGTCTGACCGAGTATTATAGAATACAGGAAAGGATGTTGTGGAGCTCAAGAGATGAGCTGCATGGCGATACGTACTTCCGTATTTGTGTTAAATATTCCGCTGTTATTCAGATTGTGAGGGCAGGTTATGATTACTGTCCAGTTGTGTGTTATGTATACTCTGATGATGTAATGTATAAACAGATTTGTTTTTTTTTGTGAAAAGATCATTTATTATCTATTATATCTTATTCCGCTGCGATGGTTGGATTCTGATGTTGTTTTCTTTTTTCTTCATCTGCCTCTTCTTCTTTATCCCAAATGGTTTGTATTTCCATACATCTTGAGTTGATTGAGGGAGAATAGTGTCGAATCTAGGAGTACAGATTTGCGGGTCGTTTCACTCAAATTTTCACCTCCTAAATTATTCAAACATTCCATCCTACGTTCTATAACAACTAGCAAGCATCTAAATATGGTAAATCCTATTATATTCAACAATAAAACCATAGCAATAAAAGTCCTAAATCTAAGTGGAATTCTAACTAAAGAAAAATGCTAATCTAAGATAGAGATAGAGTAAAAACAATCGACTATATAACTCTTTCTACATGTACCTTACATACCCCACATGCAGTGTAAACTCTATACCTTTAAGTCACTACTCCAAAGACAGTCTCCGTTAAATCCAATGGATGATTTAAAAGATTATGTCTACTCCTTGTTCAAAGTCATATCCAAACTTCCAAATTCTATTTTCCATAAAATCACCCCCGCATCCCTTATCTGTACTGACCATAACACTTAATGTTTCCAAATAAATTTTCTTCAGTTATCAAGGAACATTTGAATTCACACCAATCGGTAGTACTTTCTTATTTTACTTAGTATCCATTTAATTCAGTACATGTTTTCGTCAATTTCCCCAATCATGTTTTATCTTAATAGCTCAAAATCCATTATTGAAATCCCTTATCTAAATTCTTATCTTCACTAACAAAAATTAGAAAAATACTTCTTTATAATCCTTGTCCATAATCCAAATTGAAAAATCGTTTATAAGCAAAGGCCATAACTTTACATAGATCGTTAGTCTCCAAATCATATCTATCCTAATATTCTAAATACTTTATCCAGTTTATAGGAAACACCAACTCATATGATCTTAATACTCATCTGTATTGGAGTATTTCTAAATGCTTATCCAACATACCAAAATACTTTTCCTCGAATAGTTTTATACCAAATCTAATATAGAATATCCTTTAAAATCAAAAACTCATTCTTAATACCCTTCTTGATCAAAATCCAAGTTCAATTGATTTTCTAATAATAAACAGTAAGTGGTATTGTTGCCCATATATCATTATACTCTCTTACTATTCTTTCATATTATGGAAAAGACAATTCAACAGGAAAGGTGCCTCGCCATATAAATCAAATCGACATAATACTAAGAATACTAGTAACCTAGTACCCGAAACAAATCTAGGAATATCATAAAAAGGGATGATGGCCTTGCACAGTGAACATTTCATCAAACTTATGTCACATCCAATCCTAATTATATACTTGTTGTTTTAACCATCACTTAAGTATCAACAATCTATAATTTTCACCCCCAAAGCAAATGCAGTAAGACGACAATCACTTACTTGGAGAACTACATCCATCGGATCCACTTAACATAAATGGTGTAACATTACCCGAAATGTCAGGTCAATGACAACCGTCCTCAAATCAACTCAAATAATCTACCTTTTACAACGTTATCAAAAAACCAATAAATTATAAATATTATTTGCTTCCATCTCCTATCCTTACTGCACAACACTAAATAATAGAATGCAAATGTCCGTTAATTTCAATTTTTTCACTATGGACTGATCACCAGGTCAGATCACATAGTAGCCTCATTAGGACCTTATCCTAAAATAAAATCTCACTACTTTAACAAAAATCTTCACCCACATGTCCAAAATGTTTCAATTAATAGATTAGCGGGATCTAGTCAATTCAAAGTCCAATATCTCTTATCTCCCTTATACTAGCAAATTTTTCGAGTCAACTCTACTTCAAATTTATCTTTAATTTTTCAATATCAAATAAGTATAATATAGGCTTAAATCTCCTTAATATGATTTGTGACCAATTTATTTTATTATTAGGTAAGTGTCTTTTCTCTATTTTTCTTTAACACAATAATTTGGTTTAATTTTCTCTTTCTAATTATAACCACAATCTTTCTTTCATTAACCCAGAAATTCTCTTATCCAAATTCTGACTGTAACGTCCCGAAAATTTTCGACTTTCGAAAATTCAACATCGATACTCACTTTATCGACTGCCGAGAAATCGAAGGCCAAAAACCCGAAATGTTATGGTTTAAGAAAAAGAATTTAAGAAAAGAGAAGAGAAAAAGACAGACAAAGAAGAAGATGAGAAAAAGATAGAAGAAGATAGGAGATATAGAAAATAGAGGGAAAAGAAAATAGGACAGAAAAAGATAGAAAATAGAAAACAGAGAAAACATAGAGAAAGAAAATGGAAAATAGAACTATAGAACGGAACAGAAAACAACAGAACAACAGAATCTCACAATTCGCAGCGGAACAACATATAATAATAAATGAATAATCTTTAAACAAGGAACTATATCAGTTATTACATTACATTACATCATTACATCATATCATCAGAGTATACAACATCATACAACAAACAGTGCAGCGGAAAAGAAATACTATATACTAGTAATACGCCATGCCATCCAGCTTGCCTCCAGCAACTCCAAAATATCCAGAATATCCTGATAAACCTTAACTCTTGACTGCCCGTGTGGAAATTGGTGGGCACCCAGAGTTTTGGAAGGAAAACAATAAACTCCGAGTCAGTCATGTGACTGGTGTGAGAACTCAAAACAGTTTATTTATCTTTAAAAATCAAAATAGAGCAATATTTTTAAGGTCAATTCGCAATACTTTTAAAAATGAGACTACCATAAGGCCTCCTGCCACACACACAATGCAAACGCAGACTTGGAGAAGATTTCTCCTTATGATAGCCAAAGATGCTTGATACGCATTAAAACCAAATCAATTTTGATATTATTATTAGTGCATAGTGTAGAAGAAATTCATTTCGAAAGTAGAATATAAATCTTAGCCAGCATAGGTACCATTATATTATGCCTACTATAGCTACCATTTTAAATGGCAGGTTCTACAACTAAAACCGTACAAGTTTCGTATTGCTTCTTTGGATTTCCAACAAATGGTCAGGCCAAGGAACTTCCCATTGCCACATGAGAATGCCTCTGGAAGGACATTCTCGAGAACCAAACCGGAACTCTGCCAACACAAGGCCGGGTTACCCCTAACTGGGTAACTACTGACACGAGCACGCCATTCCCCGATCGTAAACGACCTTTCTCACGGGATCCCGATAACCAACAACCACAAAGTAATAAATTCGCAGTAACCACATAGGTTAAATATCTGGGCTCCATACCATGATACCACCTCTATCCAGAAGGAAATGCACATACCCTAAAGGGAGCTACCCCTCATAACCTTGCTGCATCTTTTCTGTTTTGACCATTTCCGGGGTGTGAGGCTCGACGAAGTCACATCCACAAAAACATACTTTATACAAAAGCCATGCTTTGGGTCAACAAATGATCATAGAAATGATCACCAAGATAGACGATCAAATAAATGATCCTATCACAAATAATCAACACAATGATCATTTACAGCAACGCTCAGCATGTCACATTACCAAATTGGGAATATATCGCTGATAACATTCAACTACATAACCTCTGAGCTCGTACGTCTCAGAGAAGGGTGTTAAGCTAAAAGAATAAATTCTCCGCCACCAACAGAAATATATTTGAAAGAAATCTGCTTTATATCTCAATTTGTAACGTCAGACATACAATCCATACAAGTCTGTTCTGGGCTCGAACAAAACCGAAGGCACTTACAAAGAAGTCCTTGCAATCCGGATATTCACAATCCTGATCGGATTTCCCATCACTTAGGGAGTCTCTATACCGTTGCAACTCAGTGCAGAGACAATCGACAGGTCATCCTATCGCTCTCGCAAATACCGGGTCTTCAACACCGATCTTCAATGCAATTTACAACGACGTATCACATATTCGGAATGGGTTATACGACCCCATGGTCCTTTCCCGGTTAACCCGAATAGTGAGCGCTTATTCAAAAATAAGTGTGGCATTCACATTCAAACAAATCACATCAAATACCCATTCAAAGGGAAATATTGATAGTCAGTTATTGAACTATCAATGGATATGCACACATCACCAGTTTCCAAATAATTTTCCAAATTATTTATTTTCCAAAATATCTTCACTAGATATATAATTTCACACTTCAAAAATAAATCAACATTTATTTTTTTAAATCAAATTCCACTTTCTTTTATAAATTACTTAGTGAATTTATAATCCAAAATATCTATGAATATTCGATTTCAATTATTCATTTCAATATTCCTTTTCAATTTATCTTCAAAAAGATAAATTCTCAAAATATTCACTTTATATTGGAAAACATTTCCATACTTATTTATTCATAAGTAATTCACAAATTTTATTTATTTTCAACACTTAGAAAATATTCAATATACTTAAATCGAAATTAAGTATATATTTCATTCTTTAAGGAAATCATTCTCATAAACATATTTATTTGGGCCCAAAACGAATGTTGCTTAAAACAACGTTACGACAACCCAAAATCACTAGTATGGGGATTCGAAATTAAAATATATATATAAATCCCAATACCATACAAAACATTTCCTTTCGGAAATCATTTACTATAACAACAGTGTTATAGTCCACCATTCCCTTTTCATTTCTCGAAAACGTCTATTTCAACAATAAATGTTGAAATCTATGGTTTCGAATCTCAACACGTTTTAAAACATCGTTAGATCGTTTTAAATTCCATTTAAACATCACATTCAAAACATTCTTTAACATCTTATTCATTATTCAAAAACGTGAATATACTACGTTAACAACTTTCATCACTTCTATTCATTTTATTTTAAAGGATCTTTCACAGTCAAAAATGTGAATATAACTCCATTAATAGGTTTCAACAATTTACTTATCAAAATAAGTTGTTTGCGAATTTATAAAACAACGTTTATAAATTCCATTTCTATTTATTTTATAACAACTTCCTTTATAAATCTCCTTTATTAGCCTATTCGATTTATATCCCAATTATGAACTAAAAGTCCATATTATAAGTTAAATGCTTATAAAACGATTATTTTACAAAATCGTTCTTTTTAACTTCCCAAATTATAAATCTTATAACTTATAAGATTCATTCATTTACCCAAAACCATTATTTTAATAACTTAATAAATTTTATAAACCTACTGCTTATAAATTTCCATTTATAACTTCACCGTATAAAATTCCATAAATTCCATTCAATTATGAAATTCTTTTTTCACTTCATTCAAACACTTATAAAAACTCATTTTATAATGTCCATTTTTCAATTTATAAATATCCATTTATAAATCTCTTAATATAAATCAATTTATATTATCCTTTTAAAACATATTTAATTTCCTTTATAATTTCACCATTTTGATTTATAAAATAATTAAATTTTATAAATCCTATATTTTCAACGTTTATAATAAATTCCAAAAATCCTGATTTAATCATTTTTTTAAATCATTAGCATCATATTCTCAAAAATCAGTTTTTAACTATTTTTCTCAAAAATCATAATTTTTATAACTTTAAAAATTATAACGTTATTTATTTAAAATGAATCAATTCCAAAAATATTTTATAAACGTATACTTTCAAAAAAATCACTTTGAAATCATTTTAAAATTCCAAATTTGGTCCAATGATGCTACACACCAAATAGTCAATCACGACTACAACGATATCATATATCGATATGATAATCCATCAAATATCAAAATATCTGAAATCAAATAAATACTGTTGAGGAATCCAGTTGGATCCCTCCAACCTGTTTTCCTGCATCCACAAACATTAGCACAATACCAATTTCGCTCCTGTACGAAATTATCGCGGTATATGGGATTTAAAATATTATCCGCTTAATAACGGCGCAATAGGGTCTCATCCGCTAAACAAAAAAATGCGGGAAATCAATAACTCCAATATATACATATGCCAATATATATATATTGCTATTATATATAATACCAATTTCACTGTTTATGAAATATTCGCGGTATATGTTTTTAATAAATAACATCCGCTTACTAACGGCGCATAATGTCTATTTTAACAATCAATAGATATCAATTATCATTCAAACATGCATTCAAATATTTTAAATCTAACTATTTAAAATAAAAATCGAAACTGACTCGATTGAGTGAGAAGTTCTCACCTTGATTTTATTTCCGTTTTAGCGATTTATTTCGAATAAAATTAAACGGACGTTTAATTTTACACGAAATTTTCACTAACTCCAAACGACTCCAATCCAATTTCATCGCGTAGTGCTCGTCCATACGATTCCAACGCAACTGGTTTCGCGCGTTTTCGACCTCGTATGAAAAAGATATTGATTTTTGAAGTTTGCTCGTATTTATATACACAAATACAACATAATATAAAATTTTATAACCTACAACCTGCATCCACCGTCCATCACAGATCCAACGGCCCCCCCTTCATCTTCCACTCACGTTACCTTCTCCAGTACAACACATACATGCCAAACCCACTCTCATAGATTAGGGTTTATTTTTGCCACCACCTCGCTCGACTAGGACTCGATCAGGAAACGCCATCTCGAAGCCTTCACCTCCCTCCATGTTCGGCCTGAATATCCCCAAGCTCGGTCCCCCCCTATCTCGAATTGCGTGCGCAAGTGCTGCCGAACGCGGCCCCCTAGACGCCACCACGTCACTCCATTTTTGATCATGACCGTTGAACTTCAAGCTCTCGTCGTGCTCTACCATTTCCTAGTTGGAAGTTTGTTGAATTGATTCACGGATTGGAAGAAATCGAGGGGGAAAGGATACTAATTTCTGGCCGTTCATGTATGTGGAGGCGGCTGTGCATTGCTAGAGTTAGGTTTCTTTTTATTTATTTATTTTTAATTGTGAATGGTGTATTTATAGAAAATTTTCGAACACTATTCATCCGGAAATTCCGAACTCCGATTTACGCGCCGTAACCAGCGTTTCTAGGGTTTACCCCGCATTTCGGACACAATGGAACAGGTTTCGAAAGCTAATTCAGACATCTGTGCGAGTTATGGCTATAAACGCTCAATTTGAATTAAACCGATTTAAGCGATTTTCTAGGCGTTTTAATTTGTACCGGACAAACGGTAAATCCAATTGACTTGAAATTTGAAACCTTACAATAATATCACATTACGGATCCGATGAAACTGTTTTCGTCGAAATCCGAGACTTTTTGAAAAATGGCTATTTTAACTCGCCAAATTAATATTAAAAATAATTCGATGCGTTTCAAGCTGCCACGATCAAACGGTAACTCCGATTGACACGAAAATTGAAATCCGGTAATAAATAACTATTACGGATCTAATGGAACTGGTTTCGTTCAATTCTGAGACTGTTCAAAAATTGACTATTTTCACTAGTCGATTTTAATATTAAAATATTCAATTTTCACAAATTAACTTTTAATTCGATTTTAAAAATTCTAAAATATCATTCTAACTTCAACATGATAAAATAAAATTTCACAAATCATTTTCAATCATATTTAACTCAATTTTCAATTATTTCCATAATTTAACATATTAAATTATCGATTTAATTATCCAATTAAATCCAATAATTCAAGATAATAATTTATTCGACTTATAAATTCACTTATTTATATTTAAAATTAATTAAATATTCAAATTGTAATAAATAAAAATTCTGGGTCGTTACAATCTTCCCCCCTTAAAAGAATTTCGTCCTCGAAATTATTAAGTAAGAAAAGTTACAGAATCTATTAACTTTCCCAAAATTCATAGTTAAACTTCTTACAATAACTTTACTAAGTTTTCAAATCATACTTAGTTATCTTTTCAAAAACAACTACTATTGTTTAACTTTCAATTCAAAATCAAAGTTAAAGTTTTCAAAATTTTCCAATTTTCTCAAAAAATTTCTAACGCTTTAAATTTCCGGAAAAATTCGCCATAGTCTCCTTTGCGCGGCTCGATCCGAAAAAAAAATGACAGTATATATATCACAAATATACATCTCATCAAGTAATGAGGCATCCCGCAGGGAAAAAGTATAAAAGTACGGTATTTAATCCGAGATATGTACGTTATATTTTATTAGCAAGCATATACGGCTAATATAGCGCGGAAGCGAGCTCCAAATGCGAAGCAAACGCGATCCGCACCTACTAATCACTCAACAAACAACATGAGAATCATGCATGTAGAAAATAGTATCGATATACAACATATAGCAACATAATAACTGTATATGCCAACATAGCAAATGAAACAAAACAACAAATGCAAACATCAACCAACTATCATCCAACTAACATACATAACCAATAAATATTCACTTATATTCTCATTAATATTCAATGAATTGGTTTTCAATTTAATCACATTTGATTCATTTACATTGGGTTTACTAACATTCATTTTCAATTTGCTTATATTCACTAATTCATATTCAAGTTGGTTCACTTCCAATTCAAATTCAATTCTATTTAAGTTTCACTTAACTTCCAATTGAATTTCAATTACTTTAGCTTCCAATTTTATTAAATCAATTTCATTAACACTTAATGAATTATATACAATCAACTAACAATCATGTAACAATCAATGTATATTAATTACAACCAAATTCCTTTGCTTACAATTGGTTTAATTTAATTGATTTTCATTCAATTATTCAACTTTCTAATAACATTAGATTTTAATGAATTACACTTATATTCATTATTTCATATCAACTTAATCCACATTTAATTGATTAATATTCAATCCATTCATTCAATTCTATTACAAAAGTTGAATTTCGTTTATATAACTCAAGTTCATATCCATCACTTAATTTTATTAATTTACTTTGATACTAATATCAACTTCATTCCATATCACTTAAGTTATATTTCATTTTATAAACATCACTTGGTTTTACTTAACTTAAATTCCCATTTATAAATCAATTCAGCTTCCAATTCTAAGTAAATTTTCCATTTAACTTTAAATTCATTTTTATTTACAACTAAATTCATAAATATATTCATATAGTTTCACTTCTTATATATATAAGTTTATTTCACAATTGTAAATCACTTTAATTATAATTCAATTCTTATAATTCTTTTTGCTTATACAATTCCTTTATTTAGATTATTCAAATAACTAAACAATCAACTTATATACACTTTAATAATTCTGAAAATTATTTCTTCATATACAAAATATACTCAAGGTAAAATTATTTCATTTACCCAATTTTAAAACAATACTGTGTCGAATTGTTCTATTCAAGTGTTTAGAAACCCCTTCGGCATAGTTGTCGAGACCACGCTGACGAAGGTTCATATACCACTTAACAAACCAATCATCACAATATAAAACAATTTCATATTCACTAACAAATACGCTCTCATAGCTATTATTTCACTCAAACTCATTCTAGAGTACTGCTGACTCTATCTCTAATGAGTAATACCCAACAGAACCATGGTTGTCGCTTAACCATATGCTCCGATACCAAATGTAACGACTCGGAGGTAGCGGTCACAACCGGTAGGCTTTTCAACCATCCCAGCCCCACCGTGGCTTACACTGGTACCCCGGACCTTGCTTTTACGGCCAGCCTCTCGACTGTCTCAGGTTACACCTAACCAACCCCCTAAAAGAGGACGTGTGGGGGTAAGAGTCTCCCGTTCGCCACCTAACCGCGAAGCGAGAACCCCCCATCACATAGCCCAAAGCTTAACAAGACTGGTGTGAGAACTCAAAATAGTTTATTTATCTTTAAAAATCAAAATAGAGCAATATTTTTAAGGTCAATTCGCAATGCTTTTAAAAATGAGACTACCATAAGGCCTCCTGCCACACACACAATGCAAACGCAGACTTGGAGAAGATTTCTCCTTATGATAGCCAAAGATGCTTGATACGCATTAAAACCAAATCAATTTTGATATTATTATTAGTGCATAGTGTAGAAGAAATTCATTTCGAAAGTAGAATATAAATCTTAGCCAGCATAGGTACCATTATATTATGCCTACTATAGCTACCATTTTAAATGGCAGGTTCTACAACTAAAACCGTACAAGTTTCGTATTGTTTCTTTGGATTTCCAACAAATGGTCAGGCCAAGGAACTTCCCATTGCCACATGAGAATGCCTCTGGAAGGACATTCCCGAGAACCAAACCGGAACTCTGCCAACACAAGGCCGGGTTACCCCTAACTGGGTAACTACTGACACGAGCACGCCATTCCCCGATCGTAAATGACCTTTCTCACGGGATCCCGATAACCAACAACCACAAAGTAATAAATTCGCAGTAACCACATAGGTTAAATATCTGGGCTCCATACCATGATACCACCTCTATCCAGAAGGAAATGCACATACCCTAAAGGGAGCTACCCCTCATAACCTTGCCGCATCTTTCCTGTTTTGACCATTTCCGGGGTGTGAGGCTCGACGAAGTCACGTCCACAAAAACATACTTTATACAAAAGCCATGCTTTGGGTCAACAAATGATCATAGAAATGATCAACAAGATAGACGATCAAATAAATGATCCTATCACAAATAATCAACACA
The DNA here is from genome assembly GCA_030765085.1 of Allium cepa. Taxonomy (NCBI): domain Eukaryota; kingdom Viridiplantae; phylum Streptophyta; class Magnoliopsida; order Asparagales; family Amaryllidaceae; genus Allium; species Allium cepa. Next base: position 181,437,993 of record CM060940.1, read on the forward strand.
ATGATCATTTACAGCAACACTCAGCATGTCACATTACCAAATTGGGAATATATCGCTGATAACATTCAACTACATAACCTCTGAGCTCGTACGTCTCAGAGAAGGGTGTTAAGCTAAAAGAATAAATTCTCCGCCACCAACAGAAATATATTTGAAAGAAATCTGCTTTATATCTCAATTTGTAACGTCAGACATACAATCCATACAAGTCTGTTCCGGGCTCGAACAAAACCGAAGGCACTTACAAAGAAGTCCTTGCAATCCGGATATTCACAATCCTGATCGGATTTCCCATCACTTAGGGAGTCTCTATACCGTTGCAACTCAGTGCAGAGACAATCGACAGGTCATCCTATCGCTCTCGCAAATATCGGGTCTTCAACACCGATCTTCAATGCAATTCACAACGACGTATCACATATTCGGAATGGGTTATACGACCCCATGGTCCTTTCCCGGTTAACCCGAATAGTGAGCGCTTATTCAAAAATAAGTGTGGCATTCACATTCAAACAAATCACATCAAATACTCATTCAAAGGGAAATATTGATAGTCGGTTATTGAACTATCAATGGATATGCACACATCACCAGTTTCCAAATAATTTTCCAAATTATTTATTTTCCAAAATATCTTCACTAGATATATAATTTCACACTTCAAAAATAAATCAACATTTATTTTTTTAAATCAAATTCCACTTTCTTTTATAAATTCCTTAGTGAATTTATAATCCAAAATATCTATGAATATTCGATTTCAATTATTCATTTCAATATTCCTTTTCAATTTATCTTCAAAAAGATAAATTCTCAAAATATTCACTTTATATTGGAAAACATTTCCATACTTATTTATTCATAAGTATTTCACAAATTTTATTTATTTTCAACACTTAGAAAATATTCAATATACTTAAATCGAAATTAAGTATATATTTCATTCTCTAAGGAAATCATTCTCATAAACATATTTATTTGGGCCCAAAACGAATGTTGCGTAAAACAACGTTACGACAACCCAAAATCACTAGTATAGGGATTCGAAATTAAAATATATATATAAATCCCAATACTATACAAAACATTTCCTTTCGAAAATCATTTACTATAACAACAGTGTTATAGTTCACCATTCCCTTTTCATTTCTCGAAAACGTCTATTTCAACAATAAATATTGAAATCTATGGTTTCGAATCTCAACACGTTTTAAAACATCGTTAGATCGTTTTAAATTCCATTTAAACATCACATTCAAAACAATTTCTTTAACATCTTATTCACTATTCAAAAACGTGAATATACTACGTTAACAACTTTCATCACTTCTATTCATTTTATTTTAAAGGATCTTTCACAGTCAAAAATGTGAATATAACTCCATTAATAGGTTTCAACAATTTACTTATCAAAATAAGTTGTTTGCGAATTTATAAAACAACGTTTATAAATTCCATTTCTATTTATTTTATAACAACTTCCTTTATAAATCTCCTTTATTAGCCTATCCAATTTACATCCCAATTATGAACTAAAAGTCCATATTATAAGTTAAATGCTTATAAAACGATTATTTTACAAAATCGTTCTTTTTAACTTCCCAAATTATAAATCTTATAACTTATAAGATTCATTCATTTACCCAAAACCATTATTTTAATAACTTAATAAATTTTATAAACCTACTGCTTATAAATTTCCATTTATAACTTCACCGTATAAAATTCCATAAATTCCATTCAATTATGAAATTCTTTTTTCACTTCATTCAAACACTTATAAAAACTCGTTTTATAATGTCCATTTTTCAATTTATAAATATCCATTTATAAATCTCTTAATATAAATCAATTTATATTATCCTTTTAAAACATATTTAATTTCCTTTATAATTTCACCATTTTGATTTATAAAATAATTAAATTTTATAAATCCTATATTTTCAACGTTTATAATAAATTCCAAAAATCCTGATTTAATCATTTTTTTAAATCATTAGCATCATATTCTCAAAAATCAGTTTTTAACTATTTTTCTCAAAAATCATAATTTTTATAACTTTAAAAAATTATAACGTTATTTATTTAAAATGAATCAATTCCAAAAATATTTTATAAACGTATACTTTCAAAAAAATCACTTTGAAATCATTTTAAAATTCCAAATTTGGTCCAATGATGCTACACACCAAATAGTCAATCACGACTACAACGATATCATATATCGATATGATAATCCATCAAATATCAAAATATCTGAAATCAAATAAATACTGTTGAGGAATCCAGTTGGATCCCTCCAACCTGTTTTCCTGCATCCACAAACATTAGCACAATACCAATTTCGCTCCAGTACGAAATTATCGCGGTATATGGGATTTAAAATATTATCCGCTTAATAACGGCGCAATAGGGTCTCATCCACTAAACAAAAAAATGCGGGAAATCAATAACTCCAATATATACATATGCCAATATATATATATATTGCTATTATATATAATACCAATTTCACTGTTTATGAAATATTCGCGGTATATGTTTTTAATAAATAACATCCGCTTACTAACGGCGCATAATGTCTATTTTAACAATCAATAGATATCAATTATCATTCAAACATGCATTCAAATATTTTAAATCTAACTATTTAAAATAAAAATCGAAACTGATTCGATTGAGTGAGAAGTTCTCACCTTGATTTTATTTCCGTTTTAGCGATTTATTTCGAATAAAATTAAACGGACGTTTAATTTTACACGAAATTTTCACTAACTCCAAATGACTCCAATCCAATTTCATCGCGTAGTGCTCGTCTATACGATTCCAACGCAACTGGTTTCGCGCGTTTTCGACCTCGTATGAAAAAGATATTGATTTTTGAAGTTTGCTCGTATTTATATACACAAATACAACATAATATAAAATCTTATAACCTACAACCTGCATCCACCGTCCATCACAGATCCAACGCCCCCCCTTCATCTTCCACTCACGTTACCTTCTCCAGTACAACACATACATGCCGAACCCACTCTCATAGATTAGGGTTTATTTTTGCCACCACCTCGCTCGACTAGGACTCGATCAGGAAACGCCATCTCAAAACCTTCACCTCCCTCCATGTTCGGCCTGAATATCCCCAAGCTCGGTCCCCCCTTATCTCGAATTGCGTGCGCAAGTGCTGCCGAACGCGGCCCCCTAGACGCCACCACGTCACTCCTTTTTTGATCATGACCGTTGAACTTCATGCTCTCGTCGTGCTCTACCATTTCCTAGTTGGAAGTTTGTTGAATTGATTCACGGATTGGAAGAAATCGAGGGGGAAAGGATGCTAATTTCTGGCCGTTCATGTATGTGGAGGCGGCTGTGCATTGCTAGGGTTAGGTTTCTTTTTATTTATTTATTTTTAATTGTGAATGGTGTATTTATAGAAAATTTTCGAACACTATTGATCCGGAAATTCCGAACTCCGATTTACGCGCCATAACCAGCGTTTCTAGGGTTTACCCCACGTTTCGGACATAATGGAATAGGTTTCGAAAGCTAATTCGGACATCTGTGCGAGTTATGGCTATAAACGCTCAATTTGAATTAAACCGATTTAAGCGATTTTCTAGGCGTTTTAATTTGTACCGGACAAACGGTAAATCCAATTGACTTGAAATTTGAAACCTTACAATAATATCACATTACGGATCCGATGAAACTGGTTTCGTCGAAATCCGAGACTTTTTGAAAAATGGCTATTTTAACTCGCCAAATTAATATTAAAAATAATTCGATGCGTTTCGAGCTGCCACGATCAAACGGTAACTCCGATTGACACGAAAATTGAAATCCGGTAATAACTAACTATTACGGATCCAATGGAACTAGTTTCGTTCAATTCTGAGACTGTTCAAAAATTGACTATTTTCACTAGTCGATTTTAATATTAAAATATTCAATTTTCACAAATTAACTTTTAATTTGATTTTAAAAGTTCTAAAATATCATTCTAACTTCAACATGATAAAATAAAATTTCACAAATCATTTTCAATCATATTTAACTCAATTTTCAATTATTTCCATAATTTAACATATTAAATTATCGATTTAATTATCCAATTAAATCCAATAATTCAAGATAAAAATTTATTCGACTTATAAATTCACTTATTTATATTTAAAATTAATTAAATATTCAAATTGTAATAAATAAAAATTCTGGGTCGTTACACTGACCGTCTTTAAGATTCATGTTTCTAAGTTGCATATCCATGGAACTTACGAATTTTATTTACTTGGGTAGGAAGTTTAGAATATTCTCCAAACGCATATGTGATTTCTTTCTCCATCCAATTTCATGTCAATGTCAAGATCATGACATTTGTCAAAAGCGTGCGCAATCCACTAATCCTTATTTAAGGCATATTTCTATATGCATCCAACATCATCCAATGATGATTTATTCAACTACTTAAAGATTAATAAATTTAAAATCATAACAAATCATAATTAGATGGATCACTCCTCTAGATGGATTCGACACATATTGAATTCATGCACTATTCGAGATTTATATTTTAAAGTATTTACCACCACATTACTTATTCAAAATTTCTACCCACCTCCTATCACAATCTACTTTCCCTTCTTTATTACAGATGGTGGCATTTTTGCACTTGTATCTACTTCCATTGCATAAGCCTTTTCTTCCTTATTTTCTTCCTAGCTTTTAAATCATTCTTAGTTTTAACGTTTCATAATTCCATTTACATACTTTAACAGTAAAGATATACTGATGGAAACTAATCACGACATCAAAATTTAAAAATTATGCCTGCTTTTGAAATGCAACATCAATTTTAAAAATATAGTTTTATAAAATGTCCCATTTACTTAGTAGACATAAAATATAATCTTTCCATTAAACATTTCATTTGTTTTATATTTTAACTCCAACGCCGACTTTTTTAACTTCAATAACTTATATTAATCATTTTAAATACATTTGAATTTCAATTAAATTATGTTTATTTCATAAAAACTCTTACTTTATTTCAAAATATCATTTCGTAAAATTTATATCCATTTCATCGTATACAAGTATATATCATTTTATTTTGTAAATAGAGAATTTCCAACACTTCTAAATAATGCATCATATATCTTAATATATGCAAATACATTTTTAAAATATACTTTTGCTATTACAATATTCATTTCAATTTAGAAAACCACTTTCGACTCTATAAACCATACGTACATACATATTTACATAAATGTATGTATGTATGTATGTATTCAAAAGCTTATACCACAAGTGTTTAAATTTCCATCTAAATATATATGTATTAAACAGAAAAATCTCACTTACTTTGAAATAAGACATTAAATTTCTTTTTCTAAAATCTTCATATACATATAATATTTTATAAATATAATATTAGCTCCTCAATTCTTTTATTAACAAAATTTCTAGTTCCAGTTTTCAAAAAAAATTAACCTTCCAGTGATTTCTTGAAATTTTTTGCAACGTCCCGGAAATTCTGTTCCCGAAAATTCCAGATAGATAGGAAAAGAAGAAAAGAGATAGAAGAAGAAACAAAAATGAAACACAGAATCTCACATTCGCAGCGGATCAAAATATAATATCAAATAAAAATAACAGTTATACAAGGAAAAACTGTATCAATTAATTTACATTAATACATCAGAGTTACAACATTACATAAATGCTGGACAGTTAAAGTTAACTTGTCCCGGAGACAAAAAATAATAATAACACATCGGAATATGCCATACATCCTGCCGCCCAGCGCGCCTCCTGAGCTCCAGAACGTCGTTCCTTGAAAATCTGTAATACTCGGTCTGACCCGAGCATTACATCAAAGTAACACCCGGGTCAGGCTGGAAACCAGCATGAGTAAACCCATATAATATGAAATACCAATCTAAGACATGTGTGAATATCAGGGCGACTCGTACCCTTTACGAGTTCTCATAGCCAACATTTATCTCACAATAATTTTCCGGTTAAATATCCATATTACACAATTCATTCCATTCCAGCCTGTTTAATACCACATATCCAATTATAAAGAATTTTGTATATTACAAATCGAAGTGGTTCCGGGTATTTACTGATACCCGACTCCGGTCTCTTCGAATCTCAAGTCATCTTAATCCAAGTTATTTAATTAAATACAATTCAGTTTAATATACAGGATGTTACTTTTTACACAGCAATTCACTATTAATAGATAACCACATTATCACTGTTTAAACCAATCATATCATATCACATAGCAACACAAATCACATATCAGGGATATCAACTAATCTAAGGCATACAATATCATCCAATCACTCATAAGCAAGATTAATTTGTCATACCATTTCTAATTAATTTAAAATAAAATAAATAAATTACTTCAATTACTTCTAATCCATCTTACTTAATATTAATTAATTACAAACCATTAATAAATCATCCTGTAACAACCCGCATATTTAATGATTTTATATTTAAATGTTTTATTTAAATATAGCGTCGTGAGTCGGATTTTTGGATCCGAAATGTTACTTTTTGCAAATGGCCGAATTGGGACTCGAAACCACCTCCATTGATTCAAAAATGGAGTTTGCGATCTTTTTGAGTATAAGCTTTGATATGTTTGGAGTAAGTTGAATTTTGCAACTTTTTCTAGTTGGGTTTGGGTTTGGGTTCAGCCCACTAACTATCTAATTGACCCTAACTCAGTCCCTCTCTTCATTCACTTATTCATTTCATAAAAACTTAAGCTAAAAACTGAAAATGGGGGAAGAGAATGGGAATTAGATATTCCAAGCCCTAGTTTCCTCTTGCAACTTGAATTCTTGCTCCAAAATCAAAGAGAAGCCATTGGTAAGCTTCCTCTTCATCTTCTCCTCTTCAATTTCAGAAAGTTTCCTAAACCTAATTTGGGAAATATGTGTTTTGTTCTTAGATTGAAGCTTGTAGAGTTGAAGTGAAGAGTAGTTAGTCTCCTTCTTGAGTTTGAGCTTCTTCTTCTTTGTTTTGAGTTAAAAGGTGAGTTTTGAACTCACATCTACTTCTCCTGATATTATTGATGTAAGGTGAGATTTCATCTCACATCTATGCTTATATCCATCTTTAATTGTTGGGTATGAATTCCTAACACTTGTTCATATGCACTTGCTTTTGGTTTGGATTGAATTGGTGAATATCCAAAATTTTAGTGTTTGGTTTCAATTCTTTAAAGATCCTAACTTTGATGTTTGAACATGTTTTTGGTGGCGAATCGGAGAGCTAATGGAGCTGGGGTATCTATTGGCTAAGGCTCCCTAGACCCATTGCTCGACCGATTGCGTTTTGGAAGAATTTGCACTTCATTGAAAAAGGGCAGGAACTGTAGAAACTTGTAGTTCGACCGACGAGCCCTGTAGCCGCTCGACCAACTTGCTATCCCGAGCTTTTTTTTATTTTCTACTTCTGGCCAGCCGACCGAGCCCTATAGCCGGTCGACCGACATGCTCCTATTTTGCTGTTTTGCCTATTTTTGCTTATTTTGATTGGTTTTCCAAATTTTATCGATTCAAGTTGGTTCTTAGTGGTTGTCATTGCATCTTTGGCTTTGATAACTTATTTTTGACTTCGTCCACGGTTTTTTTTATAAATAATCTTCTAAAATTACCTTAAAAGCTCGTTTCTCTAATTTATAAATTCTATTAAAACGCACATACACAATTTCGCACTGCGAGTGGAGTGGAAGGGAGATTAAATGGTTGGGTAAAACACGGACCATGAATCCATGCGTTTATCTTTCCGATTAGTCCCCGACCTATTCGATTGATTGTTTTGACCTTTGTGTCTGGTTTACCGATGAGATGAGGTAAACTTTGTACTGCTTTGAGTGTGAAATTAACTAACGGATAGTAAACCGTTTAGTGCGAACGAGTGGTTATGGGACTCACGTTACCACTTTTCGGATTCCTTTTTGAGAGTTATGACACATTCCGCCAGTTAGTGGTGTCCAGTACTGGGCCTCCGGACCTTCACCACTACGGTTTGTTGCCTTCGGGTGTGTTGCCTTCGGGTTTGCACCTTCAGGTTTGTTGCCTTCGGGCATGTTGCCTTCGGGTATGTTGCCTTCGGGTTTGTGCCTTCGAGTTTGTTGCCCTATTGTATCGCTTTCGGAGTTAGGTCTTTACGAGCCGTTCGAGTGATAGTTGGGTTTTGAGTCTTCGGGCTCATGGATCCATGTTTATGCAGTACTGATCACGTGCAAATTTTCTGATGTTTCATTCATATGTATATTCCCTAGGTATCGCCCTTCGGTGTTGGTCTTTTTGAGCCGCATGATATGTAGTGATTACCTTGTGGAACTTGTGTTACCTTCATGGGTATTTGTTATTTGCCTTTATTGGCTTGTTTCGGGATATTCCTATCCTTTGTTTCTATGATTTGCCGATGATATGAGGCTTGTTATGATATGATTCATCTTTTGTTAGATGATTGTGTTATCTCTTTTAGAGATATTTGTTATACATTGTGACCTTGCAGGTTATTGTTGTTCAGTTTATCTAACTGATTTGTTTAGCTAGACTGACCCGTGTATTTTATACTCAAGTCAGACCGAGTTGTTTCAGGTTAGGTGCATTTGGACTTAGCCTATTTTGCTTCCGCATGGACTATTCGGCTTGTTCCATTTTGTTAAAGCTTTTGTGTAGTTCTTTTTATTGTAACTCTGATATATGTATTCTTTTGGATCCGTCTGTATATTGTGGTTTACTATACCACTTGACATGTATTATTTTGTATGCTCTGTTATGTATCAATATATGTGTATATGATGATTCACTGTTCTGTGATGTATATTACATTTGAGTTGTTATATTCTGTTCTGATAGATCCTCCAACCACCTATGGTTTTGTTTTAAGTATTCATTGGGTATGTCGACCTGCTTGGTATGTCTATTGTCGATGTATTCAATAGATAGTTAGAGCAAGGCTATAGATGGTCGCTCCTAACCAGCCTTATTCTCCATGTTCGTTGACCGCATTACCCTGTGGTGTCCTTGGCTAGCGTGGGTATAGAGGTGAGGCGCCACAGCGTGGCATCAGAGCTGAGTTCAGAACAAAATATGATAAACACATAATAGATGAAAATATTCCGGTACATCAAAGTGTATAAGCGATGCAATTCTTTGAATCATCGTGTCTCTCTATTCCTTCTACCTTGTGAACAATCTTTTTCTTATCTAACTTTCAGCGTATGGCTGGAAGGGGCAGGGGACGACGTTCGGATGCTGGGCAATCCAGTGGCTCACATCCGGATGGCGTTTATATGTCCGCCGATCAGTTTTTGGAGTTGTTTAGGAGCACTCAGCCTCCAGTTCCTCCTCGAGTTTCTCCTCTTCGCAAGTCTGCCTTTGCACGCCTGTGTAGTGATTTTTCTCATCTTGGAGGAAAGCCGTTTAAGGGCTCCGAGTCTGTTCTTGAAGTCCAAGCTTGGTTTCGCACGTGCGAGTGTGTTTTCTCTCGCATGGATCTTTCTGACCATGATAGATTTCTTGTAACTTCTAGCTTATTGCAAGAGCGTGCTCTTGATTGGTATGAGCTTCTTGTAGCCGAAATTGATGAGTCTACTCTTTCTTGGACTCGGTTTCGGGAGCGATTTGAGCTCAAGTTCGTTCCTGAATCTGAAAAAGTTTTATTGAACCGTCGCTTCCTTGAGTTGAAGCAAGGGAAATCTTCTGTTTCTGAGTATGTTGCATCATTCGAGGCTTTATCTAAGTATGGTCTTGAATTCATTAGCACTTCTTATAAGAAGAATTTGAAGTTTGTTTCTGGTCTTAAGAAGTATCTTAAGAAGTCCTTGTTGCTCCAGCTTAAGCTTTCTTTTGAGGAGTTGGTTGATTCTGCACTTCATCTTGAAACTGTCGAGAAGGAGTGTGATAGTGATGTTGAGGTTTCCAAGAACCCCAACAAAAAGCTGTTTCCATTTCAGAAGAGGTGTTTTCCTTCTAAGAAGAAGAAGACTGGTAGTCCTAGTTCTCAGCCTCAGTCTTCTGGAACATCTTTCATTCGGAAGTGTTTCAATTGTGGTTCTCCTGATCATATGATTCGAGCTTGTTCGAAGCCTCTCTTCTGCCGTTATTGCAAGAAGGAAGGACATCATGTTTCCACTTGCCCTACTGTTCTGGCTAGTGCCAAGTCTAGCAAGCTTTATGCTGCTAAGGCTTCTGAAGGTCCTTCTCAGCCCAAAGGTGTATCTCCATCCATTTTGGAAGGTTCTATTTTATTTCATAATCTTAGTATTCGAGTTCTTTTCGATATGGGTGCTTCACATTCTTTCGTATCGAAGAAACTCGTTGATGATTTATCTTTGGATGTTTCTTGTATGGTTACTTCTTTAAGGATTGCGAATCCTATTGGGGGATCCACGACCCTTAGTATGCTTTGTGATTGTGTTGAGATTGTTTTATGTGGCTTTACTTTTCATGCGAATCTGCACGTTATTTCTTGTCTGGGATTTGATATGATTTTGGGAATGGACTGGCTAGTGAGGTATGATGCCAGGATTATTTGTTTGGAGAGAATTTTGTATCTTCGACATCCGGATTCGTCCACTCAGTTATCACTTGTTCTTGGGATGTGGATAATTCCGAAATGGCTTTTTATTCTCTTGATTTGCAAGATGATGATGATATATCTCGTATTCCTATTGCTTGTGACTTTTTTGATGTTTTTGAGCCTGTTTCGGGTTTGCCACCCAAGCGGGCAATTGAGTTCCGCATTGATCTCATTCCAGGCGCGCAGCCAGTTAGTCGTCCTCCTACGAGGATGTCTACAAAGGAAAATAAGGATCTCAAGAAGCAGCTTTTTGAGCTTGAGTCAAAGCAGTTGATTCAATCCAGTTTTTCTCCGTGGGGATCCGCAGTCGTCTTCGTGAAGAAGTCCGATGGAACTCTTAGGCTTTGCATTGACTATCGCAAGTTTAACGAGTTGACCATTAGATATAGGTATCCATTGCCTAGGATCGATGATATGTTCGATCTATTGAGTGGTGCTAAGGTCTTTTCTCAGCTTGACCTTGCCACAGGTTTTCATCAGTTATGAGTCGCGGAGGATAGCATACCTCTTACCGCTTTCCGCACTCGTTATGGTTCTTTTGAGTGGCTCGTTATGATGTTCGGTTTGACGAACGCTCGTGCTTTCTTTGTTGATCTTATGAATCGAGTATTCCGGGAATATCTCGATAAGTTCGTCCTTGTCTTCATTGACGATATCCTTATTTATTCTATGTCTGATGCTGAGCATGATAATCACATGAGAATTGTCTTGAGTACTCTTCGTCATCATCAGCTTTGAGCCAAATTCTCCAAATGCCACTTTTGGGAGAATAAGGTTAAGTTCTTAGGCCATGTTGTATCTTCTGATGGCATTTCTGTCGATCCCACAAAGATCGAAGCCATCCAGAATTAGAAGAGGCCTGAGAATGTTCATGAGATTCGTAGTTTCCTTGGATTGGCGGGCTATTACCGTCGGTTCATTAAGTATTTTTCCCGTGTTGTGCTTCCTCTCACCAGCCTTACTCGGAAAGGCATTCGTTTTGTTTGGTCCGACAAGTGTGAAGCTTCCTTTCAAACATTAAAGGAACTTCTCACTAAAGCTCCTATTCTTGTGGTTCCCGAATGGAATCATGATCTTGTTGTCTACACCGATGCTTGTGGTAGTGGTCTCGGTGCTGTTCTTATGCAGAAGGATCGGGTAGTTGCTTATGCTTCTAGGCAACTGCGTCGGAATGAAGTTCGCTATGCCACTCATGATCTTGAGTTAGCCGCAATTGTCTTCGCCTTGAAGATTTGGCGACACTATTTATTGGGCGAGCGCTTCATTCTCTATACCGATCATAAATCTTTGAAGTATTTGTTCACTCAGAAGGAACTCAATGTGAGACAACAGCGTTGGCTCGAGTTTCTTGCTTCCTATGACTTTGATATCCAGTATACCCCTGGTAAGGGTAATCGTGTTGTAGATGCGCTTAGTCGCAAACGTTCGGCTGTTATTTCTATGATGCTTGCCGAATAGGATATTCTTGAGACTCTACCTTTTTGTGAAATTCGTGATCGAGGTTCATCTTCTGATTCTCCTATTCTATTGTTCATTTTGGGAGCTCGACCCATTTTGTTGGATCGTATTGCCGATGCTCAGCGACGTGATCCTGATTTGTTGCATCTTATTCAGCTTTGTGAGTCTGGATCCTGTGATGAGGCGTTGCGGGATTTCATCATTGATTCTCATGGGTGTCTTCGCAAGAAGAACCATCTTTTTGTGCCTTCTGATTTTGCACTTAGGCATGGCATTCTTGATGACTGTCACCGTTCTAAGTATACCATTCATCCTGGTAGTAGTAAGATGTATGCCGATATGCGTCGTCTTTATTATTGGGAAGGCATGAAGCGCGATGTGGCGAGTTATGTGAGTAATTGCTTAACCTGTCAGCGTTTTAAGGCCGAACATCAGTGTCCTTCGAGTCTTCTTCAGCCTCTAGAGATTCCATTGTGGAAATGGGACCAGATTTCTATGGATTTCATTGACGGCCTACCTCGTTCGAGATCAGGCCATTCTAGCATTTGGGTTATTGTTGATCGCCTCACTAAAGATGCTCATTTTGTTCCTATTAAGTCTAATAGGACTGCTTCGCATTTAGCTAAGTTGTATGTCAAGGAAATTGTGAGACTTCACGGTGTTCCTAGTTTTATTGTGAGTGACCGTGATCCTTTATTCATGAGTCATTTTTGGAAGAGTCTTCAGCAAGCATTGGGAACAAAGCTTAATTTTAGTACAGCTTATCATTCGCAGTCTGACGGACAGACTGAACGGGTGAACCGTATCTTGGAAGATCTTCTCCGTATTTATATTTTTTATTTTGGTGGTAGTTGGGAGGATCACCTACCTCTTGTAGAGTTCTCCTACAACAATAGTTTTCAGTCTAGTATCGGTATGGCTCCTTTCGAAGCTTTATATGGAAGGCCATGTCGATTACCTTCTTGTTGGTTGGAATCTGGGGAGAAGCTTATTCTTGGTCCAGACTTTGTTCGTGATACTTCCGAGAAGATTGATCTTATTTGGTTGAGAATGAAAGAGGCACAGAGCCGTCAGAAATCCTACGCGGATAGCCATAGGAAGCCTCTCGAATTCTCGATTGGTGATCTTGTTTTTATTCGTGTTTCTCCTTTGAAGGGGGTTATGCGTTTCAGTACAACTGGGAAATTGGCTCCTCGGTTTATAGGACCATTTTCTATTACTGAACGTATTGGCCCTGTGGCTTATAGAGTTTCACTTCCAGCTCATTTATCTAGCATTCATGACGTGTTTCACGTCTCTCAACTTCGAAAGTGTCTTAGAGAGTCGGATTCTGTTATTGATTCTCCTGATTTACAAGAGTTTGAGGTCTCACCGGACTTATCTATTGTACAGCAACCTATTCGCGTGCTTGACACGGAGGTGCGACACCTTCAAAACAAGGACGTGACACTCGTTAAAGTTCAATGGTCCGCTAACCCCAATGACTGTACTTGGGAAACCAGAGAGTATATCGAGCGATCTTATCAGGGTTTTCTATCCTTGCTTGGCAACGGTGAGTTTATCTTTTCATCTCAAGCTTATTTCCTTTCTTTTGAATGTTGTAAGTATGTAGTTGTTACAAATACCGTCTCTAGGAATTGCGGGGACGCAATTTTGTATGGAGGGGAGATCTGTAACAATGCGCATATTTAACGATTTTATATTTAAATGTTTTATTTAAATATAGCATCGTTAGTCAGATTTTTGGATCCGAAATGTTACTTTTTGCAAATGGCCGAATTGGGACTCGAAACCACCTCCATTGATTCCAAAAAGGCGTTTGCGATCTTTTTGAGTATAAGCTTTGATATGTTTGGAGTAAGTTGAATTTTGCAACTTTTTCTAGTTGGGTTTGGGTTTGGGTTCAGCCCACTAACTATCTAATTAACCCTAACTCAGTCCCTCTCTTCATTCACTTATTCATTTCATAAAAACTTAAGCTAAAAACTGAAAATGGGGGAAGAGAATGGGAATTAGATATTCCAAGCCCTAGTTTCCTCTTGCAACTTGAATTCTTGCTCCAAAATCAAAGAGAAGCCATTGGTAAGCTTCCTCTTCATCTTCTCCTCTTCAATTTCAGAAAGTTTCCTAAACCTAATTTGGGAAATATGTGTTTTGTTCTTAGATTGAAGCTTATAGAGTTGAAGTGAAGAGTAGTTAGTCTCCTTCTTGAGTTTGAGCTTCTTCTTCTTTGTTTTGAGTTAAAAGGTGAGTTTTGAACTCACATCTACTTCTCCTGATATTATTGATGTAAGGTGAGATTTCATCTCACATCTATGCTTATATCCATCTTTAATTGTTGGGTATGAATTCCTAACACTTGTTCATATGCACTTGCTTTTGGTTTGGATTGAATCGGTGAATATCCAAAATTTTAGTGTTTGGTTTCAATTCTTTAAAGATCCTAACTTTGATGTTTGAACATGTTTTTGGTGGCGAATCGGAGAGCTAATGGAGCTGGGGTATCTATTGGCTAAGGCTCCTTAGACCCATTGCTCGACCGATTGCGCTTTGGAAGAATTTGCACTTCATTGAAAAAGGGCAAGAACTGCAGAAACTTGCAGTTCGGCCAACCGAGCCCTGTAGCCGGTCGACTGACCTGCTATCCCGAGCTTTTTTTTATTTTCTACTTCTGGCCAGCCGACCGAGCCCTGTAGCCGGTCGACCGACCTGCTCCTATTTTGTTGTTTTGCCTATTTTTGCTCATTTTGATTGGTTTTCCAAATTTTATCGATTCAAGTTGGTTCTTAGTGGTTGTCATTGCATCTTTGGCTTTGATAACTTATTTTTGACTTCATCCATGGGTTTTTTATAAATAATCTTGTAAAATTACATTAAAATCTCGTTTCTCTAATTTATAAATTCTATTAAAACGGACATACACAATTTCACACTTCGAGCGGAGTGGAAGAGAGATTAAATGGTTGGGTAAAACACGGACCATGAATCCATGCGTTTATCTTTCCGATTAGTCCTCGACCTATTCGATTGATTGTTTTGACCTTTGTGTCTGGTTTACCGATGAGATGAGGTGAACTTTGTACTGCTTTGAGTGTGAAATTAACAAACGGATAGTAACCGTTTAGTGCGAACGAGTGGTTATGGGAGTCACATTACCACTTTTCGGATTCCTTTTTGAGAGTTATGACACATTCCGCCAGTTAGTGGTGTCCAATACTGGGCCTCAGGACCTTCACCACTACGGTTTGTTGCATTCGGGTGTGTTGCCTTCGGGTTTGCACCTTCAGGTTTGTTGCCTTCGGGTATGTTGCTTTCGGGTATGTTGCCTTCGGGTTTGTGCCTTCGGGTATGTTGCCCTATTGTATCGCTTTCGGAGTTAGGTCTTTATGAGCCGCTCGAGTGATATTTGGGTTTGGAGTCTTCGGGCTCATGGATCCTTGTTTATACAGTACTGAGCACGTGCAAATTTTCAGATGTTTCATTCATATGTATATTCCCTAGGTATCGCCCTTCGGTGTTGGTCTTTTTGAGCCGCATGATATGTAGTGATTACCTTGTGGAACTTGTGTTACCTTCATTGGCATTTGTTATTTGCCTTTATTGGCCTGTTTCGGGATATTCCTATCCTTTGTTTCTATGAGTTGCCGATGATACGAGGCTTGTTATGATATGATTCATCTTTTGTTAGATGATTGTGTTATCTCTTTTAGAGATATTTGTTATACACTGTGACCTTGCAGGTTATTGTTGTTCAGTTTATCTAACTGATTTGTTTAGCTAGACTGACCCGTGTATTTTATACTCGGGTCAGACCGAATTGTTTCAGGTTAGGTGCATTTGGACTTAGCCTATTTTGCTTCCGCATGGACTATTTAGCCTGTTCCTTTTTGTTAAAGCTTTTGTGTAGTCCTTTTTATTGCAACTCTGATATATGTATTCTTTTGGATCCGTCTGTATATTGTGGTTTGCTATACCACTTGACATGTATTATTTTGTATACTCTGTTATGTATCAATATATCTGTATATGATGATTCACTGTTCTGTGATGTATATTACATTTGAGTTGTTATATTCTATTCTGAGAGATCCTCCAACCACCTATGGTTTTGTTTTAAGTATTCATTGGTTATGTCGACCTGCTTGGTATGTCTATTGTCGATGTATTCAATAGATAGTTAGAGCAAGGCTATAGATGGTCGCTCCTAACCAGCCTTATTCTCCGTGTTAGTTGACGGCATTACCCTGTGGTGTCCTTGGCTAGCGTGGATATAGAGGTGGGCGCCACACATCCCTTAATTATCCCTTTTAATTACATTAAGTAATTGGTCTTTAATTAATAACACAAATTAATTAATCTTCACCCATTCACATTAATCACATTTATCCTTAACTAATTACTCAAATTAATTATCCTATAATCTCTTTCATTCACTAATTATACTTTAATTAATCATACTCATAAATTAGTTAATCCTTAATTAATTTCTTCAATTAATCAATCCTTTAATTGATTACACCAAGTAATTAATTCTTAATTACATCCCTTAAGTAATTTACCTATAATTACTTCCATCAAGTAATTATTCCATTGGTTAATTATCCTCAATTAGTTAACCTCGATCATTAATTAATTTAACATTTAATTGCTAATTTAATTAATTAACCTTCAACAGATTAAACCTTTAATTACTGCATTAAGTAATTATTACTTAAGTAATTATCTCTAATTACTTAATTAATTTATCCTTAATTATGAATTAATTAATCTCTAATTAATTAACTCATAATTAATTAATTTAATTTAATTAACTACCCTTTAATCATTAATTTTAATGAGCCTGTAATTAATGACAACAATTAATTATCTTTTAATTAATTTCGTTAGCTCATTATCCTTTAATTAATAATCGTAATTTATTAAAGATAAACCATTTATTTTACTTACCTTATTATCTTTATTAGTATCCTTTGTAATTAACTACATAATCAAGACATATATACATAGTTTCTCTTATCTTAATTAAATAAGCATCATTATCATCCTAAGTTAAGTGTTATATTAAAGACTTTAAAATTTACTTTATTCATATTTTCCCTATAGTTTCACAACTTGATCTTGCTTACATTTCATTTATTTAATTTATAGGAGAGTAAACACGGCCCGAAGCCCAGACTTCCGACCCAACACAACTTCCCACTACTTCCTTTTCCCTTCTTATCCTTTCAATTCCTCCTATATTTTAAATTTTATTTCCTTTTGCATCTCCTTTACCCGATTAGATGGCCCACTACTTAAAATCCTTCGGCCTAAATTTTACTCGTCCCATCCACTTACTTTTTCCTTTCCTGCTTTCTCTCCTCTCTTATCCTTCTACTGATCATAAGACACTACCAAACAACCGTGCACATTCCTGTGCACATGCACAACGCTTCCAGCCCTGATTCTCATCCACGACCACCCACGCACCAACCGCATCCACTACAACCTCCCTTTGCATCTGGAACCCCCCAGTTCACTTCAGTTTGCAAATTCGTACCACACTCATCCGAAAGCGAAACAGCACCCACCCAAACCCTCTGCCACAACACCTCGTCGATCCCTCGAACTTTAACCTTTGACCACGAATTCGCCACGACTGACGCTACTTCCTCTACCTGGACCGCATGCCTCGTACGACCCCACCACATCGCCATTCCCTTCAGACCGAGCTCCTACCAAAGCAAGCTTAAACCCTAAAATCACTCCGCCATCCCACCATACTTTGTTATAAAATTCCACCCAATTTTCCCAGGTGTGTCTCCTCCTCAACATGCTCCATGACGAATCCCCTGCCACGAAATCGGATACGCGACCCGAATTTCGCCTTTGACCCAATCTCGGTCATCTCCTTCTATCTTCCCCAATACTTAACTAAAAATGATCAAACCAACATTAAAAATCATGGTTTTTCAAGGCGAAACATATTATATGAGAAATTCCTAGAATTATGGTAATCGATTTTTTTTTTGAAATGTTTGATTTTTACTGTATTATTTACATTTCGAATAACTACTAATTATTTTTATTCGAATCTGTTTTTAAAAGTGATGTTATAAATAAATAAGAAATTTTCATTCAAAGATATCAAAAATGGAATGCAGAAAGAGAATTGAATTTTTTTAAAAAGAAATCTAGTTTGCCTGTGAAAATGATTACAGAGACTGAAATCTTCCTATATCCAGGCATGCACAGGTTAATCTCATTTTTTATAAATTCATATAAGCATCTAAATCCAACCATGCAAAGATGTTTCACTACATTACATCAACAACCCATCACCTACATCATGATAATAACACGCCTAAGCTTTTAGAAGAAATGTTTACTCACCTTGCAGATGCTTTGAACAGAGGATAGCTTGATCGATATTTTTTCTGGAATCAAGAAGCTTTTGATCTGATGATTTGTTGATCTTGAATTTACTTATGTGAGAGTTGTAGTAGATCTACTACTAGCTTGAATTCTGGGTTGAACTTGATCTGGTTTAAAAATTTTCTTTTAGCATTTAATAATTGTATTAGGTTTTGCTTTCATATGTATTTGTATTAGAACTTGTTTTCTTATTTTTGTTCTTTTCCTTTTCTTTGATTTCAGATTTCTATTGTATGAAGCCTGTGTTCCTAAACCTGATGTTTTATTCACATTATAGATTTAAAAGGGAAGAAAAATAAAATAAAATGAATACATCTTGCCACATGTATTTTTCTAAGCTAACACTTGTTTGAATATTAAGATAGATATTTACATTTGTTTAATGCATGTACTATATATTTTATAAATGTCAAACTAATATTTTTATGTCTTAAACCTTTATTTTAAATATATCTTATGTTAATATATTAGTTTATGTATTATGCTCTAAATATTTATACACATTTTCTATTCATACATTTCCTTATATAGATTTTAAAGAAAATGATTTAAAGTTAATTATAAATAATCACACATATATACATGTATATAAAAAGAATGCATAATAAACTCTATTATTAAATCCTCTTTTAATTATCATACTTTAATTAATAAATATTTAACTTTAGGAATTCTATAATACATAAAATTTAACTTGAAGTAGCTTTTGAAAATATTATTTTAAATTCAAAACATAACCTCCCAAATATAATATATATACATTGTATTCTAGTTATAATATATATACACTATAATTCTCCATATTACAAGGTTTGCATATATATATATATATATATATATATATATATATATATTTCATAAGATTTATCATTTCTAGATATTTCTAATTCAACCTTTATTATAGTTTTCAATAGTTAAAATCAGATAATTATCCAATTTTCTGATGCCAAAATTCAGGTTGTCATATTCCTCCCCCCTTTGAATCTTTTCGTCCTCGAAAAGGAACAAAGCCAGAATTTATTAAAATACTTAGTATCAGTTAAATCACTTTTTGATCATTTTTAAATCACTTTAAAAATATATATATTATTACTAAAATGGTTTTTATAAAAATACTTTTATAACTCGATGTTTCAACAATTCCATCCTTGTTTTCACAGAAATTCGGTCAAACGTTGATCAGGCGTAGGACTGAAAATCTATAAGTACTTATCAGACCCATTTTCAACACCCAGTGAAAATACTTGGAGAATAATTTTATTGAAAATATAGAAAACATTTTTGAAAAATAGAGGAAATATCTTTGGTGAGAATGCTCCGGAAATCATCACCCTCATCCATGGTCGTAGTTAACCCGATAGTTACGTTGTCGTCCTTGCAAAATCCATAGATAACTACAGGCCTCCGTGCCCCTCGATTACGCCATGCAACCCTCTATAGATCACAGCTACAACCGGGGTTACGTTGTTATCACAGAAAAAACCCATATAACTGTAGGCCTCAGCGACCTTGAATTTCGCTGTCAAAAGAATGAAACTTCTCCACTCCTACGTAGGTCGCAGACTACATCGGTCAAGTCCAATGTAGCCTTAGGCTCTCACGGCTTCTCGACTTTTGCTATGTCTTCATAGGTCGCAGTCTACCGATGAAAAATCAACATAGACTGTTGGCTCCCAACAACACACACGACTTTCGCTACGTCACCATAGGTCGTAGTCTACCGATATAAAATCAAACGTAGACTGTTGGCTCTCAACAGCACACACGATTTTCGCTATGTCACCATAGGCGCAGTCTACCGATATAAAATCAAATGTAGACAGTTGACTCTCAACAGCACACACGACTTTTGCTATGATCTGTAGTAGATCGCAGTGACATCGAGTTACATTGTCGTCACAGCATAACCCAAATGCCTCTGCAGGCATCAGCACCCTCGACTTTCGCTACACACTACACATAATATTCAGGAACTAGTTTGTCCGGACTCCTTACAGGATCAACTTCAGAACCCCCCATAGGGTTCAAGGCAGTACCACCCTATGGCACTCCTGAGACGTTCATTCCAATTTTAAAATCTTTATATAAGAAAATAACAAATACGCTGTCGTATATATATACACTCAACTCATTCTAGGGTACCACTGACCATATCCTTAATGAGTATTCCCTACCAGAGCCAAGGTTCTCGCTTAACCTTCAGCTCTGATACCAAATGTAACGACCTAGAAATTCCGTTTCCGAAAATTCCAAATAGTTAGGAACAGAAGAAGAGAGATAGAAGAAGAAACAGAAATGAAACACAGAATCTCACATTCGCAGCGGATCAAAATATAATATCAAAAATAACATTTATGCAAGGAAAAAATGTATCAGTTAATTTACATTAATACATCAGAGTTACAACATTAAACAAATGCTGGACAGTTAAAGTTAACTTGTCTCAAATACAAACAATAATAATAACATAACGGAATACACCATACGTCCTGCCACCCAGCTTGCCTCCTGAGCTCTAGAACATCCTTACCTGAAAATCTGTAATACTCGGTCTGACCCGAGCATTACATCAAAGTAACACCCGGGTCAGGTTGGAAACCAGCATGAGTAAACCCATATAATATGAAATACCAATCTAAGACATGTGTGAATATCAGGGTGACTTGTACCCTTTACGAGTTCTCATAGTCAACATTTATCTCACAACAGTTTTCCGGTTAAATATCCATATTACACAATTAATTCCATTCCAGCCTGTTCAATACCACATATCTAATTATAAAGAATTTTGTAGATTACAAAGCGAAGTGGTTCCAGGTATTTACTGATACCCAACGCTGATCTCTTCGAATCTCATGTCATCTTAACCCAAGTTATTTAATTAAATACAATTCAATTTAAAATACAGGATGTCACTTTTTACACAGCAATTCATTATTGATAGATAACCACATTATCACTGTTTAAACCAATCATATCATATCACATAGCATCACAAATCACATATCAGGGATATCAACTAATCTAAGGCATACAATATCATCCAATCACTCATAAGCAAGATTAATTTGTCATACCATGTCTAATTAATTTAAAATAAATTAAATTAATTACTTTAATTACTTTTAATCCAGCTTACTTAATTTTAATTAATTACAATACATTAATCAATCATCCCTTAATTATGCCTTTTAATTACATTAAGTAATTGGCCTTTAATTAATAACACAAATTAATTAATCTTCACCCATTCACACTAATCACATTTATCCTTAACTAATCACTTAAATTAATTATCCTACAATCACTTTCAATGATTAATTATTCTTTAATTAATCATACTCATAAATTAATTAACTCTTAATTCTTCAATTAGTCAATCATTTAATTGATTACACCAAGTAATTAATTCTTAATTATTCCCCTTAAGTAATTTACCTATAATTACTTCCATCAAGTAATTATTCCATTGGTTAAATATCCTCAATTAATTAACCTTGATCATTATTAATTTAAACTTTAATTGCCAATTAAATTAATTAACCTTCAAGAGATTAAAGCTTTAATTCCTACATTAAGTAATTATTATTTAAGTAATTATCTCTAATTACTTAATTAATTTATCCTTAATTATGAATTAATTAATCTCTATTTAATTAACACATAATTAATTAATTTAATTTAATTAACTACCCTTTAATCATTAGTTTTAATGAGCCTTTAATTACTGATGCCAATTAATTATCTTTTAATTAATTTCGTTATCTGGTTATCCTTTAACTAATCATCTTAATTTATTAAAGATAAACCATTTATTTCACTTACCTTATTATCTTTATTAATACCCTTTGTAATTAACTAAATAATCAACACATATATACATAGTTTATCTGTAACGACCCGTAAATTTTCAATAATTAAAATTGTTAATTTAATGAGATTTTGAAAATTTAAAATTGAAGAAAATAAAAAAATTTGTGAATTTTTAATAAAAGTTGTGATGCAATAATGAAAATAACTAAGAGGAAATGTAATAGGGTTATTTAAAGTAATAATTTATCAATTTGAATGAATTTCCAATTTAAAGAAAAGTAATTAACTATTACTTTATGATGATTTATGAATTAACGGAAAGAGTGAATAATAAGTGAACGTAATTAGTAGTATGAAAATAAATGGCAACATTGATGTGTAAGTAATAAAGGCTTATTTATGTGATTAAAGAGTAACGGTAATGTTTATTGTATGTTACCTATTGTTAGTTGAAATTTGAAATAAATTTTTAATGAATGTAAATTAAATAGGAACATAGATTTATTTATAAGGTAGTAATTGATGTAATAAAGGTATGAAACCAAGTAAATAAATTGATTGAGAATATAAATTGTAATTAATGTACAAATCTAGCAAATATAATAAAATGGAAATAGTGGTTAATGCAAAGAAAAGCTAGATTTTGAATATAGCAGTTTAAGGAAAGACAAACAAATCATTCCATCTAAATCTAATTTATAATAAAATGTAATTATTGTAGCATTTGAAATTAAATATTATGCGATTGAAATAAAGATGAAAACTGAAATATTGAAGTATGTAATGCAATGGATATCATAAATAGAATGGAATAAATTAGTGTATATATGGAATTATAATCTGGATTGATAAGTAACGAACTTATAAGTGCAATTAAAGGCAATTATAGGCTGCTTGTTTA
Source organism: Allium cepa (assembly GCA_030765085.1). Taxonomy (NCBI): domain Eukaryota; kingdom Viridiplantae; phylum Streptophyta; class Magnoliopsida; order Asparagales; family Amaryllidaceae; genus Allium; species Allium cepa. The sequence continues at coordinate 181,461,205 of CM060940.1, forward strand.
TTTAATGTGTTTAATAAACTTTGGTAATCAGTTGTAATAAATCTAAATTTAACGTTCTGTTACTGTAAATTTAAGTAATAATCAAAACTAATGTTAATTTTATTTATAATATGACTATTGGTTGATGTAAAGATTGTAAATCAGGATGTATTAATTTATTTGAATGTAAGTAACAAGTGTTGTATAAATAAATGAATTCGTATAATAAATGGTAATTGGATGAATTCAGTGTTACGCAAGTAATCACAATAATTAGTTGAAATTAATAAACTTAATTGTATTATAATGTTAATGATAACGATTGTTATATTTAATTGGCCTTCTAAATCAAAATAGAAAATCTTTAATGTTTTAATGAAAATTTGTAACGGAAGGTGTGAACGTAATAATGAAATAAGTGGAAGTGTAAATTCATTCATAATGTAGTAATCTATATAATAGAAAGTATGGACCCAAGTGAATGAATTTATTTGGAATTTTAATCGCAATTAGCACGAATATTGGAAGAAATGTAATAAAATGGAAATGGGGTAGTTAATACAAAGAAAAGATGGAAATTTGAACTTACTAACGTAATAAAGGGTAAAACAAAGGTTATCTTTATTTATCGAATAATAATTGGTTAGAAAAAGGATTGGAGATACATAAAGTAATTTATTGGAATAAATTATAATTAATTGAGTTTATTGTGAATGAAATTAATTACTACGTTATTTGGAATTAAAATGGAATGTGAGAATATTTATAATATAAATGGTTAGGCGTTGTCAAATTTGGTATATTAAGGTAATGAATGGAAAGCAAACAAGGTAACTAAGTTTATATAGAATAGTAATGAACTTAATAAAAGATTTGAATTGAAACAAATCAATCCATTTAAATCCAAATTTTAATAAGTGTAATTATTGTAGAAATTGAAATTTAAGGTTATGCAATTTGAAATAAAGATAATATGAGTAAATTTATGGAATAGTTTTGAATCCAATGGTAAACCCATCTATTTACAATAATGAATGGAATAATTATTGGTTAATTTAATTAAATAGAAAGTTTGGGAATTTTGTTTATAAATTTGAATATAATGAAATTCAAAAATTAACACTGCAATTGATAGATTAATCAACGATAAATTGACATTTAAATTTGTTTAAATCACTATAAATGATTAAGAAGTTAAAAATGTTGAAATTTGTCAATTATCGAAATAAAATTGAAAATTTGATTTAATCAATTAATTATAAAATTATTTAATTAATGGAAAAATAGCCATTTTGGCCACTGACTCGGATTTCGACGAAACTAGTTTCATTGGATCTGTATTGGTGAATTATTGTAGGATTTCAAATTTCGTAGCGATCGGACTTGTCGTTTGTTCGTACGAACGTGAAACGCCTTGAAATCGATTTAATTGAAATCAATTTGAAAAATATTGATTTTAGCATAACTTCTTCATATGATGGAATTTGGACTTGAAACTTGTTCCCTCACGTTTAAAATATTTTAAAACATCTATTTTGAGATACGGGTTGACCCAATTTCGTTCCGGAGTCAGAACGGGCTTTTCGGGCCATTCATCGTTCAGCGCGCTTATAAATCGGGTCCACCTTTTCTAATTTCAACTTTGTCTATAAATAACCGATTATAAATCCTAACAGCCTCCATTCCTCATTTCTATACATACTAAAACTTTTGTGCTCCTCTTCCTCAATGGTTGTAAACCCTAATCCATCCAATTCAATTTTCAATTCAAAAACCAACTTAAAAAATTCAAACTCCTCAGAAAAATTTGGAAAAAATATATATCGAAGATCTCAAGGATACGAACCTACGTCTGCTGTTCGTTTTTCGAGCCAGCGATCGAATCGAGCAGAAATCGCGGTCAAAGTGCATAAAACGCGAAACCTAATTGCCGATTTGGGCGTTTTTGCTTTCAACGACGATTTCTGAAATTGAAATATGGGTTGTGTGGAGATTTGCATTTGGAGTTGATCTGTGGTGGTTGCATCACCTATTATGGAGGGAGGCGAGTGGTATTGCATTTTTAGGGTTTCGAAACCCTAAAGTTTTCGGTGGGGGCGGTGTGAACCGGAGGGGGCCGGATTTGGGCCATGGGTATAGGGGGTTGCGACGAGGAGTTTGGCGGCGGTGGCTTGGTCGAAGGTGGTCTCTGGTAAAGGGGGCAGTTGGTCAAAGTCTCGGCTGAAGGGTTGTGCGTGCATTTCTGGTGCAGGCCGATTTGCGTGAGGGGAGAGGAGACAGTGACGTGTAAATTCTTTTATTTATTTTCTTTTATTTTAAATTTCGTTGCAAATCTTCTAATACGCATAACTTCTACATATGAACTCCATTTAACGCGCGCTTTTTTTTGTTAGGATCGTAATAAAATTTCGAACATTTTGGCATGAGTTTGGATGAATTTGGAGATTGTTAAATTTTTGGGTTTAAATTGGATTTGAATTCAATTTAAATTCAAAAGGTGAGTGTTTTAATCCACTCACAACTTCTAAAATTTCTTATTTCTGTTAAATTAAATTTTGACGTGATTAGAAATTTATTTATTGCTATTTGGTTTATTTTTATCATCGTTACAGTTAAATTTTAATTTATTGAATTAAATTGTTATTTAATTTATTATTGCATATAAACTGCCAGTTAGATAGTTTGTTTAATTTATTATTGAATATAGACTGCCAGTAATTACCTATTATTATTATATGCTCTATATTGATGTTACTGTTTGAATTGGATGATGATTGTAATAAATGGTTGATGATTGATATTGGATGAATGGATGTTGTATTTTATATTGTTTTAAACTGCAAATTTGCTATGCACTTTTTTTCATTCGGGATTGCGGTTTGAAAAGATATATAACCGTATTTTTATTTTAAATTACAGATTGAAATGATAAATATCTGTATCACTTGATCGTAGTGTAGAAAATTATACACCATTGTCTATATATAAAAGTATTTTGAGATGATTTTCTATGGTTTTGTAAAGAAATATATGGTTTTATGAGATATTAATTTGGATATTTAATAAAGGTTATTTTATATATAGTTAAAATTTTGGTTTTAAGCTATGTATAAAAATCGTTTAAAGTATAAATAAATTTAATAATAAAATTTGATTTTAGTAAAATATAATATGGAAAAGTATCTACTTAAATTTTATTTTAATATAGAGTCTATATTGATTTTTATAAATCAAGGTTGAGAAGATAGTTTTGAAACGCACTTGGGATTTTATTTAATTAAGAATTTCATTTAATAAGAATCCATTGGAACTTATTGAAATTTAGATTTTTTTAGAGAATATGGTTTTATAACTTAATTCGGGTTTAAGGTGATTTGAGTGAATAAACTAAGGAATATTTCGTTATTGAAATTTAAGTTTTATTTAAAGGATATTTGATTTAGAAAACAAATATTTCAAAACAAAATAATAGAAACATGAAATTGGTATATGTATATGAATTATAAAATTTAGTTTTGAAATGTTAAATAATTAGCTTTGAAATATATTGAATTTGAGACGGTTTATTTGGAGGTTCAAATCGGAATTTGGAATTTGAATTGTGAAATTAAAGAAGCTAATTCATTATATAAAGTAATTTAATAATAAACCATTTAAGTATTAGAAGTTATGTTTCAAAGCTATGGTTTCAAGTTATATAGATTTGAAAGGGCTATGATTTTGTAGAAAAAAGGAATATATTTTGAAATAAAATGATATCATATTTATTTGGGTTTTAAAACAGAAATGATATAGTATTTATAGGATTTTGAATTGGATAATATATTCTGGTTTTAAAGTATAAACTATTTTGACAAGACCATGGTGTTATAATAACGTTTGGTTGTTAAAGAGACCAAGATCGGAAGTTGTCATACTCTCTGCCAACTCCAAAAACCACTTTAACAACCGTGTACGCAGTGGAGATTCCAGAATGAAGTAGGATGGCGGCGGTGTTTCCTTTGAGGTAAATACGTGCACCCGACTTCCGTGAGTTGGCATAAGGTGGCTAAAACAGGAGCGATTCTCAGGCCAATGAGGTAGCACCTTTCATAGGACACATCCCTTCGATTTTATACTTTTACTTTTGGATTGATTCGGTGGCCACTTTTGATTTTCATTTTGGGGGTGTGGCTCGAGGTGGGCGGTAGCTGCGCGCTACTCGTTACCACCAGCCCGGATGCGTAATTGGTATATCTACCCTGGCATTGCCTAGTTGTGCTGTGTCACCTACCCTATCATACCTTGTACGAGTTTCTATTTGTGTCGTACCTACGGAGTATCCTCTGGTAGTCTCCCGATCAGGAGGTATTACGGTACTGTATAGACTATTGGCATTATTACATGTTAAGGTGGAAAATGTAAAGCCTTAACGCTATTTAAAAGTAAGTTTAATTTACTAATAGACATTATTATAATAGCGAAATATTACTACATAGTTAACTAGTTTAATGGATCCTTAGGAGATGTGAATCCCGAGCATCTCTTGAGTTATTGTACTCACGTTATACACTGGATAGGACATGTCAAATCCCGTAAACATCTCTGACACCGTTTCACTTATATTATTTACTATTGATTTAACTTACATAAGATCTTTTAGTTCTGACTCGAGTGTTTTGTCTTTTCAATTCGCTCGGGTCAGTCCGAGCGTTTCAGGATTTGAAGATTTTTTTCTGAAGGACTGTAACGAATGCGATTTTTCGTCCACGAAGGTCGACATCAATACGTCCACTGTATCAACTGCCGAGCGATCGAACGCCTGAAAACCGTACCGTTAGGGTTAAAGAAGAAGAAAACGATAGAAGAAGAGAGAAAAAGATAGAACAGAACAGAAAGGAATAACAGAACAATATCAGAATCTCACAATCGCAGCGGAACAACATATAATAGATAAATGAATAATCTTTAAACATAGAACTATATCAGTTATTGCATTACATCATATTACATTACATTACACCACCAGCGTGTACAACAACAAATAGTGAAAAGAAGTACTATATACAAGTAAATACGCCATGCCATCCAGCTTGCCTCCAGCAACTCCTGAATTCCATAATATCCTGATAACCTGACTCTAGACTACCCGTGTGGAAATTGGTAGGCATCCAGAGTTTAGGAAGGAAAACAATAAACTCCAGGTCAGTCATGGGACTGGTGTGAGAACTTAAAACAGTTTATCTTTTTAAAACAAACAAAGGGAAAATTTTAAAATAGATTCGCAATGTTTTTTAGAAAATGAAACTACCATAAGGCCTCCGGCACACATACACACAATGCAAACGCAGAATCGGAGGAGATTTCTCCTTATGATAGTCAAAGATGCTTGACACGCATTAAAAAGAAACATTTGATATTATTACTAGTGCATAGTGTAGGAAAAATCATTTCGAAAGTAAAGATATAAATCTTAGCCAGCATAGGTACCATTATATTATGCCTACTATAGCTACCATATTAGATGGAAGGTTCTACAACTAAAACCGTACAAGGTTCGTATTATTTCTTTGGATTTCCAACAAATGGTCAAGCCAAGGAACTTCCCATTGCCACATGGGTACGCCTCTGGAAAGACGACCCGAGAACCTAACCGGATCTCTGCCAACACAAGGCCGGGTTACCCTTCAAACTGGGTAACTACCGACACGAATATGTCATTCCCCGATCGTAACCAATCTATATCCGAGGATCCTTGATTCCAACAACCACAAAGTAATAAATTTTTAGCAACAACATAGGTTAAGTATCTGGGCTCCATACCATGATACCACCTCTATCCAGAAGGAATGACATACACTAAAGGGGCACTACCCCCTAATAACCTTGCTGCTCCTTCCTGTTTTGACCATTTCCGGGGTGTGAGGTTCAACGAAGTCTCGTCCAAAATCCACGCTTTATACAAAAGCTGTGCTTTGATTCAACAAATGTTCAACAACAGTTAGCACATCACACCACCAAATTGGGAGTATATCACTAATAACCTTCAACTACATAACCTCTGAGCTCGTACGTCTTAGAGAAGGGTGTTAAGCTAAGAGAATAAATTTTCCGCCACCAACAGAAATATATTTGAAAGAAATCAGGTTTATATCTCAATTTGTAATGTCAGACATACAATCCATACAAGTCTGGTACGGGCTCGAACAGAACCGAAGGCACTTCCAAAGAAGCCCTTGTGTTTGCGTCAAAATTGACCACAAACACCCAATATCGTGAAAGCACCCGTATATGAACACAAATCAGCAACAATCAATATAGAACTTAGATCTAAGCAATAATAATCACAATAATTCACAAATAACAATCACAAACACAGGATTTATAGTGGTTCGGCGATCTTGCCTACGTCCACTCAGAAGTTTATGTCTTTATTGATTCACTTGATGATTCCAATCGATTACAGCAGATTACAATTGATGATAGCTTTCAAATCTGATTACAACAGCGATAATGAAGAATGGAATTGAATCCGGCAGAGTCTGAACGTTGAATCGCCAAAGATCCCCTTTTCTAAAGGCTTCGGGGTGCTATTTATAGGCGTAGGAGGCCCAGATCTTGCTCAAACTTCGGGAGACTTTTTCTGGCACGTGAGTGGGCCCACGCGACCGACCCCACCAAGTTTCGACTCGATCTGAGATCGATACGAAGTCATTTCGTATCCATAGAAAAATGATCCAATCGAGATGAAACTTGGCAGGAATAATCTTTACCTTGTATGGAAGTTACTGTGAAAATTTCATGGCATTTGGTTCAGCGGTTTGGGAGATATGATCGATACGAGCTAGCATGTTTCGGTTGGCTGTTCATTTCGAATCCATCGGTTCGAATCGACTCCTTCGAATCGATCACCTCACGTGGTTTTGTAAAGACGTGGCGCGCATACTTCTCCTCGATCCGGTTTTTACTCCGAGTTGACCGCCTTGAATCCGTAGATTTCGCCTTGTTCGTATCGTTGGAGGACACGTCATCCAAGATTGATTGACCTGATGGATACGAACAAGCCGTTGTTCATGGATTCGAACACGGCCTTGGGATGGAGATGAAGCAGTGTATCTCCGATGGATGCGAAGTTGACGTTAGGCTATCGATACGAAGCCGATGGATACGAACTGAGGCATGCTGATGGAATCGAATGTGACACTCTAGCCGAAGTTTGATCGATACGAAGTCCATCGATACGAAGTCCATCAATGACGACCGTTCGTGATCGAGCCATTTGAGGTGAAGTGAACTGTGCCGTTCAGGGCGTGTGGTGCCGTTCGAGGCGAATTGTGACCATCCGAGGTCGGGTGCCGTTCGAGGCGAATTGTCACCGTTTGCGGTCGAGTGCCATTCGAGGTGAGAAAGTGTGCCCGGGAGGGCTTGGTATTATCGATGCCAGGGTCACGTTCGGATGTGTTCCTGGATCGTTTGTGGCCTATTGGAGGCGAATAAGTGTGCCCGGGGGGCTTGGTATTGTTGATACCAGGTTCACGTTCGAGTGGGTCCCTAGTTCGTTTGTCAGGGCGACATATCGCCATCTCAGAGCATGCCTAAGGACCGTTCGCGACCCCATACATGTGTAAGTAGCTTAGCCATTTCAGAATTATCCGAACCAAATATCCATCCAACCAATGAGTTTTAAAATAGAAATGTCCAAACAAACAAAGTCTAAATGTCCAAATCAAAACGAAACAAAAGCAAAGCAAGGATGTCAAAGTGTAAGCTCCCACCACGAAACGGTCAAGTATCATTCAGAGCATGCCTGGGGATCGTTCGAGATCTCATACATGTGTAAATGATTTAATTGTGTTAGTGGGAAGCTTACGACTTGTTCATCGTTATTTCAATCAATTGATAATCATACGGTGTCCCGGTTCAGGGCCACCCCTGGCTGATATAGACGGTGGTTGCTCCGGCTCCACCGCTGGAGCTCGCCGCCTCACGTATTGAAGCAACATGCCATTCCTGATGTGTCCTTCCACCTCATCTTTCAGATGCCTACAGTCGTTTGTGTTATGACCGTTCACTCATGGAATGAGCAATACTTGTCCGACCTTCGCTCGTTGCTAGTCGGGTCTCTTCTCGTTGGCTTTCGATAAGGGACTTGCCCCTTAGTGTCCTGGTAGATCTGTTCCAAAGTCTCGTTCAACTCTAAGTATGTGGTGAATCTTGGTTCCCTCCGTGATTGCACTGATCTGTCATTATTATCCTCAGCCTTTCGTTTTCCCTTGCTAGTTTCTGCACCTTTTTCAGGGGGATTTCCTCCTTTGATCGCATAAATATCAATTCCTTCTCCTTCTTCTCTTTCGGCGTTTGCATCTTCCAATCGTAAAAACTTTTCTGCTTCGTCGTAGAATTCTCCCAGATGCGCAGGTGGTTCTTTAGTCAATGAATTTTTGAACTCTGTGTCGTCAGCTACTCCGGACACAGCTGCCATCACCACCATAGATGGATCTGCTCGATCCACCGAGGCTGCTGCTGCATTGAATCGCGTTAGATAACTCCTTAAAGTCTCTCCGGCTTTCTGCTTTAGGGTTGCCAAAGTCATCACATTCTTGGGTCTTGTAATGTGGACCTTGAATTGCCTCATGAATTTCTCAGTTTAATCATTCCATGTTCCGATAGATCCACTCTCTAGTTGTCTAAACCATAATGCTGCAATATCTACCAAGTACAATGGAAAGCACCGGGCCATAACCTCCTCTGATGCCCCCAACACTTCCATATTCCTCATATACTTCGTCAGATGAACCGTGGGGTCCGTTCTCCCATTATACATGTCCAACGATGGTAAATTGAACTCCGTTGGGTTCCTAGCTCGTCTGGTTGCTGGAGTAAAAGGACTCCTATTAACATCCTCTAAATCCTTGTTCACTAATCCGCCTCTCATAGCCCGCCTGACCATCTCTGCCAACCTGTCATTGTCTTCGAAATGCAATCTTCGTTCGTCGCTTTCAACCTGCCTCCTGAATTCACGAGGGAACTCTGGGATCTGCACCCTTGACTGGGCGTTCACTCCTCTACTACTCCCAGGTTGCGCAGATGCTCCTCTCTCTCTCTCCGAGATTGGATCAACATTCTCCATGCGCGTGCCCCCTAGTTCAGGAGCCACGCCGGATGGTCCTGCTCCGTTTTGAACTCTATCCGCTTCTCTATTCTGTGCTCCAAGTTGTCCTGTCTGTTGAAATAAACTCTGGATCAACTCATCTTGTTTCTTCATCATTGTCTCCATCTCGTCCCTAGTGATGAAGATCGATGCTTGATTCGCTCCTGAGGAAGCCTCTTGACTTCCTTGATGTTCACTTCTCTCTGGCCTTTGTCTCTTATTTGTTTGACTTGTCATGGTTCTTAGATCTAAATTCTTATGTCTTCGAATTCAACTTATCCTGAATCAGCTGTTCTCGGTGAATACACCAAAATGTTTGCGTCAAAATTGACCACAAACACCCAATATCATGAAAGCACCCGTTTATGAACACAAATCAGCAACAATCAATATAGAACTCAGATCTAAGCAATAACAATCACAATAATTCAAAAATAACAATCACAAACACAGGATTTATAGTGGTTCGGCGATCTTGCCTACGTCCACTCTGAAGTTTATGTCTTTATTGATTCACTTGATGATTCCAATCGATTACATCGGATTACAATTGATGATAGCTTTCAAATCTGATTACAACAGCGATAATGAAGAGTGGAATTGAATCCGGCAGAGTCTGGACGTTGAATTGCCAAAGATCCCCTTTTCTGTAGGCTTCGGGTGCTATTTATAAGCGTAGGAGGCCCAGATCTTGCTCAAACTTCGGGAGACTTTTTCTGGCACGTGAGTGGGCCCACGCGATCGACCCCACCATGTTTCGACTCGATCTGAGATCGATATGAAGTCATTTCATATCCATCAAAAAATGATCCAATCGAGATGGAACTTGGCAGGAACAATCTTTACCTTGTATGGATGTTAATGTGAAAATTTCATTGCATTTGGTTCAGCGGTTTGGGAGATATGATCGATACGAGCTAGCATGTTTCGGTTGGCTGTTCATTTCGAATCCATCGGTTCGAATCGACTCCTTCGAATCGATCACCTCACGTGGTTTTGTGAGGACGTGGCGCACATACTTCGCCTCGATCCGGTTTATACTCCGAGTTGACCGCCTCGAATCCATAGATTTTGCCTTGTTCGTATCGTTGGAGGACACGTCATCCAAGATTCATTGACCTGATGGATACGAACAAGCCTCTGTTTATGGATTCGAACACGGCCTTGGGATGGAGACGAAGCAGTGTATCTCTGATGGATGCGAAGTTGACGTTAGGTTATCGATACGAAGCCGATGGATACGAACCGAGGCATGCTGATGGATTCAAATGTGACACTCTAGCCGAAGTTTGATCGATACGAAGTACATCGATGCGAAGGCCTGACCGCTCCGATTGATGCGAAGCCGATGGGTACGAACATGCTGAGATGATGCCCACCTGATCGATTCGAAACCGATCGATTCGAACTGACTGTTAACGTTGCTTGATCGATTCGAACTCGATCGATTCAAAGTGTGTGGAACCTGATGGGTTCGAACAAGGCAATCATTGATGGATACGAACCCCATCGATTCGAAATGGGCATCTTCTCAACAATTTGATGGATATGAACTGTGTACTTTGGCTAACTTGCATCGATCATATCTCGTTCATACGAACTCCGATTAACCTGGAATTTGAAACACTGGCTTTCATGGCTTTGCTTGTCATGTCCTACCAATTGTAGCCTGATCCGGGCTCGGACAAAATTCATCTATATCCATAGTAAAGCAGTGCATAATCAATCTTAGAGACGAACTTTCTTTGGTTTTCGACCGATCTTTTGGTATCACGGCTTTGCCAAAAAGCGAGATAACACCTTGCAATCCGGATATTCACTAATCATGTCCGGGTTTCCCGTCACTAAGGGTGATAAAACCTCTATATCGGAGATCATCCGATGCAGAGTCATTCGACGGTAATCCTTCCGTTTTCACAAATATCCGGTCTTCAACACCGGTCATCAAATGCAATCAAGATAACGGCGTATCACATATTCGGAATGGGTTATACGACCCCAAGGTCCTTTCCCGGCTAACCCGAATAGTGAGCGCTTATTTTGATAATAAGTGTGGCATTCAAATTCAAGCAAATCACAACAAATACCCATTCAAAGGTAAATATTGATAGTCGGTTATTTAACTATCAATAGGCGTGCACAACATCACCAAGTTCCAAATAATTTTCCAAATTATTTACTTTCCAAAATATCTTTACTAGATATATAATTTCCACACTTCAACCATTTGAAAACAAATTTTCAAATCACTTTTCACCTTTACAACTTTTGAAAATAAATTTCAAATCATTTCCCTACACGGGATATATTCACAAATCTTTATTCATTTTCATTTCAAAATGGTTCATTTAAACCAATTAAATAAATCCCAACCGATTTACTTTACATTTACGTTCCAAATCCGTAAATTTATTTCCACACTTCAAAAATAAATCAACGTTTATTTTTAAACAAATTTCCCTTCCTTTTATAAATTCCATAGTGAATTTACAATTCCAAAATATCTATGAATATACGATTTTCAAATCGATTTTTATTATTCATTTTCAATTTATCTTTAAAAGATAAAATCTCAAAATATTCACTTCGTATTGGAAAACATTTCCATACTTATTTAATAGTAATAAGTAATTCACAATCCATTTATTTTCAACACTTGGAAAATATTCAATATACATAAATCGAAATTAAGTATATATTTCATTCTTTAAGGGAAACATTCTCTTAAACACATTTATTTGGGTCAAAACGAATGTTGCGTAAACATCGTTACGACGACCAAAAATCACTAGTATAGGGATTCGAAATTAAAATAGATATATAAATCCCAATACGATACAAAAAAACATTTTCTTTCGGAAATCATTTACTATAACACCAGTGTTATAGTCCACTATTTCCTTCAATTTCTCGAAAACGTCTTTTTCAACAATGAATGTTGAAATCTATGGTTTCGACACTTAATGCATTTTAAAACAATTTCAAATCGTTTTAATTCTATTTAAAATATCACTTCCCCAAAACACTTTAATATATTATTCACTATCCCAAAATCGTGAATATTCTTCGTTAACCAAATTCAACATTTTTTCTACACATTTTATTTCAAGAATTTATCCACTATCTAAAATCGTGGATATAATTCCCAACCAAACCTTATTATTACATATATTATATAAAGGATAATTCGCTATCCAAAATCGCGATTATATCTCCTTTAACAACTTTCTATATTAAATTCATCAAATTTGATTGATTTCGGATTTATAAAACAATGTTTATAAATTCTCATTTATCATTTTATAAAGACTTCAATTTACAAAATCGCTTTATAAAATAATTCCTTTTATTATTCCATTATTTCGATTTATAAAATATATTTTATACATCTATAAACCATTTATACTTATTCGAAAATCTCAATTAAAATGCCAAAACCTGATTTATAAGTTAATTTCTTATAAATCTTTTATTCTACAAAAATCTATTCATTTTATAATTTCACAATTTATACAACTGTGAATTTCATTCACTTATGAAATCCATTTTTATTTCATTTTAACACTTATAAAAACTCGTTTTATAATTCCTATATTTTAATTTATAAATATCAATTTTATAAATCTTTTATATAAATCGTTTATAATAATTCAAAAATCCCAATTTAAATCATTTTATAAATTAATCAACTATTTATTTAAAAAATCACACTTTGGTTATATTTCACAAAAATCATAATTTTTATAACTTTAAAATTTTAACGTTTATTTATTTAAATGAATCAATTCAAAAATTTAATAAACATGTACTTTAAAAAAAATCGCTTTTTCAATTTGAAAATCATCACTTTAAATCCTTTTTAAAATTCCAAATCGGCCCAATGATGCAACATACCAAATACTCAATCACGACATCCAAACATCACATATCGATATGATAATCAACAAATATCGCAATATCTGTAATCAAATAAATACTGGTGAGGAATCTAGTTGGATCCCTCCAACCTGTTTCCCTGCATCCTCAGATGTTAGCACAATACTAATTCCGTTCCAATACGGAATATCGCGGTATATGGGATTTATAAATATTATCCGCTATTATACGGCGCAATAGGGTCCCATCCGCTATATAATGCGGGAAATCAACTCCAAGTACATAAATAATACCAATCTCAATCAAGATGGAATTATCGCGGTATATGTTTTTAATAAATAACTTCCGCTTAATATACGACGTATAATGTCTATTTAACACCATAGATAACAATTTTTCATTCAGGCATACAATCAAGCAATTTTAAATTTAACTATTTAAAATTTAAATCGAAACTATTCGATTGAGTGAGAAGTTCTCACATTGAGTTTTCGATAATAGTTTCAGCGTTTTATTTCGAATAAAATTAAACGTGCGTTTAATTTTACCCAAAATTCTCAATAGCCCCAAACGACTCCAATCCAGTTCCATAGCATAGTATTCGTCCATACGAACCCAACGCAATTCGTTTCGTGCGTTTTCGACCTCGTATGAAAAAGTTATGAAGTTTTAAACATCGAACGAATTAAATATACTAATATTTACAATTCCTTTTTTTATTTTTATAACCTAATTGAATATCGGCCGCACATTTTTGAAGATGGAATCTAGGCCGACCGTTCTTTTCCCTTCTTCCCCGGTAACTTGCGTATGAACAAACCCATCAGTCGCCCCTCATCTCGCAATTATCGAGCCTCCATACGACGACTATGCAACGATCAAGTGATGCCGTTCAACTCGCCAACCCAAGCTTCATCTTCGGCCGCAGTATTATGAAGCTCAGACCCTTCTTCTCGCCGTGAATCGCCACCAAAACACGGATGAACACGGCCCCATAGCTCTCCCTACATCGAGTTTAATCAAATCATAACCGTGTGGATCGAAAGGCATCGCGAAGCTCTACGTTTTTCATGTTGAAAATTTTCTGTAATTGTTTGTGGATTGGAAGTAATTGAGGGAAGAAGATGGATGAATTTCGGCCATTCATAAAGATAATGGCGGCCGGCTGAAGAAACTAGGGTTAGGGTTTAGTTGTTTGCAAATTTGTGAATAAGTCGTCCTTATATACAAAATTGCCAAATTAAATCGATTTAAACTAATTTCTATGTGTTTTGGCTTGCCCCGGACAAACTGTAAATCCGATTGACACAAAATTTGAAACCATACAATAATATAACATTACGGATCCGATGAAACTGGTTTCGTCGAAATCCGAGACTGTTTAAAAAATGACTATTTTCACTAGTCAATTAAATGTTAAAATATTCAATTTTCTCAAATTAACTTTAAATTCAATTTTAAAAGTTCTATAACATCATTCTAACTCCAATATGATATAATAAAATTTTACAAATCAATTTTAATCATATTAAACCCAATTTCCAATTATTTCTGTATTTTCAAATATTAAATTATCGATTTAATTATGCAATAAAATCTAGATATTCAAAATAAAATTTATTTGACTTATAAATTTCACTTATTAATATTTAAAATCAATTAAATATACGAATTTTAATTAAAAGAAATTCTAGGTCGTTACAAACTTCCCCCCTTAAAAGAATTTTGTCCTCGAAATTACCAAGTAAGAAAAAGTTACAGAATCCATTAACTTTCCAAAACAAACCATTCAAATTGGATTTTTCAAATCTCTTAAGTGTTTAACTTTCCCAAAATTCATAGTTAAACTTCTTTACAATATCTTTACTAAGTTTTCAAATCCAAACTTAGTTTTCAAAAATTTCTCAATTTTCTCAAAAATATTCTAACGCCTTAAATTTTCGGAAAAATTCGCTAGAGTCTCCTTTGCGCGGCTCAATCCGAAAAGAAAAATGACAGTATATATATCACAAATATACATCTCATCAAGTGATGAGGCATCCCGTAGGGAAAAAAGTGTAAAAGTACGATATGTATTCCGAGATATGTACCTTATATTTTATTAGCGAGCGTATACGGCTAATATAGCGCGAAAGCGTGCTCCAAATGCGAAGCAACCGCAATCCGCACCTGCTAAACACTCAACAAACCATGAGAACATGCATATATGAAAATAATATCAATATGCAACATATAGCAACATAACAACTACATGTGCCAACATAGCAAATGCAACAAAAGCAACAAATGCAACCATCAAACAACTATCATCCAACTAACATCCAACAAATCAATGTCTATCAAAATCAATTCATAACCAAATCAATATTCATTCACTTTTCATTAATATTCATTGGATGTTTTTACTAACATTCACTTATTCATATTCAATTAGTTTACATTCACTAATTTATATTCAAGTTAGTTCACTTCCAAATCAAATTCAGTTCTATTCAAGTTCATTTTCTTCCAATTTTTGCTAATTCAATTTCATTAAAACTTAATGAATTTTACACAATCAACTAACAAGCAAATAACAACCAATGTTTATTCAACATAACCAAATTTATTCAATTTACATTCAATTTGGTTCAACACTCTTAATTCCAATTGGTTGATATTAAATTAACTTCCATTCAACTTATTCAATTTCTCAACTTCATGAGCTTCTAATGGATTTACACTTACATTCATTATTCCGTATCAATTTAATTTACATTCGATTGATTAACATTCAATCCATTTATTAATTCAATTGCTAATTCATTTAACAACATAAAGTTGAATTTCATTTATATAACTCAAGTTCAAATTTTTAATGACTTCATTTTATTAATTCACTTATTAATTTACTTTGACACCAAAATCAACTTTATTCACTTCACTTAAGTTATATTCCATTTCAAACATCTTATCTAATCCAAATCAATTATTTAACTTAACTTAAATTTTCCACTTATAAATCCAATTCAGATTCCAATTCCAGTTCTATTTACTTACCAATTTGAAATGGATTTCAATTTCATTTCCTTGCACTTTGAAAATTTTATTTATTCATTCACAATTTATTTTCCAACTTAATAATTGTATTCCAATCATTTTATATAACATTCCAGAGTCTTTTCAATCTTTCAAAACCATTTTTGAAACCAATTCAATTTATCTTCTGAATTTCCAAAACCAAATCCAAATTTTCCAAACAACTTTCATGTAAAATAATCTGGCAGGAATTCCTCTTTTGGAAACCCAAAAATGAACACCGATGATGTTGCAATCATCATCGGAATTATTTTCCAGCGACTGAAAAGAGTTTATAGCTTTCATCCCTCCATAACAATTTTCCAAAATATCAAATCCTTTCAAAACAATTTCAGATTATAAATCACATTTACAAATCTTTTACCTATATAATTTCACTTCCTATATATATATATATATAAGATTATTCCACAATTGTAAACCATTTTAATTATAATTCCATATTTTAATTCATTCGCTTATTCAATTATTCTTTAAAAATTGTTGTTTTTATTCAACAACCAAACAATCAATTCATATACACTTTAATAATTATGAAAAATTATTCCTTTATATATAAAATATAATCGAGGCAAAATTATTTCATTTACCCAATTTAAAATGATACTATGTCGGTTTATCTCGTTTAAGAGTTTAGAAACCCCTATCGATAATATGGTGTCCCATCTACCGACCAGAATTCACAAACAACTCAACGGATAAGCAAACACAATATAAAACATTTTTATATTCACTAACAAATACGCGCTCACAGCTATTATTACACTCACACTCATTCTAGAGTACTACTGTAACGACCCAGAAATTTTATTTATTAAAATTTGAATATTTAATTTATTTTAAGTATTAAGAAGTGAATTTATAAATCAAATAAATTTTTATTTGAATTATTGGATTTAATTGAATAATTAAATCGATAATTTAATATGTTAAATTATGGAAATAATTGAAAATCGAGTTAAATATGATTGAAAATGATTTGTAAAATTTTATTTTATCATGTTGAAGTTAGAATGATATTTTAGAACTTTTAAAATCGAATTAAAAGTTTATTTGTGAAAATTGAATATTTTAATATTAAAATCGACTAGTGAAAATAGCCAATTTTTGAACAGTCTCAGAATTGAACGAAACCAGTTTCATTGGATCCATAATAGTTAGTTATTACCGGATTTCAATTTTCGTGTCAATCGGAGTTATCGTTTGATCGTGGCAGCTCGAAACGCATCGAATTGTTTTTAATATTAATTTGGCGAGTTAAAATAGCCATTTTTCAAAAAGTCTCGGATTTCGATGAAACAAGTTTCATCGGATCCGTAATGTGATATTATTGTAAGGTTTCAAATTTCGTGTCAATTGGATTTACCGTTTGTCCGGTACGAATTAAAACGCCTAGAAATCGATTTAAATCGGTTTAATTTAAATTGAACGTTTGTAGCCATAACTCGCACAGATGTCCGAATTAGCTTTTGAAACCTGTTCCATTGTGTCCGGAACGCGGGATAAACCCTAGGAACGTCAGTTTCTGTGCGTAAATCGAAGTTCGGAATTTCCGGGATGAATAGTGTCGTTCGAAATTCTATAAATAGACCTTAAATTCACAATTTTAATAAAAATATCTCTAAACCCTAATCTATTCTCGTGGCCGCCACTTCCAACAGATCAATGGCCGAAAGTTTCATATGTTCTTCCTTCAATTTCTCAAAATCCAAGCATCGATTCAAGAATCGCTCAACTAGAAAAACGTAGAGGGTAGTGTGATTGACATATCCAACGGGTATGATCGCGAATGGAGTTGTATATTGTGAGATTTTTGGACGCGTTCGCCGTGCGTTGCGCACGCAAATCGAGAGAGGAGGAGGGGCCGAGCTCAGAGAGGTTCTGGCCGAGCATAGTAGTGGTGATGCTCTTCGAGATGAGAGGTCCTGATCGTGTTCAAATCGCTTGAAGTGGGAGCAAAATCAAACCCTAAAAATGTAATATGGGTTCGGCTTAAACATGATAACCTGGAAGAAAGATACGCGCGTAGGAAGAAGTGAACGTGCGGTCGTGATGCAGGGGTTTGGATCTGAGGGGTGAGATTTGTTGTAGGTTTAATAATATAAAGGTTATGTTGTAATTTATATTTAAAAATCGAGTAAACTTTGATAAATCATAACTTTTTCATACGAGGTCGAAAACGCGCGAAACCAGTTGCGTTGGAATCGTATGGACGAGCACTACGCGATGAAATTGGATTGGAGTCGTTTGGAGTTAGTGAGAATTTCGGGTAAAATTAAACGTCCGTTTAATTTTATTCGAAATAAATCGCTAAAACGAAAATAAAATCAAGGTGAGAACTTCTCACTCAATCGAATAAGTTTCGATTGTATTTTAAATAGTTAGATTTAAAATATTTGAATGCATGTTTGAATGATGATTGATATCTATTGGTTGTTAAAATAGACATTATGCGCCGTTAGTAAGCGGATGTTATTTAATAAAAACATATACCGCGAATATTTCATAAACAGTGAAATTGGTATTATATATAATAACAATATATATATATTGGCATATGTATATATTGGAGTTATTGATTTCCCGCATTTTTTGTTTAGCGGATGAGACCCTATTGCGCCGTTATTAAGCGGATAATATTTTAAATCCCATATACCGCGATAATTTCGTACTGGAGCGAAATTGGTATTGTGCTAATGTTTGTGGATGCAGGAAAACAGGTTGGAGGGATCCAACTGGATTCCTCAACAGTATTTATTTGATTTCCGATATTTTGATATTTGATGGATTATCATATCGATATATGATATCGTTGTTGTCATGATTGACTATTTGGTGTGTAGCATCATTGGACCAAATTTTGAAACTTTAAAATGATTTTTAAAGTGATTTTTGAGAAGTATACGTTTTATAAAATAGTTTTGGAATTGATCCATTTTAAATAAATAAACGTTATAATTTTTAAAGATATAAAAATTATGATTTTTGAGAAATATAGTTAAAAACTGATTTTTGAGAATATGATGCTAATGATTTTATAAAATAGTTTAAATTGGATTTTTGAATTTATTGTAAAAAGTTTAAATATAGGATTTATAAAATTTAATTATTTTATGAATCAAAATGGTGAAATAATAAAGGAGATTAAAGATGTTTTAAAATAATAGTATAAATTGATTTTATAAAGGATTTATAAATTGATATTTATAAATTAAAACCTTTGAATTATAAAACGAGTTTTTATAAGTGTTTGAATGAAGTGAAAATGAATTTTGTAAATGAATGGAATTTATAAAATTATAAATGGTGAAGTTATAAATGAAATTTATAAATAGTAAGATTTATAAATTTTGTGAAATTATTAAAGAATATATTTGGATGAATAATTGAATCTTATAAGTTATAAGATTTATAATTATGAAGTTCAAAGAAACGATTTTGTAAAATAATCGTTTATAAGTATTTGACTTATAATATGAACCTTTGTTTTATAATTGAGTTATAAATCGAATAGGTTAATAAAGGAATTTATAAAAGGAAGTTGTTATAAATAAATAGAAATGGAATTTATAAACGTTGTTTTATAAATTCACAAACGACTTATTTTGATAAGTAAATTATTGAAACCTATTAATGGAGTTATATTCACGTTTTTGAACTGTGAATAATCCTTTAAAATGAAATGAATAAAAGGATGAAATTTGTTAACAAAGAATATTCACGTTTTTGAATAGTGAATAAGATGTTAAAGAAATTGTTTTGAATGTGATGTTTTAAATAGAATTTAAACCGATCTAACGATGTTTTAATTGTGTGAGATTCGAAACCATAGATTTCAACATTTATTGTTGAAATGGACGTTTTCGAGAAATAGAAGGAAATAATGGACTATAACACTGTTGTTATAGTAAATGATTTCCGAAAGGAAATGTTTTGAATAGTATTGGGATTTATATATATATTTTAATTTCGAATCCCTATACTAGTGATTTTGGGTTGTCGTAACAATGTTTTACGCAACATTCGTTTTGGCCCAAATAAATATGTTAAAGTGAATGATTTTCTTAAAAGAATGAAATATATACTTAATTTCGATTTAAGTATATTGAATATTTTCCAAGTGTTGAAAATAAATAGGTTCGTGAATTACTTATTTTTTTTTTAGAAGTATGGAATCGTTTTCCAATAAATAAGTGAATATTGTGAGAGTTTGTCTTTTTGAAGATAAATGGAAAATGAATATTAGAAATCGAATTGAAACATATATTCACAGATATTTTGGGAATATAAATTCACTATAGAGTTTATATGTGAAAGTGGAATTTGTATGAAAATAAATATTGATTTATTTTTGAAGTGTGAAAATTATATATCTTGTAAAGATATTTTGGAAAATAAATAATTTGAAAAATTATTTGGAAACTGGTGATGTGTGCATATCCACTGATAGTTCAATAACCGACTATCAATATTTACCTTTGAATGGGTAATTGATGTGATTTGTTTGAATTTGAATGCCACACTTATTTTTGAATAAGCGCTCACTATTCGGGTTAACCGGGAAAGGACCATGGGGTCGTATAACCCATTCCGAATATGTGATACGTCGTTGTGAATTGCATTGAAGATCAGTGTTGAAGACCGAGTATTTGCAAAAGCGATAGGATGACCTATCGATTGTCTCTGCACTGGGTAGCTCCTAGTATAGAGATCTCCTAAGTGATGGGAAATTCGATCGGGATTGTAAATACCCGGATTACAAGGGCTTCGTGAGAAGTGCCTTCGGTTTTGTTCGAGCCCGGAACAGACTTGTATGGATTGTATGTCTGACATTACAAATTGAGATATAAAGACGATTTCATTCAAATATATTTCTGTTGGTGCCGAAGAATTTATTCTTTTAGCTTAACACCCTTCTCTGAGACGTACGAGCTCAGAGGTTATGTAGTTGAAGGTTATCAGCGATATATTCCCAATTTGGTAATGTGACATGCTGAGTGTTGCTGTAAATGATCATTGTGTTGATTATTTGTGATAGGATCGTTTATTTGATCGTCTATCCTTGTGATCATTTCTATGATCATTTGTTGACCCAAAGCATGGCTTTTGTATAAAGTATGTTTATGTGGACGTGACTTCGTCGAGCCTCACACCCCGTGAATGGTCAAAACAGGAAAGATGCGGCAAGGTTATGAGGGGTAGCGCCCTTTAGGATATGTGCATTTCCTTCTGGAAAAGGGTGGTATCATGGTATGGAGCCCAGATACTTACTCATGTTGAAAACACTTTGTTATGATTGTGTGAATTGATTACGAGCGCTCGGTGAAAAGGTCCCAAAGGACCGGGGGATGGCATATTCGGTCAGTTGTTACTCAGTTAGGGGTAACCCGGCCTTGTGTTGGTAGAGATCCAGTTTGGTTCTCGGGGATGTCCATCCAGAGGCATTCTCATGTGGCAATGGGAAGTTCCTTGGCCTGATCATTCGTTGGAAATCCAAAGAAACAATACGTGACTTGTACGGTTTTAGTTGTAGAATCTGCCATCTAATATGGTAGCTATTAGTAGGCATAATATAATGGTACCTATGCTGGCTAAGATTTATATTCTACTTTTGAAATGAATTTTTCCTACACTATGCACTAGTAATAATATCAAATGTTTCTTTTAAATGCGTATCAAGCGTCTTTGACTATCATAAGGAGAAATCTCCTCCAAGTCTGCGTTTGCATTGTGTGTGTGGCAGGAGGTCTTATGGTAGCCTCATTTTTAAAAGCATTGCGAATTGACTTTAAAAATATTCCTCTATTTTTGATTTTAAAGAAAAATAAACTGTTTTAGTTCTCACACCAGTCACATGACTGACTCGGAGTTTATTGTTTTCCTTCCTAAACTCTGGGTGGCCACCAATTTCCACACGGGCAGTCAAGAGTTAAGGTTTATCAGGATATTCTGGATATTCAGGAGTTGCTGGAGGCAAGCTGGATGGCATGGCGTATTACTACTATATAGTATTTCTTTTTTTTCCGCTGCACTATTTGTTGTTGTTTGTTATAGTACACTCTGATGATATAATGTAATGTAATGTATAAAATGTAATAACTGATATAGTTCTTTGTTTAAAGATTATTCATTTATTATTATATGTTGTTCCGCTGCGAATTGTGAGATTCTGTTATTGTTCTGCTGTTTTCTGTTCCGTTCTATTCTATGTTTTTTTCTATTTTCGTTCTATTTTTTATATTTTTTTTCTCTCTATTTTCTATCTTCTCCTCTCTTCTTCCCTCTTTCCTTTTCTTAAAACCCTCAGTGTTCGGTTTTCCGTCGTTCGATTACTCGGCAGTCGATAAAGTGAGTATCGATGTTGAATTTTCGGAAGACGAAGAATCGGGTCCTGACAATGTGGTATCGGAGCTTATGGTTAAGCGACAACCATGGTTCTGTTGGGTATTACTCATTAGAGATAGAGTCAGTAGTACTTTAGAATGAGTTTGAGTGTAATAATAGCTATGAGAGCGTATTTGTTAGTGAATATAAAATTGTTTTGTATTGTGATGATTGGTTTGTTGAGTGGTATATGAACCTTCGTCAGCGTGGTCTCGACAACTATGCCGAAGGGGTTTCTAAACACTTGAATAGAACAATTCGGCACAATATTAATTTTAAATTGGGTAAATGAAATAATTTTACCTTGAGTATATTTTATGTATAAAGGAATAATTTTTCAGAATTATTAAAGTGTATATAAGTTGATTGTTTAGTTGTTTGAATAATCTAAATTAAAGAATAATTGTATAAGCAAATGAATTATAAGAATTGAATTATAATTAAAGTAATTTACAATTGTGAAATAAACTTATATATATAAGAAGTGAAACTATATGAATATATTTATGAATATGAATTGTAAACAAAAAATGAATGTGAATTTGAGTTATATAAATAAAATTCAACTGTTGAAATTGAATTGAATTAATGGATTGAATGTTAATCAATTAAATGTGAATAATTGATATGAAATAATGAATATAAGTGTTAATTCATTAAAATCTAATGTTATTGGAAGTTGAATAATTGAATTAAAATCAATTTAATTTAAACCAATTGTAAGCAAAGGAATTTGGTTGCAATTAATATACATTAATTGTTATATGGTTGTTAGTTGATTGACTGTATATAATTCATTAAGTGTTAATGAAATTGAGTTAATGAAATTGGAAGCTAAAGTAATTAAAATTCAATTGAAAGTTAAGTGAATCTTGAATAGAATTGAATTTGATTTGGAAGTGAACCAACTTGAATATGAATTAGTGAATATAAACTAATTGAAAATGAATGTTAGTAAGAACATCCACTGTAAAGAATCAAATGTGATTAACTTGAAAACCTATTTCATTGAATATTAATGAGAATATGAATGAATATTTATTGGTTATGAATTAGTTGGATGATAGTTGGTTGATGTTTGCATTTGTTGTTTTGTTGCATTTGCTATGTTAACATATATAGTTATTATGTTGCTATATGTTGTATATCGATACTATTATCTATATACATGTTCTCATGTTGTTTGTTGAGTGTTTAGTAGGTGCGGATCGCGTTTGCTTCGCATTTGGAGCTCGCTTTCGCGCTATATTAGCCGTATATGCTCGCTAATAAAATATAAGGTACATATCTCAGATTAAATATCGTACTTTTACATTTTTTCCCTTCGGGATGCCTCATTACTTGATGAGATGTATATTTGTGATATATATACTGTCATTTTTTTTTCGGATCGAGCCGCGCAAAGGAGACTATGGCGAATTTTTCCGAAAATTTAAGGCGTTAGAAAAAAATTTGAGAAAATCGGAAAATTTTGAAAACTTTAACTTTTATTTGGAATTGAAAGTTAAACAATAGTAGTTGTTTTTGAAAAGATAACTAAGTATGATTTGGAAACTTAGTAAAGTATTGTAAGAAGTTTAACTATGGATTTTGGAAAGTTAATAAATTCTATAACTTTTCTTACTTAATAATTTCGAGGACGAAATTCTTTTAAGGGGAGAAGATTGTAATGACCCAGAAATTTTATTTATTAAAATTTGAATATTTAATTTATTTTAAGTATTAAGAAGTGAATTTATAAGTCAAATAAATTTTTATTTGAATTATTGGATTTAATTGAATAATTAAATCGATAATTTAATATGTTAAATTATGGAAATAATTGAAAATCGAGTTAAATATGATTGAAAATGATTTGTAAAATTTTATTTTATCATGTTGAGGTTAGAATGATATTTTAGAACTTTTAAAATCGAATTAAAAGTTTATTTATGAAAATTGAATATTTTAATATTAAAATCGACTAGTGAAAATAGCCAATTTTTGAACAGTCTCAGAATTGAACGAAACTAGTTCCATTGGATCCGTAATAGTTAGTTATTACCGGATTTCAATTTTCGTGTCAATCGGAGTTATTGTTTGATCGTGGCAGCTCGAAACGCATCGAATTGTTTTTAATATTAATTTGGCGAGTTAAAATAGCCATTTTTCAAAAAGTCTCGGATTTCGATGAAACAAGTTTCATCGGATCCGTAATGTGATATTATTGTAAGGTTTCAAATTTCGTGTCAATTGGATTTACCGTTTGTCCGGTACGAATTAAAACGCCTAGAAATCGATTTAAATCGGTTTAATTTAAATTGAACGTTTGTAGCCATAACTCGCACAGATGTCCGAATTAGCTTTCGAAACCTGTTCCATTGTGTCCGGAACGCGGGATAAACCCTAGGAACGTCAGTTTTGGCGTGTAAATCGGAGTTCGGAATTTCCGGGATGAATAGTGTCGTTCGAAATTCTATAAATAGACCTTAAATTCACAATTTTAATAAAAATATCTCTAAACCCTAATCTATTCTCGTGGCCGCCACTTCCAACAGATCAATGGCCGAAAGTTTCATATGTTCTTCCTTCAATTTCTCAAAATCCAAGCATCGATTCAAGAATCGCTCAACTAGAAAAACGTAGAGGGTAGTGTGATTGACATATCCAACGGGTATGATCGCGAATGGAGTTGTATATTGTGAGATTTTTGGCCGCGTTCGCCGTGCGTTGCGCACGCAAATCGAGAGAGGAGGAGGGGCCGAGCTCAGAGAGGTTCTGGCCGAGCATAGTAGTGGTGATGCTCTTCGAGATGAGAGGTCCTGATCGTGTTCAAATCGCTTGAAGTGGGAGCAAAATCAAACCCTAAAAATGTAATATGGGTTCGGCTTAAACATGATAACCTGGAAGAAAGATACGCGCGTGGGAAGAAGGGAACGTGCGGTCGTGATGCAGGGATTTGGATCTGAGGGGTGAGATTTGTTGTAGGTTTAATAATATAAAGGTTATGTTGTAATTTATATTTAAAAATCGAGTAAACTTTGATAAATAATAACCTTTTCATACGAGGTCGAAAACGCGCGAAACTAGTTGCGTTGGAATTGTATGGACGAGCACTACGCGATGAAATTGGATTGGAGTCGTTTGGAGTTAGTGAGAATTTCGGGTAAAATTAAACGTCCGTTTAATTTTATTCGAAATAAATCGCTAAAACGAAAATAAAATCAAGGTGAGAACTTCTCACTCAATCGAATCAGTTTCGATTGTATTTTAAATAGTTAGATTTAAAATATTTGAATGCATTTTTGAATGATGATTGATATCTATTGGTTGTTAAAATAGACATTATGCGCCGTTAGTAAGCGGATGTTATTTAATAAAAACATATACCGCGAATATTTCATAAACAGTGAAATTGGTATTATATATAATAACAATATATATATATATTGGCATATGTATATATTGGAATTATTGATTTCCCGCATTTTTTGTTTAGCGGATGAGACCCTATTGCGTCGTTATTAAGCAGATAATATTTTAAATCCCATATACCGCGATAATTTCGTACTGGAGCGAAATTGGTATTGTGCTAATGTTTGTGGATGCAGGAAAACAGGTTGGAGGGATCCAACTGGATTCCTCAACAGTATTTATTTGATTTCCGATATTTTGATATTTGATGGATTATCATATCGATATATGATATCGTTGTTGTCGTGATTGACTATTTGGTGTGTAGCATCATTGGACCAAATTTTGAAACTTTAAAATGATTTTTAAAGTGATTTTTGAGAAGTATACGTTTTATAAAATAGTTTTGGAATTGATCCAATTTAAATAAATAAACGTTATAATTTTTAAAGTTATAAAAATTATGATTTTTGAGAAATATAGTTAAAAACTGATTTTTGAGAATATGATGCTAATGATTTTATAAAATAGTTTAAATTGGATTTTTGAATTTATTGTAAAAAGTTTAAATATAGGATTTATAAAATTTAATTATTTTATGAATCAAAATGGTGAAATAATAAAGGAGATTAAAGATGTTTTAAAATAATAGTATAAATTGATTTTATAAAGGATTTATAAATTGATATTTATAAATTAAAACCTTTGAATTATAAAACGAGTTTTTATAAGTGTTTGAATGAAGTGAAAATGAATTTTGTAAATGAATGGAATTTATAAAATTATAAACGGTGAAGTTATAAATTAAATTTATAAATAGTAAGATTTATAAATTTTGTGAAATTATTAAAGAATATATTTGGATGAATAATTGAATCTTATAAGTTATAAGATTTATAATTATGAAGTTCAAAGAAATGATTTTGTAAAATAATCGTTTATAAGTATTTGACTTATAATATGAACCTTTGTTTTGTAATTGAGTTATAAATCGAATAGGTTAATAAAGGAATTTATAAAAGGAAGTTGTTATAAATAAATAGAAATGGAATTTATAAACGTTGTTTTATAAATTCACAAATGACTTATTTTGATAAGTAAATTATTGAAACCTATTAATGGAGTTATATTCACGTTTTTGAACTGTGAATAATCCTTTAAAATGAAATGAATAAAAGGATGAAATTTGTTAACAAAGAATATTCACGTTTTTGAATAGTGAATAAGATGTTAAAGAAATTGTTTTGAATGTGATGTTTTAAATAGAATTTAAAACGATCTAACGATGTTTTAATTGTGTGAGATTCGAAACCATAGATTTCAACATTTATTGTTGAAATAGACGTTTTCGAGAAATAGAAGGAAATAATGGACTATAACACTGTTGTTATAGTAAATGATTTCCGAAAGGAAATGTTTTGAATAGTATTGGGATTTATATATATTTTTTAATTTCGAATCCCTATACTAGTGATTTTGGGTTGTCGTAACAATGTTTTACGCAACATTCGTTTTGGCCCAAATAAATATGTTAATGTGAATGATTTTCTTAAAAGAATGAAATATATACTTAATTTCGATTTAAGTATATTGAATATTTTCCAAGTGTTGAAAATAAATAGGTTCGTGAATTACTTTTTTTTTTTTATAAGTATGGAATCGTTTTCCAATAAATAAGTGAATATTGTGAGAGTTTGTCTTTTTGAAGATAAATGGAAAATGAATATTAGAAATCGAATTGAAACATATATTCACAGATATTTTGGGAATATAAATTCACTATAGAGTTTATATGTGAAAGTGGAATTTGTATGAAAATAAATATTGATTTATTTTTGAAGTGTGAAAATTATATATCTTGTAAAGATATTTTGGAAAATAAATGATTTGAAAAATTATTTGGAAACTGGTGATTTGTGCATATCCATTGATAGTTCAATAACCGACTATCAATATTTACCTTTGAATGGGTAATTGATGTGATTTGTTTGAATTTGAATGCCACACTTATTTTTGAATAAGCACTCACTATTCGGGTTAACCGGGAAAGGACCATGGGGTCGTATAACCCATTCCGAATATGTGATACGTCGTTGTGAATTGCATTGAAGATCGGTGTTGAAGACCGAGTATTTGCAAAAGCGATAGGATGACCTATCGATTGTCTCTGCACTGGGTAGCTCCTGGTATAGAGATCTCCTAAGTGATGGGAAATTCGATCGGGATTGTGAATACCCGGATTACAAGGGCTTCGTGAGAAGTGGCTTCGGTTTTGTTCGAGCCCGGAACAGACTTGTATGGATTGTATGTCTGACATTACAAATTGAGATATAAAGCCGATTTCATTCAAATATATTTATGTTGGTGGCGAAGAATTTATTCTTTTAGCTTAACACCCTTCTCTGAGACGTACGAGCTCAGAGGTTATGTAGTTGAAGGTTATCAGCGATATATTCCCAATTTGGTAATGTGACATGCTGAGTGTTGCTGTAAATGATCATTGTGTTGATTATTTGTGATAGGATCGTTTATTTGATCGTCTATCCTTGTGATCATTTCTATGATCATTTGTTGACCCAAAGCATGGCTTTTTTATAAAGTATGTTTTTGTGGACGTGACTTCGTCGAGCCTCACACCCCGTAAATGGTCAAAACAGGAAAGATGCGGCAAGGTTATGAGGGGTAGCTCCCTTTAGGATATGTGCATTTCCTTCTGGAAAAGGGTGGTATCATGGTATGGAGCCCAGATACTTACTCATGTTGAAAACACTTGTTATGATTGTGTGAATTGATTACGAGCGCTCGGTGAAAAGGTCCCAAAGGACCGGGGGATGGCATATTCGGTCAGTTGTTACTCAGTTAGGGGTAACCCGGCCTTGTGTTGGTAGAGATCCGGTTTGGTTCTCGGGGATGTCCATCCAGAGGCATTCTCATGTGGCAATGGGAAGTTCCTTGGCCTGATCATTCGTTGGAAATCCAAAGAAACAATACGTGACTTGTACGGTTTTAGTTGTAGAACCTGCCATCTAATATGGTAGCTATTAGTAGGCATAATATAATGGTACCTATGCTGGCTAAGATTTATATTCTACTTTTGAAATGAATTTTTCCTACACTATGCACTAGTAATAATATCAAATGTTTCTTTTAAATGCGTATCAAGCATCTTTGACTATCATAAGGAGAAATCTCCTCCAAGCCTGCGTTTGCATTGTGTGTGTGGCAGGAGGTCTTATGGTAGTCTCATTTTTAAAAGCATTGCGAATTGACTTTAAAAATATTCCTCTATTTTTGATTTTAAAGAAAAATAAACTATTTTAGTTCTCACACCAGTCACATGACTGACTCGGAGTTTATTGTTTTCCTTCCTAAACTCTGGGTGCCCACCAATTTCCACACGGGCAGTCAAGAGTTAAGGTTTATCAGGATATTCTGGATATTCAGGAGTTGCTGGAGGCAAGCTGGATGGCATGGCGTATTACTACTATATAGTATTTCTTTTTTTTCCGCTGCACTATTTGTTGTTGTTTGTTGTAGTACACTCTGATGATATAATGTAATGTAATGTATAAAATGTAATAACTGATATAGTTCTTTGTTTAAAGATTATTCATTTATTATTATATGTTGTTCCGCTGCGAATTGTGAGATTCTGTTATTGTTCTGCTGTTTTCTGTTCCGTTCTATTCTATGTTTTTTTCTATTTTCGTTCTATTTTCTATTTTTTCTCTCTCTATTTTCTATCTTCTCCTCTCTTCTTCTCTCTTTCCTTTTCTTAAAACCCTCAGTGTTCAGTTTTCCGTCGTTCGATTACTCGGCAGTCGATAAAGTGAGTATCGATGTTGAATTTTCGGAAGACGAAGAATCGGGTCCTGACAACTACTGACTCTATCTCTAATGAGTAATACCCAATAGAGCCATGGTTGTCGCTTAACCATAAGCTCTGATACCAAATGTAACGAATGCGATTTTTCGTCCACGAAGGTCGACATCAATACGTCCACTGTATCAACTGCCGAGTGATCGAAGGCCGGAAAACCGTACCGTTAGGGTTAAAGAAGAAGAAAAAGATAGAACATAACGGAAAGGAAAAACAGAACAATATCAGAATCTCACAATCGCAGTGGAACAACATATAATAGATAAATGAATAATCTTTAAACAAAGAACTATATCAGTTATTACATTACATCATATTACATTACATTACATCATCTGAGTGTACAACAACAAACAGCGGAAAAGTACTATATACAAGTAAATACGCCATGCCATCTAGCTTGCCTCCAGCAACTCCTGAATTCCAGAATATCCTAATAACCTAACTCTAGACTGCCCGTGTGGAAATTGGTGGGCACCTAGAGTTTAGGAAGGAAAACAATAAACTCCAGGTCAGTCATGGGACTGGTGTGAGAACTTAAAACAGTTTATCTTTTTAAAACAAACAAAGGGATAATTTTAAAATAGATTCGCAATGCTTTTTGGAAAATGAAACTACCATAAGGCCTCCCGCACACACACAAAATGTAAACGCAAAATCGGAGGAGATTTCTCCTTATGATAGTCAAAGATGTTTGATACACATTAAAAAGAAACATTTGATATTATTACTAGTGCATAGTGTAGGAAAAATCATTTCGAAAGTAAAGATATAAATCTTAGCTAGCATAGGTACCATTATATTATGCCTACTATAGCTACCATATTAGACGGAAGGTTCTACAACTAAAACCGTACAAGGTTCGTATTGTTTCTTTGGATTTCCAACAAATGGTCAAGCCAAGGAACTTCCCATTGCCACATGGGTACGCCTCTGGAAAGACGACCCGAGAACCTAACCGGATCTCTGCCAACACAAGGTCGGGTTACCCTTCAAACTGGGTAACTACTGACACGAATATGTCATTCCCCGATCGTAGCCGATCTATATTCGAGGATCCTCGATTCCAACAACCATAAAGTAATAAATTTGCAGCAACAACATAGGTTAAGTATCTGGGCTCCATACCATGATACCACCTCTATCCATAAGGAATGACATACACTAAAGGGGCACTACCCCCTAATAACCTTGCTGCATCCTTCTTGTTTTGACCATTTTCGGGGTGTGAGGTCCGACGAAGTCTCGTCCACAAAGCCACGTGTGACGACCGGCCATGACTCCTGCACTAAACAAGGGAATAGTGCGCTGAAATGTGTGCCAGGTAGCCATGGATGATCATCAAGGTAAGGTAAAAACAGCAGAGTCTATCGTATAACTCTCAGTGCATGGGTAAAATACAATAGAGAAAAATATATAGTGAAGCTCCACAGAACAGAATCAAATAAGCCTCATAGTAGTTTGATACAAAAAATCTGAATAGTCAATACATCAAGCCTCCCTACATATCACTCAGAGAATATACAAGCAGCGGAACATCCAGTACATATAGTAAGAAAATAATACGCAAGCCTCCAGTTCGTCTTCGTTATCAACATCGTTGGTCACTAAGGACAACACCTGTCACCTGCTACCTAGTCTGCCCATCCCAAAATGGATGAACAATCCAAGGTAATAAGAGTTGAACATAAAACCTTGAGTCAGACAACAGTCTTAGTGAGCGGTAAATTAACTAACAACATACCAAAAGAGCATAAAGGTAAAAGGAATAGGAATCTAACCCTCCCACTCCACCTCTTTCTACAGTGATAACACCCAGACACACTAAGCAGAAGTAAACATAGCAAATCAGACATTTAAAGTAAAGCAATTATCACTCGAGTCAAGGTCGATGTTTTCCAAGTACAAACCCCCAGGGCCTAAACCAAGATCAGATAAGCACCCGAAAAACATCGCTCTTGAGACCGAATGACGATACAACCAAAAAATCCAAACATCCATGACTCTGGCTATCACTGCTATCATTGCTTCGATACCATCGTTAATCGAATGACCGGCACCTTTCTTTCAGTCGTCCGTCAAGGGCTAATGGTAACCCCGGTTCTAGACAAAACTCCGCACGTCGTCACAGCCCGTGCCTAGGACTATCGAATCTACCCAGAGTACTCGACCACCAACTGCATTCTTTTGGGACTATCGAATATGCCCAGCGTACACTTGCTTTGAGTCTGCTAGAACCTTCAATAACGATGAAATCTCAGCCTTCTAGTCATCCTCCTCGACAACTATTCTCATACTAGCTCAAGCGCCTCTCGAGCCAACCATTATCCACAAACTCGAACCATCCCTCGAGTTACCAACATACTTGGAATGATCCCTTCTGGATTGTACCAATACTACTTCACATCATGCCTTGCTTTATTTCATCATAGCAAAGTCCCATCTCAACATCATCATCAAATCTGTCCATATGAGCTTTATCATCTGCCACATATGCATGAGCAGCTTTTTCCTATTCAAGAGCATTTCCCTTAGCTTTTGAATCATCTTCGACCAACTTGTCCAAATCCAACCACTAATCAACTAATTTATAACAATCAATCAAATCAATCATTAATCCAAGTAATTAAGCATTCAAACATGATCTAAAAGCAATTATAACTAAAATGGCAATCTTGTAAATAAAGAGTCCAAATCTAACAAGCATGAATAATAAGTATTATCTCTACAACTTGATGGATGAACTTGCATAGGTTAACATGTATAACAATGGATGCCAAATCTTCATGAACAATGGATCTACACTTATGTTTAAGAAAATTCATGGAAATCACTATTTTAACACAAAATCAAACCACCAATCCAATATGCTCCTTTGGGTCCGTGTGAGAGATAACCACCACTCACCGAATCACCTAAACACCTTAAAAGCAACACACTCCAAATCTAGACAGCGAAGGATCTAGCTCGATCCGCCAAAATTCCTCTTCAAACTATGAAATCCTTCTTCGATGGATGGAGATCTTCAATCTAAGCTCTTGGATCTTCGATTTGATCTTCAATTTGGATGGAAGGAAGCAAAAGATTAAAGAAGAGATAAGAAGTGAAGAAGTGTAGTACTCGAGCTCTCAAAATGGCAGAACTTCGTCGCTTCAAAATCCGGATCCCAAAAAGAGAAGCTAACCCGTGTATTTATAGGCTGAAAAACCCCTTAGGTCATTCGCTCTTAAGTCGTTCACGACCTAAAAATCCCAGACCTACGACCTAACGGTTCCCCCGACCTACGACCTAATGACTCGAGCCTATGCGCGACTTAAAACACGACCTAACACATGCACAACCTAACATACAAGCCGCGTTCCTACCTAAGTCGTCTGGACGGCCTAACGACCTAACACTCAACGACTTAGCGACTTATCAAAGGTCGCGACCTAACTACTACAGAGACCTAACACCTTATCTCGTCCACGACCTAACTACACAGATTCTAACTTAGGTCGTTTACGACCTAACTAGAACCACCCAAGCCATCATCCCCTAGGTCGCTAACTACCTTAGATCGTTAGCTCGCTTAACCGGCCTACCTTCCTTAAGTCCTTAAGTCGCTCCACAGTCCTATTCTCCTAAGGCCGTTAACCCGCTTATGCCGTTAACTCCTAGGTCGTTACCGTTAGATCCTAGGTCGCTAACTCCTAAACTGCTAATTCTATTAAGTCGCTCACCTCCTTAAGCCGCTCACCTATTCTTAAGTCGTTAACCCTTAAGTCGCTCGCTTATGCTGCTAAATTCCTTAGGTCGCAAACTCCTTAGGTCGCTCCCATCTCTTGAGTCGCTCATCCGACCTAAACTACTGCACGACCTAAGCTAATGCACGACTTAAGCTTTGGTCGACTTAAAAATCTGGACGACTTAACAACACTAACGACCTAATAACAACGGTTTTACGATATTTCGATACATAAAATATGGGTCGTCACATTCTCTCCCCCTTAGGAATTTCGCCCCCGAAATTCCATACAAACAAGAACCAAAAACTATTCTGCATGCCTAGCATCCATAGCAACCAACAAACCATGCATCCAATTACTAGCCTACCATGCAGAATTCTAAGACTAGAACAAGTTACAATGTCATGAGATAACACGACACCTTATGGTCATACCTCGAAGAGTTCAGGATAAGCTGCCTTTATCCTCTCTTCCACCTCCCATGTACAGTCGTTAACATCATCACTCCATTGTATCTTGAGCAACCTAACTACCTTCCTCTTAAGCTGTTTCGTGTCAGTTTCCACAACACGAAGCGGCTTACGAGGTCTCTTATCAACTGGATTAACCTCAAAATCTTCACAGCTATCAGCAAAAACCACTGTATTCGAGTCGTGCACATACTTCCGTAGATACGATACATGAAAAACATTGTGCACACCCGACATCTTTTCTGGTAACTCCAATTTATAGGCGAGCTTTCCAATTCACTCGATGATCGAGAATGGTCCAACAAATCTCGGAGTCAATTTCCCTTTCCTCCCAAATCGAATAACATTCTTCAGTGGAGAAATCTTCACAAAACCCATATCACCTACGTCGAACTCCAAATCCTTACGACGCTTATAGGCATAACTTTTCTGACAGTCTTGGGCTACCTTCATTCGTTGCCGAATGATCTCTATGCAATCCGAAGTCTGTTGAATCATTTCTGGCCCAAGTATTAACTTTTCTCCCGTTTCCAACCAACATGTCGGGGAGTTACACGGTCTTCCATACAATGCTTCATACGGCGCCATACCAATGCTGGACTGGTAACTGTTATTATAGGAAAATTCCACCAAATGAAGATGATCTTCCCATGATCCTCCGAAGTCCAAAGCACATGCTCTGAGGAGATCTTTCAAAACTCGGTTGATTCTCTCGGTCTGTCCATCTGTTTGGGGGTGATAAGCTGTACTCAAACACAACTCGGTTCCCAAGACTTCCTAGAAGCTCTTCCAAAATCCACTAGTGAACAATGGATCTCGATCGCTCACTATACTTTTCGGAATACCATGGAATCGAACTATCCAC
The DNA here is from genome assembly GCA_030765085.1 of Allium cepa. Classification (NCBI taxonomy): domain Eukaryota; kingdom Viridiplantae; phylum Streptophyta; class Magnoliopsida; order Asparagales; family Amaryllidaceae; genus Allium; species Allium cepa. The sequence goes on from CM060940.1 coordinate 181,495,988, forward strand.
TTAACATACAGCTCAGCCAGCTTCGATGCAGTCCTAGTTGATCGAACAGGAATAAATCTTGCACTCTTAGTCAAACGATCTATGATGACCCAAATCCCTTCATTTCCCGCTCTTGTTCTAGGTAACCCATCGATAAAATCCATCGATATTTGCTCCCACTTCCATGTAGGAACTTCTAATGGCTGAAGCAATCCACTGGGCTTCTTCTGCTCGGCTTTTACCAACTGGCAGTTCGTACACTTGGAAATAAAATTTCCAACGTCCTTCTTCATACCTTCCCAGTAATAGGTTCTCTTCATATCCCGATACATCTTATTTCCACCTGGATGAATTGTCAGCTTCGAGTGATGACTTTTCTTTAGAAATTCATCTCTCAATTCATCTATATCGGGAACAACTAGTCGTCCTTGCTTCCGAAGCCAACCCTCTCGATCGACCTCGAATCCTTTATCCTTCTCTGGGTCCAACCCAGATTCCAAATCACGGATAATCTTGACAAGCTTATCGTCTCACTTTTGGCTCTCGCCAATCCTTTCCACAAGAGTAGGTCTTATCGATAAGTTTGCCAACATCTCAGGTTCCAATTCACATCTGGGCCTGAAGTCAAATCCAGCCAAATACTCGAGACTCTTCCATTCTGAAAACATGGCTCCCAATCCTGCATGTCTTCGACTTAACGCATCTGCTACTGTGTTACCCTTTCCCGGAGTATAGGTTATACCAAAATCATATGATGCCAAAAACTCTAGCCATCGCTGCTGCCGAAGATTCAAATCCTTTTGGAAGAAAAGATACTTCGATGACTTATGATCTGTAAACAACTCAAATCGAACTCCCAATAGGTAATGTCTCCACATATTCAGAGCAAATACAATCGCCGCTAACTCCAAATCATGAGTCGGATAATTCCTTTCATGCGGCTTCAGTTGTCGACTTGCATATGCAACAACTTTACCCTTCTGCATCAGCACTGCTCCAAGTCCAGTACCACATGCATCGGTGTAAAACAACATCTCATCATTTCCACTTGGAATAGTCAAAACAGGAGCACTTGTTAGTCGCTCTTTCAGGATTCTGAAAGCTTGCTCACACTGAGCATCCCGTCTGAATACTTGATTCTTTTTCGTCAATCCTGTTAATGGTGCAGCTTCCTTGGAAAAGTCTTTGATAAACCGACGATAGTATCCTGCTAATCCAAGAAAACTTCTCACATTAGATGCATTCTTAGGTCTAACCCAATCCTGGATTGCTGCCACCTTCGCCGGATCAACCGCTATTCCATTTCCAGCGATAATATGGCCTAAGAATCTTACTTCACTCTTCCCGAAGTGACACTTCGAAAACTTAGCCTTCAGCTGATGTTTCTGCAAGGTCTCCAAAACAATATGCAAGTGCGTCTTGTGCTCTTCTTCAGTTCTAGAATAAATCAAAATGTCATCCACGAATACTAGTACGAACTTGTTCAACTGATCCCTGAACACTCTATTCATAAGATCCACAAAATATGTTGGTGCATTGGTCAATCCAAACGGCATTACCACCCACTCAAAGAAACCAGATGGTGTCCTAAAACCAATCTTCGGCACACTATCCTTTGCCACTCTTAATTGGTGAAATCCCGTTGCCAAATCCATCTGGGAAAACACCTTGGCTTCGTGAAGCTGATCAAACATGTCATCTACTCTCGGCAATGGATACTTGTTCTTCTTAGTTACTTTATTCAGTTCACGATAATCTACACACAACCTCAACGATCCATCTGCTTTGGTTGCAAACACAACTGGTGCACCCCGTTCGGACACACTACGCCGAATGAATCCTTTCTGTAAAAGACCATCAACTTGCACCTTCAACTCTTGTTGTTCCCTAGGCGCCATCCGCCTAAGAGGCATCACAACAGGTCTGGCTCCTTCAACTAGATCGATGCGAAACTCGATCTCTCTATGCGGCGGTAACCCTTTGACCTCATCAGAGAACCCTCAAATCCATTTGCGACTGGCACCGATGACAGTCCATCCCGTGGAACAACCAGCGAATACATGAAGCTCATGAAGACACCTTTCGCCCTTCCACATTCTCGACTGTCACCTCCAGCCTTTTACAATCAACCTTTGCCGCATACTTCCTAAGCCAGTCCACACCCAAAATAATTCCAAACCCCACAAAGTTCAGAACAAAACATTCACAAACAAAAGAGAAATCATGACTAGATACAACCAGACCACGGCATATCATACACAGACAAGACGAACCCCCAACTGGATTAGTCACAACCAATGGTCTATCAACAATATCCGGTTCCAAACCCAACCGGCCTACAAGTTCATTACAAACAAAAGAATGCGACGCCCCAGTATCGAACAACACTCTAACTGGAACACCACAAATGGAAAGAGTACCTTGTACCACCAAACTCGTTCCTTTCTCTTCCGTAGTAGGGGCTTTTAATGATGATGGCACAGCCCCCAAAGCATAAGCTTGTACAACCTGCCTGTCCTTCCTCGGTTCTGGACAATTCTTCTTAATATGCCCTAGCTTGTCACAGTTGTGGCACTTAACCGGCATCTTTGGATTCTTACAATCTTTGGAGAAATGGCCCTTCTGCTGACAGTTGTAGCAGGTCACTTGGCCCTTCGGCTTCTTTTGGCCATCCTTACCCTTCTGCTGCTGCTGCTTCCTCTTCTTGTTTCCACCTTGGTGTGGTTTAGACTCCCCCTTGGTCACAGCAGCAACAGATCCTTCTTTAGGAAACAGGTTCTCGTGCCTGAGAGCCTTCTCCACAAGCTTCTCAAATGGATCATCCAGATGATCCACCAACTGCCTCCCAAGATAAATGTCCAAGCCTGTCACAAACTTCTCGTTCTTATGATATGGAGATTCAATATACGACCGAGCATACTTGGAAATGCTTCAAACTCAGAAACATACTCAAGAACTAGTCTTCCACCTTGCTTGAGCTCCATAAACTTCTTGAACAGAACAGATTTCTGAGCTGTAGAAATGAACTTAGCTTCTAATTTGGCTTGGAATTGCACCCAAGTAATTTCTTCCTCCGAAGTATCAATGGTGATAGAGTTCCACCAGTCAGAAGCTTTCCCTTGAAGTTGTCTTGATGCGAGCTTCCTTTTGGTTGCATCCTCGATCCCCAAGTCACCAAAGATTCTTCTACAAGCATCTATCCACCTTTGGACTTCAATGGTTGACTCCGTTCCTAAGAAAACTTTTCCTCGAAGAGCAGTATAGCCTTTACACAACTTAGCAAAATCCACCGGTTTTGGAGCTTGAACTTGAACTCCAACATCTACTGATGGCCTCGGAGCTGGCATCCTTCTCATGATCGAAGTCATCATAGCCTCGAACATAGCAGCATAATCAGCAGCCCCCTCAGCAGTACGGCTTTCCCTAGCAGCTGGTCTCCCTCTTCGACTCATTCTAATCGAATCACCTTGAGAAACAACTACATAAGGGTTTAAATCCTTCTAAGCTACTATTTTATATATATTAATCATCCATTAAAATACAATTACGTCTCTCATACGTAGTTAGGTCAGCGAGCGTTGGCTAAAATCGATTAACCAAAGCTTTGATAGCAAATGTGACGACCGCCCATGACTCCTACACTAAACAAGGGAATAGTTCGCTAAAAAGTGTGCCAGGTAGCCATGGATGATCATCAAGGTAAGGTAAAAACAGCAGAGTCTATCGTATAACTCACAGCGCATGGGTAAAATACAATAGAGAAAAATATATAGTGAAGCTCCACAGAACAGAATCAAATAAGCCTCATAGTAGTTTGATACAAAAAATCTAAATAGTCAATACATCAAGCCTCGCTACATATCACTCAGAGAATAAACAAGCAGCGGAACATCCAGTACATATAGTAAGAAAATAATACGCAAGCCTCCAGTTCGTCTTCGTTATCAGCATCGTTGGTCATTAAGGACAGCACTTGTCACCTGCTACCTAGTCTGCCCATCCCAAAATGGATGAACAGCCCAAGGTAATAGGAGTTGAACATAAAACCTTGAGTCAGACAACAGTCTTAGTGAGCGGTAAATTAACTAACAACATACCAAAAGAGCATAAAGGTAAAAGGAATAGGAACCTAACCCTCCCACTCCACCTCCTTCTACAGTGATAGCACCTAGACACACTAAGCAGAAGTAAACATAGCAAATCAGACATTTAAAGTAAAGCAATTATCACTCGAGTCAAGGTCGATGTTTTCCAAGTACAAACCCCCAGGGCCTAAACCAAGATCAGATAAGCACCCGGAAAACATCGCTCTTTAGACCGAATGATGATACAACCAAAACATCCAAACATCCATAACTCTGGCTATCACTGTTATCATTACTTCGATACCATCATTAATTGAATGACCGGCACATTTCTTTCAGCCGTCCGTCAAGGGCTAATGGTAACCCCGGTTCTAGACAAAACTCCGCACGTCGTCGCAGCCCGTGCCTAGGACTATCGAATCTGCCCAGAGTACTCACCACCAACTTTAGTCTTTTGGGACTATCGAATCTTCCCAGCATACTCTTTCTTTGAGTCTGCTAGAACCTTCAATAACGATGAAATCTCAGCCTTCTAGTCATCCTCCTCGACGACTATTCTCATACTAGCTCAAGCGCCTCTCGAGCCAACCATTATCCACAAACTCGAACCATCCCTCGAGTTACCAACATGCTTGGAATGATCCCTTCTGGATTGTACCAATACTACTTCACATCATGCCTTGCTTTATTTCATCATAGCAAATTCCCATCTCAACATCATCATCAAATCTGTCCATATGAGCTTTATCATCCGCCACATATGCATGAGCAGCTTTTTCCTATTCAAGAGCATTTCCCTTAGCTTTTGAATCATCTTCGACCTCTTGTCCAAATCCAACCACTAATCAACTAATTTATAACAATCAATCAAATCAATCATTAATCCAAGTAATTAAGCATTCAAACATGATCTAAAAGCAATTATAACTAAAATGGCAATCTTGTAAATAAAGAGTCCAAATCTAACAAGCATGAATAATAAGTATTATCTCTACAACTTGATGGATGAACTTGCATAGGTTAACATGTATAACAATGGATGCCAAATCTTCATGAACAATGGATCTACACTTATGTTTAAGAAAATGCATGGAAATCACTATTTTAACACAAAATCAAACCACCAATCCAATATGCTCCTTTGGGTCCATGTGAGAGATAACCACCACTCACCGAATCACCTAAACACCTTAAAAGCAACACACTCCAAATCTAGACAGCGAAGGATCTAGCTCGATCCGCCAAAATTCCTCTTCAAACTATGAAATCCTTCTTCGATGGATGGAGATCTTCAATCTAAGCTCTTGGATCTTCGATTTGATCTTCAATTTGGATGGAAGGAAGCACAAGATTAAAGAAGAGATAAGAAGTGAAGAAGTGTAGTACTCGAGCTCTCAAAATGGCAGAACTTCGTCGCTTCAAAATCCGGATCCCAAAAAGAGAAGCTAACCCGTGTATTTATAGGCTGAAAACCCCCTTAGGTCGTTCGTTCTTAAGTCGTTCACGACCTAAAAATCCCAGACCTACGACCTAACGGTTCCCCCGACCTACGACCTAATGACTCGAGCCTATGCGCGACTTAAAACACGACCTAACACATGCACGACCTAACATACAAGCCGCGTTCCTACCTAAGTCGTCTGGACGGCCTAACGACCTAACACTCAACGACTTAGCGACTTATCAAAGGTCGCGACCTAACTACTACAGAGACCTAACACCTTATCTCGTCCACGACCTAACTACACAGATTCTAACTTAGGTCATTTACGACCTAACTAGAACCACCCAAGCCATCATCCCCTAGGTCGCTAACTGCCTTAGATCGTTAGCTCCCTTAACCGGCCTACCTTCCTTAAGTCCTTAAGTCGCTCCACGGTCCTATTCTCCTTAGGCCGTTAACCCGCTTATGCTGTTAACTCCTAGGTCATTACCGCTAGATCCTAGGTCGCTAACTCCTAAACTGCTAATTCTATTAAGTCGCTCACCTCCTTAAGCCGCTCACCTATTCTTAAGTTGTTAACCCTTATGTCGCTCGCTTATGCTGCTAACTTCCTTAGGTCGCAAACTCCTTAGGTCGCTCCCATCTCTTGAGTCGCTCATCCGACCTAAACTACTGCACGACCTAAGCTAATGCACGTCTTAAACTCTGGTCGACTTAAAACTCTGGACGACTTAACAACACTAATGACCTAATTACAACGGTTTTACGATCTTTCGATACGTAAAATACGGGTCGTTACACCACGCTTTATACAAAAGCTGTGCTTTGATTCAACAAATGTTCAATAGCACTTAGCATATCACACTACCAAATTGGGAGTATATCACTAATAACCTTCAACTACATAACCTCTGAGCTCGTACATCTCAGAGAAGGGTGTTAAGCTAAGAGAATAAATTCTCTGCCACCAACAGAAATATACTTGAAAGAAATCAGCTTTATATCTCAATTTGTAATGTCAGACATACAATCCATACAAGTCTGTTCCGGGCTCGAACAGAACCGAAGAAACTTCCAAAGAAGCCCTTGCAATCCGGATATTCACTAATCACGTTCGGACTTCCCGTCACAAAGGGTGATAAAACCTCTATATCGGAGATCATCCGATGTAGAGTCATTTGACGGTAATCCTTCCGTTTTCACAAATATCTGGTCTTCAACACCGGTCATCAAATGCAATCAAGATAACGACGTATCACATATTCGGAATGGGTTATACGACCCCAAGGTCCTTTCCCGGCTAACCCGAATAGTGAGCGCTTATTTTGAAAATAAGTGTGGCATTCAAATTCAAGCAAATCACAACAAATACCCATTCAAAGGTAAATATTGATAGTCGGTTATTTAACTATCAATAGGCGTGCACAACATCACCAAGTTCCAAATAATTTTTCAAATTATTTACTTTCCAAAATATCTTTACTAGATATATAATTTCCACACTTCAACCATTTGAAAAAAAAATTCAAATCACTTTTCACCTTTACCACTTTTGAAAACAAATTTCAAATTGTTTCCCTACACGGGATATATTCACAAATCTTTATTCATTTTCATTTCAAAATGGTTCATTTAAACCAATTAAATAAATCCCTACTGATTTACTTTACATTTACGTTCCAAATCCGTAAATTTATTTCCATACTTCAAAAATAAATCAACGTTTATTTTTAAACAAATTTCCCTTCCTTTTATAAATTCCATAGTGAATTTACAATTCCAAAATATCTATGAATATACGATTTTCAAATCTATTTTTAATATTCATTTTCAATTTATCTTTAAAAGATAAAATCTCAAAATATTCACTTCAAATTGGAAAACATTTCCATACTTATTTAATAATAGTAAGTAATTCACAATCCATTTATTTTCAACACTTGGAAAATATTCAATATACTTAAATCGAAATTAAGTATATGTTTCATTCTTTAAGGGAAACATTCTCTTAAACACACCTATTTGGGTCAAAATGAATGTTGCGTAAAACATCGTTACGACAACCCAAAATTACTAGTATAGGGATTCGAAATTAAAATGGATATATAAATCCCAATACTATACAAAAAAACATTTCCTTTCGGAAATTATTTACTATAACAACAGTGTTATAGTCCACTATTTCCTTCTATTTCTCGAAAACGTCTATTTCAACAATGAATGTTGAAATCTATGGTTTGGACACTTAATGCATTTTAAAACAATTTCAAATCGTTTTAATTCTATTTAAAATATCACTTCCCCAAAACACTTTAATATATTATTCACTGTCCCAAAATCATGAATATTCTTCGTTGACCAAATTCAACATTTTTTCTACACATTTTATTTCAAGAATTTATCCACTATCCAAAATCGTGGATATAATTCCCAACCAAACCTTATTATTACACATATTATATAAAGGATAATTCCCTATCCAAAATCACGAATATATCTCCTTTAATAACTTTCTATATTAAATTCATCAAATTTGATTGATTTCGGATTTATAAAACAATGTTTATATATTCCCATTTGTCATTTTATAAAGACTCCAATTTACAAAATCGCTTTATAAACCAATTCCTTTTATTATTCCATTATTTCGATTTATAAAATATATATTTTATAAATCTCATCTATAAACCATTTATACTTATTCGAAAATCTCAATTAAAATGCCAAAATCCGATTTATAAGTTAATTTCTTATAAATCTTTTATTCTACAAAAATCTATTCATTTTATAATTTCACAATTTATACAACTGTGAATTTCATTCACTTATGAAATCCATTTTTATTTCATTTTAACACTCATAAAAACTCGTTTCATAATTCCAATATTTTAATTTATAAATATCAATTTTATAAATCTTTTATATAAATCGTTTATAATAATTCAAAAATCCTAATTTAAATCATTTTATAAATTAATCAACTATTTATTTAAAAAATCACACTTTGGTTATATTTCACAAAAATCATAATTTTTATAACTTTAAAATTTTAACGTTTATTTATTTAAAATGAATCAATTCAAAATTTTAATAAACATATACTTTAAAAAAATCACTTTTTCAATTTGAAAATCATCACTTTAAAATCCTTTTTAAAATTCCAAATTGGCCCAATGATGCAACATACCAAATAGTCAATCACGACATCCAAACATCATATATCGATATGATAATCAACAAATATCGCAATATCTGTAATCAAATAAATACTGGCGAGGAATCCAGTTGGATCCCTCCAACCTATTTCCCTGCATCCACAGATGTTCGCACAATACCAATTCTGTTCCAATACGGAATATCGCGGTATATGGGATTTATAAAATATTATCCGCTATTATACGGCGCAATAGGGTCTCATCCGCTATATAATGCGGGAAATCAACTCCAAGTACATAAATAATACCAATCCCAATCAAGATGGAATTATTGCGGTATATGTTTTTAATAAATAACCTCTGCTTAATGTACGGTGTATAATGTTTATTTAACACCATAGATAACAATTTATCATTTAGGCATACAATCAAGCAATTTTAAATTTAACTATTTAAAATTTAAATCGAAACTATTCGATTGAGTGAGAAGTTCTCACATTGAGTTTCTGATAATAGTTTCAGCGTTTTATTTCGAATAAAATTAAAAATTAAACGCGCGTTTAATTTTACCCAAATTCTCACTAGCTCCAAACGACTCCAATCCAGTTCCATAGCGTAGTATTCGTCCATACGAACCCAACGCAATTCATTTCGTGCGTTTTCGACTTCGTATGAAAAAGTTATGAAGTTTTAAACATCAAATGAATTAAATATACTAATATTTACAATTCCTTTTTTTATTTTTATAACCTAATTGAATATCGGCCGCACGTTTTTGAAGATGGAATCCAGGACGACCGTTCTTTTCCCTTCTTCCCCGGTAACTTGCGTATGAACAAACCCATCGGCCTCCCCTCATCTCGCAATTATCGAGCCTCCATACGACGATTATGCAACGATCAAGTGATGTCGTTCAACTCGCCAACCCAAGCTTCATCTTCGGCCGTAGTATTATGAAGCTCGGCCCCTTCTTCTCGCCGTGAATCACCACCAAAACACGAATGAACACGGCCCCATAGCTCCCCATACATCGCGTTTAATCAAATCATAACTGTATGGATCGAAAGGCATCGCGAAGCTCTACGTTTTTCATGTTGAAAGTTTTCTGTAATTGTTTGTGGATTGGAAGTAATTGAGGGAAGAAGATAGAAGAATTTTGTCCAAACATAAAGATAATGGCGGCCGGCTGAAGAAACTAGGGTTAGGGTTTAGTTGTTTGCAAATTTGTGAATAAGTCATCCTTATATAGAAAATTGCCAAATTACTATTCATCCAAAATTTTCCGAACTCCAAATCTCGCACGGTGACTGGCGTTTCTAGGGTTTACCCGCGTTTCGGACACAATGGAATAGGTTTCGGAAGCTAATTCGATCATTTGTGCGAGTTACGGCAATAAACGATCAAATTTAAATTAAATCAATTTAAACTAATTTCTATGCGTTTTGGCTTGCCCCGGACAAACCGTAAATCCGATTGACACGAAATTTGAAACCATACAATAATATAACATTACGGATTCGATGAAACTGGTTTCGTCGAAATCCGAGACTATTTGAAAAATGTCTATTTTCACTAGTCAATTAAATATTAAAATATTCAATTTTCACAAATTAACTTTAAATTCAATTTTAAAAGTTCTATAACATCATTCTAACTCCAATATGTTATAATAAAATTTTACAAATCAATTTTAATCATATTAAACCCAATTTCCAATTATTTCTGTTTTTTCGAATATTAAATTATCGATTTAATTATGCAATTAAACCTAGATATTCAAAATAAAATTTATTCGACTTATAAATTACACTTATTAATATTTAAAATCAATTAAATATACGAATTTTAATTAACAGAAATTCTGGGTCGTTACAAGGACGAAGACGAAGATTTGTAGTACTATTATCTACTATATTATTCCACTACACCATTTAATTCCGCTGCATTAATTATTATTCTCTGGTATGTGTACTCTGATATGTATTGTATAAGTATAATTGAATATTTTGTAAACATCTTCATAAACTATATATTTGATTATTATATTTTATCGTTCCGCTGCAAGATTCTATTTTGGTTTTTTTCTTCTCTACTTTTTCTTATTTACCCCATAACAATCTGCCCTTTTGTATGGTTTAAGTCTGACGTGTATGGTTTATCGTCGTTTTAAAGCGTGCGAAAAGGCCGGACGTTACATCATCTCATCTTAATTAAATAAGCCTCATTATCATCCTAAGTTAAGGGTTATATTAAAGACTTTAAAATTTACTTTATTCATATTTTCCCTACAGTTTCACAACTTGATCTTGCTTACATTTCATTTATTTAATTTATAGGAGAGAAAACACGGCCCGAAGCCCAGACTTCCGACCCAACACAACTTCCCACTACTTTCTTTTACCTTCTTATTCTTTCAATTCCTCCTATACTTTAAAATTTATTTCCTTTCACATCTCCTTTACCCGATTACATGGCCCACTACTTAAAATTCTTTGGCCTAAATTTTACTTGGCCAATCCACTTACTTCTTCCTTTCCTGCTTTCTCTCCTTTCTTGTCCTTCTACCGATCATAAGACACTACCAGATAACCGTGCACATTCCTGTGCACATGCACAATGCTTCCAGCCCCGATTCTCATCCATGACCACCCACGCAAACCCACCGCATCCACCACAACCTCCCTTTGCATCTGGGACCCCCCAATTCACTTTGCAAATTCATACCGCACTCCTCCGAACACGAAACAACACCCACCCAAACCCTTTGCCACAACACCTCGTCGATCCATCGACCTTCAACCTTTGACCATGAATTCGCCACGACCAAGGCTACTTCCTCTACCTAGGCCGCACGCCTCGCATGACCCCACCACATCGCCATTTCCTTCAGACCGAGCTCCTACCCAAGCAAGATTAAACCCTAAAATCACTCCGCCATGCCACCATACTTTGTTATAAAATTCCACGCCATTTTTCCCAGGTGTGTCTCCTCCTAAACATCCTCCATGACGAATTCCCTGCCACTAAATCGAATACGCCACTCGAATTTCGCCTTTGACTCAATCTCGGTCATCTCCTTCTATATTCCCCAATACTCAACTAAAAATGATCAAACCACCGCTAAAAATCATGGTTTTGCAAGGCGAAACAGATTATATAAGAAATTCCTAGAATTATGGTAATCGAATTTTTTTTGAAATGTTTGACTTTTACTGTAATATTTAAATTTCGAATAACTACTAATTATTTTTATTCGAGTCTATTTTTAAAAGTGATGTTACACATAAACAAGAAATTTTCATTCAGAGAACATATTCAGAAATGGAATGGAGAAAGAGAATTGATTTTTTTTTAGAAAAAAATCTAGTTTGCCTGTGAAAATGAATACAGAGACTGAAATCTTCCTATATCCAGGCATGCACAGGTTAATCTCATTTTTTATAAATTCATATAAGCATCTAAATCCAACCATGCAACGATGTTTCACTACATTACATCAACAACCTATCACCTACATCATGATAATAACACGCCTAAGCTTTCAGAAGAAATGTTTACTCACCTTGCGGATGCTTTGAACAGAGGACAGCTTGATTGATATATTTTTTTGGAAACAAGAAGCTTTTGATCTGATGATTTGTTGATCTTGAATTTACTTATGTGAGAGTTGTACTAGATCTACTACTAGCTTGAATTCTGAGTTGAACTTGTTCTTGTTTAAAATTTTGCTTTTAGCATTTAATAATTGTCTCAGGTTTTTCTTTCATATGTATTTGTATTAGAACTTGTTTTCAGATTTTTGTTCTTTTCCTTTTCTTTGATTTCAGATTTCTATTGTATGAAGCCTGTGTTCCTAAACCTGATGTTTTATTCACATTATAGATTTAAAAAGAAAGAAAATAAAATAAAATGAATACATCTTGCCACATGTATTTTTCTAAGCTAACACTTGTTTAAATATTAAGAGAGATATTTACATTTGTTTAATGCATGTTCTATATATTTTACAAATTTCAAAAGTAATATTTTTATGTCTTAAACCTTTTATTTTAAATATTGCTTATGTAAATATATTAATTTATGTATTATACTCTAAACGTTTATACACATTTTCTATTCATACATTTCCTTATATTGCTTTTACAGAAAATGATTTAAAGTTAATTATAAATAATCACACATATATACATGTATATAAAAAGAATGCATAATAAACTCTTTTGTTAAATCTCCTTTTAACTATCATACTTTAATTAATAAATATTTACCTTTAGGGATTTTAAAATACATAAAATTTAACTTAAAGTAGCTTTTGAAAATATTATTTTAAATTCAAAACATAACCTCCCAATTATAATATATATACATTGTATTCTAATTATAATATATATACACTATAATTCTCCATATTACAAGTTGCATATATATATTTCATAAGATTTATTATTTTCGGATATTTCTAATCCAACCTTTATTATATTTTTCAATAGTTAAAATCAGATAATTATCCAATTATCTGATGCCAAAATTCAGGTTATCATAATTTTCCACTCTTAAGAATATCTTATTTCAAAAACATAGTTCTTTTACTAACCTCACTAATTCCCTATCCGGTGTATCTTTCAAATCGAATTCAAAAGTTTGCATATATTCTCACAATTTCTTAATCATGTCCCCATTACCAATTACGGTTCAATTCCAATATAGGACCGAGAATTACTCCTCATACACTAGGTGTGGGTATTATTAGTTTTGTTCGGTATGACTCATCGCTTATAGATATCGGTGGGACCAAACATGGATATTTACACCACAATAACCATAGTATCTATTTTAGTACACTTCCAAGTTTTGTTCTTACCCCACCAATTTCTATTACCATTCTAGTTTCCATTGTAACTAAGTTACTCACGATCTGCTATCCGTATTTGGAATTCACAAATACTTCCTAACAGATAGAAACCTCAATGAGAGTAACTACAAACATATTCAGCTCATAATACACACACACACACACACATATATATGAACATTGATAAACATGCAAGTATGCTCTCTCAATATGTCCAAATCCTTAAATTTAGGAAAGTTTCGCATTGATACCAAATGTAACAACCCAGCATTTTCGACCCTCTGATTTAACACAAATCATGGTGTATAACCCCAAAAACCGAAGATGACGTGTCGCTAGGTTAAAATAACAAGAGATAAAACATGATGATAAAGTCTAAAATCCAACAAATATCATGCTAGAATGAAATAACATATAATATAAATCAAATATCACTTTACTTCATTATAACATTTTGAATACATACATACATAGTCATACACAATTAAATCCAATCCAATTCTAATACAAGCACAATATCAGTGTCAGGTGATTATTTATATACAGATCAATTTACAATAAGTAATGCCTTTGTTATCTGCACCATTCAGCGTCACTCTGTAAAAAACTTTAGTTTCTATTAACCTAATGATGAAACAAAGGTAAAACATAGGGAGAGGGTCAAGGCACAATATGGTGAGTGATGTACATCTAATTTACTGCATACTCTAGTCAATCCTAAATGATACCAAGATAATTATGGTAATCGGTCACACTTTAATCTCATTTCCATACAATTACATGCACTCTCAAATTTTCTACACATACTAAGTGATCATATTACCATGATAACCAATAGAGGTCTCAAAATCAGCAGCCAAACAAATTCATAACTATATATATATCACACATATTCATCCATATATATATACATATCCAAAGGTTCCAATTCAATAAGGTAAGGAAATCACTTCAAAACATCACCTAATAGATGTCCAAAAACTAACGAAAAAACCCCTGAATCGGTGTAATTAAATATATTGAACTTGGCCTTATTGGCCTAGGTTTATCAAGAAGTTTTGCCTCACATAAGTGGACCTTGGTGGACTAGTTTGTAAAAAAATAACAGGAGCCTACTACTCTTATGTACATTTTCAAAAAGTTGTATATTTATTTCTAGTTTTTGTATCGATCATAGCTTCTTCATTTTTCACTTGTTTGAAACCGTTTTCTTTTAAATTCGAATAGGAATTTCTACTATCCTTATACTTGAATTCATTGGAAGTTCAACCTGAAATTGTTTCAAAAATGACTCTAAAAGTTAGTGGACACAAAACTAATTTTTAGGTTTTATATATATAGTTTCTTGCGTGTTTATACACACACACACACACACACTCTTTAAAATCAAAGTCATTTTGAATCAAAAATCATATTGTCACCTGGAATAACATTTGGCCATTTCCCCATACATACAAACATACATACAGACATAGGCGCACACACGCACACACATGACGAAGGTTCAATGACACCCCTAATTTGGAGCACCTCTTTAACACCTCTGTATCTTATCTTGAGCTACACTAATTCAAATGCAATTTTTTTTATAGATGTTCATTCCACATATATAGAACCTTCTCCCCAGAATATGGAGGTAATTTCGATATTTATAGCCTTTTAAAAATCATACTTCAATTTTTCACCATTCAAACATTTATTTAACTATTAAATTTAAACGTCAAATATATTACGCTACATATATTGAAATAAGCCCAAATTTTGTAGAGACGATCCTGTATATGTGGATTGAACATTTACAAAATGTTATAGCATTTGGAATAGTGTAGCTCAAGATATAATAGGGGTGCTAAAGGTGTAACAGCCCTAGTTTTAGATATTTATTTTATTTTAATTATTTAATTTTGAAATATATTTTATATAAATTGTGTTTAACAATATAGTTTAATTATTTAATTTGAAGATATATTTTATAAAATTGTATATGTCAATAAAATCTAATAATAACTGTGAAATTTAAGCTATGTTAAAACTGTCAACGTTCGCGTTTAAAAGACGCGTCAATTTTAGGGTATAAGTGACGTAATAAAATATGTGTTTTTAAAATGTTATTTTTATGTAAATTTTTGATGTTTGAGATTGCGTCTGTTTAACATAGTATAAAAATCAAGTTTTCAAATAAATTTGAAGAAAAATATCAGTCAGAGTTTTATAACAGCCGTTACGTTGTTTTAACTGACGAAATGATTTCAATTAAATTTGTATACGTTTTCTCTACATAAATTTTCACCATTCATTTAATAATATTAGAAAAGAAAAATCACACTGTTTGTTTGCAACAAATATCAAAAGTTTGCATATCTGGAGATATATCAACGCAAGTCATAAATTCCCAAATTCAAGCTGCCCTCTTTCTATTCTAAGCAAACCATGTTAATACATATATTTGCGAACATATTTAATCACATAGATTTTCCTTTTCACTTTTCCTCTGACTCATCCATTTCAGTATATAAATGTCTACGTTTGAAATTTAATCTTTTGAAACTGATAGTTTAAAACCCTTTTGATGTTTGCCTTCCTCTGCATATCAACTTATGCATATATCACGCATCTCATATATGTCAGGTAACAGGTTATATGGTGAAACTGACACTAAATTAGGCATTGCTTTTCTTCCTTTGATCACGCAATTAGCAAAATTCGCAAAATAAGAAACTGAAGCATTCATTTCCATTTGTGCATTGTACATATGAAACTCTCGGCCTTCTCTTTATATCTTCCTCTAATCACGCACATAAAAATAAATTAAGAGCTTGCTTTAACCACGCGTATACCAGCCTACATTCAAGAGAATGAATGTGCTTTCAATTTGCTGTGCTCCATTAGAGGAGTAGTCTCTCGGCCTTCTGAAACTTTTCCCTATAAATACATTTGCCTATCAAATGTTCTCTGCATCATTTCCATCTCCTTTTGCAGAGCTCCAGATCAGGTAAATACCTTTTTCTTCTTCAGTCCCTTTGTTTTCCTTTCCTAGATGCCTTGCTCGGCCATTCCATTTTATTTTACCATGCTTGCCATGAACCTGAGAGTATGGGATGTGAGTAGGAGATGGATACAAGTAGTGAAGATCTGGGTCTAAAATAGTTCACATATATGTCTAGGAAAGTCTAGTGAGATGAATTAAGGGTAAAGTCTGCATTTCCAGTTGAAGAAATTTTATGTATATTGGTTTCCAGTTTTTCCTTTCAAATAAGCAAACATGGTAAACTATTTTTAAAAGACCCTCTTGGTATAGGCAGTTCAAATATAGTGCGTGCATGCATAAGTAATAGGCATAAATAGGAAAGAGTAGTATTTTATTTCTTTGCTTTTTATAATAAACAAATTTTAGATGCACAGTAGCTTTTTATTTTATCCATGTACTTTTCCCAAACATAGACTGTCCATGAACAATACTGTGCATATTTTAGGTGATACACCTGGGTACATATTCATATCAGTTGTCATGCACTAAGTTAGGACACTTAAGTGGATATATATACATTGTTAAGAGTGGAAGGCTGTGAGTGGAAGTGGTTTTACATACCACTAGTGCACAGGTTGTTTCAGAGGGCTTACATTTGTTATGATGACCGAGCCTAGTCTGAAGATCTCACCACTGACTGGATTTGTTTTAGTAGAAGCTGGAGTTGTTAAGGCTTGATATAGGTAGGTTAGTAAATGTTGCTCAAAGCAGAGGATGTTGCAGAGTAGTTGCATATTGGGAGCTGTGCACCTGTGCACGTGCTTATCAGCAAGACTTGCCTTTTGGATATGATAATCAAGCCCAGACCTGATTGACTTATTAAGACTGAAGTGGCCGAAGGAAGTGAGGGGTA
Source organism: Allium cepa (assembly GCA_030765085.1). Lineage (NCBI taxonomy): Eukaryota > Viridiplantae > Streptophyta > Magnoliopsida > Asparagales > Amaryllidaceae > Allium > Allium cepa. The sequence goes on from CM060940.1 coordinate 181,513,384, forward strand.
TAAGTGTGGTGATGAGGGAAAGCATGTTCGTGACTCAGGGTAGTAAAGGTAGGATAGGGACTTCTGCATTTTTGTAAAGCCATGATGTAAACTATGTGTAAACATATATAGGGGCTTAGGTAGGGATGGTCTGGAAATTTCATGAATTACTTTTGCATAGTATATCTAATATATTGTAGGAGAGTAGTGGTTGTTTAAGAGATGCAGTGCTTAGTGGAAGCAGTTGGGAATTTATGCACATTAGTATAAGATTGAACTGTAATGGGAATGGGACTAGATTTGGCAGAGGGATGTTAGGCAGGTGGTGTTGTATAAGGTAGTGTGAGCTGGTAGAAAATGTCAGCTTGCATTTGTATTCTAAAGAAGTCTGTGCATATCCAGACTTGCAATAAGCTGTACATAGTGTTATCAAGTGTGCATGTAGAAACTGATATGAGTAGGGTGCATGACTGATGATAGAAGTAGTCAGGTGGGAAGTAAAAGTGGGGTGAAGTTTCAGTGTTTCCATAATTTCCCGAAGTTATTTCGTAACTGACTCGAAGCATTGATGAAGATGGCTCGGGGAGATTTGGGTGGTGACTCGGGTAGTTAAGTTTCTTTTGCTTGGTAAAGTTTTGCCTGGAAGTTAGACTGAAGTGAGTCTGCATATGTACTTAGGAATGAATGCACTGATTTTTGATAGAAAGAAAGAAGAGTTTTTGATTCAATGAAGCATGTGCATGTCAGGCAAGGTCTGGGTATAGGCTGAAATTGGTTTGGATAGATGAAGCTAAGTCCAGATTTAAAAAGGGACTAAACTCAAGCAGCTGAAAAATATTGTGAAACTGGAAGATAGGGAGTGTGCATGCAAGCTTGAGTCTGGAAAATATGAATCTAAGATTGAAGATGTTAGGCAGCAGTGAGGTGATATGCGTGCATGCACGTATCCATGTCATCGTACATGAGGAAAAGAAAGAAATATTTTGTGCACGAGTGTATTCAACATTTTGCCACAGTGGTTTTAGGAAAGATTTTGTCGTAAAGTTTTGTGTTGGCACGATTCACTTATTTAGGAATATTTTGGTCACGTTACACGGTGGAGTGGTCGAGCAAAGCAAACAAAATTATCGTTCTATCTTTAATTTTTCTTTGACCGTAAAATTCTTAAGTCGCATTTTCAATATTTGAATTTTGTTCTAGATCTGAATCTAGGCGACATCCGAGCAATTTTGATCGTTATTCTCTATCGTTCTTTACCGGTGAATAGACGTTTTGAATTCAAATTTTCTGCAGCTTTCAGGTGAGTATTTCTCACCAGACATACGTATTTATATTTTAGTAAATTATTGCAAGTGTATGTGTAAAATTGTATTTCACTATTATCTGTCTGTAGTGTAATATAGAATGATGGACCCCAATTAAATTGACACCTCATCAGTTATTATCTGTTGTATTATATTCTGCAGTTATATTATATTATTGTTTATTTACTGCTTAAATCCCCACTGCAAGTTCCCTGTTATATATATATTGTTATAGGCTGAAATGATAGGCCTAAATGATTATTACTGTTCACTTGTTCTGTTAACTGCTGTAAATTTACTTGGGATTGCGGGTTTGAAATGATAGAACCCGGGGTTTTATAAATTTCGGGTTGAAATGATATAAATCCGTATCACTTGACCTAGGCTAGAAAACTATATACAGGCCCGTGGTTCTTATAATATTTTCTGAAATATTTAAAAATTATTTTGGAAGTTAAATATTTGGGTTAATATCTTTAAAAAGCTTTTATTTGATTTTTGAACAAATATTAAATGTAATAAATAAATAAATATTTGAGTAAAACTTTGGAATATAACTTATGTTGGAAATTCTGAATTTTGAAAGAATAAGATTTCAATTAATAAATAAATAGATAAATAAGTTATATTTGGAAATATTTATTAAGTTAAACAATCTATTACAGCATTTAAATGCTGTCTTTTTGAAATTAGACTAGTTTTACCCGCAACTTTAGGTAGCATTTCCTAAGTGCTACGGAATCTAGAATTTGATTGCTTTAAAATTTATGGAATTTGATAAATTTTATTTATCTTAAGTTTTGGAAAAGCTTAAGACATAATATTTATAACTGGATTTTCCTTAATTAAATATGAATATTCTGGTATTAAGTAAATTTTGGAAAATTTAATGGCTAAAAATTTGGAAGTTTTATTTATGGAAATTATGGGAATATTCAAGACTAAATAATAAAAACATTGATTTGTGAAACAATAAAACCCAAACTTAGTTTGAATAGCAAATACTCCAATTTAATATATATATGGGAATTGTAATGTTTTGGGAACATAAAATGATATTAAATTTATGGTTTAAAACTTTAAATAGAGAGATTATTTGTAAAGCTATGTAAATTCTCTTCTTTACAAAGTAACCATAAAGTTAACCCATTTATTCTATATACCATCAAATATCTGAACCATTTGTGTTTTCGGGAGTTATGGTTTTAAAGTAAATTTCCAAAATATTATGTTTCGAAGATATAATTCAAATATTTGGTTTCCAGATATTATAAATTTTAAGCAGTACGGTTTTTGGAAAAGAATTATATTTTGAATATAACGATATCATATTGTTTTGGGTTTTAGAATGATATCATATTTATAGTTTTGAAATGGAAATGTTTATTCTGGTTTCAAAGTATAAACTGCTTTTAAATGGCCACGGGTTATAATAACGATGGGTTGGCAAAGAGACCGGGATCGGATATGGACATACTCTCTGTCGATACCGAAAACCACTTTGACTAACCGTGTACGCGGTGGAGATTCCAGAATGAAGTAGGATGGTGGTGACGGTTTCTTGAAAGGTATATACGTGGACCCGACTCCCGTGAGTTGGCTTAAGGTGGCTAAAACAGGAGCGATTCTCGGATTAATGAGGTGGCTCCTCTGATCGAACGCACTTCTTCGTATACCATTCTATTGCTTATGTGATTGTTTGGGTGCACCTTTGATTTGGGAGTGTTGTTCGAGGTGGGCGGTTGCTGCGGCTTCGCGTTACCACCGGTCCGGATAGCAATTGGTATATCTACCCTGGCATTGCCTAGTTGTGCCGTGTCACCTACCATATCGAGCCTTGTACGAGTTTGGTTTTCTCCCGTAGCCCGTGTGGTATCCTCTAGTTGCTTCCCGAGTAGGAGGAGCTATGATATTGGATGGACTACTGGGACTATTACGTGTTAAGGTGGAAAATGTAAAGCCTTAATGCTATTTAAAAGTATGTTTATTTTACCGTAGACACTATTATAATAGCGCAATATACTACATAGTAAATAGTTTAACGGATCCTTAGAGGATGGGCGATCCCAAGCATCCTTTAAGTTACTCGCTATATATTACTGTACACTTGATTTAGCTTACATTATATAAGTATGTATGTCCTGACTCGAGTGTTTTGTTTTATTGTACGCTCGGGTCAGCCTGAGTTGCAGTTTCAGTTTCTCTCCGAAGCTAGGACACTCAGTAGAACATTCGTGCTGCTGGAAGTTGTTTCAGCCTTTATCCTTTCTGGAATTCAAGACTTTGAAGACTCTATCTCTATTTATGTCTTAAATTTGTATTGAGGATTATAGACAAAGTAAGTTCTGTTTTTGTAAAGTTGTATCAGTGGCTTCATGAACCACTAAATTTTTAATTTCCGCTGCGAGATTCTGATATCTGTGTCTGTAATTCTGTGATTTATTTACTGTATATCCTGAGTTTTGCCAAATTTATTTTACAACGCAGTATTTTGAACACTTCAAGTCCGACAATGTGCGGATGCGAAGGGTTGAAAATACTGGGTCGTTACAGCTGGTATCAGAGCTTTGGCTCTAGGCAAAACTTAGAATGTATGGTAAATTTGATTTACAGAATCACCTTCGTTCGAGTTTGAATCTCTTCCTTTTCGAATGTGGAACATTCCCTGTGGTTCCAAAAGTTCATCCGTGTCCCTCACTTTTCATCTTCTTTAAATTCTGGAGTATCTCATAACTCCACTTCGGATGATCTTTATAGTGAATTGGCGGTCTCGCCATCGTTCTAATAAAGGGGTGAAACTCCTTTACCATTAGCATTGATTCACCGGTGATTTATATTTATCCTCGGTTTATATGCTAGTATCTTTGATTATTCCAAACTTTATCTCTTCAGATCAAGAGTAGATTTACTCAATCCCGATCTGACTCTCTAAGTCACGGTTGACCCGGTCAAGGTTGCCCGCGATTTATATAAACTCACCCAGTTCCTTATTTTGTTATTTAATCATCGAATCTTCTGATTTCAACTTATCTTGAATACTATTTGATTTGAGTTCATCAAATTTGAGAGTCTATCCTTGTTTTGGAAATTTTTATGCCTATATTTAAAAATAAAATCCAATATATATATAAGTATAATTTTCAGAATTTTATAATTAATTTAACTATTTGTCAAGAGATAATAGTTTGTGTTATTTGGTTTTGTAAACCATGTGTTGTCTAATATAAAAAAATGGTTATAAATTAATTTAGAAACAGAAATGAATTTAAACAAGGGCTTGAGAATTCAATTTCTGACGATTTCAAACCTTGTGTTTAAATTTTAAAGGGATTTGTATAGAAATTGTTTTCAAAGAATTTGAAAATTTAGCGCTCTTCTCTTTGTCGCTGGAAAATAATTTCGGTGATGACTGCAGCATCATCGACATTCATTTTCGAGTTCCGAAGTGAAAAGACCATTCTGTAGTCTGGCTACAGTGTTTCCTTGAGATTTTATTTGATTTGAATTTCTGAAGTATGAATTAATATATATAGATATATAATTTAAGTTTGATTGACATATTACGTATATATATTTATTTTGGTTTGAGGGGAATCAGAAATTTAATTCTTAAATTTATCTTAAGGAAAAAATTTCAATAAAAAGGAAAATAAATTTTTGAATAAGAAATTCCAACTGGAGATAATTGAATTTGGAAGTTTTAGTTGTATAATACTCAATTTCATTTCAATATAACTCACCTTGATCTTCAAAAGTTAAAAATGAATTTGGATAATATACAATATAAAAGAATTTTAGGAATAAAATTTGAGTGGTTATAATAAATATTATACACTTAAATTTTAGTTATAAAAGATTAATGGGGGGTAAATAAGGAATAGGAATTTAAGGGATTTTATTTAAATAACCTAATAATCAAATTTGATTAATATGGAACCTTAAATCTAACCAAGAGATTTTAATAAAAGTTATTTCCTGAAATGAATATGTTGTGTGATAAACAATGTATCTTTGAAAGAAAAATATTTTTGAAAGGGATATTTTGTAATAAGGTTATTTATCTTAAAATCATAGTTAACTGATGTCTAAATGGATAATTATGATTTAAATAGTTAAGACACATTTGATATCACTAAAAATTTGATAATTGAGAATTTGGTTTTCAAATGAAAATTCCAAGTGTAGGGTATTTGGTTAAAAATTTGAAAATTTTATAATTGAATAAATGAACCTAGGAATATCTCAACTTTGAAATAAATATTATTTGGCATTGAAATTAAATGGGTAAATGAATAAATGAATAAACGTTTTGGAAAATTTGAGTAGCATGATTTCCAAATGATAATATCTATAAATTCTTGATGACTTTCAAAGACATTATGATTTCAAATTATCTTATTTTGTTTTCAAGCTACCCTAAATATCCTTGGTTCCCTATCTGTTACAGAATGGGAAGGCTATTGCGTATACCCGTCTATTTAGAGATCTTTCTATAATCTTTGAAATCTTTGTCACTCATCGGGGCCTGAGCACCGTTTAGCACCCTAGGCTGACGGTCAAACTGAAAGGGTAAAACCAATTCTAGTGTTTTTCTTCGTGCTTCAAATCAGGAACTATCCGTTTAAAGTGCTTGTTCGTCTAGCTTATCTTCCTTTGTTTCACTTGTTCGTTCCTTTTCGAGGACGAAAAGTTCTTAAGTGGGGGAGAGTGTAACAGCCCTAGTTTTAGATATTTATTTTATTTTAATTATTTAATTTTGAAATATATTTTATATAAATTGTGTTTAACAATATAGTTTAATTATTTAATTTGAAGATATATTTTATAAAATTGTATATGTCAATAAAATCTAATAATAACTGTGAAATTTAAGCTATGTTAAAACTGTCAACATTCGCGTTTAAAAGACGCGTCAATTTTAGGGTATAAGTGACGTAATAAAATATGTGTTTTTAAAATGTTATTTTTATGTAAATTTTTGATGTTTGAGATTGCGTCTGTTTAACATAGTATAAAAATCAAGTTTTCAAATAAATTTGAAGAAAAATATCAGTCAGAGTTTTATAACAGCCGTTACGTTGTTTTAACTGACGAAATGATTTCAATTAAATTTGTATACGTTTTCTCTACATAAATTTTCACCATTCATTTAATAATATTAGAAAAGAAAAATCACACTGTTTGTTTGCAACAAATATCAAAAGTTTGCATATCTGGAGATATATCAACGCAAGTCATAAATTCCCAAATTCAAGCTGCCCTCTTTCTATTCTAAGCAAACCATGTTAATACATATATTTGCGAACATATTTAATCACATAGATTTTCCTTTTCACTTTTCCTCTGACTCATCCATTTCAGTATATAAATGTCTACGTTTGAAATTTAATCTTTTGAAACTGATAGTTTAAAACCCTTTTGATGTTTGCCTTCCTCTGCATATCAACTTATGCATATATCACGCATCTCATATATGTCAGGTAACAGGTTATATGGTGAAACTGACACTAAATTAGGCATTGCTTTTCTTCCTTTGATCACGCAATTAGCAAAATTCGCAAAATAAGAAACTGAAGCATTCATTTCCATTTGTGCATTGTACATATGAAACTCTCGGCCTTCTCTTTATATCTTCCTCTAATCACGCACATAAAAATAAATTAAGAGCTTGCTTTAACCACGCGTATACCAGCCTACATTCAAGAGAATGAATGTGCTTTCAATTTGCTGTGCTCCATTAGAGGAGTAGTCTCTCGGCCTTCTGAAACTTTTCCCTATAAATACATTTGCCTATCAAATGTTCTCTGCATCATTTCCATCTCCTTTTGCAGAGCTCCAGATCAGGTAAATACCTTTTTCTTCTTCAGTCCCTTTGTTTTCCTTTCCTAGATGCCTTGCTCGGCCATTCCATTTTATTTTACCATGCTTGCCATGAACCTGAGAGTATGGGATGTGAGTAGGAGATGGATACAAGTAGTGAAGATCTGGGTCTAAAATAGTTCACATATATGTCTAGGAAAGTCTAGTGAGATGAATTAAGGGTAAAGTCTGCATTTCCAGTTGAAGAAATTTTATGTATATTGGTTTCCAGTTTTTCCTTTCAAATAAGCAAACATGGTAAACTATTTTTAAAAGACCCTCTTGGTATAGGCAGTTCAAATATAGTGCGTGCATGCATAAGTAATAGGCATAAATAGGAAAGAGTAGTATTTTATTTCTTTGCTTTTTATAATAAACAAATTTTAGATGCACAGTAGCTTTTTATTTTATCCATGTACTTTTCCCAAACATAGACTGTCCATGAACAATACTGTGCATATTTTAGGTGATACACCTGGGTACATATTCATATCAGTTGTCATGCACTAAGTTAGGACACTTAAGTGGATATATATACATTGTTAAGAGTGGAAGGCTGTGAGTGGAAGTGGTTTTACATACCACTAGTGCACAGGTTGTTTCAGAGGGCTTACATTTGTTATGATGACCGAGCCTAGTCTGAAGATCTCACCACTGACTGGATTTGTTTTAGTAGAAGATGGAGTTGTTAAGGCTTGATATAGGTAGGTTAGTAAATGTTGCTCAAAGCAGAGGATGTTGCAGAGTAGTTGCATATTGGGAGCTGTGCACCTGTGCACGTGCTTATCAGCAAGACTTGCCTTTTGGATATGATAATCAAGCCCAGACCTGATTGACTTATTAAGACTGAAGTGGCCGAAGGAAGTGAGGGGTATAAGTGTGGTGATGAGGGAAAGCATGTTCGTGACTCAGGGTAGTAAAGGTAGGATAGGGACTTCTGCATTTTTGTAAAGCCATGATGTAAACTATGTGTAAACATATATAGGGGCTTAGGTAGGGATGGTCTGGAAATTTCATGAATTACTTTTGCATAGTATATCTAATATATTGTAGGAGAGTAGTGGTTGTTTAAGAGATGCAGTGCTTAGTGGAAGCAGTTGGGAATTTATGCACATTAGTATAAGATTGAACTGTAATGGGAATGGGACTAGATTTGGCAGAGGGATGTTAGGCAGGTGGTGTTGTATAAGGTAGTGTGAGCTGGTAGAAAATGTCAGCTTGCATTTGTATTCTAAAGAAGTCTGTGCATATCCAGACTTGCAATAAGCTGTACATAGTGTTATCAAGTGTGCATGTAGAAACTGATATGAGTAGGGTGCATGACTGATGATAGAAGTAGTCAGGTGGGAAGTAAAAGTGGGGTGAAGTTTCAGTGTTTCCATAATTTCCCGAAGTTATTTCGTAACTGACTCGAAGCATTGATGAAGATGGCTCGGGGAGATTTGGGTGGTGACTCGGGTAGTTGAGTTTCTTTTGCTTGGTAAAGTTTTGCCTGGAAGTTAGACTGAAGTGAGTCTGCATATGTACTTAGGAATGAATGCACTGATTTTTGATAGAAAGAAAGAAGAGTTTTTGATTCAATGAAGCATGTGCATGTCAGGCAAGGTCTGGGTATAGGCTGAAATTGGTTTGGATAGATGAAGCTAAGTCCAGATTTAAAAAGGGACTAAACTCAAGCAGCTGAAAAATATTGTGAAACTGGAAGATAGGGAGTGTGCATGCAAGCTTGAGTCTGGAAAATGTGAATCTAAGATTGAAGATGTTAGGCAGCAGTGAGGTGATATGCGTGCATGCACGTATCCATGTCATCGTACATGAGGAAAAGAAAGAAATATTTTGTGCACGAGTGTATTCAACATTTTGCCACAGTGGTTTTAGGAAAGATTTTGTCGTAAAGTTTTGTGTTGGCACGATTCACTTATTTAGGAATATTTTGGTCACGTTACACGGTGGAGTGGTCGAGCAAAGCAAACAAAATTATCGTTCTATCTTTAATTTTTCTTTGACCGTAAAATTCTTAAGTCGCATTTTCAATATTTGAATTTTGTTCTAGATCTGAATCTAGGCGACATCCGAGCAATTTTGATCGTTATTCTCTATCGTTCTTTACCGGTGAATAGCCGTTTTGAATTCAAATTTTCTGCAGCTTTCAGGTGAGTATTTCTCACCAGACATACGTATTTATATTTTAGTAAATTATTGCAAGTGTATGTGTAAAATTGTATTTCACTATTATCTGTCTGTAGTGTAATATAGAATGATGGACCCCAATTAAATTGACACCTCATCAGTTATTATCTGTTGTATTATATTCTGCAGTTATATTATATTATTGTTTATTTACTGCTTAAATCCCCACTGCAAGTTCCCTGTTATATATATATTGTTATAGGCTGAAATGATAGGCCTAAATGATTATTACTGTTCACTTGTTCTGTTAACTGCTGTAAATTTACTTGGGATTGCGGGTTTGAAATGATAGAACCCGGGGTTTTATAAATTTCGGGTTGAAATGATATAAATCCGTATCACTTGACCTAGGCTAGAAAACTATATACAGGCCCATGGTTCTTATAATATTTTCTGAAATATTTAAAAATTATTTTGGAAGTTAAATATTTGGGTTAATATCTTTAAAAAGCTTTTATTTGATTTTTGAACAAATATTAAATGTAATAAATAAATAAATATTTGAGTAAAACTTTGGAATATAACTTATGTTGGAAATTCTGAATTTTGAAAGAATAAGATTTCAATTAATAAATAAATAGATAAATAAGTTATATTTGGAAATATTTATTAAGTTAAACAATCTATTACAGCATTTAAATGCTGTCTTTTTGAAATTAGACTAGTTTTACCCGCAACTTTAGGTAGCATTTCCTAAGTGCTACGGAATCTAGAATTTGATTGCTTTAAAATTTATGGAATTTGATAAATTTTATTTATCTTAAGTTTTGGAAAAGCTTAAGACATAATATTTATAACTAGATTTTCCTTAATTAAATATGAATATTCTGGTATTAAGTAAATTTTGGAAAATTTAATGGCTAAAAATTTGGAAGTTTTATTTATGGAAATTATGGGAATATTCAAGACTAAATAATAAAAACATTGATTTCTGAAAGAATAAAACCCAAACTTAGTTTGAATAGCAAATACTCCAATTTAATATATATATATGGGAATTGTAATGTTTTGGGAACATAAAATGATATTAAATTTATGGTTTAAAACTTTAAATAGAGAGATTATTTGTAAAGCTATGTAAATTCTCTTCTTTACAAAGTAACCATAAAGTTAACCCATTTATTCTATATACCATCAAATATCCGAACCATTTGTGTTTTCGGGAGTTATGGTTTTAAAGTAAATTTCCAAAATATTATGTTTCGAAGATATAATTCAAATATTTGGTTTCCAGATATTATAAATTTTAAGCAGTACGGTTTTTGGAAAAGAATTATATTTTGAATATAACGATATCATATTGTTTTGGGTTTTAGAATGATATCATATTTATAGTTTTGAAATGGAAATGTTTATTCTGGTTTCAAAGTATAAACTGCTTTTAAATGGCCACGGGTTATAATAACGATGGGTTGGCCAAGAGACCGGGATCGGATATGGACATACTCTCTGTCGATACCGAAAACCACTTTGACTAACCGTGTACGCGGTGGAGATTCCAGAATGAAGTAGGATGGTGGTGACGGTTTCTTGAAAGGTATATACGTGGACCCGACTCCCGTGAGTTGGCTTAAGGTGGCTAAAACAGGAGCGATTCTCGGATTAATGAGGTGGCTCCTCTGATCGAACGCACTTCTTCGTATACCATTCTATTGCTTATGTGATTGTTTGGGTGCACCTTTGATTTGGGAGTGTTGTTCGAGGTGGGCGGTTGCTGCGGCTTCGCGTTACCACCGGTCCGGATAGCAATTGGTATATCTACCCTGGCATTGCCTAGTTGTGCCGTGTCACCTACCATATCGAGCCTTGTACGAGTTTGGTTTTCTCCCGTAGCCCGTGTGGTATCCTCTAGTTGCTTCCCGAGTAGGAGGAGCTATGATATTGGATGGACTACTGGGACTATTACGTGTTAAGGTGGAAAATGTAAAGCCTTAATGCTATTTAAAAGTATGTTTATTTTACCGTAGACACTATTATAATAGCGCAATATACTACATAGTAAATAGTTTAACGGATCCTTAGAGGATGGGCGATCCCAAGCATCCTTTAAGTTACTCGCTATATATTACAGTACACTTGATTTAGCTTACATTATATAAGTATGTATGTCCTGACTCGAGTGTTTTGTTTTATTGTACGCTCGGGTCAGCCTGAGTTGCAGTTTCAGTTTCTCTCCGAAGCTAGGACACTCAGTAGAACATTCGTGCTGCTGGAAGTTGTTTCAGCCTTTATCCTTTCTGGAATTCAAGACTTTGAAGACTCTATCTCTATTTATGTCTTAAATTTGTATTGAGGATTATAGACAAAGTAAGTTCTGTTTTTGTAAAGTTGTATCAGTGGCTTCATGAACCACTAAATTTTTAATTTCCGCTGCGAGATTCCGATATCTGTGTCTGTAATTCTGTGATTTATTTACTGTATATCCTGAGTTTTGCCAAATTTATTTTACAACGCAGTATTTTGAACACTTCAAGTCCGACAATGTGCGGATGCGAAGGGTTGAAAATACTGGGTCGTTACAAAAGGGGTGCTCCAAAGCAGAGGTGCCATTGAACCTTCCTCAATATATGTACACATGTATTCGATATATTCCATTTTTAGACTAAAAATTGAAATCCTTTCAAATATCTTTGAACATATACATAATAATTCATATAATATATATTTTGTAATTTATATATTTTATAAAATTTATAAACACATTTCTAAAATAATTCATGACCTAAACAAGCATCTTTGAATGTACTATATGTGTGTGTGTGTGTGTCAAAAGCTTGATTTTCACATTTCCCCTTTATTCACATATATACAATATAAATAAGCATTCATTAAGATTTCAAATTTAATTCACTGGTCTATAAGGTTGTCAATCATAAATCCAAACTTCCATTATCTTTTGTACTTCATTGTAACGACCCAGAATTTCCGTCATTTGAAATTCGTATATTTAATTGATTTTAAATATTAACAAGTAAAATTGTAAGTCGGATAACTCATATTTCGAATATCTAGATTTAATTGGATAATTAAATCGATAATTTAATATTTGAAATTACAGAAATAATTGAAAATTGGGTTTAATGTGATTAAATTTGATTTGTAAAGTTGTATTAAATCATATTGGAGTTAGAATGATGTTATAGAACTTTTAAATTTAATTAAAAGTTAATTTGTGGAAATTGAATATTTTAATATTTAATTGACGAGTAAAAATAGTCATTTTTCAAACAGTCTCGGATTTTGATGAAACTAGTTTCATCGAAGCCGTAATGTTATATTATTGTAAGATTTCAAATTTCGTGTCAATCGGATTTACGGTTTGTCCGGGGTAAGCTAAAATGCACTGAAATCGGTTTAAGTGAATTTTAAATTTAAATAGTTGATTTGAAAACCTATCTTTCAAATACTTTCGAATTGGCTACCGATATATATTCCATTGTGCTCGAAATAGGGGTGAAACATTATAAACGCCAGGCGGTACGCTTCGTTTCCAGTTCGAAAATTTTTCGGATGAATAGTGTTTTGCAATTTTCTATAAAAGGTGCCCTATTTTCACATTTTGCAACAAACCCTAGTTCTAAGCTTTAGCCGCCACCTCAAATTCTTTATTGCCCTAAATTTCATCTCCTTCTCCCTTAATTTTCTTCAAATCCGTTAATAATTACAAGAAATCTCCAACTACAAAACTCGAGAGCATGACGAGACGAACGTCTTCAACGGCTATGATCATAAATTTCATAACGAATCAACGGCAATCGTCATTTGAACGTAAGCCGTTCGCACATGTTTCTCGAGGCATGTGCATTGCCGAGCTTCATGGTGCTCTGGCCGATGGTGCATATGCGTGAGGGCTACGAAGTGATGGTCGTCGATCATCTACATTTTGCTCGTAGTGGCGGCGAAAATTAACGAATTAGGGGCGGCTTTGGGTTCTTTATCGCGTTCGAAACCTAGAGATGGAAGATAGCATGAGTGCCCAAGATTCTAGGGCAGGGCATGGATGGCCCAGATGGATTTAAGGTTTAAAATTTTAAAAGAAAATAGTTAATTAATTTATATTAATTTGTGTAAACTTTAAAAAGCTGTAACTTATTCATACGAGCTCGAAAAATGACGAACCGAATTGTGTTGGGTTCGTATTCGCAAATACTACGCAATGGAGATGGATTGGGATTGATTGGAGCTAGTGTAAATTTTGGGTAAAATTAAACGCGCGTTTAATTTTATTCGGAACGAAACACTTTAACTGTTATTGGAAGCAAGGTGAGAACTTCTCACTCAATCAAATCTGTTTCGATTTAAATTTAAAATATTTAAATTTAAAATTTCTTGATTATGTTGATTGTATGCTTGGATGATAAATTGCTATCTGTTGTTTTGAAATAGACCCTATACACCGTATATTAAGCGGAGGTTATTATATTACACATATATCGCGATATTCCACCTTGAAGTGGAATTGGTATTATATATGTACTTGGAGTTTATTTCCCGCATTATATATCGGATGAGACCCTATTGCGCCGCATAATAGCGGATAATATTTTATAAATCCCATATACCGCGATATTCCGTCTTGAAACGGGATTGGTATTGTGCTAACGTCTGTGGATGTAGGGAAACAGGTTGGAGGGATCCAACTGGATTCCTTAAATAATTGAATTTGTTTCAATGTTGTGTGTTGATTATTTAAAATTTCTGTGTGATTGAAATCGTTGAAGGCTACAATTTAGCCGAATATAATTTTGGTATCGTTGGATACCGGAAATAAATAAAAATTTGATTTTTGAAATAAGTAGTTGATTAATTTGTAAAATGGTTTAAATTGGGATTTTTGAATTATTATAAACGGTTTATATAAAAGATTTATAAAATTGATATTTATAAATTAAAATATTGGAATTATAAAACGAGTTTTTATAAGTGTTAAAATGAAGTATAAATGGATTTCATAAGTGAATGAAATTTATAGATTTATAAACTGTGAAGTTATAAAATGAATAGATTTTGTAAAATAAAAGATTTATAAGTAATTAACTTATAAATTGGATTTAGCATTTAAATGAGACATAAATAGAATTTGTTAATTAAGGGATTTTATAAGTTGAAGTTTTTATAATATATATATATATATATATATATATATATATATATATGAATTTATAAACATTGTTTTATAAATCCGAAATCGACTTATTTTGATAAGTTAATTATTATAGCTTATTAAAGGAGATATATCCACGATTTTGGACAGTGGATACTCCTTTAAAATAAAATGTGTAGAAATGATGAATTTGGTTAACGAAGTATATTCACGATTTTGGACAGTGAATAATATATTAAAGAAATGTTTTGGGGAAGTGATATTTTAAATAGAATTAAAATGATTTGAAGTTGTAGTGTTAAGGATCGAAACCACAGATTTCAACATTAATTGTTGAAATAAACGTTTTCGAGAAATAAGGAAAAGATGGACTATAACACTGTTGTTAGAGTAAATGATTTTCGAAAGGAAATGTTTTTGTATAGTATTGGGATTTATATATATATCTAAATTTCGAATCCCCATACTAGTGATTTTGGGTTGTCGTAACGATGTTTTACGCAACATTCGTTTTGACTCAAATGAATGTGTTTAAGAGAATGTTTTCCTTAAAGAATAAAATAAATACTTAATTGTGATTTAAGTATATTGAATATTTTCCAGAATGTTGAAAATAAATAGATTTGTAAATTACTTATTATTAAATAAGTATGGAAATATTTTCCAATATAAAGTGAAATGTTTTGAGTTTTATATCTTTTAAAGATAAATTGAAAGTGAATATCTGAAATCGATTTGAAAATCGTATATCGGTGGATATTTGGAAATTTAAATTCACTATGGAATTTATAAATGAAAGGGAAATTTGTTTAAAAATAAACATTGATTTATTTTTGATGTGTGGAAATAAATTTATTGATTTAGAACGTAAATTTAAAGTAAATCGGTAAGGATTTATTTAATTGGTTTAAACGAACCATTTTGAAATGAAAGTGTATTTTCCCTGGAAAGCCGAATAAAATTTCTGAATAGCTTTGAAAGATACATACATACATATATATATATATATATATATATTTCTAGAATTGGTTTTGAAAAGGATACTTTGGAGAAATTAACTTTTTAAGTTGTTTTAAATCCTTTAAGTAAAGATTTATTACGTTGAGATAGAAATGATTATTTCTAAGATTTAATCAATAATTGTTTTAGAAAATAGTTATTTAAATAGTTATACTCTACCTACTAATTTTATTTTGAAAATTAGTTTGGACTTAAGTAATATGTAATATTGGTATAATATTTTTATAACTAATATTTTAAGTAAAGTGTTTAAAGAAAAATTGTTTCATTTCAAAGTGTTTTCCCCTTATATTTTGGACAAGTGTTATAAATTATTTTAAAGTATTTGAACTCGGCAGATTTCCAGTGAAAATGAATAAATATTTGGAAGTGTTTCCGCGTAAGGAAAATGATTTGAAAATTGGTTTTCAAAAGTTGTAAAGGTGAAAAGTGATTTGAAATTTGTTTTCAAATGGTTGAAGTATGGAAAAAATATATCTTGTAAAGATATTTTTGGAAAATAAATAATTTGGAAAATTATTTGAAATCTGGTGATGTTGTGCAAATCTATTTATATTTAAATAACCAACTATCAATATTTACCTTTAAATGGGTATTTGTTGTGATTTGCTTGAATTTGAATGCTACATTTATTTTAAAATAAGCGCTCATTATTCGGTTTAGCAGGGAGAGGACCTTTGGGTCATGAATCCCGCTCCGAATAGTGATACGTCGTAATGGATAGCATTTGAAGACCGATGTTGAAGACCAGATATTTTCGAAAACGGAAGGATTACCGTCGAATGTCTTTGCATCGGCTGATCTCTGATATAAAGATTTGATCACCCTTTGTGATGGGAATTCCGGTCGTGATTAGTGAATATCCGGATTGCAAGGGCTTCTTTGGAAGTGCTTTCGGTTTCGTTCGATCCCGGAACGAACTTGTGTGGATGTGTGTCTAACGTTACAATTTGAGATGTAAAGCTTGTTTCTACCAAATACATTTCTGTTGGTGGTAGAGAGTTTATTCTCTTAGCTTAACATCCTTCTCTGAGACGTACGAGCTCAGAGGTTATGTAGTTGATGGTTACTAGTGATACATTCCCAATTTGGTAATGTGGCATACGAAGTGCTGCTGATCATTCGTTGATCAAAGCACAGCTTTTGTGAAAAGCGTAGCTTTGTGGACGAGACTTCGTCCGACCTCACACACCGAAAATGGTCAAAACAAGAAAGACGCAGCAAGGTTTTAGGGAGTAGCGCCCCTTAGGGTATATGCATTTCCTTCTGGATAGAAGTGGTATCATGGTATAGAGCCCAGATACTTAACTTATGTGGATGTCGCAAATATATATGACTTTGTGATTGATGTTGGTTGAGGATCCTCGGATAAAGGTTGTTTACAACCGGGGGATGACATACTCGTGTCAGTAGTTACCTACTTTTGCAGAGGTAACCCGGCCTTGTGTTGGCAGAGATCCGTTTAGGTTCTAGGGACGTCTCTCCAGAGACGTACCCATGTCGCAATGGGAAGTTTCTTGGCCTGACCATTTGTTGGAAATCCAAACTCTAATACGCATATTGTGCGGTTTTAGTTGTAGAACCTGCCATTTACGTATGGTGGTCACCACTGTTTAGATGGTAGCTATAGTAGGCATAGATCGAAATGTCTATGTTGGCTAAGATTTATATCATATTTTCAAAATGTTTTCCTACACTTTTCGCTTATAGTAATAATATCAAAAAAATTTGCGTATCAAGCATGTTTGACTATCATAAGGAGAAATCTCCTCTGATTCTGCGTTTGCATTGTGTTTGTATGCGAGAGGCCTTATAGTAGTTTCATTTTCTAAAAGCATTGCGGATCTATTTTAAAAATATTTCTTTGTTTGTTTTTTTTAAGATAAATTGTTTTAAGTTCTCACACCAATCCCATGACTGACCTGTAATTTATTATTCCCTTCCTAAACTCTGGGTGCCCACCAATTTCCACACAGGCAGCCTAGAATCAGGTTATCAGGTCATTCTGGAATTCAGGGGTTGTTGTGGAGATCTGGAGGCAAGCTGGATGGCATGGCGTATCAACTAGTTTATAGTATTTCTTTTCCACTATTAGTTGTTGTAAACTCTGATAATGTAATTTAATGTGATGTAATGTAATAACTGATATAGTTCTTTGTTTTAAAGATATTCATTTATCTATTATATGTTGTTCCGCTGCGATTGTGAGATTCTGATATAGTTTCTGTTGCTTCTTCTTTCTTTCTTCTTCTATCTTCTACCTCTTCTTTAACCCAAACGGCTCGGTTTTCCGGCATTCGATTGTTCGGCAGTTGATACAGTGGACGTATTAATGTCGACTTTCGTGAGTCAAAAATTGTATCGTCACATTTGGTATCAGAGCATTTGGTTAAGTGACAACCTTGGCTCTGTTGGGAATTACTCATTAGAGATAGAGTCAGTAGTACTCTAAAATGAGTGTGAGTGTAATAATGGACATGAGTGCATATTTGTTAGTGAATATAAAAAAATTGTTTTATATTGTGATGATTGGTTTGTTGAGTGGTATATAGATTCTGGTCAATACGAGTAATTAATTTTATTGATAGGATTCTCTAAACACTTGTACAGAACAAATTGGACACGATATTGTTTTAAAATAGAGGAAATGAAATAATTTTACCTAAATTATTTTCGTATATAAAAGAGAAAAAAATTCTGTGAATTATTATAATATATGATTGCTTAGTTGCTAGGTAGTGATAATATTAAATTATTCTCATCGATTATTGCAAAAAAAGAAATTGAAATCGTAACTCCAAAGTTAAGAAATAAATTCACATACAAATAGAATTGGAGAATATAAATTTTAAATTTGATTTGTAATTTGAGGTAAAATTCAAGAGGAATATTTGGAAACGTTTTGGAAGGGTTTGCAATTTGGAAAAGATTAAATTCCTTTTTGAGTTTGAAAATGGTTTTTCAGGGTTTGGAAAAATGTTTTTGGAGGGATAAAAGCTCTAAACTCTTTTCGGTCGTTGGAAAATAATTTCGATGATGATCACGACATCATCGGCGTTCATTTTCGGGTTTCCAAAAGAGGGATTGCTGCCAAGTTGTTTTAAATGGAAGCTGTTTGGAAAATTTGGATTTGGGTTTTGAAATTCAAAGGATAATTTGAATTGATTTCAAAAATGGTTTTGAAATGTTGGAAGACTCTGGAATCCGATAAAAATAGTTATGGAATAAAAAAATTTATTGAATTGAAAATAAATTTGGGGTAGAAACGAATGAACTGAAATTGAGTTTTAATTATGAAAATTAATTATGAATGAAATGAATTTACAATTACGAGTAAATGAAATTGGAAACTAAATGTTGAAATTCATCTTGAAATTGCAAGCAAATTGAAAATTTGTCAAGTTGGATCAAATGAAGCTAAGTATTAAAATAAAATCAGTAAGTAAAAACTAATTGAAGAAATGATAAATTTAATATGGGTTGAAATGAATTGAATTCAACATTTACAAATGAAGGGTAAATTAAATTCATATGGAATTTGAAATCCAGTTTAAATATAAGTGGTTATAAACCGAAATAGTGAATTGAATTGTGCGAGATCAAATTAGTTAGAACTTGAAATGAATTAGTAAAGGAAACTAATTTAAAATAGCAAGATGAATCAGTTGTGAATGAAAATAATTGATAAAAAATTCAATATTCAGAAGGTAAATTGAATCCTAATAGAATTGAAATTGTAAATTGAATTCAAATGAAATTGATAAAGTGAGAAAGAATGAAAATGGATATTATGGTTAGTAGGATATACAGGTGGATTAAAGGAAATTGGGATTTTGATTTCCAAGATAAAAATTGAATTGCTCGACAAAAGGTATGTATTTGAATTTCAGTATGAAATTTGATAAATTTCTTGTCCAGCCACTTGGCCTTTTCTTTTCTTTTTGAAACCTGGGGGCCATGGTGACATTTTTGTAGTTGTACCGAGCTAGCCGCGCAAAGGAGACGCTAGCGAAATTTTTCGAAAATTTAAGGCGTTAGAATATTTTTGAGAAAATTGGAAATTTTTGAAAACTATAACTTTGATTTTGGAGTGAAAAGTTAAACGATATAGTTGGTTTTGAAAAGATAACTAAGTATGATTTGAAAACTTAGTAAAGTTATTGTAAGAAGTTTAACTATAGAATTTGGAAAAGTTAAATATGTTTAGATGAATTTGAAATTTAATTTGAACAAATGGTTTTGAAAAGTTAATGGATTTCAATACTTTTTCTTACTTGGTAATTTCGAGGACGAATTTTTTTTTAAAGGAGGAAGTTTGTAACAACCCAGAATTTCCATCATTTGAAATTCGTATATTTAATTGATTTTAAATATTAACAAGTAAAAATTGTAAGTTGAATAACTCATATTTCGAATATCTATGTTGGCTAAGATTTATATCATATTTTCGAAATATTTTCCTACACTTTGCACTTATATAATAATATCAAATCATTGGAAATTACAGAAATAATTGGAAATTGGGTTTAATGTGATTAAATTTGATTTGTAAAGTTGTATTAAATCATATTGGAGTTAGAATGATGTTATAGAACTTTTAAAATTTAATTAAAAGTTAATTCGTGGAAATTGAATATTTTAATATTTAATTGACGAGTAAAAATAGTCATTTTTCAAACAGTCTCGGATATCGACGAAACTAGTTTCATCGGATCCGTAATGGTATATTATTGTAAGATTTCAAATTTCGTGTCACTCGGGTTTACAGTTTGTCCGGGGCAAGCTAAACGCACTGAAATCGGTTTGAGTGAATTTTAAATTTAAATAGTCGATTTGAAAACCTATCCTTCAAATACATTTGAATTGGCTCCCGATATATATTCCATTGCATTCGGAATAGGGGTAAAACATTATGAACGCCAGGCGGCACGCTTCGTTTGAAAATTTTCGGATGAATAGTGTTTGCAATTTTCTATAAAAGGCCCCCCATTTTCACATTTTGCAACAAACTCTAGTTCTAAGCTTCAGCCGCCACCTCCAATTCTTTAGTGGCTAAAATTGCATCTCCTTCTCCCTCAGATTTCTTCAAATCCGTTAATAATTATAAGAAATCTCCAACTACAAAACTCTAGAGCGCGACGAGACGAGCGTCTTCAACGACTATGATCGTAAATTTCGTCACGAATCAACGGCAATCGTCATTTGAACGTAATTCATTCGCACACATTTCTCGAGGCACGTGCATAGCCTAGCTTCATGGTGCTCTGGCTGATGGTGCATATGCATGAGGGCTACGAAGTGATGGTCATCGATCATCTTTATTTTGCTCGTAGTGGTAGCGAAAATTCACGAATTAGGGGCGGCATTGGGTTCTTTATCGCGTTCGAAACCTGAAGATGGAAGATAGCACGAGCGGCCGAGATTCTAGGGCAGGGGATGGACGGCCCAGATGGATTTAAGGTTTAAAATTTAAAAAGAAAATAGTTAATTAATTTATATTAATTTGTGTAAACTTTAAAAAGCTGTAACTTGTTCATACGAGGTCGAAAAATGACGAAACGAATTGTGTTGGGTTCGTATTCGCAAATACTACGCAATGGAGCTGGATTGGGATTGATTAGATCTAGTGTGAATTTTGGGTAAAATTAAATGCGCGTTTAATTTTATTCATTGCAACTGTTATTGGAAGCAAGGTGAGAACTTCTCATTCAATCGAATCTGTTTCGATTTAAATTTTAAATAGTTAAATTTAAAATTGCTTGATTATGTTGATTGTATGCTTGGATGATAAATTGCTATCTGTTGTTTTGAAATAGACCCTATACGCCGTATATTAAGCGGAGGTTATTATATTACACACATATACCGCGATATTCCACCTTGAAGTGGAATTGGTATTATAAATGTACTTGGAGTTGATTTCCACATTGTATAGCGGATGAGACCCTATTGCGCCGCATAATAGCGGATAATATTTTATAAATCCCATATACCGCGATATTCTGTCTTGAAACGGGATTGGTATTGTGCAAACATCTGTGGATGCAGAGAAACAGGTTGGGGGGATCCAACTGGATTCCTCAAATAATTGAATTTGTTTCAATGTTGTGTGTTGATTATTTAAAATCTCTATGATTTTCTTTGTGATTGAAATCGTTGAAGGCTAAAATTTAGCCGAATACAATTTTGGTATCGTTGGATACCGGAAATAAATAAAAATTTGATTTTTGGAATAAGTAGTTGATTAATTTGTAAAATGGTTTAAATTGGGATTTTTGAATTATTATAAACGGTTTATATAAAAGATTTATAAAATTGATATTTATAAATTAAAATATTGGAATTATAGAACAAGTTTTTATAAGTGTTAAAATGAAGTATAAATGGATTTCATAAATGAATGAAATTTATAGATTTATAAATTGTGAAGTTATAAAATGAATAGATTTTGTAAAATAAAAGATTTATAATTAACTTATAAATTGGATTTGGCATTTAAATGAGATATAAATAGAATTTGTTAATTAAGGGATTTTATAAGTTGAAGTTTTTATAAAATATATATATCCGTGTGTGTGTGTGTGTGTGAATTTATAAACATTGTTTTATAAATCCGAAATCGACTTATTTTGATAAGTTAATTATTATAGCTTATTAAAGGAGATATATCCACGATTTTGGACAGCGGATAATCCTTTAAAATAAAATGTGTAGAAATGATGAATTTGGTTAACGAAGTATATTCGCGATTTTGGACAGTGAATGATATATTAAAGAAGTGTTTTGGGGAAGTGATATTTTAAATAGAATTAAAATGATTTGAAGTTGTTTTAAAATGTGTTAAGGATCTAAACCATAGATTTCAACATTCATTGTTGAAATAGACGTTTTCAAGAAATAAGGAAAAGATGGACTATAACACTGTTGTTATAGTAAATGATTTTCGAAAGGAAATGTTTTTGTATAGTATTGGGATGTATATATCTATCTAAATTTCGAATCCCTATACTAGTGATTTTGGGTTGTCGTAACGATGTTTTACGCAACATTCGTTTTGACTCAAATGAATGTGTTTAAGAGAATGTTTTCCTTAAAGAATAAAATGCATACTTAATTGTGATTTAAGTATATTGAATATTTTCCAAAATGTTGAAAATAAATAGATTTGTGAATTACTTATTATTAAATAAGTATGGAAATATTTTCCAATATGAAGTGAATTGTTTTGAGTTTTATATCTTTTAAAGATAAATTGAAATTGAATATTTGAAATCGATTTGAAAATCGTATATCAGTGGATATTTGAAAATTTTAATTCACTATGAAATTTATAAAGGAAAGGGAAATTTGTTTAAGAATAAACATTGAATTATTTTTGAAGTGTGGATATAAATTTACTGATTTGGAACGTAAATTTAAAGTAAATCGGTAAGGATTTATTTAATTGGTTTAAATGAACCATTTTGAAATGAAAGTGTATTTTCCCTGGAAAGCCGAATAAAATTTCTGAATAGCTTTGAAAGATACATACATACATATACATACATACATACATACATACATACATACATACATACATATATATATATATATATATATATATTTCTAGAATTGGTTTTGAAAAGGATACTTTGGAGAAATTAACTTTTTAAGTTGTTTTAAATCCTTTAAGTAAAGATTTATTAAGTTGATACAGAAATGATTATTTCTAAGATTTAATCAATAATTGTTTTAGAAAATAGTTATTTAAATAGTTATACTCTATCTACTAATTTTATTTTGAAAATTAGTTTGGACTTAAGTAATATGTAATATCGGTATAATATTTTTATATCTAATGTTTTAAGTAAAGTGTTTAAAGAAAAATATGTTATTTCAAAGTGTTCTCCCGTTTTATTTTGGATAAGTGTTATAAATTATTTTAAAGTATTTGAACTCGGCAGATTTCCAGTGAAAATGAATAAATATTTGGAAGTGTTTCCGCGTAAGGAAAATGATTTGAAAATTGGTTTTCAAAAATTGTAAATGTAAAAAGTGATTTGAAATTTGTTTTCAAATGGTTGAAGTGTGGAAAAAAAAAATATCTCGTAAAGATATTTTTGGAAAATAAAAAATTTGGGAAATTATTTGGAATGTGGTGATGTTGTGCACATCTATTGATAGTTGAATAACCGACTATCAATATTTACCTTTAAATGGGTATTTGTTTTGATTCGCTTGAATTTGAATGCTACACTTATTTTCAAATAAGCGCTCGTTATACGCTTTAGCCGGGAGAGGACCTTTGAGTCATGAATCCCACTCCGAATAGTGATACGTCGTAATGGATAGCATTTAAAGACTGGTGTTGAAGAACGGATATTTTCGAAAACGGAAGGATTACCGTCGAATGTCTCTGCATTGGCTGATCTCCAATATAGGGATTTTATTACCCTTTGTGATGGGAATTCCAGTCGTGATTATTGAATATCCGGATTGCAAGGGCTTCTTTGGAAGTGACTTCGATTCCGTTCGATCCCGGAACGGACTTGTATGGATGTGTGTCGAACGTTACAATTTAAGATGTAAAGCTGGTTTCTATCAAATGCATTTCTGTTGGTGGCGGAGAATTTATTCTCTTAGCTTAACACCCTTCTCTGAGACGTACGAGCTCAGAGGTTATGTAGTTGATGGTTACTAATGATACATTCCCAATTTGGTAATGTGGCATACGAAGTACTGCTGATCATTTGTTGATCAAAGCATAGCTTTTGTAAAAAGCGTAGCTTTGTGGACGAGACTTCGTCGGACCTCACACCTCGAAAATGGCCAAAACAGGAAAGACGCAGCAAGGTTTTAGGGAGTAGCTCCCCTTAGGGTATGTGCATGTCCTTTTGGATAGAAGTGGTATCATGGTATGGAGCCCAGATACTTAACTTATGTGGATATCGCAAATATATATGACTTTGTGATTGATGTTCGTTGAGGATCCTCGGATAAAGGTTGTTTACAACCGGGGGATGACATACTCGTGTCAGTAGTTACCTACTTTTGCAGAGGTAACCCGACCTTGTGTTGGCAGAGATCCGGTTAGGTTCTCGAGGCGTCTCTCCAGAGGCGTACCCATGTGGCAATGGAAAGTTCCTTGGCCTGACCATTTGTCAAAAATCCAAACTCCAATACTCACCTTGTACGGTTTTATGGTGGTCACCACTGTTTAGATGGTAGCTATAGTAAGCATAGTTCGGAATGTTTATGTTGGGTAAGATTTATATCATATTTTCGAAATGTTTTTCTACACTTTGCACTTATAGTAATAATATCAAAGAAATTTGCGTATCAAGTATGTTTGACTATCATAAGGAGAAATCTCCTCTGATTCTGCGTTTGCATTGTGTACGTGTGCGGGAGGCCTTATGGTAGTTTCATTTTCTAAAAGCATTGCGGATCTATTTTAAAAATATTTCTTTGTTTTTTTTAAGATAAACTGTTTTAAGTTCTAACACCAGTCCCATGACTGACCTGGAGTTTATTGTTCCGTTCCTAAACTCTGGGTGCCCACCAATTTCCACACGGGAAGTCCAGAGTCAGG
Source organism: Allium cepa (assembly GCA_030765085.1). Lineage (NCBI taxonomy): Eukaryota > Viridiplantae > Streptophyta > Magnoliopsida > Asparagales > Amaryllidaceae > Allium > Allium cepa. Next base: position 181,538,411 of record CM060940.1, read on the forward strand.
TTATCAAGTCATTCTGGAATTCAGAAGTTGCTGTAGAGATCTGGAGGCAAGCTGGATGGCATGGCGTATCAACTAGTTTATAGTATTTCTTTTCCGCTGTTTGTTGTTGTAAACTCTGATAATGTAATGTAATATGATGTAATGTAATAACTGATATAGTTCTTTGTTTTAAAGATATTCATTTATCTATTATGTGTTGTTCCGCTGCGATTGTGAGATTCTGATATTGTTTCTGTTGCTTCTTCTTTCTTTCTTCTTCTATCTTCTACCTCTTCTTTAACCCAAACGGTTCAGTTTTTCGGCATTCGATTGTTCGGCAGTTGATACAGTGGACGTATTAATGTCTACTTTCATGAGTCGAAAATCGTATCGTCACATTCACACTTGTTTGCACAAAAAATGGGCAAACACCTCCAAGTCGTATTATTTAGTCGATTTTATATGGTTTTCAATGATTTGGGTGACTTATGCAAATATGTAAAAAGCAGGGACTAAACTGTAAAAGACACACAGATTTATAGTGGTTCGGCCAGAACGTTCCTACATCCACTTTATATGTTATTATCCTTTTTCTTTCAGGTTACAAGTACAAAGCTTTGCATACAAGTATATGAAAGTTGTTTGAAAGTTCCTTCCATGCTTGAGCTCTCAAACTTGTCTGCCATTGTTGTACCCCTACCCTCTATATATAGAGTGAGGTCGGGGGCAGGGGTCATGGAAGTATATAGCAGCTGGCGGGCCTAGGCTGAAGCAATCTGGCCTGAAAGCGTTCTGGTTCGGCGAGGCTTCATTCGGCATGGAACTTGGACCGGTGGTAGGTGGTTTGGAGGTTCATTCGGTAGTGGGTTTAGAGGTGTTGGTTCGGCATGAAGGCGGTGTTGGTCCGGCATGGAGCTTGGACCGGTGATGGGTGGTTCGGTGGGAGAGTGCATATGTGTTGGTCCGGTGAGGCCTGCGACCGGATGGAGCTTGACCGGATGGCCTTTGGTTCAGCAAGGAGGTGTTGTTTTGCTCGATGGGCTTGGTTCGACGAAGGATGGAAACTCATGGGTGGAAACACGCCCAACATTTGCCCCCCGAAGTGGGGCACGTGCTTGCACGTGTCGCACTTTGCTTTAAGTTGGATACCTGGTATAGCTTCATTCGGTTTGAGGTGCCGAACCGGTTGGTCCGGTGCTTCTGCGCTCGTCTATATATAGGGGCTACACCCCCTTAGTTATTCCTTACCAAACCAGAGAGAGCCGAATCAACTCCTAGCCGAATCAACTTCCTGCTGAATCAACCTCGTACCAAACCAGGTATATATCCTAAAGCCGAATGAGCTTAAGAATCTTGACTACTGAATGGATCTGATGCCGAATGGATACGAGGTTTCTAAGAACCGAATGGGGCTCGGTATTGGGAATGCCGAGTGAACCTCGAAAGCTTGACCACCGGATGGAATCTGAAAGTTATTCGTTTATATTCCCATACTCCTTGTTCTAATACCATGTTTTTCTTGTGCCGCAGATAAATGTCTCGCAAAGCAGAAACTCGATCAGATAGAAAGAAGTCCAAGGACAGAGAAGAGACTTCTACCGTGCCCCCAGCACAGTCAGGGCCGGCGCAACATGGACCTGCCCCGAGGTCGTTAGTAGATGGGTATGGTCCCCAGGAACTTCCGGTCTCCCCTCCTGACTGCTTTCCTAGCTCCCTGAAGGAGGAGCAACTCGATGTTATATCTCGTTCCTTCGGAATAGATAGAGCGCTCATGGTGCTGCCGGGGGCTGGAGTTATGCCATATGACCCTCCTGAAGGGTATTTTGCGTATAGTAGGTACCACTGTATGTGCGGGGCCATTCCTCCCATCAACACCTGGGTAGTCAACTTCATCACTTATCTGAAGGTGGCTCCATTCCAACTCCAGCCTAACTCTTACGCCATCCTGGTGTGCTTGTACGCTATCTTTCAGGAGAGGTATGGGCGCACTCCTTCCAACCGGGAGATACGGTATCTGTACAATCTGAGGGGATACAGGAAGGGATCCCCATATATTAGCTTGGAGTCTGCCGTCTCTTTTAAGCCGGTTCTGGACCTCTATTCGAAGTACAGTATGTTCAAGAAGGAGTGGTTCTTCGTCAGAGATGACTCCGTCTCTATCCGTCGCTTCACCTCCGGATGTAAGTCAAAGTTTTATTTACATTCCTTGTCTTGGCCGCAATTCTTTTCCTTATGCGCTTTCATTTCTTGCTAGCGACAGGTGGCTTTGTGGTTGTGGAGAACGATCGCCTAGTTCAGATGGCAGCTGAGATAGAAGCTATGTCAGAGAGAGAAAGATCGGCTGCGTACCTGATCAGGAATGCTAGACTCTTGATGTACAACTTGATTCTTCCACATCAGTCCGTGGTTAAATAGAGAGATACGGCGGAAGAGAAAGCTGCCCAGACTACAGGAGGGGCCACGAAGAAGAGTGGTAAGAGGAAAACTTTTACGAAGCCTCCGGTTGTCGGGGGTAAGAAACTTAAGGAGTCTGACGGCCCCTCTCCTAGCACTTGCCCGATTACCCAGGAGGAGGAAGATGTGGAAGAGGATAGAGGCGAGGGCGAAGGAGGCGATGTAGGAGGAGAGTCAGAGGGTGGAGGAGATGGCGATGGAGATGGAGAGGGCAATGATGATGGCGACGGACAGGGCGGTAGTAGCACTGGTGCCTTAACCTCCGAGCAAGTGGGGGAGCTTCAGGAGTGGACGGATGAGGCTCTCCGTCAAGCTTTCGGGGAATCGGAGGGAGAATCGGATTTGGCTGAGAAGGCGAAGAAGACTGGCAAGGCCGGGGCTGGCGCCGATCCATCCCCTAAGAGCTCCTCAGCTAGGGTGACTCCGGCGGTGCAAGGTGAACTTTTGACTTCTGCAGATTCCATTTACGATAGGGACTTAGGAATATTTTATGGCTCGCTCCCGTCCTGGGATGAAATCCAGGACTTATTGCAGGATCCTCCTTCTCTGCAGGGTTTGTATAGTAAAAGCGTCTTTCTTGTTCTTTTTTTTTAACTCGATATATCTCTTGCCTCATGATTTGATGTATGCTTGCAACATTTATTCTTTACTCCAGGGGCAGGCCAGGTGGCCTAAACGTCAGATGTTCGACACCGCCTCGAACAATTCAAGTTGATGAGAGCTTCTGCTAGGCCGAAGCCTCCTACTGGTCGTCCTGGGGACGTGGTCAGCTACCGCCCTCTCCTTGGAGGTTATCGAGGAGGGTATCCAGTAGAGGAAGAGGAGGCGTTCCTTGTTTGATTCACCACCTGATGCTCAGCCTCCTACTCAGCCTTCCCGAGATACTACGGAGGAGACCATGGAGTTTGTCCCCTCTCCGCATCCTTCCGAGAATCCTACTGTTATCCGCATAAAACGTCCCGACGTGCCTCGCAATCCCTTTGCCGGCCACCCGGATTTGGACCCAAGCTCTCAGGATATTTTATTTGACGAGGCCACGGGCGAGCATCTTCTCCCCCGCAATCCATGGTTCGGGTTCTTGATGAGGCTAAGTCCCTAGATCTGGATCTGCTCACTACTCGGATAGCTGCTATGGGGGACGAAGCCAAGGCCAACATCGACCGGGTCGCGGAGGAGGCCAAGAAGTTAATGGAACATCACACCTTATTGGCCAAGGCCGGGGAGGAGATAGGGAGTGCCAATATAAGGTTGCGGTTAGTTGTTGTTGATCAGGCCAAACAACTTGCCGACCAGGCTATTCAGATTTCGCAGCATGAAGCCGACTCCCGACGACTGAAGAAGGCCGTGGAAGAGGCTAGCAGAGCTGAGTTGCGGAAAATGGAGGTCGCTTGCAAGAAACGCATTGACATGGACATTACCACGGTTGATGAGGTTAGGAGGGCGGATCTCGAGCAGGTTGAAGAGATATCTGGGAGGCTTGAAGCTGCAGAACTTGCTCAAGCCAAGTTGAAAGAAGAGATGGAGGAGATGAGGAGATCCCTCCAGGTTGAGTGCTCGAGATACCGGCGGGAGAGGGATGCTGCTGCCACTAAGTTGTAGATTTCCGAGGCCCGGGTGAAGAGGTTTGAAGAGGATAAGGGGATGATGGATGATATGCTGCAGGACATGTACTTCCGCACTTGGAAGGAGGGCAGCTTATCCTGGATGGATGACTATCCCCGGGTTATGGCCAAGGTATATCTTCGGGCTTTAGAGGAGGCCAGGGTTGATGCGGGTAAGAAAGGTGGAGCGGCCTTTAGTCTGGATGTAGTCACCGCTCAGTTTTTGAAGGAGGAGCAGGCGGCGGTGAAGGAGGGGATGCGGCTACTTGCTGCGGAGGAAGCGGGTGTGCAATTGGAGGATGAGGATCAAGCGGTGGACGCTGGTGAGTCTCTCTTCTCTTTCTCTTTTCTTTTTAGATTTTCATAACTTGATCGCTTACTGTTTGTTTAATGGACTCCTCTTCTGAATTGGACAGGTGGGGCTTCCGATCAACATGCTGGGAGCTCCGACCATGCGGCTAAGTAGGCTTGGAGAGTTGGTAGGATGAGGGCGAAGCGTGGACGCAGCTGGTTCCTTGTCCGGATTCGGTCACCTTTTGATTTCTTTTTATTGCTGTTTATGTTAGTCCAAAACATTGATGTGACTGTAATAATATTGTTTGTGATGAATGGCTTTATGTAATTTCATGACGCGAGCTGATTCCGTTATATTTTGTATGTTGTTATTATTTTGATGTGCTGTATAAGGAACATGGTTATGCATATGCCTGTGATTTGGTGCTAAGTTTCTTCTCAAAATATTATTTCTTGTAATGTCAATATGATGTGTGAATAAATTAACGCTACATATTGGTACACAAGAGAAGAGAGTACCGCCCTTCGTGTTTTAGTTGTAGGGGGTTGCTTTGAATGTCTTGCGTGACTGAGTATGGAATGTAGCTGGGTGTTCAGTCATCCGGATGTGAGTTCATATTTCCACAAGCGAGAGTTCCCCTATTTTGTGACCTGTACTTTAGGGATCGTTATAGGGGATAGAAGAAAAGTTTCTAAATGGAAATATAGGAAAAGTAAAACTTCCATTACGGAAGGCCGTCGGTGTGCTTAAGTTCGTGGCAAACGGGTTTCGTAGTCACTTTCCGTAGCTGTGGGTCTTGGAGACATATGTCACCCATCTTACGCCTACTGCGGGGAGTTTTCTTTTTTACCACAGCCGCACTTAAGACACATCGAAGCCGATCGTGCACAGTAACTACCCGGGCCATTATGGCCCGTAATCACGGGTATTATTCGATTTACTGTGGCCGGCTAGCATGGGGGCCGATCGTCAACTGTGAACTGCTCCTGGCTGGCCACACCTTATGTTGGGGCTTATGGTCGGCTCACAGTTGCCGGCGAGCCGAATCGCTGTAATGAGCTGCCATGGCATAATCGGCCTTCTCGGTGGCTTATACTCGGCTTATTACAGTCGGCTTTAAGGGCCGAGGCAAACAATGAGTTAACTCGCGGTAGAGGGATACCGGAGCAAAGCGTCTCATTGGCCAGGGCATAGGATCGTAGCGTACCTGTTAGATTTTGTCCAGGTGGAGTTGTGCTGTGAAGCTCTAAATGGAAATGTCATTTGCAAAGGATTTTGTTCAACAGAAAAGGATAAAGCTTAACAAGTAGCCAAGATGCAAAGGAACAAGTCAACAAGAGCCAAGTTTTTAAAGTCGTTCGGCACGAAAATGCCTACGTCCACTGATTCTCTTTGTTAATTCACTTCATATGGGCAGTACAAGTTAAGAAAAGTATCGACGGAGGTGTCGGATGTTCCATGCCCTCTGGAACACCTCTCCGTCCACTATTGACAAAATATAAGCTCCGTTGTGGAGATCTTTATGAATTACATATGGTCCGTCCCAGATGGGGTCCAGTGACCCGGGGCGCGGAAAGATTCGTTTGAGGACAAGATCTCCTTCTTGAATGTTGCGATTCTTGACTTTGGAGTTGTACTGGGCAGCCACTTTTTGTTTGTGAGCTGCTACTTTGAGTGCTGCATCGTTTCTCCTTTCCTCAATCAGATCCAAAGACATGAGGATGAGTTCTTCGTTTTCTTCTGGATTGCAGTGGATCCTACGGTGGGAAGGCACAATAGTCTCAACTGGGAGCATTGCCTCCGATCCGTATGCCAAAGAGAAAGGAGTATATCCTGTTGATGTTCTGAAAGATGTGCGGTAGGCCCAAAGTGCCGTAGGAAGTTGATCCACCCAAGCGCCCATTGACTTTTCAAGCTTCTTCTTGATCAACGTTTTGAGAATTTTGTTGACAGTTTCGACTTGGCCATTTGCCTGGGGATAAGCCACGGATGAGAAGCTTTTGTGAATCCCATGCTCTTGGCACCAGTCGGTGAATTCCTCGCTGTTAAACTGAAGTCCATTGTCAGATATGATTTTGAGTGGTACTCCGTACCTGCATAAACATTTTTGATCAAGAAGTTAATGATTTTTGTCGAAGATATTTTATTTAGAGGTTCTGCTTCCACCCATTTGGTGAAATAGTCGACTGCTACTATAGCATATTTAGCTCCGCCTCGGCCCATTGGCAGTTCACCAATCAAGTCAATTCCCCATACTGCAAAGGGCCAAGGGCTAGTCATTTGAGTGATCTCATTTGTCGGTAGTCGAGGAATTTTGGCAAATTTCTGACATCTGTCACATTTTTTGACGAAGTCTAAGGCGTCTTTGTTCAAGGTGGGCCAGAAATATCCATATCGGAGTATCTTCTTTGCCAGAGTCTGCCCTCCAGTGTGATCTCCGCAGCTTCCCTAGTGAATGTTGGATAAGATTTCTTTGGCTTCCCTTCCAGCGACACATCGTAATAAGGGGTTAGAGAAGCCGCGCCAGTAGAGGATTCCTTCTTGCAGTGTGTAGCGGGAAGCTTTCCTTAAGACCGACTTCGCTACGCTCGCTGGGCAATGTGCCCTCTTGTAAGTATTTCCGGATAGGAGCCATCCAAGTTTCTTCTTCAATCGCAGCTATCAGATCCTCCCGTTCGAAGCTCGGGGCTAGTTGTTTTGAGACGGCTAGTGCTCCCGAAAAGGAGTTGTTCTTCATGCTGGCTTGTTTTGCCAGTTCGTCGGCCTCTTGATTCTCCTCTCGAGGAATTTGTCTGATCAAATAGTGATCCAGTTGGTTAAGTAGCAGCTTGGTCTTCTTTAGGTATGATGTGAGTCGTTCTCCTCGAGTCTGGAACTCTCCTAGTATTTGATTTACAATGAGTTGAGAATCACTATAAAGATATAAAGAACGGGCTCCGATTTCCAAGGCAAGTTCCAATCCGGCGATTACTGCTTCATATTCTGCATCGTTATTGGTGGCGGCGAATTCCAACCTCAGGGCATAGTGCAGCTTCCTACCCCTGGGGGTGACTATCACGATGCCTGCCCCCCGAGCCTTGTTCGTTTGATGCTCCATCTACAAAGAGATTACATTTGACGTCTTCTGACACCTCGGATTGCTCCCTACCTTCACCGGTGGTGAATTCGGCAATGAAATCGGCCATAGCTTGTCCCTTGATGGCGGTGCGGAGGTGGTAGGTGATATCATATTGACTCAATTCAATGCACCATTTAAGTAACCGCCTAGAAGCATCGGGACGATGAAGTATTTGTCTTAGTGGTTGATCGGTTAGAACTCGGATGGAATGAGACTGGAAGTAGTGTCGCAGCTTCCGTGATGTGATTAGTAAGCAGAACGCTAGCTTCTCAAGTTTAGGATATCTGGCTTCTGCCTCCGTAAACCTCTTATTTACGAAGTATACAGGCCGTTGCGTGCGGTTATCCTCCCTCACCAAAGCGGCGCTTAGAGCATGAGATGACACAGCAAGGTATAGGTATAACTCTTCGCCTTCACTAGGAGTTGAGAGTACCGGTGGTCTCTTGAGATGTTCGATTAGGTTATGGAAGGCCGTTAGGCATTCGTCAGTCCATTCGAACTTTCCTTTTTCTTTCTTTAGGGCTTCGAAGAAAGGGACACACTTGTCAGTTGCTTTGGAGATGAATCTGCTTAGGACGACCACCTTCCCGTTTAGGCTTTGCATTTCTTTCCGAGTGGATGGTATCTTGATATCATGCAAGGCTCGGACTTGTTCGGGGTTTGCTTCGATCCCTCTGGCATGGACGATGAATCCCAAAACTTTCCTGATGACACCCCGAAGGAGCACTTTAGAGGATTCAGCTTCATTCCATATTGGCGGAGTATTTGGAACATCTCGTCCAGGTGGCTTACATGATCATTGGCTTTTCTTGATTTAACCAGCATGTCATCCACATAGACCTCCATAGTTCGTCCCACCAATTCCGCAAACATCTTGTTGACGAGGCGCTGGTAAGTAGCTCCGGCGTTCTTAAGTCCGAAAGGCATTACTCTGTAGTAGTACAACCCCCGGTCCGTGATGAAACTGGTGTGGTCCTGATCGGGGGCGTTCATAATGATTTGGTTATATCCAGAGTAGGCATCCATGAAAGATAAGAGCTCGTGCCCGGCGGTACTGTCCACAAGTTGATCGATTCGGGGAAGGGGGAAGCAATCCTTTGGGCAAGCATCATTTAGGTTGGAGAAGTCAATGCATGTCCACCACTTCCCATTAGCCTTCTTTACCAGTACCGGGTTAGCGATCCATTCTGGGTAGATGGCTTCTCGTATGAAGTTATTGGCAAGCAGGTTCTTTACCTCTTCTTCGAGGGCTGCCGATTGTTCTGCCCCCATACTTCTCTTCTTTTGCTTTACCGGTACCTTGGTAGGATCGATGTTTAGTGCATGGCATGCTATGTCCGGGGAGATTCCAGTCATATCAGCGTGTGTCCATGCAAACACATCCAAGTTGTGGCGAAGGAAATCAATAAGTTGGTCTTTCAATTCTGTTTTTAACTGAGACTCGATTCTTAGTAGTCTACTCGAGTCACATTTGTCTACAGATACAAACTCCATAGCCTCTGCGGGCTCGGCGGTGGCCTCCTCCTCTCTGTCCCTAGGTCTAATTCATCAAAGGGGTCACTGGTATATCGAGGAGGAGGGGCCTTCTTTAGCTGCTATGCTTCCAAGTTTTTCTTGCAGAGAGCAGTCTCTGCATTCTTCCCTTTATCTCTCCTGCGTTTATTGCGAAGTTCGGTTACATAGCAATCCCGTGCGGTGTCTTGATCCCCTTCTACTTCTCCCACTCCATTATCCGTTGGGAACTTCATCTTCAGGCACCATGGGGCAAGGACAATTTGGAAGTCGGACAAGGCTGGTCTTCCTAAGAAGGCATTGTAGGTCGAGTGGTTGTCTATTAGCACGAATGTTTGTTTCCGAACGGCGGAGCGGGGATGACTTTCCAATTCAACAAAGAGATCCAATTATCCGAGGGGCATCTTTGCTTCTCCAGTGAAACCGTGTAGCGGTTTGTTGCAGGGAGACACGTCCTTCATTGACAGCTTCATTTTGTCGAAAGCATGCTTGAACAAAATATTCACTGAGCTTCTAGTGTCTACTAGGATTCGAAAAACTTCAGCTGGGCCGAACCAGGCAGAGATGACCATAGGATCCATATGAGGGTATTGCCTTCCTTCTAGGTCGCGCCCACTGAATGTGATGTCATAATTTTCCTTCCGCTTAGGGTGGCGTTCTTCCATAACAGAATTTACGCAGTCTCCCTCGCTTCTGAGTGAGTTTCCATATCTTTCCATTTCTGCCCAGCTGTTGTCGGCGATGTGTGGCCCTCCTGATATTGTATGGACCACTATCTTCTCTTAGCTGGAACCGCTGGTGTTGCGATTTCCTCCGCCTGTCTCTTGGTAGAGCTGCCCTGGGTTTTCCTTGGCGGGAGCTGGAGTCCTGTCCTGGCCCTTTACATAGTGTTCCAGCCTCTTTCTCCTGATGTGTTCTTCAATTAGGTCTCGGAGATGGCGGCATTCATTGGTATCGTGCCCATGAGACTCGTGGAAACGGCAGAATTTTCCGGACTGGATTGCGCGATCTGACTCTTTCTTGTACGGGGGGCGCTTGTATGTAAGTTCGTCCTGGGTGGCCAGGAAGATGTTCTCGACTGTCTCATTCAAGGGAGTGTAAGCGTCAAATCTCGATCCTGGTCGGTACAAGCGTTTTTCTCCCTTCTTGCCCCCTGCATTGTCTCTGGAGTCGTTTCTCCGAATGTCCTTCGCTGCGGCAGGGGCGTTTCCATAAGCCGTCTTAACCTATGGTCCTGTCTGCCTTTCAGTGGCAGCCTCTTCGAGTCTCATGTACTTCCCAGCTTCATGGAAGAAATCGGGCAAGGTAGCTGGTTTTTCTTTAGTTAGTCTTCTAGCAAACTTGGTATCTGGGTACACACCACTACAGAGGGCCATTAGGGTGAGTTTCTCATCGGCATCTTGGACTGCGGCCGCTACGGCGTTGAACCGGGTTAGATATTGTTGCAGTGTCTCTCCGGATTTCTGTTTGACAATAGATAGAGAATAAGCATCCTTGGGTTGTTCCACATGAATGCGGAACGGGCTAATGAACTTTTCTTTCAACATCTCCCATGAGCTGATAGATCCTTGGGGTAGATGGCAGAACCAGGAGGTAGCTAGGTCTGCTAGGAATAGCAGAAAGCATTTACACAACACTCCTTCCGTTGCTCCGCTCATGAGCATATGCTATGTGTATCTCTGCAAGTGTACAACGGGGTTGGAAGTTCCCTTGTACGGTTCCATCGTCGGCATTTTCCATTCTCGAGGGGTGATGGCGGTTTCGATGTCGCGGGTGAAAGGGCTGGTTACCCTAGCGCCTATCTCTCGATCCCTTTGCTCCCGTCGGACGCATTCCCCGAATAATTGTGCCATTCTTTCATCAGAATTTGGAGCAGACAAAAATGAGCTTGGTTCTTCCTTGCGGGATCGATCTCGTCCAGATGACCTGTAGGGATGGTATAGTCTATCACTTCTGACGTTATCCAGTGGTTGTCTTTGGCTGCTTGGATGCATGCTAGGACCAGCTAAAGTTGGCCCCTGCCTTGATCTTCCCCTGTGGGGTTCTGTTTCGATAATTTTCATGGGGTCAACTTCGGGCTGGGCTCTAGCTCGGCTCCGTTCAGCGGGGTTTCCATGATTAGGCGGCATGACTGGCTCAGCTACATCCGACCCTCGCCCGGTGCCTCCCCCATTGGGTTCGGTTCCAAGCGCTTCCTCGAGTCGGAGTTCGGGCTGAGTCCGGGCGCGGCCCCTATCATTGTTGTTCCTGTTGATAGCTTCTTCGAAGAGGGAAGACCTTTGTTGTCTCCGAGATCCTCCAGATTGAGACTCACCCCATGATTCAGTGTTGCGGTTGGATTCTTCGGCATCCCTCAAGCGTGACATGAGTTGGTTCACCAAAGCTTCTTGTTGGGATGCGAAGCGGTTGGTCACTTCAACCACAACTCTGTCTAGGTCTGCCCTAGTGATTGCTGCCGGTTGTTCCGCGGCAGGGGCTGTCGGAATTGCCTGATCTACATTTGGCACTGTTGTCGTAGTGGGATGGTTCTCTTGATTTGGATCCACTGGATCTGGAGCGCTGCTGGTTGCAACGTTCTTTCTCTTGCTGGCGTCTTTTCTCGGCCTGGAAGTCATGTTTCCTAGGCAATGAAGGGTACTATTGGGAAAGAAGGTTGAATGAGGGAAGCTGAAGCTTCGAGTTCCAAGTTCTCAGTGAAAGCACCAAAAATGTTTGCACAAAAAATGGGCAAACACCTCCAAGTCGTATTATTTAGTCGATTTTATATGGTTTTCAATGATTTGGGTGACTTATGCAAATATGTAAAAAGCAGGGACTAAAATGTAAAAGACACACAGATTTATAGTGGTTCGGTCAGAACGTGCCTACATCCACTTTATATGTTATTATCCTTTTTCTTTCAGATTACAAGTACAAAGCTTTGCATACAAGTATATGAAAGTTGTTTGAAAGTTCCTTCCATGCTTGAGCTCTCAAACTTGTCTGCCATTGTTGTACCCCTGCCCCTCTATTTATAAAGTGAGGTCGGGGGCAGGGGTCCTGGAAGTATATAGCAGCTGGCGGGCCTGGGCTAAAGCAATCTGGCCTGAAAGCGTTCTGGTTCGGCGAGGCTTCATTCGGCATGGAACTTGGACCGGTGATGGAGTGGACCGGTGGTAGGTGGTTTGGAGGTTCATTCGGTAGTGGGTTTAGAGGTGTTGGTTCGGCATGAAGGCGGTGTTGGTCCGGCATGGAGCTTGGACCGGTGATGGGTGGTTCGGTGGGGGAGTGCATATTTGTTGGTCCGGTGAGGCCTGCGACCGGATGGAGCTTGACCGGATGGCCTTTGGTTCGGCAAGGAGGTGTTGTTTTGCTCGATGGGCTTGGTTCGACGAAGGATGGAAACTCATGGGTGGAAACACGCCCAACATACTCATTACTGATTACATATGCAGTATATAAAATCTATAATTTACATTATTTTACAATGTTTGGCCAAAAAAATCTTCTAACCATTTTTTTGCATTTAATTTATAACCAAATCCCATTTAATTTCAGGTTATATTTCTTTTAGTTCTCTATTTTTTTAGAAATTACCTTAATAACCAAAATTTCCTAATCCTTTCCATAGTTACTTCGAACTAGATGAGATGGAAAAGAGTATATGGTTGATTAAGCGATAATCACTCAAAAAGAACTCAATTTCTCCAATATATTCATTGTCCAGAATTTGATTTGCCTCAAAATCTTAGCATCTACAATGCTAATTGGCGTAAAAGTATAGGTCTGGACTCGCTATTCGGTCCAGTATTTAAGTTATCGAATATATGAAGATTTTGGAGAGAAATAGACTTTTGAATCGAAAGAGGGCTTCCAGAGTCGTGAGGAAGAAGAAGATACATAATTAAAAAATGAATTTTAAAATTCTAAATGAAATAACTAATTAAAAATGTAGATGTGATAGGGTATCTATTTGCATATGCTGAGTAAACATAATTTTCAATTTTCAAATTCTCGAAACATGAAAATCACAATGTTTGCAAGGACCCATATTTTTAGCTATTTTAATGAAATTATTAAATAAAAATGGATAAAAATAAAAATTTAATGATCTTGAATGTAAGTTGTTGGATATGAACTTAGATAAAATTTTGAAATAAACTAATTTCAAAGATTTAAGTAATAATAAGTATGGAAGAGTAATGTTATGTATTGAACGTGTTATAATCAATAGATGGATTAAATAATAAATGTTGGATTCATTAAATGTAAATAATGTAATTGATTGATAACTAAAATTCATTTAAAATCTAATATTGAACTTTTTGAATATTGAACAATTAAATTGTTTAAATTAAATATTGCAAATTATTTGAATAATTGAATTCAGAATTCAATATGATAGAAAATGATACCGAAAGTTGATGTAAATTTTATTTGAAAAACAATGAAGATTGCTAACATTTAAAATTGGATTTAAAAGTGAATGTTTAGAAATTGAAAATTTTATATTATAATCGAGACGGTAAAATAAAGATCCGGGGCATAGTCTCGGAATTCAATGAAACCGGTTCCATTGGATCCGTAATAGAGTATTATTATCTGATTTCAAATTTAGTAGTGCTTGGAGTTATCGTTTGGTCATACGGGATAAAAACGCGTTGAATTTAATATTGAAAATTTTATATTTTAATTGGGTTCAAAACGCTATCTTCCACATACAATCGAACTAGGACTCGAAACTTCATCCTTTACATTCGAAATAGAGGTAAAACATTATAAACACCAGGCGGCATGCTTCGTTTGGAGTTCGTTCAGAAAATATGTGAAAAATGGAAAATAATAATAAAATATTATGCGTATGCATATAAATATGCATACTGTCTCCTAACCCTTATAGTTTAGAACGTAGCCACCATTCATAAAAACAGCGGCCGATACTTTTCCTCTTTCTCCCTTAATTTCTGATCGATCCTTAAACTTTTAGACAAAGTGTTCAACTAAGAAATTATCGAGCACGTCAAGACCTTTCCATCCAACGGTCAAGATCTAAATCGGAGCTTCGTAGTAGCCGAATATGCTCATGTTCATGGCGACATAGAGTGCGATCTCCAAAGCTAAGGGGACACCGAGCGCTTTAGGGCTGAGGTCGAAGGTGCTACGGAGGGAGGCTTCGTTGTGGCGTAGGCCGATCGAGTTCTAGTGAGATGATGGTGGTGCGGCATCGAGTGGAGTGGAGGTGGCTATGGGTTTGCAAACGCGATTTTCTCCTGGAGCACGCGAACGAACGAAGAAAGAGGTGCGGCCCAATTCAATTCCTAGAGTTAACGGCAGAGATTTTCCTAGGATTATATACATATACATATGTAAATATATATATATATATATATATATATATATATATATTAAATCGTGCAATCTTTAAAATTGTATATCTCTCTCATACGAGGTCGGAATTGGACGAATCAAGCGGCGTTAGGATCATGGCAACGAGCACCATGTCCTGAAACTATTTTGGAGTCGTTTGAAGCTAGTTAAAATTTTAGGTTAAATGAACGTCGTTCGATTTGATTTAAAATTGAAACTCAAGGTCAGTGTTTACAACACTCACAACGTACTAGAATATTTTTATCCTAGTTAAATTTGAAATTATGAAGTGATATAAATATATTGATCGTTTTTCGATAAATTGTCATTGAATTCTGTGGAAATTAAAATTGACAGTTAGATCTGAAATTTGAATTTAATTGCCAGTAAAATGCCCGATAATGATAACTAAGAAATTGTTGTGAATTAAATTGACTATTTAGACGATTGATTGTGATGGATGTTATTAATTGATATTTTGGATTGTTTGGATGTTTATTTATTCTGATATATCCTATTACTACCCTGTATATTATTTACAGTATACAAAGTATAAATTGAATTATTTCGAATGAATTAAGTAATAGGTTGAAATGGTATATACTTATGAATCATGATTTGGATTGAAATGATATAAATCCATCCCTGAAATTAAATCGAAATAACTGATCACTTGGCCATAGATAGACAATTACATACATACACCGGATTGATTGAATTATATGATTGTGAAAATCTTAGATTTGAAATTATTTAAATTGTTTTGATTTAAACGAAATAAAAATTGAATTTATAAAAATCGAATTAATCATGAATTCGAGTTTGAAATGTTGAAATAAAATTTGGGTTAAAAGAAATTGTTAAATAATTGAAGTTGAGATTTTGAAGTTAAAATCAGAATATGATTAAATTCCATAAATTGATTTGTTTTTAAAAGGTTGAACTTTTGTTCGAACTTTAAATATTACTAAGTAAAAGTGATATAAAAAAAGATATTCCGAAATTGAGCTTGAAATTGAACTTTATTTGGAGATTGGGATTTTAAACTGAATATTGAAGGATAATTTGATTTATATGTTTTGAATCGACATTTTGAAAATCGAGCTCGAAATCGATATAATTGAAGTTAAACTTATTGGATTTGAAAGTGGAACCGAATTAATTGAAATTGAAGTTGAAACCGATTCGAATTGAAATTGGAATTGAATCGATTTAACGTAGATTGGAATTGGTTAAATTGGGAAATTGGAATTAAATTGATTTGACTTTGAAACTATTTTCAAATTGATTATTTATATAAAACTATTTAAAAGCTGCCTTCTTGAATATACAAATTATTTTGGTTTTCCAAACTATTTTGCAATATAAACTATTTTAATACTCAAACTATTTTATATTAAACTATTTTAACCATTTAAACTATTTTTTACTATTTTAGCCATTTACACTATTTAACTATTTTTAATTAATTAAACGATTTTAAACTATTCAGACTAGTTTTCAAAAATTCAAACTGGTCAAGAATGGAGGGTCAATTTAAAATATGGATTTAATTATGAATTGGGTTAAATGAATAACCCAAATTGAAATTCGAAACCATTTTGGAATAGGAATCGAGATATTAAGACGAAAATGATTTTGAATTGAATAGTATATCTTGAGTAAATATGATGATTTCAAAATGGATTTGATTGTGAAGTGAATATGATTTTTTGATATCAAGTATGACTGTTTTCGAACGATAAAAGTACCAACCGATGTTTAAAACGACGTTTGGATGTTAAAGAGACCGGGGTCGGATATGTGCATACACCCTGTCGATACCGGAACCACTTTAACAACTGTGTACATTGTGACGCCCCACCTCTATACCTATGCTAGCCAAGGACACTATGGGGTAATGCCATCAACTAGCACAGAGAATAAGGCTGTTGAGGAGCGACCCTCCGTGTAATTGCTTTGTGCGAGCACCAATATGTCAGCAAATACAAGGAAGTCCGACATACCGATACAAACTCAAAGCTACTACACAGTGGCTATATATGTTCTTCGGAAACAAACATAGAAATAAACATAACACAAATCAGTCACAGACATCCATATCACAAAGGCGGGAAAAGATATGAATATAACACATGAAAGTGTACATCAGAGTAGTGGTCAAACAAGACCCACAATATCACAAAAGAATAGCTACAAGTGCTACACAAAAGAATATGAATACATTAATGAGTCTATATCTCTAATGTATACATCAAAAACTACTAATCTAAGTAGTTAGCCAAAAGTCAGGGTGATAATCCCAGATGTGAAATCAAGCAGAAGCACCTGTAACATCTCGGTCTGACCCGAGTATTATTTATAAGAAAATAATAAACGGATCAGTATAGCTATAAATATCTGATATGATGGGATAGAATAAGAGATACGACATAACATATGATAATCATGAAGTCGTACTGTGATAAGTGTGTAATTGAAATTCAACGAGAGATTAATCAATATCACAAGAATCTTCTCAAAGATAAAAAGGAATGTTATACTCAATATCTTCATTCACAAAAAAGTTAATGACACACAAATTCACCAATGCACAAATATTCATAACACATATCAATGAAAAGCACGAAAATTAGTGAAACAAAAATTCTAGAAATCATCAATGGAAATCCAGAAATCACAAAAAGGGAGAGGCCTATCACAAAACGGGAGCATGAAAACTCACCAACATGTGTATCACAAAATGGAACGCTATTCCATGGTTACTAACCATTAATTTTGAGCCGAAGCTCCACAAAACGTCCCTAAGACCATGGGTCACTACCCCACCAAATAGAGCCGAAGCTCCACAGAAACGGGGTTTAGTCTCCCCTCGTAGACAAAGAGACATCGCACATTTGCTAGCCTAAATCGCAAAAATGATCATCAATGATCATCAAGAAGTGTCAATTACAATAAGCTAGTAAATATAAAAGCTTAGCTTCATGTCCCATAACCACTAGCTTAACTTAATATTTACGAACAAATTATAGATTTCCACTACAAAATTGTCACAAAGATTCAATCGAACAAGTCCAAGAATTAACTGACGAAGTAAACGCAAGCGTTTCATACCACTTGTTTTACGAAGCCGTTTAATTAGATTTCTCGTTCGAGTGAGGTAAAGGTTTGTATATTTTTTTAAAATGACAAATCACAAATATGATCGTAGAAACGATCAACCACAAAAATTCACATACGAAGACGTGAATAAAATCCAAAGAATACGATTCCAAATTCATCAAATTGGAGATAGCCTAGCGACTCAACACGTCGCGACTTAACGTTGGTGCGAGGGATAACAGGTGCGACCTAACTTCATGGCGCGACCTAACTTCATGGCGCGACCTAAGAGGAAATGAAGGCTGAGCGACCTAAGGTGTATGCGACCTAAGGGGTAGGTGCGACTTAATCAGTACAAACTACCTAAGGAAAGGCGAGCGACTTAAGAAACTAATGGCCTAAGGAAAGGCGAGCGACTTAAGTAACTCACGGCCTAAGGAAAGACGAGCGACTTAAGAAACTCACGGCCTAAGGAGGTGAGCGGCGTAAGGATGGTGCGACCTAAACGCACGCGCGTCTTAATGGGTAGAGCGACCTAATTGCGCGAGCTACAAAGCCGAGCGACCTAACTGGAGTGGCCAAAGCCAAGCGACCAAAAGGGGAAGCGGCTTAACAGGGTTGCGAGCTAAAGTAGGCCGAGCGACCTAACGACCTAGCTAGGTGCAACTTAAGGGACAAACGACGTTACCCAAGAGCGCGACCTAACCGGAGCGACCTAGCTGTAGAAAGCCGAGCGACCTAGTAAATGGTACGACCTAACATGGGAATGACCTAGCTTGTCGCGACCTAAGCTCGAGCGACCTAACTGTACGCCGAGAATTTGATGTGTGTAGGCTGAGCAACCTAAGGGTTTGAAGTGCAAAAACTCTCCAAATTCGCAACCGATCGAGCACGGACGCTGGGGGATTATGCCTATAGGCTATCCGGTCGTATTGGCTCCTCGATGCATCACCAAAAACGTGTTCAAACATCAAAGTTAGGATTTTTAAAGATTTGAACCCAAAACACTAAAAATTGGGATTTTCACCAATTCAATCCAATCAATAGCAAATACACATGAATAAGTGTTAGGAATTCATACCTAACAATCAAAGATAGTTATAGACCAAGATGTGAGATAAAAATCTCACTTTTACACAAAATCAATGAAGGAGAAGCCTAAAAGCAAAGGAGGAATCAACCACGCTTGAATCTCTACACAAGAAGCTTGAATCAATGGCTCCTCTTTGAATTTGGAGTTGGATGTTGAATTTGCAAATGAACTAGGGCTTGGAGTTTTAATTTCTCATTCCTTCCTCCATTTTTGATGAAGCTTGAGTGTTAGGAAATGAAAGTAAAGTTATGTAGAGAAGGGGGTTGAGCTAGAATTAATAGTTTAGGCAAATGGGCTAAACCAAACCCAAAACCTAAAGTGAAAAAGTAACAAAATTCCACTAACTCTAAACATATCAAAGTTTACACTCAAAAAGATCGCAAACGGTGTTTTGAACTCAATGGATGTGGTTCCGAGTCCTAATTTGACCGTATGCAAAAAGTAACTTTTCGGACTATAATCCGACTAACGATAAAATATTTACATAAAATATTTAAATATTCAATCATAAAACATGCAGGTTGTTACAGACTCCCCTCCTTAAAGAAAATGCGTCCTTGCAATATTTAAGAAGAAAACACAAGGTAACAACCATGAAAGGATATCAACACAAAAGAAATTTGAAATAAAAAGTTCACCTCAAAGAGCACGAGAAAGTAAGTCCGGATGTGTTCGCTCGATGATTCCCTAGATTCCCAAGAGCAATCCTTAGGATTTGAGGACCATTGGACTTTAACAAGTGGAACATCTTTATTTCGAAGGCACTTGACCTCCGAAGAAATAATGCGAATAGGATGTTGCTCATAAGTTAAATTAGGTAAAACTTCAATTTCTTCCACAACATCGGGCTCAAGAATCGGATCGAAATGTCGAAGGCATTTCCGTAATTGAGAAACGTGAAACACGTCATGAATAGAAGAAAACTGAGCCGGTAATAAAAAGCGATAAGCCACAGAACCAATACGTTCGGTGATGGGACATGAACCAATATATTGAGGTGCCAATTTTCCTGATCGACTGAAACGTACAACAACCTTCATAGGTGAAACACGAATAAACACAAGATCTCCCGAAGAAAATTCCAATTTCCTTCTCCGGTTATCGACATAGGATTTTTGTCTACTCTGGGCTTCTTTCATCCTATGACGAATAAGGTCAATCTTCTCTGTTGAATCACAAATAAAATCTGGACCTAAAACCAGCTTCTCACCAGCCTCAAGCCAACAAGAAGGAGATCGGCATGGCCTTCCATAGAGTGCCTCGAAAGGAGCCATACCAATGCTAGATTGGAAGCTATTACTATAGGAAAACTCAACAAGAGAAATATGATCTTCCCAACTTCCACCAAAATCAAGAACACATGCACGAAGAAGATCTTCAAGAGTTTGATTCACACGCTCAGTTTGTCCATCGGACTGGGAATGGTAAGCGGTGCTAAAATTAAGCTTCGTTCCCAAAGCTTTTTGAAGACTCTTCCAAAATCTCCTAGTAAATAATGGATCACGGTCACTAACAATAGAAGTAGGAACTCCATGCAATTTAACAATTTCTTTAATAAAGAGTTTGGCCAAAAGAGGTACGGTTCGATTGGACCGAACGGGAATAAAATGGGCGGATTTAGTAAGTCTATCAACTATCACCCATAAGCTATCATGACCCGAACGAGAACGGGGAAGGCCATCTATAAAATCCATGTAAATTTGATCCCACTTCCATACTGGAATTTCTAAAGATTGCAATAACCCACCGGGCCTTTGGTGTTCGGCCTTGACAAGTTGGCATGTCATGCAACACTTAACAAAGTTAGCAATATCAGATTTCATTCCCTCCCAATAATAAAGTCGCTTCATATCCGCGTACATTTTACTACTACCAGGATGAATGGTAAATTTAGAACAATGAGAATCTTCTAAAATATCTTTACGAAGATTACTAATATTTGGCACGATAAGTCGACCAAATTTTCAAATACCGCCACGAGAATCAATATCAAAGTCCTTCAAACCTTCAATATCAATTTTGTCCCTAAAATTTTGGCCAAGAAGAGCCAATTCGGGATCTAGCTTTTGAGCTTCAACAATGCGGTCTAAAAGAGATGGATGAGCCTCAAGGCTACATAAAACAAGAGATGAACATAAATCGAAAACACTATCTCGAATCTCACAAGTGGATAGAATTTCGAGATCATTCCATTCGGATATCATCATAGATACAACCGCTTGTTGCTTGCGACTAAGTGCGTCCGCAACACGATTTCCCTTTCCGGGAGTATAAAAAATATCAAGATCATAAGGTGCAAGGAACTCGAGCCAACGTTGTTGACGCAGATTAAGTTCCTTTTGGGAAAATAGATACTTCAAAGATTTATGATCAATGTAAAGAATAAAATTTTCTCCCAAAAGATAATGATGCCAAATACGAAGGGCGAAAACAATAGCCGCGAGCTCTAAATCATGAGTGACATATCTAGACTCGGCTGGCTTCAATTGCCTAGAAGCATAAGTAATAACACGTTCTCTTTGCATAAGAACGACACCCAAACCAACGCGACTAGCATCGGTATAAACAACAAAATCTTGATTCCCCTCGGGATTAACAAGAATAGGAGCATCAGAAAGGAGTTCCTTTAATTTATGAAAAGAAGCTTCACATTTGTCCGACCAAAGGTATTTAACACCTTTCTTAGTTAAGCTAGTAAGAGGCACAAAAAATTTTGAAAAGTCCTTTATGAAACGACGGTAATAGCCCGCCAATCCAAGGAAGCTACGGATTTCCGTCACACTCTCCGGTCTCTTCCAATTTTGAATTGCATCAATCTTTGAAGGATCCACGGAAATTCCGGATTCGGAAATAATATGACCGAGAAACTTCACACGAGATTGCCAAAAGTGGCATTTAGAAAATTTTGCTTTCAATTGATTGCTCCTAAGAGTTTCCAACACAATCTGAAGATGTTTTTCATGCTCCTCCTCGGTTTTAGAATACATAAGAATATCATTAATAAAGATGAGAATAAACCAATCGAGGAAGTCATTGAAAACTCGATTCATAAGGTCAACGAAATAAGCCGGAGCATTCGTTAAACCAAATGGCATAACAAGCCACTCATACGATCCATAACGAGTACGGAACGACGCCAAAGGAATACTATCCTCTGCAATACGAAGCTGATGAAAACGGGTAGCTAAGTCTAATTGTGAAATGACTCTAGCACCACTAAGTTGATCAAATAGATCATCAGTCCGAGGTAAAGGATACTTATTCTTGATAGTAAGATCATTAAGCTGGCGGTAGTCAACGCAAAGCCTAAGTGTATCATCGGATTTCTTCACAAAAATAGCCGAAGCTCCCCAAGGCGAGGAACTTGAGCGAATAAATTGCTTCGTCTCCAATTCGAATAATTGTTTGCGCATCTCCTCATTTTCTTTATTGGACATACGATAAGGAGGATGAGTGATAGGTTGAGATCTAAGGATGAGATTAATTCTGAACTCGATTTCTCGCTTAGGTGGTAATCCTAAAACGGGCTCAAATATATCGAAAAACTCACAAACAACGTGAATAAGAGAGATAATATCTTCCTCATCATCATTATCGTCATCATGAGGATTTAAAGAATAGAAAGATGCAACCAAGCTGGAATCCGAATCTTTAAGATCAATAGAAATCTGCTTAACAGATTGAGGATGTCGAAGATGAATAGTCCGCTCAGGACATAGGATTTGGGCTTCATAACGATTAAGCCAATCCATACCCAAAATCATTCCAAAGCCTAAGTAGCGCATAACATGCAAATCGGCTCGAAAAGAAAAATCACACAAAATAATCTCAACATCTTTAAACAATAAACTGATTGTTGCGGATCTACCAACCGGATTCGCAATTCTCAAAGAAGTCATTAAACATAAAACATCCAAAGAAAAAGTATCAACAAGTTCTTTTGAAATAAAAGAATGGGACGCAACCGTATCAAAAAGAACTCGAATAGGATGATCACGAAATAAAATAATGCCATCAAGGATAGAATGAGAAATAACTTTACCACGAGATGTGTTGCCAGGGGCTTGAGCAACATTAAGCTTTCCTTCCTTCCTGTTTTGAAGTTTGGGACAAGAAGATAAATAATGATCCGATCTTTTGCAATAGCGACAAATACGAGGCTTTGAACACTTGTTTGCATAATGGTCCTTAGAACCACAATTGTAGCATTGCCCACTACTAGAAGTAGAGGTCTTAGCTGCCGAAGAGGCTTGCTTCCCTTTCTTATTGCGATAAGGACCCTTGAACTTATTAGGCCTTTTATTGTTGTTGAAGTTCGATTTGGCACCCATAACTTCAACATCACTCTCTTTATCTGCCTCTTCAAGTCGAAGAGCGATATCAACGAGTTGATCATAAGAAACTTCTAACTTTAGAAGTAATGGCTTCTTGAGATTTTTATTCAAGCCATAGACAAATCTTTGGTTCTTCTTCAATGGGGTGTTTATATATTCGACCCCGTATTTAGAAAGCGACTCGAATGATGCGACATAGTCTCCCACAGAGGATTCACCTTGAACAAGGTCAATGAAACGACGAGCCAATGTCACATTCTCGGCTTCTGGCTCAAATTTCAATTCGAATCGTTCCCGGAATTTCTTTCAAGTAAGATTCGCTTTAATAATTTCAGAAATAAGAAGCTCATACCAATCTAATGCTCTTTCTTGGAGCATACTTGAAGCCACCTGGACACGGTGAAGATCAATAAGATTCATGCGAGAAAAGATTCGATCGCACGATCTCAGCCAAGCCTGGACTTCGATAATAGTCTCAGAACCAATGAATGGCTTTCCACCCAAATTGGTATAATCACTGCACAAACGTGCAAATCCAGACCTAGGGTGAGTAGACTCCAGATTAGATCCAACTGCTTGAGCATTCCTTACTAGATCAAGAAGCTGCTGGGCAGACATAAATACTCCATCTTGGGGAGTAGCTCTAGATTGACCGGCGCTAGGACGGCCAGGTCTAACCATTTCTCTTCCTTAAGAAGGAAGAAGGAAGAAGAAAAAGGTTATTCACCATATGAATATCAAGCAATCTTGATAGCGAAACAAGGAATCATAAAGAAAATAGAATGAATCGGTACGAAGACTCGAATTAAATCCTAAAGCACGATTCCTAAGATGGACTTAGGACGATGATCCTTGCTAGATTATTCTACATTGTTCCAAAGTTTGGCTCTGATACCAAGCTGTGACGCCCCACCCCTATACCTATGCTAGCCAAGGACACTACGGGGTAATGCCGTCAACTAGCGCAGAGAATAAGGCTGTTGAGGAGCGACCCTCCGTGTAATTGCTTTGTGCGAGCACCAATACGTCAGCAAATACGAGGAAGTCCGACATACCGATACAAACTCAAAGCTACTACACAGTGGCTATATATGTTCTTCGGAAACAAACATAGAAATAAACATAACACAAATCAGTCACAGACATCCATATCACAAAGGCGGAAAAAGATATGAATATAACACATGAAAGCGTACATCAGAGTAGTGGTCAAACAAGACCCACGATATCACAAAAGAATAGCTACAAGTGCTACACAAAAGAATATGAATACATCAATGAGTCTATATCTCTAATGTGTACATCAAAAACTACTAATCTAAGTAGTTAGCCAAAAGTCTGGGTGATAATCCTAGATGTGAAGTCAAGCAGAAGCACATGTAACATCTCGGTCTGACCCGAGTATTATTTATAAGAAAATATTAAACGGATCGGTCGAGCTATAAATATCTGATATGATGGGATAGAATAAGAGATATGACATAGCATATGATAACCGTGAAGCCATACTGTGATAAGTATGTAATTGAAAATCAATGAGAGATTAATCAATATCACAAGAATCTTATCAACGATAAAAAGGAATGTCATACTCAATATCTTCATTCACAAAAAAGTTAATGACACACAAATTCACCAATGCACAAATATTGATAACACATATCAATGAAAATCACGAAAAGGGGTGAAACAAAAATTCTAGAAATCATCAATGGAAATCCAGAAATCACAAAAAGGGAGAGGCCTATCACAAAACGGGAGCATGAAAACTCACCAACACGTGTATCACAAAATGGAACGCTATTCCATGGTTGCTAACCATTAATTTTGAGCCGAAGCTCCACAAAATGGCCCGAAGACCATGGGTCGCTACCCCACCAAATTGAGCCGAAGCTCTACAGAAACAGGGTATAGTCTCCCTCGTAGACAAAGAGACATCGCACATTTGTTAGCCTAAATCACAAAAATGATCATCAATGATCATCAAGAAGTGTCAATTACAGTAAGCTAGTAAATATAAAAGCTTAGCTTCATGTCCCATAACCACTAGCTTAACTTAAATATTTACGAACAAATTGTACATTTCCACTAGAAAATTGTCACAAAGATTCAATCGAACAAGTCCAAGAACTGGCCGACGAAGTAAACGCAAGTGTTTCATACCACTTGTTTTACGAAGCTGTTTAATTAGATTTCTCGTTCGAGTGAGGTAAAGGTTTGTATATTTTTTAAAATGACAAATCACAAATATGATCGTAGAAACGATCAACCACAAAAATTCGCATACGAAGACGTGAATAAAATCTAAAGAATACGATTCCAAATTCATCAAATTGGAGATAGCCTAGCGACCCAACACGTCACGACCTAACGTTGGTGCGAGGCATAGCAGGTGCGACCTAATGAATGGCGCGACCTAACTGCATGGCGCGACCTAAGAGGAAATGAAGGCCGAGCGACCTAAGGTGCATGCGACCTAAGGGGTAGGTGCGACTTAATCAGTACAAACGACCTAAGGAAAGGCGAGCGACTTAAGAAACTCATGGCCTAAGGAAAGCCGAGCGACTTAAGAAACTCACGGCCTAAGGAAAGTTGAGCAACTTAAGAAACTCACGGCCTAAGGAGGCGAGCGGCCTAAGGATGGTGCGACCTAAACGCACGCGCGTCTTAATGGGTCGAGCGACCTAACTGGAGTGGCCAAAGCCAAGCGACCAAAGGGGAAGCGACTTAACAGGGTTACGAGCTAAAGTTGGCCGAGCGACCTAACGACCTAACTAGGTGCGACTTAATGGGACCAACGGCGTTACCCAAGAGACGCGACCTAACCGGAGCGACCTAGCTGTAGAAAGCCGAGCGACCTAGTAAATGGTACGACCTAACATGGGAACGACCTAGCTTGTCGCGACCTAAGCTCGAGCGACCTAACTGCGGGCCAAGAATTTGATGTGTGCAGGCTGAGCGACCTAAGGGTTTGAAGTGCAAAAACTCTCCAAATTCGCAACCGATCGAGCACGGACGCTGGGGGATTATTCCCATAGGCTATCCGGTCGTATTGGCTCCTCGATGCATCACCAAAAGCGTGTTCAAACATCAAAGTTAGGATTTTTAAAGATTTGAACCCAAAACACTAAAAATTGGGATTTTCACCAATTCAATCCAAATCAATAGCAAATACACATGAATAAGTGTTAGGAATTCATACCTAACAATCAAAGATAGTTATAGACCAAGATGTGAGATAAAAATCTCACCTTTACACAAAATCAATGAAGGAGAAGCCTAAAAGCAAAGGAGGAATCAACCACGCTTGAATCTCTACACAAGAAGCTTGAATCAATGGCTCCTCTTTGAATTTGGAGTTGGATGTTGAATTTGAAAATGAACTAGGGCTTGGAGTTTTAATTTCTCATTCCTTCCTCCATTTTTGATGAAGCTTGAGTGCTAGGAAATGAAAGTAAAGTTATGTAGAGAAGGGGTTGAGTTAGAATTAATAGTTTAGGCAAATGGGCTAAACCAAACCCAAAACCCAAAGTGAAAAAGTAACAAAATTCCACTAACTCCAAACATATCAAAGTTTACACTCAAAAAGATCGCAACGGTGTTTTGAACTCAATAGAAGTGGTTCCAAGTCCTGATTCAACCGTATGCAAAAAGTGACTTTTCGGACTATAATCCGACTAACGATAAAATATTTAAATAAAATATTTAAATATTCAATCATAAAACATGTAGGTTGTTACATACGTGGAGTGATGATCCAGAACGAAGTGGTAGGATTTGGCGTCATTTGCTGGATTTGAAGAAAGAGAACGATGACAGATTAGCCTGGCATTGTGCCAATTTGAAATGACTAAAACAGGAGCCGTATCGGCCAAGTGGGTTAGCTATCTCGAGCGGACGCACTTCTTCGAAATACCATCATTTGCATTGTGATTGATTGCTGTGCACCCTCCGGATTATGGGAGTGTTGGACGCAGTGGGTGATCATGGCTATGATGCATTACCATTAGGCAGAAAGGGTAGACTGGTAGTATCCTACCTTAGGCAATGCCTCACGTTCCTTGTCATATTTTTATCCTCGAACGAGACCCATACGATTTTGGTTTAGTGTTGTTGTATCACGGTGAATCCCGATCCACTGACCGTTTAACTGGTGTTTTGTGTGCGAACTTTATGACAATGCTTAAAAATGCATTAAAGGGGATCAATGTAAAGCCTTAATGCTATTTTAATATTTATTTTACCGACTAGACATTATATATATTGTGTATTATACTACATATAAATATTTTGATGGATCCTTAAGAGATGGAAAATCCCATAACAACTCTTGAGTTATTGCACACACGTTATACACTGGATAGGAGATATGAAATCCCACAAACAACTCTGATGTCGTTACACTCATATTATATCCATTGTTAATTTGAATTACGTAAGGATATTTTAGTCCTGGCTCGAGTGTTTCGTCTTTTCATTACGCTCGGGTCAGTCCTAGGTTTTTAAGCCTATTGAAGACTTATTCTGGAGGACGAAGACGAAGATGCTATGTTATTACTATTATTATTCCTGCATCATATTCTCTATTGCATTACTTTTGTATCCCTGATGTGTATATATATAACTCTGATAAATGTTGTCTTGAATATAATCGAATGTATCGTATAAGCAGCTTCATGAACTGTTTATTTGATTATTATATTTTACCGTTCCGCTGCGAGATTCTTTGTTTGTTTTCTTCTTCCTTTTCTCTTATTTTCTTATTTACCCCATTAACAATCCTCCATTTTGAATGGTTTGAGTTGACATGTGTGGTTTATTGTCGATTTAAACGGCCTAAAAAGGCAGGTCTTTATTGTTGGTATCAGAGCTTTGGTTTAGCGATAATCTTAGCTTTGTGGGGTAACTCATTAGAGATTGGATCAGCATACCCTAGAATGATTTTGAGTGTATTAATAGATATGAGCACATATTTGTTAGTGATATAAAATTGTTTTATATTGTGTTGGTTAGTCTATTGAGTTGCATATGGATTTTGGTCAATTCGACATAATATTGTTTCGAAATTGGGTAAATGAAATAATTTTACCCTGATTATATTTTTTATATAAAGGAATAATTTTCATAAATTACAATGGTTTATATAGCTTGTTTGGTTGTTAGGAATGATAATATTGATTATTATCATTAATTGGTTATTGTGTCTTAATAAAAGAGGTTTATTATAAAATACACAATAATAAAACCATTTGTGAAATGTTTTAAGAAGTGAAATTATGTCAGTATAATTTATAAATATCACTTATAGATTTAAATGGATTTAGATTGAGGAGTTTTTTGGATTTAAGACCCGGGAATTTTCGAAAATGGTTTTCAAAGTTTGGAAAAAAAATAAAGTTATGTTAGTTGAAAAATAATAATAAAATATTTTTAAAGGGATTTTTAAAGGAATGAATTCAGTACTCCTCTCTTAAGTCACTAGAAAATAATTTCCGTGATGACTTCGCAGCATCATCAACGTTCATTTTCGAGTTTCAAAGTGCGGGAGACTTATGAGAAGCTATTTTTGCTTCAAAATTGTTTTGATAAACGAATTTTGATTTAAACTCCAAAAGTATGATTTGATATATAAGATATAAGTATACATACTTACTTCAAATGATTTGAAATAAACAGGGTATTTAAATTTTTAAGTTCCGTTAATTAATATTCTTCAAATAATTTGAATGAAAGGAAATATTTGAAAAAGCAGAACTTATAAAATAAGAGAACTAAGAAATCTAAGCTAAATGTTTGAGAAGCCTTAGAGTTTAAGTTTGCAAATCTTAAAATGAAGTAAAGAAATTTAAACAAGTTAAAATAGCGAAGATTCTTTTAAGTAAAATGAATCAGATTAATTTGTATAATATCAAATTGTATTCTAATAACATATAATAAGACTTACCAAATGTTAAAAGTTAAAATGGTGATTTGGATATGTAATGGGATATTATGCAAGTAAACAAACTTAAAAGTAATTAAAGGATGTATAAATGGAAATTTAGTTATAATAATAAATGCTATATACTTAAGTATATTATGGGATGATTAATGACTAAATGGAATAAGGAAGTGGATCTTAAGAAGGTAGAAAAATGAAGTGAATAATATCTTTGTAAATTGATTATAGAACATAAATTTGCAAAAAAATTATGAAATTGAATGTGCAACATTTGGGATAATTATAAACTTAGAGAAAGCCATATATAAGAAGTTAGACTTTTATAGAATGATTATAAGCTAAAGTGATAATTAATAAAAATTTCATAAATAAATCCGTTATTAAAGGAAATTATGAAAATAAAGGTGAATGAAAAGGATTTGGTGTAACGAAGAATCAATTGGAAAATGAAATTGAATTTAATTAAATTGTATAGAATATTTAAAATGAACTTAAGTAAACAAATTCTATGGAATGATGTTTGAGAAATGATAGTATTAAAGAATATGCTATGTAAAGAAATGGATATCCTAAGCAAATGAGGGATATGAATAATGGATTGTTAATAATTGATTGTAATGAAATGAGGTTAAGTAAAAGAAATTTAATACAGATGAACTGGAAAGAAATCTATTGAAAGTTAATACATAAGTTATACTATATTATTTTATTCGCATAAGGAATTGATCCAGATTCGAGCATAGAATTTTAAGATAATTTGTGTCAATCCGAGTTAGGATTTTTCACTCAACTCGACGACGAACCCTGGATGTGGATTTTTGGTTGATTCTGGATTCTCTATCATAGTATATGGCCATGCAAGGAGAATAATGATTTCTGATCAAGGAACCAAATCCGGGTCCGCACTAGAAAGTCATGTGAACGATACTAGTTCGGAAGTGAAAGTGTGTGATCGAGTGAGCGATCAAATTTGACATTACATACGGATGATATATGTACATCGCATAGGCTTAGGTAAAGCAAGTATTGGAAATTGAAATGCAAAATATAAATTGATTTTAAATTGCATCATTGGATATTATTGGTAAATATGATGTAGATATTTAAAATCAAGAAAATTTGGATGGCCGGACAAAAAGTACATGTTTATTTTTCCATTTGATTTGATGGTTTTATGATTGAGCCACTTGACTTTTATTTTCTATTGTTGGTTTGGGTCTGTACTGGCATCTCGTAGTTGTGCCGATAGAGCCACGCAAAGGAGACTCTGTCGAAATTTTTCGTAAATCCGGGTGTTAGAAATTTTTTAAAGTTTTAAATTTTTAATAACTTGTTCGGATAACTAACTTGTATTTTCCGTAACCCGGTTGGAGTAGCGTAGTAGAAAATATATTAAATGTGGTAAAAAGTTATCTAATGGATTTTATCGTTTTATTAGTTGATAATTTTGAATAAAATAAATCAAATGCTATAATTCTCTACTTAGTTTCTTTTCGAGGACGAAAAGTTTTAAGTGGTGGAGTTTGTAATGACCTGTATATTTTGCTATTTTAAATTATTAAATTTAATGAAATTATTAATATGGTCTTGGTTAACATTTTGAAATAAACTAATTTCGAAGATTCAAGTAATAACAAGTATGGAAGGGTAATGCTATGTATTGAATATGTTTACAATCAATAGTTGGATTAAATGATAAATGTTGGATTCATTAAATGTAAATAAAGTAATTGATTGATAACAAAAATTCATTTAAAATCTAATATTGAAATTTGTTGAATATTGAACAACTAAATTGTTTAAATTTAATATTGTAAATTATTTGAATAATTGAATTCTAAATTTAATATGATTGAAAATGATATCGAAAGTTGATGTAAATTTTATTTAAACAACAATGAAGATTGCCAACATTTAAAATTGGATTCAAAAACGAATAATCAGAAATTGGAAATTTTATATTATAATCGAGATGGTAAAAAAGCAATTTGAGGCACAACCTCGAAATTCGACGAAACCGTTCCATTGGATTCGTAAGTGTATTATTATCAGATTTCAAATTTCGTAGCGCTTGGAGTTATCGTTTGGTTGTACGGGATAAAAAAACGTTGAACTTAATATCGAAAATTTAATATTTTAATTGGGTTCTAAAAGTCTTCTTCCACATACGATCGAATAGGGACTCGAAACTAGTTCCATTGCATTCGGAATAGGGGTAAAACATCATAAACACAGGGCAGCAAACTTCGTTTGGAGTTCGTCTGGGAAATATGTAAAAAGTGGAAAATAATAATAAAATATTATGCGTATGCGTATAAATACGCGTATTGTCCCCAAACCCTAACAGTTTAGAACGTAGCCGCCATTCATAAAAACAACGGCCGATAATTTTCCTCTTTCTCCCTCAATTTTTGATCGATCGTTCAACTTTTAGACAAAGCGTTCAACTAAGAAATTGTCGAGCACGTCAAGACCTTTCTCCAACAGTCAAGATCTGAATCGAACCTTCATAGTAGCCAGAATTTTCTTGCGTTTGTGGTGACGTAGAGCGCGATTTCAAAAGCTATGGGGAGGCTGAGTACTTCGGGGCTGATGGTGGAGGTGTTGTAGGAGGGAGGCTTTGTTGTGGTGTGGGCCAATCGAGTTCTAGCGGGACGATGGTGGTGCGGCATTGAGTGGAGTGGAGGCGGCTATGGGTTTGCGAACGTGATTTTCTCTTAGAGCATGTGAACGAACATGAAGAAATGGGTGCAGTCCAGATTAAATTCCTGGAATTAATAGCTGAGATTTTGCTAGGTTAAAAAAAATATGTAAATTTATATATGTAAAATCGTGCAATTAAATTGTATCTCTCTCTCATACGAAGTCGGAATTGGACGAATCAAGTGGCGTTGAGATCGTGGCGATGAGCGTTGTGTCCTAAAACTAATTTGGAGTCGTTTGAAGCTAGCTAAAATTTTAGGAACGTCGTTCGATTTGATTTAAAATTGAAACTTAAGGGAGTGTTTTCTAACACTTACAACGTATTAGAATGTTTTTATGCTAGTTAAATTTGGAATTATAAAGTGATATAAATTTATTGATCGTTGTTTGATAAATTGTCATTGAATTAACTGTGGAAATTAAAGTTGATAGTTAGATCTGAAATTGGAATTTAATTTCCAGTAAAATGCCCGTTAATAATAACTAAGAAATTGTTGTGAATTATATTGACTGTTTGGATGATTGATTGCGATGGATGTTATTGACTGATATTTTGGATGGTTTGGATTTTTATTTATTCTAATATATCCTATTATCACCCTGTTATTATTTACAGTATACAAACTGTAAATTGAATTATTTAGAATGAATTAAGAAATAGGTTGAAATGATATATACCTATGAAATCATGATTTGGATTGAAATGATATATATCCATCCCTGAAATTAAATTGAAAAACTGATCACTAGGCTATAGGATTGATAATTACATACAGACACCGGATTGGTTAAATTATACGATTGTGAAAACCTTAGATTTGAAGTTATTTAAATGGTTTTGATTTAAAAGAAATAAAAATCAAATTTATAGAAATCGAATTAATCACGAATTTGAGTTTGAAATGTTGAAATAAATTTTTGGTTAAAAGAAATTGTTAAATAGTTGAAGTTGAGATTTTGATGTTAAAATCGGAATATGATTAAATTTCATAAATTGATTTGTTTTTAAAAGATTGAACTTTTATTCGAACTTTAAATATTACTAGGTAAAAGTGATATAAAAACGATATTTCAAAATTGAGCTCAGAATTGAATTTTATTTAGAGATCGGGATTTTAAACTGAATATTGAAGGATAATTTGATTCAAATGTTTTGAATTGATATTTTGAAAATCGAGCTCGAAATCGATATAAATTGAAATTGAAATTGAATTATTGGATTTGAAAGTGGAATTGAATTAGTTGAAATTGAAGTTGAAATTGATTTGAATTAGAATTAGAGTTGAATCGATTGAATGGAGATTGGAATTGGTTGAATTTGGAAATTGGAATTGAATCGATTTGACTTTGACACTATTTTCAAATTGATTTTTAATATAAAACTATTTAAAAGCTATCTTCTTGAATATACAAATTATTTTGGTTTTCCAAATTATTTTGCTATATACATCATTTTAATACTTAAACAATTTTAAATTTAACTATTTTAAACATTTAAATTATATTAACCATTTACACTATTTTAACTATTTTTAATTATTTAACCAACTTTAAACTATTCAAACTATTTTTCAAAAATTCAAACTGGACAAGGGTGGAAGGTTAATTTAAATCATGGATTTAATTACGAATTCGGGTTAAATGAAGTTATAACCCAAATTGAAATTCGAAACCATTTTGGAATCGAAATCGAGATATTTAGGCCAAAATAATTTTGAATTGAATAGTATATCTTGAGTAAATATGATGATTTCGAAATGGTTTTGATTGTGAAGCGAATATGATATTTTGTTATCAAGTACGATCTGTTTTCAAAAGGTAAAAGTACCAAGCGATGTGTAGAATGACGTTTGGTTATTAAAGAGACCGGGGTCGGATATGGGCATACTCTTTGTCGATACCGGAACAACTTTAACAACTGTGTCCGTGGAGTAATGATCCAGAACGAAGTGGTTGGATTTGGCATCGTTTGTTGGATTTGAAAAAAGAGAACGGTGATGGATTAGTCTGGCACTTGTGCCAATTTGAAACGACTAAAACAGGAGCTGTACCGGCCAAGTAGGTTAGCTACCCCTACCGGACGCACTTCTTCGAAATACCATCATTTGCATCATGATTGATTAGTATGCACCCTCCGAATTATGGGAGTGTTGGACGCGGTGGGCGATCATGGCTATGATGCGTTACCACTAGCCGGGAAGGGTAGACTGGTAGTATCATATCTTGGGCATTGCCTCACATTCCTTGTCATATTTTTATCCCTGAACGAGACCTATATGATTTTGGTTTAGTGTTGTTGTATCGTGGTGAATCCCTATCCATCAACTGTTTAACTGGTGTTTTATATGCAAACTGTACGAGAATGCTTAAAAATGCGTTAAGGGGGATTAATGTAAAGCCTTAATGGTATTTTAATATTTATTTTACCTATTGGACATTATATATATGGCGTATTCTACTACATAAAAATATTTTTATGGATCCTTAAGCGATGTAAAATCCCTTGACATCTCTTGAGTTATTGCATGCATGTTATACACTGGATAAGAGATATGAAATCTCGTAAACATCTTTGAAGGCTTTACACTCATATTATATGAGATATTGATTTGAATTACATAAGGATATTTTAATCTCGAATGTTTTGTCTTTTCATTAAGCTCGGGTCAGTCCTGAGTTTTTCAGCGTATTGCAGACTCATTCTGGAGGACGAAGACGAAGATTTGGTATGTTAGTACTATTGTTATTCCTGCATCGTATTGTCTGCTACATTACTTATGTATCTCTGATTTATATATAAATCTGATAAATGTTGTATTGAATATAATCAAATGTATTGTATAAATAGCTTCATGAACTGTTTATTTGATTTTTATATTTTATCATTCAGCTGCGGAATTCTTTGTTTGTTTTCTTCTTCCTTTTCTCTTATTTTCTTACTTATCTCATTAACAATCCTCCCTTTTGAATGGTTTGAGTTGACATGTGTGTTTATTATCGATTTAAATTATCCAAAAAGTTGGGTTATTATAATGTCTCTCACATTTGGACTCTAGTTTGAACAAATCAATATATGGCATGCATCAGAAAAATGAGATAATGACAATGGAATTAGTTTCATTTTCAAATTCAAAAGTTCGAAAAATGATGATTTTTCCCTTCGGTCAAAATTATTTGGTATATTTCATTATTTTAAATTATCGTAAACTATGGTTCATTACATGGGCCAAAGGAGTATATCTTTGAACCAAAAGAGAAAGTATGCCCACATAGTACATGAGGTTTCGTAAGTAGAATACGTTAAGCTCGAGTTAAATCCGAGAACCAAAATAACAAAGCTACTGCTACCCAAACTCTTATAGAATATGTTGATTCAAAAGACCAAACCTAAACCATCAAGTTTGGAATATACCTTCATCCATCAATTCAAGAGAAACTAATAACACTCCTCCAAAATAGTCTAGATATGTTTACATGGTCTCATGATGACATGGTTGGAATAAACCCTTCGATCATATGTTTGCTTAAATATTAATCCTAGGTATCACCTTGTAATGAAAAGGGATAGCCTCTTGGCAAGGTTCGATATGCTGCACTACATAAAGAAATTGAAAAAAATGCTAAAAAATAATTTTATAAGGGATGTTCTATATCCGAAATGGATTCCCAAACTAGTTTTGCTAAAGAACCGAATGTAAAGTGCAGAATTTGCATATATTTCACTGATCCAAATAAAGCTTGCCCAAAGGATTACTTTCTTATGTCAAGAATAAATCAACTGGTTGATGCCACTATTGGAAATCAATTACTTTTGTTAATGGATGCCTATCCAGGCTATAACCAAATTGCAATATTTAAATAGATGAGGAACATACAAGCTTATATGGCTTTTTTGCTTTAAATTAATTCCCTTTGGTCACAATAAAATAGGAGAAACCTACTAAAGCTAGTCAAGTGTGTATTTACAAAGCATATTGGCGAAAGTATAGAAGTATATGTTGATGATATTCTAGTAAAATCAAAAGAGATCAAAAGTGATGTTGCAAACATGGCCATGATGTTTAAGGTCCTTCGAAAGTACAATATGAAGCTAAACTCTAAAAAATGCCCTTTCAAAATTCAATATAGAAAATTCTTATACTTTATGGTTAGTGCAAGGGCAATAGAAATCAACTAGATCAAATTAAGGCCACTACTAACATGAATGTGCCAACAAATGGCAAAGAACTTGTTAGCTTAAAAGGGATGATCACATCCGTGAACATGTTTATAAGCCGATAAACCAAAAAGTGTATTATTTTCTTCAATCTGCTCAAAAAACATGTTACTTTCTAATCAATTTTTAAGTACCAAAAGAGCTTTGAAGATTTACAAAAACATCTCAATACACCTCCAATTCTATTAAAGCCAATAGACGGAGCGAATCTGTTCCTTTACTAAGTTTTTTTGAAAAAAACAGTAAGCTCGGTGTTGGTTCGAGATGAAGATGGGTCAGGCATCCCAAATGTTATGTAAATGAATGGTTAAGCTAGCTAAGAAGCATTATCTAGCTATCAAAAGTTGGCTATTTCTTCTTCATAGCATGGAAACTTTGGCCATAATTCTAGGCTCATCCCACTAAAGTCCTACCAGATCAACCGTTGCAATTGGTATTCAACAAACCTAATACCTCAGGAAGGCTAATCAAATTCTCCATAGAACTTAGCTGATATATATCTTATATATTCCAAGAACATCTATTAAAGGACAAATATGACGTAGTATTATTTCTAAATGTACAAGTTTCGATGTCGATACCTCCAAATACGACGATGCTAAGAGCTTCAACTTTACATTAATGAAACCTCAAAAAAGAAAGGAGAAGGAAAAGGCAATGTTTTAGTCACTCTAGATAACCATAAAATTTACAATGCCAATTAGCTTGTCTTCTCATCCATAAGCAATATGGCCAAATATGAATCCTTATTGTAGGATTACGAATGGCGATTTCCATCATATATTCTGGAGATTAAAGTACACGATGATTCTCAACTAATCATTAACCAAGTCATTGTCAACTACCAATCTTGAGATTCGAGACTCTCCTTGTATGTATATCAAGCCAATAAACTATTTGAAGTTTTCAAAAGTTACGGCACCAAGACATCCCTCTAGACTAAAATGCGAGTGATGATGACGTAGCTAAATGTTCAAGTCGTCAAGATGTGCAGAAATACAAATTCATTCTTATAGAAGTTCTCGAAAAGTTAAGCATATAGATGCCAGTGGTTCTAGTCATAACTCGAGTTCAAGCAGCCCGAAATGAAGTTTCACAACCCATAGTCACTGAAGAAAACTAGATGACTTCATACTTTTGATATCTATCTAAAAACAATTTTCTTTCAGACCTTGCCGAAGCAAGATGTATAGAGTACATTGCTCCTAACTTCACTATCATAGAAGGAATACTCTATAGAAGAGGCTCTGCGACCCCCTTTTCTTGATATGTGACTGCAGCTAAAGGCCTAATATTACTAGAAGATGGCTATGATGAAAAATGTAAAGACCATTCTAGAGGTCATAAAATGGCCATAATGATACATAGATAAGGCTTATATTGGCCGACATTTCACTATGATACATTAGACTGTGCCTAATGGTGTGAGAAATGACAATTCCATGCTAAAATTCTAAGAGCTCCACCTAGTGAACTTACTCCAATGACGAGTCTCTGTTCGTTCGATATTTGGGGAATTGACCTCATAGGCTCTCTTCCGTCAACTAAATGTGGGGAAAGATTTTCCATAGTAGATATTGATTATTTCAAGATATGGGTTGAAGTCAAACCTATACCAGTAATGATGACACTTCACCTCATTAAATTCATTATCAATAACATAATGGCAAGGTATGGTCTTCCATACAAGGCCATAACAGATAACGACACAAAATTTGAAAGTCGATAATTTATCGAATACTATCAATATCATGGTACAATCAAAAGTTTCTCTTTATTGCCTCATCCATGGGTCAATGGTGCCATAGATGTAACCAATAAAAAAAATCCGAACTTGCTCAAGGAATTGCCTAAGTTAAAGGCAATTAGTTGAACAATTTCCATTTATGCTATAGGCATACAAAATAATTTCTAAAAGGTCAATGGGGCCATACACCTTCTCCTTCTTTTATTACGAAGAAGCCATGTTTTTGCAAGAGCTTAAAATATGCTCTCACCGGAGACTCAACTACAATACAAAGTTTTGTAACCTGAACTCATGGATCAAGTTGCATTAAGAATGGCTGAACACGTCGGACGAACGATGAAGTACCAAACCATTAGATTCAAACCTGAAAGTCTACAAGGTGAGGTCTTGTTCTCCATAAGATCATATTTAATACAAATGATAACCCAGATGATCCCTCTGGCCCAACTAGAAGGACAACTAATCATCTATGACATTGTTCCATTAGAAGCTTATCGATTAAAGAGGAAAGACGAAAAAATAATACTTCAAACATGGAATGTTGAACACTTTAAACATTACCACAACATAAGGCTGTATAGGAAATAAAAAAATAAAACCCAAAATGACGTTGCTTTTGATCGATACAATCCTAGTGAAGTTGTGATCTCTTTAAACAATGGTTTTAAACCTATTTGCATTACCAGTTGCCCGAAATATTTGGTCCTCAAAGCAATTCAGCTCCGACTACAAACAAAATAACTTCTGAAAGGTCGTATCTTGACTGTGCTGTTATCGTAGTAAGCCAGTGAGTTCCAACTCAACTGACCATTATAGTAAAATTGAAGGACAAATCTATTGCTAAATAAGTAAAAGCTATATTCATGATTAGCTTCATATCCAAAATGGGAAGTTTTTATCATTATATTTCCAAATCAATATAAGTACTTAAACAAGTCAAAATGATTAGCTAATCAAAAAGACTAGGAATTTAGATTACTTGCAAAAATTTGCACTTCCCTAGAGACTCATCTAGCATAAAGGGGCCATCCATGTAAAATCCTCAAGGATGCCAACAAGTAGTCCAAGGAGTAACACATTGAGTTGCTTGGATCGAATCCCTTAATTTTAGTTCAGCAAGAGTGGATTGCATTACTGCATGCTATAATTCTCCTTCCGATGGTTGTAGTTGATATATCCCATATGCTTCTAAATCCTCCCTAAGCAATAAGGCTTAACCTTCAAATCCTCATTATACGATGAGAATTGGTTTAAAAACCATCACTATACAATGAGGTTAGACTCTCAAATTCACCTTTAAACCTATTATAGGGTTAGCTTTTCAAATTCACTTCCTAATCTGGTCCAAATAATGAGGTTAGATCTTTAAAATATCAATATAAGATGATAATAGATTTTTAAATTTATTTTACACACCCTCACTATACTATGTGCTTAGAATTTCTAATTCACCTTTCAAACCC
This sequence comes from Allium cepa, assembly GCA_030765085.1. NCBI lineage: Eukaryota > Viridiplantae > Streptophyta > Magnoliopsida > Asparagales > Amaryllidaceae > Allium > Allium cepa. Next base: position 181,577,315 of record CM060940.1, read on the forward strand.
TCTTTAAGTGGTAAATTTTTTTGAGTTCACTTTTGAATCCAAACTAAATGATGAGGTTAGATCTTCAAAATCCTCACTATATTCAAATTTTATTTTCAAAATCCTCGCTATAAGACGAGGTTAGACTTTCAAATTCATCTTTCAAACCCTTATTTAGAGGTAAATATTTAAAAATTCACTTCCAAATCCTCGCTAAACATGTTAATACCACAGATATTGATTTTAATAACAATAAATACATTAATATATACTAATATTTTCCCAAGTTGTATAGAATATTTTGTAGGATTGTATATAGGTTTATAAAAGTACATGCTAATCAAGTTTCAAGACTGATCAGTAAAAAAACTAGAGATCAAGAAATTTATAGACTCATGAGATTAATGACGAAGGCACGAAGAGTACAAGACTATAATTTATAGTTAATATACAATAAATTAATTTGTTAAAGTCCTTGAATAACAACTTTCATATCTTTGAATCCTCTCTTATCAAAATAATTATTTCATTTTTAAAATATATTTCTACAAACATTTTAGTAAATTTTATATGTTAAAATATTTAAAAACTATGTTTAAATAATTTTACAAAAGCTTAGAATTTTGAAATACCTTAAAAGTAAAAACATACACAAGTATGTCGACATAGGCTACATAGATATGTTAACATATGTAATGTTGAAGAGGTATCTTTTGAATTTTGAATATTGTAATTTTTGGTTGCATCTCTTTGCGAATAGACACATTTCTTCAAACACTGTCTAAAGGGGACTGAAAAATGAATTTTTATAACTACTTTCTCTACTTTCTTCTTACATCAAATTCTAATGATATATTTCACAAAATCCAGTTCTATACTTTCAAATTCTTTCAAATTCAATCTTTACTTTATTGCACTCAGTCTCTACAATCTACTCACTGATTTGAAAGTGTACTCTCACCAATTGAAAAGATAAAGAGCTATTAAGAGGCTACATGATATTCTGTATCCAAAATATAACTGGTTGTATTTGGAATCAAAAGCTCTCTGCTATTATTTGTTTAGGTGTGCTTGTTTCCCGTTCAAATCAAGTGGGCGTGCTTACTTCCATATTAAAGTGTCAACCCTAAGCTCGGAAGGTCAGAAGGGTGTATCTCATTGCCTTGAAATCAAGACCGTGATTTGGTTTGTTTATTAATAGTTTAAAGTAGGCATTGGAAAGGAAATCTATACATACAATGTACATGATTGGACGTAAAATCGGTTTTTCCAAACTGGTATGAAACTTCTGGAGTCAACTCCCTTTCTTTTAATTTACTTATGCTGCATTTATATATACGTGTTTGTCTATGTGAGTGTTTGTGACTGCTTATAATATTAATTTATGTTGATTATCTATGTTTAAATTTTAATGTTCAAATAAATTAGAAACATTCCATATAAGTTATTAAACACTATTCACCTCCTTCTAGTGTTAAAGTAGCCGTAAGATCCATTTACATTAGTATAATTTATACTTCACTGTTTTTCACATTTGGTGTCAAAGCATTAGTTTTTCGAAAACTCGTTATTTGGTTTTTGAAAAAAGTATAAATGGCTATAAACACTACTAGTATAATCTTTAACACTTTCGTAGAAGGATAATCAACTGCTAGACCTCCACTATTTAATGGTAGTAATTACACTTACTGGCCATGTAGAATGAAAATTTATTTACAGTTTAATCGTTTATATATTTGGAACATTACACAGAGTGAGAACACCCCCTCAAACCGAATACTCAACATGGACACTAGACATGAAGACAAGCAATCAATAACTCTAAAGCTATGAATATTTTATTTTGCTCCTTAGATAAAAATGAATTAATCTAGTTTTTTATTTATAAGACTACTTATGAAATTTGAAGAACTTTTCAAGTAACACATGAGGTTACTAGTAAAGTAAAACAAACTAAGATTTTCGATATAAATAATCAGTTTCAACTTTTTAAAATGTAATGAAGTGAATCCATTCCGGACATGTATTGTAGACTTCAAGATATAGTTCATTCATTACTATCATTAGGTAAAAATTTCTCAGAAGAGGATCAAATTAGAAAAATCCTTATTTCGCTCTCTTCCAAATGGGATCAAAAAAATTAGCAATAGAGGAAGTCAATGATATTAGTTTATTAAAAATTGAAGAATTAATTGGTAATCTAATGTCTTATGAAGTACGACTATAGGGTTGATGGGAAAACAAAGCAACAAAAAAGGAATTAGTTACATTTAACACAATAGATAATGATGAGGAAATTGCTCTTATGACTTATAATTTCAGAAAGTTTCCAAAATATAGAAAGATGAAATTTTTTTGTAAAATTGAAATCGAAAATTTTAAAACGAAAATGTTTTTAATATTACGATTATGGTGAATCTAACCATCTACGAAGAGAATTTCTGCAGCAAAGGAAACAAAGAATTCCCCAAATATCAATTCATTCAGAAAGAGAAAAAGAGCATACAATGAAACTTTAGACGATTCTGATAAAATATCCAGTGATAATGAACCAAACACTAAAAATATCCATATGTGTTTCACCACGATGGAAGATTAATCAGATCAAACAAAGAAAACAACAAAATAGGTACTTTTTACGTTTTATATTTTATTATTTTATTTTTTGGAAATTACTTAATATAGGAATAAATATATAATAATAATAATAATAAGTGTATATGAATGTAATAATATGATAAGTATGTGTATATATAATATTTCTTTAATTCTAAATTTTAAATGCTTTGGCATATATGTCGACATATGCCATATAGATATGTCGACAAACCTGACAGAATTTGGAGAATATTTTTGAAATTTAAAATTTTGAAATTCCCACTCTTTTGCATTAATTTTAAATTTTGAATTGCTACCTTTTCACTTGTTACATGACAATTTAAATCATATTTATTCACCCCTTACCTCATCTTCTACACACACATTTTATTTCAAAATCAAACATGTTCTTCACTCTTTTTCCTCTAAATCAAGCCAATAATGTCTACTTCAACTTAACCCTCTTCATTCAGGTCAATTAGGCTTACCATAATCAAAAGTCAACTATTTAATGACCAAGAGTCCATTAAAACCTATATTGAGTATGCTACTTATGGAAAAGTCTATTTAGGAAGATTTACAAATTCTAATGAGTTTAATTCTTATGGTTTACAAGATCTGATTTTCGAAAATGGTACTGTTAGTTTAACTGATTTATCTCAAAATGATTTTGATTGTTTTCCCGATTTGTTTAAAATGTTTTATGCTAATTTGAATGGAAAGTTCTACTAAGGAGAAGAAGGTAAAATTTGGCGTACTATCAAAGTAATTACTATTGTTTTAGATTGTGAAATTGTTGGTTGTAAAAGTAGTGGAAATGACCCCTCCACTTTTATAATTTATTATGGAAATAGAGAAGTTATGCGTGACTTGTTTTATAATGATGAAGAGTATGGTTTTAAAGGTAAGAATCTAGGTCCTAAAGAAAGACTATTGAATATTATTTTACGACAACGTATTACACCGAGTATGGGCATTTACAACAACCCCACTTAAAAGTTTTCAAAGCTCATTTTGCAATTTTTGAAAAATATGATATAAATTGGGCTTAAGTGTTTTTGGATGATTTTATTCAAAAGAAAATTTCTTTTAACGACCCATGTAAATTCGATGTTTATAATGGATTTAATTAATAAGATTTTAATTTAAATTTAGAAAGGAATAAAAATCTTATTTATTTATATGAAAGAGAATGCTGAAATTTGATGTATCAAGGGCAATTAAAATTTACAAATTAAATTATATATTGCAATTTATAGCAATAGTGGAAATTGTTGCAATCGATATAAAGTTTGAATAAGTAAATTTAGGCAAGTATTGAATATATCAATGGAATAAAATATTTATTTCTGGAAATTTAATGTAAACGGAGGTAATAAAGTAATGCAGGACAATAAATAACGTAATTAGTACAATCCCTTTTTATTTGTAAACTATTGTAAGGTGTTAATTAATTTAAATATGAAAATTTGGAAATAGATTCAAATTGTATATTAGATAATAAATTGCAATAATTAAAATTAGTAATTAATGGGTTAAAGGAAATACCAATTTATTCATAAAGTGAATATAAGTGATTGCAACAAAATAAATAGGAAACGCTAATTATTCATAAGTGATGGTTAATGTAAAAGGAATAATTAATTGGATTTAGAATCTTAATTTTTATGTGTGCATATATTTATAATGGAATATAAAAGGGCAAATATAATTATATAAATGTTAATAATTTATAAACTTTAATGAACATTTCCATTTAATAAATTTATTAGGAAATCAAACTCATTTAAGGGTAAATAATTTTAATGTGTTGATGATATAAACGTTACTAAATTTTATAGTAGTAACGGAAGTGAAAATGGAATGTAACCATAGAAATTTAAGCTAAGAACTGAATGTAAGGAAACAGAGGCAAATAGAAATCAATCAATGAATGTATATAGGTTGTTTAGTTATAGTAATAAATAGAAATTGGACGGCATCCATATAATATAATGGATTGCAATTTGTGGGTTGGAAATAAAGGGTGAGTAGAAATTGATTTGTTATATTAATTAATGAAATTCCAATTTGTTGGAATAAGGTAAAAGGTGTACTTGGTAATAAATGTATAATAACTTAAATATTGAATTTATTTAATATATAATAAGTGATGTTTGAATAAAAACCAATACGATATAAACAATAAATTTATAAATGTGGGATTTAGAGTTTTTGACAACAATTATTATGAGATATATGTATATTCAGTCCATTCAATTTAATTGGTAAATCATTGAAATAAATGTTACGTTTAAATAAATTTAGGGAATAACGTAAATAAATTCTTCATTTAATTTTGGTTAGTGCATATAAAGAATGGAGGTAAAACTTTATAAATTGATTTGAATCCAAAATTAATGAAGGGAGTAATTGGAATTAAATGGATTAAATGTTTGAAGTTACGAAAATTTTAATTTAGAAAAAAAGGGTATGCATTTATGTAATGGAGTATGAATCTATTGTTAAGTGTATTCATAAAATGGCAGTTGGGTAAATGAAAGGGTGCAAAAGTAAGTTTGTCAGTATATTGAAGTAATGTATGATAATAGGTTTAATCGAAATAAATGAAGGTTTAACATCTAAATATTACGTTAGTAGGAATGTAAGTGAAATCGAAGAATATTAGGATAATAATTTTTGAATCTAATATTAAATCCATCTATTTGAAATATATGAATGGAATAACCATTGATTTCTTTGATTTAATATAAATTATCAGAAAGTTAATTTATGATTTGTGAATTGAATGAAATTAAGGATTTATATTGAAATTTATAAAATTACCTTCTTTAATTTGACATTTTAAATGTGTTGAAATTTTGTAAATGATTGAGAATTTTTAAAAGTGATAAAATGGGTCAATTTTAGAATCTAAATATAAAATTGGATTTTATTTATTTATTTTCAATTTATTTAATTAATATAAAAATAGCCATTTTGGTCACGGACTCGGATTTCGAAGAAACCAGTTTCATCGAATCCGTATCAGTGTATTATTGTAGGGTTTCAAGTTTCGTAGCGATCGGACTTGTCGTTTGATCGTACGAACGCGAAACGCCTTGAAATCGATTTAATTGAAATCAATTTGGAAATATTGTTTTCAGCATAACTTCTTCATACGATCGAATTTGGACATGAAACTTTTTCCATCGCGTTCAGAATATTTTAAAATACCTATTTGGAAATATGGGTTTAACAAATTTCGTTCCGGGGTCAGAACGGGCTTTTAGGGCCAACTACCGTTTAGCACGTTTACAAATTCATGCTCACTTATTCTATTGCAGTTGTCTATAAATAGGCTGTGATAAACCCTAGCCTCCATTCTACTCTCTTTTGTTGTACGTTCATTTCTTCAACTCTTTCTCTTCCTCAATGGATGCAAAATCCTAGATCTAAACATATCAAAATCAACTTCAAAAATTTCAACTCCTCAGAAAATTTCAAAAAAAATATATGTTGAAGCACTCAACGAGCGTAATTCAGTGGTGCGATTCGTTTTTCGATTCGAATCACCAATCGTCCATAATTTTAAGTTGAACCTCAGCCGCTCATAGGCTAGGGTTTCGATCCAACGGTGGATTTGAGTCGATAAGCCGATCGGGAAGTACTGTATGGTCGAGTGGGTGAGCAGGCCACAGGGATGCAACCGCTCGTCGTATGGTGGCCAGAATTTGCCGTGATTGGCCAAAAGAGGAGCGATGGTCGCACACCACTGGAGGCACGGGGGGGGGGGGGGGCGCAACATCAGGGAGAGGGCGGTTTGAGGTGATAATCATGGTGGCGACGACCGATCTTGTTGAAGTGAGGCGAGATGGCGGCAAAAATTCGCTGATAAGCGGCGGCTAGGGCTTCGGCCTGTTTTGTTTCGCGTGAACCAGGGGGGACGAGAGTTAGGGGGAGATGACGTGTCCTTATGACATTGGTTTGTCTGTTTTTCTAATTTTAATTTTGTTTCAACACGTTTTAACTTATAACTTTCACCTACAAACTCCGTTTCACGTGAGATTTTTTTGTTAGGATCGTAATTAAATTCCAGATCTTTTGACGCTGGTTTGGACAGATTTGGAGACTGCCGAATTTTTGGACTTGAATCGGATTTAAATTCGATTTAAATTCAAAAGGTGAGTGTTTTAACCCACTCACAACTTCTAAATTTTCTTATGTTTGTTAAATTGATTTATGACATGAGTAGAAACTCATTTACGACTGTTTGGCATGTTTTATTCGTCATCTCTGTTAAATCGCATTTATTTAATTTAACTGTTATTTAATTTTATTTATTGCATATAAGTTGACAGTTAGAATTTATTTATTTGTGCATTAACTGCTTGTCATAGTTATGTTTATTTTTATTTCATATTAACTACCAGTTAAATTTACATTTATTTTGCATATAAACTGCTAGTTTAACAGTAGTTAAATTTATTATTGAATATAAACTGTTAGTTAAAACATGTTATTTATTACCTGTATAAATTATATGCTCTATATTGATGTTGTTTAAATTGGATGATGATTGTAATAAAGGATTGATGATTGATATTTGGATGAATGGATGTTGTATTTTATATTGTATAAACTACAAGTTATCGTGCATTTCATTCATTGGGGATTGCGGTTTGAAATGATATACAACCGCATTTTTTTTATTTTAAATTGCGGATTGAAATGATAAACATTCGTATCACTTGACCACAGGGTATAAAATTTTATACAGGCACCGCGATATATATATATATAAAAATATTTTGAAATGATTTTTCTATGATTTTTGTAAAGTTACATATACATGGTTTATGGGACATTGATTTGGTCATTGATAAAGGTTATTATATATATAGTAATTTCCGGTTTTAAGCTTTGTATAAATTTGATTTGAAGTATAAAATAATGTTTGATTTTCGTGATCAAATACGATTAAGAATTTATTTAAAAATTAAATTTATGGAGTTTTAATGACTTAAAAGAGAATAAGGTAGGAAGATGAATATTAAGTTAAATTGAAACTAAATGAAAAGTTAGAATTTTTAAAAGATATGATTTTGTAACTTGATTTTTGTGTAAAGTGATTTGAATGAATATTAGGTTGATTTGAATTAATATATCAAGTTTAATTAATTGAAAGATTATCCAATTATGTGAAGTTATAAGTTTTACTTAAAGTATATTGAATTCATTAAGAAAACATTTCAAGTATAAATAATAAGTAATTGAATTTGATATATATGGGATGGTCAAATGAGTTTGTTTTTGAAATGGTGTAATATTTAAAGCTTTGAAACGTAAAAATTTAAAATGGTATTTGGGAAGTTTAAATTGATATTTGGAATTGATTTGTGAAATGTAAAGAAGCTATTTTGTTTTATAAAAGTAATTTAATATGTAACCATTTGAGAGATGGAATTCGATTCAAAGTTATGGCTTTCAAGGTAGTATAATTTGGAAATATTATATTAAGGAGTTTTGATTTCAAAATATTTTACTTTGGAAAACCCTATGATTTTGGAAAAGAATATATATAGGAAAATAAAATGACATTATATGATTTTGGGTCTAAATGATATCGTATTGATTTGGGGTTTTAAAAAAAATATAAATGATATCGTATTTATATGGGTTTAAAATGGATATTTTATTCTGGTTTTAAAGTATAATTATTTTAAATGACCGCGGTGTTATAATAACGTTTGGTTGTTGAAGAGACCAGGATCGGAAGTTGTCATACTCTCTGCCAACTCCGAAAACCACTTTAACAACCGTGTACGCGGTGGAGATTCCAGAATGAAGTAGGTTGGTGGAGGCGTTTCCTGCAAGGTAAATACGTGGACCCGACTCCCTTGAGTTGGCGTAAGGTGGCTAAAACAGGAGCGATTCTCGGGCCTATGAGGTCATTCCTCTGGTCGGACACTCCTCTTCGATATTGTACTTTGACTTTGGATTGATTCAGTTGCCACTTTTACTTTTGTTTTTGGGGGAGTTTGTTCGAGGTGGGCGGTAGCTGCGGCTACGCGTTTCCATCAGCCCGGATAGCAATTGGTATATCTACCCTGGCATTGCCTAGTTGTGCCGTGTCACCTACCCTATCGCGCCTTGTACGAGTTTGGATTTCTCCCGTAGCCCGTGTGGTATCCTCTGGTGGCTTCCCGATCAGGAGGGACTATGATATTTGATGGACTACTGGGACTATTACGTGTTAAAGTGGAAAATGTAAAGCCTTAATGCTATTTAAAAGTAAGTTTATTTTACAATTAGACACTATTATAATAGCGCAATATACTACATAGTAAATAGTTTAACGGATCTTTGGGAGATGTAAATCCCGAGCATCTCTTGAGTTACTGCACTCATATTTATTTCTGTTAATTTAACTTACATAAGATCTTTTAGTTCTAACTCGAGTGTTTTGTCTTTTCAATTCGCTCGGGTCAGTCCGAGCGTTTCAGGATTTAAAGATTTAGCTCTGGAGGACAAAGACGAAGATGTATATTATTATTATTTATACTAGTGCACTACACACTGTTCCGCTGCATTGTTATTGGTATGTGTAACTCTGATATGTATTATATAAATTTTTTGTAAACAGATTTATAAACTTTATATTTTATTATTATATTTTATCCTTCCGCTGCGAGATTCTGTTTTCTTTTATTTCTTTCTTGTTTTTTTTATTTACCCCATAACAATCCGCCCTTCCGTATGGTTTGAATTGGCAAGTGTGTCGATTTAAAGCGTGCGAAAAGGCGGGATGTTACAGTTGGTATCAGAGCTTTGGTTTAGCGATAAACCTTGGCTTTGTGGAGTTTGACTCTTTATTAATAGGGTAGTAATACCCTATGGGAGTCGCTGAGTGTATATATGAGAGAGCGTATTTGTTAGTGTTACAAAAATTTTTAATATTGTGTTAATCTGTTCCGTTTTGTATTTATAAATTCTGGTTGATGCATGGGATGCTGTGACATCAATAGGGATTTCTAAACACTTAATAGGACAGACGGACATAATATTTATTTTTATATAGGTGAATGAAATAATTTTTCCTATTGTATTTTCTATATAAAAAATAAAATTTTAAATGATATATATATTTGGTTGCAATAGATTGGTTGTTAGGTAATGAAGGTTTTGAATAATAGTGAAATAGATTGAAATTAAAATAAATCAAATTGGAGATTCTAGAACTTAAGATCCGGGGTTTTGAAATTTCTTTCGAATAAATTTTGGAATATAATAATATTGTTTATAAGTATTTTCTTATATAAATATTTCAATATAATTCGGAATATTTGTTTTAAAGAAAATTTTAGAGAAAATAAGTTTCGTACTTTCCTCTCTGTCGCTGGAAAATAATTTCGGTGATGGCGGCCGCATCATCGACTTTCATTTTCGAGTTTCGAAGGGAAAGACCACTGTAGTAGTTTTACTGCATATTCATTTTTGGAAAAAAAATATATATAAATTTGAATTGTTTTAAATATAATTAGAGATATATAAGTTGTAAGAATATATCTATCTATTATTTAAAATTAATTGAAATTTAACCCGGTACTAAATTCTTAGATTTCCATTAACTAATTGTTTCAATTATTATAGTGAATTGAAACGTAGGTAATTAATAAATTAAAACCTCTAAAGGAAATAAGAGATTTAATGATAGATTACAAATGGTATTAAATGGAATTTGAAATTATAACCTACGAAATAAAGAATATTATTAGTGAACGTTAAATTAATCATTGGTAATGAGGAAACTTGTGTAACTTTCAAGTACATTCTTTAAAAACATATATAACTTACCAAATATAAGAAGTTGAAATGTTTTTATAAGAAATGTAATGGAAATTGTAAGTAAAAGTAGGTAATGAAGTATTCAATGAATTTGATATTATAAATGAGAATTTAATGTTATCAACTTAAGTTACAATTTAAATTTTACTATAATTGAATATAATTAAAGGTAAGTAATTCAAATAGATGAATATCAACTTAAGTAAATAAATTGGAAATGCTAACAAATTAAATGAGGACATGCAATAATAAATGAATGAATAGTATAACGAAATAAAAGGAAACGGGCATGACCTGAGTTAATGGATTGAATAATTGTAAGTAATAAGAAGAAAGAAAAAAGGCATAAATGAAGCAAACATTTAATGAGTAAATGTAAATTAAAACAATAAATCACTGTATAAATAAACAGATAAACCGTTATGTTAAAGGAAAAAAAAAATCACTGAAATGAATGAATGAAAGGAAATTAAACAACTAATGTATGAAATAAAATTAATAATAAGAAAAGTTGATTTGAATTGTGTTGTTTGATTTATGGTTGTTGGGGGTAAGGATACTTTGGATTTATATGGATGTGTGAATAACCTATTAGATTTATGTAAGACTGTTGAGTAAATGATACGCTAGTAGTTATTCTTCACTCCGTATAAATTAAAAGTTTTGAACCCGAACAACTATTTGTTTGCATTGATTGAATGGTTGTTTTGAATTTGTTATGTATGTTGTTGTTAAAGTTGATGGTTGTTGTATTGATTTGTTGTTAGTGATTGAAATCCACTTAAATATTTCACTTTATATAAATTTTTAACCCTTTAGATTTTATAAGTGAAATGCAGGTTATGGAAGCAATTGCTTCTGCTTTTGGTTCCATAAAATTGCGTAAATTGCCCGACAAATAGGTACGTTTTCGGATTTCGGTTTATAGCGCAATTTTATATATTTTCCCGTGTAGGGATATATATATTATTTTGGAAAATATTTGTATATTTTGTTATATTTAATATTATATTTTCTCCCGAGCCTATCCGTACAAAGGAGACCCTGTCAAAATTTTCCGTAAATTTTGAACTTAGAAATATTTTGAAAATGTTTACAAACTTTAACAATTTATGTATAAAGGATTTAAATGGGTACTAATTGGTATATTTTATGATTAATTATTTTATTATGTAAACTTATTTGTTTATAAACTTAAGTAAGAAAGATATATTGTTTCTATTTCTTCTTTTCCCTTCTTTTCCTTTTCGAGGACGAAAAGTTTAAGTGGGGGAGAGTGTAACGACCCGTGTAAATTCGATGTTTAAAATGGATTTAATTAATAAGATTTTAATTTAAATTTAGAAAGGAATAAAAATCTTATTTATTTTTATGAAAGAGAATGCTGAAATTTGATGTATCAAGGGTAATTAAAATTTATAAATTAAATTATATATTGCAATTTATAGCAATAGTGGAAATTGTTGCAATTGATATAAAGTTTGAATAAGTAAATTTAGGCAAGTATTGAATATATCAATGGAATAAAATATTTATTTATGGAAATTTAATGTAAACGGAGGTAATAAAGTAATGCCGGACAATAAATAACGTAATTAGTACAATCACTTTTTATTTGTAAACTATTGTAAGGTGTTAATTAATTTAAATATGAAAATTTGGAAATAGATTCAAATTGTATTTTAGATAATAAATTGCAATAATTAAAGTTAGTAATTAATGGGTTAAAGGGAATACCAATTTATTCATAAAGTGAATATAAGTGAATGTACAAAATAAATAGGAAACGCTAATTATTCATAAGTGATGGTTAATGTAAAAGGAATAATTAATTGGATTTAGAATCTTAATTTGTATGTGTGCATATATTTATAATGGAATATAAAAGGGCAAATATAATTATATACAAGTTAGTAATTTATAAACTTTAATGAACATTTCCATTTAATAAATTTATTAGGAAATCAAACTCATTTAAGGGTAAGTGATTTTAATGTTTTGATGATATAAACGTTACTAAATTTTATAATAGTAACGGAAGTGCAAATGGAATGTAACCGTAGAAATTTAAGCTAAGAACTGAATCTAAGGAAACAGAGGCAAATAGAAATCAATCAATGAATGTATATAGGTTGTTAAGTTATAATAATAAATAGAAATTGGACAACATCCATATAATATAATGGATTGCAATTTGTGGGTTGGAAATAAAGGGTGAGTAGAAATTGATTTGTTATATTAATTAATGAAATTCCAATTTGTTGGAATAAGGTAAAAGGTGTACTTGGTAATAAATGTAAAATAACTTAAATATTGAATTTATTTAATATATAATAAGTGATGTTTGAATAAAAACCTATACAATATAAACAATAAACTTATAAATGTGGGATTTAGAGTTTTTGACAACAATTATTATGAGATATATGTATATTCAGTCCATTCAATTTAATTGGTAAATCATTGAAATAAATGTTACGTTTAAATAAATTTAGGGAATAACGTAAATAAATTCTTCATTTAATTTTGGTTAGTGTATATAAAGAATGGAGGTAAAACTTTATAAATTGATTTGAATCCAAAATTTAATGAAGGGAGTAATTGGAATTAAATGGATTAAATGTTTGAAGTTACGATAATTTTAATTTAGAAATAAAGGGTATGCATTTATGTAATGGAGTATGAATCTATTGTTAAGTGTATTCATAAAATGGCAGTTGGGTAAATGAAAGGGTGCAAAAGTAAGTTTGTCAGTATATTGAAGTAATGTATGAGAATAGGATTAATCGAAATAAATGAAGGTTTAACATCTAAATATTACGTTAATAGGGATGTAAGTGAAATCGAAGAATATTAGGATAATAATTTTTGAATCTAATATTAAATCCATCTATTTGAAATATATGAATGGAATAACCATTGATTTCTTTGATTTAATATAAATTATCAGAAAGTTAATTTATGATTTGTGAATTTAATGAAATTAAGGATTTATATTGAAATTTATAAATTTACCTTCTTTAATTTGACATTTTAAACGTGTTTAAATTTTGTAAATGATTGAGAATTTTTAAAAGTCATAAAATGGGTCAATTTTAGAATCTAAATATAAAATTGGATTTTATTTATTTATTTTAAATTTATTTAATTAATATAAAAATAGCCATTTTGGTCACGGACTCGGATTTCGAAGAAACCAGTTTCATCGGATCCATATCAGTGAATTATTGTAGGGTTTCAAGTTTCGTAGCGATCGGACTTGTCATTTGATCGTACGAACGCGAAACGCCTTGAAATCGATTTAATTGAAATCAATTTGAAATTAATTTGGAAATATTGTTTTCAGCATAACTTCTTCATACGATCGAATTTGGACATGAAACTTTTTCCATCACGTTTAGAATATTTTAAAATACCTATTTGGATATATGGGTTTAACAAATTCCGTTCCGGGGTCAGAACGGGCTTTTAGGGCCTACTACCGTTTAGCACGTTTACAAATTCGTGCTCACCTATTCTATTGCATTTGTCTATAAATAGGCTGTGATAAACCCTAGCCTCCATTCTACTCTCTTTTGCTGTACGTTCATTTCTTCAACTCTTTCTCTTCCTCAATGGATGCAAAATCCTAGATCTAAACATATCAAAATCAACTTCAAAAATTTCAACTCCTCAGAAAATTTCGAAAAAAATATATGTTAAAGCTCTCAACAAGCGTAACTCAGTGGTGCGATTCGTTTTTCGATTCGAATCACCAATCGTCCAGAATTTTAAGTTGACCCTCAGCCGCTCATAGGCTAGGGTTACGATCCAACGGTGGATTTGAGTCGATAGGCCGATCGGGAAGTACTGTAAGGTCGAGTGGGTCGAGCAGGCCACAGGGATGCAACCGCTCGTCGTATGGTGGCCAGAATTCGCCGTGATTGGCCAAAAGAGGAGCGGCGGTCGTATACCACTGGAGGCACAGGGGGCGGCCGCAACATCAGGGAGAGAGCGGTTTGAGGTGATAATCATGGTGGCGACGACCGATCTTGTTGAAGTGAGGCGAGATGGCGGCAAAAATTCGCTAATAAGCGGCGGCTAGGGCTTCGGCCTGTTTTGTTTCGCGTGAACCGGGGGGACGAGAGTTAGGGGGAGATGACGTGTCCTTATGATATTGGTTTGTCTGTTTTTCTTATTTTAATTTTGTTTCAACACGTTTTAACTTATAACTTTCACCTAAAAACTCCGTTTCACGTGAGATTTTTTTGTTAGGATCGTAATTAAATTCCAGATCTTTTGACGCTGGTTTGGAAAGATTTGGAGACCGTCGAATTTTTGGATTTAAATCGGATTTAAATTCGATTTAAATTCAAAAGGTGAGTGTTTTAACCCACTCACAACTTCTAAATTTTCTTATGTTTGTTAAATTGATTTATGATATGAGTAGAAACTCATTTATGACTGTTTGGCATGTTTTATTCGTCATCTCTGTTAAATCGCATGTATTTTATTTAACTGTTATTTAATTTTATTTATTGCATATAAGTTGACAGTTAGAATTTATTTATTTGCGTATTAACTGCCTGTCATAGTTATGTTTATTTTTATTTCATATTAACTGCCAGTTAAATTTAAATTTATTTTGCATATAAACTGCTAGTTTAACAGTAGTTAAATTTATTATTGAATATAAACTGTTAGTTAACACATGTTATTTATTACCTGTATAAATTATATGCTCTATATTGATGTTGTTTAAATTGGATGATGATTGTGATAAAGGATTGATGATTGATATTTGGATGAATGGATGTTGTATTTTATATTGTATAAACTGCAAGCTATCGTGCATTTCATTCATTCGAGATTGCGGTTTGAAATGATATACAACCGCATTTTTTTTATTTTAAATTGCGGATTGAAATGATAAACATCCGTATCACTTGACCATAGGGTAGAAAATTTTATACAGGCACCGCGATATATATATATATAAATATTTTGAAATGATTTTTCTATGATTTTTGTAAAGTTATATATATATAGTTTATGGGACATTGATTTGGTCATTGATAAAGGTTATTATATATATAGTAATTTCCGGTTTTAAGCTTTGTATAAATTTGATTTGAAGTATAAAATAAAGTTTGATTTTCGTGATTAAATACGATTAATAATTTATTTAAAAATTAAATTTCTGGAGTTTTAATGACTTAAAAGAGAATAAGGTTGGGAGATGAATATTAAGTTAAATTGAAACTAAATGAAAAGTTAGAATTTTTAAAAGATATGATTTTTTAACTTGATTTTTGTGTAAAGTGATTTGAATGAATATCAGGTTGATTTGAATTAATATATCAAGTTTAATAAATTGAAAGATTATCCAATTATGTGAAGTTATAAGTTTTACTTAAAGTATATTGAATTCATTAAGTAAACATTTCAAGTCTAAATAATAAGTAATTGAATTTGATATATATGGGTTGGTCAAATGAGTTTATTTTTGAAATGGTGTAATATTTAAAGTTTTGAAACGTAAAAATTTAAAATGGTATTTGGGAAGTTTAAATTGATATTTGGAATTGATTTGTGAAATGTAAAGAAACTATTTTGTTTTATAAAAGTAATTTAATATGTAACCATTTGAGAGATGGAATTTGTTTCAAAGTTATGGCTTTCTAGGTAGTATAATTTGGAAATATTATATTAAAGAGTTGATTTCAAAATATTTTACTATGGAAAACCCTATGATTTTGGAAAAGAATATATATAAGAAAATAAAATGACATTATATGATTTTGGGTCTAAATGATATCGTATTGATTTGGGGTTTTTAAAAAAAATATAAATGATATCGTATTTATATGGGTTTAAAATGGATATTTTATTCTGGTTTTAAAGTATAATTATTTTAAATGATCGCGGTGTTATAATAACGTTTGGTTGTTAATAGACCGGGATCGGAAGTTGTCATACTCTCTGCCAACTCTGAAAACCAATTTAACAACCGTGTACGCAGTGGAGATTCCAGAATGAAGTAGGTTGGTGGAGGCGTTTCCTACATGGTAAATACGTGGACGCGACTCCCGTGAGTTGGCATAAGGTGGCTAAAACAGGAGCGATTCTCGGGCCAATGAGGCCATTCCTCTGATCGGACACTCCTATTCGATATTGTACTTTGACTTTGGATTGATTCAGTGGCCACTTTTACTTTGATTTTTGGGGGAGTTTGTTCGAGTTGGGCGGTAGCTGCGGCTACGCGTTTCCATCAGCCCGGATAGCAATTGGTATATCTACTCTGGCATTGCCTAGTTGTGTCGTGTCACCTACCCTATTGCGCCTTGTACGAGTTTGGATTTCTCCCGTAGCCCGTGTTGTATCCTCTGGTGGCTTCCCGATCAGGAGGGACTATGATATTGGATGGACTACTGGGACTATTACGTGTTAAGGTGGAAAATGTAAAGCCTTAATGCTATTTAAAAGTAAGTTTATTTTACAATTAGACACTATTATAATAGCGCAATATACTACATAGTAAATAGTTTAACGGATCCTTGGGAGATGTAAATCCCGAGCATCTCTTGAGTTACTGCACTCATATTTATTTCTGTTAATTTAACTTACATAAGATCTTTTAGTTCTGCCTCGAGTGTTTTGTCTTTTCAATTCGCTCGGGTCAGTCCGAGCGTTTCAGGATTTGAAGATTTAGCTCTGGAGGACGAAGACGAAGATGTATATTATTATTATTTATACTAGTGCATTACACACTGTTCCGCTGCAATGTTATTGGTATGTGTAACTCTGATATGTATTATATAAATGTTTTGTAAACAGATTTATAAACTGTATATTTTATTATTATATTTTATCCTTCCGCTGCGAGATTCTGTTTTCTTTTATTTCTTTCTTGTTTTTCTTATATACCCCATAACAATCCGCCCTTCCTTATGGTTTGAATTGGCAAGTGTGTCGATTTAAAGCGTGCGAAAAGGCGGGATGTTACATTTCTAGCCATGAAAACACAATAGACCATGATGTGAACTCACTAGAATTTTCAACGATTTTGGTATTGTTCTAAGAGGTGAAAACATTTTTCCCATAAAGTTTTCGACAAACTAAACCTCTTTCTCATGCACATCCTTCTTGAGTTTGAACCCTACGAGACTCTTACCAAAAAGGAAGAGCGATTTGCAAGAAAGGAGGAATAATAAATTCTTTCAGAAGAAGAAAGTGAACATAGGGAAATAGATAAGGAGGAAGAACAAGAAGGAGAGGTGGAGGAAATGGACGCTTCTCTAGAAAGCTTTGACAAACCATCCTACTATTCTAACAATGAATTCTTAATAACCAAGAGAAGCTTCTTAATTATCAAAAGAAACTTAAATGTTCCTTTAGTAAAAAGTTCATTAGCCTCTCGAACACAGTGGACAAATATTTTAGGAAGATTATTACAAAGCTTGGTGGAAATTCTACATCTTCATCAACATCATTCTAGATCTATTTAGCTGTCATGGTTTCCAAGCTTTTACTTATTATATTTTCATGTATATTTCATTATATTTATGTATCTTTCTACTTTATTAATTAAATTTTCTTAGAAGCTTTATTATGACTATAAATAATGTTATTTTACTCTCTAGAATCATAAACTATAATATAAAATATAAACAAAAATTAAAACAAAAATAAGAAACATGCCAATTGCTGCATATATATTGACATACATGGGTAGATTTCATAATTTTGAAATTCAAAAAATTAGTTATTTTTTGGAGGGATTAGCTTCTAATCCGACTTTTCACTTCTATATATATTTTTTTCCTCCAAACGAACTCAGAAAACAATTCATATTCTTATCTATTATTTCTACACATTTCTTTCCATAAAAATGAATCCAAACAACAATTTTTCAAAACAAAATGTAAGTGAAAATATTGAAGAAACTCTTCTATCTTTCAAGAATGCTCTTTGCTTCATTCTTCATAATCAATGACACTTGGAGTTATGTCAGATGCAAATGGTCAAAGAACAAAAAAATTCAATTCTCTTTGATGTTTTATTTCTAGTTTCTCCAAAGAAGTTCAAAGAAACACCCCAGAATGCTCGAACTCTGAAGCGAAAGTGAGTAATAAAGATTGTGAAGTTATCAACTCCAATCCTATCTTTGGATCTAAAGGATTGGTCGAAGTTCCTACGAAAATATAGTTTTTTAATTGGTATTTTTAATATGTAGTATTTGCATATTTTTCCTATGTATAATTAATTGTGGTTATAATTTTTACTTTTTATGTAACTAATTATATAATTATATAGATTTATGATGTATTGTTAAAACAAATGTAATTATAATTGTGTGTGTATATGTATATAGTTTTTTCTCAACAATCTTATAATTAATACTTATATTAATTCCATATACATCATTTTCACATTTCATAGTATTTAATATATGTAAGTAACAAAATAGGGGGTATTTATTTTTCTTTGCACATTCTTTATGATGACAGAGGGGGGAGAAAAATATATATTATAATATATGCATATATTGAGGGGGTATTATTCCAAGTAAGGGGAGTTAACCAATTTAGGGGGAGTTACATTATATTTTAGAATAAATATATTTAGATGGTTGCCATCATCAAAAAGGTGATATTGTTAATACAAAAAATAGATATTTTGATGACAACAACCATACAAATTTAGATACTAATGTTTTCTCAAGTTGTATAGAATATTTTGTAGGATATTATATAGGTTTGACAAGCACCATTGTCCAAGTGGTTAATTGATTCGGCTTTGGTGCAAGAGGTCACAAGTTCGAAACATACTTTCGAACATTTATTGACATGGGATATGTTGTCCCAATGATTTGTTGTATATAAAGTACCATTTCAAAAAAAAAATTATATAGGTTTATACAAGTACAGCCTAATCAAGTTTGAAGACTGATCAGTATAAAGACTAGAGATAAAGATTCAAAGATTAACAAGATATTTGAAAACTCAAGATATTAGAGACAAAGATATGATGAGTTTAAGACTATAGTTTATAGTTTATAAACAATAAATTAATTTGTTGAAGTCCTCTAATAACATCTTTATGTTCTTTGAATACTCTCTTAGCAAAATATTTATTTCACTATCAAAACATTTATTTTGTTATCAAAATATTTATTTTATTTTTAAAATATACTTCTACAAATATTTCATAAAAGTCTTATATACTAAAAGTATATTGTAACATCCGGGTATTTTCAACCATTCGCATCCGCACATATTGGACTTAAATTGCTCAAAATATCAGATTGTTAATTTATATTTGGCAAAACTCAGCATATACAGTAAATAAATCAATCACAGAATCGCAAACAAGGAGAAATATAATAATAATGCAGCGGAATAGATAAATAGTAGTTCACAAAGCTATTATATAAACAACAGAGCTAGAAATAAAATACAACAGAATATCTCAAATACAAACTGATGACATCTCTGAACAAATCAACTAGTAAAGCTGAAAGCTGAATCGATAGTTGGATCTCCAAGCGAAGCTCCAAACTCTAAACTCTAAAGGTGAGTCGCAAATGTTGTATCACTCAGTCTGACCCGAGCGTAAAGCAAACATAAACACTCGAGTCAGGATTAACATTCTTATACCAATAAATCCAACTCAAGTGAAATATCAACTAAAATACAAGTAACTCAAAGGATGTTTGGGATAACCATCCTCTAAAAATCCGTGGAACTATCTACTATGTAGAAATATATGATATTAACAACCAAACATCATTATAACACCATGTTCATTTCAAAATAATTTATACTTCAAAACCAAAATATCATTTCCATTTCAAATATATCTATTTCAAATTTATAGTACTTTCAAAGTTACAACACTTTCGAAACCGAAAACACTTTGAAATCATAATTCTTGGGAAAATCATAACTTTGAAATCATAATTTCCACCACTTGAACAGTTTAATAATAGTATATAAAATAATATTCTTTATAAAATAAAATAGTTTATATTAAAACAATTAGTATATTAAAATAGTTTATATTAAAAATAATTTATAAAGTAAAATATAATTTAAAAATCTTATATAATAAAATAGTTTCCTCTGGTTTCACAATCAATTCAAATCAACTCGAATTCCGAAATTCCAATTTAATTCAATCTCAATTCTTCAACTTCAATTCAATTCAGTTTCACAATAAACCATGTCAAATTCTATCGATTTCAAAAATAGATTCGAACCACAAAATAAACCATTTCAATTTCAATATATTTCAAAGCTTTAAATATTCCACAACTTCAAAACTAAATTTGATAATTTCATATATATCAAAATTTAACTTTATTATTATTTAGTTTTGAAATATTTACTTAATAAATCCGACATCATTTAAATAAAACCCCAAATTTCAAATCGCTAAATATTTCCTTCAATTTATTTAAACTTGAAATATCCATTTAACCACTTTAAATCGAAATCAAGTTATAAAATCATATCTTAAAGCCCTCAAATTCAATAAGTTCCCAATTGATTTAACTAAACAAAAGTTTTAATTAAATAAAATAAATTCAAATTAATCTTTCCAACGTTAACTTATAGAATTCATTATCAAATCTATTTTAAAATATAGTTTTAAATAATTACTTAAACATATTGTATTTTACATAAATCAAACTTTACTAAATTTAAAGCTTATTATTAAATTTATTTTATATTAAAATTTATTCATATACATAATATTTTCAAATTTAAATAAAACCATATATATTTTCTGTCAAAACCAGAAATCATTTTCAAAATATTTATATATAGACCAATAGTGTCTGTATATAATTTTCTATCCTATGGTCAAGTGATATGGATATTTATCATTTCAATCTGTAATTTAAATATATACGGGTATATATCATTTCAACTCGCAATCCCAAATGCAATTCAAATAAAAATCGCTTAGGTTTATCATTTCAACCCATAACAATTTTCTTCATTCTACAGATCTTTCGTGTATGTATCATTTGAACCCATAGGGAATTCTATACTAACAGGGAACTTGCAGAGTGAGAACATATATGATAGTAATATAACAGGCATATATCATCAATGATTAGATAAAATATAAACAACAGGATATGGTGTCATATCCCACATATGAATAATTATAGATAGTAGCATATATAACAATTTTAAATAACTACAGTAGCATATTTCAATTGTCGTTTCAATTGAAATCAAATTTAATAAATACAAGAATGTTAATCGTGAGTGATTACTCACCTTTCGTGGCTAGAGAAATTCGACAATGAGATGAGTTTCGAATCCAATCATAGATTCCAAAGCAAAGCAAGATTGAACGCGACTTTGACGGGAAAAGCTGACAGTTTGGAATTGACGAAATCGAATCAAAACTATCGTAAAGAGGCTGCATGCAGGGAAAATGGAGGTCTGAAGTAACTTGTGAGCAAGCTAGTATGGCGAGAGGCAAGAGGTCAGGGGTGATGGCAGTGCGCCGCTTGGTGAGCACAGAGGAGGGTGCAGGCAGACTTCGATCGGGAGGTTGGTGGAAGGTCAGTAGGCGAGGAGTGGATCACGGCTGCTACGGAGGAGGGGAGATCAGTGATGGTGTGTAGGCTCGGTTTGGTTGCTCGCATGGAGACGGTCGGACGTGGAGTGGGGTGTTGGCAAGAGGTGGTTTGCATTGCGTGGCTTGCTGCTATCACATATGGGATGATGGAGAGAGAGATATGCGAGCTACAGGGGGAAAGGAGGCAGCGTGTGTAGGCGAAGTGATAACGAGCATGTTAGAGGAAAAAACCAAATGCAGGAGGAAGAAAATAGCGAGAGAGGGAGGAGCAGAACAAAAATGAAGACCGGCAGGCAAAATGAAGGACCGAATGAACAGTCGCATCCAATATATATAAAAGAATAAAATAGCAACGGTCATGTGCTTTGATTCAGCTGAGAATAATTAAAGAAATTTATTATATTGCTTGAGCTGCACAGTTCAAAGTTTGAAACGCAAAAGAAAACATCATGGATATGGTACTGATACGGTTACCAGTTTCACGGATTCCGCTATGGACCGGACTTCAAAACACAGAATTGAATGTACCGTAGAGATCTACACGATGAGACGAACCAAACGGCATACAGATATCAATGATAGGATCGTCCGATTAAAAGTCGATATTCAGTGCCAAAATGCTACAAATTCGTTGAAAATAAGATAAACGAGGCTAGAGAAGTCCAAATTTGAAGAAACAAAATATGACATCCCACTCAGAAGAAGGTTTGCAAATTTATTATATAAAAATATTCAGGTTTGGAAAATATTTTATTATCATCCAGTATTAACAGATTTGAATTTAAATAAAATTATTCAAGAAAAATAAACTTCCATATTTTCTGATGTAAACTTACCAATTGATATGTTTAATTAGATGTATTTCAAATATTAATTTTTATTTCAAAATTTTATTATTAAAAATTCACAAATATTCAGTTATTTACGTTATTAAAACTAATTAAAATTTACAGATCGTTACATATACAAACGCCATGTTTAAATAATTATACAAAATTTTAGAATTTTGAAATAACTTAAAGTAAAAACATACACAAGTATGTTGTTGGGCGAATTTTCACCCAGAAGATCTCGAGACCGAGAAGCGTCAGTTACACCCGGGTTCGTAACCTCCAATCCATTCGGCAGACACAAGGCTCAATGCTAGCATAAAATCCATTCGGCAATTCAAGCATGGTGGTTCATTCGGCATGGGTTCATTCGGCATTCCCAACCTAGTCCGGCAACCAGACTCCCCCTCACAATCCCACTACCGAACGAGGTTGGTACCGAACCAATCACCACCGGTCCAATACCACACAACCAAACCGGACCAATCTCCACATCAATGCCGAACCAACCTCTTCATCACCGGACCACCATGACCGGACCACGTACAACCGAACCAACCTCCAAGCTCACTACCGAATCAACCATCTCAGAGACCTCAACACGGCCGAACCAAGGCTTCGCCGAACCAGAACGCTACCAGGCCAGATTGCTTCAGCCCGGGCCCACCAGCAGCTATATACATCCAAGACCCCTGCCCTCTACCTCACTCTATAAATAGAGGGGCAGGGGTACAACAATGGCAGACAAGTTTGAGAGCTCAAGCAAGGAAGGAACTTTCAAACTACTTTCATACACTCGTATACAACGCATTGTACTTGTAATCTGGAAGAAGAAAGATAATAACATATAAAGTGGACGTAGGCACATTCTGGCCGAACCACTATAAATCTGCGTGTCTTTTACATTTCAGCCCTTACTTTTCTCATATTTACATACTCATCTAAAATCATTGAAAATCACACATACTCAACTAAAATAATACGACTTGGAGGTGTTTGTCCATTTTTTGTGCAAACATTTTTGGTGCTTTCACTGAGAGCTGAACTCAAGCTTCATCTTCTCCCACTCAACCTTTTTCCTAACGACATCACTCGTTGCTTAGAAATCATGCCTTCCAAACAGAGAAGGGATGTTAACAAAGGAAAGAACATCGCAACTAGCAGCCTTCCAGATCCAGCAATCACAGATCAGCCCACTTCAACAGCAGTACCAGATGAAAATCAGGAAAATCCAACTGGTCCCGCAACGGAACAACCAATCACTAGGGCAGATCTGGACAGGGTTGTGGCTGAAGTAACTAACCGCTTCACATCCCAACAAGAAACTTTGGTGGACCAACTCATGACACGCTTAAGGGACGCTGAAGAGTCCAACCGCAACACTGAATCATGGGGTGAATCCCAATCCGGAGGATCCCGGAGGCAACAAAGGTCTTCACTCTTCGAACAAGCTATCAACAGGAAAAACAATGATAGGGGCCGCGCCCGGACTCAGCCCGAATTCCGACTCGAGGAAGCCCTTGGAACCGAACCTAGCGGGGGAGGCACCAGGCGAGGGTCGGAGGTAGCTGAGCCAGTCATGCCACCTAATCATAGAAACCCCGCTGAACGGAGCCGAGCTAGAACTCAGCCCGAAGTTGACCCCATGGATGTGCTCGAAACAGAACCCCACAGGGGAAGATCAAGGCAGGGGGCAACTGTAGCTGGTCCTAGCGTGCATCCAAGCAGCCAAAGACAACCACTGGATAATGCTAGAGGTGATAGACTGTACCATCCCTACAGGTCATCTGGACGAGATAGATCCCGCAGGGAAGAACCGAGCTCATTTTTGTCCGCTCCAAGTTCTGACGAGCGGATGGCACGATTATTCAGAGAATGTGTCCAACGGGAGCAAAGGGACCGGGGAATAGGCGCTAGGGTCACCAGTCCCTTTACCCGAAATATCGAAACTGCCATCACTCCCCGGGAATGGAAAATGCCAACCATGGAACCTTACAAAGGAACTTCCGACCCCATCGTACACCTGCAGAGATACACCCAGCATATGCTCATGAGCGGAGCAACAGAAGGAGTATTATGTAAATGCTTTCCGCTATTCCTATCAGATCTAGCTACCTCCTGGTTCTGCCATCTACCCCAAGGATCCATCAACTCATGGGAGATGTTAAAAGAAAGGTTTATTAGCCAGTTCCGCATCCATGTGGAACAACCCAGGGATGCTTATTCTCTATCCAATGTCAAACAGAAAACCGGAGAGACGCTACAACAATATCTAACACGGTTCAACGCCGCAGCGGCAGCAGTTCAAGATGCCGATGAAAAACTCACTCTAATGGCCCTCTGTAGTGGTGTGCATCCAGACACCAAGTTTGCCAGAAGATTAACTAAGGAAAAACCAGTTACCTTGCCTGATTTCTTCCATGAAGCTGGAAAGTATATGAGACTTGAAGACGCTGCTACGGAGAGGCAGCCAGGGCAACAAGGCAAGATAATTCAGGACAAGGTTCCCACTGCAGCTAAGGACGCTCGAAGAAATGAATCTAGAGACAATGCTGGGGGCAGAAAGGGTGAGAAGCGCCAATATCGACCAGGGCCAAGATTTGACTCCTACACTCCTTTGAATGAAACAATCGAAAACATCTACCTAGCCACTCAGAGCGAACTCGGATACAAGCGCCCCCCGCACAAG
This sequence comes from Allium cepa, assembly GCA_030765085.1. Classification (NCBI taxonomy): domain Eukaryota; kingdom Viridiplantae; phylum Streptophyta; class Magnoliopsida; order Asparagales; family Amaryllidaceae; genus Allium; species Allium cepa. Next base: position 181,602,818 of record CM060940.1, read on the forward strand.
AAAGAATCAGATAACGCACTCAAGTCCGGAAAGTTCTGTCGCTTCCACGAATCCCACGGACATGACACCAATGAATGCCACCATCTTCGGGACTTGATCGAAGAACACATTAGAAGAAGAAGACTGGAACGTTATGTGAAAAGTCAGAACAGGACTCCAACTCCTGCCAATGAGAACTCAAAGCAACCCCTCCCAGAAGTAGGCGGAGGGAGTCGCAACAATCACGACACCAGTGGCTCTAGTCAAGAGAAGATAGTAGTCCTTACCATCTCAGGAGGACCACACATTGCCGACAGAAGTTGGGCAGAGATGGAAAGGTACGGCAAGTCGCTTAGAAATACCGAAGGATACGTTAACTCCGTCACAGAAGAACGCCAACCGAAACGAAAAGAGAGCGACGACATCATATTCAGTAGACGCGATTTGGAAGGAAGACAGTACCCACATATGGATCCTATGGTCATCTCTGCCTGGTTCGGCCCTGCTAAAGTTTTTCGGATTCTAATAGACACGGGAAGCTCCGTAAACATCTTGTTCAAACATGCTTTCGACAAAATGAAGTTATCAATGAAGGATGTGTCTCCCTGCGACAAACCACTGCACGGTTTCACTGGAGATGCAAAAATGCCCCTCGGGCAACTTGACCTCTTCGTCGAAATAGGAAGTCATCCCCGCTCCGTGGTGCGAAAACAAACGTTCGTGCTAATAGAGAACCACTCGGCTTACAACGCCTTCTTGGGGAGACCAGCCTTGTCTGACTTCCAAATTGTCCTAGCCCCCTGGTGCCTGAAGATGAAATTCCCGACAGACAACGGAATAGGAGAAGTAGAAGGAGATCAAGACGCTGCCCGAGACTGCTATGTAACTGAGCTTCGCAACAACCGCAGAAAGAATAAAGGAAAAGATGCAGAGACTACTCTCTGCATGAAGAGCTGGGAGGCATAGCAACTAAAGAAAGCCCCTCCTCTTCGATACACAAGCGATCCCTTCAATGAACTAGACCCCCGGGATAAAGAGGAGGAGGCTACCGCCGAGCCTGCAGAGGCTATGGAATTCGTATCTGTAGATAAGCATGATTCAAGTAGACTCTTAAAAATCGGATCTCAGCTGAAAACGGAATTGAAGGATCGACTCATTGACTTTCTCCGCCACAACTTAGATGTATTTGCGTGGACCCATGCCGATATGACAGGAATCTCCCCAGACGTAGCATGCCACATGTTGAACATCGATCCCACCAAGGTACCAGTAAAGCAGAAAAAGAGGAGCATGGGGGCAGAGCGATCAGCAGCCCTTGATGAGGAAGTAAAAAATCTACTTGCTAATGACTTCATACGGGAAGCCATCTACCCAGAATGGATCGCTAACCCAGTGCTAGTAAAAAAGGCCAATGGAAAGTGGCGAACATGTATTGACTTCTCCAATCTGAATGACGCTTGCCCGAAAGACTGCTTCCCACTTCCCCGAATTGACCAACTCGTGGACAGCACAGCTGGGCACGAACTCCTATCTTTTATGGATGCATACTCCGGATATAACCAGATCCCCATGCACGCTCCCGATCAGGACCACACTAGCTTCATCACCGACCGCGGATTATATTGTTACAAAGTCATGCCTTTTGGACTCAAAAATGCTGGAGCTACCTATCAACGCCTCGTCAACAAAATGTTCGCAGAACTGATAGGACGTACTATGGAAGTATATGTGGATGACATGTTGGTGAAGTCCAGGAAAGCCAACGACCATGTAAGCCATCTGGACGATATGTTTCGGGTACTTCGCCGATATGGAATGAAGCTGAATCCTCTAAAGTGCTCCTTCGGAGTATCATCGGGAAAATTCTTAGGATTCATCGTCCACGCCAGAGGAATCGAAGCAAACCCTGAACAAATCCGAGCTTTAAAAGAAATAAGGATACCTTCCACTCGAAAAGAAATGCAGAGCCTAAACGGAAAGGTGGCCGCCCTAAGCAGATTCATTTCCAAGGCAACTGACAAGTGTGTCCCTTTCTTCGAAGCACTCAAGAAAGACAAAGGGAGGTTCGAGTGGACCGACGAATGCTTAAAAGCCTTCCTCAACCTAATCGAACACCTTCAGAGACCACCAGTACTCTCAACTCCAAATGAAGGTGAAGTGTTATACCTATACCTCGCTGTATCATCTCATGCTCTAAGCGCCGCCTTGGTAAGAGAAGAAGACCGCACACAACGTCCGGTTTACTTTGTAAGCAAGAGATTTACGGGGGCAGAAGCCAGATATCCTAAACTTGAGAAGTTAGCATATTGTTTATTGATCGCGTCACGGAAACTGCGACACTACTTCCAGTCTCACTCCATCAGGGTTCTAACCGATCAACCACTAAGACAAGTGCTCCATCGTCCTGACACTTCTGGGCGACTCCTCAAATGGTGCATCGAACTAAGTCAGTATGATATCACCTACCATCCCCGCACCGCTATCAAAGGACAAGCCATGGCTGATTTCATTGCCGAATTCACTACCAACGAAGGCAAGGAACAATCCGAAGTAGCAAAAAACATCAAGTGGAACCTCTTTGTAGACGGAGCATCGAACGAACAAGGCTCGGGGGCAGGTATTGTGATCGTCACCCCCAGGGGAAGAAAGTTGTACTATGCATTAAGATTGGAGTTCACGGCCACTAACAACGATGCTGAATATGAAGCAGTAATAGCGGGATTGGAACTGGCCCTAGAAATTGGGATCAATTCCTTATGTATTCATAATGATTCTCAGCTTATCGTAAATCAGGTACTAGGAGAATTCCAGACTCGAGGAGAACGGCTCACAGCATACCTAAAGAAAACCAGACTGCTGCTCGATCGATTGGACCATTATCTAATCAAACACATTCCTCGAGAAGAAAACCAAGAGGCAGATGAACTTGCAAAGCAAGCTAGTATGAAGGACAGCACCATTCCCGGAGCACTAGTAATCTCAAGGCAGCTAGCCCCAAGTTTCGAACAAGTAAATCTGATAACTGCAATCGAAGAAGGAACCTGGATGACTCCTATCCGGAAATATTTGCAAGATGGCATACTACCCGACAGGCGTGACGAAGCCAAGAAGATCTTGAGAAAAGTTCCCCACTACACAATACAAGAAGGCATCCTCTACCGGCGTGGCTTCTCTAGCCCCTTATTAAGATGCGTCGCCGGAAGGGAAGCCAAGGAGATATTAACAAACATCCATCAGGGAGGATGCGGAGATCACACTGGAGGACAGACTTTGGCAAGAAAGATACTCCGATATGGATATTACTGGCCCACACTAAACAAAGATACCCTAGACTTCGTTAAGAAATGCGACAGATGTCAGAAGTTCGCCAAGATCCCTCGACTGCCCACAAACGAAGTTACTCAAATGACCAGCCCTTGGCCCTTTGCTGTATGGGGAATTGACTTAATTGGCGAACTGCCAACGGGCCGAGGCGGAGCCAAATATGCTATAGTGGCAGTCGATTATTTCACCAAATGGGTGGAAGCGGAACCTTTAAATAAAACATCTTCAGCAAAAATTATTAACTTCTTGATCAAAAACATTCTGTGCAGGTATGGAGTCCCCCTCAAGATCGTATCAGACAACGGACTCCAATTTGACAGCGAAGAATTTGCCGACTGGTGCCAAGAGCATGGAATTCATAAAAGCTTCTCATCAGTAGCTTACCCTCAGGCAAACGGACAAGTTGAAGCTGTCAACAAAATTCTCAAAACCCTAATCAAGAAGAAACTTGAAAAGTCAAAAGGCGCTTGGGTGGACGAACTTCCTACGGCACTATGGGCATACCGCACATCTTTCAGAACATCAACGGGACATACTCCTTTCTCTATGGCATATGGATCGGAGGCAATGCTCCCAGTTGAGACTATTGTGCCTTCCCACCGTAGGATCCACTACAACCCAGAAGAAAACGAAGAACTCCTCCTCATGTCTTTGGAACTGATTGAGGAAAGGAGAAACGATGCAGCACTCAAAGCAGCAGCTCACAAACAAAAAGTGGCAGCACTATACAATTCCAAAGTCAAGCATCGCAGCTTACAGGAAGGAGATCTTGTCCTCAGGCGAATCTTTCCGCGCCCCGGGGCACTGGACCCCATCTGGGACGGACCATATGTAATTCACAAAGATCTCCACAACGGAGCTTACATTTTGTCAACAGTGGACGGAGAGGTGTTCCAGAGGGCATGGAACATCCGACACCTCCGTCGATACTTTTCTTAACTTGTACTGCCCATATGAAGTGAATTAACAAAGAGAACCAGTGGACGTAGGCATTTTCGTGCCGAACCACTTTAAAAAATCTTGTCTCTTTTTAACTTGTTCCTTTATGTCTTGGCTACTTGTTAAGTTTTATCCCTTTCTGTTGAACAAAATCCTATGGCATCTCCACTCAAGACGCACCGCGGCCTCATCTAGACTAGGCCTAACAGGTACGCCACGATTCTATGCACTCGCCAATGAGACTCTTTTGCTCCAGCATCCCTCTGCTGCGGGTTAACTCATTGCGCGCCTGCCCTCAAAGCCAACTGTAATGAGCCGATTATAAGTCATCATAAAGGCCGACTATAGCCGATGGCAGCTCATTACGGCGTTCGGCTCGTCGGTAACCGTGAACCTACTTTAAGCCCCAACATAAGGTGTGGCCAGCCAGGGGTAGTTCACGGCCAACGGCACCCACGCTAGCCGGCCACGGTAAATCGAATAATACCCACGATTACGGACCATAACGGTTCGGGTAGTTACCGTGCGCGATCTCGGCTCCGATGTGTCTTAAGTGCGGCTGTGGTAAAAAAGAAAACTCCCCGCGGAGGCGTAAGATGGGTGACAAATGTCTCCAAGACCCACAGCTAGGGAAAGTGACTACAAAACCCGTTTGCCACGAACTTAAGCACATCGACGGCCTTCCGTGACTGGAAGTTTTACTTTTACTATATTTCCATTTCATTTAAATATTTTTCTCCTATCCTGTATAACAAACTCTAAAGTACAGGAAACCAAATAGGAAGCATTCACTCATGAGGCTCTAAGCCTGCGTGCTGGGTAGCAGGACGCTCTGCTATACCCGTGAACAGTTACACAAGACACTCAAAGCTACCGCCTGCGAATAAAACATAAAGGGCGGTACTCTCTTCTCTTGTACATAAATGCGTAACTATAACTTATTCATACACTGACATTGCAAAACGTGAAATTATATTTCAAGCAAAAACTTAACATCAAACACAAGTGGAATCACAGGCATATACATAATTATACTTCTCACACAGCGCATAAAGATAGCAACAACATTTAAACATGACAAAATCAGCTTATATTATAAGATCACACGAAGTTATTCTTTGCAAATAATTTTATTACAGTTGCATATCAAAGACTAACATGAACAGTGATAAAAAAAGAAACAAAAAGATGGCAGATGCATCCACACTCCATCACCAACTCCCCCAGCCTACTTAGCCGCAGGATCGGAGCCCCCAGCATGTGGATCTGAAGTCCCACCTGTCCAGATCAGAAGAGGAATTCATTAAACGAACGATCAAGTTATGAAAACACGAAAAGAAAAGAAAGGGAAAAGAATAACTCACCAGCATCCGCCGCTTGATCCTCATCATCCAACTGCACGCCCGCTTCCTCTGCAGCGAGTAGCCGCATCCCCTCCTTCACCGCCGCTTGCTCCTCCTTTGAGAACTGAGCAGTAACCGCGCTCAAGTTGAAAGCCTCTCCGCCTTCCTTACCCGCATTCACCCTGGCCTCCTCTAAAGCCTGGAGATACACCTTGGCCATGACCCGAGGGTAATCGTCCATCCAAGACAAGCCGCCCTCTTTCCAAGTATGGAAGTACATATCCTGAAGCATCTCATCCATCATCCCCTCATTTTCCTCAAACTCCCTCACCCGAGCCTCGGAAGCTTGCAACTTAGCGACGGCGACGTCCCTCTCTGATTGGTATCTCAAGCAGTCAGCCTGGAGTGACCTCCTCATTTCCTCCTCCTTCAACCTAAGGGACCTCCTCATCTCCTCCATCTCCTCCTTCAACTCAGCCTGAGCCATCTCCGCAGCCTCGAGTCTCCCCGACAACTCCTCTACCCGCTCGAGATCCGCATTTCGAACCTCATCCACCGTTGTAATGGCCATGTTAATCCGCTCCCTGCAGGTAACCTCCATCTTCCGTAACTCCGCCCTACTGGCCTTCTCCATGGTCTCTTTCAGACGCTGGGAGGCTTCCTCATGCTTGGAGATCTGGATGGCTTGGTCGGCAAGCTGCTTGGCCTGATCGGCAACCTTTAGCCTTAACCGAATATTAGCACTCCCAATCTCCTCCCCGGCCTTGACCAATCGAGCATGATGCTCCATTAACTTCTTAGTCTCTTCGGCCACCCGGTCAATATTAGCCTTGGCCTCGTCCCCCATAGTAACTACCCGAGTAGTAAGCAGATCAAGATCTAGGGACTTGGCCTCATCCAGCACACGTACCATGGGGTTGCGGGGAAGTAGGTGCTCGCCCGTGGTCTCATCAAATGAAATATCCCGAAAACTTGGGTCTAAATCAGGATGACCGGCAAAAGGGTCACGAGGCACGGGGCGAGGCACATCGGGACGCCTTATATGAATGACAGTAGATCTCTTGGAAGGAGGAGGAGGGGGGCAGGGCTCCGTGCTCTCCTCCGTAGTATCACAAGGAGGCTGAGTAGGGGGAGACAGAGTAGGAAGCTGCGAAGCAGAAGAAGACTCAAATAAGGAACGGCTCCGCTTCCTCTTCTGAATGCCCTCTTCGATGACCCCAAGAAGAGGGCGGTACTTGACTACGTCCCCAGTGCGATCAGTAGAAGGTTTCGCGGAAGCTCTCCTCGACTTAAATTGTTCAAGGCGGTGTCGAACATCCGACGTTTTACCCGCCTGGCCTGCCCCTGGAATAAAGAACAAATGTTACGAACATACAATAATCCGCAATTCAAAAAATGTGCTAAGTTAAAAAGAAAGAAAAGTGAGGAGACACATCTGTTATACAAACCCGGCGGAGGAGTGGGATACTGCAATAAGTCCTGGATCTCATTCCAGGACGGAAGTGAACCGTAAAAAATTTCTAAGTCCCTATCGAAAATGGAATCGGCAGAAGACAAAAGTTCACCTTGCATCGCCGGGGTCACCCTAGCTGAGGAACCCTTAGAGGATGGGTCAGTGCTAACCACAGCTTTGCCGGTTTCCTCTGCCTTCTCCGTTTCCTTCTCTGTTTCCGACTCCCCCTCTGACTCCCCGAAGGCCCGACGGAGAGCCTCATCCAGTTCGAGGTCCTGCTCAGAGGTTAGAGCAGCAACACCGCTACCACCCTGACCATCGTCGTCTCCTCCACCCTCCGACCCTTCTCCAACTTCACCTCCTTCCTCCTCTTCTACGCCTTCCTCCTCCGGGACATCCGGGCAAGTACTTGGAGAAGGGCCATCGGACTCCTTGAGCTTCTTGCCTCCTACGACTGGACGTTGTGCAAAGGGCTTCCTCTTGCCACCCTTCGCTGTCACCCCACCTTTAGGCTGGGCAGCCTTCTCTTCTGCCGTGTCCCTCTGTTTGACTACGGACTGATGTGGGAGGATCAAATTATACATCAAGAGCCTGGCATTCCTAATCAAATAAGCAGCCGATCTGTCTCTCCCGGAAATAGCTTCAATTTCAGCTGCCATCTGAACCAAGCGATCATCTTCCACAACCGCAAAACCACCTGTCGCTAGCAAGAAATAAAAGCGCATAAGAGAGAGAATTACAGCCAAGACAGGAATTATGAGTAGAGTTTTGACTTACATCCGGAGGTAAATCGGCGAATAGAGACGGAGTCATCCCTAACAAAGAACCATTCCTTCTTGAACATGCTATACTTCGAGTATAAATCCAAAACCGGCTTGAAGGAAACGGCTGACTCCAAGCTAATATATGGGGACCCCTTCCTGTACCCCCTCAGATTGTACAGATATCGTATTTCCCGGTTGGAGGGGGCACGCCCGTATCTCTTCTGGAAGATAGCATACAAGCAAACCAGAATGGCATAAGAGTTGGGCTGGAGCTGGAATGGAGCCACCTTCAGATAAGTGACGAAGCTTAATATCCAGGCGTTGACTGGAGGAATAGCCCCGCACATACAATGGTAACGGCTGTAAGCGAAGTACCCCTCAGGGGGATCATATGGCATGACCCCCTCCCCCGGTAACAGCATAAGAGCCCTGTCTATCCCAAAGGAACGGGATATAACGTCAAGTTGCTCCTCCTTTAGGGAGCTAGGAAAGCAGTCGGGAGGGGAGACCAGAAGTTCCTGTGGACCATGTCCGTCCACCAACGACCTCGGAACAGGTCGATGTTGCCCGGATCCTGGTTGGGCTGGGGGCACAGAAGAAGACTCTCCTCCATCCTTGGATTTCCGTCTGTCTGATCGTGTTTCCGCCTTGCGAGACATTTATCTGCATACACAAAAGTGAAAAACATGATGTTAGAACAAGAATACAAGCAAGCATACATAAGTTCATTCGGCACTAGGGTCTTATGCTCATTCGGCACTAGGGACTTAAGTTCATTCGGCAATGGGGTCATAAGTCCATTCGGCACTAAAAAACACATCCGGTATACATATCATTCGGTAAAACAAAACCCTTCGTGTGCATTCGGCAATCATATTCATTCGGTGATAAAAAACCATTCGGCAAAAGAATATATACCTAATTCGGTATAAGCTTGGTTCGGCAGAAGTTTGGTTCGGCTAAAAATTGATTCGGCTCTCTTTGGTTCGGTAAGGGAAAACTAAGGGGGGTAGCCTCTATATATAGGCAAACTCAGGATTGCCGAACCAGCTGGTTCGGCCTACCGGACCAACATACCGGACCAGCGTACCGGTCCAACCAACAACCGAATAAAACTGTCTCTACCAGCAGAAACCAGAAACAGGGGGCACGCAGGGCGCTTCACTCAGATAAGTGCCGAACTCTAAGAGCTTACTAATAAAATAAAAAATATGATAACAATGGATAAGTCGTGAATCTCTCACTAACATGGATTAATCATTTACACGTGCACGCGACCACGAACGGTCCATAGGCACGCTCTGAATGGCTATTAACCCTATCGTCATGAGAATTTGCACTTTGACACGCCTTTTTAAACTCATAGGTAAAACGGATATTTGATAATTATGAAATGGCTAAGCTACTTACACATGTATGGGGTCGCGAACGATCCCTAGGCATGCTCTGAGCTTGCGATAAACCGTCTTGACAAGCGATCCAAGAATGCTAAGCCCCCTCGGGGCACACTTGCTCGCCTCGAACGACACGATTAGCTTCATTTCAAATATCTCGATCCCGAACGATCGTTATCTAAAACCACACTAAAACTATAAATTAAATTCCTTTGCAGGACAGCAGCAGGATACGAATATCCAGCCCATGGCGTTACGAAACAAGCCTTTCTACCACAGGGAAACAAAGCGCGACACATGCAAGCACGTGCCCCACTTTGGGGGGCAAATGTTGGGCGAATTTTCACCCAGAAGATCTCGAGACCGAGAAGCGTCAGTTACACCCGGGTTCGTAACCTCCAATCCATTCGGCAGACACAAGGCTCAATGCTAGCATAAAATCCATTCGGCAATTCAAGCATGGTGGTTCATTCGGCATGGGTTCATTCGGCATTCCCAACCTAGTCCGGCAACCAGACTCCCCCTCACAATCCCACTACCGAACGAGGTTGGTACCGAACCAATCACCACCGGTCCAATACCACACAACCAAACCGGACCAATCTCCACATCAATGCCGAACCAACCTCTTCATCACCGGACCACCATGACCGGACCACGTACAACCGAACCAACCTCCAAGCTCACTACCGAATCAACCATCTCAGAGACCTCAACACGGCCGAACCAAGGCTTCGCCGAACCAGAACGCTACCAGGCCAGATTGCTTCAGCCCGGGCCCACCAGCAGCTATATACATCCAAGACCCCTGCCCTCTACCTCACTCTATAAATAGAGGGGCAGGGGTACAACAATGGCAGACAAGTTTGAGAGCTCAAGCAAGGAAGGAACTTTCAAACTACTTTCATACACTCGTATACAACGCATTGTACTTGTAATCTGGAAGAAGAAAGATAATAACATATAAAGTGGACGTAGGCACATTCTGGCCGAACCACTATAAATCTGCGTGTCTTTTACATTTCAGCCCTTACTTTTCTCATATTTACATACTCATCTAAAATCATTGAAAATCACACATACTCAACTAAAATAATACGACTTGGAGGTGTTTGTCCATTTTTTGTGCAAACATATGTCGATATAGCCTACATAGGTATGTCGACATATGTTATTCTAAAGAGGTGTCTTTCGAATTTTGAATAGATGTGATTTTTGGTTGCATCTCTTCGCAAATAGACACATCCATTCAAATATTATATAAAAGGGAATCGAAAAGAAATTTTTATGACTACTTTCTCTACTTTCTTCTTACTAAAATTTTCATTATAAATTTCACAAAATCCACTTTCCATACTTTTCAAATTCATTCAAATTCAATCTCTAATTTATTGGATTGAATTTCTCAACATAATCACAAATTTGAGAGTATTCGCTCATCAATTCAAAAGGTCAAAGTGTTGTCTAAGCGCTATAGGATATTCTATATCCATAGTACAACCTTTTGTATCTTGAATTAACAACTATTTGTTAACGCACGCTTATCGCCCGTTCAAATCAGGTGGGTGTTCTTGTTCCCATTCAAATCAAGTGGGTGTGCTCGTTTTCGGTTTAAATCAAGTGGGATCTTATTGCTCAATTAAATCAAGACTCTTCCATGAGCTTGGAAAGTCAAGAAGCCGTATCTCGTTGCTTTGAAATTGAGGTTGTATTCCAGTTTGCTTGCTACCTTTTTAAAGTAGGCTTTAGAAGGGAAATCTATACACACACTATACAAGACTGGACATAGGATTTGTTAATCCGAACCAATCTAAAACTCCTTGTGTCATCTCTTGTACTTTTACTTTACTTTTACTGCATGCATACATATGTATATAAATATATATATCTGTGTGACTGCTTGTTAATATATTCTATGTTGACTATCTGCGTTTAACTTTAAATCTTCAAATATTTTAGAAAAATTTCATAAGTTATAAAACATAATTCATCCCCTATCAGTGTTAAGGTAGCATTAAAATCTATTTACATTAATATAATTTATACTACATCATTTTTCACAAAATGATGAGGTTTGATCTTTAAAATCCTCACTATATGATGACAATAGACATTAATTTTTTCAAAACCCTCGCTATATAACGAGGTCAAACTTTCAAATTTTCCTTTTAAACCCTCATTAGGAGGTAATTATTCAAAACTCACTTTCCAATCCTCATTAAACAATGAGGTTATATCTTCAAAATCCTTACTTTAGGGTGAGGTTAGATTATAAAATTTTATTTTCATGACCCTCACTTTGAGGTTGAATTTCTAAAATTCATTTTCAAAGACTCATTACCTGGTAAAGTTTTTAAATTCATTTCTAAAACCCTCACTATGAGGTTAAATTTCTAAAAATAATTTACAATACACTTATTATGAAGTATGATCTTTAAATTTAATTCCATACCATCATTATGTGGTAAAATGTTCATGTTCATTTTCCAAACTCTCATTAAGAGGTCAACTTTTCAAAATTCACTTTTAAATCCTTACAAAAAAATGAAGTAAGACTTTCAAATTCTGACTATACGATGAAGATAGACTTCCAAGACCTCACTATATGTTCACTTTTAAAATCCTTGCTATATGATGAAGTTAGACTTTCTAGACCTGAATATATGATAGGGTCCATGTTTCAAATCCTTGCTATATGATAAGGCTAGACTCTTAAAACCCACTCTATGTGATTTATGCACAATCATATTTCAAATCCTCATTGTCCGACGAGGTTAACTTTCAAAACCTTCACTTTGAGGTAAGACTTTCAAATTCATTTTCAAATCCTCATTGCATGATTGGGTTAGATTCCCAAGATTGTGTTGGAAATTTATCAATTTAAAAGTTATGAGAACCTAATGCAAACTATATAGAGAGATAAATAACCATATACAAAAGTATGATGTAACTCTCCTTAATGCAAAGTTCACTTCGTATTCATCCTACAAAGTAAATTTTGGTGGAGCATTTTTTATACCATAATTTTTACTACTCCATATATTTAACATCAAGATATGAAAGCTAAAACCTAAAAGAAAAAATCATAGGTATTCACTATATGTGAAAAATATAAGGATTTCAATATTTTTCCTTAAGCTCGAAAGTTCTACCGTATATTTACTTCCCACAAGAATTTAATATCAATACGGACTTTGTATTTAGTTTTGTACAGCTCTCATATCGAAACATGGACAAACAAACATGGTCAAATGTCTAAAGGATAATGTTGGGCGAGTTCTCACCAGCGGACCAAGGTTTCTCCCCTACATGCCGAACTATCCCCTGCCGAACCAGCCCTTTCCATACCTGCCGAACCAATCCATTTCCAACCACTCCCTAGCTCCCACCGAACCAACCCTCACCGCTCCAACCTATGCCGGACCAACCCTCACCGCTCCAACCTATGCCGAACCAACCTCCACCGCTCAAACCTATGTCGGTCCACTCACCACCGAACCAACCTCCTACCGAACCAAACCATCTACCACCTACCGCCGAACCAAGGCGTACCGGACCGACGCTACTAGGCCAGATTGCCTCAGCCCAGGCCCACCAGCAGCTATATACATCCAGGACCCCTGCCCCCAGCCTCACTCTATAAATAGAGGGGCAGGGGTACAACAATGGCAGACAAGTTTGAGAGCTCAAGCACGGATAAAACTTTCAAACAACTTTCAGTTACTTGTATACAAAGCTTTGTACTTGTAATCTGAATAGAAAAGGAGAATAACATATAAAGTGGACGTAGGCACGTTCTGGCCGAACCACTATAAATCTGTGTGTCTTTTACAGTTTAGTCCCTGCTTTTTATATATTTGCGTAAATCACCCAAATCACTAGAAACAACATAAAATCAACTAATCCATATGACTTGGAGGTGTTTGCCCAATTTTTGTGCAAACATTTTTGGTGCTTTCACTGAGAGCAGGAGCTCGAAGCTTCAGCTTCTCCCACTTAAACCTTTTCCAGTGAACATCATTTATTTGGAAAACATGCCTTTCGGATGGAAGAAAGATACTAACAAAGGAAAGAACATTGCAACTAGCAGTATCCCAGATCCAGTAATCAGAGATCAAGACAATCGTCCAGTTCCAACAGCAAATGGAAATCAGGCAAATCTAACAGCCCTCGCTTCGAAACAACCAATTACAAGGACGGACCTGGACAGGTTGTTGCTGAAGTAACTAACCGCTTCGCACTTCAACAAGAAGCCTTGGTGGACCAGCTCATGTCACACTTAAGGATGCTGAAGAATCCAATCGCAACACTGAATCATGGGGTGAGTCCCGGTCTGGAGGATCTGGGAGACGACAAAGGTATTTCTTCTTCGAAGAGGCTAGTAACAGTAACAACAATGGTAGGAGCCGAGCCCAGACTCAGCCCGAATTCCGACTCGAGGAAACCCTTGGAGACGAACCCGACGGGGGAGGTACCAGACAGGGGTCGGATGTAGCTGAGTCTGTCATGCTACCTAACCATGGAAACACCAGTAGACGGGGCCGAGCTGGAGTCCAGCCCGAAGTTGGACCCGAGGAAGTGCTAAGAACAGAACCCAGCAGGTGAAGATCAAAGCAAGGGCCAAATGTGGCTGACCCCAGCATGCCCCCGGAAGACCGGAGACAGCCATTGGAGAATGTCAGGAGTGATAAACGATACCATCCTTACAGGTCATCTGGACGGAATCAATCCCGCAGGGAAGAACCAAACTCATTTCTATCCGCTCCAAGTTCTAATGAAAGGATGGCGCGATTGTTCAGAGAGTGCGTCCAACGGCAGCAAAGGGATCAGGGGATAGGTGCTAGGGTAACCAGCCCCTTCACCCACAATATCGAAACCGCCATCACTCCTCGGGAATGGAAAATGCCAACAATGGAACCTTACAAGGGAACCTCTGACCCCGTCGTACACTTACAAAGATACACCCAGCATATGCTCATGAGCGGAGCAACGGAGGGAGTGTTGTGTAAATGCTTCCCACTATTCTTGGCAGATCTAGCTACCTCCTGGTTCTGCCACCTACCCCAAGGGTCCATCAGCTCATGGGAAATGTTGAAAGAAAAGTACATCAGTCAGTTCCGCATTCATGTGGAACAACCCAAGGACGCTTATTCCTTATCTAATATCAAACAGACACCCAGAGAGACAGTGCAACAATATCTAACCCGATTCAACGCCGCGGCGGTCGCAGTCCAAGATGTCGACGAGAAACTTATCCTAATGGCCCACTGCAATGGTGTACATCCGGATACTAAATTTTCTAGAAGACTAACCAAGGAAAAACCAGCTACTTTACCTGATTTCTTCCATGAAGATGGAAAGTATATGAGACTTGAAGACGCTGCCACTGAGAGGTAGTCAGGGCAACAGGCTAAGACAGCTCCAAACAGGGTTCCCGCTGCAGCAAAGGATGTTCGGAGAAGTGACTCTAGAGACAATGCTGGGGGCAAGAAGGAAGAAAAGCGTTTATATCGACCAGGACAAAGATTTGACTCCTACACTCCTTTGAATGAAACAATCGAAAACATCTTCCTAGCCACTAAAGACGAAGTTAGGTACAAGCGGCCCCCGCATAAGAAGGAGTCAGATAACGCACTCAAGTCTGGAAAGTTCTACCGCTTCCACGAATCCCATGGACATGACACCAATGAATGCCACCATCTCTGGGACTTAATTGAAGAACACATCAGAAGGAAGAGACTGGAACGCTATGTAAAAAGCCATAACAGGACTCCATCTCCCGCCAATGAAAACCCAGGGCTACCCCTCCTAGAAGTAGGCGGAGGAAATCGCAACACCAACGGCTCTAGTCAAGAGAAGATAGTGGTCCATACCATATTAGGAGGACCGCACATCGCCGACAAAAATGGGCAGAGATGGAAAGATACGGTAAGTCACTTAGGAACGATGAAGGCTACGTTAATTCTGTCATGGAAGAACGCCACCCGAAACGGAAAGAGAATGACGACATCACATTCAGTAGGCATGACCTAGAGGGAAGACAGTACCCACACATGGATCCTATGGTCATCTCTGCCTGGTTCGGTCCAGCCAAAGTTTTTCGAATTTTAATAGACACAGGAAGCTCAGTAAATATCCTATTCAAGCATGCTTTCGACAAAATGAAGCTGTCAATGAAGGATGTGTCTCCCTGCAACAAACCACTACATGGTTTCACTGGAGATGCGAAGATGCCCCTCGGGCAACTGGACCTCTTTGTCGAAATAGGAAGTCATCCCCGCTCCGTTGTGCGAAAACAAACGTTTGTACTAATAGAGAACCATTCGGCCTACAACGCCTTTTTGGGAAGACCAGCCTTGTCCAACTTCCAAATTGTCCTAGCCCCATGGTGCCTGAAGATGAAATTTCCAACAGATAACGGAATAGGAGAAATGGAGGGAGATCAAGACGCTGCTCGAGACTGCTATGTAACTGAACTTCGCAATAACCGTAGAAAGGATAAAGGGAAAAATGCAGAGACTACTCTCTGCATAAATAACTTGGAAGCATAGCAACTAAAGAAAGCCCCTCCTCTTCGATATACCAGTGATCCTTTCAATGAGTTAGACCCCAGGGACAAAGAGGAGGAGGCCACCGCCGAGCCTGCAGAGGCTATGGAATTCGTAGCTGTAGACAAACACGACTCAAGTAGACTATTGAAAATCGAATCTCAACTAAAAGAAGAATTAAAGGATTAACTCATTGATTTTCTTCGCCACAACATGGATGTATTTGCATGGACGCACGCCGACATGACAGGAATCTCTCCAGACGTAGCATGCCACATACTGAACATCGATCCCACCAAGATGCCAGTGAAGCAGAAAAAGAGGAGCATGGGGGCAGAACGATCAGCAGCCCTCGAGGAAGAAGTAAAGAACTTACTTGTCAATGACTTCATGTGAGAAGCCATCTACCCAGAATGGATCGCAAACCCGGTACTGGTAAAGAAAGCTAATGGGAAGTGGCGAACATGCATCGATTTCTCCAACTTAAATGACGCTTGCCCGAAGGACTGCTTCCCACTCCCCCAAATCGACCAACTCGTGGACAGCACAGCCGGACACGAACTCTTATCCTTTATGGACGCATACTCAGGATATAACCAGATCCCTATGCACGCCCCCGATCAAGACCACACTAGTTTCGTCACTGACTGGGGATTGTACTGCTACAAAGTAATGCCTTTTGGACTTAAAAACACCGGAGCTACTTCTCAGCGCCTCGTCAACAAGATGTTTGCGGAATTAATAGGACGAACTATGGAAGTTTATGTGGATGACATGCTGGTAAAATCAAGGAAAGCCAACGATCATATAAATCACCTGGACGAGATGTTTCAAGTACTTCGCCAATATGGAATGAAGCTGAATCCTCTAAAGTGCTCCTTCGGAGTATCGTCGGGAGAGTTCTTGGAATTCATCGTCCATGCCAGGGGGATTGAAGCAAACCCCGAAAAAGTCCGGGCTTTGCAAGATATCAAGATACCATCCACTCGAAGAGAGGTGCAAAGCCTAAACGGTAAGGTGGCTGCCCTAAGCAGGTTCATCTCTAAAGCAACCGACAAATGCATCCCTTTCTTCGAAGCTCTTAAGAAAGACAAAGGAAAGTTCGAATGGACTGACGAATGCTCGACAGCCTTCCTTAACTTAATCGAACACCTCCAGAGACCACCAGTACTCTCAACTCCAAATGAAGGCGAGGAACTATACCTATACCTTGCTGTATCGTCCCATGCTTTAAGCGTCGCTTTGGTGAGAGAAGACAACTGCACGCAGCGGCCCGTATACTTTGTAAGCAAGAGATTTACAGGGGCAGAAGCCAGATACCCTAAACTTGCAAAGCTAGCATACTGTCTGCTAATCACGTCAAGGAAGCTGCGACACTATTTCCAATCTCATTCCATCAGAGTTTTAACCGATCAACCATTAAGGCAGGTACTCCATTGCCCCGACACTTCTGGGCGACTACTTAAATGGTGTATTGAACTGAGTCAATATGATATCACCTACCATCCTCGCACCGCTATCAAAGGGCAAGCCATAACTGATTTCATTGCCGAATTCACTACTAACAAAGGTAAGGAGCAATCTGAAATAGCAGAAGATATCAAGTGGAATCTCTTCGTAGATGGAGCATCAAATGAACAAGGCTCGGGGGCAGGTGTTGTGATAATCACCCCCAAGGGAAGGAAGCTGCACTACACCCTAAGGTTGGAATTCGCTGCCACCAACAATGACGCAGAATATGAAGCAGTGATAGCCGGATTAGAACTTGCCATGGAGATTGGAGTCAGTTCTTTATGTCTTCATAGTGATTCTCAACTTATTGTAAATAAAATACTAGGAGAATTCCAGACTCGAGGAGAACGACTCACAGCATATCTAAAGAAGACCAAGCTGCTGCTCAATCAATTGGATCATTATTTAATCAAACACATTCCTCGAGAAGAGAATCAATAGGCCGACGAACTGGCAAAGCAAGCTAGCATGAAGGACGGCACCGCTTCCCGAACAATAACCATCTCACAGCAACTAGCCTCGAGTTACAAGACAATGAATATGATAGCTGCAATCGAAGAGGAAACTTGGACGACTCCTATCCGAAAATATTTACAAGATGGCACACTGCCCGACGAGTGGAACGAAGCTAAGAAAATCTTAAGGAAAGCTTCGTGCTACACACTACAAGAAGGCATCCTCTATCGGTGCGGCTTCTCTAATCCCTTATTAAGGTGTATCGCTGGAAGGGAAGCCAGGAAAGTCTTGTCCAACATCCATCAAGGAAGTTGCGGAGATCACACCGGAGGGCAGACTCTAGCCAAGAAAACACTCCGATACGGGTACTACTGGCCAACTTTAAACAAAGACGCCTTGGACTTCGTCAAGAAATGCAACAGATGTCAGAAATTTGCTAAGATTCCTCGACTACCAACAAATGAGATTACTCAAATGACCAGCCCTTGGCCCTTTGCAGTATGGGGAATTGACTTGATTGGCGAACTACCAATGGGCCGAGCGGAGCCAAATATGCCATAGTGGCAGTCGACTATTTCACCAAATGGGTGGAAGCGGAACCTCTAAATAAGATATCTTCGGCAAAAGTTATTAACTTCTTGATCAAAAATGTTTTATGCAGGTATGGGGTTCCACTCAAAATCATATCGGACAATGGACTTCAATTTGACAGCGAGGAATTCACCGACTGGTGCCAAGACCATGGAATTCACAAGAGCTTCTCATCTGTGGCTTATCCCCAGGCAAACGGACAAGTCGAAGCTGTCAAAAAAATCCTCAAAACCCTAATCAAGAAGAAACTTGAAAAGTCAAAAGGAGCTTGGGTGGATGAACTTCCTACGGCACTTTGGGCCTACCGCACATCTTACAGAACATCAACAAGGCATACTCCTTTCTCTTTGGCAACAGCATACTCGCCCTGTCAATCCCAAAGGAGCGAGCGATGACATCAAGTTGCCCTTCTTTGAGGGAGCTCGGAAAGCAATCGGGAGGAGATTTCAGAAGCTCCTGAGGGCCATATCCGTCCACTAATGACCTCGAGGCAGGTCCATGATGCGCTGGTCCCGGCTGGACTGGGGGCACGACGGAAGACTCACTTCTATCCGTAGATTTTTTCTTTTCTGATCGGGTTTCCACTTTGTGAGACATTTATCTGCAAACACAAAAGAAAAAGTATGTTGTTAGAACAAGGAGTATGAAAATATAAAAAAGCAAGTATGTACAATCTAGAGTTTCATTCGTAGGTCGAAACATGAAAAGCTAGAGACTCATTAAGCATTCAGGGTCCCAGAGTTCAATCAATAGTTCAAACATAAGGATCATTCGGCATTCAAACTCTCAAGATCATACGTAAAGAAAAAATAAAAGTACATTCGGTGCTCGAAGCCTCCGGTATCATCCGGTAATTCAAGTACATATGTACATTCGGTAGTTCAAAACAGAAAGTTCATTAGACGCTAATGCTTCCCAAACCCATTCGGTGGTCCAAGGCACAAGACCCATTCGGCACTTGAACTTCACGGAGTTCGTTCGGCATTACAAATATGAAGGCTCATTCGGCAATCATACTCTCCAATTCATTCGGTACTCAGAACCCTCAAGTTCATTCGGTAGAACGATATAAAAGATGATTCAGCGGCAAAGGGGTCTCACCTGGTTCGGCTAACACTTTGGTTCGGCGAAATTAAGAGTTTGATTCGGCAAAAGGTTCGACTCGGTTGGTAAGGAATAACGAAGGAATGTGGCCCCTATTTATAAGCAAACTTCAATGACCGGACCAGCTGGCTCGGCGCTTAAAACCGAATGCGAAACAAAGCGCGACACATGCAGGCATATGCCCCACTTTGGGGGGCAAATGTTGGGCGAGTTCTCACCACCGGACCAAGGTTTCTCCCCTACATGCCGAACCATCCCCTGCCGAACCAGCCCTTTCCATACCTGCCGAACCAATCCATTTCCAACCACTCCCTTATTCCCACCGAACCAACGCTCACCGCTCCAACCTATGCCGGACCAACCTCCACCGCTCCAACCTATGCCGGTCCACTCACCACCGAACCAACCTCCTACCGAACCAAACCATCTACCACCTACCGCCGAACCAAGGCGTACCGGACCGACGCTACTAGGCCAGATTGCCTCAACCCAGGACCACCAACAGCTATATACATCCAGGACCCCTGCCCCCAGCCTCACTCTATAAATAGAGGGGCAGGGGTACAACAATGGCAGACAAGTTTGAGAGCTCAAGCACGGATAAAACTTTCAAACAACTTTCAGTTACTTGTATACAAAGCTTTGTACTTGTAATCTAAATAGAAAAGGAGAATAACATATAAAGTGGACGTAGGCACGTTCTGGCCGAACCACTATAAATCTATGTGTCTTTTATAGTTTAGTCCCTACTTTTTATATATTTGCGTAAATCACCCAAATCACTAGAAACAACATAAAATCAACTAATCCATACGACTTGAAGGTGTTTTCCCAATTTTTGTGCAAACAGATAATAACAAATCTATTAATTAATAGTAAAACGGAAGAATTTAAAGCTTTCCTATTGATTCTAGGGATTTCCTTCGCTCTCCTTATTTTCCTCTGGATATTTTATTTTCAAATTTCTTTCATTTATTATTATTATTGTAATTATTACAATTTGTCAACCGGTTCTCTTTTTTATCATTTTATATTTAAATATAAACATTTTTATAACTTTCATAAGTATGTGCAAATTTCTCTTCTTAGGTTATTTACATTTAAGTCCAGTATTAAAATCAATTAGATGATATTAAATTTAAACTTTTTAAATAAATACAATTGACAAACATTCATTAATTGATCTAGTAAACTCTTTAAAATGAAAATTTAATGTGTGTCTCGTATTCATATTGATAAAAATTGTAAAACTAATTTTTCAACCAAATCCATAGAGTTTAAAATTTCCATGATTATATACAAATTATTACAATATTCTACTAATTTAACCCTTTGTCATGTTACATTTAAAGACCAACATTTAATGATTTTTACATTATTTACATGTTTCTCCTAAGGTTACTTACATTGTTTTACATTCAAGTTCATATATATTTGAATTAAATAAAGGATCTTAAATTAAACCTTTTATATAAATCTAATTAACAAATATTTATCAGCCGATATAATAAATCATAAAAAACTACAATTCAATGTGCATAACACATTCTTTTTGATAATAATGCAAATACTTTTTTCATTCAAGTCCATATGATTCAAAAAATTCACTATTATATATAAAAAATCAATAAATGCTATAACATTATTCTACATTCAAGTTCACAAAATTTATTTTTGTGAAGAATGACATTGGAATTAATGATAGGTGGTGAATGTTTGTATTCTATGATGTTAAAAATAAGATTTTGGTGAAACCAAAATTACGTTTTGACCATTTATATCCGTAATGTATGATAGTAAATAAATAAACATTATATTGATTGGAAATATTTTCTTTTGTATTTTATCATCTTTTAAAAGTCAATGCTAGATAAAATTTGAAAATTTTATTGTAAATTAAAAAAATTGAGATATGAAATGTTGAATTAAAAGTTATTATTTTTACGGTTAAATATTTATAATGCCATAAATCTTATTTCACTTAATATTTCTTATAGTAGTTAAATAAACCATTTTTTTCGCTTTGATAATATTATACACTTATTTTTGACAAAAAATATGCTGTAAAAACTTTAAATCGATATAAATATGTTAATTCTTTAGCATTACACTTCCGTTTTTGGGCATTTCCACCAATTTTGAAGTAATATTTGAAACTCAAGGGATTTAGTTCACTCTCCTTGATTCCCTCCGGATATTTTATTTTCAAATTTCTTCAATTTATTATTATTGTTATTATTATAATTATTACAATTTTTCTACCGGTTCTCTTTTCTATCATTTTATATTTGAATAAACATTTAATAACTTTCATAATTATTTGCAAATTTCTCTTCTTATGTTATTTTACATTTAGTCCATGTATTAAAACTAATTAGATGATATTAAATTTAATTTTTTTAAATAAATACAATTGACAAACATTCATTAATTGATCTAGTAAATTCTTAAAAAATGACAATTAAATGTGTATTCTGTATTTATATTGACAAAAATGGTAAAACTAATTTTTCAACCAAGTCCATGGAGTTTAAAATTTACATGATTATATACAAATTATTACAACACTCTACTAATTTTATCCTTTGTCATTTTGCATTTAAATAACAACATTTAATGGTTTTTACAATTATTAACATGTTTCTCCTAAGGTTTCTTACATTGTTTTACATTCAAGTTCATATATATTTGAATTAATTAAGTGATCTTAAAATTAAAATTTTTAAATAAATCTAATTAGCAAATATTTATTTATTGATACAATAAATCATAAAAATGGTAATTCAATGTGTAACACATTCTTATTGACAATAATGCAAATGCTTTTTTTGATTCAAGTTCATATGATTCAAAAAAATTACAATTATATGTAAAAAATCATTAAATGCCATAACATTATTCAACATTCAAGTTCACGAAATTTATTTTTGTGAAGAATGACATTACAATTTATGATAGATGGTGAATGTTAGTATTCTATGATGTTAAAAAAAAGATTTTGGTTAAAAAAAATTACATTTTGACTATTTAATCCGTAACTGTGATAGTAAATGGATAAATATTATGTTGATTAAAAAAATATTTTTATTTTTTATTTTATTATCCTTTGAAGGTCAATGTTGGAAAAAATTGAAAATTTTATTATAAATTAAAATTATTGTGATATGAAATGTTGGATTAAAAATTATTATTTTTACAGTTGTAATGACAATGTGATTTATAACGCTATGAATCTTATTTTCACTTTATATTTCTTATAGTAGTTAAATAAACATCTTGTTTATCACTTTGACAATATTATATGCTTATTTTTTTAATAAAACCCTACTCCAGAGAGTAGAGCTAGGGCACTCGACTGTCCGCCATACCAGTCACCCTTTTTAGCTAGCCCAACTTTAGTGCTTCAATTATCCATCATTTTTTATTCAGTATTTAAGGGAATAACCACCCCAAGCCATTTGGGAAACACAGCTCAATTTACCAGGACTCGAACCCGCGGCCTCGATGAACTTTGTTCCATAGTCGCTAAACAGCCCTGACCATATGATATAAAAAATTTAAATGCATATAAATATGTTGATTAATTAACATTACACTACCATTTTTGGGTATTTTCACCAATTTTAAAGTAATATTTGAAATTCAATTTGCATATTATTTGTCTTTTAATCAAATAAGTCATAAGCTTATTGTCAATTTCAAACTCTATGTGCATGTATATTTATCCATTAAAGTCGGTAAAATATTAGTTTCAAAAATTAATTATAAATACCAATTATTGATTATTTGTATAACAAATATTGAATTCTAAAAAATAATAAATCTATAAACGACTCATTTTTATCAACAAAATGGTAATTCAATGTGTTTACCATATTCATAATATTAGAAAAAATGTTAATTTTTCATTCAATACATATAGTTTAAAATTTTCACAATTCCATAAAACTATAGTGTTTACTAATTTTCTTTATATCATTTTACATTTAAATACCAATACTTGATATTTTTTACAATTATTTATAGATTTCTCCTGTGTTTTCTTATGTTGTTTTACATTCAATTGCACATATTTGATTTTATTAATAGTCCTGAATTAAAACCTTTTAAATGAATCAAATTAAAATAATTGCTAATTGATATAATAAATCATTAAAAAATGACAATTCAATGTGTGTGTCACATTCCTATTGACAAAATGGTAAAGCCATTTTTTCATTCAAGTCCGTTGATTTAAAATTATCAGAATTGTATACAAATTTTTCTTAATTCTCTTACATTATTCTACATTCAAGTTCATAAAATTTCTTTTTTTCTAAAATTAGTATATTATTACAAACATAACATTTTACTTTTCATATTTTATACGTTAAGTGAATTCTTTCCCATAAATAAAATTTATTTTTGTTAATAATGACGTTACATAATGATATGCAGTGAATGTTTGTATTCTATAATGATGAAAAATAATTAACATTTCCAATTAGAACCTTTTTGTATATATCTATAATTTACGTTAATCGATGGACCAAAAATCATACCATATTTTGATTAGAAATATTTTTCTTTTGTATTTTATTATATTTTAGAGATAAATTTTAAATATTTTTTGAAACTTTTATTAGAAATTAAAGTAATTGAGGTACGAAGCAATGGATTAAAAGTCATTTTTTGCATAATTAAAATGACAAGGTAATTTATAACATTTCATATCTTATTTTAGACTGATATTTCTTTTAATAGTTAAATAAATATTATGTTTATCACTTTGTTAGTATCGTATACTTCTTTTTGATAAATATGCACAGGAAGAACTTTAAGCATATAATACACAAACACACACCGATTCAACAACATTACAATTTCATTTTAAAGCTTTTTCTCCAATTCTCGAGTGATATATATACATGAATATTTATCCATAAAATTTTGTAAAAATCTTAATTTTAAAATTTCGTTAAGAATACTAATTTTCATTACTTGCATTAAAAACTAAAAAATTAATATGTAACCCATTTTTAGCAACAAAAATGATAATTTAATTTATATTTAAATAGGAAAATACATAAACATCACAACAAAAATTATACACATAGAAATATATTAAGTTTGATTTATAACTCATTTATCCTAACAGATTCACTATATATTGCATACTAAATTATATTCTTCAAAAATATTTATAACATTATTTTTCTACAACATACCATATGCAATGCATGAGTTACATACTAGTACAATACTAAGACTAAAGAATGAATCTATAATACAAAGAAAATTGAGAACTATGTGTTTTACTCATAACAAAATCAATGGTCACATAACCGACCTTCAACCGAAAGCATAAGTCATGAGATCAACCTTATACCAAACAGACTAATAACATCACGGCATGCTATGTTCCCAAGGCTCCATACTGCATTTAAGTTACGTATTGAAAACCATCTAAGTGTCATAGTCTTAAAAGATGGCCCTGGCGACGATAACCGAGAGTACATGCCAAAAGTATTTAATTCAATATAGATGATCAAAGCTCTCTATACTAAAGGTCTAAAGTGCCTCAACAAAAAACCTAGTTCGCGGTTAAGGTAGCCTCAAGATATATCGGTGGCTCAAAATGCCTAAAGCTTATACGAAGAATACAGGTCAAAGCCCTTAAAGCTATATATAGAATTGCCACATCATCAACATGCATCAGTCTGCATACAATCAGATAAAGATGCATATCCAAATCTTAGCCGTACAAGTGGACAAGTCAACAATCTAAGGAAAAAGCTCTACCCAATGTTGGAGTTGCATGTCGCCTATAAATACAATGCATAGATCCTTGCAAAGGGGAACTCAGAAAAGACTAACAGTATGTTGCTATAATCATTTGTAATTTTACAGGGATATTCTTTTTAAACACCTAAACAAGCCGAGTATCCCCTACAAAACAAAAAAACTAATATACCCTTGTTTTTCCTAAGTTTACCCATCATTTCATTAAATTTTCCCCAAAACACCGTTAACTTGTGAAAAACTATTCTGTAAAAATTCACCGTTCCAAAAACCACTCCATAAAATCACTCAACCATCCACTAAATCAGTATAAATTTAAGACGAGATTACAACACTACAAAGGCAAGGGGAAGCGAATGATCATTTGTTCAAACACCTAGTTAGCTCTACCCCATAGTAGCAGTGCGAGCCAATAAAAAAAGTCTCTTATTGGCCCATCTTTGTTGATATACACACTACCCATTGTCACTGCGTGATTATATTACCAATCCCTTACCCGACCATATGCGACCTGAGAAATTTCTACTTAAAAAATTCATAAGAAACTTTAAATTCTAAGTTTATTAGCCCTAATTCATATTGTTTGCATTATCATCGTCAAGATCCATCAATTCAATCCAAACATTTGTGATTTTCGCAAGAATTTTGTCTTAGAGTTGTTTAAAATTTAGGGGGGCAACTCAACAAATTTTTATGTCCAAATTGAATTTTTCATTTTTAGAATTAACTTTTTTGCGAAGTTCATTAATGGCAGAAATTGCTAACTTGACCATGTAAAGCCAATCTTGACTTATTTAACAAAGTATTAAGAATCATCCCAACATTGGACATAGGGAAATGCTCTCGAACATCTGTAAATCTTTATTCTTTACTTATAGAACTTTATTCCACTACTGCCTTCGGCCTATGCTTCTTGACTTCGGCCCAACATCTTTCCTATGGCTGAATCTTGCTATTATCTTTTTGCTTTTGGAATGTTATTCTAGGACGCTAGGTTGTTGAATTTTGACTAAAAATCAATCCAACACAGTGAGAAAAAATGCACAGTTAATAATATTTTAAACAACTAGTGAGTTTTATCATTTAAATGCATGAAATATATCATTTTTGCAATATATCCAAGCGATTTCAAATCCTTATATAACTCCATTAATATAGTAACCTAAACCAATAAAAATATGTTACACTGCAAAAATGCAGAGTATAATAAAAGCAACAAGGATTACACAAAAAACCCATTACGATGAATTTTTCTAGCATATTACATTTTTTCCATTTAATATGTTATTTTTCTTACATAATGTAAGACATTTGCAAAATAAATAAACTCAAAAGATCCAAGTATCTTAGACTGTAAAAGTGCAATGTACTACATCCATGGAAAATCTAAAACAAAATGATAACTTCTAAAAATTTAATAAATTATATCATTAATGACAACCATTTCATTCGATAACAAAATACATGTTTCATTTATTGATATAAGGGAAGAAATTCAGTGAAAGAATAATATATTCAAATACATTACATTGTAAAAAAATTGCAAAAATTAGAGACCTA
Organism: Allium cepa; assembly: GCA_030765085.1. NCBI lineage: Eukaryota > Viridiplantae > Streptophyta > Magnoliopsida > Asparagales > Amaryllidaceae > Allium > Allium cepa. Next base: position 181,629,566 of record CM060940.1, read on the forward strand.
TTTTATGAAAATAATAAATGAGGAAATCAATTTATATTGAAAAAACAACATGGAACTTAATTTAATATTTTAAGAGATTTGACTACTTTTCATATAAACAAACATGTAAACATGATTTTCACTTATACTTCAAGCATGTAAATTTATCCCAATGAACATTGAAGTGGTGCCCATCATGGTTGTTGCGTCTATGACGGAAGCTTGAGTGCAAGTATATTTAATCAATTTGCAAAGCTTAAGTGCATTTACTTTTCATCAGTTTTAGAATATTAATAGAGTTTGTATTATCATCATCCTAATAATCTTGTAAAACACACTTAATTAACAATTTGAAAAGTTATAATTAAGTTATCATCCTTAAGTTGTAGCATTAATTAAAAGTAACAATGTAAAATGTTATTTGAGTAGAATACTATTTTTTTTATATTAAGTGGGCACACAATAGTGTTACAAAAGAATTCATAATGTTACATACCTACAAAATCATGTCTATATACCTATCATCAACTTATGAAGCGATGGGAACTATTTCAATTTCAAACCGTTGTTCTAATTTAAAACATGCGAGATAACCCTAACAAATAACTCAAAATAATGAGCAACTTAATAAATAAGTTGAAATCACCATTGGATCTATGCATTATTGACTTCAATTTTTGTTATGCTCTATCAATTTTATTATAAATATGGGTGTCAAATCCTAAATCATTGGATGTATATGAAGCATATAATTACTTTTAGGTATAGTACAATTAAAGGATGAAAATATTTAATATATGTTTTATTCTTATTTCACCATGAAATAAAATATTAATTGGAGAATAATTTAAGATAATAATCAAACTATTTTAAGCAGTTTAATAAATAAGTTGAAATCAGGATTATGTGTTATCTTATCCAGATATCCCTAATTTTGTCATGTCTGTTAATTTAATTATTTAGTAAATTATTTTTCTTTTCCTCTTTATTAACTATAAATATACGTGTCAAGTATCAAATTACTTGATTATAAAAGAAGTCCAATATTATTGAGAATAGTACAATCTAAAAGATGATTAAATTTTTTGTTTTGTGCTATATTGTTTTTCTGTCTATGATCATTTCTTCTCCAGGTATGCAACACCTTTCAAGATATACTTCTATACTTCAAATTCTTATGTGTATAGTTGTTTTATATTGATCTTCAATAGTTTCAACAATAATAAATTTTTTTAAATTTTCCTAAAGTTCGTCCATGGACACCATTGGTGACTAGTTATGGATATTTAAATCACTAAATAATGTGTTCATGGACAACTTACAAAGATAATTGCCTAAAATTTATAAGATACATGCCCAACATTATTAGGATTTATTGCAACATTTATAAGTAATTTTATTAATAGTTCAATTTTTTAAGAAATTTGTTTGTTCACTAAATATAAACTCCCCATTATATATATTTCATTTATAAAGTTTTTTTTTAGTTTTATATAGTAGTTATTCCATCAACTATAAAATCTTCAATTTTGATGGTTGACAAATCAATCTAGACTAAAATTTAGCATCCTTACTTTTGAAAAACTTGATGTACTTGCGATGTTTTTTTATTCTTTGAATGATATCTAACATTTTTTCAAATAACCAGAAATGGTTAAATCTGATGATGAGGGCTTATATCCAAAGCTATGCACAGTCAAAGGTGAATGCAAAAAATATTGCAGTCAAAACAAATACAAGGACGGAAAGTGCAAGGATAACAAATGTTACTGTTGTCCGCTGAAGTGCACTTTTTGATTTTTGCTATATCGGCTTGATTATAATGTGATTATCATATGTAATATGATGTTCAACATGCTTAAATAATGCAAGGCTTAATGTAATTGCCGCTTCTACATTATATTTTGCTGTATTTAATCTATTGTATGTTTCTATGCGTCATAGGACATGTTCTTTGTGACAATATATAAGCAACAATGAATTCAAATATCGTAGTGATGAACAAATAACATGTGAAAATAAACATTAATTTCTACTACTTAGGATCTAAATATAGGTCCAAGAATAAAAAAATGCTGGTTAGGTTCAAATTGTTCAATTAGTGAACTATATTTTTTTTTCATTTTCAACTTTTACACTTTTCAGCCGAGAATTCTTCACTTGCATAATGAGCACCATTTTTGTGTTCCAAAAACAAGCAGCATTACATAACTAATTAATTTATATGTTAAGGGATATAAATAATAATATAATATATACATAATGGCCGCCTGTAGAGATCATGTTTATCGTAACAACCTAGATTTATTTATGGCCCGTAGATTTCTTCCTTAATTAAGATTTATTATTATTACTACCATTACCATTAGTTGGATGTGTATGAAGAAAATTGCAATTAAATGCTCTTTTTTATTATAATATAAAGTAAACATACACTAATTAATTCCAAGGAAGTAAAAAAATAAGGAGCTTAATAACAAATGTTTAAGTCACTACAACATTCTTTACATAACATCATGGTTACAAAAAATTGCTTAATATTTTTTATTACTAATTTTCGTCTTCTATTTATTCATTTTTTACAATAATAACACACACTTCTACATGGAATCAAGGGTAAGCATTTATGGTGCAAACCAAATAAACCAAATGAACTAAATAAGTTCAGTCAGTATGGTTTGGTTATTTTAGTTAAAAGTTTGATAAACTGTTTAGAGCTGTGACGCCCCACTTTGAGACCCATATTAACAAAGAGTAGTACGAGGTAATACCGTCTGCTAATGTGGAGAATAGAGCTGGATAGGAGCGACCATCTATAGCCTTGTCTGCATATGGGTCGTCAATATTAATACACAGAAAATGTCGCCTTATCGATTTTGTTGGTAAGACAAATTTAAAAGGCTGTAAAGTTGCTAATGGAAAGCCAGTGATTTATCAATTAGTTGGTACTTATTGGCGGTAATGGAAAATTTATCATAAATTGAAAGCAATGAATAATTAGTTGTTTTTTGTTAAGGTGTCAGGCAAATCTACTTTGTAACTTACATACAAATGCATATTCCAGTCTATGTTATATTAAGCAAAAAGCGGGGCGATAGAAGTCTCGCTTTGCTTAGTGTCGCTTAAGCATCGCCTAAGTGCTACTTAATATTTTAGCAGACATTATTTGTATCAATATAAATTTATGTAAATAGGTTATATTAAGTGCATCATTTGTGTATGCACAAATTGATCACAAAGAAATACAGTTCAACTTTGAAGTTAATTTATAAATTTATAAGTTTCAAAAGTTGGATTTGACTTTCGTTATTATTTAAAAGTAAGCATACCAAAGTTAGGTACAAACTATGAATATTTGTTAAAAAAATATAATCACATGCGAAAAACTAATTGTGACGCCCTACCTCTATACCCACGCTAGCCAAGAACACTATAAAGTAATGCCGTCAACTAGCACGGAGAATAAGGCTGTCGAGGAGCGACCATCCGTGTAATTGCTTTGTGCGAGCACCGATATGTCAGATAGTATAACATGCATTTTATTTCAAGTGGAAATCCGACATACCGATTCAAACCCAAAGCTACTACACAGTGACTATAGTAATCTTCGGAAACAAATATAGAAATAAGCATAACACAAATCAGTCACAGATAATTCATATCACAAAGGCGGAAGAAGATATGAATATATAACTAACACAAGAAAGTGTATATCAGAGTAGTGGTCAAAAAGATCCACAATAATACAAAAGAATAGCAACGCGTGCCATACAAAAATATACAACCATGAGTCCATATCTCAAGTGTATACAACTAAGTAAGCTACTAATCTAAGTAGTTAGCCAAAAGTCAGGATGATAACCCCGGAAGAGAAGTCAAGCAGAAGCACCTGTAACATCTCGGTCTGACCCGAGTATTATTTATAAGAAAATAATAAACGGATCAGTCTAGCTATAATTATCAGATAAAATGATATAGAATAAGAGATATGACTAAACGTATAATAATCACTATGCCAAGCTGTGATAAATAAGTAATTGAAAAATCAACAAGAGATTAATCAATATCACAAAAATCTTCTCAAAGATAGAAAAGGAATGTCATACTCCTAAATTTCATTCACCAAGCCACAATAATTGATAAATCAAATCAATAGAAATCACGAAAATAGGTGAAGCATAAATTCCAGAATTCAACACGCGAAATCCAGAAATCACAAGAAAAGGATGGCCAATCCCACAAACTGGACATCGACACACCTAAAAAGACATGCCCCATGCACAGTCGAACATCGACGTACCTAGAAAGACACGCCCCATGCTCTAGCATCGACGCACCTAGAAAGATGCGCCCCATGCATAAATAAATATCGATGCACCTAGAAAGATACACCCCATGTAATGTCTAACATCGATGCACCTAGAAAGACACACCCCATGCAAAGTCGAACATCGACGCACCTAGAAAGATACGCCCCATGCATAGACGAAGATCGACGCACCTAGAAAGATATGCCCCATATCCCGACTTATTAAGCCGATTGCTCCACGAAGTAAACAAACATCGACGCACCTAAATAGGTACGACCCATGCGTGAAATAAATATCGACGTATCTAGAAAAATACGACCCATGCGTGAAATAAACATCGACGTATCTAGAAAGATACGACCCATGCGTGAAATAAACATTGACGTACCTAGAAAGATACGACCCATGCGATAAATGAGACGAAGCTCAATAAAATGAGTTACAGTCCTCCACGTGGACAAAGAGACATCGCGCAATTGCTAGTCTAAATCTTAAAATGATCGTCATGATCCATGAGAAGTGTCAATTACAGTAAGCTAGTAAATATATGAGCTTAGCTTCACGTCCCATAACCACTAGCTTAACTTAAATATTTACGAACAAATTGTAGATCTCCACTAGAAAATTGTCACAAGAGATTCAATCGAACAAGTCCAAGAATTAACCAACGAAGTAAACGCAAGTGTTTCATACCACTCGTTTTACTAAGTCGTTTAATTAGATTTCTCATACGAGTGACGTAAAGGCTTGTATATACTAATAGATTGGAAAACAGTTTAAGAAAACGAGCTTTGTAATAAAATAGTGTTGAAATCATTTGAAGAAAAAGTTTTGATATTTACTACTATTATAGAAAACCTTTATATTTTTAAAGTGACAAATCACAAAGAAGATTGTAGGAACAATCAATCACTAAAATTCACATTTGAAGACGTGAATAGAATGCAAAGAAATCGATACTGAATCCATCGAAATGGATATTCCAAGAATTCCCGAAGAAAATAAGTCATCAAAGTCAATAACAAATGATAACAACAAATAGGGAAATAACACAAATCGATTAAAGTTGGAAATTCAGACAACTAGGCAAAATAGGCATAGTTGGCAAATAGCAGGAGGTCGGTCAACCGGACTCCCTGAGTCGGTTGACCGAACCAGAGGTTGGAAGTGCTCGGGCACCAGGTCGGTCGACCGGCCCAGGGCCTCGGTCAGCCGAAGCCTGTAACCAGCACTTCCAAACAGAGGCAGGAAGTGCCTGGGCAGCAGGTCGGTCGACCGGACCCTGAGCTTGGTCGGCCGAACCTGTATGCTTGCACTTCCTACCCTATTTCAAAAGAGGTGCAACTCTCGACCAAATTGCAATCGCACGAGCAACGGCGCTAAGGGTTTACGCCAATCGACTACCCGGCCCTATATGCTCCTCGATACATCACCAAAAACATGTTCAAACATCAAAGTTAGGATTTTTAAAGAATTGAACCCAAAACACTAAAAATTGGAATATTCACCAAATCAATCCAAACCAAAAGCAAATGCACACGAATAAGTGTTAGGAATTCATACCTAACAATCGAAGATAAACATAGACTAAGATGTGAGATAAAAATCTCACCTTTGAACCCAAAAACAATGAACGAGAAGCTTGAAAGCAAAGAGGAATCAACCACTCTTCAAATCCAACTCAAGAAGCTTGATTCTAAGCTTAAAAGAGAAACATTCCCTAAGTTAGGTTTAGGAGATTTCTGAAATCAAAGAGAGAATGAGTTGGGGAAGATGAAGAGAAGCTTACCAATGGGTTCTTCTATTAGTTTGGATCTAGAGTTTGATTTGCAAAAGAAAACTAGGGCTTGGAGTTTTAATTTCCTCTTCCACTCTCCATTGTTATGAAAGCTTGAATATTAGGAATTAGAAATGAAGTAATGAAGAGGAGAAGGGGTTGGGACTGAATACATAAGTGGGGTTATTGGGCTCAGCCCAAACCAAACCCCTAAGTGAAAAAGTGGCAAAAATCAACTTTCTCCAAACATATCGAAGCTTATACTCAAAAAGGTCACAAACGTCATTTTGAACTCAATGGGAGTGGTCTCGAGTCCCAATTCGACTGTTTGCAAAAAGTAGGTTTTCGGACTAAATCCAACGAACGATGAAATATTTAAATAAAACATTTGAATATAAAAACGATAAATATGCGGGATGTTACACTAATCACCATACATTGGCCCATATGATTGAAAATGAGGAAGTATTGTTAGGGAATGTGACTTTTTTGGTAAAACCCAATTTCCATTTTTTTTAGAAATAATATATATTTTTTCTTAATAGCTTTTTGTTATTTTTTGATACCTGATTCCGAATCTAAAGAAGACGAGGCCATTGGAGATATTCGCGAAGCTTGGATAAACCTTGACCCTAGGTGCGGTAAGAGAGACACGAACTCGCAATGCTTTGTGGCTTCGTTCGGTGGAGGCATCGCTTGGATCTGGCGTTAGAGAAGAAGATGCCAAACCAAATATTCGCCCAGTGGAGGAGATGCTGGACCAAAGATTTGGTCTGGTGGAGTTCGTTTGGTGCTGATTTGGGAAGCTAGGGCTTCGTTCGGTAATGAAGAGGAGATAACACGGAGAGAAGTGGAAGTGCCGTACGAGAAATCTCGTCCGGTGTTGCTTGGATTTGCCGCTCCATATTTTTGGAGCGATCCGACTTCGTTTAGTTATATGAAGGACAAGTCATTCGGTGATTTGGTAAAGGTGAAATGGGGAATACCGAACCAAGTTGACCGAACCAGAAGATGCTGCTCCAAAGTTGCTGTGATGCCGAACGAAATATCTCGTTCGGTATTGGACCGTGCCGATCCAGACCTTGACTGTTGTTTGCCGAGCCAAATGCGATTGGACCTAGCCGAACCGGATGTGCCGAAAAAAACCCCAGGGCTGCTATATAAAAGTTACCCCGCCTTATATCTTCACTATATAAATAGTGGAGCTTCTGGACAACAATGGCAGCCATCCTGGAGAGCTGAAACTCTAATGAATTTTGTCCTTATTGTTAATTCTTCTTATGCATAGCCGTCAAAAGTTAATTAATCTTGTAACTCCAATCTTTCAGTGATTTATAAATCTCCTCTCCCCAAGTGGACGTACGCTGCCTTGCGGTAGTGGAACCACTATAAATACTAGTGTTATTTATTTATCTGCATTGCATAGATCTATAACTGTCAGTCCTGATATTTATCTCTGTTTGTTTTATCTCACTACAATCACGATTCAGTTGTTTTCTGCCGCATTGGGTTTTTATTCCATCAGATTGATCATTTGAAGGGATTTTTCTCAATAATCTGGTACCAGAGCTGCAAGGTTGATCGAGGAGTGTTAGACGCTATGGCAGGAGATGAATCGACTCCGGTTGTTACATGAGCTTATACTAGAAGGATATATGTCGCACCAGGATCATAGTTGACAATTGATAAATAGAATGGGGATAAAGACTTCGAGAAGTGACAATGAGGATGAAGGTGTTCTAATAAGGAATGAAGTCCATCTAGTAGTGTTTGCCCCTGAGGAGTTGACGATTGACATCTCAGTCGTGGAAAGGAAGAAGACGAAGAAATGAGCATTTATTACTTTACAACTAGCCATGGGAGAGAACGCTATCTTAGAGATTAGCATTGAGACCACTGCTAGGGGCATTTGGACCAAGCTAGAAAATCTCTACTTAAAGAAATCTCTGACTAGCCGTCTGATATTAATAAAGACATTTTTCACCATGCAGATGAGAGAGGGTACTTCAGTGAAGGAAAATCTTAATTTCTTTGATGATCTCGCAATGAAGATGAAGATTGTTGACTTGAAGATGGATTAGTAGCGAATGGCAATGATTCTTTTGTGTTCTCTTCTGGAGCGGTACACTGGTTTCGCTAACAGCCTTATCTTCACTAGAGACACACTGACGGTCAGAGATGTGAAGTCGGGCCTTCTATTTGAGGGCTTGAGATATCAAATGAAAGAGATAAGTGAAGGAAGTAGAGGTGAAAGTAGTAGTTATGGCCTGTTTTTTGAAAGAGGTAGAGAAGATAAGAAGAATTGGCACTCTAGAGGGCGTTCCAAGTCCAGGAAGCCCGGTAATGGAAGAAGAGGAAAGTCTAAGGATGGGAAGTGCTTTATATGTAAGAAACTTGATCATTGGAAAAAGGATTTTTCTGATTTGAAGAAGAAGGAAGAAGACAAATCTTCGTCATTTGCGGTGGATAAGTCTGTATCCAACGATGTGCTTTCTACAGCAGTGCGGATGTCTCAGACCATTGGTTGCTAGACTAGGGAGTGTTTTTCCATATGACGCCTAATAAGGATTAATTCAGTTCTTTCATTAGACAAGAGGGAAGCTCTATTCTTATGGATAATGATACTAGCTGTAGAGCAATGTGTGAAAGTACAGTGAGGATCAAGATGTTTGATGGAGTGATACGCACTTTGACAAGTGTGTGGTATATCCAAGTCTTTGGAAGTCCTTAATTTCTTTAGGACAATTGGCATCTTTGGGATGTAAGGTAACTATCGAGAAGGATAGTCTGAAGGTTTCGAGAGGTGCATTAGTTCTTATGAAAGGAGACGCATTTCGAAATCTGTATTTACTGAAAGGAACCACAGTTCTTGGAGAGTCGTGTGTTGGAGTAGACAGTTCTCATGTATTGGATGCCACAAAGCTTTGGCATTTCAGGTTTGGTCATATTTCGGAGAAGGGCTCGGAGTTGCTTTGAAGACAGAAGATGTCCAAAGGAGGAAGCTTCGATAAGATGGATGTTTTTCGATAGTGTATGCTAGGCAAGAAAACTAAAGTATCTTTTACGGTTGGACTCCATAGATCGAGGCGAGTACTTGAATACATGCATACAGATGTTTGGTGTCCAGTTGCTACTCCTTCAGTTGGAGGAGAAAAGTATTTTATCTTTTTAATTTGTGACTTATCTCAGAAAGTATGGGTGTATGTGATGCGGCCAAATCAAAGAGCTTTGAGAAGTTAAGAGACTGGAAATGCTTGTTGAGAACCAATCAGGTTCTAGGTTGAAGGTGCTAAGATCTGATAATAGCGATGGATATGTCTCTAGGGAGTTCCTCGACTTTTGTAGATAGCATGAATGTAATGTCCCGCCTTTTCGCATGCTTTAAATCGACGATAAAGCACACGCGTCAGACTTAAAATATACAAAGGGCGGATTGTTATGGGGTAAATAAGAAAAGAAGGGAAAAAACAAAAAAAATCTTGCAGCGGAACGATAAAATATAATAATCAAATATACAATTTATAAAGCTGTTTAAAATATTCGATTATACTTATACAACATACATCAGAGTTACAAATACCATATAACAATGCAGCGGGAAAAATATGAGTATAGTGGAATATAATAAATAATAATAGAAATCTCCGTCTTCGTCCTCCAGAGCTAAAGTCTTCGATCCTGAAACGCTCGGACTAACCCGAGCGAATTGAAAAGACAAAACACTCGAGTCAGAACTAAAAGATCTTATGTAAGTTAAATCAACAGGAATAAATATAAGTGTAGTAACTTAAAAGATGCTCGGGATTTACATCTCTTAAGGATTCGTTAAACTATTTACTATGTAGTATATTTCGCTATTATAATAGTGTCTATAGTAAAATAAACTTACTTTTAAATAGCATTAAGGCTTTACATTTTCCACCTTAACACGTAACAGTCCCAGTAGTCCATCCAATATCATAGTCCCTCCTGATCGGGAAGCCACCAGAGGATACCACACGGGCTACGGGAGAAATCCAAACTCGTACAAGGAGCGATAGGGTAGGTGACACGACACAACTAGGCAATGCCAGGGTAGATATAACAATTACGCTTCCGGGTCGGTGGTAACGCGTAGCGCGCAGCTACCGCCCACCTCGGACAAACTCCCCCAAATCAAAGAAATCAAAAGTGAAGGTGGCCACCGAATCAATCCAAAGTCGGAGTATATATCGAAGGGAAGTGTCCGATCAAAGGTGCTACCTTATTAACCCGTCGATCGCTCCTATTTTAGCCACCTTATGCCAACTCACGGGAGTTGGGTCCATGTATTTACCTCAGAGGAAACGCCGCCGCCATCTTACTACATTCTGGAATCTCCACTACGTACACAGTTATTAAAGTTGTTTTCGGGGTTGGCAGAGAGTATGACAACTACCGATCCCGATCTCTTTAACAACCAAACGTTATTATAACACCGCGGTCATTTAAAAATAATTTTACTTTCAAAACTAGAATATAATATCTATTTCAAAACCATATAAATACGATATCCTTTCCATTTCAAAACAAACTCATTTGATATTATTTTTATAAAACCCAAATTAATATATTATCATTTTATTTCATATATATTTCTTTTCCAAAATCATATTGCTTTAAAATTTATAATAATTCGAAACCAAACATTTGAACCATAACTTTCAAACATAAAACTACGAAATTTGTAGCTTTAAAACCATAACTTCCAAAACTTAAATGGTTTGGATATTCAACCGTAAGTAAAATAGTTGATTTTAAATTACTTTAAAAAGTAAATAATTTCCATGCCTTTACCATTTATTCAATTTAAATTAAGTCTAACCCATAAATTTAGATTCACTTTCAGTTGTAAATAAAACACTTCGATTTTAATATATTTCAAACTTTGAGTATTTAACAATTTCAAAACTCAGGTTGAAAATTTCTATTCAACAATTTATTTTCCTATTATTTAGTTTTGAAATCTTCACATAATAAATCCATAAAATAAAACTCAAATTACTAACAACTAAGAATTTCCTTCAATTTATTTATACTAGAAATATTCATTAGATCTATCTTGAATAAAAATCCAGTTATAAATATCATACCTTTAAATTCCAATCTTAATAAGTTTACATCAACTTATGGAGTTAAATTTTTAAATAATCTCAATTCCAAATAAATTTCTGATTTTTCTTCCAATCTTAATTGATTTGAATCATTTAAAACTCTATATATATACAATATCTTAAACCTGTACTAAATCATATAATATAAATTATCAAACTCCATTATTCAACTTATTCATTTTTATTTAACAGATTTATGCATAGCTTAAATTCAACAATTTAACTATATATGTATATATAAACTAATATTTATAAAATATCAAAATTTAGAATTTATTAAACCGTATCCCATCCAAACCATAGAAATCATTTTCAAAATAATTATATATATAGACCGACAGTGTTTGTATAAAATTTTGTATCCTATGGTCAAGTGATACGGATATTTATCATTTCAATCCGTAATTTAAAAATAAAAATTACGGTTATATATCATTGCAAATCGCAATCTTGAATGAAATGAAATGCATAACAACTTGTAGTTAATCTAAATAAACATCCATTCATCCATCAAAATCATACATCCATTTATCACAATCATCATCCAAATTCAAACAATATATCAATATATAATAGGTGATAAATAACTGGTATTAACTATCAGTTTATATTCAAAACAAATTATAACTGTTTAACTGGCAGTTTATATGCAATAAAAATAATTATAAATTTAACTAGCAGTTAATATGCAATAAAAATGAATATAAATTTAACTGGCAGTTAATAGGCAATAAATAAATAAAATTTTAATTAAATAAATGCAATTAGCTGAGATGATGATTTAAAAATATGCCAAACAAACATAAACAAATTTCAAATCACATCATATATTAATTTAACAAACATAAGAAATTTTAGAAGTTGTGAGTGGGATAAAACACTCAACTTTTGAATTTAAATTCAGTTTAAACCCAAAAATTTGACCGTCTTAGAATTTGTCCAAACTAGCCTTATCAAGTCCGGAATTTCAATACGATCCTAATAAAAGAAACCGTGCATGAAACGGAATTCGTATGTAGAAGATATGGCGATTAATGCGATTGAAAACAAATAAAAATAAATAAAAAAAGAACACAATTCACCTATCAATATGCCACGTCATCATCATCCACTATCTCCCAACGACCTGCACGCTACTCACGAAACCGAAGTCTACACCCACAAACGCAGTGCCCACTTCCTGCTGTCCACCCCAAATTCGCGCGCCGTCGTCGATCAATTGACACCACCCCACCACTCGCGGCCGCGTCCTACGCCCTGGAGGTCACTGACTCCCCCTACGACGGTCGATCGAGCCAAAATTCCCCCACAGCCGCCGTACAAAACAAACCCTAATTGAAAATTGCCGTAGATCCAACCGTCAGATCGATGAACAAACCATGTAGATGCGCTCCCCTTGATTTCCTCTCCTAAACCCAGAAACCGTTTCCCAATCCGACGACTTTGATTTCGACGATGGTGAACGACCGAAACTTCTCTAATTTTTACCGGCCAAACGACAAACTGAATCGAAAAATGAACACCACCAGTGAATTACTCTAGTCGATAGCTTCAACATATAATTTTTTTAAATTTTTCCAAGGACTTTGAATTTTTGACTTTGATTTCTGAATTTGCAACTGTGTTTGCATCCAGGGTTTGCATCCATTGAGGAAGAGGAAGAGTTGATGAAATTTACGCGTAGACAAATGAGAATAGGCGAAGGCTAGGGTTTAGTAAGGTATTTATAGATAAATTTGAAAAATTGATGGATCGGGTTGATAGATATACGTGCTACCGCTAGCGTGGCCCAAAAAGCCCGATCTGACCCCGTAACGATATTGGATCAACCCATATATCAAAATAGGTGTTTTAAAATATTTTAAATGCAATGGAAAAAGTTTCAGGTTCAAATTGCATCGTATGAAGGAGTTATGCTAAATTCAAATTTTCCAAATTGATTTCAATTGATTTCAATTGCATAAATTTCAAGGCGTTTCGAGTCCGTACGATCAAACGACAAGTCCGATCGCTACGAAACATGAAACACTATTATAATTCACCGTTACGGATCCGATGAAACTAGTTTCGTCGAAATCCGAGTCAGTGGTCAAAATGGCTATTTTCCCATAAATTAAATAATTTAATAATTAAATAAATAAAATCCAATTCTTGGTTTCAATTCTAAAATAACCAATTTTACTACCTTTATATTTCCCAAACATTTACAATGCTTTAAACAAATTTATATGTCACTTAAATGTTGATTCAATCATCAATTTTAGCGTCAAATTCCAATTTCGTTAAATTTAGAAATTATAAATTAAAATTTCAATAATTCCTTTGTATTAAATTTCCATTCATATTATTCAAATTCATTATTACAAACAGTGGAATAAATATTGGAATCAAAATCCATTATTTTAACATTCTCAAATTTCATCTAAATCCTCACTTATGTAATATTTAAATATTATATTCCACTTAATTGCAATAAATCCACTTATTAGATTTCAAATTAATAAATCTTGATTTTCACTTCTTAAATCAACCAGTCCTCATATTATAAATAAAAATAACATTTATTACATCTTATAGAATTTATCATCTTAAATGGAAAATCAAATCTACCCTAACTGCACGAATTAGGGTAATTAATTGCAATTGATTTCCCTTTAAACTACATAAATTATCAAATTAAAACCTAAATAAAACGTTTATTTATTTAAAATCTTGCTGTTTACATGAGTTGACCCTTCATGGGTATAATTAATATTGATTTCCAATATTACTTAAATTTACACCCACAAACGTTGAACTTAGATTTATTACAAATTTTTACCATTCAGTCTATCGAAGCCTCAGATTACATCTTTACTATTCATTTATTCGACTCAATTTAGCATTACTTACCTTGCATTAACATCGTTACTTTAAAACTCTATCCAATTGCAATTAATACTCTAAATAAATACATTAACTCTTTTCGTTATTCTATTAATTTTCGTTAACGTAATATGAAATAAAAATTATTGTAACTGGTTTTCCAATTTTAAATTAACAAGCTACCTCAATAGGCAACATACAGTTACTATTTAATTAGGTAATTTAAAATAGTCGCGATTCTACTCTTAAATTTATTTCCAAATACCGTACTACCTGATTACCTAAATTTATGATCAAATACCGTTACAGTGGTTATCGTATTAATCAATTAAATCCTTTCCTTTATTTCAATTAATTGGGTTTGCGCAAATTAAATTTTCATCAACTTACATTTACATAATTTCAAATTCTATCGGACATTGATTTAATTGAATTTACTATTTAATATTATTAATTCATTAACTAAATTCACTACTTACCTTTGTTCTCTTATATGCGATTCTTAGCCTAGTATAACAATTTACATCACTTCAATTTATTCGTCATTTTGTATCAACTGTAAATACTTAGCCTTAGTTTCCCATGGTTTCATTTCATTTTCAGCATTTGCTTCATTATTAATTATAAAATCTTTATTTCTTCTAAATTATATTTACATAAATCTTATTAAAATGAAAATTTTAATTAATGAAAATTACGGGTCGTTACAATGACATTCGGAGACATTTCACTACACCCGTCGATCCGCAATCCAACGAGGTTGCAAAAAGGATGGACAAGACTCTACTGGAGAAGGCTTGTTGCTTGAGATTGACGGCGGGTTTGTTTAGAGGCCTTTGGTCCAAGGCATTATCAACTGTAGTGCATATCATAAATCAAATTCCTTGCTCAGCCATAGATGGGAAAATTCCAGAGGAAAAGTGGAGAGGTAAATCTTGGTTGCTTCCGAATTCTTAGTTGTTATGTGTACGTTCACCATACGGGTGACGACAAGTTGGAGCCTAGAGCATACAAGGACATACTAATGGGATACACCGATGGTATCAAAGGGTATCGAATTTGGAACCCTGTTGATCGGAAGATTTTTCATTCTGGACATGTTACTTTTAATGAGTCTGCTACGTTCAATTCGAAGGAGAAGCTACCTACAACATCAGAGGATTCTGATAGGCCTAAGGAGATGGAAGAAATTCTCGTGTTCCAGCCAACTACTAAAGGAGTTGTTGATGCTGTCGAGAAAAATGTTGTTGATGAAACATCATAGGATATTCCTTAGTACCTTCTAGTAGTGCTATTGATGTGCATGAATCAAGAGGAAGTTCAGTTCAAGGTAGAGCTGAAAGGAGTTTAGGCAAAGCAGTACCTACCCGGGTCAGTCATAGGACTATTAGACCACCGAAAAGGTATGGTGATTGGCAGTTTGCGAACCTTAGCCTTGGTGATTAGTTTGACTATGCCCTGCATGTGGTTCATGAGGAGCAGCTTGACCTTGATGAAACTTTGAAGTCATGTGACAGTTCGAAGTGGATGTGCGCTATAGAAGAGGAGTTAGAGTCGTTGAAGAAGAACAAGACTTAGGATTTGGTACCACCTCCTCAAGGAAGCCGACCCATAGTGTAACATCCCGCCTTTTCGCACGCTTTAGACCGACACACATGCCGATTCAAACCATACGGAAGGACGGATTGTTATGAGGTAAATAAGAAAAGAAAACAGAGAAGAAAAAAAACAAGATAGAATCTCACAGCGGAAGGATAAAATATAATAATCAAAATATACAGTTCATGAAGCTGTTTTACAAAACCTTTGATTTTTATTTATACAATACATATCAGAGTGCACATACCATATAACAATGCAGCGGAACAGTATGAGTGAAGTGCAATAATATAAATAATAATAATACGGATCTTCGTCTTCGTCCTCCAGAGCTAAATCTTCACATCCTGAAACGCTAGGACTAACCCGAGCTAATTTGAAAAGACAAAAACACTCGAGTCAGAACTAAAGATCTTATGTGAGTTAAATTAACAGAAATAAAAGTGAGTACAGTAACTCAAGAGATGCTCGGGATTTACATCTCCTAAGGATCCGTTAAACTATTTATTATGTAGTATATTGCGCTATTATAATAGTGTCTAATTGTAAAATAAACTTACTTTAAATTAGCGTTAAGGCTTTACATTTTCCACCTTAACACGTAATAGTTCCAATAGTCTATACAGTGCCTGCATATCTCCTGATCGGGAGACTACGAGAAGACACTCCATAGGTACGACACAAATAGAAACTCGTAGTAAAGGCTCGGTATGATAGGTGACATGGCACAACTAGGCAACGCCAGGGTAGATATACCAATTGCTATCCGGGCTGATGGAAACGCGTAGCCGCAGCTACCGCCCACCTCGAACAAACTCCCCCAAAAAAATCAAAGTAAAAGTGGCCACTGAATCAATCCAAAGTCAAAGTATAATATCGAAGAGGAGTGTCCGATCAGAGGAATGACCTCATTGGCCCGAGAATCGCTCCTGTTTTAGCCACCTTATGCCAACTCACGGGAGTCGGGTCCACGTATTTACCTTGTAGGAAACGCCTCCACCAACCCACTTCATTCTGAAATCTTCACCGCGTACACGGTTGTTAAAGTGGTTTTCGGAGTTGGCAGAGAGTATCACAACTTCCAATCCCGGTCTCTTCAACAACCAAACGTTATTATAACACCGCAGACATTTAAAATAATTACACTTTAAAACCAGAATAAAATATCCATTTTAAACCCATATAAATACGATATCGTTTATATTTTTAAAACCCAAAATCAATACGATATCATTTAGGCCCAAACCCATATAATGTCATTTTATTTTCCAATATATATTCTTTCCAAACTCATAGGGTTTTCAAAGTAAAATATTTAGAAATCAAAACTCTGGAATATAATATTTCCAAATTATACTACCTTGAAAATCATAACTTTGAAACAAATTTCCATCTCTCAAATGGTTAAATATTAAATTTTCTTTATAAAACAAAATAGCTTCTTTACATTTCACAAATCAATTCCAAATATCGATTTAAACTTCCAAATACCATTTTTAATTCTTATGTTTCAAAGCTTTAAATATTTCACCATTTCAAAAACAAACTCATTTGGCAAACCCATATATATCAAATTCAATTACTTATTATTTAGACTTGAAATGTTTATTTAATGAATTCAATATATTTAAGTAAAACCTTTAACTTCACATAATCGGAAAATCTTTCAATTTATTAAACTTTATATATTCATTTAAATCAACTTGATATTCATTTAAATCACTTTACAAAAAAATCAAGTTATAAAAATCATATCCTTTAAAAAAATTAATTTTTATTAATTTTCAATTTAACTTAATATTCATCTTCCAAATCTTATTCTCATTTAAGTCATAAAAACTCCAGAAATTAGATTTTAAATAAAGGCTTAATCGTATTTGATCTTAAAAATCAAACTTTATTTTATACTTCAAATCAAATTTATACAATGCTTAAAAACCGAAAATTTACAATATATATATATATAAATAACCAAATCAATATCCCATAAACCATATATATATATAGCTTTACAAAACCATAGTAAAACATTTCAAAAATAATTTTATATATTTACCGCGGTGCCTGTATATAATTTTCTATCCTATGGTCAAGTGATACGGATGTTTATCATTTCAATCCGCAATTTAAAAATAAAAATGCGGTTGTATATCATTTCAAACCGCAATCCTGAATGAAATGAATATGCATGATAACTTGTAGATTTTATAAGATAGTACACATCATCCATTCACCCAATATCAATCATCAACCAATTTAATTCAATCATCATCAATTTAAACAAACATCAAAATATATAGCATATAAATTATACAGGTAATAATTAACATGTATTAACTAACGGTTTATATTCAATAATAAATTTAACTATAGTTAAACTAGCAGTTTATATGCAAAAATAAATGTAAATTTAACTGGCAGTTAATATGAAATGAAAATAAATATAATCATGACAGGCAGTTAATATGCAAATAAATAAATTCTAACTATCAAACTATATGCAATAAACAAAATTAATTAACAGTTAAATTAAATAAATGCGATTTAACTGAGATGACGAATAGAACATGCCAAACAGTCATAAACAAATTTCTACTCAAATCTTAAATCAATTTAACAACATAAGAAATTTTAGAAGTTGTGAGTGGGTTAAAATACTCACCTTTTTGAATTTAATCGAATTTAAATCCGATTTAAACCCAAAAATTCGACGGTCTCCAAATCTGTCCAAACCAGCATCAACGCGCCTGGAATTTTATTACGATCCTAACAAAAAAAATCTCGTGTAAATCGGACACCGTATGCAGAAGTTATTCGAATAAAACGATTGAAAAAGAAAAAAAACTAACCCTATTTAGATGGCCACGTCAGCCCCCCCCCCCCCCCAAAATTCCTCTCTCTCTCTTTCACGTTTCGACTACAGGAACATGCGACCGAACAAAACACGCACGCAACTCCCCTTTTGACCAAACGTTGACCGAAAATTGACAGCGCCTTCGGCCACTATGGTCGCCACCACCATCTCCACGTGCTCACCCTCCTAAGCCGCCTTGATAGCCGAAGTCGCGCGCCTCCCTCGTGACCGCCGCCGCCACCGGATTTCGAACCCTAACCACTGATTTCCGGCCACCATACAACGCTATAGACCGAGCGACCACCACCAACTGACTCCTATTGCTACCCTCTTCAAAACCCACATGCCAATTTCATCGATTAGAGTCCCAAATCAAGAATCCCAAATTAGCCTAGGGTTTCGAAAATTTGAACTTTGACCGAGATTTTCTAGCTGAAGCAAGCTTCAATTGCAGAAACAAACACCACCCGTAGATTCATGTCGATGAAATCTACAACATATATTTTTTTTGAGATTTTTTTTTTTTTGAGGAGTTTGAATTTTGACATTTGGATTTGATTTTTGAAATTTGAATTTGGATCTAGGGTTTCTAGCCATTGGAAGAAGAGAAGGAACTGATGAAATGAACGCAGAGAGTAGATGGGCTAGGGTTCATAACTGGGTTTATATAGATAGGTTGGAAATTTGAATAGATGGATCGGATAAACAAACGTGCTAACGCTAACGTGGCCCAAAAAGCCCGTTCTGACTCCGGAACGAAATTGGTTAAATCCATATATCAAACTGGGTATTTTAAAATATTCTGAACGCGATGGAAAAAGTTTCGCGTCCAAATTCGATCGTATGAAGAAGTTATGCTGAAATCAATATTTTCAAATTGATTTCAAATTGATTTCAATTTATCGATTTCAAGGCGTTTCGTGTTCGTACGATCAAACGATAAGTCTGATCGCTACGAAACTTGAAACCCTACAATAACTCATTGTTACGGATCCGATGAAACTGGTTTCGTCGAAATCCGAGTCCGTGACCAAAATGGCTATTTTATATAAATTAAAAAATTTAATAATTAATTAAAAAAATTTCAAATTTTTATTTTCAATCTTAAATTTGAGCAATCTTATCACTTTATATTTCTCAAACCAATTACAATGGTTCAACCAATTTAAAAGTAAATTTACAGTTGACAAATCTAACAATCTTCGGTGCTTATCTCAAATTCATTGAATTTAGAATTTGTAAATTAAATTTTCAAAATTTTCATTTTCATTCTGTTATTCAGTCTATTATTATCAAAGAGAGAAAAAATTTCATTAGTTCACTATTGTCTTCGTTTATTTCTTTAGATTTCATCTACTCTTCCTTTTAGGCAATATTCTATATATTAAATTTTCATTTAATGGCAATAAATCATACTATCGTAGTTAAATCCAATTATATAAATAAATGTTGATTCCTATTCTTTATATTCAACATTTGTTTCCGTTTTATTCCATTAATACTTCTACATACATCCTGGATTTGTATAAATGGTTATGACGTGAAATCTCGTCTACTTCACATTTTAAATTAAGGTTTCTAAAACCAATTAATATTGTTTCCTTGGTCCAACACCTTTTTACCCAAATTTATATTAATATAACCTTAAATTAGATTAATCCCTATGGATTTCCCCTTTTAATTTATTAGACCCTCCTAACGTAATAGTTAAACATTAATTTCACTTATTTGCAATAAATCCACAAATTGGATTTCAAATTTCAAATAAATAA
The DNA here is from genome assembly GCA_030765085.1 of Allium cepa. Classification (NCBI taxonomy): domain Eukaryota; kingdom Viridiplantae; phylum Streptophyta; class Magnoliopsida; order Asparagales; family Amaryllidaceae; genus Allium; species Allium cepa. The sequence continues at coordinate 181,649,854 of CM060940.1, forward strand.
ATAAATCTTGGTTTTTCACTTCTTAAATCACCCAAAACGTCATATTAAAATAAAGTTAACATTGATTGCATCTTATAGAATTAAGAAACTACAATGACAAATCAATACTACACTAACTACCCGAATTTGGCCAAAGTTTTCAATCCATTTCACTTTAAAGTTTATCAACTTCCCAAATAGGTATCTTACAATGGTAACTATTCAACTTTTAATTACCTTTAAGTTTTATTTCAATTGTTCTCACATATTCCTTACCAATGTTCGTTATCATTTATAAATGTTATGTCAGTTTCCTATTTTATTGCAATATTTTTATTTATTCATTCATTACTGCATAACTTCATTTATTCCATTTACATTTCCGAACAAATTTGAATTCCCTTCAATTAATATAACCAATCAAATTTTTATTCACACTTTATTATTATTTTAATATACCCATTCCACAACTCTTAACCCTTATCTTTACGTTTCACACACTTGTAATATTTAATTACATTTATAACAATTCAATGTTGGCATTTATTCCTATTAATTTATTCAATGTTTACTGCCCCTTATTTCAATTTCTTCCATTTACAGTTGCGACTTCACTATTCACAGTTACTTTTGTATTACTCCTTTCCTATTTAAACCAAATATAACAAATTCCAATTAATCCAATTTTTACCTTTAAAATAAATCATAACATTCGAATAACTCTATTAAATTGGAATGTTTCATTTAAGTTTATAAATGATCCACTTGCATTAACATCATTGCTTAATTTATTCCAATTACCGTTTACACTCTTTTATTGCATTAAATCAATTTAATAATTTCATTAATTTCTCATATTAAATTTTATATCCAGGTAAAATCCTTTTCTACTTAATTCATTTGGATTTTATTACAATTTCTATAAATAGGTCTTAAGTCACCATTTACATAATTTAATTTAGCGTTTATTTCAATATTTGTTTATAATTTAAAGTTTCTACTAAATTAAATTACAAAACTTATAAATTTTAACCAATTTTAATCCACTAAATTTACGGGTCGTTACACTCTCCCCCACTCAAAGAAAAGAAGGGAAAAGAAGAATTAAATAACACTACATCATATTCAAAATATTTAACTTATAACCAATAATTTTCCTAATTTATTTCCTTAAATAAAATATACCCGTTTTATAATCATTACATCTTTTTACACTCAAATTACTAAAGTTTGGTAAACATTTTCAAAAAAAAAAATCTAAGTCCAAAACTTACGGAAATTTTTTGCAGAGTCTCCTTTGTACGGAGAGGCTCGGGAGAAAATATAATATCAAAATATAACAATATATACAAATATTTCCCAAAATAATATATATCCCTACACGGGAAAATATATAAAATATCGCTATAAACTGTAATCCGAAAACGTACCTATTTGTCGAGCAATTTACGCTAAATTTATGGAACCAAAAGCAGTATCAATTGCTTCCATAACCTGCGTTTCACTTATAAAATCTAAAGGGTTAACAATTTTTATAAAGTGAAATATTTGAGTGGTTTCAATCACTAACAACAAATCAATACCCAACCTCCATTTCAACAAATAGCATACATAAGAAACAAAACAACCATTCAATCAACAAGCAAATAATTATTTAGGTTCAAAACTTGAAATTGTATGGAGTGAAAAATAACTATCCAGTGCATCATTTACTCACGGTCTTAGATGGAATGAAATAAATTATTTATTCATCCAACAATTTCGAATTTCCTTACCTGACCAACCATAAATCAAACAATAACAATTCAACCCAACAAATCAAATTAACTTGTTATAAATTTTATTTCATACTTTAGTTGTTTGATTTTCTTTCTTTCATTCATTGAGTGATTACCTTACTTATTTTCATTTATTACTTACAATATTCATCTTTCATTTTAATGTCATATAAGTTTCTTTTTATTGCATTCCATTTATGCATTTCTAAATTTTGTTTATTTATTTCTCACAGTTTCATTTATTATAGAATTTCATTCTATTTACTTAAGTTTTAAAATCATCTAATTATAATACTTACCTTTAATTATGGTAAAATTTCAATTTACAACTTAAGTTTACAACATTAAATTCCCATTTATAACAAAAAATTCATTGAATACTTTCATTACCTCAAGCTTTACTTGTAAGATTTCCCCCTTTCATTTTCTTACTAACACTGTAACTTTTATTATATGGTAAGTTATACATATGCTTTAAGAATGTAAGTGAAAATTATACAAGTTTCTTCTCAATTCCTTTAATTAATTAATGATTCATTAATTATATATTTGTTTTATAAGTTACAATTTCACCTTAATTTTAATTTCATTCATTTATTTAATGCTAATATTTCTATTATGTTTAATAATAGTAACATTTTAATTACACCAAATTTGTAACCTTATAACCTCAATTCTTATAAATAAAGAATTTCCTTTATCCATTTACTAAGGTTTACAATCGTTTATTTACATTACTTCTCTTCCTATTGTATTAAATTTTCTTTACTTAAAGGTTCAAATTTGCTACACTTAATTGTACTAATAATTAACTGGAACTTAAGAACCAAATACCGGGTTTAAATTTAAATCATTTAAAATAATATATAGATATCTACGCTTAACATATATATATATATATATATCCAATTATAATTAAAATGAAAATTTTCTTAATAATTCTGCAGTAAATTACTACATTGGCCTTCCCACTTCGAAACTCGAAAATGAATGTCGGTGATGCGTGCACTCATCACCGAAATTATTTTCCAGCGACAGAGGGGGAAGTACAGAACTTATTTCTTTTCAAAGTTTCTTTTAAAACAATTCTTTCAAATTGTATTGAAATACTCATATCAGAAAAATACTTTAAAAATATTATTATTATATTCCAAAAATCAATTGTAAGAATTTCCAAAACCCGGGAACTTAGTTTCTAAATTTCCAAATTTCAATTATTTTATTCAATCTTATTTCTATTTATTATTTATACACTTTATTACCTAATAACTAATCTATTACAGCCAAATATAGATATTATTTTGAAAAATTATTTTATAGACAATATAATAGGTAAAATTATTTCATTCACCTATATTAAAAACAAATATTATGTCGGTCTGTCCTATTAAGTGTTTAGAAATCCCTATTGATGTCATAGCGTCTCATGCACCAACCAGAATTTATAAATACGAAACGGAACAGATTAACACAATATTAAAATCTTTTATAACAATAACAAATACACTCTCTCATATATATACACTCAGCGACTCCCATAGGGTATTACTACCCTATTTGTAAAGAGTCAAACCCCACAAAGCTAAGGTTTATAGCTAAACCAAAGCTCTGATACCAGATGTAACATCCCGCCTTTTCGCACGCTTTAGGCCGACACACATGCCGATTCAAACCATACGGAAGGGTGGATTGTTATGGGGTAAATAAGAAAAAAACAGAGAAGGAAAAAAAATAAGATAGAATCTCACAGCGGAAGGATAAAATATAATAATCAAAATATACAGTTCATGAAGCTGTTTTACAAAAACTTTGATTTTTATTTATAAAATACACATCAGAGTGCACATACCATATAACAATGCAGCGGAACATTATGAGTGAAGTGCAATAATATAAATAATAATAATACGGATTTTCGTCTTCGTCCTCCAGAGCTTAATCTTCACATCCTGAAACGCTCGGACTGACCCGAGTGAATTTGAAAAGACAAAAACACTCGAGTCAGAACTAAAGATCTTATGTGAGTTAAATTAACAGAAATAAAATTGAGTACAGTAACTCAAGAGATGCTCGGGATTTACATCTCCTAAGGATCCGTTAAACTATTTATTATGTAGTATATTGCGCTATTATAATAGTGTCTAATTGTAAAATAAACTTACTTTAAAATAGCGTTAAGGCTTTACATTTTCCACCTTAACACGTAATAGTGCCAATAGTCTATACAGTGCCTTCATATCTCCTGATCAAGAGACTACGAGAAGACACTCCATAGGTACGACACAAATAGAAACTCGTAGTAAAGGCTCGGTATGGTAGGTGACACGGCACAACTAGGCAATGCCAGGGTAGATATACCAATTGCTATCCGGGCTGATGGAAACGCGTAGCCGCAGCTACCGCCCACCTCGAACAAACTCCCCCAAAAAAATCAATGTAAAAGTGGCCACTGAATCAATCCAAAGTCAAAGTATAATATCGAAGAGGAGTGTCCGATCAGAGGAATGACCTCATTGGCCCGAGAATTGCTCCTATTTTAGCTACCTTATGCGAACTCGCGGGAGTCGGGTCCACGTATTTACCTTGCAGGAAACGCCTCCACCAACCTACTTCATTCTGGAATCTCCACCGCGTACACGGTTGTTAAAGTGGTTTTCGGAGTTGGCAGAGAGTATGACAACTTCCGATCCCGGTCTCTTCAACAACCAAAGGTTATTATAACACCGCGGACATTTAAAATAATTACACTTTAAAACCAGAATAAAATATCCATTTTAAACCCATATAAATACGATATCGTTTATATTTTTAAAACCCCAAATCAATACGATATCATTTAGGCGCAAACCCATATAATGTCATTTTATTTTCCAATATATATTCTTTCCAAACTCATAGGGTTTTCAAAGTAAAATATTTAGAAATCAAAACTCTGGAATATAATATTTCCAAATTATACTACCTTGAAAATCATAACTTTGAAACAAATTTCCATCTCTCAAATGGTTAAATATTAAATTTTCTTTATGAAACAAAATAGCTTCTTTACATTTCACAAATCAATTCCAAATATCGATTTAAACTTCCAAATACCATTTTTATTTCTTTTGTTTCAAAGCTTTAAATATTTCACCATTTCAAAAACAAACTCATTTGACAAACCCATATATATCAAATTCAATTACTTTTTATTTAGACTCGAAATGTTTATTTAATGAATTCAATATAATTTAAGTAAAACCTTTAACTTCACATAATTGGAAAATCTTTCGATTTATTAAACTTTATATATTCATTTAAATCAACCTGATATTCATTTAAATCACTTTACAAAAAAATCAAGTTATAAAAATCATATCCTTTAAAAAATTTAATTTTTATTAAATTTCAATTTAACTTAATATTCATCTTCCAAATCTTATTCTCATTTAAGTCATAAAAACTCCAGAAATTAGATTTTAAATAAAGGCTTAATCGTATTTGATCTTAAAAATCAAACTTTATTTTATACTTCAAATCAAATTTATACAAAGCTTAAAAACCGAAAATTTACTATATATATATATATATAAATAACCAAATCAATATCCCATAAACCATATATATACATATATAGCTTTACAAAACCATAGTAAAAAATAATTTTATATATTTACCGTGGTGCCTGTATAAAATTTTCTATCCTATGGTCAAGTGATACGGATGTTTATCATTTCAATCCGCAATTTAAAAATAAAAATGCGGTTGTATATCATTTCAAACGGCAATCCCGAATGAAATGAATATGCATGACAACTTGCAGATTTTATAAGATAGTACACATCATCCATTCACCCAATATCAATCATCAAACAATTTAATTCAATCATCATCAATTTAAACAAACATCAAAATATATAGCATATAAATTATACAGGTAATAATTAACATTTATTAACTAACGATTTATATTCAATAATAAATTTAACTACTGTTAAACTAGCAATTTATATGCAAAAATAAATGTAAATTTAACTGGCAGTTAATATGAAATGAAAATAAATATAATCAGACAGGCAGTTAATATGCAAATAAATAAATTCTAACTGTCAAATTATATGCAATAAATAAAATTAATTAACAGTTAAATTAAATAAATGTGATTTAACTGAGATGACGAATAGAACATGCCAAATAGTCATAAACAAATTTCTACTCAAATCTTAAATCAATTTAACAACATAAGAAATTTTAGAAGTTGTGAGTGGGTTAAAACACTCACCTTTTTGAATTTAAATCGAATTTAAATCCGATTTAAACCCAAAAATTCGACGGTCTCCAAATCTGTCCAAACAAGCGTCAACGCGTCTGGAATTTTATTACGATCCTAAACAAAAAAATCTCGTGCAAATCGGACACCGTATGCAGAAGTTATTCGAATAAACCGATTGAAAGAAAAAAAAACTAACCCTATTTAGATGGCCACGTCAGCCCCCCCCCCCCCAAATTCCTCTCTCTCTTTCACGTTTCGGCTACAGGAACATGCGACCGAACAAAAGACGCACGCGACTCCCCTTTTGACCAAATGTTGACCAAAAATTGACAGCGCCTCCGGCCACTATGGTCGCTGCCACCATCTCGATGGGCTCACCCTCCTAAGCCGCCTTGATAGCCGAAGTCGCGCGCCTCCGTCGTGACCGCCGCCGCCACCGGGTTTCGAACCCTAACCACTGATTTTCGGCCACCATACAATGCTATAGACCGAGCGGCCACCACCAACCGACTCCTATTGCTACCCTCTTCAAAACCCACATGCCAATTTCATCGATTAGAGTCCCAAATCAAGAATCCCAAATTGGCCTAGGGTTTCGAAAATTTGAACTTTGACCGAGACTTTCTAGCTAAAGCGAGCGTCAATTGAAGAAACAAACACCACCCGTAGATTCGTGTCGATGAAATCTACAACATATATTTTTTTTGAGATTTTTTTTTTGAGGAGTTTGAATTTTGACTTTTGGATTTGATTTTTGAAATTTGAATTTGGATCTAGGGTTTCTAGCCATTGGAAGAAGAGAAGGAACTGATGAAATGAACGTAGAGAGTAGATGGGCTAGGGTTTATAACTGGGTTTATATAGATAGGTTGGAAATTTGAATAGATGGATCGGATAAACAAACGTGCTAACACTAACGTGGCCCAAAAAGCCCATTCTGAGTCCGGAACGAAATTGGTTAAACCCATATATCAAACTGGGTATTTTAAAATATTCTGAACGTGATGGAAAAAGTTTCGCATCCAAATTCGATCGTATAAAGAAGTTATGCTGAAATCAATATTTTCAAATTGATTTCAAATTGATTTCAATTTATCGATTTCAAGGCGTTTCGTGTTCGTACGATCAAACGACAAGTCCAATCGCTACGAAACTTGAAACCCTGCAATAACTCACTGTTACGGATCCGATGAAACTGGTTTCGTCAAAATCCGAGTCCGTGACCAAAATGGGCTATTTTATATAAATTAAAAAATTTAATAATTAATTAACAAAATTTCAAATTTTTATTTTCAATCTTAAATTTGAGCAATCTTATCACTTTATATTTCTCAAACCAATTACAATGGTTCAACCAATTTAAAAGTAAATTTACAGTTGACAAATCTAACAATCTTCAGTGCTTATCTCAAATTCATTGAATTTAGAATTTGTAAATTAAATTTTCAAAATTTTCATTTTCATTCTGTTATTCGGTCTATTATTATCAAAGAGAGGAAAATTTTCATTAGTTCACTATTGTCTTCGTTTATTTCTTTAGATTTCATCTACTCTTCCTTTTAGGCAATATTCTATATATTAAATTTTCATTTAATGGCAATAAATCATACTATCGTAGTTAAATCCAATTAAATAAATAAATGTTGATTCCTATTCTTTTTATTCAACATTTTTTTCCGTTTTATTCCATTAATACTTCTACATACATCCTGGATTTGTATAAATGGTTATGACGTGAAATCTCGTCTACTTCACATTTTAAATTAAGGTTTCTAAAACCAATTAATATTATTTCCTTGGTCCAACACCTTTTTACCTAAATTTATATTAATATAACCTTAAATTAGATTAATCCCTATGGATTTCCCCTTTTAATTTATTAGACCCTCTTAACGTAATAGTTAAACATTAATTTCACTTATTTGCAATAAATCCACAAATTGGATTTCAAATTTCAAATAAATAAATAAATCTTGGTTTTTCACTTCTTAAATCACCCAAAACGTCATATTAAAATAAAGTTAACATTGATTGCATCTTATAGAATTAAGAAACTACAATGACAAATCAAAACTATACTAACTACCTAAATTTGGCCAAAGTTTTCAATCCATTTCACATTAAAGTTTATCAACTACCCAAATAGGTATCTTACAATGGTAACTATTCAACTTTTAATTACCTTTAAGTTTTATTTCAATTGTTCTCATTTATTCCTTACCAATGTTCGTTATCATTTATAAATGTTATGTCAGTTTCCTATTTTATTGCAATATTTTTATTTATTCATTCATTACTACATAACTTCATTTATTCCATTTACATTTCCAAACAAATTTGAATTCCTTTCAATTAATATAACCAATCAAATTTTTATTGACACTTTATTATTATTTTAATATACCCATTCCACAACTTTTAACCCTTATCTTTACGTTTCACACACTTGTAATATTTAATTGCATTTATAACAATTCAATGTTGGCATTTATTCCTATTATTTATTCAATGTTTACTGCCCCTTATTTCAATTTCTTCCATTTACAGTTGCGACTTCACTATTCACAGTTACTTTTGTATTACTCCTTTCCTATTTAAACCAAATATAACAAATTCCAATTAAATCCAATTTTTACCTTTAAAATAAGTCATAACATTCGAATAACTCTATTAAATTGGAATGTTTCATTTAAGTTTATAAATGATCCACTTGCATTAACATCATTGCTTAATTTATTCCAATTACCGTTTACACTCTTTTATTGCATTAAATCAATTTAATAATTTCATTAATTTCTCATATTAAATTTTATATCCAGGTAAAATCCTTTTCTACTTAATTCATTTGGATTTTATTACAATTTCTATAAATAGGTCTTAAGTCACCATTTACATAATTTAATTTAGCGTTTATTTCAATATTAGTTTTTAATTTAAAGTTTCTACTAAATTAAATTACAAAACTTATAAATTTTAACCAATTTTAATCCACTAAATTTACGGGTCGTTACACATAGGCTGCAAATGGGTATTCAAAGTAAAGGATGATGTATGATACAAGGATAGACTAGTTGCTAAAGGGTTTTCACAAAGAAAGAGATTGGAGTATGATGAGATATTCTCTCCAGTAGTAAGGCATACGTCCATCTGCACTTTTCTCGCTATCGTCATAGCTTATGACTTGGAGATGGAGCAATTGGACGTGAAAACCGCTTTCTTAACAAAGACTCAGATGAGACCATCTGCATGAAGCAACTGGAAGGATTTGTTGTAGATGGGAAAGATAATTGGGTTTGCAAATTGAAGAAGCCATTGTATGGACTTAAGTAATCGCCTAGACAATGGTATAAGAGGTTTGACTCTTTTATGCTTTCACTTGGTTTTGATCGTAGCATCAAAGACGCTTGTGTGTACTTCAAGTATTTAAAGAATGGTAGATGGGGGTACCTACTCTTGTGTGTAGATGATATGTTGATTGCTTCCAAGGAAAAGGCTGAAATCGAAAGTTTAAAGCGAAAGCTAAATGTGGAATTCGAAATGAAAGACCCTGGAGAAGCAAAGAAAATTTTGGATATGAAAATCCAAACGAATAGAATGGTAGGACTTTTTAACCTCACTCAAAAGGAGTACATCTGAAAGGTGCTTGCTCGGTTTAGCATGGAAGGGGCAAAGGAAATTAGCACACCCATGCCTTTGCACATACAGCTTTCTATTAAAGGCTCTCCAATCTCGAAAAAAGGATAAGGCTTATAAGATGAAGGTCCCATATGCAAGTGTAGTTGGTAACTTGATTTATGCCATGGTATTCACTAGGCCTGACATTGCATAGGCTGTTGGATTGGTGAGTGGATTCATGGAAAATCCTGGAAAGACGCATGTGGAAGAAATGAAGTGTATCTTCAGATACCTTAAAGGAACTCTAAACCATGAACTTGTCTTTGGCGACAGAGATAGAGATTTCAGCACGGTTGGATTTTGCGATTCCGACTATGCCGACGATAGAGATCGAAGGAAGTCAACCTTCGGATATGTGTTCACCATTGGTGGGAAAGCAATCAGTTGTAGAGCGAGGTTGCAGGCGATTATGGCTTTGTCCACTACAGATGTAACAACCCGAAATTTTCGGTCCCAAAAATTCTAGATAGTTAGGAAAAAGAAGAAAGAGATAGAAGAATAGAAACACCAACATCTCACATTCGTAGTGGATAAAATATAACAACAAATAATAACAGTTTACAAAAGAATTCTGTATCTGTTAATTACATTTATAGTACATCAGAGTTACACATATATACAGACACTGGATATACAAATCATCATGTCTCAGATATACAATAATATAGTACAACAGAAATACTCTATACGTTCTTGCCATCCAGCTCGCCTCCTGAGCTACAGAACATCCTTACCTGAAAATCTGTAATACTCGGTCTGACCAAAGCATTACATCAAAGTAACACCCGGGTTAGGCTGGAAACCAGCATGAGTAAACCCATCTAACATGGAATACAAAGCATACAACTTATATAAAACCCCGGGGTAACTCATATCAATTTACAAATTCACAATTTGTTATAAACATCACTTATTTCATACATCAATTTTCAAAGTACCAAAATTTAGATTAAATAGTCCAATTCACTTAAATCATTTCATTCCAGCCTATTGATTTCACATATCAATCTATAAAAATTCGAAGTGGTTTCGGGTATTTCCTAATACCCGACCATGTTCTTTTCGAGTCTCATGTCATCCTAACCCAAATTATCCATATGAAATACACTTCAAACTTTAAATACAGGATGTCCCTTTACACAACAATTCATCATTGATAGATACCCACAATATCCTGTCCGTCCAAACATATGATACTACAAAATATTTCATATCAGAGATATCAACTCATTCAAGGCATCCAATACCATTCAATCATCCATAAGCAAAGCTTGATCACTTCCAAATTAATTTAATTAATTCTAATTGAATTACTACCCTCAATCACTTAAATTCCTTCACTTAACATTAATTAATTTCAAATCAATTAATTAATCATCCCTTAATTATCCATCTCAATTAATCAACCTGGATTAATTATCCTTCAATTACATTCAAGTAATTATCTTTAGTTAATTACACAAATTAATTATTCTTAACCAAAAACATTAATTAATCTTTAATTACTTCACAAATTAATTAACTATAATTAATTACACTAATCCTTAATTACTTATATTAATTAATTTCTCATAAATCACTTATTATGGATTAATTGATCTTAATTAATCAACCTTTAATTACATTATTAATTATATAAATTAATGATTCCTAATTACATTTTACTTTATCCTAATTTAAATTAATTAAATTAAGTAATTAATCATTAATTAACCCACAAATATTAATCACTCTTGATTATTCTCAACCAGTAATTAATTACCTTTTTATTTACATCATTAAATAAATTAATGACTCATTTTATAAAAGAAGTTTAATGGAATTTAAAACCAAATTTATTTTTAAATTCAATATTCCACTTATCAATATAATTCATCACGGAATCTCAAATATTCATAACGTAGAATATTAAACAAACTAAATAATTTTGAGGAATCTAGTTGGATCCCTCCAACCTGTTTCCCTGCATCCACAGACGTTAGCACAATACGAATTCCTCTTCGAGGTGGAATATCGCGGCATATGGGATTAATATAATACCACCCGCTATTATGCGGCGCATAGGGTCTCATACGCTATATAATGCGGGAAATCAATCAACCAATATATACTATATACTACTATATATAATATAGCACATCAATCAGTTCAATCATCCAACAGATTATTTAAATTTAACCCTTTAACCAATATATACTATATACTACTATATATAATATAGCAATTCAATCAATTCAATCCCTTATTTTAAAATTTTAACAAGTAAGTTAAAATGTGTATAAGTATATTTTTATTTTTACTTTTGAACTACATATAAAAATACTCTATACAAGTCGAAAAATCAAATTTCTTTATAAACCCGTATATATTTTTTTCTTCCAAAATCTTATATAAATCCCTTATACATATATATATATAAATTTAAACTCTACAATGTGAAACTAGACAGTAAACATTCTTTACTGTAAAAAAACAAAATACTGTGTTATATATATATTCTGTAACAATAAAATAGTAAATTGCTTTACGTAGAACTTCCTTCCCAACATTTTATATATTTATATACTAAAACAAAAACAAGCCTTACGCTTTCCTGAAATATTTTTCCTCTCTTTTCTATACAGATTATAATATATATATATATATATATATATATATATATATATATATATATATATATATCTGTGTGTGTGTATGTATTTCTACTTCTCAGCAAATAACCTAACTGAATTTTATATTTTTTCTTTCTACAAAAATTTTCGATAAATAATAATGAACAATTTGAATTCAAAAGTTTTAAACTTACTTAACTACAAAAAATTTATTACCTTACTTCGTACTGGAACCCAAAGTCACGAGCTCAGCTTTACACGAGACTATCCCTGCAGCTCATCAACATTGCACCCATCACCGAGTGCCTCTGCACTTCAACCAGAGCCCCTACTTGAACCTCAAGGCGTCTCGCGACCCTCCAAAACACTTCGGCGCTTCCACGAACATGCGCACGATCGCCTTACTGTCGCCATCGATCTCGTTCCTACCCTCAATGTTGCACCCACCACCCTAAACCAATGAATATCCATCGTATAGCGAATCGATGAGCACACAATCCAAGAAATCGAACCCTAAATCGCCTACAGCCACGAACGCGACCACTCCTCAATCGCCAATGCGTATCCTCCAGCGCTCACGCGTGCTCCCTTGCTTCCCAAGATTGTCGATCGTGATTCAAGAACGCATCTCCCCTCTTTTTTTCCCAACATTGATTTTCGATTTCGACCCCTACTCCCCTCTTAATTTGTGAAACGAACTAATGAGAGAATGGGGAAACAAGATTCGGTATGAAGGCTAGAGAGGGAGACGAAGATGTAGTTTTAAATTGGGGATGGCTTCTTGAGTACGAGTGTTTATTTATAAAAATATCTTTGACTAGTTGACTTCCAATTTTATTATACTATAAAACTTCCAAAATGCCTCGTTAATTGCTACTAAAATTTCAAACTCCTCTTAAGGAGTGCCGCTAGGCGCTTATAATGTTATACCCCTATTTCGAACGCAATGCAAAAGGTTTCGAGCCCTAATTCGATCGTATGGAGAAGATAGCATTTGAACCTAGTTTTTATATTAAATTTCAATTTAATTTCAACGCGTTTATATATTGTACGTTCACACAACAATTCCGATCACTACGCAATTTTGAAATCCGATAATAGTACAATATTACGGATCAAATGGAACTGATTTCGGAAATCCGAGACTGTGTCTCGAAAGGCAATTTTTAAATACCAATTTAAACGATATATTTTCAAAACTTAACGAAACACTTCCAAATTCAACTTTAACCCTTTCACTATCTTCAGTATTATCAATATAAATTTTTACAAGCTTTCAAATTATTTTTTAACAGGCTTAAAACTCCAGATTCCACATTTTACCCAACTTTGAATTATTTAATTTAATAATTAAATTACCCAATAAACGGTGATATTTGAATTCAAGTTAAATATTAACTTTTAATTATTTAAAATCAACTAAATATTCCAATTTCAAATATTCATAATTTTCAGGTCGTCTCATTCCTCCTCCCTTAAAAGAATTTCGTCCCCGAAATTGCTGGTCTAGAAGAATGGTCCAATATCCGTTTACTTTTCCCAGAACCAACAATTCAACATCCTACCAACCACCTTCTACAGAAGACCCGTTATCATTCTAACTTCCCAAACTCTCCTATAGTTTCCAACAACATTATTTACTCTACTTATTCAAATTTTGAATCCAAATTCAAATTGTCAAAACTTTCTCAAAAAATTTCTAACTCTCTAAATTTCCAAAAAAAAATTCCAGCATCTCCTTTGCGCAGATAGCTCGGTACAACTAAAAAATGCCTCTACGTGCTCCCAAATTCCAAAAGAAAACAAAAAGCCAAGTGGCTAGATCAAAAACCCAATCAAATTTCATATAGAAATTTAAACACATACCTTTTTGTCGAGCAATTCAAATTTATCTTCTGAAATCAAAACCAATTTTCCTTTCCCTTTATAATACCTGCATATCCTACTAAGAAATAATGTTCAATTATATCATTCAAAAATTGCTTTACACATTTCTTTACAAAAGATTTCATATCTATTTTGATTTCTATTCGTTTATTCACAATCATCCATATTCACTTTTCTAATTCTTTAGTTCCAACTAAACAATTAGTTACACTTTCCATTTTCAAAATTCCTTATTTCAATTTCAATTTGAAATCATTTTATTGCTAACAAAAAATTTCTAACTCCCAAAATTTTCGAAATTTTTTGACAAAGTCTCCTTTGTACGGAGGAGCTTTTGCAATTTGACAAGAGATATAAATATATATACATCGTCCCACACGGTCGGAAAAATAAAAACAGCTCATATTTCCTATTTCTATTGCGTAGGCGTACCTTTATTTAGCATTTTTAAGCAAGCGGTTTACTATTTTAGCAATTAGCGCAACCAAATCCAGCCAAACGGCTTCCCGGTACCTGTACTTACTCAATTCAAATATGTAAGTTCAAAATCATGTAACTTAACAACATTTTACATATTTACCTAGTAAACATACGAGTTTCTATAAGCAATGCAGGTTAAACAATATTTATAAGCAACTTATAGGGTTCCGACGTTAATTTTAATTGTTTACAACCAATTCGTATACAACTTTATTTAGTTCAAATGGTTTACAACTCAATTGCTTACATTCAATTCATTTTTATGCAAAACAAACTCATATTCACTTCAATTGATCATAAAACCAATTTATTTAATCTTTATCAACTCATAGGATTTTAATTACCTTCGTTTACGCCAAACGACAATTAATTCTATGCAATTTTGATGATATCTATGTAAATAAATAATTACTTAAATTTTACAGCCAATTTAAATTGATTCCAACTCAGTTTATATTTAATTCCTTCCATTTTAATTCATTCACATCCATTTTAATTCAAATTCACCTTCTCAATTTATCAAAATAATATCCAAGCACATACTTAACTCATTTATACTCGAATTGGATTTCTTTGTAACTCAAATCATTTCTATTATAATCCAATTCCATTTTATTTGTACAACATCTCCACTTATTTTAATTCATTATCAATGCAAGTCGAATTCTATTATAATTCGAGTTTATCTCTAAACTTTATTATTAACTTACAATCCATTTTATTTAAACTAGTCAAATTTTATTAACATACTCTATCAAATATTTTATTTAGCTAATTAGCTACCTCCAACTTTTATATCAATATTCGATTTTATTACAAAAATCACTTCATTAAATTCTCTTAAGTTCAAATTTTGTTTTTCATAATTCCAGTTTGGATTTTCTTTCATTTTCCAAAATTCCAACACTTTTATTTTAAAAATTTAGAAATACCTTTAAATTCACATAATATTATTAATATAGCTTTTTATAAAAATACTTCTTATAACTCGATGTCTCAAATAGTCCATCCTTGTTCTCATAGAAATTTGATCATACGTTGATCAGGCATAGGACTAAAAATCAATAAGTACTTGGTAAACCCGTTTCAACACCCAGTGAAAATACTTGGGAAAGTAATTTTATTGAAAATATCGAAACAGTTTTTGAAAATAGAGGAAATATCTTTGGTGAGAATGCTCCGTAAAACAACACCCTCATCCATGGTCGCAGTTACATCCTGGGTTACGTTGCCATCGCAACAAAAGTCCATGTAACTGTAGGCACTCTGCGCCCCTCGATTACGCCATGGAACCCACAATAGATCACAGTTACATTCTAGGGTTACGTTGCCATCACAGCAAAAGTCCATGTAACAGTAGGCATCATCGCCCTTGATTTTCTCTGTCAAAATGAAACTTCTCCACTCCCACATAGGTCGCAGTCTACCGACGTATAATCAAACGCAGACTGTTGGCTCTCAGCGGAACACACGACTTTCGCTACGTTACTATAGGTCGCAGTCTACCGATATAAAATCAAACGTAGACTGTTGGCTCTCAGCGGCACGCACGACTTTCGCTATGGTCTGCAGTAGATCGCAGTGACATCGAGTTACACTGTCGTCACAACATAACCCAAATGCCTCTGCAGGCATCAGCGCCCTCGACTTTCGCTACACACTACTCATAATCCTCAGGAACTAGTTTTGTCCGGACTCCTCACAGGATCAACTTTAGAATCCCCCCTTAGGGTTCAAGGCAGTGCCACCCTATGGTACTCCTGAGAAGTTCATTTCAAGGGAGCGTCTTTTTCTCCAGAGCCATTTCCAAAACACTTTATACTATACACATATACTATCTTCCAAATCATACCCCTAGTATGAATCTCATATAAATATCCTTTTCTCCAAATTGATTGTCCCAAAATCGATAATTCTCAAACTAGGCTTTCCAAATTCCAATAATGATTTTACCCAAAAATCAAAAGCCTTTCCAAATCAAAAGGTTCCCAAAACCTTTTTCCAAAATCCTCATAAGATCCTTTATACATATATATATATATATATATATATATATATATATATATATATATAATTTAAAAACTTGAGATCATTTCAAACTTGTATAAAACTCCTTTATACTTCAAACATTTTTAAAATCCTTTTCTTCCGGCAATAGATTCAACAATGGGAAATTTATGTAACGACCCGGAATTTTGGGTAATATCGATTTAATAATCTGCAATAATAATTTAATTGGTTTGATAAATTTTCTTTATAATTTTAATTTAAATTGGTGAAATTAATCTTATTAAGGGTAACAAATATTTAATCTGGTTAGTGTGATCGATATCTTTTAACAATTTAAAATGGATAAGGTTTATTTTTCCAAAGCTAATGAAATTTTATTCTATTTATAATATATATAATTGATATATATTGTGAATTGAAATGCCTTTTGTTTAAAATAAAAGATGCATTTGCAAATTGTAATACATATGTAAGTATATGTTATAATTTGAATTGTTTTGAAATTTAATTTAAACTATTAATAATTTATGTGTGAATGAATATTGCAATTTTAAAGTTTTGTTTTAAATTAAATAAGATTTTTCAAAAGATAATTTAGTTTAATTCATTTATTTTCAAAATATAAGATTGTTATTTATTTTTAATAGGATAGTTTAAAAGGGTTTTAAACAAAGTTTTGTTTTGTTTTTCTTTTAAAGTATTTAAAATGAGAATAGTTTTAAAGGAATTCAAA
Organism: Allium cepa; assembly: GCA_030765085.1. Classification (NCBI taxonomy): domain Eukaryota; kingdom Viridiplantae; phylum Streptophyta; class Magnoliopsida; order Asparagales; family Amaryllidaceae; genus Allium; species Allium cepa. Next base: position 181,667,260 of record CM060940.1, read on the forward strand.
CAAGCTTTGTTTTGTTTTCTTTTAAATTGTTTACATTAAAAATAAATGTTTAAGATTTAAAACAACATGTATAAGATGTATATTATAACTAGCTTTAGAGCATTTCTTTAATAAAGTAAATTAAAGATGTAAGTTTATATCTACATTTAAACTAAATAAAGGATTATTAAAATACAAATGACTATGTGTTATCATCTTAAGTTACATTAGTAACACTTGTAAGCTTTTAAAAATAGGTTAGTGGCATTTGTTCAAATTATTAACAAGTGGCAACATATAATTTTAATTTTTAATAAATGTCTTTTAAGAAAACAAGCTTCTTTTAAAACATTTTCTTTCTTTCAAATGTTAATGGCAAAAAATCAGAAAAAAAACAAATTTCCAAAAATCTGAGAATAAAATCCAAAAGTAAATCTGAAATTCTTCACAACAATTAGATCTACAATCTTCGACCTGTTTTGAAGATCAATCTGCAAAATCAATTCTGCAACCTTTCAAATCTGCAACAATGAAATTTCAACCTGCAAATGTAAAGCCTGCAATTCAAAAAAATGTTCAAACCTGCAACATAAAATCTTCAGCCTGCATTTTCTAAATGAAGATCTGTTTCAATCCTTTAAAGCAACAAATAGAAGGCATTTACAACAGCATGCAAAGGATTTTCTTCAGCAAATGCATTTCTAAATTAAAGTTCAAGCCTGGAAGTTAAAAACTTGCTTTGTGCTGTGCTCTGCAATTTATCAGGTGAGTAAATGTTTTTAAAAACAGTTGATTTAAAATTTACTGCTATGCATGTGTTGATTGTCTTGAATTAAAATACTATAGTTTTAAATTTATATGAATTGTTATGTTTATGATGGATGAGTTTGTCTGTACATATACATGCTTGAATTTACTCTGATAAATTACTGCGAGAGTTCTGTTAAAAGAAACATTCAATACCAATAAAACAAATTAATATTTGATTTCAAAATTTAAATAGGAAGTTGTTTGTTAGTAGATGATGATGGTTTTAAAAATAATGCTAGGATTTTAACTTTGGCAAATAAGTTAAAAATAGGAAAAACACAGTGGAATACTGTTATTCATGATAAATCAAAAATCTTGATTTATAATTTGGATTACATGAATAAATTAGGGGGTTAGAATCATGATTTTTAATACATGTTTCATGATTTTTAGTTTGACTAATTATGAGAAATTTGGGTTTTTGTGTTTTTGGGGGTTTTGATGATTGCCATTGATCGGCACATTGATTTAAGCTAGATTTTTGGTTGAAGCTCGCTTAGATGTGGAGGACATTAGGAAAATGCTTTCGGATTTTTCCAATGATCGATTTGCTTGGAATCGAATGAACTAGGGTTACTTTGGTTTTTGGTTTCGGCTGTTTTGTCATGGCTTTTGCATCGAGGATTGGGGATCGGGTTTGACCGCATTTGGAGAGAATGGAGTTCTTGGGTGTGGTGTTCCTATGGTAGGGTCGACAAGGTTAATCGGCGATGAGATGATCGGCGATGGGGTGGTTTTGGAGTCTGTGCTTCCTGCTGTTTCATGCAAATGGGTCAAATTTCGATTCGTATTTTAATTTTTGATTCTGGGTGTGGATTCAGGCTCGCGGGGGGAGAAGTGATGATGGACGATGGTCGTGATGATCGGCGTAGGTCGGAGTTGTTGGTGTATGTGCACAAGTGGTCGTGTACGTTGGGTGATGGGTTTTGGGGAAGAGGTTGGAAGCGAGAAGGAATTCTCGTATGGATCCAGGAAAGACTCGAAGATTGCGTTTGAGACTTTACTTCGGGGCTGACTCGAGTTGATTCGAGTTCGTACTCGAGATTCTGGGAGTTGTGTTTGGGGGCATTGTTGTACTTTTTGAGCTGCTATTTTAAACCTATAATTTATACTAGATCGTATAATAATCTCGAGGGGAACAATGTAAAATCCAAACACTAAATTATAGATAAGTTTATATAGAAAACTAAGGATTAATTTGTTATTTTAAAATGAAATTTGAATTTATATTTCAAATTTAAAAATGTTTTAAGTGTTTGTTTTGAAAATAATTATCTTGATCAATTTTTAAAAATTCAAATATAGAAGAGTAATTTGAATTTAATTATTAAACCTAAGTTTTAATTTTGAAATAATACTTTTAATAACAAAGTTTTCAAATTTTATTTTAAATAGATATGTTTAAATGGATAATTAAAGTATTTCAGTTTGATTTTAAATCCCTTATTTTCAAATAAGGTTGTGATTGTGATTTTGAAAATCTAAATTGAATAATTTGTTTAAGTGTTAAAACTTGATTTAATTCAAATAATTTATTTATGGAAATAAATAAGTTTAATTATTGGGATAATTAACTTAAGAATACGTATTTAACATGTTTTGTTAATAAGATAAGTTTGATTTAAATTTTATGGTTATCTTAATTTATTAAAGATTTTCTTTAAATTTAGAAGTTAATTAATTGTTTAATTAATCTTAAATAATTAGTTAATTGTTTATTTAATTTTAATTAATTATTGATTTATTAAGTATGATTACTTCATGAAGTAAGCAAATGTTAATGTTGAATGATTAAGAATGGAAGTAATTAATATGGAGGAAATTAGCGGAGGTTACTCATGGGAGTGATTTAAATTGAAGTGATTTTTGGATAATCACCAAATGTTATCGATTAAGGAATTGATTAAATTAATTGTTTTAAAATTAATTAATTATGAAGTAATTAATTAATGAATTAAGAATTATTTAATAATGGAATTAATTATTTTTTAAGTAATTAATTAAGAAAGTAATTAAGATTGATTAATAAAAGTAATTAGAGATAATTACCTATGCAAGTAATTAAGAGTTAATTACTTAATTATTCTAGTTAATTAATTAATGTGATTAATTAGTTAATGAATGAGATTAATTTAAGATTAATTACTAAGTGTAATTAATTAAAATTGTAATTAATTAATAAAGTAATTAATTAAGAATTTATTTATTAATTTAACTATTTAATAATTACTTAATGAAGTAATTAAGATTTATTAATTAAAGTAATTAATCAAAGGGTTAATATAATTAATTAGGAAGTTAATTAATTAAGATAAGTAATTACAATTGTTAATTATTGTTTATGATTAATGAGATGATTAATTACAAGTTAATTATTTAATTAATTAAAGGATTATTAATTAATAAAGATTTTTAATTAATATAATTAATGAAGTAATTAATTTAAATATGATTAATTAATTATAATTAATTAAGGATTAATGTAATTAATTATAGTTAATTAATTGATGAAGGATCATTAATTTTGTAATTAATGATAGTAATTAAAGGCTAATTACTGAATATGGGTAAGGATAATTACTTGAACGTAATTAAAGGATAATTAATCGAAGAAGATTAATTAAGGAAGATCATTAAGAGATAATAATGAATTTGATTTGTAGTAAATCAATAATCCAAGTGATTAAAGGATAGTAATTAATTTAATTAAAAGGTTAATTAAATTGATAATCAATTCTGCTATGGGTGATTGATTAATATAGAATGGTTGATATTGGATGACTGATATTGAATGTTGAATGGTATTGGATGATTGATATTGGGTGATTGGTTAATATTGGATGATTTGGATGACTATGATATTTGTGATATGCTGCTTTGTGAAGATAAATATTGATATGTATTATCTATTGTGATAATGTTATTCATCTATCTGTTTATATCATCCTGAATAAGTTAAACTGTTTAAATCCCTTAAGTACAACTTGGACATTAAAATGGCGTTTGGTTTCGGTGAGACAGGGATCAGGTTTCCATATTTGGATATCCAAAAACCACATCGATTCCAATTAAACGTTAGGTCGTTAATCCAAGTGGAGCAAGTGAAGACTCGAGGTGTAAGGGCTATACGTCTGTATAACTCTATGGCTGATTCCGTAATGAGTTTGACGGAATAGTACTTATAGGTTCGAGATGGAGATTTAGAGTACAAGGGCTATGGTCGTTGACTCTGAGGGTGATTCCAATAATGAGTGCAACGAGATAGTGCCTTCGGTTTCGTTCGAACCCGGAACGAACTTGTATGGATTGAATGCTTCCAGCACGTCGTCAGGTGGACGATGAGCATTCTAAGATAGATGTGTTCTATAAAGGTAACGCAGCCTCAAGCCTCATCAACCGGGAATGGCTAAAACAGGGGAGGTGCAGCAAGGCTTCGTGGGTTGCTCCCACTGGAGAGCAAGATTTACTCCTGTCTAGAAGTCCCTTTTTATTCGGCTGTGTGGGGCGGTTGATCCGGACAACTGCCGGGGTTGTTATGTTCGGGACTGTTCAGTAAGGAATGGTCCCGGCCTTGTGTTGCAGGGGAGTGGGAGTACTCCTCGGTACGGTGATCTAGGCCACGTACTGTGACGGGCGGTACCCCAGTAGCCCTGCCATTGATGGAAACCCATTCTTCCTACGAGACCCTACGGTTTTGATTTTATTACCCACTTTTGTGGCTAGTAGGTGGAATTTAATCATGTAACAATTTCGGCTATTTCTTATTTACTTGAAAACCCTAGACACTATTATAATATCACTGGATTTCCTATCAAATGTTTTGGTTAGCGTAAGGTAAAAACTTTTCCATGTTTATGTGTGGGAAGTCTTACGTGATACCTTTTCTTTTCAAAGAATTTTCTAAAGTTAAGCAATCTTTAAACCGTTTACTCACACCAGACCCCTGTCTGACCCGAGTGTTTATTTTCTGTTTTATTAAACTCTTGGGTACTCATATTATGTATGAGTAGTCAAGTGATTTAGGTTAGCTTGACGAGTTCTGGAGGAGATATGGAGAAGGAGGCTTCCACATGTAGATATTATGATTCCGCTGTGTATGTTGTATCTCTGTCTTGTATACATGAGTTGTATGAATTAGACAGATGTTTATAACTGTCTAATATGTGTTGTAAAGTTGTGTAACTCTGATGTAATCTGATACTATGTAATATTTTATGTGATATATTATATTTTATTCGTTCCGCTGTGAGTTATCTGTTGTTGTGTTCTTCTTTCTCTTTCTTTTCTTCTTCTTTCTCTTTCTTTTCTTCTTCTATCCCTTTCTTTCTTCACTAGTGATGCGATTTCCTGGATATGGGAAGTCGGGTCGCTACATTTGGTATCAGAGTAGGTTGAGTGAATACCTAGGCTCTGTAGTGGTTTCTTTCTTGAGAGAGCGTACTTGTAATTTTTATATATAACTATATATATATCTACCTAATCTGTTGGGTTATCTGTTCGGATTTTCCAACATAAGTTATAGAGGTAGATAGTGGAGTAGTGGTTTGTGTGTGTAACACGATTACCACTGATGGAAGAGGTCCATATTTTGAGGTTGGAAGTATTTGTCGAGACTGTAGACCTAGTACCGTCTCGAGTGAGATTTGTTGTTTGGAGTAAGGATTTCTCTGATATCCAAAGGAAATATTTTGAAGATTCGGAATTCGTCTTTAAAGTGTAAGTTTGAATTCCGCTCGGGTAAGCGAATTTTTCTTGAGTTTGGATTTGATGGAAGTGCAGTAGTAAGTGATGGTATCTTGATAACTGCATGATGAGATGCAGTATTGGATATTTTCCGGAGAAGTTTTCTCTTAAAGCAGTTTTAAAGGTGGTTGAGGAGCAGTCTTTACCTGATCAGGGGAGACTCGTCTGTGTAGAAGTTATCTGCATCTTCAATATGGAAGTTGGCTGTTCTGGAATATGTGACTAAGGTCTATGAGTTGCTTCGCTTCGGCATGGTCTCGTTTGTCGTATCTTAAGGAGAGTGAAGTGTTGATGCTTGGTTTGGAGCCCGAGTTTCTTTTGGATTGTTTGCCATCTCGAAGGTTCTGTTGTGAGGTTTGTTGATAGTCTTGGTTTTTGAGAAGCATTTGGATTAGAAGTCTTTGGATAGCTGTGGTGGCAGTGTAACGTGAAGTGTTCGGTGTGCTGACGAAAAGGTCTTTTAGCTTTGCAGTATCATCGAGGTAGAGTTTGGAAGCAGCAAGTTGGTTGTTTCTCCGATGGTTCGGGAATCTTGGTGTTTATTCTAGTAGCAGCCCGGGCAGTTGGTGATGTGTTCTTGAAGGGTTAACCTTGTTTGGAAAAGTTTAAAGCTGTTCTAATTGGTAAAGAGAGGACAGTTTCTTTGGAATCCGAACTAGGTAGTATCGCAAAAGTGACTTGCGATTAATTTGGGAATTTTTCTTGGGTTATCTTTATTTGAGACTGAGGATTCTCATGAGGAAGTAGGAGCTGTTGATGTAATCAGAAGTTCGTCTACATCTGGGGTTGAGTTCTATTTTGTTTTGATTCCAGAAGCGATTTTGGTGGTTAGCCTAGTAGGAGAGCTGGTGTAGCAGCTCAAGAAATTATTTTTGGAATTTGGATTTGGTTAGATCTTGTTTTTGAATTGGATTATGTAGTAAAGTTGTGTGACCGAGTCGGATGTGTCACTAAGATTATATGGATTTGATGAACAAAATTTCTGGTATATATTGGAAAAGTTTGTATTCGTGTTCATCAACTGTTTTTATCTATTCCGGAATCAGAGTTGTGCAGCGGAAGCGAGGTAGCAGCTGTGCAAGGAAGGAAGCAAGTTCTGTTTGCTATTGCTTGAGTAGTAGAGTTTGTGTTCTGGATTTCGACGGATCTTGGAAGACTTTTCTGCTTGATAGGATCTAGAAGCTAGTTTGCTTTGGTCTAATTGTTTCTAGAAGTATCAGCATAGGTTGAGCTGATCAGGAAGAGATTGGCAGCCCAGGATTGTCTGTTGAGTTATACAGATATGAGATAAGGAGTTTTGGAATTCGAAGTTGGAGACTTCAGTGTTGTTGGATTTCTCTGGTTAAGAGAGCAGAAATTGAGTAAGATTGGTTGGTTAGTGCTTTGGCATTTGAGATTTCTTATCTGTGTTCTGATAAGATAAGATCTGCTGTCTATGAGATTGAATTGCCAGTTTGGATAGCTGGAATTCATTATATTTCACATACCTCTGAGGGAGTACGTGTATGATTCATCATTGGTTGTTGAATCTGTAGTTCAGTTGGAGTTGGATGTTGAGCTGGATCTAAGGATAAGCTGATGTTCTGTTCAGATTGGTGGATCTAGAGAAGAGAGGAGCTCTGGATTTTTGTGGTGTAGTTTGTTAGTTTAGCTTCGGTGGAGCGAGTCTCCCGGTGATTTTTTTTTACTTGGGAAACTCGAAATAGTATTAGAATTTTATTCTGACATATGTCAGGATAATTAGTTAAGTTTGTTTGTGTGATTGATTGCTTTGGTTGTTAGTTACCGGTTGTAGGAATGCTTTACTAATTGAAATTAAAATCTTTGTTGGATTATTAAATTAACTTTGCTTTTAAATTTCGGGGACGAAATTCTTTTAAGGGGGGAGGATTGTAACGACCCGGAATTTTGGGCAATATCGATTTAATAATCTGCAATAATAATTTAATTGGTTTGATAAATTTTCTTTATAATTTTAATTTAAATTGGTGAAATTAATCTTATTAAGGATAACAAATATTTAATCTAGTTAGTGTGATCAATATCTTTTAATAATTTAAAATGGATAAGGTTTATTTTTCCAAAGCTAATGAAATTTTATTCTGTTTATAATATATATAATTGATATATATTGTGAATTGAAATACCTTTTGTTTAAAATAAAAGATGCATTTGCAAATTGTAATATATATGTAAGTATATGTTATAATTTGAATTGTTTTGAAATTTAATTTAAACTATTAATAATTTGTGTGAATGAATATTGCAATTTTAAAGTTTTGTTTTAAATTCAATAAGATTTTTCAAAAGATAATTTAGTTTAATTCGTTTATTTTCAAAATATAAGATTGTTATTTATTTTTAATAGGATAGTTTAAAAGGGTTTTAAACAAAGTTTTGTTTTGTTTTTCTTTTAAAGTATTTAAAATGAGAATAGTTTCAAAGGAATTTAAACAAGCTTTGTTTTGTTTTCTTTTAAATTGTTTACATTAAAAATGAATGTTTAAGATTTAAAATAACATGTATAAGATGTATATTATAACTAGCTTTAGAGTATTTCTTTAATAAATTAAATTAAAGATGTAAGTTTATGTAATATCCCGGAATTTTGGACAATTTAAATTTAATAATCTGAGTTTAAATTTAAATTGAATTGACGATTTTGTTAATAAATTTGGTTTGATTTAATAATCTTCTTTATTTAAATATTTAATTTGTGAAATTATTTTTAATAAGTTAATAAATCTGTTTTCTATTTAATAATGTATATGTATTTATATATATATTAAATAGACAAGTTATTTTTAATTAAATTAGTATAGCATAATTTTAATGTTTTGAAAATAGGAATTGAGATTTATCTTTGAATTTAAGCTTTTCAAAAATAAAATACTATATGATTTTAATATGTGAGATAAATGTTTTAATTAGTTTAAAATTCATTTTAATTCAAGTTGAATATTAAAATAAGTTATAAAATGTTTGTGTTATTCTTTTTAAAATATTAATTTATAAAATGTGATTTGTTAAATTAATTTGAAATTTAAAATACAATTTAAAATATGAACATGCATTCATTAAGTTTAATTTTCTTTAACACTTAATTTAAATAACAAAAACATTTATTAACACTTAATTAAATAACAAGACATTTACAAATACATGTGTAAACTTATCATCAATTTAAAATGACAAATGTAATAGCTCAAGCCATGTGTCATTGTTTAATTTTGTTTTCCTTTAATTTTAATTTAAATCAAACATTTTTATTTAAAACTTGCATACATTCATTTCTTTAGCTCTTTTTCATTCTTCATTCTAAAAAGAAATCTGAAATTTTGTTCAAATGCATTTCTCAAACAAGTAAACAACTTGCATTCAACTCCTCTCTTATTCAAACATTCAAAAACCTGCAAATTATTCCCTGTAAACACTTGCATTTCTCAAACCTGCATTACACAAGACCCTGTAACTCCTCAAACCCAAAATACAAACCTGCATACAACCATGAAAAAAGCAAGAAAACCTGCATATGTGTAAACTAAAGCTGGAAACAAATGCAAGTTGTATTTGCATCTGCAACCTGCATTTCATCTAGAGCATGCAATTGAATCTGGTTAAGCAAGAAGCCTGCATTCATGAATCTGTGCTCTGCAATTTTAAAACTGTGAGTAACATAACTTCTTTTTAAAAATTAAGTATATAAAAAAAATGGTTGCTTGATTTGTTCATGGGAATAGGAGTCTTATCTATGTTGTTAAATATATTGCTGAGTAGATCTTTGTGTATGGATGAATGCATGTTTGATTCACTTAAGAACTGACTGTTTACTGTTAAGCAAGTGATAAAATTTCTTTCTTTCTTATGATCTGGTTGAGGTTATAGCTTGAAATTGAATGAAAATTGTTTATTTTATGATGAAGTAAACTTAAAAATTTATGTAAGATAAATCAATATCAGTAATTCCTGGAAACATAAATAACAGAGTAAAATTTGTATAAGTGAAAATTTAAGCATTTCAATTCAATACTTCAGGGTTATAAACCAGATCATAAAACAAAATTATGATTTTTTAAAATAGGATTTGATTTTTAGTGTTAATTCCAGAATGCAGTTCATATTTTATTGTATTGACATTTTGGGTTCCAAGTGATAATTCATGGGTTCGAATGGGTTGTAATTTGTCCTGGAGGTGGAGAGGAGATCACTGATTTTAGGAAAAATCTTAGATTGAGTTGAATTTAAAATTTTAGATTGTAATTCGGGTTTCTAGATTTAGAACCCTAGTTTTTACTGGGGTTAAGAACTTTAGTATTGCTGCTTCATCAATAGTTCGAGTTCAAAGATCCTTTGGGAATGGATAGATGATGTGTTGATGGGGTTGTCGCCGGAGTTGGAAGGGTGACGTTGGTCGGAGGTGATGGGTTGAAGCGTTGACAGGTTGATCACTGAAAGAGAGAAAATTTTCCAGGTTTTGGTTTAAAAACTTGAATTCAAATTCAAGTTGTATTATGGGATTTTGAGGGTTGAAGGTGGATGTGGGGATTTTGGTAGATGGAGGATGGCCTGAGATGATGGCCAGTGATGGCCGGAGTAGGGGAGTGGGTGCACAGGGGTGTTGTGCATGTTGGTGATGATGGGGTATGTTATTGGGTTGCAGGGTTTTTGTACTCGGGTTGGTCTCGGGTAAATGGGAAGGGAAACTCGAAGCCAATATGTTGTTTTCTCGGAGTAGATTATAGGATAGCTCGGGTTGATATGTGTTCAGGTTTTAACAGAGCCGGTTTTCTCAGGTTTTAATTTTTTTTAAAGATAGGAATTTAAATATAAACCCAAACTTGAACTAAGTATAAAGCTTAAACTGAATTTAAATATAAATTCAATTATTTTAATTTTAAGTTTGAAATAATTTAAATTTTGAAAATTTTATTTGTACTTAAGTAAAAGCAGAAAACCTGTTTTCCAGGTTTGTTAAGTTTTGAAGTAAAGATAAATTGCAAACTAAAAATCCGAAAAGAAGTTTGAATCTAGAATTTAATTTAAATTCAATAAGTTTAAATTTTAAATCTTTTAATTAAATTTGAAATGCTTTTAAATCCAAGTTTGGTTTTAAAACTAAAAACAGAAACAGTCTTTCTGTTTTAAAAATTTAAAAGCAAAATTTCAAAATAATAATTTGAAGTTCAAACTGGAAGTTAAACCTGGGAGTTAAATTTGAAGTAAATAGTTTAATTCTTGAATTTGAAACATTTTTGAATTCTAGAATATAATATGTTTTAACTAAAACAGGAAGCTGTTTTCTGTTTATATGTTTTAAATTGGAAAGAAAAACTTTAAAATGCAACTGAAATTTTAAATCAAGTTTAAATCTGGAGAACAAAAATATGGAACCTGAGTTTGAATTTAAAAACTGGAAATTTAAATTTAGACTTTAAACTTTTTAAAGAATAAAGGAACATTGGTTTGGATTTTAAACTATGAGTTTTAAATCATGGAATAAGAATTTAAAATAAATTTAAATTCAGGTTTGAAACCTGAGATTTTACCTTAATGGCAGTTTTCAAAATTAAATAAGTTTTTTTTTAAATTAAAATTTGTTTTAACTATTTTTGAAGGTTTAAATAATTGGACTTTGAAATAAAGATGGAGATGTAAGTAAAATTTTAAATTTATAAGATTTAATCTGAAATGGAAATTTAAAATTGTGTTTCAATTTGAATTTAAAAAAGAAATTTTTAAATTTAATTTTGTTGAAACAAAGTGTTTAAAATACTTTGTATAAAGAAGAATGTTTCTTAATTTTGAACTTAAGAAAATTAGTTTCATTTAAATTATTAAATTAATTTAATGGAATATTAGTTATTTAATTAATTATTAATGTGAATGATTAATTAAGTAATTAATAATTTTTTTAAAGTTAATTAATTAGACTTGAGATTAATTAATTAAGGTTAATTAATCTATAGTTAAAGATTGTTAATTAAATTTTAATTAACGATTAAAATTTATTTAATGATTTAAATTAACACTTAATTAATTAATAATTTGAGATTAATTAAATGATAATTAAATATTAATTAATAGTTCATTAATAATGGTTAATATAAATCAATATCTTAATTAAGTAATTAAGGAATGTTAATGAAGGACATTAACTTAAGATTATTTTAACAATTAATTAATGTGATTAATTTTTAATAATTAATTATATTAATTAATTATTAATAATCAATTGTTTATGTTAATTACTTAATGAAAGTAATTAATGAATTAATTACTTGGTGTAATTAATTTGATTAAGGTAATTAGTTTAGATTAATTAAGTTTAATTAATTTAAACATTTGTGGATTATTGATAATTGCTTATGTAATTTATGAATTTGTAATTACTTGAGGAAGTAATTAATTAATAATTACAGGATGTAATTAAAAATATTTATTATAGAAGTAATTTGGATTTAAATTACTTTGAAAATTAATCAAGGAATAATGGAGATAATTAATTAAGAGTAATTAATTTATGGGATAAGTGACTAAAATAGTTAATTACTGGATGGTTATTAATCATGGGTGATTAATATATATATGTTGTTTAAATTGCAGATTAATTACTTTTGTAATTAATTTATATTTAGAGATTGATTAAATATAATTAGAAATCATTAATTAATTAATGATGTAATTGGGAATTGATTAATTTTTGGTATAATTAATAATGAATAAGTGATTAATGTAATTTTAATTAATTAAGTAACTAAGAAATTACAAGTTAATTATTTGTAAAGGGTTTAATATAATTAACTTGTATAATTAATATTAAATGCTAATTACTTATTGTAATTAGATATGGTTAATCAATAAGGATTAAGTGAAGTGAATATTGAGATGATGATTTATGGATTGATTTGTAATCAATTGAAGATTAAGATAAGCAGAATTTTATTGATGAAGTAACTAATTTAATTTATTTTAAATTAATTAGAGATTAAGTAATTAATTTAATTCATTTTAAATTAATTATAAATGGTGTGATCATTAGATAGTTGCTTATGTTTGATGAATGGTATTGGTTGCCTGGTATGTTTTGTAATCTCAGTTATGAGATGAGTAGTGTATGTGATATGGATGCATTGGTTGCTTTTGGATGATAATATGAATTATCTGATTATGATATAAATTATCTGTTGATAATGATAAGGTTGATTATCTATTGTGTTGTGAATTATCTGTCTGTGTGTATTTAGATAATGAATTGAATTGTTTTAAACTTAAAACAACTTGGACCTTAAAAGACACGCTTTGGATTTCGATGAGACCCGGATCGGGTTTCCATATTTGGATATCCGAAAACCACATCGATTCCAAGTTAAACGTTAGGTCGTTAATCCAAGTGGAGCGAGTGAAGACTCGAGGTGTAAGGGCTATACGTCAGTATAACTCTATGGGTGATTCCGTAATGAGTTTGATGAAATAGTACTTATAGATTCGAGATGGTGATTCAGAGTGCAAGGGTTATTGTCGTTAACTCTGAGCGTGATTCCAAAACGAGTGTAACGAGATAATGCCTTCGGTTTCGTTCGAACCCGGAACGAACTTGTATGGATCGAATGCTTTCATAACATCGCCGGGTGGACGATGAGCATTCTAAGTGATATGTCCTATAAAGGTAATCGTAGCCTCAAGCCTCATCAACCGGGAATGGCTAAAACAGGAGAGGTGCAGCAAAGCTTCATGGGTAGCCCCCACTTGAGAGCAAGATTTATCCCTGTCTAGAGGTTCCTTTATTTTCGGCTTAGTGGTGCGGTTGCTGATCACAACCGCGGGGTTGTCTTGTTTGGAACTATTCAGTAAGGAATGGGTCCGGCTTTGTGTTGTAGGGGATTGGGAGTAATCCTCGGTATGGTGATCTAGGCCACGTACTGTGACGGGCGGTACCCCAGTAGCCCGGCCATTGATGGAATCCAAAATCCAATAAGTGCCAACGGTTTTGATTGTAAACTTATGTAGCTGGAATTTAATAAATGTAACAATTTCGGCTATTTCTTATTTACTTGAAAACCCTAGACACTATTATAATATCATCGGATTTCCTATCAAATGTTTTGGTTAGCGTAAGGTAAAAACTTTTCCATGTTTATGTGTGGGAAGTCTTACGTGATACCTTTTCTTTTCAAAGGTTTTTCAAAGTTAAGCAACTTTAACCTGTTACTCACACCAGACCCATGTCTTACCCGGAGTTATTTCTGTTTTTCTTTAACTCTTGGGTACTCAAATTTTTACGAGTAGCCAAGGGAATTCAGGTTAAGATTCAGCTTAGCTTTGACGAATTGTGAAGGAGCAATGGAGCAGGAGGCTTCTGCGTATAGTTATATAGTTTTCCGTTGTGTTGGTATCTCTGAGTTTTTCTGTATTGTGTATTGAGTTGTAATAACTAGACAGGTGTTTATAACTGTCTAGTATGTGTTATATATGTCTGTGTAACTCTGATATTTGATGTATATTATGTAATACTTATGTTATTAATATAATTTATTCGTTCCGCTGTTGAGATTCTTGTGTTGTTTCTTCTTTCTTTTCTCTTTTCTATCCCTTTCTTTCTTAAGGATGACGCGATTTTCCGGGAGTGGAAAGTCGGGTCGTCACACTTGGTATCAGAGCCTTAGGTTGAGTGAATACCTAGTCTTTGTAGTGGTGTCTATCTTGAGAGAGCGTATTTGTATTTTTAATATATATATATGTATGTATGTATATATATAATTGTTTCTACCTATTTGTTGGATTACCCGTTTAGGTTTTTTCCAATGTAAGTTATAAAGGTAGATGAGGTAGAAGTGTGTGTAACACGACTACCATTGGTTGGAGTTTGATGGATGAGGTTGGTAGTGTACTTGTCGAGACTGTAGACCTAATACTGTCTCAAGTGAGTTTTGCTTGGTGTAAGTACTTCATCGATCTCTGAAGGTAGCCTGTAAAGGTTCGGAGTTCACCTTTGAAGTGCAGAATTGAGTTTTGATCTGTCGGTAGGGTAGAAGCAAGTGAGTGATGGTATTTTGATATCTCAGGAAGTTGTAGCTGCGTGATGAGATGCAGTAACTATGGATATTTCCGAAGCTAGTTCTTTGGAATAACAGTAAGAAGTGAGTCTGCTCGGTGATGTGGCTGAGTTTAGCAGAGTGTTCTGAGTTGGTAAGGAGTCTTCTGGCTGAGTAGTTTTTCTAAAGTAGAGTTCAGAAGCAGCAGAGTGGATTCATTTCTCTGGTAAGTTGGCTAAGCCAGCATAAGCTATTCTGATTGGTAGAAAGAGAGCAGTTTCTTTGGATTTAGGCTGAGCTGATCGCAAAAGTGACTTGCGATAGTTTAGTGTTCTTTTGGATTATTGGAGTTTGGTCTGGTGGTTCAGTTAGTAGATAAATGGTTCCTTGAGATAGAAGTTGGTGAAGTAACTCAGGTTTGGGAGAAACATCTGAGTTTTCTTATGGGTATATGGAATCCATATTTCTGTGCTGGGTTGTCTAGTCTGTGCTTGTGCTATTCTTCAGCATTTTCTTCTGTTACGGATCAGAGTTGTGCAGCGGAAGCAGTTGGGGGTGTTTCTGTTTTGTCTTTTCCGGAAAAGGAGAAGTTTGTTATGTCTTCTGTTGTTGAGAAGCAGGGAGTGTGTTCTTGGTTTTGGATTGGTCTTGAGGAGATCATTGGATTGTTTTGATTCAGTCTGTTTTTAATGGAATCAGCAAGAGTTGAGCTGATCAGGATGGATGTTGCTAGCCCAGGATCGTCCGAAGAGTTTTTATGGATAAGAGGCAGAGAAATTTGGATTCTGCAATGGGAGATTGGATTTTGGGATAAGTTTTCTCTGATCCAAGGAGCTATAAGTTTTGGCATGTCTGTAAGGCTAACTCCGAAGTGTTTTGTTTTCTTCTGTGATGGGTAAGATCAGTATTTGGTTTTCTTGAGTTGAATTTGCAGCTTGGATAACTGGGATTCAGAGTGTTTCACGTATCTCTGAGGGAATACGTGTTTGATATTTCTGGTTGTTGAACTAGCAGTTTAGGATGGATTGGTTGTTGAGTCAGACTCGTTTGTAGTCTGATATTTTGTACAGAATTGTTGTTAGGAGCTCTATAGCTTAGTAGTATTGATTGATTGGATTCTATAGAGCAAGTATCCCGGTATATATATACCGGGGAAACTCGTGAAAGTTTTATCCAAAATTCTTTTGGATAATTAGATTTGTTCTGATTATGTGAATTGGTTGCTTTGGTTATTGGCATATGATTAACATATGCTGTGTTTTAAAATAAAATCTGTTAATAGATTATTAAATTACCTTTGTTTTAAATTTCGGGGACGAAATTCTTTTAAGGGGGAAGGATTGTAATATCCCGGAATTTTGGACAATTTAAATTTAATAATCTGAGTTTAAATTTAAATTGAATTGATGATTTTGTTAATAAATTTTGTTTGATTTAATAATCTTCTTTATTTAAATATTTAATTTGTGAAATTATTTTTAATAAGTTAATAAATTTGTTTTCTATTTAATAATGTATATGTATTTATATATATATTAAATAGACAAGTTATTTTTAATTAAATTAGTATAGCATAATTTTAATGTTTTGAAAATAGGAATTGAGATTTATTTTTGAATTTAAGCTTTTCAAAAATAAAATACTATATGATTTTAATATGTAAGATAAATGTTTTAATTAGTTTAAAATTCATTTTAATTCAAGTTGAATATTAAAATAAGTTATAAAATGTTTGTGTTATTCTTTTTAAAATATTAATTTATAAAATGTGATTTGTTAATTTAATTTGAAATTTAAAATACAATTTAAAATATGAACATGCATTCATTAAGTTTAATTTTCTTTAACACTTAATTTAAATAACAAAAACATTTATTAACACTTAATTAAATAACAAGACATTTACAAATACATGTGTAAACTTATCATCAATTTAAAATGACAAATGTAATAGCTCAAGCCATGTGTCATTGTTTAATTTTGTTTTCCTTTAATTTTAATTTAAATCAAACATTTTTATTTAAAACTTGCATACATTCATTTCTTTAGCTCTTTTTCATTCTTCATTCTAAAAAGAAATCTGAAATTTTGTTCAAATGCATTTCTCAAACAAGTAAACAACTTGCATTCAACTCCTCTCTTATTCAAACATTCAAAAACCTGCAAATTATTCCCTGTAAACACTTGCATTTCTCAAACCTGCATTACACAAGACCCTGCAACTCCTCAAACCCAAAATACAAACCTGCATGCAACCATGAAAAAAGAAAGAAAACCTGCATATGTGTAAACTAAAGCTGGAAACAAATGCAAGTTGTATTTCCATCTGCAACCTGCATTTCATCTGGAGCATGCAATTAAATCTGGTTAAGCAAGAATCCTGCATTCTTGAATCTGTGCTTTGCAATTTTAAAACTGTGAGTAACATAACTTCTTTTTAAAAATTAAGTGTATATAAAAAAAATGGTTGCTTGATTTGTTCATGGGCATAGGAGTCTTATCTATGTTGTTAAATATATTGCTGAGTAGATCTTTGTGTATGGATGAATGCATGTTTGATTCACTTAAGAACTGACTGTTTACTGTTAAGAAAGTGATAAAATTTCTTTCTTTCTTATGATCTGGTTGAGGTTATGGCTTGAAATTGAATGAAAATTGTTTACTTTATGATGAAGTAAACTTAAAAATTTATGTAAGATAAATCAATATCAGTAATTCCTGGAAACATAAATAACAGAGTAAAATTTGTATAAGTGAAAATTTAAGCATTTCAATTCAATACTTCAGGGTTATAAACCAGATCATAAAACAAAATTATGGTTTTTAAAAATAGGATTTAATTTTTAGTGTTAATTCCAGAATGCAGTTCATATTTTATTATATTGACATTTTTGGTTCTAAGTGATAATTCATGGGTTCGAATGGGTTGTAATTTGTCCTGGAGGTGGAGAGGAGATCACTGATTTTAGGAAAAATCTTAGATTGAGTTGAATTTAAAATTTTAGATTGTAATTTGAGTTTCCAGGTTTAGAACCCTAGTTTTTACTGGGGTTAATAATTTTAGTATTGTTGCTTCATCAATAATTCGAGTTCAAAGATCCTTTGGGAATGGATAGATGATGTGTTGATGGGGTTGTCGCCGGAGTTGGAAGGGTGACGGTGGTCGGAGGTGATGGGTTGAAGCGTTGACAGGTTGATCACTGAAAGAGGGAAAAGTTTTCCAGGTTTTGGTTTAAAAACTTGAATTCAAATTCAAGTTGTATTATGGGATTTTGAGGGTTGAAGGTGGATGTGGGGATTTTGGTAGATGGAGGATGGCCTGAGATGATGGCCAGTGATGGCCGGAGTAAAGGAGTGGGTGCACAGGGGTGTTGTGCATGTTGGTGATGATGGGGTATGTTATTGGGTTGCAGGGTTTTTGTACTCTAGTTGGTTTCGGGTAAATGGGAAGGGAAACTCGAAGCCAGTATGTTGTTTTCTCGGAGTAGATTATAGGATAGCTCGGGTTGATATGTGTTCAGGTTTTAACAGAGCCTGTTTTTTCAGGTTTTAAATTTTTTTTTTAAAGATAGGAATTTAAATATAAACCCAAACTTGAACTAAATATAAAGTTTAAACTGAATTTAAATATAAATTCAATTAGTTTAATTTTAAGCTTGAAATAATTTAAATTTTGAAAATTTTATTTGTACTTAAGCAAAAGCAGAAAACCTGTTTTCCAGGTTTGTTAAGTTTTGAAGTAAAGATAAATTGCAAACTAAAAATCCGGAAAGAAGTTTGAATCTAGAATTTAATTTAAATTCAATAAGTTTAAATTTTAAATCTTTTAATTAAATTTGAAATGCTTTTAAATCCAAGTTTGGTTTTAAAACTAAAAACAGAAACAGTCTTTCTGTTTTAAAATTTTAAAAGCAAAATTTCAAAATAATAAGTTGAAGTTCAAACTGGAAGTTTAAACCTGGGAGTTAAATTTGAAGTAAATAGTTTAATTCTTGAATTTGAAACATTTTTGAATTCTAGAATATAATATGTTTTAACTAAAACAGGAAGCTGTTTTCTGTTTATATGTTTTAAATTGGAAAGCAAAACTTTAAAATGCAACTGAAATTTTAAATCAAGTTTAAATATGGAGAACAAAATTATGGAACCTGAGTTTGAATTTAAAAACTGGAAATTTAAATTTAGACTTTAAACTTTTTGAAGAATAAAGGAACATTGGTTTGAATTTTAAACTATGAGTTTTAATTCATGGAATAAGAATTTAAAATAAATTTAAATTCAGTTTTGAAACCTGAGATTTTACCTTAATGGCAGTTTTTAAAATTAAATAAGTTTTTTTTTAAATTAAAATTTGTTTTAACTATTTTTGAAGGTTTAAATAATTGGACTTTGAAATAAAGATGGAGATGTAAGTAAAATTTTAAATTTATAAGATTTAATCTGAAACGGAAATTTAAAATTGTGTTTCAGTTTGAATTTAAAAAAGAAATTTTTAAATTTAATTTTGTTGAAACAAAGTGTTTAAAATACTTTGTATAAAGAAGAATGTTTCTTAATTTTGAACTTAAGAAAATTAGTTTCAATTAAATTGTTAAATTAATTTAATGGAATATTAGTTATTTAATTAATTATTAATGTGAATGATTAATTAAGTAATTAATAATTTTTTAAAGTTAATTAATTAGACTTGAGATTAATTAATTAAGGTTAATTAATTTATAGTTAAAGATTGTTAATTAAATTTTAATTAATGATTAAAATTTATTTAATGATTTAAATTAACACTTAATTAATTAATAATTTGAGATTAATTAAATGATAACTAAATATTAATTAATAGTTCATTAATAATGGTTCATATAAGTCAATATCTTAATTAAGTAATTAAGGAATGTTAATGAAGGACATTAACTTAAGATTATTTTAACAATTAATTAATGTGATTAATTTTTAATAATTAATTAGATTAATTAATTAATAATAATCAATTGTTTATGTTAATTACTTAATGAAAGTAATTAATGAATTAATTATTTGGTGTAATTAATTTGATTAAGGTAATTAGTTTAGATTAATTAAGTTTAATTAATTTAAACATTTGTGGATTATTGATAATTACTTATGTAATTTATGAATTTGTAATTACTTAAGGAAGTAATTAATTAATAATTACAGGATGTAATTAAAAATATTTATTATAGAAGTAATTTGGATTTAAATTACTTTGAAAATTAATCAAGGAATAATGGAGATAATTAATTAAGAGTAATTAATTTATGGGATGAGTGATTAAAATAGTTAATTACTGGATGGTTACTAATCATGTGTGATTAATATATATATGTTGTTTAAATTGAAGATTAATTACTTTTGTAATTAATTTATATTTAAAGATTGATTAAATATAATTAGAAATCATTAATTAATTAATTAATGATGTAATTGGGAATTGATTAATTAAGGTATAATTAATAATGAATAAGTGATTAATGTAATTTTAATTAATTAATTAACTAAGAAATTACAAGTTAATTATTTGCAAAGGGTTTAATATAATTAACTTGTATAATTAATATTAAATGCTAATTACTTATTGTAATTAGATATGGTTAATCAATAAGGATTAAGTGAAGTGAATATTGAGATGATGATTTATGAATTGATTTGTAATCAATTGAAGATTAAGATAAGCATAATTTTATTGATGAAGTAATTAATTTAATTTATTTTAAATTTAATTAGAGATTAAGTAATTAATTTAATTCATTTTAAATTAATTATAAATGGTATGATCATTAGATGGTTGCTTATGTTTGATGAATGGTATTGGTTGCCTGGTATGTTTTGTAATCTCAGTTATGAGATGAGTAGTGTATGTGATATGGATGCATTGGTTGCTTTTGGATGATAATATGAATTATCTGATTATGATATAAATTATCTGTTGATAATGATAAGGTTGATTATCTATTGTGTTGTGAATTATCTATCTGTGTGTATTTAGATAATGAATTGAATTGTTTTAAACTTAAAACAACTTGGACCTTAAAAGACACGCTTTGGATTTCGATGAGACCGGGATCGGGTTTCCATATTCGGATATCCGAAAACCACATCGATTCCAAGTTAAACGTTAGGTCATTAATCCAAGTGGAGCGAGTGAAGACTCGAGATGTAAGGGCTATACGTCAGTATAACTCTGTGGGTGATTCTGTAATGAGTTTGACGGAATAGTACTTATAGATTCGAGATGGTGATTCAGAGTGCAAGGGTTATTGTCGTTAAATCTGAGGGTGATTCCAAAATGAGTGTAACGAGATAATGCCTTCGGTTTCGTTCGAACCCGGAACGAACTTGTATGGATCGAATGCTTTCAGAACATCGTCAGGTGGACGATAAGCATTCTAAGTGATATGTCCTATAAAAGTAATCGTAGCCTCAAGCCTCATCAACCGGGAATGGTTAAAACAGGGGAGGTGCAGCAAAGCTTCGCGGATAGCCCCCCACTTGAGAGCAAGATTTATCCCTGTCTAGAGGTCCCTTTATTTTCGGCTTAGTGGCGCGGTTGCTGATCACAACCGCGGCGTTGTCTTGTTTGGAACTATTCAGTAAGGAATGGGTCCGGCTTTGTGTTGCAGGGGATTGGGAGTAATCCTCGGTACGGTGATCTAGGCCACGTACTGTGACGGGCGGTACCCCAGTAGCCCAGCCATTGATGGAATCCAAAATTCAATAAGTGCCAACGGTTTTGATTGTAAACTTATGTAGCTGGAATTTAATAAATGTAACAATTTCGGCTATTTCTTATTTACTTGAAAACCCTAGACACTATTATAATATCATCGGATTTCCTATCAAATGTTTTGGTTAGCGTAAGGTAAAAACTTTTCCATGTTTATGTGTGGGAAGTCTTACGTGATACCTTTTCTTTTCAAAGGTTTTTCAAAGTTAAGCAACTTTAACCTGTTACTCACACCAGACCCATGTCTGACCCAGAGTTATTTCTGTTTTTCTTTAACTCTTGGGTACTCAAATTTTTACGAGTAGCCAAGGGAATTTAGGTTAGGATTCAAGTTAGCTTTGACGAATTGTGAAGGAGCAATGGAGCAGGAGGCTTCTGCGTATAGTTATATAGTTTTCCGCTGAGTTGGTATCTCTAAGTGTTTCTGTATTGTATATTGAGTTGTAATAACTAGACAGGTGTTTATAACTGTCTAGTATGTGTTATATATGTCTATGTAACTCTGATATTTGATGTATATTATGTAATACTTATGTTATTAATATAATTTATTCGTTCCGCTGTTGAGATTCTTGTGTTGTTTCTTCTTTCTCTTCTTTCTTTTCTCTTTTCTATCCTTTTCTTTCTTAAGGATGACGCGATTTTCCGGGAGTGGAAAGTCGGGTCGTCACAATTTATATCTACATTTAAACTAAATAAAGGATTATTAAAATACAAATGAGTATGTGTTATCATCTTAAGTTACATTAATAACACTTGTAAGCTTTTAAAAATAGGTTAGTGACATTTGTTCAAATTATTAACAAGTGGCAACATATAATTTTAATTTTTAATAAATGTCTTTTAAGAAAACAAGCTTCTTTCAAAATATTTTCTTTCTTTCAAATGTTAATGGCAAAAAATCTGAAAAAAACAAATTTCCAAAAATCTGAGAATAAAATCCAAAAGTAAATCTGAAATTCTTCACAACAATTAGATCTACAATCTTCAACCTGTTTTGAAGATCAATCTGCAAAATCAATTCTGCAACCTTTCAAATCTGCAACTAAATGAAATTTCAACCTGCAAATGTAAAGCCTGCAATTCAAAAAAATGTTCAAACCTGCAACATAAAATCTTCAGCCTGCATTTTCTAAATGAAGATATGTTTCAATCCTTTAAAGCATCCAATAGAAGGCATTTACAACCGCATGCAAAGGATTTTCTTCAGCAAATGCATTTCTAAATTAAAGTTCAAGCTTGGAAGTTAAAAACTTGCTCTGTGCTGTGCTCTGCAATTTATCAGGTGAGTAAATGTTTTAAAAAAACAGTTGATTTAAAATTTACTGTTATGCATGTGTTGATTGTCTTGAATTAAAATACTATAGTTTTAAATTTATATGAATTGTTATGTTTATGATGGATGAGTTTGTCTGTACATATACATGCTTGAATTTACTCTGATAAATTACTGCCAGGGTTCTGTTAAAAGAAACATTCAATACCAATAAAACAAATTAATATTTGATTTCAAAATTTAAATAGGAAGTTGTTTGTTAGTAGATGATGATGGTTTTAAAAATAATTCTAGGATTTTAACTTTGGCAAATAAGTTAAAAATAGGAAAAACACAGTGGAATACTGTTATTCATGATAAATCAAAAATCTTGATTTATAATTTGGATTACATGAACAAATTAGGGGGTTAGAATCCTGATTTTTAATACATGTTTCATGATTTTTAGTTTGACTAATTCTGAGAAATTTGGGTTTGTGTGTTTTTGGGGGTTTTGATGATTGCCATTGATCGGCACATTGATTTAAGCTAGATTTTTGGTTGAAGCTCGCTTAGATGTGGAGGACATTGGAAAAAATGCTTTTGGATTTTTCCAGTGATCAATTTGCTTGGAATCGAATGAACTAGGGTTACTTTGGTTTTTGGTTTCGGCTGTTTTGTCATGGCTTTTGCATCGAGGATTGGGGATCGGGTTTGACCGCATTTGGAGAGAATGGAGTTCTTGGGTGTGGTGTTCCTATGGTGGGGTCGGCAAGGTTAATCGACGATGAGATGATCGGCGATGGGGTGGTTTTGGAGTCTGTGCTTCCTGCTGTTTCATGCAAATGTGTCAAATTTCGATTCGTATTTGAATTTTTGATTCTGGGTGTGGATTCAGGCTCGCGAGGGGAGAAGTGATGATGGACGATGGTCGTGATGATCGGCGTAGGTCGGAGTTGTTGGTGTATGTGCACAAGTGGTCGTGTACGCTGGGTGATGGGTTTTGGGGAAGAGGTTGGAAGCTCGAAGGAATTCTCGTGTGGATCCAGGAAAGACTCGAAGATTGCGTTTGAGACTTTACTTCGGGGCTGACTCGAGTTGATTCGAGTTCGTATTCGAGATTCTGGGAGTTGTGTTTAGTGGTATTGTTGTACTTTTTGAGTTGCTATTCTAAACCTATAATTTATACTAGATCGTATAATAATCTCGAGTGGAACAATGTAAAATCCAAACACTAAATTATAGATAAGTTTATATAGAAAACTAAGGATTAATTTGTCATTTTAAAATGAAATTTGAATTTATATTTCAAATTTAAAAATGTTTTAAGTATTTGTTTTGAAAATAATTATCTTGATCAAGTTTTAAAAATTCAAATATAAAAGAGTAATTTGAATTTAATTATTAAACCTAAGTTTTAATTTTGAAGTAATACTTTTAATAACAAAGTTTTCAAAATTTATTTTAAATAGATATGTTTAAATGGATAATTAAAGTATTTTAGTTTGATTTTAAATCCCTTATTTTCAAATAAGGTTGTGATTGTGATTTTGAAAATCTAAATTGAATAATTTGTTTAAGTGTTAAAACTTGATTTAATTCAAATAATTTATTTATGGAAATAAATAAGGTTAATTATTGGGATAATTAACTTAAGAATACGTATTTAACATGTTTTGTTAATAAGATAAGTTTGATTTAAATTTTATGATTATCTTAATTTATTAAAGATTTTCTTTAAATTTAGAAGTTAATTAATTGTTTAATTAATCTTAAATAATTAGTTAATTGTTTATTTAATTTTAATTAATTATTGATTTATTAAGTGTAACGACCCAGAATTTTGGGATTTTAAAATGATTTTCAAAGTGATTTTTTGAAATATAAAATATTTTTGGAATTGATCCATTTAAATAAATAAACGTTATATAATTTTAGAAGTTATAAAATTATGATTTTTGTGAAATATAGTTAAAAGCTGATTTTTGAAAATAAGGAATTAATGACTTTATAAAAGAGTTTAAATGGAATTCTGAACTTGTTATAAAAAGTTTAAAAAATAGGATTTATAAAATTTGATTATTTTATAAATCGAAATGATGAAATCATAAAAGAATTTAAAGATGTTTTTAAAGAATAATATAAATTGATTTATATTAAGAGATTTATAAATGGATATTTATAAATTGAAATATAGACATTATAAAACGAGTTTTTATAAGTGTTTGAATGATTTGTAAATGAATTTCATTAATGAATGAAATTTATAGAATTATATAACGGTGAAGTTATAAATGGAATTTTATAAACAATAGGTTTATAAAGTTTGTAAAGTTCAAAGGAACGATTTTTTCCAAATAAATAAATTATAAGTGTTTGACTTATAATTTGGACTTTTGGTTTATAATTAAGATTATAAATCGAATAGGTAAATAAAGAAGAATTATAAAGGAAGTTGTTATGAAATAAATGGAAATGGAATTTTTAAACGTTGTTTTATAAATTCACAAATGATTTATTTTGATAAGTTAATTGTTATAACTTATAAATTGAGTTATATTCACGTTTTAGACTGTGAATAATCCTTAGAGTAAAATGAATAAAAAGGATGAAATTTGTTAACGTAGGATATTCACGTTTTTGAATAGTGAATAATACGTTAAAGAAAAGGTTTTAGAATGTGATATTTTAAACAGAATTAAAACGATCTAACGATGTTTTAAAATGTGTTGAGATTCGAAACCATAGATTTCAACATTGATTGTTGAAATAGACGATTTCGAGAGATAAAAGGGAATGGTGGACTATAACACTGTTGTTATAGTAAATGATTTCCGAAAGGAAATGTTTTTGTATAGTATTAGAATTTATATATCTATTTTAATTTCGAATCCCTATACTAGTGATTTTGGGTTGTCGTAACGATGTTTTACGCAACATTCGTTTTGGCCCAAGTAGATATGTTTAAGAAAGGATTTTCTTAATAGAATGAAATATATACTTAATTCGATTTAAGTATATTGAATATTTTCTAAGTGTTGAAAACAAAAAGATTTGTGAATTACTTATTTTTAATAAGTATGGAAATGTTTTCCAATGTGAAGTGAATATTTAGAATTTATCTTTTCAAAGATAAATTGAAATGGATTATTGAAATCGCATATGCATGGATATTTTGAAATATAAATTCATTATGGAATTTATAAATGAAAAGGAGAATTGTTTTAAAAATAAATATTGATTTATTTTTGAAGTGTTGAAATTATATATCTTGTAAAGATATTTTGGAAAGTAAATAATTTGGAAAATTATTTGGAATCTGGTGATGTGTGCATATCCAGTGATAGTTCAATAACCGACTATCAGTATTTCCCTTTGAATGGATATTTGATGTGAATCGATTGAATTTGAATGTCACACTTATTTTTGAATAAGCGCTCACTATTCGGGTTAACCGGGAAAGGACCATGAGGTCGTATAACCCATTCCGAATATGTGGTACGTCGTTGTGAATTGCGTTGAAGATCGGTGTTGAAGACCGGTATTTGCGAAAGCGATAGGATGACCTGTCGATTGTCTCTGCACTGAGTTGCAACGGTATAGAGACTCCCTAAGTGATGGGAAATCCGATCAGGATTGTGAATATCCGGATTGCAAGGACTTCTTGTAAGTGCCTTCGGTTCTGTTCGAGCCCGGAACAGACTTGTATGGATTGTATGCCTGACATTACAAGTTGAGATATAAAGCCGATTTCTTTCAAATATATTTCTGTTGGTGGCGGAGAATTTATTCTTTGCTTAACACCCTTCTTTGAGACGTATGTGCTCAAAGGTTATATAGTTGAAGTTATCAGCGATATATTCCCAGTTTGGTAATGTGACATGCTGAGTGATGCTGAAATGATCATTGTGTTGATTATTTATGATAGGATCATTTATTTGATCGTCTATCTTAGTGATCATTGTGTTGATCATTTGTTGACCCAAAGCATGGCTTTTGTATAAAGTATGTTTTTGTGGACGTGAATTCGTCGAGCCTCGCACCCCGTGAATGGTCAAAACAGGAAAGAAGCAGCAAGGTTATGAGGGGTAGCACCCTTTAGGATGTGTCCATTTCCTTCTGGAAAAGGGTGGTATCATGGTATGGAGCCCAGATACTTACTCATGTTGAAAACACTTTGTTATGATAGTGTGAATTGATTACGAGCGCTCGGTTGATAAAGGTCCCAAAGGACCGGGGGATGGCATATTCGGTCAGTTGTTACTCAGTTAGGAGTAACCCGGCCTTGTGTTGGTAGAGATCCGGTTTGGTTCTCGGGGATGTCCATCCAGAGGCATTCTCATGTGGCAATGGGAAGTTCCTTGGCCTGACCATTCGTTGGAAATCCAATTCCCAATACGAAACTTGTACGGTTTTAGTTGTAGAACCTGCCATCTAATATGGTAGCTATTAGTAGGCATAATATAATGGTACCTATGCTGGCTAAGATTTATATTCTACTTTCGAAATGAATTTTTCCTACACTATGCACTAATAATAATATCAAATGCTCTTTTTAAATGCGTATCAAGCATGTTTGACTATCATAAGGAGAAATCTTCTCCAAGTCTGCGTTTGCATTGTGTGTGTGGCAGGAGGTCTTATGGTAGTCTCATTTTTAAAAGCATTGCGAATTGATTTAAAAAAAAAAAAATATTCCTCTATTTTGTTTTCAAAGATAAATAAACTGTTTTGAGTTCTCACACCAGTCTCATGACTGACTTGGAGTTTATTGTTTTCCTTCCTAAACTCTGGGTGCCCACCAATTTCCACACGGGCAGTTAAGAGTTAGGTTTATCAGGATATTCTGGATATTCTGGAGTTGCTGGAGGCAAGCTGGATGGCATGGCGTATTACTAGTTTATATAGTATTTCTTTTTCCGCTGCACTGTTTGTTGTTGTATGATGTTGTACACTCTGATGATATGATATGATGTAATGAAATGTAATGTAATAACTGATATAGTTCTTTGTTTAAAGATTATTCATTTATTATTATATGTTGTTCCGCTGCGAATTGTGAGATTCTGATGTTGTTCAGTTGTAGTTCTGTTGTTTTCTGTTCCGTTCTATTCTCTTTTCTTCTATGTTTTCAAAATGTTCTCTATTCTCTTTTCCTTCTATTTTTAAAATTTTCTATCTTCTCTTCTCTCTTCTTTCTTTTCTTTTCTTTTTAAAACCCATAACATCTCGGTTTTTCGGCAACGAAAATCCATACTGTTACATTTGGTATCAGAGCTAATGGTTAAGCGACAACCATGGTTCTGTAGGGTATTACTCATTAGAGATAGAGTCAGTAGTACTCTAGAATGAGTTTGAGTGTAATAATAGCTATGAGAGCGTATTTGTTAGTGAATATGAAATTGTTTTATATTGTAATGATTGATTTATTGAGTGGCATATGAACTTTCGTCAGCACAGCCTCGAAACTGAGCCGAAGGGGTTTCTAAACACTTGAATAGAACAATTCGGCACAATATTGATTTTAAATTGGGTAAATGGAATAATTTTGCCTTGATTATATTTTTATATGTAAAGGAATAATTTTTCAGAATTATTAAAGTGTATGTAAGTTGATTGTTAGGTTGTTTGAATAATCTAAATAAAGAGTAATTGCATAAGCAAAAGAATAATAAGAATATGAATTATAATTAAAGTGATTTACAATTGTGAAATAAAACTTGTATATATAAGTTGATATTGATATCAAACTAAATTAATAAAATTAAATGATAAATGTGAACTTAAGTTATATAAATAAAATTCAACTTTAGAAATTGGATTGGATGAAAATCAAATGAATGTAAATTAAGTTGATATGGAATAATGAATGTAAGTGTTAATTCATTAAATTCTAATGTTATATGATTGTTAGTTGATTGTTGATTGATTGTATATAATTCATTAAGTATTAATGAAATTGAAAGCTAATGTAATTGAATTCAAATTAGAAGTAAATAAATTTGAATAGAATTGAAAGTGAATTGGATTTAATCAGTAATGTAAACTAATTGAATTGAGAATGAATGTTGATAAAATCCAATGTGAATAAATCAAATGTGATTTAAAGTGAAAACCAATTCATTGAATATTAATGAGAATATGAATGAAAATTCATTTGATTATGGATGGTAGTTGGTTGATGTTTGCATTTGTTGTTTGGTTGCATTTTCTATGTGACATGTATAGTTATGTTGCTATATGTTGTATATTGATACTATTTTCATATATGCATGATTCTCATGTTGTTTGTTGAGTTTAGTAGGTGCGGATCGCGTTTGCTTCACATTTGGAGTTCGCTTTAGCGCTATATTAGCCGTATATGCTCGCTAATAAAATATAAGGTACATATCTCGGATTAAATATCGTACTTTTACACTTTTTTCCCTTCGGGATGCCTCATTACTTGATGAGATGTATATTTGTGATATATATACTGTCATTTTTTTTTCGGATCGAGCCGCGCAAAGGAAACTATGGCGAATTTTTCCGAAAATTTAAGGCGTTAGAAAAATTTTGAGAAAATTAGGAAAATTTTGAAAACTATAACTTTGATTTTGGAATTGAAAGTTAAATGATATAGTTGTTTTTGAAAAGATAACTAAGTATGATTTGAAAACTTAGTAAAGATTTGAAAGAAGTTTAATTATAAATTTTGGAAAGTTAATAGATTTTGTAATCTTCTTACTTGTAATTTCGAGGACGAAATTCTTTTAAGGGGGGAAGATTGTAACGACCCAGAATTTTTAGTAATTAAAATTTGAATATTTAATTAATTTTAAATATTTATAAGTGAATTTATAAGTCAAATAAATTTTTATTTGAATTTTTGGATTTAATTGGATTATTAAATCGATAATTTAATATGTTAAATTATGGAAATAATTAAAAATTGAGTTAAAAATGATTGAAAATAATTTGGAAAATTTTATTTAATCATACTGGAGTTATAGAAATATTTTAGAACTTTTAAAATCGAATTAAAAGTTAATTTGTGAAAATTGAATATTTTAATATTTAATAATTGACTGTAAAATAGCCAATTTTTGAACAGTCACAGAATTGAACGAAACTAGTTTCATTGGATCCGTAATAGTTAGTTATTACCGGATTTCAATTTTCGTGTCAATCGGAGTTATCGTTTGATCGTGGCAGCTCGAAACGCATCGAATTATTTTTAGTTTAAATTTGGCGAGTCAAAATAGCCATTTTTCAAAAAGTCTCGGATTTCGACGAAACCAGTTTCATCGGATCCGTAATGTGATATTATTGTAAGGTTTCAAATTTCAAGTCAATTGGATTTACCATTTGTCCGGTACAAATTAAAACGCCTAGAAATCGATTTAAATCGGTTTAATTTAAATTGAGCGTTTTCAGCCATAACTCGCACATACTTCCGAATTAGCTTCCGAAACCTGTTCCATTGTGTCCGGAACGCGGGGTAAACCTTAGAAACGCTGGTTACGGCGCGTAAATCGGAGTTCGGAATTCCCGGGATGAATAGTGTTTACGCTAGCTTTTTCTATAAATACATCTCACCTCTTCATAAATTAAAAAAAAAAAGTTAAACCCTAATTTTTAAACCCTAGCCGCCACTTTAGCAATGAAGGGCCAAAAATGAGTGATCTTCTCCTCTCAATCTCTCCCAATCTACAAAGAATTAGAAGAAGTGTTCAACACGAAAAAGGTAGAGCATGAAGAGAGCTTGAAATCCATACGGATATGATCTTGGTTGGAGCGACATGGAGTGAGAGAAAGGGGGCCGTTTGCATCAGTTTTCGCACGCAAAACGAGGCACTACAGTGGGCCGAGCTCCACCATAGGGGGGCCGAAGGTAGCTTAGTTCAAGAGCTTCGTCATGGCGTTGGTGTGATCGGATTTCGTCGAGTATCGGGGGAGAAATGTTTAACCCTAGCTTGCTACAAGTGGGTTCGGCCTCATTTCTTATGGCCTGGAGATGGAACGCAAGGGGGGAAGAAGCATATGGACGGCCAGGATGCAAGGATGAAGGATCATGTGGCTGTGATGGAAAGTGGGTTTGTAAAAGTTGTATTTATATAAGTTAAATCGTGTACAATCTTGTAAAATCAATATCTTTTTCATACGAGGTCGAAAAAATGCAAACTCGGTTGCGTTGGAATCGTATGGACGAGCACTACGCGATGGAGTTGGTTTGGAGTCATTTGGAGTTAGTGAGAATTTTGGATAAAATTAAACGCGCGTTTAATTTTATTCGAAATAAAAAGCTAAAACGGAATTTAAAACCAAGGTGAGAATTTCTCACTCAATCGAATAGGTTACGATTTTATTTTAAATAGTTAGATTTAAAATATTTGAATGCATGTTTGAATGATGATTGATATCTATTGATTGTTAAAATAGACATTATGCGCCGTTAGTAAGCGGATGTTATTTAGTAAAAACATATACCGCGAATATTTCATAAACAGTGAAATTGGTATTATATATAATATCAATATA
The DNA here is from genome assembly GCA_030765085.1 of Allium cepa. NCBI lineage: Eukaryota > Viridiplantae > Streptophyta > Magnoliopsida > Asparagales > Amaryllidaceae > Allium > Allium cepa. The sequence continues at coordinate 181,698,341 of CM060940.1, forward strand.
TATATATTGGCATATGTATATATTGCAGTTGTTGATTTCCCGCATTTTTTGTTTAGCGGATGAGACCCTATTACGCCGTTAGTAAGCGGATAATATTTATTAAAAACATGTACCGCGATAATTTCGTACTGGAGCGAAATTGGTATTGTGCTAATGTTTTTGGATGCAGGAAACAGGTTGGAGGGATCCAACTGGATTCCTCAACAGTTTTTAATTTATTTCAGATATTTTGATATTTGATGAATTGTCATATCGATATATGATATCGTTGTTAGTCGTGATTGACTATTTGGTGTGTAGCATCATTGGACCCAGATTTTGGGATTTTAAAATGATTTTCAAAGTGATTTTTTGAAATATAAAATATTTTTGGAATTGATCCATTTAAATAAATAAACGTTATATAATTTTAGAAGTTATAAAATTATGATTTTTGTGAAATATAGTTAAAAGCTGATTTTTGAAAATAAGGAATTAATGACTTTATAAAAGAGTTTAAATGGAATTCTGAACTTGTTATAAAAAGTTTAAAAAATAGGATTTATAAAATTTGATTATTTTATAAATCGAAATGATGAAATTATAAAAGAATTTAAAGATGTTTTTAAAGAATAATATAAATTGATTTATATTAAGAGATTTATAAATGGATATTTATAAATTGAAATATAGACATTATAAAATGAGTTTTTATAAGTGTTTGAATGATTTGTAAATGAATTTCATTAATGAATGAAATTTATAGAATTATATAACGGTGAAGTTATAAATGGAATTTTATAAACAATAGGTTTATAAAGTTTGTAAAGTTCAAAGGAACGATTTTTTCCAAATAAATAAATTATAAGTGTTTGACTTATAATTTGGACTTTTGATTTATAATTAAGATTATAAATCGAATAGGTAAATAAAGAAGAATTATAAAGGAAGTTGTTATGAAATAAATGGAAATGGAATTTTTAAACGTTGTTTTATAAATTCACAAATGATTTATTTTGATAAGTTAATTGTTATAACTTATAAATTGAGTTATATTCACGTTTTAGACTGTGAATAATCCTTAGAGTAAAATGAATAAAAAGGATGAAATTTGTTAACGTAGGATATTCACGTTTTTGAATAGTGAATAATACGTTAAAGAAAAGGTTTTAGAATGTGATATTTTAAACAGAATTAAAACGATCTAACGATGTTTTAAAATGTGTTGAGATTCGAAACCATAGATTTCAACATTGATTGTTGAAATAGACGATTTCGAGAGATAAAAGGGAATGGTGGACTATAACACTGTTGTTATAGTAAATGATTTCCGAAAGGAAATGTTTTTGTATAGTATTGGAATTTATATATCTATTTTAATTTCGAATCCCTATACTAGTGATTTTGGGTTGTCGTAACGATGTTTTACGCAACATTCGTTTTGGCCAAGTAGATATGTTTAAGAAAGGATTTTCTTAATAGAATGAAATATATACTTAATTCGATTTAAGTATATTGAATATTTTCTAAGTGTTGAAAACAAAAAGATTTGTGAATTACTTATTTTTAATAAGTATGGAAATGTTTTCCAATGTGAAGTGAATATTTAGAATTTATCTTTTCAAAGATAAATTGAAATGGATTATTGAAATCGCATATGCATGGATATTTTGAAATATAAATTCATTATGGAATTTATAAATGAAAAGGAGAATTGTTTTAAAAATAAATATTGATTTATTTTTGAAGTGTTGAAATTATATATCTTGTAAAGATATTTTGGAAAGTAAATAATTTGGAAAATTATTTGGAATCTGGTGATGTGTGCATATCCAGTGATAGTTCAATAACCGACTATCAGTATTTCCCTTTGAATGGATATTTGATGTGAATCGATTGAATTTGAATGTCACACTTATTTTTGAATAAGCGCTCACTATTCGGGTTAACCGGGAAAGGACCATGAGGTCGTATAACCCATTCCGAATATGTGGTACGTCGTTGTGAATTGCGTTGAAGATCGGTGTTGAAGACCGGTATTTGCGAAAGCGATAGGATGACCTGTCGATTGTCTCTGCACTGAGTTGCAACGGTATAGAGACTCCCTAAGTGATGGGAAATCCGATCAGGATTGTGAATATCCGGATTGCAAGGACTTCTTGTAAGTGCCTTCGGTTCTGTTCGAGCCCGGAACAGACTTGTATGGATTGTATGCCTGACATTACAAGTTGAGATATAAAGCCGATTTCTTTCAAATATATTTCTGTTGGTGGCGGAGAATTTATTCTTTGCTTAACACCCTTCTTTGAGACGTATGTGCTCAAAGGTTATATAGTTGAAGTTATCAGCGATATATTCCCAGTTTGGTAATGTGACATGCTGAGTGATGCTGAAATGATCATTGTGTTGATTATTTATGATAGGATCATTTATTTGATCGTCTATCTTAGTGATCATTGTGTTGATCATTTGTTGACCCAAAGCATGGCTTTTGTATAAAGTATGTTTTTGTGGACGTGAATTCGTCGAGCCTCGCACCCCGTGAATGGTCAAAACAGGAAAGAAGCAGCAAGGTTATGAGGGGTAGCACCCTTTAGGATGTGTCCATTTCCTTCTGGAAAAGGGTGGTATCATGGTATGGAGCCCAGATACTTACTCATGTTGAAAACACTTTGTTATGATAGTGTGAATTGATTACGAGCGCTCGGTTGATAAAGGTCCCAAAGGACCGGGGGATGGCATATTCGGTCAGTTGTTACTCAGTTAGGAGTAACCCGGCCTTGTGTTGGTAGAGATCCGGTTTGGTTCTCGGGGATGTCCATCCAGAGGCATTCTCATGTGGCAATGGGAAGTTCCTTGGCCTGACCATTCGTTGGAAATCCAATTCCCAATACGAAACTTGTACGGTTTTAGTTGTAGAACCTGCCATCTAATATGGTAGCTATTAGTAGGCATAATATAATGGTACCTATGCTGGCTAAGATTTATATTCTACTTTAGAAATGAATTTTTCCTACACTATGCACTAATAATAATATCAAATGCTCTTTTTAAATGCGTATCAAGCATGTTTGACTATCATAAGGAGAAATCTTCTCCAAGTCTGCGTTTGCATTGTGTGTGTGGCAGGAGGTCTTATGGTAGTCTCATTTTTAAAAGCATTGCGAATTGATTTAAAAAAAAAAAATATTCCTCTATTTTGTTTTCAAAGATAAATAAACTGTTTTGAGTTCTCACACCCGTCTCATGACTGACTTGGAGTTTATTGTTTTCCTTCCTAAACTCTGGGTGCCCACCAATTTCCACACGGGCAGTTAAGAGTTAGGTTTATCAGGATATTCTGGATATTCTGGAGTTGCTGGAGGCAAGCTGGATGGCATGGCGTATTACTAGTTTATATAGTATTTCTTTTTCCGCTGCACTGTTTGTTGTTGTATGATGTTGTACACTCTGATGATATGATATGATGTAATGAAATGTAATGTAATAACTGATATAGTTCTTTGTTTAAAGATTATTCATTTATTATTATATGTTGTTCCGCTGCGAATTGTGAGATTCTGATGTTGTTCAGTTGTAGTTCTGTTGTTTTCTGTTCCGTTCTATTCTCTTTTCTTCTATGTTTTCAAAATGTTCTCTATTCTCTTTTCCTTCTATTTTTAAAATTTTCTATCTTCTCTTCTCTCTTCTTTCTTTTCTTTTCTTTTTAAAACCCATAACATCTCGGTTTTTCGGCAACGAAAATCCGTACTGTTACATTAAGTATGATTACTTCATGAAGTAAGCAAATGTTAATGTTGAATGATTAAGAATGGAAGTAATTAATATGGAAGAAATTAGCGGAGGTTACTCATGGGAGTGATTTAAATTGAAGCGATTTTTGGATAATCACCAAATGTTATCGATTAAGGAATTGATTAAATTAATTGTTTTTAAATTAATTAATTATGAAGTAGTTAATTAATGAATTAAGAATTATTTAATAATGGAATTAATTATTTGTTAAGTAATTAATTAAGAAAGTAATTAAGATTGATTAATAAAAGTAATTAGAGATAATTACTTATGTAAGTAATTAAGAGTTAATTACTTAATTATTCTAGTTAATTAATTAATGTGATTAATTAATTAATGAATGAGATTAATTTAAGATTAATTACTAAGTGTAATTAATTAAAATTGTAATTAATTAATAAAGTAATTAATTAAGGATTTATTTATTAATTTAATTGTTTAATAATTACTTAATGAAGTAATTAAGATTTATTAATTAAAGTAATTAATTAAAGGGTTAATATAATTAATTAGGAAGTTAATTAATTAAGATAAGTAATTACAATTGTTAATTATTGTTTATGATTAATGAGATGATTAATTACAAGTTAATTATTTAATTAATTAAAGGATTATTAATTAATAAAGATTTTTAATTAATATAATTAATGAAGTAATTAATTTAAATATGATTAATTAATTATAATTAATTAAGGATTAATGTAATTAATTATAGTTAATTAATTAATGAAGGATCATTAATTTTGTAATTAATGATAGTAATTAAAGGCTAATTACTGAATATGGGTAAGGATAATTACTTGAATGTTATTAAAGGATAATTAATCGAAGAAGATTAATTAAGGAAGATCATTAGGAGATAATAATGAATTTTATTTGTAGTAAATCAATAATCCAAGTGATTAAAGGATAGTAATTAACTTAATTAAAAGGTTAATTAAATTGATAATCAATTCTACTATGGGTGATTGATTAATATTGAATGGTTGATATTGGATGTTGAATGATATTAGATGATTGATATTGGGTGATTGGTTAATACTGGATGATTTGGATGACTATGATATTTGTGATATGCTGCTTTGTGAAGATAAATATTGATATGTATTATCTATTGTGATAATGTTATTCATCTATCTGTTTATATCATCCTGAATAAGTTAAACTGTTTAAATCCCTTAAGTACAACTTGGACATTAAAATGGCGTTTGGTTTCGATGAGACAGGGATCGGGTTTCCATATTTGGATATCCAAAAACCACATCGATTCCAATTAAACGTTAGGTCGTTAATCCAAGTGGAGCAAGTGAAGACTCGAGGTGTAAGGGCTATACGTCTTTATAACGTTAGGTCGTTAATCTAACATTTCGACTCTCCGCTGCAAAATTTGGATACGTTTTATCGAAATGCTTCCATGCTTCTCCATCGGCCGGATGTGTCAACGTACCCTCTTCTCTGTTCTCACGCTATGCCATCTCATATTAGATGCAGTTACAGAAGATGCATATAATCTTTGAAGTCTTGGAGTTATGGGTAAGTAGTGCATACGCTTGTACGGAACTTTCTCCCCCTTCTTTTTTCTTGGTTTTATCTCTCCTGATTACAAACTTTACAATTTCTAAGGTTTGCGTCTTCTTTCCAAAACAACATGCAGCCTTTTAAACATGTATCTATTTTCTGATACGGTAAACCAAAAGCCGACATAAGTTTTTTAACTTCGTAGTGATTTTCACACATTAGATTATCTGACGGCATATGTCTTTTTGCAGCTTGTATAACAGCCGTAAACCCAGCTTCAGTGATGTTGTATTTTAACTTCATCGCAATGTATTCTGCGATTACTGACAGTTGAGTGCTGCTTTTACAACCATCCCAAATAGGTTTCTTAGCAGCATCTAGTAAATCATAAAAAAAAATTGCTTCAATATTTGGTTCTTCAACATTTCCATCATCGTCGTCAACTTCAGCCATAGGAAACATTGATCGTGCTGCATTTTCGACCATATTTTCTATACGGGTCGTTGAAACTATTTCATTAACGACACTTTCAAACTCTACAGAAGTATTTGCTACAACTTCTCTATGCCGATCCCAAATGTAGGATCGATTTCACCCTAGAGGGGGGGTGAATAGGGTGATAGTGTAAATTATAAAAATTAATCGCGGAATCTTATCAATTAATTTCAATTCAGATCACAGAATAGCAGCACAGATATCGCAGAATATAAATAACAGAACAACACAGAATTTACCCAGCTTCGGCAAAAACCTGCCTACGTGCTGCCCCCAAGGTTTCTACTAGAAATTAGATAGTCCCTCGCTTACACACGTAAACTCGCTATACCCGCTATTGACTAATCTAACTCTACGCTCAAAACCCTGACCACAACTCAATCACCGAGTTGCGAATTCCCAAACTACACACTGTAGTTTGTCCCCTAGTCAAACGACTAGAAAATTAAAAACGGTTTAAAAGAAAATATAAATTAAAAACAAATTAAAATAACAAAACCCTATTTTAAAAAAAACAAAAAACCCAAATTAATAAACCAAAGGCCGGCCCCCTTATTCTCTTCAACCCGTTCCTTTTATTTTATTTTTTTTTTCTCGTTCGTGAAAAAATGGCCGCTCCTCAACTCAATTAGGGCTTTTGTTTGCTCCTTGCAATTCAAGCTAGGGTTGTGCAGAATTGAAACGCCGCTTGATCTCGTTCGATAGTAGGCTTCGATGCTTTTGATTTGCTTATGGCTTCTTCAATTTTGGATCGAATTCGTTCTGCTTTTTCGGTATGTATTTTCCTGCTTTTGCTTTTGCTGGTTGATTCTTGAACTCGATGCACTTGCCGATGATGATTTTGGGTATTATATAGGATTTGATTTCCTAGAATTACGTTCGTATATGTTGATTTGAATTTGTCAAATTCTTTATCTCGGCCACTTGATGATGCTTGAATGATTGAGATCGATTCTGACTTTTTCATACGCGTATAATTTTATTTCTTGCGTCCCACAGCTTTGAATCGATTTCCTGATGACCACGGTTTTCGTTCCTTTTTCTGTTGACTTGTTAAAACACACGGCTTTGACAAATTTGATGATTCCCTCTGATGCTTTGACTTTGGTCACTTGTTTTGAAAACTGCAGCTTGATGCTTGCATCCCTCTTGTTGTTCACAGCCATTACATCCCTTTTGATGTCACTGATTTGTTTAGTCTCGGCATTGACTGGTTTCATGCTTGTGTTGGTTCATTGGTTTACTGGTGCATATATGTTGCTTGTGTATACTTGTGTGATGGTGCACTTGCCTTGTGATTCTGTTCATTCCTAGTTGCCTTGAGTAGCAGTGCTTCATGTTGTATTCATTTTTGAGGCAGTTTGCATTAGAGTGCACTTCGAGTTATGTTGAACTCCGTTGTGATTTCAGATCCCTCTGTGTTGCTTTGACACTGCTTTGACCCATCTTTGTGCTGTTGATGTTGTCTTAGTTGTATTGTCACTTGGTCGACACTTGCAGTTGCACATTGAGTTGAATATGTTGGCACTGGAACTAGCTTGTATCTGTTCTCATTACTGTGTTGCATTCTTTGATGGTTCACTGTAGTATGTTGGTCTGTCTTGAATTTGATATTTGAACTTCAGTAGTTTGTTGGTCACTTGATTCACCTGTATTTGTGCATTGCCTTACTGTTGCTGTGCACTTCTGTTTGCTGTCATGTTCTTGTGCTCGAGCTTGCATACTGTTATGTTGTTTGCAACAGTGTTTCATTTGCATAGCTGAACTTCACTGTTGCACTTGAGTTTTTGCTTCTGGCCTGCATGTAGTTTGCATATCACCTTGTTGCATTGTTGAGTCACTTGAGTGTGTTGATGGAAGATGTTGCACTGCTTCATTATGATTCACTTGATTCACCTGTGCACATTGTTGCTTGGTTCTCTGACCTTGTTGCTTCATTGCTTACTGTCATTTGTTTCTTTGCTTGTGCATACTGTACTCGATACTGTTGCATTGTTTTCTGGTCATTTGCACTTGCAGTTGGTTCATTTGCTTTGGCTTCTCTCTTAGAAGTAGCTTCAGTAGTTTCTGGTTGGTCACTTGATTCACCTGTGCACATTGTTGCTTGGTTCTGTTGCAAATTGCATTTGGTCTGACTTGAACTCGATTCACTTGTGTTGAATCTAGTTTCAAAACTCGGATTTGACCTTGTGCTCGTGTCGTATTTTTTGAATTTATTGCACCTGAGTTGAACATGTCCATATATTTGGGTTTGACCTTGTGCTCACCTGTCCCTATAGCATTATCAAGTGTATATATAGGCGTGCACGGCCTTGTGGCATATACAGTAATACACTGTGTATGTCACAAGTTGTTCGTGTATGATGAATTCAAATTTAATTGATGACGAACAACCCAAATAACTGAGGCAAAAATTATTTTCAAAAAAATATTTTATTTTATTATTGCAAAAATATTTCTTTTTCAATTTTACTGCGTTAGTGAATATTTTTGCAGATTTCTCAGATGCTGGATTCAAACTGGAATGAAGTTGAAGATAAATATGAGTGTGAGTGATATGTAGTGAGGTGATGATATGTAAAATAGTGATGTAATTGAATTTGTATCAAAGTTGTATAGTGAATAGTGAGAGCTTGAATTTGTATACTATTCAAAATTGTAATAAATATTTGTTTGAATAAAATATTCGTTTGAATTCAAATTCCGTGTTATTTATTTTATTCAGCAAATATTTATTTAATCTGTGAAAATAAATAGTATATTATCAAATACATTTAAACGAATGTATATATGTTTATTATCATCAAACAAAAATCATATAAGCGCATATTCAACACCAAACATAATACTCGGGTGCGAAACCGTGGTGGCACAAATGAACTTTCACAATATCTGGTAACAAATATTTCAAATGTCTACACCTACTACACGGACAACGAATTTCTGGATCGTTTCCGTTATTACTTAAAGCGAATTCAACAAACACGTTTATACCATTATAAAAATCTTCTTTTATTGAGCCCTTCAGTCCTTTTCTTTGGTACATCCATCTCCTTCGATCAACAAAATAATCAATCATTTTTCCTATTTGACAAAATGAGAAGTTCAAATTTTAATATTTATTTTGAAGAATACAAATTCGAAAAAGATTATTTTCATGGTCGTATAATATTTTGAAATTAAAGAACAACTTCACAAATTTAAAAATATTTTCAAATAAGGCACATTTTATTTTTTAACGTATCGATTTAAAAATATATATAATTTTTTTTCATTGGTCAGGCATCCTACTTCCCATTACAAACACAGTGAGCATTTACATTTCGTATATTACTTTGTCTCAAACGATTCAACAAAATTTCAGCAGCATTTCCCTTTTGTTCCCTGCATTGTACACAAATGCGTGTACGCAGGAAACAAAAAAGAAATGTTAGGCCGAAATTTTATGAACCGTTTGAGACGAAATAGTATACAAAATGTAAATGCTTACTGTGTTCATAATGTGAAATATGCGCTTTGCGCTTATATGATTTTTGTTTGATGATAATAAACATACATATATATTTTGTTTAAATGTATTTGGTAATGTACTATTTTAATTTTCATATATTAAATAAATATTTGTTGAATAAAATAAATAACACAGAATTTGAATTTGAATTCAAACGGAACAAGTTACATAGATTTTGAATTCAAACAGAAATTTTATTCAAACATATATTTATTACAATCTTGAATAGTACAAATTCATGCTCTCACTATATACAATTTTGAATTACATCACATTTCATATTTACATCATTATCCTCACTACATATCACTCACACTCGTATTTGGTCTTCAGCTGCATTTCAGTTTGTATCTAGCATCTGAGCAAATCTGCAAAAATATTCACTAACGCAGTAAAATTGATCGAGAAATAGTTTTGAAATTTAAAATAAACGATGTTTTTGAAAATATGTTTTGCCTCAGATATATGGGTTGTTTGTCATCATTCACACTTGAATTTATCACAAAGTCGTGCACATAGATATTACAGGGACAGGTAATCACAAGTGGCTGCAATACACACGTGTACATTCATACACGTGTGCACTGCCTCGCCAACTCGTGTGCGCAGCCAACAAGAGCAAGTGTGAAAATGCAAAGGTCAAGCCATCACTGCAAATTCGACACAACGCAATGCAATTCAAACTGCAAGTCCAAAACAGATGCACTATGCATTGTACAACAAATCCAGGCAGCAAGTAGAGGAATGAAACCAACATGGCCGAGCATTGTACAAAACTGCAAAATGCAGTTCAAAACATCTACGACAGCAAGGTATGACCAAATACAGTGTGAAAAATCCAAAGCATGATATAGATACAGGCCGAGAAACAATGTGAACAAGTTGTGCACATGAAAAGGCAATGCAGTTTACAACAATGAATAAGCCCAAGTGAAACCACTGACTACAAAGCCAAAGATCACAAAGAAATGGATGCCATCAAATTCAACAACCACAAGATACAATGCAAACACAAACTGCAGTGGACAGCAAGCACTACCAAGACCACTATACAGTGCTAACAAATGATCAGAGAACATGCTTAAAGACTGCACCAATGACCAAGCTACAAGTATGGAAGTGAATCAAGTTTCAAGTGGACAGTAAATGAAGGCAATGCACAAATGCAACATGTTTAAAATGCTCATACCAGAATGGAAGAAACTACACAACTCAAGCTCACAAGAATGGTCAACAAAATGCAGTAGTGAAGAATACACATAGCAAGTTACATGAAGACAAGACTACACCAGAGACAAGTAATACAATATACATATATAGGAAGTGCAATTGCCAAGTGAAGATGGAGCTACAAGAAGAAGCTGACCAGAAGTGAAAGTCACAGTGATAAACGAATATCAACATCATGTTCGAATGCAATATCAACTAAAGTCAGAAACAGTGCAGTACAACTACATGAAACAGTGGAACAAACTCAAATGTCCAGTTACAATAATACAATGAACAAATTCATACAAGCTCAGACTACAAGTTCAAGTGAAAGTGCAGACAAATGACCAAGCTGCAGCATCAATGATGAACAAGACCACCAGTGACCCATACACAAATGACCATGCCACAACTATGCAAGCCTGTGCCAAGCATGATACAGGAGAATACAAACAAGCATGCAACAGAAGACATAGCCAATGCCAACAAAACTCTCAAATGCAGACACAAGAAGAATGGAACAGGTGCAAAATGACCAAACAGCAATTCAGGTAATATGATGGGTGAACAAAACAAATGTGCGCAAGTGATACAAGTAACATGAATGTAGACAGCAAACATGCAACAAGATGGATGGTCCAATGTCGATATCAAATGCATGTACCAAGACAGTACAACATTACAAGAGAACAAAGTCTCTGTAATAATACATGAAGCATACAAGTGCAACACAAACATGAAGACTGAAACCAGAAGACAATGCCAAATGTCAACAGAGACAATGCAAATGTGATCAATGCAAACAACAAAGACCACAACACTCAAGTGTACAAATGAAACATCATCAAAGACAACACAGTAGCAAGCTACAAGTGATGCAGAACAAACATGTCAGTGGCAAGTTACAAACTCAAGTACAAAAATGGAGATGCAGACCATAGTGCAACAAGATGAACCACAATGCCAACAAGATGAATACAGATGCAAAGTACAACAGTGAAGCATGCAAATAGGTCACAAGTAAGACAGGTTCAAATACAACAAGCATCAGTATGGAGATCAAAGTCAGATGAAATAATGCCCAAAATGCCAACAAGTGATCATGTCAAATGCATCAATATACATAGCCGTGGGTAAAGGTCAGAAAAATAATCAAACAACCAAGCCAAGTAATGCATCAATGATGGCAAGAGGGCCAGAGAAAATTCAATGCCGTATAAAGTCAAAGAAGAAAATGAATGGGGTTGAATTTAAAAATAAACATCAGGTTTAAATTAAGAAATCTAATTTTGGCAAGAAATCTCTGCATCAAATTTCTCAAATTCATATATGGTCAGGGTTAATTCAAATAGGGGCCGAACCAACAAGTATGGAAAGAGATTTTCGAATTAATTAATTCGAATACAAATATGGACAGCGGTAATTCAAAATTGATTTCAAGAACAAAATCAACGACATGGAAAAATCAAATATGACAGTGATTAGGAGGGTTTCAACCCTATAAATAAACCCAAAAGAAATCATCATCGGCATCGAGAAAAAGGCAAACAATCAAACCAAACAAAAGTGAAATTACATACCGCAATTCAACAACTCGATCATCAGAGATAGAGCTTGCAACAAGAAGCAATTATCAGAGAACATGCGACGCAGGCCATCAGAGAACAAGCATGAGCAAGAGCAACGCAAGTAAGTGAATCAATCATCCAGAGCCGAAGCCCTAATTCAAGAAAGAAGCCGAAGCCCTAATTTGGAGGAGAAGAGCCGAAGCCCTAATCAGTTGCAAGAATTGAGGCCGCCATTTTTTTTTCGTGACAAAAGAAAAGATAGTGGATCGGGTCAAAAACAAGGGGCCGGCCTTGTTAATATTAAAAGGGGATTTAGATTTAAGTTTTAAAAAGGGGTTTTTATTTTTAAAAGAGGCTTTTGTTTTAGTTTTAGTTTTTAAAGGGTTTTTCTTTTTATTTTGAGAAAAAAAAAATTGTAGAGTAAAAGTTCGTATTTTATTTTTTGCTCCAGGGTTTAATTTTGAAATTGTTTTTATTTTTCGAGTCAACAAATTTGTAAATCACCACCTAGGGTTTAGGTAGTGTCAGATTGTCTAGTTAGAATTAGTTCAGTGAGCAGGGTGTGCGAGTTTGCGAAGCTCTATAGGCGGAGCAGGGTGTGCGAGTCTAGTAGAGTGTTTGTAAGCGGGATACTGTTTAATTCTAATAGAAATCTGGGAATGCAGCAGTAGGCAGGGGTTGCCGAAGCTGGGTAAATTTTGTGTGTGATTTACTTTTCAGCATATTTATTTCTGCAGTTTATTTCTGTGATTAATTCGAGAAAATTTGCTATAACCCTATTCACCCCCCCTCTAGGGTTATTCTAGATCCTACAAGTGGTATCAGAGCCTGGTATTTTTTATTTAACTCTAGAGTCATGAGTCTACCAAATAATGCTTTTTCTGAGGGGCAATCTATTGTCAGGCCACCCATGTTTAACGGGAATGATTATGCTTATTGGAAAGTTAGGATGGGTATTTATCTTAGTTCAGTGGATTATGATGTTTGGGATATTATTGAAACTGGCTATAAACCTCCTACTATAACTGTTGGTGGTACTGAGATTCCTAAACCTAAGGATAGGTGGGATGAAAACGATAAGAGATTGAAAACCACAAATGCTAAAGCCATGAATGCTTTAATCTGTGCTCTTGATAAAAACGAATTTAATAGAATTTCTCATTGTACAACAGCACAGGAAATTTGGCACACTTTGGAGGTGACACACGAAGGAACTTCTCAAGTCAAGGAGTCTCGTCTAGCCCTATTCAGCAACGAATACGAGAACTTTGTGATGGACAAAGGCGAGAGCATAAAGGATATGTTTGGATGCTTTTCAACCTTGGTATACAACGCTAGAGCACTTGGGAAGGTCTTCACGGAGGTAGAGCTTGTGCGGAAGATTCTACGAGTCTTACCGATGAACTTTGAGGCAAAAGTCACAGCAATACAAGAATCGAAAGATCTGAGTAAGCTAAGCATGGAGGAGTTGATTGGCAACTTGATGACATATGAGCTTGAGCTAAAAGCAAAGGAAGAACGCAACAACTCCGAACCAAAAAAGAAGACAATTGCCTTAAAAATCAAACAAGAGAGCGATGAAGGAGAAGATCCAATTGAAGAACTTGCAATGGCTGTCAATAATCTTAGAAGATGGTCAAGATTCAAGCCACGCAAGAAGAAAACAAAGGGCAATTCGTCAAAAGATTCTGAAAATTCCGATAATGAGCTGACGTGTTATAATTGCAACAAGCCTGGCCACATCAAACCAGAATGCCCACTTCTCAAATATAACAAAGGAAAGAAAAAGGAAAAGAAGGTGTTCGCAGCAACTTGGGATGATGAAGAAGGCGAGGAAGTTTCGGATAGCAGCTCAGAGGAGGCTGACTTGTGTCTTGTGGCAAAATCAGATTCAGAAGCAAGCTCGGAGGAATCAAGTGAGGAAGGTGATTATTCCTATAGAAATCTTGTTTTTATGTGTTCTGATCTTACTAAAGAAGTTGATGCTCTTGAATCAAAAATTGAAAAACTAGAATTTGATAAGAGAGAACTTGCTCGTGAAAATTTTAGGTTAGAAACCGAACTTGAAAATATTCATAACCTAGAATGTGAAAAACGTAGAAGTTTAGATTCGGAATTGTCAAGACTCAAGAATAGCTTTGAGAGTCTTGAAAAAGAAAACTTGAGTCTTATGGAAACCATTGACACTAGGAAAAAGGATTTCATAAATAGATGCGCCTCACTTGTAACTGAAAACTCAACACTAAAAACCAAAGTCCAAAATCTTGAAAAATCTCTGAATAACTTTTCAATAGGAGAAAAATCATTCAACATGTTATTGGGAAATCAAATTTTTGCTAACAACAGAAAAGGACTAGGTTTTGGGAAAACACAAGTTGAGGATAGTGCAAAAGGAAGGAGTGTCTTTGGTAGATGTGAAATAATTGGACATCATGTTGAAAATTGTAGACATAGGAACAAGAACACAAAATTTATACAAGTTTGGGTTCCTAAAAATTCTACAAACAGATTTCATGTCTATTGGAACAAGAATGAAAGGACAAAACAAGTTTGGGTTCCAAAGGGTTTGTTTATTCATAATGCTTCTGCCACTAACAACCATGGACCTATAAATAGGTCACATAAATCTTTTCTCGTGTAGGTATGGTGGCAGGCTAAGGAACATCAACGGTGTTTTCTGGATTTTGGCTGTTCCAGAAACACAATGAGCGTCAAAGCAAAGTTCCTTAGCCTAGTATAAAGGTGACAGAATCACAATGGGCAATCACGTAAAATTATCGTAAAGGTAAAACAGGTGAAGATATTCTTATGTGATAATCTGTACCATTTTCTGAATGAAATCAGCCAAGATTGAGATGATGATTTATTTTTTTTCTGACTTGTTCACTGTTCAAAATTGAATTTAAATTTCTTATGCATATTTTCATGGTCTTGTTTACCAAGTTAGTGATATTTTGAAGTGAAAAAGAAATTCAGATGCAGTTTATATTGATAATCTAGTTGATAGAAAACTTACGAGTTGAACGTGATTTATGGTGAAACATTTGAACATGATTTATGGTGAAACATACATTTGTTGCATCATTTTTCAAAGAAAATATCTGCATATTTTTCTCTTGAAATAATTTTCATTTAGCAGAATTTTTTTTTTCATATAACCCCTTCGTAAAAATAATTGTTTGACCATACTTTCAGATTAGTCATGTTTATTTGATATTAAATGACAAAATTTTGACGAATCCGACTCCCTGCTGATTATCGAAGAGATAAACTGTGATTCAAAAGGTGATAAGTGTTGATAATTAACATACATTACTCAAAAGAGTATATTTGGAGAATTTCTTTAGGAATTTAAACAAGAGTTATAAAAATTTTTGTTGAAAAAAAAAATTTCATGACCATTTCTATATCTATCATTATTTCTATCGACCATGATTTATCAAATATTCAAGATAGTTTGTCGATAAGTGGTATTATAATCAGGGATCATTTGTTTTTCATTTCACATTTTTTAAAATAAATAAATATCCAAAGTATTCACTCTCATTTAAAAGTCCTCACGGTTATGCATGGGTGAATTACTTGGATTTTTGATTATGTGCTTCCATGCTCATTTAAAAGTCCTTATGGTTATGCATGTATGAAACGCATTTCAAAATTAATTGATTTAATAGACAAGTTGATTTTAATCCCATTAAAAGTCCTCACGGTCATGCGTGATTAAAAGATACTTGATTTCATTTTTAAAATTAAATTGGAATACTACTAATCTCATTTAAAAGTCCTAACGGTTATACATGATTAGTAGATATTCAAATTCCTGATATGAACGTACCACAAGAAGATTCAACTGTAAAATTTTATATGAGAACATCGTAATCATCATTTCTAGAAGTGGAATATGCGCCTAACAAGGGTCGTTATGATTTTTGTTTGATTCTTATTGGAGTTAAATATTTATAATCAATTTGAGTTTAATGTTGGATTAATATCAATCACTCTATCTTTATTTTTCTCTCACACTATTATTCTTTTGCTGATAACAAAAGGGGGAGAGAAAAGTTAAGATTTTGTCAAATAGAATTAAGCAAAGGTCAAATAATTTTCCTATATGCATCTAGGCTTATTTGAATATTTCTATTTATGCATATATGTAGGGGGAGCATCATGTAGAGAGGAAGCATTTAAATAGGGGGAGCAATTAGAGTATACCATGGATCAAATACATTTAACACATGTACAAAATCTTAATTATATGTTGCATCATGTAGAGAGGAAGCATTTAAATAGGGGGAGCAATTAGAGTATACCATGGATCAAATACATTTAACACATGTACAAAATCTTAATTATATGTTTGTTATCATCAAAAGGGGGAGATTGTGAAATATGCGCTTTGTGCTTATATGATTTTTGTTTGATGATAATAAACATACATATATATTTTGTTTAAATGTATTTGGTAATGTACTATTTTAATTTTCATATATTAAATAAATATTTGTTGAATAAAATAAATAACACAGAATTTGAATTTGAATTCAAACGGAACAAGTTACACAGATTTTGAATTCAAACAGAAATTTTATTCAAACATATATTTATTACAATCTTGAATAGTACAAATTCATGCTCTCACTATATACAATTTTGAATTACATCACATTTCATATTTACATCATTATCCTCACTACATATCACTCACACTCGTATTTGGTCTTCAGCTGCATTTCAGTTTGTATCTAGCATCTGAGCAAATCTGCAAAAATATTCACTAACGCAGTAAAATTGATCGAGAAATAGTTTTGAAATTTAAAATAAACGATGTTTTTGAAAATATGTTTTGCCTCAGATATATGGGTTGTTTGTCATCATTCACACTTGAATTTATCACAAAGTCGTGCACATAGATATTACAGGGACAGGTAATCACAAGTGGCTGCAATACACACGTGTACATTCATACACGTGTGCACTG
The DNA here is from genome assembly GCA_030765085.1 of Allium cepa. Lineage (NCBI taxonomy): Eukaryota > Viridiplantae > Streptophyta > Magnoliopsida > Asparagales > Amaryllidaceae > Allium > Allium cepa. The sequence goes on from CM060940.1 coordinate 181,715,394, forward strand.
CCTCGCCAACTCGTGTGCGCAGCCAACAAGAGCAAGTGTGAAAATGCAAAGGTCAAGCCATCACTGCAAATTCGACACAACGCAATGCAATTCAAACTGCAAGTCCAAAACAGATGCACTATGCATTGTACAACAAATCCAGGCAGCAAGTAGAGGAATGAAACCAACATGGCCGAGCATTGTACAAAACTGCAAAATGCAGTTCAAAACATCTACGACAGCAAGGTATGACCAAATACAGTGTGAAAAATCCAAAGCATGATATAGATACAGGCCGAGAAACAATGTGAACAAGTTGTGCACATGAAAAGGCAATGCAGTTTACAACAATGAATAAGCCCAAGTGAAACCACTGACTACAAAGCCAAAGATCACAAAGAAATGGATGCCATCAAATTCAACAACCACAAGATACAATGCAAACACAAACTGCAGTGGACAGCAAGCACTACCAAGACCACTATACAGTGCTAACAAATGATCAGAGAACATGCTTAAAGACTGCACCAATGACCAAGCTACAAGTATGGAAGTGAATCAAGTTTCAAGTGGACATTAAATGAAGGCAATGCACAAATGCAACATGTTTAAAATGCTCATACCAGAATGGAAGAAACTACACAACTCAAGCTCACAAGAATGGTCAACAAAATGCAGTAGTGAAGAATACACATAGCAAGTTACATGAAGACAAGACTACACCAGAGACAAGTAATACAATATACATATATAGGAAGTGCAATTGCCAAGTGAAGATGGAGCTACAGGAAGAAGCTGACCAGAAGTGAAAGTCACAGTGATAAACGAATATCAACATCATGTTCGAATGCAATATCAACTAAAGTCAGAAACAGTGCAGTACAACTACATGAAACAGTGGAACAAACTCAAATGTCCAGTTACAATAATACAATGAACAAATTCATACAAGCTCAGACTACAAGTTCAAGTGAAAGTGCAGACAAATGACCAAGCTGCAGCATCAATGATGAACAAGACCACCAGTGACCCATACACAAATGACCATGCCACAACTATGCAAGCCTGTGCCAAGCATGATACAGGAGAATACAAACAAGCATGCAACAGAAGACATAGCCAATGCCAACAAAACTCTCAAATGCAGACACAAGAAGAATGGAACAGGTGCAAAATGACCAAACAGCAATTCAGGTAATATGATGGGTGAACAAAACAAATGTGCGCAAGTGATACAAGTAACATGAATGTAGACAGCAAACATGCAACAAGATGGATGGTCCAATGTCGATATCAAATGCATGTACCAAGACAGTACAACATTACAAGAGAACAAAGTCTCTGTAATAATACATGAAGCATACAAGTGCAACACAAACATGAAGACTGAAACCAGAAGACAATGCCAAATGTCAACAGAGACAATGCAAATGTGATCAATGCAAACAACAAAGACCACAACACTCAAGTGTACAAATGAAACATCATCAAAGACAACACAGTAGCAAGCTACAAGTGATGCAGAACAAACATGTCAGTGGCAAGTTACAAACTCAAGTACAAAAATGGAGATGCAGACCATAGTGCAACAAGATGAACCACAATGCCAACATGATGAATACAGATGCAAAGTACAACAGTGAAGCATGCAAATAGGTCACAAGTAAGACAGGTTCAAATACAACAAGCATCAGTATGGAGATCAAAGTCAGATGAAATAATGCCCAAAATGCCAACAAGTGATCATGTCAAATGCATCAATATACATAGCCGTGGGTAAAGGTCAGAAAAATAATCAAACAACCAAGCCAAGTAATGCATCAATGATGGCAAGAGGGCCAGAGAAAATTCAATGCCGTATAAAGTCAAAGAAGAAAATGAATGGGGTTGAATTTAAAAATAAACATCAGGTTTAAATTAAGAAATCTAATTTTGGCAAGAAATCTCTGCATCAAATTTCTCAAATTCATATATGGTCAGGGTTAATTCAAATAGGGGCCGAACCAACAAGTATGGAAAGAGATTTTCGAATTAATTATGTAACGACCCGTAAAGTTCGACCATTTAAAATTGTTTGTTTAATAGGATTTTTGTAATTTATTTTAGTTGAAAGAATAAAGGTGGTAGATAAATATTAAAATGAAGGCTAGAATAAATTATATAGAAGTGACTTAGAAACCTATTTAAAGACATTTGAATAAAATTCAAATGAATTAAGTAGAGAAAGAAAGAAAAATTCTTACCTGGACATAAAATTTAATATGGGAATATTAAACCAATTGAATGCAATAAAAGATTGTGAACGATAAATTGAATAGATTAAGAAACCCTGTTATTGCAAGTCAATAAATTTGTAAACCCTAATGAACATCTCAAAATTTATAAATTTATTGAAATTTAAGACATAGCATAAGCGTAGAACTATAGGTATGATGACAAACTTTTATAAATTGGCTAATTAAGGGTCAGCAAATTTATTTGAAAATCAAACTCAATTAAGGGTAAGTAATTATGATGGATTGATGGCATAAACGTTACTAAATTTTATCATAGTAACGGAAGTGCAGATGGAAGGCAACTGTAGAAATTTAAGTACGTATTAACAATTGAAAGGGACTGTCGATTGAATGGAGTACTTTAGGTTGTCTTACTAAATTTAGAATTTAACATAAGACAAATAGAAATAAATCAATAAACGTATAGATTTTAAGTTTATTATGATGAATTATTTTAGTGATATGACTTAGAATAAATGTAATAATTTGGGTTAATTGGTATTTAATGGAATTAAAGGTTGCAATATTCATAGGTAAGGATTTAGATGAAATAGATTGATGTATGAAATTTAATTGGATAAATGGCAATTAATTCCTTTAATTTGTGCAATTAATATATGTTAATTGATAACGATAAAAAGTTGATTTTTTCAGTGTAACCAACGTAAAATATTATCATAGCATGATACTTGGTTTGAATAGAAGGATTTGATTTAATATGAAATTTTTTGTTCTAAGTATTGAATAAAATTGGGAAGCAATTTTTTTATGATAATAACGTTAGTATTGGTTAATAAATAGATTTCAATGCAGTAACCAAATAAATGGAATAAGATGAGTATATATTGCATAGAAATGAAATGTAAATTGTCACATTTGGTTGGAGCTAATTTTTAGAAACATATAAATGTTGAATCAGTAAATATTAAATTCCATTTAATATAAGAATTCAAAGGTGGAAGATTTACATTTGGATTGGAAATTTGATAGTTATTAATTAAAAGTGACCATTGAATAAATTTAGGCAAACGTGATATAATGTAAATAGATGGGGATCAACTTTTATTTATGTGGTTAAGGGAATTTAATTTCTATAGTATGATAATCGAAATTAATGGAAGTTGGAATAGCTAATTTATATGTTAGTTGAAATTAGCTAGAATGTGTAGATATTGAATGATAGTAAAAAAAGAAAAATTTAAGGGATATAAAAGTTTCAATTATACATGGAAATTCATACTCGCCATAAAAGGTTAATTGAGACCAAAGAAGTAGTATAGGAATCTAACCTTCTTTATAAATTTGGATTTATTGCAATAGTTAATTTCATAAAATAAAGGTAAAGCTAATTCAAATTTAACTGGACCATTGTTGGTATAACTTTAGAAGCAAGATTTATTTATGATTTGAGTATTTAATTCAACAAGTGGTATTTACGACAAATGAAATAGAATTGAACGTAAAATATTACGTTATTAAATGGAAATGGAATTTGTAAACATTGAGTGAAATCTTAAACTAATGTTAATATTCGTCGTATTTACAACAATAACTTTGAATAATAGAAAGGAAGTGAATATAATAAATTAATCAAATTTATAGTGTTGAATTCAATTGGATTGGAATTAATAAATAGTTAAGAAAAATAAGGGTTATTAATAATTTGGAATTTAATTATGGTAAAAAGGCTAATTGCAATCAAGATAATGAGTTGAAATGGAAATCCAATTATTTATTTAGTTAGATTTTGTTGAGAGTATAAGGGTATAAGTTTTAATAATTGAGTTTTAGAATAAAATTTTAAATTTCCTAATAATAAGAAAGTGCGGATATTAACGCTGCAAATTAATATACTTATACATTTTAATTCAAATTCAAGCGTGTTAAATCAATTGGAACTGATTGAATTATCTTAGTAATGAAATTGGCTAATAATAGAAGTTGAAAAATAAAGTTTGTTTTTATGATTTATTTAATTTATTTAATAAATATTAAAAATAGCCATTTTTGTCACGGACTCGGATTTCGACGAAACCAGTTTCATCGGATCCGTAAAGTTGAATTATAATAATGTTTCAATTTTCGTAGCGATCGGACTTGTCGTTTGATCGTACGGACTCGAAACGCCTTGAAATTTACGCATTTTGAAATCAATGTGAAATTTTTGTTTTTTTGGCATAACTTCTTCATACGATCGAATTTGGTCGCGAAACTTTTTCCATTGCGTTCAGAATATTTTAAAACACCTATTTGGATATATAGTTTTAACAAATCCGACTCCGGAGGCATAGCGGGCTTTTTGGACCATGGTTTGTCACGCACGTTTGCGTATCCAGTCTAGCTACCCTACCTCTAGCCTATCTATAAATATACATCTATAAACCCTAGCTCCTTTCTTTTTCATTTGCTGTACGTTCATTTCTTCACTCTTTTCTCTTCCCCAAATGTATACATCTCAGATCCAATTCCAGATCCATCCACAGTTCAAAAATCAAAAGTCAAAACTCAAAAATTTCAGAAAATTCCAGAAAAAATATATGTTGATGTTTTCGATACGCGTAATCTACTGGTGAAATTCGTTTTTCAATTGGAGCTGTCGTTCATCCAGAATAAATTCAAACAGCCCCAAAACCGTTCATCATCGCCGTAACAAAAGTTGTCGGATCGGAAAAACATTTCTGGGTTTTGACGAGGGAACGAAGGTGATCGCATCCATGTAATTTGTTTGGCGATTCAACGGTTGGATGTGAAGAAATTGTTGACTAGGGTTTCTTAGACTAGTGGCGGCTGAGACTTTATGTGGTCTGTAACAATGCATGCGCTCGGGCTGGAGTCTTCGAGGCAGGTGCTGGGCGAGGTGTCGCGTGTGGCCAAGTGGCAAGTGGCGTGCGCGGTTTCAGCTGGCGGTTGAAGGTCAACGTGGTGGAAGGGTTGCGTGCTCGTGCTAGCTGGGAATTGGATTTCTGGAAACGCATGCATAGGTGACGTGGCAACTTGAAATGGTGAAATATGTGTCATTTGGTAATTTATAATTTTGAATTTCAATCACCATTTTTCGCCATAACTTTCTCATACGAAGTCGGATTCACACGAAATTTCTTTTGTTAGGATCGTAATTTAATTCCGGACTCGATGACTCTGGTTTGGACGAATTCTGAGACGGGCGAATTTTTGGGTTTAAATCGGGTTTAAATTCGATTTAAATTCGGAAGGTGAGTGTTTTAACCCACTCACAATTACTAGAAGCTTTTATGTTTGTTAAATAAATTTTAGAAATGAATAGAAATTTATTTATGAGCTTTTGGCATGTTATTTCATCCATATCTGTTGAATTGCATTTTATTGAATTTAGCTGTTAATTAAATTGATTGATTGCGTATTAATTGGCTGTTAGAAATTATTGTTGCGTATGAACTGCTAGTTAACAGTTATATAAATTATTACTGAATATAAACTGTTAGAGTAATAGTTGTTAAATTTAATTTGAATAAAATTACCAGTTATTACCTGTTATATATTATCAAACATATATTGTTATTGATTGACATGGATGGATGTTTGTGATTGGATGATGGATGTTTGTGATTGGATTTTGGACGTGTTGTTGAATGGATGTTTATTGATATCATTAAACTGCAAGTTAGCATACATTTTACATTTCATTCGGGATTGTGGTTTGAAATGATATATAACCGCAAATTTTTATTTTTAAATTGCGGATTGAAATGATAAATATCCGTATCACTTGATCATAGGATAGAAAATTATATACAGGCACCGTGGTCTATATATAACTATTTTAATGTGATTTCTATGGTTTGGATTGAATACGGTTTATAAATCTTAAATTTTATATTGTATAAATATTTTATTCCATATTTATATACCTATGAAGTTAAAATTTAGGAATTTAAAAGGTGAATAAATTTCTTTATTGAAAATGGAAGAAATTTAGAAAATGGAGTTTGGTGAATTTATATCCTATGTTTAAATGTAAAGTTGGAAATTTTAAGATATGATATTTGTAATTGGATTTTCCCAAAATAAATAGAAATGGATATTCTAGTAAAAATTGAATTGAAAAATTTATATATATATTTTACTAGAAATTGAAGTTTTATTAATTATGGATTTTATGTGAATGGTCAAGATTAATTAATAGAAAATTGATTTTGAAAGGATAAAAATCCAACTTTAGTTGAAATATTAATGCTCAAAAATGGATATAAATATATATATAATTGAAATGGTTTTGGGACTTGAAGTAATATTTTGGATTTTGGTTTAACTTTAAAAGAAGAAATATTTGGAAAGCCATGTAATTTATTTCTTTATAAAGCAACAGTAAAGTTAAACCTTTTTAATTCGCATACCGTTGAATATCCAAACCATTTAGTTTTGAAAATAATGGTTTTAAAATACTATGGATTTTCGAAGAATTATGTTGAAAGTTACAAACAAAATATTGGTTACATGGGATATTAAATAATAAAAGTGACATAATTTTTGGAAAGGAAAATTTATTTGGGAAACGATATCATTGATTTGAGTCTTTATAAATTAATATCAAAATGAATTGTTTGGGTTTAAAAGAAGAAAGGATATCGAGATATTATGGTTTTGAAATAGATTATATTCTGGTTTTAAAGTATAAACTGTTTTTAAATAACCGCGGTGTTATAATAACGATTGGTTGGCAAAGAGACCGGGATCGGATATGAACATACTCTCTGTCGATACCGAAAACCACTTTGACTAACCGTGTACGCGGTGGAGATTCCAGAATGAAGTAGGTGGTGGCGACGTTTCCTGTAAGGTAAATACGTGGACCCAACTCCCGTGAGTTGGCATAAGGTGGCTAAAACAGGAGCGATTCTCAGGCCAATGAGGTCATTCCTCTGATCGGACGCTCCTCTTCGATATTATACTTTGACTTGGATTGATTCAGTGGCCACTTCTATATTTTGATTTTGGGGGAGTTAGTTCGAGGTGGGCGGCAGCTGCGCGCTGCGCGTTACCATCAGCCTGGATAGCAATTGGTATATCTACCCTGGCATTGCCTAGTTGTGCCGTGTCACCTACCCTATCGCGCCTTGTACGAGTTTGGTTTTCTCCCGTAGCCCGTGTGGTATCCTCTAGTGGCTTCCCGATCAGGAGGGACTATGATATTGGATGGACTACTGGGACTATTACGTGTTAAGGGCTATATGGGTAACCCCTTAACGCTATTAAAAAGTAAGTTTATTTTATAAATAGACACTATTATAATAGCGCAATATACTACATAGTAAATAGTTTAACGGATCCTTAGGAGATGTAAATCCCGAACATCTCTTGAGTTACTGTACTCATATTTATTTCTGTTTATTTAACTCACATAAGATATTCTAGTCTGACTCGGGTGTTTTTGTCTTTTCAAATTCGCTCGGGTCAGTCCGAGCGTTTCAGGATAGCAGATTTAGCTTGGAGGACGAAGACGAAGATTCAGCATTATTTTATATATAGTATTGCACCACACACTCTTTATATTCCGTTGCATTGTTGTATTGGTATGTGTGACTCTGATGTTCATTGTATAAGTGAAATAACTATTTTGTAAACTGTTTTGAACTGTATATTTATTATTATATTTTATCCTTCCGCTGTGAGATTCTATTTTGTTTTATTCCTTCTCTGTTTTTCTTATTTAACCCATAACAATCCGCCCTTGCGTATGCTTTGAATTGGCACGTGTGTCGTTTTAAAGTGTGTGAAAAGGCGGGATGTTACAGTTGGTATCAGAGCTTTGGTTTAGCGATAAACCTTGGCTTTGTGGGGTTTGACTCTTTGTTAATAGGGTAGTAATATCCTATGGGAGTCGCTGAGTGTATATATATGAGAGAGCGTACTTGTTAGTATTGATAAAAAGATTTTAATATTGTGTTAATCTGTTCCGCTTTGTATTTATGAATTCTGGTTGATGCATAGGACGCTATGCCATCAATAGGGATTTTTAAACACTTAATAGGACAGACCGACATAATATTAGTTTTTAATATAGGTGAATGAAATAATTTTGCCTATCATATTTTCTATATATAAAAATATTTTATAAAGATATATATATTTGGTTGCTATAGATTGGGTGTTAGGAAATAAGAAAAATATTTATAAATAACTGAAGCTAAGTTGAAATTATAACAAACCAAATTTGGAGATTTTAGAACTTAAGTCCGGGATTTTTGAAAATTTGCTTTCAAAGAATTTGTGAAAGATAATGATTTGGTTTATAAGTAATTTCTTATGTAAATATTTAGTATAATTCGAAAAAAATTGTTTTAAAGATGATTTTGGAAAAATTTAAAATTCTGCACTTTCCTCTCTGTCGCTGGAAAATAAATTCGGTGATGACGGCCGCATCATCGACTTTCATTTTCGAGTTTCGAAGGGGAAAGGCCACTGTATTAAATTCTACCGCAGATTTATTTTGAAATTTTCTAAAAATTTCCTTTTATTGTTCTAACTATAATTAGAGATATTGAGTTGTAAAAACTTATTTATCTATTATTTTGAAATAAATTGAAATTTAACCCGGTATTTAATTCTAAATTTTTCCGTTAATTAATTGTTTAAATTATGTTAGAGAAATAAAAGTTAAGTAATAAGTGTATTGAAACCTCTTATTTGCATACATATGAGGCAAAGAGTAATATGGATAGACAGTAAATTTAATTAAAGAATGGAGATTAAACTTGTATAAGTACAATTGCATCTTCTTTAACATAAATAACTTACCCAAATATAAAAGTTGAAATGTTAAATGAGAAACTAGAATTGAATATGTTACAAGTAGGAATTTAGGAAAATGAAGTATTCAATAAATTACTGTTATAAATAAGAATTTAATGGTATAAACTTAAGTTATAATTAAAATTTTATTGAAAATAAAGTTAAGTATTATTAATAGGTGACATGTTGTAAGATTATTTACTTAAGTATGTTTTGATCTCCCCTATTCTAATATAATGGAAAGTAGGAAAAATTGAAATGTCTACAATTAATAGTTAATGGATAAATAAAAAAAAAACTTTCATTTATAAGAATGAAGGTTAGCAGATTAAGAATTTAAGGGAAACCTTACAAGAGAAGATATTCAAAATATTTGTTGTTATTAATGAGAATTTATTTTATAGACTTAAGTAATAAAAGGAAACTTAATTAATAAAAAGGAAATACAAATATAATGAATTTGGTGATAATTGGAAATTAAAACTTGTAAGAAATAAAGAAATCCCTCCATAAATAAAGGGAAGAAAATCAAAACACTGAATTATGAAATGAATGTATAATCAGCTATTTTGGTGTTGGTTTGAATTGTTTGATGTATGATTGTTGGGTAAGGAATGGTGGAGTTGTTGGATGAACAAATAATCTATCTTTGTTCCATCTAAGGCTGTTGAGCAACGGATGCACTTGATAGTTATTCTTCATTCGTACAACTTCAGAATTTGAGCCGAACAACTAATTATTTGTTTGATTTAATGATTGTTTGTTGTGGTGTGTGCTGTTTGCTAAATTCTATGGTTGTTGCATTTGATTGGATATGAATGATTGAATCCACCTAAACATTCACTGTAAAATAAATATTTAACCTTTTAGATTTTATAAGTGAATACAGGTGTTGGAAGCAACTGCTACTGCTTTTGGTTCCAAAATAATAAGCGTATATTGCCCGACAAATAGGTACGTTTTCGGATTACGTTTAAAGCGCTATTTTATATATTTTTCCGTGTGGGATATTTTATTTTGGATATATATGTAATATATTTGTATATTTGGATATTATATTTTCTCCAGAGTCCCTCCGTACAAAGGAGACTCTGCCAAAATTTTCCGTAAATTTTGGACTTAGAATTTTGTTGAAAACATTTTTTCCAACTTTAATAATTCAAGTATCAAAGGGTATAATGATTATAAAACAAGTGTATTTCATTAAAGGAAATTAATCCAGTAAAATATTGTTTATAAATTAATATTTGAAATAAAAATGTACTGTTTTATTCTTCCTTCTCCCTTCTTTTTCCTTTTCGGGGACGAAAAGTTTTGAGTGGGGGAGATTGTAACGACCCGTAAAGTTCGACCATTTAAAATTGTTTGTTTAATAGGATTTTTGTAATTTATTTTAGTTGAAAGAATAAAGGTGGTAGATAAATATTAAAATGAAGGCTAGAATAAATTATATAGAAGTGACTTAGAAACCTATTTAAAGACATTTGAATAAAATTCAAATGAATTAAGTAGAGAAAGAAAGAAAAATTCTTACCTGGACATAAAATTTAATATGGGAATATTAAACCAATTGAATGCAATAAAAGATTGTGAACGATAAATTGAATAGATTAAGAAACCCTGTTATTGCAAGTCAATAAATTTGTAAACCCTAATGAACATCTCAAAATTTATAAATTTATTGAAATTTAAGACATAGCATAAGCGTAGAACTATAGGTATGATGACAAACTTTTATAAATTGGCTAATTAAGGGTCAGCAAATTTATTTGAAAATCAAACTCAATTAAGGGTAAGTAATTATGATGGATTGATGGCATAAACGTTACTAAATTTTATCATAGTAACGGAAGTGCAGATGGAAGGCAACTGTAGAAATTTAAGTACGTATTAACAATTGAAAGGGACTGTCGATTGAATGGAGTACTTTAGGTTGTCTTACTAAATTTAGAATTTAACATAAGACAAATAGAAATAAATCAATAAACGTATAGATTTTAAGTTTATTATGATGAATTATTTTAGTGATATGACTTAGAATAAATGTAATAATTTGGGTTAATTGGTATTTAATGGAATTAAAGGTTGCAATATTCATAGGTAAGGATTTAGATGAAATAGATTGATGTATGAAATTTAATTGGATAAATGGCAATTAATTCCTTTAATTTGTGCAATTAATATATGTTAATTGATAACGATAAAAAGTTGATTTTTTCAGTGTAACCAACGTAAAATATTATCATAGCATGATACTTGGTTTGAATAGAAGGATTTGATTTAATATGAAATTTTTTGTTCTAAGTATTGAATAAAATTGGGAAGCAATTTTTTTATGATAATAACGTTAGTATTGGTTAATAAATAGATTTCAATGCAGTAACCAAATAAATGGAATAAGATGAGTATATATTGCATAGAAATGAAATGTAAATTGTCACATTTGGTTGGAGCTAATTTTTAGAAACATATAAATGTTGAATCAGTAAATATTAAATTCCATTTAATATAAGAATTCAAAGGTGGAAGATTTACATTTGGATTGGAAATTTGATAGTTATTAATTAAAAGTGACCATTGAATAAATTTAGGCAAACGTGATATAATGTAAATAGATGGGGATCAACTTTTATTTATGTGGTTAAGGGAATTTAATTTCTATAGTATGATAATCGAAATTAATGGAAGTTGGAATAGCTAATTTATATGTTAGTTGAAATTAGCTAGAATGTGTAGATATTGAATGATAGTAAAAAAAGAAAAATTTAAGGGATATAAAAGTTTCAATTATACATGGAAATTCATACTCGCCATAAAAGGTTAATTGAGACCAAAGAAGTAGTATAGGAATCTAACCTTCTTTATAAATTTGGATTTATTGCAATAGTTAATTTCATAAAATAAAGGTAAAGCTAATTCAAATTTAACTGGACCATTGTTGGTATAACTTTAGAAGCAAGATTTATTTATGATTTGAGTATTTAATTCAACAAGTGGTATTTACGACAAATGAAATAGAATTGAACGTAAAATATTACGTTATTAAATGGAAATGGAATTTGTAAACATTGAGTGAAATCTTAAACTAATGTTAATATTCGTCGTATTTACAACAATAACTTTGAATAATAGAAAGGAAGTGAATATAATAAATTAATCAAATTTATAGTGTTGAATTCAATTGGATTGGAATTAATAAATAGTTAAGAAAAATAAGGGTTATTAATAATTTGGAATTTAATTATGGTAAAAAGGCTAATTGCAATCAAGATAATGAGTTGAAATGGAAATCCAATTATTTATTTAGTTAGATTTTGTTGAGAGTATAAGGGTATAAGTTTTAATAATTGAGTTTTAGAATAAAATTTTAAATTTCCTAATAATAAGAAAGTGCGGATATTAACGCTGCAAATTAATATACTTATACATTTTAATTCAAATTCAAGCGTGTTAAATCAATTGGAACTGATTGAATTATCTTAGTAATGAAATTGGCTAATAATAGAAGTTGAAAAATAAAGTTTGTTTTTATGATTTATTTAATTTATTTAATAAATATTAAAAATAGCCATTTTTGTCACGGACTCGGATTTCGACGAAACCAGTTTCATCGGATCCGTAAAGTTGAATTATAATAATGTTTCAATTTTCGTAGCGATCGGACTTGTCGTTTGATCGTACGGACTCGAAACGCCTTGAAATTTACGCATTTTGAAATCAATGTGAAATTTTTGTTTTTTTGGCATAACTTCTTCATACGATCGAATTTGGTCGCGAAACTTTTTCCATTGCGTTCAGAATATTTTAAAACACCTATTTGGATATATAGTTTTAACAAATCCGACTCCGGAGGCATAGCGGGCTTTTTGGACCATGGTTTGTCACGCACGTTTGCGTATCCAGTCTAGCTACCCTACCTCTAGCCTATCTATAAATATACATCTATAAACCCTAGCTCCTTTCTTTTTCATTTGCTGTACGTTCATTTCTTCACTCTTTTCTCTTCCCCAAATGTATACATCTCAGATCCAATTCCAGATCCATCCACAGTTCAAAAATCAAAAGTCAAAACTCAAAAATTTCAGAAAATTCCAGAAAAAATATATGTTGATGTTTTCGATACGCGTAATCTACTGGTGAAATTCGTTTTTCAATTGGAGCTGTCGTTCATCCAGAATAAATTCAAACAGCCCCAAAACCGTTCATCATCGCCGTAACAAAAGTTGTCGGATCGGAAAAACATTTCTGGGTTTTGACGAGGGAACGAAGGTGATCGCATCCATGTAATTTGTTTGGCGATTCAACGGTTGGATGTGAAGAAATTGTTGACTAGGGTTTCTTAGACTAGTGGCGGCTGAGACTTTATGTGGTCTGTAACAATGCATGCGCTCGGGCTGGAGTCTTCGAGGCAGGTGCTGGGCGAGGTGTCGCGTGTGGCCAAGTGGCAAGTGGCGTGCGCGGTTTCAGCTGGCGGTTGAAGGTCAACGTGGTGGAAGGGTTGCGTGCTCGTGCTAGCTGGGAATTGGATTTCTGGAAACGCATGCATAGGTGACGTGGCAACTTGAAATGGTGAAATATGTGTCATTTGGTAATTTATAATTTTGAATTTCAATCACCATTTTTCGCCATAACTTTCTCATACGAAGTCGGATTCACACGAAATTTCTTTTGTTAGGATCGTAATTTAATTCCGGACTCGATGACTCTGGTTTGGACGAATTCTGAGACGGGCGAATTTTTGGGTTTAAATCGGGTTTAAATTCGATTTAAATTCGGAAGGTGAGTGTTTTAACCCACTCACAATTACTAGAAGCTTTTATGTTTGTTAAATAAATTTTAGAAATGAATAGAAATTTATTTATGAGCTTTTGGCATGTTATTTCATCCATATCTGTTGAATTGCATTTTATTGAATTTAGCTGTTAATTAAATTGATTGATTGCGTATTAATTGGCTGTTAGAAATTATTGTTGCGTATGAACTGCTAGTTAACAGTTATATAAATTATTACTGAATATAAACTGTTAGAGTAATAGTTGTTAAATTTAATTTGAATAAAATTACCAGTTATTACCTGTTATATATTATCAAACATATATTGTTATTGATTGACATGGATGGATGTTTGTGATTGGATGATGGATGTTTGTGATTGGATTTTGGACGTGTTGTTGAATGGATGTTTATTGATATCATTAAACTGCAAGTTAGCATACATTTTACATTTCATTCGGGATTGTGGTTTGAAATGATATATAACCGCAAATTTTTATTTTTAAATTGCGGATTGAAATGATAAATATCCGTATCACTTGATCATAGGATAGAAAATTATATACAGGCACCGTGGTCTATATATAACTATTTTAATGTGATTTCTATGGTTTGGATTGAATACGGTTTATAAATCTTAAATTTTATATTGTATAAATATTTTATTCCATATTTATATACCTATGAAGTTAAAATTTAGGAATTTAAAAGGTGAATAAATTTCTTTATTGAAAATGGAAGAAATTTAGAAAATGGAGTTTGGTGAATTTATATCCTATGTTTAAATGTAAAGTTGGAAATTTTAAGATATGATATTTGTAATTGGATTTTCCCAAAATAAATAGAAATGGATATTCTAGTAAAAATTGAATTGAAAAATTTATATATATATTTTACTAGAAATTGAAGTTTTATTAATTATGGATTTTATGTGAATGGTCAAGATTAATTAATAGAAAATTGATTTTGAAAGGATAAAAATCCAACTTTAGTTGAAATATTAATGCTCAAAAATGGATATAAATATATATATAATTGAAATGGTTTTGGGACTTGAAGTAATATTTTGGATTTTGGTTTAACTTTAAAAGAAGAAATATTTGGAAAGCCATGTAATTTATTTCTTTATAAAGCAACAGTAAAGTTAAACCTTTTTAATTCGCATACCGTTGAATATCCAAACCATTTAGTTTTGAAAATAATGGTTTTAAAATACTATGGATTTTCGAAGAATTATGTTGAAAGTTACAAACAAAATATTGGTTACATGGGATATTAAATAATAAAAGTGACATAATTTTTGGAAAGGAAAATTTATTTGGGAAACGATATCATTGATTTGAGTCTTTATAAATTAATATCAAAATGAATTGTTTGGGTTTAAAAGAAGAAAGGATATCGAGATATTATGGTTTTGAAATAGATTATATTCTGGTTTTAAAGTATAAACTGTTTTTAAATAACCGCGGTGTTATAATAACGATTGGTTGGCAAAGAGACCGGGATCGGATATGAACATACTCTCTGTCGATACCGAAAACCACTTTGACTAACCGTGTACGCGGTGGAGATTCCAGAATGAAGTAGGTGGTGGCGACGTTTCCTGTAAGGTAAATACGTGGACCCAACTCCCGTGAGTTGGCATAAGGTGGCTAAAACAGGAGCGATTCTCAGGCCAATGAGGTCATTCCTCTGATCGGACGCTCCTCTTCGATATTATACTTTGACTTGGATTGATTCAGTGGCCACTTCTATATTTTGATTTTGGGGGAGTTAGTTCGAGGTGGGCGGCAGCTGCGCGCTGCGCGTTACCATCAGCCTGGATAGCAATTGGTATATCTACCCTGGCATTGCCTAGTTGTGCCGTGTCACCTACCCTATCGCGCCTTGTACGAGTTTGGTTTTCTCCCGTAGCCCGTGTGGTATCCTCTAGTGGCTTCCCGATCAGGAGGGACTATGATATTGGATGGACTACTGGGACTATTACGTGTTAAGGGCTATATGGGTAACCCCTTAACGCTATTAAAAAGTAAGTTTATTTTATAAATAGACACTATTATAATAGCGCAATATACTACATAGTAAATAGTTTAACGGATCCTTAGGAGATGTAAATCCCGAACATCTCTTGAGTTACTGTACTCATATTTATTTCTGTTTATTTAACTCACATAAGATATTCTAGTCTGACTCGGGTGTTTTTGTCTTTTCAAATTCGCTCGGGTCAGTCCGAGCGTTTCAGGATAGCAGATTTAGCTTGGAGGACGAAGACGAAGATTCAGCATTATTTTATATATAGTATTGCACCACACACTCTTTATATTCCGTTGCATTGTTGTATTGGTATGTGTGACTCTGATGTTCATTGTATAAGTGAAATAACTATTTTGTAAACTGTTTTGAACTGTATATTTATTATTATATTTTATCCTTCCGCTGTGAGATTCTATTTTGTTTTATTCCTTCTCTGTTTTTCTTATTTAACCCATAACAATCCGCCCTTGCGTATGCTTTGAATTGGCACGTGTGTCGTTTTAAAGTGTGTGAAAAGGCGGGATGTTACAAATTAATTCGAATACAAATATGGACAGCGGTAATTCAAAATTGATTTCAAGAACAAAATCAACGACATGGAAAAATCAAATATGACAGTGATTAGGAGGGTTTCAACCCTATAAATAAACCCAAAAGAAATCATCATCGGCATCGAGAAAAAGGCAAACAATCAAACCAAACAAAAGTGAAATTACATACCGCAATTCAACAACTCGATCATCAGAGATAGAGCTTGCAACAAGAAGCAATTATCAGAGAACATGCGACGCAGGCCATCAGAGAACAAGCATGAGCAAGAGCAACGCAAGTAAGTGAATCAATCATCCAGAGCCGAAGCCCTAATTCAAGAAAGAAGCCGAAGCCCTAATTTGGAGGAGAAGAGCCGAAGCCCTAATCAGTTGCAAGAATTGAGGCCGCCATTTTTTTTTCGTGACAAAAGAAAAGATAGTGGATCGGGTCAAAAACAAGGGGCCGGCCTTGTTAATATTAAAAGGGGATTTAGATTTAAGTTTTAAAAAGGGGTTTTTATTTTTAAAAGAGGCTTTTGTTTTAGTTTTAGTTTTTAAAGGGTTTTTCTTTTTATTTTGAGCAAAAAAAAAAAAAAAATTGTAGAGTAAAAGTTCGTATTTTATTTTTTGCTCCAGGGTTTAATTTTGAAATTGTTTTTATTTTTCGAGTCAACAAATTTGTAAATCACCACCTAGGGTTTAGGTAGTGTCAGATTGTCTAGTTAGAATTAGTTCAGTGAGCAGGGTGTGCGAGTTTGCGAAGCTCTATAGGCGGAGCAGGGTGTGCGAGTCTAGTAGAGTGTTTGTAAGCGGGATACTGTTTAATTCTAATAGAAATCTGGGAATGCAGCAGTAGGCAGGGGTTGCCGAAGCTGGGTAAATTTTGTGTGTGATTTACTTTTCAGCATATTTATTTCTGCAGTTTATTTCTGTGATTAATTCGAGAAAATTTGCTATAACCCTATTCACCCCCCCTCTAGGGTTATTCTAGATCCTACACATAACTTATCCAATACAGGGACAAATCTGACAAACATTGTACCAGATGAATATAAATGGTCGTTTTTCGAAAAAAACGACTATTTATACAACGATCATGTACAACACTCATCAGACGAGGCCAAAAACTTTCTAAGGGACATTTGTCAGTTACATGCGCGCATTTTACGAAAAAATACAGTTTTACTCACTGTTCACATTTACAAAAATATATATTAATTTAATATATTTATTCGACGTATTAAATCAACTTAAGGTTGGTTTAACATTTTGTCATTTTTCAATACACACAATTATAATTTAGAGTAATGCATTTTTTGTTTCATAAGTAAATACGTGCACAATATAATACTCCTTGTTCATTCAATCATTTTATCTTATTCCAAATAACGTATACAATCGTCGAATCTACGCATACACAACAATTTACATATACATGAACAATCACAAATTATACATGTTTTTCACAATTTCACGATAAAAGATGAAATAGGCATACCATGAGATGCTATAAACCGTTATTACGCTATTGGAAACAATTGCAATCATTAATTCGCTCTAATTTATCAATTTATGCAAATCTACAATTAGGGTAAAAACTGAATTTTTCGCAAAAATAAGATATTATACATGAGATTAAGAGTAATGGAGTTTGATTAGGCAGCCGTGTAGGATCCGGAAGCTACAAATTAGGGATTGGAAGCTTGGAGAAGGGATTTGGTGGTTTTTTATTATAATTTTCGCATGAAATGAGGAGGAAGAAGAAAGCTCGGCTGCAGGTATAATCGCTAATTTCCAACGGCCGCCAACGACCCGTCGAAAGCCGTCGGAAATAAGCCATCGGAAGCCGTCGGTCCTTGCTGTCGGTAATTAAACCTTTTCTAGTAGTGTTCTGTTTTTTAACAGTACTTTCAATATTTAAACATTGTTTTTCATAATAAGAAAAGACATCAACGGGCAATGCTTATCGATTTGCTACAACACTAGGAGAGTAGGCAAGGTTAAATTTATGCGTTTGGATATCGACTCCAATGTGGAAGTTCATTTTTCATAGTTTTGAATCACATTGGAGAGGTTGCTGTCATTTTCATATGCCTTGGTCTATTTAAAGCATCCCCAATAAGGGGTTAGTTAGTGAGTGATGACCTCAACAATGGATCGGTGAGCCCTATTTTGAACTCATTAGTGACTGCCAGGAGTGACCTTGGTAGTCGCTAAGTTATCCTACATTATTAATGCAGGATAACTCTGTGTGGTTAGATTTAATTGTTAATCCCGTGCACTGGAATTTTATCCACACAAGTTTATCCGGCATTATTAATGTCGGATAACTCAATGCATTGTTAAGGATGTAGAGGGTCACAGTGTAGATCGGTACAAAAAAAATATTAATTTATAGCATCCTGGATGCTCTTAGTTTTAAGTCTGTTGGAAGTATTTGTAATATTCATTTGGACAAATGTAGTCTCTTGTCAGAATGTGAACATTATAAATTTTTATATAGATAGCAAGCATTCTACTCAAAGTTTAAAACAAAAGGACCAAAAAAAATTCTCAAGTGGTTTTGTTGTAGACAAGTGACTTAGAAGGCTGCAAATAGTGATTTGGGGGTAAATTTTGACTCTGATATTGGCCTGCAGACCTGTGAAAACAAAACCTTACACCCAAGAATATCGTATTCTTTACCGCACATTACCAATTTTCTCCTGTGTTTTGGCTGGAAAGACCTGCTACACTTTAAGAATTATCATTTCACAACCATGCATTTGTTGGTTTATAATTATTTGATCCAGTCTTAGAAATAGAATATAGAGTAGTTTTTTTTCTTCTTTTTCTTTTATCTTCAGGAAAAGTGTGGTTTTGATCAAAGTGTAAATTACCAATTGCAGTTCTTCTTCTGACACCTAATGTTCTAGTTTTTATTTCCTTCGTGTAACACAACCAAGCACTTGGAGGTATTTCAGTTATGATATTTTCTTAACTATCATATCTTCATGATCATTTTACGCAGGTATCAAATCCACAGTTCAAATTATTATGATGAACAATCAGTTACTCGTGGCCATATTTATTTTATTCGATTTTGCAATCTATTGTAGCGATGTAGTTGTAGATAAGTTACAAGCTCACGATGTGCTATTTTTCGATGCAATGTGCTATAAAATGATATTCATTAATTTAAGGGGATTAATTTAAAGGAAATTTTTTTTATATTTTAAACCTCATGAACATGACCACAATATTTTAACCATAAGGACAAACATTCTTCTAACAATTAATCATAAGAACAAACATTCCTTCAAAATTATTCATAAGCACAAACATTTTTCCAAAACCCCTACCGAAATAAAAACTGCTACCATTAACTACAAATTGATACCTAAAAATTGCAATCAATGATTAAAAATTGATACCTTAAAAAAGTTGTCCTTCAGCCAAAAATACTGAAGGTCCTTCCTTGAGGCTAAAATGCTGAGAAATTTTGTTTTTGACAATAATTTCCTATTAATTTAATCACTGTTATTTTTCGTTTTACCCCTTGCACTTTATCATACTATTAAGATGACATAGGCACAAAAGAAGATCAGTTACTTATTGTGCACCGTACAACAGCAATAAGAGCTACATGTTAATGTAGATACCAAGTATCTTTCTAATCAGAAACCATGTCCTTGAAAGAACCCAGTTACAACTTAATATTATGTTTATAAATTTTATCTGAACGGTAGATGTTCCGAGGAAACTACTGATAAAATTGAAATATGAGGGACATGGAGCAGTAGCTGCTATGATAAAATTGAAACTACATTCATTTTTCCCATCTTTTGAAGCTACCATAACTTTAGAAGATGTTATGATTCTCTGTGGTTTCTCTCCAACAGGCCTTTGTGTTAGAGGAGTAGAAAATCTGAGCGGAGAGCTTGAAGACATCAATCTTCGTTTAATTAGAGCTCACGAATTCTTCAACAAAACAAAATCAGAAAGGCATGTTTTACTGCATGGCGGAATCATTTTATGGAGTGCAATGGTGTTTCTATTGAACACACAGCTTTTATTTTTTTGTGGCTAGAGAGATACGTTTTTCCTCGACCACCTGGAGATGTTATACAAAGAGAATTATTCCCCATCGCCATACTTCTTGCTCATGGAGAAAGACTTGCTCTTGGGCCTGCAGTCCTAGTAAGTCTTTGCCATGATTTAAGCTTTTTAGCTAGGCTTTGTAGTAATAATAATAGTAATTTATCAATTTTTCTTTGGGCCTTTTTTGAAATATTACAAATGTGGATATGGGACCATTTTTTTTGAACTCTCAACTCAGAGCCCTGATGAAATCGAAAGGATGTGAGCAGCCCTCATGTCTGGTCCAATCATAGATAAGAGGGAGGTTAGCCAATCCAGCACAAAGATTTGTTGCTCCCAATCAGTTTTTTGGTTTTAATGGGGACTCGGTTCCGCGCCTTGAAATTGAAAGTAGATTAACCTGTTTACCAGGAAGCAGGTATCATACATTTTCAAAATTGATGGAGATTAACAAACCTTGGGTAGTTAGGTGGAATAACTTGGCACTAAATAAATCACTTATCCTGAGTTGATAGTTGAACCAGCTCATAGCTTTAGTTGGCGTCCTTATATAGAACCATTAGATGGTTGGAGCTTTCCGAAATATTATAAGAAAACGGACATTGGATTTCTAGCAGTGAACTTAATGACTTATGGGATGCTTCAATATTCGTTCAATGTGTAAGAGCATCTGAGCATGTTGGCTTGGATAGTTGTCATTTTCATCCTCCATATAGAGTATCGAGGCAGTTTGGTTATGACCAAGATGCTGTGGAATGTGCTAAAATCAAATTTAGGGTTTCTAATTGGGAGTCAGCTTGGTCTTTATACAAAAATGATGGGACAAAATTTTAGCTCCATACTCCGCCTTGGCATTCCATATCAGAGTTGACTGATAAGTACAAATATATGGTGGAAAGATAATATCTATCGTTCTTATTCTTCAGATATGACAATGCTGTGGAAGAGGAAAATGGGGTATACATTTTTCAAAGAAGACGCAAAAAATGGTTACTGATTTGAATACAACTCCATTGAATGGTTTCCTCTTGCAAGGGTTTACAAGAGTTAATGTAAAAATTATAAAGCAATTGCAAGGGCCAAAAACTCTCCTTCAAATATTACCATGGATCATAATCTTGGTGCAGCTGGAGCTGTAAGCTGTGGTGAGAATTAAATGGTTTCCATCTTTTGATCTTGACATCATTTTCTTAGGTCATATATTATTACGTTCTTGCTGTATATGTATATGGTATAAAGCTAAATGATTTTATCTCTGCTACTTTTGCCATCGAAAGGGATACTCTATTTTAGTTAACGACAGATAATAGGATTTCTAATCATTTTGGACCACTTAAAAAACTAATTACAGAAATATATTGACTAGAGAACTATTTATGAAAACATACCATTTTATGTACGCTATGTCAAAATACACTGATGCTGTTTCAAATTGCTCGAGCGTATATACTTTTGCATCACATTGGGAAGATCTGAAATCATGCCACTGTAGTTTTAATACACATTTAAGCTGGTACAGCAGGAAATCGTCAAAAGTTCATTTTGACTCATTTTTGTATACGTTAGTATTGTTGTAAAGAAGACATTTGGATCCGCTTCTTTGAAATTCAAATCAATTAAACATTTTCCAAGAGCCAATTAAAGTATAACGTTGTTTTTTAAAACTCATCCAAATCATAAGAAACATTGAAAATCAAACTGCAATACCACCACTCTCTTCAATTCGTTTTATTTTCATGTATACTTCAACGATACTAAAAAATAAGACCACAAAAATAATGAATACATAACGCATATATTTGCAGTAAAAACTGCTGACATTTGGAAAAAGTTGATTTTTTTTCATAGATTTTTGTGTGGCGGTCCTCAATGATTTTAGGAGATTTAGCAGATAAAAAATTGCTAGAAACAACGACAGGAAGTAATCCAAAAGGTTTTATTAACAGGGATTCTTTTAAGTATTAATTTCGGAAATAAATGGTGGATCCTAATTCCCACCAATTCTTAGAATTGGCATACCACATAACTTTCTTGCTTGTTATTCTTGAAACATTAGCCGATGATTCCAAATTATATTGATATTCCTTTCATCTCTACTGCCATCTCTATCTCTATCTTTATTTCTACTACTAATAAAAAAAAAATGATTGAACTATTTACTTGTGTCTTTTCGAAATTCCAAAAATACCCTTCCTTTCCGTTTATATGTTTTGCCCTCAAACAAAATATCAAAGTATATAATAATACAAAAAGCTCGTGTGCGAAGCATGAACTCATACTAGTATTATATTAATTTTACCAACGGTTATTCTGCATTTCTGTACAAGAAAGTTGACTGTAATGATACTTTTTTTCAGCTGTACAAAAATAGTTTTACCCCAGTTAAAGAAATTCTGAAGTGATTGAAGTTTGGTTAATGCTGCGACAGCATAAATAGTTTCACATGAATATTTTGCATATGAATATATTGCCAACATGCATTTTATTCCTACTGATTTTTGGAAACAAAAATGTAAAGGAAAAAAAACCAACTATGCATGAATTCAAAAAACAGTTTTGGTCGGTATAGACTCTTGTAACTTTTAGGTAATGAATAAGTGCACATCTATAGTAACTATGCATGTGCTCTTGTTATTCTATCTAGTATCTTTTCATGCCTTTGTTGGGATTACATAATCATCGTGTTTTTTTAATGGACTTAGCATTTCTACGAAATTTGATATCCAATGCACATATATCCTGATCTTTGGAGATTATTCAAGTGCTAGTTTTATGTCAGTGAGTTGTAATGTGCACTGCGAAGGTAATAGTTCAACATCGCTTTCTTTTGCACTGTTCTTTTTGTTTATGTTTGCTGTAGATTCAATTTCTCAGCATTAAACTAACTATGTTTATTCGTTTTCAGAATAATTTTGTTTGGATTTAATATTTGCAGGTATACATAAGATAGCTTCTGGTTGGTTCATGGTTGATGTAGGATATGACATCTCTGACATGTATATTAGTTGTATCATATTTGGCAACTCGTCAAATGGAGATGTTAGGATACCATTAGGTTGTAACTAGTACGGACATGTTAGACTGCAGTTATGTAAACCTTTCTTTTATTTCAATATTAGTGAGTATCAATGTCAGAAAATTTGCAGCCTTTGTGCCGTAGGTCGAGTAATATTTGTTAGGGATATTTTTTTCAAACACATGGAAAATTTTCAAAAGGACAAATTTTGCTTCTATGCTCGAGGAAATAACAAATTATGCATATAGCTAGGCTTCGGAAAAAACTAATTAGCAAAATATGCCTCGTTTGGTTTACATTTGCGCAAATATGGAGTGCGCAGGTTTTATTTTTTTTAAATATAACTTGCGCATTCCATATTTGCGCAAGCTGTGTTTTAACGCTTGCGCAAATATGGAATGCGCAAGCTTGTTTTCGGACATCAAAAGGACAGAGAGCTGAATCTATATTCATTTCTTTCCCATTTCTACTTCCTTCCTCAAACCCTCCCCATTTCTCAATCCAAACTCATTTCTCTTTCATATCCAAATCCACAATCACCTTATTGACCAAATAGTTGCTAAGCTATATATGGAATCATCTTCTTCATCGTTACAAAACAAAGATAATAATTAATGTTTTTGACAATTAAGATATAATTTTGCTATTGTTGATGTGGATGAAAATGAAGAGTTATTGATGGTAGTTGTGTTAATTATTAGAGAATGGTATTGTTATTGAAGTGGTTGTTAGTGTTTAACGAACTAGGAAACCCAATTTAAGTATTAGTAAACTGGAATCCTTAATTTACGCCTTAATTGTTTATTATGACGGTAGACATTAATGATTGGGAGATAAACGATGAAACATTTTGACGAGGTTGAAGGGAAAATCGGAGTTGCAAGTTCAAGTCACATTGATTTTGATGTCGATCATGTTTTGGAAACACAGTTCGAACCAGTACCGCGTAAATTTCATTCAGGATCATCAACCTTACACACTCGTTTACGTGAAGTTGCTTCTGCGGAAATGCCCGGTCATCAACATACAGTTGACGGAAATTTGCTGACGCGTATACATCCTGTTAGTCCATCAATGCCAAGGGGTCAACGACCATTTCCAAACTGTTATTGCGGAGATATGTGCATAGTGGTTGTTTGCAGAAAAGAAAAGAATGCCGGACGAAGATTTTTCGGGTGTAGTTCGTACAACGAACATAGATTGAATCCCCGTGAATATGATTGTTGCAATTATTTTAAATGGATTGATCAACCCCTCTGCGAAAGGGGACTTGAGTATGCCCACGAACTGCAAGCTGAAATTAGTCGTTTGATAAGTGTGAATGAAGAACTAAGGACAAACAGCGGAAGGCGTAGAATGTGGTAGACGTTAGGGAGTTGGTTAAATTGGCATATTTGGATGTTATGTTGAACCGTTGTATCTATATTATGTTGTTGCGAAAATGTTTCTATTTGTTGTAACCCGTAACGTGTGGAAGGTAGATAGTTTATTATGTTGTTGAAATGCATTTGATATTGTTGACTTTGTTGATGAAATATATTGGTTACGTTGTTATATTAATTTGCATGTTTGTGTTGTTTTAAAAGATTGAGTTGACTGCTTTTGGTTGAAGATTGACTGCGGAAGCAAAATCTATCTAGAAAAATAGGTAATAATTCATCAAATTGATGTTTATAGTTATGTCAGTGAACAAAAACTCTGACTGTGGTATTGAAACTTATTTTACAGATAATGTCAAAGGTTCCGACTATATTTTACTTTGATGGCGAATTGTTGGTTGATGATGAAGGTAAACCTAGATATGTGGGCGGAAAACGAAAAGGATCTACAATAAAAAATCATTGTACTCTCGAAGAGCTTAAACAAAGGGCATATGAAGTGACAAAAGCAAATCCTGTGATATACGATTTAAAATTAGCGGTCAAATGGGTTCGTGATGATGGTGCATCCGCTATTGATTTGGAGGACAACGATGATTTGAACTCCACCTTTTCAGTTGGGATGAGAGTTATAGAAATCTACGTTGTGAGAGTGGAACATGAAAATGTGGTTGAAACACAAGCGCCAGTAATCTCTGGGGGTGAGTATATGCATACCACACAGTTACAAGAAACACAATGGTCGTCATATCCATCGTATCTTTCAAGCCATCCAGGTAGAGAGTTTACAAACTTACTTCACAGGTACAACGGAATGGTTGGAGTCTCTTCTAGTCAAGAACAAAATATGATGCAGAACGCTATAAATCAAAATCAGTCGCAAGCATTTGAAAAGTAAGTACTATTATACGTTGGCACTTGTATTTGACTTACGTTAATGCAAAATATATGACGGTTGTTTTTGGTATTCCTAGAGGCGTAGATGCATGTACTGGTTGTGACGACGACGATGCCGATTATCATGTTGATACTCCACAAGAGATTTGTGGGAAATTGGATAGCATGGAAGTAGCTTGTGCGGATGATGAGGATAGAACTTGGATACATCAAATGGAAGTTAACAATCATGCAATCATATATGCAGACATTGAGGAGGCTGATGATGTAAATGCGGAAGAAGAACAAATCACATATGAAGAGGCTCTGGCCGATGATTTATGCATGGCATCAATGATGGTGAAATCAATAATGGAAAATTGTCAGCTAGACGTGGAAGTTTTTGGAAGAGAATGTGTGGAGAAAGGTCCACGAGTTGGGCTGATTTTTGAAAGTAAGCAGAAACTTGTTGAACAGTCATGTGAATGGGCGATTAAATGTTCAGTTTCCTTTCAAGTTCTGAAATCGCGTGCAAATCAATACACAGTCCGCTATGATGTAGAAGAAACATGCCCTTGGCGTGTTCATGCAAGCCTTTCGGTAAGAAAAAATTCAAATTGGTGGAAGATAACTACATATGGCGGCGATCACACTTGTTTAAATGCAACCATCAACTCAAACCATCGACAGGCAACTGCTAAGTTTATATGCAGCAAAATACTTCCGTTGATTAAAGATGAAACAAACATGACTGCAAGAACTGTTCAAGAGACAATGTCCAACATGTTTCATATTAAAGTGAGTTATTTTCGAGCCTGGCACGGACTGCAGAAAGCTATTGCAATGATTTATGGCGATTGGGAATCGTCGTACGCGGAATTGCCGAAATATCTTA
Organism: Allium cepa; assembly: GCA_030765085.1. Lineage (NCBI taxonomy): Eukaryota > Viridiplantae > Streptophyta > Magnoliopsida > Asparagales > Amaryllidaceae > Allium > Allium cepa. Next base: position 181,742,000 of record CM060940.1, read on the forward strand.
GAGCCCTACAACATACCAACCCCGGGACTGTATGTGATGTTATTCATAGTCGTGGTGTTTTTGATGGTGCTTTTTGGGCTTTCGGACCTTCTATTCAAGGCTTCGACCACTGTCGACCTATATTGTCTATTGATGGCACTCATTTATACGGAAAATATCTTGGTACATTACTAGTAGCAACTGGGGTGGATGCAAATCAAGGGCTATTTCCGTTAGCTTTTCCTATTGTACAAACAGAGTCGTGGCAAACGTGGAGTTGGTTTATTCGTTGCATATGGAATTATATTCCATCTGTACGTACTAGATGTATCACCTTTATCTCGGATCGTATGAAAGGAATTCCACGTGCGCTTAGATAAGCTTGGCCAATTGAACATCATCATCGCTTTTGTATCCGTCATATTAAAGCAAATTTCAAGAAAGCGGGGTTTGGTACGGATGAGCTACAAAATTTATTACACGCATGTGCCACGGCTTCAGAGGTCCTGAAATATAATGATCTTCGAAAACAGTTGAAGGATGTAAATCGAGATGCCGATGCGTGGATTGAAAGAAGTTTGAAAGACCAGGAATCAAGCTGGGCTCTTTGTCATGACGGGGGAGTAAGATTCAATATGATGACGACCAACGTTTCCGAAAGCTTTAACGGTGTGCTCAAAGGAACTAGGAATTTACCCGTTAGATCATTGGTTGCACGAACGTTTCATCGATTGAACCATTACTTTATCGAACGACGAACTCAAGGGGAAGAGTGGACGTCGCAACTCGTACCTAGGTGGGAAGCACTAGCGCGGAGAAGAATGGAAGAATCTAGGCTCATGTCTATAGAGAGATACAGCTTCGTTGAATGGCAGGTGAAAGATGTGCATATGTTTGACTATACGGTGACTATCGAAAATAATGTTGCCAAATGTTCGTGCAACATGCCGACATTAGATCATTTTTCGTGCTCTCATGTGTTAGCTGCTTGTTCACGTGGTTCGGGTGGTGCTAATAGAGCGTATTTTGACTTAATCTCCCTGTGGTACACGAAGGCTATGTATTCCGCAGCTTATGCTCCTTTATTCCACCCTGTACCAGATAGTCGACATTGGAACGTCTACAATGGCCCAATTATACAACCACCGCCTGTACGCAGGAATTCAGGTCGTCCTCGATCTACTCGATTAAAAGGTTTCATGGATCCGCCATCTTCATCCGGCCATAACAGATGTAGCAAATGTGGTACTATTGGCCACAAGAAGAAAACTTGTCCACGATGAATTGTAATAGAAGTAGAACGTATATGGTACTGTATGAATTTTATGATTTGTTATGTAATGATGTTGTCATTCGAATGATGTTTGCGTGGTATGTTGAATGTTCTTAGCACTTTTTGTGTGCTAGTGTATAATGTACGGCATTGAAATTGTTCTCTGTCTTGGACAGGGTCAAAAACACGCTTGCGCATTTATGGAATGCGCATGCAATATAGCATGCGCATTCCATAAATGCGCAAGCGTGTTTTCAAAATAACCCGAAAACAGCTTGCGCGTATGTGGAATGCGCAAGCTTTATTGAAAACAAAGCTTGCGCATTCCATAAATGCACAAGCTGTTTTTTGGGGTTGTTCAAAACAGTGAGCTGCTTTGCCTCCTCCTACACCAAAATTTTGCAAACTCTCAACTTCACAAAGCATGCACACAACATTCCATTAACATTACCATCTCCAAACAAAACAAATAACAAGATTCAAGTGACAAAATAAATAGATTGACAAAATAAATAGATTCAACCTACAATAACCCCTTAACCAACCAAAAAAAACAACAACAATAAGATCGACAATAAGCTCAAGTGATGTTGTTGTCTTTCTTCTTCTTCTTCTTCAGCTTATACACGATGGGAGCCGATCCTTGGCCTTCTTCGAATGTAGGAGCGGGTGTCGGCAATGGAATTTCTGTTGCTGGCTTTCCCCAAAAATGAGTTCTTCTTGTTGAATTTCCTATTGCGTCGCCTCATGTGCATGCTCGTATGTCGAATGTCCAGCATATTCGAATTGTTGTTCTCCTTCATGCCAAACGGGCCAGTCAGCATGAGTTTCTCCACCGGTGTATTGCTGCTCTACCTCGGGCCAAGCGGGCCATTCAGCCGTAGTTTCGCCACCGGGATGTTGTGAAGTCTCCCCCTCCACGTGTGCCTCCTTCCATTGGACTTGTCCACCCGCTACTGTGGTATGTGTCTCCTCTGTACAACGTGGTGGCTCTTCTACAATGCGCAGTGGCTTGACCGGCCTTCTTAGCTTGTTCCGACCCAAAATTGTGTCAAGTATTCGTCGTAGATCAATACACTTACTTTTGACCTTGTCTGGCTCCATATAACTTTCTTCTATTTCGTCCACGACATCCAAAGCGCTGTATATTCCGCTTACCTAAATCAATAGTCATAACAATGCATCAATATGATATACAAATAGAACTATAAAAATTTTGAACTGACAATACTTACCACATCACGTTCTAGAGGAGCACGGGGAGTGTACGCAACCAACTTCCTTGCCAATTTTTTAAGAATATAACGACGAGTAATTCGCCAATACCAATACTCGTACTCGCTCAAAGGTGTCGGAGGCTCGTGTGCTCGTTCGGCACGATCAATTCTTGATTGCCAAATAGCAATACTTTCCGCCAAAAATGTCATCCAGCTAGTGGGTTCTGGGTCAAGGGGGACGACAGGATCGGGAATGTGTTGATAATCGAAGGAAAACTGTCTCATAACCCGATCGGGTGCATATAACTCAAAGTCTAAAAATAGAATCAGTCGGCTCTTAGCAATCCAACCGGCGAACGCATACTCAATTTCCGGATGTCCAAACTTATTCACTAATGAATAAGGTTCCCATGTAACCGCATCATCCGCCAACAAATCCAACTCATTACGGTAAAACTGTACATTTCTTGGCGTCTCACGCCAACTCCTAGCACAATTCCACCTAGCCCCGAATGGAAGATACGGATCTAAGTCGGTAGGAATTCTAATAGACGGTCGTTCAATAGCAATATGCGACCATGACCATAGTTGCAGCAACGTTGCAGAACCCCCTAAAACTTTTCGACGTTGCAAGGCAACCTGTGACAACTCACTATATAAATAGCATAGAACAGCACTACCCCAAGAATGATATCCACAGTCAGCCAAATCGTCCAAAAAAGGTAGAAATTTCAAACTTATTCTCCCTTTCGAATGATCGGGAAATAATCGGCAGCTCAAAAAATACAATATCACGGCACGAGTGCAGCGAAGTATATCTAAATCGGTCGCCCCTTCGGGTAGCGGTTCGGAAAATTCACTTTTAAACCAAGTCATTGATAACTCACTTTTAGACTTAACCGCCTCTCTAGGAGGAAAAATACCAAGCAAGTCATGAACCAATTCGATGTAATCGATATCTAAATTTTGCAAACATACCGGACGACCGTCTGCTTTAAGACCGAAAAGAAAATGCGCATACGCTAGAGTCACTGTCATCTCCCCGACTCTCATATGAAACATATTTGTTTTCGGCCTCCATCTATCGCATAAAGCGGTAATAAGGTGATGATCAAGACGAATGTAGTCGATTTGCATAGCTTGCCAAAATCTGGAGATTCGTAGATTCGCCTCCAATCTTGGATCTTTAAAATCGATCTCCTTGAGTTTGCTTGAATGATCGCATATCTTCACAGTTTCAACACCCTGAAATGTATAAAAAACAACAATCGTTTATCCCTTGAAATGTATAAAAAACACCATTATCAAACATTTACCTCCATTAATGCGTCGTTTTGGCTTCTATGCTGTTCTTGAAGATAGAGAACACTTCTATCTTCAGGCCCGGGAGACAATTCTACAAACAACAACAATCGTTTATCACTACAAAAATTTTGTACAAAGCTAGGGTTTTGGCTATATGAAGACTACATATCCTTTTGCATTTTCAAGAAATAAACCAACAATTATAGTACATTGAACTCGACATCATCATGACTACCAATTCCACTAACAACATCAATCATTTTTAAAGTAGTAATCAATTTACAATCAAAATAAAATTACCTCTAATCAAAGAAGAAGAAGAAGAGCTTGCTTCCATTTTTTGCTAAATCTAGTAGTTAATTGAAGGAATAGATCAAAGGGAATGTTTTAGAGTTGATAGATGTAGATTTGGAATGGGTTGGAGGTTGGAAATGAGGAGGGTTTTGTTAAAATTTGAGTTTGGGGAAGAAATGAATATAGATTCAGCTCTCTGTCCTTTTGATGCCCGAAAACAAGCTTGCGCATTCCATATTTGCGCAAGCGTTAAAACACAGCTTGCGCAAATATGGAATGCGCAAGTTATATTTAAAAAAAATAAAACTTGCGCACTCCATATTTGCGCAAATGTAAACCAAACGAGGCATATTTTGCTAATTAGTTTTTTCCGAAGCCTATATGCATAATTTGTTATTTCCTCGAGCATAGAAGCAAAATTTGTCCTTTTCAAAATTCACTTTCACTCCTTTCAAAAAATGATTTTGCTAAACATGTATGTCAACTTTTGTACCGAAAATATACGGTTTAAACCGCATATATATGCAACTAAAACTACAAACTATTTATGGTCAGATCTGCATATGTTAATTTGCAAAGAGAACTGGATATCTTTGCAGTTAAAATTCCAAATTTTTGTTTTACAAAAACGAGTGTAATGGCACGCGCTTCGCGCGTGAATTTTTTTTCTTGCAAATTGTATATGTTTAAATTAGTCAAAAGTATAATTTTTTATTTTCAAGTGATATTTTATAAAAAAGTATTTTGAATCTGTAAAGAATGTTTAATTTTAGATCCTATTTTTGGAAGCGATTTGAATTTTAAAGCATGTTTATTTATTACATCCTACTTTTGTGGGCATTTGCATTTGTAAAAGAAATTAGTATTATATCATATTTTTAAATAATTAAGATTTGATAATATATAAAGAGGCATTTTTGCCAGTTCACGTTGATACCAAAAAAGTGTGACACCAAAACTATTACAACTATTATTAAAGATGTGCGGATATCATTATATATATTTGCAGTTCTACCTATATATATTTGCAGTTTAAATCATATATTTTTTCTTAAAACTTTATCGAGCTTGTTTCGTGAAATTTGTTTTTTTTTAAAGTTTTCATGAATTAATTTTGAAAGAACTGGATGTTAATTTCAATTATTTGTAAACAGGTATCAAGTGCTTTTTTGTGTGTTTACGTGTGCATGTATATGCGTGTACATGCATATACACACGTATGTATTTATACACACACATATCTATATATGTGTCACTACAAGGAAAACAGTATTTTCCGACGGCTGAAAACTGTCGGCGGCCATCGGAAAATAAGGCGTCGGAGCGCAGTGTTTCCGACGGCTTCCGACACAGGGCGCCGTACGTTTTTCCGGCAGCCTCCGACGGATTCCGACACTTGTCGGAAGCCGTCGGAAACCGTTGCAAAAAATGGCCTATAGGCTGTCGGAAGCCGTCGGGAAGTCGTTACCTGAAAGCTGTCGGAAGCCGTCGGAAATATGTTGTATTTTTTTTATTCCTGCTGCAATATAGCATTCCATCCACATTTCTCATTCAAACACTACTACACCAATACTGTAGAATTCAGTATACAATATTCCAACCAAATACCAAAACTCAAACTACACAAAGTTCATCAAACACAAATACATCAAATTACATCAAAATAAAATACGTAATATACATAATCATTTCAACATTCACAACAACCCCAACAACAAGTGTTCTAACATGTCATACATACACAACATAACACAAAATCATCAACATCCACATCATCATATAACCACATAAACAAGTGTTTCAAACATAATCATACAAAAATCAACAACTACCTCCACCGTCTACCAAATCATACAAAACTGAAAAAACATACTTGAAAAAGCAAGCAATCAATCAATCTCCTCTAGATCCAGAGTCAGCCGAGGAAGAGAAACGGCCACTATACTGCTGCATGTACTCTAGCAACTGTGTGGTCTGTATGGCCTGTTGGCGGTTCTGCTCTTCCAGCTGGGACACTCTAGCTCGCAAATTTTCGATACCTGCTAGATCGCTCTGAGCTCTATTCCGCCGACCCCGTCTCAGACTGTTGGTCTGCAATAAATATTTAATTTAGATGTGTGATCTCTGTAAGTGTATGTGCATATCTCTGTAAGCTAGTAAGTAACATATGTTCATATCTTCTGCCTTCTTGTACTTTACTGGTGTGATAAAGTCATTTGGTTGGTTTGAATTCAAATTCAATATGGAGGATTTTTTTAAGGTTCAAATATTTTTAAATAATGGAAAAATGAATAAAATTCAAGTTTATTGTTTTGAAAAGGTCCAAATAGCATATTTGAAGTATTTTAAGATAAAATTATATATTGCAACATAGAATTATGACTTAAACATCAAATTAGCAGTAAAATAAAATATTTACCACTTGATTGCCAAATCTATATCGTCTTCCATGCTCTGTTGGATCCATAACTGACTTAAAAATAGCATCCTCCTCATCAGTCGTCAGCTGATTTCGACCCGTATCAGCAAGGAGCTTTTAGCGCTGCTCCATAAACTTTTCCTACGTTAACAAATTAATAATATCATATTTTATTTCATTATAGTTTAACAAGCAGAACAATTAATAATACTGCATAAAATGAAATATGCTTACATGGCTCCTGCTGGATTTATCGTCGTATCATGTATACGAAACAGTCCCGTCCGGATTTACATGCTTGACAGCATGCGTACGAGTGAACACGTCCATATAGCCCACGGGACCATGTGCCTCAGCATCCTGAAGTTGATTTTTACATACAATTATTATACATTTAAAATTATATAGCATAAACTATTTACAATTATCATTCAGTAAATTTATCAACTCCTGCCGATATTGCTGAAATGACTTTGACCCTCTGCGATGAGTGACGGGACTTTTATTTCTGTTTGCACAGTTTCTATCCGACTCTGCCTGTACATCCAAAATTTCATACATTATTTTTCGATCACGTCAAATTAATAATTCAAAAAAAAATTCTTCTTGGACACATCGTATGTTTCTACTCCTTCGTTCCACGGTATTTTTAACTCCTCAATCAACGGTTGTAAATATACATCGATTCTTTGTGTCGGATCGTCGGGGCCAGGAACGACAACAGTAAGAAACATATATTGCGTTTTCATACACATCCATGGAGGTAAATTATACGGTGTGACGAAAATGGGCCAGGATAAATATTTAGAACCAAATTGAGAAAATGAAGAAAAACCGTCCGTACATAATCCTAATCTAACATTTCGACTCTCCATTGTAAAATTTGGATACATTTTATCGAAATGCTTCCATGCTTCTCCATCGGCCGGATGTGCCAACGTACTCTCTTCCTCCGTTCTCACACTATGTCATCTTATATTAGACGCAGTTATAGAAGACGCATATAATCTTTGAAGCCTTGGAGTTATGGGTAGGTAATGCATACGCTTGTACGGAACTTCCTTCCCCTTCTTTTTTCTTGGTTTGTATCTCTCATGTTTACAAATTTTACAATTTCTAAGGTTTGCGTCTTCTTTCCAAAACAACATGCAGCCTTTTAAACATGTATCTATTTTCTGATAAGGTAAACCAAAAGCCGACATAAGTTTTTTAACTTCATAGTGATTTTCACACATTAGATTATCTGGCGGCATATGTCTTTTTGCAGCTTGTACAACAACCATAAACCCAGCTTCAGTGATGTTGTATTTTGACTTCATCGCAATTTATTCTGCGATTACTGACAGCTGAGTGCCGCTTTTACAACCATCCCAAATAGGTTTCTTAGCAGCATTTAGTAAATCATATAAAAAAAATTGCTTCAATATTTGGCTCTTCAACATTTCCATCATCGTCGTCGACTTCAACCATAGGAAACATTGATCCTGCTGCATCTTCGACCATATTTTCTATACGAGTCGTCGTAACTATTTCGTTAACAATACTTTTAGACTCTACAGAAGTATTTGCTACAACTTCTTCATGCCGACCCCAAACATAATACTCGGGTATGAAACCGTTTTGGCACAAATGAACTTTCACAATATCTCGTAACAAATACTTCAAATGTATACACCTACTACACGGACAACGAATTTCTGGATCATTTCCATTATTACTTAAAGCGAATTCAACAAATATGTTTATACCATTATAAAAAACTTCTTTTATTGAGCCCCTCAGTCCTTTTCTTTGGTACATCCATCTCCTCCGATCAACAAAATAATCAATCATTTTTCGTATTTGAGAAAATGAGAAGTTCAAAATTTATTATTTATTTTCAAGAATACAAATTCGAAAAAGATTATTTTCATGGTCGTATAATATATGAATTTAAAGAACTACTTCACAAATTTGAAAATATTTTAAAATATGGCACATTTTATTTTTTAACGTATCGATACAAAAAATCGTACAAAATTTATTTTTTTCCATGGTCAGCCATCCTACTTCCCATTACAAACATAGTAAGCATTTACATTTCGTATATTACTTCGTCTTAAATGATTCAACAAAATTTCGGCAGCATTTTCCTTTTGTTCCCTGCATTGTACAAAATGCGTGTATGCAGGAAACAAAAAAGAAAAGTTAGGCCGAAATTTAATGAACCATTTGAGACGAAATAGTATACAAAATGTAAATGCTTACTGTATTCATAACTTGTCCAATACAGAGACAAATCCAACAAACACTGTACCACATGAATATAAATGGTCGTTTTTTGAAAAAACGACTATTTACACAACGATCATGTACAACACTCGTCGGACGGGGCTAAAAACTCTCTAAGGGACATCTGTCAATTAGATATGCGCATTTTACGTAAAAATATAGTTGTACTAACTGTTCACATTTACAAAAATATATTTTAATTTAACACATTTATTCGACGTATTACATCAACTTAAGGCTCGTTCAACGTATTTTTTTTGTTGCACAAGTCAATACGTGCACAATATAATATTCCTAGCTCGTGCATTCATTTTATCTTATTCCAACTAACACAATACAATGATAGCAGCGCTACACACATATACAATCGTAGAATCAAGGCATACACAACGATTCACATATACACGAACAACCACAAATTATACATGTTTTTCACAATTTCACGATAAAAGATGAAATAGGAATACCATGGAATGCTAGAAACTATTATAACACTATTGGAAATAATTTCAATCACTGATTAGCCCTAATTTAACAACTTATGCAAATTTGGATTTAGGGTAAAAATTAGATTTTTGGCGAAAATAAGGGATTATACCTGAGCTAGAGAGCAATAGACGTTGATTACGTAGGCGGGGAGGATCCGAAAGCTCGAAATTGATGATTGGAAGCGTGGGGAAGAGATTTGAGGATTTTGGGTTAGAAAATTTCGTATGAAAATGAGAAAGAATGAGACTCGGCTGAGCCCTGTAAATCGCGATTTTCCAAAGGCTTTCAACGACCGCCGACGGCCTATCGGAAGCCGTCGGAAATTGGCCTTCGGAAGCCGTCGCCCCACCCTGTCGCTTTTAGACACTTTTCTAGTAGTGTATACATGCATGGGTGTGTATATATAGGATTAATAGCAACATTTATTTAAATCATGTAGCCTTTTAATACCAGTCACAAGTTTATATATATATATATATATGATTCATATGAAAAGAGAGAGAAAGAACAAATATTTCATCAAAACTTATGGCTGATATCAGGAGACTACAAAATGGTGCTAAATAATAGGTGCTATTGATCCTAGCTCTCTCACATACACCCACCCACCATTTCCAAATATAAATGGTAAGGTATGTAATAAATACATACACTATATACACAATGTGTGTTTATTGCATACCTTGCCATTTATATTTGCAAATGTTCATGTAATTGCTTATTTAGTAGGAACATGCTCATATAAATATTTGCGATAATGTATTACTATATCGGTTCAATCACAAACATTAAATAAAATAAAATAGTCAAAAAGACATCAAGTTTCATTATATTCCCAACGACAAGTTACAGTTTGAATTCAAACGCAAGTCCAACGTTTTTTTCTTAGGTCCAATTCATGCTCATTTGAATTTGAAAATTAAAATTTTCTTATCATGGACGAGATACTTGATTGAGGTGGTGCTACTATACACATGATGGGCTCTATTTCTTTTGCGACTATGGTGGCGGCAATTGGTGATGAACAAGGTGTTTGTAAGCTCCATCAAATAGAATTTTTCTTCTTCGAGCCTCTGGTAGAGTACTCGGCTTTGATTATAGTTTTTCACATATTTGAATGAAGTTGACGGTGACAAATGAGTTAACGAAAGAGATGGAGACGGCAAGACCATGAAAATATTATATTTCAAATCCGCTGCGAATGTGAGATTCAATGCTGTTGTTTTCTGTTTCTTCTTCTACCTCTTTTCTTCTTTACCTTAACAATCTGGAATTTCCGGCATTTGACTGCTCGGCACTTCTACAGTGGACGTATTAATGTCGAATTTTCAAGGTCAAAAATTTCGGGTCGTTACATTTTGGTATCAGAGCAAGACAGCACCCAATGGAAATCCATCGATCGACAAAAACCACCACATCCGCCACCTATGGCCACCTGTAACCACGCCGGTCCACCCAAACTTCGCCTCCGACCCACGCATCGATCCCCCACACCCCAATCAAGTCCGATGCATCCTTGTCGATGCATTAGCCTGTGATTCGACGGCGACCAAAACATGCGACTTAACCCTAGAACGATGTCATGCCGCTACTAAGATGACCAAAAAATTCTCCGAGTATTTTTCCCGAGTGCCTCAACCTCCAAGCTACCACTAGCAACGACTTCGACCACCCTCGATCCTCTGATCGCCAGATATTGAAGAAATTTCATTTTCCTTTCATCGCAAAAATTAACCACACAGTTAAAAATTATGATACTATAATCAAAAATCACCATTTTACACTACGAATCCAATCCTATGATCAAAACATAGAAATTAGAAAATCGGTTTTTCTGGTTTGAAAAGATTTTACTATTATTTTCTATTTTTGCAATAATTACATACTTAATATAAACACTTGAAATTATTTTTAACAATGATGTTACGTTGTTTCAATCATCTTCCCTTCAAAGATCATAACCTAAAATTGAATATAAGAAGAGAAATTGATTTTTATTTGAATGTGCTTGAACCTGCTGTATAAACAAAGACATATATATACATTTATATAGACATGCACAGATTATTTCACAATTATATACATCAACCACATTAATTCATCCATGCAAACATTTACTCACACATCACTACAAGATTTTATCACATGCATCAGATTTAACTTTAAAAGGTGTAGTTTACTCACGGATTAGTTGAACAAAGAACAAATTTGGGATTGCAACTTGATTTGAAATAGCAGGCTTGATTTACTCTATTAATTGTTTGATCTTTGTTGAGTTCGAATTGAATCTGGTCTCTTTATTGACTGAATCTTGCTTGTTTGAAGCTTCAGACGTGAAAGAAGTTGTTGCTTTAGTTTGAAATTGTTTTGATTTCTCTACTTCTTTTCTGGTTTTAGTTTCGAAGGAGGATGAAAGAATTGAGAATAAAATTTTTCAACTTCCACCAGCCTATTCTCTAACATTCATTTATAATACAAATAAAAAAAATCATGCCACTTGTTATGAAGCATGTTATCTCAAGCTACAAATGTTTATTTCAAGTATTACAAAGCTTACAAATGTTTTAAACTTTTTATTTAATATTTCTTACGTGTTTTTATATGTTTTATATAAATATATTTTTATTAATCTATGTTTATATCATATATCTTTATTTTTTACACTTTCTTTTTATTTATATGTATATAATTCAAAGAAAACAATATAAACTTACTTGCATATATTTTTAATAATCTCTTAGGTTTTTTAAAATAGAGAATCTTAACTTTAAATATCTTTTGAGCATTATTGTATTCAACTCTAACTTCCAAATCATAAAATATATATATTTATCCACACTTTTACAAACTTCCAATTATTCTACTTCTCAAGGCATATATATATATACACATACACACTTATATACCTATATGTATATACTTGAAATTTTAAACATTATAAAGTTTGCATATATATATATATATATATATTATTTACTATAAGATCCATCATTTTCAGAGATTTATAATTAAACATTTATTACAGTTTCAAATCTATTTATATATAAATATACATCCAAATATTTTAGTTAAAAGAATTTTATTTGTTCAACTAAATAAAAATTAGTATCTCAATAGTAAAAATTAGTTAATTATCCAATTATCAGATGCCCGAAAATCAGGGTTATCACATTCCTCCCACCTTTAAAGCTTTTCGTCCTCGAAAAGGAACGAAGCAAGAAGTTAAATTTTGCTGTAAATTATCAACTAAATTATCCTTTAAACATTTTAACTCTTTTTAATTTAAAGTTTTAAATGATTTTAAAATCTACGTAATATTACCAAAATAGCTTTATAAAAATACTTTTTATAACTCGATGTCTCAACAAGTCCATCCTTATTCTCACAGAAATTCGGTCATACGTTGATCAAGCGTATGACTGAAAATCTATAAGTACTTAGCAGACCTGTTTTCAACACCCAGTAAAAATGCTTGGAAAATATTTTGGTGAAAATATAGAAAACATTTTTGAAAATATAGAAAACGTTTTTGGTCAGAATGCTCTGGAAATCATCACCCCCTCCATGGTCACAGTTAGCCCGATGGTTACGTTGCCATCCTGGCAAAATCCATAAAAAACTATAGGCACTCCATGCCCCTCGATTACACCATGAAACCCACCATAGATCGCAACTATACCTAGGTTTTACATCGCCATCACGGCAAAAACCCATGTAACTGTAGGCATCGACGCCCTCGAATTTCGCTGCCATATGAAACTTCACCACTCCCATATAGATCGCAGACTACATCTGTAGAGTCCCAATGTAGCTTGTAGGAACCCACTGCCACATGACTTTCGCTATGGCTTCATAGATCGTAGTCTATCGTTGTTATGTCGCCCTCACGGTGAAATCAAATGTAGACCATTGGCGCTCACTGCCACTCGACTTCCGCTTTGGTCCGCAGTAGATCGCGGTGACATCGAGTTACACTGTAGTCACAGCATAACACAAATGTCTCTGTAGGCATCAGCGCCCTCGACTTTCACTACTCTACCACAATCCTCAGGAACTTCAGTTTGTTCGGACTTCCTCCGAGTATCAAATTTAGAACCCCCCTCCTTTAGGCTCAAGGCAGAACCACCTCGTGGATCTCCTACTAGAAGTTCATTTAAATGGGAGCGCCTTTTTCCTCGGAGCCAATCTAAAAATATTTTATACTATACACAAATAGTATCTATCAAATCATACTCTTTATGATTCACATAAATCTCCTTTACACAAAATCGATATCTCAAATCGATAGTTCCAAACTTGGCTTTCCAAATTTTCAAAATTTGATTTTTCTGGTTTGAAAAGATTTTACTATTATTTTCTATTTTTGCAATAATTACTTAATATAAACACTTGAAATTATTTTTAACAATGATGTTGTATTGTTTCAATCATCTTCCCTTCAAAGATCATAACCTAAAATTGAATATAAGAAGAGAAATTGATTTCTATTTGAATGTGCTTGAACCTGCTGTATAAACAGAGACATATATATACATTTAAACAGATATGCACAGATTATTTGACATTTATAAACATCAACCATATTAATTCATCCATGCAAACATTTATTCACACATCACCACAAGATTTTATCACATGCATCAGATTTAACTTTAAAAGGTGTAGTTTACTCACAGATTGGTTGAACAGAGAACAAATTTGGGACTGCAACTTGATTTGAAACTGCAGGCTTGATTTACTCTGTTAATTGTTTGATCTTTGCTGAGTTTGAATTGAATTTGATCTCCTTATTAACTGAATCTTGCTTGTTTGAAGCTTCAGACTTGAAAGAATATTTGATATTATATTTTAAATCTGCTGCGAATGTGAGATTCTGTGTTGTTGTTTTTTGTTTCTTCTTCTATCTCTTTTCTTCTTTACCCTAACAATTTGGAATTTCCAGCATTTGATTGCTCGGTACTTCTATAGTGGACGTATTAGTGTCGAATTTTCGAAGTCGAAAATTTTGGGTCGTTACAAGTGGTACGTCGTATGGTGCGAATAACAAATAGTTGTCGAAACGCGATGAAATTTTGATATGTCGTACTTGAATGTGGAGAATTTATTCAGAAAATTCCAATTGGTTTGAAGCTGTTTTGATGGTCCAAAATCATGTCGTCAAAAAAGGTCGGTAATGGGAAAAATCTCAAAATGTGATGAAATTTGGATATGATGTTCTTGAAGCCTTATGGAGCTTATATATAAATTTTCAAGTAATTTGGAGTTGAGTCGATGGTCCAAAATCATGTCGTCAAATCGGGTTGGTATTGGTGAAAGCGGCTAGGTGACTAAATGGAGTCATAATTATTGTGCTTTCAATCAATAAGGAGGTAGCTTCGAGTTTTTGGAGTTATTCCTTCGGAATGAACTTGGGAATGTAATGAGATGGAAGCTTGGGACTTAGCCAAATTTCGATAGGAATGAAGAGCTGGGTAATGAGATGATTTACTCTAAGTTTTCAGATGGTTGGTATCGAGAATTTCATGGAATGACTTTGGGTTAGTTTCGAGGCATGTGCGGAGATGCAAAAAGTGGGGGACTTCAACTTGGCGAAGTTTTAAGGAAGGTCAAAGGGCTCGATACTGACCACTTCTGATGTTGGTACCGACCACTTTGAACTATGGTCGAATGATATGAAGTTTGGGACACATGAATGTGTTGTTCTGGTGTTCGTTTGATCGTTCGACGTTCATTTTTTATGGTTATAATGCGATAAAGATCGACAATAACGACCAGACAAAGGCATGATGGTTCGATGTGATGACTTTAGAACTATGATGAGGTGAATTTACAACATGAGATGAATAAGTAGAGATATTCCGAACATCAATGACATGAGGATTTGATCAAATACTTCAAGTGGGAAGTAAATTAATGGGACTAGAGTATTCTGAGGAAGCAAAATCGACAAGGTGAAGCGATGTAGAGGGGCATGAGTTATTTCGGATTGAGTCGAATGTTGATGGGATCATTGAAAATTTTAGAGAGGACGATTGTTCCTAGGGTGAGGTATATAGGGATGCTCAACTATGTACCTTGATAATGAGATGGTCCATAAGATAGGTATCCGAAAGAATGCCGGATCCAATTGTGGCGTGAGATACCGTTTTCCTGAGAGGTCGTAGAGTGGGTTATCATGTATCCAAGAGACCTTGAGAATGAAGGAGGACTTTGAGAAAGTCATAATGGAGTAAGACTCCAAAAATGATTGTGATGGGGTGAGACTCCACAAATGATCGCAGTGAAGTGCAACTTTGGGATTACCTTGAAAAAGTAATGATGAAGGGGGACTTTAAGAAAGTTACAATGGAGTGAGACTCCAGAAGAAACCATGGTGAAGCGAGACTTCGGGAATGGCTGTAATAAAGCAAGGTTTCGGTGATAATCATGGTGATATGAAACCTTAGGGACGATCATGATTACGTGTAACAAGGTGTGACCTTGGGAATAAACATTGTGGTACGGGACCTCGAGAATGGTTGTCATCACTTGTTTACTTTGTACTTTATGATTATTATGATTGCTATGATCGTAGGTTGTGGTGTGATGTTAGTATTCATGAGATAGGTAACCTAACATCCATAATATATTTAGTGTAGTATACCCATATGACAATGATAGTAGTTAGCATATGTTATCCGACTTTATGACCAAGTCATAGAAGGAGTCGGAACCTATCCATTTGATTCACATCCTTAACTCATTAGAATCAACCTAAGGGTCAAATCAACTAATTTGAAAGGGGGGGTTCCGAAAGGACACTACACCAGCTTAACTTGTTTGAAAGACAATATAAGAAGGATTTTTTGTGTTTCATCTAAGTCGTAAGGTCAAATAAGAAGGAGTTTCAACTACAATATCCTATTAGAAAGAAAAACTAGAGAGAATAGAATGGTTTATAGCTATATAAATCTGATTGAGAGGTATCAACTGCTTTTACCTTTTTGATAGAAGATCATGAAGCAGTCATTTATACTTTGAGTTCAACTTTGGTGTTGACAAGTTTTCTTGTTAACATTTTTGTGCTAGAAGGAGGGCCTGAACCTCCACTCTTGTTGAACGTTAGACTCCACTTACCTCTAACCCAATTCTGTTCCATGCTTACCTACTTTAAACTTTACATCATCATGTTTAGCAAAACCAAAATGTCCGAACAAGGATCCTCTGAGTCACATTCAATTGGATTCTCCCATAGAATTGTTAATGATTCTAAACTTCCTGAAGAACAAACATTGAGATTGGAAACTTTAAAGATTATGAAGAAAAATAAAGTTGAATCTCATAATCCAGATAAATGGAGTTTAAACCCTTTTCACATTGACCCACACCAATCTTTGCGATAGGAGGAACAAAGAATGAAAGTGCCAACTTGTTTGACCAAATGGGGAAAACAATTCGACTCTACACCAAAGGTACAATCTTTGAAGAGGGAATGATGGCTGATTACAACGCCTTTGCACATAAGTGGCATCAAGCAACAAGTGGGACATCGCCTACATATGAACTTCAAAAGGTTTTGAATAGAAAGCTGGTCATTGAGGGTGAAGCTCTAGAACCAAGTAATAAGAAATCTAGAAATCATACTCAAAAGTCAAGCTTTAAGTCGAGAATCTCTAAGGAATGCAATTTGACAACATCAATCGAGAATGTTTACTGGCTAACTAAGGAAGAGCTCAACTATTGGCCATCACAGAAGAAAAAACCTAAATATGTAAGGAATCTAGGAGGATCCTATTGTAACTACCACATGATGAATGGATATGAGACAAATCAATATAGAGCATTAGAAGGAATAGTTATCAGTTTCCTCAGAAGAGGCAAAATAATGAATTTATAAAGAGATCCTAATTGGATTCAATAAAGAACTACTTTATTAGGAAAAATCCACATGGTCGGGAGTAGAATTCTCCTTGCACTTAGACATTACCTTAAATGGTCAAAGCCTTTGTCCGCGTTGAGTTGGCCAGGTCAAACCGCCTCCAGGAGGGAGGTTAGAGTAAGATTTTATCCACGCCACACTATGGCCAGGTTAAAGCATCGATAAGCCATTGACCGTGCCATGCTATGGACAGATTAAGGAACCTCCTGGAGGGAGGACGGAGTATGCCCTTGGTCCTGTCACGCTATGGCCTAGCCAAGGCACCAAACAAGCCCTTAATCGTACCATGCTATGGCTAGGTCAAGGCACCTCCTAGAGGGACAGAGTAAGCCCTTGGTCCATCCATGCTATGGCCTGTCCAAGGCACTGAACAATCCCTTGAT
This sequence comes from Allium cepa, assembly GCA_030765085.1. Classification (NCBI taxonomy): domain Eukaryota; kingdom Viridiplantae; phylum Streptophyta; class Magnoliopsida; order Asparagales; family Amaryllidaceae; genus Allium; species Allium cepa. The sequence goes on from CM060940.1 coordinate 181,759,548, forward strand.
CGTGCCACACTATGACTCGGTCAAGGCACCTCTTGAAGGGAAGTTGGGTAAGTCCTTGGGTCCTGCTTGTGGATAAGCTAACCAAGCGCACCAGACAACAACAGACTAAGACGTCTAAGCCCAAGAAGCAGTATATCAAACAATGGACTAAAACGTCCAAACCTGAGAAGCGACATATCAAACAATGGACTAAGACGTCTGAGCCCAAGAAGTGGCATATCAAATGATGGACTTAGATGTTCGAGCCCGAGAAGCAGCATATTAAACGATGGACTAAGACATCCAAGCTCGAGAAGCGGCAAATCAAATAAAAACTACATACAAGGCCTAAAGGGTTAACACAAGTCAAAAGAGTCGAAACCCAAGGAGCGGTACCGAACAGAAGGCTTAAATAAGAATCTACAACCTCCAACTAGTTGTCAAAGAAGAATTTTTGAACTTCACTTATTAATACTCGAATATGGGTTCCGGGTCTTTCATTATTAAGTTTGGAACTTCACTTATTAATACCCAAATTAGGGTATCGGGTCTTTACTAAAAATCTATGGTCTTCATCATACCCAAATCTGGGTTTCAGGGCTATTACTATTAATTATCGAACTTCACTCATTAATGTCTAAATCTGGGCTTAAGATTTCTATTATGAGGTGTACTATTATGGATATTTGGTTATCATCCACTAATACCCAAATTTGGGTTTCGGATCTTTTAACTTCTAAATTTCATTCATTAATGCCCAAATTTAGATCATTGGACTTCTACTGCAAACTTTCAGACAATGATTTCTGGCACAATTATTATTGACTTTCCATTAGCTATCTCCAGAAGATGAATTTCTAAACATCTATAATTAAATACAAAATTGAATTTCTGATTCTCTATTATTGGATTTCTGGTGTTCTATCAATATAATTGCAGTTGAATTCCTAGCTCTCTCTTATCATTACCAAGGATGGGTTTCAAGACATTCGAACATATTCAATGGAGAATTACTTTTCACTAATTATCATATGTTTATGCAATGATCCGTTAACCTCCACTAATAATGTAGATAAACTTATATATATATTTCAAGTTAACGATAAAGAATATTGTTTACTTTGAACTTTTCAGGGAAATAAGATCAGTAAGGAAGACTAAATTGGTCAACAAATGTAAAGCCATAGTCAAAGTTATCAGAAAGCAGATTCAAAAACAACATTTTAAGAAAGGACTGCAAACCAGGTGATATTCACATAATTTACAAAGTCATTTACAAATATACAATACAAGTGTATGTTTCACAAGTCCTAAATAGTCTTATTTAGATCTTCAGCAATAAGGGGATCGATGATATGTCGAATCACTATACAAAGAATCTCTTTGAGCTTCTTTTCCTTTTCCCATACATCGTCAGCATTATCGATGGAATCAATGAGAGCCTTCAAAGCACGGTTAAAAGCTTTATTGGCACCTTTGAGGATTTTGTTTTACCTTTCTAAATCTGCAATTTTCTTTTAAAGAAGATATATATCATGTTCAAGTTTATGGATCCTAACTGCATACTCATTTATGCGTTGTGGGTATCTAACTTTCTATTGGCCGTCAAAATGTCTCATCATTTCGAATTTGACATTTCTGCACCATTCTCCTATTATGCAATCACCTAAGCCGAGCAGACGGTTAGTTGTAGTTGGAAATTTTTGAATAGCCAAGATGAGGACCTTGTCGATTTTACAACTGACAAGGCAATCGGAGAAATTGTAAAATTGATATTTTGAATGTTATCCCCCATGATAAACACCAGCGATTTACACTGGGCTTGACTTTCTTTTACTTTTATCTCCAGATCTCTTATTTATTGAAGGAGCTTGGACATATCTTGATCAAAGTCAATCGAGGGTTTAATTCAACTTGACTCTTTAATTTAGAAATTCTTCTATCTTTGTTCTTAATGTCCACCTCGAGACTTTTAAGCTGATTGCTAACATCCCTATCAATCACCTTCTGAAGCAAAAATTTCCTACGCTATTCTAACGCTTCAGTGTTTCCTTAAAGATAAGTAGACAAAGGATCATTAAGGAGCTTCTTCTTTTCAATATCTGCTAACAACCCATCTCTAATACCGATAAAGCGAGATGTTGAGTCTAACGAGAGTGGCATTGTAGATAACTGTAACTTCTATTTAAACAAACAAGAAGAAAAAGTCAGGACTCAAATAACTAGTCCCTTTTATTTTAATAATAATGGATTACAACTTAAGTAGAAATAAAACAAAATACTATTTCATTGGATACTTGTTTCACACTTAAAGTTAAGAAACCACATTTCTAACTTTACTCAAGGAATTAGCTGAAAGAATAACTGTTGAATCAAAAGGAGCGTTAATTCCTTCCGAGGTAATAACTGGAGGATATTTGCTATAATCCCATTCCGCGGCAGAAGAGCTGTAACGACCATATATTAATGTTCGAATTTCCCTAAGAAGTTTTTCTTTGTCTTTGCTGAGGAAATTGAAACGAAGGTAAGGATGTTCCATGTATAGTCTCTGCAAATCTCTAAGAAAGCAATATCTAGCTAATTTTGAAGACTTTAAATAGATGTCTTTTCTAGATAATTTCTTCTTAGTTTAACATATTTGCATAAATAATCTCTAGAAACAAGGCTTCCTGGGAAACATTTTTTCTATGATAGCGTATTAAAATGACATTAAGTATAAAAGGAAACTAGAATAAGAAATTTACAAATTGATATTATACAAAATTATAAGTGTTCATCCGGTTCATACAAAATTGACTTTTTGAATAACTCTGAGACAAATGTGTCCTTATAATATTTTAGTTTTTCAAGAGGATACTCATTCAGATGTGGATCAGATCCAAATTCATCCGGATATCTCTTATATAAATGCCTACGTAGACCCTCCACTAAAATCCTAGAGTGTTACAGTTGGATGTCTGCAATAAGCTTCGTATAGAAAGTCTACAGAGATGTTCCTCTTTTCAACCAACATCCAAAAGAGCGTAACCAACTCCCAATTTTCTTCCAAAAGTTTATCATATCGATGATGCACCCTCCTCGGTCGTGAGGTAGCTTCTTAATCTTTGAAAGATGCTAACGCTACTGCACTTTTGTTAAGCCTATGATTCTTGTCAGAGAGGGTATTTTGTTCTTTTAACTGCCTATCTAACTCTCTATACAAGCTATTTATTTTTGCTTGTTTTCTTTCAAGCTTGGTTTTATAAAGGTGGATGGATTTCCTCCTTATCTAAAATAAAAGATGTCAACTATTATTATCATGGAAGTGAAAACCATTTAGAAAAGGAATACCATACCTTAGAAACGGGAATTGTAGTTTGAGAGACCTGCTTTCTCTCTCTTTGTTCTTCAATGTTGATGTTTACAGTCCCTTCTTATAGGTTAGAAGGCTCTGGTGGTTCATGTGGGCTTGTATTACGGATACTTGGATTAGGGTTGACTTTTCCTGAAGCCCAATGATGTCATCATCGTCTTTTTCATGAACTTCAATGTGACCACCTTCGTCGCCACTTAAACCCTAGCTTATATCCTCATTTTTATCATTATTATTATCATCATCATTGTCGTTGCCATCATCATCATCATTGCCGCCTTCTTCAGCGACGGGTTCATCTTCATCACCTTCTTCATCAGAATCTGAATCTACTTCGATAGAAGAGACTTCGGAATATAAGATTTTGAAGGCATCAATCTCCTCTCTTTCAGGAACTTCAATTCCGTAGGCCATTTCTTTGACTTTGTCCACAAATCTATTGACAAGAGCAGGGTTGAGTGAAGGAAAGCTGAAATCTGGGCATTTTCAATGTTTTTGGCATAGTTAAGCATCAGGGAATCCTCATAAGAGTTTACAATGATGTAATCGAGGGAAGTATTCAGAAATTGTGACACCTGTTGCTTAGCATCGAAGATAGTATTGATAGCCAACTTTGGAGAACTTTTCTTTTTCTCCAACTTTTTCATGAGCGAAGATTGTTTGATCAACATTTGAGCTTTCTCATCTTCAGGTTCTTTCAAGGCCATTTTCAAAGCCATATTTTCATCAGCTAGAAGCCTTTTTTATTTTCTCTCTTCAAAAATAATGGACTCTACCTGAGAGAGAGACTCTCCTTCTTCCTATTCCTTCATAACATTATCTTTGTTAGCAAACAAGGAAGTGATATGGCCTTTCAAAGTTGAGATTTCCTTTTGAAGTTTAGAGGTCTCGGCAGAAGATTTTGACACGTTTTCTTAAAGAGAGAGACAACTTTTAGAAATCAGAAAGGAAAAGTATGACGCAAGTCAGCGTTCAGATAGTAACAATAATAAGAAGGATAAATAATGTGAAACATACCAGAAGTTGTTGTTCTATTAAAGACCAAAATGACCCCCCAGGTCAAAAACGGAAGAAGGCGGATGCATAGAAGTAAAGGATGAAGAGTTTAAGACAGATTGAACTATCTTTTCAAAATCACTTAAAGGCACAAGTGACGTGGGTCTAGAAGGTTTCAATTCCTAGGAGGGAGTTGAAGTTCCTAAGTGTTTTTACATCTTCTCAATGACATAAGGAGTGTAGGAAACGACGATGCGTGATAAGGGATCATCCTTTGAGGGGGTTGTCTTGGATCGATCGAGAGAAGCCTCAATAATAGGACTCTCCAAAGTTTTTACCATATCAGCAGTCTCATCCTCTTCTGGTGGCGGAGAATCTAGAACTTCAACAATCTTGGCCTTCTTGAGGGATGGGCATGCAATAGCCACCTTGCCCAATTTTCTTTTAGCAACCATCTTTAACCCAATGATTGCCTGAGTCAAGGATGATGTACAAGAGGTGGAAATTGAGAGAATTGGATCACTTGTGACTGATTCAACTCGATGAGCAATTGCTGAAAATTCAAAAGAATACAAGTTAGTAAAATAATTTGAGAAGTAACACAATAACAAACTGCAAATACTATGTCTTAGTTTACCAGAGAGATCAGGGAAAATATGTAACACCCCATATTTATTGGTAACATTATTTAGGATATTTAATTATTTAAATTAAATAAAATAGTGTGTTGATCAGGGGATTAAGATTTGATTTTTATTAAGGGATAGCCATGCCATCGAACCAATGAATTAAAATAAGAGTTAAAATGAAATAGAGGAGGGGTAAAATAAGAAAGAGGCCATTCTTGTACCCTAAAACTTTCGTCGTGTAACTCATATATGTTCACTTTCATTTATCAAAAATTTTAAACTTGAGTTCGGCTACCATTAACAAGAGAAAAGGGAAGAAGATTAAGAAAAGATAAGGAAGAAGCTAAATCAAATCCATTCAAATTTCAAGCTCCTTAATCTCTAAAGCTTAGGTGAGCAATGACTACATCTCAAATTTCTTATTGTTTTCAGTTTTAACTTGAATCTGAACTTATTTGCAATGATATGCCATGTTTTTTAATGATGGAATGATTATATATACTTGTTGATGATTTATGGTTGTTCATATAAATTTTATGACTTGTTTTGATATGGAAACCATATCAAATAATATCAAATGCCTTGCGAGTTTTTATATAGGCCAAAAAAGATAATTTGAAGATGGGTTTTAATTTTTAGAATTATTTGAATTTACGTGGATATTATATGAATTTTCTAGTGAAGGAAATGTTATTTTGGATTAAAAATTATTCATGGTTAAATAATTAATGGTTTGGATTTGAAATTAATATATGTTAGAAGACATACTAAAAGAGATTTTCTAGAATTTTTGTAGAATTTTCCTTAGTGTTTTAATGGACATATAAAATTATTTAAGGTATGAGACTCAAATGTTTTATATATTTATGAAAGGAGAAGAGGCTTTTTGTAAATAAATTCAAATTGTTAATTCTAGAAAGTTGGCATACTTTTAGAAGGAGAAACGTGCAGCCAATCACAATTTTGACAAACAGGGCAGGTTAGGTATAAAGAAATAGTTTAAAAGGACATATAAACATGTTTTTCACCATTTCGATGCTTTCGGCACAAGGTTCCGCCTCCATACCTTCGCCTCCCACTCTATCGAAACCAATGCATATGGTACAGGGAACTGGTATGTAGTGAATTAGATGTAGGCGGAAGGTAAAGGGTTGAAACTAGGGGTTGAGGCACTACTTTTCTTTTAAATGAAAATACGCCTGCTTGCTTTCGACTAAGTAGCTTTCGACTTGTTTAGCTTTCACTAGGTTAAATGAATTTAAAGAAATGATTTCAACTGGGTTGCGCCTTTGTTTTAAAATGACTGCTTTGGACTAAGTCAAAACCTTTTGGCAGCCGCTTTCTTCCTTTCGACCCAGATGGTTTCAAAGGGGCTACTTTTATTTCTAAAGTTTGGCCACTTTCCAATACTTTCAAATGGATGGTTTCGACACCATTACTTATTTACTTAGGAGTGATTTTGAAAGGAATGCTTTTGAATTTAATGGGTTTCTGATCCTTCTGCTCTACTTAAAGGCATTATCCAAATGGTTTCAACCGAAACGGTTTTCAAAGGTTCCGAAGGGGTAAATTTATGAAGGGTTTTGAAAGGTTTCCATAAATTGAACACTAAGGCTTTTGAAAGGTTTAGCATTTTAATGCTTTTGAAAGGGTTTTAAATACATGTTTTGAAAGGGTGGTTCCCAAATGATTTTGAAAGGTTTTTAAGGAAGGCTGTCCTATGGTTCAAAAGATCTAAGAGGATAGGTTTTTCCAATATTTTCGAAAGGCATAGTTTAAAGGTTGTAAAAAAGGATGTCTAATGTTTTAAAGCTTATGAAGGAAAGGCTTTTAATGGTTTCGAAAGGGTTACTTTCAAGGGTTTCGAAGGGGTTGTTTAAAGGTTTTGAACAAAGGTTTCGTATGAACTAACTAAGCAGCATAGCCTAAGTGTTTTTAAGTTAAAAGGGTTTTAACTTATTTTGAGGGGATAGATAATTATCATTAAAACTCATCAACATTATTTTGAGTAAAGCATATAGAACATGGAATAATGGCTTAAAATAAAGCTAAGAATGTATTTTCCTTGTAATAGTATGATTTATAAGGTTAGATCATTTTGAAAAGGTTTTCAAGGAAAAAGATGAAGGCTAGTTAACCCTAAGAAAATTATTTGGCTAGTTAGTCCAGTTTGTAGACAGTTTGTCCAACTTGCGGGTAGTTACGTCAGTTTTCGGACAAATAATCCATTTATTACCTATGGACAGACAGTTCATTAATTACCTGTTTTTAGCATAACAGATATTGCTGCTGCTACTATTGTTATTATAATCAGTTGATTAACCAATTAGGCTGCAGGAAAAGATTTACAAAATATATGTTTTGAAAAGGATATTAGTGAGGGGAAACCCGTTCCGCTAAGCAGCGTGGTCTCACTTAGTATCATTAAACTGAGATGTAACAATATTATTCATATCAGGCTTTATGTCTAACTTGAAGTTTTTGTTTCCCCTTAAACTCTTGGGTGGTCAAAATTGATTTGAGAAGGTTGAGGGATGAGGTTTACAGGTTTTAGTTTTGACGAATAAAGCTTCCGGAGATGGGCAGGTGGCTGACGGTTAACTAATTAGGAGTTATAGTTTATTTTGCTTTGATTCCACTATGTATTTTAAGTCGGATATTACTATATTGACTCTGATCAACCAAGAGGACATCTTCATATGTCGCACTTGATATATTATTGTGTAATTACATTATATCTTTACCTGAGAAACGATTATGGGATTATGTAACATGGACATGAATTATTGTTTTGAAATGTAATTAGTAAAATGTTGTTTTGAAATCTGTGATTTTATTCATGTTCATGTGTTTCTGATATTATGGACACCATTAGCATTATCGTATTTTGTCACAAGAAGTTAATTCTATAGATGACTATAGCATTTTTAGCGCTTAGCTGTTGGCATTCAGATACGAGATGTTACAACTTGGTATCGGAGCATAGGTTTATGAAAAAACTTTAAACTAAAAATTATTTTGAAACATAACCCTAAGAAATAAGAGTAAGATTGGGGTATGGGATAATGCTATAGTAACATACATGTATTTGCTATATAAGTATATGCTTTATCTCTTGTCTTCTATCTTTTTAGGTTATTTTCCTGTCTCTCATGAGGTTTGAGTATAGATATGGATGGTAGAAGTGGAAGAGTTAACCTAGGAGGGGAGGGCATCGATGGAAATGCCAGACCTAATGCGAGGAGAACCCAAGGTCTGGCATAAGCAAAGAATGTAGGTGTTGGAGTCCTGCAAGTGGACGGGAGAGCTATGTATTAGTTTTTTTTGTGAATATGATGCAAGCTGGAATTGCAGTTGGAGTAGTAGTAGTAGGAGATGTCGTAGAAGTTCCAGATTTCCGATAGTTAATCATTATGGTAAGCTGAGCGGAAATTATGCTAAGCTTGGGGGGAAGCGATTTCTTGGAACAGAGAATGCTATAGAGGTGGAGAATTGGTTGTTGCTCTATGAGAGAATCTTTGTAGACTTAGGGCTCAACGATGAGCAGAAGAGGAGGCTTGCTTCAAGATAGTTTCAGGGAGCAGCGTTGTTTTGGTGGAATAGTGTAATGGCTAGTGTGGATGAGGAAACCTTGACATGGGAAGATTTTAAAGGGTGGTTTCAGGAGAGGTTTATGTCTATGATGACACGGTCAGCTTTGATCAGAAAGTTTGTTGTGTAAGAGTAGGGAGATATGTCTATTCTGGAGTACGCTAGAAGGTTTAAGGAGTTGGCTAGATATGGGTATGCTTCAGTGGATATAGTGATGAAGATGAACAAGAAGTTTATCAAAGGGTTGAAGCTTGAGTTAGCAAGGGATACATTACCTCATATTAGAGATCCTTCTGATTAAGGCATGGGGAGATTGCCTTAAGGCATAGGGAGATTCTTGATTCTCTAGAGAAGAGTAAGGCTAAGGAGGTCCAGGTTGGGTAGAATCAGAAGAGGAAGTTCTTTCCGAAAAAGGGTGCTTAAAAGGGTGGAGCAACTAAGAAAGGGAGGTTTGAGGTTGTCTATTTTAAGTGCGACAAGAAGGGAATTTTGATAATGAGTGTCATGCTGGAAAGGCAAAGGAGGTAGATGGGAAAAAGAATGTTCGGTGCTTCAATTGCGACCAGATTAGCCACTATAAGAATCAATGTATGGAGCCCGCCAAGGATGAAAAGGGCAAGGTGTATGCATTGAAGCCTGCTACTTCGAAGCCAATAACTCAGGAGAAAGGAAAGGCTACTGTAGGAGGTATGCTTTTGATTCATGGTATGTCTATTAATGTTCTATTTGATACTGGTGCATCGCATTCTTTTACATCTAGACGTTTGATAGATAAGCTTGACCTAGAACCCACATATTTAGCTACTTACTTACGAGTTGCAAATTCAATAGGAGGGTATGCAAAGAGTTTAATTTGTTAGGTCATACTTTTGTTTTCAGTTTGCATGTGTTTGATTTTATGGGGTTCGGAATTATTTTTGGTATGGATTGGTTAAGTGAGTATGATGCTAGGATATTTTGCTATGATAGGAAAATATCACTTAGATAACCTGATTGCAGTGACCAGATTGTTTATACCATAAAAGGTTCTAGCTGTGAGGTGAATGCTTTGTTGGGAGTTGTGGAATTGGAAGATGAGTTGAGTTTTCGTGGTTAAAGAATTAGTGGATGTTTTCGAGCCTGTAGTAAGATTGCCACTGAAACGAGCCATTGAGTTTTGGATAGATTTGGTTTGGGGAGCAGAGCCAGTAAGTAGGCCACCAAGCAAGATGACTCCTACTGTGACGACCTGGATTTTTAACGTGTGTTAATTGAGTGCTTGCTGGGGTTTCTTGTGATGAGCAGGATTTAAGAATTTTACAGGAGACATTCTAGTCTTATAAAACAAAAGAATTTGACATTTGCAATGCTTTTAAGATTTAAAAATAAAGTAGACAAGTTTTTTTTACTTATGAAACTAATTTGTTTCCAAGGATAAGCGTTTTAACAAGTTTGAAGTATATTTAAAATAAGATAAGTTTTAAGTATATTTAAAATAAGATAAGTTCTAAAGGATAGAAAAGTAGGTTTTCAAAATGTTGTTGTTTTAAAATTTTATTTAATAACTATGGAAAGCTTTTAAAGATTTTAAAAGTTAATTAGATGTTTATAACTGATGTGAAAAATGTTTTCAATGGAAATTTAATAATATAATTAAGTATGGGTATTTATAAGATGGCAAATACATATATACACAATATATATACACACAAATTCATATGAAGATTGGTAACATCACATCCTAGCCTACAAAACATAACATCAAAACTTTTAATGAAAATCAGGTCAAGGTTACTAAGCAAAACATTAAAAAAAGCAGCTTGCTGTGGAAGGTAGCAGTACACTTTTATATATGTGTGTGTATACCTCCACACTGGCCTCATTCTTTCACTCAAACTAAGTTTAACAAAAAGATAAGCAACACTGCCACTAAAAAAACTCAACTCAGCAAGGATCATCAAGCACAAATCAAACAAGAGCCGAGACAGTGAAGGTTGAAGCAGAGCAAACAACAGGATCATCTAGGCATATCAAACTGTGAGTAAACAGTTTTATTATTAAAATTTAAATCTGTTAAAATCTAGTTGCATGCTATTCCCTGAAACAAATATGGTTATATGAATTTTTTTGGCATTTTCTTTGAATGTATATGAGTGTATATGCTGTTGATTATCGGTGTTTTTCTGTTTTGTTCCCAGGCTCAAGTTTTAATTCAAAATTTATATTCTCTTGATCTAATTACTGATGGAAGGCTTTAAAACAAAATTTGTTTGTTCGGTTATAAAGAAAATTTAAAATTTAATTGAGTCAAAATTAACTTGAATTGGGTTTGGAAATCAAAACAACTGAGCAAGTTCAAATTTAAATGAAAATTCAATCATCCTGTTTTATGGATTCAGGGATATAAATTGAATACTAAAACCAAAACGTGATTTTTAAAACTAAAGTCTTAAATTTTAGTAATAAGATTTAGGTGCAGTTCTTATTTGGACTGGAAATGGTATATTGGGAGTTTTTGGTGATCCTTGAAATCTGGGAGGTCGGGAACTTCAGTAATTATGGAGGAGTGATCGCAGATGGTAGAAAAATTATCAGAATAGTGATCATAGCACTGTGGAGGTGGCGATGGTGGATTTTGGTCTGTAGCCCTAGTTTGTGTGGGTTGAATGTTTTGGATCGGCGTGTCTTCTACAGTTGATCGAGTGCTACCAAACTGTAGGGAATGAAAGTATGGTGGATGGCGAAGGGTTAGCCGGAGTTGCAGACTCGTTGATGGTCGGAGCTTCGAGAGTGAGGCGTTGACAGGTTTTGATGTGGTGTTCCTGGTTTTGTTCCAGGTCTGGTTTGAAACTCGAATTTGATTTCGAGCTTTGAGATGGTGATCTGATGTTTGGGTTAGGGTGTATGGGTGTTTGTCGACGTAGGATGATCGTCGAAGTTGATCGGAGGCGATCAAGGCCACCGTATAGGTGCACGGTGCACTTTGTTCTGGTGATGTTGGTTGTTGGTTTGAGCACGGATTTGTCTCGAGTAATTCTCGAGTAATGAAGTGTTTTGCTCGAAGTTAGGATGGGTTAGACTTGAAGTAAAATGTAAGTTGCTTGGGTTAGTATTGTTACAATTTTTTTTAAAGGGAACTTGTTCTATTTTTAAAATTAAAAAAAATGAAATTTAAAAACTGAGTTTTAAAATGTAAGTAGAGTTTAAATCTAAATTATTATCTAGATTCAAATTTAGTTTGAATCTCAGTTTAAAAATTTAAAGAACGTTTTAAATTTAAATTGTTTTAAACAACTTTGCATGTTTAAAATGTATTTTAAATATGGTTTGAATTTAAAATGAATTTGGTTTAAAATTCTTTAAGCTTCTTTACACGATAAATATTTCTTTAACTTGCGAAATAAAAAGGATTTTAAATTGTTTTAAACTTTGATAAAGTTAATTTGAATTCATTTTTAATCTTAAATTTAAAATTAAATTTGAAAGAAAATTTAAAGTAAATTGTTTTTAAATGCTGTGTTAATGATAATTTGATCATTAATAAGAAAAATGTTTTTATCTTTAAATAAATGAAGATTTAATGATTTGTAATTCATTAAATTATTAAGTTAATTAAGATGGATAATTTGTTTATTTAATTAATTTGTAGTTAAGTACTTAAATGATTGAGTAATTAGAAAATTTATTAATGGTTAATATGAATTAATTAATTTGGATTAAGAGGCGATCATTTAAAGTTCAAATTACTTAGAGAGTAATTAAAGGATTGTTAATAGTTAATAAAGGATCATTAACTAAGGATTATCAAATGATTAATTAAGATGATTAATTATATTAATTAATTAATAAAAGATAATCAATATATGGAATTATTTAAGTACAATTACTCAATGAAAGTAATTAAAGGATGAATACTCAATATAGTTAATTAAGTAATGTGATTAGTCAAGTTAATTAATTATTAATTAATTTAAGATAATCTCATGATGGTTTGTAACAACCCGCATATTTTACGATTGAGTATTTAGATATTTTATTTAAATATTTTATCGTTTGTCGGATTTTAGTCCGAAAAGTTACTTTTTGCATACGGTCAAATTAGGACTCGAGACCACTTCCATTGAGTTCAAAATGCCGTTTGCGACCTTTTTGAGTATAAACTTTGATATGTTTGGAGTTAGTGGAATTTTGCTACTTTTTCACTTAGGGCTTTGGTTTTGTTTCAGCCCATTAGACCTAAGCTTCACCCCTCTTCTCATCATTACTTCATTTCTATTTCCTAATACTCAAGCTTTAGCAACAATGGAGAGAGGAATGGGAAATTAAAACTCCAAGCCCTAGTTTTCATTTGCAAATCAAGTTCTAGCTCCAAATCCAAAGAGAAGCTATTGGTAAGCATCATCTTCTTCTTCCCCAACTCATTCTCTTACCAATTTCAGAAATTCCTAAACCTAATTTAGGAAATGTTTCTCTTTTAAGCTTAGATTCAAGCTCTTTGGGTTGGAATTGAAGAGTGATTGTTCTCGCCATTGCTCTATAGCTTCTTCTTCATTTGTTTTGGGTTTAAAGGTGAGATTTTTGTCTCACATCTTAGTTTATGATTATCTTTGATTGTTACGTATGAATTCCTAACACTTATTCACGTGCATTTGATTTTGATTTGGATTGGTTTTGCGAATATTCCAATTTTTTTTAGTGTTTTTGGTTCAAATCTTTAAAAATCATAGCTTGGTTGTTTGATCATGCTTTTGGTGATGCACCGAGGAGCATATAAGGCCGGGTAGTCGATTGGCATAAACCCTTAGCGCCGTTGCTCGTCCGGTTACAAATTGGGAGAGTTTGCACTTCAATTATTATGGCAGAAAAATGCAAGGCATCAGGTTCGGCCGATCGAACCCCCTGGGCCGGTCGACCGAAGTTGTAGCCGAAACTTTCTGTTTCTGGTTCGGTCGGCCGACTCAGGAAGTCCGGTCAACCGACCTGCTCCTATTCTCCTATTTCCCTGTTTTGCCTATTATGCTCATTTTGCTTTGCTTTTCCAATTGTTAATCGATTTTTCTTCTCCGATTAGTTGTTATCACCTTTGTCAACTTTGATAACTTCTATTTTTGAAATTTTTGGGTATTTCCACTTTGATGGATTCGGTATCGATTTCTTTGGATTTTTATTCACGTCTTCGAATGTGAATTTTAGTGATTGATTGTTTCTACAATCATTTTTGTGATTTGTCACTTCAAAATATAAAGGTTTTCAATGCTAGTAGTAAATATCAAAACCCTCTCTTCAAAATGATTTCAACACTATTTTATTACAAAGCTCGTTTTCTCAAACCGTTTTCCAACCTACTAGTATATACAAACCTTTACCCCACTCGTATAAGAAATCTAATTAAACGACTTAGTAAAACAAGTGGTATGAAACATTTGCATTTACTTCGTTGGTTAATTCTTGGACTTGTTCGATTGAATCTCTTGTGACAATTTTCTAGTGGAGATCTACAATTTGTTCGTAAATATTTACTTTAAGCTAGTGGTAATGGGACATGAAGCTAAGCTCATATATTTACTAGCTTAGAGTAATTGACACTTTCTTGATGATCATTGAGGATCATTTTTGTGTTTTAGACTAGCTCTATGCTATGTTTCTTTGTCCACGTAGGGGACAGTACCTCGTTTTATTGAGTTTCGTCTCAATTTTATTATAGGCTAACGGCCTATTTATTTCTTGGGGTTTCGACCCAATTTTTGTGGGCTAGCGATCCACGTTTTTATTGAGTTCGAATCGTCGGGCGTACCGTTGTATTACGTCGTTGTTTCGAATTTTACAAGATTCAGGTTCCTCGGGCGTACCATTGTACTACGTCGTTGCACCGAATTTTACGAGTTTTAGGTTCCTTGGGCGTACCGTTGCACTACGTCGTTGCACTGGCTCTATGGTTAGCGACCATGGGATAGCGTCCCGTTTTGTGATACACGTGTCGGAGAGTTTTCAGGCTCCCGTTTTGTGATAGGCCTCCCCCTTTTTGAGATTCCTGAATTTCTATTGATGATTTCTAGAATTTGAATTTCACCAATTTTATGATTGGCATTTATATGCTGCCAATATTTGTGGCTTGGTGAATGAAATAAGGAGTATGACATTCCTTTTGATCTTTGAGAAGATTCTGGTGATATTGATTAATCTCTTGTTGATTTTCAATTTTCATACTTATCACAGTATGGCTTTATGGTTTTCATATGTTATGTCATATCTCTTATTCTATATCATTTTATCTGATATTTATAGCTAGACTGATCCGTTTATTATTTTCTTATAAATAATACTCGGGTCAGACCGAGATGTTACAGGTGCTTCTGCTTGACTTCACTTCTGGGATTATCATCCTGACTTTTGACTAACTACTTAGATTAGTAGTTTTTGTTGTATACCTTTGAGATATAGACTCCTAGATGTATACATATTCTTTTGTCTAGCACTTGTAACCATCGTTTTGTGATATTGTGGATCTTGTTGACCACTACTCTGATGTACACTTTCATGTGTTATATTCATATCTTTTTTCGCCTTTGTGATATGGATGTCTGTGACTGATTTGTGTTATGTTTACTTCTACGTTTGCTTCTGAATAATATATATAGCCACTGTGTAGTAGCCTTGAGTTTGTATCGGCATATCGGACTTCCTTGTACTATCTGACATATTGGTGCTCGCACAGAGCAACTACACGGACGGTCGCTCCTCAACAGCCTTATTCTCCGTGCTAGTTGACAGCATTACACCGTAATGTTCTTGGCTAGCGTGGGTATAGAGGTGGGGCGTCACAACTTGGTATCAGAGCAAAACTTCGGAACAATGTAGAATAATTTAACAAGGATCATCGTCCTAAGTCCATCTTACGAGTCGTGCCTTAGGATTTAATTCGTGTCTTCGTACCGTTCTATCCTATTTTCTTTTATGATTCCTTGTTTTAACAATCATTAATGTTTGATATTCGATTTGTGAATAACCTTTTTCTTCTTCCTTCTTTCTAAAGGAAGAGAAATGGTTAGACCTGGTCGTCCCAGCGCCGGTCGGTCTAGTGCTACTCCCTAGGATGAAGTTTTTATGTTTGCCCAACAGCTTCCTGATCTAGTAAAGAATGCTCAGGCAGCCGGTTCTAATCCAGAATCTACTCACTCTAAGCTTGGATTTGCACGTTTGTGCAACGATTATACCAATTTGGGTGGGAAGCCATTCAAAGGTTCTGAAACCATTATTGAAGTCCAGGCTTGGCTGAGAACGTGCGATCGAATCTTTTCTCGCATGAATCTTGTTGATCTTCACCGTGTTCAGGTGGCCTCTAGCATGCTCCAAGAAAGAGCATTAGATTGGTATAAGCTTCTTATTTCTGAAATTGTTGAAGCGGATCTTACTTGGGAGAAATTCCGGGAACGCTTTGATTTAAAATTTGTGCCAGAAGCTGAGAAGATGACTTTGGCTCGCCGTTTCATTGACCTTGTTCAAGGTGAATCCTCTGTGACAAATTATATCGCGTCTTTTGTATCTCTTTCTAAATACGGGGTTGAATACACTAATACCCCACTGAAGAAAAATCAGAGATTCGTCTATGGCTTGAATAAAAATCTCAAGAAGCCATTACTTCTAAAGCTAGAAGTTTCTTTTGATCAACTTGTTGATATCGCTCTTCGACTTGAAGAGGCAGATAAAGAGAGTGATGCTGATGTTGTTGGTGCCAAACCAAAATTCAACAACAACAAGAAAAGGCCTATTAAGTTTAAAGGGCCTTATCCCAACAAGAAAGGGAAGCAAGCAATTCAGGTAGCAAAGGCTTCTGCCCCTAGTAGTGGGCAATGCTACAATTGTGGTTTAAAGACCATTATGCCAATAGATGTCCGAAATCTCTCTTTTGTCGCTATTGCAAAAGCTTGGATCATTATTTATCTTCTTGTCTCAAACTTCAAAACAGGAAGGAGGGAAAGCTTAATGTTGCTAAAGCCCCTGGAAACACATCTCGTGGTCAAGGTACCCTTCATTCTATCCTTGATGGCATTATTATGTTTCAGAATCAACCTATTCAGGTTCTTTTTGATACGGGTGCATCCCATTCTTTTATATCAAAAGAACTTGTTGATACTTTTTCTTTAAGTGTTGTCGCTTTAATGACTTCTTTGAGAATTGCTAATCTCATTGGTGGATCCGCAACAATCAGTTTATTGTGTAAAGATGTCGAGGTTATTTTGTGTGATTTTTCTTTCCGAGCCGATTTGCATGTCATGCGTTACTTAGGCTTTGGAATGATATTGGGAATGGATTGGCTTAACCGCTATGAAGCCCAAATCCGATATCCTGAGCGGACTATTTATCTTCGACATCCTCAATCTGTTAAGCAGATTTCTATTGATCTTAAAGATTTGGATTCCAGCTTGGCTGCATCTTTATATTCTTTAAACCCTTATGATGACGATAATGATGATGAGGAAGATATTATTTCTCTTATTCACGTTGTTCGTGAATTTTCCGACGTATTTGAGCCCGTTTTAGGATTACCACCTAAGCGAGCAATTGAGTTCAAAATTAATCTCATCCCTGGAGCTCAACCTATCACTCGTCCTCCTTATCGTATGTCCAATAAATAAAATGAGGAGATGCGCAAACAATTATCCGAATTGGAGATGAAGCAATTTATTCGTTCTAGTTCCTCTCCTTGGGGAGCTTCTGCTATTTTTTTGAAGAAATCTGATGGTACACTTAGGCTTTGCGTTGACTACCGCAAGCTTAATGATCTTACTATCAAGAACAAATATCCTTTACCTCGGAGTGATGATCTATTCGATCAACTTTGTGGTGATAAAGTCTTTTCACAATTGGACTTAGCAATAGGTTTTCATCAGCTTCGTATTGTAGAGGATATCATTCCTTTGACATCGTTCCGTACTCGTATGGATCTTATGAGTGGCTTGTTATGCCATTTGGTTTAACGAATGCTCCGACTTATTTCGTTGACCTTGTGAATCGAGTTTTCAACGACTTCCTCGATCGGTTTGTTCTCATCTTTATTGATGATATTCTTGTGTATTCTAAAACCGAGGAGGAGCATGAAAAGCTTATTCAGATTGTGTTGGAAACTCTTAGGAGCAATCAATTAAAAGCGAAATTTTCTAAATGCCACTTTTGGCAATCTCGTGTGAAGTTTCTCGGTCATATTATTTTCGAATCCGGAATTTCCGTGGATCCTTCAAAGATTGAAGCGATTCAAAATTGGAAGAGACCAGAGAGTGTGATGGAGATCCGTAGTTTTCTCGGATTGGCAGGTTATTACCGCCGTTTCATAAAGGACTTTTCAAAAATTTCCGTGCCTCTTACTCGTTTGACAAAGAAAGGTGTTAAATACATTTGGTCGGGCAAATGTGAAGCTTCTTTTTCGGAAATTAAAAGAACTCCTTTCCGACGCTCCTATTCTTGTTATTCCCGAGGGAATCAAGATTTTATTGTTTATACCATGCTAGTCGCATTGGTTTGGGTGTCGTTCTTATGCAAAAAGAACGTGTTATTGCTTATGCTTCTATGCAATTGAAGCCTGCCGAGACTAGATATGTCACTCATGATTTAGAGCTCGCAGCAATTGTTTTTGCCCTTCGCATTTGGCGTCATTATCTTTTGGGAGAGAAGTTTATCCTCTATACCGATGATAAATCTTTGAAGTATCTATTTTCTCAAAAGAAACTTAATTTGCGTCAATAATGTTGGCTCGAATTCCTTGCAACTTATGATCTTGATATTCTTTATACTCCCGGAAAGGGAAATCGTGTTGCGGATGCACATTTAGTCGTAAGCAACAAGCAGTTGTTTCTATGATGATATCCGAATGGAATGATCTCGGAATTTTATCCACTTGTGAGATTCGATATCGTGTTTCTGATTTATGTTCATCTCTTGTTTTATGTAGCCTTGAGGCTTATCCTTCTCTTTTAGACCGCATTCTTGAAGCTCAAAAGCTAGATCCCGAATTGGCTCTTCTTGGTCAAAATTTTAGGGATAAAATTGATATTGAAGGATTGAAAGACTTTGATATTGATTCTCGTGGCAGTATTCGAAAATTTGGTAGACTTATCGTGCCAAATATTAGTGATCTTCGTAAAGACATTTTAGAAGATTCTCATCGTTCAAAATTTACCATTCATCCCGGTAGTAGTAAAATGTACGCGGATATGAAGCGACTTTATTATTGGGAGGGAATGAAATCTGATATTGCTAACTTTGTTAAGTGTTGCATGACTTGCCAACTTGTCAAGGCCGAGCATCAAAGGCCCGGTGGGTTATTGCAACCTTTAGAAATTCCAATTTGGAAGTGGGACCAAATTTCCATGGATTTTATAGACGGCCTTCCCCGTTCTCGTTCGGTTCATGTTAGTTTATGGGTGATAGTTGATAGACTTACTAAATCCGCCCATTTTATTCCCGTTGGTCCAATCGAACGGTGCCTTTATTGGCCAAACTCTTTATTAAAGAAATTGTAAAATTGCATGGAGTTCCTACTTCTATTGTTAGTGATCGTGATCCATTGTTTACTAGTGGATTTTGAAAGAGTCTTCAAAAGGCTTTGGGAACGAAGCTTAATTTTAGCACCGCTTATCATCTCAGTCTGATGGACAAATCGAGTGAATCAAACTCTTGAAGATCTTCTTCGTGCATGAGTTCTTGATTTTGGTGGAAGTTGGGAAGATCATATTTCTCTTATTGAATTTTCCTATAATAATGCTTCCAGTCTAGTATTGGTATGGCTCCTTTTGAGGCACTCTATGGAAGGCCATGCCGATCTCCTTCTTGTTGGCTTGAGGCCGGTGAGAAGCTGGTTTTAGGTCCAGATTTAATTCGTGATTCCACAGAGAAGATTGATCTTATTCGTCATAGGATGAAAGAAGCCCAGAGTAGACAAAAATCCTACGCCGATAACCGGAGAAGGAAATTAGAATTTTCTGTGGGAGATCTTGTGTTTGTTCGTGTTTCACCTATGAAAGGTGTTGTACGTTTTAGTCCATCGGGAAAATTAGCGTCTCGATATATTGGTCCATTTCCCATCACCGAACGTATTGGTTCTATGGCTTATCGCCTTTTATTACCGGCTCAGTTTTCTGCTATTCATGACGTGTTTCACGTTTCTCAATTACGGAAATGTCTTCGAGATTCCGATTTTATTCTTGAGCCCGGTCTTGTGGAAGAAATTGAAGTTTCGCCTAATCTAACTTATGAGCAACATCCTATCCGTATTATTGCTTCGGAGGTCAAACGCCTTCGAAATAAAGATGTTCCGCTTGTTAAGGTCCAATAGTCCTCAAATCCTAAGGATTGCTCTTGGGAATCTAAAGAGTTCATCGAGCGAACACATTCGGACTTACTTTCTCATGCTCTTTGAGGTGAACTTCTTATTTCAAATTTCTTTTATGTTGAATATGCTTTCATGGTTGTTACTATATATTTTCTTCTTAAATATTGCGAGGACGCAATTTCTTTAAGGAGGGGAGTCTGTAACAACCCGCATATTTTACGATTGAGTATTTAAATATTTTATTTAAATATTTTATCGTTAGTCGGATTTTAGTCCGAAAATTTACTTTTTGCATACGGTCAAATTAGGACTCGAGACCACTTCCATTAAGTTCAAAATGCCATTTGCGACCTTTTAGAGTAAAAACTTTGATATGTTTGGAGTTAGTGGAATTTTGCTACTTTTTCACTTAGGGCTTTGGTTTTGTTTCAGCCCATTAGACCCAAGCTTCACCCCTCTTCTCTTCATTACTTCATTTCTATTTCCTAATACTCAAGCTTTAGCAACAATGAAGAGAGGAATGGGAAATTAAAACTCCAAGCCCTAGTTTTCATTTGCAAATCCAGTTCTAGCTCCAAATCCAAAGAGAAGCTATTGGTAAGCATCATCTTCTTCTTCTCCAACTCATTCTCTTACCAATTTCAGAAATTCCTAAACCTAATTTAGGAAATGTTTCTCTTTTAAGCTTAGATTCAAGCTCTTTGGGTTGGAATTGAAGAGTGATTGTTCTCGCCATTGCTCTATAGCTTCTTCTTCATTTGTTTTGGGTTCAAAGGTGAGATTTTTGTCTCACATCTTAGTCTATGATTATCTTTGATTGTTAGGTATGAATTCCTAACACTTATTCACGTGCATTTGATTTTGATTTGGATTGGTTTTGCGAATATTCCAAATTTTTTTAGTGTTTTTGGTTCAAATCTTTAAAAATCATAGCTTGGTTGTTTGATCATGCTTTTGGTGATGCACCGAGGAGCATATAGAGCTGGATAGTCGATTGGCATAAACCCTTAGTGTCGTTGCTCGTCCGGTTGCGAATTGGGAGAGTTTGCACTTCAATTATTAGGGTAGAAAAATGCAAGGCATCAGGTTCGGCCGACCGAACCCCCTGGGCCGGTCGAACGAAGTTGTAGCCGAAACTTTCTGTTTCTGGTTCAGTCGGCCGACTCAGGAAGTCCAGTCAACCGACCTGCTCCTATTCTCCTATTTCCCTGTTTTGCCTATTATGCTCATTTTGCTTTGCTTTTTCAATTCTTAATCGATTCTTCTTCTCCGATTAGTTGTTATCACCTTTGTCAACTTTGATAACTTCTATATTTGGAATTTTTGGGTATTTCCACTTTGATGGATTCGGTATCGATTTCTTTGGATTTTTATTCACGTCTTCGAATGTGAATTTTAGTGATTGATTGTTTCTACAATCATTTTTGTGATTTGTCACGTCAAAATATAAAGGTTTTCAATGCTAGTAGTAAATATCAAAACCCTCTCTTCAAAATGATTTCAACACTATTTTATTACAAAGCTCGTTTTCTCAAACCATTTTCCAACCTACTAGTATATACAAACGTTTGCCTCACTCGTATGAGAAATCTAATTAAACGACTTAGTAAAACAAGTGGCATGAAACGTTTGTGTTTACTTCGTTGGTTAATTCTTGGACTTGTTCGATTGAATCTCTTGTGACAATTTTCTAGTGGAGATCTACAATTTGTTCGTAAAATATTTAAGTTAAGCTAGTGGTTATGGGACATGAAGCTAAGCTCATATATTTACTAGCTTAGAGTAATTGACACTTTCTTGATGATCATTGAGGATCATTTTTGTGTTTTAGACTAGCGCTATGCTATGTTTCTTTGTCCACGTAGGGGACAATGCCTCGTTTTATTGAGTTTCGTCTCAATTTTATTATAGGCTAACGGCCTATTTATTTCTTGGGGTTTCGACCCAATATTTGTGGGCTAGCGACCCACGTTTTTATGGAGTTCGGATCTTCGGGCGTACCGTTGTACTACGTCGTTGTTCCGAATTTTACGAGATTCAGGTTCCTCGGGTGTACCGTTGTACTACGTCGTTGCACCGAATTTTACGAGTTTCAGGTTCCTCGGGCGTACCGTTGTACTACGTCGTTGCACCGACTCTATGGTTAACGACCATGGGATAGCGTCCCGTTTTGTGATACACGTGTCGGAGAGTTTTCAGGCTCCCGTTTTGTGATAGGCCTCCCCCTTTTTGAGATTCCTGAATTTCTATTGATGATTTCTAGAATTTGAATTTCACCAATTTTATGATTGGCATTTATATGCTGCCAATATTTGTGGCTTGGTGAATGAAATAAGGAGTATGACATTCCTTTTGATCTTTGAGAAGATTCTGGTGATATTGATTAATCTCTTGTTGATTTTCAATTTTCATACTTATCACGGTATGGCTTTATGGTTTTCATATGTTATGTCATATCTCTTATTCTATATTATTTTATCTGATATTTATAGCTAGACTGATCCGTTTATTATTTTCTTATAAATAATACTCGGGTCAGACTGAGATGTTACAGGTGCGTCGGCTTGACTTCACTTCTGGGATCATCATCCTGACTTTTGACTAACTACTTAGATTAGTAGTTTTTGTTGTATACCTTTGAGATATAGACTCCTAGATGTATACATATTCTTTTGTCTAGCACTTGCAACCATCGTTTTGTGATATTGTGGATCTTATTGACCACTACTCTGATGTACACTTTCATGTGTTATATTCATATCTTTTTCCGCCCTGATTTGTGTTATGTTTACTTCTACGTTTTCTTCCGAAGAATATATATAGCCACTGTGTAGTAGCCTTGAGTTTGTATCGGCATATCGGACTTCCTTGTACTATCTGACATATTGGTGCTCGCACAGAGCAACTACACGGACGGTCGCTCCTCAACAGCCTTATTCTCCGTGCTAGTTGACAGCATTACACTGTAATGTTCTTGGCTAGCGTGGGTATAGAGGTGGGGTGTCACATGGTTTGTTTAATTATGATTACTTAATGTAATTGGAAAGAGTAATTGCTGAGTATATTAATTAATGGATATTTACTAGATGTTAATTGAATTGGAATGGTGACTTTAATGGAAATGATTTGGGTTTAATTACCTTGTGTAATTAATAAGAAGGGTAATTACTTAGTGGTAGTAATTAATAATTAATTACATAGTGTAATTAATTTAAGAATTGATTTATAAAGTTATTTGATGATAATTATGTAATGTAATTAATTTAGGGGTAATTAATTACTAATGTGATTAATCAAGGCTGATTAAGGAATAATTAATTTAAGATTTATTATTAAATATAATTAATAATTAATTGAAGAAGTAATTAAGGATCATTAATTAATGTAATTAATGAGAGTAATTAAAGGTTAATTACTGTAAATGGTTAAGGTTAGTTAATTTGTGAAATTAATTGAAAGATAATTACTCTATGTAATTGAAGATAATTAATCAAGATGATTAATTAAGATGGATACTCGAAGAATGATTGATGAATTAAAAGGTTGTAATTAATTAATGGTTGATTAAGAAAAGTTAGGTAATTAATTCTTAAGTAATTGATTTAATTCAAGTTAATAAATTAATTATAATAGGGATTAACAATGATTGCTTATGAATGATTGTTTGAGTAAAATATCTGAATTAGATGGTATCTATTGGATGATATGCTATGCTATTCTGTGATATGAAACGTTTTGTGATATTATATGTTTGGGTAGACATTTATAATATGGTTATTTAATGATGATGAATTTCTGTGTAAAGAGTGACATCTTGTATTTAAAGTTGAATTATGGTTCACTTAAATAACTTAGGCTAAGATGGTATTAAATTCGAAGTGACCGGAGCTGGGTATTAGTAAATACCCGAAACCACTTCGATTCTTTTTAAATTGATATATGGAATCAAAAGATTCAAATGGAATGATTTATGTGAATTGAACTTTTTAATCTAAGTTTTGGTACTTAGAAATTGATGTGTGGAATAAGTGATGTTTATAACAACTTGTGAAGTTATAAATTGATACAAGTTACCCCGGGTTTATATAAGTTGTATGCTTTTGTATTCCATGTTAGATGGGTTTACTCACGCTGGTTTCCAGCCTGACCCGAGTATTACTTTGATGTAATGCTCGGGTTTGACCGAGTATTATAGATTTTCAGGTAAGGACGTTCTAAAGCTCTGGAGACGAGCTGAATGGCAAGAACGAATGGAGTGTTTTCACTGTGAGATATTTCTGTGTATCTGAGATGTGTTGATTTGTATATATCCAGTGTTTGTGTATGTGTGTGACTCTGATGTATTAAAATGTAACTGACAAATACAATATTCCTTTGTAAATTGATATTATTTGATATTATATTTTGATCTGCTGCGAATGTGAGAATCTTTGTTGTGTTTCTTCTTCTATATCTTCTTCTTTCCCTAACTATCTAGAGTTTTCAGGATCGAAATTTCTAGATCGTTGCATTTGGTATCAGAGTGAAGGCTGTGGTGGGTTTACTCATCAAGGATATGGTCAGCGGTACCCTACGATGAGTTGAGTATATATATATATATATATATATATATATATATATATATATATATATATATGAAAGCGTACTTGTTATTTTCTTATATAAAGATTTTAAAAATGGTTTTAATGAAATTTTTTTATAAAAGCTTATATTATATATATAGCAATAACTGGTTATAAAATAAGAAAATTAGGGAATATATATACATATCCAAATAAGGATTGGATAAAATGAACTATATAAATAAGATGAATTAGAATTGGGTTCAAACCAGGAATAGAATGGTTATTGAGATTAATAGGATGATTGTTTTCCAATAAGCAAATAAATTTTTTGAGGAAGTAACCATTAGATGTGAATAACTTGTAAATTAGGAAGGATGTAAAATGGAAAATTTTGAAATTGTTTCAAATGTTAATAGAAATAATAAGGAGTATTATTCAGAATATTTTGAATGTGGTCTTATTTTAAAATAAGAGTTGTTTGAAAGCATTAAAGAAAACTGTTTTGAACTAAAACTAAAGGTGATTTAAACTTTAAATATAACTTAGTATGTAAAGGAAATAGTATGTATGTATATATGAGGAATATACATAATATCAAAGATGGATTGAAATAAACTCTAAATGTTGAGTTTTAAATTTGGAATGAGATGTGATACCCAAGGTGATAAGTTTTTGAACTTATAAGATTATTAATGTGAAGTTTAAAATTTGAAATGGGAATCCAAATTACGTAAGGTTGGCTGGATTAAGTAAATTGAATTTAATTTTGGAAAAGTTAAATAATTTAACAAGCAACCTGAATTGGAAATTTCAAGATGAAATTGGAATCTAACTTGGGAAGTTTAATGGTTTATTTGAATTGGGAGTTTGTGTGATCTTAAAATGGGTTTGAGATCTGAAAATTGAAAATGGACGGATGTTTTAGAATAAATTGGATGATATCATCCTATTGTTATTAATAATCTTTAAATCGTGAATTGGATTTGTTTAAATGAATGAGGAATGAAGTGTGGTAATATATCCATTATTGAGATAAAAGGGAAATTAAACTTTAATTTGAAATTAAAGATATGGAATTAATTTGAAACTGAAAATTTGAATAATTGAATTTGTAAATTAAAATTTGTTTAAGAGCTGATTTCAAAATTGGGAGATAAAATTGGGTAATAAATTGAATTTTTTAAGATAAAATTGTTTTGAACTCTGATGTGAACTTTGAAGTAAGTTAAGTAAAGATAATTTAAATTTTGAGAATTGGACTCAGAATTAAATTGTTTAAAGATTTGGATTATTGATTTAAACATAAAGGATAATTTGATTTAAGGGGTTAAATCAACATTTGAAAATTTAACTCGAATTTATATAATTCAAAATGGCTTAAAGACTGAGATTTAGATTTAACTTCGATTCTTTTTAAATTGATATGTGGAATCAGAAGATTAAAATGGAATGATTTATGTGAATTGAACTTTTTGATCTAAGTTTTGGTACTTAGAAATTGATGTGTGGAAAAAGTGATGTTTATAACAACTTGTGAAGTTGTAAATTGATACAAGTTACCACGGGTTTATATAAGTTGTATGCTTTTGTATTCCATGTTAGATGGGTTTACTCACGCTGGTTTCCAGCCTGACCCGGGTGTTACTTTGATGTAGAGCTCGGGTCAAACCGAGTATTACAGATTTTCAGGTAAGGACGTTCTAAAGCTCTAGAGACGAGCTGGATGGCAGGAACGAATGGAGTGTTTTCGCTGTGGGATATTTCTGTGTATCTGATATATGTTGATTTGTATATGTCAAGTGTTTGTGTATATGTGTAACTCTGATGTATTAAAATGTAATTGACAGATACAGTATTCTTTTGTAAACTGATATTTTTTTATATTATATTTTGATCCGCTGCGAATGTGAGAATCTTTGTTGTGTTTCTTCTTCTATATCTTCTTCTTTCCCTAACTATCTGGAGTTTTCAGGATCGAAATTTCCGGGTCGTTACACCTACAAAGATAAGGGATTTGAAGGTGCAGTTGGTTGATTTGGAAGGCAAGATCTTTATCGGGCTGAGTAGTTCGCCATGGGGAGTAGCCATGGTGTTTGCTAATAAGCCGGATGGATCGTTAAGGCTATGTATCGATTATCGTAAGTTGAATGAGAAGATGATAAAGAATCAATATCCATTGCTGAGGATTGATGATTTGTTCGATCGATTGAGTGGAGCCAAAGTATTTTCCCACTTAGATTTGGCAACAAGATTCCATCAACTCGGGTAGCAGAGGATAGTATACTTTGATGGCATTTAGGACCAATATGGATCATACGAATGGTTAGTTATGCTATTCTGACTGACTAATCCGCTAGCATTCTTTGTAGATTTAATGAACCGAGTTTTCCGAGTGCGCTTGGATAGGTTAGTATTGGTTTTCATAGATGATATCTTGATATACTCTACGGATGAAAGAGAGCATGAAGTTCACCTTATAGTGGTGCTTGAGACACTGAGGCGGCATCGGTTGAAGGCAAAGTTTTCGAATTGTCATTTCTGGAAGAAGGAATTGAAGTTTCTTGGTCATGTAGTCTCTGAAAAAGGGTTGCCAATAGATCCGACTAATATTGAAGCAGTGAATAGTTGGAGGAGACTCGAGACAATGACTAAGATAAAAAAAAAATTCCCTAAATTGGCTGTTTATTATCGAAGATTCATTAAGGATTTTTCGCGGATAGCAGCACCGATGACCAAGCTAACGAGAAAGGATGTGAAGTTTGTATGGACCAATAAGTGTGAGGAAGCATTCCAGAGTTTGAAACACTTATTGACCCATGCACTTGTGTTGATTGTTCCGTAGGGGAATCGGGATTTGGATGTTTATATAGATGCGTGTGGAATAGAATTAGGAGTTGTGCTGATGCAGAGAGGTAAAGTGATTACCTATGCTTTTAGACAGCTTAGACTGTATGAGGTTAGATATCCGACGCATGATTTGGAATTGGCTGCAGCGATTTTTAGATTGAAGGTGTGGAGACATTACCTTTTGGGAGAAAGGTTTGAGTTGTATACATATCACAAGTCGCTGAAGTATTTGTTCTCTTAGAAGAAGCTGAACATGAGACAACAATGGTGGTTAAATTTTATCACTGCTTATGATTTTGAGATTGAGTACACACCGGGAAAAGGCAACAAAGTTATGGATGCGCTTAGTAGGAAGCATTAGAATGCAGTGCTAGCTATGGTAGCAGAATGGAAAGACTTGGAAGCGTTGTCAACTTACATAGTGCAGCGGAGATCCAGGACTGGGTTTAGTGGGGAATCTGCTATGTTGTCTTGTTTAGAACTCCAACCAATATTCATTGAGAAGATTGCTTCTAAATAGGAAGAGGATCCAGTGTTAACTGAACGGATCAGGATGTTAAGAGGTGGAACCGAGAGCGATGACTTAAAAGATTTCAGGCTTGACCAGAATGAGTGGCTAAGAAAAAAGGGAGATTGTGTGTTCTAAGTGTAGGAAATATAAGAAAAGAAGTTTGGAGGAATGCCATCGTTCGAAGTTCACTATTCATCCGGAAGGAACTAAAATGTATCAGGATATGAAGAGAAGTTTCTTCTAGAATGGTACGAAGCAAGATGTGGGCTTATGGGTGTAGCAGTGTTTGAACTACCAGCAGGTAAAAGACGAACATCGAAGTTGATTGGGTTACTTCAGCCGTTAGATATTTCGGTATGGAAATGGGATTCTATTTCTATGGAATATATTGAAGGGTTTCCAAGGTCGAATGAAGGAAATGAAACTAATGGTTCATAGTGGACGGATTGACCAAGAGCGCCCATTTCATTCCAGTTAAGTCAACCAGAACGACACATTTTTTTGCAAAGTTGTTTATGAAAGTTGTAGTTAGACCGCATGGAATTCTAGTAATATAGTAAGTGATAGGGATTCCTTATTCACTGGCGACTTCTAGAAGAGTTTACAAGAAATTTTAGGTACCAAAATCAAGATGAGTACCGCTTACCATCTGTGGACAGATAGGCAAATGGAGAGAGTTAATAGAGTCTTTGAAGACTTATTAAGAGCTTATGTGCTAGACTTTGGGGGATCATGGAAAGACCATCTGCATTTAGTTTATTTTTCGTATAACAACATTTATCAGACTAGTATTAGGATGGCATCGTCTGAAGCTTTGTATGGAAGGCCATGCAAATCTTCCGTTTGTTGGTTGGAAACTTGAGATAGGTTGGTTCTTGGTCCAGATTTGGTTATAGAAGCCGTAGAAAAGGTGGAGGTCATACGAGCTAGGATGAAGGAGGATTAGTCTAGGAAAAAGTTTTATGCAGATAAAAGACGGAAAGATTTAGAATTCTAAGTTGGAGATCAGATTTTCGTTAAGGTGCCAGCGATGAAGGGTGTGATCATATTCGGAAGATCAGGAAAGTTGGCACCGAGATTCATTGGACCTTTTCGTATTGTTAAGGGAATCGGGAAACCCACATATAGAGTCGAGTGCCGAGTAGTTTGGCAAGAGTCCACAATATTTTCCATGTGTCTCATCTCAGAAAGTGTATTAGAGACCCGAAGATTACTATTGCACCAACTGTGCTAGAGGACTTAGTAGTAGAACCGGACTTGACTATGGTGAGAAAGTCGATTCGTATTGTTGTAAGAGATGAGAAGAGGCTTAGGACCAAAACGATCATGTTAGTCAAAGTCCAGCGGGAGCGACGATAATAGGGACTGTCCTTGGAGATTGAAAGCAAGAGTAGGGATACTCATCATGACAATACTCATCATGACTTGTTTGATGGCATGTTTTACCTCTTTGATTGATTTGTTGTGTAACTTATTATAATTTCGAGGATGAAATTCTTTAAGGAAAGGAGTTTGTAACACCCCATATTTTTTGGTAACATTATTTATAATATTTAATTAGTTAAGAAAAATAAAATAGCATGTTGATTAAGGGATTGAGATTTGATTTTTATTAAGGGGTGGCCATGCCATTTAACCAATGAATTAAAATAAGAGTTAAAATGAAATAGAGGAGGGTTAAAATTGGAAAGATGCCATTCTTATACCTAAACCCTTGGTTGTATATCTCATATGCGTTCACTTTCATTTATCAAAATTTTTAAACTTTAGGTCGGCTACTATTAACAAGAGAAAGAGGAAGACGATTGATAAAACCTAAGGAAGAAGCTAAATTAAATCAAAGCCATTCAAATCTCAAGATCCTTAATCTTTGAAGCTAAGGTAAATAATGACTACATCTCAAATTTCTTATTGTTTTCAGTTTTAAGTTGAATCTGTTGCAATGATTTGCCATGTTTTTGAATGATGGAGTGATTATATATACTTGTTGATGATTTATGGTTGTTCATATAGATTTTACGACATGTTTTAATATGAAAACTCTATCAAATGACATCCAAATGCATTGCAAATTTTTATATGTACCAAAATTGATATTTTAGAGATGGGTTTCAATTTTCTGAATTTAAAATGGAAATTATGTGAATTTTCTAGTAAAGGAAATGTTATTTTGGATTAAAAATTATTAAGGTTAAATAATTAATGCTTTGGGTTTGAAATTAATATATGTTAGAAGTCACATTAAAAGTGATTTTTATAATTTTTGTAGAATTTTACTAAGTGTTTTAATTGGTATATAAAATTATTTAAGGTACGGGACTTAAATGTTTTACATATTTATGAAAGGTGGAAGAGGCTTTTTGTAAATAAATTCAAATTGTTAATTCTAGAGAGTCAGTGGTACTTTTAGAAAAGAGAAACTTGCAACCAATCACAATTTGATAAACAAGGCAGGCTAGGTACAAAGAAATAGTTTAAAAGGACAATAAACATGGTTTTCATTGTTTCGATGCTTTCGGCACCAGGTTCCACCTCCTTACTTTTGCCTCCGACTCCATCGAAATAATGCACATGGTATCAGGGAACTAGTACATAGTGAATTGGATGTAGATGGAAGGTAAAGCGTCGAAACCAGGAGTTCCGAAGGGGTTAAGGCACTACTTTTCTTTTAAATAAAAATGCTCCTGCTTTCTTTCGACAAAGTAGCTTTCGACTTGGTTAGATTTCTATTAGGTATAATGAATTTAAAGAAATGGTTTCGATTGGGTTGCGCTTTTTTTTTTAAATGACTGCTTTCGACTAAGTCGAAATCTTTTGGCTGCCGCTTTCTTCCTTTCGACCCAGATGGCTTCAAAGGGGTTACTTTGTTTTCTAAAATTTGGCCACTTCTCCATTGCCTTCAAAGGGATGGTTTTGACAACATTACTCCTTTACTTAGGAGTGATTTCGAAAGGAATGCTTTCTACTTTAATGGGGTTTTTAATCCTTTTTCTCTACATGAAGGTATAATCCAAATGGTTTCGACCGAAATGGTTTTCAAAGGTTTCGAAGGGGTAAATTTTTGAAGGGTTTCGAAAGGTTACCACATGTTTTAAATTGAACCCAAAGGCTTTCGAAAGGTTTAGCGATTTAATGCTTTCGAAAGGGGTTTAAATACAGGTTTCGAAGGGGTTGTTCCTTAATGATTTCGAAAGGTTTTGAAGGAAGGTTTTCCAATGGTTACGAAAGGTCTAAGAGGATAGGTTTTTCCATAGTTTCTAAAGGCATAGTTTAAAGGTTATAAAGAAGAATGTCTATTGATTTAAAGCTTTTGAAGGAAAGTCTTTTAATGGTTTTGAATGGATTACGTTCAAAAGTTTCAAAGGGGTTGTTTAAAGGTTTAAAAAAAATGTTTTGTATATACTAACTAGGCAACATAGCCTAAGTGTTTTTAAGTTAAAAAGGTTTTTAAGTTATTTTGAGGGGATATGTAATCCTTATTAAAATTCATCAACATTATTTTGATTAAAGTATATATATAACATGGCAAAATAACTTAGAATAAAACTAAGGATATATTTTCCTTGTATAAGTATGATTTATAGGTTTAAATCATTTTGAAAAAAGTAGTCAAAGAAAAAGATGAAGGGCAGTTAACCCTAAGAAAATGATTCGAATAGTTAGTATAATTTGCGAACAGTTAGTCCAGCTTGTGCGCAGTTAGCCTAGTTTTCGGACAGATAGTCCATTTATTACTTGTGGACAGATAGTTCGTTAGTTACCTTTTTTAGCATAATGGATATTTTTCTTTTACTATTATTGTTATTATAATCAGTTGATTAACCATTTTGGTTACAGGAAAAGATTTGCAAAATATATTTTTTGAAAAAGATATTAGTGAGGGGAAACCCGTTCCGCTAAGCGGCATGGTCTTACTTAATATCAGTAAACCGAGTTGTAATAGTATTATTCATACAAGGCTTTATATCTGACTCGAAGTTTTAGTTTCCCTTAAACTCTCGGGTGCTCAAAATTGATTTGAGTAGGCTGAGGGTTGAGGTTTACAAGTTTTAGTTTTGGCAAATAAAGCTTCTAGGGACAGGCAGCTGGCTAACAGATAGCTAATTAGGAGGTATAGTTTATTTTGCTTTGATTCCGCTGTGTATACTAAGACAGATATGACTATATTGACTCTGATCAACCAAGTGGACATCATCTTATGTCGCTTTTGACGTATTATTGTATAATTATATTTGATCTTTACCTGGAAAACGATTATGTGATTATTTAACATGGATATTGATTATTGTTTTGAAATGTAATCAGTAAAATGTTGTTTTGAAATCCGTGATTTTGTTCATATTCATGTGCTTCTGATTTTATGGATACCATTAGCATTACCATTTTTTTCACCAGAAGTTAAAACCATAGATGACTGCAGCATATGTAGCGCTTAGCTTTTTGGCTCCAGATGCATTTTACAAAATAGGAGACATATGGGAGAAGTTCTTAGGATAGCCCAAAGATAAGAAGTGTTTTCTCTGAGAAGTATGTTGAACCAGGGGAGGTTGACCAAGGACTCTTTGACCGGCAGGAAGAAGAGAATGCTTTTGAAGGTTTGAGGGATTCAACAGAGTAAGCCTATTCCCGATGCTACCTGAGGCGACAATCAACAGCTTTACAGTTTTCTTATCTTCTTCATTCAGTTCTTTAACAGAAGGACATGATAAAGAAGCGTAGGTTAGTAAAGTAATCGAATAAAAAAAACTATGATCAACTTACGAATAGAAGAAGAGACTCCACTAATGTTGGGAAAGAATTTGACGAAGAAGAATTGCATATCCCAGTCTCTAAATTTGATTACCCCCTCAGAGATTAGTATTTTGGGGGGATTAGCTCTGAAGATCTGGTTGTTTAGGTTGCTAATTTTGATTAGGCGGACCAAATAGTTGAGAATTTCAGCATTTAATGAAGGAATTCCCGACTCTAGAGCCAAAAGTTCGAAAGAAAGAAAGTGTATATAAACATTGGGAGATAACTGGATGGGAGCAATGCCCAAGTTGATCAAGAATTTAGACAAGAAATCTGGTAAAGGAAGAAAGCCACCGTGCTAAATATGGATGGCAGTATCGGTGAAGTATCCTTCAGGAGGATTTTGAATGGTGTCGCTATCACTTGGGAGAATAGCTTCTACCCCAGTGATGACAAAGTCATTTAGGATGGCGTCCACCTCATCCTAGGAGGATATTAAGGAATGTTTGGAAACTGCTTCAATCTTCTTTAGAGAAGATTCCTTTACCGGTACTATATCTTTTTCTGGTTTCCAGGAGATCTTTTTAAGGCCATGATTCCGCCAGGTGAAATCATTTTAGTAAAAAGTTATAATTTGTTCTATAATCAAAAAATTTCAATGAGATCGAAAATCTATTAAAACAATTCAAGTATCAACCAGAATATGAAACTTTTTATCCTTAAATGAATGTTAAAGTCAATTTAGGGCATGAAATTCGTTGAGCTTCAATAATGTCGAAGGGGTATATGGAATGGGAACACCTACAAACACCCTTCGACAATGATGAAAGCCCAAGAAAGATTTTACTATTAAAAGAAATAGTTAAAACGTACACAACTAATTTGAATATAAATATACGCTAACAGCATTCAACAACAGGACAAATAAACCTTTCAACAATGTCAAAACCCATGAAATTTGTTTTACTAAGAGCATATGAATGTTGTCGAAACCTTATATGCCAATCAGGTCCAATGGTTTGGGTTTGAGTAAAATCAATATAAATGAAAGGGCTTTAGGATGTTTCAATAGTGTTTGTATAAAATGATGATCAAATCTCAGTTAAATACAATGGGTTTCGAGTAGGTCGAAAAGGAGAGTATGGTTTCGAAAGCATACAAAACCAGACTTAAATCGATATGTTAAGTTTCGATCAATTCGAAAGGTTTGATTTGATTTTTAACTAAAATAAAATATGTTTTCTTCAATCTAATTTAGGGTGGAAAAAGTGAATTGTTAACTCTCAACATTTTCTAAATTAAATTAAAATTAGGCATACACTAGGGGTTTCAAAATCTATAAAATAAAAAAATTATGCTTTCGAAAGTATTATTATGAACCATTTAGTGAAGCACAACAGGCAACTTCTTCGAAAGGTGTCGAAATATAATAAAGCATACTTATGCTTTCAAAGAAGTCCACTTCATATTGGCTACATCGACACTTTCGACGAGATAAACTAAGAGATAAATACTGGACCTCCTTTCGACCCCATCGAAAGAGGTTGAAGAAGCAAAACAAAGTTAGCCGCCTTAACCCCTTTCGAAGGGTTAGAAAACCAAAATTATAATGTCAAATTGTAATTTGTATGGCCTATACTTCTATGACGACCTACAATTCTGTATTTTTTATACCGACAATAAACCACTCATGTCCAATCCAAGTTGCACGGAAGTATGGATGATCAAGGGTAAAAAAGAAAATAAGACAGAACATAATCTCACACAAATGGAATAATATATCATATTGAACAAATATCTTTTACAGCGTAAACTTTTAAATACATATATCAGCGTCTAACCTAAATTCAACTTGGACAGTTATAAACATCTATCCTTATAATTGTTGACAAACATCAAATTAAAACTAATAAAGCCCAACGAATAATAGAATATGTCCATACGTAGATTAATATCTCCAGCTCTCCTCTGGAAACTCCAACCGTCTTCGACTAAACCTAAAACTGCTCGGATCTGACTCGAGTACTAAAAAACCAGATTAGGCTTGATAAACCAGCATAAGAAAACTCAACAATAAATGACAGTATCACATATCAACCTTTAAATAAAATCCTTTGAAAAGAAAGTGTATCTCATAAGACCATGCCAACACATAAACACCGATAGGTTTTTATCTTATGATAACTTACATACTTTTATATCAAAACCTTTAATATTATTTCTAATGACATATCTTTGAAAATATTTGACATAAACTTATTAATCTTATCCGAAATGGTTACCCATATAGCATTTCGAGGCTATTCATTATGCCAATACAAACAAAACCGCGGGTTCTTATTAGAGAATGGATTTCCATACAAATGACCAAGTGAAGGGACTACCTTCTGATAGGTACACCTCCAAATGGATGGCTCGAGGACATCACAAAGGAACCTCTACCAACACAAAACCAGCCTATCTCTATAACTAGATAGTACTGAATTTGTCATCCCCCAGTCGTTACCGACCTTTATCTAAGCGCTCGATTTCCATACACCACATTAATTTACATCTAGAACGTTATAGCGGGAAGAAATATATCTTGAAGGGGATGATCATATCCTAACTGGGAATGACCCACTTAGCCTTGCCGTATCTAACCCTGTTTCGGCCATTTCCAGTTGATTAGGCTTGAGGAAACGATTACCATTTCACATAGCACATATCACATCTCTAAATGCCACATTGCCATTTCCGTTGACTACTAATTTTCTTCCACAAAAACACAACCCTTAAGCTCGTATGTCTCAAGGAGAGTGTTAAGCTAAGAGAAGTTGCTTTCTCCGCCACCACAGATGTATATTTGTAAAAATCAATCTACGTAAGGTTTAGAAATGCAATGTCAGAAAAATGTCCATACAAGTTGTCCAGGAATAGGACAAACCGAAGGCACTCTCCTACTACCACTAGTAGCGAGTAGTCCTTGCAATCCAAAAAATCTCCATAACGAGGAGACCGCTACTATAAATAACTCTATAATATGAGCGACCCAGAGCATGTCAACAAGCAGTCCTCACGCTATGAAGATCCACGGTCTTCAATAATCATCATCTTCAATATTTCTTCACATTCGAATGTATACATTGGTTCGAAGTGGTTCGAAGTGGTTTTCAGATAGGAATCACCCAAATCCGACACTGGTTCCTTCGAAGCCAATCATCGATAAAAAGTGAATATGAGTATACAAGATTTATTAAGTCTCTTTTCACTTTAATTCTTCATGGATGATTTCGAAATCTCTTTCTTTTGACTTATAATAATTCTAAGTAATTCATTCTTTTGCTTTGGATAATATCTCAAATTTCCTCACTTAACTCTCGATCCAAATTCCTTAACTTTTAGGCGGGTCAAAAACAATGTTATTTAAGACATCGTTTACGATAAACCCTAAAATCAATTTTAGCAAACATTTTTGAGTGAATAGGATCATAGAAATCATTCTAATTTTATTCAACATCGATTTCTGTATGCAAAAATTGCTATAGGCGGAATAACGGTGAAATTACCTTTTAAATTCCATGAATAGGATGAGTTCCCTCTTCAAATTTTAATACCAAGTATAAGAAGATTATCTCTATGCAATCCAAATCGTAATTTATTCATTTTGGAGAATGCTTAAATTTTGGATAATACCGATCTTCTTTTATTTCAAAAACTTAATACAATCTTTTTCGAGCACCCTGGCTTTCCTTTCGATCTGTTCCACCCCTAGCCTAAGAAAAGAAAACATAGGCCAGATAAGTTCAAGGCACCGGTTTCTCCATCCCTAACCTTTGTTAAACACATTATTTTATCTTCCCAGATCTCACATGCGGGACAAATGTACTAGTCGTTTCCGCATATTCAGTTATCAACTTTATTTTGGAATTGATTATAAAGATTTCAAATTATTTTGAAACGCTTAATTTTCCTTTGAAAAAACATTTACAATTGATTCCAGGAAAAATCGTTACATTTAAACTCATATTCAAAAGTTATATAATTCACAGCATAAAAGTGCTGTGGAAAGTGCAATATAAGCTTATTTGATTGAAACCGCTTTTTAATATTTGAAAATTCATATTTCCCATTCCAAATCTCTTCTAAACTATTTAAATAGATTTATCAAATTTATTCCATATTTTCCATAATAAAAAACATCCATTTAAGCAGAATTCATGTTGTGGTCATTTAACTGCAGTAGCGCGATTTTTCTAGAAATTTGATTTGGATTTAATTTAAAATCCTCAACGAAATTATGATTTTCTTTCTTCGTTTATTCGATATGGATATAATACTCTAGAATTTTCTTATCTCGAATAATTCCGAGCTATATTTCACTCTATACACTCATTTGAACTTTTAGGCGCGAAATCGCGAACTACCGTTGCGCGACGCACCTAGTTTTAACTTATTTTTCAATATTTGAAATAATCTATTCAAATTGAATTTTATCACTTATAAAATCATTACAAATCATTTTAAATCAATATTTCCACTTTTTAAAGTATCTAAAAGGTATTTTCACCATTTCCATATTATAATATTATTTTATTCCTATTATTTTAATTCTAAATTTTAAATTCCAATTTCAATTCAATTTCAATTCTGACTTCAAATTAAACCCAACTAAAACTTAGATTTCAAGTCTAATTTCAATTTAAACTTCAATTTAACCTTAGTCTCAATTTCGATTTTTAAGATCGATTTCAATCTCAATTTCACTGTTCATCTCAATTTCAATTTCACTTTACCTATCCTTTTAATCCCGTTTCACTTCAAATTTCAAGTTCTCTTTTATTTCCACTTTAATTTCAATTCAAATTGAAAAGAGGCTTATTTTTTCAAAGTATCTCATATCACCATAATTGGGTATTTTTAACAAAGGGATCACTTAATCAAAAACGATACAAATTTGATGTCCATATTAACATTACCACCATACAAACAATCATATGACATTAACATTTTTAATACGGGTATAGTACGATAAATATCATAACATTAATATGGATTATCAAACATTCAGACAATTATTCAAACATCCATATCATAAAACGGTGATTATCTATCATAGAAAATCAATTCAACAATCAATTTAAGTTATATAGCGGTGAGAATTTTCTCACCTTCATATCCACTCCGTCAAACTTTTATGTGAGATACGCGTCTCTCGAGCTAACGTGCTATTTCAAAACGTCTTCGAATTCACCGCTTCCTTTCTTCCCCTTTTCTTTTCTTTCATTTGTTT
The DNA here is from genome assembly GCA_030765085.1 of Allium cepa. Lineage (NCBI taxonomy): Eukaryota > Viridiplantae > Streptophyta > Magnoliopsida > Asparagales > Amaryllidaceae > Allium > Allium cepa. Next base: position 181,797,326 of record CM060940.1, read on the forward strand.
TTATTTATTTTATTTTGTGTGGTTGTGGCTTGAATGGAGGGTATGGCCTAGGGGTAGGGGTGTGTAAAGGCTTAGGTAGGTGGGTAAGTGAGGTATTGGGATCGGGTTTGGTGGGTAGGGCTCGACCATGGGGGTTTAGGGGCTCAGGTAGGTGGGTTGAGGGAGCGTACGGGTGTGTGGCTTCGGCTAGAGGCTTGGCCGTGAGTATTTAATGGGTGTAGGGGCTTGGAGGTATTCGTCTATGGGTTTAAGGGTGTAGGGTGGTGATGTAGCTTGGTTTTGGTGATGTGGAGGTGAATGGCTTGAAGGTAGATGAAAAATGGAGGAAGAGAGAGAATTTAAAATTTTTGTAGAATGAAAGTGAAGTGAAAGATGAAGGGATTTGAACTTGTATTTATAAGTAGAGAATTTAGTGGTAAATGACATAAATATCCTTATTTACTTTGGACTTTGATTAGACTTGATTTGAGTTGCATTTAATGTATGGAATGATGGTTATGGAAGAGTGTGTTAAGAGATGAAGAGATGTCACCTTCTTATGGTTTGTAATTATTTAAACATATAATTTGCACCTTTTGTATGTATATATATAACATCTCATTAATGAGATAAGATATAAGTAATGATGTTGTTTATAAAGTTTAAAAATAAAATAAAATTATTCAAATCGTACCTTTTTACCTTTTTATACATTTATTTAAACTTTCCTAATATAAAAAAATTCTTTTAGTGCTAAATGTAAGGTGTTTTTAAAAGTTTGTAAAGTTGTATTTATGCATATGTGTATGATAGAAAATGTCTCAAGTTGCAACAATTTGACGACAACTTGTTTTGGTTGAAAAAAGTGTTTTCGTCGACAAATTTTACAGTCAAAATTTGACCTTTTTGTTAAGCTATATATTGAAGTAAACCAAACTTTCAAATGAACTGTTTACTTCTTTAAATAAAATAAATCAATTCTCTTTATATTTTAAAATCATATTTAATTAATATCAAAATCTCTAATTTTACAGTGTATGTAAAACTGATAAAATGTGATAAATTTTGGTTATTTTTGTAAAACGGTTATGAACATACTTTTAAATCTTTTAACATACTTTTATTATCTTTATTAGATGTTTTCAATAAGTTTTATCTTTTTAAATAAATATTTAAACTTGTTTATTTAAGCTTTTATTTATTATTAACAAAGCTTAACTTTTATTGATTTGTTCTATAATTCAAATTTATACTTTTAATTATTAATTATAAGAATAAATAATTTCTTCATTATTATCTATTATGTATAACTTATTTATTTAAGTTTTGAACCCTTTTAAATTTAAAACAAACTAAATCTCTCATTTTCAAATTAGCGAAATTACGGGTCGTTACAATCTCCCTACTTAAAACCATTTCTTCCTCGAAATGAAATCAAAGATACTATAAAGGTCAATAATATATGGCAAAGTAAATACTACTAAAGATCATGAAATACAATCATCGATCCTAGTCCCAACCTGAGTGCATACTACACACTTGAGGTAAATACATAATCATAAGTCAACTATCTACATCAGTCAACCAAAATATCATACTGAAGGACTGAATCTCATATCTTAGCGCATACTATGTGCTTAAGATAATAACAATGCTATAATACAAACCTAAAATATCCCGAAATATCCCTAAGTGTGAAACACTACTCATCGAATGAACCCTCTGATGGTGCCTTCAAGTCGATCTCTACCGGTTGCTCTACTTCATCCCCGTCCTCAACTGGCTCCTCATCATCTATCATCTCTAGAGCTATGTCCTAACCTAACGGATGCCACTGCTAGCCTCTAGGAATCCATGGCTCATGCTTCTCCATATAATTATCTTCTAAACCGAGATCCTCGGCTATCTCTGAAATAAGAGATCCTATCTCCTGAATGGGCGTACCCATCTCCCAAATGATCTGCTCATCACTCTTCAAATCATCGTCCACTGATGCAGTCTGACCTTAGTTGATGGACTTGAAACTGTAATTCTGGTTCCATATTTGACCGGCTACATTGCTTTCTTGTGCATGTCACTTTTCATTTTGATTTTTAGAATTGCACCTGAGTTGAAACTAGCTTTGTAACATCCCGCCTTTTCGCACACTTTAAACCGACACACGTGTCAATTCAAAGCATACGCAAGGGCGGATTGTTATGGGGTAAATAAGAAAAACAGAGAAGAAATAAAAACAAAACAGAATCTCACAGCGGAAGGATAAAATATAATAATAAATATACAGTTCATAAATGGTTTACAAACACTTGTTATTCTTTACACAATAAATATCAGAGTTAGACATACCAATACAATCAATGCAGCGGAACAGTATGAGTGTGGTGCAATACTATAAATAATAATAATACAAATCTTCGTCTTCGTCCTCCAAAGCTAAATCTTCAAATCCTGAAACGCTCGGACTGACCTGAGCGAATTTGAAAGGACAAAAACACCCGAGTCAGACTAGAATATCTTATGTGAGTTAAATAAACAGAAATAAATATGAGTACAGTAACTCAAGAGATGCTCGGGATTTACATCTCCTAAGGATCCGTTAAACTATTTACTATGTAGTATATTGCGCTATTATAATAGTGTCTATTTATAAAATAAACTTACTTTTAAATAACGTTAAGGGGTTACCCATATAGCCCTTAACACAAATAATGCCAATAGTCTATACAGTACCGTAATACCTCCTGATCGGGAAGCTACCAGAGGATACTCCATAGGTACGACACAAATAGAAACTCGTAGTAAAGGCTCGGTATGGTAGGTGACACGGCACAACTAGGCAATGTCAGGGTAGATATACCAATTGCTATCCAGGCTGGTGGAAACGCGTAGCCGCAGTTACCGCCCACTTCGGACTAACTCCCCAAAATCAAAATATAGAAGTGGCCACTGAATCAAATCCAAGTCAAAGTATAATATCGTAGAGGAGGGTCCGATCAGAGGAATGACCTCATTGGCCTGAGAATCGCTCCTGTTTTAGCCACCTTATGCCAACTCACGGGAGTCGGGTCCACGTATTTACCTTACAGGAAACGTCGCCACCACCTACTTCATTCTGGAATCTCCACCGCGTACACGGTTAGTCAAAGTGGTTTTCGGTATCGACAGAGAGTATGTCAGATATCCGATCCCGGTCTCTTTGCCAACCAATCGTTATTATAACACCGCGGTTATTTAAAAACAGTTTATACTTTAAAACCAGAATATAATCCCTTTCAAAACCATAATATTACGATATCATTTCTTCTTTAAAAACACAAACAATTTATTTTCATATTATTTTATAAAAGCCCAAATCAATGATATCGTTTCCCAAATAAAATTTTCCTTTCCAAAAATTATGTCACATTTTTATTATTTAATATCCCATGTAACCAATATTTTGTTTGTAACTTTCAACATAATTCTTCGAAAATCCATAGTATTTTAAAACCATTATTTTCAAAACTAAATGGTTTGGATATTCAACGGTATGCGAATTAAAAAGGTTTAACTTTACTGTTGCTTTATAAAGAATAAATTACATGGCTTTCCAAATATTTCTTGTTTTAAAGTTAAACCAAAATCCAAAATATTACTTCAAGTCCCAAAACCATTTCAATTTTATATATATTTATATCCATTTTTGGAGCATTAATATTTCAACTAAAGTTGGATTTTTGTCCTTTCAAAATCAATATTCTATTAATAAATCTTGACCATTCACATAAAATCCATAATTAATAAGACTTCAATTTCTAGTAAAATATATATATATATATATAGAATTTTTTCCACTTCAAATTATACTAGAATATCCATTTCTATTTATTTTGGGAAAATCCAATTACAAATATCATATCTTAAAATTTCCAACTTTACATTTAAACATAGGATATAAATTTACCAAACTCCATTTTTAAAATTTCTTTCATTTTCAATAAAGAAATTTATATTCCTTTTAATTTCAAAATTTCAACTTCATAGGTATATAAATATGGAATAAAATATTTATACAATATAAATTTAAGATTTATAGACCGTATTCAATCGAAACCATAGAAATCACATTAAAATAGTTATATATAGACCGCGGTGCCTGTATATAATTTTCTATCCTATGGTCAAGTGATACGGATATTTATCATTTCAATCCGCAATTTAAAAAAATAAAACTTTACGGTTTTATCATTTCAAACCACAATCCCGAATGAAATGTAAAATGTATGCTAACTTGCAGTTTAATGATATCAAATAAAACATCCATTCAACAACACATCCATCATCCAGTCACAAACATCAAGCAATATCAACCAATAACAAAATATGTTTGGGAATATACAACAGGTAATAATTGGCAGTTTAATTCAAATTATATTTATCAACTATAAATCTAACAGATTATTTTCAGTGATAATTGACATAACTGTTAACTAGCAGTTCTTATGCAAACAATAATTTCTAACAGCCAATTTATACGCAATAAATCAATTTAATTGACAGTTAAATTCAATAAAATGCAATCCAACGGATATGAATGAAATAAACATGCCAAATACTCATAAATAAATTTCTATTCATTTCTAAAAAAATTTTAACAAACATAAAAGCTTCTAGTAATTGTGAGTGAGTTAAAACACTCACCTTTTGAATTTAAATCGAATTTAAATCCGATTTAAACCCAAAAATTCGCCCGTCTCAGAATTCGTCCAAACCAGCGTCATCGAGTCCGGAATTAAATTACGATCCTAACAAAAGAAATTTCGTGTGAATCCGACTTCGTATGAGAAAGTTATGGCGAAAAATGATGATTGAATTCAATTTGAAAATAAATAGAAAACGACACACTTTTACCTACATTCATATGCCACGTCAGCATTCTTTTCACGCCTACAGGAACCGTCTCCCCCTTTTGTTCGAACGTGAACACCTCAGACCCGCCGCCTAGTTTAACACTTCCTGCCGCCAATCGCTCCGCTACTCCCCTCACCAGTGGCCGCCGCGAGCCTCCCTAAGCCACCTCGAACTCCCCGCGACCCGCCCCTATCGCTGAACACCCATAGCCGAACGAAAAGGAGCAGCCGCCGCCATGTGCCATGAAACCCTAATCGAATTTAGCCACCAATCCAACCATTGAATCGCCAAACAAATTACATAGATGCGCTCCCCATCGTCCATACTACAATACCCAGAAACAGAATCTCGATCCGATGAAGTTTTGTGCGACGATGATGAACGGTTTTGGGGCTGTTTGAATTTATTTTGGATGAACGACAGCTCCAATTGAAAAACGAACTACACCATGAGATTACGCGTATCGAATACTTCAACATATATTTTTTCTGGAATTTTCTGAAATTTTTGAGTTTTGACTTTTGATTTTGAACTGTGGATAGATCTGGAACTGGATCTGAGATGTATCCATTGAGGAAGAAAGAAGGTTGAAGAAAATGAACGTACAGCAAAAGAATAGAGACTAGGGTTTATGATCGCATATATATAGACAAATAGAAGAAGGCTAGGGATAGGGTAGATAGGCTGTAGAATGAACGTGCGTGACCAACTATGGTCCAAAAAGCCCGCTATACCTCCGGAACCGAATTTGTTAAATCTATATATCCAGATAGGTATTTTAAAATATTCTGAACGCGATGGAAAAAGTTTCACGTCCAAATTTGATCGTATGAAGAAGTTATGCTGAAAACAAGATTTCCAAATTGATTTCAAATTGATTTTAATAAAATTGATTTCAAGGCGTTTCGCGTCCGTACGATCAAACGACAAGTCCGATCGATACGAAATTTGAAATCCTATAATAATTCACCGATACGGATCCGATGAAACTGGTTTCGTCGAAATCCGAGTCCGTGCCAAAAATGGCTATTTTTAATATTTATTAAATAAATTAAAATAAATTATAAATCCAGTTTTTATGTTTCAACTTCTAATATTGGCCAAATTTTGTGACTTATATAATTCAAACAATCCCAAATGGTTTTCCAAACTTGGATGTGAATTAAAATTTATAAGTATATAAATTGGCAGGGTTAATATCTGCACTTTCTTATTAATTGGGAATTATAAATTATATTCTAAAACTCAATTATTAAAGCTTATATTCTTATACTCTCAACAAAAATCCAATTAGGTAAATAGATTTGATTTCCATTCCAACTCATGATTGCAAATAAACTTTTACCATATATTAAATTTCAAATTATTAATAAACTTTATTCCCATTTATCCGCCTTAATTTATTTAAGGCAACCTTACATTAATATCTATTGCTATGGTTCCAAATTATTATTCCCTCCTTTTCTTAACTATTATCAATTCCAATCTTAATGAATTCAATATTATAAGTTTGATAAAACTATTAAATTCCCTCAATTGTTTACAAATTCCCTTTTAAATTCAATAACGTAATAATTAACGTTAGAATCCGTTTTATTATGCATAAATTCCAAATTTTACTGTCCCAAATTATCTTCTTTTCATTCATATCAATTGTCAATTTTATAAGAAAAATTAACATTTGGTTCATACCTTTTTACAAATAACTCCAATTTCTTCCAAATAATAATTACATAAACTATTTAATATTAAATCCATTAAATTGCAATAAATTCAATTGATTTCAAACAAATTTGGATTTTTATTTGGTTATACACAAAATTTCCGTTATCACTTACCTAACAAAGTTATTATCACTTATGATCTCATTGCATTCACATTTTCACATTTCCACTTACTGATTTCTTTACTTTATTCTACATAATTTATTACAAATGGGATTTTCTTTGGTTTTCATCTTATCTGTATTTAACGTTTCTCAACCACCAATTATTTCACTTTAACTGCGGTAAATTGGCGGAAAAATTGAATAAATTCCCAAAATTTAAAATAACAAGAAACAAGAATAGGTAACATACAATAGTCGTTAAATCTAAATTCTAGTCACCTAAATAGGCTTTTATTACTTGCAAATAAATATTACTATTTATTTTCATAGTACCAATCTCAATAATCATCCCATTTAATTTGCTTAGGCCATTTATAGTCCACTATACATATCTACATAAATGGGCGATTTATTCAATTTATTAAGTATCAAATTCTATTAAGCCCTGTTTATATTTACATGCATTCTTCTATTACTTTACAAAATGGAATAACTTTTAAACTCATACACTTAATAACAAAACCGTTATAAATCCAATAAATTCCAAATCGTAGTTTGTACATATTTTACACAACTATTATGATTTCTCACAAACGTTGAATTTATTAAATGACCGTTTATTAAAATTTAATTCCCTTAATTGAATCAATTGCTTATTATTATATATTCATTTCATTCTACCATTCCTTCCCATTATAAATTCATTAACGTATTTACACATCTCTATCTTTCAAATATTAATAACCAAACTTGATTACAAACACTGTCCTTATCAATCTTCATAAATTTGTTTGTTTCTTAAAATTAACTTTAAATCAAATTGTGACAATTTGCATTATCCACATTTATCGTCATAAAATTTATATTTTACACTAAATTGCAACCACTATACCAAATTTCTACATTTATTCTTAACCAAATTAGAAATTATATTAATTCATTTTATTAAATATCATAAATTTAACGGGTCGTTACAAGCTTATAGCTCGGTTTTAACCTTGTGCTAATATCGTGACTTTATTTGTATTTCACTTGAGTTGTACCCGGCTTTTAATTGGGTTTAACCTTGTGCTCGCCTATCCCTGTAATTTTATCAAGTGTATATTGGTGTGCATGGCCTTGTGACATGCTGCGCACATCACAAGTTGTTCATTTTTGATGAATTCAAATTTAAATAATGAAAAACAACCCAAATAACTGAGGCAAATAATATTTCAAAAATACATTCTATTTTACACCGTAAAAAATATTTCTTTTTCAATTTTTCTATGTCAGTGTTTATTTTGCAGATAACTCAGATGCTGGATTCAATCTGGAATAGAGTTGAAGATAAATACGAGTGAATGAGTGATATGTAGTAAGGTACAAATGTAAGTTGAAAGTTGTAATATAATCAAATGTATTGTAATTGAAATTGTGTATATATAGTGAGAGCTCAACTTTGCACTATTTATAATTGTAATAAAATATTTGTTTGAATAAAATATCTATTTGAATTTAAATTCTGTGTCATTTATCTTATTTAGTGATTATTTATTTAATTATGTGAAAAATAAAATAGTACATTAATAAGTACATTTAAATAAATATATATATTTATTATCATCAAACAAAAATCATATACTAGCATATTCAACAATCTCCCCCTTTTGATGATAACAAACATATATTTAAGATTTTAAATTTGTTAAATGTATTTGATTACTCGATTTGCTCCACCTATTTGAATGCTCCCTCTCTACACAAAGCTCCCCCTTCATTTATGCAGAAAAATTTGTAAATGAATAAATGAACCTAGATGCATATAGAAAATAAAATATTTGACTTTTATTTGCAAAAACCTTAACCTTTCTCTCCCCTTTTTGTTATCAGCAACAGAGTAATAGTGTTAGACAAATAGAGATAAAGTATAGACATTAGTACAACATTAATTCCCAATCGAGTATAAATATTAAATTTCAATAAAAAAATCAATCAAAAAGCATAAATATCCTGTTAGGTGCATATTCCACTTTTAGAATGATAGGAATGATGCAAAAACCATATAATTGTGTCTATTTGTAGTATATTAATATCAAGAATTTGAATATCTATTGACCATGCATAACTGTTAGGACTTTTAAATGAGATTAGTAGTATTCCAAAAAATTTAAGAAAATGAATTCATGTATCTTCTAACCATGCATAACCGTGAGGACTTTTAAATAGGATTAGAATCAACTTGTCTATTTAATTAATCAATTTTGATATGCATTCTATACATGCATAACTGTGAGGACTTTAAATAAGCATGAAACCACATAATCAAAAATGCCAAGTAATTCACTCATGCATAACCGTGAAGACTTTTAAATGAGAGTGAATACTTTGGATGTTTTTATTGCTAAAAATATAATGAAATAAAAAACGAATGATTTCCTATTTAAAATACAACATATTGACATACTATATTGGATTTTGATGAATGATGGTCATTAGAAATATGATAGAAAGAGAGATGGTCATGGAATTTTCACCAACAAAAAGTTTCTATAACTCTTGTTTAAATTTCTAAAGAAATTTACTAGTTATACTGTCTCAAGTTATATTATATGATTAATATAAGCACTCATCACTTTTTCAACCACTGTTTATCTTTTTGATAATCAGTAGGGAGTTAGATGTAGTCATTTAAAATCAAATCCAAACATAATTATAAAATCAAATTTTCTAAAATGACTAATCTGAAACAAGGTCAACAAAAATGATTTTCTAGAAGGGGTTTTACAAGAAAAATGTCTTCTATTTGAAAATTAGTTGAAATGAAAAATATGCATATATTTTCTTTGAAAAACGATGCAATTACTGAATGTCTCAACATAAATCACATTCCACTAGTAATTTTTTTATCAACTATATTACTAGTGTAGTCTACATCTGAATTTTTCAAGACTAAAGATTATCATTAATTGAATGTTATAAAGCAGACTGTGAAGTTGCAAAAAAATTCCTTAAAATCATTTTTACAGCATTTAAATGGAATTCTTTTGAATTTGAATTGAAACTGTGTAAATGGAAAAATAGTGACCATAGTGTCAGAACAAATATATCCACTTGTATCATGAGTGATCGGTAATCAATAAAACAACATCATTAGTTCAAACAAATCTATATGAACTAATTCAAAGTCTCTAAAATTCTCGGCATAAAAGAATAATTGGTCAATAATTTGAAAAAGTCAGAATCAAAATCAGCATTCATTTCTTTATCAATAACTGGCTGAATTAAATTAAATTATGGTGCAGATTATCACATTTAATAAATAGTTTAAGATAAATGTACCGTCATCTATTTTACCTTTGTCAATAATTTTTCGGTATTGCCTATTGTGATTCCACCACCTTTATACTAGGCTAGGGAACTTTGATTTGTCGCCCGTTGTGTGTTTGGAACAGCCGAAATCCAAATGACAATGTTGTTGTTCCTTAGCCTGCCACCACATCTACATGAGAAAAGATTTTTGTGACCTATTTATTTTTATAAGTCCATGGTTGTTAGTGGCAAGTGGTTTTGAAAATTATGTTTCAGTAGACCCAAAACTATTTCCATATGTTCCTTTCGGCACCCAAATTTGTTTGACTTTGAGGGATTTTATATTTGTGCCTTTTGGAACCCAAATTAGAATGGTTTTTATGTTTTTGGGTCTATACCAACAAATGTTTTGATTGTGTCCAATTTTTCTACAAATTGTGCACTCAGATTTGACTTGACTAATTTTGCTTCTAACAAGTTCAGATTGATTATACCCAAGTCCTCGTCTAACAGTATTAACAGTTTGTTTCCCTAATAGCAAATTCAACGATTTTTCACTTTTGAAAATTTTTCCTAAAGCTGTAGACAATTGTTGGACTTGTGTTTTGAGAGATTCATTTTCGTTCAAAAATTGAGTGCGCTTTTTAATAGAATTTTCTCTTCTAGTGTTTTCACTCTCTTTTAAAATTAGAATTTCATTTTCAAGTGATTTAATTTTGATTTCTGATTTTTTAATTTCTTTTTCAAGTGATGGACACCTATCACACTTAGGGATCTTGCTTTAATAGTTTTTAACCAATTGATCAGCTATTTATTTAAATCTATCAAAGTATCTCTTTGTGATTAAATTTTTGCATATTTCTCCCTAAGTGTTTCAAAACAGCCATTTACTTCATGGAATTATATAAGTGATTCTGAGTGAGTAAGTTTTGATACCTTTCTTACCTCGTCATCATCGCTATTAGTTATATCACCTCGAAGGAACAGATCTGCTGTTTCACTCTCATTGCTAGTGCTTTTATCATCATCACTTTTATTCCACATGGCTGCAAAAATTCTCCTTTATGAATTCTTTTCTTGGTCGAGTCAACTTTGAGGACAATTGGGCTTGATATGATCGGGTTTATTGCACTTGTGACAAATAATTTCTTACTCTTCTGAATTGTTTAGTGCTTTGATTATTCTTCTTTTCAATTTTTGATTTGGAGCTGGATTTCCGTGTTTGTGGTTCCACTTTTTGAATCTCTTTATTCGTAGCTCCAGCTCAGCTGCTCCATCATCATCACCATCACTACTGCTTTTTGTCAATCCTGTTAAGCAAGTTTCTGAGTCGATTATGGGTATCATCTCACGGTTGCATCAAAAGTATTCCAGATTTCCTGTGTATTTTCACAATGAGAGATAAAGTTAAAATTATCTCGATTAATATGAGAATATAGTATACGCATAGCAAGAGCATTAATCGAAGTATTTTTATCATCTATTATATCACACTCGTTTTCAATAATATCCCAACATTTAAAATTAACATATTTTAAATAATATTCCATTTTTAATTTCCAATTCAAAAAATCTGTTCCATTAAGAACAGAAGGAATGATATTGGACCGACCCTCAGTAAAAGTATTATTAAAAGAAGCCATTTTAAAATTTTAAAATTTTAAAACAAAAATTGGTGTTTGAAAAATCAAATTTACAAAACAAAAGTGGCTTTTGTTCCTAGCTCTGATACCACTTGTATGGTTGATTTCACCCTAGGGGGGTGAATAGGGTGATACTATCAATTATAAAAATTTAATGCGAAAGTATATATAAACTAATCATAGCACTGATAATACCAAAATAATAACAGCACAGATAATAATAGAATAATAAAGCCAGAAAATAGAACACATAGATTTACCCAGCTTCGGCAAAACCTTGCCTACGTGCTGCCCTCAAGGTTTCTACTAGAAATTAAGTAGTTAGACGCTTAATACACGTAAACTCATGACAGCCGCTATCGACTAACCTAACTCTACGCTTAAAACCCTGCCACAACTCAGCCACTAAGTTGCGAATTCTCGAACTACACCACCGTAGTTCATCCCCTAGTCACACGACTAGAAATTACAAATGTTTAAAAGTAAATTACGAATAAAACAATTAAAAACAATGAAACCCTAAATTTAAAATCTAAAGCCCAAATGTAAATTAAGAAGCCGGCCAAAAATAACTAAGTGATGAATCCTTTTCTCCTTTTTATATTATTCGGCCATGAATCCTTTGAGATAAAAATTACTGCTTCCTTTTCCATTTGTTCCTCTTTCAAAAGCTTTAGGGTTCTGTGAAATTCGAAGAAGTCGATTTCAGATGCAGATTGAATAAATGATTCAGCATCCCTTGCTTGTCGATCGATGGTCTCTTTCATTTACTTCAGCTGCTTCAAATTCGATCGAGTTCGAATAAAAATAGTATGTGATTTATGCTTTTGCTTTTCTTGTTAGCTAGGTCGAACTCGATGATTTCTGAATGCCGATGATGATAAGGTTAAATAGGATTCCAATTCCTAATATTTCATTGGATTGAAATCGTTTGCTTATTTTTCTGGGCCACCCGATTATTCTTGAATGATTATGATTTCTTTAGACTAGTTCAAGTTCGTAAATTTTGTTACTTGATTCTCACGGCTTCGATTCGAACTTGCTTGACTTCCTTGGCCACAACGGTTTTGATTCTTTGATACTTTGAATTTATGTTGACTTCGGTCACTTGATTTTGTGAAAATATGAACTTGTTCGATTTTTGTTTACACCTAGAACTTCGGTCATTTGGATTGATTTCTTACAGCTACACACTTTTTTATTGTTTCGAGTACTGTCTGCACTTGATTCTTCTCGTCTTCAATGATGATGTTTTGATTCATGTGCATTTGAGTCTCTACAATGATCATTTGTTGAGTTTTACGCATGCTATCCACCATATATATGTACATTTTACCTATTGAGGCTTGTTGCAGTTTGATATGCACTTGCTGTATACATATTCTTCATGTTGTCTGGATTAGCTCGTGTATTTGTTTGCACTGAGTTCATTTGTTATTTGATGTTGAGGCCTTCATGTATTTAGTTGCCTTCGAGTCATGTAAACTTGTTTCCATGTGCCAGGCTTGCTTTGTTTTGGTCTTAGCCATTCACTTGTTAAGGCCGCTACTGCTTCGAGCCTTTTAGTTACATTTGTGGTCTGCACTTTTGATATTCATGTTGTATATTGTAGACTTTAGTCTTGTGGTCTTCATTGCACTGTCCACTGATATTTGAGTTCATATGCATTTTGAACTGGTTCATGATATCTTTGTTGCCGGACTTGTATATTTGCATACTGTATCATTTCTGAAATGTCGGTTGAGCATCTTGTCATTGTTTGTTCGAGTATATTTTCAATGTGTATGCTTTGACTGTTGAGGCAGTGCCATTTCCTATATATGTGTACATGTGTGTACTGCATTGCTGTTACTTCAACTGCTTGCTTTCATATGGTAGCTGGACTTGCTCGGGTTGATTTGGTTCATTGTAGTCTGGTTTTGGTTGAAGCTTTGCAGTCAAAAGTATTGAGTCACTTATGCATGCTCACTTGTGTTCTGGTTATGTTTTCTTGATGCAGTCTGACCTTGGTTAATGGACTTAAAACTGTAATTCTGGTTCCATATTTGACCAACAACATTGTTTTCTTGTGCACATCACTTTTCATTTTGGTTTTTAGAATTTCACCTGAGTTGAATCCAGCTTATAGCTTGGTTTTAACCTTGTGTTAATATCGTGACTCTATTTGTATTTCATTTGAGTTGAACCTGGCTTTTAATTAGGTTTGACCTTGTGCTCACCTGTCCCTGCAATTTTATCAAGTGTATATTGGTGTGCACGGCTGTGTGGCATGTACAGTGATACACTGTGCATGTCACAAGCTATTTGTATATGATGAATTCAAATTTAAATGATGACAAACAACCCAAATAACTGAGGCAATTAATATTTTCAAAAATCTCATTTTATTTTACACTGCATAAAATATTTCTTTTTCAATTTTACTACGCCATGGTTTATTTTGCAGATAGCTCAGATGCTGGATTCAATCTGAAATAGAGTTGAAGATAAATACGAGTGAATGAGAGACATGTAGTGAGGTGCAAATGTAAGTTGAAAGTTGTAGTGTAATCGAATTTGTATTGTAATTGAAATTGTGTATATATGGTGAGAGCTCAACTTTCACTATTCAAAATTGAATAAAATATTTGTTTGAATAAAATATCTGTCTGAATTTAAATTCTGTGTCATTTATTTTATTCAGCAAATATTTATTTAATCATGTAAAAAATAAAATAGTATATTTAAAAATACATTTAAATGAATATATATATATGTTTATTATCATCAAACAAAAATCATGTAATAGCATATTCAACAGAAACACCAGGCCAAATTTCCTTAATTGCCCAAAGTTTCCTATTCCGCCTCTCATAACTCATAGCCCCTCTAATATCCGTCAATCCCCTCACCAAAAAGTGAATTCCAATAATTTGACTAACCCTACCAAGACCAATTATACTTCGCCCACTGGGATTAGACCGAATAACAACCAATGGAAATTTTCAACAACCTCAAGTCGAGCATGAAATGAATTTGTTAAAGGCAATAACATCCCGATCTTTGTCGCGCTAAAGTTCTATCAACCACATAATTTTAATTCAATGAACTGTACAAAAATGTCAGTTGATGTGGTTCAAAACGCTAGAAAACAATGGAATAATGCTATTATGACTTACGTGGTTGGTCCTAAATCATACTATCCTTATTTTAAGGACTACATAATTAGAGTCTGGAAAGCAGAAGATGATTCTCTACCTACTCTAAGAAAAATGATTTTTATGTTATTAAATTTAAAAGAAAAATAGACTGTGATAAAATTCTGGAAGGAGGTCCTTATTACTATAATAAAAAATTGATGATGGTGAAGAGATGGTCTCTTGGGATGCGATTGAAAAAAGAACTCCTCAATTCTATTCCGATTTAGGTTCGTTTTCCTAATCTACCTCTTAACTACGGGCGTAAGAGGGGATTAGTCGGATCGCCTCAGTTCGTGGCTCTCCTATCAAGTTGGATAAATTTACTTAAGGTATAATTAAAATCACTTATGCAAGAGTTTTGATTGAGATAATTAACTCTTTTACCTTTTTGAATAGAATCCCTATTTTATCAGAAAAGGATGAAATTATATGGCAAGAGGTATCTTATGAATAGAAACCATCTATTTGCTCTAACTGTTCTAGTTTTGGCCATAGTGAGTCTCATTGTCAAATTACTAAAGTACATCATCCTATTATCCCTCAAGACCAACCAATTGAAATCAATGATATGAAAATTGATGAACCTAACCAAGTCAAAGACAATGTTATGCCCATGCCAAATAACATAGATTTACAAGATGGTACAGTTCAAGGAGATATTATGAACAACTCTCGAAATAGTGATATTAACAGTAATACACAACTGCAATCTACAAATAAGAAACATACGGTCCAGTTTGAGATCGATCTCTCGACTATTTATATAGAGTCAATGCAAAATAAAAATTGTCTAGCTACAGAGTAGTCTCCTCAAATTTTAAGGAAAATAATAATAAGGAATCCATCATGATAGATGTTACGCCTAGTGAAGCCACTGAATCCCCAATTGGTGTCGAAAGTGTTGAGCATACTCCAAATTTGCAATTGGTTATCAAACCCAAAGCCATGTGCAAGACCAGACCTGAAGAAGCCCTTTTGAATTTAAAACATCCACCTCAACTGACGTGGTAGATAATCTCGCATGGAATTTACTAGTTAATCAGTTAAAAGGAAACATAAAAATACGAAAAATCCTAAGACATCCGGGCTCACTACTACCCCCATTGACAGTAGCAAAGCCTATAACTCTTAACTTGTGGAGTTCCTCTTTTGGAACATTCGGGGTATGAATGCCCTATCTAAGCAGTCAGAGATCAAGAATCTGATTAATAGTGAGAGCTTCTCTTTCGATGTTATTCTTGAAAATAAACTATCTATTGAACTCATTGATAGATTTATGTCTTCAGTTGACAATAAATGGAAATACTCCCACAATTTTTCTACCGATCCTAAAAGTAGAATCTTAATAATGCGGGACTCATCACAATGGTCGAATATTATTATTCATTCCAGCGATCGGTTTATTACTAGTATTCTTCACAATGCTAATGGCACTAGCCTATTATGTACTACGAGTTATGCTTTCAACGAAGAAGCTAAGAGAAAGGATTTATGGCACTATATAATTGAGCAATCAAAAAAAATAGTCTCTCATGGGTTGTGGCGGGGGATTTCAAATCCATTCTATAGCCGAATAATAGTGTAATGACCCGTAAATTTTAATGGTTTTAATAACGTAATTTAACTGAATTTTGTGAAATTTTAAATAATTGAATTAAATAATAAATTTTAATATTTGGAATACGTCTATTTAAGCATACAAATGGTAAATTTTCATCAGATAATATGGAAGTTTATTTTGTTATCTAATTTTATTTATATTTAAATCAGTTAATATTTGATGATAATAAAATATCTCTCAAACCTGAATATTTTTATATAATATATTTGTAAATCTTCTTCTGACTGAGACGTCATATTTCGTTTCATCAAATTTGGATTGCTATTGCTTCGTTTATCTTATTTTAGGCATTTTAGCAGCATTTTTGGTACTGAAAATCGACTTTTGATAGGATGGTCGTATAGCCAATATATGTATTCCGTTTTGATCGTCTCGTCATGTTGATCTCTGCAGTATATTCATTCGTGTATTTTGGAGTTTGGAACATGTTTAAATCGTTGAACCGATCAGTCGTACCGGTATCCGTTTTGAGCCTTTTTTATTTTGGTGTGTCTTTTCAATACCCACGTAAAATCAAAGAGCTATCAGCTATTAATAATTTCAGCCCGCTGTTCAATTGATGACTTTATCTTTTCCTTAGCTTTGATTTTTTTTCTTTGGTTCGTTCATATACTTTGTTCTGATAATCAAAACAAAATATATATAGAAAGCTTATATTGAAATCTGCATTTTTCTTTCTTCCATCTCGTTTCTTATTCCTCTATTGCTTTCCTCCCCTCTCCATCATCATCGGCCTTCCCGCAAGCGCCACTTCATCAACCACTCCCGCACACGAGATCCCACCACCATGCCATGCCTTGCTTCATTCCTTCCAACTCCCCTCTCCTCGACATTTAGCCCGACCCACCATGACCTAGAACCACCCGAGCAACTCCGCTGATCCAGTACCCTCCCTCTCACGCAACTCCTCCCCTAGCTCACAGCCTTCATCTTCCCCCCTCTCCTTAGCCATGAAGCCACCTCCAGCTCGTCCACTGCTTAGATCCTCCATTGCCCGACTTGCCTTCATGGCTACCGTGCCCTTCACTTCTTTTTTGTATAGGTATTGTATACATTTTACATTTTTGCTTGTAGTATAATATATTTCAAATTATATGAAAGTTATTGTGATATGTTCATAGAGTAAGGTTCTCGGTTAATCTATGTAATAAGTGTATTTATATTTAACAGTTATAATATATATATAGTGTTTATAAAGCATAGATATGTATATGTCTGCATATCTATTAGCCCGGACATATTTATTTTTGTTTGCGGTGTATATATAAATGTTGGATCTGAGATATATGTTATAGTTTATTTTATGTTAGTGTAATTTTATGTTAGTGTAAATGTTAGTTTATATAAATATGTTTTTTTTACAGTTTATAAAGAAGGAAAAAATATGTTACAATCTGTTAGTATATATAAGCTTTGTAGTTGTATATTTTTTTTCCAATCTAAAAACTACTTTGTTTCTTTTGTCCTATATTTTACAGTATACGCATGTGTTCTGTTATATATAAAAAAGTTGTATAAGTTTGTTTATTATATTATGCATATGTTATCGGTTATATATGGTAGTTATCTTATGTTCTGTTGATTTAAGTTATTAAATGTTAATTTTAAAGAGTTTCTATATTTTTATCTGTTGATTTATAGTGTGTAAGCTCTGTTTGTTTATATATGTATATTATAATAGATTAAGTATGTTGATTTTACAATAGTACCGTTTATATAATATATATTTTAGTCTGCATATTTGTCCATCTGACTGTCTATAGATATACAAGTTTATATATGTGTATATGACATGTTTGAGTTTATAGATATATTATAATAAAGTAAGTCATTTTAATTTTTATAAGAAATATTGATTTTAAAATATATATTAGGTATATGTATTCTAAATATGGGTTTAAATTTAACAATGATTTTGAATATACCTATAAATATTTTTATTTTAATATATATGTTTTAAATTTAATATTGGGTTTTGTATAAAGGAATAAATTTTAATAAGGGTAAATATTAGACTTTAAATTATATATATATGTTCTCATCGATTCCTATTATCAGCTCTGTTCGTCGAATTCATGCCAATCTTGCTTTGCTTTGGAATTCGTACTTAGATTCATAACTCATTTCATTATCTAATCTCTCTAGCCTCGAAAGGTGAGCAATCACTCACGATTAATGTTTTATATTTATTTAATCTGATTTCATTTGAAACGACAATTGAAATATGATGTTGCTAGTTATTTAATTGATATATATATGATATGCCATTTTCTGTAACTGTTCACCTATAACATTTGACACCATGATCTGTTATTTATATTTTATCTGTTATTGATAATATAAGCCTGTTGTTGATATGTTATATTATTATCATCACTGTTCTCACCCTGTAAGTTCCCTGTAAGTTTAGAATTCCCTATGGGTTAAAATGATACATACCCGAACGATCTTGTAGAATAGGAGAAAATCATTATGGGTTGAAATGATAAACCCAGGCGATTTTCATTGACATTGAATTTAGGATTGCAGGTTGAAAACATATATACCCATAGATATTTAAATTGCGGATTGAAATGATAAATATTCGTATCACTTGACCATAGGATAGGAAACTATATACAGATACCATTGGTCTATATATATGTTTTGAAATGATTTCCATAGGTTTAAAAGGAAATATATATGGTTTTATATAAATATTGATTTTTAAATATTATATATATAAATGTTATTTTATATATATTTAAATTCTTGATTTTTAAAATTATATATGTTTTGGGAAATTTAAATTTATAAGTTAGTTTTGAAATTATAAATATAAGATTTTACTTATAATTTTACTATTTAAAAAATATACAAAATAAGTTTTAATATAAAATAAATTTAATAATAAGATTTAACTTAATAAAATTCAATTTAATTAGTATATAATATGTTTTAAGTATCTATTTAAATTTTATTTTTAAAGATATATTTTATAATAATTTTAATAAATTGAGATTGGGTAGATAAATTTGAAATTGATTTGAAATTATATTTATTTAAGATTATACTTAAATAAAATTGATTTGACACTTACTAAATTTGAGATTTTAAGGATATGATTTTATAACTTGATTTTGATTTAAGACGGTTTAATGAATATTTTCAGATTCAAATAAATTTAAACGGGGCAATTGGTTTTTATTTAAATGTATATTTTGAAGGGTTTATTTAAATGATATTGAATTGACTAAGTGAATATTTTGATATTAAATAACGGTAAAGTTGAATTTGAAATATAAATAAATTTATCAAAATTGAGTTATTGTAAATGTTTAAATATTTAAAGCTTTGAAAACTATTGAAATAGACATGGTTTAATTTGCAGTTCAAATCTATTTTTGAAATACATGTAAATTAATGGTTTATTGAGATGTTGAATTAAATTTACTTTATAAATTATTTTAATATAAACTATTTTAATATACTAATTATTTTAATATAAACTATTTTTAATTTAAACTATTTTAATATACTAATTATTTTAATATAAACTATTTTAACTTATAACTATTTTTAATATACTAACTATTTTATTTTACAAATTATTTTATTATATATACTATTTTCTATATCTAAACTATTTTAGTGGGAAGTATTTTGGTTTCAAATTTATGTTTTCAACGTGTAAAGATTCCCAAAGTATTATGTTTTCAAAGTGTTATGATTTCTAAAGTGTTATAATGTTTAAGTGTTATAATTTCGAAAGAGTCATAATTTTTTAAAATGCTATGATTTTGGAAATGAATATTATTTTAAAGTGAGTAATGTTCTCGAATTGATATGGTTTTGAAATGAATATGATATTTTGGTTTTGAAGTATGATATTTTGAAATGACCGCGGTATTATAATGGCGTTTGGTTGTTAAAGAGACCAGAATCGGTTATTGTCATACTCTCTGGCGATACCAAAAACCACTTTTACAACTGTGTATGCGGTGGAGATTCCAGAATGAAGTAGGATGGTTGGCGACAATTCTATATGAGGTATATATGTGGACCCGACTGCCGTGAGTTAGCTTAAGGTGGCTAAAACAGGAGTAATTGACGGGCCAAGTGAGGTAGCTCCTCCGATCGGACACACTTCTTCGATACCATTCTATTACTTTGTGATTGCTTCGGTGCACCCTTGGATTTTTGGGAGTGTGGATCGAGTTGGGCGGTAGCTGCGGCTATGCATTACCAACAGCCCGAAAGTGTAGTTGGTATATCTACCCTGGCATTGCCTAGTTGTTCCATGCCACTTACCATATCGAGCCCACTACGAGTTTGTTTTGTACCGCACCCATGGAGTGCCCTTTGATAGCCTCTAGTTTACGGAGGGTCTATGGTACTGTATAGACTATGGGAATATATAAAAATATGTTAAGGGTGATATGGGTAACGTCTTAACGCTATTTTAATAGTTTACTTTACTATAGACAAATTATAACAGCGTATTGTACTACATAGTAGATAGTTCCACAGATCCTTAGAGGATGGGTTTCCCAAACATCCTTTGAGTTACTTGTATTTCAGTTGATATTTCACTTGAGTTGGATTTATTTATATAGGAATGTTAATCCTGACTCGAGTGTTTTGTGTTTTGCTCTATGCTCGGGTAAGACTGAGTGTCACAGCATTTGACACTCACCTTTAGAGTTCGAGCTTCGCTTAGAGATCCATCTACATCTATTCGGATTTCAGTTATTCAGTTGACTCCAGTGATATATTCATATTTTGTTATTTGACTATTGTATTGAGACTTCTATGTATTCGAGACTTCTGTTGTATCTTTTTTTTAACTCCGTAATATATATAGTAGCTTCATAAACTAGTATTCATTTGTTTTCGCTGCTTATTTTTATATTACTCTGTGTCTATGATTATTTTATTTACTGTATATGCTGAGTTTTGCTAAATATAAATTAACAATCTGATATTTTGAGCAATTTTAGTTCGACATGTGTGGATGCGAATGACATGAAATACAGGGATGTTATATGTGGTATCAGAGCTCTAGTTTTTGGCAAAACTTAGCATATGTAGTAGAATTAATTACAGAATTACCTTCATTCGAGCTTGAGTCCCATCCTATTTGATTCAGATTTCCTTTTAAATTTGGAACTTCCCCATTCGTTCTTAAATCCATTCTTGTCTCTCATCCTGTTCGTATTTTCTTGATTCTGGAGTATCCCATAACTCCACTAAATGATTTGTAAAGGGGTGGAACTCCTTTATGATAGGCATCGATTCATCAAAGATTTCTGTATCGTCGGTTTAGATGCTGCTATCTCTTGCTATGCCTGAATTCTATTCTCTTATAATCGGATGTTGATTTGCCTAAGAATTCTGCATCGATCTTATTCTTGAAGTCACGGTTGACCCGGTTAAGGTCATCCGCGATTAACATTAGTATATCCATCTTTTCTCTTTTTCTATATCTTCATTTCGAGCCTATCTTTGAATCCGAATTCTCTTTGATTAGGGTTCCTCTAATTTGGATCTCTACCCTTGTTTTGAAATCCATTTTCTTGTATCATCAAGTAAGGGAGTGTATTTGTAATTAATACAAAAATATCTTATATTGTGTTGTTTGAATTGTTAATGTTGATTTGGGTTTCGATCAATTCGTCTGATTAACACTATCGATATGAATTCCAAAACACTTGAACAAAGCAAACTGACGCAATATAAATAAATGAAATTATAAAACATGGTTTATAAATTGATTTGGAATTGAAATAACTTTAAATTAAGGATTTAAGAATTAAATTTTTGATATTTTAGAAAATTTTGTTTTAAAATTTTTAGGTATATTATTTAAAAGGTATTTTCGAATAGAAATTGTTTCCCAAGAATTTTAAAAGTTTTAAATCGGTACTCTCCTCCATTGTCGCTGTAAAATAATTTCGGTGACGACTGCAGCATCATCGTCATTCATTTTCGAGTTTCAGAGTGGAGAAACCATTTAGTAGCTTTACTACATTTTTGTTTTGGAAAATGAATTTGATTTGAATTTCTTAAGAATGACTTGATGCATATATATAGGTATATGATTATAGATATGATTTGATATATAGAGTGTATATATATATGCATTAATTCTAATTGTTTGAAGTGAAACCGGAAATTTAACTCTTAAATTTTTTGTTAAAGGATGATTTCAATTGAAAAAATGAAGCCCAATTTTTTTGAATAAATATTTAAAACTTGAAATATATGAATTCGGAAAATTTTACTTGTATAATACTCAATTACATTCCAACGTATATAACTTACCTAGACTATTCAAAAGTTAACTATGTAATTGAATAATATATAATATAAAATGATGTTAAATGAATTTATAAATAAATTTGAGTGGTCATAATATATACTTTATACTTAAATTAAGATTATAGATAATGTTAATTGAGATAATTGAATAATAAGTTAATGAATAAATAAATATGAATTAAGAAATAGTTAAGATTGAATTATAAATGAAATTAATTTAAGGGAAATCAAATGGACTAAATAAATAAGATAAATAAATTTTGTTTTGAAGAAATTTATAAATTAAAACAAATCAACTGAATGAAATACCATGAATTGAAATATACTAGTTGAATATAAAACAATTTAAAAATAAATGAAATTTATATGGTTTTAAATTGATTGGTTTATTTCAATCTATTTTTTTTCTTGGTTAGCTCTATTTTTCTACCTTCTTCCTTTTCGGGGATGAAAAGTTTTGAGTGGGGGAGAATGTAACGATCCATAAATTTTAATGATTTTAATAACGTAATTTAACTAAATTTTGTAAAATTTTAAATAATTGAATTTAATAATAAAATTTAATATTTGGAATACATCTATTTAAACATAGAAAATGGTAAAATTTCATCAGATAATATGGAAGTTTATTTTGTTATCTAATTTTATTTAAATTTAAATCAGTTAATATTTGACGATAATAAAATATTTCTCAAAGCCAAATATTTTTATATAATAAATTTATAAATCATCTTCTCGGTGAGACGTCATATTTCATTTCGTCAAATTTGGATGATATTGCTCCGTTTATCTTATTTTCGACGTTTTAGCAGCATTTTTGGTACCGAATATCGACTTTTGATAGGATTGTTGTACAGCCGATATTCGTATACCGTTTTGATCGTCTCGTCATGTTGATCTCTGCGGTATATTCATTCATGTGTTTTGAAGTTCGGGACACGACGAAATCGATGAACCGATCAGTCATACCGGTATCCGTTTTAAGCCTTTTGATTTCGGTTTGTCTTTTCAATACCCACGTGAAATCGAAGAGCTATCGGCTATTAATAATTTCGGCCGGCTGTTTGATTGATGACTTTTGCTTTTCCCTTGCTTTGATTTTTTTTCTTTGGTTCGTTCGTACACTTTAATCTGATAAGTAATACAAAATATATATATATAGAAAGCTTATATTGAAATATGCATTTTTCTTTCTACCATCTCGTTTCTTATTCCTCTATTGCTTTCCTTCCCTCTCCATCATCATCGGCCTTCTCGCAAGCGCCACTTCATCAACCACTACCGCACGCGAGATCCCACCACCATGTCATGCCTTACTTCATTCCCTTCAACTCCCCTCACCTCGACATTTAGCCTGACCCACCATGACCCAGAACCACCTGCACAACTCCACCAATCCAGTACCCACACTCTCACGCAACTCCTCCCCTAGCTCACGGCCTTCATCTTAGCCCCTCTCCTTAGTCGTGAAGCCACCTCGAACTCGTCCACTAGCGGGATCCTCCATCGCCCAACTTGCCTTCATGGCCACCGTGCCCTTCGCTTCTTCTTTGTATAGGAATTGTATACGTTTTACATTTTTGCTTACAGTATAATATATTTCAAACTATATGAAAGTTATTTTGATGTGTTCATAGAGTAAGGTTCTCAGTTGATCTATGTAATAAGTGTATTTATATTTAACAGTTATAATATATATATATATATATAGTGTTTATAAGGCATAGATATGTATATGTATGTAATATCTATTAGCCCGGACATATTTATTTTTGGTTGCAGTGTATATATAAATGTTGGATCTGAGATATATGTTATAGTTTATTTTATGTTAGTATAAATGTTAGTTTATATAAATCTGTTTTTTTATAGTTTATAAAGAAGGAAAAAAAATGTATTACAATCTATTGGTATATATAAGCTTTGTAGTTGTATATATATTTCCAATCTGCAAACTACTTTGTTTCTTTTGTCTTACATTTTACAGTTTACACATATGTTCTGTTATATATAAAAAAAGTTGTATAAGTTTGTTTATTATATTATGCATATGTTATCAATTATATATGGTAGTTATCTTATGTTTTGTTGACTTACGTTATTGAATGTTCATTTTAAAGAGTTTGTATATTTTGATCTATTGATTTGTAGTGTGTCAGCTCTGTTTGTTTTTATATTTATATCATAATAGAGTTAGTAAGTTGATTTTACAATGGATACCATTTATATAATATATATGTAAGTCTGCATATTTGTCCATCTGATTGTCTATAGATATACAAGTTTATATATGTGTATATGACTTGTTTGAGTTCATAGATATATTATAATAAAGTAAGTTATATTCATTTTAAAAATATATATTAGGGGTATATATTCTAAATGTGGGTTTAAATTTAACAATGATTTTGTATATACCTATAAATATTTTGATTTTAATATATATGTTTTAAATTTAATATTGGGTTTTGTATAAAGGAATTTATTTTAATATGAGTGAATATTAGGCTTTAAATTTTATATATATGTTCTCATCGATTCCTATTATCAACTCTATTCGTCGAATTCGTACCGGTCTTGCTTTGCTTTGAAATCGTGCTTGGATCCGTAACCCATTTCATTATCTAATCTCTCTAGCCTCGAAAAGTGAGAAAATACTCACAATTAACGTTTTTATATCTATTAAATCCGATTTCGTTTGAAATGACAATTGAAATATGCTATTGCTAGTTATTTAATTGCTATATATATGATATGCCATTTTCTATAACTGTTCACCTGTGACATCTGACACCATGATCGGTTATTTATATCGGTTATTTATATTTTATCTGTTATTGATGATATATGCCTGTTATTGATATGTTATATTATTATCATCACTGTTCTCACTCTGCAAGTTCCCTGTTAGTTTAGAATTCTCTATGGGTTGATATGATACATACCCGAACGATCTTTTAGAATAGGAGAAAATCGTTGTGGGTTGAAATGATAAACCCGAGCAATTTTCATTGACATTGAATTTGGGATTGCGGATTGAAAAGATATATACCCGTAGATATTTAAATTGCGGATTGAAATGATAAATATCTGTATCACTTGACCATAGGATAGAAAACTATGTACAGACACCGTTGGTCTATATATATGTTTTGAAATGATTTCCATAGTTTTAAAAGGAAATATATATGGTTTTATATAAATATTGATTTTAAAATATTATATATATAAATGTTATTTTACATATGTTTGAATTCTTGATCTATAAAATTATATGTTTTGGGAAATTTAAATTTATAAGTTAGTTTAGAAATTATAAATTTAAGATTTTACTTATAATTTACTATTTAAAAAATATATAAAATAAATTTTAATGTAAAATAAATTTTAATGTAAAATAAATTTAATAATAAGATTTAACTTAATAAAATTCAATTAGTTAGTATATAATATGTTTTAAGTCCATTTAAATTTTATTTTTAAAGATATATTTTATAACAATTTTAATAAATTGAGATTGGGTAGATAAATTTGAAATTGATTTGAAATTATATTTATTTAAGAATGATACTTCAATAAGACTGATTTGAAACATATTGAATTTGAGACTTTAAGGATATGATTTTATAACTTGATTTTAATTTAAGATGATTTAATGAATATTTTCAAATTCAAATAAATTTAAATGGGATGATTAGTTTTTATTTAAATGTATATTTGGAAGGGTTTATTTAAATGATATTGAATGACTAAGTGAATATTTCGATATTAAATAATGGTAAAGTTGAATTTGAAATATAAATGAGTTTATCAAAATTGAGTTATTGTAAATGTTTAAATAATTAAAGCTTTGAAACCTATTGAAATCGAAATGGTTTGATTAGTAGTTCAAATCTATTTTGGAAATCAATGTAAATTAATGGTTTATTGAGATGTTGAATTAAATTTACTTTATAAATTATTTTAATATAAACTATTTTTAATATAAACAATTTTAATATACTAATTATTTTAATATAAACTATTTTTAATATAAACTATTTTAATATACTAATTATTTTAATATAAACTATTTTAACTTATAACTATTTTTAATATACTAACTATTTTATTTTATAAACTATTTTATTATATATACAATATTTGCTATATCTAAACTGTTTATGTGGGAAGTATTATGGTTTCAAATTTATGTTTTCAAGGTGTTAAGATTTCCAAAGTATTATGTTTTCAAAGTGTTACGATTTCCAAAATGTTATAATTTCTAAGTGTTATAATTTCGAAAGAGTTATAATTTTGGAAAGTGCTATGATTTTGGAAATGAATATTATTTTAAAGTGAGTAATGATCTCGAATTGATATGGTTTTGAAATTAATATGATATTTTGGTTTTGAAGTATGATATTTTGAAATGACCACAGTGTTATAATAATGTTTGGTCACTAAAGAGACCAGGATCGATTATTGTCATACTCTCTGCCAATACCGAAAGCTACTTTAATAATTGTGTACGCGGTGGAGATTCTAGAATGAAGTAAAATGGTTGGCGACGATTCTATATGAGGTATATACGTGGACCTGACTCCCGTGAGTTAGCTTAAGGTGGCTAAAACAGGAGCAATTTACGGGCCAAGTGAGGTAGCTCCTCCGATCGGACACACTTCTTCGATACCATTCTATTACTTTGTGATTGATTGGGTACACGCTCGGATTTTTAGGAGTGTGGATCGAGTTGGGCGGTAGCTGGGGCTATGAATTACTAACAGCCCAGAAGTGTGATTGATATATCTACCCTGGCATTGCCTAGTTGTGTCGTGTCACCTACCATATCGAGCCCACTACGAGTTTGCTTTGTACCAAACCTATGGAGTGCCCTTTGATAGCATCCAGTTTACAGGGGGTTTACGGTACTGTATAGACTATGGGAATATATAAAAATGTGTTAAGAGGGATATGAGTAATGTCTTAACGCTATTTTAATAGTTAACTTTACTATAGACGTATTATAATAGCGTATTGTACTACATAGTAGATGGTTCCACGGATCCTTAGAGGATGGGTATCCCAAACATCCTTTGAGTTACTTGTATTTCAATTGATATTTCACTTGAGTTGGATTTATTGATATAAGAATGTTAATCCTGACTCGAGTGTTTTGTGTTTTGTGTTTTGCTTTATGCTCGGGTCAGACTGAGTGTTACAGCATTTGAGACTCACCCTTGGAGTTGGAGCTTCGCTTGAAGACCTATCTACATCTATTCAGCTTTCAGTTTTTTAGTTGACTCCAGTGATATATTCATATTTTGTTATTTGACTATTGTATTGAGACTTCTATGTATTCGAGACTTCTGTTGTATCTTGTTTTAACTCTGTTATATATATAGTAGCTTCATGAACTACTATTCCATTGTTTCCGCTGCTTATTGTTATATTACTCTGTGTTTGTGTGACAACCCATTATCTTTTACTATTCAAATCGACAATAATCCACACATATCAGACTTGAATGATGCAAAATATCGGATTGTAAATAAATTTGGAGCAAATGAAATCAAATACACAGAATCACAGACACATAACAATCAGAATAACTCACAGCGGAATATAAAATAGCATAGTAGCTCGTGAAGCTACTATAACAAGTGAAAGTATGTGTGGATCGATAGATATGGAATATATATTAAACTAAGTTTGGAAGCAGTTAAAAGCAGTAAAATAAATAAGAGTAAGCACACCAGGAATTTTTATACTGGTTCGAACTCTCGTTCTACGTCCAGTCCCAGACTAACTTCTGGCTTTAACTAACAATACCCGCACTTAACCCGAAGGAATAGATCTGAGCATCAGAACAGACACCTGAGCAATAAAACATTATTTTTGCCTTAGCAGCCGAAGAGGACTTTCCCTTGCCTGAGCAGCAGAACAAGACTTAATAGAATATAAAAGTAGTTGACTCAATGTGTTCTTGATAACACTGATTTGTCTTTAAGATTACAAACTTCCTATAATCAATTCCTCAAGAATATAAGGAGTATGTGAAGATTTGAAAGGAAGAATATTGTGATAACCCAAAAAAAAAAAATTGATCATCTATAATCGATTAACGACCTGGGTTAATTAATAGAATATTGAATTATAAATTGAACGAATGAATTTGATCAGATAAATATTTATATTTGTAATTGTTTTGTATATATATATACACAGATTTTAGATAAAATTATTAATTACAAATTTAATTTGTGTTGCTTAATACATACATATATTTGAGTTGATTCCAAAATAGGACTTTCAATTTAAAATGAATTTGAATCTGGATTAAAATTTAAATCTAAAAGATAAGATCTTAAAATAAATTGGATACAATATATATATATATATATATGATTTCATCAAAACATAATTTATTTATATTATTTTCTTTAAAGTATTTTATATGGATTAAGGAAAGTAATTATTAAATAGATATATGTAAGAGAAGTTAAATATTTAGAGAATACTTAAGGTAATTATAAAAATATATATAAATTGACATCATAATAAATAACAATGTAAGCTAATTCTATGCATTATGACAAATGTAAATCACTTATGATGACATTTGTAGGAATTCTAACAAGTGTTATGAATTTGTTTTAAATTATAAATAAAAGGTATAAGAAAATATATACATTTCTATTCCTTCTCATTTTCTTTTTCAATCTCCATCTTCCAAAACAAAGAAAACAGAAATTTGAAAAAAAAATGCAAATCGGTAAACTAATTCACAAACCTGGGAAGATCAAAGCAAAACTGATTCAAAAGTAATTTTAAAACTGGAAATCTCAAATCTTGGAAGCAATGGTAAATATAGTGATTCAAACTCAAATCTGATTAGCAAGTCTGTAGCCATGTTTCAAAACTAAGATTTCACATGCAACCCGAGAATTCATGGCCAAGCATTCCAATTTTCAATCCAGCTTTGAAGTCTATGCATTTCTAAAATCGGTGAGTAAGCTTAACTTGGTTCCTCTGTTGTTATTTTTTTAAAATGCCTGAGATCAAATCTTTTCTTTTTCCTGAAGTGCAAAATTTCTTTATTAACTTATGCATGCAAGAATTATCAGCAGAGACATTTTGAATATACCTGTGTGATAGAAGAAGAGTGCATGACTGGGTATATAAGTGATTTCTGTGAATGGATATGCATGCATCATCATAATATAACAATGAGTAAATCTACCTTCTTGAAAATCAAATTTCTACTTTATAACTGAATTATCCTTCTCTGTTTGACTGCAAAAAAAAAACAAAGTAAAAATCAACTCAACTCTTTATCTATGTGTTATTAGGACTTAAATTCTAAATAAAATAAGTTTGTGTAAATGAAATTTTGGTTTTAAAATAAGTTAAGTATTATATGTTCAAATTTTACCTGGAATCAGTAAAACAGGTGAATTTTTTTCAAAATTGATGAAAAAATAAATAATTTAATTTGTAAATTCAAGCATGTAAGTCGATTCAACTCTGGAAAACTCGATTTTTAAAACAAATTTTATGAGTTTTAGTTTGGTATTGGGAGTGTAATTTGGGAACGATCAGATTTCGGTTTTCGATCAAGTTCTGGTGACTGGGAAGATTTTGGAGGTTGAGGTTTTGGCTGGAGCTAGCCTGGTGATCGTTGAGGCTGGGAAAAATGACGAGGAGAGGGATAGATCGCCGTGGCATCGGTGATAGATCATTTAATTTG
The DNA here is from genome assembly GCA_030765085.1 of Allium cepa. Classification (NCBI taxonomy): domain Eukaryota; kingdom Viridiplantae; phylum Streptophyta; class Magnoliopsida; order Asparagales; family Amaryllidaceae; genus Allium; species Allium cepa. The sequence continues at coordinate 181,827,786 of CM060940.1, forward strand.
TTAACCCTAGTTCTGTCGAAGTTAGGAAATTGATCACTGTGGCTTCATTGGTGAATCGAGCTGCGAGTGCTTCTGCAAAAAGATGGAATGGGGACTTACGAGGCCGTGGACGGAGTTTGGTGAACTCTGGTGAACGGCAACTCTGGTTTAGGAATAGTTTTCTGGTGAGGTCAGGTTCCAGTTTTTACTGGAATACTCGAATTTGATTTGGGGATTGGTGGTGTTGAATTGATGGTCGAAGTTGACTCGTGAGTTCGTCGCCGACATGTGGAAGGTATCGGCAAAGGTCACGGCGGTGTGAAGCATCGATGTACGTGCACGACAAGGTTGTTGTGTCACTGTTTTGGAGGTGGAGGGTGTCTCGGGTTGGGACTCGAAGAGAAGCTCGGGAAATTTGGCTTGGAGCTCGATATTGTTCTCGGGGCAGTCGCGTGATTTATCATGGTTTGGGTTTCTTTGATCTAAAACTCAATGATGAATTTGTATAAGCTGTAAACCAAGGTGTTATCAAGTTTTCAATTAATAAGGTATTCGCCAAGGATTTTTGGGATAATTAACCTGGGTATAAAATTAAAACAAGAACCAAAGTTTAAAAACATGAGCAATTTAAGTCAGCAAATCTATAGGTATAGGTCGGTTAGCAAGTTATAATAAATCTTTAAACGGGCTTTTTAATATATATATATATATATATATATATATATATATATATATATATATATATAATAGTGAGTCAAGTTTTCAATTAAATCTCAATATAAGTGGAAAAGCCAAATGTTTGTTTTTTTTAGAATTTAAATTTGTTGTTTTGATAAAATTTTATAATAAGTTAATTATCCAATTTTATTCAAAAGTGTTTCCAAATGAAAACTTAGTGATGAGAATTAAGTAAGATAATGACTTGTCTTAAGGTAGTATAGGTCTTGATTTATGAATGGATAATTAATCAATATAATTAATTAATGATAGGTAATTAATAAGTAGTTTGAGGATCATTAATTAATGTAATTAATAAAAGTAAATAAAGTTTAATTAATGGAATTGGTTAATTAATTAAAGGAAATTTGCTTAATACAATTAAAGGTTAATTTATCAGGGATGGTTAATCGAGGTAGGAAATTTATGGGAGATTAAATAATTAATTTGTAATAAATTAATGATAAGAAGCCAGATTTAAGATAAGCTAGGTGCTTTAAGTTAGTAACTAATTTAATTGGAGCTTAATTGAATAAACTAAGAATAATTAATCAAGGGTGATTAATTAAGATGGATAACTAGAATAATTAATTGATCTATAATTAATAATGGTACCTTAAAATTTAATTACTATAGAGAAGTAATTAAAGGATTGTTTATTATATAATTAATTAAGTTTAACTAATTAATTAAGGATAATCATTCATGGAATGTGGTTAAGTATAATTACTTAATAAAAGTAATTAGATAATGATGAGAATCATAATGTAGTTAAAGAATAATTAGTCAAGGAGGATTAATTAAGATGAATGATTATGGATGGTGAATCAATTGGGTTGTAACTAATCAATAAGCAGGACTTAAAGGTGATTGATTTAATTCAACTATGGCTAATTTATTTAATTCGAGATGGTGAGATTGATTTACCTTGCTTATGTATGATTAAATGATAATTAAATGCCCTGAATTGATTGTTATCCCTGATATGAAATGGTTCGTGATATGATGTGTTTGGGTGGGCAATGATAATATGATGAATTGCTGAGTAAAGGTGACATCTTTTATTTAAAGTTGAATTGCATTTCTCTTGAACAATACGTGTTAAGATGAACTGAATTCGAAGAGACCGGAGTCAGGTATTAGTAAATACCCGAAACCACTTCGATTCTTTATAGATTGATATGTGAAATAAATAAACTGGAATGGAATGACTTAAGTGAATTGGACCATTTAATCTAAGTATGATACTTAGAAATTGATGTGTGAAATAAGTGATGTCTATAACGACTTGTGAAGTTGTAAATTGATATAAGTTACCCGGGATTTAAATGAGTTCTATGCATTGTTATTTCATGATAGATGAGTTTACTCACGCTGGTTTCCAGCATGACCCGGGTGTTACTTTGATGTAATGCTCGGGTCAGACCGAGTATTACAGATTTTCAGGTAAGGACGTACTGGAACTCAGGAGGCGAGCGGGATGGGTGGAACGTATGGAGTATTTATCACTGTGATATATTATTGTATAGTTAGGACATGTTGTTTAAAACTGTCCAGTGAATAGTAATGGTTGTAACTCTGATGTATAAATATAAGTGTATTGATACAGTTCTTCTTTTGTAAACTGTTATTATTTGATATTTTATTTTGATCCGCTGCGAATGTGAGGTTTCTGTGTCTTGTTCCTGTTTCTTCTTCTTTCTCTTTCTTTTCTTTCTAACAATCTGGAATTTTCGGGATTGAAATTTCCAGGTTGTTACATTTGGTATCAAAGCTGAAGGTTAAGCGAGAACCTTGGCTCTGGTGGGGGATACTCATTAAGGATAGGGTAAGTGGTACCCTAGGATAAGTTGAGTGTGTGTGTGTGTGTGTGTCTATATATATATGAGAGCGTACTTGTTATTTTCTTATATAAAGATTTTAAATGATTTTTATATAAAAATATATTTTGATATATAAAGCAATATTTCTTTCTAATAAATATTAAGGGAAATTGGTTGTTAAATTATTGAATTAAATTAAGAAGTAGTAGAATACAACCAAATTGAAATTGAAATTGAATAAAGATAAGTTTGAAATAAATTCAAATGGAAATTAAAATCTTGAATTTGGGAAAGAGTTTCAGAATAAGGTAATAATAAATTGGTTTTCAGGTATGATAATCTGGGTTATTATCATAAATAATTGTTGTGTTTAATAATAAAATGTTTATTAATGAGTAAGCAAAAATAAAATATTTTAAGGGGGTAACCTTTAAATAATCATGACATGTAAATTGAAGTGGGTTTCAAACTGTGAAGTTTTAAATTCTAAATTTAAACATTTGAAAATTGTTTTCAAAATTTTAAAGGAAATAATAATATTCAAACTATTTTGAATGTAATATTATTCTAGAATAAGAAGTTGTTTGTAAACTTTAAAAGAATTTGTTAGAATTAAAACCAAGGGTGGTTTAAATTTTAAAATTTGGCTTGGTGAGCCAAGAAGTAATTATGTATATGTGTGGATATACATAATATCAAAGATGGTTTGAAATAAACTCTAAATATTGAGTTTTAAATCTGGAGAAATGATACCCAAAGTGATAAGTCTTTGAACTTAATAAGTGGGAATATTATTTATGAGAAGTTCAAAATTTGAAAAGGAAGTTCAAACTGGGTAGGGTTGACCGGATTAAGTGAATTGAGTTTAACTTAGAAAAGGTTAAATAAGTTGGAATGGTCAACCTGATTTGGAAATTTCAAGATGAAATTGGGATTTAACTTGGAAAAGTTAAATGGTTGATTTGAATTAGGGAGTTTGAGTGATCTCAGATTGGGTTTGAGATCCGAAAATTGGAAATGGATGGATGTTTTGAAATAATTGGATGATATCATCCTATTGTTATTAAAAATCATTAAATTGCAAATTGATTTGTTTAAATAAATAAAGAAAAGTATTGTGGTAATATATCCATTGTAGAGATAAATAAAATTTAACTTAAATTTAAAATTAAGGATAGGAATTCCTTTGAACTTAAGATTTGAATGTTAAGAAATGAATTTGTAGATTAAAATTGTTTGAAACTCTTACTTGAACCTTGTAATGAGTTAAGTAAAGATAATTTAGAATGGAATTGTGAGAATTGAACTCAGAATTAAATTGTTTAAAGATTTGGATTATTGATTTAAAAATAAAGGTTAATTTGATTTAAGGGGTTGAATCAACATTAGGGAATTTAACTCGAATTTATATAATTCGAGATGGGTTAGAGTCAAGATTTAGATTTCATTCGTTCAAATTGAATTTGATTTGAATTAATTAGAATTGTGATTGAAGATGGATAAGTTTAAAAATTCAAATGGAAAATTTTGAATTGGATTGTTTTGAAATGATTGAAATTGAAGTGGGTTCAATTGAATGGATATTAGTCCAAAATGATTGGAATAACTTGGGATTGTAATTAAAGTTGAATATGTTTAAAATCAAATGGAATTTGATTTAAATTTGAAAGGGAATTGAGAATTAATTCAACTTGAATTGGGAATAAATCAAGTCCAATGGAAATTGGAGTTATTTAAAATTGGAATTAGGTCAATTTATATGGAAGTGGAAATTTAAATTGAATTGATGAAAATGGAGATTGGGAAGTGAGCAGTTTTGACTCTGGACTATTTTTTTATATAAACCTATTTTACCAAGCTATTCATTATATATACAACCTTTCTTTTTAAGAAAAAGCCAAACTATCTTATACTTGTTTTACAATTATTTTTGAAAATGTTTAACAATTTTCCAACTGTTTTATAAACTAATTACTATATTTCAACCATTTTACAAAACTAATTATTATCTTACTATTATTTTGCAATTATCTAAAATTTCTATAATTATTTTAACTATTTTCTAACTATTTTACACCTATTTTACGAACTAGTAATTATTTTCCAACTACTTGTCTATTTTTTTTAAATTTTCAAGCTATTTTTTTTAAATAAACAGGTCGGAGTTCAAACTGTTATTGGTTAAATACCCAATCGAGATAAGAATAGAGGTGATAATCCAAATGGATTGAAGCAATTGTGAGGAAGTGAATGAAAATCAAAGTAAATGTGAATAGAAATGGAATTGATTTGACTAATAACCAATAAAGATAAATACGTAGGGTGTACGTATGTTATTCTATTCGCATAGTGATTTGATCCAGATTCGAGCACAGAATTTCGAGAGAGTATATCGATCCGAGTTGGAATTTTCCACTCGATTTTTGAAGGCGAACTTGGATATGGATTGTTGATGGGTTCTGGATATTCTCTATCATAGTTATGACTATGCAAGGAGAATGACGGTGTCTGATCAAGAAACCAGATCTGTGTCTGCACTAGGAAGTCAGGTGGACGATACTAGTTCGGAAGTGAAATTGTGTGGTCAAGTGAGCGATCAGATTGGTGTAGCATACGGATGGCATGTGTACATCATACGGATTTGAATGAAAATGATATTGAAAATAGTAATCAAATTTGAATATTTGATTTTGAATAACCAAAGCTATATATCTTTGTTATATAAGATAAATCTCCCCTTGTTGAATCTATTGCCAGAAGGAAAAGATTTTTGAAAGTATTTGAAGTATAAAAGGATTTTATACAAGTTTAAAATGATCCAAAATTTTTTATCAAGGATTTTATATATATTTGTATATATATATAAAGGATCTTATGAGGATTTTGGAAAAAGGTTTTGGGAACCTTTGGATTTGGAAAGGCTTTTGATTTTGGGTAAAATCAATATGAGAATTTGAAAAGCCTAGTTTGAGAATTATCGATTTTGGAATAATCGATTTTGTGTAAAGGAGCTTTGTATGAGATCATACTAGGTGTATGATTTAAAGATACTATATGTGTATAGTATAAAATGTTTTGATGATGGCTCTGGGGAAAAAGGCGCTCCCTTGAAATGAACTTCTAAGGTGTGCCACCGGGTGGTGCTGCCTTGAGCCTCGGAGGGGGTTCTAAAGTTGATCATGTGAGGAGTCCGGACAAAACTAGTTCCTGGGGATTATGAGTAGAGTATACCATAGCGAAAGTCGTGTGTGCCGCTGAGAGCCAACAGTCTGGGTTTGATTTTATATCAGTAGACTGCGACTTATGGTAACATAGCAAAAGTCGTGTGTGCCGCTGAGAGCCAACAGTATGCTTTTGATTTTATATCGGTAGACTGCGACCTATGTAGGAGTGGAGAAGTTTCATTTCGATAGCGAAAATCAGAGGCCGTAGAGAGCCTGCAGTTACATGGACTTTTGCTGCGATGGCAACGTAACCCTAGAATGTAACTGCAATCTATTGTGGGTTCCATGGCGTAATCGAGAGGCCGCGGAGAGCCTGCAGTTACATGGACTTTTGCTGCGATGGCAACGTAACCCTGGAATGTAACTGCGACCATGGATGGGGGTGATGATGTCCAAAGCATTCTCACCAAAGATATATCCTCTATTTCCAAAAATTGTTTCCTATATTTATAATAAAATTATTTTTCAAAGTATTTTCACTAGATGTTGAAAACGAGTCTGCCAAGTACTTGTAAATTTTCAGTCTTACGCCTGATCAACATATGACCGAATTTCTATAAGAACAAGGATGGATTGTATGAAACATCGAGTTATAAAAAGTATTTTTATAAAACTATTTTATGATATTACGTAAATTTTAAAAGTGTTTTAAAAAGGGTTTCAAAGAATAATTTTTCTAATAATGAGAATTTTAAATTCTGGTTTCGTTCCTTTTCGAGGACGAAAAGATTCTAAGGGGGGAGGAATGTGATAACCCGAATTTTTTTTGATGATCTGTAATCGATTAACGAACTGGGTTAATTAATAGAATATTGAATTATAAATTGAACGAATGAATCTGATCAGATAAATATTTATATTTGTAATTGTTTTGTATATATATACACAGATTTTAAATAAAATTATTAATTAAAATTTTAATTTATGTTGCTTAATACATACATATATTTGAGTTGATTCCAAAATAGGACTTTAAATTTAAAATGAATTTGAATCTGGATTAAAATTTAAATCTAAAAGATAAGATCTTAAAATAAATTGGATACAAAATATATATATATGATTTCATCAAAACATAATTTATTTATATTATTTTCTTTAAAATATTTTATATGGATTAAGTAATGTAATTATTAAATAGATATATGTAAGAGAAGTTAAATATTTAGAAAATACTTAAGGTAATTATAAAAATATATATATATATTGACATCATAATAAATAACAATGTAAGCTAATTCTATGCATTATGACAAATGTAAATCACTTATGATGACATTTGTAGGAATTCTAACAAGTGTTATGAATTTTTTTTAAATTATAAATAAAAGGTATAAGAAAATATATACATTTCTATTCCTTCTCATTTTCTTTTTCAATCTCCATCTTCCAAAACAAAGAAAACAGAAATTTGAAAAAAAAAATGCAAATCGGTAAACTAATTCGCAAACTTGGGCAGATCAAAGAAAAATTGATTCAAAAGTAATTTTAAAAATGGAAATCTCAAATCTTGGAAGCAATGGTAAATATAGTGATTCAAACTCAAATCTGATTAGCAAGTCTGTAGCCATGTTTCAAAACTAAGATTTCACATGCAACCCAAGAATTCATGGCCAAGCATTCCAATTTTCAATCCAGCTTTGAAGTCTCTGCATTTCTAAAATCGGTGAGTAAGCTTAACTTGGTTCCTCTGTTGTTTTTTTTAAAAAATGCCTGAGATCAAATCTTTTCTTTTTCCTGAAATGCAAAATTTCTTTATTAACTTATGCATGCAAGAATTATCAGCAGAGACATTTTGAATATACCTGTGTGATAGAAGAAGAGTGCATATCTGGGTATATAAGTGATTTCTGTGAATGGATATGCATGCATCATCATAATCTAACAATGAGTAAATCTACCTTCTTGAAAATCAAATTTCTACTTTATAACTGAATTATCCTTCTCTGTTTGACTGCAAAAAAAAAAACAAAGTAAAAATCAACTCAATTCTTTATCTATGTGTTATTAGGACTTTAATTCTAAATAAAGTAAGTTTGTGTAGATGAAATTTAGGTTTTAAAACAAGCTAAGTATTATATGTTCAAATTTTACCTGGGATCAGTAAAACAGGTGAATTTTTTTCAAAATTGATGAAAAAATAAATAATTTAATTTGTAAATTCAAGCATGTAAGTCGATTCGACTCTGGAAAACTCAATTTTTAAAACAAATTTTATAAATATAAGTGTATTGATACAGTTCTTCTTTTGTAAACTGTTATTATTTGATATTTTATTTTGATCCACTGCGAATGTGAGGTTTCTGTGTCTTGTTCCTATTTCTTCTTCTTTCTCTTTCTTTTTTTTCTAACTATCTGGAATTTTCGAGATCGAAATTTCCGGGTTGTTGCAAATATTGCTAAGAATCAAAGTATATGAAATATAATTCAAAGATTCAAAACAATGAAGAGTATGAATGGACTAGAATAATCACAAGAGAAAATAGAAAGAATTAGAATCAGAATATTAGTGATTATGAAGTATGTGATAACTCCTATATATAGTTTTCAAAGAGATGCAACTCTTATTGAAGAGTTTCAGCCAAGAGAGGCATCTTTTCACGAAGTGCAACTCTTCATGGAAGAAGATGTCCATTCAGAATTATGACAGTTGAAGCCGGATCAGTCGACTGGGCGAATTCGATCAGTCGACTAAATTTGAAAATTTTAAAATATTTGATCGTTTTAAAATTAGAAAAAGAGTACACTATTGTGCATATGCATAGTCAGTCGACTGGCTATGCATATATTGCACAGTGAACTTTGTTTTTTAAAGAAACAAGGAAAACTAGAAAACTTGAGGATTGATTTTAACATATGTCTAAGACTCAACACATATAATAATTACTTTAAGCAAGAGTTGTATTCTTGATCCTCTAATGTCTTCTTTTTGTCATGTATGAGTGTATATTCTTCTTTAGCTTCTAAATCGTCTTATCATGAATCAAAACTAGTGATTCAACAACAAGGTCTCAAAACAAATACATAATATCAGTCTGAAAACAACATAATAGAAATCCAAATACATAGAAGTTCGCTAATACATGTGATAAACTAGAATAGCTGAAACGGAAATAGATATATAAATAGATAGACAGAATCTCCAGCAAAGACCAGCTCTAGAAAGAGAATCCAAAGTTGTGAATACTCAGGCTGACCCGAGCGTAAAGCAAAACACAAAACACTCGAGTCAGGACATATATATACTTATATAATGTAAACTAACTCAAGTGAACTGTATAAAGTACAAGTAACTTAAAGGATGCCTGGGACCGCCCATCCTCTAAGGATCCGTTAAACTATTTACTATGTAGTAATATTGCGCTATTATAATATGTCTACAATAAAATAAACTACTTTAAAATAGCGTCGAAGGGTTACCCATATAGCCCTCAACACTTAATAGTCCCAATAGTCCATCCAGTATCAGCATATATTCAGATTGGGAGACTACCCTAAATACTCCATGGGCTACGGGAGAAAAACAAACTCGTAGTAAAGGCTCGGTATGGTAGGTGACACGGCACAACTAGGCAATGCCAGGGTAGATATACCAATTATGCTTCCGGGCTGACGGTAACGCGTAGCAGCCACTATCGCCCACCTCGAGTCACACTCCCAAATCAAAGGTGCGCATCAAATCAATCATAAAGTAATAAAATTGTATCGAAGAAGTGTGTCCGATCGGAGGAATGACCTCACTGGGCCCGTCAATCGCTCCTGTTTTAGCCACCTTAAGCCAACACACGGGAGTCGGGTCCACGTTCATACCATAATAGGATCGTCACCACCATCCTACTTCGTTCCGAAATCTCCACCGCATACACAGTTGTTAAAGTGGTTTTCGGTATCGACAGAGAGTATGTCCATATCCGATCCCGGTCTCTTTAACAACCAACTGTTAATATAACCCGTAGTTATAATTTAAAAATCATAATTTATACTTCAAAATAAAGTATCATTTTCAAATTCAAAATTTTTATCAAAATAAGGATCAAATCAATTCCAAACCATTTCAATATTAAAATATCACATCTTTTCGAAACTTCATTTTCAAACCATTATTTGAATTCAAATCAAAATATTCAAATTTAAATACCCTTTTAATTCAAAGATATCATTCACTTATTATTATTACAAATCACCTTCCAAATAGTTTATATTTAATCAAAACAGTTCATTTAAACCATTTAAAAGTGAAGTTATTATATTTAATAATTAAATATTAAATTCTCAAAAATTTAGCCTTTTTAAAGTTCATTTATTCATTTAAATTTATCAAAACAGTGTAAATTCAACCTTCGCAGCACTTAGAAAATGCTACGGAAAGTTATGTTTTAAAACAATTCAATTTAACAAAGACAACATTAAAAATGCTACAATTGGTTTAATTTAGTTTCGAATATAACTTTAGTTAAATTCAGCCACTACAGCACTTACAAAGTGTTGTAATAGCCTTTGTTCAATTTTAGTCATTTAGTTCATTTATATCAACTACAGCATTTACAGAATGCTGTAATATCCTTTACATTAGAAATAATGCATTTCAAAAATGCAATTAATTAAATTTCAAATATTCAATATAATTTCATAAATAAATAAATTTTTAATTTAAACCATTATAACTTATAAAATCATATTCTCACAATTTAAAATGATCATTTTAAAAACCCTTTTAATTTATGATTTTATAAAGTGAAATTTCACAAATTAAATATCAATTTTAATAATTCATTTATTAAATTCAATATACCATTTTCATAACATTTTCATATACTTATTCTTTAAATTAAATTTACCATTTTTATAAGTCAAATTAAATTCCATTTTATTTATATAACTTAACTTCTTCTCTTTAAATACAATTTCCATTTTATAAGTTAAGTTATAATTCAAATTACATTTTTCTCATTCATTTATTTAACTATTTTTGTAACGATCCCGGATTTTTACTAAGTTTGAATTGATAACTAATTTAATTTTTGAATAAAAATTATGAAATTAATTGGTAAATTGATTTGAGTTTCTCCAAATTCGAATAAAAATATGTGTGTTATTTTATCAAAGTATAATTAAGTTTTAAAAACGATTTCTTTAAAAGTTAAATATCTATATAATGAATGAATGCAAATGTAAAATAAGACAAAATAAAAGAAATATATATATATATATATATATATATATATATATATATATATATATATATATTCAAGTGCGTACAAATGAAAATATAAGTTTGTAGACTTGGAAAACAAATTGGATAAGTATGAACAAACAAAAATTTATAAATATCTAGGAATAACAAATAGGATAAGTATGTAGACAAAGACAATGGAAATTAATGCAAGATCATCTTTAGCACACAATATATATCTATCAGCCACCAAAGAAAATCTGCATAGTCAAATGAATAAAAAAAAATTACAAAGCACAAACAAGATATCATCTCAGCATCGAAATAATATCATTTAAGCCACCAAAACAAGAAAATATCTCTGATATTGTACAAAACAAATTATATCATCCTGTAACTTGTGTTCTATATATCAATCTTCTTCGTCTCGGTTTCGTTCATTCCAAGCTGAGAATATATAAAGTAAGCATCATCTCAACTTTAAAAAAAATTTAATTTTAAACAACAATACAATCGATTCAAACCAGAGAATCAAGAAAAGGTTTCAGCTTGCAATTGCAACCCTGGTTCAAAAGAAGAAGCTCTGTTCAGTTTAAAATCAAAGTGAGTAACATCCTTTTTAAAACTTAAGCATACAAATCTATTGCAAGTTACATCTGTGATTAGTATGGTCATATACATATATGAACTCTCTGTGTATATTTGAATGAACAGATGTATTGTGTGTGTAGGCTGTTATTCCTATATGTTCTCTGTCTGAAATGCTAACACAAGATTTTTGATTCAAAAAACATTATTTCCTCTTGATCTAAGCATAATTTGGACTCAAGATTTAAACAAAACTTGATTGTTTATCATAAGCTTTAATTTAAAAAGTTATGTAAGTCAAAATAACTCAATCTTGTTTCTGGAAATCAAGATAGCTAAACCAAACTTTAAATAAGTCAAATTTCAAACTTCGTAATTCATGAATTCAAGTATGTAAACTGAATGCATACACTAAAACATGAATTTTAAAGCAAAAATCATGATTTTTAGACGAGGGATGGAAGAGCAGGTTGGGATCGTCCAAATTTCATCATTTAGGTGATCTCTGATGATTTATGTAGTCGGAGTGGTCGGTACCTTTCCTCGTGATGGAGGGACGAACGGGTGTCCTTGGAAAATAGTGTGATGGTGGGTAGTTGATCGTGGAAGCGGCGGTGATGGATTCCAGTTTGTAGCCCTAGTTTTGTCGAGGGTCAATGTTTTGATTCGCTCGTCCTCTATGATGGATCGAGTGCTACGTACTTTGGGTGATGGAAGAGGGGAGGTTGATGAGTAGATGGTCAGAGTTGTATGAATTCAAGTGGTCGGAGCTTCGTGGTCGAGGAGATGACAGGTTTGGTTGTGATGGGTTTTGTTATTTCCAGGTTTGGGTTGGAGTTTCTGATGGTCGGGGAGTGGAGCATGGAAGATCGTCGACTTGTTCGACGATGCAGCGTCAACTGGAGGGGTTCATCGGAGCCATGCACGTACATCGTGCACTAGAACTGGTAATCTGGAATTTGTATTGTTGGGTGGAAGCAGGAGTGAACACGTATTTGTCATGAGTTTTACTCGAAGTAATGGGTTGGTTGGCTCGAAGATTCGATAGGTTGGACTCGAAGCAGATTTGGGATGGCTCGAGTCATATGTTATGTTACAGCTTTTAAGTCTGTAGCATTTTTAAAATTTAAATTGAAAAGCAGGGATTTAATTAAGTTTAAATCCAAGTTTGATTCTGATTCAAATCTAGTTTGAATCTGAGTTTTGAAGAATAAAGTTTTGTAAAAATTTAAATTTGTTTAACCACCTAAAATATTAGGTGGGTTGAATTTTAAGGATAAAGATTTAAATTTGTAAGTAAGAATTTAATCTGGATTCAAATACAGATTTGAATTCTTGCGTTGAAATAAAAGAAGTTTTTAAATTTAAGATTGTTTTAAACAGTTTGAATGATAAAGTGAATTTTTAAATTGATTTGAATTTTAAATGAAATTGGGTTTTAAACTCTTTTAAACTTCTCTTATAAGATAAATAATTCTTTAACTTGTGGAATAAAAGGGTTTTGAAATTGTTATAAACTTTGTTAAAGTTAATTTGTTTTCATTTTAAATCTTAAATTTAAAATGAAATTTTAAAAGTAAAATTTTGAAAGTAAATTGTTTTTAAATACCTTGTTAATGATAATTTGATCATTAATAAGAAAAATGTTTTTATCTTTAAATAAACGAAGACTTAATGATTTGTAATTATTAAATTATTAAAATGGATAATTAATGATTTGGATAATTAATTTAATAATTAAAAGTTTAAATCAATTAATTAAGATTTGAGATAATTAATTTAGGATAAATAAATTGGTAATTAAGGATCATTAATTAAATAAGATTTGAATTTTTAATTAATGATTAGTAATTAATTTATCAATTAATTAAGAACTAATTATGTTACAGTTAACACTTAATTAATTAACTAATTAGGATTAATTAATGAGTTATTAATGGTCAATCAATTTTAATTAATCATGATTAATGTAAGTAATTTATTTAGCAAAGTAATTAAAGAATTGTTATTAGTTAATGAAGGTCATTAACTAAGATTATTTAAATAATTAATTAATGTGATTAATTTAACAATTAATTAGATTAATTTAATTAATGATAATCATTTCTGAAATTGTGTAAGTGTAATTACTTTATGAAAGTAATTAAGAAGTTAATTGCTCATTGAAATTAATTGAGTTTAATTTGATTAATTTAAGTTAATTGTCAAATATTGTGTACTGGATTGATATTTCTGATATGTGATTGTGATGCTATGTAATGTGAATTGCTTTGTGCTGAACTGTGATTTGTGATTTCTTTCTATGTGTATGTGAAAACCCTTTTTGCCCGTAAAACGGCATTTAAATTTCGATGCGATAGGGAGTCGGATTCCAGTTGGCTATCCGAAACCCACATCGAATCGTAATGGTAAATCTTTGTGATTGATTAATTTACTTTATCTGTGAATCTGTGATGATTGATGATGTTGCACTACTGTGTGAAACCCCTAGACTACACCATACACACACAAATATGGATTGCACGTGGAAATTGATTAAGTCATAGATTTTGAAATAGTTTTAAAGATAGAATTTTTGAATCCAAAATAGTTTTGGAATTAGAATTGAAAGTTTTTGAAAGTGAATTTCAAAAATAAAAGTTATTTTGAATAACTTGATTACGCCTTGAAGTTTAAATAATTTGATTTAAATTTAAATTCAAAATTTGAAACTGAATTCTATAATTTGAAACTAGGGATTAAAGATGTTATACAAGTTATATATGGGTTAAACCATTTTAAATGTATTGATTTGGGAATTTGAATTTAATTCAAGGACTTTAACTCGTGCAAATATAATTGAATTTTTCCAAAATGAAAATTATTTGTTTCAAATAATAAAAGCTTTCACATAAGAAATGAACTTCCAATTTGTATTAAAAGGGATTTCAAGTCTAAAATGAAAATGTTTATTCAAGTTATGTAAATGGGTTTGAAAGCTATAAATTAAATCTTTAATTTAAAGATTTAATGAGTTAATCCAATTGAAATGGAAATTGTTTTGAAATTCGGAAATGGATCTTTGTGAAACTGGGTGAACTTTGTGGAATAAATCTTTTTGTTTAAAGATTTGAAATGGTAAATTGTTTAAACCATTTGAAGAAAGGTTTTGGTTTTCTTTGAAGTTGTGACTTAACTGAAATCCCATATCCATATGTTTTTAAATATTGCGCTCATTATTCGGTTTAGCCGGGAGAGGACCTTGTGTCATAAAACCCATTCCGAATAGTGATACGACATTATGGATTGCATTTGAAGACCGGTGGTGAAGACAGGGTGTTTGTGAGAACGATAGGATAACCTATCGATTGTCTCTGCACCGAGTAGCTACGGTATAGAGATTCCCTAAGTGATGGGAAGTCCGATCGGGATTGTGGATACCCGGATTTGCAAGGGCTTCTTCCTTTATTGGACGAAGTGCCTTCGGTTCTGTTCGAACCTGGGACAGACTTGCATGGTTGTATGTCTGACACTACACTTTGAGATATAAAGCAGATTTCTCTCAAATACATATCTGTTGGTGGCGGAAAATTTATTCTCTTAGCTTAATACCCTTCTCTGAGACGTACGAGCTCAGAGGTTATGTAGTTGAAGGTTATCTGTGATATATTCCTAATTTGGTAGTGTGGCATGTTGAGTGCTGTTGTGTGTTGATGATCATTTGTTGATCATTTGTGATCAAAGCATGGCTTTTGTATAAAGCGTAGCTTTGTGGACGAGACTGCATCAGGACCTCACACCCCGGAAATGGTCGAAACAGGAAAGATGCGGCAAGGTTATGAGGGTCACGCCCTTTAGGGTGTGTCATTCCCTTCTGGTAAAGGGTGGTATCATGGTATGGAGCCCAAATATTTACCTATGTGGTTGCTTCAATCTCATTTACTGTGTGGTTGTTGCTTTGTGATTTAGAGGCGCCTCGGATAAAAGTCCCAAAGGACCGGGGGATGGCAAGCTTGAGTAGTAGTTACCTAGTTACAGAGGTAACCCGGCCTTGTGTTGGCAGAGAGCTAGTTAAGTTCTTGGGACGTCCCGCCAGAGGCGTACCCATGGATAATAGGAAGTTCCTTAGCCTGGCCATTTGTTGGAAATTCAAAGAAAACAATACGAGCCCTGTACGGTTTTAGTTGTATAACTTGCCATGGAATGTGGTGGTAACCTACTATTGAACATGGTAGCTATAGTAGGCATAAGTGCGAAATTCCTATGCTGGCTAAGATTAATATATATTTTCGAAATGGTTTTCTGCACTATGCACTAATAATAATATCGAAAGAATTTGCGTATCAAGCATGTTTGACTATTATAAGGAGAAATCTCCTCCAATTCTGCGTTTGCATTGTGTGTGTGTTGGGAGGCCTTATGGTAGTTTCATTTTCTAAAAAGCATTGTGGATTTATTTTAAATTCTTTTGTTGATTGTTTTAAACGATAAACTGTTTTGTTTACTCATACCAGTCTTATGACCGACCTGGAGTTTATTGTTCCTTTTCTAAACTCTGGGTGCCCACAATTTTCCACACGGGTAGTCTAGAGTTTGGTTTTTCAGATAGTCAGGTTTAATAGATTATCTGGATCTAGTTCAGTCCTTGGGCAACTGACCTTGCTTGCTTATCTTTGTGCATCTTTATTGGGAGTTCGAGCTAGTTCTGGATTGGTGCTTTGGAGATGGAGTTACAGTTATGGATTCTATTCCTCTTTCTCTCTTGAAGACCATACTGTAGATTTTGTTCCGCTGTTGATGTTATCATTACCTTTCCGCTGCTACGTCTTATATCATATCTCTGATGTATACTGATATTCATTGTATCATCATTGTATCATATTACATCAGATGTTGTATCTGTCATTGATCAATATTATATATATATATATATATATATATTCTTTTTCTTCCGCTGTGTTGTGATGCTCAATGTGTTATAAGCTCCGGCGAACCAGATTCGACGATTGGATCTGCGGCATTTGAATATGAGTGTCGTATTCGGTGTCGATTTTCGAAGGTCAAGTCAGGGCCGCTACAATTTTTAATTTATAGAAAAATAAATAACACATTATAAAATCATTTTAAATTCAAATTTTTAATCTATTTATCGTATTTTCTTACTTAATTTAAATTCCATTTATAATCAAATCATATTTCCAAACTAACTTATATTTCAAATTTCTAACTTTACCATTAATTTATTTCACTTATAAATTTTTAGAAAATCAATAATACTTTATAAAATCAGTTTTAATTAAATTTAAATCGAAATATTATAATATTTATATTTTAAAAATATTTTAAAAAAATTTAGAAAAATATATACTAACCACGGTTCTGTATATCATTTTCTATCCTAGGTAAAGTGATACAGATATATATCATTTCAATCCGTAATTTACAAAGAAAACCCGGGTTCTATCATTTCAAACCCGCAGTATCAAGTAAAATGAAATAATTAAAAATCGCTCAGACCTATCATTTCATCCCATGATGATATTTTCCCTATTCTAAAGTCCATTCGGGTATGTATCATTTCAACCCATAGTGATTCTAATCTACAGGGAACTTGCATTGTGATAAACTAATATAAATACACATAATATCATCATATAAAAGTAACATATGATATAACAGGTGTATAAATAGGGGTTAACATCATATGATCATAGCAAAAGCAGTTATAACATGATGTTACAGATTCAAATGCCATCAGTTTACTAGTTATATAAGTATAAATTTGTCTGGTGAGAATTACTCACCTCTACAAGCTGGAGATAACAACCAAATACACAAAACAGAGATCCATAAAGGCACGAAAGCACGACTATGATTCGAATGAGGGAGAGCCAAAGCTAATTGTCTTGTCACATATCAAACAAAATAAGATATACAACATGAATTTCAAACCAAATTTAAACATTAAACAAGTTAGAAATACATGCACAACACATCACCAAATCTCTTGCACTTGCATTCAACTACCTTATGCTCAGCCATAGGTTAGAAATGCACTACCAAGGCATGGATTTGGATCAGGTTTAGGTTCATATAGGTCGGCCATACATAGATATGAAGAAGTAGAAGGTGGATATGCATGCATTTTCAACACAAGGCAACAAAAGTAGGTTTTTATGCAAAGAATGGTTCGGCCATAAGCATGAACAAGCACGGACAGACCTGGTAGTGGACTGGAGGTGATGTGGCAGAGGTTTCAGGTTCAGGTATGGCTAGAGAAAGTGGTGCAAAGGTCAGCCAAGGTGAAGTGTGAGGTGGTGGAGCAATTTGGTGGCTCGGCTAGCATATATAGGTAGTGTATGCTTAATTTTTTTGTGGATCTTCATCAAAGATGGCCACGGCCATGGATGGACAGTGGGATGGAGGAGGTAGCAGCTGGTTGTGGAGGCAGCTATGGTGATAGAGGAGGAAGGGCCGAACAATATAGGGTGAAGCAAGTGCAAAAATCAAACAAAACAAGTAAGAAAAGTGAAAAAAAGAATGAAAATTTACCAAAGTTTTTCTTCAGGAAATGGAGGCCGAAATTTTTGAGTTTGAGAAATTTTTTGCGTGAGAAAAATGAGGGTGATCGGCTGAAGGAACGAGGATAAGGTCAGCAATTGAATGCATGTGTTGTTTGACATTGAATAGACAAAGTGGAGGTGAAAAGGCAAGGGATATTAAAGGTCCAAAAACTCTTCATATTACCAAATTCTTTTTGCATTTTAAAATACATGAAGATGGATATAAATAAAATAAAAACAAAACAAAATAATGTATGAATAAAAATAAATAAATTTTAAATAAATATAAATAAATTAGCTTAAAAATAGAAACTAGGTTTTAAAAATTGAAAATAAATACACTAAGCTTTGGAAAAATTCAAACATCAATTTAAAATATTTCAAAGATAAAATATATACATAAAATAACATATTACACATATATATACAAACTAGAATAAGATTTGACAAATAAAAATATTATTTATATAAATTAAAATAAACGATATTGTTAAAGAAATCAATTTATACACAATATTGTAAAAAGCATAACTTTCTCAATATAAATCTGATTTCAACGAAACGAAAAGCAGTATTCTTGAAATTTAATCTAATTTCATAATAAAAGATAAAATTCAAAAATTAAAATATTTAAATTTTAAATGTAAAAGTCAAAGTTTGACCAATTTGACCAAAAATACACTTTTCTGGAAAATATTCTATTTATTCATGTTTGGATTTATAATTCACATAAAATCAAAATTTATATTTAAAATAAAAAATTATTAATTTTAAATAAATAAAATAAAGTTTTAAATCAGGAAATGCAATTTAACATAATGAAATATACAATAAAATAATCCCAAAATACAGGTTTGTTACAGTTTGTGATTCTGTGATTATTTTATTTACTGTATATGCTGAGTTTTGCCAAATATAAATTAACAATATGATATTTTGAGCAATTCAAGTTCGACATGTGCGGATGCGAATAACACGAAATACCAGGATGTTACGGATAGAATTAATGATGGTATTTATAATGTAGTGGGAGATTAGGATTTTATTAACTGTGTTACTTCTTCGAATCTTGTGGAGCCTAATTTTACCGGTAATTTTTTTACATGAAGGGGAGGCCAAAATCTTTCTATACACATCAAAATTGATAGAGTTTTTGTCAATAATTTATGGTTAAAAACTTTTGATTAGTTTGGTATTAATTTTGGTCATCATTCTACCAGTGATCATTCCCAAATTATTCTAAACTTAGTTATTCAGAATGTCAAGAAGAAGAGAATATCTTTCAAGTATTGCACTTCTTGGCACTTGCAAAATGGATACCAGTCTGCTTTCAGCCATGCTCTTTCTCTAGAACATCATGGAAATCCACTTTACATCCTTCTTGGCAGATTAAAGGCTGCTAAATCTTCATTAAAAAATTGGGCCAAAAGTAAAATGAACTTTCAAACTACTATACTTTGAAACAGGAAACTAATGAAATTTTAAGTCAGCTTATCAGACAACCATTAAACGACAATTTAAAAATTCAATACATGATGAAAGACTCTCAGGTTCATTTTTTGATGAAAAGAATTGCGATAGAAACTGAGCAGAGAATGAAGTTCAATTGGTTGATAAAAGGAGATAGGCCAACAAATTGTTTTTACAACAAAGTTAATGTTATCAAACCAAATCCAAGTAGCGGTTTTATGATTAATTCAGATGGCAAATGGACGTCAGCATCAGATATACTAGCTCATGAAGCAATGTCTATTTTTCTGAATTGTTCTATTCAACACAGGGAATAAGTCAATTTCTAAGTATTACATGTTAAAGAATCCTCTTTGAAAATGCTAAAAACAATCTATGCAAACCATTTCAGATCGAGGAAATCAAAACTGTTGTTTTTCAAATCAATGATAATAGTTATCCTGGACTTGATGGCTTTAACTCAAAATTCTACAAAGTTCATTGGATCAGATGAAAGAGGAAATTTTAAATGCTATAAATGGTATACTTCAATATGGCAAAATAATAAGAGAAATCAACCATGCTTTTATTTGCCTCATCCCAAAAAAACCCGACGCTATCGATATCTCTGATTTTAGACCAATTTCTCTTGGTAACGTCTCATATAAAATTTTAGCCAATCTTCTTTGTAATCGACTAAAACTTTATATGAATGATTTGATCTCACACAATCAGAATGCTTTCATCCCTGGAAGAATTATTACGGAGAACTCGCTTCTTGCTTATGAAATGGTTAGAGGTTTCAGTAGAAAAAATTCTAATAACATTTACCCAAAAATTGACTTGCATAAAGCCTATGATAAAACAAATAGAGAGTTTATTCATCACATGCTGATTGCCATAGGATTCCCTATGCTATTTACAAATCTATTAAATGAGCGTATTTCTACTCCAACTTTTTCAGTGCTAATCGAAGGATCTCCATTTGGTTTCATTGAGAGCTCAATGGATTAAGGCAAGGCAACCCCCTCACGCCATATTTATTTTCTATAGCTATGGAGTTCCTTTCAATTAACCTCGAAGTGGAATATTTGAAAGATAATTTATCTTCCATTCATGATATTAATCCCATGATCACCCATTTATCATACGCTGAAGACATATTAATTATGGCCAAAGCTAATACTTAAATGCTAAAAGCATCATGTCGACTCTGCATAAACTGTAGTGCTTCTCTAGTCTAGATGTTAATGAGAATAAATCTACTTTTTTAGTAAAGGGGCTAAAAATAAACAGCAATTAGCTGACATATTAAAGTTTAATATTGGTCAACTGCCAATGACTTACCTAGGCATCCCATTATCCAGTAACAAGCTAAAGACTGGGGATTTAGTTGACGAATTGACAAAATAAACAAAAATTTAACCACTAGAATAGTAAATTGCTAAATACAAGTGGAAGAGTTGAGTTAGTAAAATAAATCATTCAACCAATCATTCAATTTTGGCTTCAATCTTGTCAATTCCCTATTAATATCATTCAAAGAATCAATTCCATTTGTGCAAACTTCATTTGGAATTCGAAAGCACACAAAAAGAAGTGGGAAGATGTCTATAAAACCAAGACTGAGGGGGGGGGGTCTGAGTATTAGGAAATTTGAGGATATGGCCAGAGCAGTTGTAGTAAAAATGGTCTGGAAATTCTTGCAAGGTGATTTTACTTGGGCTAAGTGGATGTATAACAAATATTGCAAAAACTTTAACTTTGGGCTGCTGTCACAAATAATAGTGCTTCAAACAATGGGAAGTTATTACTTAAAGCTAGACAATGGTGCTCAGAGCATATTGATAGGAAAATAGTAAATGGAGAGACCATAGATATGTGGCTCAATCCTTGGATCAATGGGACCTCTTTGGTGGATAAATTTGGTGAGAGTTCTCTATCAATTTCTGGTGATAACAATAAAACAGTATCTACTCTGATTTCAGAAAATAAATGGAAATATCATCATGAACACATTCCCACTTAATGTCTTAATTTAGTGCGTAATATTCAAATTCTTAACCAAATGAATCCTTATTTTTGGTTTTGGCTACCTACCAAGAATGGTCATTTTACTTTATAATCAGCTTGGAATAACATCAAGAGCAAACACAATGAATTCAAATGGGCTAGTGTTATCTGTGATAACAAGTGTGCACCAAAAGTGTCAATTTGTTCTCTATTGGCTATTCTAAATAAGTTGAACACAAAGGAAAGAATTAGCAAATGGAATAACAACATTGGTCAATCATATGTCCTTTGCTCTGACACAAATGAAGGCAAAGGCCACCTGTTTTTTAGTTGTTCATACTCCAGACTTGTTCTAGATGACATTATGAATAAACTTCGAATTAATATCGAGAATTCTATTGATATCAACTCTTTTTTGGATATGATATGCCAAAATCAGAACAATAATAGCCTGCACAATCACATAATGAGTATTGCTTTCACTTCGATGGTATGACATATATGGTGTGAATGGAATTCGAGAATTTTCAAAAGTACAGAACTTCCACTTTGTATTATAAGTACACTCATCTCGCAAGATTTCAAGAATCTAATCCTAGAAAATTTAGATTCAAAGAAAATTAACAAAGAAATTGAACTTATCTTATCTAATTTCGGAGTGCATATTGATGTAAATTTGGAGTTTCACCCTCCTTGAGCTGGTAGCTTCCCCGTCCTTTAACTCCGATCGATTTGTTGCGATTTTCAGACTTCGTGAAGCTTCTCAACCGCCATTAATTTGGTATATTGAAGCTTTTATTAGATCTACTTTTAGTTAAGACACTTGTGAGATGAGTCTCTTTCCTTCTAATCGCGTTGAAGTTACTTTTGAATGCAGCTACCCTTTGTTTGGTGTCTCCTGTTTTTGCAACATGTGTCGTGCTTTTATTTTTTTTGTTTTTTTTGCTTTGTATTTGTTTTTTTGTAATTGTTTTTGCCCCCAAGATGAACTTATGGATGATTTTGAGTACAGTTTCACTTAATATCACTCCTCCATCTGTTTGTCATCTTGGCGGGCATTTTCTGTTGTACTATTGATATGTGGACATGATACATACTCTTTTTTTTTGCAAGGCACCCATTTAGGTTTGAATGATTGTAAGGGTTTAATGAGGCATATTATGGAAAAATACATGTTTGTAATATAAAGTACATTTTTCAAAAAAAAACATAGTTACTGGGCGGGGGCATCACATAAATAAATGAATCTTTTTATGTACTCCTATATATGTTATTAGTATTTTTATATATCTTCCATATTTCAAATAAGTCACTTCCACAACCTAATGCATATACTATGCATTCTTATGTATGTTTTCTTTTTCTCCTCATAAAATAAATAAATAAATTATCAATACGAATTTACAAAGTTCCATCCTTTTATTAAAACCTCTAAGTCTTAATCAGTCTCCGTTAATTCAGATATTTCTATATGCAATGCATGAGTCATGCACTTATGCTATACTAATTCTTTCCCACAATTTTCCATTCAATTATTACATTTTATAAAATGTACAATTATATACAAAGTTCTACTCGGTTCTCTTATCGTCATACACTCAACTCCATACATTTAAATCAATGAACCGACTGTAAATCTAAACTATTTAAATAAATTTAATCAACCAATTTTAGTCATCTAATTGAATGTAAAACAAAAATGATAATTCAACATGTATGCTACAATCACATTAACAAATTGATAAACTAAATCCCATTCACATATAAAAGTATTTAATTCACATAACATCGGTTATTAACAAAATAGTAATAGAAATTTTAGTCCACAATTCATTATCTCAATAAAGTTACCATATATTGTTTTGCATAATCGAACTCATTTCTAACCATATTTTATGTATAAATACTTTGTTTTAGTTGTATTACCACTGCTACCCACTTCAAAGCGAACTGAAAAAGAAAAACTCATTTTGAAATTTTGTTTGGCGATGATTTTTAAAACACGTTCCCTTAACTTTCAAAATGCACGTCGCCCCTTCCAAAAACTGCATTATACCAAACTCCCCTCTAATTATTTTCGACGTTTTCTGTTTATTTTTACACAAAATCCGAGCAACTTTCAGAAAAGTTCAATTTTCTTTTGCAAAAATTTGTTGCTTAAAACATACACATTTGCAGAAAAAGCGCAAATATTTATTTGCAGTTTAAACTACATATAAAAAATACATATAACAAAATAGTACATACCAAAATTATGAAAACAAAATGAAGGATCCAAACTTAAAGATGGATGTTTGGTGAAAATGAAGTCAATATAAAAAAAAGAAAATAAATTTATTTTATTTTTCGTGTTATATGAAATAATAAGTACATGGAAAATAATCCATTTTTTCGTTGTCCCTCCAGCGATATGCATATATCTAACTAATTGTTGATCATATGAAAACATAAATTTTGTTTTCTTCTGAACGAACACGATATATTACGAGTCTTTTTGCAAAACGCATTGGATTTTTATTGCAGATCTAGGTATTATGGTGTCGTACTTATGGAGAATGCGCCAATATTTTATCAATAGAGTGAACTAATTGATGAATGCACTTGAAATGCATCCCAAGCAGTTGCAAATGTGCCATACTGTAGTAAAATCTTTTCAATTAGGCATTTTAGATTGGTTTGCAGAAAATAGTTTTCTAAAATTAAGACAAGTTTATTGTAAATTGGCTTCATCATGGAATATGTATCTTATTATGAATGGTTGTTTCATAAATTCTTATGCGATGCAATGCAGTCATTCATATCAGCTGGTCTCGGTGGTTGAAAATTTATGGGGAATAGTGAAGCCGGACACTTCCTAATTTGGTAGATAACAACCTATTAAGTTTTTACAAATTATGCAGCATGGCCTTGTGAAAGATGAAGAGTTTGTTGTCGAATTTTAAAAGATTTTAATCCGCACCGTTTGACATGTAACAAATTTGGTAAGCTGACTGAATTAGTCCCCCTTGGATCCATTCTTATTAATAAAGTGGAAGGTGTAACTGAGTAGCTAACGTGTAAAATGTCTAAATAACTATTTTGCTTTTGAATTGAAAATGATGACGAGTTTCCTTTTTTCAAATTTTTTTTACTACATTTTTCACATTTTGTTTGACTTTGTATTTTTTAGATGTTTCCTAGAAAAAATATTGAACGGGTGAGTTGGTTGCAAAATTCAGTTTTTCACACAGCTTAATTTTCAAATTTAAATACAAATGTTTAAATTGTTTATATTTTTTTTTTGCTTAATTGAATCGACAAAAAATTATAATAAATATTTTATTTTTGAATCACATAAGCTTACGGTCGGTTTTTTCACCATCATACGGTTGTACTTGTACTTATTAATCGTTTTTTCACCGTCATACGGTTGTACTTGTACTTATTAATCTTGCTAAACCAAACAGGCAACCTATTATATTTACAAAGATCCTCCATTTTAGATTTTAAAATATTTTTTGTTGTGGTTTGGTATCTCTCCCGACGACTGAAATTCAACTATATCCTCGGACGCCTTTTCACAGCACCCTCGCAAATCCAGATTTGCAAATTAAATTCAACTCTAATGTTTCACTTATTTTCCAATTTCCTACCTACGTGTCAACTGCATAAACCCTAGCTGGCAAATGATGTCTTACCACGTAAGCGGACTCCACAAAGCAAGTACTGCAGCCGATTTTTTTACTTCCTCGATATAACTCAATAATAGAGAGTAAAACATTCAATTGCATCTCTTATTTATTTATTATTTTAAATACGGATTTTGTAACCTAGAGCTCCGACTTTATTGTACATAGAGATTCAGCGATGGAGATTTTTGATAAGTTGAGAAATCTGGATGCGTATCCCAAAGTCAATGAAGATTTTTACAGTCGAACTCTTTCTGGAGGATTAATCACAATTGTTTCTACAATTGCTATTTTCTTCCTATTCATATCTGAGATCAGTAAGATTTTACATTTATTTAGTCATTTTTGACATTTAATTCCAGAAGAAAAATTGAATTTTTGGTTGTTTTTTGCATTTAATTCCAGAAGAAAAGTTGAGTTTTAGATCGCTGGAATTGAGATGAGATCTTATGCCATGATTTCATATGTTGAGTCATAGTTATGTGAATTGTGATGCTGGGATGTTGTTTACAAGTGTTTGTTGAAAAATAAGGCAAAATATGTTAGGATTTTTTACACACTGGCTTTAAATTCAACAGTTTATTGTATGCAGATTCTCATGTATCGATAAAAGTATGTTTTTCTGTTTTTAATTGGACAAGAGTGATTAACAGATTAGAGTTTATCCAAAACATGGCTAATTTGAATGTAGTTTACATTTGTTATTTGTGCATTACGCAAGCTCTAGTATATACTGCTCTGTCTTAAGCGTATGGATTGGGTAAATCAGTGTTCCTAACAGTCAGCCATGCAGATTGTTATTTATCCTCTACTTCAGTGGAAATCATTTGTCTGTCTTGGTCATGTTCGGTTGGTACTTTTAGTTTGCTGTTTCCTAGAACGCCATGGACAAGAGTGAAATTGTATATTTGCATACATTTATCCTGACTATGTCCAACTAATAGGGCATAGGTATAAATCATCCACAAAGATGATTTATTTATTTATTTATTTTTATTTTTATTGCAAGTACATATATCTAGTAAAGATAGACTAGAACAGTAGTTATTCATGGTATTTTCATGGACATGGACGCCAAATAAAATTAGGGCTCTTAATAGTCATCTAATCTTGGATCATACACAAATGCTGTTACATTGTTGGCTTCACAATTAGATTAGTAAGGTTGATAAGCATGCTTATTTTACATCTACCAGTTAGCTAAATAAATAGGTGCGATGTAATTGTTTTAATTTATGGTAGACCCAATACTAATGGTTTGCAAGCTTACAATTCATTATATTGTAAAATTAACCTTATTTTAGGGGTGGGCACTATCGGTTAAATTGGTTAAATGCCCACCCCTACCTCGTTGTTATAGTGTTGAATTTCTAATGAGTAAAATCTACTATGTAAAGTAAATCATGCTAAATTCAAAATATGACATTATATCGAAGATCGACCATCACATTTTTCAAATTCAACAATCGTCAGAAAATCAAAGGCCATATTTTTCGAAGTTGAAACCCTAAATCAGGCATAGAGAGAACATAAACAAGAGTACGGCTGAAGATTCATAACGAATAAAAATGAATTGAAAAGTCATAATGTGTTCCATTTGAGTTTGAAGAGGAAGCATGGAATAATTTCTATTGTTGTTTGATTTTTTCCGCAAGGTGAGATTATTATTATCATTTGAGTTTAATACATGCCTGCTTCAATTGTAATAAACCTCTGTCGCTGCTAATCACTCCCGCCAACTTTCTAACAATCACAAACAACTCAATTAAACTATGTTCTATCTTCCGTCTCTTACTTCCAATACCTTGTACTTCCCTTAAGTGTTCTATCTTAATTACACCACTAATATATAAGCATAAACAACATTCTCTTCAGAAACATCTTCAACCGGTGGAGTAGCAACAATCGAAACATCATCACTTGCATCATTAGCAACAAATGGAAATACTTTCCACAATATTTACTCCACCTCCAACAACATTTAACAGACTAATAAGATCAAGTCCACTTGTCTCCCTTCAGTTTGAGGAACATGCTGCACCTTCTTCCAAAATTCATCTTTGGTAGATCATCCAAACTTTATATTTCTCAACTGTTCATCACCATAAGCATGTTGAATATCATCTGGAACCTTCACCACAAAGTGATAATCATCAACCATAAGTTTAATCAATGAAGGAATAATATTAACTTCAGTTTCAATCTCAACATTCAGGTAAGTATAATCAAACTTGAGAGTAGATGTATTCTCAATTTTTGTAACAAATCCAACTTTCCACAAGATTTTGCTTAATGTCCCATGATTCCATCAGATCCAAAGCAAGTAACTAAGTCATAATCCAACATCTTTATAAAACCGTCTATCTTAACTCCCTCTTTTCATGAACATTGTCTCAACTTAAAGACCATATTATCATAGTAAAACATACCTAATTATAATGCGTCATTAAGCATAATATGATTCATGAATTTTACAATCAATGATTATTGAACTTGAACTGCCAATCTTTTTTACCATGAAAATCGACTCCAATGAATACATAGTGAAAGAACACTTAACAGAGGAAACGACACTCCATATGTTATAATCTTTATAGTTATTGTTTTCTCAGAAATATAAGAAAAACCATCATCAATATTAGCATCGACAAATTTTTGCTTATGAATCGGACAATTGTTATCATCATCAAAATCAAAAGGATTGCTTATGTGGTATTCATAAGTCACCATTTTGCCTTAGAAAGTTTCAGGCTAGGTTTAATTTTGCAAGAATATTGAGTATGACCAAACTTATTAAATTGCATTTCTACAATCATTGATCAAGCGTTTCGAAAGGCTACATTGAATGTAACGTTTGTTTTCTTTAAACAACATTAATATACAAAAATTGAATTTTGTTTTCTTTAAACAACATTTCTTCTTGGAACTCCACAAATGAACAATGCCACCATTATTATAACACAAGGCCGCATGATTTGAAATAACATCATATGCCATACTCTCTTATTCCATCCAAGGTTTGAACCTAAACCTTCCTTAGCATTCACCTCCTTCGTAGCTCCCTCAATATTAGGATAATAGATTTGAGCACAACACAGTATAATTGATGACATTTGGATACGATTCTTATTAGGCTGAAGCGACGAAAGAATGTATGAGAAACTGTAGTTTTGATTAAATTGCGAAAAAATGTGAATAAAAGGTTGGGAGTATGGATTTGAGGAATTTTTTTGAAGAATAAGGTTGAAAAATAGGAATCTCAATATGTTGATCCATTAATCACCTAAGGCTAAGACTCTTTATGTTCTATCTCTTACTTCCAACATGTTCATCCATAACTTACCTTAGGCTTAAAACTCTAAGCATTGAGTTCATGATATATCCTTTATACCTAGCGCATCTAGTCTTATAGGAGAGATAACACACGTTCCTCTCACCATAAAATGATCTATCTCAAGCTACTATTATTCTATCATCCAATAACCTTGTTTTTGTTGAGGTGCCCCTCCATTGAGTGGACTTGCATTAATATTGTCTAGAAGTCCCAATTTTGATTGATTTGGTGGTTAATTGGATGGATGATTGTGTACATGTGAAAAGAAGTGTAGTTTTCTTGGTGCATGTATGGTTAGTGGGCTTCCCTATGTATTAACGAAGAAATCTATATCTATTGCTTGTTTTCATTCGTTCACTGCACACACGTATGTATATATAGAGAAAATGAGCACTGGAGACCGAACAAGAACATCAATAAAAAAATAGTTCTCCATATAGAGAAAGAGTGTTCTCTATTATAGAGACTTAAAACCAATTATTACATGGAAGATGAAAAACATTTCTCTTTACGTTAGAGAAATGAAAACAGTTCCTTCATGGAGAGATGAAATAGTTCCACGGTAGAGAGATTTAAAAAACACCATCATATATTGATGAACATAAAGCAATGAAGAGTGTTCTTTTGTTATTATGGGAGTTCAAATTTGTTGAGTGTCTCTTGTAGTTGTTTGTATACAGGAGGAAATGTTACCATCATTGTTTGAGAAAATTTGTACTTGTATTCCTACATACATAGATATAGATAATGATCCGCTACACCTCACTTTTGTTATACTTCATTATATACTTTTATGGTTTTCGGTGCTACATTATTCCATATCAAATGAAACTTTGAGATGTTCAATCAGCAATATGAACGTAAAATCAAAAAAAAATAAGACCATTTCGAGAATCCTGACACGTTCAAAATGTTAAATCGAATGTCAACCACTAAAACATTTATTTTAATAGTTGATTTGAAGTATAATTTTGAACCTGTTAGGATTGTTCAAATTAGGCCAAATTTTGTAGAGATGATCTTGAAATATGTAAGAACATATCTATAAATTTTCGTTCGATTTCAAACTATGTATCTCGAAAAAAGAGAGCTGTAGATGAGATGTAGTGAAGAGAGATGTCACGACCCTTTACACACACCTATACACACAAACATTTGTATACATATGTACGCATATATATGTATATATATATGTGTATATGTATATGTATTATGTATGTATACATATCTATGTATATATGTATGTGTATGTGTGTGTATAAATGTGTGTGCGTTGTGTGTATATAGGTGTTTATCCGTGGTTTTTCCTTTATGGGTTTTCCATATTAAGTTTGTCTCACGTTTTCTTAACGTTCCACTGTTCCTCTTAAAAGTGGTATCGGAGTTTTATACTTAACAAGTGGTATCCTAATTTTATTCCTAACTGTTTCTATTTAGTTGGCCTAAGATATACAAATAAAATTATTTGACAAACTTGGGATACCCTCGTATTTATATATTTGGTAATTGATTCCTTTGTCAACAAGATGCTAAATCTAAAATTGCTCCCACCCATGGATATAAGATTTTTATATTGCGCCTCACTTCCACTATCCATACGTTGACATGGTTGTCCTTATCTCATCTACCGTTTGTACAAGCTCAATTATTATCTTATTTTGTATCTCTTTTGGAAATAAGGTCTTTATGTTAAAGATCTTTTATATATACAAGTAACAACAAGGTTGCTTCACTTCTAGTCCTTCTTGGGATCAATCAACAAGAGTTTCTATGTCAGTTGTGCAACGTGCGATTTTTTTAAAACCATCTTGAAGGGGGAGACAATTTAGCTCCACCATCAGCTCATTCATGCCACCACAAATTTCTAAGTCCTTTAGCCTTACATGCAACATGCCACTTATGAGCTACATCTCAAAACCATTGATAGGTTATCATAAGTCGCAAATCTTAAATCATTTATGTTTACACCAAACAAACAAAATGTGTTCTAATATAAATTGTTGAGTGTGAGCTAATCTAGTCCGAGTATACTTTTTTGTACCCATATGTTTTAGGGAAAAAATATAGCTAGTGAAATTGATTTTAGTTATCAGTAAATGATTTTGTATTTAGCTTGGATTAATTTTTTAAACTATATAGATAGATTGAAATTATGTCTACACATTGTTTGAAAAGGCAAAAGCATATGCAAGGCGTTTTCGGGTCCGTGAAGCTAGACATAAGCCTCGAAACGTTGAGCCGCGTAAGCTTTTCGGGTTAAAAAAAGAAGCAAAACATATAAAGAATTTTGAAATAAAATAACATTAAATGTTAAATATTAAACAAGAAATATAAATCATTTGTAAAGCGTTCAAAGCAATTCATTCTTCATATTTTATAGGACTTTTGGACGAGGAATAATTTCCAAGATGAGTACATGCTAAATGTTGTTTAAAACGAGCAATTCCTCCGGTGCATTTATGATCACAAAATCCAAAAAGAAAGTGTTTTGAATTGTTGGGATCCAGTAAATCTTTAACCCACTTCCACGCAGTATATTTCTTGCTCATCTCCTCAGTTTACGGTATGCACAGTAGTTTACACTATGCACAAGAGGAAACAAAAATCATTCAGTAAGCAGTTTAATAAAAACAAACAAATATTGCCCTCGATTCTACTTATCGGAATCGAGTTGATTCCAGATGCTGGAATCGAGCTCGATTCCAGTAATCGGAACAAAATCGATTACAGTAACCGGAATCAATTGCATGAGTAAAAAAAATACCTCTTCCATTTTTCAGAAGTGGAAAGTCGAATGAGCAACAGAAATAGAGTAATAGGGTTTTTGAATACAGCAGCACAGAATTTTTTTGCTTGAGAGGCTTAAGCCTCACTGCGTTTTTAACATGAGGCATGCGTTGCCTCAACCTTCTGAGGCGTACGCCTTTGGAGTAAAATGCCTTTTGACATATGCCTCGGCGTGTTTTCGCTTGCGCCTTACGCTCGTTTTTTAATACACTCTGTCTACATGCTCGCATTTGTTTCAGTTGTTCACTTGTATGTTTCTAGCATTTTTTTATATACATCTATTAATCTGTGTACATTTTTTTGCATGCAGGTTTATATCTATATTCGGGTACTGAGACAAAACTTATTGTAGATACTTCCAGAGGGGAAAGATTTCATGTCAATGTTAGTAATTGGACATTATGGTTTTACTGTCTTCTTTCTCATTAGATCACTTTCATTATGTTATTTGTTTACTCTATGTTATTTACTTCTACATTTATGAAAATTTTATGCATCAAGTTATAACAATAAGCTGGAGATAACGAAATTTCCAAGTATTGAATCTTTGATTATTGCATAGTCCAACTCATATCTGTATTCACAGATATTTAAGATTCATTCGATATTGCATCTAATTAATATTGTCATCATAGAATATTCAACTATAATTTGGCTTTGCAGTTCGACATTACCTTTCCACACCTTGCATGTTCTCTTATAGCTGTTGATACAGTGGATATCAGTGGTGAACAGCATTTTGATATTGTATGTCAAAAACTTCTCACTTGGATCACTTTACTTATTAAATTTATTTTTCTAGTGGGAAATCCATCGTGAACAGGTATAACTAATGTCTAACTGTTCTTTGTTACAGAGACATGACATAATGAAAACAAGAATAGGTAGTCTTGGTAACGTGATCGAATCAAAACAGGATTCTATTGGTGCACACAAGGTAGGATACATAATAACTTTTTACTCAGAATTTGTTATTTTGTAAGTTTATCGACACAGTGTGTGTGTGTGTGTGTGTGTGTGTGTGTGTGTGTGTGTGTGTAACTATTCTTGTGCTTGAATGATTGAATTGCTACAGAATACTGATCATTGAATCTGCTGTGACTAATATTTTTCTCTCAACCTATGCTAGCATGCAGATTATTGTGAAAAGCAGGTTATTACAATATTTTTGAATCATGTTTCATATGTAGTACCTTTATGGTAATTATAAACATAGAAAACCTATTATATCGGTTTCTTTCATCTCAAGATAAACGAGCTAGGTGCTTTGCTAATCTCCACAGGACTAAGTAAAACTATGACATGTTATATCAAAATTATTTGACGTTGTATATATAGTCTTTGCCTTGATACTTGATGCCTAATATGTATTAATTAGTGGGACATCTTACTTTATCGGCATATAATAACATGTTATACACAGCATGGTTTGCTTTGAACACGTAAGCTTATTGCGAGCTTTATTCGCATCGTTGAATTCACTTTTTGTGGACGCTAGGTCAGCATTTACTTCCATTTTGTACACTTGTTCGTGAATTCCAGTTCCAGGCTGATACCCCTGAATGTATTTGAAATACATTTGAGGAATGCTGAGTAATTTAAGTTGGGTGTATATAGGTATCTATGTTCTTACCGAAGGGTTCATAATTTCTTTACCATTAAAATATGTCAGACTATTACTCACCCAAATATATTTCATCCATTTACTTCGTTCCGTGCAAGTATAATATCTCAAACGCTCGTGGTATAGACCATGATTTCATACCACATTTTGCATTATTATCATATATTTTTATTTTATTTTTTTGTTGGCCTTTCTGTTCTTCTGTTAAAGACTTATATATGACTATAGCTAGTCACTTGGGTTGACATAAATTAGTGATAGATGAGCACTGTTTTATGGAGACTGCTAGGAATTGGACAATACAATGATGTGAGTTTCTATGTTGTACATTATGGACTTCTGATTGAACGTTAAATTGATGTATTCCATAAGCGGGTTAGGACGATCAGAAGTCATGCTTAATGATATTCACTTATAAGTAGTAAGAGGGAATACTCCCTTGATGAATGTGTTGGTATCCGCCTAATATTGGATTTATGGATGCTTGGATTATTAAAGCATTAGATGAAGAACTTGTACAAGAGAACTTTACATATTAGTATAACAAATGTTATACTAAATTAACTATATTGGAGAACTAGTATTAAAGAGCATGAGTACCCAAACTTTTTATGCAATTAAGCTAGTTATGCTGCACTGAAAAATAAAATACGGTCTGCATCTGCAAGAAGGCCAACGTATGTTTATCTGGGTGTATTGTTATCCATCATTCGTGCCCAACTTGGAAGTTTGGGTGCCTGCATGTTTGACATGCTATTTGTATTCTTGATCCAGAACAATTTTGTATCAATCTTTGGACCTATGCTGGACTCTTTTCCATATTATACCCCCATTTTCAACAAATCAACTGCAAGGATTTCAAATAAATTTAGGGGGGTAATGAAAAAATGTAGTACTGACTGAAGGAGGTTGGGCATGCCACATGTGCACCTCCTACACAAGTTAATCGCTTTTTTCTTACATTTTACACGATTATTAGAGTGTAACCTAGGCGTTGCATGCGCGGATGTTGTAAAAAAAATATAATTTGTAATGTATCAGTGGAGAAATAGAATTCACTAAATATATGATGAATTTGTGGAGGTATATGAGTTCTTAATTGAACTTGTTTTGTTTGTTTAATTTTATCTTTTTGTTGTAAATTTATATATATATTCAATAATAAAATAATTTATTTTCTTCAGTTTTTTTTAGTATAAATGAGATATATATAATATTCATATTTATATATGGAGTAGACAACTGTACATTAGTATATTAAATTAAGTTATATTACTTGACAAAGTGATGGAAATATATAAATTAAAAGTGTAATAGGTAATGAACCAATATGTTTTTATGGATTTAATTGTTTGCGACAATATCACAAAACTTATCTATTAATGCATGACATTATAAACTTTACAAAATATTTATTATTAGGAAAAAATGGAAAGTGGACATAATTATAAATGACATGGATAGTGAACACAAACGAAATGGAAAGAGAATTAAAAGGCATTTGACTTAGATGAGCTAAATTTTTTCTTAGATTCCCTTAGGTGAGATAATTTTTCCAGGATAAATCAAAATACCGTAAATAAGATGATTCAGTTAACATAATTTTAGAAACAGGTCGTGCACATTAAGTCCCTATTCTTGATGTAGATGTAAGAAAAGTTTTTTATACTAATAAATATGCAATTCAAATCCCTGTTTTTTCAAAATAAAAGGTGCAAGCTAGTTTGGGCTTTTTTGATTGTAAGTGCAAGTTAAATTGCGGTATTCGAAAAGCTTTCCAAAAATTAATAAAAAAATAAATCGAATTCTAGAATTCATTAGTAGGTATATTTATTAATTAAACATGTGTTCATCATCTAACAACATTTTCTTTTACTATTATCAAATTTTATAGAAATTTTTTATTTTTCCAAAAACTACAAGTTAGTTTGTACTTTCTATCATAGAAATGCAAGTTAGCTTGTGCTTTTTTTTTTCAAAGTAGGGACCTGATTTACTCATTTATAGCTACAAGGGCATTTCCTATAACATCAAAATTAGGGGTCTACTTATTTTCCGTTCTTGAAATAGTTTTCGTTAATTAATGAAATTTAAAATGAATAATTTTTAATTGATTTGTCCAATGTAAATAGTCTTCTTCGATAGATTCTTGAAACCAAAGGAGCGGTAGGAGAATGATAAGGAGTTGGAAAGGAAAATGGAAAGCGAAAGAAGATTATGTTTTTGTGTTTTGAAATGGGATTTGAAAGAAGAATAATTATTAGTTACTATTTATTATGATTTGTTTCTATGTTATAAAATTGGTGGTATTAGTATAAGTAAAACAATATTTATGCTATGAAAGTTAATTTTGATCAATGATATGCTGCAGTTTTTATTTGTAAATATCGTAATATTATATGTTATTTGTGCAATTTGGTATTTCTTATTTTACGGTTACAATTTAAAAAATAAATAATACCATTTTATCAAAAATGTTTGCCATTATAGAAAGGGGAACGAAAAGAGGGGAAGGAGTTTGATAGTACCGGCAGGGGCAATGCCCCATCTAAAGAAAATATATTTTATTAGTGTTAGTGTTTAATCATACTACACATTATGGATTTGTGTATTAGTCGTTAATTATCATAGGTGAATTACCACTTTTTTTTTCTTTTACGGAGTTATTTTTATTAGTTTTATTTTTAGTTTTTACAGAAAGAAAAAAAATTATTTTTATAAACTTTATGGACTTGAATTACCATAAATTTAATAGTATAAACTAAAAATCAAAGATATTTTTTTAAACTAATCATCGAAGTTTTAAACTATATGGACTTGAATGACAATTGACTTTACCAATTTTTGCCAATATGACACAGTTTGCGTTGTCATTTTGAAGGTTTATAAGACAAACTATAAATATTAATTAATTGAAGTTATTTAAAAGCTTAAATTTAAGGTCACTTAATTAATTTAAATATATGGCTTGAATGTAAACCAGTTGAAGAAAATTAAGGAGAATCCTGAGGATAATTACAGAAATTATAAAACGTTGATATTTATATGTAATATGGTAGAAGAGAGACGAGTGAAACATTGCAATAAGTATAAGAACGATAAATTGTAAGGATTTTAAAGTGAAAACATCCGGAGAGAATCAAGGAGAGATGAGTGAATTGTTAGAATTAATAAGAGAGCAAAAAATTCTTCTGCTTTACTATTATTTAATAGATAGATTAGTTCAATTTCTCATAAATTTTGCATAAGATTATATCCAATGTGTCCATTAAGTGTTTGAAAGATTTTTATACCCACTACAATGATTCCTTTTTGTGTTGTTTCAGTCTTGATCATTGAGTGAAGGATATGTCCACCACAATATGCTAAAATTTTCTCATTATGAACTTTCTTGATAATCTAAATGCTGCTATGTCACCGATCTTTTGATTATATTAAAGCACATGCACCTTAAGAAGTAAGATCCAGTTTCCTATCTTTATATTATGCAAGTTGAAATGATGGATGAGCTATATTTTGTTTCTTTAAGCAGGCATGATACGCTTTTAAATATGCTAATGCATTTTATATTGACGTGTCCGGCGTCTGTATCATATAATACTGAACGTGCGCCAATTCTGAAAATATGCCATTGCAGCAACTATTTAGCTGGCTGTATGTGAAAACACTATATTATTTGATGTAATTTTTTTCTCAAATTTGTATACTTATCTCCTTTAGCATACCAAAAAATAATCCAGTGAATCGCTAATCCCTTTAATACTACAATATATCTTATTGAGCATGCATATGATTCTCGCTCATGCCTGTTCTCAAATCTTGGTAGTTAGTGACATATAATGATTCACACACCTCTACTTGTCTTTTAATCAAAATCAGTCATTTCGTCATTTCTTGTTCAGATTGATAGGCCATTGCAAAGGCATGGTGGAAGGCTCGATCATAATGAGGCTTATTGTGGTTCTTGTTATGGAGCAGAAGCGGTAACACCTTTTCCTAATTTTCTCTCCTCAAGTGCTATATTTCAGTTTCTTCTTGATCCACTTATTAAGATCTTATGTTATGGATCGGAAATGACGAATAATAATATTTTAATTCTTTTCTACTTGCAGTCAGATGATCACTGTTGTAATTCATGTGAAGAAGTTCGCGAAGCGTACCAAAAGAAAGGATGGGGTCTTTCAAATCCAGATCTAATTGATCAGGTAATCTTGATAAATTAATTATTTTGTTCTTATTCTCTTTTCTTGTTTGTATACTTTGTGAAGGACCGACTT
Organism: Allium cepa; assembly: GCA_030765085.1. NCBI lineage: Eukaryota > Viridiplantae > Streptophyta > Magnoliopsida > Asparagales > Amaryllidaceae > Allium > Allium cepa. Next base: position 181,864,984 of record CM060940.1, read on the forward strand.
TCTATCTGTAAACTCAATGAGTAGTTACATAGTAAACTTTTCTGTGAATACTTCTGATGAAGCTTGAATCTTGATTATTTGTGTTAAATATTGTGGCACAGACATCATAAAGAAATGTATGATGGGATGTAAGTTAGTTCCTTTCCTCCATCAGTTTCCCCTTTTTGTATGTATAATTTAATCTTGAACATGATAAATTGATGTGTAAAACCCATTGTTGATTTTCAGTTAAATATAAATCCTGCACTCTTCAAACTTTAGATTCATCTTTCTGCTGGCTGTACCAAATTTCCATGTCATTTTTTTAGTTCCATGTACTGGTCTAGATGCATTATCACCAGTGGTACAAAGCTGTGTAGTGCGTGTACATGTTCGCTTATGTACGCCTGTGTGTTTTCTTCTTATCCAACCCTTTCTTATCTGAATTTTTTCTTTCTCATTAGATTCCTAAGCTTTATATTCTAAGAAGTTATCTTACCACTACATTCAAATTCAACACTATCCCTAGAATTTCTACAACGTAGCCTTTCAAAGAAATGGTTTTCTGATTTTGTTGTTAGATAACTCAGTTGAAAAAATTACTTCAAAAAATGTGAATGCTGGTATATTAGTTAGAGACGGAGAAAAGAGAGAGAAGGGAGAACTGAAGGTGGCTACACTGACCCTCATTTGGGAAATTGCAAATGAAATATACTCAGTGGAGAACGCTAAAAATAAACATTCTCACCTCTAAGGTATACATGTTTCAAATTTCAAACATCAAGTATCAAACATGTGATTCTTTGAATCTTTTACGTAGAGAAGAATCAAAGGATACATTCCAAATTTGATGTTTGAATTTCGAACCACTTCCTTGTATGTGGCGGATCTGCAGCAGATTGCAAGTTATATTTGGTTGTATGACATGTTTAGATTTATATAGCAGGTTGTTTCGGTTAGGGTCTGCAGAGATCACTACTACGAGATCATTACTAGCTGATCAAAATAAGATATTGACAAAAGTTATGGTGAATATGGAATCATTACTTGCTTTATTCCAATCGTAGAAGATGGAAAATCCAAGTATTTTGGTTTTTGTCAATTTTGAAAATCCAAAAATTTTGATTTTTGTATTTTGGTTTCGTCAATTTCGAAAATCCCGATGATGCTGCTCGAGCAGTTCAGGAACTTAATGGAAAGAAATTTGGCGAAGTAGGTGGGTTCGTTGGAAAAGCCCGGAAGAAATTCAAGATAAAATGGATTTGAAAGGCAAGTTTGATTAGGGTGCAAAGGAAGCTGCTGAAAAATGTCACGAAATTAATAAATATATGAAGAGATGAAATGAATTTATGAAGAACTTGGATGGTAGTATTTGGGTGGGAGGGGTCACTGAAATGTTCTCTAAATACAGAGCTGTTACTTCTTGGAAGGTTGTGCAATATGCTAATGGTGCTAGTAAAGGGTTGGGATTCACAACCTATGTGTATTCGACCTTTGGCGACCGTTTTGCAAATGCTAGTCTTGCGCAGAAGAGAACTATGCTAGGTGAGATCCTATACCCACTAATTGATTGGTTGGAGCATAAATCTGCAGCAAAGGTAATTGAAAAGTTTTTGGAGATGGATAACTGGGTGTTTCTTTTATTTTTATTTTTTCTGAATTACCCAAAGCCCTGAAGGCTAAAGCTGTTGAAGCTATGTGTATTTTGAGAAATGTGCACCAGGCGAGTGCGCCTAATGATCAGCTCTCTTCACTTTCTTTAAATCATGAAATTGTTTCTTAATTCCATTGATTACTATTGTCGTGCGGTCAACTAGTTTTATCTTCGAACTTTAAAAGCTATTATTTGGACTTGTTTAGGAATTATTTTTGTGTCCCGGTTATCTTCTTGTTAAGAAGTGGTCTTTTATCAGCAGTGAGACGTTTGTTTGGTTTGAAAATCGCTGGTTATCTTCTTGTTAAGAAGTGGTCTTTTATCAGCAGTGAGACGTTTGTTTGGTTTGAAAATCGCTATAGGAGAATATGATTTGCTCCTAGATTATTCTGTTCTCATTACAGTTAACAACGCATTTGATGTTACTAAATAATGATAAAAATACACCTAAGTAAAAGACCACAGGAATTTAAAAAAAAAATCTTATTCTTCAACCTGATTTGACTAGATTTTCCCCCTTATATCAATGTATATAGTTGGAGGAATCCAAGTTAGTAGTTTTAGTTCGTGATTTACACAATGAATAGCTGTTCATATATTTGAATGCAGCAAGCACAATTGAGTACTTTCATAACATGTTACTCCTTCCTAGTGTGAGCATTTATATTGATCAAAGGAAACTACAATTTAATTAAAATGGTGGAAGATTTTGATTAGAAGAAGTTCTAATGTGTGAAATATGTCGGATTGGTGAATGTCACAGGTGATGTGTATGTCTGTGATGCCACTCTGGTTATATTGAAGTATTAATTCAATGTAAATTATTTGTAAAATAACTTGCCTTCTAATATCTGAGGCTTATTTTGACGTCTAACATTCGCCCTAATAATAACCCACCACTGTTAAGATTCAAATTTAGAATCAAAGTTGCATGGCGTGTTCAAGTGCAAAAAAGCCCGAAGTGCAGGCTGTTGTGCATTATTGTGGCTATCAAAGCACATTTGTTAACTAATAAATAGGGGGAAAAAATAAATAAATAAAGGAACCGCGCTTTTTCCATAAAGCGCAGACTGCCCAGAGCACAAATGATTTCTTAATTTCTGTTTATCTTTTGTGCAAAATCTTGTAGTCGTAGGTTTGTAGCATTGTTAGGTGTGTTAGGTAATTTATTTTATATGTATTGGTTTATGTAATCTAAGATTTCCAATCACTTGAGTTTGAAACACAAATTCATTATGTCTATAATAAAGAACTGATTGGTCTAAAACTTGTTCCTGTGTAGTTTGGATGTAGTACATGAAAACGAATTCAAATGGGACACAAGTTTAAGATATCTACCATTTATTTTGGAGGTACAATATGAAAAGAGTACTTTTTAATAATTACAATCTACATAAACTATGTTTAGTTTATAAACATAACAGGGCAGCTCTTGTACTTAAAAGAGTCTTGAACTACTTGGATATTCCGAAGAAAAAAAAAGTAGCATTTAACTTTGATCTGGCATGATTGAGTTAATAAATAATAAAAAAATACAAAACTTATAATTCACACAGAGCATGCACTAAAGCGTAAACCTTGCGCCTTTTGCATTTTCCAGCTGATTACCTCTTTTTTTTTTTTTTTTTGAATTTTGGAATTTTGGAATGTCAAATTGAGTTGTGATTATGCAAATTAAGGATAAAAACATTATAACCGTTGGTAACATTTTAATGCTGAGAAAGCGCATACGATGCTGCCGAAGCAAGGATTGGACAGCTATCTGATCGATAAGGCAATACAGATATATGAATATCAACATTCATGTGTATATTTATTTGCTTCATGTTGTGTTTATTTGCTTGCATCTGTTTACCAACAAAGTCATAATGTTGCTAATCCTTACGTTTCACCAATCTCATTTCTAGGAATTAATAAAGTTCCAATTTGCAATCATTATTACAGTGTGCAAGGGAAGGATATGTCAGTAAGCTCAAAGAAGAGGAAGGTGAAGGTTGCAACATTAAAGGTTTCGTGGATGTTAGTAAAGTAGCTGGAAATTTTCATTTTGCAGCTGGAAAAAATTTGTACCATTCTCAGAGTTTTTTTGCAAATATGTTGGACCTCCAAGTGACAACTTATAATGTGAGCCATCTCTCTCTGTCTCCCTCTTAATAATAATAATATTACTGTTGTTGTTGTTTGCTGATGCTTCTTTGTGATTCACTTTTTTCCAACTCTTGTTTGCCTAGATCAAATAAATTACCTTTTCTGTTCATATTTTTGGACAACTTATGACACTCCATACCCTTGTCTCAGTTGTTATAGGGAAAGTTGAGTATTATGGAGATAATAGGACCTAGTGATATGTTTTGATCACCTTCCTGTATATGCTAGCTATATTGCTTATTTTCTTGCTTTAGTTTACTTACTACTTCCATTTTCTGTTAAACCAGATAAGCCATAAAATAAATAAATTATCTTTTGGAGAAGACTATCCTGGCATTGTCCATCCACTTGATGGGTAATTTGGACTCTATCTTCAGTTTTCCTTGGGAATAAGATTATTCATACTTCACTTTTTCATAAAGCAATTTCCATGTGTTACTGATCTTGTTTTTGGCAAACACCAGCGTTCAGTGGGCACATGACAAGTCATCTGGGATGTACGAGTATTTCATAAAAGTAAGCAGCCAATTCTACAGTTTTCAAATGCATCAATACTGAGTTTACTGTATTAGTCAATAACTAAAAAAATTATTTTCCAGGTTGTTCCGACTATATATACTGATAAAAGAGGACGCAAAATCCACTCAAATCAGGTAAGAAAATTTGATATACGGTTTTTCTTTCACAAAATTGCATACAAAAGAAACAAAGGATTGATATTTGACTTTTGAACCATGCAATGCAGTATTCAGTGACTGAGTACTTCAGAGATGACAATACCTACCCTAGGCCACCTCCTGGAGTATATTTTATCTATGATTTCTCTCCAATCAAGGTGAATACTAATTGATAACTTTGCATTAACACATGTTTGTTATCTTGATAATATTTTAACCAAGTCCATAAAAGTTTGATCTATAAATGCAAATTATCTAAAAAATATCTCAACAAATTATCTTCAAAAGCTAAGTGGGAGTTAGTCTCGCACTACTACTAAGTTTGATTTATAAGAGTGAGACAACACACTTCTTATCCAAAATAACCTAACTCAATTATTTTTAACACAAATTTGAATAAAAGTCAACTCTGAATACGAGTGTTATGGCACGCGCTTTGCGTGTGATGATGGATCGCGCTTCTTGCTTGAATTATTTTTTATAAATTGTATAAGTGTAACTCGTTCGAAAAAAATAAAATTTGCACAAATATTTAATCATATTTTTGTGTTGAAATGATATGCACTTAGTTTTAATTTTTCTTTCTAAATTGTATCATCTAATTTTTTGTTAGTTTGAATTTTTATTTTTGTTATTAATTACTAAAGAATGAATTAAATTTTTTGATGGTTAAAATTTTTATTTCTGTTATTAATGGGTAAAAAACGACTTTGAAAAAAAGTTTATTCGTTAGATCCTATTTTTAAGTGATACTAAGATAAGTGCATTTTGAATTGGTAAAAAAATTAACTGTTAGATCCTATTTTTAAATAATATTAATATTTAATAATATATGTAGAGGGGCATTTTTGGTAGTTCACGTTGATATCAAAAAAGTGTGACACCAAAGATATTACAACTATTATTAAAGATTACAACTATTATTAAAGATAACAAAGCTAAGCAGTATCAAATTAATGGGAATCATGTAACTGAAATATGTTATGTGGCATAATATGCCCTCCATACCATCTACTGGATTTGTAAAATTAACAGATGAGTTTGATGGTGATGTTAAAGCGAAAAAAAAAGATGAAGTACAAGAGAGAATCACTTCAAATCCATTCACTTATTTTCCAAATCCAACGGCCAATATAAAAGCTAAGGACACACACACATTCTCTCTCCCCCGTTGTGTTAGCAGAAAATTAACTATAATTATCTTGCAGGTATTATATACAGAAGGCAAAACGACATTTCTGCACTTCTTGACAAACATATGTGCTGTTATAGGAGGTACTTCTTAAAGCCTACCTTTTTAGTTAACATTTTTCTTGATATACCAATCTTGAAAGCCCAATCATTCGAGTCGTTTTATCTAACCAGTCAAATGTGTGTTTTCAGGGGTTTTCACAGTTGCTGGAATAGTTGATTCTTTTATTTATCACGGTCATCGGGCAATTAAGAAGAAGATGGAGATAGGGAAGTTAAGATGAGTTGTATATCACAGGGAACAAAACCAGCTAATGAAGAATAGTACATACTTTCGAAACAAGGATTAGAAAATTTTGGTTATCCACAATATATGTGTAACAATTATTTTCGAATTCAATTTGTGCTATGCTCCCTATCATTGAATAGTTTTGTAGTTTTTTTGGTTATTTATTTTCTTTTGGGATTCTTTGTTTTCTAAGTCAATTTTTGTTAATTTTTTCCCTACCATTGCGTAGTTTCTTGGTTTCTGTGTTATTATTTTCTTTGTGATTCTTTGCAGCATAGCGCTTTTGGAGAAGAAGATTTGTTATTCTACAATCATTGGAGTTTTGCATTTTTTCTTACTTCATAGTGAAGAGCTGTTAAAATCCTGAGCGTGAGATCAATGATGTGGACGACGCACATGTTGTAATGTTATGGCAAGAGCATTTTCGTTGAAGAGAGAGTTTTCATTGCATTTCTTGTCATATATCATCTCATTCTTCCAACTTGGAAAGACGAAGATAAATAAATTCCATTTGGCGTTCCTCTTTGCTCAGCAAATGTACTACCGATCATTTGCTCATGCCAATCGATGAAAGAAGAAAACAATGATAGTGCGGTTAAGAAGAAAACAATGATAGTGTGGTTAAATCGACCACGTATTCTGCAAAATAAAACAAGACAAAATGAATCGTTGATCACATAGAATGGATAAATTGAAGCGTAGATGTCAGTTTATATTTTAAAAAAAGAAAAGAAAAAAAAAGGATTGGGAAATTGCTTTTAGGATTTGCTGGGGGGGAAATGATTTTCCAGCTAGAAAATTTTGTCAAACGTCCTTCATATCTTAAAACTAAATTTTAAGCTTCAATTTTCTTTCATAAAATATGTTTCAATTTAGAAAAAAATAGATGTAATTAAGAAGGTATTTCGGTAATTTTATTGCTTTTAACATGTGTCAATGTTAGCAAGTTTTCTAACTTATAACTGTAGGCAAACACATCTTAACAGTGATCGTCAATTTGAAAACAAGAAACGTGAAATAAAAAGAATTATAAAAAAGAAGGATGGATAAAATATCTTACAAAATGGAAGAACGTAAAACAAAGAAGTTCTAAAAAGAAGGATGTCCTCAATTTTCACTTTTCTAAATTTACATGCTATCAACTTAGGTGAGTTTGTGGATATACAAGCTTTGAATTAGAGCTATATATAAATATTGATGATGTTTGCGGATAAAGGTTTGATTAAAGGTGGATAGAAAGCAAGATTGTTGTGTATTTTATAATAGTTAATAATTACTCATTAACAATTAATGTTCAAAAATTAATATTTAATAATTGATGCTTAATATATAATTATTAGATTTTAAGCATTAACGATTAATAATTAGAAATTTATGTTAATAACTAATTTGATTTTGATGTCGAAAAACAAATACAACTCGCAAACAAAACTTCAATCAAAGCGGAAAAACTAATAAATTCAAATTTAGATATACATCAATATTGTCCTACAACAACTAAACATCGCTATTCTCATATCGCATCACGTCTTAGAGCAATCATTTGTGCATTTATTGAATTTGAATCACCATGCATGGGTAGATGGTGTTCATGTCAATTTGTGACATTAAATTTTTCATTAACCATTTCTTCATAATTAGAATTTGTACAGTTATATTTTCTTATAAAATTATAAATAACACAAGTTGCAATGATAAACCGTGCTTGTTTAGCAAAATTGTATGCCGTTATCTTGTGATATATTGAATTTTTTCTTTTAAATACAGAGTGTATTTTGAGAACCATGACAAACTACAATGATAGTAGTTAAGGGTTTCATTATGCCATTTGGAACATTCTTTTAAGTGTTGAAATTTTAGAATACGATAGTGTTCATTATGATTAGGGTTGGATTCAGTTTGTCCCAAAAAATTATAGTCGCAACCATTACCATACTGATTTATATGATAATAGAAGATCATACCATTACCAAACAGAGTAATCGAAAAACCAATTCTTTAGTTTATAGTTGGTAATAAGCTTTTACCGGTTATGAGTATGATATCTATTTGTTTACAATATTTCATGTTAAAATAGTATATATTAGAAGTTGTTATTTTGTATTATATGATTATTTATCAGTTTAATTTTCTCTAGTCAAATATACAAGAAAACGTTGTGAAAGAACTTAAAATATTATACAAAACCATTTTTTCCTCCAAATATATGATAAGAATAGTATTCAATCTAGTATCATAATAGTATTTTGCTATATTTTTCATTAAATAATTACACATAAGATGTTAGATATTATATAATGAAAGGATAAACGATATACACACACACACATACATATACATACATACATACATACATACATACACGTGTATGCGCGCGCGTGCGTGCTTGCGCGTGTGTGTGCATGCGTGTGTTGTTGGCTCACGTATGTAGTAAATATAGTAGTTAACATTATTAGTAGTTCATTACCATTAACGTACAATCTATTTTCTTGTAGTTTGCCAAACCTTACCAATCGAATTAGTTAGCATTTTTCACGCACCATTTTACTTGGTAGCGGTCGATAATGGTTGGTAAGCAGTAATTGATAAAGTTAGGCATATGACAATTATGTAGTTGTTACATATATCTAACTCGATAACAAATCTTGTTCGAAATAAAAGATGTTCTTTCTATTATATATACTTGATATAATATTTCATATTAATTAATTTAATTAAAGTATATTTAGTAGAAAAATCAATAAATGATATGTTTTTGTATTGTATTTACAATATGTTGTAATTATGAGTGACTCATCACAATAAAATAAGCATATCATTTTAAATATTCATAGTCAAGATGTATCGAGACTGGATATCGATGTATCCCTTGAGACTAGAGTACATAACGCTTTTCAAATATTGAGTAATGTATTAGTCATAATTACTGGAGGCACCAAGAGATAGTTATTGGATAACCATGGATTGATTCACTCGATAATTTCCTTTTAATTAATATAACTAAGATCAGACAATATATTGATGTGACAAAATTACACTGTTCCCTTGACTTGAGAATACTTTTGATCTTCAATGTGAAAGCTCCACCTTGATTATAGTTAAGTTGTGACACGACGTCCATTGAACGACAATCGTTTGGTCGAGTGGAAGCATTGAAAGTGAAATACTATTCAAGAGAGTATTCATCTTCTCAGTTATATGAGGTTAGTATCACAGTCAACTTAAAGTCAAAGTCTTTGGCCACAATAGTTCGGTTAATAACTGTTATTACTAAACCAAGGACTTTGTGTTTGAGTCATAGAGTTAAATATAGACGACATTGGAATTTTGACCATTACCGAATTTCTTAAGTTCAAATTGATATAGTTTTGACGAAATGAATTTTTGTAAATAATAGTCACAACTAGGTAATGTTTAATAAAGTAAAATGGATTTCACTAATGCCATGTAAGCAACAAATTTGGCCATAATATCACACCACCTGCTAAGTGACGTATAAACGTTACTATTTGAATTATTCGACGTTAATTGCCGACCAAATTTTCATCTAAGAGTCACACAACTGAAACGTTGAATGCTCCTTTTACCATCCGATTTAATTAATTTATAATTGTTATAAATTAATAAATATTTATGATGTACTAATTATAAAATTTTATATGATACGTTGAATGATATTAAACAGTGTGTTTGTAATAATTATAAATATAATGAATCGATATACGATATCGATACGTGTTTAAATTGGATCTAAGTGTGATAAATATTAACAAGGCTTGAAATAAGTCAAAAGCCCATAAAGGAGCTTGAAATTTTGGCTTGGATTTGAAGGGGTAGGCCAGCTGAAATGAAGGTGGAGGCTTGCATTTTGAATTCAAAAGGAAAGAAAGAGCAAGAGAAAAAGGTGGATCTGAATTCCTCTTTTACTCCTTAGACTCTCTCTTATTTAAACACTCTAAAATTCATTTTCTAAAGTGACTTTTGTAGCCTCCTCATTGCCTCCTTTGCTGGTCGAAAAATACTTCCTCGCCTCTCCACTAATTCAAGCAATTCCAACACAAAATTAAATCAAATTCTAGCTTCGGTAGCAGTTACATTCAGGACATTAGCATTTTTTGGATTTAGAATTTGATCGAAGAAGTGATCATATTACCGGTTCAAGGTGTATCTATTTGGCTTTGGTGAATGGTACTAATCCATTTTACAATGATATAGTAAAATATATATATTGTTCGTTATACCACATATCTGTTTATATAATAATTAATTATGTCACGGGTCTATAAAATATTGTGCTGTCTTCATTATAAATATATATACATATATATGTGTGTGTACTTTTTTGAAAAAACACACACATATATGTTTGTATGTAGGTATGTATGTTTGTATATGATAATGCATATATTAATGTTCATTGTAAAAAAAGTATAATTTTGAATTAAATAATATTACTAAATTATTTAATAATATATAGACTAAAATAAATTTAATATGTAAACATATAAAGCAATTTTTAATTTAATTTTTTTTATATACATATAAAATTTCAAAAATAATACTTTTTCATATAATATATATATAATATTAATTAATAAAAAGTTGAAACTGATCAAACATACATACATACATACATACATATAAATTACTCATAAATAATTTAAAAATAAATTTATATTCTCAAATTCATTTCAAAATTTTTAAATATATTTTTATTTTAATTCAAATTTTCGTACGAAATAATAAAAAGGATTTTTTTCAGTATTAAAACAGAACCCAAAAAAATTAATTTTTTAAAAATGAAACTGTTATATGCATATAATTATATATATATATATATAATTATATATATATATATAATTATTATTTTGTTAAATACACTTTTATGCATTTTATTTATTTAAACATACTATATATAAATATTTATTTTATTACATATATATATATATAACAAAACAAAAAAATTAATATTTTAAAATTTGCATAAATATGTTTACCTAAAGTTAAAATATATTATTTTGAATTTAATATACTAAATTATTCATTTTGTAAATCTAGACCTAAAATTAAAATGTTGTACTTTGAACTTTAATTTGAAATTCATAAACTTATATTTAAATTTATAAACGCTATATATATGTATATATGTATATATATGTATTTACAACGACCCGCCTTTTCAACTTTCAAACGTTGACACTAATACATCCATGGTATTCTTATGCCAAGCACCCAAGTGCCAGAAAGACATATTGTTAGGGTAAAATAAAAAGGAAAAGAAACGGAACAAGAAAGAAGGAACATAATATCAGAATCTCGCAGTGGAACGATAACATATAATATCAAAAAAGGGTACAAAACTATCACTCTAAGGTACAAAGCATTTTAGATTTACAATTCCGAATACTATTATCAGGCTGGACAATTATAGCAACATGTCCTCACAAATGTTGATATATACATAATAGTAGTGCATCGAAAATAAGAATACTATGGTAGATGAAATATCCATCTCCTCTCCTCGAGCTCCAAGGAACATCAATAAAAAACCTGTCTTTCTCAGACTACTTGAAAGTGCACATGAAGAATTTAAAAAAACAAAAACCATGCGTCAAATATAAGTTTGGTATGAGAAACTTAAGAAATATGTAGCTAGAATTTGACAGTACTTTTGCAACCGTTCGAAGATGGTTATCCCCTCACAAGAACCACCATCTAATAAGTACATACAGTGATATAATAGATAATTTCTACGATGAAGAATATAAATCCGAAAATAGCTATGATGCTTACATTGATCACATCACAACAATATTGAGGGTACAATCAAAGCTGATAAGGTATGTTTATATAATGGATTTTCCACAAAGATCCCTTCGGTCAAGCCGAAACCCAATCTCCTACATAAGGGTCAGAAACTACCTTCGAGTATCGTATATCCCTAGATAGAATATACCTCTAGCCTCTAGGTGAACATAACCGATCCGTATCTAAAATCCCTAATCCCAAATATCATCAACTCTCATACACCACATCGATTAGCATACTTTAGATTTGGAGTTAATAATACCCTGCAACGGGTTAGCTAAACCTCAGACTATGAGGCCTACTCTGTTTTTAGCCATTTATGATGTTGAGGTTACGTCCGACTTCTTCACACAAGTTTTTATCTCTCGAACAAAACAAGAATCTTCACACAAGTCTTCACACAACATGGATTCCCACATAAGTCTTCTAACGAATGCTGACGCTGACCTCTCTCTTGGACTTAACCTTAGGATGGACAGTTCAAGCCTATAGTATTCCACTTCACAATGGCTTCCAAAACATAGAACCTGTATACCAGTTTTGAAGTGGTATCCGATGAGTGGAACACTTACCGATCTTGGTTTCTTCAAAACTAATTTGATGAATTTTCGATCAAGTTCGATAGTTGTAACGACCCAAAATTTTAGTGATTTTATTTATTAAATTAATTGAAATTTTGTGAAATTTTAAACAATAAAATTTGAAAATAAAATTTTAATATTTGGAATATGTCTATTTAAACATAACAAATGGTAAAATTTCATCTGATAATATTAAAGTTTATTTTATTGAGTAATTTTATTTCAATTTAAATTAGTTAAAAATCGATGATAATAAAATATTTTTCGAAACCAAAATATGTCAACATGAGGAAATTTATCTAGAACGCTCTGAATCAGACTGCGAAATTCGTTTTGCAAAATTCGGACGTTTCTAGCTCCGTTTTGATTTTTCCATACGGAATAACAACGTATTTCGGTACCGATTATCGACTTTTGATAGGATAATCGTACCACTGATATCTGTATACCATTTTGATTGTCTCTTTGTGCTGATCTCCATGGTCTATTCATTTCGGTATTTTGAGGTTCGGTACGTATGTATTTTGTTTTGAGAGTTTGTTATAGTATCTTCATGAACTACTATGGTACTTTAATTTCCGCTGCGAGTTATTCTGATATATCTGTGACTGTGATTCTGTGATTGTATTTCATTTTCTCCAAATTTATTTACAATGCGATATTTTGAGCAATTCAAGTCCGGCATGTGTGGATGCGAATGGTTGAAAATATCGCCCCGTTACAGTTGGTATCAGAGCTTTGGTTTTAGGCAAACCTTAGCCTGCGGAGCAAAAAAACTCATTAGAGATAGGGTATTAGAACGAGAGAAATCAATCTCAGAATCCTTTCTTTGTGAGAGAACGTATTTTCGAAGTATAAAATGATTTCCAAATGATTTTTTTAAAGTATTTTCAAAGATTATATTAGTATAAAGTTTTTCTTATTTTGAAATCAAGATTTTTCTAAACTTCACCTTGTTAGAAATCTCTTGGTTAGGATTCATATCGATTAGGATTCCTTGAACTTTGGAATGCTTCCCACTTGTTCTGAAATTTAGCCTTGTCTTTCCTATTTTACTCTTTTGATCTTGGAGCATTCCATAACTCCACATTTAAATGACCTCTCTAAAGATCGGTGATTTCGCCCATCTTGGAATGATTTGTAAAGGGGTGAATCTCCTTTACAATTGGCATTGATTCACCGGAGATTTCTATATCCTCGGTTTATGGTGCTATCTATCTCCTGCACTACCTAGATTCTATCTCTAGCAATCGAATGTCGATTTGCCTTAGATTCCCGAATTGACGCCCGCAATTTATATAGGCTTATCCATCTTCTATTATTGAATTATCTAATCTTAGTTCGAGCTTATCTTCAAACTAGGATTCTATTTGATTAGAGTTCCTCTAAATTCGAATTTCTATTTATTTTGAAATCCATCCTTGAATCATCCCTTGGAAATTTGTGTTTGGTTGTATTTTGAAATTGTGCATACATCGAAATTATTATTTCGATAAGGATGGCCATATTTTATATATAAAAGTGAAATGTTTTCGATAAGGATTATATACCTTTTAAAAATGAAAATTTAAAATTTCAAAAGGATTTGAAATTTTGAAATTTTATAAGAATTTGATTCATATAAAATGATTTATAACTGAAAGGTTTTTGAATTTGAATTTCGAGGAATCGAACTCCGATGTTTTGAAATCGGTTTTAAGATTTTGGAAAATATATAATATTAATATGAATTAAAGATATTTTCTGAATAAGAAATGTTTCAAATATATTTGAATGAATTCCAATGATTTCGAAGAGATTTCAAAGAAGTTTCAAGAAAATACAAGTCCAGATCCCACTTATGTCGCTGGAAAATAATTTCGGTGATGAATACATGCATCATTGACATTGATTTTCGTGTTTCTGAGTGGGGAGAGGCCACTCTAGTAGCTTTGCTATGCGAGTGATTTTGTGAAACCAAATTTAGATTTTAGATTTTGAAGTATGGTTTGATATTCGAAAGATATATGTATATATATTTGAAATGATTTAAAGTAAGTCGGTGTTCAGTCCTCGAGATTCAGATTTGTTTTGGTATAACACTATCTTTCGGAATTGGTTTACTGATTTGTTGGTGATTTCCAACTCTTGGATTGAAAATATGATTTCTTCGACTATTTTGAAGGTTCAGGCACTTCCAAATCAAGGTTAACTTTTCAAAGCTAAGAAATTTTGAAAGGTATAGGGTATTTGATAAAGAATATAAGTTTAGTTTGGTATGAGTAATGTATAAAGTAATATGATTTTGTATAAGTTTGAAACTGTTTGTTGAGTCAAATAAATAAGACTATTTTGAATTATACTGGTATGAAATATAGATTTTAAATGTTTTGAATAAAGTATATATATAGAATAATAATCTTTCCAATGGTAAATTGGATTTTCCATATGGAAATAAATAGTTTTAAAAAGAGATGTTTTTAAATTTAGTAACCATTTTAGATATTTTGATGATTGAAATGGTTTGGAAAGGATTTAATCTTTATTTTGATAAAGAATGTGAATTTGAAATGATAATTGATTTTAATAAATGAATATTTGAAGTTTATATTTGTATGAAAGGATATTTGGATTACTTGTAATTTGAGTTTATTTAAAAATGATGGATTTATGAAATGAATATTTCAAAACTAGGTAATAACGAAGTAAAATTTGAGATATATGAAATTATAAATTTAGTTTTGGAATATGGTATATTTAAGCTTTGAAATATATTAAAGAATGAATAGTTTATTTTATGGATCAAATCTTTATTTGAAATTTGATAATATTTGAAATGGTTTTGTTGGAAAACTAAATTGAATTGAAACCGATGGTTTGAATTGAATTAAAATTTGGAAATTTTAGGTTCGGGTTTAATCGAATAAATTTGTGAAATGTAAAGAATTAAAGAAATGTTTTATGATATCAAATGTATGATTTCGAAATGTTATGATTTTCAAAGTGTAATGAGTTCAAGTATTTTGGTTTCGAAAGATTTATAACTTTGGAAGTATTATGATTTTTGAAAGTGAATATATGTTTGAAATGGAAATGAATTTGTTTGACCTAAATTTTTGTTTATTTGGGAATTTGGATTATTTTCTAAATCTATTGTTTTAGGAAACTTTGAAACTAAATATATATAATTTGGAAAAATGATTTGGCGAAATCATATATATTTTGAAACTGAATTGATATTGAAAAGGAATTGAAATTGAGAACCTTATTTTACTAAATACGTGATTTGGGAGTTATCGAACTTATATAAATGGATTTGTTTATGTATGAAATTTATTTGAAAACCATTGATTCGAAAAGGAATTCATACTCAATTTGGAAAGAGAAATCTTATATAATCGAAGTCTATACAAGTGTGATTTGATATACTATTGATTTTGGAAAGTATTTGATTTGAAATGAAATCTTATATATAATGGACTTTATATAAGTATGATATTTGAAAGTGATTTGAAAGGTACTATATGATACATATTTTTGAAGTAAAGATATTGAAAGTGTCTTCTGCTTGATATCCGCTTTGTGGCCACACTGTGGATTCATTCTATCGATGTTATTCTATCTGATTTGGGTTTTTCGGATATGATACTCGAGTGTCCATCGAATTCCATGGCGATCTCAATGGTCTTACGAGCGCGACTGCATAGCGCAACTGCCTGGCTGAGATGACCTAGGGGTACGGATTGTTTTCTGGGGGATTCAGGCGTGACTATTGTGTATCCTGTAATCTATGTAGGTCGCATTAGTAGCGAAACTGCCTGGATGAGACGGCCTAGGGGTACGAATTGTTTCCTGTGGGATCCAGGCGTAACCATTGTGTATCATACATTCTACTAGTTGTCATGGCGTAACTCGCAGGGCTGAAAAAGCTTAAGGATATGGATTGTTTCCTGGGGGATGCAGGCGTAACCATTGTGTATCTGCGATCCATGGTTAGACAAATGTTTTGGTTTGGTTGATTTGTTTGGATTGTACTTTCCATATATGTTTTTAAAAGGATTTTTCAACTATTTTCACTAGGTGTTGAAACAAGTCTACTAAGTACTTGGAGAATTCTAGCTTTGCACCTGATCAACGCATGGCCAGAGTCTGCAGGAACAGAAGTAAACTTGTTAAGACATCGAGTTATAGAAGTATGTTGATAAAGTATTATATAAAGGATATTTTGATCATTTATTTTACTTTCCTAAATAATTTAAAATGCTTTAAAATATTGTTTACTTCGAACTATCAGATTTGAATCAAATGACTATTCATCATATTATAAAATGTTTAAAATGTTATAAATATACAATTTTTAAATTGAAATGTATATGGTTTTAAAATAATGTCCATCCTTGTCATTCAACCTACTTTCCCTCCTAACTATTTCTACCTTTTTCCTCTTCGAGGGTCCTTTCTTGTGGAAAGAGTTGGTTCTTTGGCTTATCGTTTAGATTTGGCTGAGAAACTTTCTGGAGTGCATGATGTATTTCACGCCTCACATCTCCTATAGTATCTTCTTGACCCATCTCTTTTTGCTCAGCAAACTGCTCTTGATAGTTTGGATATTTAGCTTAATCTGACTATCGAGAGTAAGCCACTTCATATTGTCAGCAGAGGTACGAAGCAGCTAAGAAGGAAATCTATTAGTCTAGTTAAAGTATTGTGCAAGTACTGATGATCGAGAATGTACCTAGGAGACGGCTGAGAGAATACGTGCTTCGAATCCGAAATTGTTTTTTTTCCAGGTACTATTTGTTGTCTATCGTGCTTTTCCTTATTTTCCTTGTTCGTTCTTTTTGAGGACGAAAAGATTTGAGTGGGGGAGAGTGTAACAACCCAGTATTTTGTGATTATTTTAATGATTTATTTTAATTATTTAAATTGAAACTCCTGATTTAGAAACTTTATTTTATTTATTAAAATGAATAAATTTTGTTATTTTAAATTATTTTTGTGTGAATTATAGTTTCAAACCTGAACAAATAGAATATTTTCCAGAAAAGTGGATTTTTGGTCAATCTGTTCAAACTTTGACTTTTAAATTTAAAATTTAAATATTTGTACTTTTTAAATTTTATCTTTTATTATGAAAATACATTTAATTTCAAGAATATTGCTTTTCGTTTCGTTGAAATCCGATTTGTATTGTGAAAGTTATGCTTTTTACAATATTGTATGTAAATTGATTTATTTAATAAAATTATCTATTTTAAATTATATAAATAATATTTTTATTTTTCATATCATGTTCTAATATGTGTAATATGACATGTTAGGTATATATTTTATTTTTAAAACATTTTAAAGTGATGTTATAATTTTCCAAAGCTTACTGTATTTTATTTTCAATTTTTATAACCTAGTTTTTATTTTTAAGTTATTTTCTTAATTTAATTATATTTATTTAGAATTAATTTGTTTATTTATATGCATGCATTTTTTTTTGTGTTTTTATCTTTATTTATAAGTATTATTAGGTACATAAAAACTTTCCAAAATTTATTACATTTATTTCCAAAATTTTAAGTCTAGTTTCCAATTTTTGCTATTTTTCCTAATTTAATTATATTTAATTAATAGATATTTATTTATTTATTTATTTTTGTTTATTTACTATATTTTCGTGTTTTTATATTTATTTATAAGTATTTTTCTGGTATTTAAAATTTCAAAAGAAAATATGGAAATATGAAAAGTTTGTGACTCTTTAAGTGCCTGTCTTTTCATATTCAACCTACCTTTTCAACACAAATCAACACATCACTTCAATTTCTGCCATAAACACTTTCTTCATCCGAACATTTGTTTCCTTCTCACGTGAAAATTTTCCCTCAAACCCTAGAAAAAAATTCGGCCATCATCCAAGAGCAAAAGTTTGGTAAATTTCTATTCTTTTTCACTCTTTTCATTGTTT
The DNA here is from genome assembly GCA_030765085.1 of Allium cepa. Taxonomy (NCBI): domain Eukaryota; kingdom Viridiplantae; phylum Streptophyta; class Magnoliopsida; order Asparagales; family Amaryllidaceae; genus Allium; species Allium cepa. Next base: position 181,883,249 of record CM060940.1, read on the forward strand.
TTGTTTGGATTTTGCACTTGCTTCATCTTCTTTGTGTTCGGCCCTCCTTACTCCAGCACCTTGGCCGCCTCCACCACCACCTATTCCAGCCACCATCCCCTTCACTCCACTGACCATCCATGGCCGAAGCCCTATAGGATGTTGATCCACCAAAAAATGATGAAACTCCACCTTAAAACTTCATAGCCGAGCCTTCCATTGATCCACCACTCCACCATCATGCTTTGGCCGACCATCCACCACCACCACCAGCCACAACCTAAGACTAGGACCCATGCCCCACCTGTAGTTGATCGTACCATAACAGGCCATGACCAATAGTCCCTTGGTCGAAGACATTTTGGCCTTGAACTCCATGTTGTTGCTTGTAGTTGTGTGTTGATGCACACATATGCCTTCATCTCCTTCATATATTGTTATGGCCAACCTATTTGACCTCAATCTGACCTTAACCTGATCCAAAACCATCCTATAACAGCGCTCTTCTAGTCCATAGCTGAAGCACAAATGGTTGAATGCAAGTGCAAAAGTTCAACTATGTATTGTGCTTATATTTCTAGCTTTGTTTATAATAGTTTGGTTTGAAATTTATGTATTGTACTTTGTTTTGTTTGTCATGCAACAAATAAATTATCTTTGGCCCTACCACTCTCGAATCATTATCGTGCTTTCATGCCTTTGGGGATTTCAGTTTGTGTACTTTGGTTGTTGTCTTCAGCTTATACCTGTAAGTAATTCTCACCAGACAGTATTTATACTTATATGACTAGTAAACTGATCACATTTGAATCTGTAAAATATATCACCATGCTATATTTGCTATATTATGATCATATTATATTCACCATGCTTAAACACCTGTTATATCATCTGTTACTATTATCCAATGCTATTCTGTTATTTAATCAGTTTATCACACTGCAAGTTCCCTTTAGATTCTATCACTATGGGTTGAAATGATACATACCCGAACGGACTTTAGAATATGGAAAATCGTTATGGGCTGAAATGATATGCCTAAACGATTTTCAATTATTTCATTTTACTTGGGACTGCGGGTTTGAAATGAAAAAACTCGGGTTTTCTTTGTAAATTACGGATTGAAATGATATATTATCCGTATCACTTTACCTAGGCTAGAAAATTTAATACAGACTCGTGGTTAATATAAGTTTTTCTAAATTTTTTAAAATATTTTAGAAATGTAAATATTATATATTTTGATTTAAACTTAATTAAAGATGAATTTATAAAGTATTATTGATTTTCTAAAAATTTATAAGGGAAATAAATTAATGGTAAAGTTAGAAATTTGAAATATAAGTTATCTTGGAAATTTTGATTTGGTTATAAATGGAATTTGAATTAAATACGAAAATATGATAAATTTATGATATTTGGAATTAAAATGAATATAAAATGATTTTATAATATATTAATGATTTTTGAATAAATTAAGATTTGAAATAAATGAATATTAAGTTGAATTTTGAAATATAACTTAAATTGGAAATTCATGAATTTTGTTTAAAAGTGAATTTTAAGTTAAGTAAATAAGGTGAAAAATTAGTTATATTTGAAAATTTAAACTTAAGTGTTAAGTTAAAATTTTAATTTAATGAATTGAAATTTAATGCTTGAATTTAATATGTGAATTATTATTAAATTTGAATTTTTACTGAATATTTAACTTTATAAAACCATGAATATAAGGATAATTAAATGATTGTTTTAAAAGTGAAAATGTATGATTTCATAAGTTTAAAATGAATTAAATAAAAATTTAATTGTTTATGAAAGTATAGTGAATATTCGAAATTTAATTAACAGCGTTTTTGAAATGCTATTATTCTAATATAAAGGATATTGCAGCATTTGTAAATGCTGTAGTTGATAGAAATGAACTAAATGGCTAAATTTAATTAAGGGCTATTATAGCACTTTGTAAGTGCTGTAGTTGCTAGATTTAACTAAAGTTTTATTTGAACCAAAGTAACCCTATTACAACATTTTAAATGCCGTCTTTTGTTAAATTGAACTGTTTTAAACATAACTTTCTGTAGCATTTTCTAAGTGTTGTGAAAGTTGAATTTTCACTGTTTTAATGAATTTAAGTGAATAAATGAACTTTGAAAGGGCTAAAATTTTGGGAATTAAATATTTGATTTTAAATATAATGACTTCAAATTCTAATGGTTTAAATGTAGTAATTTTATTTGAAATATAAACCATTTTGAAATGTGACTTGGAAGGATATTTAAATTAAATAAAATGAATGTGGTTTTGGAAATATATGATATTTTGATATTTGAATTTGAAATGATATTGAATTTTGAAATTGATATTTGATTTAGAAGTATAAAATAACATTTTGAATTTTAACCACGAGATGTATTTAATTTATAGTTTAACGGATCCTTAGAGTATGGGCGGTCCCAGGCATTCTTTAAGTTACTTGTATCTTTATTACAGTTCACTTGAGTTGGTTTACATTATATAAGTATATATATGTCCTGACTCGAGTGTTTTGTGTTTTACTTTATGATCGTGTCAGCCTGAGTATTTACAACTTAGCTTTGGATTTCTTTTCTGGAGCTAGGAATCGCTGGAGGTTCTGCTTGTCTAGTTATCTATTCTCTTTCAGTTTTAGTTGTTCTATTTCAGCTCTGGTATTTATAAACTTCTATGTACTTGAGATTTCTATTGTATACGTTTACACTGATATTATGTATTTTGTTTTGAGAGTTTGTTATAGTAGTTTCATGAACTATTATGGTATTTTAATTTCCGCTGCGAGTTATTATGATATATTTATGTCTGTGATTCTGTGATTGTATTTCATTTGCTCCAAATTTATTTACAATGTGTTATTTTGAGCAATTCAAGTCCGGCATGTGTGGATGCGAATGACTGAAAATATCGGGTTGTTACATTATGCGACAGAATGATGACAATGGTTCGTTGTAACGGTACTTTTAGTTGTGACTTTTAACTTCCTATCCTTTTCAAATTTGAAACATGCAACCCAAATGAGCAATAAATTGCTTTAATTATTCAGCTAAAAAGATGGTGACCGTTGTCATTTCTTTCCCTTTATATTTATTCGTCCACTGTTTACTTTATTCGCCTTTACAATCCATTTCACTATCTCTCTTCGTATTCTTTCCTCTGTCAGTTCATTTTGAGGTCTCTTCAACTTTTCACTGTTTATGCTTGTATAGAGTTGTAATCATTTTTCTGGAAACTTTTTTCTTTATGGCCTCAAAAGCTATTTTCCTTCTCGTTTACAGCAACCCCTGTTCATCTTGTCTTTCCATGCCGAACTCACATCTTCTTCTCTCTATAAAAAATGTAACAGCCGCTCATTCACGTGAATAAGCTCGTGACCGCCCCCTTCTTGCTCTGTCCATCACCAAGCCTAAGTGGCCTCTCCACCTGCCTTGTTTCCACCTCCAGCCCGAAACCCATGCTGGCCACCCATTCCTCTTCTCACGCGTCGGAATCTACTACCCCATAGCCGCCGTACCCACCTCCACTTGACCACATCTCCACCTGCGAGCATCTCAGTCGACTTAGCCACCTCACTTCCAGATCAAGGCGAGACCCATCAACCTCATCTCCTCTGGCTCGGCTATCCTGTCTTCTTGCCGATGTTATATAGATATTTATATCTGTGTTATTATATATAGTTTTATTTCGTTATATCATCTTATATATGATTTTGTATATATTGTATAATATGATATTTTAAGATGTAATTGGTTTGTGTGAATTTTTTTGGGCCTGTTTACATTATATAATTTCTTGAGAAATACACACACACACGCAGTTATCAGATTTTAAGTATTAGCTTTGACAGTGCATTAGTGATATGTTTGACAGCAAAATAAGTAAAGAATGTTAGTTCGTAAGCTAGTTTATATATATACTACAGATTAGTTTTATACACATATAAAGGTTTACAACCTCTAAATGATGCATCTGTTTGTATATATTAAGTTATATAAACTTTGGATACAGCAAAAAAATATATATCCCGCAATATATGGTTGATTTTAATGTTAAGATATAACATACGACTATTATATTTGTAATGATTTTGTGATATCTTATAAGTTAGTTTATGGATACAAGATCTTTGCTTGTAACTCACATATACATAAGTTATGTAATATTTTTGAAACAGTTTTTAATAATAAAATATATAAGTGATATATACAAACTGTACCTTTTATATAAGCTGTTTTGTTTACTCATTTGTTTTAATCCCAGCTTTGGCTTTTTAATGGGTATACTCTATATTATATAGTTGTTAGCTGTATTTACATATTATATAAGTATGTACATCCTGTGCACCAAAGTTTATTTATATTTTCTTTGTAATGACCCAAAATTTTAGTGATTTTATTTATTAAATTAGTTGAAATTTTGTGAGATTTTAAGCAATAAAATTTGAATATGAAAATTTATTATTTGGAACATGTATTTAAAAACATAGCAAATGGTAAAATTTCAATTAATTATATGAATATTGATTTTATTGTGTAATTTTATTTCAATTTAAATCAGTTAATAACAGTTGAATTTAAAAGTGTTCCGAAACCTAAATATGTCAACATGAGAAAATTTATTTAGAACACTATTAATCAGATCGCGAAAATCGTTTCACGATATTTGGACGTTTCTATTTCCGTTTGGATTTTTCCGTATGGAATAACAACGTATATTGGTACCGATTATCGACTTTTGATCGGATGATCCTATCACTGATAGTTGTATACCGTTTCGATCGTCTCGTCGTGCTGATCTCTGTTGTATATCCAATTTTATGTTTTGAAGTCTGGTACGTGACAGAATCTGTAAAACGTTAGACCGTAACAGTACTCAAATCTTAACCTTTTGGGTCCTTGTGTATTCATCTATCAACTGTTGGATTTAAAGCAGCCTGTTGCTTTTCACATCCCTGAATTCATCCTGTACGTTTTCAATTCCGATTGGTCCAAGTTATAAGGTTGCTCCACTTCTTTAATTGTCTTTGACTTGTACCACGCCCTGTCCATTTCAGTTCCACTTTTTTTTCACCTGACAGCTGTTTATAAAAGAAGGTGTCAGGCCATATATGTTTTGAAGCCTGTCCATTTCCTTTCGCGTTCATTTTCCTTTCATCTTTTATTTTTCATTTCGTTCACTGTTATTGCCAAACTGTGACAGGCCATCTCAATCATTCTTCCTCCTCTATATACTTTTTTCTACTCTCCCTTTTCTTTTTCTCAGCCTCAAACTTATGCCAACCCAAATGCACAACAAAACTTCTCTGTCCACATCACCGATACAGCATCCACCATCAGCCGAACACCCGAGTGCACCCAGCCTCGCGTAACCACCCTATAGCCTTAGGCATCCCTCCGTGCAGCAACCACCCTCTGCCTCTCGTTTTCCACCGACCTTACTCCGCCTTTAAACGCCATCTCTAACCCGCGACCCGACCACCTTCCTCGGCAATTCAGCACCGCGGACCCAACAGCTCTCCCCTAGCCCACGCAGTCAGCGTGACCCGCACCCCTTCACCACCCAGCCTATCTGATCCCCTCCTCTTCTTAAAAAAGTAAGTTTATGATTTCTTCATATATATATATATGTATGTGTATATATACACACACACATATACATATATACTGTTTTATATATATGTTGATACTGTGGTTTATATGTATAATATATATACTAGTCTGCATGGGTTTGTGTATTCCAAGGTTTATATGTGGAAGTGATTTGGATACATGTATATGGTGCACTATAATTACATTATGGGTTAGTTTATAATATATATCTGTTTAATTTAAAAACAATGATTTTGAAATGTGTATATATATATTTAATTTAAAAATGTGTTTGTATTTAAAATACGATTTTATATATATAGTTATATATTGTTCATCTATACCAATTATTTTCATCGATCCAGTTCTGGTTTGATTTCGTCTATTCTTATTTATCAGCTTTGTTCATCCAATTCGCATTCAATCTTGCTTTGCTTTGGATTCGTAACCCATTTCATTTGTCGAACCTCTCCAGCCTCGGAAGATGAGCAATCACTCACGATTAACATTCTTGTATTTATTAAATTTGATTTCAATTGAAGCGACAATTGAAATATACTGTTGTAGTTATTTAAATTGTTATATATCTACCATTATCTTCAATTGCTCACTTGTGGGATATGACACCATATCCGGTTGTTTATACTATATTGTTATTGATGATACATGCCTGTTATTGTTATTATCATATCTGTTATCACTCTGCAAGTTCCCTATTATTATAGAATCCACTATGGGTTGAAATGATACATACCCGAACAGACTTTAGAATAAGAAAAAATCGTTATGGGTTGAAATGATAGACCCAAGCTGTGATGTCCCGGAAATTTCAAGTAAAATTAAATGTGATAATTCCTTTTATAAATTATTTTAATGAAATTGTTATTTTCAAACAATAATGATAATCGGTTATTTAAATATAGATAAATATTTTTTTTAAAAAATAGAATTATTAATTACAAATTGAAGTTGGGTTTGTTTAAAATATATATGTATTGTAGAATATATTTTTAATTGAATTTTTTTATATTGGATTTGAATTTGAATTTAAATGTGGAAATTTAAAAGAAGTATATCTTAAATATATTTTAGGATAAAAATATATTATATATAATTTTATTTTGAATATAATTGGTTTTTATTTTATTTTCTTTAAAAAAAATTTATACATATATAAGCGTTTATTAATTAGTAAATAAATACTAAAGCCTTTATTTAACATTTAAAAGTTAATTAAATTTGCAAAATTACAAGTGTTTATATATAAATCTTTTTAATTATAAGTGTAAGGTGATTAATTAATAAAATGACAAGTGCTAAATTTTAAGAAAAGTGTCACTATTATTTTTCATTTTCTTTTATTTTTAGTAAATCCAAATTTGCATTACATAAACTCCTATCTATTTACTTCATTTCTTTTTCCTATTTCCTCTTTCCAAAGCAAAGAAAACTCAAAATCAAAACCTGTAAATATTCTCAACTGATCAAACCAAAATCTTCAACCAGAAATCTGTAAAACATTTTGCAATCCACTAGAAAATCGAAACTGTAACCAAATTTTCAAACCTGAAATTAGAAGAAAATACAACATCAGTTTCCTAAGTTTTTATACTTGAGATCAAAGCCAGCTAACACAAGATCTCAAAAACAAGATCTGTAGAGCAGATTCTAATGCAAAAATCAAGCTTTGGGTTCAAATTAACAAATCATAGCCTGGATCAAGCAATAACTTTTCTACTAGATCAACTCAGTTTTTAAATTAAAAGCAACAGTTAAAATCAAGATCAGGAAGCAAATTCAAAATTTGCAGAGCTTCTCTGATTCTTCCAAAGGTGAGTAAACTATTATTTTTAAAAATAAATCTGTCTAAACTTTGATTCATGTGATTAATGTTTGAAAAAAAATTATGGTAAATGATTTCATAAATATACAAAATGCTTGCATGTCTATATTTAGGTATGAGTTGATTATGCATGTCTGTATATTAATATAAATGTCTTTGTTCTTAATGCAACAAGCTAAGTTAAGTCCAAAAATTTAAAATCTTTTTCTCTAATCCCTTATAGATGGTGATGTAAGAACAAATTATGTTTGAATCAACAAATTCTAAACTTTAAATATTTTTTTAGTATATTTAGAAAGAAATTAACTAGAAATTAGAAATATAAAGTGAAAGGTAAATTCAAGTCAAAATTTGATTGTTAAAATTCCAAGTCTTGATTGCATGATTGGATTCGTGTTTGAAATCCATGATTTTTGGTATGGATTTAATGATTTTTAAGTTTGTGAATTGTGAAATATTGTGTGTTGATCTCGATGTGTGGAAGGTAGCTCGAGGGTAGAGGTGTTCAAGAATAATGGTCAGAAGGTTCCAGTTTCACCTGGTGTTACGGCGGGCGGTTTTAGGGTTTAATCTTAGTTTTTAGTCTGGGATGTTCATGCAGCGATCTCGTCGTCATGCTAGCAAAGGGGTGAACCGGAGGTGGAGGAAAGGGAAGATAGAGGCAAGGCTAAGGCTTGGTCAGAGTATCAGATTTTTCTGATGATCTGATGTGGTGATCCTGGAGGTTTATGGTGACCTGGTGCTTTCTGTTGGGTGTTGAATTGTTCAAATTCAAATCAGGGTGGTTCATGAGGAAACTATGTAGTTGGATGGATCGGAGTGATCAACGGCAACATGGGATGGCGTTGGAGTTGGTCAAAACGGCACCGATGCCATGTGCACGTACACGCGTGTATGATATTCTTTTAGGTTGTGGTTTCATTGCTGGGTAGGGTGAGGCTTTCGAAGAAGAACTCAAGAACGATGGAGATTGGCTCGAGATAAGGTTCGTGTTGGACTCTAGTGCGTACCGTTGAGTATGGGTAGGAAGAAGCTAATTTTAGGCCGAAAAGATTTTAGGCCAGGGAGATTTTAGATTATATCAAATGAAGTAAGAAATTAAGGGGAAGAGAAAGTTTTTGCTTGAATGTTAACTCGGGGTTATGTGGGGTTATGCTCGGGTTATCTCTGTCGGTCGGGAATGTAGAGTTGGGTCATCGACGCTTAGCGGCAATAGCTAGGGTGATCAGAGCACCACCATTGTGCTATGCAGGTGCACATGTGCCTGCTGTGTCAGTAGCCTGGGTAAGGGTTGATGACTCGAAGTGAGGTTCGAAAATGAGGTTGTGTAGCTCGAGTTTGCCCACGGGTTTAACGCGAGTGCTAAAGTATATTTCGACATAAAAAGAAAAAAAAATTATTAGCAAAGTTTTTGCAAAGGAATGGAAGTAAATGAAGAGCTCGAGCCCGGACTCGAGCCAGGGTCGGGTAGAATCCGAAGCAGTTTCCAAAATGCAGATTTTAAAAAGTTCGTTTTAAGAAAAAAGTTTAAATTTTAAATTGAATCTAATTCTAAACTATTTTGTAAATTAACTATTTCTAAAAAACATTAATTTAGTAGATTCGAAATTTTATTAACTTGAAATTTGTTAAGTTTAATTGGCAAGTTATTTCAAATCTTAAATTCGAATTTAAGTTAAATTAAAAATGGAATGTTTTGAAAGATATTTAAATTATGTTAATGGTAAGTAAGTCATTGAATAAGATAAAGATTTATCTTAAAGGTTAATTAAATTTTTGATAATTAATGACTAACTAATGTAATTAATTAAAGGTAATTAATAGTTGTGATTGCTTGTTAAATGTAATCAATTAAGAGAGTAATTAATGAAGTAATCGGAGGATCATTTGTTAATAAGATAGATTAAAGGTTAATAAATGTGGATGGCCAAAGAATAATTAATTTGTGTAATTAATTAAAGGCTAATTACTTAATGTAATTAGAGAACAATTAATCAAGGATGGTTAATTGAGAAAACAATTAGAAATAATTAAATAATTGGATAAAGTCAAGTAAGCAGGATTATAGGTAAACTAAGTAATTTAATTAATTTAATTTAAGATTAAATTAAGTTAAATAGAGATTAATTATCTTGCTTATCGATGATTGAATGGTATTGGATGTTTTGATAAATATCTGGTTTGATAGTCTGTGATGTTTCGTGAATATGATGTGTCTGGTTAAACTGAGAAAATGTGAATTGTTTATCTGATGATAAATTACCATAAATGTGACATCCTGTATTCAAATTCAACTGTTTTCACTAAACAACTGTGATTAAAGAGGACATTGAATTCGAAGAGACCAGAATCGGGTAGCTGAAAATACCCGAAACCACTTCGATTTGAAATCTTCTATAATTCTTTATAGACTGGATATGTATAATCGATAGGCTGAAATGGAATGATTTAAGTAAATTGGACCATTTAATCTAAATTGCGATAGTTAGAAATTGATGTGTGAAATAAGTGACGTCTTTAACAAAATTATGAATTTGTAAATTGATACGAGTTACCCCGGGTTTGAAAATAAGTTTCATGTATTAGTATTCCTTGTTAGATGGGTTTATGCTGGTTTCCAACCTAACCCGGGTGTTACTTTGATGTAATGCTCGGGTCAGACCGAGTATTACAGGTTTTCAAGTAAGGACGTTCTGGAGCTTAAGAGGCGAGCTGGATGGCGGGAACGTATGGAATGTATTCCGTTGTAATATATTGTAGTTATCTGGGACATGTTGATTTTAGCTGTCCATTGATTGTGAAATATTGTAACTCTGATGTGTATAAATGTAAATTGACAAATATAGTTTTCTTTGTATAACTGTTATTATTTGATATTATATTTTGATCCGTTGCGAACGTGAGATTCTGTGACTTGTTTTCTATTTATTCTTTGATGCAGCGGATGATACGGATTGACGACGAAATGTAGGTTTCATGTCAAACTAATCGAATAATGATTAGATGAATCAATATGAATTGATGGATTTAAGGAATACCGAAGGCTCAAATTCGTTGATCACAAAGATACCGAATTCTAGCTATCTTCGACACGTTGATCGCGCACGATACCGTGAAAGAAGATCTACAATTCTTCGAGCGTTGATCAAGCGCACTTGATTCCACGAATTGGCTTCAACGATCGTTGATTCGAGCGCACTTGAATAACCGAAAGTGGAGATAGGAGATCACACTCAACTACCAATTTAATGGAGGCACAAAGCTTCACAAACAAAAGTTTATTCCAAAATCAACCAAGAGTTACAAATGACCCATCATGCCTATTTATAGGCTTACAACACACGGTTCAACTTAGGTCGCTAATGACTTAGCTGTGAACGACTCAACACACACGGCCTAAGTACACTCACGCGGTTTATGACCTAACATAGCCCAACGACTTAACATCATACCAGTTACAACATGTAACGACCTAAGAAACACAACACAACTCAATATATACAACACGAGTTACGACCTAAAGAAAATATAACCTCACCACGAGTTAAAAGTATACGACTTACAAACAACGACTCAACATGACATGACTTAAAGACAAACGACTCATCATAGTTACAATAACAAACTGGAGCGACCTAATACTGATACGCGACTTAGAGATCAACGACCTAAAGACACGTCACATCTTCTGCGGCATAACTTCATGCGACCCGAGCGACTTAGGAGATAAGGTCGTTTGCGACCTAAAGAAACTGGCTGGTACCATCATATGTTGGTCTCGGTAGGTCGCTGGAGCGCCGTGGCTAGGTCGTATCTCGTTTGAGCGACCTTTCAACTCGTTTACCTGCATTTTCATCTCTTTAATTCATTCACTCTTCATCCCTTTAAGTCACACATGACTTAAGCTTAGCTTGTCTTCATCATTAGGTCGTTGGAGCGACTTACAGGTGATCTTAGGTCGCTCTCGACCTAAGTCTTCATCCAGCTGGGCTGCATCATCCTCCCCTGGTTGGGAGAAATTCGTCCTCGAATTTAAAAGTTCTTCCCCATTAGATTGTTCATCTCCATAATAAGGTATAAGATGTTTAACGTTAAACATGTCAGAAATGTACACATCCTCCGGTAGCTTCAACTTATAAGCATTTTCATTGATCCGTTTCACAATCTTTACAAGACCAATCTTTCGAGCTTCAAGTTTATTGTATGTTCCCACTGGAAAACGATCCTTCGTTAGTACAGCATACACTAACTCTCCTTCATTAAATTCAACACTTCTTCGCTTTAGATCCACAGATCGTTTATACTTATCATTCGTCTTCTCCAATCGTTCCTGAATGATTTTATGGCATTCTGTTAACCCATCAACAAAATCAATAACCCGTTTAACTGTCCCCTTCGATAGTGGCACTATCACTAAATCCAACGACCCCTTTGGTAAGCTCGAATATACAATCTAAAATGGACTGAAACCCGTACTATGGTTGATAGCATGATTATGAGAAAACTCTGCTTGACATAACTTCACATCCCAACTCTTCAGATTATCCTTCACAAGACACCGCAATAAATTTTCCAATGATCTATTCACAACCTCCGTTTGTCCATCAGTTTGCGGTGATAAGAACTACTGAAATTCAGCTTCGTTCCCACCATCTTCCACAAACTCAGCCAAAAATGACTCAGAAATCTGGTATCCCTGTCGGAAACTATAGATTCTGGTAAACCATGCAAACGATAGATCTCTCTAAAAACAACTGTGCCACATGTAATGCATCTGCTGTCTTCTTACAAGCAATAAAATGTACCATCTTCGAGAAACGATCCGCCACGACATATATAGAGTCATTTCCCCATTGAGTCCTCGGCAAACCCAACACGAAAGCCATGCTTATATCTACCCACGGTTTTGTAGGAACAGGTAAAGGCATATACAATCCCGCATTTGTAGCTGTCCCTTTTGAAACTTGACAAACATGCTATCTACGTACAAACTTTTCAACTTCCCGCCTCATCGACGGCCAAAAATAGGATTGAGAAATCAACTGCAACATACGATTTCTACCCACATGGCCTTCTTCATATAACTCTTTGATAATCTTTATTCTCAAGCTGCCTTCTGGTATGCACAATTGATTCCCCTTGAACAAGAATCCATCTACCAACACGAATTCATCAGTACTCCCATCCTTGACTTTGTCAACAAACTTCGTAAAGTAAGGATCTTCTTCAATCAACTCTGGTAATAGTTCAAACCCTGTCACTTCAACCTTCATTGTTGTCAACAAATGACTCCTCCTGCTTAAAGCATTAGCTACACGATTCATCACCCATGATTTATGCTTAACAACAAAAGTAAACTGCTGTAGATACGCGACCCATGAAGCGTGCCTAGCTGAAATTTTGTCCTGCCCTTGCAAATGCTTCAATGCTTCGTGATCCGTATAAAGAACAAACTCCTTCTGAAACAGATAACGTCTCCAGTGCTTCACAACTTGAACAATTGCGTAAAACTCAACATCATAAGTGCTATATCTCAACTTAGCTCCAGACAACTTCTCACTGAAATAAGCAACTGGTTTTCCTTTCTGACTCAATACTCCTCCAACCCCAACCTTCGATGCATCAGTATGTAACTCAAACAACAATTGAAAATCCAGCAATACTAGAATTGGTGCTGACGTCAAAAGAGTCTTAATCTTCTCAAAAGCAACCCCTGCTTCCTCTGACCATGCAAACTTCTTTCCTTTCATGTAATCGGTTACATGTGCCATCACACTGCAAAAATGTGGAATGAATCTTCGATAAAAAGATACCAATCCATGAAAACTCCTCACTTCAGTAATTGTCTTGGGTTGTGGCCAACTCCTGACAGCTTCTACTTTACTTTCATCCACTTGAATACCCTCCTTTGACAATACATATCCTAAAAACAAAACATTGTCCGTCATAAACACGCACTTCTTTGCTGCTGCATAGAACTGCTCCTGTCGTAGAATCAACAGTACTTCTCGCAAATGTTGGGTGTGCTCTTCCGTACTCTTAAAATAAAAATATCATCAAAGTAAACAACCACGAACTTCCAAACAAATGGTCTGAAAATCTGGTTCATTACTCTCATAAAAGTACTAGGAGCGTTTGACAAGCCAAACGGCATAACCAGCCATTCGTATAAACCTTCCCTCATTTTAAAAGAAGTCTTCCATTCATCACCCAGTCTAATACGAATCTGATGGTATCCACTCTTCAAGTCAATCTTTGAAAACACAACAGCCCCACTTAACTGATCAATCAAATCATCGAACGTCGGCATAAGAAATCTGTATCTCACAGTGATCTTGTTTAGAGCCCGACTGTCCGCACATCCTCCACGAACCATCCTTCTTTGGTACCAATAAAGCTGGCACTGCACAAGGACTCAAGCTCTCCTGAGCACGCCCCCGTTCTAACAACTCCTCCACCTGCCTCTCAGTTCTTCATGCTCCTTAGGACTCATCCTGTAATGTGGTCTGTGTGGTAATACTGCCCCTGGCACAAGATCAATCTGATGCTGAATATCCCTCAACGGTGGCAACTCCGTTGGTAACTCCTCAGGAAACACATCGTTGAATTCTTCCAATACCGGCTTTACTTCCTCTGGAACTTCATTAGTTTCAGTGGTTTCATGTCCAATCAACAAAAACACTTCTAGACTCTCTTCTACTTCTTTAACAAATTCTTTCAAAGTCAACAAAGTCTTCAGCTCCTCAATCTCTTCTGATTTGCTTTCTCCTTGTTGTCTCTTCTTTGGAACTAAAATAATCTTAACACTTTCAAACATAAAGCTGTAGCTATTGGTCCGACCGTCATGTTGCACTGCTCGATCATACTGCCATGGTCTTCCCAAAAGCAAGTGACAAACATCCATCTCCACAACATCACACCAGATCTCGTCTTTATACTTCTTCCCAATAGAAAATGGAACTTGAACTCGCCTGTCCACCTTCACTTCTCCTCCTTTTCTCAACCACGCTAACTTGTAAGGATTTGGATGCTTCTTCGTTTTCAGCTTCAACTTTCTCACAGCTTCGGTAGAAACAATATTGTCACAACTTCCTGCGTCAATCACAAATTTACAAACCTTTCCCAGAATAGTGAACGTTGACTGAAAGATGTTACTCCTCAACCAACTAGCTTCTTCTTCCTGCTTCAGTGTTAAACAAGACCTCATCATCATTAGATTACACCCTTCATCTCCTGACGTAATATCCCGTTCATCCTCCTTAGCTGGACTAGAATAACCTTCATCAACATTCTCGCCTTCAGCTTCAGCAATCATAGTTCGCTTCTTTGGCTTCGGACATTCATTACTCTTGTGACCCACTTCCTGGCAATTATAACACTTGAAATTGTTGTTGACCTTCGCCTTCGCAACTTCATTCACAACTGGTTTACTGACAGCTTTAGAAACATTGGAACTCCCACTAGCGCCCTTGCTTTGAAAATTGGAACTTGGTAACACACCACCTCCTCGTCTTCCCTGCTTCTCCCAAGCCAACGCTTTCTGGTGCGCTTCTGCTACAGTTCTAGGATCAAACATATTCACCATGTCTTGAATCTGCAACCTCAACCCTCCAACAAATCTAGCAGTCAATTGTTCCTCTGTCTCCATTATGTCGTTCCTAGCAATCAGTTGATAAAATTCATCAGCATAATCATTAACAGTCTTCGTCCCTTGCCTCAGATTCTGCAACCTTCGATACATGAGTGATTGATAATTGTAAGGCAAGAATGTAGTCTTCATTAACTTCTTCATCTTCTCCCATAACTCAATCTTTGACTTCCCCATCCGTTCTCGTGTAAGTTGGTTTGCTGCCACCACGCCATAGCTCTCCCTCTCAAGCGAGTAGCAACCAACTTAACTCTTCGATTCTCAGGAACTTCTTTGAAGTCAAAAATTTCTTCAACATTAGACAACCAATCAAGAAATTCTTCTGCTACCATTCCACCTTTGAATTCTGGAATTTCCATCTTCATAACCGACTCCCGTCGTCGGTCATCTTCTACATCTCGATATGAATTTCGAACTTGGTCTCGATCTCGATAATGAATGCTAGCTCTATCACCCTCTTCATTAAAATCAAATGTATGTCTATATCGATCTCGACCATCAACATCCCTTCGATCACGCATGTCTCTTCTACTATGTATCTCTTTATCTCAATATGGCTCATCTTCAAACTCACATGGAATTCTTCTCTCTTCATGTCTATATTCATGGTGATCTCTTCTCGATGAAATTTACGTTTCTCTTCTTTCTCTAAAAGATTGTGGCGACACCTTCCTCGCTTCCATAACCGCTGGCGAAACTCTGTTTCCTCCATGGTTCGAGATTGGCGACCTTCTTCTTTGACCTTCATTCATGTCAATCATCAGTTTCTCTAACTTTCCAATGCCTTCATCAAATTTTTCATTGATACGTTGTTCCATTTGCTCGGCTTCTTCTCTTCTATACAACGCTTCAACATTCTGATGGCGGTTAGCTCTCCTCGGCGGCATGGTTGAATCAAACATAAATACTTCAACAATTCAAACTTCAATTCTCGGCTTGGTTCAAGCAAAATGTTACACGGCTCAAACTTCAACACAAAGTTATGCTCGGCCTTCACTTCAACAAGTGATACCAAAATGATGCTTCAATTCTCGGCTCAAACACTTCAAACTCCTTGGTTCCAAGACTCGGCTTAGCTATGATTGGCTAAGTCTCGCTTTGATACCAAACTGACGCAGCGGATGACACGGATTGACGACGAAATGTAGGTTTCGTATCAAACTAATCGAATAACGATTAGATGAATCAATATAAATTGATGGATTTAAGGAATACCGAAGGCTCAAATTCGTTGATCACAAAGATACCGAATTCTAGCTATCTTCGACACATTGATCGCGCATGGTACCGTGAAAGAAGATCTACAATTATTCGAGCGTTGATCAAGCGCACTTGATTCCGCGAATTGGCTTCAAGGATCGTTGATTCGAGCGCACTCGAATAACCGAAAGTGGAGATAGGAGATCACACTCAACTACCAATTTAACGGAGGCACAAAGCTTCACAAACAAAAGTTTATTCCAAAATCAACCAAGAGTTACAAATGACCCATCATGCCTATTTATAGGCTTACAACACACGGTTCAACTTAGGTCGCTAACGACTTAGCTGTGAACGACTCAACACACACGACCTAAGTACACTCACGCGGTTTACGACCTAACATAGCCCAACGACTTAACATCATACCAGTTACAACATGTAACGACCTAAGAAACACAACACAACTCAATATATACAACACGAGTTACGACCTAAAGAAAATATAACCTCACCACGAGTTAAAAGTATACGACTTACAAACAATGACTCAACATGACGCGACTTAAAGACAAACGACTCATCATAGTTACAATAACAAACTGGAGCGACCTAATACTGGTACGCGACTTAGAGATCAACGACCTAAAGACATGTCACATCTTCTGCGGCATAACTTCATGCGACCCGAGCGACTTAGGAGATAAGGTCGTTTGCGACCTAAAGAAACTGGCTGGTACCATCACATGTTTGTCTCGGTAGGTCGCTGGAGCGCCATGGCTAGGTTGTATCTCGTTTGAGCGACCTTTCAACTCGTTTACCTGCATTTTCATCTCTTTAATTCGTTCACTCTTCATCCCTTTAAGTCGTACGCGACATAAGCTTAGCTCGTCTTCATCATTAGGTCGTTGGAGCGACTTACAGTTGATCTTAGGTCGCTCTCGACCTAAGTCTTCATCCAGCTGGGCTGCATCATTCTTCTACCTCTTTTCTTCTTTTCCTAACTATTTGAAATTTTCGGGATCGAAAATTTCGGGTCATTACATTTGGTGTCAGTGCCAGGTTAAGCCAGAACCTTTGCTCTGTTGGGTTTACTCATTTTGGATAGGGTAAGTGATACCCTAAAATGAGTTGAGTCTATATTATATATGAGAGCGTACTTGTTATTTTCTTATACAAAGAATTTAAATGGTTTTAAAATGAATGATTGTTGTATAAGATTATATTTTGATATATAAAGAAATATTTCTTTTTAATAAATATTAAGGTAATTAGTTGTTAAATTATTGGGATTAAATAAAATAATAAGAATTAAGTGGTAATAGAAATACAACCAAACTAAAATTAAATGAAGATAAGTTTGAAATGGATTTAAACTGAAATTAAAATCTTGAATTTGGAGAAGGGTTTTCAGAATAAGATAATAGTGAATTGGTTTCCAGTTGCAATAACCTTGGTTATTATCATAAATGGTTGTTGTGTTCAATAATAAAATACTTATTAATGATTAAGCAAAATGAAAATATTTTAAGGAAGTAAACATTTAGGTGAGTATGACCTATAAATTGGAATATATGATAATTTAAAGTTTTAAGTCCAGAAAAGAATTTGGAATTGTTTCAAAGTGTTAAAGGAATATTCAAGCTATTTTGAATATAGTCTTATTTTAAAATAAGAAGTTGTTTGAAAACTTTAAAAGAATTTGTTTTGAATTAAAACCAAGGATGGTTTAAATTTCAAAATTTGGCTTGGTGGGCCAAGAAGTAAATATGTAGATACGTGTGGATATACATAATATCAAAGATGATTTGAAATAAACTCTAAAGTGATGAGTTTTGATTTTCCCTTAAGTGTGAAGTAAAAAAGAAGAAAAAACCCAAAGTAAAATAAGTTTTTGAACTTTTAAGTGATAGAAATTTGAAATAGAGAATTCAATTGAGGGGGATTAAGGGGATTAAATTGAATTTAACTTAGAAGAAGTTAAATAAGTTTGAATGAACAACCTGAATTGGAAATTTCAAGATGAAATTGAGATTTAATTTAGGAAGTTAAATGGTGAATTTGAATTGGGAGTTTGTGTGATCTCAAAATGGGTTTGAGCTCTGGAAATTGGAAATGGATGGATGTTTTATAATAATTTGGATAATACCATCCTGTTGTTATTAATAATTTTTAAACTATGTATTGGATTATGGAAATGAATTTAGAAATGAATTGAGAAAATATATGTCCATTGCAGAAATTAAATGGAAATAGAACTTTAATCAGGAAATTGAACTTGTGGAGATGAAATTACTTTGAAATTAAAATTAAAATACTTGGAAATTAAAATTGTTAAGGATTGGCTTCAAAAATTGAATTTGGGTAATAAATTGAATTTCAAAGATTAAATTGTTTGAAAAAATTTGAATTATTATTTGAACCTAGAAATAACTTTATGGAGAAGTAAAGATAATTTAAAATGAAATTCTGAAATTTGGATTCAGAATTAAATTGTTTAGAGACTTTAAGAATAACGGTTAATTTGGTTTTAGAGGTTAAACCAATGTTTGGAAACTTAACTCAAATTTATATAATTCAATATGATTTAAAGTGAGACTGAATTTGAAGTTGGTTCAAATTGAAATTTGATTGGAATAAATTGGAATTGTGATTAAAGTTGAATAGTTTCAAATTCAAATGGAATTTGATTTGAATTTGGAAAGAATCAAGACTAATTCAACTTGAATTGGGATTAATTCATACTGGAGTTGAGATGAATTAAAATTGGATTAGTTCAAATTAAATGTGATATCCTAGAATTTCACACCGAATTTAAATATGATAATCTATATAATAAATTAACTAATTTGTTATTTTATTCAACAGCTAATAAATGAATGGTAAATATAAATTTATTTTAATTAAAAACTAATACATATATAAGGAATTGAATGTGTTCAAACTTTTATTCATATCAAATTTGATTTGGAATTGGATTTTTAGAATTCAATTTGTGTTTGAATTGATGAATTAAAAGATTTAAAATATGTTAATATTTATTCTAAATTCTACTTTGAGTATTAAGTAATATTTTCATGGTTTTATTCAAGTTATAACATTTGTTTTATATTCATTTTTTAAAGGAGATTGATTTTTATAGGAATTTAAAATACAAACTTATATAAGAAAAATCAATTTAAGAAAACATTTAATTTCTTTTTGCATGAGATAAACACATGTTAACATTTAAACCTATTAATAAAACATGTGTTTGAAATTTAAGCCTTTTTGTGACAAGTATCATAATGTAGGTTATATTTTCTTTAAACTTTATAAAACATATTTTTAAAAGACATTCTCATCTTTATTAAACAAGAAATTTTACATTGTTCATAAAAAAAAAATCTAAACTTCTTCAAATCTCTACTTCTTCAACCAATTTCTGAAACAAAAACTCAGTTTTATCACCTATTAATTCAAAGATTTAAAGCATTTCAAGGATAAGCAACAAATTCAAGAAAGTGAGAAAAGAAGATCTGTAGTTCACATATTTTGTTCCTGCAGTTTGAATTTTTAACAACTTACAGGTGAGTAAATTCTTAAATCAAACTTTAAGTATAAAAAGGTTGCATGTTGAATGTTAGTGATGTAATGCTTGTATGTCAATTATCTTGTGAAGTATTTGTTTCAGGTTTTAAATTTTTGCTGTGCATGTTTAAAAAAAAATTTGTGCCTCTCTGTAAATTCAAGAACAGAGTAAATTGCTGGAACTAAACTTCAAATTTAAATTTAGTAAAGTGATAGTGAGTGGATATCATCAAGTGTGGAGTTTAAATTCAACATGATTTAAGTGATTAGTTAAATATGCAATGAAACAGATTCGAAAAAAAAAAACTGCAGAATGTAAACATGCAGTAAAACAAAATTATAGCATATAAATCTTGTTAAAATTTTAATGAATCAAATATGTATACTGATTCTAAAATGCAAAATATGAATTTTAAGCCTGAAATCAAAATTTTTAACATACAAGTGAATTTAAAATTTAAAATTTATTGAATTTGGGACTTTTGTCAAATTCATAAGATTGGGTTGATTTTAAATCTTGAAATTTAAACCGAAGTTATATTAGATGTTGTATAACACTAGAAAAATAGTGACTGATTTTATTTTGCAACATGGAATTGGGAATTTGGGTTTGTAGGGTTTTGAGTACTGTGTTTTCCGAGCTTGGAAAATTCGATCGCGTGAAGCATAGTGGTGATCGAGTATCATGGGGTTTGAGGTGGAGTTGCGTGTGTGTGTTGCGCACGTATGGCCGGAGTTTGGTGGCGCAAGGTGGTCGACATTGCCGTGGGTAATGGGTTTCCTTCTAGCATATGCAGTTCGACATTGGGTTCGAACTACCCATTTTGCATTCGAGTTGAGTAAGCGTGATTTGAGGGCCGAAGTCGAGTGGGTGGTCGAAGTATGGTTTGCGCGTGAGGTCGGCGGTGGCGATGGTGGCGCCGTGGGTTCGTGCAGGTGCACGAGGCAGTGCGTGTGTCAGGGAAGTTTTCGTGTGCGTGGTTTGCAGCTCGAAGCGCCTCTCGCGTTTGGGTCGTGTTGATCGCGTTTGTGCTCGAGTGTGTGCTGTTGTGTGCATGATGTTGGGTTCAGGTTAACGGAAGGTAGGGGGAGACGGGGCTGGGTTGTGTTAGCTTGGGTTTGGGCCGGGCTTTAAGCATTTTAATGAAATTAAGTTTAAGTTTATTTTGGAAACTTCAATTTTGTTTTAAAGTTTAAAAGTTTAACACCTTATATTATCTCTATTTTGCTAAGTAATTAGTTTTTAATAAATTTAATATTTAAATATGTAAGAGTTTTTTTAGATGAATGAACATTGTTTTGTTTTGAAGTTAATTAGATTTCGAAATTGAAGTTTACATAAATTTATTAGTAACTAGTGATGGGATTAATTAATTAATTTTGGTTAATTAAATGTTAAGATTTAATTAATTAATTATGAATTATTTAATAGGTAATTAAGGATTAAATTAAATAACAATTAATAGGTTATTAATTAATTTATTAATTAATTTAAGGATAATTCATAAGTGATTAATAATTGATTAATTAAATGATTAATGATTAATAAATTTGTGATTAAGAAGTTAATTAATTAATTGATTAGGAGTTAATTAATTAAGTAATTAAACATTAATTAATTTATAATTAATTGTAAATTAATTAAGGGTTAAGATTTAATTAAGTAAGGTTAATTAATGACTAACTAATTATGTAATTAAGATAAGTTAATTTGTAATTAATTAAGAATTAATTAAGGTAATTAAGAATTAATTAAGGTTAATTAATTATAAATTAAGGGTTAATTAATAACCAATTAAGGAATAATTAATTTTTAATCAAGTTAATTAATAAATAATTATAGTAATTAATTGATAATTAAATAAAGATTATTAATTAATTAAGTAGTAATTAATTAATAATGAGATAATTAAGAGGCGATTAATTAATTAAATGATTGTGATTAATTAATTAATGTTTGGTTAAGCTAGATTAAGTGATAAATTCTTAAGTAATTAATTTAATTTAAATTAATTAAATTAATTATGATATGAATTAAGTAGTACTTGTTGTAATGATAGTTTGTATTGATATCTGGATATGGTTGATATCTGTTGAATGATAGTTGAGTTATATTCTGTGATGAGATGTTGTATACCTGTGATAGATATTGGTTATTATCTGTTGATAATGTTGTGATGATGCTATGTTTAAAATCTGAATTGAATTATTTAAACCTTTAAAACAACTTGGACCTAAAAGACACGCTTTGGATTTCGATGAGACCGGGATCGGGTTTCCATATTTGGATATCTGAAAACCACATCGATTCCAAATAACGTTAGGTCGTGAATCTTATGTAAAGAGTGAAGACTCGAGGTGTAAGGGCTATACGTCAGTATAACTCTATGGGTGATTCCGTAATGAGTTGACGGAATAGTACTTATAGATTCGAGACGGTGAATCAGAGTGCAAGGGTTATCGTCGTTAACTCTGAGGGTGATTCCAAAATGAGTGTAACGAGATAATGCCTTCGGTTTCGTTCGAACCCGGAACGAACTTGTATGGATTGAATGCTTTCAGATCATCGTCAGGTGGACGATGAGCATTCTAAGAGCTGTGTTCTTTATAAAGGTAATCGGAACCTCAAGCCTCATCAACCGGGAATGGCTAAAACAGGGGAGGTGCAGCAAGGTTTCGTGGGTATCCCCCACTTGAGAGTGAGATTTACCCCTGTCTAGAAGTCCCTTATTATTATTCGGCTGTATGGGCAGTTGTTGGCCAAAACTGCGGGGTTGTCTTGTTCGGAACTATCCAGTAAGGGATGGGTCCGGCCTTGTGTTGCAGGGGATCGGGAGTGATCCTCGGTACGGTGATCTAGGCCCCGTACTGTGATGGGCGGTACCCCAGTAGCCTTGCCATTGATGGAAACCCAGTTTCCCTACGAGACTATACGGTTTTGATTGTATTACCTACTTTTGTGGCTAGTAGCTGGAATTTAATAGATGTAACAATTTCGGCTATTTTCTATTTACTTGAAAACCCTAGACCCTATTATAATATCACTGAATTTCCCATCAAATGTTTTGGTTAGCGTAAGGTAAAAACTTACCCGTGTTTATTTGTGGAAAGTCTTACGTGATACCTTTTGTTTCAAAATGATTTTTAAAGGTTAAGCAACTTTAACTAATTTACTCACACCAGACCCATGTCTGACCCAGAGTTTATTTTATTTTCATAAACTCTTGGGTACTCAAATTTTTATGAGTAGCCAAGTGATTAGGTTTGGATTAGCATATGTTTTGGAAGCTGGAGCTGGAGTCCAGGCGTACCATCTATCTATATTCACCGTAGTGGCATTTTGGTGTTATGTTTTGAGTTGTATGGGTTAGGAAAACTCTTATGAATGGCTGATGTAATGGAGTAGTATTATTTTGTGAACTCTGATATGTAAATTATGTAAGGAATATATGTAATATTATATTTTGTTCGTTTCCGCTGTGAGATTCTGATGATTATTGTTTCTTTTCTTTCTATCTTTCTATTTCTATCTCTTTCTTTTCTTTTGATGATACGTTTTTCTGTGGAATGAAAGACGGGTCGTGACATTAAATTTGATTTAAATTGATTAGAATTGTGATTGAAGATGGATAAG
The DNA here is from genome assembly GCA_030765085.1 of Allium cepa. Taxonomy (NCBI): domain Eukaryota; kingdom Viridiplantae; phylum Streptophyta; class Magnoliopsida; order Asparagales; family Amaryllidaceae; genus Allium; species Allium cepa. The sequence continues at coordinate 181,906,744 of CM060940.1, forward strand.
TTAAAAATTCAAAAGGGAAATTTGAATTGGATACGTTTGAAATAAAATTGAAGTTGAAAGAGTTCAAATACAAATGGGAAGTTGATTTGAATTTTGGATGGGAATGGAAGTTAACTTAATTTGATTTGAAATTGAAACTTAATTGGAAATTGGCAATTGATTGAGAATGGAGATTGGGAATTGAACAGTTTGGCTCTGAACTATTTTCAAATAAATTATTTTAATATAAACTGTTTTTGTTTAAATCTATATTTCCTAGCTATTTACTATACAATTTTTCTTTTAAAACCCAAAGCTATCTTATACTTTTTTTACAATTACCTTTGGAACTATTTAACTATTTTGCAATTATCTAACTACTTTATAACTATTTTACAATTACTTAACTATTTTACATCTATTTTACAAATTAATAATTATTTTTCAACTACTTATCTATTTTAAACTTTTCAAATTATTTTCTAAATTTAAGCTGGACAGAGTTAAACTATTTGTGATTAAATACCCATTTGAGATAAGAATTGAGGTGATAATCCAAATGGGGATTGAGGCAATTGTGAATAAATGAATGAAAATTAAGGTGAATGTGAATAGAAAGGAGAAATTGATTTAGCTAATAATCAATGAAGATAAATACGTAGGATGTACGTATATTATTCTATTTGCATAGTGATTTGATCCAGATTCGAGCACAGAATTTCAAGATAGTATATCGATCCGAGTTGGGATTTTCCACTCGATTTTCGACGGCGAATCTGGATATGGACTTTTGATTGGTTTTGAAAATTCTCTATCGGAGTTATGGCTATGCAAGGAGAATAACGGTTTCTGATCAAGATACGAGATCTGAGTCCGCACTAGGAAGTCGGGTTGACGATATTAGTTCGGAAGAAAAATTGTGTGATCGAGTGAGCAATCGGATTTATATGCGTACAGATGATATGTGTACATCGTACGGGTTTGAAAGAAATTGATATTGAAAATTTATGGATAAGAACTGTAAATGATTTTTGAAATGAAAAGTATATTTTGTGAGATATATGATGAAATAAAGTGGAAGTTGGATATTTCTATGGTAGAAATTTACTTTATAAATGTAAGTAATATGGTAAGTGACTTTATAGAGCAATCAATTTTGAATATTTGATCTGGAATAAACAAAGTTATATATCTTTTTTATATAAGATAAATCTCCCATTGTTGAGTCTATTGCCAGAAGAAAAGTGTTTTTGATAGTATTTGAAGTATAAAAGGGAATTTATGCAAGTATAAAGTAATCCAAAGATTTTCAAAGCTATATATATATCTATATATATGAAGGATAATATTTGGAGATAAGGTTTTTAGAACCTATGGATGTTGGAAAGGCTTTTGATTTTTTTAGAGAAAAATCAATTTTGGAAATTTGAAAAGCCTAGTTGAGAATTATCGATTTCAGGATAATCGATTTTGAGAAAAGTGATTTATATGAGATTCATACTAGGTGTATGATTTGGAAGATACTTTATGTGTATAGTATAAAGTGTTTTGAAAATGGCTCTGGAGAAAAAAGAGCTCCCTTGGAATGAACTTCTCAGAAGTACCAAAGGTTGGTACTGCCTTGAGCCTCAAAGGGGGCTCTAAAGTGGATCCTATGAGGAAGTTTGGACAAACTGAAGTTCTTGAGGATTATTGGGTAGGGAAAGTCGAGGGCGCTGATGCCTACAGAAGCATTTGGGTTATGCTGTGACGACAGTGTAACTCGATGTCGCTGCGATATACTGTGGACCATTGCGGAAATCGTGTGGAGGTGAGTGTCAACGGTCTATGTTTGATTTTGCCGGAAAGGCAACGTAACATCGGTAGACTGTGATCTATGGTCGAGCGGAGTGGAAAAGTTTCATTCTTTTGGCAGCGAAATTCGAGAGCGCTGATGCCTACAGTTAAATGGACTTTTGTTGTGATGACAACATAACCCAGGATGTAACTACGATCTGTAGCGGGTTCTATGGCGTAATCGAGGGGCGTGAAGTGCCTACAGTTATCTATGGATTTTGCCGGGATGGCAATGTAACCATCGGGTTAACTGCGACCGTGGATGTGGGTGATGATTTCCAGAGCATTCTCTCCAAAGATGTTTCCTCTATTTTCAAAACGTTTTCAATATTTTCAATAAAATTATTTTTCAAGTATTTTCACTAGGTGTTGAAATGGGTTTACCAAGTACATATAGATTTTCAATCCTACGCCTGATCAACGTATGACCGAATTTCTGTAAGAATGAGGACGGACTTGTTGAAACATCGAGTTACAAAAGTATATTTATAAAACTATTTTGGCAATATTATATAGATTTTAAAGTGTTTTAAAAATAATCAAAAGGTAATTTAACTAATATTAAGTATTTTAACAAATTCTGGCTTTGTTCCTTTTCGAGGACGAAAAGATTCAAAGGGGGGAGGGATGTGATGTCCCGAAAATTTCAAGTAAAATTAAATGTAATAATTCCCTTTATACATTATTTTAAATTAATGAAATTGTTATTTTCAAACAATAATGATAATGAGTTATTTTTAAATATAGATAAATAATTTTTTTAAATAGAATTATTAATTACAAATTGAAGTTGGGTTTGTTTAAAATATATACGTATTTTTGAATTGATTTTAAATTGAATTTTATTTTCTTTAAAAGAATTATATATATATAAGTGTTTATTAATTAGTAAATAAATACAAAAGCCTTTATTTAACATTTAAAAGTTAATTTAAATTTGCAAAATTACAAGTGTTTATATATAAATCTTTTTAATTACAAGTGTAAGGTGATTAATTAATAAAATGATAAGTGCTAAATTTTAAGACAAGTGTCACTACTATTTTCATTTTCTTTTATTTTTAGCAAACCCATATTTACACTACATAAACTCCTATCTATTTACTTCATTTCTTTTTCCTATTTCCTCTTTCCAAAGCAAAGAAAACTCATAATCGAAACCTGTAACATTCTCAACTGATCAAACCAAAATCTTCAACCAGGAATCTGTAAAACATTTTGCAATCTACCAGAAAATCGAACCTGTAACCGAATTCGCAAACCTGAAATTAGAAGAAAATACAACATTATTTTCTTAAGTTTTTATAACTGAGATCAAAGCCAGCTAATACAACATCTCAAAAACAAGATCTGCAGAGCAGATTCTAATGCAAAAATTAGCTTTGGGTTCAAATTAACAAATCAAAGCCTGGATCAAGCAACAACTTTTCTACTAGATCAACCCAGTTTTAAATTAAAACAACAGTTAAAATCAAGATCTGGAAGCAAATTCAAAATTTCCAGAGCTTCTCTAATTCTTCCAGAGATGAGTAAACTATTATTTCTAAAAATAAATCTATTTAAACTTTTATTCATGTGAGTAATGTTTGAAAAAAATTATGGTAAATGATTTCATAAATATGCAAAATGCTTGCATGTCAGTATATAGGTATGAGTTGATTATGCATGTCTGTATATTGATATAAATGTCTCTGTTCGTAATGCAACACGTTAAGATAAGTCCAAAAATTTAAAATCTTTTTGTCTTATCTCTTATAGACGGTGATGTAGAAACAAATTATGTTTGAATTAATAATATCTAAATTTTAAATATTTTTTTAGTATATTTAGAAAGAAATTAACTGGAGATTAGAAATATACAGTGAAAGGTAAATTCAAGTCAAAATTTGATTGTTAAAATTCCAAGTCTTGATTGCATATTTGGGTTCGTGTTTGAAATCCATGATTTTTGGTATGGATTTCATGATTTTTAAGTTTGTGAATTAGGAAATATTGTGTGTTGATCGAAAAATGAGTTTCATTGATTTACAATGATTGGAGAATGGTAGAAGGTCGAAGTCGATGCTGGAGGTAGCTCGAGGGTAGAGTGTCTAGGAAAAATAGTCAAAAGGTTCCAGTTTCACTATGGAGACGCGGCGGGCGATTTTAGGGTTTAATATCAGTTTTTAGTCTGGGATGTTCGCGGGGTGATCTCGCCGTCGTGCTATCAACGGGGTGAACCGGAGGTGGATGAAAGGGAAGATGGAGGCAAGGCTAAGGCTTGGTCGGAATATCAGATTTTTCTGATGATCTGAGGCGGTGATCCTGGAGGTTTATGGTGACCTGATGCTTTCTGTTGGGTGTTGAATTTGTTTGAATTCAAATCAGGGTGGTTCGTGAGGAAACTGGGTAGTTGGATGGATCAGAGTGATCAACGGCAACATGGGATGGCGTCGGAGTTGGTCAAAACGGTACCGATGCCGTGTGCACATACACGTGTGTACGATATTCTTTTGGGTTGTGGTTTTTTGCTGGGTAGGGTGAGGCTTTCGAAGAAGAACTCAAGAACGATGGAGTTTGGCTCGAGATAAGGTTCGTGTTGGACTCGAGTGCGTACCGTTGAGTATGGGTAGGAAGAAGCTAATTTTGGGCCGAAAAGATTTTGGGCCAGGGAGATTTTAGATTATATTAAATGAAGTAAGAAATTAAGGGGAAGAGAAAGTTTTTGCTTGAATGTTAACTCGGGGTTATGTGGGGTTATGCTCGGGTTATCTCTGTCGGTCGGGAATGTGGAGTTGGGTCATCGACGATTTAGCGGCGATAGCTAGGGTGATCAGAGCATCACCATTGTACTGTGCAGGTGCACATGTTCCCGCTGTGTCAGTAGCATGGGTAAGGGTTGATGACTCGAAGTGAGGTTCGAAAATGAGGGTGGGTTGCTTGAGTTTGCCTATGGGTTTAACGCGAGTGTTACAGTATGTTTCGACTTAAAAAGGAAAAAAATTATTTGCAAAGTTTTTGCAAAGGAATGGAAGTAGTGAAGAGCTCGAGCCTGGACTCGAGCCAAAGTCGGGTAGAACCCGAAGCAGTTTCAAAAATGCAGATGTTAAAAAGTTCATTTTTTTTTAAAAAAAAGTTCAATTTTTAAATTGAATCTAACTCTAAATTATTTTGTAAATTAACTGTTTCTTAAAAAAATTAATTTAGTAGATTTGAAATTTGATTAACATGAAATTTGATAAGTTTAATTGGCAAGTTATTTCAAATCTTAAATTCGAATTTAAGTTAAATTAGAAATGGAATGTTTTGAAAGATATTTAAATTATGTTAATGGTAAGTAAGTCATTGAATAAGATAAAGATTTATCTTAAAGGTTAATTAAATTTTTGATAATTAATGACTAACTAATGTAATTAATTAAAGGTAATTAATAGTTGTGATTGCTTGTTAAATGTAATCAATTAAGAGAGTAATTAATGAAGTAATCGGAGGATCATTTGTTAATAAGATAGATTAAAGGTTAATAAATGTGGATGGCCAAAGAATAATTAATTTGTGTAATTAATTAAAGGCTAATTACTTAATGTAATTAGAGAACAATTAATCAAGGATGGTTAATTGAGAAAACAATTAGAAATAATTAAATAATTGGATAAAGTCAAGTAAGCAGGATTATAGGTAAACTAAGTAATTTAATTAATTTAATTTAAGATTAAATTAAGTTAAATAGAGATTAATTATCTTGCTTATCGATGATTGAATGGTATTGGATGTTTTGATAAATATCTGGTTTGATAGTCTGTGATGTTTCGTGAATATGATGTGTCTGGTTAAACTGAGAAAATGTGAATTGTTTATCTGATGATAAATTACCATAAATGTGACATCCTGTATTCAAATTCAACTGTTTTCACTAAACAACTGTGATTAAAGAGGACATTGAATTCGAAGAGACCAGAATCGGGTAGCTGAAAATACCCGAAACCACTTCGATTTGAAATCTTCTATAATTCTTTATAGACTGGATATGTATAATCGATAGGCTGAAATGGAATGATTTAAGTAAATTGGACCATTTAATCTAAATTGTGATACTTAGAAATTGATGTGTGAAATAAGTGACGTCTTTAACAAAATTGTGAATTTGTAAATTGATACGAGTTACCCCAGGTTTTAAAATAAGTTTCGTGTATTAGTATTCCTTGTTAGATGGGTTTACTCACGCTTGTTTCCAGCCTGACCCAGGGTTACTATGATGTAATGCTTGGGTCAGACCGAGTACTACAGATTTTCAAGTAATGACATTCTGGAGCTCAAGAGGCGAGATAAATGGCTGGAACGTATGGAGTGTATTCCGTTGTAATATATTATAGTTATCTGGGACATGCTGATTTTAACTGTTTAGTGATTGTAAAATGTTGTAACTCTGATGTGTATAAATGTAAATTGACAGATACAGTTTTCTTTGTATAACTGTTATTATTTGATAGTATATTTTGATCCGCTGCGAATGTGAGATTTTGTGACTTGTTTTCTATTTATTCTTCTACCTCTTTTCTTCTTTTCCTAACTATTTGGAATTTTCGGAATTGAAAATTTCGGGGAGTCACACAAGCGGTTTTCATTTGAATTAAATTTCGGATTGCGGGTTGAAATGACATAAACACGTGTATATTTAAATTTCGGATTGAAATGATGAAAATCCGTATCACTTGACCATAGGATATAAATATTATACAGACACCGTGGTCTATATATAAATATTTGAAAATAAATTCTATTGTTTTGGAAAGAAATGTATGGTCTTAATAAATATTGATTGTTAAAATATTATATATAAACTAGTGCGTGGCCCGTGCTACGCACACGGGCAGATAAGTAAGGATAGATGATGTGGTTTTTCTGGTTATTTGTTATTGCTTGTAGGTCTATATTTTATGTGATATACTGCTTGGAATTTGATACTCACATTGTACTTGTTTTTTTGTGGCTTATGTAAAGTCGAGAGATAATATTGTACTAATTTTCTAGTTATGTAACTTCTATAGCCAATCTGTTTGCTAATTCTGTTGGGCAACAGTAATTTTTGGAGTCTATAAATTTAATTCTTTCTTCTTTTAACTTTGATAGAGCGAGGATACTTGTATTAGAATCCTACATACATTCGAGCTAAAGTATAAAAATGGTAATGTTTTCATTTTATGTAAATTAAATTAGGTAGGATATGCTAATGTATGAAATATAATGTTTATGAGTCATAAGTTTTGATCTTAGGAATTTATTACTCTCTTTTCTATTTAGTTATGGATTTTGTTTGTACTTTTGGTGAACTTGAATCTTTAATTCAACATATTATCCAAACATCTTTTATCTGCTTTGTCACCTTTGTTTACCAGCATAAAGTCAGAAGGTTCGACAAAAAATGCAAGTTTAATTGCTTGCATAACTTTTTTATTCTATGTTGCACAAATGTGGTATCTAAATGCATATTGTGTAATATGGAACATTTAACTTAGAGAGACCAAAAAATTAAAGGAAAGGACAATGAAATGTACGGAGGCTACATATATTTCAGTTAATGCACTAAAATAGAACCACTAATTTAGTTTTATGACCGACAAAAAAACACTTGCTGTTACTGTAAATTCTTCAATTCAGGTTGTAAGCTGGCTGAAAATAATCTGTCTGATTATTAGTAAATGGTCATACTCCAAGTCGTGTATTTGGGTGATGCTGAGTAGCTATACTAAACCGCACAGAGACGGAGTACACGGTTGTTAGTAACAAATCAAATTTTCTAGTAGAAAAAATTGTAACGTTAAGAAAAAAGGGTAGATACAAAGATGTTATACTGAACCACATGGAGACAAAATACATAACTGCTAGTATAAATGAAACTGTAGGATAGAATCAGTTAGAGAGGAGTTCATGAGCATGTGTAGTACGGTGGATCTTTTTCTTTCTTCCTTGTATTGACTATTTCTATTAAGTACAACTACATATATTATTTATGTATATTACGACTTCGGTTTCAGAGGATTGTGTAAGAGCTCTGTTCTTCTTTGAAATGGTTATCACTGCTCTGGTAGGGTATAGTATGGTTGCCAATTGTTTATAAATTCTTGCACGGTTCTATTTATCTTTGAAAAAATTTCAATCATAAAGTAATATTAAAATTGCTTTTTCTTTAGATTTATTGAAAGAAAAACATTTATGTTACTTGACAGCCATCACTAAAAATAAAATAAGACATTAGTTCTGAAAATATAATGTGTGGGCTGGTTATATTTATGCAACATAAATAGTAAAGCTCTACATTAACATCAGACTGTAATGATTACTTTTTTAATGATGAATTCACACAGATAGATTGGGCTCGAAGCCTCTATAATAGAATATCTAAATACACTATTGTCACAGAAGGAATATCCAATTGTGGTTACTTTATTACTACTTGCTGTCTTAGAATTCAATTATTAATGAATCTATCCCTCTTTTCTTTGAGGTTATTGATGAAATAGAGTTGGAACTTAAAAGTTGTATCAACTAAAATCCGTGAATATAAAAAAAAATTCGTACCTTCATCCACTATCAAAAAATAGAACATGTATATTTCTACACATTGATTATCTTTGTTCAGAAAAAACCTGACAAAGTTTGCACTTACTTTAGAAAACAAACATATGTAAAAATAGCACAATAACATCTTCCAAAGTGCTTATCATTAAAGCACCAGATTCAATCACAGTACACACATATATTTATGGCATTTTAACACTATCAAGGCAAAAAAAAATACAATTTCCCAATATTTAGGATAATCAGCATAAAAAATTTAAAAAATCCATGTCCAAAGATTGCGTAAGCAGGCTTCTTACTCTATCCTTCAGGAAATCATGTTCATACCAATGATTAGAATGCTAAATGGACTAAAATGATAGTTCTTTTGTATAAGAGCTCAGAGGCCTCATCTTCAATGAATCCAACAATATGGAATAATACCTATAATTTGCAAGCATTAGATTGGTTAATTAAGAAACAATGGTAACCAAAATATTTATAAATAGAAGATTGTCCCGAGCTTGTCATACTTAGTGAATAATTCAATGAATAGTAAATAAATACAACAATATAGAGTAAATTGCAAGTAGTGATTGATGTTATTCGATATTGAATGTAAGATGATTATTCTAGGCAGCTAACAGGTGAAAGAGTATGATAAGATCCAGTAATAAATTGCGATGCAAATAATAATTGATGTCATGGAATTGGAAAATATTAGTCAAAAACTTCGAACCCAAGCAATGAGTTGCAGATGTAGTTCTATATCAAAAGTGACATACATCATTTCGTACATAAACTCTTATATTAATGTGAGTTCTGTGTGCAACTGAATTCAACTCAGCGCATAGTTGGGCATTGAGTTCAGCTCGGAGCATACACAGCAGTTCTGTGTGGACTGAGTTTGACTCAGTCCACTGCTGTGCACTGAGTTTGAGTCAGTGCAACCACCTTATCCTACCAACTGGGATATGGAACTATATTTATAATTAGAACTGTTTTGATAGCCAACCATCTAAACAACTAAAACCATATACTTTCACTTTGAATGTATAAGAGTATAAAAAAAAGTTACTCAAAATTGAAGAGATGATATATAGAATCAAATATATTTTTTGAAAATTTATTTGGTCATCAATAAGCAATATAAAATGGTTGATTCATATCCTTCCCTTTTGTTAAATAGTGAAGCATAAGCATTTTCAAATGTTGTCTTACAGTTCTCCACTAAAGCGCCTTATATTAGTAGTTATCCTGTACTATAGCATCTACCAAACAGATTCTACTTTACAATCAAACTAACAATATGGAAGTAAAGTATCACTTGACAAATTTAAAAAAAATTACGGATATTGTTGAAGGGTGATTGTAGAGAAAATATCTAGTGACTTACCATCAATAGGTACACCAACTCAAATAACATAAAAACAATATTTAGTTCTAAATAACAGCATGAGATACAACTCATGATCTCTTACATGTACACAACATTAAGAAATATCGGTGTTTAATGGTGATAGAGAGTATCAATATCTCTATGTACTTTAACCAATCGAGTTTATGTTTCATATACTATATGATGTAGTTGGAAAAAAGGAGAATGAATTATGATTTTGAAAATGAAACATCAGTATGATTTGTGTATCTAGTCTATTGTATGATATAATAATATGTTAAAACTTTCTTTTCAGATTAATTCCACATGTCTACAATAATAAAATAGCAGCCATAACATGTTTGATTGAGCGTGTTATATATGTTTAACATATGATCTTGTGAATCTCATAAGTCTTACGAACAAAAGTAATTTATACATTATGCCTTATTGCACTCATGAATTTCCTTATTAACCTTCTCAGAATTTTTCAGTGCCCTTCTCTTATAGTAAATAAAACCTTGGTTGCAAATAATAGATCTCCAATTTGATTAATTAATTTTATATCTTAATCAACATCAGTGTTAGATTTATAGAAATAACAATGTTTAAAATCTTGCGAAACATTTTTCTTTGTATTCTGTAGAATAGTAAAATATTATTATTTATACCAGAAAGGATATTTTAATTTCACATGTAATGTAAATTAAAGGTTCATACAACAAAATTAATAGCTCAACACTGCATTGTACAAAACTAAATAGCTCTGAACTGCAGGTTGAACTAAATTGCATAAAGCAAGAAAACTGAATGAGTGTCATAACAATAAGCAAATAGTTATAACTTTTTATTTTAAAATCGGTGTTATAACAAATGTATAATTAAACTTTTATGCAAGCATGGATTATAGTATAAAAAATGAATGCTTTATTAAAAAATAAGAAAATAAAATACAGGAAAATCTGGTTCTGGGAACTATTAACCTAGTGATAAAAACTTACACTGGCAAGCACCAATCATGCACCGTTAATCCAATACTTCCCTCCTTACATCACTTCCATTTTAAAGGAGTCCCTCTCTAAGAAGAGAGTTTCACCCACCCACACCTGCAAGCATATAGACATATAAGTATGAAAATCATGTAGAAAAAAATAATAAAATTACAGTTTACTCCTACTGAAACCTACAACATAATATATTATATCCGGTAATCTCTAATATAAGAAGAACAACTGTCCTAAAATGTAAGCGGCACAAAATGTAAATCAATCTGATCTGAAGGGAATTAATAATTAGGATAAGAGAATACAGGTAATTCAAATAGGTTATAAATTATAACATTGGTGAATTTTTTTTATGTGGATGACTAAATTATGATTTGTAGTTTTCAAAATTGGTTTTTAGTTTTCTAATAACACATACAATGTTAATGCACCCAAACTCAAACACTGAAGTGGGAAAATAGTTATGAGCCAGTGTTGAGTCCATTGACTTCAAAAAATTCAAATCATGATGGTTGACAAAATAAAATGAGAAACCATAAAAGTTTTGTATGGTGAGAAAAAGCTTATACGGTAGTTAGGTTTTTCAATTTTTCCTGCTAATTCTATTTGTTTCTCAAAAGGAAGGTATTTAGTACCAAAGCGTTGATAAAATTTGCGTCAAAAAATTATCACCTAAATATATTACAAACCATACATCCTATAACATGTTCGATGCTTAAATTAGCCAGTACGTAGATTGCCATGTGTAGCAGATAGGCTGAAAGTTTATCGTAGTCCATATATAACCATAACATGTCCTAGTGGTAAACGAAAACTACAATTAGATGGTACCAAATCCTTGATGTGCTTAATGAAAGCATAGGGCTATATTAGTACGATCCCTTTCTAGACTTGTCAATATGTAAGTGTTTATGTTCCAATTGAATGAAAATTGCAGTAGCTTGATAAGGATTTCATTAGGTAGTTCCAAAATTTAGGAAATCGTTAGAGCAGAGAGGTTGTGCCTTGAATATTATCATTGTAGTACTTAGCAATTTTATTAGTTCTGAAATCCACTATGTAATACAAAACTATTAGAATTGGCAGGCTCAAAAATTACCATGATATGGACAACATTGTAAGCATCAACCCGGTTTAAATTTTAAAGATCCTCCATTCTTTTGAGTGTCTTCATGGAGCAACCTAATGAAACAGTGTAAGGATATGACTGCATTATCAAAATTTGAGTTTTTAGTTAAACAAAGTACATAAAACTACGAAGAATTCATAAATCATGCAAGGTCAAACAATGGCTTAGGAAAGATATAAAATTCACGGTTATACAATCGTGATTAAATAACATTATTACCCAATGGCTTATTTGCGAAAATGGAGTAATAAGCGCCAACACAGTTAGTTGTTAACATATTTCTATCTTTCAACTAATATATAACCTCAGCCTGTTGTAGCAATATTACAGGATGAAGGAAGTAAGACATGCAAGTTAATAAGCTAATTAGTTGTAACTAATGAAAGGAAATTGGAGAAGTAACCAAAAGCATGTAGTATAAAACTAATGAATAAATAATATCCTTTTGAGTAGTTTTATTTAGCATATGTAATATACAATACTGACTTACTTATTGTAGAGATTTGGGCCTGTAAATGACCTATTGAATAAGTAGAGCTTTGAGTGATTATTTTTTACTCCACCACCTCTGAATATTTAGATCCCTTGATCATCAGGTTATAGCGAACAATAATATAAAATTTTACTTTGCAAAATGTCCAATTGACTCAAAGCCTCTAAAACATTAATATAAGACAAACGCATAACAAATGAACTTTAAAAATATATTTCGTAATAGCGACTTATACCTTCACTTTAATACTATGTAACCACGACTCTTTGCACGATCATGGTAACACTCTTTAAAAGATTGTTATAGGCAGTAGTTAATGCATAATTCCTAATAATTTCACATTTTACAGCTTTTGAAATAAAATATAAAATACTTTAGAAAACTTATGTACATAGCAAATTGTTGTACAGTATACATTTACCATTTCTAGAAAGGAATTTATGGCTCAAGTGCATAAGGATTATTACTACTCCAGTGATATTCTTACATATTCATACAGAAATTTAATAATACATTAACTATAGTATTATAACTTACATATGTAGTACTTCTCAATGATATTTAAGTAAATATTTATCACCGTTTTACTTTATTTGAATTTCAAGACATTATAAAAAAGCCAAATAGTGAAAATATAATTGATTCTTGCATAATCGTCGCTGTTACATTATTTTTGCTCAATGGCTTTGCTTCTTGCATAATCCTTCAGGCATTTTCCTGGGTGCTTGCATGTGTAGTGCATGTCTTATTACTTTATTATTTTTGTTTTGCTCTGTTTTCTAGTCTCCGTTTTGTAGTAAGCAAGTATAGTTTTCTCTTGGAGCAATTTAGAAGGAAATAATCAAGTTACTTGAGTCCAGGCATAAAAATAATAAAATAAAATAAAATAAAGCATGCATGACAGAGTGGATATGCATGCGCATCAGTGCGGTATTATGTATGTGTTGAAGAGTACTTTTATACATTTTAGTTAGCCTATATTTTTAGCATGTACCCTAAATAAAATATTTTGTATCTTGGCACCTTTCATTTATTTTATACATTTAGCATGCACTATTAGGGGACACACTTTTTACGTGACTGTTAATATAACTAAACTATTGGCCTCATCACTCTTTTAGTAACATATAGGTTCATTGTTCTGTTTGTAAGGGAGTGTTTTGCATGAGTGAGCAGGTTGTTTTTGACTGTGTAGATGCATGGGTATGTGTGTTTATGTGTGATATTGAGTGTGTTCGTATGTTTGTGTGGTGTGTGTTTCAGATGTGCAAGTTGGTGAATATAAATAGGGCTGGGCTGTTATCTTCGTATGTATGAAGTGTGTGTCCAAATTTCCTATACATCATATAAATAGACAACCACTAATTTTTTTTTTTTTTTTTTTTTTTTTTTTTTTTATTTTTTTTTTTTGGAATGGTACTTTATGTACAACAAATCACTGAAACAACATATCTCATGTCAATAAACGTTCGAAAGCAAGTTTCGAACTTGTGACCTTTTGCACCAAAGCCGTATCAATTAACCACTTGGACAATGGTGCTTGTCGACAACCACTAATTACTAATAACTATTAACTAATTAACTAATATAGTTAATAGGACAGTATATTTAATTTATACAAACAACTAAATCTTTTAATTTTATGTATTGGGAGGATGAGAAACAAAATGCATGCTTATTACTCATCAAAACAAATTAAGTTGAAGCATGTATACAATTTTATATGTAAATATATGATCAACTATTCATGTGTAAAGCTGATAATACGAATAGCTACAGCTGTTAATAAGAATAGCCTATATTTAAAAATTCATGATGAGAACACATTACATACAAAAGCTGTGAGGATTTAAAACTTCGCTATATCATCAATTATACACTATTTCAACTAATTAGAATATAGTACGAAAAATGTACATTGATGCTACATAGAATAATTCAAAAAGGATAGACGACAAAACATTACCTCACAGTTAACTTGAAAATTCCTCTATCATCTTTTCCTTTGTCAAGTATATAACTATGCCTTAACTTCCTCTCCAACTCATATCCACTTTGTCCTCAACAGCTCCCTGTGTTAATGATAGAAAATGAAAACGAATTCTTTAGACATCACACTTTTCTATGTTGTTATACAAAATCAAATAGATAAATGATGACTGATGTTAGAAAATGCAAGTTTGAGCTAATGAATAAGAAAATTGTCATACTCATTCACTATGCTAATTAACTACAAAAAATTGACATGGCACAGTACCTTCAAATTCATTTATTTCATGAAAAAAAATCATCGCTTTGATTTAGGGCATAAATGACAACGCCCTTCGATGAACGTGTAAAACACTCATGCCAAAAGGTCTAGTGGTAGAGTTGGTTAGCATTAACAGAAAATAAGGTGTAGAAAGTAAATGATTATGATTGTCATGTTCCTATTTGCAAATAACCTCCACTGTATTACGAAAAAACTTAACTACCCTTTCAAATATTATAGCTTTACTGGACAAAATAATCTTGAGCCAAAGCTCCTTTAAGAGGTTATCAAACCAAGGTTCCTTAGATCTTAGCAAAGTAATTATGAATAATACCTCTTGCATATCTACTAATCGAGATGAAGGCTTCCGATCAAAAGGGCTTGGATTCATTGGAAGTATTTGCAGTCTTAACAGGAAAACTAATCCTAGTTGAAGTCTTTTGCCCCAATTCAGACCACCCAGATCTAAATAAACGACCGAAGTTAATGCAAAATTCGTACAACACAAAATTGCAAGTATAGAAGAACATTAAGAAATCATCAGAATTGATACCGATAATCAAACCACATCAAGAAGTGGCGGCAACATACCTGAGTAGAAGAATCTAGGAGTCAGAAGCGAGATCCAAATGTTTTGTGCCTTTTCACTTTCTGTCTCGAACTCTAATACTTTGAATATCAACCTGAACAATAATTATTTAGTTATCAACTAATGCGGTAAAATTTGAATCTGATTGTACATTATCGGAAAATTTGAATTGTGAATTCAACACGAATATCGAATTGAAACAGAACCAAAAGAGATTTAATTTAGCATCACAATCCCAATTCAGCAATCAAAAGGGGAAAAAGAAGAAGAATGAGAAGAAGCGGCGGCAGCTTACCAGAATCCCAATTTGACTTCGCGATTTCACCAGCAATATAACATGTGTAATGTTGATCCCCAATTCGAATTCGTGATTTGACCATCAGTTAACATCTGTAATGTTGAGTATTTTTGGGGTAAGATTAGTCGGCAGGAAAAGAAAGAAAGAAGGAGTAGGGTTTGTAGAGCGTGGATACAGAAGGGAGGAGGAGGAAGACGAATATGGTTTTGGAATTGTAAGTAACGGATGTAGGAAAAAACACATCGTGCGGACTGGAATTCAAAGCAGTGGATTTTGGAAGAAAACAGATCGGTTACCGAGTGATAACGGTATGCTTCCGAAAATACCCAAAGTGAAAGGGGACACGTGTCTTCATATAAGCGATCTGGTTTTTGTTTTCCTATATAAGTAATAGATGATATTTTATTTATAGATTTAATAATAATATTTAATTTAATTAAGTTCAATTTAATATGGTTAAGTATTTATTTAAATTTATAGTTCAAAAATAGATTTTGTAATAATGTGAATAAGTTAAGATTGAAAGGAAAAATTTGACTTTATTTGAATTTGTATTTGATTAAGAATTTTATTTAAGAAATCAATTTGAAACTTATTGTGATTTAAGATATGATTTTTAAAACTAGATTTTGATTTAAGTAATTTAATGAATATTTCAGGTTTAAATAATTTTAAAGGAAATACTTAGTAAAAATGTAATTTAAGTTTATATGAATAATATTGAATTTATTAAGTGAATATTTCAAGACTAAATAACAAGGAAGTTAAATCAAGACCTATATGAAACTGTTAAATTTAGTTTGAAAATGTTAAATATTTAAAGCTTTGAAATATATTAAAAATTAATGTTTTATTTTGTGGTCCAAATCTGTATTTGAAATCTATATAAATATTTTGAAATAGAAATGATATTTTGGTTTTGAAGTATATTGAAATGACCACGGTATTATAATGACATTTGATCATTATAGTGGATATTTCTGCATTGCACACAGTTTCACGGATTCTTAGAGGATGGTTATCCCAAACATCCTTTAAGTTATTTGTATTTCAGTTGATATTTCACTTGAGTTGGATTTATTGATATAAGAATGTTAATCCTGACTCGAGTGTTTTGTGTTGTACTTTACGCTCGGGTCAGACTGAGTAATTCAGCATTTGAGACTCACCTTTGGAGTTTGGAGCTTCGCTTGGAGTCCAACTATCGATGCAGCTTTCAGCTTTTTCGGTTGATTTGTTGGGAGAGGTCATCAGTTTGTATTGGATACTTCACTGTATTTGAGATATTCTGCTGTATTTTATTTCTAACTCTGATATTTATATAGTAGCTTCATGAACTACTATTTATCTATTCCGTTGCATTATTATTGTATTACTCTATGTCTGTGATTATGTGATTTATTTATGTACTGTATATGCTGAGTTTTGCCAATTAACAATCTGATATTTTGAGCAATTCAAGTCCGACGTATGTGGATACGAATGGTTGAAAATATCGGGTCGTTACAGTTGGTATCAGATCTTTGGCTCTAGGCAAACTTAGCATATATAGTAAATTTATTTGCAGAATCACTTCCTTTCGAGCTTGAATTTCTTCCTCTTTGATTTGGTTTTCCTTTGGACTTTGGAACATTCCCTGCGGTTCCAAAATCCATTATCTTCTCTCCCTATTCGTGTTTCTTGATTCTGGAGCATCCCATAGCTCCACTAAATGATTTATAAAGGGGTTAAACTCCTTTACAACAAGCATTGATTCACTGAAGATTTTTATACCCTCGGTTTAGATGCTGCTATATCTTACTATGCTGAATTCCATTTCTGGTAATCGAATGTCGATTTACCTTAGAATTCCGCATCGATCATATTCCTGAAGTCATGGTTGACCCGGTTAAGGTCATCCGCAATTTATAAAGGTATATCCATCTTTCTGTTTTGTTATTTAATAATCCCATCTTCGTTCTAGCCTATCTTCGGATCAGATTTGATTAGAGTCCCTCTAATTTGAATCTCTATCTTTGTTTTGAAATCCATTCTTGAATCATCCTTTAAAAAATCGGGTTTGTTTGTATTTTAGAAATTGTTTTATATATCGAAAATTTATTTTGGTAAGTATGATTATATTCTATATATAAAAGAGAAAATGTTTTCGATAAGGATTATATACCTTTTAAAAATGAGAATTGTAATTTTGAAAGGATTTGAAATTTTGAAATTTATATAAGAAATTGATTCATATAAATGATTTATAACCGAAGGGTTTAAATTCGAAATTCGAGAAATTGAACTCCAGTGTCTTGAAATTGATTTTAAGATTTTGAAAATATATAATAATATGGTTTGACGAATAAGAAACGTTTCAAATGAGTTCTAATGATTTCAAAGAAATTTCAAAGAAGTTTTAAAAAAAATAGAAGTCCAGAACTCACTTATGTCGTTGGAGAATAATTTTGGTGATGAGTGCGCGCATCATCGACATTGATTTTCAAGTTTCAAAGTGGGGGAAAGGCCACTTTAGTAGCTTTGCTATGCGACTGATTTTTAGGAAACCAATTTTGATTTCAAATTCCGAAGTATGATTTCATATTCGAAAGATATATGTATATATATTTGAAACAATTTGAAGTGAACCTGGTGTTCAGTCCTCGAGTTTCGGATTTCATATAACCCTATCTATTGAAATTGATTTACTGATTTGTTGCTGATTTCCAACGCTTGGATTTGAAATTGATTTCTCCGACTATTTTGAATGTTCGAACACTTCGAAATCGAGGTTTAATTTTCAAAGCTACGTAATTTTGAAAAGTATAAACTATTTGACAAAGTATATAAGTTTAGTTTCGTATGTTTAAAGCATGAAGTAATATGATTTAAATAAATTTGAAAATGTTTTGTTAAGTAAATGAATAAGACAATTTTGGACTATACCAACACGAAATTTAGTTTTGAAATGTTTTGAATAAAACTTAGTTTTAAATGTTTAGCTTAGTAATATCTTATATAAAACCATATATATATATATATATATATATATATATATATATATATATATATATAGAACAATAATTTCAAGAGGTAAATTGGATCTTTCAAATAGAAATAATTGTTTAAAGGTTTTAAAGGGATGGTTATAAACTTTGTAATCATTTTTGGGTATAATTGATTTTGATAAAATATTTGGTTTCGAAAATAGATTGGAATTTAAAACCCAGTACTTATATGATGATTTTGGAGATGAATTTGTTCGACGTAAATTATGTTGATTCGGAAACTAGGATTATTTTCTAAACCTATTATTTTGGAAACTTTGAAACTGAAGATATTAAATTTGGTAGAAATAATGTGGTGAAACCATACATGATTTTGAAATTGAACTGATATTGAAAGGAATTGAAATTGAGAACCTTGTTTTACTAAATACTTGATTTGGGAGTTATCGAACTTATATAAAATTGATTGGTATAAGTATGAAGTTGATTTGAAAAATATTGATTTGGAATGTACTCAATTTGAAAAGTGAAATCTTATATAATCAAAGTCTATATAAGTGTAATTTGATATACTATTGATTTTGGAAAGTGTTCGATTTGAAAGTGGAATCTTATATATAATGGACTTTATATAAGTATGATATTTGAAAGTGATTTGAAAAGGTACTATATGATACATATTTTAGAAGTAAAGATATGGAAAGTGCCTTATGCTTGATATCCTCTTTGTGGCCACATTGTTGATTCATTCTATCGATATTATTCTCTCTGATTTGGTTTTCCGGATGTGATACTCGAGTGTCCTTCCATGGCGTTACCCATGGTCGTTTTGTTGTGGTAGTGTAATTCACAAGGAAGAGATTGCTTAAAGGGTACATAAGTTTCTTGGAGGATCCAGGCGCAACCATTGTGTATCCACGGTTTATCGGTTTTGTTGACGTGGCGTAATCCGCAAGGTAGAGATTGCTTAAAGGGTACGGATGTTTCCTGGGGGATCCAGACGTAACCATTGTGTATCCTGCAGTCCACGGGTTTTGGTTATCATGGCGAAATTTGCAAGGCAGTGATTGCTTAAAGGTACGGATGTTTCCTGAAGGATCCAGGTGTAACCATTGTGTATCTGTGATCCATGATTCAGTTGATTTGTTTGGATTGTACTTTCCATATCGGTTTTAAAGGTTTTTCAAGTATTTTCACTAGGTGTTGAAACGGGTCTACTAAGTACTTGAAGAATTCTAGCTTTGCGCCTTATCAATGCATGGCCAGAGTCTGCAAGGATAAGGATAAACTTGTTGAAACATCGAGTTATAAAAATTATTTTTGAAAGGGAAATTTGTTTCGATATAAAAGTATTTTATTTATAATAAAAGTATTTCCAACAAAGAAATTCTGTATTAATATTTGAAATTGAAATGCTTATGGTTCTAAATTAACCATTTGTGCCTGCTACTATTCTTTTGAATCCACCTTATCTGCTCAGCTTTATTTATTCACCTATATTCTGTTTTCCAAATCTACCTTCTTTCCTTTTTGAATATATCCTTTTAAATTATTGTTTATATACTACATGGTTTAATAGAAAATTATTAATATTTTGGAAGTTATTAATTAAATAAAACATATTTAAAGTAAATGATTATTGATTTGTTAATAATGTTTGAAAAGTGCCTTGATATAAATTAATAAATTTATGAATTATGGATTTGATGTTTTCAATAGCTTTTTGTAAATATAACTAATGATGTAAATAATTGTTTCAAATAGTTTTCATATATTTATAAAGGTGTTATTTAAACATATAAATGGTATTTTAAAGGAAGTAAGAAATTTTATAAATGAGTTTTGGAAGGTATTAAGTATTGAAGATAATTGAATTGCAAATGAAGGTTTCAAATAAATATTTCAAGCAAATTTATATAGTTTTAAATTAATTGTTTATTCTTGTCTTTCAATCTACTTTTATTTCTGGTTGTTCTATTCTCCTACCTCCTTCCTTTTCGGGGACGAAAAGTTTTGAGTGGGGGAGAGTGTAACGACCCAAAATTTTAGTGATTTTATTTATTAAATTAACTGAAATTTTATGAGATTTTGAAAAATAAAATTTGAAAATGAAAATTTAATATTTGGAATACGTATTTAAAAACATAGCAAATGGTAAATTTTCAATTAATTATACGAATATTTATTTTATCGTGTAATTTTATTTCAATTTAAATCAGTTAATAACAGTTGAATTAAAAAGTGTTTCGAAACCTAAATTCGTCAACATGAGAAAATTTATTCAGAACATTCTGAATCAGACAACGAAATTCGTTTTGTGAAATTCGGACGTTTCTAGCTCCGTTTGGATTTTTCTGTACGGAATAGAAACGTATATCGGTATCGATTATCGACTTTTGATCAGATGATCTTATCACTTATATCTATATATACCGTTTCAATCGTCTCGTCGTGCTGATTTCTATTGTATATCCAATTCTGTATTTTGAAGCCCGGTACGCGACGGAATCTGTAAAACGTTAGACCTTATCGGTACTCAAATCTTAACCTTTTGGGTCCTTGTTTGTTCACTATCAACTGTTGGATTCAAAGCAGCCTGTTGCTTTTCAAATCCCTGAATTCATGCTGTACATTTTCAATTCCGATTGGTCTAAGTTATAAGACTGCTCCTCTTCTTTAATTGTCTTTGACTTGTACCATGCCCTGTGCATTTCAGTTCCACTTTTTTTTCTCACTTGACAGCTGTTTATAAAAGAAGGTGCAAGGCCATATATGTTTTGAAGCCTGTCCATTTCCTTTCGTATTCATTTTCCTTTCATCTTTTATTTTTCATTTTTTTCACTGTTATTTCCAAACCGTGACAGGCCATCTCAATCATTCTTCCTCCTCTATATAATTTTTCTTCCCTCCCTTTTCTTTTTCTCGGCCTCAAACTTTTGCCAACCCTAACGCACAGCAAAACTTCTCCACCCACATCACCGATACAACATCAACCATCAGCCGAACACCCGAGTGCACCCAGCCTCGTCGAACCACCCCATAGGCTGACGCATCCCCCCATGAAGCAACCACCCTCTGCCTCACATTTTCCACCGACCTTACTCCACCTTTGAACGCCATCTCCAACCCGCGACCTGACCACCTTCCTCGGCAACTCAGCACCGCCGACCAAACAGCTCTCCCTTAGCCCATGCAGTCAGCATGACCTGCACCCCTTCACCACTCAGCCTATCCAATCCCCTCCTCTTCTTAAAAAAAAGTAAGTTTATGGTTTCTTCATATATATATATATATATATTTATTTATTTATTTATTTGCATATTTATAAATTGTTTGCAGGCTTAAAGTGTATTGGTTAATACTATGGCTTCCACACGTGCAGTGCATAGATTTTTGTAATATATAGATTTTATGTATTATGAAGATATAACTACATATATTCCCCTGTAGATCATTTTGGAAACCTGCAGTTCTTGTTTGCTTGCCTTGAGCCTTCTCCCTATTTATTTTATAAATATTGCCTTATACACATTGTTTTGAGATATTATTCGCTATTATTCGCTATTAAGGTGGCATTCGCTATTATTCATATATATATGTATTGATTGTGAAAGTGTATATATGTATATATATATATATATATATATATATATATATATATATATAATATAAGTATTTTATTAAAAGGGGCATATGTATAATATGATTAGGACAGTATATAACTTTTTAAAGGCATGTATATAAGTATTGTTTTGATACATATGTATATATAGATATATGTATATATACCGGTTATATTATATATTTGGTTTATTTTTGTTTGTCTCGTGATAGCTTTATATTGTTAAAACCAGCCATTGCAGCTACTTTATGAAAATTAATATATATAAAGATATTTCTATAACTTGATTTGTTTATATTTCATGTATTACATTATATTTCGTTATACGTGCGTGTTGGGAATGTTGATGTAATTATGGGTTTTAAATTTTAAGGTATATAGATGTAAGTATTATATATGTATATTTTATTTTAAAGTTATACAAGTTTGTTTATATATTAGCATACTTGCTAAGTAATATATATACTGCTTTATATATGTGTTGATGCTGTGGTTTATACGTATAATATATATACACACTAGTCTGCATGGGTTTGTGTATTCCAAGGTTTATATGTGGAAGTGATTTGGATACATGCATATGGTGCATTGTAATTACATTATGGGTTAGTTTATAATATATATGTGTTTAATTTTGAAAACAATGATTTTGAAATGTTTATATATATATATATATATATATATATATATATATATATATATATGTAATTTAAAAATGTGTTTGTATTTATATATATAGTTATATATTGTTCATCTATACTAATTATCTTCATCGATCTAGTTTTGATTTGATTTCGTCTATTCTTATCTATCAGCTTTGTTCATCCAATTCGCGTTAAATCTTGCTTTGCTTTGGATTCGTAACCCATTTCATTTGTCGAACCTCTCTAGCCTCAGAAGGCGAGCAATCACCCACGATTAACGTTCTTGTATTTATTAAATTTGATTTCAACTGAAACGACAATTGAAATATGCTGTTGTAGTTATTTAAATAGTTATATATCTGCCATTATCTGTAACTGTTCACCTGTGGGATATGACACCATATCTGGTTGTTTATACTATATTGTTATTGATGATATATGCATGTTATTGTTATTATCATATCTGTTATCACTATGTAAGTATCTTGTTAGTATAGAATTCACTATGGGTTGAAATGATATATACCCGGACTTTTTAATAGGAGAAAATCGTTACGGGTTGAAATGATACACCCAAGCGGTTTTCTTTTGAATTAAATTCGAGATTGATGGTTGAAATGATATATACCCATGTATGTTTAAATTTCGAATTGAAGTGATAAATATCCGTATTACTTGACCATAAGATAAAAATATTATTCAGGCATCGTGTATATATAAATATTTGAAAATAAATTCTATGGTTTTGGAAAGAAATATATGGTATTAATAAATATTGATTCTTAAAATATTATATATAAATGATATTTTATTTATAGATTTAATAATAATATTTAATTTAATTAAGATTGATTTAATATGGTTAAGTATTTATTTAAATTTATAGTACGAAAATAGATTTTTTAATAATTTGAATAAGTTAAGATTGAAAGAATAAATTTGACTTTAGTAGAATTTGTATTTAATTAAGAATTTTATTTTATAAATCAATTTGAAACTTATTGTGATTTAAGATATGATTTTTATAACTTGATTTTGATTTAAGTAATTTAATGAAGATTACACGTTTAAATAAATTTAAAGGAATTACTTATTAAAATGTAATTTAAGTTTATTTGAATAATATTGAATTTATTAAGTGAATATTTCAAGATTAAATAATAAGGAAGTTAAATCAAGACCTATATGAAACTGTTAAATTTAGTTTGAAAATATTGAATATTTAAAGTTTTGAAATATATTGAAATGTTTTATTTTGTGGTCCAAATCTGTATTTGAAATCTATATAAATATTTTGAAATAGAAATGATATTTTGGTTTTGAAGTATATTGAAATGGCCACGGTATTATAATGACATTTGATCGTTTTAGCGGTTATTTCTGCATTGTAGATAGCTCCATGGATCCTTAGAGGATGGTTATCCCAAACATCCTTTATGTTATTTGTATTTCAGTTGGTATTTCACTTGAGTTGGATTTATGGAGATAAGAATGTTAATCCTGACTAGAGTGTTTTTTGTTGTGTTTTACGCTCGGGTCAGACTGAGTAATTTAGCGTTTGAGACTCACCTTTGGAGTTTGGAGTTTCACTTGGAGATCCAAGTATCGATTCATCTTGCAGCTTTTCCGGTTGATTTGTTCGAAGAGGTCATCGGTTGGTATTGGAGACTTCACTGTATTTGAGATATTCTGCTGTATTTTATTTCTAACTCTGATGTTTATATAGTAGCATCATGAACTACTAATCTATTCCGCTGCATTATTATTGTACTACTCTGTGTCTGTGATTCTGTGATTTATTTATTTACTGTATATGCTGAGTTTTGCCAAATTTAAATTAACAATATGATATTTTGAGCAATTCAAGTCCGACGTGTGTGGATACGAATGGTTGAAAATATCGAGATGTTACATTCTGTTTAAATGTTTTATTGTGTGTGGGTTTGTATTTATTTATTTATTTAAAATCTTACAATGTTGATAGGTGGTTTATATGGGTTTTATTTAAAAACAATCATTTTGAAATATATATACTTAATATAATTTGTGTTTAAATTTATTTTGATTTGAAAATAAATATAATATATATATATATATATATATATATATATATATATATATATAATTTTAAGTGTATGTCTAAAATCGGTTTAGAGAGAAGTTATAACATATATTTTTGTTTTGATTATATCAAGACGATTCTGATTCATTTCATCAATCCCTATCTTTCAACTTTGCCCGCCAAATCCATTTTCTGCTTACTTCGCTTTGAGATTGTTGTTGGATTTGTTCGATTGTCTAGATCGTGATCCAATTCATAGCTCAACTTCATTGTTTATCTCTGTAGCCTCGAAAGGTGAGTAATCACTCATGATTAACGTTCTTATATTTATTAAATTTGATTTCAATTGAAACGACAATTGAAATATGCTGCTGTTAGTTATTTACATTGCTATATACATGTTATTATCTGTATCTGTTCACCTGTGACATCTGACACCATTATTTGTTATTTGTACTGTTGATATATGCCTGTTATATTATTATCATATCTGTTATCACTCTGCAAGTTCCCTGTTAGTATAGAATTCACTATGGGTTGAAATGATACATACCCAAACGGACATTAGAATAGGAGAAATAGTCATGGGTTGAAACCCAAGCGATTTTCATTTGAATTGAATTTGGGATTACAGATTGAAATGATATCTACCCATATATATTTAAATTGCAGATTGAAATGATAAATATCCATATCACTTGACCATAGGATATAAATTATATACCGACATCGTTGGTCTAAATATAAATATTTTGAACCGACACCGTTGCGCTATATGTAAATATTTTGAAAATGGTTTCTATGGTTTTGAAAGGGAATATATATATAGTTTTATTTAATATTGAAATATTTTATATAAATATGTTTTGAATATAAAGTATATTTAATAATGAACCTAAATTAATAAAGTTTGATTTAATTAATATTAATTGTTAAGTATTATATTCTTGAATCGATTTTTCAATGATTTGTATAAGGAAGGAAGATAAGGTTGAATTGAATAAAATTGTATTTAGTTAAGAATTTTACTTAATTAAATTGATTTGAAACTATTAAATTTGGAATTTTTAGATATGATCTTATAACTTGATATTTGATTTAAGAAATTTAATGAATATTTCCTGTTTAAAGAAATTGAGGGAAAAATATAGTAAATTGTAATTTAAGGTTATTTAAGCGATATTGAATTTATTAAATGAATATTCCAAGACTAAATAATAATGAAGTTAAACCAAGATTTATATGAAATTGTTAAATTTAGTTTTGAAATGTTGAATAATTAAAGCCTTGAAATATATTGGTATTTAAATGGTTTATTTTGTGATTCAAATCTGTATTTGAAATCGACATAAATTGAAATGATTTATTTAGAAATTGAAATGAATTGAAATTGGTAAAGTGAGACTGAATAGCATTTGAATTTGGAATTTGATTTGGTTTGAAATTTGGAATTGATAAATTATGATGGATGTTAGGATTTCAAAGTACGGTTTTCCAAAGAATTATGATTTCAAAGTGTTTTGGTTTTCGAAAGTGTCGTAACTTTAAAAGGGTTATAATTTGGAAACAAACGATTTGAAATGCCCACGGTGTTCTAATGACATTTGGCTGTTAATAGCGTGCATTTCTACAGTGTAGATAGTTCCACGGATCCGTTGATATTTCACTTGTGTTGGATTTATTGATATAAGAATGTCAATCCTGACTCGAGTGTTTTATGTTTTTCTTTACGCTCGGGTCAGACTGAGTGCTACAACATTCGAGACTCACCTTTAGAGTTTGGAGCTTCGCTTGGAGATCTAACTATTGATTCAGCTTTCATCTTTCTAGTTGATTTGTTCAGAGAAATCATCTGTTTTACTAGAGACTTCACTGTATTTGAGATATTCTGTTGTATTTTAGTTCTAACTCTGATGTTTATATAGTAGCTTCATGAACTACTATTTATCTATTCCGCTGCATTATTGTTATATTACTCTATGTTTGTGATTCTGTGATTTGTTTGTTTACCGTATATGCTGAGTGTTGCCAAACATAAATTAACAATCTGATACTTTGAGCCATTCAAGTCCGATAAGCGCGAGTGTGAATGGTAGAAAATACCAGGTTGTTTAAAGAGGTGTATCGATTAAACCTAAAATAAACAAACAAATGTTTTTATTTAAACAAACAAATGTTTTTATTTAATTTGAAAAATTCAAATTAATCCACAATTAAACCTAAAATTTATGTTAATTATCAATTTAAATTTTGACTCAAATACCGGGATCGTTACAGATTCCCTCCTTAAGGAAATTTCGTCCTCGAAATTTGCTAGACAGGGAGACAACAAAGTACATAAAGATATAGTTTCTAGATCAAGCTGAATATTTATTCTGCATTTGGTTTACCAAATCAGAATATCAACAATAGATACGAGAATGAATCTATTCAATACTTCACAAGATACTCGGGTTATCCAGTCTTCGAATATGCAGGGGCATTGGTTAGTCCAAAGGGTTAACTTACCGTTCGTAGAATATATCTGGATCCAAAAGAATAGAAAAACAGATACAATTTTCCGCAATTCTCAAACACCAGGTATGGATTCCAAACTCAGGTCAGAATACCTCAAAGTTTACATCAACTTGTCCCACTCCGGACTTCGATTCTCATAAGAAATCACAACAAAAAATTTCAAACTTTGGTTTTAATCGAAATCATTTTATCGATACAAATTAATTTTAATTTATACTTTATTAACCAATTTATTTCAATTTAAAATTTCAGTTCATTAAAGTTAAAAATGATGGAAAGAATACGAAATAGGAATTAAAACCTTTTCTACAACGATTCGCAGAGCCGCCATTGCACCAAATCTTCTCCCTCGAGCTTCCAGGAAACCATCAAAGAAATTGAAACTGCATTAAAGGAGATTGGAATGAGTTGTTTCCTTGTCATCGTAGGGTATCGACCACTTGTAGTTGTACTCCCTTGTCCCCTATCTCGTCCTCTTCTTGCACTCATACTTACTATCAGTGGATAGCAAGAGTATTTACTGAGGCACACGAACGGATATCTTAGGAGTATACTCATTCTAGGGCATTTGTAACCCTATCTCTAATGAGTTACCTAATGTGTTATACTCCTGAGCTAAAGTTTTTTTCTTAACCTTTAACTCTGATACCAAATGCGACGACCTGAATTTTTGCATTCGAAAATCGACATCCATACTTCACTCGTATTCGAATACCACAGATTCAAACGTTCGAATCCGATTTGCCGGAGCTTATAACACATTAAGTATAACAACACAACGGAAGAAAAAGATAATACATTGATACAACAATGAATACAATATTTGATACAATATGGATATCAACACTATCAGAGATAATATACACAGTGGAAAAGATAACAACAATAATAAAAGTTTTAAAGAGATCCAACTCCCATACTGCAACTCCATCTCTAATGCTCCAAAACCAAATAGCTCATCCCAAAGCTTCGAAGACTTTAAAGGCTAGAATCCACCAACATGCTTTCCAAATGCGAAGCGAGAAACCCCCATCACGTTGGACTTAAGCAAGGCCAGTCATACAAAGACTGAAGAAGATTTCCAAAGACCGAAGGCTACTAAATCTACACCTACTATTTGATTATCTGAAAAACCCAACTGTAGACTGTCCGTGTGGAAAATTGTGGGCACCCAGAGTTTAGGAAGGGAACAATAAACTCCAGATCAGTCATGCGACTGGTATGAGTAAACGAAAACAGTTTTTAGACAAAAACAAACAACAAAAGATTTAAGCTTGAAATTCGCAATGCTTTTTGGAAAATGAAACTACTATAAGGCCTCCCCACAACACACAATGCAAGTGCACAGTTGGAGGAGATTTCTCCTTATGATAGTCAAACATGCTTGATACGCAAAATCCATTTGATATTATTATTAGTGCATAGTGCAGAAAAAATTTGCAAGTATAATATTAATCTTAGCCAGCATACGTGCCATTATAGTATGCCTACTATAGCTACCATGTTAAATGGCAGGTTCTATAAACTAAAACCGTACAAGGCGCGTACTGGAGATTAGATTTCCAACAAATGGTCAGGCCAAGGAACTTCGTATTGCCACATGGGTACGCCTTTGGAGGGACGTTCCGAGAACTTAACCAGCTCTCTGCCAACACAAGGCCGGGTTACCTATGTAACTAGGTAACTACTACATGATTATGCCATCCCTCGGTCGTTTGCGACCTTTATCCGTGGATCCTCGACCACAAAGCAACAACCACAAAGTAATAAATTTACGGTAACCACATATGTTAAATATATGGGCTCCATACCATGATACCAACCTTTTCCAGAAGGAAATGACATACCCTAAAGGGCACGACCATCATAACCTTGCCGAATTCTTCCTGTTTCGACCATTTTTGGAGTGTGAAGTCCGATGTTATCCCATTTTTTGGACAAAACTGGAATATCAAAGTTGAGCGCGTCTCTACCACGACCGAGCTAAGAAGAAGCAATTAGCAAGCGTATACAAGTCGATGATTTCGTTCATGACCCAAGTGCAAAAGCTCATTCGGCCTTAAGAGGTTTAAGATCCATTCGGCATTGATTCATTCGGCATTCATAACGCCAAGTTTCATCCGGCCTCTCCATGTCATGCCGAACCAAAGGACATCCGGTCGAGCCTCCTTCCCTCCAAACTCCATCACCGGATCAACTCCACCACCGGATCAATTACAAGCTCCATCTTTCACCAACCACTACCGGTCCAACATCACCGCCGAACCAGCTGCCCTACATCCCCATGCCGAACCAACCCACACCGAACCACACACAACTCAACCTAACACCGGACCAACCTTCCTCCCACTACCGAACCAAACTCCAACTTCTCCTTGTATGACCGAATGAAGCCTCGCCGAACCAGAATTGCCAGTCTAGATTGCTTCAGCCCAGGCCCACCAGCAGCTATATACGTCCAAGACCCCTGCCCCCTATCTCACTCTATAAATAGAGGGGCAGGGGTACAACAATGGCAGACAAGTTTGAGAGCTCAAGCCTGGAAGGAACTCTCAAACAACTTTAGATACTTGTAATCAAAGCTTTGTACTTGTAATCTGAAGAAAAAAGGAGAATAACATATAAAGTGGACGTAGGCACGTTCTTGCCGAACCACTATAAATCTGTGTGTCTTTTACATTTTAGTCCTTGCTTTTTACATATTTGCATAAATCACCCAAATCACTAAACACAACATAAAATCAACCAACTCATACGACTTTGGGTGTTTGCGGCCATTTTTCACGCAAACATTTTGGTGCTTTCATTGAGAGGAACCAGCTTCCGCTACATCGGATAGAAGTTGAATTTGAAAATCTAAGAGTTCAGATCTAAGAGTTATGACGAGACAAACAAGTAGAAGGCAAAGGCCAGAGAGAAGTGAACACCAAGGAAGTCAAGAGGCTTCCTCAGGAGGGAATCAAGCATCGATCTTCATCACTAGGGATGAGATGGAGGCCATGATGAGAAGACAAGAAGAGATGATCCAGAACTTACTTCAACAAATTGGGCAAATTGGAGCACAAATCCAAGGAGCAGCTGGGATTCAGAACGGGGCAGGACCATCTGGCGCAGCACCAGAGCTAGGGGGCAACCCCCAAGCAGCAGACGACTATCAATCAGGCGTCGATCCCGCATGGGGGCACCACACTTGGAGCCAGATAATCCAATCACAGAGAGTGAGATAGAGGCCTCTGAGCAACCAGGTAAGGAATGAACGCCCAGCCAGGGGGCAGGTAAAATTCCCTCATGAACACGGGGGCATGTCGAAAACGATGAACAAGTCGCAAAACTCTCACTAGCACGGTTAAATCATTTACACATGCGAGCGATCGCGCACGATCCATAGGCATGCTCTGAATGACTATAGACCGCACCATAGTAAGAGTTTACACTTTGACATCCTCGTCTTGCTCCTGCTTTGACTTTGATTTGAACGTTCCTACTGTGGAACTCGTATGACTATTGCTTTAACATTTACAATTCCATGGAAAAATTATTTACTTGTATGCCCGTTGGATCGCGAACGGTCCACGAGCACCTATTGCATGGCAACGAACTGCCGAAGTCTTTGATTCGAAAAATTCCCCCAAACATTGACTCCAACACTGATAATATTAAGTCCCCCCCGGGCACACTCATTCGCCTCGAACGGCACCCGACTTCGAACAGTCACAATTCGCCTCGAACGGCACCCGACTTCGAACAGTCACAACTCGCCTCGAACGGCACCCGACTTCGAACAGTCACAACTCGCCTCGAACGGCACCCGATCGCGAACGATCATAACTCGCCTCGAACGGCACAACTCGCCTCGAACGGCACAACTCGCCTCGAACGGCATAACTCACCTTACCTCAAATGGCTCGATCGCGAACGGTCGTCATTTGAGGTCCGCCACCTGATCACTAACTGTTACACCTTACCTCAAATGGCTTGATCGCGAACGGTCGTCATTTGAGGACCGCCACTTGACCGCACACTGTCGCACCTTACCTCGAATGACTCGATCACAAACGATCGTCATTTGAAGTTAGGCGCTTGACCTTGAACGGTCGCATTTCATCACAAATGGCTCGGTCTCGAACGATCGACGCGTGGACTTACAGGCTTGACCGCGCACTGTCGCACTTTACCTCGAATGACTCGATCACGAACGATCGTCATTTGAAGTTAAGCGCTTGACCTTGAACGGTCCTCACTCGACCGCGCACTGTCGCACTTTACCTCGAATGACTCGATCCCGAACGATCGTCATTTGAAGTAAAGCGCTTGACCTTGAACGGTCACATTTCACCGCAGATGACTCGATCCCGAATGATCGACGCATGGATTTACGCGCTTGACCGCGCAGGGTCGCACTTCACCTCGAATGACTCGATCGCGAACGGTCGTCATTTGAAGTTAGGCGCTTGACCATGAATGGCCGCGCTTCATCCCGAATAGCTCGATCCCGAACGGTCGTCGTTTGGGGCCATATAAACTATCAAATTCTCTACAGGTTGATGACAGGATATGAACATCCGGCTCATGGCATTACAAAACACGCCTTCCTACCGCAAGGCATATTTTGGGGGGCAAAGTGTTATCCCATTTTTTGGACAAAACTGGAATATCAAAGTTGAGCGCGTCTCTACCACGACCGAGCTAAGAAGAAGCAATTAGCAAGCGTATACAAGTCGATGATTTCGTTCATGACCCAAGTGCAAAAGCTCATTCGGCCTTAAGAGGTTTAAGATCCATTCGGCATTGATTCATTCGGCATTCATAACGCCAAGTTTCATCCGGCCTCTCCATGTCATGCCGAACCAAAGGACATCCGGTCGAGCCTCCTTCCCTCCAAACTCCATCACCGGATCAACTCCACCACCGGATCAATTACAAGCTCCATCTTTCACCAACCACTACCGGTCCAACATCACCGCCGAACCAGCTGCCCTACATCCCCATGCCGAACCAACCCACACCGAACCACACACAACTCAACCTAACACCGGACCAACCTTCCTCCCACTACCGAACCAAACTCCAACTTCTCCTTGTATGACCGAATGAAGCCTCGCCGAACCAGAATTGCCAGTCTAGATTGCTTCAGCCCAGGCCCACCAGCAGCTATATACGTCCAAGACCCCTGCCCCCTATCTCACTCTATAAATAGAGGGGCAGGGGTACAACAATGGCAGACAAGTTTGAGAGCTCAAGCCTGGAAGGAACTCTCAAACAACTTTAGATACTTGTAATCAAAGCTTTGTACTTGTAATCTGAAGAAAAAAGGAGAATAACATATAAAGTGGACGTAGGCACGTTCTTGCCGAACCACTATAAATCTGTGTGTCTTTTACATTTTAGTCCTTGCTTTTTACATATTTGCATAAATCACCCAAATCACTAAACACAACATAAAATCAACCAACTCATACGACTTTGGGTGTTTGCGGCCATTTTTCACGCAAACATCCGACGAGGTCACGTCCACAAAGCTACACTTTTCACAAAGCCTTACTTCGATCAACAAATGATCAGCAGCACTTCGTATGCCACATTACCAAATTGGGAATGTATCACTAGTAACCATCAACTACATAACCTCTGAGCTCTTATGTCTTAGAGAAGGGTGTTACGCTAAGAGAATAAATTCTCTGCCACCAACAGAAATGCATTTGATAGAAACCAGCTTTACATCTCAAAGTGTAACATCAGACATACATCAATACAAGTCTGTTCCGGGTTCGAATAGAACCGAAGGCACTTCCAAAGAAGCCTTTGCAAATCCGGATAATCCCTAATCACGTCCATACTTCCCATCACAAAGGGTGATCAAATCTCTATACCGGGGCCATTCGATGCAGAGACATTCGATGGGTTATCCTTTCACTTTCGAAAATATCCGGTCTTCACCACCGGTCTTCAAGTGCTATCCATATCGTCGTATCATTATTCAGAATGGGTTATATGACACAAAGTCCTCTCCGGCTAAATCGAATAATGAGCGCAATATTTAAAAACATATGGATATTGGGATCTCAATTAAGTCACAACTTAAAGCCCAAAACCTTTCTTTAAATGGTTTAAACAAATTACCATTTTCAAATCTTTAAACAAAAAGATTCACTTCACAAAGTTCACCCATCTTCAACGAAGACTAATTTATAGCTTTCGAAACAATTCCATTTCAAATCTTTTATACAGAAGATACACCTATAAGATCCTCTTCAATTTCAAAACAAGGTTCAACCATCTTTCACAAAGATTCATTCATAGCTTTCAAAACTATTTCAATTCCATTTCAAACTTGAAATCTTTCAACATAAATTGGAATTTATATGAAAGCTATTATTATTTGAAAAACAATGGTTTTCATTTTGGAAAAAATCCAATTACATTTGCACAAGTTAAAGCCCTTCAAGTATAAAAACTTGGGTTAAATTCAAGTTCCCAAAACAATACTTTTAAAATGGTTTAAAACCTATATAAAAACATTTATAACTTGTATAACTTTTTTTAACCCATAATTTCAAAACATAGAATTCAATTTCAAACCATGAATTCAAATTCAAATCAAATTATTTAAATTTCAATACTTTATCAAGTTGTTCAAAATAACATTTATCTTTAAAATTCCTTTTCAAAAGCTTTTTATATTTAACCCAATTCCATTTCCAAAACTATTTTGGATTCAATATTCAATCTTTAAAACCATTTCATTATTTGAATTAAATTCAAATATCTGTGACTTAACCAATTTCCTCATGCAATCCATATTTGCGTGTGTATGGTGTAGTCCAGGGGTTTTACACAATAGTGCAACATCATCACAAATTCAAACACAGCAATATCGATAAGCGGTATAATACTATAACGCTTACCTCTATCCACAGATTCACGGACAAATAAAATTTATCGCAGTTAAATAAATTACATTCGTCACAGCTCAAAATCAAAACAGAGCATCACACATTAGGGATATCAACATTCAATAGAATCAAAAAATCCATAAGTAAGATCAAATAATTATCTGATTAATGTAAATCAGATTAATTACTTAAGAATAAACTACTAATCCCGGTTAATTAATATTAATTAATTACAAACCATCTTAATTAATTATTCTTTAATCATTTATTAATTAACCATAAATAATAAATTAATTAACCATTAATAATAAATTAATTAACCTTTAATTATTAATTAATCAACCTTGATTGATAAATAAATCAATCTTTAATCATTAAATAATTAACCTTTAATTATGTAATTGTCCTTTAATTAATTATCCTTAATTACTTACATTAATTAAATTAACCTTAAGTAAATTACATAATTAATCAACCCTCAATTAATTACCATTTAATTAATTATCCTTAATTAATTAATTAACCCTTAATTAATTAAATCATTACTTAATCAATTTCATTAATTTATTAAACTTTAAATTAATTAATTATCCCCAAATTAATTACCTTGATTAACTAATCACATTAATTACTTAATCACATTAATAATTAAGTAAGTAAACCTTTAATTTATTACATTAAGTAATTTATCTTTTAATTACTTTTATTAAGTAATTATCCTATATTACTTAATAAAGATCCTTTAATTGATTAAGACTCTAATTATCTTAAGATAAACTATTTATCTTATTTAATTTCATAATCATTATTTAAGTCGTATTTTAAATAACCTTTGAAAAATTAAATTTATTTTTTCAACATACTTTAAAACTCGTTCCTGCTTCATTTTAGAGACCTGTTAACAAATTTACTTCTTATACAAAACCTGATTAACATAGTTGTTTAAAATAAACTTGTTTACCTTACAAATTCTAAAATTTGATACCATTCAAAAGAACTCGAGTCAACCTAACAAAATCCCCGAGTTAATCCCAAGAAATTTACTTCCTCATTTATTTCGAGTTAACTCTCCATTGATCTGGAGCTAATACCCGAGCAACCCTTCTTCCTCGATCACCCAACACAATCACCAGGCACCCAAACATCCCGTGCACATGCACAAGTGCTCCGATTAATTCCGGTCATCCTCGCCGTCACCAATGAGTCGTCGACGACCTACTCAAACCCTCAGACCACTCAGATCATCGATCCCTTCCAACATTCAAAATCGAGCCAAACAATTTTTTCTGGAACTAACCTATCGACCTAAAATCAACTCACTCCGATGAACTCGTCCACTGGAACCCAAGCCGGCCAACCCACAGCTGCCTCACGTCTCCATGTCCCGATCCCCCATATGCGACCACCTCAAGCTAGCCCACAACGCTGCGGCAATCTTAAATTCCGAGCATGACCAAAACTTGGCTAAAGCCCTAAATCTATGTCCTACCAGTGCCTTAATGATTGGAGAACACTCCGATCATTTTTTCCAACCTTGGCACTCTCCTATGTACCTTCAGCCCAAGGCACGAGTCACCGAACCTCGCCGACCATCGGAATTTGATAAAAATGCATTTTCTGTTCAAATCGTAATTTCTCGCAATCCACCAAACTAAAAATCCTGATTCGATTATTAAAATTCATAATTTACTGGTAAGAATCAACTTATATAAT
The DNA here is from genome assembly GCA_030765085.1 of Allium cepa. Taxonomy (NCBI): domain Eukaryota; kingdom Viridiplantae; phylum Streptophyta; class Magnoliopsida; order Asparagales; family Amaryllidaceae; genus Allium; species Allium cepa. The sequence continues at coordinate 181,942,676 of CM060940.1, forward strand.
TAAATCAAGAATTTATGAACTTCAATTTTTTTGTTTTAAAAAGATTTTACTGTAAAACCTTATTTTTAATAAGTTAACTAAATAATTCCTCTCACAATTATTTTTTAAAATGAAATATATTGTTAAGATCATTTTCCTTGTTAAGATCCTAGCCTAACATTGATTGTATAATGAGAATTTAAATTTTCTTTTAGGAAAATTGAAGCCTGTTATATAACAGAGATTTGTATTTAAGCATATACAGACCTTCATGCTCAAACATATTTATATATACATATACAATCATATCCGCATCCGTACAACATTCCAAATCATCTTCAGGCATAAATTTCAAAAATAAATAAATCAGGTTTTAAAATAAAGGTTTGCTCACCTGTTGAACAGAGGTAGACAGAGCCTAGAAGTAGATTTTGAAAAATCCGGCAGTTGTTTTGATTTGAATTGAATCTGATCTACCTATATTCAGTTAAGTTGCTCTCTAATCAGGTTGAAGTTTGATTTGCTTTTGATTCTTTTATTCCTGGTTTTTAAATTTCCCTTCCAGGTCTTGAATTTAAATCTGAAGCTTTGGATTGTTGATCTATTACTTGGTTTTGATTTTCTATTTTAAACCTGAACTTGATTCATGTTGAAGCTTGAATCCATTTTCATTTGCCTCAGGTTGAGATACTGATTGATTCTTTAAATGCTTTGCTCAGGTTTTGTTTTTCAGTTTTTTTAGATTTGGGAATTTGTTTCATAGGCTTTCGGTTTGCATCTTTGTATTCTCAGGTTTTTAGTTTTGGATTGTACAAAAGAAAATGAGGAAAGAAGGAGCATATTGATATCTATAACTTTGATTTCCTATTTTATTTTAAAAATAATGAAAAGAAAATAATTTGCCATTTGTATTTCTTATTTGTATTTCTCAAGGCATGCATAAGCTACACATGTTAAAATTCTTTATCATTATCTTATACTTGTATTAATATCTTGTTAAAGTATTTACAAATGTTAAATTGTTTTATAAAATGTTTACACATGTTAATGCATGTAATCTCCACCTTACATTTGTTAACATGAAAGAAATTTGTGTTTAAACCCTCAATTTAAATAAATTTAAAAATTGTGTTTCAACCCTTGTGTTAATATAAATTATGTAATATGTTTTTAAACCTTTTTATTAATCTCATTTGAATTTTAAATTTTAAGTTAAAATATCTTTATATAAACCATTTTTATTTCCAAAAGATATATATACATATATGTAAGTTTAAAACTTTTATAACTATTTGTACAACTTCTAAATAGATATATATTATGATTAGAAAACAAACTTTTATTAATTTTAAATATAGAGTTAAATCCAATTTATTCACAACATATTTATTATTGAATTTCCAAATCAAAATTTAAATTTACAATTAATATATATATATATAACATATGTATATTAGAAAACAAATTTTATTAGTATTTAATTATAGAACTTTCAAATCCAAATATTACTCATAAGATATTATCTTTGAATTTAACCTAAATTCTATTTACATTCAATTTATATACATACATACATACATACATACATACATATACATATACATATACATACATACATATATATATATATATATATATATATATATATATATATAAACAAACAAATGTTTTTATTTAGTTTGAAAAATTCAAATTAATCCACAATTAAACCCAAAATTTATATTAATTATCAATTTAAATTTTGACTCAAATACTGGGATTGTTACAAACTTATTTCCCCTTCCTCCTCATTTATCCCTTCTATTACTCAAGAGCCAATCTGTGGACGTACATGTGCATCTGCACACGAATTTCGACCGACCCCTCTTGCTACCTGTCCCTCTCATAGGCCACCTACGATCATCCCATATGATCACGCACTTGGAAACGCGATCCTACCATCGTTCGAAGAAAATTGATAGTTCATCGAAGCATGGAGCAAACTATCATCCCCTTCTAGTGCCTCAGCACGACCACCACCTCGCCCATACATCGCCAAGACTTGCCACAAGCTTTACCACATTCACCGCCATCTATTTGCGATCAACCGCACCTCTCCGGCAATCCCACGTCGTCGCAGTTCAAACCCAACCGATCACCTTCCAAACAAGCCCTAAAACCCTAAATCCCCTTTGACGGACCACCGTGCCACCTAGAAAAATACAACACCACTTTTTGTTATTTCTCCAACCTCCAAGCCTCCTCCTCGACCAAACCCCCGACCACCACATTGAACTGATCACCGGAAATCGAGCCATTACCCAACTCCGTCCATCCCCTTATATCTCAACACCCACGCCACTAAAAATCGTGAAACACCCAACCAAATTCATCTTTTTGTACGGTGACCATGACCATATAAACGAAAACATAAAATATGACAATCGAATTCCTTCAATTTTTGGGTTACTCACTGTCAATTTTATTTTATCTCCACACGGTGGATAAAATTTAATAAAACCAATTTTGAAACAAAGCCTAATAAAAAAAACATTTTCCCTTTTAAATCCCTAACCTAAATCTAACAAGGTTGAGTGATAGGAAGTTTGGAAGTCCAACCTAGCATTTATTTTGAATATACTAAGGCAGTGTTTTAAAGTAGATGTTGAGCAGACCTTAGGTTATTCTAGTTATACAGTTAGCATATTTTCATGTATAGGTGTATATATACATTTCTGTGCATATATCGACAGCATCTCAAATTTACAAGTTTAAGCATAAGCATAATTTATAGTATAGAAAGTTGTTTTACTCACAGTGGATCTTCGTTGAATAGAACAATATGCTTTTGAAAACTGCTAGCTTGCTTTGATGTTCTTCTCTGTTGAGTTGAATTGTTTGATTTGTTTTAAGTTGTGAAATGGAATTAATGTTTATCTTTGTTTTACTTAGTTCGAATGAATGAAAATGAAGACAAGTGTGGAGGTATATATAAGAAAGTATACTGCTGCATTCCTCTGTTCACAGTAATTTCTGTTTTTCTCCTTTCTTTTGTTTTATTTTTCTTTCATTTAGTTTTCTTATGTCAGAAACTTGCTTGACCTAATTTGATTTCATATAAAAGCTTTGATGTTTTTTCCTTGATTTGATTCCCTTTTTCATATGACTTGATTTATATTTTAACATTAATTTAAAGTTTTGTGGGCTTGGATTTAATGTATTGTATGCTTGAGATGATGTATATTACTGCCATGTCCCCTTATGTGTTTACACATATTTTTATATGAATTGATAAGTATATATATCTTTTATGTGTATAGGTTTACACTTATTTATATACACATTTATCCATTTATTTACCATACCCACTTATATTTAGACTTTCATGTACGTTAGTTCTTGACCATATATGCATATACATACACTTATGTACTTATACATGTATTGATATACATTGCTTAAGTATATTTTGTTATTGTATGTATGTATACATATACATATATATATATATTCACATTTATACAAACTTCTATATATATTTCCTATGGCATACATTCCAATACTTGTATATTTATATACTTATATATACAATATATATATGTATATTATTTAGCATCGTAAAGTTTTGGTTTTGTACATATTTATATATATATACATTCCTAGATATTATACCTTAATTTTCAAATGGTGGAGTTTTATACATATAACTATAATATTTATCATACCTAAAAATTTTAAACATTTAAAACTAAATAAAGTTTTTAATCAATTTATATATATATATATATATTTCAAAAATATCAAAAATTTATTTGTTCCACATATAAAAATCAACATCTCAATAATTTAATCAGCTAGTTACCCAATTAACAGACATTAAAAATCCGAGTCGTCACATTCCTCCCCCTTTAGAACTTTTCGTCCTCGAATAGGAACGAAGCAAAATATTTAATCTAGATGTTTATTATTATTTAAATTATTTCTTTAAAACATTTTACTCTTTTCTTTTTAATTTTAAAACATTTTTAAAACCACATAATACTATCAACTAGTTTAATACATAAAAATACTTTTCATAACTCGATGTCCAAACAAGTCCACCCTTGTTCTCATAGAAATTTAGTCATACGTTGATCAGGCGTAGGACTGAAAATCTTTAAGTACTTAGTAGACCCGTTTTTAGCGCCCAGTGAAAATACTTGGAAAAACTTTTGTGAGAATGCTCTAGAAATCATCACCCCCTCCATGGGTTGTAGTTAGCACGATGATTACGTCGCCATCCCCATGAAATCTATAAGAAAACTGTAGGCATCCGCACCTCTCGATTTCGCCATGGAACTGCCATAGATCACAACTACACCAAGGGTTACGTTGCCATCATAGCAGAAACCATGTAACTGTAGGCATCAGCGCCCTCGAATTTTGCTGTCAAATGAAACCTCACCACGTAGATCGCAGACTAAACCAGACGAATCCCAATGTAGCCTGTAGGCACTCAGCGCCACATGGCTTTCGCTATGGAACCACATAGATCGCAATTTACCGATGTTATGTCGCTCTTCCAGCAAAATAAGCGTAGATTTTAGGCAATCACGCTCCTCGACTTATGCTATAGAAATGTAATAGATCGTAGTTACACCAAAGTTACGCTGCCGTCACAGCATAACCCCAATCCATATGTAGGCATTAGCGCCCTGGAATTACACTACCCCAAGCACAATCCACAGGAACTACAGTTTTGTCCGAACATCCTCTGGGATCAAAATTTAGAACCCCACTTAGGGCTTAAGGGAGACGCACCCATTGGATCTCCTATTATAAGTTTCAACTCTAAACGGGAATGCCTTTTTCCCCATAGCATTCTCAAAACATTTCATACTACACATATAGTACCTTTCAAATCATACTCTTTTATAATTATCACATATAAACTTCAAAATCGATATCGCAAAATCGGTAGTCCTCAAATTTGGCTTTCCAAATTCTCAAAATTTGCTTTTTGCCAAAACTAAAAGCCTTTCAAATCAAAGAGTTCCAAAATCCTTCCAGTTTTATTCTCATAAAATCATTCTTGCATACATACATACATACGTATGTACATACGTACGTACGTACGTACATACATATAGACCCACACACACATAAAATTATTTTTTCAACTTGAATAATTTTCGGATCATTTCATACTTACATAAATACCACTTTATATTTCAAATATCTTTCAAAGATCTTTCCTTCTGGTTATAATCTCATTATTACCAAATCAAGGTTTCAAGTTCGATTACCTTTACAAAGTCATTTGTAACATTAGTTCTTCTTATAAAGTGAGTTTCAATTTTTGTACTATCCAGTCTTCATTTGAAAATCACCATTTTTCTCAGAAATATACTCTTTTACTTCCAAAACCATTTTTGCTTCAATATCCGATTCGATTCCAATTCATAATTGCTTCAGTTTTCAGTTGGGTTAAAACTTCAATTTTTACCTCAATTTGTATTTAAATCCATGATTTAAATATAAGTAATCTCCACTCCGACCAGTTTGAATATAGAAAATTGCTTGAAAAGTTTAAAATAGTTAAATGGTTGTAAAATAATTAAATAGTTTGAGTGTTAAAAAGAATTGGTTTGTATAGTAAATAGTTTGAAAAATCAAAATAATTTAAATATTTAAAAAAATAGATTTAAGACAGTTTATATTGAAATAATTTATTTGAAAATAGTTCCAGAGTCAAACTGATTCAGTTTCCGCTTTCCAATTCAAATCAATTTTCAATCTCCACTTCCATTTAAATTGATTCAATCCAGATTCCAATTCGAACTAACTTCGATTCCTATTCCAAATTCAAACTAATTTACCATTTTGAATTTTAAACTTATTTACCTTCGATTCCAATTCCAATTAATCCAATTCAATTTCACCCCTGAATTAATTCCAATTCCATTCTTAATTTTCAACTATCTTAATTTATATAAATTCGGGTTTAGTTTCCAAAATGTTGATTTAATGACTTAAATCAAATTAAACTCTAACATTTAATTTAACAACCCAAGTCTTTAAAATAATTCAATTCTTAGCCCAATTTACAAATGTTTATTTAAATCACTTCTACTTAAACTTATTTCATGGTTCGAATGGGAGTTTAAATTCTTTTAGAACAAGTAAATTTTAGGAATTCACTTTATTTCCCAATTATAACTTCCATCTTTGAAATCCAATTCTTAAAAAATTTCGGTTGATAGGTTCATTTTACCATTTCAAACTTAAGTCCAAAATGATCCCATTTCTATAAATTCAATTTTATTCCAAAGAAATCGAAATCATTTAAATAAGTCTCAGGATAAATTTTTACTTCTATTTAATCTCAGGAATCAATCCACTTATTTATTCATTAAAAATAATCCAATTTACAATTTTATATATACTGTAACAACCCCCAATTTCGTACCATTCAAATCGACAATAATCCACACATGTCAGACTTGAATGATGCGAAATAACAGATTGTAAATAAATTTGGAGCAAATGAATCAAATATACAGAATCACAGACACAGAACAATCAGAATAACTCGCAGCGGAATATATAATAACATAGTAGTTCATGAAGCTACTATAACAGAGTCTCAAACCAAATACATAATACAGTCTGAAAACAACATAATAGAAATCCCAAATACATAGAAGTTCACTAATACATGAGATAAACTAGAACGGCTGAAACAGAAGTAGATAAATATGTAGATAAGCAAAAACTCCAGTGAAAGACCAGCTCCAGGAAGAGAATCCAAAGCTGTGAATACTCAGGCTGACCCGAGCGTAAAGAAAAACACTCGAGTCAGGACAATATATACTTATATAATGTAAACCAACTCAAGTGAACTGTAATAAAGATACAAGTAACTTAAAGGATGCCTGGGACCGCCCATCCTCTAAGGATCCGTTAAACTATATACTATATAGTAATATTTCGCTATTATAATAATGCCTACAGTAAAATAAACATACTTTTAAATAGCGTTCCGGGCTACCCATATCACCCTTCACACATAATAGTCCCAGTAGTCCATCCAATATCATGCCATCTCCACTCCGGGTGACTGTCAGAGGATACCACACGGGCTACGGGAGAAAAACAAACTCGTAGTAAAGGCTCGGTATGGTAGGTGACATGGCACACAAGGCAATGCCAGGGTAGATATACCAATTATGCACACGGGCTGGTGGTAACGCAGCAGCCACATACGCCCACCCTGAACAACACTCCAAAATCAATGGGTGCACCCAAACAATCACAACAGTAATAGAATGGTATCGAAGAAGTGTGTTCAGCCAGAGGTGCTACCTCCTTTGGCCCGAGATCGCTCCTGTTTTAACCACCTTATGCTAACTCACGGGAGTTAGGTCCACGAAATGTACCTTAGGAACGTCATCACTATCCTACTTCATTCTGGAATCTCCACCGCGTACACAGTTGTTAAAGTGGTTTTCGGTATCGACAGAGAGTATGCCATATCCGATCCCGGATATGCCATATTCAATTTAAAAATGCCATTTTAATTCACATTTCAAAATAGTTCAATTCCAAACAAATTACTTCATTTAAATCATTTAAAAATGAAGTTATTACAAAAAAAAATTAAATTATTAAATTTCCAAAATCTTCAACTTTCAAAGTTCATTTATTCACTTAAATTTTATCAAAACAGTGAAAATTCAACTTTCGCAGCATTTGGAAAATGCTACAGAAAGTTATATTCAAAACAGTTCAATTTAACAAAAGACAGCCTTTAAATGCTGTAATAGAGTTACTTAGTTTCAAAGAAAATTTAGTTTAATCCAACAATTATAGCATTTATAAGATGCTATAATAGCCATTAATTCAATTTAGCTATTTAGTTCACTTATCAACTACAACATTTACAAATGCTGTATTATCATTTGCATTATAAATAATAGCATTTAAAAAATGCAGTTAATTAACTTCAAATTTTCAATATAATTTCACAAAAATTATATATTTTCTTTAAATCACTTTTAACTTATAAAATCACTCACTTTTACTTTTATAAACACCATGTAATTTTCCTTAATTTCATGATATCAAAAAGTTAAATTTCCATTTAAAAATTCATATTTAACACTAATTCACTTATTAAATTGCAATGTTCAATTTTAAATTCCTTACATTAAATTTCAACCTAACACTTAAGTTCAGATTAAAAATATAACTTAGTTTTATTTTTATTTACTTAACTAAAAATTCACTTTTAAGTCAATTCCATAAATTTCCAATTTTAGTTATAATTCAAAATTTCAACTTAAATATTCATTCATTTCACATTTCAACTTTGTTAAAATCATTAATATGATATAAAATCACTTTAAATTCATTTAAATTCAAATTATCATAAATTTATCATGCTTTCATATTCAATTTAATTTCAAATTATAATTAAATCAAAATTTTCCAAAATAACTTACATTCAAAATTTTCTAACTTTTTCATTAATTTATTTCACATAATTATTCAGAAAATCAGCAATATTTTACCAAAAATCATTTTTAATTCGATTTAAATCAAAATATTTTAATATTTACATACCTAAAATAATTTTAAATTTTTTAGAAAACATACATTAACTACGGGTCTGTATATAATTTTCTACACTTGGAAAAGTGATACGGGTAATATATCATTTCAACCCGTAATTTACAAAGAAAATCCGGGTTTTATCATTTCAAACCCACAGTCCCAAGTAAATGAAATAAATTGAAAATCATTCAGGCCTATCATTTTAGCCCATAACGATTTTCCCTTATTCTAAAGTCCGTTCGGGTATGTATCATTTCAACCCATAGTGATTCTAATCTAAAGGGAACTTGCAGTGTGATATACTGATAAAAATAACAAAACAGTAATAATATAACAGTAACAAATGTCATAACGGGTGTTTAAGCATGGATGAACATCATATAATAGTGACCTAGCAAATAAATATATGGTGACGCAGTTTACATATTCACAAACGATCAATTTACTATTCATATAAGTATAAGACTGTCAGGTGAGAATAACTCACTGTTTTGAGCTGATGACACAACGACGAATTGCACAACGGGATCTACACAAGCACAAAAGCACGATATAGATACGAAATGGAGGAGCCAAGAATTAATTCCCTTGAATACAAATCAAACAAACAATATAACAATTATAAGGTTTCAGACCAAAAATACGATAAACGATGCTAGAAATAACTTCATAAAAAAAAGCTGAAATGCTTTGCACTTGCTTCCGACATCTCATAGGCTCGGCCAGAGGTAGAGTACAGGTCTAAGATAATGGTTTAGGGTCAGGTTTGGGTTGCTAAGGTCGGCCTAACATGAGTTTGAGTGATGGTGTAAAGGTGGGTGAAGGCAAGAACACAAAGTCATGCATACACATGGGTTTTGGGCCATGAATTGGGCTCGGCCAAGGCCCTAGGTGTCACGGCCAGAGGAGTGGGGTCCACTATGGTGGTGTGGCCGTGGGTGCTGGAGGTGCTGAAGGTGGTGGTGGTGGAGTAGGGGCGGCCATGGGTGGTGGAAGTGGTGGATGTGGAAGCTAGTGCTCGGCTAGGTCAATATGAAGGGCATTTTGAAACTTTTGCGGATATGCATCACCAAGGGGGTTCATGGATTGGGTGGCTGGTGAGGAGGAGGTGCTGGTGGTGTGTCATCAGGTGGTGGAGGTGGCTAGGCAGCAAGGTGGCATGGTTGAACCTACACGAGGTGAAGCAAGTGCAAAATCAAACTAGAAAAATCAACATAAGTGAACAAAAGAAGATAAAAGGAAATAGAATTTTACCAAACTTCTCAACCAAGAGGAGGCCGAATTTTTTTTCAGGAAGGAGGTAAAAGATGTACGTGAATGAAGAATGGAGGTAGGCAGCTGAATTATGTGAGTAGTTATGGCTAATTGATGGCAAAAGTAAGTTAAAATGTGAAAAGGTGGGAAAATCAAAAGCCATAGGAAACAAAAGGTCACAAACCCTTTCAATTTACCTTTTATTATTTATATAAATTTATGTGGCTGAAATAATAATAATATCAGATAAGATTTCGAAATTTTTAACAAATATACAAATATATATAATATTTATCAATTATGTAAAGTAAAATTAAGGAAAATAGTTAAAACAGTGAACTAGACTAGCAAAATTTTGAAGTTAAATGAAATAATTTTTAGAAAATTCATATAATCTTGTAAAGTATTCTTAAACATAAATAATAACATAAAATAAAAATATATTCACAAAATAAATATTTAAAATTTAATTTAAATATAATTTTTAATGAAGAAAATAGCGGAAAATAGGAAAACAACCCTTAAAAATAGGAAATCAACACAGTAAATTCTGGAAAAAATCTATTATCATTTTAAAAATATTTAGAGATGAAATTTCACAAATAAAACAAATTTAAAATAATTTAAAGAAATTTAAAATGAAGAAAATAGCAGAAAATTAGAAAACAGCCTTTAAAAATAGGAAATAAATTCAGTAAATTTTGGAAAAATTATCTTATCATTTTAAAAATGTTTAGAAATGATATCACACAAATAAAACAAATTTAAAATAATTTCAAAATGAAATAAAGTCAAATTTAAATATATAGTCAAAATCTAGGGTTGTTACATATACTGTCAATAACAAACAGGATGATAGCAGGATATGTAAAAGAAAATAAACATCCAAATTATCTAAAGCACCAATCAATAATATCCATCACAAATTTCCAAAATTTGAAACTTGTTTATATTTCAAAAGCCATTTGAAATTATCCACACATAACCTCTTATCAAATCCATATTTTCCTTTTCCATTTAATCCATTTAACTTCCCTAAGTTAAATTCCACTTTCACCTTGAAATTTCCAATTTCAAAATATGAGCTCAGCACTTATTTCTCTTATGTTATACATCTCATTCTCAGGGGGATTTTAGAACTTAAACACCCAGTTATTTATCTCAACTTTGAAATCATATATATATATATATATATATATATATTTATCCATTCACACGTCAAGTCATACTTTTAATTTTAAACCATTCCTTGTTTTTAATTCAAACAAATTCCTTTGAAATTTTCAAAACAACTCCTGTTTTGAAACAAGATTTCTATGCTCAAAAATATTCTAAATAAAATTACTTATTATTTCCTTAACACTTTGAAACAATTCCAATTTTTTTTCAGGGCTTAGATTTAAAACTTTATAATTTAAATCCATTTCAATTTATTAGTCATACTTATATGAAATTTTACTTCCCTAAAAATTTCACTCTGTTTCATCATTGTTTATCTTGTAATAAATATCCTTTATTAAGACATAATGCTCAATTTTATGATAATTATCATATCTAGTAATCATACATACCATATATTCCATCATAATTTATTAGAAAATATAATCTGGGTAAATTTATTTCATTTTAATACATTTTTAAAAACACTTCTATAAATTTTCAGAATTTTAATTTCTGGTTTGAATCCATTTTCACTCAACTTATTTTCATAGTTAATCCTTACCTAAATTTCTATTTGATTGTATGTGTTTTACTACTTAAATCTTATAATCTTACTTGATTTCAATAGTAACAACCAATTACATTAATTGTAACGACCCGCTATTTTGGACCATTCAAATCGACAATAAAACCATACATATCCGACTTGAATAATTCAAAATACCTAATTGTTAATTTAAATTTGGCAAAACTTAAAATATACGTTAAATAAATCAATCACAGATCACAGAGTAATATAGTGCAGCGGAATAGATAAAGAATCGTAGTTCACGAAGCTACTATATATATCAGAGTTATAAAAATACAACCGAATAGTTCAAATACAGTGAAGTTTCCAATGCAACAGATGACTTCTCTGAACCAATCAACTGGAAAGGCTAGAATCTGAATCGATAGTTGGATTTCCAAACGAAGCTCCGAACTCCAAAGGTGAGTCTCAAATGCTGTATCACTCAATCTGACCTGAGCGTAAAGCAAAACACAAAACACTCGAGTTAGGATTAACATTCTTATACCAATAAATCCAACTCAAGTGAAATATCAACTGAAATACAAATAACTTAAAGGATGTTTGGGATAACCAACCTCTAAGGGTCCATGGAACTTTCTACAAGGTAGAAATATACACTATAACACCGTGGTCATTTAAGCTTAATTTATACTTCAAAACCAAATCTCATTTTCACTTCAAATATCTTTATATTTCCCAAAATAGTATTTATATATATTAAATAATTTATACAGTAAAGTATTTTCAATTTCCTCAACTTAACAAAACGTTCCAACATCAACCCGACCTTCCCATTCAAATTAAATTCAATCTCACTTTCTAAAATAACCACTTAAATTTTATCGATCTCAAATTCGGATTTATAATCACAAACACCCCTTTATATTTCCATGTATTTCAAAACTTTAAGTATTCAACGTTTCATTTAAATTTTCATTCAATTTAGTTTTCTAAATAATAAATTCAAATTTAGTTCAACCTAAATTTTCATTTCAATTCAATTTAGTTGCTAAATAACAAATTCAACTACGTTGATTTCAAATACAGATCCGAATCTCAACATAAACCATTTAAATTCCAATATAGTTCAAGGCTTTAATATTTAAATGTTCTATATAACAGTTTCATATAGATCTCGATTTAACCTCATTATTATTTAGCCATGAAATACTCCCTTATTAGATTCAATATCATTTAAGTAACCTTAAATTACATTTTACTCAATATTTTCTGTAATTTATTTAAACGTGAAATATTCATTAAATAACTTAAATCAAAAATCCAGTTATAAAATCAGACCCTTTAAATTTATCATTCAAAAATTTCAAATCGATTCAATTAAATAAATCCTTATTTAAATACCATTTTTATAAACCCAAATTTATCTCCCAATCTTAATTATTCAATTTATTACAAGAGAATCTATTTGAAATATAGATTTACATAAATACTTAACCATATTATATGCATTAAATCAATCTTATTTAAATCAAATATTACTACTAAATCTATATCTAAAATTTTTATTTATATAATATCTTAAGAATCAAATTTAAACCACATATTTCTTTCCAAAATTATAGAAATTATTTTCAAAATATTTATATGGACCAACGGTGTCTGTATATATTTCCTATCATATAGTCAAGTGCTACGGATATTTATCATTTCAATCCGCATACTAAATATCTATGGGTGGATATCATTTCAACCCGTAATCCCAAATTCAATTAAATGAAAATCGCTTGGGTTTATCATTTCAACCCATAACGATTTTCTCCTATTCTAAAGTTTGTTCGGGTATGTATCATTTCAACCCATAGTGATTTCTAAACTACAGGGAACTTGCAGAGTGATAACAGAAAATACAATAAAATAACAGGCATATATCATCAATAAAAATATAATATAAACAACAGGATATGGTGTCATATCCTGTAGGTGAATAGTTATAGATAATAGCATATATAAGCACATTTCAATTGTCGTTTCAATTGAAATGAAATTTAATGAATAAAAGAATGTTAATCGTGAGTGATTGCTCAACTTTCGAGGTTAGAGAGATAGACAATGAAGTTAAGTTACAAAATGCAAGCATGACTTTCAAAGCAAAGTTAGATGGTACGATATCGACGGAAAAGCTGATAGATAGAAATTGATGAGAACGGATCAAATTAGCTTGATAAAATTGAAACGAAGATTATATGATTAATTTATTCTTTCAAAATGAACGTTAAATCAAAACACGCATTTAAAAAAATGAAATATACATATATGCACACCCATGAAAACCATATAACTTTAAAATGCTTCCATTTCATATTAATGTTAAATAACAAATATATAATTATTCAAAATGTCACATATGTAGTATATTCATTTTATGGTTGTCGTTTTCATGTAATAAATATTCATTTTAAACCAATATTAAAATAATATATATGTATAGTTAAAAATCAATGTTCTAACATAAAACACATATATTAAAGATTAACATACACATATATAATATCTTTTGAAATGAATACTTATGTATATATATAATTATTATAGTTTATTACTTTCCTTTTCAAAATATCCAGCAGGAAATCAAACAAACTTATGCACATATATATGCAGATAAACAATATTTTTTATAATACATTGTTAACTTACTCCTTTTTTCCCTTTTTTTTAAAGAGCATATATGCAGTATTGTTTATAAGAATTTTTTTTATAAAACCTTCATATATAACAAAATATATGTATAAAATAAAATATTTGTATATATAAAAATCAAAACGTTTCAAACATATATTCAAAAACTGGATCATATAAATAACAATGTATTTAGTTAGCACACAGTATAAAATTCATTTATATAACTCTCTTATATATTCATTATAACTATAATCGAAACGGTTGTATATACTTTTATATAAATTAACCAAATATACACGTTACTTAACCTATCTGTACCCGATCAATAGCTTAATTATTAAAGCATGCACATCATAACAGTATGAAGATATACAATGCTTTAGGCTTCTTAAACAATATATTGCAACTTATGTATACTAATATGTGAATATAAATAAGCTTACGTACTTATTATATAAAAATCAAAATTAAAAAAAAAACAATATAACAAAATATATATAAACTCAGAAATTGATATATAAGCTTATACTGTTATATCGAGAATTTTTTTTTATTAATTACAGCCATACATATATATCTTTGGGTACTACAATTTGTATTATTTGCCTTTTATAAAGAAAATTGTGGTTGCACTGAGTTTGTACATATAGCTTAATTTATGTATATAAATAACATAAGATGTCATACATATATACACTAAAATATGTAAATTTACGGCAGTATACTACTAGTAAATATATATAATATAATACAATGTATAGACATACCATGTGTAAACTCGAGTCGCTGATGGGTGGGAAAAAGGAATAAATAAGAAACTACAGAAAATGGGGAAAATGTTGATGCCACCTATGTGCTATCAGAAGTTATTACCTCTAGGCTATACACTCGGCTATGATGAGGCTGCCGATGTGGATAGGGAAGATGTTGGGTTCGGCTAGAAGGCAGGGTGTTTCTTAAGAGAAGAGGAGGGGAGAAGGAGGGGACAGGCGCTTGGTGGAAAGAAAATTTGCAGAGAGATGATGAAAAGAATGCAGATGTACTAGGTAAAAGAAAGGAGGAGCAGGCTAGAATAAATAGAATGTACGAAGAGAACAAGGAAGGTTATAAATCGGATTGGAATGAAAATGTAAAGAAAGAAATAAAGAAAGAAATAAAAGAAATCAATGAATGCGAAATAACGTAGTATTTTATACGTTTCAAACTTTGAAATGGCAACGGTCATGAGTTGATTTAGCTACATTTAAAGCAATAACTTTTTTGTTTGTTTGGATGTTACGTAATAAGTTTGGAAAGGCAATGATATTTAAAATGGAACAAGAAATGGACAGAGAAATTTAAGCAAAGATAAAACGTACAGAATAAATATAGATTAACGGGACAGTCACGAAAGTTCAGTGGATAATTAAAGCAACTTTTAATGCCACCAGCTGCACGTTCAAATCTAAAAAGGCAGAGTAACGGACCATATAATTAATTGAAACGATGGAATAATAACAGCTGCAAGTATATATTTAATAGAAAAGAACGGACAGAGAAAATTTTGTGAAACGTATTGAAAATAAATATGAAGTACTTATTATATTATACGTTTCTTCTTGAATGCAGAGTCCAAAATTTGAAAGCCAAGTAACGGTCAACCCTTGATTTGGTGAAAATAATTGTAGCAATTAATAAAAGAAATAAATAGCAACGGTCTTTAGCTGACCCATCAAAGCAAATTATTTATAATTTAACCGGTAGGAAACGTAAAGGAACGTACCACCATAAAATGAAATTGATAACATCTGTGCATTGATTCTGCAATATTTATTAAAGCAATTTATTAGCTAGCTTGAATTAAATAGAATCCACAATGGAATAAACTTTGATAAAATAAATTGAAAATTGAAAATCTGCTATGTTTAATTGGACGTAATCCAAATATTAAATTTTTATTTCAAAATATTATTATATAAAATTTCTCAAAAGTTTCAATTAATTACGTTAAATAAAACCATTTAAAACTATTAAAATCTATGGGTCGTTACAGTAATATACTATAATAATTTGAAAAATTATTACTTTATATATCAAAATATAAGCTTATATAAAAATCATTTTTAAAACCGTTTTTAAAATCATTATATAAGAAAATAACAGTACGCCCTCATATAATACTCTCAACTCATTCTAGGTACTTCTGACCCTATCTCTAATGAGTAGCCCCCACCAGAGCCAAGATTCTCGCTTATCCTTCAGCTCTAATACCAAGTGTAATGTCCCGAAAGTCGACACTAAATCATTCACTGTATAGAGTTCCAAGCAATCGAGAGCCGAAAATACCAGACTGTTAGGTTTTATAAGAAAAAGAGATAGAAGAAACAAAACAACAACACAAAATCTCTCAATCACAGAGGAATAAAGTATAATATATAGTAACAACATTTTATACAAAGAAAAGCTGTAACTGTTAACATATGTATAAGTTATCAGAGTACAATAAATCTAACAGTTATAACACTGTCCCTAAATACTGACCATATAGTCTATAATACACGGCAGAATATAATCATTACGTCCCTGCCATCCAGCTCGTCTCCTGAGCTCCAAACGTCCTAACCTGAAAATTTTGTAATACTCAGTCTGACCTGAGCATTGCAATAAAGTAACACCCGAGTCAGGCTAGAAACCAGCGTGAGTAAACCCATTTAATTTGAAATACTTAAGTTATACAAATCTTTTGAAAAAAGGGTAACTCGTACAATACGACGAGTTTCTATCGGATTATGACCAAACACTTGTTACCAAAATGCACTGATATAATATCCAAGTACAACAGCTCATTTAAAAATAGTCAGATTTACTTATTTACCCAACTCCAACCTATTAGACTCTAAAATTAAACCCGTAAAGGTTCAAATCGAAGTGGTTTCGAATAATGCTGATATCCGATCCTGGTATCTTCAAATCCAAGTGATAAATTTAAAAGGGTAAATTGTTTAAAATAAAAATTTTATTATATTGGGTGGTACTATTTAAATATGGGGAGACTTTTCTGACCACTTAATGGTACAGACAAGAATATTTGAATTAACCCTCTGACAGGGTTAAGGCAAGACATAGATTGTTATCAATTAACGATTGATAACTATTATCATACCAATCACACATTTGGACTTTATTAACTTTGCTTAATCGATTTCATTCATATCTTTATCCAAATTAATTTCGAATTAAATAATTTATTAACTAAAATAAATTATAAATATCATGAATTTCCCATAAGTTTAAGTCAAATAATGACAATATATCTAATTACCTTTTTGAGATATCTTTGAACTATCAATTACGGATTTGAAGTGATAATAGATCTTTAGTTAAAGAAAGAAAAATATAAGTTATCATACATACATACATACATACATACATACATATATATATATATATATAATTTACCTTTTTCTTTTTACTTTTATTTCCCTTTTTATTTTCCATTTCCCTTCCTTTTGCTTTTTATTTTCACTTCTTATTTCCTTTCTTTAATTTTCCTCTTTTCCTCTTCTTTTACGTTTTCTTTCTATTTTCTTTATTCTTCCTTAGCCGAAAGCCCGACCCATTTCTCTTTTTTGTGAAACAAAGGTTTTATATTCAATAGTTTTCTAACATGCAACATTATAAATAACTTTATCTTTACTTATTTTTTTAATCAACCAGCCCAAGCCTCAATGGACCTGCCCAAAAGAAACATGTCCGACTTCTTTTTTCCCCCTCTCTTTCCAGTACCTTATTTTCCCTTCCTCCTCACTTATCACTTCTCTTACTCAAAAGCCAACCTGTGCACATACGTGTGCACCTGCACACGAATTCCGACCGACCCCTCTCGCCATCAATCCCTCTCACATGTCGCCCATGATCATCCCACGCGATCATGCACCTGGAAACGCGATCCTACCATCGTTCGAAGTAAACCGATAGTTCACCGAAGACTGGAGAAAACTGCCCTCCCCTTCTAGCGCCTCGGCACGGCCACTACCTCCCCCATACATCAACAAGACTTACCACAAGCTTTTCCACATCTACCGCCATCTATTTGCGATCGAACGCACCTCTCCAGCAACCCTACGTTGTCGCAGTTCAAACCCAACCGAGCACTTTCCAAACAAGCCCTAAAACCCAAAATCCCCTTTAATCGACCACTGTGCCGCCTAGAAAAATACAACACCATTTTTCGTGGTTTCTCCAACCTCCAAGCCTCCTCCTCGACCAAACCCCTGACCACGACATTGCACCAATCATCGAAGATCGACCCATTTCCAAATTTCGTCCATCCCCTTATATCTCAACACCCACGCCACTAAAAATTGTGAAACACCCAACAAAATTCATCCCTTCGTACGATGACCATGACCATATAAAAGAAGACATAAACACGACATTCGAATTCCTTCCATTTTTGGGTTACTCACAGTCAATTTTATCTTTATCTCTCCACACTAGATAAAATTTAATAAAACCAATTTTGAAACAAAGCCTAATCAAAAACAAACATTTTCCCTTTTAACACCCTAAACTAAATCTAACTAGGTTGAGTGGTAGGAATTTTGGAAGTCCAGCCTAACATTTATTTTGAATATATAGGGCAGTGTTTTAAAATAAATTTTAAGCAGACCTGAGGTTATTTTAGTTATACAGTTAGCATATTTTCATGTATAGGTGTATATATACATTTTTGTGCACATATCGACAACATCTCAAATTTACAAGTTCAGGCATAAGCATAGTTTACAGCATAGGAAGATGTTTTCCTTACAATGGATCTTCTTGAACAGAACAGTATGCTTTTGAAAACTGCTAGCTTGCTTTGATGATCTTCTCTATTGAGTTGAATTGTTTGATTTGTTTTAAGTTGTGAAATGGAAGCAATGTTTATCTTTGTTTTATTTAGTTCGAATGAATGAAAATGAAGACAAGTGTGGAGATATATATAAGTGCTGCATTCCTCTGTTCACAGTAAGTTCTGTTTTTCACCTTTCTTTTGTTTTATTTTTCTTTCATTTAATTTTCTTTGGTCAGAAACTTGCTTGACCTGATTTGATTTCATATAAAAGCTTTCATGTTTTTTCCTTGATTTAATTCCCTTTTCCATATGACTTGATTTGTATTTTGACATTGATTTAAAGTTTTGTATGCTTGGATTTGATGTATTGTATGCTTGAGATGATGTATATTAAAGCCATGTCCCCTTATGTGTTTAAACCAATTTTTATATGAATTGATATGTTTGTGTGTGTATATATATATATATATATATATCCTTTATGTGTATAGGTTTACACTTATTTATATACACATTTATCCATTTATTTACCATAACCATTTATATTTAGACTTTCATGTACACTGGTTCTTGGCCATATATGAATATACATACACTTATGTACTTATACATATTTTGATATATATTGCTTAAGTATATTTTGTCAATGTATGTATGTATACATATATATTTTCACATTTATACAAACTTCTATATGTATTATTTCATATGGCATATATTCAAATACTTGTATATTTATATACTTATATATACATATCTACATATATATTATTTAGCATAATAAAGTTTTGGTTTTGTACATTTTTATGTATGTACATTCCTAAATATTATATCTTAATTTTCAAATGGTGGAGTTTTATACATATTAACTATAATATATACCATACCTAGAAATTTTAAAATTCTAAAATTAAATAAAGTTTTTAATCAATTTATATATATATATATATATTTTAAATATCAGAAATTTATTCGTTTGACATATAAAAATCAACATCTCAATAATTTAATTCAGTTAATTACCCAATTAACAGAAGTTAAAAATCTGGGTCGTCTCATGTGCGACCTTCTTCTCGCTATAACATTTTGCAACTTTATTTCACAAGTTAGTGAATGATTTGAACTTCCATTTTTTATCAGTAACAAGAAAACTTAACAATATTACTTATCAAAAATGAAAAGATTCCCCTCGGATGTCGCTCAAAGTTAACTTTGAAAATTGCCGAACATAAGACATTTTTAAAGTGCATTTATAGCGACTTTTTCGCTTCTAACTTTAGCAATTTGATTTCACAATTTTTTTAAATTTTCAAACCATTTCTTATTGTCTCATGCAAAAATATGTATAGAGAACAACAAAATCAAATTTTCCCTAGTTAAGGTTATAAATCTTCAATTTACACAAGTTAAAGTTAAGGGATATCAAAGTGTACTTATAGCGACTACTGCCGCTTCAAACACTTTCAAACATATTTCTATTCAACACATAAGCCTACCAAACAGGTAACCATAAATTTTAGGCCATGCCATATGTTATAGAAGGTCACAGAAGTGATGTTATACAATATAATGTTGCCATTTGCTTTTGAAAGCAAGAGGGTCCAAAATTTTAGCTTTACTTTAGTAATGTCACCTTAACTTTATATTTTCACACACACACAAAATATATATACATACAAGATAGTGAGATAATGTCATGACCCGCCATACCATTCAAATCGACAATAATCCACACATGTCGGACTTGAATGATGCAAAATAACAGATTGTAAATAAATTTGGAGCAAATGAAATCAAATACACAGAATCACAGACACAGAACAATCAGAATAACTCGTAGTGGAATATAAAAATAACATAGTAGTTCAAGAAGCTACTATAACAAAGTCTCAAACCAAATACATAATAACAGTCTGAAACAACATAATAGAAATCCCTAATACATAGAAGTTCACTAATACATGAGATAAACTAGAATAGCTGACACATAAATAGATATAAGTAGATAGGCAGAATCTCCAGCAAAGACCAGCTCCAGAAAGAGAATCCGAAGCGGTGAATACTCAGGCTGACCCGAGCGTAAAGCAAAACACAAAACACTCGTGTCAGGACAATATGTACTTATATAATGTAAACCAACTCAAGTGAACTGTAATAAGGTACAAGTAACTTAAAGGATGCCTGGGACCGCCCATCCTCTAAGGATCCGTTAAACTATTTACTATATAGTAATAGTGCGCTATTATAATAATGTCTACAGTAAAATAAACTTGCTTTAAAATAGCGTTCCGGGCTTACCCATATCACCCTTCACACATAATAGTCCCAGTAGTCCATCCAATATCATGATATCTCCAGATCGGGAGACTATTAGAGGATACCACACGGGTTACGGGAGAAAAATAAACTCATAGTAAAGGCTCGGTATGGTAGGTCACACGGCACACAAGGCAATGCCACGGTGGATATACCAATAACGTACACGGGCTGGTGGTAAGATGCAGCCAATACACCCACCCCGAACAACACTCCAAAATCAAGGGGTGCACCCAATCAATCACAATAGTAATAGAATGGTATCGAAGAAGTGTGTCAGGCTAGAGTGCTACCTCTTTTTGCCCTAGATCGCTCCTGTTTTAGCCACCTTATGCTAACTCACGGGAGTCAGGTCCACGTAATGTACCTCAGGAACGTCGTTACCATCCGACTTCATTTTGGAATCTCCACCGCGTACACAGTTGTTAAAGTGGTTTTCGGTATCGACAGAGAGTATGTCCATATCCGATCCCGGTCTCTTTAACAACCAATCGTTATTATAACCCGTGGTTATAAATTAAAAAATGGTATTTATATTTCAAAAATCAAATATCATTTAACAATTCAATATCATTTCAAATCCCTTTCAAAATATCTAACTTATCATATCTTTTCAAAACCACATTCATTATTATTTAAGTTTAAAATACCATTTCAATTCACAGTTCAAAATAGTTTATATTTCAAATCGAATTTCTTCATTTAAATCATTAAAATGAAGTTATTACATTTAATAATTAAATTACTACAAAATTTCAATCTTTCAAAGTTCATTTATTCACTTAAATTTATCAAAACAGTGAAAATTCACCTTTCGCAGCATTTGGAAAATGTTATGGAAAGTTACTTTTAAAACAATTCAATTTAACAAAAGACAACATTTAAAATGCTGTAATAAGGTAACTTGAGTTCAAATAAAACCTTAGTTAAATTTAACAATTACAGCACTTACAAAGTGCTATAATTTCCCTTTATTAAAATTTAGCCATTTGGTTCATTTACATCAACTACAGCAAAATAATAGCATTTCAAAAATGCTATTAATTAAATTCCAAATATTCAATATAATTTCATAAACAGTTAAATTTATATATAAACCATTTTAAAATTATAAAATCACACATTTTTACTTTTAAAACAATCATTTAATTACCCTTATATTCATGATTTTAATAAGTTAAATTTCCATTCAAAAATCAATATGTAGTAATAATTCACATATTAAATTCGTAAATTCAATTTCAATTCTTTAAATTAAATTTAACTAAACACTTAAGTTTAAATTTCCAAATATAAATTATTTTCATTTTAATTACTTACCTTCAAAAATTCACTTTTAAACAAAATTCATAAACTTCCAACTTAAGTTATATTTCAAAATGCAACTTAATTATTCATTCATTTCACATTTTAACTTAATTCAGAATCATTAATATATTATAAAATCATTTTAATTTCATTTTAATTCAAAATATCATAAATTTATCATATTTTCATATTTAGTTTAAAGTCCGTTTATTATCAAATTATAATTTCCAAAATAACTTACATTTCAAATTTTCTAACTTTACCATTAATTTATTTCACTTAGTTTCTTAGAAAATCAATAATACTTTATAAAAATCATTTTTAATTAAATTTAAATCAAAATAATATACTATTTACATTTCTAAAATATTTTAAAATTTTTAGAAAAATATATTTTAACCACGGGTCTATATATCATTTTCTAGCCTAGGCAAAGTGATACGGATAATATATCATTTCAACCCGTAATTTACAAAGAGAACCCGGGTTTTATCATTTCAAACCCGCAGTCCCAAGTAAAATGAAATAATTGAAAATCGTTCAGGCCTATCATTTCAGGCCATAACTATTTTTCCCTATTCTAAAGTCCGTTCGGGTATGTATCATTTCAACCCATAGTTATTCTAATCTAAAGGGAACTTGCAGTGTGATAAACTGATATAAATAACAGAACAACATAATATAACAGTAACATATGATAATACAGGTGTTAAGCATGGGTGAACATCATATAATCACAACATAGCAGGTGTAACATGGTGATGCATTTTACAGATTCAAATGTGATCGGTTTACTAGTCATATAAGTATAAAACTGTCTGGTGAGAATAACTCACCGGTATAAGTTGGAGACAACAATCGAATGCACAAACTGAGATCCACAAAAGCACGATAGCATGAATAAGGTTTGGGATTGAGAGAGCCAAAGATTAATCTCCTTGAACACATTCAAGCAAAACAATATAAACAATATAAGTTTTCAACCCAAATAAAATTAAACAATGCTATAAATGATTGCATAAAACAAAACCAAAGCTATTACACTTGCTTTCAACAACATATGCTACAGCCCATGGTCAGATTTGCACGGCCAAAGCATGGGTTTGGATCTGGTTTGGGTTCAAATGGGGTCGGCCTATCATGTATTAAATGGAGTAGAGATATATGCACATGAAACTACAACTACAAGGCATAAAACAATGATTCAAGGCAACTAAAGGTCTCGGCCACCATCAAGCATGACACGGCCAGGTTCACAGGTGGTCAACTATAGTTGTGGCAGTGGTGTATGGGTCAACTATGGTAGGTGGTGGTGATGTAGGTGGCGGCCAAGGGAAGTTTGAGGTGGTGGTGCCTTGATGTAGCTCGGCTATGGACATTCAAGAGGAGTTTGTGCATTTGTATGTGGAGTTTGTGTCAAAACTTGGTGGATCTGGTCACTATAGGTGCACGGCCTGGCTTGGGGTTGGAGAGGAGGTGGTGGAGGCTGGTTCAGGTGGTGGTGGATGCGGCCACTTGGTTGGAGTGGTGAGGCCGAACCAAGAAATGAAGAAGAAGGCAAGTGCAAATCACATAATCAAGCATAAAAACAATGAAAAAGAACTAAAGTTTTACCAAAGTTTCTTGTACAGGAAGAGGCCAAAATTTTTTTGATGATGAGAAGTTCTTCTTGTACGTGAAAATGAAATGAAGAAGTCGGCTGAAACGGATGAGTTATGGCAGCCAATTGAATTAAGATGTTGGTTGAAATGTGAAAAGACAAGAATATAAAAAGGCTTAAGCAAAACAATGGTCACAAAACTCTTCAAATTTCAATATTTTCTTTTGTAATTTTAAATAACCGAAAAATACTTATAAATTCAGATATAACATGAAAATATAGTAAATAAAAAAATAAAAAAAATAAAAATAAATTAAATATAATTAAATTTAAAAAAATGACAAAATTTGTAAACTAGGCTTGAAAAATTTGAAAATAAATGAAACAAATTTTGGAAATTTTTTATGTACTTGAAAGTATTTATAAATAAAGATGAGAACACAAAATAAAGATGCATTCACAAAATTAATAAATAAATTTTAATTAAATATAATTAAATGAAGAAAAATAGCAGAAAAATGGAAACTAGGCTTTAAAAATAGAAAATAAATGCAATAAATTTTGGAAAATTTTATTATTACTTTAAAAATATTTATAAATTAAATCTTACAATAAAAAAAACTTAAAATAATTTCAAAATAAAATAAAGTCAAATTTAAATTATATTCAAAATCTAGGGTTGTTACAGATAACTCACCTAAATCTAAAGCCTACAACAAGGTCAAACATACCTTTGCTCAAGAACCACTTTCTACCATCTCTGAAAGCATAAAGATCCAACCTTTAGCATATCCAAGCCAAGCCTAGCCTCCCCCTCATCATCCATGCTCACGGCCCGAGATGGAACCGCTCTCATCCTCCTTGCTTCTTCCACTTTTTACTTTAGATCCAAGCTTCCTAATGTATCCTGTTGGTGAAAATTTGGTGGAGTTTGGAGAAGTTGTTAACTAATTAGAGAAAGATTAGTGAAGAACAAAGTGAATTTGTGTTAATCCACTTCCATCATTTTTATTCTTTTTGATATTTCTAGCTTTGAAATGTTATGAAGTGTTTAACCTACCTAAGACCCTCGTTTACATGGCCAAGAAACCCCCATGTGCCTTGCATGCTCCTTTTGCTTTACACCTCATTTTATTCTTAGTAAATTACCGTTTTACTCGTACACACAACATATCTTCTATGACATCACCCATGACATCATCGAATACTTTATTTTCCATAAATAGCAAAACAATTTTATTTCGTACTAATGTTCTTCTAAGTAAAAAAGTATATGTAAAAAAGTTCGAACAACTTCTAACGAGTAAAAAGCTGTTTATCGATAAAATGATTTTGGGTCGCATTATCGATATTTCTTCAAAGTAATTATTTTTATAAACATTTTTCCAAATTTTTTTTACCATCATTGCTTATTACTTATGTGACGAACTGGAAATTTGGACAATTTAAATTGGGATATTTAATTGATTTTAATATTTAAAAGTTAATTTTTTACCTTGAATTCAAATATCACCATTTATTTGATAATTAAATTATTGAATTAAATAATTAGATGTTGGATAAAATGTTGAATCTGGAGTTTTAAGCCTATTAAAAATAATTTGAAGGCATGTAAAATTTATATCGATAGTGCCGAGGGTAAAAGACGTTTTAAAATTGAATTTAATAGTGATTTGTTCAGTTTTGAAAATATATCGTTTAAATCGATGTTTAAAAATAGCCTTCCGAGGTACAGTCTCGGAATTTGACGAAACCAGTTTCATTGGATTCGTAATATTGTATTATTATCGAATTTTTAATTTTGTAGCATTTGGAGTTATCGTTTGATCGTGCGGAATAGAAACGCATTAGAGATTATATCGAAAATTTAGTATGATAACTAGGTTCAAAAGCTATCTTCTCCATACGATTGAATTAGAACTCGAGACCTTTTCCATTGAGTTCGGAATAGGGGTATAACGATATAAACGCCTAGCAGCACGCCTCGATAGGATGTCAAAATTTTAAATTGCATTTATCGAGACGTTTGGAATTTAAATAAAAATATTTATTAATAAACCTACTCTGCAGCCGTAATTCTTTCACATCGTAACTTTTTTCTTTGTCTCGTGATCACTGTAGCAAATCAAGATTCTCACGCAAAGCATTTTTCTCACGCAACCTTCCTGTAAAAGAAAACACTCGTTCTTTCCCTTTGTTTTAAGAAATACGAAATCGATTTTCGTTCCTCTTCAAATTTACTTCCTTTCTTCCCAAAATAGAAACCCAGATAACGAAAAAAAATCAATCAATCGTTTTGTTTTCTTTTTCATTCGAATCCATGGCCGAACGAACGAAGGTCAAACTTCTCTTATCTCCTTCACCTTTCAGTTTGTTTAAAAAAATTAAACCCTAATTAGTCGATTGAGATTCATGAAGGGAGTGGAGCAGCTCACGACGGCAGTGGTGGGCCTGGAAGTGTACGGGGTCGAGTTTGGGCCCATGATTTCTTAGAAGCTGCTGCGTCAATTGGCGTGCCGATTTTAAATCGCGAATTGCCTGGGCGTCGTGCTTGAGGCCATCATTGCTTTTCGCGATGGGATGGAGTAGGGAAGAGGTCGTGACTTCCAGATGACTCGTAGGGGTTCGGCCATAGGTATGTCAAGTGGGAGCCATGGCTGATTCGCGTGCGCGGATGGTCAAAGGCTTGGGTTCAAGTTCCGGGCATCGGCAATGTTCGTGAGTGAGGCTGAGACTAGTCGGGGTTGCTGTTTGTGAATGACAAGTAAGGTATAATTTTTATTTTTAATTTTAAAATGGAAATCGGTTTAAAATTTAAATTTATTTGTTTAGAATGAAATCTCTGGTTAATTGAATTATCAAATGAAAATTTTGATTTTTCAATTGACTCGAATATTGATAAAAATCTATAAATGTTTATGCAAGGTTATAACCCATAAAACCAAGTTGAAATTGAAGCGGACTGCCAAAAATTTTAAAGGTGAGTTAATCTCACTCATCTGGTTGCTATTTAAATTTAAATGGTTAAATTTAAATAATTGGTTGAATGATTGAATTGATTTGATGTGCTATATTATATATAGTAGCATATATAGTATATATTGGAGTGATTGATTTCCCACATTATATAGCGGATGAGACCCTATGCGTCGAATAATAGCGGATGAGATTTTATTAATCCCATATATCGCGATATTCCACCTCGAAGTGGAATTGGTATTGTGCTAACATCTGTGGATGCAGGGAAACAGGTTGGAGGGATCCTACTGGATTCCTCAAAATTATTTAGATTGTTTAATATTCCGTGTTATGAATATTTGATATTCTGTGATGAATTATATTGATAATTGGAATATTGAATGTTATGGTTTGCTTGAATATATTTCGATACACTGAGTTATCAAAATATATAGAATTGGATTTTTGAAAAGAAAATAAAAGAGTGAACTTTTAAGTAAAGTAATCATAGAGAATTTGAATAAATTTGAGAATGAATTTAAAAAAAAGTAAAAGTGAATTTAAAATTTTAATAAATAAATTTCGTGTATGAAAAGGGGATTTTGAATAAACAGAAAATAATGAATTGTAAAACTTAAGTGATATTATTTAAAGAAATAAAGAATTTATCTTAAAAATTCAAGGTTTGAATTTATTTAAAAGAATAAAGAAGGATTTTGGGGAAATTTGAAATTGGTGTTTTCAGTTAAAGGATTTTTAAATCATAATTAAGGAATATAAAATCTGAAGTCAAAAGGTTTTGAAATATTCAAGTAAGTAAAGGAATTTATTTCAAATGCAGTAAATTGAAAATCAATTTGGAAATTGTTTTAAGTGTTTGAAATTGGAAATTTAGAGAAGAATGTGACTATGAAATTTATAAACTGGGTTTATAAAAGTAAAGTAATATATCAATGGATATTTGAAAGAATTAATTCATGAAGGGAATTTATTAAAGGAATGAGAAAATTTGTTTTAAAAATAAATAGCGATTTATTTTAAAGGATGTGAAGAGAAGTATTTTTCCCTGGATAGCCAAGTACGTTTCAAAGTAAATTTTTGAATATAAGTTAAAGTTTTAATGTTGTTTCAAAAAGCATGTTTTAGAAAATTTATTATTTCTAAATGTTTAAATTCTAAAGTCAGTATTTTTCAAATCTATTATCGTAGTAATTATTTAAAGGTGACTTGGTATTTGGTTTCTAAAAGAGAAAATCAAGTTTTATATTTTATAAGGTCACCTCATTTTAAATATTCTTAAAGTATATATTTTTGAATAAGGTATTAAAGTAGTTTTATTTTAAATGGGTTAAAGTATATTTTATAATAAAGTGTTTTTAAATTATTTTAAAAATCTAAAGTTTTTGTGCTTGGTGTTTTCAGTGGAAATAAATATTTGGAAATTTATTTCTTGAGAAAAGTGTGGTTTGAAGACCGTTTTCAAAAGGTTTGAAAATGAAAATATATCTTGTGAAGATATTTCGAGGATAATAAATAATTTGGGAGAATTATTTATGTTTGATGGATGTATGTGAATGTTAATTGATAGTTAAATAACCGACTATCAATATTGGACAATGCGCTGATCGTTTCGAAGAGACTGGGATCAGAATTAATTTCTCGAAAACCACTTCAATCCGGTTTTTACGTTTTCATGGAAAACGAGTTCGGAGTCGAAGATGGAGCAGTGAAGTGCAAGGGCTAGTCGCTACTGATCCCGAGGATGTTTCCAAAATGGATGTAGCAGGAGTAGTGCCTTCGGTTCTATTCGACCCGGGACGGACTTGTATGGATGAATGCTTTCAGAACATCGTCAGGTGGGCGATGAGCATTCTAAGAGATGAGTTCTCTAAAGGTAACGCTTAGCCTCAAGCCTCATCAACCAAGAATGACTGAAAATCAGGGGTTATGCAGCAAGGATAGGTGGGTAGCGCCCATTAGGGTGAGGTCATCCCTGTTTAGATGTCCCTTTTATTCGGCTTAGTGGTGCGTTTGCTGATCCCAACCGTGGGGTGATCTTACTCGGGATTATCCAGTAAGGGGTAGTCCCGGCCTTATGTTGCAGGGGATTGGGAGTAATCCTCGGTACGGTGATCTAGGCCACGTACTGTGACAGGTGGTACCCAGTGCCTAATCATTAGTTGGAAATCCATCCTCCCTACGAGCCTTTTACGATTTTTGTTTGTATAACCCACTTTGTGGCTGGTAGCTGGAATTTAATCCTGTAATTTTTTTGGCTATTTGAATAAGTATTTGTATATAGACACTATTATAATATCAGAGGATTTTGATAAGAAGTGTTTTGGCTATCGTAAGGTAAAAACTCGACATGTTTATTTGTGACATGGTCTTACGAGATGCTTTTGTTTTCAAAGGTATTTTGAAGCTTTAATAATCAATTTGAGTGTGGTTTTCTCACGCTGGTTTTCCAAACTGACTCGAGTGTTATTTAACTATAATGCTCGGGTCAGACCGAGCATTATAGATTACAGGAAATGAAGCTGTGGAGCTGGATGGTGATACGTACTTCGTATTTGTTTAAATATTCCGCTGTGTATTTAGATTGTGAGGACAAGTTATGGTTACTGTCCAGTTGTATGTTATTGACGTTGTTGAACTCTGATGATGTATTCTGGTGATGTATGCATAAAACAGATATAGTTTTCTTTTGTGTAAAGATCTGTTATTATCTATTGTACTTTACTCCGCTGCGATGGTTAGATTCTGATGTTGTTTCTATTTTCTTCTTCTACCTCTTCTTCTTTAACCCTCATGGTTCAGTTTTTCGGGCGTTGAAAATCGGGTCGTGACATTGTGGTATTAGGGCATAGGTTGGTGATAACCTTGGCTCTGGTGAGGATTACTCATTGAAAATAGAATACGTAGTACTCTAGAATGCGTTTGAGCGCATTAATAGATATGAGCGCGTATTTGTTAGTGAATATAAATTGTTTTAATATTGTGTTGACTTATTGGTTGGGTGGAATATGAATTCTGATCGGGCAAGTTGGCCGCTATTCAAGAAGAGTTTATAAACACCTAACACGATAAATTGACACAGTATTGTTTTAAAGGTGGATGAATGAAATAATTTTACCCAAAATATATTTTGATATAAAGAAATTTTTTGTAAACTATTTTAGCTAATAAATGGTTGCTTGGATGTTAGGAATGATAATATTAAATTATTATCATTGTTATGTGAAAATTTAACTAGAAATTGAAAATATAACCAAAGGTTAAGGAAATAAATTCATTTATAAAATGAAATTTATAAATGTGAATTATAAACTTGATTTATAAATTGAAATATGATCAAATGGGAATTTTTATAAGCATAAACTATACAAATGAATTATAGCTAAAATTTGATTTAAGTCAAAATCTGTAAATTTAAAACCCCGGAGATTTTGGAAGCGTTTTTCGAAGTGTTTTGAAGACAAATAACATCATTATTACTTTATAAGTATTTCTGAAAGGAAATTGTTTCAAATAAATTTTGGGAAGGGATATAGCATTGAACTCATTTCAGTCGCTGGAAAATAGCTACGGTGATGACTACAGCATCATCGATGTTCATTTTCGAGTTTCTAAGTGACGGATTGCTGCCAATTGATTTGTTCAGAAGAACTAGTTTTGTTTTGAAATTTCAAAGGAAATTTGTTTGGAAAAAAAAATCAGGATTGGTTTAAAATTTTTGAGAAGTGTGATTTTGAGATAATGGTGATTTCAAAATGATTTGAAAACAAAAGCCGGGTGTTTAAAAAATCCTGAATTCTTATTTGAATTGGAAATCCTGATGAGATAAGTTATGAGCTTATAAAAATTTGAGATGATTTTTAAATAAGGAAGGAAAATACGAGCTTTGAATGTTGAAATTAAAATATAAAGTGAAAAAGTTAAATAAATTTAATTTGGAGAAATTTAATTATGGGAAAATTTAATTGATGGCGATTTGAAAGAAATAAAATTTAATTTAATTAGAATTAACTTAAGATAAATAGATGGAGGAGAGTTGAATTGAAGTCAACTTAAACTAAGTTTAATGATATTGGGTTGGATTTAAATCAAGTGAAAATAAAATTGAATTGAAATAAAATTCAGTAAGTTTTAGACAATATTTAATGGAATGAATTCTTAAAGGAATAAACTCCGATAGCTATAAAAGAAGTGAAAATGCTTAAATAGAATTAGTAAGTAAATTAATTAATTTGAATAGGTAAGTAAATGAATATTGGAAGGATAATTAATTTATATTGTGTTAAGTAAAGGTTTGGAAATAAACTTTTATTTGAGATTTAAAATAGATTAGTAAATGTAACTAATTTAATGTAACGATCCCCATTTTTGAGTCAAATTTAAATTGATAATTTATATAAATTTTGGATCAAATTGTGAAATAAATTGAATTTTTCCAAATAAACTAAAGATATATATTGTTCATTTATATACATGTATATAAATGAATATTAATTTGAATTTTAATTTGTTTTCTAATATATAATAAACATATGTAAAGCTTTAGCACGAGTATATCTTTTGAAAGTATAATTTTGAAAAGGCCTAACTAATAGTTTGTATATTTGTGAATTTAAAATGCAATAAAGTCATTTACGTATGATAAGATATGAAATATAAATACTTTAGGGGTTTAAAAAAAACAAAACTTACAAAATTATTTAAAAAAAAGACTTAAACAATAATTCTGTGATTTTTAACATTTGTAAAATGATTACTCAAGTAAATGACAAGTGTTGGGTGAATTAACAAGTGTCTTCATTTCTTTTAGAATTGAAAATATAAGATATATGTAAAGGTAATAAAATAGGCTGTTTTCATTTTTAAAAACTTCTCAGATTTGAGAAAACAAAATCTAAAAACTATCTTCAATCCAAAACCTGAAATACAAACTACAAACTAGAAAAATTCAAGCAAAGCAAACAAGTGAAATTAAAAGACTGAAAGCAATTCAAAATCTGGAATTCAAAGCAAAATTTGTTCAATATCAAAGCCAGGAAGAAAAGAAATAAAGCAATCAATCTAAAAGTAAAGTCAAGTTCAACCAAATCTAAAACCGAAAGATGAAGCTACAGATTCCAACCTGGGAATGCAAGACAAAGATCAAGCAAAATTCTAAAATGAAATCATCACTGCAACCTGAATTAAGGCATGCAACAAGTTCAAAATGAATTCCAGAATCTTTTCAACATCAATTCCAAATTTCCTCTGTCTTCATCAATACAAGGTGAGCAAACTCTTAAAACCCCTTTTTACTTTGGTTTGTATGTGATGATCATTGATGAATGAATATAAATTATGATTGCATGTGTGTATATATGAAAAGGTGTATATGTGCAGGTCTATACCCATGTATAACTACTATGTTCAAAGTTTTCAGGTTCCAAAACCTGTTCCAGATTGAAAATCTCATCCTTTGATTCGATTTAGACATTGTAGTTCAAACATAAAATGTTAAAAATCATCATAATTGAATTTTAAAATATATTTTTAAGATAAAAGGAATGGTTTTGTCTGGAAATGGAAATCATAGTGAAAATCATGGATAGATTCAAATTCGACTATCATAAATCTGTGTTTGGATTACATCACCTAAAACTATTTCGAAAATAATGATTTTTAAAGCGAAAATCAGAATTTTTAGTGGTGAATTGGGAACGAAATGGATGGTTAAACAGAGGATGGGGTTTCACGATTTTTCGATGATCGGCTAATTTTCGAAGATTGAATTTTGGCATGGAGGTGCTAGTATGATCATAGATTGTAGGAAAATACAAGGAAAATTTTAAACTCATTATAGTTTAAGATTTGAATCAAACTAGGGTTTAAGCCCTGTGTTTGGATGGTTGTAGTCACGAGGAAATGTCGCCGTCGTCACCGTGTTTCAAATGATCGGACCGGGGGTGATGGATTCGTGAAGGGTCAGGCGAAGCTTTGATCGTAGAGGTGAGTTGACCGGTGGTCGAAATTGCGGTGGCGAGTGGGTTTTATGCAGCTAGGTTCGGTTATAGATGGTACTGGGGATACTCGATTTGGATCCTTTGGCATTCTTGTCAAATTGAGTGTTTGGTTCACTTATAGTGGTCAAAGGTGATGGTCAGGTAACGACGATGGTGACCGAAGATAGTCTGAGTGGCGTGCAACGTGCATGTATGTGTCTTCGTGTAACGACCCGCCTTTTTTGACAGTTTAAACCGACGATCGAATACACATGTCGATTCCAAAACATTCAAAAGGGCAGATGGTTATTGGGGTAAATAAGAAAAGAAAAGAAAGAGAAATAAAGGAAATGAAACAACACAGAATCTCGCAGCGGAACGATAAAATATAATAGTCAAATAAACTGTTCATCAGAGCCTTGGTTTAGCGATAAACCTTGGCTCTAGTTGGGAATAACTCATTGAAATAGAGGTAAACTATACGAATGAGTTGAGTGTATATGAGGGAGCGTACTTGTTATTTGATATAAAATGGTTTTATATTGTGTTAACTTTGTTCTGTTGAGTATTTATGAATTCTGGTCGATACTTGGGACGCCAAGGCGTCGATAGGAATTTCTAAACACTCAAATAGGACAAACCAACACAATGTCGTTTTGGAATATATATTTTATATAAAAGAATTATTTGAATATTTATTCATTTTGATTGAATTGATTGTTAGGAGATGATAATATTAGATTATTACCGTTATTGTTTGATCAGTCAATATTTACAACAATTGATTAAATAACAATGGATTTAGGAAAATGAAATCTCGTAAACACAATTGATAATGAATATAAATGAATTTTAACTTGGATTTGGGAATTTAAATTCCGGTGTTTGAAATTGACTTACAAGAATTTGAAAAATATAATATGAGTATTATATGATAGTATAATTGAGTTGAAATTGTTTTCGAAGGATTTTTTTTAATGATAAGTGTTATGTTCCCTTCTCTTGACGCTAGAAAATGGTTTCGGTGATGAGTGCACGCATCATCGGCGTTTATTTTCGAGAGTCCGAGTGGGGGAGACCACTTAATAGCTTGTCTAAACCTTGTTTTGATTCAAATTTTATTTTATTTTGTATTCCCTATAGTATGATTTGATATATAAATTAAATAAGTATATATTATTTCAAAACTTGATTTGAAATGAAACCGGGATTGGAATTCTTAAGTCCTTTAATAATTAATGATTTTTTTTTAATGATTGAAATGAATTTAGACTTGAATCATTAAGGAACTTCTGAATTGTAAAATGATAAATGAACCTAAGAGCTAAGTGAAAATATCAATTGAAGTAGAAATCCTTAGAATTAGGAAATTATGAAGTTAAAATAAAATTGAAACTGTCAAACTCGCATAGTATTAAATTTCATTCTATAGCGTAGATATAACTTACCAAAATATTTAAGAAGTTCAAAAATGTTATGTAAATTGTTAATTGGATAATATACAAGTATAGGCTTGAATAATGAAATATGCATTTAATTAACGGTTTGCAAATATAAATAAAATTGTTAGTAAATAATTGGAATTTAAATTAACATTTATAGGTGATTCACAATTATGTTAATATAAAATGGAAATACTATATGTGAATGTAAATGTTAAATTAAATTATAGTGAAATTTAAGTAATGACTTAAGAATTAATTAATTGAAAATTCAACTTTAAATGAAAAGAAGTTGTATGTTGTTTAACTACATTCTATTTGCATAATTATAACTCACCAAATACCTAAAAGGTTTAAAATGCTAATAAGGATAAGTAGAGAAATAATATACCAGTGTGAGAGTGAATAATAAAATGTGAAGATCTATTGATAGTTGTAAATATAAAAGAAATTTAAGCTGTAAAATGAATGATATGTATAAGTGAATGAATAAAATTTAAATTAATGAAATATAAATTGGTAAATCGAAACTAATTAAATTTGAATATAACTAAATGTCAATAAACTTGGAAGTGTATGAAATTAAAATTGACTTGGAAATGTATAATTGATTTAGTGTAGATTTTGGATGGATGTTAATGTTTGATATGCATTGGTTGTTAGATGGATGATAATTGATTAAGCAGAATACATTAGTGTTAATGGAATTGAATAAACAGAATAAAATTTTAAAATAATTAAATTCAAATTTGAAGCAAAGTGAAATTAAATATAATTGAATTCAATTTAAATTGAAGCAAATTGACTTGAAGTTAAAATGTGAATGAAACAAACTTGAATAAATCGGAAGCAAATCGAATGTAAACCTATTGCATGGATGAATAAGAAAATAAATGACTTTGTGTTTATGATTTTTCTTTAGAAAATTCGAAGTTTTGATGGTTTGTACTTTGAAATAATAAAAGCAAATTTTTGGGAAAAATCCAAAATTGCCCAATATATGCTGAAACGAAAACAACCATAACTTTTAATGGCTGAACGTAATTCGACGATCTTGGACTTTTCGGAAAGCTTAGAAACTATAGCACAACTTTTGTTTAGATAACTTGAGAAAATTCCTTCGTCTACTAGGTTAAAACTTGAATGTACTCGCTGTCCTGCGTAAAAATAAGTAAATCAGCAGTATACACCCTTAGTATTTTCGCCATACCTTTTGACTGGTTTATCGGATTTTGACGATCTTGCACTTTCTGGAAAGATAAGAACTTAAGCTAAAACTTTTGTTTTAAGTGTTTTGTATTTTGATGTCGTTCAGAAGGTCGAAAACGTGGGGGAACGTCGCCGACCTGCGCAATTCATTGCCCAGGCTGAGGCGTATACTCTAAGTAAAACGACCATAATTTTTGAACGTATTGTCCGAATTCGATGATTTTGGACATTACGGAAAGCCTGAAATGAATGAAACAAATTTTGTTTAGATTATGTTGCCGAATTTTATCATTTATGTGACCTAAAACTAGGATTTGTTTGCTATCCTGAAATTGGAATCTCAGTTTTGAAGCTAAATATGTTATATATATGTTGTGTAGGCTAAGTATATCGATCTATCTTTATATGCATGGTTATAACTTAGTTATTGAGTGTTTAGTAGGTGCGGATTGCACTTGCTTCGCATTTGGAGCTCGCTTTCGCGCTATATTAGACGTATATGCTCGCTAACAATATATAAGGTACATATCTCGGATTACATACCGTACTTTTACACTTTTTCCCTGCGGGATGCCTCATCACTTGATGAGATGTATATTTGTGAAATATATACTGTTATATTTTTTTTTCGATCGAGCCGCACAAAGGAGACTCTGCCGAAATTTTCCGTAAATCCGGGTGTTAGAAAATTTTTCAAGTTTTAATTTTTTTTATAACTTGTTTGATAACTAACTTTAAAGTTAGAAAGCCGTTCGGAGTAAGTTAGTAGAAGCGTAGTTATGACTTTATAAATGGAATTTCATTGTTTATAAGTTGGTACCTTCGAATAAAATATATCTAATGTTGAATTCTATACTTAGTTCCTTTTCCCTTCTTTTTCCTTTTCGGGGACGAAAAGTTTTGAGTGGGGGAGAGTGTAACGACCCATAAATTTTCGATAATTAAAATAGCTAATTTAATAAGATTTCGTGATTTAATGTTAGAAAAAAAATTTGTAATTCGTTTGGAATAATAATAACTGGAATGAATTGCGACAATAATTATCCAAGTAATGAAAAATAAAAGCTACTTAGTGAATGCCTTTGCAATCAAAAGTTGAATAGGATAATAAATGTTGAATTCATCGGGTATAATAGAGTAATTGATTGATAAGTAAAATCTATTTAAAATCAAATATTGAATATTGAACAGGTAAATTGCTTGAATTAAATATTTAAAACTTATTGAATAATTGAATAACTGTAAAATGACAATAGTGTTCTAAATTGTGAATTGGTTTTAAAAGTTGAATCTTATAAGTTCAATTTCAATATTTCAAAGGATAATGAATTATTGGATAAGCGAAATTGTTTAAATTTAATATTTGGAATTTATTGAATAATTTAATAATGGGAATTGAATAACCGTATAATGGAAATGGTTGTTCTATTATCTTAATTCGTTTCAAAAGTTAAATTTTAAGTTCGTTTTGAATATTTCAAAAGATAATGATTTAAGAATAATCAAATTATTTAAATTTAATATTACAAATGTTTGAATAATTAAATTCCGAATTTGATATGATTAATTTGATATTGAAATTTAATATATGAAAATAGAGTGAATAATTGAAATTTGATTTAATATGATTCAAATTGGTTTCCAAAGTGAATGTTAGTTATATCGGGATTATAATGGAGTTAATAAGATTTTAAAATTGGAATTTATTAGATAAATGGAATAACGGGTTTAATATGATTAAAAATGATATCTAAAATTTTATTTTATCATATTAAAGTTAGAATGATGTTGTAGAACTTTCGAAATCGAATTAAAAGTAAATTTGTGAAAATTGAATATTTTAATATTTAATTGTCGATTGGAAAATAGCCAAATTTTGAACAGTCTCAGAATTGGACGAAACTAGTTCCATTGGATCCGTAATAGTTATTTATTATCGGATTTCAATTTTCGTAACAATCGGAGTGGTCATTTGACCGTGGTATCCCGAAACGCATTGAAATTGTTTTAATATTAATTTGGCGAGTTAAAATAGTCATTTTTCAAACGGTCTCGGATTCTGACGAAACTAGTTTCATCGGATCCATAACGTGATATTATTGTATGCTTTCAAATTTCAAGTCAATCGGATTTACCGTTTGTCCGGGGCGAGCCAGAACGCCTAGAAATTCGTTTAATCGGTTTAATTTAAATTTGATCGTTTATTGCCGTAACTCACACAGATGATCGAATTAGCTTCCGAAACCTGTTCCATTGTCTCCGGAACGCGGGATAAACCCTAGAGGCGCCGGTCACCACGTGTAAATCGGAGTTCGGAAAAGTCGGGTTGAATAGTGTTCGTTGTTTTTCTATAAAGGCACTTCATTATTCTCTTTTTTCAAAACAAAACTCAAACCCTAGGTTACAATGCCGGCCGCCTCTTATACAATGAATGGCCAGAAATTAGTTTCCTTCTTCCCTCGATTAATTCCAATCCGTGAACAATTAGCCAAAATCATCGACTACAATATTGAAGAGGCCAACGAGTTCTACGAGTTCAACGGTGGAGATCGAATTTAGGCGAATGAATCAACGGCAAAATGGAGATGAAGGCAACAAATTTAGGCATGAATTCCGAGGCCATGTGATAGCCGAGCTTCAAGCAAATAATGGTGAGGGTGGAGTCGAGTGAGAGCTTTGCAATGGTAGTCTCTGATCGAGTGGGAGATGCTGGCGTTGGTCGCGATAAATCGATGAAGATGGCGGTTGATGGGTTAGGTCGTTTACGTGAATGCCAGGAAAAAAGAACGTGGAGAAGGAGAAGTAACGTGGGAGGGCCCAGATCTGGAAAAAGGAAAACAACGGCCTGGATTGAAAGGTTATAAAAATATAAAAGGAAATGTGAATTGAATAATATTTTAATTCGTGTAACTTTGAAATAAAATAACTCTTTGCTGCGAGGTCGGATTCGGACGAAACTTTTTGCGTTGGAATCGTTTTGACGAGCACTATGCCATGGAGCTGGATTGGAGTCGTTTGGAGCTAGTGAAAATTTTGGGTAAAATTAAACGCTCGTTTAATTTATTTCGAAATAAAACGTTGGAACTTCATTGAAATCAAGGTGAGTGTTTTATAACACTTACAACGTACTGAATATCTTTATGGTAGTTAAATTTGATATTATGAAGTGATGAATTTTATTTGTCGTTGTTTGATAGAATTTAATTGTCATATATATTGTCATTTGAATTAACCATTGAAAATTAAATTGACAGTTAAAATTGAAATTGAAATTGAATTGCGATTAAATTACCTGACATCGATAACTATGAAATTGTCATGAATTGTGTTGCCTATTGGATGATGTATTTCGATGGATGCTATTGGTTGATATTTGAATGTTTGGATGTTTATTTGCTTATATATATCCTGTTATGCATACATATGATACTGTGATTTAATTTAAGTGATATATATTCATCCCTGACATTTAATTGAAATAAATAATTACTTGGCCATAGGATAGAAAATTATATACGGACACCGAATTGGCTAAGTTAATAATTTTTGGAATCTTCGATTTGAAATTATTTAAATGTTTTGATTTAAAAGTTATAATAGAAATCAATTTATTGAAATCGAGTTTATCGAAAATTGAGTTTGGAACGTTGAAATAAATTTTGGTTAAAGAAATCGTTAAATAATTAAAGTGGAGACTTTGGGATTTAAAATCGGGATATGATTGAATTTTGAAAATTGATTTGTTTAAAGATTTAACCTTAATTCGAGCTTGGAATATTACTAAGTAAAAGTGATATAAAAATGATATTTTGAAGACGAGCTTGGAATTGAATCATATTTGAAATTTGGATTTAAACTCAAAAATTGATGGATAATTTTGTTAATTGTTATAAATGGATATTTTGAAAAATCAAGATCCAAATCGATATAAATTGAAATTGAATAAATTAAAGGTGATTATAAAATTGAATAAATTTGATGTTAAAGTTGACATTGATTTGAATTGAAATCGAAATTGAATCGACAAACGAAAATTTAAATTTATTTGAATTGGGAAATTATAATTGAAATGGATTGGTTTTGAAGCTGTTTTATTTTGTTTTCCAAATTACTCGGTTACATAAACCATTTTTGAATACTTAAACTATTTTAATCTATTTTAAATCTACTTAACCCGATTTAAATTATTTTAAACTAATTTATCTATTTCAAATCCATTTTTAGATTTTAAGTATTTTTAACTATTTTAATTATTTAAAACTACTTTCAAACTCTTTAAAACTATTTTCTAAAATTCTAAGATGGTCAATAAGGTGAAATGTTTATATTCAAATCTTGAATTTAAATACAAATTGGGTTAAATGAAGTTGTAACCTAAATTGAAATTCGAATTGATGTTGAAATCGAAATAAGATATTGAGACGAAAAATGATTTTGAAACGGAATCTGACATTTTAATAGATACGACGATATTTGAAATGGATTTGATTTTTGAAGCGAATATGATATTTTGATATAAATTATGAATCGATTTGAAATGTAAAAGAGCCAACGGTGCAATAATACGTAGTTATTAAAGAGACCGGGATCGGATATGGACATACTCTCTGTCGATACCGAAAACCATTTTAATAACTATTATACGCAGAGTGTTGATCCAGAATGAAGTGGATGGTTTGGTGGACGTGTTGATTTAAGAAAGAGAACGATATTGGATGACCCCTGACATGACTAAAACAGGAGCCGCGTCGGGCCATTGAGGTTCGCCACCTCTAGCGGACACACTTCTTCGATACCATATCTATTACATTTGTGATTCGATTTGGGTGCACCGCTTGATTTGGGAGTGTTGTTTCACGGTGTTGGGGTAGCTGCTGGCTATGCCCAACATCAGTCCGGATCACGCAACTACTAGTATCCTAGTTGGTATCGCCTCATGTACCTTGTCATACTGATTATCCTATTCGCGACCACTACGTTATGTTTTGTGTTATACCTATGGGGTACCCTCTGATAACCACCAGTTTACGGTGGGGCTTACGGTGCTGTATAGACTATGGCATTATAAAAATGTGTTAAGGAAGATTATGGTAACGCCTTAACGCTATTTTGATACTTTATATTACTGATAGGCATTATCTACTTAGCTTACATTACTACATAGTAGATAGTTTAACGGATCCTTAAGAGATGGAAAATCCCGTAACATCTCTTGAGTTATTGCA
This sequence comes from Allium cepa, assembly GCA_030765085.1. Classification (NCBI taxonomy): domain Eukaryota; kingdom Viridiplantae; phylum Streptophyta; class Magnoliopsida; order Asparagales; family Amaryllidaceae; genus Allium; species Allium cepa. The sequence continues at coordinate 181,983,728 of CM060940.1, forward strand.
CGCACGTTGACACTGGATATGAGATGTCAAACCCCGTAAACATCTCTGACGCCGTTACACTCATATTTATTATGATTGATTTAACTTTCGTAAGGATATTTTAGTCCTGACTCGAGTGTATTGTCTTTTCATTACGCTCGGGTCAGTCCTGAGTTTTTCAGATTTTTGAAGATCTATTCTGGAGGATGAAGACGAAGATTTGGTATACTATTACTATTATTACCCTTGCATCATGCTATCTGCTGCATTATTTTAATTGTTCTGTTGTATATGTATAACTCTGATAAATGTTGTATAAATAATTGTCAAAGTATAGTAAACAGCTTCATGAACTGTTTATTTGACTATTATATTTTATCGTTCCGCTGCGAGATTTTATGTTGTTTCATTTCCTTTATTTCTCTTTCTTTTCTTTTCTTATTTACCCCAATAACTATCTGCCCTTTTGAATGGTTTGGAATCGACATGTGTATTTGATCGTCGATTTAAATTGTCCAAAAAGGCGGGTCGTTACACTTCGTATCTGAGAACATTTGAGTTTGGAGAAGACGAGGAAATGCTCGGACTCGAGTACGTGAAAGTGACGAATTGACTCGAAGTCGTGCTTGGGTATTTTTGAAATTTTATCGGGGGTTTTTGTTTTTGGGCTCGAGTAGTTTTGACGAAAATAGGTTTTAAAGATAAAGAGGGAACGAAGAAGAAGAACGGGTAGAACTCGAAGTTGAGCTCAGGAACAACATGTTTTGGCTTAGTTGCTTGTTTTTGTTTACAAGTTTAAGCAAGTTTCAAAGATTTAAACTTCAAAGTTAAATTTGTTTTAAATTTTTTTCTAAGATAAGTAATGGCTTGTGATGATAATTATTAAGCTTATTTAAAACTTAATTAGTAGTGTGATTACGTAATTAATCTAGATAAAAGATTTATCTTTAATTAAATGAATTTTTGAATAATTTAAGAATCATTAATTAATTTTAAAAGTAATTTGTAAACGTAATTAATTTTAAAGGTTGATTGATTATTAATCAAAGGTTTAATTTATTAATAATTAGGATTTAATAAATTAATAATTAAGTATTTATTAAAGGATGATTTATGATTGATTAATGAGATTTGTAAAAGGATGATTACTTAATATAAGTAAATTAAGTGATAATTTATTAATGAAATTAAATTAAAGGTTGATTAATTTATCCATAATTTAAAGATTTATTAAGCGATTAAAAGTTAATTACTTAATAATTAAAGGATGATTAATTGATGATTAAAGGTTAACTAATTTGTCATTACTTAATGTAATTAAGGGACAATTAATTATGTAATTAACTTAAGATTAATTAATTAATGAAGGTGATTAAGGAATGATTTTAATAAAGGATTAATTAATTAATTACTGTAATTAATTAAGGATAATTAATCAAAGGATTAATTATTAATTAAAGGTTAATTAATGATTAAAGAATAATTAATAATAAAGGTTTGTAACTAATTAATGTTAATTAACCAGGATTAGTGACTAATCTGATTTAAATTAATCAGACAATTAATTAAACCTACTTATGGATATTTGGATTCTATTGAATATTGAATTGTTTGATATCTCTTTTATGTGATTGTGATGCTATGCAATAAGAATTGCTTTGTGCTGAGCAGTGATATCTGTGACAACCCGGAATTTTTAAGCCTTTAAAATTTGAATATTTAATTAATTTGAATATTTAAAAGTAAAATTTTAACTTGAATTCAAATATCACTAATTATTGATAATTAAATTATTAAATTAAATAATTTAAAGTTGTGTAAAATGTTGAATCTGAAGTTTTAAGCCTGCTAAAAATAATTTGAAGGCTTGTAAAATTTATATTGATAATACTGAAGAGAATAGAAGCGTTGAAATCAAATTTAAAAATGGTTGTTAAGTTTTGAAATTTATATCGTTTAAATTGAATTTAAAAATAGCCTTCCGAGGCACGGTCTCGGAATTTGACGAAACCAGTTTCATTGGATCCGAAATATTGTATTATCATCGGATTTCAAATTTCATAATGTTTGGAGTTGTTGTGTGAGCGTACGATATATAAACGCGCTGAGATTTATATCAAAAATTTAATATTTTAATTCGATTCAAAAAGTTATCTTCTCATACGATCAAATTAGGACTCGGAACCTTTTCCATTGCATTCGGAATAGGGATATAACACTAGGAACGCCTAGCGGCATGCCTCGATAGGAAGTCAAATTTCGTGTTGCGTTTATCGACACGAGTTGAATTTAACTTATATATATATATTTATATTTGGTCACTATCAGCCGCGATTCTACCATCTTCCAAAACACTGTAGCATGTATTCTCCCACATGCTTCCCTCTTTAATAATTACAGCCGAACCATTCTTTCCAAATCTAAAAAAAAAGAAGAGAAATTGCTTCGTTCAAAAAAAATCAATAATGGCCAATCCTCAGTGAAAAAATATATATATAAAAATACGCAAACGGCAAGCAAATTGAAAATGGAATCAATCGAACCGAGCCTCCTTTCCCCTCTTTTCGAATTCAAACGATTCCATTTCGTTCACCTAAAAAAAAAATTGGTGACGCAGCCTAAAGCAAAGTCAAATTCGATTTGGCTCTCGAGTTTGGCTAGTAGAGGGGGTTCAATCTATCTTGGGATGTTCGCGAGCGACGTCGCGAGGTGAGTACGATGATAGGAGGTAGAGTTTGTTGTGGCTTTGGGAGTTCAATCGACTAGGGGGCAGGAATTTGCGATCGCACACGATGCTTATAACAGGTGAGTGGTTGGGCTGGGGGGTCGCTAGTCGCTTTCGATCGAAGATTGGTGTCGCGAGAGCTACTACGTTCGTGAGCTGGGGTGTCCTGAGCTAGAGCTCGAAGTCCAAGAGGCATGGGTTTTGAGGGCCAATGCCGATTCTAGTGGGAGGATCGTGGAGTAGGCGAGTTTGGGGTTTCGATCATAAGGTAGTAAGGTATTGACAATTTATTCATTTCAGATTAATTTTGATAATATATAAATATATGAAAGGTACAGGGAAAAAATATAAATTTGCAGTAAAATTTAAAACAAATTTTTTTTCTTAAAATTAACGTATATAGGTTAGAAAGAGATTTTTATTAGAGTTTAATAAATATTTGTATATGTAGAAAAACCTGATAATATATATAAATACCAACCTATTTTAATATATTAAGTTAAACAGAATTTTTAAGAACTTTGGAAAGACATAAGGAATTTTATAAAGATAAGTTTTTAATACTATAGATTAATTCTTATAAACATATGTAGATGGAGTTTGAGAAGAATAGGAATTTTAGAAGGATTGAAAGTTTATATAAGAACAGATTTCTAAATAAAGAATTTATTATTAGAAAAATTAGTTTAAATAATGAATTATGGAAATTAATTTGTTCTTAGTCACTTAAAGAAAATTTATAAAATGGAAATAAATTGTTCAAGTTATTTCAAAGTGTAACAAATCGCATGGTTGTTATACAAGGTCAAAATCTGATAGAAGCAAGCCGGGTTGGGTCGGATTGCCAAACAAAAATCGACGGTGAGTCAATCTCACTCAACTGAATTTAAATTTAAGTTTAAATGATTAAATTTAAATAATTGTTTGAGTGTAAGGACCCGTAAATTTTCGATAATTAAAATAGCTAATTTAATAAGATTTCGTGATTTAATGTTAGAAAAAAAATTTGTAATTCGTTTGGAATAATAATAACTGGAATGAATTGCGACAATAATTATCCAAGTAATTATTTATAGATTGAATGGAGTTCCAATCTAATTGAATTGACTCAAATGTTATAACTTGGTTATAACTGAATATATGGAAAAACAAATGTAAATAAGTGAATAAGAATTGTGAATTATTTAGGTAGAAATACAAATTTTAATAGATTGGTTTCGAAGATTTAAATAGTAATAAGTATTGAAAAATAAATGCTACTTAGTGAATGCCTTTGCAATCAATAGTTGAATATGATAATAAATGTTGAATTCATTGGGTATAATAGAGTAATTGATTGATAAGTAAAATCTATTTAAAATCAAATAATTGAATATTGAACAGGTAAATTGTTTAAAGTAAATATTAAAAACTTATTGAATAATTGAATAACTGTAAAATGGAAATAGTGTTTTAAGATATGAATTGGTTTTAAAAGTTGAATCTTATAAGTTCAATTTCAAATATTTCAAAGGATAATGAATTATTGGATAATCAAAATTGTTTAAATTTAAATATTTGGAGTATATTGAATAATTGAATAACGGGTTTAATATGATTAAAAATGATTTGTGAAATTTTATTTTATCATATAAAGTTAGAATGATGTTGTAGAACTTTTAAAATTGAATTAAAAGTAAATTCGTGAAAATTGAATATTTCAATATTTAATTGACGAGTTAAAATAGCCATTTTTCAAACAGTCTCAGATTTCGACGAAACCAGTCTCATCGGATCCGTAATGTTATATTATTGTAAGGTTTCAAATTTCGTGTCAATCCGATTTACCGTTTGTCCCGAAAAAGCCAAAACGCCTAGAAATTTGTTTAATCGGTTTAATTTAAATTTGATTGTTTATTTCCGTAACTCGCACATATAATCGAATTAGCCTCCGAAACACGTTCCATTGTGTTCGGAACGTGGGGTAAACCTTAGAAACGCCTGCCGGCACGCTTCGTTTGGAGTTCGGAAAAATTCGAATGAATAGTGTTCGTAAGAATTTCTATATAAGTACGATATTATCTTCATTTTGCAAAAGAAAACTAAACCCAAGGGTTTGCTTCAGCCGCCGCCTCTTATAATAATCAATGGTCGAAATTCAACTTCCTTCTTCTCCATTTTTCTCCAAATCCGTGAAGTTTTAGCCAATCCTTCCAACTAGAAGATTGTAGAGGCCAGTGAGTTCTAGATATCCAACGGGTATGATCGTAATTGGAGCGACCGATCAACGACAATCTACGTTCAAAGGTCCAACGTTTGGTCACGGTTTTCGTGTGCCACCTAGGGCCGAGCTCCACCAAGTTCGAGCCGAGAGTCGAGCACGAGACAAGATTTGGAATGGTGTATCCTGATCGTCCTCGAAGTCGGAGTGATAGTTGCGTGTATTAGGGCAAATAAGCGGCCACGTTGGGTTCATTTACTGGGGAGTTTCGCATGATGAAGGATGGAAGAAGCATACGTATGCGGCCAAGTGGAATCAACAGCAGATGATGATAGGGTTTGAAAAATATAAATAAAGTTGTAATTGATTTATATAAAATTTTGTATTAACTTCTAAATATCATAACTTGTTGATGCGAGGTCCGTTTTGGACGAAACGAAGTGCGTTGGGATCGTAGGGACAAGCACTACGCAATGGAACTGGATTGGAGTCGTTTGGAGCTAGTTTGAATTTCGGGTAAAATTAAACGCGCGTTTAATTTTATTCGAAATAAAACGCTTGAACTACATTGAAATCAAAGTGAGTGTTTTATAACGCTCACAACGTACTGAATATCTTTATGGTAGTTAAGTTTAATATTATGAAGTAATATGAATTTTATTTGTCGTTGTTTGATAAAATTTAATTGTCATATAGATTTACATTTGAATTAACCGTTGAAAATTAAATTGACAGTTAAATTGAAATTAAAATTGAATTGCGATTAAATTACCTGACACTGATAACTATGAAATTGCCATGAATTGTATTGTCAATTGGATGATGTATTTCGATGGATGTTATTGGTTGATATTTAAATGTTTGGATGTTTATTTGCTTATATATATATACTGTTATGCATACATATGACACTGTGATTTGGTTTAAGTGATATATATTCATCCTTGACATTTAATTGAAATAACTAATCACTTGGCCATAGGATAGAAAATTATATATGGACACCGGATTGGCTAAATTAATAATTTTTAAAATCGTTGATTTGAAATTTATTTAAATGTTTTGATTTAAAAGTTATAAATATAATCAATTTATAGAAATCGAATTTATCGAAAAATTTGAGTTTGGAATGTTGAAATAAAATTTTGGGTTAAAAGAAATTGTTAAATAATTTAAGTTGAGACTTTGAAATTTGAAATTTGGATATGATTGAATTTCAAAAATTTATTTGTTTTAAAGATTGAACATTATTTCGAGCTTTCAGTATTAATAAGTAAAAGCGATATAAAAATGATATTTTGAAATTGAGCTTGAAATTGAATCATATTGTAATTGGGATTTAAATGTGAATATTGAAGGACAATTTTGTTAAGTGTTATAAATTGATATTTTGAAAAATCAAGCTCCAAATCGATATAAATTGAAATTGAATTAATTGAAGGTGAATGTAGAATTGAATTAATTTGAAGTCAAAGTGGACATTGATTTGAATTGAAATCGAAATTGAATCGATATAATAGAAATTGAAATTGATTTGCATTGGGAAGTTATAATTGAAATGAATTGGTTTAGAGGCTGTTTCATTTTGTTTTCCAAATTACTCTGTTATATAAACCATCTTTAAATACTTAAACTATTTTAACCTATATTAACTATATTAAATTATTTTTACCCATCTTAAACCATGTTAAATTATTTTAATCTATTTTAAATCTACTTAACCCAATTTAAATTATTTTAAACTAATTTATCTATTTTAAATCCATTTTAAGATTTTAAGTATTTTAAGTATTTTAATTATTTAAAATTACTTTTAAACTACTTAAAACTATTTTCTAAAATTTCAAGCTGGTCAATAAGGTGAAATGCTTATGTTTATATCTTGAATGTAAATACGAATTGGGTTAAATGAAGTTGCAACCTAAATTGAAATTCGAAATGATTTGGAAATCGAAATGAGATATTGAGGCGAAAAATGATTTTTGAAACGGAATCTTACATTTTGAATAGATACGATGATATTTGAAATGGATTTGATTTTTGAAGCGAATATGATATTTTGACATCAATTATGAATCGATTTGAAAAGTAAAAGAGCCATCGGTGTAATAATACGTAGTTATTAAAGAGACCGGGATCGGATATGGACATACTCTCTGTCGGTACCGAAAACCACTTTAATAACTATTATACGCGGAGTGTTGATCCAGAATGAAGTGGATGGTTTGGTGAACTAGTTGATTTAAGAATGAGAACGATATTGGATGAACCCTGACATGACTAAAACAGGAGCCGCGCCGGGCCATTGAGGTTCGCTATCTCTAGCAGACACACTTCTTCGATACCATATCTATTACATTTGTGATTCGATTTGGGTGCACCCCTTGATTTGGGAGTGTTGTTTTGCGGTGTTAGGGTAGTTGCTGGCTATGCTCAACATCAGTCCGGATCATGCAACTACTAGTATCCTAGTTGGTATCGCCTCATGTACCTTGTCATACTGATTATCCTATTCGCGACCAGTACGTTTTGTTTTGTGTTATACCTATGGGGTACCCTCTGATAACCACCAGTTTACGGTGGGGCTTACGGTGCTGTATAGACTATAGCATTATAAAAATGTTTTAAGGGGAATTATGGTAACGCCTTAACGCTATTTTAATACTTTTACTTTACTGTAGACATATTATAATAGCGTATTGTACTACATAGTAGATAGTTTAATGGATCCTTGAGAGATGGAAAATCCCGTAACATCTCTTAAGTTATTGCACGCACGTTGACACTGGATATGAGATGTCAAACCCCGTAAACATCTCTGACGCCGTTACACTCATATTTAATTACGATTGATTTAACTTACATGAGGATATTTTAGTCCTGACTCGAGTGTTTTGTCTTTTCATTACGCTCGGGTCAGACCTGAGTTTTTCAGCTTATTGAAGATCCATTCTGGAGGACGAAGACGAAGATTTGGTATACTATTACTCTTATTATCTTTGCATCATGTTGTCTGCTGCATTATTTTATTTGTTCTGTTGTATATGTATAACTCTGATAAAGGTTGTATAAATAATGATCAAAGTATTGTAAACAGCTTCATGAACTGTTTATTTGACTATTATATTTTATCGTTCCGCTGCGAGATTCTGTGTTGTTTCATTTCCTTTATTTCTCTTTCTTTTCTTTTCTTATTTACCCTAATAACCATCTGCCCTTTTGAATGGTTTGGAACCGGCATGTGTATTTGATCGTCGGTTTAAACTGTCCAAAAAGGCGGGTCATTACAGTTGGTATCAGAGCTTTGGTTTAGTGATAACCTTAGCTTTATGGGGTCTGACTATTTATAAATAGGGTAGTAATACCCAATGATGAGTTGCTTAGTGTATATATATGAGAGAGCGTATTTGTTAGTGATATAAAATGTTTTATATTGTGTCGGTTGATTTGTTGAGTGGCTTATGGATTCCGACTAATACGAGTAATTAACGTCATTGATAGGGATCTCTAAACACTCGAACATAACAATTCGACATAGTATTGTTTTGAAATTGGGTAAATGAAATAATTTTGCTCTAATTATATTTTATATATAAAGAAAATTTCAGAAATTATTGTGACTTATCTAGCTTACCTGTTGTTATGAATGATAATATTGGTTATTATCATTAATTGGATATTGTAATTTAATAAATAAGATGAATTACAAAATGAACAGTGATCAAACAACTTGTGGAATATTTTAAGAAAGCAAAATCCTATAAGAATATTTTATAAAGGTGACTTATAAATTAAAACAGATTTAAATTGGAAAATATTGAATTTAAGACCCGAAGGTTTTAACAAAGGTTCTCAAAGCTTTGAAGAAATATATAGTAATATTAGTTGGAAAATGTTTATGGAAATATTTTGAAAGGAGTTTTAAAAAAAGAAGGAATGAATTCAGTACTCCTCTCTTCTGTCGCTGGAAAATAATTTCGGTGATGACTGCGCAGCATCATCGACGTTCATTTTCGAGTCTCAAAGTGGGGGAGAGTTCTAAGAAGTTTTGCTTTTCTTCAAAATAATTTTGGGTAAATGTGTTTTGGTTTAAACTCCAAAGGTATGATTTGATATATTAAAGATATAAGTGTATATATTTATTTCAGACGATTTGAAAAGAACCGGGCATTTAAATTTATAAGTTATGTTAATTAGTAATTTTCAAATTATTTGAAAGAAACGTGAATAACCAGAATTTATGAAATAAGAGGATTAAGATATCTAAGCTTATGTTTAGGAAAACTTTAGAGTTGTAGTGTACCTTTAAAGTTGAAAGGTAAAGAGGATTAAATGGATCAAATTTGTGAATATTCTAATTAAGTAAAATAAAATTCTATAAATTTGTATAATACCAAATTTGCATTCTAATAACATATAATATGACTTACCAAATATTAAGAAGTTGAAATGATGTTTTGGATATGTAATGAGATATTGTACAAATAAACAGAACCTGAAAATAATTGAAGTATACAAGTAAGGAAAACTCAAAAGGAATTAAAATGTATATAAATGGAAAATTTGGTTGTGATTAAAATTATAAATACTTAAATATAGCATGAAATGATGAATGGATAAATGGAACAAGTAAGTGAACTTAAGAAAGAAGACAAATGAATTGTATAATATCTTTTGTAAATTGGTTATAGAAAATAAATATAAATTGCATAGATTTTTTTTTTGAATTTGTAACTTTTGAGATAACTATAAACTAAGAAAAGTCATATATAAGAAGTTATACTTTTATGGAATGACTATAAATTAAAGTGACGATTAATAAAATGTTCCGTAAATAAATTGGTTATTAACTGAAACTGAATATGAAGTAAATATAAACAAAGGAATTTGGTATGGCTAAGAATCAATTGGAATTGAAAGAGATAAACCAAAATGAATGTAAAATTAATAATTTGGTTATGTTGGGTATGATTTGGTTGTTATATGATTGTTAGTTGATTGTATATAATTCATTAAGTGTTAATGAAATTGAAAGCTATAAATCATTGAAATCAAATTGGAAGTTAATTGAATTTAAATAGAATTTAATTTGATTCAAATTGTAAGTGAACTAATGTAAATATAAATTAGTGAATGTTAACTAATTGAATTGAGAATGAATGTTAGTAAAATCCAACGTTAATGAATCAACTGTGATTAAAATAAAAAAACCAAGTCAATAAATATTAATGAGAAGTGAATTTATATTGATTGGTTATGGATTTGTTGGATGATAGTTGGATGATAATTGATTTGGTGAATGCATTTGTTGTTTTGTTACATTTGCTACGTTGGCACATGTAGTTGTTATGTTGCTATATGGTGTATATTGATATTATTTTCATATGTGCATGTTTCTCATGGTTTGTTGAGTGTTTATAGGTGCGGATTGCGCTTGCTTCGCATTTGGAGCTCGCTTTCGTGCTATATTAGCCGTATATGCTCGCTAATAATATATAAGGTACATATCTCGGATTACATACCATACTTTTACACTTTTTTTTCCCTGCGGGATGCCTCATCACTTGATGAGATGTATATTAGTGATATATATACTGTCATTTTTTTTGGATCGAGCCGCGCAAAGGAGACTCTGCCGAATTTTTTCGTAAATCCGGGTGTTAGAAATTTTTTCAAGTTTTAAAATTTTGTAACTTGTTTGATAACTAACTCGTAAACTTCATAGACTAGTCGGAGTAGCGTAGTGGAAGCGTAGTTATGACTTTATGAATGGAATTTCATTGTTTTATAAGTTGGTAACTTTGAATAAAATATATCTAATGTTGAATTCTATACTTAGTTCCTTTTCCCTTCTTTTTCCTTTTCGGGGACGAAAAGTTTTGAGTGGGTGAGAGTGTAATGACCCGTAAATTTTCGATAAATAAAATAGCTAATTTAATAAGATTTCGTGATTCAATGTTAGAAAAAAAATTTGTAATTCGTTTGGAATAATAATAACTAGAATGAATTGCGACAATAATTATTCAAGTAATTATTTATAGATTGAATGGAGTTCCAATCTAATTGACTTGACTCAAATGTTATAACTTGGTTATAAGGGAATATATATGAAAAAACAAATGTAAATAAGTGAATAAGAATTGTGAATTATTTAGGTAGAAATACAAATTTTAATAGATTGGTTTCGAAGATTTAAATAATAATAAGTATTGAAAAATAAATTCTACTTAGTGAATGCCTTTGCAATCAATAGTTGGATAGGATAATAAATGTTGAATTCATTGGGTATAATAGAGTAATTGATTGATAAGTAAAATCTATTTAAAATCAAATAATTGAATATTGAACAGGTAAATTGTTTAAAGTAAATATTTAAAACTTATTGAATAATTGAATAACTGTAAAATGGAAATAGTGTTCTAAGATGTGAATTGGTTTTAAAAGTTGAATCTTATAAGTTCAATTTCAAATATTTCAAAGGATAATGAATTATTGGATAATCAAAATTGTTTAAATTTAAATATTTGGAATTTGTTGAACAATTGAATAACGGGTTTAATATGATTAAAAATGATTTGTGAAATTTTATTTTATCATATTAAAGTTAGAATGATGTTGTAGAACTTTTAAAATCGAATTAAAAGTAAATTCGTGAAAATTGAATATTTTAATATTTAATTGACGAGTTAAAATAGCCATTTTTCAAATAGTCTCGGATTTCGACGAAACCTATTTCATCGGATCTGTAATGTTATATTATTGTAAGGTTTCAAATTTCATGTCAATCGGATTTACCTTTTGTCCGGGGCAAGCCAAAACGCCTAGAAATTTGTTTAATCGGTTTAATTTAAATTTGATCTTTTATTTCCGTAACGCGCACATATGATCGAATTAGCCTCCGAAACATGTTCCATTGTGTTCGGAACGTGGGGTAAACCTTAGAAACGCCTGCCGGCACGCTTCGTTTGGAGTTCGGAAAAATTCGAATGAATACTGTTCGTCAGAATTTCTATATAAGCACGATATTATCTTCATTTTGCAAAAGAAAACTAAACCCTAGGGTTTGCTTCAGCCGCCGCCTCTTATAATAATCAATGGCCGAAATTCAACTTCCTTCTTCTCCATTTTTCTCCAAATCCATGAAGTTTTAGCCAATCCTTCCAACTAGAAGATTGTAGAGGCCAGTGAGTTCTAGATATCCAACGGGTATGATCGTAATTGGAGCGGCCGATCAACGGCAATCTGTGTTCAAAGGTCCAACATTTGCTCACGGTTTTCGTGTGCCACCTAGGGCCGAGCTCCACCAAATTCGAGCCGAGAGTCGAGCACGAGACAAGCTTTGGAATGGTGTATCCTGATCGTCCTGGAAGTCGGTGTGATAGTTGCGTGTATTAGGGCAAATAGGCGGCCATGTTGGGTTCGTTTACTGGGGAGTGTCACGTGATGAAGGAGGGAAGAAGCATACGTATGCGGCCAAGTGGAATCAACGGCAGATGATGATAGGGTTTGAAAAATATAAATAAAGTTGTAATTGATTTATATAAAATTTTGTATTAACTTCTAAATATCATAACTTGTTGATGCGAGGTCCGTTTTGGACGAAACGAAGTGCGTTGGGATCGTATGGACGAGCACTATGCTATGCAACAGGATTGGAGTCATTTGGAGCTAGTTTGAATTTCGGGTAAAGTTAAATGTGCGTTTAATTTTATTCGAAATAAAACGTTGGAACTACATTGAAATCAAAGTGAGTGTTTTATAACGCTCACAACGTACTGAATATCTTTATGGTAGTTAAGTTTAATATTATGAAGTGATATTAATTTTATTTGTCGTTGTTTGATAAAATTTAATTGTCATATATATTGTCATTTGAATTAACCGTTGAAAATTAAATTGACAGTTAAATTGAAATTAAAATTGAATTGCGATTAAATTACCTGACACTGATAACTATGAAATTGCCATGAATTGTATTGTCTATTGGATGATGTATTTCGATGGATGTTATTGGTTGATATTTAAATGTTTGGATGTTTATTTGCTTATATATATATATACTGTTATGCATACATATGACACTGTGATTTGGTTTAAGTGATATATATTCATCCCTGACATTTAATTGAAATAACTAATCACTTGGCCATAGGATAGAAAATTATATATGGACACCGGATTGGCTAAATTAATAATTTTTAAAATCATCAATTTGAAATTTGTTTAAATGCTTTGATTTAAAAGTTATAAATAAAATCAATTTATAGAAATCGAATTTATCGAAAAATTTGAGTTTGGAATGTTGAAATAAAATTTTGGGTTAAAAGAAATTGTTAAATAATTTAAGTTGAGACTTTGAAATTTGGATATGATTGAATTTCGAAAATTTATTTGTTTTGAAGATTGAACATTATTTCGAGCTTTGAGTATTACTAAGTAAAAGCGATATAAAAATGATATTTTGAAATTGAGCTTGAAACTGAATCATATTGTAATTGGGATTTAAATTTGAATATTGAAGGACAATTTTGTTAAGTGTTATAAATTGATATTCTGAAAAATCAAGCTCCAAATCGATATAAATTGAAATTGAACTAATTGAAGGTGAATGTAGAATTGAATTAATTTGAAGTCAAAGTGGACATTGATTTGAATTGAAATCGAAATCGAATCGGTAGAATAGAAATAGAAATTGATTTGAATTGGGAAGTTATAATTGAAATGAGTTGGTTTAGAAGCTGTTTCATTTTGTTTTCCAAATTACTCTGTTATATAAACCATCTTTAAATACTTAAACTATTTTAACCTATATTAAATTATTTTTACCCATCTTAAACCATGTTAAATTATTTTAATCTATTTTAAATCTACTTAGCCCAATTTAAATTATTTTAAACTAATTTACCTATTTTAAATCCATTTTAAGATTTTAAGTATTTTTAACTATTTTAATTATTTAAAATTACTTTTAAACTACTTAAAACTATTTTCTAAAATTTCAAGCTGGTCAATAAGGTGAAATGTTTATGTTTAAATCTTGAATGTAAATACGAATTGGGTTAAATGAAGTTGCAACCTAAATTGAAATTCGAAATGATTTGGAAATCGAAATAAGATATTAAGGCGAAAAATGATTTTTGAAACGGAATCTTACATTTTGAATAGATACGATGATATTTGAAATGGATTTGATTTTTGAAGCGAATATGATATTTTGACATCAATTATGAATCGATTTGAAAAATAAAAGAGCCATCGGTGTAATAATATGTAGTTATTAAAGAGACCGGGATTGGATATGGACATACTCTCTGTCGATACCAAAAACCATTTTAATAACTATTATACGCGGAGTGTTGATCCAGAATGAAGTGGATGGTTTGGTGAACGTGTTGATTTAAGAAAGAAAACGATATTGGATGACCCCTGACACGACTAAAACAGGAGCCGCACCGGGCCATTGAGGTTCGCCATCTCTAGCAGACACACTTCTTCGATACCATATCTATTACATTTGTGATTCGATTTGGGTGCACCCCTTGATTTGGGAGTGTTGTTTCGCGATTTTGGGGTAGCTGCTGGCTATGATCAACATCAGTCCGGATCACACAACTACTAGTATCCTAGTTGGTATCGCCTCATGTACCTTGTCATACTGATTATCCTATTCGCGACCACTACGTTTTGTTTTGTGTTATACCTATGGGGTACCCTCTGATAACCACAAGTTTACGGTGGGGCTTACGGTGCTATATAGACTATGGCATTATAAAAATGTGTTAAGGGGAATTATGGTAACACCTTAACGCTATTTTAATACTTTTACTTTACTGTAGACATATTATAATAGCGTATTGTACTACATAGTAGATAGTTTAATGGATCCTTGAGAGATGGAAAATCCCGTAACATCTCTTAAGTTATTGCACGCACGTTGACACTGGATATGAGATGTCAAACCCCGTAAACATCTCTGACGCCGTTACACTCATATTTAATTACGATTGATTTAACTTACATGAGGATATTTTAGTCCTGACTCGAGTGTTTTGTCTTTTCATTACGCTCGGGTCAGATTTGAGTTTTTCAGCTTATTGAAGATCTATTCTGGAGGACGAAGACGAAGATTTGGTATACTATTACTCTTATTATCTTTGCATCATGTTGTCTGCTGCATTATTTTATTTGTTCTGTTGTATATGTATAACCCTGATAAAGGTTGTATAAATAATGATCAAAGTATTGTAAACAGCTTCATGAACTGTTTATTTGACTATTATATTTTATCGTTCCGCTGCGAGATTCTGTGTTGTTTCATTTCCTTTATTTCTATTTCTTTTCTTTTCTTATTTACCCCAATAACCATCTGCCCTTTTGAATGGTTTGGAACCGGCATGTGTATTTGATCGTCGGTTTAAATTGTCCAAAAAGGCGGGTCGTTACATTGAGTGTTTGAATTGATTGATGTGCTACAGTGTGGTATATTTTGGAATTGGTATTTATGTTGTGCTAACGTCTATGGATGCAGGGAAAATAAGTTAGAAGGAGCCAACTGGATCCCTCAACATTTATTTAAATTATTTAGCATTCTTTGTTGTGATTATTTGATATTCTATGATGACTTATATTGAAATATTGAATGTTATGGTTTGATGGATATATTTGGGTATAATGAATTACCAAAAATATATAAATTGGATTTTGGGAAGAAAATAAAGGAAGTAAATTTGTAAGCGAAATAATTATAGAAAATTTGAATAATATAAGAATGAGTTGAAAAGGAATAGAAGTGATATCACAATACTAATAAATAACTTCGAGTATGGAAAGATTTTTAATAAACAGAAATTAATGAATTGTAAAATCAAGTGATATTATTTTAAAGGGATAAAGAATTATTTTAAAATTTAAAGATTAAATTTATTTAAAAGAATTAAGAAGTAATTTGAGAAATCAAAAATTGGCATTCTCAGTTAAAAATATTTTAAATCGTAATTAAGGAATAAAATCTGAAATTAATATATTTTGAAATAAAGGGGAGTAAATTGGAAATCAATTTGGGAACTTGATTCAAGTGTTTAAAATGGGTAATTTAAAAAAGAATGGGAAGAGAAATATATTTCTCCGGATAACCAAGTACGTTTTTAAAGTAAATTTTTAAATATAAGTTAAAAAGCTTTTAAAGTTGTTTTAAAAAGCAAGTTTCGGAAAATTTATTATTTCTACATATTTAAATTCTAAAGTATTTTCTTTAATCTTTTATAGCAGTAATTATTTAAAGAGTGATTTAGTATCTTGTTTTTGAAAAGTATAAATCTAGTTTTATATTTTATTAAGTAACCTTATTTTCAAATATTCATATAGTATGTGTTTTTAACAAATTATTGAAGTAGTTTAACTTAAATTTTTTAAAGTATATTTCAAAATAAAGTGTTTTTAATTATTTTGAATATCTAGTTTTGTGCTTGGTGATTTCAGTGGAGATAGAAAATATTTGGAAAAGTTTATTTTGAAAAGAAAGGTGGTTTGATACTGTTTTCAAAGGATTGAAAATAGAAACATATCTTGTGATGATATTTTGAGATAAATAAATAATTTGGGAAATTATTTACTGTGTGATGGATGTTGTGAATATTAATTGATAGTTAAATCGCCGGCTATTAATATTGGACAAATGCGTTGATCGTTTCGAAGAGACCGGGATCGAGATTTATTTCTCGAAAACCACTTCGATCTGGTTTGTACGTTTCGTGAAAAACGAGTTTGGATTCAAAGATGGAGCAGTGAAGTGCAAGGGCTAGTCGCTACTAATCCTAAGGATATTTCCAAAATGGATGTAGTAGGAATAGTGCCTTCAGTTCCGTTCGAACCCGGGACGGACTTGTATGGATGAATGCTTTCGGAACATCATCAGCTGGACGATGGGCATTCTAAGGGATATTCTAAAAAGGCAACGCTAAGGCTCAAGCATCATCAAATGGGAATGACTGAAAATCAGGGGTTATGCAACAAGGCTAGGTGGGTAGCACCCAAGCAGGTTGAGGTCATCCCTTCCTAGATGTCCCTTTTTATTTCGGCTTAGTGGGCGGTTGCTGATCCCAATCGCGGGGTGATATCACTCGGGATTATCCAGTAAGGGGTAGTCCCGGTCTTGTGTTGCAGGGGAGCGGGCGTACTCCTCGGTACTATAATCTAGGCCACGTACTGTGACAGGTGGTACCCCAGTGCCTAGTCAATAGTTGGAAATCCATTCTCCCTACGAGCCTTGTACGAGTTTTGTTTGTATTACCCACTCTGTGGCTAGTAGCTGGAATTTAATGAATGTAACAATTTCGGCTATTTTATAAGTAATTGTATATAGACCCTATTATAATATCAGAGGATTTCTACAAAAATTGTTTTAGCTATCGTAAGGTAAAAACCCGACATGTTTATTTGTGGCGTGGTCTTACGAGATGATTTTGTTTTCAAAAGATTTTTGAAACTTTAACAATCAATTGAGTGTGATTTTCTCACGCTGGTATTCCAGACTGACTCGGGTGTTATTTAACTATAATGCTCGGGTCAGACCGAGTATTATAGGATACAGGACGTGATGATGTGGAGCTCAGGAGACGAGATGGATGACGATACGTACTACCGTACTTGTTTATATAGATATTCCGCTGTGTTGAGTTGCTATGTATCCATTTGTATGTTGTTGCTGTGAACTATGATTGATGTGCTCTGATGATGTAATATATAAATAGAGATATTCGATTTTTGAGTAAAGATCATTTATTATCTATTATATTTTATTCCGCTGCGATGGTTAGATTCTGATGTTGTTTCCTGTTTTCTCTTCTTCTACCTCTTCTTCTTTAACCCAAATGGTTCGTATTTCTGTACAACTTGAGTTGATTTAGGTAGAATAGTGTTGACTCAAGGGGTATGGATTTGCGGGTCATTACACTTGATATCATTTAAATTAGAGTCCATAGTGCTCTAGAATGAGTTTGAGCGTATTAATAGATATGAGTGCGTATTTGTTAGTGAATATAAATTGTTTTAATATTGTGTTGATTGGTTTATTGAGTGACATATGAACCTTCGTCGGCACAGTCTGCACAACTGTATTGAAGGAGTTTCTAAACACTTGAATAGAACAACCGACACGGTATTGTTTTAAATATGAGTAAATGAAATAATTTTACCCAAAATATATTTTGATATAAAGAAAAGTTTTTGTAAGCTATTTTAGCTAATATATGGTTGCGTGGATGTTAGGAAGAATAATATTGAAGTATTATCATTGTTAAGTGAAGATTTAACTAGAAATTGAAAATATAATCAAAGTTTAAGGGAATAAATTCATTATAAAATGAAATTTATAAATATGAATTATAAATGTAATTTATGAATTGAAATAAAATCAAATGGAAATTTGTATAAGCATAAACTGTACAAATGAATTATAGTTAAAATTTATTTAAGCAGGATTTGGAAATTTAAAATCCCGGAGATTTTGGAAGTATTTTGAAGACAAATAATAGCATTATGGTTTTAAATAGTATTTCTGAAAATAAATTGTTTTAAAGGGATTTTGAAAGTGATATAGCATTGAAATCACTTGGATTATTATAAAATAATTCTGATGATGACTACCGCATCATCAGTATTCATTTTCGAATTTCTAAGTGACGGATTGCTGCCAAAAACTGATTTGTTCAGAAAAGCTAGTTGTTTTTTTGAAAATCTCAAAGGAAATTTGTTGGGAATAAAACCAGGATTGGTTTGAATTTTGAGAAATGTGATTTGATATGTTGAAGAGTTCAAAATAATTTGAAACCAAAAGTCGGGTGCTTAAAAATCCTGATGAGATAGGTTGTAAGCTTATAAATTGAGATGATTTAAATCAGGAAGGAAATATAAGCTTTGAATGTCGGAATTTAAATTCAAGATGAAAAGTTAAAAATGAAATTAACTTGGATTGGGAAATAAAAATTTAACTGGATTGAAATTTATTGAATAGGCTGAAAATAATATCCGGTTGTATTCGAATTAAGTTGAAATCGAATTGAGTTAAATGAATTGAGTTAAAATAAAATTGAATTAGAATAAGAATTCAATTGAATTATTGAATGGAATTAGATTCTTACCTGAATAAATGAAAAATAAGTTGGATAAGGATTGGGTTGAAATAAATAAACGAGAACAACTTATAAAAGAATTAAAATCCATAGAATAAAATATGCTTGGATTTTACATAAATGTAAACTCGAGTTAAAAATAAAAGATGAATATATTTAAGCCTTGAATGAATGGGATTGTGTAAATAATAAGTTGTGACTTATAAAATTTGAAAGTGGAATAGAAAATCCAAAATAAATATTGTTTGATGTTTCGGATAATGAAACAAAAATCCAAATTTGAATTATAAAATAAATCAAACATAAGGAAATTAAATGAAGTGGTATTTGGAATTAAAAATCAAGTATTGAATTTTAACCAGGGGAAGATCTAATTTGATAATAAATTGTTAATAAAATGTGTAAATGGAACCTAATGTAGCTAAATAGAAGCTAATTGTAAGCTAATAATGAAGATTGGAAATAAAACTCAAGTTATAGTTCCAATTCGACTTGAATTGTTAGTGAAGTAAGTATGATTGGAAATTGGATTAAAATAGTAATGGTTTGTATTGCGAATAAAATCCAAATAAGTAGAATTAAATTGGAAATGACCTTGTAATCAATTGAATGAATTGAATCTGAAAATTTAAATTTTATAATAACTAATCAAATGAAATTATATATTTAAAATGAGATTTCATTGAGATAGAATCAAGTTGAATAGAAGAGAAAAATTTACTTGTAAAATGAAATCAACTTAAACTAAGTTGAATGATATTGTGTTGGATTTGAATCAAGAAAAAATAAAACTAATCGAAATAAATTCGGTGAGTTATAGATAATATTTAAGGAAATGAATATTCATAATGGATTGAGTGGATAAACTAATTATATTGAATAAATAAATGGATGGAATAAATAAGAATCAAATAGAACTGAACTTAGGTTTGAAGTGGAGTAAATTGAGTAAATTAACTTAAGTTGAAAATAATTAGAAGCTCGACTACGAGTGAAAATGGAAGACCATTAAATTAAAGCTTGGTTTGAATTAATTCGGGAATGGTTAGTAATATGCAAGCTTGGAATGGGTCCAGCTAAATAAATGGTCGTGAATGAATTAAAATAAAAAGGAAATTTAATTGGAAATAAAGATGAACCTAAGTTGTTAATGGTTTTGAATGAACTAGTTTGGTTAGTAAAATGAAATGCAGGTGAATGGATTCAAATTTAAAATGCAATGATGATGGGAATATATGGAATGTGAATAAATTTAAAAACGAAATAGAAAGAATTGAATAATAAATTGAGTTAGAATCAATTTAAAATGTCATCGGCATAAGTGGTAATTTACTTGCAAGAATATTACCAATTTGCATGAGAAAAATTGGTCGTTGAACGAAAATAGAAGAAAATAAAATTCTACGAATCATTGCAAGTAAATAAAATTGATTTTTAAATCAGTTGGAATAATATGGGTTTGTTAAAAGTTAAAAATGAATTGGATGTAAGCAATTGAGTTTAAAACCATTCAAATTGATGAAGTTGTATACGAATGAATTGAAAACCATTCAGATTGAATGAAAATGGTTATAAATTAATTGAAACAGTTGAATTAGTATGAAAACTATATGAATTGCTTACGGAAAGTGTTTGGTGTGCATTTTTGTTAGAATTCATGTGTTTAACTATTGCAAATAAGTGAAATATTGTTAAACTTCATATATTTGGCACTTACATGTTTAAATTGAGTAAGTATAGGTACCTGGAAGCCGTGTGGCTGGATTTGGTTGCGCTAGTTGCTAAAAATTATAAGCTGCTTGCTTAAAATGCTAAATAAGGTACGCCTACGCAATAAAAATAAGAAATATGAACTGTTTTTGGTTTTTCCGACTGTGTGGGTCGATGTATATATATTTATATCTTTTGTCAAATTGCAAAAGCTCCTCTGTACAAAGGAGACTCTGCCAAAAATTTTCAGAAATTTTGGGAGTATGAATTTTTTTGAAAATTTTAGAAAATTTTGTTAACGACAAACGTTTTCAAATTGGAAATTGAAATAAATTAGTGAATGAAACTAATTTAAAATAATGACATGAATCAATATAAATGAAAAATAAAATTTAAATATTCAGAGTTAAAGAAAATTTGAATTCATATGTGTAACGTTTGCGATTTTTCGTCCACGAAAACCGACATCAATACGTCCACTGTATCAACTGTCGAGCAATCGAAAGCCGGAAAACCGTACCGTTAGGGTTTAAGAAGAAGAAAAAGTAGAAGAAGATAGAAAAAGATAGAACAGAACAGAAAGAAATAACAGAACAACATCAGAATCTCACAATTCGCAACGGAACAACATATAATAGATAAATGAATAATCTTTAAACAAAGAACTATATCCGTTATTACATTACATCATATTACATTACATTACATCATCAGAGTGTACAACAACAAACAACATCAACAGCGGAAAAGAAATACTATATACTAGTGAATACGCCATGCATCCATCTTCCCTCCAGCAACTCCTGAATTCCAGAATATCATGATAAACAAACTCTTGACTGCCCGTGTGGAAATTGGTGGGCACCCAGAGTTTAGGAAGGAAAACAATAAACTCCGAGTCAGTCATGTGACTGGTGTGAGAACTCAAACAGTTTATTTTTAAAACAAAGAACAGGATAATTTTAAAATAGATTTCGAAATGCTTTTTAGAAAATGAGACTACCATAAGGCCTCCCGCACACACACACAATGCAAACGCCGAATCGGAGGAGATTTCTCCTTATGATAGTCAAAGATGCTTGGTACGCATTAAAAAGAAACATTTGATATTATTACTAGTGCATAGTGTAGAAAACAATTTCGAAAGTAGAATATAAATCTTAGCCAGCATAGGCATTTCGCACTTATGCCTACTATAGCTACCATCCAAACAGTGGGGCGCCACCCTAAGTGAATGATAGGTTCTACAACTAAAACCATACAAGATCGTATTGTTTCTTTGGATTTCCAACAAATGGTCAGGCCAAGGAACTTCCCATTGCCATATAGAAACGCCTCTGGAAAGACGCCCCGAGAACCTAACCGGATCTCTGCCAACACAAGGCCGGGTTACCCCTAACTGGGTAAGTACTGACACAAATATGTCATCCCCCGATCGTAACCGATCTATCCGAGGATCCTCGATTTCCAACAACCACAAAATTTGCAGCAACAACATAGGTTAAGTATCTGGGCTCCATACCATGATACCACCTCCATCCAGAAGGAATGACATACACTAAAGGGGCGCTACCCCCTAATAACCTTGCTGCATCCTTCCTATTTTGACCATTTCCGGTGTGTGAGGTCCGACGAAGTCTCGTCCACAAAGCCACGCTTTATACAAAAGCTGTGCTTTGCGTCAACAAATGATCATAGAAATGATCACAATGATAAATGATCAAATAAATGATCCTATCACAAATGATCAAACAATGATCATTTCACAGCAACACTCAGCATGCCACACTACCAAATTGGGAGTATATCACTAATAACCTTCAATTATATAACCTCTGAGCTCGTACATCTTAGAGAAGGGCGTTAAGCTAAGAGAATAAATTCTCCGCCACCAACAGAAATATATTTGAAAGAAATCAGCTTTATATCTCAACTTGTAATGTCAGACATGAAAATCCATACAAGTCTGTTCCGTGCTCGAACAGAACCGAAGGCACTTCCAAAGAAGTCCTTGCAATCCGTGTAACGTCCCGAGAATTTTCGACTTTCGAAAATTCAACATCGATACTCACTTTATTGACTGCCGAGAAATCGAAGGCCGGAAACCCGAAATGTTATGGTTTTAAGAAAAAGAATTTAAGAAAAGAGAAGAGAAAAAGATAAGAAGGTAGAAGATAGAGAGAAAAGAGAATAGAAAAAGATTGGGAAAAGAAAAATAGAGAATAGAACAGAAAGAAAATAGAACAGAACAGAACACAACAGAACAACATCAGAATCTCACAATTCGCAGCGGAACAACATATAATAATAAATGAATAATCTTTAAGCAAAGAACTATATCAGTTATTACATTACATCACATTACATTACATCATATCATCAGAGTGTACAACAACATACAACAACAACAAACTGTGCAGCGGAAAAAGAAATACTATATAAACTAGTAATACGCCATGCCATCCAGCTTGCCTCCAGCAACTCCAGAATATCCAGAATATCCTGATAAACCTTAACTCTTGACTGCCCGTGTGAAAATTGGTGGGCACCCAGAGTTTAGGAAGGAAAACAATAAACTCCGAGTCAGTCATGTGACTGGTGTGAGAACTCAAAACAGTTTATTTATCTTTAAAATCAAAAATAAAGGAATATTTTTAAAGTCAATTCGCAATGCTTTTAAAAATGAGACTACCATAAGGCCTCCCGCACACACACACACAATGCAAACGCATAATCGGAGGAGATTTCTCCTTATGATAGTCAAAGATGCTTGATACGCATTTAAAAGAACATTTGATATTATTACTAGTGCATAGTGTAGAGAAAAATTCATTTCGAAAGTAGAATATAAATCTTAGCCAACATAGACATTCCGAACTATGCCTACTATAGCTAACTATGTTCAATAGCAGGTTACCGCCACATTCCATAGCAGGTTATACAACTAAAACCGTACAAGTCACGTATTGTTTCTTTGGATTTCCAACGAATGATCATGCCAAGGAACTTCCCATTGCCACATGAGAATGCCTCTGGATGGACATCCCCGAGAACCAAACCAGATCTCTACCAACACAAGGCCGGGTTACCCCTAACTTAGTAACAACTGACCGAATATGCCATCCCCCAGTCCTTTGGGACCTTTTCACCTAGCGCTCGTAATCAATTCACACAATCATAACAAAGTGTTTTCAACATGAGTAAGTATCTGGGCTCCATACCATGATACCACCCTTTTCCAGAAGGAAATGCACACATCCTAAAGGGCGCTACCCCTCATAACCTTGCTGCTTCTTTCCTGTTTTGACCATTCACGGGGTGTGAGGCTCGACGAAGTCACGTCCACAAAAACATACTTTATACAAAAGCCATGCTTTGGGTCAACAAATGATCATAGAAATGATCACCAAGATAGACGATCAAATAAATGATCCTATCACAAATAATCAACACAATGATCATTTACAGCAACACTCAGCATGTCACATTACCAAATTGGGAATATATCGCTGATAACATTCAACTACATAACCTCTGAGCTCGTACGTCTCAGAGAAGGGTGTTAAGCTAAAAGAATAAATTCTCCGCCACCAACAGAAATATATTTGAAAGAAATCGGCTTTATATCTCAACTTGTAATGTCAGGCATACAATCCATACAAGTCTGTTCCGGGCTCGAACAAAACCGAAGGCACTTACAAAGAAGTCCTTGCAATCCGGATATTCACAATCCTGATCGGATTTCCCATCACTTAGGGAGTCTCTATACCGTTGCAACTCAGTGCAGAGACAATCGACAGGTCATCCTATCGCTCTCGCAAATACCGGGTCTTCAACACCGATCTTCAATGCGATTCATAACGACGTATCACATATTCGGAATGGGTTATACGACCCCATGGTCCTTTCCCGGTTAACCCGAATAGTGAGCGCTTATTCAAAAATAAGTGTAGCATTCTCATTCAAACAAATCACATCAAATACCCATTCAAAGGGAAATATTGATAGTCGGTTATTGAACTATCAATGGATATGCACAACATCACCAGTTTCCAAATAATTTTCCAAATTATTTATTTTCCAAAATATCTTTACAAGATATATTATTTCACACTTCAAAAATAAATCAATATTTATTTTTAAACAAATTCCACTTTCTTTTATAAATTCCTTAGTGAATTTATATTCCAAAATATTCATGCATATACGTTTTCAATTATTCATTTCAATTTATCTTCAAAAAGATAAATTCTCAAAGTATTCACTTTATATTGGAAAACATTTCCATACATATTTAATAGGTAATTCACAAATTTTATTTATTTTCAACACTTAGAAAATATTCAATATACTTAAATCGAGATTAAGTATATATTTCATTCTTTAAGGAAATCATTCTCTTAAACATATTTATTTGGGCCAAAACGAATGTTACGTAAAACATCGTTACGACAACCCAAAATCACTAGTATAGGGATTCGAAATTAAAATAGATATATAAATCACAATACTATACAAAACATTTCCTTTCGGAAATCATTTACTATAACAACAGTGTTATAGTCCACTATTTCCTTTTATTTCTCGAAAACGTCTATTTCAACAATGAATGTTGAAATCTGTGGTTTCGAATCTCAACACATTTAAAACATCGTTAGATCGTTTTAATTCTATTTAAAACATCAAACCCAAACATTTTATTTAACATATTATTCACTATTCAAAAACGTGAATATACTACGTTAACAAATTTCATCACTTCTATTCATTTTATTTTAAAGGATCATTCACAGTCAAAAATGTGAATATAACTCCATTAATAGGTTTCAACAATCTACTTAAAAAAATAAGTTGTTTGCGAATTTATAAAACAACGTTTATAAATCCCATTTCTAATTATTTTATAACAACTTCCTTTTATAAATTTTCTTTATTAACCTATTCGATTTATAACTCAATTATAAACTAAAGGTTCATATTGTAAGTTAAATACCTATAATTTATTCGTTCACAAAAAAATCGTTCCTTTGAACTTCATAATTATAAATCTTATAACTTATAAGATTTCAAATATTTATCCAAAACCATTCTTTTAATGACTTTATAAATTTTATAAACCTACTGTTTATAAAATTCCATTTATAACTTCACTGTTTAAAATTCTATAAATTCCATTCAATTATGAAATTCATTTTCACTTCATTCAAACACTTATAAAAACTCGTTTTATAATGTCCATATTTCAATTTATAAATATCCATTTATAAATCTCTTAATATAAATCAATTTATATTATTTTTTTTTAAAATGTCTTTAATCTCCTTTATTATTTCACCATTTTGATTTATAAAATAATCAAATTTTATAAATTCTATATTTAAACTTTTCACAATAAATTCTAAAATTCCGATTTAACTATTTTATAAAATCATTAGCATCATATTCTCAAAAATCAGTTTTTAACTATATTTCTCAAAATCAATTTTTTAACCGTATTTCTCAAAATCATAATTTTTATAACTTTAAAAATTATAACGTTTATTTATTTAAAATGAATCAATTTCCAAACATACAGTATATTTTCAAAAATCACTTAAAAAATCATTTTTAAAGTTCCAAATTTGGTCTAGTGATGCCACACACCAAATAGTCAATCACGACAACCACGATATCATATATCGATATGATAATCCATCAAATATCAAAATATCTGAAATCAAATAAAAACTGTTGAGGAATCCAGTTGGATCCCTCCAACCTGTTTTCCTGCATCCACAAACATTAGCACAATACCAATTTCGCTCCAGTACGAAATTATCGCGGTATATGGGATTTAAATATTATCCGCTTAATAGACGGCGCAATAGGGTCTCATCCGCTAAACAAAAATGCGGGAAATCAATAACTCCAATATATACATATGCCAATATATATATATTGCTATTATATATAATACCAATTTCACTGTTTATGAAATATTCGCGGTATATGTTTTTAATAAATAACATCCGCTTACTAACGGCGTATAATGTCTATTTTAACAATCAATAGATAACAATTATCATTCAAACATGCATTCAAATATTTTAAATCTAACTATTTAAAATAAAATCGAAACCGATTCGATTGAGTGAGAAGTTCTCACCTTGATTTTATTTCCGTTTTAGCGATTTATTTCGAATAAAATTAAACGGACGTTTAATTTTACCCAAAATTCTCACTAACTCCAAACGACTCCAAACCAACTACATCGCGTAGTGCTCGTCCATACGATTCCAACACAATTGGTTTCGCGCGTTTTCGACCTCGTATGAAAAAGATATTGATTTTACAAGTTTACACGATTTTAACTATGAATTTACAACAAAATTTATAATTATTTTAAACCTAACCATCCACAGCCCTTAGATCCAACTTCTCCTCATCTGGACCGTCCCCCCTTTCTCTCCTTCCTCTCACGCATAAGCTCCAGTAAATAGCCGAACAACAAACCCATTACTTAAATACTAGGGTTTGATTTTGCTAACACCACACACGATGAAAACTCGATCAACAACTTGCAATTCGAAGCTCTCCACCACAACCATGCTCGGCCATAAGCATGAGAAGCTCGGTCAAGCCTTGATACGCGTGCACGCAAGTATACACGGCACGCACGCAGCCACTCTCCCCCCTCTACGCGACGCCAAACTCCATCATCACCTAATGGATTTAAAGCCCTCTTCATGCTCTACAATGTTGTAGTTGATCACTTTGGCTAAAACTTCACGGATTGGAAGAGATTAAGGAATGAAAATTGAAAAATTCTGGCCATTGGTTTGTAAAGAGGCGGCTAGGGTTAGAAATTAGGGTTAGGTTTATTTTTTTTTAAAATTATGAAGGGTAGGGGGTATATTTATAGGAAAAATTCGGACACTATTCATCCCGAAAATTCCGAACTCCGATTTACGCGCCTTAACCAGCGTTTCTAAGGTTTACCCTGCGTTCCGGACACAATGGAACAGGTTTCGAAAGCTAATTCGGACATCTGTGCGAGTTATGGCTATAAACGTTCAATTTAAATTAAACCGATTTAAATCGATTTCTAGGCGTTTTAATTTGTACCGGACAAACGGTAAATCCAATTGATACGAAATTTGAAACCATACAATAATATCACATTACGGATTCGATGAAACTGGTTTCGTCGAAATCCGAGACTTTTTGAAAAATGGCTATTTTAACTCGCCAAATTAATATTAAAAACAATTCGATGCGTTTCGAGCTGCTACGATCAAACGGTAACTCCGATTGACACGAGAATTGAAATCCGGTAATAACTAACTATTACGGATCCAATGGAACTGGTTTCGTTCAATTCTGAGACTGTTCAAAAATTGACTATTTTCACTAGTCGATTTTAATATTAAAATATTCAATTTTCACAATTTAACTTTTAATTCAATTTTAAAAGTTCTAAAATATCGTTCTAACTTCAATTTGATAAAATAAAATTTTACAAATCATTTTCAATCATATTTAACCCAATTTTCAATTATTTCCATAATTTAACACATTAAATTATCGATTTAATTATTCAATTAAATCCAATAATTCAAAATAAAATTTATTCGACTTATAATTTCACTTATTAATATTTAAAATTAATTAAATATTCAAATTTTAATTAAATAAAATTCTGGGTCGTTACAATCTTCCCCATTTAAAAGAATTTCGTCCTCGAAATTATCAAGTAAGAAAAGTTATAGAATTTATTAATTTTCCAAAAATTCATAGTTAAACTTCTTACAATACTTTACTAAGTTTTCAAATCATACTTAGTTATTTTTTCAAAACAACTACTATAGTTTAACTTTCAATTCCAATCAAAGTTAAAATTTTCACAATTTTTCCAATTTTCTCAAATTTTTCTAACGCCTTAAATTTCCGGAAAAATTCGCCATAGTCTCCTTTGCGCGGCTCGATCCGGAAAAAAAATGACAGTATATATATCACAAATATACATCTCATCAAGTAATGAGGCATCCCGAAGGGAAAAAGTATAAAAGTACGGTATGTAATCCGAGATATGTACCTTATATTTTATTAGCAAGCATATACGGCTAATGTAGCGCGAAAGCGAGCCCCAAATGCGAAGCAAACACGATCCGCACCTACTAATCACTCAACAAACAACATGAGAACATGCATATATGAACATAGTATCAATATACAACATATAGCAACATAATAACTATATATGCCAACATAGCAATTGAAATAAAAGCAATATATTCAACCATCAACCAACTATCATTCATAACCAATAAATATTCATTTATATTCTCATTAATATTCAATGAAATAGGTTTCAATATCAAATCACATTTGATTCATT
The DNA here is from genome assembly GCA_030765085.1 of Allium cepa. Classification (NCBI taxonomy): domain Eukaryota; kingdom Viridiplantae; phylum Streptophyta; class Magnoliopsida; order Asparagales; family Amaryllidaceae; genus Allium; species Allium cepa. Next base: position 182,012,848 of record CM060940.1, read on the forward strand.
AACAGTGGATGTTTCTAACATTTATTTTCAATTAGTTCATATTCACTAATTCATATTCAAGTTGGTTCACTTCTAAATCAAATTCACTTCTATTCAAATTTATTTACCTTTAATTTGAATTCAATTATATAGCTTTTAATTTTGCTAATTTACTTTCATTAACACTTAATGAATTATATACAATCAACTAACAACCATATAACAACCAATGTATATTCAACATAACCAAATTATTCACTTTACATTAAATTTGGTTCAACACATTTAATTCTATTTGGTTTAACATTAAATTGATTTCCATTCCAATTTACTCAACTTTCAATAACATTAGATTTTAATGAATTAACACTTACATTCATTATTCCATATCAATTTAATTCACATTCAATTGATTAGCATTCAATCCAATTATAAAAGTTGAATTTCATTTATATAACTCAAATTCATATTTATCACTTAACTTTATTACTTTACTTTGATATCAATATCAACTTCATTCAACATCACTTAAGTTATACTTCCATTTAACTTTAAATTCATTTTTATTTACAGCTTATATTCATAAATATATTCATATAGTTTCACTTCTTATATATAAGTTTATTTCACAATTGTAAATCACTTTACTTATAATTCAATTCTTATAATTCATTTGCTTATACAATTATTCTTAAATTTAGATTATTCAAACAACTAAACAATTAACTTATATACACTTTAATAATTCTTAAAAATTATTCCTTTATATATATAAAAATAAAATTAAGGTAAAATTATTCCATTTACCCAATTTTAAAACAATACTGTGCCGAATTGTTCTATTCAAGTGTTTAGAAACCCCTTCGGCATAGTCTTGCGGACCACGCTGACGAAAGTTCATATGCCACTCAATAAACCAACCATCACAATATAAAACAATTTCATATTCATTAACAAATACGCACTCATAGCTATTATTACACTCAAACTCATTCTACAGTACCACTGACTCTATCTCTAATGAGTAATACCCAACAGAACCACGGTTGTCGCTTAACCATATGCTCTGATACCAAATGTAACGTCCCGAGAATTTTCGACTTTCGAAAATTCAACATCGATACTCACTTTATCGACTGCCGAGAAATCGAAGGCCGGAAACCCGAAATGTTATGGTTTTAAGAAAAAGAATTTAAGAAAAGAGAAGAGAAAAAGATAAGAAGGTAGAAGATAGAGAGAAAAGAGAATAGAAAAAGATAGGGAAAAGAAAAATAGAGAATAGAACAGAAAGAAAATAGAACAGAACAGAACACAACAGAACAACATCAGAATCTCACAATTCGCAGCGGAACAACATATAATAATAAATGAATAATCTTTAAGCAAAGAACTATATCAGTTATTACATTACATCACATTACATTACATCATATCATCATAGTGTACAACAACATACAACAACAACAAACTGTGCAGCGGAAAAAGAAATACTATATAAACTAGTAATATGCCATGCCATCCAGCTTGCCTCCAGCAACTCTAGAATATCCAGAATATCCTGATAAACCTTAACTCTTGACTGCCCGTGTGAAAATTGGTGGGCACCCAGAGTTTAGGAAGGAAAACAATAAACTCCGAGTCAGTCATGTGACTGGTGTGAGAACTCAAAACAGTTTATTTATCTTTAAAATCAAAAATAGAGGAATATTTTTAAAGTCAATTCGCAATGCTTTTAAAAATGAGACTACCATAAGGCCTCCCGCACACACACACAATGCAAACGCATAATCGGAGGAGATTTCTCCTTATGATAGTCAAAGATGCTTGATACGCATTTAAAAGAACATTTGATATTATTACTAGTGCATAGTGTAGAGAAAAATTCATTTCGAAAGTAGAATATAAATCTTAGCCAACATAGACATTCCGAACTATGCCTACTATAGCTAACTATGTTCAATAGCAGGTTACCGCCACATTCCATAGCAGGTTATACAACTAAAACCGTACATGTCACGTATTGTTTCTTTGGATTTCCAACGAATGATCAGGCCAAGGAACTTCCCATTGCCACATGAGAATGCCTCTGGATGGACATCCCCGAGAACCAAACCGGATCTCTACCAACACAACGCCGGGTTACCCCTAACTGAGTAACAACTGACCGAATATGCCATCCCCCGGTCCTTTGGGACCTTTTCACCGAGCGCTCGTAATCAATTCACACAATCATAACAAAGTGTTTTCAACATGAGTAAGTATCTGGGCTCCATACCATGATACCACCCTTTTCCAGAAGGAAATGCACACATCCTAAAGGGCGCTACCCCTCATAAGCTTGCTGCTTCTTTCCTGTTTTGACCATTCACGGGGTGTGAGGCTCGACGAAGTCACGTCCACAAAAACATACTTTATACAAAAGCCATGCTTTGGGTCAACAAATGATCATAGAAATGATCACCAAGATAGACGATCAAATAAATGATCCTGTCACAAATAATCAACACAATGATCATTTACAGCAACACTCAGCATGTCACATTACCAAATTGGGAATATATCGCTGTTAACATTCAACTACATAACCTCTGAGCTCGTACGTCTCAGAGAAGGGTGTTAAGCTAAAAGAATAAATTCTCCGCCACCAACAGAAATATATTTTAAAGAAATCGGCTTTATATCTCAACTTGTAATGTCAGGCATACAATCCATACAAGTCTGTTCCGGGCTCGAACAAAACCGAAGGCACTTACAAAGAAGTCCTTGCAATCCGGATATTCACAATCCTGATCAGATTTCCCATCACTTAGGGAGTCTCTATACCGTTGCAACTCAGTGCAGAGACAATCGACAGGTCATCCTATCGCTCTCGCAAATACCGGGTCTTCAACACCGATCTTCAATGCGATTCATAACGACGTATCACATATTCGGAATGGGTTATACGACCCCATGGTCCTTTCCCGGTTAACCCGAATAGTGAGCGCTTATTCAAAAATAAGTGTAGCATTCTCATTCAAACAAATCACATCAAATACCCATTCAAAGGGAAATATTGATAGTCGGTTATTGAACTATCAATGGATATGCACAACACCACCAGTTTCCAAATAATTTTCCAAATTATTTATTTTCCAAAATATCTTTACAAGATATATTATTTCACACTTCAAAAATTAATCAATATTTATTTTTAAACAAATTCCACTTTCTTTTATAAATTCCTTAGTGAATTTATATTCCAAAATATTCATGCATATACGTTTTCAATTATTCATTTCAATTTATCTTCAAAAAGATAAATTCTCAAAGTATTCACTTTATATTGGAAAACATTTCCATACTTATTTAATAAGTAATTCACAAATTTTATTTATTTTCAACACTTAGAAAATATTCAATATACTTAAATCGAGATTAAGTATATATTTCATTCTTTAAGGAAATCATTCTCTTAAACATATTTATTTGGGCCAAAACGAATGTTACGTAAAACATCGTTACGACAACCCAAAATCACTAGTATAGGGATTCGAAATTAAAATAGATATATAAATCCCAATACTATACAAAACATTTCCTTTCGGAAATCATTTACTATAACAACAGTGTTATAGTCCACTATTTCCTTTTATTTCTCGAAAACGTCTATTTCAACAATGAATGTTGAAATCTATGGTTTCGAATCTCAACACATTTAAAACATCGTTAGATCGTTTTAATTCTATTTAAAACATCAAACCCAAACATTTTCTTTAACATATTATTCACTATTCAAAAACGTGAATATACTACGTTAACAAATTTCATCACTTCTATTCATTTTATTTTAAAGGATCATTCACAGTCAAAAATATGAATATAATTCCATTAATAGGTTTCAACAATCTACTTATCAAAATAAGTTGTTTGCGAATTTATAAAACAACGTTTATAAATCCCATTTCTAATTATTTTATAACAACTTCCTTTTATAAATTTTCTTTATTAACCTATTCGATTTATAACTCAATTATAAACTAAAGGTTCATATTGTAAGTAAAATACCTATAATTTATTCGTTCACAAAAAAATCATTCCTTTGAACTTCATAATTATAAATCTTATAACTTATAAGATTTCAATTATTTATCCAAAACCATTCTTTTAATGACTTTATAAATTTTATAAACCTACTGTTTATAAAATTCCATTTATAACTTCACTGTTTAAAATTCTATAAATTCCATTCAATTATGAAATTCATTTTCACTTCATTCAAACACTTATAAAAACTCGTTTTATAATGTCCATATTTCAATTTATAAATATCCATTTATAAATCTCTTAATATAAATCAATTTATATTATTTTTTTAAAACGTCTTTAATCTCCTTTATTATTTCACCATTTTGATTTATAAAATAATCAAATTTTATAAATTCTATATTTAAACTTTTCATAATAAATTCTAAAATTCCGATTTAACTATTTTATAAAATCATTAGCATCATATTCTCAAAAATCAGTTTTTAACTATATTTCTCAAAATCAATTTTTTAACCGTATTTCTCAAAATCATAATTTTTATAACTTTAAAAATTATAACGTTTATTTATTTAAAATGAATCAATTTCCAAACATACAGTATAATTTCAAAAATCACTTAAAAAATCATTTTTAAAGTTCCAAATTTGGTCTAGTGATGCCACACACCAAATAGTCAATCACGACAACAACGTATCATATATCGATATGATAATCCATCAAATATCAAAATATCTGAAATCAAATAAAAACTGTTGAGGAATCCAGTTGGATCCCTCCAACCTATTTTCCTGCATCCACAAACATTAGCACAATACCAATTTCGCTCCAGTACGAAATTATCACGGTATATGGGATTTAAATATTATCCGCTTAATAGACGGCGCAATAGGGTCTCATCCGCTAAACAAAAATGCGGGAAATCAATAACTCCAATATATACATATGCCAATATATATATATTGCTATTATATATAATACCAATTTCACTGTTTATGAAATATTCGCGGTATATGTTTTTAATAAATAACATCCGCTTACTTACGGCATATAATGTCTATTTTAACAATCAATAGATAACAATTATCATTCAAACATGCATTCAAATATTTTAAATCTAACTATTTAAAATAAAATCGAAACCGATTCGATTGAGTGAGAAGTTCTCACCTTGATTTTATTTCCGTTTTAGCGATTTATTTCGAATAAAATTAAACGGACGTTTAATTTTACCCAAAATTCTCACTAACTCCAAACGACTCCAAACCATCTCCATCACGTAGTGCTCGTCCATACGATTCCAACGCAACTGGTTTCGCGCGTTTTCGACCTCGTATGAAAAAGATATTGATTTTACAAGTTTACACGATTTTAACTATGAATTTACAACAAAATTTATAATTATTTTAAACCTAACCATCCACAGCCCTTAGATCCAACTTCTCCTCATCTGGACCGTCCCCCCTTTCTCTCCTTCCTCTCACGCATAAGCTCCAGTAAATAGCCGAACAACAAACCCATTACTTAAATACTAGGGTTTGATTTTGCTAACACCACACACGATGAAAACTCGATCAACAACTTGCAATTCGAAGCTCTCCACCACAACCATGCTCGGCCATAAGCATGAGAAGCTCGGTCAAGCCTTGATACGCGCGCATGCAAGTATACACGGCACGCACGCAGCCACTCTCCCCCCTCCACGCGACGCCAAACTCCATCATCACCTTATGGATTTAAAGCCCTCTTCATGCTCTACAATGTTGTAGTTGATCACTTTGGCTAAAACTTCACGGATTGGAAGAGATTAAGGAATGAAAATTGAAAAATTCTGGCCATTGGTTTGTAAAGAGGCGGCTAGGGTTAGAAATTAGGGTTAGGTTTATTTTTTTTTAAATTATGAAGGGTAGGGGGTATATTTATAGGAAAAATTCGGACACTATTCATCCCGGAAATTCCGAACTCCGATTTACGCACCGTAACCAGCGTTTCAAAGGTTTACCCCGCGTTCCGGACACAATGGAACAGGTTTCGAAAGCTAATTCGGACATCTGTGCGAGTTATGGCTATAAACGTTCAATTTAAATTAAACCGATTTAAATCGATTTCTAGGCGTTTTAATTTGTACCGGACAAACGGTAAATCCAATTGATACGAAATTTGAAACCATACAATAATATCACATTACGGATCCGATGAAACTAGTTTCGTCGAAATCCGAGACTTTTTGAAAAATGGCTATTTTAACTCGCCAAATTAATATTAAAAACAATTCGATGCGTTTCGAACTGCTACGATCAAACGGTAACTCCGATTTACACGAGAATTGAAATCCGGTAATAACTAACTATTACGGATCCAATGGAACTGGTTTCGTTCAATTCTGAGACTGTTCAAAAATTGACTATTTTCACTAGTCGATTTTAATATTAAAATATTCAATTTTCACAATTTAACTTTTAATTCGATTTTAAAAGTTCTAAAATATCGTTCTAACTTCAATATGATAAAATAAAATTTTACAAATCATTTTCAATCATATTTAACCCATTTTTCAATTATTTCCATAATTTAACACATTAAATTATCGATTTAATTATTCAATTAAATCCAATAATTCAAAATAAAATTTATTCGACTTATAATTTCACTTATTAATATTTAAAATTAATTAAATATTCAAATTTTAATTAAATAAAATTCTAGGTCGTTACAATCCGGATATTCACTAATCACGACCGGACTTCCCGTCACTAAGGGTGATAAAACCTCTGTATCGGAGATCAGCCGATGCAGAGTAACTCGACGATAATCCTTCCGTTTTCATAAACATCCGGTCTTCAACACCGGTCATTAAATGCAATCCATAACGACATATCACATAGTCGGAATGGGTTATACGACCCCAAGGTCCTTTCCCAGCTAACCCGAATAGTGAGCGCTTATTCAAAAATAAGTGTGGCATTCAAATTCAAACAATCACAACAAATACCTATTTAAAGGTAAATATTGACAGTCAGATTATTTAACTGTCAATAGGCATGCTCAACATCACCAAATTCCAAATAATTTCCCAAATTATTTACTTTCCAAAATATCTTTACTAGATATAAAATTTCCCACACTTCAAACATTTGAAAACTAATTTTCAAATCACTTTTCAATCCTTTACCATTTTTGAAAATAAATTTCAATCATTTTCCTTTCTCGGAAATACTTTCATTTCAAAATGGTTTATTTAAACCAATTAAATAAATCCCTAATGATTTACTTTATATTTACGTTCCAAATCCGTAAATTAATTCCCACACTTCAAAAATAATCAACATTTATTTTTAAACAAATTCCCCTTTTCATCTATAAATTCCATAGTGAATTTACATTCCAAAATATTTACGAATATACGATTTCAATTATTCATTTTCAATTTATCTTCAAAAAGATAAATTCTCAAAACATTTCATTTCACATTGGAAAAACATTTCCATACTTATTTATTGATAAGTAATTCACAAATCCATTTATTTTCAATACTTAGAAAATATTCCATATACTTAACATCGAAATTAAGTATATATTTCATTCTTTAAGGAAAACATTCACTTAACACATTTATTTGGGCTAAAACGAATGTTGCGTAAAACATCGTTACTACGACCCAAAATCACTAGCATAGGGATTCGAAATTTAGATAGATATATAAATCCCAATACTATACAAAACATTTCCTTTCGGAAACCATTTACTATAACAACGGTGTTATAGTCCACCATTTCCTTCTTTCTCGAAAACGTCTATTGCAACAATAAATGTTGAAATCTATGGTTTCGATTCATAATACATTTTAAAACATCTTTAAAATAATTAACTTTTTTCTATAATATTCATTTTTGCCAAACATGACTATTTCATTCAATAATGTATTCACTGTCCAAAATCGTGAATATATTTCCTTTAATAAACTTCACTATTCAATTTGTCAAATTCAATTGATTTCGAATTTATAAACAATGTTTATAAATTCCTTTTCTATTTATAAGCTTCGATTTATAAATCTCATTATTAACAAATTCCATTTATATCTTATTTAAATGCCAAAATCCGATTTATAAGATAATTACTTATAAATCTTCTATTTCACAAAAATCTATTCATTTTATAACTTCACAATTTATAAATCTATAAATTCCGTTCACTTATGAAATCCATTTTTATTTCAGTTTTAACACTTATAAAAACTCGTTTTATAATTCCAATATTTTTAACTTATAAAAATAAATTAATAAAAAAATCTTTTATAATGATTTAAAATTACAAATTAAACCATTTTATAAATTAATCACTATTTATTTCGAAATTCTCAATTTGGTTATATTTTACGAAAAAAGTAATTTTTATAACATAAAAATTTATAACGTTTTAATTATTTAAAATGAATCAATTCAAAATTAAATAAAAACATATACTTTCGAAAATCACTTTAAAATCCCTTTTAAAACCAAAATCATTATTTTAAAACTTCAAAAATGGATCCAATGATGCAACATCGCCAAATAGTCAATCACGACATCCAAATATCATATATCGATATGATAATCAACAAATATCACAATATCTGTAAATAAATCAATACAGTTGAGGAATCGAATTGGATCCCTCCAACCCATTTCCCTGCATCCAAAGATGTTAGCACAATACCAATTTCGCTCCAGTACGGAATTATCGCGGTATATGGGATTTATAAGATATTATCCGCTTAATAGACGGCGCAATAGTGTCTCATCCGCTATATAATGCGGGAAATCAACTCCAAGTACATAAATAATTCTAATTTCACTGTTTATGAAATATTCGCGGTATATGTTTTTAATAAATAACATCTGCTTACTAACGGCGCATAATGTCTATTTTCACAATCAATAGATAACAATCATCACTCAAACATACAATCAACAATTTTAAATCTAACTATTTAAAATTAAAATCGAAATCGATTCGATTGAGTGAGAAGTTCTCACCTTGATTTCAATTTCGTTTTAGCGATTTATTTCGAATAAAATTAAACGGACGTTTAATTTTATCCGAAATTTTCACTAACTCCAAACAACTCCAATCCAATTCCATAGCGTAGTGCTCGTCCATACGATTCCAACGCAACTGGTTTCGCACATTTTCGACCTCGTATGAAAAATTATGAATTTTAGAAGTTACACGAATTTTATAAACTAAATTTACAACATAATTTAATTTTTTTTTCTCAACCTAAATCATCCTAAGCCGTGAGATCTCCATCCCTCAACATCAGGCCATCCACTTCCGTCTCTCCTCTCACGCGTGTTCCTCTCCCATTCACGTTTCTACAGGCCGAACCCATCATATAGGTTGAAACCCTAAATCACGTGATTGCTACGAGCCACCTGCAGTCGATCAGAAGCCTCCAAATCGAAGCCCCTCTCCCATACTACACTCGGCCTGAGCAAGGTGGAGCTTGGCCTCCCCCTCCCTCTCGAAAAGCTTGCGCTACCTATCATGAACTCAGGCCAAAATCTCCTCCAAACGACGACGATTAGCCGAACCCACCATTGGATATATATATCACACTATGCTCTTTAATTTGTTAGTTGAAAGTTTTTGATAAGGAGCAACGGATTGGAAGATTTTGAAGGAAGATCGAAACTAATTTCTGGCCTTTCAAGAAGAAGGTGGCGGCTAGGGTTTAGTTTGATTAGGGTTTGCAAATGAAAACATTGAGGGGCTTTTATAGAAAAAACGACGAACACTATTCATCCCGGATTTTTCGAACTCCAAACGAAGCGTGTCGGTTGGCGTTTCTAAGGTTTACCCCACGTTCCGAACACAATGGAATGTATTTCAGGAGCTAATTCGATCATCTGTGCGAGTTATGACAATAAACGTTCAATTTAAATTTAAACCGATTAAACGATTTTCTAGGCGTTTTAGCTTTCACCGGACAAACGATAAATCCGATTGATACGAAATTTTAAACCATACAATAATATCACATTACAGATCGGATGAAACTGGTTTCGTCGAAATATGAGACATTTTAAAAAATGGCTATTTTCACTCGCCAAATTAATATTAAAACAATTTCGATGCGTTTCGAGCTGCCACGGTCAAACGATAACTCCAATTGCTACGAAAATTGAAATCCGATAATAACAAACTATTACGGATCCAATGGAACTAGTTTCGTCCAATTCTGAGACTGTTCAAAAATTGGCTAATTTCACTAGTCTATTAAATATTAAAATATTCAATTTTCACAAATTAACTTTTAATTCGATTTCAAAAGTTCTAAAATATCGTTCTAACTCCAACATGATAAAATAAAATTTTACAAATCATTTTCAACCATATTTAACCCAATTTTCAATTATTTCTGTATTTTCAACTATTAAATTATCGATTTAATTATCCAACTAAATCCAATTATTCGAAATAAAATTTATTTGACTCATAAATTTCACTTATTAATATTTAAATTCAATTAAATATTCGAATTTTAATTGACAAAAATTCTGGGTCGTTACATACTTCCCCCCTTAAAAGAATTTCGTACTCGAAATTACCAAGTAAGAAAACTCACAGAATCTATTAACTTTCCAAAACAAATTTAAACTACTTATCATACTTTACTAAGTTTTCAAATCATACTTAGTTATCTTTTCAAAACCAATTACATCCTTTAACTTCCAATTCCAAAATAAAAGTTATAGTTTTCACAAATTTCCAAATTTTATCAAAATTTTTCTAACGCCTTAAATTTTCGGAAAAATTCGCCAGAGTCTCCTTTGCGCTACTCGATCCGAAAAAAAATGACAGTATATATATCACAAATATACATCTTATCAAGTAATGAGGCATCCCATAGGGAAAAAAGTGTAAAAGTACGGTATGTAATCCGAGATATGTACCTTATTTATTATTAGCGAGCATATACGGCTAATATAGCGCGAAAGCGAGCTCCAAATGCGAAGCAACGCCATCCACACCTACTAAACACTCAACAACAACATGAGAAACATGCATATATGAAAATAGTATCAATATATAACATATAGCAACATAACAACTACATGTGCCAACATAGCAATGCATTCAATGGCAATAAATGCAACTACCAAATCAATATAAATTTACTTCTCATTAACATTTAATGAATTAGTTTTCCAATTAATTCACATTTGATTCATTAACATTGGAATTTTACTAACATTCATTCATGTCCAATTTTCAGTTAGTTTACATTCACTAATTAAATCCAATTTACATTCAATTCTATTCAAATTTATTTACTTTCAATTTGAATTTAATTACTTAGCTTCCAATTTTGCTAATTCAGTTTCATTAAGACTTAATGAATTTATATACAATCAATCAACAATCAATATAACAACCAATGTATATTCAACACAACCAAATTTATTCACTTTACATTCAATTTGGTTCAACACTTTTAATTCCAATTGGATCATATTAAATTGACTTCCATTCAATTTATTCAACTTCCAATAACATTAGCTTTTAATGAATTATCACTTACATTCATTATTTCATATCAATTATTTATATTTAATTGATTAACATTCAATCCATTTATCAATTCAATTGCTAATTCCTTTATCCATATAAAGTTGAATTTCATTCATATAACTCAAGTTCAAATTCTTAATGACTTCACTTCATTAATTCACTTATTAATTTACTTCGACACCAAAAATCAACTTCATTCAACATCACTTAAGTTATATTCCATTTCAAACATCTTATCAAATCCAAATCAATTTATTTAACTTTCCTTTTGTTAAATTTCAAATTACATGTCTTTGATGACAAATCAAATTTATTTCAACTTGAATTTTTATTGATTTACTTATACTTCCTTTAATTTAACTCCATCCTTTAAGTTAAATTTATTCTATCGAAATTCAAATTGTATAAGTTATCAACTCATTTATTATTCTCATAATGTTTTAAATAAGATTCCAGAGTCCTTTCAATCTTTCAAAACCATTTTTTTTTGAAATCAATTCAATTATCCTTTGAATTTCAAAAATCAAATCCAAATTTTCTAATCAACTTTCATTTAAAATTACTTGGCAGCAATCCCTCTTTTGGAAACCCGAAAATGAACACCAATGATGTCGCGACCATCACCGGAATTATTTTCCAGCGACCGAAAAGAGATTACAGCTTTAATTTCTCTAAAATAATTTTCCCAAAATATCAAATCTTTTCAAAACACTTCTCTGGAATTTTATTTTCAGATTATAAATCACATTTATAAGTCTTTTACTTATATAATTTCACTTCTTATATATAAGATTATTTCACAAGTGTAAATTATTTTAATTATAATTCATACTTATAATTCAATTGCTTATACAATTATTCTTTTAAAAATTGTTGTTTTTATTCAACAACCAAACAATCAATTCATACACTTTAATAATTCTGAAAAATTATTTTCTTTATATATAAAATATAGACAAGGTAAAATTATTTCATTTACCCAATTTAAAACAATACCGTGTCGAATTGTTCTATTCAAGTGTTTAGAGATCCCTATCAACAACGTTAATTACTCGTGTTGACCAAAATTCATATACCACTCAACAAACCAATCATCACAATATAAAACAACTTATATTCACTAACAAATATGCACTCTGTGACGCCCCACCTTTTTACCCACGCTAGCCAAGAACATTACGGTGAATGATGTCAACTAGCATGGAGAATAAGGCTGTTGAGGAGCGACCATCCGTGTAATTGCTTTGTGCGAGCATCGATATGTCAGATAGTATAGCATGCAATTCTTTTCAAGTGGAAATCCGACATGCCGACAAAAACTCAAAGCTACTACACAGTGGCTATAATATCTTCGGAAACAAATATAGAAGTAAACATAACATAAATCAGTCACAGACAATTCATATCACAAAGGCGGAAATAGATATGAATATAACACATGAAAGTGTTCATCAGAGTAGTGGTCTAAAAAGATCCACAATATCCCAAAAGAATAGTTACATGAACTACACAAAAGAATAAGTATACATTATGGAGTCTGTATCTCAAATGTATACAACAAAAACTACTAATCTAAGTAGTAAGCAAAAGGTCAGAGTAATGGATCCCCGGAGAGAAGTCAAGTCGAAGCACCTGCAACATCTCGGTCTGACCCGAGTACTATTTATAAGAAAATAATAAACGGATCAGTCTAACTATAAATATCAGATAACATGATATAGAATAGGAGATATGACTAAACACATAATAATCACAATGCCAAGCTGTGATATATATAAGTAATTGAAAATCAACAAGATATTAATCAATATCACGATAATCTACTCAAGATAAAAAGGAATGTCATACTCCTAATTTCATTCACCAAGCCACAATAAATGACATATAAGATATGGCATAGACGTATAATATCCATAACGGCATACTACTATAAGTATGTAAATGATAATCAACAAACGATTAATCAATATCAAAGAATCTTCTCAAAGATCCAAAAAGGGTATCATACCCAAAACTTGTATTCACAACAAGTTAATGACGCACAAATTCACCTATGCACAAGAATTGATAAATCATATCAATAGAAATCACAAAGTTGGTGAAACATAAATTCCAGAAATCAACACAAGAAATCCAGTCAATGACACACAAATTCACCTATGCACAAGAATTGATAAATCATATCAATAGAAATCACAAAAATAGGTGAAGTATAAACTCCAGAATTCGACACACGAAATCCAGAAATTTCACAAAATAAGGGGGGAGGCCTATCACATGAACGGGAGCATGAAAACTCACCAACAGCTGTAACACACGAACGAGAAGCTATCTCATGGTAGCTAGCCATTAATTTGACACACGAATGGTCCGAAGACCTGACACACGAATGGCCCGAAGACCGTTGGTTGCTACCCCACCAATTTGAGTCGAAACTCCACAAAACGGGGTTTAGTCTCCCTTATAGACAAAGAGACATCGCACATTGCTAGTCTAAATCACAAAAATGATCGTCATGATCATCGAGAAGTGTCGATTACAGTAAGCTAGTAAATATATGAGCTTAGAATCATGTCCCATAACCACTAGCTTAACTTAAATATTTACGAACAAATTGTAGATATCCACTAGAAAATTGTCACAAGAGTTTCAATCGAACAAGTCCAAGAATTAACCAACAAAGTGAACGCAAGCGTTTCATACCACTTGTTTTACTAAGTCATTTAATTAGATTTCTCATACGAGTGAGGTAAAGGTTTGTATATACTAATAGATTGGAAAATGTTTTAAGAAAACGAGCTTTGTAATAAAATAGTGTTGAAATCGTTTGAGGAAAGAGTCTTGATATTTACTACTAGTATAGAAAACCTTTATATTTTTTAAAAGTGACAAAACACAAAGAAGATTGTAGGAACAATCAATCACTAAGATTCACATTCGAAAACGTGAATAAAATCCAAAGAAATCGATATAAAATCCATCAAAGTGGATATATCTAAAATTCCCAAAGAAAAGGTCATCAAAGTCGATAATAAATGACGACAACAAAAGGGAGACAACACGAATCGATTAAAGTTGGATATTCAAACAAATTAGCAAAATAGGCAAATCTGGCAAAAATCATCAGGTCGGTCGACTGGACTCCCTGAGTTGGTCGACCGAACCAAAGGTTGGAAACCTCTCGGGACAGCAGGTCGGTCGATCGAACCCTGTACTCGGTCGACCGAACCTTAAAACAGAAAGTGCTTATGCACTTGGAAGCAGGTCGGTCGACCGAACCAGGGGGGTCGGTCGGCCGAACCTGTTTCCAACCTCTTCCCTGCCTACTACAAATGAGGTTCAATCATGACCAAATTGCATTCGCTTGAGCAACGACGCTAAGGGTTTATGTCAATCGACGACCCGGCCCTATATGATCCTCGATGCATCACCAAAAACATGTTCAAACATCAAAGTTAGGATTTTTAACGAGTTGAACTCAAAACACTAAAATTGGAATATACACCAATTCAATCCAATCCAAAAGCAAATACACACGAATAAGTGTTGGGAATTCATACCTAACATTCGAAGATAATTCATAGACTTAGACGTGAGATTAAAAATCTCACCTTTTCACAAAATCGAACAAGAAGAAGCTTGAAAGAAAATGGAGAATCAACCTCTCTTCAACATAACCCAATTGAGCTTGAATCTAAGCTCAAAACAAGAACATTCCCGAAATTAGGTTTAGGAAGAATAAGTTGGAGAAGAAGGAGAGAAGCTTACCAATGGGTTCTTCTTGATTTTGGAGCTAGGAATTTGATTTACAAGAGAAACTAGGGTTTTGGAGTTTTAATTTCCAATCTCTCCCACCATTAATGCTAAGAAAACTGAAAAGAGAAAGAAGTGAGGGAGAATGGGGAGAGTGGTTCAGTTTTGGAGTATAAGTTAAAACATAGGGCTGAGCCCAAAACCAAACCCAAAGTGAAAAGTAGCAAAAATCAACTTTCTCCAAACATATCGAAGCTTATACTCAAAAAGGTCGCAAACGACATTTTGAACTCAATGGGAGTGGTCCCGAGTCCTAACTTGACCGTATGCAAAAAGTAGCTTTTCGGACTAAAATCCGACTAATGATGAAATATTTAAATAAAATATTTAAGTAAAATATTTAAATATAAAATCGATAAATATGCGGGTTGTTACAGACTCCCCTCCTTAAAGAAATTGCGTCCTCGCAATATTACAAGAAGAAGATATATAGTAACAACCATAAAAGCATATTCAACACAAAAGAAGTTTGAAATAAGAAGTTCACCTCAAAGAGCACGAGAAAGTAAGTCCGGATGTGTTCGCTCGATGTACTCTCTAGATTCCCAAGAACAATCCTTAGGATTTGAAGACCATTGAACTTTAACAAGCGGAACATCTTTATTTCGAAGTCGTTTGACTTACGAAGCAATGATACGAATAGGATGTTGCTCATAAGTTAAATTAGGCGAAACTTCAATCTCTTCCACAACACCGGGCTCAAGAATAGAATCGGAATCTCGAAGGCATTTCCGTAATTGAGAAACGTAAAACACGTCATGAATAGCAGAAAATTAAGCCGGCAATAAAAGGCGATAAGCCATGGAACCAATACGTTCAATGATAGGAAATGGCCCAATATATCGAGGCGCCAATTTTCCCGATCGACTGAAACGTACAACACCTTTCATAGGTGAAACATGAATGAACACAAGATCTCCCTCAGAAAATTCTAACTTCCTTCTCCGGTTATCGGCATAGGATTTTTGTCTACTCTGGGCTTCTTTCATTCTATGTCGAATAAGTTCAATTTTCTCTGTGGAATCACGAATAAAATCTGGACCTAAAACCAGCTTCTCACCGGTCTCAAGCCAACAAGAAGGAGATCGGCATGGCCTTCCATAGAGTGCCTCAAAAGGTGCCATACCAATACTAGATTGGAAGCTATTATTATAGGAAAATTCAACAAGAGAAATATTATCTTCCCAACTTCCACCAAAATCAAGAACACATGCATGAAGAAGATCTTCAAGAGTTTGATGCACACGCTCAGTTTGTCCGTCGGACTGGGGATGATAAGCGGTGCTAAAATTAAGCTTCGTTCCCAAAGCTTTTTGAAGACTCTTCCAAAATCCACTAGTAAACAATGGATCACGATCACTAACAATTGAAGTAGGAACCCCATGCAATTTAACAATCTCTTTAATAAAGAGTTTGGCCAAAAGAGGAACGGTTCGGTTAGACCGAACATGAATAAAAAGGGTGGATTTAGTAAGTCTATCAACAATTACCCATAAGCTATCATAACCCGATCGAGAACGGGGAAGGCCATCTATAAAATCCATAGAAATTTGATCCCACTTCCAAACTGGAATTTCTAAAGGTTGCAATAACCCACCGGGCCTTTGATGTTCGGCCTTAACGAGTTGGCAAGTCATGCAACGCTTAACGAAGTTAGCGATGTCAAGTTTCATTCCCTCCCAATAATAAAGTCGCTTCATATCCGCGTACATTTTACTACTACCGGGATGAGTGGTAAATTTAGAGTGATGAGAATCTTCTAAAATATCTTTACGAAGATCCCTAATATTTGGCACGATAAGTCTACCAAATTTCCGAATGCCGCCACGAGAATCGATATCAAAGTCTTTCAAACCTTCAATATCAATTTTATCCTTAATATTTTGGCCAAGAAGAACCAATTCGGGATCTAGCCTTTGAGCTTCAAGAATGCGGTCAAAAAGATATGGATGAGCCTCAAGGCTACATAAAACAAATGATGAGCATAAATCGGAAACACGGTCTCGAATTTCGCAAGTGGATAAAATCTCGAGATCGTTCCATTCGGATATCATCATAGAAACAACAGCTTGTTGTTTACGGCTAAGAGCGTCGGCGACACGATTACCCTTACCGGGCGTATAAAGAATATCAAGATCATAAGGAGCAACGAACTCGAGCCAACGTCGTTGACGCAAATTAAGTTCCTTTTGAGAAAATAAATATTTCAAAGACTTATGATCTGTGTAAAGAACAAATTTCTCTCCTAAGAGATAATGACGCCAAACACGAAGGGCGAAAACAATAGCCGCGAGCTCTAAATCATGAGTGGCATATCTAGTCTCAGCTGGCTTCAATTGCCTAGAAGCATAACCAATAACACGTTCTCTTTGCATAAGAACGGCACCCAAACCAACACGACTAGCATCGGTATAAACAACGAAATCTTGATTCCCCTCAGGAATAACAAGAATAGGAGCATTAGATAGGAGTTCTTTTAATTCCTGAAAAGAAGCTTCAGATTTGTCCGACCAAATGTATTTAACACCTTTCTTCGTCAAGCTAGTGAGAGGCACGGCAATCTTAGAAAAGTCTTTGATAAAACGACGGTAATAGCCTGCCAATCCGAGAAAACTACGAATCTCTGTCACACTCTCCGGTCTCTTCCAATCTTGAATCGCTTCAATCTTTGAAGGATCCACGGAAATTCTGGATTCGGAAATAATACGACCGAGAAACTTCACACGAGATTGCCAAAAGTGGCACTTAGAAAATTTTGCCTTTAATTGATTACTCCTAAGAGTTTCCAACACAATCCGAAGATGTTTTTCATGCTCCTCCTCGGTTTTAGAATACACAAGAATATCATCAATAAAGATGAGAACAAATCGATCGTGGAAGTCTTTAAAAACTCGATTCATTAAGTCAACGAAATAAGCCGGGGCATTCTTTAACCCAAATGGCATCACAAGCCATTCATAAGATCCATAACGAGTACGGAACGTTGTCAAAGGAATGCTATCCTCTGCAATACGAAGCTGATGAAAACCGGTAGCCAAGTCCAATTGTGAAAAGACTCTAGCACCACTAAGTTGGTCAAATAAATCATCAATCCGAGGTAAAGGATATTTATTTTTGATAGTAACATCATTAAGCTTGCGGTAGTCAACGCAAAACCTAAGTGCACCATCGGATTTTTTCACGAAAATAGCCGAAGCTCCCCAAGGCGAGGAACTAGAGCGAATAAATTGCTTCGTCTCCAATTCGGATAATTGTTTACGCATCTCCTCGTTTTCTTTATTGGACATACGATAAGGAGGACGGGTAATAGGTTGAGCTCCAGGAATAAGATTGTAACAACCCGATATTTGCATCAATTAATAATTGACATTTTGACGATTAATATTCTTGCAAATTTCCATTTGAAGTTTTTTTTAAAATTTTGAATTTAAAATTCTTTTATAAATTGTTGAAAAGTTTGATGGGCCTTAAAATAAATTCTCGGCCCACGATTCTTTTTTTTTATTTTTATTTTTTTATTCAAACCGGTCCCCCTCTTCCCCCTTTTCATTCGAAACCCTACAATATAATCGAACGAAGAAAAATAAATGGCGGCCTCTCTCGTTCTTCCTCAAATTCGAACGGCTTCCCCCAACTTCCACTGCGTCCCCTTTGATTCCGGAACAAGGGTCGCGTTCGCCTTCGCTTCAGGCCAAGGTGAGTAATCCTTTTTACTCACATCTAATTCATGTGTGTTTTATGATTGATGATTTCGTTGATTCTGTCGATCGCGTATAACTTGGTGATTGATGAGGTTTAACTTGATTTCTTTTTACTGAAGCTGATGATTTCTTCGAATTCTTCTGTTTACTTGAATAATCATGGTGTTGATTTTTTTCTTGGTTCGACACCTTTATTCCCAAGGTTCTGTCCTGGTCATTACGGGTTAATGTTCATCTGACTTTGGCCTTGATTTTTTTTTGTGTACGCGATTCCAGGGTTTTGTTTAGTGGCCAGGCTTCAACTTGTTTTGGTATTACCAGACCTTAATTTGATTTTTATCACTGACTTCGAGTTTGGTAATTTTGTTGCTTTTGGCTTCGATAAATCTTTACTGACTTTCTTGGTTTACTTGGCTATCATGGATTTGAACACTTGATTACTTACGGCTACATTTGGCTGTGCATAATGTTCCTTGCCCTGAGTAGTACCACTGTTGCCTATGGTTCACTATAATTTGTCACTCCCCATGTACTTGATGTTTGCATACATGGGCTAATATGTGTTTGAGTACATATTCACATGGGGGCATTTATGTGCTGTTATGTTGGTTTGGTCTTGCTTGAGTACTTCATTTGTGGCACTGAACTTGGTCTCTGTTATTATTACATGAGACAGTTTGCATACTTGTTTTATTTAGCATTTGGGTTTCACTGTTTAGTTTCGACGCACTACATGACAGCATTGGTTTGACTTGACCGCTTGACTATATGCATGCATTCATATAGTAGCTGGATTTGGTCGAGTTGCTTGATTCACTGTTGAATTCAGTTGCTTGATGTATTCGAGTTAGTGTTGTCCCATCTGTTCATCACTACATATTTAAAAATATTTGTGCATATGTAAATATATACATATGTATGTGTGTATGAATAAATTGGTGGATTGGCTAGAATTGCAATCTTGTAGTCATCATGTATGCCTGGTCTCATTTTCATGTTACCGGTATCATGTATCACTTTGGTTGGTCTGCACCCATTTCTCTTCATTGCTGGTGTGCATACATACATTTATGTAGCATGTTATTGCAATGTTGTGCACTTCATATTGTTTAACCTTTTGGACATACATGTTGAGGCTGTTGTTTATTTGCTGTCATGTTCAAATTTACCATTTGCCTCTGTGTTGCATTGAACTATGTTTTACTGTCTTGCTTGCTGAGGCAGCTCTGTCCACTGTTTCATTTTGTGTACACTACCTTATTTAGTTCACCTGAACTTTGAACCGATCCAATGTGATGTTAAATACCTTTGTAATTGCTGTCACAATTGTTGGCACTGCTAACATAACATATGTGCACTTATAAGTGTCCTCATGTGTATACCTGAATCTGGTATAACTCGAGCATTCCCTCTTCACTGCATATGTTTTGAGTCACTGTTGCATTCATTAGACTTTGCATTTGTTTGCATTTATATGCATTCTTGTAGACTTTGATTATCCTATATGCTTGCTGTCGGTTTTGGTGCATTTTGCCTCCGTTGCTCGAGTATATGAGCAGTTTCATATATTTTGGCCATATCTCTCTCTTGCTGTCACCTTATTCCACTGTGTCTTCATGTTGGTACCACTGCCATTATTTGTTTGTTAGCACTGTTTCATCATGTCACTGCCATGTGCATTTGGATTGATTTTCGAATTACACTTGAGTTGAATTCGATGACTCGGGTTTGATCTTGTGTTTGGTTGTGAATTTTCATTGGGTACATCATCACTGTAGTGGCAAGGCAGTGCACGCAAGCGTGAACTGCAGCCACACGGTATTCATTGGGTACATCGTCACTGTTGTGGCAAGGCAGTGCACGCAAGCGTGAATTGCAGCCACACGGTATTGCTTTTATTGATATTCTAATTGCTTTTGATTTTTGGATTTTTTGCGTATTTCCATATGCTGTAGTGGCGAGGCAGTGCACGCGTGCGTGTATTGCAGCCCTACTCGACTTAATATTTTAATTGATATTTCAATGGTTTGAACTGTTTTGTTTATTTCAATTCAATATTCTGAATTGCATTCTGATTTGGTTTAATTACTGTCGTCTATTCATTATTTAATTATTATTGCTTCTGTGCACTAATAACTGAGTTTGAATTAGACTGACCCGAGTATTATTTTCTTTTGAATCTAATACTCGGGTCAGACCGAGTATTTCAGGTTGTAGATATTCTGCTTTGGGTTGCTGCTAGAGCTATGAAGTTCTTTCATATCTTTTGGAGTAGTCGTCGTCATTTGTAGTAGTCTGTATAATTGTATAGGAAGATATGTGTTCATGTATATTATATATGTTAATGTACTTGTATATGTAACTTCCTGAGTCAACTGTGGTAGTTGTATCATATGTACCGCGTCATATGTATTGTATCAAATGTATTGTAACTGACATCAGTTATTGTATATATGAGTCGTTCTGTTTTATTTATGTTCCGCATTATATTATCTGTGTAATATTTTATATTTACTGTTCTAAACTATTACGAACCATCGTAGTTCGTTTTATACTGGAATTGGGGTATGTCGATGGGAGAATATAAAGCAGATATGAAAAATGAAAGAATATTTATATATATATATACCACTCCTATCGAGATAACCAATACTAGTGTAAAGCCAAACTATTGATGGCCGCTCCTCAACAGCCTTATTCTCCGTGCTAGTTGACAGCACCACACCGTAGTGTTCTTAGCTAGCGTGGGTATAGAGGTGGGGCGTCAAAGCTTGGTATCAGAGCCTGGGGTTTAGAACAAATATAAAACATAACTTAGATAGCACATGTGTTACAACTATTTGTCGACGTTTTATCTCTCATATTTGCATATGATTGTCTTTGATTGTTAGGTATGAATTCCTAACGCTTATCCATAAGCATTTGATTTTGATTCTTGTGTTTTCGGCTTTGATTAGATTTAGCCGATGATTGATTTTGTTCGAATCTCAACGATTCTGAACTTGATATTTTATGTTTTCTTTGGCTTGAATTCCATTCAACTTTGGCCACTTTGTTTTTGAGAAATTTCTAAATTCTTGATTTCCAAGACTCTGACTTGGTTTGCCGTTGAGTCCTTTGATGATGATGTTGAATCGTTTTGTACTCTATTATGGCCATTAATTGTTGACTTCGACATTGACTTGATTTTTATTTTTGTTGAAGTCATCTATGCATTTATGCTCGTTCTGCTTTGGTTTCCAAATTTAATCGATTCTTGTTAACTCCCCGATTTGTTGCTATCATTTATTAGCACCTTTGATAACATTTTCTTCGGAACTTTTGTGAACATACCTTTCGATGAATTAGGTATCAATTTCTTTGGATTCTATTCATGTCTTCGTATGTGAAATTCTTGTGATTGATTGTTTCTACAATCATTTTTGTGATTTGTCACTTTAAAAATATAAATGTTTCAATACCAGTAGTAAATATCAAAACTCTTTTATCAAAATGTTTTAAACTCTATTTTCAATATCAAACTCTTTTCCTAAACCGTTTTCCAATCTATTAGTATATACAAACCTTTATTTCACTCGTATGAGAAATCTAATTAAACGGCTTAGCAAAACAAGTGGTATGAAACGCTTGCGTTTACTTCGTCGGTTAATTTTTTGACTTGTTTGATTGAACCACTTGTGACATTTTTCTAGTGAAGATCTACAATTTGTTCGTAAATATTTAAGTTAAGCTAGTGGTTATGGGACATGAAGCTAAACTTTTATATTCACTAGCTTAGTGTAATTGACACTTCTCGTTGATCTTGATGATCGCTTTGTGAATTAGACTAGCAATTGCGCGATGTCTCTTTCATTGCAAGGTTAGACTAGACACCACTTGTGTGATTCCACTCACGCATACTTTTTTGCTTTTTGGTTAGTCTTGACCTCAATTTGTGTGATTCCATTCACACATGCTTAGTGTAATTGACACTCCTCGTTGATCATGATGATCGTTCTGATGGTCAGACTAGACACCACTTGTGTGATTCCATTCACACATACCTTTCTGCTTTTTGGTTAGTCTTGACCTCAATCTGTGTGATTCCATTCACGCATGTGGGGTAGCTCCCCTTGGTCTTCGGACCGTCATGTGATAGGCCTCTTTCCCTTTTTCTTTGATTTCTAGATTCCTTATATTGATTTCTGGAAATTTTATGCTTCACCTATTTTTGTGCATTGGTGAATTCATATGTTATTGATTTGTCATGAGTACAAATTTGGGGTATGATACCTCTTTGGATCTTTGAGAAGATTCTTGTGATATTGATTATCTCATGTCGGTTGATCTCCTGTTGATCATTATTTACATACTTATAGTAGTATGTCAGTATGGATATTTCATATTTATTCCATACTTCATGTCGGTTGATCTCCTGTTGATCATTCTTTACATACTTATAGCAGTATGATAATATGGATATTTTATGTTATGCCATATCTTTTATTGTATGTTATACTCCGTTCGAGTTTTCATACTCCGTTCGAGTTTTCATACTCCGTTCGAGTTTTCATACTCCGTTCGAGTTTTCATACTCCGTTCGAGTTTTCATACTCCGTTCGAGTTTTCATACTCCGTTCGAGTTTTCATACTCCCGTTCGAGTTCTCATACTCTTATCTTGTGATTTCTGGATTTCTTGTGATGATTTCTAGAATTTGTGCTTCACCAATTTTCGTGATTTCTATTGATAAGTTTTATCAATTCTTGTGCATTGGTGAATTCGTGTGTTATTGACTTGTTATGAATACAAGTTTAGGGTATGATATCCCTTTCTATCTTTGAGAAGATTCTTGTGACACTTTTGATGAATGAAAATCCACTTATCGAAGTTGCTACTGATGTCGCTGTTTTAATCACGTGTTTTAAAAAAATGTTTCAAAATATAAATCAAAATTGTTTTCAAAATTTTTACGATTTGCGCTTTCAAAAGAATGAGGAAGCGAATTAAACGTTTCAGAAAAATCGAGTACTATGACCCCTTTCTTTTACTGATTCGCTTAATTCCGGACTTGTCCGTTTGAGAACGTAAAATGCTATTTATTTAAAATACACAATTTTGCACTTTCAAGGAAACGATGAAGTGAACTAAACGATTTAGTAAAACTCGTGGTTATGGGTCATGTGCGTTTTCTATTTCGGTTAATTTCGGACTCGTTAATTGAAAATTTGTGATTTCTGATTATCGTTTGTGATAATCAGATATTTGCTGTTTCTGATTATCGCTTGTGATAATCAGATATTTGAGATTTAGTTATCGTTTGTGATAATTAAACATTTGCGATTTGAGATTTGATTATCAATTGTGATAATTAAATATTTGTGATTTGAAATTTGATTACCGTTGTGGTAATTTCTGATTATCGTTTTGATAATTGGATGTTTATGATTTCTGATTTATCGTTTTTGATAATCAGATATTTATTGTTTCTAATTATCGCTTATGATAATTAGATAATTTGAGATTTAATTATCGCTTGTGATAATTAGATATTTGAGATTTAATTATCGTTTGTGATAATTAGATATTTGTGATTTAATTATCAAATGTGATAATTAAATATTTGTGATTTGAAATTTGATTACCGTTGTGGTAATTTCTGATTATCGTTTTGATAATCGGATGTTTGTGATTTCTGATTTATCGTTTTTGATAATCAGATATTTATTGTTTCTGATTATCGCTTGTGATAATTAGATATTTGAGATTTAATTATCGTTTGTGATAATTAAATATTTGTGATTTAAGATTGATTTTCGATTTTGATAATCGAATACTTGTTGATTTGATTATCGTTTTTGATAATCGAATATTTGTGATTTGAGATTTCTGAATTATCTATTGATAATTAGATTTTGTTGATAATTTGTGAATTTCTTTTATGAAATTAAAAGATTTCTTTGGCGTTTATATTGTACTACGCCGGTGTACGGACTCAATTTTCTGCTATTAATGATGTTTTCCACGTCTTCCAATTACGGAAATGCCTTAGGGATTTCCGATTTCTATTCTTGAGCAACCTTATATTCACATCATTGCTTCGGGGGTGTAGCACCTTCGAAATAAAGATGTTTCTCTTGTGGAGATTCTCAGTGGTTCTCAAATTCTATGGATTTCTCTTAGGAATCCAGAGAATTCATCGAGCAAACACGTTCAGGCTTTCTCTTTCATGCTCTATATGCTGAACTTTCTATTTCTAATTTCTTCATCTTGTGATGATGTTCTTTATGGTTGTTACCATTTGTCCATTTATTCCTTATGATTGCGAGGACGCAATTTCTTTAACGAGGGGAGTCTGTAACAACCAGGTATTTGCATCAATTAATAATTGACATTTTGACGATTAATATTCTTGCAAATTTCCATTTGAAGTTTTTTTAAAATTTTGAATTTAAAATTCTTTTATAAATTGTTGAAAAGTTTGATGGGCCTTAAAATAAATTCTCGGCCCACGATTCTTTTTTTTTTTATTCAAACCGGTCCCCCTCTTCCCCCTTTTCATTCGAAACCCTACAATATAATCGAACGAAGAAAAATAAATGGCGGCCTCTCTCGTTCTTCCTCAAATTCGAACGGCTTCCCCCAACTTCCACTGCGTCCCCTTTGATTCCGGAACAAGGGCCGCGTTCGCCTTCGCTTCAGGCCAAGGTGAGTAATCCTTTTTACTCACATCTAATTCATGTGTGTTTTATCATTGATGATTTCGTTGATTCTGTCGATCGCGTATAACTTGGTGATTGATGAGTTTTAACTTGATTTCTTTTTACTGAAGCTGATGAATTCTTCGAATTCTTCTGTTTACTTGAATAATCATGGTGTTGATTTTTTTCTTGGTTCGACACCTTTATTCCCAAGGTTCTGTCCTGGTCATTACGGGTTAATGTTCATCTGACTCTGGCCTTGATTTTTTTTTTGTGTACGCGATTCCAGGGTTTTGTTTAGTGGCCAGGCTTCAACTTGTTTTGGTATTACCAGACCGTAATTTGATTTTTATCACTGACTTCGAGTTTGGTAATTTTGTTGCTTTTGGCTTCGATAAATCTTTACTGACTTTCTTGGTTTACTTGGCTATCATGGATTTGAACACTTGATTACTTACGGCTACATTTGGCTGTGCATAATGTTCCTTGCCCTGAGTAGTACCACTGTTGCCTATGGTTCACTATAATTTGTCACTCCCCATGTACTTGATGTTTGCATACATGGGCTAATATGTGTTTGAGTACATATTCACATGGGGGCATTTATGTGCTGTTATGTTGGTTTGGTCTTGCTTGAGTACTTCATTTGTGGCACTGAACTTGGTCTCTGTTATTATTACATGAGACGGTTTGCATACTTGTTTTATTTAGCATTTGGGTTTCACTGTTTAGTTTCGACGCACTACATGACATCATTGGTTTGACTTGACCGCTTGACTATATGCATGCATTCATATAGTAGCTGGATTTGGTCGAGTTGCTTGATTCACTGTTGAATTCAGTTGCTTGATGTATTCGAGTTAGTGTTGTCCCATCTGTTCATCACTATAAATTTAAAAATATTTGTGCATATGTAAATATATACATATGTATGTGTGTATGAATAAATTGGTGGATTGGCTAGAATTGCAATCTTGTAGTCATCATGTATGCCTGGTCTCATTTTCATGTTACCGGTATCATGTATCACTTTGGTTGGTCTGTACCCATTTCTCTTCATTGCTGGTGTGTATACATACATTTATGTAGCATGTTATTGCAATGTTGTGCACTTCATATTGTTTAACCTTTTGGACATACATGTTGAGGCTGTTGTTTATTTGCTGTCATGTTCAAATTTACCATTTGCCTCTGTGTTGCATTGAACTATGTTTTACTGTCTTGCTTGCTGAGGCAGCTCTGTCCACTGTTTCATTTTGTGTACACTACCTTATTTAGTTCACCTGAACTTTGAACCGATCCAATGTGATGTTAAATACCTTTGTAATTGCTGTCACAATTGTTGGCACTGCTAACATAACATATGTGCACTTATAAGTGTCCTTATGTGTATACCTGAATCTGGTATAACTCGAGCATTCCCTCTTCACTGCATATGTTTTGAGTCACTGTTGCATTCATTAGACTTTGCATTTGTTTGCATTTATATGCATTCTTGTACTCTTTGATTATCCTATATGCTTGCTGTCTGTTTTGGTGCATTTTGCCTCTGTTGCTCGAGTATATGAGCAGTTTCATATATTTTGGCCATATCTCTCTCTTGCTGTCACCTTATTCCACTGTGTCTTCATGTTGGCACCACTGCCATTATTTGTTTGTTAGCACTGTTTCATCATGTCACTGCCATGTGCATTTGGATTGATTTTCGAATTACACTTGAGTTGAATCCGATGACTCGGGTTTGATCTTGTGTTTGGTTGTGAATTTTCATTGGGTACATCATCACTGTAGTGGCAAGGCAGTGCACGCAAGCGTGAACTGCACCACACGGTATTCATTGGGTACATCGTCACTGTTGTGGCAAGGCAGTGTACGCAAGCGTGAACTGCAGCCACACGGTATTGCTTTTATTGATATTCTAATTGCTTTTGATTTTTGGATCTTTTGCGTATTTCCATATGTTGTAGTGGCGAGGCAGTGCACGCGTGCGTGTATTGCAGCCCTACTCGACTTAATATTTTAATTGATATTTCAATGGTTTGAACTGTTTTGTTTATTTCAATTCAATATTCTGAATTGCATTCTGATTTGGTTTAATTACTGTCGTCTATTCATTATTTAATTATTATTGCTTCTGTGCACTAATAACTGAGTTTGAATTAGACTGACCCGAGTATTATTTTCTTTTGAATCTAATACTCGGGTCAGACCGAGTATTTCAGGTTGTAGATATTCTGCTTTGGGTTGCTGCTAGAGCTATGAAGTTCTTTCATATCTTTTGGAGTAGTCGTCGTCATTTGTAGTAGTCTGTATAATTGTATAGGAAGATATGTGTTCATGTATATTATATACGTTAATGTACTTGTATATGTAACTTCCTGAGTCGACTGTGGTAGTTGTATCATATGTACCGCGTCATATGTATTGTATCAAATGTATTGTAACTGACATCAGTTATTGTATATATGAGTCGTTCTGTTTTATTTGTGTTCCGCATTATATTATCTGTGTAATATTTTATATTTACTGTTCTAAACTATTACGAACCATTGTAGTTCGTTTTATACTGGAATTGGGGTATGTCGATGGGAGAATATAAAGCAGATATGAAAAATGAAAGAATATTTATATATATATACATACCACTCCTATCGAGATAACCAATACTAGTGTAAAGCCAAACTATTGATGGCCACTCCTCAACAGCCTTATTCTCCATGCTAGTTGACAGCACCACACCGTAGTGTTCTTGGCTAGCGTGGGTATAGAGGTGGGGCGTCACAAAGACTGATTTTGAACTCAATTGCTCGCTTAGGTGGTAATCCTAAAACGGGCTCGAATATGTCGGAAAATTCACGAACGACATGAATAAGAGAAATAATATCACCCTCATCATCATCATCGTCATCACGAGGATTTAAAGAATGTAAAGATGCAACCAAGCTGGAAACTGAATCTTGAAGATTAATAGAAATTTGCTTAACAGATTGAGGATGTCGAAGATGAATAGTCCGCTCAGGACATAGGATATGGGCTTCATAACGGTTAAGCCAATCCATTCCCAAAATCATTCCAAAGCCTAAATAACGCATGACATGCAAATCGGCTAGGAAAGAAAAATCACACAAAATAATCTCCACATCTTTACACAATAAACTGATCGTTGCGGATCCACCAACCGGATTCGCAATTCTCAAAGAAGTCATTAAGCACAAAACATCCAAAGAAAAAGTATCAACAATTTCTTTTGATATAAAAGAATGGGACGCACCTGTATCAAAAAGAACTCGAATAGGATGATCACGAAATAAAATAATTCAATCAAGGATAGAATGAGAAATACCTTGGCCACGAGATGTGTTGCCAGGGGCTTGAGCAACATTAAGTTTTCCCTCCCTCCTATTTTGAAGTTTGGGACACACATGCATAAAATGGTCCGGGCTCTTGCAATAGCGACAAGTACGAGGCTTTGAACACTTGTTCGCAAAATGGTCTTTCGAACCACAATTATAGCATTTCCCTTGAGTAGAGGAAAAGGTCTTCTCAGTAGGAGTTGCTAGCCTCCCTTTATTATTGAGATGAGGACCTTTGAATTTTCTTGGCCTCTTCTTGTTGTTGAAGTTTGGTTTGGAACCCACCACTTCAACATCATTCTCCCTATCCGCCTCTTCAAGACGAAGAGCGATATCAACGAGTTGGTCGAAAGAAACTTCTAATTTTAGAAGTAATGGCTTCTTGAGACTTTTTTAAGCCATAGATGAATCTCTGATTCTTCTTCAGAGGGGTGTTGATGTATTCAACCCCATATTTGGAAAGCGACTCGAAGGAGGTGACGTAATCAGTCACGGAGGACTCACCTTGAACAAGGTCTATAAATCGTCGAGCCAATGTCACTTTCTCAGCTTCCGGTACGAATTTCAACTCGAAGCGTTCCCGGAATTGCTCCCAGGTGAGATCCGCTTCATTAATCTCAGAAATAAGAAGCTCGTACCAGTCCAATGCTCTTTCTCGAAGCATACTAGAGGCCACCTGAACTCGGTGAAGGTCAATAAGATTCATGCGAGAAAAGATTCGATCGCATGACCTTAGCCAGGTCTGTACTTCAATAACAGTTTCGAAACCTCTGAATGGCTCCCCACCCAAATTAGTGTAATCGCTACACAAGCGTGAAAATCCCGACTTTGGGTGAGTAGGTTCCGGGTGAGCTCCAGCTGCTTGAGCATTCGTCACTAAATCAAGAAGCTGTTGAGCAGTCATAAAAACTCTATCCTGGGGTGGAGTGCTAGATGGCACGGCTCTAGGGCGGCCTGGTCTAGACATTTTTCTCCCTTTAGAAAAAAAGTAAGAAGAAGAAAAAGGTTATTCACCAAATTGAATATCAAGCAATCTTGATAGATAAACAAGGAATCATAAGGAAAATAGGATGAATCGGTACGAAGATTCGAATTAAATCCTAAAGCACGACTCTTAAGATGGACTTAGGACGATGATCCTTGTTATAATATTCCATATTGTTCCGAAGTTTTGCTCTGATACCAAGCTGTGACGCCCCACCTTTTTACCCACGCTAGCCAAGAACATGACGGTGAATGATGTCAACTAGCATGGAGAATAAGGCTGTTGAGGAGCGACCATCCGTGTAATTGCTTTGTGCGAGCATCGATATGTCAGATAGTATAGCATGCAATTCTTTTCAAGTGGAAATCTGACATGCCGACAAAAACTCAAAGCTACTACACAGTGGCTATAATATCTTCGGAAACAAATATAGAAGTAAACATAACATAAATCAGTCACAGACAATTCATATCACAAAGGCGGAAATAGATATGAATATAACACATGAAAGTGTTCATCAGAGTAGTGGTCTAAAAAGATCCACAATATCCCAAAAGAATAGTTACATGAACTACACAAAAGAATAAGTATACATTATGGAGTCTGTATCTCAAATGTATACAACAAAAACTACTAATCTAAGTAGTAAGCAAAAGGTCAGAGTAATGGATCCCCGGAGAGAAGTCAAGTCGAAGCACCTGCAACATCTCGGTCTGACCCGAGTACTATTTATAAGAAAATAATAAACGGATCAGTCTAACTATAAATATCAGATAACATGATATAGAATAGGAGATATGACTAAACACATAATAATCACAATGCCAAGCTGTGATATATATAAGTAATTGAAAATCAACAAGATATTAATCAATATCACGATAATCTACTCAAGATAAAAAGGAATGTCATACTCCTAATTTCATTCACCAAGCCACAATAAATGACATATAAGATATGGCATAGACGTATAATATCCATAACGGCATACTACTATAAGTATGTAAATGATAATCAACAAACGATTAATCAATATCAAAGAATCTTCTCAAAGATCCAAAAAGGGTATCATACCCAAAACTTGTATTCACAACAAGTTAATGACGCACAAATTCACCTATGCACAAGAATTGATAAATCATATCAATAGAAATCACAAAGTTGGTGAAACATAAATTCCAGAAATCAACACAAGAAATCCAGTCAATGACACACAAATTCACCTATGCACAAGAATTGATAAATCATATCAATAGAAATCACAAAAATAGGTGAAGTATAAACTCCAGAATTCGACACATGAAATCCAGAAATTTCACAAAATAAGGGGGGGAGGACTATCACATGAACGGGAGCATGAAAACTCACCAACAGCTGTAACACACGAACGAGAAGCTATCTCATGGTAGCTAGCCATTAATTTGACACACGAATGGTCCGAAGACCTGACACACGAATGGTTCGAAGACCGTGGGTTGCTACCTCACCAATTTGAGTCGAAACTCCACAAAACGGGGTTTAGTCTCCCTTACAGACAAAGAGACATCGCACATTGCTAGTCTAAATCACAAAAATGATCGTCATGATCATCGAGAAGTGTCGATTACAGTAAGCTAGTAAATATATGAGCTTAGCATCATGTCCCATAACACCTAGCTTAACTTAAATATTTACGAACAAATTGTAGATATCCACTAGAAAATTGTCACAAGAGTTTCAATCGAACAAGTCCAAGAATTAACCAACAAAGTGAACACAAGCGTTTCATACCACTTGTTTTACTAAGTCGTTTAATTAGATTTCTCATACGAGTGAGGTAAAGGTTTGTATATACTAATAGATTGGAAAATGGTTTAAGAAAACGAGCTTTGTAATAAAATAGTGTTGAAATCGTTTGAGGAAAGAGTCTTGATATTTACTACTAGTATAGAAAACCTTTATATTTTTTAAAGTGACAAAACACAAAGAAGATTGTAGGAACAATCAATCACTAAGATTCACATTCGAAAACGTGAATAAAATCCAAAGAAATCGATATAAAATCCATCAAAGTGGATATATCTAAAATTCCCAAAGAAAAGGTCATCAAAGTCGATAATAAATGACGACAACAAAAGGGAGACAACACGAATCGATTAAAGTTGGATATTCAAACAAATTAGCAAAATAGGCAATCTGGCAAAAATCATCAGGTCGGTCGACTGGACTCCCTGAGTCGGTCGACCGAACCAAAGGTTGGAAACCTCTCGGGACAGCAGGTTGGTCGACCGAACCCTGTACTCGGTCGACCGAACCTTAAAACAGAAAGTGCTTATGCACTTGGAAGCAGGTCGGTCGACCGAACCAGGGGGGTCGGTCGGCCGAACCTGTTTCCAGCCTCTTCCCTGCCTATTACAAATGAGGTTCAATCATGACCAAAATTGCATTCGCTCGAGCAACGACGCTAAGGGTTTATGTCAATCGACGACCCGGCCCTATATGCTCCTCGATGCATCTCCAAAAACATGTTCAAACATCAAAGTTAGGATTTTTAACGAATTGAACTCAAAACACTAAAAATTGGAATATACACCAATTCAATCCAATCCAAAAGCAAATACACACGAATAAGTGTTAGGAATTCATACCTAACATTCGAAGATAATTCATAGACTTAGATGTGAGATTAAAAATCTCACCTTTTCACAAAATCGAACAAGAAGAAGCTTGAAAGCAAATGGAGAATCAACCTCTCTTCAACACAACCCAATTGAGCTTGAATCTAAGCTCAAAACAAGAACATTCCCGAAATTAGGTTTAGGAATTTCTGAAATTGGTAAGAGAATAAGTTAGAGAAGAAGGAGAGAAGCTTACCAATGGGTTCTTCTTGAGTTTGGAGCTAGGAATTTGATTTGCAAGAGAAACTAGGGTTTTGGAGTTTTGATTTCCAATCTCTCCCACCATTAATGCTAAGAAAACTGAAAAGAAAAAGACGTGAGGGAGAATGGGGAGAGTGGTTCAGTTTTGGAGTATAAGTTAAAACATAGGGATGAGCCCAAAACCAAACCCAAAGTGAAAAGTAGCAAAAATCAACTTTCTCCAAACATATCGAAGCTTATACTCAAAAAGGTCGCAAACGGCATTTTAAACTCAATGGGAGTGGTCCCGAGTCCTAATTCGACCATATGCAAAAAGTAGCTTTTCGGACTAAAATCCGACTAATGATGAAATATTTAAATAAAATATTTAAATATAAAATCGATAAATATGTGGGTTGTTACACACTCGTATCTATTATTACACTCAAACTCATTCTAGAGTACTACGGACTCCATCTCTAATGAGTAATACCCAACAGAGACATGGTTGTCGCTTAACCATATGCTCTGATACCAAATGTAAAGACCCGCTAATCCGTACTCCTTGAATAGACACTGATCTCCAGTGATTAACTCAAGATGAACGGAAAAACGAATTTTTAGGGTTTAAGAAGAAAAAGAAGGTAGAAGAAGAAGAACAGAAAAGAACAACAGAATATCACAATATTTCAAATCACTTTTCAATCCTTTACCATTTTTGCAAACAAATTTCAATCATTTTCCTTTCTCGGAAATACTTTCATTTCAAAATGGTTTATTTAAACCAATTGATAAATCCCTAACGATTTACTTTATATTTACGTTCCAAATCCGTAAATTAATTCCCACACTTCAAAAATAATCAACATTTATTTTTAAACAAATTCCCCTTTTCATTTATAAATTCCATAGTGAATTTACATTCCAAAATATTTATGAATATACGATTTCAATTATTCATTTTTAATTTATCTTCAAAAAGATAAATTCTCAAAACATTTCATTTCACATTGGAAAAACATTTCCATACTTATTTATTAATAAGTAATTCACAAATCCATTTATTTTCAATACTTAGAAAATATTCCATATACTTAATATCGAAATTAAATATATATTTCATTCTTTAAGGAAAACATTCACTTAACACATTTATTTGGGCTAAAACGAATGTGGCGTAAAACATCGTTACTACGACCCAAAATCACTAGCATAGGGATTCGAAATTTAGATAGATATATAAATCCCAATACTATACAAAACATTTCCTTTCGGAAACCATTTACTGTAACAACGGTGTTATAGTCCACCATTTCCTTCTTTCTCGAAAACGTCTATTTCAACAATAAATGTTGAAATCTATGGTTTCGATTCATAATACATTTTAAAACATCTTTAAAATAATTAACTTCTTTCTATAATATTCATTTTTGCTAAACATGACTATTTCATTCAATAATGTATTCACTGTCCAAAATCGTGAATATATTTCCTTTAATAAACTTCACTATTCAATTTGTCAAATTCAATTGATTTTGAATTTATAAACAATGTTTATAAATTCCCTTTCTATTTATAAGCTTCGATTTATAAATCTCATTATTAACAAATTCCATTTATATCTCATTTAAATGCCAAAATCCGATTTATAAGATAATTACTTATAAATCTTCTATTTCACAAAAATCTATTCATTTTATAACTTCACAATATATAAATCTATAAATTCCGTTCACATATGAAATCCATTTTTATTTCAGTTTTAACACTTATAAAAACTCGTTTTATAATTCCAATATTTTTAACTTATAAAAATTAATAAAAAAATCTTTTATAATGATTCAAAATTACAAATTAAACCATTTTATAAATTAATCACTATTTATTTCGAAAGTCTCAATTTGGTTATATTTTACAAAAACAGTAATTTTTATAACTTAAAAATTTATAACGTTTTAATTATTTAAAATGAATCAATTCAAAATTAAATAAAAATATATACTTTCGAAAATCACTTTAAAATCCCTTTTAAAACCAAAATCATTATTTTAAAACTTCAAAAGTGGATCCGATGATGCAACATCGCCAAATAGTCAATCACGACATCCAAATATCATATATCGATATGATAATCAACAAATATCACAATATCTGTAAATAAATCAATACAGTTGAGGAATCCAGTTGGATCCCTCCAACCTATTTCCCTGCATCAAAGATGTTAGCACAATACCAATTTCGCTCCAGTACGGAATTATCGCGGTATATGGGATTTATAAGATATTATCCACTTAATAGACGGCGCAATAGGGTCTCATCCGCTATATAATGCGGGAAATCAACTCCAAGTACATAAATAATACCAATTTCACTGTTTATGAAATATTCGCGGTATATGTTTTTAATAAATAACTTCCGCTTACTAACGGCGCATAATGTCTAACAATCAATAGATAACAATCATCATTCAAACATACAATCAACAATTTTAAATCTAACTATTTAAAATTAAAATCGAAACCGATTCGATTGAGTGAGAAGTTCTCACCTTGATTTCAATTTCGTTTTAGCGATTTATTTCGAATAAAATTAAACGGACGTGTAATTTTACCCAAAATTTTCACTAACTCCAAACGACGCCAATCCAATTCCATAGCGTAGTGCTCGTCCATACGATTCCAACGCAACTGGTTTCGTGCATTTTCGACCTCGTATGAAAAAGTTATGAATTTTAGAAGTTACACGAATTTTATAAACTAAATTTACAACATAATTTAATTTTTTTTCTCAACCTAAATCATTCTAAGCCGTGAGATCTCCATCCCTCAACATCAGGCCATCCACTTCCATCTCCTCTCTCACGCGTGTTCCTCTCCCATTCACGTTTCTACAGGCCGAACCCATCATATAGGCTGAAACCCTAAATCACGTGATTGCTACGAGCCACCTGCAGTCGATCAGAAGCCTCCAAATCGAAGCCCCTCTCCTATACTACACTCGGCCTGAGGAAGGTGGAGCTCGGCCTCCCCCTCCCTCTCGAAAAGCGTGCGCAACCTATCATGAACTCAGGCCAAAATCTCCTCCAAACGACGACGATTCGCCGAATCCATCGTTGGATATATAGATCACACTATGCTCTTTAATTTGTTAGTTGAAAGTTTTTGATAAGGAGTAACGGATTGGAAGATTTTGAAGGAAGATCGAAACTAATTTCTGGCCTTTCAAGAAGAAGGTGGCGGCTAGGGTTTAGTTTGATTAGGGTTTGCAAATGAAAACATTAAGGGGCTTTTATAGAAAAAACGACGAACACTATTCATCCCGGAATTTTCGAACTCCAAACGAAGCGTACCGGTTGGCGTTTCTATGGTTTACCCCACGTTCCAAACACAATGGAATGTGTTTCGGGAGCTAATTCGGTCATTTGTGCGAGTTATGACAATAAACGTTCAATTTAAATTTAAACCGATTAAACGATTTTCTAGGCGTTTTAGCTTGCACCGGACAAACGATAAATCCAATTGACACGAAATTTTAAACCATACAATAATATCACATTACGGATCCGATGAAACTAGTTTCATCGAAATCTGAGACTTTATGAAAAATGGCTATTTTCACTCGCCAAATTAATATTAAAACAATTCGATGCGTTTCGAGCTGCCACGGTCAAACGATAACTCCAATTGCTACGAAAATTGAAATCCGATAATAACAAACTATTACGGATCCAATGGAACTAGTTTCGTCCAATTCTGAGACTGTTCAAAAGTTGGCTAATTTCACTAGTCGATTAAATATTAAAATATTCAATTTTCACAAATTAACTTTTAATTCGATTTTAAAAGTTCTAAAATATCGTTCTAACTCCAACATGATAAAATAAAATTTTACAAATCATTTTCAATCATATTTAACCCGATTTTCAATTATTTCTGTATTTTCAACTATTAAATTATCGATTTAATTATCCAATTAAATCCAATTATTCGAAATAAAATTTATTTGACTCATAAATTTCACTTATTAATATTTAAATTCAGTTAAATATTCGAATTTTAATTGACAAAAATTCTGGGTCGTTACAATATGGAAATGGAAGAATCAATTTGAATAGAAATAGATATAAACTAAGGTGGTAAGGTGAAAATAAATAAAGAAGCATATAAAATGCTTATACTAACTTAAGTAATAACAAATTCTTAAATGGAAATTGAATATTACAAATATATTCCAAGTTAGTATTTGAATGAATAAATATTGACATTTTACAAGGAAGTCAATAAAATGTTTGAATGTTGTGATTTGACATTATTGCTATGTAAGATATGCAGGAATTATAAAGGAAAAGAGAATTGATTTTGATTTCAGAAAGATAAATTTGAAATGCTCGACAAAAAGGTATGTGTTTAAATTTCTGTGAAATTTGATTGGGTTTTTGATCTAGCCACTTGGCTTTTTGCTTTCTTTTGGGATTTGGGAGGCCGATGAGCCATTTTGTAGTTGTACCGAGCTAGCCGTGCAAAGGAGACGCTGGCAAAAATTTTCGGAAATTTAAGGAGTTAGAGAAATTTTGAGAAATTTTGATAATTTAAAAATTAAGTTTAGATTTAAAATTGGAATTGTTAAGTAAGTAATATTGTTTGGGACTTATGGATAAGTTTGAAAAGTTAGAAAGAGAGTTAGTGTGTTTTTGATAGAAAGATTTGTTTTGACAAGTTGTTAAAAACTATTTGGGTCGAGGAAATGGTTAATGGGTTATGGATCATTCTTCCTAACTAGTAATTTCGGGGACGAAATTCTTTTAAGGGGGAAGGAATGTGACAACCCGGAATTTTTAAGCCTTTAAAATTTGAATATTTAATTAATTTTAATATTTAAAAGTACATTTTTAACTTGAATTCAAATATCACTAATTACTGATAATTAAATTATTAAATTAAATAATTTAAAGTTGGGCAAAATGTTGAATCTGAAGTTTTAAGCTTGTTAAAAATAATTTGAAGGCTTGTAAATTTATATCGATAATACTGAAGAGAATAGAAGTGTTGAAATCAAATTTAAAATGGTTGTTAAGTTCTGAAATTTATACCGTTTAAATTGAATTTAAAAATAGCCTCCTGAGGAACAGTCTCGGAATTTGACGAAACTATTTTCATTGGATCCGGAATATTGTATTATTATCGGATTTCAAATTTCGTAATGTTTGGAGTTGTTGTGTGAGCGTACGATATATAAATGCGCTGAGATTTATATCAAAAATTTAATATTTTAATTCGATTCAAAAAGTTATCTTCTCCATACGATCGAATTAGGACTCGAAACCTTTTCCATTGCGTTCGGAATAGGGATATAACACTAGCAACGCCTAGCGGCATGCCTCAATAGGAAGTCAAATTTCGTCTTGCGTTATCGACACGAGTTGAATTTGACTTATATATAGATATATTTATATTTGGTCACTATCAGCCGCGATTCTACCATCTTCCAAAACATTGTAGCGGGTACTCTCCCACATGCTTCCCTCTTTAATAATTACAGCCGAACCATTCTTTTCAAATCTAAAAACAAAGAGAGAGAAATCACTTCGTTCAAAAAAATCAATAATGGCCGATCCTCAGTGAAAAATATATATATATAAAAGTAGGCAAACGGCAAGCAAATTGAAAATGGAATCAATCGAACCGAGCCTCCTTTCCCCTCTTTTCGAATTCGAACGAATCCATTTCGTTCGCCTAAAAAAAAATTGGCGACGCAGCCTAAGGCAAAGTTGAATTCGATTTGGCTCTCGAGTTCGGCTAGTAGAGGGGGTTCGATCTATCTTGGGATGTTCGCGAGCGACGTCGCGAGGTGAGGACGGCGATAGGCGGCAGAGTTTGTTATGGCTTTGGGAGTTCAATCGACTAGGGGGAGGAATTTGCGATCGCACGCGATGCTTCTAGCAGGTGAGTGGATGGGCTGGGGGGTCGCTAGTCGCTTTCGATCGAAGCTTGGTGTCACGAGAGCTACTGCGTTCGTAAGCTGGGTGTTGCGAGCTAGAGCTCGAAGTCCAAGAGGCATGGGTTTTGAGGGACGACGCCGATTCTAGTAGGAGGATCGTGGAGTAGGCGAGTTTGGGTTTTGATCATAAAGTAGTAAGGTATTGACAATTTATTCATTTCAGATTAATTTTGATAATATACATGTATATGTGTGTGTGTGTGTGTATATATATATATATGAAAGGTATAGGAAAAAAATATAAATTTGCAGTAAAATTTAAAACAATTTTTTGTTTTTAAAATTAACGTATATAGGTTAGAAAGAGAATTTTATTAGAGTTTAATAAATATTTGTATATGCAGAAAAACCTGATAATATATATAAATACCCACCTATTTTAATATATTAAGTTAAGCAGAATTTTTAAGAACTTTGGAAAGACATAAGGAATTGTATAAAGATAAGTTCTAAATACTATAGATTAATTCTTATAAACATATGTAGATGGAGTTTGAGAAGAATAGGAATTTTAGAAGGAATGAAAGTTTATATAAGAACAGATTTCTAAATTAAGAATTTATCATGAGAAAGATTAGTTTAAATAATGAATTATGGAAATTAATTTGTTCTTAGTCGCTTAAAGAAAATGTATAAAAAGGAAATAAATTGTTCATGTTATTTCAAAGTGTAATAAATCGTATGGTTGTTATACAAGGTCAAAATCTGATAGAAGCAAGCCAGGATGGGTCGGATTGCCAAACAAAAATCGAAGGTGAGTCAATCTCACTCAGCTGAATTTAAATTTAAGTTTAAATGATTAAATTTAAATAATTGTTTGAGTGTTTGAATTGATTAATGTGCTATAGTGTGGTATATTTTGGAATTGGTATTTATGTTGTGCTAACGTCTGTGGATGCAGGGAAAACAGGTTGGAGGGATCCAACTGGATCCCTCAACATTTATTTAAATTATTTAGCATTCTTTGTTGTGATTATTTGATATTCTATGATGATTCATATTGAAAAACTGAATGTCATGGTTTGATGGATATATTTGGGTATAATGAATTACTAAAAATATATAAATTGGATTTTGGGAAGAAAATAAAGGAAGTAAATTTGTAAGCGAAATAATTATAGAAAATTTGAATAAACTAAGAATGAATTGAAAAGGAATGGAAGTGATATCACAATACTAATAAATAACTTCGAGTATGGAAATATTTTGAATAAACAAAAATTAATGAATTGTAAAATCAAGTGATATTATTTTAAAGGGATAAAGAATTATTTTAAAATTTATAGCTTAAACTTATTTAAAAGGATTAAGAAGTAATTTGAGAAATTTGAAGTTAGAGGTGTCAGAAAAGTTATTAAAAATTGGTATTCTCAGTTAAAAATATTTTAGATCGTAATTAAGGAATAAAATCTGAAATTAATATATTTTGAAATAAAGGGGAGTAAATTGGAAATCAATTTGGGAATTTGATTCAAGTGTTCAAAATTTGTAATTTTGAAAAAGAATGGGAAGAGAAGTATATTTCTCTGGATAACCAAGTACGTTTTTAAAGTAAATATTTAAATATAAGTTAAAAAGATTTTAAAGTTGTTTTAAAAAGCAAGTTTTGGAAAATTTATTGTTTCTAAATATTTAAATTCTAAAGTATTTTCTATAATCTTTTATAGCAGTAATTATTTAAAGAGTGATTTAGTATCTTGTTTTTAAAAAGTATAAATCTATTTTTATATTTTACTAAGTAATCTTATTTTCAAATATTCATATAGTATGTATTTTTAACAAATTATTGAAGTAGTTTAACTTAAATGTTTTAAAGTATATTTCAAAGTAAAGTGTTTTAAATTATTTTAAAAATCTAGTTTTGTGCTTGGTGATTTCAGTGGCGACAGAAAATATTTGGAGAAGTTTATTTTGAAAAGAAAGGTGGTTTGATACTATTTTCAAAGGATTGAATGTAGAAATATATCTTGTGAAGATATTTTGAGATAAATAAATAATTTGGGAAATTATTTATTGTGTGATGGATGTTGTGAATATTAATTGATAGTTAAATCACCGACTATAAATATTGGACAAATACGTTGATCGTTTCGAAGAGTTCGAGATTTATTTCTCGAAAACCACTTCGATCCGGTTTGTACCTTTCGTGAAAATTGAGTTTGGATTCAAAGATGGAGCAGTGAAGTGCAAGGGCTAGTCGCTACTAATCCTGAGGATATTTCCAAAATGGATGTAGTAGGAATAGTGCCTTCGGTTCTGTTCGAACCCGGGAAGGACTTGTATGGATGAATGCTTTCGGAACATCATCAGGTGGACGATGGGCATTCTAAGGGATATGTTCTAAAAAGGTAACGCTTAGCCTCAAGCCTCATCAAATGGGAATGACTGAAAATCAGGGGTTATGCAGCAAGGCTAGGTGGGTAGCACCCAAGCAGGGTGAGGTCATCCCTGCCTAGATGTCCCTTTTTATTTCGGCTTAGTGGGCGGTTGCTGATCCCTACCGTGGGGTGATCTCACTCGGGATTTTCCAGTAAGGGGTAGCCTCGGTCTTGTATTGCAGAGGAGCGGGCGTACTCCTCGGTACTGTGATCTAGGCCACGTACTGTGACAGGTGGTACTCTAGTGCCTAGTCATTAGTTGGAAATCCATTCTCCCTACGAGCCTTGTACGAGTTTTGTTTGTTTTACCCACCCTGTGGCTAGTAGCTGGAATTTAATGAATGTAACAATTTCGGCTACTTTATAATTATTTGTATATAGACCCTATTATAATATCATAGGATTTCTATTAAAATTGTTTTGGCTATCATAAAGTAAAAACCCGACATGTTTATTTGTGGCGTGGTCTTACGACATGCTTTTGTTTTCAAAAGATTTTTGAAACTTTAATAATCAATTGAGTATGATTTTCTCACGCTGGTATTCCAGACTGACTTGGGTGTTATTTAACTATAATGCTCGGGTCAGATCGAGTATTATAGGATATAGGACATGATGATGTGGAGCTCAGGAGACGAGCTGGATGGCGATACATACTACCATACTTGTTTATATAGATATTCCGCCGTGTTGAGTTGCTGTGTATCCATTTGTATGTTGTTGTTGTGAACTGTGATTGATGTACTCTGATGATGTAATATATAAATAGAGATATTCAATTTTTGAGTAAAGATCATTTATTATCTATTATATTTTATTCCATTGCGATGGTTAGATTCTGATGTTGTTTCCTGTTTTCTCTTCTTCTACCTCTTCTTCTTTAACCCAAATGGTTCATATTTCTGTACAACTTGAGTTGATTTAGGTAGAATAGTGTTGACTCAAGGGGTACGGATTTGTGGGTCGTTACAATATCTGTGATGAATATATTGCTGTGTGTATATGAAAACCCTTTGGGACCGTAAAACGACATTTGAATTT
Source organism: Allium cepa (assembly GCA_030765085.1). Taxonomy (NCBI): domain Eukaryota; kingdom Viridiplantae; phylum Streptophyta; class Magnoliopsida; order Asparagales; family Amaryllidaceae; genus Allium; species Allium cepa. The sequence goes on from CM060940.1 coordinate 182,055,194, forward strand.
TGATGCGACAAGGAGTCGGATTCCAGTTGGTTATCCGAAACCCACATCAAATCATAATGGTGAATCTTTGTAATTGATGAATTTACTTTATCTGTGAATCTGTGAATAAGGATAAGCATTGTAGATTATACCGCTTATCGATATTGCTATACTTGAATCTGTGATGATTGATGTTGTTGCACTCTTGTGTGTAAAACCGCTGGACTACACTATACACACACAAATATGGATTTCACGAGGAAATCGGTTAAGTCACAGATTTTTGAAATGGTTTTAAAAGTTGAATTTTGAATTCAAATGGTTTGGAAATGGAATTGGGTCAAATGCGAAAAGCTTTTGAAAAGGAGTTTTAAGGATAAAAGTTATTTTAAATAACTTGATAAAGTTTTGTAATTTAAATAATTTGATTTAAATTTGAATTCAAGATTTGAAATTGAATTCTATGTTTCGAAATTATGGTTTAAAAATGTGTACAAGTTATAAAAGTGTTTATATGGGTTTTAAACCATTTTGAAAGTGTTTTGGAAATTTGAATTTAACCTAAGTTCTATATTTGAAAGGTTTTAACTTGTACAAATATAATCGGATTTTTCCAAAAACGAAAACCCTTGGTTTTCATATGATAATGGCTTTCAAATATAAGGAAAGAATTTCCAAATTGTGCTGAAAAGAGTTCAAGTTGAAATGGAAATTGTTTGAAAGCTATAAAATGAGTCTTTGATTTAAAGACCGGATGAGTTAATCCAGTTTGAAATGGAATTGTTTTGAAAGGCTATAAATGAATCTTTGTGAAAGATTGGTGAACCTTGTTTTAAATTGAAAGGGGCCTTAAAAGTGAATCTTTTGTTTAAAAGATTTAAGTGTGGAAATAAATTAAACCATTGAAGGTTTTTGAAATGAATCTTTTTGTTTAAAAGATTGGAAATGGTAAGTTGTTTAAACCATTTGCATGAAAGGTTTTGGGCTTTAAGCTGTGATTTAACTGAGACCCCAGTATCCATATGATTTTTAAATATTGCACTCGTTATTCGGTTTTGCCAGGAGAGGACCTTGGTGTCATATAACCCATTCTGAATAATGATACGACGTATATGGATAACATTTGAAGACCTTGGTGAAGACCGGGTATTTTCGGAAACGAAAGGATTGCCGTCGATTTTATCTGCATCATGGCTCTGGTATAGAGATTCCCTAAGCGATGGGAAGTCTGATCGGGATTATGAATACCCGAATTTGCAAGGGCTTCTTTTGAAGTGCCTTCGGTTCTGTACGAACTCGGAACAGACTTGTATGGATGTGTGCCTGATGTTACACTTTGAGATGTAAAGCTGGTTTCTATGAAATACATTTCTGTTTGGTGGTGGAGATTTATTCTCTTAGCTTAACACCCTTCTCTGAGACGTACAAGCTCAGAGGTTACGTATTTGATGGTTACTAGTGATACATTCCCAATTTGGCAACGTGGCATACGAAGTGCTGCCGATCATTTGTTGATCGAAGCATGGCTTTGTGAAAAAGCGTACTGGATGAGACTTCGTCGAGCCTCACAACTTGGAAATGGTCGAAACAGGAATGTTGTGGCAAGGTTTTTAAGGGTCGCGCCCCTAGGGTATGTCCATTTCCTTCTGGATAAGAGGTGGTATCATGGTATGGAGTCTAGATATTTAACCTATGTGGTTACTGCAAATTTATTACATTGTGGTTGTTGGTTGTCGGGATCCCGGAATAAAGGTCGGTAACGACCGGGGATGGCATAGCTCGTGTGTTAGTTACCTAGTTACAGCTTGGTTAAAGCATGTGGTAGCGTCGGCCTTGTGTTAGCAGAGATCCGGATAGGTTCTCGGGGGTGTCCTTCTAGAGGCGTTTCATTTCAGTAAGGAAGTTTATTAGCCTGACCATTTGTTGGAAATCCAATCATCCAATACGCGAATTTATGATTTCAATTGTATAACCTGCCATTCTTAAATGGTAGCTATAGTAGGCATACGACGAAATAGGGTATGCTGGCTAAGATTGATATTATACTTTCGAAATGTTTTCTGCACTATGCACTAATAATAATATCAAATGGTCTTTGCATATCAAGCATTTTTGACTGTCATAAGGAGAAATCTCCTCCAAATGTGCGCTTGCATTGTGTGCGTGGCGGGAGGCTTTATGGCAGTTTCATTTTCAAAAAAAAAAACCATTGCTGTTTTCAATGTTTTAAAATCTTTTGTTGTTGTTTTAAAATATAAACTATTTTTGTTTGCTCATACCAGTCCCATGACTGACCTGGAGTTTATTGTTCCCTTCCTTAACTCTGGGTGCCCACAATTTTCCACACGGGCAGTCTAGAGTTGGCTTTTTCAGATAGTAGATATCGATTCAATAGCTTTCGGCTTTCTCTTTGTAATTCTTTGGAGACTTTGGATATTGAAATTTTTGGTCAATACGACTGACCTTGCTTATCTTCGTGCAACTTGATGGTGGTTTGAGCTAGTGGTTTGGAGTTTTGGCTTTGGAGCATTGGATTGGAGTTGCAGTTTGATATTGGAATTATCTCTTTTGCTATTTGTTTTCCGCTGTTGTTTATTGTCTCTGATATTCTTGTATCATGTTCATACCATTGTTGTATATCATTGGATATTGTATTCATTGGAGTTGTATATGATATTCATTTCTTTTCTTCCGCTGTGTTGTTATACTTGATGTGCTATAAGCTCCGGTGAGCCAAATTCGGTGTTTGAATCCGCGGCATTCGAGTACAAGTGAAGTACGGGTGTCGATTTTTCGAAGGCCGAGTCAGGATCGTCACATTTTGGTATCAGAGCTGAAAGTTGAAACTTTAGCTTAGGAGTATAACACATTAGGTAACTCACTAGAGATTGGGTGAAGTATACCCTAGAATGAGTATATCCCTAAAATATCCGTCCAAACGTCTCAGTAAATTCTCTTACTATCCACTGATAGTGAGTGCGAGTGCAATAAGAGGACGAGATAGGGGACAAGGGAGTACCAGCACAAATGGTCAGTACCCTGCAATAGCGGAAACAACTTTCTCTATCAATCCCCTTTGATTCGTCTCTCCAATCTCTTTGATGTCTTCGTGGCAGCTCGTGGAAGAAGTTTCAGTGTGATGATAGCCTTACGAATCCTTATAGATAATTTCTATTTCGTATTCTCTTCGTTGGTTTTCAATCAGCTTTTCGTTTTTAACTTTGATAGATTTGAAAATTTAAATTGGAATAAATTGGTTAATTAAATATGAAGTTAAATTAATTTGTACGATAAAACGATTTCGATTAAACCAAATTCGAAATTCTATTGTAATTTCTTGTGGGTATCAAAGCCCGAAGAGGGACAAGTTATATATACTTTGTGGTATTCCGACTTGAGTTTGGAATCCATATCTAGTGTTTGAGAATTGTGGAAGATTAAATCCATTTATCTATCGTTTGGGTCTCGATATTTTCTATGAGTGGTTAGTTATTCCTCCGAACTAACCAGTGCCCCTGCATATTCGTAGATCTGATGACCCGAGTATCTTGTATAGCACCGAATGAGTTTGTTCTCGTATCTATTGGTGATATTCTGATTTGCTAAGCCAAGTGCGGAATATATATTCAGTTTGATCTGGAAAGATATTTCTCTATCTTGCATCTATTCTTTGTTGTTTCCCTGCCTGCAAGTTTCGAGGACGAATTTTTTTTAAGGGGGGAATCTGTAACGATCTCAATTTTTGAGTCAAATTTAAATTGATAATTTATGTAAATTTTGGATCAAATTGTGAAATAAATTGAATTTTTCCAAATAAACTAAAGATATGTATTGTTTATTTATATACATGTATATAAATGAATATTAATTTGAATTTTTAATTTGTTTTCTAATATACAATAAACATATGTAAAGCTTTAGTACAAGTATATCTTTTGAAAGTATAAGTTTAAAAAGGCCTAACAAATAGTTTGTATATTTATGAATTTAAAATGTAATAAAGTCATTTACGTATAATAAGATATGAAATATAAATACTTTAGGGGTTTAAAAAAACAAAAATTATAAAATTATTTAAAGAAAAGACTTAAACATATTTTTTGTGATTTTTAACATTTGTAAAATGATTACTCAAGTAAATGACAAGTGTTGAGTGAATTAACAAGTGTCTTCATTTCTTTTAGAATTGAACATATAAGATATATGTAAAGGTAATAAAAACAAGCTGTTTTCATTTTTGAAAACTTCTCAGATTTGAGAAAACAAAACCTAAAAACTATCTTCAATCTAAAACCTGAAATACAAACTACAAACTATAAAAATTCAAGCAAAGCAAACAAGTGAAATTAAAAGACTGAAAGCAATTCAAAATCTGGAATTCAAAGCAAAATTTGTTCAATATCAAAGCCAGGAATAAAAGAAATAAAACAATCAATCTGAAAGTAAAGTCAAGTTCAACCTGATCTAAAACTGAAATATGAAGCTATAGATTCCAACCTGGAATGGAAGACAAAGATCAAGCAAAATTCTAAAATGAAATCATCACCACAACGTGAATTATGGCATGCAACAAGTTAAAAATGAATTCCAGAATCTTTTCAACATCAATTCCAAATTCTAAGTTTCCTCTGTCTTCATCAATACAGGAGAGCAAACTCTTAAAACCCCTTTTTACTTTGGTTTGTATGTGATGATCATTGATGAATGAATATAAATTATGATTGCATGTGTGTATATATGAAGAGGTGTATATATGCAGGTCTGTAACCATGTATAACTACTCTATTTAAAGTTTTCAGGTTTCAAAACCTGTTCCAAATTGAAAATTTCATCCTTTGATTCGATTTAGACATTGTAGTTCAAACATAAAATGTTAAAAATCATCATAATTGAATTTTAAAAATATATATTTAAGATAAAAGGAATGGTTTTGTCTGGAAATGGAAATCACAGTGAAAATCATGGATAGGTTCAAATTCGACTATCATAAATCTGTGTTTGGATTACATCACCTAAAACTATTTCGAAAATAATGATTTTTAAAACGAAAATTAGAATTTTTAGTGGTGAATTGGGAACAAAATGGATGGTTAAACAGAGGATGGGTTTTCACGATTTTCTGATGATCGGCTAATTTTCGAAGTTTGAATTTTGGCATGAAGGTGCTAGTATGATCATAGATTGTAGGAAAAATTTAAGGAAAATTTTAAATTCATTATAGTTTGAGATTTGAATCAAACTAGTGTTTAAGCCCTGTGTTTGGATGGTTGTAGTCGCGAGGAAATGTCGCCGTCGTCACCGTGTTTCAAATGATCGAACCGGGGGCGATGGATTCGTGGACGGTCAGGCGAAGCTTTGGTCGCAGAGGCGAGTTGACCGGTGGTCGAAATTGCGGTGGCGAGTGGGTTTTATGCAGCTAGGTTCAGTTACAGATGGTACTGGGCGTACTCGATTTGGATCCTCTGGCATTCTTGTCAAATTGAGTGTTTGGTTCACTTATAGTGGTCGAAGGTGATGGTCAGGTAACGACGTTGGTGACCGGAGATGGTCTGAGTGGGGTGCAACGTGCACGTATATGTCTTCGTATCTGAGAACATTTGGGTTTGTAGAAGATGAGGAAATGCTCGGACTCAAGTACGTGAAAGTGACGAATTGACTCGAAGTCGTGCTTGGGTATTTTTGAAATTTGCGCGGGGGTTTTTGTTTTTGGGCTCGGGTAGTTTTGACGAAAACAGGTTTTAAACATAAAGAGGGAAGAAGAAGAAGAACGGGTAGAACTCGAAGTTGAGCTCAGGAACAACATGTTTTGGCTCGGGTTGCTTGTTTTTGTTTACAAGTTTAAGCAAGTTTCGAAGATTTAAACTTTAAAGTTAAATTTGTTTTAAAATTGTTTCAAAGATAATTATTGGCTTGTGATGATAATTCTTAAGCTTATTTAAAACTTAATTAGTAGTGTGATTAAGTAATTAATCTAGATAAAAGATTTATCTTTAATTAAATGAATTTTTGAATAATTTAAGAATCATTAATTAATTTTAAAAGTAATTTGTAAATGTAATTAATTTTAAAGGTTGATTGATTATTAATTAAAGGTTTAATTTATTAATAATTAGGATTTAATAAATTAATAATTAAGTATTGATTAAAGGATGATTTATGATTGATTAATGAGATTTATTAAAGGATGATTGCTTAATATAAGTAAATAAAGTGATAATTTATTAATGAAATTAATTTAAGGGTTGATTAATTTATCCATAATTTAAAGATTTATTAAGTGATTAAAATTTAATAACTTAATAATTAAAGGATGATTAATTGATGATTAAAGGTTAATTAATTTGTCATTACTTAATGTAATTAAGGGACAGTTAATTATGTAATTAATTTAAGATTAATTAATTAATGAAGGTGATTAAGGAATGATTTTTAATTAAGGATTAATTAATTAATTATTGTAATTAATTAAGGATAATTAATCAAAGGATTAATTATTAATTAAAGGTTAATTAATGATTAAAGAATAATTAATAATAAAGGTTTGTAATTAATTAATGTTAATTAACAAGGATTAGTGATCAATCTGATTTAAATTAATCAGACAATTAATTAATCCTACCTATGGATATTTGGATTCTATTGAATATCGAATTGTTTGATATCTCTGTTATGTGATTGTGATGCTATGCAATATGAATTGCTTTGTGATGAGCTGTGATATCTGTGATGAATATATTGCCGTGTGTATATGAAAACCCTTTGGGCCCGTAAAACGACATTTGAATTTCGATGCGACAGGGAGTCGGATTCCAGTTGGTTATCCGAAACCCACATCAAATCATAATGGTGAATCTTTGTAATTGATAAATTTACTTTATCCGTGAATCTGTGAATAAGGATAAGCATTGTAGATTATACCGCTTATCGATATTGCTATACTTGAATCTGTGATGATTGATGCTGTTGCACTATTGTATGTGTAAAACCCCTAGACTACACTATACACACAGAAATATGGATTTCATGAGGAAATCAGATAAGTCACAGATTTTTGAAATGGTTTTAAAAGTTGAATTTTGAATTCAAATGGTTTGGAAATGGAATTGGGTTAAATGTGAAAAGCTTTTGAAAAGGAGTTTTGAGGATAAAAGTTATTTTAAATAACTTGATAAAGTTTTGTAATTTAAATAATTTGATTTAAATTTGAATTCAAGATTTGAAATTGAATTCTATGTTTTGAAATTATGGTTTAAAAATGTATACAAGTTATAAAAGTGTTTATATGGGTTTTAAACCATTTTGAAAGTGTTTTGGAAATTTGAATTTAACCCAAGTTCTATATTTGAAAGGTTTTAACTTGTACAAATATAATCGTATTTTTCCAAAAACGAAAACCCTTGGTTTTCAAAGATAACGGCTTTCAAATATAAGGAAAGAATTTCCAAATTGTGTTGAAAAGATTTCAAGTTGAAATGGAAATTGTTTTGAAAACTATAAAATGAGCCTTTGATTTAAAGACCGGATGAGATAATCCAATTTGAAATGGAATTGTTTTGAAAGGCTATGAATGAATCTTTGTGAAAGATTGGTGAACCTTGTTTTAAATTGAAAGGGGTCTTAAAAGTGAATCTTTTGTTTAAAAGATTTAAGTGTGGAAATTGTTTAAACCATTGAATGTTTTTGAAATGAATCTTTTTGTTTAAAAGATTGGAAATGGTAATTTGTTTAAACCAGTTGAATGAAAGGTTTTAGGGTTTAAGCTGTGATTCAACTGAGACCCCGGTATCCATATGATTTTTAAATATTGCGCTCGTTATTCGGTTTAGCCAAGAGAGGACCTTGGTGTCATATAACCTATTCCGAATAATGATACGACGTATATGGATAACATTTGAAGACCGTGGTAAAGACCGGGTATTTTCAAAAACGAAAGGATTGCCTGTCGATTTTCTCTGCATCATGGCTCTGGTATAGAGATTCCCTAATTGATGGGAAGTTCGATTGGGATTGTGAATACCCAGATTTGCAAGGGCTTCTTTTAAAGTGCCTTATGTTCTGTTCGAACCCGGAACAGACTTGTATGGATGTGTGTCTGACGTTACACTTTGAGATGCAAAGCTGGTTTCTATCAAATACATTTCTGTTTGGTGGAGGAGATTTATTCTCTTAGCTTAACACCCTTCTCTGAGACTTACGAGCTCAGAGGTTATGTAGTTGATGGTTACTAGTGATACACTCCCAATTTGGTAATGTATCATACGAAGTGATGCTGATCATTTGTTGATCGAAGCATGGCTTTGTGAAAAAGCGTAGCTTTGTGGACGAGACTTAGTCGAGCCTCACAACACTCAAATGGTCGAAACAAGAATGTTGCGGCAAGGTTTTTAGGGGTCGCGCCCCTAGGGTATGTCCATTTCCTTCTGGATAAGAGGTGGTATCATGGTATGGAGCCCAGATATTTAACCTATGTGGTTACTGCAAATTTATTACTTTGTGGTTGTTGGTTGTCGCGATCCCGGAATAAAGGTCGGTAACGACCGGGGATGGCACATTAGTTACACAGTTACAGCTTGGTTAAAGCGTGAGGTAGCATCGGCCTTGTGTTAGCAGAGATCCGGTTAGGTTCTCGGGGGCGTCCTTCAGAGGTGTTTCATTTCGGTAAGGAAGTTCCTTAGCCTGATCATTTGTTGGAAATCCAATCATCCAATACGCGCCTTTACGATTTCAATTGTATAAGCTGCCATTCTTAAATGGTAGCTATAGTAAGCATACGACGAAATGGGGTATGCTGGCTAAGATTGATATTATACTTTCGAAATGTTTTCTGCACTATGCACTAATAATAATATCAAATGGTCTTTGCGTACCAAGCATTTTTGACCATCATAAGAAGAAATATCCTCCAAATGTGCGCTTGCATTGTGTGTGTGGCGGGAGGCCTTATGGCAGTTTCATTTTCAAAAAAAAACATTGCGGTTTTCAATGTTTTAAAATCTTTTGCTGTTCTTTTAAAAGATAAACTGTTTTTGTTTGCTCATACCAGTCCCATGATTGACCTGGAGTTTATTGTTCCCTTCCTAAACTCTGGGTGCCCACAATTTTCCACAGGTACAGTCTAGAGTTGGGTTTTTCGGATAGTAGATATCGATTCAGTAGCTTTCAATTTTCTCTTTGTAATTCTTTGGAGACTTTGGATATTGATGTTTTTTGTCAAGACGGCTGACCTTGCTTATCTTTGTGCAATTTGATGGAGGTTCGAGCTAGTGGTTTGGACTTTTGGCTTTGGAGCATTGGATTGGATTTGCAGTTTGATATTAGAGTTATCTCTTTTGCTATTTGTTTTCCGCTGTTGTTTATTATCTATGATATTATTGTATCATATTGATATCATTATTGTATATCATTGGATATTGTATTCATTGGAGTTGTATATGATATTCATTTCTTTTCTTCCGCTGTGTTGTTATACTTGATGTGTTATAAGCTCCGGCGAGTCAGATTTAGCGTTTGAATCTGCGGCATTCAAGTACAACTGAAGTACGGGTGTCGATTTTCGAAGGCCGAGTCAGGATCGTCACATTTAAAATAAATATGGAAACGAAATAAGTTAGAAGAGTAAGTCAAATTTAATGAACTTAAGCTTAATACTATTATGATTGAATTTGAATTAAAGTTGAAATATAATTGAAATGTAATTGTATCACGTGGTGGATGCATTAAATGAAATTAAGTTCTTACTTAATAAAATTAAAATGGATTGTGAAGTCAAAAGAATAGTATGAGGTTAGATTTAACTGGAGTTTAGCTATATAAGAATGAATAAAAAAAATAAGCCAATTTTTTTATTTATTTTAGGAGATGAATAAAAATCCAAAACTTGAATTATAAAATAGATTGAACTCAAGAAAATTAAGTAAAGTGATTTTTGAAAGTAAAAATCAAATACTGAATTAAAAGTTGGAAATTAACTAATTTGAATAAATGAGTTAAGTGAGTGTGTTAATGGAATTTTGATTGGTTGGATAAAAAAATTTGAATTATGAGTTAAAAATGGATTTCATGAAGTTAAACTTGAGTTATAAATAAAATTCAACTTGGAAGTGTTAAGTGAATTGAGTTGGATTGAAATATGGTGAAATGAAAATGTGAAACAAAGTTTAAAATAGATTGAATGAGTACACTAATTGAGTATAATAGAATTGAATCTAATTGAAAATGGAGATGAACTTAAGTTGTTAACTTAAGTAAATTGTTAAATGGTTATTAGTGAGCTTTGTGGAATGGTTTTGAATGGAACATGTATGAATAATGAAATGGAATATAAGGAGATGGATAAAATCAAAAATGTAGTGAAAATGAGAATGCATGGATTGTGAATAAATTAGAAATGGGATGAAATTTATATAAATTGAGTTGGAATCAATTTAAAATGGTCATCGGCTTAAGTGGTTATTTACTTGGATGAATATCACCAATTTGCATGAGAATAATTGGTCGTTGGAATAGAAGAAAATAAAATTCTATGAAACATTACAAGTAAATAAAATTGACTTTTGAATCAACCGGGATAAATATGAGTTTGTTTTGCTTGGAATGAATTGAATGAAGGAAAGTGAATTGTAAATCACTTAAAAATTGAAATAATAGTTAAAGAATTGGTTGCAAGCAATTGAAATTAGCGTCGGAATCTTATAAATTGCATTCGGTATTGTTTGGTGTATATTGTTTATGAAATACATGTGTCTAACTATTGAAAGTAAGTAATTGTTAGTTAGATGCATATATATTATACTTACATATTTAAATTGAGTAAGTACAGGTTCAGGGAGGCCGTTTGGCTGGATTTGATTGCGGAAATTGCTAATTAAATAATCCGCTTGTTTAAAAATGCTAAATAAAGGTATGCCTATGCAATAAAAATAGGAAATATGAACTTTTTTGTTTTTCCGACCGTGTGGGTCGATGTATATATATTTATATCTCTTGTCAAATTGCAAAATCTGCTCCGTACAAAGGGGACTGCCAAAATTTTCCGAAAATTTTGGGAGTAAGAAAATTTTTGAAATTATTTTTGAAAAAAAAGTTTCATTAGCAACAAAACGATTTCAAATTGGAAATTGAAATAAATTAGTGGATGAAACTAATTTAAAATAATGATATGAATCAGTTACAAATGGAAGTTAAAATTCAACAGTCAGAGTTGAAGATAAATTGAATTCATATGGAAATGGGAAAACTAATTTGAATAGAAGTAGAATTGAAAACTTCTGTAAGGAAATGTATAAAATGATTTTAAAAGCTATGATTGGATATTATTGCTAAATAGGATATGTTGGTATTATAAAGGGAAAGGAAAATTGGTTTTAATTTCAGAAGACAAATTTGAATTGCTCAACAAAAGGGTATGTGTTTAAATTTCTGTATGAAATTTGATTGGGTTTTTGATCTAGCCACTTGGCCTTTTGTTTTCTTTTGGAATTTGGGAGCCCGTAGAGGCATTTTGTAGTTGTACCGAGCTAGCCGCGCAAAGGAGACGTTGGCGAATTTTTATGGAATTTAGGGAGTTAGAAAAATTTTGAGAAAATTTTGATAATTCAAAATTTGGTTTTAAATTCAAATTTTAATTGTTAAGTAAGTAATATTGTTCGGGATTCATGGATAAGTTTGGAAAGCTAGAAAAAAGGTTACTGTGTCTTTAATAAAAAGATTATTTTGAGAATTGTTTGGAATTGTTTGGTTTTGAAAAATAGTGATGGGTATTGGATCGTTCTTCTTAACTAGCAATTTCGAGGACGAAATTCTTTTAAGGGGGGAGGAATGTGATGACCCGGAGTTTTGGACAATTTAAATTGGGATATCTAATTGATTTTAATATTTAAAAGTTAAATTTTAACTTGAATTCAAATATCACTATTTATTTGATAATTAAATTATTGAATGAAATAATTAGATGTTGGATAAAATGTTGAATCTGGAGTGTTAAGCCTGTTAAAAATAATTAGAAGCCTTGTAAAATTTATATTGATAGTGCTGAGGACAATAGAAGTTTTAAAATTGAATTTAACAGTGATTTGTTCAGTTTTTAAAAATGTATCGTTTAAATTGATATTTAAAAATAGCCTTCCGAGGTACATTCTCATAATTTGACGAAACCAGATTCATTGGATCCGTAATATTGTATTATTATCGAATTCTTAATTTCGTAGCATTTAGAGTTATCGTTTGATCGTGCAGAATAGAAATGCGTTAGAGATTATATCAAAAATTTAATATAATAGCTGGATTCAAAAAGCTATCTTCTCCATATGATTGAAATAGTACTCGAGACCTTTTCCATTGAGTTCAGAATAGGGTTATAACGATATAAACGCCTAGCGGTACGCCTCGATAGGATGTCAAAATTTTTAGTTGCATTTATCGAGACGTTTGGAATTTAAATAAAAATATTTCTTAATAAACCACTCTGCAGCCGTAATTCTTTCACATCATAACTTTTTTCTTTCATCTCGTGATCACTGTAGCAAGGCAAGATTCTCACGCAAGGCATTTTTCTCATGCAACCTTCCTGTAAAAGACAACACTCATTCTTTCCCTTTGTTTTAAGATATACGAAATCGATTTTTGTTCCTCTTCAAATTTACTTCCTTTCTTCCTAAAATCGAAACGTAGATAAGGTAAATAAATCAATCAATCATTTTGCTTTCTTTTCGTTCGAATCCATGGCCGAACGAACAAAGGTCAAACTTCTCTTATCTCCTTCACCTTTCAGTTTGTTTAAAAAAAATAAACCTTAATTAGTCGATCGAGATTCAGGGAGGGAGCGGAGCAGCTCACGACGGCAGCAGTGGGCCTGGAAGTGTATGGAGTCGGGTTTTGGGCCCATCAATTCTTGGAAGCTGTTGCGTCAATTGGCATGCCGATTTTAAATCGCGAATTGCCTTAGCATCGCGCTTGAGGCCGTCATTGCTTTTCGCGATGGGATGGAGTAGGGAAGAGGTCGTGACTTCCAGATGACTCGTAGGCGTTCGGGCACTAGTGTCTCAAGTGGGAGCTGCGACTGATTCGCGTGCGCGGATGGTCAGAGGATTGGGTTCAAGTTCCGGGCATCGACAATGTTCGTGAGTGAGGTCTGAGACTAGTCGGGGTTGCTGTTCGCGCATGGCAGTAAGGTATAATTTTTATTTTCAATTTTAAAATGGAAATCGGTTTAAAATTTAAATTTACTTGTTTAGAATGAAATCTCTACTAAATTAAATTATCGAACGAAAATTTTAATTTTTCAATTGACTCGAATATTGATAAAAATTTATAAATGTTTATGCAAGGTTATAACCCAGAAAACCAAGTTAAATTGAAGCGGACTGCCAACAAATTTAAAGGTGAGTTAATCTCACTCATCTAGTTACCATTTAAATTTAAATGGTTAAATTTAAATAATTGGTTGAATGATTGAATTGATATGATGTGCTATATTATATATAGTAGTATATATAGTATATATTGGAGTGAATGATTTCCCGCATTATATAGCGGATGAGACCCTATGCGCCGCATAATAGCGGATGATATTTTATTAATCTCATATATCGCGATACTCCACCTCGAAGTGGAATTGGTATTGTGCTAACATCTGTGGTTGCAGGGAAACAGGTTGGAGGGATCCAACTGGATTCCTCAAAATTATTTAGATTGTTTAATATTCTGTGTTATGAATATTGGATATTCTGTGATAAATTATATTGATAATTGGAATATTTAATGTTATGGTTTGCTTTAATATGTTTCGGTACACCGAGTTAACAAAATATATAGAATTGGATTTTTGAAAAGAAAATGAAAGTGTGAACTTTTGAATAAAGTAATCATAGAGTTTTTGAACAAATTTAAGAATGAATTTAAAAAAAAAGTAAAAGTGATTTTAAAATTTTAATAAATAAATTTCGTGTATGAAAAGGGGATTTTGAATAAACAGAAAATAATGAATTGTAAAACATAAGTGATATTATTTAAAGAAATAAAGAATTTATCTTAAAAATTAAAGTTTTGAATTTATTTAAAGGAATAAAGAAGGATTTTGGGGAAATCTGAAATTGATGTTTTAAGTTAAAGGATTTTTAAATCATAATTAAGGAATATAAAATCTGAAGTCAAAGGGTTTTGAAATAAACGAGTAAGTAGAGGAATTTATTTCAAATGGAGTAAATTGGAAATTAATTTGGAAATTGATTTAAGTGTTTGAAATTGGAAATTTAAAGGAGAATGTGACTATGAAATTTATAAACTGGGTTTATAAAAGCAAAGTCACATATCAGCGGATATGTGAAAGAATAAATTCAAAATGGGAATTTATTAAAGGAATGAGAAAATTTGTTTTAAAAATAAATAGTGATTTATTTTAAAGGATGTGAAGAGAAGTATTTTTCCCTGGATAGCCTAGTACGTTTCAAAGTAAATTTTTGAATATAAGTTAAAGTTTTATTGTTGTTTTTAAAAAGCATGTATTAGAAAATTTATTAATTCTAAATGTTTAAATTCTAAAGTAAGTATTTTTCAAATCTATTATCGTAGTAATTATTAAAAGGTGACTTGATATTTGGTTTCTAAAAGAGAAAATCAAGTTTTATATTTTATAAGGTCACCTCATATTAAATATTCTTAAAGTATATATTTTTGAATACGGTATTAAAGTAGTTTTATTTTAAATGGGTTAAAGTATATTTTATAATAAAGTGTTTCTAAATTATTTTAAAAATCTAAAGTTTTTGTGCTTGGTGTTTTCAGTGGAAATAAATATTTGGAAATTTATTTCATGAGAAGAGTGTGGTTTGAAGACTATTTTCAAAAGGTTGGAAAATGGAAATATATCTTGTGAAGATATTTTGAGGATAATAAATAATTTGGGAGAATTATTTATGTTTGATGGATGTTTGTGAATGTTAATTGATAGTTCAATAATCGACTATCAATATTGGACAATGCGCTGATCATTTCAAAGAGACCGGTTCTCGAACCCTCTTCGATCCGGTTTGTACGTTTTCATGGAAAACGAGTTCGGGGTCGAAGATGGAGCAGTGAAGTGCAAGGGCTAGTCGCTACTAATCCTGAGGATGTTTCCAAACTGGATGTAGTAGGAGTACTGCCTTCGGTTCCGTTCGAACCCGGGACAGACTTGTATGGATGAATGGTTTCAGAACATCGTCAAGTGGATGATGAGCATTCTAAGAGATGAGTTCTCTAAAGGTAACACTTAGCCTCAAGACTCATCAACCAGGAAGGACTGAAAATCAGGGGTTATGCAGCAAGGCTAGGTGGGTAGTCCCCATTTGGGTGAGGTTATCCCTATCTAGATGTCCCTTTTTATTCGGCTTAGTGGTGCGGTTGCTGATCCCAACCGTGGGGTGATCTTACTCGAGATTATCCAGTAAGGGGTAGTCCCGGCCTTGTGTTGCAGGGGATTAGGAGTAATCCTCGGTACGGTGATCTAGGCCACGTACTGTGACAGGTGGTACCCCAATGCCTAGTCATTAGTTGGAAATCCATCCTCCCTACGAGCCTTTTACGATTTTTGTTTGTATAACCCACTTTGTGGCTAGTATCTGGAATTTAATCATGTAATTTTTTTTGGCTATTTGAATAAGTATTTGTATATAGACACTATTATAATATCAGAGGATTTTGATAAAAAGTGTTTTGGCTATCGTAAGGTAAGAACTCGACATGTTTATTTGTGACGTGGTCTTACGAGATGCTTTTGTTTTCAAAGGAATTTTGAAGCTTTAATAATCAATTTTAGTGTGGTTTTCTCACGCTGGTTTTCCAGACTGACTTGGGTGTTATTTAACTATAGTGCTCGGGTTAGACCAAGTATTATAGATTACAGGAAATGATGCTGTGGAGCTGGATGGCGATACGTACTTCCGTATTTGTTTAAATATTCGGCTGTGTATTCAGATTGTGAGGACAGGTTATGGTTACTGTCCAGTTGTATGTTATTGATGTTGTTGAACTCTGATGATGTATTCTGGTGATGTATGTATAAAACAGATATAGTTTACTTTTGTGTAAAGATCTGTTATTATCTATTGTATTTTATTCCGCCGCGATGGTTAGATTCTGATGTTGTTTCTATTTACTTCTTCTACCTCTTCTTCTTCAACCCTCATGGTTCAGTTTTTCGGGTGTTGAAAATCGGGTCGTGACAACTTAAAAGGGGGTTAAGAAGATTATTAAATCAATTTAATAACATTTAATCCAATATTCAAATATTTAAATAATTCAGATATTAAAATACGAAGTGTACGAAATTCTAGCTTGTTACAATATGTATGTATGTATGTATGTATATATGTATGTATATACACGTATATATTGACAGCATGAATGTACACAATGGGGCTAACATGCTCGTTGCAATATAATCCCAACATCCATGTATGAGCATGTCAAACTATGTACACATTATTATGTTGCATGTGCACATTCAAATATATGTGTACATGATACACATATTAAATCAAATGATACGAACCATATAAAATAAATTTTTATTTATAAATTAAGCAAAACATTGATTTTATTTTAACATAATATTTAGAAAAGTTCTAAATAAATTAGACTACATAGGCCCATTAAAGATCCAAATATGTAAAAAAAAAAAAAAGAAATTTACCCAATTACTCTGTTATAGGCTAGCATAATTTCAACAATGGTATCAGAGTCCAATACATTATGTAGTCTATTCATATTATGGCTAACCAATTAAGCTTACAACCCGGTTAGTAGGATGTCTAAAAAAGGCAGTGCCTAGGCTGGATTGTTGGGTAATCAAGTACCCTATCCTAGCTAGCTACCAGCTGGCCTGAACAGTTATGTAAGCCTAAAGGTTGCCCCTAATAGAAAGGATCCAATTTTAATTAGGTTTCGGGCCATTTTCTTTGAAATTAGATAAAAAAATTAAATTTAATAGCTAAGTTTGTAATAAAACATATATTTTAAAAGTTATAATTTTTTTTTAAATGTTTGAATATGTAATAAAACTAATTTCAAAAATGTTATTTATTAATAAGATTAGTAAAATAGATGAATTAATTAAATAAGTTAATTAATAAAAAATATATGTATAATTTATATGAAGATATTTTGTTATGTTGTCTTGAATAGTTAAGACAATATGAGTATACTATATGTATAAATGAATTTTCAAAATTAATAAAATTGTTTAATTAAATTAATTAATTAAAAGTTAATTAAAAAATTAGTTGAAAGTTAATTAATAAATTAAACAACATACATATGAGATATATATGTATTACTATAAAGGTCATAGTGTGTGTGTGTGTGTATTCAATATAATATATTATAGCTGAATAATATAATAATTAAATTAAATTGTTAATTAATTCAATAAATTTTGTTAATATAATTTTATACATAAAATATTATATAAGTTAAGTTATATAATAATAAAACTTATATAATATAAATATATAAACTAAAGGTGGAAAATTAAAGGAACCCTAAATAGTCGTAAGGAATAAATACGTACGTAAATGTACATATACCGTGATTTTTGATATGTTAGACATTTGAATAATGAGGGTATTTCGTAAGAAATATATTATTTCACAAATTGATATCCCCTAATTAAATATATCGAAAATTGTGAATCTTTAATATAATGTTGTCCTATACCATTAGTATGTTAGTAAATTACTTGCATACTCTCTGGTTGTTGAGCAACAAGCTAGAGATGTTATGTGTAGTATTATTAACATATTGACTAGGCGAGGTAAGTATATGTATTTGATAAGCAAACTTAAGGTACATATATTTTACTTAGGCCATCACAAAATGTTAAGTATGAGTGAATAATTTATTTCGATTCATTGAGCAAACTCAAAGTCGAAATGAGTTTAGGACAAAGAACCATGGTTAGGAGTTGTATATGATACAACCAATAAAGAGTTATCCATTGTTTGTGGGGCTATGACTTGTTGAGTAAACTTAAGGTTAGAATCCTAAGATAGGCGAGTCCTAAAACCCACTAGTGAAGCCGAAAGGCTTTTGTATTTCGTCTTAGAGTTTGGAGAAACATACACGACTAGTGGGAGCCTTATTAGAAAAATAAAATGGTAGCATTTAGAATTTCTAATATTGTAGGAACATCTTTTGTATAAAGTTATACTAACCTTTATTGATAAATTTGTGCAACTAAAATAATTAATAAAATGTTTATCAATTAAAATATATAAATGGATTGAATTAATACTGATAGATAGAAATATAAAATATGCTTACTGATAAATTTGGCGTGTTGAACCATGCAAGCGCCTTATTATACTACCACAAAATACATTTGTAACTTGGTCACTTACGAGTTTACTTGCCCAAGATTGTGTATTATCTTCAATGCATTTTAAACTCTAAAATCAATACAATAATATGGATATTTAACCCATATACGATCACATATAAATGTTATATGGTGAATGGTCACAATTCGTATTGTACGAAATCTCAATGAAATTAGTTCATCGTAATAAGCAAGTAAACTATAGCATGAGATCATGTACTCAATATGATTGATTAAAATAATGATTGCATTGTGTCAAATGTAACTTTGGACCAAAGGCTACAAGATAGATCTAAAATTTCGATCACTGAAATGCCAATTTGATTAGTTTACGTAAAATGCAATTAGTTTGATGTCCTCAAAAGTGAAGGATGATCAAATGCACTTTTTTAAAGAGTTCATTTTGATATTGTAGTTTTTGCACTTAAAGCCTCATTAAAGCCCTGCAAAATCCCCGCTATAGCTCATAGCGCTACTCGGTTGCTATGCTGTTGCAATATAATATCTTTAAAAAGTATATCCGCTTTAAGCCCCACTATTTTCCACTACACCTGCTAAAATAAAGTTTTTAGCACTCACTTTAGAAAAGTTAATATAAAAAGGTTCGTTTGACTAGTTCTCTTTTGAACCAAATCAACAAAGTTAGGGTAAAGACCTAATTTTAAGGCATAAGTGCTCAATATGTGTTAGAAATCTATTGTAGTCACTAATCTGGACTGCATAAATCATGATATTCTTTATTTTTGTTATATAAAATTAAGCAATATTTCTTTTTTCGACACAAATAACGTGAGAATGAGAATAAATTAACTTTAAATATTTGGTTTTATATTTAATGAAGCTTTTCTCACCTCTACTGTTTTTTGTTATATCCCCACTTTGTCCCGTTATAACATTTTGTATCTCCACCGCCATGGAACCGCTAAGCACTTTAACTGCACAGATTGTGGTATCCTTTGAATGGTTCGAACTTTTGAAAAGGAAATTGGATGTAGAAGAGTGATATAACCTAAGGCACAATTGGGATGAAGAGAGTGAATAATAACTTCTACTTTATAAAGAGATACCGAAAACAAGAATTGTTAAATAATAATAGATTCTTAACATTGGAATGAGAAAATATGATTTCTATTTCAAAGTATTTTCACATAGAAAATTATTTTCTATGATATTTATTATTTTGAATTGAAGATAATTTATCTAAAATCACTACAACAAACTGGACCTTTCACAACGTCTAAAGAATACTGTAAAATCTTTTAACAGCATTTTTGAATATGCTATATAACTACATGCCATTATAGGTCTGAAAAATACCACAACAACACAAAAACACTGTAAAAAGAAAGTTTTTACCATGTTTTATAGGTGTAATCAAAACATTTTATAGCATTTGTGTTGACCAGCTAAATAACTTTTCTCAGCATTCGACTTCTGCAATCTATATTTAATAACAGTTACACCCTGCGATAGTAACTTTTTAACAACGTTCTTCTCTTTGCTATGAGTATTATTTATAGCAGCGTTTTGTGTTACTATGAGCATTTTTTTCATTAGTAAAGAAACTTTCTACGATCTTCTGAAATGCTGTTGAAATTTTCAATAGCGTTTGTCCATTGCTGTTGAATTTTTTCACAGCGTTTTAAAAACGACGTTATTTTGGGTCACTGCATTTCTCGATATATTGCTTCCAGTTCTATACGGTCGCAATTTATATACAAGACAGTCATACAAATACATACATATCAAAATTAACATATTATATTAGTCACACATTCCATAATCAAAAACATATTGTATTAATCAAACATCTCGTAATCAACATGTAAGGTTGCATATTAAGCATATGTCTACAATAACCTTATAAAACATATACGATACGCTCATTATATTTCATAATATAGAACAAACAACAACTGGTGACCAAAAATAGTAATACATATAAGCATACAAACCAATATGTAGTTATCGCATCAATAGTAACATTGAATCCGTAACTTGTTGCGGCATGTTACTACTCTTTACACCAAAGACATCTATCCACCTGTAAAGTAAAAGTTCTTTAGTTATACATTCTTTAACTCGCCATAAATAAAACTATGAATGACGAATTTTATTTACAAACGAAATCAAACTACACAAAGCTTCATACCTCTGCACAGCTAAGTCTGAAATTACAAAGCCAAGTAAATGCAAACTGCAATAAACGTTCAAAAAAGTAATTTGTGCTTACGTAAATCATTTTTGTAGAAGACAAAAGTAAGCCCACCACCCTCTAAAAGTATTGTATCTTAGACTGATATGAAAGCATGATAGTTTTGGGCTGTGTTACGTATGTATGTTTATTTAGAGTATTGCTCTCTTTTATTGCTAACATCAGAGTATCTATGTACATGTAAGTATATTAATTCCATCTTCTCTTTCAGTACCTTACTGTATTGAATCTAAACGTAACCGAGTTATAATTTATGGAATTTGACGGAATGTAACCAAGTTCTAATATATAGAATTTGACAGTGTTTAGCTAGGCACACAAAAATGGATTCAACTACTCAATTGTCAACGACTGGAGGTCATGGTATGTAAAAGGCCAAGTTGCTAGGTATATTTATAAGTGTTTAATTTATAATTTACAAGGTTATTGCATGTAAAACTACCGATACATTATTGAACATCAACTGTCATAATGAATCAGTAATTTTTTTTAAAACTACTGATACATTAGTTAACTTAGTTAAATTTTTTAAAACTTGATTAGTTATTATAAATATGTGTTGAGTTAGTCCTACATCAGGCAATTTACAATATGAATCCTCCATTAATACTAAGAGACCTCCCTTCACATTATCCATTGGTTTTGTGATAATATATGGTTCTCTAACATGGTATCCATATAGTAGTTCCCATTTGGTTAAGAACACAAAAGAGCATGCATAGCGTCCTCAATGTCTGTGGGCATGTAGTTAGGAGTAGGAGGAGCAACGACATTGAAAGCTTGAGGTCTGGACCCAAGTAAGCCTGACCCAGAAGAGAAGGGACATTGGGACGCTGGATTGGGCCTTGGCTGCCATGAGTATGTGGGAAATGAGCAAGGAGGAATAGTCCGCCCTCCCCAACAAGGCTGCCACATCTGTTTCCACTGTGGCGGTGGGCCTGCTGATGCGGCTGCCACTGGTGCTGCTGATATGGCGGCTGACTAGGACTGGACCCATTAGTACTTTGGTGGACCTTTTTCTTCCCATTGTTTTTCGAATTTTCCTCCCTTGATTATTGTTGTTGCGCTTGTTGCTTGCAGATGAATCAGTGGCAACCATGGCAACACCATCGGACCGACTCCTAGAAACCAGTTTCACGACCTTGACGAGCCTTGATAGTACGCTCAGCTATTTTCAACCTTGAACGACAACTTTCAAAGGATGGCAAAGGCTCTTGATTTTGTATATAGTCCATCGTACCACTATACGCCTCTGGTAAGGACTCGGTGAGACGTAAAACCAGACGACCGTTTGTCATTGGAGCATCAACATCAACCGACCTGTCCGCCAGAGATTGTAGATAATTACAGTAATTGTCGATCGAGTTGAAAGTCTCAAAAGCAGCATTTGTAAAGTCCTCCTCGAGATAGGTAGCCTGAGAGGCTTTGATGCCCTAAAAAGGAGCTTCAAGACGGTTCCATGCCCCCTCTGCCATGTCATTACGTCTGAGGATAGCGAGGAGAAGATTAGAAGAAATGTGCTATAAATCCATTGCAAGACAACAGCATCCAAACGCCTCCAAAGAGCCGGATCAGCAAACTTAGCCTGGACATAGGCAGCCATAGCCTTCTTCTCCGTTGGTGGAACTAAGTAATCGTAAAGATCATGAACCCTAGCAAGATTTATAAATAGAGTAGCCCAAGAATGATACATGGCTTGCTCATTGTCTAATGTTACGGGAATAAGATATTTAACATTAGTGATGGTGAGCGTGGGATGAAACTTGGACGAGTCTGCCATGGAAAAGAATTAAAGATAGAAGAAGAAGAATGGAGAAGAAGATAGGTGAGGCCAGGGTAAGGAGAATAGGATCATAAGAGGCTCTGATACCATGTTGGAGAACCATATATTATCACAAAACCAATTGGTTTTGTGATAATATATGGTTCTCTAACATGGTATTGGAGCGGGTTTTAATTGTGTCATACGTCACCCTCAATGAATGTCCACGTGTTTGGCTGATAACACGCCACATGTGCGGGGTCGTGTTGAGATTAGTCCCACATCGAACAATTTATAATATGAATTCTACATAAATACCAAGAGACCTCCCTTCACGTTACCAATTGATTTTGTGATAATATATGGTTCTCTAACAATATTTTATTTTACAAATGTGTGTAATTTTTATAAAAATTGTTGTGTTACTTTTTGTAAAAATTAGTTAATTCTGTAAACTTAGTCAATATTGTATTTGTTTTAGTAATAAATATACAATTTTCTTATAGTTACTATTATTATTTTTATTGTTACTAGTAATATTAATTTTTATGAACTTATTTAATTTTTATAAAACTTAGTTTATTTTATAAAAACTAGTAAATTTTTAGAAAATTAGTTAACATAGCTAAATATGTATGAAACTTAATGAATTCTTTAGAAAATTAGTTAATTTATTGTTAAATTTCTGTTAAACACAATAAACTTTTATAGCTCATTTATTTCATAGAACTCGGTTAATTTTTGTAAAACTTAGTTATTTTGCAGACATAGTTTATTTAGTCAAATGTTTATAAAAATTGGTTAATTTTAACAACTTAGTTATTTTTATAAGCATAGTTATTTTTTTAAACTTAATTGATTTTTAGAAGAAAATTTATTAGGACACAAATTGTAGACACAATAAATCTCAACCATTAGATTGCCATCTGATTTCCACCACCCATGTAAAGATAAAAGATCAAACGGTCCATACTTGTGTCAGATTTTGTGTTTAATTTTGTGTCTCAATAGCTGCCCCTTTTTATAAACTTAGTTATTTTTATAGATTTGAACCTTTTTAAAAACTTATTTCATTTTTATAAATCAGGTTAATTTTTATAGATTTAGTTAGTTTTTAAAAAACTTAGTTAAATTATTTTCATTTATATAAATCTTCATTAATTTTTATAAATTTATTTATTTTTATAAAAAATTAATATTTAGAAAATTATTTAATTTTTATAAACTTGGTTAAATTAATTAAATTTTTATATAATTTAGTTAATATTTATAAATTTATTTAAGTTTTATAAAACTTACGTAATTTTTGGAAAATTATTCAATTTTTATTAAAGTTTGGTAACTTTTTTATTTTTTATAAACTTAGTTAACTTGGTTAAATTTTAATAAATTTAGTTCATATTTATAAACTTTTTTCCAACTTATTTGAATTTGTATAAAACCTTAGTTTTTATAAATGTGTTTAATTTTCACAAATGTGGTTGGTTTTTATAAAACTTGCTTAACATATTTATTTTTTGTAAAAGGCGATCAATTTTCGTAAACTTAACTAATCTTATATAAATTCAACTTAGTTAAATTTCTGTTAAATTTCCTTGATTTTTATGGACTTATAAGATTTCATGAAATTTCGATAGCACCTTCTTTACATAATTAGTGCTTTCTCGCACACCCAATTCAATATATATTTACACGATCAAAACAAGATCAGATTCATATCATATATGACAATATATACTCCTTGTGTGGTTTGTGAAAGAAGTTACTAACCTGAGCAAGGTTTAACTTAACGTCTCCGTTCCATTTGGGAAGCAACATGCTCAAGAGAAATCCCATAGACAACCATCTCATCCTTCACTTTTATACTGAACAACAATCTTGTGTTTGCTCCCTAGGCCTGCAATTACTTTGAGTGGCCATATTTTATGTCACTTTGGACTAATGTGTCATTGAATCGCCTTAAAACAAGCCTCTTTACATCCACATAATAGTGGATAATAAAAATAAATGTAAAAGATACCGATGCCACTGTTGTCTAAACATGGAAAAAAAATCATTGAAAATGACATAAAGTAGGAAGAGCTATTTAATGGTAATTACATAGGAATTTTTCTATGACGGCCCGCCTTTCATTCCACAGAAAGACGTATCATCATTAAGAAAGAAATAGGTAGAAAAAGAACAGACAGAAAGAAAGAAACTACAACATCATAATCTCACAGCGGAAACGAAACAAAATATAATATTTCACATATCTATTACATAGTCGTATACACATATCAGAGTACACAGTTGTGACGACCCAGGATTTCTAGCAATTTAAATTGGAATAGTTAATTGATTTTAAAATATTTAAAAATTAATTTTAACTTGAATTCAAGATATCAATATTTACTTGATAATTAAGTCATTGAATTGTATGGTTTAAATATTGAATTTAATAATTGAAATTGGGTGAATTGTTGAATCTGAGGTTTTAAGCCTGTTTAAAATAATTTGAAGGCTTATAAAATTTATAATGATAATACTGAAGATAATAAAATTGTTGAAATTTAAATTAAAGGTGATTTGTTCAATTTTAATAATATATCGTTTAAATTGAATTTAAAAATAGCCTTCCGTGGCACAGTCTCGGAATTCGACGAAACTAGTTCCATTGGATCCGTAATAGTTAATTATTATCGGATTTCAATTTTCAAAACGCTTAGAACTATTTTAATCGGTTTAATTTAAAATCGATCGTTTACTTCTGTAACTCGTGCATATGATCGAATTTGCTTTCAAAACATGTTCCATTGTGTTCGGAACGCGGGTAAAACCTTATAAACGCCTGTCGGCGCGTCTGATTCGGGTTCGGGTTTTCGCGTAAGCTTAACGAGACGTTTTGAAAATTTTATATTATATAATAAATTTTGTAGTACTTTTATCAGAGATATTTTATCACCACTCGTACACAAGAAGTTACCCAAATCCCTATTTATCTTCGTTTCTCCTCTCTAATCTTCGAACAGAAACTTTAAAAAAAAAATGGCGACTGAATAAAAGAAAACAATATCGTTCTCACTTTTTCCCCTCTTAAAGGCCCTTCAGTTCAATAGAGCCATTCATTTCTCCTTTTCTTTTCCTCAAAGTCTCGTTCTCTCCTCCGAATCCAAAATCGCGACCTGTAACAAAAAAAAGGGCCAGCGCTCGAATTCGATGACTTCTTGGGTCACGATGATGGTGGGGAGGGGGGTCGCGGCATCGTTTAGTGAATCGAATCAATAGTCGCACAACTCGTGGGAGGCGAGAGTCAGAGGTGGGCGATCGAAATCCTAAGGCTTGAGCATCGCGACTTCGGGTCGCGCGCGAGCTTGGGTTTCGTTCGTGGGACGAAGCGTTGTGGGTTCGACATTTGGGCGAGCACTGGGCATTGACGTCGAGCGCAGCGAAAGCCTGTACGTGATGAGGAGGTACGTGCAAGAATCAGGGGATCGATTTCGACGTTTCAAAGCAACGAAGGCCAGATTCAAGGAATCGTTCGTTGGGATTCTTCGTGAAAGAAGTGAATGGTAATCAGATACTTAAGGTGAGTAATCTTCACTGATTTGCTGTTTTGAATTTGAAAGAAAACATTTTTAAATGTGTGGGAATAATCAGTAAATCAGTTACCATTATGAGTTGTTAGTTAAATAATTTTGGATTGTTAATCAATGATTAAGTATTTGTTATTCGTGTGATTAAAGATAAATTTAGTTAAAGTCTATCAATTGATGATGTAATTAGAAATTAGATAGTTTGTAATTAAGAAATAATTAACGAATTAATTTGAAATCAAGTGACTAATTTAAGTTAATTACTTTGAGAAGTAATTTAAGGATGGGTAAATGAATATAGCTAATGAAAGATCAATGGTTAAAGGTTATTAAATGATTTATTGATGTAATTAATTTTATTAATTAATTAAGGATAATAAATTGTGAAGTTTGGAAGGTATAATTACTTAATGTAATTTATAAAGTAAATTAAGGGATGGTTAATAAATGGAAGTGAGTAATTTAGATTTAAATTACTTGGTGAAATTGATAAGAAGGGTAAATACTTAGTAGGAGTAATTGAAGGTAAATTTATCAGGAGATATATTAGAAAAAATTAACTATCCTTAAACCAAATACACTGGTGATAAACTTAAGATGGGTATATAGGGAATGGTAAGTTAATGGAGTGTAACTAATTATTGTTAAGTAAGCAAGATTAAAATGATCAATATTGTGGGTTTAATTAATATAATTAATTTAGATATTTAATGATGTAATCAAAGATCGATTAATTAAGTTTGATTAATCCATAATAAATGACTTGTGAGAAATTAATTTATGTAAGTAATTAAGGATTAATGTATTTGAAATAGTTAAGAAATTTATGAAGTAATTAAGATTTCTTATTGGTTTGGTTAAAGATAATGAATATCGTGAAGTTAATTAAAGATAATTACATGAATGCAATTGGAAGAAAATTAATCTAGGGTGACTAATTAAGATGAAAAAAAATCATGATGGGTTGACAAATAAATTGTTGTGGAATTAATTAACGAAGCTAAGAGATTGAAGATTGAAATTCAATTTGAATCTATAGAAATGGGATGTATGTGATTAAGCTTTGCGTATGGATGATGGAATGGTATTTGATATTTTGAATGAGTTGATATCTCTGATATGAAATGTTGTGTATTTCATTTGGATGACATGAGTTTCGAAGAGACCGGGTCGGGTATTGGGAAATACCCGAAACAACTTCGAATTTTTATAAATTGATTTGTGAAATAAATAGGCTGGAATTAAATGATTTTAGTGAATTGGATAATTTTTATCTGAGTTTTGGTACTTAGAAGGTTGATGTGTATAATAAATTGTGGATTTGTGAATTTCTTCGAGTTACCTGGGTTTTATATAAATTAATTTCTTGGTATTCCATGTTAGTTGGGTTTACTCACGCTGGTTTCCGGCCTAACCCGGGTGTTACTTTGGTGTAATGCTCGGGTCAGACCGAGTATTACAGATTTTCAGGTTTGACATTCTGGAGCTCAGGAGGCGAGCTTGTGGCAATATCGTATAGAGTATATCTGCTGTATTTATATTATTGTTAATCTAAGTCATGATAATTGTAAATTTTCAGTGACTGTATATTATGTGAAACTCTGATGTATATGAAATATAACCGACAATTATAATATTCCTTTGTAAACTGTTATGTTTTATTATATTTTATCCGCTGCGATTGTGAGATGTTTGGTCTTTCTGTTCTCCTTCTTCTTCTATCTCTTTCTTCTTTTTTATAACTATCTGGAATTTTCGGGTTAGAAAATTTCGGGTCGTTACATTTGGTATCTGAGCTGAAAGGTTAAGCGAGAACCTTGGCTCTGGTGGGGATTACTCATGAAATAGAGTCTAAAGTACTCTAGAATGAGTTGAGTGTATATATATGAGAACGTACTTGTTATTTTCTTATACAAAGATTTTAAATGATTTTATATAAAATATATTTTGATATATAAGAAGCAATATTTCCTTTTAATAAATATTAAGGTGATTGGTTGTTAATTATTGAAATTAAAATTAAGAAGTAATATAATACAACCAAACTGAAGTCTAGAATTGGAATTAAATTAAGTAGGAACAAAAGTACAACTAAATTAAAATTTAAGTGATTGAAAATGAAATACTAAATTTAATCCCAGAATTTGAAAATTTGGTTCCGAAGTAATGAGAAATAATAAATAAGTATTATTTGGATAATTGGGACTTGTTGGAAACAATGGGTTTTTTGAAATTTGATTTGAATTTAAAACCAAGGGTGGTTTAAAATTTTAAAACATGGTTGGGAGGGCCAAGAAATAAATATGTATACATGTGTGGATATACATGATATCAAAGATAATCTGAAATAAAGTCTAAGAGGTTGAGTTTTGATTTTCCCCTGAAGTGTGATATAAAAACCAGAAGTGATATAGGTTTTGAACTTATAAGAGGGAAAGAATTTTGAAGTTTGAAGCGGGAACTCAATTTGAGTAAGGTTGATTGGATTAAGTAAATTGGAATTTAACTTTGGGAAGTTAAATAAATGAAGAACAAGCAACCAGAATTGGAAAGTTCATGATGAAATTGGAATTTAACTTGGAAAGTTAAATGGTTGATTTGAATTGGGAATTTGTGTGATCTCGAACGGGTTTGAGATTTAAAAATTAAAAATGGATGGATGTTTTAAAATAAATTGGATGATATCATTCTGTTATTAATAAAAATCTTTAATTTGAGAATGGTATTGTATAAATACAATAAATTTGAATAATTGAATTTGTAAATTAAAATTGTTTAAGAACTGGCTTCAAACTGGAAAATAAAATTGAATAACAAATTAAAATTTTAAATTAAAATTGTGTTGAATTATTATTTGAACCTTGAAATATATAAGTGAAGATAATATAAAATGGAATTTTGAGAATTGGATTCAGACATTAAATTAATTAAAAACTTTGAATAAAAGTTAATTTGATTTAAAAAGGTAAATCAACCTTTGAGAATTTAACTCGAATTTATATAATTCGAGATAATTTGAATTCAAGATTGAAATTGAATTAGTTCAAAGTTGAATTTGGTTTAAAGTAATTGGATTGGAGATTGAAGATGTATAAGTAAAAAAAAATTTAAATGGGAAATCGGATTAGATTAAATTGAAGTGATTTGGATTCTGAAATTAAATTGATAATAATTCAAATTGATTGGAATAATATGAACTTATAATTAAAATTGAACAGGATTAAAATCAACTGGAATTTGATTTAAATTTGGGAAGGAATCAAGATTGATTCAACTTGAATTGAGAATTGATGAAGTCCAATGGAATTTGGAGTTATTTGAATTGGAATTGGGTCAATTTAAATGGAGATTTAAATTGAACTGTTGGGGAAGTGAACAGTTGGCTCTTGACTATTTTCAATATAAATTGTTTTGATATAAACTTATTTTTCTAAGCTATTAAATATATACAACCTTTCTTTCTTAAAGCCAAATTATTTTATATACTTGTTTTACGATTATTTTTGAAGCTATTTAACCATTTTTCAACTATTTTCTAAATTAATTACTATTTTTCAACTATGTTACAAATAAATTACTATTTTACAACTATTTTACAATTGTCTAAAATTTATGAAATTATTTAACTATTTTCCAACTAACTTACTATTAGTTAACTAGTTTACAGCTATTTTGCAAACTAATTATTTTTCAACTACTTATCTATTTTTAAAATTTTCAAGCTATTTCCTAAATATAAACTGGTCGGAGTTCCAAATGTTATTAATTTAAATACCCAATTGAGGTAAGAATTGAAGTGACAATTCAATGGGAATTAAAGGAAATGTGAATAGAAAGGAAATTGATTTTGGAAAAATAATAATAATCAAATTTGAATATTTGATTTTGGACAAACAAGGTTATATATCTTTGAGATATAAGACAAATCTTCCATGGTTGAATCTATTGCTGGAAGAAAAGGATTTTTGAACATGTTTGAAGTACAAAAGGGAGTTTTATACGAGTTTGAAATGATCCAAATTTTTGAAAGTTATATATATTTGAATATATATATATATAAAGGATCTTATGAGGATTTTGAGAAAAAGGTTTTGGGAATCTTTGAATTTGGAAAGGCTTTTGATTTTTGGGTAAAATCAATATTGAATTTGGAAAGCCTAGTTTGAGAATTATCGATTTTGGGATAATCGATTTTGTATAAATGAGCTTTGAATGAGATCATACTAGGTGTATGATTTGAAGATACTATGTGTATAGTATAAAATGTTTTGATGATGGCTCTGGGAAAAAAGGCGCTCCCTTAAATGAACTTCTCAGGAATGCCACTGGGTGGTGCTGCCTGGAGCCCCAATGGGGGTTCTAAAGTTGATCCTGTGAGGAGTCCGGACAAAACTAGTTCCTGAGGATTTTGAGTAGTGTATACCATAGCGGAAGTCGTGTGTGCCGCTGAGAGCCAACAGTCTACGTTTGATTTTATATCGGTAGACTGCGACCTATGGTATAACATAGCGAAAGTCGTGTGTGCCGCTGAGAGCCAAAAGTCTGTGTTTGATTTTATATCGGCAGACTGCGACCTATGTAGGAGTGGAGGGGTTTCATTTCGATAGCAAAATCAGAGGCCACAGAGAGCCTGCAGTTGTATGGACTTTTGCTGCGACGGCAACGTAACCCTGGATGTAACTGTGATTTGTTGTGTGCGATCCATGGCGTAATCGAGAGGCCGCGGAGAGCCTGTAGTTGCATGGACTTTTGCTGCGACGGCAACGTAACCCTGGGATGTAACTGTGACCATGGATGGGGGTGATGATTTTCAGAGCATTTTCACCAAAGATATTTCTTCTATTTTCAACAAAACTGTTTTCTATATTTTCAATAAAATTATTTTCCAAGTACTTTCACTAGGTGTTGAAACGGGTTTACCAAGTACTTATAGATTTTCAGTCCTACGCCTGATCAACGTATGACTGAATTTCTGTGAGAACAAGGATGGACTGGTTGAGACATCGAGTTATAAGAAATATTTTTGTAAAGAACTATTTTAATAGTATTATGTGAATTTAAAGGCATTTCTAAAATTTTAAAATAGATGTGTTAGAATTTTTGGAAAAAAAATAAGGAGAATCCAAATTGGAACTATGAAAATTTTTGGCACTCATGAGACTTTCATAAAGTGATTTTTGCAATAAAAATTGGAAGTAAGCTAATTGGCTAAATAATTGTTTGATTGAGTATGTTAATAAAATTTAACTTGGGTAAATAAGTGGATTGTAAGTTAATAATGGAATTTGGACGTGGATTCGAATTGTTAATAGAATTTGACTTGGATTTGATAATGAGTTAAATAAGAAGTGATGTTGTAAAAATAAAAATAAAATAGAATGGGATCGAAGTAGTGATGGGATGAAGTGCAAATAAAATCCAAGTGTGACTTGAATAATATTTAATGAAATTTGCAAGTAAATTGGATATAAGAGAAGTGTTGTCATACGAAATGGAAGTGAATAATAATAGAAATGGTTGGGTTGCAAACAAAACCCGGGTAAGTAGAAATAAATTAAGAATGGTTTTGTATAAATAAAATAAATTCGCAAATGAATTAAGAAAGTGAAATATAAAATGAGTTAATGTCATTAAATAATAAATGAATGAAGTCTGATAGAATAAAAACTAAATCAAAGTTGTGATTGGAATTGGACTATCAGACTGAACATAAGTTCGGTGGCATAATAATTTGAAGTATAAATGAGTTAAGTATGTGTTGGATATTATTTTGATAAATTGAGAGGGTGAATTAAAATTAAATTTAAAGTAGATGGGCTAACTAAATTAATGAGATTTGATTAAATGAGAATCAAATCAAAGTAAACTTAAGTTTAATGCTGGAATAAATTAAAGTAAATTAACTTAAGCTTAAAATTTATGGAAGCTTGGCTTCGAATAAGGATAAAAGCCCATTATATAAAAGCTTGGATTGAATTAATTTGGGAATGGCTAGTAGTTATACAAGAATGGAATGTGTCGAGCTAAATAGAAGGGGTTGAGAATAAATTAAAATGGAACGGGATTAAATGAAATTGAGGCGGAATCAATTTAAATTGGTTATAAAACTTAAGTAATTATTTATCACATGGATATCATCAAATTGCGTAGAAATGATTGTCGTTTAATGTAAACGAGATTTAATTAAATTCTATGAATTAGTGGAAGCAAATATAATTGATTTTTTTTGAATCAATTGATATGAATACGAGTTTGTTTCGCTTAAAAATGATTTGAATGCAAGCAATTGCATTATAAACCATTAAAATTGAATGAAATGACATATAAATTTGGTTGAAAGCAATTGGATTAGCTTTAAATTATATAAATCGCTTATGGTAAGCGTTTGGTGTTTGATGCTTTTGTAATGCTTGTGTTTCTATTAAAGTTAGTGAAATGCTAATAAATTCTCTATATATAACACTTAAATATTTAAATTGAGTAAGTACAGGTACCTGAAGGCCGTTTGGCTGAATTTGGATTGCACAAATTGCTAAAATTAATAAGCTGCGTGCTTAAAATGCTAAATAAGGTACGCATACGCAATAAAATAGGAAATATGAACTGTTTTTACTTTTTCTGACCGTGTGGGTCGATGTATATATATTTATATCTCTTGTCAAATTGCAAAAGCTCCTCCGTACAAAGGAGGCTCTGCCAAAAATTTTCGAAAATTTTGGAAGTTAGAAATTTTTTGAAAATAAAATAAAATTGGTTAACGACAAAAAAAATTTCAAATTGGGAATTAAAGTAAACTAATAAATGAAATTAATATGAATCAGATATAGATAAAATATTAAATTCAACATTCAAAATTTAAAATAAATTGAATTCGTATAGAAGTGGGGAAAACTAGTTTGAATAGAAATGGAAATGGAAACCTATATAAGAGAATGTATAAACCGATTTGTAAGTTACGATTGAATGTGGTTGCTAAAAAAGATATGCAGGTATTAAAAAAGGGAAAAGAAAGTTGGATTTGATTCCAAAACATAAATGTGAATTGCCCGACAAAAAGGTATGTATTTTAAACTCTGTATGAAATGGATTGGGTTTTTGATGTAGCCACTTGGCGGTTTGTTTTCTTTTTGGAAACTGGGAGCCCGTAGAGGCCTTTTTTAGTAGTACCGAGCTAGCCGCGCAAAGGAGACGTTGGCAAAAAATTTCGGAAATTTAGAGAGCTAGAAAATTTTTGAGGAAAATTTTGATAATTCAAATTTTAGTTTTAAACTGAAATTAGATGATTAAGCAAAGGGATATTGTTTGAAACTATGGAAGGTTTGGGAAGTTGGATAAGGTCATAGTGGGGCTTTAATAAAAGATATTAGTAGGATGTTGAATTTGAGTTTTAGAAAAAATATATAATAATATAAATAAACGGGTATTGGACCGTTCTTCCTAACTAGTAATTTCGGGGACGAAATTCTTCTAAGGGGAGAGGAATGTGACGGCCCAGGATTTCTAGCAATTTAAATTGGAATAGTTAATTGATTTTAAAATATTTAAAAGTTAATCTTAACTTGAATTCAAGATATCAATATTTACTTGATAATTAAATCACTGAATTGTATGGTTTAAATATTGAATTTAATAATTGAAATTGGGTGAATTGTTGAATCTGAGGTTTTAAGCCTGTTTAAAATAATTTGAAAGCTTAGAAAATTTATAATGATAATACTGAAGATAATAAAATTGTTGAAATTTAAATTAAAGGTGATTTGTTCAATTTTAATAATATATCGTTTAAATTGAATTTAAAAATAGCCTTCCGTGGCACAGTCTCGGAATTCGACGAAACCAGTTCCATTGGATCCGTAATAGTTAATTATTATCGGATTTCAATTTTCAAAACGCTTAGAACTATTTTAATCGGTTTAATTTAGAATCGATCGTTTACTTCTGTAACTCGTGTATATGATCGAATTTGCTTTCGAAACATGTTCCATTGTGTTCGGAACGCAGGTAAAACCTTATAAACGCCTGTCGGCACGTCTGATTCGGGTTCGGGTTTTCGCGTAAGCTTAACGGGACGTTTTGAAAATTTTATATTATATAGTAAATTTTGTAGTACTTTTATCAGAGATATTTTATCACCACTCATACACAGGAAGCTACCCAAATCTCTATTTATCTTCGTTTCTCCTCTCTAATCTTCGAACAGAAACTTGAAAAAAAAATGGCGACTGAATGTAAAAAAACAATATCGTTCTCACTTTTTCCCCTCTTAAAGGCCCTTCAATTCAATAGAGCCATCCATTTCTCCTTTTCTTTTCCCCAAAGTCTCGTTCTCTCCTCCGAATCCAACATCGCGACCTGTAACAAAAAAAGGGCCTGCGCTCGAATTCGATGACTTCTTGGGTCACGATGATGGTGGGGAGGGGGGTCGCGGCATCGTTTAGTGAATCGAATCAGTAGTCGCGCAACTCGTGGGAGGCGAGAGTCAGAGGGGGGCGATTGAAATCCTGA
Source organism: Allium cepa (assembly GCA_030765085.1). Lineage (NCBI taxonomy): Eukaryota > Viridiplantae > Streptophyta > Magnoliopsida > Asparagales > Amaryllidaceae > Allium > Allium cepa. The sequence continues at coordinate 182,089,582 of CM060940.1, forward strand.
GGCTTGAGCATCGCGATTTCAGGTCACGCGCGAGCTTGGGTTTCGTTCGTGGGACGAAGCGTTGTGGGTTCGACATTTGGGGCGAGCACTGGGCATTGACGTTGAGCGCAGCGAAAGCCTGTACGTGATGAGGAGGTAGGTGCAATAATTAGGGGATCAATTTTGACGTTTCAAAGCAACGAAGGCCAGATTCAAGGAATCGTTCGTTGGGATTCTTCGTGAAAGAAGTGAATGTTATCAAATACTTAAGGTGAGTAATCTTCACTGATTTGCTGTTTTGGATTTGAGAGAAAACATTTTTAAATGTGTGGGAATAATCAGTAAATCAGTTACCATTATGAGTTGTTAGTTAAATAATTTTGGATTGTTAATCAATGATTAATATTAGTTATTCGAGTGATTAAAGACAAATTTAGTTAAAGTCTATCAATTGATGATGTAATTAGAAATTAGATAGTTTGTAATTAAGAAATAATTAACGAATCAATTTGAAATCAAGTGACTAATTTAAGTTAAGTACTTTGAGAAGTAATTTAAGGATGGGTAATTAAAGGTTATCAAATGATTTATTGATGTAATTAATTCCAGATAATTAATTTTATTAATTAATTAAGGATAATCAATTATGAAGTTTGGAAGGTATAATTACTTAATGTAATTTATAAAGTAAATTAAGGGATGGTTAATAAATGGAAGTAAGTAATTTAGATTTAAATTACTTGGTGAAATTGATAAGAAGGGTAAATACTTAGTAGGAGTAATTGAAGGTAAATTTATCAGGAGATATATTAGAAAAAATTAACTATCCTTAAAACAAATACACTGGTGATAAACTTAAGATGGGTATATAGGGAATGGTAAGTTAATGGAGTGTAACTAATTATTATTAAGTAAGCAAGATTAAAATGATCAATATTGTGGGTTTAATTAATATAATTAATTTAGATATTTAATAATGTAATCAAAGACCGATTAATTAAGTTTGATTAATCCATAATAAATGAATTGTGAGAAATTAATTTATGTAAGTAATTAAGGATTAATGTAATTGAAATAGTTAAGAAATTTATGAAGTAATTAAGATTTCTTATTGGTTTGGTTAAAGATAATGAATATCGTGAAGTTAATTAAAGATAATTACATGAATGCAATTGGAAGAAAATTAATCCAGAGTGATTAATTAAGATGAAAAAAATCATGATGGGTTGACAAATAAATTGTTGTGGAATTAATTAACGAAGCTAAGCGATTGAAGATTGAAATTCAATTTGAATCTATAGAAATCGGATGTATGTGATTAAGCTTTGCGTATGGATGATGTAATGGTATTTGATGTTTTGAATGAGTTGATGTCTCTGATATGAAATGTTGTGTATTTCATTTGGATGACATGAGTTTCGAAGAGACCGGGGTCGGGTATTGGGAAATACCCGAGACCATTTCGAATTTTTATAAATTGATTTGTGAAATCAATAGGCTGGAATTAAATGATTTGAGTGAATTGGATAATTTTTGTCTGAGTTTTGGTACTTAGAAGGTTGATGTGTATAATAAATTATGGATTTGTGAATTTCTTCGAGTTACCTGGGTTTTATATAAATTAATTTCTTGGTATTCCATGTTAGTTGGGTTTACTCACGCTGGTTTCCAGCCTGACCCAGGTGTTACTTTAGTGTAATGCTCGGGTCAGACCGAGTATTACAGATTTTCAGGTTTAACGTTCTGGAGCTCAGGAGGCGAGCTGGTGGCAATATCATATAGAGTATATCCGCTGTATTTATATTATTGTTAATTTGAGTCATGATAATTGTAATTTTTAGTGACTGTATATTATGTGAAACTCTGATGTATATGAAATGTAACCGACAGTTATAATATTCCTTTGTAAACTGTTATTATATATTATATTTTATCCGCTGCGATTGTGAGATGTTTGGTGTTTCCATTCTCCTTCTTCTTCTATCTCTTTCTTCCTTTTTATAACTATCTGGAATTTTCGGGTTAGAAAATTTTGGGTCGTTACAACAGTTATACATAATCATGACATTAGACCGTCGTAAAGACCTGTCTATCCATTACATCCAAATACAACAGCCAAAAGACACAACACAGCGGAAAGATATAGATAGATACGTCTGGACTCCTGCTCCAAGCTATCCAAAATTTATCAAGAAAAACCTTATTACTTGGCTACTCATAAAAATTTGAGTACCCAGGAGTTTAAGAAAAACAGAATAAACTCCGGGTTAGACACGAGTCTGGTGTGAGTAAACGGTTAAGTTGTTTAACTTGAAAAACCTTTTAAAATAAAAGGTATCTCGTAAGACTTTCCACAAATAAACACGGACAAGTTTTACCTTACGATAACCAAAACATTTGATAGGAAATCCAGTTATATTATAATAGTGTCTAGGGTTTTCAAATAAATATTCACATAGCTAAAATTGTTACATGATTAAATTCCAGCACCCTAGCCACAAAGTGGGTTACACAATCAAAACCGTAAAGGGCACGTAGGGATGATGGATTTCCATCAATGGTAAGTCTACTGAGGTACCGCCCGTTATAGTACGTGGCCTAGATCACCGTACCGAGGATCCACCCTGATCCCCTGCAATACAAAGTCGGAGCTACCCCTTACTGGATAGTCCGAATAAGACAATTCCGCGGTTGTGGCCAAACAACCGCCACACAACCGAATAAAAAAGGACCTCTAGACAGGGGAAAATCTTATCCTACTTGGGTGCTACCCACTTAGCCTTGCGTGCACCTCCCCTGTTTTAGCCATTCTCGGTTGATGAGGCTTGAGGCTACGATTACCTTTTAAGAACATATCTTGGAATGCTCATCGTCCTCCATTGACGATTATCTAATAGCATTCATCCATAGAAGTTCATTTTGGGTTCGAACGAAACCGAAGGCATTATCTCGTTACACTCGTTTTGGAATCACCCACAGTGTTAACGACAATAACCCTTGCACTATGAAAATCCATCTCGATCTTCACTTGAGATTTCACAACCTATCGTTTAACTTGGATCGATGTGGTTTTCGGATAATCAAATCTGATATCCGATCCCGATCTCATCGAAATCCAGAAGTTTCTTAAAGGCCAAGTTGTTTAAGGTTTAAACGATTTAATTCAATTCAAGACTTTGAATTTTACAGCATTATCACAGATAAATATCACACATTTATCATAGCTATATCCATAGTATATCACATCACAAAACAACACAGATTATCATACTAGAGATATCAATCAATCCAGACATTCTACACAATCAATCATCCACAAGCAAGTTTTATTAATCCCATACTTATAATTAATTTAATTAACATAAATTAAATTAACAACTTCAAGAATTAGTCTCCTAAACTTGCATAAGTCAATCATTAATTAATTACAACCACTTAATTAATTAGTCATTCCTTAGTTACCTTATAAATCAATTAATTAATCTTTAATTACTGATTAATTATCTCTTAATTATTAATTAATATACCTTATATATTAATTAATAAAACTTAATTACAAATTAATTAGTTCTTAATTACTAGTTAATCAATCTGTAATTAACAGTTAATTAATCCTTAATCACTTAATCTATGATTATAAATTAATTAATCTTAACTACTTAATTAATTAATCCTTAATTATAATTAATAAATCTCTAATTAGTTATAACCCTTAATTATAAATTAATTATTAATTAATTAATTAAATTAATTAATTTCTCTTTAATTTCCTAATTAATTTAATTAATCTTAAATCATTAAAACCTTAACTAACTTTAAGATAAATCATTACCTTTATTAATTACCTAATTATGATTAGCACATATTTTTAAAATATTTATCCTTTTAATTAACACTTAATTACATTTATAAATTAAGTTTTAAAAAACTTACAAATTTAACTTAACAAATTTAAGTTAAACAAATTTTATCACTTCCTTAAATCCAATATTTAAAACATTTATTATGTAAAGAATTAGATTTAAGAAATAAATTTAAACAAGATTTATTTTAAATTTTAAACTTGCTTTTTTTTGAAAAAACTTTTAAAAATTGTTTTAAGACTTGCTTCGGATCCAACCCGATTCCCACCCGAGTCATGGCCCGAGAAATCACCCTTCCTCTTTTTTTCTTTTCAAAACTTAGTTTTTAAATAAAAATTAAAGTTGTAAGATTAACACGCACGTTCTACTCGAATACGAACCCGAGTCTTTACTCGAGTCTCCTCCCACACTACTCGAGCTTCTCCCCGAGTCTAACTCTCCGCAAACCACTGATACCAACCGACCCTTGTGCACCAACACAGTCGATCGTGACGACATCGACCATAGCCGACACCTTCAACCCATCGTCGATCACCTCTACAAATAATTCCGTCCACCCAAGCATTACCACAAAGCCTAAATCGAAAACGAGCAAACTCGAGCGACCTGGAACCAGACCCTTCGCCTGAATTGTAATAACCCAAAATTTTTAATAAATATTTTTATTCATTTTATTTAAAAACTTTGGCGTTTAATTATTTAAAAATTTGAATTTTTAGATTTACCTGAATTGGTTATAAATCAATTGCCCAATTTTATTTAATATAAACAAGTTCTGGAATTTTAGAATTTTTTTGTCAATTTTTGACTTTAACTTGAAATTTTAAAATTTAAATTCTAACTTCCAATCTTTTATCTAAACTCTATATATATTTACAAAGTTTGTTCCGCTTTTGTTTCATTTAAATGGGTCATATACTTCGTAAATTATGTAATAAATAATATATCCGTTGCTTGTTTATTTCTTTGGCGGTATATAAATGGTACGTTATTTACTGTATGATTCTTTAGCATATATTTTATTAAATAAACAAGAAACAAATAAATTTAAAATACGTTACTTTGTTATAAATTTTGGACACATGGTTCAACTAATTTATTGCCTCTACAATACACACTCTTTTGATTACTTGCCTTAGCTGTTAAAGTAATCAACCGTGCATTTTAAAAGGAATTAAAAACCTTACCCTGAAATTCACGTGTCATGTTTCACCTCTTTTCCACTTTCCATTTACTTCTCCTTATATAACAGGAATAAAATGCTTAAATTCCTATTGCCGTTACAATTTTTTTTATTTCATGCCATTTTTCCACTTAATCAATGTGGGATTCTCTGATAAATACAACTCACGTACACAATACCTTCTGCATCTCAATCGGTCTTCATCTTGTCACCTGAGCTTCCTCCGCAAGTGAGGGCCCCATGCATTTTTTCTTTTTTTCTTTTGTTTCAATTGACTGTTCCACATAAGTGCTCAGCAAATCCACCTTGCACAACCGGCCTGCGCCTCTCCACCTCCAGTACGGTCTCCCCCCTCCGATGTGGCAGTTCTGGCTGAAAAAAATTGAGGTGAAGTTCATCACCACAAACCCTATTGCTAGCCTTGTTGATCCCCTTACATCTCTTCCTCCATCAAGTGAAGCCACAGCCACCTCGTCTAGCATGTGACGCCGCACCTGACCTTAGCCGCACCTCCAAGCGGTGATGGTCCAATTGGACCGAGCCCATGCACAGCCAAGCCACCTTCGGTTTAGGTCCAAACAAATGAGGCAATTGCATTTCACCAATTTTCCTGTTGAAAACACAACCTATATTCCTCAACTTCCCGATGCCCTGCGAGGTTTTCGAGTCTTGAATTTGGACATGGCCGAGCCATATGGGTTGGTGGTGGAGTCGTGTGGTGAAGGGACTGAATAAATGGTTATTCATATCATCTTATTCAATCTTGTTTTCTAGTTTTTCTTTATTAAAAATTGACATATTTGTATGTGTGGTAACATACTTAGTTTTGCTTTATTTTGTATTTCAAGATTTGAATCTGGTTGTCGCATCCTCTAAAATCTGATCGTGCTTTCCTTGCGCTTTTCTGTGTGGATATCATTATTTTTGAATCAAATCTCCAGCGTCGTAGAGGTGAGTATTCACGGTTGACATTCATATTTTAGAATTGTTAATTGATAGCGAGTGAAACTGTAGGATTGTTATATAATATTATACTTGCCTGTGATATGAATTTTATGATCTTAATCCCTGTTATAAAATTTTCATATCATCCGCTATGTTATATGCTGTTATACGGTTTATTTATTTCTGTTTACCACACTGCAAGTTCCCTGAAGAGTAGAATCACTATAGGTTGAAATGATACATACCGAACGGACTTTAGAATAAGGAAAAAATGGAGTCCAAGTTAAGTAAATAAAATATGATTATTTAATATAAATTTGAATTTAAGGTGAATTAATAAAGTGTTATTGAGTTTTCTATGGATTAAATGGTTAAATAAATGAATACTTAAAAATGTAATTTGAAATATAACTCAATTTATAAATGTTAATAAAGTAAAGTTAAGAAATAAATTGGAAAATAAGTTATATTTGAAATGGTAGTCAAACTTAATTGTTAAGTAAATTTTTAAAATACAATGATTAGAAAATTTTGCACTTGACTTTAATAAGTGAAGCATTAAGAAATTTGATATTTATTTGTGAAACTTACTTTATAAAAATCATAAATTATTGGGTATTTTAAATGACCATTTTAAAGTGGAAAAATATGATTTTATGTGTTAAATTGGTTTAAGTTTAAGTTTAATTGTTGCTGAAATCGTATTGAAATCTAAAAATTTAATTAACCTATAATCTGTTGCAAGGGATATTACAGCACTTCGTAAGTGTTGTAGTTGATGCAAATAAACTAAAGGCTAAAATTTACTAAGGGCTACGGATTTGGTAAGTGCTGTATTTGCAGAACTAAACTAAACTTGAAATAAATAAAAGAGCTACAGTAGCACTTGTTAAGTGCTGCAGTTGGCTGAAATGAGATTTTGAATATAATTGAACTGAATAAAATAAACTCAAAAAAGGCTAAACTTTTGGGATTGAATATTTGATTTGTAAGTATAATAAATTCACTTTTAAATAGTTTAAAATGAAGTACCTTGATTTGAAGTATAAACTATTTCAAAATTTATAACCACAGGTAATAATAACGTTGGTTCTTAAAGACAGGGATCAGATATGGACATACTCTTTGTCGATACCGAAAACCACTTTGACAACTGTATACGTGGTGGAGATTCCAGAATGAAGTAGGATGGTGGCGACGTTTTGTTGAGGTATGTACGTCGACCCGACTCCCGTGAGTTGGCATAAGGTGGCTAAAATAGGAGCGATTCCGGGCCGGTAAGATATCCCCTCTTACAGGACAAACTTCTTCATATGCCATTCCATTACTTTGTGATTGTTTGGTGCACACCTTTGATTTTCAGGAGTGTGGATCGAGGTGGGTGGTAGTAGCAGCTACGCGTCACCACCAGTCCGGATAGTAATTGGTATATCTACCCCGGCATTGCCTAGTTGTGCCGTGCCACCTACCCTAGCGAGCCTTGTACGAGTTTTATTTGTGTCGTACCTATGGAGTATCTTCTCGTAGCCTCCCGATCAGGAGGTACGCAGGTACTGTATAGACTATTGGCACTATTATGTGTTAAGGGCTATATGGGTAACCCCTTAACGCTATTTAAAAGTAAGTTTATTGTAACGTCCCGGAAATTTTCGACTTTCGAAAATTCAACATCGATACTCACTTTATCGACTGCCAAGAAATCGAAGGCCGGAAACCCGAAATGTTATGATTTAAGAAAAGGAAAGAGGTAGAAGAAGAGAGGAAAGATAGAAAATAGGGAGAAGAAAATAACAGAACAATAACAGAATCTCACAATCGCAGCGGAACAACATATAATAAATAAATGAATAATCTTTAAACAAAGAACTATATCAGTTATCACATTTTGTACATTACATTACATCATCATCAGAGTGTACAACAACATACAACAATAAATAGTGCAGCGGAAAAAGAAATACTATAAATTAGTAATACGCCATGCCATCCATCTTGCCTCCAGCAACTCCAGAATATCCTGATAAACCTAACTCTTGACTGCCCGTGTAGAAATTGGTGGGCACCCAAAGTTTAGGAAGGAAAACAATAAACTCCGAGTCAGTCATGTGACTGGTGTGAGAACTCAAAACAGTTTATTTATCTTTAAAATCAAAATAGAGGAATATTTTTAAAATCAATTCGCAATGCTTTTAAAAATGAGACTACCATAAGGCCTCCCGCACACACACACACAATGCAAACGTAGAATCGGAGGAGATTTCTCCTTATGATAGTCAAAGATGCTTGATACGTATTTAAAAAGAACATTTGATATTATTATTAGTGCATAGTGTAGGAAAAATTCATTTTGAAAATAAAGATATAAATCTTAGCCAGCATAGACATTCCGCACTTATGCCTACTATAGCTACCATGTTCAATAGCAGGTTACCGCCACATTCCATGGCAGGTTATACAACTAAAACCGTACAAGTCTTGTATTGTTTCTTTGGATTTCCAACGAATGATCAGGCCAAGGAACTTCCCATTGCCACATGAGAATGCCTCTGGAAGGACATCCCCAAGAACCAAACCGGATCTCTACCAACACAAGGCCGGGTTACCCCTAACTGAGTAACAACTGACCGAGTATGCCATCCCCCGGTCCTTTGGGACCTTTTACCCGAGCGCTCGCAATCAATTCACATAATCATAAAGTGTTTTCAACATGAGTAAGTATCTGGGCTCCATACCATGATACCACCCTTTTCCAGAAGGAAATGCACATACCCTAAAGGGCGCTACCCCTCATAACCTTGCTGCATCTTTCCTGTTTTGACCATTCCCGAGGTGTGAGGCTCGACGAAGTCACGTCCACAAAAACATACTTTATACAAAAGCCATGCTTTGGGTCAACAAATGATTATAGAAATGATCACCAAGATAGACGATCAAACAAATGATCCTATCCCAAATAATCAACACAATGATCATTTCACAGCAACACTCAGCATGTCACATTACCAAATTGGGAATATATCACTGATAACCTTCAACTACATAACCTCTGAGCTCGTACGTCTCAGAGAAGGGTGTTAAGCTAAAAGAATAAATTCTCCGCCACCAACAGAAATATATTTGAAAGAAATCTGCTTTATATCTCAACTTGTAACGTCAGACATACAATCCATACAAGTCTATTCCGGGCTCGAACAGAACCGAAGGCACTTACAAAGAAGTCCTTGCAATCCGGATATCCACAATCCTGATCGGATTTCCCATCACATATGGAGAACTCAATACCGGAGCAACTCGGTGCAGAGTCAATCGACAGGTCATCCTATCGCTCTCGCAAATACCGGGTCTTCAACACCGATCTTCAATGCTATCCATTACGTCGTATCACTATTCGGAATGGGTAATCCGAATAACGAGCGCAATAATTTAAAAATAAGTGTAGCATTCAACTTCAACAATCACAACAAATACCTTTCAAAGGTAAATATTGATAGTCGGTTATTGAACTATCAATGGATATGCACAACATCACCAGATTCCAAATAATTTTCCAAATTATTTATTTTCCAAAATATCTTTACAAGATATATAATTTTCAATATCTCAAAAATAAATCAATATTTATTTTTAACAAATTCCACTTTCCATTTATAAATTCCATAGTGAATTTATATTTCACAATATCTACTGATATACGATTTCAATTATTCATTTTCAATTTATCTTCAAAAAGATAAATTCTCAAATATTCACTTTATATTGGAAAACATTTCCATAATTATTTAATAAGTAATTCACAAATCTTTTTATTTTCTACACTTGGAAAATATTCAGTATACTTAAATCAAAATTAAGTATATATTTCATTCTTTAAGGAAATCATTCTCTTAAACATATTTATTTGGGCCAAAACAAATGTTGCGTAAAACATCGTTACGACATCCCAAAATCACTAGTATAGGGATTCGAAATTAAAATAGATATATAAATCCCAATACTATACAAAACATTTCCTTTCGGAAATCATTTACTATAACAACAGTGTTATAGTCTACCATTTCCTTCTATTTCTCGAAAACGTCTATTTCAACAATAAATGTTGAAATCTATGGTTTTGAATCTTAACACATTTTAAAACATCGTTAGATCGTTTTAATTCTATTTAAAACATCAAATCTAAACATTTTCTTTAACATATTATTCACTATTCAAAAACGTGAATATACTACGTTAGCAAATTTCATCCTTTTATTCATTTTATTTCAAAGGATTATTCACAGTCAAAAACGTGAATATAACTCCATTAACAGGTTACAACAATTTACTTATCAAAATAAGTCGTTTGCGAATTTATAAAACAATGTTTATAAATTCCATTTCTATTTATTTTATAACTACTTCCTTTATAAATTCCTTTATTAACCTATCTCAATTCATATCTCAATGACATACTAAAGATTCATATTATAAGTGAAATACTTATAATTTATTTGCTTGCAAAAATCGTTCCTTTGAACTTCATACTTATAAATCTTTTTATATAAATCAATTTATATTATTCTTTTAAAACATCTTTAATCTCCTTTATAATTTCATCATTTTTATTTATAAAATAATTAAATTTTATAAACCCTATATTTTCAACTTTTTATAATAATTCAAAAATCTCGATTAACTATTTTATAAAATCATTAGCCTCATATTTTCAAAAATCAACCTTTAACTGTATTTCCCAAAAATCATAATTTTTATAACATTAAAAATTATAACGTTTATTTATTTAAAATGAATCAATTTCCAAACATATAGTATATTTTCAAAAATCACTTTAAAAATCATTTTAAAGTTCCAAATTTGGTCCAATGATGCTACATACCAAATAGTCAATCACGACAACAATGATATCATATATCGATATGATAATCCATCAAATATCAAAATATTTGAAATCAAATAAATACCGTTGAGGAATTTAGTTGGATCCCTCCAACCTGTTTTCCTGCATCCACAAACATTAGCACAATACTAATTTCCGTTCCAGTACGGAATTATCGCGGTATATGGGATTTATAATATTATCCTCTTAATAGACGGCGCAATAGGGTCTCATCCGCTATACAAATGCGGGAAATCAATAACTGCAATATATACATATGCCAATATATATATATTACTATTATATATAATACCAATTTCACTGTTTACGAAATATTCGTGGTATATGTTTTTAATAAATAACATCCGCTTACTAACGGCGTATAATGTCTATTTTAACAATCAATAGATAACAACCATCATTTAAACATGCATTCAAGAATTTTAAATCTAACTATTAAAATAAAATCGAAACTGATCCGATTGAGTGAGAAGTTCTCACCTTGATTTCAATTTCGTTTTAGCGATTTATTTCGAATAAAATTAAACGGACGTTTAATTTTACCCAAAATTCTCACTAACTCCAAACGACTCCAATCCAACTCCATCGCGTAGTGCTAGTCCATACGATTCCAACGTAACTGGTTTCACGCGTTTTCGACCTCGTATGAAAAAGATATGCATTTATGAAGTTACACGATTTATATATATATATAATTTACAAATTAACTTTATAATTATAAACCTACATCTAATTATCACCGTTAGATCTCCATCCCCTGCATCAGAACCGCACACCCCTTCTTCCCACGCGCGTATCTTTCTTCCAGGTTGCCGAACGCAACATGAACCCATTTTCGAAAATTAGGGTTCGATTTTTCGATTTTTACGTGCAACATGAACACGATCAAACACTCCCACCTCGAAGCCACGACCAAGACCCATACTCGGCTGCAGTACCATAGAGCTCGGCACCCCATATGCGTGGGAATTCGTGCGCAACTTCTAAGAGAACGCGGCCAATTTGAAGATGATCCGTAGCTCCAATCGCGATCTCCACCGTTGGATGTAAAGCCCTCGACGAGCTCTCGATCTTTGTAGTTGAAAGTTTCCTCTAAATGTCTGTGGATTTGAAGAGATCAAGGGGAGAAGCATGTGAATTTTCTGGCCTTCGGTTCTGGGAAGTGGCGGCTAGGGTTTAGGTTTTTTTTTTTTGTGAGGGTTACAACTCCTTTTATAGAAAATCGAACGTAAACACTATTCATTCCGGGTTTTTCGAACTCCGATTTACGCGCCGTAACCAGCGTTTCTAGGGTTTACCCCACGTTCCGGACACAATGGAACAGGTTTCAAAAGCTAATTCGAACATCTATGCAAGTTATGGCAATAAACGTTCAATTTGAATTAAACCGATTTAAACGATTTTCTAGGCGTTTTAATTTGTACCGGACAAACGGTAAATCCAATTGACACGAAATTTTAAACCATACAATAATATCACATTACGGATCCGATGAAACTGGTTTCGTCGAAATCCGAGGCTTTTTGAAAAATGGCTATTTTAACTCGCCAAATTAATATTAAAACAATTTTGATGCGTTTCGAGCTGCCACGATCAAACGATAACTCCGATTGACACGAAAATTGAAATCCGATAATAACAAACTATTACGGATCCAATGGAACTGGTTTCGTTCAATTCTGAGACTGTTCAAAAATTGACTACTTTCACTAGTCGATTTTAATATTAAAATATTCAGTTTTCACAAATAAACTTTAAATTCAATTTTAAAAGTTCTATAATATCATTCTAACTTCAATATGATAAAATAAAATTTTACAAATCATTTTCAATCATATTTAACCCAATTTTCAATTATTTCCATAATTTAACATATTAAATTATCGATTTAATTATTCAATTAAATCCAATTATTCAAATAAAAATTTATTCGACTTATAAATTCACTTATTAATATTTAAAATTAATTAAATATTCAAATTTTAATTACTAAAAATTCTGGGTCGTTACATTTATTTTACTAATAGACACTATTATATAATAGTAAAATATTACTACATAGTAATAGTTTAACGAATCCTTAGGGGATGGACGGTCCCAAGAATCCTTTAAGTTACTTGTACTTTATATTATAGTTCACTTGAGTTGGTTTACACTGTATAAGTATGTATGTCCTGACTCAAGCGTTTATGTTTTATCTTACGCTCGGGTCAGCCTGAGTATAGTTTGGACTTCATTTCCTGGAGCTAGGACTGCTGGAGATCATCATTATCGATCTGCTATCTATCTTTCTATTAAATCTTTTATCTTAGCCTATGTAATTGAGAAAAATGAATTTGGGATTTTCTGTGGTGGTTTCAAACTGCATTGGTTTTAAGACTATCTAATTTTCACTTATTTTGGGACTATGTTGGTAGTGGCTTCATGAACCACTATGGTATTTTATTTCCGCTGCGAGTTATTCTGATTTTATACGTGTCTGTGATTCTGTGATTGGTTTTATTTGCTCCAAATTATATTACAATCTTCTGTTTTGAATTATTCAAATCAAACATGTATGGATTTATTGTCAATTTGAATGGTCCAGAATAGGGGGTCGTTACGGTTGGTATTAGAGCTTTGGATTTAGGCAAACCATAGCATGCGGATCAAAAACTCATTAGAGATTGGGTAAAAATGCCCTAGAATGAGTGAAGTAAATCTAATAACTCTTTCCTTGTGAGAGAATGTATTTTAAAGTATAAAATGATTTTTCAAAGAGTTTTAAAGAGTATTTTGATATAATTTTTTTTGTTTTGCAAATTTTTCTAACTTCTTCCTTTGATTATCCGCCTTATTGGAAACTTGATGGTTCGGGATATTTAATTCCCGCTGAATCTTATCTTGTTTTATCTAGTCTTGTCTTTGTTTCTCAATTACCTCTATCCTAAATAAATTCATTCTTGATCTTTTAGGATGGATCATAGGAACACAAGAGGTAGGGGACGTGGTGCTGCCCTAGCTCCTGCACCCGCTGCCCCAGTTAGGTTCACTAAGCTGTGCAAGGAATATACTGAGCTTGGTGGCATCAAGTTCACAGGATCTGAGAGCATAATTGAAGCTCAACAATGGTTGAGGGACATATAGAGAATCTTCTCCGGTCTTGAGATCACTAATGCCCAGCAGCGTCAGTTGGCAGCTTGGCAATTGAAAGGAGCCGCTTTGGATTGGTGGCTGTCAGTTACAGCTCACACCGCTGAGGCTGACATTATTTGGGAACAATTTAGGTATCTTCTTCGGTTATTCAAGTTTGGTTCAGTTTCTTCCCTTTTGAAATATGTCTTATATCTCTTATCGTGCTTTAGGGATGCTTTTCTTGTGAAATGGATGCATGAAGTAGGAAAGTCTCAACTGTATCGGGAATTCATGGATTTGAAACAAGGCGATATGTCCTTTACCGAATATGAAAGGAAATTCAATGAGTTATCGCAGTATGGCCTTAATCTGATAGACACTCCTCTCAAGAAAAATGAGAAGTTTATTGCTGGTGCACGCCTCGAGTACTATGATCGCCTCGTTACCCACGTGCACGGTACTTTCACCTCTCTAATGGACATAGCCATTAGATATGAGAATCCTACCTCTAAGGACCCTCCAGCTGCCCGGTCTGCCCATCTCAGTCTTCTGGTAGTTCCAAGAAGAGAAAGCCCCACTTCCACCATCGACAGAGGAATCCGAATAGGACTCCAGGGTTAGGATCGTCTTCTTCGTCTCAGAGGTAGCCTGTAGACCTATCTACCATTAATTGCTACCGATGTGACCAGAAGGGACATTATGCAAATAGTTGTCCTACCTTGGGTGCTGCTATTCCTCCTCCACCTTAGTTGTCCAGCGCGACCTCTGCCACACCTATCTGCAGCTTGGACATTTTAAGAAGGACTACCCTACTTAGAAGAAGGGTAAGGCATCAGGTATTTTTGATGTGACTTCTGCATCTTCTCCACCCCCACCGCCTGCACCTGCACCTGCTCCGGCTCCTAGCGATGACCAAGGTACACTTCATGGCACTTTTACTTTGTTTAAATCTCCTGTTCGTGTTTTATTCGATATTGGAGCTTTCCATAGCTTTATTTCATTGGATCTTTGTAATAAATTTGAGCATCTCCTTTCTCCCGAGTTTGCTTCTATACCTTTATGTGTTTCAAATCCTATTGGAGGTCCTGCAAATATTAGTAGAATTTGCAAGCAAGTGAAGCTTATCTATTTTGAGCACTGTTTCGCTGGTGATTTCTATGTTCTGGGTTTTGACGCTTTCGATCTATTGCTTGGGGTGATTGGCTGAATAGGCATGACGCCCATATCTCTTGTAGTTCACGAACTGTTTCTCTTAAAGACGATTTTGGTAATTCTTTGGAGATTCAGTGTAGTTTGCCCCAGGATTTTGCTGGCATCTTTATTTATTCTCTAGATGCTTCTCCTGGTGATCTTCATTCGACTCGTGTAGTCAAACTATATCCCGATATATTTGGTGAAGTCATTTCTTTATCTCCTAAGCGGGAAATTGATTTCCGTATTAATCTTATACCCAGAGCTCGACCTGTAGTTCTTCCACCTAGAAGGATGGCACCCCGTGAGAAGGTTGAGTTAAGGAAGCAAATTCAGAACCTGTCCTCTAAAGGTCTGATCAGATCTAGCTTTTCGGAATAGGGAGCAGTAGTGGTTTTCGTCACCAAGTCTGATGGTTCCCTTCGGATGTGTGTTGATTATATGGAGCTGAACAAGCTCACTATGAAAAACAGATATCCTATGCCTCGCATTAATGATATATTTGATAAGCTCTATGGAGCTACTGTTTTCTCTCAGCTTGATCTTGCCACAGGTTTTCACCAACTCAGAGTTGCTGAGCAGATCATTTCCAAAACTGCTTTCCCCACTGAGAATGGTTTCTTCGATTGGTTAGTTATGCCTTTTGGTTTAACTAACGCTCCTGCTTTCTTTGTTGATTTGATGAATTGTGTCTTCCATGATGTGCTCAATAAATTTATTCTAGTCTTTATTAATGATATACTTGTTTTCTCCAAGACAAGGAAAGCGCATGAGTCGCATTTGAAGTATGTTCTAGAAACTCTTCAAAATAATCAATTGAAGGCTAAATTCTCGAAATGCCATTTCTGGGAAAATGAAGTCCGATTCCTTGGGCATATCGTTTCTAGTGATGGAGTTTCTATTGATCTAGTCAAGATCGCTGCGATCAATGTAAGTCTTTCCCTCCTTCTCTTTCAAAATTTGATCACACTGTCTTTTTCTGGGGTCCTTATTTCTCCTTATTCTGTTATAGGATTAGGAAACGCCTAAGACTCCAATGGATATTTGCAGTTTTCTAGGCCTTGCCGGTTACTATCGGAGGTTCATTGAGAACTTTTCTCGGATTTCTGCACCTCTCACTGCTCTAACTCAAAAGAATGCTAAGTTTATATGTGATGATAAGTGTAAAGCAGCATTCGAAGAGTTAAAGAATAAGCTTACTTCCGCACCAGTGCTTACCGTTTCGAACGAAAATGAGGGATTAATGGAATACATCGATACATGTCGCGAGGGTTTGGGAGCAGTATTGATGCAAGATGGGAAGGTGATTGCTTATGCTAGTCCCCAGCTGAAGGCCCATTAGGCCAACTATGCAGCTCATGATTTAGATTTGCTAGCTGTTGTTTTTGCATCGATGCTTTGGAGACATCATCTCTTGGGTGCTAAGTTTGACCTCTTCACTGATCATCAGTCTTTGAAGTATATCTTCACCCGGAAGGATTTGAATCAGCGTCAAGTTTGGTGGCTTGAGTTTCTTGCTTCTTACAATCTTGAAATTAACTATATCCCTAGGAAAGCTAATGTTACGGCGGATGCTTTGAGTAGGAAGAAGTCCTTATTGTGTGAGCTGGTTGTTTCTTCCCCTCTTGTGGACCGTATCAAAGCCAAGCAGAATGAGGATGAGATGCTTAGGCATATGAAAGGAAGTGTCCATAGCAGAGTTGGTGGTAGTAGTTCGGAGGGTAGTGGAGCTCAGATCGATGATAGGGGGTTTGAGGATTAATAATTGGATTTGTGTCCCGAATGTCGATGGTTTAAGGCAAGAGTTACTTTGGGAACATCATCAATTCAGACTTTCCATTCATCCTGGTGTGACGAATATGTACCAGGATTTGAAGAAGCTCTATTGGTGGAATGGTATGAAGCGAGATGTCTCTATCTTTGTTAGCAGGTGTATGACTTGTCAGCAAGTCAAGGCGGATCATCAGAAAACCCCTTGTTTGTTACAGCCTCTTGAGATTACCAATTGAAAGTGGGAGAAAGTTTCTATGGATTTCATAGATGGGTTACCGAGATCTAGGAGGGGAAATGAGAGCATCTGGGTTATTGTGGATAGACTAACCAAGTCCGCTTATTTTATTCCGGTCAAGTCTACCCATTCGGCTTCGAGCTTATCTGAGATTTATATGAGGGAGATTGTTCGCCTCCATGGTGTTCCCCTAAGCATTGTTTGCAATCGAGACCCTATCTTTACCAGTCAGTTTTGGAAAGCTTTCCAGGAATCTTTGGGTCTCATCTGAATCTGAGCACTGTTTACCATCCGCAGACCGACGGTCAAACGGAGCGAGTAAATCATATTCTAGAGGATCTTCTTCATGCTTGTATTTTGGATTATAGAGGATTTTGGGAAGATCATCTCCATCTTGTTGAATTTACATATAATAATAGTTATCAGGCTAGTCTTAAGATGTCTCCGTTTGCTGCTCTTTACGGGCGATCTTATAGATCTCCATCTTGCTGGATTGAATCTCCGATTGAGATGATTTTGGAAGCTTCGTAGAAAGTTGAGGAGATTAAGAGGAGGTTAAGGAATGCTCAGGATGGGAAGAAGAAGTACGCTGATCATCATAGGAGAAGTTTGGAGTTTGTTGTCGGTGATCTGGTTTTCCTTAAGGTCTCTCCCTTAAGGAATGTGGTTCGGTTTGGGCGTAGAGGGAAGCTTGCTGCTAGGTTCATCCGTCCTTTCCGCATCTTGGAAAGGATTGGGTCTCTTGCTTATCATATGGATTTGCCCAAGAAATTCACTGGAGTACATAATGTATTCCATGTATCACACGTTCCTCGTTATCTACATGATCCATCAATTATTATCTAGCCTTCTTCTCTTGATAGTTTGGATATTGAGCCTAATCTGACTATTGAGAGGAAACCGCTTTGTATCGTCGATCGAGGTACGAAGAAGCTAAGAAGGAAATCTGTCAGCCTGGTCATAGTGCAGTGGAGCACTAATGAACGGGATTGCAATTTGGAGACAGAGGAGAATATACGTGCTTCGAATCCAAAATTGTTTGTTTCAGGTACTTTTCTCTATTATCTTATCTTCCTTTGTTTCCCTTCTTTCGTTCCTTTTCAAGGACAAAATATTTTGAGTGGGGGAGAGTGTAGCAACCCAAAATTTTTAATAAATATTTTTATTCATTTTATTTAAAAACTTTGGCTTTTAATTATTTGAAAATTTGAATTTTTGAAATTACCTAAATTGATTATAAGTCAATTGCCCAATTTTATTTAATATAAACAAGTTCTGGAATTTTAGATTTTTTTTTCAATTTTTGACTTTAATTGAAACTTTAAAATTTACATTCTAACTTCCAATCTTTTATCTAAACTCTATATATATTTACGAATTTTATTCCGCTTTTTTTTCATTTAAATGGTACATATACTTTGTAAATTAAGTAATAAATAATGTTGAAAAAATAATAATAAAATATTACGTTTTATTTGATACATTTTATATCCGTTGCTTGTTTATTTCTTTGGCGGTATATAAATGGTACGTTACTTACTGTATAATTCTTTAGCATATATTTTATCAAATAAATAATAAACAAATAAATTTAAAATACGTTACTTTGTTATAAATTTTTGACACACGTTTCAATTAATTTATTGCCTCTATAATATGCACTCTTTTGATCACTTACCTTAGCTGTTGAAATCATCAGTCGTGCATTTTAAAAGGAATTAAAAACCTTACCTCAAAATTCACATGTCATGTTTCATCTCTTTTCCACTTTCCATTTACTTCTCCTTATATAATAGGAACAATATCCTCAAATTCCTATAGCCGTTACAATTTTTTTTTTATTTCTTTCCATTTTTTCAGTTAATCAACATGGGATTCTCTGATAAATACATCTCATGTACACAATACCTTCTAAATCTCAATTGGTCTTCATCTTCTCGCGTGAGCTTCCTTTGTAAGTAATGGCCGCATGCATTTTTTTCTTCCTTTTCTTCTTTCTTGTTTTTCTTTTGTTTCTATTGACTGTTCCACATAAGTGCTCGGCAAATCTACCTTGCACAACCGGCCTACGCCTCTCCACCTCTAGTACGGTCTCCCCCCTCCAATGTGCCAGATCTGGCCGAAAAAAATTGTGGTGAAATTCATCACCACAAACCCTATTGCTAGCCTTGCCGATCCCCCTACATCTCTTCCTCCATCAAGTGAAGCCGCAGCCACCTCCTTCAGCATGCGACGCCGCACCTGGCCCTCGCCGCACCTCCAGGCGGTGATGGTCCAATTGGACCGAGCCCATGCACAACCGAGCCACCATCGGTTTAGGTCCAAACAAATGAGGCAATTGCATTTCACCACTTTTCCTGTTGAAAACACAGCCTATATTCCTCAACTTCCCAATGCCCTACGAGCTTTTCACGTCTTGAATTTGGATATGGCTGAGCCATATAGGTTGGTGGTGGAGTCGTGTGGTGAAGGGGCTGAGTTGCTGATTGTTCATATCATCTTATTCAATCTTGTTTTCCAGTTTTTCTTTATTAAAAATTGATATATTCATATGTGTGGTAGCATACTTAGTTTTGCTTTATTTTGTATTTCAAGATTTGAATCTGGTTGTCGCATCCTCTAAAATCTGATTATGCTTTTCTTGTGCTTTTCGGTGTGGATATAATTATTTTTGAATCAAATCTCCAGCATCGTAGAGGTGAGTATTCACGCTTGACATTCATACTTTTAGAATTGTAAATTGATAGCGAGTGAAACTGTAGGATTGTTATGTAAAATCATACTTTCCTGTGATATGAATTGTATGATGTTAAACCCTGTTATAAAATTGTCACATCATCCGCTATGTTATATGCTATTATATTATATGCTGTTATATGGTTTATTTATTTCTGTTTATTACACTGCAAGTTCCCTGTAGAGTAGAATCACTATGGCTTGAAATGATACATACCTGAACGGACTTTAGAATAAGGAAAAAATCGTTATGGGCTAAAATGATAGGCTTGAGCGATATTTATTTTATTTATTTATTTATTTATTTAACTTGGGATTTAGGGTTTGAAATGATAGAACCCAGATTTTTTTATAAATTACGGATTGAAGTGATATATTATCCGTATCACCTGACCTAGATTAGAAAATATTATACCGACCCGTGGTTATTTTATACATATTTTCTGGAAATTTTAAGTATTTTTAATTTTTAATATTATAATATTTTAATTTAAATTGAAATAAAAATGATTTTTATAAAGTGTTGGTGATTTTCAACAAGTTAAATATGTAAATAAATGAATGGTTAAGTTGGAATTTGAAGTATGAATTTATTTTGGAATTTTTTATTTTGTTTAAAAATGGAGTTCGAGTTAAGTAAATAAAATATGATTATTTAATATAAATTTGAATTTAAGGTGAATTAATAAAGTGTTATTGAGTTTTGTATGAATTAAATAGTTAAATAAATGAATACTTAAAAATGTAATTTGAAATATAACTCAATTCAGAAATGTGAATAACGTCAAGTTAAGAAATAAACTGGAAAATAAGTTATATTTGAAATGATAATCAAACTTAATTGTTAAGTAAAATTTTAAAATACAATGATTAGAAAATTTTGCACTTGACTTTAATAAGTGAAGCATTGAGAAATTTGATATTTATTTGTGAAACTTACTTTATAAAAATCAAAAATTATTGGGTATTTTAAATGACCATTTTAAGATGGAAAAATATGATTTTATATGTTAAATTGGTTTAAGTTTAAGTTTAATTGTTGCTGAAATCGTATTGAAATCTAAAAATTTAATTAACCTAAAATCTGTTGTAAGGGATATTACAGCACTTCGTAAGTGCTATAGTTGATGCAAATAAACTAAAGGCTAAAATTTACTAAGGGCTATTACGATACTTAGTAAGTGGTGTGGTTGCAGTACTAAACTAAACTTGAAATAAATAAAAGAGCTACAGTAGCACTTGTTAAGTGCTATAGTTGGCTGAAATTAGATTTTGAATAGAATTGAACTGAATAAAATGAACTCAGAAAAGGCTAAACTTTTGGGATTGAATATTTGATTTGTAAGTATAATAACTTCACCTTTAAATAGTTTAAAATGAAGTACCTTGATTTGAAGTATAAACTATTTTGAAATTTATAACCACGGGTAACAATAACGTTGGTTCTTAATGAGATCTGGATCAGATATGGACATACTCTCTGTCGATACCGAAAACCACTTTGACAATTGTATACGTGGTGGAGATTCCAAAATGAAGTAGGATGGTGGCAACGCTCTGTCGAGGTATGTACGTGGACCCGACTCCCGTGAGTTGGCAAAAGGTGGCTAAAACATGAGCGATTCCGGGCTAGTGAGGTAGTCCCTCTTATCGGACACACTTCTTCGAATGCCATTCCATTACTTTGTGATTGTTTAGTGCGCACCTTAGATTTTTGAGAGTGTGGCTCGAGGTGGGCGGTAGTAGCAGCTACGCGTCACCACCAGTCCGGATAGTAATTGGTATATCTACCCTGGCATTGCCTAGTTGTGTTGTGCCACCTACCCTAGCGAGCCTTGTACGAGTTTAATTTGTGTCACACCTACGGAGTATCTTCTCATAGCCTCCTGATCGGGAGGTATGCAGGTACTGTATAAACTATTGGCACTATTTTGTGTTAAGGGCTATATGGGTAACACCCTTAATGCTATTTAAAAGCAAGTTTATTTCACTAATAAACACTATTATAATAGGAAAATATTACTACATAGTAAATAGTTTAACGGATCCTTGGAGGATGGGCGGTCCCAAGCATCCTTTAAGTGACTTGTACTTTATATTACAGTTCACTTGAGTTGGTTTACACTGTATAAGTATGTATGTCTTGACTCGAGTGTTTATGTTTTATCTTACGCTCGGGTCATCCTGAGCATCAGTTTGGACTTCATTTCCTGGAGCTAGGACTGATGGAGATCATCACTATCGATCTTCTATCTATCTTTCTATTAAGTCTTTTATCTTAGCCTATGTAATTGAGACAAATGAATTTGGGATTTTCTGTGGTGGTTTCAAACTGCATTGGTTTTAAGACTATGTAATTTGTACTTATTTTGAGACTATGTTTGTAGTGGCTTCATGAACCACTATGGTATTTTATTTCTGCTGTGAGTTATTCTGATTTTATCTGTGTGTGTGATTGGTTTTATTTGCTCCAAATTATATTGCAATCTTCTGTTTTGAATTATTCAAGTCAGACATGTGTGGATTTATTATCGATTTGAATGGTCCAAAATAGTGGGTCGTTACAGAATTTTCCTCGAACTGCCGACGCCGACCACCGGCGTTCCTGCAACTCCGGCCACACCTTCACCGACCATCCAAGCAACCATCCCCCAAGTCCGATGCATCTCGATGCCTTAGAGACGACGCAGCAGCCACTATTCCGAGCTCGACCAATCTTAGGATTAAAACCCTATTCCGACCTATCGCCGCCGCCACGGTGGCTAAGAAAATCACCTCACATTTTTTCCTGGACCACAAAGCTCCCTTCCACCTCCAGTCAAACCCCGATCACCAAATACCTCCGGTCACTAGAATTTGCTCAAAGTTCAATTTCTGGTCATCACCGAAATACACACTCGATACAACAATATAAATCATGATTTTCTTTTTAAAAATCTTATTTTTCAAAGTCGATTCAATTTGTATACTTAAATCAGCAAATTATAACATTTGATTTTAACATGTTTTAAAAAAATGCTACTGTATTTTCTTGATCCCAGATAATTTTCAAACCTAAAATACTTACACATATTTTTAAAATCTAGATTATGTTTAAACTAACTTATCTTGTTTGAAATCCCAAAGGCTAACAGAGATTAGATGAGGAGGTTTTGAATTTTTTTGATTTATTTTTAAACTCTATAACTTGAAAATAGAGAAGAACAGACATACCTAGACATGCACAATTCAAACACATACATATATACAAAGATTTCACTAATATATACATGCAAGGCGTAATTCATATCATTAATCACATGCAACAAATTTTAGTTTACTTAAGCTTTTTAATAAAAATGTTTACTCACCTGTATAGTTGTTGAACAGAGAGTTTGAAGAAGTTTTGTATTTTGGAAACTTGTTTAACTGGAAACTTTGATGTTGAGAAGATCAAGGCTTTGAACACTGAGATGATGGTGCTTTGATTTGTTGATGATCTTTGAAACTGGAAAACTTGTTAATTGGAAATTTTGCTAGCTGAAATGATCTTGCTTTTTAAACTGAGAAGATTAAGGTTGCTGATTGCTTGATTAAATTTCTAGTTTGAAAATAGTTTTACAAGTTTTTTTTTGAGTTTGTATATTTGTTACAGACTTGAATTTTTCTTTGTGTTATAGAAAGAAGATTGGAAAAAGAAACGAAGAGAAGAGATAGGTGAATACATAGGCTAAATTTATGATTATTAAAAAAAATTACAATTAAAATTGAAATTAAAATAGGGACACTTGTTAAATTGCTTAACATTTGTTATTTACATATTTTAATCTCAATACACTTGTTATTCAGATGATTTATAAACTAATACTTGTCATTATGCATTTTTTGTTTTATTTTTAAATGTTAATAATTATTATTTTTAAGAAATTATTATAAAACAAATTATACACTAATAAAATCATATACAATATATTCTTAAATCCAAAATATTTTAAGATATCTATCTTTTGATTTTCAAATTCAAATTTAAATTCAATTTAAAATCAACTCATACACACACACACACATATACACATTTAAACAAATACAAATTCAATTTGAAAATAATAATTCTACTAAAATTTATTTATCTATATTTAACAACAACACATTATTATTATTGTTTGAAAATAACAATTTTGCCAATTTTAAATAATTAATAAAGGAGATTATCACATTTTAAATTGCTTGAAATTCCGGAATATCACATTCCTCCCCCTTAAAATAATTTCATCCCCGAAATTTAATAGCAAAAGATAATCCAAAATTTTTCATTTTATTTCAACAGTTCAAGCATAAAGTCATACACTAACAACCAAACAAACAATTCATCTAGACAAACATTACTAGCTATCTTGACATAGATCCGGATAAGTTTTCCTAAAACTATCCAGAGTTTTCCAGGTACAATCTCTACGATCCTCGATCCACTGCACCTAGGCTAGCTTCACCACCTTGTTCTTGAGTTGCTTCTCATCTTGATCAAAGATCTGGATTGGATGCCTAACAACAGATAAGTCTGGTTCGATCTCTAAATCTTCTTGCACTGCTGGCTCCACAACAAGAGATAGATGGTGCACGTATTTTCTCACATGAGATACGTGAAAAACATTGTGAATTTCAGCCATCCGGGTTGGTAATTCAATCCTGTAGGCCATATCACCAATCCTCTCATGCACTCGGAACGGACCAATATAGCTTGGGGCAAGTTTTCTCGTCTTTCCAAATCTGATTGCTCCTTTAACCGGGGAAACTTTGACAAAGACCAAATCTCTGATCTCAAATTCCAATTTTCATCGTCTCTTGTCTACATATTTCTTCTAGCAATCCTGCGCTACTTTCATTCTCTTCTTGATAAGCTCTGCCTTCGCAGATGCCTCTCAGATCAAATTTGGACCAAGAACAAGACGATCTCCTGACTCTACCCAACAGGATGGGGATCTACAAGGTCTTCCATATAAAGCTTCATAGGGTGCCATCTTGATACTTGACTGATAACTGCTATTGTACGAGAATTCCACTAAATGTAGATGGTCCTCCCAAGATCCACCAAAATCCAAAACATAAGCCCTCAGCATATCCTCTAGAATTCGACTCAGCCTTTCCGTTTGTCCGTCGGTCTGGGGATGATAGGCTATACTCAAACTCAAACTTGTATCCAAAGCTGATTGCAAAGCTTCCTAAAATTTGCTAGTGAAGACAGGATCATGGTCACTAAAAATGCTAACTGGAACACCATGCAGTCTTACAATCTCTCTCAAGAAAATCTCTGCTAAAGATGCTGCAGTACGGGTTGCCTTAACCGGAATAAAATGGACGCTTTTGGTTAGCCGGTCTACAATTACCTGTATTCCTTCGTTTTCCTTTTTGGTCCTTGGCAAACCGTTGACGAAATCCATAGAAATCATTTCCCACTTCCACTTAGGAACCTCCAGAGGCTGCAACAATCCTGTGGTCTTCTACTGATCACCTTTCACCTACTGGCAGATCGCATATCCAATGATAAAATCAGTAATATCCTGCTTCATACTTGGCCAACAGAAGACTCTCTTCATATCCTTATACATCTTTGATATCACTGGGTGGAAACTTAGCCTGGCACGATGACTTTCTGATAAAACTTCTTGCTTCAAATCCTTGATATTCGGAACACAAATCCTCCCGTTAATCCTCAATGTTCCATGGTCATCAATCTCAAAACTAGAACACCGACCATTCTTAACTCTCCTGATGATTTCTATCAATCTTCTATCTGATCCTTGCTTGCTCGCGATCCTTTCCAGAAGAGACGGAACAACTTCCAAGATAGACAGAACTGCATTCCAACTCAGAGCATTCGCCATAACATTCGCCTTTCCCGGAGTATATAGGATATCCAAATCATAAGATGCCAAAAATTCTACCCACCTCTGCTGCCTCAAATTCGGATCTTTCTGGGAGAAAAGGTACTTCAAAGGTTTGTGATCCATGAAAAGATCGAACTTCTCTCCCAACAGATAGTGCCTCCAGACCTTTAAAGCAAAGACGATGGCTAACAATTCCAGATCGTGCGTGGCGTAATTCTTTTCATGTGGCTTCAATTGCCCCCTTCCCATTCTGCATCATCACTGCACCCAACCCAACTCCACAAGCATCTGTATAGATCTCGAATTTACTCTTACCATCAGGAATAGCTAGGATAGGTGCGCCGGTCAACCTTGCCTTCAAATCCAAGAAAGCCTCTTCACATTCAGGGGTTTACTTAAACTTTGCCCCTTTTCGAGTCAACTTGGTTAAGTGCGAAGAAATCTTAGAATAGTCCCTGATAAACTTCCTATAGTACCCTTCCAATTCTAGAAAACTACGGACTTCTGTTGGAGTCTGTGGCTGCTTCCACTCCTGAATAGTAGCTACCTTGGCTGGATCTACAGAAATACCCTCTCCAGAAAAAATATGCCCAAAAAATCGACCTTCCACTTCCAAAAATGGCACTTCGAAAACTTAGCCTTCAGAACATGCCTTCTCAAAGTCTCCAACACTATTCCCAAATGCCGCTTGTGCTCCTCTTCAGTCTTAGAGTAGACAAGAATATCATCAATGAACACGAGTACAAACTTATTCAACACATCCTGAAAAACTCGGTTCATCAAATCCACAAAATAGGCAGGAGTGTTGGTCAGCCCGAAAGGCATAACCAACCACTCATAAAAACAATTAGGTCCCCTGAACGCAGTCAAGCGGATACTGTCCTCAGCTACCCTCAACTAATGGAAACCCGAAGCTAAATCTAACTGGGAGAAAATAGAAGCCCATGGAGTTGATCAAAAAGATCATCTATACGGGGTAGTGGATACCTATTTCTAATAGTAACCTTATTCAAATCCCGATAATCCACACAGAACCTCAAAGACCCATCCGAATTGGTCACAAAGACAACGGTAGAACCCCACTTGGAAAAAATGGGCCTAATCAAACCTTTCTCTAAGAAATCTTGGGTCTGATTCACTAGCTCTTCTGTCTCCCTCAAAGCCATCCTTTTGGTGGACTGAACAACAGGTATTGATCTCGGAATCAAATCGATCCGAAACACTATCTCCCGATGAGTGGGCAAACCTTTCACTTCTTCGAAAACATCCGAAAAATCTCTGACCACTTCGATGGACTCTACGCCTTCTGGAGATGTCTCGATTCCATGCAAAAGATTACTCAAGTAAACTCTGAAATTATCGCAAATCACTTTTGCGATTCTTCCCAACTCAGTCTCCAAAGACACAATCCTCTCTTCACACATCAAGATAGTCTTATACTTATCAAACCAATCCATACCCAGAATAAGATCAAACCCATTGAAATCCAAAACAAATGGGTCGCAAGAAAAACTATGAGATAGATAAGAAAGCCTTAGGTCTCTACAGATCTTATCTAACTTGGTTACTCCGCCAATAGGATTAGATACAAAAATAGGACGGTCTACCAAACAAGGGGAAAGATGAAACTTCTCTTCCGCATCCAAAGAAACAAAACTAAGAGATGCACCAGAATCAAATAAAACTCTAATAAAAACACCATCCAATAGAAAAGTACCTTCCAAAACTCCTTTGCCTTTATAATAATAAGATGGACCGCCTTCAAGAGTAAACACCTTGTTATGCTGGAACTTTTGAAGAAGCGGACAAGCCTTCACCATCTGACCCGGCTGATGACAGTTGAAACACAGAGATTTCTGAACCAAAGCTGAACCCGGTCCACTCTGATGCTACTGCTGCTGCTGGTGATGAGATCTACCCCTGGACACTGCTTAGCCAAGTGACGCTCTTGTTGACACACATAGCATTTTCGAGGTCCATTGTTTCCTCCCTGCTGCCCTTTGCCTTGCTTCTTCCAATTAGGGTTGAATTTCCTTTTATTGGGATTGGAAGAAGTTCCACTTGGTGTTGCTGCAGATGCCAACTGCTTCTCGTTCATGAGCTCCACATACCTCAAAGCCATGCGAATTAGCTCAACAAATGGTCCCTTCAGATGAGCCGTCATCTTCTCGTGGAACTCAAGCCACGTTCCTTACACAAACATCTCATTCTTTTTGAGGGGCGTGTCGATTAAACTAGGTCCGTAGCGAGATAACTTATTGAACTTGTTCTCATATTCTGAAACTGACATTCTCCTTTGCTTCAGATCTAGAAAATCTCTATACAAATGGGTCCTCCCAGCTGTCGGCATGAATTGTTCCTCAAACATCCTTAAATCTATTCCAAGAAATATCGTCCTCTGAGATATTTGCTGTAATTGCATCCCACCAAGCTGCAGCTCCTTCTTGCTGTTGCCATGATGCCATCACTCTTTTCTTCTCATCAGACAAATCCAAACTCTTAAAGATGTGCTCGCACGAGCGTAACCAAGCCTGAACTTCTATAATGGTTTCTGATCGTTTAAATGGTCTCCTTTCTAGATTGGTGAAATCTTTGTACAAAGTAGTAAAACTTACTCAAGGCGGTGCTGGATTCACAACCTCACTAGCAGTCTGAGCTCTTCCATTATTAGTCGACGTGCTCCCTACAACTCTGCCTCTCCTCCCTCTTAAACTCATGTTGGCAACCTGGACATGTAATGCAACAAATTTAGATAGATATATAGTTATATAAGAATTACAAATACGCGCTCCCAAGATAGACACTACTCCAGACCCTAGGTATTATCTCAACCTATGCTCTGATACCAACTGTGACAGTCTAGGCTTTTCAACCATGGACAGCGGCCACTCTCCGCCGTGGCTTACAGTGGTACCTCGAATTTGCTTTTATGGCCATCCTCTCAACTCGCAACCGACCCATCAAAGCCTCATACTACATCCCAGGGGCATGTAGGGGTAAGAATCTCCTGCTCGCCACCAAACACGAAGCGAGAACCCCCTATCATGTTGTATTGAAGCAAATCCGATCACGGTCTCATCGAAATCCAAATTTTTCTTAAAGGCCAAGTTGTTTAAGGTTTAAAAAATTTAATTCAATTCAAGACTTTGAATTCATACAACATTATCGCGGATAAATATCACACATTTATCACAGCTATATCCACTGTGTAGCACATCACAGAACAACACAGATTATCATACTATAGATATCAATCAATCCAGACATTCTATACAATCAATCATCCACAAGTAAGTTCTATTAATCCCATACTTATAATTAATTTAATTAACTTAAATTAGATTAATTACATTAAGAATTAATCACCTAACCTTGCTTAAGTTAATTATTAATTAATTACAACCATTGAATTAATTAACTAATCATTCATTAATTACCTTATAAATCAATTAATTAATCTTTAATTACTGATTAATTATCCCTCAATTATTAATTAATAAATGTTAATTATTAATTAATAAAACTTAATTACAAATTAATTAATTCTTAATTACCAGTTAATCAATCCTTAATTAACAGTTAGTTAATCCTTAATTTCTTAATTAATCAATCTCTAATTATAAATTAATTAATCTTAATTACCTAATTAATTAATCCTTAATTATCAATTAAAAAATCTCTAATTAATTATAACCTTTAATTATAAATTAATTAATTCTTAATCATTAATTAATTAAATTAATTAATTTCTCTTTAGTTTCCTTATTAATTTAATTAATCTTAAATCAATAAAACCTTAGTTAACTTTAAGATAAATCATTACCTTTATTAATTACCTAATTACGATTAACACATATTTTTAAAACATTTATCCTTTTAATTAACACTTAATTACATTTATAAATTAAGCTTTAAATAACTTACAAATTTAACTTAACAAATTTAAGTTAAACAAATTTTATCAATTCCTTAAATCCATTATTTAAACATTTATTATGTAAAGAATTAGATTTAAGAAATAGATTCGAACTAGATTTATTTCAAATTATAAGCTTGCGTTTTTTTCAAAAAACTTTTAAAAACTATTTTAAAACTTGATTCGGGTCCAACCCGATTCCCACCCGGGTCATGCCCCGAGAAATCACCCTTCCTTTTATTTTCAAAACTTAGTTTTAAAAAAAAACTAAACCTGTAAGATTGACACTCACGTTCTACTCGAATACGAACCCGAGTCTTTACTCGAGTCTTCTCCCACATTACTCTTGCTTCTCCTCAAGTCTAACCTCTCCCCAAACCACTGACACCAACCGACCCTTATGCACCTGCACAGTCGATCGCGACGACATCGACCACCGCCGATACCTTCAACCCATCATCGATCACCTCTACAAACAATTTCGACCACCCAAGCATCACCACAAATCCTAAATCTAAAATGAGCAAACTCGAGCGACCTAGAACCAAACCCTTCGCCTGAATGTTCCTTGAACTGTCGATGCCGACCACCGGCGTTCCTGAAACTCCGGCCACACCTTCTTCGACCGTCTACGTGACCATCCCCCAAGTCCGGTGCAACTCGATGCCTTAGAGACGATCAGCAGCCACTATTCCGAGCTCGACCAATCTTAGGGTTAAAACCCTATTCCAGCCTATCCCCGCCGCTATGGTGGCTAAGAAAATAACCTGACATTTTTTCCTGGACCACAAAGTTCTCTTCCACCTCTAGTCAAAACCCCGACCACCCGGATACCTCCGGCCACCAGAATTTGCTCAAAGTTCAATTTCTAGCCATCACCGAAATGCACACTCGATACAACAATATAAATCATAATTTTCTTTTTAAAAATCTTATTTTTCAAAGTCGATTCAAGTTGTATACTTGAATCAGCAAATTATAACATTTGATTTTAACATGTTTTAAAAAAATGCTACTGTATTTTCTTAATCCCAGATAATTTTCAAGCCTAAAATACATAAATATATTTTTAAAATCTAGATTATGTTTAAACTAACTCATCTCGTTTGAAATCCCGAAGCCTAAAAGAGATTAGATAAGGAGGTTTTGGATTTTTTGATTTATTTTTAAACTCTGTAACTTGAAAACAGAGAAGAAGAGACATATCCAGACATGCACAGTTCAAACACATACATATATACAGAGATTTCACTAATATATACATGCAAGGCATAATTCATATCAGCAATCACATGCAACAAATTTTAATTTACTTAAGCATTTTAATAAAAATGTTTACTCACGTGTATAGATGTTGAACAGAGAGTTTGAAGAAGTTTTGTATTTTGAAAACTTGTTTAACTGGAAACTTTGATGTTGAGATGATCAAGGCTTTGAAAACTGAGATGATGATGCTTTGATTTCTTGATGATCTTTGAAACTGGAAAACTTGTTAACTAGAAATTTTTCTAGCTGAAATGATCTTGCTTTTTAAATTGGGAAGATTAAGGTTGCTGATTGCTTGATTAAATATCTGGTTTGAAAATAGTTTTATAGGTTCTGTTTTGAGTTTTTATATTTGTTACAGACTTGAGTTTTTCTTTGTGTTTTAGAAAGAAGATAGGAAAAAGAAATGAAGAGAAGAGATAGGTGAATATATAGGCTAAATTTATGATTATTAAAAATAAAATAAAATTAAAATTAAAATAGTGACACTTATTAAATTGCATAACATTTGTCATTTACATATTTTAATCTCATTACACTTGTTATTAAGATGATTTATAAACTAACACTTGTCATTATACATCTTATTATTATTTTAGAATGTTAATATAAAGCTTTTGTATTTATTTTACTATTTCATAAATACTTTCTTAATTTATATAAGTAATATTGTTTAAAGAAAATATTATAAAAAAATTGTATACAAATAAAATCATATATAATATATTCTTAAATCCAAAATATTTCAAGATATCTACCTTTTCAATTTCAATTTAAAATTCAAATTCAATTTAAAATTAACTCATATATATATATATATACACACATTTAAACAAATACAAATTCAATTTGAAAATAATAATTCTATTAAAATTTATCTATCTATATTTAGCAACAACATATGATTATTATTTTTTGAAAATAACAATTTTGCCAATTTTAAGTAATTAATAAAGGAGATTATCACATATTAAATTGCTTGAAATTCCGAAATATCACATTTTCTCTATAGTATCACTAAATGCCATTCATTAGATATTTAGATATTGATTGTTACTTGCTCTATATTGAATGTTACTTAGTCTTTTTTATGAGGACTAATAATAGCCACTTCTTAGCAAGCAGGCATTCACATATCTCTTTATTAAACTATTTTATTAATTTAGTTTAAAGTTATAAAATGCTAACGAGTCAATGATTTTGAAGATCTAGAAAAAAAATTCATTTTGTAGTTTAGCATACTATATTAGCAACATGTGTAGCTATTCCACATAAAATAATGGGATAAATGATTTTAGGTTAGAAAAAAAGTAAGAATTGTACACTTTTCGATTCACATTTGACTATTTGATCTTACTTCCCGATATCTATAGCATGCAAGTACATATAATTTATTAAAATAAGAACCTATTCAGTCCATAATTCTGAATTGAAATCTGGATTTGGTTTAATGTTTGGACACTATGATTTACCTTTTGAATCTTGTTTAGAATCCCTTACCTATTGGAAGTAAGATGTACACAAACAATGTTTAACCTTTAAGTTGAGGAGATTCAAGAAAGCTATATCATTAACTTTGTCCATTCCATCTTCATTACCCAATATATCAATATATTAATGTCCTAAAAAGAGAGAGCAAAGAACCACAATATTAGTTGAAAGTAGCCAAAAGCCTATAAAGTATAACAAAATTATATACTTATTCACATGAAAAAAATAGAGGCCGTGGCTTATGGACAGGAAACATTCAACGGTATAAAGTCCATATAAAAATCTCAATCTGGCAGCCTTACATCACTTTAAAAATAGTAAAAAACGACTAATAAGGCTCCCAAACATGTATTGTAATTATCGTTAACACTTGCAGTAGGTGTGCTTGGATGATTGGGAAACAGAAAATACAAAAATTACTGGTTGACGATTACAATACAACATTAAGTCGCAAAAGAAAACCTCACTAATCACTTGCGACCCCGGTGAAGCTTGACTGCATCCATACATGAATAATATGATGTTAACAAGGGAAAAAGGTGTTATAAATCATGGCAATTTCTCATGATATGGATTTACACAAAATGTCGGAAACAAGTAAGATGGGTATAACTCTCTTCTTTCTTAAGCATAAAAGGACAACTTCATAAACTAAAGTTCCATGCTAAAGTTCTAGAAGGTGTAACTTATAAGCCAATTTAGTTGATACTTACCAAACTTAATGAGCTTACAAATTTGTTTTGACCCTAATTAGCCAAACTAAGCACCTTGTAAGTGCATAAAATTAAACCTTAATTAGCAAAACGTATAAAAATGCTAAGTTTGAAAATCTCTATACATGCAATTGAAGGGACACGATTCAAGTATACCACGGAGAAATACAATAACATATTGTGCCGAAAGTTGAAAAATGTCAATAGTAATAGCAATAATACAATAAAAACAACAACAACAACAACAACAATAATAATAACAATAACAACAGAAACAACAATAATCATAGTACCGAATAGATATCAATCAGTAAACATACATCACTTATTCGGTCTAGGGTAAAAAATGAAAAAGGTGAACTTGAGAGAAGTGAAACTTCTTAAGGAGGTTGATAGTTTCGGCAAAATGTTCATCAATTTCCCTTGGAAAATCCACATATAATGTCAATTACAATAGCCATCCCAGGTACAAGTCAATTAGGAGAATCCAACATAATTTTGAACCCGTTAACAGTATATTAATGATTGAATGCCTCAAGGACTGAGTAACTTCTACCTTGAACTAGCACATGTATAAATTAATATACAAAAGGATCAAAAATATAATATAACATTAAAAATAAAACCAAAACCCTAATTTTATTTTCCAACTTCGACCTTCCCTCTCAATCTAAATTTGGAGACTGTTATTATAATCCTAACTTTAATAATCCTTCCTACGGCCTTGAGGCGTTGAGTATGTCTACACCTACAAGAAATAGATTGATGATATATTTTAAGAGATTACAGTGAGATCCTCCTATGGGTATCAGTGGCCTCCATAAAAGAGTATCCAAATAATCCAGTCAATTATGCTGATGGAATACAATAGACGCTTGGATGGATCAGATGATAGTCCTTGGGATGGAGGCACATTCAAAATAACACCACGGTTTGCTATGGATTACCCTAACAAGTCACCAATAATGCGTTTTGTTTCTCGAATGTCCCACCCAAACATTTATGCTGAAGGAAGTATATGTTTGGATATCATGCAAAACTAGTGATCCCAACATATGATATTACTGCTATGCTCACATTAATTGGGTCATTGATCTATGGTCTGAATCCAAATTCGCCTACAAACTCTAAAGAAGCACGGTTGTTTAGCGAGAACAAAAGGGAATACAGTAGAAAAGTGAGGGAGCGTGGGGGCATAGATGGACAGTAGACTAATATGCTGAAACATAAGTATATGTGCTCAATTCCCCTGCACTAATATGCACAAGCTTATGTGATTGTTATCTTTACCTAACTAAAATTTGAGCATACGATTGCTGCACTTTCTAGAAATATGTTTTTATTCGATATAATGATATTGTACTTCTTTTCTGTACATATGCATGTCTTGAAATGCTTACTACATTTGAACTTATATGTTGTTAGTTAAAAAATATACAGAAGGGTGACACGTGATTTTTTTTCTATATCTTTCAAATGTTCCAATAAATATGATGGACTAATCATGCGTATATGAAGCATGGTGCTTATCAAGAGGAAGTTTTGCAACCAATGCTTCTATCAGGAGAATTACAACACTACTAATATATGGCTAACCCTTTTGTACCATCACCATTATCCAAACCAGACCTTACTATGTTATGAACATTGTATGAATAAGAAATGAGAGGAAATTTGAATATACTTTGTTATTAGCTTATTACGCTCTCAAGAAATTACAATCACTTGCCATTTGTATTTATAACCATGTTCTAAAGTAAGGAAATAATTACATGACTGGGACCGTATCGTTATAATAATTCATTGATTAAAATGTAGTACATTATTTTAAGTTTCCTAGCCAATGTTTGGAAAAAATTGAAATCATTCATTTCCTTCCAACATGTGCTTCATAGCTCAAGATATATAAATTCACCATGTATGTATATATCTATGTATGCATATAAATTAATTTCATGATTGTAATTTAAAATTAAATAAAGGAAAGAAGTTTAAAAACTAACTTGAAACCAAGAGATTCTACTTTCAACCTAAAAAGAAACGGTAAAGAATAAGAAATTAGTACGCATCACTGTAGTTGTAGCATCCCATAATTTTGTAGATATTTGTAATTAAATTCTTATTTGAAAACTTTAATTTTTAAATTATTTAAAATTGAATTTCTGGAATTTTCCAATGTAATTTTGGAATTTGTTTGTAATTTATTTTCCAAATATAACAAAATAAACATTTTCTGAAATTTTCCTATTTTGGTCAACTCTAGTCAAATTTTGAATTTCAGTTTAAATTTTTAAATTTTAATTTTAATTTTTAATCTTTTTCTTTGAAGCAAAATATAATTTTGATACCCATTCTGTTCTTTTGTTTCGTTAAATTCTGATGTATACCTTTTGAATTGGATAAAATACAGCGTCTTACATGCAATTATTTTGCGTATTTTAAGTTCTATTTTTCCTATGTTTATTTCTCTAATTTTATTTATATAAACTTTGATTTTATTTATTTGATTTTTGATTGGTTTTATTTTCAATAATAGCTTTGGAAACTTCAAAAGACTTCCGTTTCTTTCTCCTTAACTTATGCCTTTTCCATTTCTTAGCATTCACTCTTTTACTTGCCATCCAAACCATCTTTTATCTGTGTATATCCTTTTGCCATTCGCGTATAGGAATATTTCATTTTCATCTTAGTATCCTCATTTTTCATTTGCATTTGGGAATAAAATATATACAAGATTCTTTTCCTTTAATACAAAAGGGTGACTTTTCCTTTTCTTACCATTTAAAATTCCTCTCCTAGCCGTTCACCACTGTTCTAGCTGTGATTACCTCCTATTAATCACGCACAAAAGTTTCTCAAAATTCCTCATCTCCGTTTGCATGAGAAAAAAAAAATTCAAGCTCTAGATCCATGGCTTCCTCCTTCTCACTTCTATTTTCTTTTATTTTCTCTTTGGTTCCCTTCATGCCTTGCTTGGCCACACCATGATCTAGCCTTGCCGACCATCTCACCACTACCACGACCACCTCCACAACCTCCTCCTTACTACGAAACCCAAGTCGTGACTACCTAGTTGCCATACATCACCAAAGGTTAATAAAAACCCTAGCCTAAATCACATATTCACCTTCCTCTTCCTTTGTTTGCTCGGCCACAACACCTTTCCATACCCCTCCTTGCCTTGCTATGACCACTAACAAACCTTTTCCGTGCCTAGACTCAAGCATTACCATGGCTGAGCTAAACAAACCATAGTGCCGTAAAAAAATTGTTGCAAGCCTTGACCTTTTGCCTTCCAATCAATTGTAACTTGCCACCACTTTATTTCCATGACCTTAGCCGTGCGTTAGCTTGCTTTAGATCATCTTGGCCGGCAACAAACATGATGTGACCGAGCCACATGATGACGGTCTAGCCCACTTGACCATGGCTGAGCCCACTTGGTGTTTTAAGCAAGGTTATGTCCTCTTTGATTCATATTTTCATTGTTTAATTCATCTCTTATTTCATGTATTTTCATTTTTAATCCATCCTTTCTTTGTGTTGAATTATATCCTTATGATTGTTGTTTTGGTTGTAGACAAGATTTGGATCTGACTCTTCATTCACTCAAAAATATAATCGTGTTTTATCGTGCCTTTTCGTGCTTTGCGGAGTTTGAATTTTGTTTTGAGTTTGATTTTCAGCTTTAAAAAGGTGAGTTATTCACTCTAGACATTACATACTTATATGATTGTGAAATGATGACAAGTGAATTGTATAAATTATTATGCTATGTTCATACCTGCCTTTGATATGTTAATATGGTGTTAAATGTTATTTATATATTTGTTGCATCATCTGATAAGCTATGTTATATTATACGGTTTGTTTTATTTATTGTATCACATTGCAGGTTCCCATCAGTATGGGTTGAAATGTTACATACCCGAACAAACTTTAGAATAAGGAAAAATCATTATGAGATGAAATGATAGGCTCGAGTGACTTTTATTGTGATTTTTATTGCATTTAATTTACTTGGGATTGCGGGTTTGAAATGATAGAACCCGGATTTTTCTTTTTAAATTACGGATTGAAATGATAGATATCCGTATCACTTGACCTAGTTAGAAAATATTATACAGGCCTATGGTTATATTTTGAGTAATATTTTCCTAAAAATTTATTAAGTATTATTAAATAATAATTCCCTAAAAGATTTTTAAGTATTTTAAGTTTTATAAATATATGAAATATTTGACTTAAAAATATGATGTGATGCTTTAATTATAAAGGTGTATTGGTTTTTCTATAAACTAAATTTTCATAAGTTAATAATTAGTTTTAAGATGAATTAAAGATCTTTATTGATGATAAATAACTTAATAATTAAAATATACTAAATATGGGAGTTTTAAATCTAACCTAGAAATTTTTAATAAAGGTTATTTCCTGAACGGACATGTTTGTATAATAAATAATGTATTTTGAATTGATAAAATGAAATACAGTTTTATTAGGCTTTTTGTAATAAAATTTATTTTACTTGAAATCATAGTTAGTTGATAGCTAAATGAATAAATTTATAAGGAGAATTGGATTGTTATATTTAGTATGATATAATATTTTATTTATGGTTATGTTTTGAAAAATAAATAAATGTTTATGATTTAAATGGAATAATGTAACTTAAAGATAACTTAAATTGATAAGTGAAAATTTAGTTTTCAAATGAAAGTTAAGTAAATTGAGTAATAGAAATATTTTATTTATGGGTTAAAATAAAGTGTAGAGTTATTTGTTAAAAATAAAATTTAAGTAAAATAGATCAATTTTGACTTATAAATGAATTATAGTTAAATTTGGATATTTATTGATAAGATATTATTTTATTAAATCATAGGTTAAATGATATCCAAATGAATATTTTCTGAAGCCAGAAATATGATTTTTATAAGTTAATGGCTAAAAATTAAAATTTTAATGTGGTTGAAATGTTAGTATAAAATCTGGAATTCATTGGTAGCACTTCAGAAATTTTGTAGTTTTAAGATAGCATTTGCTAAGTGCCATCAATTCTGAAACTTAACTAGGTTCTGAAATAACTAAATACCTATTACAGCACTTTAGAAGTGCTGTTGCTTCTGAACATGAACTATTTCTGAAATAACTAAATAATTACTACAACACTTTATAAATGCTATTGTTTCTGAACTGAACTGTTTTGAGTAACTAAACACCTATTACAGCACTTTATAAGTGCCGCTGTTTCTGAAATTGAGCTATTTTGAAATAATAACTAAATACCGACCGTAGCACTTTATAAGTGCTGCTGTTTTTGAATTTGACAATGTTTTTGAAGTATTACTATATCTGCCGTAACATTTAACAAATTCTGTTGTAGATG
Organism: Allium cepa; assembly: GCA_030765085.1. Lineage (NCBI taxonomy): Eukaryota > Viridiplantae > Streptophyta > Magnoliopsida > Asparagales > Amaryllidaceae > Allium > Allium cepa. The sequence goes on from CM060940.1 coordinate 182,128,134, forward strand.
AAATTTACAATGTATTGGAAACTTTATAATTAAAAGAATGAACTTAGAAATGGTACAATTTTGAAATGAATATTATTTGAAATTGAATTTAAATGGTTCAAATAAATATGTCTCAAAGTGTTTGCTTTCAGAGCTATTATAACTTGAAGTAATATGGCTTTGGAAATGAAATTATCTGAAATTGTATTTAATTAAGAATCGTCTTTAAAGATATTAATTTGAACTTATTGAAATTGAAGATTTAAGAATATGACTTTATAAAGAGGTTTGGTTTAAGAGGATTTAAAGGAATATGCCAAGTTTAATAAATAGAAGGAATATTCAATGATTTGGAAATTTGGTTTTATTTAGATGATATGTTGACTTGGTTTTGAAATGAAATAATATAGTATTTAGTTTTGAAATGGATATGATATTTTGGTTTTAAAGTATAAATGATTTTGAAATAAATATCCGTGGGTTATAATAACGGCTGGTTGTTAAAGAGACCGGGATCAGAAGTTGTCATACTCTTTGCCAACTTTGAAAACCACTTTAACAACCGTGTACGTGGTGGAGATTCCAGAATGAAGTAGGGTGGTGGCAACGCCCTTGAGGTATATACGTGGACCCGGCTCTCGTGAGTTGGCACAAGGTGGCTAAAACAGGAGCGATTCTCGGGCCATGAGGCAGCTCCTCTTATCGGACGCACTCCTTCGATACCATTCTATTACTTTGTGATTGATTGGGGCCCTTTGATTTTATTTTTTTGGGTTGTGGCTCGAGGTGGGCGGTAGCTGCGCGCTACGCTTCACCACCAGTCCGGATAGCAATTGATATATCTACTTGGCATTGCCTATTTGTGCCGTGTCACCTACCCCAGCGAGCCTTGTACGACTTTGGATTTCTCCCATAGCTCGTGGAGTATTCTCTGGTGGCTTCCCAATCAGGAAGGACTATGATACTGGATGGACTACTGGGACTATTACGTGTTAAGATGGAAAATGTAAAGCCTTAACGCTATTTAAAAGTAATTTTATTTTACTATAGACATTATTATAATAGCAAAATAATACTACATGGTAAATAGTTTAACGGATCCTTAGAGGATGGGCGGTCCCAAGCATCCTTTAAGTTACTTGTACCTTAGAGTATTTTGTGTTTTGCTTTACGCTAGGGTCAGACTAAGTGATACAGCATTAGAGACTCGCCTTCGGAGTTGGAACTTTGTTTGAAGATCCAGCTATCCATTTCGCTCTCAGTCATGCAGCTGACTCCAGTGTTGTATTCAACTTTGTACATGATTATTGTATTAAATTTCTCTTGTACCTTGTTTAACTCTGATGTATATATATAGTAGCTTCATGAACTACTATCTCTTTCTTTCCATGCATTATATTACTCTGTGTCTGTGATTCTGTGATTTATTTATTTGTTGTATATCCTGAGATTTTCCAAATTTATATTCAATTTGGTATTTTGAGCAATTCAAGTCCGACATGTGCGGATGCGAATGGTTGAAAATATCGGGTCATTACATTTGGTATCAGAGCTTTGGCTCTAGGAAAAACTTAACATATATGGTAAATTTATTTTCAGAATCACTTTCATTCAAGCTTGAATCTTTTCCTTTTGACTCGATTTCTTTTGAATTTTGGAACGTTCCCTACAGTTCCGAAATCCATTCTTGTCCCTCAATATGCACATTCTTCTGAATTCTGGAGCATCTCATAGCTCCACTGAATGTTTGTAAAGGGGTGAAACTCCTTTACAATGGGCATTGATTTATCAGAGATTTATATACATCCTCGGTTTAGATGCTAGTATCTCTTGTTATCCTGAATTCTATCTCTTCAGATCGGATGTAGATTTGCCCCAGAATTATACATTGATCTTATTCTTGAAGTTTACGGTTGACCTGATTAAGGTTGCCCATGATTTATATAAGCTTATCCATTTTGTTATTCGATTAGTTAATTATCTTATCTTTTGTTCTAACTTACCCTCAAATCAAAATTTCCTTTGACTTGAGTCAATCCAATTTAAATCTCTACCTTGCTTTGAAAATCTTCCTGTACGGTGTATTTGTAAATCTATATTTAAAGTGTTTTATATATTGTGTTGTTTGAGTTGTTGATTTGGGTTTTCGATCGATTCGTCTGATCAACGCTATCGATAGGATCTCCAAAACACATGAACAGAGCAAAACGACACAATATAGCTTTCAAATTTGGTAAATGAATAAGTTTTGTATAATTATATTATATACAAGTATAATTTTTTGAATTTTGATAGTTAATTGAATTGGATGTTGAGAAATAATATTTGAATCTGTGTATATGGCTTGTAAACATTAGCGTTTGTTTCATATATAAATAATTGAACTATAAAACATGGCTATAAATTGATTTGGAAATTTAAATGAATTTAAAACAAGAAACAAAGAATTTAATTTCCGATGGTTTCAAACTTTGTGTTTAAGGTTTTAAAGGGTGTATTATTTAAAGTATTTCAAGTAGAAATGTTTCAAAGAAATTTTAATTTGTAAATTAGTGCTCTTTTCTTTGTCGCTGGAAAATAATTTCGGTGATGACTACAGCATCATCGGCATTCATTTTCGAGTTTCGAAGGGAAGAGACCATGCTGTAGTTTTGCTACAGTCTTGCTTTGGAGAAGTAAATTGATTTGGATTTTCTGAAATATGACTTTCTTTATAATATATGTGATATAGGATCTAAATTGGATTTAATGTATATTGTGTATAATTATTTATCTCTAAAATACTTTGAAGTAATCGAAAATTTAATTCTTAAACTTTGTTTAAAAGAACAATGTCAATTATAAAGTGAAATCAAAATTATGAATAAATATTTAAACTTGGATAATTGAATTAAGAAAATGTTATTTGTATAATATTCTATTGCATTCTAATATAACTTATCTAAATTATTAGAAGTTAACAATGTAATTGGATAATATACAATATAAAATGGATTTTATAAATAAAATTTGGGTGGCTATAATAAATGTTATACACTTAAATTTTAGTTATAAAAAGATTAATAGAGGCAAATAAAATGAAAAGTTAATTGAATAACATACAATATAAAATGGTGTTAAATGAGTTCATAAATAATTTGGAATAAAGAAGAATAGAATTTATGGAATAAATATGAGTATAATAATTGTTTTTTCCAAATTCATGATTTTAGAAACTGTTAATTTAAGATAATTGGATGAAATCAATAATTAACTTAAGTTGAAACTTTCATGGTTTTTATTTATCATCTTATTTTGTTTTCCAATCCCTTTTCTTTTGGGATGTTTCTATTCTCTTACTTCCTTCCTTTTCGGGGATGAAAAGTTTTGAGTGGGGGAGAGTGTAACGGCCCATAATTTTGTTAATATTTTTAATTAAATTCTTATTCGAAACTTTAATTTTTAAATTATTTAAAATTGAATTTCTGGAATTTTCCAATGTAATTTTGGAATTCGTTTGTAATTTATTTTCCAAATACAATAAAATAAACATTTTCTAAAAGTTTTGTATTTTGGTCAACTCTTGTCAAATTTTGAATTTCAGTTTAAATTTAAAATTTGAATTTTTAAATTTTAATCTTTTTCTTTGAAGCAAAATATAATTCTCATATCCGTTTTGTTTTTTTTTTGTTTCATTAAATTCTGATGCATACCTTTTGAATTGGATAAAATACAGCGTCTTACACACAATTATTTTCTGTATTTTAAATTCTATTTTTGCTAGTTTATTTCTCTAATTTTATTTTCTATTTTTATTTATATAAACTTTGATATTATTCATTTGATTTTTGATTGGTTTTATTTTCAATAATAGCTTTGGAAATTTCGAAAGACCTCTGTTTCTTTCTCCTTAACTTATGCCTTTTTCGTTTCCTAGCATTCACTCTTTTACTCGCCATTCAAACCATCTTTTTGCCTGTATTTCCTTTTGCCATTCACGTACAAGAATATTTCATTTTCATCTCAATATCTTCATTATTATTTTTTGCATTTGAGAATAAAATATATACAAGGTTCTTTTCCTTTAATACAAAAGGGTGACTTTTCCTTTTCTTACCATTTAAAATTCCTCTCCTGGCCGTTCACCACTTTTCTAGCCGTGATTACCACCTATCAATCACGCAAAAAAGTTTGTCAAAACTCTACATCTCTATTTGCGAGAGAAAAAAAATTCAAGCTCTATATCCATGGCTTCCTCCTTCTCTCTTCTATTTTCTTTTATTTTCTCTTTGGTTCACTTCATGCCTTGCTCAGCCACACCATGATCTAGCCTTGCCGACCATCTCACCACCACCTTGACCACCTCCACAACCTCCTCCTCACTACAAAACCCAAGCCATGACCACCTAGTTGCCATATATCACCAAAAGTTAATAAAAACCCTAGCCTAGATCACATATTCACCTTCCTCTTCCTTTGTTTGCTTGGCCACAACACCTTTCCACATCTCCTCCTTACCTTTCTTTGACCACTAACACACCTTTTTCCATGCCTAGACTCAAGCATCACCATGCCCGAGCCAAACAAACCATAGGGCTGAACCAAAATTGTTGCAAGCCTTGACCTTTTGCCTTCCTATCAATTATAACTTGCCACCACTTCATTTCCATGACCTTAGCCGTGCATTAGTTTGCTTTAGATCATCTTGGCCTACCAATAAACATGATGTGGCCAAGCCACATGATGATGGTCTAGCTACTTGACCATGGCTAAGCCCACTTGGTGTTTAAGTAAGGTTATGTCCTCTTTGATTCATATTTTCATTGTTTAATTCATCTCTTGTTTTATGTGTTTTCATTTTTAATCCACCCTTTCTTTGTGTTGAATTATATCCTTATAATTGTTGTTTTGGTTGTAGGAAAGATTTGGATCTGACTCTTCATTCACTCAAAAATATAATCGTGTTTTATCGTGCCTTTTCGTGCTTTGCGGAGTTTGAATTTTGTTTTGAGTTTGATTTTCAGCTTTAAAAAGGTGAGTTATTCACTCTAGACATTACATACTTATATGATTGTGAAATGATGACAAGTGAATTGTATAAATTATTATGCTATGTTCATACCTGCCTTTGATATGTTAATATGGTGTTAAATGTTATTTATATATTTGTTGCATCATCTGATAAGCTATGTTATATTATACGGTTTGTTTTATTTATTGTATCACACTGCAGGTTCCCTATTACTATGGGTTGAAATGTTACATACCCGAATCGACTTTAGAATAAGAAAAAATCATTATGAGATGAAATGATAAGCTTAAGAGATTTTTATTGTGATTTTTATTGCATTTGATTTACTTGGAATTGCGGGTTTGAAATGATAGAACCCAGATTTTCATTTTTAAATTACGGATTGAAATGATACATATCCGTATCACTTGACCTAGGTTAGAAAATGTTATACAGGCCCATGGTTATATTTTAAGTGATATTTTCCTAAAGATTTATTAAGTATTATTAAATAATAATAATTCCCTAAAATATTTTTACGTATTTTGATTTTTATAAATATATGAAATTTTGACTTAAAAATTTGATGTAATGCTTTAATTATAAAGGTGTATTGGTTTTTCTGTAAGTTAAATTTTCATAAGTTAATAATTGGTTTTAAGATGAATTAAAGATCTTTATTGATGATGACTTAATATGGGAGTTTTAAATCTAACCTAGAAATTTTTAATAAAGGTTATTTCCTGAATGGACATTTTTGGTACAATAAATAATGTATTTTGAATAGATAAAATGAAATACAGTTTTAATTAGGCGTTTTGTAATAAGATTTATTTAACTTGAAATCATAGTTAATTGATAGCTAAATGAATAGATTTATAAGGATAATTGGATTGTTATATTTATATGATAAAATATTTAATTTGTGGTTATGTTTTGAAAAAAATTAAACGATTATGATTTAGATGGAAAAATGTAACTTAAAGACGACTTAACTTGATAAGTGAAAATTTAGTTTTCAAATTAAAGTTAAGTAAATTCAATAATAGAAATATTTTATTTATGGATGGATATTTTAAAATAAAGTGTAAAGTTATTTGTTAAAAATAAAAGTTAAGTAAAATAGGGTAATTTTGACTTATAAATGAATTATAGTTAAATTTGGATATTTATTGATAAGATATTATTTTATTAAATCATGGGTTAAATGATATCCAAATGAATATTTTCTGAAGCGAGAAATATGTTTTTTATAAGTTAAAATGGCAAAAAATTGAAATTTTAATGTGGCTGAAATGTTAGTATAAAATCTGGAATTTTATTGGTAGCACTTCAGAAATGTTGTAGTTTTAAGATAGCATTTGCTACGTGCCATCAATTCTGAAACTTAACTAGGTTCTAAAATGACTAAATATCTATTACAACACTTTAGAAGTGTTGCTGTTTCTGAACTTGAACTATTTCTAAAAATATCTAAATAATTACTACACCACTTTATAAATGCCGTTGTTTCTGAACTGTACTGTTTTGAGTAACTAAACACCTATTACAACACTTTATAAGTGCTGCTATTTCTGAAATTGAGTCATTTTGAAATAATAACTAAATACCTACCGTAGCACTTTATAAGTGCTGCTGTTTTGGAATTTGACCATGTTTTTGAAGTATTACTATATCTACCGTAACATTTAATAATTGCTGTTATAGCTGAAATTTACAGTGTATTGGAAATTTTATAATTAAAAGAATGAACTTAGAAATGCTTCAACTTTGAAATGAATATTATTTGACATTGAATTTAAATGGTTCAAACAAATATGTTTAAAAATGTTTGGTTTCAGAGTTGTTATAACTTGAAGTAACATGGCTTTGGAAATGAAATTATTGGAAATTGTATTCAATTAAGAATTGTCTTTAAAGATATTAATTTGAACTTATTGAAATTGAAGATTTTAGAATGGGACTTTGTAAAGTGGTTTTAAGAGGATTTAAAGGAATATTTCAAGTTTAATAAATTGAAGAAATATTCAATGATTTGGAAATTCAGGTTTCTTTAGATGATATGTTGATTTGGTTTTGAAATGAAATAATATAGTATTTAGTTTTGAAATGGATATGATATTTTGGTTTTAAATTATAAATGATTTTTAAATAAATATCCATGGGTTATAATAATGGTTGGTTGTTAAAGATATTAGGATCGAAAGTTGCCATACTCTCTGCCAACTCTGAAAACCACTTTAACAACCATGTACGTGGTGGAGATTCCAAAATAAAGTTGGATGATGACGATGTCCTTGAGGTATATACGTGGACCCGACTCCCATTAGTTGGCATAAGGAGGCTAAAACAGGAGCGATTCTCGGGCCAGTGAGGCAGCTCCTCTTATCGGACATACTCTTTCGATATCATTCTATTACTTTGTGATTGATTGGGGCCCTTTGATTTTTTTGGGGTGTGGCTCGAGGTGGGAGGTAGCTGTGTGCTATGCGTCACCACCAGTCCGTATAGCAATTGGTATATCCACCCTGGCATTGCCTAGTTGTGCCGTATCACCTACCCTAGCGATCCTCGTACGAGTTTGGATTTCTCCCATAGCCCGTGGAGTATCTTCTGGTGGCTTCCCGATCAGGAGAGACTATGGTACTGGATGGACTACTGGGACTATTACATGTTAAGGTGGAAAGTGTAAAGCCTTAACGCTATTTAAAAGTAATTTTATTTTACTATAGACATTATTATAATAGCAAAATATTACTACATAGTAAATAGTTTAACAGGTCCTTAGAGGATGAGCGGTCCCAAGCTTCCTTTAAGTTACTTGTACCTTATATTACAGTTCACTTGATTTGGTTTACACTGTATAAGTATGTAACCTGACTCGAGCGCTTTGTGTTTTGCTTCACGTTCAGGTCAGACTGAGTGATATAGCATTAGAGACTCACCTTCGGAGTTGGAGCTTTGCTTGAAGATCCAGCTATCTATTTCGCTCTTTCATCGCTTGACTCTAGTGTTGTATTTAGCTTTGTACTTGATTATTGTATTAAACTTCTGTTGTACCTTGTTTAACTCTGATGTATATATATAGTAGCTTCATGAACTACTATCTCTTTCTTCCGCTGCATTATATTACTCTGTGTCTGTGATTCTGTGATTTATTTATTTGCTGTATATCCTGAGATTTGCCAAATTTATTTTACAATTCCATATTTTGAGCAATTCAAGTCCGACATGTGCGGATGCGAATGGTTAAAATATCGTTCCGTTACAATAGTTGTAAACTCCTAATTGATAGCTCAAAATAAAAGATAATTCACCCCCAAACATATGGATCATCACAACCAAGTCTTGCGAAACACAGTATATATCTATGCATTGTTTAAATGAAAAAACAAAATTTTAAAGGCATACTGCAACAAAGGTAGCAAAGAAGATAATGACATCAAATAAAGATTCCAAAGAAGCACCGACCGTTATATTGATTGACATGAAAAACCTACAGTTTACATCTATATAAATCATACAGTACTCATGCATAGTAATAACCTATTTACAACTAACAATCAGTGCATAAATTTATCCCTTAAAGACTTTGTTATGACCAAAATTTTAATAAATATTCAAGAATATAAACCAACAACACAAACTAGGTGACTGAAGAATACTAACAAAACTGATGATCTGCTCAGTCTCAACCTAATTTAAAGGCCAATGGTTTTCTCTAAATTAATTCATCCCGTTAAATTGGAAGCATTCAATCTTCACATATTCGAGTAAGTATGTAGATACATATTAAGGATCAAGAACCAATGAAATCTTATTTACTAAAATCAAGCTGAAAAACTTACTATGTCATGTTTATATAAATTATATATTAGTTTATGTTTGATACATCTTGTTGATTAGTTTTTATTATTATTACCATAAGTATGCTAATAATATTCAAGTCTTAGTTTCTAAGTCACCAATATACTGCTTTATTATGGCTAAACATGAAAATAGTACCTTTAAATCAAAGAGTGATTGGTTCACGCCTTAAATATGGAAGGAATTAAGCGACCACAAAGGTAGAGGTAATCACTTTAATCCAGATTATTGCTGCCATCTCTTTTCTTAAGTGTAATACTATTCAAATTTGTGAAAGCAACTCAATCAGTTCTGAAAGATGTCTTTATCAAAGTGGAATTTGAGATTTAGGTTTAGGATTTTCTAGAGGAAAATGAATCGAGTGGAAAATGAAGACAGAATTGAAGAGGATAAATATAAATCAATTTAATAAAAGGACTAGCGATTTTTTTCATTTGGTTTGGTGTATGGAAGATTTAAGAAGTGGGGAAGAATAAGGCAGGCAAAGTAAAAATCAACCCGCCTTAGCAAAAGTCAGCCTGCCTTTGTCAATTCTTAGCAGCTCGTGCTACACGCTGTATAGTTATGCAATTAAAGATATATTTTCTTGTAGTGAATTATCAACCGTATCTGAAACTAATAGCCTATATTATATTACTGGTTGCATCATATTAATGGAGGAAATAGTGGAATCATACCGTACAACACTTATTGGTGGCATCAAGTTATGAAGATTAATTTCATAAAACGTGCCAAACATTGTTTATGAAATAATAATTATTTTTCGGTGTTGACTGATAAATAGACATAGTTTTATTTTAATATGAATATTAGGAATATTCATTTTATAATAAAACTATAGTACCGGTCTTTGTGAAGCATTAGAAAATACAAAACTATCTTAGTTTTTTTGCAGTTGATTTACAATTATGCACTAGGCTGTAGTTTTGAGAAATAATTTTTGATTATATGATTATGAATCATATGGTACTAGTGAATTATGTGTCAAACATTTAACGGCAAAATACCCATTCAATGGGAGCAACATAGGAGCCAATGAACTCTTCAGATTGATATATATATATATATATATATTTATGTAATCGTTTGTCTGAAAATACCAAAATGTTTCCACATACTTTGTTGTATTCATCAATGAGTTATCACTGACATGATCATGTATATCTGGTACATATGTATTATGTTTATGATAAGCTCATAGAGTATAAAACAGAAGTAAATAAGATAACGTGCAATAGAAAGTAAAATTGATTCGATTTGATTGAATATGCGGGTATATTGGAAAGAGTTTCGAATGTGCCTGAAAATTAATAAAGATTTGATCTCAAATGCCACTCCTTCCTTAGATACACAATGATGTATCGATAAAGAGTAATCGAACTTTGTTGAACGAAGTTTGATTAATTATAAGTGAAGCTAAACTTTTATATTTACTAACTTAGTGTAATTGACACTTCTTGATGATCATGACGATCAATTTTGTGATTTAGACTAGCAACTGTGCGATGTCTCTTTGTTTACGATGGAGACTAGACCCCGCTCTTGTGATGTTTCGCCATCGCATTTGTGTGATGTTTCGCCATCACATATGTGGGGTAGCGCCCCACGGTCTTCGGACCATTCATGTGTCAAAATTTAATGGTTGGCCACCATGAGATAGCGTCTTGTTTTGTGATACCGGTTGGTGAGTTTTCATGCTCCCATTTTGTGATAGGCCTTCCCCTTTTTATGATTTAGACTAGCAATTATGCGACGTCTCTTTGTTTGCAAGGTTAGGCTAGACACCATTTGTGTGATTCCACTCACACATACCTTTTTGCTTTTTTGTTAGCCTAGACACCATTTGTATGATTCCGTTCACACATACCTTTTTGTTTGTGAGGTTAGGCTAGACACCATTTGTGTGATTCCACTCACACATACCTTTTTGCATTTTGGTTAGCCTAGAAACCATTTTTGTGATTCCGCACACACATACCTTTTTGTTTGCGAGGTTAGGCTAGACACCATTTGTGTGATTCCACTCACACATACCTTTTTGCTTTTTGGTTAGCCTAGATCTCATCTGGGTGATTCCGACTCACCCATATGGGGTAGCTCCCCATGGTCTTCGGACCGTCATGTGATAGGCCTCTTTCCCTCTTTGTGTTTTCTGGATTTTTTTCGTAGATTTCAAGAATTTGTGTTTTCTGGATTTCTTTTGAAGATTTCTAGAATTTGCGATTCACCAATTTTCGTGATTTCTATTGATAAGTTCTATCAATTTTTGTGCATTGGTGAATTCGTGTGTCATTGACTTGTTATGAATACAACTTTAGGGTATAATACCCCTTTCTATCTTTGAGAAGATTCTTGTGACATTTTTGATGAATGAAAATTCATTGGTATTATATTTTGATGCCAATTATTTTGATGAGATTTTGACGTATTAACTTCAGTAACCGTCGATTTTAAAATGGATTTTTCAAGCGGTTATCCCGCAATGCTGATTGTGTTGTCCGTTTTGCGGTTTACGCTTTGAAAAGAATAAGGAAGCGAATTAAACGTTTCAGTAAAATCGAGGACTATGACCCCTTTCTTTTACTGATGCGCTTAATACCAGACTTTTCCATTTGAGAACGTGAAATGTTACTTTTAGAATACACAATTTTGCACTTTCAAGGAAACGATGAAGTGAATTAAACGATTTAGTAAAACTCGTGGTTATGGGACATGTTCGTTTGCTATTTCGCTTAATCCCGGACTCGTTAATTGAAATATTTGTGATTTTTGATTATCGTTTTTGATAATCGGATATTCGAGATTTCTGATTATCGTTTTTGATAATCAGATATTTGTTGTTTCTAATTATTGTTTTTGATAATTAGATATTTGAGATTTTATTATCGTTTTTGATAATCGAATATTTGTTGTTTCTAATTATCGTTTGTGATAATCAGATATTTGTGATTTGATTATCGTTTTTGATAATCGAATATTTGTTGTTTCTAATTATCGTTTTTGATAATTAGATATTTGAGATTTGATTATCGTCTTTGATAACCGAATATTTGTTGATTTGAGATTTGATTATCGTTTTTGATAATCGGATATTTGTTGATTTTGATTATCGTTTTTGATAATAGAATGTTTGTTGTTTCCGATTATCGTATTTGATAATTGGATAGTTGTTGATTTGAGATTTCTAATTATCATTTTTGATAATTAGATATTTGCAATTTTACGACTTGTGATTTTTGTTTTCTAATTATCTTTGTTGATAATTAGATTTTTCTGTCTTCTAATTATCGCATCGATGATTAGTTATTGCTGTTTTGTGATTTCTATATTCTAATTATCTAATTGATAATTGAATATTGTTGATAATTGCATTCATTTAGTTTTGTTGTTTTCTGAATTATCTATTTGATAGTTAGATTTTGTTGGAAATTTGTGAATTTCTTTTATGAAATTAAAAGATTCCTTTGGTGTTTATATTGTACTACGTCGGTGTACCGGCTCGATTTTCTGTTATTCATGACGTTTTCCACATCTTCCAATTACGGAAATGCCTTAGGGATTTTCGATTTTTATTCTTGAGCCCAGTGTTATTGAAGAAATGGAAGTTTTTCCTATTTGACTTTTGAGCAACCTTCTATTCACATCATTGCTTCGGGGGTGTAGCACCTTCGAAATAAAGATGTTTTCTTGCGGAAGTTCAATGGTTATCAAATCCTAAGGATTGTACTTAGGAATCCAGAGAATTCATTGAGCAAACACGTTCAGGCTTACTCTTTCAAGCTCTTTATGGTGAACTTCCTATTTCAAATTTCTTCATCTTGTGATGATGTTCTTTATGGTTGTTACCATTTGTCCATTTATTCCTTAAGATTGCGAGGACGCAATTTCTTTAAGGAGGGGAGTCTGTAACAACCCGGTATTTCGCGTCGATTTATAATCGACATTAAACGATTAATATTTTCGCTAATTGCCAATTGAAGTTTTAAAATTTGAATTAAAATTCTTTTATAAATTGTTAAGAAGATTGATGGGCTTTGAAAATTAGGTAGTGGCCTATGTTTTTGTGAGGCGGTGAAAATTTACAAGGGGCAAATAGCCGTTCCCTTTTTATTTCTATTCGACCCGTCCCCTTTCTTATTTTTCGTTCATTCGAAAAACCCTTCACAAAAATTGAACGAAAAAAAATAAATGGCGGCCCCCCTTTATTCATTTTCGTTCGAAACCTAAAAACAAAATGATGGAAAATAAATGCTGCTCGATTTTGTTCGTCGCTCTTCTTCGTTCCACTTTGCGCTCTGAAATTAGGGCTTTTCGAAGCACGCCTATGTTGATCGATTCTCTGGTATGCGTGTTGCCTTGCTCGCTGCTTCTCTGATGATCGTATGCTTGCCTCACTTGTGCTCGTTTGCAGCTCCTTCTAGTCGCGTCGTGGAAGGTGAGTAATTCATATTACTAACATCTAATTCAAGCATGTTTCTTCGTTGATGATTTCATAGGTTTTGTCAATCTCGTATAACCTGGTACCTTGATTTATTTGCGACTTGAATTTGTTATGCTCTGTACATCGATTCATTTGGTATGCCGTACTTGCATTTACACCTTTGCTGTTACATAGCCTCGGCTTTAACTTGATTTTTGTTCGATGTTTTTTGACCTGCTGTTGATCATGGCTTCGGCTGTGCTCGGGTTGTTTCACCTGATTCATTTGAAGTTGTAGCCTTGATTTTCATTTTGATGTTTTTAGAATTTTTTTGCCGTGCCTTGCTGTTGTGACTTGATTTTGATGATGTTGATTTAGTCATCTGACTTTGTGTGTGCTAATCTCTGGTATTTGACATCGTTTATGGTTTACTACTTTTGTATAAGTAGTGTTGCAGACTTGTGTTTTGTGGTCTTCATTGTTACCTGATAGCAGTCGTGCCTGCACTGATCTGGCACCATGCCTTCGAGTTATACACATCACTCTGTTGCATAGTTCATCTACTTGCTTCAGTGTTGCATTTGTATCGAATGTGAGCATGTTATTTTATTCTGAATTTCTGAAGCTTGTTTTGGTTTTGACTTTTATGGGCTTGGTACATTGGTTTGTTGCTGAGTTCGACCATTTAGTCACCGTATATATATACGTACAGATATGTATGTGCGTATATATGTATGTTGTCATTCTTATTCATTGAGCTTCAGGCTAGACTTGTTTTTCTGTTCGATTTTTTGCCTTGCCATGAGCATATGTATATTGCTGCAGCTTCGAAAGATGCATGTTGTACCTGGTCCCTTTTATTGTTTACTGGTATCTCTTTACAGTTTTGTATTGCTTGATGTACTTTGGTTCTTTGATTTAATTGTTGTCATTCACTGTCTTACTGCTTTATTGTCACTGCCTATAGTTTGTGCAGTCGAACTTGTATTTTGTCAGTTGCAGTGTCTCGACCTTTATGTGTGCACTCTTTCTTTTGATAGTTGCTTGTTACTTTGAAAGTGCAGGACTTGCCTCTCTTATCATTTCTTTTTACTGATTCACCCTTGATGGTTTACCCTGCTGCCACATATGTGCATCCGTGTATGTACATACATATGTAGGGTGGAAGCATGTATGGATTTGGGCCTACCTTGTTGGTTTGTATCACACCGAGTTAACACTCATATGTGCCGAGGCATTGCATTTTCATTAGCCTCGGGCCTAGGAAGATTAGACGAGTGGGCCTTGCATTGCAATAACCACTGATTTCATTTGCATTTCTTCAGTTTCATTTAGTGGACACTGGTTCACTTCCACTTCATGTAGAGATTGCATCTGTTTTGTCCACTTGTTCATTGTAGTTTGGCTTGGCTTTGAGTATCACTAATCTGGTAATACTCGTATCAGTCATTGGTGTAGCATTGTGTACATATACACTTGTTTGTTTGGTCTCTTATTGGTTTAAGTTGAAGTTTGCAGTCTGATTATTTTACTCTTTGGCCTTGCTTTCTTGATGGCATGTGATCCAGACAGTGTTGTATTATGATTTGTACCTGTGTTGAATCCGGTATTTAGGGTTGGACCTTGTGCCCGTTTGAGTACATCATCACAGTAGTGGCAAGGCAGTGCACGCAAGCGTGAACTGCAGCCACACGGTATGGCGTTTATGATATTCTATTTTTGTTTTGATTAATTGATCTTTTGCATATTTCACAAGCTGTAGTGGCAAGGCACCACACGCGTGCGTGTGCTGCGGCCCTACCCGAATTAACATTTTTAAATTGATATTTCGATTGCTGGATTTGTTTCGCGTTACCAATTCAATAATTTAAAATCGTATTTTGATTGGTTTAATTTTCTAATTTGTTGTTTAACACTATTACGTGTTATATTCACCGTTATCCGATTTTCTTTATTTGAAGATCGGATAGACGAAATTTATTATCAATATCGCCTATTGATTATTTAATTATTATTGCTTCTGTGCATTAATAACTGAGTTTGAATTAGACTGAGCCGTGTATTATTTTCTTTTGAATGTAATACTCGAGTCAGACCGAGTATTTACAGGTTGTAGATTTTTAGCTTTGGGTTGCTGTTTGAGCTATGTAGACTTTTCATTTCTTTTGGAGTTGTCGTGTCACAATATAGGTTGATATGTATCCATGTATATTATTCGATAATGTACTTGTGTATATATATATATATATATAACTTCAAGAGTCGACAGTTGTAGTTGTATCATATGTATTGTGTCAAATGTATTGTAACTGACATTAGTTATTATATTTATGAGACTTTCTGTTTTTTTCTGTGTTCCGTATTTATATTATCTGTGTTATTATTATATTTACTGTCCTAAACTATTATGAACCATCATAGTTCGTTTTATACTGGAATTGGGGTATGTCGATGGGAGTAAATAAATCAGAGGTGAAAAATGAAAGAATATATATACCACTCCTTTCGAGATAACCAATACTAGTGTAAGGCCTAGCTACGGATGACCGCTCCTCAATAGCCTTATTCTCCGCGCTAGTTGACAGCATTACACCGTAATGTTCTTGGCTAGCGTGGGTATTAAGGTGGGGCGTCACAGCTTGGTATCAAAGCCTGGGGTTTAAGGACATAATATAAAACATAACTTAGACGGAACATGTGTTACAACTAATTGTCGATCTTTTATCTCTCATCTTTGCCTATGATTATTTTTGATTGTTAGGTATGAATTCCTAACGTTTATTCATGTGCATTTGACTTTGTTTTCATGAAATTGCTAGTTTCTTGATTTCCAAGACTCTGACTTTGTTTGCCGTTGAATTCTTTGATGAGGACATTGATTCGTTTTGTACTCGACTGTGGCCAATAATTGTTGACTTCAGCATTGACTTGATTTTTATTTTTGTTGAAGTCATTTATGCATTTATGCTCGTTTTTCTTTGTTTTTCCAATTGTTAATCGATTTTTCTTTTCCGATTAGTTGTTATAACTTCTATTTCTGGAATTTTTGGGTATTTCTACTTTGATGGATTTAGAATCGAATTCTTTGGATTTTATTCACGCCTTCGATTGTGAATTTTAGTGAATTGATTTGGTTTCCAAATTTAATCGATTCGTGTTAATTCCCCGATTTGTTGCTATCATTTATTAGCGACTTTAGTGACATTTTCTTCGGGATTTTCGTGAACATACCTTTTGAAGGTTCAGTATCGATTTCTTTGGATTCTATTCACATCTTCGTATGTGAATTCTTATGATTGATTGTTTCTACAATCACTTTTATGCTTTGTCACTTTAAAAATATAAAGGTTTTCTATACTAGTAGTAAATATAAAAACCCTTTTCCCCAAACAATTTCAAAACTATTTTATTACAAAGCTCTTTACTTAAACCATTTTCCAATCTACTAGTATATACAAGCCTTTACTTCACTCGGATGAGAAATCGAATTAAACGGCTTAGTAAAACAAGTGGTATGAAACGCTTGCGTTTGCTTCGTCGGTTAACTCTTGGACTTGTTCGATTGAAAACTCTTATGACAATTTTCTAGTGAAGATCTACAGTTTGTTCGTAAATATTTGAGTTAAGCTAGTGGTTATGGGACATGAAGCCAAACTTTTATATTTACTAACTTAGTGTAATTGACACTTCTTGATGATCATGACGATCATTTTTGTGATTTAGACTAGCAACTGTGTGATGTCTCTTTGTTTGCAAGGGAGACTAGACCCCGCTCTTGTGATGTTTCGTCATCGCATTTGTGTGATGTTTCGCCATCACATATGTGGGGTAGCACCCCACGGTCTTCGGACCATTCGTGTGCCAAAATTTAATGGTTGGCCACCATGAGATAGCGTCTCGTTTTGTGATACCAGTTGGTGAGTTTTCATGCTCCCATTTAGTGATAGGCTTTCCCCTTTTTATGATTTAGACTGGCAATTGTGCGACGCCTCTTTGTTTGCAAGGTTAGGCTAGACACTATTTATGTGATTCCACTCACACATACCATTTTTCTTTTTGGTTAGCCTAGACACCATTTGTGTGATTCCGCTCACACATACCTCTTTATTTGCAAGGTTAGGCTAGACACCATTTGTGTGATTCCACTCACACATACCTTTTTGCTTTTTGGTTAGCCTAGACACCATTTGTGTGATTCCGCTCACATATACCTTTTTGTTTGCGAGGTAGGCTAGACACCATTTGTGTGATTCCACTCACACATACCTTTTTGCTTTTTGGTTATCCTAGACACCATTTGTGTGATTCCACTTACACATACCTTTTTGCTTTTTGGTTAGCCTAGACCTCATCTGGGTGATTCCGACTCACCCATATGGGGTAGCTCCCCATGGCCTACGGACCGTCATGTGATAGGCCTCTTTCCCTCTTTGTGTTTTCTGGATTTCTTGTGTAGATTTCTAGAATTTGTGTTTTCTGGATTTCTTGTGATGATTTCTAGAATTTGTGCTTTACCAATTTTCGTGATTTCTATTGATAAGTTATATCAATTTTTGTGCATTGGTGAATTCGTGTGTCATTGACTTGTTTTGAATACAAGTTTAGGGTATAATACCCCTTTCTATCTTTGAGAAGATACTTGTGACATTTTTGATGAATGAAAATTCATTGGTATTATATTTTGATGCCAATTAGTTTGATGAGATTTTGACGTATTAACTTCAGTAACCGTCGATTTTAAAATGGATTTTTCAAGCGGTTATCCCGCAATGCTGATTGTGTTGTCCGTTTTACGGTTTATGCTTTCAAAAGAATAAGGAAGCGAATTAAACGGTTCAGAAAAATCGAGGACTATGACCCCTTTCTTTTACTGATGCGCTTAATACTGGACTTATCCGTTTGAGAATGTGAAATGTTATTTTAAGAATACATAATTTTGCACTTTCAAGGAAACGATGAAGTGAATTAAACGATTTAGTAAAACTCTTGGTTATGGGACATGTTCGTTTGCTATTTCGCTTAATCCTGGACTCGTTAGTTGAAATATTTGTGATTTCTGATTATCGTTTTTGATAATCGGATATTCGAGATTTCTGATTATCGTTTTTGATAATCTGATATTTGTTGTTTCTAATTATCGTTTTTGATAATTAGATATTTAAGATCTGATTATCGTTTTTGATAATCGAATATCTGTTGTTTCTAATTATCGTTTGTGATAATTAGATATTTGTGATTTGATTATCGTTTTTGATAATCGAATATTTGTTGTTTCTAATTATCAATTTTGATAATTAGATATTTGAGATTTGATTATCGTCTTTGATAACCGAATATTTGTTGATTTGAGATTTGATTATCGTTTTTGATAATCGGATATTTGTTGATTTTGATTATCGTTTTTGATAATCGAATGTTTGTTGTTTCCGATTATTGTATTTGATAATTGGATAGTTGTTGATTTGAGATTTCTAATTATCGTTTTTGATAATTAGATATTTGCAATTTTGCGACTTGTGATTTTTGTTTTCTAATTATCTTTGTTGATAATTAGATTTTTCTGTCTTCTAATTATTGTATCGATGATTAGTTATTGTTGTTTTGTGATTTCTATATTCTAATTATCTAATTGATAATTGAATATTGCTGATAATTGCATTTATTTAGTTTTGTTGTTTTCTGAATTATCTATTTGATAGTTAGATTTTGTTGGAAATTTGTGAATTTCTTTTATGAAATTAAAAGATTCCTTTGGTGTTTATGTTGTACTACGCAGGTGTACCGGCTCAATTTTCTGTTATTCATGAGTTTTCCACGTCTTCCAATTACAGAAATGCCTTAGGGATTTCCGATTTTTATTCTTGAGTCCAGTGTTATTGAAGAAATGGAAGTTTTGCCTACTTGACTTTTGAGCAACCTTCTATTGACGTCATTGCTTCGTGGGTGTAGCACCTTCGAAATAAAGATGTTTTCTTGCGGAAGTTCAATGGTTATCAAATCCTAAGGATTGTACTTAGGAATCCAGAGAATTCATCGAGCAAACACGTTCAGGCTTACTCTTTCAAGCTCTTTATGGTGAACTTCCTATTTCAAATTTCTTCATCTTGTGATGATGTTCTTTATGGTTGTTACCATTTGTCCATTTATTCCTTAAGATTGCGAGGACGCAATTTCTTTAAGGAGGAGAGTCTGTAACAACCCAGTATTTCGTGTCGATTTATAATCGACATTAAACGATTAATATTTTCGCTAATTGCCAATTGAAGCTTTAAAATTTGAATTAAAATTCTTTTATAAATTGTTAAGAAGATTGATGGGCTTTGAAAATTAGGTAGTGGCCCATGTTTTTGTGAGGTAGTGAAAATTTACAAGGGCAAATAGCCGTTCCCTTTTTATTTCTATTCGACCCGTCCCCTTTCTTATTTTTCGTTCATTCAAAAAACCCTTCACAAAAATTGAACGAAGAAAAATAAATGGTGGCCCCCCTTTTTTCATTTTCTTTCGAAACCTAAAAACAAAATGATGGAAAATAAATGGCTGCTTGATTTTGTTCGTCCCACTTCTTCGTTCCTCTTTGCGCTCTAAAATTAGGGCTTTTCGAAGCACGCCTATGTTGATCGATTCTATGGTTTGCGTGTTGCCTTACTCGCTGCTTCTCTGATGATCGTCTGCTTGCTTCACTTGCGCTCGTTCGCAGCTACTTCTAGTCGCGTCGTGGAAGGTGAGTAATTCATATTACTCACATCTAATTCAAGCGTGTTTCTTCGTTGATGATTTCATAGGTTTTGTCAATCTCGTATAACCTGGTACCTTGATTTATTTGCGACTTGACTTTGTTATGCTATGTACTTCGATTCATTTGGTATGCCGTACTTGCATTTACACCTTTGATGTTACATAACCTCGGCTTTAACTTGATTTTTGTTCGATGTTTTTTGACCTGCTGTTGATCATGGCTTCAGCTGTGCTCGGGTTGTTTCACCTTATTCATTTGAAGTTGTAGCCTTGATTTTCATTTTGATGTTTTTAGAATTTGTTGCAGTGCCTTGCTGTTGTGACTTGATTTTGAGGATGTTGATTTAGTCATCTGACTTTGTGTATGCTAATCTCTGGTATTTGACATCGTTTATAGTTTACTACTTTTGTATAAGTAGTGTTGCAGACTTGTGTTTTGTGGTCTTCATTGTTACCTGATAGCACTCGTGCCTGCATTGATCTGGTACCGTGCCTTCGAGTTATACACATCACTCTGTTGCATAGTTCATCTACTTGCTTCAGTGTTGCATTCGTATCGAACGTGAGCATGTTATTTTATTCTGAATTTCTAAAGCTTGTTTTGGTTTTGACTTTTATGGGCTTGGCACATTGGTTTGTTGCTGAGTTCGACCATTTAGTCACCGTATATATATACGTACTGATATGTATGTGCGTATATATGTATGTTGTGATTCTTATTCATTGAGCTTCAGGCTAGACTTGTTTTTCTGTTCGATTTTTTGCCTTTCCATGAGCATATGTATATTGCTGCAGCTTCGAAAGATGCATGTTGTACCTGGTCCCTTTTATTGTTTACTGGTATCTCTTGACAGTTTTGTATTGCTTGATGTACTTTGGTTCTTTGATTTAATTGTTGTCATTTACTGTCTCACTGCTTTATTGTCACTGCCTATAGTTTGTGCAGTCGAACTTGTATTTTGTCAGTTGCAGTGTCTCGACCTTCATGTCTGCACTCTTTCTTTTGATAGTTGCTTGTTACTTTGAAAGTGCAGGATTTGCCTCTCTTATCATTTCTTTTTACTGATTCGCCCTTGATGGTTTACGCTGCTGCCACATATATGCATCCGTGTATGTACATACATATGTATGTGTGGAAGCATGTATGGATTTGGGTCTGCCTTGTTGGTTTGTATCGCACTGAGTTAACACTCATATGTGCCGAGGCATTGCATTTTCATTAGCCTCGGGCCTAGGAAGATTAGACGAGTGGGCCTTGCATTGCAATAACCACTGATTTCATTTGCATTTTTTCAGTTTCATTTAGTGGACACTGGTTCACTTACACTTCATGTAGAGATTGCATCTGTTTTGTCCACTTGTTCATTGTAGTTTGGCTTGGCTTTGAGCATCACTAATCTGGTAATACTCGTATCAGTCATTGGTGTAGCATTGTGTACATATACACTTGTTTGTTTGGTCTCTTATTGGTTTAAGTTGAAGTTTGCAGTCTGATTATTTTACTCTTTGGCCTTGCTTTCTTGATGGCATGTGATCCAGACAGTGTTGTATTATGATTTGTACTTGTGTTGAATCCGGTATTTCGGGTTTGACCTTGTGCCCGTTTGAGTACATCATCACTGTAGTGGCAAGGCAGTGCAAGCAAGCGTGAACTGCAGCCACACGGTATGGCGTTTATGATATTCTATTTTTGTTTTGATTAATTGATCTTTTGCATATTTCATAAGCTGTAGTGGCAAGGCAGCACACGCGTGCGTGTGCTGCGGCCCTACCCGAATTGACATTTTTAAATTGATATTTTGATTGCTGGATTTGTTTCGTGCTAACAATTCAATAATTTAAAATCGTATTTTGATTGTTTTAATTTGCTGACTTGTTGTTTAACACTATTACGTGTTATATTCACCGTTATCCGATTTTCTTTATTTGAAGATCGGATAGACGAAATTTATTATGACTATCGCCTATTGATTATTTAATTATTATTGCTTCTGTGCATTACTAACCGAGTTTGAATTAGACTGACCCATGTATTATTTTCTTTTGAATGTAATACTCGGGTCAGACCGAGTATTTACAGGTTGTAGATTTTTAGCTTTGGGTTGCTGTTTGAGCTATGAAGACTTTTCATGTCTTTTGGAGTTGTCGTGTCACGATATAGGTTGATATGTATCCATGTATATTAGTCGATGATGTACTTGTATATATATATATAACTTCCAGAGTCGATAGTTGTAGTTGTATCATATGTATTGTGTCAAATGTATTGTAACCGACATCAGTTATTATATTTACGAGACTTTCTGTTTTTTTTCTGTGTTCCGCATTTATATTATCTGTGTTATTATTATATTTACGATCCTAAACTATTATGAACCATCATAGTTCGTTTTATACTGGAATTGTGGTATGTCGATGGGAGTAAATAAATCAGAGGTGAAAATGAAAGAATATATATACCACTCCTATCGAGATAACCAATACTAATGTAAGGCCTAGCAACGGATGATCACTCCTCAACAGCCTTATTCTCCGCGCTAGTTGACAGCATTACACCGTAGTGTTCTTGGCTAGCTTGGTATCAAAGCCTGGGGTTTATGGACATAATATAAAACATAACTTAGACGGAACATGTGTTACAACTAATTGTCGATGTTTTATCTCTCATCTTTGCCAATGATTATTTTTGATTGTTAGGTATGAATTCCTAACGTTTAGTCATGTGCATTTGACTTTTTTTTCGTGAAATTGCTAGTTTCTTGATTTCCAAGACTCTGACTTTGTTTGCCATTGAATTCTTTGATGAGGACGTTGATTCGTTTTGTACTCGACTGTGGCCAATAATTGTTGACTTCAGCATTGACTTGATTTTTATTTTTGTTGAAGTCATTTATGCATTTATGCTCGTTTTGCTTTGTTTTTCCAATTGTTAATCGATTCTTCTTTTCTGATTAGTTGTTATAACTTCTATTTCTGGAATTTTTGGGTATTTCTACTTTGATGGATTTAGAATCGAATTATTTGGATTTTATTCACGCCTTCGAATGTGAATTTTAGTGAATTGATTTGGTTTCGAAATTTAATCGATTCGTGTAAATTCCCAGATTTGTTGCTATCATTTATTAGCGACTTTAGTGACATTTTCTTCAGTATTTTCGTGAACATACCTTTTGAAGGATTCTGTATCGATTTCTTTGGATTCTATTCACATCTTCGTATGTGAATTCTTGTGATTGATTGTTTCTACAATCACTTTTATGCTTTGTCACATTAAAAATATAAAGGTTTTCTATACTAGTAGTAAATATCAAAACCCTTTTCCCCAAACAATTTCAAAACTATTTTATTACAAAGCTCTTTACTTAAACCATTTTCCAATCTACTAGTATATACAAGCCTTTACTTCACTCAGATGAGAAATCGAATTAAACGGCTTAGTAAAACAAGTGGTATGAAACGCTTGCGTTTGCTTCGTCGGTTAACTCTTGGACTTGTTCGATTGAAAACTCTTGTGACAATTTTCTAGTGAAGATCTACAGTTTGTTCGTAAAAATTTGGGTTAAGCTAGTGGTTATGGGACATGAAGCTAAACTTTTATATTTACTAACTTAGTGTAATTGACACTTCTTGATGATCATGACGATCATTTTTGTGATTTAGACTAGCAACTATGTGATGTCTCTTTGTTTGCAAGGGAGACTAGACCCCGCTCTTATGATGTTTCGCCATCGCATTTGTGTGACGTTTCGCCATCACATATGTGGGGTAGCGCCCCACGGTCTTCGGACCATTCGTGTGCCAAAATTTAATGGTTGGCCACCATAAGATAGCGTCTCGTTTTGTGATACCGGTTGGTGAGTTTTCATGCTCCCATTTTGTGATAGGCCTTCCCCTTTTTATGATTTAGATTAGCAATTGTGCGACGTCTCTTTGTTTGCAAGGTTAGGCTAGACACCATTTGTGTGATTCCACTCACACATACCATTTTCTTTTTTGTTATCCTAGGCACCATTTGTGTGATTCCGCTCACACATACCATTTTGTTTGCAAGGTTACGCTAGACACCATTTGTGTGATTCCACTCGCACATACCTTTTTGCTTTTTGGTTAGCCTAGACACCATTTGTGTGATTCCGCTCACACATACCTTTTTGTTTGCGAGTTAGGCTAGAAACCATTTGTGTGATTCCACTCACACATACCTTTTTGCTTTTTGGTTAGCCTAGACACCATTTGTGTGATTCCGGTCACACATACCTTTTTATTTGCGAGGTTAGGCTAGACACCATTTGTGTGATTCCACTCACACATACCTTTTTGCTTTTTGGTTAGCCTAGACCTCATCTGTTCCGACTCACCCAAATGGGGTAGCTCCCCATGGTCTTCGGACCGTCATGTGATAGGCCTCTTTCCCTCTTTGTGTTTTCTGGATTTCTTGTGTAGATTTCTAGAATTTGTGTTTTCTGGATTTCTTTGGTGATTTCTAGAATTTGAGCTTCACCAATTTTCGTGATTTCTATTGATAAGTTCTATCAATTTTTGTGCATTGGTGAATTCGTGTGTCATTGACTTGTTATGAATACAAGTTTAGGGTATAATACCCCTTTCTATCTTTGAGAAGATACTTGTGACATTTTTTACGAATGAAAATTTATTGGTATTATATTTTAATGCCAATTAGTTTGATGAGATTTTGACGTATTAAGTTCAGTAACCGTCGATTTTAACATGTATTTTTCAAGCGGTTATCCCACAATGCTGATTGTGTTGTCCGTTTTACGGTTTACGCTTTCAAAAGAATGAGAAGCGAATTAAAATATTCAGTAAAATCGAGGACTATGACCGCTTTCTTTTACTAATGCGCTTAATACTGGACTTGACCGTTTGAGAACCTGAAATGTTATTTTTAGAATACACAATTTTGCACTTTCAAGGAAACGATGAAGTGAATTAAACGATTTAGTAAAACTCGTGGTTATGGGACATGTGCATTTGCTATTTCGCTTAATCCCGGACTCGTTAATTGAAATATTTGCGATTTCTGATTATCGTTTTTGATAATCGGATATTCGAGATTTCTGATTATCGTTTTTGATAATCAGATATTTGTTGTTTCTAATTATCGTTTTTGATAATTAGATATTTGAGACTTGATTATCGTTTTTGATAATCGAATATTTGTTGTTTCTAATTATCGTTTGTGATAAAAAGATATTCGTGATTTGATTATCGTTTTTGATAATCGAATATTTGTTGTTTCTAATTATCGTTTTTGATAATTAGATATTTGAGATTTGATTATCGTCTTTGATAACCGAATATTTGTTGATTTGAGATTTGATTATCGTTTTTGATAATCGGATATTTGTTGATTTTGATTATCGTTTTTGATAATCGAATATTTGCTATTTTAGATTATCGTATTTGATAATTGGATAGTCGTTGAATTGAGATTTCTAATTATCGTTTTTGATAATTAGATATTTGCAATTTTTCGACTTGTGATTTTTGTTTTCTAATTATCTTTGTTGATAATTAGATTTTTTTGTCTTCTATTTGTCGTATCGATGATTAGTTATTGCTGTTTTGTGATTTCTATATTTTAATTATCTAATTGATAATTGAATATTGCTGATAATTGCATTTATTCAGTTTTGTTGTTTTCTGAATCATCTATTTGATAGTTAGATTTTGTTGGAAATTTGTGAATTTCTTTTATGAAATTAAAAGATTCCTTTGGTGTTTATATTGTACTACGCCGGTGTACCGGCTCAATTTTCTGCTATTCGCGACGTTTTTCACGTCTTCCAATTACGGAAATGCCTTAGGGATTTCCGATTTTTATTCTTGAGCCCAGTGTTATTGAAGAAATGGAAGTTTTGCCTATTTGACTTTTGAGCAACCTTCTATTGACATTATTGCTTTGGGGGTGTAGCACCTTCGAAATAAAGATGTTTTCTTGCGGAAGTTCAATGGTTCTCAAATCCTAAGGATTGTACTTAGGAATCCTGAGAATTCATCGAGCAAACACGTTCAGGCTTACTCTTTCAACCTCTTTATGGTGAACTTCCTATTTCAAATTTCTTCATCTTGTGATGATGTTCTTTATGGTTGTTACCATTTGTCCATTTATTTCTTAAGATTGCGAGGATGCAATTTCTTTAAAGAGGGGAGTCGGTAACAACCCGGTATTTCGCGTCGATTTATAATCGACATTAAACGATTAATATTTTCGCTAATTGCCAATTGAAGTTTTAAAATTTGAATTAAAATTATTTTATAAATTGTTAAGAAGATTGATGGGCTTTGAAAATAGGTAGTGGCCTATGTTTTTGTGAGGTGGTGAAAATTTACAAGGGGAAAATAGCCGTTCCCTTTTTATTTCTATTCGACCTGTCCCCTTTCTTATTTTTCGTTCATTCGAAAAACCCTTCACAAAAATTGAACGAAGAAAAATAAATGGCGGCCCCCCTTTATTCATTTTCTTTCGAAACCTAAAAACAAAATAATGGAAAATAAATGCTGCTCGATTTTGTTCGTCCCTCTTCTTCGTTCCTCTTTGCGCTCTGAAATTAGGGCTTTTCGAAGCACGCCTATGTTGATCGATTCTCTAGTTTGCGTGTTGCCTTACTCGCTGCTTCTCTGATGATCGTCTGCTTGCTTCACTAGCGCTCGTTCGCAGCTCCTTCTAATCATGTCGTGGAAGGTGAGTAATTCATATTACTCACATCTAATTCAAGTGTGTTTCTTCGTTGATGATTTCATGGGTTTTGTCGATCTCGTATAACCTGGTACCTTGATTTATTTGCGACTTGACATTGTTATGCTCTGTACTTCGATTCATTTGGTATGCCGTACTTGCATTTACACCTTTGCTGTTACATAGCCTCGGCTTTAACTTGATTTTTGTTCGATGTTTTTTGACCTGCTGTTGATCATGGCTTCGGCTGTGCTCGGGTTGTTTCACCTGATTCACTTGAAGTTTTAGCCTTGATTTTCATTTTGATGTTACTAGAATTTGTTGCAGTGCCTTGCTGTTGTGACTTGATTTTGATGATGTCGATATAGTCATCTGACTTTGTGTATGCTAATCTCTGGTATTTGACATCGTTTATGGTTTACTACTTTTGTATAAGTAGTGTTGCAAACTTGTGTTTTGTTGTCTTCATTGTTACCTGATAGCACTCGTGCCTATATTGATCTGGCACCGTGCCTTCGAGTTATACACATCACTCTGTTGCATAGTTCATCTACTTGCTTCAGTGTTGCATTCGTATTGAATGTGAGCGTGTTATTTTATTCAGAATTTCTGAAGCTTGTTTTGGTTTTTGACTTTTATGGGCTTGGTACATTGGTTTGTTGTTGAGTTCGACCATTTAGTCACCGTATATATATACGTACAGATATGTATGTGCGTATATATGTATGTTGTGATTCTTATTCATTGAGCTTCAGGCTAGACTTGTTTTTCTGTTCGATTTTTTGCCTTTCCATGAGCATATGTATATTGCTGCAGCTTCGAAAGATGCATGTTGTACCTGGTCCCTTTCATTGTTTACTGGTATCTCTTGACAGTTTTGTATTGCTTGATGTACTTTGGTTCTTTGATTTAATTGTTGTCATTTACTGTCTCACTGCTTTATTGTCACTGCCTATAGTTTGTGCAGTTGAACTTGTATTTTGTCGGTTGCAGTGTCTCGACCTTCATGTATGCACTCTTTCTTTTGATAGTTGCTTGTTATTTTAAAAGTGCAGCACTTGCCTCTCTTATCGTTTCTTTTTACCGATTCGCCCTTGATGGTTTACGCTGCTGCGACATATGTGCATCCTTGTATGTACATACATATGTATGTGTGGAAGCATGTATGGATTTGGGTTTGCCTTGTTGGTTTGTATCGCACTGAGTTAACACTCATATGTGCCGAGGCATTGCATTTTCATTAGCCTCGAGCCTGGGAGGAATAGACAAGTGGGCCTTGCTTTGCATTGACCACTGATTTCATTTGCATTTTTTCACTTTCATTTAGTGGACACTGGTTCACTTCCACTTCATGTAGAGATTGCATCTGTTTTGTCCACTTGTTCATTGTAGTTTGGCTTGGGTTTGAGCATCACTAATCTGATAATACTCGTAACAGTCATTGGTGTAGCATTGTGTACATATACACTTGTTTGTTTGGTCTCTTATTAGTTTAAGTTGAAGTTTGCAGTCTGATTATTTTACTCTTTGGCCTTGCTTTCTTGATGGCATGTGATCCAGACAGTGTTGTATTATTATTTGTACCTATGTTGAATCCGGTATTTCGGGTTTGACCTTGTGCTCGTTTGAGTACATCATCACTGTAGTGGCAAGGCAGTGGACGCAAGCGTGAACTGCAGCCACACGGTATGGCGTTTATGATATTCTGTTTTTGTTTTGATTAATTGATCTTTTGCATATTTCATAAGCTGTAGTGGCAAGGCAGCACACATGTGCGTGTGCTGCAGCCCTACCCGAATGGACATTTTTAAATTGATATTTCAATTGCTGGATTTGTTTTGTGTTACCAATTCAATAATTTAAAATCGTATTTTGATTGGTTTAATTTGCTGATTTGTTGTTTAACACTATTACGTGTTATATTCACCGTTATCTGATTTTCTTTATTTGAAGATCGGATAGACGAAATTTATTATGACTATCGCCTATTGATTATTTAATTATTATTGCTTCTGTGCATTAATAGCTGAGTTTGAATTAGACCGACCCGTGTATTATTTTCTTTTGAATGTAATACTCGGGTCAGACCGAGTATTTACAGGTTGTAGATTTTTAGCTTTGGGTTGCTGTTTGAGCTATGAAGACTTTTCATGTCTTTTGGAATTGTCGTGTTACAGTATAGGTTGATATGTATCCATGTATATTAGTCGATAATGTACTTGTATATATATATATATATATAACTTCCAGAGTCGACAGTTGTACTTGTATCATATGTATTGTGTCAAATGTATTGTAACTGACGTCAGTTATTATATTTATGAGACTTTCTGTTTTATTCTGTGTTCCGGATTTATATTATCTGTGTTATTATTATATTTACTGTCCTAAACTATTATGAATCGTCGTAGTTCATTTTATACTGGAATTGGGGTATGTCGATGGGAGTAAATAAATCAGAGGTGAAAAATGAAAGAATATATATACCACTCCTATCGAGATAACCAATACTAGTGTAAGGCCTAGCTACGGATGACCGCTCCTCAACAGCCTTATTCTCCGCGCAAGTTGACAGCATTACACCGTAGTGTTCTTGGCTAGCGTGGGTATAGAGGTGGGGCGTCACACGATGCGAACAAGAGCCATAACCGATACGAACTACGCGATTCCATCGATACGAATTGCACACTTCCATCAATACATATTGACGACTTCAATCGATACAAACTGGGCAATAGCCATCGATGCAAACGAGGCGAAGTTCAAGGGACGACTCGGTCGACTCGGCGTAAAAAGTGGATCGATTCGAGGAATGTGTGCCACATCATCACGAGGGCACGTGCAACCATCGATTCAAACAGATTGATTCGAAGCAAGCGATTCGAAAAGACAGCCATTCGAAAAGCTACAACTTGTATCGATCATAACTTGAGATCCACAAGTCCAATTGCTATGAAATTTTCATAGGAGCTTACGTACAAGCCAAATAATGTTCACACCATGTTTCGACTCCATTGAATAAAATCTTGATCGATACAAATTTCGTTCGTATCGATCACAGATCGAATCGACACTTCACGGGATCGATCGCGCGGGCCCACTCACGTGCGAGAAGGAGTCTCCCGAAGTTTGAGTGAGATATCTGCCTCCTACGCCTACAAATAGAGCCCCTGGGCTACAGAAGAAGGATATATCGACTCTCGAACGTCTAGACTTTTCCAGATTCAACTTTTCACTTCATCACTGCTGTTGTATTTGAATTTCAAAGCTATAATTCATTGCAATCCGCTGTAATCGATTGTAATCATCAAGAGAATATCAATAAAGTCATCAACTTTAGGGTGGATGTAGGCCAGATCGTCGAACCACTATAAATTCTGTGTTGTTTATTACTTTCTTTTGAATTTTTTTGAGTGTTCTTCATTTTTTATTCTCTGTATACTAGTCATCTGAGATATGTGATTGTGAACTGGTGCTTTCATCGACGATTGGGTATTTGTGACCATTTTTTGTGCAAACATTTTGGTGCTTTCACCGAGAAGGCTGCTTTAGGAATTCTATCATTTGGAAATTGAATTTGAAGGCTTAGGAATTTAAATGTGAAAAGCTATGATAAGGCAAACAAGTAGAAGACAAAGAGCAGAGCGAAGTCAACATGAAGGAAGTCAAGAGGCTTCCTCGGGAGCGAATCAAGCCTCGGTCTTCCTCGCCAGGGATGAGATGGAGACAATGATGAAAAGACAAGAGGAAATGATCCAGAATTTGTTTTGACAAGTTGGGCAACTTGGAGCGCAAAATCAAGGAGCAACCAAAGTTCAGAATGGAGCAGGACCATCCGGCGCAGCACCAGAGCTAGGGGCACTCACCTAGTGCATGTTGATCCAATCCCAAGAAGGGAATCAGGGGGATCCGAGCAACCTGGCGATGATAGAGGAATGGATTCTCAGCCAGGAGGACAAATTCATGAAAACCCTCATGAACTCGAGGGGCAGATCGAAGCAACGCACAAAGATTTCAGCTTGAAGATAGTGATAGATTGGTGGAAATGGTCAGACGAGCCATGAGAGGTGGATTAGTAAACAGAGATCTAGAAGATGTGAACATGAGTCCTTTTTCTCCTGCGATTAGGCTGGTTAGGAACCCACCAAAATTCAAACTACCAACAGTGGAAATGTATGATGGGAGGATGGATCCTGCGATCCATCTGACAAAGTATATGAGGCACATGGAAGTGCTGGGGTCATCATAGGAAGTCATGGCCCGGTGCTTTCCATTGTATTTAACAAACATTGCAGCACTATGGTTTAGACAGCAGAAGAGCGGCTCCATCGGAACATGGGCCGATTTGACCGAGAAATTCATGAAGCAATTCAGGGTTCACATTTCAAGACCCAAGAATGTGATGAGTTTGGCAACTCTAAAGCAAAAATCCGAGGAATCTTTGAGGAGTTTTCTAACGCGGTTCAATGCAGCAGCAACGTCAGTGGATCGACCAGGTCCATCCATGGTTATGATGGCAGCTGTATCCGTAATAGCTGATGCACAGAGTTCAAGAATTCATTAACTAAAGATCCGCCTATGGATCTGGGAGAATTCTATCATGAAGCCGAAAAGTTTTTACGATTGGAGGATGCTAATGTTGAAAGAGAAGAAAAAATCGATATTTATGCAGTAAAAGGTGGAGACCCACCCAGGTAGGATCCTGACAAGAGAAAGGAGAAGCGGAAAGCGGAAGATAATGATGATAGGTCAAAGCGACCAAGGAGGGAGCTGTGATTCACCACTTATATAGAGCTGAATGAGATTTTGGAGAGAATCTACCAAGACATTAGAGAGCAAGTTCCCTATCGTAGACCAATGAAAAGGGATTCGATTGTTGACGAGAGAAAATCAAACAAATATTGCTTATTCCACGAACTGAACGGTCATAACACAAATGACGGTAGATATGTGAAGGATGAGGTAGAAGGGCATATTAGAAACGGTAGGCTACTTCAGTATTTGACAAGGCGAGCTCCAACGGTGGAGCCAGAATGACCATCGTCTACATCAAATAAGGGTAACCCTGAACCGGGACATCAGATGGTTATCAATTGATTAGAATAACGATGAACAAGTCGTAAACTCCTTACTAACATGGTTAAATCATTTACACATGTACGAGATCGCGAACGATCCACAAGCATGCTTTGAATGACTATTGACCATATCATAGTAAGAGTTTGCCTTTGACATCTTTGTCATGCTTTTGTTTTGTTCTGATTTGAACATCTGGAATTTTTTATTTGGACATTTCTGTTATAGAATTCATATGAAATAAATCGGATATTTGCAATTCTGTAAAAGAAGTTACTTGTATATGCGTGGGATCGCGAACGATCCACATGCATGCCTTGTATGGCGATGAATCGCCAAAGTCACCAATTCAGAAATTCACTCGAACGTGATATCTGACCTTAATAATGCTAAGTCCACCTTAACATCTAATCCCGAACGACTACGTTCTGCCTCGTGCGACACCCGATCGTGAATGATCACGTTCTGCCTCATGCGGCATCCGATCGTGAATGGTCACACTCTGCCTCGTGTGGCACTCGATCGTGAACGATCACATTCTGCCTCGTGCGGCATCCCATCTCGAATGATCACATTCTGCCTTGTGCGACATCCTATCGCGAACGGTCACACTCTGCCTCATGCAGTACCCGATCACAAATGGTCACAATTCGTCTAGAACGACATCCGACTGTGAACGATCACAATTTGTGTAGAACGACATCCGACCGTGAACGATCATGATTCGTGTAGAACGACATCCGACCACGAACGGTCACATTCGTCTAGAATGGCATCCGACCATGAACGGTCACAATTCATCTAAAACGACATCCGACTGCGAACGGTCACAATTTGTCTAGAATGACATCCGATCTGGAACAATCGCAACTCATCTAGAACGACATCCAACCTCGAACAGTCACTATTCACCGCGAACGACATCCGACCGTGAACGGTCACATCACCTCAAACGACATACGATCTCGAACGATCATCGTTTGTGGTCAGATAAGACTATCAATCTCTTTGCAAGTCATCAACAGTATATGAACATCCAGCTTATGGCATTACAAAACACACCTTCCTACTACAAGGCATGTTTTGGAGGGCAAGTGTTATCCCGCCTTTTAGAAAGGCCATGATACCAAAAGATTAACCGAAAACCAAAGACAGTTCGTCCCGAAGATTGGTTGTACGCAGGATCACTATAGATATCAATGAATTTTGTTCTAGCCCGGATCTGGCCACGATTGATAAGAAACGACAAGCGAATCCGTGGAAGCTAGCATTCCAAATTTCAAGTCAATCCGAGTTTGTATGCGCAAGTTATGATCGATGCAAATTGAAGGAAATGACCCTATTTCATATCCATCATTACACCTCAGTTCGAATCCATCATCTTCGTATCATCAAAGCGGCAACCACTTTGCATCCATCTTTGTGTCTCAGTTCGTATCGGTCGATTTCGTATCCATCAAAGTAACAGAGCACTTCATATCGATCGGCTAGTGTCAACTTCGTATCCATCAAAGTAACTGCCTTATTTATATCCCTCAAGAAGAGCCCTGTTCATATCCATCTGTCTTCGCTAGTTCATATCCATCAAGGCCTAAGGAAGCCGCTGCCTATTTGTATCCATCTAGTCATTCGAATCCATCGAGTTGGAACAACATGGGTCGATGCGAACAAGACCCCATGACCGATATGAACTATGCGATTCCCGTCGATATGGATTGCACACTTCCATCGATATGAATTGACGACTTCAATCGATACGAACTGGGCAAAGGCCTTTGATGCAAACGAGTTGAAGTTCAAGGGACGACTCGGTCGACTCGGCGTCGATTCGATGAGTGCGCGCCACGTCATCACGAGGGCACGTGCAACCATCAATTCGAAGCAATCGATTCAAACAAAACAGCCTTCCGAAAAGCTACCACTCGTATTGATCATAACTTGAGATCCACCAGTCCAAATGCTATGAAATTTTCACAGGAGCTTACGTACAAGTTAAAGAATGTTCACACCAAGTTTCGACTCCATTGGACAAAATCTTGATCGATACGAATTGCATTCGTATCGATCACAAATCGAGTCAAAACTTCACGGGATCGATCATGCGGGCCCATTCACGTGCTAGAAGGAGTCTCCCGAAGTTTGAGCGAGATATCAGCCTCCTACGCCTATAAATAGATCCCCATGGCCGATAGAAGAAGGATCTTTCAACTCGCGAACGTCCAGACTCTGCCTGATTCAACTTTGCACTTCATCACTACTGTTGTACTCGAATTTTAGAGCTATAATTCATTGTAATCCTCTATAATCGATTGTAATCATCAAGTGAATATCAATAAAGTCATCAACTTTAGAGTGGACGTAGGCCGGATTGCCGGACCACTATAAATTCTGTGTTGTTTATTACTCTCTTTTGAATTTTTCTGAGTGTTCTTCATTTTTTATTCTCTGTATACTAGTCATTTGAGATCTGTGATTATGAGCTGGTGCTTTCATCGACGATTGGATGCTTGTGACAAATTTTGGCGCAAACATAAGGAAACTCATAAAGTATTTATGAACACCTATTCTATCGCATTGACAAATTGTTGTCTCAAGAAATACCAACTTCACAGCGAAGGAATTTCATTTTGAAATTATTGGTAGTAACATGGATTTGGATACGATCCAAAGATGAAAGTGATTATGTAGGATGAAATGAAATTAACCAAACCTAAATGAACACAATGCATTAGAATGTCTAATATGTATTCTTGCACATTGAAGGTAAATTATGAGTTTCTTACCAATGTCGAGAATAGATAGTCCTTGGGAGTCAATTAAACCATTTGGATGACTTTACGATATGGTATGATGTGCAAATTTAGCAATGATTACAAGTACAATATCAAAATATGATTTTGGTAGTTGTACCCAAAGGGATATGATCCATCGGCCACGAATGAGTCTTTAAGAGCAAGACTAATGTAGTTGGAATATAATGTGCAATGCTGATAAGAATAACATTGCAAATTTCAATTATTGAAATTAGCGTAATAGATTCATTATTCAATTGCTCAAGTTAATTCAAGTTTACTCATAAAATTATCGCCTTGTATGATTTTGTGTTTTGGTACATATGCATTGAAATTGAAAAGCATAAACAATGATTTAGAATACACTA
This sequence comes from Allium cepa, assembly GCA_030765085.1. NCBI lineage: Eukaryota > Viridiplantae > Streptophyta > Magnoliopsida > Asparagales > Amaryllidaceae > Allium > Allium cepa. The sequence continues at coordinate 182,163,061 of CM060940.1, forward strand.
TTTGCATATGATAACCAAAATGTCTCAAAGTAAGTGGAAGCGATATTGAATTTGTGGGTTTCTGGATGTGTTCTAAGAAAAGATACGAAAATATCATTCTATAAGCATCAAAATTGAATAAGTATTTTGATAGAAATATTAAATAGTTTGATACTCTTCCAAAATGCAAAGGAAGCGTGGGTCCATAAGAAAGAAAATTAAAAGGTACATAGATATTTCTAGACTATAGGTAAACAACATACTACTAATTGTTAAATATGTACTTATGTCAAAATTAGTAATACTTTGGTTGTTTAATAATCAACATTGCATTTGTAAATTATATCTTTTATGTTAAGAATAAAGGATGTTGGGAATGTCCCAAAAAGATTTGCAAAAACACCTTACTAAAATGTTTAATAAGGAATACGTAAGATGAATTTCTTATGTATTGATAATAGGAATTATCATACATGTACCATTATGTACAATATTGTATTTTGCTTATATATTTGATACATAAAGAAAATATCAAATCCAAGATAAGATCACTAAATGGTAGTTTAGAGCATCCTCGAGTATTTTTGAAATACTGGAGAATCCTTTGTAGAAACAACGAACCCATTATGAAGATGCATCCAGACTCGAACTTCATAAGTGCTATTAAGTATAATGTGTTAATATCAAGTTCATGTTTGAACTTTAGTTAAGGATCTTGAAGTCAAAAATGCTCTAAATGAAAGGTTATAGCGATTTAACAAAAGGCTATGTACATACAATAAAAGAAATATATAAATATAAATGCACGAATTTCTAAGTGAGCCAAGGGTGTTTCAAGTATTGAGAATACTACATTATTGTTATATGAAAGCGATGCAATGATAAGAGCTCACTAGAAGTCGAGAAACATACTTCGATTAGTTCCACATGATAAAGTTAGTTTATCAACACCAGAGAGAGTTGATTGGCGAAGTAGATAATTAAAACAACATAGTAGATCCATTCACAAAAGGACTAGCTCAGTTATTTATCATCAAACTAATTGTAACATCTCCTACTTTGAGGTCTAAAGCGAAGCGCTATAGATGCTGCAGTCATCTATAGTATTATCTTCCAGTGACAAAATATGGTAATGTTAATGGTGTCCGTAATATCAAAAGCACATGAATATGAAATAAAAACAACACAGATTTCCAAAAAGCTTTTCTAATTACATTCAAATCAATATTTCATATTTAATTACATAATCCCAAAACGATTTCATGGTTTTGCTCAAATATAATTATTCCAAATTAAGCCAAGAGTGACATATGAAGTGCCTCCTTGAATGATCAGAGTACTAGATAGACAAATTAGTCTTAAATACATCACAGCGGAAATAATACTAAATAGATCCTACATAGCTAGCTTTGCTTCTTGCACACCTTCAGAAGCTTATTCGTCCAACCACCTAAACTTGAAAAGTGCTTAACTCTCAATCTACTCAAATTAAATTTTGAGCAACCGAAAATTTAAAGGGAAAACATAAACTTCGAGTCAAACACAAAGCCTAGTGAGTATAATTCTATTACATCTCAGTTTTCTGATATTAAGTGAGACCATGCTACTTAGCAGAATGGGATTCCCCTCACCACTATCCTTTTAAAAGCATATCTTTTGCAAATCAAAATCCCGCAATCAAACTATGGATAAGAAAATTTGTCAACACCTCATATCAAAATTTGGAGTACAAGCGATGCTTTTAAAACTTCCTTTCTAACGAATGAAGGTTGTTAACATATTTCAGGCTGATAAAGATGGTTAAAGACACGTCTTTGGTACCATTCGACGTAGTCGAAAGGCTAACTCTTTTACGGAAAATCCTTTCGAATTGGCTGGATGATGACCCAGTTGAAACCACCTTTCGACACCGTCAAGATGATTTAGGTTAGGAACTTAATGATTTCCAGAAATAGCAAAGTAAGTAGGGTTTTGAATCTGTCAGAAGGGTAACACTTCCTTTGTTGTAGACATGAGCAAAGGCTTCCAGGAAACATGAGTTTCAAGGGTTTCGACCCAGTCGAAGGCGGTCTTTTCGATTAACTTGATAGATGATTGACATATTCATTTACAATAATAGATTTAGAGTTGCTATGAAATCAAGATTATAATAAGATCACTTTTTATTGTACTCAATTGTACTAATTGACCAAATCCCCAATTTGATTTAGGAATTAGGATTCACAGTCTCGTTTTCCATACAAGTGGAAGTGAAAGAAATCAGACCCCATACAACTGACCCCTGTGGTCTTAATTATAGGCGCAAGTTGGCACCTTTCGACCCCAAGCTTTTGACACGGTTGAAAGGTCAACCTCCTTGCTTTTGTGAGCATTTTCTGAATCTTTACTTTCGACCTGGTCAAAAGGGTTTTAGTTAATCTTCCGCTGCTGAAGGCTGGGCTTCCTTTTATCTTGCTTTATTTCTTCCGACTTCATCGGAAGGTATGTTGCTGGATTGCTCTTGTCTTTGTCAAAAGGTAACGATTGATGCCTTTCGACTTCATCGAAAGGTAGATAGGTTGATCACTTTCGACACCAATGAAGGGTGTGCAGATGTACTCTTTACTTAGATGCTAGTGTGCCATGTAGGTTAGAATGGTGTTGGCCTTTAATGCTATCAAAACGTATTCTCTCAAGATTTTGAATGAGTCGAAACGCTTTACAAGGCTTTGCCGCAAAATGGTTCCCTTCGAAGGCATCCTCCTTGGCTAGCACGAGACCATATTCTTTATTGCTGGTGGATGATAAGCCTTTCCTTTATAGATGGGGGTGGTTTTAACCAGCTTGAAAGGCTAGCACATGCATTCGAAAGGGTTACTTGTGCCGAATGCTCTCTGCTGTATGTAGATGATGATGAAACCAATCGTTTCGAATGGTTTAGTGCATGCGTAGGAAGTGTGCTGCTTACTGACTTTGGAAGGTAGACTTCGACCTCATCGAAAGCTCTCTGTTTACTCTGTCGAAACGTCCTCTTGACTTTTTCAAAATGTACTGTTGGCGCAACCTCCTTCTTGTTGAAGGCTTTATCTTTTGTTTAGATAGACCATCCTGGTGCTGTTTTATCTTTATCAATGCTCTTGCTTCTTTCTTACTTTCATTCTTAAGAATATTTTATGGATAACATTTAGCCCCTAGTATGAAATAAACAATTGTTCGTTAAGACAAAAGTCACAAGGAACTTCTTTCTTAAGTCCCTATGAAACAATTAATAACCTCGCTTAGAATCATAACCTTATTTTGAGTCTTTAATGGAAAATTTATGAAGTCAATGTCTAAGATGTTATTTGATAACGTCTTTGGGTGAAGTACAATGAACAATACATGATCAAGCTTCATTAATTAAAAATGTGGAGTAATATCACCTGATTAGCAGGCACTAGCTTAAGAAAAGGAACCTTTGGAGAAAATCTATCATATACTTTGGATGGCCCTTTCATGGGTTAAGTTTTCTTGAACCCGTAGGCATTATTTCCATGCTTTTGGTGGGCTTATCTCGTCCCTTTGATATAATTTTATTTTTATCCCTGCACTATTGGTTAGTAATTTTCATTCAATGAAAAATTAGTCAGTAGTCTGGTACTGATGCTATTTGTCAAATTAAAGATTTGAAGTCTCTCTTTCTCCTTTACGCTATTCTCTAATAGAATTCCATCTGATGTTGAGAAATTTTTGTATAGTATTCAAATTCAGAAATTTAGTTGGAGGTTCACAAATCATTATGATAAAGAGATCAAAAAATTCACAAACTGAAAGCTCAATAAGAAACCATTACTAGAATTCGTATACAAAACCAAGATTGTTAAATCCACATATCATGAAAATTAGTAAAGACATTTAGAATTCATAAGACCAAAAGTTCAATAAGAGATAATTATAGAATTCGATAAGAGAACAATGAATATGAAAATAAAAATCCACAAGGAAGTTTAGAATTCATTAAATCAAAACTCCAACGAGATATCATCAACAATTCTAATGAGGAAACTAGGAATATGAAACTCCTAAATCACCATAGAAATCAGCAAGAAATTTGGAATTCATTAAATAAAAAATTCACTAAGTGATGATCAAAAATTTCAATACGGAAAATAGAAATATGAAATTCACGAATCATTACAAAAATCAGCAAGGAAATTCAGAATTCATCAAAACTGAAGATTATTATCAAAAGATATGAAAAAATTCAGGAATTCAAGGATGTAATCAAAAACTTATCAGGATCGCATCTGCTAAACAATCTACTCAAAATTCATTCTAGTTCGAAGTCAGAAAATCAATGGGAAGTTCATAACTCATCATGGAAACCCAATAAATGAGTTTAGAAGTCAAGAGCTCATAAAAAAACAATCAATGCGAAGTCATCACGAAAATCCAAACATACAAAGTCCATAAATCATCACAAAGGCCAATGAGGGAATTGAGAATTTACGAAACCAAGGATTCAGTAAGAAATCAGATATGGAAATTCACTAATGAAACTAAGAATGTGAAATCCGTAAATTATCATAAAAGTCAATATATGAGTCTAGGATTGATGAAATCCAAAATGAAATCTGCATGAAAAAAACTAAAAGTTCACAAAATCATGTCAGGATCCCATTTGACAAATTGATTATTAGAAATTCATTCAATACAAGCACAAAATCAGAAATTTGTTTAGTAATAATAAATTTAGTAGATTTCAGCAAAAGATACCTACACCTATAAGTTAGTTGTATTATTGTTATATTGGGGCTGAGTAGTTCTATAAAGTCATGCGATCAATTGGAATAGTAGTTCCATATTTTTGCTTGCCATTCAGTAGTACAAGGGCCCAAATAATTCATTTTCACATATATAATATATAAACTCGTCCACCTTAAAGGGTCATCCTATTTTTGAGGATTCATGAGTGGTTTACTCAATCTAGTCTCCAAATAAAGCCACTTTTGTCTTTGGTATAAGAACTTGCAATATATTCTATTCCTTTAACTCTGTATAGATCTTTGGCTTTTCATCTTATGTTAAGGACTTTCTTATCCATTTGCTTGTCCTGTATTCTAGTTTCTAAGTGCAATTTTCTTAATCCTTTAATGTAGAAGCCATTTTTCAGGCATTAGATGTTCTGAAATCTGTTAGCTCATATTTTATCTTTCCTGGCCATGATTTTGGGGATCTTTGTCAATTTCATATTATAGCGTTGGACATCTTCCTTCTTTTGACTTTATATGTATCCCTCTCTGGGGTTTCATCTTTGTCTCAGATGAAGGGTGGATCTCTTTCTTTAGCCCTTTATTCTCTTGGGTTTTTATTTTGTCTTAGATAATAGATAGATTCTCTCTTTAACCCTTTATTCTCTTGGGTTTTGACTTTTGTTTCGAGTTGTAGACATCTTTCTTCATTTGTTTGGTGCCTTTTCTAGGCTTCCCTTAATTCATGGGATTTAGTTTATGCTGATCTGACCTTCCTCCACAAGGTTGCTGATTGGTTCTTATCCTAGTCCTTTCCCTAAGAGGTGACATGGACGTTAGAGGTTTTATCTCTCCCTCTAGGAGATGCTATGGAATAGCATCGTAGGCTTATGTCCCTCCTTCTAAGAGGTGCTACGGAATAGTGTCATAGGCTTACGTCCCTCCCTCTAAGAAGTGCTCGGAATAACGCCGTATGCTTAAATATTTGTATACGAAAATCTCTTTTATATGAAAAATCATATTTGGCAAATTAAATAGGGTATTTTTTTAGAGGAAGAATTTTATAATTGAACTCTTTTAGTATACTGAAGGTTTATCTTTTGAGAAAGAGTTTGGATATATGCATCCTACCGATAAAAGATTTTTTTTCCCAATATTGCCTTTCACAAGAACTTTCTTGCTGTCCTCGTAATAGAGACCCGAATCTCAAATAGAAGACTGGGAGGTCACGATTCATGAACCAATAGTCTTTTAGTCGAGAATAGGATTCTCAAATCTGAATTTCAATAAACTTTTGATGGTTTTAAAACTTCTCTTGAAAAAGTATGAATAGGCTTCTCTTTGCCTCCGGTTTTGGAAACCTTTGACATACATTGCTTAGTTTGAAATGTTTCATGTGCATTCATTAATGCTATATAGTAGATTGCACTAATTTATTTTCAAAATAGATAGATATCTATATTTCCCAAGTAGCGAGGTGATTGAAAATAGTTTTTTCGTGAAGATATGTTTGAGAAATTTCTTTCAAAACAATTTGTAAAAAATGAAGTTGGTATATATACACTTTCTCTTACTTTGATGGAGGATTGGTGGCGATGAGATATCTCATGGAAGTAAGCTTTTAAATTACGTTGACTGAATATTGATAGTCATCTCGTGTCAAGCATTTGAGCTATCTTTTTTAGGTAGTTATAAATTTGATTTTCTCCAACAGTATGTTGAATGTCATGGACTGGTTTTGTTCTACCTATAATGTCACTCAAATTTTAAATCAGTACATGGCTATTTTTCAATGTAAATCTAAGTTCAAATCAAATTACAAATTGAGTTAAAAAGATAGGAAAAGAGAGAGAGAGAGAGTTCATAGTTGAGCTAATGTTGCGAGACTTCATGATTTGATAGGGATATGCATTTAGAAGTTGCTAGGCTGCTTTCCCCTTAGCTTGAATAAGATGTCTTTTAAGTTTCTTTAACAAACTCCTTTAGGAATCCTGACCTAATCATGCCTTGAATTGCTTCTTCTAAAATATGACATTTGTTGGTTTTATGTCCATTTGCTTTATGGTAATCGCAGTAATCTCCTCCTTTATTCGGTTCCAGAGCATTCCGCATCTTAGAAGGAGTCTTAAAATTCTCGCTGCCATTCACCATAATGAATATGTAGGAGAGAGGTTTGTTTAAGACTACATGGTTTGATTTGGAGATCTTTCTTCGACTTCCCTGCTGGTTTTCACTCTCCCTTGGTCTCTTGTTGAGAAGCCTAAGGTCGGATTTTCCGCCTTACAGTCTCGATGAAATTACTATATAGCAGGATGCTTTTCGTCCATTGGAGCAAACTTTTCTACTCGGAGAAATAAATATTGTAGATATTTGCATCCATTAACATAAAGATCTTTCCAGAATGAGGTTTGTTTGGTTAACCTAACCGAACTTCCATAAGCTTTTCTCTATCGGTTATACTTTCCGCTTTCAATGTTTCTAAGCTAAATCTATTCAAGTATTCGCCAAGTAATTCTCCTGGTTTTTGTCTGATTGTTGCCAACAAGCTAAAGTCCATAGTTGTATCTCTGAATATAGAAAATTGAGTCACAAAGTTATAAGTAAATTATTCCCAATAATAGATGGTTTCCATTCGGTAATACCTGTACCTTTTTATAGTTGTTCCCTGAAAAGTAGTAGGAAAAAGCTTCCAGTGCATTGACCCAGAAGCATTATATTAGTTCATCCAGTTTTCAAAAGCCACAAGATGATCATCCGGGTCAGTTGTCCCATTATATTTCAGCAAAGGAATTTGGATATGAGGAGGGAGACAAACTGCCATTAGTTCTTCTAAAAAGGGAGTCTTTTGTAGAATAACCTATTCCTCCAGGTTAACAAATCCCTTTTTCTTAAGCGTATTCACCATTATTTAGTATTGAATGCCTTCTTGCACGGCCTCAAGTCTTTGGCAACCTTCGCTTTTTCCTTTTATTAGACTATTTGACTGCTCAAGGGACCTTTTTACTTGACTTTCACGGCTTAACTCTTGATTCTCTACCTCGTTTTGAGGTTGCACTTCATCCTCTACTTCCATAATCTTTAATGATTCTCGAGATGGAGCTCTTTCAAGAAATTCTTGCGTTGCTATCTTTTTTTAACATTGATCTGGGCTTTGATCTTGTTGTTTTCCAATCTTGTAAGGGTTGAAGGTTGCCCAACTCCTGTATTCCCAAAGTTAGAGTCGGGACTATGTTATCTTTCGGAGTTGATTGTGAAGCAGCTTCTTCATTTGGATTGGCGCTATTATTCTTTGCTCTTACCATTTTTCTTTTTTTGAATGAAGGACCCTATGCAATTAATCTGTGGCGAGAATTATCGAGGATCGGAGGTTCAAGCCCTCATTCTATAACCAAAAATATTGACAAGAAAACTTGTCAACACCTCAAATCAAAATTGTAGTATGAGTGATGCTTTCAAAACCTCCTTTCGAATGAATGAAGGTTTCTAACACGTTTCAGGACGAAAATAATGGTCAAAGACATGTCTTTGGCACCTTTTGACGTAGTTGAGAGGCTTACTCTCTTATGGAAAATCCTTTTGAATTGGCTGGATAATAACACATCGAAACCACCTTTCGACATAGTTAAGGTGGCTGAGGTTGGAAAGTTAATGATTTCTAGAATTAGCGGAGGAAGTAGGGTTTCGACTCTGTCGGAAGGGGTAACACTTTCTCTCTTGTAGGCTTGAGAAAAGGATCCTAGGAAATACGAGTTCTAAGGTTTTCGACTAAGTCGAAGGCGGTCTTTTCGATTAACATGACAACAGTTGACATATTCATTTAGAATAAGAGATTCAAAGTCCCTATGAAAGCAAGATTATCATAAGATCACTTTTTATTGAACTCAATTTTACTAATTGACCAAATCCCCAATTTGATTTGGGAATTAAGGTTCAAAGACTCTTTTCATACAAGTGAGAAGTGAAAGAAATCGGACCCCATACAACTGATCCCTAGGATTTTATTTATAGGCATAGGTCGGAACCTCTCGACCCCAAGCTTTTGACATGGTCGAAAGGTCAACCTCCTTGCCTTTCTAAGCGTTTTCTGAATCTTACATCTCGACCTAGTCGAAAGGGTTTTAGTCAATCTTTCGTTACTGAAGGCTAGGCTTCCTTTTATCTTGCTTTATTTCTTACAACTTCATCGAAAGCTATGTTGCTGAATTGCTCTTGTCTTTGTCGAAAGGTATCACTGGATGCCTTTCGACTTCGTCAGAAGGTAGATAGGTTTTCGACTGCAACGAAGGGTGTTTTGAGGACCCACCTTTTTGGACGGTTTAAATCAATAATAAATAACACATGTCTAACTCAAACCATGAAATATATATTTGATTACACAATTTTTACTACATAATCAGAGAACAAACAACAACGTACCTATAATGATGCAATAGAATAATACTGACAATACGATATATCAGCCATCGTCTTCATCCTTCAGAAATAATGTTTTCAAACACTGAAATGCTCATACTGACCCGAGCATAATGAAAAAACCAAACACTTGAGTCAAAACTAAATATTCTTATGAAAGTTAAATCAACAACAAGTAAATATGAGTGTAATAGCTTGATAGATGTTTACGGGATTTTACGTCTTCTATCCAGTGTATAACGTGCATGCAATAACTTAAGAGATATTACGGGATTTTCCATCTCCTAAGGATCCATTAAATATCTATATGTAGTAAAATACGTTATGTATATAGTGTTTATCAATAATGTAAAGTATTAAAATAGCATTAAGGCTTTACATCGACCCCCCTTAACACATTTTTAAGCAGGTAGTCTATGCAGGCCCTGTAACAATACTAGTAACGTCGGTAGCCAGCGAGTCCCCTATAGGTACCATACTAAAACAAAATAGTAGTGGATGCGATAAAGGATAAAGAGTATGATAAGGCACGTGAGGTAATGCCCAAGGTAGGATGAAACCAGTTTGGGTCGTAGGGCTGGTGGTAACGCATCGTAGCTACGATCTCCCGCAACATCCAATAACCCTAAAATCAAATCAAATCACGGTGCACCGATCAAGCCAACCATAATATAGTAATACAAAGAGGTGTCCCTGCTAGGGGTAGCTAGACCACTTGGCCCTAACAAGACGTCCTGTTTTAATCATTTCAAATTGGCGCTACCACCTTCTTGTTGAAGGCTTTATCTTTTGTTTAGATAGACAATCTTGGTGCTCTTTGGTCTTTATCAACGCTCTTGCTTTTTCTTTCTTACTTTCATTCTTAAGAATATTTTATGGATAACATTTTGCCCCCCCCAGTATGAAATAAACAGTTGTTCGTCAAGACAAAAGTTCCAAGGAACTTCTTTCTTGAGTCCCTATGAAACAATTAATAACCTCACTTAGAATCATAACCTTATTTTGAGTCTTTAATGGGAAATTTATGAAGTCAATGTCCAAGATCTTATTTGATAATGTCTTTGGGTGAAGTACAATGAATGATACACGATCAAGATTCTTTAATTAAAAATGTGGAGTAATATCACCTGATTAGCAGGCACTAGCTTAAGAAAAGGAACCTTTGGAGAAAATCTATCATATACTCTAGATGGCCCTTTCATGGGTTAAGTTTTCTTGAACCTGTAGGCATTATTTCCATGCTTTTGGTGGCCTTATCTCGTCCCTTTGATATAATTTCATTTTTATCCTTTCACTATTGGTTAATAATTTTCATTCAGTGAAAAATTAGTCAGTAGTCTGGTATTGATGCTATTTGTCAAATTAAAGTTTTGGAGGCTCTCTTTGTCCTTTACTCTATTCTTTAATAGAATTCCATCTGATGCTGAGAAATTTTTATACAGTATTCAAATTCAGAAATTTAGTTGGAGGTTCACAAATCATTATGATAAAGAGATTAAAAAATTCATAAACTGGAAGCTCGATAAGAAGCCATTACTAGAATACGTATACAAAACCAACAATGTGAAATCCACATATCATGAAAATTAGTAAAGACATTTAGGATTCATAAGACCAAAAGTTCAATAAGAGATTATTATAGAATTCGATAAGAGAACAATGAATATGAAAATAAAAATCCACAAGGAAGTTTAGCATTCATTAAATCAAAAATTCAACGAGATATCATCAACAATTCTAATGAGGAAACCAAGAATATGAAACTCCTAAATCACCATAGAAATCAACAGAAAATTTGTAATTCATTAAATAAGAAATTCACTATGTGATAATCAAAAATTTCAATATGGAAATTAGAAACATGAAATTGACGAATCATTATAAAAATCAACAAGAAATTCAGAATTCATCAAAGCTGAAGATTATTATGAAATGATATGAAAAAATTCAGGAATTCAAGGATGTAATCAAAAAATTATCAGGATCGCTTCTGCTAAACAATCTACTCAAAATTCATTCTAGTTCGAAGTCAGAAAATCAATGGGAAGTTCATAACTAATCATGAAAACCCAATAAAGGAATTTAGAAGTCAAGAGATCATAAAAAATCAATGGGAAGTCATCACGAAAATCCAAATATACAAAGTCCATAAATCGTCACAAAAGCCAATGAGGGAATTGAGAATTTACGAAACCAGGGATTCGGTGAGAAATCATATATGGAAATTCACCAATGAAACTAAGAATGTGAAATCCATAAATTATCATAAAAGTCAATATGTGAGTCTAGGATTGATGAAATCCAAAATGAAATCTGCATGAAAAAAACTAAAAGTTCACAAAATCATGAATTTTAACCCAAATATTATCAGGATCCCATTTGATAAATTGATTATTAGAAATTCATTCAATATAAGCACAAAATCAGAAATTTGTTTAGTAACAATAAATTTAGTAGATTTCAGGAAAAGATGCCTAAACCTATAAGTTAGTTGTATTATTGTTATATTGGGGCTGAGTAGTTATGTAATGTCATGCAATCAATTGGAATTGTAGTTCCATATTATTGCTTGGCCGTTCAGTAGTGCAAATGCCCAAATAATTCATTTTCGCATATATAATATATAGACTCTGCACCTTAAAGGGTCATCCTATTTCTAAGGATCCATGAGTGGTTTACTCGGTCTGTAACGACCCAGAATTTTTATTAATTAAAATATGAATATTTAATTAATTTTAAATATTAATAAGTGAATTTATAAGTCAAATAAATTTTTATTTGAATTTTTGGATTTTATTGAATAATTTAATCGATAATTTAATATGTTAAATTATGGAAATAATTGAAAATTGAGTTAAATATGATTGAAAATGATTTGTAAAATTTTATTTTATCATATTGAAGTTAGAATAATATTTTAGAACTTTTAAAATCGATTTAAAAGTTAATTTGTGAAAATTGAATATTTTAATATTAAAATCGACTAGTGAAAATAGTCAATTTTTGAACAGTCTCAGAATTGAACGAAACCAGTTCCATTGGATCCGTAATACTTAGTTATTACCGGATTTCAATTTTCGTGTCAATCGGAGCTATCGTTTGATCGTGGCAGCTCGAAACGCATCGATTTATTTTAATTTAAATTTGGCGAGTCAAAATAGCCATTTTTCAAAAAGTCTCGGATTTCGACGAAACCAGTTTCATCGGATCCATAATGTGATATTATTGTAAGGTTTCAAATTTTAAGTCAATTGGATTTACCGTTTGTCCGGTACAAATTAAAACGCCTAGAAAATCGCTTAAATCGGTTTAATTCAAATTGAGCGTTTATAGCCATAACTTGCACAGATGTCCGAATTAGCTTTCGAAACCTGTTCCATTGTGTCCGGAACGCGGGGTAAACCCTAGAAATGCTGGTTACGGTGCGTAAATCGGAGTTCGGAATTTCCGGATGAATAGTATTCGATTTTCTTCTATAAATAGCTCAAAAAAATTCACAAAAATTAAGAAAAATATTCTAAACCCTAATTTGAGCTGCAGGCCGCCTCCATGTATAATCAAGGGCCGAAACTTAATCTTCTTCATCCTCTATTTTCTCCAAATCCATACATCGATTCGCAAAAGTTCCAACACGAAAGTTGTAGAGCACGGTATGAACTACAGACCCAACGGTGGATCCGTGCTATCGTCGCCGTTTGGAGGCAGAATGGGGCCGCGTTCCCTGATGTTGCGCACGTTTTTTCAGGTGCTAAGGGGGGGCCGAGCTCATAGTCCTTCTAGCCGAGCTTAGCTCTCGCGTAGGGCTTCGATATGGCATCTCCTGATCGGAGTATCGATGCATGTTGGAGTCGCGATATGGAACCCTAGAATCGAGCTTGATGGGTTCAAACGCACGTTTAATTACCTGGAGAGGATGGACATGTACACGCAAGAGAGGGAGGGGGAGAGAAGCTTGATGTACGGCCAAGATTTGTTTGAATGATATTGGAAATTAAAGTTGTTAATAAATTTTATATTAAATCGGGTGAATGTTTAAAATGTGATATCTTTTTGCTGCGAGGTCCGATTTGGGCGAGTCAAAGTGCGTTGGAATTGTATGGTCGTGCTCTTCGCAATGCAACCAGTTTGGAGTCGATTGGAGCTCGTTTGAATTTCGGGTAAAATTAAACGTTCGTTTAATTTTATTCGAAACGAACGCCGAAACCGAGATTTAAATCAAGGTGAGAACTTCTCACTCAATCGAATCAGTTTCGATTTTATTTTAAATAGTTAGATTTAAAATATTTGAATGCATGTTTGAATGTTGATTGATATCTATTGATTGTTAAAATAGACATTATACGCCGTTAGTAAGCGGATGTTATTTATTAAAAACATATACCGCGAATATTTCATAAACAGTGAAATTGATATCATATATAATATCAATATATATATTGGCATATGTATATATTGCAGTTGTTGATTCCCCGCATTTTTTTAGCGTATGAGACCCTATTACGCCGTTATTAAACGGATAATATTTATTAAGAACATATACCGCGATAATTTCGTACTGGAGCGAAATTGGTATTGTGCTAATGTTTTTGGATGCAGGAAAACAGGTTGGAGGGATCCAACTGGATTCCTCAACAGTTTTTATTTGATTTTCAGATATTTTGATATTTGATGGATTATCATATCGATATATGATATCGTTGTTTGTCGTGATTGACTATTTGGTGTGTAGCATCATTGGACCCAGATTTTGGGATTTTAAAATGATTTTTAAAGTGATTTTTGAGAATATATAATATTTTGGAATTGATCCATTTTAAATAAATAAATGTTATAATTTTTAAAGTTATAAAAATTATGATTTTTGAGAAAAATAGTTAAAAACTGATTTTTGAGAATATGATGCTAACGATTTTATAAAATAGTTTAATCGGAATTTTAGAATTATTGTGAAAAGTTTAAATATAGGATTTTATAAAATTTAATTATTTTATAAATCAAAATGGTGAAATTCTAAAGGAGATTAAAGACGTTTTAAAATATTAATATGAATTGATTTATATAAGAGATTTATAAATGGATATTTATAAATTGAAATATGGACGTTATAAAACGAGTTTTTATAAGTGTTTGAATGAAGTAAAAATGAATTTCATTAATGAATGAAATTTATAGGATTATAAACAGTGAAGTTATAAATGAAATTTTATAAACAGTAGGTTTATAAAATTTATAAAGTTATTGAAAGAATAGAGTTTTGATAAATAAACGAATCTTATAAGTTATAAGATTTATAATTATGAAGTTCAAAGGAACGATTTTTGCAAACAAATAGATTATAAGCACTTAACTTATAATATGAACTTTGAGTTATAATTGAGTTATAAACTGGAATAGGTTAATGAAAGAATTTATAAAAAGGAAGTTTTTGTAAATAAATAGAAATGGAATTTATAAACGATGTTTTATAAATTCGCAAATGACTTATTTTGATAAGAAAATTGTTGGAACCTATTAAAGGAGTTATATTCACATTTTTAAATAGTGAATAATCCTTTGAATTAAAATGAATAAAAGGTTGAAATTTGTTAACGAAGTTTATTCACATTTTTGAATAGTGAATAACACGTTAAAGAAATTGTTTTGGATTTGGTGTTTTAAATAGAATTAAAACGATCTAACGATGTTTTAAAATGTGTTGAGATTCGAAACCATAGATTTCAACATTTATTGTTGAAATAGACGTTTTCGAGAAATAAAAGGGAATGGTGGACTATAACACTATTGTTATAGTAAATGATTTCCGAAAGGAAGTGTTTTGTATAGTATTGGGATTTATATATCTATTTAAATTTCGAATCCCTATACTAGTGATTTTGGGTTGTCGTAACGATGTTTTACGTAACATTCGTTTTGGCCCAAATAAATATGTTTAAGAGAATAATTTCCTTAAAGAATGAAATATATACTTAAATTCGATTGAAGTATATTGAATATTTTCCAAGTGTTGAAAATAAATAAAATTTGTGAATTACTTATGAATAAATAAGTATGGAAATGTTTTTCCAATATAAAGTGAATATTAGAGAATTTATCTTTTTGAAGATAAATTGGAAATGAATAATTGAAATTGAATATTCATGAATATTTTAGAATGAAAATTCACTATGGAATTTATGAATGAAAAGGAGAATTTGTTTAAAAATAAATATTGATTTATTTTTGAAGTGTGAAATTTTATATCTTGTAAAGATATTTTGTGAAATAAATAATTTGGAAAATTATTTGGAAACTGGTGATGTTGTGCATATCCATTGATAGTTCAATAACTGACTATCAATATTTCCCTTTGAATGGGTAATTGATGTGATTTGTTTGAATGTGAATGCTACACTTATTTTTGAATAAGCGCTCACTATTCGGGTTAACCGGGAAAGGACCATGGGGTCGTATAACCCATTCCGAATATGTGATACGTCGTTGTGAATTGCATTGAAGATCGGTGTTGAAGACCCGGTATTTGCGAGAACGATAGGATGAACTATCGATTGACTCTGCACCGAGTAGCTACGGTATTGAGTTCTCCATATGTGATGGTGAATCCGATCAGGATTGTGGATATCCGGATTGCAAGGACTTCTTTGTAAGTGCCTTCGGTTTTGTTCGAGCCCGGAACAGACTTGTATGGATTGTATGTCTGACATTACAAGTTGAGATATAAAGCCGATTTCATTCAAATATATTTCTGTTGGTGGCGGAGAATTTATTCTTTTAGCTTAACACCCTTCTCTGAGACGTACGTGCTTAGAGGTTATGTAGTTGAATGTTATCAGCGATATATTCCCAATTTGGTAATGTGACATGCCGAGTGATGCTGAAATGATCATTGTGTTGATTATTTGTGATAGGATCATTTATTTGATCGTCTATCCTTGTGATCATTGTGTTGATCATTTGTTGACCCAAAGCATAGCTTTTGTATAAAGTATGTTTTTGTGGACGAAACTTCGTCGAGCCTCACATCCCGGAATGGTCAAAACAGGAAAGATGCGGCAAGGTTATGAGGGGTAGCTCCCTTTAGGGTATGTGCATTTCCTTCTGGAAAGGGTGGTATCATGGTATGGAGCCCAGATACTTACTCATGTTGAAACACTATATTTTATTACTGTGTGGTGTTGTTGGTGACGAGCGCTCGGTTAAAAGGTCCAATGGGACCGGGGGATGCCATATTCGTGTAGTAGTTACCTAGTGATAAAGGTAACCCGGCCTTGTGTTGGCAGAAAGCTGGTTAAGTTCTCGGGGACGTCCAGCCAGAGGCGTTTCCATGTGGCAATGGGAAGTTCCTTGGCCTGACCATTTGTTGGAAATCCAAAGAAACAATACGAGACTTGTACGGTATTAGTTGTATAACCTGCTATGGAATGTGGCGGTAACCTTCTATTGGACATAGTTAGCTATAGTAGGCATACGATAATGGTCGTATGTTGGCTAAGATTTATATTCTACTTCCGAAATAATTTTTCCTACATTATGCACTAGTAATAATATCAAATGTTCTTTTAAATGCGTATCAAGCATCTTTGACTATCATAAGGAGAAATCTCCTCCGATTCTGCGTTTGCATTGTGTGTGTGTGCGGGAGGCCTTATGGTAGTCTCATTTTTAAAAGCATTGCGAATTGACTTTAAAAATATTCCTCTATTTTGTTTTCAAAGATAAATAAACTGTTTTGAGTTCTCACACCAGTCACATGACTGACTTGGAGTTTATTGTTTTCCTTCCTAAACTCTGGGTGCCCACCAATTTCCACACGGGCAGTTAAGAGTTAGGTTTATCAGGATATTCTGGATATTCTGGAGTTGCTGGAGGCAAGCTGGATGGCATGGCGTATTACTAGTTTATATAGTATTTCTTTTTCCGCTGCATTGTTTGTTGTTGTTGATGTTGTACACTCTGATGATATGATGTAATGTAATGTATAAAATGTAATAACTGATAGTTCTTTGTTTAAAGATTATTCATGTATTATTATATGTTGTTCCGCTGCGAATTGTGAGATTCTGATGTTGTTCTGTTGTTTCCTGTTCTGTTCTATGTTCTTTTCTCTATTTTCCTTTTCCCTATCTTTCTCTATTGTCTTTTCTCTCTTTTAAAATTTTCTCTATTTTCTACCTTCTTATCTTCTCTTTCTATCTTTTCCTTTTTTTTAAAAAACCCTAACTATTCGGTTTTTCGGCAACGAAAATCCGCATACGTTACATTTGGTATCAGAGCTTATGGTTAAGCGACAACCATGGTTCTGTTGGGTATTACTCATTAGAGATAGAGTCAGTAGTACTCTAGAATGAGTTTGAGTGTAATAATAGCTATGAGAGCGTATTTTTTAGTGAATATAAAATTGTTTTGTATTGTGTTGACTTATCGGTTGATTGTTTATAGATTCCGGTCGATCTAGTCTAGCTAACTATCGTAGATAGGGGTTTCTAAACTCTTAAACAAGATAATTCGACATAATATTGTTTTAAATTTGGGTAAATGAAATAATTTTGCCTTGATTATATTTTATATATAAAGGAATAATTTTTCAGAATTATTAAAGTGTATATAAGTTGATTGTTTAATTATTTGAATAATCTAAATTAAAGAATAATTGTATAAGTATAATGAATTATAAGAAAAGAATTATAATTAAAGTGATTTACAATTGTGAAATAAACTTATATATATAAGAAGTGAATTAGTGAAATTTAAAGCTATGTAATTAAATTCAAATTAGAAGTAAATAAATTTGAATAGAATTGAATTTGATTTGGAAGTGAACCAACTTGAATATAAATTAGTGAATATAAACTAATTGAGAATGAATGTTAGTAAACATCCACTGTTAATGAATCAAATGTGATTAAATTGAAAAACCAATTCATTGTATATAATGAGAATATGAATGAATATTATTAGTTACGAATGATAATTGGTTGATGGTTGAATATATGTTGTTTTACTACATGTGCTATGTTGACATATAAGTTGTTATGTTGCTATATGTTGTATATTGAGATTATTGTCTATATGCATGATTCTCATGTTGTTTGTTGAGTGTTTAGTAGGTGCGGATCGCGTTTGCTTCGCATTTGGAGCTCGCTTTTGCGCTATATTAGCCGTATATGCTCGCTAATAAAATATAAGGTACATATCTCGGATTACATACCGTACTTTTATACTTTTTTCCCTTCGGGATGCCTCATTACTTGATGAGATGTATATTTGTGATATATATACTGTCATTTTTTTTCCGGATCGAGCCGCGCAAAGGAGACTATGGCGAATTTTTCCGGAAATTTAAGGCGTTAGAAAAAATTTGAGAAAATTGGGAAAATTTTGAAAACTTTAACTTTGATTTGAAATTGAAAGTTAAACGATAGTAGTTGTTTTTGAAAAGATAACTAAGTATGATTTGGAAACTTAGTAAAGTATTATCAAAAATTTAACTATGGATTTATGGAAAATTAATAAATTCTACAACTTTTCTTACTTGTAATTTCGATGACGAAATTCTTTTAAGTGGGGAAGATTGTAACGACCCAGAATTTTTATTAATTAAAATATGAATATTTAATTAATTTTAAATATTAATAAGTGAATTTATAAGTCGAATAAATTTTTATTTGAATTTTTGGATTTTATTGAATAATTTAATCGATAATTTAATATGTTAAATTATGGAAATAATTGAAAATTGAGTTAAATATGATTGAAAATGATTTGTAAAATTTTATTTTATCATATTGAAGTTAGAATAATATTTTAGAACTTTTAAAATCGATTTAAAAGTTAATTTGTGAAAATTGAATATTTTAATATTAAAATCGATTAGTGAAAATAGTCAATTTTTGAACAGTCTCAGAATTGAACGAAACCAGTTCCATTGGATCCGTAATAGTTAGTTATTACCGGATTTCAATTTTCGTGTCAATCGGAGCTATCGTTTGATCGTGGCAGCTCGAAACGCATCGATTTATTTTTAATTTAAATTTGGCGAGTCAAAATAGCCATTTTTCAAAAAGTCTCGGATTTCGACGAAACCAGTTTCATCGGATCCGTAATGTGATATTATTGTAAGGTTTCAAATTTCAAGTCAATTGGATTTACCGTTTGTCCGGTACAAATTAAAACGCCTAGAAAATCGCTTAAATCGGTTTAATTCAAATTGAGCGTTTATAGCCATAACTTGCACAGATGTCCGAATTAGCTTTCGAAACCTGTTCCATTGTGTCCGGAACGCGGGGTAAACCCTAGAAACGCTGGTTACGACGCGTAAATCGGAGTTCGGAATTTCCGGATGAATAGTGTTCGATTTTCTTCTATAAATAGCTCAAAAAAATTCACAAAATTTAAGAAAAATATTCTAAACCCTAATTTGAGCTGCAGGCCGCCTCCATGTATAATCAAGGGCCGAAACTTAATCTTCTTCATCCTCCATTTTCTCCAAATCCATACATCGATTCGCAAAAGTTCCAACACGAAAGTTGTAGAGCACGGTATGAACTACAGACCCAACGGTGGATTCGTGCTATCGTCGCAATTTGGAGGCAGAATGGGGCCGTGTTCCCTGATGTTGCGCACGTTTTTTCAGGTGCTAAGGGGGGGCCGAGCTCATAGTCCTTCTAGCCGAGCTTAGCTCTAGCGTAGGTCTTCGATATGGCATCTCCTGATCGGAGTATCGATGCATGTAGGAGTCGCGATATGGAACCCTAGAATCGAGCTTGATGGGTTCAAACGCACGTTTAATTACCTGGAGAGGATGGCCGTGTACACGCAAGAGAGGGAGGGGGAGAGAAGCTTGATGTGCGGCCAAGATTTGTTTGAATGGTATTGGAAATTAAAGTTGTTAATAAATTTTATATTAAATCGGGTGAATGTTTAAAATGTGATATCTTTTTGCTGCGAGGTCCGATTTGGGCGAGTCAAAGTGCGTTGGAATCGTATGGTCGTGCTCTTCGCAATGCAACCAGTTTGGAGTCGATTGGAGCTCGTTTGAATTTCGGGTAAAATTAAACGTTCGTTTAATTTTATTCGAAACGAACGCCGAAACCGAAATTTAAATCAAGGTGAGAACTTCTCACTCAATCGAATCAGTTTCGATTTTATTTTAAATAGTTAGATTTAAAATATTTGAATGCATGTTTGAATGTTGATTGATATCTATTGATTGTTAAAATAGACATTATACGCCGTTAGTAAGCGGATGTTATTTATTAAAAACATATACCGCGAATATTTCATAAACAGTGAAATTGGTATTATATATAATATCATTATATATATATTGGCATATGTATATATTGCAGTTGTTGATTCCCCGCATTTTTTTAGCGGATGAGACCTTATTACGCCGTTATTAAACGGATAATATTTATTAAGAACATATACCGCGATAATTTCGTACTGGAGCGAAATTGGTATTGTGCTAATGTTTTTGGATGCAGGAAAACAGGTTGGAGGGATCCAACTGGATTCCTCAACAGTTTTTATTTGATTTTCAGATATTTTGATATTTGATGGATTATCATATCGATATATGATATCGTTGTTTGTCGTGATTGACTATTTGGTGTGTAGCATCATTGGACCCAGATTTTGGGATTTTAAAATGATTTTTAAAGTGATTTTTGAGAATATATAATATTTTGGAATTGATCCATTTTAAATAAATAAACGTTATAATTTTTAAAGTTATAAAAATTATGATTTTTGAGAAAAATAGTTAAAAACTGATTTTTGAGAATATGATGCTAACGATTTTATAAAATAGTTTAATCGGAATTTTAGAATTATTGTGAAAAGTTTAAATATAGGATTTTATAAAATTTAATTATTTTATAAATCAAAATGGTGAAATTCTAAAGGAGATTAAAGACGTTTTAAAATATTAATATGAATTGATTTATATAAGAGATTTATAAATGGATATTTATAAATTGAAATATGGACGTTATAAAACGAGTTTTTATAAGTGTTTGAATGAAGTAAAAATGAATTTCATTAATGAATGAAATTTATAGGATTATAAACAGTGAAGTTATAAATGAAATTTTATAAACAGTAGGTTTATAAAATTTATAAAGTTATTGAAAGAATAGAGTTTTGATAAATAAACGAATCTTATAAGTTATAAGATTTATAATTATGAAGTTCAAAGGAACGATTTTTGCAAACAAATAGATTATAAGCACTTAACTTATAATATGAACTTTGAGTTATAATTGAGTTATAAACTGGAATAGGTTAATGAAAGAATTTATAAAAAGGAAGTTTTTGTAAATAAATAGAAATGGAATTTATAAACGATGTTTTATAAATTCGCAAATGACTTATTTTGATAAGAAAATTGTTGGAACCTATTAAAGGAGTTATATTCACATTTTTAAATAGTGAATAATCCTTTGAATTAAAATGAATAAAAGGATGAAATTTGTTAACGAAGTTTATTCACATTTTTGAATAGTGAATAACACGTTAAAGAAATTGTTTTGGATTTGGTATTTTAAATAGAATTAAAACGATCTAACGATGTTTTAAAATGTGTTGAGATTCGAAACCATAGATTTCAACATTTATTGTTGAAATAGACGTTTTCGAGAAATAAAAGGGAATGGTGGACTATAACACTATTGTTATAGTAAATGATTTCCGAAAGGAAGTGTTTTGTATAGTATTGGAATTTATATATCTATTTAAATTTCGAATCCCTACACTAGTGATTTTGGGTTGTCGTAACGATGTTTTACGTAACATTCGTTTTGGCCCAAATAAATATGTTTAAGAGAATAATTTCCTTAAAGAATGAAATATGTACTTAATTTCGATTGAAGTATATTGAATATTTTCCAAGTGTTGAAAATAAATAAAATTTGTGAATTACTTATGAATAAATAAGTATGGAAATGTTTTTCCAATATAAAGTGAATATTAGAGAATTTATCTTTTTGAAGATAAATTGGAAATGAATAATTGAAATCGAATATTCATGAATATTTTAGAATGAAAATTCACTATGGAATTTATGAATGAAAAGGAGAATTTGTTTAAAAATAAATATTGATTTATTTTTGAAGTGTGAAATTTTATATCTTGTAAAGATATTTTGTGAAATAAATAATTTGGAAAATTATTTGGAAACTGGTGATGTTGTGCATATCCATTGATAGTTCAATAACCGACTATCAATATTTCCCTTTGAATGGGTAATTGATGTGATTTGTTTGAATGTGAATGCTACACTTATTTTTGAATAAGCGCTCACTATTCGGGTTAACCGGGAAAGGACCATGGGGTCGTATAACCCATTCCGAATATGTGATACGTCGTTGTGAATTGCATTGAAGATCGGTGTTGAAGACCCGGTATTTGCGAGAACGATAGGATGAACTATCGATTGACTCTGCACCGAGTAGCTACGGTATTGAGTTCTCCATATGTGATGGTGAATCCGATCAGGCTTGTGGATATCCGGATTGCAAGGACTTCTTTGTAAGTGCCTTCGGTTTTGTTCGAGCCCGGAACAGACTTGTATGGATTGTATGTCTGACATTACAAGTTGAGATATAAAGCCGATTTCATTCAAATATATTTCTGTTGGTGGCGGAGAATTTATTCTTTTAGCTTAACACCCTTCTCTGAGACGTACGTGCTTAGAGGTTATGTAGTTGAATGTTATCAGCGATATATTCCCAATTTGGTAATGTGACATGATGAGTGATGCTGAAATGATCATTGTGTTGATTATTTGTGATAGGATCATTTATTTGATCGTCTATCCTTGTGATCATTGTGTTGATCATTTGTTGACCCAAAGCATGACTTTTGTATAAAGTATGTTTTTGTGGACGAAACTTCGTCGAGCCTCACATCCCGGAATGGTCAAAACAGGAAAGATGCGGCAAGGTTATGAGGGGTAGCTCCCTTTAGGGTATGTGCATTTCCTTCTGGAAAGGGTGGTATCATGGTATGGAGCCCAGATACTTACTCATGTTGAAACACTATATTTTATTACTGTGTGGTGTTGTTGGTGACGAGCGCTCGGTTAAAAGGTCCAATGGGACCGGGGGATGCCATATTCGTGTAGTAGTTGCCTAGTGATAAAGGTAACCCGGCCTTGTGTTGGCAGAGAGCTGGTTAAGTTCTCGGGGACGTCCAGCCAGAGGCGTTTCCATGTGGCAATGGGAAGTTCCTTGGCCTGACCATTTGTTGGAAATCCAAAGAAACAATACGAGACTTGTACGGTATTAGTTGTATAACCTGCTATGGAATGTGGCGGTAACCTGCTATTGAACATAGTTAGCTATAGTAGGCATACGATAATGGTCGTGTGTTGGCTAAGATTTATATTCTACTTCCGAAATAATTTTTCCTACATTATGCACTAGTAATAATATCAAATGTTCTTTTAAATGCGTATCAAGCATCTTTGACTATCATAAGGAGAAATCTCCTCCGATTCTGCGTTTGCATTGTGTGTGTGTGCGGGAGGCCTTATGGTAGTCTCATTTTTAAAAGCATTGCGAATTGACTTTAAAAATATTCCTCTATTTTGTTTTCAAAGATAAATAAGCTGTTTTGAGTTCTCACACCAGTCACATGACTGACTTGGAGTTTATTGTTTTCCTTCCTAAACTCTGGGTGCCCACCAATTTCCACACGGGCAGTTAAGAGTTAGGTTTATCAGGATATTCTGGATATTCTGGAGTTGATGGAGGCAAGCTGGATGGCATGGCGTATTACTAGTTTATATAGTATTTCTTTTTCCGCTGCATTGTTTGTTGTTGTTGATGTTGTACACTCTGATGATATGATGTAATGTAATGTATAAAATGTAATAACTGATAGTTCTTTGTTTAAAGATTATTCATGTATTATTATATGTTGTTCCGCTGCGAATTGTGAGATTCTGATGTTGTTCTGTTGTTTCCTGTTCTGTTCTATGTTCTTTTCTCTATTTTCCTTTTCCCTATCTTTCTCTATTGTCTTTTCTCTCTTTTAAAATTTTCTCTATTTTCTACCTTCTTATCTTCTCTTTCTATCTTTTCCTTTTTTTTTTAAAACCCTAACTATTCGGTTTTTCGGCAACGAAAATCCGCATACGTTACACGGTCTAATCTCCAAATAAAGCCAATTTTGTCATTGGTATAAGAACTTGCTATCTATTCTATTCCTTTAACTCTTGTATAGATCTTTGCTTTTTCATCTTATGTTAAGGACTTTCTTATCCATTTGCTTGTCCTGTATTCTAGTTTCTAAATGCAATTTTCTTAATCCTTTAATGTAGAAGCCATTTTTCAGCCATTAGACGTTCTGAAATCTGTTAGCTCATATTTTATCTTTCCTGGCCATGATTTTGGGGATCTTTGTCAATTTCAAATTATAGCGTTGGACATCTTCCTCCTTTTGACTTTATATGTATCGCTCTCTGGGATTTCTTCTTTATCTCAGATGAACGGTGGATCTCTTTCTTTATCCCTTTATTCTCTTGGGTTTTTATTTTGTCTTAGATAGTAGATAGATTCTCTCTTTAACCCTTTATTCTCTTGGGTTTTGACTTTTGTTTCGAGTTGTAGACTTCTTTCTTCATTTGTTTGGTGCCTCTTCTGGGCTTCTTAATTCAGGGGATTTAGTTTATGTTAAACTGACCTTCCTCCACAAGGTTGCTGATTGGTGCTTATCCTAGTCCTTTCCCTAAGAGGTGACGTGGACGTTAGAGGTTTTATATCTCGCTGTAGAAGATGCTTTGGAATAACATCGTAGGCTTATGTCCCTCCTTCTAAGAGGTACTACGGAATTGCGTCGTAGGCTTATGTCCCTCCCTTTAAGAGGTGCTACGGAATAATGTCGTATGCTTAAATATTTGTATACGAAAATCTCTTTTATATGAAAAACCATTTTTGGCCATTTAGAATAGGGTATTTTTTTGAGAGGAAGAATTTTATAATTGAACTCTTCTAGTATACTGAAGGTTTATCTTTTGAGAAAGAGTTTGGATATATGCATCCTTCCGGTGAAAGAATTTTTTCTAAATATTGCCTTTCACAAGAACTTTCTTGCTGTCCTCATAGTAGAGACACGAATCTCAAATTGAAGACTGGGAGGTCAAGATTCATGAACCAATAGTCTTTTAGTCGAGAATAGGATTCTCAAATCCGAATTTCAATAAACTTTTGATATTTTAAAACTTTTCTTGAAAAGGTATGAATAGGCTTCTCTTTGCCCCCAGTTTTGGAAACCTTAGAAATACGTTGCTTAGTTTGAAATCTTTCATGTGCATTCGTTAATGCTATATAGTAGATTGCACTAATCAATTTTCGAAATAGATAGATATCTATATTTCCCAGGTAGCGGGGTAATTGAAAATAGTTTTCTTATGAAGATATGTTTGAGAAATTTCTTTTAAAACAATTTGTCAAAAATAAAGTTGGTATACATAGACTTTCTCCTAATTTGATGGAGGATTGGTGGCGATCTGATATCTCATGGAAGTAAGCTTTCAAATTGCGTTGATTGAAATATTGATAGTCGTCTCTTGTCAAGCTTTTGAGCTATCTTTTTTAGGTGGCTATAAATTAGTTTTGCGCCAATAGTATGTTGATGTCATGGACTGGCTTTGTTTTACCTATAATGTCACTTAAATTTTAAGCCAATACATGGCTATTTTTCAATGTAAATCTAAGTACAAATCAAAGTACAAATTGAGTTAAAAAGATATGAAAAGAGAGAGAGATAGAGAGAGTTCATAGTTGAACTAATGTTGCGAGACTTCATTATTTGATAAGGATATGCATTTAGAAGTTGCTAGGTTGCTTTCCCCTTAGCTTGAATAAGATGTCTTTTAAGTTTCCTTAACAAACTCCCTTAGGAATCCTGACCTAATCATGCCTTGAATTGCTTCTTATAAAATGCGATAATTGTTGGTTTTATGTCCATTTGCTTTATGGTAGTCGTAGTAATCACCTCCTTTATTCGATTCTAGAGCATTTTGCATCTTAGAAGGAGTCTTAAAATTCTCGTTGCCCTTCACCATAGTGAATATGTAGGAGAGAGGTTTGTTTTAGACTACATGGTTTGATTTGGAGATCTTTCTTCGACTTCCCTGCTGGTTTTCACTCTCCCTTGGTCTCTTTTTGAGAAGCCTAGGGTCGTATTTTTCTTCCTTACATTTTCAATGAAATTACTACATAGAAGGATGCTTTTCATCTATTGGAGTAAACTTTTCTACTCATAGAAATTAATATTGTAGATATTTGCATCCATTAACATAAACATCTTTCCATAATGAGCTTTGTTTGGTTAACCTAATGGAACTGCCATAAGCTTTTCTCTATCGGTTATACTTTCCGCTTTCAATGTTTCTAAGCTAAATCTATTCAAGGATTCACCAAGTAGTCCCCCTGGTTTTTTTCTGATTGTTGCCAACAAGCTAAAGTCCATTGTTGTATCTCTGAATATAGAAAATTGAGTCATGAAGTTACAAATAAATTATTCCGAATAATAGATGGTTTCCATTTGGTAATATCTATACCATAGCTGTTCCCTGAAAAGTAGTAGGAAAAAGCTTCCAGCGCATTGACCCACAAGCATTATATAAGTTCATCCAGTTTCAAAAGCCGCAAGATGATCATCTGAGTCAGTTGTTCCATCATATTTCAGCAAAGGAATTTGGATGTGAGGAGGGAGATGAACTGCGATTAGCTCTTCTAAAAAGGGAGTCATTTGTAGGATAACATATTCCTCCAGGTTAACAATTCCCTTTTCCTTAAGCGTATTCACCATTATTTGGTATTGAATGCCTTCTTGGACGACCTCTGTCTCTGGCAATCTTCGCTTTTTCCTTGTACTAGACTATTTGACTGCTCGAGGGACCTTTTTGCTTGACTTTCATGGCTTAACTCTTGATCCTCTACCTCGTTTTGAGGTTGCACTTCATCCTCTACTTCCATAATCTTTAATGATTCTCGAGATGGAGCTCTTTCAAGAATTTCTTGCATTGCTATCATTTTTTATCATTGATTCTAGGCTTTGATCTCGTTGTTTTCCAATCTTGTAAGGGTTGAAGGTTGCCCAACTCCTGTATTCCCAAAGCTAGAGTTGGGACTATGTTATCTTTCAAAGTTGATTATGAAGCGGCTTCTTCATTTGGATTACCACTATTATTCTTTGCTCTTACCATTTTCCTTTTTTTGAATAAAGGACTCTATGCAATTAATCTGTGGCGAGAATTATCGAGGATCGAAGGTTCAAGCCCTCATTCTAGCACCAAAAATGTTGACAAGAAAACTTGTCAACGCCTCAAATCAAAATTTGTAGTATGAGTGATGCTTTCAAAACCTCCTTTCGAATGAATGAAGGTTGCTAACACGTTTCAGCAAGAAAATGATGGTCAAAGACATGTCTTTTGCACCTTTCGACGTAGTCGAGAGGCTTACTCTCCTATGGAAAATCCTTTTGAATTAGTGGATAATAACACATCGAAACCACCTTTCGAAACAGTCAAGGTGGCTTAGGTTGGAAAGTTAACGATTTCTGGAATTAGCGGAGCAAGTAGGATTTCGACTCTGTTGGAAGGGGTAACACTTTCTGTCTTGTTGGCTTGAGAAAAGGATTCTAGGAAATATGAATTCTAAGGGTTTTTACTAAGTCGAAGGCGGTCTTTTTGATTAACTTGACAACTGGTTAACATATTCATTTAGAATAAGAGATTCAGAGTCGCTATAAAATCAAGATTATCACAAGATCACTTTTTATTGAATTCAGTTTTACTAATTGACCAAATCCCCAATTTGATTTGGGAATTAAGGTTCAAAGACTCTTTTTCATACAAGCGAGAAGTGAAAGAAATCGGACCCCATACAACTGATCCCTTGGATTTTATTTATAGGCGCAGGTCGGAACCTCTCGACCCCAAGCTTTTGACACGGTCGAAAGGTCAACCTCCTTGCCTTTCTAAGAGTTTTTTAAATCTTACCTTTCGACCTGGTTGAAAGGGTTTTAGTCAATCTTCTGTTTCTGAAGGCTAGGCTTCCTTTTATCTTTCTTTATTTCTTCCAACTTCATCAAAAGCTATGTTGCTGAATTGCTCTTGTCTTTGTCGAAAGGTGTCACTTAATGCCTTTCGACTTCATTAGAAGGTAGATAGATTTTCGACTGCAACGAATGGTGTTTTGACGACCCGTCTTTTTGGACGATTTAAATCGATAATAAATAACACATGTCTAACTCAAACCATTCAAAAGGGAGGATTGTCAATGGGATTTGATAAGAAAATAAGAGAAAAGAGGGAAAATTAAATACAAAATCTCGCAGCGGAATGACAAAATATAATAATCAAATGAACGGTTCATGAAGCTGTTTTGCAATATATATTTGTTTACACAATTTTTACAACATAATCAGAGTACAAACAACAACATACCTATAATGATGCAACAGAATAATACTGATAATACAATATATCAGACTCCGTCTTCATCCTCCAAAAATAATGTTTCAAACACTGAAATGCTCATATTAACCCGAGCATAATGAAAAGACTAAACACTTGAGTCGAAACTAAATATTCTTATGTAAGTTAAGTCAACAAAAAGTAAATATGAGTGTAATAGCTTGATAGATGTTTACGGGATTTTATGTCTTCTATCCAGTGTATAACGTGCATGCAATAACTTAAGAGATGTTACAGGATTTTCCATCTCCTAAGAATCCATTAAATATCTATATGTAGTAAAGTACGTTATATATGTAGTGTCTATCAGTACTATAAAGTATTAAAATAGCATTAAGGCTTTACATCGATCCCCCTTAACACATTTTTAAGCAGGTAGTCTATGCAGGTCCTGTAATAATACCAGTAACATTGGTAGCCAGTGAGTCCCCTATAGGTACCATACTAAAACAAAATTGTAGTGGGTGCAAAATAAGATAAAGAGTATGATAAGGCACGTGAGGTAACACCCAAGGTAGGATACAACCAGTTCGGGTCGTAGGGCCGGTGGTAACGCATCGTAGCTACGATCGCCCACCACATCCAATACCCCCAAAATCAAATCAAATCAAGGTGCACTGATCAAGCCAACCATAATATAGTAATACAAAGAGGTGTCCCCGCTAGGGGTAGCTGGCCCACTTGGCCCTAACAAGACGTCCTGTTTTAGTCATTTCAAATTGGCACAACTGCCGGGGTCGTCCATCATCGTTTTCTTTCTTCAAATCCAACAAAAGTTTAGCAAATCCAACCACTTAATTCTGGATCATCCACTACGTACACAATTGCTAAAGTGGTTCCAATATTGACAGAGAGTATGCCAATAAGAGTCCCCGGTCTCTTTGGAAACCAAACGTCATTTTTCACACTGGTTTTTTCTTTTACATTTCAAAACCGATTCATATTTGATATCAAAATATCATATTCACTTTAAAATATCACTTTATTCAAAATACCATATTTACTCTAAATATGTCATTTCCAATTAAAAATATCGTTTCATATTCCAACTTAGGTTATAACCCCATTTAACCACATTCGCATTTAAATCAACGATTTAAATATAAACATTCCAACTTTGCACAGTTTGTTTTTTTAGAAAACAGTTTGAATAGTTTTAAATAGTTTAAAATAGTTAAATAGTTTAAATAGTTGGTATAAAATAGTTTGAGTATTGAAAATGTTTTATATAGTAAAATAGTGGGAAAAACATAAATAATTGGAATATTAAAAAGATATATTTTAAAGAGGATATATTGAAAATAATTTATTTTGGAAATAATATCAAATCAAACTGTTTCTTTCCAGTTCAACAAATCTGGCCCCATATCCAAGTTCAAATAACCGAAACTCAATTTCAAATCTTTTAATTCAATTGACTCAATTTTGATTTAATTTCAAATCAACTTGATTTCAATTTAAATGAACTTCAATTTTTGAAACATTCGTCTTTAACTTCAAACTCGATTCAACAATTCAACTCATCGATTTGAATTTCAATTCAATTATTATTTTAAACCTTTTCAATTTATATCAATTTCAAGTCCAATTTCAATTTACCGATTTAAATCACTTAAATCAAATTAAACTCATTGTTCAACTTTTGGGTCCAAATCTTAAAATAATTCAATTTCCAAAATTAAAGTCGTACCTCGATTATAACTTCACATTTCCAATTCAATTCTTTAAAACAATTTCTTCTAACCAATTTCAATTTCAACTTCAACATTTCAAAGCTTGAATTAGAAAATAATTCAATTCATATAAGTCCTAAATTTGTTTCTTTTAAACAATATTATTTAATCAAAAATCCAAATTCAAGATTTTAAAACCATTCTAACCAAACCGGTGTCCATATATAATTTTCTACCCTATAGCCAAGTGATTAGTTATTTCAATTTTAATTACAGGAATGGGTATATAACATTTCAATCCAAATCAAAAGGTCATTAGTGTATATCATTTCAACCTATTTCTTAATTTATTCGAAATAATTCAAAGAACAGTTTATATGCTGTCACCTAATATATAGAGTGGTAACAGGGCTATACAAAAATAAATAAACATCCAATCATCCAAAATGTCAACAATTAGACATCCGCCACAATCAACATCCAAATCAGCTAGTAATTCACAACAATTAACTAGTTATCAATATCAGGTCTTAACCAGCAATTAAATTCAATATTAAATTAAATATCAATTTAATTCAATATAAATCCAAATTAAATTTAAATTACAATTTAAATTACCTAACAACGATCAATAAAATTCTTATCACATCATAAATTTAATTCA
This sequence comes from Allium cepa, assembly GCA_030765085.1. Taxonomy (NCBI): domain Eukaryota; kingdom Viridiplantae; phylum Streptophyta; class Magnoliopsida; order Asparagales; family Amaryllidaceae; genus Allium; species Allium cepa. The sequence continues at coordinate 182,193,985 of CM060940.1, forward strand.
ACTTACATAAGGAGGTTTAGTATTGTGTGAGTAGGTTAACTGACTCACCTTTGATTTATAGCTGGTTTAAAATCCAAATAAAAGCCCAAAATTTGAACAGTCTCCAAATTCAACGAAATAGGTTGCTGTTGTTTGGAATTTCGATACGATCACAACGGGAGAAACCACACATCAATAGGAGCTCGTATGAAAAAGTTATACAAGTTAGAAGTTTTGAGATTAAAATTAAAATTTTAAAAAATAAAGGGTAAAATTGTAAAATCGCATACCATCTTCGTCTAAACCTTAAGCATGCGTTCGAACGACCTCCAACCGCTGCTTCAACCTACTGATGCGCGCCGCTCCGCTCGCCTTCGAACCCATTAGACTCAACCGCCGCACTCCCCAGGCCGAGGCGACCCTTTGGCGAAGTCGCGGCCATCTTCGGCGTCCCTGTGACGCTCCACCGTCGTACGTCTTTGATCTCCGATTCTGGAGATTTCACTGATGATCTCGACAAACCAACCACACGGATGAACCCGCCTCAACCTCCTCTATGCGTTAGTGCCTCCCGATCGCTGATTAGTCGAAGATCCACCATTGATTTACAAACCCTAGTTTCAACGGCGGTGACTGTTTTGCCCAATTCTGGACAAACGAAGCCTCCAATTGAAAAAAGAATTGTAGATGCAGATTATGTTCGTTGAGAGCTTCGTGATAATATATTATCTGATGGGGTTTGAGATGTTTGAATTTTTCGATTTGATTTGAAATTGTAATTTGGGTTTGAGATGTCTGCCATTGAGAAGTAACAAATAATGGAATGGATAGATGGAAATTGTACGTACAAAAAATGAAAACATAAAGTTGCTAGGGTTTATAACAGCCTACATATAGACAGTTGCTAGGGTTCATAACAGCCTACATATAGACAGGGATTGAATAATAATGGATGGAACAAATCAAATGGGTCGAAGCTATAACAAATACACGAAAAGCCCATTTTGTTGATAGAAAGTTACTAGGGTTTTAAACTCAATGAAACTAACTTAAAACCTTAATTCTGTTGTGTATGGAAGTTATCCTTTAATAAAGATTATATTCATTTAAATTGCTTTAATTGATTTCCACGTGTTACGAGCTCGCATGATCAAACGATAAGTCTGGTTGCTACGAAATTTGAAACGCTATAATAATTCGCTATTACGAATCTAATGAAACATATGTTGTCGAAATCCAAGACAGTGCTCAAAAAGACTAATTTTTCACGTTAATTGAATAATTATTAATTTCAAATTTATTTAATCACTTTTAAATTTAACAATTTTCAACATTCTTGATTACATAGAAATTTAATGATATTTTGGAATTCAATTTTCCATGTAAATTTTAGGATTTAAACATTAAATTGGTTACAACGTAATTACAACAGCAATAAAACCCCAGTTTATTATATTTTAAATTTCAACAAATTCTTTTATTTTTATTTTCATTCTCGTATTAAATCAAAAATTCGCTTATGAAATTTATTAACATAAGTTTTCATTTTATTATTCTCATACCCTACAATTAACATCTTTCCCTGTATTAACTGTATTATTTAATTACATTAATTTTATTGGTTTCAAAATTATTTCGGCTGATTTAATTAATGACATGATAATAAATCAATCGTTACAACTTAGTAATTCAACATATTTCTAAATTTACTGTTTAGAACAAAAGCTAATAAATTTACGTACCAAATAATTGATTTCATATTCCATATTAAAACCAATTTCAATTAAATAGTATATAATTTCTCCTTTTAATACAACATTTATTTTATTCCTCATTAACCTTTATTATTACCATTTATTGAAATTACATTAAACAGTTTTCAATTACATTCAATCAACATTATTAAACTATGTTCTAATAATTTTTTACATTTATAAATCATAAATTTCAATTTCTCATAATATTAAATTCCAGATTATTATTAAATTTAATATTTTTAGTTATCAAAATAACGAGTCGTTACAGGTGTGTAGATATACTCTTCACTTAGATGCAAGTGTGCCGCGTAGGTTGGAATGATGTTGGCCTTCAATGCCATCGAAATGTATTCTCTCAGGGTTTCGAATGAGTCAAAACGCCTTAAAGGCTTTGTTGTAAAAAAGTTCGCTTCGAAAGCATCCTCCTTGGATAGCACAGCACCATATTCTTTATCGTTTGTGGATGTTTAGCCTTTCCTTTATAGATGGGGATGGTTTTAACTAGTTTGAAAGGCTAGCACGTGCTTTCGTAAGGGTTGCTTATGCCGAATGCTCTCTTAATGTATATAGATAAAGACGAAACCAATCGTTTCAAATGGTTTAGTGCATGTGTAGGAAGTGTGCTACTTACTAACTTTAGAAGGTAGCCTTCTATCTCGTCGAAAGCTCTCTGTTTACTCTATCGAAACATCCTCTTGACTTTTTCGAAAGATGCTATTGGCGCTACCATCTTCTTGTTGAAGTCTTTATCTCATGTTTAGATGGACCATCCTAGTGCTCTCTGGTCTTTATCAATGCTCCTGCTTCTTCTTTCATACTTTCATTCTTGAGAATATTTTATGGATAACACAAACTGATTGTAACAATAATAGCAATAACATATATAGATAGAAATCAGGTAATCAATGGACTCTCTGTCCACACTATAATTTTATCTGGCTAACTATTAACCACTGGTTGACTCGGGCCTACCAGACATAATAGACATTCTAAGTTTAGTTAGACACAATACCGGGCTATCTTCCCTTAACTATCTTCTTCTAGGGTCAACTAATCCTAATGGATTTACGGGCTAACCAATAACCTATCTTTACTTTGTATATTCCTTTCTATGTGTAACATTATTTTAGTCCCATATGTGACAAAGCCCTACACACTGGAATTTTGGAATTATATTAGCTAGGGGCTATTAGCTAAATTATAGGGCGCAACCCCATACTAGTCCCATCCGGTCTTCTAATATCCGAGTCAAATATTTAGGGTTAACTACCCTAATAAATTTTAATTTCCATGTTAAAAATCTTTACAAATGATTTACCCTTGAAATTATATCTTTATAAAACAAGGAAATCATGCTCTTTGCTTTACTCAAAAATACTTATGCCATGACATATGCTTTACACAAAACATTGTTGATCAGATCTAATCAATGAGATTATGTATTTCTTCGAATAATTTAAAGCCTTTAACATAGAAAACTTTAAGCTATAAGGCCAAAACAATACCTTGGATACCATTGTTTAAAACCCTAAACAATCCCTTTCGAATTCGTTGAAAGTAGCCCTTTCAAAATAAGTAAACCAATTTAACCATGAAAACATTAGGCCGAAATGCCAAAACATACATTTCAAATATATTGAAAATAGACCTTTCAAAATCATCACATACTCCATAGACATCCTTTTTTGAAACCATTAAAATAAACTTTTCGAAACACTTAGAAATAAACCTCTCGAAATACTAAAAGTATACCTTTCGAAAGCATTGAAATTCTTCCCTTAGAAACATTTAAAACGTACCTTTCGAAAACATTGGGTTCAAGTAAGAGTTTTTGGAAACATAGCTTCGAAACTATTTAAAATTAAGCCTTCTGAAACCATTGGATTTAACATTTAATATAACTAAAGGGTCATAAAAAACAAAGGCAAAATCCTTACCTTCAAAAGCATTGATCCCAAGTAAAAGAAAAAGGATGGTTTTGAAACCCATCCTTCGAAACCATTGCTTCCAAAACCATTTAAAAGTGGCTAAACTGCCCTTTCAAAAGCATTGAGAAGGCAGCTTTTAAAATTAAAATACGGAAGCACCCCTTTCGAATTCATTGTTTTAAGGTATAAAGAAAACTTCTTTTAAAACAAAATTCCATGGCAACCCTTTTGAAAGCTCTTTTCTAAAAGCAAAGGCAAGCGACAACTTGTTCGAAAGCCTCATTTTAAACAAAGGTAAGATGGTTGATTCCAAAGCTAATTAGAGTGGTTCGAACCCCTTCGGAAGCATGCCTTCGACGCCATCATTCCTTTCGCCTTTCTCCAATACACTGCATTTCAATTGTTTGATATCATGTGCATTGGTTTCAAATAGGCGTGAAAGGTCTAACTGGGCATGGCCATGGAAGCAAGAAAGGAAGTGGCCAAGTTGTAATTTGAAAACAAAACTAATTTTACGCCTTTCAAAGTAACTTCTTTTCACCTAACTTGCCTAATTTGTCAAAATATAAATAATTGCCATTTCTTTATCAAAATCCTTATCAAAAAAGGCTGCCAAATTCACAATTAACAATTTAAAACATTTTAAGCAAATAAAACTTCTCCTTGATAAAACATATAAAACATTTAATTCCCTTAACTTAAATGATTTTATAACCATGGTAAAACACTAAGGAAAATTCCCCAAAAATCACAATAATTTACTTTTAACATGTTTTCTAACATACATAAATTTCAGATCCAAAATTATTATATAACTGCTTTAAATAATTTAAACCCAATATTAACTATTTTCTCTCGTTGAAAATTCATAATAAATCCACAATTACTTAGAAAATTATGAAACTTGAAACCCACTTCTAAAATTATGTTTTTGATCATATATAAAAACACAACCCATAGGGATGCCATTTAATAGGTTTTCCAATCTAAACTTATCGTAAGATCTTTATGAAATAATATAAATCATCAACAAACATAAATATCCATTTAAACAAACATAATACGGCATATTACTTGAAAAATAGTTTGGATCAAACCTTGAAACCAAGATCATTATCAAAAGTGAGATGTAAATCAATTATTCACCTTGACTTTGTGTTGAGAAGGTTGGGAACTGTCATTTGATTGATTTGCTTAAGCTTTCTACTTGAATATCCTTAATTGTGGCCACCCGCGCTCAGTAGGATTTATATTTTTTTTATTAATGTTAAAATGAACATGGAATGAAGAATATAAGGGTTTAGGATATTAGAATGAAGAATGTTCCCATTTTACCCATACCATATTCCCCTTACTTATTTTCAATTTTCTTTTGCTTATACATTCATTAAGTTACGACACCTTATTAATTAACAAATCTCAATCCCCTAACTAATAATATTATTTTATTTAATTTATCCAATTACATGTTCTAAATAATGTTTCTCAAAATTAGGGTCATTACTAACTCCCCTCCTTAAAGAATTTCTTCCTCGAAATTACCATAAGGTATTCACAACAATCAAACGTGAAGGTAAAACATACCATGAAATAAGTCAGGATAAGTGTCTCTAATCCGACTCTTAGTTTCCCAACTACGATCTCTCTCGTCGTCACCCCAATGGACTTTGACTTATCTAACTACCTTGTTCTTTAGTCTCTTCTCATCTCTTGCAACTATACAAACCGGTCTTTTTGTATGAATATGCGCTTATATGTTTTTGTTTGATGATAATAAACATATATATTCATTTAAATGTATTTGGTAATGTACTATTTTGTTTTTCATTGATTAAATAAATACTTGTTGAATAAAATAAATTACACAGAATTTGAATTCAAACAGAACAAATTACATAGAATTTGAATTCAAACAGAAATTTTATTCAAACAAATATTTATTACAATCTTGAACAGTACAAATTCAAGCTCTCACTATACATATACATTTTTGATTACATCACAATTCAGTTTACATAATTTCCTCACTACATATCACCCACACTCGTATTTTGTCTTCAACTGCATTCCAGTTTGAATCTAGCATCTGAGCAATCTGCAACAATATTCACTAATGCAGTAAAACTGAAAAAGAAATATTTTTGCAATATAAAATGAAATATGATTTTTGAAAATATGATTTGCCTCAGTTATTTGGGTTGTTCGTCATCATTCACACTTGAATTCATCACGCACGAATATTGTGACATGCACAGTGTATCACTGTACATGCCACAAGGCTGTGCACATCGGTATACACTTGATAATGCTACAGGGACAGGTGAGCACAGGTCAAACCCAAATGATAAGCTGGGTTCAACTCACGTGCAATACATTGAAAATCACGACACGAGCACAAGGTCAAACCCGAGTTTTTAAAACTGGGTTCAACACAAGGCAACATGAAGAATGCAAAGCTTTGACAAATCAAAACTGCATCAAAGCATCAATAATGCATGAAACAATGAAACAGCCAGTTGCTACAAAGACCAAGCTGCAGCATACCAGAGTTGTAGACAACTCAAATGAACACAATGCACAAAGGCATAGCAACTACAACATCAACCAAAGTCAAGGCTGCAAATGAAGACTATAGGTCTCCATATCAATCAAATGCTAAACCACATGTGCAGCAACCCAAAAGCAAGTGCAAATACAAACATACAAACAACTCAAGTGCTCAGTGATCAAGCATACAATACAGTAGTGTACATGAATGCATGGAGACAAGATACACGAGTTCACATGTATGCAAATACCAGTGATACAAATGTGCACCACAGTGAAGATACACAGTGAAAATGCTCAATGTACCAAGTGCAGGTAACAGCATGGTACGATGCAAATACATGGAACAATACCAAAGTATGGAGTGTGCAAGTGCAAATGACCAGAGCTCATGCAAACAGGAAGTGAATGCAATAACAGCAAATACCACAATATCAAGTGAAAAGTGCAGACTAAACTCAAGTGCAATTCGAGTTGACAAAACAGTTTCAAGCTACAACAAGCAGTTGCAACATGGTGAACAAGACACAGTGCAGAGCACAAGCCAACTGAAACATCTCAAGTTCAATATCCAAGCAACAATGAAAAGTAAGGAACCAAATGACCAGACTCAAGTAAAGTACACAAGTACAAGATCAACACAGCAGCTCAAAGACACAGTATACAAATGCAAGACCAAAGTGTCCAAATAACAAATGAATGAAGCAATCAACATGAATGCAACTGCAATACAATTAAACCAACATGTCCAGCTACAACTACAAGAGTGACACAACAATATGCACAGATGCATTCAAGACTAAAACCAGGCAACAGTGAATGGGAAGACACACATGAACAAGTTAGAACAACCAGACAACATCATGCAATGCTAAATTGAAGGTCTGGTAAAACCAACCAGAAAAATGGCCAGAGATGAAGCTCACAGGGGCCAGAGAATCAATGCCGTGTAAAGTCAAAAGCAACAGTGGATGAACGAGATTCAACAGTGCAGAGATGACCAAGTATCAAAAATCAAATTCGTATCTTTTGAAAATAGGGAAGTCAAGCAACGTAAAACAGGAAAGTTTTTGCCGTGTGACACAAGAAGGATCGAACGCTCTCAAGCTAAAGCCGTGAGTATCAAGTCGAGAAACTATATCAGGAAAGAAAAAATTTGGAAAGTATCGAATTGATACAAGCAAATACAAGTGTCTCGAATTCATATAAATACCACACCCAAAAGATCATCATGGGCATTAAGTTCAACACAGAAGCAAATAATTAAACCAACAACGAAAGAGAATACATACCAATCTATCGAACTCGATCAAAGGAGCAGCTGCAATGATTCGCAATCTCGCAAGTCATCCAGTGAATTGATCATCAGAGAACGAGCGAGCAAAAGCAACTCAAAACAGTAAATTGATCATCAGAGAACGTGCGCAAGAGAACCACTAATTCAAATCGAACAAGCCCCAAATTTGGATCGCGAGCCGAAGCCCTAATTTCTGTAACAAAGAAGATCGACCGCAACTTGCAAAAGAAAGAAGATCGGGCTAGAGGAATTAAAAGGGCCGGCCTGTATTCTTATAAAAGGGCTTTAGTTTACTTTCATTTAGGGTTTTATAAAAGGGGTTTTTTTAAGTTTTATTTTGAGAAAAAATTAGGGATTCAAGTTTATATTTTAATTTTTGCTCCTGCTTGTATTTTTGAAGTTGTTTTTTACTTTTCAAGTCAAAGAATTTGTAAATCACCACCTAGGTTGTAGGTAGTGTCAGATTGTCTAGTTAGAATTAGTTCAGTGAGCAGGGTGTGCGAGTTTGCAAAACTCTATAGGCGGAGCAGGGTGTGTGAGTCTATGAGAGTGTTTGTGAACGGGAGCAAGGGTTTGTGAGTCTAGTGGAGTGTTTGTAAGCGGGATACTGTTTAATTCTAATAGAAATCTCGGAATGCAGCAGTAGGCATGGTTTGCCGAAGCTGGGTAAATTTTGTGTGTGATTTACTTTTCAGCATATTTATTTCTGCAGTTTGTTTTTACGTTTAAATCGAGAAAATTTGCTATAACCCTATTCACCCCCCCTCTAGGGTTAATCTAGATCCTACAAGTGGTATCAGAGCACGATATTTTTTCTTTAACTCTAGAGTCATGAATTCATCAAATAATGCTTTTTCTGAGGGGCAATCTATTGTTAGGCCACCCATGTTTAACGGGATATGCTTATTGGAAAGTTAGGATGGGTATATATCTTAGTTCTGTTGATTATGATGTTTGGGATATTATTGAAGCTGGCTATAAATCCCCCACTATAACCGTTGGTGATACTGAGATTCCTAAACCTAGGGATAGCTGGGATGCTAACGATAAGAAATTAAAAACTACAAATGCCAAAGCAATGAACGCTTTGATCTATGCTCTTGATAAGAATGAATTTAATAGAATTTCTCATCGTAAAACTGCACAGGAAATTTGGCATACCTTGGAGGTGACACATGAAGGAACTTCTCAAGTCAAGGAGTCTCGTCTAGCCCTATTCAGCAATGAATACGAGAACTTTGTGATGGACAAAGGCGAGAGCGTAAAGGACATGTTCGGACGCTTTTCAACTTTGGTGTACAACGCTATAGCGCTTAGGAAGGTATTCACTGAGGTAGAGCTTGTGAGGAAGGTGCTACGTATCTTACCGATAAACTTTGAGGCAAATTAACGGCAATTCAAGAATCGAAAGATTTGAGTAAACTAAGTATGGAGGAGTTGATCGGTAACTTGATGACATATGAGCTTGAACTAAAAGCAAAGGAGGAACGAAACAACTCCGAACCAAAGAAGAAGACGATTGCCTTAAAGAGAAAAGAAGAGAGCGATGAAGATGAAGAAGATCCGATTGAAGAGCTTGCAATGGCTGTCAATAATCTTAGAAAATGGTCAGGATTCAAACCACGCAAGAAGAAAACATCTAGTAATAGGCCAAGAGAGTCTAACAATTCCGATAATGAATTGACGTGCTATAACTGCAACAAGCGTGGCCACTTCAAAAAAGAATGCCCACTTCTCAAAAACAATCGAGGAAAGAAAGAGATGAAGAAGGTCTTTGCAGTGACTTGGGATGATGAAGAAGGAGAGGAAGTTTCGAATAGTAGCTCAGAGGAGGCTAACTTGTGTCTTATGGCAAAATCGGATTCAGAAGCAAGTTCAGAGGAATCTAGTGAGGCAGGTGACTATTATTATAAAGATCTTGTTTTTATGTGTCTTGATCTTACTAAAGTAGTTGATGCTCTTGAATCTAAAATTGAAAAAATGAAATCGGATAGGAGAGAACTTGCTCATGAAAATTTTAGGTTAGAAACTGAACTTGAAAATATTCAAAACCTAGAATGTAAAAAATGTAAAATTTTAGATTCAGAATTGAAAAGATTTAAGAATAGCTTTGAGAATCTTGAAAAAGAAAACTTGAGTCTTAAGGAAACCATCGACACTAGGAATAAGGATTTTATAAATCGATGCACCTCACTTGTAACTGAAAACACATCACTTAAAACCAAAGTCCAAAATCTTGAGAAATCTTTGAATAACTTTTCAAGAGGCGAAAAATCTTTCAAACATGCTATTGGGAAATCAAATTTTTGCTAACAACAGAAAGGGACTAGGTTTTGGGAAAACACAAGTTGAGGATAAAGCAAAAGGGAAGAGTGTCTTTGATAGATGTGAAATAATTGAACATCGTTTTGAAAATTGTAGTCATAGGAACAAGAACACAAAATTTATACAAGTTTGGGTTCCTAAGAATTCTACAAACAAATTTCACGTCTATTGGAACAAGAATAAAAGGAATAAACAAGTTCGGGTTCCAAAGGGTTTGTTTATTCACAAATATTCTGCCACTAACAATCATGGACCTATAAAAACAAATAGGTCACAAAAATCTTTCATCGTGTAGGTATGGTGGCGGGCTAAGGAACAACAACAGTGTTCTTTGGATTTTGGCTGTTCCAGAAACACAACGGGCAACAAAGCAAAGTTCCTTAGCCTAGTACAAAGGTGACAGAATCACAATGGGCAATCACGAGAAATTATCGTAAAGGTAAGACAGGTGAAGGTATATTTGATCGATAAATTAAATGTGATAATCTGCACCATATTCTGAATTAAATCAGCCAAAATTGTGATAATGATGTGATGATGATTTTGATTCTGACTTGTTCAACATAGTTGGCCAATTACATTTATGCCAAAATCACTATTCTTCGAACTACTTCATACATATTTGCTTGGATTAAACATTGTGTTTTGTTGGATACATTTGGTCATAATTCGGCTAACTCTATATTCTCAGTTTCTGACTATTTACATGGCTTCAATTCAAATTCAAAGAATGTCATTTAAATTGTTGCTAAAATTGGGTTTGAAATTTTTGATATATTCTCATGGTCTGGTGTATCAATTTTAATTAGTGATATTTTGGATTGAAAGAGAAACTCAGATGCAGATTACACTGGTAATCTAGTTGATAGAAAAATTACTAGTTGAACGTGATTTTTGAGACATTTAGTAACTGCACCGTTTTTCAAAGAAAATATCTGCATATTTTTCATTTCAAATAATTTTCAAATAGCAGAAAATTCTCTCATATAACCCCCTCGAGAAAATAATTATTTGACCATATTTTCAAATGTCATTTTATTTGATATTAAATGACAAAATTTTGACTAATCCGACTCCCTACTAATTATCAAAAAGATAAATAGTGATTGAAAAGGTGATAAGTGTTGATATTTAACATACATTACTCAAGAGAGTATATTTGAAAATTTTCTTTAGGAATTAAAACAAGAATTATAAAAAAATTTGTTGGGTAAAGATTCCATGACCATTTCTATATCTATCATTATTTCTATCGACCATGGTTTATCAAATATTCAATATAGTTTGTCGATATGTGTTACTATAATCAGGAATAATTTGTTTTTCATGTCACATTTTTTTTAAATAAATAAATATCCAAAGTATTCACTCTCATTTAAAAGTCCTCACGGTTATGCATGGGTGAATTACTTGGATTTTTGATTATGTGCTTCCGTGCTCATTTAAAAGTCCTCACGGTTATGCATGTATGGAACGCATATCAAAATTAATTGATTAAATAGAAAAGTTCATTCTAATCTCATTTAAAAGTCCTCACGGTCATGCGTGGTTAGAAGATACTTGATTTCATTTTTAAAATTAAATTCGAATACTACTAATCTCATTTAAAAGTCCTAACGGTTATGCATGATTAGTAGATATTCAAATTCCTGATATAAATGTACCATAAGTAGATATATTTGTATGATTTTATATGAGAATACCATTTCCATCATTCTAAAAGTGGAATATGCGCCTAACAAGGGTAGTTATGATTTTTTGTTTGATTCCTATTGAAGTTTAATATTTATATTCAATTTGAGTCTAATGTTGGATTAATATTGATCACTTAATCTCTATTTTCCCTAACACTATTACACTTTTGCTGATAACAAAAGGGGGAGAGAAAAGTTAAGATTTTGTCAAATAGAATCAAGCAAAGGTCAAATAATTTTCCATTTGCATCTAGGCTTATTTATATATTTCTATTTGTATGCATATATGTAGGGGGAGCATCATGTAGAGAGGAAACATTTAAATAGGGGGAGCAATTAGAGTATATAATTGGTCAAATACATTTAACAAGGTCAAAATCTTAAGTATATATTTGTTATCATCAAAAGGGGGAGATTGTATGAATATGCACTTATATGTTTTTGTTTGATGATAATAAACATATATATTCATTTAAATGTATTTGGTAATGTACTATTTTTTTTCATAGATTAAATAAATATTTGTTGAATAAAATAAATTACACAGAATTTGAATTCAAACAGAACAAATTACACAGAATTTGAATTCAAACAGAAATTTTATTCAAACAAATATTTATTACAATCTTGAATAGTACAAATTCAAGCTCTCACTATACAAATACATTTTTGATTACATCACAACTCAGTTTACATAATTTCCTCACTACATATCACTCACACTCGTATTTTGTCTTCAACTGCATTCCAGTTTAAATCCAGCATCTGACCAATCTGCAAAAATATTCACTAACGCAGTAAAATTAAAAAAGAAATATTTTTGCAATATAAAATGAAATATGACTTTTGAAAATATGATTTGCCTCAGTTATTTGGGTTGTTCTTCATCATTCACACTTGAATTCATCACACATGGACAGTGTGACATGCACAGTGTATCACTATACATGCCACAAGGCCGTGCACATCGGTATACACTTGATAATGCTACAGGGACATGTGAGAATAGGTCAAACCCAAATGAAAAGCCGGGTTCAACTCACGTGCAATACATTGAAAATCACGACACGAGCACAAGGTCAAATCCGAGTTTTTAAAACTGGGTTCAGCACAATGCAACATGAAGAATTCAAAGCTTTGACAGATCAAAACTGCATCAAAGCATCAATAATGCATGAAACAATGAAACAGCCAGTTGCAACAAAGACCAAGCTGCAGCATACCAGAGGTGCAGACAACTCAAATGAACACAATGCACAAAGGCATAGAAACTACAACATCAACCAAAGTCAAGGCTACAAATGAAGACTACAGGTCTCCATATCAATCAAATGCAAAACCACATGTGCAGCAACCCAAAAGCAAGTGCAAATACAAACATACAAACAACTCAAGTGCTTAGTGATCAAGCATACAACACGGCAGTGTACATGAATGCATGGAGACAAGATACACGAGTTCACATGTATGCAAATACCAGTGATAGAAATGTGCACCACAGTGAAGATACACAGTGAAAATGCTCAATGTACCAAGTACAGGTAACAGCATGGTACAATGCAAATACATGGAACAATACCAAAGTATGGAGTGTGCAAGTGCAAATGACCAGAGCTCATGCAAACAGGAAGTGAATGCAATAACAGCAAATACCACAATATCAAGTGAAAAGTGCAGACTAAACTCAAGGGCAATTCGAATTGACAAAACAGTTTCAACCTACAACAAGCAGTTGCAACATGGTGAACAAGACACAGTGCAGAGCACAAGCAAACCGAAACATCTCAAGTTCAGTATCCAAGCAACAATCAAAAGTAAGGAACCAAATGACTAGACTCAAGTAAAGTACACAAGTACAAGATCAACACAACAGCTCAAAGACACAGTATACAAATGCAAGACCAAAGTGTCCAAACAACAAATGAATGAAGCAATCAACATGAATGCAACTGCAATACAATTAAACCAACATGTCCAGTTACAACTACAAGAGTGACACAACAATATGCACATATGCATTCAAGACTAAAACCAGGCAACAGTGAATGGGAAGACACACATGAACAAGTTAGAACAACCAGACAACATCATGCAATGCTAAATTGAAGGTCAGGTAAAACCAACCATAAAAATGGCCAGAGATAAAGCTCATAGGGGCCAGAGAATCAATGCCGTGCAAAGTCAAAAGCAACAGTGGATGAACGAGATTCAACAGTGCAGAGATGACCAAGTATCAAAAATCAAATTCGTATCTTTTGAAAATAGGAAAGTCAAGCAAAGTAAAACAGGAAAGTTTTTGTCGTGTGACACAAGAAGGATCGAACGCTCTCAAGTTAAAGCCGTGAGTATCAAGTCGAGAAACTATATCAGGAAAGAATTTTTTTGGAAAGTATCGAATTGATACAATCAAATACAAGTGTCTCGAATTCATATAAATACCACCCCCCAAAAGATCATCATGGGCATCGAGTTCAACAGAGAAGCAAATAATTAAACCAACAACGAAAGAGAATACATACCAATCTATCGAACTCGATCGAAGGAGCAGCTGCAAATGATTCGCAATCTCGGAAGTCAACCAGTGAATTGATCATCAGAGAACGAGCGAGCAAAAGAAACGCAAAACAGTAAATTGATCATCAGAGAAAGTGCGCAAGAGCACCACTAATTCAAATCAAACAAGCCCCAAATTTGGATCGCGAGCCAAAGCCCTAATTTCTGTAACAAAGAAGATCGGCCGCAACTAGCAAAAGAAAGAAGATCGGGCTAGAGGAATTAAAAGGGCCGGCCTGTATTCTTATAAAAGGGCTTTAGTTTCCTTTCAGTTAGGGTTTTATAAAAGGGGGTTTATTAAGTTTTATTTTGAGCAAAAGTTAGGGATTCAAGTTTATATTTTAATTTTTGCTCCTGCTTGTATTTTTGAAGTTGTTTTTTACTTTTCAAGTCAAAGAATTTGTAAATCACCACCTACGTTGTAGGTAGTGTCAGATTGTCTAGTTAGAATTAGTTCAGTGAGCAGGGTGTGCGAGTTTGCAAAACTCTATAGGCGGAGCAGAGTTTGCGAGTAAGCGAAACTCTATAGGCGGAGCAGGGTGTGCGAGTCTATGAGAGTGTTTGTGAGCGGGAGCAAGGGTTTGCGAGTCTAGTAGAGTGTTTGTAAGCGGGATACTGTTTAATTCTAATAGAAATCTGGGAATGCAGCAGTAGGCGGGGTTGCCGAAGCTGGGTAAATTTTGTGAGTGATTTACTTTTCAGCATATTTATTTCTGCAGTTTGTTTTTACGTTTAAATCGAGAAAATTTGCTATAACCCTATTCACCCCCCCTCTAGGGTTAATCTAGATCCTACACTTTTCAACTATAGTCGTATATGGTTCCACTACATGATCATCTAATACAGTTGGTGTAGTAGTAGTCGCTGGAGTTGAATACACTTCCTTAAATGAGAAATATGAAAAACATTGTGTACTCCTGCCAAACTATTTGGTTACTTTACTTTATACATGATTTTCCTGATCCTTTCTATAGTAGGAAACGGCCCAACAAATCTTGATGCCAATTTTCTTGATTTTCCAAATCGGATTAACCTTTTGTTGGTGACACATTGATGAAACATGATCTCCAACTGAGAACTCTAGGTCTTTCCATCTTTTATCTGCATAACTCTTCAACCTGGACTGAACTTCCTTCATCCCAGCTCAAATTAACTCAACCTTTTCTATAGCCTTTTTAATCAAATCCAGACCAAGAATCAATCTATCCCAAGTCCCTAACCAACAAGTGGGAGATATGCATGGCCTTTCATACAAAGCTTCAAATGGTGCCATCCCTATACTAGTCTGATAAATGTTGTTATACAAAAACTCGACTAAGCGTAGATTGTCTTTCCACGATCCTTCGAAATCTAGCACGCAAGCTCTTAACAAATCCTCTAAGACTTTGTAAACTCTCTCTGTCTGCACATCTGTCAACGGATGGTAAGCGGTGCACATCTTGAGTTTGGTACCTAAATTCTCATGCAGAATCTTCCAGAAACTTACTAGTAAATAAGGAATTTCTATCACTTACTATACTACTAGGAATTCCATGCAGTCTAACTATATTACTCATGAATAACTTAGCTAAATCTGGTGTTGTCCTGGTCCACTTAACGGGTATAGAGTGTTCATTTTTTGTCAGTCTGTCCACTATAACCGATACACTCTCATTTCCTCTATTCGAACTTGGGGATCCATCTATGAAAACATTGAGATAAAATCCCATTTCCAGACTAGAACATTTGAAGGCTGAAGTAACCCACTTGATTTTTGATGTTTAACTTTTACCTGCTGACAATTTAAACACTGCCTCACCCATAAGCCTATATCTCTCTTCATACGTTCCTAAAAAAATCTATTTTTCACACGATATATCTTAGTTCCTCTTGGATGAATAGTGAATTTCGAATGATGGCATTCTCTAAGAACTTCATTCCTAATGTTTCCCACACTCGAAACACATGGTCGTCCTTTCTTCCTCAACCATCCCCTCTGGTCAAGACAAAATCTTTCAAGTAATCGCTCTCTGTTCCATTCCTTAAATTTCTAATCCGTTTAGCTAATAATGGATCCTTCCCTTGTTTAGAAGCAATATTTTTTATCATTATCGGTCGGACTTCTAAACATGATAACATGGTGGTTCCTCGACTATAACTAGCCTCAAATCTCCATTGTACTCCGCATGTAGGCGATGCTTCTAAATCTTTCCACTATGCTATCATTGCTAATACTGCATTTTGATATTTTCTGCTAAGTGCATTTGCAACCTTGTTCCCTTTTCCTAGTGTGTACTCAATACCAAGTCATAAGTGGCTAAAGGGTCTAACCACATCTGTTGTCTCATATTCAATTACTTCTGTAAATATCTTAGTGACTTATGATCCATAAATAACTTGAATCTTTCTCTCGATGGGTAATATCTCCACACCTTCAATGTGAAAATTACCGCAGCTAATTCCAAATCATGAATTGGATATCTAACCTCATGCGGTCTGATCGAGAAGCATAGGCAATCACTTTACCCCTCTTCATTAACACAACTCCTAATCATGTTCCACATGCGTCCATGTATATGAATAAGTCCCTATTCCCCTTTGGAACAATTAACATAGGTGTATAAGTCAATAAGTGTTTCAATTTCTAGAATGCCTCCTCACACTTACCAGTCCAAACAAATCTCACATCTTTATGAGTTATTTTAGTTATCGGTGCAGCTATCTGCGAGAAATCCTTAATGAATCTCTGGTATTAGCAAGCTAACCTAAGAAAACTATTTATCTCATTCACTGTCTTGGGTCTCTTCCGATTATTAATTGCCTCAATCTTATCCTGATATACTGATAATCCTTTCTTTGAGACTACATGACCAAGAAATTTCACTTCCTTCTTCCAAAAGTGACACTTTGCAAAGTTTGCCTTCAGCTAATGCTGTCTCAGCGTCTCAAGCACCACTCTAAGATGCACTTCATGCTCTCTTTCATCCTTAGAGTATATCAAAATATTGTTTATGAATACCAATACAAATCTTCCAACGTTCTCAGAAGATTCTATTAATAACGTCCATCGAAGAAAGCTTGCGTGTTAGTTAACCCGAACGACATCAATAACCATTCTTACGATCCATATCTGGTCCTAAACGCCATCAAAGGAATACTATTCTCTATTATTCTATGTTGATGGAACCTTGTTGCGAAATTCAACTGGGAAAATTCTTTGGCACCACTCAACTAATCGAACAAATCTACAATCCTAGGTAATAGATATCAGTTCTTTATCGTTTTCTAATTCAGCTTACGATAATCGATACACAACCTCAACGATCCGTCCGGTTTCTTTGTAAACACTATAGCTGCTCCCCAAGGCGAACTGCTTGGTCTAGTAAATTTTTTAACTTCTATATCCACCAACTGCACCTTTAACTTCTTCCTCTTGGTACGTGACATTCTACTTGGTGGTCTACTCATAGGTTTTGCTCCTAGCACTAAATCTATTCGAAACTCAATAGCTCATTCTGGCGGTAATCCTATTACAAGCTCAATGACATCTACGAATTCTCTAACAACGAAAAATTGCTTCAACTCGTCTTCTGTCTCCAAAACACCCAATAAAACATTAACCTCAAAACTAGGGTTTTCTATAGAGTATATAATCTGATTACTAGAACTAGGGTGCCTGAGTGATATTTTTCTATTATGGAAAATTATCCTAGCATCGTACTTATTTAACTAATCCATACCCAAAATAAATCTGATCCCAATGAAATCAGATACATGAAAATTGCAAGAAAATATATGGTTTGACAACTCAAATTCTAAGTGGTCACATCTCATCCCAAGAGTCACATACTCTCTTATCGAATTCGCAACCCTTAAGGAAGAAACTAGGTATGAGGGTTCTAGGTTAAGCTTATTTACCAAACAATGAGATATAAAAGAATGCGATGCACCAGTATCAAATCGAACTCAAACTGATACACCATGACTCAAAAGCATAACTCCCAATATAGCTTTTCCTTTCTCCTCTGTTGTGGTCTTAAGGTAGCTGGTTCCAGTGCAAATACTTTGCCCTTTCCATCTTTGGCTGGTTCCTTGCACTGGTTCTTTTTTTCTTGGCAAAGCCAGCGGGGTTAAATGGCCCCTACCATATATTAGAAAGAAAACGAGAATTAAAATGATCCATGGCATACCATCAGATCAGAAACAAATGAAAATACAGTAGAAAAAGATTATTGACTAAAGTTATGAAGGATGGAATTGACAAGTATATGTTTCGAAGTAGCAACATTTCTAAACACCCTACTATTCCTCTCCATCCATATAACAGTTAAGACTTTTTCAAAACACACAGAAGCAAAGAGCACATATCCGATTTCCATCTAGTTGCCTTGAAAATGTTGTACCATTCCATTGAAGAGTCTCTAACGGGGTTATGTAGATTTTTAGTCTTAAGAATGCTTCCCCAGATAAAGAATGTATATTCACATTCAAAAAATAAATGATGGATAGACTCCCTGAATTTATGACAGAGAAGGCAAGTATCATCAAGAGTAATACCCATCACCATAACTTTATCAAGCGTGTGCAACCCATTCTTAATAATCTTCCGAAGGAGCAAATTTTCTTTAGGAATAGAACCATCATCCCACACTCTAGAGTGCCAAGGGAAAATAGAAAATTGAGAAGGATCCTGCATACCGGAACAAACTAATTTGATTTTATGAGACTTATGACACCACTTAGCATGAAAATCATTACTCGAATAGGATTTAGATTGAATAATATCCCAGAAGGCACGGACAGATGAAGAACTAGAGGAAGGTAGCAGTACGGAACCTTCAGACCACACCGATGAAATAGTAGCTTGCTCAGGAATACCAGTCATGTTTTTGATGCTATAGCTAATCAAATCAGCTAAAATGAGACCCTGATCAGCCCAAGGATCAAACCAGAAGGAGATTTTATTTTTATGAAGAAGTCTAGCATGGAAAATATGAAGAAAAACCTTCCTTAATCTGAGCAGATTCCTCCAAGACCAGCTACAATCCATAGGAATTTCCATAGACCAAAACTTATTGTCTTTGATTAAATTCATCCTCACCCATGAAGCCTATAAGTTGTTATCAAATTTATAAATTTTATCTATTCGCTTCGAGATAGAAGCCTTATTCCAGTGAGTAATGTTCATGATACCCAAACCACCAAATTTATAGGGGCAACAAATCTTTTTGAAAGCAATAGGAATAGGCTTGTTAGAAAAGGGATTACCATGCCACAGAAAATGATTAAGGGCAGAGTTAATCATGGAAATTAGTCTGGTAGGCAGAATGAAGATTCGAGCATAATAAAGGCACATGGAAGTGGCTATGGATTTAACTATAACAAGTCTACCAGCCATAGAAAACTTAGAGATAGACCATGTTGAAATTCTTGCTGTAATCTTTTTATAAAGTTTGAGACATTGACCGTTCTTGACTTTAGATGAAAACATAGGAGCTCCTAAGTAATCATCATTGTAATGTATAGGATTGAGACCAGTCAAACAGTAGATAGATTGTTTTTCAGACTCATAAATGCCTTCAATCCTAATTTTGGATTTGTTCCTGTTAATAGTAAGACCAGTAAGAGCTTTGAAATCATCCAATATAAGCAGGACTCCATTAATAGGTTTAGAGGTAGGTTTTGTGAAAAGAAGAAGGTCATCAGCAAACTGCAAGCAGGAGATACCATAATTTTTGCATAAGGGATAGTATTCAAGAAACTTCATAGTCAAGAATTTATTCGAGAAGACAGTGAATAATTCCATGACACAAACAAATAAGTACGGGGACATAGGGTCACCTTGCCTAATACCCCTAGTAGCTTCGAAGTAACCAAATAAATTGCCATTAAAGCTAAGAGTGTATTTAACTGTGGAAACACACGTATATATCCATGAAAGGAAGGAAATTGGGAAGTTCATCTTATGAAGAATGTATATAATTGACTTCCATTGGAGAGTGTCATACGTTTTTTGAATGTCAAGCTTTAACACACAACGTTTAGAATTTTTTTTCCTACCATAACCTTTCAGCAATTCAAAAGAGAGAAGTATATTGTCAGTGATGTCTCTGGAGGGGAGAAAAGCACTTTGATTGGACGAGATAATTCCAGGAAGAAAAGTCTTCATCCTAGCTACCATAATCTTGGATATGCATTTGTAAATCACGTTGCAACAGGCAATGGGTCTGAACTGAGTAGCAGAAGACGGATGTTCTGATTTAGGAATAAGAGCAATTTTGGTGGAATTAATACCAGAAAACATTTTGTTGTGTTTGAAAAAGTTCTTAATAGCCTTAATCACATCAGTACCAATAACAGGCCAAGCATATTTGTAAAAGTGGGCATTAAAGCCATTAGGACCAGGTGAACTAGAAGAATTCATAGCAAAAATATTATCTTTAATTTCATCAGCAGTAATCTCTTGCATAAGAAAATTAGAAGCCTGAGCAGATAAGGATGGAAGGGAAATGTTCTCAAATAATTGGCTGTGTATATGAGGATTGTTGGGGGAGGCAAGAATAAATTGAAAGTAATCCAAAAAGGCATCATGGACAGCTTCAGGAGAAGAACATTGAACATCATTTTTATCAAGGAGATTGGATAAATTAGCCGCAAAGTGTTTGGTTCTTAACGATTCATGAAAGATTGCAGAGTTTTTGTCACCATGGATGAACCACTTAATTTTTCCCTTTTGGTAAGCCATCTTATTTTCTTCCACAAGAGTATTTGCAAGAAGTTAGTTTAGAGTATGCTCCTGAGACACAAGGTTAGCAAGCACCGATTGATCCAAACATACCTGAATATCCATTTGCACTTTAAGTAAATTAGGTCAAACTGAATGAGATAGACTATTACCATTTCCAAAATTGTCTTTAGCCCACGGTTTGAGAGTATCTTTAAAATGCCTAAGCTTATCCTGCAAAATGTACATTGGATTACCATAAACTTTAAAAGACCAGCAGTGAGTAACAATTTTCATAAAGTCCTGATGCAAAGTCCAATTGCACTGGTTCTTATAATGTATAATCTGACCACAGTTGAAGCACTTTTATGACGACCTGGTAATTTTAACAATATTTATAACGTAATTAACTGAAATTTTTCTTGAAATTAAATAATATAATTTGGCAATGAAAACTTGATATTTGGTATGCGTCTATTTAAGCATAGCAAATTTCAAATTTTCACTTGTAAATATTAAAGTTAGTTTTGTTATGTAATTTTCAACTTCAATTTAAAATTAGTTAATTTGATGAAAATAAAATATTATAGAAATCTGAATATTTTTACATTTTAAAAATGTAGACTATTTTCTAAGTGAGATGATATAATCCATTTCATTAAATTTGGACTGCCATAGTCCCATTTATCTTATTTTCAGTGTATTAGCAGCATTTTTAGCAGCAAAAAATCGAGTTTTTATAACTTGGTCGTATCGCCAATATCTATGTACCATGTTGTTCATCTCATCGTGTTGATCTCTGCAGTATATTTATTTGTCCATTGCGGTGTTCAGTACGTGGTAAAATTGATAAAATGAGTTGCCTAATCGGTTACATGTTTGATTTTTTTCCTTTATGCCTTTTTATTATCCTCTGCGTAAACCAAGGAGCCATTAGGATTTATATTGTGACAACCCGCCCTTCTCGACCCTCGAAAATCAACGCAAATACGCCACTGTATAATATGCCGACGATCGAGTGCCAGAAAAGACAGATCGCTGAGGAAAAGAAAGAAGGAGGCGGAAGAAGAGAAAACAAAACAACATCAGAATCTCACAATTGCAGTGAAACAATATATAATAGATAAATGACTTATCTTTTTACAAAACAGACTATATCTGTTTTATACATTACATCATCAGAGCATAATACAATCAAATAGAAAATACTGGACAGTTATACTATCCTGTCCTCACAAAAAACTGAATACATAGCTTATACTGCACAGCGAAATATACATCAAGTACGTGTCATACGTCTTGCCCTCCAGCTCGTCTCCAGAGCTCCACAGCATCCTATCCTATATTTTTGATACTCGGCCTGACTCGAGCATTATAATAAAATAACACCCGAGTCAGTCTGGAAGACCAGCATGAGAAAATACACTCAATTGATTATTAAAGTTTCAAAATCCTTTGAAAATCAGATGGTATCTCGTAAGACCGCGCCACAAATAAACATGTTGGGCTTTTACCTTACGACACCAAAATATTTCTTATCAAAATCCTTTGATATTATAATAATGTCTAAGTACAATTACTTATTCAAATAATCGAAATTGTTACATTCATTAAATTCCAACAACACTAGGCTCTAAAATCAAAACCATAAAAGGCATGTAAGGAGAATTGATTTCCAACTAATGACTAGGCGTTGGGGTACCACATGTCACGGTACTTGGTCCAAAAAGGCATACCGAGGACCCCACCTAATCCTCTGCAACACAAGACCAGAGCTACCCCTTATTGGATAGTCCGAAAAAGATCACCTCGTGGTTGGGATCATCAACCGCCCACACAGCCGAATAAAGAGACATCTAGACAGGAATGACCTTACCCTAATTGGTTGCTAGCTACTTAGCCTTGCTGCATATTCCTTGATTTTCAGTCATTCCCAGTTCATGAGGCTCGAGGCTAAGCGTTGGATTTTTAGAATACATCTCACTTAGAATGCTCATTGTCCTCTTGACGATGTTCTGAAAGCATTCATCCATACAAGTCCATTCCGGATCTGAACGGAACCGAAGGTACTACACCTACTAATCCATTTTGGAATCACCCTCAGGATTAGTAGCGATTAGCCCTTGCACTTCATTCCTCCATCTTCGACTCCAAGCTCTTGTCTTCATCACGAAAATGTTCTCGTTGGATCGAAGTGGTTTTCGGATCACAAATCCGATCTCGGTCTCTTCGAATTAATGTTCGCTAATTCTCGATAAACTCAACCCCAGTTTTTTAGTAAATACACAAACGAAAATAAGATCGGAGATCACCTCCTAACTGTAGGGGACGGATTTCCTTATAACTTCCAAGAAAAACGAACGAGTTTATATGTACAGTATAGCACCTTGAACGGTAACTGTACCATATAAATCCTACACTCCTCCTAGACATTTCCAAAGTCATATTTGGGTCCAAATTTGATTGTTGGTTATTTAGCTATCAAATAAACAATCAGTTCAACCAATTATTTTATTTCCATCGAAAAATTGCAAATCTTATTAAATTAGATTTTTAATAATTTAAATCACTTTACCCAAAAAAATACACTTAAAACATTTGAAATAAAACTATTTAAATCATCTTATTCAAAATAATAGTTATAAAATTCAATAATAATTTTCTAAGTAAAACTTAAGCCACAAACTATTTTTAAAACAAATTTTTTATATAAAGTATAAATACTAGAAAATTTCTTTTAAAAACATAATTCTAATTTAACTTTAAGAATAATTACTACTCAATTAATTTGAATAATATTTACTTTAAAATTCTGAAACAATTAAAAATAATAAATTTCTCTAAAACATTCTTTTTCTTAAAACAACTTCAAAAATACCAATTTATACATAAATATAATTAATGTACTTTTTAAAAATAATTAACTACTATAATTAACTTAAATAAATATTTACTTTTCACCTTTAAAGAAATAAGATAATAAATTTTCTAAAAACATTCTTTAAATCATTTTTAAACTTTTAGTTCATGCTTGGAAATCTTTCTTTGAAAATATACTTAGCTTCTAGGAAAAATACACTTTCCAACTTTTAAAAATGAAATAACCTTTTTATTTTTAAAATGAATTTGCACGTTTTCTTATAAATTCCCACCGTGAATCTATACTTTCAGATTTATCCACTGATAATATTTCACTTTATTTGTAAACCCAGTCTACAAATTCCCATTTCTCATTTACCTTTAAATCACAGTTTCCAAAACACTTAATTGATTTCAAACCGATTTCCTGAGTTAAATTCCTTTTAATATTTATCTCTCGATTAATCCAAAATTAATTCCAAAATCCATTAACACCAAATTCACCATTTATTATAAACTAAAATCCTTATTTAAATCTGAAACATCAATTTCATTCTTTATTTCAAAAAATTTCTTTTCATTTCCTTTAAGAAATCAATTCATTTTATTTCTATATTTAAAATACCAAATATAAGCATCCAAACCGTAGCACCGAATAACTTAGTTTTCCAATACAATCTATCATAGGATATCAATAAAACATATCACAGATTATGAAAATAGTTTCAATATTTTAAGGAATCTAGTTGGATCCCTCCAACCTATTTTCGCGCATCCACAGATGTTAGCACACAAATAAAATACCAAATCCCACTTCGAGGGGGATATCGCAGTATAAAGGGTCATCCGCTATTATGCGAGGCGCATAGGGTCTCATCCGCTATATAATGTGGGAACATCAATCACTCCAATATATATACACACACTACTATATGGTATCACATTAAATTAATCAATCAATAATTTAAAATTTAAACTAACTTAAATTAACTAGTCATCCAGATGTGAGTGAGATTAACTCACCATGAGTTTAAAACGCCAAGAATTTCAATTTTAAATTAAACTGATCCCGTTCGATTTAATCTAAAATTCTCGGTTGCTCCAAATGCCTCCAGATCTGCACGGCATAGATCGCGTCACTGCGATTCTGGAGCCGCCAGTTTCTTCCAATTCTGACCATGCATGCATGAGATATGTTATTTTAAACATTTAATATAATTTATTAACAAATTCTTTTTATTTTATTTTAGACAAGATCGGGCCATATGTTAAACCAGAGGAGATTAAACCTGCACGTCCTAGTTCCTCTACATCGCGCGATACCAGTTTTTGAAACCCAATACATCACCGCTTAGGGCTCGATCCACGACCTTCCTCGATCGACTAGGAGTCGATCGAACAAGCCCACGTCGTAGCCTAATGCGCCACCTACCCACGGTCCAAAAACGACGAAGCTCGATACCGCAAATGCACAGAAAAACGCACACGAACGCATCGCCTCTACAGCCAATTTCCTCCCTCCATCGATGACGATAGCTCGAACTACCCGTTGGATGAGTAAATCTCTCCATGCCCTAAACTTCCATGTTGAAACCATTAGAAAATACTGAGTGGATGAGTGGAGATCAAAGGGAGAAGATAGGAAGGTTTTGGCCATAGATGGCTTATGCCGGCGGCTAGAAGAAAAGGATTAGGGTTCGGCTGTAACGTATTATATAAGCATATATAATAATATTTTAATATTGAATTCACTTTCAAACAACTTTTCCAAACGATCTCCAAAGGACGCATGCCTACAGGCGTTTATAATGTTTCACCCGCATCCCAAACACAGTGGAACATGTTTCGGAGGCTAATTCGGACATACGTGGAAGATAGCTTTTTGAATCGAGTTAAAATAAAAAAAAATCGATTCGAATTTCAACGCATTTCTCACACGCATGAACGAACGGTAATTCCAAATGCTATGAAAACTGAAATCCGATAATAATACACTATTATGGATCCAATGGAACTGGTTTCGTTGAATTTTAAGACTATGCCCCGTAAGGCTATTTTAACTCGTCGATTAAATTGAGCGATTTTCAAATTCTTCGAAATCATTTCAAATTCAGTTTTAAAATTTTACTAACTTAATTATAAATCATATAGAATTTATATTCACATTAGAAATCATTCCGATTCATTTTAAATCAAAATCTGATTATTCACATTATCACTGTATATATTAAATTCCATTATTAAATTAATATAAATATTCCAATTTTAACTTATCGACTTTTGATTCCATCCAAATGTCCGATACTAAAATTCAAATCCAACTAGACTCAAAATAAATTTTAGAAATCGTTTTCATATCCATTTGTTTCTCAGATTTACAAATTATCTCAATTCTAAATATTAAATTACTATTTATCCTAATCCAATTAAATTGCCATATTTGAAATTATAACAAATTTTATTAATTCAACCAAAATCTTCGTATTTCAAAATCAATTTATAATCCACATTAAACATTTGAAATAAATTAAATGTTCAAAAACTAACGACCAAAATTCCGAGTCGTTACATTCCTCCCACCTTATAAAAATTTCGTCCCCGAAAATTTGCTAAGCTAGGAAAAATGCCCTAAACCCATTAACATACCCAAAATCCACCTAATGAAAACTTACATTCACTTCTCAAAACCCTTTAGTTTAATCCAAAACCATTAGCTTTCATTTCTAACTCAAAACCTTGATTTTTAATGTAATTCAAAAATCAACTTTTCAGTTAACAAAATCCGTAACAATCCTGGTTTTTAAGTTATATTTAAATTGGTAGTTAATTTAATTTTTTTGAATTTAATTATGGAATTATTGGTAATTAACTTTAAAATTTGGTTAAATGATGAATAAATTGGGTGTTTTCCAAATTAATAGATATTTGTTTGTTTATTAATGTAAATGAATGAAAATATGATTTTTAAACAGAACTTTTAATAGGGAATTCTAAAATAAATATTTTGAATAATATTTTAATTACAAATTTAATTGTGAATTTATTTGTAGATTTGAATAAATATATATAAAGATTGTAAATAAAGGAATCAATTTAAAAAATTCAACAGATTGATAACTTGATTCATTAGTAAGAAAACAATGTTTTTATCTTTAAAATAAATAAAGATTAATGATTTGGAATTCAAAAGTGAATATTTTATAAATATATTATAATTTGAGATTTGAATTTGAAATTCAAATGTTAATATATTGAAATTTAATTAGACTTAAAGAAATTTATACTTGAAATATGTTTAATATCTTAAGTTTAAACATATAAATGTATTGAAAATAAAAATTGTATTTACTAACTTATAAATCTTTATTAGTGATTTATAATTTAATTTCAAACCATTTTTCTTTAAATTATATAAGTACAAAACAAAGTGTGATTTTGAAATTTAATAAATATCTTGAATTTAAAATTTCTATATATTTAAAACTAATAAAAATTTTGTTTCTTAATTTTTGTAAATATGCATTTTGATGTGAAAAGATATATAAGTATAAGTAGTTAAAATTATCTTTTGAAAATAAACATGATTTGTAAATAAAAATAAAATAATGTTTAAAAACAAATGGTATAAATTAATTTAAGTTAAGGGTTTAAACACAATATTAAATCACATTGACATTTGTAAAATAAGGAGATAAGTAGTATTACAAGTGTTAGTTTTAAGAACAAGTGGCAACATTCTCTTTTCTTTGGAATTAAATTACATGAATATGAATTAAAAAGAAAACAAAATTTTTCTCAGTAATTTTTTTTCCTTAACCTGAAACTACAAAAACAAATGAAACAATACAAACCAGAAAGTAATCTTAAAACCTGGGCTGAAAATAAAAACATGGGAAACAAATCAAAGCCTGTTTTCAAGTATAATCTGGAAAACATGCAAGCAAAGAAAAGTTCAATTCATCTCAAACATTAACCAAATTAAAATCTGGAATCAAGTTTGGCAGAGATTCAACTCAACAAAATTCAAATCGGGATCAAGCAACCACTGTTCCATGTTCTTTGTTCTTCATCAACTTCAAGGTGAGCAAACTCAACCTGAAATATATCTAAATGATCTGTGAATTGAAATCTCAAATGTGATTGATCAATGATGTGATTATGCTTGCATGTTGTGAATGGGAATGATGATGTGCATGCCTATATTTAGGCTCTGATCTCATTACAGGTTTTCAAAACCTGTAAGAAAATTCGAAAGCATCCTATTTAGATGATTTCAGAATTTGATTTCTAAATGAAAAGTAATTATAACTATGAAATGCTAATGTTAAAAATAATTTCATGACATTTATTTTGTAGTTATTTTAAAAATAGAAAAAACATTAAGAAGGTTAAGGAAACACGGTGGCAATAAATATATATCAGAAAATCAATCATTAAAATTTTGTTTTTTGAATTCATAACTTAGTTCGCATTCGAAAATAATGATTTTTAATACAGATTTGGTGATTTTTAAGATTAGGGAAATATAAAATTCCTATGATGATCAAATTTGGCATATTCGTCAATTTCCGGCAATCTTTGACGAATGCGATGTTGTGATTGATCATGATAAAAGCTGGTAGTAAGGCGATGACAGGAAAAATGATCAAAAAAAATTTCGATCGTCAGAGCGACGAAGCAGTAGCTTGGTAGGGTTTAAGGACCGGAACAGGTTGTTATGGTTTCTCAAATTCGCGTGATGTCAACGAAGCACCGGAAGGTATCGGACCTGGGGGGAAAGTCACATAGGTCGATGGCGAATCTGTAGTAGTAGTGGCGAGGGGTAAGGCGGTCTGGATGGTTGTCGACAAAACAATTTTGACGGTGGTGTTTGTTTCGGTTTTGAATCGAGAAGCTCGATTTTGATGTAGGGAGACTTTGGAGATTCTGGACGGTTAGGCTGGTTGATAGGGATGTGGGCGACATGTTGACAGTCATAGTAGTGGCCAGAGTTGGTCGGAGAGTTGTGCAACGTGCACGAGCATGATTCGTGTCTGAAGTTGCTCGAGTTGGAGAGGAAAACGAACTATCAGGTTCGTGCTCGAGTTTGCTACCGAGGAAGTGAGGGTTTTGCTCGAGTGGGTTACTACGTTGTTGGAGCGTTCAATTTTACAACATAAAGAAAAAAAGGGAGTAAAACAAGAAGAAGGCCTGGCTCGGGGACAGTCTTGAGTAAACATGAATGTGGTTCGAGTTTTCATTCGGGAAGATTTGTCTTATGGCTTGGGTTATTACGTTAAAACCAACTTTAAACTTTTTGAAAGAAATTTTGTCCATGGTTAAAAATATTAGTGGGTTTTAAAATTTTAAAGTAAATTTTATTCAGCTCTTAAAGGCAAGTGCAAGTTGGTTAAACTACGTTCCAAAGTAAATTGAACAAGTTTTGAACAAGGGCATAAATTTAAGATTTTGAAATAAATGATTTTTAAAACAATTAAGTTTAAATTTATATTTGTAACAAGTTATTTTAAATTAAACTTCATAAGTGATTTAGAAATAAGAATCAAACGTTTCAAATTTTTAACTGAAAAGTAAGTTGATTTATATCGTTAATGATAATCAAGTGAGTAATAATTTGTAATTAAGATCAATACATTAATAATTAAGAAAATCAATTAAACGATAATTATTTATAATTAAGATTAAATTAATTAATAATTGAGGATTATTAATTAAAATAGGTTAATTAGTAATTTAAGTTAATTGATTAAGTAATTAATAAATGAATAAATAAAACAGAAATTACTTAGTGAAAGTAATTAAGGGTAGATAATTAATGATTAAGGATTGATAAATCAAATATTAAGAGTTAATTACTTTAAAGAATAATTGATTAATGTGGTTTATTAATTAAAGTAATAAATTAAGGAATAAATTAATTAAGTAATTAAGATTTAATTATAATTAAGGGTTAATTAATTAAGATAATTAATTAAGAAATGATTTAATTATGATGGTGATTAAGACTTAATAAATAGTAATTAGCGATAATTAAATTATTGATTAAAGATAATTTCCAAAAAAGTTAATTAATTTATGAAAATGATTGCGAATAATCATTTATTTTAAGGATAATTAATTAAGAATTAATTTATTAACTATTGAAATTAGTTAAGGATAATTAATCTAAGGATTATTATTGATAAATGGTTAATTAATAATAAATTAAAGGATAATTAATAATAATGGTTTGTAATTAGTTAATTATTAGTTAACCATAATTAGGAATTTATCCATAGGTAATGATCTGGTTTAAAATTAATCAGATGACTTGATGATTATACTTATGAATGTATGGATAGTATGGAATATTGTGAATTACTTTGATGTGTAATGCTTTGTGATATGAATTGTTTAAATTAAAGCTGTGATGGATGTAAATTATTTATTCATAATGCATTCATATTTTTCTATCTGTGAGCCTATGTATATTGATAAGCGTTATAGGGTATACCGCTTATTGATATTTTTATGATTGAATCTATGGTGTGATTGATGTTGTTGCACCATTGTGTAAAACCACTGGACTACACTATACACACAAATACGGATTTCGTGTGGAAATCAGTTAAGTCACAGATTTTTTTCCAATAGTTTTGAATTTGAATTTTAAATTCAAATGGTTTTGGAAATGGATTGGGTTTGAAGTGAAAAGCTTTTGGAAAAGAATTTCAAAGATAAAAGTTATCTTTGAATAACTAGATTATATTTTGAAATTCGATTTAAAATTTGAATTAAAAATTTGAAATTGAATTCTATATTTGGTAAAAAGGTTATACAAACTATAAATATGTTTATATAGGTTTTTAAACCATTTTATAAGTATAGTTTTGAAAATTTGAATTTAACCAAGTTTATATTTGGAAGACCTTAACTCGTGCAATTAAAATCGGGTTTTTTGAAACGAAAAGCAAGTGGTTTTAAATAATAATAGCTTTTATATAAGGAAAGAATTTCCAAATCATGATGAAATATTTAAAATTTGATATAGAATGGCTTTGAAAGCTGTAATTTAATTTTTGTAAAAGATAGTTGAACCCTAATTTGAAATTGAAGAGGATTTTAAATGGAGTATCTTTTATAAGATTGAAAGATTTTGAAAATTATAAACCGAGTCTTTGATTTAAAGACCGGATGAGTTAATCCAATTTGAAATGGAATTGTTTTGAAGGCTATGAATGAATCTTTGTCAAAGATTGGTGAACCTTGTTCAAAATTGAAAGGGGTCTTAAAAGTGAATCTTTTGTTTAAATGATTTTAAAATGTGAAAATTGTTTAAACCATTGAAGGTTTTTGAAATAAATCTTTTTGTGAAAAGGATTGGGAATGGTAATTTGTTTTAACCATTTGAATGAAATATTTTGGGCTTCAAGTTGTGATGTAACTGAGATCCCATTATCCATATGTTTTTAAATATCGCGTTCACTATTCGGTTTAGCTAGGAGAGGAACTTGGGTCATATAACCCATTCCGAATAATGATACGTCGTTATGGATAGCATTTGAAGACCATTGGTGAAGACTGGGTATTTGCGAGAATGATAGGATGACCTATCGATTGTCTCTGCACCGAGTAGCTACGTATAGAGATTCCCTAAGTGATGGGAAGTCCGATCGGGATTGTGGATTCCCGGATTGCAAGGGCTTCTTCGGAAGTGCCTTCGGTTCTGTTCGAACCCGGAGCATACTTGTGTGGATGTATGTCTGATATTACACTTTGAGTTGTAAAACCGGTTTCTATCAGATACATTTCTCTTTGGTGGTGGAGATTTATTCTCTTAGCTTAACACCCTTCTCTGAGACGTACGAGCTTAGAGGTTATGTAGTTGATAGTTACTAGTAATACATTCCCAATTTGGTAACGTGGCTTACGAAATGCTTCTTATCATTTGTTAATCAAACCATGGCTTTTGTGAAAAGCATAGCTTTGTGAACGAGACTTCGTCGAACTTCACAACCCGGAATGGTCGAAACAGGAAGAATGTGGCAAGGTTATTTGGGGGTAGCGCCTCCTGAGGGTATGTTCATTTCCTTCTAGATAGAGGTGATATCATGGTATGAAGCCCAGATATTTAACCTATGTGGTTACTGCAAATACATTACTTTGTGGTTGTTGGTATCGAGCACTCAGATAAAGGTTGGTTACGACTGGGGATGGCATACTCGTGTCAGTAGTTACCTAGTTATAGAGGTAACCCGGCCTTGTGTTGGCAGAGATCCGGTTAGGTTCTCGGGGCGTCCCTCTAGAGGCGTACCCATGTGGCAATGGGAAGTTCCTTGGCCTGATCGTTTGTTGGAAAATCCAAAGAAAACAATACGCGCCCAGTACGGTTTTACTTGTATAACCTACCATCTACTTATGGTGGCGCCCCACTGTTTAGATGGTAGCTATAGTAAGCACAGTTCGGAATGTCTATGCTGGCTAAGATTGATATTATACTTTCGAAATGTTTTCCACTATGCAATAATAATATCAAAATGGTTTTCGCATATCAAACATTTTTTACTATCATAAGGAGAAATCTCCTCCAATTCTGCGTTTGCATAGTGTGTGTGGTAGGAGGCCTTATGGTAGTTTCATTTTCCAAAAAGCATTGCGGATTTCAAAATTTAAACTTTTTTATTTGTTTTTAAAGATAAACTGTTTTTGTTTGCTCACACCAGTCCCACGACAGACCCGGTGTTTATTGTTCCTTTCCTAAACTCTGGGTGCCCACTATTTTCCACATGGGCAGTCTAGAGTTGGGTTTTTCAAATAGTAGATATAGATATCAATTCAGTAGCTTTCAGCTTTCTCTTGGGAATTCTTTGGAGTCTTCAGATTGATGGACTGACCTTGCTTGTCTTAATGACATGTGATGGGGGTTCGAGCTAAAAGATTTGGAGTTTTAGCTGTGGAGCATTGGATTGGAGTTATCTCTTGGTTATTTGTTTCGGCTGGCAGTTTATTGAGTTTTCCGTTGTAGCATTATTATCTTGTATCTCTGATATTGATTCATATTGTATCATTGTTGTATCGAATGTTGTATATCAATAATATTCATTTCTTTTTCTTCCGCTGTGTTGTTATACTTGATGTGTTATAAGCTCCGGCGAACCAGATTTGACGTTTGGATCTACAGCATTTGAATACGAGTGTTTTATTCAGTGCCGATTTTCGAAGGTCGAGTCAGGGTCCGTCACATCTGGTATCAGAGATGAAGGTTGAAACTTTAGCTCAGGAGTATAACACATTAGGTAACTCATTAGAGATAGGGTGAAATATACCCTAGAATGAGTATATCCCTAAGATATGCGTTCGAATGCCTCAGTAAATTCTCTTACTATCCACTGATAGTGAGTATAAGTGCAAGAAGAGGATGAGATAGGGGACAGGGGAGTAGCACTACAAATGGTCAGTACCCTGCAATAGAGGAAACAACTTTCTCTATCAATCTCCTTTGATTCGTCTTCTCAATTCTTTGATGATTCCTCGCAGGTCCAGGAAGAAGCTTTGATATATTTGCATGGAACACAAACCCCAGATGGGTCAGAATTGTTTATTTGGATGAATTGTTTGCTTTGGTTGCTATGGTTGATAGGTATATTTTGGTTGTTTAAACTAAAAATTTTTGGGATTGTATCCATATATCTGTATATTCTTTTGGGTCCCGGTATATTCTACGAGTGGTTTGTTATCCTTCGAACTTACCAATATCCCTGTATATTCGTAGATCTGGTGACTCGAGTATCTTGATTCGTTCTTGTATCCATTATTGACATTCTGATTTGAGAAGCCGAATGCAGGATAGGTACCCAGTTTGATTTGAAAACTGTTTCTCTATCTTTGTGGGTCCATCCTTTGTTATCTCCCTACTTTCAAATTTCGAGGACGAAATTTTCTTTGGGGGGGGGGGGGAATCTGTAACATTCCTGAATTTTAAGCTATATTTAAATTGGTAGTTAATTTAATTTGTGGAATTTAATTATGGAATTATTGGTAATTAATTTTAAAATTTGGTTAAATGATGAATAAATTGGGTGTTTTCCAAATTAATAGATATTTGTTTGTTTATTAATGTAAATGAATGTAAATATGATTTTTAAATAGAATCTTTAATTTGGAATTTTGAAATAAATATTTTGAATAATATTTTAATTACAAATTTAATTGTGAATTTATTTGGGGATTTGAATAAATATATATAAAGATTGTAAATAAAGGAACCAATTTAAAAAATTCAACAGATTGATAACTTGATTCATTAATAAGAAAAAAATGTTTTTATCTTTAAAATAAATAAAGATTAATGATTTGGAATTCAAAAGTGAATATTTTATAAATAGACAGGTTCGAATTTTAAATTCAAATGTTAATATATTGAAATTTAATTAGACTTAAAGAAATTTATATTTGAAATAAGTTTAATATCTTAAGTTTAAAAATATAAATGTATTGAAAATAAAAATTGTATTTACTAACTTATAAATCTTTATTAGTAATGTATAATTTAGTTTCAAACCATTTTTCTTTAAATTGTATAAGTACAAAACAAAGTGTGATTTTGAAATTTAATAAATATCTTGAATTTAAAATTTCTATATATTTAAAAGTAATAAAAATTTTGTTTCTTAATTTTTGTAAATATGCATTTTGATGTTAAAAGATATATAAGTATAAGTAGTTAAAATTATCTTTTGAAAATAAACATGATTTGTAAATAAAAATAAAATAAGGTTTAAAAACAAAAGGTTTAAATTAATTTAAGTTAAGGGTTTAAACACAATATTAAATCACATTGACATTTGTAAAATAAGGAGATAAGTAGTATTACAAGTGTTAGTTTTAAGAACAAGTGGCAACATCCTCTTTTCTTTGGAATTAAATTACATGAATATGAATTAAAAAGAAAACAAAATTTTTCTTAGTAAATATTTTTTCTCCTAAACCTGAAACTACAAAAACAAATGAAACAATACAAACCAGAAAAGTAATCTTAAAACCTGGGCTGAAAATCAAAACTTGGGAAACAAATCAAAGCCTGTTTTCAATAATAATCTGGAAAACATGCAAGCAAAATAAAAGTTCAATTCATCTCAAATAATAACCAAGTTAAAATCTGGAATCAAGTTTGGCAGAGATTCAACTCAACAAAATACGAATCAGGATCAAGCAACCACTGTTCCCTGTTCTTTATTCTTCATCAACTTCAAGGTGAGCAAACTCAACCTGAAATATATCTAAACGATATGTGAATTGAAATCTCAAATGTGATTGATCAATGATGTGATTATGCTTGCATGTTGTGAATGGGAATGATGATGTGCATGCCTATTCTTAGGCTCTGTTCTCATTACAGGTTTTCAAAACCTGAAAGAAAATTCAAAAGCATCCTATTTAGATGATTTCAGAATTTGAATTCTAAACGAAAAGTAATTATAACTATGAAATGCTAATTTTAAAATTAATTTCATGAACATTTATTTTGTAGTTATTTTTAAAAATAGAAAAAACATTAAGGAAGTTAAGGAAACACAGTAGGAATAAATTTATATCAGAAAATCAATCATTAAATTTTGTGTTTTGAATTCATAACTTAGTTCGCATTCGAAAATAATGATTTTTAATACAGATTTGGTGATTTTTTAGGGAAGTATAGAATTCCTATGATGATCAAATTTGGGATATTTTTCGATTTCCGGCAATCTTTGACGAATGCGATGTTGTGATTGATCATGATGAAAGCTGGTAGGAAGGCGATGACAGGAAAAATGATGAAAAAAAATTCGATCGTTAGAGCGACGATGCAGTAGCTTGGTAGGGTTTAAGGATCGAAACAGGTTGTCATGGTTTCTCAAATTCGCGTGATGTCAACGAAGCACCGGAAGGTATCGGACCTGGGGGGAAAGTCACATAGGTCGATGGCGAATCTGTAGCACTACCTCCGCTACCTTGCACTTGCAGACCTCGCATGTTAACAGCCTCCAAAGATCTAACGATCCTTCCCAATCCATTCGGCATCCCCCCACATCTTGATCTACTAACTTGGTATCTATCCCTCAATTTAACTACTTTTCCTGATTAAAAAACTTTGACGAGAGGCTCCAGTTTGTAAATTTGAACATTAGAACCGTAGCCAATAAGTGCTGCGTGGGTGAAGGACTCGAACTGTGATTAATGTTATGAAAGAAAGGAGAAATGTTCGGGGATGAGCACACGATGGAGTTGTTGAGTGATATATCGTGGTTCGGCATGGATCCCTTGTGCCGAACGAGATGGGCGGAAAAAAGAATAGAGGAGTAGGAAGTGACTTAGATGCCGAACAGCATGGTCTGGTATGACTCGCCGAACGATCCGTCCTTGTTGTTCGGCGTAGAGGGAGGAAGAGAAGAAGGAATGAAACCATTGTTAAGAACGGAGTGCCGAGCGTTGGGGCTTGGCGTAATTATGGTTCGGCATGACTCACCACATGACGAACAGTGGAATGGAAGGATAGGATGGAAGTACTAATTAGATAGGATGCCGAACGTTATTTCGACCGAACAAAACTTAGGTCGGTCGATACTTAGGCCGAACGATAGCTTGGCCGGTCGACAGTTAAGCCGAACAATATTTAGACCGAACGATCATGAATGTCGAACCATATCTCAGCCGAACAATACTTAGGCCGCACACTCATTTACCTTGCCTAATCATATAACAAAACAAGGACAAGGACTCCAGCATATTAGCATATCGAACTGATCTGAACTGATAACTTCCTAGTTCCAATTATTCGTAAGCCTGAATTGAAGTCGATAAAAACAGATAAAAGCTTTTGACATACAATGTCGATGTCCAAGTCCAAAATTGAAAACAACGCAAGGCTGGTTTTCGGAGACGGTCAGCGATGACGGTCTTCGAGAATGACAATCCAAAGTTCAACTTTATACCATCAGCTATGTGATTTATAATTTCTCAATGTTTGTATATGATTGCACTAGATCACACACCGCACGGGGGAGGGGGGGGGGGAATTTATGTCGTTAAGTCTAACTCCGATTATTTTTCAAGTATAGTTCAAACAGGTGCTCTGCCAAACTCAATATTTATTGGAAATGTCTAAGAGATCTAGCTCTGCCACGGTTTCAGATAGACCGGACCGTCCTCCCGACAAGAAGTCGCAGATGCTTCAAATCCGTCAACCTCCCCTACGCATAACTTAGCTCCCGATGCTTTGTTGGCAACAATTCTCTTGAATAAACCTGTTGGTTCATAGGCTTCGAAGGTCAATGAAGTTGCGCTCCGATGAATATGCTCTATCCATGGGATCCCTTTCGATGACGTGTTGGTTCCCTCGGGGCAGATCATCCACCCTTGCCCCCAGTTGGATACACGACGCGTGTAACGACCCGGAAATTTCGATTCCGAGAATTCCAGATAGTTAGGAATAGAAGAAAGAGAAAGAAGAAGAAATAGAAACAAAACACAGAAACCTCACATTCGCAGCGGATCAAAACATAATATCACATAAATAACAGTTTTACAAAGAAGAACTATATCGGTATACTTACATTTTTAAACATCATAGTGACAACATTTACACAACACTGTACAGTTTAAAACAACATGTCCTAGTTACACAATAATATATCACAGCGGGAAAACAATCCATACGTTCCCGCCCTCCAACTTGCCTCAAAGCTCCAGAACGTCCTTACCTGAAAATCTGTAATACTCAGTCTGACCCGAGCATTACATCAAAGTAACACCCGGGTCAGGCTGGAAACCAGCGTGAGTAAACCCATCTACATGAATGACAAAAGCATACAACTTATATAGATAACCCGGGTAACTTATATCAATTACAAGTTCATAATTTATTGTAGACATTACTTATTTCTTTCATAATTCTCTAAGTACCAAAACTTAGATTAAATAGTACAATTTACTTAAATCATTCCATTCCAGTTTATTGATTTCACGTACCAATCTATAATGAATCGAAGTGGATTCTGGTATTTACTAATACCCGACTCCGGTCACTTCGAATCCAATGTCATCTAAATCTAAGTTATCCAGTTTAATAAAATTCAACTTTAACTATCGGATAACACTTTTACACCGCAATTTACAATTGCTATATAATAACCTTATCCCCGTCCATCCCAAATCATATCACAAAGCAATTCATATCAGAGACATCAACCATTTTAAAGCACTCATTATCATTTAATCATTAATAAGCAAGATTTATCACTTCCATTAATTACATTAATTAATGTTCCTTTAATTACTTCCATTAGTTAATTATTCTTAAATTTCATTTAATAATTAACCTTTAACTTAATTAAATTCATTAACCAACTTTGATTAATTAACTTTCCTAAATTATTCCATCAATTAAACCAATTCCTTGATTAATTATATTAATTAATCCTTTAATTACACTGAGTAATTATCACTTAAATCCTTACACCAAGTAATTATCCTTTAATTACTTCCCATCAAGTAATTTCCAGTAATTATTCACTCAATACTTCACTAAGGAATTACACCTCATTAATTACTTTAAGTAATTATACTTAATCTTTAATTAATAATATTTATTAATCACTCTTGATTAATCTCATTCTGTAATTAATTACTCTTAATTAATTATATCTCTTAATTAGCTTCCCATAACTTTTATTATTCAATTCTTAAATTAATTACACTACGTAATTAATTATTAATTCTACTAAGTAATTATTCTTCATATTTATTACTCCAGGTAATTAACCCAAAACTACATTCAATCTTTAATCATTAGTTAATTAAATTAATTAATTATCTTAATTAATACTTAATCAACCATTTATACTTAATTAATTAAGTTAATTAATTATACTTAAATTTCTAAATTAACTCAAATCATTAAAACCATAATGGTCTTAAGATGAAACCTTATCCTAATTTTTCCTTAATTATCTTTTAAAAACATTTAAAAAAAATTAACTTTACTTAATTAATTCATTAATTAAGTTTTAGAATACTTATTCAACTTGATAATTTACAGGTTTCAAAACACAACTTACTAGCTTTAAAAATATTATCAAGTGGTAGTTTAAAATCTAGTTTCAATTTAAATTAATAAGCTTGCTTTTTATAAAATCTTTAAAATTTCATTTTAAAATAATTTTAACTTTATTTGACAAAATATACATTAAACAATTTTTTCAAAACTTCTTTAAACAATGTTAAAGAAAACAATTAGTATATAAGTAATTATAAATGAAAGTTTAAACTAATTCCATTTTAAATTTAAAAATCAAGTTTAAAATCCTTTTTAAAAATTTCTTAACACTTACTTCGGGTAAAACCCGAAGTCCACTCGGGTCTAACCCGAGTTCTTTCCATTTCACAATTCTGGTTTAGATTTTAGTTAAAGTTTTAAAATTAAAAAAAATAATTGCAGGCTAAACCTCGAAATCCACTCGAGTTCGTACTCGAGTCACAACTCAAAATGCACGATCCCTAATTCGAGCAAATCTCCTACTCAAACCCCCACACAAACACAGATACAAACTATACTTGTGCACTTGCACCACCGCCAGAATCACCTCTGGCCAACGTTTATCCCTCCGACACCACGTCTCTCACCATTGCAGCCCTTCCAGACCATCAGATAACTTGCACAAGGCCAAAATCAAAATCGCATCATCCAGTTGAAATCTGGAACCATACGCCCAACCTAATACCATGTCAAACGACCAACGACGAACACCGGATCGCCAGAAATTCTGCCTATAACTTCCTAACCCTTCAACGCTGCTACTCCCTAAAAATGATGCAACTCGATGCATCAGAGACGACTCTACGACCATTCCTCCAGACCCGACTACATTAGGTTTAAAAACCTAAATCTCCTTACTACCATCGCCACAGCGATTGATCGACGCTTCTGCCATTTTTGCCGAACCACCCAATCATTCAACTTGCTCCAGAATGAATTCCGACCATTCAAATCCATTTGATCGTCAGAGGTAGCCCAAAAATCAATTTCCAGACAATCTCAAATTTCGAACTCAATACATTGCTAAAAATCATGCTTTTAGTTTTAAAAATCACAACTTTCTAAATGGATTCGAATTATAATCTTGAATCATCAAATAATGATGTTTGATTTTTTTAACTTACTTTGAATTTTCCTATAAATTTCCAAATCCTTAGTGAAACCTTACTTTGGTTTACTTAATACTATTTTAAAGTTTAAAAATTGTTAAATCTAACAAGCTTTGTTCAAAAACATTTTCTAAAAAATTAAATCAGAGGGATGAGGGATCGTTTTTTTGAACAGATATGTGCCTATAACCTAAAAAACAAATCTCATTTATCTGATTTAATTCAGACATATACCACAATTTCACACATATAAACATGTTTTCAGAACTTAAAACATTATGCAAACGTTTTCAAGCATACATCACTTGTTAACTTCAGTCATATGTCACATGCAACAATTTTAGAGATGATTCATGCTCACAATTTAAAGAACAGAGGCTAATTCTGAGAACAGATATTATAAAATTATCAGAAACACCAGGCTTTCATATATGCAAACATGCAAAGCAACCATTACGTAGAAATTCACATATTACTTAAGTTTTTAATTTTAAAGTTTACTCACCAAATAAAGAACAGTGAACTTATTTCTGGTTCCAACTTTAAATTCCTTTGATCTGAAATTGCTATACTTGTTAATCAGTACTGTTTTGTTGTTGAATTGCTCAGATTGAAGTTGTATTTGCACTATGTTAGATTTCAGGTTGGCTTCACTATCTCAGGTTGAAAAAATGCTGGCTTTTGATGATTTGATTTTGTACTTGATTTTCCTCTAGGTTCTGTTGTCAATTTCCTCTTCTCTTTTTTTTTGGGCTGCTTATTTGGGTTTTCAGATCTTTGTTTGCTAAGTATTGTTTTTGAGCAAAAGAAAAATGATAATAGAGGAAATATAATGATATGTATATCTTTGTTTTTCTTTGAATTATTATTATTAAAGAAAAAGAAGCTAATGACACTTGTCACTATATGTATTATAAATGCTACAAATGTTAATTTCTATCATAATACTTACTAATGTTTAGAGCCTTAATTTTATGTATTTCTTATGTTTTATTTCAAGTACAAAAGAAAAAGATTTTAATCTTTTATTTAATCCTATTTAAACTATCATACTATTAAATTTGTGGAAATTAGATTGAAGGGCTTGTATTTCCAACCGTTCAAAATATTCATTTAGAAATCAGTATTTATTATAGCTCAAATCCATTTATATACATCTAGATATATTTTTAATTATCAAGGTTTATTTGTTTAATCAGATGAAATCAGTTAATCATCCAATTATCAGATGCCTGAAAATTCGGGTTATCACATTCCTTCCTCCCTTAGAATCATTTCGTCCTCGAAAAGGAATAAAGTCAGAGTTATTAAAACGCTTAAAATCAGATAAATTTCCTTTGATCATCTTTAAAACACCTTTTTAAAAAAAATCTATATAATATTACTAAAATAGTTTTTATAAAAATACTTTTATAACTCGATGTTTCAATAAGTCTATCCTTATTCCTACAGAAATTCGGTCATACGTTGATCAGGCGTAAGACTGAAAATCTATAAGTACTTAGCAGACTCGTTTTCAACCCCCAGTGAAAATACTTTAGAAAATAATTTTATTGAAAATATAGAAAATATTTGGAAATTAATTTTATTGAAAATATCAAAAACAATTTTGAAAATAGAGGAAATATCTTTGGTGAGAATGCTCTGGAAATCATCACCCTCATCCATGGTCGCAGTTAACCTGATGGTTAAGTTGTCATCCCAACAAAATCCATAGATAACTGTAGGCCTCCGCGCCCGTCGATTACACCATGGAACCCGCTATAGATCGCAGCTACAACTGTGGTTACGTTGCGATCACAGCAAAAACCCATATAACTATAGGCCTCAGCGCCCTTGAATTTCGCTGCCAAAAGAATGAAACTTCTCCACTCCACTTGACCATAGATCGCAGTCTACCGATGTTACGTTTCCTTCCCGACATAATCAAGCGCAGACCGTTGACACTCACCTACACACGATTTCCGCTATGGTCCACACAGTAGATCGCAGCGACATCGAGTTATACTGTCTTTACAGCACAACCCAAATGCCTCTGTAGGCATCAACGCCTTCGACTTTCGCTACTAAATAATCCTCAGGAACTAGTTTGTTCGCACTCCTCACAGGATCAACTTTAGAACCTCTCCCTTAGAGGCTCAAGGCAGTACTAACCTATGGTACTCCTGAGAAGTTCATCCCAAGGGAGCGCCTTTTTCTCCAGAGCCATTTTCAAAACACTTTATACTATACACATATAGTATTTTCCAAATCATACACCTATTATGAATCTCAAATAAATCTCCTTTACACAAAATCGATTATCCCAAAATCGATAGTTCTCAAACTAGGATTTCCAAATTTCAATATTGATTTTACCTAAAAATCAAAAGCCTTTCCAAATCCAAAGGTTCCCAAAACCTTTTCCAAAATCCTCATAAGATCCTTTATATATATACAGATATATGTAATTTTTTAAAACTTTGGATCTTTTCAAACTTGTATAAAACTCCTTTTATACATCAAAACACCTTCAAAATCCTTTTCTTCTGGCAATTGATTCAACAAGGGGAGATTTATCTTATATAACAAAGATATATATATATATATATAACTTTATTTATTACAAATCAAATATTCAAATTTGATTACTATATAAAGTTATTAACCATATTACTTACTTCCAATATCAATCTCATTCCAATCCGTACGATGTACACATATCATCTATACGCAATATCAATCTGATCGCTAGATCACACAATTTCCCTTCCGAACTAGAATCGTCACCCTACTTCCTAGTGTGGACTCAGATCTGGTTTCTTGATCTGAAACCGTCATTCTCCTTGCATAGCCATAACTATAATAGAGAATATCCATAACCAATCAACAATCCATATCCAGGTTCGCCGTCGAAAATCGAGTGAAAAACCCTAATTCGGATCGATATATTATCTCGAAATTTTGTGCTCGAATCCAGATCAAATCACCCTGCGAGCAGAATAATATATGTACATCCTACGTATTTGTCTTCATTTATTATTAACCAAATCAATCTCCTTCCTATTCACATTCACTTACAATTTCTATACCCTTATTCACAATTGCCTCAATCCCAAATGGATTATCATCTTAATTTTTATCTCAAATGGATATCTAAACATAAACAGTTTGAACTCTGTTCAGCTTAGATTTAGAAAATAGCTTAAAAAGTTTAAAATAGATAAGTAGTTGAAATATAATTATCAGTTTGTAAAATAGTTATAAAATAGTTAAGTAGTTGCAAAATAGTTAAAATATAGTAAAATGGTTATAAAATAATTAGATAATTGCAAAATAGTTTTGATATAGTAATCAGTTATAAAGTAGTTAAAAAATAGTAATTAGTTTATAAAATAGCTGTAAAATAATTAAATGGTTACAAAAATATTTATAAAATAAGTATAAGATAGTTTGGGGTTTTAAAAAAATTCTATATATAAATAGCTTGGAAAAATAGATTTGTACTAAATTAATTTATTTTAAAAATAGTCCAGAGTCCAACTGTTTAATTCCCAACCTCCATTTCCAATCAATTCAATTTAAATTTCCACTTCCATTTAAATTGACTCGATTCCAATTTAAATAACTTCAATTTCCATTGAAATTGATTTAACCCCAATTCAAGTTGAATTAATCTTAATTTCTTTCCAAATTCAAATCAAATTCCAGTGGAATTTTAAACCTATTCAACTTTTAACCATAATTTCAATTAATTCAAATAAATTTCAAATTGAACAATTTCAATTCATATCAATTCTTGTTTGAATTAATCCCAATTCCCATTTGAATTTGAACTCATTCAACATCAACATCATTTCAGATTAATCCAATTCAAATTTTCCATATGAATTTTTAAACTTATCCATCTTCAATCATAATTCTAATTAATTCAAATCAAATTCAATTTGAACTAATTCAATTCAAATTTCAAATTTAAACCATCCCGATATATACATATATATATATATATATATATATATATATATATATTTAAGTTAAAAAAACAATTTTAATTTTTTTTAATGTTGATTTAATCCTTTAAATCAAATCAACTTATATCTTTAAACCATTTAACTTTGAATCCAAATTCCATTTTTAAATTATCCTTACTTAATATATTTCAAAGTTCAAATAATTTCAAATCCTTTTTAAACAACTCAATCTTTGAACTTCAATTTATCATTAAATTTTAATTTTAAGTTTTTTCTTAAACATTTAAATCTTAATCCAAAATGATTCCATTTCTCTAATTCCAATTTTAAATTTAGGAGTCCCCTTAGAACATTTAAATCTTAAATTCAAAATGATTTCATTTTCCATTTATCTCTGCAATGGATATATATATATATATATATATATATATATATATATATATTATCCCAATCCATTTTTAATTTATTTAAACAAATCCAATTCACTGTTTCATAGATTATTTATAACAACAGGATGGTATCACTCAATTTATTTTAAAACATTTATCCATTTCCAATTTCCAGATCTCAAACCCATTTTGAGATCACTCAAACTCTCAACTCAAATTATCCATTTAACTTCCCAAGTTAAATTCCAATTTCATCTTGAAATTTCCAAATCAGGTTGATCATTCAAACTTATTTAACTTCTTCCAAGTTAATTTCAATTTACTTAATCCGGTCAAATTTACACAATTTGAATTCCCATTCAAATTTCAAAATACTTACCA
This sequence comes from Allium cepa, assembly GCA_030765085.1. Taxonomy (NCBI): domain Eukaryota; kingdom Viridiplantae; phylum Streptophyta; class Magnoliopsida; order Asparagales; family Amaryllidaceae; genus Allium; species Allium cepa. The sequence goes on from CM060940.1 coordinate 182,238,511, forward strand.
TCTATAAGTTCAAAAACTTATCACTTTGGGTTTTCACATCTCATTCCAAATTTAAAACTCAACATTTTAAGTTTATTTCAAACCATCTTTGATATTATGTATATTCGCAAATATACATATTAATTCCTTTATACACCAAGTTATATTTTAAATTTTAAATCACTCTGGTTTCAATTCAAAACAAATTCCTTTAAATTTCCAAACAACTCTTGTTTGAAATAGGACCCATCATTCAAATATATTAAATAATATCTCTTATTTTTAAAATAAGATCATATTCAAAATAGTTTGAATAATATTATTTCCTTTAACATTTTGAAATACATTCAAATGTTTAAATTTAGAATTCAGAACTTCATAGTTTGAAACCCACTTCAAATTACATGTCATACTTATTTAAAGGTATCCCCCTTAAAACATTTCATTATTAAACACAATAATGATAATAACCAAGGAAACCAATCCATTGTTATCCTTTTCTGAAATTCTTTTCCAAATTCAAGATTTTAAATTTTAGTTTGAATCCATTTCAAACTTATCTTTATTTTATTTAAATTTTGTTGCATTTCTATTATTACTTAATTTAATTCCAATAATTTATCCGAGAATTCCAGATAGTTAGGAAAAGAAGAAAGAGAAAGAAGAAGAAATAGAAACAAAACACAGAAACCTCACATTCGCAGCGGATCAAAATATAATATTACATAAATAACAGTTTTACAAAGAAGAACTGTATCGGTACACTTACATTTTTATACATCTGAGTTACAACATTTACACAACACTGGACAGTTTAAAACAGCATGTCCTAGTTACACAATAATATATCACAGCGGGAAAACAGTCCATTCGTTCCTGCCCTCCAGCTTGCCTCCTGAGTCCCAGAACGTCCTTACCTAAAAATACGTAATACTCAGTCTGACCCGAGCATTACATCAAAATAGCACCCGGGTCAGGTTGGAAACTAGCGTGAGTAAACCCATCTACATGAATGACAAAATCATACAACTTATATAGATAACCCGGGTAACTTATATCAATTACAAGTTCATAATTTATTATAGACATTACTTATTTCTTTCATAATTCTCTAAGTACCAAAACTTAGATTAAATAGTACAATTCACTTAAATCATTCCATTCCAGCTTATTGATTTCACATACCAATCTATAATGAATCGAAGTGGATTCGGGTATTTTCTAATACCCGACTCCGGTCTCTTTGAATCCAATGTCATCTAAATCCAAGTTATCCAATTTAATAAAATTCAACTTTAATTGTTGGACAACACTTTTACATCACAATTTATAATTGCTAGTGTTAATCCCTTTTCTGAATGGCGACCCAACTACTTAAGAAAAGCTGGCGACTTAACGACCTAACATAACAACGGGTTAACAACCCCAAAACCCCAAGCGACTTAACTGTTCACAGCTCCAAGCGACTTACGACCTATAACATCTGGCAAGCTAACATTGCAATGAGTTAACGACTCAACCTCCCAGCGGCTTTCAAAGAGTTAAGCGACCTAAACAGATCAACGGCATAGTGACTCAAACACGACAGTGGGTTGAATACTACAGCGACTCAATGAGGTAGCGACCTAGCGAACTAGCGGGTTATGAGCCCATAGCTGCACCTAAATAAGCCGCGTCTCCTTATGCCGTTTGTATATAGGTCTCTCCAACCTATATTAGGTCGCTGCTTCTCTCAAGTCTATCTTAAGTCGCTCCACCTGATTCCCCAGCGTATAGATCGCCTTCCATTCCCCATAGGTCGCTGCGACCTACCAGCCAATGCAAATGGCCAAATACACCCACTATAAGCCGTAACTCGTACCTATTAGGTCACCCGCGACCTAACTCAACTCCTAAGCCGCCCACAACCTAAACCACATGACCTAACTCCGAAAATCCCCTATAAATACCTCGCCTACTCCACATGGGGGGGATGATTTCTTGAACGCAAAGACTTTGTTGTTTTCACGACTTCTACAACACTTCAAATGCCAAAGACACTTCAAAGAACCTTGGGAAAAGATCAAGTTCATTCAACATGAATTCAGAGAGCTTTTCTGCATCAAAGTTCTAACTACTTGCCTTAATTATGTTGTAATTGAAGAATTATTGGGAAATTTGTAATCAAATCAATAATAGTAGAGATTAAGTGGAGTGGGCTTGACTTTGAGCCGAACCATTATAAAAATTGCTGTCGCTTTACTATTTTCTTCTATTTTCTGCTTTCTTTTAATTCCCGTACCAACGGACGGTGCTTTCGCTATATCACAACATACACTGGGTGTTAGCGTACATTTTTAGCATTAACATTTTTGGTGCTTTCACCGAGAATTGAACTCAGGGGTGCTCTCATCATTGCTTCACAAAGATTTGTTGAAAGACTCTCCCTAAGAACCAGAAGTCTATCCGAAATAATGGCTCCTGGAAGAAAAAGTAGATCTACTAGATCTGGAGATGCTTATGACAACATCGCCACTTCTCCCGCGTCAAATCAAGCGGCTCCTAGTGTTGGAATCACAAGGGAGGAATTGGATGTTGTAGTGTCTGGGTTGTATCAACAAATGAAAGCCCATAACACTTTGATGTCGAACAGGTTGAATGCTTTGCTTGGAGTTAACCCGCAACCAGAAAATAATAAAGAAACCTTTGCTGAGGATGTTCATGATTCCCAAGGGAAAATTATTCCTCAGAGGGCAGCTAGCACCGCCGAAGGGGCACCTCCCCAAGCGGAAGGTTTAAGGTCATAGCTAACTCTTCTTGAACGTTTATCCAGGCAAACTTTCGAAAAAGTAGCTGACGTCTATCCCGCGGGGCCTCTAAACGATGAGGAGTACCTCTCAGGAATGATTCGACAAATTATGAAGGAGAGCATGCGAAGGAAGGAAGATGAAAGTGACTGGGGATTTTCTCCAAGCAAGACTCCGTTTACTGAAAGAATTCTGAAGGCTGAACTGCCGAAGAAGTTTGTTCCTACCACTTTCCAACTTATCCGGGGACAAGCGATCCTAACCAGTTCTTATACAAGTATGACTGGCATATGACAGGTGCCAGAGCAACATACGAGATCAAGTGTAGATACTTTCCTGTGTACTTGGAGGGAGTGGCCCTGCTTTGGTTCACGAAGCTGCCAGTTCGATCCGTGGATCAGTTCTTCGACCTAACTCGGAAATTAAAAGATTAGTTCAGGTTACATGCTTCGAAGGCCAAGGACATAATGTCATTATCAAGCCTCAAACAAAGCCCAGGAGAGTCTATCAAATCTTTCTTAAACCACTTTAATATAGCCTTGGCCGAAGTTGATAATGCAGAGCCTCGGATGATTCTTACTTACTTGATGCGAGCGATTGACAAATCAAGTGAATTTGAAAAATGGCTAAAGATGAAAGAGCCAAATTCACTTGAGAAGTTCTACAAGAAGGCCGATGAATTTATGTGCTTAGAAAGCCTTCCAGTGCCAGTAAAAGTAGTCGTGACTGAAGTTGAGAATAACAATGTTGCTTCTAACAAAAAGGAATCTGGTGGCCAGAAGAGGGAGAATGACGGTGGAAAAAAGCAGAAAGATGTGAAGAAAACTCGCCGCTTTAAACCTTCAGATTTTACTCCCTTAACTGATACTCCAGAAAATATCTTTTTCGCAACCAAGGATGCTGTTGAATACCCCAAACCACCTGAGATGAAGCCCGAAAAAAATGTTGTGCATAATTGGAGATTTTGTCAGTTCCACAATCAACCTGGCCATGACACTAATGAATGTCGCCTTTTAAAGAATTTGATTGAAGAGCTATTGAGACAGAATAAACTACAACAATATGTGAAGAGAAACAGAAGTGACCCAACCTCATCTACTCAGGGGCAGTAAGTTCCTACTCATCAATCCGGCTCAGGTGAGAGGACTGCAGTGCAGGAATCTGAGAGGCCTGTCATTAATGTTATCACAGGGGGTCCTCACCCTGCGGGCAGAAGTTGGGGTGAGATGGAGAGATATGCTCACGCTTTGAGATATGCCCCGGTGGAAGAAAATATTTTTGTCTTGGAAGATGCTGCACCTATAAAATAGCAAAGGACTTTTAACGATGACATCATATTCCGGGCTAGAGACTCTGTTGGTGTTGAGTCTCCCACCATGGATCCCTTGGTGATATCTACAGGCATCGGACCAGCCATTATAAGAAGGGTGCTTGTTGACTGTGGTGCCTCTTGCAATGTTCTCTTCAGAAAGACATTTGATCAGATGAAAATTCCCATGGCTGATGTCCAAGCTTCCTTACAGAAAATTGTTGGGTTCACTGGAGAACCAAAACAGCCTATATGGACTATTGACTTATTCGTAGAGCTTGGAGAAGGGGAAAATAAGTTGATCCGAAAACAAACTTTTGTGATTTTTGATGAATTCTCCGCTTACAATGCCTTCTTGGGTCGACCGACTCTTGCCGCATTCAAGGCCATTCTCGCCCCATGGTGCCTGACTATGAAGTTCCCCACTGATAATGGCGTCGGTGTTGTGAATGGGGACCAAAATGCCGGGCGAGAATGCTATCTCATAGAGTTACAGGAGCAAAGAAGAGAGAAATGGGTAAGGGTGCGGCAGCTTCGCTCCACATCAAAGAGCCCACCTTGTAGCATTTACGGGGTGGACCCTGCACTGGTGAGCATAGTGTTGCACGAAAAGAGATTGATCCCAGAAAAACCGGTGCAGGGGAGAGTAGAGTGGTGCCGGTGGAAGTGACGGTGCCAATACCTTTGACCTGAATGATCCAAACAAGGTGCTGAATGTGGGTTCACAACTCGGTGTGACGGTTTATAATATGTTGATATCATTCTTGAAAGCAAACCTGGATGTATTCGCTTGGAGTCATGCCGACATGTGTGGAATATCTCTAGAAATTGCAGTGCATGCTTTGAATATTGATCCAAAATTCACAACCGTAAAGCAGAAAAGAAGAATCTAGGGTCCTGAAAGGTCGACAACATTAAAAGAAGAAGTAGATCGGCTCATGGAAAATGGCTTCATCAGAGAATCCACTTATCCAAATTGGGTTTCTAATCCAGTGTTGGTTAAAAAAGCAAATGGAAAGTGGAGAGTACGCATCGACTTTTCAAACTTGAACAAAGCATGCCCCAAGGACTGTTTTCCATTACCCAAGATTAATCAGTTGGTGGATGGAACAGCCGGACATGTATTATTATCTTTAATGGATGCTTACTCAGGATATAATCAAATCATGATGCATGATCCAGATCAGGAGGACACGAGCTTCATCACTAATGTTGGTCTTTACTGCTATAAAGTCATGCCCTTCGGACTAAAGAACGTGGGGGCAACTTATCAAAAACTTGTTAATGCCATGTTCAAATCCTAGATTGGCAAGACTATGGAAGTATATGTTGGTGAAGTCGAAGAAGGAAGTAGGCCACATGGATCATTTGGCAGAAATGTTCGCGGTCCTCCGAAATATGGGATGAAGCTAAATCCTCTGAAATGTTCATTCGGGGTAGAGTCCGGAAAATTCTTGGGTTTCATTATGAGTGCTAGGGGAATCGAAGCTAATCCTTCTCAGATTACTGCTTTAAGAGAAGTCAAAGCCCCTAGGACAAAGAAGGAATTGCAAAGCCTCAACGGGAAAGTCGCTGCTTTGAGTCGGTTTATTTCCAGGGCCACTGATAAATGCATTCCCTTCTTTGATGCTCTGAAGAAAGGAAAGAAAAACTTTGAATAGACTCCTGAATGTCAGAAAGCTTTTGATGAACTGATTCGTCACATGGAAATGCCTCCAGTACTTTCTAAGCCTAGCAATGGTGAAGATCTTTTCATATATTTAGCGGTTTCATCTCATGCTCTCAGTGCAACATTGGTACAGGAAGACGCACAAGTTCAACGCCCGGTTTATTACATCAGCACAAGATTCACTGGGGCAGAGATGAATTATTCAAAGCTGGAAAAGCTCACCTATTGTCTGTTGATTGTGTGTAGAAAGTTGAGGCCATATTTCCAAGCTCATCCTACTAAAGTCCTCACTGATCAACCTCTAAAGCAAGTCCTATTTCGCCCTGAAAATTCGGGACGTCTTCTGAAGTGGAACATTGAACTCATCCAATACGATATCACCTACCATCCCTGAAGAGCAATCAATGGACATGCTTTAGCAAATTTCATTGCAGAATACACGGATAAAGGTGACAGTGAGGAAGAGGTGACTGATGACATCCCGATCCGATGGAAATTATATGTTGATGGTGCAAGAAATGACTATTGTTCCGGAGCTGGGGTTGTGCTTGAAACCCCCAAAGGACGGTCATTGTGCTATGCATTGAGATTAGAATTTCCTTCGACAAATAATGAAGTAGAATATGAAGCTTTTATTGCCAGCTTGAAGATTGCTAAAGAACTCAACATCAAAGTATTGCAGACGTTCAGTGATTCCCAGCTTATTGTATGCCAAGTCAAGAAAGAGTTTCAAACTAAAGGCGGAAATCTACCTGCTTACTTGTCAAAGGCCTGGGCGCTTCTCGATGATTTTGATCATTATACAATAAGCCTTATACCCCGGGAAGAGAACATGAAGGCAGATTCTCTCGCTAAATATTCAAGCTCTGGCCAAGCTCAATTTTTGGGATTGGTCCCTGTGGAAGTCTTATCAGCTCCAAGTACTGATGAGATGGATATTGACTGGATTATGGCTATATCTCAAGAGCAGGTGTCGTGGATGACCCCGATTAAGGAATATCTACTCAACGGCTCCCTGCCAGAAAACTCAAAAGAGCGCTAGAAGCTGTTAAGAAAAGCCCCGAGATATGTAATTCAAGACAGCCAGTTGTACAGACGAGGATTCTCGATGCCATTACTCCGATGTGTAACCAAGGAAGAGGCTAAGACAATTTTAGCCGAGGTGCACGGAGGAGAGTGTGGTGATCATTCAGGTGGCCAAACTCTAGCAAAGAAAATTCTCCGCTATGGATATTTTTGACCAGATATTAGTCGAGATGCTGCTAGCTACTCCCGAAAGTGTGACAGATGCCAGAGATTTGCAAAAATCCCAAGAGCACCCTCCACCGAGCTAACACAGATGGTCAGTCCTTGGCCATTCGCCATTTGGGGGATAGATCTCATTGGGCCTTTGCCGATTGTCAAGTCCGGAATCAAATATGCTATTGTTGCTGTTGATTATTTCACTAAGTGGGCTGAATCTGAACCATTGGCTACTATTACCTCTAAAAAGATGATAAATTTTGTGACTAAAAATATCATTTGTAGGTATGGTGTGCCTCAGAAGATAATCACAGACAATGGTACCCAATTTGAAAGCGAAGAATTCCAGGACTTTTGCAGGCGATTCAAGATCCAAAAAAGCTTCTCAGCAGTGGTTCATCCGCAGGCAAACGGGCAAGTGGAAGAAGTGAACAAAATTATCAAATCAACAATCAAAAAACAGCTGGAAAAAGCAAAAGGTGGTTGGGTCGATAAGCTGCCACTAGCACTTTGGGCATACAGAACTACCCACAAGACTGCAACTGGGCATACTCCATTCTCATTAGCATATGGATCAGAAGCAATGATTCCAGTGGAAATAGAGGTCCCCTCACACAGAAGAATTAATTCCAACCAAGTTGAAAATGAAAAGCTACAACTTGAAGCACTTGACTTGCTTGATGAAAGAAGGGAAGAGGCTAAGCTCAGAGTTGCAGCCCATCAGCAAAGGATAGCCAGGCACTTCAATTCTAAAGTTCTCCAACGCAGCTTTGAAATTGGGGATCTAGTCTTGAAAAGGGTCATGATAGCAACAGGAGTGTTTGGGCCAAACTAGGAAAGGCCATACGTCATAGGCAAAAAACTTCTTGATGGCACTTTCAAGCCCACAACTGTCGAAGGAGATACAATTTTGAGAGCCTGGAACAGCAATCACTTGCGTCCATATTTTACTTAGAAGCTATGCTTAAATTTGTAAAATGATTGTGGATGTATCATTCTTGTATTGCTATCAAAGCAAAGCTTACCTATTCAACACATCACAAGGCGAAGCGATTCCTACAAATCACTCAACAAACAAATGTAAAGCCACAAAAATTCCAGATTCAATTCCTACATAAGAAGTGCTTCTCACAAACAGTTGGTGATTCCACAGAAGGGGCACCTTCCTAACGTGGAGGTTCCAGGCCTTTGCTAACTTATTGCGATCGTTTGTGCAAACGGACATCCGGTTAAGTAGCTTGCGCCTGCCCCATGGATTCACTTAACAATGAAATACACTTCTCTAAAAGAAAAAAAAACAACTTGCAAAAGAAAGGAACATTTACTTGAAAATGATAACGAGGAATCGCTGAGGGGCAGATGGTGAAAAGACATGGGCAAGCAGACAAAAAACAGCCAAAATGGAATCTTGTCTCTCAGCAAAAAGGTTGGTGGGACAACCGAAGGGGCACCTACCCAAAGTGAAGGTTCCAGGCCCTCTCTAGTTAATTGTGATCTTTTGTGCAAACAAACATGCGTCTGCTCCGTGGATCCACTTAACTGTGAGATGCAACCTTCCTGGCAAACGAAACAAAAAAGCCCTCTTAGGAGGCACACTTCTACTCTCAAGGGAAGATCAATTTCTCCATAATGATAACATTCTTTCTCAAAAAAGTTGAAGTGCCAAAAAAAGCCCTATTTGGAGGCACACTTCTACTCTCAAAGGAAGATCAATTTCTCCATAATGAGAACATTATTCCCCAAAAAAGTTGAAGTGCAAAAAAAGCCCTCTTCGGAGGCACACTTCTACTCTCAAGGGAAGATCAATTTCTCCATAATGAGAACATTCTTCCCCAAAAAAGTTGAAGTGCCAAAAAAGCCCTCTTCGGAGGCACACTTCTACTCTCAAGGGAAGATCAATTTCACCATAATGAGAACATTCTTCCCCAAAAAAGTTGAAGTGCCAAAAAAGCCCTCTTCGGAGGCACACTTCTACTCTAAAGGGAAGATCAATTTCTCCATAATGAGAACATTCTTCCCCAAAAAAGCTAAAGTGCCAAAAAAGCCCTCTTCGGAGGCACACTTCTATTCTTAAGGGAAGATCAATTTCTCCATAATGAGAACATTCTTCCCCAAAAAAGTTGAAGTGCCAAAGAAATCCCTCTAACGAGGCACGCCGAAAAATGAAATGTTTTTCTCAAACAAAAAGGTTGGTGGAACCACCGAAGGGGTACCTTCCCAAAATGAAGGCAATAGGCCCTTGATAACAAATTGTGATCGTCCGTACAAACGAACATCCAATTAGGTAGCTTGCGTCCGCCCAGTGGATCCATTTAACAGCGAGAAGTAACTTTCAAGCAAACAAAAACCCGCTTCAGAGGCACACTTCTACTCTCAAGGGAAGATCAATTTCTCCATAATGAGAACATTCTTCCCCAAAAAAGTTGAAGTGCCAAATAAAGCACTCTAACGAGGCACGCCCAAAAATGAAATGTTATCTCTTGAAAAAGTCGTTGGTGGAACCACCGAAGGGGCACCTTCCCAAAAAGAAGGTTCTAGGCCGCAGCTAACTGCTCGCGATCGTTTGTGCAAACAAATAACCGATAAAGCAGCTGATACCAGTCCCGTGGGCCACATAGCGATGAGATATAACTTTCTGGCAAACAAATCAAAGCCTTCTTCGGAGGCCCGCTTTACCGCGTAGAGGAATCCACTTCTAAAAAATAAAAGTGGCCATCTCTGAAAGTTGAAGTGTAAAAACTTTTTCTAAAATGAAAAAAGAAAAAACTTCTCCAATACAAGGCACACTCTACTAGAGCAGAATAATATTGCCTCAAAATGGGAGAATTATTCTCCAGAATAAGAGTACAAGTCTTCTCAAAATGGAGAAGATTGCAAAGGCTTTGTATGAGATTGCAATAAACCGTGATATGAGGGCAATATAATATAGCTACATTAATAAAAGCAACGCTTAAGAAACATACCACGAGCTCACTGCAATATCATACAAAGAAAATAAAAAACTTGTGTGAAAATAAGGAATAAATGCATTTACAAATACAGACAAAAGATTGTACAAGTAAAAAGAGTCATTCTATTCCATACTATAAAAGATTTGTATACATGTGCAGGTTTCAAAAAGCGGGGGTCGGTACCTACACAATCTTCGGTCGATACTAGTCTTTAGACACATGCAAAAAGCAAAAAAGTAGAACAAGAAGGATAAAACCAGACGCATTACTTCTTCTTCCCGCTGCCTTTGGAGCCCTCGCTTGGCCTAATGGTTAACTTCTTGAGTCCGCCTGAACGAGTCGGGGAAAAAGGAGAAAGAGGTGCAATTGGGTCCTCTTCCGCTTTCTGATCGCTAGCAGAAGTGCCCTTCTTTTTCTTCGAAATTCAATGCTTTCCCCTCTTCTTTGAAGAAATTCGCTGCCCAAAGTGATAAGATCAATCAGCTTTGTATCATCGGCAGTAAATTTCTCCGGGGTCCTCTCACCCTCCTCAAGTTCTTCAGCTTTCTGCTCTTGTGAAGCGGCCGGGTCATCTAAGCCTTGAAGAGCTCCTATTTGTTCTTCTTGCGACCTCGGTTGAGAAGTAGAAGGAGTAACTTGAAGTGGTGGAGGGGCAACAGCTGGAGGAGGCGAAGCATGTACAACACTTGTTGTTTTCACTACAGAAGAAGAAAAGTTAAACATCAGTATTTCTCGCAAAGAGAGGAGATAGTGGCACGTTGAGGCTTAAGTAATAAGCAAGAAGTTCATCGAGCTCATGTGAAGCAAATGAGTAGTCCACTTGAGATGGATCGGTGTTGAAGTTACCTGGAGAGATTGGCTTTATCACGTCAATTTCAAGATCTTGGGCTTCGGTGTCTTCTTGGGCCTCATCTTCAGCATGAGCAGTTGTAGTTTCGGTTTCAGCTTTGGCAGGAGGCATAAAGTGGGAAATGGAGCCAATAATATCGATGTCAACCGAAGCCGAAGGACGAGTTGGGTCAGCCAAAGGTTCCTTCCCTGGATGCTCTCCTTCCGCCGCTTCGGCTCGTTCCTTGACAAGTTGTTCTTTCCCTCTAGCAAGGGCGGCACGACCCTCATCGTCCAAATAATAAGCCTCAAGATCCTCCTCGGCGTAGCCAGCGTCTCTAAACATTTCAACTGCTGTCTCCTATACTTCAGCCAGGGTAACCTCATACTTTGGGCCCAAAAATGAAAGACTGCCACGCCCCAAGACACTGTAAACATAAAACTCGAATAGAGTGGAGCTGACGTTGGCCTTAGTCGCCTCATGTGATTGTTCAGCTGCTGTTTTTCCAGCGATGGCCTCGTCACGCTCCTTTTCAGCCTTAGAAAGCTGGGCCTTTAACATTGTAATCTCCAAATCTCGAGAGTTAGTCTTTTCCCGCAGCTCTGCAGCATCATTGTTGAAGATTTCCACGATTTTATGCTCCGCCTCGAGTTTAGCCTCAGCATCTCTTTGAGTAGCGTGGGCGTCTCTTATTTGCTTTTGAAGAACCTCTTCCTTTTGATTATAAGAAGTGGAAGAGGTGGCAAGATCAACTTTAAGCTTCTTGATTTCAGCCTCAAGTTTCTCTTTATAGGCGGTGATGCTCTTCATCTCCGTATCATGTTGATCAAGAACTTTTGGCCACTCAGACTTATCGCTTTCCATGGTCAGCATAGCCTCGAGATTTAAATGATTTACTCTTTGAAGCTCCCCAACTAGTTTTTGCTAGCCGGACATTCTTTCAATATCAAGCTTGACAGCGTCGAGATTTCTCAACATGGCCTGTTTATCAATTGTAACCAAGTCCAGATCAAAACGTACTCCTTTCAAACACCAATGCCGAAATTGGCTTTTGAGTGCAGACGGAGGCTTCTCAACTTGATAAGGAGGCCTATTAATGATTGCTTGAATTTCTGCTCTTTTAAGGGCATGAGAGCTAGAAGGGGTGTGTAGAGAGATAGAAGCAGCGGGAACTTTAGAAATTTCAGATATAGACTTTTCGCTAAGCTTGGCTCGCTTGCTTGAATCTTCAGCTACATGACTCTTCCCCTTATCGTCATGAGACTTTCTCTTGTGGGAGTCATCATCCCTCTGGTAAGAGTCATGTCGGTCGTCTCTTCTTCCATAACGCCCCTCATAAGCATGCCTTTCGCGAGCTTTCCTAGCTGCTCTTTCCTCATCAGTCTCCCTAAGGGCAGGAAGATAGCGCCTGGGGCCATAAGAATCACGCCTCGCATAGCGTTGAAAGTCTTCGTAATATGAGCTGCTGCGTACCATGGGAGAACCCGAAAGTGAAGAAGAGGCAAAATTTAGAAATCTTCGAAATAAATAGCTAAGTGCGCATAATTGCCAAAAATCCTAAGTGTGTGTGTGTGGCATGTGAACTACGCGCGTCAAGCTACAAACCACTCTTCAGCTTAGGAGTAATGTCGGCTTTTGCAGCAGGAGTCAACTCTTGGTTTGATGGAATTGATCGTAAAACAAATGTCATTTCGATTGCTGGAGAAACAAGCTTAGAAGTGGTGGTGTTATCTTTAAAGAGCTCGTGGGAAGTCAACATAAGATCGCTCAGTCCTCCAAAGTTATCATTTCCATCGTGCCCAACAGAATGGGTCATATCAGCAATGCCCTTTTCAGCACGCTTTACACTCTTCGTAACGGAACTTTCTTTCTCAGCTCCCTCATCAGCTTCTCTAGTAGCCTTCCCAGAATGTTGAGGAAATTCCTCTTCTTCAATAACTGCGGGAAGTTTAGATTTGCCAAATAATCCCACACCGTCAACGGAATTGGAGCATTTCACTAACGAAGCCTCTACAATAGGTTCCTTCAGTGCGAATTCCTTTGTGGAGGCTGGGGCATCTGACGCTTCTGCTTGAGAACTGGGGGCATCACGGGACTGAATGGATCGAGAAGAGTGCAAGAGTCTGAATTGGTGCAAAAATTCGTCCTTCAGTAGAAACTTAATACTTCTATCATCGATAGCTACGACACTCAATCTTTCGAAAGTCGATTTGTGACTAGAATCTTCAGAGGGAGGAGGAAGTGCTGCAAAAGTAAAGAATGAAGTTAGCACTTGATGACCCGAATTTTGAAAGGCTCAGAAATAAAGTGAACGAATATAGGTAGTCTTACTTCCTACTCTCCAGATACCGTAGAATACCGGGGGGCAACGGACAAAGAAGAACTGGCTTAAAAACCCGTGAGCGCTCTCGGGCAGATCCGTAATCAGCTTGCGGTTTCTTGCACTCCTTACAAGAGTAATGGAAGGGTGATCTTTATTCCTCCTGAATGAACACAAATAGCAGATCTCCTCGAAGCTTGGGAGACGGTTAAGCGTCCTCCTAAATAGTATGCACAACCCCATAAAATGGCATAGCCATTAGGGTGCAACTGCAATGGAGAAATAGTTAGTCGAAGAGGGAGTGTTCTAAGAAAATCGTTGAAGGGGGGAATAGCTCCATTCAGACAAATTTGACGATTGACTGCAATGAAGCCGGGAGGCGGCCTATCGGCAGTGTCATTTACCCCAAGAAGCAGAGCATCCTCTTCAGCAATGCCGAATTGAATATATAGCTGGCTGAAAGCCCGTTGGTTCAATGTAGTTGAAACTCTTTCCGGAGGATTCTCCAAAGGGTCAGCCATTGGGAAAGCCTCATCGGCCCGCTCTACTATCTCTTCTTGCACTTGTTGAGAAGCCATTTTACACAAGGATGGATATTCAAATATGAAGGCGTACGTTTCCTAAAAGCGTGTGAAGTGTTGTGCAAAGCTACTGAAATAATAAGTAAATAAAGCAAAACTTGAAATAATACTGGTTGGCGCACGTCAATTCAGGAAGATTCAAGGCTTGTTATTGGATCAAAATTAAGTGTAGTATCAATGCAGATAATATTCAGCAATAAGCAGTTATAACTGTATGAATTTTGCGTTGATGCTTCATTTAAGGCAGTTTATTCACAGCATTTCATTTTTAATTAGATTCATATTATTTTACTTAAGTAAAATATTATCTCTTCGACCTAATCCATCACTCGATATGGGCAGTCGATGATGAGTATATTCGTCCTAGTTTTCTTCATTATAATAACATGTTATTAACAATCAAATGTTGGTGCAATCTGTTTAGAGGCAGTTGAAAGTTCAAGCAAGCAGTTCAAGTTAAAGGTCTAGTCACATTTTACGAATTAAGCAGTGCGATACATTATCTTGTTCAACTTATGTTGTTCATATTGTCCAAAGCCATGGAATGATAAGGCATGTGCAAGGTAGAAGGTCACGGGTTAAGGCTATAAGGATTTAAGTCACGACGAGGAAAATGTGCTTCAGTCTTAGCTCGTCCAAGTACAAGAGCGACCTAAAGGTTATGCCATAAAAAGTTAACTCGCCCAAATTATGGTGCGACCCAAAGATGGGTCGTTAAGGGAGTTATCTCGTCTGAAGCAGTATACTATATATCCTAAGTCGCTTGAGTTCTTAAGTTATTCCATTGAGCTCTAAGGACCAAAGTTAAGTCGCAGGATGACTATGTCGCTCAAAAGGTTATTCATGTGCCCTGTTCCAACGAATTAGCTTAAGTCGCAAGCTCTCTAAGCCGTTCAGACTCCCTTAAATCGCCAAAGTTCATAAGTCGCTTAGGCTCCTTAAGTTTCTAGGCTCATATGTCGCTCAGGCTCCCTAAGTCATCAAGACTCTTAGGTCGTTCAACTCTGTAAGTTGCTCTACATGATTAATTCACCTCATGCCCTAGGTCGCCCTAAGGGTATCCCAGAAACACCGAGCTCTCTTCCACTAAAAACCTAAGTCCTGCACTCCACTCACACATTGCCACGTGTTCATCCCCTTTACTTCACCAGAAACGCCACAACATAACCTGAAATCCGTTAACCCAAAACCTCCTCGTCTCGTCCAAACTTCCAAAACACATGATCAACTCCAAAAATTCCACATCCACCCAATAACTTCATGGAACCCTAAGTCGATTCATTTTTCAAGAATAACGCAATTACCAACATTCGACGATGATCGAAAGGTGAGTCTGGGTATAATCTTTCAACATGGTCATAAAAATTGCGTGAAATTGGTTATGGGAGAATCAATGGTGAACACGATGGTCAGATGATCGGATTTACCTAGATTTGCTGTTGAAAATGATAATCGAAGATACGAGGTAGGGAATTTCGCTTTAGCTCTTGAGCTTGAATACAACAATGGCGGAAAGATGATAAACAGTAAAGTGAAGAGGGTGAAACGGCTTAGCGGCTTATATAGAAGAAAAAGGGGAAGATACATAGGCGCGCGAGTTAGCAAGATCCTTTAGTCACCCACAACCTAGCAAGGTTAAATCGAAGCACACGACCTATAACCTAGGCATGTACTTCGAGGGGCAAGTGTTAATCCCTTTTCTTAATGGCGACCCAACTGCTTAAGAAAAGCTGGCGACTTAACGACCTAACATAACAACGGGTTAACTACCCCAAAACCCCAAGCGACTTAACTGTTCACAACTCCAAACGAGTTACGAACTATAGCATCTGGCGGGCTAACATTGCAATGAGTTAACAACTCAACCTCCCAGCGGATTTCAACGAGACCTAAATAGATCAACGACATAGCGACCCAAACACGACAGTGGGTTGAATACTAAAGCGACTCAATAAGGTGGCGACCTAGCGGGTTATGAGCCCACAGCTGCACCTAAATAAGCCGCGTCTCCTTATGTCGTTTGTATATAGGTCGCTCCAACCTATATTAGGTCGTTGCTTCTCCCAAGTCTATCTTAATTCGCTCCGCCTGATGCCTCAGCGTATAGATCGCCTTCCATTCCCTATAGGTCACTGCGACCTAGCAGCCAATGCAAATGGCCAAATACACCCACTATAAGCCGTAACCCGTACCCATTAGGTCGCCCGTGACCTAACTCAACTCCTAAGCCGCCCACAGCCTACACCACACGACCTAACTCCGAAACTCCCCTATAAATACCCCGCCTAGTCCACATTAGGGGGGATGATTTCTCGAACGCCAAGACTTTGCTGTTTTCACGACTTCTGCAACACTTCAAATGCCAAAGACACTTTAAAGAACCTTGGGAAAAGATCAAGTTCATTCAACATGAATTCAAAGAGCTTTTCTGCATCAAAGTTCTAACTACTTGCCTTAATTCTGTTGTAATTGAAGAATTATTGGGAAATTTGTAATCAAATCAATAATAGAAGAGATTAAGTGGACGTAGGCTTGACTTTGAGCCGAACCACTATAAAAATTGTTGTCTCTTTACTATTTTCTGCTATTTTCTGCTTGCTTTTAATTCCCGTACCAACGGGTGGTGCTTTCGCTATATCACAACTCAAACTGGGGTGTTAGCGTACATTTTTAGCGTTAACAGCTAAATAATCACCTTATCCCTGTCTATCCCAAATCATATCACAATGCAATTCATATCAGAGATATCAACCATTTTAAAGCACTCATTATCATTCAATCATTAATAAGCAAGATTGATCACTTCTATTAATTACATTAATTAATGTTCCTCTAATTACTTCCATTAGTTAATTATTCTTAAATTTCATTTAATAATTAACCTTTAACTTAATTAAATTCATTAACCAACCTTGATTAATTAACTTTCCTAAATTACTCCATCAATTAAACCAATTGCTTGATTAATTATATTAATTAATCCTTTAATTACACTGAGTAATTATCGCTTAATTCCTTACACCAAGTAATTATCCTTTAATTACTTCCCATCATGTAATTTCCTTTTAATTAATCACATCCAGTAATTATTCACTCAATACTTCACTAAGGAATTACACCTCATTAATTACTTTAAGTAATTATACTTAATCTTTAATTAATAATATTTATTAACCACTCTTGATTAAGCTCATTCTGTAATTAATTACTCTTAATTAATTATATCTCTTAATTAGCTTCCCATAACTTTTATTAGTCAATTCTTAAATTAATTACACTAAGTAATTAATTATTAATTCTACTAAGTAATTATTCTTCATATTTATAACTCTAAGTAATTGACCCAAAACTACTTTCAATCTTTAATCATTAGTTAATTAAATTAATTAATTATTCTTAACTAATACTTAATCAACCCTTTATACTTAATTAATTAAGTTAATTAATTTTACTTAAATTTCTAAATTAACTCAAATCGTTAAAACCATAATGGTCTTAAGATGAAACCTTATCTTAATTTTGCCTTAATTATCTTTTAAAAACATTTAAAAAAATAAACTTTACTTAATTAATTCATTAATTAAGTTTTAGAATACTTATTCAACTTGATGATTTACAGGTTTCAAAACACAACTTACTAGCTTTAAAAATATTATCAAGTGGTAGTTTAAAATCAAGTTTCAATTTAAATTAATAAGCTTGCTTTTTATAAAATCTTTAAAATTTCATTTTAAAATAACTTTAACTTTATTTGACAAAATATACATTAAACAAAGTTTTCAAAACTTCTTTAAACAATGTTAAAGAAAACAATTAGTACATAAGTAAATATAAATGAAAGTTTAAACTAATTTCATTTTGAAATTCAAAAATCAAGTTTAAAATCCTTTTAAAAATTTCTTAACACTTACTTCGGGCAAAAACCGAAGTCCACTCAGGTCTAACCCGAATTCCTTCCATTTTATAATTTTGGTTTAGTTTTTAGTTAAAGTTTTAAAACGGAAAAAAAAACTACAGGCTAAACCTCGAAAACCACTCGAGTTCAAACTCGAGTCACAACCCAAAATGAACGATCCCTACTTAGAGCAAATCTCCTGCTCAAACCCCTACACAAACACAGATACAAACTATACCTGGGCACTTGCACCAGCACCAGAATCACCTCTGTCCAACGTTGATCCCTCCAACACCACGTCTCTCACCATTGCAGCCCTTCCAGACCATCAGATAACTTACACAAGACCAAAATCAAAATCGCGTCATCCAGTTGAAATCTAGAACCATATGCCCAACCTAATACCATGTCAAACGACCAATGATGAACATCAGATCGCCAGAAATTCTGGCTATAACTTCCTAACCCTTCCACACTGCTACTCCCTAAAAATGATGCAACTCGATGCATCAGAGACGACTCTACGGCCATTCCTCCAGACCCGACCACATTAGGTTTAAAAACCTAAATCTCCTCACTACCGTCGCCACAGCGATTGATCGACGCTTCTGCCATTTGTGCCGAACTACTTAATCATTCAGCTAGCTCTAGAAAGAATTCCGACCATTCAAATCCGTTTGATCATCAGAGGTAGCCCAAAAATCAATTTCCAGACAATCTCAAATTTTGAACTCGATACATTGTTAAAAATCTTGCTTTTAGTTTTAAAAATCACAACTTTCTAAATGGATTCGAATTACAATCTTGAATCATCAAATCATGATGTTTGATTTTTTTTAACTTACTTTGAATTTGCCTGTAAATTTCCAAATTCTCAGTGAGACCTTACTTTGGTTTACTTAAAACTTTTTTAAAGTTTAAAATTTGTTAAATCTAATAAGGTTTGTTCAGAAACTTTTTCTAAAAAATAAATCAGGGGGATGAAGGATGGTTTTTTTGAATAGACATGTGCCTGGAACCTAAAAAACAAATTTCATTTGTCTGATTTATTTCAGACATATACCACAATTTCACACATATAAACATGTTTTCAGAACTTAAAACATTATGAAAACGTTTTCAAGCATACATCACTTGTTAACTTCAGTCATATGTCACATGCAACAAATTTAGTGATGATTCATGCTCACAATTTAAAGAACAGAGGCTAATTATGAGAACAGATATTATAAAATTATCAGATACACCAGGCTTTCATATATGCAAACATGCAAAGCAACCATTACCTAGAAATTCACATATTACTTAAGTTTTTAATTTTAAAGTTTACTCACTAAAGAAAGAACAGTGAACTTATTTCTGGTTCCAGCTTTAAATTCCTTTGATCTGAAATCGCTATACTTGTTAATCGGTACTGTTTTGTTGTTGGATTTCTCAGATTGAAGTTGTATTTGCACTATGTTTGATTTCAGGTTGGCTTCACTATCTCAGGTTGAAAAAAATGCAGGCTTTTGATGATTTGATTTTGTACTTGATTTTCCTTCAGGTTCTGTTGTCAATTTCCTCTTCTCTGTTTTTTTTCCCTGAGCTGCTTATTTGGGTTTTCAGATCTTTGTTTGCTAAGTTTTGTTTTTGAGCAAAAGAAAAATGATAATAGAGGAAATTTAACGATATGTATATCTTTGTTTTTCTTTGAATTATTATTATTAAAGAAAAAGAAGCTAATGACACTTGTCACTATATGTATTATAAATGCTACAAATGTTAATTTCATGTATCATAATACTTACAAATGTTTAAATCCTTAATTTTATATATTTCTTATGTTTTATTTCAAGTACAAAAGAAAAAGATTTTAATCTTTTATTTAAATACTATTTAAACTATCATACTATTAAATTTGTGGAAATTAGATTGAAGGGCTTGTATTTCCAACTGTTTAAAATATTCATTCAGAAATTAGTATTTATTATAGCTCAAATCCATTTATATACATCCAGATATATTTTTAGTTATCAAGGTTTATTTGTTCAATAAGATAAAATCAATTAATCATCCAATTATCAGATGCCTGAAAATTCGGGTTATCACAGCGTGTAATAAATTCATGTGCTGGGTTGGCAACGTGCCACCATTCAATGTATTTCTTTAGGATGTGCTGCAATACATTGACATTGCCCCGTCGCAACTGCACCCGAACGGCCACGCATTTGTCTACGGTACCTACATCCTTTTCATGATCGTCCTCTCTAGGCCCCCAACTCCAAGCGACATCAGATACATTTATATGATCAAGAAGCGGGGAGATAGCCCCTCTTACATGTTTCTCGAGCCATATCTCAAATGCCAAATCTTAACTGGGGCATGGAGCAAATTTGCCCTGTACAAACAGGAGTGGTTTTATGTGCGTTGCCCTTCCAGTTTCGCGAGGAGATGGGTGGAAGGAAGTAAGTATTTTCTCCGGATTGATATTTATACTTGGTCAGAGCCATGCCTTTTCTAATTCTTGTTTCATCTTTTCAGGTATCAACCCACGTCCTGATGGTCGCAGATACTCTGAGGCCATCGAGGCTATTCAAGCCCTTCCTGCCGAAGAAAGAGACATCCAGACTCTCATTTCGAATGAATCGCTTATAAGGTTTGGGCTGTTGGCAGCATGCCGTCAGACAAACCTTCATTAAGGCGCTACCGGGCCCAAGCCCACCTTTGGGAAGGGGAAGAAATTGGCTGAGTCATCAGTACGTCACACTCCTGACGCACCAGAAGAGGGGGAAATTAAAGGGGACGAAACACCCGAAGCATAAGATGAGAACTTGGGTCCCACTCAAGATCCGACAGTCGAAGTGCATGACATCGAAACATCATCTTCCCCTTCGAAGAGGAAAAAGGGATTGACGTACAAGATTAGGAAGGAGAAGGTTGGCGGAGTTTCAAAAGTTACGCTCATTCCAATGGAGAAAGAGGCCTCTTCACAGCATGTAGAAAGTCCTTTAAAGGGCCTGTCGAACCTCTCTATTCCCGATGACCTACTCAATTATGACTTCGACGATCCGGAAGCATTTCAACTTCACTCGCCCATCAGAGGCGATGCGGTCGTTCTAGCCTAAATTCAGGGAGAGAAAACTCCCACTAGTAAAGTAACTGGTCCGTCGAGGGGAAACATAGGGCACACATATGCACTTGCACTTCACTTTGCGCTTTAATTCTTGTTGTCACTCTTCTTATTGCTAA
Source organism: Allium cepa (assembly GCA_030765085.1). Classification (NCBI taxonomy): domain Eukaryota; kingdom Viridiplantae; phylum Streptophyta; class Magnoliopsida; order Asparagales; family Amaryllidaceae; genus Allium; species Allium cepa. The sequence continues at coordinate 182,259,303 of CM060940.1, forward strand.
CTCATCGTTTCTCAAATTTTGTACAGGTGGCATGGGACGTACACACGGCATTGATCGCCTCCGTGGGTCATCTGTTTTCTATCACTCCGGGCGTGATTCAGGTTCCGGGAGACGTCGGGACAGGGACGATGACGGCGGCAGGGATTATCATTCTCGGGACTCATCATCTCGGAAGAAAACATACTGTCAGCCCAAGTACCACCAACATCCCTCTTCTCATTCGGAACCAAGAAAAGGTAAGCGCGGCCACAAGGGGTCGCAATCCAATGTCCTTCGGGATCAACACTCTGACTCCTCTTCCACTCAACAGTCCTGAGATCCTCACAGGAGGGCTGAACTTTATAAGCCGTCTCCTGCAACAGATCCAACCGTGTCGGAGAGGCTGGTCGAGCTTAGGGATAAATTTCCAAAAATCTGCTTTGATGGCCTGAAATTCCTCCCGGTGATTCATCCTATTCCGGCACATGTCAAGCAGAGCGCCATCGCCTGTACCAATGACGTCTATGTTCAACATGACGCGTTTGTTCATTTGGCTGAAAAAATTTATGAAGTCTCCATGGAGCGCCGACACGAGATCGATCACCTGAAGCTTGAGGCCATCCACGACACATATATCATTAAGGCTCAGGACGAAGAGCTTGCATCTTATAGATCTCAGCTTGAGGCCACCCGGTAGAGCGCAAGACACTGCTGAAGCCGTGACTCATCTAGAATCGACACATAAAAAAGAGATCGACGAGGCGGTACAACGCTGCGGGGCCCTAGCATTAGAGAAGGACTAAGTCCCAAAATAGAGGGACGCATTCAGCCTCCAAGTCAAGGAACTTGAGGAGCAGCTCCACAGAGAGAAGGAAGAGAAAAGGGCTGCCTAAGAAGAGTCATAACGATACTGTGACAAAATCGTTGCTACTCGACTCTTAAAAGAAAAACTTGAGGCCGAGCTTTCCAAAGTCGAAGCGATAAAGAGTGAAGCCCGTGAAGAGGGCAAGTAGATAGCGTCTGCGGGCATCGGCTCCCACCTTGATGCGGCTAGAGAAGAAGGTAGGAAGAGGTCAAAAGCATGTTTGACCTGTTAATCGCTGAATTCAATGCCCACATTCTCATGCATCGAGACTTGACTTTTTTGGACGTTGGCTATCTTGAATCTTTAGCCGAGGCATGGGAGGCCTTGATGGAAATCAGGAGGGCCGAGAACGGTACCGAAGAGATTGATGAGGGGACCTTGATAAAAGAATTCCTCAAGGGGAATGAGACTTCGGACTTGTCAGTAGCTAAAGCTATTTATCGCAAAGGCTCCCCCTCAAAGAAAGGGAAAGAAGTGATTACCAGTCCATCCGGGGTCGTGACTCCAACTCATGCGCCTACTCGATCGGCCGATACTCGATCCATTTGAGCGGCATATCGGTTATAATCCGGAGGACCCCGGCCTTAGCGTCCATATTCTGTCTCCCATTCCGGAGGGTGAGACCCCCTTGACGGCTGAGAGCCTGCCGTAACCTGGTAGATAACCCTTCACTTTAAGATTTCAAAAGTCGTCATTCTTTATGAAGGACTATTGTATTCTAATGCTTGTTTTTCATGATTTTGCGCAAGCCGTTCTGATCCCGGGCCCACTGCGAGGAACGATGTCGCCAAGGAGGTGGAGGAAAAGATAGGTGAGGCCACTCTGGTAGGAGAGGCTCCCGGGCCAGATGCTCAGGTGATTGGAGCGCTGGATGAAGAAAAATCTGAGACTTCTTCTTCCATCGCGGGAGTTATGAAGTAGAGATTATAGGCGCCTCCGAACACACATCTGAGCCGAGTATGAAGGGGCGGCTTGAGAAGGAGAAGAGAGAGACAGCCGAGATCGAGGTCGAGCCTCGAGTTGTGGACCCAAACGATCCCTTGAACAAGCCGTTGAAGGCCATTCTCCCTGGAAGGTCCAAGCCCATGGATGTTCCCCATACTTCTTCAGTTGCTACCCCTCCGTCAAAGAAGAGTACCAAGGGTAAATGCACAGGGGAGGGGCCGTCCGAGAAGACAACGGAGGTGAAGAAGTCAAAGAAGCACAAGAAGTGATCATTACTCTTGTTTAACGAGAGTTAGTTTAAGTTATGCAATTATTTTCATCTACTTCCGTAGTCTTTGTAAATAGATTGTCGACTCCGAACTTTGGAGGGCTTGTAGTAGAAACTTTTTCTGAATAAAGCTTAGTTCCTTTTTTCTGTCTTTCAACAGGCTCTTGTCGTTCAATTTTGGTATGATTGTGATTTAAATCCAAGCTGTTGTGAATAACATGGACTTCTCGGTTCACCTTCATATAGCTCGGAGATTCTTCGAGAGGTTTTCGTTTTTCCTTCCACGCTTCAAGCACTTAGAATATTTTTTAGTCCGCACAATGGGGACTTAGAGTACTCCAGTCCGCGCTCTGGGGACTTGGAGATTTGATTCGTTTATACTCGAGTCCGCGCTCCGGGGACTTAGAGTACTCCAGTCCGCACTCTGGGGACCTAGAGATTTTGAGTCGTTCATGCTCGAGTCCACGCTCTAGGGACTTATAGTACTCCAGTCTGCACTCTGGGGACTTAGAGATTTTGAGTTGTTTATAATCGGGTCCGTGCTCCGGGGACTTAGAGTACTCCAGTCCGCACTCCGGGGACTTGGAGAATTTGAGTTATTTATACTCGAGTTCGCGCTCCAGGGACTTAGAGTACTCCAGTTCGCACTCTAAGGACTTGGATATTTTGAGTCGTTTATACTCGAGTCCGCGCTCCGAGGACTTAGAGTACTCCAGTCCGCACTGTGGAGATTTGGAGATTTTGAGTCGTTTATACTCGAGTCTGCGCTCTGGGGACTTAGAGTACTCCAGTCTGCACTCTGGGGAATTGGAGATTTTGAGTCGTTTATACTCGAGTCCACGCTCCAGGGACTTAGAGTACTCCAGTCTGCACTCTGGGGACTTAGAGATTTTGAGTCGTTTATACTTGAGTCCACGCTCCGGGGACTTAAAGTACTCCAGTCCGCACTCTGGCGACTTGGAGAATTTTAGTTGTTTGCATGTGTTCGTATGTCACCCAGAATAATATAATTTCATTTGCCCGTCACAAGATCATCATACGTAGAAACATTAGTAATTCACGGAAAAGATGGCTTCAAGCCTTTATTAATGAAAGCAAGCTAAATTGTCTTACTACATGCCAAGAACTAGAAATAAAAACGTACTGGAAATAAATGCAACTAATACATGAAAGAAATAGACTAAGTATAATAATGCCGCAAGTGCTCGCTGTTCCATGCTCGGGGGAATGTCGCACCATCGACGGTCGCTAACTTGAAAGTTCCTTCTCCAAGCTTTCGTTCGATGACATATGGACCTTCCCATGCGGGATTCATATGAGACGGGATCGGAAAAACTCGTTTCAAAACGAGGTCTCCCACACCCAAAATTCTTGGTCGGACCTTTTTGTTGTAATATTTAGCGACTCTATGTCTATATGCGGCCGTTCTCAAATTGGCCTCTTTGCGTTTTTCGTCAATGAAGTCCAACGATTCCAATAAAAGATTCTGGTTCGACTCGGGGTTGTAATAAGTTACCCGATGTGATGGAACTTCAAGTTCCTTGGTTACGACAACTTCTGTTCCATATACCAATGCGAATGGAGTGTGACCAGTCGCGGTCTTGTGGGAGGTCCTGTAGGCCCGAAGTGCCGTTGGAAATTCATCCACCTACTTGCCTAGCCTTTTCCAGACGCTTTTTTAATATGGACTTGATTACCTTGTTTACGGCTTCCACTTGTCCGTTGGCTTTCGGGTGAGCAACCGCTGCAAACTTCTTCTCAATGCCATATTTCTGACAAAATTCTTTGAACTCCTTGCTTTCGAATTGAGTCCCATTGTCTGTAATGATGGTCCGTGGAAGGCCAAAATGGCATATGATATTTCATATGACGAAATTAATAAACTTCTTGGTGGTTATTGTGGCCAGAGGCTCTGCTTCTCCCCATTTGGAGAAGTAGTCGACCACAACTATTGCATATTTCGCTCCACCTTTGGGTATGGGTAAAGAACCAACTAGGTCAATTCCCTACGTTGCAAATGGCCAGGGACTAACCATTTGCATGAGTTCCATCGACGGAGCTCTTGGGATTTTCGCATATATATGACATTTATCACATCTTCTCACATAGTCTGCAGCATCCCGATTCACAGTTGGCCAGTAGTATCCATAACGGAGGACCTTCTTTGCTAATCTCTGCCCCACAGTATGGTCGCCGCACTCTCCTTCATGGACTTCCTTCAGGACTTGTTTTAGCTCATCATGGGCAATGTACCGGAGTAATGGGGTCGAGAATCCCCTTTGATACATTATTCCATCCTGTATTACATAGCGAGAAGCCCTACGAAGGACTTATCATCTTTCGCTCCTTTATTCATGTAAGATCTTGAATAGCAAGAACTGCTTGATTGGGGTCATCCACGATTCCTTCTCGATTTCTGTTTCTAACATGAAATCTACCTCCATCGTATCTATACTCGGAGCATGGAGGGTCTCAATAGGAAATAATCCCATTTGTTGTGCATTACCTGTGCTTGCGAATTTTGCCAATGAATCGGCTGCTTTGTTTTGCTCACGCGGGACATGTGAAATATCATAATACTTGAGATTCGCTAGTAGCTCCTAAACTCAAACCAAATATGGGGCAAGTCTCTGCCCCTTGCTTGGTAGTCTCCTCTCACTTGATACACCGCCAGCTGTGAGTCGCTGAAGATTTCAACCAATTTTATTCCCAGTTCTTGATAAGTCTTAAGCCGGCAATCAATGCTTCATATTCGGCTTCGTTATTCGTTGCTGTGAATTCGAGCTTCAAAGCGTAGCAAACTGATCGGTTCTCAGGAGTTACAAGAACTATGCCAACCACCGAACAATGGTCGTTAGATGCCCCATCGGTGTACATCTTCCATCGAACGGGAGGTATGACATTGTGATCGTTTGATTCGTTTGACATAGTAAACTCAGCGATGAAGTCAGATAGTGCTTGTCCTTGTATGGCCCTTCGCGGCAGGTAGGCAATATCGAACTGACCTAACTCAATATTCCATTTTAACATCCTTCCGGAAGTTTTCGGTCGTTGGAGTATCTGCCGCAAAGGTTGATCAGTATAAACACTGATTGAGTGTGCCTGAAAATACGAACGAAGCTTGCGTGATGCAATCACCAAGCAATAGGCTAGTTTTTCAATCCTTGGATAATTTCTTTCTGCCCCAGTCAAGCGTTTACTAACATAGTAAACTGGCTTTTGAACCCGGTCTTCCTTGCGAACCAAGGCTGTACCGATAGTGTGTTGGGATACAGCTAAATACACGTACAACATTTCATGGTCTATTGGTTTCGACAATACCGGGGGACTTTCTAAGTGCCTTACAAGAGCTCAGAATACTTCCTCATAGTTGGATGTCCATTCGAAATTCCTCTTTCCTTCTTTATAACATCGAAGAAAGGAATACACTTGTCTGTGGCCCTAGATATGAATCGGCTCAGCGCGGCCGCCTTTCCATTCAAACTTTGCACTTGTTTTATGGTTCTTGGCACTTGTAAATCTCAGATAGCCTGAATCTTCTCCAGGTTAGCCTCGATTCCCCGCGCATTCACAATGAAACCCAGAAACTTTCCTGACGCTACGCCGAATGAACACTTCAAAGGATTGATCTTCATTCTGTAATGCCTGAGTATGTCAAACATCTCTACTAAATCTCGGATGTGGTCGTTTGACCGCCGTGACTTCACGAGCATGTCATCCACATAGACTTCCATCGTTCTACAAATCTGATCTTTGAACATTCGATTCACAAGACGCTGATAAGTTGCTCCTGCGTTCTTCAATCCAAAGGGCATCACTACATAACAATACAACCCAACGTTTGTGACAAAACTGGTATGTTCTTGATCTGGGAAGTGCATCGGGATTTGATTATATCTAGAGTATGCATCCATAAATGATAGTAACTCATGTCCGGCAGTTGAATCGACCAGCTGGTCAATCCGAGGCAACGGGAAACTATCCTTCGGGCATTCTTTGTTTAAATCGGAATAATCAACACAAGTTCTCCATTTTTCATTCACTTTCTTCACTAGCACCGGGTTAGATACCCATTCAGAATAGATGGCGTCACGGATGAACCCATTGGCTTTGAGTTTGTTCACCTCCTCTTTGAGAGCCATAGACCTCTCCGGGTCCATACCTCTCCTTTTCTGTTTTACGGGAATGTACTTTGGGTCTATGTTCAACATATGACTCGCAACTGTGGAGAGATCCCGCACACATCAGAGTGTGTCCAAGAGAAAACATCAAGATTCGCTCGGAGGAAGTCAGTGAGGTTCTCGGCCACCACGGGGTCGAATTGTGATCCAATTTTAAGAATTCATGACGGGTCATCCCGGCTGACTGGGATGTCAATTGTGAGTTTAGCCGGTGCTACATTTTTTCCCCTGGGTCCCCCATCATCATCTCTCGGATCTTTGTCTCTATAGATCCGAGAATGTTGCCCGAGCCAGGGCTCGTGCGCTACTTGTCAATCATCAGAATTTTGGATGCGGACGGAGCTGTCCGCAACCTTTACTTTCTCTCTACGCCGAGCCTCTCTCAGCTCATCCATATAGTATGCACGACCGGTCGCCTGATCGCTGTGTACCACTCCAATACCTTCGTATGTTGGAAATTTTAACGTCAGACACCAAGGGGCCAATGCTGCCCTAAATTCTGCCAGGGCTGGACGTCCTAGAAATACGTTATATGAAGAGTCAACATCCAACACTATGAACGGTAGGATTCGTACCTTCCTACGCTCACCTTGCCCCAGTTCAACTGGTAGCTCCACATATCCCACTACATCCGTTGTTGCACCGTTAAAGCCATGGATTCTGGCTTTAGATGGTTTCAAATCCTTAGTCTCCAGCATCATTTGGTCGTATGCCTTCTTGAAAATGATGTTAACGGAACTTCCGCAATCAATTAGAATTCTCTTCACAAACACCGGCCCAATAGTCGCAGATATGACCATCGAGTCGATGGTAGGAGCTCCACCTCATCCGCATCTCTTCTTCTGAATACAATATAATCTTTCATCGTACGCTGCTGCTTTGCAGGAGTCCCATCCTCCACATTCGAACCGCACTCATACTCCGCGTGTCTTAAAGATTTAGCATATCGCTCCATCTCCTGTCAATTCTTATCCACAGGATGAGGTCCGCCAGCAATCGTGTTGATAACCAATCTACCCACAGTTCGAGCAGGTTGTTCTGGTTGGCATGGAGCTGGCCCGCGTCTGGGGTTCGATGTCTCTTGTCTTCCATCTTGTGGGTCTTTAACAAACTCTTGTAGCCTCTTCTGTCTAATCAACTTTTCTATAGCATCATGGAGGTGTCTGCATTCCTTTGTGTTGTGCCCATAAGACTCGTGAAAGCAGCAATACTTCCCAGTTCTCTTCTGTTTCTCCGTTGATTCCTTTGGACGTGGTTTTCTATATTGAAAAGTGTTGCAAGTTGACAAATAGATGTTCTCAAGAGATACGTTGAGCGGGGTGTATTCATTGAAGGTCGGGATCCTTGACTTCCATTTCCCTGTCTCTCTTTTCTTTCCGGGATTTCCACCTTCGGATCCTTTAGACTGCTCAGGCTTGTTTTGGGCGTTGACTTGAGCTTTTCCCAAATTATCGCTGGTTTGCTTCATGGTGACGTTACTTTTCACAGTCTCCTGAGCAGGCCCTGGTGCCTTGTCTCATCTTGTCCGTCGAGCTTCCTCCCTTCTTATGAACTAATGAGCTTTCGAATAAAAACGCTCCAGCACGGCTGAGGGCTTTCCCGCCAACCAATCTCCAAATTCAGAGTCTGGATCCACTCACGCATTACCGCCATCAAAATTGCGTGGTCGTATGGATTGCTCACTTCGGTAGCCACAACATGAAATCTCTGCAAGTATGCTTTCAACGACTTTCCCGTAGCTTGGATGACGCTTGATAAGGACATCACATCCTTTGGACGAGTGGTGTGTATCCTGAATTGTTCTATAAATTTCATTGCCAATTCGTCAAAGCTGGATATAGATCGTGGGGGAAGTCGAGTAAACCACATGGTGGCAATTTTGGACAGAGTGGTTGGGAAGCACCTACACTTGGTTGCATCATTAGCTCTTGCAGAATCCATCATCCATCCGTACCTCATCGCATGCTGCCTGGGATCAGTCTTCCCTTCGTAGGCCGGGATGGTCGGCATATTGAACTTCTTGGGGTACTCAGCCTGTAGGATACCATTTGTATAGGGAGTACGGCTTCTGGACACTCCTTAATCTTCGTTGGTCAAGCCTTGGTTCTCTCTCATCAACCGCCTGACCATAGCTGTTAAGTCCGGAGTTTGTATGGAGGATGGAAGGTTGGGTTCCGTTTCACGGGACCGTGCGGGTTGATGTCCCGCCTGATTTGGGTCTTGGAGATTCGGGTGTCCAGTCTCTTCACGGGCTTGATCCTTAGTCAATCGTTCTGTGGTACCCGTCTGTGCACCTTCATCCTTACAGTGTCTACGCCCAGGAGGTTCATCAGCTGAGGTTGAACTATTGGATTCAGAATAAGGGGCAGGGTTACCTCCAGCATTCCGACGCTGCTGCTGAGTGAGCTGAGTCATGAGATTAGTGTTGGCTTGAATCTGCTCAGCAAGTTGCCTTCTACTTTCCTTGAGTTCTCTTATCAAGTCGTTGAACTCTGTTCGGGAAACATCTTCTGCTTGGTTTTGGATGGAGGGCCCTGCACCTCGAGTTGCTTGTAGATTTCTAGATCCAACTTGTTGCACGCTAGCAGCCTCGTGGACATCTGCGTTGTGAGAGGCCGATCTAGTTCATGGTATCCCCATGGTAGAGTTGTTGGTTGTAACTTTGAATAGAATCAACAGATTCCTTGTGAATGATCTTGGATCTCCTCTGGGGGATTTATGCAATCTAGTAGCTACAAAGCAGATCCTAACAGCCTGAGAATTCAATTCTCAGTGAAAGCACCAAAATGTTAGCACCAAAATTGGCCACTAACACCCTTAAGGAACATTGTGTAGAGAGATTAATGAAGATAATAAACTGAAATAGAAGACAGTATGTAAAATTAAATGCAGAGAACAAGAACACCAAATTTATAGTGGTTCGGCGTAACTGCCTACGTCCACTTTGAAGTTGATTTTTATTTCTTTCCTTGATAGTTGATTACAGATACAATCCTTTTCCAATTACTTGAATACAAGTTCGAATGAAAAATATGAGAGTATGAAAAATGGCAGAGTCTCCCCAATGTTCCTCGAAAAAAGGTCCCTTTCACTGTGCCTCTGCCTCTCTATTTATAGACGAAGGTGGGTTGGACTTCCTTGGTGGGCTTGGTAGCTGAATACCTCGGCCCAAATGCAGTGGTCTCAGTGCGCTGATCCATAGATGCCAAATAGGGGATGAATGTCGAACAATACTGCAAGTCGAACCAGAGTGTTGTGCCGAACGACTAAATGCCGAACCACCATCTTCATGCCGAATGAAGTGAGATGCCGAGTGGCGAGTGTATGCCGAGTAATGACTGAAGTTGATTGAGACTGGTTGAATGCCGAACACTTCTGACTGTCGAACGACCTCGAGATGTCGAACACCTCCGGGTACCGAACGATCTTCGAATGCCAAACGTCCAGAGATGCCAAACGTCCTTGCTTGCCGAGCGTTATTTGGCACCGAACGCTCATGGATGCCGAACGTACCTTGTATGCCGAACGTCCTTGGTATGTCGAACGTCCTTGGATGCCGAACGCTTCTATTTGCTAAGCGTACGTTCATGCCGATTGTTCCTTTATGCCAAGCTCTCTCATGATGTCGAGCACTCTCCTGATGTCGAGCGCTCTTCTGATGCCAAGCGCTTCTGGATGCCGAGCGCTCCTGGATGCCGACCGCTCCCAAATGCCGAACGACCCTGACTGCCGAACACCCCCCAATGCCGAGTCCTCACGAATGCTATTCGAGCCATTTGCACCGAGCGTTCAGAATGCCGAACGGTATGTAAATGCCGAACGACCCAAAATTCCTGATCAATGTGCTAATGCCGAGTACTAAGCTGCCTGGTCAAATCTCTAGGAAACACATATTTCATTTTATTCTACTCGTAATGATTTACAACCAAATTTTACTATACTCAATTCATATTTACAACGACCGAACTCATATTCACTTTCATTTATATACAATCCAATTTATTAAATTTCAATCCATTCCAACTAATTTGAAAATCTATTTTATTTCCTTTCATTTATGACCAAACAACTAATTTTCTATGCCAATTTGATGTTGTTTTTTGCAAATACCAATCACTAAAGCTTACAACCATTTTAAATTAATTCCAACTCAATTTATATTAATTTTATTCCATTCTGAATTATTCACAACCCATACATTCTCATTTTCATTTTATTACACATTTAAATCCCTTCACTTGCATTTCAGTTTCATTATCAAAACAAGTTTCATTCAAAACCATTCATAAAGCTTGACAACAATCATTTCACAATTTACCTAAGTTATTTCAACTCCATAATAATTCCATTTCTTCTCGCCTCAATTCTATTTCCATTTAATTTGATTCTCATCCAATCAAATTCAAATCTGCTTACTAATTTTAGTTTAATTACTTTACTTACTCAATCCATTTTAAATTTTAATTCACTTTCTCAATTCATTCCTGAATGTATTTTATTAATAACATGGCCATTTCAAATTATTTTTACCCAAACTAGATTTATTTGCAGCTCAAACCATTCTATTTTAATCCAACTTCATTTCATTTGACAATATTTCCATCATATTTAATTCAATCATAATATATGTCGAATTCTATTTATAACTCAAGCTTTAATTCCAAACTCCACCATTAACTTATAATTCAACTTCTTTTTAACCACATTAGGTTCCGTTTTAGATTTTATTAACTATTTAGTTAACTAATTAGTTCACTTCCAAATCATAAATCAACATTTGATTTTTATTTCATTTACCAAAATATCATGTAAATTTTACTTTGGATTTTATTTTACTTTAAATTTTTTTCTTTTCATAAGCTATCGAAAAATTTCATTCCAATACAAAATTTTATTTAGTCTAGCTTATGCTAGATTCATCTTCGTACCATTCTTTTGAATTTAGTTGAGCAAGAATTTAATGCATTCAATATTATTTTCAACCTAATAAAATTTCCTTTCAGATCAATTCTTTTTCAATCTAATTCAAGTTCAACTAAATTTTATTTAACCAACTTAAATCCATACCATTTCTTTCACTAATTTAGACAAGAATTTAATTCCATTCAATATTATTTATAGCTCATTGGAATTTAAATTTCATTTCAATCCAAATTCAACCCAATTTCATTTAATTTAAGTTAAATTCTATTTGATCCAATTTATTTCTCTATCCAATTTAAATTTTTAATTCCTAATGTATAAGTTCAAAACCTTATTTACCGACTTAAGAGTATTCACATTTTACATTTTACTTCACCTTATAAATTCAATACCGATTTCTCTTGACTTCCAAATCTTCTAAATAGAATTTTAAGAATTCACTTACACATTTTTATTTCAAAACCATTTTGAAATCATAAATAACACTTACCCACTTGGTATATCAAATCAAACCTCCGTATTTCAAAACAACTTGGTTTTACAAAAACAATTTCCCCTTTTGAAATTTCTGAACAAACTTGTTTATCAAACAAGTCCAAACAAATAATCATACCAAACCACCCCGGTAGCAATCCATCACTTAGAAACTCAAAAATGAATACTGATTATGGCGCCATCATCATCAGGATCATTTTCCAGCGACTGAAGTGAGTTCAGTGCTTCCTTACTTCCATAAATTTATTTCAAAAAAAAATTCTATTCAAAAATATTTCCAAAATAATAATCCATTTTTCCTTCAAATACTTTGGAAAACATTTCAAACAAAATTCCCACGATTTAAAATTCCTAATTTTTTTTCGTTCAAATACATATAAAAATATTTTTTCGAAATTCCTGGGATTTAAATTCTAGTTTAAATCAAATTTTGATTATGTTCCATTGTATTATTTCATACTTACATAATTCTATTTGGTTATAAATATAGACCATTGCAAATTTTAGATTCTTATTTGATTATAATATTAACAACCAAACATCCAAATATATATAATAATTTTCAGAAAATTATTTCTTTTATATCAAAATATAATTTTGGGTAAAATTATTTTCATTTACCCACTTTAACAACAATACTATGTCGATCTATCTTGTTTAAGAGTCTAGAAACCCCTATCGATACGGTTGTACTTCCCGTACGGACCAGAATTCTTAAACACTCAACCAAAAGTCAACACAATATAAAAACAGTTTTTTATATTCACTAACAATTACGTGCTCATATCTATTTTTACACTCAAACTCATTCTAGATTACTACTGACTCTATTTCAAATAAGTAATTCCCCACCCAAGCTTAGGTTATCGCCAACCTAAGCTCTGATAGCACTATGACAACCCGCCCTTCTCGACCCTCGAAAATCGACACAAATACGCCACTGTATAATATGCCAATGATAGAGTGCCGAAAAATACAGATTGCTGAGGAAAAGAAAGAAGGAGGTAGAAGAAGAGAAAACAAAACAACATCAGAATCTCATAATCATAGAGGAACAATATATAACAGATTAATGACTGATCTTTATACAAAAAGAACTGTATCTATTTTATACATTACATCATCAGAGTACAACACAATTAAATAGCAAATACTGGACAGTTATATTATCTTGTCCTCACTAAAAACTGAATACACATCTTATACTTCACAGCGGAATATACATCAAGTACGTGTGATACTTCTCGCCATCCACCTCACCTTCAGAGCTCCACAACATCCTATCCTGTATTTATAATACTCGGTCTGACCCGAGCATTATAATAAAATAACAGCCGAGTCAGTTTGGAAGACCATCATGAGAAAATACACTCATTTGAATTATTAAAATTTCAAAAATCCTTTGAAAATCAAATGGTATCTCATAACACCGCGCGACAAATAAACGTGTTGGGTTTTTACCTTACGATAACCAAAACATTTGTTATTAAAATCCACTGATACTATAATAGTGTCTAAGTATAATTAATTATTCAAATAGCCAAAATTGTTATATCCATTAAATTCCAGCAATACTAGGTTCTACAATCATGTAGGGAGAATGGATTTCCAACTAATGACTAGGCATTGGGGTACCACCTGTCATAATACCTGGTCTAGATCAGCATACTGAGGACCCCTTTCGATCCTCTACAACACAAGACCAGAGCTACTCCTTACTAGATAGTCGAGTAAGATCACCCCGTGTTTGGGATCAGCAACCGCCCACACAGCCGAATAAAGGGACATTTAGACAGGGATGACCTTACATTAATTGGTTGCTAGCCACTTATCCTTGCTGCGTATCCCCTTATTTTCAATCATTCCCGGTTGATGAGGTTCGAGGCTAAGAGTTACCTTTTTAGAACACATCTCACTTAGAACGCTAATCGTCCTCCTGACGATGTTCTAAAAGCATTCATCCATACGAGGCCGTTCCCGGTCCGAACAGAGCCGAAGCACTACTCCTACTATATCCATTTTAGAATCACCCTCAGGATTAGTAGCGATTAGCACATGCACTTCACTGCTCCATCTTCGACTCCAAGCTCTTGTCTTCATCACAAAAACATACTCGTTGGATCGAAGTGGTTTTCGGATCACAAATCCGATCCCGGTCTCTTCCAAACAACGTTCGCTATTTCCCAATAAACTCAACCTCCTCGGTTCTTTAGGAAATACACAGACAAAAATAAGATCGGACATCGCCTCCTAACTATTAGTGGATGGATTTCCTTATAACGTCCTAGAAAAACGAACGAGTTTATACGTACAGTATAACACCTCGAATGGTAACTGTACCATATAATTCCCATAATCCTCCTAGATATTTCCAAAGTCATATATGGGTCCAGATTTGATAGTCGGTTATTTAACTATCAAATAAACAATCAACTCAACCGATTATTTTATTTCCATCAAAAAACTCCAAATCTTATTAAATTGGATTTTTAATAATTTAAATCACTTTACCCAAAAAAATGCACTTAGAACATTTGAAACAAAACTACTTAAGTCACTTTACTCAAAAGAATAGTTATAAAATTCTGTGATAATTTTCAAAATAAAAATTAAGCCATAAACTATTTTAAAATAATTTTTTATATGAAGTACAAATATTAGAAAATTTCTTTTAAAAAGATAATTCTAGTTTAACTTTAAAATAATTATTACTAAAATTAATTTGAATAACATTTACTTTAAATTCTAAAACAACTAAAAATAATAAATTTCTCTAAAACATCCATTTTTTAAACAACTTTAAAACTTCTAACTTATGCATAAAAATATCCTTTTTAAAAAACATAATATTAATTCACTTTTAAAAAATAATTAGCTACTATAATTAACTTCAATAAATATTTACTTTTCACTTTTAAATAAATTAGATAATAAATTTTCTAAAAACATTCTTTAAAATATTTTTTAAACTTTTAGTTCATGCAGGGAATTCTTTTTTTTTAAATATATTTAGCTTCTAGGAAAAATACACTTTCCAACTTTTACAAATAAAAACACCTTTTTATTTTTAAAACGAATTTGCACCTTTTCTTATACATTCCCACCGTGAATCTATACTTTCAAATTTATCCACTGATAAATATTTCACTTTATTTGTAAACCCAGTTACCAAATTCCCATTTCTCATTATCTTTCAAATCACAGTTTCCAAAACACTTAATCGGTTTCAAACTGATTTCTTGAGTTATATTCCCTTTAATATTTATCTCTCGATTAATCCAAAATCAATTCCTAAATCCATTAACACCAAATTCACCCTTTATTATAATTTAAAATCCTGATTTAAATCTGAAACATCAATTTCATTCTTTATTTCAAAAAATTTCTTTTCATTTCTTTTAAGAAATCAATTCATTTTATTTCAGTATTTAAAATATCAAATATATTCATTCAAACCTTAGCACCGAATAATTTAGATTTCCAGTACAATTTATCACAGGATATCAATAAAACATATCATAGATTATGAAAATAATTTCAATATTTTGAGGAATCCAGTTGGATCCGTCCAATCTGTTTTCCGGCATCCACAGATGTTAGCACACAAATAAAATACCAAATCCCACTTCGAGTGGGACATCGTGGCATAAAGGGTCATACACTATTATGCGGGGAGCATAGGGTCTCATCCGCTATATAATGCAGGAACATCAATCATTCCGATATATATATGTACACACACTACTATATAATATCACATTCAATCAATCAATAATTTATAATTTAAACTAATTTAAATTAATTAGTCATCTAGATGTGAGTGAGATTAACTCACCTTGATTTTAAAACGTCGAGCGTTTCAATTTAAATTAAATCGATCCCGTTCGATTTAATCTAAAATTATCGATTGCTGCAAACGCCTCCAAATCTGCACTGTAGCATAGATCGTGTCACTGCGATTCTTGCACCACCAGTTTCGTCTAATTCTGAGCTTGCATGCATGAGATATGTCATTTTAAACATTTGATATAATTTATAAACAAATTCTTTTTTTTATTGTAACAACCCGCATTTCTCTCGATTTTATATTTAAATATTTTATTTAAATATTTTATCGATACTCAGTATTTAGTCCGAAAAGCTACTTTTTGCATAGGGTTGAATTAGGACTCGGGATCACTTCCATTAAGTTCAAAATGCCGTTTGCGATCTTTTTGAATACAAACTTTGATATGTTTGGAGATAGTGGAATTTTGCCGCTTTTCACTTAGGGCTTTGGTTTGGGCTGAGTCCTATAACCCCACTTATTAACTCAGTCCCAACCCTCTCCTCTTCATTTACTTCCTTTCTATTTTCCTAATACTCAAGCTTTTATAACAATGGAGAGTGGAATGGGAAATTGAAACTCAAGCCCTAGTTTTCTTTTGCAAATCAAGCTCTAGCTCCAAACTAATAGAAGAAACTTTGGTAAGCCTCTTCTTCTTCTCCAACTCATTCTCTTATCAATTTCAGAAATTTCTAAACCTAACTTTGGGAATATTCTTCTTTTTGAGCATAGATTTAAGATCGTTTAAGTTGTGTTGACGAGTGGTTGATTCTCCCTTTGCTTTCAAGCTTCTTCTTCATTATTTTTGTGAAAAGGTGAGATTTTTATCTCACATCTATGCTTATATCTATCTTTGAATGTTGAGTATGAATTCCTAACGCTTATTCATGTGCATTTGCTTTTGGTTTGGATTGATTTGGCGAATATTCCAATTTTTGGTGTTTTGGGTTCAATTCTTTAAAAATCATAGCTTTAATGTCTTGATCATGTTTTTGGTGATGAACCGAAGAGCTTCTATGGCCGGGTAGTCGATTGGCGTAAACCCTTAGTGCCGTTGCTCACCCGATAGCAATTGGGAAGGGAATGGCATTTAGTAGATAGGCATGGGAGTGCTGGCAACAGGCTCCGGTCGACCGAGCTCAGGGTCCGGTCGACCGACCTGCTATCCGAGCACTTCCTGTCTCTGGTTTGGAAGTACAGGTTACAGGCTCCGGTCGACTGTAACAACCCGCATGTTTATCGATTTTATATTTAAAT
Source organism: Allium cepa (assembly GCA_030765085.1). Taxonomy (NCBI): domain Eukaryota; kingdom Viridiplantae; phylum Streptophyta; class Magnoliopsida; order Asparagales; family Amaryllidaceae; genus Allium; species Allium cepa. The sequence goes on from CM060940.1 coordinate 182,276,042, forward strand.
ATTTTATTTAAATATTTTATCGTTCGTCGGATTTTGGTCTGAAAAGCTACTTTTTGCAAACAGTTGAATTGGGACTCGAGACTACCCCCATTGAGTTCAAAATGCCGTTTGCGACCTTTTTGAGTATAAGCTTCGATATGTTTGGAGAAAGTTGATTTTTGCTACTTTTTCCCGCTTATGACTTTGGTTTGGGCTGAGCCAATTAACCACTTACTAACTCAGTCCCAACCCTTTCCAACTCTTCATTACTTCATTTCTAATTCCAAACTCTTTAAGCTTTAGCAACAATGGTGGGAGAGAGTGGAAATTAAAACTCCAAGCCCTAGTTCCTCTTGCTAGCTCAAGTTCTTGCTCCAAATTCAAAGAGAACCCATTGGTAAGCTTCCTCTTCTTCTTCTCCAACTCATTCTCTCTTTGATTTCAGAAATTTCCTAAACCTAATTTAGGGAATGTTTCTCTTTTTAGCTTAGATTCAAGCTTGTTGAGTTGGAATTGAAGAGTGCTTGTTCTTGCCATCGCTTCATAGCTTCTCATTCATTGTTTTTGGGTTCAAAGGTGAGATTTTTAATCTCGCATCTATGCTTATAATTATCTTCGATTATTAGGTATGAATTCCTAACACTTATTCGTGTGCATTTGATTTTGATTTGGATTGCTCTTGTGAATATTCCAATTTTTAGCGTTTTGAGTTCAACTCATTAAAAATCCTAACTTTGATGTTTAAACATGTTTTTGGTGATGCATCGAGGAGCATATAGGGCCGGGTAGTCGATTGGCATAAACCCTTAGCGTCGTTGCTCGTGCGATTGCAATTTGATCGAGAGTTGCACCTCTTTTGAAATAGGGTAGGAAGTGCAAGCATACAGGTTCGGCCGACCGAGCCCCCTGCGCCGGTCGACCGACCTGTAGTCCAGGCACTTCCTGCCTCTGTTTGGAAGTGCTGGTTACAGGCTTCGGCCGACCGAGCCCCTTGGGCCGGTCGACCGACCTGGTGCCCCGGGCACTTCCAACCTCTGGTTCGGTCGACCGACTCAGGGAGTCCGGTCGACCGACCTGCTACTATTTGCCAGATTAGCTTATATTGCTAATTCGTTTGAATATCCAACTTTAATTGATTTATGTTGTCTCCCTTTTGTTGTTGTCATTTATTATCGACTTTGATGACCTTTTCTTTGGGAATTATAGATATATCCACTTTGATGGATTTTATATCGATTTCTTTGGATTTTATTCACGTCTTCGATTGTGAATTTTTATGCCCGATTGTTTCTACAATCACTTCTATGATTTGACACTTTAATCTCTCTCACAACAACAACGGAGGAGGAGGAAAAGAGAGAGATATCTCTCTCAACAAACAACAACGGAGGAGGAGGAAAAGAGAGAGATAACCGTTTTTCAATCTATTAGTATATACAAGCCTTTACCTCACTCGTATGAGAAATCTAATTAAACGACTTAGTAAAACGAGTGGTATGAAACGCTTGCGTTTACTTCGTCGGTTAATTCTTGGACTTGTTCGATTGAAACTCTTGTGACAATTTTCTAGTGGAGATCTACAATTTGTTCGTAAATATTTAAGTTATGCTAGTGGTTATGGGACATGAAGCTAAGCTCATATATTTACTAGCTTACTGTAATTTACACTTCTCTTAGATCATGACGATCATTTTATGATTTAGACTAGCAATTGTGCGATGTCTCTTTGACTGCAAGGTTAGACTAGACCTCATTTGTGTGATTTCGACTCACACATATCTTTTTGTTTGCAAGGTTAGCCTAGACACCATTTGTGTGATTTCGACTCACACATATCTTTTTGTTTGCAAGGTTAGGCTAGACACCATTTGTGTGATTTCGACTCACACATACCTTTTTGCTTTTTGGTTAGCCTAGACACCATTTGTGTGATTTCGACTCACGCATATCTTTTCTGTCTGCGAGGTTAGGCTAGACACCACTTGTGTGATTTCGACTCACATATACCCTTTTTGCTTTTTATTATTTCTGGATTTCGTGTGTTGATTTCTGGAAATTTTATCCTTCACCTATTCTTGTGATTCCTGGATTTCGTGTGTTGAATTCTGGAATTTATGTTTCACCGACTTTTACGATTGGCATTGATATATATGTCATTTATTGTGGCTTGGTGAATGAAATTAGGAGTATGACATTCCTTTTTATCTTGAGTATATTATTGTGATATTGATTAATCTCTTCTTGATTTTCAATTACTTATTTATCACAGCTTGGCATTGTGATTATTATATTTTATGTCATATCTCTTATTATATATCACTTCATCTGATAGACTGATCCGTTTATTATTTTCTTCTTAAATAATACTCGGGTCAGACTGAGATTTTACAGGTGCTTCTGCTTGACTCCTTATCGGACTTTCATCTGATCTTTTGGCTAACTACTTTATATTAGTAGTTTATTTTGTTGTATACACTTGAGATATGGACTCATAGATGTATTCTTTTGTATAGCACGTGTTGCTATTCTTTTGTATTATTGTGGATCTTTTTGTATCTATTTCAGCATTTGTGGGGGGGGGGTATGGGGATATTTTAATTTAGGATAATGAAGGAAATTATCTGTGACTGATTTGTGTTATGTTTATTTCTATATTTCTTTCCGAAGACCTTTATAGCCACTGTGTAGTAGCTTTGAGTTTGTGTCGGTATGTCGGATTCCCTCTTGAGATGAAAGGTTATATTTTTATCTGGCAATATCGGTACTCGCACAAAGTAATTATACAGATGGTCGCTCCTCAACAGCCTTATTCTCCGTGCTAGTTGACAGAATTACACCGCAGTGTTCTTGGCTAGCGTGGGTATAGAGGTGGGGCGTCACATCGACCGAGCACAGGGTTCGGTCAACCGACCTGCTACCCGAGCACTTCCATCTTTGGTTCGGTCAACCAACTCAGGGAGTCCGGTTGACCGACCTGCTCCTATTTTCCAATTTTGCCTATATTGCCTATTTTGTTGAATTTCCAACTTTAATCGATTCGTGTTGTTTCCCTTTTGTTGTTATCATTTATCGACTTTGATGACGTTTTCTTTGGGAATTTTCGAAATATCCACTTTGATGGATTTTATATCGATTTCTTTGGATTTTATTCACGTCTTCGAATGTGAATTTCGGTGATTGATTGTTTTACAATCATTTTTGTGATTTGTCACTTTAAAAATATAAAGGTTTCAATACTGGTAGTAAATATCAAAATTCTTTCATCAAAGCGATTTCAAAACTATTTTGCTAAGCTCTTTTCTTAAACCGTTTTCCAATCTATTAGTATATACAAGCCTTTACTTCACTCGGATGAGAAAACGAATTAAACGGCTTAGAAAAACAAGTGGTATGAAACGCTTGCGTTTGCTTCGTCGGTTAATTCTTGGACTTGTTCGATTGAGCCCTTTTGTGACAATTTCCTAGTAAAGATCTACAGTTTGTTCGTAAATATTTAAGTTAAGCTAGTGGTTATGGGACATGAAGCTAAATTCATATATTTACTAGTTTAGTGTAATTGACACTTTCCTGATGATCAACGACGATCATTTTTGTGATTTAGACTAGCAATGTGCGATGTCTCTTTGTCTGCGAGGGAGGCAAAACCTCGTTTTATGGAGTTTCGACTCAAATTTGTGGGGTAGCAACCCATGGTCTTCGGGCCATTTGTGGTGCTTCGTCTCAATTTGTGATGGTTAGCAACCATGGAATTAGCGTTCCGTTTGTGATACACGTGTTGGTGAGCTTTATGCTCCCGTTTGTGATAGGCCTTTCCCCCTTTTTGTGATTTCTGGTTCGTGTGATGATTTCTGGAATTTGTGCTTCACCAATTTTCGTGATTTTCATCGATAAGTTTTATCAATTTTTGTACATTGGTGAATTCGTGTGTCATTACCTTTTTGTGGATTTGGATCTTTGAGAAGGTTCCTGTGATATTGTTTAATCTCTTGTTGATCATCATTTACATAACTTATAGTAGTATGCCATTATAGTTATTATACGCTTATGTCATATCTTTTATTCTATATCATTTCATCTGATATTTATAGCTACACTGATCCATTTATTATTTTCTTATTAAATAATACTCGGGTCAAACCGAGATATTACAGGCGCTTCTGCTTAACTTCTCACCAAGGATTATTGTCCTAACTTTTGGCTAACTACTTAGATTTGTAGTTTTTGGTTGTAAACATTTGAGATATAGACTCTATGATGTATACTCATTCTTTTGTATAGCACACATTGCTATTCTTTTGGGTTATTGTGGATCTTTCTGACCACTACTCTGTGCACTTTCATGTGTTATATATTCATATCTTTTTCCGCCTTTGTGATATGGATGTCTGTGACTGATTTGCGTTATGTTTATTTCTATATTTGTTTTCGAAGATTATTATAGCCACTGTGTAGTAGCTTTGACTTTGTATCGGCGTGTCGGATTTCCTCCCGAAATCAAATGCATGTTATACCATCCGACATAGCGGTGCTCGCACAAAGCAATTGCACAGATGGTCGCTCCTCAAAAGCCTTATTCTCCGCGCTAGTTGACAGCATTGCTCCGTAGTGTTCTTGGCTAGCGTGGGTATAGAGGTGGGGCGTCAAAGCTTGGTATCAGAGCCAAACTTCGAAACAATATAGAATAATTTAACAAGGATCATCGTCCTAAGTCCTTCTTAGGAGTCGTGCCTTAGGATTTAATTCGAGTCTTCGTACCGATTCATCCTATTTTCTTTATGATTCCTTGTTTTATCTATCAAGATTGCTTGATATTCAATTGGTGAATAACCTTTTTCTTCTTCTTTCTTTCTTTCTAAAGGAAGAGAAATGGTTAGACCTGGCCGTCCCAGCGCTAGTTAATCTAGTGCTACTGCCCAAGATGGAGTTTTTATGTCTGCCCAGCAGCTTCTTGATCTAGTAAAGAATGCTCAAGCAGCCGGTTCTAATCCGAAACCAACTCATCCTAACTATGGATTTGCACGCTTGTGCAACGATTATACCAACTTGGGTGGGAAACCATTCAAGGGTTCTGAAACTATTGTTGAAGTCCAGGCTTGGTTGAGATCATGCGATCGAATCTTTTCTCGCATGAATCTTGTTGATCTTCACCGTGTTCAGGTGGCTTCTAGTATGCTCCAAGAAAGGGCAATAGACTGGTACGAGCTTCTGATTTCTGAAATTATTGAAGCGGATCTTACTTGGGAGAAATTCCGAGAGTGCTTCGAGTTAAAATTTGTACCAAAGCAAAGAAGGTGACATTGGCTTGCCGCTTTATTGACCTTGTTCAAGGTGAATCTTCTGTGATAGACTATGTCGCATCTTTCGAATCTCTTTCCAAATACGGGGTTGAATACATTGACATCCCATTGTAGAAAAATCAGAGATTTGTTTATGGCTTGAACAAGAGTCTCAAAAAGCCATTACTTCTAAAATTAGAAGTTTCTTTTGATCAACTGATTGATATCGCTCTTCGTCTTGAAGAGGCGGATAAGGAAGCGATGTTGAAATTGTGGGTGCCAAACCAAACTTCAACAACAACAAGAAAAGGCCTAACAAATTCAAAGGTCCTTATCCCAATAAGAAAGGGAAGCAAGCAACCCCTGTGGCAAAGACTTCTTCCTTTGGTCATGGGGAATGCTATAATTGTGGTTCGAAGGACCATTACGCAAACAAGTGTCCAAAGTCCCTCTCTTGTCGCTACTGCAAAGGTCCCGGCCATGTTATATCTTTATGCCCTAAGCTTCAGGGCAAGAGGGAGGGAAAGCTGAATGTGGCTCAAGCCCCTGGCAACACATCTCGTAATCAATGTACATCTCATTCTATCCTGGATGGTATTATTAAATTTCGTGATCAACCTATTCGAGTTCTTTTTGATACGGGAGCATCCCATTCTTTTATATCAAAAGAACTCGTTGATACTTTTTCTTTAAGTGTTGTTGCTTTAATGACTTCTTTGAGAATTGCAAATTCGGTTGGTGGATCCGCAACGTTTAGTTTGCTTTGTAAAGATGTGGAGATTATTTTTTGCGATTTTTCTTTCCAAGCCGATTTGCATGTCATGTTTTACTTAGGCTTTGGAATGATTTTGGGAATGGATTGGCTTAACTGTTATGAAGCTCATATCCTATGCCCTGCGCGGACTATTCATCTTCAACATCCTCAATCCGTTAAGCAGATTTCTATTATTCTCAAAGATTCGGATTCCACTTTATCTGCATCTTTATATTCTTTAAATCCTCGTGATGATGATAATGATGATGAGGAAGATGTCATTTCTCTTATTCACGTTGTTCGTGAATTTTCCGATATATTTGAGCCCGTTTTAGGATTACCACCTAAGCGAGCAATTGAGTTCAGAATTAATCTTACCCCTGGAGCTCAACCTATTACTCGTCCTCCTTATCCTTTGTCTAATAAAGAAAATGAGGAGATGCACATACAATTATCCGATTTGGAAACGAAGCAATTTATTCGCTCTAGTTCCTCGCCTTGGGGAGCTTCGGCTATTTTTGGGAAGAAATCTGATGGCACACTTAGGCTTTGCATTGACTACCGCAAGCTTAATGATCTTACTATCAAAAATAAATATCCTTTACCTCGGATTGATGACCTATTCGATCAACTTAGTGGTGCTAGAGTCTTTTCACAATTGGACTTGGCAACCGGTTTTCATCAGCTTCGTATTGCAGAGGATAGCATTCCTTTGACATCGTTCCGTACTCGATATGGATCTTATTAATGGCTTGTTATGCCATTTGGTTTAACGAATATTCCGGCTTATTTCGTTGACCTTATGAATTGAGTTTTCAAAGATTTTCTCGATCGATTTGCTCTCGTCTTTATTGATGATATTCTTGTGTATTCAAAAACTGAGGAGGAGCATGAAACGCATCTTCGGATTGTATTGGAAACTCTTAGGAGTAATCAATTAAAAGAAAAAATTTCTAAATGCCATTTTTGGCAATCTAGTGTGAAGTTTATCGGTCATATTATTTCCGAATCCGGAATTTCCGTAGATCTTTCAAAGATTGAAGCGATTCAAGATTGGAAGAGACCGGAGAGTGTGACGGAAATCCGTAGCTTCCTTGGATTTGCGAGTTATTACCGTCATTTTATCAAGGACTTTTCAAAAATTGCCGTTTCTCTCACTAGCTTAACTAAGAAAGGTGTTAAATACATTTGGTCGGACAAATGTGAAACTTCTTTTCAGAAATTAAAAGAAATCCTTTCTGATGCTCCTATTCTTGTGATTCCCGAGGGGAATCAAGATTTTATTGTTTATACTGATGCTAGTCGCGTTGGTTTGGGTGCCGTTCTTATGCCAAAAAAACGTGTTATTGCTTATGCTTCTAGGCAATTGAAGCCAACAGAGACTAGATATGCCACCAATGATTTAGAACTCGCGGCTATCATTTTCGCCCTTCGAATTTGGCATCATTATCTTTTGGGAGAAAAATTTGTTCTCTATACCGATCATAAGTCTTTGAAGCATCTATTTTCTCAAAAGGAACTAAATTTGCGTCAACAACATTGGCTCGAATTTCTTGCACCATATGATCTTGATATCCTTTATACTCCTAGAAAGGGAAATCGAGTTGCGATGCACTTAGTCGCAAGCAACAAGTGGTTGTTCCCATGATGATATCCGAATGGAATGATCTCGAGGTTTTATCCACTTTGTGAAATTCGAGACCGTGTTTCCGATTTATGTTCATCTCTTGTTTTATGTAGCCTTGAGGCTCATCCTTCTCTTCTAGACCGCATTTCTTGAAGCTCAAAGGCTAGATCCCGAATTGGCTCTTCTTGGCCAAAATATTAAGGATAAAATTGATGTTAAAGTTTGAAAGACTTTGATATCGATTGTCGTGGCGGCATTCGAAAATTTGGTAGACTTATCGTGCCAAATATTAGTGATCTTCGTAAAGATATTTTACAAGATTCTCATCATTCTAAATTTACCATTCATCCCGGTAGTAGTAAAATGTACGCGAATATGAAGCGGCTTTATTATTGGAAGGGAATGAAATCTGATATTTCTAACTTTGTTAAGTGTTGCATGACTTGCCAACTTATCAAGGCTGAACATCAAAGGCCCGGTGGGTTATTGCAACCTTTAGACGTTCCAATTTGGAAGTGGGATCAAATTTCCATGGATTTTGTTGACGGCCTTCCCCATTCTTGTTCGGGTCATGATAGCCTATGGGTTATAGTTGATAGACTTACTAAATTTGCCCATTTTATTCCCGTTCGGTCTAACCGAACCATTCCTGTTTTGGCCAAACTCTTTATCAAGGAAATCGTTAAATTGCATGGAGTTCCTACTTCTATTGTCAGTGATCGTGATCCATTGTTTACTAGTGGATTTTCGAAGAGTCTTCAAAAAGCTTTAGGAACGAAGCTTAATTTTAGCATCGCTTATCATCCCCAGTCCGATGGACAAACTGAGCGTGTGAATCAAACTCTTGAAGACCTTATTCGTGCTTGTGTTCTTGATTTTGGTGGAAGTTGGGAAGATCATATTTCTCTTGTTGAATTTTCCTATAGTAATAGCTTCCAATCAAGTATTGGTATGGCACCTTTCGAGGCACTCTATGGAAGGCCATGTCGATCTCCTTCTTGTTGGCTTGAGGCCGGTGAGAAGCTGGTTTTTGGTCCAGATTTTATTCGTGATTCCACAGATAAGATTGATCTTATTCGTCATAGGATGAAAGAAGCCCAAAGTAGACAGAAATCCTATGCCGATAACCGAAGAAGGAAATTAGAATTTTCTGTGGGAGATCTTGTGTTTATTCGTGTTTCACCTATGAAGGTTGTTGTACGTTTCAGTCGATCGGGAAAATTAGCGCCTTGATATATTGGGCCATTTCCTATCACTGAACGTATTGGTTCCATGGCTTATCGCCTTTTATTACCGGCTCAGTTTTCTTCTATTCATGACGTGTTTCACGTTTCTCAACCAAGGAAGTGCCTTCGAGATTCCGATTCTATTATTGAGCCCGGTGTTGTGGAAGAAATTGAAGTTTCACCCAATTTAACTTATGAGCAGCATCCTATTCGAGTTATTGCTTCGGAGGTTAAACGCCTTCGAAATAAAGATGTTCCGCTTGTGAAAGTTCAATGGTCCTCAAATCCTAAAGATTGCTCTTGGGAATCTAGAGAGTTCATCGAGCGAGCACATCCGGACTTACTTTCCAGTGCTCTTTAAGGTGAACCTTTTATTTCAAATTTCTTTTGTGATGAATATGCTCTCATGGTTGTTACTATATATCTTCTTCTTAAATATTGCGAGGACGCAATTTCTTTTAGAAGGGGAGTCTGTAACAACCTGCATATTTATCGATTTTATATTTAAATATTTTATCGATACTTGGAATTTAGTCCGAAAAGATACTTTTTGCATAAGGTAGAATTAGGACTCGGGACCACTTTCATTGAGTTCAAAATGCTGTTTGCGATCTTTTTGAGTATAAACTTTGATACGTTTGGAGATAGTGCAATTTTGCCACTTTTCACTTAGGGCTTTGGTTTGGGCTGAGCCCTATAACCCCACTTATTAACTCAGTCCCAACCCTCTCCTCTTCATTTACTTCCTTTCTATTTTCCTAATACTCAAGCTTTTATAACAATGGAGAGTGGAATGGGAAATTGAAACTCAAGCCCTTGTTTTCTTTTGTAAATCAAGCTCTAGCTCCAAACTAATAGAAGAAACTTTGGTAAGCCTCTTCTTCTTCTTCTCCAACTCATTCTCTTATCAATTTCAGAAATTCCTAAACCTAACTTTGGGAATGTTCTTCTTTTTGAGCATAGATTCAAGCTCGTTTGGGTTGTGTTGAAGAGTGGTTGATTCTCCCTTTGCTTTCAAGCTTCTTCTTCATTGTTTTTGTGAAAAGGTGATATTTTTATCTCACATCTATGCTTATATCTATCTTTAAATGTTGGGTATGAATTCCTAACGCTTATTCATGTGCATTTGCTTTTGGTTTGGATTGATTTGGTGAATATTCCAATTTTTGGTGTTTTGGGTTCAATTCTTTAAAAATCATAGCTTTGATGTCTTGATCATGTTTTTGGTGATGAACCGAAGAGCTTCTATGGCGGGGTAGTCGATTGGCATAAACCCTTAGTGCCCTTGCTCGACCGATAGCAATTGGGAAGGGAATGGCATTTATTAGATAGGCATGTGTGTGCTGGCAACAGGCTTTGGTCGACCGAGCTCAGGATCTGGTCGACCGACCTGCTACCCGAGCACTTCCTGCCTCTGGTTTGGAAGTACAAGTTACAGGCTCCGGTCGATCGAGCTCAGGGTCCGGTAGACCGACCTGCTACCCAAGTACTTCCATCTTTGGTTCGGTCAACCGACTTAGGGAGTCCGGTTGACCGACCTGCTCCTATTTCCCAATTTTTCCTATATTGCCTATTTTGTTGAATTTCCAACTTTAATCGATTCGTGTTGTTTCCCTTTTGTTGTTTTCATTTATTATCGACTTTGATGACATTTTCTTTGGGAATTTTCGAAATATCCATTTTGATGGATTTGATATCGATTTCTTTGGATTTTATTCACGTCTTCGAATGTGAATTTCTGTGATTGATTGTTTTACAATCATCTTTGTGATTTGTCACTTTAAAAATATAAAGATTTCAATACTAGTAGTAAATATCAAAATTCTTTCATCAAAGCGATTTCAAAACTATTTTATTACTAAGCTCTTTTCTTAAACCGTTTTCCAATCTATTAGTATATACAAGCCTTTACTTCACTCGGATGAGAAATCGAATTAAATGGCTTAGAAAAACAAGTGGTATGAAACGCTTGTGTTTGCTTCGTCGGTTGATTCTTGGACTTGTTCGATTGAGCCTTTTTGTGACAATTTCCTAGTGAAGATCTACAGTTTGTTCGTAAATATTTAAGTTAAGCTAGTGGTTATGGGACATGAAGCTAAATTCATATATTTACTAGCTTAGTGTAATTGACACTTTCTTGATGATTAACGACGATCATTTTTTTGATTTAGACTAGCAATGTGCGATGTCTCTTTGTCTGCGAGGGAGACTAAACCCCGTTTTTTGGAGTTTCGACTCAAATTGGTGGGGTGGAAACCCATGGTCTTCGGGCCGTTTGTGGAGCTTCGGCTCAATTTGTGATGGTTAGCAACCATGGAATTAGCGTTCCGTTTGTGATACACGTGTTGGTGAGCTTTATGCTCCCGTTTGTGATAGGCCTTTCCCCCTTTTTTTGATTTCTGGTTCGTGTGATGATTTCTGGAATTTGTGCTTCACCAATTTTCGTGATTTTCATTGATAAGTTTTATCAATTTTTATGCATTGGTGAATTCGTGTGTCATTACTCTTTTTGTGGATTTGGATCTTTGAGAAGGTTCCTGTGATATTGTTTAATCTCTTGTTGATCATCATTTACATACTTATAGTAGTATGCCATTATGGTTATTATACGCTTGTGCCATATCTTTTATTCTATATCACTTCTTCTGATATTTATAGCTAGACTGATCCTTTAATTATTTTCTTATTAAATAGTACTCGGGTCAGACCGAGATGTTACAGGCGCTTCTGCTTAACTTCTCACCAGGGATTATTGTCCTAACTTGTGGCTAACTACTTAGATTAGTAGTTTTTGTTTGTAAACATTTGAGATATAGACTCTATGATGTATACTTATTCTTTTGTATAGCACATGTTGCTATTCTTTTGGGTTATTGTGGATCTTTCTGACCACTACTCTGATGTACACTTTCATGTGTTATATATTCATATCTTTTTCTGTCTTTGTGATATGGATGTCTGTGACTGATTTGTTATATGTTTATTTCTATATTTGTTTCTGAAGATTATTATAGCCATTGTGTAGTAGCTTTGAGATTGTATCGGTGTGTCAGATTTCCTCCCGAAATCAAATGCATGTTATACTATCCGACATAGCGGTGCTCACACAAAGCAATTGCACGGATGGTCGCTCCTCAACAGCCTTATTCTCTGCGCTAGTTGACAGCATTGCTCCGTAGTGTTCTTGGCTAGCGTGGGTATAGAGGTGGGGGGTCACATTTATTTTAGACAAGATCAGGCCATACGTTAAACAAGAGGAGATCAAACCATACGACCTACTACTTCTACATCGCGTGATAGCAGGGTTTTGAAACCCAATACGTCGCCATTTAGGGCTCGACCGATGCCCATTCTCGATCGACTAAGAGTCGATCAACCGAGAACACGTCGTAGCCTAATGCGCCACCTACCTACAGTCCAAAAATGGTGAAGTTCGGCTTCGCAAATGCATAGAAAAATGCACACGAATGCATCACCTCTGCAGCTAATTTCCTCCCTCCATCGATGACGATAGCTCCAACCACCCGTTGGATGAGTAGATCTCTCCATGCCTTACAACTTCCATGTTGAAACCTTTTGAAAATACTGAGTGGATGAGTGGAGATCAAGGGGAGAAGATAGGAAGGTTTCGGCCTTAGATGTCTTAAGCCGACGGTTAAAAGAAAAGGATTAGGGTTCAGCTGTAACGTATTATACAAGCATATATAATAATAGTTTAATATTAAATTCACTTTTAAACAACTTTTCCAAACGACGCATGCCTATAGGAGTTTTTAATGTTTTACTCACATCTTGAACACAATGGAATGTATTTCAGAGGCTAATTCGGTCATACGTGGAAGATAGCTTTTTGAATTGAGTTAAAATATTAAATTTTCGATTTGAATTTCAATGCGTTTCTCACCCGCATGAACAAACGATAACTCCAAATGCTACGAAAATTGAAACCCAATAATAATACACTATTATGGATCCAATGGAACTGGTTTCGTTGAATTCTGAGACTGTGCCCCGGAAGGCTATTTTAACTCGCCGACTAATTTGAGCGATTTTCAAAATCATCGAAATCATTTAAAATTCACTTTTAAAACTTTACTAACTTAATTATAAACCATATAGAATTTATATTCACATTAGAAATGATCCTGATTCATTTTAAATCAAAATCCGATTATTTACATTATTACTATATATATTAAATTCCACTATTAAATTAATATAAATATTCCAATTTTAACTTATCAACTTTTGATTCCATCCAAAAGTCCAATACTAAAATTCAAATCAAACTAGACTTAAAATAAATTTTAGAAATCATTTTCATATCATTTGTTTCTTAGATTTACAAATTATCTCAATTCTAAATATTAAATTACTATTTATCCGAACTAATTAAATTGCCATATTTGAAATTATAACAAATTTGTCGATTCAACCAGAATCTTCGTATTTCAAAATCAATTTATAATACACATTCAACATTTAAAATAAATTAAATGTTCAAAAACTAACGACCAAAATTCTAGGTTGTTACATATATCTTTTGAATTCAAATGGCCTATTTTTATTATTCCAACTTTCCATATATTCACTGATTGTTCTTATATGTTGGGCCTCTTCCACTTTTGTTCAATCTTTCTATACTAAAAAAAAAACAAAAAAATTAACGAATAGTTTACAGAAGTTTAGATATTTTGCCTACTGGTATTCACTTTTTCCTGCTCGTATACACTTTTGTCTGCCTTTCAATTGTGAGGATATAATATATTATATATGTATAAAGTTATATTTGCATTGCCACCTCTTTTGTAAAAATATATTATATATAACATGAAGCTAGTATAAAACTAGGAAGGTTGTTCGTGTCCTCTCTCTCAAACCCCCTCTCTACCGTAAGTAGCCCATCAACCTTCATTTTGCCTCCCTTCGACCAATTCTACACCCTCTTCATTAAGCATGCAACCACCTTTTGTTGTGAATTAAAGAGCACCTGCCTCACTGCAGCTAGATCCACCTTCGTTTGACACTTCACGTCAGAACCGTTATTTTTCTGCCTAGCACCACTTCTGCCTTAACCCATCCATAGCCTGACAACCAAAACCACTTTCCACCCGATTGCATTGCCTATCCACTTCCCATTCACCGATAACCACAAGCATACCATCGACCCTTCGACTTTACCTCTCACACGTGCAAACCCAAATAGCCACAGCAAATGCCACCACCTGTCCTTCCTCCTCAGCCTGTTTCTACCCTCGCCCCTCTCTGACCCAACTCTTCTCACCACAAGCTACCACTTCATCTTCCCTGACGCGTGGACATTAGCTAGCAATCCAAACCCACCTCCGCTTTAGTCCGACCACACCATAACTTCCTCGGTCCAGAAGTAGATTCCCAAGCAACATGCACCTCTGAGAAAAAAAGTAAATATATTTATAAAGACATTCACATGTAATTGCTTTGAGATCCTACTCACGCCTCCTGACCGTATATTGCTCGGCCTCCCTCCATAATCAAGGTCTGCATAATTTACAAATCTTATTGGAAATCCAATGCATTTAAAAGTCATTATATGCTCAAAACTTGTGTATATATGAAACCGTGCATATAATATGTTTATGTCTATATTAACGTAAATATTCTAAGATGCATGTTTATATATAGAAACAGATTCATTTACTTTAAATTCATGATTTTGAATAGATTTTTGCAATGATTTTTAAAAAAAATACACACACACAATTTATTAAAGATTGATTTGTAAGTATTGATTTAAAACGAAAAGAAAAAAATAGTGATATATAGATAATTTGATTTTATATATATGTGTTTTATAAATATCGATTTGAAAATATAATATGAAGATTTTATCTTAATATGTGTTTTAAATTGAATATTGATTATTAGAGAAGAAAATAATAATATAATTTATATTTTATTTCCATCGAATCTAGTCTATCTTGCTTTGCTTCTAGTTTCGCCGCTGCCTAGAATTGATTGTAGCAGTTCATTGCTTTGATTCATCACTTATTCATGTGCTTATCCCATCTTCTCTAGCCTCGAAAGGTGAGCAATCACTCGTGATTAACATTCTTATATTTATTAAATTTAATTCCCATGAAATGACGATTGAAATATGCTATTAAATTTGAATTATTTAGTTATTTAATTGTTAAATATGATATGCCATCATCTGCAATTTTTCACCTATGACATATGACACCATAACCTGTTATATATATTATATTTAAATTTATTACTGATGATATATGCCTGTTGCTGATACGATATATTATTATCGTATTTGTCCTCACACAAAAGTTCCTTATTAGTTTAGAATTCCCTATGGGTTGAAATGATACACCCGAACGATATTATAGATTAAGGGAAAATCGTTACGGGTTGAAATGATAAACGAAGCGATTTTCATTAATTTTGAATTCTGGGATTGCAGGTTGAAATGACATATACCCGTAAGTATTAAAATTTAAATTGCGGATCGAAATGATAAATATTAGTATCACTTGACCATAGGATAGAAAATGATATAGGGACACAGTTGGTCTATTTTGAAAAAATGATTTCCAGAGTTTGAAAGAGAATATATAGATTTTATTAAATATTGATTTTTAAATTAAAATATAAAGAACTTATTTTAATATATATGTAAAATTTAGATTTTTAAAATTATATGTTTTGGAATTTTAAATTTATAAGTTAGTTTGAAAATATAATTTTAAGATTTTTCTTATAATTTTATTATTTTAAAAATATATAAAATAAGATTTAATACAAAATACATATAATAATAAGGTTTAATTTAATAAAATTTAATTTAATTGGTTTATAATATGCTTAAGTGTTTATTAAAATTTATATTAAAATTTTAAAAATAGATTTTCAGTAACTTTAATTATAGTGGTTGGGAAGATAAATTAATGTTGACTTGGAATTTAAATTGGTTAATAATTGAATATAAATAAGAATCGATATAAACTCATTGATTTTGGGGTTTTGAGAAATATGATTTATAACTTGATTTGATAAAAAGTGATTAAATGAATATTCTCAATTTTAAATAAAATTGAGACCGAGTATTTGATATTGATTTAAATTTATAAAATGATATTTTTTAATTGTTATTAAAATGATTAACTGGATATTTTCCAATTTGAATAAAATTAAAGTTAAATGTTGAAATCTAAATAAAACTTATATTGAAATGTTTGATTATTTAAACTTCAAATCTTATTGGAATTGAAGAGATAGTCCAAACTCGGATTTGAAATCGACAAAGATTGAAATGGGTTTTCAAGATGTTGAATTGAATTGAAATTAATGAACTGGGATTGATTCAAATTGAATTTTCATAATTTAAGTTGATTTTAATCGATTTATGAAATTGGAGAAAACTATTTTTAATATATAAAAATAATTTTAATTTATAACTATTTTAATTTATAAATTATTTTAATATATAAACAATTTCAATTTATAACTATTTTAACATATATATACACTAATTTCAATATATAAACCGTTAAAGTTGGAAGTGTTATGATTTGAAAAGTGTTATGATATCAAAAGTGTTATGACTTTGAAAATGTTTTAATTTTGAAAGTGTTACAATTTTAGAAATGAAAATTATTTAAAGTGAATAATGATGTCGAATTAATATGGTTTTGAAATGAATATGATATTTTGATATGAAGTATGAACTATTTGAAATGAAATGAACATGGTGTGAAATAAGCGTTTGATGTGGCTAAAATATGAGCTATACCGGGCCAAGTGGGGTCATTCCACCTATCGAGAAAATTTCTTCGATACCATTCTATTGCTTTTGTGATTTGATTGGGTGCACCTTTTATTTGGGAGGGTGTCACAAGGTGGGCGGTAGTAGCTGTTATTCGTTACCACCAGTCCGGGAGAGAAAATGATATTTCTACCCTGGCATTGCCCCACGTGCCTTATCACATGCCATATCGCGCCTTCTACGAGTTTGTTTTGTACCATACCCATATGGTGTCCTCTGGGTAAACCACCGGTTTGGTGGAGTGTATGACATTGTATAGGCTACAGGAATACATAAAATGTGTTAAGGGTGATATGGGTAACGCCTTAATGCTATTTTAATAGTTTACTTTACTGTAGACATATTATAATAGCATATATTACTACATAGTAGATAGTTCCATTTCTATCTTTTCACTTTTCTATCCCTTTCTTTCTTCTTAATGATGCGTCTTTCTATGGAATGAAAGGCGGGTCATTACATTGTGGTATCAGAGCGCTAGGTTGAGTGAATACCTAGACTCTGGAGTGCTGTCCTTCTTGAGAGAGCGTATTTGTAATTTTGTGTGTGTGTATATATATATATATGTGTGTGTATATATATATATATTCATTTCCACCTATTTGATTGGGTTACCTGTTCAGGTTTTCCAATGTAAGTTCTAAAGGTAGATAGGGTAGTGGTGTGTGTAACACAACTACCAATGGTTGAAGTCCGAGTGTATGAGGTTGGAAGTGAATCTGCTAGTGCAGTATTGCGCATCTTGGGTAGTTTTGCAGTTTGGTGTGAAGGATTTCACCGATCTCTGAAGGAAATCTTTTCAAGGTTCGGAGTTTATCTTTGGATTGTAAGCTTGGTTGCACTCGTGCAAATGGATTTTCTTGAGCTTGGATCAGTAAGTAGTGCTGAAGCTAGCAATGGTATCTTGGCAACCGTAGGAAGGAGTTCTGTCTGTATTTGAGTTGAGACTTAGTTTGGCAGAGTATTTGTGCTTGGTTCGAGGTCGAGTATCCTGAGGGATAATTGTCTTCTGAAGGCTCTATTGTGGAGGTGGCTGATGTAGCTTTGTGATTCGATGAGCTTTTGGATAAGAAAGTCTTTGGCAGCAGTATCAGCTTAGAGGTGTTGTGTGTGCTATCATGATAGTTTCTTGGCTTAGCTGTATCCTAGAGTGGAGTCCGGAGGTGGTAGAGTGGCCTGTTTCTCCGTTGGTTCCGAAATCTCTGTGATTCTTTTGTTAGTAGGCCGGGCAGATGGTGGAGCTTGTCCATTTCTTCTGGAAGCCCAGCTGGGTGTGAAGTTTGTGGTTGTAGGTGGACCACTAGTTTCTTCTTTTGGTTAGAAGGCTTTAGCTGTTCTGATTAGTGAAGAGAGAATGGTTTCTTGGAATATGAACTGAGTAGAATCGCAAAAGTGACTTGCGATGGATCGGAAGTTCTCTTAGTAATCTTTATTTGGATTGAAGCGTCTTTTGAGGATGTTTGAGTTATCGAAGTGGTTTGGTATTTTCTGGATATCTTCGAAGGAGTCAAGATTTGCATCCGCATCAGGAGATTGAATTCTGTATCGACTGGGTTCTTGGAGTTTTATCGGTGGTTTAGCATAGAAGGAGGGCTCTTTGAGAGAGAGGTCTGGTTAAGTCAGCAGGATTTATCGAATCAAGATTTCTGGTTGAATTTTTGTTGTGGTGTTGTGACCAATTCGGATAGGTCACTGAGACTTTATGGAATTTGATGAACAATGTTCCAGGATGGGTTGATCAAGTTTGTACTTGTGTTCATCAACAGCATTCTCAAATCAGAGTTGCGCAGCGGAAGCATAGTGGCAGCTATTCCAGAATAGAAGAAACACCGATTCTTCGGGAATTTGAGTTTTGTCTTGGATCATAGGATTTTTATAGGAGTAGTATGTGTGAAGTCTTCTGATATTTGTAGTAGAGTTTGTGTGGTGGATTTTGATGGATTTTGGGAGAACCATTTTGATGAGTAAGATCTATAGATCGTTTATTTCTTTGTCCAGATTTGGTCCGTGAAGCGTCTGCGAAGATTGGACTGATCTAGAAGGTTGAAGGCAGCCCAGGATCGACAGGAGAGATTTGTGGATAAGAGTATTGGACCTTTCTGTTTTCTCTTAAGGGTTAAGTGTTTGGTCTACAGGACTGAATTTCTAGTTTGGACGGCTGGAATTTGTTATGTTTTTCACGTATCTATGAGGGAGTACGTGTATGGTCTATCACTGGTTTTAGAATATGTAGTTCTGGGAGATTTGGAAGTTGATCAGGACCTGTATGTGGTCCAGTTTCCTGTTTAGATTTGTAGATCTAGATACATAGGAGCTCTAGATCTGAGTGGTATAGCTAGTTTAGGTTCTATAGGGCGAGTGTCCCGGTGTTTGTACCTGGGAAACTCCAGGGAATCCTATCTAGAATTTTGTCTGGATAGTTAGAATTGTTTGTTTGAATTGGTTGCTATGGTTGTTAGTATTTGGTTAATAACATATGGTTGCTATTTTTAAAATTAAAATCTGTATGGGATTATTAAATTACCTTTACTTTAAAATTTTGGGGACAAAATTCTTTTAAGGGAAGAGGAATGTGATGTCCCGGAAATTTGGGCAATATTTATTTAATAATTATTTTAAAATGAGAAATATTGATTTAATAATCTAATTCAAACATAAATTATCTTGTAAAAACTAATAATTATTTAGTTGACTAATGTTATTCTTTTCAAAATTTATAATAATGATAATTTAATATTTGGGAATTTTATTCTTTTCAAAGGTTAAAACATTTAAAAGATAAAATTGTCTTTCTAAGCTTATTAAAAGATATTTTATTTATAATGTATATATGTGCATACATTGTAAATAGAGAATTTGATTTCAATTTAAAATTTAAATTTAATAAAGGTATTTTCAAATTTATTATATATATATATATATATATATATAGATGTATAACTTGTGAATTGGTTAATTTGATTTTAATTAGTATAGAAACTTTTTTTTAAAAAAAGTTTGTTTTAAAAATCTTTCTTATATTTTCAAAAGAAATATAAGTAAATATTTATTTTGTTTATAAATATAATAGTTTAAATTGTATTTTTATAATAAAAGTTTATTTTGTTTTCTTTTAAAAATTGTTTTGTTTTGAAATAAACTTAGTTCATTTATATTAGAATATAATATTTGATTTGAAACATTGGAATAAAATTGTATTCAACATTCTTTTTCTTCTAAAATTTTCTCTTTTGAAAAATTTAGTTTTAAAAATATTATTTTAAAAATATTCAAATAAACATTTAAGATGAGTAGTTTTATAAAAGAAATTTATATGTAAACATGTAAGGCTAAATATAGATAAACATTTAAAAAATGATAACATAAATTAGAAATTTTTTTAGAAATGAACTTAAAAACATTCATAAATTAAGAAATCTATTTTTATATTAAAATGCACATGTGTCAGACATTTAACCCATAAGAAGACACTTGTAACCATTCTATAACATTTGATAACAAGTGGCATGTTAATTTATTTTTGAAAATAATTAATATAGATAAGAAAACTTAGCAATGCATTTTTGTTCAAACCATTATCTTCAAATGAGAAATCTAAAAATCATATTTTAAGTAAAAATCAAAACCAATTATGCAAAACCCAAATTCTGTTTAAAATCCGCGAACAAAATTCAATCTGCAAAATTTGAGATCTATAATCTATTGAAGTTCAACTTCAAATTCAAGAAGATGGGTCAGCTGCAGTTTTGAGAGTAACTTCAACCAGCTAATGCAAACCCAGATTTTCAACTTGAAATCAACAGATTCAACTAGCAAATGCATATTCAAAGCTGCTCCTGGAAAGTATGAGTTTGCATCTGAGTTGCTTCTCTGCTTCTTCAATTAATAGGTGAGTAAATTTCTTTGTTAAAAACAGTTTTCTTTTAAAAATCAAAGCTAAAGTAAATTTACAGCACTAAAGATTCTAATGCAAACTGTTTAAAAAAAAAATCAAAATGCTATGATTTGAACTGCAGTGCCTTCATTTTTGGTGAATAACTCACAATTTTAAAGGTTGATTTAAATTATCTGTTGCATGTGGAAATGAGAATGTTTGTGTGATTGTATCGTAATGAAAATTTGTGTATACATATATAAATCCGGAATCTATCTGCATACCTGTTTGTTTTAAAACTAAGATTTTAAATTAAAAAAACCCTTTACCTCTGGATTTGATCTCTGTTAGATATTGATGTGTAAACAAAATGATGTTTGTTTAGTATGAAATTATGGTTGTAAATTAAAATTTAGTTTTATTAAGAACTGTTGCCTCTGAAACACTAACAACAGTCAATAACTTCAAGAAGCAAGCATGTCAAACATCTTTAATTATTAAAACAAGTTTATAACTTGAATGCATGTTTGAAAACAAGAATTTTAAAACAAATATCACATTTTTACATTCACTTGGGAGTGGGCATTTCCGAGTTGAACCAAATTGGGGTTTTTGGCTTTATATGGTGATCTAGTGGATTTTGGATGCTGTGGTTCTTCCTGGAGGTGGAGTACTGTTGGGTGGGTGAAGGAAAATTTTCAGGTGAATGGCTAGGGGTCGGTGGCGACCGTGGTTAGCTATTTTCAGGTTCTAACCCTAGTTTTTAGGGGGTAGAAGTTTTATTGGTTCTCTGATTCTCTATTGTACCGAGTGTTGCTATACTTTAGGGATTGGAAGAGGAGTCGTAGATGGAGCGATGGCCAGGAGTCGCAGTGATTCAGATGGTCGGAGGTGTGATCGTGAGTAGTTGACAGGTTTGAGTTTTGAGTGCTGTGGTGTTTCCAGGATGGCTTGCTCAACTGGATTTTAAATTTCGAGCTGCAATGGATTCATGGAGGTCGTGATCATGTGGGATGATGCTCGATGTCATGGTGAAGAGTAGTGGGGTGGCTGTAGATGGCCGGAGCGCCGATGCATATGCACCGTGCATGTTTGTTCTGATGGACTTGTTTGGGTTGGTACAGGGAGATGACCCGAAGATGGTCTCGGGTAGATCGTGTAGTTACTCGAAGTACTTAGGTTGGGAACTCGAAGCAGATGTGGGGAGGTCTAGGGTAAGTATGGGTTCAGGTTTTGTAAACCTGAAAACTGTGCAGTGTTGAAATTTGAATGAAATTCAAATTTTATAAGCAGGGATTTAAATTAAAAGCTTAAGTTAAAAATTTGAATTCAACTGAACTGTAACGACCGGTGTTTTCAACCATTCGCATCCGCACATGTCGGACTTGAATTTTTCAAAATACCGCGTTGTAAAAATAAATTTGGCAAAACTCAGAATATGCAGTAAATAAATCACAGAATCACAGACATAGATATCAGAGAAACTCGCAGCGGAATTTAAAATACTTAGTGCTTCATGAAGCCACTATAAAAAAAAACTCAACCAAATAAAAATTACATAGTTTTAAATCTCCAATACAGTTTAAAACTTCAATAGAAATCCAAATATTCCAAAGTCTTGATTTCAAAATAAGATATAGACTGGAAGATTGGCCGGCAGCTCGAAAGATCTACAGAATGTCCTAGCTCCGGGGAGAAAGCTGAAACTGCAACTCAGGCTGACCCGAGCGTAAAATAAAACATAAACACTCGAGTCAGGACATACACACTTATATAGTGTAAGCTAATTCAAGTGTACTGTAATATAGAGCAAGTAACTTAAAGGATGCTTGGGACCGCCCATCCTCTAAAGATCCGTTAAACTATTTACTATGTAGTATATTGCGCTATTAAATGGTGTCTATTTATAAAATAAACTTACTTTTAAATAGCGTTAAGGCTTTAGATTTTCCACCTTAACACATTTATATATTCCCATAGTCTATACACTACCGTAATCTTCCCCCGTACTGGGCATCGTCAGAGGGCACTCTATAGGTATGGTACAAACCAAAATCGTATAAGGCTCGGTATGGTAAATAACACGGCACAACTAGGAAATGCCAGGGTAGATATACCAATTGCTACTCGGACCGATGGAAATGCGTAGCCGCAGTTACCGCCCACCTCGAACAACACTCCCAAATCAAAGGTGCGCACCAAAACAATCACAAGAGTAATAGAATGGCATACGAAGAAATGCGTTCGATCAGAGGTGCTACCTCATTAATCCGAGAATCGCTCCTGTTTTAGCCACCTTATGCCAACTCATGGGAGTCGGGTCCACGTATTTACCTTAAAGGAACCGTCACCACCATCCTACTTCATTCTGGAATCTCCACCGCGTACACGGTTGGTAAAGTGGTTTTCGGTATCGACAGAGAGTATGCCAGATATCCGATCCCGGTCTCTTTAACAACCAAACGTTATTATAACCCGTGGTTACAACTTTAAAAATGGTATTTACTTTATATAATCAAAATATATTTCCAATACTACAATATCAAAATATTGTTTTTAAACATTGGTCATTTTAATATACCATTTAAATCTATTCAATTTATTTAGGAATTAAATTTTCTTTTCTCACCTTCTAAAATTAAATTCTTCCATAAAACCCATTCAAAAAAAAATCAATTCCTTATTTTATTAATTACGTATTAAATTCCAAATTTTAATCCCCTTTTTCCAAAGATTATTTCCACAAATTGATTAAAAATATCAAATTTCAGTTTCTATAGCACTTATGAAATGCTACCTAAAGTTTACAGGTTAAAACAGTCCAATTTTAAAAGACAGCATTTAAATGCTGTAATAGATTAATAACTTAACAATTTAGTTTTAAATTCCAAATATAACTTATTATCAATTATTTTCTTAACTGAATTCTTACTTTTACCAAAACCCAGAATTTCCAAAATAAGTTATATTCCAAAATTTTATTCAAACATTTATTTATTTGTTTAACATTTTTAACTCATTCAAAATCATTATAAATAAAATCCTTTACATACATTTAAATCGGAATATTATATACTTCCAAAATAAATTTAAAATATTTCTGAAAAATACAATAGAAACCACGGGTCTGTATATAGTTTTCTAGCCTAGGTCAAGTGATATGGATTTATATCATTTCAATCCGCAATTTACAAAAACCCCGGGTTCTATCATTTCAAACCCGCAATCCCAAGTTAAATATTTAAAATTAAACAATTAAATAAATAAATGAATAAATAATTATCGTACAGGCCTATCATTTCAGCCTATAACGATCTCAATTTACAGGGAACTTGCAGTGATGATTTAACAGTAAATAAGCATTAAATAATATAACTGCAACTATATTACAACAGATAAACAACTGATGAGGTGTCAATTTAAAATGGGGTTTAACATCATACGTTATATTACAGACAGATGACATTTAATAAATAATTTACAAATACACTTGCGATAATTCACATAAATATAGGTATGTTTGTCTGGTGAGAAATACTCACCTTAAACTGCAGATAATCAGATTCAAACGATTTTACCACTTGATAAAGGATCGTACAAATGGCACGATTAGATTTCCGCGGATGCCACGCCTTGATTCAAATCTAAAATAAGATCCAAATACCAAATACGCGACTTTTAAAATTACGTCAAAGCAAAATTTTCGAAACAACTGGAACGAATAGAATAAAAGAAATTTTGGTTCAGCTTTTGCTCGACTGCCTCACCCCACATCCCGACCCCAACTTCATAGGCTTGGCAATAATATTTATTATTATTATACATTTTATTATTATTATTATTTCCACCGGCATACCCTAACTTATCTAGTTTTGAAAAATATGTATTTACACAAACTTGCGTCTCTGCCTAAACTATTCTTCAATGCAAACTCTCTCTGTTTCTTAATTACAACACGTCTCTGCCACTTCAATTTCAAAACATTGTCGAATTCAGAAACATTAAAATTTAAATTTTTAACCATTCTTAACTTTAAAAATCATATTCCTACTTCAGAAAAATGTTCATTTGGATACCATTTATCTTATGATTAAATAAAATAAGTCAGAATTTCCCAATTGTACTTAACTTGTATATATATTTTTCCAAATAACTTTACACTTAATTTAAAAATACCCACTTCCTAAATAAAACTAAATTCTCATTTATTTACTTAACTTAACAATTTCATTTAAAACCCAATTTCAAATTTTCAAGTTAAGTCATAAATTGAAATTTCACCTTTCCATTTGAAAACAACATTTTCAATTATTTACTTACAAAACACATTCGTTCCGTAATTTTTTTTTCCTTTTATAGTTAATATACACTAAATTTTCTTCACAACTTTATTCATTTAGACATCAATTCAACTATGATTCAAGTTAAATAAAAGTTATTCCAAAATGTTCCATTTCGATCGTCTTTCATTTTATCAATTTAAAGTACATTATTTATTATACCAAACATATCGATTTTCGGAAATAACTTTCATTAAAATTTCTAGGTTAGATTTCAACTCCATATCAAATCAAATTTAATTATTATGTCATTTATCGTAAATAAAATCTTTAAATTTACTTTAAAACCAATTATTAACTTACAAAAATTTACTTAAAAAACAAAACACCTTTAAAATTTTAAAGCCTTAAGTCAAATTTTTAGTTGAATTACATAAATTTTTATTTCAAAAATATTTAAAAATTTTTTGAAAAATATTATAATATATTAACCATGGGCTTGTTCGAGATATAAGCTTGGTTATGAAAACTTAGAGGGATGTGACGTGGTGAAGAAGTAGCCGAGCAAGGCAAAAGGGAAACAGAGAACAACAAGAAGAAGAAAGGGAAAAATTGAAAGAAGAAAAGAAAAAGTAAAACCATTACCTGATTGAGGCTTCAGCACAAAAGAAGAAGAAGGCAAATTTTAGATGCAATATAAAGTTTTTGTGTGAGGCTTTATATATATATATATATATATATATATATATATATATATATATATATATATAAGAAAACAAGTTGAGAGTTATGAAGGCACATGAGATCTTCTGAGATGCGAGTTGCACAATAATGTATATGGGAAGCTTGCGTGATTATAGGAAAACAGTAATCAAATATAATTTGCTTTGAACTAAATAGACTATAAAAAATTTTGATTTAATGAATTCCTAGAATGATGCGTGAATTTAGGCAAGAGATTGATTCTTAATTTATAAAATTCTTTCTTATGTATTCATGGATAAGGCTTGCGAAATATAGGGGACCGAACAAGCAGGCAAGAATGGCAAGTGATAATAAACATTTAGGCAGACCATAAAGTTGTGTGATTTATTATTGCCAGTTATACGAAAATCTTGATTAAATGCAAGCGTTGATTACTTTCCAGTTTCTTTAGTTTGCACGTTATTTTATATGCGTGATTTATGCTGCCAATTTATGAAAATTTGATTTCAACATTTTATACCATTTAATAGTTGCGTGATCAGCTATATGAAATTTTGATCTTTATTAAATGAAAAGGCAAGAATTGGCAAAGATTTTGGAATTTAAAGTCATATACAAAAATTAAAACCCAATTGAAAGCTATGAAAAAGAGTTAACGTTTGTTATAGAAACTACTGACTGATATTTTAATCCATGTAGATATAAATATGATTTTTACAATACGCCAAACTGACGCAATACAAAACACCCAAAATTTATACAAAAGTAACGTTTTTTATTTATACGTTTTTACGTTACTTATATAATTACAATGCATGCCCTTTTTAAATGCGAAATTTAACACTCTGTAAAACACTGAATTTTACAAAGTTATTACTTAAATTAAATTCGCTTACAATTTTTGTATTTTAAATATACAAAATTCATTTTTTATTAAAATTCCAAATGGAGTTGTCTTTTAACAAAATTTAAAAACTTCAAAACTTTCAGTTTATGTTTAGACTTTTAGGAAATGATTTAATCAAATTAATATGTATATAAATTGGGAAGTAAATTTTACTGGAAAGAGAAAAATAACGGATTAAAATTCTATATGTTTTCTTATATATAATCTTATATATATATATATATATATATATATACGGTATTTATTCCCTAAATTTACGCGCCCTTTTTAAGGGGTAACTATCCAGTTCATTTATACACTAAAAAAATTCGAAATTCTGACCATGCTGAGACTCGAACTCGTGACCTGTCGTGAATAGCCCAGATGTCTCAACCACCTAAGCTATTAATGTTTTCTTAATTAAAACTTGATTTTGCTAGAAATTAAGTTATTTACCATCTTCGACAAAACCCCAAATTTCCAAATTAAAGTTAATTCTTAACCATGTCAAAATTTCAGAGATCTTATTATTTAATTAAAAATTTGGTCAATTGTTTTTTTAATCACTTTAAATAAACCCCAAAGTTTTTAAAATACAAGTGAAAAATAGTTGTTAAAAAAATTGGGCTGTTACACTCTCCCCCACTCAGAACTTTTCGTCCTCGAAAAGGAAGAAGGTAGGGGAATAGAAACAACCTGAAAGAAAACTAAATTGAAACTTAAATTAGAATCATTAATCTAAACAATAAAAATTCAATTTTAAATTAATCATTGATTTCATCTATTTATACTTAAAATTTTAACATTTATTTATTTACATATTTACTTGTATAATATCCCTACACAAAAAAATCATTCATTTTTTTTTTAATCCAAATTTTTCACAAGGTATTATAACATTCTAATTTAAAATGTTTAATTTTAGTCCAAATTTGAAATGGTAATTTAACTTAATTTTTAAAGTAAAATTACCATTTCCCAAAATAAAGTAAATTCCCCATTTAGTTTCTTCTTTATTCCAAACTATAATTAAATTTATTTTTCTCAATATTTTTCTCATCTATGTCAAATATTTTTCTCAATATCTAAACCATATAAATTCAATTTAAATTAATTAATATTCAATAATTGATTTAATTCATTTGATTTTTACAGCAGTTAAATCAATCTTAACTATTTCCAAACTAATTATCTTATTATCCAAATATTTTCTAAAATCAGAAATTTGTATAGTCATTTATAATAATCATCTTTTATTCAACAAACTTAATTCTTCTTTATTCCAGATTATTATTAAATATATTCTACTTAATATATCTTATCGCACATATTAAGTAGATTATATTTAATATAACTATTCCAATATATTTCTAAATTTCCTTTAACACCATTTGATATTGTATATTATTCAATTATTATTTTATTTCTATTTACCTCTATTTGTCTTGTTGTAACTAAAACTTTAAATGTATAACATTTATTATAACCACTCAAATTTTTATTTATAAAATCCTTTTATATTATACATTATCCAATTACATAGTTAATTTCTGAATGATTTAGGTAAGTTATATTGGCATGCAATTATACAAGTAAAATTTTCCAACTATATTATTCAAGTTTAAATATTCATTCCAAATTTGACTTTATTTTATCATTAGAATCACCTTTTAACATAAATTTATGAATTAAATTTCCAATTAACTTCTAACCCTTTAGAGATAAATAAATACATACATATAGCATATGTCAAATCAAATTTAAATCATATATCTAAATATATTATAAATTAAGTCATATTTAGAAATTAAAATCAATTAAATTTTTGAAGCAAAACTACAACGTGGTCTCTTTACTTCGATACTCGAAAATGAATGTCGATGATGCTGTAGTCGTCACCGAAATTATTTTCCAACGACAAAGAGAAGAGAACTAATTTTTAAAACTTTAAAATTCTTTGGAAAACAAATTTATATTCGAAAATAATTTAAATAATAATATATCCTTTTAAGACTTTAAACACAAGGTTTGAAACTATCAGCAATTAAGTTCTTAAATTCTTGTTTTAAATCCATTTCTGTTTCCAAATAAATTTATAACCATGTTTTATAGTTCAATTATTTATATAAGACAAAACCAATGGTTTACAAAACCATAAATAAAATCAAACACTATTATCTCTAAACAACTAGTTAAATTCTGAAAATTATACTTATATATAATATTAGATTTTTCCCAAATATAGGAATAAATTTTTTCAAAACAAGGATAGAGATTCAAATTTTGAAGGACTCAAATTAAAGAGAATTTTGATTTAAAGATAAGTTGGAATCAGAAGATCCGATGGTTAAATAATAGAATAAGGAACCAGATAAGTTTATATAAATCGCGGGCAACCTTAACCTGGTCAACCGTGACTTAAAGAGTCAGATCGAATGTAGATTTACCATTCGATCCGAAGAGATAGAGTTCGGAATAACCAAAGATACTAGCATCTAAACCGAGGTTAAATATAAATCGCTGGTGAATCCATGCTAATTGTAAAGGAGTTTCACCCCTTTATTAGAATATTGGCGAGACCGCCAATTCACTATAAAGATCATCCAAAATGGAGTTATGGGATACTCCAGAATCGAAAGAAAATGAATAGTGAGGGACACGAATGAACTTCGGAACCGCAGGGAACGTTCCAAAATTCAAAGGAAATAGAATCAAAAGGAAGAGATTCAAGCTCGAATGAAAGTGATTCTGTAAATCAAATTTACCATACATTCTAAGTTTTTCCTAGAGCCAAAGCTCTGATACCAACTGTAACGACCCGGTGTTTTCAACCATTCGCATCCGCACATATCGGACTTGAATTGTTCAAAATACCGCGTTGTAAAAATAAATTTGGCAAAACTCAGAATATGCAGTAAATAAATCACAGAATCACAGACACAGATATCAGAGAAACTCGCAGCGGAATTTAAAATACTTAGTTGTTCATGAAGCCACTATAAAAAAAAGCTCAACCAAATAAAAATTACATAGTTTTAAATCTCCAATACAGTTTAAAACATCAATAGAAATCCAAATATTCCAAAGTCTTGATTTCAAAATAAGATATAGACTGGAAGATTGGCCGGCAGCTCGAAAGATCTACAGAATGTCCTAGCTCCGGGGAGAAAGCTGAAACTGCAACTCAGGCTGACCCGAGCGTAAAATAAAACATAAACACTCGAGTCAGGACATACATACTTATATAGTGTAAGCTAATTCAAGTGTACTGTAATATAGAGCAAGTAACTTAAAGGATGCTTGGGACCGCCCATCCTCTAAGGATCCGTTAAACTATTTACTATGTAGTATATTGCGCTATTAAATAGTGTCTATTTATAAAATAAACTTACTTTTAAATAGCGTTAAGGCTTTACATTTTCCACCTTAACACATTTATATATTCCCATAGTCTATACAGTACCGTAATCTCCCCCGTACTGGGCGTCGTCAGAGGGCACTCCATAGGTGTGGTACAAACCAAAATCGTATAAGGCTCGGTATGGTAGGTGACACGGCACAACTAGGAAATGCCAGGGTAGATATACCAATTGCTACTCGAACCGATGGAAACGTGTAGCCGCAGTTACCGCCCACCTCGAACAACACTCCCAAATCAAAGGTGTGCACCAAAACAATCACGAGAGTAATAGAATGGCATACGAAGAAGTGCGTTCGATCAGAGGTGCTACCTCATTAATCCGAGAATCGCTCCTGTTTTAGCCACCTTATGCCAACTCACGGGAGTCGGGTCCACGTATTTACCTTAAAGGAACCGTCACCACCATCCTACTTCATTCTGGAATCTCCACCGCGTACACGGTTGGTAAAGTGGTTTTCGGTATCGACAAAGAGTATTCCAGATATCCGACCCCGGTCTCTTTAACAACCAAACGTTATTATAACCCGTGGTTACAACTTTAAAAATGGTATTTACTTTATATAATCAAAATATATTTCCAATACTACAATATCAAAATATTGTTTTTAAACATTGGTCATTTTAATATACCATTTAAATCTATTCAATTTATTTAGGAATTAAATTTTCTTTTCTCACCTTTTAAAATTAAATTCTTCCATAAAACCCATTCAAAAAAAAATCAATTCCTTATTTTATTAATTACATATTAAATTCCAAATTTTAATCCCCTTTTCCCAAAGATTATTTCCACAAATTGAGTAAAAATATCAAATTTCAGTTCTATAGCACTTATGAAATGCTACCTAAAGTTTACAGGTTAAAACAGTCCAATTTTAAAAGACAGCATTTAAATGCTGTAATAGATTAATAACTTAACAATTTAGTTTTAAATTCCAAATATAACTTATTATCAATTATTTTCTTAACTGAATTCTTACTTTCACCAAAACCTAGAATTTCCAAAATAAGTTATATTCCAAAATTTTATTCAAACATTTATTTATTTATTTAACATTTTTAACTCATTCAAAATCATTATAAATAAAATCCTTTACATACATTTAAATCAGAATATTATAAACTTCAAAAATAAATTTAAAATATTTCTGAAAAATACTATAGAAACCACGGGTCTGTATATAGTTTTCTAGCCTAGGTCAAGTGATACGGATTTATATCATTTCAATCCGCAATTTACAAAAACCCCGGGTTCTATCATTTCAAACCCGCGATCCCAAGTTAAATATTTAAAATTAAACAATTAAATAAATAAATGAATAAATAATTATCGTACAGGCCTATCATTTCAGCCTATAACGATCTCAATTTACAGGGAACTTGCAGTGATGATTTAACAGTAAATAAGCATTAAATAATATAACTGCAACTATATTACAACAGATAAACAACTGATGAGGTGTCAATTTAAAATGGGGTTTAACATCATACGTTATATTACAGACAGATGACATTTAATAAATAATTTACAAATACACTTGCGATAATTCACATAAATATAGGTATGTTTGTCTGGTGAGAAATACTCACCTTAAACTGCAGATAATCAGATTCAAACGATTTTACCACTTGATAAAGGATCGTACAAATGGCACGATTAGGTTTCCGTGGATGCCACGCCTTGATTCAAATCTAAAATAAGATCCAAATACCAAATACGCGACTTTTAAAATTACGGTCAAAGCAAAATTTTCGAAACAACTGGAACGAATAGAATAAAAGAAATTTTGGTTCATCTTTTGCTCGACTGCCTCACCCCACATCCCGACCCCAACTTCATAGGCTTGGCAATACTATTTAGTATTACTATACATTTTATTATTATTATTATTATTATTATTATTATTATTATTATTATTATTATTATTATTATTTCCACCGACATACCCTAACTTATCTAGTTTTGATAAATATGTATTTACACAAACTTGCGTCTCTGCCTAAACTATTCTTCAATGCAAACTCTCTCTGTTTCTTAATTACAACACATCTCTGCCACTTCAATTTCAAAACATTGTCGAATTCAGAAACATTAAAATTTAAATTTTTAACCATTCTTAACTTTAAAAATCATATTCCTACTTCAGAAAAATGTTCATTTGGATACCATTTATCTTATGATTAAATAAAATAAATTTTATAAATAAAATATCCAAATTTACTATGAATCATTTGTAAGTCAGAATTTCCCAATTTTACTTAACTTGTATATATATTTTTCCAAATAACTTTACACTTAATTTAAAAATACCCACTTCCTAAATAAAACTAAATTCTCATTTATTTACTTAACTTAACAATTTTATTTAAAACCCAATTTCAAATTTTCAAGTTAAGTCATAAATTGAAATTTCACCTTTCCATTTGAAAACAACATTTTCAATTATTTACTTACAAAACACATTCGTTCCATAAATTTATTTTTTCCTTTTATAGTTAATATACACTAAATTTTCTTCACAACTTTATTCATTTAGACATCAATTTAACTATGATTCAAGTTAAATAAAAGTTATTCCAAAATGTTCCATTTCAATCGTCTTTCATTTTATCAATTTAAAGTACATTATTTATTATACCAAACATATCCATTTTCGGAAATAACTTTTATTAAAATTTCTAGGTTAGATTTCAACTCCATATTAAATCAAATTTAATTATTATGTCATTTATCGTAAATAAAATCTTTAAATTCACTTTAAAACCAATTATTAACTTACAAAAATTTAACTTAAAAAAACAAAACACTTTTAAAATTTTAAAGCCTTAAGTCAAATTTTTAGTTGAATTACATAAATTTTTATTTCAAAAATACTTAAAAAAATTTAGAAAAATATTATAATATATTAACCATGGGCTTGTTCGGGATATAAGCTTGGTTATGAAAACTTAGAGGGACGTGACGTGGTGAAGAAGTAGCCAAGCAAGGAAAAAGGGAAACAGAGAACAACAAGAAGAAGAAAGGGAAAAACTGAAAGAAGAAAAGAAAAAGTAAAACCATTACCTGATAGAGGCTTCAACACAAAAGAAGAAGAAGGCAAATTTTAGATGCAATATAAAGTTTTTGTGTGAGGCTTTATATATATATATATATATATATAAGAAAACAAGTTGAGAGTTATGAAGGCACATGAGATCTTCTGAGATGCGAGTTGCACAATAATGTATATGGGAAGCTTGCGTGATTATAGGAAAACAGTAATCAAATATAATTTTCTTTGAACTGAATAGACTATACAAAATTTTGATTTAATGAATTCCTAGAATGATGCGTGAATTTAGGCAAGAGATTGATTCTTAATTTATAAAATTCTTTCTTATGTATTCATGGATAAGGCTTGCGAAATATAGGGGACCAAACAAGCAGGCAAGAATGGCAAGTGATAATAAACATTTAGGCAGACCGGAAAGTTGCATGATTTATTATTGCCAGTTATACGAAAATATTGATTAAGTGCATGCGTTGATTACTTTCCAGTTTCTTTAGTTTGCACGTTATTTTATATGCGTGATTTATGCTGCCAATTTATGAAAATTTGATTTCAACATTTTATACCATTTAATAGTTGCGTGATCAGCTATATGAAATTTTGATCTTTATTAAATGAAAGGCAAGAATTGGCAAAGATTTTGGAATTTAAAGTCATATACAAAAATTAAAACCCAATTGAAAGCTATGAAAAAGAGTTAAAGTTTGCTATAGAAACTACTGACTGATATTTTAATCCATATAGATATAAATATGATTTTTACAATACGCCAAAGTGACACAATACAGAACACCCAAAATTTATACAAAAGTAATGTTTTTAATTTATACGTTTTTACGTTACTTATATAATTACAATGCATGCCCTTTTTAAATGCGAAATTTAACAGTCTGTAAAACACTGAATTTTACAAAGTTATTACTTAAATTAAATTCGCTTACAATTTTTGTATTTTAAATATACAAAATTCATTTTTTATTAAAATTCCAAATGGAGTTGTCTTTTAACAAAATTTAAAAACTTCAAAACTTTCAGTTTATGTTTAGACTTTTAGAAAATGATTTAATCAAATTAATATGTATATAAATTGGGAAGTAAATTTTACTGGAAAGAGAAAAATAACGGATTAAAATTCTATACGTTTTCTTATATATAATCTTATATATATATACGGTATTTATTCCCTAAATTTACGTGCCCTTTTTAAGGGTAATTACCCAGTTCATTTATACACTAAAAAAATTCGAAATTCTGACCATGCTGAGACTCGAACTCGTGACCTGTCGTGAATAGCCAAAATGTCTTAACCACTTAAGTTATTAATGTTTTCTTAATTAAAACTTGATTTTGCTAGAAATTAAGTTATTTACCATCTTCGACAAAACCCCAAATTTCCAAATTAAAGTTAATTATTAACCATGTCAAAATTTCAGAGATCTTATTATTTAATTAAAAATTTGGTCAATTGTTTTTTTAATCACTTTAAATAAACCCCAAAGTTTTTAAAATACAAGTGAAAAATACTTGTTAAAAAAATTGGGCTGTTACATGAACATTTGAATTCAAAGTTTTAAAAATTAATATTTTAAATTTAAGTAAGATTTGAATTAAGTTTTTAAATTAAGTTTAAAAATCAAGTTTCAATATGGTTTTCATATTGACCAGGAATCCATAATTTTAATTTAGATCAGTTTCTTAATTTTAAAATGTGGATCAAGTTTAAAATGTTTAAAGTAGAATTTAATAATGAATTTGATTTCAAATAAATGTTTAAACTTGACAAAATTCTTTTCTTTAATAATTGAATAAATTTTTTGATGTGTTTAACTTTAATTTGAAAAGTTAAAATAACCAATTTATTTTTAAGCTTGATTTCTTTTAGTAAAATTAAGTAATTCAGTTTTAAAACTTTTCTTATATAAGTATCTTATATAAGTAATGATTTTATTCACTTTTATTTTAAGGAATAAATTTATTTAAAATTTGGATAATGTTTAAATAGTTAAACATTTTTTTTTAAATCTTAAATTTTAAAATGGAAGTTGAATTTAATTTATAAATGTATTGTTTTAAATACATTTGAATGTTAATAAAGTTATTAATAAGGTGAATGAATTATCTTAGAAATATTTAAGACAATAAAAATTTTTAATTAAGGAATTTACTTATTTATTTGATTTTAAATAATTATTTAGATTAATTTAATTAAAGATGGTTAATGATAATTAATCTAAGATAAATTTCTTAAGTAAGTAATTAAAGAAAATATTATTAATTAATAATGATAATTATCTAAGTATAATTAAGTAATTAATTAATATGATTAATTTAGATTAATTAATTGAATATAAGCAATTGTTAAGTATAATTACTTGATAAAAGTAATTAAGGGATTAATTACTTATTGTAATTAATTATGGTAAAGTGATTTGTTTAAGTTAATTTATTTAGTTTAATTAATTTAAGATAATCATTTGATGATTTAATAAGAGTAATTACTTAATGTAATTAATGGAGCATGATTACTTAGAGAAGTAATAAAAGAATAATTACTCGAATATAATTAGTGAGTGATGTTTTAGAATAAGTAATTTGGGTAATTACTTTTGTATTTAATCAAGGGATTAATTAATGAAGATAATTAATTATCAAATAATTAATTTGTTATGAGTAATTAAGGGTAGCTAATTACTGGATTGATATTAATCAAAGGTGATTGATAATTGTATTTTTAAATTTTAGATTAATTACTAAAGGTAATTAATTTTAAATAAAGTAATTAATTTTAAATATAAATTAGAGATCATTAATTAATATAACTAATGATGTAATTAAGAATTGTTTAAGTAAGGAATAATTAATAATTAAGTGATTAATTATTGTAATTAATTAAGGATAAATGTAATTAAATATAGTTAATTAATGAATGAAGTAATTAAATGTTAATTACTTATGATTAAGGTTAATTAATTTGTAAAATTAACTAAAGACTAATTACTTATTATAATTAGAGAATGATTAATCAAAGGTGTTTAATCAAGTTGAGTACTTAGAGAATGAATTAGAAATAGACGTAATTAATTTAATTCATTTTAAATTAATTATAGATGATGGTTAATAAATCATTGCTTATGGATGATATTGATATTGATTGGATGGTTGTGATCTCAGTAATGAGATGAGTAATATCTATATGATATGGATGCTTAATTAAAGTATGATAATATGGATTATCTGTTTGTTATGATTATCTGTTGTGATGATGATACGGATTACCTGTTTATGATGAGAATGTGATTATCTATTATGATATGTAATTTATCTATCTGTGTGTAAATAGATAATGATGAATTGAATTAATTATTCAAACTAAATTCACTTGGACATTAAGATGGCGTTTGGATTTCGATGAGACCGGGATCGGGTTTCCAAATTTGGAATTCTGAAAACCACATCGATCCAAATTAAATGTTAGGTCGTGAATCTCAAGTGAAGAGTGAAGACTCGAGGTGTAAGAATTATTCGTCAGTATAACTCTGTGGGTGATTCCGTGATGAGTTTGACGGAATAGTACTTTCAGGTTCGAGACGGTGATTCAGAGTGCAAGGGTTATCGTCGTTAACTCTGAGGGTGATAATAATACAAGTGTAACGAGATAATGCCTTCGGTTTCGTTCGAACCCGGAACGAACTAGTATGGATTGAATGCTTTCAGAACATCGTCAGGTGGACGATGAGCATTCTAAGATTGATGTGTCCTATAAAGGTAATCGTAGCCTCAAGCCTCATCAACCGGGAATGGCTAAAACAGGGGAGGTGCAGCAAGGCTAAGTAGGTCATGCCTAAGTAGGACGAGATTTCCCCCTGTCTAGAGGTCCCTTTTTCTTTCGGTTGTGTGGTAGTTGGCGACGACCAATCTACGGGGTGGTCTTGTGCGGGACTGTTCAGTGAGGAATGGTTCCGGTCCTGTGTTGCAGGGGAGCGGGCGTACTCCTCGGTACGGTGATCTAGGCCACGTACTGTGACGGGCGGTACCCTAGTAGCCCTGCCATTGATGGAATCCAAAATCCAATAAGTGTCTGTACGGTTTTGATTGTGCCCAACTATGTTGGAACGTGAGATGTAAGCATTCCAGCTATTTCTGTATTTTATTTTGAAAACCCTAGACACTATTATAATATCATTGGATTTCCTATCAAATGTTTTGGTTAGCGTAATGTAAAAACTTTTTCATGTTTATGTGTCGGAAGTCTTACGTGATAGCTTTTGTTTTCAAAGGATTTTCTAAAGTTAAGTAACTTTTAAACCCGTTTACTCACACCAGACCCATGTCTGACCCGAGTATTTATTTTCTGTTTTATTAAACTCTTGGGTACTCATATTATGTATGAGTAGTCAAGTGATTTAGGATTGCTTTGACGAGTTCTGGAGGAGATATGGAGCAGGAGGCTTCAGCGTGTAGATATATATAGTGGTTCGGCTGTGTTTGAATTGTATCTGTTTTCTCTGATGTACTTGAATTGTAATTGCTAGACAGATGTTCATAACTGTCTAGTTTGTGTTATATTAGCTGTAAAACTCTGATGTATATGATACTATGTAATGTTTTATGTGATATAATATAATTTATTCGTTCCGCTGTAAGATTCTGATGTTGTCTGTTTCTTTCTTTCCTATCTTTTCTCTTTTCTATCCCTTTCTTTCTTCTTAATGACGCGTCTTTCTATGGAATGAAAGGCGGGTCGTTACACTATATCTATTCAGCGTTCGGTTATTCAGTCGACTCCAGTTGTTTATATTTTGATTCTGTCATTTGACTATGTATTGAAGATTCATTTGTATTCGAGATTCTGTTGTATTTTGTTTTAGACTCTAATGTTTACATAGTAGCTTCATGAACTATTATTTATCTATTCCGCTGCTTTTTGTTCTATTTTCTCTATGTCTGTATTCTATGATTGATTTATTTATTGTATATGCTGAGCTTTGTCAAATATAACCATACGTTTTTTTGAGCAATTCATGTCTAACATGTGCAGATGCAAATGGTTTGAAGTACCAGATCATTACAATTTTACTCCTTTCTTATCAATAGCCTTTTTCGTTTTGTCTATCCGACATTCGTAAGCATATTGTCCCTTCTCATCACACTTGTAGCAGACTACATTGGCCTTCCCTTTCTTGGCTGATCCCATTTTCTAAGCGCCTTTCTTATGGAAAAACTTCCTCTTCTGGTTCTGCCAACCTTTGATTTCCACTACTTTGTTATCATTAAAGATAGAAAGCATCTCCTCATTCCTTAAATTAATCTCAACATCTACATCGAACATATCCCTAATATGTGGTAAAGTTGCTTTACCAAGCTCGGGTCTCAGTCTATGGATGAAATTCTCATTCCTTTTGATACCGTATCTTATCTACCGTAGCATATCCGTGTATTGATGGCTCCTCAAATCTAGTAGCATGCTCTAGCACTATCATGTCTCCCTACACCAACTCAGCAAACCTCCTGAGCAGAGTTGACTTAACAGTCTTCGACATGAATCTTTCATCAAACTTCCTTTTGAATTCTACCCAAGTCATGGTCTCTTCATTTACTCTCATAGTAACACTGTTCCACCAGTACAGTGCTGCTCCTTGCAACTGTCTGGATGCCAATCTCCTTTTCCGCTTATCTTTGAGTCCTAAATCAGCAAAGATCTTTTCGTAATGAAGCAACTGATTTTCCACTTCAATGGCAACCTCAGTCCTTATAAACGGCTTTCCTCCAAGCCTTGCATAATCTCTGCTTAGTACTACATAATTATTCCCCACCGAAGCTCCTTGATTTCCTTCTCTAACATTTCCTCCAACTAATCCTACAGCAGCTCTAACTTGCATCATGTCGACGGAGAACTGGTACATAGCTCCCATATCAACTTGCGGCGCTCCAGCACCCAAACTAGTAATTTGTGGCTGACCAGGATTCCTTTTAGTGTTTGGTCTTACATTTCCATTGGTTGTGATGATTCCTCTACAAATATTAACTCTTCCATTCCTAGCATCCATATCTTACTTCCTTAAAATCTGCATTCAATCCTTTAAGATACAGAAGAACAACCTAAGAGAGATGGGAGAAATAGAGATAAAGGTATACTTATATATAACAAATACAAGTATGTTACTATAGCGTTATACCATACCCCAATCTTTTCTCTAATTCCTTAGAATTATGTTTCAAAAATCATTTTAAGTTTAAAATTTCTTGTAAATTTTCATAAACCTATGCTCTGATACCAAGTTGTGACATCCCTTATTTTGAGGCTCGAAGCTAAGCGTTACAGATATTGTAGTCATCTATAGTATTAACTTTCGTTTATTAAATACGGTAATGTTAATGGTATCCATAATATCAGAAGCATGTGAATATAAAATAAAAATAACATAGATTTCAAAAACAACTTTTTTGGTTACGTTTCAAATCAATATTTCTTATTCAATTGCATAATCCCAAAAAGATTCCAAGGTTTTGCTCAAATATAATTATTACAAATTATGCCAAGAATGACATATAAAGATGCTCCATTGGATGATTAGAGTACTGATAGACATATTAGTCTCAAATACATCACAGCGGAAATAATACTAAATAGCTCCTACAGGACTAGCTTTGCCTCTTACACGTCTTTGGAAGCTTATTCATCCAACCTACTAAACCTAAAAAGTCATTAAATCTCAATCTACGCAAATTTTATTTTGAGCACTCGAGAGTTTAAGGTAAAAACGTAAACTTCGAGTTAGACATAAAGCTTGTTGTGAATAATTCTTTTACAACTTGGTTTTCTGATATTAAGTAAGACCACACCGCTTAGCGGAATAGTTTTCCCCTCAATACTATCCTTTTAAAAGCATATCTTTTGCAAATCAAAATCCTACAATCAAACCAATCATAACAATAATAGCAATAACATATATGGACAGAAATTAGGTAATCAATGGACTATCTATCCATATTATAGTTTTATCTGGCTAGTTATTGACTACCGACTAACTCAGGCCTACCAGACATAATAAACATTCTAACTTCTATTAGACACAATACCAGGCTATCTGCCCTTAACTATCCTCTTCAAGGTTCAACTGATCCTAATGAATTTTGCAGGCTCA
Source organism: Allium cepa (assembly GCA_030765085.1). NCBI lineage: Eukaryota > Viridiplantae > Streptophyta > Magnoliopsida > Asparagales > Amaryllidaceae > Allium > Allium cepa. The sequence goes on from CM060940.1 coordinate 182,316,081, forward strand.
CCAATAATCTATCTTTACTTTGTATATTCCCTTCTATGCCTAATATTATTTTAGTCTCATCTGTGACAAAGCCCTACACACTCGAATTTTGGATTATATTAGCTAGGGGCTATTAGCTAAAGTATAAGGCATAACCCCATACCAGTACCATCCGTTCTTCTAATATCTAAGTCATATACTTAGGGTTAACTAGCCTATTAAAATTTCATTTCCTTGTAAACAATATTTACAAAAGATTTACCCTTGAAATCATATCTTTATAAAACAAGGAAATCATACTCCTTGCTTTACCCAAAATACATATGTCATGACATATGCTTTACATAGACAATATTAATGAGATCTAATCAATGGGATTATCTATCCCTTCAAATAATTTAAAGCTTCTTTTTAACCTAGAAAACTTTAGGCTAGATGGCCAAAACAATACCTTAGAAACCTTTATTTAAAAAAACAATCCCTTTGGAATTCACCAAAAATACGCCTTTCAAAATAAGTTAACGACTTTAACCTTAAAAACATTAGGCCGAAAGGCCAAAACACACCATTTTAAATCGTCACTTACACCTTAGACATCCTCTTTCACGAACATTAAAATAAACTTTTCAAAACACTTAGAAATAAACCTCTCGAAACACTCAAAGTATACCTTTCGAAAGCATTGGAATTCTTCCCATCAAAACATTTAAAACGTATATTTCGAAGGCATTGGATTCAAGTAAGAGTTTGTAGAAACATAGCTTCGAAACCATTTAAAATTATTCTTTCAAAATCATTGGGTTTAACTATAACTAAAGGGTCATAAAGAACAGAGGCAAAAGCATTACTTTCGAAAGCATTGATCCCAAGTAAAAGAAAAATGATTGTTTCGAATCCCACCTTTTCGAAACCATTGCCTCTGAAACTATTTAAAAGAGGCTAAACTACCCTTTCAAAAGCATTGAGAAGGCAGCTTTTAAATTTAAAATACGAAAATACCCTTTATTAAATACACCGTTTTAAGGCTATAAAGAAAAGCGGCCTTAACTAATTCGAAAGGTATGAATGTGGTAGAATGGATATCAAATAGGTTCAAAAGTGGCTATCCTTTCGAAATCTTCTTTTAAAATAAAAGCAAGAAACAAAACTTTTGAAAGTTCCTTTCTAAAGCCAAAAGCAAGCGACAACTTGTTCAAAAGCCTCATTTTAAACGAAGGTAAGTTGATTGATTTGAAATCTAATTAGAGTAGCTTCGACCCTTTCGGAAGCATGCCTTCGACACCATCATTCCTTCCGCGTTTCTCTAATACACTATATACCAATTGTTTGATATCATGTGCATTGGTTTCAAATAAGTGCGAAAGGTCTAACTAGGCATGGTGACAGAAGCAAGTAAAAGGAAGTGGCCAAGTTGTAATTTGAAACAAAACTGATTTTAGGCCTTTCAAAGTAATTTATTTTCAACTAACTCGCCGAATTTGTCAAAATTTGATTGGTCCATTTCTTTATCAAAATCCTTTTCTAAAAAGGCTATTGAATTCACAATTAACAATTTGAAACATTTTAAGTAAATAAGCCCTTCTTCTTGATAAAAACATATAAAACATTTAAGTCCCTTAACTTAAATAATTTTATAACCATAGTAAAACACTTAGGAAAATTCCCAAAAATCACTATAATTCACTTTTAATATGTCTTCTAACATACATAAATTTCAGACCCAAAATCATTATATATAAGCGCCTTAAATAATTTTAATCCAATACTAACTATTTTCTCTCATAAAAAAAATTCATAATAAATCTACAATTAATTAGAAATTTACGAAACGTGAAACCCACTTCTAAAATAATGTTTTTGATCATATATCGAAAACGCAACTCATATGGATTTCATTTAATAGGTTTTCCAATATAAAATTATCATAAAATCTATATGAGATAATATAAATCGTCAAAAACATAAATATCCATTTAAATAGATATAACATGGCACATTACTTGCAAATAGTTTGGATCAAACCTTGAAACCGAGATCATTATCAAAAGTGAGACGTAAATGAATTATTCACCTTGGCTTTGTATTAAGAAGGTTAAGATTTGTCCTTCAATTGATTTGCTTAAGCTTTCTATTTGAATCCTAGCTTTTCTTCTTCTTGAATTTCCTTAATTTTGCCTGACCGAGCTCAATAGGATTTCTAGTTTTGTTTGTGAATGTTCAAATGAACAAGGAATGAAGAATAAAAGGGTTTAGGGTATTAGAATGAAAGATGTTCCCATTTTATCCTTACCATATTCCTCTTACCTACTTATTTCCAATTTTCTTTTGCTTATACATTCATTAAGGCACGACTCCTTTTTAATTAACAAATCTCAATCCCTTAACTATTAACATTATTCTATTTAATTTATCCAATTAGACGTTCTAAATAATGTTACTCAAAGTTATGATCATTACAGACTCCTCTTCTTAAAGAATTTCGTCCTCAAAATTACGATAAGGTACTCACAATAATCAAATATAAAGATAAAATATAAACAAGTCGGATAAGTATCTTTAATCCTGCTCTTAGTTTTCCAAGTACAATCTCTCTCGTCGTCCCTGCACTTGACTTTGACTAACCTGGCTGTCTTGTTCCTTAGTCTCTTCTCATCTCTCGCAACTATACGAACTGGATTTTTTAACTACAGTCAAAAGACATTGCAAACTATCACTTTAAGGTGCATAGCATTTTAGAGTTAAAATAAAAAGTACTAGCATCGGCTTGGATAGTTATAACAACCTGTCCTCACATATGTTGATACATACAATAAACTAATATAGTAGAAATAATAATACTACGGTAAGTGAACGGAAGCAACCCGCTCGTCTCTGGAAGCTCCAAAGAACATCATCGAAACACCGGTTTCCTTAGACTACTCGAAAGAGCACTATTGGAAAAAAGGTAAACATTAAACCATGAGTCAGACATAAATCTGGTATGAGAAACTCGAGAAATATGGTTAATATATAACAACGCCTTTTGAGACCATAAGGAATACTATAACGGTTATCTCCTTAAAAGTGCTAATCATTAGTTAAGTACATACTCCATTATAATAGATATTGTCTGGGATGTAGAATATAAGTGAGAAATAGCATAGGTACATGTACACTACAAAAATAACTAGGTACACAATCAAGACCCGCTAAGGCATGTCTGAATAAATGTATAGGATTTCCATAGAGATCTCTTCGATCAAGCCAAATCCAACCTCCTACATAAGCGTTAGAGATATTCTTCTGAGCGTCACATATCTTTAGATATAATGTACCATAATATAAGCCATAACTGGTCAATGCCAAGACGTTAATCGAATATCATCAGCTCCCGCTGGCAATATCAATAGTATCTCTAGATTTAGAGTTGATATACCATATTTAGGTTCGTAAAACCCTTCATGCCTATGTACCCTATTTCAGGTTTATGTCATTTACCAATGTCGAGGCTATGTTAAGCATCTCTCACATTAGTCTTCATCAGTCAAACAAAATACAAATCCCCAAATGGATTCCATTATCTTAAACAGATAACGAATGGTACATGGATTTGAGAATCTTAAATAGATCTCGAATCTCCACATAGATTCCCACGTAAGTCCTTTAATGAATGCTAATTGTGACGACCCGCCTTTCGTTCCACAGAAAGAAGCATCATCAATAAGAAAAGAAATAGAAAAGATGGAAAGAAAGAACCACAACATTAGAATCTCACAGTGGAAACGGAACAAAATATAATATTTCACATATCCATTACATAGTCTTACATATCAAAGTACACACAGTAATACAACGCCATTACTTTAGACGGTTATAAAGGCTTGTCTAATCATTACATCCAAAAGTCACAACACAGCGGAATGATATAGATAGATACGTTTGGACTCCAGCTCCAAGCTTTCAAAACATTTAGCAATCCAAACCTGATCACTTGGGTACACATAAAAATTTGAGTACCCAAGAGTTTAAGAAAACAGAAATAAACTCCGGGTCAGACATGGGTCTGGTGTGAGTAAACGGGTTAAAGTTGTTTAACTTTAAAATCATTTAAAAACAAAGGTATAACGTAAGACTTCCCACACATAAACATGAGTAAGTTTTTACCTTACGCTAACCAAATCATTTGATAGGAAATCAAGTGATATTATAATAGGCTCTAGGGTTTTCAAATAAACTAGAATATAGCCGAAATTGTTACATTTATTAAATTCCAGCATACATAGGTATACAGTCAAATCCGAGGGCACTTATTGGAGATTGGATTCCATATAATGGCAGGGCTATTGGGGTAACGTCCGTCACATTACATGGCCTAGATCAACGTACCAAGGATCCGCCCTGAATCCCCTGCAATACAAGGTCGGAACCATCCCTTACTGGACAGTCCCGAACAAGACAACCCTGCAGTTGTGGCCAACAATCGCCCACACAGTTAAAATAAAAAGGGACTTTTGTACAGGGGTAAATCTTGTCCTACTTGGGTGCTACCCACTTAACCTTGCTGCACCTCCCCTGTTTTAGCCATTCTCGGTTGATGAGGCTTGAGGCTATGATTACCTTTACAAGAGCACATCTTGGAATGCTCATCGTCCTCCATTGATGATGGTCTGGTAGCTTTCAGTCCATACAAGTTCGTTCCGGGTTCGAACGAAACCGAAGGCATTCTCATTGCACTCATTTTGGAATAATCCTCAGAGTTAACAACAATAACCTTTGCACTCTGAAACTCCATCTCGATCTTCACTTTGAGATGTCACGACCTAACGTTTAACTTGGATAAATGTGGTTTTCGAATAAACAAACTTGATATCCAATCCTGGTCTCATCGAAATCCAAACGTATCTTAAAGGTCAAGTTGTTTTAAGATTTAAACAACTCAATTCAATTTAAAACATTGAATTCACACAGCATTATTCATAGATAACAACATACATCTATCACGGATATACTCAATATCTCATCACAGAATATCATAGATTATCATCCAATGGATATCAACCAAATAAAGACATTCTACTCAAAACAATCATCCATAAGCAAGCATCTTTAATCCATATTATGATTAATTTAATTAATTCAAATTAAATTAATTACTTAAGCATTAATCATTTAACCTTGCTCAATCAATCATTAATTAATTACAATCATTTAATTACTTAATCACTTCTTAATTAACCTTATAATCAATTAATTAATTTTTAATCAATTAATTTATTATCCTTTAACTATTAATTAATAACCTTAATTATTAGTTAATAAAACTTAGTTATTAATTAATAAAACTTAATTATAAGTTAATTAATCCTTAATTACTGGTTAATCAATCCTGAATTATCAGTTAATTAATCCTTAATTAACAATTAATTAATCTTAATTACTTAATTAATTAATTTTAAATTATAAATTAATCTATCTTAATTATTTAATTAATTAACCGTAATTAATTAATTAACCCTAATTACTTAATTAATTTATTCTTAATTATTAATTAATTAATCACTAATCACTTAATTAATCAATTTCTACTCATTGATTAATTAATCTTCAATTATCTAATAATTAACCTCTAATTATCAATTAATTAATCTTATTTTCTTAATTAACAATTAATTAATACTTAATTAATTAACTAAACACTTACAAATTAATAAACCTTATATTAATTAAATTAGTTAATTATACTTAAAATAAATTAATCTTTAAAACCTTGATTAACTTTCAAGATAAATCAATTACTCTAATTACCTAACCTCAATTAACACATGTTTAAAACATTTCATCTTAATTTATACTAAATTATTTTTAAAAATTTATATTTTTAAAATACTTAACATTTCTCAAATTTAAGTTAACAAAGCATAATTTTTTTATTAAAATAATTTAAAAACATTTATCATCAAATAGTTTAAACCAGATTTTAATTTAAATTTAAAATAAGCTTTTCAAACTTTAAAAAAAACAAGATCAACTTGCTTCGGGTTCGACCCGTCTCTGACTCGAGACCAGACTCGAGTTTTCCATCTTTTTCTTTTTCTTTAAATTTTGGTTAAGTTTTTAAAATATGATGCAAGGTTCAATACATACACGATCACCCGAGCATGAACTCGAGAAATCAACCCTCAAACCCGATCTCCTCTTCGACACATCCTCTCTTCCATTCCACTGACACAAAGGTCTGCCCAGTGCACATGCACTGGCGATCGGCGCCTATCTTACCACCGACAACACCCTCACCTACATCGACGATCGTCCACACATATGACTTCGATCACCCAAACATCCAAACAGAACTAAAATCAAAATTGAGGCAACCCGAACAATCCCAGGGACCACCACCTCTCCTGAAATCACCTCGAACTCCTATCGCCATCCACTAAAGGTCGTAGAGTTCCGATCTCAGCCTCGCCAGACATCCACGCCACCAACACACTTGGTCTGAAGCCACTCGATGCACCAAAGATGACACAATCATCTCATTTTCAACCACAAACCAAATTAGGGTTAAAAACATAAGTCGGTAGATCGCCATCGCCATGGTGGGTTAACACCCTTCCAGATATTTTTGCCGAGATCACCGATCCTTCCCTTACCTCCGACCACCAGAGTTCACCCATTCGCCAGATTTCGCTCAAACACCCATTTCTGATCATCACAGAAATGCAACCTCAAATCCAAACTAAAATTCACAATTTTTGTTTTAAAAATCGAGTTTTCCAGAGTTGATTCGAGTTGCATGCTTGAATCCACAAATTAAATTGTTTTGATATTATCATTTTTTTAAAATCTTACTGTATTTACTTAGCTTTAGAAGATTTTCAAATTAAAAATACTTAAACAAGTTTTAAAAACTTGAATTATGATTACACAAACTTATTTCGTTTGAAACTTAAAGCCAATTAGTAATTAACTGAAGAGTTTTGGATTTTTTTTGTTTTGAACCTGTACTTTAGAAACAGAGGAGAATAAGCACAACCAACATGCACAGATTCAATCATTCATATATACAGATATTCACATACACACACACACACACACACACACACACACACACATGCAAGCGCAGTATAATCCAATAATCACATGCACAAATTTAATTTTACTTATGCCCTTTTTTAGATGCATGTTTACTCACCTGATAGAGAGTTGAAGCAGATGCTTAAAATTGGGAACTTTGATAAAATGCCTGAAATCCGGAACTTTGAATTGCAGTGAGTTTTTTAAAACTTAAATGATGAGTTGATGAAATGCTTTAAGCTTTGAAACTGAGGTGATGAAGCCTACAGATCTTCCTCTTGTTTGTTTACAATTTGGAGTGATTGTTCTTGAATTTTATTTTACTTTTAAACTTGAATTAGCAAAGAAGATGGGTTGAATTCTAGATTTAGTTTTACTGAATTTTGGTTTTACAGGTTATTCTTTTTTTCTGGTTGTAGAATGTTTACAGCTTTTAGTTCTTAGGATATTTTTAAAAGAAGATAGAAAAAAGGAAATGAAGAGGAAGGTATATGTTTATATAAGCTTAAATTGGGTTTTATTAAAAATAAAAGAAAATTAAAATCAAAGTGACACTTGTAAAAAAGATCAACACTTGTCTCTAACCTTATTTACTTTGCTAATACATGTTATTAAAGGGGTTTACAACTTAACACATGTAATGTGCATGCATAAATAAATTTTTAAATGTTTTATAAGGCCTTTAAAATCAATTTCCTAATTAGTAAATACATATTTTAATTTATATAAATAAATTTCTTTAAAAAGAAAATAATATAAAACAATTTTTATTCTACATAAAATCATATAAAATACATTTTAAAACCAAAGTATAATTTAAGATATATATATATATATATATATATATATCCTTAGAATCCCAAATTTAAATATTCAAATTCAAATTTAAATTTCAAATCCAATTTAAAAATCAATTACATACATACATATATATATATATATATATTAAACAAACCTAAATTCAATTTGTATATAATAATTGTATTTAAAATCTATATATATATCAACACATTATTATTATTGTGTTAAAATAAAAATTTTGCCAAATTTATTTAATTTATAAAAGAGATTATCATATTTAATTTTTCTTCAACTTTCCGGGATATCACACTAATATTGTCCTCTCTCTTGGAATACTCCTCAAGATAGACCGTCTCGCAAGATGGCATCATTCGAAATGTTAATGCTGGCCTCTGCTTGGACTTAACCTTAGTATAGATAGTTCAACACTATAATATTCACTTTTCAGCCGCTCCTAAAACGTGGATTGCATATATGGTTTTGAAGTGGTTACGGGTTCGAGCTGTCTCATATTAGTACACTTACCCCTACTTACTGAACGCTTCAAAACAAATCGGTGAATTTCCAATTAACTTAACACCGACTCTTTCAGAAATAAATAGAAAATATATAAGAGTGAAGATCTTCCCCTACCCAGATGAATTTTCCAATCATTTGCCCCAAAAGAGCAAGACAAGTTTATACATACAGTATAGCATCTTTGAAGATAACTGTACTATATAGACCTCGTGCTTCTTCTAGATACTTCCTAAGTTATTTGGTCAATTTCGATAGTCGACTAATCGACTATCAAATACAACATAGATGATCATAAATGAAAACCAAGTCTTTTATACTTATCGCAAACGAATAAATGCACAAAGCACGATCAAGACACACAAGTGACCTCTAATCCCTTTTTATTTAATTGACACCTTTTATTAACTAAAACTTCTTTTATTAGTAAAACTTCCTTTTATAATAAAACTTCATTTATCAATCACTACTATTTATTTGTACTCATTCGATACTCAAAAAGCATTTATACACTTATCTAAGTTCGTATAAGTATATTCACAAATTATTAACAAGATTTCTTTAAACCTTTACTTTTTCTATTTTTTCCCAAAAGATTCCACAATTATAATTTCCTTTAAAATACCCATTTTAAGGATCTAAGGATTTTCACAAATCCATTCAAAAGGTTTAAGACAAATGTTACTTAAACATTATACGTACAAATGCAAAACCATTTCACTTACGCTTATATTTAAAACATTCTTTTAAAGATCTGTTTACATTTGAAAGTATAATAAAAAATGGTTAAAGACCAATAATATTAACATATTGTCAAAATAAACCCAAAATCATTTTATGCTTACTATTATCGATAAAAACATTCATATAAAGATCTAACTTAATATTTAACCAATTTCAGTTACCGACTTATCGACTAGCTTGTTAAAACGGCCGCTTATAGAAATTAATGTTCGTATATGTTATCCCCCCTTTTGATCAGGTAGAATTCAAACAAATTGGAATTATCAAGGCAGAAAGCCTAGAGAGATAGCCCATTATTCCAAAAACCATATATGTAGCAATGAAGTCAAAGCCAAGATTATCCAAGACAACAAGGTAATGTGATCCCCTATGTTAGGGATGAGTACCGACTCCTATTGGGGATTGGTACCGACTCCCAAATACAACTTGGGTGGACCTCACCTTTTGCTTACAAGCTTATCTTAACATTGAGGGTCCATTTCCAAAGTTGGTTTTTTGAATTAGTGCAATTCTCTGTTGATCTTCATGGACTCCTGAATCTGAAGCATTGTTCTCCTACAACTCCATCATTTGGACTCAGAAAAAAGCTAAGATTAGTGCAAACAACTATGGTTGCGAATCCTACCACAAGGCGATCCAAACAAGGAGTTAAACATTTGAGAATCATTAAATTTAAGGATCGATACCAACTCCCACCTAGAGATCAGTACGACTCCCATGTATTCCTGAACTACACCTATCTTTTTGGGAGAACGATTTAATTTCAAGCACAACGCCCCTCTTCCTCTATAAATAGGAAGGTAGGGCTAACTTTTGGTGACATTTTAGGCTGTAGTTCCATCATTTCTTATATTTTTGTAGCTGTGTTGGAGTTGTACTGACCTTCAAGAACTTCTTTCTCCAGACTAAAAATAAGCAGTAAAACTTCGAAGTGGACGTAAGCCTTGCTTTGCCAAACCATTATAAACGATTGTATCATGTTTATTTCCTTATTTTTGTTTATTTTTGTTTACTTTTCTTTATTTAATCTCTACTACATAAACTTTTGAATGTTTGTGCCATTTTGGTTCAAACATTTTGGCGCTTTGACTAAGAATTGTACTCAAGCGATTTGAAGCCGTCATCGACTACTGGATTTCTTATATCCAAGAGATAGATCCGATCTTTTTATCTTTTAATTCTACAACTTAGATTTGCAAAGTTCTACCAAATCTTTCTACCATGGACCTATCAAGAAGAGATAGTTCTACCAATTCCAGAGCTACTACTAAAATCAAGAATAAGAATCCTCGGCAAGGAGATGGAGTTGTTCGGCCAACCCAACCCGAGATCCACGCTCCTACTGATATTGTAACCAAAGTGGAGGTGGAGGTGGAGCGGATGATGAAGTAGATGGAAGATTGATTCTAGACTAGCTAATAATAGAAGAACATTACGATGCAACAAAGCTTGAGGCTACTGAACTATTTGACTCAAAATAGCCGCAGATGGAGTAGAAGGGATTCCAACTCAAAGCCTAAGAGTTCTTCTTTATCAGAGTGAAGACAGAGGGAAGGAAGCAAGCTCAGCACATTGCTGAAACTTCTTTATAAGGAAGAGGATGACCTCTTGGCTCGAATTCAGGGATCGGTACCAACCCTACTTGGGAATCGGCACCAAGCCTCAAATTGGTAGGCCTAGAGTCCATCCTTTGGAAGGCGGAGTGGATGTCGTCCTTGGACGTGCCGTTGAAGGTCTAAATCTATAAAATCACAATATTGCTAACTCATGGGTATCAAACATGGGTGAATGTTGTACGAGTGAGTTATCGAAGTTTAGGAAGCCTAGGTATCGAGTACCTTCCTGAGAGTGTTTGCCGGCTCGAACGCTTGGGGCAGGATTCGATCACCGCCATTCAGTCGAACCTATTGATTCGGATTATCTAAAAGGTATGGTTAGGAGGTTAGTTTATGAAAACAAGTACAGAACTAATGACAATTAGGGGACTTATGCTAGTTGAAACCCGTTCACAAAGGACATCCTTCACGTGAAATACTCCAGAAGACTCAACATGCCAATGATGCCGTTATATGAAGGAATGACAGATCTTAAGTAACACTTATTGAGATATGAATGGCATGTGGATTTAGTGAGGGCTTTGGATACTGCGAAGCGTTGTTTTTTCCTAATTTTCCTAAAAGGGGTGGCTATAATGCGATTCACATGGATTTCGCCTAGATCCATATCATCCTTTGCTAAATTGTCATTGAAATTCACTGAAAAATTCTATTTGCATACCTTATGTTTGAAGCATGTGATGTCATTGTCTAATGCATATCATGCTAAAGAAGAATCGCTATGGGATTGTTTAAATCGATTCCACATGGCTGTAATGGAAATAGGGGATCCAAAAGAAGATATGGTATTGACGGTGCTTTGTAGAGGAGTTTATCCTGGCTCAAATTTTGAGGGTTGGATATAAAGAAAGCAACCATCGAAAATGGAATTTTTTATATAAGAAAGTTAACGAGTATCTACGTAGGGAGGATGCACGTAAGCATCTACGAAGAACTGACGCTGGAAGTTCAAATGAGCCAATTTAGAGTAATACTGCTGTAAAACAATTTGGAGGAAGCTCTAGAAACATTGATGTGAAAGTTAGTAAGCAGAACAAAGGAGGAAAACAAGATAACGATGGGGCAAAGAAGGGAAATTAAGATAACAGGTGTTGTGTGAAGACCCGTAAATCCGTACTCCTTGAATATACACTAATCTCCATAAATTAACTCAAGATGAACAGAAATACGAATTATCAATGTTTAAGAAAAAGCGAAAGACAGAAGAAGAGAGAAGAAGATAGGAAAGATATAAAATAGAGAGAAAAGAAAATAGAAAATAGGACGGAACAGAAAACAGCAGAACAATAACAGAATCTCACAATCGCAGCGGAACAACATATAATAAATAAATGAATAATCTTTAAACAAAGAACTATATCAGCTTTACATTACATTACATTTCATTACATCATATCATCATCAGAGTGTACAACATCAAACAACAACAAACAGCGGAAAAGAAATACTATATACTAGTAATACGTCATGCCATCCAGCTTGCCTCCAACAATTCCAGAATATCCTGATAAACCTAACTCTTGACTGCCCGTGTGGAAATTGGTGGGCACCCAGAGTTTAGGAAGGAAAACAATAAACTCCGAGCCAGTCATGTGACTGGTGTGAGAACTCAAAATAGTTTATTTATGTTTGAAATCAAAATAGAGGAATATTTTTAAAGTCAATTCGCAATGCTTTTTAAAAATGAGACTACCATAAGGCCTCCCGCACGCACACACAATGCAAACGCAGAATCGGAGGAGATTTCTCCTTATGATAGTCAAAGATGCTTGATACGCATTAAAAAAAACATTTGATATTATTACTAGTGCATAGTGTAGGAAAAATTCATTTCGAAAGTAGAATATAAATCTTAGCCAACATAGACATTTCAAACTATGCCTACTATAGCTACCATCTAAACAGTGGTGACCACCATAAGTAAATGGCAGGTTCTACAACTAATACCGTACAAGGTTTCGTATTGTTTCTTTGGATTTCCAACGAATGATCAGGCCAAGGAACTTCCCATTGCCACATGAGAATGCCTCTGGATGGACATCCCCGAGAACCAAACCGGATCTCTACCAACACAAGGCCGGGTTACCCCTAACTGAGTAACAACTGACCGAATATGCCATCCCCCGGTCCTTTGTGACCTTTCACCGAGCGCTCGCAATCAATTCACACAATCATAAAGTGTTTTCAACATGAGTAAGTATCTGGGCTCCATACCATGATACCACCCTTTTCCAGAAGGAAATGCACATATCCTAAAGGGCGCTACCCCTCATAACCTTGCCGCATCCTTCCTGTTTTGACCATTCCCGAGGTGTGAGGCTCGACGAAGTCACGTCCACAAAAACATACTTTATACAAAAGCCACGCTTTGGGTCAACAAATGATCATAGAAATGATCACCAGGATAGACGATCTAATAAATGATCCTATCACAAATAATCAACACAATGATCATTTCACAGCAACACTCAGCATGTCACATTACCAAATTGGGAATATATCGCTGATAACCTTCAACTACATAACCTCTAAGCTCGTACGTCTCAGAGAAGGGTGTTAAGCTAAAAGAATAAATTCTCCGCCACCAACAGAAATATATTTGAAATAAGTCGGCTTTATATCTCAATTTGTAATGTCACACATACAATCCATACAAGTCTGTTCCGGGCTCGAACAGAACCGAAGGCACTTACAAAGAAGTCCTTGCAATCCGGATATCCACAATATCAATGGATATGCACAACATCACCAGATTCCAAATCACATCAAATACCCATTCGAAGGGAAATATTGATAGTCGATTATTGAACTATCAATGGATATGCACAACATCACCAGATTCCAAATAATTTTCCAAATTATTTATTTTCCAAAATATCTTTACAAGATATATTATTTTCAATACTTCAAAAATAAATCAATATTTATTTTTAAACAAGTTCCCCTTTCTTTTATAAATTCCATAGTGAATTTATATTTCACAATATCTACTGATATACGATTTTCAATAGGTTTCAATATTCCTTTTCAATTTATCTTCAAAAAGATAAATTATCAAAATATTCACTTTATATTGGAAAACATTTCCATACTTATTTATACATAAGTAATTCAAAAAATTTATTTATTTTCAACCTTTGGAAAATATTCAATATACTTAAATCGAAATTAAGTATATATTTCATTCTTTAAGGAAATCATGCTCTTAAACATATTTATTTGGGCCAAAACGAATGTTGCGTAAAACATCGTTACGACAACCCAAAATCACTAGTATAGGGATTCGAAATTAAAATAGATATATAAATCCCAATACTATACAAAACATTTCCTTTCGGAAATCATTTACTATAACAACAGTGTTACAGTCCACCATTTCCTTCTATTTCTCGAAAACGTCTATTTCAACAATAAATGTTGAAATCTATGGTTTCGAATCTCAACACATTTTAAAACATTGTTAGATCGTTTTAATTCTATTTAAAATATCACATTCTAAACATTTTCTTTAACATATTGTTCACTATTCAAAAACGTGAATATACTACGTTAACCAATTTCATCATTTCTATACATTTCATTTTAAAGGATTATTTACAGTTCAAAAACGTGAATATAACTCCATTAATAAGTTTCAACAATTTACTTATCAAAATAAGTCGTTTGCGAATTTATAAAACAACGTTTATAAATTCCTTTTCTATTTATTTTATAACAACTCCCTTTTATAAATTCCTTTATTAACCTATTCAATTTATAACTCAATTATAAAACAAAGGTTCATATTATAAGTGAAATACTTATAATTTATTCGTTTGCAAAATCGTTCCTTTGAACTTCATAATTATAAATCTTATAACTTATAAGATTCAATTATTTATCCAAATCTATTCTTTCAATAACTTTATAAATTTTATAAACCTACTGCTTATAAAATTCCATTTATAACTTCACCGTTATAATTCTATAAATTTCATTCATTTATGAAATTTATTCACAATTCATTCTAACACTTATAAAAACTCGTTTTATAATTCAAATATTTTCATTTATAAATATCAATTTATAAATTCTTATATAAATCAATTTATACTATTATTTTAAAACATCTTTAATCCCCTTTATAATTCCATCATTCTGATTGATAAAATACATAAATTTCATAAATCCTATTTTTAAACTTTTCACAATAAATTCTAAAATCCCAATTTAACTATTTTATAAAATCATTAACCTCATATTTTCAAAAATCAACCTTTAACTATATTTATCAAAAATCATAATTTTTATAACATTAAATTTATAACGTTTATTTATTTAAAATGGATCAATTCCAAAAATATAGTATATTTTAAAAAATCACTTTATAAATCATTTTAAAATCCCAAAATTTGGTCCAATGATGCTACATACCAAATAGTCAATCACGACAACAACGATATCATATATCGATATGATAATCCATCAAATATCAAAATATCTGAAATAAAATAAAAACTGTTGAGGAATCCAGTTGGATCCCTCCAACCTGTTATCCTGCATCCACAAACATTAGCACAATACCAATTCCGCTCTAGTACGGAATTATCGCGGTATATGTGATTTAAAATATTATCCGCTTAATAGACGGCGCAATAGGGTCTCATCTGCTATACAAATGCGGGAAATCAATAACTCCAATATATACATATGCCAATATATATATATATATATATTGCTATTATATATAATACCAATTTCACTGTTTATGAAATATTCGCGGTATATGTTTTTAATAAATAACATCCGCTTACTAACGGCGCATAATGTCTATTTTAGCAATCAATAGATAACAATCATCATTCAAACATGCATTCAAATATTTTAAATCTAACTATTTAAAATAAAATCGAAACTGATTCGATTGAGTGAGAAGTTCTCACCTTGATTTCAATTTCGTTTTAGCGATTTATTTCGAATAAAATTAAACGGACGTTTAATTTTACATGAAATTTTCACTAACTCCAAACAACTCCAATCCAACTCTATCGCGTAGTGCTCGTCCATACGATTCCAACGCAACTAGTTTCGCGCGTTTTCGACCTCGTATGAAAAAGTTATGCAGTTTTAAAGATTACACGAATTTTATAATTAAAATTTACAACAATTATTAACTATATTTTTAACCTAGCTGAATCTTGGCCGCTCATCTCTGCTTGGAGGCATCAGGACTGCACACTCCTTCTTCCCACGCGCGTATCTTTCTTCCAGATAATGTTCACGCAACCAAACCCATAGCTCCAATATTAGGTTTCAACTTTGCAACCACCTCGCTCGACGAAACTTCATCAAACCACCTCCATATTGAAGCCCATTGCAAGAGCTACCCACGGCAGCAACCACCCTGAGCTCGGCCCTACACGTGCATGGGAATTCGTGCATGAACTCACGGCGAACGCGCCCCCCCGCCATCGACCTGCTCCACTTCACGCCATCATCTCCGTATAGATTTAAAGCCCTCGTTACACTCTTCGTCTTTGTAGTTGACACTTTCCTCTAATTGTCGATGGATTTGGAGAGATTAAGGAATGAATTTGGGTGATTTCTGGCCTTAGGTTCAGGGGTGGCGGCTGGCTTGTTAGATTAGGATTTTGTTTTGTTTTTTTTTTAATGAAGGGTGTTGGTCTATTTATAGGAAATCGTTGAACACTATTCATCCGGGAATTCCGAACTCCGATTCACGCGCCGTAACCAGCGTTTCTAGGGTTTACCCCGCGTTCCGGACACAATGGAACAGGTTTTGGAAGCTAATTCAGACATCTGTGCGAGATATGGCTACAAACGTTCAATTTAAATTAAACTGATTTAAACGATTTTCTAGGCGTTTTAATTTGTACTGGACAAACGGTAAATCCAATTGACACGAAATTTGAAACTTTACAATAATATCACATTACGGATCCGATGAAACTGGTTTCGTCGAAATCCGAGACTTTTTGAAAAATGGCTATTTTAACTCGCCAAATTAATATTAAAAATAATTCGATGCGTTTCGAGCTGCCACGATCAAACGGTAACTCCGATTGCTACGAAAATTGAAATCCGGTAATAACTAACTATTATGGATCCAATGGAACTGGTCTCGTCCAATTCTGAGACTGTTCAAAAATCGACTATTTTCACTAGTCGATTTTAATATTAAAATATTCAATTTTCACAAATTAACTTTTAATTCGATTTTAAAAGTTCTATAACATCGTTCTAACTTCAATATGATAAAATAAAATTTAACAAATAATTTTCAATCATTTTTAACCCAATTTTCAATTATTTCCATAATTTCACATAATAAATTATCGATTTAATTATTCAATTAAATCCAATTATTCGAAATAAAATTTATTCGACTTATAAATTCACTTATTAATATTTAAAATTAATTAAATATTCAAATTTTAATTACATAAAATCCTGGGTCGTTACATGTTGTTTTAGAGGTCCTAATATGAAAATTACACTGAGTTGAATAATTTGATAAAGAACATCTATCTAACTACTCAGAATACTGAACCATATAAGAAGCCAGCTCCAAGGGAGTCAACTAAGAAGGAGAGGAAGGCGCACAAGTCCTATAGATTCTATGAGACTCAAGTTTATAATATTAATGAGTGTAGGCACTTATGCGACATAATTGAAGAATTAATAAGAAAACAGAAATTACAGCAATATGTGGAAGCCCCGTAGGATGGCGAGCAAGGAAATTCTAGTGCCCCTGGGCCGTCTTCCCAGTGGGGGCAAACTGAGCCAGGTGCTGATGCATTCAAGCGGCTAGAAATACGGTTAGGACAAACACAATCATCAATGGGCCTCATCTTGCTGATAAGAGATTTGTGAAGATGGATAGATATATTAAAGCCATGAAGAATGCTGAGAACAAAAGTTATCATGCCATCGAGGATGGAGCTTCAGCAAAACAACCTCGAACTATGGCAGATGACATTGTTTTCTAAAACAGGGATGTTTGACGGAATCGAGGCACCAACAATTGATGCACTCGTGATTTCAGCGGCAATTGGTCCTACTGTTCTATGAAAAGTGCTTGTTGATTTTGGGAGTTCAGTAAATATATTGTTCAAAAAAATTACGACCAGATGATGATAGAGGAGAGAGATTTGAAGCCTTGTAGGTCTCGTATACAGGGGTTCAATGGGATGGCTACTAAAGCCATAGGGTTTGTTGAATTACCAATGGGACTTGGTGAGGGCAACTGCAGGCGAGTGTGGGTCATGCCATTCTTAGTGTTGGATATTGATTTTTCTTATAACGCATTCTTGTTTCGATCGACCCTAACTGAATTTAGAGAGGCTATCGCTCCTTGGTGTTTAATTATGAAATTCCCTACTGATAATCAAGTGGGGATTGTGCACAAAGATCAATTGGTTGGCCATGAGTGCTATGTCGCTAAACTGAATGAAGCAAGGTGTAAGGAGAAAGGAAAGAGTGTAGAGGGGGTCATATGCACAGAGGCTATGGACGTATAACAACTACCGCTTGAGCCTTGGCTCGAGCAAACTAGTTGGCTCTACAATGACATAGACTGACGAAAAAAGCCAGAGGACGGATGAGCAGCTCCCGTTGAGTGGACAATCACTGTTCCAGTCAGTAAAGATAACCCAAGTAAAGTCCTAAAGGTCAAATCTCAACTCGATACTAGGGTGATGAGGGAGTTGGTTGGTTTTCTATGGGCAAACCTAGATGTGTTTGCCAAGACACACTTGGATATGTGTGGGATCTTACCAAAGATAGTGAGCCATGCATTAAACATGAAGCCTAAATGCGTTCCTATATGAAACAGAAACATCGCAGCTGGATCCAAAAAGATCCATTGCGCTTAAAGAAGTGGATAAGCTAATGGATAATGGCTTCATCCGCGATGCCTTATACCCAGATTGGGCATCAAACCCTATTTTTGTGAAGAAAGTAAACGGGAAGTGGAGGACATGCATCGATTATTCTGACTTGAATAAAGCATGCCTGAAGGATATCTTTTCATTTCTAATAACAGATTAGTTGGTGGAATCAACTACTGGCCACGAGTTATTTTCATTTAAGGACGCATACTTCGGATACAATCAAATCTCGATGCACATCCTAGATCTAGAACACACTAGGTCCATCATCGACCATGAACTCTATTGCCATCTGGTCATGCCGTTCAGATCAAAGAACGCAAGAGCAACTTACCAAATACTTATGAACCAGATGTTTAAGAACTAGAACAGACAATCAATGGAAGTTTACGTGAATGGTATGCTCATCAAGTTATGATTTTCGAGAAATCAAGTTGATAATCTGGCAAAGATGTTTGATGTCCTCCGACAATATGGGATGAATCTCAATCACTTGAAATGCTATTTCGGTGTTGCATAAGGAAAATTCTTGGGTTTCATCATTAACTCTCATGAAATTGAAGTTAATCCAGAGAATATAAAGGCGTTGAGGGAGATCAAAGCCCCAAAGATGATCAAGGAGGTCAAAAGCTTAAAAGGGAAGGTTGCCACCTTGAGTTGATTCATCTCCAAAGCAATTGAAAATGCATCCTTTCTTTGAAGTGGTGAAGAGGGAAAAGAGAAATTTCAAGTGGAGTCAAGGCTGAAAAGACACATTCTGGTTCTCGTAGACCACTTGAAGAGACCTCCCATTCTCTCAAAGTCGGTTGATGATGAGGTTTTATTCTTATATCTAGCGATGTTGATGCACACCCCAAGCATCGCACTCATGCATGAGGAATCTCGCATCCAGCAATTGGTCTGCTATATTAGCAAGCGGTTAACTGGAGCAAAATGAAACTATCCGTGATTGGAAAAGCTTGCATACTATCTGTTGATAGCTTGGACCGACCAGCCTTTACGACAAATCTTGCAATGACCTGAAACTTCCTAAAGGCTATTAAAATGGAACATTGAATTGAGCTAGTACATTACAACCTATCACCCCCGGAGAGCAATCCAGTGTCAGGCTTTGGTGGATTTCATAGCTAAATTCACTATACAAGATGATCCTTTCGAAGAGCAGTGGATAAAAGGAAGTTGGATGGAAGATGTACATGGATGGTGCATCTAACGATCGGTATTCTGGTGGTGGGGTTGTGCTTGTCACTCTCGAAGAACACCCAATCTTCTACGCCTTAAAACTTGACTTTCCAACAATAATTAACCTAGTTCAATACGATGCCTTTATTGCAGTCGTCAAAGAACCGAAAATAAAGACTCTACACATTCTCTATAACTCCCAGCTAGTGGTATGCCAAGTTTAAAAATAATATCAAGCGAAAGGAGAAAGGCTAGCTCCTAATCTAAACCAGGTTCTTGAGTTGCCTGACAACTTCGAACATTACATGATCACTCATATTCTCAAAAAGGAAAACGAGAAAGTCGACTCACATGCTAAGTTGGCTAGTTCCGAAGATGCATAGCTTTTGGGCCTAGTTCAAATGGAAGAGCTTTTAGCTCCGAGCATCGACCAGATGGATGTCAATTGCATCTTGGAGATTGAGCCTAAACGGGCGTCATGGATGACCTCGATTCAGGATTATTTGCAGAGAGGAATCCTTCTAGAAAGAAGGAATGAGTGATGCAAAATCCTCCGGCATCCTTCGAGATATATTATGCAAGAAGGATTACTGTATAGGAAAGGTTCTCCATCCTTACGTTAGGATGTCACACACGATGAGGAAAAAAGAATTCTAAGAGAAGTTCATGAAGGAGCGTGTGGCAACTATACTAAGGGGAAGACCCTAGAAAAGAAGATTATTCGTTACGGTATTTTCAGTCCATTGTCAGTCAAGATGCAGCTGACTATAATCGAAGATAAGGTTGGAGATTCGCTAAAATTTTGAGGGCCCCACTAATGGAAATTACCCAAATGGTCAGTACTTGGCCGTTTGCAGTTTAGGGTATTGATATTACCAATGTATTACCAATATCTAAAGGCGGCTTGAAGTACACCATCGTGGTGGTTAATTACTTTACTAAATGGGCCGATGCGGAGCCTTTGGCCATGATTACAATGAATAAAGTAATCAATTTTGTTGTTCGAAATATCATCTATCGCTTGGGAGTTCCAGAAGAAATCATTACTGATAACGGGACCTAATTCGATAGCATGAAGTTTAAAGATTTTTATCGTTGAAATCACATAAATAAAAGATTTGCAGCAGTAGTGTAACAACTCGAATTTTCGCATTCGAAAATCGACATCCATACTTCACCCATATTCGAATGCCGCAGATTCAAACGCTGAAATCTGATTCGCCATAGCTTATCACATTAAGTACAATAACACAGCGGAAGAAAATGATTGTCAATATGTACAACATCGATACAATATCTGATGCAATATGATTCCAAACAATATCATAGATAAATATACAATAGCGGTAAGATAAGAATCAATAAAGAAACTTTGAAAGAGAACTCCAACACCAAACTGTAACTGCAACTCCATAGCTAAAGCTCCAAAGACTCCAGAAGCTAGATCCACCAACATGCTTTCCAAACGCGAAGCGAGAAACCCCCATCATGTTGTATTAAGCAAGGTCGGTCCAAGTGAACCAAATATGATCATCAAATCCAAAGGTTTCGAAGATTCCCAAAGGCTGCCAAATCTACATCTACTAGCTGATTATCTGAAAATCTAACTCTAGATAGCCCATGTGGAAAATTGTGGGCACCCAGAGTTTAGATAAGGACCAATAAACTACATGTCAGTCACGGGACTGGTATGAGCAAACAAAAACAGTTTATCTTTAAAAAAACAAAGAATTTTTAAAAAGAAATTCACAATGCTTTTTGGAAAATGAAACTACCATAAGGCCTCCCGCCGCACATACAATGCAAACGCACAATTGGAGGAGATTTCTTCTTATGATAGTCAAACACGCTTGATACACGAAAACCATTTTTGATATTATTATTAGTGCATAGTGCAGAAAACCTTTGCAAGTATAATATAAATCTTAGCCAGCATACGTACCATTATAGTATGCCTACTATAGCTACCATGTTAAATGGTAGGTTTTACAATTAAAACCGTACAAGGCGTGTATTAGGAATTGGGTTTCCAACAAATGGCCAGGTTAAGGAACTTCCTATTGCCACATGGCTATGCCTCAGGAGGGACGTCCCGAGTACTTAACCTGCTCTCTGCCAATACAAGGCTAGGTTACCTCTATAACTAGGTAACTACTACACGAGTATGCCATCCCCCGGTCTTTTGCGACCTTTATCCGAGGATCCTCAGCCACAAAGCAACAACCACAAAGTAATAAATTTGCAGCAACGACATAGGTTAAATATCTGGGCTCCATACCATGATACAACCCTTTTCCATAAGGAAATGACATACCCTCAGGGGCGCTACCCTCAAATAACCTTGCCGCATCCTTCCTGTTTCGACCATTTTCGGGTTGTGAGGTCCGATGAAGTCTCGTCCACAAAGCTACACTTTTGACAAAGCCATGCTTCGATCAACAAATAATCAGCAACAATTCGTATGCCATATTACGAAATTGGGAATATATCACTAGTAACCATCAACTACATAACCTCTGAGCTCGTACGTCTCAGAGAAGGGTGCTAAGCTAAGAGAATAAATCTCCGCCACCAAATAGAAATGTATTTGATAGAAACCATCTTTACATCTCAAAGTGTAATGTCAGACATACATCCATACAAGTCTGTTCCAGGTTTAAATAGAACCGAAGGAACTTCAAAAGAAGCCCTTGCACTCCGGGTATTCACAATCCCGATCGAATTCCCCATCACATATGGAGATCTCTATAACGAGGCGACTCAGTGCAGAGACATCGACGGGTTATCCTTTTGTTCTCGAAAATATCCGGTCTTCACCACGGGTCTTCAAATGCAATCCATAACGTCGTATCATTATTCGGAATGGGTTATATGACACAAAGTCCTCTCCTGGCTAAACCGAATAATGAGCGTAATATTTAAAAACATATGGATATTGGGAACTCAGTTAAGTCACAACTTAAAGCCCAAAACCTTTCTTTAAATGGTTTAAACAAATTTCCATTTTAATCTATAAACAAAAAGATTTACTTTACAAAGTTCACCAATCTTTTACAAAGATTCATTCACAATATTTAAACAAAAGATCTATCTTTGAGATCCTCTTTTGTTTGAAAACAAAGTTCACCAAATATTTCACAAAGATTCCTTTGTAGCTTTCGAAACAATTCCATTCAAATCTTTTATACAAAAGATATACCATTAAGATCCTCTTAAATTTCAAAACAAGGTTCAACCATCTTTCACAAAGATTCATTCATAACTTTCAAAACTATTTCAATTCCATTTCAAACTTGAAATCTTTCAACACAAATTAGAAATCATTTCTTTAAATGAAAGCTATTATTATTTGAAAACAAACAGTTTTCGTTTCGAAAAAATCCGATTACATTTGCACGAGTTAAAGCCCTTCAGGTATAAAACTTGGGTTAAATTCAAATTCCCAAAACAATACTTTTAAAATGGTTTAAAACCATATAAACACATTTATAACTTGTATACCCCTTTTTAACCATAATTTCCAAACATTGAATACAATTTCAAATTTTTAATTCAAATTCAAATCAAATTATTTAAATTTCAAAACTTTATCAAGTTATTCAAAATAACTTTTATCTTTTAAGACTCTTTTTCATAAACTTTTCAAGTTTAGCCCAATTCCATTTCCAAAACTATTTTAGATTCAAAATTCAATCTTTAAAACAATTTCATAATATTAGATTCAAATATTTGCGACTTAACCAATTTCCTCGTGCAATCCATATTTCTGTGTGTATGGTGCGGTCCAGGGTTTTTACACAATAGTGCAACATCATCAATCACTGCAGATTTAAGCACAACAATATCGATAAGCGGTATAATCTTAGAACGCTTATCTTCATTCACATATTCATAGATAAATAATACAATTTCATCACAAATAAATAAATTACATTCATCACAGCTTGAATCAAAATAATGCATATCACAAAGCATCACACACCAGAGATATCAAACAATTCAAAGCATTCCATGCAATTCAAACATCCATAAGTAAGGTTACTTGATCATTTGATTAATTGAAACCAGACCAATCACTAACCCAGGTTAATTAACATTAATTAATTAACTATAAATTATTTTAATTAATTAAACTTTAATCATTAATTAATTAACCTTAATAAATAAATTAATTAACCTTTCATTATAATATAATTAACCTTTAATTATTTAATTTATCCTTCAATTAATTATCTTTAACCAATTACATTAATTAATTAACCCTTAACTAATTTTCATTTAAATTAATTATCCCTAATTAATTACCATAAGTGATTATCCCTAATCACTTATATAAATTAATCACAAATTAATTACATCGAGTAATTATCCTTTAATTACTTGATTAATCAACTTTAATCATAAGTTAATTACTTTTAATTAAGTAATTATTTTTTAAGTAATTTATAATCTTAATTACTTACATTAGTTAATCAACCTTTAACTTAATTATATTAAGTAATTATCCTTTATTAATTATATTAAGTAATTATATTTAATTAATTTCATAAAGAAATTAACCTTTAATTACTCATCATTAATTAATCATCCTTTAATTAAGAAATTATACTAAAATTAATTGATAAATTAACATTAAATCAATCATCATAATGAATCAACCATTGATTAATTACTTCAAATAATTTTACATCATTTTTAAATTCCATTAAGAAAATTACTCAAGACCTTAATAAATTTAAAAGATAAACTATTTATCTTTACTCATCAATTAATTTCATTCAAGTTTGTTTGATAAACCTTTGCAATAAATCTTCATAACACACAATTCAACTTAAACCCTTTAAGTTACTTAAAGTTGTTATATTACATTGTTTAAACTTATTTAAATGAACTTAAATTTTAAATAATAGGTATAAAATAAAATACCTTAAACTTAATAAATTTAAAAATATTTATTTTAAATCTTTAATCAATTCCAAAAACAAAATAAAACATCTATTATTTTTAAAAGAATTAAACAAGAAATTATTTAAACTTGATTGAAGAAAAACTTTCTAACTTAAATTTCAAAACTTGCATATACTTGAACCCGATACACTTCGGGTTTTCACCCGAGTCGTTTGCTAGTTCACCCGAGCCTGTCCCCGAGTTAACCCACATCCATTTTGCTTCGAGTATTTTCACGAATTCCTCGAGTACGACTTCGAGCCAATTCGTCTTCTCCGATCAAATCAACACCCAGACACATATCATCACGCGTGCAAGTGCACGGCTGGCCATATCACCTCTGATCAATCATGCCATCGTCAACGAGTTGTCGACGACACCCTTAAGTCACTACAAACACCCAGATCAAAGAATTCAATTGCAAAGCAAAATCGAGCATTCCAATTACCACCTGAAACCCAACTCCGATGACAAAACCTCCTAGCCCCGGCGAACTTGGCTACCGAAAAACTCGCCTATCCACCTAGAGCTACTTCTCGACACGACTCAATGATCTAGCCAGTTCCGATGGGTTCTGATCCAACCCCGACGTTGCAACAACCACTAAAATATCAACAACCAAACAACGAGATACAACCCTAGTTCAACAACGACCGTTTGCTACGATGACCAATAAATTCGACGACCATTTTTCCTGCAATCACCGACCTCCAACAACTACCAGTTCCATGCCCGACGTCTATCTCCTCGTCGTTTGTCTGAAATCGACAAATTACCATTTCCCGTTCAACTTGCAAATACTACCTTACATCAAAACTAAAAATCTTGAAACTATTTTTAAAAACCATAGTTTTTTATTACAAAGCAGATTATATAAATGAAAAAATAATTCATTTAAGTGGAATTTTGTCATACTTTTAAATTTTACCGTAAATTATTATTATCACAACATTTACTTAATATTTTTACCTAATATTATTTTAGAATTGACTTTACATTGTTATAAACAATTTCTTTTCAGTAATCATAATTTGAAATGATTTAAACTGGAAGATATGAATATTTTTTTCAATTTATAGAACCTGTTACACAACGGAGGTATGTATATATACATACAGTATATTTTAAAACCTGTTTATCCAAGCAACCATACAATTCATCCACACAAACAATATTTACATTGCTACTATTTATCATATCAGGATATCAAGGAGATTTAGCTTTTCAAAATTAAGTTTACTCACTTGGATTTGTAAAGACAGAGAATAGATATTTTTCTTTCTTTGATCTGGATCCTGTGCTTGAATCTGCTACTTAGTTGTTGAATTTGAACTTGATGTTTTCTTTGCTTTGCCACATGAAGTTGTTGAATCTATGCTTATTTCAAGCTTTTGTTGCTTGATCTTATTCTTTGATTTTCTTTTCCTGTTTTCCCAGGTTTTGGCTTTGATCAGAGAACACAAGTTCCTGATTAAAAATCTGGATATGCTTTTACTTGATCTGAAGCTGATGATATCTTGGAGTCGAATCGCTGCTGAATTTAAACTTTTGCTTGATCATTGAGTTGCTCATGAACTAGGTTGAACAAATGAAATTTATTGAATTCATTTTGATTTTCTTTTGATCTTTCTTCTCTGTTTTCTTTTCTGGTTTCATTCTCAGGTTTCTTTTTTTTTTCTGTTTTGATTTCTTTGTTTTGATTGATTTTCGAATTTGTTTTCAGTTTGAGATTTTTGAACTGAGAATAACTTGGTTTACAAATTTTCTTCCTTACATATGTGTTTATGACATTAAATTTCCAAAAGAAAATTTGATTCTTTTGCCACTTGTTAACACTAACTAACACTTGTAATATGAAAGCATCCCCTTATTTTACAAACGTCACAAACAAAGATTTTTGTGTTTTAAACCCTTACTTCATTTTTATTTATAAATTTATGTTTACCCCTTTATTTTATTTTATTTATAGATTTTGTTTTAAATCCTTTATTAATTTGTGAAATAATTTAACTCATGTTTACCATAATTCTTATACTTATATTTCAAGAGATATATTCATATCAAAGCTTAAATGTTTATTGACATATGTATTAACTATAAAAGAAAAGTATTCTAAATCTTTTATAAAATCTTATTATATATATGTTTACAAACCAATTCTAAACATATATATGTTTCCTTATTAATTTCTAAATATATATAAAAAAAGTAATTTAATTTTTTTATCAAATCTTATTTAATCTCAAAAAAATTTTGTGTGTGTGTGTGTGTGTATGTATAATAAAACCTTTATTCATTCTTGTTTTAAAAATATAACTTTTAAATCCAATTAATTTTATAAATATTTACATTTTGAATTTCCAAAATCAAGATTTATTTACAAATTATTTTTCAATATATATGTATATATTCAAAAATATGTTTATTCAAAATTTTCAAATTAATCCACAATTAAGTTTATAATAAATATATTATTCAAAATATTTATTTTTGAATTTCCGATTAGAAATTCTTTTTAAAATCATATTTATATACATTTATTTTGATAAACAAAAATATCTATTTAATTTGGAAAATACCAAATTAATTCACAATTTAATTCAAAAATTTAAACAAATCACCAAATTAAATTTGGCTGAAATCCGGGAATGTTACAAATTTCCCCCATAAGAAAATTTCGTCCTCGAAATTTGCTAGGGAGACAGCGAATAACAGATGAAAGATAGAGAATTGGTTTATAAGATCAAATTGAAATATTTATTCTATATTTGGCTTACCAAATCAGAATATTAATAAATACGAGAATAAATTCATTCAATATCTTACAAGATACTTGGGTCGCCAAATCTACGAAATGTGCAAGGACATTGGTTAGTCCGAAGGGATTACTAATCGTTCGTAGAATATATCTAGACCCAAAAGAATAAACAAACGGATACACAATTCAGGTCAGAATATCCTAAAGTATACACTATCTTGTCCCTCCTCGGACTTGAATCCTTTCCAGAAATTACAACAGAAATTTTCAAAGTTTGGTTTTAACTGAAATTGTTTTATCGATACAAATTAATTTAACTTCATATTTTTTTATCAATTGTTTCAATTTAGATTCCAACTTTATTAAATTTAAAATAGCAAGTTGAGGGAAACGGATGATTAGAATACGAAATAGGAACTAGAACCTTTTCTAGAACGATTCGTAGAGCCACCACCATACCAAAGCTTCTCCCTCGAGCTGCCACGAAGCCATCAAAGAATTGAAACTGGATCAAAAGAGATCGATAGGAAAGTTGTTTCCGTTGTCGCAGGGTATTGACTATTTAAAGTGGTACTTCCCTGTCCTCTATCTCGTCCTCCTCTTGCACTCATACTCACTACCACTGGATAGTAAGAGAATTTACTGAGGCATATGGACGGATTTCTTAGGGATATACTCATTCTAGGGTATTCGTAATCCTATCTCTAATGAGTTACCTAATATCTTATACTCCTGAGCTAAAGTTTAACCTTCAGCTCTGATACCAAATGTAACGACCCGAATTTTTGCATTCGAAAATCGACATCCATACTTCACCCTTATTCGAATGTCGCGGATTCAAATGCTGAAATCCGATTCGCCGGTGCGTAAAACATTAAGTACAACAACACATATACAATATGAATCCCAACAATATCAGAGATAAATATGCAATAGCGGAATGATAAGAATCAATAAAGAAACTCCGAAAGAGAACTCCAACACCAAACTGTAACTGCAACTCCATAGCTAAAGTCCAAAGACTCCAGAAGCTAGATCCACCAACTTGCTTTCCAAATACGAAGCGAGAACCCCCCATCACATTATATTAAACAAGATCGGTCCAAGCGAACCAAATATGATCATCAAATCCAAAGGCTTTTAAGATTTCCAAAAGATACCAAATCTACATCTACTAGCTGAATATTTGAAAATCTAACTCTAAACTGCCCGTGTGGAAAATTGTGGGCACCCAGAGTTTAGATAAGGAACAATAAACTCCGGGTCAGTTATGGGACTGGTATGAGAAAACAAAAACATTTTATCTTTAAAAGCAAAAAAAGAATTTGAAAAAATAAATTCGCAATGCTTTTTGAAAAATGAAACTACCATAAGGCCTTCCGCTGCACACACAATGCAAACGCACAATTGGAGGAGATTTCTCCTTACGATAGTCAAACATGCTTGATATGCGAAAACCTTTTTTGATATTATTATTAGTGCATAGTGCAGAAAACCTTTGCAAGTATAATATTAATCTTAGCCAGCATACGTACCATTATATTACGCCTACCATAGCTACCATGTTAAATGGCAGGTTCTACAACTAAAACCGTACAAGTTGCGTATTGGAGATTGGGTTTCCAATAAATGGTCAGGCTAAGGAACTTCCTATTGCCACATGGGTACGCCTTTAGAGGGACGTCCCGAGTACTTAACCAGCTCTCTGCCAATACAAGGCAGGGTCACCTATGTAATTAGGTAACTACTACACAAGTTTGCCATCCCCCGGTCGTTTGCGACCTTTATTCGAGGATCCTCAACCACAAAGCAACAACCACAAAGTAATAAATTTGCAGCAACCATATATGTTAAATATTAAATATCCGGGCTCAATACCATGATATAACCCTTTTCCATAAGGAAATGACATATCCTCAGGGGGAGCTACCCCCAAATAACCTTGCCGCATCCATCTTTTTTCGACCATTTTCGGGTTGTGAGGTCTGATGAATTCTCGTCCACAAGGCTACATTTTTCAAAAAGCCATGCTTCGATCAACAATTGATCAGCAGCACTTCGTATGCCACATTACGAAATTAGGAATGTATCACTAGTAACCATCAACTACATAACCTCTGAACCCGTACGTCTCAGAGAAGGGTGTTAAGCTAAGAGAATAAATCTCTGCCACAAAACAGAAATGTATTTGATAGAAACCAGCTTTACATCTCAAAGTGCAATATTAGACATACATCCATACAAGTCTATTCCGGGTTCGAACAGAACCGTAGGCACTTCAAAAGAAGCCCTTGCACTCCGAGTATTCACAATCCCGATCGGATTCCCCATCATATATGGAGATCTCTATACCAGCGCGACTCAGTGCAGAGACATTCGACGGGTTATCCTTTCGTTCTCGAAAATATCCGGTTTTCACCACCGGTCTTCAAAAGCAATCCATAATGTCGTACCATTATTCGGAATGGGTTATATGACACAAAGTCCTCTCCCGGCTAAATCGAATAATAAGCGCAATATTTAAAAACATATGGATATTGGGATCTCAGTTAAGTCACAACTTAAAGCCCATAACCTTTCTTTAAATGGTTTAAACAAATTTCCATATAATCTTTAAATGAAAAGATTTACTTCACAAAGTTCACCTATCTTTTACAAAGATTCATTCACAATATTTAAACAAAAGATCTATCTTTGAGATCCCCTTTTGTTTGAAAATAAAGTTCAACAAATATTTCACAAAGATTACTTTATAGCATTCGAAACAATTCCATTTCAAATCTTTTATGCAAAAGATATACCTTTAAGATCCTCTTAAATTTCAAAATAAGGTTCAACCATCTTTCACAAAGATTCATTCATAGCTTTCAAAAATATTTTGATTCCATTTCAAACTTGAAATCTTTCAACACAAATTAGAAATCCTTTCTTTACATGAAAGCTATTATTATTTGAAAACAAATAGTTCTCGTTTCGGAAAAATCCGATTACATTTGCACGACTTACAGCCCTACAACTATAAAAATTGGGTTAAATTCAAATTCCCAAAACAATACTTTTAAAATGGTTTAAAACCCATATAAACACATGTATAACTTGTATACCCCTTTTTAACCATAATTTCCAAACATAGAATTCAATTTCAAATCTTTAATTAAACCAAATTATTTAAATTTCAAAACTTTATCAAGTTATTCAAAACTTTTATCTTTCAAGACTCTTTTTCAAAAACTTTTCATATTCAACCCAATTCCATTTCCAAAACTATTTTGGATTCAAAATTCAATCTTTAAAACCATTTCATAATATTAGATTCAAATATCTATGACATAACTAATTTCCTCATGCAATCCATATTTGTGTGTGTATGGTATAGTCCACGGGTTTTACACAATAATGCAACATCATCGATCATTACAGATTTAAGCACGTCAATATCGGTAAGCGGTATAATGTTATAACGCTTATCTTCATTCACATATTCACAGATAAATAATATAATTTCATCACAGATAAATAAATTACATTCATCACAGCTCGAATCAAAATAATTCATATCACAAAGCATCACACAACAAAGATATCAAAGAATTCAAAGCATTCCATGCAATTCGAACATCCATAAGCAAGGTTAATTGATCGTCTGATTAATTGAAACCTGATCAAACACTAATCAAGGTTAATTAACATTAATTAATTAAATACAAATTATTTTAATTAATTAAACTTTAGTCATTAATTAATTAACCTTAATAAATAAGTTAATTAACCTGTAATTATTAAATAATTAACCTTTAATTATTTAATTTATCCTTTAATTAATTATCTTTAATCAATTACTTTAATTAATTAACCCTTAATTAATTTTCATTTAAATTAATTATCCCTAATTAATTACCATAGGTAATTATCCCTAATCACTTATATAAATTAATTACAAATTAATTACATCGAGTAATTATTCTTCAGTTACTTGATTAATCAACTTTAATAATAAATTAATTACTTTTAATTACGTAATTATTATTTTAAGTAATTTATTATCTTAATTACTTACATTAGTTAATCAACCTTTAACTTAATTATATTAAGTAATTATCCTTTATTAATTCATTAAGTAATTATACTTAATTAATTTCATTAAGACATTAACCTTTAATTACTCATCATTAATTAATTATCCTTTAAGTAAGAAATTATACTAAAATTAATTGATAAATTATCCTTAAATCAATCACCTTAATTAATCAACCATTGATTAATTACTTTAAAAAAATTAACATCATTTTTAAATTCCATTAAGAAAATTACTCAAGACCTTAATAAATTTAAAAGATAAACTATTTATCTTTACTCATCAATTAATTTCATTCAAGTTTGTTTGATAAACCTTTGCAATAAATCTTCATAACACACAATTCAACTTAAACCATTTAAGTTACTTAAAGTTGTTACATTACATTGTTTAAAACTATTTAAATGAACTTAAATTTTAAATAATAGTTATAAAATAAAATACCTCAAATTTAATAAATTTAAAAATATTTATTTTAAATCTTTAACCAATTCCAAAACCAAAATAAAACATCTATTATTTTTAAAAGAATTAAATAAGAAATTATTTAAACTTGATTGAAGAAATAGTTGTTAAATTTAATTTTCAAAACTGGCACATACTTGAACCCGATACACTTCGGGTTTTCACCCGAGTCGCTCGCTAGTTCACCCGAGCCTATCCCCGAGTTAACCCACATCCATTTTGCTTCGAGTATTTTCACAAATTCTCCGATTACGACTGCGAGCCAATACTTTTTCTACGATCAAATCAACACCCAGACACGTATCATCACGCGTGCACGTGCGCGGCTGGCCTAATCACCCCCGATCAACTACGCCATCGTCAACGAGTCGTTGACGGTACCTTAAGTCACTACAAACACCCAAATCAAAGAATTCGATAGAAAATCAAAATCGAGCATTCCAATTACCACGTGAAACCCAACCCCGCTGACAAAACCACCTCGCCGTGAAGAACTTGGCCACTGAAAAACTCACCCATCCACCCAGAGCTGCTCCTCGACATGACTCAATGTTCTTAGCCATTTCCGATGGGTTCCGATCCAACCCCGACGTTGCAACAACCACTAAAATATCGACAACCAACCAACGAGATACAACCCTAGTTCAACGTCGACTGGTTGCTACGATGACCAATAATTTCTGCGACTATTTTTCCTTTAACCACTCGACCTCCAACAACCACCAGCTCCATGCCCGACGTCTATTTCCTCGTCGTTTGTCTGAAATAGACGAATTACCATTTCCCGTTCGACTTGCAAATACCACCTTATATCAAAACTAAAAATCTTGAAACTATTTTTAAAAATCATAGTTTTTTATTACAAAACAGATTATATAAATGAAGCAATAATTCATTTAAGTCAAATTTTGTCATACTTTTAATTTTTACTGTAAATTATTATTATCAAAATATTTAATTAATATTTTTACCTAATATTATTCTTAGAAATGACTTTACATTGTTATAAACAATTTCTTTTCAGTAATCATAATTTGAAATAATTTAAACAGGAAGATATGAATTTTTGTTTCAATTTATAGATCCTATTACACAGCAAAGGTATGTATATATACATACAGTATATTTTAAAACTTGTTTATCCAAGCAACCATACAATTCATCCATGCGAACTATATTTACACTACTACTATCAATCATATCAGGATATCAAGGAGATTTAGCTTTTCAAAATTAAGTTTACTCGCCTGGATTTGTAAAGACAGAGAACAGATTTTTTTTCTTTCTTTGATCTGGATCCTGAACTTGAATCTTCTACTTAGTTGTTGAATTTGAAATTGATGTTTTCTTTGCTTTGCTACATGAATTTGCTGAATCTATGCTTGTTTCATGCTTTTTTGTTTGATCTTATTCTTTGATTTCCTTTTCCTGTTTTCCCAGGTTTTGGCTTTGATCAGAGAATACAGGTTACAGACTCAAAAATCTGGAAATGCTTTTTTTAGATCTGAAGCTGATGATATGTTGAAGTCGAATTGCTGCTGAATTTAAACTTTCGCTTGATCGTTGAGTTTCTCATGAACTAGGTTGAACAGATGAAATTTGTTGAATTCGTTTTGATTTTCTTTTGATCTTTCTTCTCTATTTTGTTTTCTGGTTTCATTCTCAGGTTTTCCAGTTTTTTTCTGTTTTGATTTCTTTGTTTTGATTGATTTTTGAATTTGTTTTCAGCTTGAGATTTTTGAACTGAGAATAACTTGGTTTACAAATTTTCTTTTTTACATATGTGTGTATGAAATTAAATTTCCCAAAGAAAATTTAATTCTTTTGCCAATTGTTAACGCTAACTTACACTTGTAATATGAATGCATCCCCTTATTTTACAAATGTCACAAACAAAGATTTTTGTGTTTTAAACCCTTACTTCATTTTTATTTATAAATTTATGTTTACCCCTTTATTTTATTTAATTTATAGATTTTGTTTTAAATCCTTTATTAATTTGTGAATTAATTTATCTCATGTATACTTTAATTCTAATACTTATATTTTAAGAGATATATTCATATCAAAGCTTAAAAGTTTATTTACACATGTACTAACTATAAAAAAAGTATTCTAAATCTTTTATAAAATCTTATTATATATATGTTTACAAACCAATTCTAAACATATATGTGTTTCCTTATTAATTTCCAAATATATATAAAAGAAAAGTAATATAAATTTTTTATCAAATCTTATTTGATCTCAAAAGAATTGTAAACATACATACATACATATATATATATATATGTATGTATGTATATTAAAACCTTTATTCATTCTTGTTTTAAAAATATGACTTTTAAATCCAATTAATTTTATAAAAATTTTACATTTTGAATTTCCAAAATCAAGATTTTATTTACAATTTATTTTTTAATCTATATATATTCAAAATATATTTATTCAAAATTTTCAAATTAATCCACAATTAAGTTTATAATAAATATATTATTTAAATTTTTTTTCTAAATTTCCAATTATAAATTCTATTTAAAATCATATTTATATACATTTATTTTGGTAAACAAAAAAATATCTATTTGATTTGACAAATACCAAATTAGTTCACAGTTTAATTCAAAATTTTAAACAAATCACCAAATTAAATTTGGCTAAAATCCGGGAATGTTACAGGCAGCGCATCGCCGTGCGAATGGATAGGTTGAAGATGTAAAAAAGATTATCAAGTCCATTGTTAAGAAATGATTGAAAGGCCAAAGGCAAGTGGGTCGATGAGCTCCCGTTAACACTCTAGGCTTATCAAACCACCCACAAGTCAGTGATTGGAAATTCTCCATTCGCATTTACATATAGATTGGAAGCTATGATACCAATCGAACTGGAAGTACCTTCTCATCGGGCCACTCACTATGATTCATAAACCAACGAGCAACTCCTTCTGGAGTCTTTTGATATGATCGATGAGAAGCGAGCCGAAGCAGAGTTGGGAGTGGATATGCACAGACACCAAGTCGCACGATATAATAACTCCAAAGTTAGGAGTCGAACCTTTGAAGTAGGCGATTTGGTTCACAAATGAATCTTCCTTGGCCCTAAGAACTGGGGCTCAATATAGAAGGTCTGTATGCAATAGAGGAAAAGTTTGGAGTTGGAAATTTCGAGCTAGGAACTACGGATGGGTTCTCACTCCCAAGGGCATGGAATAGAGAGCATCTACGACACTATTTCACTTAGAGAATATGTGACAACTCGGATTTTCGCAGTCAAAAACCGACATCCATACTTCACTTGTATTTGAATGCCGTAGATTCAAACGTTCGAATCCAATTCGCCGAAGCTTATAACACATTAAGTATAACGACACAGTGGAAGAAATTAACATCATTGATATACAACATTTGATACCACCCATTGGTACAGTTGAGATATCAATAAAAATATCAGAGATAGATAATAGTGGAAACACAGCAGAAATAGCAGAAAAACAATAACTCCAATGCCAAAGCTCCAAAGACTCTAGAAACTAGATCCACCAACATGCTTTCCAAACGCCAAGAGAGAAACCCCCATCATATTGCATTAAGCAAGGTCAGATCCTGAATGTTGAAGAGAAACACAAAGTGATAGCCAGATCCAAAGACCGAAGAAGATTTCCAAGTGCTACCAAACCAGAGACTTCGAAAGAAATTGAATCTACATCTATTATCTGACTATTTGAAAAATATAACTCTAGACTTCCCTTGTTAAAAATTTGTGGGCACCCAGAGTTTAGATAGGGAACAATAAACTCCGGGTCAGTCATGGGACTCGTGTGATCAAAC
This sequence comes from Allium cepa, assembly GCA_030765085.1. NCBI lineage: Eukaryota > Viridiplantae > Streptophyta > Magnoliopsida > Asparagales > Amaryllidaceae > Allium > Allium cepa. Next base: position 182,351,933 of record CM060940.1, read on the forward strand.
AAAAACAGTTTATCTTTATCGAAAGAAAAAAAGAATTTAAAAGAAATCCGCAATGCTTTTCAAAAAATGAAACTACCATAAGGCCTCCCGGCACACACACAATGCAATCGCACACTTGGGGGTGATTTCTCCTTATGATAGTCAAACATGCTTGATACGTAAAATTCTTTTGATATTATTATTAGTGCATAGTGCAGAAAACCTTTTGAAAGCATAATATAAATCTTAGCCAGTATAGGTACTATTATATTGTGCCAGCTATAACTACCACCTGAGGTGGCAGGTTATACAATTGCAATCGTAAAGGGCTCGTATTGTTTCTTTGGATTTCCAACAAATGGTTAGGCAAAGGAACTTCCTGGGCCATATGGTACCGCTCTGGAGGTACGCCCCGAGAACTTGACCAGCTCTCTGCCAACACAAGGCTGGGTTACCTCTGTAACTAGGCAACTAAATGTCATGAGTATGCCACCCCCCGGTTGTAACCAATCTTTATCCGAGGCCTCGATACCAACAACCACAAAGTAATAAATTTGCAGTAACCACATAAGTTAAATATCTGGGCTCCATACCATGATACCACCTCTATCCAGAAGGAATTGGACATACCCTCGGGGGTGTTACCCCTAAATAACCTTGCTGCATCTTTCCTGTTTCGACCATTCCGGGTTATGAGGCACGACGATGCCACGTCTACAAAGGTACGCTTTTCACAAAAGTCATGCTTCGATCAACACATGATCAGCAGCACTTCGTATGCCACATTACCAAATTGGGAATGTATCACTAGTAACCATCAACTACATAACCTCTGAGCTCATATGTCTTAGAGAAGGGTGTTAAGCTAAGAGAATAAATTCTCCTCTACCAAACAGAAATGTATTTAATAGAAACCAGTTTTACATCTCTAAGTGTAACATCAAACACACATCCATACAAGTCTATTCCGGGTTCAAACAGAACCGAAGGCACTTCACAAAGAAGCCCTTGCAAATCCGGATAATCCCTAATCACATCCGGATTACCCTCACAAAGCGTGATCAAATCTCTGTACCGAGGACCAGTCGTTGTAGGGACATTCGACAGGTTATCCTTTCGCTTTCGAAAATACCCAGTCTTCACCACCAATCTTCAAATGCTATCCATAATGTCGTATCATTATTCGAATGGGTTTTATGACGCAAAATCCTCTCCCGGCTAAACCGAATAGTGAGCGCAATATTTGAAAAGCATATGGATATTGGGATCTCAGTTAAGTCATAACTTAAAGCCCAAAATCTTTCTTCTAATGGTTTAAATAAATTACCATTTTCAAATCTTTAAACAAAAAAATTTGCTTCACAAAGTTCACCAATCTTCCACAAAGATTAATTCATAGCCTTTCTAAACAAATTGCCTTTCAAATTGGGTTAACTCATCCAATCTTTAAATCAAAGATTCAATTCATAGCTTTCAAAACCATTTCCATTTCAAATCTTTTATACAAAGATACACCTTTTAGATCCTCTTCAATTTCAAAACAAAGTTCAACAACCTTTCACAAAGATATATTCATAGCTTCCAAAACAATTCTATTTCAAACTTGAAATCTTTTCAACATAAATTGGAAATCCTTTCTTTATGTGAAAGCCATTATTCTTTAAAAAAAACATTTTTGTTTCGGAAAAATCCGATTACATTTGCACAAGTTAAAGCCCTTCAATCATAAAACTTGGGTTAAATTCAATTTCCCAAAACAGTACTTTTAAAATGGTTTAAAATCCATATAAACATATTTATAAATTGTATTACCTTTTTAAATCATAATTTCCAAACATGGAATTCAATTTCAAATCTTGAATTCAAATTCAAATCAAATTATTTAAATTTCAAACTTTATCAAGTTATTCAAAATAACTTTTACCTTTAAAATTCCCTTTTCAAAAGCTTTTTATATTTAACCCAATTCCATTTCCAAAACCATTTGGATTCAAAATTCAACTTTAAAACCATTTCAAAAATCTGTGACTTAACCAATTTCCTCGTGCAATCCATATTTATGTGTGTATTGTGTAGTCCAGGGGTTTTACACAATAGTGCAATATCATCAATCATTATATATTCAAGAACATCAATCGATAAGCGGTATAATCTATAATGCCTATCTTCCATTCATAGATTCACAAATAAATAATATAAAATTTAATATAGATAAATAAATTACATTCATTACAGCTCAAATCAAGCAATTCATATCACAAAGCATCACATATCAAGGATATCAAACAATTCAACATTCAATAGAATCCAAACATCCATAAGTAAGATCAATTAATTATCTAATTAATTTAAATCAGATTAATTACTTGAGAATCGATTACTAATCCTGGTTAATTAATATTACAAACCATTTTTATTAATTATTCTTTAATTTTTAATCAATCAACCTTAATTAATAAATTAATTGACCTTAATTACATTAATTAAATAACCCCTTAATTAATTACCATTTAATTAATTAGTTACAATAAGTGATTATCCCTAATCGATTAATTAACTAATTAACCTTTAATTAATTATACTCAAATTAATTACCTTAATTAATTAATAACATAAATTAATTATCCTTAATTGCTTTTGTTAAGTAATTATCTTTAAGTAATTAATTAACCTTACTTAATTAATTGATCACAATAAATGATCATCCCTAATTAATCACATAAATAAATTAACTTAAATTAATCACATTGATTAATTATTCTTTAAGTAATTAAGTAACAAATCCTTTAATTAATTACATTGAGGGATTATCTTTTTAAATGCTTTTATTATATTTCAAAACATTTGTTAATTAATTATATTAATTAACGAATACGTATTTATTCAACACCAAAATAATTTATGAACTTTTAAATTTCAAACTTTGAAACTTGGTTAGAATCTTGTTTAATAATTTAGTTTTGAACTTGGAAATATTCATTTTAAACCTTATTCATTTTTTTCCAAATTTTAAGACTTGGTTAGTACCATTTGAATAAGACTCGAGCCAAAAACTAAAATTCCCGAGTTTTCCTCCCCCCCCCCCCCCTCCCGAGCTCCCTCCTTTTTCTTCCTTTCCTTTCCTTTTTAAAACATTATTTTAGTTTACATTAAAAAAAATCCTGTAATTCCGTTTCAACACTTAAACTACCCGATGCAAAGCTCGAGAACGAACCTAAGGCAACGCTTCAACTTTCCCAAGACATTTTCAAATTTTACCGAGCAACATCATCTTCTTCCATAAAAAAACCAGGCATGTACACATACACACCGTTCAAATAGAATGCTTCTATTCCATAAGTCTTCCCGAATATACTGGATGTTGGAGCCCAGATTAATATACTTGGACCTCTATACTGGTCATTAGGCTCCGCTACGTTCTCGACTAGACTTCACTAATCAGTCACATTCACTTGATGCACCTGCACTTTTTCTATGACCAACTCTGACCAACCTTACGGCCATCGACACATCACCGACCATCTTCACCAACCATCCGAACACCCAATTCGACGAACACAATTGAAAAACAAAATCGAGCTGCCTGATTCTTTACTGGAACCCAACTATAGTCAACCAATTCACCTTACGCCAACGATCCCAACCCAAATCTTCCACGCTACCATGACCGGAGCTTCTTCACTTGACGATGCTTCTACTCCCACTGGTCCGATCCATTCCAGTGCCTTGTCGACATCGCACGAATTCGAGAAACACCGCCATCCCATCTCGGTACTGAAACCCTACCAAGCCACCGTGCCGTCGCTCTGATGATCGAGAAATTTTCTGATCATTTTTCCTTTAGCCACCAACCTATGATCTTCCCCCAGCCACCACCCTAAGGTTTCAGAACCACACGACTACCAGAATTTATCAAAAAAACCCAATTTCCGACCATCGTTGATTTCTAAACTAAAAATCACAATTTTTTTTCCAAAAATCATTAAATTCAAAAAAGAATCCAATCGTGAATTAGAGACTTGCATTCTACGCAATTGATTTTCAACATGTTTTGATTCCTTCTCATTGTTAATTTAATTTCCAAATAAAATATTTAATAATCTTACTTGTTTTTATTTTTAAAATTTGTATTACATCATTACAGTCAATTTCCTTTTAAACATCACATTTTATAATGGTTTGGATGAGGAGTTAGGAATTATTTTTGAGAAATTCTTAGGTCTGTTAAACAACTGAGATATGTCTATGCAGATACACAGATATGCATCCATACATTTGTATATTCAAAGAAAAATGCATATCTACAACCATATAAAGCATTTCCAGATCATCATTTTCACTCATCACCACAGGCAATTTAAAATAAAGAAGGTGAAGTTTGCTCACTTGATTTTGAAAGGCAGAGAACAGCAGAGAAAATAGGCTTGGAACTGCTTTATGAAATGATCTACTGCATGCCTGATCTTGATGATCTTTGCTTTGATTTTAAAACTGATTTGAACTTGATTTGTTTTTATTTCCAGGTTTGAGTTGATCTTTGGCTTAGCTGAGTTGAGTTTGAATCAGTTGCTTTTAGTATTTTGAACTTGAACAGTTTTGAATTTCGATCTCTGGTTGAACTTGCTTTCTCTGGTTCAAACATCCCAGATTTGCTTTTAGTTTTGAACTGAATCTTAGCTTTAGTTGAAGTTTTTTATCTTGTTTAATTACTGAGATGATTTTTGATTCTTTGATGTTCATTTTTTTTTTAGATTTTGATTCATGTTGAAACAGAAAAAAATGTTGTTTTTGATTTCTTTTCTGCTTTAGTTTTGTTTTCTTTTTGATTGTCTTTGAATATGAAGGATTTGAAAACTGAAGAGAACATGGCCTGTTTCTTTCTACACACATATTTTTATATGTTTTTAATTTTAAAATAAAAAGAAAAAGAGTTGTTGACCACTTGTTTTATTTTGTTACATTTGTTAATACATAGTATAAAAAAATTTACACTTGTTAAATTCGTTTATTAAAATGTTTACACTTGTGAATGTGTCATACTAATTTTCCTACACTTGTAAATACAAGCAATTTTATGCTTAAGTCCTTTAAATAAATTTTATTAAACACTTATATTTTTAAACCCTTGTCTAGTTTTATATTTACATATGCATTATATTTTCTTTATGCATTGTAATATTTACCTATATATAATGTTTTCAAATTTACACTTGTTATGTTTTTAAATGTTATATACCTCTAAATTTATATGCATATATATAAATACAAACTGTTTGTAGTTCATACAAATTCTAAGTAGAAAGTATATAAATATTATTTATACTTATATCAATTTAAAGAAAATGATTTTAACTAATTACACTTAAATAAATAAATGCACATATTACATATAAGTTTCTTAAAAATATAAATTTTAACTTTAGCAACTTTGAAAATATATTATATTAAATTTAAATCATAACTTTCAAATTACAATGCATATATATTAAAATTAGAAAACAAATTTTCTATTAATTTCAAAACTTTACCTCTTAAATCAAATTTATTCTCTAAGATATTTTTTTTGAATTTCAAATTTAAATTCTATTTACAAACTATTTATATACATATATATAAATAAACAAACAAGTATTATTTATTTAGAAAAAATTAAATTATCCACAATTTAATTCAAAATTTATATTAAATATTAATCTAAATTTGACTAAAAAACCGGGATCGTTATAGATTCCCCCTAAAGAAAATTTCGTCCTCCAAATTTGCTAGATAGAGAGACGAAAAAAGAAGAGATGAACACCCAAGGATATATCTTTCCAAATTAAACTGAATATCTATTCTGTATTTGGCTTACCAAATCAGAATACCAACAAATATGGGAAAAACTCATTCAATATCTTGGAAGATAATCGGGTCACCAGTTCTGTGAAGAAATGCATGGGCATTGGTAAGTTCGAAGGGATAACTAACCACTCGTAGAATATATCTGGACCCCAAAGAACATTCATATTGGTTCAATCTTCCACAATTCTCAAACACTGGGTATGAATTCTAAACTCAACCCAAAGAACATTCAAATAGATTCAATCTTCCACAATTCTCAAACACTAGGTATGAATTCCAAACTCAAGTTGGAATACCCCAAAGTTTACACCAGCTTGTCCCTCTTTGGACTTTGATTCTCACAAGTACAATAGAATTTCAAATTTGGTTTTAATCGAAATCGTTTTATCGATACAAATCTTCATATTTTATTCATCAATTTATTTTAAATAGAATTCCAACTTCATTAAAGTTAAAATCGAAAAGCTGATAGGGAACCGATGAAGAGAATACGAAATAGGAATTAGAACTTTTTTAATTTACAACGATTCACAGGGCCACCATCGCATCGAATTTCCTTTCCGGAGCTGCCACGAAGCCATCAAAGAATTTGAAATTGCATGATCAACAAAGGAGATTGATAGAGAAAGGTGCTTCCTATTTGTTACAGGGTATTGACCTTTTATAGTGGTACTCCCCGTCCCCTATCTCATCCTCTTCTTGCACTCATACTTATTATCAATGAATAATAAGAGAATTTACTGAGGCATTCAGATGGATATCTTAGGGATATACTCATTCTAGGGCATACTTCACCCTATCACTAATGAGTTACCGAATGTGTTATACTCATGAGCTAAAGTTTCAACCTTCAGCTATGATACCAAATGTGACGACCCGGATTTTCACGTTCGAAAATCAACATCCATACTTCACTCGTATTCGAATGCCGTAGATTCGAACGTTCGAATCCAATTCGTCGGAGCTTATAACACATTAAGCATAACAACACAGCAGAAGAAATTAACATCATTGATATACAACATTTGATACAACCCATTGGTACAATTGAGATATCAATACAAATATCAGAGATAGATAATAGCGGAAAACACAGCAGCAACAGCAGGAAAACAATAACTCCAATGCCAAAGCTCCAAAGACTGCAGAAGCTAGATCCACCAACATGCTTTCCAAATGTGAAGCAAGAAACCCCCATCATGTTGTATTAAGCAAGGTCAGATCCTAAATGTTGAAGAGAAGCACAAAGCGATAGCCAAATCCAAAGACTGAATAAGATTTCCAAGTGCTACAAACCAGAGACTTCGAAAGGTATCGAATCTACATCTATTATCTAACTATTTGAAAAATCTAACTCTAGACTGCCCGTGTGAAAAATTTGTGGGCACCCAGAGTTTAGATAGGGAACAATAAACTCCGGGTCAGTCATGGGACTGGTGTGAGCAAAAAAAACAGTTTATCTTTATTAAAAGCAAAACAAAGAATTTAAAAGAAATCCGCAATGCTTTTCGGAAAATGAAACTACCACAAGGCCTCCCGGCACACACACAATGCAATCGCACACTTGGAGGATATTTCTCCTTATGATAGTCAAACATGCTTGATACGCAAAATTCTTTTGATATTATTATTAGTGCATAGTGCAAAAAACCTTTCGAAAGTATAATATAAATCTTAACCAGCATAGGTAATATTATATTATGCCAGCTATAGCTACTACCTGAGGTGGCAGGTTATACAATTGCAATCGTAAAGGGCTCGTATTGTTTCTTTGGATTTCCAACAAATGGTCAGGCAAAGTAACTTCCTAGGCCACATAGGTACGCCTCTGGAGGGATGCCTTGAGAACTTAAACAGCTCTCTACCAACACAAGACTGGGTTACCTCTTTAACTAGGTAACTAACTGTCACGAGTATGCAACCCCCGGTCGTAACCAACCTTTATCCGAGGCCTCGATACCAAGAACCACAAAGTAATAAATTTGCAGTAACCACATAGGTTAAATATCTGAGCTCCATACGATGATACCACCTTTATCCAGAAGGAATCAGATATACCCTCAAGGGGCGCTACCCCCATATAACCTTGCCGCATCTTTCCTATTTCGACCAATCCGGGTTGTGAGGCTCGATGAAGTCACGTCCACAAAGCTACGCTTTTCATAAAAGTCATGCTTCAATCAACACATGATTAGCAGCACTTCGTATTCCACATTACCAAATTGGGAAGGTTCACTAGTAACCATGAACTACATAACCTCTGAGCTCATACGTCTCAGAGAAGGGTGTTAAGCTAAGAGAATAAATTCTCGTCCACCAAACAGAAATGTATTTGATAGAAACCAGTTTTACATCTCAAAGTGTAATGTCAGACACACATCCATGCAAGTCTTTTCCGGGTTCGAACAAAACCGAAGGCACTTGTGACGCCCCACCTCTATACTCACGCTTGTTAAGGAACTACGGAGTAATGCTGTCAACTAGCACAAAGAATAAGGCTATTGAGGAGCGACCTTCTGTGTAATGGTTTTGCGCGAGGACCAATGTGTCAGATAGAATAATATGCATTTCATCTCGAGTGGAAATCCGACAAACTGATACAAACTCAAAACTACTATGGCTGTAATATCTTTGGAAACAAATATAGAAATAAGCATAACACAAATCAGTCACAGATATCCATATCACAAAGGCGGAAATAGATATGAATATAACACTAAGAAGTGTTTATGAGAGTAGTGGTCAAACAAGATCCATAATATCACAAAAGAATAGATGCAATTGCTAGACAAAAGAATAAGTATACATCAATGAGTCTATTTCTCGAATGTATACCAACAAAAACTACAAATCTAATGTATTTAGCCAAAAGTCAGATAATACTCCCGGATGAGGATCAAGCAGGAGCACCTGTAATATCTCGATCTGACCCGAGTACTATTTGATAAGAAAATAATAAACGGATCAGTCTAGCTATAAATATCAAATAAAATGATAAAGGATAAGAAATATGACAAAAACGTACGATAACCATAAAGCCATACTGTGATAAGTATGTAATTGAAAATCAACAAGAGATTAATCAATATCACAAGAATCTTCTCAAAGATCAAAAGAATGTCATACTCTTTATTTTTATTGACCAAGTCACAAATATTGACATCATATCGATGCCAATCATAAAAATTGGTGAAACACAAATTCTAGAAATCATCAATTAGAAATCCAGAAATCACAAAAAGGGGGAGGCCTATCACAAAACGGGAGCATGAAAACTCACCAACACGTGTATCACAAACGGGACGCTATCCCATGGTCGCTAACCAAGAGCCGGTGCAACGACGTAGTACAATATCAGTACGCCCATGGAACCAGAAAATCAAATAATTCGAAACAACGACGTAGTACAACGGTACGCCCGCTGATCCTGATAAGCCGGAACAACAACGTAGGATAAAGGTACGTCCGATGAACCGAACTCCTGAAAAGAATATGAGTCACTAGCCCACAAAAATTGAGTCGAAACACCAAATAATGCATAGGTCGTTAGCCTATAAAATAAATGAGACGAAACTCAATAAAACGAGGTACCGTCCCCTACGTGGACAAAGAAACATAGCATATCGCTAGTCTAAATCGCATAAATGATGATCAATGATCATCAAGAAGTGTCAACTACACTAATCTAGTAAATAAATGAGTTTAGCTTCATGTCCCATAACCACTTTCTTAACTTAAGTATTTACGAACAAATTGTAGATCTCCACTCGAAAATAGTCACAAGAGGTTCAATCGAACAAGTCCAAGAATTAACCGATGAGGTAAACGCAAGCGTTTCATACCACTTGTTTTACTAAGCCGTTTAATTAAATTTCTCATACGAGTGAGGTAAAGGTTTGTATACGCTAGTAGATTGGAAAACGGTTTAAGAAACGAGCTTTATAGTAAAATAGTATTGAAATCGGTTTGAAAAAGAGTTTTCATATTTACTACTAGTATAGAAAACCTTTATGTTTTTAAAGTGACAAATCACAGAAATGATTGTAGAAACAATCAATCACCAAAATTCACATTCGAAGCCATGAATCAAATCCATATAAATCGATATCGAATCCATCAAATGGATACTCTCTAATATCCCAAAAAAAGGAAAGTTATCAAAGTCAATATTAAATGATAACCATAAGTCGGATAAACACGAATCGATTTAAAACTGGAAACCCAAACACATAGGGAAAATTGGGCAGATACAACAGATTCAGACGTCTGAAATAAATGGTTCAGACGTCTGAATCTAGAAAACGAATATTTCCAGAGCCTTATTCAGATGTATGGGTCACTGAATTCTGACGTCTGAAAATAGCTAATTTTAGCCTATTTGCTCTCGGGTTGATCATGAGCAATTTCAGGCGTCTGAAATTTATAGTTCAGATGTCTGACCTGGGAATGAAATTTTTGCCTAGAACAGATTCAGACGTTTGAATTTATAGTTTCATACATCTGAAACTGGAGCTTTGGGAATCTCCTCCCCAAGGCCAATGATGGCCAAATAATATCGAAAGCGATCGGATGAGTGACCATTACGAGGGTTTTACGCCAAACGACTACCAACCTCAAAGACTCGCCAACACACTCCGATCAACATGTCCAACGTCCATATAAGGATTTTCATAGATTTTGTTTTCAAACAACAAAAATTGGAATATTCACCAAATCACTCCAAATCAAAATCAAATAAACATGTAAAGATGTTAGGAATTCATACGTAACAATCAAAGATAATTATAGACTTAGATGTGAGATAAAAATTTCACCTTTAAACCCAAAACAAATGAAGAAGAAGCTATAGAGCAATGGCAAGGAAAATCACTCTTCAATTCCAACCCAAAAAGCTTGAATCTAAGCTCAAAAGAGAAACATTTCCTAAGTTAGGTTTAGGAATTTCTGAGATTGGAAAGAGAACGACTTGGAGAAGATGAAGAGAAAGCTTACCAAAGCTTCTTCTTTTAATTTGGAGTTAAAGCTTGGATTTTGCAAATGGAACTAGGCTTAGGATTTCCTAATTCTTTTTCTCCTCCACCATTTTTATCTAGAGCTTGAGAGTGTTAGGAAAATGAAGTGAATGAAGATAAGTGGTGATGGAGCTAGGGCTTGTGTTAGGATATAGGGCTGAAACCCAAACCAAACCCCAAAGTGATAAAGTAGAAAAATTCTACTAACTCCAAACATATCAATGTTTATCCCCAAAAAAGTCGCAAACGTCATTTTGAACTCAATGGGGGTGGTCGCGAGTCCTAATTCGACCGTTTGCAAAAAGTAGCTTTTCGGACTAAAATCCGACTAACGATGAAATATTTAAATGAAATATTAAATATTAAATCGTAAAATATGCGGGTTGTTATAGCACTTCACAAAGAAGCCCTTGCAAATCCGGATAATCTCTAATCAAGTCCGGATTCCCCATCACAAACGGTGATCAAATCTCTACATCGGGGGCCAGTCGGTGCAGAGACATTCGACGGGTTATGTGATGACCGGGAATTTTAAAGCAATATCAATTTAATAATCTGAAATAAAAATTAAACTGATTTGATAATCTTTGTAATAAGATTTGAATTAATTTAATAATTCAATAAAATAAATAGTTAATTGATAGATTTTATCTTTTTAAATCTAATATTTGTTTTATACTTATAATATATATAGAATATTGTATATATTGTAAATAGGTGTAGTTTTAAATGAATCCTGTTTTCTATAAAATTTATATCTTTAGTAAAATTGGAAATTATGATTTTATTTAAAACTTAAACTTTTTAAAAGCCATTTAATAAATAAAATATGGTTTTAAATACCTAAGATAAATATTAAATGATTTAAAATATGTGTAACTCAAGTTTAAAATTTAAATAAATAACAATGAGGTTATTTTGAGTTTCTTTTAAATATAATTGAATAAAATAAATAATTTATTAAAAAGAAGATAATTTCTTTTATAAGTTATTTATGGTTATTTAATATTGTTATTTCTAAAAATATAATAATACTTTGTTTTAGTGAATAAATTTTTAAACAAAAATTATTGTTTTTCAAAATTCAAATTTGTAGTGTGTTTGTAAAATAAACTGGATTTCAAAATTTTAATTTGAACTTGAATTCAAAGTTTTTAAAATTTAAAGTACAAATGTTTTTATTTATCTTGATTTTGAAATATTTGTATAAGTTTAATTTTATAAATATAGTTTGATTTATTTTATTTTAAAATCTATATACACGTAAATAAATGCATGCTAACTCATTAACTAAACATATCTTATGTTAATCATCTTTAAAATTCAAGTTAACTAAATATATAGCTTATTAACATTAATAACAGGTGTAAGAATATTAAGACAATATAACACATGTTAGCAAATAAGGTAAGGAGATTGACAATTGCTAAAATTTGAAACAAGTGTCATTTAAATTTGGTTTTCTTTTATTTATTTGTTTAATAAATTTTAATTTCAGTTTATATAACTAAATCTTTTTCTTCATTTCTTTCTTTTTCTAAATGAAAGCCTAACATAAATCTTCAAATCCAAAACACTAAACAAATCTGAAAAAAAAAAACACTTCTATTCAAATACCAAAATCTGAAACAACAACATACACATTTTCAAAATATCAAGCCTGCATGCAAATCTTTTTACAAACCAAATCAAAGCATGCTTGCATTTTTCAAAAATCTGGAAGTAAATCCTATTGAAACCTGCATCAAAGCAAACCCTGTCACCCTATTTAGAATCTGGAAGCATGCAAAACAAAAGGGCAATGCAATTTTATGTATCCAGGAGCAAGAGCATTTTTTTAAGCAAGATGAAAAACATCAGTAACTCAAGTTTCATAGATGAAGCATGCATGTAAGGTTTATAAATCAACAACAAAAGCACAAGTCTTCTTCTTTCAAATTCACTGCTCTGCCCATCCAATCAAGGTGAGTAACTTTATTTTAAAAAGTTAAGTATAAAATATGGTTGCATGCAATTATTGTTGGAAAAGAAAAAAATCACTATGATGTAATATGTTGTGTGTATATATGAGTGTTTGGATATGCATGCCATTATATTGTGCTCTGTTCTGTTTTGTTATTTCGAGGTTCAAATTTCAATTAAAATCCATTAGCCTTTATTCTAGTTTCTAACAAGATTGATTTAGGAACAAATGTTGGTTGGTTTAACATAAGTTAATGTTTAAAAATATTAGTAGTTAAGTTAAAGCCTAATTTTCCTTAGGAAGAAGATAACATCAGTGTAGATTGATAAGGTGAAAATTCAAATGTTGTAATTTATAAATTCAGTATCATGAATTGAATCCATAGATAAAAATATGATTTTTAAAACTAAAATCTTAGTTTTTAATGATGGGATGAGTGTGTAATTCTGTGATGAACATAAATGAGAAAATAGGGAATTTCTGGTGATTCCTGTAATTTTGGAAGTTGAGATCTTCAGTGTTGATTGGAATGAGAGCATGGATTAAAGGAAAAATGCTAGGAAAATCAATAAATTCTTTTTGGAAGAGCACGTGGTCGATTTGAACCTGTAGCCCTAGTTTTTGGAATGCTTAGTAATTTGATCAGCACCGCCTTTATGATTGATCGAGTGCAGAGAGTTTTGGAGGAATGGAAGAATGGCCACTGATGAGTTTGTCGTCGGAGTCAGCGCTATTCCGGTGGTTGCATGGTCGGGAACGAAAGGATTGACAGGATTTGGGAGGTGGTTGTTCTTGCCATTCCAGGTTTTGGAATAAATACCTCGAACACGAATTTGAGCTGTAGAGAGAAAAGTTGTTGATCGGAATGGAAGGGAAGTTGGTCGTTGATGGGGTGAGACCACCGGAGGTGGCTGGTGATGATCGTAGGCACGGTGCATGTGCACCGTGCAAATTTTAAATCCTATTGAAATCTGGGTGGAAGCAGAGTGGGAACTCGAGAATTACTCGAGTATGTGCTGTGTATTGCTCGAAGTAGAGGGTTGGTTGACTCGAAGTAGATTTTGACTTGGCTCGAGTAGATGAAGTTGTTTCTGGTTTTTTGGAAACTGTCTGTAGTCATGTTTTTAAATCAAAATTCAAAATGAATAGGCTGTATTGATAAGATTTAAACAAATTTAAATCTGAAGTGATGAATTATAGTTCAAAGTGTTTGAATCTTATAAGTTTTTCAAATTTGAAAGTAGTTTCAGTTTTAAAAAAAAATAAGAAAGAAGAACCTGACAGTTTCTTCTGGAAATTGAATTCATTTTGAAAATCTAAAATTAATTTAAGAACAACAGTTTGAATTCAAATTTAAGTTCAGGTTTTCTTAGGATTTTAAATCTTCAGTTTAAAAAAAAATGAATTTGTATTTTTAAATAAGAAGTTTTAAAATCAAGGTGTAAAACAAGAGTTCAATTCAAATTTGAATTCAAATGATTTAAATAAGGAATTATTCAAATGCATTGAATTTAAATCGGGATATTTGAATAAATTTTAGAATTTGAATGTTTTCAAACAAGTTAAAATTTTAAATTGTTTATTAGAAGTAAAATTTGTTTCCAAATAAATATTTTAATTTTATTTCCTTTTTGAATAGATTCCTTATAAAGGTTTATAAAAAGAAGATAAATGATTGTTAACTTGAATTTTGAAATTTTAATTGTAATGTACTTGAAACTTAATTTTTAATTAAATTAAGTAAATTAAGACTTATCCTATATAAGTTTTAAAAATAAGTAATAAATGTTATTTACATTTATTTTAAAGAATAATAAATGAAATTTAAATTGGTTAATTCTTAATATCCTTTTGAATTTTAGATTCAAAATGAAATTTGAATTTAAAATTTTAAAATGAAATGTTCTTAGTACATTTTAATATAAATAAAATTACTAATAAGGAATGGATTTTCTTAAAATTGTTAAGATATTAAATATAATTAAATAAATAGGACAATTAAGGAATAACTTATTTATTTAATTAATAAATTGGATTAATTCAAATTAGAGATAATTAAGAAGTAATTAAAGAATTAAAAATAGTTAATGATGGTCATTAACTAAGGTTTATTTAGTAATTAATTAATATGATTAATTTTTAATAATCAATTAGATTGATTAATTAATGATAATAAATTATGAAATTTATTTAAGTTTAATTACTTAAATAAAAGTAATTAAGACATTAATTACTTAATTAATAAAGTTATTGAGTTTAGTTTAAATTAATTAATTAAGTTTAATTAATTTTAAACATGAGATTTGATAATAATTACCTGATGTAATTAATGTAGTGAAATTACTCGATGAAGTAATTAAAGATAATTACTGAATGTAATTAATAGATGATATTGGGATTGTGATAATAATTTGGATTAAATTATTTTGTATAATTAAT
The DNA here is from genome assembly GCA_030765085.1 of Allium cepa. Taxonomy (NCBI): domain Eukaryota; kingdom Viridiplantae; phylum Streptophyta; class Magnoliopsida; order Asparagales; family Amaryllidaceae; genus Allium; species Allium cepa. The sequence goes on from CM060940.1 coordinate 182,367,167, forward strand.
CAAGTGATTAATTAAAGAAATTAATTAAGGGATAATTAATGTGATAAGTAATTAAGGGTAGTTAATTTCAGAATGAGATTAATCAAAGGTGATTAATAATTATGTATTAAGTGAGATTAATTACTGAAAGTAATTAATTAAATGGAGTAATTAATTAAGTTTAATTAAGAATCATTAATTAATATAATTAATGATGTAATTAAGATTGACTAATTAATATTAATTAATCAATAATAAGTAATTAAGGACAATTAATTAATTGTATTAATTAAGGTTAGATGTAATTAATTATAGTTAATTAATTTATGAAGTAATTAAAGGTTAATTACTGTATTTAGTTTAGGGTAATTAATTTTGTGAAATTAATTAAAGTATAATTAATCAGGATTGATTAATTAAGATGATAAATTAGAGATTAATTAATTAATTACTTTGTAATTAATTAATGATAATGTAAGCAAGATTTATATTTTGTAAGTAATTAATTTAATTTATTTTAAATTAATTAAAGATGATGTAATTAATTTAATTCAATTTAAATTAATTATAAATAATATGATTATGGATCATTGCGTATGAATGGTTGTTATTGGTTGCCTTGAATGGTTTGGAAAATCTCAACTACGAGATTAGTATTGTTGATTGATATGGATGCATTGGTTGCATTATGATATGGATTATCTTTTGATAGTAATAATATGGATTATCTATTGTTATGATAATGACAATTATCTGTTGTGAATCTATGAATTATCTATTTGTGTGTATATAGATAATATAATTGAATTTGTTTTAAACTTTAAAACAACTTGGACCTAAAAGACACGCTTTGGATTTCGATGAGACCGGGATCGGGTTTCCATATTTGGATATCCGAAAACCACATCAATCCAAATTAACGATAGGTCGTGAATCTTATGTGAAGAGTGAAGACTCGAGGTGTAAGGGCTATATGTCAGTATAACTCTGTGGGTGATTCCGTAATGAGTTTGACGGAATAGTACTTATAGATTTGAGATGGAGATTCAGAGTACAAGGGTTATCGTCGTTAACTCTGAGGGTGATTCCAAAACGAGTGTAACGAGATAATGCCTTCGGTTTCGTTCGAACCCGGAACGAACTTGTATGGATTGAATACTTTCAGAACATCGTTAGGTGGACGATGAGCATTCTAAGAGATGTGTCCTCTAAAGGTAATCGTAGCCTCAAGCCTCATCAACCGGGAATGGCTAAAACAAAGGAGGTGCAGCAAGGCTTCGTGGGTAGCACCCACTGGAGAGTAAGATTGATCCCTGTCTAGAGGTTCCTTTTTATTCGGCTTAGTGGGCAGTTGTTAGTGCGCACCAACTACGGGGTTATCTTGTTTGGAACTATTCAGTAAGGAATGGGTCCGGCCTTGTGTTGCAGGGGAGTGAGAGTACTCCTTGGTACGTTGATCTAGGCCACGTACCGTGACGGGCGGTACCCCAGTAGCCCTGCTATTGTATGGAATCCAAAATCCAATAAGTGCCAACGGTTTTGATTGTATTACCCACTTTTGTGGATAGTAGCTGGAATTTAATCATGTAACATTTTGGCTATTTCATATTTAATTGAAAACCCTAGACCTATTATAATATCACTGGATTTCCTATCAAATGTTTTGGTTAGCGTAAGGTAAATTTTTTTCCATGTTTATGTGTGGAAAGTCTTACGTGATACCTTTCTTTTCAAAAGGGTTTTTGAAAATTAAGCAACTTTAACCTGTTACTCACACCAGACCCATGTTTGACCCGGAGTTTATTTTTTTTTCCATAAACTCTTGGGTACTCAAATTTTTACGAGTAGCCAAGGGATTCAGGTTTGCTTTGACGAATATTGGAGGAGCAATAGAGCAGGAGGCTTCTGCGTTAGATATTAGTATTCCGCTGTGTGTTCTGTGTTGTCTCTGAGTTGTATTATGTTGTAAATACTAGACAGGTGTTTATAACTGTCTAGTATGTGTTGTATTATCTGTGTATTCTGATAGTGATTGTAAACTATGTAATATTTTATGTTATTAATATAATTTATTCGTTCCGCTGTTTAGATTCTGATGTGTTGTTCTTCTTCTTCTCTTTCTTTTCTCTTTTCTATCCCTTTCTTTCTTATTAGCGATGCGACTTCCTGGAGGAATGGAAGTTGGGTCGCTATAGTTTATCCTTTCGCTTTCGAAAATACCTCGTCTTCCCCACCGGTCTACAAAATGCTACCCACAACGTCATATCATTACTTCGGAATGGGTTTAATGACACAAAGTCCTCTCCCGGCTAAACCGAATAATAAGCGCAATATTTAAAAACATATGGATATTAAGATCTCAGTTAAGTCACAACTTAAAGCCCAAAACCTTTCTTCTAATTGTTTAAAAAAATTACCATTTTTAAGTCTTTAAACAAAAAGATTTGCTTGACAAAGTTCACCAATCTTCCACGAAAATTAATTCATAGGCTTTCTAAACAATTTCCCTTTCAATTAGGATTAACTTATCCAATCTTTAAATCAAAGATTCAATTCATACCTTTCAAAACCACTTCCATTTCAAACCTTTTATACAAAGATACACCTTTTAGATCCTCTTCAATTTCAAAACAAAGTTCAACAACCTTTCACAAAGATTTATTCATACCTTCCAAAACAATTCTATTTCAAACTTGGAATCTTTTCAACATAAATTGGTAATCCTTTCTTTATATGAAAGCCGTTATTATTTGAAAAAACAATCCTTTTTGTTTTAGAAAAATCCAATTACATTTGCACAAGTTAACACCCTTCAAGCATAAAACTTGGGTTAAATTCAATTTCCTAAAACGTACTTTTAAAATGGTTTAAAACCCATATAAACACATTTATAACTTGTATAATCTTTTTAAACCATAATTTCCAAACATGGAATTCAATTTCAAATCTTGAATTCAAATTAAAATCAAATTATTTAAATTTCAAACTTTATCAAGTTATTCAAAATAACTTTTATCTTTAAAATTCCTTTTCAAAAGCTTTTTATATTTAACCCAATTCCATTTCCAAAACCATTTGGATTCAAAATTCAACCTTAAACCATTTTAAAACTCTATGACTTAACCAATTTCCTCATGCAATCCAGATTTGTGTGTGTATGGTGTATTCTAGGGGTTTTACACAATAGTGCAATATCATCAATCATTATAGATTCAAGCATATCAATTTCGATAAGCGGTATAATCTATAACGCTTATCTTCCATTCACAGATTCATGGATAAATAATATAAAATTTAATACAGATAAATAAATTACATTAATCACAGCTCAAATCAAAACAATTCATATCACCATGCATCACATATCAGGGATATCAAACAATTCAGCATTCAATAGAATCCAAACATCCATAAGTAAGATCGATTAATTATCTGATTAATTTAAATCAGATTAATTACTTAAGAATCAATTACTAATCCTGGTTAATTAATATTAATTAATTACAAACCATTTTAATTAATTATTCTTTAATTTTTAATTAATCAACCTTAATTATTAAATCAATTAACCTTAATTACATTAATTAAATAACCCCCTAATTAATTACCATTTAATTAATTACAATAAGTGATTATCCCTAATTAATTAATTAATTAACCTTTAATTAATTATATAATTACCTTAATTAACTAATAACATAAATTAATTATCCTTAATTACTATTATTAAGTAATTATCTTTAAGTAATTAATTAACCATACTTAATTAATTAATCACATTAAACGATCATCCCTAACTTAAATTAATTACATTGATTAATTATTCGTTAAGTAATTAAGTAACAAATCTTTTAATTAATTACAGCGAGGGATTATCTTTTTAATTTCTTTTATTATATTACAAAACACTTGGTAATTAATTATATTAATTAACGAATACATATTTATTCAACACGAAAACAATTTATTAGCTTTAAAATTTCAAACTTTGAAACTCGGTTAGAATCTTGTTTAATAATTTAGTTTTGAACTTGGAAATATTCATTTGAAACCTTATTCATTTTTTTCCAAATTTTAAAACATAGTTAATACCATTTGAATAAGACCCAAGCCCAAAACTAAAGTTCTCGAGTTCCCCCCACTCTCCGAGTTCCCTCCTTCTTCTTCCTTTCCTTTCCTTTTTAAAACATTATTTTAGTTTGCATTAAAAAAAATCCTTTTATTCTGTTTCAACACTTGAACTACCCGATGCAAAGCTTGAGAACGAACCCGAGGCAACACTTCAAATTTCCCGAGACATTCTCAAATTTTACCGATCAACATCATCTTCTTCAATAAACAAACTAGTATGTACACATATGCACCGTGCACCTGCACTTTTGCTTCGACCAACTCTGACCAACCCTGCGGCCATCGACACATCGCTGACTGTCTTCCCTAACCATCCGACCACCCAATTCGACGAACACAAAGGAAAAACAAAATCGAGCTACCTGATTCTTTACTAGAACCCGACTACAATCAACAAATTCACCTTACGCCGACGATCACAACCCAAATCATCCACGCTACCGTGACCGGAGCTTCTTTACTCAATGATGCTTCTACTCCCACTGGTCCGATCCATTCCGGTGCCTTGTCGACATCACACGAATTCGAGAAACACCGCCAACCCATCCTGGTTCTTAAACCCTACCTAGCCACCGTGCCATCACTTTGATGATTGAGAAATTTTTCGATCATTTTTCCTCTAACCACCAACCTACGATCTTCCTCCAGCCACCACCCCAAGGTTTCGGAACCTCGTAACCACCAGAATTTATCGAAAAACCCAATTTTCGACCATCGTTGATTTCTCTTCTAATTCTAAACTAGAAATCATAAAACTTTTTCCAAAAATCATTAAATTCAAAAATGAATCCAATCATGAATTAGGGACTTGCAATCTACACAATTGATTTTCAACGTGTTTTGATTCCTTCTCACTGTGAATTTAATTTCCAAATAAATTATTTTATAATCTTACTTGTTTTTATTTTTAAAATTTGTAATACATCATTACAGTCAATTTCCTTTTAAACATCACATTTTATAATGGTTTGGCTGAGGAGCTAGGAATTGTTTTTGAGAAATTCTTAAGTTTGCTAAACAACAAAGATATGCCTATGCAATTACAAAGACATGCATCCATACATTTGTATATTCAAACAAAAATGCGTATCTACAACCATACAAAGCATTTCTAGATCATCATTTTCAATCATCACACAGGCATTTCAAAATAAAGAAGGTGAAGTTTGCTCACTTGATTTTGAAAGGCAGAGAACAACAGAGAAGACAGGCTTGGAACAGCTTTATGAAATGATCTACTGCATGCCTGATCTTGATGATCTTTGCTTTGATTTTAAAACTGAGTTGAACTTGAGTTTTATTTGTTTCCTGGTTTGAGTTGATCTTTAGCTTAGCTTAGTTGAGTTTGAATCAGTTGCTTTCAGGATTTTGAACTTGAACAGTTTTGAATTTTGATCTCTGGTTGAACTTACTTTCTATGGTTCAGACTTCCCAGATTTGCTTTTAGTTTTGAACTGAATCTTAGCTTCAGGTTGATGTTTTCATCTTGTTTAATTGCTGAGATGATTTCCGCTTCTTTGATGTTCATTTGTTTTCAGATTTTAATTGAGGTTGAAATAGAAAAATTGTCGTTTTTGATTTCTTTTCTGTTTTGGTTTTGTTTTCTTTTTGATTGTCTTTGAATATGATGGATTTGAAAAGTGAAGAGAACATGGCTTGATTTCTTTCTATACACATATTTTTATATGTTTTTAGTTTTTTTAAAAAAGAAAAAGAGTTGTTTGCCACTTGTTTTATTTTGTTACATTGTAATACATAGTATAAATTTTTTTACATTCGTTAAATTCCTTTATTAAAATGTTTACACTTGTGAATGTGTAATACTTATTTTCCTGCACTTGTAAATACAAGCAATTTTATGCTTAAGTCCTTTAAATAAATTTTATTAAACCCTTATATTTTTAAACCCTTGTCTAGTTTTATATTTACATATGCATTATATTTTCTTTACGCATTGTAATATTTACCTATATATAATGTTTTCAAATTTACACTTATTATGTTTTTAAATGTTATATACTTCTAAATTTTTATGCATATATATAAATACAAACTATTTGTAGTTCATAAAAATTCTAAGAAGAGAGTATATAAATATTATTTACACTTATATCAATTTAAAGAAAATGATTTTAACTAATTATACTTAAATAAATAAATGCACATATTATATATAAGTTTCTTAAAAATATAATTTAACTTTAACAACTTTTGAAAATTTATTACATTAAATTTAAATCATAACTTTCAAATTATAATGCATATATATTAAAATTAGAAAACTGTAACAACCCGCATATTTATCGAGTTTGTATTTAAATATTTTATTTAAATATTAACTCGTTAATCGGATTTTGGTCCGAAAAGCTACTTTTTGCAAATGGTCAAATTAGGACTCGAGACCACTTCCATTGAGTTTGAAATGTCGTTTACAACTTTTTTAAGTATAAACATCGATAGGTTTGGAGTTAGTGAAATTTCACTAACTTTTCCCGCTTTGGACTTTGGGTTAGTTTAGCCTATTAAGCCCAAGTTCCAACCCTCTTCTCCTCACTCTTCATAAATTTCCTAACTAATCAAGCTTTGGCATTAATGGTGGAGGGAATGGGAAATTAAAATTCCAAAACTCAAATTCAATTGCAATCCATCTTTCTACTCCAAATTCAAGAAGAAGACATTGGATTCAAGCTTCTTGTGCTTAGATAGAAGAAGGATTGATTCTTGCTTGCTTAAAACTTCATTTTCATTGATATTTGGTGCAAAGGTGAGATTTTTATCTCACAATTCTAGCCTATAACTATATTGGACTGTTGGGAATGATTCCCTATCATTTTTGCATGCATGTTAGCATTTGGTTTGGATTGGATTGGCGAAAAACTCCAATTTTTAGCGTTTTGTTGAATTTTCTGCACTTGAGTCGTTCTGGCCATTTTTAGGTCGTTCGGAGTTAAGTCGTTCGTCCATAGGTCGTGAGTCGTTCACGAGTTAACCCTAGGTCGTTCTGGCCATTTTTAGCTCGTTCGGAGTTAAGTCGTTCATCCATAGGTCGTGAGTCGTTTACGAGTTAACCCTTAAGTCGTGCAGCCCTTCAGTCACGCAACCCTTAAGTCGGTTACGAGTTATCCCGATAGGTCGCTGGACACTTAACTCGTTGGGTCGTATGACCCATGAGTCGTTAGGTCGTATGACCCATGAGTCGTTAGGTCGTATGACCCATGAGTCGTTAGGTCGTATGACCCATGAGTCGTTAGGTCGTATGACCCTTGAGTCGTTAGGTCGTATGACCCTTGAGTCGTTAGGTCGTATGACCCTTGAGTCGTTAGGTCGTATGACCCTTGAGTCGTTAGGTCGTTAGACCCTTGAGTCGTTAGGTCGTTAGACCTCATTTTGTCTTCACTAGGTCGTACCGTTTTGGTCGGGGCGCTGCCCCGCACCCCGCCGGGGGCGCTGCCCCCTGGACCCCCGCGACCTGACCGGGCAGGTCGAACCCCGTAAGCGGTGGCGTTGCCCACGCACCCCCACCTTGGGGGGTTGCCAACCCCCCTGGACCCCCCCTCCGTAGGCGATCTTATCTGAAAAACATTCAACAGAACTTGCTTTGTTGAGATGCTGAGTTGACCATTCTTCGAGACAAACCATCTCTGGTTATCTCGGCCACGTTTGGTCGTTGGGGAACTTCCACTTTGATGCTTTTGAGCTGATTTCCTTGGATTTTATTCACATCTCCGAATGTGATCTTTGTGATGATTGTTTCTACAATCTCTTCTGTGATTTGTCATTTTAAAAATATAAAGGTTTCAATACTAGTAGTAAATATCAAAACTCTTTTAACAAACAATTTCAACTCTATTTTTAATAACAAAGCTCTTTTCTTAAACCGTTTTCCAATCTATTAGTATATACAACCCTTTACCTCACTCGGATGAGAAATCTAATTAAACGACTTAGTAAAACAAGTGGTATGAAACGCCTGCGTTCACTTCGTCGGTTAATTCCTGGACTTGTTCGATTGAACCTCTTGTGACAATTTTATTAGTGAAGATTTACAGTTTGTTCGTAAATATTTAAGTTAAGCAAGTAGTTATGGGACATGAAGCTAAACTTCTATATTTACTAGCTTAGTGTAATTGACACTTCTCGTTGATCATGACGATCATTCTAATGATTTAGACTAGCAACTGTGCCATGTCTCTTGTTGCGAGGTTAGACTAGACACCACTTGTGTGATTCCACTCACACATACCTTTTTGCTTTTTGGTTAGTCTGGACCTTAATCTGTGTGATTCCATTCACACATGTGTGGTAGCTCCCCTTAGTCTTCGAACCGTCATGTGATAGGCCTCTTTCTCTTTTCTATGATTTCTGGACTTCTTGCAATGATTTCTAGAATTTATGTCATTGACTTGTTATGAGTACAAGTTTGGGGTATGATGCCCTTTCCGAATCTTTGAGAAGATTCTTGTGATATTGATTATCTCTTATTGATTGATCTTCTGTTGATCATTATTTACATACTTATAGCGGTATGTCATTATGGATGTTTATGTTTATGCCATATCTTTTATGTTATCTCATGTCATCTGATATTTATAGCTAGACTGATCCGTTTATTATTTTCTTAAATAATACTCGGGTCAGACCGAGATGTTACAGGTGCTTCTGCTTGACTTCTTCCCAGGGATTCATCACTCTGACTTTTGGCTAACTGTTTAGATTAGCAGTTTTTGTCGTATACACTTGAGATATAGACTCATAGTTGTATTCTTTTGTATAGCACGTGTTGCTATTCTTTTGTATTATCGTGGATCTTACTGACCACTACTCTGATGTACACTTTCATGTGTTAGTTATATATTCATATCTTCTTCCGCCTTTGTGATATGGATATCTGTGACTGATTTGTGATATGATTATTTCTATGTTTGTTTCCGAAGATTATTTATAGCCACCGTGTGATAAGCAATTACATGGATGGTCGCTCCTCAACAGCCTTATTCTCCGTGCTAGTTGACAGCACTACTTCGGAGTGTTCTTGGCTAGCGTGGGTATAGAGGTGGGGCGTTATAAAAACAAATTTTCTATTAATTTCAAAACTTTACCTTTTAAATCCAATTTATTCTCTAAAATATTTTTTTTCTGAATTTCAAATTTAAGTTCTATTTACAAACTACTTATATACATATATATAAATAAGCAAACAAATATTATATATTTAGAAAAAAATTAAATTATCCATAATTTAATTCAAAATTTATATTAATTATCAATCTAAATTTGACTCAAAAACTTGGATCGTTACAGAATTAATTTGTAAAGAACTGGCTAGACCTATGAAAAAGACAGAACTTTGTTACTTTCCATCTTTAGTCAAATAAAACAGCCTTTCAAACCAAAAATTATATCTCTCCATTTCTTAAGAGTTGTGACTTGATCAACTCAAATGAATCTGCATATAATTAATGCATGTGCACTGGTACCCGGAGATCGGTGCCGATCAAACATCTATAGCCCATGATCAGGCCCATGAAGTTACTTTTTGATGTTGGGAGAATGACATCAGCTAACCCTTGCCTTCAAATTGGGGGCAAGAGTATAAACATAAGCCGGACGTGAAATAACTCTCCGCATCCTAACTCTTGCTCTTGGAGTAGGAGCAGGAGTATAAACATAAGCCAGACATGAATAATTGTCCACATCCTAACTCTCGCTCTTGGAATAGGAGTCGGAGCATAAACATAAGTCACATATGACATAATTGTCCGCATCCTAATTCTCGCTTCTGAAGTATAAACATAAGCCGGACATGACATAATTGTCTGCATCCTAACACTTGCTCCAAGAGTAGGAGCTAGAGTAAAAACATAAGTTGGACATGATATGACTATCAACATCTTGACTCTTTCCTTCAAATTGAAGGCAGAAGTATAAAATTATACCGAATGCAATATGAGCCTCCATACTCCAACTCTAATTCTCGAAGTAGGAGTTGGAGTATAAATTTAGGACAAATGAAGCACGTTTATCTGCAAACTGGCTCTTGCCATCGGACTAGGTGCAAGAGCACAAGCTTAGAACTAGACATGACCCAACCATCCATAAACTAACTTCTACCCTCGGATGGAGTGTAGGAGCATAAATCAAAAAGAGCGTGATACGATCGATCACTCACATAACTCTCTTCCACGAATTAAGGGTAGAAGTATTGTAACGTCCCGCCTTTTCGCACGATTTAAACAGACACACGTGCCAATTCAAACCATACGGAAGGGCGGATTGTTATGGGATAGATAAGAAAAACAAGAAAGAAATAAACAAAAATAGAATCTCACAACGGAAGGATAAAATATAATAATCGAATATACAGTTCATGAAGCTGTTTTGCAAAACCTATGATTATTTTTATACAATACATATCAGAGTACACATACCAAAGAATAATAATAAATGCAGCGGAATTAAATGGTGTAGTGGAATGATATAGTAGATAATAGTACTACAAATCTTCGTCTTCGTACTCCAGGATAAAATCTTCAAATCCTGAAATGCTCGGACTGAACCGAGCGAATTGAAAAGACAAAACACTCGAGTCAGAACTAAAGGATCTTATGTAAGTTAAATTAACAGAAATAAATATGAGTGCAGTAACTCAAGAGATGCTCGGGATTTATATCTCTTAAGGATCCGTTAAACTATTTACTATGTAGTATATTTCGCTACTATAATAGTGTCTATAGTAAAATAAACATGCTTTTAAGTAGCATTAAGGCTTTATATTTTCCACCTTAACACGTAATAGTCCCAGTAGTCCATCCAATATCATAGTCCCTCCTGATCGGGAAGCCACCAGAGGATACCACACGGGCTACGATGGAAATCCAAACTCGTACAAGGCGTGATAGGGTAGGTGACACGGCACAACTAGGCAATGCCAGAGTAGATATACCAATTACACTTCCGGGTCGGTGGTAGCGCGTAACGCGCAGCTACCGCCCACCTCGAGCCACACCCCCAAATAAAAACCAAAAGTGGCCACCGAATCAATCCAAAGTCAAAGTATAATATCGAAGGGATGTGTCCGATCAAAGGTGCTACCTTATTAACCCGTCGATCGCTCCTGTTTTAGCCACCTTATGCCAACTCACGGGAGTCGGGTCCACGTACTTACCTTAAAGGAAACGCCACCACCATCCTACTTCATTCTGGAATCTCCACCGCGTACACGGTTGTTAAAGTGGTTTTCGGAGTTGGCAGAGAGTATGCCAACTTCCGATCCCGGTCTCTTCAACAACCAAACGTTATTATAACACCGTGGTCATTAAAAAATAATTATACTTTCAAAACCAAAATATAATATCTATTTCAAAACCATATAAGTACGATATCCTTTCCATTTCAAAACAAACTCGTTTGATATTATTTTTATAAAAACCCACATAAATATAATATCATTCTATTTCAAATATATTTCTTGTCAAAAATCATATTTCTTTAATATTTATAATAATTGGAAACCAAACATTGAATTATAATTTTCAAACTATAATACTTCGAAAATTTATAGCTTTAAACCATAACTTCGAAAACTTATATGGTTTGGATATTCAAATGGTATATTGAATAAAATACTTTGCATTTAAAATTACTTTATAAAATAAAATAATCTCCGCGACTTACAATTTATTTTATTAAAAATTAAGTCAAAATCCATAGATTTCAAAATCGCTTTTAGTTTCAATAACCACTTCAGTTTCGATATATTTAAAACTTTGAATATTAAACAATTGGAACTAAGGTTGGAAATTTCTATTTAACAATTTAAAGTCCTATTATTTAGTTTGAAATAACTGCATAATAAACCCGTAATCATTTAAGTGAAACTCAAATTACTTATAAAAAGAAAATTTCCTTCAATTTATTTATACTAGAAATATTCATTAAATCCATCTTAAATAAAATTTCAGTTATAAATATCATACCTTTTAAAATTTCGAGTAAATAAATTCTACATCAACTTATGAAGTTAAATTCTCAAACAAGCTCAATTTATATTAAATTTCAAATTTAACTTTCAATCTTTATTGATTTAAAACATTTAACTCTATATATATATACAAGATCTTAAACCTGTATTTAAACGTATAACATAAATTATCAAATGTCATTTTTCAACTTATTCATTTTTATTTAACAGATTTATGCATAGCTTAAATTCAACAATTTAACTATATATGTATATATAAAATATATTTATATCATATCCAAATTTAATATTTATTTAACCGTATCATATCCAAACCATAAAATAATTTCAAAAATAATTTTTTATATATACCACGGTGCCTATATATAATTTTCTATCCTATGGTCAAGTGATATGGATATTTATCATTTCAATCCGCAATTTAAAAATAAAAATGCGGTTGTATATCATTTCAAACCGCAATCCCGAATGAAATGAAAATGCATGATAACTTGCAGTTTATATAAGATAGAACACATCATCCATTCACCCAATATCAATCATCAACCAATTTATTTCAATCATCATAAATTTATTTCAATCATCGTCAATTTAAACCAACATCAATATATAGCATATGCAATATAACAGGAAATAAATGACAGTTATTAACTAACAGTTTATATTCAAAATAAATTTAATAACTGTTTAACTAGCAGTTTTATGCAAGTAAATAAATTTTAACTTTCAAATTTATATGCAATTATAAAATTAATTAACAGTCAAATTAAATAAGCGCGATTTAACAGAGATAATGAATAAAACATGCCAAACAGTCATAAATAAATTTCTACTCATATCTAAAATCAATTTAACAAACATAAGAAATTTTAGAAATTGTGAGTGGGTTAAAACACTCACCTTTGAGATGTAAATCGAATTTAAATCCGATTTAAACTCAAAAATTCAACGGTCTCAGAATTCGTTCAAACCAGCGTCTAAATGTCTGGAATTCCAATACGAACCTAGCGGAGAAAACTGCGTGTGAAACTGAGTTCGTAGGAGAAAGTTATATGCATTAATGGTGATTGAAATTTCAAAAAAAGAAAAAAAATTATATATCACATCATATATTTTATTTAACTTGCAATGGAATTTTTAGTATTGCATACCTTTTTGCTTAGTCAGATTTGGATCTGCAACTACTTTCTCATTTTATTTTGTTTCCTTGCTATATTAATATATTTTTTATGGAAAGTTTTGAAGAGAAGATTATATAAATCTGGATTTGAAGAAAAATACATGGAAAGAAGAGAAGGTTTAAAAGAGAAAAAAAAATTTAAAGAAGAAGAAGAACAAAAAAGAAAGAAAAGGAAGCTTTGAAAAAGAAGAAGATTCGAAGAATAAGAAGAAGAAAGAGGAAAAAAACTTTGGAAAAAAAAAAAGAGAGAGAGAAAGGTGATTTGAAGAAGAAACATGAAAAAAAGAAGGAGGAAGGTGAAGAGTGAAAAAAAATGAAGCTATAGAAGATGAAATTTTAAAAATGAAATGAAGCTACAAGAATGAGGAATGAAACTAGTGAAAAGCTAATAAAGCTAAACATAAACGAAGTAGGAATTGAAATAAAGTAAAAATATGAACAACCCAATAAAAATGGTAGATATTAAAAGAGGTGAAAGAAAGAAATAAAAAATATGAAAAGTATGCAACGTTCATGAAATGAAAAGGCTTTAGACCATGTAAATGGAAATGAGTAATGAAACAAATAAGGAAACAATGAAATAAAAAGTGTGACAATTATTAATTAGAAAGGGAATGAATGGACCAACTCTACTCTATAAACAAATTTTTAGAATTCAAATTTCAAAACATTTGTTCACCCAATTAATTTTTTTTACCCCAAACATACCAAATTTGACATTCATTAAACATTTAATTACCACAACATAACTAAATTTAAAAAGACCAATTTACATAACGGGGACAGCGGATACATAAATAAAATATGAACCATGATTTAAAAATTCAAATTTAAAAATAACATTTTTCTCGACACGTAATTATGAACTCAATTATTTAATTTATTTTAAATTTCAAGGTTAGTAATAAAATCACTTCCGTGCAACCTATGCCTGCTATTTAACTACCGTAAAACGTTGTTTTTAAAATTCAATTTTCTCTTTTTACAACGTTATATTTATATTCAGAATGGAAACGTTCACTTTATTTCCTCAACATTGTTTTATTTTCCTTAAAATGCTTATTCGTTACTTGCAATTCATAAATGTAAACATTCTTATATTCTAAAATGATCGATTTATACAATATTAAATCCATTCTTATATTTCCAAATAATGTACATTCATAATGATAACATTCTTACATTAATTTTATTAATTGCACTTTGTTTCCTTTCCTTTTTCAATTGAAAGATTTTAATAAATTTATTTCCAATTAATTTTAATCTTCCACTTCAAAACAGACCCTAATTGATGAAATCAATTAAATAAATACATGAACATTGTAATCCTTATTTATAGTCAAGCAAACATGTTTATAGAATTACATTTTCCAATAAGCATTAAATTACGTACTAAATAAATCTTTTTCTCTATCAATCAATATTCATTTAACTCATCATTAAAACTGACATTTAGTATTCCAATTCTTGTTATTAAATTATATTCTAGTACGCGTTAGAACCTTCCAGTTCATTGCTTCATTGTAGTTTTGTTTTTTTTTTTTAGAATTTTATTTATGGTCCAAACTTATGATCTAATAACATAGTTGACATTTGTTCTACATTTCATTACGTTACTATACCCCAATTTCCATCGTTTAGTTGCATTAACTACTATATTTCCATTTTATTGAACTTTGGTCAATTTCACACATTAATTATAATTAAAGTCTCAATTAATTAATTTACCTTGGTTTCATTCTCTTATTAAATCAATTATTACCTTATATGCATAGTCAACATTGTTATATCTTCCATTACATCAATATTTTACCATTTCATCTTACCATTCATTTACGTAACCTTTTATTTCATTGATTGTAATAAATTCACTTATTAAAATTTCTAATTCCAATAAATTTGAGTAAACTGATTTCCATCCTTTTATTCAAATCAAATGCCATACTATGATAAAAATTTACGTTGGTTACGCTGTATGTAATCAACCTTTTTACCATTATCAATTAAACATACATTAATTGCACTAATTAAAGGAATTAATTGACATTTATATCCAATTAAATTTAATAGACCAAATAAATAGGTAATATATATAATAGTTGCACCATTTAGCCTTTAATTACGTTTAAGTTTATTACTTACAAACAAATGTTACCATTTCTTTCATAACACCAATTTTATTCAATTTCCATTAACAATGTATCATTTCACTAATGAATTCAATACTTACATTCTTTTTCCTATGTTCACTTTATAACCAAATATAACCTTACTCTATTTCAATTAATTGGAATTCCATCCAAATTGTTATTAATTTGCTTTAATTAATAATGTTGCATTTTATTTTAGTATTATTCCAGTTATAAATCTTAAATTTTAATTTCTTCCACAATTAACTACAAAATCTTATTAAATTTACAATTTTTAATTGTCAAAAATTACGGGTCGTTACACTCTCCCCCACTCGAAACTTTTCGTCCCCGAAAAGAGGAAAAGAAGGGCAAAGAAAATTAAGAAATTAAATAGACAATATATCTTATTCAACATATTAAATTTATAAAACAGTAATTTAAAAATTAATTAATTAAAATAATGTATACCAATTTATAACAACTAAATCTTTTTTTTATATACTCAAATTACTAAAGTTTGGAAAACACTTTTCAAAAATTTTCTAAGTCCAAAATTTACGGAAAATTTTGGCAGAGTCTCCTTTGTACAGAGAGGCTCGGGAGAAAATAAAATATCAAAATATAACAATTACATCACATATAATATCCAAAATAGTGTATCCCAGCACGGAAAAATATATAAAATAGCGCTATAATCGTAATCCGAAAACGTACCTATTCGTCGGGCAATTTACGCTTAATTTATGGAACCCAAAAGCAGTAGCAATTGCTTCCATAATCTGAATTTTACTTATAAACACTAATAAAATCTAAAGGGTTAACAATTTATATAAAGTGAAATATTTAAGTGGTTTCAATTACTAACAACAATTGAATACAACAACCAACAATTTCAACAAACAGCATACACAACAAATACAAAACAACCATTAAATCAAACAAACAAATAATTGTTCGGGTTCGAAACTTTTAAATTGTACGGAATGAAGAATAACTACTAGCGCATCGTTTACTCAACAGTCTTAGATAAAACTAAGCAGATTATTCATTCACCCACATCCAATTTTATTAGTATCCTTGCCCAATCAACCATCAACTAAACAACAACAAATCCAAACAACAATCAATTTATCTTATTATTAATTTCATTCCATACATTTGTTGTTTAATTTCTCTTTTATTCATACCACATAAATTTTCCTTTTGATAATTTACATTTATCTCTAACAACTTTTAAATTTTATTTACTCATTCGATGTTTGTTTCATTTATTTTCACTTATTACTTCCAATTTTTCCATTTCCATTAACTCAGGTCATGCCAGTTCTTTTTATTTCATTATAATTATTTATTCATTTATTGCATGCCCTCATTTATCTACATTTGTTTATACATAGTATTCATGTCTCATTTAATTTCTTAGCATTTTCATTTTATTTACTTAAGTTGATATTCATCTATTTGAATTACTTACCCTTAATTATATTAACTTATAGTAAAATTTCAATTGTAACTTAAGTTGATAACATTAAATTCTCATTTGTAATAGCAAATTCATTGAATACTTCACTACCTACTTTTATTTGTACAATTTCATTACTTTTTTTATTAAAACATTTCAACTTTTTATATTTGGTAAGTTATATATGTTTTTAAAGAATGTACTTGAAAGTTATACAAGTTTTCTCATTACCTATGATTAATTTAATGTTCAATAATAATATTCTTTATTTCATATGTTATAATTTCAAATTCCATTTAATACCATTTATAACCTATCATTAGATCTCTTATTTCCTTAGAGGTTTTAATTTATTAATTACCTATGTTTCAATTCACTATAATAATTGAAACAATTAATTAATGGAAATTTTAGAATTTAATACCGGGTTAAATTTTCAATTTATTTTAAACAATAGATAAATATATTCTTACAAGTTATATATCTCTAATTATATTTAAAACAATTTAAAATTTATATATTTTCAAAAATAAATCTGCAGTAGAACTACTACAGTGGCCTTTCCCCTTCGAAACTCGAAAATGAAAGTCGATGATGCGGCCGCCATCATCGAAATTATTTTCCAGCGACCGAGAGGAAAGTACAAAACTTATTTTCTCCAAAATCATCTTTATTAGAAAATACTTCTAAACAATATTATTATATTCCAAAATTTATTCGGAAGAAATTTCAAAACCCTGGAACTTAAGTTCTAAATTTCCGAATTTCATTTATTTTATTTTTCGATCTTATTTCTATTATTATTTATACATTTTATTGCCTAGCAACCAATCTATTACAGCGAAATATAGACATCATTTGAAAAACTTTATATATAGAAAATATAATAGGCAAAATTATTTCGTTCACCTATATTAAAACAAATATTATGTCGGTCTGTCCTATTAAGTGTTTAGAAATACCTGTTGATGTCATAGCGTCCCATGCATCAACCAGAATTTATAAATACAAAACTGAACAGATTAACACAATATTAAAACCTTTTTATAACACTAACAAATACGCTCTCTCATATATATACACTCAGCGACTCGCATAGGGTATTACTACCCTATTAGTAAAGAGTCAAACCCCACAAAGCTAAGGTTTATCGCTAAACCAAAGCTCTGATACCAGATGTAATGTCCCGCCTTTTCGCACCATTTAAACAGACACACGTGCCAATTCAAACCATACGGAAGGGCGGATTGTTATGGGATAGATAAGAAAAACAAGAAATAAATAAACAAAAATAGAATCTCACAACGGAAGGATAAAATATAATAATCAAATATACAGTTCATGAAGCTGTTTTGCAAAACCTATGATTATTTTTATACAATACATATCAGAGTACACATACCAGAGAATAATAATAAATGCAGCGGAATTAAATGGTGTAGTGGAACAATATAGTAGATAATAGTACTACAAATCTTCGTCTTCGTCCTCCAGAATAAAATCTTCAAATCCTGAAACGCTCGGACTGACCCGAGCGAATTGAAAATACAAAACACTCAAGTCAGAACTAAAGGATCTTATTTAAGTTAAATTAACAGAAATAAATATGAGTGCAGTAACTCAAGAGATGCTCGGGATTTACATCTCTTAAGGATCCGTTAAACTATTTACTATGTAGTATATTTCGCTATTATAATAGTGTCTATTGTAAAATAAACATACTTTTAAATAGCATTAAGGCTTTACATTTTCCACCTTAACACGTAATAGTCCCAGTAGTCCATCCAATATCATAGTCCCTCCTGATCGGGAAGCCACCAGAGGATACCACACGGGCTACGGGAGAAATCCAAACTCGTACAAAGCGCGATAGGGTAGGTGACACGACACAACTAGGCAATGCCAAGGTAGATATACCAATTACGCTTCTGGGTCGGTGGCAGCGCGTAGCGCGCAGCTACCGCCCACCTCGAGCCACACTCCCAAATAAAAATCAAAAGTGGCCACCGAATCAATCCAAAGTTAAAGTATAATATCAAAGGGATGTGTCCGATCAAAGGTGCTACCTTATTAACCCGTCGATCGCTCCTGTTTTAGCCACCTTATGCCAACTCACGGGAGTCGGGTCCACGTACTTACCTTAAAGGAAATGCCACCACCATCCTACCTCATTGTGGAATCTCCACCGCGTACCCGGTTGTTTAAGTGGTTTTCGGAGTTGGCAGAGAGAATGACAACTTCCGATCCCGGTCTCTTCAACAAACAAACGTTATTATAACACTGCGGTCATTTAAAAATAATTATACTTTCAAAACCAGAATAAAATATCTATTTAAAAACCATATAAATACGATATCCTTTCCATTTCAAAACAAACTCGTTTGATATTATTTTTATAAAAACCCAAATAAATATAATATCATTCTATTTCAAATATATTTCTTTTCAAAAATCATATTGCTTTAATATTTATAATAATTGGAAACCAAACATTGAATTATAATTTTCAAACTATAATACTTCGAAAATTCATAGCTTTAAACCATAACTTCGAAAACTTATATGGTTTGGATATTCAAATGGTATATTGAATAAAATAGTTTGCATTTGAAATTACTTTATAAAATAAAATAATTTCTGCGGCTTACAATTTATTTTATTAAAATTTAAGTCAAAATCCATAGATTTCAAAATCGCTTTCAGTTTCAATAACCACTTCAGTTTCAATATATTTCAAACTTTGAATATTAAACAATTGGAACTAAGGTTGGAAATTTCTATTTAACCATTTAAAGTCCTATTATTTAGTTTGAAATAACTACATAATAAACCCGTAACCATTTAAGTAAAACTCAAATTACTTATAAAAGGAAAATTTCCTTCAATTTATTTATACTAGAAATATTCATTTAATCCATCTTGAATAAAATTTCAGTTATAAATATCATACCTTTTAAAATTTCGAGTAAATAAATTCTACATCAACTTATGAAGTTAAATTCTCAAGTAAGCTCAATTTATATTAAATTTCAAATTTAACTTTCAATCTTTATTGATTTAAAACATTTAACTCTATATATATATACATACAAGATCTTAAACCTGTATTTAAACGTATAACATAAATTATCAAATGTCATTTTTTAACTTATTCATTTTTATTTAACAGATTTATGCATAGCTTAAATTCAACAATTTAACTATGTATGTATATATAAAATATATTTATATCATATACAAATTTAACATTTATTTAACCATATCATATCCAAACCACAAAATAATTTCAAAAATAATTTTTTATATATACTGCGGTGCCTGTATATAATTTTCTATCCTATGGCAAGTGATACAGATATTTATCATTTCAATCCGTAATTTAAAAATAAAAATGCGGTTGTATATCATTTCAAACCGCAATCCCGAATGAAATGAAAATGCATGATAACTTGCAGTTTATATAAGATAGAACACATCATCCATTCACCCAATATCAATCATCAACCAATTTATTTCAATCATCATAAATTTATTTCAATCATCGTCAATTTAAACAAACATCAATATGTAGCATATGCAAAATAACAGGAAATAAATGACAGTTATTAACTAACAGTTTATATTCAAAATAAATTTAATAACTGTTTAACTAGCAGTTTTATGCAAGTAAATAAATTTTAACTGTCAAATTTATATGCAATTATAAAATTAATTAACAGTCAAATTAAATAAGTGCAATTTAACAGAGATAATGAATAAAACATGCCAAATAGTCATAAATAAATTTCTACTCATATCTAAAATCAATTTAACAAACATAAGAAATTTTAGAAATTGTGAGTGGGTTAAAACACTCACCTTTGAGATCTAAATCGAATTTAAATCCGATTTAAACCCAAAAATTCGGCGGTCTCAGAATTCGTTCAAACCAGCGTCTAAATGTCTGGAATTCCAATACAAACTTATCGGAGAAAACCGCGTGTGAAACTGAGTTCGTAGGAGAAAGTTATACGCATTAATGGTGATTGAAATTTCAAAAAAAGAAAAAAAATTATATAGCACATCATATATTTTATTTAACTTGCAATGGAATTTTTGTATTGCATACCTTTTTGCTTAGCCAGATTTGGATCTGCAACTACTTTCTCATTTTATTTTGTTTCCTTGCTATATTAATATATTTTTTTAGAAAGTTTTGAGGAGAAGATTATATAAATCTGGATTTGAAGAAAAAGACATGGAAAGAAGAGAAGGTTTAAAAGAGAAAAAAATTTAAAGAAGAAGAAGAACAAAAAAGAAAGAAAAGGAAACTTTGAAAAAGAAGAAGATTCGAAGAATAAGAAGAAGAAAGAGGAAAAAAACTTTAGAAAAAAAAAGAGAGAGAAAGGTGATTTGAAGAAGAAACATGAAAAAAAAGAAGGAGGAAGGTGAAGAGTGACAAAAAAAATGAAGCTATAGAAGATGAAATTTTAAAAATAAAATGAAGCTACAAGAATGAGGAATGAAACTAGTGAAAAGCTAATAATGCTAAATATAAACAAAGTAGGAATTGAAATAAAGTAAAAATATGAACAACCCAATAAAAATGGTAGATATTAAAAGAGGTGAAAGAAAGAAATAAAAAATATGAAAAGTATGCAACGTTCATGAAACGAAAAGGCTTTAGACCATATAAATGGAAATGAGTAATGAAACAAATAAGGAAACAATGAAAAAAAAAGTGTGACAATTATTAATTAGAAAGGGAATGAATGGACCAACTCTACTGTAACATCCCGCCTTTTCGCACACTTTAAACCGACACACGTACCAATTCAAAGCATACGCAAGGGCGGATTGTTATGGGGTAAATAAGAAAAACAGAGAAGAAATAAAACAAAATAGAATCTCACAGCGGAAGGATAAAATATAATCAATATACAGTTCATGATAACTGTTTACAAAATATTTATCTTA
This sequence comes from Allium cepa, assembly GCA_030765085.1. Classification (NCBI taxonomy): domain Eukaryota; kingdom Viridiplantae; phylum Streptophyta; class Magnoliopsida; order Asparagales; family Amaryllidaceae; genus Allium; species Allium cepa. The sequence goes on from CM060940.1 coordinate 182,388,988, forward strand.
CTTATACAATGAATATCAGAGTTACACATACCAATACAATCAATGCAGCGGAACAGTATGAGTGTGGTGCAATACTATAGATAATAATAATACGACTCCTTCGTCTTCGTCCTTCAAAGCTAAAGTCTTCGATCCTGAAACGCTCGGACTGACCCGAGCGAATTTGAAAAGACAAAAACACTCGTGTCAGAACTAAAAGATCTTATGTGAGTTAAATTAACAGAAATAAATATGAGTACAGTAACTCAAGAGATGTTCGGGATTTACATCTCCTAAGGATCCGTTAAACTATTTACTATGTAGTATATTGCTATTATAATAGTGTCTATTTATAAAATAAACTTACTTTTTAATAGCGTTAAGGGGTTACCCATATAGCCCTTAACACAAATAATGCCAGTAGTCTATACAGTACCGTAATATCTCCTGATCGGGAAGCTACCAGAGGATACTCCATAGGTACGACACAAATAGAAACTCGTAGTAAAGGCTCGATATGGTAGGTGACACGGCACAACTAGGCAATGCCAGGGTAGATATACCAATTGCTATCCAGGCTGGTGGAAACGCGTAGCCGCAGTTACCGCCCACCTCGGACTGACTCCCCAAAATCAAAATATAGAAGTGGCCACTGAATCAATCCAAGTCAAAGTATAATATCGAAGAGGAGGGTCCGATCAGAGGAATGACCTCATTGGCCTGAGAATCGCTCCTGTTTTAGCCATCTTATGCCAACTCACGGGAGTCGGGTCCACGTATTTACCTTACAGGAAACGTCGCCACCACCTACTTCATTCTGGAATCTCCACCGCGTACACGGTTAGTCAAAGTGGTTTTCGGTATCGACAGAGAGTATGTCCATATCTGATCCCGGTCTCTTTGCCAACCCATCGTTATTATAACACCGCGGTCATTTAAAAATAGGTTATACTTTAAAAATCAGAATAAACATTCCATTTCATAACCATGAATACGATATCATTTCAAAACCCAAAACCATATTTTATCACTTACCCCAAATATAATTCTTTTCCAAAATCATAATGCTTTAACTTCATAACGTCTGCAAATCAAATATTTTCAAAGCATAATATTTTGAAAATCAAAATTTAAAACCATAACTTCTAAAAACTTTGAATGGTTTGGACATTCAACGGTATATGAATTAAATGGTTTAACTTAAATGTTACTTTGTAAAGAAAATAGTTCTCATGGCTTTACAAATACATTTCTTTATTAAAGTCTAAACCAAAATTTATATTATCTCTCTCAAGTTCCAAAACCACTTCAATTTATTTATATATACATATATCCATTTTGAGTATCAATATTTCAAACTGAAATTGGATTTTATTCTTTCAATAGATCAATTGTTCTATTAATTAGTCTTGAATATCCACATAAAATTCATGAATAATAAGACTTCAATTTCTGGTAATAAAATATATATATTTTCCCAATTCAAATTATACTAGAATATTCATTTCAATTTATTTTGGGAAAAATCCATTTATAAATATCATATCTTAAAATTTCCAAACTTAACATTTAAACATATGATATAAATTATTAAACTCCATTTTCTTAATTTTCTTCCATTTTTAATAAAGATTTTTATATACCTTTTAATTTCAAAATTTTCAACTTCATATGTATATATATATGGAAGAAAAATATTTATACAATATAAATTTAAGATTATTATAAACCGTATTCCATCCAAACCATAGAAATCACATTAAAAATAGTTATATATAGACCGCGGTGCCTGTATAAAATTTTCTATCCTATGGTCAAGTGATACGGATATTTATCATTTCAATCCGCAATTTAAAAGATATAAAAATTTGCGGTTATATATCATTTCTAACCACAATCCCGAATGAAATGAAATATGCATGATAATTTGCAATTTAATGATATCCAATAAACATCCATTCATCAACATCATCCATCATCCAAATCGCAATCATCAATCAATATCAATCAATAACAATATTATTTTTGGTACTACATAACAGGTAATACTGGCAATTTTATTCAAATTAAATTTAACAGCTATTAATCTACAGTCTATATTCAGAAATAAATTATATAACTATTAACTAGCAGTTCATATACAAACAAATAAATTTTAACTGTAAATTTATACGCAATAAATGAATTAAATTAACAGTTAAATTTAATAAATGCATTTCAACAAATATGAGTGAAATAAACATGCCTAATACTCATAAATAAATTTCTATTCATTTCTAAAATTAATTTAACAAACATAAAAGCTTCTAGTAGTTGTGAGTGGGTTAAAACACTCACCTTTTGAATTTAAATCGAATTTAAATTCGATTTAAACCCAAAAATTCGCACGTCTCGGAATTCGTCCAAACCAGCGTCATCAAGTCCGGAATTTAATTACGATCCTAATAAAAAAAATCTCGCGTCAATCGGATATCGTATGACGAAGTTATAGCGAAAAATCAAGTTGAAAAATCAAAATTTAAATTAAACAAAGAGAACATAACTTGCCCACCATCATTCAGACGTCATCATCCTCCTTCCCAGACATCTGCATGCGAGCTCCTTCATCATGCATGCGATCAACCTCCACGCACGAAACAAAACAGCCAGTCTTCTCCCCCTTTGACCGTCGATCCTCTCCGCCCCATGCCATGATACGCCGTGCCACTAGCCCACGCCGACCCTAACCTGAAGGCCGCGACCCCTGCTCCTCCCCCACGTCACCACAGTTTGCAGCCGCTACATGTTATATAAACCCTAACCAAAATTCTCGACAATCCAACCATTGTTTCGACCAACAAATCATATAGATGCGATCCCCATCGTCCACTCTACAAAACCCAGAAACGTTTTCTCGATCCGACAACTTTTGTTACGGCGATGTTGAACGGTTGGGACAGTTTTGAATTTATTCTGGGTAAACGGTAACTCCAACTGAAAAACGAATTTCACCATGGGGTTACGTGTTTCGAGAAGATTAACATATATTTTTGGGGAATTTTTCTGGAGATTTTGAATTTTCATTTAGTTTTTGAACTGACTGGATCTAGGGTTAGCCCCATTGAAGAAGAAGAGAAGCTTGAAGAAAATATGCGCAGATAAATGAAATTAGGCGGAGGCTAGGGCTGAATAGCTGGGTTTATATAGAGGGTTAGAGGTAGTGTAGATAGACTGTAGAATGAACGTGCGGAACAAACTATGGCCCAAAAAGCCCGCTATGTCTCCGCAACGAAATTTCGTAAATCTATATATCCAAATAGGTAATTTAAAATATTCTGAACGCGATGGAAAAAGTTTCATGTCCAAATTTGATCGTATGAAGAAGTTATGCTGAAAACAAAATTTCCAAATTGATTTCAAATTGATTTTATTAAAATTGATTTCAAGGCGTTTCACGCCCATACGATCAAACGACAAGTCTGATCGATACGAAACTTGAAACCCTATAATAATTCACCGATACGGATCCGATGAAACTGGTTTCGTCGAAATCCGAGTCCGTGGCCAAAATGGCTATTTTTAATATTCATTAAATAAATTAAATAAATTATAAAAATCCAAATTTTATATTAAATTCTAAAATTGGCCAAATTTTATTTCTTATATGATTCGTAATCAATTGAAAAGATTTAACAGGCTTAGCTATGAATTAAAAGTTGACAGTATATTAATTGCAATGTTAATTTCTACACTTTCTTATATTTAAGAATTTTATAAATTATATTCTCAAAACCCATACTTTAGATTTTTAATCTTTATAATCTCAACTTTCACTTAAAATAAAGATGCCATAAACATTAGTTCCTGATTCACATCATTATTCTTTAAGTCTAATTTAAATCTCAATAACGTAGTATTTAACGTTAGAATCCATTTTATTATGCATAAATTACAAATTTTACTGACCAAAATTTTCTTCTTTTCATTCCATATCGATTGTCAATCCTATAAGAAAAATTAACATTAGGTTCATACTTATTACAAATAACTCCAATTTCTTCCAAATAATAATTACATAACTATTAAATATTAAATCCATTTAATTGTAATAAATTCAATTGATTGCAATAAATTTCCAAATAAATTTGGATCTTTATTTGGTTATACAAAAAAAATCCGTTATCACTTACCTAACAAAGTTATTATTACTTAAGATCTCATTGCATCCACATTTTCACATTTTCATTTCCTGGTTTCTTTACTTTATTCTACATAAATTATTATAAATGGGATTTTCTTGGTTACATCTTATTTGTATTTAACATTACTCATTCACCAATTTATTTCACTTTAACTGCGGTAAATTGGCGGATAAATTGAATTTGATTCCCAAAATTTAAATTAACAAGCAACAAGAATAGGTAACACACAATAGTCGTAACGTTAAATTCTAGTCACCTAAATAAGCTTTTATTACTTTACAAAATGGAATAACTTTTAAACTCATAAATGTAATACCAAAACCGTTATAAATCCAATAAATTTCCAAATCGAAGTTTGTACACATTTTACACAACTATTATGATTTCTCACAGAACGTTGAATTTATTAAATGACCATTTATTTAAAATTTAATTCCCTTAATTGAATCAAATGCTTATAATTTTTACATTCTTACCATTCCTTCCCATTATAAATTTATTAACGGATTTACAAATCTCTATCTTCCAAATATTAAATAACCAAACTGATTACAACCACTGTTCTTATCAAATTTTCATAAATTTGTTCAAATCTATACTCTTTTTCCATATAAATAAATTTTATGTTACTACTAGATTTTTTTATCCACTACAGCCATTAAACTTTTACTATCTACACTTATTACATCTTTGTATTAATGAATCCCATTCAAGTTAATATTTATATTAATATTCACATATTCAACATTTATATGTTTCTTAAAATTAACTTTCAACCAAATGTGCCAATTTACATTTCATTTCTATTCAATATATATTCATTTTATTCCGTTCATTCGGGTACTGCATTGAAATATATTTATTCTCTAATACTAACGTTATTATCATTAAATTATGATTGGATTCCAAGTTTTTATTCAATACCTTGAACAATAACTTACCTATTAACCAAATCCTTCTTCTACTTAATTCAAATTGGATTATGTTCCAATTCCTATAACCTAGGTCTTGAGTCACCGTTTACATAATTAAATTTATCGTTTATTTCAATCTTCGTTTATAATTTAAAGTTCTACTAAACTAAATTACAAAACTTATGAACTTTAACAAATTTAATCCACCAATTAAATTTTTCTGATGTTTATATATTGCAATTAAATTCAGTTATTATTTCATTAATACCATTTTAATCAACTTATTATGACTTATAACCACAAACACAAATTTTCGTTATTTCAATCTATGTCATATAAACATTTTAAATTATTTACCTTTTATTACAGTTACTAGCTAACCCCTGCATTTACTCCATTAAAAATCCTAAGACTTCTATTTCAATTTAAATTAGATTAGAAAACATATCAAATTGACTCATTTAATATCATTGAATTTAACGGGTCGTTACACTCTCCCCCACTCAAAACTTTTCGTCCCCGAAAAGGAAAAGAAGGGAGAAGGAAGAATAAACAGTACATCTTATTTCAAATATTAACTTATAAACAATAATTTACTGGATTAATTTCCTTTAATGAAATATACCCGTTTATAATCGTTACAACCTTTTATACTTAAATCATTAAAGTTAACTATTCAAGTGGATTCAATCATTAATCAACCAAACAATTCAACAACCATCAACCTTACAAACAACATACATACACAAACAAAGCAACCATTTAATCCATCAAACAAATAGTTGTTTGGGTTCAAACTTGAAATTTGTATGAAATGAAATTAACTATCAAGTGCATCCTTTACTCAACAGTCTTAGATGGAACAAAGATAGATACTTATTCATTTAACCACTTCAAATTTCTTATCCAACAACATAAATCAAACAACACAATTCAAACCAACACCCAAATTTATTTATTATACATTTATCTCATGCTTCAATGGTTTGATTTTCTTTCTTTCATTTATGGAGTGATTTCTTTATTTCTTACAAATTTTCATTTTCCATTTATCACAAAATTCATTATATTTGTATTCCAATTTATCGACTAAAGTACATATCATCTATTTATACTACTTACCTTTACTTATATAGTAAAATTTCCAATTTATCTTAAGCTTATACAATTAATTCTCATTAACAATAGCAAATTAATAGAATACCTTTATTACCTCAAGCTTCACTTGTAAGATTTCTCCTTTCATTTTCTTAATAACATTGCAATTTTTATTATATGGTAAGTTATGTATGTTTTAAGAATGTAAGTGAAAATTTACAAGTTTCTTCTCAATTCCATTTTATTAATTTATGGTTCAACAAATATATATTCGTTTTATAAATTACAATTTCAACTTACCCTTAATTTCATTCCTTTATTTAATGTTTACGTTTCTATTATATTTAATTACAGTAACCCTCTACTTACACTTAATTTATTAACCTTATAACCTGCATTCCTATAAGTGAAAGATTTTACTCATTCATTAATTATGGATTGCAGTCATTTATATTTTTCCTACTTTCCATTATATTAGAATGAGGGAAATTAAGGCGTACTTAAGTTAATAACCCTACAATCAAACTTTATAAATTAAGGAATTTCATTTTTACTTTCTTACGGTTAAAATCACCTATTAATAATACAACCTTTAATTTTAGTAAAATTCCAATCATCACTTAAGTTAATACCATTAAATTCTTATTTATAACAGTAGTTTATTGAATACTTCATTATTTCCAAAATTTCTACTTGTATAATATTCTAATTCAATTTCTTAATTAACATTTCAACTTTTATATTTGGTAAGTTATTTATGTCAAAGAAAAATGCAATTAAACTTATACAAGCTTTATCTCATCTTTTAATTAAATTTAATGTTAATCAATATTACTCTTTGTAACAATTTCAAATTTCTCTTTATAACTTTCATTAATTCTCTTACCTACATTAGAGGTTTCAATTAATTACCTACCATATATTTCACTAAATAATTTAAAACAATTAATTAATGGAAATTTAAGAATTAAATACCGGGTCAAACCTCAAAATTACTTTAAAAATAATACATAATTAATTTCTTACAACTTTTATATCTCTAATTATCTTTTAAAACAATTAAATTTTAAATAATTTCAAAACAAATATGCAGTAGAATTTACTACAGTGGCCTTTCCCCTTCGAAACTCGAAAATGAAAGTCGATGATGCGGCCGCCATCACCGAAATTATTTTCTAGCGACAGAGAGGAAAGTACAAAATTTAAATTCTCCAAAATCTTCTTTAAAATAATTTTTCCGAATTATACTAAATATTTATATAAGAAAATACTTATAAACCAAATCCCTATATCCATAAATCCATTGAAAACAGATTTTCAAAATCCCGGACTTAAGTTCTAAAATCTCCAATTTGATTTATTATAATTCCAACTTAGCTTCAATTGTTATAAATATTTTATTTCCTAACACCCAATCTATAGCAACCAATTATATATATATCTTTATAAAAATATTTTTATATATAGAAAATATAATAGGCAAAATTATTTCATTCACCTAAAACAAATATTATGTCGGTCTGTCCTATTAAGTGTTTAGAAATCCCTATTGATGACATAGCGTCCCATGCATCAACCAGAATTTATAAATACAAAACGGAACAGAGTAACATAATACTAAAATCTTTTTATAAAACTAACAAATACGCTCGCTCATATATATAAACTCAGCGACTCCCATAGGGTATTACTACCCTATTAACAAAGAGTCAAACCCCACAAAGCTAAGGTTTATCGCTAAACCAAAGCTCTGATACCAACTGTAACATCCCGCCTTTTCGCGCACTTTAAACCGACACACGTACAAATTTAAAGCATACGCAAGGGCGGATTGTTATGGGGTAAATAAGAAAAACAGAGAAGAAATAAAACAAAATAGAATCTCACAGCGGAAGGACAAAATATAATAATCAATATACAGTTCATGATAACTGTTTACAAAATATTTATCTTACTTATACAATGAATATCAGAGTTACACATACCAATACAATCAATGCAGTGGAACAGTATGAGTGTGGTGCAATACTATAGATAATAATAATACGACTCCTTCGTCTTCGTCCTTCAAAGCTAAAGTCTTCGATCCTGAAACGCTCGGACTGACCCGAGCGAATTTGAAAAGACAAAAACACTCGAGTCAGAACTAAAAGATCTTATGTGAGTTAAATTAACAGAAATAAATATGAGTACAGTAACTCAAGAGATGTTCTGGATTTACATCTCCTAAGGATCCGTTAAACTATTTACTATGTAGTATATTGCGCTATTATAATGGTGTCTATTTATAAAATAAACTTACTTTTTAATAGCGTTAAGGGGTTACCCATCTAGCCCTTAACACAAATAATGCCAATAGTCTATACAGTACCGTAATACCTCCTGATCGGGAAGCTACCAGAGGATACTCCATAGGTACGACACAAATAGAAACTCGTAGTAAAGGCTCGATATGGTAGGTGACACGGCACAACTAGGCAATGCCAGGGTAGATATACCAATTGCTATCCAGGCTGGTGGAAACGCGTAGCCACAGTTACCGCCCACCTCGGACTGACTCCCCAAAATCAAAATATAGAAGTGGCCACTGAATCAATCCAAGTCAAAGTATAATATCGAAGAGGAGGGTCCGATCAGAGGAATGACCTCATTGGCCTGAGAATCGCTCCTGTTTTAGCCACCTTATGCCAACTCACGGGAGTCGGGTCCACGTATTTACCTTACAGGAAACGTCGCCACCACCTACTTCATTCTGGAATTTCCACCGCGTACACGGTTAGTCAAAGTGGTTTTCGGTATCGACAGAGAGTATGTCCATATCCGATCCCGGTCTCTTTGCCAACCCATCGTTATTATAACACCGCGGTCATTTAAAAATAGGTTATACTTTAAAAATTAGAATAAACATTCCATTTCATAACCATGAATACGATATCATTTCAAAACCCAAAACCATATTTTATCACTTATCCCAAATATAATTCTTTTCCAAAATCATAATGCTTTAACTTCATAACGTCTGAAAATTAAATATTTTCAAAGCATAATATTTTGAAAATCAAAATTTAAAACCATAACTTCTAAAAACTTTGAATGGTTTGGACATTCAACGGTATATGAATTAAATGGTTTAACTTAAATGTTACTTTGTAAAGAAAATAGTTCTCATGGCTTTACAAATACATTTCTTTATTAAAGTCTAAACCAAAATTTATATTATCTCTCTCAAGTTCCAAAACCACTTCAATTTATTTATATATACGTATATCCATTTTGAGTATCAATATTTCAAACTGAAATTGGATTTTATTCTTTCAACCGATCAATTGTTCTATTAATTAGTCTTGAATATCCACATAAAATCCATAAATAATAAGACTTCAATTTCTGGTAATAAAATATATATATTTTCCCAATTCAAATTATACTAGAATATTCATTTCAATTTATTTTGGGAAAAATCGATTTATAAATATCATATCTTAAAATTTCCAAACTTAACATTTAAACATATGATATAAATTATTAAACTCCATTTTCTTAATTTTCTTCCATTTTTAATAAAGATTTTTATACACCTTTTAATTTCAAAATTTTCAACTTCATATGCATATATATATGGAAGAAAAATATTTATACAATATAAAATTTAAGATTATTATAAACCGTATTCCATCCAAACCATAGAAATCACATTAAAAATAGTTATATATAGACCGCGGTGCCTGTATAAAATTTTCTATCCTATGGTCAAGTGATACAGATATTTATCATTTCAATCCGCAATTTAAAAGATATAAAAATTTGCGGTTATATATCATTTCAAACCACAATCCCGAATGAAATGAAATATGCGTGATAATTTGCAATTTAATGATATCCAATAAACATCCATTCATCAACATCATCCATCATCCAAATCGCAATCATCAATCAATATCAATCAATAACAATATTATTTTTGGTACTACATAACAGGTAATACTGGCAATTTTATTCAAATTAAATTTAACAGCTATTAATCTACAGTCTATATTCAGAAATAAATTATATAACTGTTAACTAGCAGTTCATATACAAACAAATAAATTTTAACTGTAAATTTATACGCAATAAATGAATTAAATTAACAGTTAAATTTAATAAATGCATTTCAACAAATATGAGTGAAATGAACATGCCAAATACTCATAAATAAATTTCTATTCATTTCTAAAATTAATTTAACAAACATAAAAGCTTCTAGTAGTTGTGAGTGGGTTAAAACACTCACCTTTTGAATTTAAATCGAATTTAAATTCGATTTAAACCCAAAAATTCGCCCGTCTCGGAATTCGTCCAAACCAGCGTCATCAAGTCCGGAATTTAATTACGATCTTAATAAAAAAAATCTCGCGTCAATCGGATATCGTATGACAAAGTTATAGCGAAAAATCGAGTTGAAAAATCAAAATTTAAATTAAACAAAGAGAACATAACTTGCCCACCATCATTCAGACGTCATCATCCTCCTTCCCAGACATCTGCACGCGAGCTCCTTCATCATGCATGCGATCAACCTCCACGCACGAAACAAAACAGCCAGTCTTCTTCCCCTTTGACCGTCGATCCTCTCCGCCCCATGCCACGATACGCCGTGCCACTAGCCCACGCCGACCCTAACCTGAAGGCCGCGACCCCTGCTCCTCCCCCACGTCACCACAGTTTGCAGCCGCTACATGTTATATAAACCCTAACCAAAATTCCCGACAATCCAACCATTGATTCGACCAACAAATCATATAGATGCGATCCCCATCGTCCACTCTACAAAACCCAGAAATGTTTTCCCGATCCGACAACTTTTGTTACGGCGATGATGAACTGTTGGGACAGTTTTGAATTTATTCTGGGTAAACGGTAACTCCAACTGAAAAACGAATTTCACCATGGGGTTACGTGTTTCGAGAAGATTAACATATATTTTTGGGGAATTTTTCTGGAGATTTTGAATTTTCATTTTGTTTTTGAACTGACTGGATCTAGGGTTAGCCCCATTGAAGAAGAAGAGAAGCTTGAAGAAAATACGCGCAGATAAATGAAATTAGGTGGAGGCTAGGGCTGAATAACTGGGTTTATATAGAGGGTTAGAGGTAGTGTAGATAGACCGTAGAATGAACGTGCGGAACAAACTATGGCCCAAAAAGCCCGCTATGTCTCCGGAACGAAATTTCGTAAATCTATATATCCAAATAGGTAATTTAAAATATTCTGAACGCGATGGAAAAAGTTTCACGTCCAAATTTGATCGTATGAAGAAGTTATGCTGAAAACAAAATTTCCAAATTGATTTCAAATTGATTTTATTAAAATTGATTTCAAGGCGTTTCACGCCCGTACGATCAAACGACAAGTCCGATCGATACGAAACTTGAAACCCTATAATAATTCATCGATACGGATCCGATGAAACTGGTTTCGTCGAAATCCGAGTCCGTGGCCAAAATGGCTATTTTTAATATTCATTAAATAAATTAAATAAATTATAAAAATCCAAATTTTATATTAAATTCTAAAATTGGCCAAATTTTATTTCTTATATGATTCGTAATCAATTGAAAAGATTTAACAGGCTTAGCTGTGAATTAAAAGTTGACAGTATATTAATTGCAATGTTAATTTCTACACTTTCTTATATTTAAGAATTTTATAAATTATATTCTCAAAACCCATACTTTAGATTTTTAATCTTTATAATCTCAACTTTCACTTAAAATAAAGATGCCATAAACATTAGTTCCTGATTCACATCATTATTCTTTAAGTCTAATTTAAATCTCAATAACGTAGTATTTAACGTTAGAATCCATTTTATTATGCATAAATTACAAATTTTACTGACCCAAATTTTCTTCTTTTCATTCCATATCGATTGTCAATCCTATAAGAAAAATTAACATTAGGTTCATACTTATTACAAATAACTCCAATTTCTTCCAAATAATAATTACATAACTATTAAATATTAAATCCATTTAATTGTAATAAATTCAATTGATTGCAATAAATTTCCAAATAAATTTGGATCTTTATTTGGTTATACAAAAAAAATCCGTTATCACTTACCTAACAAAGTTATTATTACTTAAGATCTCATTGCATCCACATTTTCACATTTTCATTTCCTGGTTTCTTTACTTTATTCTACATAAATTATTATAAATGGGATTTTCTTGGTTACATCTTATTTGTATTTAACATTACTCATTCACCAATTTATTTCACTTTAACTGCGGTAAATTGGCGGATAAATTGAATTTGATTCCCAAAATTTAAATTAACAAGCAACAAGAATAGGTAACACACAATAGTCATTACGCTAAATTCTAGTCACCTAAATAAGCTTTTATTACTTTACAAAATGGAATAACTTTTAAACTCATAAATGTAATACCAAAACCGTTATAAATCCAATAAATTTCCAAATCGAAGTTTGTACACATTTTACACAACTATTATGATTTCTCACAGAATGTTGAATTTATTAAATGACCATTTATTTAAAATTGAATTCCCTTAATTGAATCAAATGCTTATAATTTTTACATTCTTACCATTCCTTCCCATTATAAATTTATTAACGGATCTACAAATCTCTATCTTCCAAATATTAAATAACCAAACTGATTACAACCACTGTTCTTATCAAATTTTCATAAATTTGTTCAAATCTATACTCTTTTTCCATATAAATAAATTTTATGTTACTACTAGATTTTTTTATCCACTAAAGCCATTAAATTTTTACTATCGACACTTATTACATCTTTGTATTAATGAATCCCATTCAAGTTAATATTTATATTAATATTCACATATTCAACATTTATATGTTTCTTAAAATTAACTTTCAACCAAATGTGCCAATTTACATTTCATTTCTATTTAATATATATTCATTTTATTCCGTTCATTCGGGTACTGCATTGAAATATATTTATTCTCTAATACTAACGTTATTATCATTAAATTATGATTGGATTCCAAGTTTTTATTCAATACCTTGAACAATAACTTACCTATTAACCAAATCCTTCTTCTACTTAATTCAAATTGGATTATGTTCCAATTCCTATAACCTAGGTCTTGAGTCACCGTTTACATAATTAAATTTATCGTTTATTTCAATCTTCGTTTATAATTTAAAGTTCTACTAAACTAAATTACAAAACTTATGAACTTTAACAAATTTAATCCACCAATTAAATTTTTCTGATGTTTATATATTGCAATTAAATTCAGTTATTATTTCATTAATACCATTTTAATCAACTAATTATGACTTATAACCACAAACACAAATTTTCGTTATTTCAATCTATGTCATATAAACATTTTAAATTATTTACCTTTTATTACAGTTACTAGATAACCCCTACATTTACTCCATTAAAAATCCTAAGACTTCTATTTCAATTTAAATTAGATTAGAAAACATATCAAATTGACTCATTTAATATCATTGAATTTAACGGGTCGTTACATCTACTCTATAAACAAACTTTTAGAATTCAAATTTCAAAACATTTGTTCACCCAATTAATTTTTTTAACCCCAAACATAACAAATTTGACATTCATTAAAGATTTAATTACCACAGCATAACTAAATTTAAAAAGACCAATTTACATAACGGGGATAGCGGATACATAAATAAAATACGAACCATGATTTAAAAATTCAAATTTAAAAATAATATTTTTCTCGACACGTAATTATGAACTCAATTATTTAATTTATTTTAAATTTCAAGGTTAGTAATAAAATCACTTTCGTGCAACCTATGCCTGCTATTTAACTACCGTAAAATGTTGTTTTTAAAATTCAATTTTCTCTTTTTACAATGTTGTATTTATATTCAGAATGGAAACGTTCACTTTATTTCCTCAACATTCTTTTATTTTCCTTAAAATGCTTATTCGTTACTTGCAATTCATAAATGTAAACATTCTTATATTCTAAAATGATCAACTTATACAATATTAAATCCATTCTTATATTTCCAAATAATGTACATTCATAATGAAAACATTCTTACATTAATTTTATTAATTGCACTTTGTTTCTTTTCCTTTTTCAATTGAAAGTTTTAATAAATTTATTTCCAATTAATTTTAATCTTCCACTTCAAAACAGACCCTAATTGATGAAATCAATTAAATAAATACGTGAACATTGTAATCCTTATTTATAGTCAAGCAAACATGTTTATAGAATTACAGTTTCCAACAAGCATTAAATTACATACTAAATAAAACTTTTTATCTATCAATCAATATTCATTTAACTCATCATTAAAACTGACATTTAGTATTCCAATTCCTGTTATTAAATTATATTATAGTACGCCTTAGAATCTTCCAGTTCATTGCTTCATTGTAGTCTTGTTGTTTTTTTTTAGAATTTTATTTATGGTCCAAACTTATGATCTAATAACATAGTTGACATTTGTTCTACATTTCATTACATTAATATACCCCAATTTCCATCCTTTATTTGCATTAACTACTATATTTCCATTTTATTGAACTTTGGTCAATTTCACACATTAATTATAATTAAAGTCTCAATTAATTAATTTACCTTGGTTTCATTCTCTTATTAAATCAATTATTACCTTATATGCATAGTCAACATTGTTATATCTTCCATTCATCAATATTTTACCATTTCATCTTACCTTTCATTTACGTAACCTTTTATTTCATTGATTGTAATAAATTCACTTATTAAAATTTCCAATTCCAATAAATTTGAGTAAACTGATTTCCATCCTTTTATTCAAATCAAATGTCATACTATGATAAAAATTTACATTGGTTACACTGTATATAATCAACCTTTTTACCATTATCAATTAAACATACATTAATTGCACTAATTAAAGGAATTAATTGACATTTATATCCAATTAAATTTAATAGACCAAATAAATAGGTAATATATATATAATAGTTGCACCATTTAGCCTTTAATTACATTTAAGTTTATTACTTACAAACAAATGTTACCATTTCTTTCATAACACGAATTTTATTCAATTTCCATTAACAATGTATCATTTCATTAATGAATTCAATACTTACATTCTTTTTACTATGTTCACTTTATAACGAAATATAACCTTACTCTATTTCAATTAATTGGAATTCCATCCAAATTGTTAATAATTTTCTTTAATTAATATTGTTGCATTTCATTTTAGTATTATTCCATTTATAAATCTTAAATTTTAATTTCTTCCACATTCAACTACAAAATCTTATTAAATTTACTATTTTTAATTGTCAAAAATTACGGGGCGTTACAAGTATGAACAGAAATAGGTGTGACAAATCTGTCAGATCCTTAAACTCTTGCCTGGAGTACGCCGAATGGTGGGTCCACTCTCGGAGTAAAGCGTAATCTAATTTGTAAGCCTTGATTCAATTCCTAGAATTAGGCATGATCGAATATCAACATCCTAGATGAGGATGTGTGGATTATTATTTTAAGTAGTCAACTTGAACCTACGCCTGGAGTTTGGTGCGATTGGGATTTATTATCCCATAAAAGGATATTCAAGCCACTATTTTAAGTTGGTTACCCTAAGGATTTCTTTACATTTGCTAGAACGATGCAAGTCGGCGAATTAAAAAATGAATTAAGGACCTGACCCAAAAAACGATTAATAAAGGAAATAAATTGCAAGTACATTAACTAGAAAGCATATTTCTTAAGTACTTAAACAAATTTGAGCAAAGATCTATACAAAACAAAATGTCTTTATTATTGATGTCAAACAAGGAAATCTTAGTATAAGTGGTTCACGTCAAAAGAGAAAAAGTAACAACAGAGGGCCATACCCAAATAAAGTTGGCTAACAAACAAAAAAATCAATATACGGAAAAAAAAACTAGCAAAAATTTCTTTTTGGACTTCTTTTTCTTCTTAGAACCAGAGGATACTTCACTTGAGCTTTCTCCTTACCTCTTTTCGCCTCTTTCTCCACCGCCTTGGGCTATGGAGGGGGTGCTTTAAGAAGACCCAGCAGGTGCACTCTGGCCGCTCCTAAGTGGAGAAATGGAAACTGGAATGCTTTACAAAAATTACATGGACGTACTTCGAGCATCCTCAGGCCGAGGAATGTAAACCGGAGTGAATACAAATTTCCTAGGCAACGCGATCAGTAGAGGAGGAGGGATAACTTCTATTTGCTCCTACTTGATTCGACTGGCAAGGAGAATGTCTACACCAAATTTTTGCTCAAGTTCAAGCATGGAGGGACCTGATAGGGACTGGGTGACCCCTGTAATAATAACATCCTCATCAACTTGAGTCCTTTGATTTACATCATTTCCTTCTTCCAATAAAGTATCTATTATGCCTCTTCAAGGCTCGAGGTCTCCTCAATCGGGATGCTAGGAATTTTCGTCGAGATCATGATGGTAACAAAATCCATCGTCGGTATTTCTGGCCCCAAATAAGAATCCTTAGGAGGAAGCAAAGCGATCACAGGCTTACCTATAGCTAAGGAAATAAAATAGAGGGAGGTTAGTGATGTTGACCGTTGGCATGTCAACTCTCTGAAAAACAGGAGAAGTCAATGAGATATCTTCTTCGGTTTGAACTTCCACGTGAGCTGGACTGCTGTCGGGAGTTCCCTCAGGAATAGGAGAGAGAACAGTGGATTTATGGCGCCCTGGCTTCTTTGGGTCGCAACCAGCGCTGGTAAAGGAATCATCAGTGAAACTAGGAGCAAACTGGTGGGTTTGACAACTATAGCTTCATGATGCGCAGAGCCAGATCCTTCACCTAAATCTTTTTTAGCGGTTTCATCAAGTTCTGGATGAATAAGATGTTGGTTGTCATGGAGGATTTTGGGCTCATCTCCTTTCAAAATCTCTTTTTCCAATAACTCCATATAATCTTATCTCCGCTAAGAAATTCTTTCTCTTCCTCGAAGACCCATTCCTAGGCATAGGTAAGAATCAGAGGGTAATCTTCCCTAAACCAAGCACATTGGTGTTGCACTGAGTGATTAGTGGCTCGAACTTCTTCATCATCTGCTCCTTTTCCCACTCCTCAGCCTGTTTTATTGTAGTTTCAACTTCTCTCTTGCCCAGAACATCAACATCCCTGACCTTTTCAAGTGCATTATCTCTCTTAATCCTGATGATGACCAGTTTGTTGCATGCATCCTGAACAACCTTCTGCACTTTACCTTATTCCTTGATCTCACGCTTGAGATTGGTTTTAATTCGACTATGTTCCTCTTGGCAGTACCCCTTTCCATTACAAGCTCATGCTTACGATGATGCACTTGCTCAATTTCATTCAAATTCCTTGATCTCTTTGCTTTGAGTTCTTTAATAGCCTCCTCGGCCTTCTTTTCTGCTTCGGCTAGAGATTTTCTTGTATTCTTAAGCTTAGTATCGAGAGAGGCCATATTTTGGTTGTTCTTGGCCTCAATGAGTTTCAAGTTCTCTATCTCTTGCAACCTATCTCTCGGGACTTTTAAAATATTTTGTGGTAGCTTCGCCCATTCATTATATTAATTTCGAACATCAGGTGCAATCGATGGTCCTCTGTTGGACTTCTGCAAGAATTCTCTTTTAGTTTGGCTAGAACTTAATTCCATTGAAGCAAATGTTGGGGAATTCGCTCTTAAGCTCGGCCATCCGCCCATTAGTGTTTACACGTTGCTCCTCTATAATGGCCGAAGCAACAGTGCTTCCTTTGCTTGGCCTCTGATGAAAAGTATTAGAGGCACTCTTACGATGGTCGTGCTTAGAAGATCGACTAAAATGAGATAGTGTCATAGATTCTAAAGGGATAGAGGTAGGTGGTGGAGCTCGAGAATAGTCAATCGGTGGAATATCATCACGACAATCGGGTTGCTTATCCAAGAATCTAGAAGGAGGTGATCTGGAACTAGGTCGGCACTTCCAATCAGAGTCATGAGAAGAATGGTCCCTATCGTAAGTACTCCTATCGTAATCATTTCTGTCGCGACTGGCGCTATAGCTAAAACCATAGTTTCAGCCACTCCCTTGATGGTATGAGCTCGACCGGGGCGTTCCACGGATTAGAATGAATGCTTTGTCTTATCCATAGAACCTGTAAAGAAAACGGGGATGGGTTAGATCAAACGGGTAAGGACATAGGTTAAGTGCGAGTGTCGTATAGTGCACGTGTGTGTATATTCTAATGTACATCTGACAGACCATGTAATGGAGCTTTTCTCATGGGAGTAACCTTTCCCACATCGATTGGAATGATGCCCTTCTCGAAGTGGATTGGAGAACCGATGTCAACAATGCTAATGTTACCAACGTCAAAAGAGCCGAACTTCTTATGGATATGCCTTAAACCGAAAAACGTGCCCATTGAAGGAATAGATGGAGTCTTCTATGCACCTATGATTGGCGGAGACTGAGTGGAAGTCTACGCGTTCAAAAATTCTCACAATCAATTTCTTTTTGGGAGCTACGACGGGTCATCTCTCGGTTGTTCAGTCTAGGATCTGTGGCCCACTTCAAGTTGCAATGGTCGGCCTCACTACCTTCTGTAATAATTTTGCCTTCTTTGGTGCCTTCGTGCTCTAGTTCAATGTCTTCTACAGCTCTAACCCTAAGACTCGGAGGTTGGGGCAACTCAGGATCGACTTTGCCTCCTACAAGAGGATTGTTATCATTATCATCATCATCATTCTCCTTAATATCCACAAGTGGAAAAATATTGGTGTTATAGCCTTCCTCTAATAAGCCATGAGTGAGAAGATTCTCATTTGTTAACAGGGTTCTCATATACCAATCCCCGGTTGGGACTGCGATGAGAATATTAATGGAATTTGAAAGTGATCTGCAATGGGCCTCGTCGAAACATCTATACAACAGTAAAAGATATGTTAAGCATGCAGATTAAAAGACAAATATATATATGGCATTTGAAATAAAACTTACATATGGATATCCATTTACGAGTGAACCCGAGAGGACATGTAGATTGAACGATTCAAACTTAAAGTGACTCAGCTTGTTCTAAGCCTCGAAGACGATTCTGCAATCCCTCATCGGCTCTAAGTAAATAAGAGATGGGTTTTGCCTTTTGGCTTTTAAAGCTGTAAATGTATCAGATTTCCTTGTAGCTAGGCACTCGGTTTATAGAGAAAACTAGATAAGTGCTCAGAAGAAAAGCATAGCTATCTGGATGCATCTATTGGGAGCCAGTCTCATAAAGTTCAAGACTCGACGAACGAATTAATTAAATGGTGAGATGCAACCCACCATATACATCTATCTGTTGTAAGCTATGTATCATTTTAGAGGATTGTGAGCTCTCTGATCACGAGACAGTGCCAAGACATCATCAAATGGAATGCCATGCTTGCAGCACATCCTCCGATGTAATCCCCTATTGATTTTGGAGCTCCTTACGGGTATTAGATCTATTTGAGGTTACTCTACTGGTTCAATTATATTTTTGATTACCTATTGCTCTGCTTAGGGATTCTCTAGATTTTTTCGATCAATACTTGGAATTTTCAGTTGCTCCTCTTGTTGAATAGGAGTTTGCAATGCCTGAGAGGTTGTCGCTAAGCACCTATAGTCTGAGTAGCCAGATGTTTTGAACGTCTTTGGCCCATCTCTACAAAAAGCTTAACAGATAATCAGCATTAGAAGATTAATTACAAACCATTCCCCCATGCTAAAGTGGATTCCGGTGCAATATGGTGCAGTGTGGTGCAATTCAGATTTTGGTTACTATTTAACTATTTACTTTAGCAGTTCATTTTGAAGTCTAGATATTACTCGACATGACCGTCATCCTGACCATTCCAACTAGCTTAATGTTATCGACCATTCTTCAAAAGTGTTTGAGATGAAATCGATTTTGTTTGAAACTCCATGGTAAAGTTTGGTTGCAAGGCTTGAAGTAGGAAAAATTTGCCCAAGTAAGGGGATTAGTATCGATTCTCAAGACCTCATAATTAGGCAAATCTTACCATCCTCCTTCATCCCTACCGACCATAAGAATCATGACCATGATTTCTTTCCATGTCCACGCTTAACTCCTTATCCATTCATATGCGACTAGTCATCATCCTACCTAATTTTGTTAGGCATGGAATTAAGCTTAAGGATCAGTTCAAATGAAATTGAGATCTTGAGCTGAGATTCAAGGTGGTAAAGGCAAATCTGATCGAGGCAATGAAGCGACGATGTTAGGCGTAGGCGATGATGAGCGGCAATAGTGGTGAGCAAGGACATGCAATAGAGGATCTCGATTTAGGAATAAGGAACTATTAATGGTGGTAGTTCGAGAGTTCTAAATCGAAAGAAGATGAACAGGTAAGGAGGTAAAAGAGGTAAAAGTGAAGTTATATACCCGTGACCTGTATTCTTAGGCAAACAATTGGATAATCCTCCAAGTGAGCAGTCGGTACCATCCCCCAAATTAAGGATCGATATCGAATCCCAAATAAGGAAAAGAGAAAAGAAGGAAGAAACATATATCGGCAAGCATGCGTATGGTACATGCGTATGTGTACGAATGCCTATGCACATGTGATGAGCCATGTGTGTATATATCCAAAGCATTGGCGACTAAGGTTGAAGGAAAGTTAGACTTATACCTAGGAAACTCATGGATGGGTTTAGTCTAAAACCATCAGACTTCGAATAACAAACCACGGGATCATGTTCTAGATTTATAATCTCGGATGTCAGCGGAATGTCGTAATAAATCATTATGGATATGATAATTCATTGGATTGATTCGTGAAAAGATGGTGACCATTCGAAGCATAGAGTGGAATCCTTTATGGAAACATGAACTTGTCTTGATTCAAAGCACATCCAGTTGGTAATGAGATGTACTTTAGGGGGCAAGTGTTATCCTGCCTTTTGATCAGGCAAAATTCGAACAAACTGGACAGATAGAGCTTGGAGTTATCAAGGAAGAAAGCCCACAGAGGTAGCCCAGGAGTCTAGAAACCAAGCATAGATAGAGTCATGATGTCAAAGCTAAGATTATCCAAGACAACAAGGTAATGGGATACCCTATGTTGGGGATCGGTACCGAAGCCTGTTGGGGATCGACGCCGACTCCCAAATACATCTTGGGTAGACCCCGTCTTCGGCCTACAAGCTTATCTTGATGCCGAGGGTATATTTCCAAAGTTGTTTTGTTGAATCAGCACAATTTCTATCGATCCTCATAGACTCCTGAATTTGCAGCGTTGTTCTCCCATAACTCCATCATTTGGACTCAAAAACAAGCTAAGATTGGTGCAAACAACTATGGATTCGCGAAGCCTACCACATTATGATCCAAGCTAAGGATTTGAAGACTTGAGAATCCTTAAACTTTAAGATCGGTACCGACTCCCACCTGAAGATCAATACCAACTCCCATATATTATTGAGCCGTCACCTATATGTTTAGGAGAATGGGTCAATTTCGAGCACAACGGCTAAGAGATATTACGTGAAAGAGTTTAGGCCCCTACCTATATAAATAAGAAGGCATGGCTCACTTTTGGGGATCTTTTAGGCTCTAGTTCCATTTTTTGTATATTCTTGTAACTCTAAAACTATAAGTGCTGGAGTTGTACCAACCACTAAGAACTTCTGCCTTCAAACCGAAAATAAGCAATAAAACTTCAAAATTGATGTAGGCTATCATGACGACCCATATTTTGAAAGGTTTGAATCAACAATAATCTGCACATTTACGACTTAAACAATCTGGAACGTAGATAATCAATGGGATTAATTAAGAAAAATAAGAAGAGAAGAAGAAAACAACATAGAATCTCACAATGGAACGATAAAATACAATAATCAAATAAACCGTTCATGAAACTCTTTACTACATTTGATTATAATCTATACACATTTATCAGAGTTATATATACACATCAGGGATAAATAATCAATACAGGCAAAAAGCATGATGCAAGGAATAATAATAATAGTAATATACCAAAATCATCATCTTCGTCCTCCAGAGAATAGTCTTCAATATGCTGAAAAACTCAGAACTGACCCGAGCGTAATGGACTCGAGTCAGGACTAAAGTAGTCTTACATAAGTCAAAAAACTATAACAAAAAATGAGTGCAACAGTGTCAGAGATGTTCACGGAATTTAACTTCTCCTATCCAGTGTATAATGTATGTGCAATAACTTAAGAGATGTTACGGGATATTCCATAACTTAAGGATCCGTTAAACTAGTTATATATAATAGTATACGCTATAATAAGTAATGTCTACCATAAAATAAATATTAAAATAACGTTAAGGCTTTACATTGATCCACCCTAACATATTTTTATAGGTACAATACCAAAGTCGTAATGGGCTCGCTTATGCATAAGTACGACAAGGCACGTGAGGAATTGCCCATGGTAGGATTTTACCTGTTTACACTTTCTGGCTGGTCGTAACCCATCCGTAGTCGACTATGACAATTAATCCAAATAAAAGGTTCACCATCGAATACGAAATCATAATAGCAGTAAGAGGGATCAAGTCGCTAAAGGAGCTAACCTCATTGGCCAGACATAGGCTCCTAATTTTTTCATTTTAATTATGACACAAGTGTCCAGGCTATCCATCATCGTTCTTCAACTTTATTCTAGTAAAAGTTCGTCATTTCAACCACTACATTCTAGATATCATCCACCGTGTACAAACTTGTTGAAGTGGTTCTAATATTGGCAGAGAGTATGCCAATAAGAGGCCTCGGTCTCTTTAACAACCACACATCATTTTACATACCCGTTGGTACTTTTATATTTTGAAAACAATTCGTACTTGATATCAAAATATCATATTCATTCAAAATCAAATCCATTTCGAAATTATCATGTTCACTTCAAAAGATCAAATCAATTTCGAAATCATCATATTTGCTTCAAAAAATCATATTTTACTTCAAAATGTCAATTCAGTTCTATATATCGATTTCACTTCAAAATTTGATTTGAATTACAATTCAGGTTATAAGTTCACTTTAGCCCAATTCGCATTTGAACCCAAGATCTAAATATAACGATCCACCGTTTTGACCAGCTTGAATTTTTAGACAATAATTTGAATAGTTTTAAAATAGTTAAATAGTTAAAATCATTTAATAGAAAAAATTTTGACTATTAAAATTGGTTTATATAGTAAAATAGTTTGGAAAACAAAAATAATTTGAATATTTAAGGATGATAGATTTTAAATAATTTATACTAGAATAATTTATTGGAAAATAGTTTTAAAAATCAAACCTACTCACCTTCCAAATTTTCCAATTCAAATCAGTTTCAATTTCCATTTTGATTTACCCAATTCAATTCGGATTTCAAGTCGAATAATTAAATTAAATTTGTCTTTTAAAAAAAATGAATTTCAAAAATTCAAATTATATTTCGATTATAACTTCTAAATCTCAACTTTAATTATTCAAAACAATTCCTGTTATCAAATTTAAATTTCAACATTCCAAATTCAAATTCGAAAATAATTCAATTTCCATAATTCGATTTTTATTTCCTAACTCAAATCATTTTAAATAATTTCAAATTGAAAATTTCCAAAATCATTTAATTTAACCAATCTGGTGTCCGTATATAATTCTCTATCGTATGGCCAAGTGAATTAGTTATTTCAATTTAATTCAGGGATGGATATGTATCATTTCGATCCAAAATAAATGCCATAAGTATATATCATTTCAACCTATTTTTTAATTTATTCAAAATAATTCAATTACAGTTTTATATACAATAAATAATATATAGGATGTTACCAGGATATATTAAATGAACAAACATCCAAATCATCCAAAACATCAATCAACAGCTTCCATCACAATCAACATCCAACAGTCAATAAATCATACAATTACTAGTTGTCAATAATTGGGAATATACCTAGCAATTTAATTTAAAATTCAAATCTTAACTATCTATTCAAATTCCTATCATTTTAATTCATATTAATTTAAATGCTAGCTAAACTTTACCAATCAATAGCCAAAAAATTTAAATCACTTCACGATATAAATTTAACTAACATAAAAATTATTTCAGTCAATTATGAGCGTATAAAACACTCACCTTTTTATCCTAAACTGAAAATATTTCAGCTTCAAATAAACATCACTTCTACACCATGCTGAAGACGTCATCGATACAATTCCAATGCAATTTGTTTCACCAGAAACCGATCTCATACGAGAGAAATACAAATTAATAAACAAGCAAAACGAATTAAATTTAAATCTACTAAACTTAGTTAAATTAAAATGCTAAATAACCTAATAAATTATTCTTATGTCGGAACCCTCGTCTTCCTCAGACAATGCACACACATGCACCCATTATCCAGATTGCGACTGCTCTGCTTTTTTTATATATTGTCGCGCGCATCGCCATAGGCCACCCGAAACCCTACCTCGATCAACCACAATCCTCCGCTCCCAAACCACAACTCATGCGCAAACCGTAAGCCAAAGCTCAACTTCCCAACACCGCCACCGATTTGATCGTCGTGCCCCTCGTGTTCACATGTGCCGCTTAACCCTAACGCGCGCACCTCCTCGACGTTAAGTCGCGAAACCTTCCACGAACACGATCAGTCGATCAAAATTTTGATTTTGGTCGATTCGTTCTTTTTTTAATCTAATTGAGGCTATTTTGATTTGCCCTCTTTTTTATTTGAAGAACAAGATTCGAATGAAGGGTAGATAGGTATGGGCTAAGCATGTGGGTTTTGAATACGAGTGTTGCCATAGAAACGAATATATATTTAAAATAAGAAAATATCTAACCAAAACATCTGAAATTTCTCAAGTTCCAAATGAAGCGTGCCGCTTGGTGTTCCTAATGTTTTACCCCCATTCCGAAACAATGGAACTAGTCTCGAGGCCTAGCTCGATCATATGCAGAAGATAACTTTTCGAATTGAAGTATTTTAATTAAATTTTGAAATTAATTTCTACGCGTTTTAAGCTTCATGGCCAAATGACAAGTTCGATCGCTACGAAACTTAAAATCCTACCATAATTCACTATTACGGATTCGATGAAACTAGTTTTGTCGAAATCTGAGATAGTGGCCAAAATGGCTATTATCACATGCTAATTATAATGTAAAATTTTCAATATTTAATTTTAACAATTTAATTATCCAATAATCATATTAAATTTTACAATTTAAAATAATTAAAAATACGGGTCGTTACATACTCCCCTACTCAAAAAATTCGTCTTCGAAAAGGGCTTATTACCAAATTTAATACTTGATAAATTTTATTCAAACTATGAACCTACAAAAATTTAAAATATAATTTACAAAACCAATACTACACCCGCGCTACGACACTTCGATATCACTTTTATGCAGATTACAACTTACATATAAAACAAGTAATAATTTTTTTTAAAACTCCAAAAATAATTCTAACTTTCGTATTTACAGAAATTTTCGGCAAATTCTCCTTTGCGTGGCACGATTAAATTTTTTTTTCAACGTAATATATAACACAAATATACCTAATATATATGAAATATGCATCTCATCTCAATGATGAGGCATCCCGAAGAGAAAATACATAAAATCGCGGTATGTAATCCGAGATACGTACCTTATTATTAATAGTACAAGCGAGTTCGCTCGTATTAAGCAAGCAAAAGCAACATAATGCGTAACCGAGCTCCAAAATCTATCATACGCCATCCATACCTACTAAACACTCAATAACCAAATGAGAACATATATATAAAGAGAAAAATCGATATATAACATGGATTATGCAATAACTGTAATGAATATAGCAAATGCAACAAAACAAACATCCAACAAACAGTATCCATCCAATCTTATTAACAACAATACCAATTCGCACTTCCTAATGTCAAGATTCAGTTTATTATATTTTCATTTCCTATCAATATTAAATTGATTTACTTTTAATTCATTGACATTTACTTCATCTATATACGATTTGTTTGCTTTCAAATTATTCACATGGATTTCTTTCGAATTTAATTGGTTCACCTTAAATTTATCCACGTTCAGTTGATTAACATTCATTTCCTTAATCATTCAATGGATTTATATTCAATTCGTTCTCTTTTAATTTTACACTCAACTAATTTGGTTTCAATCCATTTTTATTTACTTAACCGGTATTCATTGCATTCACATTTGGTTGATTACAATTTAATGTATTTACATTCAATCAATTTACTTTCAATTGATTAATATTTATTTTAATGACATTCATTTTATTTGTCATCCAATGAACTTTCATTCCATTTAAACTTGTTAAGTTAAATTTATTTCATTATCACTCAGTATTTTAATACTAATATTAATTATAAACCATTTAAATTTATTATAAACATTTTACAAAATTGCAACACATTTTTATTAATGTTCCATAACTTAAGTTCATATTAATCCATTGATTCACTTAATTAGTTTATTTCGTAAATTTAAATTCATTTTGATATTTTTACTTCAGTAAATTTTATTTTATAAATTGATTCACTTCATTAGTTGATATAATAAATTTACTTAAGTAAATATTTCTATAACTCCAATTCATATTAATAAAAATAAATTATCACCATCAATTTTATTCAAGTCCACTTAAGTTAAACTTCAATTTATATTTTATTCCCTTAACTTATTTCATATTCAGTTAGTTACCATTCAATTTTTATTGAAACTCATTCTATTTGCATTTAATTTATTTACATCGAACTTAAATTAAATTCAATTGCTCATACTAATTTTACTTACACTCATTTATTTTATTTTATTTCTTTCACACTTAAATTACATTTCATTTTAAAATTCAAGTTCTATTCATTCATTAATTCATTTTGTCAGGACCCGATTCTTAGACTCCCAAAAATCGACACTAATACGTCCACTGTATCAACTGTTGAACAATCGAATGTCAGAAAACCGAACCCTTAGGGTTTAAGAAGAAGAAAAAGATAGAAGAAGTAAGTAAGAAAGAAAAGCAACACAAACGATATCAGAATCTCACAGTCGCAGCGGAACAACATATTGTAGATAAATGAATAATCTATAAATCAAAAGAACTGTACATTTTATACATTACATCATTAGAGTCAATATACAACACAACACAATAATGGACAGTTATATAAACCTATCCCTACAAGTGGATACACAGCGGAAAAGACAATATCATATACAAGTGATACGTTTCTCCATCCAGCTCGCCTCTTGAGCTCTACAGCACCTCTCGAATTCCAGAATGACCTGATAACCTAACTCTAGACTGCCCGTGTAGAAAATGATGGGCACCTAGAGTTTAGGAAGGAAACAATAAACTCCAGGTCAGTCATGGAACTGGTGTGAGAACTTAAAACAGTTATATTTTTAGAAACAAACAAAGAAATATTTTAAAATAGATCCGCAATGCTTTTAGAAAATGTAATTACCATAAGGCCTCCCGCCACAAACACAATGCAAACGCAGAATTGGAGGAGATTTCTCCTTATGATAGTCAAACATGCTTGATACGCAAATTTCTTTGGTATTGTTACTCTAAGTGCAAAGTGTAGGAAAACATTTCGAAAGTATAATATAAATCTTAGCCAATATACGACCATTATCGTATGCCTAGCTACCATGTTCAATAGTAGGTTACCGCCACATTCCACGGCAGGTTATACAACTAAAACCGTATAGGCCTCGTATTGTTTCTTTGGATTTCCCAACAAATGATTAGGCTAAGGAACTTCCTATTTCCACATGGGAACGCCTCTGGCGGGACGCCCCGAGAACCTAACCGGATCTCTGCCAACACAAGGCCGGGTTACCTCTAATTAGGTAACTACTGATACAAGTATGCCATCCCTTGGTCGTAACCGACCTTTATCCCGGGATCCCGACAACCAACAACCACAAAGTAATAAATTCGCAGTAACCACATAGTTTATATATTTGGGCTCCATACCATGATACCACCTCTATCCAGAAGGAAATGAACATACCCTCAGGGGGCGCTATCAAAATAACATTGCTGCATTCTTCCTGTTTTGACCATTACCGGGTTGTGAGGTTCGACGAAGTCTCGTCCACAAAGCTAAGCTTTTCACAAAATCCACG
The DNA here is from genome assembly GCA_030765085.1 of Allium cepa. NCBI lineage: Eukaryota > Viridiplantae > Streptophyta > Magnoliopsida > Asparagales > Amaryllidaceae > Allium > Allium cepa. Next base: position 182,417,329 of record CM060940.1, read on the forward strand.
CTTTGATCAACAAATGATCAGCAGCACTGAGCATGCCACATTACCAAGTTGGGAATATATTACGGATAACCTTCATTTACTAATAACAATTCTTTAATTACTGTTTTACAAAAATTACTTACATTAATCATTAAAATTGATTTACCATTAATAATCCAATATTGAACTAATTAAGTGTTACTTGTAACTTAATGAATTCTCAATTACAATTAAATTATTCCTTAATTAAATTAACTTAACTTTAATAAATAAATTTATAAGCTTACAACTATTAATTAAATCTATATAAACAATAATTACTCATTCTTAATGAAATTATAAATCATTAACTCTTCATTATTTAAAGTAAAACTCATTCATATTTATGATATAATTATTATTCACAATATGTTTGAAAACATTGATTTCAAAATTTTCTCTTTCAACAACAATTAAATTTTCAATTGATTTCAAATACAACCAAATCAAATTCCATATTGATTTCCCAAGAAATTAAACACTAAGTGAATTTCATTCAAATCTTAAATTGAAATCAATTTCTACTAAACCCCAAATCAATTTTCAAATTGATTCCAAATTCTTTTCAAAACACCAATTAAATTTCCAAATGGATTTTCCAAAGATTTAAAATCAATAACAAAATAAATCAATTCCCAAATGGGTTTCAAATTTTATTTCCTTTTAAAAATAAATTCCTTTTAAAGAAAACAAATTCTTTTATTTTTCAAACTCTTTAAAATCCGTATTTTGAATAAATTCTTCAACCTTTGAATAATATTACCCAAAATCCATTTATTAAAGCTTTTCCCATATTTTCAAATTTTATTCAATAAGATTAAAAATAAAACTTTATTATTTTAGAATTCATTCTTTTAAATTTATCCAATTCTCAAAAATAAATTTTAATATAAAATTTCAACCTAAATTTTCAAAAATCAAATTTTTATTTATTTCCGGTATCCAATGATACCAAAATTATATTCGGCTAAATTTTAGCCTTCAACAATTTCAATCACAAAGATAATCACACAGAGATTATAAATAATCAACACATAACATTGAAACAAATTCAATTATTTGAGGAATCCAGTTGGATCCCTCCAACCTGTTTCCCTGCATCCACAGATGTTAGCACAATACCAATCCCGTTTCAAGATAGGATATCGCGGTACATGGGTTTATATAAAATATCATCCGCTATTATGTGGCGCAATAGGGTCTCATCCGCTATATAATGTGAGAAATCAACTCCAAGTACATATATAATACCAATTCCACTTCAAGGTGGAATATCGCGGTATATGTGTTTAATATAATAACCTCCGCTTAATATGCGGCATATAGGGTCTATTTCAATACAACAAATAGCAATTTATCATTCAATCGCACAATCAAGCAATTTTAAATTTAACTATTTTAAATTTAAATCGAAACAAATTCGATTGAATAAGAAGTTCTCACCTTGCTTCCATTAGCGTTTTCAGCGTTTTATTCCGAACAAAATTAAACGCGCGTTTAATTTTACCCAAAATTCACACTAGCTCCAATTAATCCCAATCCTTCTCCATTGCATAGTATTCGACAATACGATTCCAACGCAAGTCGTTTCGTCAATTTTCGACCTCATATGAACAAGTTATAGCCTTTTAAACATTATACAAATTTAAATAAATTAATTACTATTTTCTTTTTAATTTTAAAACCTTATATCCATCTGGGCCGTTCGTTTTACCAAAGGAAATCACGGCCGATGCTATCATCTTCTCTACCCAGGTATATCCATGTTCGAACAACCCATCTCGGCCGCCTTTATCATCAAATTTTTGCGACTCCTATAAGCAACTTGAAGACGATCTGACACTTCCACGTCGAAGCCACCATCGCTTAACCCCAGCACCCATTGACCGGCTGAGCTCGGCCGTGTATGTGATTCGAAATTTGAGCTCGAATGCGCGTCATTCACGAATAATTTGCCGTCGGTCTACCAAGTTAAATTTGACCGTGACCGTTGGTTTTGTAGTTCACAACGTGCTCTACAATTTACTAGTTGGAAGTTTTCAATGAAAGTCAATGGATTGTGAGAAAATAGAGGAGGAAGAAGATGCATTTTCGGCCATAGAAATGTAGCTGGCGCCTAGGGCTTAGAAACTAGGGTTTGGTTGAAAATGAGAAAATCTATGGGCTTTTATAGAAAATTCTGGCAACACTATTCATCCGGAATTTATTCGAACTCCAAACGAAGCGTGCCGCCTGGCGTTTATAATGTTTTACCCCCATTTCGAACGCAATGGAATATATATCAGGAGCCAATTCGATCATATTTGAAAGATAAGTTTTCGAATCGACTATTTAAATTTAAAATTCACTTAAACTGATTTCAACGCATTTTAACTTGCCCCGGACAAACCGTAAATCCGATTGACATGAAATTTGAAATCTTACAATAATTTAACATTACGGATCCGATGAAACTGGTTTCATCGAAATCCAAGACTACTAAAAATGGCTATTTTTACTCGTTAATTAAATATTAAAATATTCAATTTCTACAAATTAACTTTTAATTCAATTTTAGAAGTTCTATAACATCATTCTAACTCCAATATGATTTAACACAACTTTACAAATCAATTTTAATCACTTTAAACCCAATTTTCAATTATTTCTGTAATTTCAAATATTAAATTATCGATTTAATTATCCAATTAAATGTAGATATTCGAAATATAATTTATTCGACTTACAAATTTTACATGTTAATATTTAAAATCAATTAAATATACGAATTTCAAATGACAGAAATTCTGGGTCGTTGCACATTTTATAGCTCAAGTGAAAGTAATTCACTTTATTGATTCCTCTAGTTTAATTCAAATCCCATTCAACTCATTTATCTTTTATTAAGTGAAATACTATTTTATTTAATCCATTTCTTATATGATTTCACTCTATTTTATTATGTAGAAGCATCATTCTTGCATGCCAGATTTCTTCTAGGGGTTTGATATACGCGCCTATCCAAAAATACACATGCTAGATTGCTAAAGGTTACATTAACATCTCTCGCTTCAGAATATCTCTTTGTGACATCAATTACTTCAGGCTTAAATATGTCGTTCAGATTTGAGGGATTGGAGAGGAAGTATAAAGGTCCAAGGGTGTAACTTACAGTGTTGCTAACTGGACTAGATAAGCATTGAATCATCAATGGTATGCCCCTCATTGAACTATAACTGCAGCATTTGTTGAATCTGCACATGAAGTGCACACTCCACCAGCACCAAACTCAATAAGCTTTTCATTTGGCTCTGTTATGCAAAATTAGCCAAATAAGCAACTATTTTTCTTTTGTCTCTTCATGTGTCGTCTTTTGGAATTCAGTTACAAGTTCTTGAAGGTATTGAGCATGTGGGGTGCCAGATTTCCTTGTTCGCTCTGCTTGCCTCTTCTCATTAGTAAATATTGATAGTGAAGTTATTATTCTTATAACACTTTAATCAAGATTGTCAAGTAATGAATCCAAAGAACACCAGCTATAAATCAAGTGCCACAATCACTCAATGTATCTTCCAAACATTCTAAATGTTAATCGGTTGAATATCCAAATCAATATGTGCTTCGTAACTACCTGACTTAAGAAATTTCTAATCTCTCTTACGATCCAAGAAAATTCCACTTTCTCCTTACAGTTATTGAATCGACGCAGCTTAACTAGTGAAGGATTTATTGTTGTTATTGTTGTTGTTGTTGTTGTTGTTATAGCTTTGCTTCACTTTATTTTTTTTCTTATCATTCACATTCAACCAAATTTAAAATTTGTTTTTAGCTTAATATTTCCCAAATTTATAGGTTATACAAATGTATTCACTTAAACTTTAATTTTATTATTTTATCTAATCCATTTCAAATACAATTCACTTTTTTAAGCTTTCTCGAGTTAACTTCATTTTAATTTCTTCATTCACTAACTCAATTTATTTAACATTATTAAGTTAATTATTTTATTTCATTTCTCGAATTCAAATCCCTTTTATATGCTTAATTAAAATGTTTAACCATTTTAAAATTTATTTTTACCTCCCTATTCAAATCTATAAGTTATAACTTATTTTTTTCCTATACTATTTCCAATTATAAGTTCAAAACTATTTTTGAATATTTACCAAATCATACTTAGAATATTTTTCTATCATAATCAAAACTTGTTTTAATCGAAAATAAATTTCTATTTAGTATAAATTCTCACTCCGAAACTTGAAAATGAGTATTGATGATGCTGCAGTCACTCATAATTATTTCCCAATGACCAAATCGAGTTTAATGCTTTTATTTTCTTCCGTAAAATCATTTCAAAATATTTTTCTACTTAAAACCCATTAAAATTGTAACGACCCATAAATTTAAACTGTTTCAATAACGTAATTGACTAAAATTTTGTGAAATTTTAAATAATTTTATTGGAAATAAAACTTCAATATTTGGAATATGTCTATTTAAACATAGCAAACGGTAAATTTTCATGTGATAATATGGAAGTTTATTTTGTTGTGTAATTTAATTAAATTTAAATTAGTTAATATTTGATGATAATAAAATATTTTTCGAATATGAATGTTTTTATATAATAAATTTATAAATCATCTTTTGAGTAAGGCATCATCTTTCGTTTCATCAAATTTGGACTGCTATTGCTCCGTTTATCTTATTTTCGGTGTTTTATCAACATTTTCGGTACCGAATATCAACATTTGATAGGATGGTCATACCACTGGTATCTATATACCATTTTGATCGTCTCGTCGTGCTGATCTCTACGATATATTCAATTGTCAATTTCGGAGTCCGGTGTATGGTGCAATCTACGAAACGCCTAGCGTCAGTTGCGCAACCAAGACTTTTGGGTTTCTTGTCCATTCATCGGTTCACTAGTGAGATAGTAAATGGTCGCTAACTTTTTATATTACCAAAAATATAAAATTCTAACTTTTCATTTTCTACCATGTCAATAATATAACCTGGTTCATTCCATTATCTTTTGGTTTATAGCCATAGTCTCTATCCTTTTCAATTCTATCTTCTCCATTTGAAATATACTTATCTTCTCCATTTCAATAATATGCTCTCTGTTATAAACATATTGTACTCATAATTAATATACTTACCTGACCCTTCCAACCTTCACCAAAGCACTGCTTGTCTTCACTCCTACCTCCACATGCTTATCCTTTTCCTTGCCAAACCCAATCACCTTCCTTCCTTCCCCTGAACGACCACCAACGTACGCAAACTGTCTTTTTCCTCAACCCACTTCCCTATGCCTAGCTTACCAAACCCGTGCCCGTTCCACGTGCTAGCCTAGATCTGTGAGCAGCTTCTCCCTTTGCTTGCTTAGCCTCCAACATGACAACACCTTCCTTCAATTTCCAGTGCTCGCAACCCCAAACCTCACACGCTCATCCTTTTTTCTCTCCGCCTCAGGACACCCATCACCCCACCATCTTTAGCAAGGCCACCCATCACCCAAACCCAGATCTTCCAAGGATTTGTGCTCACCTTTCCTCCATGCTCTACATCGGCAACCCCACCTCACCATCTTCCAGCCAAGCCTCTCTAGTTGATATATATAATCATTTATTTTATCTATTAGTATATATATATATATATATATATATATATATATGTTTATGTAGGTATATATATATACATTGTTTGCACCAAAATTGGTCACAACACTCTTCGGGAGTCTTTGAAGAGATAATAATGAAGAATATAAATTGAAAATGAGGATTATCTAACAAAAACTTCAATGAACAGAAAAGTAAATGCGTAGACAAGTGTTTTATAGTGGTTCAGCGTGTTGCCTACGTCCACTATGAAGTTTTTGGCAGTTTTATTGCTTCTCTTTCAACGATTACAATCAAGTACAGCGAACAACAGCAAGTTACAACTGGAAATTTGAAATTGACAGCAAGAATATGGTGTAGGATGATGGAGATCTCGATCCGGCAGAGCCTGGGCACTTCAAAGTCAAAAGATCCTTTTTCTGTAGGCTTTGGGGCTCTATTTATAGGAATAGTAGGCCGAGACTTCACTCAAATCTTGGGAGACTATTTCTGGCACGTGAGTGGGCCCACTCAACCAACCTCAGGAAGTTTCGACTCGATCGGCGATCGGTACGAAGTCATTTCGTATCGATCAAGATGTCGTCCAATCGAGCTGAAATTTGGTGGAGACATTCCTCAGCATGTGTGCAATCTCCAGTGAAAATTTCATGGCATTTGGATCGGCGAATTGTGAGATATAGTCGATACGAAATGACGTTCTTTGCTAGGCTGTTTCGTTCGAATCCATCTCTTCGAGTCGATTGCTTCGAACCGATGATGGCACGTGCTTTCATGATGACGTGGAGCGCATACTTCGTCTCGATCTGGTCTTTACTCCGAGTTGACCGCGTCGACTCCATATATCTCGGCTTGTTCGCATCGAGGGATGACACATCATCCAGGTTTGTTGCCTTGATGGTTTCGAATGAAGGCTTCACTCGTGGGTTCGAACAGCAGTTATTGATGGACACGAACTACTGATGGTCGATGGATACGAACAAGCCTTTCTTTGATGGATACGAGTCATGTAGCTTCTCCATGGATACGAGGTCAATAGATGCGAACTCGAACCCTTTGATGGATACGAAGTAAGGTGACATAATGGATACGAATAGCAGCTGCCTGATTGATACGAAGGGAGGCTTCTATGATGGATGTGAAGCAGTGACCATTGCCTCAGTTGATGGATGCGAAGTAGGTTATCTGCCGATGGATTCGAATAAGGAAGTGCTGACCGATATGAAGCGCGGCTTCTTGATGGGTACGAAGTCCATCGATACGAACTCGATGGATTCGAACAAAGGAAAGTTCATCGATACGAACCAGTGCTCTTCGATGGATACGAAACCGCTGGACCCATGATCGATACGAAATCGATCGATACGAACTGGAGCTTGATGATCGATACGAAACCAGAGCTTTTCCCTTCAACTTACATCGATCATAACTTGAGCATACGAACTCGGATCGACTTGAAATTTGGAGTGCTAGTTCTTATGATCTTGCTTGCCATGTCCTATCAATTGTAGCCTGATCCAGGCTCGGACAAAATTCAGCGATATCCATAGTGAATCAAAGCATAACCAATCTCTGAGACGAACTGTCTTTTGTTTTCGATCGATCTTTTGGTATCACCACTTTGACAAAAAGCGAGATAACATTTGCCCCCCAAAGTACGTCTTGTGGAAACATGACGTGCTTTGAAAAGCTGCAATTTCTCTCTGAACAATCATTGCTCTTTTGTTTAAGGTTGTAACCTTACGTTGATATAACTGATTGCTGTATAATAGTGCTTAGCTGTTTGTCGTTGTAATCGTGATGGGATGAGTATTCAATCCCTGTGAATATTGAAAATCAAATGTTAGTCCGACATACATGCATATTTGTTAACTTGACTTATTTAATGTTGAGTGTTCACGAGTCGTTGTCAGTTTAGTTTGTTATCGGATTCCGTATCGATTCTCTCCTGATCCGATTTGAAATTCGAGTTGAAACAATGCTTGATGGTTGTCTTGGACTACCCTCTTGTATCGATCCTCTCCTGAATCGATGTGAAATTTGATTTATAACAACGTTCCTCAGTTGTTTTAGGAAGTTCCTTCGTATCGATCCTCTCCTGAATCGATATAGAAGGTTGAAAGATTGACTTTGCATCGGTAAATGGTGAATTCGGTGGATATGAAATGTTCATTCGTATCGATGCTTAATGACTCCAACGGGTTTTTTGTTGTGTTGTTCGTAACGATGCTAATGTTTATATACTGAAGGATACGAAATAGATTTTCGTATCGATGTGCAGTGGATGGAGTTGTGAACTTGTTGACGCGAACATGGACTTCGAGTCGATGTTTTCACTATTCACTTTGAACCGATGGAATCTTTGGTCAGATGAAAGAGTGGAGAAAGAATCGATCTGGGGGTTTGCGTTCGAAACGATGAAGATAGTGATATTTCTCCTTGGATTTGCATCGATCCTTAGAGTATTCTAATGGAGATGAAGCAGTTCGTACTGATTATGACGGTGGTGGATCGTATCGATATGGAATGATCGATACGAAATATGAGTATTTTGTCGTTTCGAAGTCCTCAACTTTTGGTCAATATGAATTTTACCTCTATGTTCGATACGAAGAGTATTGATTCGAACGTGGGCAGTGTAAAGCTGAGAGTTTCCTGATCGATATGAACCAGGCAATCAAGGATCGATTTGAAATCATCTTTCTTGAATTGATATGAATTCGAACTTGCCAATCGATTCGAAGCGTGCCCCCGGGATCGATACAAACACGTATCCTGATGGATTCGAACAAGCTTCTGATGATCAATTCAAATCTGTGTCATGATGGATACGAAAATTTGAACTCTTGATAGCATGACTTCGACGAGCTTCATTTTTGCATATATGGACTTGATAGTTAAACTGCATACTTGACTACTTTTCGAGGTTCGTCGATGGAACCGTAACAACTTTAATCCGGGTAGATTGCCAACATTTTAATAGTACGGTTGTGACGATCAGCGATGACGGTCCTTGTAGCTGGACCTCGAAGCTTTGTCGTTTGCATATTTTCTTTCATAGGCTACGTATAGATGCAGGCTCGGTCCTCTGCTAGTAGGAGTTCTTGGAATAACTTGTACATGAATCTTCACATACAGTTAGTTGAAATGATATTTAGTCTCTTTGCTTTAACTTTCATTTCTTTTGTGCTTAAGTATTTGCAGTATTTGGCTTTCAGTCTAGTGCACTTGTGGTGTTTCTACCTTCAAGTTGGGTATGTTTTTATTTGCCAAGACTGAAAATCTTGATCACGCGTCGTGATTGAGGAATGAGTTGAATTTTCGACATTGTATCACTTCGGTTAGTGATTAACACTTAAGCTTTTTGCCCCCAGTTCCGAGGACCAGTATTTGTAATTCGGTGGTCGATCGCTCCTATTGCAAATCTTGAGCACATGTCCACACTCTGGGGACTTAGGATAATCTGTGATCGATAATCTTGTTTGCACTCTGGGAATTCGAGAATTATCGATGTTTGTAACACAGTTCGCACTCCGGGAACTTTGACTTGGTATTTGTACTCTAATTCACACTCTGGGAATTTGGAGTCAGCATGTATACTTTGGTTCACGCTCCGGGAACCTGGAATTGATGTTTTTATACTCCACTTCACGCTCTGGGAATTTGGAGTAGACATTTGTATTTTTCGGTTCGCCCTCCGGGAACCTGGAATTGATGTTTATACTCCACTTCACGCTCTGGGAATTTGGAGTTGACATTTGTATTTTTGGGTTCACACTCCGGGAACCTTGAATTGATGTTTGTACTCCGACTCGTGCTTTGGGAATCTGGAGTTAGCATTTGTATTTTGATTCGCACTCCGGGAACCTGGAATTGATGTTTATCCTCCAATTCACACTCTGGGAAAGTGGAGTCAGCCGATAGATGGTCAATCACACCTATTTGGGCTTTTTAGGAATTCGTTCACACTCTGGGAACGATGGATTTGATGTTTATACTCTAATTCATGCTCTGGGAACTTGGAGTCTGTTCACACTCTGGGAACGATGGATTTGATGTTTATACTCCAATTCGCACTCTGTGAACTTGGAGTCCGTTCACACTCTGCGAATGATGGATTTGATGTTTATACTCCAATTCACACTCTGGGAATTTGGAGTCCGTTCACACTCTGGGAACGATGGATTTGATGTTTATACTCCAATTCACACTCTGGGAACTTGGAGTCCGTTCACACTCTAGGAACGATGGATTTGATGTTTATACTCCAATTCGCACTCTGGGAATTTGGAGTCCATTCACACTCTGGGAACGACGGATTTGATGTTTATACTCCAATTCACACTCTGGGAACTTGGAGTCCGTTCGCACTCTGGGAACGATGGATCTGATGTTTATACTCCAATTCGCACTCTGGGAACTTGGAGTCCGCTCACACTCTGGGAACAATGGATTTGATGTTTATACACCAATTCGCACTTTGGGAATTTGGAGTCCGTTCACACTCTGGGAACGATGGATTTGATGTTTATACTCCAATTCGCACTCTGGGAATTTGGAGTCCGTTCACACTCTGAGAACGATGGATTTGATGTTTATACTCCAATTCGCACTCTGGGAACTTGGAGTTAGTTGTAGGGCTGTCTTGTGTTGGTCCAGTTCAGCCTTTGATGTGATGGCTTTCCCCCGAGCTGCGGTTTCACTTAGTGAGTGGCCGGTCGTATCACAGTCACTCCCTATTTTAATAAATTCCATTGTTCAATGAAACTTAGCTCTTAGTGCGTCGTGATTGTTGAATGTCGCATTCGGTGAATCATAGCTCTAGCTTGAAGAGATAGTAATTTATTGTTGGAACGGAAAAACATGGCAAGTCAATGCCTTATTACAAATTCAAACTTCAGAATGTAAAGGAAATTGCAGAGTATTCATGGATTAGATAAAGCATGTCATGTATAACAGTGATGAGGATCCTCGTCGTTCCAGGCTCCTGACAAAGTGGGTCCGCCACTGATGGCGTTTATCACCAATCTCCCGCGGGGACAAGTGGTGTCCTCCTTCCTCGGTCGATCGGGTTCATTGTTTTGATTTGATGGGACCGCTCCTCCAGGCTGCGGCGCCCGCACAAACTATTCCAGCTTCCTTTCTCTGATCAGTTTTTCTACGATATCTTGCAAGTGACGATATTCATTCGTATCGTGCCCGTAGCTTTCATGGAACCTACGAAATTTTCCTGTCTGGATTTGACTCTCTGATGACGGTTTTAGAGCAGGTTTTTTGTATTGAATTGTATTACAGGTTTGTAAATACAAGTTCTCCAGTGATGTGTTCAAAGGAGTGTAACTATCAAACATAGGATTCTTGCGCGGTGGGCCACGATTTTGATCTTGTTTTCTAGTCTGATTCACATTCTCTTTTCGCTAAGTTTGTTTGTTTTGAAGGTTCAACTGAAATTTTTTCGAACTCTCACCGGACTGTCTGAGCACGACATTGCTTTCGATCCCTTCAGTGCTATCCCTGCATCAGTCTGCTTCCTAGACTGTTTCGCATCTTCCCTTCTCAGGAATTGAGCCGCCTTGGCGTGGAAACGGTCCAACGATGCAGGGGGATTTCCAGCCAACCAGTTGCTAAACTCATAATCGAGGTCAACCCCCTTAGTCAACGCCATAAGGGGAAGTTATCGTTCGGATTGCTGATTTCGGCACATGCAGCGTGGAATCCCTCTAAGTAGTGTCTGAGCATCTCTCCAGGGGCTTGGGTGACACTAGACATAGTGTTGATGTCTTTTGGCCATGCGACGTGCATGCGGAATTGCTCAACAAATTTAGTGGCCAACTGGTCAAAGGAGGAAATGGATCGAGGTGGCAGTCGAGTGAACCACATGGTAGCAATGCCCCTCAAGGATATGGGGAAACTACAACATTTCATTACATCGTCAGCTCTGGCAGCGCTCATCGACCATTCGTATTTCAGAATATGTTGGTTGGGATCGGAGTTTCCTCGTACGTGGGTAGAGTTGGCATCCTGAATCGTCGTGGGGGTTCAGAAGTAAGAATATCGTCCGTGAAAGGAGTGTGACTTCTGGAGATTCCCCAGTCATCGTTCATGAGACCCTGGCTCTCATGGATCATCTGACGTATCATGGTCGGAATATCCAACATTTGTATGCTCAGTGCAGCTTATGTCGGAGTATGATTGCGTCCCATACTTTGGGGTTGGAATGAATGCTATTGACGGTCCAAATTTTTCCTTCTTGGCTCATAGTCTTCTGGGACGCATGGTTCAGGAGTACGTCCACGATGACGACGGTCCAGGTTCGACTGATCTTGGGCATCGACTCCTGGTTCAACCGCAACGTTCGTGGCGCGGTATTCGTTGGTATAGTGAGGAGCAGCAACTCCTCGGGAGGAGGGTCCGGTATGGAAACTGGCCGATTGTCCAACTCTCAGTTGTCCAACGGTCATTGCTAGTTGATTTCCAGTAGCTTGTATGTGACTCCCATCTAGCCGGGGTCGTAGAGATTGATGATGATAATCAGAAGATGAAGAACTTTCGTTGTAGGAGTAAGAAGCATGGTCTCTCTTGGATCTCCTTTTCTTATGGCGATTCAACTGGTTGGTCAGCTCGGCGTTAGCACGCAGCTGTTCTGTTAGTTATTGCCGACTCTGGGTCAGCTTTTGGAGTAGCAACTGGAACTCTTGCCTAGTAACTGAACCTGATGGTTCTGAGTGTCCAGTGGAGTCTTCGTTAGAGGGAGGTAGTGGCGCAGGATTATGTCTATCCTGTTTTGCTTGATTGACAGCATTAGAGGTGGTCCTTGTGCTAACCATCTTGAGTGTTGAATTCCTTTCCTAGACTTTGCGCAAATCTGAATAGAAGGGAAGGAACTTTGATTTGATGATCTAGATCTCTCTCTTAGATTTATTCAAACCGGTATCGATGACAGATCCAAAGAGCAGGAGAAAATCTGGGTTTTCTCGGTGAAAGCACCAATGTGTTTGGACCAAAATTGGTCATAACACTCTTCGTGAGTCTTTGAAGAGATAATAATGAAGAATATAAATTGAAAATGACGATTATCTAACAAAAACTCCAATGAACAGAAAAGTAAATGCGTAGACAAGTGTTTTAGAGTGGTTCGGCGTGTTGCCTACGTCCACTATGAAGTTTTTGGCAGTTTTATTGCTTCTCTTTCAACGACTACAAGAAAATACAGCGAACAATAGCAAGTTACAACTGGAAATTAGAAATTGACAGCAAGAATATGGTGTAGGATGATGGCGAACTCGATCCGGCAAAGTCTGGGCGCTTCAAAGTCAAAAGATCCTTTTTCTGTAGGCTCTGGGGCTCTATTTATAGGCGTAGGAGGCTGAGACTTCGCTCAAATCTCGGGGGACTTTTTTTGGCACGTGAGTGGGCCCACGCGACCAACCTAAGGAAGTTTCGACCCGATTGGCGATCGATACGAAGTCATTTCGTATCGATCAAGATGTCGTCCAATCGAGCTGAAATTTGGTGGAGACATTCCTCAACATGTGTGCAATCTCCAGTGAAAATTTCATGGAATTTGGATCGGTGAATTGTGAGATATAGTCTATAGAAATGACGTTCTTCGCTAGGCTTTTTGGTTCAAATCCATCTCTTCGAGTCGATTGCTTCGAACCGATGATGGCACGCGCTTTCGTGATGAGGTGGAGCGCATACTTCACCTCGATCCGGTCTCTACTCCGAGTTGACCGCGTCGACTCCATATATCTCGGCTTGTTCGCATCGAGGGATGACACGTCATCCAGGTTTGTTGCCTTGATGGATTCGAATGAAGGCTTCACTCATGGGTTCGAATAGCAGTTATTGATGGACACGAACTACTGATGGTCGTTTGATACGAACAAGCCTTTCTTTGATGGATACGAGCCATGTAGCTTCTCCATGGATACGAGGTCAATCGATGCGAACTTGAACCCTTTGATGGATACGAAGTAAGGTGAAATGATGGATACGAACAGCAGCCGCCTGATGGATACGAAGAGAGGCTTTTATGATGGATGCGAAGCAGTGACCGTTGCCTCAGTTGATGGATGCGAAGTAGGTTATCTGCCGATGGATTCGAATAAGGAAGTGTTGACCGATATGAAGCGCGGCTACATGATGGGTACGAAGTCCATGGATACAAACTCGATGGATTCGAACATAGCCAAGTTCATCGATACGAACCGGTGCTCTTCGATGGATACGAAACTGCTGGACCTATGATCGATACGAAATCGATCGATATGAACTGGAGCTTGATGATCGATACGAAACCGGAGCTTTTCCCTTCAACTTACATCCATCATAACTTGAGCATACAAACTCGGATCGACTTGAAATTTGGAATGCTAGTTCTTATGATCTTACTTGCCATGTCCTATCAATTGTAGCCTGATCCGAGCTCGGACAAAATTCAGCGATATCCATAGTGAATCAAAGCATAACCAATCTCTGAGACGAACTGTCTTTTGTTTTCGATCAATCTTTTGGTATCACGACTTTGCCAAAAAGCAGGATAACATACATGAGTTTTGTTTTACATATATTGTATATAAGTGGTTGTTATATGTTGTATATATTAGCTTATTAAGTATATTTAAATGTATATATAATGTATAGTTTACAGTGCAAGCTTATGGGGTTCGTATACACATAAGCTTTTATAAATGTATATACGTACATATTTAGTTATATGTGTGTTTGATTTTTGTTTTAAAATGTGTGTATGTAGAATTATATATAAGTTGAAAATCTTTGAGATACTTGCTCTTTTATATGTTACTGTATATACAAGTTTATAAAGGGTTTGTTTGTTAGTTATATATACAAGTATATATATTAAAACCGGTACCTATTTTTGATCTCTGGTTATATATATATATTATATATAGATTATTTTTATGATGTAAGTTTATTACAGTTACTGATTATATATGTTATATGTACCAATTTGTTTGTTATATATATTAGATCTGTTGACTTCCAATATATGTTATTATGAATTAAGTTATATTGATTTTTATAGTTATTGATTTTAAAATGTAAAAAGTATGTAAGTTATACATATGTTTATATATTAGTCTATGTATCTATCTTTTTATATAAGTATTGGTTTTAATATATATATATATATATATATATTTGATTCTTGATACTTGAGTTTTAAGAGTAATGATTTTTAAATTTTTATATTGTTTTAATATTTGTCTTAAATTAAAATATTGAAAATTATATAATATAATATAGTAATAATGTATATACTTTTAGTTTATACCAAAACTGATTTGATTTGTTTTCATCAATTCTTGTTATCAGCTCTGTTCATCGAATTCGTGCTAATCTTGCTTTGCTTTGGAATTCGTGCTTGGGTTCGTAACTCATCTCATTCTCTTTCATCTCTAGCCGCGTAAGGTGAGAAATCACTCACGATTAACATTTTTATATTTATTAAATTTGATTTCAATTGAAATGACAATTGAAATATGTTGCTAAATTTAATTGTTAATTATGTAATCGCTGTATATGATATGCCATTATCTGCATCTGCTCACCTATGACATATGACACCATATCCTGTTGCATATATATTATATTTAAATTTATCGCTAATGATATATGCCTATAGCTGATTGTTATATTATGATCATATATATTCTCACTCTACCAGTTCCCGGTAAGTATAGAATTTCCTAAGGGTTGAAACGATACATACCCGAACGAATTTGTAGAATAGGGGAAAACTATTATGGCTTCAAATGATAAACCCAAGCGATTTTCAGATTATAAATTTTTGGGATTGCGGGTTGAAATGATATATACCCGTAGATATTTAAATTGTGGATTGAAATTGTATCACTTGATCATTGGATAGAAAATTATATACAGACACCGTTGTTCTATATATATTTTAAAAATGGTTTCCAATGTTTTGAACGAAATATATGTTTCTATTAAATATTGATTTTAAGATATCATATATATAAATTTTATTATAAAGGTTTAATTTTAGATTTTTAAATTTATATATTTGAAATTTTTTAAATTAATAAGTTAGTTTTGAAAATATAATTTTTAAGATTTTCTTACAATTTTACTATTTTTAAATATAGATAAATAAGTTTTAAATAAAAATATTAAATTTAAAAATAAGATTTAATTTAGTAAAATTTAATTTAATTAGTATACATTATGTTTAAGTATTTATTTAAAAGTTTATATTTAAAAAAAATAGATTTATAATAATTTTAATAAAATTAAGGTTGGTGAGATAAAAGTTAATTAATTTGAAATCGTATTCTTTTAAGAATTATTTTTAATTAAACCGATTTGAAACTTATTGAATTTGAGATTTTAAAGATATGATTTTGCAACTTTATTTTGATTTAAAGTGATTAAATAAATATTTCAAGTTTAAATAAATCGAAGTAGGATATTTAGTTTTATTTAAATTGTAATTTTAGATTTTGTTTAAATGTTATTGTATTAATTTAAGCGAATATTTCAAAACTAAAAAATAGTAAAGGTTGAATATTAAACTTTGAAATCTATTGATGTTGAAATGGTCTAATTTATGATTCAAATTCGTATTTGAAATCGATATAAATTGAAAATGGTTTATTGAGATGATAAATTAAATTGAAATTTGATGAATCGAGATTGAGTTAAATCGAATTTTGGAATTTGAGTTGATTTGAACCGATTTGTGAAATTTGAGGAAACCATTTTTATTATATAAAGTATTTTTAAATTATATTTTAAACTATTTTAATATTTTACTTTATAAATTATTTTAATATAAACTATTTTTAATTTTTAACTATTTTAATATACAATTTTTTTATTATATAAAATATTTTATTATATAAGCTATTATATTATATATACTATCATTAATATCTAAACTATTATGGTTTCCAAAGTATTATGATTTCAAAGTGTTATGATTTCCAAAGTATTATGATTTCAAAGTGTTATGATTTCCAAAGTGTTACAATTTATAAGTTTTATAATTTCGAAAGTGTTAAAACTCTGAAAGTGCTATGATTTTGAAATTGATATATTTAAGTGAATAATGATATCATATTGATATGGTTTTGAAACGATATGATATTTTGATATGAAGTGCAGACTATTTGAAATAAAATGGCTCTGGTGTTATAATAACGTTTGGTTGTTAAAGAGACCGGGTTCGATTATTGTCATACTCTTTGCCAATACCGAAAACCGCTTTAACAACCGTGTACGTGGTGGAGATTCCAGAACGAAGTAGGATGGTTGGCGACAATTCTATTTGAGGTATGTACGTGGACCCGACTCTCGTGAGTTAGCAGAAGGTGGCTACAACAGGAGCAATTGACGGGCCAAGTGAGGTAGCTCTTTTGATCGGACACACTTCTTCGGTATCATTCTATCACTTTGTGATTGATTGGGTGCACCCTCGGATTTTATAGGAGTGTTGAATGAGTTGGGCAGTAGCTGCGGCTATGCATTACCAAAAGCCCGGAAGTGTAATTGGTATATCTACCTTGGCATTGCCTAGTTGTGCCATGTCAACTACCATATTGAGCCCAATACGAGTTTGTTTTGTACCTTATATATGGAGTGCCCTTTGACAGCCTTCAGCTTACGGACGGAGATTACAGTACTGAATAGACTATGAGAATATATAAAATGTGTTAAGGGGGATATGGGTAATGCCTTAATGCTATTTTAATACTTTACTTTACTATAGACATATTATAATAGCATATTGTACTGCATAGCAATTAGTTCCACAGATCCTTAGAGGATGGGTATCCCAAACATCCTTTGAGTTACTTGTATTTCAATTGATATTTCACTTGAGTTGGATTTATTGATATAAGAATGTTAATCCTGAATTGAGTGTATTGTGTTTTGCTTTATGCTCGGGTCAGACTGAGTGTTACAGTATTTGAGACTCACCTTTGGAGCTTCGCTTGGAGATCCATTTATATCTATTCAGCTTTTAGTTATTCAGCTGACTCCCATGATATATTCAGATTTTGTTATTTGACTATTGTATTGAGACTTCTATGTATTCGTGACTTTTGTTGTATCTTGTTTTAATTATATATTATATATAGTAGCTTCATGAACTACTATTCATTTGTTTCTGCTGCTTATGGTTATTACTATGTGTCTATGGTTCTGTGATTGATTTATTTGCTATATATGCTGAGTTTCGCCAAATATAAATTAACAATATGATATTTTGAGTAATTCAAGTCCAACATGTTTGGATGTCAATGGCAAGAAATATCGAGATGTTGCATAAATAATATTAATATTAATTTTGAAGGCTTCGAAAACAATTTTGAAAATAAAAGGATCTTAGGTTCTAAAATTCTTTTTTATTTTCATTTCTATATATAAGCTATATTATAAATATACTTATACAAATCTCCTTACCTTATTACCAAACTATTTCATTAATTTACAACTTGGTCATTTTAACCAATTCTTATTTTGGTTAATTTCAACTCAATTTAATTATCAAATGCTTCATAAAATAAAATTCATTAAGTATTCGTTTTATTTTTTATTCAAACAAAAATCAATGATAGTTAAATATTATCACCTCCTGTTAACAATATTCATTAATTTTTTTTTATATATATATATATGAAATATAATTTAGGGAAAAGTATTTCATTTACCTGATTTTAAAACAATATTATGTCGCCATGCCTCGTTCAAGTGTTAAGAAATCCCTATCGATAACACAACATCCTACGCATCGACCAGAATTCATAAATAACTCAATGGAAAGGTAAACACAATACAAAATGTTATATAACAATAACAAGTATGCTATTTCGTATATATATACTCCAACAGACTCATTCTAGGGTATCACTACCCTATCTCTAATGAGTCAAACCCCACAAAGCCAAGTTTATCAGTAAGCCAAAGCTCTGATACAAACTATAAAGACCCACATTTCATAAGGTTTAATCCACAATAATCCATACACGCCCAACTTAAACAATCCCGAACATAGATAAGCAATGGGGTTAGTTAGGAAAAATAAGAAAAGAAGAAGAAAACAAACACAGAATCTCACAGCTGAACGATAAAATATAATAATCAAATAAACAGTTCATAAAGCTATTTATTATACATTTAATTATAATTTATACACATTTATCAGATTTATAAATATACATCAGGGATAAATAATCAATACAGTGGAATAGTATGATGTAGAGAATAATAGTAATATACCAAATCTTCGTTTTCGTCCTCTAGAGAATAATCTTCAATATACTAAAAAAACTCAGGACTGATCCGACCATAATGGAAAACAAAGAAATCGAGTCAGTACTAAAATACTCATATGTAAATCAAAACAATATCATGAAAAATGAGTGAAACAGCATTAAAGATGTTCATGGGATTTTACATCTCATATCCAATGTATAATGTGCATGCAATAACTTCAGAGATGTTATAGGATTTCCATCTCTTAAGGATCTGTTAAACTATTTATATATAATAGTATACACTATACTAGGTAATGTTTATCAGTAAAATAAATATCAAAATAGCATTAAGGCTTTACATTTATCCACCTTAACACATTACAATAGGTACAATACCAAAGTCGTAATGGGCTCGTTTAAGGATAAGTATGACAAGGCACGTGAGGCAATGGCTAAGGTAGGATTATACCAATTTACCTTTTCTGGTTGGTCGTATCCCATCCGTGGCCGACTGCATCAATCAATCCAAATAAAAGGTGCACTTATCGAACATGAAATCACAACTGTAATACCAGGGATCAACGTCGCTAGAGGTAGCTAAACTCATTGCCAAGATATAGACTCATGTTTTAGTCATTTTAATTAAGTGTCAAGGCTATCCATCATCGTTCTTTTACTTCAATCTAGTAAACGTTCGCCAATTCAACTACTACATTCTGCATATCATCCATCGTGTACACAGTTATTAAAGTGGTTCCAATATTGGCAGAGAGTATGCCAATAAGAGGTCGCGGTCTCTTTAACAACCAAATGTAATTTTACACACCGTTTGGTACTTTTATATTTCAAAACCATTTCGTACTTGATATCAAAATATCATATTCGTTTCAAAATCAAACCCATTTCGAAATCAACATATTTTCTTCAAAAGATCAAACCATTTTGAGATTATCATATTTGCTTCAAAATATCATATTTTACTTCAAAATGTCAATTCAGTTCTATATATCGATTTCACTTTAAAATTTTATTTGAACTACAATTCAGGTTATAAGTTCACTTTAACCCAATTCATATTTAAACCAAAGATTTACAAATAACATTCAACCCTTTGGACCATAATGAATTTTTAGAAAATAATTTAAATAGTTTTAAAATTGTTAAATAGTCAAAATGGTTTGATAGAAAATAGTTTGAGTATTAAAAATGGTTTATATAGTAAAATAGTTTGGAAAATCATGAATATTAAAAGAAGATAGATTTTAAACATTTTATACTAGAATAATTTATTTGAAAATAATTTCAAAAATCAAACCGAATCACTTTTCAAATTTTCCAATTAAAATTAATTTCAATTTTCTTTTCGATTTACTTGATTCAATTTCGATTTCAAATCGAATTTTTCTACGAATCCACTTTCAATTCAATAAAATTTGATTTTAATTTCGAATCAATTCAATTTCGCTTTTAATTCCAAATGATTCCAATTTATATTCCAGCTTGAATAAATATCAATCCAATCCCAATTTAATTTCAATTTCAATTCCAAATGAATTTCAATTTCAATTCCAAATAAATTTCAAATTTAATACAAATTAATTTCAATTTCAATTCCAAATTAATTTCAATTTCAATTCCAAATTAATTTCTATTTCAGTTATTCGATTCACTGACTTAATTACAACTCAATTGCTAAATTTAAAAAATTCCTATTTATATCAATTTCGCGTTCGACTTTTGAAATATTTGGTACAAAACACTTAAATCAAATTAGCCGTCAATATTCAATTTTAAATCAAAATCTTCAAATATAATTCAATTCCGAGCTCAATTTGTAAAATATCATTTTATATTACTTTTTCTTAACAATATTTAAAGTTCAAATACAAATCCAATCTTTTAAAACAAATCAATTTCTGAAATTCAAATTATATTTCGATTACAACTTCAAAATCTCAACTTCAATTGTTCAAAACAATTCCTGTTATCAAGTTTAAATTTCAACATTCTAAGCTCAAATTAAAAAATAATTCAATTTCCTTAAATTTAATTTTTATTTCTTAAATCAAATGATTCTAAATAATTTCAAACTGAAAATTCCAAAATCATTTAGTTTAACCAGTCTGGTATCCGTATATAATTCTCTATCCAATGGCCAAGTGAGTCGGTTATTCCAACTTAATTCAGGGATGTATATATATCATTTCAATTCAAAATAAATGTCATTGGTATAAATCATTTCAACCTATTTCTTAATTTATTCAAAATAATTCAATTACAATTTTATATACTGTAAATAATATACAGGATGTTAACAGGATAAATTAAATAAATAAACATCCAAAACATCAAACTGTAGCATCCATCACAATCAACATCCAACAATCAATAAACCATTTAATTTACTAGTTATCAACAATCGAAAATTTTACTAGCAATTTAATTTAAAACTCAAATTTCAACTATCCATTCAAATTCCAATAATTTTAAATCATATCCATTTAAATGCCAGCTAAACTTTACCAAACAAGAGTCAAAAAATTTAAATCACTTCACGATATAAATTTAACTAACATAAAAATTATTTCAATCAAAAAAACTCACATTTTTATCTGAACCTGGAAATATTTCAATTTCAAATAAATATAACATCCACCCCATGCTGAAGACGTTATCGATACAATTCCAATACAATTTGTTTCACCCAAAACCGATCTCGTACGTGAGAAATAAAAATTAATAAACAAGTGAAATGAATTAAATTTAAATATACTAAACTTAGTTAAATTAAAATGCTAATTATCCTGATAAATTACTCTTATGTCGAAATCCTCGTCTTCCCCAGACAACGCACATGCACGCACCCATCATCCAGATGACGACTGCTCTGATCTATATTTTTTTATGTACTACTGAACACATCACCAAAGGCCACTCGAAAACCTACCTCGATCGACCACCATCCTCCGCGCCCAAGCCTACACTCACGCGCAAACCCTAAGCCAAAGCTCAACTTCCCAGCACTACCATCCATTTGATCGTCGTACCCCTTGTGTTCACCCACACTGCTCAACCCTAACGTGCCCACCTCCTAAACATTGATTCGTGAAACCTTCCACGAAAACGATCGATCGATCACGATTTTTATTTTGATTGATTCGTTCTTTTTTTTGTAATTTGATCGAGTTGTTTTTATTTTCCCTCTTTTTTATATTAGAAGAACAATATTCGAATGAAGGGTAGATGGGCACGGGGTAGGCGCATAGGTTTTGAATACGAGTGTTGCCTTGGAAATGAATATACATTTCAAATAAGAAAACATCTTACCAAAACGTCTGATACTTCTCGAGCTCCAAATGAAGCGTGTTGCAGGCGTTCCTATTGTTTTACCTCCATTCGAAATACAATGGAACTAGTCTCGAGGCCTAGTTCGATCATATGTAGAAGGCATCTTTTCAAATTGAATTATTTTAATTAAATTTAGAAATTAATTTCTACGCGTTTCAAGCTCGCATGGCTAACCGACAATTCCGGTCGCTACGAAACTTGAAATCCTACAATAATTCACTATTACGGATCCGATGAAACTGGTTTCATCAAAATCCGAGACAGGAGACAAAATGGCTATTTTCACACGCTAATTATAATATAAAATTTCCAATATTAAATGTAAACAATTTAATCACATTAAATTTAATAATTTAAAATAGTTGAAAATACGGGTCGTTACATCCTTGCTTTGTCGAACCACTATAAACGATTGTGTCTTGTTTATTTCCTCATTTTCATTTACTTTTCTTCATTTAATCTCTACAACATAAAAATTGGGTGATTGGGCCATTTTAGGTTCAAACAGTATATTCAACTCATTTTGACATTCGAACATATACTATCCCTTGTTCAAGAGTGATGCCAGATAAGTTAGAGCAATGGTTGTCGATCAAGGCCTTGCCTAGACACTTTATTCTTGACTAACACAGATAGATAAGTCTACCTTGTTGGCTTAAGTGTTAAGTATAGTATTAATGATTCTTATAAATGAGTAAGTAATTAACACAACTAGCACATTTCCAACATTCCCAACCTAACTATTCCTCAGTCTAGAGGGTAGCCGATAGGTTAGAGAACTTTTACTGTTGTCCTTACTCGAACATCAATCTTAACTCTCATAAATAGATAAGTCTACTTCGTTTGATTTTAGTGGTAAGCATAATTATTTACTTTTCAAACAAGTAATCAATGAAAACATGATTTAGCCAGTAAGCAAATCATCACCCTTTTCTAAATCCTTTGTTTTCAATTTAATCCAGGTATATAAGTATTGTAATTTATTTACTAAATTAGATATTTAACAAAACAATTCGAAAGATATTATATTACATAAAATATTTATACTTTGATAAATAGTCAATACAATTTCTAAAACCTATAAATTCTTAAAAATAATTTTAAAATACTTTAAAATACTTATACTAGTTTTTAAAACATCCACCCAAAAATGTTACTTGAAAATAACAAGTTTATAATTCACTTAAAAATTAGGAAAAACCATGTTTCCTTTATATTTAAAAGTAATCGTTTTTTTAATTCATAACTAGTTCTTAAAAATTCCTAAAAATGTCAAACAACTTTTAAAATACTCTAATAAGAGTTACAAAAGACTCGTAAGAAGAATAAAACCAAATACAACTTAAAAGTCCTTTCCAAACCTTTAAAGTTCAAAACAAAGGCTAAAGCCGGGCAGTTTTGCACAGGTGAAAGTTCGACCACTTTTCGACATTTAAATCAACTCTTTATCATACAAATTCTTATGGTACAAGAATACAGAAAAAACATCATAAATATGGGGAGATCTAAGGATCTCTCTACAAAGTTCCAAAGAAATTACCGAACACAAGGCAATTCCGAAGTGCATCTATAACTACTATTTCTATAAGAGCACTTTCAAATCCAAGTCCAATATAAACTAAAGTCCAACTATAACCTATGTGCTTTGTTCCCAGGCTATGCCATAAGTCATACTAGTCAATTCAAGTCTACTCAAGTTCATTAATTCCATACATATGGAATGCATATGCCATTTGCTTTTGAATCAAGAATCGAAACCAATATGATAACATATGTCAATATCAATTCAAATAACACATACACAATCATACACAAACAAATATACATAATATTTTCATTCAAGGTGGCGAGTATGCTCACCCTTAAGCAAACAAACAAGCAAGTCCAAGTTCCACTTCTTACACCTTACTAACACCTTACTTCCTACAACTACTTGCTTTGATTCAAGTTTCTAGGAAATAAATGCCCAAACAATGCTCACTCGATTTTGTATACTCGAATATACCTTGAAATCTTATACTCGAATACTAAATCAAGAGCAGTCATACAAACAAAATGATCTACATATAACTTACGTTTTTATCCTATTGGTTTCTTAATTATACAAATATTCTTTAAATCACATTCTTCTACATAAACAGTATATCAATCCATACTAATATCATTTAAGAATTAGTTCATAAAAATTTTAACTTCAAGTTTATGAACACTTTATAACTTAAGTTTAAACTCGTATAATACTCCACTACATCCTATAAGTATATACAAACCATAAAATTAATTTACTTAACAAGGATTTTCAACAAATTTAAACTTGTTTTAGCTTATAGCCTTCACAATTCAAGAGTTACAAAAACTCATCTTTTATATTTTCACCAAAAACACTTATTCATGTTTTATAACCATTCAAAAGTTTCCGACTATCCAAAGTTGCTGAAAATCCAATTTCATTTTAATAAATGAAAACTACCAATCAACATATCATGATGCACATCCATATTATCTGATATATAGGCTACATGTATTTATAATATGACTTAACAAAGAAAACTTTTAGAACTAAACACCGGGTTTCATTTCAAATTATTTAGAAATAATATATACACATAAATTTTGTATACCAAATCATACTTTTGAGATTTAAATCAAAATCTGTTTTTTTTAAACAACTTGTAGTAAACTGAGATCTGACCCAATTAATATAGGGTTGGTTGTCACCGCAATTAATATACTGGCATAGGGAGATAGTAGCATACCCAACGTAGAAATTTGAAATGAAAGCCGATGGTATTGCAGTCATCACCGGAATTATTTTCGAGCGACAAAAATAAGTTCAGTACATCTTAACCCATACTTTTCAGACTTTACCAAAATCATTTTAAAGCACTATCAAATACTTCATAAATACACATGAGTACCACGATCTTAATTCCATAAACGATTTGCCTAATTATCTATTTTCAGATAATACTACAATTATTTATCCAAAATTTTATAAAACATCTTTAAAGACACTAAGATTTAAATTCTTAAATCCTCTTCATTTATTAACCATATTCTATAAATCACACTTACATAAAACAACTTTCTTATATAAATCTTTTCACAAATGTTTATTTACAAAACACCTTATCTTTTCTTTAGATTAAAATAAACATCTTTTGCTAAATTCAACCTTTAACCTAGCGCGATCACTGAATGACTTAGAGTCAAACTGAATTCATTAGGTGTTCATTTCGATGCACCCACAGTTACTATCTACCCAATCTATGATGTAGAAAGGTAAAACTACTCATAAACTGATCGAACACAAATCAATAATCAACAAACAATAGTCAGTGCTCAAACTGGCCGAGTATAGATACGCTAATCAATGAGGGATACTATATAAACATCATTAATAACTACATGAATTAGACTACACTATCAACTTACTTTATATATATGTATATATATATAACTCATATATTGAAAATACATATATGCTCTCATATATATAATACACTCAACTCTTGCTAGGGCATTCCATTACCCTATCTCTTAATGAGTCATACACAACTACAGCCAAGGTTCTCACTTTACCTTCAGCTCTAGTACCATATGCAATGACTCGCCTTTTCGACCCTCAATTGGCGACACTAATACATCCATTATATTCATGTGTCAAGCACCCAAGTGCAAGAAATATGAATTGTTATGGTAAAATAAAAGAAAGCGAAATAAAACAAGGAAGAAGAGAACACAACATCAGAATCCTACAATGTAATGATAAAATATAATATCAAAAGACACTGTGAACTATCACTCTAAGATAGATTGCACTTTAGATTTATAATAATAAGCACTATCATCAGCCTGGACTGTTATAACAAACTATCCTCACATATGATGATATATATACAATACTGTAATGCAACAAAAATAAGAATACTGTGGTAAGTGAATGGAGCATCCACCTCGTCGTTAGAAGTTTCAAAGAACATCGACCAAAACTTGCTTTTTTCAGACTACTCGAAAGAGCTCTCATGGGAATAAGGGAAATATAAAACTACGAGTCAGACATAAGTCTAGTGTGAGAAACTCAAGAAATATGTGTGGCATATAACAACAAGTTTTAAGACCGCATGGAATACCATAACAGTTAACCCATTAAGAGAGCCAACCATCAATTAAGTAAATAATCTAATATAATAGATAATATCTAGGGCGTAGAATATAAGTAAGAAATAGTTGAGGTACATGTGCACCACAAAAATAACTAGGTATATATTCAAGGCCCGCTAAGGTGCATATACATAAATGTGTAGGATTTTCATGGAGATCTCTTTAGTCAAGTCGAATTCGATCTCCTACACAAGGATCAGAGATATCCTTCGAAGCATCATATATCTCTAGATTAAATATACCTTAAGGTAAGCCATGGCTGGTCAACGCCAAGATTTTAATCCAATATCATCAACTCCCCTAGCAATATCGATAACATCTCTAGATTTGGGTTGATATACTCAATTAGGCTCACTACCCCCTTTATGTTTATGTACCCTATCTATGGTTTTAGTCATTTAATGATGTTGAGGCTATATTGACATCTCTAATACAAGTCTTCATCACTCGAATAAAACATGAATCCCCAAATAGATTCCATTATTTCAAATAGATCATGGATCGCTAGATGGATTCGAGTATCTCATATAGATCTTTAATCTCCATATAAATTCTTGCATAAGTCCTCCAATGAATGCTAACATTTTCCTCTCTATTGGAATACTCCTCAAGATAGGTAGTCCTATACGATAATATCGTCTAAAATGTTAATGCTGACCTCTTCCCTTTACTTAACCATAGGATAGACAGTTTACCTCTATAAAATTTCACTTCCAAAACATAGGTTGCATATATGGATTTGAAGTGGTTATGGGTTCGAGTAATCTCATATAAGTACACATCCCCATCATACCGGATGCTTCATAACCATCGATTAATTTCTATTTAACTTAACCCCAATTCTTTTAGAAATATATTGACAATACATAAAGTTGGATATATTTTCCTATTTGAACGAGTTTTTTTAATCATTTGTCCTTGAAGACCAAAACAAGTTTACACTTAGCATCTCCGAAGATAACTGTACCATATAGACCTCATGTTTCTTTTGCATATTTCCTAAGTTATTTTGGTTAAGTTCGATAGTCGACTTGTCAAATATAAAGTCCAAGATATATGACCATAAGTGGGAACCAGTTCATATATATTTATCATAAACGAATAAATACACAAAGCACTCTCAAGTCACACAATAAACATCTAATCCCTTTTTTATTTAACTAATATTTTTTATTAACCTCTTTTATTAGTAAAACTTCCTTTTATCTAATTAAAATTCATTTCTCAATCAGTATTATTTATATGTATTCTTTCAGCACTTAAAAATATTCATATACTTATCTCAATTGGTAAAAGTATATTCATACATTATTGGAAAGATTTTTTACTTTAAACCCTTACCTTTTCTATTTCTTTCCAAAAGATTTCATACTTATAATTTCCTTCAAATATCCATTTTAATGATCTATGTACTTTCACAAATCCATTCAAAAGGTTCAAGACTGATGTTACTTAAACATTGTCACTATAAACCCAAAACCATTCTGGATATGCTTATCTTTAAAACATTCTTTAAAAGATCTATTTACATTCATAAGTATAATAAAAAAAGGGTTAAAAGACCAATACTATCAAACATTGTCACAACAAACCTAAAACCATTTTGTACTTGTTATTATCTTAAATTAATTCATATAAAGATCTAACTTAATATTTGATCAACTATGATAGCCTACTAATCGACTATCCAGTTAAAACGATCGCTTATTATAACGACCTGGAATTTCACTACTTGATTTGTGAATATTTAAATAATATTAAATATTCAAATATATGGTTTTATAATGAAAATAAAACTATTTAACAATAAATAATAATGGTTAAATAGTTTTTAAAATTTGTTTCCAATAATATATAGTTCGATGAAAAACAGAAAATGTGACCGGAAAACCATTTTCTGAAGTTTCGATGTTTCATCATATAAAGTTGTTTATAATGTTGTGTACACTTTTGTATATATATGCACACATTTACTAAATATATAATGTGGGATTAATAATATATATTAAGGTTAACAACCTTAATTAAGTTAAGATAATCATCGATGTGACATATTAGCAGCTAAAATATTAAAAGTAATGTCATCAAAGACATGAAATGACATAATGGCAACCTCAGTTACTTATATTCATAATTCACGTAGTGTTAGGAGGAGACATGGATGCATGCATGTATGAGGTGGGGTGTAATGAAAGGAGGGTAGAGTACAGGGGTATTTTGGTAATCTCGCTTGTTTACATATTATAAAAACTATTTTTCCATTTTCTTATTTTGCCTCTTCCATTTTCTAATTTCATAAGCACTAAGGTAATTTTAATAGCTTCTCTTACATGTTCTAAGTTACAAAAATCTTTCTTTTCCATTTCAAATCTTAGTAGAAACTTGTTTAAAACTCCTCTTTTCAATTTCAAAATTTCTTCCATTTTAGTTGAAATGGCTACGGTAATAACTTCCTAGAAAAATATCCAAAACCATATTTTATTTTATACAAACCATGTATATTTCCAGTGGCTACAACTTTGTAGTTTGCCACTTTTTCTTATTTTGAGTTAGCTACTCCAAATATTCATTTTTTTGCAATAGTGTTTTTGAACCTAGATTTTGATGTTCAAAAATACCCCTCATTATATTGGCCATAACTTCCTCAAAATTTAACCTTTTCAAGTAATTCTTTTTTTTTAAATTGGAGGAAAAAATAATTAAAAAAAAATTCTTTTGACTACTTTACCAAATTACGAGAGAAAAAGGTCCAAAAA
Organism: Allium cepa; assembly: GCA_030765085.1. Classification (NCBI taxonomy): domain Eukaryota; kingdom Viridiplantae; phylum Streptophyta; class Magnoliopsida; order Asparagales; family Amaryllidaceae; genus Allium; species Allium cepa. The sequence goes on from CM060940.1 coordinate 182,446,468, forward strand.
TAGACTAGAAATTGACCTATTTTTGAGTGGAGTTTGTGGTTTTCCAAGCTTCTCGAATTTCAAAGTGTTTTAACTTTTCAAAGGATTTTCGGTGAGTAAACTATGAATTTTTCAAAAATTTACTTTTATGTTAGTTAATATTGTGTGATGTGATGGTTAGTATTGGTTAATTTGTCATATGATGGTGTATATATGTACATACATACACACTTGTTGCTTCAATATATAAGGACATTAGACTTGAATGTGAAGTCTAAATGGTTGAAATTAAATCTTGCTTATGTATGTGGCATGATGTATCCTGGATGTTATGGTTGTGTATGGATTTGGATATGTAATGTATAAGCTAAGAAGAAGTTGGTACCATTGTAGGGTAATGGAGAATTTTGAATCTTGTGTAAGAAAGCTATGGTTTTAGGTTTTAAAAATCGAGTTAGATTTAAACTTGTTTTAGTTTACTTATTTTTATTTTTAGAAAGTTAGTGAGATTTAAGGTAAAGGTTTCAAAAGAAGGATAAAAACAAGTTAAATCTTATGGGTATCCATAGCGAAAGTCGTTATGGATATAGTTCACTTAATTTTTCAATTTTTGAAAAGTTTTGTTTTTACACTTCAAATTGTTTTGGAATATAATAAATAATACTAGTACAAACCTTCGTCTTCATCCCCCAGAAGTAAGGTCTTCAACCCTAAAATGCTTAGGCTGACCCAAGCGAGTTGATAAGACAAAACACTCTAGTCATAACTAAAAGATCTTATGTAAGTTAAATAAATGGTAAATATGAGTATAACAGCGTCAAAGATGTTTATGGGTTTGATTTCTCCTATCCAGTGTCTAACAAGAGTGCAGTAACTTAAGAGATGTTCGGGATTACCATCTCCTAAGGATCCGTGAAACTATCTACTATATAATACAATATGCTATTATAATAGTGTCTACAATAAAGTAAAGTATTAAAGAAGTGTTACCCATATCCCCCTTAACACATTTTATAAATTCCCATAGTCTATACAGTACCGCAAGCTCCTTCGTAAGATCTAATCAAAGGGCACTCCATAGGTATGGTACAAAACAAACTCGTAAAAGGCGCTCTAGGGCTTGTGAACATGACAATCGAGGCAATGCAAGGGTAGATTTACCAATTACAGAACCGGGATGGTGGCAACGCATAGCAGCTACAACCACCCACCTTGGAACACACTCCAAAATCAAAGATCGAGCGATGGCCATCAAATCATCACAAAGTCATAATATGGTGTCGAAGAAGCATGCACGATCGAAGAAATGACCTCACTAGGCCCTGGTATTGCTCCTGTTTTAGTCACATCTAAGCTGACTTACGGGAGTCAGGGTCACGTCATACCTTATACATAAATCGTTTGCAAAACCATCTTACTTCATTTTGGAAATCTCCACCACGTACATGGCTGTTAAAGTGGTTTTCAGTATTGGCAGAGAGTATGACAATATCCGATCCTGGTCTCTTTAACAACCAAACGTTTGTTTCATACCAGATGGTTCTTTTACATTTCAAAAGTCAATTCACAATTTATATCAAAATATAATATTCGATTTCAAATCATATCTCTTTCGAAATCATATTCACTTTCAAACTATATCCATTTTCAAAATCTTATTCACTTCCAAATCATATTACTTTCAAAAAAAATCATATTTACTCTTAAAGTCATATTCATTTTTGAATTTATCAATAAGACAGGTTGATTAAATCCTTGTTCCAAAATCATTATATTACTCAAATACGTCATTTCAAAAGATATCAATTCCAATTCCAACTTAGGTCATATCATCATTAAGGATTTAAACATAAATACTTCAACTTTATACAATCTGAAATTTTAGAAAATAGTTTAGGTAATTATAAATAGTTTATATAGTTTAAAATAGTTTAAATAGATTTAAAATGGTTTAAATAGAAAGATATTTTAAATAGATTTATATTTAATTTAATTAGTTTTAAAATGATTTAAATAGATTAAATATAAATTTAAACAGATTTAAATTATATTAAGTATATTTTCAAATTGATTAAATGAATTTAAAATAGATTAAATAGATTTAAATTATATTAAATAGATTTAAAATAGATTAAATGAATTTAATTGGTTTAAAATAGGTAAATAGATTAAATTCGGTTAAATAGGTTATAATAGATTAAATAAATTAAAATAGTTTTAAACTGATTAATTTAGTTTAAACAAGTCTAAAATGGATCAAAGTTATCCAACCATTTCATATAACTCAATTCCGATAAGCTCATTTTATTTAACACTTCAACTTTGAAATTTCCAAATTTAAATGCTTTGAACAACTCATTGAACCAATTCTAAGTTTCAACATTTGCACTTGGATTTTCGAAAATATTTCCATTTATATATATCAATTTCTATTTCAAAATACCAATTAACTGAGTTCCAAAATTTAGGATTTGAAATCATTTAGTTTAACCAAACTGATGTCCGTATATAATTTTCTACCCTAAGGTTAAGTGATATAGATATTTATCAGTTTAAATCGCAATTTAAAATTTTACGGCTATATGTCATTTCAAACCGCAATCTTTAATTTAAATAAAGTCCATAAAATCGCTCGATTTATCATTTCAACCCATAAAGATTTTTCCCTAATCTATAGATCATTCGGGTATGTATCATTTCAACCCATAAGGAACTTGCAATATTATAACAATATAAAATACATCATCCATTCATCCAATATCAACGATCAAATAGACATCACAATCACCATGAAAATTAATCAATAACATCAATAGATAACCGATAATCAATACATGTATTAAATTGACAAAATAAAATTCAATATTAAATTAAATGATAATTAAATGCAATAAATGTCAAATTTAACCAAAATGACAATTTAACATACCAAACAACAACAAATTAATTTCTAATCACATCATAAATTAAATTTAACTACCATAAGAAATTTTAGTAGTTGTGAGTGGGTTAAAACACTCACCTTTGAATTCAAATTGATTTGAAATCCAAATAGGGCCCAAATTTGAACAGTCTTAGAATCGTCCAAACTAGCGTCAAAATGTTTGAAATTCTGCTATGATCCCAACAAAATATACCGCGCATGAATTGGATTTCGTATGTTAAAGTTATGCATATTTGAATGTTGAATGATTAAAATCGAAAATAAATAAAATGGATAAAGCATAACCTACACTTTCTATTCAGAAGCGGCCACGTCAACATCCAAATATCATCCCTAGGCGACATCGAATGCACGAACCACTCGACCCATGCCCTAGCCCTGTCGCCAGCTTCACTGACACGTCGCTTCAATGCCGAGACCATCAGCCATCATGCCTTGGGCGCCTCCACTTGCTCCACGACCCAAGGCCACTGAAGCCTTTCTGATCGCCTCCCCAACATGTAGGAGCCACCCATAGGTCAAACCCTAATCTAATTGTAAGCCACATCCAACCATCGATAAAACCGAGCAAACGACACATATGAACTATGCTCGGCGCTCGACAACCCAGTGTCCTTGATTCGACGATCGGTTACAGTCGATCGCGATGAAATGAACGATCAAGAATTCTTCAATGTTTACTAATCAAACGATGAATCAATATGGAAAAAAATTGCTGTAGAAGATTACGCTCGTCGAGAGCTTAGAAACGGTATATAATTTGTTAGGGTTTGGAGGAGTTTGATTTTTGGATTTGAGTTTGAAATTCAATTTGCAATTTAGGAATTAGGGTTTCTGCCATGGAAAAGGGAGATAGGAACAGACAGATAGATTTGTACATACTAAAAACTAAGTTGAGAAACAACTAGGGTTTATAACAGGCTATTTGTAGGTAGGTCTGTGACGACCCGCCCTTCTACTACCAGAAAGACGTATCATCATGAAGAAAGAAAGGGGTAGAAATAGAAAAGAAAGAAAAACAATCACAGAATCTCACAGCGGAATGGAATAAAATATAATACATCACATAACAATTACATAGTTATTGTATCAGAGTTATACAATATCAATACACATGACAGTCATATACATACACCTATCACTATATACATCAAAGGTACAGTACATCTCAACTAACACAACGGACTACATATATATAGCTATATACGTCTGGAATCTCCTGCTCCAAGCTCCTCCAGAAATCAAAGTCCATAACCTATCACTTGGCTACTCATAAAAAATTGAGTACCCAAGAGTTTATGAAAAACAAAATATAAACTCCGGGTCAGACATGGGTCTGGTATGAGTAAACGGTTTAAATTTGTTTAACTTTGAAAAACATTTGAAAATAAAGGTATCACGTAAGACTCCCCACAAATAAATACGGGTAAGTTTTTACCTTACGCTAACCAAAACATATCATAGTAAATCATGTGATATTATAATAGTGTCTAGGGATTTCAAGTAAATAGAAAATAGCCGAAATTGTTACATTCATTAAATTCCAGCTACTAGCCACAAAAGTGGGTAATACAAATCAAAACCGTAGGGTCTCGTAGGGAAAATGGATTTCCAAAAATGGCAGGGCTACTGGGGTAACGCCCGTCACAGTACGGGGCCTAGATCACCGTACCGAGGATCATTCCCGACCCCCTACAACACAAGGCCGGAACCATTCATTACTGAACAGTCCCGAACCAAATAAACCCCGTGGTTGGCGCGACCAACCACCCACTAAGCCGAATAAAAAGGGACATCTAGACAGGGGAAATATCTTGTCCTGCTTGGGCATGACCCACCTAACCTTGCTGCATCTCCCCTGTTTTAGCCATTCCCGGTTGATGAGGCTTGAGGCTACGATTACCTTTATAGAACATATCACTTAGAATGCTCATCGTCCGCCTGATGATGTGCTGAAAGCATTCAATCCATACAAGTTCATTCCGGGTTCGAACGAAACCGAAGGCATTATCTCGTTACACTCATTTTGGAATCACCCTCAGAGTTAATGACGATAACCCTTGCATTCTGAAACACCATCTTGATTCACCATTTGATAAGTCACAACCTATCGTTTAATTTGGATCGATGTGGTTTTTGGAGAATCAAATTTGATTCTTCCGATCTCGGTCTCATCGTAATCCAAACGCCATTTTAAGGGCCAAGTTGTCTATTTAACTTAACAGTTCAATTTAATATTAAGAATTAACATAACAGATATAACAGATAAATCATACACAATTATCACAGATATATCCAGAACATCACAGCATATCACAAAAATATCATCAAACAGATATCAAAGTCAATTAAACAGAGTTTTCAATGCATACCAAACAGTTTGGTTTTACTTTACTTAATTGTTTGCTTAGGAATAAATTATTTCATACTGTTTAATTAATAACTGATTAATTAACTTATAAATGATCAATTAATTTAAATGGGTTAATCGTTAATTATTAATTTATTTATCATCTAATCTTTAATTAATTAATTAATTACTAAACCTTTATTCATTAACTGTTACTTAATTACTCAGTTAATTAGTTGATTCTTAATTATTAATTATTAACTTACTTATTAAAAATTAATTACTTATTTAATTCTCACAAATTACTTTAAATAAATCAATTATTATCAATTTAATTAATTATAAAATCTTTAATTAATCACTTAAGTTAACTTTCATTTACCAATTAACTTTTTAGTGACAAGCTAAAATTATTAAGATCTAAATTGATTTAACATATGATTAAATTTTTATTACAAAATCAACTTTAAAGTTATCAATTTAAAATTCAAGTATAAATTAATCACATTCTAACTACTTTCTGTTAATCACCTACCTTTACATATTTACCTAAATCAACCTTTAATTAGAATACTAACTTAACTAATTAACAATTGTTTAATTAATTTAGTTAAAACAATTGCTAAAAACAAAACGACGCACGTCCAAAAACTGGACCCGAGGCAGCACCATCGTTACTCGAGACATTCTCGAGTTTTTCCTGTGTTTCCCCTGCGTGTCTCTTCCCATCTAATTCTCCTCTTCCTGTTTCTTCTTCTCACTTTTTATATTATTATTTTTTTAAGCAAAGTTAAAAACTGCAGAAGCTACTCACGCAAATGCAAGTCCTATCTCGAGCCATCCAACCACATTACTCGAGTATCACTCGATACAGAGTACCCACAATCTCACTGGCACGCTTACGCCACGGTGCACGTGCACGGTGGTGCGCCTCTCCTCCGGTGGCTCGCGACCATGTCCACAAACCCCAATTCGTTCGCTCATACGAATTCTTCACACAAAACAACACGAATAGGTCGAAGGCAAAAATTTGCCTGAAGCTCGAACCTGCGACGCATACACCCACCGAAAAGTCCCTCGTACGGCCACAATCCATCACCGGAGGTGATGAAACTCCACCAGAACTTCGCTTACATTCACCCCCTCACCACTCCAGTAATCGCATTCAACTCGGTCTCTCCATGGCGGCAAAAACGCAAAATTACAGAGCAAAAAAACAACCGCAAACTAAACCCCACATTCGATTCAAATCCAAAATCCTTGCATTCGAAAAATAATTTGACATTTTTCTTGAATCAAATGGTATACAAACTTACTTCCTATTAATTTACAGAAGTTAAAATTAACTCAATCTTCCGGAATTTGCAAAAACCCCATTTAGTTTCATTTTAAAACTGCGCTTTTGATCTTTGCTTAAAAATCAAGATTTTTATGTTAAAAATCATAATTATGTATGTGAAATCTAAATATGTTATTGAATTTACCAATTTAAATATTCAAATTTTGGCCTTTGATTTCTTTTACCTGTAAATTGAAGAAAAACAGTGCTTACATCTTACTGTTTTGCTTGAAAACAAGTTTCAGGCCTATGTTTAAGATAATTAACTTAAATCAGCAACAACACCAAGTTACAACAATTATAGGGACAAGTGTTTATACATTTCTTGGCTTTACTTTGTTCAGATTTTCAAAATTCCTGAAGAACACTTCATATGTTACAGTTAACAGGGAGCACTCAAGTTTCACTAGTCAAGCAGGTATCAAAGCACATATTTTGTAAGATAAATATACAAATTTTAGATTGGGAAAAATTAAGTTTACTCACAAGAACAATTTGAACAGAAGTGATGTGTTGAAGAAAATGCAGTTGAAACTTTCCTGAAACCTTCTTTTGTTTTCCTGCTTTGAGTTAATATATGTTTGCAAAGCAGATAAATGTTTTTCTCAGGTTTGCTTTTAGTTTAAGTTTGTATAAATGAACTGATGATATATAGGTGGATATATATAGATTGAAGCTACTGAATAACAGGTGGTATGTAGACAGTTACTATTTGAAATGCCATTGTTCTTCCAATTGGTTAAGAGATATTCTGCAGTATGAAATGATATATGGATTTCGGCTGCATGTACTTTATTTATACAAGATGTTATACTATTAAATGTTTATGCTTTTAATTATGATAACAAGTAATTAATGTTTGTTGATACTTGCTTATGTATGGTACAAAGATATTTATCATATTTCGGCCAACATATTTTTTTGTACAAGATACAGATTTTGTTTTTATTATATTTGAAGTGAAACTTTGGTTTCTTATGCATCAATAAATTTAAACTTTTATTATTCAATACTTCATTTATTTGTTCATTTACACTTAGAATCATTTCTTTGTTTTGTGAGCATATATATATGTGTATAGCTTGTCTTGTCTTCTTTGCATTATTCATTTGTATAAACAGGTTATTGCTTTGACTATATTAATTGTAATTTATTTGCACTTTAGTTTTCCAAGCATTTGATTCATAATATTTCATATGTAAATTTTATATTCCTAGTTATAACTTATATTCGTATATTTATATTGTTAGTTATATTTTATATTTTATAATTATGGTTTATACTCATGTTTATAATTATGATTAATACTTGTTTTGGATGTTTATGTTTATAATCAATTATAATGTTTTAAACTTATGTGTTAGATTTCCATGTTTATGTTAATATTGCTATGTTTGTTAATTTTTTAAACTTTATCATTTTAAAAACTAACATTGTATTCATATAAATTATCAAAAATAAAATATTGAATCTTTGATTTGATTTTATTAAATAAGACCGATTTTGTTTTAAATAGTTTTGAAGTATTCTATTTAAATTTTCAAATCAAACTTTCTTTTATAAATACATATATAATTATTAAATATCCAAGATCTCATCATTTTAAACATTTAAAAGCTTGCATTTAATTTAAATTAGATTAAATATTTATTAAAATATGCTGCAAAATTCCGGGTCGTTACATTCCTCCCCCCTTAAAAGAATTTCGTCCTCGAAATTTAAAACGACAGTTAATTCAAAAGCTTGTATATTAACAATCCAAACATACATATCATTCATACAATAGCAAACAAACAAACAGTCTACTTTAACAAACATCACTAGTTATCCGAACATAAATCCGGATAAGCATTCTTAAAACTATCGAGAGTTTCCCAGGTAAAATCTCTGGGATCCTCACTCCATTGCACCTTGACGAGTTCACCACTTTGTTCCTGAGTTGCTTCTCGTCTTGATCCATAATTCGAACTGGATTTCTGACCACTGTTAAATTTGATTCAACTTCCAAATTCCTGAATTACTGGTTTAACAACAATGATGAATCATGAACAATTTCCAAGATGGGACATATGGAATACACAATGAATTCCAGACATCCATTCTCGAAATTCAATTCTGAAATCTACAGTATTAACTCTTTCCAAATTTATTGACTTGTTTACAGAATCTCAGTATCTATTCAATCAAGCCCGGACGATGTACATATACCATTCATACGCAATATCAAATCCGATCACTCGCTCGGTCACACAATTTCATTTTCGAACTAGTATCGTCCACCCGACTTCCTAGTACGGACTCAGAACTGGTTTCTTGATCAGAAACTGTCTTTCTCCTTGCATAGTCACAACTATGATAGAGAATTTCCAGGATCAATCAAAATCCATATCCATGGTTCGTCGTCGAAAATCGAGCGAAAAATCCCAACTCGGATCGATATAACTATCTCAAAATTCTGTGCTCGAATCTGAATCGAATCGTTATGCGAATAAAATAATATACGTTCATCCTACGTATTTATATCCATTGATTATCCACAACTTTCTTTTATTCACATTATTCTGATTCTATCCACTTGGAATAAATTGTCTCAGTATCAAATTTTACTTAAGAATTTCACCATCCATTTCTTAAGTTTAATATAAGCATTATATATTCCCTTATATTATTACTTTACCATTTTAGCTTTAATATCTTTTTATTTAAATGTGAATTTCCAAATTCTTGTGAATTCAATTCATCTTCAACTCTGAATATTTAATTTTAATGTCTATCTTTCATTTAAACTGATTCCTATTATTATTATTATTTCAATTAGTCTCATCCACTAGTTTACTTTTAATTTCCAATTTGAAATTGTTTTGTTGCTAATTTTTTTCAAATTCTGAAAAGTTTTGACAGAGTTTCCATTTTTTTAGCATTACATATTTCCAAAAGCACATATGTAAAGTTTCCAACACTTATTACAATTATTTCCAATCGATTTTCAAATCATTCCTTTTAGTTAAAGTGATTTACACTTACTTGCTTAGACATATAATCCATTTGAGCAAAACAAACTCATATTCAAAATCATCCTATTTTTCTTCCAATAATTCATAGAATTTATCTAATTCTCATTTACTTCAAACAACCCATTTCCATATGCAATTCAACAATATTATTGTGAATAGATAATCACTTAAGCTTTATAACAAATTTTAAATTGATTCCAATTCAATTTACACTTGATTCCATCCCAATTAAATTATTCACAATCCTTTCATTGCATTTTATTTCATTTCAACAGGTTTGATTCCAAACCATTTTATTAAACTTGACAACCAATGTTTTAAATAATCATTTCACTATTTACTTAATTCATTTATTTTCTTCAAACTGTTCCACCCAACAACTTAGGTTTATTCTATTTCACCAATTTCCATGTAAATCTTTGATTTGATTTTCCTTTAATCAAATCCCAACTATTTACTGATTAGTTTATTCTTTTATCCATTCTTAAAATTTTAATGAACAATTTATTATTGAGTTTATATTAAAGTCATTTTATTTATGCTCGAATTAGATTTGTTTACAACTCACACCATTTCTATTTAAATCCAATTCAATACTTACTTTGGTTTACATTTACTTATTTACATAAGAATTTTATTTCATTCAATTTTATCAGTAACTGGATTGAATTCATTTAAATTCAATTTTATTTTAACTCGGCTTCAGTTAAATTTAACTACATACAAATCTTGAAATTTTATTTCTCAATATATGAGCTCAAAATTTATTTATCTACTTAACAGCTTATATTACTCATTTGGGTCATTTCATCTTATAATCATAATTCCAGATTATTTATATATATAACACTTAGCATCTTAAGGTATAAATTTCCACCTCACAATTACAATCATTTTACCTTCAAACTTTATAGCCAATTAGGTTTATTTTGAACTGCAATTCCATTTAACTTATCTCGGGTTAAGCTCCAATATGTTTCCCTATTTTCATTTACTTAAGTTAAATTTTAATTCCCGGATTAAAATTCCCAATTTCGTCATATTAATATCAACTTTACTTTATAAATCCAATAGTTGATTTATTCAAACCTTTCACATTATTATTAGAATTCTTAGAATTCAATTGCCCGGTTTTCATTTTCAAAACCATTTTGAAAGGATAACTACACTTACCCGCTTGGTATATCAAATCAAATTTCCAAATTCCAAACACTTGTTTTCACCAAAACAAATTTTCTCTTTTTGGAAATTTCTAAAACAACTTGTATACCCAACAAGTCCGATAAATATCCTTATAGCAATCCATCACCTAAGATACTCGAAAATGAATACTGATGATGTGGCCATCATCATCAGGATTATTTTCCAGCGACTGAAGTGAGTTCAGTGCTTCCTTACTTCCATAAATTTTTCCCAAAATAATTTCATTCAACCATATTTTCCCAAAACAATACTCCATTATTGCCTTCAAATCTTTGGAAAAACATTTCAAACATTCCCAAGATTGCAAATTCCCAAATCCTTTTGTTTAAATTTATTTAAACACCTTCAAATTTCCGGGACTTAGATTCTTGTTTAATCAAATTTTGGTTATATTCCCTTTTTATTAGATAATTTTATTTGATTATAAACCATTCCAATTTTAAAATTTTATTCAATTATAGTATTAATAACCAAACATCCAAATATATATAATAATTTCAAAAAATATTTCTTTTATGTCAAAATATAATTTTGGGTAAAATTATTTCACTTACCCTACTTTTAAAAACAATACCGTGTCGGTCTATCCTGTTTAAGAGTTTAGAAATCCCTATCGATGAAATGGCGTCCCACACATCGACCAGAATCCATAAACACTCAACAGATACACCAACACAATATAAAAACAATTTTATATTCACTAACAAATACGCGCTCATATCTGTTTATACACTCAAACTCATTTTAGAGTACTACTGACTCTATTCTATGAGTAATTTCTACCAGAGCCAAGGTTATAACCAACCTCGCTCTAATACCAACTGTGACGACCCGCCCTTCTACTACCAGAAAGACGTATCATCATGAAGAAAGAAAGGGGTAGAAATAGAAAAGAAAGAGAAAGAAAGAACAACAATCACGGAATCTCACAGCGGAATGGAATAAAATATAATACATCACATAACAATTACATAGTTTACTGTATCAGAGTTATACAATATCAATACACATGATAGTCATATACATACACCTATCACTATATACATCAGAGGTACAGTACATCTCAACTAACACAGCGGACTACATATATATAGCTATATACGTCTGGAATCTCCTGCTCCAAGCTCCTCCAGAAATCAAAGTCCATAACCTATCACTTGGCTACTCATAAAAATTTGAGTATCCAAGAGTTTATGAAAAACAAAATATAAACTCCAGGTCAGACATGGGTCTGGTATGAGTAAACGGTTTAAAGATGTTTAACTTTGAAAAACATTTGAAAATAAAGGTATCACGTAAGACTCCCCACAAATAAATACGGGTAAGTTTTTGTCTTACGCTAACCAAAACATTTCATAGGAAATCATGTGATATTATAATAGTGTCTAGGGTTTTCAAGTAAATAGAAAATAGCCGAAATTGTTACATTCATTAAATTCCAGCTACTAGCCACAAAAGTGGGTAATACAAATCAAAACCGTAAGGTCTCGTAGGGAAAATGGATTTCCAACAATGGCAGGGCTACTGGGGTAACGCCCGTCACAGTACGGGGCCTAGATCACCGTACCGAGGATCACTCCCGACCCCCTATAACACAAGGCCGGAACCATTCCTTACTGAATAGTCCCGAACAAGATAAACCCCGTGGTTGGCACCACCAACTACCCACTAAGCCAAATAAAAAGGGACATCTAGACAGGGGAAATATCTTGTCCTGCTTGGGAATGACCCACCTAACCTTGCTGCATCTCCCCTGTTTTAGCCATTCCCGGTTGATGAGGCTTGAGGTTACGATTACCTTTATAGAACATATCACTTAGAATGCTCATCGTCCGCCTGAATATGTGCTGAAAGTATTCAATCCATACAAGTTCGTTCCGGGTTCGAACGAAACCGAAGGCATTATCTCGTTACACTCATTTTGGAATCACCCTCAGAGTTAACGACGATAACCCTTGCATTCTGAAACACCATCTTGATTCACCATTTGATAAGTCACGACCTATCGTTTAATTTGGATCGATGTGGTTTTCGGAGAATCAAATTTGATTCTTCCGATCCCGGTCTCATCATAATCCAAACGCCATTTGAAGGGCCAAGTTGTCTATTTAACTTAACAGTTCAATTTAATATTAAAAATTAACATAACAGATATAACAGATAAATCATACACAGTTATCACAGATATATCCAGAACATCACAGCATATCACAGAAATATCATCAAACAGATATCAAAGTCAATTAAAAAGAGTTTTCAATGCATACCAAACAGTTTGGTTTTACTTTACTTAATTGTTTGCTTAGGAATAAATTATTTCATTCTATTTAATTAATTACTGATTAATTAACTTATAAATGATCAATTAATTTAAATGGGTTAATCATTAATTATTAATTTATTTGTCATCTAATCTTTAATTAATTAATTAATTACTAAACCTTTATTCATTAACTGTTACTTAATTACTCAGTTAATTAGTTGATTCTTACTTATTAATTATTAACTTACTTATTAAAAATTAATTACTTATTTAATTCTCAAAAATTACTTTAAATAAATCAATTATTATCAATTTAATTAATTATAAAATCTTTAATTAATCACTTAAGTTAACTTTCATTTACTAATTAACTTTTTAGTGATAAGCTAACATTATTAAGATCTAAATTGATTTAACATATGATTAAATTTTTATTACAAAATCAACTTTAAAGTTATCAATTTAAAATTCAAGTATAATTAGTCACATTCTAACTACTTACTGTTAATCACCTACCTTTATATATTTACCTAAATCAACCTTTAATTAAAATACTAACTTAACTAACTAACAATTGTTTAATTAATTTAGTTAAAACAATTGCTAAAAAGAAAACGACGCACGTCCAAAAACTGGACCCGAGGCAGCACCATCGTTACTCGAGACATTCTCGAGTTTTTCCTGTGTTTCCCCTACGTTTCTCTTCCCATCTTCTTCTCCTCTTCCTGTTTCTTCTTCTCACTTTTTATATTATTTTTTTAAGCAAAGTTAAAAACTGCAGAAGCTACTCATGCAAACGCGAGTCCTATCTCGAGCCATCCCACCACCTTACTCGAGTACCCACTCGAGTATCACTCGATACAGAGCACCCACAATCTCACTGGCACGCTTACGCCACCGTGCACGTGCACGGTGGTGCGCCTCTCCTCTGGTGGCTCGCGACCACGTCCACAAAACCTAATTCGTTCGCTGATACGAATTCTTCACACAAAACAACACGAATAGGTCGAAGGCAAAAATTTGCCTGAAGCTCGAACCTGCGACGCATACACCCACCGAAAAGTCCCTTGTACGGCCACCATCTATCACTGGAGGTGACGAAACTCCACCAAAACTTCGCTTACATTCACCCCTCACCCCTCCAGTAATTGCATTCAACTCGGTCTCTCCATGGCGGCAAAAACGCAAAATTACAGAGCATAAAAACAACCGCAAACTAAACCTTACATTCGATTCAAATCCAAAATCCTTGCATTCGAAAAATAATTTGACATTTTTCTTGAATCAAATGGTATACAAACTTGCTTCCTATTAATTTACAGAAGTTAAAATTAACTCAATCTTCCGGAATTTGCAAAAACCCCATTTAGTTTCGTTTTAAAACTGCGCTTTTGATCTTTGCTTAAAAATCAAGATTTTTATGTTAAAAATCATAATTATGTATGTGAAATCTAAATATGTTATTGAATTTACCAATTTAAATATTCAAATTTTGGCCTTTGATTTCTTTTACCTGTAAATTGAAGAAAAACAGTGCTTACATCTTACTGTTTTGCTTGAAAACAAGTTTCAGGCCTATGTTTAAGATAATTAACTTAAATCAGCAACAACACCAAGTTACAACAATTATAGGGACAAGTGTTTATACATTTCTTGGCTTTACTTTGTTCAGATTTTCAAAATTTCTGAAGAACACTTCATATGTTACAGTTAACAGGGAGCACTCAATTTTAACTAGTCAAGCAGGTATCAAAGCACATATTTTGTAAGATAAATATACAAATTTTAGATTGGGAAAAGTTAAGTTTACTCACAAGAAAAATTTGAACAGAAGTGATGTGTTGAAGAAACTGCAGTTGAAACTTTCCTGAAACCTTCTTTTGTTTTCCTGGTTTGAGCTAATATATGTTTGCAAAGCAAATAAATGTTTTTCTCAGGTTTGCTTTTAGTTTAAGTTTGTATAAATGAACTGATGATATATAGGTGGATATATATAGATTGAAGCTACTTAATAATAGGTGGTATGTAGACAGTTACTATTTGAAATGCCATTGTTCTTCCAATTGGTTAAGAGATATTCTGCAGTATGAAATGATATATGGATTTCGGCGGCATGTACTTTATTTATACAAGATGTTATACTATTAAATGTTTATGCTTTTAATTATGATAAGAAGTAATTAATGTTTGTTGATAGTTGCTTATGTATGGTACAAAGATATTTATCATATTTCGGCCAGCATATTTTTTTGTACAAGATACAGATTTTTTTTTAATTATATTTGATGTGAAACTTTGGTTTCTTATGCATCAATATATTTAAACTTTTATTATTCAATACTTCATTTATTTGTTCATTTACACTTAGCATCATTTCTTTGTTTTGTGAGCATATATATATACATATATATATCTGTGTGTGTGTGTATAGCTTGTCTTGTCTTCTTTGCATTATTCATTTGTATAAACAGGTTATTGCTTTGACTATATTAATTGTAATTTATTTGCACTTTAGTTTTCCAAGCATTTGATTCATAATATTTCATATGTAAATTTTATATTCCTAGTTATAACTTATATTCGTGTATTTATATTGTTAGTTATATTTTATATTTCATAATTATGGTTTATACTCATGTTTATAATTATGATTCATACTTGTTTTGGATGTTTATGTTTATAATCAATTATATTGTTTTGAACTTATGTGTTAGATTTCCATGTTTATGTTAATATTACTATGTTTGTTAATTTTTTAAACTTTATAATTTTATAAACTAACATTGTATCCATATAAATTATTAAAAATAAAATATTGAATCTTTGATTTGATTTTAGTAAATAAGACCGATTTTTTTAAATGGTTTTGAAGTATTCTATTTAAATTTTCAAATCAAACTTTCTTTTATAAATACATATATAATTGTTAAATATCCAAGATCTCATCATTTTAAACATTTAAAATTTGCATTTAATTTAAATTAGATTTAATATTTATTAAAATATGCTGTCAAAATTCCGGGTCGTTACAAGGTCAGACAAAGAAATGGATGGACAAGATTGATTTTCTTGAATGATAAACGACCCGAAAAGCCCGTTCGCCACCGGAAAGAAAATGGGTCATCCTATATATCAAAATTGACGTTTTTGATAGCTTAGAATCAGTTTATTTCAAATTGATTTCAATTAAATTGATTCCTAGCCTTTTCGAGCGCGTACGATCAAACGACAAGTCCGATCGCCACGAGACTTGAAATCCTATAATAATTCATTGTTATGGATTCGACGAAACTGGTTTCATCGAAATCCGAGACAGTGGCCAAAATGGCTATTTTTTCTTAATTAAATAAATTCGTATTAAATTAATTAATCACTTTTTAATTCAAATTTAATAACTAACGATATTCATCGTTTTTGATTACTTGTATATTTACAATAGTTTAAAACAAATTTACATATCAATTCAGTGTTAAATATTACATTAATTACAGTGTTCAAATTCAACTGTAATTAAATCCAATTAATATAATTTAATTCCAATAAGTTTATTTAATGTGGTTTCGGTCTTTAATTTAATCAATTATTACTCTAATAATATAGTCAACATTTGTTGATATCTTATTTCACTAATATGCTACCATTTTCATCTTTTATTTGTATTAACTACTATATTTCAATTATATTGAAATTTTTGCCAAATTTACACATTAATCATAATTTAAAATCCCAATTAATTTATTTAGCTTAATTTCACTCTTTTATTAAATTACTTATTTACTTATGAATATAATTAACATTTTTATACATTTTATTACATTCACAACTTGCAATTATTGTCTTAACTCACACTAATTAAGTATATTTACGGTGATTGATTTCCAATTTTAGGTTTACAGGTTAAATAAATAGGTAACTTATAATAATTGTCATCATTAATTTTTAATCATGTTTATAAGTTTATTATTTACAACCAAATGTTATAGTTACTACTACAGCACCGATTTTATTCAATTACAACTTGTTTCACATTATTTCATAAATTAATCAGCATTTAAATTATCAATTCCTCTTTAAATCCAATTATCAATTAATACATACATTATGATAACTTATTGGCAATCTATATCAACTATAACTCTTTAAATCAATTAAAATCTTATGGGTATCCATAGCGATAGTCGTTATGGATGTAGTTCACTTAAATTTTCAATTTTTGAAATGTTTGGTTTTTACACTTCAAATTATTTTGGAATACTTTATATACTAAATAATAATGTTTTCAAAAGTTAATTAAGGATTTAATAATTAATTGTTAATTAATTAGGTTTTAGTAATTGATAATTAATTAAATGTAAACAAGGTTTATTAACTTTAATCAAATAAAGATTAGTTCTAAATTAATTATCTTTTAAAGTTAAGATAATCTTAATTAATTATTAATTAAGTAATTATGTATAGGTTAAGTAAATTATTTATGTTTAATTTATCATTAATGTAAAGGCCCGTATCTCCGTACCTTTTGAGTCGACCATAATTCACATCAGTTCAACTCAAATTGAACAGAAATACGAATATTTCAGGGTGAACAAGAAAAAGGTAGAAGAAAATATAGACAACAAAATAGAATCTCACAATCACAGTGCAACAAAATTTATTATATAATAATAGATTTTTATACAAAAGAATCTGTAACTATTATATACATACAATCACCAGAGTACAACAATCAATACATCAATCTAGACATTATAATAACTTGTTCTCAGACAGCAGAAATATAAGTCAAGTATGGAAATATGTCTCTATCACCCAGCTAGTCTCCTGAGCTCCATAGCATCTATAATGAATTGCCTTTTTGGACATTTTAAGCAGACACTCATGCCAGACTCAAACCATTCAAAAGGGCAGATTGTTATAGGGTAAATAAGAAAAGGAGAAAGAAATAAAACAAATACAGAATCTTGCAGCGTAATGACAAAATATAATAATCAAATAACAGTTCATGAAGCTATTTTATAAATAAATTTGACTGTTCTTTTATAACACAAAATCAGATTACAGAAAAAGGAAGAAAGAAGTAAAAAATGCAGCGGAACAACATGATGCGGTGGAAATAATAAATAATACTAGTACAAACCTTCGTCTTCATCCTTAAGAAGTAAGGTCTTCAACCCTGAAATGCTTAAGCTGACACAAGCAGATTGAAAAGACAAAACACTCCATTCATAACTAAAAGATCTTATGTAAGTTGAATAAATGGTAAATATGAGTGTGACAGCGTCAGAAATGTTTACGGGGTTTGACTTCTCCTGTCCAGTGTCTAACATGAGTGCAGCAACTTAAGAGATGTTCGGGATTACCATCTCCTAAGGATCCGTTAAACTATCTACTATGAAGTACAATATGCTATTATAATAGTGTCTACAATAAAGTAAAGTATTAAAAAAAGTGTTATCCATATCCCCTTTAACACATTTTATATATTCCCATAGTGTACACAGTACCGCAAGCTCCTCCGTGAGGTTTAATCAAAGGGCACTCCATAGGTATGGTACAAAACAAATTCATAGAAGGTGCTCTACGACTTGTGAACATGACACTCGAGGCAAAGCCAGGGTAGATTTACCAATTGCAGAACCGGGCTGGTGGCAACGCATAGCAGCTACTACCACCTACCTCGGAATGCACTCCTAAATCAAAGATTTAGGGGTGGCCATCAAATCATCACAAAGTCATAATATGGTATCGAAGAAGCATGTACGATCGAAGAAATGACCTCACTTGGCCCTGGTATTGCTCCTGTTTTAGTCACATCTAAGTTGACTCACGGGAGTCAAGGTCACGTCATACGTTATAAAAAAATCGTTTGCAAAACCATCTTACTTCATTTTGGGAATCACCACCACGTACACGGTGGTTAAAGTGATTTTCGGTATTGGCAGAGAGCATGACAATATCTGATCCCTGTCTCTTTATCAACCAAACGTTTATTTCATACCAGATGGTTCTTTTACATTTCAAAAGTCAATTCACAATTTATATCAAAATATAATATTCGATTTCAAATCATATCTCTTTCGAAATCATATTCACTTTCAAACTATATCCACTTTCAAAATCATATTAACTTCCAAATCACATTACTTTCAAAAAAAAATCATATTTACTCTCAAAGTCATATTCATTTTTGAATTTATTGATAAGATAGGTTGATTAAATCCTTGTTCCAAAATCATCATATTACTCAAATATGTCATTTCAAAAGATATCAATTCCAAATTCCAACTTAGGGCATATCATCATTAAGGATTTAAATATAAATACTTCAACTTTACACATTCTGAAATTTTAGAAAGTAGTTTAGGTAATTATAAATAGTTTATATAGTTTAAATAGATTTAAAATGGTTTAAATAGAAAGATATTTTAAATAGATTTATATTTAATTTAATTAGTTTTAAAATGATTTAAATAGATTCAATATAAATTTAAACAGATTTAAATTATATCAAGTATATTTTCAAATTCATTAAACAAATTTAAAATAGATTAAATAGATTTAAATTATATTAAATAGATTTAAAATATATTAAATGACTTTAATTTGTTTAATATAGGTAAAATAGATTAAATTGGGTTAAATAGGTTATAATAGATTAAATAAATTAAAATAGTTTTAAACTGATTAATTTAGTTCAAACAAGCCTAAAATGGATCAAAGTTATCCAACCATTTCAAATAACTCAATTTCGATAAGTTCATTTTATTTAACACTTTAACTTTGAAATTTACCAATTTAAATGCTTTGAACAACTCATTGAATCAATTCTAATTTTCAACATTTACACGTGGATTTTCAAAAATAATTCTGTTTATATAAATCAATTTCTATTTCAAAATACCAGTTAACTGAGTTTAAAATTTTAAGATTTACAAATCATTTAATATAACTAAACCGGTGTCCATATATAATTTTCTTCCCTAGGGTCAAGTGATACGGATATTTATCATTTCAATCGCAATTTAAAATTTTATGACTATATATCATTTCAAATCGCAATCCTGAATTTAAATAAAGTCCATAAAATCGCTCGATTTATCATTTTAACCCATAAAGATTTTTCCCTAATCTATAAATCATTCGGGTATGTATCATTTCAACCCATAAGGAACTTGCAATTTTATAACAATATAAAATACATCATCCAGTCATCCAATATCAACGATCAAACAGACATCAAAATAACCATGCAAATTAATCAATAACATCAATAGATAACCGATTATCAATACATGTATTGAATTGACAAATTAAAATTCAATATCAAATTAAATGATAATTAAATGCAATAAATGTCAAATTTAACCAAAATGACAATTTAACATACCAAACAATAATAAATTAATTTCTAATCACATCATAAGTTAAATTTAACTACCATAAGAAATTATAGTAGTTGTGAGTTGGTTAAAACACTCACATTTGAATTCAAATTGATTTGAAATCTAAAATAGGGCCCAAGTTTGAACAGTCTTAGAATTCTCCCAAACTAGCGTCAAAATGTCTGAAATTATGATACGATCGTAACAAAATATACCGCGCATGAATTGGACCTCGTATGTTAATGTTATGCACATTTGAACGTTGGATGATTAAAATCGAAAATAAATAAAATGGATAAAGCATAACCTACACTTTCCATTCAGAAGCGGCCACGTTATCATCCCCAGGCGACATCGAATGCCCAAACCACTCGACCCATGCCCTAGCCCTGCCGCCACCTTCACTAACATGTCGCATCAACGCTAAGCCCATCGGCCATCATGCCTTAGGCGCCTCCACTCGCTCCCCGACCCAAGGCCACTGAAGCCTTTCCAATCACCTTCCCTAACGTGTAGCCTCCACCCATAGGTCAAACCCTAATCGAATTGTACGCCACATCAAACCATCGATAAAATCGAACGAATGACACAGATGAACCACGCTCGACGCTCTCGACAACCCAGTGCCATTGATTCGACGATCGGTTCCAGTCGATCGCAATGAAATGAACGGTCGAAAATTCTTCAATGTTTACTAGTCAAACGATGAACCAATACGAAAAACAAATTGCTGCAGAAGATTATACTTGTCAAGAGCTTCGAAACGGTATGTAATTTGTTAGGGTTTTGAGGAGTTTGCTTTTTGGATTTGAAATTGAAATTGAATTTGCAATTTGGGAATTAGGGTTCTACCATGGAAAAGGGAGATAGGAACAGATAGACAGATTTGTACATACTGAAAAACTAAGTTGAGCAACAACTAGGGTTTATACCAGGCTATTTATAGGTAGGTCAAACAAAGAAATGGATGGACAAGATTGATTTTCAAGTTGAATGATAAACGACCCGAAAAGCCCATTCTGCCTCCAGAACGAAATTGGGTCATCTTATATATCAAAATTGATGTTTTTGATATTTTTAAATTCAATGGAATAGGTTTCAAGTCCAAATTCCGTCGTATGAAGAAGTTAGCTTAGAATCAGTTTATTTCAAATTGATTTCAATTAAATTGATTTCTAGCCGTTTCGAGCTCGTACGATCAAACGACAAATCCGATCACTACAAAACTTGAAATCCTATAATAATTCATTGTTATGGATTTGGTGAAACTGGTTGTGATGCCCCACCTCTATACCCACGCTAGCCAAGAACACTACGGTGTAATGCTGTCAACTAGCACGGAGAATAAGGCTGTTGAGGAGCGACCATCCGTGTAATTGCTTTGCGCGAGCACCGATATGTCAGATAGTATAACATGCATTTTATTTCGAGAGGAAATCCGACATACCGATATAAACACAAAGCTACTACATAGTGGCTATAATAATCTTCGGAAACAAATATAGAAATAAACATAACACAAATCAATCACAGATAATTCATATCACAAGGGCGGAAATAGATATGAATATATATAACACATAAAAGTGTTCATCAGAGTAGTGGTCTAACAAGATCCACAATATCAAAAAGAATAGATACAAGTGCTAGACAAAAGAGTAAGTATACATCATAGAGTCTGAATCTCCAATGTATACAACAAAAACTATTAATCTAAGTAGTTAGCCAAAAGATCATATGGTAACCACAGAAGAGAAGTCAAGCAGAAGCACCTGTAACATCTCAGTCTGATCCGAGTATTATTTAATAAGAAAATAATAAACGGATCAGTCTAGCTATAAATATCATAAGAAATGATAAAAAGTAAGAGATATGACTAAACGTATAATAATCGCAATGCCAAGCTGTGATAAATAACTAATTGAAAAATCAATAAGAGATTAATCAATATCGCAAAGATCTTCTCAAAGATAAAAAGGAATGTCATACTCCTAATTTCATTCACCAAGCCACAATAAATGACATATATATCCATGCCAATTGTAAAAGTTGGCGAAACATAAATTCCAGAAATCAACACATGAAATCCAGAAATCACAATAAAAGGATGGCCAATCCCATAAACTGGACATCGACGCACCTAGAAAGATACGCCCCATGCATAGACGAACATCGACACACCTAGAAAGATACGCCCCATGCACAAATAAACATCGATGCACCTAGAAAGATACATCCCGTGCATAAATAAACATCGATGCACCTAGAAAGATACGCCCTATGCATAGACGAACATCAACGCACCTAGAAAGATATGCCCCATGCACAAATAAACATCGATGCACCTGGAAAGATACATCCCATGCATAAATAAACATCGATGCACCTAGAAAGATACGCCCCATGCATAGACAAACATCGACGCACCTAGAAAGGTACGCCCCATGTCCCGACTTATTGAGCCGATTGCTCCACGAAGTAAATAAACATCGATGCACCTAGAAAGGTACACCCCATGCATAAATAAACATCGACGCACCTAGAAAGGTACGACCCATGTGTAAACAAACATCGACGCACCTAGATAGGTACGACCCATGAAAGAAATGAGACGAAGCTCAATAAAATGAGGAACATTCCTCCACATAGACGAAGAGACATCGCACATTGCTAGTCTAAACCATAAAATGATCGTCAAGATCAAAGAGAAGTGTCAATTACAGTAAGCTAGTAAATATATGAGCTTAGCTTCATGTCCCATAACCACTAGCTTAACTTAAATATTTACGAACAAATTGTAGATCTCCACTAGAAAATTGTCACAAGAGATTCAATCGAACTAGTCCAAGAATTAACCGACGAAGTAAACGCAAGCGTTTCATACCACCTGTTTACTAAGCCGTTTAATTAGATTTCTCATACGAGCGAGGTAAAGGTTTGTATATACTAATAGGTTAGAAAACGGTTTTATAAACGAATTTGGTATTAAAATAGTATTGAAATCGTTTTGAGGAAAGAGTTTTGATATTTACTACTAGTATTGAAACCTTTATATTTTTAAAGTGACAAAACATAGAAGTGATTGTAGAACAATCAACCACCAAAATTCACATTCAAAGACGTGAATAAAAATCCAAAGAAATCGATCCAAATCCATCAAAATGGATATTCCCAAAAATTCCAAGAATAGAAGTCATTAAAGTCGTAGCAACAACAAGTGGGAAATAACATGAATTGATGAAATTTGGAAACCAAGCAAAAATATGCACAAATAGGTATAATTAGGCAAATTGGTGCAGGTCAGTCGACTGACTCAAAGGTCCAGTCGACTGAACCAGAAGCACGGAAAAATAATTTCCTGCAGTCAGTCGACCAAATGTTAGGAATTGATTTTCTTGAAAGGATACGGCCTCATAATAATTAAGCCAATCCTTACAAAAGTAAATTCCGAAGCCTAAGTAAAAAAATCGGCTCGGACAGAAAAATCACATAAAATAATGTCGACATCAATAAAGACAGATCGAGTGTTGCGAATCTACCATCCGGATTCACAATCCTCAAAGAAGTCATCAAACCCAGAAATGTTTTTAAAGAAAAAGAATCACAAGTTCTTTTGATATAAAAATAACCGTATCAACAAGAACTTGAAAAGAATAATCACAAGGCAAAAAAAATCAAGGATTAAATGAGAAATACCTTGACCAAAAGAAGTGTTGTTAGGGGTTTGCACAAGTTTAAGTTTTCCCCCCCTCTTGCTTTGAAGCATGGGACATGCAATTATATGGTGACCCAAATTTTTGCAATAGCAACAAAAGAGGGGTTTCGGACACTCCCTTGCATAATGGTCCGTGGAACCACAATTGTAGCATTGACCATGACTAGAGGTAGGAGTCTTTGCTACCGGAATTTGTTGCTTCCCTTTCATGTTGGGAGTGGGGTCCTTGAATTTGATAGGCCTCTTCATGTTGTCGTTGAAGTTCTGTTTGGTAACCACAACTTTAACATTACTCTCTCTATCGGCCTCTTCAAGACGAAGAGTGATATCAATAAGCTGATCAAATGAAACCTCAAGTTTCAGAAGTAATGGCTTCTTAAGATTCTTATTCAAGCCATAGACAAATCTCTGATTTTTCTTCAATGGGCTATTAATGTACTCAACCCCGTATTTGGAAAGAGATTCGAAAGATGCGACATAGTCTGTCGCAGAAGATTCACCTTGAACCAGGTCAATAAAAAGCCGGGCCAAAGTTACTTTTTCAGCCTCCAGCACAAATTTCAATTCGAATCTTTCCCGGAATTGCTCCCAAGTGAGATCCGCTTCAATGATTTCAGAAATTAAAAGCTCATACCAATCTAATGCTCTTTCTTGGAGTATGCTAGAAGCCACTTGGACTCGATGTAGGTCAATAAGGTTCATGCGAGAAAAGATGCGATCGCATGATTTGAGCCAAGCTTGAATTTCTATAACACTCTCGGATCCCATGAATGGCCTTCCTACCAAATCAGTGTAGTCTCTGCACAAGTGTGCAAAACCGGATCTAGGATGAGTAGGCTCTGAATTGGGATCGGCAGCTTGAGCATTCTTTACTAGATCAAGAAGCTGCTGGGCAGACATAAAAACTCCATCTTGGGGAGTAGCACTAGATTGACCGGCACTGGGACGGCCTGGTCTAACCATTTCTCTTCCTTAAGGAATAAAGAAGGAAGAAGAAGAAGGTTATTCACAAATGAATATCAAGCAATCTTGATAGATAAAACAAGGAATCATAAAGAAAATAGGATGAATCGGTACGAAGATTCGAATTAAATCCTAAAGCACGACTCCTAAGAAAGACTTAGGACGATGATCCTTGTTATAATATTCCATATTGTTCCGTAGTTTGGCTCCGATACCAAGATATGACGCCCCACCTCTATACCCACGCTAGCCAAGAAAACTACGGTGTAATGCTGTCAACTAGCACGGAGAATAAGGCTGTTAAGGAGCGACCATCCGTGTAATTGCTTTGCGCGAGCACCGATATGTCAGATAGTATAACATGCATTTTATTTCGAGAGGAAATCCGACATACCGATACAAACACAAAGCTACTACACAGTGGCTATAATAATCTTCGGAAAAAAATATAGAAATATACATAACACAAATCAGTGACAGATAATTCATATCACAAGGGCGGAAATAGATATGAATATATATATAACACATAAAAGTGTTCATCAGAGTAGTGGTCTAACAAGATCCACAATATCAAAAAGAATAGATACAAGTGCTAGACAAAAGAGTAAGTATACATCATAGAGTCTGAATCTCCAATGTATACAACAAAAACTATTAATCTAAGTAGTTAGCCAAAAGATCATATGGTAACCACAGAAGAGAAGTCAAGCAGAAGCACCTGTAACATCTCAGTCTGATCCGAGTATTATTTAATAAGAAAATAATAAACGGATCAGTCTAGCTATAAATATCATAAGAAATGATAAAAAGTAAGAGATATGACTAAACGTATAATAATCGCAATGCCAAGCTGTGATAAATAACTAATTGAAAAATCAATAAGAGATTAATCAATATCGCAAAGATCTTCTCAAAGATAAAAAGGAATGTCATACTCCTAATTTCATTCACCAAGCCACAATAAATGACATATATATCCATGCCAATTGTAAAAGTTGGCGAAACATAAATTCCAGAAATCAACACATGAAATCCAGAAATCACAATAAAAGGATGGCCAATCCCATAAACTGGACATCGACGCACCTAGAAAGATACGCCCCATGCATAGACGAACATCGACACACCTAGAAAGATACGCCCCATGCACAAATAAACATCGATGCACCTAGAAAGATACATCCCGTGCATAAATAAACATCGATGCACCTAGAAAGATACGCCCTATGCATAGACGAACATCAACGCACCTAGAAAGATATGCCCCATGCACAAATAAACATCGATGCACCTGGAAAGATACATCCCATGCATAAATAAACATCGATGCACCTAGAAAGATACGCCCCATGCATAGACAAACATCGACGCACCTAGAAAGGTACGCCCCATGTCCCGACTTATTGAGCCGATTGCTCCACGAAGTAAATAAACATCGATGCACCTAGAAAGGTACACCCCATGCATAAATAAACATCGACGCACCTAGAAAGGTACGACCCATGTGTAAACAAACATCGACGCACCTAGATAGGTACGACCCATGAAAGAAATGAGACGAAGCTCAATAAAATGAGGAACATTCCTCCACATAGACGAAGAGACATCGCACATTGCTAGTCTAAACCATAAAATGATCGTCAAGATCAAAGAGAAGTGTCAATTACAGTAAGCTAGTAAATATATGAGCTTAGCTTCATGTCCCATAACCACTAGCTTAACTTAAATATTTACGAACAAATTGTAGATCTCCACTAGAAAATTGTCACAAGAGATTCAATCGAACTAGTCCAAGAATTAACCGACGAAGTAAACGCAAGCGTTTCATACCACCTGTTTACTAAGCCGTTTAATTAGATTTCTCATACGAGCGAGGTAAAGGTTTGTATATACTAATAGGTTAGAAAACGGTTTTATAAACGAATTTGGTATTAAAATAGTATTGAAATCGTTTTGAGGAAAGAGTTTTGATATTTACTACTAGTATTGAAACCTTTATATTTTTAAAGTGACAAAACATAGAAGTGATTGTAGAACAATCAACCACCAAAATTCACATTCAAAGACGTGAATAAAAATCCAAAGAAATCGATCCAAATCCATCAAAATGGATATTCCCAAAAATTCCAAGAATAGAAGTCATTAAAGTCGTAGCAACAACAAGTGGGAAATAACATGAATTGATGAAATTTGGAAACCAAGCAAAAATATGCACAAATAGGTATAATTAGGCAAATTGGTGCAGGTCAGTCGACTGACTCAAAGGTCCAGTCGACTGAACCAGAAGCACGGAAAAATAATTTCCTGCAGTCAGTCGACCAAATGTTAGGAATTGATTTTCTTGAAAGGATACGGCCTCATAATAATTAAGCCAATCCTTACAAAAGTAAATTCCGAAGCCTAAGTAAAAAAATCGGCTCGGACAGAAAAATCACATAAAATAATGTCGACATCAATAAAGACAGATCGAGTGTTGCGAATCTACCATCCGGATTCACAATCCTCAAAGAAGTCATCAAACCCAGAAATGTTTTTAAAGAAAAAGAATCACAAGTTCTTTTGATATAAAAATAACCGTATCAACAAGAACTTGAAAAGAATAATCACAAGGCAAAAAAAATCAAGGATTAAATGAGAAATACCTTGACCAAAAGAAGTGTTGTTAGGGGTTTGCACAAGTTTAAGTTTTCCCCCCCTCTTGCTTTGAAGCATGGGACATGCAATTATATGGTGACCCAAATTTTTGCAATAGCAACAAAAGAGGGGTTTCGGACACTCCCTTGCATAATGGTCCGTGGAACCACAATTGTAGCATTGACCATGACTAGAGGTAGGAGTCTTTGCTACCGGAATTTGTTGCTTCCCTTTCATGTTGGGAGTGGGGTCCTTGAATTTGATAGGCCTCTTCATGTTGTCGTTGAAGTTCTGTTTGGTAACCACAACTTTAACATTACTCTCTCTATCGGCCTCTTCAAGACGAAGAGTGATATCAATAAGCTGATCAAATGAAACCTCAAGTTTCAGAAGTAATGGCTTCTTAAGATTCTTATTCAAGCCATAGACAAATCTCTGATTTTTCTTCAATGGGCTATTAATGTACTCAACCCCGTATTTGGAAAGAGATTCGAAAGATGCGACATAGTCTGTCGCAGAAGATTCACCTTGAACCAGGTCAATAAAAAGCCGGGCCAAAGTTACTTTTTCAGCCTCCAGCACAAATTTCAATTCGAATCTTTCCCGGAATTGCTCCCAAGTGAGATCCGCTTCAATGATTTCAGAAATTAAAAGCTCATACCAATCTAATGCTCTTTCTTGGAGTATGCTAGAAGCCACTTGGACTCGATGTAGGTCAATAAGGTTCATGCGAGAAAAGATGCGATCGCATGATTTGAGCCAAGCTTGAATTTCTATAACACTCTCGGATCCCATGAATGGCCTTCCTACCAAATCAGTGTAGTCTCTGCACAAGTGTGCAAAACCGGATCTAGGATGAGTAGGCTCTGAATTGGGATCGGCAGCTTGAGCATTCTTTACTAGATCAAGAAGCTGCTGGGCAGACATAAAAACTCCATCTTGGGGAGTAGCACTAGATTGACCGGCACTGGGACGGCCTGGTCTAACCATTTCTCTTCCTTAAGGAATAAAGAAGGAAGAAGAAGAAGGTTATTCACAAATGAATATCAAGCAATCTTGATAGATAAAACAAGGAATCATAAAGAAAATAGGATGAATCGGTACGAAGATTCGAATTAAATCCTAAAGCACGACTCCTAAGAAAGACTTAGGACGATGATCCTTGTTATAATATTCCATATTGTTCCGTAGTTTGGCTCCGATACCAAGATATGACGCCCCACCTCTATACCCACGCTAGCCAAGAAAACTACGGTGTAATGCTGTCAACTAGCACGGAGAATAAGGCTGTTAAGGAGCGACCATCCGTGTAATTGCTTTGCGCGAGCACCGATATGTCAGATAGTATAACATGCATTTTATTTCGAGAGGAAATCCGACATACCGATACAAACACAAAGCTACTACACAGTGGCTATAATAATCTTCGGAAAAAAATATAGAAATATACATAACACAAATCAGTGACAGATAATTCATATCACAAGGGCGGAAATAGATATGAATATATATATAACACATAAAAGTGTTCATCAGAGTAGTGGTCTAACAAGATCCACAATATCAAAAAGAATAGATACAAGTGCTAGACAAAAGAGTAAGTATACATCATAGAGTCTGAATCTCAAATGTATACAACAAAAACTGCTAATCTAAGTAGTTAGCCAAAAGATCATATGATAAACCCAGAAGAGAAGTCAAGCAGAAGCACCTGTAACATCTCAGTCTGACCCGAGTATTATTTAATAAGAAAATAATAAACGTATCAGTCTAACTATAAATATCAGATGAAACGATATAGAATAAGAGATATGACTAAACGCATAATGATCACAGTGCCAAGTTGTGATACATATAAGTAATTGAAAATCAACAAGAGATTAATCAATATCACAAAATCTGCACAAGAATCAAAGGAAATGTCATACTCCTAATTCCGTTCACCAAACCATAAATATTGACGATTATATCAATGTCAATCATAAAAGTCAATGACACACAAATTCACCAATACACAAATATTGATAAAACTTATCAATGGAAATCCCAAAAATTGGTGAAACACAAATTCCAGAATTCATCAGTTAGAAATCCAGAAATCACAATAAAAGGATGGCCAATCCCACAAACTGGACATCGACGCACCTAGAAAGACACGCCCCATGCACAGTTGAACATCGACGTACCTAGAAAGATACGCCCCATGCTCTAGCATCAACGCACCTAGAAAGACACGCCCCATGCACAAATAAACATCGATGCACCTAGAAAGATACACCCCATGCAAAGTCGAACATCGATGCACCTAGAAAGATATGTCCCATGCATAAATAAACATCGATGCACCTAGAAAGATACACCCCATGTAATGTCTAACATCGATGCACCTAGAAAGATACACCCCATGCAAAGTCGAACATCGACGCACCTAGAAAGATACGCCCCATGCTCTAGCATCGACGCACCTAGAAAGATACGCTCCATGCACAAATAAACATCGATGCACCTAGAAAGATACATCCCATGCATAAATAAACATCGATGCACCTAGAAAGATACATCCCATGCATAAATAAACATCGACGCACCTAGAAAGGTACGACCCATGTGTAAACAAACATCGACACACCTAGATAGGTATGACCCATGAAAGAAATGAGACGAAGCTCAATAAAATGAGGAACACTCCTCCACATAGACAAAGAGACATCGCACATTGCTTGTCTAAACCATAAAATGATCGTCATGATCACCGAGAAGTGTCAGTTACAGTAAGCTAGTAAATATATGAGCTTAGCTTCATGTCCCATAACCACTAGCTTAACTTAAATATTTACGAACAAATTGTAGAACTCCACTAGAAAATTGTCACAAGAGTTTCAATCGAACAAGTCCAAGAATCAACCAACGAAGTAAACGCAAGCGTTTCATACCACTTGTTTTACTAAGTCGTTTAATTAGATTTCTCATATGAGTGAGGTAAAGGTTTGTATATACTAATAGATTGGAAAACGGTTTTATAAACGAATTTGGTATTAAAATAGTATTGAAATCGTTTTGAGGAAAGAGTTTTGATATTTACTACTAGTATTGAAACCTTTATATTTTTAAAGTGACAAAACATAGAAGTGATTGTAGAACAATCAACCACCAAAATTCACATTCAAAGACGTGAATAAAAATCCAAAGAAATCGATCCGAATCCATCAGAATGGATATTCCCAAAAATTCCAAGAATAGAAGTCATTAAAGTCGTAGCAACAACAAGTTGGAAATAACACGAATTGATGAAATTTGGAAACCAAGCAAAAATATGCACAAATAGGTATAATTAGGCAAATTGGTGCAGGTCTCTCGACTGACTCAAAGGTCCAGTCGACTGAACCAGAAGCAGGGAAAAATAATTTCCTACAGTCAGTCGACTGACCTAAAAATTCAGTCGACTGAATGTAGGGAAACAGAGGACCCAAGCCTCTAGTTATTGCCTCCGGAATGCCTATGTGCTACAGCCAGTCGACTGACTCAAGGGTCCAGTCGACTGACTGGCACTAAGGCTGTTTTCCAGCCTATGAAATGAAGATGCTATCTTCTTCAAAACGCAATCGGGCGAGCACGGTCACTAGGGATTTATGCCAATCGACTACCCGGTCCTATAAGCTCTTCGACGCATCACCAAAAACAAATTCAAACTACAAAGCTATGATTTTTGAAGATTTGAACTCGAAACACTAAAAATTGGAATATACACCAAATCAATCCAAACCAAAACCGAATGCACATGAATATGTGTTAGGAATTCATACCTAACAATCGAAGATAATCATAGACCTAGATGTGAGATTAAAAATCTCACCTTTGAACCCAAATCAATGAAGGAGAAGCTTTAAAAACAAGCTAAGATCAATTCCTCTTCAATAACAACTCAAGAAGCTTCAATCTAAGCTTAAAAGAGAAACATTTCCTAAATTAGGTTTAGGAATTTTCTGAAATCAAAGAGAGAATGAGTTGGAGAAGAAGAAGGAGATGCTTACTAATGGGTTCTCTTTGATTTTGGAGCAAGAACTTGAGCTAGCAAGAGGAACTAAGGCTTGGAGTTTCTAATTCCCATTCTCCTCCACCATTATTGCTTGAGTTTGAGTGTTAGGAATATGAAATGAAGTAATGAAGAGTTGGAGTGGGTTGGGACTGAGTTAGTAAGTGACTAATGGGTTCAGCCCAAACCAAAGCCCTAAGTGAAAAAGGTCAAAATTCTACTATCTCCAAACATATCGAAGTTTATACTCAAAAAGGTCACAAACGTCATTTTGAACTCAATGGGGGTGGTCTCAAGTCCTAATTCGACCGTATGAAAAAAGTAGTTTTTCGAACCAAAATCCGACGAACGATAAAATATTTAAATATAAAATCGATAAATATGCGGGTTGTTACACTGGTTTCATCGAAATCCGAGACAATGGCAAAAATGGCTATTTTTTCCTTAATTAAATAAATTAATATTAAATTAATTAATCACTTTTTATTTCAAATTTAATAACTAACAGTTTTCATCATTTTTGATTTTTTGTATATTTATAATAGTTTAAAGCAAATTTTCATATCAATTCAGTGTTAAATATTACATTAATTACAGTGTTCAAATTCAACTGTAATTAAATCCAATTAATATAATTTAATTCCAATAAGTTTATTTAATTTGGTTTCATCCTTAATTTAATCAATTATTACTCTAATAATATAGTTAACATTTGTTGATATCTTATTTCACTAATATGCTACCATTTTCACATTTTATTTGTATTAACTACTATATTTCAATTATACTGAATTTTTGCCAAATTTAAATATTAATCATGATTTAAAATCCCAATTAATTTATTTAGCTTGATTTCATTCTTTTATTAAATCACTTATTTAATTATCAATATAATTAACATTTTTATACATTTTATTACATTCACAATTTGCAATTATTGTCTTAACTCACGCTAATTAAGTAAATTTATGGTGATTGATTTCCAATTTTAGTTTTACAGGTTAAATATATAGGTCATATAATAATTGTCATCATTAACTTTTTACCACGTTTATATGTTTATTATTTACAACCAAATGTTATAGTTACTACCATAGCACTTATTTTATTCAATTACAATTTGTTTCACATTATTTCATAAATTAATCAACATTTAAATTATCAATTCCTTTTTAAATCCAATTATCAATTAGTACATACATTACTATAATTTATTGACAATCTATATCAATTATAACTCTTTAATTCTTTTAATTAATTGGAATTTCATTTTAAACAGTTATCAGTTACCTTAAGTTTATACTATTTCATTGTATTCCAGTTATATTCTTATTATTACATCACAAATTTTTATTTCTTCCAACAGTAAATTAAATTAACAATTTTTATTTATCGAAATTTTACGGGTCGTTATCCGATCCTAAATTTGCAATACTATGTGTGACCCGAGCACTATAGTAAAATAACACCTGAGACAGTATGGAAAACTAGCGTGAGTAAACACACTCAATTTGAATGGTTTAAGTTATCAAAACCCTTTGAAAAACAAAGGCATCTCGTAAGACCGCATCACACATAAACACGAAAGGTTTTTCCCTTATAATAACCAAAATATTTTATAAAAAATCCCATGATATTATAATAGCATCTAAGTACAAAAACTTATTCAAATAGCCGAAATTATTACATTAATTAAATTCCAGCATACTAGGCTCTACAAACAAAACTATAAATGCTCGTATTGCAGAATGGATTCCATACAATGACTGGGCTACTGGGATACCGCCCATCATAGTACACCTCTAGAAAAAAATGTACCGAGGACCTCACCGGGATCCCCTGCTACCGGCCTACCTCTAACCAGGATAGCGCCAAATATGTTATCAACTGAGGTGTTCACACCCTTAAAATCGAGCGGTCCCTATTCCTTGCACAACCAAATCCGTAGTTTATATATACTTTCGAGGGTATCTAGAAAGGTGATAACATACCCTAATTGGATGCGACCCACTTAGCCTTGCTACATCTCCCCTGTTTTAATCATTCCCGGTTGATGAGGCTTGAGGCTAACGTTACCTTTCAAGAACAATTCCACATAGAATGCTCATCGTCCTCCAATGACGATGTTCTGATAGCATTCGTCCATATAAGTTGCCTTGGGTCTGGACAAATCGAATCACCGTCTTCACTATCTTCACGATATCTATTTGCAACGTTCAAACTGGATCGAATTGGTTTCGGATAATTAAATTCGATCCTTGTCTCTTTCAAACAATCAACGAAATTAGCCAATATTTGATAGTAGGTTTTTAACTATCAATAAACATCCATAAGCAGACATCGGGCCTTATAACTAATTTTGCAAAATTTATTTTCAAAATAGCTTTCTACGATAAATACTAATCTTTCAATATTTCAATGTTTGGAAATAAGTACAGTATACTTAAATCCATAACAAAATATTTCCAAACCATCTTAACACTTAGAAATATTTTCAAATTTTGATTTTAATACTTAGGAAAACATTATAAGTCTTATTTTCCAAAATCACTTCAAACATCAACACTTCAGAAAATATTTCGTAACTTATATCATAAGTCTTCGAAATCATTAATAAATTCCCAAAACAATTTCCAAAACCCAGTATACTTATTTATAACCCCATTCAACAATTGATAACTTCTTTTATGAAATCAGATTTCATTTTTTAGGTTCCTATATTCAACATTTTGAAATTCCATTTCCTCCACATCCCTTATAGAATTCCTCTCCTCAAAATCATGTCCATTTATAAGCCCCATTTACGAATCTTGAAAGAATTTATAAATAAAATTTTCAATCACTTCAAAACTCTAGTGTAACGATCCAAAAATTTTAGTGATTTTATTTATTAAATTAATTGAAATTTTGTTAATAACAAAAAAATTGGAAAACAGAAATTTATTATTTGGAATACGTCTATTTAAACATATCAACTGGTAAATTTTCATTTGATAATATTAAAGTTTATTTTATTGTGAAACTTTATTTCAATTTAAATTAGTTAATAACAGTTGAATTTAAAAGTGTTCCGAAACCTAAATAGTTCAACATGAGAAATTTTATTTAGAACACTTTGAATAAGACTGCGTAATTCGTTTCGCAAATTTCAGACGTTTCTAGCTCCGTTTGGATTTTTCTGTACGGAATAGCAACGTATATCAGCGTCTGCATCAACCTTTTGATCGAATGTAACATTTCTAAATTTTTCGACTTTCGAAAATCGACATTGATACGTCCACTGTATCAACTGCCGAACAATCGAAGGCCGGAAAACCGAATTGTTAGGGTTAAAGAAGAAGAGGTAGGAAAAAAAAGAAGCAACAGGAATAATATCAGAATCTCACAGTTGCAGCGGAACAACATATAATAGATAAATGAATAATCTTTAAATCAAAAGAACTGTATCAGTTATTACATTACATTATCAGAGTTTACAACAACAAACAGGGGGAAAAAATACTATATACTAGTTGATACGCCATGCCATCCAGCTTGCCTCCAGATCTCTACAGCAACTCCTGAATTCCAGAATGACCTGATAACCCGACTTTAGGCTGCCCGTGTAGAAATTGGTGGGCACCCAGAGTTTAGGAAGGGAACAATAAACTCCAGGTCAGTCGTGGAACTGGTGTGAGAACTTAAAATAGTTTTCTTTAAAAACAAACAATGAAATATTTTAAAATAGATCCGCAATGCTTTTAGAAAATGTAACTACCATAAGGCCTCTCACACACACCACAATGCAAATGCAGAACGGAGGAGATTTCTCCTTATGATAGTCAAACATGCTTGATACGCAGAAAAGTTTCTTTGATATTATTACTATAAGTGCAAAGTGTAGGAAACCATTTCGAAAGTATAATATAAATCTTAGCCAACATACGACCATTATCGTATGCCTACTATAGCTACCATGTTCAATAGCAGGTTACCGCCACATTCCATGGCAGGTTATACAACTAAAACCGTACAAGGCTCGTATTGTTTCTTTGGATTTTCCAACAAATGGTCAGGCTAAGGAACTTCCTATTGCCACATGGGAACGCCTCTGGCGGGACGCCCCGAGAACCTAACCGGATCTCTGCCAACACAAGGCCGTGTTACCTCTGCAAAAGTAGGTAACTACTGACACGAGTATGTCATCCCCTGGTTGTAAACAACCTTTATCAGAGGATCCTCAACCAACAACAATCACAAAGTCATATATATTTGCGACATCCATATAAGTTAAGTATCTGGGCTCCATACCATGATACCACTTCTATCTAGAAGGAAATGCACATACCCTAAGGGGCGCTACTCCCTATAACCTTGCTGCATTCTTCCAGTTTCAACCATTTTCGAGGTGTGAGGTCCGACGAAGTCTCGTCCACAAAGCTACTCTTTTCACAAAAGCTATGCTTTGATCAACAAATGATCAGTAGCACTTCGTATGCCACATTACCAAATTGGGAATGTATCACTAATAACCATCAACTACATAACCTCTGAGCTCATACGTCTCTGAGAAGGGTGTCAAGCTAAGAGAATAAATTCTCCGCCACCACCAGAAATGTATTTGATAGAAACCAGCTTTACATATCAAATTTGTAACGTCAGACACACATCCATACAAGTCCATTCCGGGATCGAACGGAACCGAAGGCACTTCCAAAGAAGCCCTTGCAATCCGGATATTCACTAATCACGTCGGACTTCCCATCACAAAGGGTGATAAAATCTCTATATCGGAGATTAGCCGATGCAGAGACATTCGACGGTAATCCTTCCGTTTTTGAAAATATCCGGTCTTCAACACCGGTCTTCAAATGCTATCCATTATGACGGATCACTATTCGGAATGGGATTCATGACCCAAAGATCCTCTCTCGGCTAAATCGAATAACGAGTGCTTATTTTAAAATAAGTGTAGCATTCAAATTCAAGCAAATCACGACAAATACCCATTTAAAGGTAAATATTGATAGTCGGTTATTTAACTATCCAAGCAAACAATATTTAACTATCCAAGCAAACAAACAAATATTCAGCACCATAATAATCACTAGGCCCTTCTTTTAATCTTCCATAAATTAAATAACTTGCCAAATATTCACTTCAATTTATCTTTAAAAATATATATTCTCTAAACCATTTCAATTTCTACATTGGAAAACATTTCCAAATACTTATTTAACAATAAGTAATTCACAAATCTATTTATTTTCAATACTTAGAAAATATTCAATATACTTAAAACACGATTAAGTATATATTTTATTCTTTTAAGGAAAACGTTCTCTTTAACACATTTATTTGGGTCAAAACGAATGTTGCGTAAAACATCGTTACGACAACCCAAAATCAATAGCATAGAGATTCGAAAATACGATAGATTTATAAATCCCAATACTATACAAAAACATTTCCTTTCGAAAATCATTTACTATAACAACAGTGTTAAAGTCCACCTTTTCCTTATTTCTCAAAAACGTCTATTTCAACAATGAATGTTGAAATCTATGGTTTTGATCCTTAACACACTTTAAAACAACTTCAAATCGTTTTAATTCTATTTAAAAGATCGTTTCCTAAAACATTTCTTTAATATATTATTCACTGTCCAAAATCGTGAATATAAATCGTTTACCAAATTCAACACTTCTACATATTTTAATTTAAAGGATTATCCACTGTCCAAAATCGTAGATATATCTCCTTTAATAAGCTGTCATATTTACTTATCAAATTCAATTGGTTTCGGATTTATAAAACAGTGTTTATAAATTCATATATATATATATATATATATATATATATATATATTATAAAAACTTCAACTTATAAAATCCCTTAATTAACAAATTCTATTTATATCTCATTTAAATGCCAAAATCCAATTTATAAGTTAATTGCTTATAAATCTTTTATTTTACAAAATCTATTCATTTTATAACTTCACAATTTATAAATCTACAAATTTCATTCACTTATGAAATCCATTTATATTTCATTTTAACACTTTAAAAAACTCGTTCTATAATTCCAATATTTTATTTATAAATATCAATTTTATAAATATTTTATATAAACCATTTATAATAATTTAAAAATCCCAATTTAAATCATTTTACAAATTAATCAACTACTTATTTCAAAAATCACATTTCGGTTATATTTCAAAAATCATAATTTTTATAACATTAAAATTATGACGTTTATTTATTTAAAATGAATCAATTCCAAAATTCAATAAAATGTATACTTTCAAAAATCACTTGAAAATCCTTTTAAATTCGAAATCGTTACTTTAGCATTTTTAAAACTCCAAAAATAGGCCCAATGCTGCAACAACACCAATACATCAACCACGGCATCCGAACATCATATATCGATATGATAACAGAATATATCGCAAATATCTGTAAATAAATCGGTACTGTTGAGGAATTCCGTTGGATCCCTCCAACCTGTTTCACTGCATCCACAAATGTTAGCACAATACCAATCCTGTTTCAAGACGGGATATCACGGTACATGGGTTTATATATAAAATATTAACCGCTATTATGCGGCGCAATAGGGTCTCATCCGCTATATAATGCGGGAAATCAACTCCAAGTACATATATAATACCAATTCCACTTCGTGGTGGAATATCGCGGTATATGGGTTTAATATAATAACCTCCGCTTAATATGAGGCATATAGGGTCTCATCCGCTATATAATGCGGGAAAATCAACTCCAACTACATATATAATACAATTCCACTTCAAGGTGGAATATCGCGGTATATGTGTTTAATATAATAACCTCCGCTTAATATGCGGCATATAGGGTCTATTTCAATACAACAAATAGCAACCATCATTCAATCACACAATCAAGCAATTTAAAATCTAACTATTTAAAATTTAAATCGAAACAAATTCGATTGAGTGAGATGTTCTCATCTTGTTTCCAATAACAGTTGCAGGGTTCTATTTCAAATAAAATTAAACATGCATTTAATTTTACCCAAAATTCTCACTAGCTCTAATCAACTCCAATCCAGCTCCATCGCGTAGTGCTCATCAATACGATTCGAAGCAATTCGTTTCGTGTGAAACGGACCACGTATGACAAAGTTATACACTTTTAAACATTACACGAATTTAAATAATATAATTTACCATTTTCTATTTTTATAACCTTAAACCTATCGCAGCCGTTCATTTTGCGTTGATGAGATCTGGTCGCGCGTTGATGCTTCTTCTCCCTCTAGTTTTCACGCGCGTATGAACCCATTTTGGACGTTCGAACCCTAATTATCGCGACTACGATGAACGTCGATGAGTTGATCCGTTGCCACCATCGAATAATTCTAGCCGAGATCCACCTTCGGCACGAATCTCATGCAACTCGGTCTCCATCTCTAGATGATAAACGTGAACGAACACGGTGCATTCAAGCTTGATTTTCAGTTGATTTTCTCAATGAAAATCGATCATCCCCGTATGGATTTGTGGATCTCACTTAGATCTACAATGTTGCAGTTGATGGTTTCTGATAAAGTGGATGGATTTAGAGAGATTGAGGGGAGAAATTTCAAAAGATATCGGCCGTTAAAAATCAAGTGGCGGCTGTAACCAGAAACCCTAGGGTTTGTGCAAAATGAAAGAAATGAGGTCCTTATATAGAAAATTATGCGACACTATTCACCCGAAATTTTTCCGAACTCGAAACGAAGCATGCCGCCTGGCGTTTATAATGTTTTACCCCTATTTCGAACACAATGCAATATATATCGGGATCCAATTCGATCAAATTTGAAAGATTGGTTTTCGAATCGACTATTTAAATTTAAAATTCACTTTAACGGATTTCGGTGCGTTTTAGCTTGCCCCGGACAAACCTTAAGTCCGATTGATACGAAATTTGAAACCATACAATAATTTAACATTACGGATCTAATAAAACTGGTTTCGTCGAAATCCAAGAATGTTTGAAAAATGACTATTTTCACTCGTCAATTAAATATTAAAATATTCAATTTCCACAAATTAACTTTTAATTCAATTTTAAAAGTTCTATAACATCATTCTAACTCCAATATGATTTAATATAACTTTACAAATCACTTTAAATCACATTAAACCCAATTTCCAATTATTTCTGTAATTTCAAATATTAAATTATCGATTTAATTATCCAATTAAATCTAGATATTCGAAATAAAATTTATTCGACTTACAAATTTTACTTGTTAATATTTAAAATCAATTAAATATACGAATTTCAAATGACAGAAATTCTTGGTCATTACATCGAATGATCCTGTCACTAATATCTGTGTACCGTTTTGATCGTCTCATCGTGATAATCACCTCAGTATACTCATTTCTGTGGTTTGAGGTCCGGGATGCGACGGAAACGATGAAAAGGTACGTCATATTGGTACCACAAATTGTGACGTTAGCTTCCCTTTGCCTATGAAAATTTGAACGTGTTTCTGTGTTTTGTTTCATTATTTGCTTACGTTTACATTTATTTATCGTGAACTGTTCATTCCTAAGGTAATAGCTAGCCTCTGTTACAATTTATAGCTGGTTTCCACTTACGTTATAATATATATATATATATTTCTTTTATTGTGCATTCATCGTTTCCTAAACCAACTCATCTTCACGATTTCTCGAATCCTCCTAACTGCTCCACCATTTTCCTTTTCTTTCTTCGTCTCCCTGCGATAACCAAACACATGCACCCTAAAACACTCACCGTTGGCTCGTGCAACCCTGTCTCCTGCTTCTCAGCCAAGCAACCGACCTAACCCACATCCTCCTCATTTTTCATGTCCACCTCTCATGGCCAGCACACCCCCTACCTCGATGCGAGCACCCCACCAAGCCTCCAATCTTCTGCCCCATCGTGCACCTCCCTCGCCGGCTCCATCGCCTTGCCGAGCCTTCGCCTATGCCAGTCTCTGCCGCCATCGCCTTGCCGAGCATCTTCCCACAACCACTCCGTCCATTCTCTCTCTTGCTTCCTCTCTCTGTCATTTGCCAGCTTGCTCTGGTCTATCTCGGTTAGTGATCTCCTCTTACATATCGTATAATATATATATAATAGGCTACTGGAGATATGTTTGTATCCTATTGTTTGATTTAAAGGATATAATGAATACTTATAAGTGTTTAAAATTTATATGTGTTTAATATATATGTGTGTGTAAGATATCCAAAATGTTAGCAGGAATATGAAAGTTATAGTATATATAAGAATTTCTATAAGTACTTATCCTTTTCTTTTAATGTGTACGGAATATTTAATTGATTTTAAGTATTTAAAGGTAAATTATCAACTTAAATTACGAATATCATAATTTATTTGACAAGCAAATTGTGAATTAAATAATTTGGAGTGGTATAAAATATGAAAACTGAGATTTTAAGCCGGCTAAAAATAATTTGAAGGCTTGTAAAATTTATATTGATAGTACAGAGAATAATAAAAGTTGTAAAATTGAATTTAATAGTGAATTGTTCAGTTTTGAAAATTTTATTGTTTAAATTGAATTTAAAAATAGCCTTCCCGGGCGCAGTCTCGGAATTTGACGAAACCAGTTCCATTGGATCCGTAGTATTAAATTATTATAGGGTTTCAAAGTCCGTTTTGATCGAAGCTAGTGTGTGCGTGTTCGACATATAAACGCGCTTAAATCTATATCGAAAATTCAAAACGATTTAAATTTAAAAATATTCCTTACCTTGACTGGTCAAATAAAATTGAACGTCAGAATTTATTCGCTTTCTACTCGAGCACTGTAGTAAGCATCTCCAAACCGTTTCTCTCTTTAATATTAATAGCCAAAATTAAGTAAAAAATAAAAGTAAATAAAAAACAAAAATAATATATAATAACTAAATAAAAATATAGAAGAGAAGCTTCAAGTGCAAGCTTTAGCCACGTCTAATAAATAAACTTTCTCCCTCATTTTCGATTTTTGCACCGAAGCAGATCCTTACTTTTCGTTCCAATTAGATCTCGTTCATAAAAAAAAGGGGGGCCGAGCCCTTTTCGTTTCTTACTGATCTCGAGAGACATATAAAAAAAAATGGCGAACACCCTTGTAAACATCACCGAATCTTCGTGAGTAGGTTCGAAGTCGATTCGATCCTTATTGAAAGTAGAGAGAGGAGGGTGGAGGCACGGCTGAAGCGAAGCACAAATCGTCTTGAGGAGCGAAGGGAGCGACTCCTAGGGCATCGTCGCGAGATAGGAAGCTCGGTGGTTGATCGCGAGAACTTTCGTGGAAGGGGGGAAGGCTTTGTGAGGATGGAGTGAGTATTTTTGTCGCTGTCGTTAGGATTTGGCGACGTTTCTAGGGCCGCGTTCGTAGCCATGGGATTGAAGGCAATCGAGTAACGTAATCTCGTGAGCAAGGCAGCAGGTATGAGTTTTTCCAATTTGTTATTTAACTTAATTTATATATACAGTAGGTATATAAAAATGTTTATACCTGAACAATTTATAATGGATAATAAATAGGTAATAAATTGAAGATGTTTATTTGAAAACTATTTTATCAGAGGATCTATGTTTGGGATTTCTATAAATAATTGTCTGTGACAGAGTCTATTCAGGAACTAACGTAGTTTAATTTTATCAAAGGGTCTATAAAAATGTTTATTCAAATTTAAATTTGAATGTATGAATATGTATAAGTTAGGGAAATTATAAACAGTAAAGTAGAAATTTGTTTTGCTATTTACTGAAATGAAAAGGAAAATATGTATTAAGATAATTAATTTGTTTTATAGACATTTTTAATTTGTTTTAGTTTCTGAAAACTAATTTCTTAAACAAAAAATTGATTTAAATAAAATCATTGTTAATTAAGTTTAAATTATCAAATGGGAATTAATTAGCGCGATTGAACAAATATTAATAAAACATCTAATGATTTTACAAGGTCTAAAGTAGAGAAACAAGCTGGATTGAAAGTGGATTGGAATGGTCTACAAATTTTAAGTCAAAGGTGAGTTAATCTCACTCAGTTTAAATTAAATTTAAATGATTAAATTTGAATAATTGTTTGAATGGCTGAATTGATTGATGTGATATAGTATGATATTTTGGAATTGGCATATTATATGGTGCTAACATTTGTGGATGCAGGGAAAACAGGTTGGAGGGATCCAACTGGACCCCTCACATATATTTAAATTATTCAATATTCTCTGTTGTGATTATTTGATATCCTATGATGAGTTATCTTGGAATATTGAATGTTGTGATTTGATTGGATATTCGGTTATAATGAATTCCCAAAATTTATGAATTGGATTGTTGAAAAGGAATTAAACGGAAGTAAATTTGTAAGCGAAATAATTATAGAAAGTTTGAATAAATTAAGAACGAATTGAAAAGTAATATGAAAATAATACTAAATAACTTCGAGTATGAAGAGGAATGGAATTTTGAATAAAATGAAATTGATGAATTGTAAACTTAAGTTATATCAATTAAAGAAATAAAGAATTATTTTAATATTTAAAGTTTAAATTTATTTAAAGGAACGAAGAAGTAATTGAGAAATCTAAAAATTGGAATAAAGAAAATGAGATCTGAAATTAATAAATTCTGAATTTAAAGGGAATAAATTGGAAATCAATTTGGAAAATTGATTTAAGTGATTGAAGCTAGGATTTTACTCTGGATAACCAAGTACATGTTTAAAGTAAATTCTTAAATAAATTTAAAGGTTTTAAAGATGTTGTAAAAAGCAAGTTTTAGAAAATTTATTATTTCTAATATTAAAATTTTAAGGTAAGTATTTCCTCAAATCTATTATAGTAGTAATTATTTAAAAACTGACTTGGTATTTTGTTTCAAAAGTGGAAATCTAGTTTTATATTTTATTAAGTAACTTTATTTTCAAATATTAATATAAGATGTATTTTTAACAAATTATTAAAGTAGTTTAATATAAATGTTTTAAAAGTATATATTTCTAAGTAAAGTGTTTTAAATTATTTTTAAATCTAGTTTTGTAGTTGGTGATTTCAGAGGAGATAGAAAATATTTGGGAAAGTTGATTCTGAAAAGAATGAGG
Source organism: Allium cepa (assembly GCA_030765085.1). NCBI lineage: Eukaryota > Viridiplantae > Streptophyta > Magnoliopsida > Asparagales > Amaryllidaceae > Allium > Allium cepa. Next base: position 182,490,410 of record CM060940.1, read on the forward strand.
GATTTGAAACTGTTTTCAAAGGATTGGAAATAGAAATATATCTTGTGAAGATATTTCTGGAGATTAATAAATAATTTGGGAAATTATTTATTGGTTGATGGTTGTTTGTGAATATTAATTGATAGTTAAATCACCGACTATCAATATTGGACAAATGCGTTGATCGTTTTGAAGAGACCGGGATCGAGATTAATTTCTCGAAAACCACTTCGATCCGGTTTGTACGTTTCGTGCGGAAAACGTGTTCGGAGTCGAAGATGGAGCAATGAAGTGCAAGGGCTAGTCGCTACTAATCCTGAGGATATTTCCAAAATGGATGTAGTAGGAATAGTGCCTTCGGTTCCGTTCTAACCCGGGACGGACTTGTATGGATGAATGCTTGCGAAACATCGTCAGGTGGACGATAGGCATTCTAAGTGAAAACGTTCTAAAGTTAACGTTTAGCCTCAAGCCTCACCAAATGGGAATGAATGAAAATCAGGGGATATGCAGCAAGGTTAGGTGGGTCATGCCCAAGCAGGACAAGATAATTCCCCTGTCTAGATGTCCCTTATATACTTCGGCTTAGTGGGTGGTTGGTCGCTCCAACCACGGGGTTTATCTTGTTCGGGACTGTTCAGTAAGGAATGGTTCTGGCCTTGTGTTGCAGGGGATGAAGGGAGTAATCCTCGGTACGGTGATCTAGGCCCCGTACTGTGATAGGTGGTACCCCAATGCCTAGTCATTGTTGGAAACCCATTCTCCCTACGAGCCTTTTACGAGTTTGGTTTGTATTACCCACTTCGGTGGCTAGTAGCTGGAATTTAATCATGTAACAATTTCGGCTATTTTATAAGTATTTGTATATAGATCCTATTATAATATCAGAGGATTTCTATAAAAATTGTTTTAGCTATCCTAAGGTAAAAACTTGACATGTTTATTTATGGCGTGGTCTTACAAGAAGCTTTTGTTTTCAAAGGATTTTTGAAACTTTAATAATCAATTGGGTGTGATTTTCTCACGCTGGTAATCCAGACTGACTCGGGTATTATTTAACTGTAATGCTCGGGTCAGACCGAGTATTATAGGATACATGTTATGATGCTGTGGAGCTCAGGAGACGAGCTGGATGACGATACGTATTCCCGTACTTGTATATATATATTATTCCGCTGTATTTGAGTTGTTGTGTATCCATTGTATTGTATTGATGTGAGCTATGACTGATGTACTCTGATGATGTAGTGTATGTAGACAGATATATTTGATTTTGAGTAAAGATTATTTATTATCTATTATATTTTATTCCGCTGCGATGGTTAGATTCTGTTGTTGTTTTCAATTCTCTTCTTCTACCTCTTCTTCTTAAATCCAAATGGTTCGTATTTCTATGCAACTTGAGTTGATTGTTGTAGAGTAGTGTTAACTCAAGGGGTACGGATTTGTGGGCTGTTACAGTTGGTATCAGAGCTTAGGTTAGTGATAACCTTGGCTCTGGCGGGAATTACTCATTTAAAATAGAGTCTATGTACTCTAATGAGTTTGAGCGTATTAATAGATATGAGCGCGTATTTGTTAGTGAATGTAAATTGTTTTAATATTGTGTTGATTGATTTATTGAGTGGCATATGAACCTTCGTCGACACAGTCTGCGCAACTGTATCGAAGGGGTTTCTAAACACTTGAATAGAACAATTGACACGGTATTGTTTTAAATGTGGGTAAATGAAATAATTTTACCCAAAAATATATCTTCGATATAAAGAAAGTATTTGTAAGCCATTTAGCTAATATATGGTTGCTTGGATGTTAGGAAAGATAATATTAAAGTATTATCATTTTAAAGCGAAATTTAAATAGAAATTGTGAATATAATCAAAGATTGAGAAGATAAATTCAATTATGAAATGAAATTTATAAATGTGAATTATAAATGTAAATTATAAATTGAAATATAAAAAAATGAGAATTTGTATGAACATAAGCTATGCAAATGAATTATAGAAGAAAAAAAAATTGATTTAAGCAAGATTTGGAAATTTAAATCTCGAAAACTTGGAAGTGTTTTGAAGATAAAGGATAGCATTGTTTTGGAGATATTTCTGAAAGGGAATTGTTATAAATGGATTTTGGAAGTAATATAGCATTGAAATCACTTGGATTATTGGGAAATAATTCTGATTGATGACGGCCGCATCATCAGTATTCATTTTCGAATTTCTAAGTGAAGAATTGCTACCAAATTGATTTGTTTAGCAAAGCAGATGTTTTTGAAAATTTCAAAGGAAATTTGTTGGAAATAAAAGCCAGGATTAGATTCAAATTTTTGAGAAATGTGGTTTGAGATATTGGAGATTTCAAAATGATTTGAAGCCAAAGCCGAGAGTTTAAAAATCCTGATGAGATAAATTGTAAGCTTATAAGATTGAGTTGAGTTTTAAATCAGGAAGGAAATATAGATTTTGAATGTTGGAATTAAAATTTAAAGAGAAAAGTTGAAAATGAAATTAACTTGGATTTGAAAAAAAAAATTTGACTGGATTGAAATTAATTGAATAAGCTGAAAGAATATCCAATTGTATTCGAATTGAGTTGAAATCGAATTGAGTTAAATAAATCCGAGTTAAAGTAAAATTGAGTTGGGATGAGAATTCAATTGAATAAATTAATGAAATTAAATTCTTACCTGAATAAATGGAAACTAAGTTGGATAAGGATTGGGTTGAAATAAATAAATAGAAGGCTTGAGTTAAAAATAAAAGGTGAATATATTCAAGCTTATGATGAATGGAATTGTATAAAACAATAAGTGGTAACTTATAAAATTTAAAATGGAATACAAAGCCCAAATTTAATATTTTGATGAATTGCAAAATGTAAAGAAAATCCAAACTTGAATCATAAACTAAATTGAACTAAGAAAATTTAATGGAGTGATGTTTGGAGTTAAAAATTCAAGTGTTGGATTATGAATAAGGGGAGAACTAATTGGATAATAAATTAGTTAATGGAATTGAATTATAAGTTTATGATAAAGTTTGGAAATAAACTCAAGTTATAAATTAAAATGGATTCAAATTGTTGATGAAGTGAAAGAAATTGAGAATGAAACTGAATTGTGAGTTAATAATTGAATGATAAATTAACGGTGAATAATAAAACCAGAACTTGAGTTATTAATTAAAATTAGACTTGAGGTGTTAACAAAATAAATATAATTTGGAAGTATAGAATAAAAATGAAATGGATTAAAATAGTAATGGTATGAATTGCAAATAAAATCCAAATAAGTGGAAGTAAATTGGAGATGGCCATGTAATCAATTAAATGAGTTGGATCTGAAAAGTTAAATTTGATATTAACCAATCAAATGAAGTTGCAGATTTGAATTGAGATTTGATTGGGAGAGAATTAAGTTGAATAAGAAAATTTACTTGAAAATAAAATGAGCTTAAGTATAAAATTGGAGTGAATAAACTTAAGCTAAAGGATGAAAGGAGTTAGATTGAATTCAACTTAAAATTTAAGTTAATAATAGTGAATTGGATTTAAATCAAGTAGGAATAAATTTTAATTGAAATAATAAAATTCGTTGTGATGCCGATAATATTTAATGGAGTGAAAATGCTTAAATAAATAGTTGTAAACCATTTAAATTATTAAGGGATTGAAATAACTTAAGATAATAAGGAAAATGGAATGTTTAGAGTTTATTAGAATGGTTTAAGTGAATGTGGATAGACTAATTATATTGAATACATACGTGATGGAATAAATAAGAATCAAATGAAATGTGGTTTAAATAAGTTGAGAAATGGTTATTGAATGAAATAGCTCGGATTGTCTTCGAGCTAAATAAAATAGTTTGGAATAAACAAATATGGAATGAAATGAAAATAAATGGATAGTAAATGAAATTTAAATGGAATGTGTCGAGCTAAATAAATGATTGTGAATGGGTTAAAATAAAGGGGAAATTTAATTGGCAATTAAGATGAACCTAGGTTGTAAATGGTTTTGAATAAACTAATTTGATTAATAAAATGAAATGCAAGTAAATGAATTAAAATTTGAAATGCAACGAAACTAAGAATATATGGATTGTGAATAAATCCGAAATGGAATAGAATTAAGTATAAATTGAGTTGGAGTCAATTTAAATTGGTTATAAACATAAATACTTATTTATTCACATAAATATTGTCAAATTGCATAGAATAAATTGTCATTGGATGTAAATGGAAGTAATTAAAATTCTATGAGTTGGTGGAAGTAAAATAAATTTATTTTGAAAGCAATTGAATTAAATATGAGTTCATTTTGCTTAAAAATAAATTAAATGTAAGAAATTGAGTTTTAAACCATTCAAATTAATGAAGTTATATACAAATGGATTGAAAAACATTCACATTGGATGAGAATGGTTTATAAATTAATTGAAACAGTTGAATTAGCATGAAACTATATTAATTGCTTACGGAAAAATGTTTGGTATGAGATTCTTTTAGAATTCATATGTTTTAACTATTGTAAATAAGTGAAATATAGTTAAACTGCATATATTTGGCACTTACATGTTTAAATTGAGTAAGTACAGGTACCTGGAAGCCATGTGGCTGGATTTGGGTTGGGCTATTTGCTAAAAATAATAAGCTGCTTGCTTAAAATGCTAAATAAGGTACGCCTACGCAATAAAAATAGGAAATATGAACTGTTTTTGGTTTTTCCGACCGTGTGGGTTGATGTATATATATTTATCTCTTTTGTCAAATTGCAAAAGCTCCTCCGTACAAAGGGGACTCTGCCAAAAAATTTCAGAAATTTTGGGAGTTAGAAATTTTTTGAAAATTTTGGAGAATTTTGTTAACGACAAACAAATTCAAATTGGAAACTAAAATAAGTTAGTAAATGAAACTAATTTAAAGTGATGACATGAATTAGTAATAAATGACAAACAAAATTTATATATGCAGAGTTAAAGATAAATTGAATTCATATGCAAATGAAAGTATCAATTTGAATAGGATAGATATAAACTAATATGGTAAGGTGAAAATAAATAAAGGAACATATAAAATGCTTATACTAAACTTAAGAAAGGTAAGGGTCAATTCTTAATTGGAAATTGAATATTGCGAATATATTCTAAGTTGATATTTGGAAGAATATTTGAAGTTGATAAAATGTTTTAGACTGTTGTGATTGGATATTAGTACTAAGCAAGTATGCAGGTACTATAAAGGAAAAAGAAATTTGATTTGATATCAAAAGATAAAATTTGAAATGCTCGACAAAAGGTATGTATTTAAATTTGGTGTGAAATTTGATTGGGATTTTGGATTGAGCCACTTGGTTTTTTGTTTTCTTTTTGGATTTGGGAGGCCGTAGAGCCATTTTGTAGTAGTACCGAGCTAGCCGCGCAAAGGAGACGCTGGCGAAATTTTTCGAGAATTTAGTGAGTTAGAAAAATTTTAAGAAAATTTTGATAATTCAAAATTTGTTTTAAGATTAAAACTGGAAGGGTTGAGCAAATAGATTGTTGCAAACTAGGGAAAGGTTTGGAAAGTTAATAAGATGATAATGGTCTTTTATAAGAGATAGTTGGTAAGTTGTTGAATTGTTAGGAGCTGTTTGGTTTTGGAAAAGTAACGGGTTTTGGGACCATTCTTCCTGATTAGTAATTTCGGGGACGAAATTCTTTAAAGGGGGGAGGAATGTGACGACCCGGAATTTTTAAGCATTTAAAATCCGAATATTTAATTGATTTTAAGTATTTAAAGGTAAATTATCAACTTAAATTACGAATATCATAATTTATTTGACAAGTAAATTGTGAATTAAATAATTTGGAGTGGTATAAAATATGAAAACTGAGATTTTAAGCCGGCTAAAAATAATTTGAAGGCTTGTAAAATTTATATTGATAGTACAGAGAATAATAAAAGTTGTAAAATTTAATTTAACAGTGAATTGTTCAGTTTTGAAATTTTTATTGTTTAAATTGAATTTAAAAATAGCCTTCCGGGGCGCAGTCTCGGAATTTGACGAAACCAGTTCCATTGGATCCGTAGTATTAAATTATTATAGGGTTTCAAAGTCCGTTTTGATCGGAGCTAGTGTGTGCGTGTTCGACATATAAACGCGCTTAAATCTGTATCGAAAATTCGAAACGATTTAAATTTAAAAATATTCCTTACCTTGACTGGTCAAATAAAATTGAACGTCGGAATTTATTCGCTTTCTACTCGAGCACTGTAGTAAGCATCTCCAAACCGTTTCTCTCTTTAATATTAATAGCCAAAATTAAGTAAAAAAATAAAAATAAATAAAAAACAAAAATAATATATAATAACTAAATAAAAATATAGAAGAGAAGCTTCAAGTGGAAGCTTTAGCCACGTCTAATAAACAAACTTTCTCCCTCATTTTCGATTTTTGCACCGAAGCAGATCCTTCCTTTTCGTTCCAATTAGATCTCGTTCATAAAAAAAAATGGGGGCCGAGCCCTTTTCGTTTCTTACTGATCTCGAGAGACATATAAAAAAAAAATGGCGAACACCCTTGTAAACATCGCCGAATCTTCGTGAGTAGGTTCGAAGTCGATTCGATCCTTATCGAAAGCAGAGAGAGGAGGGGGGAGGCATGGCTGAAGCGAAGCACAAATCGTCTTGAGGAGCGAAGGGAGCGACTCCTAGGGCATCGTCGCGAGATGGGAAGCTCGGTGGTTGATCGCGAGAACTGTCGTGGATGGGGGGAAGGCTTTGTGAGGATGGAGTGAGTATTTTTGTCGCTGTCGTTAGGATTTGGCGACGTTTCTAGGGCCGCGTTCGTAGCAATGGGATTGAAGGCAATCGAGTAACGTAATCTCTTGAGCAAGGCAGCAGGTATAAGTTTTTCCAATTTGTTATTTAACTTAATTTATATATACAGTAGGTATATAAAAATGTTTATACCTGAACAATTTATAATGGATAATAAATAGGTAATAAATTGAAGATGTTTATTTGAAAACTATTTTATCACAGGATCTATGTTCGGGATTTCTATAAATAATTGTCAGTGACAGGGTCTATTTAGGAACTAACGTAGTTTAATTTTATCAAAGGGTCTACAAAAATGTTTATTCAAATTTAAATTTGAATGTATGAATATGTATAAGTTAGGGAAATTATAAACAGTAAAGTAGAAATTTGTTTTGCTATTTACTGAAATGAAAAGGAAAATATGTATTAAGATAATTAATTTGTTTTATAGACATTTTTAATTTGTTTTAGTTTTTGAAAACTAATTTCTTAAACAAAAAATTGATTTAAATAAAATCAATGTTAATTAAGTTTAAATTATCAAATGGGAATTAATTAGCGCGATTGAACAAATATTAATAAAACATCTAATGATTTTACAAGGTCTAAAATAGAGAAACAAGCTGGATTGAAAGTGGATTGGAATGGTCTACAAATTTTAAGTCAAAGGTGAGTTAATCTCACTCAGTTTAAATTAAATTTAAATGATTAAATTTGAATAATTGTTTGAATGGCTGAATTGATTGATGTGATATAGTATGATATTTTGGAATTGGCATATTATATGGTGCTAACATTTGTGGATGCAGGGAAAACAGGTTGGAGGAATCCAACTGGACCCCTCACATATATTTAAATTATTCAATATTCTCTGTTGTGATTATTTGATATCCTATGATGAGTTATCTTGGAATATTGAATGTTGTGATTTGATTGGATATTCGGTAATAATGAATTCCCAAAATTTATGAATTGGATTGTTGAAAAGGAATTAAACGGAAGTAAATTTGTAAGCGAAATAATTATAGAAAGTTTGAATAAATTAAGAACGAATTGAAAAGTAATATGAAAATAATACTAAATAACTTCGAGTATGAAGAGGAATGGAATTTTGAATAAAATGAAATTGATGAATTGTAAACTTAAGTTATATCAATTAAAGAAATAAAGAATTATTTTAAAATTTAAAGTTTAAATTTATTTAAAGGAACGAAGAAGTAATTGAGAAATCTAAAAATTGGAATAAAGAAAATGAGATCTGAAATTAATAAATTCTGAATTTAAAGGGAATAAATTGGAAATCAATTCGGAAAATTGATTTAAGTGATTGAAGCTAGGATTTTACTCTGGATAACCAAGTACATGTTTAAAGTAAATTCTTAAATAAATTTAAAGGTTTTAAAGATGTTGTAAAAAGCAAGTTTTAGAAAATTTATTATTTCTAATATTAAAATTTTAAGGTAAGTATTTCCTCAAATCTATTATAGTAGTAATTATTTAAAAAGTGACTTAGTATTTTGTTTCAAAAGTGGAAATCTAGTTTTATATTTTATTAAGTAACTTTATTTTCAAATATTAATATAAGATGTATTTTTAACAAATTATTAAAGTAGTTAAATATAAATGTTTTAAAAGTATATATTTCTAAGTAAAGTGTTTTAAATTATTTTTAAATCTAGTTTTGTACTTGGTGATTTCAGAGGAGATAGAAAATATTTGGGAAAGTTGGTTCTGAAAAGAATGAGGGATTTGAAACTGTTTTCAAAGGATTGGAAATAGAAATATATCTTGTGAAGATATTTTTGGAGATTAATAAATAATTTGGGAAATTATTTATTGGTTGATGGTTGTTTGTGAATATTAATTGATAGTTAAATCACCGACTATCAATATTGGACAAATGCGTTGATCGTTTCGAAGAGACCAGGATCGAGATTAATTTCTCGAAAACCACTTCGATCTGGTTTGTACGTTTCGTGCGGAAAACGTGTTCGGAGTCGAAGATGGAGCAGTGAAGTGCAAGGGCTAGTCCCTACTAATCCTGAGGATATTTCCAAAATGGATGTAGTAGGAATAGTGCCTTCGGTTCCGTTCGAACCCGGGACGGACTTGTATGGATGAATGCTTGCGAAACATCGTCAGGTGGACGATGGGCATTCTAAGTGAAAACGTTCTAAAGGTAACGTTTAGCCTCAAGCCTCACCAAATGGGAATGAATGAAAATCAGGGGATATGCAGCAAGGTTAGGTGGGTCATGCCCAAGCAGGACAAGATAATTCCCCTGTCTAGATGTCCCTAATATACTTCGGCTTAGTGGGTGGTTGGTCGCTCCAACCACGGGGTTTATCTTGTTCGGGACTGTTCAGTAAGGAATGGTTCCGGCCTTGTGTTGTAGGGGATGAAGGGAGTAATCCTCGGTACGGTGATCTAGGCCCCGTACTATGACAGGTGGTACCCCAGTGCCTAGTCATTGTTGGAAATCCATTCTCCCTACGAGCCTTTTACGAGTTTTGTTTGTATTACCCACTTCGGTGGCTAGTAGCTGGAATTTAATCATGTAACAATTTCGGCTATTTTATAAGTATTTGTATATAGACCCTATTATAATATTAGAGGATTTCTATAAAAATTGTTTTAGCTATCGTAAGGTAAAAACTCGACATGTTTATTTGTGGCGTGGTCTTACGAGATGCTTTTGTTTTCAAAGGATTTTTGAAACTTTAATTATCAATCGGGTGTGATTTTCTCACGCTGGTAATCCATACTGACTCGGGTATTATTTAACTGTAATGCTCGGGTCAGACCGAGTATTATAGGATACAGGTTATGATGCTGTGGAGCTCAGGAGACGAGCTGGACGACGATACTTATTCCCGTACTTGTATATATATATTATTCCGCTGTATTTGAGTTGTTGTGTATCCATTGTATTGTATTGATGTGAGATGTGACTGATGTACTCTGATGATGTAGTGTATGTAGAAAGATATATTTGATTTTGAGTAAAGATTATTTATTATCTATTATATTTTATTCCGCTGCGATGGTTAGATTCTGTTGTTGTTTTCAATTCTCTTCTTCTACCTCTTCTTCTTAAATCCAAATGGTTCGTATTTCTGTGCAACTTGAGTTGATTTTTGTAGAATAGTGTTAACTCAAGGGGTACGGATTTGTGGGCTGTTACACACTAGTGTATCTTTGCCAGTTGTATATATATTATAATAATAACATAAGTTGACTTATATATTAGTTATATATATAGAAGTATTGTATTTATACTGTTATAAGTTTATAAAGTTATAAATGTTGTTTGTTTAATATATAAATAAGTTGCGTGTCAGTACATATTAAGTCTGTAGTATAAGTTAATCTGTTGTTATATACTATATATTTTGTTCTAAGTTATATATTTTATAAGTGGTATAAATGTATACTTTATTTTATAAGCATGAGTAAATATAAATTTGAAAATAAACATACGTTTTAAATCGATTTCATAATAATAATATATGTATTCATTTCAGTTTATATCAACTGATTCAATCGTTCTCATCGATTTTTCATTATTAGCTTTGTCCGTCGTGCCTGCTTTCTTCATTGAATCATGTCCATCTAGCGTTGCTTTGGATTCCGCAGCTCATTCTTCGTCGAATCTCTCCCTAACCTTGAAAGGTGAGCAATCACTCATGATTAACGTTCTTATATTTATTAAATTTGATTTTAATTGAAACGACAATTAAAATATGCTGTTGTAGTTATTTAAATTGTTATATATCTGTAACTGTTCACCTGTGGGATATGACACCATATCCTATTATTTATATTATATTGTTATTGATGATATTTTTCTGTTATATTATTATTATATCTATTATTATTATCACTCTACAAGTTCCCTGTTAGTATAGAATTCACTATGGGTTGAAATGCTACATACCCGAACGATCTGTAGAATAGGAGAAAATCGTTATGGGTTGAAATGATAAACCCAATCGATTTTCATTCGAATTGAATTTGGGATTACGGGTTGAAATGATATCTACCCATATATATTTAAATTTCGGATTGAATGATATATATCTGTACCCCTTGACCATGGGATAGAAATTTTATACACACACCGTTGGTCTCTATATATATATATATATATATATATATATATATATATATATATATATATATATTGAAAAAGATTTCTATGGTTTTGAAAAGAAATATATATGGTTTTATCTAATATTGAAATTCTTTTATATATAAATATGTTTAATATAAAGTAGATTTAATAATAGACTTTAATTTAATAAAGTTTGACTTAATTAATATCATATGTTTAAGTATTAAATTTGAAATAGATTTTCAATGATTTGTATAAATATAGGAAGATAAGATTGAATCGATTGAAATTGTATTTTATTAAGAATTTCTCTTAATTAAATAAAATTGAAATTTATTGAATTTGAGGTTTAAGATATGATTTTATAACCTGATTTTTTATTTAAACTGATTAAGTGAATATTTCAAGTTTACATAAATTGAAGGAAATCTTTATTTAATGTAATTTAAATGATATTGGATTATTAAGTGAATAATTCAAAACTAAATAAAAATGAAGTAATTAGGTGTATATGAAATTTATCAAATTTAGTTTTGAAACGTGGCATATTTAAAGCCTTGAAATCCGCTGTAATTTAAATGATTTAAAGGTATAGTTAAATCTGTATTCGAAATTGGTATAATTTGAATTTGTTTACTTGGAAATTAAATTGAATTGAAATTGAAAAATTAAGATTGAATTAAACTTGAATTTGAGATTAGAGTTGATTTGAATCGATTTGTGAAATTTTATGAAATTATAAATATTTTACTTTATAAACCATTTTATATATATACTATTTCAATGTAAACTATTTTAAATAGTATTATTAATACTTAAACTGTTTAAGTGATGGAAGTTATGTTTTCAAAGAGGTTTGTTTTCAAGATTGTTATAACTTTGAAAGTAGTATAATTTGGAAATATATATATATATTTGAAGTGGAAATGATATGGGTTTGAAGTATAAATTATTTTGAAATGACCACGGTGCTATAATGACATTCGGTTGTTAATAACGCATATTTCTGCATAGTAGAAAGTTCCACGAATCTTTAGAGGGTAGTTATCCCAAACATCCTTTAAGTTATTTGTATTTCAGTTGATATTTCACATGAGTTGGATTTATTGATATAAGAATGTTAATTCTGACTCGAGTGTTTTGTGTTTTGCTTTACGCTCAAGTCAGACTGAGTGATACAGCATTAGAGACTCAACTTTGGAGTTTGGAGCTTCGTTTGGAGATCCAACTATAGACTCAGATTTCATCTTTCCAGTTGATTTGTTCAGAGAGGTCATCTGTTTGTATTCGAGGCTTCAGCTTATTTGAGATATTATGCTGTATTTTATTTCTAACTCTGATGTTTATATAGTAGCTTCATGAACTACTATTCATTTTGTTCCCGCTGCATATTGTATATTACTCTATGTCTATGATTCTGGGATTTATTTATTTACTGTATATACTGAGTTTTGCCAAATATAAATTAACAATCTCGTATTTTTAGCAATTCAAATCTGACATATGTGGATGCGAATGGTTGAAAATATCGGGTCGTTACATCTATATATATACAATAAGTAGTTTAAAAAATAATAATTTATTTTTCAAATAAGTTTAAGTAGTCATTTAAAAATATCAAAACCCTTTTTATAAACATTAATAAAATCAATTTTCAAATCAGATTTTTAAAATTAGAATTTATTAAAATAAATATTAAGTATTTGAGAAATTCACTGTTCGATGTACTTCAATTCTACTAGTTCAAAATTTCATAGTTTGTATATAAAATTTTCCTTTTCAAAACAAACCTAAATTCTTAAAATTAAAGATATTTTAAAAAAAAAATTCAAATAACCAATTCAATTTATAATTCATGATATACAACCCATCGATTCCATTCCAACATCCTACCCATTTCCACTTTTTAAAAATAGTATCCACTAACCCTATTTTCATATTCTATTATAAATTCACGCTATGAATTTTATATTCCCAAATTTTCATCTATTATCGATTTTCTTTATTTATAAACATCGTTTATAAATTTATAACTTCTCTGATTTTCACTTTTATAAAAATAATCTCATTTATAAAATTCTATTTTATAAATCCAATTCCTCATAAATTCTATTCATTTCTGCTAATCTATTTTTAATATCGATTACAACTTCTTTTCATATTTTCCAGAAATATCATTTTAAAAATCCATCGTTTAAAAATCCTTTATATACATTATTTTAAAATCTCTATTTGAAATATTCTTATGAATAGTTAAATACAAAACCAAAATCAATTATTGTTTTATCCAAATTAATTTCTTAAAAATAATCCAAATTTCGATTTGAATATTTTTACAATCAAAACCTCCATTTAAATCTTTTAAATTCCAACAATAATACTTATGGTATATAAAACACCAAAGTTAGGCCAGTGCTACTATAGCATCCAATAATTCACACCACAACAGTAATCTATAACTGATTATTCTAACACATCATATATTATTATATATGAAAAAAATCAATATAAATTTGAGGAATCCAGTTGGATCCACTACAAGATAAATTGCCTTTTGTAACGCCAATTAATAACGCTCTATTTCATTGTGTTATTGTTTATCCTAATTTTTTTTATTTACAGTTAGGGTCTATTGCATAACACTTTCTACCTCAAATATTTTCTTTGGCCGCTTCCTCATCCAATTATTTTGTTTTTCCCTCCTTAAATTTTTCCCCTCTTCTCTTCTTCCCTCTTCCTCGAATTATCTTTTAGTTCTTTGCTCAAATCAATGGCTCAGATTTATCAATAAAGTCACCTCCGTCTCACTATTACAAATGCACCAGCCTCAGGCAACTTCTTCACGTTCTTGTCCCAATAAATACCATTAAACTCTTTAAAAAAATAAACAAATTGAAATGGAGAAGGTCAATGGAGGTTTAAATAGCTACTGGGAGCGTCGTGCCTACTCTCGCATCGACGGAGGTTCCGGTCATTGTCGACCGCAAGGCACCAGAATCAAGCTTGGCGGCGGCGCCGCCTCATGCCACCGCAGGCACTGCCTCACGCTACCGCTGGCGAATCAGGGTACCTATAAAGCTAAAGATACACTGTCTTCAATTTCGTTTATTTTTCACATAAGTTGAAATAAATATATGTGTTTCATAGAGAAAGAGAAACACAGTCTGAGTGCATAAAGCTAGAGAGAGAGAGCTAATGACGATGATTGACTGAAGTTGTTACTATTTTTCTCGATAAAACATTAGTTTTAGATCCATTTACTTAAAACGGGCTTAATTTATTCGATTTTGAGGTTGAGTTAATGCATTAATAAGAAAAAAAGTGGACTTATTAGTGGAAGATTGTGCTTTGCTGTATGTCCTTTTAGCCTTCTGAAGCTTGTGGAGAGCAATTTAATATGGATAAGTTCGTTGGGTATTTCCCTACTACAAATAAGATAAACCATCCTTCTTTATTTTAATCTGCATGTGCTGTTTCATTGTTGTTATTTGGGTAATTTGGTTCCTTGTTTTCCCTATATTCAAAACAAGAAGTTGGAATTGTTTGTATTAGTTCCATATGCTCGATTGGATAAATTTATGTCATTTATTTATCCCTACATTTCCGAATAGTTAAGGTTTAACAATGAGTTGGGTATGGTTGATCAATCGTTCAGTTATTGTTTGTTGATTCACATTTGTGTTTATTCATCTGTAGTTGAATTTTCTATGTATTGTTCAATTAATAAAGTTATAATATTTCATTTTGTTTTGTTATCTTAATTGATTGAAGAGAAGACAATTTATTTTGACATTTTGTTCTTATTTCGTAATTCAATGCTTGATGTCTTCAGCAAGTCTGAAAATAGGCATTGACTGCGTTCTTCATCTATATAACAAAGTACATCTCAATGCATATGAAAATTTTATACTGATTAAAGAATAGAATATATAACCGCATTTGGTTGCACTAATTAGTACAAATTTATAGTTGTGGTCCTTGCATGCTAAAATGTGATTGAAATTATGTTTTGTGCAGGATATTATTATAATAAACCCTTCAAAGAAAAATCCATTAGCATCAGAATGATTATTCTAGCTTTGGCAGTGATTACTATACTTTACATTGTTTCAATATCTTTAAAACAAGGAATCAGCAGCAATCTTGAGATACTACAAATAGAACAAGTAGAAAAACCATGTGTTCAGCCTAATTTTTTGCAGTCTGAAGTTACTTATGTTCACTATCTAGAACCTACTTCTTATGATTGGTAAATAAACCCAAAACTTAACGCTTTTGAATAATCTATTTTTTCTATACTTATTTTATCTAATTGGTAGAAATGTATGCAAATGCACACCTATTAGATTCTTTGCAATTTTATCGATGCAAAGGTATGGAAGTGGCTGGTTTCAGATATTGTTGAATAGCCATAATAATGTTAGCTCATATGGTGAGTTATTCTCAGTAAAAGAGAGGAGGAAAAACTTGACAACAATAACCACAACATTTGACAAAGTTTATAATCTTGATTGGTTTAACAGTTCTTCAAAAAATGAGTGCACGAATGTAGTTGTCTTTAAATGGATGTTGAATCAGGTACTTCTATAATTTATATTTATTTCTGCTTTCATAGAAAGCTTTTTGGCATGGATTTTGTAACTTGATCTTTCTTCTGATATAACAAAGCAAATGCAAATTTAAGGATCATACTGGTTGATGTTTTGGATGACTTAACAGAATTTAAATTCATATTATGTAGACATTCTAATATATGGATCGAAGCTAGTTTAGCAGATGATTTTATATGACTTTATGCTTAATGACGGATATTCATTTTTCTAACCCATGCTTTTGGCTTCCCAAGAGATGGACTAGCCAGTTTTTAGCTGATGCATATCTTTTAGGCTTTGAGTGCTGCTAGTGCAAATATAAAATAACTTACATCAAAGTTGCATGCTTTACTTTCTTCTTTGCATGTGCATTAGCTCAGTTGCACATTCTAATTCTAGAAAGCTTATGACATTTAATTTAAGTTCTTGGTTGTGGAGAAAATGCTGGAATAGTGTTGTAGTGTTGGTTAGATTGTTCACTATAACAGTAGTAACCAGTCTTCATTCAACCGCCTGAATTCATAGGATGCTGATGTTAGATGCCTCTTAGTAAGTAATATAAGCTTTTCCCTTTCCTCATTCATCTTTGCTTAGTGTTGCCTCTTGTTCTCAGATTATATGCATACCATTAACCACATGTTATATTCCTTATTATTAATAACTTCATAAAGGAAAAAAGATAAAAATAAAAATCAATGTCATTCGATGGTTTTAACATGATCATTCCAACTGTATTTGACTGGCCTTTATCTCGAGCCATTATGTAAAAGTGCAAAGCATGCCTTATAATTTTAAAAATAGTTACTTGATCACTCTTGCATTCTATAGTAAAAGCATAGTCCATAGGAGTCTTCACACTTATACCGATTATGCTTCTGCCAACTTGAATAATTGGTCCTAATGTTAGAAATATCGATTATTATACACCTGTTTATAGTCTTGTATGTTCCTTTTGACATTCAACCTTAACTCAGGAGTGCAATGGAGTGAGGAAGTGAAGGTGAGTCTAGTTGTGTGCTTGGACTTGGCGATGGGGGTTTGGAGCACGTGTGCATATGCCTTGGGTACAGCCCAGTAAAAGAAGTGTCTTCAACCAGCAAATGCCTCTGACCAAGGGCAAAGCCTAGTTTTCCCCAAAAAGGCAGTAGTTGTTCGCTGAAGGACATTTGGAAGGCCCATACCACCCAGCATATCAGAACTGCTGCGAAAGCGCAAAGGTCCATGAAGTGTTCGGGTTTCATTGAACAGTAGATTATACTTTATTGAAGTACTCTTTCTATAAATTACTCAGTTTATAACTCATCACATAAGATGAAAATTTGGTTTTTTTTCATGTTTACATTGTTTCTATGTACTAAACAATGTCCAGGCTAATCCATAAATAGAATTCTACATGTTACAGGAAACATAAGAATGTATAGATTAGGCTTACTAAATGCACATAGATAGATTTAATTTAAATGTATACAAACATAAACATCATTTATGTGGTATAAGTCTACCAGTAATTCTATTCTAATGAGAAAAAGAAACAGATTAGTAAATTTTCATCAAAACTTGCAGGTTTCAATGTAGCTAGCCCAAAAATAAGAAAAAGAAATGCAAGGTAGGAAAAAACGGTCAGAATTTCCTCTCGCCTCATAGCGGGACCAACATGTCCTCCGATACGCTATCAAACTAGAAAATACAATATTATGTAAATGTGCTTATTCATTTTTTGTAATCTTATAGGTGTAGGACTAATAATCTATATTATGTAACCGTCTTTTCTTCTTGGTTACATGTCACATTTGTAAAAAAGTTATATTTGTATGAATTTTTTTTAATTAACATCATTAGCTGGAACTTTTATGAGTTAACGGATTCATGTTTGGAAGGGCAGTTTTCAAATGAGGACGAGACTAAAATGGTACATATTGCCTCAAAATGTTTGCAGTGCTGCGAGAGCGCCCCACTATGAAGTCACTAATTCTTGCATTGATTGCTCTTCAAAAAGACGACGAGGTAATTCTTTTTTTACTCGTATATTTTGAACCAAATTTATATAAGTATAGAACCGCTTTATACATTCTAAATCTGATTACCTGGTGTATAGGCACATGATCATGGCTTTTTCAATGCCGGGTATTAAGGTATAATATTATTTTATAAGAAATCAAATAATATTAAGTAGCAGACCGTAGATTCATTATTGTATTTTGCTGTTGTAATTATAGGGCTTGGTCAACCGTGATATTTGAGCAGATTATAGTTTGTTAAGACCGAGGCTTGCGACTTCAAGTTTTGCTATAGAGAATATAGTTTCAGAGCATGGAGAGAAAGATCCTAACATTCTCTATAAAGGGAAGCTTGATGCACAAAGGAGGATCGCAGTTAAGAGATTAAGTAGACTGGCATGGCCAGAAACTCGACGGTTTATGGTAGTTTTTGTTTTCTATATTTCCTTTTCATTAAATTTTGATTAGTTATCATGTTTGCATATGTGTGTTATCAATTCAATGTTGCATTTGTAGCGTACGCGTTATGTCAAGAGATTATAAGGTAGAATTGATTGGATGACCATTCACTATACAAAATTTGTGTACGTGCACACACACAATCTTTAGGAATTAGGATTGCATATTATCATCCGTATGTTCTGTTTAAGTTTAAATGAAAAGACTGTCAGCCTGACAGTGAAATTTTGGTAAGCTAAAAACAGTACATCCTATTTTTTGTTCCAAAACAATGAGCTATAATCTGTCATTTGGCGAAACCAATGACAAATCTACATTTATGAACGGACGGTAATGTTCATTCTGCATATGCATCTAAACACAATTGGAATAATTATGAAGTTAACATGCATGTATATAAATTTATGAGGTGCTTATACCACATCTATATAACTTGTATTATAATATCAATAAATTAACTTAGTTTATAGTAATAATAGTAACAAGAACAACAACAATAGTCATAATGGTAATAATAACAATAAACAAACTAACTTTATAAAAATTAACTAAGTTTCATAAAAATTAATTAAGTTTAGAACAACAACAACAATGGTAAATGATAAAGTATTAACTAATTTAACTAAGTTTTACAATATTAACTAAATTTATATAATCATAATAATAAATTAAATACGCTTATAAAAATTAAGTTCATTAATTAAGTTTAACAAAGATTAAAGTTTATAAAATTAATTAATTTTATAATAATAATGAATTAATTAAGTATAAAGAAGTCTATAAACATACGAAAAAAGAAAGCGCACTATGCAAAAAGAAGTCAAAGACCCCAAATCTACACCAAACAAACGCATTGCAAGAGATAATGAGATTCATAATGAAGACCATAGTGCAAACATTTACGGTACTTGATTTTATGCACTATCATGTCTTTTAAATTATGTTTTATAATGATTAATCGATATACTTTATCAACATAAACCAACTACAACATATCCTTTTTGTTAATTTACAAAGGGCAAATTCAAGAACGAACAATAAATGCAAGCTGATGGATTTATTAAAAAAGGAAAAAATAGTTGCTATAACATGTGTAGAGTCAACTGATCCAAAAGCACTGGTCCATTTTAAACCACTGGGACCAAATGCAGTCAAAGTTTGGATAGAGGTTGTCAAAGAGCCAACTGCTGTGCTATGGAGACAAACATTTGAATTACAATATATGGAAGACGCCATTGGTTCTATAATAGCTTGGCCTGCTGCACACGTTGTAATGACATGAATTTTCAGTAAGTATAATCTACTTTGTTTATATATATATATATATATATATATATGTTTAAGGTGTAGCTTTATTTGCCAAGTAAATTTATAGGGCTAGCTTTATTTGCCAAGTAAACATCCATGAATTTCGTTACTCCATAAATTTAGAGGGCTAGCTTTATTTGCCAAGTCAAATTGTACGGAAATCATGTGGCAGTGGCAGTTATATAGATGATAGCTAGGAAGGATATAAAAAGGAATACTGTTGATTGAAGTGATTAAGTAGTCTAGTTGGTGATAGGCAGTGGGTGATTGAAGTGATTGCGTGATTGCGTTGTGGATTGGAGGGGGTGAGGAGGTGAGTAGCAGTATAGTTGAAACTGGGTTGTAAGTTGATGGACAAGGGCCGGTGTTGATTTTGGGTCTGGCGTAGGAGATAAGGTTGTTGTTTTGATTGGATGGAGGCATGGTGATAGTAGGTAAATATTTTAGGTTGGGGAGTTGTTTGAGGAATTTATGGAACAACTCTATTTCATGCTCAGACATAGTATTAGGACATTGGCAGGAGTCTACTGTTGACAAGGAGTATTTTGATCAAGGTATTCTTGTTGATGTTTAGTTGGGTGGGAATAAGGTAAATTCAGAAATTGGTTTACCTCTGTATAATAAGTATAATGTCTTACAAATTTGGGAGATGATGATTTTACATTGGATCATTATACTGACCCTGATAATGACACTGATATACACTCCAATACATTGACTTGCAATATTGATAAAAGGGTACGGTGCATGCTCTGAATTGTAAGCTTGTACAAGACAATGTTGTTATTACTAAGCATGTACCTGTACATAAATTTTCATCCTTTGATGAGAATTCAGTATCTAAAACTAATGTTGATGCAGTGTGATTTAGTGAAATTTCATGGGGTTAATTCCTCAATGTTAAGACTTAAGATCATAATTATTACCGGTGGATATAAATTAAATGAGTCGGTTTGCTTATTGCTTGAGGTTGGAGTAGTAATTGTGAAATTAGTAAAATTGATTTTTGTGGGGAATATTGATAAGTGATTTTTCCCTTCATTAAATACATTGATATATGAACTGCTAGGTTATTTAGATATAAAGGAATTTTGTAGAAGTGTAGATAGAGTGAATTCAAATGATTCGATTCAGTTACCTTTTATTCTTCTTGAATCTATGAATGCAGATTCCAATTATATTTTTACAGTTAATATGTATTTGCCTGTTAAGGATGATATGGCAATTTCTCCTGTATATGAAGTTGATGCTAATTCTGTGACCAAACAAAAACAGGATCATGAATTTGGAAATGTTAATGACAGTCACCATGTCCAGGAAAATTCGCAATCGTCTATTTTAAAGCAGATTATTGAATATGTTTCTAATAATGTAATAGCAGTTTTTTATGTGCAAGCTTCTGAGAATGTGCATGTACGTATAAATGTTGAATTCATGAACCATATTTCTGTGTATATATATATGAACAAACCAGTTATAATGCAATTACTTAATACTCTATCTGAGCATGAATCAGAGCATTTTCCAGAAAACTCGATCAGTTCTGGTGAATCTGTGAATGCAGATACCAGTGATCATTTGAATGAAATGGCAATTACTCAAATATGTGATGTTGATGCTAAATTTATGATAAATCAAAATTTGGAACATGAACTTGGAAGTGTTCATGATAGTGACCATGTACAGGCAAAAAATGTTATGTATTATCTATCATTAATTATGTATCGTTCTTAATGTAATTATTTATCTTATTTGCAGCTGTGTGAAAGAAGAAGATGTTAAAGTTGTGATCTTCATTTTAATGCAAACTATCTAATATGTACTAGTTTTTTTTTGTTAAACTATGCTACTATTTTTTGGGGTGTGCTTAAAATATTTGCTACTACGTTATGATGTGTATGAATATTTGGTATGTTTAATGTAATGTGTTACATCTCTATATTTATTATCTTTTATGATTATTATTGTGCTTTTTGATATTGGTATTTAATACTGCATTTTATTAGTAGGATGTAGAAAATTTTTGAATTGTGAAATTAAATTATAGCACGTCAAAACCGCTATAATATTTAATAGCGCCTAATGGCCGCTATCAAATCTGTTAGTATTAAAGATGCAGACCATAAAAAGCGCTAGGGTATTACAAAAAGCGCTATATATAATGATGAATGATAGGTCAGTAAGCGCTATAAAATAAGATATTATAGCAGAGTACAAGCGCTATTGTAGCTGACTTTTTATAGCGGCACATTGGAGTTGTGACAAGTCACCGTCTACAATAACCTGTTCGAATACAGCGCTAAAAATCCGCTATTAAAACTTTCTATAGCGCAATATTAGTGCTATCTTAGAAAAACAAAAAGCATTCTGTGGATAATAACCAATTTCACAGCGGGCTAATAGTGTTGTGATATTAATCAATAACGCCTATTTTGCCGCTATAAAAATAAATAACATAGCGCAATATTTGAGCTATGTAATTTACAATTTTTATAGCGCTTTTTTTGTGCTATCTAATGTTGGCTGTTTTTAATCACACGTCGTTATACAGCGTTTATCAAACCGCTATAATATCCTTTAACAGCGTTTTTCGGGCGCTATCGTAGGGTCTTTTTGTTGTAGTGATCCCTCCAACCTGTTTTCCGACATCCATAGATGTTAGAAAACAATAAAAATACCAATCCTATTTTGAGGGGGATATCATGGTAATATAAGATGATCCGCTATTATGCATGGCACATAGGGTCTCATCCGCTCTAATCGGAGGGTATATATCCAACTACTAATATATACTACTATATATACAACATCCAAAATGATAATAATTTATAAATTCATCCAAACAATTAATAATTTTAAATTCAACATTTTTGAATTATACTAGCAATCCACCAGCGATCCATCAGGTGGCAATGACCACCAACACACCTGAGATCACCATCCTCGCTCATGTTCGTGACTCCCACCAGCGAATGCATGACTAGAGCTTCGCCTACCTATGAGCTTCCCTCCTTGCTGATTCGCCAAAAACCCACCCAGCTCTACGCCCAAAATGGTCGCATAACCTATCGCTCAAGCGACAACCCCTACGCAAACCACCACCCTACGCGAGCACGACTACATGTAACCACAATTGATTTGATCATGTGATATAATTTTCTCTTATCAGAGTTCGACCAATTTAATATCGCCTGCACCCTATTTTCTTTTTTACTTCAAATTTATTTTGAAAAGGGAGGAGAAAGAGAATTTTAATTCATTTTGTAATTGAAGAGATAGGGAAAACGTACTCGGTTATAAACTGGAAAGAAAAGAGAAGAAGCGTGATTTTGAACTGAAAGAAATGAAAGGGGAACACGAATTGATATAAGGGAAGACGTCTTGTAATACAGTAGGCTGAAAAGGATGGAAACTGCGTGTATGAGTTGATTTTAAATTTTATAATATAAATTAATTCCAAAATATCACGTTTTTAATAATTCAAAATCCTGATCTCCAGTCGAGGCGTGCCGCTAGACGTTTACAATGTTATACCCCTATTCCTAACGCAATGGAATAATTTTGAGCCCTAATTCAATTGTATAGAGAAGATATCTTTTTAGACCCAATTATTGTATTAAATTTTGATATTAATTTCAATGTGTTTCTATCGTGTACGATCAAACGATAATTCCAAACATCATGAAATTTGGAATCCGATAATAATACACTTATGGATTCAATGGAACTGGTTTCGTTGAATTCCAAGATTATGCCTTGGATTTCTATTTTAACACGTCGATTAAATCAACGACTTTCAAAATTTACGAAATCGCTTGAAATCCCATTTTTAATATCTTACTAAGTAAATTATAATTTCAAATCCAATATTTAAACCAATTAAATATTCAAAATCATACATCAAAAAATTCAGGTCATTGCATTTCTTGACCCTTAAAAGAATTTAGTCCCCAAAATTGCTAAGGCAGGAAAAATGCTCCAAACCCATTAACTTGCCTAGACCCACTTAGTTGATTTACTATTTCACTTTCCTAATTCCTTTAGTTTCATTCCTATATTTAGTTCCGACTTCCAAACCAAAATCTCTGTATTCAATTTCAATTTGTACATCAACTTTTAGCTAATAATTTTTTTTCAAAATTTCCAAAAAAAATTACAACACTAAATTTACGAAAAATTTTGGCAGAGTCTCCCTTGTATGGAGAGCATTTTGCAATATAATAAGAAAGATAAATATATATGCATCGACCCACTCGGTTGAAAAACACAATATATAACAATATTTATATTTTTGCGATATTTAGTTCGAAAATGTACCTTATATTAGCTTTTTTAAGCGAGCAGCTTATTTTATATGCAATTTGCGCAATCAAACACAAGCAATACAGCTCCATGTACCTATACTTATTCAATTTAAAACATGTAAGTACCAAAACATGAAATTCTAATTACGTTTCATTTATTCGACTAGTTAACACATGAATTTCATAAGCAATGCATGCTAAACATATATTTATATGCAATTATAATGTTCCAACACCAATTTAATTACTTTCAGTTGATCCATATACCATTTAATTCAATTCGGATGATTTACAGCTCAGTTTTCTTGCATTGAATCCATATTTGTACCAAATAAATTCATATACATTCCAAACTGATTTTAAATCAATTTATTCACTTTTCTTTTATTCATAAAATTTGTTTACCTCTGTTTACGAGAAAACGTAAAAAATTTTCTTTTCCATACAATTTCGAAAATATTCGTTTAATAAAATAGTCACTTATGATTATGAACCATTTCAATTGATTCTAAATCAATTTATCAACTTCTATTAACTCACATTCAATTTATTTATACCAAAAATCTTGTTTTCCCCTTTTATATTCTTGTTGTCATATCTATAGTAGGCCGATCTTTATGCAATAACCCTTTTTGATAACCATCAAGCATAACAATTAGCGCTCTCACATAAGGAAACAATGACTTCTTACATACATTTCATTAAAATAACACCCAGGCTTCTCGGTTTCTACCAGACCTTTAACATCCATTAATTAGTGTGCTATACATAATCATACGTGGAGTAACACCGTGCGTTATTGAATCCTTGAAGACTAAATGGGATTTGTTTATGTATTTGATATGAGAATATCCATCATTGATTTGATTATATATTTCTTTACCAGGACTGATTTTTTTGGTCTAGCACAAGTTCATGAAAATAGTTAGCCTTTTTAGCTTCATTCTCTTTACAAAGCCTATTGAAGAGTTTAGAAAAAATAACACCAAGTTTGTTAAATGCAACAAGGTCAGATACAACATTTTTCTCAGGCATATCAAAATAAATAATTCTGCACGTGTTATTTCACCTATTCCACAAAAACCATTTATTATAATAGTATTAGTTTTGCATCTAGAGTTAAATTCCGAGCGATAACTTCTTCAAACAACTCAAATGCAACCATCATATTCTTCATCTTGCAAGTCGCTTTAAAATGATAGAATAAAGAAAAATCAATATAAGTCCCAGACCCTTTTAGCTTTTTTACATATTCAGTTAATCCCTATCCATCTTGCATAACATATCAAGTATCGTGCTTTGAATAAAAAGAGCTGGTTTTATTTTAATTTTTATCATTTCATAAATTCATTATTATGAAGGTTTATTATCGTCTTTTCATACAACACATATATTTATTTTCATTTCAAAACTTAATTTCATACTCGAATCCATTTAAATAATATCCCAAAGCCATATTCAATTTAATTTATGCTTAAATTGAATTTATTAATAACTTAAGTTATCTCAATTCAATCCATTTCTATTTCATCCGACAATATTTCAATTATACTTAATTCGCTTACGATTTAAGTCAAATTTTACTTATATCTCAAGTTCCACATTCAACTTCAATCTTAATCTATGATGCTATTTTACTTAACCAAGTTAAATTCCATTTCTATATTTAAATAACTAATTAATTTATCTAATTAGTTCGCTCCTAATTTATAAATTAATATCTAATTTTTATCTCAAAAATCACTTCTTTTAAGTTACTTGATTTCAAATTTATTTTATAATTCAAGTTTGGATTTTTATTTTGTTACCACAATATCAAACTATTTTTATTTTGGGTTTTCTATTTCACTTTTCAATTTTATAAGCTCGCAACTTATTTTTCAAATTTCCATCACTTTTATACTCGATTATATTCACATTTTATTATTGACTCAAGATTATACGACGCTTTATAGCTTAAATATATATTTATTCCATTAACTCCAATTTTGTAAGTTATTTAAACATATTTATTCAAAATTCTAGAATTTTCTTTTCCACTTAAATTTCATTCCATTCAGTAACCTATAACTCATAGTTATATAAACACTTTACAATTTAACCTCTATATTCAATTCCATTCAATATCATTTATAATTCAATCCAATTTTATTTTCAATCTAATTCAAATCTAACTCAATTTGTTTAACTCAGTAGTTAAATTAAAATCCATACCATTTCCTTTTACCAATTTAATTTATTTAACTTGCATAAGTTAAATTTTAATTTCATAGTGAAATTTCCATACTTATTTAACTTAGCCTTAATTAATTTTCAATTTGTTCATTCCATTTAAACATACTCGATTTAAATTTTTATTCCAAAAATTCAGATTCCAGAATTCAACACCCAGTTTTCACTTCAAAACATTTTGAAACCAGTATATAGCATTTTGTTTTTAACAAACCATTTCTTCGAAATTTTCAAAGTCAACCTGATTTTATCCAAAACAATTCCTTTTGGGATTTCCAAAGCAACACTTGTTTTCACCAAAAATCTCACATCAATTTACTTTGGTAGCAACTCAACATTTAGAAACTCGATAATGAACACCGATGATGTCTCGATCATCATCAGAATTATTTTCTAGCGACTGTAGTGAGCTCAATGCTATATCACTTCCAAATCCATTTTAAATCCTTTTTATTTTAAAATAACACCAATTTCATTTCCATAACACTTCTGAAATATTTTCCAATTCTTCCGGAATTTTTAATTTCCTACATTCGAGTTTGAATCTATTTTAATCATAATCCATTTGTATAATTCATGCTTATACAATTTTCAGTTGGTCATATAAACCATTTCCAATTTTATAACTTTGTTCTGATCATATAATAATAACAAAACACATTAATATACTAAAATAATTTTAGAAAATTATTTCTTTTGTATCAAAATATATTTAGGTAAAATTATTTTATTACCCACTCCAAAACCATACAGTGTTGAATTACTCTATTCAAGTGTTTAGAAACTCATTGCGTTTTAGTGGCACCCCACTACTCGACTAGAATTTATATGTGACGCAGCGGATATTACGAAAAGTTAGATGAAACGGTGAAAGTAGCAATCGGCGGATTGAGAAATACCGAAAGGCCCAAATTCATTGATCTGAAGATACCGAATTCTAGCTATCTCTGACACGTTGATCGCGCACGATACTGTGGAAAGAGATCTACAATTCTTCGAGCGTTGATCAAGCGCACTTGATTCCGCGAATTGGCTTCAACGAACGTTGATTCGAGCGCACTCGAATACCGTAGGTGGAGATAGGAGATCACACTCAACTACCGATTTAATGAAAGCACAAAGCTAACAAACAAGAATTTTATTCAACAATAACCGACTTTCAAATGACCCACACCATGCCTATTTATAGGATTACAATATGTACAAGACTACACGACTTAGCATAGGTCGGCAGCGACCCATCTTCGAACGATTCAACATAAGTTGCCACGCGACCTACGACTTAAAAACAACACGACTTAATACGACCCAGGTCGCACGCGACCTAACAACATACACAACATACGACTTAACGACCTAAACAAGGTCGCGACCGACGACTTAAAGAAAACACAAACACATTACAACACATACACGACCCAAATACACAGTACAAACACCATTACACGACCTACGACCTAAGGTTTCCCACGACTTAACTGTGTTTACAACACAGGCTTGAGCGACCTACTGAAGACACCCGGCAGTGACTTAGCGACTTATGACTTCTCGCGACCTAAAATATGAGCGACTTAAGCTTCTGAGCGACCTACTCCGTTAGGTCGTAACCCGTTAGGTCCGCAACCTAATTATTCACCAAACCAAGAAGATGCGGCATATCCCAAACGACCTAGTTCCGAGCGATTTAACTCCGAACGAACTTCAATAGGTCGTTTTCCTTGACTAATTAGGTCGTTTGGACGAGCTATCTTCATATTATGTCGCTTCCCATCAAACCCTTCTGCAGATTGCACTTGCGAGCATACCCCACTAGGCCGTGAGCGACCTAAAACTTCCCCCTTTGGTCATGAGCGACCTAAGCCTGGTGAATTTGTAGATCGTGCTGCATCATCCTCCCCTGGTTGACAGAAATTCGACCTTGAATTTTCACCATCTTCTTCCACAATTAGTTCGTTTCCATGAAACGGAATTAGGTATTTGACGTTGTAAACATCAGAAGTATGAACATCATCTGGTAACTTCAATTGATACGCATTCTCATTGATTTTCTTCAAAATTTCAACTGGACCAATTTTTCGCGCCTTCAATTTATTGTATGTTCCTATCGAAAAACGATCTTTTGTCAACACTGCATAAACCAAATCTCCTTCCTCGAAATTCACACTTCTCCGCTTCTTATCCGCCAGTTGTTTATACTTTTCATTAGATGCAAGCAACCGTTCATGAACAGTTCTGTGGCACGCCTGTAACTCATTTACGAAGTCACTAGCCCGCTTAACAACTCCCTTCTGATATGGCACTGTTGTCAAATCCAACGGTCCTTTCGAAACTGTCGAATAAACAACCTGAAACGGAGTGAACCATGTGCTTCGATTAACCGCATGGTTGTGAGCAAACTCTGCTTGACATAATTTCAAATCCTAACTCTTCAAATTGTCTTGCACAAGACATCTCAATAAATTTCCCAACGATCGGTTAACCACCTCTGTTTGTCCATCAGTTTGTGGATGGTAAGCGCTACTAAATTTCAACTTCGTTCCGACCATCTTCCATAAACTTAACCAAAAGTGACTCAGAAAACGAGTATCTCTATCAGACACAATAGACTCTGGCAACCCATGAAGTCGATAGATCTCTTTGAAGAATAACTGAGCAACATGAACAGCATCTGCCGTCTTCTTACAAGCAATAAAATGTGCCATTTTCGAAAATCTGTCAACCACCACATAAATGGAATCGTTACCCCATTGAGTTATAGGCAAACCCAGAACAAAATCCATACTTACATCAACCCACGGTTTAGTCGGTACAGGTAACGGCATATATAATCTCGCAATGGTCGTTGTTCCCTTCGAAACCTGACAGATATGACATCTCTCCCCAAACCTTTCAACCTCTTTCCTCATTGACGGCCAAAAGTAAGATTGAGAAATCAAATGCAACGTACGATCCCGTCCTACATGTCCTTCCTCATGCAACTCCTTGATAATCTTCATTCTCAAGCTGCTATTTGGTATACATAATCGATTTCCCTTAAACAGAAAGCCATCCACTAACAAAAATTCATCAGAACTCCCCTCCTTGACTTTTTCAACAAATTTTATAAAGTAAGGATCTTCTTCAATCAGCTCGGGCAATAATTCAAAACCTGTCACCTTTACTTTCATTGTCGACAATAAATGGCTCCTCCTACTCAAAGCATCAGCCACACGATTCGTCATCCCTGATTTGTGCTTAACAACAAACGTAAACTGCCGCAAATACGCGACCCATGAAGCGTGCCTAGCTGAAATCTTGTCCTGCCCTTGCAAATGCTTCAAAGCTTCATGATCTGTATAAAGAACAAACTCCTTTTGAAACAGATAATGTCTCTAGTTCTTCACTGCTTGAACAATTGCATAAAACTCAACATCATAAGTACTATATCTCAACTTGGCTACAGACAATTTCTCACTGAAATAAGCAACTGGCCTTCCTTTCTGACTCAATACCCCACCAATCCCAACCTTCAAAGCATCAGTATGTAACTCAAACAACAAATGAAAATTCGGTAAAACTAGAATTGGTGCTGACGTCAATAGTGTCTTGATCTTCTCAAAAGCAATTCCCGCTTCCTCTGACCATGCAAACTTCTTTCCCTTCATACAATCGGTTATAGGTGCCATCAACTGCTAAAGTGTGGAATGAACCTTCGGTAAAAAGATACCAACCCATGAAAACTCCTTACTTCAGTAATTGTTTTCATTTGTGGCCAACTCCTGATAGCCTCTACTTTATTCTCATCCACTTGAATACCTTCTTTCGACAGAACATATCCCAGAAATAAAACATTGTGCGTCATGAACACACACTTCTTTGCTGCTGCATAGAACTGTTCCTGTCGTAGAATCAACAGTACTTCTCGCAAATGTTGGATGTGCTCTTTCGTACTCCTACTATAAATCAAAATATCATCAAAGTAAACTACTACAAACTTCCCAATGAATGGTCTAAAAATCTGGTTCATCACTCTCATAAATGTACTCGGAGCATTTGACAAGCCAAACGGCATAACCAGCCATTCGTATAAGCCTTCCCTCGTTTTAAAAGCAGTCTTCCACTCATCACCCGGTCTTATACGAATCTGATGGTATCCACTCTTCAAGTCAATCTTTGAAAACACAACAGCCCCACTCAACTGATCAATCAAATCATCGAACCTTGGCATAGGAAATCTGTATCTCATAGTGATCTTGTTTAGGGCCCGACTGTCCGTACACATCCTCCACGAACCATCCTTCTTTGGCACCAATAAAGCTGGTACTGCACAAGGACTCAAGCTCTCCTGAACACGCCCCTGTTCTAACAACTCCTCCACCTGCCTTCTCAGTTCCTCATGCTCCTTAGGACTCATCCTGTAATGTGGTCTGTGTGGTAATACTGCCCCTGAAACAAGATCAATTTGATGTTGAATATCCCTCAACGGTGGTAACTCCGTTGGAAACTCTTCAGGAAACACATCTCTGAATTCTTCCATTACCGGCTTCACTTCCTCTGGGACATCAACATATTCAGTGGCTTCACGTCCAATCAACAAAAATACCTCTGGACTCTCTTCTACTTCTTCAACAAATTCTTTCAGAGTCAACAAAGTCTTCAGCTCCTCAATCTCTTCTGACTTGCTTTCTCCTTGTTGTCTCTTCTTTGGTAAAAAAATGATCTTAACACCTTCAAACATAAAACTGTAGCTATTGGTCCGACCGTCATGCTGCACTGCTCGATCATACTGCCATGGTCTTCCCAAAAGTAAGTGACAAACATCCATCTCCACAACATCACACCAGATCTCGTCTTTATACTTCTTTCCAATAGAAAATGGAACTTGAACTCGCCTGTCCACCTTCACCTCTCCTCCTTTTCTTAGCCATGCTAACTTGTAAGGATTTGGATGCTTCTCCGTTTTCAGCTTCAACTTCCTCACAGCTTCGGTAGAAATAATATTGTCACAACTTCCAGCGTCAATCACAAATTTACAAAGCTTCCCTAGAATAGTGCACGTTGACTGAAAGATGTTACTCCTCAACCAACTAGCCTCTTCTTCCTACTTCGGTATTAAACAAGACCTCCTCATCATTAGATTACGTCCTTCATCTCCTGACGCAACATCTTGTTCATCCTCCTCAACTGGACTAGAATAACCTTCCCCAACATCCTCACCTTCAACTTCAGCAATCATAGTTCATTTCTTCGGCTTTGGACATTCATTACTCTTGTGACCTGCTTCCTGGCAATTATAACATTTGAAACTGTTGTTAACCTTCGCCTTCGCAACTTCATTCACAACTGGTCTACTGACAGTTTTCGAAACATTGGTACTCCCACTAGCTCCTTTGTTCTGAATATTGGAGCTTGTAAACACACCACCTCCACGTCTTCCCTGCTTCTCCCAAGCCAACGCTTTCTGATGTGCTTCTGCTACAGATCTAGGATCAAACATATTAACCATGTCTTGAATCTGCATTCTCAACCCTCCAACAAGTCTAGCAGTCAGCTGTTCTTCCGTCTCCATAATATCATTCCTTGCAATAAGTTGGTAAAATTCGTCTGCATAATCATTGACTGACTTTGTCCCTTGCCTCAAGTTCTGCAACCTCTGATACATGAGTGATTGATAATTGTAAGGCAAGAATGTAGCCTTCATCAGCTTCTTCATCTTTTCCCATGATTCAATTTTCGACTTCCCCATCCGTTCTCGTGTAAGTTTGGTTTGCTGCCACCATGCCATAGCTCTCCCCCTCAACCTAGAAGCAACCAACTTCACTCGACGATTCTTTGGAACTTCTTTGAAATCAAAGATCTCTTCAACATTAGACAACCAATCCAAGAATTCTTCTGCAACCATTTCACCCTTGAATTCTGGAATTTCTATCTTCATATCTGATTCCCAACGTCGATCATCCTCAACATCCCGATATACATTTCGTACTTGGTCTCGATCTCGATAATAAATTCTAGCTCTATCACCATCTTCATCATAATAAAATGTACGTCTATATTGATCTCGACCATCAACATCCCTTCGATCACGCATGTCTCTTCTACTATGTCTCTCTTCATCTCTATATGGCTCATTTTCAGATTCTCGTGGAGTTCTCCTCTCTTCATGTCCATAGTCATGGTGATCTCTCCTTGATGAGATTGATGTTTCTCTTCTTTCTCTAAAAGATTGCGGTGATACCCTCCACTCTTCCGTAACGGATGGAGAAACTCGGTTTCCTCCATGGTTCGAGACTGGTGATCTCCTCCTTTGACCTTCATTCATGTCAATCATCAATTTCTCTAACTTTCCAATGCCTTCATCAAATTTCTCATTAATGCGTTGTTCCATCTGCTTGGCTTCTTCCCTTCGATACAACGCTTCCACATTTTGATGTCCGTTAGCTCTTCTTGGCGGCATGATTGAAACAAATAATCTTCAACACAAATCACAAATACTTCAACAAACTCAAATACAAACTTCAATCTTCAACTTAAACTGCAACTCTCGGCTTGGTTCAAACAAAATGATACATGGCTCAAACTTCAACACTAAGTTATGCTCGGCCTTCACTTCAACAAGTGATACAAAACTAATGCTTCAATTCTCGGTTCAAACACTTCAAACTCCTTGGCTCCAAGACTCGGCTTAGCTATGATTGGCTAAGTTTAGCTTTGATACCAAACTGACGCAGCGGATATTATGAAAAGTTAGATGAAACGGTGAAAGTAGCAATCGACGGATTGAGAAATACTGAAAGGCCCAAATTCGTTGATCCGAAGATACCGAATTCTAGCTATCTCTGACAAGTTGATCGCGCACGATACCGTGGAAAGAGATCTACAATTCTTCGAGCGTTGATCAAGCGCACTTGATTCCGCGAATTGGCTTCAACGAACGTTGATTCGAGCGCACTCGAATACCGTAGGTGGAGATAGGAGATCACACTCAACTACCGATTTAATGAAAGCACAAAGCTAACAAACAAGAATTTTATTCAACAATAACCGACTTACAAATGACCCACACCATGCCTATTTATAGGCTTACAATATGTACAAGACTACACGACTTGGCATAGCTCGGCGCGACCCATCTTCGAACGACTCAACATAAGTCGCCACGCGACCTACGACTTAAAAACAACACGACTTAATACGACCCAGGTCTCACGTGACCTAACAACATACACAACATATGACTTAACGACCTAAACAAGGTCGCGACCTACGACTTAAAGAAAACACAAACACACTACAACACATACACGACCCAAATACACAGTACAAACACCATTACATGACCTACGACCTAAGGTTTCCCACGACTTAACTGTGTTTACAACACAGGCTTGAGCGACCTACTGAAGACACCCGGCAGTGACTTAGCGACTTATGACTTCTCGCGACCTAAAATATGAGCGACTCAAGCTTCTGAGCGACCTACTCCGTTAGGTCGTAACCCGTTAGGTCGGCAACCTAATTATTCACCAAACCAAGCAGATGCGGCATATTCCCAACGACCTAATTCCGAGCGACTTAACTCCGAGCGAACTTCGATAGGTCGTTTGCCTTGATTAATTAGGTCATTTGGACGAGCTATCTTCATATTATGTCGCTTCCCATCAAACCCTTCTGCAGATTGCACTTGCGAGCTTGCCCCACTAGGCCGTGAGCGACCTAAAACTTCCCCTTAGGTCGTGAGCGACCTAAGCCTGATGAATTTGTAGATCGTGCTGCATCAGTATGCCACTCAACAGATAAATCAACACAATATAAAACATTTTACGTTCACTTACAAATACGCAATCATATCTATTAGTACACTCAAACTCATTCTAGAGTTCTAATGACCCTATCTCTAATAAGTAATCCCCACCAAAGTCAAGGTTCTCGCTTAGCCTTCAGCTCTGATACCAAATGTAAAGGCCCTATCTCCGTACCCTTTGACTCGACCAAAATTTACACCAGTTCAACTCAAATTGAATGAAAATACGAATCTTTAGTGGTAAAGAAGAAAAAGGTTGAAGAAAATATAAACAACAACACGGAATCTCACAATCGCAGTGGAACAAAATATAATATACAATAATAGATTTTATATAAAGAATCTGTAACTATTTTATACTTACAATCATCATAGTACAACAATCAATGCATCAATCTAGGCAGTTATAATAATTGTCCTAATACAGCAGAAATATAAGTCAAGTATGGAAATATGTCTCTGTTATCTAGCTCGTCTCCTAAACTCCATAGCATCCTATCCTAAATCTATAATACTCGGTCTGAGCAGAGCATTATAATAAAATAACACACGAATTAGTCTGGAAAACAAACATGAGAAAACACACTCAGTATGAATTATTTAATTTATCAAAACCCTTTGAAAACCAAAGGTATCTCATAAGACCGCGTCACACATAAACACGATGGGTTTTTCCATTACGATAATCAAAATATTTTATTGAAAATCCAATGATATTATAATATTGTCTAAGTACAAATACTTATTCAAATAGCCGAAATTGTTATATTAATTAAATTCCAACATACTAAACTCTACAAACAAAATCATAAAGGCTCGTATTGTAGAATGGATTCCATACAATGACTGGGCTACTGGGGTACCATCCATCACAATACACCCCTAGAAAAAATGTATTGTGGACCTCGTCAGGATCCCATGCTACACAAGACGAGCCTGCCCCTAACCTGGATAGCATCGAACATGTTATCACCCTGGGTGTTTCCATCCTTAAAATCGAGCACTTCCTTTTCCATGCACAACCAAATCCATAGTTTATATATATTTTCGAGGGTATCTAGAAAGGTACAACATATCCTAATTGGGTCCAACCCACTTAGCCTTGTTGCATCTCCCATGTTTTAGTCATTCTCAAATGATGAGGCTTGAGGCTAACGTTACCTTTCAAGAACAATTCCGTTTAGAATGCTCATCGTCCTCCAATGACGATATTCTGATAGCATTTGTCCACACAAATTGTCCTAGATCTGGACAAACCGAATTACCATCTTCATTATCTTCACGATATCCATTCATAACGTTTAAACCGGATCGAAGTTGTGATGCCCCACCTCTATACCCACGCTAGCCAAGAACACTACGGTGTAGTGCTGTCAACTAGCACGGAGAATAAGGCTGTTGAGGAGCGACCATCCATGTGATTTATTATCACACGGTGGCTATAAATAATCTTCGGAAATAAACATAGAAATAAGCATAACACAAATCAGTCACAGACATCCATATCACAAAGGAGGAAGAAGATATGAATATATAACTAACACATGAAAGTGTACATCAGAGTAGTGGTCAAAAAGATCCACAATAATACAAAAGAATAGCAACACGTGCTATACAAAAGAATACAACTATGAGTCTATATCTCAAGTGTAAATGACAAAAACTGCTAATCTAAATGGTCAGTCAAAAGTCAGAGTAGTAAATCCCGTGGGAGAAGTCAAGCAGAAGCACATGTAACATCTCGGTCTGAATCGAGTATTATTTATAAGAAAATAATAAACGGATCAGTCTAGCTATAAATATCAAATAACATGATATAAAAAATAGATATGGCAAGAACATATAGTAACCATAAAGACATACTATGATAAGCATGTAAATGAAGATCATCAAGAGATCAAACAATATCAAAAGAATATTCTAAAAGATCCAAATTCACCTAAACATAAAAGCTGGAAAATCATAACAATGAAAGTCATGAAAATAGGTGAAGCACAAATTCCAGAAGACTACACAAGAGATCCAGAAATCACAATATAGGAGCATGAAAACTCACAAAATGGGAGCATGAAAACTCACCTACACGTGTAACACAAAGCGAGATGCTATCTCATGGTTGCAAGCCATTAATTTTGACACACGAATGGCCCAAAGACCGTGGGGCACTACCCCACATATGTGATGGCAAAACATCACACAAATGCGATGGCGAAACATCACAAGAGCGGGGTCTAGTCTCCCTCGCAGACAAAGAGACATCGCACAGTTGCTAGTCTAAAACACAAAAATGATCGTCATGATCATCAAGAAGTGTCAATTACACTAAGTTAGTAAATATAAAAGTTTAGCTTCATGTCCCATAACCACTTACTTAACTCAAATATTTACGAACAAACTATAGATCTTCACTAGAAAATTGTCACAAGAGGTTCAATCGAACAAGTCCAAGAATTAACCGACGAAGTGAACGCAAGCGTTTGATACCACTTGTTTTACTAAGCCGTTTAATTAGATTTCTCATCCGAGTGAGGTAAAGGTTTGTATATACTAGTAGATTGGAAAACAGTTTAAGAAAAGAGCTTTGATATTGAAAATAGAGTTGAAATCATTTTGTTGAAAGAGTTTTGATATTCACTACTAGTATAGAAAACCTTTATATTTTAAAGTGACAAATCATAGAAGTGATTGTAGAAACAATCAATCATAAAAATTCACATTCGAAGACGTGAATGAATCCAAAGAAACCGATAAAGAATCCATTGAAATAGATATTCAAAAATCCATAAAATCGACCGAGAAGCCAAAGATAGTTTGTCTCGAAGAATGGTCAACTCAGCATCTCAACAAAGCATGTTCTGTTGAATGTTTTTCAGATAAGATCCCCTACGGAGGGGGGTCCCAGGGAGGTGGCAACCCCCCAAGGTGGGGGTGCGGGGGCAACGCCCCTGCTACGGGGTTTGACCTGCCCGGTCAGGTCGCGGGGGGTCCAGGGGGCAGCGCCCTCGGCGTGGTGCAGGGCAACGCCCCGTCCAAAAACGGTACGACCTAGTGATTAAAGGGGCACGACCTAGTGGTCCAGTGGCCTAAAGGGTAAAGGTCATGCGACCTAAAATGGGTTCACGACCTAACACTCAAACGACCTAAAGAAAATAAGGGGCCGAGCAACCTATAAGAAGCAGCGACTTAAATAGAATCGAGGTCCAACGACCTACATGTTAGGTCATGCGAGTTAAGGAGGTCAACGACCTAACAGAGACACGCGACCTAATAAAGGAATGCGACCTAAAGGCACGCAACCTAGCGACCTTAGCAGGAAACGCGACCTATGAGGGACAAGCGACTTAAGTGGATCAACGACCTATGGAATATAGGTCACGCGACCTAACGGTTTACAAGGTCTTGCGACCTAACTGGAAACGTGGTCTAGCGACCTAGTGGTTTAAAGAAGATGGGTCACGCGACCTAAGGAGATAAGGCCTAGCGACCTACGAGCTAAAGGTTCAACGACCTAATAGGATGTAGGTCCAACGACCTAACAGGTAAGAAGATCACATGACCTAAAATGCCATAGGACCTAACAACCTAAGGTCATACGACCTAGCGACCTAAAACCATACGACCTAACGACCTAAGGTCATACGACCTAGCGACCTAAAGCCATACGACCTAGCGACCTAAGGTCCATACGACCTAACTCCGAAGACGTTAGAAATGGCCAGAACGAACTACGACCTAAGGTCCATACGACCTACGACCTAAGGTCCATTCGACCTAAAGCCCAACGACCTAGCGACCTAAAACCAAACGACCTACGACCTAATTCCGAGTGCCGAGCGACCTAACGTTGTAGGCCATTTTAAGGTCGGAAACGAGCTATTTTGAGGCCGAGACTTTTCCACGCGAACGACCTTGCATAGGCAGAACGATCTAAGTGCAGTTTTTCACCAAAAACACTAAAATTTGGGTTTTTCGCCAATCCAATCCAAACCAAATGCAAATGTACATGCAAACATGATAGGGATTCATTCCCAACAGTCCAAGATAGTTATAGGCTAAATTTGTGAGATAAAAATCTCACCT
The DNA here is from genome assembly GCA_030765085.1 of Allium cepa. Taxonomy (NCBI): domain Eukaryota; kingdom Viridiplantae; phylum Streptophyta; class Magnoliopsida; order Asparagales; family Amaryllidaceae; genus Allium; species Allium cepa. Next base: position 182,528,064 of record CM060940.1, read on the forward strand.
TTTCACCAAATTATGAAGGTAAAGCTCGAAGGTGAATGGAGAAGCAACTACAAGCTTGAATCCAATGCTTTTCCTTGAATTTGGAGTTGAATGATGGAGTTGGAGTTGAAACCTAGGCTTGGAGTTTCTAACTTCCCTTTCCACTCACCATTAATGTTAAAATTTGTGTTTGGTAGGAATTTATGAAGAGTGAGGAGAAGGAGAGAAGTGGGTTTGAGTTATAATGGCTAGACTAACCCAAAGTCCAAAGCGGGAAAAGTTAGTGAAATTTCACTAACTCCAAACATATCAATGTTTATACTTAAAAAAATTGTAAACGGCATTTCGAACTCAATGGAAGTGGTCTCGAGTCCTAATTCGACCGTTTGTAAAAAGTAGCTTTTCGGAAAAATATCTGAATGATGATAAAATATTTAAACAAAATATTTAAATATATAATCGACAAAAATGCGGTTTGTTACAGACTCCCCTCCTTAAAGAAATTGCGTCCTCGCAATATATAAGATGGAAATAAAATGTAAAAACCATAAAAGCATATTATCACAAAAGAAATTTGAAATAAGAAGTTCACCTCATTTAGCACTAGAAACTAAGTCCGGATGTGTTCGCTCAATGAACTCTCTAGATTCCCAAGAGCAATCTTTAGGGTTTGAGGACCATTGAACCTTCACAAGCGGAACATCTTTATTTCGAAGTCGTTTGACCTCTGAAGCAATAATTCGAATAGGTTGCTGCTCATAAGTCAAATTTGGCGAAACTTCAATTTCTTCCACAATACCAGGCTCAAGAATAGAATCGGAATCTCGAAGGCATTTCCGTAATTGAGAAACATGAAACACGTCATGCATGGCCGAAAACTGAGCCGGTAATGAAAGGCGATAAGCCATGGAACCAATACGTTCAGTGATAGGAAATGGCCCAATATATTGAGGCGCTAACTTTCCCGATCGACTGAAACGTACAACACCTTTCATAGGTGAAACACGAATAAAAACAGAATCTCCCACAGAAAATTCTAACTTCGTTCTTCGATTATCGGCATAGGATTTTTGTCTACTCTAGGCTTCTTTCATCCTATGTCGAATAAGTTCAATCTTCTCTGTGGAATCATGAATAAAGTCTGGAACTAAAACCAGCTTCCCACGGGCCTCAAGCTAATAAGAAGGAGATCGGCATGGCCTTCCATAGAGTGCCTCGAAAGGTGCCATACCAATACTAGATTGGAAGCTATTATTATAAGAAAATTCATCAAGTAAAATATGATCTTCCTAACATCCACCAAAATCGAGAACACAAGCACGAAGAAGATCTTCAAGAGTTTGATTTACACGCTCGGTTTGTCCATCGGACTGGGGGTGATAAGCAGTGCTAAAATTAAGCTTCGTTCCTAAAGCTTTTTAAAGACTCTTCCAAAATCCACTTGTAAACAATGGATCTCGATCGCTAACAATAGAAGTAGGAACTCCATGCAATTTAACAATTTCTTTGATAAAGAGTTTGGCCAAAAGAGGAACGGTTCGGTTAGACCGAACGGGAATAAAATGGACGGATTTAGTAAGTCTATCAACAATCACCCATAAGCTATCATGACCCAAACGAGAACGAGGAATGCCATCTTTAAAATTCATGGAAATTTGGTCCCACTTCCAAATTGAAATTTCTAAAGGTTGCAATAACCTACCAGGCCTTTGATGTTCGGCTTTGACAAGCTGGCAAGTCATGCAACACTTAATAAAGCTAGCGATGTCGGATTTCATTCCCTCCCAATAATAAAGTTGCTTCATATCAGCATACATATTACTGCTATCGGGATGAATGGTAAATTTAGAACGATGAGAGTCTTCTAAAATATCTCTACGAAGATTTCCAATATTTGGTACGATAAGTCTACCAAATTTTCGAATGCCGCCACGAGAATCAATATCAAAGTCTTTCAAACCTTCAATATCAATTCTATCCTTAATATTTTGGCCAAGAAGAACCAATTCAGGATCTAGCCTTTGAGCTTCAAGAATGCGGTCTAAGAGAGAAGGATGAGCCTCAAGGCTACATAAAACAAATGATGAGCATAAATCGGATACGCGCTCTCGAATCTCACAAGTGGATAAGATCTCGAGATCATTCCATTCGGATATCATCATAGAAACAACTGCTTGTTGCTTACGGCTAAGAGCATCGGCGACACGATTACCCTTACCGGGACTATAAAGAATATCAAGATCATAAGGTGCAAGGAACTCGAGCCAACGCTGTTGACGTAAATTAAGATCTTTTTGAGAAAATAAATATTTCGAAGACTTATGATCTGTGTAAAGAATAAATTTCTCTCCCAATAGATAATGACGCCACATTCGAAGGGCGAAAACAATAGCCGCGAGTTCTAAATCATGTGTGGCATATCTACTCTCGGCCGGCTTCAATTTCCTAGAAGAATAAGCAATAACACGTCCTTTTTGCATAAGAACGGCACCCAAACCAACTAGACTAGCATCGGTATAAACAAAAAAATCTTGATTCCCTTCGGGAATAACGAGAATAGGAGCATCGGAAAGGAGTTCTTTCAATTTCTGAAAAGAAGCTTCACATTTATCCGACCAAATGTATTTAACTCCCTTCTTAGTCAAGCCAGTGAGAGACATGGTAATCTTAGAAAAGTCTTTAATAAAACGACGGTATTAGCCCGCCAAACCGAGAAAGCTACGGATTTCAGCCACACTCTCAGGTCTTTTCCAATCTTGAATCGCTTCAATCTTTGAAGGATCCATGGAAATTCCAGATTCGGAAATAATATGACCGAGAAACTTCACACGAGATTGCCAAAAGTGGCATTTAGAAAATTTTGCCTTTAACTGATTACTCCTAAGAGTTTCCAATACAACCCAAAGATGTTTTTCATGTTCCTCCTCGGTTTTAGAATACACAAGAATATCGTCAATGTAAATGAGAACAAACCGATCGAGGAAATCTTTGTAAACTCGATTCATGAGGTCAACGAAAAAGCCGGAGCATTCGTTAAACCAAATGGCATAACTAGCCATTCATAAGATCCATACCGAGTACGGAACGATGTCAAAGGAACGCTATCCTCTGCAATACGAAGCTGGTGAAAACCGGTAGCCAAGTCTAATTGTGAAAAGATCTTAGCACCACTTAGCTGATCAAATAGATCATCAATCCGAGGTAAAGGATATTTACTTTTAATAGTAAGATCGTTAAGCTTGCGATAGTCAACGCAAAGCCTAAGCGTACCGTCGGATTTCTTTACGAAAATAGCTGAAGCTCCCCAAGGTGAGGAACTAGAGCGAATAAATTGCTTCATCTCCAATTCGGATAATTGTTTACGCACCTCTTCATTCTCCTTATTGGACATGCGATAAGGAGGACGAGTAATAGGTTGAGCTCCAGGGATAAGATTAATTTGGAACTCAATTGCTCGCTTAGGTGGTAATCCTAAAACGGGCTCAAATATGTCGGAATATTCACGAATGACGTGAATACAGGAAATGACATCCTCCTCATCATCATTATCATCATCACGAGGATTTAAAGAATATAAAGATGCAGTCAAAGTGGGATCCGAATCTTTTAGAATAATAGAAATCTGATTTACAGATTGCGGATGTCGGAGATAAATAGTCCGCTCAGGACACAGGATATGAGCTTTATAACGGTTAAGCCAGTCCATACCCAAAATCATTCCAAAGCCTAAGTAACGCATAACATGCAAATCGGCTAGGAAAGAAAAATCACATAAAATAATCTCCACATTTCTACAAAGCAAACTAAGAGTTGGGGATCCACCAACCGGATTCGCAATTCTCAAAGAAGTCATTAAAGCATCAACACTTAAAGAAAAAGTATCGAGAAGTTCCTTTGATATAAAAGAATGAGATGCACCCATATCAAAGAGAACCCTAATAGGTTTATCATGAAATAAAATAATACCATCAAGAATGGAATGAGAAATACCTTGGCCACGAGATGTGTTTCCAGGGGCTTGAGCCACATTTAACTTTCCCTCCTTCTTGGCTTCAAGTTTAAGGCACTGATGCATGAAATGATCTGGGCTCTTACAATAGCGACAAGATTTGGGCTTTGAGCACTTATTCGCAAAATGATCCCCAGATCCACAGTTGAAGCATCTCGCACCACTAGGAGAAGGAGCCTTTGCAGCAGGAGTTGCTTGCTTACCCTTTTTGATGGGATAAGGACCCTTGAATTTGTTTGGCCTCTTCTTGTTGTTGAAGTTTGGTTTAGCGCCAACCACTTCAACATCACTCTCTCAATCGGCCTCTTCAAGACGAAGAGCGATATCGACGAGTTGATCAAATGTAATTTCTAGTTTCAGGAGTAGTGGCTTCTTAAGATTCTTATTTAAGCCATAAACGAACCTCTGGTTCTTCTTCAGTGGATTATTTATATATTCGACCCCATATTTGGAAAGGGATTCGAATGATGCAACATAGTCCGCCACAGAAGACTGACCTTGAACAAGGTCAATAAATCTCCGAGCAAAAGTTACTTTTTCAGCCTCGAGCACGAATTTCGATTCGAAGCGTTCCCGGAAGTGCTCCAAGGAGAGATCCGCTTCATCAATTTCTGAGATTAACAGCTCATACCAATCCAATGCTCTTCCTTGGAGCATACTGGAAGCCACCTGGACTCGATGGAGGTCAGTGAGGTTCATGCGAGAGAAGATTCTATCGCACGTTCTGAGCCAAGCTTGAACTTCGATGATAGTTTCAGTGCCTTTAAATTGCTTCCCACCCAAGTTGGTGTAATCATTGCACAAACGTGCAAACCCATATTTAGGGTGGGTGGGTTCCAGATTAGAACCAGCTGCTTGAGCATTCGTGACAAGGTCAAGAAGTTGCTGGGTAGTCATAAAAACTCCATCTTGGGGAGTTGCAGTAGATTGACCGGCACGGGGACGTCCAGGTCTAACCATTTTTCTTCCTTTTGAAAGAAGGTGAAGAAAAAGGTTATTCACTAAAAGACATATCAAGCAATCTTCATAAGTGAAACAAGGAATCATAATAAAAATAGGATGAGTCGGTACGAAGACTCGAATTAATCCTAAGGTACGACTCCTAAGCTGGACTTAGGACGACGATCCTTGTTAAGTTATTCTATATTGTTCCGAAGTTTGGCTCTGATACCAAGCTATGACGCCCCACCTCCATACCCACGCTAGCCAAGAACACTACGGTGTAGTGCTGTCAACTAGCACAGAGAATAAGGATGTTGAGGAGCAACCATCCATGTGATTTCTTATCACACGGTGGCTATAAATAATCTTCGAAAATAAACATAGAAATAAGCATAACACAAATCAGTCACAGACATCCATATCACAAAGGCGGAAGAAGATATGAATATATAACTAACACATGAAAGTGTACATCAGAGTAGTGGTCAAAAAGATCCACAATAATACAAAAGAATAGCAACACGTGCTCTATAAAAGAATACAACTATGAGTCTATATCTCAAGTGTAAACGACAAAAACTGCTAATCTAAATGGTCAGCCAAAAGTCAGAGTAGTAAATCCATGGGGGAGAAGTCAAGCAGAAGCACCTGTAACATCTCGGTCTAACCTGAGTATTATTTATAAGAAAATAATAAACGGATCAGTCTAGCTATAAATATCAGATAACATGATATAAACAATAGATATGGCAAGAAAATATAGTAACCATAAAGACATACTATGATAAGCATGTAAATGAAGATATCAAGAGATTAAACAATATCAAAAGAATCTTCGAAAAGATCCAAATTCACCTAAACATAAAAGCTGGAAAATCATAACAATGAAAGTCATGAAAATAGGTGAAGCATAAATTCCAGAAGACTACACAAGTGATCCAGAAATCACAATATAGGAGCATGAAAACTCACAAAATGGGAGCATGAAAACTCACCTACACGTGTAACACAAAGCGAGACGCTATCTCATGGTTGCAAGCCATTAATTTTGACACACGAATGGCCCGAAGACCGTGCGGCGCTACCCCACATATGTGATGGCAAAACATCACACAAACGCGATGGAGAAACATCACAAGAGCGGGGTCTAGTCTCCCTCGCAAACAAAGAGACATTGCACAGTTGCTAGTCTAAAACACAAAAATGATCGTCATGATCATCAAGAAGTGTCAATTACACTAAGTTAGTAAATATAAAAGTTTAGCTTCGTGTCCCATAACCGCTTGCTTAACTCAAATATTACGAACAAACTGTAGATCTTCACTAGAAAATTGTCACAAGAGGTTCAATCGAACAAGTCCAAGAATTAACCGACGAAGTGAACGCAAGCGTTTCATACCACTTGTTTTACTAAGCCGTTTAATTAGATTTCTCATCCGAGTGAGGTAAAGGTTTGTATATACTAGTAGATTGGAAAATGGTTTAAGAAAAGAGCTTTGATATTGAAAATAGAGTTGAAATCATTTTGTTAAAAGAGTTTTGATATTTACTACTAGTATAGAAAACCTTTATATTTTAAAGTGACAAATCATAGAAGTGATTGTAGAAACAATCAATCATAAAAATTCACAGTCGAAGACGTGAATGAATCCAAAGGAACCGATAAAGAATCCATTGAAATAGATATTCAAAAATCCATAAAATCGACTGAGAAGCCAAAGATAGTTTGTCTCGAAGAATGGTCAACTCAGCATCTCAACAAAGCATGTTCTGTTGAATGTTTTTCAGATAAGATCCCCTACGGAGGGGGGGTCCCGGGGAGGTGGCAACCCCCCAAGGTGGGGGTGCAGGGGCAACGCCCCTGCTACGCGGTCGACCTGCCCGGTCAGGTTGCGGGGGTCCAGGGGGCAGCGCCCCGTCCAAAAACGGTACGGCCTAGTGATTAAAGGGGCACGATCTAGTGGTCCAGCGACCTAAAGGGTAAAGTTCATGCGACCTAAAATGGGTTCGCGACCTAACACTCAAACGACCTAAAGAAAATAAGGGGCTGAGCGACCTATAAGAAGCAGCGACTTAAATAGAATCGAGGTCCAACGACCTACGGGTTAGGTCATGCGAGTTAAGGAGGTCAACGACCTAACAGAGACACGCAACCTAATAAAGGAATGCGACCTAAAGGCACGCGACCTAGCGACCTAAGCAGGAAACACGACCTATGAGGGACAAGCGACTTAAGTGGGTCAACGACCTACGGAATATAGGTCACGCGACCTAACGGTTTACAAGGTCTTGCGACCTAACTGGAAACGTGGTCTAGCGACCTAGTGGTTTAAAGAAGATGGGTCACACGACCTAAGGAGATAAGGCCTAGCGACCTACGAGCTAAAGGTTCAACGACCTAATAGGATGTAGGTCCAACGACCTAACAGGTAAGAAAATCACACGACCTAAAATGCCATAGGACCTAACGACCTAAGATCATATGACCTAGCGACCTAAAACCATACGACCTAACGACCTAGCGACCTAAAGCCATACGACCTAATGTCCATACGACCTAACTCCGAAGACGTTAGAAATGGCCAGAATGACCTACGACCTAAGGTCCATACGACCTACGACCTAAGGTCCATTCGACCTAAAGCCCAACGACCTAGCGATCTAAAACCAAACGACCTACGACCTAATTCCGAGTGCCGAGGACCTAACGTTGTAGGCCATTTTAAGGTCGGAAACGAGCTATTTTGAGCCGAGACTTTTCCACGCGAACGACCTAGCATAGGCAGAACGACCTAAGTGCAGTTTTTCACCAAAAACACTAAAATTTGGTGTTTTTCGCCAATCCAATCCGAACCAAATGCAAATTTACATGCAAACATGATAGGGATTCATTCCCAACAGTCCAAGATAGTTATAGGCTAAATTTGTGAGATAAAAATCTCACCTTTTCACCCAATTATGAAGGTAAAGCTTGAAGGTGAATGGAGAAGCAACTACAAGCTTGAATCCAATGCTTTTCCTTGAATTTGGAGTTGAATGATGGAGTTGGAGTTGAAACCTAGGCTTGGAGTTTCTAATTTCCCTTTCCACTCACCATTAATGTTAAAATTTGTGTTTGGTAGGAATTTATGAAGAGTGAGGAGAAGGAGAGAAGTGGGTTTGAGTTATAATGGCTAGACTAACCCAAAGTCCAAAGCGGGAAAAGTTAGTGAAATTTCACTATCTCCAAACCTATCAATGTTTATACTTCAAAAAATTGTAAACGGCATTTCGAACTCAAAGGAAGTGGTCTCGAGTCCTAATTCGACAGTTTGCAAAAGGTAGCTTTTCGGACAAATATCTGAATGACGATAAAATATTTAAACAAAATATTTAAATATATAATCGATAAATATGCGGGTTGTTACAGAAGTGGTTTCGGATAATTAAATCCGATCTCGGTACCTTCAAAACAATCAACGAAACTGGCCAATATTTGATAGTTGGTTATTTAACTATCAATAAACATCCATGAGCAGACATCGGGCCTTATTATAAATTTTCCAAAATTAATTTTCAGAATATATTTATAAGATAAATACCAAATTCTTTCAATATTTCAATTTTCAAAAACAAATTCAATATACTTAAATCTATAATTGGATATTTCCAAACCATCTCAACACTTAGAAATATCTTCAAATTTCCATTTTAATACATAGGAAAATATTATAAGTCTTATTTTCCAAAGTCATTTCAAATATCAACCTTTCGGAGTAAAATATCTCATATGCCTCCGGAATCATTAATAAAATCTATTTAACAATTTCAAAAACTCAGTATACTTATTTACAACCCCATTCAACAATTTATAACTACTTTTATGAATTCAGATTTCATTTTTTGAAGTTCCTATATTCAGCATTTTGAAATTCCATTCCCTCCAAATCCCTTATAAAATTCCTCTCCTCAAAACCATATCCACTTATAAGCCCCATGTACGAATCTTTTTATAAGCCCCATTTACGAATCTCGAGAGAATTTATAAATTAAATTTTAAATTACTTCAAAACTCTCTATATATAATAAGTATTTAAAAGAATAATAATTTATCTTTAAAATAATTTTAAGTAGTCATTTAAAAATGTTGAAACCCTTTTATAAACATCAATAAAATCAATTTTCAAAGCTGATTTTTCGAATTAGAACTTATTAAAATGAATATTAAGTATTTGAGAAATTCATTTTTCGATGTACTTTAATTCTACTAGCTCAAAATTTCATGGTTTGATATATAACATTTTCCTTTTAAAAAAAACTTAAATTCTTAAAATTAAAGATATTTTTTTAAAATTCAAATAACCATTTCAATGTATAAATCCTCTCGATTTACAACCCATCAATTCCATTCTAGCACCCTATCCATTTCCACTTTTCAAAAATAGTATCAACTAATTTTTTCCAACCCTATTTCCATATTCTAATATAAATTCACCAATCCTATATTCCTAAATTTTCATCTGTTATTGATTTTCTTTATTCATAAACATCGTTTATAAATTTATAACTTCTTTGAGTTTCTCTTTTTATAGAAATAATCTCATTTTTAAAATTCCATTTTGCAAATACAATTCCTTATAAATTCTATTTATTTCTTCCGATCTACTTTTATTATCAATTTCAGCTTCTTTTCATATTTTCCAGAAATATCAATTTGAAAAACCATCATTTAAAAATCCTATATATAAATTATTTTAAAATCTCTATTTAAATATTTTTTACAATTAATTAAATACAAAACAAAATCAATTATTGTTTTATCCAAAACAGTTTCTTAAAATAATCCAAATTTTGATAAAAATATTTTAACTTCAAAATCTCCTCTTAAATCCTTTAAAATACCAAAAATAATACTTATGGTAATTAAAATACCAAAGTTTGGCCAGTGTTTCTACAACATTCAATAATCCACATCACAACAATAAACTATAACAGATTATTCTAACACATCATATATCATTATATATGAAAAAAATCAATATAAATTCGAGGAATCCAGTTGGATCCCTCCAACCTGTTTTCCTGCATCAATAAATGTTAGACAACAATAAAATACCAATCCCACTTCGAGGGGGATATCGCGGTAATATAGGGTCATCGACTATTATGCGGGGCACATAGGGTCTCATCCGCTCCAATCGGCGGGTATATATCCAACTACTAATATATATACTACTATATATATATTACATCCATACTAATAATAATTTACAAATTCACCCAAACAAACAATAAATTTAAATTCAACAATTTTAAATTATACTAGCAATCCAAATGAGTGAGATTTTACTCACCTTGATTTTTTAAATTTTGATCTTTCCAGATTTTATTTTTTCTAAAATTCCAAATGCCTCCGTAAATTCCAAACCATTCTATTGCATAGATTTTCCAGATACAAACTGAATCTACTTGTACTCATCTTGGACCTCGTATGAATGATATATATATTCATAAACATTTGAAATAATAATAAAAAATTTCATTTTTTCTATTTCATAAATTAAGTTAATTACCTTCAATAAAAAATCATCATAATCGCCTCTAGGTGTGTCGGCAGGACTAGAGCATGATTCGCAGCCCACAAAACTTACTTGCGACCAAAACCATAAGTCATTGCTCCTCTATTTCGATCATATCCTTAACAAGTCGCCCCAGCCACTCCTCAACAGATCGCGACTTTGCCATACCTACACAGCCCATTAGGTTGCAACGACCACCAACACACTTAAGATCACCATCTTCGCTCACATTCGTGACTCCTACCAGCGAACACACAACCAGAGCTTTTCCTACCTACGAGCTTCCCTTCATGCTGATTCGCCAACAACCCCACCATGCTTTCGCTGCGCCAGCGTCGCCTGCGACCCTCTCTATGCGACCACCCAGCTCGGCACCCAAAACTGTCGCACACCCTATCGCTTGAGCCACTATCCCTACACAAACCGCCACCCTAAGCGAGCGCAACTACATGTAATCGCGCTCGCTTAGATCGGTGATATTATTTTTTTATCAGAGTTTGACTTCGATTTAAAATCCCCTACCTCCTTTTTTTTCTTACCTCGAATTTACTTTGAGGAGGGAGGAGAACGAGAATTCTAATTCGATTTCGAATCAAAGAGATAGGGGAAAACGTACGCGGTTATAAACTGGAAAGAAAAGAGAAGAGACGTGATTTTGAAATGAAAGAAATGAAAAGGGAACATGACTTGATATAAGGAAAGATTCTTGAATACAGTGCTGAAAAGGATGGAAACAACATGTATGAGTTGATTTTAAATTTTATAATATAAATTAACTACAAAATATCTCGTTTCTAATAGTTTAAAATCCAGATCTCCTATCAAAACACGCTTCTGGATGTTTATAATGTTATACCCTTATTCCGAATGCAATGGAGCAAGTTTCGAGTCCTAATTCGATCATATGGAGAAGATAGCTTTTTGGACCCAATTATTGTATTAAATTTCGATATTAATTTAAACGCGTTTCTATCCTGTACGATCAAGCAATAACTCTAAACACTATGAAATTTGAGATCTGATAATGATACACTATTACGGATCAAATGGAACTGCTTTTGTTGAATTTCGAGATTGTGCCTCGGATCACTATTTTAAAGCATCAATTAAATCGACGATTTTCAAGATTTACGAAATCGCTTGAAATCCCAATTTTGAAGTCTTACTAACTAATTATAAATCTAAATACAATATTTAAACCATTTAAATATTCACAGTCAAACATCAAAAAATCCGGGTCGTTAAAACTAATTAAGTATTAGATTAATTATTAATCAAGGGCTTAATTATTTGATTAAAGGTTTAATTTACAATAAATTATTTATTAAAGTTTTACTTTATTGTTTAAGTTTAATTAAATATTAATTAATTAATTGAGATTAATTAACATTTAATGAAGGTTTTAAATAATTAATTAAGGATTAATCTGGGTTTAATTAAAAGTTAATTATTGTTTAACTATTTAATTAAATTAAGTTAAGATTCAATTTAAATAAATTATAATTTAAATAAGGATTTAACTTTTAGTGATTTTTAAGAGGGTTTAAAAGTTTTAAATCCTTTGGTTTTCAAAAGTAAATGGTTCAAAGGTACTTCTTTTTCAAAGATTGTTTTGAATGCAAGTGATTCAAGTTTTGAAACCATTAAGAAACCATGTAACTGTGAATGAGTTATAATGTAGATTTTGGGTTGTTTGGTCATATGTTAGCAAAATAAATCACCGTTCTACTATAAATTGGTTGAATTATTTGGACATCTGTTTAGTAGTACAAATGAACACCCTGCTATTGTGTTATTTTGATATATATATATATATACACACACACACATATATATATGTTAGTTAGTTCATATTGACATGTTATTCCCTGATTTGGATATGAGTTGTATTTACATATATCTCAACATATGTAAAAAATTATTAAGTGAATTGAAATGGAAATTGAATAGTAACTTAAAATAGTACCAATAGGATTTTTAAGCCTCTTTCCGAATTACTAAAGTTTGTTTTTGAGTTAACTATAATTCTTTAATCAATTTGGATTTTAATGGTAATCAATGGTTTTCAAATTTTATTATTATTTTATAAAGTTATTTTTAAATAATATCTTTTTTTAAGAAAGGGGTTGATTAAATAAAAGTTTTTACCTAAAGTGATTTACAAATGATATCTTGAAAATGATATTTTATAAAGGAGATTCTATAAAGGAATTATGAAGGAAGATTTTTAAATAGTTTTAAAAATAGAAAGAAATTTTATAAATCATTTTTTATATTTTTGAAAGACGTTTTAAATTAAGTTTGAAAATTTATAAAGAGGTTTATAATGTGAAGTGAACTTATAAAAGAATTTTATAAGGAATAAGTAAATGGGTTTTATAAAGTGAACGAGTTTTATAGTAAGTGATGTTTTAAAAGGGAATGGCTTAGCCATTTAATATGGAATGTGAGAAGAGAGAATTTTCCAAAATGTTCTTGGTAAATGTTTATATTGTTTTGCAAGTAAAAGTGATGTAAGGGGTTTGGGAAAAGTGTTTTAGAAAAGATCCTTTGATAAACTTTTATAAAGTGATTTTATTAATTAAAGATTAATTAATAAAGGCTTAGAGGATACCATATGGAATTGAATCAATGTTCGATTGTTTGTTTATTTGGTAGTTAAATAACCAACTATCAAATCTGGACCAAAACGTAACTGTGGAAATATCTAGGAGAAACACCGAAATTATATGGTACAATTACCATCAATGGTGCTATATTGTATGTATAAATTCGTTTCATTCTTCTAGGATAAATGTTAAGGACATCCGTCCACTAAAGGTTAGGATATGAACTCCACTCTTATCTTTTATCTGCTTATTACCTAAAGAATCGGGGTTGAGTTTACCGAAATTATCAAAAGTTATTTCGAAGAGACCAGGATCAGTCCTGTTATCCGAAAACAACTTCGATCCCACTCAGTCATTTCGAAATGAAGACACTGTGAAGATGATTGAAGATGGAGCTTTTGAAGTGCAAGAGCTACTTGCTGCTAATCGTGAGGTTGATTCCAAAATGGATGTAGTAGAGGTAGCGCCTTCGGTTTTGTTCATCCCCAGAACGAACTTGTATGGATGAACGCTGGCACTGCACTGGTGCTTGGAGGGCAGTGTTAGCATTCCAAGATGGTTGCCACATAAAAAGTTAATTGTAGCCTTAAGACTTATAACCCGCGAAAATGACTAAAGCAGGGACATGCAGTAGGCCTATGTGGGTCGCTTCCATTAGCATATGATCATCCCAAGATCTAAAGTCGATATCTCTATGTATGCTTCGAGGCCCATTATGGTTGTTTGATCGCAACCAAGGGGTGATCATATTCGGCGCTATCTAGTAAGGGATAGGGCCGGTCCTGAGTAGTAGAGGTGCAATGTGTTGTAGCCTTCCATACATTTTATCTAGAGGTGCAAGGATTCGATGTGTAGACCCGTACCCTTTCATAGTTGGAATCCATTCTCCAGTAACTGCCTTCGGACTTGATTGTATATCTATTATGCTGGAATTTAATAATGTAACAATTTAGGCTATGATTAATGTGTATATGTATTCTAGACATTATCATAATACCACTGGATTTTCTATCAAAATGTTTTGGTTACCGTAAGGTAAAAACCCGTCCATGTTTATGTATGACATGGTCTTACATGGTACCCTTTTTTTAAAAGATTTCACAAGTCATAATGAATTAATTCCTTATGATTTGAGTTTCTAATGCTAGTTTTACTAGACCGACCTGTGAGTTGTTTTTCCTATAATGCTTGGGTCAGCCCGAGCATATTTTCCAGTTTTAGCTAGATCCTTTGGAGCTTTCAAGTGACGAGCTGGATTCTCCAAGACGTATTTACGTACTTTATTTTCATCTACTATTTTTTTCTGTATCTATCAGCAATGGTAAGGACATGCCGTTATAACTGTCAAGGCTGATAACAGATTAATGTATTCTGATGATGTGTATAATAAAGATAATTTCTTTTTGTAAAGACTTGCTCATATTATATATTACTCATCACGTATTGTGAGATTTTATTCTTTCTTTTTCTTTCTTTCACCCTTAATGACCCGTCTTTCGGACACTTAAATGATCGGCACACGAATACCGTGGATGTAATAAGCATCATCTTTAGGTGTAAGAAAGTTGTTCGTTACACTTACAAAAATTAAGTTTCGTATACTTTACTCATTTTCTACATTCTGATTGGTATTATCCCTCATTCAAGAGTGAAGCTATGTAAGTTAAAGAGATGATTGCATATCAAAGAGTTGCCTCGGCACTTCATTCTTGACTCTCACAAATAGACAAGTCTATCTCATTGGCTTTTCGTATTTAGCATAGTATTAATGACTTTCATAAATGAATAAATAATCAACACGATTAATACATTTTCGACATTCCCAATTTAACTATTCCTTGTTGAGAGGTAGCCAATAAGTTAGAGCACTGTTGCTTCTATCCCTACTCAATCGACAATCTTAACTCTCATAAACAGCTAAGTCCACTTCGTCTTCTTTTAGGGTTACATAACCCCTTTCTAAATCCTTTCTCTATAATTTAAACCCTTTATGAAATTATGTATATAAGAATAGTAATTTATTTACAAAACTAGATATTTAATAAAACAATTTAGAAGATATTATATTACATAAGATATTTATACATTGATAAAGTAGTAAACATAATTTATAAAACTATATATACTTAAAATTACTTTTAAAATACTTATAACAGGTTTTAAAACATGCACCCAAAATATTACTTGAAAATAACAAGTTTATAGTTCACTTAAATCTTGAAAAAACTATGTTTCCTTTATATTTAAAAGTAAACCCTCTTCTTTAAAAATGCTAACTAATTCTTAAATATTACTAAAAGCATCAAACTACTTTTAAAACACTCTAATAAGATTTAGAAAATTCTTGAAAAAATAGTGAAACCGAATACTAAATTTAAAGTCATTTTCAAACATTTAAAGTTCAAAACAAAGGCTAGAACGGGGCAGTTTTGCATAAGTTGAAGTTTGACCACTTTTCGATATGTTACTTAACTTTATGTCTATAACACCCCATATTTTTAGTAACATTATTTAGGATATTTGATAAACTAAGTTAAATTAAGTAATGTAGGTTAATTAGTGGATTGTGGTTTGTGATCAATAGGGGTAGCCTTGCCATGTTAATGTGTAAATCAAATCGAGATAGCATGAAATAAAATAGACAAAGGAAATAGGAAAGGGAAAAGTTGGAATAAGGATATTCTTATACCTAAACCCTTGCTAATCTAAACTACATGTTCATTTCATTTGTCAAAATTATTAAACTTGAGGCCGGCCACCATTAGCAAGAGCAAGAGAAAGATAAAAGCTAGGATTAAAGAGAAGAATCAAATCATTTAATCAAGATCAAATATCACATCCAAAATAAAAAAGATATGGTAAATAATGATGACATCTCATTTTCTTAAATATTTTCGGTTTTAAGTTGAATCCTAAGTGTTTTGCATGATTATGCCATGTTTTTGATGGATTAAATGATTATTTATACTTGTTGATGATTTACGCTAGTTCACATGGATATTATGATATGTTTTGGTATGAAAACCCAATTGAATGACATCCAGATGCCTTGTGATTTAGATTTAGATCAAAAATGTTATTTCAGAGACAGGTTTCAATTTTCATAATTTTTGAATTAATGTGGATTTTTATTAATTTTCTAGTGAAGAAAATGATTTATTGGGTTGTAAATAATTTACAATTAAATTATAAATAATTTGGGTCTAAAATTTATATATTTTAGAAAACATATTAAAAATGATTTTCTGGAATTTTTTAGAATTTTCCTAAGTGTTTTGATGAGTATACAAAATTATTTAAGGTATGAGACTTGAATGTTTTATACGTTTATGAAAGGAGTAGGGGTATTTTTAAATAAAGTAGAGCATTTTATTTTTGAAATTTTTTGCAGCGCTTTTACAAAAGAAAAATTAGCAACCAACAAGATTTTGGAAAATAAGGCAGGTTATTCAAAAAGATTACATAAAAAGGTTAAAAATCAGCTTTACCTATATAACGTATGTTTCGCCACTTTCAGCACCCTGCTTCCAACTTAGATGGCTTTCAACTTAGCTCCTCCACCAACACTATCGAAAGCAATGTGCATGGCATCAAAGTATTGATGCACAACGAATTGGAATGATGGTGGAAGGTAGGAGGTCGACACCAGGGGTTCCAAAGGTGTCAAATTGCTGCTTTGTTTTGAATTGAAAATGTTTTGAATTGAAAATGCACCTGCTTTGCTTTTGACTATATTGCTTTCGACTTGATTGGCCTCCGACCGGGTCAAATGGTTTAAAGAAATGGTTTTAAGGAGGTTGCGCCTTAGTTTTTTTAAAATATACGCTTTCGCTATGTCGAAGCCCTTAGCTGCTGCTTTCCCTACCTTTCATAGTCAATGGTTTCGGAAGGTATACTTTGTTTCTAAACTTGGCCACTTCTCTAATGCTTTCATATGGGTGGTTTGAACGCCATCACTTCTTTGCTTAGGAATGCTTTTGAAAGATAGGCTTTCGAATTAAATGGTTTTAGTGACTCTTTTTCTCTATTGAAGTATAACCCAAATGGTTTCGAAAGGAGTTTTCCACATGTTTTAATTAAACCTATGTACTTTTGAAAGGTTGTTGTTTATGAACGTGTTGATGCTTTTTAAAGATTATAAAGAAAGGTTTCTAAGGGTTGGTTCCCTAATGGTTTCGAAATTTTGAAAGGGTATTTTTCTAACTATTTCGAAAGGGCTAAAAGGAAGGTTTTTCAATGGTTTCGAAGGGCAGTTTTAAAGGGTTTTGAGATAAGATGTCTAAGGTTTTATAGCTTTCGAAGAAAAGGTTTTTCAAGGGTTTCAAAAGGTTTTGACAATGGTTTCGAAAGGAAGGTTTTGGCCTTTTGGCCTAGGTGAAAGGTTTTACTTGGTTTCGAAAGAGGTGCTTTCAATGGTTTAGAAATGGGTGCTTTCAATGGATTTGAAAGGGGTACTTTCAAAGGTTTAAATGTTTTCATCAACTAAGGCTTGAGTAAAAAAGTGTGTGTGTGTGTGTGTGTGAATGATATGGCAAGGTGATTTTGAGTAAAGAATAGAGTATATGTATTTTCCTTGTGTGAATTAGATTTAAAGGTTTTTAATTAGTTTGTAAAGGTTTTCAACGAAATTATAGGAAGGTTTCCCTAAGTAAAAAGATTTAGATATTAGAATACCAGATGATGAGAATGGTATAGGGACATGCCTTATATATTAGCTATTATCCCTAGCCAATTTAGTCTAAAATTCTAGTGTGTATGGCTTTGTCATAGGTAAGACTAAAAATTATGATTACACATAGAAGAGAATATATGTTTGTATACAGATAGGTTATTGGTGAGCCCACAAAACTAGTAGGATCAGGTGACCCTGGGAGATGTTAAGTTAGAAATAGACCATCCAAAAGAGGAGCATTTAACAAATAGTTAAGGACAGGTTGTCCAGAAGAAGAGTGTCTAACAGGTGTTAGATTATTTTGTTATATTGTCTAGTAAGCCCAAATCAACCAAAGGTTAGTAGTAAGCCAAACAAAACTGTAGTGTACGAAAAAATAGTTCAATTATTACCTCACATATGTGTTTACATGATATTGCTTTACAGTTTTAGCCGTTTTGGTTGTAGGATTATAATTTTCCAAAAATATGTTTTAAAAGGATATTAGTGAGGGAAAACCCATTCCGCTAAGCGGCGTGGTCTCACTTAATATCAAATAACCAAGATGTATAGTATCATTCACACCAGGCTTTATGTCTGACTTGAAGTTTATGTTTTCCCCTTTAAACTCTCGGGTGCTCAAAAATTAATTTGAGTATGAAGAGGGTTGAGGTTTTACAGGTTTTGGTAGGTTGACGAATAAAGCTATCAATGACGAGTAGGAGGCTAATGGATAGCTAATTAGGAATTGCAGTTCTTTTTTTGTTGTTTATTTCCGCTGTGTGTATTATGCCAGTTATGACAGTATATTACTCTGGTCATCTAAGGAGGCATCATCATATGTCGCTCTTGGCGTATTCTATAATAATTACATTTGATCATTGCTTGGGAAATGATTGTGGGATTATATAATTTGAATGTGGAACATGTGTTTTAGATGTAATTAATAAAATGTGTTTTGAAATCTGTGATTTTGTTTCATATTCAAGTGCTTCTGATATTATGGATTCGATTAACATAGCCGTATTTTATCACCAGAAGTTAATACTATAAATGACTACAACATCTGTAGAACTTAGCTTTGGGCTATAGATAGGGTATGTTACAATATCATTCAAACTTATGGCAGCAAGCCTACGCACAGAAAATCACAAAAACTGCAACAAATACCTAAGGTACCCTCTACAAAGTTCCATCGAAATTGTCAGACACAAGGAAATTCCTAAGTACATCTATAGCGAAGAGCACTTTCAAATCCAATTCTAATCTAAACCAAAGTCCAACTATAACATATGTGCTTTGTTCCCAGGCTATGCTGCGAGTCATACAAGTCCATTCAAGTCCGAAGTTCATTCAAGTTCATACATATTGATTGCATATGCTATTTGCTTTCAAATCAAGAATCAAAACCAGTCTTACAACATATGTCAATATCAATTCAAATAACATAAAAACAAGCAAACACAAGCGCATATACATAATCTTTTAACTCAAGGTTGTGAGTAAGCTCACCCTTAACAAAACAAACAAGCAAGTCTATAACGACCCATTATTTTGCTACTTCGAAAATGAGAGATTTTGTTTATTTTAAATTTGAACTTAAATAAATAAGTTATATGTAATAAATAATAGTAGAGAAATTATTTATTCTTATAGTAATAATTAAAAAGTATAAAATCTGGATTTTAGAACAAATCAATAAAAGTTGAGTTTTGTTAAAAATAAATAAATGCTTAAATAAATAGGTTTAAATATTTATTTGAAAAGTTAAATCTTATCAAAATCACTTAATAAAGATAATAGAACTATATTAAAAGGTTTAAAAATATGTTTACAATCATTCTACAAAAATATTCAAATTTTATCACATTTTGTCAATGCAACTACAAAATTCAACATTTTGATATCATTCCTAATGATATGGGATTTTAACCTAGATAAACTTGTTTTAATTCATATAACATAGTAGGAAAGCCGTTTTTAAGTTTGGTTTACTTTAATATATAGTTTAGCAAAAACGTCAAATTTTGATTGTAAAATTTGTCAATAACAACGTTATTTTCAACTACAACAAGTCGTCGCAACGTTGTATATAAATATGCACTTTATAACATGTATAATACATCTTTAAAAACTATACAAACCATATAATACTTGCATTCATAACATATAAAAAAAATATCGCTTTTTATAAAGTAAATAAAAGAAAAATGATAAAAGAAAGTGTAAAAGCATGATTTGACAAAAGAGTATTTAAGTAAGCTTAAGAAAAACCATCATTGCACAAAAGGACTTAGCATATCTTCTCACCGTTAATACTCAAATCTTATCAAGTATGGAAAAGGATAAAAAGTTATTTTAACATTTTAAAGTTTAATAAAATAAGGCAAACATCAGTTCTTAAGTACAACTCATATCTTAACATTCTTTCCACCATTAATGCACTTCACATCATGCTCAAACCAAAGTCAAAAGGTAGGTCAATGGTATTTAAGTCATTTACCTTCAAAACTCAAGTATAAATAAGCATGCATACCTTCCATTCTATCACAAACAAATTTACATCTCATTCTTCACCTTTCTCTTCACTTTCTTCATCCTCTCCACTTCGATTTCCATGGCATCCAACTTCTCTTCCACTTCTATAACTTCCTCCACCTCAAGCAAGCTCCATCACCACCCAAAATCACCTCTACCTTGACCGAACACACCTCCACCCGAGCTCCCCCCAACCGTACACGGCCGTACACCCCACCTAGTACTCACGCACGAGAGCTCCACCTCCTTACGCACCCATACCCGCCTACCCGAGCACCTGCCGCTACCTACACGCACCCAAAACACCACACCCAAGGTCGTACCCACACATACCCACCGTATACCCCCTAGCCAAGCCCCATACCCACGGCCCAATAAAAAAACGAAAAGAAAGAAAGAGAGAGAATGGAAAATGAAAGTGGTTTGGAAGGATTTGTGGCGCGTAAGGAAGGCATGCTACTTCGTAGTAAAGATTGACGTAGTGGAAATGAATGTGAGAACTTCTCATCGTTGTTTAATTATATTGATTATAAAATTTAATTGTTATGTTAGATAATCACCATTTGATATATGGATGTTTGAATGATTGTCTAAATACGATGGATGAATTGTAGAGTTATACTAATATGCTCACTTATTGATAATCACTATGCTATGAGAATGGATGTATGTTAATGATGAATATTGGAAGTGAATATGCTCATTGTTGATTAAGTAATCGCTTTGTTAAGTATGATCAGTTTTCTTAATGTGGTATATGTTGGAAATACTAAGCATCTTTGTGAATAGTGAAAAAAATCAAATTTAGATTTTGAAAATAAAGTAAATTGGAATTGAAGTATAACTGAAATCGAAATTGAAATCGAAATTAGAATTGAATTTGAAATGGAAAGTGAAATTGAAATTGAGATGAATAGCGAAATTGAAATCGATTTTGAAAATTGAAATTGAGATTAAGGTTGAAATTTAAATTAGAATTGAAATTAAATCTAAGTTTTAATTAAGTTTAATTTGAAGTTAGAATTGAAATGGATTTTAAAATTTAATATTAAAATAATAGGAATATAGTAATATTATAAGATGGGAATAGTGAAAATCTATTTTAAATACTTTTTAAAAATGGAAATATTGATTTAAAATGATTAGTAATGTTTTTATAAGTAATTATATTCAGTTTAGAGAATTTATTTCTAATATTGTAAATCAAGTTAAAACTAGGCGCGTCGCGTAACGATACTTTGTGATTTCACGACAAAAAGTTCAAATGAGTGTACAAAATGGAGTATAGCTCGGAATTCTTCAAGATAATAAAATTGCATATTAATATATCCATATTTTCTAAACGAAGAAAGAAAATCATGATTTTCTTTAGTAGATATGTCCGAAACAATTTTTGAGAAAAATCACGCTTTTATAGTAAAATGACCAAAGTTGGAAATCGATACTTTTAAGGTTTTCAAAAAAATATAAAATAAATTCTAAAAATCATTTAAAATATTTCAAAAGTGATTTAAGTTGGAAAGATAGATTTCTAAATGATATAAAAGCCATTTTGAAGAATATAGCTTTAAATCACTATTTGCAACGCCTTTACGACAGTTTTAACTAACATAGAAAATTGGCATTTTAACTTGAAGATTCCTTTTAGAATCTTTCATAATAATTTTTTCAAGGATAATTAAGTGTTTAAAATAATGATTTAGAATCTTTATAATCAAATCCAAAATAAAATCTAATAATTGAGTAAGTGAAAATGACTAGTACATTTGTCCCGCTTATGAGATCTTGGTAGATAAATCAAGGTGTTTAACTAAGGTTAGGAATAAAGCAACCAATGCCCCGATCTTACCTAGCCTATATTTTCTCATCTTAGGCAAGGAGTGTAGCAGATCGAAAGGAAAGCCCGGATGCTCTAAAAAGATTATATTAAGTTTTTTCGAAAATAAAAGAATATTAGTATTATTCGAAATTTAAGCAATCTCCAAAATAAATAAAAAATAAGTTGGATTGCATAGAAATAATATTCTTATACTTGATGTTAAATCCCGAGGAAGGAACTCGTCCTATTCATGGAATTTAAAAGGTGATCTCAACGTTATGCCGCCCATAGCACTTGTTGAATACAGAAATAAATGTTGAGTAAAATTAGAATGTTTATTATGATCCTATTTACTCAATAATGTTTTATAAGATTAATTTAGGGTTTACAACAAATGGTCTCTTAAATAACATTGTTTCTGGCCCATTTAAAAGTTAAGAAATTCTAGATCGATGATAAGAAAACTGGAAATATTTTTCGAAGTAATAAGTGAATAAACGTAGAATTAGTCTAAGACTTTAAGAAAAGGATTTGTAATTAACCAAAAGAATCGAAGAGAAAAGAGGCTTAAGAAAACCTATATACTCATATCACTTTTTTATTGATGATTGGATTTCGACGGAACCGGGGTCGGATTTGGGTGATTCCTATCCGAAACCCACTTCGAACCAATTTACGTGTCTGAAGAATGTAGTTGTTTGAAGACGAAGATTATTTAAGATGAATAATAATGGACTACTTGTTGATTAATTGGGGATAAACCCCCAATTTACTTATTGTAGCAGTGGACTTTTTGTTATGAAAAATCTCAGAACCACAAGGACTTCTCGCCTAGTAATGGTCGAGGAAAGTACTTTCGGTTTCCTTCAGTCTCAGAACGAACTTGTTTGGACGATGTCTGACCTAACATTCTAATCACATTGAGTGATCTCTATAAAATGTATATTAGTCGGTAGCGGAAAAGACACATTCTCTTAGGTTAACACCTTTTCTCGTGATACGAGCTTAGGAAGTTATATATTTGTAGAGACCAGTCATGTGAATATGGAATGGAAATGTGTCATTCAAAGTGGAAGGAATATGTGCTATATGAAAAGGTAATCGCTGCCTCAAGCCTCATTAACCGGAATGACCGAAACAGAGCAGATGAAGCAAGGCTAAGTGGGTCATTCCATTTAGGGCATGATCATTCCCTTCTAGATATATTTCTTCCCACTATGACGTTCGAGATGTAAATTAATATGGTGTATGGAAATCGAGCACTCGGATAAAAGCCAGTAACGACCTAGGAATGACATATTCGGCACTGTCTAGTTATAGAGGTAGGCCGGTCTTGTGTTGGTAATGGAGCAGATGTACTGTGGTCCTTGGGACGTCCATCTAGAGGTGTACCCATAGGATGGTAGTCCCTTCACCTGGTCATTTGTATGCAAATCCATTCTCCAATAAGAACTTGCGGTTTTGTTTGTATGGCCTTAAATGATTAGGCCTGGAATTTAATAATGGTAACAATTTCGGCTAAGATTGATTAGTTTATTTGAAAATGTTTTCAAAGCAATGTCATTAGTAATAATATCAAAGGTTTTGATATATAAAATCAATTTGGTTGTCATAAGGTAAAAACCCATCCGCGTTTGTGTTTAGGCATGGTCTTATGAGATACTCTTTCTTTTCAAATGATTTTATTCGAAGGTTGATATAATACACTATCATTTATTATTGAGTTTTTCTCACGTTGGTTAATGAAGCCTGATGCGGGTATTTTCAATACTCGAGTCAGATCTGAGTAATTTTAGGCTTAGTTGAAGACGGTTGGAGCTTCTAGATGAACTGGAAATATTCATCTACATATTGATGTATTCTATTGTCCGTTGTTGTTTTTGATGTTCGTCGGCATTTATAAGGGTAGATGTTTATAATTATCCAAGCTGAATCTGAGTAGACTCTAATATATGTATTTTAGAAGTATTCTGTAGTAAAGATATTGTTCAATTATATTTTATTCCATTCGTGTGAGATTCTATTCTGTCTTATTTTTCGTTTTATCCTTCATGTTCCGTCTTTTCATTCAATGAGTTGGATATGTGGTTTATTTTAAACTTAAAGGTACGGAAAAATGGGCCTTAACATTTGGTCTGTCCAAGCTACACTTCCTACATCAACCTTGCTAACACCTCACTTCCTACCACTACTTTTCTTTGATTCAAGTTCCTAGGCAATAAATGCCCAAATATTGCTCAGGGCCTATGAATAGTAGAAATTTGTTTTGATCCTTTCTTCAAGATCCAAGACGCTAGAAGATGTTTTGATGTTGTCTCAAGGCTTCTGGAAAAGTTTGAAGAGATTTGAAAATGTTTTGAGTTTATTTTCCTTTAGGAAATAATGAAAAGGAAGAGTAAAAGAGCTTAGAATTTTTGTGTAAAATTTGTGAAATGGATTCAAGAGGCATGCTCCTTATTTTATATGCTTCACATGATGCTCCTTAACCTTTCTCTCCCCTTCCATCATGAGATAGAAGGCTCAAGCTTCACATGACCTTCATCTCTCCTTTACACCTCTTACCTTTAGCAAATTACTATACTACCCCTTACATACAAATATCTCTTATCCATTAGAAGCTTCTAGAATGTTCTAACTACTACATGAAAAGAAGCATGTTAATTAGTCCTCAATATGTTTATATGTTCATTAGGTTCGTACAAAAGAGTTTGAATAACTTATATCGATGAAAAACTATTTATAGATAAACCGATTTTCAGCCACATTATTGATATTTCTTTGAAGTATTTTTTAAAGAACTTCAAAAACAAGTTTACCATAATTATTTATTATTAAAAAGGGGTTAATAAGATCATTAAATCAATTTAATAACATTTAATCTATGATTCAAATATTAAAATAATTGAGATATTTAAATATGAAGTGTCCGAAATTCTAGGTTGCTAGATAAGCACTCCAACATTCATTTTCTAAAGTGATTTTTTTTAGCCACCTCTTCATCTCCTTTGCTGGCCAAAAATTCTTCCTTACCTCTCCAACAATTCAAGAAGTTAAAGCATAAAATTAAATCAAATTCAAGCTTCAGTGGTAGCTACATTCGGGATATTAGCATTTTATATATTCAGGATTTGATCCAAAGAGTGATCTGATTCAATGGTTCAAAATTTATCCATTAAACTTTATGAAACATACTAGAATTTTATCGTTTCAATTTTGAAAATTTAACCAATTCTAAATATTTCAATAATTGGTTTTTAAATTTTAATAACTTGAATTTAAATATAATGATTATTTAAATATTTAAATTGTGAACCACGTATTAATTAAATAGATCTAATAACCTGATTAACTCCAATTAATCAACAAACAATAATGGTGAACTCATTTTTTAAATTTATTTACAATAGTAAATAGCCCGAGTAAATAACAAGAAAATCAATTGTTAATAAAACAACTCAATACAGCAAACGATGGTATTTTTTAAAATTCACTAAATGAAATAATCTATGTATTTTATTATTGAGTTGGGACCGTGTCACATATTTGTACATGATCATATGTTTATTTCTATCTTCGCGGTGCATACACGAGCGAAATAATCTTGGATTACTTGGGAACCTTGGCGAGAGCATGCAAGAAGTAAATTTTTTTTTAAAATTGAAATAAAGTCAACACTTATCTCATTTTTCATTTTTGCATCTTTTCCCTCTTCTTTTGTTTTTTCTCTTGTTCTTCATTTTTTAGTGAACGAATAACGGCTCCACCCTTTCAAAAATCTGAACCAAACATTATACTTAACTAAGGATCAAAAAATAAAGTTCTTTGAGTTCGTAATCACTAGATCTACAAACCCATATAGGTTTCATTGGTTTTAGTTGTGTTTGGTCAAAGTTGTATTAGGGAAGTCGACCAAGGTTCGTGATTTAGGAAGATGTGGGCATTGATTGGTGAAATGGAGGATGGATTTGGGTTTGTAGTGGCGAGATTCATCGACGGTGCAAAGAAGGTGATATTTAATCAAGCATTGATGAATGCGATAGTTTAAGGTCACATATGGGTGCTCGAAGTCACGCTTAAGTGGGTGATGTTGTGCCTATCATTGTTAGATCCTGGGAGATGCTCGTGCGAAGAGAAGAGTTTTGGAAAAGGTGGTGGGTGATTCCGTTGTGAGACGAGAGAGTGAGGAGGAGAGAGGTGGTCTTAGATCCTAGGTGTGCATGTTTTGGTCATGTTTTAGGCTACGGTTTTGTATTTAGGAAGAGGGTTTTTGAAATTAATTAGGGGTAATTAGTATTGAGTTAAGTAATTAATTTTTTTAATTAAATCGATAGTTTATCATTTTAGTGAAGTATAAATTAGTGATAAAATTATAATGATTAAATTTAATTATATTTGATGTATTTAAATTAGTTATACTTCATTTTGGGATATCTATTTAGTTGAATAAAACCCCATTCATCTATAAAATCGAATAGATTATTTGGACATCTATCGAGCAGAATAAATCACCATTCTATGTTTGCAAATTAAAAAAGATTATTATTATTATTTGATTGTTTGTTTGGATTTGAATTCCTACTGGATAGCGGATGTCATAAATAATCACTATGTTTCAGGAGACAAAAAGGAAAAAGTCAGAGTGTTTTCATTACAAATAGGTCGCTACAGGATACTTCGTAATGCATAGATATATATATATATATATATATATATATATATATATGTATGTATGTATGTATGTATGTATGTATGTATTTATTTATATATGTATGTATGTATATGTATAGCTATGTATATGAGATTTACATGGGACTTTTGTAAGACGCTAAGATGTTTTCTCATCGTTCTATATTTACTGTTATCTATATCTTATTTTTATTCTTTTATCGCTTATATTGATATTTGGTTGAAATATTTATGACATACTGTTTGAATTGTGTAAATGTCATTATAGCATTTTAGCTATACCATCACCTATGAAATATCATCTTCTTAAAGCCTTGTATGCATTGAACTTGTGCTTGTATTTTTACTAAATAAATGTTTGGTCATATTTTTGCACTTTAAAAATGTTTAAACTATATTTTCAAACATTTTATGAATTTTGAAAATAAAGGATAAGTATTGGTTAACATTTATAATAGAGGTTATAAATCTGATTTCTTTTCTTTTGGGATAATTAATGTTGTTTAAATTATAAAAGATCATGAAATTTTATTTATTTTCCTTTGGGATAATTAACGTAGTTCAAATTTATGAAAGATTACACAATTTGATTTATTTTCCTTTAGGATAATTAATGTTGTTTTAAATTTATAAAATATTATGAACATGATTTATTTTCTTTTGGGATAATTAACATTGTTTGCAAATGAGAATATCCTTTAAAAAGGAATGTTTAAAAATAATACTAAGTTTATTGTGTTTTTTGGTTTAGAGTAAACAATGTTTTAATGGTAACTGATTTTGGCCCTTCTTTTTAACATGCTTAAAAATATAGCTTGCCCCTTTAAAAGAATATTTTTAAAGAGTTTTTTTTAACATGTTTTACAAATATTGTGATGTGAAAACCAAGCACAAGTAAGGATCAAATATTTTAAATCTTGATTCATTTATTGTTGACAGGTTTATGTGATCTAATCTCCATATACAATCATTCATTTACATTCGATAGTTGAATTATTAACTATCGATTTTGATATCATTCTTTATGATTTGTCAAGATAAGACGATTTATCGCTCAAATTGAGCATTTGCATTCAACACCATGGATAACTAAAACCCAAGAGCGAATGGGAGCTATGCTATTTGGGTCGCACCCATTAGCGTATATTCACATTTATCTTGAAAGTTGTTGATAGCATGCATGCGTTGATGTGAGTATATTTGGATGTTCATGTGAGGCGGGTACCAACTTGGAAATTCTCGAGAGTGATGCGTGTTTGGCGTGGGCTCTTAAGTATATTTTATCTATAGGTATACTTTTGTTGTAGGGGACGCAACCCCTAGTCAGTTGGATAAATTCATTATCCTTGTTTCGATTCGAACCTTAGAATTAATCTTCTTCTTTTGTGTTGCGTCAATCCAAGACGATTTGTTACTCATTTGAGTGTTGATATTATTTGTCATAAATGACTAAGACCAAAGAGTGAGTGGACGTCAAGCTATATGAGATTACTCCTATTAGGATATCTTCAAATATCCTCTAGATTGGATTCGATTGTATGCACGAGGATTTGAAATACTCGATACTCGGTATGGTTGGCAGGATCTGGCTTGTACATTTTCTGGGATCTACCGTAATTCTCTTGTATATTTCTAGAGGTATACTTTTAGTAGGAGGCGCACCCTCCTAGTAATTATCGAAAATTTCTCATTCCCTTATTTGATTCAAATCTTTGAATCGTTTTCTTAATTGCATCGAGAAGTGTTTGGATCTCTTCTCGATGTTTAATTATTTATACCCATTCTCTAAGTTTTGGTTTTGATCTAGTCAGTGTTCATCCTTTCTTGTTTGGATTATTGTTCTGATTTATTTCCCATTTCTGGATGCATGGAAGTTTTTCTTGTGAGGTAAAAACTCATATGGCGTTTAGTGCGTGATCTTACAGATTTATTAATTATTTACCATATAACTTGAGTTTTCACACGCTGGTTTTCAAACCGATCGGAGTGTTATTTTATTATAATGCTCGGGTAAAACCAAGTATTTTTCCAGGTTACTATTGCTGGGATATGGAGTTCATTGAGTAGAGCTTGATGTTCACCTGCCATAATATTTTTTATTTTCCACTGTATCATTATATATACCTATTAGCAATTGTAAGGTCGGGAAATTATAAATGTCCAACTGATGGGATTTGTTTTTAACTTTTGCGTGCTTTGTATCTTGGAGTGATAGTTTATACTATCTTTATTATATTATATGTTGTCAGTTCTACTGTGAGATTATATTTCCTCTATTTTTTCTCTCTTTTTACCCTAGTAATATGCCTTTCTGACTATTGGATGTTTGGTTTTGGAATACCGTGGATGTATTTGGTGTTGATTTTCAATGGTAAAAAATGTGGGTCGTTACTCTTGGTATCAAAGCAGAAGGTTAAGCGAGAACCTTGACTTTAGTGTGGTAAACTCATTAGAGATAGGGTAAGTGAAACCTTAGAATGAGTTGAGAGTATTATATATATACCCAACATCGTACTTGTTACTTCTATAAAAATTACTGTGTTAATTGGCCTATTGAGCGATTGTGAGTTTTAGTTAAGATGTGGGATGTCACATTGTCGATAGAGATTTCTAAACTCTTTAACAACGCAAATGGACGCAATATTGATTTTTGAAAATTTGGTAAATGAAATATTTCACCTAGGATTATATATTATATATATAACGAAATAATTTTCAAATTTAAATTGTTATTTACGGTGTTTGTTTGGTAATGATAATATTTTTTATTATCATTATTGTTTGATCTATCATGCTCAGCTAGTTTAGAGAGCATTGATTGTAGTTTGTTGACTGTTAATTTATGTTTCATCAGTTTATGGGCATTTATTGTTTTGATAAGTGTGAGTACATTAAAAGGAACCCCTTAAGGATTAAGTTTCATAATTTAACTATAAGGTGTTTAGAGAAAATGTTAAATTAAAAGTCATCTTTTAATAATGTTGAATTAAGGGTGAAAAAAATCTATAAGTTTAATATAATCTAAATAAGAAGATAAGACATTTAGAGGATAAATAATTGTGAAAATTTATTATAATAAAGGAGAATTATTATAATATGTGACGATTTTATATATAGGCAATTTTATATAAATTTGGATTTAAAATGACTTAAAGATACATTTTATATGAGTATGGTATATATAATTTATAAAGGGTTTTTCGGGAATTTTAATCCCGGTACTGGTTGAAATGATTTCAAAAAGAGTTGGAGAAGAGTAATGGTAGTATTACTTGGACGTATTTATAAGTACAAATATTTTAAAGTGTTTTTTAAAAAGACATCTTTTCTTTGGATTGTTCGACGAAAACACCTCGATTAGTTCATGGTAATCCAAAAAATCTTCTAAGTGACGATCAAATGTTAGCTTTGGTAAATATTGTAGTGTATTTAATAAATTATTCTTTTAGGAAATTATAGTTAAGGACAATATTTCTTAGCATTTTAGCCTCAAGGATAGATTTTCAATATTTTAGCCCGATGGACAACTTTCTTTAGGTATCATTTTTTACTTATTTATTGTAGTTTTTAGGTATCAGTTTGTAGTTATTGATAACAGTTTTTAGGTATCATTTTTTAGTTCGGTAGTAGTTTTGGAAGAATGTTTGTCCTTATGAATAATTTTGGAAGAATGTTTGTCCTTATGAATAATTTTTAGGAGAATGTTTGTCCTTGTGTTAAAAATATTGAGGTCGTGTCCTTGAGACTAAAAATGTACAAATTTTTGTCCTTTAAATTAATTCACCCTTATTCTTTTTATCGTTGCGCGATCGAAATGATTTCTAGTTTGAACGAACCAAAGCGAGTGTTAGTGATAAAATTGTTAAACTTATTATATGCATGTGCAAGTATGTTTGTGTATATATAAATAGAAATATATGTAGTATGATTTGCCAAAATATTTTGAAATAAAAACTAGGTAATTAGTCTTAAGTTTCCTTAAAGGAAATTGCTTTGAAATAAAAGTTATTTTGAACAATAATTTATAAAATGAAAATTTTGAACTCTTGGATAGAAAAGAGATAACTTAACTTAAGTTATATGAAAGGAGTTAAATCAGATAGGAAGGTTTTAATAAGCATTATACTATTGAAACCGCGGTCTTTGTTAATCATCTAACAGGTGTAAATTATTTGGTGATATCCAGCCAACCAGTAACATTTTTCCTTAGAACACTCTAAAGTAAAGGGGTCAAAAGGTTGACTCGGTTTTAATGACCTGTATTTTGTTTGGGCCTCCATTTGAATTTTGAAAAAAAAAGAGATAAATAAATAATTAATAAAAAAATAAAATTTGACATTTAGTATATATTGTTAGGACGTAGAAGAGTATTATTAAAAAGGGGCTTTTAGGCTCAAGGAAAATTTTGTAGAAAAATTTAGTTTTAGGGAGAGGAAGTTCATTTTTTAGGCTGAAGGACACTTTTAAATGTAAATCATAAGGTGGTAGTTGTAACTATCATTTTCAGTTTATATTAAAAAGTGTCCTTCAGACTAAAAAGCAAACTTGCTGTCCCGGAGACTAAATTTGCATCCAACATCTTTCCTATGCCTATATTCCTGTATTAAAAAATGAGTAAGTTTTTAAATTTGATGTGTTATAAAGATGTGTCTTTATAACATATTTATAAATTTAAGTAGGAATTTGTGAAATAATTCATAAATAATTTTCGTACTAAATGAAATACTATAAATGAAAATGAAAATGATTGAGAAAGTGATTGGCGTAATTAGGAAACCAATTGGATTAAGTACGTAAGTTATACGTAGATTATTTTATTCGCACAGTTTCTTATCTAGAATTAGAATGCATAACTTTGGGGTGATTCACACCAGTCCCAAAAGGATTTCTCACTTAATTCTTGTCAGCAAACACTAGATTTGAATTCTCAATAGGATACTGAGGTTTTCTATCATAATATATGACTACGTAAGGAGAAAAGTGTTTTCGAATAAAGGAACCTGATCGGAGTTCGTACTAGGGAGGTCGAGTGAGCGATACAAGTTCGAAAGTGCAGTCTACGTATTTGAGCAAGTGGTCAGATCAAATATTGCGTACGGATGATCCATGTACATCATATGGGCTTAAGTATATTTGTATACTAGGTTTAGTTGCTTAGAAAATTTTGAGGATTGACTTTGAATTTTTCTCCAAGATAGCTTAGCTAATCTTCTAAGAAATAACCAAAGGCTAGTGAGAGTAATGATATGTTTAGGAAATTATCTATATCCTTGAACGATCGAGAAAGTTGTGAACCAAAGCATAAATCTTGTTTATTAGTCAATTAACGTGTAAATAATGTTAAGTGTTAGTTTATTTATTTATGGAATTTGATTTAACTGATACTGTGATTTTATAGACTACAGTTTCTAAAAATGTTGTTTATTAGGACTTAATTCCCACCGCTTCTGAAAAAGTGGTTTTGAAAGAATTTGTAAAAAAAAATTAATAATATTATTATTCTGAAAACTTTGGTGAAGTATTATAATTTCAGGATATTTGAAAAGAGTTTTGTGAAGTGATTTTTCAAATATTTTAGTTATGACAAAAGTTGGGTGATTGGGAGTTTTTCGATTTGAAAGACTCCGCAGGTATACTTGTTTTTACTCTATTTGTTGTTTTAGGAGGAATCAGAATACCACAGGTTGCTCTGTGTTATTTTGATTTTAGAGTTATACCATGCTTGGTAGGAAGACCCCCCTCCTTGTCATAATTGATTTTTGTTTTGATTTATTTCTCTTTGGAGGAATCTGGAAAAAACTTATTTTGAATATAAAAACCCAAGCGTTTAGTTCTAAATTTATCTTTTGAAACGATAAGTGCGTAGTATTTTATTACAAAGTATTCTTTGTACTTTTATTGTATATGGTTATTATATTGTTCTGTTGCTATTGCTTATGATAGAAATAACTTGTGTATTTCTCTTTTGTTAGCATGATTCTCTTTTAAATTATGTGAGTACAAGATAGTATAGAGAAGCAAGAAATCACTTTTTGATTGCTTGCGCACCTGCATTCGGATTTAGATAGTAAATTGCTTATTAAAAATTAAGTGCAAAAGTGGTATGTGGTAGATTTAAAATTTAGTACTCAATTGATGATTTTATGCTATAGATATGAGGGCTACTTGGCTTTTATTGGTTTTGGCCAGCGTGGCAAGTTGGACTTATTTAGATCTAGCGGTACAAAGGAGGTGCCATCGTAAATTTTCAATAATATAAGAAACTTTATGAGTTTAATAACTTGTTATAATTAATAATTTTTAAACCTTAAGGGTTTGGAGACATTTTCTTCCTTTATGAACTTTGGGGATGAGGTTATTTTAAGACGGGAGAATATAACATCTCAGAATTTTATCATTTTACTTTTCAATATTTAATTAGTTATAAATATTTGAATAACTGGTTTTTAAAGTTTAATAACTTGAATTCAATTATAGTGATTTTAAAATTTTTGAATTATAAACAAAATATTAATTAAATGGATTAACCTTATTTAACTTCTTTTATTTTATAAGCGATAATGGATGAAGTCATTTTGTAAATTTATTTACAACAATAAATAGCCTAAATAAATAACAATAAATTTTCTGCCATTGAAAATGGCTTCAAAACCTTTTGGCATTGAAATTGGCGTCTCCTATGTTGAAATTGGCTTTTTTTTGCTTCCATCGTCTGACCTCTTCTATTCCTTCGCCTGTTTCATCTCTTCCTTCATCGTTGTCGCCTTATCTTTAC
Organism: Allium cepa; assembly: GCA_030765085.1. Lineage (NCBI taxonomy): Eukaryota > Viridiplantae > Streptophyta > Magnoliopsida > Asparagales > Amaryllidaceae > Allium > Allium cepa. The sequence goes on from CM060940.1 coordinate 182,561,630, forward strand.
CCAATGTCGACGAAGAAGCGATCATCGTTGCCAGATCTGGATCCTCCCCTAACACGCTCTGGAGTGTTGTTTAATGCCTCTTCGCGGTCATTCAAAGCGTCTAGATCTCCAATTAGTGCCTTTGATTTTTCTACCGCCCCTCGAGGTGAGAGTGAACCTCCTTTTCCTATGCCAGTTATTGATTATCTTAATGGGTTGCTAAATGTTATTGACTCCGCAGCATCGCCTCCTATGCTTGGAATTTCTTTGTTTTCTGGTGAGCACCCATTGTGGCTAAAGTGGTTCCTAAGCAAGTTGATAATAGTCCTGGTGGTTCGGCTAATATTGCCGGAGTATAGATAACATGTGCAGTTGAGACTGATGGTAACAATTCTTCTGACATTGAGCTTGTTCATAGATGTGCACCATTTGCTCGTGAAAATACCAAAATCAATGACCCATGTTTAAAACAAAGTGGTAATGCTCCTGTTCATGAGGAGCCATCCCCTCCTCGGTCTGCCCTTACGTGGTCACCGTTGTTCTGCAAATTGCTAAAAAAATGTAGGTGTGCATACTCCCCGTTGCATTGATAAGGTAGAGATCGAGGGAGTTATGATTCCTCCAGTCGAAGTGATCGAGGAAGGTTTTGATTATTGGAAGGATCACTTGGTGCGTTTTTGCCTTAACTCCATTCCTTCCTACCAGCTTGTTAAAGTGTGATGCCACCTGGCATGGAAGCCAAAAGGGAGGTAGGTTAAGTGTTTACTTTGATAATAAAATTTTCTACTTTAAATTCTCATGTAGTGATGAAAGACAATGTATTCTTGAGGCCTATCCTATTCTCATTGATGGGAAACCATTCATCATAACTACCTAGAGTTCGTCAGTTAATAGGGCTAAGGCTCAAGTATTATCCATTCCTGTCTGGGCACACTTTTTTCACATCCCTTCTTTTCTTCAGCCTTTGATCGACACTGATTGGCTTTAGGCCTTGTTGGTAAAGTGATGTGTTATAACACTAACGCTGCAACTAGAAATAGATTAGTTTATGTTAAAGCTCTGATTGAAATAAACCCTGCAAAACCTTTGGCTTAGGTGTTAAAAGTTAGAATCAATGAATGCCATTTTGCTAAGGTCAGAGTTTTCTACAGTTGGAAGCCAGAATCTGTACGATCTGTCGGTACTTTTGGCATCTTTTGGATGCGTGTTCTAGATCGGCTTCTACTGGCATTGTTCCTCTTTCTGATCAGATTCCATTACCTCACCCTCCTACTAGGAAGTGGGTCCCCTAGGTTGCTCCACCTCCCTCGGTTTCCCCTTATGTTGCCGCTCCTGTTGGTGTTGCTCCTGTTGTCGGTGCCTAGAATGAGGATGCTACTTCTATTTTGTCCGATCCTATTACCTGGAATCCTGAGGAGCGTGTTTGGATTCATGTTCCATCTTATATGCAATACTCGCCAGAAATTGACAGTTACTATGCCTTTATCAGTAATGTTGTGTGTGAGAGTCATAATATTTTATATCACATCGAGGGTGAGGGTCTTTCTCTCACTAGGATTAGTGAGATTGGTGAGGAGAAAAAAAGTAAGTTCTATGATGTCAGTTGGGATAGGAAACATATTTACTCACCTACTTCTAAAGGTTATGATCTGAATCTGGATGGTGTGACAACCCGGATTTCATGGACGTCTGTTAATCAGGAAATTTACTGATTTTATTTTTGGAATATTAATATTTACTAATCAAATAAATGAATTTATAATAGTAAAAAAAATAATATAAAACTCTACCTTTGAACACTAAATATGAGTATATATAAATATATATGAATAGTGATGATACTTAAGCTTAAAATAAAAATAAAAATAAATATGTGATTAAGAAATAAAAGTAAAAGAATATAAGTGGTTATACATTGTTGATGAAACATGAAGTAAGTATAGGAGAGTTGTAAAAGTATGAATGTATATATAATTTAGCAATGTATAGATAAGCATGAGAAAAAAAATATAATACATAACTATATACATACATATAGGCATACATACAAACAAATAATATACATACATCAACTCACGTGAAAACATATGTAAACAAGAGAGGCGACAAGTACTTAATGCAAGCACACAAACCATATTATCAAGGTCAAAGAAGAGGAAAAAAATTACTGATCAAATAACAAAAGACTGTAAACAAAACGACCTCAGCCTAGCTTCTTCTACACACCTCTATTCTATGTATATATACGTATATCCATCACTACCTTGTTTCACACTTTACTGCATTCGAAGCTAAGCTAAACAGAAAATATTTCTTTCATTTCTCAACTTAAAACAAACAAGACAACTCTGCTGGAGGAAGAAGACTCAGAGAAAAGCAGGCAGTGTTGTTTTCAAATATGTGAGTAAACGAATTTTTAAAAACAGTTTTAAGTCCTAGATTTCATCTTGTTATTGTGAATGAACGTCATGTTGTTATTTGAAATACTTGAATTGAATTAAATGCATGTTTGTATATGAGTGTTTGAATGGCTGTATAGTTAAAAAAATAGCCTCTGTGTGATGATAACAAACTTTGATTTCTTAGTAAATTCAATATCTCATTTTTGAATTCGAATTAGCTTGTGATTTGTAAATGAAAGTTGTTTGAACTCATGTAACATCTCACCTCAAAATAATTACAGGTATTTAAAATGAAAAATTGGCTCAGGATTTTTAAATTTAGAGTAAAAAATTAAAATGGGTCAAAAATTATTAATCTAATTTTAAGTTTTGATTTCATAATTGAATTCAATATAGAAAATCATGATTTTTAAAGTATATATCATGATTTTTAGGTTAGAATTTGATGCATATTACTATGTTGAACATTTGGGTAATTTCGTGCAATTTCTGTCGATCTACGACGAACTAGCCGTCGTGATTGGATATGGAGGTCGAGTGAGTGCGGAGGATCATCAGAAAATTTCTATGGTGATTTATTGTTGATCGTGATGGCCAAGAATCGATAGGGTAGGGTTTAACACCCTGTGATTGTCGTTGAAGTTCTTTTGGGCTTCGCGGAGATGAGAAGCAATCAGAGTCAATCACAAGTAGTGTCGTGGGTGTTGGAAGGCGTGACGAAGCGACGGAAAGAACAGCGTGATGCCTCGAGGACTAGATTGTCGGTGGTGGTTGATATTCCGGTGATGTTTGTTACAGGCTGTATGGGTTTTTCATCGAATTTGATTCCTGAGCGAATCGAGATTTGTGGATGCTTGCGTGTTGTTGCCATGGTAGTAGGCGATGCGTCGGAGGCCGAAGTGGAGTTTGTCGGCATCCAAAGGCGTTGTGCATGTGGTTGTGCACGTTTTTCGTGCATCTGGACTTTGTGTTTTGGGATGCTGGTTTATCTCAAGTTTTGACTCGAAGTAGGGAGGGTTTTACTCGAGTTGGATATCATATTGTTTGCGTGATGTTTTAAGGGATAACAGATTAAATTTATATAAGTTTTTTTTTAAAAAGGGAGGAGGAAGCTCGAGGGCAGGGAAAGATCGCTCGGGTTTCAATTTGAATCATTCCTGGACTGCCTCGGGATTAAAATTAAGATGTTAACAAGTATAAGCTTAACAAAATCAAGCTTTGAAATTTATTTCTTAAACTATTTATTTCAAACAATGATTATTTTAAAAGCTTGGTTAAGCAAAGATGTAATGACTATTTTAAAGAATTAATTAAGTGATTAATTAAGAATAATTAATTGGTAATTAAGTAAGGGTTATATATTTATCAATTAAAAGTTAATTAATTGTAATTAAGGATTATTAATTAAAGATTGTTAATTAATGATCAAAGATTAATTAATTGAGTAATTAAGTAATTAAGAATAAATTAATCAAGTAATTAAGTTTGACTAATTTAGTAATTGGAGAGTTGTTAATTAAGTAATCAAAGGTTACTTAATTAAAAATTAAGAAGTACTTAATGTGTAATTAAGTTTAATTAATTAATAAGTTAGGTTTTATTAATTAATACTTAAAGGATGATTAATCTATAATTAAAGATTAATTAATTAAGGATTAATCAAAGGTAATTAAGGTTAATCAATATAAATTAAGGGTTGATTAACTGTTTAATCAAATGGTAATTATAGATTAATTAATTTTTATTAAGAGATACTGATTAATAATTAAGATTATTAATCAATAGTGGATGGTTAATTAATCGGTTAATTAGAGGTTAATTAATTGATTATAAAGTAATTAAGGATTGATTACTTTGTATTAAAGAAGATTAATTAATAATTGAGGTTTATTAATTGATAAATAAAGGATAATTAATCTACAATTAGAGATTAATTGAATGATTGATAAGGTAATCAAGGAGTGATGAATTAATTAAATGATTGTAATTAATTAATGGTTGACTAAGCAGGATTAGATGATTAATTACGATATGAATTGATAATGCTTGCTTATGGATGATTGTTTGTTGAATGTCTGAATTGAATGATATTTATTGGATGATATGCTGTGACATTCTGTTGATATGATATTGGTTATATAATTGATAAATGGGTGATGTTTATCTGTGTTATTGTTGTGTAAAAGCGATGCCCAGTATTTGAATTTAATCACTTGAATAACTTGGGTTAAGATGACACTGGATTCGAAGAGACCGGAGTCGGGTATCAGTAAATACCCAAAACCACTTCAATTGTTTGTAAATGGATAAAAACCAATAGGCTGAAGTGGAATGACTTAAGTGAATTGGACCATTTAATCTAAGTTTTGGCACTTAGAAATTGATGTGTGAAATAAGTGATGTCTATAACAAATTGTGAATTTGTAAATTGATGCGAGTTACCCTGGGTTTTATATAGGTTGTATTCTTTGTATTCCATGTTAGATGGGTTTACTCACGTTGGTTTCCAGCCTGACCCGGGTGTTACTTTGATGTAATGCACGGGTTTGACCGAGTATTACAGATTTTCAGGTAAAGACGTTCTGGAGCTCAGGAGGCGAGCTGGATGGCTGGGAAGTATGGTGTGTTTCCACTGTGTTGTATTATTATTTATCTGGGACAAGTTATATTTAACTGTCCAGTGATTGTATAAATGTATTAACTCTGATGTATTAAAACGTAATTGACTGATACAGTTTTCCTTTGTAAACGGTTATTTATGTGATATTATAATTTGACGCGCTACGAATGTGAGAATCTGTGTTTCTTTCCTGTTACTTCTTCTATATCTTTTCTTTCTTTCCTAACTATCTGGAATTTTCAGGATCAAAAATTTTGGGTCGTTACAGTTGGTATCAGAGCTTAAGGTTAAGCGAAAACCTTGGCTCTGGCGGGTGTACTCATTAAGGATAGGGTAGAGTGTGTGTGTGTATATATATGAGAGCGTACTTGTTATTTTTATATAATGGTTTTAAAGGTAAAGGATTTTTTTATATAAGTCTATATATAAGGCAATAATTAGTTGTTGGATATTGAAATTAAATAAAAATTTAAGTGGTAAATATATATATACCCAAGTAGGAATTGAATAGAATGTACCATGCATATAAGGAGAATTAGAATTAAATTTGGTTTCATACTAAAATAAAATAAAATGGTTATTGTATCAAATACTAGGATGTTTGTTTCCTAACTATGGTAAAGCAAAAAAGAAATGTGTTAAGTAAGTAAATTTCTAGGTAAGTATGACTTGTAAATTAAAGTAGGGATTTAAATTGTGAAGTTAGAATCCTAAGATTTAAAACATTTGAAATTTGTTTTCAAATTGTTAAAGGGAATGATAAATAATATTCTTCAGAATATTTCTGAAAATAATCTTATTTTGAAATAAGAAGTAGTTTGGAACTTTGTTCGGAATTAAAAACCAAAGATGTTAAAACATAAGGTATAACTTGGTAAGAAAATTAATATAAGAGTAAAAGTTGAATACTTCTAATTAAGTCTAATTTATAGGTTAGGAAGTCCCTCTAGAATGCAGTCTTTGAGAGAGATGACTAAGAGCGAAGAATGGGAGGTTAGACGCAGAGAGCAAAGAGCAGCTGCACGTAATGATCGAGAAGAAGAAATTGAGAAACAGGTTAAGGAAAGGGCTGAGCCAGGACCTTATGATAATGTCACCTGTTACAGATGTTTCAAAAAAGGGTCATTACGCAGCCAAGTGCAATAAAACAAGGGAGGAATTGAAGGGTACATTCCATCGGTTTTGCTCCGATATCTTGTGCTTTAAGTGTCATAAGAAAGGACATTTCCTAAACCATTGCCCTGAAGTGAGGAAGGCGAAGCATAAACCAGTTGAACCGATAAATGAGTCGACTATTTGCTATCATTGTAAGAAGACGGTACATATTGCTAGGAATTGTTCCGAAAGGCTGAAGAGGAGTAAAGTTGTGGAACGTAATGTTGGAGGCGTGAAGGTTATACAGATTGATGACAGGGTAGAAACATTTTGTGGTAAATGTTATAAGTGGGGACACCCTGTTGGGAAGTGTATGTTCGGACTTTACCCTTTGGAAGGAAGTCCATATAAAGGATTCGTATAAGAATATTAGGGCTCTGTTCTTTCCAAACCTCTAGGTAATAGAAAGGCATCTAGATTTATGACTTTTATAAGACTCTTATTTTGGATAAATATATGAAATGTATGAACTACTAGTATGTAGCCAATTAATGTATGGAATATTTTATGGAAGTACAATCTAATATAAAATTTTCTTTATCTATTAAGAATTGGACTCAAAATTAAATTGTTTAAAGATTTGGATTATTGATTTAAAAATAAAGGTTAATCTGATTTAAGGGGTTAAATCAACATTTGGAAATTTAACTCGAATTTATATAATTCGAGATGAGTTAAAGATGAAATTTAGATTTCATTACTTCAAATTGAATTTAATTTGAATTACTTAGAGTCGAAGATGGATAAGTATAAAATTCAAATGGAAAATTTGAATTGGATTAATTTGAAATAAAATTGAAGATTTAATGAGTTCAAATTCAAATGGGAATTGTGACTAATTCATAGAAATTGAAATGATTAGAAATTGAAGTGGGTTCAATTGATATTAGTCCAAATTGATTGGAATAATTTGGAATTGTAATTTAAGTTGAATAGGTTTAAAATCAAATGGAATTTGATTTTAATTAGGGAGGAAATCAAGATTGATTCAACTGGAATTGGGGTTAAATCAATTTCAATGGAAATTCAAGTTATTCAAATTGGAATTGGGTCAATTTAAATGGAAGGGGAAATTTAAATTTGGATTGGTGAGGAAGTAACAGTTGTGACCCTGGACTATTTTCATATAAATAGTTTTAATATAAAATTATTTTTCCAAGCTATTTAATATATATAACTTTTTTTTAAAAAAGGCCAAATTATTTTATACTTGTTTTACAATTATTTTTGGAAATATTAACAAATTTTCAACTGTTTTATAAACTAATTGCTATTTTTCAACTATTTTACAAATTAATAACTATTTTACAGTTATTTTGCAGACTAATTAATATTTTTCAACTACTTGTCTATTTTTAAAAAATTTAAGCAATTTTCCAAATATAAACTGGTCGGAGTACAAACTGTTATTGATTAAATACCCAATTGAGATAAGAATTGAAGTGATAATCCAAATGGGGATTAAAGTAAATGTGGGTTAGTGAATAAAATCAAAGTGAGGATGAATAGAAAAGGGAGTTGATTTGGCTAATAATCAATGAAGATAAATACGTAGGATGTACGTATATTATTCTATTCGCATAGTGATTTGATCCAGATTCGAGCATAGAATTTCGAGATAGTTTATCGACCTGAGTTGGGACTTTTCACTCGATTTTCGACGGCAAACCTGGATATGGATTGTTGATTGGTTCTGGATGTTCCCTATCATAGTTATGGCTATGCAAGGAGAATGATGGTTTTTGATCAAGAAACCAGATCTGAGTCCGCACTAGGAAGTTGGGTGGACGATACTAGCTCGGAAGAGGAATTGTGTGATCGAATGAGCAATTAGATTGATATACCGTACGGATGATATGTGTACATCGTACGGGATTGAATGAAATTGATACTGGAAATTTGTGGATAGGAAATGTGAAATGGTTTTTGAAATGAAAGGTATATTTTGTGAAATATATGATGAAATAAAGTGGAGATTTGATATTTCTATGGTAGAAACTTACTGTATATAAGTAAGTAATATGGTCAACAACTTTATAGATTAATCAAATTTGAATATTTGATTTGGAATAAACAAGGTTATATATCTTTGTTATATAAAATAAATCTCCCCTTGTTGAATCTATTACCAGAAGAAAGGGGTTATGATAGTATTTGAAGTATAAAAATAGAATTTATACAAGTATGAATTGATTCAAGGATTTTCCAAGATTATTATATATATGTATATATAAAAAGGATTTTGTGGAAATGATTTTGAGGGAAGGTTTTGGGAACCTTTGGATTTGGAAAGGCTTTGATTTTTGGGTAAAATCGATATTGGAATTTGGGAAAGCCTAATTTGAGAATTATCGATTTTGGGAATCGATTTTGTGTAAAGGAGCTTTATGTGAAATTCATACTAGGAGTATGATTTGGAAGATACTATATGTGTATAGTATGAAGTGTTTTGAAAATGGCTATGGAGAAACAGGCCCTCCCTTGAAATGAACTTCTCAGGAGTGCCACCAGGTGGTACTGCCTTGAACCCTAAGGGGGGTTCTAAAGTTGATCCTATAAGGAGTCCGGACAAAACTAGTTCCTGAGGATTATGAGTAGTGTGTGGCGAAAGTCGAGGGCGCTGATGCATACAGAGGCATTTGGGTTATGCTGTGACGACACTGTAACTCGATGTCACTGCGATCTACTGCAGACCATAGTGAAAGTCGTGTGTGCCGCTGAGAGCCAACAGTCTACATTTGATTTTACATTGGTAGATTGCGACCTATGGTAACATAGCGAAAGTCGTGTGTGCCGCTGACAGCCAACAGTCTGCATTTGATTTTACATCGGTAGACTGCGACCTATGTAGGAGTGGAGAGGTTTCATTTTGACAGCGAAAATCGAGGGCACTGATGCCTACAGTTACATGGACTTTTGATGCGATGGCAACGTAACCCTATAATGTAACTGCGATCTGTTGTGGGTTCCCTGGCATAATCGACGGGCGCGGAGTGCCTACAGTTACATGGACTTTTGCTGCGATGGAAACGTAACCCAGGATGTAACTGCGACCATGGATGGGGGTGACGATTTCCAGATCATTCTCACCAAAGATATTTCCTCTATTTTCAAAAACTGTTTTCTATATTTTCAATAAAATTATTTTCGAAATATTTTCACTGAATGTTGGAAACAGGTCTGCCAAGCACTTATAGATTTTCAATCGTACGCCTGATCAACGTATGACTGAATTTCTATGAGAACAAGAATGGACTTGTCGAAACATCGAGTTATAAAAGTATTTTTAAAAATTATTTTAGTAATTATTTAGATTTTTTAAGTATTTTTAAAAAAATGATGAAAGAAAATTTATCTGATTTTAAGAATTTTAATAATTCTGGCTTCGTTCCTTTTCGAGGACAAAAAGATTCAAAGGGGGTAGGAATATGACGACCCGGATTTCTTGGACGTCTGTTAATGGGGAAATTAACTGATTTTATTTTTGGAATATTAATATTTACTAATCAAATAAATGAATTTCTAATAATAAAAAATAATATAAAACTCTACCTTTGAACACTAAATAGGAGTGTATATATAAATATATCTGAATAGTGATGATACTTAAGCTTAAAATAAAAATAAAAATAAAAATGTGATTAAGAAATAAAAGCAAAAGAATATAAGTGGTTATACGTTGTTGTATGAAACATGAAGTAAGTATAGGAGAGTTGTAAAAGTATGAATGTGAATGTATATATAATTAAGCAATGTATGGATAAGCATGAAAAAAATATATAATACATAACTATATACATATATATAGGCATAGATACAAAAAATGAATATACATACATCAACTCACATGAAAACATATGTAAACAAGAGAGGAGACAAGTATTTAATGCAAGCACACAAACCATATTATCAAGGTCAAAGAAGAGAAAAAATATTTGATCAAATAACAAAAGACTGTAAACAAAAGGACCTCAGCCAAGCTTCTTCTACACACCTCTATTCTATGTATATATACATATATCCATCACTACCTTGTTTCACACTTTACTGCATTCGAAGCTAAGCTAAACACAAAATATTTCTTTCATTTCTCAACTTAAAACAAACAAGGCAACTCTACTAGAGGAAGAAGACCTAGAGCAAAGCAGGAAGTGTTGTTTTCAAATATGTGAGTAAACGAATTTTTAAAAACAGATTTAAATCTTGGATTTCATCTTGTTATTGTGAATGAATGTCATGTTGTTATCTGAAATACTTGAATTGAATTAAATGCATGTTTGTATATGAGTGTTTGAATGGCTATATAGTTAAAAAAATAGCCTCTGTGTGATGATAACAAACTTTGATTTCTTAGTAAATTCAATATCTTATTTTTGAATTCAAATTAGCTTGTGGTTTGTAAATGAAAGTTGTTTGAAGTCATATAACATCTCACCTAAAAACAATTACAGGTATTTAAAATAAATAATTGGCCGAGGATTTTTAAATTTGCAATAAAAAATTAAAACGGGTCAAAAATTTATTAATTCAATTTTAAGTTTTGATTTCATAATTGAATTCAATATAGAAAATCATGATTTTTAAAGTATATATCATGATTTTTAGTCTGGAATTTGATGCATATTCCTATGTTGAACATTTGGGTTATTTCGAGCAATTTATGTCGATCTACGACGAACTAGCCGTTATGATTGGATCTGGAGGTCGAGTGAGTGCACAGGATCATCAGAAAATTTCTATGGTGATTTATTGTTGATCGTGATGGCCAAGAATCGATGGGGTAGGGTTTAACACCCTGTGATTGTCGTTGAAGTTCATTTGGGTTTCGTGGAGACGAGAAGCAATCGGAGTCGATTGCGCGTTGTGTCGTGGGTGCTGGAAGGTGTGACGAAGCGACGGAAAGAACAGCGTGATGCCTCGAGGACTAGATTGTCGGTGGTGGTTGATATTCCGGTGATGTTTGTTACAGGCTGTATGGGTTTTTCATCGAATTTGATTCATGAGCGAATCGAGATTTGTGGATGTTTGCGCGTTGTTGCCATGGTCGTAGGCGATGCGTCGGAGCCGGAGTGGAGTTCGTCGGTGGCCAGAGGCGTTGTGCACTTGGATGTGGACGTTTTTCGTGCATTTGGAGTTTGTGTTTTGGGATGATGGTTTATCTCGAGTTTTGACTCGAAGTACGGAGGGTTTTACTCGAGTTAGATATCGTGTTGTTTGCGTGATGTTTAAGGGATAACAGTTTAAATTTATACAAGTTTTTTTTTTAAAAAAAAGGGAGGAGGAAGCTCAGTGGCAGGGGAAGATAGCTCGGGTTTCAATTTGAATCATTCCTGGACTGCCTCGGGATTAAAATTAAGATGTTAACAAGTATAAGCTTAACAAAATCAAGCTTTGAAATTTATTTCTTAAACTATTTATTTCAAATAATGATTATTTTAAAAGCTTGGTTAAGTAAAGATGTGAAGACTATTTTAAAGAATTACTTAAGTGATTAACTAAGAATAATTAATTGGTAATTAAGTAAGGGATATAAATTGATTAATTAAAAGTTAATTAGTTGTAATTAAGGATTATTAATTAAAGATTATTAATTAATGATCAGAGATTAATTAATTGAGTAATTAAGTAATTAAGAATAAATTAATCGAGTAATTAAGTTTTATTAATTTATTAATTAGAGAGTTGTTAATTAAGTAATCAAAGGTTACTTAATTAAAAATTAAGAAGTACTTAATGTGTAATTAAGTTTTATTAATTAATAATTTAGGTTTTATTAATTAATACTTAAAGGATGATTAATCTATAATTAAAGATTAATTAATTAATTAAGGATTAATCAAAGGTAATTAAGGTTAATCAATATAAATTAAGAGTTGATTAACTGTTTAATCAACTGGTAATTATAGATTAATTAATTTGTATTAAGGGATATTGATTAATAATTAAGATTATTAATCAATAGTGGATGGTTAATTAATCAGTTAATTAGAGGTTAATTAATTGATTATAAAGTAATTAAGGATTGATTACTTTGTATTAAAGAAGATTAATTAATAATTGAGGTTTATTAATTGATAACTAAAGGATAATTAATCTATGATTATTGATAAGGTAATCAAGGAGTGATGAATTAATTAAATGATTGTAATTAATTAATGGTTGATTAAGCAGGATTAGATGATTAATTACGATATGAATTGATAATCACTACAAGAAAATATACTATTAATAACGCCATTTAATAACGCATTATTCTAAAGTGTTATTGTTTGCCTTTAATAATTTGTTTTTTTTTACCTATTTGTTTTGTACTGTTCACGTGTAACGCCTTCACAAAGCGCGAAATCTCCTAATTATTTCGTGGCCGCGGGTTTCTCAAATTATTTCCCTCTCCCTCTTTCCTCTTTCATTTCGTTCCGATTTTCCTTAGTCTCCCATACCAGTGGAATCAAATCCACAAATCACTCCTTCAGATCCATTCCTCCTTCATAAGCCCTAATAAGATCCAGTTAAATCCTATGTATCAACGGGAGAGGAAAGGGAGTTTGGTGCCTTGTGCAGAGATACGCTCGCAATGACTTAGAGGCAAGCTTGGCGGTAGTTGTAGCGTGGGTTGGAATAGGCAACGTGCGATTTGGAGGTTGTGATGTAGGACAACTTAAAAGGAGGAGATGCAGTGTATAATCATTTTTCCCTACGCCTCACAGATTTAATCGATGCACAGTTCAGACTTTAGAGCACGTTTTCAACAATCAAATGGATAAAGGTACTGTTATTTTGAAAGAAATCATGTCCATAGACTTTAAAAATGATATCTACTAGAAATATAATGTGTCTATGAGTTATATAAGAGGATCGTATCATCATTGGGATCAAAATTGGGCCTTCTTCATTTTTCTTCTTTTAAGTTCATATCGTAAGATTGCCATCAAAAAATTGTTCTTACATACAGTTTCGGTTGGTCTTGTAATTAATTACACCATACATTAAAAATAGAGCGCGTGAATTTAACCTGTGATTACGGTTTATGTAACCAGCTTTGTGGATAATGCCACTCTTATCTCTGTCAGTTGCGCCTAGAGGCATATTACATTAAGTAATTCAATCAATTCATGCTTTTGTGAAAGTACATCTAATTCAAGTTTCATTCACTTATTCCAGTTCGAGTTTGCTTCATATTCTTTGAAGCGAAGAAGAAGAAACGTGAGAAGAGTGTGATTATGTGTGCTTGTGAGGGTATATGCTTTTGCTACAGGGGGTTGGAATAACAGGATCTGTGTGTGACTTTATTGTGTAGATCTAAGCGTGGGAAGGTAGTGATGTGATGATCTAGATGACGGTGAGAGCGACCTGATGTGTTGTAGTGGTGATTCATTGTATCATGCATCTTCTAAGAAATAATTGTGAGTGAAATCTCTTGATTTTATCAAATTTTTCTAGTTATATAATATCAGTGCTTAATTATATATGGATATAGATGGTGATCGATAAGGTTTGGAAGTTTTTTTTAAACAGAAGTCACACAAGAGCTGTAGAATGAAATTCTGGTTGGTAATATTGAACTTCTAAATGTCTATTCCATTTATTTTCATGAAAAATGTGCATTATTCTAAATTTTTGATCAGTGGTCGTAACACAATTATGGTTACAGGGACCTTTTGCTGCACCAGTTCTACAATTGCCGACGAAAGATGATTTGAGCAAGTTCTACTTCAGTGCGTTTCGCGTGTTGGATATAAATAGCGCCAAATGCTTCCTTACAAGAACTGGTTATGTTGATGTATATATATTTTTAATGAAAGTTTACATTTATTCTTCCTATTCTTGAATAGATTTAACTCATTTAATGGTGTTGGTTAAAGAGAGCATTTGCATCAGCTATCATTAATAAAAATAGAAGTGGATGGTTTGCTCATATTTACATGAGATATATACGCAATTTAGCACCATTGTTTGTTGAGTGGTAGAGTTATTTAATGGACTTATGAAGCAACTTACATTGCTCATAATTTCATTTTTTTGGGTTTGATAATTCATCAGTTAGTTGAACTTTCTTGGATCCCTTTAAAAGAGCATGTTTGGTTTATCATTTTGGAAACGTTAGTCCCCGTTTGGTTTGGTTTTGTGTTTTGAGTTTTGTGTTTTCAAAGTAAACTACAAAATACAAGCATATGTGAGAAACTTTTTACAATTCCTAGCCATCACGACGATGGACGGGAAATAGGGGAGATGAATTTTTTTCATCCTTTTGTTATGTCTCAAAACAGGAAAAATCAAATAAACTTTATTTTTTGTTTTTGATGTTAGTTTCATTTTTCAAAATTGTGTGTTTTTCTACAATCCATAATAAATGCGCATTTTTTGTTAGACGAAAACACAAACTAAAAATAGCAAACCAAACGGGGCCTTAGTTTTCTGAAACACTCGAAATGTTTTTGATCTATTGGTCTTTAAAATGCATTTTAAAATGACTCGTTTGTGACAATGATACAATCTGTCAAACTCAAAAGAAGCTTTATTTGAAAATGTCTAGAAGACAGAGCAAGAAGTAGGAAATGGATTCAAAGGGGTAGAAAACAAAACTAATCCAAACCTGCTTTCTTTTTCTCATTTTGAAAGCAAATTTCGAAATATTTAAAAGCCAAATATGTCTCTTACTTTTTATATTATATTATATTACTTAAAAATTGAGAAGGTAAAATGGACTGAAAAAACTTAGAATATAACAATGTAAAACCAAAACCAAAACCACCTTGTATATTTGAAATGCATAAAAACTCAGAAAGACCAAGTCTTTACTAATAAAGAAGTAACGCATGTCCCCTGAATCATCCTAAACCATACACATGTAGTGTCCTTCCAAACTACATTGAAAACATGGGTGCATATCTAATTAAGATAAATTACTTGTATATAGTTTGGTCTTGTCGGTTCAATTGAATGGATCCAGCGCTTGGTGTAACGACCCAGAATTTCTGTTAATTTAAAATTTGTATATTTAATTGATTTTAAATATTAATAAGTGAAATTTATAAGGCGAATAATTTATTTTTCGAATATTGGATTTAATTTGGATAATTAAATCGATAATTTAATATTTGAAATTCCAAGAATAATTGAAAATTGGGTTTAATATGATTGAAATTGATTTGTAAAATTTTATTATATCATGTTGGAGTTAGAATCATGTTATAGAACTTTTAAAATCGAATTAAAAGTTAATTTGTGAAAATTGAATATTTTAGTATTTAATTGACGAGTTAAAATAGCCATTTTTCAAACAGTCTCGGATTTCAACGAAACCAGTTTCATCGGATCCGTTATGTGATATTATTGTAAGATTTCAAATTTCAAGTCAATCGGATTCACTACTACAAAACAGGCCATTTGCATCGGTTGTTTACCCCCCTTTTGCATCAGTTCAACAACCGATGCATATGCAACCGATGCAACAGGCTTAACACTTTTGCATCAGTTATGAAACCGATGCAAAACGGTCCTTTTTGCATCGGTTGTTACTAACAACTGATGCAAAATATCATGGTTGGTTGCTTGGACAGCCCCATGTTGCATCGGTTGTAATGTAAACTGATGAAACTAATCCCTCTATTGCTTCGGTTTTTTATAACAACCGATGCAAACTAATCCCTCTATTGCATCAGCTATTTATACCTAATGCAAAAAAGCCATTCTCAGAGACCATTATTACAGCACTCAAATAGACTATATATATATATATATATATATATATTATTGATTATAACAAACAATTATTGCATGCAATATTACTATCATTCAAAATTAAATTTGGTGGCAAATACATAATCAGGTTTAATAATTCTACAAAAGAACGAAAAACATAAATAAATTCTAAGGAAAAATAAAATTAGAGGCATGAAACAGAAAAGTTACAACTGATATACTTGTCTAGAATCAATCAACCAAAGATGACTGAACTGTATGAAGGTAGTATCAATGTTGGCCAAGGAATTAGCAAGAATTGTAGATGAGGGTATTCCACAAGCTGTTTCTTGTATTGCTGTTTATAAATGAATGAACAGATGGCTCCCTTCCAAGATAATCTCTTATAATTTCATTTGGGTCTTTAGCTCCTCCTGGTGCCAGTACCTGCATATGTATAGTTTAGCTTGCAGATGTTCCACACTATCTATATGCAGTTCAATTAGATAGCAGTGAAGATTATGTGCGAATTCAGGCCAAAAAGACATACATATTTTGGAAAATCACTGATATTAGATCATGGCATCCTCGTAATGACTTTAAAAAACCAAAACTGAAAGTAATTGCAAGGTTATGATTGTACAATTTGGATATGGGGATGCAGATAACAGATGCTTTATCTCTAATTGGTAATTATATTGGAAAACCTATTCATCTGGACGAATTCACTTTACAAAAGAAATACAAAAAATATGCAGGGTTGTAAGTCCAGATTAATATACAATCTAATTTAGCAACATTAATCCCCATTCTACTACACAATGGTACTACACAATGGTAAAAGAACTTGTTTCAATAGACAGTGAGCAGTCTAAAACCTCTCGAACTTATGATGATATTGATCAGAAATAGGATTTAATACCAGCACTTCAGAATCACATGATCAACTTAACTTCCGTCATATGGAACTACCATATTTTATAGACGAGTATCCTCTACAAATAGTGGCAAACACATAATTGTGGAGGAAATAAACAGTTGGTCAAATAGATGTACAAGATTATATCATAACTAATTTTGATTACTTGGCTAAGCACAATGGTAAGGAAACTGTCAAGGGAAAAGCTCCTTCTAGAAGAAACTTAAGGAGCAATTCCAAAATTAAATGAGCCTTATTGCATGCAATGTTAGGGGTATGAAGATAACACAAAGAATAAATGACGTGTTCGAACTTCTAACAAAATTTAAGCCAAAAATTGTTGGCTCAGTGGAGAATCAATTAAATGATACTAATATGCTCTGCTTAGACATAAAATTCCAAGAAGTTGTGATATTGTTACTAACAACACAATTCAGGTAAAGCGGAGGATACCGGTTATCTGGGATACTACAATATGGAGTTTATCAACAATTTCATCATCTACCCAACATATTACTTTAAATGCAGTCAATTCCGATGGTTTCAAGATGATTTTCACTGCTTTCTATGGCAGTAATACCTTTTGAGAAAGACAAGAATTACTGTAGAACATTATACAAGAATCTTCCGCAATTTCCAATGCTTGGGTGCTAATGGGTGATTTCAATAATGCTCCATCTACAGGTGCTAATGGTGCTAATGGGTGATTTCAATGGTAACTAAGTAGTTATAATGATAAAGATATTATTAAGAAGAGATGCTGATTCTCTTTTGGCAAGTGGTAACTTAAATCCTAATGATGAATCATTGCAACCAAAACCATTTAAGAAATAAACAATTTATGAATGATCACCTGAAGTATTTATCAACTGAGAGTTGCAGTTGCACTCTTTGTGCAAGCTTTTGCACTCGTAGCATGAGATCCTAGAAAACTCAAGCTTCCATTTTATTTGTGATAGTTTGTTGTTTGGACATAAAAAGAAATATTGAAACTAAGGCATATATCAAAAAGGAAACTGACAATATAAATAATTTAAGCAATGGATACAACACGGCTTTCATTTTATTTGTGGTGTACAATTGCGCAATACAACTACAGACAACTTGTAGCATGATCTTCTGATTGATTAGTTAGTAGTTAATCCATAATCAATGTTACATAATATGAAGCTCCAGATTCAATTGGATTTACTTTTTCTATTCTTTTTTATTAAAGGGAATTCGATGTTACATATAAAGCACAGAATATTTTCCAGTTTTAAGCTGAAAAATAGAGTATGCAAAAGATCGGCAAAATCAATGACACGAGTTATTTGACAATATTAAGGATGTAACATTGGCTTCAACAAAATATGTACTTCATGTCATATAAATGTAATTTAGCTTCATATTTATGTTATTGATAATTTCAGTAAAACTGCTCTGGCATAGTATCTGGATTACTAGTTTGATCTTTTCTTCTTATTATTATTATTTTTTTATCAAGGAAAAAAAAGTTGGTTTAAAATATGTTATGTAACCTGAACAAGTTAACCATTTACCTAAATAAGGCATTTATTTATGCATTCCAAACAACAAAAATTACGTACAACTAAAAAGTTCCATATAAATTACGTACAATTAAAAACTGAGGAATTTGTTTAGGCATTTATCAATATAAAGACAGCCTCAAATCATATAAACAACCAAGATACTAAGTTCTCTTTCCACAAGAGTAACCTAAATTTGGCCTATTTATTTTAGTATAAAACAATTGCAAGTAAATATGCATGTGTTACAAAAAATATGAATGTACATCGAGCAATTTTATAACATTCATGGATGAAGAAGATACCTGGTTGAGAGGGTTGTGAGGAGATTTCTTCCACATCTTCCATATCAAATCCCTATATTGATTAAGAGTCAATCCTGGTTTCTCTTCTTTAAAATTTGTAAGCTCCGCCTCTTCAAAAGCCTACAATGCATGCATTCAACTTCAATGAAGCCAACATATCGTCATGCATATACATATATACAGAAGTAATGTTGAACATATAAATTAACATACAAACTATTTGAAGTACATCAGCTATGTTTTTCAGCTATAAACAAAATTAGAACTATTATTTTACCATATCTACATGCATATTGTAAGTGCAAGTACAATTTTAAATCTTGGATTTTGATCTCGTTGCAAAGCAAGAATTTCACACATGATGTAATAAGAGAACACAGACAGAATGAGTAAAACTCATGTGTATTAATCTGAAATATCAAAAATGATATTTAACATGGACTTAAGTTACATGTTGTGCAAATCAATAAGGTACGTGGAACGGAAAAAAAAACGTAAAACATTACATACAACGGGACGCAGTGCATTAGGGGGTAAGCATAATTGAATCGCTTGTTGGAACAAAATACATTTAGTGAAATGATGGATGTCTTAAATGAATGTTTTTACACACAAGTATGTATACTATTGTTGACCACTGCAAATAGATATACATATAATTAAAAATAGAAATATTCCAGGGGATAAAACATATCATTAAGCATTAAAATTCAACTCTAAATTTCTAGACTTCTTTACTATTCAATTGAAAGTTTTCAACATCATTTACTTATGTTTTCCATACATAATCAGTATACTGATATTAATATAATATAATTATCGAATCACCCAAATCATCATTTTGAATTGTTGGACGAATCATCGGAATCAATATTTTTTGTCGACAAAATAAATGTTCAAAATCGCATGCACACATCTTTCACGATCACACGTACCAAATTGAAATACAACAAATAACTAAAGTAATCAAATCTGTAATTGTTACTTGGTTTAGAAATACATATTGGATCCACAAATATATGTGTGTGTATGTGTGTGTGTACGTGTACGTGTGTATATGTATATGTATATGTGTGTACGTGTACGCGTGTAGGAAAATAAGTACAATTTCAATCATGATATCGGTTAAGATTTGAAAATTTCAGTCAAAATTATTCTCAAACACTTTGAAATGTGATTTGAGAATCTTAATCAAATGTCAAATAAACTTACATAAGATTTGAAAACTTTGGTTAAGGCTTGTGAAATTGTTGCCTAACCCGTATACTTTAACATTCCAGTTATGGAGGAACAACAATAGTGGGTTTCCATCATTGGCATATTTGCCTGACTTTGTTTATTGTTGAACAAAGGTATCCCGCCTCAATCCTTAGGTTAAGGCAAGAGGCCAAGTTCAACTAGTTCATGGGAAGTCTTGACTCACTATTGATACTAAGAAAGAGAAATCATTACTCTCCTTCTCTGCATGAGAGACTTCCTCTCACTAACAACGAGGAAAAGTAATGTTATAAACACACACACCCCACCCCCATCACACACTATTATAACAATAATTTATCAATTTAGTCGGTGCATCGGTATTTTGAATTTCCAAATAGCCTTTGCTTAAATAAACGAGGCAAATGTTTTGGAGTTCACTTTTGCGAAAACCTTAGACACGTCTTTCAAAATCAACGATGGGCTCATCAATTGGCAAATTCCAAAATCCAAATCATTTTAATAATTATAAATTAAAGTTAAAATGTATTTAAAAGGTTGTAGTTGTTCAAAAATGCTAGTGATAACCAAAAGGAAGAATTTATTTATGTAATAGAACCATATGATAAAAATTGGATGAACAAAATGCTCCTTAATTTTGTTTTACCAGAACACATATCTCTATGTGCTTCAAATGGATTAATTTTATCTAGCATCTTTTAAATTTTCTTTACAGTTAATTATAATTATAATGGGTTTAACAACATGATTTTTTTCTAATTCCTTATCGTGCATCTTACTCGGAAAAAAAAATCAATTTTGCATATATTTCACATCTTTTCTATTAATAAAGAATATTGATGTGCAATTCATCATTTCGATTGTCAATAAAGTTACATAAATATCCTTTTAATTTTCATATTTTGACATATTTTTATATCTCATGCATATTTAAACATGTTGTGCATCTAATTTACTAGTATACATATATCAAATCATAATTATCAAATGTTCTAATCTTTTTATTTCCATTATAAGAAGGCAAACACAAAAGGCCTCATCCATTGGTCGTCATGGCAAACTAATGAACTAGTAACCATGGCAGTCGTCTTTTAAGATTTTTAATTCAAGTAAGTTGTCAAACTTGTTTGCATGCATGCAAGTAATATTCAAAAAAAAGTTCAAACCCAACAGTTAATTAGAAGACCAGTTATAACAATCCATACCTTAAAAGAAGCCTTAAGTCATCTTTCAGGATGACGGTCGGGTGGCAAACTTCCTTTTGCAATCGAAATCTTTGCAATTTCCTCCTCAACTGACCTTGCTTCAATCAATGAATTATTCCGATTCGTATTACTCACAAGCACTACCTTCTCGTATTCTTCCTCATCCGCCATCCTTTTCTCTTTCATCTTAGCTTCTTCTGCGTTCTTCGCCAACCTCTCCCTCTTTTCCTCCTTCCTTCTCGCCAGCTCCGCCCCTGTCACCTTCGGAACAGGCACGGAAGTTTGAATCGCCTTCTTATCAGGTTTTTTTAATAGCTTTCTCGATCTCTAATGCTTCCAACTCCGCCAATTTCTTATATTCTGCTTTCCGAGCAGCGGCTTCCGCTCATTTGGCGGCTTCTTCCTCTCGTTTTTGAGCAGCATGGGTTTTGGTACCCTCCGCCTCTTTCCAGTACTGTTCTTCTTTTTGGCGGAGAGTTTTTTATTTCTTTTCGGACTCTAATGTGGCTTTTCGTTCACGGGCGGCTTCCGCTTTGAAGTTTATGCCCGTCTTTTTAGGCATTTTAAGCAGCTCCTATTTTGCTCTATTGAATTTAGGGTTTGGGAGTTTGGATTGATGAGGATGAGGATGAAGATGCAGGGCTGGAAAGCGTTCTAATATTTTTTTGGGAATGGGTTATTGAGTAGGAAGGAGCACATTTGTCCAAAGTATTTACTTTGGAGCCAATTTTTCATTATTTTCCGCCTAAATTTCATATTGCCATCAACATGTAGTTGCATCGGTTGACTTTAAAACCGATGCGACTAAAACAATTTGCATCGGTTGTTGGTGAGAACTGATGCGAATTTGATTTTTTTATTACCTGTTGCTTTCCACGTACCAATTGCATCGGTTATTAAGATAGAACTGATGCAAATAGTTCTATTTGCATCAGTTTTTACTTCAACCGATGCAAATGAGGTGAAGCAATATGCACTTTTTGTACTAGTGATTTACCATTTGTCCGGGGCAAGCCTAAACGCCTAGAAATTTGCTTAATCGATTTAATTTAAAATCGATCGTTTATTGCCGTAACTCGAACAGATGATCGAACTGGCCTCCAAAACCTGTTCCATTGTGTTCGAAACGCGGGGTAAACCCTAGAAACGCCAGCCGGCATGCTTTGTTTGGAGTTCGGAAAATTTCGGATGAATAATGTTTTGGAGAATTTTCTATATAAGGACTTCACTATCTCTAATTTGCAAAACCCAAATTCTACAAACCCTAGCTGCCATTATACTGTACACGGCCAGAAAATATTCTCGTTTCTCCTCGATTATCTCCTCGTCCATTCCCCGATAGACTTCGACTACAACTAGGAAATTGTAGAGGATGGAGAGACGAACAACTTCAACGGCTATGATCGTGATTGGGTCCACGAATCGATGGGAAAATGAGCTTGAAGACGTGCCGTTCGCACGCAATTTGAGGAAGCTAGGGTTGACCGAGCTCTATGGGATTTGAGCCGTGGGTAGCTCTTGGCGAGGCGAGTGAATGGTGGTTGCTGATCATCATGGAACGGAGTGTGGTGGGTGCGAAAATTCCAAAAATAGAGGCGGCCGTGGGTTGTATTTATGCGCGACCTGGAAGTGTTATGCGTGAGGGAAGAAATAGATGGAGGGCCGAGATTTAGGAACGAAAACGTGCGGCCAGATGGTAGTTAGGTTTGAAAACAAAATAAAAGTGTAAATTTTTTATATTTAAAATCGTATGATCTTTAAAAATTGATATCTTGTTCATACGAAGCTACAACTGTTATCGGAAACTCAAGATGAGAACTTCTCACTCAATCGAATAGTTTCGATTTAAATTTTAAATAGTTAGATTTAAAATTGATGATTTTATGCCTGGATGATAAATTATTACCTATTGATTGTTGAAATAGACATTATACGCCGTATATTAAGCGGATGTTATTTATTAAAAACATATACCGTGATAATTACATCTTGATTGGAATTGGTATTATATATGTACTTGGAGATGATTTTCTCGCATTATATAGCGGATGAGCCCTACTGCGCCGCATAATAGCGGATAATATTTTATAAATCCCATATACCACGATATTCCGTATTGGAACGGAATTGGTATTGTGCTAACGTCTATGGATGCAAGGAAACAGGTTGGAGGGATCCAACTGGTTTCCTCACCAGTATTTATTTGATTACAGATATTGTGATATTTGTTGATTATCATATGAGATATATGATGTTTGGAAGTCGTGATTGACTATTTGGTGTTGTTGCATCATTGGGCCTATTTTTGGAGTTTAAAAATGTTAAAGTAAATATTTTTATTTTAAAAGGATTTTTAAAGTTATTTTTGAAAATATACATTTTATTGAATTTTTGGAATTGGTTCATTTTAAATAAATAAACGTTATAAATTTAATGTTATAAAAATTATGATTTTTGTGAAATATGACCGAAATGTGATTTTTGAAATAAGTAGTTGATTAAATTTATAAAATAGTTTAAATTGGGATTTTTGAATTATTATAAACGATTTATATAAAGGATTTATAAAATTGATATTTATAAATTCAAATATAGGAATTATAAAACGAGTTTTATTAAGTGTTAAAATGAAGTATAAATGGATTTCATCAGTGAATGAAATTTTAGATTCATAAATTGTGAAGTTATAGAATGAATAGATTTTGTAAAATAAAAGGATTTATAAGTAATTAACTTATAAATCGGATTTTGGCATTTTAATTGAGATTTTTGAATAAGTATAAATGGTTTATAGATGAGATTTATAAAATATATATTTTATAAATCGAAATAATGGAATTATAAAAGGAGTTCTGTTAATGCTGTAAATGAGGTTATAAATGGGATTTTATAAGTAGTAAGATTTTTTAATTTTGTAAATTGAAGTCTTTATAAAATATAAATGGGAATTTATAAACATTGTTTTATAAATCCAAAACAGACTTATTTCGAAAAGTCAATTATTTTAGATTTTTAAAGGAGATGTATTAACGATTTTGGACGGTGGATAATCCTTTATAACAAAATGGGTAGAAAAATGTTGAATTTGGTTAACGAAGTATATTCACGATTTTGGGACAGCGAATAATATATTAAAGTGTTTTGGGGAAGTGATATTTTAAATAGAATTAAAACGATTTGAAGTTGTTTTAAAATGCATTAAGTGTCGAAACCATAGATTTCAACATTCATTATTGAAATAGACGTTTTCGAGAAATAGAAGGAAATAGTGGACTATAACACTGTTGTTATAGTAAATGATTTCTGAAAGGAAATGTTTTATAGAGTATTGGATTTATATATTTATCTTAAGTTCGAATCCCTATACTAGTGATTTTGGGTCGTCGTAACGATGTTTTACGCAACATTCGTTTTGACTCAAATAAATGTGTTTAAGAGAATGTTTTCTTTAATGAATGAAATATATACTTAATTTCGATTTAAGTATATTGAATATTTTCCAAGTGTTGAAAATAAATAGATTTATGAATTACTTATTATTAAATAAGCATGGAAATGTTTTTCCAATATGAAGTGAAATGTTTTGAGATTTTATCTTTTAAAGATAAATTGAAAATGAATATTAGAAATCGATTTGAAAATCGTATATTCATATATATTTTGGAATTGTAAATTCACTATGGAATTTATAAAATAAAGGGAAATTTGTTTAAAAATAAACGATGATTTATTTTTGAAGCATGGAAATAAATTTACGGATTTGGAACGTAAGTTTAAAATAAATCGGTAAGGATTTATTTGATTGATTTAAATGAACTATTTTAAATTTAAAATGGATAAATACTTGGAAGTGTTTCTGTTTAAGGAAATTGATTTGAAATTTGTTTTCAAAGATTGAAAGGTGAAAAATGATTTGAAATTTGTTTTCAAATGGTTGAAGTGGGGAAATTATATATCTTGTAAAGATATATTTGGAAAATAAATAATTTGGAAAATTATTTGGAATGTGGTGATGTTGTGCATGCCTATTGATAGTTAAATAACCGACTATCAATATTTACCTTTGAATGGGTATTTGTTGTGATTTGCTTGAATTTGAATGCCACACGTATTTTCAAAATAAGCGCTCACTATTCGGGTTAACCGGGAAAGGACCTCTGGGTCGTATAACCTATTCCGAATATGTGATACGTCGTTATGGATTGCATTCGATGACCGTTGTTGAAGACCGGATATTTGTGAAAACGGAAGGATTACCGTCGAATAACTCTGCATCGGCTGATCTCCGATACAGAGGTTTTATCACCCTTAGTGACGGGAAGTCCGGACATGATTAGTGAATATCTGGATTGCAAGGGCTTCTTTGGAAGTGCCTTCGGTTCCGTTCGATCCCAGAACGGACTTGTATGGATGTGTGTCTGACGTTACAATTTGAGATGTAAAGCTGGTTTCTATCAAATATATTTCTGTTGGTGGCGGAGTGTGACGCCCCACCTCTATATCCAGGCTAGCCAAGAACACTACGGTGTAATGCTATCAACTAGCACGGAGAATAAGGCTGTTGAGGAGCGACCATCCGTGTAATTGCTTTGCGCGAGCACCGATATGTCAGATAGTATAACATGCATTTTATTTCAAGAGGAAAATTCGACATATCGATACAAACACAAATCTACTACACAGTGGCTATAATAATCTTCGGAAACAAATATAGAATAAGCATGACACAAATCAATCACTAACAATTCATATCACAAAGGCGGAAGAAGATATGAATACATAACTAACACATGAAAGTGTATATCAGAGTAGTGGTCAAAAAGATCCACAATAATACAAAAGGATAGCAACATGTGCTATACAAAAGAATACAACTATGAGTCTATATCTCAAGTGTATACAAAAAGTTAAACTACTAATCTAAGTAGTTAGCCAAAAGTCAGAGTAATGATCCTGGATGAGAAATCAAGCAGAAGCACCTGTAAAATCTCGGTCTGACCCGAGTATTATTTAATAAGAAAATAATAAACGGATCAGTCTAGCTATAAATATCAGATGAAACGATATAGAGTAAGAGATATGACTAAACACATAATAATCACAATGCCAAGCTGTGATATATATAAGTAATTGAAAATCAACAAGGAATTAATCAATATCACAAAATCTACACAAGAATCAAAGAAATGTCATACTCCTTATTTCGTTCATCAAACCACAAATATTGACAATTGTATCAATGTCAATCACAAAAGTCTATGACACACAAATTCACTAATGCACAAATATTGATAAAACTTATCAATGGAAATCACGAAAATTGGTGAAGCATAAATTCTAGAAATGATCTCAAGAAATCCAGTCAATGACACACGAATTCACCTATGCACAAAAATTGATAAATCATATCAATAGAAATCACAAAAATAGGTGAAGAAGAAAATTCCAGAATTCGACACACGAAATCCAGAAATCACACAAAATAGGGGGAAGGCCTATCACACGAACGGGAGCATGAAAACTCACCAACATATGTATCACACGAACGAGACGCTATCTCATGGTAGTTAGCCATTAATTTTTGACACACGAATGGCCCGAAGACCATGGGGCGCTACCCCATCAATTGGAGTCGAAACTCCACAAAACGGGGTTTAGTCTCCCTCGCAGACAAAGAGATATCGCACATTGCTAGTCTAAATCACAAAAATGATCGTCATGATCATCAAGAAGTGTCAATTACAGTAAGCTAGTAAATATATGAGCTTAGCTTCATGTCCCATAACCACTAGCTTAACCTAAATATTTACGAACAAATTGTAGATCTCCACTAGAAAATTGTCACAAGAGATTCAATCGAACAAGTCCAAGAATTAACCGACGAAGTAAACGCAAGCGTTTCATACCACTCGTTTTACTAAGTCGTTTAATTAGATTTCTCATACGAGTGAGGTAAAGGTTTGTATATACTAATAGATTGGAAATCGGTTTGAGAAAACGAGCTTTGTTATAAAATAGTGTTGAAATCATTTGAAGAAAGAGTTTCGATATTTACTACTAGTATAGAAAACGTTTATAATTTTAAAGTGACAAATCACAAAGAAGATTGTAGGAACAATCAATCACGAAAATTCACATACGAAGATGTGAATAAAAATCAAACGAAATCGATAAAGAATCCATCGAAATGGATATTCAAAAATCCCTAAAAAGGAGTCCTCAAAGTCATAATAAATGATAACAACAAATAGGAAACAACACGAATCGATTAAAGTTGGAAATTCAAGCAACTAGGCGAAATAGGCAAAAATGCACCAGGTCGGTCGGCCGGCTACAAAGCTCGGTCGACCGGACCCTGTTCTCAAAATTCCTCGGGAAGCAGGTCGGTCGGTCGAACCCTGTAATTGGTCGACCGAACCTTAAACAGAGAAGTGCTTATGCACTTGGCAGCAGGTCAGTCGGCCGGCAGCAGGGCTCGGTCGACCGGACTTGTTGCCAGTACCTTCCCAGCCCATCCAAATGAGGTCCAACCTCGACCAAATTGCATTCTCTCGAGCAACGGCGCTAAGGGATTATGCCAATCGACTACCCGGCCCTATAAGCTCTTCGATGCATGACCAAAACACATTCAAACATCAAAGTTAAGATTTTTAAATATTTGAACCCAAAACACTAAGAATTGGGATTTTCACCAAATCAATCCAAACCAAAAGCAAATGCACACGAATAGGTGTTAGGAATTCATACCTAACAATCGAAGATAGTTATAGACTAAGATGTGAGATAAAAATCTCACCTTTGAACCCAAGCAATTGAAAAAGAAGCTTGAAAGCAAAAGAGAATCAACCACTCTTCAAATCCAACTCAAGAAGCTTGATTCTAAGCTAACAAGAGAAACATTTCCTAAATTAGGTTTAGCAATTTCTGAAATTGATAAGAGAATGAGTTGGAGAAGAAGAAGAGAAGCTTACCAATGGGTTCTTCTATTAGTTTGGAGCTAGAGCTTGATTTGCAAAAGGAAACTAGGGTTTTGGAGTTTTAATTTCCCATCTCTCCCACCATTGATGTTTTAAAACTGAAAAGAGGAGAAAGTGAGGGTGAATGGGGAGGAGTGGCTCAGATTTGAGTATAAGTTAAACATAGGGCTGAGCCCAAACCCAAAACCAAAGTGAAAAGGTGGCAAAAAATCAACTTACTCCAAACATATCGAAGCTTATACTCAAAAAGGTCGTAGACGGCATTTTAAACTCAATGGGAGTGGTCCCGAGTCCTAATTCAACTGTATGCGAAAAGTAGCTTTTCGGACTAAATTCCGAGTATCGATAAAATATTTAAATAAAATATTTAAATATAAAAATCGATAAATATGCGGGTTGTTACAGACTCCCCTCCTTAAAGAAATTGCATCCTCGCAATATTTAAGAAGAAGATATATAGTAACAACCATAAAACCATATTCAACACAAAAGAAGTTTGAAATAAGAAGTTCACCTCAAAGAGCACGGGAAAGTAAGTCCGGATGTGATCGCTCGATGAACTCTCTAGACTCCCAAGAACAATCCTTAGGATTTGAAGACCATTGAACTTTCACAAGAGGAACATCTTTATTTCGAAGACGTTTGACATCCGAAGCAATAATTCGAATAGGATGCTGGTCATAAGTCAAATTCGGTGAAACTTCAATCTCTTCCACAACACCGGGCTCAAGAATAGAATCAGAATCTCGAAGACACTTCCGAAGTTGAGAAACGTGAAGTACGTCATGGATAGCAGAAAATTGAGCCGATAATAAAAGGCGATAAGACATGGAACCAATACGTTCAGCGATAGGAAATGGCCCAATATATCGAGGCGCTAACTTTCCTGATCGACTGAAACGTACAACACCCTTCATAGGTGAAACACAAATAAAAACAAGATCGCCAACAGAAAATTCTAATTTCCTTCTTCGGTTATCGGCATAGGATTTTTTTCTACTCTGGGCTTCTTTCATTCTATGTCGAATAAGGTCAATTTTCTCTATGGAATCCCAAATAAAATCTGGACCTAAAACCAGCTTCTCACCGGCCTCAAGCCAACAAGAAGGAGATCGACATGGCCTTCCATAGAGTGCCTCAAAAGGTGCCATACCAATACTAGATTGGAAGCTATTATTATAGGAAAATTCGACAAGAGAAATATGATCTTCCCAACTTCCACTGAAATCAAGCACACAAGCACGAAGAAGATCTTCAAGAGTTTGATTCACACGCTCGGTTTGTCCATCGGACTGGGGGTGATAAGCGGTGCTAAAATTAAGCTTCGTTCCCAAAGCTTTTTGAAGACTCTTCCAAAATCCACTAGTAAACAATGGATCACGATCACTAACTATAGAAGTAGGAACTCCATGCAATTTAACAATTTCTTTAATAAAAAGTTTGGACAAAAGAGGTATGGTTCAGTTAGACCGAACGGGAATAAAATGGGCGGATTTAGTAAGCCTATCAACAATCACCCATAAGCTATCATGACCCAAACGAGAACGGGGAAGGCCATCTATAAAATCCACGGAAATTTAGTCCCACTTCCAAGTTGGAATTTCTAAAGGTTGCAATAACCCACCGGGCCTTTGATGCTCGGCCTTAATGAGTTGGCAAGTCATGCAACGCTTAACGAAATTAGCGATGTCAAGTTTCATTCCCTCCCAATAATAAAGTCGCTTCATATCCGCGTATATTTTACTACTACCGGGATTAATGGTAAATTTAGAGCGATGGGAATCTTCTAAAATATCTTTACGAAGATCACTAATATTTGGTACGATAAGTCTACCAAATTTCCGAATGTCACCACGAGAATTGATATCAAAGTCTTTCAAACCTTCAATATCAATTTTATCCTTAATATTTTGGCCAAGAAGAGCCAATTCGGGATCTAGCCTTTGAGCTTCAAGGATGCGGTCTAAAAGAGAAGGATGAGCCTCAAGGCTACATAAAAAAAGAGATGAACGTAAATCGGAAACACGGTCTCGAATTTCACAAGTGGATAAAATCTCGAGATTGTTCCATTCGGATATCATCATAGAAACAACCGCTTGTTGTTTACGGCTAAGAGCATCGGCGACACGATTACCCTTACCGGGAGTATAAAGAATATCAAGATCATATGGTGCAAGAAATTCGAGCCAACGCTGTTGACGCAAATTAAGTTCCTTTTGAGAGAATAAATACTTCAAGGACTTATGATCAGTATAAAGAACAAATTTCTCTCCTAAAAGATAATGACGCCAAATACGAAGAGCGAAAACAATAGCCGCGAGCTCTAAATCATGAGTGGCATATCTAGTCTCAGCAGGCTTTAATTGCCTAGAAGCATAAGCAATAACACGTTCTCTTTGCATAAGAACGGCACCCAAACCAACGAGACTAGCATTGGTATAAACAACAAAATCTTGATTCCCCTCGGGAATAACAAGAATAGGAGCATCAGAAAGGAGTTCTTTTAATTTCGGAAAAGTAGTTTCACATTTGTCCGACCAAATGTATTTAGCACCTTTCTTCGTTAAGCTAGTGAGAGGCATGGCAATCTTAGAAAAGTCTTTGATAAAACGGCGGTAATAACCTGCCAATCCAAGAAAACTACGAATCTCCGTCACACTCTCTGGTCTCTTCCAATCTTGAATCGCGTCAATCTTTGAAGGATCAACGGAAATTCCGGATTCGGAAATAATATGACCGAGAAACTTCACACGAGATTGCCAAAAATGGCATTTAGAAAATTTTGCTTTCAAACGATTACTCCTAAGAGTTTCCAACACAATCCGAAGATGCTTTTCATGCTCCTCCTCGGTTTTTGAATACACAAGAATATCACCGATAAAGATGAGAACAAACCGATCGAGGAAGTCTTTGAAAACTCTATTCATAAGGTCAACGAAATAAGCCAGAGCATTTGTTAGACCAAATGGCATAACAAGCCATTCATAAGATCCATAACGGGTACGGAACGATGTCAAAGGAATGCTATCCTCTGCAATACGAAGCTGATGGAAACCGGTAGCCAAGTCCAATTGTGAAAAGACTCTAGCACCACTAAGTTGATCGAATAGATCATCAATCCGAGGTAAAGGATATTTATTTTTGATAGTAAGATCATTAAGCTTGCGGTAGTCAACGCAAAGCCTAAGTATTCCATCGGATTTCTTCACAAAAATTGCTGAAGCTCCCCAAGGCGAGGAACTTGAGCGAATAAATTGCTTCGTCTCCAATTCGGATAATTGTTTACGCATCTCCTCGTTTTCTTTATTGGACATACGATAAGGAGGACGAGTGATAGGTTGAGCTCCAGGAATGAGATTAATTCTGAACTCAATTGCTCGCTTAGGTGGTAACCCTAAAAGGGGCTCGAATATGTCGGAAAATTCACGAACGACGTGAATAGAGAAATAATATCACCCTCATCATCGTCATCACGAGGATTTAAAGAATATAAAGATGCAACCAAAGCAGAATCCGAATCTTTAAGAATAATAGAAATCTGCTTAACAGATTGAGGATGTCGAAGATGAATAGTCCGCTCAGGACATAGGATATGAGCTTCATAAGGTTAAGCCAATCCATTCCCAAAATCATTCCAAAGCCTAATAACGTATGACATGCAAATCGGCTCGGAAAGAAAAACAACACAAAATAATCTCGACATCTTTACACAATAAACTGATTGTTGCGGATCCACCAACCGGATTCGCAATTCTCAAAGAAGTCATTAAACACAAAACATCCAAAGAAAAAGTATCAACAAGTTCTTTTGATATAAAAGAATGGGACGCACCCGTATCAAAAAGAACTCGAATAGGATGATCACGAAATAAAATAATTCCATCCAGAATAGAATGAGAAATACCTTGGCCACGAGATGTGTGGCCAGGGGATTGAGAAACATTAAGCTTTCCCTCCTTCCTATTTTGAAGTTTGGGACATACATGCATAAAATGGTCCGGGCTTTTACAATAGCGACAAGTACGAGGCTTTGAACACTTGTTCGCAAAATGGTGTTTGGAACTACAGTTAAAGCATTTCCCTTCAGTAGAGGAAAAGGTCTTTGCAGCAGGAGTTGCTTGCCTCCCTTTCTTATTGGGATAAGGACCTTTGAATTTGCTTGGCCTCTTCTTGTTGTTGAAGTTTGGTTTGGAACCCACCACTTCAACATCATTCTCCCTATCCGCCTCTTCAAGACGAAGAGCGATATCAACAAGTTGGTCGAAAGAAACTTCTAATTTTAGAAGTAATGGCTTCTTGAGATTTTTTTTTAAGCCATAGACGAACCTCTGGTTCTTCTTTAAAGGGGTGTTGATGTATTCAACCCCGTATTTAGAAAGCGACTCGAAGGAGGCGACATAATATGTCACGGAAGAATCACCTTGAACAAGGTCTATAAATCGTCGAGCCAATGTCACTTTCTCTGCTTCTAGTACAAATTTCAACTCGAAGCGTTCCCGGAATTGCTCCCAGGTGAGATCCGCTACATTAATCTTAGAAATAAGAAGTTCGTACCAGTCCAATGCTCTTTCTCGGAGCATACTAGAGGCCACCTGAACTCGGTGAAGGTCAATAAGATTCATGCGAGAAAAGATTTGATCGCATGACCTTAGCCAAGCCTGTACTTCAATAATAGTTTCGGAACCTTTGAATGGCTCCCCACCCAAATTAGTGTAATCGCTGCACAAGCGTGCAAATCCCGATTTTGGGTGAGTAGGTTCCGGGTTAGCTCCAGCTGCTTGAGCATTTGTCACTAAATCAAGAAGCCGTTGAGCAGTCATAAAAACTCCATCCTGGGGTGGAGTGCTAGATGGTACGGCTCTGGGGCGGCCTGGTCTAGACATTTCTCTTCCTTTGGAAAGAAAGAAGAAGAAGAAAAAGGTTATTCACCAAATTGAATATCAAGTAATCTTGATAGATAAACAAGGAATCATAAGGAAAATAGGATGAATCGGTACGAAGACTCGAATTAAATCCTAAAGCACGACTGCTAAGACGGACTTAGGACGATGATCCTTGTTATAATATTCCATATTGTTCCGAAGTTTGGCTCTGATATCAAGCTGTGACGCCTCACCTCTATACCCACGCTAGCCAAGAACACTACGGTGTAATGCTGTCAACTAGCACGGAGAATAAGGCTGTTGAGGAGCGACCATCCGTGTAATTGCTTTGCGCGAGCACCTATATGTCAGATAGTATAACATGCATTTTATTTCAAGAGGAAAATCCGACATACCGATACAAACACAAAGCTACTACACAGTGGCTATAATAATCTTTGGAAACAAATATAGAATAAGCATGACACAAATCAATCACTGACAATTCATATCACAAAGGTGGAAGAAGATATGAATACATAACTAACACATGAAAGTGTATATCAGAGTAGTGGTCAAAAAGATCCACAATAATACAAAAGAATAGCAACACGTGCTATACAAAAGAATACAGCTATGAGTCTATATCTCAAGTGTATACAAAAAAATAAACTACTAATCTAAGTAGTTAGCCAAAAGTCAGAGTAATGATCCTGGATGAGAAGTCAAGCAGAAGCACCTGTAACATCTCGGTCTGACCCGAGTATTATTTAATAAGAAAATAATAAACGGATCAGTCTAGCTATAAATATCAGATGAAACGATATAGAGTAAGAGATATGACTAAACACATTATAATCACAATGCCAAGCTGTGATATATATAAGTAATTGAAAATCAACAAGGGATTAATCAATATCACAAAATCTACACAAGAAACAAAGAAATGTCATACTCCTTATTTCGCTCATCAAACCACAAATATTGACAATTGTATCAATGTCAATCACAAAAGTCTATGACACACAAATTCACCAATGCACAAATATTGAAAAAAATATCAATGGAAATCACGAATATTGGTGAAGCACAAATTCCAGAAATGATCTCAAGAAATCCAGTCAATGACACACGAATTCACCTATGCACAAAAATTGATAAATCATATCAATAGAAATCACAAAAATAGGTGAAGAAGAAAATACCAGAATTCGACACACGAAATCCAGAAATCACACAAAATAGGGGGGAGGACTATCACACGAACGGGAGCATGAAAACTCACCAAAATATGTATCACACGAACGAGACGCTATCTCATGGTAGCTAGCCATTAATTTTTGACACACGAACGGCCCGAAGACCATGGGTGCTACCTCATCAATTGGAGTCGAAACTCCACAAAATGGGGTTTGGTCTCCCTCGCAGACAAAGAGACATCGCACATTGCTAGTCTAAATCACAAAAATGATCGTCATGTTCATCAAGAAGTGTCAATTACAGTAAGCTAGTAAATATATGAGCTTAGCTTCATGTCCCATAACCACTAGCTTAACTTAAATATTTACGAACAAATTGTAGATCTCCACTAGAAAATTGTCACAAGAGATTCAATCGAACAAGTCCAAGAATTAACCGACGAAGTAAACGCAAGCGTTTCATACCACTCGTTTTACTAAGTCGTTTAATTAGATTTCTCATACGAGTGAGGTAAAGGTTTGTATATACTAATAGATTGGAAATCGGTTTGAGAAAACGAGCTTTGTTATAAAATAGTGTTGAAATCATTTGAAGAAAGAGTTTCGATATTTACTACTAGTATAGAAAACCTTTATAATTTTAAAGTGACAAATCACAAAGAAGATTGTAGGAACAATCAATCACGAAAATTCACATACGAAGATGTGAATAAAAATCCAACGAAACTGATAAAGAATCCATCGAAATGGATATTCAAAAATCCCTAAAAAGGAGTCATCAAAGTCATAATAAATGATAACAACAAATAGGAAACAACAAGAATCGATTAAAGTTGGAAATTCAAGCAACTAGGCGAAATAGGCAAAAATGCACCAGGTCGGTCGGCCGGCTACAGAGCTCGGTCGACCGGACCCTATTCTCAAAATTCCTCGGGAAGTAGGTCGGTCGGCCGAACCCTGTAATTGGTCGACCGAACCTTAAACAGAGAAGTGCTTATGCACTTGGCAGCAGGTCGGTCGGCCGGCAGCAGGGATCGGTCGACCGGACCTGTTGCCAGTACCTTCCCAGCCCATCCAAATGAGGTCCAACCTCGACCAAATTGCATTCTCTCGAGCAACGGCGCTAAGGGATTATGCCAATCGACTACCCGGCCCTATAAGCTCTTCGATGCATGACCAAAACACATTCAAACATCAAAGTTAAGATTTTTAAATATTTGAACCCAAAACACTAAGAATTGGGATTTTCACCAAATCAATCCAAACCAAAAGCAAATGCACACGAATAGGTGTTAGGAATTCATACCTAACAATCGAAGATAGTTATAGACTAAGATGTGAGATAAAAATCTCACCTTTGAACCCAAGCAATTGAAAAAGAAGCTTGAAAGCAAAAGAGAATCAACCACTCTTCAAATCCAACTCAAGAAGCTTGATTCTAAGCTAACAAGAGAAACATTTCCTAAATTAGGTTTAGCAATTTCTGAAATTGATAAGAGAATGAGTTGGAGAAGAAGAAGAGAAGCTTACCAATGGGTTCTTCTATTAGTTTGGAGCTAGAGCTTGATTTGCAAAAGGAAACTAGGGTTTTGGATTTTTAATTTCCCATCTCTCCCACCATTGATGTTTTAAAACTGAAAAGAGGAGAAAGTGAGGGTGAATGGGGAGGAGTGGCTCAGATTTGAGTATAAGTTAAACATAGGGCTGAGCCCAAACCCAAACCCAAAGTGAAAAGGTAGCAAAAAATTAACTTACTCCAAACATATCGAAGCTTATACTCAAAAAGGTCGCAGACGGCATTTTAAACTCAATGGGAGTGGTCCCGAGTCCTAATTCGACTGTATGCAAAAAGTAGCTTTTCGGACTAAATTCCGAGTATCGATAAAATATTTAAATAAAATATTTAAATATAAAAATCGATAAATATGCGGGTTGTTACAGACTCCCCTCCTTAAAGAAATTACATCCTCGCAATATTTAAGAAGAAGATATATAGTAACAACCATAAAAGCATATTCAACACAAAAGAAGTTTGAAATAAGAAGTTCACCTCAAAGAGCACGGGAAAGTAAGTCCGGATGTGATCGCTCGATGAACTCTCTAGACTCCCAAGAACAATCCTTAGGATTTGAAGACCATTGAACTTTCACAAGAGGAACATCTTTATTTCGAAGACGTTTGACCTCCGAAGCAATAATTCGAATAGGATGTTGCTCATAAGTTTGTTGAGTGGTATATGGATTCTGGTCAACATGAGTAATTAACGTCGTTGATAGGGATCTCTAAACACATGTGCAGAACAATTTGACACGATATTGTTTTAAAATAGGGTAAATGAAATAATTTTACCTTGATTTTATTTTATATATAAAGGAATAATTTTTCAGAATTATTAAGTGTATATCAATTGATTGTTTGGTTGTTGAATAAGTTAAATAAAAACAACAGCTATAAAAGAATGAATTGTATAAGCAAATGAATTATAAGTATGAAGTTATAATTAAAATGATTTACACTTGTGAAATAATCTTATATACAAGTAGTGAAATTATATAAGTAAAAGAATTATAAATGTGATTTATAATCTAAAAACAACAATTCCAGAGAAGTGTTTTGAAAGGATTTGATATTTTGAAAAATTGTTTCGGAGAAATTAGAGCTCTAAACTCTTTTCGGTCGTTGGAAAATAATTCCGATGATGATCGCGACATCATCGGCGTTCATTTTAGAGTTTCCAAAAGAGGAATTGCTGCCAGATTATTTTAAATGAAAATTGTTTGGAAAATTTGGATTTGGTTTTGGAAATTCAAAAGATGATTTAAATTGATTTCAAATATGGTTTTGAAAAGTTGAAAGACTCTGGAATCCTATTTAAAATATTATGGGAATGATAAATGAGTTGATAACTTATACAATTTGAATTTTGATAGAATAAATTTAACTTAAAGGATGGAGTAAAATTAAAGGAAGTATAAGTGAAACAAAATTGTTAAAAATGGTTAAAAAATTCTGTTAAGTAAAAAAAAATCTGAATTTGAATAGGTGATGAAAATTTGACTTTGGTAAAAGTTAAATAGAAATAAAATTTGAATTGGATACGTAAGTGGAAATTTAAGTTAAGCTAAGAAAAATGATGTTTGAAATGGAATATAACTTAAGTGATGTTGAATAAAGTTGATTTTGGTGTCAAAGTAAATTAATAAGTGAATTAATGAAATGAAGTCATTAAGAATTTGAACTTGAGTTATGTAAATGAAATTCTACTTTATATTGTTAAAGGAATTAGCAATTGAATTAATAAATGGATTGAAATGTTAATCAATCTAATGTTAAAGAATTGATATAGAAAAATGAATGCAAGTGTAAATTCATTAGAAGCTAATGAAGTTGAGAAATTGAATAAATTGAATGGAAGTCAATTTAATATCAGCCAATTGGAATTAAAAAGTGTTAAACCAAATTGAATGTAAATTTAAATAATTTGGTTGAGATGGTTATGATTTGATTGATTAGATGATTGTTAGTTGATAATATATAATTCATTAAGTGTTAATGAAATTGAATTAGCAAAAAAAAAATTGAAAGCTATAAATCAAATTGGAAGTTAAGTGAATTTGATTTGAATGTGGAAGTGAACTAACTTGAATATAAATTAGTGAATGTAAACTAATTGAATATGAATAAGTGAATGTTAGTAAAACATCCAATGTTAATGAATCAAATGTGATTAAATGAAAAACCAATTCACTGAATAATAATGAGAAGTGAATGTATATTGATTTGATATGGATTTGTTGGATGATAGTTGTTTGGTAGTTGCATTTATTGCTTTTGTTGCATTTGCTATATTGGCACATGTAGTTGTTATGTTACTATATGATGTATATTGGTATTATTTTCATATATGCATGTACCTCATGGTTTTTTGAGTGTATAGTAGGTGCGGATTGCGCTTGCTACGCATTTGGAGCTCGCATTCGCGCTATATTAGCCGTATATGCTCGCTAATAAAATATAGGGTACATATCTCGGATTAAATATCGTACTTTTACACTTTTTTCCTTGCGAGATGCCTCGTCACTTGATGAGATGTATATTTGTGATATATATACTGTCAATTTTTTTTCGGATCAAGCCGCGCAAAGGAGGTTATGGCGAAATTTTTCTAAAATTTAAGGCGTTAGAATATTTTTAAAAAAATTGGGAAAATTTTGAAAACTAAGTTTGGATTTGGAAACTTAGTAAAGATTTTGTAAGAAGTTTAACTATGAATTTTGGGAAAGTTAAACACTTAAGAGATTTGAAAAATCCAATTTGAATGGTTTGTTTTGGAAAGTTAATGGATTCTGTAACTTTTTCTTACTTGGCAATTTCGAGGACGAAATTCTTTTAAGGGGGGGAAGTTCGTAACGACCCAGAATTTCTATTAATTTAAAATTTGTATATTTAATTGATTTTAAATATTAATAAGTGAAATTTATAGGTCGAATAATTTATTTTTCGAATATTGGATTTAATTTGGATAATTAAATCGATAATTTAATATTTGAAATTCCAGGAATAATTGAAAATTGGGTTTAATATGATTGAAATTGATTTGTAAAATTGTATTATATCATGTTGGAGTTAGAATGATCTTATAGAACTTTTAAAATCGAATTAAAAGTTAATTTGTGAAAATTGAATATTTTAATATTTAATTGACGAGTTAAAATAGCCATTTTTCAAACAGTCTCAGATTTCATCGAAACCAGTTTCATCGGATCTGTAATGTGATATTATTGTAAGATTTCAAATTCCAAGTCAATCGGATTTATCGTTTGTCCACGGCAAGCGTAAACGAATAGAAATTTGCTTAATCGATTTAATTTAAAATCGATCATTTATTGCCGTAACTCGCACAGATGATCGAACTGGCCTCCAAAACCTATTCCTTTGTGTTCGGAACACGGGGTAAACCCTAGAAACGCCAGTCGGCACGCTTCGTTTAGAGTTCGGAAAATTTTGGATGAATAGTGTTTTGGAGAATTTTCTATATTAGGACCTCACTATCTCTAATTTGCAAAAACCTAATTCTACAAACCCTAGCCACCATTATACTATACACGGCCATAAAATATTATCGTTTCTCCTCGATTATCTCCTCATCCACTTCCCGATAGACTTCGACCTCAACTAGGAAATTGTAGAGGATGGAGAGACGAACAACTTCAACGGCTATGATCGCGATTGGGTCAACGGATCGATGGGAAAATGAGCTTGAAGACGCACCATTCGCACGCAATTTGAGGAATCTAGGGTTGACCGAGCTCTATGGGATTCGAGCCGTGGGTAACTCTTGGCGAGGCGAGTAAATGGTGGTTGCTGATTATCTTGGAACGAAGTGTGGTGGGTGCGAAAATTCCAAAAACAGGGGCGGCCGTGGGTTGTATTCATGCGCGACCTGGAAGTGTTATGCATGAGGGAAGAAATAGATGGAGGGCCGAGATTTAGGAACGAAAATGTGCGGCCAGATGGTAGTTAGGTTTGAAAATAAAATAAAAGTGTAAATTTATTTATATTTAAAATAGTGTGATCTTTAAAAATTGATATCTTGTTCATACGAGGTCGGAATTTCGTGATACAAATTGCGTCCAGTTCGTATAGATGAGCACTACGCAATGGAGCTAGTTTGGAGTCGTTTGGAGCTAGTGTGAATTTCAGGTAAAATTAAACGTACGTTTAATTTTATTCGAAACAAAACGCTACAACTATTATCAAAAACTCAAGGTGAGAACTTCTCACTCAATCGAATAGTTTCGATTTAAATTTTAAATAGTTAGATTTAAAATTGATGATTGTATGCCTGGATGATAAATTATTATCTATTGATTGTTGAAATAGACATTATACAAGCGGATGTTATTTATTAAAAACATATACCGCGATAATTCCATCTTGATTGGAATTGGTATTATATATGTACTTGGAGTTGATTTTCCCGCATTATATAGCGGATGAGACCCTATTGTGCCGCATAATAGCGGATAATATTTTATAAATCCCATATACCGCGATATTACGTATTGGAACGGAATTGGTATTGTGCTAACGTCTGTGGATGCAGGGAAACAGGTTGGAGGGATCCAACTGGATTCCTCACCGGTATTTATTTGATTACAGATATT
This sequence comes from Allium cepa, assembly GCA_030765085.1. Lineage (NCBI taxonomy): Eukaryota > Viridiplantae > Streptophyta > Magnoliopsida > Asparagales > Amaryllidaceae > Allium > Allium cepa. The sequence goes on from CM060940.1 coordinate 182,601,848, forward strand.
GTGATATTTGTTGATTATCATATGATGATATATGATGTTTGGAAGTCGTGATTGACTATTTGGTGTTGTTGCATCATTGGGCCTATATTTGGAGTTTAAAAATGTTAAAGTAAATATTTTTATTTTAAAAGGATTTTTAAAGTTATTTTTGAAAATATACATTTTATTGAATTTTTGGAATTAGTTTATTTTAAATAAATAAACGTTATAAATTTAATGTTATAAAAATTATGATTTTTGTGAAATATGATCGAAATGTGATTTTTGAAATAAGTAGTTGATTAAATTTATAAAATAGTTTAAATTGGGATTTTTGAATTATTATAAACGATTTATATAAAGGATTTATAAAATTGATGTTTATAAATTCAAATATAGGAATTATAAAACGAGTTTTATTAAGTGTTAAAATGAAGTATAAATGGATTTCATCAGTGAATGAAATTTTAGATTTATAAATTGTGAAGTTATAGAATGAATAGATTTTGTAAAATAAAAAGATTTATAAGTAATTAACTTATAAATCGGATTTTGGCATTTTAATTGAGATTTTCGAATAAGTATAAATGGTTTATAGATGAGATTTATAAAATATATATTTTATAAATCGTAGTAATGGAATTATAAAAGGAGTTCTGTTAATGCTGTAAATGAGGTTATAAATGGGATTTTATAAGTAGTAAGATTTTTAAATTTTGCAAATTGAAGTCTTTATAAAATATAAATGGGAATTTATAAACATTGTTTTATAAATCCGAAACAGACTTATTTTGATAAGTCAATTATTTTAGATTTTTTAAAGGAGATATATTCACGATTTTGGACGATGGATAATCCTTTAAAACAAAATGGGTAGAAAAATGTTGAATTTGGTTAACGAAGTATATTCACGATTTTGGGATGGTGAATAATAGATTAAAGTGTTTAGGGGAAGTGATATTTTAAATAGAATTAAAATGATTTGAAGTTGTTTTAAAATGCATTAAGTGTCGAAACCATAGATTTCAACATTCATTGTTGAAATAGACGTTTTCGAGAAATAGAAGGAAATAGTGGACTATAACACTGCTGTTATAGTAAATGATTTCTGAAAGGAAATGTTTTATAGAGTATTAGGATTTATATATTTATCTTAAGTTCGAATCCCTATACTAGTGATTTTGGGTCGTCGTAACGATGTTTTACGCAACAATCGTTTTGACTCGAATAAATGTGTTTAAGAGAATGTTTTCTTTAAAGAATGAAATATATACTTAATTTCGATATAAGTATATCGAATATTTTCCAAGTGTTGAAAATAAATAGATTTGTGAATTACTTATTATTAAATAAGTATGGAAATGTTTTTCCAATATGAAGTGAAATGTTTTGAGATTTTATCTTTTAAAGATAAATTGAAAATGAATATTAAAAATCGATTTGAAAATCGTATATTCATAGATATTTTGGAATTTTAAATTCACTATGGAATTTATAAAAGAAAGGGAAATTTGTTTAAAAATAAACGATGATTTATTTTTGAAGCGTGGAAATAAAATTACGGATTTGGAACGTAAGTTTAAAATAAATTGGTAAGGATTTATTTGATTGATTTAAATGAACCATTTTAAATTTAAAATGGATAAATATTTGGAAGTGTTTCCGTTTAAGGAAATTGATTTGAAATTTGTTTTCAAAGATTGAAAGGTGAAAAATGATTTGAAATTTGTTTTCAAATGGTTGAAGTGTGGAAATTATATATCTTGTAAAGATATTTTTGGAAAATAAATAATTTGGAAAATTATTTGGAATGTGATGATGTTGTGCATGCCTATTGATAGTTAAATAACTGACTATCAATATTTACCTTTGAATGGGTATTTGTTGTGATTTGCTTGAATTTGAATGCCACACTTATTTTCAAAACAAGCGCTCACTATTCGGGTTAGCCGGGAAAGGACCTTTGGGTCGTATAACCCATTCCGAATATGTGATACATCGTTATGGATTGCATTTGATGACCGGTGTTGAAGACCGGATATTTGTGAAAACGGAAGGATTACCGTCGAATGACTCTACATCGGCTGATCTCCGATATAGAAGTTTTATCACCCTTAGTGACGGGAAGTCCGGACGTGATTAGTGAATATCCGGATTGCAAGGGCTTCTTTGGAAGTGCCTTCGGTTCCGTTCGATCCCGGAATGGACTTGTATGGATGTGTGTCTAACGTTACAATTTGAGATGTAATGTTGGTTTCTATCAAATATATTTCTGTTGGTGGCGGAGAATTTATTCTCTTAGCTTAACACCCTTCTCTGAGACGTACGAGCTCAGAGGTTATGTAGTTGATAGTTACTAATGATACATTCCCAAATTGGTAATGTGGCATACGAAGTGCTGTTGAGCATTTGATGATCAAAGCAACGCTTTTGTATAAAGCGTGGCTTTGTGGACGAGACTTCGTCAGATCTCACACCCCGTAAATGGTCAAAACAGGAAGGATGCAGCAAGGTTATTAGGGGGTAGCGCCCCTTTAGTGTATGTCATTCCTTCTAGATAGAGGTGGTATCATGGTATGGAGCCCAGATACTTAACCTATGTTGTTCACTAGTACAAAAAGTGCATATTGCTTTGCCTCATTTGCATCGGTTGAAGTAAAAACTGATGCAAATAGAACTATTTGCATCACTTCTATCTTAATAACCGATGCAATTGGTACGTGGAAAGCAATAGGTAATAAAAAATCAAATTCGCATCATTTCTCACCAACAACCGATGCAAATAGTTTTAGTCGCTTCGGTTTTAAAGTCAACCGATGCAACTACATGTTGATGGCAATATGAAATTTAGGCGGAAAATAATGAAAAATTGGCTCCAAAGTAAATACTTTGGACAAATGTGCTCCTTCCTCCTCAATAACCCGTTCCCAAAAAAATATTAGAACGCTTTCCAGCCCTGCATCTTCATCTTCATCCTCATCAATCCAAACTCCCAAACCCTAAATTCAATAGAGCAAAATAGAAGCCGCTTAAAATGCCTTAAAAGATGGGCATAAACTTCAAAGCGGAAGCCGCCCGTGAACGAAAAGCCACATTAGAGTCCGAAAAGAAAGAAAAAACTCTCCGCCAAAAAGAAGAACAGTACTGGAAAGAGGCGGAGGGTACCAAAACCCGTGCTGCTCAAAAACGAGAGGAAGAAGCCGCCAAACGAGCGGAAGCCGTTGCTCGGAAAGCAGGATATAAGAAATTGGCGGAGTTGGAAGCATTAGAGATCGAGAAAGCTATTAAAAAAACCTTATAAGAAGGCGATTCGAACTTCCGTGCCTGTTCCGAAGGTGACAGGGGCGGAGCTGGCGAGAAGGAAGGAGGAAGAGAGGGATAGGTTGGCGAAGAACGCAGAAGAAGCTAAGATGAAAGAGAAAAGGATGGCGGATGAGGAAGAATACAAGAAGGTAGTGCTTGTGAGTAATACGAATCAGGATAATTCATTGATTGAAGCAAGGTCAATTGAGGAGGCAATTGCAAAGATTTCGATTGCAGAAGGAAGTTTGCCACTCGACCGTCATCCTGAAAGAAGACTTAAGGCTTCTTTTAAGGTATGGATTGTTATAACTGGTCTTCTAATTAACTGTCTGGTTTGAACTTTTTATTTGAATATTACTTGCATGCATGCAAACAAGTTTGACAACTTACTTGAATTAAAAATGTTAAAAGACGACTGCCATGGCTACTAGTTCATTAGTTTGCCATGACGACCAATGGATGAGGCCTTTTGTGTTTGCCTTCTTATAATGGAAATAAAAAGGTTAGAACATTTGATAATTATGATTTGATATATGTATACTAGTAAATTAGATGCACAATGTGTTTAAATATGCATGAGATATAAAAATATGTCAAAATATGAAAATTAAAAGGATATTTATGTAACTTTATTGACAATCGAAATGATGAATTGCACGTCAATATTCTTTATTAATAGCAAAGATGTGAAATATATGCAAAATTGATTTTTTTTTCCCGAGTAAGATGCACGATAAGGAATTAAATAAAATCATGTTGTTAAACTCATTATAATTCTAATTAACCGTAAAGAAAATTTAAAAGATGCTAGATAAAATTAATCCATTTGAAGCACATAGAGATATGTGTTGTGATAAAACAAAATTAAGGAGCATTTTGTTCATCCAATTTTTGTCATATGGTTCTATTACATAAAAATATTCTTCCTTTTGGTTATCACTTGCATTTTTGAACAAATACAACCTTCTAAACCAAGTAACAATTACAGATTTGATTACTTTAGTTATTTGTTGTATTTCAATTTGGTACGTGTGATCGTGAAAGATGCGTGCATGCGATTTTGAACATTTATTTTGTCGATAAAAAATATTGATTCCGATGATTCGTCCAACAATTCAAAATGCTGATTTGGGTGATTCGATAATTATATTATATTAATATCAGTATACTGATTATGTATGGAAAAAATAAGTAGATGATGATGAAAACTTTCAATTGAATAGTAAAGAAGTCTTAGAAATTTAGAGTTGAATTTTAATGCTTAATGATATGTTTTTCCCCTTGGAATATTTCTATTTTAGTTATATGTACATCTATTTGCAGTGTTCAACAATAGTATACATACTTGTGTGTAAAATCATTCATTTAAGACATCCATCATTTCACTAAATGTATTTTGTTCCAACAAGCGATTCAATTATGCTTACCCCTTAATGCACTGCGTCCCGTTGTATGTAATGTTTTACGTTTTTGTTTTCGTTCCATGTACCTTATTGATTTGCACAACATGTAACTTAAGTCCATGTTAAATATAATTTTTGATATTTCAGATTAATACACATGAGTTTTACTCATTCTGTCTGTGTTCTCTTATGACATCATGTGTGAAATTCTTGCTTTGCAACGAGATCAAAATCCAAGATTTAAAATTGTACTTGCACTTACAATATGAATGTAGATATGGTAAAATAATAGTTCTAATTTTGTTTATAGCTTAAAAACATAGCTGATGTACTTCAAATAGTTTGTATGTTAATTTATATGTTCAACGTTACTTCTGTATATATATATATGCATGACAATATGTTGGCTTCATTGAAGTTGAATGCATGCATTGTAGGCTTTTGAAGAGGCGGAGCTTACAAAATTGAAAGAAGAGAAACCAGGATTGACTCTTAATCAATATAGGGATTTGATATGGAAGATGTGGAAGAAATCTCCTCACAACCCTCTCAACCAGGTATCTTCTTCATCCATGAATGTTATAAAATTGCTCGATGTACATTCATATTTTTGTAACACATGCATATTTACTTGCAATTGTTCTATACTAAAATAAATAGGCCAAATTTAGGTTACTCTTGTGGAGAGAGAACTTAGTATCTTGGTTGTTTATATGATTTGAGGCTGTCTTTATATTGATAAATGCCTAAACAAATGCCTTAGTTTTTAGTTGTACGTAATTTATATTGAACTTTTTAGTTGTACGTAATTTATATTGAACTTTTTAGTTGTACGTAATTTTTGTTGTTTGGAATGCATAAATAAATGCCTTATTTAGGTAAATGGTTAACTTGTTCAGGTTACATAACATATTTTAAACAAACTTTTTTTTTCCTTGATAAAAAAGTAATAATAATACGAAAAAAAGATCAAACTAGTAATTCAGATACTATGCCAGAGCAGTTTTACTGAAATTATCAATAACATAAATATGAAGCTAAATTACATTTATATGATATGAAGTACAAATTTTGTTGAAGCCAATGTTACATCCTTAATATTGTCAAATAACTCGTGTCATTGATTTTGCCAATCTTTTGCATACTCTATTTTTCAGCTTAAAACTGGAAAATATTATGTGCTTTATATATAGCATCGAATTCCCTTTAATAAAAAAGAATAGAAAAAGTAAATCCAATTGAATCTGGAGCTTCATAATATGTAACATTGATTATGGGTTAACTACTAACTAATCAATCAGAAGATCATGCTACAAGTTGTCTGCAGTTGTATTGCGCAATTGTACTCCATAAATAAAATGAAAGCCGTGTTGTATCCGTTGCTTAAATTATTTATATTGTCAGTTTCCTTTTTTGATATATGTCTTAGTTTCAATATTTCTTTTTATGTCCAAACATCAAACTATCACAAATAAAATGGAAGCTTGAGTTTTGTAGGATCTCATGCTACGAGTGCAAAAGCTTGTACAAAGAGTGCAACTGCAACTCTCTGTTGATAAATACTTCAGGTGATCATTCATAAATTGTTTATTTCTTAAATGGTTTTGGTTGCAATGATTCATCATTAGGATTTAAGTTACCACTTGCCAAAAGACAATTAGCATCTCTTCTTAATAATCTCTTTATCATTATAACTACTTGGTTACCATTGAAATCACCCATTAGCTCCATTAGCACCTATAGATGGAGCATTATTGAAATCACCGATTAGCACCCAAGCGTTGGAAATTGCAGAAGATTCTTGTATAATTTTCTACAGTAATTCTTGTCTTTCTCAAAAGGTATTACTTCCATAAAAAGCAGTGAAAATCATCTGAAAACCATCGGAATTGATTGCATTTAAAGTAATATGTTGGGTAGATGATGAAATTGTTAGTAAACTCCATATTGTAGTATCCCAGATTACCGGTATCCTCCCCTTTACCTGAATTGTGATGTTAATGACAATATCACAACTTCTTGGAATTTTATGTCTAAGCAGAACATATTAGTATCATTTAATTGATTCTCCACTGAGCCAACAATTTTTGGCTTAAATTTTGTTAGAAGTTTGAACACATCATTTGTTCTTTGTGTTATGTTCATACCCCTAACATTCCATGCAATAAGACTCATTTAATTTTGGAATTGCTCCTTAAGTTTCTTCTAGAAGGAGCTTTTCCCTTGACAGTTTCCTTACCATTGTGCTTATAAAAGTAATCAAAATTAGTTATGATATAATCTTGTACATCTATTTGACCAACTATTTATTTCCTCCATAATTATGTGTCTACCACTTTTTGTAGAGGATCCTTGACTATAAAATATGGTAGTTCCATATGACGGAAGTTAAGTTGATCGTGTGATTCTGAAGTGCTGGTATTAAATCCTATTTCTGATCAATATCATCATAAGTTCGAGAGGTTTTAGACTGCTCAATGTCTATTGAAACAATTTCTTTTACCATTGTGTAGTACAATTGTGTAGTAGAATGGGGATTGATGTTGCTAAATTAGATTGTATATTAATCTGGACGTACAACCCTGCATATTTTTCGTATTTCTTTTGTAAAGTGAATTCGTCCAGATGAATAGGTTTTCCAATATAATTACTAATTAGAGATAAAGCATCTGTTATCTGCATCCCCATATCCAAATTGTACAATCATAACCTTGCAATTACTTTCATTTTTGGTTTTTTAAAGTCATTACGAGGATGCCATGGATCTAATATCAGTGATTTTCCAAAATATGAATGTCTTTTTGGCCTGAATTCGCACATAATCTTCACTGCTATCTAATTGAACTGCATATAGATAGTGTGGAACATCTGCAAGCTAAACTATACATATGCAGGTGCTGGCACCAGGAGGAGCTAAAGACACAAATGAAATTATAAGAGATTATCTTGGAAGGGAGCCATCTGTTCGTTCATTTATAGACAACAATACAAGAAACAGCTTGTGGAATACCCTCATCTACAATGCTTGCTAATTCCTTGGCCAACATTGATACTACCTTCATACAGTTCAGTCATCTTTGGTTGATTGATTTTAGACAAGTATATCAGTTGTAACTTTTCTGTTTCATGCCTCTAATTTTATTTTTCTTTAGAATTTATTTATGTTTTTCGTTCTTTTGTAGAATTATTAAATCTGATTATGTATTTGCCATCAAATTTAATTTTGAATGATAGTAATATTACATGCAATAATTGTTTGTTATAATCAATAATATATATATATATATAGTCTATTTAAGTACTGTAATAATGGTTTCTGAGAATGGCTTTTTTGCATTAGGTATAAATAGCTGATGCAATAGAGAGATTAGTTTGCATTGGTTGTTATAAAAAACCGATGCAATAGAGGGATTAGTTGCATCGGTTTTCATTACAACCGATGCAACATGGGGCTGTCCAAGCAACCAACCATGATATTTTGCATCAGTTGTTAGTAACAACCGATGCAAAAAGGACTGTTTTGTATCGGTTTCATAACTGATGCAAAAGTGTTAAGCCTGTTGCATCGGTTGCATATGCATCGGTTGTTGAACTGATGCAAAAGGGGGGTAAACAACCGATGCAAATGGCCTGTTTTGTAGTAGTGGTTGCTGCAAACTTGTTACTTTGTGGTTGTTGGAATCGAGGATCCTCGAATATAGATCGGTTACGATCGAGGAATGACATATTCGTGTTAGTAATTACCCAGTTTGAAGGGTAACAAGGCCTTGTGTTGGCAGAGATCCGGTTAGGTTCTCGGGTCGTCTTTACAGAGGCGTACCCATGTGGCAATGGGAAGTTCCTTGGCCTGACCATTTGTTGGAAATCCAAATAAACAATACGATCTTGTACGGTTTTAGTTGTAGAACCTATCATTCACTTATGGTGGTCACCACTGTTTGGATGGTAGCTATAGTAGGCATAAGTGCGAAATGCCTGTGCTGGCTAAGATTTATATCTTTACTTTCGAAATGTTTTTTACACTATGCACTAGTAATAATATCAAATGTTTCATTTTAATGCGTATCAAGCATCTTTGACTATCATAAGGATAAATCTCCTCCGATTCTGCATTTGCATTGTGTGTGTGTGCGGGAGGCCTTATGGTAGTCTCATTTTCTAAAAAGCATTACGAAACTATTTTAAAATTATCCCGTTCTTTGTTTTAAAGATAAACTGTTTTAAGTTCTCACACCAGTCCCATGACTGACCTGGAGTTTATTATTTTCCTTCCTAAACTCTGGGTGCCCACCAATTTCCACACAGGCAGTCAAGAGTCAGGTTTATCAGGATATTCTGGAATTCAGGAGTTGCTGGATGGCATGGCATATTCACTAGTATATAGTATTTCTTTTCCGCTGTTTGTTGTTGTATACTCTGATGATGTAATGTAATGTGATGTAATGTAACAACTGATATAGTTCTTTGTTTAAAGATTATTCATTTATCTATTATATGTTGTTCCGCTGCGATTGTGAAATTTTGATACTGTTCTGTTGTTTCTTTCTGTTCTGTTCTATCTTTTTCTTTCTTCTTTCACCCTAACCGTACGGTTCTCCGGCCTTCGATTGCTTGGCAGTTGATACAGTGGACGTATTGATGTCGGCCTTCGAGCGTCGAAAAATCGCATTCGTTACACTTGCTTTCCATCTATTTATCTGTCAACTAGAAGTGCCTTCTTTTGACGGTTGCTCCTAGCATTTGGGACACTTCTACACACTGGTTAGATATCGTTATGCACGAAAATTCTGATATTAATGTTAGAAACATGTTATATGCATGTTTCTTAACTCATTCTTCGAAATTTTTGACCATACAATCATGTATCTGCCTTTATCTTGTGTCTAGACAAATCATAGGACATGGCAAGGCATTACAGCTGATGTGACATCCAATGGTTATCACAAATGCAAGGTATTATTGACAATCGTAATGGTCATAATATTTTGTTTTAAAGATTTGATAAGTGTAACAAACTATCCTAATTTATTCTTCTAAGTATGCTAATATAGTCTTCTGAATATGTAGGAAGACATCATACTCATGAAAGAAACTGGACCGGAAGGTTATAGATTTTCAATCTCTACTACTGTTGCTCATTGCTAGGTTACTTAATTCATTCAATTTGAATGATTGATAAATCTTATAACCTGAAGTCTAATTTGACATACCATAACATGTAGGGGTCCATGATTTAAGGGGGATTGGCGAAGTGACGGAGAAGAATACAGAGGATCTTCTCGTGCTGGTCAAGGTGATTTCGGTGGAGAAAGGCTGCTGCTCCATTTGAATATCAACCTGGGTTCAGGGTAAGTTCATTCTATACAATTGAGATTTATTATTCGACTATATGTAAAATTGATTGTAAATTGGAAATTATCGTTTGTCACCAAATTAGACAACATAATTTCTATTTTCAATAATATGGAAACTTCCTTTATGGAACACATGCTCATGCATAAAATTATTCTGAATTCATTCTTTATCCGTTATGTTCTGGGATCCATTGTCAATGATGAATGAGTGAATGGTTGTATTTGACAGCAGTACTATCAAATTTTTTCTGTTCAGCAAATTGGACATCAATTACTTAGATTAGTCAATAGGACACAGTGGATAATTATTAGATTTGATACATTGGAATCTAGTATTTAGTGATAAATTTATAACCTATGGATCATACTTTTGAAATGTGGACATTGTATGTTGTTTGTACAATTTTGATTATGGGAACCGATAACTTGCTAACATACTGGTACTCCATCATTATTTCGATATTTTTTTTAATATCAAGTAGTCCTTGACCAATATTTGGATGTTAATGAGATTAACAACATAGGTTTATGCAAGTAAAATACTGACTATATTTGTTTTCTGCTAGGTGCTTCTTGATAACAGGCTAGGAATGCAAATGTTTGATGGAGGATACGTGCATCGTGGGTTGTTAAATACTAATTTATCGATGTTATCCTATTAGTTGGTGGACAAGGTAAACTTGATTCCTGATGTTAAACTATCAGGCATCATGCATGTGAAACCATCCATCATTCTTCTATTGTTTAACTAGTTTTCCAACAAGGTAATTAAACTCGATTTCAGATGTTAATGGTCTTTTAGCTGCTATAAACATCCATATCAGATCTCCATATTTTTTATATCATGTATAGTTGTTCTTGTATACTTGTAGTAATGGTCAACTGATTTTGCAACTTCGCAGGCTTATTTGGAAGGAAGCAAGGTCCTTAGTACGCAACTAGATCAGATCTTGCATGTTGGAACTCTGTAATGTTTGTACTCTGTTATAATTGGATAGGATTGCTTTAATGTTTGCACTCTGTAATGTTTGTACACTTATTAAATTGATATTATTTTCTGTTTCTCTGTGTTAACTTGGCTGCAGGCTTATGTTTTATTCAATGGTTATGCACTTGCTTTAATGTTTGTACACTGTAATGAAAAATATATCACATTTCTTTTTGAGCATGCTCTTGTGTTATATTTGTTTATTATAATCTTTATTCGTTTATGAAGATTTAGTTTGATTGCTATTATTAAAATGTTATAAAGATTTCCAATTCCGTTGAGATTTAGCTGTATTATAGCGGCTACAATGAGCTATTGAATAAATATTTTATAGCGGCAAAATGGTGTTATAAAGATTTCCAGTTCCGTTGAGATTTAGCTGTATTATAGCGGCTATAATGAGCTATTGAATTAACGTACCGTAGCGGCGAATTTGCGTTATAAAACTAAGCTCAACCATAGCGACATATTTTGTGTTATAAATATTCAACAGTTTTTTATAACATGTCGATATACAATGCTTATCAAACCGCTATGGTTGTGATTAATAGCGGCTATATGCCGCTATAAAAGACACTTTTTTTGTAGTTTAATGCTTTCTTGTGGATGATTCTTTTGAATGTCTGAATTGAATGATATATATTGGATGATATGCTGTGACATTCTGTTGATATGATATTGGTTATATCAATGATAAACGGGTGATGTTATCTGTGTTATTGCTGTGTAAAAGTGACATCCAATATTTGAATCTAATCACTTGAATAACTTGGGTTAAGATGACATTGGATTCGAAGAGACCGGAGTCGGGTATTAGTAAATACCCGAAACCACTTCGATTCTTTGTAAATGGATATGTGAAACCAATATGCTGAATTGGAATGACTTAAGTGAATTGGACCATTTAGTCTAAGTTTTGGCACTTAGAAATTGATGTGCGAAATAAGTGATGTCTATAACAAATTGTGAATTTATAAATTAATGTGAGTTACCCTGGGTTTTATACAGGTTGTATGCTTTGTATTCCATGTTAGATGGGTTTACTCACACTGGTTTCCAACCTGACCCGGGTGTTACTTTGATGTAATGCTTGGGTCAGACCGAGTATTACATATTTTCAGGTAATGACGTTCTGGTGCTCAGGAGGTGAGCTGGATGACTGGGACGTATGGAGTGTTTCCGCTGTGTTATATTATTATTTATCTGGGATAAGTTATATTTAACTGTCCAGTGATTGTATAAATGTTGTAACTCTGATGATTACAACGTAATTGATTGATACAGGTTTCCTTTGTAAACAGTTGTTTATGTGATATTATAATTTGATCCGCTGGGAATGTGAGAATCTGTATTTCTTTCCTGTTACTTCCTTCTATCTCTTTTCTTACTTTCCTAACTATCTGGAATTTTCGGGATTGAAAATTTTGGGTCGTTACAGCTGATCTTTTCTCTGGGTTTGTTCACGCTATTGGCCCGATGTCTGACGTTGGTATTGGCAGTTCCTCTTCGGAGGGCGCGTAGTCATAGTTGTTTAGTAGTCTAGGCTCTTTTTTCCCTAGCTACTAAACTTTATTTTTCATTGTGGTTGGGCTCTTTGCTCCTATTTAGCTATTCTCTGGATATGTAGAACATCTGTTTTTCCATTCTTTATACAGTGGCACGACCCAATATAAAGCCGGCTAGCTTTGCTAAAAACAAAATTTATTGTTAATAAAGTGATTCGATTTTTAATAACGTATTTTACAACAAATGATGGTATTTTTGAAATTAACAAAATGCAATAATCTGTGTATCTAGTTGTTGAGTTGAGATCGTGTCACATTTTGGTACACGTTCGTATTTTTATTTCTGTCGTTTGCGGTCAATATGCAAACGGAATATTATGTAATGGAATACCGCAAATCAGTCTTTTCAAAAGTTTTTCCAAGTCAAATCAAATTTCAAATTTTCAACTAAACTTAATAGAGATGTGGCTTGAAAATCTTGGATTACTTGGGAGTTTTGGCAAGAGCATGTAAGAAGTAAAGTTTTGCTTAAAAAAATCGAAATAAAGTTAACACTTGCTCATTTTTCGTTTTCGCATCTTTTCCCTCTTCTTTTGTTTTTTCTCTCATTCTTCATTTCCAGTGAACGAATAATGGCTCCACACTTTAAAAAATCTAAACCAAAAATTATACTCAACTAAAAATCACAAAATAAAGTTCTTTGAGTATGTAATCATTAGATCCACAAACCCATAGGTTTCATTGGTTGTGGTCATGTTCTGGTCGAAGCCATATTAGTGCAGTCAGCCTAGGGTTCGTGATTTAGGGAGATGTAGGCATCGATTGGTGAAACGGAGGATGGATTTTGGTTTGTTGTGGCAGGAGGCATCAGTGGAGTGAAAATGGGGATGTCTAATCAAGTATTGATGAATGCGATAGTTTTGAGATCGCGTATGGGTGCTCCAGGTCGTGCATGAGTGGGTGATGTCGAGCCTGTCATTATTGGGTCTAAGGCAGTGCTCGTGCAATGAGAAGAGTTTTGGCAAGGGGGGTGATTCCTTTACGAGACAAGAGAGTAAGGAGGAGAGAGGTGGTTGTGGATCCTGGGTGTGCACGTTTTGGTTCATGTTTCAAGCGGCAGTTTTGTATTTGGGAAGAAGGTTTTGAAATTAATTAAGGGCAAATAATATTGAGTTAAGTGATTAATTTGTTAATTAAATCGTAGATCCTAGGTGTGCACATATTGGTTCATTTTTAAGGCGGTATTTTTGTATTTGGGAAGAAGGTTTTGAAATTAATTAAGGGTAACTAATACTAAGTTAAGTAATTAAGTTGTTAATTAAATCAATAGCTTATAAAACGAATGTCTTGCTCATACGATGTCGGATTTGGATGCGGTCAGTTGTGTTAGACTCGTAGGAACATTAGCTATAAGTTGGAACTATTTTCATCGAATGACCGAACCAGAACGCAAAAGTGTCAACTGGAATTTCGGTGAGTTTACTCACCTTTAGATAAACTATATGATTTCTACGTTGTTTTGGATTGTTGTTGAATGCTTAGATGTTAGTTGATAATTTTAATGAAGTATAAATTAGTGATAAAAGTATAATGATAAATTTAATTATGTTTAATGTAGTTAAATTAGTCATTCTTCGTTTGAGATATCTATTTAGTAGAATAAAATCCCGTTCCGCTATAATAAAATTAAATAGATTATTTGGACATCTACCGAATAGAATAAATCACCGTTTTGTGTTTGCAAAGTAAAAGATTATTATTGTTATTATTTGATTGTTTGTTTGGATTTGAATTTCCGCTAGATAGCAAATGGCATAGATTACCATTGTGTTGTTGGGGACAAAAAGGAAGAAGTCGGAGTGTTTTCGAGCAAATAGCTAGCTACGAGACACTTTGAAGTGCATATATATACATGAGATTTACATGGAACTTTTGTAATGAGATCATAAGGGTTTCTCACCATTATTTATTTACTGTTATCTGCATCTTATTTATATTCTTTTATTGCTTATATTGATGTTTGGTTGAAATATTTGTGACATACTATTTGAATTGTGTAAGTATCGTTATAGCGATTTTCGCTATACCGTTACTTATGAAATATCATCTCCTTAAACCCTTGTGTATGTTGAACTTGTGCTTGTATTTTTACTAAATAAATCTTTGGTCATGTTTTTTCCTTTTTAAAATTGTTTAACTATATTTTCAAATGTTTACAAATTTTGAAAATAAAGGATAAGTGTTAATTAAAATTTATAAAAGAGGCTTCAAATTTGATTTTCTTTTCCTTCAGGATAATTAATGTTGTTTAAATTTATAAAAGATTACAAAATTTTATTCATCTTCCTTAAGTTGTTTAAATTTGAAAAAAATTATAAAATTCGCTTTATTTTTCTGCGGGATAATTAATGTTGTTTTAAATTTATAAAAAATTATGAATATGATTTATTTTACTTTGGGATAATTAACATTGTTTATAAATTAGAAAAACCTTTAAAAAGGAATGTTTAATAATAATAATAAGTTTAAAGTGTTTTTGGGTTTAGGGTAAACAGTGTTTTAATGACAATTCATTTTGGCCCTTTATTTTAATACACTTAGAAATATAACTTGCCCCTTTAAAAGAAAATTTTAAAAAGTGTATTTTAATGTGTCTTACAAATATTAATGATGTGAAAATCAAGCACAAGTAAGAAAATAAAATGTTTTAAATCTTGATTCGTTTATTGGTGATAAATGTATGTGATCTAATCTCCATATACAATCATTCATTTATAGTTGATTTCTTAACTATCAATTTTGATATCATTCTTCATGATACATTAATTTAAGACGATTTGTCGCTCATATTGAGCATTGGCATCCAACACCGCGGATAACTAAAACCAAAGTGTGAGTGGAAGCCAAGACATATGGATTGCATCCATTAAGATATATTCATATTTATCTAGAAAGTTGTTAATGGCATGCATGTATTGATGTGAGTATATTCAATCGCTTATGTGAGGTAGGGTCCGACTTGGAAGTTCTCGAGAGTGATGTGTGTTTGACATGAGCTCTCAAGTATATTTTATCTAGACATATACTTTCGATGTAGGGGGACACATTCTCCTAGTCATGTTGGATAAATTCATTCTCCTTGTTTCGATTCGAACCTTGGAATTAATATTTTCTTCTTTTGTGTCTCATCAATCCAAGATGATTTTTTGCTCATTTAAGCGTGGATATCCTTTGTCGGAAATGATTAAAACCAAAGAGCGAGTGGACGTCAATCTATGTGAGGTTACTCCCATTAAGGTATCTTCACATCTACTCTAGATTGGATTCGGTTGTATGAGAGGTGATGTTAAATACTTGGACACTCAATAAATTGGCAGGGTCCGACTTCTACATTTTTCAAGAGTCATTGTATTTCTCAAGTATATTTGAAAAGGCATACTTTTCAGTAAGGGAGGCGCGCTCTTTTAGTCATTGTTGAAAAATTTCTCTTTCTTTATTTGATTCAAATCTTTGAATCGTTTTCTAAATGGCATCGAGAAGTGTCTGAAGCTCTTCTCGATTTTTAATGATTCGTGTCCATTCTTTAAGTTTAGTTTTGATCTAGTTGCGTTCATCCTTTCTTATTAGGATTGTTTTGATTTGTTTTCCATTTCTTCATGTATGGAAGTTGTTCTTGTGAGGTAAAAACTCATTCCGCATTCAACGGCGCTATAACGATCTCAATTTTGAATTAAATTTAAATTAATAGTTAATGTAAATTTTGGAATAAATTTTGGAATTAAATTGAATTTGAATACATATGTATATGTATATATGGGTAAATTTGAATTTGAATATACAATTTGTATTTGAATTTAAATTTTAAATAAATGTCTTAGAAAAATGATTTGCCTTTAAAAATATTACTTATATAAATTATTTATGGGTAGCTAGTTTTAAAAACATTTTCTTTAAAATAATGTGTATATAATAATGATTAAGAAGATGTATAAGAAAAATGCAATATAAAATTTATTTAAAAGCTTTTAATTGATGAGAAATACAAGTCATTTAACAAGGGTAAAAAAGTATGTAAGATAATAAAACAAATAAAAATCTAAGAATACATGAAGTATGATAGAAACAAATTAGGCAAGAAAACAAATAAGGATAGGTATGTAAGCTTGCAAAGGAAGACAATATTTTTATATTTAAGTATGTACTTATGAAAAACAAGATAGTAAAATATTTTTATGTACAAGAAAAAAAGAATAAATATCTATGAAAAATCAAACAAAGGGTAAATATGAAAAAGTGATAAGCATAAGCTTATAAAACAAGACAATGATAATTAATGCAATATCATTTCAGCCGAAATAACAACATCATCAGCCACCAAAGTAGAAAAAAATCTTTAGTCAAACATAAAATAAGAAAAAAAAATCACTGCCCTGTTGTACAAATTTTATCACCCTGTAAACTTTCTTCCTATATATCAACATCAATTCCTCATTTCAGTTCGACCATTCTAAGATGAGAATCTAAAGCAAGCATCATTTTAAATCTTAAGCAAAATTTAACTTAACAATAATCCAAAACAATACAAAACTAGAGAATCAAAGAAGAAGGTTTCATCTAGCAAATTCAAGTTGTTTCAACATAGCAAGCTATGTTCTTTCTTCTGAAGAAAAGTGAGTAAACAATTTAAATCCAACGGATTATATATTTATTTGATGATTATAAAGTTTGAGTTTGAAGTTGTTTTGTATGTATATATATATATATATATATATATATATACATGAAATTTCCTCTATGTATAACATTTTTGTAGGTGTGAATGCCTGTACATGTTGAACCATCCCTGTTTCTTGTTTCAGAACATCAGGCTCGATCAAAATTTCAAATATTAAATCACTCGATCATTGTTAGACTTTGATTTCCAAACAAAACATGTGTATTTAAGTATGAACTATAATTTAAAAATAGTTTCAAGAAAACAAAAGCATATATAGTATGAATAAATTTGATTTTACAGTGCAGATTCAAACTTTGACATAATTCGACTATAGTGATTTGAAGATTTAATTATATAATCTGAATCCTTACTTGAAAATAGGATTTTTAAGAATAGTTTGGTGATTTTTAGCATCATGGTTTAAGAGCAGTTCGAAGATGAACGAAAAATGGGTTTCGATCAAATTTCGACGGTCGAAGGCACTAGAGGGGTCGGGGTTTCACGTGGAGGTGGAGGAGTCTACGACGTTGCGAGCAAAAATGGTTGGAGGTGTACTCGATCATCGAGGTGACGGCGGCGAGCATTTTTCGTTCGTAAACCTAGTTTTGGCGAGGCTTAGTCTTTCGATTCATTCGTCGTCGATAGTCGACCGAGTGCGACGTGGCTCTGGGTGATGGTAGAAGGGGCGTGGAAGAGTGTTTGGCCGGTGTTTCAAGTTCTCTGGTGGTCGTGGTTGTGAGAACGAGGCGTTGACAGGTTGATGGTGGTTCCAGTGATGCCTTCTAAGTTGCGTCTTCGAACTCGAATTTTGATTTCGAGGTGACGACGTAGTTCTGATGGTCGGGAAAGGGTTTGTGGATGGTTGTCGACTTGTTCGACGTAGTGATGTCGACTGGAGGCGAGCGGCGGTGCCGTGCACGTGCACGGAGCACTGGGGTTGGTTGATCTGGAATTTATGTAGTTGGGTGGAAGCAGGGATGGTACTCGAGTAGTTCGAGTGTTTTACTCGAAGTATTTTGCAGTTTTGCTCGAGGCAGTGGGGAGTTGGCTCGAAGCAAATGTAGTAGTGGCTCGCGTAAACTGTTTTTTCACAGGTTTTTGTTTAAAACATGACAGAGTTTGAGTTTTAAACTTAAACTGAATTTAAAAGTGTAAAGCAAATTTTGAAATAAAGGTTTGAAAAACAAGTTTAAAATCTGTATTTAAAATGAATTTGAATTCCAGTTTTTTTAATAAAAATGAAATGTTTTAACAACTTTAAATTGTTGAAGTATTTTATAAAGAGATTTTAAATTCTAAAATTAAAGATTTAAACAGAGTTTTAAGTCTAAATTCAACTCGGGTAAATAGGAGAAGGATTCGGGTGTTTACTCAAGTAAACTGGAATCTTGCTCGGGTTCGTGTGTAAGAAGAAGGAAAGATAACTCAAAGCAGGGTCAAGTTATCATCGTCTAACCCAAAGTCAGGACAACTAAAATTTAAAAAAAAACTTGTTTTAATAAGTTCTTTTGGAAATGTAAAAATGAAATTGTTTTAATCCTTTATAAATTCTTTAAATTAAATGTCTTTCAAAACCTTAATTAAGAAACAGTTTGATTGTTAAATTAAGTATGTTAAATACTTAAAGATATTTTAAATTTAATTATTTTATAAATAACGTTAAATTTTAATTAAAAGTAAAGATTTTATAAATGTGATTTAGTATTTAACAAAGAGGATTTTTATCTTAAGTATAATTAAGATTTTGATAATTCATGAAATAAATTAAAGATTACAAAGCAATTAATTAATTAAAGTGGATTAAGTGATTAAGAATAATCGCTTATTGTAATTAATTAAGAATCATTAATTAAATGGTAAATAATTAAGGTTGATTAATTTAATTTAATAAATGATTAAAGGAAAATTAATAAATTGATTTGAAATCAGTTAGAGTTAATTAACCATGATGGATGACCCATCAGATTTAAATTAATCAGATAATAAATTGAGCTTACTTATGGATGATTTGAATTCTATTGATTGTTGAACTGTTTGATATTTCTAATATGTCATGCTTTGTGCTATGATTTGTTTCGGTGTGATTTGTGATGAATGTAATTTATTTATCTGTGGTAAATTTATATTATTTATAAGTGAATCTATGAATGAACGATAAGCGTTATAGATTATACCGCTTATCAATATCGATGTGCTTAAATATGTGATGTGATGATTTATGATGCTGCATATTATGTAAAACCCCTGGACTACACCATACACACACAAATATGGATTGCACGAGGAAATCAGCTAAGTCATGGATTTTTAACAATTATAAAGATTGAGTTCTGGAATTCAAATTAGTTTTGGAATTGGAATTAAAAGCTTTTGAAAATGAGTTTCAAAACTAAAAGTTATTTTAAATAACTTAATAAAACTTGAAATTTAAATAATTTGATTTAAATTTGAATTCAATCTTTGAAATTGAATTTAATGATTTGGAAATTATGGTCTAAAAAGATTATACAAGTTATAAAGGTGTTTATATGGGTTTTTAACCTTTTTAAAAAAGTAAGGTTTTGGAAATTTAAATTTAAATCCAAGTTTTATACTTAAATGGCTTTAACTACGTAAATTGTAATCAGTTTTTCCCAAAACGAGAACTATTTGTTTTAAATAATAATAGCTTTCATAAAAAGAAAGGATTTCCAATTTGTATCCAAAGATTTAAAGTTTGAAATGAAATTGTAAATAGTTTGGAAAAACTATGAATTAACCTTTGTGAAGATGATTAAATCTTGTTTTAAAATCAAAGAGAATTTTAAATGGTGTATCCTTTATATACCAGATTTGAATTGGAAAGGGTTTGAAAGTTATGAATTAAATCTTAAACTGAAAGATTGGATGAGTTAATCCAATTTGAAATGGATTGTTTTGAAATCCGTGAATGGATCTTTGTGAAACTGGGTGAACTTTATGAAATGAATCTTTTTGTCTAAAAAGATTTGAAATGGTAATTTTTTTAAACCACTTGAAAGAAAATTTTGGATAATAAGTTGTGACTTAACTGAAATACCATTATCCATATGTTTTTAAATATTGCGCTCATTATTCGGTTTAGCCGGGAGAGGACTTTGTGTCATATAACCCATTTCGAATAATGATACGTTGTTATGGATAGCATTTGAAGACCGGTGGTGAAGACCGACTATTTGTGAGAACGATAGGATGACCTATCGATTGTCTCTATACTGAGTCGCGCCGGTATAGAGATTTCCTAAGTGATGGGAAGTCCGATCGGGATTGTGAATACCTGGATTAGCATGGGCTTCTTCGAAAGTGCCTTCGGTTCTGTTCGAACTCGGAACAGACTTGTATGGAAGTGTTTATGACATTGTACTTCGAGATGTAAAGCTGGTTTCTATCAAATACATATCTCTTGGTGGCGGAGAATTCATTCTCTTAGCTTAACACCCTTCTCTGAGACGTACGAGCTCAGAGGTTATGTAGTTGACGGTTACTAGTGATACGTTTCCAATTTGGTAATGTGGCATGCTAAGTGCTGCTGTGTGTTGATGATCATTTGTTGATCATTTGTGATCGAAGCATGGCTTTTTGAAAAAAGCGTAGCTTTGTGGACGAGATTTCATCGAGCCTCACAACCCGGTAATGGTCGAAATAGGAATCGTGGCAGCAAGGTTATTTGGGGTAAGCTCCTCTTGAGGGTATGTCCATTTCCTTCTGGATTATAAGTGGTATCATGGTATGGAGCCAAGATACTTACTTTGTGGTTGCTGCAATCTTATTGCTTTGTGGTTGTCGGTTGAGAAGCGCTTCAGATAAAGGTTGGTAATGACCGGGAGGTGGCATACTCGTGTCAGTTGTTACCTAATCATAGAGGTAACCCGGCCTTGTGTAGCAGAGATCCGGTTAGGTTCTCGAGGGCGTCCCTCCAGAGGCGTTCCATTTTATGTGGGAAGTTCCTTTGCCCGACCATTTGTTGGAAATCTAAACAAAACAATACGCGCCTTGTACGGTTTTAGTTGTAGAACCAGCCATTTACTTATGGTGGTGCCCCACTGTTTAGATGGTAGCTATAGTAGGCATAGTACGAAATGTCTATGCTATCTAAGATTAATATTATACTTTCGAAAGATTTTCTGCACTATACACTAATAATAATATCAAAAGAGTTTTCTCGTATTAAGCATATTTGACTATCATAAGAAGAAATCTCCTCCAAGTCTGCGTTTGCATTGTGTATGTGGTGGGAGGTCTTATGGTAGTTTCATTTTCCAAAAAGCATTGTGGATTTATTTTAAATTCCTTCGTTGTTTGTTTTTAAAAGATAAAACTGTTTTTGTTTACTCATACCAGTCCGTGACCTGGAGTTTATTGTTCCTTTCCTAAACTCTGGGTGCCCACTATTTTCCACACAGGCAGTCCAGAGTTGGGTTTTCAGATAGTCGAATAGTAGGAACTGATTTGATAGCCTTCGAAGCCTTTTGGATCATGGATCGCATTTTCTACACTTCAGCTTTCATGGCTGACCTTGCTTAGCTTGGTGAAACGTGATGGTTGTCAGAGCTAGTTCTGGATTGCAGATGGATTATTTGGAGTTTGGCATTGAAAACATTATTTGTCCGCTGCTATTTCTTGTACCTATGATAGTATTGATATCCACTGTATCATTCTATTGTATCATCAATCATTGTATCTGAATATTGTATCAAATGTTGTATATGATATTATTCATTTTCTTCCGCTTTGTTGTACTTGATGTGTTACAAGCTCCGGCATGAGTCAAATTTTAACGGTTGAATTGCGGCATTTAAGTACGAGTGAAGTATGGGTGTCGATTTTCAAATGCTAAAATTTGGATCGTGACAATTTGGTATCAGAGCTGAGGATTAAAACTTTAGCTCAGGAGTATAACACATTAAGTAACTCATTAGAGATAGAGTGAAGTATACCCTAGAATGAGTATATCCCTAAGATATCCGTTCGTGTGCCTCGGTAAATTCTCTTATTATTCACTGATAGTAAGTATGAGTCTAAGAAGAGGACGAGATAGGGGACAGGGGAGTACCACTGCGAATGGTCAATACCCTGAAATAACGCAAACAATCTTTCTCTATCAATCTCCTTTGATTCGATTTCATTTCTTTGATTGGCTTTGTCGCAGCTCGAGGGAGAGGCTTTGGTGTGATGGTGGCCTTACGAATCGTGTAGATAAGTTTTTATTTCGTATTCTCTTTGTTAAATTTCTATCAGCATTTCATTTTTAACTTCAATGAATTTGAAATTCTATTTGAAATAAATTGGTAAATTAAATATAAAGTCGAATATGAAGATTTGTATTGATAAAACAATTTCGAATTCGAACTTCTATTGTAATTTCTTGTGAATATCGAAGTCCGAAGAGGGACAAATTATATATACTTTGGGGTATTCCGACTTGAGTTTGGAATCCATATGTAGTGTTTGAAAGTTGTGGAAAATTAAAACCATTTGTCTATTGTTTGGGTCTCGATATATTCTACGAATGGTTAGTTGTCCTTCGGACTAACCAGTGCCTTGCATATTTCGTAGATTTGATGACCCGAGTATCTTGTATAGCATTGAATGAGTTTGTTCTTGTATCTGTTGTTGATATTCTGATTTGGTAAGCCAAATACAGAATTGATATCCAGTTTGACATGGAAAACTGTTTCTCTATCCTTGTACATCTATCTTTGTTATTTTCGTGCCTGCAAATTTCGAGGACGAATTTTTTTTTTAAGGACGGAATCTGTAACGATCCCAATTTTGAATTAAATTTAAATTAATAGTTAATGTAAATTTTGAAATGAAATTGAATTTGAATACATATGTATATGTATATATGGGTAAATTTGAATTTGACTTTAGAATTTGAATTTGAATATAGAAATTGTATTTGAATTTAAATTTTAAATAAATGACTTAGAAAAATGATTTGGCTTTAAAAATATTACTTATATAAATTATTTATGGGTAGCTAGTTTTAAAAACACTTTCTTTAAAATAATGTGTATATAATAATGATTAAGAAGATGTATAAGAAAAATGCAATATAAAATTTATTTAAAAGCTTTTAATTGATGAGAAATACGTCATTTAACAAGGGTAAAAAAGTATGTAAGATAATAAAACAAATAAAAATCTAAGAATACACGAAGTATGATAGAAACAAATTAGGCAAGAAAACAAATAAGGATAGGTATGTAAGCTTGCAAAGGAAGACAATATTTTTTATATTCAAGTATGTACTTATGAAAAACAAGATAGTAAAATATTTTTATGTACAAGCAAAAAGAATAAATATCTATGAAAAATCAAACAAAGGGTAAATATGAAAAAGTGATAAGCATAAGCTTATAAAACAAGACAATGATAATTAATGCAATATCATTTCAGCCGAAATAACAACATCATCAGCCACCAAAGTAGAAAAAAATCTTTAGTCAAACATAAAATAAGAAAAAAAAATCTCTGCCCTATTGTACAAATTTTATCACCCTGTAAACTTTCTTCCTATATATCAACATCAATTCCTCATTTCAGTTCGACCATTCTAAGCTGAGAATCTAAAGCAAGCAGCATCTTAAATCTTAAACAAAATTTAACTTAACAATAATCCAAAACAATACAAAACTAGAGAATCAAAGAAGAAGGTTTCATCTAGCAAATTCAAGTTGTTTCAACATAGCAAGCTATGCTCTTTCTTCTGAAGAAAAGTGAGTAAACAATTTAAATCCAACTGATTATATATTTATTTGATGATTATAAAGTTTGAGTTTGAAGTTGTTATGTATATAGATATATATAAGCAAAAAATCTCAAATATCCTCGATCATGAGACATATAATTATCACTATAAATAAGAACCATGATTCCAAATATATATACATGAAATTTCCTCTATGTATAACATTTTTGTAGGTGTGAATGCCTGTACATGTTGAACCATCCCTGTTTCTTGTTTCAGAACATCAGGCTCGATCAAAATTTCAAATATTAAATCACTTGATCATTGTTAGACTTTGATTTCCAAACAAAACATGTGTATTTAAGTATGAACTATAATTTAAAAATAGTTTCAAGGAAACAAAAGAATATACAGTATGAATAAATTTGATTTTACAATGCAAATTCAAACTTTGACATAATTCGACCATAGTGATTTGAAGATTTAATTATATAATCCGAATCTTTACTTAAAAATAGGATTTTTAAGAATTGTTTGGTGATTTTTAGCATTATGGTTTAAGAGCAGTTCGAAGATGAACGAAAAATGGGTTTCGATCAAATTTCGTTGGTCGAAGGCACTAGAGGGGTCGGGGTTTCATGTGGAGGTGGAGGAGTCTACGGCGCTGCTAGGAAAAATGATTGGAGGTGTACTCGATCATCAAGGCGACGGCGACGAGCAATTTTCGTTCGTAAACCTAGTTTTGGCGAGGCTTAGTCTTTCGATTCGTTTGTCGTCGATAGTCGACCGAGTGCGACTTGGCTCTGGGTGATGGTAGAAGGGTGTGGACGAGTGTTTGGCCGGAGTTTCAGGTTCTCTGGTGGACGTGTTTGTGAGAACGAGGCGTTGACAGGTTGATGGTGGTTCCAGTGATGTCTTCCACGTTGCGGCTTCGAACTCGAATTTTGATTTCGAGGTGACGACGTAGTTCTGATGGACGGGGAAGGGTTTATGGATTGTTGTCGACTTGTTCGACGTAGTGATGTCAACTGGAGGCGAGCGGCGGTGCCATGCACGTGCATGGAGCACTGGGGTTGGTCGATCTGGAATTTATGTTGTTAGTGGAAGCAGGGATGGTACTCGAGTTGTTCGAGTGTTTTACTCCAAGTATTTTGCATTTTTGCTCGAGGCAGTGGGGAGTTGGCTCGAAGCAAATGCAGTAGTGGCTCGAGTAAACTATTTTATCACAGTTTTTGTTTAAAACCTGACAGAGTTTGAGTTTTAAACTTAAACTGAATTTAAAAGTGTAAAGCAAGTTCTAAAGTAAAGGTTTGAAAAACAAGTTTAAAATCTGTATTTAAAATGAATTTGAATTCCAGTTTTTTTAATAAAAATGAAATGTTTTAACAACTTTAAATTGTTGAAGTATTTTATAAAGCGATTTTAAATTCTGAAATTAAAGATTTAAACAGAGTTTTAAGTCTAAATTTAACTCGGGAAAATAGGAAAAGGACTCGGGTGTTTACTCGAGTAAAGTGGAATCTTGCTCGGGCTCGTGTGTGAGAAGAAGGAGAGATAACTCGAAGCAGGGTCAAGTTATCATCGGGTCAAGCCCAAAGTCAGGACAACTAAAATTTAAAAAAAAACTTGTTTTAATAAGTTCTTTTGGAAATTTAAAAATAAATTGTTTTAATCCTTTATAAATTCTTTAATTTAAATGTCTTTCAAAACCTTAATTAAGAAACAGTTTGATTGTTAAATTAAGCATGTTAAATACTTAAAGATATTTTAAATTTAATTATTTTATAAATAAAGTTAAATTTTAATTAAAAGTAAAGATTTTAAAAATGTGATTTAGTATTTAACAAAGAGGATGTTTATCTTAAGCATAATTAAGATTTTGATAATTCATGAAATAAATTAAAGATTACAAAGCAATTAATTAATTAAAGTGGATTAAGTGATTAAGAATAATCGCTTATTGTAATTAATTAAGAATCATTAATTAAATGGTAAATAATTAAGTTTGATTAATTTAAATTAATAAATGATTAAAGGACAATTAATCAAATGATTTGAAATCAATTAGAGTTAATTAACCATGATTGATGACCCATCTGATTTAAATTAATCAGATAATAAATTGTGCTTACTTATGGATGTTCTGAATTCTATTGATTGTTGAACTGTTTGATATTTCTAATATGTTATGCTTTGTGCTATGAATTGTTTCGGTGTGATCTGTGATGAATGTAATTTATTTATCTGTGATAAATTTATATTATTTATCTGTGAATCTGTGAATGAACGTTAAGCGTTATAGATTATACCGCTTATCAATATCGATGTGCTTAAATATGTGATGTAATGATTTATGATGTTGCACTATTGTGTAAAACCCCCGGACTACACCATACACACACAAATATGGATTTCACGAGGAAATCAGCTAAGTCACAAATTTTTAACAATTCTAAAGATTAAGTCCTGGAATCCAAAATAGTTTTTGAATTGGAATTGAAAGCTTTTGAAAATGAGTTTCAAAACTAAAAGTTATTTTAAATAACTTAATAAAACTTGAAATTTAAATAATTTGATTTAAATTTGAATTCAATCTTTGAAATTGAATTTAATGATTTGGAAATTATGGTCTAAAAAGATTATTCAAGTTATAAAGGTGTTTATATGGGTTTTTAACCTTTTAAAAAAAGTAAGGTTTTGGAAATTTAAATTTAAATCCAAGTTTTATACTTGAATGGCTTTAACTGTGTAAATTGTAGTCAGTTTTTCCCAAAACGAGTGCTATTTATTTTAAATAATATTAACTTTCATAAAAAGAAAGGATTTCCAATTTGTATCCAAAGATTTCAGGTTTGAAATGAAATTGTAAATAGTTTGGAAAAACTATGAATTAACCTTTGTGAAGATGATTAAATCTTGTTTTGAAATCAAAGAGAATTTTAAATGGTGTATCCTTTATATACCAGATTTGAATTGGAAAGGGTTTGAAAGTTTTGAATTAAATCTTAAACTGAAAGATTAGATGAGATAATCCAATTTGAAATGGAAATTGTTTTGAAATCTGTGAATGGTTCTTTGTGAATCTGGGTGATATTTGTGAAATGAATCTTTTTGTTTAAAAAGATTTGAAATGGTAATTTTTTTAAACCATTTGAAAGAAAAGTTTGATAATATGTTGTGACTTAACTGAAATCTCATTATCCATATGTTTTTAAATATTGCGCTCATTATTCGGTTTAGCCGGGAGAGGACTTTGTGTCATATAACCCATTCCGAATAATGATACGTCATTATGGATAGCATTTGAAGACCTGTGGTGAAGACCGGGTATTTGCGAGAACGATAGGATGACCTATCGATTGTCTCTGCACTGAGTCGCGCCAGTATAGAGATTTCCTAAGTGATGGGAAGTCCGATCGGAATTGTGAATACCGAATTTGCAAGGGCTTCTTCGGAACTGCTTTCAGTTCTGTTCAAACCCGGAACAAACTTGTATGGATGTGTGTCTGACATTACACTTCGAGATGTAAAGCTGGTTTCTATCAAATACATATCTGTTGGTCGCGGAGAATTCATTCTCTTAGCTTAATACCCCTCTTTGAGACGTACGAGCTCAGAGGTTATGTAGTTGATAGTTACTAGTGATACATTCCCAATTTGGTAATGTGGCATGCTAAGTGTTGCTGTGTGTTGATGATCATTTTTTGATCATTTGTGATCGAAGCATGGCTTTGTGAAAAAGCATAGCTTTGTGGACGAGACTTCATCGAGCCTCACAACCCGGTAATGGTCGAAACAGGAATCGTGGCAGCAAGGTTATTTGGGGGTAGCTCCTCCTGAGGGTATGTCTGTTTCCTTCTGGATTATAAGTGGTATCATGGTATAGAGCCCAAATACTTACTTTGTGGTTGCTGCAAACTTATTGCTTTGTGTTTGTCGGTTGAGAAGCGCTTCGGATAAAGGTTGGTAAGGACCGGGAGGTGGCATACTCGTGTCAGTTGTTACCTAGTCACAGAGGTAACCCGGCCTTGTGTAGCAGAGATCTGGTTAGGTTCTCGGGGGCATCCCTCCAGAGGCGTTCCATTTTATGTGGGAAGTTCCTTTGCCCGACCATTTGTTAGAAATTCAAACAAAACAATACACGCCTTGTACGGTTTTAGTTGTAGAACCTTCCATTTACTTATGGTGGTGCCCCACTATTTAGATGGTAGCTATAGTAGGCATAGTACGAAATGTCTATGCTGGCTAAGATTAATATTATACTTCCGAAAGATTTTCCGCACTATGCACTAATAACAATAATATCAAAAGAGTTTTCTCATATTAAGTATACTAGTGCGTGGCCCATGCTACGCACACGGGTAGATAAGTAAGAATAGATGACGTAGTTTTTGAGTTATTTGTTATCGCTTGCAGGTCTATATTTTATGTGATATACTGTTTGGAATTTGATATTCATGTTGTATTTATTTATTTGTGTCTTATGTTACACTAGGAGATAATGTTGTTGTACTAAGTTTTTAGTTAGTTAACAATCTGTTTGCTAATTCTGTTGGACATCAGTCATTTTTATAATTTTTGAAGTTCATATATTTAGTTAAACATCGTATTAGAATCCTATAAACATTCGAGCTGAAGTAGAAAAATGGTACTGTTTCTGGTTTGTGTAAATTAAATTAGTTAAGGTATGCTAATGTATGAAGTATAATATTTATGAGTCAGTTGGGTCTTTGGAGATTATTGCTCTTGTTTCTATTTAGTTGTGGATTTTTTTCGTATGCATGGTGGATGGGATTCATTAATTAAACTTGTTATCCAAACAACTTTTATCTGCTTCATCGCCTTTGTATTCCAGAATAAAATGCAGCTTCCTTTGCTTGCAGAACTTTTTTATCTTATGTTGCACAAATGTGGGATCCAAATGCATATTGTGTAATATGAAATATTTAACTTAGAGGTATCAAAAAATTGAAGGATGGGACACTGAAATGTACTAAGGCTACATATATTTCAGTTACTGTACCGAAACAGAACCACTATTTTAGTTTCTTGAGCGATAGAAAAACAGTTGATGTTACTAGAAATTCTTTAATTTAGGTCGTAAGCTGGTTGAAAATAACCTTTCTGTTTATCTGTAAATGGTCGTACTTAAAGCAGTGCATATCTGAATATGATTGTAAAATGGTTATTACTGTCAAGGTAGGGTGTAATATGATTGTAAAATGTTATAAATTCATACACAATTGTACAAATCTTTAGCAAAATTTCAGTCATAAAGTAATATTAGAATTGTTTCTTCTTTGGCTTTATCGAAAGGAAAACATGTATATTACTTGACAGCCATCACTGAAAATAAAATGAGACATATTTGTTTGAAAAATATAATTTGTGGTTTGGTTATATTTATGCAACATAAATAGTTTAAAGCTCGGTACGTTAACAACATAGTATAATGGTTACTTTTTTAATGATGAATTCACATAGATGAGATTGAAAGCAGCTGTAGATAGAATATTTCAATACATCGTTGTCACAAAAGGAATATCTGATTGAGGTTACTTTATTACTATTTGTTGACTTAAAATTCAGTTATCAATGAATCCATCCCTCTTTTCTTCGAGGTTAATAATGAAATAGAGTTGGAACTTAAAATTTGTACCCATTTAAAATCACGAATATCAAAAAATAAAACGATCGTACCTTCATCCCCTGTCAAAAAACAAAACATGTATATTTCTACGCATTTGATTATCTTTGTTCGGGAAAAAACTGACAAAGTTTGCACTCACTTTACAAAACAAACGTATGCAAAAATAGTACAATAAAATCCTCCAAAGTGCTTAGCATTAAAGTAGTAGATTTAGCCATAGTACATAGATTTTTTACGCATTTTAACACTCTCAAGGCAAAACTTTTGCATTTGCCCAATGCTTAGGATAATCAGCATAATTTTTTTTTAAAAATCCAAGTCCAATCTGATGATGATTCAGATTTCAAATGCCAATCGAAATGCTGTAAAGATACCATGTTAGAATTTGCAATGCAGTGCTGCCTTTTTGATTTTGATGACTGAATAGAAGAAGAAAATGAAAATTGAGTTTATTGCCGATTGAAATAATTCTCAGTACATTGATATATCAGGTACAACAATCAGTATTTATATTACATATGAATACTATGGCAATGGGCTAAAAGAAACAAGATGAGACCAATCTATATATGACAATGGTTATTTCAATTATGTTGGTGCCGATCCCCATTTTATGGCACACCATTTTACCCACCAGGAGCAGTCATATCTAGTTAGCTCGAAATCCTAAACCATGAGCATCACTATGTCCTAGTTGCACTCTATGTGTCAAACGGATTGGGTTGGGTTGTAAATGGGTTGGTTTGAAATTAACCCAAACCATTTAAAAGAAAAAATGACCCAACCCATTAAACCCATTTATTAAACGGGTCGACCCAACCTAACCCATTAGTTTATCGGGTAAACCCTACCCAAACCATTCAACCCATTATTAATAAAAACCAAAAGAATAAAATAGGTCAAAAACTACCTATAAAACATGAAAATAGGTCAAGAACTACACAGCATTGTAACTTTGCATGAATAGAAACAATAGAGGGTTGACAATTATCTTCATCATCTGAAAGTTATGCTACATCATGTGAAATAAAACTAACATCCAAATACATCTAGGCAATAAAACAAACATCCAAATACATCAAGGAAGTCTTGCTCCAAAACAAATCTTAACAGATGCAGCATTCGATTGTGCCCTATTTCATTTAAAACAAAGCTGTCAATTCTTGATCATCATGTTGAATTATCAACAAATAAAGGAAAAAGTATAGAATTATTTCATTCTGTGGCTAACCATTATGAGAAGATTAAAATTTCTTCCTTCAACACTTTTCCTAAAACATCTCAATTAATGTTATCAAATATCAAAAAGGATAATGTTATTGAAACTTTAAATGCTACAATCAAAGATATTGACAATGCACTGATTGTCTTTTTTGTTGAATCTCAACATATTTTAGATATCAACTAAAGGAAAAACAACGGTTGTTTGAGATGTGAAAAAATGGTAATTATATTATACAGTTCATCAAGCTTTGAAATACAGTAGTAGTAGTTTATTATGGAAACAAACTCAACTCCTTTTGATTTGATTATCTGATTATCCTGAAATAGATTTGTGACCTTGGGAATTTCCAAAGCTATAAATTGGTGTCTTAGTATCTTGAAATAGATTTGATTATTGTGATAAAGTTGTAAAAAATATTGCAAATCAGAACACTGGGGGCTTAATGTAATAGTTGGCAGCTTGTACAAAATTATGCACTGCAGCTACTACAAAAAAAGAAAAAGAAAAGGGGGAAAAAAGAGAACCCACCTAGAAATCCATCGCAAAGCTATAGGTGGTAGTGTTAGAGGCTAAGAGCTGGATGATGGGATCTGATTTAACTAATTCTTGTAACCTCGAATGAATCCTTCAAACAACAAAAAGTCTGCTTACTCGGATTCTTGAAATACTCTGAAGGTATTGAAGGAGGACAAAACTTCTTGGCCACAAACATGTACTTTAAGTCATCAGTATGAACTCATATTAAACAAAGTGCGTAATAATATAAAATAAAAGTCGATCAGGATGTACAGGTTTTTACCTTGTGTTGGATGTATTTCTCTCTTATTGTAGGTAGATTGCTTCCAGTGTTGTAACAGATTTGATGATGTAGAGCTTCCACACATTTACACAAATCTGAGGGTTGGGATTGTGTATAATAGCCTAAAGTAGGATTCTGCAAAACAAAATATAGCCAGAAATAGAAATATTTAACCTTAGTATATTCAGATACTTAAATAAAGTGGCATAATTTGTTCCTGTTTCTAAAAGAAATAACTGCATATCCGGCGATGTTTGGTTGGAAAATAAACCGGGATAGAAAAACGGTAGAAGCAGATATGTATGTGTGAGTATTTATGTGTGCACGCGCGCATATCTTATTCTTATAGATCATCAAAAAAAATGTTTAGTCGATTTTCGTTACTGAATGACGATCTCAAAAATAACTTTTTAAGGACTGCACTATAAACTAAAGTTACAGCGAATTTCTAGTTAAATAAATAAGAAATACATCATTTTTTACTTTTTACAGTATAAATTTCAAGTTAATCAAAGTCTCTCTCTGTGTGTGTAAGCGAATCGTTTTGAGAGAGCTAGATAATGTTTATGTTTATTGGGCAGTAAGGATTTTATTGTGGCATTCCTTAAGCTACAAAGTTTGACATACAATTGGTGAGTGGCTACTGTGGCATTCATTAAGTAATTTTTTTGACTTACTCCAAATTTGCAATATCTTTTGTTTATTTGGAAAAAGACACTACAATTTTTTAAACATAAATAGGTTAAAATAAAAATTGATAAAGGTACTTTTATCGGTGCAAACTCCACATTCAAATCCTTAATAATTAAGTCAATTAAGCAAAGATAATGGTAGAGAAATGATCTGTCAAATAACATTTCAGCAATTGGTTAGTCTCTTTCCATGTAATTCGGTTTCCTATTTAACAATCCAATTTATTGTCAAGGCCTTTGAACCTATCGTTTGTTCTCCAGTACATCTCACCTTAAGTGAAAAAATTCTTTGTAAAAGCTATCTTTGAAGTTGAAACCGGCAGCGCATCACATGTTTACAATCTTAGACTAAGTAGCTAGTTATAAAATCAACAAAGTTGTATATATGCAAATTCTTAAATTTATCTCAAATTAAAACAATGCAATAATAACTATTAACCAAAGGCCGATAAATAATGGTTGTTGTGATGTAAAATATAATTTGGCAAAATGTTATTGAATTACGGATAAACATTAGGACACACATTAACGAAACTGCAAACGGATAGAAACATACAAAAGTAATCCCTCCAAAGTGTCTTAAATTGTGCCATCAGTTAACTTTCAGCTTACGCAATTTGTATGTTTAACTTTGTATCTTTACAGCTTAAGAGTTCTATGTTTGACATTCAACTCGACTGTCATCTTGCCCAGGTCTCTTTTTTTCTCTATTTATTTTGTTCTGATATATCATTATAATCTCCAGTATCTAAAGCAATCTTCATTACATTATTTCGAACTAAATTAATTCATTTGTTTTTTTTGGATTATGAAATGTCTACATTAAAAGCAATCTTCATTTATCAGTTTCTAACCGTGGCACTTAATTTATTTCCATTTTGATTTTAAAATTTGTTCATTAAAGTCGTCCTTACTAAACAAATTGTATGTTCGATATTTAAAGTTAAAACTTGGTTGTATATATTTAACCACAGTAAAAGTATTATCCCCGACCTGAATAGTTTTACCATTTGATTTTCTATAGTATAGTATATGCACTATTGGTCTTTAGCAATGTAGAAGCATAAGGAACATATAAAATAAAGTTCTGTAATTCTGTGTGACCATCAACAATAAGAATTAGCCAACATATATATATATATATATATATATATATATATATATATATAGTTTCTAAAAGCAAAAGTGGAAAGAACAATAAAAACATTCATGAAGAATAACAGTAAACTAAAGGGCTGTTTGCACAAAAATTGGGCAAACACCTCCAAGTCGTATGAATTAGTTGATTTTATGTTGTTTCTAGTGATTTGGATGATTTACGCGAATATATAAAAAGCAGGGACTAAACTGTAAAAGACACACAGATTTATAGTGGTTCGGCCAGAACGTGCCTACGTCCACTTTATATGTTATTCTCCTTTTCTATTCAGATTACCAGTACAAAGCTTTGATTACAAGTAACTGAAAGTTGTTTGAAAGTTTTATCCGTGCTTGAGCTCTCAAACTTGTCTGCTATTGTTGTACCCCTGCCCCTCTATTTATAGAGTGAGGCTGGGGGCAGGGGTCATGGATGTATATAGCAGCTGGTGGGCCTGGGCTGAAGCAATCTGGCCTGGCAACGTGGTTCGGCGAAGGTTGGATAAGTGGTCCGGTGGTGCCATGGATCGGTGGTGTGGAGTTGGAGGGGCTTCTGGTTTGGTCGAGGGTGTAGCTTGGTCCGGTAGTGGTCCTTCTCCATCTGGTTCGGTGGTCTGGTGGCACGTTGGTCCGGTGATGCTTGGGAGGTAGGTTGGTTCGGCATTGGTGTGGGGTGGCTCTGGTTCGGTGAGACCCTGGTTCGGCGAGGCTTTGGACCGGTGGAAGGTGGTCCGGTGGTGAAGTGGTTCGGCAGGCATGGGAGAGGTGTTTGGTTCGGTAGTGCGTAGTAACGAGGTTGGAGTCTTTGGTTCGGTGGTGCCTGTGGTTCGGCAAGGAGTGGACTGGTTCGGCAAGGTGTGGAAACGCACCCAACATTTGCCCCCCAAAGTAGGGCATATGTTTAACATATGTCGTGCTTTGTTTTAATTTGACAACCATATTCGGCCTGAGAGCCGAACCGGCTGGTCCGGTTATCCAACCTTCCCCTATAAGTATGGGCCTAGGGCTTCCGTTATTCCCTACCGAACGAGATAACCGGATCAGAACTTCCTGCCGAATCAATCCTTAGCTGCCGAATCAGGTGACTGCCGAATGGCTTCTTCGATTTGCTTCGTTTTACCGAATGAACTTAAAGATTTAATACCGAATGGACCTTATACTGAGAATGCCGAATGAACCTTATAATGAGAATGCCGAATGAACCTTATACTGAGAATGCCGAATGAACCTTGGGGAGTTGATTTGTCGAATGAATTTTCAGGCCTTTCGTGCTTTTAAATCACAAACGAAAACCCCAGACTGTACATACTTGCTTGTTTGTATCTTTCTATATCCTTCGTTCTAACAACGTGCTTTCTTGTGTTTGCAGATAAATGTATCACAAAGTGGAAACCCGATCAGAAAAGAAAAAAATCAACGGACAAAAGTGAGTCTTCCGTCGTGCCCCCAGTCTAGCCGGGACCAGCGCGTCATGGACCTGCCCCGAGGTCATTAGTGGACGGATATGGCCCTCAGGAGCTTCTGAACTCTCCTCTCGATTGCTTTCCGAGCTCCCTCAAAGAAGGGCAACTTGATGTCATCGCTCGCTTCTTTGGGATTCACAGGGCGAGTATGCTGTTGCTGGGAGATGGTGTGATGCCGTACGATCCTCCTAAAGGATATTTCGCCTACAGCCGATACCATTGTATGTGCGGGGCCATTCCCCCAATCAATGCCTGGATAGTCAGCTTTCTTACCTATTTGAAGGTGGCTCCATTCCAACTTCAACCCAATTCCTATGCTATCCTGGTATGCTTGTTCATCATTTTTCAGAGGAAATATGGGCGTCCCCCTTCCAACCGGGAGGTCCGGTATTTGTACAACTTGAGAGGCTATAAGAAGGGGTCTCCATATATCAGCTTGGAAGCGGTCGTGCCCTTCAAGCCTGTCATGGATTTGTATTCGAAGCTCAGTATGTTCAAGAAAGAATGGTTCTTCATCAAGGATGACTCTATTTCCTTCCGTCTTTTCACTTCCGGCTGTAAGTTGAACTTTATTTATATTTTCCTTGTTTCGACCGCAATGCTTCCTCTTATATGCTTTTATTTCTTGCTAGCGACATGTGGCTTTGCGGTCGTGGAGAATGATTCCTTGGCTCGGATGGCTGCGGAAATAAAGGTCATTTCGGGACGGGATAGGTTGGCTTCTTACCTGATCAGGAATGTCACTCTCCTGGAGTACAACGTAATTCTGCCACGTCAATCCGTGGTTAAGCAGAGAGATACAGCCGAGGAGAGGGCTGCCAAAGCTAAAGATGGGGATACTGCGAAGAGTAGCAAGAGGAGATCTTTCTCGGTACCTCCAGTCATCGGGGGGAAGAAGCTTAAGAAATCTGATGGACCCTCTCCCAGCACATGCCCAGATGTTCCGGAGGAGGAAAGTGGAGAGGAAGAAAGAGGCGAGGAGGAGAGTGGAGGTGATGGAGAAGGTGACGGTGGTAACGGTGGCGAAGGGCAGAGTGGTAGTGGCGTTGGTGCCTTGACTTCTGGGCAAGCGGGTGAGATTCAAGAGTGGACGGATGATGCCTTCCGTCAAGCCTTCGAGGGGTTGGGGGAAGGGCCGGCCTTGGTGGAGAAATCGAAGAAGTCTGATAAGGCCGGGACGGGTGCCAGTCTATCTTCTGAGAGTATTTTAGCTAAGGCAACTCCGTCGGTTCAAGGTGAATTCTTAACTTCCGTAGACTCCCTTTATGATAAGGACTTAGTAATATTTTATGGCCAGCTCCCGTCCTGGAATGAGATTCAGGACTTATTGCAGTATCCTACTCCCCCTCAGGATTTGTAAAATAAGCGCGTTTTCCTACTCCTTTTAACTTAATATATTTCTCGGATCATAGTTTCATGCATGCTTGTAACACTTGGTTTTTATTGCAGGAACGGGTAAGGTGGCCAAGACATCAGATATTCGGCACCGCCTTGAACAGTACAAGCTACTCAAAGCTTCCGCCAAACCAAAGCCGTCAACTAACCGCCCCGGAGATGTGGTTGGATATCGCCCTCTTCTCGGGGTTATTGAAGAAGATATGCAAAAGAGGAAGAGGGGCCGATCTTTGTTTGAACCTTCACCTGGCCCTCAGGCTCCAGTCCAGCCTATCCATGATATTACTGAGGAAGATACTGAGTTTATGCCTTCCCCACACCCATCCGAAAATCCAACCGTCACCCTGATAGACCATCCTTGTTTGGTTCGCAACCCATTTGCCGGCCACCCGGATCTGGACCCGAGTTTTCAGGACATCTCTTTTGACGAGGCCATGGGTGAGCATCTTCTTCCCCGCAATCCCATGGCACGGGTGCTTGATGAGGCTAAGTCCTTAGACCTCGATTTGCTTACTACTCGGATTGTGACCATGGGGGATGAGGCCAAGGCAAACATCGATCGGGTGGCTGAAGAGACCAAGAGGCTAATGGAGCATCACGCTCGGCTGGCCAAGGCTGGAGAGGAAATCGGAAGTGCTAACATTCGGTTGCGGCTAAAGGTTTCTGATCAGGCCAAACAGCTTGCCGATCAGGCTATCCAGATATCCCAGCATGAGGCGGCCTCCAGACGACTGAAGAAAACCATGGAAGAGGCTAGCAAGGCCGAGTTGCGAAAAATGGAGGCTGTTTGCAAAGAACGAATTGACATGGCCATCGCAACGGTGGACGAGGTTCGGAGAGCGGATCTTGAGCGGTAGAGGAGTTATCTGAGAGGCTTGAGGCCGCAGAGCTTGCTCAGGCCAAGTTGAAGAGGAGATGGAAGTGATGCGGAAATCTCTTCAGGCTGACTGCTCGAGATACCGATTGGAGAGAGATGCTGCCGTCGTACGGCTGTCCGCTTCTGGGGCCCGGATGAAAGAGTTTGAGGAGAACGAGGGGATGATGGATGAGATGCTCCAGGACATGTATTTCCGAACTTGGAGGCAGGGCAACCTGTCCTGGATGGACGACTATCCCCGGGTCATGGCTAGGATATATCTTCGGGCTTTGGAGGAGGCTAAGGCCGATGCGGATAAGGAAGGTGGTGCGGCTTTCAGGATGGATGTGGTTACGGCCCAATTCACTAAGGAAGAGAAGGTGGCGATTAAGGAGGGCATGCGGCTGCTTGCTGCGGATGAGGTAGGCGTGCAGCTAGATGATGATGATCAGGGAGCAGATGCTGGTAAGTCTTCCTTTTTAGTCTTTTCATGATTTGATTGCTTATCCTTCGTGACTATTGATGGATTCTCTTCTGAATTGGGCAGGCGGGACCTCTGGAGTACATGAGGGAGTTCTGACCCTGTAGTTAAGTAGATCCGGATGGCGGGCAGGATAGAGGCGGAGCCCCGATGTAGTTGACTCTTTTATTTGGTCTGTTTGACATTCCTGTACATACTAGTCCAAAACATTATTTTATTTCCAGGCTGTAATTATGTCATTGCAACGAACGTCTTTATGTAACTTTATAACATAAGCAGATTCTGTCATGTTCGAATGTGGTTGTTATTTTGATGTGTTGCATAAGAAATACAGCTGCGTGTTTATGCATGTGATTTAATCGTATTTGATGCTAAGTTTCTGCTCAAAATATTATTTCATGTCTTGCAATGTCAACATGATGTGTGAATAAATTAAAGCTACATATTTGTATACAAGAGAAGAAAGTACCGCCCTTCGTGTTTTAGTTGTAGAGGGCTGCTTTGAATGTCTTGTGCGACTGAGTATGGAATGTAGCTGAGTGTTCCGTCATCCGAATGTGAGTTCATATTTCCACCAGCGAGAGTTCCCCTATTTTGTGACCTGTACTTTAGGGACTGTTATATAGGATAGGAGAATTTTTTTTAAATGAAATGGAAATATGGGAAACAGTAAAACTTCCAATCACGGAAGGCCGTCGATATTGTTAAGTTCGTGGCAAACGGGTTTTGTAGTCACTTTCCCTAGCTATGGGTCTTGGAGACATTTGTCACCCATCTTACGCCTCCGCGGGGAGTTTATCTTTTTTACCATAGCCGCACTTAAGACATATCGGAGCCGAGATCGCGCACAGTAACTACCCGAGCCATTATGGCCCATAATCGTGGGTATTATTCGATTTACCGTGGCCGGCTAGCGTGGGTGCCGATCGTCAACCGTGAACTACCCCTGGCTGGCCACACCTTATGTTGGGGCTTAAAGTAGGTTCACAGTTGCCGGCGAGCCGAACGCCGTAATGAGCTGCCATCGGCTATAGTCGGCCTTCTTGATGGCTTATAATCGGCTCATTACAGTTGGCTTTGAGGGCAGTCGCGAGCAATGAGTTAACCCGCAGCAGAGGGATGCTGGAGCAAAAGTGTCTCATTGGCGAGTGCATAGATTCGCATAGTACCTGTTGGGTCTTGTCCAGGTGAGGTTGCGTCGTGAAGCGTCCAGAGTGGAAATGTAGTTATACATGATTTTGTTCAACAGCAAAGGATAAAGCTTAACAAGCAGCCAAGATATGAAGGAACAAGTTAAAAAGATGCAAGATTTTTAAAGTGGTTCGGCACGAAAATGCCTACGTCCACTGATTCTCTTTGTTAATTCACTTCATATGGGCAGTACAAGTTAAGAAAAGTATCGACGGAGTGTTGGATGTTCCATGCCCTCTGGAACACCTCTCCGTCCACTGTTGACAAAATATAAGCTCCGTTGTGGAGATCTCTATGAATTACATAGGGTCCGTCCCAGATTGGGTCTAGCGCTCCGGGGCGTGGGAAGATCCGCTTGAGGACAAGATCTCCTTCTTCTAAGCTGCGGTGCTTGACTTTGGAGTTGTATTGTGCTGCCACTTTTTGCTTGTGAGCTGCTGGTTTGAGTGCTGCATCATTTCTTCTCTCCTCAATTAGATCCAAAGACATGTGGAGGAGTTCTTCGTTCTCTTCTGGGTTGTAGTGGATCCTACGGTGGGAAGGCACTACAGTTTCAACTAGGAGCATGGCCTTCGATCCGTATGCCAAAGAGAAAGGAGTATGCCCTATTGATGTTCTGTAAGATGTGCGGTAGGCCCAAAGTGCCGTAG
This sequence comes from Allium cepa, assembly GCA_030765085.1. Lineage (NCBI taxonomy): Eukaryota > Viridiplantae > Streptophyta > Magnoliopsida > Asparagales > Amaryllidaceae > Allium > Allium cepa. The sequence continues at coordinate 182,641,348 of CM060940.1, forward strand.
GAAGTTCATCCACCCAAGCGCCTTTTGACTTTTCAAGTTTCTTCTTGATTAGGGTTTTGAGGATTTTGTTGACAGCTTCGACTTGTCCGTTTGCCTGGGGGTAAGCCACAGATGAGAAGCTTTTGTGAATTCCGTGCTCTTGGCACCAGTCGGTGAATTCCTCGCTGTCAAATTGAAGTCCATTGTCCGATATGATTTTGAGTGGAACCCCGTACCTGCATAAAACATTTTTGATCAAGAAGTTAATAACTTTTGCCGAAGATATTTTATTTAGAGGCTCCGCTTCCACCCATTTGGTGAAATAGTCAGCTGCCACTATGGAATATTTGGCTCCGCCTCAGCCCATTGGCAGTTCGCCAATCAAGTCAATTCCCCATATTGCAAAGGGCCAAGGACTGGTCATTTGAGTAATCTCATTTGTGGGCAGTCGAGGAATCTTAGCAAATTTCTGACATCTGTTGCATTTTTTGACGAAGTCCAAGGCATCTTTGTTTAAAGTGGGCCAGTAATACCCGTATCGGAGTGTTTTCTTGGCTAGAGTGTGCCCTCCGGTGTGATCTCCGCAACTTCCTTGATGGATGTTGGACAAGACTTCCCTGGCTTCCCTTCCAGCGATACACCTTAATAAGGGATTAGAGAAGTCGCGCCGATAGAGGATGCCTTCTTGTAGTGTGTAGCGGGAAGCTTTCCTTAAGATTTTCTTAGCTTCGTTACGCTCGTCGGGAAGTGTGCCACCTTGTAAATATTTCCGGATAGGAGTCGTCCAAGTTTCCTCTTCGATTGCAGCTATCATATTCATTGTCTCGTAACTCGGGGCTAGTTGCTGTGAGATGGTTATTGTTCAAGAAGCGGTGCCGTCCTTCATGCTAGCTTGCTTTGCCAGTTCGTCGGCCTCTTGATTCTCTTCTCGAGGAATGTGTTTGATTAAATAGTGATCCAATTGATTGAGCAGCAGCTTGGTCTTCTTTAGATATGCTGTGAGTCGTTCTCCTCGAGTCTGGAATTCTCCTAGTATTTGATTTACAATAAGTTGAGAATCACTATGAAGACATAAAGAACTGACTCCAATCTCCAGGGCAAGTTCTAATCCGGTTATCACTGCTTCGTATTCTGCGTCATTGTTGGTGGCAGCGAATTCCAACCTTAGGGTGTAGTGCAGCTTCCTTCCCCTGGGGGTGATTATCACAACACCTACCCCATAGCCTTGTTCATTTGATGCTCCATCTACGAAGAGATTCCACTTGATATCTTCTGCTATTTCAGATTGCTCCTTACCTTCGTTAGTTGTGAATTCGGCAATGAAATCAGCTATGGCTTGCCCTTTGATAGCGGTGCGAGGATGGTAGGTGATATCATATTGACTCAGTTCAATACACCATTTAAGTAGTCGGCCAGAAGTGTCGGGGCGATGGAGTACCTGCCTTAACGGTTGATCGGTTAAAACTCTGATGGGATGAGATTGAAAATAGTGTCGCAGCTTCCGTGACGTCATTAGCAGACAGTATGCTAGCTTTTCAAGTTTGGGGTATCTGGCTTCTGCCCCTATAAATCTCTTGCTTACAAAGTATATGGGCCGCTGCGCACGGTTGTCTTCTCTCACCAAAGCGGCGCTTAAAGCATGGGACGATACAGCAAGGTATAGGTATAGTTCCTCGTCTTCATTTGGAGCTGAGAGTACTGGTGGTCTCTGGAGGTGTCCGATTAAGTTAAGGAAGGCTGTCGAGGATTCGTCAGTCCATTCGAACTTTTCTTTGTCCTTCTTAAGAGCTTCGAAGAAAGGGATGCATTTGTCGGTTGCTTTAGAGATGAACCTGCTTAGGGCAGCCACCTTCCCGTTTAGGCTTTGCATCTCTCTTCGAGTAGATGGTATCTTGATATCTTGCAAAGCCCGGACTTGTTCGGGGTTTGCTTCAATCCCCCTGGCATGGACGATGATTCCCAAGAACTTTCCCGACGATACTCCGAAGGAGCACTTTAGAGGATTCAGCTTCATTCCATATTGGCGAAGTACTTGAAACATCTCGTCCAGGTGATTTATATGATCGCTGGCTTTCCTTGATTTTACCAGCATGTCATCCACATAAACTTTCATAGTTCATCCTATTAATTCCGCAAACATCTTGTTGACGAGGCGCTGATAAGTAGCTCTGGCGTTTTTAAGTCCAAAAGGCATTACTTTGTAGCAGTACAATCCCCGGTCAGTGATGAAACTAGTGTGGTCTTGATCGGGGGCATGCATAGGGATCTAGTTATATCCTGAGTATGCATCCATAAAGGATAAGAGTTCGTGTCCGGCTGTGCTATCCACGAGTTGGTCGATTCGAGGGAGTGGGAAGCAGTCCTTCGGGCAAGCGTCATTTAAGTTGGAGAAATCGATGCATGTTCGCCACTTTCCATTAGCTTTCTTTACCAGTACCGGGTTGGCGATCCATTCTGGGTAGATGGCTTCTCGTATGAAGTCATTGGCAAGTAAGTTCTTTACTTCTTCCTCGAGGGCTGCTGATCGTTCTGCCCCCATGCTCTTCTTTTTCTGCTTCACTGGCATCTTGGTGGGATCGATGTTCAGTATGTGGCATGCTACGTCTGGAGAGATTCCTGTCATGTCGGCGTGCGTCCATGCAAATACATCCATGTTGTGGCGAAGAAAATCAATGAGTTGATCCTTTAATTCTTCTTTTAGTTGAGATCCGATTTTCAATAGTCTACTTGAGTCGTGTTTGTCTACAACTACGAATTCCATAGCCTCTGCAGGCTCGGCGGTGGCCTCCTCTTCTTTGTCCCTGGGGTCTAACTCATTGAAAGGATCACTGGTATATCGAAGAGGAGGGGCTTTCTTTAGTTGCTATGCTTCCAAGTTTTCATGCAGAGAGTAGTCTCTGCATTTTTCCCTTTATCTTCTACGGTTATTGCGAAGTTCAGTTACATAGCAGTCTCGAGCAGCATCTTGATCTCCCTCCATTTCTCCTATTCCGTTATCTGTTGGAAATTTCATCTTCAGGCACCATGGGGCTAGGACAATTTGGAAGTCGGACAAGGCTGGTCTTCCCAAAAAGGCGTTGTAGGCCGAATGGTTCTCTATTAGTACAAACGTTTGTTTTCGCACAGCGGAGCGGGGATGACTTCCTATTTCGACAAAGAGGTCCAGTTGCCCGAGGGGCATCTTCGCATCTCCAGTGAAACCATGTAGTGGTTTGTTGCAGGGAGACACATTCTTCATTGACAGCTTCATTTTGTCGAAATCATGCTTGAATAGGATATTTACTGAGCTTCCAGTGTCTATTAAAATTCGAAAAACTTTGACTGGACCGAACCAGGCAGAGATGACCATAGGATCCATGTGTGGGTACTGTCTTCCCTCTAGATCATGCCTACTGAATGTGATGTCGTCTTTCCGTTTCGGGTGGCGTTCTTCCATGACGGAATTAACGTAGCCTTCATCGTTCCTAAGTGACTTACCGTATCTTTCCATCTCTGCCCAGCTTCTGTCGGCGACGTGCGGTCCTCCTGATATGGTATGGACCACTATCTTCTCTTGACTAAAGCCGCTGGTGTTGCGATTTCCTCCGCCTACTTCTGACAGGGGTAGCCCTGGGTTTTCATTGGCGGGAGCTGGAGTCCTGTTATGGGATTTTGCATAGCGTTCCAGTCTCTTCCTTCTGATGCGTTCTTCAATTAAGTCCCGGAGATGGTGGCATTCATTGGTGTCATGTCCATGGGATTCGTGGAAGCGGCAAAACTTTCCAGACTTGAGTGCGTTATCTGACTCCTTCTTGTGCGGTGGCCGCTTGTACCTAACTTCGTCTTGAGTGGCTAGGAAGTTGTTTTTGATTGTTTCATTCAAAGGAGTGTAGGAGTCAAATCTTGGCCCTGGTCGATATAAGCGCTTTTCTCCCTTCTTGCCCCTAGCATTGTCCCTAGAGTCACTTCTCCGAACATCCTTTGCTGCAGCGGAAACCCTGTTTGGAGCTGTCTTAGCCTGTTGCCCTGACTGCCTCTCAGTGGCAGCGTCTTCAAGTCTCATATACTTTCCAGCTTCATGGAAAAAATCAGGTAAAGTAGCTGGTTTTTCCTTGGTTAGTCTTCTAGCAAATTTAGTATCCGGATGTACACCACTGCAGAGGGCCATTAGGATAAGTTTCTCGTCGGCATCATGGACTGCGGCCGCCGCGGCGTTGAATCGGGTTAGATATTGTTGCACTGTCTCTCCGGGTTTCTGTTTGATATTAGATAAGGAATAAGCGTCCTTGGGTTGTTCCACATGAATGCGGAACTGACTGATGAACTTTTCTTTCAACATTTCCCATGAGCCGATGGACCCTTGGGGTAGGTGGCAGAACCAGGAGGTAGCTAGATCTGCCAAGAATAGTGGGAAGCATTTACACAACACTCCCTCTGTTGCTCTGCTCATGAGCATATGCTGGGTGTATCTTTGTAAGTGTACGATGGGGTCAGAGGTTCCCTTGTAAGGTTCCATTGTTGGCATTTTCCATTCCCGGGGGGTGATGGCAGTTTCGATATTGCGGGTGAAGGGGCTGGTTACCCTAGCACCTATCCCCCGGTCCCTTTGCTCCCGTTGGACGCACTCTCTGAACAATCGCGCCATCCTCTCGTCAGAACTTGGAGCGGATAGAAATGAGTTTGGTTCTTCCCTGCGGGATCGATTCCGTCCAGATGACCTGTAAGGATGGTATCGTCTATCACTCCTGACATTCTCCAATGGCTGCCTTTGGTCTTCCGGGGGCATGCTGGGGTTAGGCACAGTTGGCCCTTGCCTTGATCTTCCCCTGCTGGGTTCTGTTCTTAGCACTTCCTTGGGTCCAACTTCGGGCTGGACTCCAGCTCGGCCCCGTCTACTGGTGTTTTCATGGTTAGGTAGCAAGACAGACTCAGCTACATCCGACCCCTGCCTGGCACCTTCCCCGTTGGGTTCGGTTCCAAGTGTTTCCTCGGGTCGGAATTCGGGCTGAGTCCGGGCTCGACACCTACCATGGTTGTTTCCGTTGTTAGCCTCTTCGAAGAAGAAAGACTTTTGTCGTCTCCTAGATCCTCGAGACCGGGATTCACCCCATGATTCAGTGTTGTGGTTGTATTCTTCAGCATCCCTTAAGCGTGACATGAGTTGGTCCACCAAGGCTTCTTGTTGAGATGCGAAGCGGTTAGTTACTTCAGCCACAACCCTGTCCAAGTCCGTCCTTGTAATTGGTTGTTCCGAAGCAGGGGCTGTTGGATTTGCCTGATTTTCGTTTGCTGTTGGAACTGGACGATTGTCTTGATCTCTGATTACTGGATCTGGGATGCTGCTAGTTGCAATGTTCTTTCCTTTGTTAGTATCTTTCTTCCATCCGGGAGGCATGTTTTTCAAATGAACAATGCTGACAGGAAAAGGATTAAGTGGGAGAAGCTGAAGCTTCGAGCTCCTGTTCTCAGTGAAAGCACCAAAAATGTTTGCACAAAAATTGGGCAAACACCTCCAAGTCGTATGAATTAGTTGATTTTATGTTGTTTCTAGTGATTTGGGTGATTTACGCAAATATATAAAAAGCAGGGACTAAACTGTAAAAGACACACAGATTTATAGTGGTTCGGCCAGAACGTGCCTACGTCCACTTTATATGTTATTCTCCTTTTCTATTCAGATTACCAGTACAAATCTTTGATTACAAGTAACTGAAAGTTGTTTGAAAGTTTTATCCGTGCTTGAGCTCTCAAACTTGTCTGCCATTGTTGTACCCCTGCCCCTCTATTTATAGAGTGAGGCTGGGGGCAGGGGTCTTGGATGTATATAGCAGCTGGTGGGCCTGGGCTGAAGCAATCTGGCCTGGCAACGTGGTTCGGCGGAGGTTGGATAAGTGGTCCGGTGGTGCCTTGGATCGGTGGTGTGGAGTTGGAGAGGCTTCTGGTTTGGTCGAGGGTGTAGCTTGGTCCGGTAGTGGTCCTTCTCCATCTGGTTCGGTGGTCTGGTGGCACGTTGGTCCGGTGATGCTTGGGAGGTAGGTTGGTTCGGCATTGGTGTGGAGTGGCTCTGGTTCGGTGAGACCCTGGTTCGGCGAGGCTTTGGACCGGTGGTAGGTGGTCCGGTGGTGAAGTGGTTCGGCAGGCATGGGAGAGGTGGTTGGTTCGGTAGTGCGTAGGAACGAGGTCGGAGTCTTTGGTTCGGTAGTGCCTGTGGTTTGGCAAGGAGTGGACTGGTTCAGCAAGGTGTGGAAACGCACCCAACAGCTACCAATAAATAACATATAAAAGGTATAGATTACAAAATAGCTTCCAACTGTTTGAGGTGATTATGAATGCCAAATAAAAGTGGGCACATCATAAGTCCTAATCTCGATCTATAGGACTATAGGACAAAAGTAACTTTGGTCATGCATTTATGGTAAATATGCATAACAGAGCAATTTTGGAATTGAATATATGTAATAGTGAACAATGCATCTAAAGGAAACACAGGAAAACAATGAAATTGTTAAAAAAAAGGCAAAAAATGAAAAATACATGTTAGTTATTTACTTCTAAATTCATTGATCTTTCCATGTAAATGATAAGTATGATAAAAAAATTATGCATCATTGCCTTGTTTCATTTCAAATCACACAATCGGTGCAGCATTAATGAGATTACCTTGTAAACATTCAGGAGAAATTAGTCGTCATTAAATATCTTCATTATTGCAAAGTACCGATAATCCTGCTAGTATTTTTCAATCAAAATTTTAATAATCAAAAGAAAAAAATAGAGACTGTAAGGCATGTATTTATGATACAAATTTTTGTTTGAACAGGAAAGTGTGGAAAAAAACGCTTGTCATAATTTTACAATCAATGGATTTGAACTACTGCAATGGGTCTTGCAACTACTTCAAAACAATGGAGCACAAACAATGAACATGTCTATTTAACCTCAACGCAACATGTTCCAAATACCAAACCTTTGTATATGCTCACGAGGCGCTTGATTTAAATGCAATGTATTGAAGATAATGTACTAATAAGCTATAGTGTCGTATTTACTCATAATACTATGAATGTCAATATTTGGCATTTAGAGGTCCACTATCTATCCATAAGCTAGAAGTGACCGCTAGATATAGTTTTAGGAGCTATTTTGTGACAACTACTGGCACACAGATTTAAGTAAAGGTAAAACTGTATATAATTTATTTACAACATAACTTAGCTGAAAGATCACAGTAAATTGAGTAAGTGTATCTGAGTGGATAGGTTTGAGAATAATAACATTTTTCATACCTAAAGAAGTAGGTACTTATTGTCATAAACTACGTACCGATGTTAATTTTTGTTTACAAATTTTCACATTAAATTTACCACGTAAAAATTATTCAATAATTTAAATTACTAAAAAGCTTTCTAACGTAATGGTTTCAGTCTTAACAAAGTATACATATATCCCATAGTTCCAAAGTGTAAAAGCGGTTTTATTTTATCATAAACATATACCAATAAATTTTAGTATGTGATAGGTCTGGATAACCATTTATTTTTTAAGACTTTGTGTACACATATTGCCAGTGTATTACTTTCAGAAACTCACAAAGATGATACTATATTGGGTTTACAAATTTTTTTTGCCATCTCCATCATATCCCTTATGAAAGAAAGACAAAAATATCATCTATGGAAGAATTTCTTATTAACAAAACCAATTTTGTGTCACAATTATATGTCTGTGAACCTAATATACATTTTAAAAAAAATCTTAAAGTTAAACTGAAGTGGATAAATTTAACAATCGCTAAATACCTACTGATTGGAGCAATATTAACAGCATTTTGGAGTAATCAAAAGTCAAAACCAACATTTTAACGGTATATTGGAGCACATATGAGACAAAAGGTTATCAAATTATGAAATGTTTTACGTAACAGTTCATTTCAGTCGAAAAATTCTACTGAAAACCTAAACCCTTCAGTAATGTCATCATATTTTAGCATGTCAATTTTCATTTCAAAAATACTCTATTTGTTAATTGATAACTCAATATCACCTCCATCAGGAAATTGAGACATAAAATCTTTAGAAACTGTACTGTTTAATCATATTCAAACATGCAATTTTAGTTCATTCTAGATTTCATATAAGCTTTACTCGTTTTTTTCTCTCAATTCCAATTCATATTACCTTTTTAGTGGTTGTTACATGCCCAGTTTGCTATTTACATAGTGACTTTGTATGTACAGTTATTTAGGTGGACTAATTAACATAGTTTATAGCAGTAAGATCAGTTATATATTTTATTTACACACCAATTTTTTTCAACAAACGAAGTTAATTTTTTGAGGGGAAAAAACTTAAAATCCCCATCCACGTATACCATCCTAGATCATTGGTCGCGTCGGGAATAATTCTCAAAACTTCTAACTATTTTTTGATATCTGTATAGGTATATCTGAAAAGAATCTCATTCCCACTTCCTAACATAATCATTCTTTTTCGATAAAAAAAATAAAGATGAAAATAATAGAGAAAAAGTTTCTTACCTTTTCACCTTTGATGAAGTAATCGAGTAGGAAATCACAACCCAAATAGATTCATCTTCTACTGAACATGCCCAACAAAAGCAAAGTTTCCCTTATCTTTCCTTGAAATTAGACACTTCGGACTTGGAAAAGTGGACCAACCATTTCCTAACTACCGTTGAAAATGCAAGGTAGTCATAAATTGTTATAATATGTAAAGTTTCATATTTATCACCAATTGTGAGATTGAGAAAATACTGTCATGTAGGAAATAGTAGGTGCAACAGATAATCGAATTATATCTACCAACGAAACATGTAAAATAAATAAAATTCAAATGCTCATTATCAAAATTAACAAACCGGTAATCAGTTAGAGATGAATTAATTTTTTTTCAATACGGTTAACAAATAATGCCTGCTCAGCATGATAGCATCTCCCTAAACATGTGTAATACATTTAGTGTGAATCTAGCTTAGTTCGATCGATTTGGGAAAGGTTACAAAATAAAACATAATAAGGTGCACCTGTGACTGTGATTTAAAAAATGTGCACGGTTTATACTAAATTTGAGTATGTTTTCCTTTAATAAATAGAAAAAGCCGAATCAAGCTATTGCAACCGATGACTTTATAAGTTAAAATTTACTTCTTTGTGACCAGTTTATGAATACACAGATAATGCACTTATTATGATCTCTTTACATAAATTTATATTAATACGGATAATTAATGCTAAAAAATTAAGCGGCACTTAGACGATACTTAAGCAGCGCTTAAGTGCATTAAGTGAAGCGGTACTTCTATCGCCTTGCCTCACTTAGCGCTTAATATAACATAGTTCATCATATTAATCAAACTGTATTCACCATTAAGCATATAATATCGCTATGTGTCCATTTGAATAAATAATATCAGATTAACCATGCACACCAGCAGAATTAAGGCATACAACACAACCATTTTTGTCATGGCATAGCTTTGGACTAATATGCACATGTCCCTAACTATAAAGAATTGAAATCCAGAATCCTTTTTTAGACCTTTTGTGCCATGACATTAGTAACTCTTTATTGGTAAATAATATTCATTTATTATTTGATACGTAGTAAAATTCGTAATTAAAATCAGACTTTTAGTATCTTACGACATTCATTTATTTTATTTCACATAAAAGAATTTGTAACACCCATTCATAATTAGATTTCAGTTATGCATCATTAATTCTAATAAATAAATTACATTTGTATGAAACTTAACGCATAATTCTAGCTTTTATTTGTAGCGCATGTATTGTATGTGTATTCCTTGCATTATTTTTTATGAATGCAGCTCTATATTGATACAGGTATGTTAACTGAATGAAAAATTGCATCTTTACTCTTGAATGAGAATGAAGTTGCAAATGATCACACAGTATATAAACATAATACTTACATCATCATTGTTATTCATAGCTGAGACTTACAAATTTTATATTCGTAGGTAGACATAATTGTCTTATAGGGTATATGCAAATTATGTATCATTTTGTCTGTAATATTCTTTGAAGAAAAGGCATAAACAGTAAGATTGTAAGTTTGTAACTCAGAAATGAGGAAAAGACTATCATTTGTAGGTGAGGGAAATCCCATGTTCTAACTGATAATAAAAGTAAAGAATCTTACAGCCTAAAAAAGGACAAATTTTATCATTATTAATCCTTGTTAATGTATTTTGGTAACAAAAGGTTAGTAATTGCGACCAAAAAAAGCAACGAATATAACAGCAAGTACATTGCCAAAACTGAATTAAGACAACTGAATTAAGATGAAAAGCAGACGAAACTTTATACACAGAAGTCTGAAAATAAGTTAATTTTCAACAGATTGAAGGATTAAGGAAGTTATTATTCTCCGTAAATAATCTGAACTAAGCAACTGCAGATTACTCTTCCGTAATAAACAGTAAATTTGCAAAACAAAGCCCAAACTAACGTATACATTTAACTGAAGGATTAAAATCTGATTACCTATTCAATAAGAAGATGAATGCTTATGAAGATGAAGGTGGAAGTTGCAGATCACAAAAAATAAATAATCGACATTGAATGTGATAACTGCAATTGAGTTGAGGTAGAACATGGAATAGATAGCAACTGCCATTCTGTAGAAAAACTGAATCAAAACTGCAATCTGATGTTAACATCCATATTTAGTTTTCATTGCGTTGCTCAAAATTGAATCTAAATTGTAATAGCTGTTTGTTTAAATCAAGATTGTTAGGTTAACAAATTAATTACATGAAAGCCTTTTATTTGATATATATAAAAGGGATGCAACACAATTTTAGAGTAACAAATAATTGGATAAAGTGTTATTGTTAATCCTACCAACTATGTGTTTGAAAATATAGAACCATGTAAGTCGAGCAATAAAAATCAACAAATAACTAACCTAATTGTAGTAAATCCCCAATTCGGCTTCGCGATTTCACCAGCAATATAACATGTGTAATGTTGATCCCCAATTCGACTTCGCGATTTCACCATCAGTATAACATCTGTAATGTTGATTATTTTTAGGGTAATATTAGTCGGCAGGAAAAGAAAGAAAGGAGGAGTAGTGTCTGTAGAGCGTGGATACAGAAGGGAGGAGGAGGAAGACGAATATGGTTTTGGAATTGTAAGTAACGGTTGTAGGAAAAAACACATCGTGCCGACTGGAATTCAAAGTAGTGGATTTAGGAGAAAACACATCGGTTACCGAGTGATAATGTTATGCTTCCGAAAATACCCTAAGTGAAAGAGGACACATGTCTTCATATAAGCGATCTGGTTTTTGTTTTCCTATATAAGTAATAGATTTGACTATCATAAGTAGAAATCTCCTCCAAGTCTGCGTTTGCATTGTGTGTGTAGTGGGAGGTCTTATGGTAGTTTCATTTTCCAAAAAGCATTGCGGATTTATTTTAAATTCCTTCGTTGTTTGTTTTTAAAAGATAAAACTGTTTTTGTTTACTTATACCAGTCCCACGACTGACCTAGAGTTTATTGTTCCTTTCCTAAACTTTGGATGCCCACTATTTTCCACACGGGCAGTCTAGAGTTGGGTTTTCAAATAGTCAAATAGTAGGAACTTATTTGATAGCCTTCGAAGCCTTTTGGATCATGGATCGCATTTTCTACACTTCAGCTTTCATGGCTGACCTTGCTTAGCTTGGTGAAACATGATGGTTGTTCGAGCTAGTTCTGGATTGGAGATGGATTAATTGGAGTTTGGCATTGAAAACCTTATTTGTCTGCTGCTATTTCTTGTACCTCTGATAGTATTGATATCCATTTTATCATCAATCATTGTATCTGAATATTATATCAAATGTTGTATATGATATTATTCATTTTCTTCCGCTATGTTGTACTTAATGTGTTATAAGCTCTGGCACGAGTCAAATTTTAAATGTTGAATCTGTGGCATTCAAGTACGAGTGAAGTACGGGTGTCGATTTTCAAACGCTGAAATTTGGATCGTGACAGGCGCGGTCTCACGGAATTATTAAATGTTCACTTTGTTACTTAAGTTTTCTAACACTAGTTTTTCAGATAGATCCGGGTGTTATTTTATTATAATGCTTGGGTCAGCCCAGTTATTTTTTTCAGGTTGTCGTTGGTAGAATATGAAGCTCATGTTGTAGAGCTGGATGTTTACTTATCGTAATATTTTTATTTTCCGCTATGTCATTATATATACCCATCGGCAATTGTAAGGTCACAAAATTATAACTATCCAGCTAATGGAGTTTGTTTTTATTCTAATGTACTTTGTATATGGAGTGACCGTTTTACTACCTTTATTATATTATATATTGTTGTTTCCGCTGTGAGATTCTATCTCCCTTGTTTGTTCTCTTTTATTACCCGAACAATTTCCCTTTCCGGTAATTGGTTCTTCGGCACTGAAATACCATGGATGTATCTGATACCGACTTTCGACGGTAAAAAAGGCGAGTCTTTACACTTTGGTGGAAGGTAAGAATCTATTTTACAATGATATATTAAAATATATATTGTTCATTATATCATATATCTGTTTATATAATAATTAATTATCTCATGAATCTATATAACATTGCGTTGTCTTCATTTGATGATATATGAGAGTGTGTGTGTGATAAAATAAATTTTTCATGTATATATAAATCTCATGGAATTTTTTTTACATTGTCGAATTAGTTAATATAATTAATTTTTTTATGATATATAGATTAAAATAAATTCAGTATATAAATGTATAAAGTAATTTTCATTTTATAAATTTTTATACACTTAGAAAGTTTTTGAAAATAAAAAAAATTCATATAATATACAAATATATAATATTAATTAAAAAATATAATTAATTAAGTATATATACATTAAATTACTTATAAATACTTTATAAATTAAACTTACATTCTCAAATTCATTTTGAAAATTTTAAGAAATACATTTTATTTTTATTCAAATTTTCGTACAAAATAATAAAAAATGGATTTTGTTAGCAATTCAAAAACAAACCGAAAAAAGTTTTAGAAAACCGAAACTGCTATATACATATAATTATATGCATACACGTTCAATTATTATTTTATTAAATATACTTATATGTTTTTTATTTATTTAAACATACTATATATATACCCGCTTCCTGGTAATCGGTCGTAGGTCCAATTCTCGTCCGCCCAACTCCCATTTTCAAGGTGTGGAGCTCGGTCTCCGTAAAAAGTGATCCAAACTGGTTGGGGGCATCAAACCTCTGTGCTAGGCAAGCTAGCGTTCCTCCTGTCTATGGTCAGACCAGGCGGACGGAGGTGGGGGGCGGCTCCTCCCATCATTTCGATTTCATCAGAGCTCTGAGTTGAGTTTATAAAAAACATACTATATATAAATATTTATTTTATGACTTAATTATATATATATATATATATATATATAACAAAACAAAAGGATTTAAAATTTTAAACTTTGCATAAATATATTTAAACAAAGTTAATATATATTATTTTGAATTTTAAATACAAAAATATTCCATTTTTAAATCTAGATCTACACCTAAATTTAAAATGTTATATTTTAAAATTTAATTCGAAATTCATAATTTTGTGTTTAAATTTATAATTACTATGTAATACACACACACATGCATATATTGACAACAAACATGCATACAGAACGGCTAACTTATCCATTGCGATGTAAATCGCGACATCTTTATATGGGCATGCTAAACCATGTACACCTTATTATGTTGCATATGCACATTCACATATATTTGCATTTGATACACATATCAAATTACATAATTCAAACAATATAAAATAAAACCTTTTTCCATAAATTAGATAAAATATTGGTTTTATTTAACTAAATATTTAGAAAAGTTCTAAATAAGTTAGACTAAAGATGTCCATTAAAGATCCAAATTGATAAAAAAAATTGACATTTACCCAACTACTCTGCTACGAATTGGCCTATTTCCAACAGTAATATGATAAAAATACCAAGCCCTCATTTTGATAAATGGAAATATATGAGAATGTGTAGCGGCCCGCAAATCTGTACCCTTTGAATCGTCAATAAACCACCCATGTCTGACCCAAAAAGTATAGAGTGATGGAAGGTAATGGGAAGAGGAGAGAGGGTGAGAAGAAAGAAAGAGAAGAAAAAAGGAACATATATAGAATCTCACAATCACAGCCGAACAATATATAATATATAATAATTAATCTTATATAAAAAAATAAATCAGTAACAATTAATATTCAAACAATCATCAGAGCACGACAGTCGACAAATCAATTCTGGACAGTTATAATAACTAGTCCTTACAAGTGCTGAATATACTGCATAACACACACACATCGAAAATAACCAATGCGTAAAATAAGCCTAATATCCTCCAGCTCATCTCCTGATCTTCGTAGCATCCTATCCTGAATCTGTAGTATTCGGTCTGACCCAAGCATTATAATAAAATAACACTCGAGTCAGTTTGGAAAACCAGCGTGAGAAAACACGATCAATTAGAATTATTACACTTATCAAAATCCGTTGAAAATAAAGGTATCTCGTAAGACCACACCACACACAAATACGATGGGATAACCGAAACATTTTATATCAAATCATCTGATATTATAATAGTGTCTATAGCAAATAAATTATAAAATAGCAGATATGCTTGCATATCACATTTCAACATAGTTGGGAACATCTAAAACCATAAAGGCTCGTAGTGGACATTGGATTTCATACAATGATTGGGCTACTGAGGCACCGCCCATCACAGTACACCTCTATAAAAATGTATCGAAATCGTACCAACGGTCCCTGCCAACACCGGACCGGCCTATCCCATACTAGATAGTACCGAATATGTTATCACCCTAGGTGTTCCCTCCCTAATCGAGCGGTCTCTTTTCCATGCACAACCATATCCATAATTATAATATATCCAGGTTATCAAGAAAGTGATAACATACCCTACTTGGGTGCGACCCACGTAGCCCCGCTGCATCACCCCTGTTTTAATCATTCTTGGTTGATGAGGCTTGAGGCTACATTTACCTTTAGAATAACATTCATACTTTGAACGCTAACACTACCTTCTAGACCATGATGCAAATATTAGCATTCATCCATACAAGTTATTCTGGGTCTGAACAAACCAAATCTCCAAAATCACCACCTTCATTAACTTAACGATATCACAATTCGTAACGCTCAACTTGGATCGAAGTGGTTTTCGGATAATTAAATCCGATCTCGGTCTCTTCAAAACTATTAACGAATTTGGCCAGATTTGATAGTCGATTATTTAACTATCAAAAACAAACATAAGCAGTCAGTATGCTCATATTATATATTTTCCAAAATATTTATTTAAAAATATCTTTACAAGATATATATTCAAATCTCTTTCATTATATTCAATAATTGAGAACAGTTTCAAATACTTATATCCATAATAGTATATTTTCGAATTATATCAATACTTAGAAATAATTTCCTCTAATTCCCTTTATAATTCAACACTTTGAAAATATTTCTAAGTAATAATCTTGTAGTTAAAATATTTCACATCCATCCAGTCCAACACTTAGGAATTATTTGTAAGTATATTTTCCTAAAATCATTTTATTTCCAATACTTCAGAAAATACTCCATGTAACATCCCGATATTTTCAACCATTCGCATCCTCACATGTCGGACTTGAATTGTTCAAAATACCGAATTGTAGTGTAAATTTGGAAAAACACAGCATAAACAATAAATAAATAGTCACAGATCACAAACATAGAGTAATAAAATGAAGTGGAAATAAAGAAATAGTAGTTTATGAAGCAACTATATAAATATGCATCAGAGTTAAGAAAGATACAACAGAAGTCTCAATATGATATCAAGTACAAACAGAATCCATCACCGGACTCAACTGAATAACCGGAATCAACTGGATAACTGAAAGGGAAAAAGATAGCTTGGTTTCCAAGTGAAGCTCCAACTCCAGAGGTGAGTCTCTAATGTTGTATCATTCAGGCTGACCCGAGCGTAATGCAAAACACAAAACACTCGAGTCAGGACATACATACTTATACAATGTAAACCAACTCAAGTGAACTGTAATATAAGGTACAAGTAACTTAAAGTATGCTTGGGACCGCCAATCCTCTAAGGATCCGTTAAACTATTTACTATGTAGCAACATTTCTCTATTATAATAATGTCTATAGTAAAATAAACTTACTTTTAAATATCGTTAAGGGGTTACCCATGTAGCCCTTAACACGTAACAGTGCCAATAGTCTATACAATATTGTAATACCTCCTGATCGGGAGTCTACCAGAGGATAATCCATATGTACGACACAAATCAAACTTTTACAAGGCGCGCCAGGGTAGGTGACACGACACAACTAGGCAATGCCAGGGTAGATTTACCAATTACGCTTCCGGGACGGTGGTAACACATAGCCGCAGCTACCGCCCACCTCGAGCCACACCCCCAAATCAAAAAAATCAAAAGTGGTAACCGAATCAATCCAAAAGTCAAAGTAAAATATCAAAGGGATGTGTCCGATCAAAGGTGCTACCTCATTAGCCCATCAATCGCTCATGTTTTAGCCACCTCATGCCAACTCGCGGGAGTCGGGTCCACGTATATACCTCAAAGGAACGCCACCACGATCCTACTTCATTCTGGAATCTCCACCACGTACACGGTTGTTAAAGTGGTTTTCGAAACCGACAGAGAGTATGCTCGTATCCGATCCCGGTCTCTTTAACAACCAACCAACCCATGGATATTTCTTTCAAAATCGTTTACACTTTAAAACCAAAATATCATATCCATTTCAAAACTAAATACTATATTATTTCCTTTCAAAATCAAATCAATATATCATTTCCCATTTCAAAAACCAAAGTAATAATATATCCTTTAAATTCAAAAGACCAAATCAATATCTCATTTAGATAAAACCCAAGTTTCCAAATTATTGAATATTCCTTCAATTTATTAAACTCAAAATATTGTTTTAATTCATCTTAAACCAAACCACTTTATAAATTCATATTCTGAAATCTTCAATTTCAATAAGTTTAAATTTATATATTTAAAGACAATTCGTAATTAAATACAATTTCCTAAAAAAAATTAAGTATTTCGAATTCTTAGAATATGTGGAATTTTAACTCAAATTTGATTTAATGATTTGAAATATAAAGAGATATTGGTTTTCTATAAGTTTAAATTTTATAAGTTGATAATTGGTTTAGCTTGTAATTTAAAAATATTTATTTGGTTTTAAATAGAAATTTAAAGATTTTTATTTGTGATAAATAATATAATAATAAAAATAGTAAATGCTCTTTACTGTAATAGAAATGTATATTAAAACATACATTTGATAATGTAAGTTTTAATTAGTGTAATATTGATTAAAATGATAAATGCTCTTTATTGTAATAAATGTAAGTTAAAACGTACATTTGATATATAAGTTGTAATTAATGTAAATAGCATATTTTAAATGATCAAATAATAAAGTTTCTTTGTTATAATAATAATGTAAGTTAATAAGGAATTTTTAACTTAACATAAGAATTTCAGCTTTAAATTGTATATTACAGTAACAAAGTTTATTTAACTATACGGCTATGATAAAATGACCATGTTAAAATTTGTAAGTATATACATACTTTGGTTATATAAAATGTTAAAGTGGAAAGTACTACATTCCAAAAATGCTATGATTCCTAAGTATTGTGATTTCAGCAGTATGAATTCCAAATGATAACAGTTCTAAATTGTTATGATTTCAAAGTATTATGGTTTCAAAGTGTTTGGTTTCAGAGTTGTTATAACTTGAAAGTAATATGGCTTTGGAAATGAAATTTTTGGAAATTGTATTTAATTATGAATTTTCTTTAAATATATAATTTTGACCTTATTGAAATTGAAGATTAAGAATATGACTTTACAAAGTGGTTTGGTTTAAGATGATTTAAAAAAATATTTCGAGTTTAATAAATTGAAGGAATATTCAATGATTTGGAAACTTGGGTTTTGTCTAAATGGGATATTGATTTGGTCTTCGGAATTTAAAGGATATATTATTACTTTGGTTTTTGAAATGGGAAATGATATATTGATTTGATTTTGAAAGGAAATAATATAGTATTTAGTTTTGAAATGGATATGATATTTTGGTTTTAAAGTGTAAACGATTTTGCAAGAAATATCCATGGGTTATAATAACGGTTGGTTGTTAAAGAGACTGGGATCGGATATGGGCATACTCATCTTTATAAGATATATATTCAAATCTCTTTCATTATATTCAATAACTGAGAACAATTTCAAATACTTATATCCATAACAGTATATTTTCGAATTATATCAATACATAGAAATAATTTCCTCTAATTCCATTTATAATTCAACACTTTGAAAATATTTCTATAGTAATAATCTTGTAGTTAAAATATTTCACATCCATCCAGTCCAACACTTAGGAATTATTTATAAGTATATTTTCCTAAAATCATTATATTTCCAATACTTCAGAAATATTCCATTTATTTCATACTTCTCAATTCCTTTACAATTTATTTGTAAATTTCTTAACTCATTCATAACGGATTCTATAAGTTTCCGAAATTCATTAAATAATTGCCTTTAAAATTTCCAAGATCGATTACACTTGTCTATAATTCCAACTACCCGTTTCTAACTTTCTTTACGAATTCTAATTCATTATCGAAGTTCTTGCACTGCAATATTTCGAAAGTTTACTTAAGTTTCCAGAATTCCATTATAAGATTTCTCTTATAAAAATCATATCCGTTAAATAAATCTTGTTTACAAATCTCGAGAGGATTTATAAATAAATTTCAATCATTTCAAAACTATATAATAATAAGTATTTTTAAAGTAAAATAATTTATTTTTAAATCATGTTTAAGTAATTATTTAAAATATTAAAACACTTTAAATAAACATCGGTAACTCATTTCCAATACATTTTTTTAAATAAAACTAATTGATTTACAAAGCTGATTTAGAAAAAAACTAGAATATATTTCAATTAATATTAGATATTTGAAAAATCCATTTTCCAAAGTATTTCAATATTGAAACTACTTTAACTATATTGTTTAATAACTAAAATTCCTATTTTTAAAACAATTTTAATTCCTCGACAACAATCTATTTTTAAAATCCAATATTACCAATTTGAATTTATAAATCCCTCTTGATTCATATCACCTTGACTACATTTTAATTTCACAATCATTCCCACATTTCAAAAATAGATTCCACTATCTTTTTTCCAAAATCAATTTCCATATCCTAATATAAATTCACACTGCAAATTTATATTTCCAATTTATCAACTGATAATCGTTTCCCTTATTTATAAACATCGTTTATAAATTTATAAACCCATTTCTAGTTTTTCTCTGTTAAATACAGATTCATATTAAACAAACATCATTTAGAATCGATTTCTACTTAAAATTCCATTTGGAAGTTTATTCCTCAATAAGTTCCAATTATAAACCAAATTCATTAAAAATCTCGATTACAACTTCCTTTCCCATTTTTAAGAAATCTCATAAAAAACCATTGTTTTAAAATTCTCAACTTAAAATTCTCTATTTGAGATCCTTTTACAAAATAGCTAAATAAATATCCAAAATAAAATTATTTATTTTATCCAACCCAATTCCTTTTAAAAAAAATTCCAAAATTCAATATAAATATTTTCACTCCAAAATAGCTTTTGAATTCCAATTTTAAAATCAAAAATATTTTGAGGAATCCAATATATCAAATCACACAACAATCCATAACCGATTATATAATCCCATCATATATTACTATATATGAAACAATCAATATATTTTGAGGAATCCAATTGGATCTCTCCAACCTGTTTTCCTACATCCACAGATGTTATAAAATATAAAATACCAATTCCGCTTCGAGGCGGGATATCGCAGTAATATGGGGTCATCCATAATTATGCGGGGCGCACAGTGTCTCATCCGCTCCAATCGGTTGGAAATATATCTAAATGCTAATATATATATATATATATATATATATATATATATAACATTCAATTGATAAAAATATATCAATTCAACCAAGCATCCAATAATTAGTTTTAATTATTATAAATTAAATCCAGTAATCATAAATGAGTGAGATTTACTCACCTTGATTTTTAATGTCACTTCCATGTTCTCCTTCGTCTAAAATCAAATAGGCCTTTGATTTTAGCGTGAAATTTCAATAGCTCAAACATTTCCATCAACACACCATGATTAGTCTCAGGAGTGTAACCAACTCGAGCCAATATAGCCATGTAATTATACTACTGTAACATATACTCCTTCTCTTTTGCATCCATGATGTCCATATTTGCCTTCCACTGACCCATTAAAGCTTCTCGAGTAGCAACATCGTTTTCAAACTTTGCGAAGGTTCTGCTATCTTCCATAACTCTAACTGAAACCAAGTCAGCAACTTTGGCAACGACCTTAACACGTTCAACGACATTAGGAGAAAGCTCATCTAATCCCAACCCAATCATATCTAGAATCTCCGCAACCCCTTAAATGCGAGCTCGACACTGCCTTTGAGATCACAACAACACCCCAGGTCGCGACGAGAACCACCAGAGACCCCTTCCCCCGCATCGTCACCCCCTCTCGACATCGCAGCAGCCTTCAATAAACTTGATGACGACCTTAACCTCTCCAATCGATAAATCAAACTACCCAAACGTCTAACCTTAGCGTTATAGTCGAATGTAGCAACTCACCGCGCCTTGTCAAGCACCGTGACCAAGTGCGCTGCGGGGAATGATCCATTCCCTCGACGACTCAATTTGATTTTGATTTATTTATTTTAGAGCTTCGATTTTTTAGAAGAAGAACAAGAAGGCGTACGCATTTTAAAACGTTGAGAAGGCGGCTCGTACCGGAGAGTAGGGTGGCTAACATGGGCTAGGTTGGTTGCAAGGTTGACTTGAAATTATATAATATTATTTAATTTTAAAAATATCTCGTTTATGCACCTTAAAATCCCAAACCCCTGTCGAGGCATGCCGCCTAGTGTTCCTGATGCAATACCCGTACTCCTAATGAAATGGAACAAGTTCCGAGACCTAATTCGACTGAATGTGGAAGATAACTTTTTTGAATCCAATTATTATATCAAATTTCCAATATTAAATTACAACGCATTTCTATTCCGTATGACCAATAATAACTCTAACACTATGAAAATTGTAATTCGATAATAATTCACTGTTATGGATTCAACGAAATAGGTTTTGTCGAATTCCGAGACTATGCCCGTATCGCTATTTTAGCACGTCGATTAAATCTACGATTTTAAAAATTAACGAAATCACTTGAAATTCCAGTTTTAAAAACTCACTAACTCAATTCTAATTCAAACAGAATTTATATCAACATTAGAAATTGTTTTCGATTCACATTCAACTAAAATTTCAATTATTTACCATTTTCGTATTATGATACCTTGCTATTTTTGAAATTTAAATTCATTTCATAATTTCAACCAAAATCTTCATATTCAAAAATCAATTTCTATTCCTGATCCCTATTTGAAATCAATAAAATATTCAAAATCAAATGGCGCAAAATCTGGATCGTTACATTCCTCCCCCTTAAAAGAATTTCGTTCCCGAAATTGCTAAGTAGGAAAAATGCAACAAACCATTAATTTTTCAAAACCCCCTTGGTTAAAACTCGATACTTCACTTTTCTAAATCCTTAAGTTCCATACAAAACATTTGGTTTCCATTTCTAAACCAAAATCCCTTATTTCAATTACAATTTGAAAATAAATTTTGGTTAACAAAAATTTTCATCAAATTTCTAGCACCCTAAATTTCAAAAAAAAATTGGCAGAGTCTCCCTTATACGAAGAGACTTTTGCAATATCACAAATATGGTAAAAAGATATACATCGGCTCTCAATACTGGAAAACACAATATATTTATTTTCCATGCTAAATTCGTAAGCGTACCTTATTTTAGCGTTATTAAGCAAGCTCACTCAATTTATATGCAATCGCGCAGCCAAAATATAGCCAAATGGTTTTCTTATACCTCTACTTACTCAATTTAAACATGTAAGTTCCAAATATGAAATTTAACAACATTTCATTTATTTTACCAGTTAGCCACATAAATTTCATAAGCAATGCATGCTATAACATGTATACTTAGAATGTTTATGCAATTAAAAGGTCCCTACACTTAATCCTTCGCTTCCCATTCAATTTATATGACATTTATACAATTCCAAATTCTTCACAATTTATTTATAAGCATTCAATTCACATCAACACGTATAATACCCATATTCATTTTAAATTGATTCTAAATCAATTTATCAATTTTTTTTTACAATAATCCACATTCAAAATTTAATTCCATACTCAATCCAATTTACAGGACATTTCAAATCCATATTCAGTTTATTTATACTCAAATTGAATTTTTTTTTATAACTTAAATTATCACCATCTCAATCCATTTCTATTTTCTTTGACAGCATTTCAAAATATATTTAATTTTCTTACTTATAAGTCGAATTCCATTTATAACACAAGTTCCATTTCCAATATTCAATTTACTAACTAATTCATCTAATTAGTCATTTCCGTTTTCTCACCTCAACAATTAGATTTTATTTCGAATATTACTTCATTTAGTTGGCTTAAGCATAATCCATTTTATAATTCAAATTTGGATTCCGATATCCAAGTTTGCGCTTACTTTCCCTTAATTCATTCCATATTACCTTCAGTTTGTTTTTCATACTCAAGTCTATATTCATTTTATTAAGCTATTACAAATTCAAATCCAACTCCAATTAACACATCCCGAGTTCACTTTAATTTCCTTTACTCGAGTTAAGCTCATTCCGAAAATCATTCCATCAAAACTATTTTCTAAGTCTTATTATAAACATTTTATACCATTACTTAGGTTCATATTCAGCTTATAACTTAAATTCCTACTTGATTTAAATCATGCAATACTCCAATACATAATTTAGTTCATTTGCATTTACTTAAAATCCAAAATTTATCAACCAATCCTTTAAACCATATTCAATTTTCTCACACTTAGGACGAATCTATTTATAACTCAAGCCTCGTTTTTCAAAAACCAATTAGTATTTCAATATCCAATCCTCAAATTAATTTATCCAACTAGTTTACTTCCCTTTTACTTAACTTACGTTAAGTTGCAATTCAAAAATCATCTCATTTATCTCGACCTGAGTTAACTTCACTTTTATAATTCAAATTCAGATTTTCATTTCTTTCAAATAAAATATTAGACAATCCAAACTTGGATTCCACTTTTCATTTCCTCTGGTTTATAAGTTATACAACTTATTATTCACAATTTCATAAATTCCATGCTAGAGTTTATTCCATTTAGTAATTATAACTTATAGTTATATAACCGCTTTACTATTCAAAAATATATTAACATCAATTTGGTATCATTTCCAATCCATAGTTTTACTTAACATTTCCTTTCTCATATACCATTTTCACAATTATAAGTTCAAAAACTTATTTTCTTCTGGTTTCACAAAGCATATAGTTGTGAAATTTCCGAATTCAAACACCCAATTTCATTTCAAATCATTTTGAAATCAGTATATATATATAGGTCTTTTAGTTTAACAAATGATTTCGTTGGAATTTTCAAGATCAATTTGGTTTTATCCAAAACAAATTCCTTTCAGAATTTTCAAAACAACACTCTTTTTATCAACAATTGCAAAACAAACAATCATGGTAGCAATATGTCACTTAAAACTCGAAAAGGGACACAGATAATTTTGTGTTCATCATCAGATTATTTTCTAGCGACTGAAGTGAGTTCAGTGCTTTCAATTTCTTATAAATCCCATTTAAAACAATTTCTGTTTAGAATATTTCAAAATAATAACACCATCATTTATTCCAAAATACTTTGGAAAACATTTCAAAACTTTCCAAGACTTTTAACTTTTTTAAATTGTGCTTTGAATCCAAATTTAGTTTAGCTCATTTGTATAAATCATTCTTACACAAATTCTATTCGGTTATATGTAACCATTTAAATTTTATAATCTTGTTTTGATTATAATAACATCAAAACACATCAATATACTACAATAATTCCAGGAAATTATTTCTTTATATCAAAAATATAATTTGGGTAAAATTATTTTATTTACCCCGCTTTAAAATAATACCGTGTCAATTTAACTGGTCCAAAGTTTAGAAACACCTATTGATACAGTTGTCCAGACCGTACCAACCAAAATTCATAAACACTCGACCGATAAGTCAATATGATATAAACCAATTTATATTTACTCACAAATACGCGCTCATATCTATTAATACACTTAAACTCATTCTAGGGTAGTGTTAACCCTATCTATAATGAGTATATCCTACCAAAGCCAAGGTTCTCGCTTAACCTTCAGCTCTGATACCAACTGTAGCGACCCACAAATCCATATCCTTTGAATCGACAATAAAATACATATGTCCAACCCAAAAAGCACAGAATGACTGAAGGTCATGGGAAGAAGAGAGAGGGTGAGAAGAAAGAAAGAGAAGAAAGAGAAGAAATAGAAGAAAACAAAAAAACACATAGAATATTAGAATCGCAGCGGAACAATTTATAATATATAATAACTGGTCTTTATATAAAAAGAATCTATAACAATTAATATTCATACATCATCAGAGTACAACAATCAAAAAATCAATTCTGGACAGTTATAATAACTAATCCTTACAAGTGCTGAATATACAACATAACACACACATAGTGGAAATAACCAAGTATGTGAAATACGCTTGAAATCCTGCGGCTCGTCTCCTGAGATCCATAGCATCCTAACCTGAATCAGTAATACTCGGTCTAACCCGAGCAATATAATAAAATAACATCCCAGTTAGTTTGGAAAACCAGCATGAGAAAATACACTTAATTAAAATTATTACAATTATCGAAATCCTTTAAAAATAAAGGTATCTGATAAGAGCACGCTACACATAAATATGACGAGTTTCCCTTACAATAACCAAAATAGTTTATATCAAAATCATCTGATATTATAATAGTGTCTATAGCAAATAAATTATAAAATAGCCGAATTGATTGTATCTCACGTTTCAGCATATTTGGGCACATCTAAAACCATACAGGCTCGTAGTGGATATTGGATTTCATACAATGACTGGGCTACTAGGGTACCGCCCATCACAGTACACCTCTAGAAAAATGTATCGAGATTGTACCTAATGATCCCTGCCAAAAAAGGACTGGCCTACCCCTTACTAGATAGTACTGAATATGTTATCACCTAGAGTATTGCCACCTTAATCGAGTGCTCTCTTTTCCATGTACAATCATATCCATAATTATAACATATCCAAGGATACCTAGAAAAGTGATAACATGCCCCACTTGGGTGCGACCCACTTAGCCCTGCAGCATCTCCCATGTTTTAGTCATTCCCGGTTGATGAGGCTTGAGGCTATGTTTACCTTTAGAATGACACTGATACTTGGAATGCTAACACTGCCTTCCAGACTGCGATGTAAATGATAGCATCCATCCATACAAGTTATTCTGGGTCTGAACAAACCAAATCTCCAAAATCACCGTTTTCGTTATCTTAACGATATCACAATTCGTAATGCTCAAATCAGATCGAAGTGGTTTTCAGATAATTAACTCCGACCCCGGTCTCTTCGAAAAGATTAACGAATTTGGCTAGATTTGATACTTAGTTATTTAACTATCAAAAACACACATAAGCAGTCACTATGCCCATATTATAAATTTTCCAAAATATTTGTTTCAAAATATCTTTAAAAGATATATATTCAAATATGTTCAAGTATATTCAATAATTGTAAACAATTTCAAATACTAATATCCATAATAGGATATTTTTGAATCATATCAATACATAGAAATAATTTCTTCCAATTCCATTTATGATTCAAAATTTGAAAATATTTCTACAATAACACAAAAAAAACCTTTTACAACGAGCAATGCCCATTGTGTAACATTCCCATTTTTTAAATAAAATTCAAATTGGTAACTAATTTAAAAAAATGAAATTAAATTGTAAACTAATTGGGTATTTTCTAAATTTAAATAAATATTGTGCCTGCTTAATTATAAAAAGATTGTAAATTGAATTATGGGTTTGAAATTCAAATAATATTTATTAATAACAATAGTAGTTCGAGATAATATGAATATTCAATAAGATATAATGGTTTAACTAAAAATAGGATTTGATAAAAAGATTTAATCTTTTATAAAATGTAAACATGAATAAAAGTGATTTGTATATAATATATAAAATAATATATTGGATATTGATTTTTATTGTGAATTTGAAATTCTAAATTAAATATCTTATAAATAAAAAAATTTGGATTTGAAAACTATATAATTTTATAGAAATTTGTTTTCTAAATTTTAAGAGACATATGTAATATATTTTGAAAGTTAAATTTTTATATTAATATAAATAATTTTAAAAAGTTGTTTAAAAGGTTAAATTTGTATTTTAAAGACATACATATTCCATATATATGTTCATTTCTTTAGTATAATTTGATTTCAAAACTCATCTTCTTATAAAGTTGTAAATATAAACATATGTAAATAAATATAAAGCTTGAGTATGAATATATCTTTTGAAAGTATAAGTTTAAAAAGGCCTAACAAATAGTTTGTATATTTATGAATTTAAAATGGAAAAACATTTACATATGATAAGATGTGAAATATAAATACTTTAGGGTGTAAAAAACAAAATACAAATTAAACGAGATAGGGGTTTAAAAAAATTTATAAAATTATTTAAAACAAGGATATAAACACAAAAAATTATTGTTTTGACAATTGTAAATTTTTAATATCATGAACATAGCAAGTGTAAACATAATTTATAAATGGAAAAATGTATTGTTTTTCTTTTCAAAAATTTATAATGAAAATAAACCTCAAAAATAAAGAAGTAACCAGGCTTCAACATCTTCATTTAATCAAAATTGAGAATTTAAAACAGAAAAGAAAGCCTGAAAACAAAGTGTTCAGTTTCAACTTGAAGCAAAGCAATAGATTCAATTAAGCAAAGCTAAAAACCCGATTCAAAAGTAAACAATGCAACAGACAAAACAAAGAAGAAAGATCAAAAGGAAAAAATCAAGAATCTGAAAGCAATTCAACAAGTATCAATTTCTAAATACAATCAAGTTTCAAAAACCTGAAGGCATGCAAGATTCAATTCAAAACCTGGAAGAATGCAACATGCCTGACCAAATCAAATTCATACCTGATTCAATGCAAAGATCAAAAGGCAAAGAAACTCAAAGCAAAGATCAGTTTTCAAATCAAACTGTTTTAACTTGAGGCAACTCAAACTTCAACAATTCTGGCTTCTCTGCTCTTCAATTTCATTTCTCTGTTCAAACATACCAAGGTGAGCAAACTTCTTTTTTCTGACCTCTAACAGATTATTTGTGAAATGAAGTTATGGAATTTTTTTTTGGATTTATGTGAATGTGTTGAATGCATACAGATATGTATATATCTGAGCATGTCTGTTTACAGGTATAAACATTCCTGTTTGAACACATACAAAAGAACATCACAAATTTAATATACATCTTCCCAAAGAAACATTATCAGACTAAGATTTTTGAATGAAAAAGGGTAGTTATAGTGTAATATTATTTTTAAAAATCACTACAAGTGTTAGGGTTGAACAATTTTCTCAAAAATGATAAAATCAGTAATAACCCAAAATCATCAGAAAATCAAGTATCTTAATTTCTGTTTTTGATTATACAATTAGATTTGAATCACAAATCAATGATTTTTTATAACTGTTTCAAGATTTTTAAGCAAGTAATTGGCGAGTTATCTCAAATTGATTAAAATTAGCATTTTCGTTAGACTCTGACCAATGACGATGAACCGTTCGTCGATTTCGTGTCTGGGTGTAGCTGGAGAGTTGTCGAGGCTAGGAAAAAATGGAGGGGAGTTTTCAGATGATCGGAGTGATCATAAATTGGTAAAATAGGGTTTTGGGTATGGGTTGTTCGGCAAGGTTTTGTAAAACAAATTCGTTGACCATGGTAGGTTATAGATGATCGGACCAGGGGGAAAGGGGTCGTGTGTCATCGGAGCAGCTAGGGTTGTGGTCGCGTGGCGTCCGGAGTTCTGTGGTGGTGGTGCTGGGAAGTTTCTGGTGGTTAGTCAATCTGTGTTGGGTTCCAGCTTTATTCAAACATACTCGATTTTGAATCTCAGACCCTTCGACGAATCTGGATGGATAAGTGGTTTGGGCAGGTCGTCGATGACCTGTAGTCGTCGACCTCGGTGATCAGAACGCTGGCAAACTCGTGTGCACGTGCACGAATTACCATTTGTGTCAAATGGCGTTGGTGTAGGGTGGTCTCGAAGAAGATCTCGGGTTAATGGGATCATGGCTCGAGTGGGTTGTCGGGTTCATTCGTGTAAATATAACAGTGGTATGTTTTAATAAAACAAAGTAAAAAAATAGGGGAAACGACTTGGGTTCGAGCTCGGGATTGTGTACATCTGGCTCGTGTTTGCACTCAGGAGTTTCCAAATGTTGACTCGGGTGGATTTTGAAAGAGCTTTGAAATTTAAAAATAAAACAAGTTTTAAATCATACTCTTGAAAACAATTTCTTTTATATGATAAAAGTTAAATTAATCATTGGTTGATAAAAGTTGTGTAGTTTTTTTTAACTTAAAATTAAGTGAGTTTTATTTTCTTAAGTTGTTTTGAAATAATTTTTAATAGCTTAATTAAATAGTTGATTTAATAGATAAATGGGTTATCTTAAAATAATATTTTAAATCATTTGTTGACTTAAAAGTTTTTTAGTTAAATTATATGATAATGATAATTTATTTAGAAGTAATAATTAATGTGACTTCTTGAAGGTTGATTATTTTAATTAAAGATTGACTAATTTATAAATCAGTAATCAAAGATGATAAATTTCTTAAAAATAATTACTTAAGTAAAAGTAATTAATTAATGGTTACAGCTAATTAAGTGATTATGGATAATCATTTATTGTAATTAATTAAATGTTAATTAATTCTGGGTTGATTAATGAATGAAATTAATTAATGAAAGTGATAAAAGGATGATGTATTAATTATAGGTTTACTTCCTTAATTATTTAAAGGATAATTAATTTGTGTGATTAGCTAATCAAGGTAATTAATTTAGGAATAACTGATTAAAAGGATAATTACATAATTAAGGGGTTAATCAATTTATTATTAATGGTTAATTGATAAATAATTTAAGGATAATTAATTAAGATGATTGTAATTAATTTATAACTAGGATTAGTAATCCATCTGATTTGAAATTATCAGATAACAAATTTATCTTCCTTATGGATGACTGTACTCTATTGAGCTGTTGTGAATTGTTTGATATCTCTACTATGTAATTCTGTGTGATGGATTGATATATTTGATATGTGATGTGATGCTATGTAATATTAAATGCTTTTTATTGAGCTGTTATATCTGTGATGATTATACTGTTGTATGAATATGAAAATCCCTTGGCCCGTAAAACAACTCTTGAATTTCGATGCGACAGGGGGTCGGATTCCAGTTGGTTATCCGAAACCCACATTGAATCATAATGATGAATATTTGTAACTGATAAATTTACTTTATCTGTGAATCTCTGAATAAGGATAAGCGTTGTAGATTATACTTCTTATCGATATTGCTATACTTAAATCTGTGATAATTGATGTTGTTGCACTATTGTGTAAAATCCCTGGACCACACTATACACAAACAACTATGGATTTACGAGGAAATCGGTTAAGGCACAGATTTTTGAAATGGTTATAAAAGTTGGATTTTGAATTCAAACGGTTTTGGAAGTGGAATTGGGTTAAAAGTGAAAAGCTTTTGAAAGGGAGTTTTCAAAGATAAAAGTTATTTTGAATAAATGGATTAAGTTTTAAAATTTAAACAGTTTGATTTGAATTTAAATTCAATATTTGAAATTGAATCCTATTGATTTGGGAATTTGAATTTAACCCATTTTTATACTTGAAGGGCTTTAGTTGTATAAATGTAATCGGACTTTCCGAAACGAAAACTATTTGTTTTCAAGTAATAATAGCTTTCATATAAAGAAAGGATTTCCAAATTGTGTTGAAAAGATTTCAAAAATGATTTTGGAAGCTATAATTGAATTTTTGTGAAAGCTTGTTGAACTTTGTTTTAAATTGAAAGGGTTTTTTAAAGGTGAATCTTTTGTTTAAAAGATTTAAGTGTGGGAATTGTTTAAACCATTGAAGGTTTTTGAAATGAATCTTTTTGTTTAAAAGATTTGTAAATGGTAATTTGTTAAACCATTTGGAAGAAAAGTTTTAGGTTTTACTTAAGTTTCCACAATTCCATTACAAGAAGTTTTACTTAAGTTTACTTAAGTTTCCACAATTCTATTACAAGATTTCTCTTATAAAAATCATATCCGTTAAATAAACCCCGTTTACAAATCTCGAGAGGATTTATAAATAAATTTCAATCATTCAGAACTATATATATAATAAGTATTTTTAAATAAAAGTAATGTACTTTTAAATCATGTTTAAGTAATTATTTAAAATATCAAAGCACTTTAAATAAACGTCGATAACTCATTTCCAATTCATTTTTTTAAATAAAACTAAACGATTTACAAAGCCAATTTTAAAAAAACTAGAATTTATTTCAATTAATATTAGATATTTGAAAAATCAACTTTCTGAAGTATTTCAATACTAAAACAGCATTAACTATATAGTTTAATAACTAAAAATCCCATTTCGAAACAATTTTAGTTCCTAGACAAAAATCTATTTGTAAAATCAAATATTACCGATTTTAATTTATAAATACCTCTCGATTCATATCACAATGACTACATTTCAATTTCATAATCATTCTCACATTTCATAAATAGATTCCACTTTTCCAAAATCGATTTCCATATTTAGATATAAATTTGCACTGTAAATTTATATTTCCTATTTATCAATTGATAATCATTTCCCTAATTTATAAACATCGTTCATAAATTTATACTCATTTCCAGTTTTTCTTTGTTAACTGCAGGTTTATATTAAATAAACTTCATTTATTAATCGATTTCTATTTAAAATTCCATTTCAAAATCTATTCCTTAACAAGTTCCAATTATAATCCAAATTCATTCAAAATCTCGATTACGACTTCCTTTCCCTATTTTAAGAAATTGCATGATAAACCATTGTTTTAAAATTCTCAATTTAAAATTCTCTATTTGAAATCCTTTTACAAATAGCTAAATAAGTATCCAAAATCAAATTATTTATTTTGTCCAACCCAATTCTTTTTAAAAAAATTCCAAAATTCAATATACATATATATATATATATTTTCATTTCCAAAATCGCTTTTGAATTCCATTTTTAAAATCAAAAATATTATTTATGGTATTTATAATATCCAAAATTAGGGTTGGTGCTATTATAACATCCAATATATCAAATCATACAACAATCCATAACTGATTATACAATCCCATCATATTTTACTATATATGAAACAATCAATATTTTTTTTAAGGAATCCAGCTGGATGCTTCCAACTTGTTTCCCTCCATCCATAGATGTTATATAACATAAAACACCAATCTCACTTCGAGATAGGATATCGTGGTAATATATGTTCATCCGCTATTATACGGGTTGCATAATGTCGCATCCGCTTCAATTGGCGTAAAATACATCCAACTACTAATATATATATATATATATATATATTGCTATACATAATATAACATTCAACTGATAAAAATATATCAATTCAACCAAGCATCCAATAATTAATTTTAAATTATTATAAATTAAATCCAGTAATCCAAAATGAGTGAGATTTACTCACCTTGCTTTTAAAGTCGCTTCCGCGTTTTGCTTCGTCTAAAATCAAACAAGCGTTTGATTTTAGCGCTAAATTCCAATAGCTCAAACATTTCCATAAACACACCATGATTAGTCTTAGGAGTGTAACCAACTCGAGTCAATATAGCCTTGTACTTAGAGTGTTGTAATATATATTGCTTCTCTTTTGCATCCATGATGTTAGCACTTGTCTTCCATTGGCTCATTAAAGCTTCTCGAGCAGCAATATCATTTTCAAACTTTGCGAAGGTTCTGCTGTCTTCCATATCTCTGACTGAAACCAAGTCAGCAACTTTGGCGATGACCTTAACACAGTCAACGACATTAGGCGTAAGCTTATCGAATCCCAACCCGATCGCATCTATGATCTCCTTAACCCCTTAAATACGAGCTCCACACTGCCTTTGAGATCGCTACAAAACTCCCAAGTCGCGACGCAAACAACCAGAGACCCCTTCCCCTGCATCATCGCCCCCCCCCCCCCCGGCACCCGATACCGTAACAACCTTCGACAAACTCGACGACAACCTTAAACTCGACAATCGATGAACCAAACTACCCAAACATCTAACCCTAGCTTTACGTCGAACAAAGCAATTCGCCACGCCTTGTCAAGCACCGCGACCACGTGCGCTGCTACGAATGATCCATTCCCTCGACGACTCGCGATTTAATTCGATTTTGATTTTTTTTAATTTCTGAGCTTCGATTTTTTAGAAGAAGAATAAGAAGGCATACACGTTTTAAAACATTGAGAAGGTAGCCCATATCAGAGAGTAGAGTGGCTGACATGGGCAAGGTCGGCTGTAAGGTTGACTTGAAGTTATATAATATTATTTAATTTTCAAAATATCTCATTTGCACAACTTAAAATCCTGAACCCTTATCAAGGCGTGCCGCTTAGGATTTCTAATGTTATACCCCTATTCCGAACGAAATGGAACAAGTTCCGGGACCTAATTCGATCGTATGTGGAAAATAGCTTTTATGAATTCAATTATTATACTAAATTTCCAATATTAAATTACAACGCGTTTCTATTCCGTACGACTAAAGGTAACTCCAAATGCCACGAAAACTGAAATCCGACACTAATACAGATTCAATGTAATTGGTTTCGTCGAATTCCAAGAGTGCGCCCCGGATCACTATTTTAACGCGTTGATTAAATCGACGATTATAAAAATTGGCAAAATCACTTTAAAGTCCACTTTTAAAAACTTACTAACTCAATTCTAATTCAAATAGAATTTATATCAACATTAGTAATTGTTTTCGATTCATATTCAACTCAAATTTCAATTTTTTACCATTTCCGTATTACGATAAATCGCTATTTTTGAAATTTATATTCATTCCATAATTACAACCAAAAACTTCATATTCAAAAATTAATTTCTATTCTAAATGAATATTTAAAATCAATAAAATATTCAAAATCAAATGACGGAAAATCCAAGTCGTTACCGAATGTCATACTATTGCACAAAAATTACGATTTAGGCTTATTCAAAAATAGAGCTTGCATTTTCAGTTTAGACCCTATGTTAAGAAAAAACTCATTATCTAAAAATTTGTAAATATAGTTATACCATTTGCATAAATATTTTATCAATTAATTCAATTTGAATCAAATAATTAAACACCATTAATTATAAAGTATCTCCGTGATAAACGTTTTAAAAATTTTCATTAAAAACCGACTAAAATATTGTGACTTTATCATGCAAAAATTGATAAAATCATGCTTTAATTTTTCTTATCCTAAAAATTATATGATTTTTTATTGTATTTCTTAATTTAGTATAAGATTTTTCCAAATGTACAAAAAATATATTCTCAGTTTCTTATTTCGGTACAAGATTGTGCTCTACTTTAGAATGACTAGTGGTACACAACATCTGAATTTTATTTATGACGTCGATATTTATCAATCTCAACACATACACACATATAACTTTGTATGTGAATAGTTTTGATTTGAATATAAAACTATGCTCATTCTTAAAAATGTCATTTGATACAACATCCAATACGTTAAACTAAAATTTCATGTATGATAATAACGTTTATCAGTTTCGAACACACACACATATAAACATATATATAACAATTTTGAGACAAGTAATAAATAGTTTTGATTTGAATATAAAACTATGTTCATTTTATTCAAAACTATGTTCATTTTTAAAAATGTCACCAAATACAACAAACCAAATTTCCGCTTGTTATACCAATAATTTTGAATTATATGTGTGTGTGTATAGGTCTTGATACATGATTTTAGCAGTTTTAACTTGAATGTTAGATGACGCTCATCTTTACAGTAACTTTTGATACAATAAACTTAAATTTTGTTTGTGATATTGATATTTATCAACTTTGATGTATGTGTGTGTGCATATTTGTATACTTCATTCTAATACACACTCACCACAACAAGACATCCGTTTCGCAACTTGCAATGACCGTTGTAATAAGCTTATTACAATGGTTAGCCAAAAAACATAATATGCAAAATTGTAATAGGTGAAGGCTTGGCGCAACAGTTAGGTCACCCGCACGGTGATTTGGGCTCTTAGATTTGATTCCGTAAAGAGCCTTTTCGCAAGGAGAAGGAAAGACTGCATATATTATCGACCTTTTCAGAGTCCGATACTATGCGGGAGCCTCGTGCATTGAGTTCCACCTTTTTTGAAACGTTGTAGGGAACCTTTGTAATAAAACTTTATATAATTATTTTTGTTCGTTGTAATAGGTCTTTTGCAAGTGTTTTTGTCAGTTGTAATAGGTCTTTTACAACTTTTTTTTTACCAATTGTTAAAAAATGCAAATTAAAAGAAATCCATGCATTACTGCAGCACACGCCTGTGGATTTAATATCATTTTGCAACTGAAATGAACATTGCACTAGTAACAAGAAAAATCATCCACATTTACTAAAAATAACGTGACATTCCAAAATGTCAAAAATAAACCATATTCACATTATTCATAATGTTAACATAGTTACAAATCATCAGGCCTAAGCTAACATTAAGAAAATAGCATAATATAATTGTATTGTAGTTTTCTGAAACTTGTAACAAACAGATAACAAAAAGGCATTCCAAGTGCATATAGATTGACTACATTTGTAACTATACAAGTGATGATTGTGTTGTTTTCTAAATATATTATCTAGTTGGTAAACAAACCTCACACCCAAGTTTGACACCTATTTCTCTCGAGATACACAAGCAACAACACTCATGGCATTAACTTTCTTGAGATACCTAAGAAAGGTATTGAATATCACGAATGAATTCACCAATAGATTCAAAACTTATTTCCAGAGATAAAAACCGATTTTTTTAAATAGATTAGAAAATTGTATACATTGGTGATGCGCTTCTAAAAGTGACTTAAATGGGTGAAATTTCCAATTGCAGTATCATCATTCCTAGAAGTTGAAGGCTTCTTCTGATAGTACTCATTTAATAAGCTTGCAACTGTTAAGATGTCTCTAGTTAATACAACTGTCATCACAATTGATCTGTATTACATTACCTTTCACTAGTTAAATTATATGTAACAACAACATTCCATCTTTTTAAAGGAAATCCATCTTGTAGAGACAGGCTGATCATCTTGCTGTATCAAGTGGCAATAAGTAGGGATCAACATAGAATGTAACTACTAAAAGTGAAATTATGATAAGAATATATGAATGATGCTTGTTTTCAATCTCATAAGTTGTGATCTTTTCTTGCTAGGTACCTGCATCTGTTGGTAAAGAGGGAAACTGTCCTGAAAACAAAACTGAAGCCTCTGTTTTCAACTCCATCTACAATCTTACATCCCCGTCCTTCAATGGTTCTGACATCAGCCGTTAAATCAGGTACAAACACTACAACATCAGCAACATCGACACAGACTGTATGCATAGATGACTCTTCTGTGGCTTTCTTGCAGGATATTAAAGAAACGGGTATAACTGTGTAATACAAGGAAAAATTCAAAGAATGTGCATGTTAAAACTCACTCCTTATAGGTCATAACTAACCAACTATAAATAGTAATCTTTGCTCTTGGGATTGACATTTAACCGACTTAACCTATTTAACCGATCGTACCCGAATTGTTTTAACCGAATTTCGGTTAACCGACCAAAGTTAACCGACAAAAGTCGGGTCGGTTTGCGGTTAATAACATAATGCATTTCGGTTAACCGTTAACCGAAACAAATTTTATTTGTATTAAAATTTTACCACCCGGCACACCCAGTAAACCACACCACTTATATTTATGCTTCTGCAGCCGCTTGCAACTCATTTTCATCTCGTTCCACTTCCAGTAGAAGAAATAAAACCCTAACCTACTGATTTCAAAAGCCTAAACATTCCTTCAAAATTCAGATCGACCCACAACACATCGTTGCCTTCGTCTTACTTCCATGCTACCGGGCGCCCATCAGCTTGAGCTATAATGAATGCTAGTAGAAAGAGGAAGATTGTCAGTTTTAATTTTAACGGTTTTATATAGTTATTATTGTGTTATACTTTTAGTTTGATTGAATCCATAACATTTTTTATTATTGATAGATTCTATGATATTTATTAGCAAGTGCAGTAAACTATGTTTAGGTTACAAATACTTTCAATTGTTTTGTGTGGAATTATTCTAAAACTGTGTAGTAGATATTAGGTTCATTGTTTGCTAGAAAGTGTATATTAAAAGATTGAATTAACTGGAGTTGGATAGAGTTATTTGAGGCCGGTGGTTGATCCATGATTTACACAGCTAATTTTGTAGGGAACCTTAAGGACTGTTGTACTTAATAATTATTTCTAACTATTCAGTATTATATTATTTTCTATCTAATGTTATATAAAAGATAACATGTATATGGAATTATAAAAGATTGTCAATTCCAACATGTAAGCTTGTTTGGTTTTGTTATTCTTTGGACACTTGATTTAAGTGGACACATCGTTTATGTGATAACGGAGTTGTGGTATAACTACCATTTACTCTTTTAAAGAAATTGTCTAAATTATGGCTGTTATATATGATAGCCTTGTATATTTTTTAGTAGTGTATTATCTCATTCAATGTTTCATATCTATCTATAGGTTTCTTCATTTTCACATCATTACATATATGTATTTTCATATAAGCCTGTGTGACAGATTTACAACCATTATGCTTAGTGCTAAATGTTAGCAGACTTTTCCAGAACTCTTACAAATGACAATATTGATAAAACAATTGATTTTGAAAGAAGGGTTTGTCAATATCTTTAGAATTGGATACTACTACAGTTTAAATTAGCAAATTCTGTAAATATTTTAGCATACAACTTGTTGCATATATATATTCAAATAAGTACGTCTTATGAATTATAACTAGTCAGTTTTGTTGAATTTGGATGATTCAAATATTCGTTAAAAGGAAATAAACTGATTAATTGATTCAATCAAATCAATTAATTTAACTGATATATGGAAGGATATTTTGAATGAAATTAATTAATTAGTCAATCAATTAATTAGTCAATGTATATCTGCTATATGAAGAAATAAATAATTAGGCATGAAGAATAAAGGAAAGATATGAAAACGAAGATTACGCCATCTATTTGTACCAAAATCAAATCACACAAATTGGAAAGATATCTGGGTAATCGGAAAATTAATTTGCTTAATCTCCAAGCAACCCTTCATTATCAAGTCTATATAAATGAAGGAACTTTACCTTCATATGAACAAGCAAGTATAGTATCCACCATTATTCTTTCCTCTCTCTTTTGTACTCTTTTCTTTAGTGAAATAAAAAGTTGTTGGGTCTCCGTGGACGTAGGATATTCATATCCGAACCACGTTAAATCTTCTGTGCCTTCTATTTCTGTTATTTTTTTCGGTGAGACTGCATAATTCTTTTTAAGTGTCATTGGTATCTAAATAGGCAATACTAGATTCTGAATAAATAACCGCTTCCGCTCAAATCAAAAAAAAAAATCACTACAATTTGGTATCAGAGCTAGTGTTATTGTTCCTGTTTGGATATTAATGACTACTTCTAGTAAGTCTGTTGGCAGATCTGGTGTCAATTATGGAGTAGCACGTTTTGATGGAAAAGGAGATTTTGGTACTTGGAAGATGAAGATGGAAGCTGTATTGAAGAAGGAGAAGACTTACAAGGTTGTTTCTGCGCCTGAGAAATTGAAAGGTATTGATGCAGCTGATTTGGAAGAGATGGAAGATGAAGCTCTTACAACAATCCAGTTGAGCCTTTCGGATGTAGTTCTTAGAGAATTCTCTCAGAAGAAGAATGCGAAACAATTATGGGATGCATTATCGGATGCATATCAAGACAAGTCTCTCACTAATCGAATTATTCTTCAGCAACAACTTTATTCGTTCAAGATGAAACCTGGAGCCGATCTCATGGAGCATGTAGATGCTTTGATGACTTTGATTATGAACCTTAAGGCAGCGGAAGTTGATATTACTGATGAGGCTCAAGCTGTGATCCTCTTATGTTCCTTGCCTAAGGAGTATACTGCTTTTGTTTATTCCATGATTTATGGCCGCAGTAAAATTAGCCTGTCTGATGTAAAGGCTGGTCTTCATAATGAAGTATTAAGAGGTAGATTGGCGAGCACTAGCTTGGATAGTTATACCGAAGGCTTATCTGTTCAGAGAGGTATAGGCCAAAGCAGGTCGAAGAAAGGTGGAGGACGAAATTATTCACGGTCTCAGTCTAGGGGGCCTAAGAATTTGACTTGTCATTATTGTAAGAAACCAGGACACTTCATAGCACAATATCCCAAGCTTGAAGGTAGAAGAAAAGATCCAAAGCAAGCCTCAGCTTCTACAGCAGTGAAATCAGATACATAAAGTGACACCGATGTATTTACAGCTTCTAGCTCTTCTGGGAAGAGCAATTTATGGCTAATTGATTCTAGCGCATCCTATCATATGACACCTAATAGGAACTGCTTTTCCACTTACTGTGAAATTGATGAAGGAGAAGTTCTGATGGGTAATGATGCATCTTGCTGTATGGTTGGTGTTGGTAGCGTGATGATTAGGATGTTTGATGGTGTTATTCGTACGATCACCGATGTTAGACATGTACATGATTTGAGGAGAAGCTTGATTTCTGTTCGGGCGTTAAGTAGACTTGGCTTGAAGATGTAGTGGAAGGAGAGAAAATGAAGATATCGAAGGGTTTCATGATTGTTATGAGAGGTGTGAGGGCAGGAAATCTTTATCTATTAAAGGACACAACTGTAATTGGTGAATCAGCTTCTGTTACATCTGTTGATTCAGATTCTTCTAGATTATAGCACTTACGGATGGGTCACATCGGTGAGCGCAGCATGGATGAGTTGAGAAAACGAGGATTGATTGATGGAGTTCATCATTCAAAACTTGGTTTTTGTGAAGGGTGTGTTCTTGGAAAGCAGACGAAGATTTCTTTTGGTACAAGAGAGCATAAAGCAAAAGCTGTCTTGGAGTATGTTCATACAGATGTCTAGGGTCCCTCCTCTTGTCCATCTTTAGGTAGAGCCAGATATTTTGTTTCATTTATAGATGATTTCTCTCGTAAAGTATGGGTATACTTTCTTCAGTCAAAGAGTGAAACCTTTGCTAAGTTTCGGAAGTGGAAATCTATGGTTGAGAAGCAGTCAGGGAAGAAATTGAAAGTTCTCCGTTCAGATAATGGCGGTGAATTTGTATCACAGGAATTCATCGATTATTGTGAGTCTGAAGGCATTAAGAGGCATTACACCACACCAGGAGACCCCCAGTCTAATGGAGTTGCAGAAAGGATGAATTGGACATTATTGGAGAGGACAAGATGCCTTAGACTGACTGCTAAATTGAAGAAGGGATTTTGGGCTGAAGCATTATCTATGGCGGCTTTCCTCATCAACCGCACACCTTCCACTGCCATAGATATGATGATCCCTGTAGAATTATGGAAAGGAGAGCATGTTAGCTATTCATTTCTCAGAGTGTTTGGTTGCCCAGCTTATGTGCATGAGAGCAAAGGGAAGCTAGAACCTAGAGCTCGCAAGTGTATTTTTCTAGGTTATAGGAAAGGAGTGAAGGGATATAGGTTATGGTGTTTTATTAGCAAGAAGATCGTTATGAGCAGGCATGTGACTTTTGATGAGAAGGCTATGTTGAAGGTGGAGCCTTCCTCATCGGATGACAATGAGAGGACATGTGAAGAATACCAGACACAAAGCAAGTCATCTGTTGATTCTTTCCATAGACGTTCAAATGGTGTTTCCGATGACACCGTGGTTGACGAGGATAATATCGATGTTGGTACAGAGGATCAAACTCAAAATGGAGCTCATTCGAAACCTAGGCCTGTCAGACAAAGAAGAAAGCCTAAAGTGGCTTGATGAGTTTGTTGGATTGAGCATCGAAGATATTAATTTCGATGATATGGCAACATATGCTTTGAATGTTGTCCATGATGAGCCCTGTGATTATAAAGAAGCTATCGCATCAGTTAACAGTTCCAGTTGGTTAGTTGCTATGGAAGAGGAGATTGAATCATTACAGAGAAATCATACTCGGGATTTGGTGACTCTTCCCACTGACAAGAGAGCTATTGGAAGCAAGTGGATCTATAGAGTGAAAGACGGCAAAAATGGTAATCTCAGATACAAGGCAAGGTTAGTCGCAAAGGGGTATGTTCAGAAGAAAGGGGTAGAGTATCATGATATCTTTGCTCCAGTGGTTAGGCATACTTCTATTCGTATTTTTTTGGCATTGGTTGCTCATTATGATATGGAATTAGAGAAACTAGATGTCAAAACTGCATTCTTGCATGGTGATCTGGATGAGGAGATTTACTTAAAGCAGTCGGAAGGGTTCATTGGTAGTAGCAGGCCAGATTATGTTTGCAAACTCAACAAATCTCTATATGGACTGAAGAAGTCTCCTAGACTATGGTACAAGAGGTTTGATAAGTTTATGCTTTCACAAGGATACTCCAGAAGTTTCAAAGACCAGTGTGTTTATTTCAGAAGATCTGACGGTGATATGATTTATTTGTTGTTATATGTTGATGATATGCTGATTGCATCCCGGAGTATGGTCAGAATTAAGGAGTTGAAAGCGGAGCTCAGTAGAGAGTTTGACATGAAGGATTTCGGAAAGGCACACAGAATATTGGGTATGGAGATAAGCAAAGATAGAAAGCGGAGAGAGTTAAGGTTCACTCAAGCGCAGTATATCGAGAAGGTCCTCGCTCGACTTGGAATGGAGAAAGCTAAACCGGTTGGCACTCCATTAGGCTCTCATTTTAAGTTGTCAAAAGACTTGTCTCCCTCATCGGAAGAAGACAAGAGGTATATGACTAATATACCTTATTCTAGTGCTGTTGGTAGTCTTATGTATGCGATGGTGTGCACAAGACCAGATTTGGCCCTTGCAGTGGGTGTTGTGAGTCGATATATGTCTAACCCACGCAAAGAGCATTGGCAAGCTGTGAAGTGGATTCTTAGGTATCTTCGAGGCACTTCTTCGGTGGGCTTGTTATATGGTGGAGTGGATGGTGACATCTTTCTTAGAGGATACTGTGATTCTGATTACGCTGGGATAAAGATGCTAGGAAGTCAGTGTCGGGATATGTTTTTACACTTGGCATAGGCTCGATTTCATGGTGATCAAAGCTGCAACCTATCGTAGCTTTATCGACTATCGAAGCAGAGTTAATATCGATTGTGGAAACAACAAAGGAAGGATTGTACTTACTTCAGTCGTTGGATGATCTTTCAATGGTGCAACGGACAGTAGAGCTATTTTCAGACAGTCAGAGTGCGATTCATCTTGTAGAAAATCAAGCTTATATTTCACGGACGAAGCACATTGATGTTAGGGGTTTCTTTCTTATGCTTAGGAAGAACGAAGAAAGATCAAATTGTTGAAGGTGAGTACTTTGGATAATCCTTCAGATATGATGACAAAGTCACTTCCTAAGAACAAGTTTGAGCATTGCTCAAATTTGATCAGTTTGATACCTGTTACTTGAGCCCCATGGGGCGCTTGCCCAACAACTTATATGTTGATTACTTGATGATAAGGTGATGAAGAGAGATTGTTATATTTGAATAAAGGTGGAGTGTTGAATTTGGATGATTCAAATATTTGTTAAAAAGGAAATAAACTGATTAATTGATTCAATCAAATCAATTAATTTAGCTGCTATATGGAAGGATATTTTGAATGAAACTAATTAATTAGTCAATCAATTAATTAGTCAATGCATATCTGATATATGAAGAAATAAATAATTAGGCATGGAGAATGTAACAACCCCCAATTTCATACCATTCAAATCGACAATAATCCACACATGTCAGACTTGAATGATGCGAAATAACAGATTGTAAATAAATTTGGAGAAAATAAAATCAAATATACAGAATCACAGACACAGAACAATCAGAATAACTCGCAGCGGAATATAAAATAACATAGTAGTTCACGAAGCTACTATAACAGAGTCTCAAACCAAATACATAATATAGTCTGAAAACAGCATAATAGAAATCCCAAATACATAGAAGTTCACTAATACATGAGATAAACTAATACAGCTGAAACAGTAATAGAAATATATGCAGATAAGCAGAAACTCCAGTGAAAGACCAGCTACA
Organism: Allium cepa; assembly: GCA_030765085.1. Taxonomy (NCBI): domain Eukaryota; kingdom Viridiplantae; phylum Streptophyta; class Magnoliopsida; order Asparagales; family Amaryllidaceae; genus Allium; species Allium cepa. Next base: position 182,684,102 of record CM060940.1, read on the forward strand.
GGAAGAGAATCCAAAGCTGTGAAAAATCAGGCTGACCCGAGCGTAAAGCAAAACACAAAACACTCGAGTCAGGACAATATATACTTATATAATCTAAACCAACTCAAGTGAACTGTAATAAAGATACAAGTAACTTAAAAGATGCCTGGGACCGCCCATCCTCTAAGGATCCGTTAAACTATTTACTATATAGTAATATTTCGCTATTATAATAATGACTATAGTAAAATAAACATACTTTTAAATAGCATTCCGGGCTACCCATATCACCCTTCACACATAATAGTCCCGGTAGTCCATCCAATATCATGCCATCTCCACTCCGGGTGACTGTCATAGGATACCACACGGGCTATGAGAGAAAAACAAACTCGTAGTAAAGGCTCGGTATGGTAGGTGACACGGCACACAAGGCAATGCCAGGGTAGATATACCAATTACGCACATGGGCTGGTGGTAACGCAGCAGCCACATACGCCCACCCTGAACAACACTCCAAAATCAAGGGGTGCACCCAATCGATCACAGCAGTAATAGAATGGTATCGAAGAAGTGTGTTCAGCCAGAGGTGCTACCTCCTTTGGCTCGAGATCGCTCCTGTTTTAGCCACCTTATGCTAACTCACGGGAGTTAGGTCCATGAAATGTACCTTAGGAACGTCGTCACCATCCTACATCATTCTGGAATCTCCACCGCGTACACAGTTGTTAAAGTGGCTTTCGGTATCGACAGAGAGTATGTCCATATCCGATCCCGAACTCTTCAACAACCAATCGTTATTCTAACCCGTAGTTATAATTTCAAAATGGTATTTATTTCTCAAAATCCAATATCATTTCAAATCCAATTCAAAATATCAAACTTATCATTTCATTTGAAAAACATATTCATTTTATTCAATTTAAAAATACCATTTCAATTCACATTTCAAAATAGTTCAATTCCAAACAAATTACTTCATTTAAATCATAAATAAAATAATGAAGTTATTACATTTAATAATTAAATTTCCAAAATTTTCAACTTCAACATTTCATTCATTCACTTAATTTTATCAAAACAGTGAAAATTCAACTTTCGCAGCATTTGGAAAATGCTACAGAAAGTTATATTCAAAACAGTTCAATTTAACAAAAGACAACGATTTAAAATGCTGTAATATAGTTAAATTAGTTTCAAAGAAAACTTAGTTTAAATCCAACAATTATAGCATTAAAAATAAAATGCTATAATAGCCTTTAATTCAATTTAGCTATTTGGTTCACTTATCGACTACAGCATTTACAAATGTTGCATTATCATTTATATTAGATAAAATAGCATTTCAAAAATGCAGTTAATTAACTTCAAAATTTCAATATAATTTCACAACAATTATATTTTCTATGAATCACTTTTAACTTATAAAATCACATATTCTTACTTTTATAACCATCATTTAATTTTCTTTAATTACATGATTTCATAAAGTCAAATTTGCATTTAAAAATTCATATTTAACACTAATTCACTTATTAAATTGCAATGTTCAATTTTAAATTCCTTACATTAAATTTTTACCTAAACTTAAGTTCAAATTCTCAAATATAACTTAGTTTTATTTTTATTTACTTAACTAAAAATTCACTTTTAAGTCAATTCCATGAATTTCCAATTTTAGTTATATTTCAAAATTTCAACTTAAATATTCATTCATTTCACATTTCAACTTTATTAAAAATCATTAATATGATATAAAATCACTTTAAATTCATTTAAATTCAAATTATCATAAATTTATCATGATTTCATATTCAACTTAATTTCTAGTTATAATTAAATCAAATTTTCCAAAATAACTTACATTCAAAATTTTCTAACTTTTTCATTAATTTATTTCACTTATAATTGTTCAGAAAATCAATAATATTTTACAAAAATCTTTTTTAATTATATTTAAATCAAAATAGTTTAATATTTACATTTCTAAAATAATTTTAAATTTTTAGAAAAACATATATTAACCACGGGTCTGTATATAATTTTCTATACTAGGAAAAGTGATACGGGTAATATATCATTTCAACCCGTAATTTACAAACAAAATCCAGGTTTTATCATTTCGAACCCGCAGTCCCAAGTAAATGAAATAAATTGAAAATCATTCAGGCCTATCATTTCAGCCCATAACGATTTTCCCTTATTCTAAAGTCCGTTCGGGTATGTATCATTTCAACCCATAGTGATTCTAATCTAAAGGGAACTTGCAGTGTGATATACTGATAAAATATACAAAACAATAATAATATAACAGTGACATATGATATAATTAGTGTTTAGTCATGTGTGAACATCATATAATAGTGACATAGCAAATAAAATATGGTGATGCAGTTTACATATTCACAAGCGACCGATTTACTATTCATATAAGTATAAAACTGTCTGGTGAGAATAACTCACTAGTTTGAGCTGATGACCCAACGACGAATTTCACAAACGGGATCTACAAAAGCACAAAAGCACGAAACAGATTCTAATGGAGGAGCCAAGTGTCAAATTCCTTGGATACACATCAAACAAAAACAATATAACAACGATGAGTTTCAAATCAACTACGATCAAAACTACACTAGAATAGACTGCACAGAATAAAATAGAAATGCTTGCACTTGCTTTTAACCTTTACTAGGCTCAGCCATAAGGGGAAATACAACATAATTGCAGGTGTTTGGGTCTGGTTTGTGTGAGTATGGGTTCGGCCTACATGTTGGAATGATGGTGTGAAGGTGGGTGAAGGCAATAACACACATAAGCATGCATACATGAATTGGGTCAAGGATTTGGGCTCGGCCCAGGCCCTAGGTGTCATGGCCAGAGGAGTGGGGTCCACTGTGGTGGTGTGGATGTGGGTGCTGGAGGTGCTGGAGGTGGTGGTGGTGTGGTAGGTGGTGGCTAGAGGGGTGGTGAGATGATGGAATGAGAGTGGTGCTCGGTTAGGCTAATATGAAGGGTGTTTTGAAACTTTTGTGGATATGCTTCAACAAGGGGGTTCATGGCTTGGGTGGCTAGTGAGGAGGAGGTGCCGGTGGTGTTCATCTGGTTTTGGAGGCGGCTAGGCAGCAAGGGAGGCATGGCCGATCCTAAAAGAGGTGAAAGCATGTGCAAAATCAAGCTAGAAATAAACGATGTAAATAGAAAAAGAGAAAAGAAATAAAGTTTTACCGAAATCTTCAAGCAAGGATGGCCGAAATTTTTTCTCAGGAAGGAGGAAAGAAAGATATGTGAATTGAAAATGAGATAGTCGGCTGAAATGTGGGGAGTTATGGCAAGAGAAATGAAGAGTTGTGAGGAAAATGAAGAGGTGAAATCCAAAAGGGCAAAAGGCAATTCAAAAGTCAAAACCCTTTCATATTTCTTTATTTTAATTATATAACTTTATATTTCTGGAAATAATAATAATCCCAGATAAAATTTCGAAAATTTAACAAAATTTAAAAATTTATATATTATTTATTAATTATATAAAGTTAAATTAAGAAAAATAGCCAAAAATAGTGAACTAGACTAGAAAATTTGAAATTAAATAGAATAAATTTTAGAAAATTCATATGAGCTTGTAAAATATTTTTAAACATAAATAATAACATAAAATAAAAATAAATTCACAAATTAAATATGTAAAATTTAATTTAAATATTGTTTTTAATGAAGAAAATAGCAGAAAATAGGAAAACAACCCTTAAAAATAGGAAATAAATACAGTAAATTTTGGAAAAATTCTATTATCATTTTAAAAATATTTAGAGATGAAATTTAACAAATAAAACAAATTTAAAATAAACTAAAGAAATTTATAGTCAAAAATCTAGGATTGTTACACTCTCCCCCATTCAAATCTTTTCGTCCTCGAAAAGAACAGAAAGGAAAAAAATAAGAGAAACAAGATAGAAAAACAAAATAGTACCTGAAAAAAATAATTCCGGATTCGAAGCACGAATGCTCTCCTCCGCTTCCCAGGTACAGTCTCAATCATCAGTACTCCACTGTTCTTTGACCAGATTAACAGTTTCCTTCTGAGCTGCTTCGTATCTCTACCAACAATACGAAGTGGCTTCCTCTGAACAGTCAGGTTAGGCTCAATATCCAAACTATCAAGTGCAAAAGGCTGGACAATAAGAGATGGATCATGAAGATGACGGCGAAGATGCGAGACATGGAATACATCATGCACTCCAGAAAGCTTCTCGGGCAAATCCAGACGATAAGCCAAAGAACCAACTCTTTCCACAATGCCGAAAGGACCAATGAACCTAGGAGAAAGCTTCCCTCTACGACCAAATTGAATGACATTCCTCAAGGGAGAAACCTTAAGGAACACCTGATCACCAACAGAAAATTCCAAATTCCGCCTACGCCTATCGGCATACTTCTTCTGTCTATCCTGAGCGACTCTCAACCTCTTCTTAATCTCCTCAACTCTCTCATAAGCTTCCAAAATCAATTCAGGACCAAGAACCAAACGATTACCGGATTCAATCCAGCAAGATGGAGATCTGCAAGGTCGTCCGTATAAAGCAGCAAACAGAGACATTTTGAGACTGACCTGAATGCAAAGATGGAATGAGATAGATAAAAAGATCAAGAATAGACTGAAAACAGAAGATAAGATTATACCTGACAGCTATTATTGTAGGTAAATTCGGCAAGATGGAGATAATCTTCCCAAGATCCTCTATAGTCAAGCGCACAAGCATGAAGAAGATCCTCGAGAATATGATTTACTCTTTCCGTTTGACCGTCGGTCTGAGGATGGTAAGAAGTGCTCAGATTCAAACGAGTACCCAAAGATTCCTGAAAAGCCTTCCAGAACTGACTAGTAAAAATAGGGTCACGATCATAAACAATACTGAGAGGAACACCATGGAGATGAACGATCTCTCTCATGTAAATCTTAGATAAACTAGAAGCAGAACGAGTAGACTTGACCGGAATAAAATGAGTGGACTTGGTCAGTCTATCAACAATAACCCAGATACTCTCATTGCCCTTCCGAGTCCTCGGTAAACCATCGATGAAATCCATGGAAACCTGTTCCCACTTCCAATTGGAAATCTCGAGGGGCTGCAACAAACCAGAGGTCTTCTGGTGATCGGCTTTGACTTGCTGACAAGTCGCACACCGACTAACAAAGAAAGAAATATCCCTCTTCATCCCCTTCCACCAATAAAGCCTCTTCATATCCTGATACATCTTCGACACACCAGGATGAATAGAAAGTCTGGATCGATGATTCTCCTGAAGCAACTCCTGCCTCAAACTATCAACTTTCGGAACACAAATCCTGCCATTAATCCTCAATATCCCTCTATCATCAATCTGAGCTCCACTACTACCACTACTACCACCAACTCTACTACGAATGTCCTCCTTCATCAATCTAAGCATCTCATCCTCATCCTGCTTAGCCATAATCCAATCCAGAAGAGGAGAAGAAGAAACAACCAGCTGACACAACAAAGCCTTCTTCCGACTCAGAGCATCGGCCACAACATTAGCTTTACCGGGAGTATAGTTAATGTCGAGGTCGTAAGAAGCCGGAAACTCAAGCCAATGAACTTGCCTCTGATTCAGATCCTTCTTGGAGAAGATATATCTCAGAGACTGATGATCTGTGAAAAGATCAAACTTGGTTCCAAGAAGATGATGCCTCCAAAGTTTCAAAGAAAAGACAATAGCAAGTAACTCTAAATCATGAGCATCATAATTTGCTTCGTGGGTTTTCAACCGACGGCTGGCATAGGCAATAACCCTACCATCCTGCATGAGAACAGCACCCAAACCCTCACGACTAGCATCAGTATAAACTGTAAATCCCTCACTTCCATTCGAAATAGTAAGAACTGGTGCGGAAGTTAGCTTGCTCTTCAACTCACTGAATGCAGCCTTACACTGATCACTCGAGACAAATATGGCATTCTTTCGAGTAAAAGCTGTGAGAGGTGCATCAATCCGAGCAAAATTCTCAATGAATCTCCGGTAATAACCAGCAAGGCCCAGAAAACTACGAATATCAGATTGAGTCTTTGGAGTTTCCCAGTCCTAGAATAGAATCGGGAGAAAATAAGGACAACAGGAAAAAAATAGAATTATTAAAATGATAGAGAAAGAGAAGAAAGAAAGACTTACATTGATTGCAGCAATCTTAACTGGATCAACAGAGACTCCATTGCTAGAAACAATATGCCTGAGATAACGGACTTCATCCTTCCAGAAATGGCATTTAGAAAATTTAGCCTTTAACTGATGATTTCTGAGAGTCTCAAGAACATATTTCAAATGCGACTTATGCTCATCCTTAGTCTTAGAGAAGACAAGGATATCATCAGCAAAGACTAGCACAAATTTATTAAGCACATCACGAAAAACACGATTCATCAAATCAACAAAGAAAGCAGGAGCACTTGTCAAACCAAAAGGCATGACTAACCATTCATAAAATCCATTCTCAGTGCGGAAAGCAGTCTTGGGAATGCTATCCTCGGCAACCCTGAGCTGATGAAAACCTGTGGCAAGGTCAAGCGAGAGAAAATAGTGGCACCATGAAGCTGATCAAACATATCGTTTATACGAGGCATTGGATATCTGTTTTTCATAGTGAGCTTCTTCAGCTCCGTATAATCAACACACATCCGAAGCGAACCATCAGATTTGGTGACCAAAACCGCCGTAGCTCCTCATTCAGAAAAACTAGGCCTAATCAGACCTTTGGAAGATAAGTCTTCAATTTGCTTTCCCATCTCAACCTTCTCGCGGGGTGCCATTCTTCTAGGAAGAAGAACAACAGGTCGAGCACCAGGAATAAGATCAATTCGAAAATCAATTTCCTGCTTCGGAGGTAAAGAAGTGACTTCACCAAATACATCGGGATATAGTCTAACCATGGGAGTAGAATCAAGGTCACTGGGAGAAGAATCCAAAGAATATATAAAGTTGCCAGCAAAATCCTGAGGCATGCGGCACTGAATAATCAAGGCACTCCTATGATCGTCAAAGAGAGGAACATACCGGGCTTTACAAGAGATATGAGCATCATGATTCACTAACCAATCCTGACCAAGCAATAAATCAAAAGCATCGAAGCCCAAAATATAAAAATCACCACTAAAGCGATGATCAGAGTGGAGAAGTTTCACTTCTCGACAAATCCTATTAATGTTAGCAGGACCCCCAATAGGATTTGAAACACATAATGGAACAGAAGCATACTCAGAAGAAAGGAGATGCTTAAACTTATCACACAAATCAATAGAAATAAAACTATGTGAAGCACCAGTATCAAACAACACACGAACAGGATGATGAAATAAAGTAAATGAACCCTGGAGTGTACCTTGGTCATCACTAGGAGCAAGGGCAGGTGGAGGAACTGGAGATGAGGCAGAAGTGACAGAAAATATACCAGAAGGAGTACCCCTCTGCTGGGTAGGGCAATCTTTCTTAAAATGACCGGGCTAGAGACAGATATGACAGAGATCACCCCTAGCCGACTGAGCGGGTGGAGGAACAGCAGCACCAGATAAAGTGGGACATCTATTGGCATATTACCCTCTCTGATCACACCTAAAGCAAGTGATGGAGGAGAGATCAACTAGTTGCCTCTGAGAAGGAGCAGATGATGAAGATCCCAAACCCGGACGCTTCTGCCAATTCTTCTTCTGCTGCTGGAAGTTTGGCTTACGCTTCTTGGAAACTACAGAGGAAGACTGAGCACCAGAAACAACAGGACCTTTAGATGTGGGATTCTCATAGCGAATAGCCATATCCATGAGCTGGGTGAAAGAACCGTGAACATGAGAAATGAGGCGACTATAATACTCTGGACGAGCACCAGCGATGAATTTCTCATTCTTCTTGAGAGAAGTGTCAATAAGGCTAGGACGGAACTTGGAAAGTTCATTGAACTTCCTCTCATACTCAGCAAAAGACATGGTACCCTGCTTCAAATCCATAAACTGACGATAAAGCTGAGATTTCCCAGCTTCTTGCATCCATTTTGCCACAAAAGCCTCCCTCGAAAAGAGATACAGAAAACAAGCTTAAGATAGATTCAAATGAAGGAAAAAAAGGAACAAAATTAAGATAATCCAAAGGATACCTAAACTGCTCTCAAGTGATATCAGCCTCGACAGTGTTAGCCGTAACGGACTCCCACCAATCAAAGCAGAATCATGCAACTGCCAGGCTGCTAGCTGACGCTTCTGAGCATCAGTAATGTCAAGACCAGTAAATATCCTCTCAAGACTCCGCAACCACTGCTGATCCTCAATGATAGTCTTTGAACCGGTGAATAGGGTTCCACCTAGTTGAGAGAATTGCTTACAAAGAACAGTGAACCTGACTGGAGCAACAGGTTGAGGAGCTGGGGCAATACCGCGACCCCTACCTCTGCCATTTCCTCGATTCATCCTAAAAAATATCAAGAATGAATTTAGGACAAGAATAAAGACTAGCCAAAGATAAATTAAGAAAAGGCAAGATAATACACTTGGATGAATATCTTAAAGAAAGAAAAATCCTATCAAGGTAGATACGAAAGAAAGGAAAGTTAGAAAACATTTGAAAATCCTTTAAAAGAAAGAAAAATTTATATACCAAAATAATCTTTGAAAATTCTTTGAAAACATTTTGAAAAATCATTTTATACTTTGAAAATACGTCTCTCACAAAGATATGATTCTGAGATTGATTTCACTCATTCTAGGGTAGAAATACTGAGTTTTTTGCTCCGCAGAGGCAATGGTTGCCAAAAACCAAAGCTCTGATACCAACTGTAACAACTCTCAATTTCGCACCATTCAAATCGACAATAATCTACACATGTCAGACTTGAATGATGCAAAATAACAGATTGTAAATAAATTTGGAGCAAATAAAATCAAATATACAGAATCACAGACACAGAACAATCAGAATAACTCGCAGCGGAATATAAAATAACATAGTAGTTCATGAAGCTACTATAAAAGAGTCTCAAACCAAATACATAATACAGTCTGAAAACAACAGAATAGAAATCCCAAATGCATAGAAGTTCACTAATACATGAGATAAACTAATATAGCTGAAACAGTAATAGAAATATATGCAGATAAGCAGAAACTGCAGTGAAAGACCAGCTCCAGGAAGAGAATCCAAAGCTGTGAATACTCAGCTTGACCCGAGCGTAAAACAAAACACAAAACACTCGAGTCAGGAGAATATATACTTATATAATGTAAACCAACTCAAGTGAACTGTAATAAAGATACAAGTAACTTAAAGGATGTCTGGGACCGCCCATACTCTAAGGATCCGTTAACAATTTACTATATAGTAATATTTCACTATTATAATAATGACTATAGTAATAAAACATACTTTTAAATAGCGTTCCGGGCTACCCATATCACCCTTCACATAATAGTCCCGGTAGTCCATCCAATATCATGCCATCTCCACTCCGGGTGACTGTCAGAGGATACCACACGGGCTACGGGAGAAAAACAAACTCGTAGTAAAGGCTCGGTATGGTAGGTGACACAGCACACAAGGCAATGCCAGGGTAGATATACCAATTTCGCACACGGGCTGGTGGTAACGCAGCAGCCACATGCGCCTACCCTGAACAACACTCCAAAATCAAGGGGTGCACCCAATCGATCACAACAGTAATAGAATGGTATCGAAGAAGTGTGTTCAGCCAGAGGTGCTACCTCCTTTGGCCCGAGATCGCTCCTGTTTTAGCCACCTTATGCTAAGTCACGGGAATTAGGTCCACGAAATGTACCTTAGGAACTTCGTCACCATCCTACTTCATTCTGAATCTCCACCGCGTACACAGTTGTTAAAGTGGTTTTCGGTATCGACAGAGAGTATGTCCATATCCGATCCCGGACTCTTCAACAACCAATCGTTATTATAACCCGTAGTAATAATTTCAAAATGGTATTTATTTCTCAAAATCCAGTATCATTTCAAATCCATTTCAAAATATCAAACTTATCATTTCATTTGGAAAACATATTCATTTTATTCAATTTAAAAATACCATTTCAATTCACATTTCAAAATAGTTCAATTCCAAACAAATTACTTCATTTAAATCATAAATAAAATAATGAAGTTATTACATTTAATAATTAAATTATTAAATGTCCAAAATTTTCAACTTTCACAGTTCATTCATTCACTTAATTTTATCAAAATAGTGGAAATTCAACTTTCGCAGCATTTGAAAAATGCTACAGAAAGTTATATTCAAAACAGTTCAATTTAACAAAAGACAACGTTTTAAAATGTTGTAATATAGTTAAATTAATTTCAAAGAAAACTTAGTTTAAATCCAACAATTATAGCATTAAAAATAAAATGCTATAATAGCCTTTAATTCAATTTAGCTATTTAGTTCACTTATCGACTACAACATTTACAAATGTTGTGTTATCATTTATATTAGATAAAATAGCATTTAAAAATGCAGTTAATTAACTTCAAAATTTCAATATAATTTCACAACAATTATATTTTCTATGAATCACTTTTAACTTATAAAATCACATATTCTTACTTTTATAACCATCATTTAATTTTCTTTAATTTCATGATTTCATAAAGTTAAATTTCCATTTAAAAATTAATATTTAACACTAATTCACTTATTAAATTGCAATGTTCAATTTTAAATTCCTTACATTAAATTTCAACCTAACACTTAAGTTCAAATTCTCAAATATAACTTAGTTTTATTTTTATTTACTTAACTAAAATTTCACTTTTAAGTCAATTCCATGAATTTCCAATTTTAGTTATATTTCAAAATTTCAACTTAAATATTCATTCATTTCACATTTCAACTTTATTAAAAATCATTAATATGATATAAAATCACTTTAAATTCATTTAAATTCAAATTATCATAAATTTATCATGATTTCATATTCTACTTAATTTCCAGTTATAATTAAATCAAATTTTCCAAAATAACTTACATTCAAAATTTTCTAACTTTTTCATTAATTTATTTCACTTATAATTATTCAGAAAACCAATAATATTTTACAAAAATATTTTTTAATTAGATTTAAACAAAAATAGTTTAATATTTACATTTCTAAAATAATTTTAATATTTTTAGAGAAACATATATTAACTACGGGTCTGTATATAATTTTCTACGCTAGGAAAAGTGATACAGGTAATATATCATTTCAACCCGTAATTTACAAACAAAATCCGGGTTTTATCATTTCAAACCCCCAGTCCCAAGTAAATGAAATAAATTGAAAATCATTCAGGCCTATTATTTCAGCCTATAACGATTTTCCCTTATTCTAAAGTCCGTTCGGGTATGTATCATTTCAACCCATAGTGATTCTAATCTAAAGGAAACTTGCAGTGTGATATACTGATAAAATATACAAAACAACAATAATATAACAGTGACATATGATATAAATGGTGTTTAATCATTTGTGAACATCATATAATAGTGACATAGCAAATAAAATATGGTGATGCAGTTTACATATTCACAAGCGATCGATTTACTATTTATATAAGTATAAAACTGTCTGGTGAGAATAACTCACTGGTTTGAGCTGATGACCCAACGACGAATTTCACAAACGGGATCTACACAAGCACAAAAGCACGACACATATTCGAATTGAGGAGCCAAGTGTCAAATTCCTTGGATACACATCAAACAAAAATAATATAAGAACGATGAGTTTCAAATCAACTACGATCAAAACTACACTAGAATAGATTGCACAGAATCAAATAGAAATGCTTGCACTTGCTTTTAACCTTTACTAGGATCAGCCATAAGGGGAAATACAACATAATTGCAGGTGCTTGGGTCTGGTTTAGGTGAGTATGGGTTCGGCCTACATGTTGGAATGATGGTGTAAAGGTGGGTGAAGGCAATAACACACATAAGCATGCATACATGAATTTGGTCAAGGATTTTGGATCGGCCAAGGCCCTAGGTGTCACGGCCAGAGGAGTAGGGTACACTGTGGTGGTGTGGCCGTGGGTGCTGGAGGTGGTGGTGGTGTGGTAGGTGGCAGCTAGAGGGGTGGTGAGGTGATGGAATGAGAGTGGTGCTCGGTTAGGCTAGCATGAATGGTGTTTTGAAACTTTTGTGGATATGCTTCAACAAGGGGGTTCATGGCTTGGGTGGCTGGTGAGGAGGAGGTGCCGGTGGTGTTCATCAGGTGCTGGAGGTGGTTAGGCAGCAAGGGAGGCATGGCCGATCCTAAAAGAGGTGAAAGCATGTGCAAAATGAAGCTAGAAATAAACGATGTAAATAGAAAAAGAGATAAAAGAAATAAAGTTTTACCAAAATCTTCAAGCAAGGATGGCCGAAATTTTTTCTCAGGAAGGAGGAAAGAAAGATACATGAATTGAAAATGAGATAGTCGGCTGAAATGTGGGGAGTTATGGCAAGAGAAATGAAGAGTTGTGAGGAAAATGAAGAGGTGGAATTCAAAAAGGCAAAATGCAATTCAAAAGTCAAAACTCTTTCATATTTCTTTATTTTAATTATATAACTTTATATTTCTGGAAATAATAATAATCCCAAATAAAATTTCGAAAATTTATCAAAATATAAAAATTTATATATTATTTATTAATTATATAAAGTTAAATTAAGAAAAATAGCTAAAAATAGTGAACTAGAGTAGAAAATTTGAAATTAAATAGAATAATTTTTAGAAAATTCATATGAGCTTGTAAAATATTTTTAAACATAAATAATAAAATAAAACAAAAATGCATTCACAAAATAAATATTTAAAATTTAATTTAAATATAGTTTTTAATGATGAAAATAGCAGAAAATAGGAAAACAACCCTTAAAAATAGGAAATAAATACAGTAAATTTTGGAAAAATTCTATTATTGTTAACTAAAGAAATTTATAGTCAAAAATCTAGGGTTGTTACAGAGAATAAAGGAAAGATATGGAAACGAAGATTACGCCATCTATTTGTACCAAAATCGAATCACGCAAATTGGAAAGATATATGGGTAATCGAAAAATTGATTTGCTTAATCTCCAAGAAACCCTTCATTATCAAGTCTATATAAATGAAGGAACTTTATCTTCATATGAACAAGCAAGTGCAGTATCCACCATTATTCTTTCCTCTCTCTTTTGTACTTTTTTTTAGTGAAATAAAAAGTTGTTGGGTCTCTGTGGACGTAGCATATTCACATCCGAACCATGTTAAATCTTCTGTGCCTTCTATTTCTGTTATTTTTTCTGTGAGACTGCATAATTCTTTTTAAGTGTCGTTGGTATCTAAATAGGCAATACTAGATTCTGAACAAATAACCGCTTCCGTTCAAATAAAAAAAAAATCACTACAAGCTTATCTGATTACACTTAATTTGCTTGCACAATGTTAGAAGATTAATTCATCGTGTTATGGTAACAACATTTATGCATGTAAGGCAATATTTATCTGTGGGTGTTGTATTAGAGTGTCTAGGTTGGCATTCATGCATGAAGAAATCAAAGAAATAAAATTCCTTTAGGGCATAAACTATAACACGGAATGGATGTGCTTCTGGTTCTTTCGCAGACAATGCAGCAGTCCTTAAGGTTCAAATTTCGGTTTCCATTTCCGTTTCGGTCACTGGACATTTTTGTAATTTCTGTTCCGTTTCAAGAATCTCGATAATTCCGTTTTAAATCTGTTTCGGTTTTGATTGCATTATTGTTTTATTTTTTGACATAAATAAATTAAATGTACTATCAAATATCTATACAAATTTTACAATTGTATTTTCTAGATGTCTAAAGTTTAAAAATTACCCAACATACTGATCATATTCTTTCAGCCTAGCCTTTCATTTTATTTTATTTTGCAAATACCCAATATACATATTCTTATCTTGGCTCATCAAGGATATAACCCATGCCGTGTACATTTGCCCAATTTTTAATTTCGTTCATCTCCTTCAAAACCCTATCATATCATTTTAGGTCTGACTCCGCTGCTTCACCCTCTAATTCAGTTTTTTGATGTTTAAAACAAAGGAAACATAACCATACCTCTGTAAATTTGAAGATGTCGCACAACCATTGTACTCAATTTCAACAGTTTTACATATAAGCTCGTAAAAGGTGGAAAATTTCTTTGTTCTGTTCTCTATTCCTTAATCTTTTACTGGAGTTTCTTACGATTTACATTTTTTTCCATGAAATGATTTCTTTTTTTACCAATTGATGCAGAGTAGGTTTTTGTCAGGATTCTGTTCTGGTCAGTGCCGGAACCAGACCGAGATGGCTGGAATTCCGTCATGCCGGACGGGCTCTTAAACCGTGAGCAGTCCTCAATCCATGTGCACTGTTCCTAATAACATTGTATGTGTGTGTATATAATAGCATTATTACTTTCACTGGAAAAAAAGAGAGCTTCTATTATCATATACCTGGAAGCCGATGCCATTCCTTTAACAGTAGCCAATATGATCACCTAATCGTAGTTGGCCTATAACATCATGAGCAAAATTTGCTCCGACTAGTCTAGTCAACAACAACCGTGAGAGATGTGCTTGCTTCTGAAAACAATAAAAAAGGCAAGCAATGTCTATGACAACATAAAAAACAACACGACTATTTATAAGATATATATGAATCTGTACCTTCAAAAAAGGACACTATGCTTAGTGCCAATGCAGCCGCCTTGGTAAAAAGGGCACGGTTAAAGTAGGTTCTAGTCCAACGACGCGACATAAGGAAGAAATTGAGTAAAGATAGAACAAAGCAGCGATATCACTGATGAGAATACCTCTGCTACGTATCTCTTGATAAGCCAGGTATAGCGAAACTACCTATTCTCATAAAAATATATAATTATTTCAATTTCGTGTCATAACAATTGTTTCTTACGTACTGTCGTATTAGGCAACACAATAAATGTACAGTTTTAATTTAACATTGATAAGAACACAACTAAATATGCAGTTTTGTGGATTGTTAAATCGTGCTAGCCAATGTTATGCATGTGTAGCATTGCGTCAGTACATTGACACAAAAAAAAAGCCTGAAAACTAAGGAAAGAGACTTGTCTGTAGTAATATATAATTAAGGGGCTACTCTTTAACTATTTAACTAATCTCGACATGGGGTTAATTTACTTGAGGGAACCAAGCAAATGAACTAAACAAAGGATTGCGTACTTCCTTATTGTTAGAAGAAGCATCACTGCATGTTGCCACGCCTATTTATTGTTTGTTCTTATCCAGCTTTTTAAAATTCAAACAACAAAAAACACAATACAACACGATATCCACCACTCATATAGTTTACAGTGGAGTGGCTATATATACAATCCACACCACGATGGGTCCGAATTTTCACCAAATTAAAAATCTAAGTTCACCAAAGTACGAATCATTGATTTTGTTATCCTATAAATGAAAAAAGCATATCAAAACAATATCGATATAAACTCACAGTGAAATAGTAAATATAATAAAACATATGACTACCGACCAAGATTGGCACCTTTGATCTCTAGTTTCTTTGTCAGTGTTGACCATGCATAAAGAAATCCATCCTTTCACCTATCCCGCCTTATACCAGTACTCATCCCTCTAAAGTTATCCCCTGAGTTATAATGAGGAGGGGTCAGAACAACGTTTTGTGATCGGTAAATTACATACTTTGTACATAACACTACTTTATACCAATTGCATTCATTACATGTTATGTCTATTGTTTTACTTAGTCGTCTTGACTTCATGTACACGTATGTTACGTCTCATCTACTAGAGCTAGACAATACATACATACATACATACGCGTACGTACGTACGTACATACATATATACATACAAGTACCACAATTCCTCTTTGGACCAACTAACCCCGTGGTGCCTAATAACGACATTACAACTATTAAGTCGTATTCTATCTCATTTTTAAAAGAACCCCATGAAAAGGTTATCTTGCCTTGCCTCGTAACAACAAACAAACTAACAAATGTGAGGCGGTGCATGTCCTAAACGTGGTCTACACTAGTAGGAGGTGTAGCCTGTTTAGGTGCAACCCTTATCTTTCTGTTGATCGCTCAGAACCCTTATCTTTCTGTTGATCTCGACCTATGTAAACAACTCATACTCTGTAACAACCAGGTATTTTCAACCATTCGCATCCATTATAAGTGCATAGGTAGATACTCATGCCGGGATTGAATTGCTCAAAATACCACGTTGTAAACAAAATTTTGGCAAACCTCAGAATATACAGTAAATAAAAATCACAGATCACAGACACAGAGTATATAAAAACGCAGCGGAAGAAAAAGAGATAGTAGTTCATGAAGCTACTATATAAAATATAAGATACATCAGAGTTAAATAAGATACAACAGAAGAGTAGCAGGATACATCAGGTACAAATCAGATAGATCACTGAACCACTGGATACTGAAACAAAATAGATGGCTGGATCTTCAAGGAAAGCTCCAACGCCGAAGGTGAATCTTGAATGCTAACTAAATCAATCTGACTCGAGCGTAAAGCAAAACACAAAACACTCGAGTCAGGACATAAATACTTATAACTGTAAATCAACTCAAGTGAACAGTAACAAAATGCATCAGTAACTTAAAGGATGCTTGGGACCGCCCATCCTCTAAGGATCCGTTAAACTATTTACTATGTAGTAATATACGCTATATACGGTAGTGTCTAATCAGTAAAGTATAATCATATAGAAAATAGCGTTAAGGGGATGGTGAACCTTAACGCGGTCGGATCTTTAAAACCAAAATCGTAGTGGGCTTGATATAAGGATATGACACGGCACGCGAGGCAATGCCAGGGTGGATACACCGTTTGCACTCCCAGACCGGTGGTGACGGCAAGCCAGCAGCTTCCGCCCACCTCGAACAATACCCCCGAATCAAAGTGGCACCACCGAATCGAGTCACAACAGTAATAGAATGGTTTCCGATAGAGCATGCTCGATGAAAGGGTGCGACCCTTTGTGTAGCCCGGTATAGCTCCTGTTTTCGTCATATATGCCAACTCACGGGAGTTGGGTCCACGTAATATACCTCGAGAACGTCGCTACCATCCTACTTCATTCTGGAATCTCCACCGCGTACACAGTTGTTAAAGTGGTTTTCGGTATTGGCCGGCTATAAGACAATATCCGATCCCGGTCTCTTTAACAACCAATCGTTATTATAACTCATAGTTATAACTTTAAAACAATATTTTATACTTCAAAATAAAATATCCTTTTCAATCCAAATCTTTATCAAAATAAAGATTAAATCATTTCCAAAACCATTTCAATATATCATCGTAAAATATCTTTCAATTCTTTATCAAAATAAATATCAAGTCATTTCTAACCATTTCAATATATTAAATTTTCATACCCTTTCAACACTACCTTTCAAATCATTCTAATATATCAAAATATCATAACCTTTCAAAGCTTCAGTTCCAAAATATCATATCTTTCAGAACTTCTTTTTAAATCATGTTAATATCAAAATGTCCTATCTTTCAAACTCCGTTTTTCAAATCATTTAATATCAAAAATATCATATCTTTCAAAACTTCGTTTCAAATCATTTTAATATATCAAAATATCATATCCTTTCAAAACTTCATTTCAAATCATTTTAATATATCAAAATATCGTATCTTTTCAAACTTCATTCATTTCAAATGATTATTCATTTTATTCAATCTAAAATACCATTTCAATTCATATTTCAAAACAGTTTATATTCCAAAAATTCTTTTTTATCATTTCAATGAAGTTATTATGTTTAATAATTAAATTATTAAATTTCCAAAAATTTCAACTTCCAAAGTTTATTTATTCACTTAAGTTTATCAAAACCGTGAAAATTCACTTTTCGCATCATTTAGAAAACTTATATGGAAAGTTACATTCAAAACAGTTCAATTTAACAAAAGACAGCATTTTAAAATGTTATAATAGGTTTACTTAAATTCGAATAACTTAGTTAAATTCAAAAATTATAGCATTTACAAAGATTGCTATAATAGCTTTTAATTCAACTTAGCTTTTTAGTTCATTATCATCAACTACAGCGCTTACAAATGCTGTAATATCATTTACATTGTAATTAATAGCATTTCAAAAAATGCAGTCAATTAACTTCAAATATTCAATAAAATTTCTCAACCAATTATATTTTTATTAAAAACATTTTTAGCTTATAAAATCATATATTTTCACATTTATAACATTATTTAATTTTCCTCAAGTTCATGATTTTATAAAGTTAAATTTCCATTCAAAAATCAAGATTTAATAATAATTCACTTATTAAAATGCAATGTTGAATTTTTAAAATCCATTACATTAAATTTCAACTTAACACTTAAGTTCAAATTCTCAAATATAACTTTGTTTTATTTTTATTTACTTAACTAAAAGTTCACTTTTACGTCAATTTCATAAATTTCCAGTTTTAGTTATATTTCAAAATTTCAACTTACAATATTCATTCATTTCACATTTCAACTTTATTAAAATCATTAATATGATATAAAAATCACTTTAAATTTATTTAAATTCAAATTATCATAAATTTATCATAATTTCATATTCAATTTAATTTCCAATTATAATTAAATCAAATTTCCCAAAATAACTTACGTTCAAAATTTTCATTAATTCATTTCACTTACAATTGTTTAGAAAATCAATAATATTTTACAAAAATCATTTTTTATTAAATCTCAAATCAAAATATTATATTAATTAAATTTCTAAAATATTTTAAAAATTTTAGAAAAACATATTTTAACTACGGGCCTGTATAAAATTTTCTACGCTAGGTAAAGTGATACGTGTAATATATCATTTCAACCCGTAATTTACAAAGAAAAAATCCGGGTTTTATCATTTCAAACCCACAATCCCAAGTCAAAATGAAAATTTTAAAACCATTCAGGCCTATCATTTCAGCCCATAACATTTTTTTTGTAACAGGGAACTTGCAGTGTGATCATATGCAGAAATAATATAAACAAGGTCAATATCACAATATACAATCATATATCAGATGTCAGGTGAAAATTAATAGTTTTAACATGGTAATAATATGGTAATAACATGGTATAGCATATCATATGATCATCATTAACTTGCATAAACATTTTTATTACTAAACACTTGTCATCAATTCACTTTTCATAAGTATAAATGTCAGAGTGAGAAAGACTCACTTTTTCAAGCTGAAGACCAAAACAACAAACACAAGAGCGGTTCCAAAAGTATGACAAGCACGATACAACACGACTTTTGATTTGAATGAATGGAGAGCCTTAATATTTGTCTTGTAAACAATAACCAAAACAAGACAATACACACATAAATATTCAACGCAAAACAATGTTGAAAATGAAAATACGAAGCAACAAAGGAATAGATTACTTGACCTTGCTTTAACCATTCAAATGCTTGGCCTAGGAGGTTCTTGGGTTCATCCATGATGATGATATAGCTCAGGTTTGGCACCATAACTCACGCTAGAAGGAGTATGGAGTGGTAGGGTTATAACATGAAGCATACAATTGATCAAGGCAACATATATGAAGTTTTTGAGCACAACAAGGCTCGGCCTTGAGTCAAGTGGGGCTTGGCCATACTTGTACAGGTTTGGACAGTAGATGGAGGGGTGTGGGGAGGTCGGGAAAAGGTGATGGTAGTGGCCTATGGTGGTGGCCAAGGTGGTGGATGAAGATATGAAGTGATAAGGTGGCTATCATGAATGTTTCAAGGCTTTATGCATTGTTTTTGTGGAGTTTTGGTTCATGCAGTTTTGGCCATGTCAATTTCAGATCTGGACAGAGGCTAAGATGAAGTGTAGTGGTGGTAGTAAGGTGGTGTTCGTGGATAGAGGTGGTGGCCATGGTGAAGTATGAAGGTGGTGAAGTAATAGTGGTGGCTAGTGCATTGTTTTGGACATTATTTGCAATTTTGTGGAGTTTTGTCACCAAGGGAGGTGTGGCCATGGATGGATCTGAAATGATGGCTGGAGATGATGCCAAGGAAGAGTGGTAGGGGATGGTGGAGAGTATGGTGGTGATGGTGGGTGGTAGAGGCCAATCCAGAAAGCATAGAAAACTAGGCAAAATACATAGAAAATGAGAATAAAAAGGTAGAAAAAAAGATGTAGCCATTACCAGATTTTTTCTCAAGATGGAGGCCATGATTTTTAGGGTTTTGGAGCTTGAAAATTCGTGAATAATATGAGGGAGTCGGCTGAAAAGGATGAGGAAAGGAATGGCTAAGATAAATTGATGTATTAATTGCAAAAAGAAACGGATAAAACGTCTTTACGTTTCAGGCTTTTAAGATCTCTTAACTTTCTAAACCTTTTGCATTTCCTTTTCTTTTTAATTTTATATAAAAAAATAAACTCAGAAATGTTATTTAAAACCGATACTAAGTAAGAATAAAATAAAATAAATAATTTATTCTAAGTAAAATAGAAAAAGGAAATAAGAAATTGCTTAAAAATAGCAACGCTGACATAAAAATTACAAGAAAATCTCCAATGACTTTGGAAAATTTATTACTTCACAATAAAATATTATAACACAAAATTTGAATTAAAAATGGTTTTAAAACATTTTCAAGGTAAAATAATAATTTAATTTTTATTAAATAGAAAGTTAAATAAAGAAAAATGCAGTAAATACCAACTACGCTTTATAAATTGAAATAAATTCAAATAAACTTTAGAAAAATTATATTATCATTTTAAAAATACTTAAAAGTCAAAATATACATAATATAACATATTATCACACATTAAAATAAAATATAACCAAGAAGAAGTAACTTATACAATTTAAAATAGTCATTGTTAAATAACCCTATATACGCACAATATTGTAAACGGTATAACTTTCACAATTTACATCCAAACTCAACGAAACGAAAAGTGGTGTTCTTAGAATTTTATGTACTTCCATAATAAAAGAAAAAAAAATTAAAATTTTAAACTTTTAAAATTTTAACTTAAAAGTCACAGTTTGACTATTTTGACCAAAATCAGCATTTCAGGCAAATATTCACCTTACACAAGTTTGGAATTATAACTCGTATAAAAATCAAGATTATATTTAAATAATAAATTTAATCATTTCAAATAAGTAAAATAAGTTTTTAAAATCAAAATCTTACATTAAAAATAATTAAAATATACAATAAAATAATTACAAAATACAGGGTTGTTACATACTCCTTATATATGATACGAACCTCGCTGTCATAGCGTCAAGTCAACGCTCACCGTCCCATTATATTGCCTAATACAATCTAGAAAATATTCACTGGGTTACTTAACTCGTACTCCGTAAAAGGTTTAAGTGGGCTCTACTTGTCCTTTGACACTTCGATGGGGCGAACCATCCTACTTTGGATATTCACTCTGAAAGAAGCTATGCGGTAGGATCGTATAATATGAAATAGTGGAATGGTCTAGGTAGATAGTAATAAGCAGCAAGTAAAGTAGACATCAAGACTTTATACTGGTTCGGACCTCTTGTCCTACGTCCAGTCCCTAAGCTCCTCTTAGGAATTCAACTAACCAACAACCCTCACTTAACCCGGAGGAATAGGTTTACAACTTACCCGAACAACCGAACAAGGTTTCTTGCCTCAACTACCGAAGAGGACTTCAACTAGATACAAAGAGTATTTCTGACTTGTTGTGTTCTTGATAACACTAATGAGTCTAATTGAGTACAACTTTCCTATAATCTTATCCTCAAGAAAATGAAATGTGTTTATGAAGATTTAGGAAATATAAATTGCTATGAATCAAAAGAGTACTTAAGATAAATCAGAGATTCAAACAATTGAAGTGGTTTGTGATTGCTTTTGAAAACTTAAGAAATCTGAAAATATGATCAAGATAATAGAGAGATTAAAGCATTAGAATTCGTATTTGCAAATGATTGAATCATGTATTTATAGGTGTAGAAGAGGTGTGTCTATTTGCAAAAGATCCAGGCAAGAGATGCATCCATTACCATTGGAGAATGGTAGCAACTCTTGAGAAGAAGAAGGTGTATTTTCATAAAAAAATCGCAGGTTTGAATTCAGTCGACTGAACAGCGAATTTCAGTCGACTGAAACTGTGCATGTTGTAATTCTGTAACAGGTTCAGTCGACTGAAATTTCCTGTTCAGTCGACTGAACTGGTAGTTTCTGCACAGTAAACACTTAATTAAAATATTAAGTTATGAAATGTATTCTTGTGTTTGTGCAAGCTTCTTGAGGATAGATTTTAACAATAAAACTAAGACTAAGACCTATATATAGTAAGTACTCATGATATCATTGTTCTTCATAGTCCTTCCTTTAGCTTTGCACATATCTCTTCCTTTTTGTTGAAGCACATTGTCATTGATCAAAATATAACGTATCAACATTCTCCCCCTTTTTGATTGATGACAATACCTATGTTTGTAGAGATGTAATTATCTTTCCTCCCCCTGAATATATGCACTATATTTCCTACAAAACAAAGTTCGTGACATAGATTTTTCTCCCCCTTTGTCATCGACAAAAAGGAAGTAATAATTTGTAGAAGTATATAATTGTCAAACAAAGTAACCACATGCAAAATCCATTTTCTTTTGTTGAGTGGGACCTGCAAAAAATATTAATAAATATATTGGTATCCACCTTTTAATAGGGTTCTAAGAGTTAGATCTTAGGAAACCAAACCCAAGTGGGTTTAGTATCCCTTTTATAAGGATAATTACTATTTTTGTGAACTGTTTCTATAAAGGAATTTATATACTTGTTCCGAATTAAATTATTGTTTGTTTTCGGAACCCATATTTTGATTTCCTTTTTCTTTTTAGTGTGTCTTGGTATGTTATTTTTTAATACTATACTATGTTTTGAATTATCTTCCTTCTTAAAATTAGCATTTTTCTTTGGAAGAATTTTTGATTCCTTTTTAAAACCTAATCCATTTTTATTTGAAGAGGATTGAGAATTTTCGAGAATTTTAGATAAATTTTCTCTTCCCTTATTAAAATTAGAAACATTTTTAGTAATGTTATCTAATTTAATTTGAAGACTAGTATTTTCTAATTCAACTTGTTTTAGTTTATTTTTAAATTGTGATTTTCAGAAATAATTTCATCATTCTTTGTCTTTTGAGTTTCAATTTCTTGGCTTAAAAGTAAAAGTTGACTATCTAAGTTTGAGAGAGATTCTTGAACTTTTTCAAGTTCTTCTTCCAATATTTTTTTCTCCTCTTTTAACATATCTCTTTCAAATTTAGCTTTGTTCTGATTTTCATGTGTCTCTTTAAGTTTCTTTTTGAGAATTTTTATAGTATTTAAAAATTCAGTGTTTACTTCTATTAAATCATCATAAGATAAATCACTAACCTCAGATTCTTGAGCCATGAAGCACACATTTTCTTTTTCATTGTTGCTATCACTATCACTATCTGATGAATCTGAATCTGAATCGTCTCATGTGACAGAAAAAGCCTTCTTTTTAAATTTGTCTTTCTTATTCTCGTTGTTGAAGTTTTTCTGATTCTCCTTCTTTAGCTCCGGACAGTCTTTTATCATATGACCTTTCTTGTGACAATTAAAACATTCCATATTTGAGGATGAAGGTTTGTTCAAGAAATTCTTTTTGAAACCGTTTTTATTTCCTTTTCTATATTTAAGAATTTCTTGAAATTTTTGGCAATAAATATTAGATCCTCATCTTCAGACTCCGATTCTTCCTTTTCTACGTGAAAAGCCACATTTTTTCTTTCCTGTGCTTGATCTTTCTTAGCTTGCATGTTAACTTCATAAGACATAAGGTTTCCAATTAATTCTTCTGGTTTTATTGTAGATAGACCGTTTGCTTCCTCGATTGCTAAGACGTTTCTCTCCCATTCATCAGTGAGTGAATTTAGGACCTTAGATTCAATATCAAAATCCGTATATTTTTCTCCTAATCCTATTAAGGCATGATGAATGTCTTGAAATCTCGAGTACATGTCATTGATAGATTCATTCTGTCGCATTCTAAAGTTTTGGAACTGGTTCTTTAGCATGGAAATCTTTGTTTGTTTGACCTTGTTTGTGCCTTCATGTATGGTTCTAAGTGTATCCCATATTTGATGTGCAGTAGTACAAATGCTAACACGATTGAAATCATTTTTATCCAAAGCGCAAAATAGCATATTTATAGCTTTGGCATCTGCACTAGCTTCATTCTTCTGAGTTTGTGTCCATGTAGGGTAATCAGTTGTGGGTACAACAAACTCTGCTTAAGTTGCATTCCAGGCTTCAAAGCTTGTTGCTTTCATATAAATCCTCATCCTTGTAGCCCAATAATTATAGTTTAGTCCATTGAATAGAGGGGGTCTTTGGGTAGAATGTCCTTCTGCAAATGTAGAGCTATAGGCAGTTGTTGTACTTGTGCTTGTGTTATTTTCCATATTATCAATATGTCAAATAACGGTGCTATGGTTATAGGACAACCTTGCTCTGAAACCAATTGAAAGAAGCTATGTGGTAGGATCGTACAATATGGAATAGTGGAATGGTCTAGGTAGATAGCAATAAGCAGTAAGTAAAGTAGACACCAAGACTTTATACTGGTTCGGACCTCTTGTCCTACGTCCAGTCCCTAAGCTCCTCTTAGGAATTCAACTAACCAACTACCCTCACTTATCCTGGAGGAATAGGTTTACAACTTACCCGAACAACCGAACGGGATTTCTTGCCTCAACTACCGAAGAGGACTTCAACTAGATACAAAGAGTATTTCTGACTTGTTGTGTTCTTGATGACACTAATGAGTCTAACTGAGTACAACTTTCCAATAATCTTATCCTCAAGAATATGAAATGTGTTTATGAAGATTTAGGAAATATAAATTGCTATGAACCAAAAGAGTATTTAAGATAAATCAGATTCAAGCAATTGAAGTGGTTTTTGATTGCTTTTGAAAACTTAAGAAATCTGAAAATATGATCAAGATAATAGAGAGATTAAAGCAATTAGAATTCGTAATTTGCAAATGATAGAATCATGTATTTATAGGTGTATCTATTTGCAAAAGATCCAGGCAAGAGGTGCATCCATTACCATTGGAGAATGGTTGCAACTCCTGGGAAGAAGAAGGTGTCTTTTCGTAAAAAATTCACAGGTTTGAATTCAGTCGACTGAACAAGGAATTTCAGTTGACTGGTGCATGTTGTAATTCTGTAACAGGTTCAGTCGACTAAAATTTCCTGTTCAATCGACTGAACTGGTAGTTTCTGCACAGTGAACTCTTAACTAAAATATTAAGTTATGAAATGTGTTCTTGTGTTTGTGCAAGCTTCTTGATGATAGATTTTAACAATAAAACTAAAACTAAGACCTATATATAATAAGTACTCATGGTATCCTTAGTCTTCATAGTCCTTTCTTTAGCTTTGCGCATATCTCTTCCTTTTTGTTGAAGCACATTGTCATTGATCAAAATATAGCGTATCAACACTCTCCCCCTATACGCGAACATATAATTCCACGGGTCTTACAGTTGGATATGTCCAACATTAGTATAATGTATACACAACTGTTGGTAGCCCCTTGTGGTCGGCAGAACTTGTGGTGTGTAACACCGCCGACCTCACATTCTAACTCATATTGATGACTATGTCATTTTATCTAAGCTATTAACTAAATTCAATAATTTACACCCGTCATAAACTGTAACGGCCAACTTTCTTGCATTGAAAGACGTTTCATTAAGGATAAAAGGAAAAGAAAGATAAGAAGAAACTACACAATCAAATAATCCCATCACGAATTAGAATAATATATAATAGATAACATAAGATATTACATAATCATTTCCATAATAATAATACAACAGTGTCATTACATTACAACCTTGACCGGGCAGTTATAACTACCCGCCCATACAAAAATACATAGGATGTATAAAATACAACGGAATAAGATGATAATTAGCTAATGTTGAAGTCACTTGCTCCAGCTCCTTCAAAATGCTTCCGTAAGAAACCTAGATCACTTGCCTACTTATACAAATTTGAGTATCCAAGAGTTTTAGAAAAAGAAAATAAAACTTCAAGTCAAATATGGGTCTGGTGTGAGTAAACTAACTCTAATAACTTAGTTTTTTACTACTATACAACACTTTGAAAATCAAAGGTATCTCGTAAGACCATACCGCGCATAAACATGGATGAGTTTTTACCTTACGATTGTCAAAACACTTTATATAGAAATCCAATGATATTATCGTAACGTCTAGGCTTTTCAAATAAATAATTCACATAGCCGAAATTGTTACACTAATTAAATTCCATCATAATAAGTATATAACTAAGACCGAACACACTTATTGGAAAATGGATTCCATACAATGACTAGGGTACTGGGGCACCGCCCGCTAGAGTACACCCTCTAGATTTGTGTACCAGGGTCGAACCTATCAACCCTTGCCAATACAAGACGGATCTATCCTTTACTGGATAGTACCGAATAAGATCACCTCTCTGTTGGGATTAGTAACCGTACAGAAGCATAAATGAGTTAACATAGGGACTCTAGATAGGAGTGACCTTACCCTTATGGGAGTGACCCACCTAGCCTTGCTGCATCTCCCATGTTTTTAGTTATTTCCGGTTGATGAGGCCCGAGGCTACGTTTACCTTTATTATAGCATTGTCGCTTGGAATGCTAACACCGCCTTACAGATGTTGACAGAATGTCAGCACTCATCCATACAAGTCGTTTAGGAGATGAAAGAACCGAAGGCATTATCTCCACTACATCCATTTTGGAATCACCCTCAATGTTAGTAGAAAACAGCCGTTGCACTTCAAAATCTTCTTCTTGGACCATGCCTTTACTATTTCGAATTCGAACGTTTACGTGGGTTCGAAGTGGTTTTCGAATAACAACTAATATCCGATGTCGGTCTCTCCAAACCAACATTCGATAATTTTAAAGGTTAAGTTGTTTATAATGGACTATCCCACTATTATGGTGTAAAAATTTGGATATGGACATATGTTCCATATGCTTAAATTATAATGACCTGTTTATCGAAATTAACCCCTCGTATTCATCCCATTTTCGAAGTGTAGTATTTGTGATAAGTATAAGTCGACTTACTTTCAATAAAACGCATCATCATTTTATTACAACTACTTTAATTATTTTGGCTATTTAATAGCATGGACAAGAGATCCTTGGTTTTAAAACAATTTAAACAAGAAAGTTAATAACCGATAGAGTTTTTAAAAAAAAAAAATTAAAATAAATAACCCTTGATTAAACCGTAAGTTTAAAACTCAACTAACCTTAATTAATCTTAATTAAATCATTAATAATCCTAAATTTATCTATAATTAAACATTGATTAAACATTAACTAAAATTTAATTAAGCAACATTTATTTAAGAAATTAAATCGTAATTAAGTGGATAATTAACCTTTAATTAAATAATAATGAATTAAATAATTAACTATAATTAAAGTAATTAAACTTGATTAAATAAATTTAATTTAATTTATCTTAATTAATCATTATTTAAAACTTTCTTAATTAAAAATATTTAACTTAGTTAATAATTTCTTAAACTCTAATTACTTAACCCAATTACTTATTTGATTAATTAAAATAATAATCACCCTAATTAATAAATTAAATTATTAAATTATTAAGTAATTAAACTTAAACCTTTTGACTTACTTAATTTAATTTGAAATGAATTTTCAAAAAACGATCCAAAAGAAAACACTTTAAAACTTGAAATCGCGAAATTTCCCGAACTTCATACATAGCAATTATCGCTATGAGCCCAGTTAGCTAGAATTGATTTCTAGGTAAAACTTCACTTTAACTCTAGCTATAACACGATGATTGAAATCACAATTGCAAGGGTTCTGAAAATAAAAGATGAAAATTTGGAAAAATATTTACTAACTAGAAAACAAGTTTTTGTTTCCAAATTGGATCACAAGTTCTTTGCGACTTTTCAAGGTTCTAACTTCACCAAATTTACATTACACACACTTGGTTTTGTTTCATAAACATGCTACCATCATATCGTAACAAAATAATCACATATTCGTATCCAAACATATTATTCAACCACCAAATCACAAATCCAAGCTCAAACACAATCATATAATCATATGCCATCAAACAACATGATAACTCAACACAACAACCATTATATTTTCATAACATATATTTCATCAAAATCAAGTTAATTTCCTTTCCAAAAACAAACCTCACCGAAAATTTTTAAATCAAAGCGAACTTTTGTCAAAACTTGAAAACACTTTAGAAACTTTGCAAATATGAAACTTTTGACTGCCTGAACACTTGTAACTGCTCGACCAAGTGATGACCCTTATGTTCTTTTGAGAATGTAGCTTGCAACTTGAAAGAAGAGGTGTTATATATGATGTAGAAGTGATTTTATGAACTAAAGAGGAGATTTTAGCCAAAGAAGTTATTTTTTTCTATGTTTAAAAGTTATGAAGAGGAAGCCATGGAAGTTTTGCATAAGCTCTTAGGATTTTGAAATGAAGAAGGAGGTTGTAAAAATAAGGATATGAAGATAAAGGGGCATATATAGGCTTAGGGAATTAATAAAAACATGTGGTTTATATTAAAATATAGGTATGCATGTGTTACCATACCCCTCCTCCCTCAAATCCATCCTCTCTAGTACCCTCCCCCCTCTCTTGCACTATTCAAGCTATATCATATGTACTTGTGTTGAAAAGGAGCATTATATTTATGTGTATATATATATGTGTATATTTCTTTATAAAATATTTTCTTTTATCCTTATATATATACACTTAAAAGAGAAGTATATACACGCACATATGCACATGTATTCATCATGTTAAAATGGTTTATATCGTGTGCATGTATGTTTACAATAGTGCTATAACATTTTAATTAACTTCTAACTGATGAAAAATCAATATTTCGAAAAATAATTTCCAGTCATATTTTCTATTTCTCTACAAATTATATATATTAGTAAAAAAAAATTGAAAACGACTTTATCATCATTAGTTATTATTTAGAATAGTTTTATATGTTAATAAAAATCCATTTATTAATTATTTAAATTATAATTAAATATTCATTTAAATAGCGATTATATTCTGGGTTGTCACATAAACACAAACTTGAAGCTATATAATTTTATTTAGTTATTATGGCTCCTATCTTCAACTGTTGGTATTTAGTTATTTTACAACTTACCTTTTGTTTTGTTAATGCCTTGTTAAATGCCATTTACTGCTTACTTCTACTTTATTAGATTAAATATCCTATACTTCTTAACTTTAACATGATACCATTAAGTATATTCTACCATTCCTTTTCAACCATTACTATCTTTCTTTGATTGTCGTGATTTTCTTAATTTCTCATTACGTTGCTTTACATACATTTCATCACTTATAGGTTTTTTCTAACATATCTCATATATTAGATTTATAATTGAATTATTAGTATAATCTCTATTTACTATATTTTGGTTTATACCTAGGGATTTCTGCATTTTAATATGTTGGAATTACATTTTTCCAAAAGGAAACATTAACACTGTAATTTTCCATAAATTGTCTAAAGAGAATTTGTTTTATATTTGAAATTATGAGAAATTTCTTTGTTACACTAAAAATCAACCTTTCGACTAAGACAAAAGGTCTATCGATAAGAGCAAAGGAAGAGAAACACATCCCAAACCTTTCGAAAGTGTTGAATGGATGCAATCATCAAATTTCATTAGTGTCAAACCTTTCGAAGGAGTCGGAAGGTTCCGTCACTAGTATCCAAAGTGTTCCTTACCTTTTGAAGGGGATGAAGAAGTCAAAGAAAGTGTGAGAAAGTACTTAATGACCTATTCGAAAGCATAATAAGCCTTTCGAACCGGTTGAAGCACGTTTAGGGTACCTTTCGACAATGATGAAAGGTTTATGAAGAAAGCAACACTCACAAGTCAACAAAGAATGAAAGATAACCTTTGGACAACACTGAAGAAGAACAACCATCCGACAACGTCGAAAGACTCACAACAACCAAAAGAAGAGCAACCATCCTACAAGGTCGAAAGGTTCATAACAGTATAAAGAAGACAAATCCTTCGGTAAAGGTGGAAGGATCATGGAGGTATAAGAGTAACACACATTCCGACAAAGGCGGAAGGTTCATAATAGCAGATGAAAAGAAAACTTTCGATAAAGATGAAGGATTTAAGGCGGCATATAAAAGGGAGACTTTTCGACCCAGTCGAGAGCATGAAGTCAGAAAGAGGGCCACCTGCATCTATAAATAAGACCCAAGGGGTCCAGTTTTGGGATCTGATTTTTTTCACTGTAGTCCTCTAACTTTTTAGCCAAAGTACTGTAACCCTAATTGGGCACTGATTTGAGAATTTAATAAAAATAGACTTTTACGCGGACAAAAAGGGAAGTCCTGTATTCTACTAATTTCCTTACTGTTTTTCTTACACTTTGTTGAAGTAACCGTTAATTTCAGGTTCTAGATCATCAAAAGTTTCTTGCCGACGGGGTTGCTAGCACTCCTGATTTAGCTAGAGGCTGCAACTCTTCGAAACCTTCAACCTCATAGCTTATACCTTTCATAAATATAGTCTATATGATCCAACCTTTTGACTAAGACCAAAGGCTGCCCCCCAAGTAGAAATACTCTGGTTTACAAGACTTATCCCATAAGAAGTCGTCCCCATACCCTTCGACATAGACAAAAACGTGCCTCATAAGTAATCTAACCTTTCGATGAGGACAAAAGCTTCTACGCATCTACAAAGGTATTCAATATTCTACTTAAACCTAAATAAGGCAATCATCCTATCCCTTCGATGGGATAAATTTCAACTTCCTAGGGACAACTCATGAAAATTCAATTCAAACTAAGAAGGAAACTCTTAAAGAGAATCTTACGCTAACTCAAAAAAGTCGGGAGGTCTCATAATCAAGTTCCTAAACCTTTCAGCGACGTCAAAAAATAAGATTTGAAAGATATTTACAAGAAAAAATAAAAAGGCAATCCTCAAGGGTATCAAGTCCCCCACTCAAATCAGACTAATCGCACTACTTGGAATAATTTTAAGCTGTTGACCATAAATTTGGTTAACATTTTGGCGCTAGAAGGAGAGCTTGAACCTCCACCCTTATTGAATTCCACACCTACTCTTCTACTTGGATAATTTTTTTAAAGCTTATTAACTCCTTTTTTGAACAAGGAAGGGTCTATTTTTGATAAAAGACTCACAATTCTTGTAACTGCATTTAAAGGATAAGTAATAGATTCAATATTCGAAACAAGAGAAAGTTTTTGCAAAGGAAAATCGATTCAAGGATTCATAGAACCTTTGGAA
Source organism: Allium cepa (assembly GCA_030765085.1). Classification (NCBI taxonomy): domain Eukaryota; kingdom Viridiplantae; phylum Streptophyta; class Magnoliopsida; order Asparagales; family Amaryllidaceae; genus Allium; species Allium cepa. Next base: position 182,715,568 of record CM060940.1, read on the forward strand.
GTAAAGTCTAATTGTCAGGTGGATTATAACTCACACTTACTTGAAGAGAAAATCTTTCAGCTTCAAGCTTTACAAGTCATTGAAAGGAAAAGATGGATTATACCCTATGGCCCTTTAAATTGAAGTATCAACCCTTTCCATTTGGTATCACCCCCAATCTTTACTCTCGAAAAGGAGAATTCGAAGAAAGAAGACCTATTTCTACAAATGAGAAGGACCATTCGGTCATATTCCCATGGGACTATCTTTGAGAAAGAAATGACAAAAGAGACGGTTTTGCACATAAAAGGAGTAAGATTATAAATAAGGCTCTGCATTGAAGGGAAAACCATGAACGCATAGAAAAATCCACGATTGAAGAACTAAGGATAATAAAGGAATTACCAAATGGAAGTATAAAGATTACCAATAAATTTCCGACTGAAACCCCAAGATTGAAAGAAAGGCCCTTGAAAGAGGAGCAACGGACAATGAAATGGAAACATACTCCTCCAGAAGAAGTACTTGAACCAAGCCACGAAATAACTAATTGCAAGTCAAAGACGACTCCAAAATCAAGACTTCTTAGAGAATATAATCTTACTACCTCGATTAAAGGCATATATATTCGAACCAAAGAAGAACTAAATTATTGGCCATCTCAGAAAAAGAAGCCATGATTTGAAAGGAAACTTATGGGATTGTATTGCAACTTTCATCTAATGAATGGACATGATACAAATTAATGTAAGATGCTTGAAAAGATGGTCATACATTTTCTAAGGCAAGGAAAACTTAAACAGTTTGCAAGGGATTGAACTGGTTATGGAATAAAAATTCTATTCTCAAAATAAGAGAATTCTACATGGTTAGGAATGAATTTCTCCTTAAAAACTTGGACTACCTAAAACGGTAGGCTATCAATAATGGTAGAAAGCCCTTTGCTGCGCCAAGATGGCTAAGTCCAGGCACCTCTTGAAGGGAGGGCGTAAGCATTTGGCAATGCCAAAGTCAGAAATGGCTAGATTAAAGCAGCATAAGCCCTTATCTGTGTCATGCTATGGCAAGGATAAGGCGCCTCCTTAAGGGAGGATGGGTAATCCCTTGGTCCCGCCATGCTATGGCCTTGCCAAGGACTGAGCAAGCCCTTAACCGCGTCATGCTATGGCCAGGTTAAGCCGTCTCATGGATGAAGGTCGGGTAAGTTCTCGGGCCCTGCTTGAGAATAAACTAGCTGAGCGCACCGAAAACCTGAATGGAATGTTCGACGGACTAAGAAAAGTCCCTGCCTGAAATGGGCACCACCAGAAATCGGCACCGCCTAAAGTGGCAACTGCTTAAATAAGGACAAGAATTGGAGAAAAGAGTCCCCTGCTTGAAATAGGCCAAAACTAAAAAAGAAACTTTGGCTCGAGAAAGAAAAAGCATACAAAATATCATCAAAGCCTAAAGATGGTGCATTCAACAAGAGAATCAGGAGGAAATCACTGACTTCTTCCCACGAACATCTGCCATATTGGTTTCTGGTCTTCTATTATTTATTATCAGAAATGGTATCCTGGTCCTCTATTACTTATTTCTAGATTGTTATTCTGGTCTTCTACTACTTATCGCCAGATTGTTTTTCTGGTCTTCTATTACTTATCGCCTGATTGGTTTTCTAGTCTTCTATTACTTATTACCACATTGGTTTTCTAGTCTTCTATTACTTATTACCACATTGGTTTTCTGGTCTTCTATTACTTATTGCTAGAATGGTTTTTTGGTTTTCTAATACTTATTGCCAAAAACGGTCTTCTGGTCTTCCATTATTAATACCAGATTAGCAGATACAGATTTCTAACCTTACATTATCAATTACCGGAGATGGTACTCTGGGACGCTATTACTTATTACCAAGAAGGGTATTCTGATATTCTTTTTATTGAAGCTAGCATTCCAATCTTCCCTCACTTATTATCAGAGGATTCCGAAAGGTGACTTTCAACTTATCTCCATCAACTAATACCCGAACTTAGGTCAAATGTCACCATATAAAACTCTACCATTAACACCTGAATCTGGGGGTCAAGACTGCTTTTTATTTAAATCCTAATCTGGGTACAAGGACATTGAATTACTATTTGGCTCAAATGCCCGGATATGGGCCGAGGAATATTATTAAAATGATCGACGAGAGAGTTACTACTTCAAAATCTCAGACATTGACTCCTAAATCAGGATCTTTATTAAATAAAAGTTATATTCTAATATTCATGACCTTATAACAAGGCGGAATCTTCTTGCAACAAGTTTTATGCATTCAAAACAAATAGAAGGAGTTGAATCCTTGACCATTTCTTCCCATTGTTATAAGATAAGATCTTAATTTTGAATATATTACTTTTCATGCAAAGGGCATACATAGATAACTATGTCAATGTAAAAGATAACAATTAAAAGCATTGTTTGCTACCTATTCTGTAGGAAAGTTGAAATGGCAAGGGATGACAAAAGACTCAACAAGAATAAAAGTAGTCAAATGTGCAACTCAGAGGCTTATTAAAGGTTACATTGTAAAGGATCACACATCAGGTGAAATTTACAAAATTATCGAAATTTATGAAGTCATTTATAAACAACACAATCGTGTATGAGATAAATTTGCTTGACCCAAATATATTGACTATAAATCTTGAGATGCTTTATTAAGGTCTCCACTACTGAAGGATCAACAACATGATTAATTGCGGCACGAAGAACTTTTTTAAGTTTCTTCTCCATTTACCTAATTGTGTTTTCATCATCGATTGCTTCAATGTTGGTTTTTAGGGCATGGTTAAAGGCCATATTTGCTGTCTTAAGGGTTCTGTTTTCCCTTTCTAACTCTACAGCATGCTTGTCGAGCAAGTGGATGTCGTATTCGAATTTTTGATTCTTGGCAGCATAATCGTTAATATTTTAGGAATACTTAACTTTTTTTTGTTAATTGAAATACCGAGTGATTTCAAATATCACTCTCCAACACCAATTCCCCACCATATTGTCATCCAAGCCTAGGGGAGGACTGAACAAGGTGGGAAATTTTTATGCTGCATGATGCTTCGATCTAGTATTCTTCATATTCGAAGAGGTTACTTGTGGGACGGGAAGTTTAGTCTTTGAAATTTTATTACCTAAATTGAATTCTAGAGAGAGGCACGTTGTGTCTGACTATCTTTCAATTTTAACTCCAAGTCACTTATTCACCAGATGAGCTTAGACATATTCTCATCAAAATAAATTGCAGTATTTGACTTTACTTGTCATTTGGGCAAAGTAATCGCCTCGTCTTTCTTTTTAATTTCAGCCTCAAGATGGTCGATGTAATCTTTGTAGTTCTGGTGATGGGTTTGTAAGTGAGAAATCTTATGTACCATTGTACGGATCCAACGTTACCACCAAAACGTTTTAATAATACTTCATCTTGAACCACATTTGCTCGAATTTATGTCAATAATCTTTCCCATATAGTATCTGAGAGGACCCGAGTTCCTATCTCCAGGAAATCACATCATCAATGAAGAAAGAAAGGGATAGAAGAAGAAAAGAAAAGAGAAAGAAGAACACAACAACAACAGCTAACTCACAGCGGAACGAATGAAATATAATATATCACATAAAATATTACATAGTATCATATTACATCAGTGTATACAACTTATACAACAGATATTAGATAGTTATAAACATCTGTCTAACTATACAACTCACAATTTACAAGAAACAGATATCAAACAAACACAGCGGAACCATAATATATCTACACGTGGAAGCCTCCTGCTCCACATCTCCTTCAGAATTCGTCAAGCAAACCTAAATCACTTGACTACTCATACGAAATATGAGTACCCAAGAGTTTAATAAAACAAAAAATAAACACTCGGGTCAGACAGGGGTCTGGTGTGAGTAAACGGTTTAAAGTTGCTTAACTTTAGAAAAAACTTTGAAAAGAAAAGGTATCACGTAAGACTTCCCACACATAAACATGGAAAAGTTTTTACCTTACGCTAACCAAAACATTTGATAGAAAATCGAGTGATATTATAACAGTGTCTAGGGTTTTCAAGTAAATACGAAATAGCCGAAATTGTTACATGATTAAATTCCAACTACTAGCCACAAAAGTGGGTAATACAATCAAAACCGTAGGGTCACCTAGGAAGAATGGGTTTCCATCAATGGCAGAGCTACTGGGGTACCGCCCGTCACAGTACATGGCCTAGATCAACGTACCGAGGAGCCACCCTAACTCCCCTGCAACACAAGGCCGGGACCATTCCTTACTGAACAGTCCCGAACAAGACAACCCCGCAGTTGGCCGCGACCCAACTGCCCACACAGCCGAATAAAAAGGGACTTCTAGACAGGGGAAAATCTTGCTCTCCAGTGGGAGCTACCCACGAAGCCTTGCTGCACCTCCTCTATTTTAGCCATTCCCGGTTGATGAGGCTTGAGGCTGCGATTACCTTTATAGAACACATCTATCTTAGAATGCTCATCGTCCAACTAACGATGTTCTGAAAGCATTCAATCCATTCAAGTTTGTTCCGGGTTCGAAAGAAACCGAAGGCACTATCTCGTTGCACTCATTTTGGAATCACCCTCAGAGTCAACGACCATAGCCCTTGCACTCTAAATCACCATCTCGAATCTATAAGTACTATTCCATCAAACTCATTACGGAATCACCCACAGATTTGTATTGACGTATAGTTCTTACACCTCGAGTCTTCACTAGCTCCACTTGGATTCACGACCTAACGTTTAATTGGAATTGATGTGGTTTTCGGATCCCAAATATGGAAACCCAATCCCGGTCTCACCGAAACCAAACGCCATTTTAATGTCCAAGTTGTACTTAAGGGTTTTAAACATTTAACTTATATTCATGATGATACATAAACAGATAGATGAATCATAATTATCACAATAGATAATTCATATCAATATTCATCTCACAAAGCAACATATCACATATCATAGATACTCAAATCATCCAGTATCAACCAAACACCCAATATCAATCATCCAATATCAATTAATCACCCAATATCAATCAACCAACCAATATTGATAAATCATCCAAAGCACAATTGATTAACTCAATATCAATTGGATTACCTAAATCCCTTGTAACAACCCGCATATTTATCGATTTTTATATTTAAATATTTTATCGATACTCGGAATTTAGTCCGAAAAGCCACTTTTTGCAAAAAGTCGAATTAGGAGTCGAGACCACTTCCATTGAGTTCAAAACGCCATTTTCGATCTTTTTAAGTGTAAACTTTGATATGTTTGGAGTTAGTGGAATTTTGCTACTTTTTCACTTAGGGCTTTAGTTAGGGCTGAGCCCATTAACCCCACTTATGTATTCAGTCCCAACCCCTTCTCCTCTTCATTGATTCATTCCTCATTCCTAACATTCAAGCTTTTATAACAATGGAGAGTGGAAGAGGAAATTAAAACTCCAAGCCCTAGTTTTCTTTTGCAAATCAAACTCTAGCTCCAAACTAATAGAAAACCCATTGGTAAGCTTCTCTTCTTCTTCTCCAACTCATTCTCTTATCAATTTCAGAAATTCCTAAACCTAACTTTGGGAATGTTCTTCTTTTAAAGCTTAGAATCAAGCTTCTTGGGTTGGATTTGAAGAGTGGTTGATTCTCCTTTGCTTTCAAGCTTCTCATTCATTGATTTGGGTTCAAAGGTGAGATTTTTATCTCACATCTTAGTCTATAACTATCTTCGATTGTTAGGTATGAATTCCTAACACTTATTCGTGTGCATTTTCTTTTGGTTTGGATTGATTTGGTGAATATTCCAATTTTTGGTGTTTTGGGTTCAATTCTTTAAAAATCATGGCTTTGATGTTTTGATCATGTTTGGTGATGAACCGAAGAGCTTCTATGGCCGGGTAGTCGATTGGCGTACACCCTTAGTGCCGTTGCTCGACCGTTTGCAAATTGAGGGAGTTTGCACCTCTTTTGAAATAGGGCAGGAGGTGCAAGAATACAGGTTCGACCGACCGAGCCCTGTAGCCGGTCGACCGACCTGCTACTAAAAGTTCATAGCACTTCTCTGTCTCAGGTTCGGTCGACCAACTACAGAGCTCAGTCGACCGACCGGCTTCCCGAGAATTTTTCTAGAACAGGGTCCGGTCGACCGAGCTCTATAGCCGGCCGACCGACCTGTTGCTGTTTTGCCTATTTCGCCTATTTTGTGCGGTTTTCAAATTTAATCGTTTCGTGTTATTTCCCTATTTGTTGTTATCATTTGTTATTAACTTTGATGACTTCTTTTCTTTGGGAATTTTTGGAATATCAATTTTGATGGATTCGGTATCGATATCTTTGGATTTTCATTCACGTCTACGAATGTGAATTTTAGTGGTTTATTGTTCCTACAATCTTCTTTGTGATTTGTCACTTTAAAAATATAAAGGTTTCAATACTAGTAGTAAATATCAAAACTCTTTCATCAAATGATTTCAACACTATTTTATTACAAAACTCGTTCTCTTAAACCGTTTTCCAATCTATTAGTATATACAAACCTTTTCCTCACTCGTATGAGAAATCTAATTAAACGACTTAGTAAAACAAGTGGTATGAAACACTTGCGTTTACTTCGTCGGTTAATTCTTGGACTTGTTCGATTGAATCTCTTGTGACAATTTTCTAGTGGAAATCTACAATTTGTTCGTAAATATTTAAGTTAAGCTAGTGGTTGTGGGACATGAAGCCAAGCTCATATATTTACTAGCTTACTGTAATTGACACTTCTCTTTGATCATGACGATCATTTTAAGATTTAGACTAGCAATTGTGCGATGTCTCTTTATTTGCGAGGTTAGACTAAACCCCGTTTTGTGAAGTTTCGACTCAAATTGGTGGGGTAGCGCCCCATGGTCTTCGAGCCATTCGTGCGTCAAAAATTAATGGCAAGCTACCATGAGATAGCGTCTCGTTCGTGTGATACATATGTAGGTGAGTTTTCATGCTCCCGTTCGTGTGATAGGCCTCCCCCCTTTTTATGATTTCTGGATTTCATGTGTTGAATTCTGGAATTTATGCTTCGCCAATTTTAGTGATTTTCATTGATATGATTTATCAATTTTTGTGCATTGGTGAATTCGTGTGTCATTGACTTGTTGAGAATACAAGTTTTGGGTATGATACCCTTTTCGGATCTTTGTGAAGATTTTTGTGATATTGATTAATCTCATGTTGAGTTTCAATTTCATACTTATAGTAGTATGCCATTATGGATATTATATGTTTATGCCATACCTCTTATTCTATATCGTTTCATCTGATATTTATAACTAGACTGATCCGTTTATTATTTTCTTATTAAATAATACTCGGGTCAGACCGAGATGTTACAGGTGCTTCAGCTTGACTTCTCACTTGGGACTGATTTCTCTGACTTTTGGCTAACTACTTAGATTAGTAGTTTATTTTGTTGTGTACACTTGAGATATGGACTCATAGTTGTATTCTTTTGTATAGCACGTGTTGCTATTCTTTTGTATTATTGTGGATCTGCTTGACTACTACTCTGATGAACACCTTTATGTGTTATATATATTCATATCCATTTCGGCCTTTGTGATATGAATTATCTATGACTGATTTGTGTTATGTTTATTTTTATATTTGTTTCCGAAGACATAATAGCCACTGTGTAGTCGCTTTGAGTTTGTGTCGGGATGTCGAAGGTCCTCTTGAAAAGAAATGCAAGTTACATCTTATCTGGCATATCGGTACTCGCACAAAGTAATTATACAGATGGTCGCTCCTCAACAGCCTTATTCTCCGTGCTAGTTGACGACATTACACCGTAGTGTTCTTGGCTTGCGTGGGTATAGAGGGGGGGGCTTCACAGCTTGGTATCAAAGCCAAACTTCGAAACAATGTAGAATAATTTAACAAGGATCATCGTCCTAAGTCCTTCTTAGGAGTCATGCCTTAGGATTTAATTCGAGTTTTCGTACCGATTCATCCTATTTTCTTTATGATTCCTTGTTTTATCTATCAAGATTGCTTGATATTCCTTTTGTGAATAACCTTTTTCTTCTTCTTTATTTCTTTCTAAAGGAAGAGAAATGGTTAGACCTGGCCGTCCCAGCGCCGGTCAATCTAGTGCTACTCCCCAAGATGGAGTTTTTATGACTACCCAGCAACTTCTTGACCTTGTCACGAAAGCTCAAGCAGCTGGTTCTAATCCGGAACCTACTCACCCTAAATCTGGGTTTGCACGTTTGTGCAATGATTACACCAACCTGGGTGGGAAGCCATTTAATGGTTCTGAAACTATTATTGAAGTCCAGGCTTGGTTAAGGACATGCGATTGAATCTTTTCTCGCATGAACCTCATTGATCTTCACCGAGTTCCGGTGGCCTCTAGTATGCTCCAAGAAAGAGCATTAGACTGGTACGAGCTTCGGATTTCTGAAATAAATGAAGCAGATCTCACTTGAGAGAAATTCAGAGAGCGCTTCGAGTTAAAATTCATACCAGAAGCTGAGAAGGTGACTTTGGCTCGCCGTTTTATTGACCTTGTTCAAGGTGAATCTTCTGTGGCAGATTTTGTCGCGTCTTTTGAATCTCTCTCTAAATACGGGGTTGAATATATTGACACCCTCTTGAAGAAAAATCAGAGATTTGTCTATGGCCTAAACAAAAATCTCAAGAAGCCATTACTTCTAAAATTAGAAGTTTCTTTCGACCAACTCATTGATATCGCTCTTCGTCTTGAAGAGGCGGATAGGGAAAATGATGTTGAAGTGGTGGGTTCCAAACCAAGCTTCAACAACAACAAGAAAAGGCCTGATAAATTCAAAGGTCCTTATCCCAATAAGAAAGGGAAGCAAGCAACCTCTGTGGCAAAGACTTCTTCCTTTGGTCGGGGGGAATGCTATAATTGTGGTTCGAAGGACCATTACGCGAACAAGTGTCCAAAGTCTATCTCTTGTCGCTACTGCAAAGTTCTCGATCATGTTATATCTTCATGCCCCAAGCTTCTGGGCAAGAAGGAGGGAAAGTTAAATGTTGCTCAAGCCCCTAGCAACACATCTCGTGATCAAGGTATGTCTCATTCTATCCTTGATGGCATTATCATATTTCGTGATCAACCTATTCGAGTTCTTTTTGACACGGGTGCATCCCATTCTTTTATTTCAAAAGAACTCGTTGATACTTTTTCTTTAAGTGTTGTTGCTTTAATGACTTCTTTGAGAATTGTGAATCCGGTTGGTGGGTCCGCAACAATCAGTTTATTGTGTAATGATGTCGAGATTATTTTGGGTGATTTTTCTTTCCGAGCCGATTTGCATGTCATGCGTTATTAAGGCTTTGGAATGATTTTGGGAATGGATTGGCTTAACCGTTATGAAGCTCATATCCTATGTCCTGAGCGGACTATTCATCTTCGACATCCTCAATCTGTTAAGCAGATTTCTACTAATCTTAAAGATTAGGATTCCAGCTTGGTTGCATCTTTACATTCTTTAAATCCTCGTGATGATGATAATGATGATGAGGAAGATATTATTTCTCTTATTCACATTGTTCGTGAATTTTCCGACATATTTGAGCCCGTTTTAGGATTACCGCCTAAGCGAGCAATTGAGTTCAAAATTAACCTTATTCCTGGAGCTCAACCTATTACTCGTCCTCCTTATCGCATGTCTAATAAGGAAAATGAGGAGATGCGTAAACAATTGTCCGAATTGGGGATGAAGCAATTTATTCGCTCTAGTTCCTCGCCTTGGGGAGCTTCAGCTATTTTTGTGAAGAAATCCGATGGTACACTTAGGCTTTGTGTTGACTACCGCAAGCTTAATGATCTTACTATCAAAAATAAATATCCTTTACCTCGGATTGATGATCTATTCGATCAACTTAGTTGTGCTAGAGTCTTTTCACAATTATACTTAGCTACTGGATTTCATCAGCTTCGTATTGCAGAGGATAGCATTCCTTTGACATCGTTCTGTACTCGCTATGGATCTTATGAATGGCTTGTTATGCCATTTGGTCTAACGAATGCTCCGGCTTATTTCGTTGACAATATGAATCGAGTTTTCAAAGATTTTCTCGATCGATTTGTTCTCATCTTTATTGATGATATTCTTGTGTATTCAAAAACCGAGGAGGAGCATGAAAAGCATCTTCGGATTGTGTTGGAAACTCTTAGGAGTAATCAATTAATGGCGAATTTTTCTAAATGCCACTTTTGGCAATCTCGTGTGAAGTTTCTCGGTCATATTATTTCCGAATCCGGAATTTTCGTGGATCCTTCAAAGATTGAAGCGATTCAAGATTGGAAGAGACCGGAGAGTGTGACGGAGATTCGTAGTTTTCTTGAATTGGCGGGTTATTACCGCCGTTTTATCAAAGACTTTTCTAAGATTGCCGTGCCTCTCACTAGCTTAATGAAGAAAGGTATTAAATACATTTGGTCGGACAAATGTGAAACTTCTTTTCAGAAACTAAAGGAACTTCTTTCAGATGCTCCTATTCTTGTTATTCCTGAGGGGAATCAAGATTTCGTTGTTTATACCGATGCTAGTCGCGTTGGTTTGGGTGCCGTTCTTATGCAAAGAGAACGTGTTATTGCTTATGCTTCTAGGAAATTGAAGCCTGCTGAGACTAGATATGCCACTCATGATTTAGAGCTCGCGGCTATTATTTTCGCCCTTCGTATTTGGCATCATTATCTTTTAGGAGAGAAATTTGTTCTTTATACCGATCATAAATCTTTGAAATATTTATTTTCTCAAAAGGAACTTAATTTGCGTCAACAACGTTGGCTCGAGTTCCTTGCTCCCTATGATCTTAATATTCTTTATACACCCGGTATGGGTAATCGTGTTGCCGATGCTCTTAGCCGTAAACAACAAGCTATTGTTTCTATGATGATATCCGAATGGAACGATCTCGAGATTTTATCCACTTGTGAAATTTGAGACCGTGTTTTCGATTTATGTTCATCTCGTGTTTTATGTAGCCTTGAGGCTCATCCTTCTCTTTTATACTGCATTCTTGAAGCTTAAAGGCTAGATCCTGAATTGGCTCTTCTTGGCCAAAATATTAAGGATAAAATTGATATTGAAGGTTTGAAAGACTTTGATATCGATTCTCGTGGCGGCATTCAGAAATTTGGTAGACTTATCGTGCCAAATATTAGTGATCTTCGTAAAGATATTTTAGAAGATTCACATCGTTCTAAATTTACCATTCATCCCGGTAGTAGTAAAATGTACGCGGATATGAAGCGACTTTATTATTGGGAGGGAATGAAACTTGACATCGCTAACTCCGTTAAGCGTTGCATGACTTGCCAACTCGTTAAGGCCGAACATCAAAGGCCCGATGGGTTATTGCAGCCTTTAGAAATTTCAATTTGGAAGTGGGATCAAATTTCCATGGATTTTATAGACGGCCTTCCCCGTTCTCGTTTCGGTCATGATAGCTTATGGGTGATTGTTGATAGACTTACTAAATCCGCCCATTTTATTCCCGTTCGGTCCAATCGGACCGTACCTCTTTAGGCCAAACTCTTTATTAAAGAAATTGTTAAATTGCATGGAGTTCCTACTTCTATTGTTAGCGATCGAGATCCATTGTTTACTAGTGGATTTTGGAAGAGTCTTCAAAAAGCTTTAGGAACGAAGCTTAATTTTAGCACCGCTTATCACCCCCAGTCCGATGGACAAACCGAGCGTGTGAATCAAACTCTTGAAGATCTTCTTCGAGCTTGTGTGCTTGATTTTGGTGGAAGCTGGGAAGATCATATTCCTCTTGTTGAATTTTCCTATAATAATAGCTTCCAATCTAGTATTGGTATGGCACCTTTCGATGCACTTTATGGAAGGCCATGTCGATCTCCTTCTTGTTGGCATGAGGCCGGTGAGAAGCTGGTTTTAGGTCCAGATTTTATTCGTGATTCCACAGAAAAGATTGATCTTATTCGTCGTAGGATGAAAGAAGCCCAGAGTAGACAAAAATCCTATGCCGATAACCGGAGAAGGAAATTAGAATTTTCTGTGGGAGATCTTGTGTTCATTCGTGTTTCACCTATGAAAGGTGTTGTACGTTTCAGTCGATTGGGAAAGTTAGCGCCTCGATATATTGGGCCATTTCCTATCACTGAACGCATTGGTTCCGTGGCTTATCGCCTTTTATTACCGGCTCAGTTTTCTGCTATGCATGACGTGTTTCATGTTTCTCAATTACGGAAGTGCCTTCGAGATTCCGATTCTATTCTTGATCCCGGTGTTGTGGAAGAGATTGAAGTTTCGCCTAATTTAACTTATGAGCAGCATCCTATTCGAATTATTGCTTTGAAGGTTAAACGCCTTCGAAATAAAGATGTTCCACTTGTGAAAGTTCAGTGGTCTTTAAATCCTAAGGATTGTTCTTTGGAGTCTAGAGAGTTCATTGAGCGATCACATTTGGACTTACTTTCTCGTGCTCTTTAAGGTGAACTTCTTACTTCAAAATTCTTTTGTGTTAATATGCTTTTATGGTTGTTACTATATATTTTCTTCTTAAATATTGCGAGGGCGCAATTTCTTTAAGGAGTGGAGTCTGTAACAACCCGCATATTTATCGATTTTTATATTTAAATATTTTATTTAAATATTTTATCGATACTCGGAATTTAGTCCGAAAAGCCACATTTTGCAAACAGTCGAATTAGGACTCGAGACCACTTTCGTTGATTTCAAAACGCCGTTTGCGATCTTTTTAAGTGTAAGCTTTGATATGTTTGGAGTTAGTGGAATTTTGCTACTTTTTCACTTAGGGCTTTGGTTAGGGCTGAGCCCATTAACCCCACTTATGTATTCAGCCCCAACCCCTTCTCCTCTTCATTAATTCATTCCTCATTTCCTAACATTCAAGCTTTTATAACAATGGAGAGTGGAAGAGGAAATTAAAACTCCAAGCCCTAGTTTTCTTTTGCAAATCAAACTCTAGCTCCAAACTAATAGAAGAACCCATTGGTAAGCTTCTCTTCTTCTTCTCCAACTCATTCTCTTATCAATTTCAGAAATTCCTAAACCTAACTTTGGGAACTTTCTTCTTTTAAAGCTTAGAATCAAGCTTCTTGGGTTGGATTTGAAGAGTGGTTGATTCTCCTTTGCTTTCAAGCTTCTCATTCATTGATTTGGGTTCAAAGGTGATATTTTTATTTCACATCTTAGTCTATAACTATCTTCGATTGTTAGGTATGAATTCCTAACACTTATTTGTGTGCATTTGCTTTTGGTTTGGATTGATTTGGTGAATATTCCAATTTTTGGTGTTTTGAGTTCAGTTCCTTAAAAATGATGGCTTTGATGTTTTGATCATGTTTGGTGATGAACCAAGAGCTTCTATGGCCGGGTAGTCGATTGGCGTTAGTGCCGTTTCTCGACCGTTTGCAAATTGAGGGAGTTTGCACCTCTTTTGAAATAGGGTAGGAGGTGCAAGAATACAGGTTCGGCCGACCGAGCCTTATAGCCGGTCGACCGACCTGCTACTAAAAGTGCAAAGGACTTCTCTGTCTCAGGTCCGGTCGACCAACTACAGAGCTCAGTTGACCGACCTACTTCCCGAGAATTTTTCTAGAACAGGGTCCGGTCGACCATGCTCTGTAGCCGGCCGACCGACCTGTTGCTGTTTTGCATATTTCGCCTATTTTGCGCGTTTTCCAAATTTAATCGTTTCGTGTTATTTCCCTATTTGTTGTTATCATTTGTTATTAACTTTGATGACTTCTTTTCTTCGGGAATTTTTGGAATATCCATTTTGATGGATTCGGTATCGATTTCTTTGGATTTTCATTCACGTCTACGAATGCGAATTTTAGTGGTTGATTGTTCCTACAATCTTCTTTGTGATTTGTCACTTTAAAAATATAAAGGTTTCAATACTAGTAGTAAATATCAAAACTCTTTCATCAAATGATTTCAACACTATTTTATTACAAAACTCGTTCTCTTAAACCATTTTCCAATCTATTAGTATATACAAACCTTTTCCTCACTCGTATGAGAAATCTAATTAAACGACTTAGTAAAACAAGTGGTATGAAACGCTTGCGTTTACTTCATCGGTTAATTCTTGGACTTGTTCGATTGAATCTCTTGTGACAATTTTCTAGTGGAAATCTATAATTTGTTCGTAAATATTTAAGTTAAGCTAGTGGTTATTGGACATGAAGCTAAGCTCCTAGCTTACTGTAATTGACACTTCTCTTTGACCATGACGATCATTTTAAGATTTAGACTTGCAATTGTGCGATGTCTCTTTGTTTGCGAGGTTAGACTAAACCCCGTTTTTGGAGTTTCGACTCAAATTGGTGGGGTAGCGCCCCATGGTCTTCGGGCCATTCGTGTGTCAAAAATTAATGGCTATCTACCATGAGATAGCATCTCGTTCGTGTGATACATATGTAGGTGTGTTTTCATGCTCCCATTCGTGTGATAGGCCTCCCCCTTTTTTATGATTTCTGGATTTCGTGTGTTGAATTCTGGAATTTATGCTTCACCAATTTTAGTGATTTTCATTGATATGATTTATCAATTTTTATGCACTGGTGAATTCGTGTGTCATTGACTTGTTGAGTATACAAGTTTTGGGTATGATACCCTTTTTGGATCTTTGTGAAGATTTTTGTGATATTGATTAATCTCATGTTGAGTTTCAATTTCATACTTATAGTAGTATGCCATTATGGATATTATATGTTTATGCCATACCTCTTATTCTATATCGCTTCATCTGATATTTATAGCTAGACTGATCCGTTTATTATTTTCTTATTAAATAATACTCGGGTCAGACCGAGATGTTACAGGTGCTTCAGCTTGACTTCCCACTTGGGATTGATTTCTCTGACTTTTGGCTAACTACTTAGATTAGTAGTTTATTTTGTTGTATACACTTGAGATATGGACTCATAGTTGTATTCTTTTGTATAGCACGTGTTGCTATTCTTTTGTATTATTGTGGATCTGCTTGACTACTACTCTGATGAACACCTTTATGTGTTATATATATTCATATCTATTTCCGCCTTTGTGATATGAATTATCTGTGACTGATTTGTGTTATGTTTATTTCTATATTTGTTTCCGAAGACATACTAGCCACTGTGTAGTCGCTTTGAGTTTGTGTCGGGATGTTGGAGGTCCTCTTGAAAAGAAATGCAAGTTACATCTTATCTGGCATATCGGTACTCGCATAAAGCAATTATACAGATGGTCGCTCCTCAACAGCCTTATTCTCCATGCTAGTTGACGGCATTACACCGTAGTGTTCTTGGCTAGCGTGGGTATAGAGGTGGGGCGTCACATCCCTCTTCAATAATTTATTTCAAATAAATAAATTGATCATTTCTAATGATCTTCCTTAATTAATCTTCCTTGATTAATTTTACTTTAATTGCATTCAAGTAATTAACCTTAACCATATTCAGTAATTAACCTTTAATTACTATCATTAATTACAATAATTAATGATCATTCATTTCCTTACAATAATTAATTAACTATAATTAATTACATTAAACCTTAATTAATTACAATTAATTAATCACACTTATATTAATCACCTTACTAATTAACTTTGATTGATATCATTAATTACAATAATTAATGATCCCCATTAATTAATGATTCTCTTTAATTAAATAATTAACTTGTAATTGATCAACTCATTAGTCATAATCAGTAATTAATAATTTGTAATTAATTATCTTAATTAATTAAATTCTTAATTAATTATATTAACCTTTGATTAATTAATCTAATTAATTAATCTTTAATTACTTTATTAAGTAATGATTAAACAATTAAATTAATAAATAAACCCTTAATTAACTACTTTATTAATTAATTACATAATTAATTACACTTAGTAATTAATCTTAAGTTAAACTCATTCATTAATTAATTAATCACATTAATTAATTAATTAAAATAATTATGTAATTAACTCTTAATTACTTAACAAGTAATTAATTCCATCATTAACCATTACTTAATTCTTTGATTAATTAATTACTTCATAATTAATTAACTTCAAACAATTATATTAATCAATTCCTTAATTAATAACAACAAATGATTACCCAATAAACACTTCAACTAATTACTCCTACGAGTAATTACCATTAATTACTTCCATAAGTAATTAACTTCCTTAATTACATTCAACAGTTAACAATTAATTACTTTATTAAGTAATTACACTTAATTAATCCATAATTAAGTGATTATTTAAAATTAAATAATCAATTAACCAATTATTTAAAATTAATTAAATAATTAATTGATTAACTTCTAATATTAAAGAAAATCTTTAATAAATTAAGAAAACCATAAATCTTAATCAAACTTAACTTACTAACAAATCATATTAAATAAGTATTCTTAATTTAATTATCCAAATAATTTTAACCTTATTTATTTCCATAAATAAATTATTTGAACTAATCAAATTTAACAACTTAAACAAATTATTCAATTTAGATTTCAAAATCATAATAATAACCTTATTTGAAAATAAGGAATTCAAAAATCAAATTTAAAATATTTTAACTATCCAATTGAACTTATCTATTTTATAACAATTTGAAAAACTTTATTATTACAAACATTACTTTAAAATCTAACTTAAAACTTTGATTTAATAATTAAATTCAAATTTCTCTTTTAAATTTGAATTTTAAAACATAATTAAGATAATTATTTTTAAACAAACATTTAAAACATTTTTAAATTTGAAATATACATTCAATTTTTACTTTCAAATGTTGATCTACTTTCACTTAAAAACAACAAGTTTAACTTTATAAACTTGTTTATTCCATATGCTTGATTCCTAAATTATTCAACTCACGTTTATAATGCAACTTAGTATTATTCCTAACTACCAAAATAGCAACTAAAACCCGAAGCAATCAATGATTCCACCCGAGACAACACCGAAGCAACCCAAACCCCATCACCATCGAGTCGCCCCCGAAACACACGTGAGAACTCACCCGAGAAGATTCGTCTTCCCCAAATCCAAACTCTCCCCAGTGCACAGACCCAAACATGGTGCACATGTTCATCGCCCTCCGGCCATACTTGGTCGTCGCGACCATCGGTGACGGTCGCACCAACGCACGCGAACTCGAAACTAAAACCAGATCCATGAAAACAACCACGAATCGAATTCGAGCATCGAGCTCGAACATCTGCAGAAACTCAAGCACAAACCAAACCCATCTCCGACCATCTCGTTGCCTTTGAACCCCGCCCACTTCACCATCAAAACGCCTCGACTCGAGCTCCATTTTCCCCCATGTGCGAACACCCCCGATCCTTCGTTCGTGTCGCACTCATTTCAACAGTAAAGCCCAAAAAAACAAGCTTAAACCCTACCTTAATCCAATTCGAACAAATTAGTCATTAGCAAATTTAAATTACATTTTCCCACAATCTATAACTTACAAACAAGCTTCGGTCAAGAATTCATCTTCAAACAATGCTTGGATCATCGGTAATTGATCAAATTACCGAAACCACTCACTCCTAATTTCCCAATTGATTATCACACTAAAAATTATGATTTGCATGTTTAAATTCATGATTTTCAACCACTAATCTAATCCAATAATGTAAATTCAAATTTAAGCAGATTGATTTTTGTGAAAAATTGGGCATTCACTGTTCTTTTAAAAATTTTGAAATGAAAACACTGTTAAAATTCCAGGCATGATTTTTGGTGGATAAGTTACATGATTTCAATCATTACTTGCTTGCAAATCAAAGACTAACAATGCTTAAAAAGAATGATAATGAATTTAAAGAGGAAAAATTCGAAGTCTGTTAACAACAGAATCCATTCCCTTATTTACAGACATTTCAAACAACATGCATTCATATAAATTAATATTCATCATCAAAGAAAATTTCATTGCATGCATCATTAATAAATATCTGATAAATTTAAAACTGTTTTTAAAATAATTTACTCACCTTTAAAAATAATATGCAGAGCAGTTTTGTGAATTTCCAGGCTTCTTGAACATAAAATATGAAAATTGCTTCTGATATGCTTGCTGTTGAAGTTGAATGCATGCTTTAAAAGATTGAAACAGATCTTCATTTGCATGTTGAAGTTGCAGGTTAAAACTGAATTTCAGCTTGAACTTCATTTTTGCAGATTGTATATGCAGATGTACATCACATTGAAATGCAGGTTTTGAAAATTTGAAGATGCAGGTTAATTGCTGATTTCATTTTAATTCTAGATTTGTATTTGATTTTTAATTTCAGGTTTGATTTTTCTGTGAAGAACTTTTCTTGTAATTTTACTTCAGATTCTGAAAAAGATTTCTGTTTTGAGTTTATTTGAAACAAGAAAGAAAAGAAATGAGAAGAAGGTGAAGGTTTGGAAATTGAATGAGAAAACAAATTTTCTTTATGTTTAAATGTTATATTTATTAAAATTAAAGAAATTAAATGAAGACACCTGTCACTTTATTACAAAATCTTCTTACATGTGTTTATTAAGGTAATTAACATGTTTACACATGTCTTTGTATTTTAATTAAACTTTTATTTAATTTAAATGTAAATATAAACTTACATTTTTAATTTACTTCATTAAGGAAATATCCTAAAATTAGTTATAACATAAATATACATCTTATACATGTTATTTAAAATCTAGAACTTTTATTTTTATCATTTAACCATTTTAATTTGAGCATTTTAAAAGAAACAAAACAAACTTTGTTTTAAATCCCCTTTTAAACTATTATATTTTTAAACACAAACAATTATCTTATAAATGAAAACAATTTGACAAATCTAAATTAATTTTTGAAAATATAAACTAAAACAAAGCTTAAAATTATAATTTCATACATATAAAAATTATCATAGATTAAATTAAATTTAAAACAATATCAAATTATAACATATACAAACATATATATTACAATTTGCAAATTCATCTTTTAATTTAAAACAAAAGATATTTCTACTCACAATATATATCAAATATATATATTGTAAATAGAATAAAATTTCATTAGCTTAAAAAATAAATCTTATCAATTTTTATATTGTTAAAAAGATATTGATCACAATCATCAGATTAGATATTTATTAACCTTAAAAAGAATAAATTTACCAATTTAAATTGAAATTATAAAGAAAAATTATCAAGCCAATTAAATTATTAATGCAGATTATTAAATTGTTATTGCCCAAAAATTCCGGGTCGTTACAATCCCCCCTTAAAAGAATTTCGTCCCCAAAATTTAAAAGCAAAGGTAATTTAATAACCCAGCAAAGATTTTAATTTCAAACAGCAAAGCACTCCTAACATCCAGTTACTAACAATCATAGAAATCAATCAAACAGACAGACCTAACTAATTATCCTGATACAAATTAGAAAAAATCTCTAATACTATCTAGAGTTTCCCAAGTATAAATCACTGGGAGACTCACTCTACAGAAGCTAACAAACCAACTACACTACCAAAATCCAAAGCTCCTCTCATCTCTAGATCCATCAATCTGAGCAGAACATCAGACTATACTCAAGACTAGCACAACTTCCAAATCCAACTGAACTATAGATTCAACAACCAACAATGAATCATACATGTACTCCCTCAGAGATACGTGAAATACAATGAATTCCAACTATCCAAACTGGCAATTCAATCTTATCTTATCAAAACCCAGATAAGAAATCTTCAAATGCCACAGCACTAGCCATACAACTTATCCAATTATTGTTCTCTTAACCAGAGAAATCTTTAACAACTATGAAGTCTCCAACTTAGAATTCCAAAACTCCTTATCTCATAACTATATAACTCAACAGAGAA
The DNA here is from genome assembly GCA_030765085.1 of Allium cepa. NCBI lineage: Eukaryota > Viridiplantae > Streptophyta > Magnoliopsida > Asparagales > Amaryllidaceae > Allium > Allium cepa. The sequence continues at coordinate 182,735,460 of CM060940.1, forward strand.
TCCAGGGCTGCTAATCTCTTCCTGATCTGCTCAACCTATGCTGATGCTTCCAGAAACAACTAGACCAAAGCAAACAGTTTCTGGATCCTATCCAACAGAAAAGTCTTCCAAAATCCGTCGAAATCCAGAACTCAAGCCCTACTCCAAAGCAATAGCAAACTGAACTTGCTTCCATCCTTGTATAGCTGCTACCTTGCTTCCGCTGCACAACTCTGATTCTGAAATAGATGAGAATACTGTTGATGAACACAAGTACAACTTATCTAATATATCTGAGAACTTGTTCATCAAATCCATAAAATCTGGGTGAGTCATCTGACTCAGTCATACAACCTTATAGCAGAAATCCAAACTCAAAAACTAGATCTGACCAAATCCAAATTCCAAAAATATTTCCGAGCTGCCACACCAACTCTTCCTCTCCAGGAACCATCCTACAACCGGGCTAGCTACCAAAATCACTTCTGGAACCAAAACAATATGGAACTCAACTCCGTATGCAGACAAGCTTCTGACTACTTCAGTAGCTCCTACTGCACAAGAGAACCCTCAGCCTCAAACAAAAGATTGCCCAAGAAAAAATTTCCAAACTAATCGCAAGTCACTTTTGCGATCCAACCTAGTTCGGATTCCAAAGAAACTGTCCCCTCTTTACCAATTAGAATAGCCTTAAGCTTCTCCAAACAAGGTTAACCCTCAAGAAAACTTCCACCAACTGCCTGGACTACTGAAGAAGAACCACTAAGATTCCCGAATTATCGAAGAAACGAGCACACTACCGCTTCCCAACTCTACTTCGATGATACTGCAAAGCTAAAAGACCTTCTCGCCAGCACACCAAACACTTCGAATTGAAACTGCTACCACAGCTAACCAAAGACTTCTAATCCAAAGGCTTCTTGAAAACCAAGACCATCAACAAACCACACAACGGACCTCCGAGATGGCAGTTATCTCCCAAGAAATTCGAGCTCCAAGCCAGGCATCAACATCTCGCTCTCCTTAAGGAATGAAAAAAGAGATCATGCCCAAAATGAAACAGTCATAGACCTTAGTCTCATATTCCCAAAATAGCCAACCTCCATGCCAAAGATCCAGATCAACTTTGCACAGACGAATCTTCTCTACGGCAGGTAAAGACTGCTCCTCAACTACTACTAAAACTGATTCAAAAGAAAACATCTTTAGAAAATATCCATGGATACTGCATCTCATCACGCAGTTATCAAGTTATCATCACTTACTTCTGCACTTCCGACAAATCCAAACTCAAGAAAAATTCGCTCACCCGAGCGAAATCCAAATTTACACTTCAAAGATAAACTCTGAATCTTTAAAAAAAAGATTTCCTTCGGATATCAGAGAAATCCTTACTCCAAACTACAAATCTCACTCGAGACAGTATTAGGTCTACAGTCTCGACAAAAACACATCCAACCTCAAACATATGTATCTCTTCCATTAGTGGTAGTCGTGTTACACACACACCACTACTCCATCTACCTTTAAAACTTATGTTGGAAAATCTGAACAGATAACCCAACAGATCAGGTAGATATATATGTAGTTATAGTTATATACAAAAATTACAAGTACGCTCTCTCAAGGAGGACACCACTTCAGAGCTTAGGTATTCACTCAACCTAATGCTCTGATACCAGCTGAGACGACCGAACTTCCTATCTCCAGGAAATCGCATCATCAATGAAGAAAGAAAGGGATAGAAGAAGAAAAGAAAGAGAAAGAAGAGCACAACAAAAACAGATAACTCACAGCGGAACGAATGAAATATAATATACCACATAAAAATATTACATAGTATCATATTACATCAGAGTACACAACTTATACAACAGATATTAGACAGTTATAAACATCTGTCTAACTATACAACTCACAATATACAAGAAACAGATACCAAACAAACACAGCATAACCATAATATATCTACACGTGGAAGCCTCCTGCTCCATATCTCCTTCAGAATTCATCAAGCAAACCTGAATCACTTGACTACTCATACAAAATATGAGTACCCAAGAGTTTAATAAAAAAAAAATAAACACTCGGGTCAGACAGGGGTCTGGTGTGAGTAAACGGTTTAAAGTTGCTTAACTTTAGAAAAACCTTTGAAAAGAAAAGGTATCACGTAAGACTTCCCACACATAAACATGAAAAAGTTTTTACCTTACGCTAACCAAAACATTTGATAGGAAATCCAGTGATATTATAATAGTGTCTAGGGTTTTCAAGTAAATACGAAATAGCCGAAATTGTTACATGATTAAATTCCAGCTACTAGCCACAAAAGTGGGTAATACAATCAAAACCGTAGAGTCTCGTAGGAAGAACGGGCTTCCATCAATGGAAGGGCTACTGGGTACCGCCCGTCACAGTACGTGGCCTAGATCAACGTACCGAGGAGTCACCCTAACTCCCCTTCAACACAAGGCCGGGACCATTCCTTACTGAACAGTCCCGAACAAGAGAACCCCGCAGTTGGCCGCGACCCAACTGCCCACACAGCTGAATAAAAAGGGACTTGTAGACAGGGGAAAATCTTGCTCTCCAGTGGGAGCTACCCACGAAGCCTTGCTGCACCTCCTCTGTTTTAGCCATTCCCAGTTGATGAGGCTTGAGGCTGCGATTACCTTTATAGAACATATCTATCTTAGAATGCTCAACGTCCACCTAACGATGTTCTAAAAGTATTCAACCCATACAAGTTTGTTCCGGGTTCGAACGAAACCGAAGGCACTATCTCGTTGCACTCATTTTGAAATCACCCTCAGAGTCAACGACCATAGCCCTTGCACTCTAAATCACCATCTCGAATCTATAAACACTATACCGTCAAACTCATTACGGAATCAGCTATAGAGTTATACTGACGTATAGTTCTTACACCTCGAGTCTTCACTTGCTCCACTTGGATTCACGACCTAACGTTTAATTAGAATCGATGTGGTTTTCGGATCCCAAATATGGAAACCCGATCCCGGTCTCACCGAAATCAAACGCCATTTTAATGTCCAAGTTGTACTTAAGGGTTTTAAACATTTAACTTATATTTAGGATGATATATAAACAGATAGATGAATCATAATTATCACAATAGATAATTCATATCAATATTCATCTCACAAAGCAACATATCACATATCATAGTACTCAAATCATTCAGTATCAATCAAACACCCAATATCAATCATCCAATATCAATTAATCATCCAATATCAATCAACCAACCAATATTGATAAATCATCCAAAGCACAATTGATTAACTCAATATCAACTGGATTACCTAAATCCCTCTTCAATAATTTATTTCAAATAAATAAATTGATCTTCTCTAATGATCTTCCTTAATTAATCTTCCTTGATTAATTTTACTTTAATTGCATTCAAGTAATTAACCTTAACCATATTCAGTAATTAACCTTTAATTACTATAATTAATTACAATAATTAATGATCATTCATTTCCTTACAATAATTAATTAACTATAATTAATTACATTAAACCTTAATTAATTACAATTAATTAATCACACTTATATTAATCACCTTACTAATTAACATTGATTAATATCATTAATTACAATAATTAATGATCCCCATTAATTAATGATTCTCTTTAATTAAATAATTAACTTGTAATTGATCAACTCATTTATCATAATCAGTAATTAACAATTTGTAATCACTTATCTTAATTAATTAAATTCTTAATTAATTATATTAACCTTTGATTAATTAATCAAATTAATTAATCTTTAATTACTTTATTAAGTAATCATTAAACAATTAAATTAATAAATAAACCCTTAATTAATTACTTTATTAATTAATTACAATTTTAATTAATTACACTTAGTAATTAATCTTAAGTTAAACTCATTCTTTAATTAATTAATCGCATTAATTAATTAATTAAAATAATTAAGTAATTAACTCTTAATTACTTAACAAGTAATTAATTCCATCATTAACCAATCCTTAATTCTTTGATTAATTAATTACTTCATAATTAATTAACTTCAAACAATTATATTAATAAATTCCTTAATTGATAACAACAAATGATTACCCAATAATCACTTCAACTAATTACTCCTACGAGTAATTACCATTAATTACTTCCATAAGTAATTAACTTCCTTAATTACATACAACAATTAATAATTAATTACTTTATTAAGTAATTACACTTAATTAATCCATAATTAAGTGATTATTTAAACTTAAATAATCAATTAACCGATTATTTAAAATTAATTAAACAATTAATTAATTAACTTTTAATATTAAAGAAAATCATTAATAAATTAAGAAAACCATAAATCTTAATCAAACTTAACTTATTAACAAATCATATTAAATAAGTATTCTTAATTTAATTATCCAAATAATTTTAACCTTATTTATTTCCATAAATAAATTATTTGAATTAATCAAATTTAACAACTTAAACAAATTATTCAATTTAGATTTCAAAATCATAATAATAACCTTATTTGAAAATAAGGAATTTAGAAATCAAATTTAAAATACTTTAATTATCCAATTTAACTTATCTATTTTATAATAATTTGAAAAACTTTATTATTAAAAACATTAGTTCAAAATCTAACTTAAAACTTTGATCTAATAATTAAATTCAAATTTCTCTTTTAAATTTGAATTTTAAAACATAATTAAGATAATTATTTTTAAACAAACATCTTAAAACATTTTTAAATTTGAAATATAAATTCAATTTTTACTTTTAAATATCGATTTACTTTCACTTAAAAACAACAAGTTTAACTTTATAAAATTGTTTATTCCATATGCTTGATTCTTAAATTATTCAACTCACGTTTATAATGCAACTTAGTATTTTCCTAACTACCAAAACAGCAACTAAAACCCGAAGCAATCAATGATTCCACCCGAGACAACACCAAAGCAACCTATACCCCATAACCATCGAGTCGCCCCCGAAACACACGCAAGAAGTCACCCGAGCAGATTCGTCTTCCCCAAATCTGAACTCTCCCCAGTGCACAGACCTTAACACGGTGCACGTGTCCATCGCCCTCGGGCCATACTTGGTCATCGCGACCATCGGTGACGGTCGCACCTACGCATGCGAACTCGAAAATAAACCCAGATCCATGAAAACAACCTCGAATCGAATTCGAGCATCGAGCTCGAACATCTGCAGAAACTCAAGCACAAACCAAACCCACCACCGACCATCTCGTCGCCTTTGAACGCCGCCCACTTCGCCATCGAAACGCCTTGACTCGAGCTCCATTTTCCCCCATGTGCGAACACCCCCGATCCTTCGTTCGTGTCGCACTCATTTCAACAGTAAAGCCCAAAAAAACAAGCTTAAGCCCTACTTTAATCCAATTCGAACAAATTAGTCATTAGAAAACTTAAATTACATTTTCCCCATAATCTACAACTTACAAACAAGCTTCGGTCAAGAATTCATCTTCAAACAATGCTTGGATCATCGGCAATTGATCAAATTGCCGAAACCACTCACTCCCAATTTCCCAATTGATTATCACACTAAAAATTATGATTTGCATGTTTAAATTCGTGATTTTCAACCACTAATCTAATCCCATAATGTAAATTCGAATTTAAGCAGATTGATTTTTGTGAAAAATTGGGCATTCACTGTTCTTTTAAATTTTTTGAAATGAAAACACTTTTAAAATTCCAGGCATCATTTTTAGTGGATAAGTTACATGATTTCAATCATTACTTGCTTGCAAATCAAAGAATAACGATGCTTAAAAAGAATGATAATGAATTTAAAGAGGAAAAATTCAAAGTCTGTTAACAACGGAATCCATTCCCTTATTTACAGACATTTCAAACAACATGCATTCATATAAATTAATATTCATCATCAAAGTAAATTTCATTGCATGCATCATTAATAAATCTCAGATAAATTTAAAACTGTTTTGAAAATAATTTACTCACCTTTAAAAATAATATGCAGAGCAGTTTTGTGAATTTCCTGGCTTCTTGAACATAAAATTTGAAAATTTCTTCTGATATGCTTGCTGTTGAAGTTAAATGCATGCTTTAAAAGATTGAAACAGATCTTCATTTGCATGTTGAAGTTGCAGGTTGAAACTGAATTTCAGCTTGAACTTCATTTTTGCAGATTGTATTTACAGATATACATCACATTGAAATGCAGGTTTTGAAAATTTGAAGATGCAGGTTGATTACTGATTTCTCTTTAATTCTACATTTGTATTTGATTTTTAATTTCAGGTTTGATTTTTCTGTGAAGAACTTTTCTTGTAATTTTACTTCATATTTTGAAAAAATTTCTGTTTTGAGTTTATTTGAAACAAGAAAGAAAAGAAATGAGAAGAAGGTGAAGGTTTGGAAATTGAATGAGAAAACAAATTTTCTTTATGTTTAAATGTTATATTTATTAAAATTAAAGAAATTAAATGGGGACACCTGTCACTTTATTACTGTAACGACCCGTATTTTTACGGATCGAAACATTGTTAAACTATATGCTTTAAGTCGTTGATGTTGTTAAGTCGTTTAAAGTTTGAGTCGACCATAGCTTAAGTCGTATGGAAGCTAGCTCGTGTGGTGCTTAAGTCGTGAGAGAGCTTAAGTCGTGACCGACTCATAGATATGACCGACTTAAGGGTTAGCAAGTTAGTGTATTGAGCGACTTAAGGTTGTAAGCGGGTTACGAGTTAAGAGAGCCAGCGACTTAGGGGATAAGGTGATAACGACCTAGTGGTTAACGGCTTGGGGGAAGTTAGCAACTTAACAGGGCTAACGGGTTAACAACCTAAGGGATAAGTCGTTCGAACGACCTATCCCTTAGGTTGTTAACCCGTTAGCCCTGTTAAGCTGCTAACTTCCCCCAAGCCGTTAACCACTAGGTCGTTATCACCTTATCCCCTAAGGGGGAAGACTTAAGTCGTGGGACTCTGTGTGCTCAGTTGGGTCGTATAGCGTTAGGTCGCTGAGTCGTGTGAGCGACTTAGTGGTAGGTCGTAACTCGTGTACGAGTTAGGTCGCGTATCTCTGTCAGGTCGCGTGCATATTGAGTCGTTGGGTCGGCATCAGGTTTAGTGGTTAGGCCGGCAGGGCTTTAAGTCGTAGGCCGTTGAGTCGCGCGCGTGTGTTAAGGACTTAGGTCGTTAGGTCGAGGCACTGCGTGTGTTGAGTCGTGCCTGTGTTGAGTCGTGCGTTAGGCTCCGTGTTTGTTAGGTCGTAAGCCGTTAGGTTGCGAGTGTGTTAAGTCGTAGTTCGTGGGTATTAGGTCGTGGACAACTTAGGGGTTCTGTTGAGTCATGGACGACTCATAGGGGCGGCGACTTAAGGGACGTTTCAGCCTATAAATACTCGTCCATATCTCACTATTTTGGCACCGGATTTTGAAGCGACGAAGTGCTGCCATTTTGAGAGCTCGACTACAACACTTCTTCACTTCTTCTCTCCTCTCTAACCTAGTGATTTCTTCCATCTAAATTGAAGATCAAATCAAAGATCCAAGAGCCAAAGTTGAAGATCTTCATCCAACAAAGAGAGATTTCATCGTTTGAAGCGAGATTTTTCCGGATCAAGCTTGGTTCCTTGCTGTCCAGATCTGGAATTGATTGTTTTTAAGGTGTTTAGGTGATTCGGTGAGTGGTAGTTATCTCTCACACGGACCCAAAGGAGTATATTGGATTGGTGGCTTGTTTATGTGTTAAAGATAGTGATTTCTTGCATTTTCCTAAAGTTTGCATGTAGATCTATCATCTATGAAGTTTTGACACCTATTTTACTACATGATTACTTGTATAAATTTATTTATCAAGTTGTAGAGACATATGCCGATGATTTATACTTGTTAGATTTGGACACTTTAATTACGAAATTGCCATTATTGTTGCAATTGTCTATTTTGATCTTGTTTGAATGATTGATTACTTGGATTGATGTTTGATTTGATTGATTAGTTGATTGATAACTTGATTTGGACAAGTTGGTCGAAGATGATTCAAAAGCTAAGTGGAAAGGCTCTTGAATGGTGAAAGCTGCTTGTGGCATATGAAGCGGATGTGGAAGCTTATATGGATAGATTCGATGATGATGGACTTTGCCATGATGCGATGGGACAAACCATGATATTAAGATGGGACTTTGATAAGATGCGTTGATGCAAAGCATGATGTGTGAAGCCTTGGTTTAGTCCAGACGGGATCATCCCAAGCATGTCGATAACTCGATGATGCGGTTCGAGTTGGTTGATAATGGTGGGCTCGAGAGGCGCTTGAGCTAGTGTGAGAATAGTCGTCGAGGAGGATGACTAGGAGGCTTGGATCTTATCGTTATTGAAGGTTCTAGCATGCTCAAAGCAAGAGTACGTTGGAGCGGGTCACGATGACGTTCCAGACACGGGTCATGATGACGTGTTAGTACTCTGGGCAGATGCGATAGTCCTAGGCACGGGTCATGATGACGTGCGGAGTTATGTCTAGAACCGGGGTTACCATTAGCCCTTGACAGGTGGTCATTCAATTAACGGTGAAATCGAGGCAATGATAACAGTGATAGCCAGAGTCATGGATGTTTGGTTGTATCGTCATTCGGACTCAAGAGAGGTGTTTTCTGGGTGCTTATCTGATCTTGGTTTAGGCCTTGGGGGTTTGTATTTGGAAAACATCGACCTTGACTCGAGTGATAATTACTCTACTTAAATTGTCTGATTTACTATGCTTGTTTATGCTTAGTGGGTCTGGGGGCTATCACTGTAGAATGAGGTGGAGTGGGATGGTTGAGTTCCTATTCCTTTTATCCTTTATGCTCTTTTGGTATGTTTGGTAGTTAATTTAGTGCTCACTAAGACTGTTGTCTGACTAAAGGTTTTATGTTCAACTCTTATTACCTTGGGCTGTTCATCCATGTTGGGATGGGCAGACTAGGTAGCAGGTGACAGGTGCTGTTCTTGGCTACCAACGCTGTTGATGACGAAGACGAGCTGGAGGCTATCATATTAGTTTTCTTACTATATGTACTGGATGTTCTGCTGCTTGTATATGTTTGAGTGTTATGTAGTGAGGCTTGATGTATTAATTGTTCAGATGCTTGTATCAAACCTTTATGAAGTCTATATGATGTTATTCTGTTATGAGCTTCACTATATACATATATTTCTCTATTGTATTTTGTCCATGCGCTGTGAGTTGTACGATAGAGTTTGCTGTTTTATCCTTACCTTGATCATCGTCCATGGCTGCCTGGCACGCTCCTTAGCGCACTATTCCTTGTTTTGGTGCGGGAGTCACGGGCGGTCGTCACATTTGGTATCAGAGCTTGGTTAAACGATTTTAGCCAACGCTCGCTGACGTAACTACGTATGAGAGACGTAATTGTATTTTGATGGATGATCACTATATATATAATATAGTAGCTTAGAAGGATTTGAACTCCTTATGCAGTTGTTTCTCAAGGTGTTCTAAGTCATTCCTTTTTGTAGATATTAAGGATGAGTCGAAGAGGGAGACCAGCTGCTAGGGAAGGCCGTGCTGTTGAGGGGGCTGCTGATTATGCTCCTATGTTCGAGGCTATGATGACTTCGATCATGAGGAGGACGCCAGCTCCGGGGCCATCAGTAGATGTTGGAGTTCAGGTTCAAGCTCCAAGACCAGTGGACTTTGCTAAGTTGTGTAAAGACTATACTGCTCTCGGAGGAAAGGTTTTCTTGGGAACGGAATCGACTATTGAAGTTCAGAGATGGATAGATGCTTGTAGAAGGATCTTTGGTGACTTGGGAATTGAGGATGCAACTAAAAGGAAGCTTGCATCGAGACAGCTTCAGGGAAGAGCTGCTGATTGGTGGGGTTCTATCACCATTGATACTCCAGAGGAAGAGATCACTTGGGAGCAATTCCAAGTTAGATTCGAAGCTAAGTTCATTTCTACAGCTCAGAAGTCTGTTTTGTTTAAGAAGTTTGTGGAACTTAAGCAAGGTGGGAGACCAGTTCTTGAGTATGTTTCTGAGTTTGAAGCTTTGTCCAAGTATGCTAGGTCGTATATTGAATCTCCCTACCAGAAGAACGAGAAGTTTGTGACAGGTTTGGACAGTTATCTTGGGAGGCAGTTGGTGGATCATCTGGACGATCCTTTTGAGAAACTTGTGGAGAAAGCTCTCAGGCACGAGAGTTTGTTTCCTAAGGAAGGGTCTGTTGTTGCTGTGACCAAGGAAGAGTCCAAACCACAGCAGGGTGGAAATAAGAAGAGGAAGCAGCAACAGCAGAAGGGTAAGGATGGCCAGAAGAAGCCAAAGGGTGAAGTGACCTGCTACAATTGTCGGCAGAAGGGCCATCTCTCCAGGGATTGCAAGAATCCAAAGGTACTGTTGAAGTGCTATAACTGTGATAAGTTGGGGCATATTAGAAAGAATTGTCCAGAACCACAGAAGGACAAACAGATTGTGCAAGCTTATGCTTTGGGGGCTGTTCCATCATCTTCGAAAGCTCCTACTGCAGAAGAGAAAGGGAAGAGTGTGGTGGTTCAAGGTACTCTTTCCATATGTGGTGTTCCAGTTAGGGTGTTGTTTGATACTGGGGCATCGCGTTCGTTTGTTTGTGATGATCTTGTAGGACGGTTGGGTTTGGAACCGGAAATTGTTGATAGACCATTGGTTGTGACTAATCCAGTTGGGGGTTCGTCTTGTTTGTGTATGGTATGCCGTGGTCTAGTGGTATCGAGTCATGATTGCTCTTTTGTTTGTGATTGTTTTGTTCTGAACTTTGCGGGGTTCGGAATCATTTTGGGTATGGACTGGCTTAGGAAGTATGCGGCAAAGGTTGGTTGTGAGAAACTGGAGGTGACAGTCGGGAATGTGGAAGGGCGAAAGGTTGTGATACGATGTAAGCATGAAGAAGGCGTCTTCATGGGCTTCATGTATTCGCTGGTTGTTCCACGGGATGTACTGTCATCGATGCCGGTTGTGAATGGATTTGAGGACGTCTTTGACGAGGTCAAAGGGTTACCGCCGCATAGGAAGATCGAGTTTCGTATTGATCTAGTTGTGGGAGCCAGACCTGTTGTGATGCCTCTTAGACGGATGGCGCCTAGAGAACAACAAGAGCTGAAGGTGCAGGTTGATGACCTTTTTCGGAAAGGATTCATTCGGCGTAGTGTGTCCGAATGGGGTGCACCAGTTGTGTTCGCAACCAAAGCGGATGGATCGTTAAGGTTGTGTATGGATTATCGTGAGTTGAATAAGGTGACTAAGAAGAACAAGTATCCATTGCCGAGAATAGATGACTTTTTTGATCAGCTTCACGAAGCTAAGGTGTTTTCTCGGATGAATTTGGCAACGGGATTTCACCAGTTGAGAGTGGTTAAGGATAGTGTGTCGAAGACTGCTTTTAGGACACTATCCGGTTTTTATGAGTGGCTGGTAATGCCGTTTGGGTTGACTAATGCACCAGCATATTTTGTGGATCTTATGAATAGAGTATTCAGAGATCAGTTGAAAAGTTCGTACTTGTGTTCGTGGAGGATATTCTGATTTATTCCAAAACTGAAGAAGAGAACAAGACGCACTTACGAATTGTTTTGGGAATCTTACGGAAACATCAGCTGAAGGCTAAGTTTTCGAAGTGTCACTTCTGGAAGAGTGAAGTGAGGTTCTTAGGCCATATTATCTCTGGAAATGGAATAGCGGTTGATCTCGCTAAGGTGGCAGCAATCCAGGATTGGGAGAGACCTAAGAATGTATCTGATGTGAGAAGTTTTCTTGGATTAGCTGGATATTATCGTCGGTTTATCAAAGACTTTTCCAAGATAGCTGCACCGTTAACAGGATTGACGAAAAAGAATCAGGTATTCGCATGGGACGATAAGTGTGAGCAAGCTTTCGTAATCCTGAAAGAGCGACTGACAAGTGCTCCTGTTTTGATTATTCCAAGTGGGAATGATGAGATGGTGGTTTACACCGATGCATGTGGTACTGGACTTGGAGCAGTGCTAATGCAAAAGGATAAAGTTGTTGCATATGCAAGTCGACAATTGAAGCCGCATGAAAGGAATTTCCCGACTCATGATTTGGAGTTAGCGGCGATTGTTTTTGCTCTGAAGATGTGGAGACATTATCTATTGGGAGTTCGATTCGAGTTGTTTACAGATCATAAGTCGTTGAAGTATCTGTTCTCCCAAAAGGATTTGAATCTTCGGCAACAACGATGGCTAGAGTTTTTAGCATCATATGATTTTGGTATAGCCTATACTCCGAGAAAAGGTAACGCAGTGGCTGATGCATTGAGTCGAAGACATGCAGGATTGGGAGCCATGTTTTCGGAATGGAAGAATCTTGAGTATTTGGCTGGATTTGACTTCAGGCCTAGATGTGAATTGGAACCTGAGATGTTGGCAAACTTATCGATAAGACCTACTCTTGTGGAAAGAATTGGCGAGGGCCAAAAGCGATATGATAAGCTTGTCAAGATTATCCGTGATTTGGAATCTGGATTGAACCCAAAAAAGGATAAAGGATTTGAAGTTGACCGAAAGGGTTGGTTTCGGAAACAAGGACGACTAGCTGTTCCCGATATAGATGGATTGAGAGATGAAGTTTTGAGGGAAAGTCATCACTCGAAGTTGACAATTCATCCAGGTGGAAATAAGATGTACCGGGATATGAAGAGAACCTACCACTGGGAAGGTATGAAGAAGGATGTTGGAAATTTCATTTCCAAATGTTTGAATTGCCAGTTGGTGAAAGCTGAGCAGAAGAAGCCTAGTGGATTGCTTCAGCCATTAGAGGTTCCTACATGGAAGTGGGAGCAGATATCGATGGATTTTATCGATGGTCTACCTAGAACCAGGGCAGGAAATGAAGGGATTTGGGTCATCGTAGATCGTTTGACTAAGAGTGCAAGATTCATTCCTATTCGATCAACTAGAACTGCATCGAAGTTAGCTGAGTCGTATGTTAAGTGGATAGTTCGATTCCATGGTATTCCGAAGAGTATAGTGAGCGATCGAGACCCATTGTTCACTAGTGGATTTTGGAAGAGCTTCCAGGAAGTTTTGGGGACTGAGTTGTGTTTGGGTACAGCTTATCATCCCCAAACAGATGGTCAGACCGAGAGAGTCAACCGAGTTTTGGAAGATCTTCTCAGAGCATGTGTTTTGGACTTCGGGGGATCATGGGAAGATCATCTTCATTTGGTGGAATTTGCATATAATAACAGTTACCAGTCAAGTATTGGTATGGCACCGTATGAAGCATTGTATGGAAGGCCGTGTAACTCTCCGACATGTTGGTTGGAAACTGGAGAAAAGCTGATACTTGGGCCAGAAATAATTCGATAGACTACGGATTGTATAGAGATCATTCGACGACGAATGAAGGCAGCCCAAGATCGTCAGAAAAGTTATGCCGGCGTCATAAGGATTTGGAGTTCGATGTAGGCGATATGGTTTTTGTGAAGATTTCTCCACTGAAGAATGTTATTCGATTCGGGAAGAAAGGGAAATTGACTCCGAGATTTGTTGGACCATTCCTGATCATCGAGCGAATTGGAAAGCTCGCTTATAGAGTGGAGTTACCGGAAAAGATGGCGGGTGTGCACAATGTTTTTCATGTATCTTATCTACGGAAGTATGTGCATAACTCGAATACGGTGGTTTCTGCTGATAGCTGTGAAGATTTAGAGGTTGATCCAGTTGTTACGAGACCTCGTAAGCCGCTTCGTGTTGTTGAAACCGACACGAAACAGCTTAGGAGGAAGACGATTACGTTGCTCAAGGTACAATGGAGTGATGATGTTAACGACTGTACATGGGAGGAGGAAGAGAGGATGAAGGCAGCTCAACCTGAACTCTTCAAGGTATGGCCCTAAGGTGTCGTGACATCTCATGAATTTGTAGCTTGTTCTAAGTCTTAGAATTCTGCATGCTAGGCTAGTAATTGGATGCATGGTTTGTTGATTGCTATGGATGGTAGGCATGCGGAATAACTTTGGTTGCTCTTGTTGTTTGGAATTTCGGGGGCGAAATTCCTAAGGGGGAGAGAATGTAACGACCCGTATTTTTACGGATCGAAACATTGTTAAACTATATGCTTTAAGTCGTTGATGTTGTTAAGTCGTTTAAAGTTTGAGTCGACCATAGCTTAAGTCGTATGGAAGCCAGCTCGTGTGGTGCTTAAGTCATGAGAGAGCTTAAGTCGTGACCGACTCATAGATATGACCGACTTAAGGGTTAGCAAGTTAGTGTATTGAGCGACTTAAGGTTGTAAGCGGGTTACGAGTTAAGAGAGCCAGCCACTTAGGGGATAAGGTGATAACGACCTAGTGGTTAACGGCTTGGGGGAAGTTAGCAGCTTAACAGGGTTAACGGGTTAACAACCTAAGGGATAAGTCGTTCGAACGACCTAAGGGGGAAGACTTAAGTCGTGGGACTCTGTGTGCTGAGTTGGGTCGTATAGCGTTAGGTCGCTGAGTCGTGTGTGCGACTTAGTGGTAGGTCGTAACTCGTGTACGAGTTAGGTCGCGTATCTCTGTCAGGTCGCGTGCATATTGAGTCGTTGGTTCGGCATTAGGTTTGGTGGTTAGGCCGGCAGGGCTTTAAGTCGTAGGCCATTGAGTCGCACGCGTGTGTTAAGGACTTAGGTCGTTAGGTCGAGGCACTACATGTGTTGAGTCGTGCCTGTGTTGAGTCGTGCGTGAGGCTCCGTGTTTGTTAGGTCGTAAGCCGTTAGGTTGCGAGTGTGCTAAGTCGTAGGTCGTGGGTATTAGGTCGTGGACAACTTAGGGGTTCTGTTGAGTCGTGGACGACTCATAGGGACGGCGACTTAAGGGACGTTTCAGCCTATAAATACTCGTCCATATCTCACTATTTTGGCACCGGATTTTGAAGCGACGAAGTGCTGCCATTTTGAGAGCTCGACTACAACACTTCTTCACTTCTTTTCTCCTCTCTAACCTAGTGATTTCTTCCATCTAAATTGAAGATCAAATCAAAGATCCAAGAGCCAAAGTTGAAGATCTTCATCCAACAAAGAGAGATTTCATCGTTTGAAGCGAGATTTTTCCGGATCAAGCTTGGTTCCTTGCTGTCCAGATCTGGTGTTGATTGTTTTTAAGGTGTTTAGGTGATTCGGTGAGTGGTAGTTATCTCTCACACGGACCCAAAGGAGTATATTGGATTGGTGGCTTGTTTATGTGTTAAAGATAGTGATTTCTTGCATTTTCCTAAAGTTTGCATGTAGATCTATCATCTATGAAGTTTTGACACCTATTTTACTACATGATTACTTGTATAAGTTTATTTATCAAGTTGTAGAGACATATGCCTATGATTTATACTTGTTATATTTGGACACTTTAATTACGAAATTGCCATTATTGTTGCAATTGTCTATTTTGATCTTGTTTGAATGATTGATTACTTGGATTGATGTTTGATTTGATTGATTAGTTGATTGATAACTTGATTTGGACAAGTTGGTCGAAGATGATTCAAAAGCTAAGTGGAAAGGCTCTTGAATGGTGTAAGCTGCTTGTGGCATATGAAGCGGATGTGGAAGCTTATATGGATAGATTCGATGATGATGGACTTTCCCATGATGCGATGGGGCAAACCATGATGTTGAGATGGGACTTTGCTAAGATGCGTTGATGCAAAGCATGATGTGTGAAGCCTTGGTTTAGTCCAGACGGGATCATCCCAAGCATGTTGATAACTTGATGATGCGGTTCGAGTTGGTTGATAATGGTGGGCTCAAGAGGCGCTTGAGCTAGTGTGAGAATAGTCGTCGAGGAGGATGACTAGGAGGCTTGGATCTTATCGTTATTGAATGTTCTAGCATGCTCAAAGCAAGAGTACGTTGGAACGGATCACGATGACGTTCCAGACACGGGTCATGATGACGTGTTAGTACTCTGGGCAGATGCGATAGTCCTAGGCATGGGTCATGATGACGTGCGGAGTTATGTCTAGAACCGGGGTTACCATTAGCCCTTGACAGGTGGTCATTCAATTAACGGTGAAATCGAGGCAATGATAACAGTGATAGCCAGAGTCATGGATGTTTGGTTGTATCGTCATTCGGACTCAAGAGAGGTGTTTTCTAGGTGCTTATCTGATCTTGGTTTAGGCCTTGGGGGTTTGTATTTGGAAAACATCGACCTTGACTCGAGTGATAATTACTCTACTTAAATTGTCTGATTTACTATGCTTGTTTATGCTTAGTGGGTCTGGGGGCTATCACTGTAGAATAAGGTGGAGTGGGATGGTTGAGTTCCTATTCCTTTTATCCTTTATGCTCTTTTGGTATGTTTGGTAGTTAATTTACTGCTCACTAAGACTGTTGTCTGACTCAAGGTTTTATGTTCAACTCTTATTACCTTGGGCTGTTCATCCATGTTAGGATGGGCAGACTAGGTAGCAGGTGACATGTGCTGTTCTTGGCTACCAACGCTGTTGATGACGAAGACGAGCTGGAGGCTAGCATATTAGTTTTCTTACTATATGTACTGGATGTTCCGCTGCTTGTATATGTTTGAGTGTTATGTAGTGAGGCTTGATGTATTAATTGTTCAGATGCTTGTATCAAACCTTTATGAAGTCTATATGATGTTATTCTGTTATGAGCTTCACTATATACATATATTTCTCTATTGTATTTTGTCAATGCGCTGTGAGTTGTACGATAGAGTTTGCTGTTTTATCCTTACCTTGATCATCGTCCATGGCTGCCTGGCACGCTCCTCAGCGCACTATTTCCTTCTTTTGGTGCGGGAGTCATGGGCGGTCGTCACAATTACAAAATCTTCTTACATGTGTTTATTAAGGTAATTAACATGTTTACACATGTCTTTGTATTTTAATTAAACTTTTATTTAATTTAAATGCAAATATAAACTTACATTTTTAATTTACTTCATTAAGGAAATATCCTAAAACTAGTTATAACATAAATATACATCTTGTACATGTGATTTAAAATCTAGAACTTTTATTTTTATCATTTAACCATTTTAATTTGAGCATTTTAAAAGAAAAAAAACAAACTTTGTTTTAAATCCCCTTTTAAACTATCATATTTTTAAAAGCAAACAATTATCTTATAATTGAAAACAATTTGACAAATCTAAATTAACTTTTGAAAATATAAATTAAAACAAAGCTTAAAATTATAATTTCATAAATATACAAATTATCCATAGATTAAATTAAATAAAAAACAATATCAAATTATGACATATACAAACATATATATTACAATTTGCAAATTCATCTTTTAATTTAAAACAAAAGATATTTCTATTCACAATATATATCAAATATATATATTATAAATAGAATAAAATTTCATTGGATTGAAAAATAAATCTTATCAATTTTTATATTGTTAAAAAGATATTGATCACAATCATCAGATTAAATATTTATTAACCTTAAAAAGAATAAATTTACCAATTTAAATTGAAATTATAAAGAAAAAATTATCAATCCAATTAAAGTATTAATGCAGTTTATTAAATTGTTATTGCCCAAAAATTCCGGATCGTTACAGTATCAACAAAGGATATTAAGTTTTGAGTGGGTGAAGTTGGAGACGACCGTGGCTCCTATTTAAAACAAAAGAAATAAAATAAAATTAGAGTTGAGATAAAAGATAACTTTATTACTATAGTAATGGATTACCACTCATATAGCAGAAAAGCTAGAGGATACAACAATCAATTTATTCGCATATAAAGTTGAGAGGCTACATTCCTAACTTTGCCTAAAGTATCAAATGAAAGCATAACTGTCAAGTCAAATGGAATAGTGACTCCTTCGAGGGTAATAACTGGTGGGCATTTGCTGTAATCCCATTTTACGGCGGGAGGGCTATCACGACCACAAATCAACTTTGATTGAAATGTTCTTTTAAGAAAGTTTCTTTCTCTTCACCAAGAAAGTCAAAGCGGAGGTGAGGGAATTCCAAGTATAATTTTTGTAGGTCTCAAAGAAACCAATATCTCGCTAACTTCGAAGTCTTTAGGAGTGGTTCTTTTTTAAAGTAAAACTTCCTCAGGCTAACATATTGACTTAGGGCGTCTCTTGGGACAACACGACCTAAAGAACTGATATTTTGAAATGGCACAAAAAAGAAAAGAGACTGAGCATAGAAAGCATTACAAAAGATATGTATTCATAAAACAATTACCTGTTACATATTTACAATCACTCATTAGGTTCATACAAAATAGACCTAGAGAAAAAATCAGAAAAAATTTGTTCTTATAATACTTAAGCTTCTGAGCAGGAAGATCTTAGGGAATCGATCTGACCCGAGGTAAATTCCAGCATGCCCCAGGATGCGGGTCAGATCCAAATTCATCTAAATATCTTTTGTGAAAATGCCTAAGTAGCCCCCCACTGAATTAACCTAAGTATGAGAAATCTATAATCGAATATCTGCAATATACTTTATACAAGAAGTTAATTAAAATGTCTCTTTCTTCAATCACCATCCAGAGTAGAGTTATTAATTCTCTATTTTCCTCCAAGAGAGCGTCGTATCGGAGGCATGCTTTCTTTAGTAAAGAATTTCTCTCTGAAATTTAAAAGATGCTGAAGCGGAAGTAGTCCTGTCCAAACTACTGAGATAGAGCATTGTGTTCCTTTATTAATCTTTCTAATTCCCTATATAACTTGTTAATTTCCATTTGTTTTCTCTAAAGTGTTGTGCAATAGGGAAAGATTGACTTCTTCTTTATCTAAGACAAATGATTTATCACTAATTATTATCTTCCTAGTGTAAAACATTTAAACAGAGAAGCCCGTACCTAATAAACTGGAATGGAAACTTGAGGAGCTTGTTCTTTCTCTTGAGGACCCTCGAAATGGATGGGAGCAATTTTCTCCTCCAGATGGTCCAGGGGATGTTGAATGCATATCTTTATGAGGTGATGGCTCTTTTTCAAGGGATTTGGTTGAACCACCACCATCTTTTTCTTGAGCACCAGAGTGACCCCTTTGTCTCCAACATGGCCTTGACCTCCGAGGGGGTTATCATCATTGTTATCATCCTTATCAGTCTCCCATTTCATATTCTTATCATCCTCCTTCTCATTAGGGTCTTTACTTTCATCGTTCTCCTCTTCAGAGTCAGATTCAAAATCAAAGAAGGGATATCAAAAGAAAGAGATTTCTTGAAATCAACTTTCCCCTCTTCACCTAGGACTTAGAACCCTGTTTAATTTGTTTAATTTTGTCCATAACTCTTTTGGCTGTAGTTGGATGAAGTGAAGGAAAACCGAAGTTAGGACATTTATCACGATTGTCTACATAGGCAAGCATGAGGGCATCTTCATAGTAGTTCAACATCATGGGCCCCAGGGTGGAGTCAACAAAATTAGAAACATGTTTTTGGAAGTTAGAGTGGGTTTGAACAACTAGCTTGAGTGAAGCTCTGGACTTGTTGAATTTATCTTTCAGTGGAATGTTCTTGGAAATCAAACGAGCTTTCTCCCTCTATAAATCCTTCAAAGCTAGCTCCCTTGAAAATTTTTCATCGAAGGTGAGATGATGAGCTCGCCTTTCTACTTCTAGATCACCTTCAGCCCTAATGAGGGAAGCCTTGATTTGCTCAAGTTCAAAGGAAGCAGTATTTTAGGTAGCCGTCAATGAGGCTAGCTGACTTTTAACTCAGCATTTTCCTCCTGAAGTTTGGAGGATCCAACAGAGAGTTTGGAGACATGCTCATTAAGGGAAACCCAGTTCCTGGAAATCTGCAACAAGAGAAGAAACAAGGGTTAACAATTAGAAAGACCCAGTGATAATAGAATTAATTTGATAGGAACTTACCAAGAGTTGTTGCTCCATGAGAGAGCGATGATTTTCTGCTAAGTCTAGGCTAAAAGATAGTAGAGAAGAGGAGGTGAAATGTAAAGATGTCGTTTCTAAGCCAAATTTAATTTAGTAATTAATATAAATTTTGGAATTAATTTGTGAATTAATTTAAATTTTTCCAAAACAAATAGGAAAGTGTTTTTTTATATATGCATATAGATTGTAAAATAAAATTTTGATTTCAAAAATAAAAATCTTAAAAATAAATTGAATTTAAAAAACCTATATTTTAAAAACTAATATATATATATATATATCTATACTGTAAAGCAAAACCTTAGTCAAAGCGGTCAAACAGAAGCTTTTTATCGACTTCCCGTACTGCCCCCAACTCAACTTAACAAAAAAAAATTCACCGAGGCATTTCAGTATCTTCCCCCACCCACTCCCGCGTTGCCTAACAGTCATCCACTTTCCTCTTTCCTCTTCGTTCTCCACTTTTCTCCAACTCCACTTTCCCCTCATCGACAAAACATGCCAACTCCCCTCTTTCCCTTTCCTCATCGGCAACCGCATTCTCATCTTAATTTACTTCCTTCCTCCCCTTCTACCGTCTGTCGCGAGATCCGATGCCGCCTCGTTTTATGCCGATCGTCACCATCCTCCTTCATTGTAACGTTCAATTTTCACCCAACACCACATCCGCCTCTCCCCGCAAAAATGGAAACTCCCCTCATTCAATTTTCTAACCGCCACCCCTACACTGTCTTTGCTTCGCTTCTACTTCTCATTCCCCTCCACTGTCTGCCACTACAGCACATACCGCCGCCGCCACGATCGTCCTTTAGCTCAACTACCACTTCCCCCCTCCGGCGTACGGCGACACCAACTCCATGCCGATCGAATGTTCAAGCTTCCACCGTCCACCTTCTTCATTACCCCAGGTACGATCTCAGTCTGCTATCCTCTCTTTTTTGTTTTGATTTAATCTCATTTTACGCCCCTGCCCTAATTGCTCCCCTGCCCTAATTGCTCTTCCCTCCGCCTCCAATTCCATTTCCCCCTTTATTTCCTTCGGCCACCACCCCCCACTTCACGTCTTTCACCTAACTTACTGCTGTGTCAAATTTATGTTTATTCAACGACATTTTTGCTTATGTTTCGATTATGTTGTGATTGCTGCCATGAATTTTGTTCACAAAATGGTAACCTTTATGACATTTCTACTTATTGTTTAAATCCTATATGGATCTCCCTTGAATTCGTTGGTTTTTTTAGATTGGTTACAGAACTTGATTGCTGTAGGTACTAATTTATGCCTTCATTTGCTACTATTTTTATATTATTCCAAATGGCATCTATATACTATCGCCTTATTGCTAATTATGGCTTCTATGAAATACCTTTCATACTGAAAACTACCGTGTTGTTGACACCGTTATAAGTTCAACTACATCCTTTATGCCATTTCTGCTTATTTTTTATATCTTATGTGGATCTCCCCTGATTTTGTTAGATTTTTAGATTTTTTTACCGAACTTGATTACCATGGGTGCTGAATTTTATCTTCGTTTGTTATTGTTTTTATACTATTCCAAATGGCATCTATATACTATACTTTTATTGCAGATTATGCCTTCTGTGGAAGCCCCCTCCAACTTTAGGCTAAAATGCACTGTGGTGTTGACACTGTTATAGGCGATTGCAATCTTCCCCATTAGCTTCAACTCAGGTCTGCAGAGTCTGGAGTAGTTTGATTGATTCATCGTAGAAGACCATTTGTCTATCTCTTTCTCCCAGTATTTTGATTCGGTAAGGCAGTCGATACGCTGTTCTCATACTGCCTTACTGTCAGCATTTGCACATAAAACTAAACTTACAAGCTGTAATGAAATTTTGCTTGAACCTATATTTATTTAATTGCCATTAGTTAGTATTACGGTGTTGTCTACTTTGTAAGTTATGTTATCTTTGAGTAGTATGATTCTTTTACACCACTGATTATTACTATTACTGAAACTAATTACGAATATTACTGTCTTACTATCAACATTTGGGCATAAAACTAAACTTAGAAGCTGTAATGAAATTTTGCTTGAACCTATATTTATTTAAGTGCTATTAATTAGTATTACGGTGTTGTATGCTTTGTAAATTGTGTTATCTTTGAGTAGTATGATTCTTTTACACTATTGATTATTACTATAACTGAAACTAATTGCAAATATTACTGTCTTACTGTCAGCATTTGCGCACAAAACTAAACTTAGTAATAGTTAACAACTTAGTTTAAAGCAAATTTATTCGACATAAATGTTTCTGCAATAAAATAGTCGTTATATTTACTAGACTTAGCATCACAGATCAATGTAATACTAAGTTACTGTAAGTAGCTTCAATGCTATTGTTACTGCTGCGTAGACACATCCATTAATCTCAACGAAAATGTTTAACTGTATCTAAAAATAAAATGGAGCTTAAGTTTAGAGTCATTTTCCTGAATTTGGACTATGATAGTGTTCCAAATGACATCTATATACTATAGTTTTATTGCAGATTATGTGTTCTATGGAAGCCCCCTCCAACTTCAGGCAAAAAAGCACTATGGTGTTGACACTGTTACAGGCGATTGCAATCTTCCCCTTCAGC
Organism: Allium cepa; assembly: GCA_030765085.1. Lineage (NCBI taxonomy): Eukaryota > Viridiplantae > Streptophyta > Magnoliopsida > Asparagales > Amaryllidaceae > Allium > Allium cepa. The sequence continues at coordinate 182,757,946 of CM060940.1, forward strand.
TTCAACACAGGTCCGTAGAGTGTAGAGCAGTTTGATTGATTCATCATAGAAGACCATTTGTCTACCTCTTTCTCCCCGTTTTCGATTTAGTGAGGCAGTCGATACGCTGTTCCCATACGACATCGACGATAAACTCATCCTTTTAATCGATTTTAATTTACGCTTTCTTTTTCTATATGGTAGCTGCAGTATGAACAACGATAATGAAACAGCGAAAACAATGGCGGTTCGCCAGTGTTGATTTGATGTAATCACGTCCACTCCTCCCAAATTAAATTCAGATCTAAGAACATGGTAAGCAAACACATTCTAAGGTCGGTTAAAGAAGCTGTAATGAAATTTTGCTTGAACCTATATTTATTTAACTGCTATTAATTAGTATTAAGGTGTTGTCTGCTTTGTGAATTATGTTATCTTTGAGTCGTACGATTCTTTTACACTACTGATTATTAATATAACCGAAACTAATTGCGAATATTACTGTCTTACTGTCAGCATTTGCGCATAAAACTGAACTTAGTAACAGTTAACAACTTAGTTTAAATAAAATTTATTCGACATAAATGTTTCTGCAATAAAATAGTCATTATATTTACTAGACTTAGCATCACAGATCAATGTAATACAAAGTTACTGTAAGTAGCTTCAATGCTAATGTTACAGCTGCGTAGACACATCCCATTAATCTCAACGAAAATGTCCAAACGTATCTAAAAATAAAATGGAGCTTAAGTTCATAGTCATTTTCCTGAATTTGGACTATGTGATAGTATTCCAAATGACATCTATATACTATAGTTTTATTGCATATTATGCCTTCTGTGGAAGCTCCCTCCAACTTTAGGCTAAAAAGCACTGTGGTGTTGACACTATTACAGGCGATTACAATCTTCCCCATCAGCTTTAACTCAGGTCCACAGAGTCTTTTCAAATTTTTTTTGTAACATTTAATTTCTTTATTATCCTACTATAAAGTGTAAGTGATCGTTATTTTATTGACTTGAATTTTTTTAGGTGATATAATTATGGTAAAAATGAGATAATTTATTTATAATATTTTTATTATTTTATCACTAAAACAAATCTATTTACTAAATTTTGATAACTGATCCAAAATAAGTGCCACCATTTGTATATAAATATATTCCAAGTGGTTTGTTGCCAAAATACTAACCTCACTTTGACCTGCTACACACTAGCCGTTAACCCCACTATTTCAGCCATAATTACAGAACTATGACTCTTTCAAAATCTTCCACTTAATAATATGTCAGTTGCAAAATATCTAATCTAAATGTTCCTATAAGTATGCATTTCCCACTATCCACTCACCCTTATTTTCACCTTTACTACTATGTACTATTCCACTTTCATTTTTTTACCAATATTTTGGCATATCAATTCAACTGCCCCACCCTCTTCGCACCTTTCTTCCACCTAACTCCCTTTTTCCACAGCTTTATGGACTAGCAACAAAGGTAAAGATGACGTGTTACTCAACGTGCAAGGCATCAACAAGCTAGACAGTATGCCGTCGCAAGTAGTTGGACATCCGTTGCTGCAAACCAACAGCAGCAAAATTCGACAGGTACTTTTCCCCACCCCGTCAGGCTTACAATTGTTTAACATTTTAAGATCTATGCTTCACTATAAACAAGTACAGTACACATATGTGCACCATTTCTACAGTTTAGGCTGTTAACCACTTTTATACAGACACCCTGTTTATCTGTACATACTTGGGAATGGACGATGTAAATTTTTATGTTACTCTCTCCTTTTCCCTCCATTATATTTCAGTTATACACAGTGGAAACAATATTGATATGTTACAATTATAGGCATTCATCCAAAAACCAGTTTATAAACAATTACACACATTCGACCATGGGTGTTTGAAATGTGGAACACTATTTGGCATAAAATTCACATCTTCCGCACTTTTCATCAATTAGGCTTTTGACAAACATTTGTTTCTAACTCCCCAACATCAGTTTGCAACGTCAAATTTTAATATAGTATTTACCCTGACTTAGATTCATATACCATGCTTTTGGGTGGCAACCATTTTTTTTACTACATTCTTATACGTATCCATGCTTATAAAGTAAGCCCTAGGCCACCGATGAATATCACTGGGAGTGAGTTTTCAAATATTAAAACAAAAAATTGGGTAACCACCTGCAACTGATAATATATTCCTCTAAACAAAACATCTTTTACTACATGCAATACTTCCAATTAAACTGCCCGACGCACATTAACTTGCTAATTTTTTACTTTCACACTTTCATACATCATTCCTTCTTTAAGTTTATTTAAACTATGTTAATACTATACTACTGCAATTTCTAGCCTGCAGCAATTTTTCCCCTTTTTAATACAAAAAAATTGACACTTACCAGCAGTCTACTGTGGAAAGTGTCATCAATTACTTAGACTTCCCTCTCTGCCATGATTGCATTTTTTCTTCCTGTATATACGTACACTGTTAATATGCAAGAATTATAGGCGGTGAGTCTTCACAGCAGTTAAAAAACATTTACACAGACACCACAATGAGTCATTGTCATCGCAAATTATATTTTATACAAATACTATTCATACTAACGACACGATACCATCTGCCTACGGTACAATGACCAGCCAATACGGTTTAACTAACAATTTTCTACTGCTGTATAATTATTTAACATGGGTAGTTTTAAGTTTATCAAATTAATCTTTTACTTTTTCACTAATTCATAAAATTTGCTTCTTAGTACAGCTGAACCCAAACATGGTCAGCAATTTTCTCTTCCTATGCAGTACATATGCTTTTTTACAAACTACATATATCTTCATTCTCATTACATATCGACCGATGCTACTTTTGTATTCCTATTCTTTTAAACATCAGTCATCACTTACTTTTTCCCTCCACTATGTTATTATCTTACTGCTTGAAATTATGTATCACCTAAATTTATATCTTACTTCTATACGACCCAGTACTAAATAACATACAATGTTTGGGTCCTTGCCAAATGTGTTGCAGCAATCATCATAATCAATTAATTAGATGTTTTGGAAATTATATGAATTAACAGAATAACATTCTGCAATTATTAAATAAATGTATGACTATTTCATGTACAAACTTTTTTGTTGTGTCACAAATTTAATACTACTACTTTACAGTAACATGAACAATTCATTTGCGGTAATCAAAAATTAAATCCCCCGGTTTTACATGTTTTGCGCTGCTCTGTTTGTAAAATATTACCGATATTTCTTAACTCGGTCTGAACGTACCACTTTCAGACAGATAGCCTGTTGAACTGTAGATAGTCCACAATATGTCATGCTTTCTACACGCAAACATTTGTTTTACTACATTTTTATACGTATACACGCTTACAGTTTAAGCCATCACCTTGTGCTGAAAATCAACAGCGGTGGGTTTCCAAATTAATTTTTTTTAAACAATTTGGTAACAGCCTGCACTTGATAATTTCTTCCTCTAATCAGAACATCATTTATTGCATATAGTACTTCCACTTAAATTGTCACACATACATTAATTTGCTCATTTTTAACTTTAAACTTTTTTGCACGTCATTCCTTATTTACTTTTACTTTTAAATATATGTTGACACCGCACTACTGCAAATTCTAGCCTGACGAATTTTTCTCCATTTTTTAGTAAAAAGTAAATGTACAATTAAGTACAAACCTTAGTCTTTTAATTTTTTACTAATTCATACAGTTTGCTTTTTATTTCTGCTCAACCTACTGTTGTTAACCAGTTTTCTGTACGTATGCAGTACATACGATTTTTTTAACCTTCATATATCTTCATTCCTATTACAAGACACCTGATGCTAATTTTCAGTTCTTACCCTTATATACTTCATTCATCACTTACTTTTTCTATTCAGCATGTTATTACCTTACTGCTTGAACTTATGTGTTAAATAAATTTATATTCAATTCCCACCCCTTTTTAGGTGATAGTTTTTTAGTATTTTGAAACGTCAAATAACTCTAAATTCTAAATTCATTAACCATTGAAATATGTACAACCAGACACACACAACCACACATACACACACTTATTTATCACCGCCGTATATCTTCATTCACATCAGATATTTGCTGACGCTAATTTTTATCTCTTAATCCTTTATTCATCATTCAGTTCTTCAATTTCCTTTCTACTCTGTTGCTATCTTACTACTACACAAACCAATTCTACATATTGTACACTCTTTGGGTCCCTACTATATGTTTTGCGGTTATTATCGTAATCAGTTAATTACATGTTCTGAGATTTATATACATTAAATGTGATATCCCGGAATTTTTGGCAGTATCAATTTAATAATCTGTATAAAAATTAAAATGAATTGATAATCTTTGTTAATAAATTTGAATTGATTTAATAACCTTCTTTTGATAAATATTTAATTAATTAATTTATCTTTTAAAAGTTAGTAAATGTTTTCTATTTATAATGTATACATACATACATATATATATATATATATATATATATGTATGTATATATTGTAAATGGAAATCTTTGGTTTAAATTTAACAAATGAAATTTCGATTTCAAATTCTAATATACATTTTGGTAATTTGGAAATTTTGATTTAAATTTAATATTAAGCTTTTCAAAGATATTTAATAAATAAATATATAGTTTTAAAATACTTATGATAAATGTTTATAAGGTTTGTTTTATTTTCATTTTAAATATTTCTTGATAAATCTAATTTGAAAATAAATAATAAGATAATCTCTTTTATAAATTATTTAAAACTATCAAATTTGTTATTTTTCAAACAATATTAATAATGTTTTTTCTATATAAATATAAAAAGAATTAAATAAGAAAATGGAATTATCATTTTAAATTGAATAAGTTGACTTTAATTTGGATTTTAAAAGTTTAATTTGAATTTGAATTTGGAATTTATTTTGAAATTCAAAAGAATAGATCCTTAAAATATTTGGATAACTTTTTATTTATAATTTGTTTTTATTACATTTTCTTTACATAAGAAATTCATAATGTATTTACATATGAATTTATAAATTAAGTTAAAAAGCTTTTATTAACATTTAAAATAAAAATAAAATATTTAATGGACAAGTGTAACTACCTTAAGGAACCTAATAACATGTGTTAAGTAATGAATAAAACAAGATGACAGATGTTAATATATTAAGACAAGTGTCCTATTTAATTTTCATTTTTCTTTTATTTTAATGAAATCGAAAATTCACTTATATAAACACATTTCTTCTCACCCTCATTCTTTTTTTTCAATTCTTTTTCCAAAGCTTAAGAAAAACTTCAGCTGCAAAATCTTCCAACAAAACACAAATCATTAATCAAAACATCTTCCTCAAACCAAAAATGTAAATCACCTCCAAAATCAGTTCAAAAGCCTGCAAATTTTCTCTAATCTAAATCGGTAATCAATTCTCCTCTCAAACCAGAGACTTGTTTCAATTCTATAACCTGATAATCACTTTCAAGATCAAACATTAAAGCCTGTAAATTTTCTTCAATCTGGAACAAGGCTTGTAAGCATCTCACTCAAATCTGAGATCAATTTCCTCAAACCAAATTGTAAATCAAAGCCTGTTTTTCAACCTGGAAATTACCTGAAGAAGAACTGCAAGCATTCTTAAAACCTGGGATCTTTTCAAAAGCAAAATCAAAAAAAAAGGAAAAAGAAAAAAAGGGCTGTAACTGATAAACAAAGGAGCAACTCAGAGTTTTAAAGTTCAAGTTTTTAAATCAAATCAGCAAGGGGCGCTCAGGTTTTAAAATCAAAGCAAAGGCTGTTTCAAATAAAAAGCGCTCTGTTCATCAAATTTCAGGCGAGTAACTTTTTCTCAAAAATCTTAAGTATTATTTTGGTTGCCTGATCATCTTTGGAAATATGCATATTTGTGTGTATATTTTTAAGTGCATTTCTGTGTGAATATATATGAATGTGTAGATGTGTATGGATATATGTTTGCTGTATATCTGCTTATGCTTGTACTTAGTTAGAAGCAAAGATGATGATCAAAATCCATTTTTCTCCCAAATCAATCTCTGTTAGGATTTAAATTTCAAACAAAACTTGTTTGTTAGATCAAAGAGTAGGCTTTAAAAAAATTTATTTAAGTTAAATGAAATTAATTTATGGAAAACCAAAAGAACAGAGCAAGTTAAAATAAAGTTAAAATTCAAATATCACGATTCAATGTTTCAGTCTTAGGATCTGAAAACTTATTCAAAATCATTATTTTTAAAACTAAAATCATAATTTTTAGATTAAGGGTGGAAGAGCAGTTTGGGGTTGACTAAATTTTGTAGTTTTGGTGATCTCTGATGATCCACTTGCTGTAGATGTCTGGGTCTTCTCTGGTGGTAAAAGGGTGGTCGGAGAGTGTGGGAAAAATGGCCGTAGGGTGTATGGATCACTGTGGCGATGGTGGTTGACCGAAGATTTTTTAACCCTAGTTTATCTAGATTGAATGTTTTGGTTTGGCACGTCTGCTCTGTTTGATCGAGCGTAACCAAACTCGAGGGGATGAAAGCATAGAGGAAGGTGATGGTGTGGCCAGAATCGCAGATGTTCAGATGATCGAAGGAAGGAGATTGGGGTTGTTCCAGGTTTGATAGTGGTTCCTATCTTCTTTTCCAGGTTGGGTTTTGGAGAGCTCGGATTCAATTTCGAGTTTTGGTGAGAGATCTGATGATCGTGGTTAGGGGTGAAGTTGCTTGCCATTGTGGGAAGACCATCAGAGATAGTCGGAGGCGATCAAAGTCACCATGCATGTGCACGGTGCACTTGATCATTAATATGGAAAGCTTTATCTTAAGTTAATTAGAATTTAATGATTTAAGATTCATTAAATTATTAAGGTAAATAAATAAATAAATAAATAATTTAATTAATTAATGATTTGGATTAATTAATTAAGTAATTAAGGGTTTAATTTAATTAATTAAAGGGTTAAGTAAATTAATTAAGAATTAATTAATTTGTAATTAAGAAATCATTTGATAAGATTTGATTTTAAATTAATGATTGGAAATTGATTAATCAAGTAATTAAGATTAATTAAGTTACAATTAAGCACTTAATTAATTAAATAATTAGAGACTAATTAATTGGTTATTAAAGATAAACTAATTTGTAATTAATGATGATTAATTTTAGTTTAATTACTTAGGAGAAGTAATTAAAGATTTTAATAGTTAATGAAGATCATTAACTAGGGATTATTAAATAATTAATTAATGTGATTAATTTTAATAATTATTATATTAATTAATTAAAGATAATCATTTATGGAGATTGTTTTAGTATAATTACTTAATGAAAGTAATTAGAGTAATTAATTACTCAGTGTAATTAATTAATTAATTGGATTAGTTTAAGTTAATTAATTAAGTTTAATTAATTTAAATAATCATTGGATGACGGGTTAAGTATAATTACTTAATATAATTAATGAAGAATAATTACTTAGTGAAGTAATTAGTGATGGTAATTACTGAATATAATTAATTGAAGATTGAAAGTGATTTGAGTTTAATTACTTTGTGTAATTAATATGAAGAATAATTACTTAGTGAAAGTAATTAATAATTAATTACTTAGTGTAATTAATTTAAGAATTGATTAGTAAAGTTATTTAAAGATAACCAGGTGATGTAATTAATTAAGGGTAATTAATTACTTAATGAGATTAATCTAAAGTGATTATTAAACATAATTAATTAAAGATTAATTATTAAATGTAATTAATTAAGGAGTAATTAATTTATTTAATAAAGTAATTAAGGGTAGTTAATTATTATTTGTGATTAATCAAGAGTGATTAATAATTATAGTTAATAATTAGTTGAAGAAGTAATTATGGGATCATTAATTAATATAATTAATGATATAATTAAGGATTGATTAATTAAAATTAGTTAATCAATAATAGGTGATTATGAAGTAATTAATTAATTATAATTAATTAAGGACTAATTTAATTAATTATAATTAATTAATAAATGAAGTAATTAAGGTTAGTTATTGTATTTGGTTAAGGATAATTAATTTGTGAAATTAATTAAGGTTAATTACTTAAATGTAATTAGAGGATAATTAATCAAGGGTGATTAATTAAGATAAATAATGAAAGGATGATTAATTAATTGATTTGTAATTAATTAATGGTTAAGTAAGCAAGATTTATGTGATGAAGTAATTAATTTAATTTATTTTAAATTAATTAGAGATGAAGTAATTAATTTGATTCAATTTAAATTAATTATAGATGGTGGTTAATAAATCATTGCTTATGGATATTGAATAATATTATTTGCCTCGAATGGTTTGAGATCTCAGTTTTGAGATAAGTGATGCTGTATGATATGGATGCTTTGGTTGAATTATGATGATAATGTGAATTATCTATTTGTGATCTATCTATTTGAATTATCTATCTGTGAGTATATAGATAATGGAATTGAATTGTTTTAACTTTTAAACAACTTGGACCTAAAAGATGGCGTTATGGATTTCGATGAGATCGGGATCGTGTTTCTGATTTGGATATCCGTAAACCACATCAATCCAAATTAACGATAGGTCGTGAATCTCAAGTGAAGATGAAGATTCAGAGTGCAAGGGTTATCGTCGTTAACTCTGAGGGCGATTCCAAAATGAGTGTAACGAGATAATGCCTTCGGTTTCGTTCGAACCCGGAACGAACTTGTATGGATTGATTGCTTTCAGAACATCGTCAGGTGGACGATGAGCATTCTAGGAGATGTGTTCTCTAAAGGTAATTGTAGCCTCAAGCCTCATCAACCGAGAATGGCTAAAACAGGGGAGGTGCAGCAAGGCTAAGTGGGTCATGCCCAAGTAGGACGAGATTTACCCTTGTCAAGAAGTCCCTTTATATTCGTCTATGTGGGGCAGTTGATTGCAACAAATGTCGGGGTTGTCTTGTTCGGGACTGTCCAGTAAGGGATGGTTTCGGCCTTATGTTACAGGAGATTTAGGGTGGATCCTCGGTACGGTGATCTAGGCCACATACTGTGAAGGGCGGTACCCTAGTAGCCCTGCCATTGTATGGAATCCAATCTCCAATAAGCGTCGTACGTTTTGATTGTGCCCAACTATGTTAGAACATGAGGTTTAAGCATTCCAGCTATTTCTGTATTTTATTTGAAAACCCTAGACATTATTATAATATCACTGGATTTCCTATCAAATGTTTTGGTTAGCTTAAGGTAAAAACTTACCCATGTTTATTTGTAGGGAGTCTTACGTGATACCCTTTTGTTTTCAAAGGATTTTCAAAGTTAAGCAACCTTAACCTGTTAATCACACCGGACCCATGTCTGACCCGGAGTTTATCTTCTGTTTTCTTAAACTCTTGGGTACTCAAATTTTTACGAGTAGCCAAGAGATTCAGGTTAGCTTTGACGAATTGTGGAGGAGCAATGGAGCAGGAGGCTTCAACGTTGTAGATATGTATAGTGTTCCGCTGTGTTTGGTATCTCTGTATTGTATTGAGTTGTAATAACTAGACATGTGTTTATAACTGTCTAGTATGTGTTGTATAAGCTGTGTAACTTTGATAGTTATTGTATGCTATGTAATATTTATGTGATTAATATAATTTATTCGTTCCGCTATTGAGATTCTGATGTTGTGTCTTTCTTCTTCTCTATCTTTCTCTTTTCTATCCCTTTCTTTCTTAAAGATGATGCGACTTTTTGCGGAGAAAAGGTCGGGTCGTCACAGTTGGTATCAGAGCGCTAGGTTGAGTGAATACCTTGGCTTTGAAGTGATTTCTTTCTTGAGAGAGCGTACTTGTATTTATATATATATATATATATATATATATATATATATATATATATATATATATATATATATATATTTACTTCTACCTATCTGTTGGGTTATCCGTTCGGGTCTTCCAATATAAGTTATAAAGGTAGATGAGGTAGTGGTGTGTGTAACACGACGACTACCATTGCTTGGAGTTTGAATGTTTGAGTTTGGAAGTGTATCTGTCGAGACTGTAGACCTAATACCGTCTCGAGTAAGCTTTGTTGTGGTATAAGGATTTCATCGATCTCTGAAGGAAACCTTTTAAAGGTTTGGAGTCCATCTTTGAAGTCGGATGAGTAGAGTTTGGATCTACCGGTTGGGCAGAAGCGAGTGATGGTATTTTGATACCTCAGGAAGTAATAGCTGCGTGATGAGATGTAGTAACTATGGATGTGTTCGAAGATGTTTCTTTAGAATAAGTTATAGAAGTGTGTCTGCTTCAGTGATGTGGCTGAGTTCAGCAGGGTGTTTGTGTTTGGCTTTGAGGCCGAGTTTGTCGAGGAGCTTCTGGATAGGAAGTCTTTGGCATCTGTGGCAGCAGTGCAGCTCGGAGTGTTATGTGTGCTTGCAAGAAGGTCTTCTGGTTAGCAAGTTTTCTGGAGGTGAAGTTCAGAAGTAGACGAGTGGATCCATTTCTTCAATGGATTGGTTGGATAAGCATAAGCTATTTTGATTGGTAAAGAGAGAACAGTTTTCTTTGGAATTAGTCTGGGTTGATCGCAAAAGTGACTTGCGATAGCTGAGTGTTCTCTTGGGTTATCTTTGCATGGGATCGAGGCATCTCTAGGGAGTGTTTTCGGTGTTCAGCCTAATAGAAGGATGGTTTCTTGTTGAAAGTTTGGTGAAGGAGCTCAAGATTTGGTGGAATTTCTGAGTTTTCTTTTATGGATCTGTTGAGCCATATTTCTGGGATGTGTAGTCCAGTTTGTGCTCGTGTTCTTCGTCGGCATTCTCATCTACTCCAGATCAGAGTTGTGCAGCGGAAGCAGTTTGGGAGTGCTTTTGTTTTGTCTTTTATGGATGGAAGAAGTAGGATCAGTCTACTGATGATAGTAGAGTTTATCTTGGTTTTGGTTGATCGTTAGAGGATCATTTTGTTGGGTTGTTTTTGGTTCCGTTTGTATCCATCAGCGAAGGATGAGATGATCAGAAAGGATGAAGGCAGCCCAGGATTGTTAGAGTTTTGTGGACAAGAGTCGGAGATTTGATTTTGGATAAGTTTTCTCCGATCAAAGGAGCTATAAGAGTTGGTAAGACTGGGAAGTCAGCTCCGAGGTGTTTTGGATCTCTTTTGTGTCATTGTGAGGATAAGTGATTGGTCTTCAGGATTGAATTGCCAGTTTGGATAACTAGGATTCATTATGTTTCACGTATCTCTGAGGGAGTACATGTTTGATTCATCTCTGGTTTTGGAACCGGCAGCTCAAGAAGATTTGGTAGTTGAGTCAGACTTATCTGTAGTCTGATATCCTGTTTAGTTTTGTAGACTTAGGTGAGTAGGAGCTCTATAGCTTAGTAGTTTAGATTGTTTGGATTCTGTAGAGCAAGTATCCCAGTATTTATACTTGGGAAACTTGAGGAAATTCTATCCAGAATTTGTCTGGATAGTTAGTTTTGTTTGTTTGGGTGAAGTGGTTGCTATGATCATTGATTGATATAATATATGCTTGTTGATTAAATTAAATCTTTAATGAGATTATTAAATTACCTTTGTTTTAAATTTCGGGGACAAAATTCTTTTAAGGGGGAAGGAATGTGATATCCCGGAATTTTTGGCAATATCAATTTAATAATCTGTATAAAAATTAAATTGATTTGATAATCTTTGTTAACAAATTTAAATTTATTTAATAACCTTCTTTTGATAAATATTTATATAATGACCCGCCGCTCTGACCGCCTCTAGTCGGTAATTAAACCAACTAGAAACGTTCAAATGACGGATTGTTATTTAGTTTATAACATTTAAACAGAATCAGTCACAGAATCACAGAAACAATAATATATTTTATACATGAACTTTTCTTTTATATACAAATATCAGAGTTATACAATGTATTACATTTTATACAGCGGAACAATTTTTATTAAGTATAAGAAAAATTTTCTGAAAAGCTTTAGTGAAGTGCTTTCCCCTCTCTCTCTCTAACTTCGCTGCGAGAAAATCTCCAAGCTGTAAAAATACTCGGTCTGACCCGAGCGTTTATTGCAAAACATAAAAACACTCGAGTCAGGATTAATCTTTATTCAAGTAAATAAATTTGCAATGAACTGAATAAAATGGTAACAGCGGTAAAGATGCAAGGTGTAGGCAGCGGAGATAACAACAATTGGATCAACACATAGTATAAATGATGTAAATGCCCACAAGTGATGATAAGTATTGTACAGGAGTACACATATCTCAAACCAGCGAATAAAATCTGGGATGTAACAGAGCAAAAATGACTATGGCCAAACAAACATGCATTCATGTAAACTAAGCAACAGAGATGATGAATCACATGAATCAATTTAAATCTATTATGGATTTCCATATTAACAACTTCAAATTTTTTTTTTAAAATCTGTCAATCCTGTGTGGCTGCAGTACACACGTATATTTATACACATGTGCACTGCCTCGCCGACTCGTGTGCACCAAACAAAAACACACAGCTATCAGATCAAAACAAGATCAAACCCAAGTTTCAAAACTAGGTTCAACTCAAGGCCAATGCACAGACAAAAGAGTCAAGAAGGCATCAGACAAAGCAATACAAACAGCAATGTCAAAGAAGGCTATCAAGGGCACAGTCTCAGAAATGCCAAAGACATGAAGCAACGAAAGATTCACAAATACAACTCAAAGTTTACAGAATGCAGACCAAAATGAGCACAACTCATTAAGCTCATAACAACAAGAAACAGACCATAAGAAATGCATCAGAGAATCAATACATATGAGCAAGTGAACTAGTCAACATGCCTATACCTCAAAAACAAAGGGACTGCACTGTTTCAAATGAGACAACAATTTCAAACTCAAGTGAACAATATAGCAAAACACGTGTTCAATAAAGATCAGGCTTCAAAAGCATATGGTGGTGCAGACTACAAATGAGTGCTAACAAAATAAACTAATTGCAACAGGGTTAGACCAACATAGTGCAACAGTGAAACACTGAATAGTATGCAGACCAGAAACACCAAGTCAAATGCAACGGAATGGAATGCAACTACAAGTGCAACAGTCAGGTCCAAATGCAACAAAATGGAATGCAACTACAAGTGCAGCAGTCAGGTCCAAATGCAACAAAATGGAATGCAACTACAAGTGCAGCAGTCAAGTCCAAATGCAACAAAATGGAATGCAACTACAAGTGCAACGGTCAAGTCCAAATGCAACAAAATGGAATGCAACTACAAGTGCAACAGTCAAGTCCAAATGCATCAATGAGGAAACTGCAGTGGACATGTATACAACAGAGGAAGCCATGATCAAGTCCAAATATAGTGCCACAACTTGTAACAAGGGTATGGAAATTTACAGAAAGGTTGGGCTTACATTTTTTTTAGTAAAAGAAAGAAAATTCCAAAACTTACTTAGTTTGTTACAAAACATGGTGCAAGTTTAAGGCACAAAACCAGAGATTAAAAATATACACAGTCAACATGCAAAACAAAATATTCATTCATATATCTAGGATGCAATACAACTTTAACTCCCTACATCTCAGCAACCAAAGATTAAACTTAATTTGAAAATTTTTTAGAACAAAACAAAACTTAATTTGAAAATTGTTTAGAGCAAAACACTACAGGTTTTAAAACTTAAGTCATGAACAAAGGCACAAACCCTTTCATAAGGAATAAGTGGAGAGTGGTATCAGTTTTCATTTAAACGTTTAAAGCTAATATGAATTAGATTTGTATATATTGAAATTTTTAAACAGAACCTTCACAGTAAATCAACAGAGAACACTTGAATGCGTATAAACAGAATATAAAATGTAAATGCACAAAGATGTAAATATGTAAAACATAAAGCATGCAGGAAGTTTTTTTATATGAAGCACTTCAGATCTGGGGAACAATGTAAACTTGAAGATCTGAGGATTTAAAACAAAAGGAAATTATGAAGGATTCAAAACTGAGAATTTCAAGCTGAAGATCAAGCTTGTTTACAGAACAAAAAAACAAATGCTAGTTGTAGTTCGAATCTGGTGCATGCCAAGGAATGAAGTTCAAAATCATGTAGCCAGCAAATTCAAATTTTCAAACAAAATGATCTGTAGCTAAAACCAGAAAATCTCAACTCAAAATCTACAAGCAAATACAAATTCCCCGTGTCAATCTATTTTTGGCATGGTTTACACTGTAAACCATGGTGTTACAGGAAACAGAAGAACTGGAAACAACATTTCCAAGCAAATATAAACACAAGCATAACCATTCATTCACATGCAAAAGCTATTCACATTTATGCAAGCATTCAAACACAAAGAACTGAATTAAGCATAGGTTTACTCACAGCTTTAATTACTGAAATGCAATACAAGTTTGAAACAATATTTCAACTTGTGTGCAATCCCTGTTAGAATCAAAGAGGAGGAGATTTAGATTTTCTTTGATATAAGTTGACCTGTAAACAAAATTTTTGGAAGAAACTTCACAACTTTACTTTGATTTATTACTGAAACACATATTACAGATATATTTAAAATTTTGATATGGTTTACTTGTTGAGCCTGATACTCATTTCCTAGTAGAAGAAAGAAAAACGTCAAAACTTGCTTTTAATTTTATTTCTGGCTCACTAGTGCAAGTTTTAAAAACTTAAACATGTTTCATAATCAAGATGGAGATTAAACTCAACAAATTTGTTTGAAAACTCAAGGCTGCAAAGTTTTTATATGGTAAGTTTGAATCTTCTTTTATTTTTTAAAACTCTGTAACCAGGTATGAACAGAGAATCAAGTTATGCAGATTCAAATGCATTCATAACCACAGTTTCAAACTACTGCCTATACATGCAGGAATCCTTATAGATTCTTGCTTCTCATATTATTATTTTTACAATTTAAATATTGCAATTTTAAGACAAATTTTGTTAGAACTTCTCAACATAAAATGAACCAGAAGAGGAACTAACTAGTTTTTGAGTTTATTTTACACCCTGTAGTTTCAAAACAGAAAAAAAAAACTAACATGCACACACATTAACATATTCATATATACACACTATGCAGTAATATCACAACAAGCATCATTATTATAGCAACCACTTAAGCAACCATATTATCTTACTTAATATTTAAATTTAGATGTTTGCTCACATGCAAAGAGATTTAAATTAAAAATGGGTGTTTGCTCACAAGTATTCATTTTCCTTACTACACTTCCTTAACCAGATTCAAAGATCTATCATATGCAGCCACAACAAAAACAAGCAAAATTTTTGATAGCATCTGTCCTCATCAGTTTTAAAAGCAAGATTTGATTGCATCTGTTCTTATCAGTTTAAAAACAAAATTTATAGCATCTGCTCTCATCAGTTTAAAAAAAAACAAATTTCACTAACATCTGTTCTTATCAGTTTTACATCAATTTATCAGAGCAAATGATAGCAAATAACACCCAGCAAACATACATGCAGTGTTTTATCTGTTCTTATTTGTTTAAATTCAAATAACCGAGCAAATGATAAAAAATGACACCCCAAATCATAGCATGCAACCAAGCACCCAATTCAAGCAAATCTAAAAACTTGAATAAAAATTAATCGTGAGAAAAAAAACTCACCATAACTCGTATCGAACAGCCGAGGTGAGAATGAGCACAATCGAATGAAGGTCGAAGCCCCAAATTGGATCGCAAGCCCTAATTTCTGTTGCAAAGAGGAACGAGAGCCGCCATTATTTTTTCTTCTTTCGTGATTTGTTAAGTTAGGGTTATGAACGAATGAGGAAATGAAATAAAGAGGGTCGGGTGAAAGTAAGAGGCAGTGCGATTTTTTCTTTAATTTATGTTTTTTTTACATATATATAATTTATTTATTTTTTTCATTTTAAATTCAATTTGTTTTTGTATAATTATTTTCTTTACTTTGTTTTGTAAATTTTGTTGTTTGAATTTTTAACTATGCGTATTTCTTTATCTATTTTGTATTGATTAAAATTTTATTCCTTTCTATTTTAAAGAAAAGAAAAATGTTATCTAAAACTAACCATCCATTTATAAAGTTACATAAATAATAATTCTTGTATCCAAATTATTTTTTCAAAGTCATTAGTTTGAATTTAAAATACAAATTCAATATTCAATTTCAACTCCAAAGTCAAATTCAAATTTTATTCAACATTTTATAGGTTAAATTTTAATATTTAATCGCCAGTATCCTAGTAATATTGGGAATTTAATTTAAATTATCATTCAAATATTTAAAATAAATTAAATATTTCCAATTTAAATTGTTCAAAAATTCAGGATCGTTACAATTTAACTATTGAATTTATCTTTTAAAGTTAATAAATGTTTTCTATTTATAATGTGTGTATATATAAGTATATATTGTAAATGGAAATCTTTGGTTTAAATTTAACAAATGAAATTATGGTTTCAAATTCTAATATACATTTTGAGTAATTTAGAAATTTTGATTTAAAATTAATATTAAGCTTTTCAAAGATATTTAATAAATAACTATATAGTTTTAAAATACTTAAGATAAATGTTTATAAGGTTTGTTTTATTTTCATTTTAAATATTTCTTGATAAATATGATTTGGAAATAAATAATAGGATAATCTCTTTTATAAATTATTTAAAATTGTCAAATTTGTTATTTTCAAAAAAATATTAATAATGTATTTTTTTCTATATAAATATATAAAGAATTAAATAAGAAAATGGAATTATCATTTCAAATTGAATAAGTTGACTTTAATTGGATTTTAAAAGTTTAATTTGAATTTGAATTTGGAATTTATTTTGAAATTCAAAAGAATAGATCCTTAAAATATCTGGATAAGTTTTTATTTATAATTTGTTTTTATTACATTTTCTTTACATAAGAAATTCATAATGTATTTACATAAGAAATTATAAATTAAGTTAAAAGCTTTATTAACATTTAAAATAAAAAGAAAATATCTAATGGACTAGTGTAATTACCTTAAGGAACCTAATAACATGTGTTAAGTAATGAATAAAACAAGCTGACAAATGTTAATACATTAAGACAAGTGTCCTATTTAATTTTCATATTTCTTTTATTTTAATGAAATCAAAAATTCACTTATACAAACACATTTCTTCTCACCCTCATTCTTTTTTTAAATTCTTTTTCCAAAGCTTAAGAATAACTTCAATTGCAAAAAATTTCAAAAAACACAAATCAGTAATCAAAACATCTTCCTCAAACCAAAATGTAAATCACCTCCAAAATCAATTCAAAAGCCTGCAAATTTCCTCAAATCTAAATCAGTAATCAATTCTCCTCTCAAACCAGAGACTTGTTTCAATTCTATAACCTGTTAATCACTTTCAAGATCAAACATTAAAGCCTGTAAGTTTTTCTTTAATCTAGAACAAGGCTTGTAAGCATCTCATTCAATTCTGAATTCAATTTCCTCAAACCAAATTGTAAATAAAAGCCTGTTTCTTTTTCAACTTGGAAATTGTCTGAAGCAAAACAACAAGCATTCTTAAAACATGGGATCTTTTCAAAAGCAAAATCAAAATAATAATAAAAAAAGGGGCTGTAACTGATAAACAAAGGAGCAACTCAGAGTTTTAAAGTTCAAGTTTTTAAATCAAATAAGCAAGGGGCACTCAGGTTTTAAAATCAAAGCAAAGGCTGTTTCAAATAAAAAGCGCTCTGTTCATCAAATTTCAGGTGAGTAACTTCTTCTTAAAAATCTTAAATATGATTTTGGTTGCCTGATCATCTCTGGAAATATGCATGTTTGTGTGTATATTTTTAAGTGCATTTCTGTGTAAATATATATGAATGTGTGGATGTGTATGGATATATGTTTGTTGTATATCCGCTTATGCTTGTACTTAGTTAGAAGCAAAGATGATGATCAAAATCCATTTTTCTCTTAAATCAATCTCTGTTAGGATTTAAATTTCAAACAAAACTTGTTTGTTAGATCAAAGAGCAGGCTTTAAAAAAAATTATTTAAGTTAAATGAACTTTAATTTATGGAAAACCAAAATAACAGAGCAAGTTAAAATAAAGTGAAAATTCAAATATCATGATTCAATGTTTCAGGCTTAGGATCTGAAAACTTATTCAAAATCATGATTTTTAAAACTAAAATCATAATTTTTAGATTATGGGTGGAAGAGCAGTTTGGGGTTGACTTGATTTTGTATTTTTGGTGATCTCTGATGATCCACTTTCTCGTAGAGGTCTGGGTCTTCTCTGGAGGTAAAGGGGTGGTCGAAGAGTGTGTAGATCACTGTGGCGATGGTAGTTGACCAGAGATGTTTCTAACCCTAGTTTATCTAGGTTGAGTGTTTTGGTTTGGCACGTGTGACGCCCCACCTCTATACCCACGCTAGCCAAGGACACTACGGTGTAATGCCGTCAACTAGCACGGAGAATAAGGCTGTTGAGGAGCGACCATCCGCGTAATTGCTTTGTGCTAGCACCGATACGTCAGATAGTACAACAATCCGACCCATCGATAAAAACTCAAGGCTACTACTCAGTGGCTATAGATATTCTTCGGAAACATACATAGAAATAAACATAACACAAATTGGTCACAGATATCCATATCACAAAGGCGGAAAAAGATATGAATATAACACATGAAAGTGTACATCATAGTAGTGGTCAAACAAGATCCACAATATCACAAAAGAATGGTTACAAGTGCTAGACAAAAGAATATGTATACATCAAGGAGTCTATATCTCAAAGGTATACAAAAAAAACTACTAATCTAAGTAGTTAGCCAAAAGTCAGGATGATAATCCCAGAAGTGAAGTCAAGCAGAAGCACCTGTAACATCTCGGTCTGGCCCGAGTATTATTTATAAGAAAATAATAAACGGATCAGTCTAGCAATAAATATCAGATATAATGAGATAGAATAAGAGATATGACATAACATATGATAACCATGAAGCCATACTATGATAAGTATGTAATTGAAAACCAACAAGAGATAAGTCAATATCACCAGAATCTTCTCAAAGATAAAAAGGAATGTCATATTCAATATCTTCATTCACAAAAAGTTAATGACACACAAATTCACCAATGCACAAATATTGATAACACATATCAATGAAAATCAAGAAAATTGGTGAAACACAAATTCTAGAAATCATCAATGGAAATCCAGAAATCACAAAAAGGGGGGAGGCCTATCACAAAACGGGAGCATGAAAACTCACCAACACGTGTATCACAAAATGGAACGCTGTTCCATGGTTGCCAACCATTAATTTTGAGCCGAAGCTCCACAAAACGGCCCGAAGATCATGGGTCGCTACCCTGCCAAATTGAGCGAAGCTCCACAAAAACGGGGTTTAGCCTCCCTCGTAGATAAAGAGACATCGCACATTTGCTAGTCTAAATCACAAAAATGATCATCAATGATCATCAAGAAGTGTCAATTACAGTAAGCTAGTAAATATAAAAGCTTAGCTTCATGTCCCATAACCACTAGCTTAACTTAAATATTTACGTACAAATTATAGATCTCCACTCAAAATTGTCACAAGAGATTCAATCAAAAAGTCCAAGAATTAACCGACGAAGTAAACGCAAGCATTTCATACCACTTGTTTTACGAAGCCGTTTAATTAGATTTCTCGTACGAGTGAGGTAAAGGTTTGTATATTTTTAAAATGACAAATCAAAAAAATGATTGTAGAAACAATTAGTCACAAAAATTCACATTCGAAGACGTGAATAAAATCCAAAGAAATCAATTCCAAAGCCATCTAGTGTAAATACGCCTGCGACATAACATAGTTCATCACAGGAAATTGGCGCGACCTAACAGGGCGCGGCCTAAGGGGGTGATCGACCTAACACGGTCGAGCTAAGTAGTGGTGCGACTTACCAGGGGAGATCGACCTATCATGGCCAATCTAAGCATTGGAGCGACCTAACGAGGTGAGCGACCTAACACGGTCGAGCTAAGCAATGGTGCGACCTAACGAGGTGCGACCTAATGTGGGTGTAAGGCCGAGCGACCTAACATGGTGAGCGACCTAGTGCCGAGCTACTTAAGGTGGTACGAGCCTGTGCCAAGCGACCTAAAGGTGCAGGAAGGCCGAACGATATAGCCGTGTGACTTAATGGGTTGCGCGACCTAGTGATAAATAGGCCTAGCGACCTAAGTTATGCGACCTAAATGGTTGCACAGGCCGAGCGACCTAAAGTGGAACGACTTAACTGGAATGAGCTAGCATGGCCGAACGACCTAAATGGTGACACGGGCCGAGCGAACTAAGGCAAAGCGACCTAGTTATTGTCGAACGACCTAAGGGTGAACGAGCTATATGCAGGCCGAGAATCTCAAGTGTGCAGGCCGAGCGATCTAAGCTCCAGAAATGCCAAAACTCACTCAATTTGCAACCGATCGAGCACGGACGCTAGGGGATTACGCCTATCTGCTACCCGGTCGTATTGGCTACTCGGTGCATCACCAAAAACGTGTTCAAACATCAAAGTTAGGATCTTTTTAAAGATTTGAACCCAAAACACTAAAAATTGGGATTTTCACCAATTCAATCCAAACCCAAAGCAAATGCATATGAATAAGTGTTAGGATTTCATAACCAACAATCAATGATAGTTATAGACAAAGATGTGAGATAAAAATCTCAAACTTTTCACAAAATCAAATGAAAGAGAAGCTTGAAAGCAAAGGAGAATCAACCCAAGAAGCTTGAATCAATGTCTTTTCTTTGAATTTGGAGTTGGATGTTGGATTTGCAAATGAACTTGAACTTGGAGTTTTAATTTCTCATTCCTTCCTCCATTTTTAATGAAGCTTGAGTGTTAGAAAATGAAAGTAAAGTTATGAAGGGAAGGGGGTTGAGCTAGAGTAAATAGTTTTAGGCTAATGTGCTGAACCAAACCCAAAGTCCAAAGTGAAAAAGTGGCAAAATTCCACTAACTCCAAACATATCAAAGTTTATACTTAAAAAGATCGCAAAGGGCGTTTTGAACTCAATGGAAGTGGTCCCGAGTCCAAATTCGACCGTATGCAAAAAGTAACTTCTCGGACTATAATCCAACTAAAGATAAAATATTTAAACAAAATATTTAAATATTCAATCATAAAATATGTGGGTTGTTAAAGACTCCCCTCCTTAAAGAAATTGCGTCCTCGCAATATTTAAGAAGAAAATATAAGGTAACAACCATGAAAGCATATCAACACAAAAGAAATTTGAAATAAGAAATTCACCTCAAAGAGCACGAGAAAATAAGTCCAGGTGTGTTCGCTCGATGAATTCTCTAGATTCTCAAGAGCAATCCTTAGGATTTGAGGACCATTGAACTTTAACAAGCGGAACATCTTTATTTCAAAGGCGCTTGACCTCCGAAGCAATAATACGAATAGGATGTTGCTCATAAGTTAAATTAGGTGAAACTTCAATTTCTTCCACAATACCAGGCTCAAGAACAGAATCGGAATCTCGAAGGCACTTCCGTAATTGAGAAATGTGAAACACGTCATGAATAGCAGAAAACTGAGCCGGTAATAAAAGGCGATAAGCCACGGAACCAATACGTTAGGTGATAGGAAATGGACCAATATATCGTGGTGCTAACTTTCCCGATCGACTGAAACGCACAACACCCTTCATAGGTGAAATACGAACAAACACAAAACCTCCCACATAAAATTCTAATTTCCTTCTTCTGTTATCGACATAGGATTTTTGTCTACTCTAGGCTTCTTTCATCCTATGACGAATGAGATCAATCTTTTCTATGGAATCACGAATAAAGTCTGGACCTAAAACCAGCTTCTCACCGGCCTCAAGCCAACAAGAAGGAGAACGGCATGGCCTTCCATAGAGTGCCTCAAAAGGTGCCATACCAATACTAGATTGGAAGCTATTATTACAGGAAAACTCAACAAGAGAAATATGATCTTCCCAACTTCCACCAAAATCAAGAACACACGCACGAAGAAGATCTTCAAGAGTTTGATTCACAGGCTCAGTTTGTCCATCGGACTGAGGATGATAAGCGGTGCTAAAATTAAGCTTCGTTCCCAAAGCTTTTTGAAGACTCTTCCAAAACCCACTTGTAAACAATGGATCACGATCACTAACAATAGAAGAAGGAACTCCATGCAATTTTACAATTTCTTTAATAAAGAGTTTAGCCAAGAGAGGAACGGTTCGATTGGACCGAACGGGAATAAAATGGGTGGATTTAGTAAGTCTATCAACTATCACCCATAAGCTATCATGACCCGAACGAGAACGGGGAAGGCCATCTATAAAATCCATGGAAATTTGATCCCACTTCCAAATTGGAATTTCTAAAGGTTGCAATAACCCACTGGGCCTTCGGTGTTCGGCCTTGACAAGTTGGCAAGTCATGCAACACTTAACAAAGTTAGCAATATCAGATTTCATTCCCTCCCAATAATAAAGTTGCTTCATATCCGCATACATTTTACTACTATCGGGATGAATGGTAAATTTAGAACGATGAGAATCTTCTAAAATATCTTTACGAAGATCACTAATATTTGGGATGATAAGTCTACCAAATTTTCGAATGCCGCCACAAGAATCAATATCAAAGTCTTTCAAACTTTCAATATCAATTTTATCCCCAAAACTTTGGCCAAGAAGAGCCGATTCGGGATCTAGCTTTTGAGCTTCAATAATGCGGTCTAAAAGAGAGGGATGAGCCTCAAGGCTACACATGACAAGAGATAAACATAAATCGAAAACACGATCTCGAATCTCACAAGTGGATAAAATTCCAAGATCATTCCATTCGGATATCATCATTGAAACAACCGCTTGTTGCTTGCGACTAAGGGCATCGGCAACACGATTTCCCTTTCCGGGAGTATAAAGAATATCAAGATCATAAGGTGCGAGGAACTCGAGCCAACGTTGTTGACGCAGATTAAGCTCCTTTTGAGAAAATAGATACTTCAAATACTTATGATTGTTGTAAAGAATAAATTTTTCTCCCAAAAGATAGTGGCGCCAAATACGAAGGGCGAAAACAATAGCCGCGAGTTCCAAATCATGGGTGCCATATCTAGACTCAGCAGGCTTCAATTGCCTAGAAGCATAAGCATAACACGTTCTCGTTGCATAAGAACGGCACCCAAACCAACGCGACTAGCATCGGTATAAACAACAAAATCTTGATTTCCTTAGGGAATAACAAGAATAGGAGCATCGGAAAGGAGTTCTTTTAATTTCTGAAAAGAAGCTTCACATTTGTCCGACCAAATGTATTTAACACCTTTCTTTGTCAAGCTAGTAAGAGGCATGGCAATTTTAGAAAACTCTTTTATGAAACGGCGGTAATAACCTGCCAATCCAAAAAAACTACGGATCTCTGTCACACTCTCAGGTCTCTTCCAATTTTGAATCGCTTCAATCTTTGAAGGATCCACGAAAATTCCGGATTCGAAAATAATATAACCGAGAAACTTCACACGAGATTGCCAAAAGTGGCATTAAGAAAATTTTGCTTTTAATTGATTGCTCCTAAGAGTTTCCAACACGATCCGAAGATGCGTTTCATGCTCTTCCTCGGTTTTTGAATACACAAGAATATCATCAATGAAGATGAGAACAAATCGATCGAGGAAATTTTTGAAAACTCGATTCATAAGGTCAACGAAATAAGCCGGAGCATTCGTTAAACCAAATGGCGTAATAAGCCATTCATAAAATTCATAACGAGTACGGAATGACGTCAAAGGAATGCTATCCTCTGCAATACAAAGATGATGAAAACTGGTATCTAAGTCTAATTGTGAAAAGACTCTAGCACCACTAAGTTGATCGAATAGATCATCAATCCGAGGTAAATGATATTTATTCTTGATAGTAAGATCATTAAGCTTGCGGTAGTCAACGCAAAGCCTAGGTGTACCATCGGACTTCTTCACAAAAATAGCCGAACCTCCCCAAGGCAAGGAACTAGAGCGAATAAATTGCTTCATCTCCAATTCGGATAATTGTTTGCGCATCTCCTCATTTTCCTTATTGGACATACGATAAGGAGGACGAGTGATAGGTTGAGCTCCAGGGATAAGGTTAATTCTAAACTCATTGCTCGCTTAGGTGGTAGTCCTAAAACAGGCTCAAACACGTCGGAAAATTCACGAACAACGTGAATAAGAAAAATAATATCTTCCTCATCATCATTATCGTCATCATGGGGATTTAAAGAATATAAAGATGCGACCAAGCTGGAATTCGAATCTTTAAGATCAATAGAAATCTGCTTAACAGATTGAGGATGTCGAAGATGAATAGTCCGCATAGGACATAGGATTTAGGCTTCATGACGGTTAAGCCAATCCATTCCCAAAATCATTCCAAAGCCTAAGTAGCGCATGACATGCAAATCGGCTTGGAAAGAAAAATCACACAAAATAATCTCGACATCTTTACATAATAAACTGATCGTTGTGGATCCACCAACCGGATTCGCAATTCTCAAAGAAGTCATTAAACACATAACATCCAAAGAAAAAGTATCAATAAGTTCTTTTGATATAAAAGAATGGGACGCAACCGTATCAAAAAGAACTCGAATAGGATGATCACGAAATAAAATAATGCCATCAAGGATAGAATGAGAAATACCTTTACCACGAGATGTGTTGCCAGGGGCTTGAGAAACATTAAGCTTTCCCTCCTTCCTGCCTTGAAGTTTGGGATAAGAAAATAAATAATGATCTCGGCTTTTGCAATAACGACAAGCACGAGGCTTTGAACACTTGTTCGCACAATGGTCCTTAGAACCACAATTGTAGCATTGCCCATTACTAGAAGTAGGAGTCTTAGCTGCCAGAGAGGCTTGCTTACCTTTCTTATTGTTGGGATAAGGACCCTTGAACTTATTAGGCCTTTTCTTGTTGTTGAAGTCTGGTTTAACACTCACAACTTCAACATCACTCTCTCTATCTGCCTCTTCAAGACGAAGAGCGATATCAATGAGTTGATCAAAAGAAACTTCTAATTTTAGAAGTAATGGCTTCTTAAGGTTTTTATTCAAGCCATAGACAAATCTTTGGTTCTTCTTCAATGGGGTGTATATGTATCCAACCCCGTACTTAGAGAGTGACTCGAATGATGCGACATAGTCTGTCACGGAAGATTCACCTTGAACAAGGTCAATGAAACGGCGACTCAAAGTCACCTTCTCAGCTTCTGGCACAAATTTTAATTCGAAGCGCTCCTGGAATTTCTCCCAAGTACGATCCGCTTCATTTATTTCAAAAATCAGAAGGTCATACCAATCTAATGCTCTTTCTTGGAGCATACTAGAGGCCACCTGAACACGGTGAAGATCAATAAGATTCATGCGAGAAAAGATTCGATTGCACGATATCAGCCAAGCCTGGACTTCGATAATAGTCACAAAACCTTTGAATGGCTTCCCACCCAAATTGGTATAATTGCTGCACAAACATGCAAATCCAGACCTAGGGTGAGCAGACTCCGGATTAGATCCGGCTGCTTGAGCATTCCTCACTAGATCAAGAAGATGCTGGGCAGACATAAATAGTCCATCCTGGGGAGTTGCACGAGATTGACTAGCGCTGGGACGGCCAGGTCTAACCATTTCTCTTCCTTTAGAAAGAAAAAAAGGAGAAAGAAAAGGTTATTCACCAAATAAATACTAAGCAATCTTGAGAGATAAAACAAGGAATCATAAGGAAAATAGGATGAATCGGTACGAAGACTCGAATTAAATCCTAAAGCACAATTCCTAAGATGGACTTAGGACGATGATCCTTGCTAAATTATTCTACATTGTTCTGAAGTTTGGCTCTGATACCAAGCTGTGACGTCCCACCTCTATACCCACGCTAGCCAAGGACACTACAGTGTAATGTCGTCAACTAGCATGGAGAATAAGGCTGTTGAGGAGCGACCATCCATGTAATTGCTTTGTGCTAGCACTGATACGTCAGATAGTACAACAATCCGACCCATCGATACAAACTCAAGGCTACTACTCAGTGGCTATAGATATTCTTCGGAAACATACATAGAAATAAACATAACACAAATCAGTCACAGATATCCATATCACAAAGGCGGAAAAAGATATGAATATAACACATGAAAGTGTACATCAGAGTAGTGGTCAAACAAGATCCACAATATCACAAAGAATGGTTACAAGTGCTAGACAAAAGAATATGTATACATCAAGGAGTCTATATCTCAAAGGTATACAACAAAAACTACTAATCTAAGTAGTTAGCCAAAAGTCAGGATGATAATCCCAGAAGTGAAGTCAAGCAGAAGCACCTGTAACATCTCGGTCTGACCCGAGTATTATTTATAAGAAAATAATAAACGGGTCAGTCTAGCTATAAATATCAGATACAATGAGATAGAATAAGAGATATGACATAACATATGATAACCATGAAGCCATACTGTGATAAGTATGTAACTGAAAACGAACAAGAGATAAATCAATATCACCAGAATCTTCTCAAAGATAAAAAGGAATGTCATATTCAATATCTTCATTCACAAAAAGTTAATGACACACAAATTCACCAATGCGCAAATATTGATAACACATATCAAAGAAAATCACGAAAATTGGTGAAACACAAATTCTAGAAATCATCAATGGAAATCCAGAAATCACAAAAAGGGGGAAGCCTATCGCAAAACGGGCGCATGAAAACTCACCAACACGTATTTCACAAAATGGAACGCTATTCCATGGTTGCTAATCATTAATTTTGAGCCGAAGCTCCACAAAACGGCCCGAAGACCTTGGGTCGCTACCCCACCAAATTGAGCCGAATCTCCAAGGAAACAGGTTTTAGTCTCCCTCGTAGACAAAGAGACATCGCACATTTGCTAGTCTAAATCACAAAAATGATCATTAATGATCATCAAGAAGTGTCAATTACAGTAAGCTAGTAAATATAAAAGCTTAGCTTCATGTCCCATAACCACTAGCTTAACTTAAATATTTACGAACAAATTGTAGATCTCCACTCAAAATTGTCACAAGAGATTCAATCGAACAAGTCCAAGAATTAACCGACGAAGTAAACGCAAGCGTTTCATACTACTTGTTTTACGAAGCCGTTTAATTAGATTTCTCGTACGAGTGAGGTAAAGGTTTGTATATTTTTAAAATGACAAATCACAAAAATGATTGTAGAAACAATTAGTCACAAAAATTCACATTCGAAGACATGAATAAAATCCAAAGAAATCAATTCCAAAGCCATCCAAGTGTAAATACGCCTGCGACATAACATAGTTCATCACAGGAAATTGGCGCGACCTAACAGGGCGCGACCTAAGGGGGTGATCGACCTAACACGATCGAGCTAAGTAGTGGTGTGACTTACCAGGGGCGAGCGACCTATCATGGCCGATCTAAGCATTGGAGCGACCTAACGAGGTGAGCGACCTAACACGGTCGGGCTAAGAAATGGTGCGACCTAACGAGGTGCGACGTAATGTGGTGGTAAGGCCGAGCGACCTAACAGGGTGAGCGACCTAGTGCCGAGCGACTTAAGGTGGTACGAGCCTGTGCCAAGCGACCTAAAGGTGCAGGAAGGCTGAGCGATATAGCCGTGCGACTTAAAGGCTTGCGCGACCTAGTGATAAATTGGCCTAGCGACCTAAGGTGTGCGACCTAAATGGTTGCACAGGCCGAGCGACCTAAAGTGGAACGACTTAACTGGAATGAGCTAGCATGGCCGAACGACCTAAATGGTCACACAGGCCGAGCGACCTAAGGCAAAGCGACCTAGTTATTGCCGAACGACCTAAGGGTGAACGAGCTATATGCAGGCCGAGAATCTCAAGTGTGCAGGCCGAGCGACCTAAGCTCCAGAAATGCCAAAACTCACTCAATTTGCAACCGATCGAGCACGGACACTAGGGGATTACGCCTATCCGCTACCCGATCGTATTGGCTACTCGGTGCATGTAACGACCCGTATTTTACGTGTCGATATATCGTAGAATGCCAGGTCGTTAGTGTTGATAAGTCGTCCTTAACCTAAGTCGTAGGGGAGGATAACTCGTATGTTGTTTGAGTCGCGAGGAAGTTAGATTGGAAAGTTAACTCGAGTTAGTGTTGGAGCGAGTTAACGGGTTAGTGGTCTTCGCGAGTTACGAGTTAAAGAGTTAGATAGCGACTTAGGGGATGGACGAGTTAGTGGGGTTGACGACCTAAGGGGTTAGGTCGTTTGGATGTTAGGTCGTTGAAAGTGGTGAGCGACCTAATGTGTTAGCGAGTTAACGGGTTAATAGTTGGGACGACCTATAGACTTGCGCGAGTTAGTAAGTTAACGGGTTAGTATGTGACACGAGTTAGGGTGTTAACTTGTTAAGAGTTAGGTCGGTTGCGCGACCTAAGATAGAGGAACGACCTAAGAGAGTGACCGACCTAATGGGAGTTAGCGACCTAAGATAGTGGGCGACCTATAAGGACGAGCGATCTAAGGAATAGTGGCTTAGGTCGGGAGGACGAGTTAAAGATAGGTCGTGTGAAGGAGATGTGGTTAGGTCGCGAGCGACTTAGTGGTTAGGACGTGAGTCGTTAAGACCCTGTGTCTGTGGTAGGTCGGGTCTGTTAGGTCGCGCATGTGTTAGGTCGTGACCATAGTTGTTTAGACTAAGCCGTTAGGTCGCGCTTGTTTTAGGTCGTTGGGTTTGTTAGATCGCTAAGCCGCGTGAGTCCTTAACCCAGATAGGTCGTAAGTTGTTAGGTCGGCTGCTAGTTAGGTCATGACCCGAAGCTATTAGGTCGTAGGTCGGAGGTTTTTAGGTCGGCAACGACCTAAGGGGGACGGACGACCTAAGGTTTCAGCCTATAAATAGAGGGGTTTGGCTCACTTTTTGGCACCGGTTTTTGAAGCGACGAAGTGCTGCCATTTTGGAAACTCGACTACAACATTTTCTTCACTTCTTTCTCTACTTCAATCTTGTGTTAACATCCGTCAAGATCGAAGATCAAGATCGAAGATCAAGATCGAAGATCAAGATCGAAGATTGAAGAGCCAAAGTTGAAGATCTTCATCCGACGAAGCTAGATTTCACCATTTCAAGCGAGATTTTGACGAATCGAGCTTGAATCCTTGCTGTCCAGATCTTTAGTTGATAGTTGTTGAAGTGTTTGGGTGATTCGGTGAGTGGTAGTTATCTCTCACGCGGACCCAAAGGAGTATATTGGATTGGTGGCTTGTTTGAGTATTAAAGTTAGAGATTTCATGCATTTTTCTTAGTTCCAAGACTAGATTCATTACTTTTGAAGATGTTTTCCTATACAAGTTCAATTAACAAGTTATAGAGACAAAACCCATGTTTTATATTTGATAGATCTATGCTAAAATCCATGATTTCATATATGTTAGACTTATGCTCATTTATTTATGAAATTGCCATTATAGTTGATATTGCTTGATTAGATCTTGTTTGAATGCTTGATTGTTTGGATGTATGATTGATTTGATTGTCTCGAGTTAGCTTGTAGTTGATTTGGGACAAGATGGTTGAAGATGATTCAAAAGCTAAGTGGAAAGACTCTTGAATGGTGAAAGCTGCTGTGGCATATGAAGCGGATGATGAAGCTCATATGGATGGGTTCGAGGACTTTGCTATAGTTAGAGGAAGCGAAGTATGATGACGAAATGGACTTTGCCATGATATGTTGAGGCGAAGTATGATGATGAGATGGACTTTGCTAAGATGCGTTGGAGCAAAGCATGATGTGGAAGCCTTGGTTTAATCCAGACGGGATCATCCCAAGCATATTGATTACTCGATGATGCGGTTCGAGTTGGTGGATAATAGTGGGCTCGAGAGGTGCTTGAGCTATAATGGGAATAGTCGTCGACGAGGATGACTAAAAGGCTGAGATCTTATCGTTATTGAAGGTTCTAGCAAGCTCAAAGCAAGAGTACGTTGGGTAGATCCGTTATACCCAGGCGCGGGTCATGATGACGTGCTAGTACTCTGGGTAGATCCGTTATACCTAGGCACGGGTCACGGTGACGTGCGGAGTTATTTCTAGAACCGGGGTTGCCATTAGCCCTTGATGGATGGTTGAAAGATGAGTTGGTCATTCAATTAACGATAAAATCAAGGCAATGATAACAGTGATGCCAGAGTCATGGATGTTTGGTTGTATCATCGTTCGGTCTCAAGAGCGGTGTTTTCTGGGTGCTTATCTGATCTTGGTTTAGGCCTTAGGGGTTTGTATTTGGAAAACATCGACCTTGACTCGAGTGATTATTGCTTTACTTTAATTATCTGCTTTGCTATGCTTGCTTCTCCTTAGTGTGTGTCTGGGGGCTATCACTGTAGAAAGAGGTGGAGTGGGATGATTTGGGTTCCTATTCCTTTTATCCTTTATGTTCCTTTGGTATGTTTGATAGTTGATTTACTGCTCACTAAGACTGTTGTCTGACTCAAGGTTTTATGTCTCCTCTTATTACCTTGGGCTGTTCATCCATGTTTGGGATGGGCAGACTAGGTGACAGGTGGCAGGTGCTGATCTTAGTGGCTCACGCTGATGATGACGAAGACGAGCAGGAGGCTTTACATATTATTTTCATATTCTATGTACTGGATATTCCGCTGATTGTTGATTACTCTGAGTGCTATGTAGTGAGGCTTCTTGTATTCATGATTCAGACCATGCATAAAGCTATTATGATTAGATGATGATATTCTGTTCTATGGGAGCTTCACTATATTATATTTCTCTATTGTATTTTGTCCATGCGCTGTGAGTTATATGATAGATTCTGCAATGTTTATTCTACCCTTGATTATCGTCCATTGCTGCCTGGCACACTTTCAGTGCACTATTTCCTTGTTTTGGTGCGGAAGTCATGGGCGGTCGTCACATTTGGTATCAGAGCTTTGGTTAATCGATTTTAGCCAACGCTCGCTGACATAACTACGTAAGAGAGACGTAATTGTATTTTGATGGATGATTACTATATATAATATAGTAGTTTGGATGGATTTGAACTCCTTATGTAGTTGTTCCTCAAGGTGTTCTAATCAGTCCTTTTTGTAGATACTAAGGATGAGTCGAAGAGGGAGACCAGTTGCAAGGGAAGGCCGTGCCGCTGAAGGAGTTGCTGATTATGGAGCTATGTTTGAAGCCATGATGACTTCTATCATGAGAAGGATACCAGCTCCAGGGCCATCTGTAGATGTTGGAGTTCAAGTTCAAGCTCCAAGACCGGTGGATTTTGCTAAGATTTGCAAGGACTATACTTCTCTTGGAGGAAAGGTTTTCTTTGGAACGGAATCGACTATTGAAGTCCAAAGATGGATGGATGCTTGTAGGAGGATCTTTGGAGATTTAGGAATTGAGGATGCAACTAAGAGGAAGCTTGCATCGAGACAGCTTCAAGGGAGAGCTGCTGATTGGTGGAATTCTATCACCATAGATACTCCAGAAGAAGAGATTACTTGGGAGCAATTCCAAGTTAGATTTGAAGCCAAGTTTATCTCTACAGCTCAGAAGTCTGTTTTGTTTAAGAAGTTTGTTGAACTCAAGCAGGGTGGGAGGCCAGTTCTTGAGTATGTTTCTAAGTTTGAGGCTCTGTCCAAGTATGCTAGATCGTATATTGGATCTCCCTACCAGAAGAACAAGAAATTCGTGACAGGCTTAGACAGTTATCTTGGAAGACAGTTGGTGGATCATCTGGACGATCCATTTGAGAAGCTGGTGGAGAAAGCTCTCAGGCATGAGAGTTTGTTTCCTAAGGAAGTATCTGTTGTTGCTGTGACCAAGGAGGAGTCTAAACCACAGCAGGGTGGAAATAAGAAGAGGAAGCAGCAACAACAGAAGGGTAAGGATGGTCAGAAGAAGCTGAAGGGGGAAAGGACCTGCTATAATTGTCAGCAGAAGGGCCATCTCTCCAAGGATTGCAAGAATCTGAAGGTGTTGTTGAAGTGCTACAACTGTGATAAGCTGGGGCACATTAAGAAGAACTGTCCGGAACCGATAAAGGACAGGCAGGTTGTGCAAGCTTATGCTTTGGGGGCTGTCCCGTCATCTTCGAAAGCTCCTACTACTGAAGAGAAGGGGAAGAGTGTGGTGGTTCAAGGTACTCTTTCCATTTGTGGTGTTCCAGTTAGAGTGTTATTTGATACTGGAGCGTCTCATTCTTTTGTTTGTAATGAGTTGGTAGACCGGTTGGGTTTGGAACCGGATATTGTTGATAGACCATTGGTAGTGACTAATCCAGTTGGGGGTTCGTCTTGTTTGTGTATGCTATGCCGTGGTCTAGTTATATCGAGTCATGATTGCTCTTTTGTTTGTGATTGCTTTGTTCTGAACTTTGCGGGGTTCGGAATTATTTTGGGTATGGACTGGCTTAGGAAGTATGCGGCAAAGGTTGATTGTGAGAGATTGGAGGTGACAGTCGAGAATGTGGAGGGGTGAAAGGTTGTGATACGATGTAAGCATGAAGAAGGCGTCTTCATGAGCTTCATGTATTCGCTGGTTGTTCCACGGGATGGACTGTCATCGATGCCAATCGTGAATGGATTCGAGGATGTCTTTGACGAGGTCAAAGGGTTACCGCCGCATAGGGAGATCGAGTTTCGTATCGATCTAGTTGAGGGAGCCAGACCTGTTGTGATGCCTCTTAGGCGGATGGCGCCTAGAGAACAGCAAGAGTTGAGGGTGCAGGTTGATGACCTTTTATGGAAAGGATTCATTCGGCGTAGTGTGTCCGAATGGGGTGCACCAGTTGTGTTCGCAACCAAAGCGGATGGATCGTTGAGGTTGTGTGTTGATTATCGTGAGCTGAATAAGGTGACTAAGAAGAACAAGTATCCATTGCCGAGAATAGATGACTTGTTTGATCAGCTTCACGAGGCGAAGGTGTTTTCTCAGATGGATTTGGCAACAGGATTTCACCAGTTGAGAGTGGCGAAGGATAGTGTGCCGAAGACTTCTTTTAGGACACCATCCGGTTTTTATGAGTGGCTGGTAATGCCGTTTGGATTGACTAACACACCAGCATATTTTGTGGATCTTATGAATAGAGTGTTCAGAGATCAGTTGAACAAGTTCGTACTTGTGTTCGTAGATGATATTCTGATTTATTCCAGAACTGAGGAAGAGCACAAGACGCACTTGAGGATTATTTTGGAAATCGTGCGGAAACATCAGCTGAAGGCTAAGTTTTCGAAGTGTCACTTCTGGAAGGGTGAAGTGAGGTTCTTAGGCCATGTCATTTCTGGAAATGGGATAGCGGTTGATCCTGCTAAGGTGGCAGCGATCCAGGATTGGATTAGACCTAAGAATGCATCTGATGTGAGAAGTTTTCTTGGATTAGCAGGATATTATCGTCGGTTTATCAAAGACTTTTCCAAGATAGCTGCACCATTAACAGGATTGACGAAGAAGAACCAAGTGTTCTGTTGGGATGCTAGGTGTGAGAAAGCTTTTGGAATCCTGAAAGAGCGATTGACGAGTGCTCCTGTTTTGACTATTCCAAGTGGGAATGATGAGATGGTGGTTTACACCGATGCATGTGGTACTGGACTTGGAGCAGTGCTGATGCAGAAGGATAGAGTTGTTGCGTATGCGAGTCGACAACCGAAGCCGCATGAAAGGAATTACCCGACTCATGATTTGGAGTTAGCGGCGATTGTTTTTGCTCTGAAGATGTGGAGACATTATCTATTGGGAGTTCGATTCGAGTTGTTTATGGATCACAAGTCTTTGAAGTATCTTTTCTCCCAAAAGGATTTGAATCTTCGGCAGCAACGATGGCTAGAATTTTTGGCATCATATGATTTTGGTATAGCTTATACTCCGGGAAAAGGTAACGCAGTAGCTGATGCGTTGAGTCGAAGACATGCAGGATTGGGAGCCATGTTTTCGGAATGGAAGAGTCTCAAGTATTTAGCTGGATTTGACTTCAGGCCCAGATGTGAATTGGAACCTGAAATGTTGGCAAACTTATCGATAAGGCCTACTCTAGTGGAAAGAATTGGCTAGGGGCAAAAGCGAGACGATAAGCTTGTCAATATTATCCGTGATTTGGAATCTGGGTTGGACCCGGAAAAGGATAAAGGATTCGAAGTTGATCAAGAAGGTTGGCTTCGGAAGCAAGGACGACTAGTTGTTCCCGATATCGATGAATTGAGAGATGAAGTTCTAAGGGAAAATCATCACTCGAAGTTGACAATTCATCCAGGTGGAAATAAGATGTATCGGGATATGAAGAGAACCTATTACTGGGAAGGTATGAAGAAGGATGTTGGAAATTTTATTTCCAAATGTATGAACTGTCAGTTGGTAAAAGCTGAACAGAAGAAGCCAAGTGGATTGCTTCAGCCATTAGAAGTTCCTACATGGAAGTGGGGGCAAATATCGATGGATTTTATTGATGGTCTACCTAGAACAAGAGCAGGAAATGAAGGGATTTGGGTCATCGTAGATCGTTTGACCAAGAGTGCAAGATTCATTCCTGTTCGATCGACTAGGACTGCATCGAAGTTGGCTGAGTTGTATGTTAAGTGGATAGTTCGATTCCATGGTATCCCGAAGAGTATAGTGAGCGATCGAGACCCATTGTTCACTAGTGGATTTTGGAAGAGCTTCCAGGAAGTTTTGGGAACCGTGTTGTATTTGAGTACAGCTTATCATCCCCAAACAGATGGTCAGACTGAGAGAGTCAACCGAGTTTTGGAAGATCTCTTGAGAGCGTGTGTCTTGGATTTCGGAGGATCATGGGAAGATCATCTTCATTTAGTGGAGTTTGCGTATAACAACAGCTACCAGTCAAGTATTGGTATGGCACCATATGAAGCCTTGTATGGAAGACCGTGTAACTCTCCAACATGTTGGTTGGAAGCTGGAGAAAAACTGATGCTTGGGCCAGAGATGATTCGTCAGACTTCGGATTGTATAGAGATCATTCGGCAACGAATGAAGGCAGCCCAGGATCGTCAGAAAAGTTATGTAGATAAGCGTCGAAAAGATTTGGAATTCGACGTAGGTGATATGGTTTTTGTGAAGATTTCTCCTCTAAAGAATGTTATTCGATTCGGGAAGAAAGGAAAGTTGACTCCGAGATTTGTTGGACCATTCCCGATTATCGGGCGAATTGGAAAGCTCGCTTATAGATTGGAGTTACCGAAAAAGATGGCGGATGTGCACAATGTTTTTCATGTATCTTATCTACGGAAGTATGTGCACGACTCGAATACAGTGGTTTCTGCTGATAGCTGTGAAGACTTGGAGGTTGATCCAGTGATTACGAGACCTCGTAAGCCGCTTCGTGTTGTTGAAACCGACACGAAACAGCTTAGGAGGAAGACGATTACGTTGCTCAAGATACAATGGAGTGATGATGTTAACGACTGTACATGGGAGGAGGAAGAGAGGATGAAGGCAGCTCATCCTGAACTCTTCGAGGTATGGCCCTAAGGTGTCGTGACATCTCATGAATTTGTAACTTGTTCTAATCTTAGAATTCTGCATGCTAGGTTAGAATTGGATGCATGATTTGTTGATTGCTATGGATGGTAGGCACGCGGAATATCTTTGATTGCTGTTGTTTGCTTGGAATTTCGGGGGCGAAATTCCTAAAGGGGAGAGAATGTAACGACCCGTATTTTACGTGTCGATATATCGTAGAATGCCAGGTCGTTAGTGTTGATAAGTCGTCCTTAACCTAAGTCGTAGGGGAGGATAACTCGTATGTTGTTTGAGTCGCGAGGAAGTTAGATTGGAAAGTTAACTCGAGTTAGTGCTGGAGCGAGTTAACGAGTTAGTGGTCTTCGCGAGTTACGAGTTAAAGAGTTAGATAGAGACTTAGGGGATGGACGAGTTAGTGGGGTTGACGACCTAAGGGGTTAGGTCGTTTGGATGTTAGGTCGTTGAAAATGGTGAGCGACCTAATGTGTTAGCGAGTTAACGAGTTAATAGTTAGGACGACCTATAGACTTGCGCGAGTTAGTAAGTTAACGGGTTAGCATGTGACACGAGTTAGGGTGTTAACGTGTTAAGAGTTAGGTCGGTTGAGCAACCTAAGATAGAGGAACGACCTAAGAGAGTGACCGACCTAATGGGAGTTAGCGACCTAAGATAGTGGGCGACCTATAAGGATGAGCGATCTAAGGAATAGTGGCTTAGGTCGGGAGGACGAGTTAAAGATAGGTCGTGTGAAGGAGATGTGGTTAGGTCGTGAGCGACTTAGTGGTTAGGTCGTGAGTCGTTAAGACCCTGTGTCTGTGGTAGGTCGGGTCTGTTAGGTCGCGCATGTGTTAGGTCGTGACCATAGTTGTTTAGACTAAGCCGTTAGGTCGCGCTTGTTTTAGGTCGTTGGGTTTGTTAGATCGCTAAGCCGCGTGAGTCCTTAACCCAGATAGGTCTTTAGTTGTTAGGTCGGCTGCTAGTTAGGTCATGACCCGGAGCTGTTAGGTCGTAGGTCGGAGGTTTTTAGGTCGGCAACGACCTAAGGGGGACGGACGACCTAAGGTTTCAGCCTATAAATAGAGGGGTTTGGCTCACTTTTTGGCACCGGGTTTTGAAGCGACGAAGTGCTATCATTTTGGAAACTCGACTACAACATTTTCTTCACTTCTTTCTCTACTTCAATCTTGTGCTAACATCCGTCAAGATCGAAGATCAAGATCGAAGATCAAGATCGAAGATTGAAGAGCCAAAGTTGAAGATCTTCATCCGACGAAGCTAGATTTCACCATTTCAAGCGAGATTTCGACGAATCGAGCTTGAATCCTTGCTGTCCAGATCTTTAGTTGATAGTTTTTGAAGTGTTTGGGTGATTCGGTGAGTGGTAGTTATCTCTCACGCGGACCCAAAGGAGTATATTGGATTGGTGGCTTGTTTGAGTATTAAAGTTAGAGATTTCATGCATTTTTCTTAGTTCCAAGACTAGATTCATTACTTTTGAAGATGTTTGCCTATACAAGTTCAATTAACAAGTTATAGAGACAAAACCCATGTTTTATATTTGATAGATCTATGCTAAAATCCATGATTTCATATATGTTAGACTTATGCTCATTTATTTATGAAATTGCCATTATAGTTGATATTGCTTGATTAGATCTTGTTTGAATGCTTGATTGTTTGGATGTATGATTGATTTGATTGTCTCGAGTTAGCTTGTAGTTGATTTGGGACAAGATGGTTGAAGATGATTCAAAAGCTAAGTGGAAAGGCTCTTGAATGGTGAAAGCTGCTGTGGCATATGAAGCGGATGATGAAGCTCATATGGATGGGTTCGAGGACTTTGCTATAGTTAGAGGAAGCGAAGTATGATGACGAAATGGACTTTTCCATGATATGTTGAGGCGAAGTATGATGATGAGATGGACTTTGCTAAGATGCGTTGGAGCAAAGCATGATGTGGAAGCCTTGGTTTAATCCAGATGGGATCATCCCAAGCATGTTGATTACTCGATGATGCGGTTCGAGTTGGTGGACAATGATGGGCTCGAGAGGTGCTTGAGCTATAATGGGAATAGTCGTCGAGGAGGATGACTAGAAGGCTGAGATCTTATCGTTATTGAAGGTTCTAGCAAGCTCAAAGCAAGAGTACGTTGGGTAGATCCGTTATACCCAGGCGCGGGTCATGATGACGTGCTAGTACTCTGGGTAGGTCCGTTATACCTAGGCACGGGTCACGGTGACGTGCGGAGTTATGTCTAGAACCGGGGTTGCCATTAGCCCTTGACGGATGGTTGAAAGATGAGTTGGTCATTCAATTAACGATAAAATCAAGGCAATGATAACAGTGATAGCCAGAGTCATGGATGTTTGGTTGTATCATCATTCGGTCTCAAGAGCGGTGTTTTCTTAGTGCTTATCTGATCTTGGTTTAGGCCTTGGGGGTTTGTATTTGGAAAACATCGACCTTGACTCGAGTGATTATTGCTTTACTTTAATTATCTGCTTTGCTATGCTTGCTTCTCCTTGGTGTGTGTCTGGGGGCTATCACTGTAGAAAGAGGTGGAGTGGGATGATTTGGGTTCCTATTCCTTTTATCCTTTATGTTCCTTTGGTATGTTTGATAGTTGATTTACTGCTCACTAAGACTGTTGTTTGACTCAAGGTTTTATGTCTCCTCTTATTACCTTGGGCTGTTCATCCATGTTTGGGATGGGCAGACTAGGTGACAGGTGGCAGGTGCTGATCTTAGTGGCTCACGCTGATGATGACGAAGACGAGCAGGAGGCTTTACATATTATTTTCATATTCTATGTACTGGATATTCCGCTGATTGTTGATTACTCTGAGTGCTATGTAGTGAGGCTTCTTGTATTCATGATTCAGACCATGCATAAAGCTATTATGATTAGATGATGATATTCTGTTCTATGGGAGCTTCACTATATTATATTTCTCTATTGTATTTTGTCCATGCGCTGTGAGTTATACGATAGATTCTGCAATGTTTATTCTACCCTTGACTATCGTCCATGGCTGCCTGGCACACTTTCAGCGCACTATTTCCTTGTTTTGGTGCGGAAGTCATGGGCAGTCGTCACAGTGCATCACCAAAAACATGTTCAAACATCAAAGTTAGGATCTTTTTAAAGATTTGAACCCAAAACACTAAAAATTGGGATTTTCACCAATTCAATCCAAACCAAAAGCAAATGCATATGAATAAGTGTTAGGAATTAATAACCAACAATCAATGATAGTTATAGACAAAGATGTGAGATAAAAATCTCACCTTTTCACAGAATCAAATGAAAGAGAAGCTTGAAAGCAAAGGAGAATCAACCCAAGAGCTTGAATCATTGTCTTCTCTTTGAATTTGGAGTTGGATGTTGGATTTGCAAATGAACTTGAACTTGGAGTTTTAATTTCCCATTCCTTCCTCCATTTTTGATGAAGCTTGAGTGTTAGAAAATGAAGTAAAGTTATGAAGGGAAGGGGGTTGAGCTAGAGTAAATAGTTTTAGGCTAATGGGCTAAACCAAACCCAAAGTCCAAAGTGAAAAAGTGGCAAAATTCCACTAACTCCAAACATATCAAAGTTTATACTTAAAAGGATCGCAAACGGCGTTTTGAACTCAATGGAAGTGGTCCCGAGTCCAAATTCGACCGTATGCAAAAAGTAACTTTTCGGACTATAATCCAACTAAAGATCTCAATCATAAAATATGCGGGTTGTTACAGCACGTCTGCTCTGTTTGATCGAGCATAACTAAACTCGAGGGGATGAAAGCATGGAGGTAAGTGATGGTGTGGCCAGAATCGCAGATGTTCTGATGATCGAAGGAAGGAGATTGGGGTTGTTCCTGGTTTGATGGTGGTTCCTGTCTTCTGTTCCAGGTTGGGTTTTGGAGAGCTCGGATTCAATTTCGAATTTTGGTAAGAGATCTGATGATCGTGGTTAGGGGTGAAGTTGCTTGCCGTTGTGGGAAGAATATCGAAGATGGTCGAAGGCGATCAAAGTCACCGTGCATGTGCACGGTGCACTTTGTATTCTGATGAAAGTTGAGTTTGGGTAGAGGCAGAGTTGTACTCGAGGTTGTCTCGAGTTATTCGAGTATTTTACTCGAAGCATTGGAGTTTTGGACTCGAAGTAGTTTAGGCCTGGCTCGAGTCATTTTTAGATTACAGGTTCTAAACCTGACAGTGTTTACTTTTTTTTTAAATTTAAACTAAATTTAAAAATAGAAAGCAAGTTTTAAACCAAAGTTTTGGAAGAAAAATTAAAGTATGGATTCAAAATGAATTTGAATCCTAGTTTTGAAATAAATAAGTTTTTTTTTTTAAAATGTAATGTTTTAACAACTTTAAATTGTTAAAGTATTTTATAAAATGATTTAAAAATCTGAAAGTAAAGATTCAAATAAGTTTTAAATCTAAGTTTATATCTGGATTCAAAAATGAATTTGTATCCTAGTTTTGAAATAAAAGAAAGTTTTTAAATTTAAAATGTTTTAAAAACTTTGATTATTTAAAGTGCATTTTAAATTGATTTAAATTTAAATTGGTTTTAAAACAATTTCAAATTCCTTTTAGAAGATAAGTATTTCTTTAAACATGTAATTAGAGGGTTTTTAAATTATATTAAACTTTGTTAAAGTTGTATTCATTTTAAATCTTAAATTTAAAATGAAACTTAAAAGCAAATTTAAAAGTATATTGTTTTTAAATGCTTTGTTAATGATAACTTGATCATTAATAATGAAAGCTTTATCTTAAGTTAATTAGAATTTAATGATTTAAGATTCATTAAATTATTAAGGTAATTAAATAATTAATTTATTTAATTTATTTATTTAATTAATTAATGATTTGGATTAATTAATTAAGTAATTAAGGGTTTAATTTAATTAATTAAATGGTTAAGTAAATTAATTAATAATTAATTAATTTGTAATTAAGATTAATTAAGTTATAGTTAAGCACTTAATTAATTAAATAATTAGAGACTAATTAATTGGTTATTAAAGATAAATTAATTTGTAATTAATGATGATTAATTTTAGTTTAATTACTTAAGAGAAGTAATTAAAGATTTTAATAGTTAATGAAGATCATTAACCAAGGATTATTAAATAATTAATTAATGTGATTAATTTTAATAATTAATTATATTAATTAATTAAAGATAATCATTTATGGAGATTGTTATAGTATAATTACTTAATGAAAGTAATTAGAGTAATTAATTAATTAATTAATTAATTAATTAATTAATAGGATTAGTTTAAGTTAATTAACTAAGTTCAATTAATTTAAATAATCACTAGATGATGGGTTAAGTATAATTACTTAATGTAATTAATGAAGAATAATTACTTAGTGAAGTAATTAGTGATGGAAATTACTGAATGTAATTAATTGAAGATTGAAAGTGATTTGGGTTTAATTACTTTGTGTAATTAATATGAAGAATAATTACTTAGTGAAAGTAACTAATAATTAATTACTTAGTGTAATTTATTTAAGAATTGATTAGTAAAGTTATTTAAAAATAACCAGGTGATGTAATTAATTGAGGGTAATTAATTACTTAATGAGATTAATCTAGAGTGATTAATCAATGTAATTCATTAGATTAATTATTAAATGTAATTAATTAAGGAGTAATTAATTTATTTAATAAAGTAATTAAGGGTAGTTAATTACTATTTGTTAATAATCAAGAGTGATTAATAATTATAGTTAATAATTAATTGAAGAAGTAATTATGGGATCATTAATTAATATAATTAATGATGTAATTAAGGATTGATTAATTAAAATTAGTTAATCAATAATAGGTGATTATGAAGTAATTAATTAATTATAATAAATTAAGGACTAATTTAATTAATTATAATTAATTAATAAATGAAGTAATTAAGGTTAATTACTGTATTTGGTTAAGGATAATTAATTTATGAAATTAATTAAAGGTTAATTACTTAAATGTAATTATAGAATAATTAATCAAGGGTGATTAATTAAGATGGATAATGAAAGGATGATTGATTAATTGATTGGTAATTAATTAATGGTTAAGTAAGCAAGATTTATGTGATGAAGTAATTAATTTAATTTATTTTAAATTAATTAGAGATGAAGTAATTAGTTTTGTTCAATTTAAATTAATTATAGATGGTGATTAATAAATCATTGCTTATGGATATTGAATAATATTGTTTGCCTTGAATGGTTTGAGATCTCAGTTTTGAGATAAGTGATGCTGTGTGATATGGATACTTTGGTTGAATTGTGATGATAACGTGAATTATCTATTTGTGATGATAATGTAGATTATCTATCTATTTGAATTATCTATCTATGTGTATATAGATAATAGAATTGAATTGTTTTAACTTTAAAACAACTTGGACCTAAAAGATGGCGTTTTGGATTTCGATGAGACCGGGATCGGGTTTCCAGATTTGGATATCCGAAAACCACATCGATCCAAATTAACGATAGGTCGTGAATCTCAAGTAAAGATGAAGATTCAGAGTGTAAGGGTTGTCGTCGTTAACTCTGAGGGTGATTCCAAAATGAGTGTAACGAGATAATGCCTTCGGTTTCGTTCGAACCCGGAACGAACTTGTATGGATTGAATGCTTTCAAAACATCTTCAGGTCGACCATGAGCATTCTAAGAGATGTGTTCTCTAAAGTAATCGTAGCCTCAAGCCTCATCAACCAGGAATGGCTAAAACATGGGAGGTGCAGCAAGGCTAAGTGGGTCATGCCCAAGTAGGACGAGATTTACCCCTGTCTAGAAGTCCCTTTATGTTCGGGTGTGTAGGGCAGTTGATTGCAACAACTGCCTGGGTTGTCTTGTTCAGGACTGTCGAGTAAGGGATGGTTCCGGCCTTGTGTTGCAGGCGATTTAGGATGAATCCTCGATACGGTGATCTAGGCCACATACTGTGACGGGCGGTACCCCAGTAGTCCTGCCATTGTATGGAATCCAATCTCCAATAAGCGCCGTACGTTTTGATTGTGCCCAACTATGTTGGAACGTGAGATGTAAGCATTCCAGCTATTTCTGTATTTTATTTGAAAACCCTAGACATTATCATAATATCACTAGATTTCCTATCAAATGTTTTGGTTAGCGTAAGGTAAAAACTTACCCATGTTTATTTGTGGGGAGTCTTACGCGATACCCTTTTTTTTCAAAGGATTTTCAAAGTTAAGCAACCTTAACCTGTTACTCACACCAGACCCATGTTTGACCCGGAGTTTATCTTCTGTTTTCTTAAACTCTTGGGTACTCAAATTTTTATGAGTAGCCAAGAGATTCAGGTTAGCTTTGACGAATTGTGGAGGAGCAATGGAGAAGGAGGCTTCAACGTTGTAGATATGTATTGTGTTCCGCTGTGTTTGGTATCTCTGTATTTTATTGAGTTGTAATAACTAGACAGGTGTTTATAACTGTCTAGTATGTGTTGTATAAGCTGTGTAACTCTGAAGTTGTTTTATGCTATGTAATATTTATGTGATTAATATAATTTATTCGTTCCACTGTTGAGATTCTGATGTTGTTTCTTCCTTCTTCTCTATCTTTCTCTTTTCTATCCCTTTCTTTCTTAAAGATGATGCGACTTTTTATGGAGAAAAAGCCGGGTTGTCACATTAAAGGAATAACATTATGAAATTATTAACTAAACAACCTAGTATTCCATGTACTACCTTTTTGTTGCGTCAAAAATTATTACTCTAACTTTAAAGTAACATGAAAAATTCATTTGTGGTAAACAAAAATTAAATTCCCATCTTCTACATGTTTTACCCTGCTTTCTTTGAAAAATATTACCATATTTTTTTGCTCCATCTTAACTTACGCTTTTCAAACATAACGGTTGATACTGCTTCTACTGCACCAACAACTACATCTCCTCCCCAACAACTTTCGCATCAATCTGCTCTTCCTACCTGTTATAAGTTTGGTCGAAATTTTACTGCTCCCCAACCTTTCCTCCGCCATATCCTACCTCAACCAACTCAGTGCTGATACTGCACTGCAAAGTTATTTCCCCGTGAAAAAAGTGGAAATTGTTGCTCAAGTGGTAAACTTACCACTTCCTACCCTCCTCCACCTCCTGAATTTTTAGCTTTATTCACTGATGACAGTGATAGAGGTTTACATTTTCGAACTAACATCAGATCTTACAACAATGCTTTCGCATTTACCTCTACGGGGCTACATTAATCAACACTTAGCCTCCGGTCGGAATGGAATATACTCTTACCATGCACAAGGCTCCATCTATCATAGCATTGGAAGTCTTCTGCTTCTGTCGGGTAGTAGACCTAGATACCTCCAAATGTACATCTACGATACTGATCATGAGATTGACAATCGGCAACGGGATAGTGCAATATTAAGAGCAGACATCCTGCAAAATTGCAACAAATCTTAGATTTTTACAACCCTTAAGTACATGTGCTGCGACACTTGGGGCAGCGTACTGATTTAGAAAATTGCAGGCTGATAATAAAAGAACTTATAGTTAATCGTCATTTTCACCAACTACCTACTGCGTCACAAGTTGCGGGTATCATTGTCGGCGATGATTGATCAAACGGTTCAAACGACAGAGAGATTATAGTTCAAACAAGATCAGGAACCTTACAACGAGTTGCGGATACAGCTGGATTTTATGATCCATTGCAATATCTGCTTCTCCTCCCACGTGGTGAACAAGGATGGGATCTGAACATCCACAATACCGGACATAACCAAATCAGCCGTAGAGCCTACTACTCCCTCATGTTACGGGTTTGTACTCCCCTATGCTAAATGAAATATATAACTTTTGTATGCATACCTCAAATACATTAACTCTCCCATAAATCCCCCATGCTTTGCACTTTGTACACATCGTAGGTACGACCTATGGGGCAGCCTCTTCTACTACTTGGTGGTCGCCTACTCCAACAATTTGTAGTTGATACTTACGTCAAAATTGAAACTATGCGACTACGCTATCTTCGAGACCACCAAGGTACTATTTAAGCCGACTTATACCAAGGTTTACAAGACGCTCTAGCTAGTGGGGAGACTACTGCCGGTTCGTACTGTCCATCCCATCCATTTTCCCCTATTGACAATATACATTT
The DNA here is from genome assembly GCA_030765085.1 of Allium cepa. Lineage (NCBI taxonomy): Eukaryota > Viridiplantae > Streptophyta > Magnoliopsida > Asparagales > Amaryllidaceae > Allium > Allium cepa. Next base: position 182,802,625 of record CM060940.1, read on the forward strand.
CATACTAAATTTTTTGACACAACTCTGCTATTTGTAGGAAATGTTGGGGTTCGAAAAGTACTTCCATCCTCCCATATTGGTAGCCACAAGACATGCATCAACGATATCAGGACGCAATGCCAATTGTACGAAGGTGTGGAAAGCCTGACTTATTTAATATTGTAACCTGTAATCCTAATTGGATTGAGATTACAAAAGAGCTATTTCCCTTTCAATAGCCATATAATCGTCCTGATTTGACAACTCGAGTTTTCCATGCAAAATTAGAACAACTTAAAGCTGATTTATTTGATAAACATGTCCAAGGTAAAGTCATTGCACATGTTCATGTGATAGAGTTTCAGAAAAGGGGATTACAACATGCTCATATCTTACTTATTCTGGCAGACACTGATAAACTAAATACTGCCGACGATTATGATACTATGGTTAGGGCAGAAATTCCAAACATTGACTTAGATCCAGATTTGTACATGTCAGTTATTAAACACATGATTCATCATCCATGCGGCGATTTCAACCGCACTGCCTATGCATGCGAGATGGGATATGTAAGAAGGGATTTCCTAAACCCTTCGCGACATCAACTTTACAAGGAGCTGATTCGTATCCCATCTACAGACGTCGTGACAGTGGAATACAGGGTCACACAACTAATACTACAGTTGACAATCATTGGGTCGTTCCTAATAACCATTATTTGCTTCTAAAATATGACCGTCATATAAACGTTGAAATTTGTTCTAGTATTAAATATGTCAAATATCTATATAAGTACGTTTACAAAGGATCAGATCGTGTATCCGTAAGCGTGTCTTCTTCATCATCCGCCATTGATGAAATTTCTCGATTCGTTAATGCCAGATGGATCTACGCACTTGAGTCCCTATGGAGGATATTTGAATTCCAACTTAGCAGCATGTCTCCGTCAGTAATAGGACTACAAATACATCTACCTAACAAGAAACACATTCAATTTAACTCAGACGAAAGCTTACAATCTATTGTAGTTGATGAACACAGAACAAAAACTATGCTTACTGAACCAAAATTTAACCGACGAGGACGCACGCCAGTACCTTTACCATGAATTCTCTGAAAAGTACTGGTGGAACAATGAACAAAAACAATGGGTACGTAGACAAATACAGCGTAAAGTAATTGGTCGGCTATACACCGTACCACCAACCGATGGTGATCGCTACTGCTTACGACTATTACTGAATCATATTCCAGGACCACTTTCTTTCGCACACTTACATACGGTCAACGAAACTATTTAAAGTACCTTCAAAGAAGCAGCCGAACACCGAAGATTGCTAGAAAACGATAACGGTATTAAGGATTGTTTAACTGATGCTTCGAACAACCATATGCCTCTTACTTTAAGGCGATTATTTGTTACCATTTTAGTCTACTGTGAACCTTGTGCTGTACGTGATCTATGGGATGAATTTTGGCCTTTTCTAACTGAAGATTGCCTATCCACTTCTTCTGCCTCACTTTCTGCTACATATTTATTTGGTTGATGTCTTTTTGATCTTAACAACCATCTAAAACAGTATAATAGAACCATATTTGATTATGATTTACCCCATAACTCCCTACATTCAACTGACCAATACAACAACTCGATGCTTCATTTGGAAGAACAGTCAATAGAAATACCATCATCCGATTTACAAGCAATAAATAAGTTAACCACAGAACAAAACGAAGCTTTTGACGCGATCATGGTTACGGTAGATTCGAAAAGCAGCTCCATTTATTTCATCGACGGCCTTAGAGGGACAGGAAATTTTTTTCTATACAAAGCAATTTTAGCTCATCTACAAAACCAAGGTCTTATCGCAAATGCAACCGCTACTTCTGGAATAGCTTCTATTGCGTTATCCGGTGGTAGAACAGCACACTCATGATTTAAAATTCCTATTAACTTACACTCTTCATCCACCCGTCATATTACCAAACAGTCTGATACTGCAAAACTTCTATCCACGGCAACCGTTCTACTATGGGACGAAGCAACCACGCCTCACCGTCACGCGTTCGAAGCTTTAGATAGAACATTATGAGAATTGACCAATGCCGATGCTCCATTTGGAGGTAAAATTATGATATTAGGTGGTGATTTTCAATAAGTTTTACCAATTGTTCCGGGGTACTAGAGCTCAAACATCTGATGCATGTACAGTTCGGTCATATTTATGGTCAACTGTTAAAGTATTTCAACTAACAAAAAATATGAGGGCACGGGCTAACCAACCTTACGCTGACTTTGTTTTGCGCATTGGAAATGGTACTGAGCCCACCGTACACGATGACATGATCAAACTTACCATCGCATATTATCATATGATGGGACGGTCACACTGTTTGATTAACGAAATCTTCCTCGCATTAAATGATAATTTTAGCAATACAAAGTACATGCTGAGTAGAGCGATATTATCACCAACAAATGAAACTGCGGATGAAGTTAATAGCCTGATAATAAATCAATTTCCTGGAGAACAACACATTTACTACTCTTTTGACAAAATAGAAGATGACCCGTCAAACTTATATCAAACTGAGTTCTTGAACTCGTTTAACGCAGGTGGGATGCCACCTCATAAGTTGACTCTTAAACAAGGATGTCCAATAATGTTACTACGAAACCTTGATCCCCGAATCGAACTATCTAATGGAATGAGACTAATCTGTCATGTCTTCCATCGAAACCTTATAGAAGTTGAAATTTCTTTCGGTCAGTTCTATGGTACACGGGTATTTATTCCCCGTAAACAATTCCCAGTTAGGCTTTCCTTTGCCTTAACAATGAACAAATCACAGGGGCAAACCATCCCACGTGTTGGAATTTATCACCCCAACCATGTTTTCAGTCATGGCCAACTTTGCGTCGCTTTATCTCGTGGGATTTCAGGCAGCACAACAAAAATTTTGGTTCGAAACGGAGACCTTCGACGGAGTACTGCAACACATACTCGAAATGTTGTTTACCACGATGTTTTGCAAACGTGCTCTCAAATTATGAATGTCCCCTGATGACATCTTACCGATCCCACTTTTCAACCACCCGTCCATACACTCCCAACTTCACCCACCCCACCTCTTCCAATGCCGCTGCTGCACTTACTACGTTCTAACTTGCAGTCCACCTGTTTTTTTTCTTCAAACAACAACCTCCACTGTTTACCATGCATTTACATTCCAAATTCAAATAATACACAAACATTGTAATAAAACTGCACGTCCTTCTTCTCATCATACCCCCTCACTCCATTTGTTCTTCGTACTATATGGCATTAAGTGGCGTTAAGTGGAAAAGTTAAGGTAGTAATAAAATCTTAAAAATATAAGACTATGATTTATACAACTGGTACCGATCATAATTAATGAACCTAACATCTCCCTTACTTTGTACAACAAAAAAGCACTGGCCCTATATACAATATTTTACAATATTTGTGCAACATTTCGCCCAACTACTTTGCAGCTGCTGTACTGTAAAATTAGTCCTACATGCTAATATGTACACAATTCTATTATGCCAAACTAATTTGCCAGCATTTCTCCGTACGTGTAGCCTGCTTCTTCAATCAGCTACATTACTCTCCCCTCTGCTTACTGTCCCACATTCCACCTCTTATGCCCATGTTTACAATATAGTTGTCCAACGCAGGTACACCATACGGTACGTTCAGTAAATAGTACGTATTCCACTTCCTCCACACTTCCGTGTCATGATGTCGACCTTCACTCTCACCATTTGTATCCCCTACGAAACAGTAAAACTTTCTACCGCATATTTCTGCTTAATTTATTCCACTACCCGTCCTTCTCTCTTGCGTGTCATCTTTTCACCTACATCCAACTGACATCCTCACCCACGTATAAACTCTTCCCCATCTTAAAATTTTTTACTCTCCCATTCATCCCCGCTACAACCACAATGAAAAAGGTAATTTTTATTGCTTACTGTTTCCTCATCATCTTTTACTTTTCGTCTTTTTTACCAACTTCACAACATATTGCTTATTCATTTTAACACGTTTACAAACCCATATGCATGTTTTAATACCTGTACTACACCATTACACCTCCTACTGCACGTTACATTAGTACGTTAACTAGCTCTTACTTCTACCACTTACAACACAGTCATAGTACAACCACTTTGGCTGCATAACTTACGCGTACTTAATTTTCAACTCCAACTGCTTCCAACAACTGTCCGCTCATCCTGCATGTCCACAATTTTAATCCAATGTCCTCCGCTCCACCATTACTTCTGCCACGTTTTCATATTTAATTTGTATACTTCTACCCCATATAAAGTTTGCTAATTTATTTCCCTCCACGCAGACCAAATGTTCAACAACCATTCAACAAGGTCCGTCTACCATTTCCACAGACAAAACAAAGCAAAAATGCACCCGTGCGTCAAAGCTTCTACAATCACCTCCTGCTGAAATAGTTGATGCATCACCGCCTTGGGCTACAGAGGACGAGTCAGACAAAAGTACCAATGCAAACCTTCTGCTACAGCTTCCCTCCTCTACAACATCACCGAATATTGTGCAGCAACATTTCGAGAATTGCATGACAACACCTACTACTACGCAACAAAACTTCAAGATATAACAACTATCTACATTTGCAAAACAATCCCAAATCCATAACGAGCACGGACAGTGTCCATCCTGTCAAACAGACGAAAATTGGGATGCTTTCTTCACACCTCAAGTGGTATGCATCACATAACTCCCTACACTAAACACATAATCATATTACTCAACAATTATATTCTTATTCTAACTTCCAACCCCTTTAACCTTCTCTCATAGATCGAAGAGTGCGATAAAGCTATTGAACGTTTTCTTGCAGAGCATTCTCACAACTGATTGTGCTGCGTGCTACTACAACATTTGCTCCTCCTACTGCTCCACCACATATTTTCTCAACCTGCAACTACCAATAAACTAGCTACCATAACTCCTCTGCTTTATAACATTTAGTACTCTGTATAATCTACTGTTCTACTACCCAACTATTTACTGTACCGCTTGCTTATTTTCTTCCACTACAATAACAACCTGTACTTTGCTCTACCAACTTACGTTAACTATCAAGTACATGCTTCGTCTCCAATTATTCTACTCTCTTTAAACTTAGATTTCAATGCTTCTTTTGCTACATTTCACAAAGCTGCAAGTTAGCTCATCCAATTAACAAACTTTTATACCAATCAACAATAATTTTTTACCCTTCACAACTCATCAAATTTTATACTGTGCAAACGAAAGAAAGTGAACAATTAACAGTAAGTACATATACACTTCTCGATGGTAAATTAACACCACCAAGCAAATATTAAATTAAGTTGAGGTTGGAACAATTACTCCACCTACCTACACACACTCTAATACTATAATGTACAATGATACGTCAGTTCATTCACACATATTTTACTTAGATTAAAATTTAATACTTCATTTCTGCTTGGTTTCCAAATCATTTCCTCTTTTTCCCCACCACTACCAAACACTTTAGCATATCCGTAACAACACGACAACTTTAACAAAGATAAAATTTGCTCTCACCCTATTATACACACGTCCAACGGACGTGCCATCATACTTGTATATATATAATTCTTTTAATTTCTTTTACCACATTTGATGCTTAAATGCTGAGAAACAGTGCAGTCAAAAATGAGTTTTGTTGTAGTGACCCAGACCTTCGCCTAACACCCACGCACCGTTTCCCCCACTACCGATTACCTCCGGTTCACCCACGACCAAGCAAATGCCTCAACTTCATCATCCACCAAAACAGGTTATTAAACCCTAAATCCACGTCGTGCAGCCACCTCGATGATCGGAAAATCCTCCAATCATTTTTGCCAAGGTCTCCATCACTCAGTCTTCCTCCATCCATGACCACGACAACCCTTACCTTGCTGATCACCAGAAAATGCCTGAAATCCTCTTTTCGTTCAACTAGCAAAAGCTCATGATTTCCAAACTTAAAAATCTTGATTTCATCATTAAAATTCATGGTTTCCGAAAACAAATTAAGTTATATAAGTAAAGCCTGAAAACATGGCATTCGAATTTCGACATGTTTTGAATTTTGCTGCATTTCTTCTTTTTCAGTTAAAACCATCTTCTAATTTTGAATTTTGACATGTTTTGTCTATACACCATCAGCTATAAGTAATTAGAAGAAAAAAAATTGAATTTTGAACCTAATGTAAATTTGTATATTAGAATAGAGAACATTTCCTGTACACAGACATGCATATACAAAATTTTCACATATTTAGGTATGCAATCAAATTTACACAATCATGCAAGCATATATCACATCATAACTTCATATGTATCAGGCTATCAAACAATCTAGCTTTAAAATGAAGTGTTTACCCACCTGTTTGATGAAAAACAGAGAAGCTTTTGCAAACTGAAAACTGATTTTGAATTTGCAAATTGATCTTTGAATTTTGATCTAGAAATATATTTTTATCTTGATCTGCAACTTTAATCTGATCCCAATGTTTGAGATGACCTGCTTGTTGTTTTGAGTTAAATCTATATATTTGTTTCAGCTTAGTTGAAATCTCGAAACAGGTTTTGATTTGCTACTGGATTTTAATTTGCCTGATGATGAACTGAGTTGAATCTGTTTGATTTTGAACTGCTTCAGGTTTTGGATGATCTTTAAGTTGAAGTAGTTGTCTGATTTAGTTTGTATTTTTCTCTGGTTTTGCTTTGTTGAGTTACCGGCTTTTTATTTTGATAGAATTTTGAAAAAGAATGAAGGATAGAAGAAGAAATAAGAGATAGGAGAAGTAGTGTATTTATAGCCTTGATTTCTTATTTTAAAAAAAAGTGAAAAGAAAATTAGAAACATGAAATTTGTAATTTGCATGATAAAATTAAGCAAACACTTATCAAATCTTATGCTGTAATTTTCACATTTGTTATAAATGTTAGTATTATCTTACAAATGTCTAATACATGATATAATTAACTTACACTTGTAATTTGCATGCTTATTAATGTTTAAATATGTTTTTGTGTTTTTATATTTTTATATTTTAAACTTTTCCTTTTATTTATATATATTTTACAACTTTCAAAGAATATGATTTAAAATTAATTATGCACTAATAAATAAATATATAAAAAATATATAAATATTAGAATTTAACCATTAAATAGCTTTTGAAAATTATTATTCAAAACATAACTTCCAAATCAATATATATATATACACATTAAATTAGAAAACAAATTTTTATTAGTTTTAAGATATAGAGTTTTTAAATCCAATTAAATTTTAAGATATTTATTTTTTAATTTCAAATAAATATTCTATTTAAAATCTATTTATATATATACATAAACAACCCATATCTCATTTGCTTCACATATTAATTCCAAAAATTAAATTACTTACTAAGTTAAATTTGGTTTAAAAACGGGATCGTAACAGATCCCCCCTTAAGATAATTTCGTCCTCGAAATTTGAAAGCAAAAGATAATCCCTAAAGTTTTATTTCAAACAATCAAAACATACATATCATCCATATACTAACAGCCAAAGCAAACAATTCATTCAAACAAACATTCCTACCTATCCTGACACAAATCTGGATAGGTTTTCCTAATACTATCTAGAGTTTCCCAGGTGAATTTCTGAACTATCGCAAGTCACTTTTGCAATCCTTTCCTGCTTGATTTCCAATGACACAATTCTCTTTTCGCAAATCAGAACAGCCTTCTACTTGTCTAACCAATCCTTTCCAAGTAAAATCTCAAATTCATTAAAGTCAAAAATGAAAAGGCTGATAGGGAACTGATAAAGAGAATACAAAATAGAAACCTTTCTACAATATAAACAATGATTCGCAGGGTCTCCTACCGGGTTCTTCACACAAATAGGTTCGTTTACGAATTCGGGTTTAAGATTTTAACTCTCTACGGTTTGTTGGGAATGAAACTATACGTGGCTCTAGTGTCGAATCGAACTCTTACAATTTTAATTAATTATTCTTTAATTAATTTCATTAATTAATAAATCTTAATTACTTAAGACCCCGATTACAAGATAGATTTCCTTGCTTCAAATCGGTAAACTCTTGATACATCCTGGAAATACCAACGGAAGGCATATAACGCTGCTTAAATACTTGCTTGAATCTATTCATGTAAACTCATCCACCGATTTGGCCAAAGTAATGGTCTCCCACGATACCAAAGCTTCTTCCTAGAGCTTCTAGGAAGCCATCAAAGAAATGATCATCATCCAATTTCAATCCTTTAAAAATCCTCTCATAAGATCGAATGATACAGAGACTATTATAGAAACGCAAGCTTGGATTCGATCTTTGAATGGTTTCCCTCCAAGTCTTTATAAATTCCAATATAACTCTACTAGATTTGGCTGGGGTTGGATAGGAAAAGAATTTCTCCTTCCATTACTATTATTGCAGGGTCTTGACCATTTGTAGTGGTACTCCCGTGTCCCCTACCTCGTCCTCTTCTTGCACTCTTTCTCACTATCAGTGAATAGTAAGAAAATTGATTTAGGCATACAGACGAGATATCCTAAGGAATATACTCATTCTAGGGAATTTCTAACCCTATCTCTAATGAGTCACCTAATGAGTTATACTCCAAAGCTAAAGTTCTTACTCAACATTTAGCTCTGATACCACTTGTAACGACCCGCACTTCAACCTTCGAAAACAGGCATCCAATACATCACCCGTATTCGAATGCCGGAGATTCAAACGTTGAGTCCGGTTCGTCGGAGCTTATAACACATTAGATGATAACAACACAGTAGATACAAAATGATTTTCATTGATACACCAAATGGATACAACATAGATTACAACAAACTGATAACAAATGCCCAATATCATCAGAGCCAATATACAACAGAATACAGCGAAAACAACACCACAGCGGAAAGATAACATCAACACGGTCTTCCAATGGAGAATCCAACATACTGCATCTTGATTGCCAAAACTCCAAAGACCAATCCAAAAAGCTAAGAACAAAAAGCTATCATGCTACAATGAAGCGAGTGCGATCCCAAACTCACAGACTTCAATGATTTCCAAAATCTACATTTACTGGTAACCTGACCTTAGGCTGTCCATGTATATAATTATAGGCAACCAGAGTTTAGAAAGAGAACAATAAACTCCGGGTCAGTCATGGGACTGGTGTGAGAAAGCATAAAAAAGTTATTTGTACAAAAAGAAATAAAAAGAAATCTGATATGCTTTTTGGAAAATAAAACTACCATAAGGTCTTCCGCCGCACACTCAAATGCAATCGCACACATGGGGGAGGTTTCTCCTTATAGTATTCAAACATGCTTGATACGCAAAAATCCTTTTTGATATTATTATCAGTGCATAGTGTGGAAAACATTTCGAAAGTATAATATTAATCTTAGCTAGCATACGTACCATTATAGTGTGCCTACTATAGCTCCCACCTGAAACGATAGGTTCTACAACTGAAATCGTAAAGGGTTCGTATTGTTTTGTTTGGATTTCCAACAAATGTCCAAGTCTAAGAAACTTCCTTTATCCGAAAGCGTAAGCCTCTGGAGGGACGCCTTGAGAACCTAACTGGATCTCTGCCGACACAAGGCCAGGTTACCTCTGTAACTAGGTAACTAACTGTCACGAGTATGCCATCCTCCAGTCGTAACTGACCTTTATTTGAGGGCCCTTAACAACCAACAACCACATAAGCAAAATAACTGGGCTCCATACCAGAATACTACTTTTTATCCAGAAGGAAATGCACATACCCGGAGCGGCGCGACTCCCATAACCTTGCCGCATCCTTCCTGTTTCGAGCATTTCTGGGGTGTGAGGTTTGATGAAATCTCGTCCCAGAAAGCTACGCTTTTCAAAAAAGTCATGCTTCGATCAACCAATGAACAACACTTAGAATGCCATATTACCAAATTGGGAATATATCACTAGTAAATATCAACTATATAACCTCTGAGCTCGTATGTCCCAGAGAAGGGTGTTAAGCTAAGAGAATAAATTCTCTGCCACCAAATAGAAATGTATTTGACAGAAACCAACTTATATCTCAAAGTGTAATGTCAGACATACGTCCATACAAGTCCTTCCTAGGTCTGAATGGAACCGAAGGCACTTCATCCAATTAAGGAAAAAATCCTTGCAAATCCGGATATCCCCTAATCATGTCCTGACTCCCCATCACATAGGGTAATCTCTATACCGGGGCCACTCGGCGTGGAGATAATCAACAGGTAATCCTTTTGCGACGACCCGCCCTTCTACTACCAGAAAGACGTATCATCATTAAGAAAGAAAAGGGATAGAAATAGAAAGAAAGAGAAAGAAAGAACAACAATATCAGAATCTCACAGCGGAACGGAACAAAATATAATATATCACATGAATATTACATAGTTTTACATAAATCAGAGTTATACAATATCAATACATATGACAGCCATACATACATCTATCACTATATACAACAGAGATACAGTACACATCAACTAACATAGCGGAACAAGATAGATAGCTACATACGTCTGGAAACTCCTGCTCCAAGCTCCTCCAGAAATCAAGGTCCAAAACCTATCACTTGGCTACTCATAAAAATTTGAGTACCCAAGAGTTTATGAAAAACAAAATATAAATTCTGGGTCAGACATGGGTCTGGTATGAGTAAACGGTTTAAATTGTTTAACTTTGAAAAACATTTGAAAATAAAGGTATCACGTAAGACTCCCCACAAATAAATACGAGTAAGTTTTTACCTTACGCTAAACAAAACATTTCATAGGAAATCCAGTGATATTATAATAGTGTCTAAGGTTTTCAAGTAAATAGAAAATAGCCGAAATTGTTACATTCATTAAATTCAGCTACTAGCCACAAAAGTGGGTAATAGAAATCAAAACTGTAGGGTCTCGTAGGGAAAATGGATTTCCAACAATGGCAGGGCTACTGGGGTACCGCCCGTCACAGTACGGGGCCTAGATCACCGTACCGAGGATCACTCCCGACCCCCTACAACACAAGGCCGGAACCATTCTTTACTGAACAGTCCCGAACAAGATAAACCCCGCGGTTGTAGCTAGCAACCGCCCACACAGCCGAAATAAAAAGGGATATCTAGACAAGGGAAATATCTTGTCCTGCTTGGGCATGACCCACCTAACCTTGCTGCATCTCTCCTGTTTTAGCCATTCCCGGTTGATGGGGCTTGAGGCTGCGATTACCTTTAAAAAACATATCACTTAGAATGCTCATCGTCCGCCTGACGATGTGCTGAAAGCATTCAATCAATACAAGTTCATTCCGGGTTCGAACGAAACCGAAGGCATTATCTCGTCACACTCATTTTGGAATCACCCTCAGAGTCAACGACGATAATCCTTGCATTCTGAAAACACCATCTCGATCTTCATTTCAAGATTCACGACCTAACATTTAAATTGGATCGATGTGGTTTTCGGAATATCAATTGGATACCCGATCCCGGTCTCATCGAAATCCAAACGCCATTTTAAGGGCCAAGTTGTCTAATTAACTTAAACAGTTTAAATAATTTAAATTCAACAAATTGAATTAACATAGCATTTATCACAGATAAAACGTATACAAGCAGCATAGGTATAACATAACATATCACAGAGCATCGCAGAATATCATCAAATAACATCACAATTAGATATTCTACATACACAACAATTTATAAGCAATCATCTTAAATTCTCATTTGTAATTAATTCGATTTAAAATCAATTACTCGAGAATTAATCGCTTAACCCTGTTTAATTAACGATTAATTTGTTATTTCCTTTCAAATTATTTGAGTTAATTAATCATTGCTTAATCAATTATTAAGTCTTAATTATTTAATTAATTATTTATTCATCTATTTAATTAAGTACCTTCAAATCAAGTTGTTTAACTTTAATTACTATTCCTTGTTCATCAATTAATAACCTTAATTATTAATTAATGAAACTTAATTACTTAATTATTTAACTACTAATTACTTAATTAGTTAATTATAAATTCTTAATTCTTAATTAAATTACCTACTTAATTAAGTATTAATTCATAATTAAATTGTTTGATTAGTTAACTATTAACCGTTCATTAATTAATTCAGGTAGTTAAATATAATTTATTTATCACTTAACCACCTTTTTATCCATACTTGATTACAATTATAAAGTAGTTATTCTTAATTACCTTCTAATAATAATTCATTTAATTTTAATTACTCAATGTAGTTAACTCTTAGAAGTCCTCTTTAAATTTTAAATCATTCATTTATTAACTACAAAACTAAGAGTTAATTAAATTTACACTCATCCTAAATTAATCAAAATAATTTAAGTGTTTAAGACCATCATTAAGTTTTTGACTAAAATACTTAAAACGTGAACAAATTCTTAGCTTGGCCTTTAAACCCCTTTCAGCTTAAAATGTTTAGACAATTTGAAAAAGAACAATTCTACCCAACCTCAACTTCACTGCAAAATTGTTTGACCAAACTGAAGTCGCCCCAGGCAAACCGGAGACCTCCCCCGCATTATACTCGAGAATTACTTCGAGTTCCCCCACGCAAACTTCCCGAGTCTTCCCTGAACATCTTTTTCTTCTTCTTTTTTTTAACAGTATGTTAAGTTTTAAACTAAATATAAAAACACATCCATAACTCGCGTGAGCACGGCACACAACTAACTCGAAGCTAACATCAAGTAGACCCGAGTATTCCCTCGCGACAAAATATGATCACGCCACTGACACGGCCTTCGTGCCGTACACGTGCACACGGCAGCGCCGAAGCACTGGCGAACCTCGCCTCACCCAGCCAGTCACGATTAGTTCGAAGACGCGAAAATAGAAATCGGTTCATCTGCAAAGCTTACAATTCGAATTTTGGCCTTCCACTCGAAAAAAAAGGAACTCATCCATCCCTAAATCATTACGTCACCGACGCCAGCCACCGTTGGCTCCCATACTTCGGCCACATGACGTCAACCCAATAACCCACCAACCACCAATGAATTGCACCACTCGATCGCACAACAAAGACGATCACGCTATGAAAACTAGCAGGTGCAAAACTTAGCAATAAACCCTAAGATGACCTCGTTCTCCAAAACCATGAAATAGAAAATTTGTTTGATAATTTTTACAACATCACCTATGCTCACACATGTTTCAACACAAATTTGAACATTTAAAATTGATTCTATAACTCGAAAATGGGGAAAATACAGTTTTGGTTCACATACAAACTACCCTTGAAATCCCAAACTAAAATCCTTCATTTTAGTTTTAAAAATCATGAATTCAAGTATGGATTCAATCTATGATCATGAATTTTTATTTTACAACAAACGATTTCTTTTATCTAATTATCATTTGGTTCCTGTAAAACAAAATTTATAGTACTTATATTTACATCAAGTTTTAATCAGTTTTCAGAAATCAAAATTTAAGTTTAACCACCTTGTTTTAGATGAAAAGCTTTAAGCTTTATATCAATCTGAAGAGAGTATTTGAATTTGGAAGAAAAAAACACAACCTGTGTCAATCAACAGAGATGAACAGAGCATCACAAGCATATATTTAAACTGAAGCATATATTATCCAGATTATCAATAAATCTCTAACTAATTTTTGAATAAACTCAAAGCTTAAGAATTCCTTGTTTACTCACCGAAATCACTTGAACAGACACAAACTGTTGAAACAGAAAGCAAAATTTGATGAAGCAACTGCAGATTTGAATTCTTGAAAACTTTTCTTGTTTTGCTGTTTATTATTTGTTTCAGGTTTGCTCTTAGGTTTTAGTTAAGTTTATAATCGAACATACTAATATGATGGATATATATATATAGAAAGGCTTGGACAAGTAATATTTGGACAGGTTTTACTTGTTTGACATGTTTTATATTTAATATACTGAAATGATATTATAACTCGGCTGTAAGATTTATTTGTAAAACCGAAATGACTATTTGTGTGCTAATTAATGCATGTCTTCAAATTTGTTAACAATAGTTTCTGATATTAGTTGATATCTTTTTCCTGGGCAAAGATATATTGTATAGATATGTACTTCAGGTAGGCATAGCTTGTATAAGAAGCTTTGGAAAAATACATTTGTTTTTTTTTCAGGTAGATATTTAGTTGTGCATAGGAAGATGTTTTATTTTATATGTTGTTGAGAGATCATTTTGTGAAAGAAAGTTATTTTATTTTTATCATCTTGTAACTTGAATAATTATATACATACTTGTCTTATTTTATTTATACTTTGGCCTAGTTTTTTTCATTTTATTCTATATTTTGTTCTTAAATTTAATTCTGTATTTTATATTTCATTTAATTTCTTGTTTGTAGTTACATTTTTTATTTCAAATTTACTTTTACTTACTCATATTTATTTGTATCAATATTTAAGTTATATTTCATATGGTTTATGTACATTTATATTTATATTTTTGACTTACATTAATACTAATATTTTATATTGAACATTATCATCTATTTATATTCTATATTTCATATTTTTAGAATTTAATCTTATTTTAAACACTATCATCCATGGGTATTTATTTATCAAATGTTAGCAATGTAAAACATTTTAATTTATTTATATAAGGTAAATTTTATTAAAATATTGTTAACAAACTTTAATTTAGAATTCCAAACATATTTATCTATATGTATTATTTTATACTAAATATAGACAGAGTAAAGTATTTTAATTTAATTATATGAGACAAATTTTATTGTAAATATAATTGAGATGCTGATTTCAAATTTCCAAATCAATCTCCTTTTAAAAAAATACAGTTTATGTAAATAAATAGCAAAAATTCCAAAATCATATTCATTTTTATATGGTCAGTTTACTTTTCATCTAATCAGATTAAATATTTATTAAAATAACCGGGGCCAAAATCCAGGGTCATTACATTCCTCCCCCCTTAAAAGAATTTCGTCCCCGAAATTTAAAACTAAGATAATTTAGAAGCTGTTATACCAACCATTCAACATAGATATCATTCATACATTAGCAGACAACCAATCAGTCTATCCTAACAAACAACACTAGCTATCTGAACACAAATCCGGATAAGCCTTCCTACATTTATCCAAAGTTGTCTCTCGATGATCAACAATCCAAACTGGATTCCTGACCACAGTTAAATTTAATTCAACTTCCAAATTCCTGAATTACTGATTTAACAACTAATGATGAATCATGAACAAATTCCTTAATGGGATATATGGAATATACAATAAATTCTAGACAACCATTCTAGCAATTCAATACTGAAATCTACAGTATCAATTCTTTCCCAATTTTATTGACTTGTTTACAGAATTTCAAATTCTATTCAATCAAGCCCGTACGATGTACATATACTATTCGTACGCAATATCAAATTCGATCGCTCGCTCGATCACACAATTTCCCTTTCGAACTAGTATCATCCACCCGACTTCCTAGTACGGACTCAGAACTGGTTTCTTGATCAGAAACTGTCATTCTCCTTGCATAGTCACAACTATGATAGAGAATTTCCAGAATCAATCAAAATCCATATCCATGGTTCGTCGTCGAAAATCGAGTGAAAATTCCTTACTCGGATCGATATATAACTATCTCGAAATTCTGTGCTCGAATCTGGATCAATTTGTTATGCGAATAAAATAATATACGTTCATCCTACGTATTTATATCCATTGATTGTTAACTATATTAATTTCTTTTATTCACATTATTCTGATTTCTATCCACTTGGATTAATTTTCTCAGTATCAGATTTACTTAAGAATTTCACTCTTCATTTCTTAAGTTTAATATAAGCATTATATATCTCTCACATTATTACTCTACCACTTTAACCTTTATATCTTTTTATTTAAATCTGAGTTTCCAATTCCATGTGAATTCAATTTATTTTCAACTCGGAATATTTAATTTTATCGACTATCTTCCATTTATAACTGATTTTATTATTATTTAAATTAGTTTCATCCACTAGTTTATTTCAATCTCCAATTTGAAATTGTTTTGTTGCTAAAGTTTTAAATTAATTTTTTTTTAGTTTCCAAAATTTTGAAAATTTTTGGCAGAGTCTCCATTACATATTTTCATAAACACATATGTATAATTTCAACACTTCTTACAATTACTTCCAATCAATTCTCAAATCATTCGCTTCAGTTAAAGTGATTTATAACTTACCTGCTTATATATATAATCCATTAGAGCAAAACATACTCATATTCAAAATCATCCTATTCTGCTTCTAATAATTCATAGAATTTTATCTAATCTCATTTACTACAAACAACCCATTTTCTTATGCAATTCGACAATACTATTGTGAATAAATAATTACTTAAGCTTATAAGAAATCTTAAATTGGTTCCAACTCAATTTATACTTGATTCCATCCTAAATAATTTATTCACAATCCTTATATTGCATTTCTTTCATTTCAACAGGTTTGATTCCAAACCATTTTATTAATCTTGACAATCCATATTTTAAATTAACCATTTTACAATTTACTTAAGTTATTTATTTTCTTCAAACTGTTCCACCTAACAACTTAGGTTTATTCTATTCCACCAATTTCCATGTAAATCTTTGATTTGATTTTCTTTTAATCTAATCCCAACTATTTTCTAATTTGTTCGATTAGTTTATCCTCTTATCCATTCTTAAATTTTAATCAACAATTTATTATTGAATTTTATTTATAATATGGTCATTCAATTTATGCTTGAATTAGATATGTTTACCACTCACTCCAATTCTATTTTAACCAAATTCAAGGCTTACTTGGTTTACATTTATTTATTTACGTAAGAATTTTTATTCCATTCAATATTATATGTAACTCGATTGAATTCATTTGAATTCAATTTTATTCCAACTCAACTTCAATTAAATTTAGCTACTTACCATTCTTTTAAATTTATTTCTCAATATGGGCTCAAAACTTATTTGTTTACTTAAAAGCTTATATTGCTCATTTGAGTCATTTCATCTTATATCCACAACTTCAGATTATATATAACACTTACTATCTTAAGGTATAAATTTCCATTTCACAATACAATCATTTTACCTTCAAATTTTATATCCAATTAAGTTCATTTTGAACTTCAATTCCATTTAACTCATCTCAGGTTAAACTCCAATATGTTTTCTTATTTTCATTTACTTAAGTTAAATTTTAATTCCGAGATTAAAATCCCCGATTTCTTCTTATTAATATCAACTTTACTTTATAAGTTCGATAGCTGATTTATTCAAACCTTTCACATTATTAAATAGAATTCTTAGAATTCAATTTCCCGGTTCTCATTTCCAAAACCATTTTGAAAGGATAACTACACTTACCCACTGGGTATATCAAATCAAATTTCCAAATCCCAAACACTTGTTTTCACCAAAACAAGTTCTCCCTTTTGAATTTTTTTTAAAATAACTTGTATACCCAGCAAGCCCAAACAATATCATGACCAACTATCCTGGTAGCAATCCATCACTTTAGAAACTCGAAAATGAATACTGATGATGTGGCCATCACCATCAGGATTATTTTCCAGCGACTGAGGTGAGTTCAGTGCTCCCTTACTTTCACAATTTCCTCCCAAAACAATTTCCATTCAACAATATTTTCCAAAACAATATTCCATTATTGCCTTCAAATCTTTGGAAAAACATTTTAAACATTTCCAAGATTTCAAATTCCTAAATCCTTTTGTTTAAATTCATTTAAACACCTTTCAAATTTCCGGGACTTAAATTCTGTTTTAATCTAATTTTAATTATATTCCTTTTTATTTAAACCTTACTTAGATAATTTTTATTTGGTTATAAACCATTCAAATTTTAAATTATTATTCAACTATAGCATTAAAAATCAAACATCCAAATATATATAATAATTTCAGAGAAATATTTCTTTTATATCAAAATATAATTCATTTACCCTACTTTAATAAAACAATACTATGTCGGTCTACCTTGTTTAAGAGTTTCGAAATCCCTATCGATGAAATGGCGTCCCACACATCACCAGAATCCATAAACACTCAACAGATAAATCAACACAATATAAAAACAATTTTATATTCACTAACAAATACGCGCTCATATCTATTAATACACTCAAACTCATTTTAGAGTTCTATAAACTCTATTCTATGAGTAATCACTACCGGAGCCAAGGTTATCACCAACCTACGCTCTGATACCAACTGTGACGACCCGCCCTTCTACAACTAGAAAGACGTATCGTCATTAAGAAAGAAAAGGGATAGAAATAGAAAGAAAGAGATAGAAAGAACAACAATATCAGAATCTCACAGCGGAATGGAACAAAATATAATATATCACATAAATATTACATAGTTTTACATAAATCAGAGCTATACAATATCAATACATATGACAGCCATACATACATCTATCACTATATACAACAGAGATACAGTACACATCAACTAACATAGCGGAACTAGATAGATAGCTACATACGTCTGGAAACTCCTGCTCCAAGCTCCTCCATAAATCAAGGTCCAAAACCTATCAATTGGCTACTCATAAAAATTTGAGTACCTAAGAGTTTATGAAAAACAAAATATAAACTCCAGGTCAAACATGGGTCTGGTATGAGTAAACGGTTTAAATTGTTTAACTTTGAAAAACATTTGAAAATAAAGGTATCACGTAAAACTCCTCACAAATAAATACGGGTAAGTTTTTACCTTACGCTAACCAAAACATTTCATAGGAAATCCAGTGATATTATAATAGTGTCTAGGGTTTTCAAGCAAATAGAAAATATCCGAAATTGTTACATTCATTAAATTCCAGCTACTAGCCACAAAAGTGGGTAATACAAATCAAAACCGTAGGGTCTCGTAGGGAAAATGGTTTTCCAACAATGGCAGGGCTACTGGGGTACCGTCCGTCACAGTACGGGGCCTAGATCACCGTACCGAGGATCACTCCCGACCCCTTACAACACAAGGCCGGAACCATTCCTTACTGAACAGTCCCGAACAAGATAAACCCCGCGGTTGTAGCTAGCAACCGCCCACACAGCCGAAATAAAAAGGGACATCTAGACAGGGGAAATATCTTGTCCTGCTTGCGCATGACCCACCTAACCATGCTGCATCTCTGTAATGACCCGATATTTTCAACCATTCGCATCCACACATGTCGGACTTGAATTGTTCAAAATACCACGTTGTAAATAAAATTTGGAAAATCTCAAAATATACAGTAAATAATTAATCACAGAATCACAGACACAGAATCATAATACTCGCAGCGGAATTTAAAAATACTTAGTGGTTCATGAAGCCACTATAAATAGTCTCAATCAAATAAAAATTACATAGTCTTTTATCCATATATAGTTTTAAATCATCAGTAGAACAATCCAAATGTCCACTAGTCTTGATTTCATAAATTTAGATAAAGAACTGGAAGGGAAGTTTGCCAGCAGCTTGAAAGTGATCTACAGAAATCCTAGCTCCGGGATGAAAACTGAACTGCAACTCAGGCTGACCCAAGCGTAAAATAAAACATAAACACTCGAGTCAGGACATACATACTTATATAGTGTAAGCTAATTCAAGTGTACTGTAATATAGAGCAAGTAACTTAAAGGATGCTTGGGACCTCCCATCCTCTAAGGATCCATTGAACTATTTACTATGTAGTAATATTCGCTATTATAATAATGTCTATTAGTAAAATAAAATTACTTTTAAATAGCGTTAAGGCTTTACATTTTCCACCTTAACACATAATATATTCCCATAGTCTATACAGTACCGTAATCTCCCCCGTACTGGGCGTCGTCAGAGGGCACTCCATAGGTATGGTACAAAACCAAAATCGTATAAGGCGCGCTAGGGTAGGTGACACGGCACAACTAGGCAATGCCAGGGTAGATATACCAATTACGCTTCCGGACCGATGGAAACGCGCAGCGCGCAGCTGCCGCCCGCCTCGAACGACACTCCCAAATCAAAGGTGCGCACCAAACAATCACAAAAGCAAGAGAATGGCATACGAAGAAGTGCATCCGATCAGAGGTGCTACCTCATTAATCCGTCAATCGCTCCTGTTTTAGCCACCTTATGCCAACTCACGGGAGTCGGGTCCACGTATTTACCTCAAGAAAACGTCACCACCATCCTACTTCATTTTTGAATCTCCACCGCATACACGGTTGTTAAAGTGGTTTTCGGTATCGACAGAGAGTATGCCAGATATCCGATCTCGGTCTCTTTAACAACCAAACGTTATTATAACCCGTGGTTACAACTTTTAGAAAAAATGGTATTTATACTTTAAAAAAAAAATTCAAATACATTTCAATATCATAATATCCTTTCAAACATCATTAATTTAAACATCAGTCATTTCATTTAATATAAAATACCATTTAAATCTATTCAATTTATTTAGGAATTAATTGCCTTTCAACTCACATTTAAAAGTTAAATTCTTCCATTTAAAACCATTTAAAGTCAATTCCTTATTCTTATTTATTCATATTATATTCCAAAATTTAAGATTTTTTTTCCAAAGATTATTTCAATAAATTTTATTAAAACAATCAAAATTCAGTTTCCGTAGCACTTATAAAATGCTACCTAAAGTTATAGGTTAAAACAGTCTATTTACAAAAGACAGCATTTAAGTGCTGTAATTTATTAACTTAACCATTAAGTTTTAAATTCCCAAAATAAAACTTAATATCAATTATTTTACTTAACTAAAATCTCACTTTTAACAAAAAATCAGAATTTTCCAAAATAAGTTATACTCCAAATTTTTACATAAACATTCATTTATTTAACATTTGACTCATTCAAAAACCATTATAAATAAATATAAAAAAATCCTTCAAATACATTTAAACCAGAAAATTATAAACTTTCTATTTAAAAATATTTTTTTAAAACATTTCATAAAAATATTATATAAACCACGGGTCTGTATATAGTTTTCTAGCCTATGTCAAGTGATACGGATATATATCATTTCAATCCGCAATTTACAAAAACCCCGGGTTCTGTCATTTCAAACCCGCAATCCCAAGTTAAATATTTAAAATTAAATAATTAAATAAATAAATGAATAAATAATTATCGTACAGGCCTATCATTTCAGCATATAACGATCTCAAATTTACAGGGAACTTGTAGTGATGATTTAACAGTAAATAAGCATTAAATAGTATAGCTGCAATAATATAAAATAAATAAACAACTGATGATGTGTCAATTAATAATGGGGTTTAACATCATACGCTTATATCACGGGCAGATAAAATTTAAATAAAAGTTTACAATTACACTTGTGATAAATTCACAGATATATAGGTATGTTTGTCTGGTGAGAAATACTCACCTGAATGCTGCAGAAAGTTTGATTTCCAATGATGGTAACACTTGGAAAAAAGAAAACGCACAGAAGCACGATCAAACTGATGCAGAGGCTGCGACCAGATTTATATTTTGAAAAGGGAACGAATCAAAACTAAGAAAATTTTTAACCCGAAATTCTCAAAATAAAAGGGAACGAATGGAAATGAATTCGCCCCATAGGCTCGACTACTCCACCACACGGTTAGACTACGTTCTCAAAGCTCGGTTCAAAATTTTGCCCGTTGCTTACTTCCACCCCTTTTTATTTCTACTAGTGGCGGAAACACTAATAATTTAAATCTAATTCACGGCATCATAAAAGAATTTTATGCGCATAACGTTGATAATACATATACCCACACAATACTAATTATATGAACACTTCTTCACTAGTACAAAAACCCTCCTACAGCCGATTCTTATATTTGCTTATTCAATTATTATTATTAATTATTTTCCTTCTCTAACTACTGTTGCAACCTAGTTTGGACACTTATGACCCACACGCATACTTTCTCCTCCATTCATATTTTTTTTATTCTACTCTATTATATTTTGGGTAAAGTTTAAATTTTATTTCTAAAATAAATTGGTCAAATTCACTACTGAAAATCTTCAAGGATGGCTAGATGACATAAAACCTTAGTTATCAGTTTATGAAAAATTTTCGTGCAATTTTATTTGGAGGAGAGGCTAACATAAGTGGTAAAGGAGGAGGGCAGGGATATAGTGGTGAAGGAGGAGTCATAGCCTAAGGTGGTGGAGTTTTAAGCCTTTGCGTGAACAAAAAAAGAGAAAAAAATGGAAATAAAGAAGAAGAAAGCAAAGGAGGAAGAAGGAAAAATATAAACATAGGCCATACCTGATGCTGCATGCGAGAAGAAGCTGAGATGAAATGAAAAATTATGTGAGGCTTGAATTTATAGGAGAATATTGGGTTGCTTTGTACGCAAGGAAATGGTGAATGAGATCAGGGAACAAATATATGCAGAGGTTATTGTTTTTCCAGAGGAGATTTTTTTTCCGTGAATTAAGTGTAGATAAATGGTAAGGTAGGATAAATTTCGAAGCTAAAATGCACATTCTTTTTGATTTCTTCTCAGAGGATATTTGCGTGATTTAAGATGAACAAAAATAGGAAGGAAATAAATTTTTAAATTAACTGCACGGTGGCTTGGATTTACACAAAGAAACAGACAGGAATATTAGGCAACATTTGTACACGTTTCTTTTCTCCTTTAAAATTTTTGGAAATAATTACGTTTATTAAAAAGAAGAAACAGTAAAGTTTTGGCAAAGATTTTATGACAAATTTAAACAGATATTGAATGCGTTGATAAATTTTTAGCAAAGATAAAATTTTGATTTGAACGTGTAAAAGAAGGAAGCTGCATGATTTTCCTTTGATTTTTCAAAAATCTCGTTCTACAGGTGAGGAAATAAATTTCTTTCATTGATTGCAAACATTTCCAGTGGCAAGCGTTTTATTTTCTATATGCATTCTTACGTGCACGAATTTAGGAAGAGGAAAAACAAAATATCTGGGAAATATTTGCTCTTGCTTTAAATAAGAAATAAATATGACTAGGGTGGAGAAACAGCAAGAATTTATTGCTGAGAATGGTAAAAGGAAATCACAGATTATATACCTATTAACCAAATGAAGTTGTACGTGGATTTGAAATTTTTATAATCAGCATTAATTTATAAGGAAACGACAAAGTTTTACTAGACAAAGATTTATACCAAATTTAAAGCAAATTGAATGCGTTGGTTTTTATTATCAATATGTTTTCCTATATACGTTATTTATACCATTAAATATCGTACCGTCTTAAATGCGAAATTATAAGTTTATTAATATGCTATAAATTCTTAACATTTATTACTAAATTAAAAAGATAAAACTTTGGTTACATCTCTCTATGATTCATATTACCATTAAAAGGCGATTTATTATCCAAATGGACCAAATATTACAAATTTTTAAAGCAAGTATGTAATCCAATTTTTTATTATTATTAAAATTCCCATTAAGAGTTATCCTTAAACAAGTGAAACTTTCATTTATTCTTTAGCATTTTGGAAATGATTTGATCAAATTAAAATATATATAAATTGGGAATTAAATTTTACTGGAAAGAGAAAAATAACGTAAGAAATATGGGTAAAGAGAAAAACGCATATGAAATATGCAAGCAGTTAGGAGAATGGATACTGCGCATGACTGAGATTTAGGAGAAAATTGTGTTTTGAAAAATGGAAGAAATAAATTTTGTTGAATGGAAAAAATCTATGGAAATCAAATTTTTAAAGCAATGCGTTGAATTTAGTGGCAACATACTTGATTTGAACGCTAGAATATTCCTTCCCTCTAAAAACACACGCCACTGATAAATTTACTCATTTACACTAAGGTCATATTTTTAAGAATGTGTACCTTAGCCATAATATTTTATGCCCAAAATATACCAAAATAACGGATTAAAATTCTATACGTTTTCTTATATATATATACGGTATTTATTCCCTAAATTTACGCGCTCTTTAAACGCGTAATTACCCAGTTCATTTATACACTATAAAATAAATTTAAAATTTACTACTTAAATGGAATAAAATTTGTTTACATTTTTTTCTTCTGATCTATTTACCATTGACAAAGAAATGTATTATTCAAAATATTACTTAACTTTAAAAGGTAGATAATCCATTTTATAGCTAAGGTAAAAATTATTGTGTTGTTTTAACAGTCCAGAAAAATAGAAAATTGGCGAACGTTTATAAAATTGAACAAAGAAAGGTGTTGATTCTTAGATTAAAGAAACGGAAAAGAATATTTGATTTGAACGTTATTGAAAAATCAATGGGTTTTATTTTTTAAATATGTGGAGTCAACGGAAAGAAAATTTATTCCTTTCCCACTTAAAATGCATGTATACTGATTTATTTGATTATTTATATCCAAGGCAATAAATTTAGACGCGTGAAAACCGATGCAAAACACGCGCCCAGTTTCATAATAAAAGTGACGCTTTTTAAATTTACGCGTTCTCTAATGTAGTAAATATACGTTAAAAATATTCCATCAATAACACACATTTTAAACGCGTAATTAAATAGTTTATTTACACACTAATTTTTTTTCAAATCTTATTTCTTAATCAAAACTTGATTTTGCTAGAAATTAAGTTATTTACCAACTTTGACAAAAAACTCAAATTTTCAATTAAAGTTAATTCTTAACCACGTCAAAATTTCAGAGATCTTATTATTTAATTAAAAATTTGGTGAATTTTTTTTTTATAATCACTTCAAAATTTATATTTTTATATAATAAACCCCAAAGTTTTAAAAATACAAGTGAAAAATACTTGTTAAAAATTTGGGCTGTTAAAATCTCCCCTGTTTTAGCCATTCCCAGTTAATGAGGCTTGAGGCTGCGATTACCTTTAAAGAACATATCACTTAGAATGCTCATCGTCCGCCTGACGATGTACTGAAAGCATTCAATCCATACAAGTTCGTTCCGGGTTCGAACGAAACCTAAGGCATTATCTCGTCACACTCATTTTGGAATCACCCTCAGAGTCAACGACGATAATCCTTGCATTCTGAAAACACCATCTCGATCTTCATTTCAGGATTCACGACCTAACGTTTAAATTGGATCGATGTGGTTTTCGGAATATCAATTGGATACCCGATCCCGGTCTCATCGAAATCCAACGCCCTTTTAAGGGCCAAGTTGTCTAATTAACTTAAACAGTTTAAATAATTTAAATTCAACAAATTGAATTAACATAGCATTTATCACAGATAAAACATATACAAGCAGCATAGGTATAACATAACATATCACAGAGCATCGCAGAATATCATCAAATAACATCACAATTAGATATTCTACATACATAACAATTTATAAGCAATCATCTTAAATTCTCATTTGTAATTAATTCGATTTAAAATCAATTGCTCGAGAATTAATCGCTTAACCCTGTTTAATTAACGATTAATTTGTTATTTCCTTTCAAACTATTTGAGTTAATTAATCATTTCTTAATCAATTATTAAGTCTTAATTATTTAATTAATTATTTATTCATCTATTTAATTAATTACCTTAAAATCAAGTTGTTTAACTTTAATTACTATTCCTTGTTCATTAATTAATAACCTTAATTATTGATTAATGAAACTTAATTACTTAATTATTTAACTACTAATTACTTAATTAGTTAATTATAAATTCTTAATTCTTAATTAAATTACCTACTTAATTAAGTATTAATTCATAATTAAATTATTTGATTAGTTAACTATTAACCGTTCATTAGTTAATTTAGGTAGTTAAATATAATTTATTTATCACTTAACCACCTTTTTATCCATACTTGATTACAATTATAAAGTAGTTATTCTTAATTACCTTCTAATAATAATTCATTTAATTTTAATTACTCAATGTAGTTAACTCTTAAAATTCCTCTTTAAATTTTAAATCATTCATTTATTAACTACAAACCTAAGAGTTAATTAAATTTACATTCATCCTAAATTAATCAAAATAATTTAAGTGTTTAAGACCATCATTAAGTTTTTGACTAATATACTTAAAACTTGAACAAATTCTTTGCTTAGCCTTTAAACCCCTTTAAGCTTAAAATGTTTAGACAATTTGAAAAAAGAACAATTCTACCCAACCTCAACTTCACTGCAAAACTGCAGTATGACCAAACTCAAGTCGCCCCAGGCAAACCCGAGACCTCCCCCGCATTATACTCGAGAATTACTTCGAGTTCCCCCACGCAAACTTCCCGAGTCTTCCCTGAACATCTTCTTCTTCTTTTTTTTAACAGTATGTTAAGTTTTAAACTAAATATAAAAACACATCCATAACTCGCGTGAGCACAGCACACAACTAACTCGAAGATAACAACAAGTAGACCCGAGTATTCCCTCGCGACAAAATATGATCACGCCACTGACACGGCCTTCGTGCCGTACACGTGCACACGGCAGCGCCGGAGCACTAGCGAACCTCGCCTCACCCAACCAGTCACGATTAGTTCGAAGATGCGAAAACAGAAATCGATTCATCTGCAAAGCTTACAATTCGAATTGGTATTCCACTCGAAAAAAAACAGGAACTCGTCCATCCCTAAATAATTACGTCACCGACGCCTGCCACCGTTGGCTCCCATACTTCGGCCACATGACGTCAACCCAATAACCCACCAACCACCAACGAATCGCACCACTCGATCGCACAACAAAGACGATCACGCTATGAAAACTGGCAGGTGCAAAACTTAGCAATAAACCCTAAGATGACCTCGTTCTCCAAAACCATGAAATAGAAAATTTGTTTGATAATTTTTACAACATCACCTATGCTCACACATGTTTCAACACAAATTTGAACATTTAAAATTGATTCTATAACTCGAAAATGGGGAAAATACAGTTTTGGTTCACATACGGACTACCCTTGAAATCCCAAACTAAAATTCTTCATTTTAGTTTTAAAAATCATGAATTCAAGTATGGATTCAATCTATGATCATGAATTTTTATTTTACAACAAACGATTTCTTTTATCTAATTATCATTTAGTTCCTTTAAAACAAAATTTACAGTATTTATATTTACATCAAGTTTTAATTAGTTTTCAGAAATCAAAATTTAAGTTTAACCACCTTGTTTTAGATGAAAAGCTTTAAGCTTTATATTAATCTGAAGAGAGTATTTGAATTTGGAAGAAAAAAACACAACCTGTGTCAATCAACAGAGATGAACAGAGCATTACAAGCATATATTTAAACTGAAGCATATATTATCCAGATTATCAATAAATCTCTAACTAATTTTTGAATAAACTTAAAGCTTAAGAATTCCTTGTTTACTCACCAAAATCACTTGAACAGAGAACAAACTGTTGAAACAACAAGCAAAGTTTGATGAAGCAACTGCAGATTTGAATTCTTGAAAACTTTTCTTGTTTTGCTGTTGTAACGATCTCGAATTTTAATTTATTTTAAATTGATGATTTAATTTTATTTGATTTAAAATTGTGAAATTAAAGGATAAATTGATTTGAGTTTATCCAAATCCAAATAAAATATGTTATTTATTGAGAAAGATATTGTTTCTTTTATAAATTATTATATAATTTAGTATTGAGTTATTTTTTAAAACAATATTAATATAAAGATATTTGAATTCAATCTTACGAAATGGATTTTTAGAAGTTGTGTAAATATAACAAAATTTTTGAAATAAATATTTATGTTAAAATATAAGCAAATATACAAAGTAAAATAAAGCACAAAAAAAATGTATTATAAAATACATCAAAAAAATGTATAGTGTGAAAGTGAAACAAACAAACAAAACTTTATATTAAAGTATAAACTTGTAAAAGCAAGATCAAAGTAAAAATATTCAGGTAAAGCAATGTACAAAGCTTCAGCCGAGCAAACAAGGAAAGCAAATAAAATATAAACATGAAAACGTAAAGTACATCAGCCCCAAAACACTTACATATCAGCCGAGTTAAAATAATCAAGGTAAAGAAAAGATCAAAGGAACATGCCTCTATTTCCATCATCTCAGCAGCCCATGATTTTAGTACAAGGAAAAGGTAACATCATCCCTGTACATTTCTTTTTATGTATCACCTAAGCTTTTATATAGCACCCTGTACAAGATATGGGATCACTTGTACCAGTAAAAACGATACAAGCCTGCATACATCTTCTATATATCAATCACTTTCTTCATTTTTGGTTCGTCCATCTTCAAGGCTGTAAGAAAACAAAAAAGAAAAAAAGAAAATTGAAGTAAACAATATCTTAAAACCCATAAACAAATTCAAACTTCAACCTGAAATGTGTGAGAGCTTCAACCTCAAAACAAATCAACCTGAAAACACATCATTTCCAGGCATGAATCTTCACTGTCTCTGCTTCAGAATTTTAAAGGTGAGTAACTTTCACTTTTAAACCTTAAATATTTGAAATCAGTTGCATAGAAATATCTGGAAATGTGTAGGTGAGTAAACAAATTTTTAGTAATATCTAAATATCATCAAGTTGAGTATAAATTTGTTTGTGTATGAAGCTCTGTTTGTGTTGTGAAGTAGGTCTGTAAGTTGCTGTTCTTTCCATCTCCTTTGTTCTTTTGCTCTTCTTTCTTCCTGAGTTACAGATTTCTATTAGACATGAAAAATTCAATTTCTCATCTTCTACTCACTATCAGGCATGGGTTTCAAAATGAAATAAGTGTGTTTAGGTATGAACTAAAATTTAAAAATAGTTTTAAATGAATCAAAGCAAAGTTTCTCTGATGTTTGGAAACTACAGTCAAAAAAAAAAAAAAAACATGTTAAAATTCAAACGTTAATTACTGTCGTTTCAAAATGTAACTCGAATTCACTTGAAAAGTTTGGATTTTTAGGACAAAAATCAAGAATTTTAATACCGCATTGAAAACAAAAATTGGGTTTACTTGGAAATTGCATTTGAGGCAGTTTCTGGTGATCTCGGTGTTGAGGGGGGTTGTGGTTCTCTGGGGTGGTAGAGGAGTGACTGCAGTATCGAGGAAAAATAGGGGGCGGTGGTCAACCACCGTGGCGGCGGCGACTTTTTAAACCTAGTTATTGACGCAGTTTCGTTTTGTCTCGTTCGTTGTCTAGGGATGATCGAGTGTTACATGTTTTTGGGAATTGGTAGAGGCTTGGTAAGCGAAGCGATGACCGAAGGTGATGGCTCTCAGGTGGTCGAGGCGGTGAGATTGGAGTGTTGCCAGGTTTTGAGGTGACGAAGCTTTCGAGATTTCCAGGTTTTCGCGTGTGTTTACAGGTTTGGATTTTGACGCTCGATTTCAATTTCGAGTTGTAGATAGAGTTTGGGTGATTGAATTTGGATATGAGGATGATTATCAACTGGCAAGGATCACCGCTGATGATCGGAGGTGGATGGGTCGTGGGTACATGTGCACGGAGCACATGTTGTTATCTAGAGAGTTGGTTTACGATAGAGAGGTTAGGCTCGAAGTTTTCTCGAAGTAGTTGGGTAGTTTACTTGAAGTGGACGCGTATTGGACTCGAAGCAAAATGCTCAGGGCTCGGGTTGCATTCTGTTACAAGCTTCAGCCTGAAACTGTTTTTGTTTCTGGGAATTTTAAAATAAATAAAAAAAATAAATTTAAATTTATGAAGCAGGGTTTTAAAAACTGAGTTTAAATCTAAGAAGTAAATGTAATTCAAGTTTGGATTGGAATTCAGTTTAACCATGAATAAAATTTTAAAATCCAAATTGTTTAATAACTTAAAAGTAGTTAAGGGTATTGAAAGTAATTTGAAATTTAAAATAGATTTGAAATTTGTAAATGAAAAATGTAAACAATTTAAAATTAAAAGTTTAAACCTGAAATAAATTTTTAAACCAGATTTCCAGATTTTGAAATTAATTAAGATTTATAACTTAAGTGTTGAATTAAATTTTTAAATATGTTAAATTTAAAAAGAAAAGTGATTTTAAACCCTTTAAAATTTTCCTTTATAATCAATTGTTATTTTTACATGTAAATTTAAAAATGTTGGAAAATCTGCTTTAAACTTTATTAAAAAGGAAATTTGAAATAAATGTTTTCAACATATTGTAAATAATAATTAAATCCTAAATATGGATGAGTTTACTTTAATTTGTGAAGATTAATGATTTATAATCCATTAATTAATGAGTTCCTAATGATTTATCAAATTACCATCAATAATGATCATGTAAGTAAATTTCTTTAGAAAAGTGATTAAAGAAATTAAATAGTCAATAAAGATTTTTAATTAAGATTATTTAAATAAATAATCAATGTGATTAATTTGACAAAAATTAGAATAATTAATCTAGAACAACCATTTGACAATTGGAAAATATAATTACTTAGAAAAGTAATTTATTGATATTACCGAATGTAATTAATAAAATGATAATCAGCAATTTGGGTATAATTGTGGTTAAGGGGTTGGTTTAATTTATTAATTAAAGAATTAATTAATAATTGTGATTAATTAAGATAAATTAAATAATTAAAGGTTAAATTGATTCATTAATTAAGATTGATTAGCCCGTAACTAAAAGTGAATTAATAAGTTTTAAAAAAGGGATTTTATTCTAAATAAATTGTAATTAACTTAGGATAATTAACCCAGATTTATAATTAATACAGTTGATTCAAATTTATCAGTCAACTAATAAATTTTACTTGTGAATGTTTAAACTTGACTGAATAATTAATTTTTTTTGATATCCCTGATATTGATGCTTTGTGATATGTCTTGATTTGTGTTATGATCTGAAATGTAATTTATTTATTTGAGATAAATGTAATTATTGTCCGTGATATATATATCTGTGTTCTGTGAATAAAAAGATAAGCGTTATGGTTTATACCTCTTATCAAATATAAGCGTTATAGTTTATACCGCTTATCAAATATATTTCTGTATTTGATCTGTGATGGTTGAATGATGTTGCACTATTGTGTTAAACCCTTGGACCACACTATACACACACAATTATGGATTTCACGAGGAAATCAATTAAGTCACAAATGTTTTTGAAATGATTTTTAATTTTGAATATTTAAATTCAAATGTTTTGGAAATGGAACCGGAATAAATGTGAAAAACTTTTGGAATGGAATTTCAAGATAAAACTTATTTTAATTAACTTGATTAAGTTTTGGAATTTAAATAAATTGATTTAAATTTGAATTCGAAATTAGGAATTGAATTCTATGATTTGAAATTAAGGGTTAAAGATGTTATGTTAGTTTGAAACCATATTTAAAGTATTGTTTTTGGGAATTTAAATTAACCCAAAAGATTTAAACTTGTATAAATAAGATCGAATTTCTTCGAAACGAAAACTACTTGTTTTCAAATAATAGTAGCTTTCATTTTAAAGAAAGGATCTCCCAATTATGTTGAAAAGGTTTCAAGCTGAAATAGAATTGAAATGTTTTGAAAGCTATGAAATGAATCTTTGATTCAAAGATCGAATGAGTTAATCCAACTTGAATTGAAATTGTTTTTGAAAGGCTATGAATGAATCTTTGGAAATGATTTTGAAAGCTATAAGTTGAATCTTTGATTTAAAGATTCAACAAGTTAATCGAATTTTGAAAGCTATGAGTTAAATCTTTGATTTAAAGATTTAACGAGTTAATCCAATTGAAATGGAAATTGTTTTGAAATCCGAAAATGGAATTTTGTGAAATAAATCTTTTATTTAAAAGATTTGAAATGGTAATTGATTTAAACCATTTGAAAAGAAAGTTTTGAATTATTAAGTTGTGACTCAATTGAAATCCCATATCCATATGTTTTAAATATTTTCGCTCACTATTCGGGTTAGCCGGGAAAGGACCTTTGTGTCGTATAACCATTCCGAATATGTGATTCGACGTTATGGATAGCATTTGAAGACCGGTGTTGAAGACCGAGTATTTGCGAAAGCGATAGGATGACCTATCGATTGTTTCTGCATCGAGTCGCGCCGGTATAGAGACTCCCTAAGTGATGGGAAATCCGATCGGGATTGTGAATATTCGGATTGCAAGGACTTCTTTGTAAGTGCCTTCGGTTCTGTTCGAGCCCGGAACAGACTTGTATGGATAGTATGTCTGACATTACAAATTGAGATATAAAGCTGATTTCTTTCAAATATATTTCTGTTGGTGGCGGAGAATTTATTCTCTTAGCTTAACACCCTTATCTGAGACGTACGAGCTCAGAGGTTATGTAGTTGAAGGTTATCAGCGATATATTCCCAATTTGGTAATGTGACATGCTGATTGTTGCTGTGAAATGATCATTGTGTTGATCATTTGTGATAAGATCATTTGTTTGATCGTTTATCTTTGTGATCATCTCTACGATCATTTGTTTACCCAAAGCACGGCTTTTGTATAAAGTGTATCTTTGTGGACGTGACTTCGTCGAGCCTCACACCTCGGAAAGGTCAGAATAGGAAAGATGCGGCAAGGTTATGAGGGGTAGCTCCCTTTAGGGTATGTGCATTTCCTTCTGGAAAAGGGTGGTATCATGGTATGGAGCCCAGATACTTACTCATGTTGAAACACTTATTATTATGGTGTGATGTTGATTAGAGAGCTCTCGGATAAAGGTCCCAAAGGACCGGGGATGGCATACTCGTGTCAGTAGTTACCCAGTTAGGGGTAACCCGACCTTGTGTTGGCAGAGATCCGGTTTGGTTCTCGGGGACGTCCTTCCAGAGGCGTTCTCATGTGGCAATGGAAAGTTCCTTGGCCTGACCATTTGTTGGAAATCCAAAGAAACAATATGATCTTGTACGGTTTTAGTTGTAGAACCTGCCATTTACTTATGGTGGCGCCCCACTGTTTAGATGGTAGCTATAGTAGGCATACGATAATGGTCGTATGTTGGCTAAGGTTTATATCTTTATTTTCGAAATGAATTTCTCCTACACTATGCACTAGTAATAATATCAAATGTTCTTTTTAATGCGTATCAAGCATCTTTGACTATCGTAAGGAGAAATCTCCTCCGATTCTGCGTTTGCATTGTGTGTGTGTAGGAGGCCTTATGGTAGTCTCATTTTTAAAAAGCATTGCGAATTGACTTTGAAAATCTTTTGTTGAATGTTTTAAAAGATAAACTGTTTTTGTTACTCACACCAGTCCCACGACTGATCCGGAGTTTATTGTTTTCTTTCCTAAACTCTGGGTGCTCATTATTTTCTACACGAGCAGTCTAGAGTTGGGTTTTTCATATAGCTAGGTTCAGTATATTATCTGGAGTTAGTTCCGTCTTTGGATCACACCAGTCTTGCTTAGTTTGGTGCATCGTTATTGGGGGTTCGAGCTATTGCTGGATTGATTCTTGGAAATGGAGTTGCAGTTCTCGGAGTTCTCTTTTGAAGACTATCTTAGAGTTATATTGTTCCGCTGCTTGATGTTATCTATTTTTCTTTTCCGCTGCTATTTTATTGTATCATATCTCTGATGTATATTGATATCTATTGGATCATCTGTTGTATCAGATATTGTATCAAAGCTGTATATCAATGTATTATTCTTTTATTCCGCTGTGTTGTTCACTTAATGTTGTTATAAGCTCCGGCGAATCGGATTTGAACGGTCGAATCTATGGCATTCGAATACGATATGAAGTATGGATGCCGATTTTCGAGCGCGAAAAATCTGAGTCGTTACATTTGGTACCAGAGCTAAGGTTAAACTTTAGCTCAGGAATATAACACATTAAGTAGCTCATTAGAGATAGGGTGAAGTATCCCTAGAATGAGTGTTTCCCTAAGATATCTGTTTGAATGCCTCAGTAAATTCTCTTACTATCCATTGATAGTGAGTATGAGTGCAAGAAGAAAACCAGATAGGGGATAGGGAAATAAGACTATAAATAGTCCATACCCTGTAACAGTGGAAATAACTTTCTTTATCAATTTCTTTTGATTCGTTTCCAAAATTCTTTTGATTGCTTCGTATCAGCTACAAGAAAAAAGTTTTGGTGTGATGATGGCCCTATGAATCGTTATAGGAAATTCTTACTTCATATCTTCATCGGTTTCTTACCAGTTTCTCGATTTAAACTTTAATGAATATGAGTTGAAAATTTGGAATTAAAATTTTAAATAAACTGGAAATTTTAAAAATTGAGTTAGCTTGATTAATAGAATTGAAGGATAATTTGAATTGAATCGATAAAACAGTTTCGTTTAAAACCAAATTTGAAATTCTATTGTAATTTCTTGGGTTGATCGAAGTCCGAAGAGGGACAAATTATATATACTTTGGGCTATTCCGATTTGAGTTTGGAATCCATATCTAGTATTTGAGAATTATGGAAGATTTAATCCATTTATCTATTGTTTGGGTCTCGATATATTTTACGAATGGTTAGTTATCCCTTTGAACTAGCCAGTGCTTTGCATGTTTCATAAAATTTAATGACCCGAGTATCCTGTGTAGTATCGTATGAGTTTGTTCTCATATTATCGATATTCTGATTTGGTGAGCCAAATGCAGAATTGATATCTAGTTTGATCTGAAAAGATATTTCTCTATCTTTCATCTATCTTCGTTATCTCTTTCTGGCGAATTTCGAGGACGAAATTCTTTTAAGGGGGGAAGTTTGTAATGATCTCGAATTTTAATTTATTTTAAATTGATGATTTAATTTTATTTGATTTAAAATTGTGAAATTAAAGGATAAATTGATTTGAGTTTATCCAAATCCAAATAAAATATGTTATTTGTTAAGAAAGATATTGTTTCTTTTATAAATTATTTTAAAATTTAGTATTGAGTTATTTTTTAAAACAATATTAATATAAAGAATTTGAATTCAATCTTACAAAATGGATTTTTAGAAGTTGTGTAAATATAACAAAATTTTTGAAATAAATATTTATGTTAAAATATAAGCAAATATACAAAGTAAAATAAAGCACAAAAAAAAATGTATTATAAAATACATCAAAAAAATGTATAGTGTGAAAGTGAAACAAACAAACAAAACTTTATATTAAAGTATAAACTTGTAAAAGCAAGATCAATGTAAAAATATTCAGGTAAAGCAATGTACAAAGCTTCAGCCGAGCAAACAAGGAAAGCAAATAAAATATAAACATGAAAACGTAAAGTACATCAGCCCAAAAACACTTACATATCAGCCGAGTTAAAATAATCAAGGTAAAGAAAAGATCAAAGGAACATGCCTCTATTTCCATCATCTCAGCAGCCCATGATTTTAGTGCAAGGAAAAGGTAACATCATCCCTGTACATTTCTTTTTATGTATCACCTAAGCTTTTATATAGCACCCTGTACAAGATATGGGATCACTTGTACCAGTAAAAAAGATACAAGCCTGCATACATCTTCTATATATCAATCACTTTCTTCATTTTTGGTTCGTCCATCTACAGGGCTGTAAGAAAAAAAAGAAAAAAAGAAAATTGAAGTAAACAATATCTTAAAACCCATAAACAAATTCAAACTTCAACTTGAAATGTGTCAGAGCTTCAACCTGAAAACAAATCAACCTGAAAACACATCATTTCCAGGCATGAATCTTCACTGTCTCTGCTTCAGAATTTTAAAGGTGAGTAACTTTCACTTTTAAACCTTAAATATTTGAAATCAGTTGCATAGAAATATCTGGAAATGTGTAGGTGAGTAAACAAATTTTTAGTAATATCTAAATATCATCAAGTGGAGTATAAATTTGTTTGTGTATGAAGCTCTGTTTGTGTTGTGAAGTAGGCCTGTAAGTTGCTGTTCTTTCCATCTCCTTTGTTCTTTTGCTCTTCTTTCTTCCTGAGTTACAGATTTCTATTAGACATGAAAAATTCAATTTCTCATCTTCTACTCACTATCAGGCATGGGTTTCAAAATGAAATACGTGTGTTTAGGTATGAATTAAAATTTAAAAATAGTTTTAAATGAATCAAAGCAAAGTTTCTCTGAAGTTTGGAAACTACAGTCAAAATAAAAAAATAAAAAAAAATAAAACATGTTAAAATTCAAACGTTAAATACTGTCGTTTCAAAATGGTAACTCGAATTCACTTGAAAAGTTTGGATTTTTAGGGCAAAAATCAAGAATTTTAATACCGCATTGAAAACAAAAATTGGGTTTACTTGGAAATTGCATTTGAGGCAGTTTCTGGTGATCTCGGTGTTGAGGGGGGTTGTGGTTCTCTGGGGTGGTAGAGGAGTGACTGCAGTGTCGAGGAAAAATAGGGGGCGGTGGTCAGACAACCGTGGTGGCGGCGGCGTAGGTTTAAAATTTTTAAACCTAGTTTTTGACGCAGTTTCTTTTTGCCTCGTTCGTTGTCTAGGGATGATCGAGTGTTACATGTTTTTGGGAATTGGTAGAGGCTTGGTAGGCGAAGCGATGACCGAAGGTGATGACTCTCAGGTGGTCGAGGCGGCGAGATTGGAGTGTTGCCAGGTTTTGAGGTGACGAAGCTTACGAGATTTCCAGGTTTTCGCGTGTGTTTATAGGTTTGGATTTTGATGCTCGATTTCAATTTCAAATTGTAGATAGAGTTTGGGTGATTGAATTTGGATACGAGGATGATTATCAACTGGCAAGGATCACTGCTGATGATCTGTAACGACCCATTGAATTTGATAATGTTAAATGAATTAAATTAATATGTTTCTAATCTAATTTAGAATAAAATAAAGGTCTTAAGATTTTATTTGAGAAAATGTAGTAATTTGTTATAGTAATTGGAATTTAATGTAACAATTTAATAGTTACATGGAAATAGATTTGAACTATGTAAATTTGCACACCTTGTTATAAGTTAAATATAAGAAACCAATATAAATGTGAATCAGTGAATATTAATAAAAATATTTACTAGAATGGGATTATTTAATATAAAATAAATAGTGGAGATTGTACATTTGGTTGTAATAATAAATAGTGACTAAATAAAAGTGTCCGTTGGAATAAATCAATGCAATAAGATATGGAACTGAATGTACGAATATAATTTTGTAGAAATAGTTAATTAACAACTTATTTGTGCATACCCAATTTAATATAAATAACAAAAGGGCTAGCACTTGATGTGCCTAAGTATTAATATATTGGAACTATAATAAAATAGAGAGTTTGGTAGTAAATAGAAATAAAAAGACCGTTATTAACTAGTAAATTAATAAATGGATTCTAACAATAGGTAGTAATTAATGCGTGTATATTGGGCATTTGCGGATTACCAATTTTTCTACCTATTCATATAATTTATTTATGTAAATCTAAACCTATGGCAACATTTTGTTAATAAATGTTGGAAGTGAATTTGAATATATCAAAGGATAACAAGTGTTTAGGTTAACCATTTATTTTATTTAGTTAAGAAGGGAAATAGATTGAAATAAAGCTAATTTAATTTTTTTGGTTGTTAATGGGTATAGTTAAATAAGGAGAAGTTATAGGAAATAAAACGCGCACTAATGAGATGTAATATAATTCCAAAGTTATTTATACCCACAAATAGGTTAATTACTGTATAGAAAGAGTCTAAATCAATAAATGAATTTATTAAGATTACATTTATAATTTTATAACCTTTATGCTGATTTAAGTTCAATTAATTTATTTGATTAAATAGTGCAGTAGCGTAGTTTTGTGCGGTAGTTGAAATAGCTAATTCTTTTAGGTGAAGTTAAGGCTAATTCTATGTATATATTTGACCTATTGTTGATATAGATTCTAGGAAGCAGGATCTATTAATTAAATGGAGTATTAGATTCAATAATTGCATTTATCGCATAAATAAAGAGAATATAACGGTTAAATTTGGCGTTATTGGAATTAAAAAGGAATGGAGGAATAATAATTTGAAATCATTGCAATAGATATTAATTTAAGGTTACCTTAAATAAATTAAGGTAATAAATGGAGAATAGTGTAAATATCTTTATAATACGATGATTTGTGTAGTTAGGGTAGTTTTGATTTGTCACTTAAGATGGAGGATTTTTATAAAAATGTAATAAATGCAGTTTAAATTAAGGCATTGACGTTTAGGTATTTAAGAAGTGATAAACTAAAATTTATTTATTTATTTGAAAATTTGAAATCCAATTTGTGGATTTATTGCAAATAAGTGAAATTTGTGTTTAAGTATTACATCGATAGGAATAAATTAAATTTAAGGTTATATTAATAAAATTTGGACTAGAGAAATGATATGAATTGGTTTTAGAAGCCTTAAATATAAAATGGGAAGTAGACGAGATTTCACGTTACAACCATTTTTAAAAATCCTGATGTATGTAGAAATATTTATGAAATATAACGTAAACCAATGTTGAATCAAAAGAATAGAGTCAACACTTATTTATTCATTTAATGTGATATAACTATGAGTATGATTTATTGCAAATTACATGGAAATCTAATATATAGGACATTACCTAAAAAGGAAGAGTAGATAAAATTTATGATAAACATATTTGTATATGAAGGTTATTGATTTAAGGAGAAATTGGGCAAGTTTTATGTATTTTGGTTAAGTGCAACCTTTAATAGATAAATTTAGTGCAATTAAAGAAATTGACATTTAATATTTCGATAACTTAAAATTTGATGGGATAAGAACATTTGGGTAATGAAGGGATGAAAAATATTAGCTATGATTCTAGAAGGAATTAAATAGATAATGGGAAGATTAAAATCAGGTTCTAAGCAATAATTATTAAATAACAGAAGTTTAGGAGTAAAGTGAGATAATTGAAAATTTTAATCATTCATATAAGTCATTTGTTTATTAATATGAGTTAGCTAATAAATTTAACTTGGGCAATACCTATATATTGGAAACACATTTGTAAAATGTAATTAATTGAATTTGGTGAATTGGGGAATGAATCCAAGGTTATAGGAATTGATGTAATACTACGCAAATAAAAGGTAACTGCATAAAATCAGTGTTTCGTAATAAATTGTAACTGATAATTAAGTAGGAATGGGTTTGAATTTTACAAAAAGGAAAATTTATTATTTGCTTACCCATCTATTCAATCTATTAAATTTGATCAGATCCATTTGCAATTAAACGAATTTATTTACAAGTTAGTATGTATTTAGCTGATAACTATAAACCAATTAGGGCAATTGGGTATATATATTACCAGTTAAGTTATATAAGATAATGGTTGACTTAATTAAGGGAGTTTATGTAATAATTTCATTTATTTTGTAAGTGGAAATAAAACGTTAATGATAACAAGTATTCAAAATTTACCATCTATTTAGTATATTAAGTATAATTGATAATCAACTGCAGCAAGTAATAAATAATAAATACGTAACGTTAAATGAAGTAATATTTGAAATTTAATATTTAGAAACTATGTAAATATAAGTGCAGATGAAATTGGGGATATTTACATATTGAAATATGAATCCAATGATAAATCAATCTAATTGACAATAACTAATGGAAAGTAAATTTAATTAAATTTTGAAAATTTAATATATATATACAGTTATAAACCCTAGCTCCATCCTATTGTCATTTGTTGTATATTCATTTCTTCATCTCCTTCTCCTCCTCAAATGGTTGCAAAACCTAGATCTACTTCAATCCAAATTTCAATGAAAATGCAAACACTTCAGAAAAATTCCACAAAAAAAAAAATATGTTAATGTCTCGAGGCACGTAATCTACTGGTGAAATTCGTTTTCTGTTTTGAACATTCGTTTGACCAGAATTAATTCAAACAGTCCGTGACCATTCATTATCGTCGTCGCAAACTTCGTCGGATCGTCAAACCTTTTCTGGGTTTTGTAGAGTGGACGATGGGGATCGCATCTATATGGTTTGTGTGTCGTTTTATTTATTTTCAATTTTGAATTCAATCATCATTTTTCGCCATAACTTTCTCATACGAAGTCGGATTCACACGAAATTTCTTTTGTTAGGATCGTAATTTAATTCCGGATTTGATGACGCTGGTTTGGACAAATTTGAAGACCGTCAAATTTTTGGGTTTAAATCGAATTTAAATTCGATTTAAATTCAAAAGGTGAGTGTTTTAACCCACTCACAACTACTAGAAGCTTTTATGTTTGTTTAAATTAATTTTAGAAATGAATAGAAATTTATTTATGAGTATTTGGCATGTTTATTTTATCCATATCTGTTGAATTGCATTTATTTAATTTAACTGTTAATTTAATTAATTTATTGTGTATAAATTTACAGTTAAAATTTATTTGTTTGTATGTGAACTGCTAGATAACAGTTATATAATTTATTTCTGAATATAGACTGTAGATCAATAGCTGTTAAATTTAATTTGAATAAAATTGCCAGTATTACCTGTTATGTAGTACCAAAAATAATATTGTTATTGATTGATATTGATTGATGATTGCGATTTGGATGATGGATGATGTTGATGAATGGATGTTTATTGTATATCATTAAATTGCAAATTATCATGCATATTTCATAAAATTCGGGATTGTGGTTTGAAATGATATATAACCGCAAAATTTTATATCTTTTAAATTGCGGATTGAAATGATAAATATCCGTATCACTTGACCATAGGATAGAAAATTATATACAGGCACCGCGGTCTATATATAACTATTTTAATGTGATTTCTATGGTTTGGATGGAATACGGTTTATAATAATCTTAAATTTTATATTGTATAAATATTTTTCTTCCATATATATATATACATATGAAGTTGAAAATTTTGACATTAAACGGTGTATAAAAATCTTTAATAAAAATGGAAGAAAATTAAGAAAATGGAGTTTAATAATTTATATCATATGTTTAAATGTTAAGTTTGGAAATTTTAAGATATGATATTTATAATTTGATTTTTCCCAAAATAAATTAAAATGAATATTCTAGTATAATTTGAATTGGGAAAAATATATATATTTTATTACTAGAAATTGAAGTCTTATTATTTATGGATTTTATATGAATATTCAAGACTAATTAATAGAACAATTGATTTGTTGAAAGAATAAAATCCAACTTTAGTTTGAAATATTGATACTCAAAATGGATATACGTATATATAAATAAATTGAAGTGGTTTTGGAACGTGAGAGAGATAATATAAATTTTGGTTTAGACTTTAATAAAGAAATGTATTTGTAAAGCCATGAGAACTATTTTCTTTACAAAGTAACATTTAAGTTAAACCATTTAATTCATATACCGTTGAATGTCCAAACCATTCAAGTTTTAGAAGTTATGGTTTTAAATTATGATTTTCAAAATACTATGCTTTGAAAATATTTGATTTTCAGACGTTATGAAGTTAAAGCAT
Organism: Allium cepa; assembly: GCA_030765085.1. Lineage (NCBI taxonomy): Eukaryota > Viridiplantae > Streptophyta > Magnoliopsida > Asparagales > Amaryllidaceae > Allium > Allium cepa. Next base: position 182,844,056 of record CM060940.1, read on the forward strand.
TTTGATTTTGGAAAAGAATTATATTTGGGATAAGTGATAAAATATGGTTTTGGGTTTTGAAATGATATCGTATTCATGGTTATGAAATGGAATGTTTATTCTGATTTTTAAAGTATAACCTATTTTTAAATGACCGCGGTGTTATAATAACGATGGGTTGGCAAAGAGACCGGGATCGGATATCTGACATACTCTCTGTCAATACCGAAAACCACTTTGACTAACCGTGTACGCGGTGGAGATTCCAGAATGAAGTAGGTGGTGGCGACGTTTCCTGTAAGGTAAATACGTGGACCCGACTCCCGTGAGTTGGCATAAGGTGGCTAAAACAGGAGCGATTCTCAGGCCAATGAGGTCATTCCTCTGATCGGACCCTCCTCTTTGATATTATACTTTGACTTGGATTGATTCAGTGGCCACTTCTATATTTTGATTTTGGGGAGTCAGTCCGAGGTGGGCGGTAACTGCGGCTACGCGTTTCCACCAGCCTGGATAGCAATTGGTATATCTACCCTGGCATTGCCTAGTTGTGCCGTGTCACCTACCATACCGAGCCTTGTACGAGTTTGGATTTCTCCCGTAGCCCGTGTGGTATCCTCTGGTGGCTTCCCGATCAGGAGGGACTATGATATTGGATGGACTACTGGGACTATTACGTGTTAAGGGCTATATGGGTAACCCCTTAACGCTATTAAAAAGTAAGTTTATTTTATAAATAGACACTATTATAATAGCGCAATATACTACATAGTAAATAGTTTAACGGATCCTTAGGAGATGTAAATCCCGAGCATCTCTTGAGCTACTGTACTCATATTTATTTCTGTTAATTTAACTCACATAAGATCTTTTAGTTCTGACTCGAGTGTTTTTGTCTTTTCAAATTCGCTCGGGTCAGTCCGAGCGTTTCAGGATCGAAGACTTTAGCTTTGAAGGACAAAGACGAAGGAGTCGTATTATTATTATCTATAGTATTGCACCACACTCATACTGTTCCGCTGCATTGTTTGTATTGGTATGTGTAACTCTGATATTTATTGTATAAAGAAGAATTAACTGTTTTGTAACCGTTTATGAACTGTATATTTATTATTATATTTTATCCTTCCGCTGTAAGATTCTATTTTGTTTTATTTCTTCTCTGTTTTTCTTATTTACCCCATAACAATCCGCCCTTTGCGTATGCTTTTAATTGGCACGTGTGTCGGTTTAAAGTGTGCGAAAAGGCAGATGTTACAGTTGGTATCAGAGATTTGGTTTAGCGATAAACTTTGGCTTTGTGGGGTTTGACTCTTTGTTAATAGGGTAGTAATACCCTATGGGAGTCACTGAGCGTATATATATGAGAGAGCGTACTTGTTAGTGTTATAAAAGGATTTTGATATTGTGTTAATCTGTTCCGTTTTGTATTTATAAATTCTGGTTGGTGCATGGGACGCTATGACATCAATAGGGATTTCTAAACACTTAATAGGACAGACCGACATAATATTTGTTTTTAATATAGGTGAATGAAATAATTTTGCCTATTATATTTTCTATATATAAAAAATATTTTTATAAAGATATATATATATATATATATATATATTTGGTTGCTATAGATTGGGTGTTAGGAAATAAAAAATATTTATAACAATTGAAGCTAAGTTGGAATTATAATAAATCAAATTGGAGATTTTAGAACTTATGTCTGGGATTTTGAAAATCTGTTTTCAATGGATTTATGGGATATAGGGATTTGGTTTATAAGTATTTTCTTATATAAATATTTAGTATAGTTCGGAAAAATTATTTTAAATAAGATTTGGGAGAATATAAATTTTGTACCTTCCTCTCTGTCGCTAGAAAATAATTTCGGTGATGGCGGCCGCATCATCGACTTCTATTTTCGAGTTTCGAAGGGAAAGGCCACTGTAGTAAATTCTACTGCAGATTTGTTTTGAAATTATTTAAAATTTTAATTGTTTAAAGGTAATTAGAGATATAAAAGTTGTAAGAAATTAATTATCTATTATTTTAAAGAAATTTTGGAATTTGACCCGGTATTAATTCTTGAATTTCCATTAATTGGTGTAAAAATTTAGGTTAGTGAAATAAAGGTTAAGTAATCAATGAATTAAAAGGATTGATATTAAACTTGTATAAGTTCTTTTGCTTTTTCTTTAACATAAATAACTTACCAAGTATAAAAAATTGAAATGTAAATTAAGAGTGGAATAGAATATTATGCAAGTAGAATTTCAAAAAAATGAAGTATTCAATAAATTACTGTTATAAATAAGAATTTAATGGTATTAACTAAGAATTTAATGGTATTAACTTAAGTGATGATTGGAATTTTGCTAAAATTAAAGGTTGTATTATTAATAGGTGATTTTAACCTTAAGAAAGTAAAAATGAAATTCCTTAATTTATAAAGTTTGATTGTAGGGTTATTAACTTAAGTACGCCTTAATTTCCCCTATTCTAATATAATGGAAAGTAGGAAAAATATAAATGACTGCAATCCATAGTTAATGAATGAGTAAAATCTTTCACTTATAGGAATGCAAGTTATAAGGTTAATAAATTAAGTGTAAGTAGAGGGTTACTGTAATTAAATATAATGGAAACTTCAACATTAAATAAATGAATGAGATTAAAGGTAAGTCGAAATTGTAATTTATAAAACAAATATATATTAATTAAAGTAATGGAGAAGAAACTTGTAAATTTTCACTTACATTCTTAAAACATACATAACTTACCATATAATAAAAGTTGCAATGTTATTAAGAAAACGAAAGGGAAATCTTACAAGTGAAGCTTGAGGTAATTAAAGTATTCAATTAATTGCTGTTAAAACTTAAGCTAAATCGGAAATTTTACTATATAAGAAAGGTAAGTAGAATAAATGGGTGATATAAACTTTAGTCAATAAATTGGAACACAAATATGATAATTTTGTAATAAATGAAAATGAAAATTGTAAGAAGTAAAGGGATCACTCCATAAATGAAAGAAAGAAAATCAAACCATTGAAGCATGAGATAAATGTATAATAAATAAATTTGGGTGTTGGTTTGAATTGTGTTGTTTGATTTATGTTGTTGGGTAAGAAATTTGAAGTGGTTAAATGAATAAGTATCTATCTTTGTTCCATCTAAGACTGTTGAGTAAAGGATGCACTTGATAGTTAATTTCATTTCATACAAATTTCAAGTTTGAACCCAAACAACTATTTGTTTGATGGATTAAATGGTTGCTTTGTTTGTGTATGTATGTTGTTTGTAAGGTTGATGGTTGTTGAATTGTTTGGTTGATTAATGATTGAATCCACTTGAATAGTTCACTTTAAAATAAATAATATTTGAAATAAGATGTACTGTTTTATTCTTCCTTCTCCCTTCTTTTTCCTTTTCGGGGACGAAAAGTTTTGAGTGGGGGAGATTGTAACGACCCGTTGAATTTGATAATGTTAAATGAATTAAATTAATATGTTTCTAATCTAATTTAGAATAAAATAAAGGTCTTAAGATTTTATTTGAGAAAATGTAGTAATTTGTTATAGTAATTGGAATTTAATGTAACAATTTAATAGTTACATGGAAATAGATTTGAACTATGTAAATTTGCACACCTTGTTATAAGTTAAATATAAGAAACCAATATAAATGTGATCAGTGAATATTAATAAAAATATTTACTAGAATGGAATTATTTAATATAAAATAAATAGTGGAGATTGTACATTTGGTTGTAATAATAAATAGTGACTAAATAAAAGTGTCCGTTGGAATAAATCAATGCAATAAGATATGGAACTGAATGTACGAATATAATTTTGTAGAAATAGTTAATTAACAACTTATTTGTGCATACCCAATTTAATATAAATAACAGAAGGGCTAGCACTTGATGTGCCTAAGTATTAATATATTGGAACTATAATAAAATAGAGAGTTTGGTAGTAAATAGAAATAAAAAGACCGTTATTAACTAGTAAATTAATAAATGGATTCTAACAATAGGTAGTAATTAATGCGTGTATATTGGGCATTTGCGGATTACCAATTTTTCTACCTATTCATATAATTTATTTATGTAAATCTAAACCTATGGCAACATTTTGTTAATAAATGTTGGAAGTGAATTTGAATATATCAAAGGATAACAAGTGTTTAGGTTAACCATTTATTTTATTTAGTTAAGAAGGGAAATAGATTGAAATAAAGCTAATTTAATTTTTTTTGGTTGTTAATGGGTATAGTTAAATAAGGAGAAGTTATAGGAAATAAAACGCGCACTAATGAGATGTAATATAATTCCAAAGTTATTTATACCCACAAATAGGTTAATTACTGTATAGAAAGAGTCTAAATCAATAAATGAATTTATTAAGATTACATTTATAATTTTATAACCTTTATGCTGATTTAAGTTCAATTAATTTATTTGATTAAATAGTGCAGTAGCGTAGTTTTGTGCGGTAGTTGAAATAGCTAATTCTTTTAGGTGAAGTTAAGGCTAATTCTATGTATATATTTGACCTATTGTTGATATAGATTCTAGGAAGCAGGATCTATTAATTAAATGGAGTATTAGATTCAATAATTGCATTTATCGCATAAATAAAGAGAATATAACGGTTAAATTTGGCGTTATTGGAATTAAAAAGGAATGGGGGAATAATAATTTGAAATCATTGCAATAGATATTAATTTAAGGTTACCTTAAATAAATTAAGGTAATAAATGGAGGATAGTGTAAATATCTCTATAATACGATGATTTGTGTAGTTAGGGTAGTTTTGATTTGTCACTTAAGATGGAGGATTTTTATAAAAATGTAATAAATGCAGTTTAAATTAAGGCATTGACGTTTGGGTATTTAAGAAGTGATAAACTAAAATTTATTTATTTATTTGAAAATTTGAAATCCAATTTGTGGATTTATTGCAAATAAGTGAAATTTATGTTTAACCATTACATCGATAGGAATAAATTAAATTTAAGGTTATATTAATAAAATTTGGACTAGAGAAATGATATGAATCGGTTTTAGAAGCCTTAAATATAAAATGGGAAGTAGACGAGATTTCACGTTACAACCATTTTTAAAAATCCTGATGTATGTAGAAATATTTATGAAATATAACGTAAACCAATGTTGAATCAAAAGAATAGAGTCAACACTTATTTATTCATTTAATGTGATATAACTACGAGTATGATTTATTGCAAATTACATGGAAATCTAATATATAGGACATTACCTAAAAAGGAAGAGTAGATAAAATTTATGATAAACATATTTGTATATGAAGGTTATTGTAACAACCCGCATATTTGTCGATTTTATATTTAAATATTTTATTTAAATATTTTATCGTTAGTCGGATTTTAGTCCGAAAAGCTACTTTTTGCATACGGTCAAATTAGTGCTCGGGACCACTCCCATTGAGTTTAAAATGCCGTTTGCGACCTTTTTGAGTATAAGCTTCGATATGTTTGGAGAAAGTTGATTTCTGCTACTTTTTACTTTGGGTTTGGTTTTTGGGCTCAACCCTATGTTAACTTATGCTCAAATCTGAGCCACTCTCCCCCCCCCCACTCACCCTCATTCTCTTCTCTTTTCAGTTTTTATAACATTAATGGTGGGAGAGATTGGAAATTAGAATTCCAAAACCCTAGTTTCTCTTGCAAATCCATCTCCTTGCTCCAAACTCAAGAAGAACCCCTTGGTAAGCATCTCCTTCTTCTTCTCCAACTCTTTCTCCATTCAATTTCAGAAATTTCCTAAACCTAATTTCGGGAATGTTCTTGTTTTTGAGCTTAGATTCAAGCTCACTTGGGTTGTGATTGAAGAAAGGTTGATTCTCCATTTGCTTTCAAGCTTCTTCTTGTTCGATTTTGTGAAAAGGTGAGATTTTTATCTCACATCTATGACTATAATTATCTTTGGTTGTTGGGTATGAATTCCTAACACTTCTTCATGTGCATTTGCTCTTGATTTGGATTGGTTTTGTGAATATTCCAATTTTTGGGTTTTTAAGTCAAATTTGTGTAAAATCCTTTTATGGATGTTTGATCATGCTTTTGGTGATGCATCGAGGAGCATATAGGGCCGGGTTGCCGATTGGCATAAACCCTTAGAGCCAATGTTCGTCCGATTGCATTTTGGAAGAGTTTGCTCTTCATTTGAATAAGGCCGAAAAACAGCCCAGGCATGATTCAGTCGACTGAAATCTCTGTTCAGTCGACTGAACCTGAAACCCGAGAGTTTCCAGGCATGATTCAGTCGACTGAAAATCTCTGCACAGTCGACTGAAACTGGAAACAGAAAGTTTCCTGAACCTGGAAAATTTCCATGTACAGGGTCAGTCGACTGAAATTCTCTGTTCAGTCGACTGAACCTGCTGTTTGAGTCTAATTTGCCTTTTTGGATTGAAATTCTAATTTAAATCGATTCGTGATAATCCTATTTGTTGTTATCATCTATTATGACTTTGATGACTCTTTTTAGGGATTTTTGAATATCCATTTCGATGGATCCTTTATCGATTTCGATTTTATTCATGTCTTCGTATGTGAATTTTTGTGATTGATTGTTCTTACAATCTTCTTCGTGGTTTGTCACTTTAAAAATATAAAGGTTTTCTATACTAGTAGTAAATATCAAAACTCTTTCCTCAAACGTTTTCAATACTATTTTAATACCAAATTCGTTTATAAAACCGTTTTCCAATCTATTAGTATATACAAACCTTTACCTCACTCGTATGAGAAATATAATTAAATGGCTTAGCAAAACAAGTGGTATGAAACGCTTGCGTTTACTTTGTCGGTTAATTCTTGGACTTGTTCGATTGAACCTCTTGTGACAATTTTCTAGTGGAGATTTACAGTTTGTTCGTAAATATTTAAGTTAAGCAAGTGGTTATGGGACATGAGGCTAAACTCATATATTTACTAGCTTAGTGTAATTGACACTTCTCGATGATCATGACGATCATTTTTGTGATTTAGACTAGCAATGTGCGATGTCTCTTTGTCTGCGTGGGAGACTAAACCCCGTTCGTGTGTCAAATTTATGGGGTAGCAACCCACGGTCTTCGGGCCATTCGTGTGTCAGGTCTTCGGACCATTCGTGTGTCAAATTTATGGTTAGCTACCATGAGATAGCTTCTCGTTCATGTGTTACAGCTGTTGGTGAGCTTTATGCTCCCGTTTGTGATAGGCCTCCCCCCTTTTGTGATTTCTGGATTTCTTGTGTAGATTTCTAGAATTTGTGTTTCACAAATTTTCGTGATTTCCATTGATAAGTTTTATCAATATTTGTGCATTGGTGAATTTGTGTGTCATTGACTTTTGTGATTTCTGGATTTCTTGTGTAGATTTCTAGAATTTGTGTTTCACCAATTTTCGTGATTTCCATTGATAAGTTTTATCAATATTTGTGCATTGGTGAATTTGTGTGTCATTGACTTTTGTGATTTCTGGATTTCTTGTGTAGTCTTCTGGAATTTGTGCGTCTTTGATTTTGGTGATTGACATTGATATTATCGTCAATATTTGTGGTTTGATGAACGAAATAAAGAGTATGACACTTCTTTGATTCTTGTGTAGATTTGGTGACATTGATTAATCTCTTGATGATTATCAACTAAGTATATATATATATATATCACAGCTTGGCATTGTGATTATTACGTGTTTAGTCATATCTCTTATTCTATATCGTTTCATCTGATATTTATAGTTAGACTGATCCGTTTATTATTTTATTATTAAATAATACTCGGGTCAGACCGAGATGTTACAGGTGCTTCTGCTTAACTTCTCATCCGGGATTAACTCCTTGACTTTTGGGTTAACTACTTAGATTAGTAGTTATTTTGTTGTATACATTTGAGATATAGACTCCTTAATGTATACTTATTCTTTTGTGAAGTTCGTGTAACTATTCTTTTGCGATATTGTGGATCTTTTTAGACCACTACTCTGATGTACACTTCCTAGTGTAATATTCATATCTTATTCCGCCTTTGTGATATGAATTGTCTGTGACTGATTTGTGTTATGTTTATTTCTATATTTGTTTCCGAAGGATTTATATAGCCACCGTGTAGTAGCTTTGAGTTTGTGTTGGTATGTCGGATTTCCTCTTGAAATAGAATGCATGTTATATTATCTGACATATCGGTGCTCGCGCAAAGAAATTACACGGATGGTCGCTCCTCAACAGCCTTATTCTCCATGCTAGTCGACAGCATTCACCGTAATGTTCTTGGCTCGCGTGGGTATAGAGGTGGGGCGTCACAGCTTGGTATCAGAGCCAAACTTCGGAACAATATGGAATATTATAACAAGGATCATCGTCCTAAGTCTTTCTTAGGAGTTGTGCTTTAGGATTTTATTCGGGTCTTCGTACCGTTCTATCCTATTTTCTTTATGATTCCTTGTTTTATCTATCAAGATTGCTTGATATTCAATTTGGTGAATAACCTTTTCTTCTTCTTCTTTCTTTCTTAAGGAAGAGAAATGTCTAGACCAGGCCGTCCTAGAGCCGTGCCATCTAGCACTCCACCCCAAGATGGAGTTTTTATGACTGCTCAACAGCTTCTTGATTTGGTAACAAATGCTCAAGCAGCTGGAGCTAACCCGGAACCTACTCACCCAAAGTCGGGATTTGCACGCTTGTGTAGCGATTACACTAATTTGGGTGGGGAATCATTCAAAGGTTCTGAAACTGTTATTGAAGTACAGGCTTGGCTAAGGTCATGCGATCGAATCTTTTCTCGCATGAATCTTATTGACCTTCACCGAGTTCAGGTGGCCTCTAGTATGCTCCGAGAAAGAGCATTGGATTGGTACGAGCTTCTTATTTCTGAGATTAATGAAGCGGATCTCACTTGGGAGAGATTCCGAGAACGCTTCGAGTTGAAATTTGTACCGGAAGCAGAAAAAGTGACATTGGCTCGACGATTTATAGACCTTGTTCAAGGTGAGTCCTCCGTGACTGATTACGTCGCCTCCTTCGAGTCGCTTTCCAAATATGGGGTTGAATACATCAACACCCCTCTGAAGAAGAATCAGAGATTTGTTTATGGCTTAAACAAAAGCCTCAAGAAGCCATTACTTTTAAAGTTAGAAGTTTCTTTCGACCAACTCGTTGATATCGCTCTTCGTCTTGAAGAGGCGGATAGAGAGAATGATGTTGAAGTGGTGGGTTCCAAACCAAACTTCAACAACAGAAAGAGGCCAAACAAATTTAAAGGCCCTTATCCCAATAAGAAAGGGAAGCAAGCAACTCCTGCTGAAAAGACCTTTTCCTCTACTCAAGGGAAATGCTATAATTGTGGTTCGAAAGACCATTTTGCGAACAAGTGTTCAAAGCCTCGTACTTGTCGCTATTGCAAAAGCCCGGACCATTTTATGCATGTGTGTCCCAAACTTCAAAATAGGAGGGAGGGAAAGTTAAATGTTGCTCAAGCCCCTGGCAACACATCTCGTGGCCAAGGTATTTCTCATTCTATTCTAGATGGAATTATTTTGTTTCGTGATCATCCTATTCGAGTTCTTTTTGATACGGGTGCGTCCCATTCTTTTATATCAAAAGAACTTGTTGATGCTTTTTCTTTGGATGTTTTGTGTTTAATGACTTCTTTGAGAATTGCGAATCCGGTTGGTGGATCCGCAACAATCAGTTTATTGTGTAAAGATGTCGAGATTATTTTGTGTGATTTATCTTTCCGAGCCGATTTGCATGTCATGCGTTATTTAGGCTTTGGAATGATTTTGGGAATGGATTGGCTTAACCGTTATGAAGCTCATATCCTATGTCCTGAGCGGACTATTCATCTTCGACATCCTCAATCTGTTAATCAGGTTTCTGTTATTCTTAAAGATTTAGATTCTGCTTTGGTTGCATCTTTATATTCTTTAAATCCTCGTGATGACGATGATGATGATGAGGGTGATATTATTTCTCTTATTCACGTCGTTTGTGAATTTTCCGACATATTCGAGCCCGTTTTAGGATTACCACCTAAGCGAGCAATTGAGTTCAGAATTAATCTTATTCCGGGAGCTCAACCTATCACTCGTCCCCCTTATCGTATGTCCAATAAAGGAAACGAGGAGATGCGTAAACAATTGTCTGAATTGGAAACGAAGCAATTTATTCGCTCTAGTTCCTCGCCTTGGGGAGCTTCAGCTATTTTTGTGAAGAAATCCGATGGTACACTTAGGCTTTGCATTGACTACCGCAAGCTTAATGATCTTACTATCAAAAATAAATATCCTTTACCTCGGATTGATGATCTATTCGATCAACTTAGTGGTGCTAGAGTCTTTTCACAATTGGACTTGGCTACCGGTTTTCATCAGCTTCGTATTGCAGAGGATAGCATTCCTTTGACATCGTTCCGCACTCGGTATGGATCTTATGAATGGCTTGTTATGCCATTTGGGTTAACAAATGCCCCGGCTTATTTTGTTGACTTAATGAATCGAGTTTTTAAAGACTTTCTCGACCGGTTTGTTCTCATCTTTATCGATAATATTCTTGTTTATTCTAAAACCGAGGAGGAGCATGAAAAACATCTTCGGATTGTGTTGGAAACTCTTAGGAGTAATCAATTAAAGGCAAAATTTTCTAAATGCCATTTTTGGCAATCTCGTGTGAAGTTTCTCGGTCACATTATTTCCGAATCCGGAATTTCCGTGGATCCTTCAAAGATTGAAGCGATTCAAGATTGGGAGAGACCGGAGAGTGTGACAGAGATTCGTAGTTTTCTTGGATTGGCGGGCTATTACCGTCGTTTTATTAAAGACTTTTCTAAAATTGCCGTGCCTCTCACTAGCTTGACGAAGAAAGGTGTTAAATACATTTGGTCGGACAAATATGAAGCTTCTTTTCAGAAATTAAAAGAACTTCTTTCTCATGCTCCTATTCTTGTTATTCCCGAAGGGAATCAAGATTTCGTTGTTTATACTGATGCTAGTCGCATTGGTTTGGGTGCCGTTCTTATGCAAAAGGAACGCGTTATTGCTTATGCTTCTAGGCAATTAAAGCCTGCTGAGACTAGATATGCCACTCATGATTTAGAGCTCGCGGCTATTGTTTTTGCTCTTCGGATTTGGCGTCATTACCTCTTAGGAGAGAAATTTGTTCTTTACACAGATCATAAGTCTTTGAAATATTTATTCTCTCAAAAGGAACTTAATTTGCGTTAACAGCGTTGGCTCGAATTTCTTGCACCATATGATCTTGATATTCTTTATACTCCCGGTAAGGGTAATCTTGTCGCCGATGCTCTTAGCCGTAAACAACAAGCTGTTGTTTCTATGATGATATCCGAATGGAATGATCTCGAGGTTTTATCCACTTGCGAAATTCGAGACCGTGTTTCCGATTTATGCTCATCGTTTGTTTTATGTAGCCTTGTGGCTCATCCATCTCTTTTAGACCGCATTCTTGAAGCTCAAGGGCTAGATCCCAACTTGGCTCTTCTTGGCCAAAATATTAGGGATAAAATGGATATTGAAGGTTTGAAAGACTTTGATATCGATTCTCGTGGCAGCATTCGGAAATTTGATAGACTTGTCGTGCCAAATATTGGTGATCTTCGTAAAGATATTTTAGAAGATTCACATCGTTCTAAATTTACCATTCATCCCGGTAGTAGTAAAATGTACGCGGATATGAAGCGACTTTATTATTGGGAGGGAATGAAACTTGACATCGCTAACTTCGTTAAACGTTGCATGACTTGCCAACTCGTTAAGGCCGAACATCAAAGGCCCGGAGGGTTATTGCAACCTTTAGAAATTCCAGTTTGGAAGTGGGATCAAATTTCCATGGATTTTATAGATGGCCTTCCCCGTTCTCGATCGGGTTATGATAGCTTATGGGTAATTGTTGATAGACTTACTAAATCCGCCCATTTTATTCCCGTTCGGTCTAACCGAACTGTTCCTCTTTTGGCCAAAATATTTATCAAAGAAATTGTTAAATTGCATGGTGTTCCTACTTCTATTGTTAGTGATCGTGATCCATTGTTTACTAGTGGATTTTGGAAGAGTCTTCAAAAAGCTTTAGGAACGAAGCTTAATTTTAGCACCGCTTATCATCCCCAGTCCGAAGGACAAACCGAGCGTGTGAATCAAACTCTTGAAGATCTTCTTCGTGCTTGTGTTCTTGATTTTGGTGGAGGTTGGGAAGATCATATTTCACTTGTTGAATTTTCCTATAATAATAGCTTCCAATCTAGTATTGGTATGGCACCTTTCGAGGCACTCTATGGTAGGCCATGCCGATCTCCTTCTTGTTGGCTTGAGGCCGGTGAGAAGCTGGCTTTAGGTCCAGATTTTATTCGTGATTCCACAGAAAAGATTGATCTTATTCGTCATAGGATGAAAGAAGCCCAAAGTAGACAAAAATCCTATGCCGATAACCGGAGAAGGAAGTTAGAATTTTCTGTGGGAGATCTTGTGTTCATTCGTGTTTCACCTATGAAAGGTGTTGTACGTTTCAGTCGATCGGGAAAGTTAGCGCCTCGATATATTGGGCCATTTCCTATCACCGAACGTATTGGTTCCATGGCTTATCGCCTTTTATTACCGGCTCAATTTTCTGCTATGCATGACGTGTTTCACGTTTCTCAACTTCGGAAATGTCTTCGAGATTCCGATTCTATTCTTGAGCCCGGTGTTGTGGAAGAGATTGAAGTTTCGCCTAATTTAACTTATGAGCAACATCCTATTCGTATCATTACTTCGGAAGTCAAACGACTTCGAAATAAAGATGTTTCGCTTGTTAAAGTTCAATGGTCTTCAAATCCTAAGGATTGTTCTTGGGAATCTAGAGAGTACATCGAGTGTACACATCCGGACTTACTTTCTCGTGCTCTTTGAGGTGAACTTCTTATTTCAAACTTCTTTTGTGTTGAATATGCTTCTATGGTTGTTACAATATATCTTCTTCTTGTAATATTGCAAGGACACAATTTCTTTAAGGAGGGGAGTCTGTAACAACCCGCATATTTGTCGATTTTATATTTAAATATTTTATTTAAATATTTTATCGTTAGTCGGATTTTAGTCCGAAAAGCTACTTTTTGCATACGGTCGAATTAGGGCTCGGGACCACTCCCATTGAGTTTAAAATGCCGTTTGCGACCTTTTTGAGTATAAGCTTCGATATGTTTGGAGAAAGTTGATTTCTGCTACTTTTTACTTTGGGTTTGGTTTTTGGGCTCAACCCTATGTTAACTTATGCTCAAATCTGAGCCACTCTCCCCCCACTCACCCTCATTCTCTTCTCTTTTCAGTTTTTATAACATTAATGGTGGGAGAGATTGGAAATTAGAATTCCAAAACCCTAGTTTCTCTTGCAAATCCATCTCCTTGCTCCAAACTCAAGAAGAACCCCTTGGTAAGCATCTCCTTCTTCTTCTCCAACTCTTTCTCCATTCAATTTCAGAAATTTCCTAAACCTAATTTCGGGAATGTTCTTTTTTTTGAGCTTAGATTCAAGCTCACTTGGGTTGTGATTGAAGAAAGGTTGATTCTCCATTTGCTTTCAAGCTTCTTCTTGTTCGATTTTGTGAAAAGGTGAGATTTTTATCTCACATCTATGACTATAATTATCTTTGGTTGTTGGGTATGAATTCCTAACACTTCTTCATGTGCATTTGCTCTTGATTTGGATTGGTTTTGTGAATATTCCAATTTTTGGGTTTTTAAGTCAAATTTGTGTAAAATCCTTTTATGGATGTTTGATCATGCTTTTGGTGATGCATCGAGGAGCATATAGGGCTGGGTTGCCGATTGGCATAAACCCTTAGAGCCAATGTTCATCCGATTGCATTTTGGAAGAGTTTGCTCTTCATTTGAATAAGGCTGAAAAACAGCCCAGGCATGATTTAGTCGACTGAAATCTCTGTTCAGTCGACTGGACCTGAAACCCGAGAGTTTCCAGGCATGATCCAGTCGACTGAAAATCTCTGCACAGTCGACTGAAACTGGAAACAGAAAGTTTCCTGAACCTGGAAAATTTCCATGTACAGGGTCAGTCGACTGAAATTCTCTGTTCAGTCGACTGAACCTGCTGTTTGAGTCTAATTTGCCTTTTTAGATTGAAATACTAATTTAAATCGATTCGTGATAATCCTATTTGTTGTTATCATCTATTATGACTTTGATGACTCTTTTTAAGGATTTTTGAATATCCATTTCGATGGATCCATTATCGATTTCGTTGGATTTTATTCACGTCTTCGTATGTGAATTTTTGTGATTGATTGTTCTTACAATCTTCTTCGTGGTTTGTCACTTTAAAAATATAAAGGTTTTCTATACTAGTAGTAAATATCAAAACTCTTTCCTCAAACGTTTTCAATACTATTTTAATACCAAATTCGCTTATAAAACCGTTTTCCAATCTATTAGTATATACAAACCTTTACCTCACTCGTATGAGAAATCTAATTAAATGGCTTAGTAAAACAAGTGGTATGAAACGCTTGCTTTTACTTTGTCGGTTAATTCTTGGACTTGTTCGATTGAACCTCTTGTGACAATTTTCTAGTGGAGATTTACAGTTTGTTCGTAAATATTTAAGTTAAGCAAGTGGTTATGGGACATGAGGCTAAACTCATATATTTACTAGCTTAGTGTAATTGACACTTCTCGATGATCATGACGATCATTTTTGTGATTTAGACTAGCAATGTGCGATGTCTCTTTGTCTGCGTGGGAGACTAAACCCCGTTCGTGTGTCAAATTTATGGGGTAGCAACCCACGGTCTTCGGGCCATTCGTGTGTCAGGTCTTCGGACCATTCGTGTGTCAAATTTATGGTTAGCTACCATGAGATAGCTTCTCGTTCATGTGTTACAGCTGTTGGTGAGCTTTATGCTCCCGTTTGTGATAGGCCTCCCCCCCTTTTGTGATTTCTGGATTTCTTGTGTAGATTTCTAGAATTTGTGTTTCACAAATTTTCGTGATTTCCATTGATAAGTTTTATCAATATTTGTGCATTGGTGAATTTGTGTGTCATTGACTTTTGTGATTTCTGGATTTCTTGTGTAGATTTCTAGAATTTGTGTTTCACCAATTTTCGTGATTTCCATTGATAAGTTTTATCAATATTTGTGCATTGGTGAATTTGTGTGTCATTGACTTTTGTGATTTCTGGATTTCTTGTGTAGTCTTCTGGAATTTGTGCGTCTTTGATTTTGGTGATTGACATTGATATTATCGTCAATATTTGTGGTTTGATGAACGAAATAAAGAGTATGACACTTCTTTGATTCTTGTGTAGATTTGGTGACATTGATTAATCTCTTGATGATTATCAACTAAGTATATATATATATATATCACAGCTTGGCACTGTGATTATTACGTGTTTAGTCATATCTCTTATTCTATATCGTTTCATCTGATATTTATAGTTAGACTGATCCGTTTATTATTTTCTTATTAAATAATACTCGGGTCAGACCGAGATGTTACAGGTGCTTCTGCTTAACTTCTCATCCGGGATTAACTCCTTGACTTTTGGGTTAACTACTTAGATTAGTAGTTATTTTGTTGTATACATTTGAGATATAGACTCCTTAATGTATACTTATTCTTTTGTGAAGTTCGTGTAACTATTCTTTTGTGATATTGTGGATCTTTTTAGACCACTACTCTGATGTACACTTCCTAGTGTAATATTCATATCTTATTCCGCCTTTGTGATATGAATTGCCTGTGACTGATTTGTGTTATGTTTATTTCTATATTTGTTTCCGAAGGATTTATATAGCCACCGTGCAGTAGCTTTGAGTTTGTGTTGGTATGTCGGATTTCCTCTTGAAATAGAATGCATGTTATATTATCTGACATATCGGTGCTCGCGCAAAGAAATTACACGGATGGTCGCTCCTCAACAGCCTTATTCTCCATGCTAGTCGACAGCATTCACCGTAATGTTCTTGGCTCGCGTGGGTATAGAGGTGGGGCATCACAGTTATTGATTTAAGGAGAAATTGGGCAAGTTTTATGTATTTTGGTTAAGTGCAACCTTTAATAGATAAATTTAGTGCAATTAAAGAAATTGACATTTAATATTTCGATAACTTAAAATTTGATGGGATAAGAACATTTGGGTAATGAAGGGATGACAAATATTAGCTATGATTCTAGAAGGAATTAAATAGATAATGGGAAGATTAAAATCAGGTTCTAAGCAATAATTATTAAATAACAGAAGTTTAGGAGTAAAGTGAGATAATTGAAAATTTTAATCATTCATATAAGTCATTTGTTTATTAATATGAGTTAGCTAATAAATTTAACTTGGGCAATACCTATATATTGGAAACACATTTGTAAAATGTAATTAATTGAATTTGGTGAATTGGGGAATGAATCCAAGGTTATAGGAATTGATGTAATACTACGCAAATAAAAGGTAACTGCATAAAATCAGTGTTTCGTAATAAATTGTAACTGATAATTAAGTAGGAATGGGTTTGAATTTTACAAAAAGGAAAATTTATTATTTGCTTACCCATCTATTCAATCTATTAAATTTGATCAGATCCATTTGCAATTAAACGAATTTATTTACAAGTTAGTATGTATTTAGCTGATAACTATAAACCAATTAGGGCAATTGGGTATATATATTACCAGTTAAGTTATATAAGATAATGGTTGACTTAATTAAGGGAGTTTATGTAATAATTTCATTTATTTTGTAAGTGGAAATAAAACGTTAATGATAACAAGTATTCAAAATTTACCATCTATTTAGTATATTAAGTATAATTGATAATCAACTGCAGCAAGTAATAAATAATAAATACGTAACATTAAATGAAGTAATATTTGAAATTTAATATTTAGAAACTATGTAAATATAAGTGCAGATGAAATTGGGGATATTTACATATTGAAATATGAATCCAATGATAAATCAATCTAATTGACAATAACTAATGGAAAGTAAATTTAATTAAATTTTGAAAATTTAATATATATATATACAGTTATAAACCCTAGCTCCATCCTATTGTCATTTGCTGTATATTCATTTCTTCATCTCCTTCTCCTCCTCAAATGGTTGCAAAACCTAGATCTACTTCAATCCAAATTTCAATGAAAATGCAAACACTTCAGAAAAATTCCACAAAAAAAAAATATATGTTAATGTCTCGAGGCACGTAATCTACCGGTGAAATTCGTTTTCTGTTTTGAACATTCGTTTGACCAGAATTAATTCAAACAGTCCGTGACCATTCATTATCGTCGTCGCAAACTTCGTCGGATCGTCAAACCTTTTCTGGGTTTTGTAGAGTGGACGATGGGGATCGCATCTATATGGTTTGTGTGTCGTTTTATTTATTTTCAATTTTGAATTCAATCATCATTTTTCGCCATAACTTTCTCATACGAAGTCGGATTCACACGAAATTTCTTTTGTTAGGATCGTAATTTAATTCCGGATTTGATGACGCTGGTTTGGACAAATTTGAAGACCGTCAAATTTTTGGGTTTAAATCGAATTTAAATTCGATTTAAATTCAAAAGGTGAGTGTTTTAACCCACTCACAACTACTAGAAGCTTTTATGTTTGTTTAAATTAATTGTAGAAATGAATAGAAATTTATTTATGAGTATTTGGCATGTTTATTTTATCCATATCTGTTGAATTGCATTTATTTAATTTAACTGTTAATTTAATTAATTTATTGTGTATAAATTTACAGTTAAAATTTATTTGTTTGTATGTGAACTGCTAGTTAACAGTTATATAATTTATTTCTGAATATAGACTGTAGATCAATAGCTGTTAAATTTAATTTGAATAAAATTGCCAGTATTACCTGTTATGTAGTACCAAAAATAATATTGTTATTGATTGATATTGATTGTGATTGCGATTTGGATGATGGATGATGCTGATGAATGGATGTTTATTGTATATCATTAAATTGCAAATTATCATGCATATTTCATAAAATTCGGGATTGTGGTTTGAAATGATATATAACCGCAAAATTTTATATCTTTTAAATTGCGGATTGAAATGATAAATATCCGTATCACTTGACCATAGGATAGAAAATTATATACAGGCACCGCGGTCTATATATAACTATTTTAATGTGATTTCTATGGTTTGGATGGAATACGGTTTATAATAATCTTAAATTTTATATTGTATAAATATTTTTCTTCCATATATATATACATATGAAGTTGAAAATTTTGACATTAAACGGTGTATAAAAATCTTTAATAAAAATGGAAGAAAATTAAGAAAATGGAGTTTAATAATTTATATCATATGTTTAAATGTTAAGTTTGGAAATTTTAAGATATGATATTTATAATTGGATTTTTCCCAAAATAAATTAAAATGAATATTCTAGTATAATTGGAATTGGGAAAAATATATATATTTTATTACTAGAAATTGAAGTCTTATTATTTATGGATTTTATATGAATATTCAAGACTAATTAATAGAACAATTGATTTGTTGAAAGAATAAAATCCAACTTTAGTTTGAAATATTGATACTCAAAATGGATATACGTATATATAAATAAATTGAAGTGGTTTTGGAACGTGAGAGAGATAATATAAATTTTAGTTTAGACTTTAATAAAGAAATGTATTTGTAAAGCCATGAGAACTATTTTCTTTACAAAGTAACATTTAAGTTAAACCATTTAATTCATATACCGTTGAATGTCCAAACCATTCAAGTTTTAGAAGTTATGGTTTTAAATTATGATTTTCAAAATACTATGCTTTGAAAATATTTGATTTTCAGACGTTATGAAGTTAAAGCATTTTGATTTTGGAAAAGAATTATATTTGGGATAAGTGATAAAATTTGGTTTTGGGTTTTGAAATGATATCGTATTCATGGTTATGAAATGGAATGTTTATTTTGATTTTTAAAGTATAACCTATTTTTAAATGACCGCGGTGTTATAATAACGATGGGTTGGCAAAGAGACCGGGATCGGATATCTGGCATACTCTCTGTCGATACCGAAAACCACTTTGACTAACTGTGTACGCGGTGGAGATTCCAGAATGAAGTAGGTGGTGGCGACGTTTCCTGTAAGGTAAATACGTGGACCCGACTCCCGTGAGTTGGCATAAGGTGGCTAAAACAGGAGCGATTCTCAGGCCAATGAGGTCATTCCTCTGATCGGACCCTCCTCTTCGATATTATACTTTGACTAGGATTGATTCAGTGGCCACTTCTATATTTTGATTTTGGGGAGTCAGTCTGAGGTGGGCGGTAACTGCGGCTACGCGCTTCCACCAGCCTGGGTACGCAATTGGTATATCTACCCTGGCATTGCCTAGTTGTGCCGTGTCACCTACCATACCGAGCCTTGTACGAGTTTGGATTTCTCCCGTAGCCCGTGTGGTATCCTCTGGTGGCTTCCCGATCAGGAGGGACTATGATATTGGATGGACTACTGGGACTATTACGTGTTAAGGGCTATATGGGTAACCCCTTAACGCTATTAAAAAGTAAGTTTATTTTATAAATAGACACTATTATAATAGCGCAATATACTACATAGTAAATAGTTTAACGGATCCTTAGGAGATGTAAATCCCGAGCATCTCTTGAGTTACTGTACTCATATTTATTTCTGTTAATTTAACTCACATAAGATCTTTTAGTTCTGACTCGAGTGTTTTTGTCTTTTCAAATTCGCTCGGGTCAGTCCGAGCGTTTCAGGATCGAAGACTTTAGCTTTGAAGGACGAAGACGAAGGAGTCGTATTATTATTATCTATAGTATTGCACCACACTCATACTGTTCCGCTGCATTGTTTGTATTGGTATGTGTAACTCTGATATTTATTGTATAAAGAAGAATTAACTATTTTGTAACCGTTTATGAACTGTATATTTATTATTATATTTTATCCTTCCGCTGTGAGATTCTATTTTGTTTTATTTCTTCTCTGTTTTTCTTATTTACCCCATAATAATCCGCCCTTTGCGTATGCTTTTAATTGGCACGTGTGTCGGTTTAAAGTGTGCGAAAAGGCGGATGTTACATGATCGGAGGTGGATGGGTCGTGGGTACATGTGCACGGAGCACATGTTCTTATCTAGAGAGTTGGTTTACGGTAGAGAGGTTAGGCTCGAAGTTTTCTCGAAGTAGTTGGGTAGTTTACTTGAAGTGGACGCGTATTGGACTCGAAGCAAAATGCTCAGGGCTCGGGTTGCATTCTGTTACAAGCTTCAGCCTGAAACTGTTTTTGTTTCTGGGAATTTTAAAATAAAAAAAAAATTAAATTTATGAAGCAGGGTTTTAAAAACTGAGTTTAAATCTAAGAAGTAAATGTAATTCAAGTTTGGATTAGAATTCAGTTTAACCATGAATAAAATTTTAAAATCCAAATTGTTTAATAACTTAAAAGTAGTTAAGGGTATTGAAAGTAATTTGAAATTTAAAATAGATTTGAAATTTGTAAATGAAAAATGTAAACAATTTAAAATTAAAAGTTTAAACCTGAAATAAATTTTTAAACCAGATTTCCAGATTTTGAAATTAATTAAGATTTATAACTTAAGTGTTGAAGTAAATTTTTAAATATGTTAAATTTAAAAAGAAAAGTGATTTTAAACCCTTTAAAATTTTCCTTTATAATCAATTGTTATTTTTACATGTAAATTTAAAAATGTTGGAAAATCTGCTTTAAACTTTATTAAAAAGGAAATTTGAAATAAATGCTTTCAACATATTGTAAATAATAATTAAATCCTAAATATGGATGAGTTTACTTTAATTTGTGAAGATTAATGATTTATAATCCATTAATTAGTGAGTTCCTAATGATTTATCAAATTACCATCAATAATGATCATGTAAGTAAATTTCTTTAGAAAAGTGATTAAAGAAATTAAATAGTATAAAGATTTTGAATTAAGATTGTTTAAATAAATAATCAATGTGATTAATTTGGCAAAAATTAGAATAATTAATCTAGAACAACCATTTGACAATTGGAAAATATAATTACTTAGAAAAGTAATTTATTGATATTACCGAATGTAATTAATAAAATGATAATCAGCAATTTGGGTATAATTGTGGTTAAGGGGTTGGTTTAATTTATTAATTAAAGAATTAATTAATAATTGTGATTAATTAAGATAAATTAAATAATTAAAGGTTAAATTGATTCATTAATTAAGAATGATTAGTCCGTAACTAAAAGCGAATTAATAAGCTTTAAAAAAGGGATTTTATTCTAAATAAATTGCAATTAACTTAGGATAATTAACCCAGATTTATAATTAATACAGTTGATTCAAATTTATCAGTCAACTAATAAATTTTACTTGTGAATGTTTAAACTTGACTGAATAATTAATTTTTTTTTGATATCCCTGATATTGATGCTTTGTGATATGTCTTGATTTGTGTTATGATCTGAAATGTAATTTATTTATTTGAGATAAATGTAATTATTGTCCGTGATATATATATCTGTGTTCTGTGAATAAAAAGATAAGCGTTATGGTTTATACCTCTTATCAAATATAAGCGTTATAGTTTATACCGCTTATCAAATATATTTCTGTATTTGATCTATGATGGTTGAATGATGTTGCACTATTGTGTTAAACCCTTGGACCACACTATACACACACAACTATGGATTTCACGAGGAAATCAATTAAGTCACAAATGTTTTTGAAATGATTTTTAATTTTGAATATTTAAATTCAAATGTTTTGGAAATGGAACCGGAATAAATGTGAAAAACTTTTGGAATGGAATTTCAAGATAAAATTTATTTTAATTTACTTGATTAAGTTTTGGAATTTAAATAAATTGATTTAAATTTGAATTCGAAATTAGGAATTGAATTCTATGATTTGAAATTAAGGGTTAAAGATGTTATGTTAGTTTGAAACCATATTTAAAGTATTGTTTTTGGGAATTTAAATTAACCCAAAAGATTTAAACTTGTATAAATAAGATCAAATTTCTTCGAAACGAAAACTACTTGTTTTCAAATAATAATAGCTTTCATTTTAAAGAAAGGATCTCCCAACTATGTTGAAAAGGTTTCAAGCTGAAATAGAATTGAAATGTTTTGAAAGCTATGAAATGAATCTTTGATTCAAAGACCGAATGAGTTAATCCAACTTGAATTGAAATTGTTTTTGAAAGACTATGAATGAATCTTTGGAAATTATTTTTAAAGCTATAAGTTGAATCTTTGATTTAAAGATTCAACAAGTTAATCGAATTTTGAAAGCTATGAGTTAAATCTTTGATTTAAAGATTTAACGAGTTAATCCAATTGAAATGAAAATTGTTTTGAAATCCGAAAATGGAATTTTGTGAAATAAATCTTTTATTTAAAAGATTTGAAATGGTAATTGATTTAAACCATTTGAAAAGAAAGTTTTGAATTATTAAGTTGTGACTCAATTGAAATCCCATATCCATATGTTTTAAATATTTTCGCTCACTATTCGGGTTAGCCGGGAAAGGACCTTTGTGTCGTATAACCCATTCCGAATATGTGATTCGACATTATGGATAGCATTTGAAGACCGGTGTTGAAGACCGGGTATTTGCGAAAGCGATAGGATGACCTATCGATTGTTTCTGCACCGAGTCGCGCCGGTATAGAGACTCCCTAAGTGATGGGAAATCCGATCGGGATTGTGAATATCCGGATTGCAAGGACTTCTTTGTAAGTGCCTTCGGTTCTGTTCGAGCCCGGAACAGACTTGTATGGATAGTGTGTCTGACATTACAAATTGAGATATAAAGCTGATTTCTTTCAAATATATTTCTGTTGGTGGCGGAGAATTTATTCTCTTAGCTTAACACCCTTCTCTGAGACGTACGAGCTCAGAGGTTATGTAGCTGAAGGTTATCAGCGATATATTCCCAATTTGGTAATGTGACATGCTGAGTGTTGCTGTGAAATGATCATTATGTTGATCATTTGTGATAAGATCATTTGTTTGATCGTTTATCTTTGTGATCATTTCTATGATCATTTGTTGACCCAAAGCACGGCTTTTGTATAAAGTGTGTCTTTGTGGACGTGACTTCGTCGAGCCTCACACCTCGGAATGGTCAAAACAGGAAAGATGCGGCAAGGTTATGAGGGGTAGCTCCCTTTAGGGTATGTGCATTTCCTTCTGAAAAAGGGTGGTATCATGGTATGGAGCCCAGATACTTACTCATGTTGAAACACTTTTTATTATGGTGTGATGTTGATTAGAGAGCTCTCGGATAAAGGTCCCAAAGGACCGGGGGATGGCATACTCGTGTCAGTAGTTACCCAGTTAGGGGTAACCCGGCCTTGTGTTGGCAGAGATCCGGTTTGGTTCTCGGGGACGTCCTTCCAGAGGCATTCTCATGTGGCAATGGGAAGTTCCTTGGCCTGACCATTCGTTGGAAATCCAAAGAAACAATACGATCTTGTACGGTTTTAGTTGTAGAACCTGCCATTTACTTATGGTGGCGCCCCACTGTTTAGATGGTAGCTATAGTAGGCATACGATAATGGTCGTATGTTGGCTAAGATTTGTATCTTTATTTATGAAATGAATTTCTCCTACACTATGCACTAGTAATAATATCAATTGTTCTTTTTAATGCGTATCAAGCATCTTTGACTATCATAAGGAGAAATCTCCTCCGATTCTGCGTTTGCATTGTGTGTGTGTGCGGGAGGCCTTATGGTAGTCTCATTTTTAAAAAGCATTGCGAATTGACTTTGAAAATCTTTTGTTGAATGTTTTAAAAGATAAACTGTTTTTGTTACTCACACCAGTCCCACGACTGATCCGGAGTTTATTGTTTTCTTTCCTAAACTCTGGGTGCTCATTATTTTCTACACGAGCAGTCTAGAGTTGGGTTTTTCAGATAGCTAGGTTCAGTATATTATCTGGAGTTAGTTCCATCTTTGGATCACACCAGTCTTGCTTAGTTTGGTGCATCGTTATTGGGGGTTCGAGCTATTGCTGGATTGATTCTTGGAAATGGAGTTGCAGTTCTCGGAGTTCTCTTTTGCAGACTATCTTAGAGTTATATTGTTCCGCTGCTAGATGTTATCTATTTTTCTTTTCCACTGCTATTTTATTGTATCATATCTCTGATGTATATTAATATCTATTGGATCATCTGTTGTATCAGATATTGTATCAAAGCTGTATATCAATGTATTATTCTTTTATTCCGCTGTGTTGTTTACTTAATGTTGTTATAAGCTCCGGCGAATCGGATTTGAACGGTCGAATCTATGGCATTCGAATACGACATGAAGTATGGATGTCGATTTTCGAGCGCGAAAAATCTGAGTCGTTACAGCTGTTTATTATTTGTTTCAGGTTTGCTCTTCGGTTTTAGTTAAGTTTATAATCGAACATAGTAATATGATTGATATATATAGAAAGGCTTGGACAGGTATTATTTGGACAGGTTTTACTTGTTTGACATGTTTTATATTTAATATACTGAAATGATATTATAACTCGGCTATAAGATTTATTTGTAAAACTGAAATGACTATTTGTGTGCTAATTAATGCAAGTCTTCAAATTTGTTAACAATATTTTCTGATATTAGTTGATATCTTTTTCCTGGGCAAAGATATCTTGTATAGATATGTACTTCAGGTAGGCATAGCTTGTATAAGCAGCTTTGGAAAAATACGTTTTTTTTTCAGGTAGATATTTAGTTGTGCATAGGAAGATGTTTTATTTTATATTTTGCCGAGAGATCATTTTGTGAAAGAAAGATATTTTATTTTGATCATCTTGTAACTTGAATAATTATATACATACTTGTCTTATTTTATTTATACTTTGGCCTAGTTTTTTTCATTTTATTCTATATTTTGTTCTTAAATTTAATTCTGTATTTTATATTTCATTTAATTTCTTGTTTGTAGTTACATTTTTTATTTCAAATTTACTTTTACTTACTCATATTTATTTTTATCAATATTTAAGTTATATTTCATATTGTTCATATGGTTTGTGCACATTTATATTTATATTTTTGACTTACATTAATACTAATATTGTATATTGAACATTATCATCTATTTATATTCTATATTTCATATTTTTAGAATTTAATCTTATTTTAAACACTATCATCCATGGGTATTTATTTATCAAATGTTAGCAATGTAAAACATTTTAATTTATTTATATAAGGTAAATTTTATTAAAATATTGTTAACAAACTTTAATTTAGAATTCCAAACATATTTATCTATATGTATTATTTTATACTAAATATAAACAAAGTAAAGTATTTTAATTTAATTATATAAGACAAATTTTATTGTAAATATAATTGAGATGCTTATTTCAAATTTCCAAATCAGTCTCCTTTTAAAAAAATACATTTTATGTAAATAAATAGCAAAAATTCCAAAATCATATTCATTTTAATATGGTCAGTTTACTTTTCATCTAATCAGATTAAATATTTATTAAAATAACCGGGGCCAAAATCCAGGGTCGTTACACCTTTCGTTTTTGAAAATACTCGGTCTTCAACCACCGTCTTCAAGTGCAATTCCATTTCGTCATATCAATATTCTAAATGGGTTTTATGACTTAATGTCCTCCCCCGGCTTAACGGAATAATGAGTGCTTATTTTAAAAACATATGGATACATTCAGATCTTGGTTAAGTCACAACTTATTTCCCAAACCTTTCTTTTTGAATGGTTTAAACAAATTTCCATTTTTAATCTTTTAAACAAAAGATCCATCTTTTAAGATCCTCTTCAATTTGAAGCAAGGTTTACCAAATCTTGAACAAAGATTCATTCATATCTTTCAAAACTATTTCCATTTCAAATTTGATTTACCCATAACTCCAAATCCTTTCAACAAAAACTGGATATTCTTTCTTTATATGAAAGCTATTATCATTTGAAAACTATGGTTTCCATTTCTGGAAAATCCAATTAATTTTTTCTCAAGTTATAGCCTTTTAAAGTACAAATTGGAAAATCAGCGAACTGCCGTACTCTCGGCAAGCTCTATTTGAGTTAAATTTAAATTCCCAGAATAATTCATTTAAAATACTTTAAAATGGTTTAAAATCCCTATGTATGTACATTATATAACCTGTATAACCCTTTTAAACCATAGTTTCCAAAATTTCAACTTTAATTGTTGAATTCAAATTGAAATTAAATTATTTTAATTACAAAACCTCAACAAGCCATATTATATTCAAAATAATTTTAATTTCAAGACTTCCTTTTAAAAAGTTTTTCATATTTAACCCAATTCCACTTCTAAACCATTTGGGATTCAAAATTCAACTTTTAAAATTTCCACCATTTTGAATAAAATAATATTAAATTTAAAATACCTGTGACTTAATCAAATTCCCGCAAAATCCATATTTGTGTGGGTTGTGTTTAGGGGTTTTGCGTATAACAATAAAATATCACAAGCATCATAAATCCAAGCACAACAATAAGCGGTATAATCATATGAAGCTTATCTTCATTCATAGATAATCATGTAAATTTATCACAGATAAATAATTTACATTTATCACAGCTCAATCCAAAACAATTCATATCACATAACATCGCATATCAGAGATATCAAACAATCCAAGGCATTCAATATAATCCAATCATCCATAAGCAAGATTAATTAATCACATAAACCATAATTACTTTAACTTAAACCAAATAAATTAATTACTTACGAATAAATTACTTAGCCCTGCTTAATTAACATTAATTACAAACCATTTGTTGTTACCTTAATTAATTAATGAAATAAATTAATCATCCTTAATTACTGATTAATTACTCTTTAATTATTAATCAATTATCTTTAATCATTAATTAACTAACCTTTTATCATTAATTAGTTAACCTTAATTATTAATTAATTAAAATTAATTATTCTTTAAGTAATTAATTATCCTGTAATTACTTATATTAATTAATTATCCCTTAATTAATCACATAAATCAATTAACCTTAAGTTAATTACACTAATTAATTAACCCTTAATTAATTACATTAATTAAACAACCCTTAATTAATTACATTAACAAACCAATCCTTTAATTACTTACATAAAGTAATTATCCTCTAAGCAATTAATCATCCTTTAATTACTTTCATTAAGTAATTATTCTTTAACTACTTTAAGTAATTAACCTTTAATTAATTACATTTTATCTTCTTAATTAACCACTTAATTACACCATCCAATTTATTTAATAAACTTGAGAACTAACTTAATTAATTCAAGTTAAATAAATTATACAACTCTTATTTATCCAAACATTCAAATAAACATCAATTATTTAAAAGAATTTTACTTAAGAAAATAATTCAAAACTTGGTTTATTTAAATTTTGCAAACGTGATTTATTTTAAAATTTAAAACTGATATTATACCAAAGCTCACAAACCCGAACCCAACCAAAATTTCACCGAGCCAAACTACAAGATACCCAAGTAACCCTCGAGCCTTTCCCGCTTCTTCTTCCTTTATTTTATCTTTGAAACTTAATTTTGTTTTCAACATTTTAAAACCCTGTCATATACCCATTCAAATCACCCGAAGCCTAACTCGAGCTATCCCCTGATTTTCCTGAGTTCAAACACGAGTCTCCTTCTTTTTCTCCAAATTCAACCACTGATACAATCCTGACACCACGTGTATGTGCACGCCTGAACGAGGCAACTCCGATCAACATTTCGATCGCCAACAAGTTGCCGACCCTTCCCTCCATCGTCACGGACACCCAGATCCTCGAAGCACCCAATATATCGAATTCGAGCATGTTGAACAAACTGGAACCCAAAACTGATCATCTAAAAATGCCTCGTACCATCCAATCCGATCGCCAAAGACCTCGCCGACCTACCTAGACCTTCGCCTCAAACCCACGCACAATTACCCCCACCACCGATCACCTCCGATTCACCCACGACCAAGCAAATGCCTCAACTTCATCATTCGCCAAAATAGGTTATAAAACCCTAAATCCGCATCATGGTGCCACCTCGGTGATCAAAAAATCCTCCGATCATTTTTGCCGAGATCTCCATCACTCAGGCTTCCTCCAGCCATGACCACGACAACCCTCACCTTGCCGATCACCATAAAATGCCCGAAATCCTCTTTTCGTTCAACTTGCAAATGCTCATGATTTCCAAACTTAAAAATCTTGATTTCATCATTAAAATTCATGGTTTTCGAAAACAAATTAAGTTATATAAGTGAAGCCTGAAAACTTGGCATTCGAATTTCGACATGTTTTGAATTTTACTGCATTCCTTCTTTTTAGTTAAAACCATCTTTTAATTTTACTTAAAAATATTTTTAAGATTTAAATCTTGATTATTCATACATGTTTTGTTTACACACCATCAACTATAAGTGATTAGAAGAAAAGAATTTGAATTTTGAACCTAATCTTAATTTGTGTATTAGAACAGAGAACATTTGCCTGTACAAAGACATGCATATACAAAATTTTCACATATTCAGGCATGCAATCATATTTATACAATCATGCAAGCATATATCATATCATAACTTCATATGTATCAGGCTATCAAACAATCTAGCTTTTAAAAAGAAGTGTTTACTCACCTGTTTGATGAAAAACAGAGAAGCTTTTGCAAACTGAAAACTGATTTTGAATTTGCAAATTGATCTTTGAATTTTGACCTAGAAATATATTTTTATCTTGATATGCAACTTTAATCTAATCCCAATGTTTGAGATGATCTGCTTGTTGTTTTGAGTTGAATCTATATATTTGTTTCAGCTTAGTTGAAATATTGAAACAAGTTTTGATTTGCTACTGGATTTTAATTTGCTTGATGATGAACCGAGTTGAATCTGTTTGATTTTGAACTGCTTCAGGTTTTAGATGATGTTCAAGTTAAAGTAGTTGTATGATTTAGTTTGTATTTTTCTCTGGTTTTCTTTGTTGAGTAACCAGGTTTTTATTTTGATAAAATTTTGAAAAAGAATGAAGGATAGAAGAAGAAATGGAAGATAGGAGAAGTAGTGTATTTATAGCCTTGATTTCTTATTTTAAAAAAAATGAAAAGAAAATTAAAAACATGAAATTTGTAATTTGCATGATAAAATTAAGCAAACACTTGTTAAATCTCATGTTGTAATTGTTACATTTGTTATAAATGTTATTATTATCTTAGAAATGTCTAATACATGATATAATTAACTTACACTTGTAATTTGCATGCTTATTAATGTTTAAATATGTTTTTATATTTTTATATTTTAAACTTTTCCTTTTATTTATATATATTTTATAACTTTTAAAGAATATGATTTAAAATTAATTATGCACTAATAAATAAATAAATAAACAAATAAATATATTAAAATTTAACCATTAAATAGCTTTCGAAAATTATTATTCAAAACATAACTTCCAAATCAATATATATATATATATATACATATAATTAGAAAACAATTTTTTATTAGTTTAAGATATAGAGTTTTTAAATCCAATTAAATTTTAAGATATTTAATCTTGAATTTCAAATAAAAATTCTGTTTAAAATCTATTTATATATATACATAAACAACCCATATCTCATTTGCTTCACATATTAATTCCAAAAATTAAATTACTTACTAAGTTAAATTTGGTTTAAAAACGGGATCGTTACAGATCCCCCTTAAGGAAATTTCGTCCTCGAAATTTGAAAGCAAAAGATAATCCCTAAAGTTTTATTTCAAACAATCAAAACAAACATATCATCCATATACTAACAGCCAAAGCAAACAATTCATTCAAACAAACATTCCTGACTATCATAACACAAATGTGGATAGGTTTTCCTAATACTATCTAGAGTTTCCCAGGTGAATTTCTGAACTATCGCAAGTCACTTTTGCAATCCTTTCCAGCTCGATTTTCAATGACACAATTCTCTTTTCACAAATCAGAATAGCCTTCTGCTTGTCTAACCAATCCTTTCCAAGTAAAATCTGAAATTCATTAAAGTCAAAAACGAAAAGGCTGATAGGGAATTGATAAAGAGAATACGAAATAGAAATCTTTCTACAATATAAACAATTATTCGCAGCGTCCCCTACCGGATTCTTCACACAAATAGATTCGTTTACGAATTTAAGACATGTAAAAAATAATTTTGATTTGAATATAACCTACGCTGACGCTTAAAAATATCATACAATACTATAAACCAAATTTTCGCTTATGATACTATTATTATTAGTTATACACACACTCAGACACATACATATACATATATATACATATACATACATCTACACACACACACACATATATGCACACTAAGGGCACCCTTACACCCCTTAGTATACCCAAGAGGACACACTAGAGGGCGTTCTGCATTGTAGGTATAAACTAAAACTAACAAAGACTAATATTCACAAGACAAAAATAGGTAAAAACAGTGGAAACAATTTAAATAACAACTTATTTAGAGCAGAACATCATATTTGCGTTAAAAACAAATGTCACAAAATACCAAATACATTACGTGTTAAAATACCATACGTATGTGTCTTATGAAATCAAAGAAAACCATAGTATCAAAAATCTAAGTACAACTATTCCCCAACATGTGCCAGTACAAGTAAAGAACTAAAAGCTGAAATAAAAGAAGTGGAAGTACATAGCGGAATCACCTTCAAAGAAACCTCCAAGCAACTGTAACCTACTGTTCTCTTCCTTGATTGCGTATAGGGGAAAAGGGGGAAAACAGAGGAGTGGATCAGACTAAAAGTCTGGTGAATCATAGTAATTACTAAAATCTTTAAGCAAAGTAAAAATAATAGACATTACAACAGTTCTAATATATATAAAAGAAACAAAGAGAATAGGAAGAAAGGGAATAAGTTGGAAATAAATACGAATTAACATAATTGATTAACTTTAAATGTTTGCACTTGTCTTTGATAGCTTCTTTGATTGTGCTGAATTCCTAATCCTATAATTAGGCTGAAATCCAAATTCTACCCTTTGATCAGCCTGCTACTCCATATACCTTACTGCGGACGAGACGCTATATAACTCTATACGTAGAAATGGTGTCTATGAATGACACACAAAGTATCTACTATGTACTAGACATTATATAGCTCCCTACACATAAGGTAATGGTGCCTACGTAAGGCACACATATTAAGCGCTTAGAACGCATAACGATTACTGAGCACCCGAATGGAAGTCGCACGTGTAACCGCCACCATGCTCAAGTTACCTGTTGTTCCACCTATTGGGTCTTCTTATTACCTCAAGCTCCAACATAAGCATGCCCCTCATCCCACTTCAGGCTAATGTGAGATCACCATGTCCATAGAAAATAGGGGAAATGTTGTTGGTACTGGCCAATCACCCAAACAATATCTAGTTGCGCCTCTTACCCAAATCCCTATGATTTGGACTTCTACTTATTGACCAATTACTACCATTATTAGCATAAGCATGCCTCTCGTCTCACTTTAGGATTATGTTAAACACCGCATCCACAGAAATAATAGGGGAATGTTATTGATCTAGTTCATATTTTAATTCTTTCTTATTAACTTAGATAAATTGTTTAGATAAGCCTTTATTTTTGTTCTGGCTATCTGTGCTTATTATTTTATCCTAAGTGTTCAAATAAGCTATATTCTGGTATTTTTCTTATTATAACCTATGTTATAATCATGCTTATTACTTAACTCAAGGTCTAAGTGTAAAAATAAGCTTATTTCATCTTGTACTATTTTAGTTATAATTCAAAGTTATAACTAGACCAATTATCTTTGATTAGTCAAATTCTAATATTAATATCATAATTATGCTCAATTTCGGATTTAATTCCATTTTTATTACAATCTTTACAATTTACATCTTATCTTTCGTTATTTCTGTATTCTTATAATTTTAATCCATATCCGCGTTTAATTTATTTTAATCCATATCTGCATTTAATTTATTTTAATCCATATGCGAAGAAGAAGAAGAAATAAAAGAAAAATGAATAGAAGAAAATCCAAAGCGTTGGAAAAGGATGTAAAAAACGCATGAATAACAGTAAATAAATTAAATATTGTAAATAAACTGTAATTAAATGGAAAAACTATAACTAATAGAATTAAACTGAAATTAACTGGAAAAAGTAGCTAAAAGAAATAGACTGAAAATAATTCTACAAACTGTAAATAAATTACTAAAAAGGTTATTCCAAAAGTCGTAGTAAAACTACAACTATTGGAAACCCTATTATTTTAAATTACTTAAAAATGTAAATAATTACAATCACTCATCTGTGGTCCTAAGCTCCTCCCTTTTGGTCTTCCGGGATCCACTTAAGGGTGTTAAAATATTTTTACTAAAAAGATTCTCTCCTTGGAAAATTATGTCTTTATGGTTCCAAAAAAGGTAAACCCAAGCGGAGAAAATCTAGAATGAGAAAGAGTGTTAGGCCTAGGGTTCTATTTATATGTGTAAAAGTAGATCTCGGACCATTGGATTTGAGGACTGAACAGGATGCAACCACGTCATAGGTTGAATAAGAGCCATCGGATGCAAGAACGGAAGGACCGAATTGGTTAAAAGAATGCAAATGACGCGTACAACATTCAAACGTACGAAACGAACTTTCATTCATTCAAAAGTGAGGCGGGTCTACCGGGCGGTCGACCTCCGTGGTGCCTAGGTCAACCGGCTGGTCGACCTAGCCCGTGTTATTATTGTTGTTATTATTATTATTATTGTTGTTGTTGTTCGATTCTTCTTTATTTTTGTTTAATTCATAACTTGCTCATATTAGCTTGGATTCTGACGTTTTATATATGGAAATTGACCAGAAAATTACCATAAACACAATGGTGCAACTTTCATGGCTCAGTTTTGATAATCTCACAATGTTATTTTATTTTATTAATTAACGAATTAATTATTATGGGTTTAATTTGGGTTGTTACATTCTCCCCTCCTTAAAAGATTTTGTCCCCGAAATCTCTAAATATAAAAGAATAAACTAAATGTTTTCGTCCAAGTTCTACAACCAACTACTCAACCATCATCCATTATCCTTAAGTTTTTCTAATGAAATTTATGATACTTATGCAATTAGTGTAGTGTTGATGTCCCTAACTAATGCAAAAGATTAGGCGGTCCACTGATTCAGTTGACCTCCTTTTATGCAACTATGTCGGTGCTATGTATTCAAATGAATGCAAAAATTCCTAGTGATAACTGATAGTTCTATATGTATGCTACAAACACCACTCAAATACAACAATCATGTGAAAATCATCCATTCCTAGCATCCATGGAAAATAGGATAAAAATGCGCATGCATCCATATGCATATGCTCTAGTGTCCTAGTTAGGCCGATCCCTAAGAGATAATAGTGCCTAGTGTAAGTATAAGTGTCCATAGCATCCATGAGCAAACACTTGCATCCATCATTCATAATACGTTCTAGCAACATGTTTACATCAAATCCTAACATCCATAGGTTAAATCCTAAGTTCTACCCACCCAAAGGATAATAAAGGAAAGAACCTATTCAAAAATAAAGATGGAAATAGGAAATTCGAAAACTTATTATCAAAGAAAAGTGGATAAGAAATGTAGGATCGATTTCACCCTAGAGGGGGGGGGGGGGGTGAATAGGGTGATGGTATAAATTATAAAAAATAATTGAGGAAGCTTATAAAATAATTTCAACACAGATCATAGAACAATAGGAGCACAGATAATAGCAGAATAATAAATGCAGAAATAGAACGACACAGAATTCACCCAGCTTCGGCAAAACCCTGCCTACGTGCTACCCCCAAGGTTTCTACTAGAAATTAGATAGTCAGACGCTTACACACGTAAACTCGTGACACCCGCTATCGAATAAACCTAACACTACGCTCAAAACCCTGCCATAACTCAGCCACTGAGTTGTGAATTCTCAAACTACGCCACGTAGTTTGTCCCCTAGTCACACGACCAGTGTGACGACCCGTCCTTCTACTACCAGAAATCCGTTTCGTCATGAAGAAAGAAAGGGGTGAGAAAATAGAAAAGATAGAGAAGAAAGAACAACAATATCAGAATCTCACAGCGGAACGAATAAATTATAATAATCACATAAGTATTTACATAATATACAACATAAATCAGAGTTATACAGACAATACATCACATACTAGACAATTATAGACACCTGTCTAGTTAATACAACACAACTCAACAAATACAGAGATACCAACACAGCGGAACTATATGTATATCTACAATGCTGAAGCCTCTTGCTCCATTGCTCTTCCAGAATTCGTCAAAGCCAACCTGAATCCCTTGGCTACCCATAAAAAAATTTGGGTACCCAAGAGTTTATGAAAAACAGAAATAAACTCCGGGTCAGACATGGGTCTGGTATGAGTAACAGGTTAAAGTTGCTTAATTTTGAAAATCCTTTTGAAATAAAAGGTATCACGTAAGACTCCCCACACATAAACATGGAAAAGTTTTTACCTTACGCTAACCAAAACATTTGATAGGAAATTCAGTGATATTATAATAGGTCTAGGGTTTTCAAGTAAATAGAAAATAGCCGAAATTGTTACATTCATTAAATTTCAGCTACTAGCCACAAAAGTGGGTAATACAATCAAAACCGTTGGCACTTACTGGATTGTGGATTCCATACAATGGCAGGGCTACTGGGGTACCGCCCGTCATAGTACGTGGCCTACATCAACGTACCGAGGATCACTCCCGACCCCCTGCAACACAAGGCCGGAACCATTTCTTACTGAACAGTCCCGAACAAGACAACCCCGCAGATAGCCGTCGCTACTGCCCACTAAGCCGAAATAAAGGGACATCTAGACAGGGGAATATCTTGTCCTGCTTGGGCATGACCCACCTAACCTTGCTGCACCTCCCTTGTTTTAGCCATTCCTGGTTGATGAGGCTTGAGTCTACGATTACCTTTAGAGAATACATTTCTTAGAATGCTCATCGCCCACCTGACGATGTGTTGAAAGCATTCAATCCATACAAGTTCGTTTCGGGTTCGAACGAAACCGAAGGCATTATCTCGTTACACTCATTTTGGAATCACCCTCAGAGTCAACGACAATAATCCTTGCACTCTGAATCTTTATCTTCACCTCAGATTCACGACCTACCGTTAAATTGGAATCGATGTGGTTTTCGGATGTTCCAAATGTGGAAAACAGATCCCGGTCTCATCGAAAATCCAAAACGTGTCTTTTAAGGCAAAGTTGTCTATTTAGTCTTAACAGTTCAATTCAATATTATCAATACACACACAGATAGATAATTCACAATATCACAATAGATAATCACATCATCATAAACAGATAATTCATATTATCATCAAAACAGATAACTAAATATTATCATACTTAAACCAAGCATCCATATCACATAGATATTACTCATATCATATCTGAGATCAGAATCAATCAATGAAATATTAATATCATTCTTCCATAAGCAATGATTTATAATTATACCATTTGTAATTAATTTAAAATGAATTAAACTAACTACTTCTATCTCTAATTAATTTAAAGTAAATTAAATTAATTACTACATCTCTAATTAATTTAAAGTGAATTAAATTAATTACTTCATTCCATAAATCCTGCTTAAATATCCATTAATGAATTATAATCTAATTCATTTATCATTCTATAAATATTTATCTTGATTAAACACCTTTGATTTATCATTCTCTAATTACAACAAGTAGTTAGTCTTAAATTAATTTCACAAATTAAATATTCTTAATCATTTACAGTAATTAACATTTTATTACTTCATTTATTAATTAATTACATTTATCCTTAATCAATTACATTAATTAATCACTTCACTATTAATTATTCCTAAATTAAACAATTCTTAATTACATCATTAATTATATGAATTAGTAATTTCTAATTTATATTTAAATTAATTACTTTATTTAAATTAATTACATTTAGTAATTAATCTAAAATTTAAAATACAATTATTAATCACCTTTGATTAATATCAATCCAGTAATTAACTACCCTTAATTGCTCATTAACAAATTAATTATTCCATAATTAATTATCTTCATTAATTAATCCCTTGATTTACCCACATTACTTTATTAACAAATCATCCTTCACTAATTACATTCCAGTAATTATCCTTAATTACTTCCTTATGCTCCATTAAGTAATTACACTTAATCGTTTATCAAATGATTATCTCAAACTAATTAATCTAAATTAATTAACTTAAATTAATCACTTATCTAAATTAATTACAATAAGTAATTAATCTCTTAATTACTTTCGTTAAGTAATTACTTAACAATTTACCTACAAATTTACAAATGATTATCTTAATTAATTTATCTAATTAATTATTAAAAATTAATCTCATTAATTAATTAATTAATAATCCTTATTTAATTATCTTCATTGACTAACAACATTTCTTAAATTACTTTCCTAAGAAATTATCTTAGATTTAATCATTATCAATTATTCCGGATTATAAATTAATCTAAATTCTTAATAAATCATTCTTTAATTACCTTATTAATTAAAGCATTTCATTGCCTTAATTATCTCTAATATAATTCATTTCTTTAATTAATGATTTCATTAATATCAAAGTGTATTTAAAACATTACACTTTAAATTTAAATTCCATTTTGAAATTAAGATTCAAAATGTTTAACCATTTTAAACATTTATTTGAAAACTAAATCACTTTTAAAAATCTACTTTAAAACATTTAAACTTGTTCACATTTACATTAATAAAACTGATTTAAATTCAAGGTTTTGGATTCAAAGTAAACTTGAATTCATATTGTAGGCTTAATTTGAAAACTTGATTTAAATTTTTCTTTAAAATTCAAATTTCATTTTAAAATTTAGGATTCAAAAGTTCATTGAATCTAAACTTAAACTTTGAATTTGAAACCCCTGTTTAAATTTCTACTTTGAATTTACATTTCATTTAAATTTCAAAAACTCCTCACTGTCAAGTTATAAACCTAAAGCCAAACAGACCCGAGACCACACTGCTAGCATTTCGAGTCAGAAACCTAAACGCTTCGAGTAAGATACTCGAATTTCTCGAGTAAAACTCGAGTTCCATCCTGATCAAACCCCAGAAACAACAAGCATCAACACAAATATGTACTGTGCACATGCTCAACAGCCTCGGTCGATTCCGACCATCGACGGCGATCTCCCCACGTCCACTGGCATCTCCAAAACCCAACTCGATCATCAGAAATCCTTCAACTCGACTCGAAATCAAATTCGAGTTTAATAACCAAGCCTGGAAATCGAAGTGCATCTCTACCACAACCTGTCAACGCGCTGTGCTCGCAACTCCGACCATCTGAATTCGCACAACTTCGGCCTCGACTTCGTCACTCTCCAAACCACACTTTCCCAGAATTTTGTACCACTCGGTCAAACATAGGTGATGAAATCACCTCATCACAGACCATAATAAATTCCAAAGCTAAACCCTATATCATTCTCGTACCATCATAGTTTGCAACAGAAAAATTATTCAACATTTTTCCTAGCTACAATGATGTCTAAGCAAGCTTCAGACGCAATTTTACCATTCACAGATTCTTTGATTATCGAAAATTGATCAAGATTTATTTTCCATACAATTCCAAAATCTACATTCAATTCAATAGTAAAAATTTGGATTTTTGTTTTAAAAATCATACTTTTCAAAGATGATTTGAGGCATATACTTGAATCAATATAATTCGACATTTGATTTATCCCATTGTTTAAGTTTCCACTGCATTTTCTTGCTTACAGGAAATTTTCTAACTTAAGCTACTTAAACTTGTTTTCAAAAATCTAGATGGTGTTTAAACAATCATGTTTAAAGTTTTTAAAATCTAACAATGATCTGTTAAGGGAATTTTAATTTTCCCTTATTTCTAAATCTCTGCAGTTTGAATACAGAGAAGAGCAATCAATATACACACAGAAGAATCATCACAAACCAAGCATTCAAGCATACTCATTTACAGGCAACTGATAGTTAACATTTATGTTTTAAAATATGAAATTATTTACCTTAAAGTGAAGACAGAGCAGTTTTACTTGCAACTGTTTGATGTTTGAAAAGCAGTTTAAATTTGAAACTTTAAAATTTTAACAGGATATCTTACTGGGTATACAACATGCAGTAATTTCATCACACAAATGCCCAGAGAAAAGAACATACACAAATATTCACACAAATATATTGAGCATCCAAATATTAGCATGCAAAAGATTTTAAAACTCAAATTATTTAAAAGTGTTACTCACCTTGATTAAAGAAAAGGAACAGAGCACCATTGTTTTGAAACAGCCTATACTTTAAAACTGGGAACAGTTTTGCTTTCAATCTTCCAAATCTCCTTATTTTTGTTGAGTTGCAAATATTACTTAAGTTAGTGTAAATGGAAGCATTTGTTATTGTTTCATATTTGCTATGTTGTAATGAACGAACTAAAATAAGTAAGACATGTATATAAAGGAGTTTACAGGGGAAGGTGGCATCTAGGTTAGCAATTTACAGATACTATTTTTGTTTTGTTTTATCAGGCAAAATTCTTTATTTTGGAGGCTGAAAGATTTTCCCAATATTTCGAATTGACTCTAGTTTTATGCTGAGATGAAAGTTTTTAATGTAAATGTACTTTATGTCTCAGCTTACCTATTTTTTTGTTTGTTTGTACTAATTAAGATCAGAGATATTTTTATTTATTTTGATCTTGCCTTCATTGTTGCTTAAAGCTACAAACATATTCTACTTGCCTTTGAAACTACTTACAGGCTTCACTCATTTTTTTTTATTACCTGGCAGCTTTTATACTAAATGAACATATATACTTTTGTCTTGTTTATTGATATTTGCATTATATTTTCTTGCCTTGCATTTCTAACTTACAGGCTGCATACATATTTACTTACCTAACAGCTTTATTCCTTTCTATATGTACATATATGAAGTTGTTTTAGTTATGTTATACATTTAACTTGAGTATTTTGTTCTATGCTTCGTTATGCTTACACATATTATTATATTTTTGTACTTATGTTAACATCATATGTGACGCCCCACCTCTATACCCACGCTAGCCAAGAACACTCTAGAGTAGTGCTGTCAACTAGCACGGAGAATAAGGCTGTTGAGGAGCGACCGTCCATGTAATTGCTTATCACACGGTGGCTATAAATAATCTTCGAAAACAAACATAGAAATAATCATATCACAAATCAGTCACAGATATCCATATCACAAAGGCGGAAGAAGATATGAATATATAACTAACACATGAAAGTGTACATCAGAGTAGTGGTCAGTAAGATCCACGATAATACAAAAGAATAGCAACACGTGCTATACAAAAGAATACAACTATGAGTCTATATCTCAAGTGTATACAACAAAAACTGCTAATCTAAACTGTTAGCCAAAAGTCAGAGTGATGAATCCCTGGGAAGAAGTCAAGCAGAAGCACCTGTAACATCTCGGTCTGACCCGAGTATTATTTAAGAAAATAATAAACGGATCAGTCTAGCTATAAATATCAGATGACATGATATAACATAAAAGATATGGCATAAACATAAACATCCATAATGACATACCACTATAAGTATGTAAATAATGATCAACAGAAGATCAATCAATAAGAGATAATCAATATCACAAGAATCTTCTCAAAGATTCGGAAAGGGCATCATACCCCAAACTTGTACTCATAACAAGTCAATGACATAAATTCTAGAAATCAATGCAAGAAGTCTAGAAATCATAGAAAAGAGAAAGAGGCCTATCACATGACGGTCCGAAGACCAAGGGGAGCTACCCCACATGTGTGAATGGAATCACACAGATTAAGGTCCAGACTAACCAAAAAGCAAAAAGGTATGTGTGAGTGGAATCACACAAGTGGTGTCTAGTCTAACCTCGCAATAAGAGACATCGCACAGTTGCTAGTCTAAATCATCAGAATGATCGTCATGATCAACGAGAAGTGTCAATTTCACTAAGCTAGTAAATATAGAAGTTTAGCTTCATGTCCCATAACCACTTGCTTAACTTAAATATTTACGAACGAACTGTAAATCTTCGCTAATAAAATGTGTCACAAGTGGTCTAATCGAACAAGTCCAAGAATTAACCGACGAAGTGAACGCAAGCGTTTCATACCACTTGTTTTACTAAGTCGTTTAATTAGATTTCTCATCCGAGTGAGGAAAAGGTCTGTATATACTAATAGATTGGAAAACGGTTTAAGAAAAGAGCTTTGTTACGGAAAATAGAGTTGAAATCATTTTGTTGAAAGAGTTTTGATATTTACTACTAGTATTGAAACCTTTATATTTTTAAAATGACAAATCACAGAAGAGATTGTAGAAACAATCATCACAAAGATCACATTCGGAGATGTGAATAAAATCCAAGAAAATCAGCTCAAAAGCATCAAAGTGGAAGTTCCCCAATGACCAAACGTGGCCGAGATAACCAGAGATGGTTTGTCTCGAAGAATGGTCAACTCAGCATCTCAACAAAGCAAGTTCCGTTGAATGTTTTTCAGATAAGATCCCCTACGGAGGGGGGGTCCAGGGGGGTGGCAACCCCCAAAGGTGGGGGTGCGGGGGCAACGCCACCGCTTACGGGGTTCGACCTGCCCGGTCAGGTCGCGGGGGTCCAGGGGGCAGCGCCCCGACCAAAACGGTACGACCTAGTGAAGACAAAATGAGGTCTAACGACCTAACGACTCAAGGGTCTAACGACCTAACGACTCAAGGGTCATACGACCTAACGGCTCAAGGGTCATACGACCTAACGAGCTATGGCCAAACGACCTAACGACTCAAGGGTCATACGACCTAACGACTCAAGGGTCTAACGACCTAACGACTCAAGGGTCATACGACCTAACGACTCAAGGGTCATACGACCTAACGACTCAAGGGTCATACGACCTAACGACTCAAGGGTCATACGACCTAGTGTTGACTCGCGAGCGACCCAACTGAAGCGACCTAACTCCGAACATGCCAAAAACGGCCAGAACGACCTAACAACAGTTTCTTCCCAAAAACACTAAAATTTGGAGTTTTTCGCCAATCCAATCCAAACCAAATGCAAATGTGCATGCTAAAGTGATAGGGAATCATTCCCAACAGTCCAATATAGTTATAGACTAGAATTGTGAGATAAAAATCTCACCTTTGCACCAAATATCAATGAAAATGAAGTTTTAAGCAAGCAAGAATCAATCCTTCTTCTATCTAAGCATAAGAAGCTTGAATCCAATGTCTTCTTCTTGAATTTGGAGTAGAAAGATGGATTGCAATTGAATTTGAGTTTTGGAATTTTAATTTCCCATTCCCTCCACCATTAATGCCAAAGCTTGATTAGTTAGGAAATTTATGAAGAGTGAGGAGAAGAGGGTTGGAACTTGGGCTTAATAGGCTAAACTAACCCAAAGTCCAAAGCGGGAAAAGTTAGTGAAATTTCACTAACTCCAAACCTATCGATGTTTATACTTAAAAAAGTTGTAAACGACATTTCGAACTCAATGGAAGTGGTCTCGAGTCCTAATTTGACCGTTTGCAAAAAGTAGCTTTTCGGACCAAAATCCGATTAACGAGTTAATATTTAAATAAAATATTTAAATACAAACTCGATAAATATGCGGGTTGTTACATCATACATTTGATTTATTCTTAAGTTTAATATTTATAAAGTTTACTTTATTTTAAATTTACAAATCATAGCTTTCCAAAATACATACACACACACACACACACACACATATATATATATATATATATATATAAATAAATTTAAAATAACAATTTCCATTTATATTAAAATCCATTTGTAAAGATATTGCATTATTAATATTGTTTAAACATAACTCATTATTAAATTAAAAATAAATTTTCAAAAGAAACTATCTCTTTAAAATATAAATACTTATTTATCAAGCTATATTTAAAAAAACAAAACAAAACTTTTTATTTAAATTTAAACTCTAGGCTAAAACCATTTTAAACAAATTAAACTTTATCTTGAGTAATTTAAAATCATATGGTCATTTATTAAATAGCTTAATATTAAATTTCTAAATTATCAAAAATATTAGAATTAGAAAACATGTCTATTTATTAAATTTAAAAACAAAACTTATCTATTTATAATATATACCAATATATACATATATACATTATAAATAGAAACAATTTAAATTAGCTTTTAAAAGATAAATTATCAGTTAAATATTTATTTAAAAGAAGATTATTATATCAATTTAAATCTTATTAATAATTATTATCAAATTAATTTAATTTTTTTAATGTAGATTATTAAATTGATATTGCCCCAAATTTCCCCGATGTCACATTCCTTCCCCCTTAAAAGAATTTCGTCCTCGAAATTTAAAACAAAGGTAATTTAATAATCTAATTAAAGATTTAAATTTTAAAACACAAGCATATATCAGTCATATGTTAACAACCATAGCAACCAATTTATCTAATCAAACAAATCTAACTATCCCGACAAAATTCCGAATAGAATTTTCTCGAGTTTTCCCAAGTATAAATTTCGGGATACTCGCTCTACAGAATCCAAACAACCAATACTACTAAGCTACAGAGCCCACTCACCTAGATCTACAAAACAAGACAGGATATCAGACTACAGACAAGTCTGAATCAATAACCAAAACTCCCAGAACTGCTGGTTCTATAATCAGAGATAGATCTTACACGTACTCCCTCAGAGATACGTGAAACACAACGAATTCCAGTTATCCAAACTGACAGTTCGATCCTAAAGACTAAACACTTATCCAAAATCAAATCTCCGTCTTCGGAATCCAAATTCGTCCGTCTCTTATCCACAAAACTCTTCGGACGATCCTGGACTGCCTACTTCTTCACTGATCAGCTCAACCCTTGCTGATGTCTTTAGAAACAAACTGAACCAAAGACAATCCAACAAAATGGTCTTTCCAATATCAACCAAACTTAGAACACAAACTCTATTCCAAATCAGAAAACAGAACTCACTTCTTTCATCCGAAAAAGATAAAACAGGTGCACTCCAATCTGGCCTCAGATCCTAAAGAATTTCCTGTAGAACTCTCCAATCCAAACATTGAAACATCTGATTGCTTCCAAACTAAAACAGCTACCACCATGCTTCCGCCGCGCAACTCTGACTGAACAGATGAAAATGCTGATGATGAACTCAAGTATAGACTGGACAACACATTCCAAAAATAAAGTTCACATATCCAAAAATAAAACTCAGAAGTTCCTCCAAAATCTGAGCTATCAAACTCAAAAATCATCCAATTTCTAATCTGATCCATCGGTACCACCTCTGAAATCCCGTCGATACCAAACTCAATCTCCAAATGTTAGCAAATCTCTGACTTCTTGAAGACATCCAGAAAAATCTCTGAAACATAAGAGAACACTCAAATTATCGTAAGTCACTTTTGCGATCAATCCAGCCTAAATTTCAAAGATACCACTCTCTCTTTACAAATCAGAACAGCTTACGCTTATGTGGCCAATCCATCGAAGAAATGGAACTACTCTACTGCTTCTGAAGTTACCTCAAGAAAAACTGCTAAGCCAGAAGACTTCCTAATCCAAAGCTCTTCGAGAAACTCAGACCTCAAAGCAAACAGAAACACCCAGTTGAACACAGCCACAACACCAAAGTAGTCACTCTTCCTTACTTGTTCCAAAGAAACATCTTCGGAGACATCCATACTCACTGTGTCTCATCACACAGCTACTATACCTTGATATATCAAGATATCATGACTTGCTTCTATTCAATCGACAGATCCAAACTCTAGCTCAACCAAACTCCTACACTTCAAAAATGAACTCCAATTCTTAACAGATTTCCTTCAGAGATCAATGAAATCCTTACAACACTCAAATCTCACTCGAGACGGTATTAGGTCTACAGTCTCGACAATTTCACTTCCAACCTCAAACATTTAAACTCCAACCATTGGTAGTCGTGTTACACACACCACCACCTATCTACCCTTATAATTCATATTGGAAAACCCGAACAGGTAACCCAACAATAGCTAGAAATAAATAAATATATATTATATATCAAAATTACAAATACGCTCTCTCAGGAAAGAAATCATTCAAGAGCCTAGGTATTCACTCAACCTAGCGCTCTGATACCAACTGTGACGACCCGACCTTCTACTACTAGAAATCCGTTTCGTCATGAAGAAAGAAAGGGGTGAGAAAATAGAAAAGATAGAGAAGAAAGAACAACAACATCATAATCTCACAGCGGAACGAATAAATTATAATAATCACATTTAGTATTTACATAATATACAACATAAATCAGAGTTATACAGACAATACATCACATACCAGACAGTTATAGACATC
This sequence comes from Allium cepa, assembly GCA_030765085.1. NCBI lineage: Eukaryota > Viridiplantae > Streptophyta > Magnoliopsida > Asparagales > Amaryllidaceae > Allium > Allium cepa. Next base: position 182,888,596 of record CM060940.1, read on the forward strand.
TGTCTAGTTAATACAACACAACTCAACAAATACAGAGATACCAACACAGCGGAACTATATGTATATCTACAACGCTGAAGCCTCTTGCTCCATTGCTCTTCCAGAATTTGTCAAAGCCAACCTGGATCCCTTGGCTACCCGTAAAAAAATTTGGGTACCCGAGAGTTTATGAAAAACAGAAATAAACTCCGGGTCATACATGGGTCTGGTATGAGTAACAGGTTAAAGTTGCTTAATTTTGAAAATCCTTTTGAAATAAATGACATCACGTAAGACTCCCCACACATAAACATGGAAAAGTTTTTACCTTACGCTAACCAAAACATTTGATAGGAAATTCAATGATATTATAACAGGTCTAGGGTTTTCAAGTAAATAGAAAATAGCCAAAATTGTTACATTCAATAAATTCCAGCTACTAGCCACAAAAATGGGTAATACAATCAAAACCGTTGGCACTTATTGGATTGTGGATTCCATACAATGGCAGGGCTACTGGGGTACCGCCCGTCACAGTACGTGGCCTAGATCAACGTACCGAGGATCACTCCCGACCCCCTGCAACACAAGGCCGGAACCATTCCTTATTGAACAGTCCCGAACAAGACAACCCCGCAGATAGCCGTCGCTACTGTCCACTAAGCCGAAATAAAGGGACATCTAGACAGGGGAATATCTTGTCCTGCTTGGGCATGACCCACCTAACCTTGCTGCACCTCCCCTGTTTTAGCCATTCCTGGTTGATGAGGCTTGAGGCTACGATTACCATTAGAGAATACATTTCTTAGAATGCTCATCGCCCACCTGACGATGTGTTGAAAGCATTCAATCCATACAAGTTCGTTCCGGGTTCGAACGAAACCGAAGGCATTATCTCGTTACACTCATTTTGGAATCACCCTCAGAGTCAACGACAATAATCCTTGCACTCTGAATCTTTATCTTCACCTCAGATTCACGACCTATCGTTAAATTGGAATCGATGTGGTTTTCGGATGTTCCAAATGTGGAAAACTGATCCCGGTCTCATCGAAAATCCAAAACGTGTCTTTTAAGGCCAAGTTGTCTATTTAGTCTTAACAGTTCAATTCAGTATTATCAATACACACACAGATAGATAATTCACAATATCACAATAGATAATCACATCATCATAAACAAATAATTCATATTGTCATTAAAACAGATAATTAAATATTATCATACTTAAACCAAGCATCCATATCACATAGATATTACTCATATCATATCTGAGATCAGAATCAATCAATGAAATATTAATATCATTCATCCATAAGCAATGATTTATAATTATACCATTTGTAATTAATTTAAAATGAATTAAATTAACTACTTCTATCTCTAATTAATTTAAAGTAAATTAAATTAATTACTACATCTCTAATTAATTTAAAGTGAATTAAATTAATTACTTCATTCCATAAATCCTGCTTAAATATCCATTAATGAATTATAATCTAATTCATTTATCATTCTCTAAATATTTATCTTGATTAAACACCTTTGATTTATCATTCTCTAATTACAATAAGTTGTTAGTCTTAAATTAATTTCACAAATTAAATATTCTTAATCATTTACAGTAATTAACATTTTATTACTTCATTTATTAATTAATTACATTTATCCTTAATCAATTACATTAATTAATCACTTCACTATTAATTATTCCTAAATTAAACAATTCTTAATTACATCATTAATTATATGAATTAATAATTTCTAATTTATATTTAAATTAACTACTTTATTTAAATTAATTACATTTAGTAATTAATCTAAAATTTAAAATACAATTATTAATCACCTTTGATTAATATCAATCCAGTAATTAACTACCCTTAATTACTCATTAACAAATTAATTATTCCATAATTTATTATCTTCATTAATTAATCCCTTAATTAATTACAAAAGTAATTACCCACATTACTTTATTAACAAATCATCCTTCACTAATTACATTCCAGTAATTATCCTTAATTACTTCCTTATGCTCCATTAAGTAATTACACTTATCCATTTATCGAATGATTATCTCAAATTAATTAATCTAAATTAATTAACTTAAATTAATCACTTATCTCAATTAATTACAATAAGTAATTAATCTCTTAATTACTTTCATTAAGTAATTACTTAACAATTTACCTACAAATTTACAAATGATTATCTTAATTAATTTATCTAATTAATTATTAAAAATTGATCTCATTAATTAATTAATTAATAATCCTTATTTAATTATCTTCATTGACTAACAACATTTCTTTAATTACTTTCCTAAGAAATTATCTTAGATTTAATCATTATCAATTATTCCGGATTATAAATTAATCTAAATTATTAATAAATCATTCTTTAATTACCTTATTAATGAAAGTATTTCATTTCCTTAATTATCTCTAAAATAATTCATTTTTTTAATTAATGATTTCATTAATATCAAAGTGTATTTAAAACATTACACTTTAAATTTAAATTCCATTTTGAAATTAAGATTCAAAATGTTTAACCATTTTAAACATTTATTTGAAAACTAATTCACTTTTAAAAATCTACTTTAAAGCATTTAAACTTGTTCACATTTACAATAATAAAACTGATTTAAATTTAAGATTTTGGATTCAAAGTAAACTTGAATTCATATTGTAGGCTTAATTTGAAAACTTGATTTAATTTTTTCTTTAAATTTTAAATTTCATTTTAAAATTTATTATTTAAAAGTTCATTGAATCTAAACTTAAACTTTGAATTTGGAACCCCTGTTTAAATTTCAACTTTGAATTTACATTTCATTTAAATTTCAAAAACTCCTCACTGTCAGGTTATAAACCTAAAGCCAAACAGACCCGAGACCACACTGCTAGCATTTCGAGTCAAAACCCTAAACTCTACGAGTAAGATACTCGAATTTCTCGAGTAAAACTCGAGTTCCATCCTGATCAAACCCCAGAAACAACAAGCATTAACACAAATATGTACTGTGCACATGCTCAACAGCCTCGGTCGATTCCGACCATCGACGGCGATCTCCCCACGTCCACTGGCATCTCCAAAACCCAACTCGATCATCAGAAATCCCTCAACTCGACTCGAAATCAAATTCGAGTTTAATAACCAAGCCTAGAAATCGAAATGCATCTCTACCACAACCTGTCAACGCGCCGTGCTCGCAACTCCGACCATCTGAATTCGCACAACTTCGGCCTCGACTTCGTCACTCTCCAAACCACACTTTCCCAGAGTTTTGTACCACTCGGTCAAACATAGGTGATGAAATCACCTCGTCACAGACCACAACAAATTCCAGAGCTAAACCCTATATCATTCTCGTACCATCATAGTTTGCAATAGAAAAATTATTCAACATTTTTCCTAGCTTCAATGATGTCTAAGCAAGCTTCAGACATAATTTTACCATTCACAGATTCTTTGATTATCGAAAATTGATCAAGATTTATTTTCCATACAATTCCAAAATCTACATTCAATTCAATAGTAAAAGTTTGGATTTTTGTTTTAAAAATCATACTTTTCAAAAATGATTCGAGGCATATACTTGAATCAATATAATTCGACATTTGATTTATCCCATTATTTAAGTTTCCACTGTATTTTCTTGCTTACAGGAAATTTTCTAACTTAAGCTACTTAAACTTGTTTTCAAAAATCTAGATGGTGTTTAAACAATTATGTTTAAAGTTTTTAAAATCTAACAATGATCTGTTAAGGGAATTTTAATTTTCCCTTATTTCTAAATCTCTGCAGTTTGAATACAGAGAAGAGCAATTAATATACACATAGAAGAATCATCACAAACCAAGCATTCAAGCATACTCATTTACAGGCAACTGATAGTTAACATTTATGTTTTAAAATATGAAATTATTTACCTTAAAGTGAAGACAGAGCAGTTTTACTTGCAACTGTTTGATGTTTGAAAAGCAGTTTAAATTTGAAACTGCAAAATTTTAACAGGATATCTTACTGGGTATACATTATGCAGTAATTTCATCACACAAATGCCCAGAGAAAAGAATATATACAAATATTCACACAAATATATTGAGCATCCAAATATTAGCATGCAAAAGATTTTAAAACTCAAGTTATTTAAAAGTGTTACTCACCTTGATTAAAGAAAAGGAAAAGAGCACCATTGTTTTGAAACAGCCTATACTTTAAAACTGGGAACAGTTTTGCTTTCAATCTTCCAAATCACCTTGTTTTTGTTGAGTTGCAAATATTACTTAAGTTAGTGTAAATGGAAGCATTTGTTATTGTTTCAGATTTGCTATGTTGTAATGAACGAACTAAAATAAGTAAGACATGTATATAAAGGAGTTTATAGGGGAAGGTGGCATCTAGGTTAGCAATTTACAGATACTATTTGTATTTTGTTTTATCAGGCAAAATTCTTTATTTTGGAGGCTGAAAGATTTTCCCAATATTTCGAATTGACTCTAGTGTTATGCTGAGATGAAAGTTTTTAATGTAAATGTACTTTATTCTCAACTTACCTATTTTTTTTTGTTTGTACTAATTAAGATCAGAGATATTTTTATTTATTTTGATCTTGCCTTCATTGTTGCTTACAGCCACAAACATATTCTAATTGCCTTTGAAACTACTTACAGGCTTTACTCATTTTTTTTATTACGTGGCAGCTTTTATACTAAATGAACATATATACTTTTGTCTTGTTTATTGATATTTGCATTATATTTTCTTGCCTTGCATTTCTAACTTACAGGCTGCATACATATTTACTTACCTGACAGCTTTATTCCTTTCTATATGTACATATATGAAGTTGTTTTAGTTATGTTATACATTTAACTTGAGTATTTAGTTCTATGCTTAGTTATGCTTACACATATTATTATATTTTTGTACTTATGTTAACATCGTACATTTGATTTATTCTTAAGTTTAACATTTATAAAGTTTACTTTATTTTAAATTTACAAATCATAGCTTTCCAAAATACATACATACATACATACATACATACATATATATATATATATAAATAAATTTAAAATAACAATTTCCATTTATATTAAAATCCATTTGTAAAGATATTGCATTATTAGTATTGTTTAGACATAACTCATTATTAAATTAAAAATAAATTTTCAAAAGAAACTATCTCTTTAAAATATAAATACTTATTTATCAAGCTATATTTAAAAAAAAAACAAAACAAAACTTTTTATTTAAATTTAAACTCTACGCTAAACCATTTTAAACAAATGAAACTTTATCTTGAGTAATTTAAAATCATATGGTCATTTATTAAATAGCTTAATATTAAATTTCTAAATTATCAAAAATATTAGAATTAGAAAACATGTCTATTTATTAAATTTAAAAACAAAACTTATCTATTTATAATATGTACCGATATATACATATATACATTATAAATAGAAACAATTTAAATTTTCTTTTAAAAGATAAATTATCAGTTAAATGTTTATCTAAAAGAAGATTATTAAATCAATTTAAATCTTATTAATAATTATTATCAAATTAATTTAATTTTTTTAATGTAGATTATTAAATTGATATTGCCCCAAATTTCTGGGATGTCACAACTAGAAATTTAAACGGTTTAAAATTTAAAACCAAAATTTAAACGGTAATCTAAAAATAAAAAAAAACCCCAATTAAAAAATTAAAAAGCCCTTAAAATAAAGGCCGGCCCCCTTTAGATAATTCGGCCCGATCCACTTTTATATGTTTCGTTCGTTTTTATAAACATGTGGCTGTTCCTCTTTGCAGCTAAATTAGGGCTTCGTCCTTCTCTTCGGAAACTAGGGTTTTTGAAATTCGAAGCTTGCGACTGTAAATGCTTGATTGAATTATTGATTCGGCGTTCCTTTGTCAATCGATGGTTTCCTTTGGTGCACTTCGACTGCTTCGAATTGATCGAATTCGAAAAGCTTCGGTATGTACTTTTCTACTCTTTTTGCTTTTCTGTTTGTATGCTTAAATTCGATAGATCTATGCCGATGATGACTGTTGCAATTTATAGGAGTTGAACTCCTAAATTTTCGTTCGTCTGATTTTTTCTATACTATGCTTTCGGCCGATCGATATTACTTGGATGATTGAGATTTAGTTGACTTATTCAAATTCGTATTTTTTGATACTCCTTCCCACGGCTTTGAAGTTTAACTTGGTCAATTTTCTTGGCCACCACGATTTTGAATTTGACTTGTTCATACTTTGATTTCGGTCATTTTTGGTTTCGTGAATTTCTCGTTGACTTTGGTATGCTTCCATGACTTCGTCATTTACATTGTTCATCTCTGCTTCATGTTCGATTATACTGCTTTGGCCTTGACTTTGATTCTTCACTGTCTGTATTTGTGTCATCCTGGACTTGTACGGCTTCAACTTGAATTTGTTATAACTATTAAAGGCTTTGTAGTCTCACTTCAACCATATTATCGTTGATTCATTTATATTGTTACTGCATATATTCTGTCTCTGACTTGATGGCATTTATGTGTACACATTATCACTTACATTTATGTTACAAGCGTTGATGTGCATTCGTACTTGAATCCGTAACCTTGCTTGCATATAGTCTGGTTGCCTCTACTTGTGTACTGGTTGAAGTTCTGATCTGGTTGTTATGCATATGCATACTTCATGCTTGATTTGGGTTCATATGTACTTGATGGTTGTAGCTTGGTTTGTGTTGTTGCTTGAGTCACTTTGTTGTAGAATGCACTCTGTTTATGGCCACTGGTTCATTGTTATTGTCTCTGTCCATTTTCCTCTGGTTACTTTGAGCTTCACTGTGATATGTTCACTTGAGTCATTTGAAGTTTGTTATGCACTGACTTTGTGGTCTTTGCATGGTGGTCTTGTGGCACTGTTTACAGTCGTATTGAATTGAGTTTGATCTGATCATGTTTTCATCTGAGTGTTGTTAGCTTTGTGTTTGTTGACCACACATGTACGTACTTGCATCATTATTGATTTGTTCAATGGAGTCAGTGGTTTGAGGCTGCACTTCAGTTGCTTATATATGTGTAACAAGTGTGATGGTTTCTGGTAGTTGTTCATTGTGTAGCCTTGGTGTTTGTTGTTGCATTGAGTTGAGTCATGATTGCAGTGACTTGACCTTTGAATTTGGTTTATTTTTCGAAATTTCACCTGAGTTGAATCCAGCTTAAGCTCGGATTTGACCTTGTGCTGAGAGTTGTGACATTTATTTTATTGCACTTGAGTTGAATCCGATAATTTGGGTTTGACCTGTGCTTACCTGTCCCTGTAACATTATCAAGTGTATATCGGTGTGCATGGCCTTGTGGCATGTACAGTGATACACTGTGCATGTCACATTGTTCGTGTGTGATGAATTCAAATCTAAATGATGACGAACAACCCAAATAACTGAGGCAAATAATATTTTCAAAATCCATATTTTATTTTATATTGGAAAAATATTTCTTTTTCAATTTTACCGCGTTAGTTTATATTTTTGCAGATTGCTCAGATGCTGGATTCTAACTGGAATGAAGTTGAAGATAAATATGAGTGTGAGTGATATGTAGTGAGGTCAACTGTAAATTGAATTATGATGTAATCAGAAATTGTATTGTAACTGAAATTGTATATGTATAGTGAGAGCTTGAATTTGTACTATTCAAAAATTGTAATAAATATTTGTTTGAATAAAAGTTCTGTTTGAATTCGAATTCTGTGTTATTTAATTTTATTAAAAAAATATTTATTTAACCTGTGAAAAATAAAATAGTACATTAACAAATACATTTAAACGAATGTATATATGTTTATTATCATCAAACAAAAATCATATAAGCGCATATTCAACAATCTCCCCCTTTTGATGATAACAAACATATATTTAAGATTTTGAATATATTAAATGTATTTGATCATCGATATGCTCTAATTGTTCCCCCTATTTAAATGCTTCCTCTCTACACAAAGCTCCCCCTACATATATGCATACAAATAAAAATATGCAAATGAGCCTAGATGCAAATAGAAAATTGTTTGAACTTTGCTTGATTTTATTTGACAAAATCTTAACTTTTCTCTCCCCCTTTTGTTATCAGCAAAAGAATAATAGTGTTAGAGAAAATATAGATAAGGTGATCGATATTAATTCAACATTAAAACACAATTGAATATAAGTATTAAATTTCAATAAAAAATCAAACAAAAATCATAAATATTTTGTTAGGCGCATATTCCACTTTGAGAATGATGGGAATTATGTCATCATATAAAACCATACAGTTGTGTCTATTTGTGGTATATTTATATCAGGAATTTGAATATCTACTAACCATGCATAACCGTTAGGACTTTTAAATGAGATTAGTAGTATTCCAATTTTATTTAAAAAAATTGAATTCAAGATCTTCTAACCACGCATAACCGTGAGGACTTTTAAATGGGATTTGAATCAACTTGTTTATTTTAAAAATCAACTTTTGATATGCGTTCCATACATGCATAACCATGAGGACTTTTAAATGAGCATGGAAGCACATAACAAATTCCAAGTAATTCACTCATGCATAACCGTGAGGACTTTTAAATGAGAGTGAATACTTTGGTATTTATTATTATTATTATAATTATTATTATTATTATTATTATTATTATGATTATTATTTTAAATAAAAATAAAATGAAAAACGAAAGGTTCCTGTTTAAAGTACCATAGATCGACAAACTATATAGAATTGTGATGAGTGATGGTCGTTAGAAATATGATAGAGATAGAGATGGTCATGGAATTTTTACCAACAAAAAGTTTTATAACTCTTGTTTAAATTTCTAAAGAAATTTACTAATTATACCATCTCGAGTCATAATATATAATAAATATCAACACTCATCACTTTTTCAATCACTATTCATCTTTTCGATAATCATTAGGGAGTCATATTAGTCAATGTAATCATTTAAAATCAAATTCAGAAAAAATTATGAAATCAATTTTTCAAAATGACTAATCTGAAAATATGGTCAAAAATAATTTTCTAGAAGGGGTTTCATAAGAAAAATTTCTGCTATTTGAAAATTATTTGAAATGAAAAATATGCAGATATTTTCTTTGAAAAACGATGCAGTTACTAAATGTCTCATAAATCACGTTCAACTAGTAATTTTTCTATCAACTAGATTACCAGTGTAATCTGCATCTGAATTTCTTTTGTTTTACTCAAAAATTATCATTAATTGAATTTGATTGACCAAACCATGAAGTGTGCACCAAAAATTTCAAACTCAATTTTAATAGTATTTTAAATAACATTCTCTTGAAATTGAATTGAAGCCGTGTAAATAATCAAAAACCGTGAATATAGAGCTAGCCGTATTATAACTAAATGTATTATCCAACAAAACACTATTTTTAATCCAAACTAATATATATGAAGTAATTCAAAGAATCTAGAGAATTTTATAGTGTTTTGGCATAAGAATATAATTGGCCAACTATTTTGAATAAGTCAGAATCATCATCTTTTCATCATCACATTATTGGTTGATTTAATTCAGAATACGGTGCGGATTATCACATTTAATATATCGTTCAAAACATACCATTACCTGTTTTACCTTTACGATATTTTTTTCGTTCTTGTCTGTTGTGATTCTGTCACCTTTATACAAGGCCAAGGAACTTTGCTTTGTCGCCCTTTGTGTTTCTGGAACAGCCAAAAATCCAGAGAACACTGTTGTTGTTCCTTAGCCTGCCACCACACCTACACAGGAAAAGATTTATGTGACCTATTTGTTTTTATAGGTCCATGGTTGTTAGTGGCAGAAAATTTTGAAAAACAATTTTGTAAAGACCCAAAACTCTTTATAATTGTTCCCTTCGGCACCCAAATTTGTTTAACTTTGAGAGATTTTATATTTGTGCCTTTTGGAACCCAAATCGGTGTACTTTTCACATGTTTGGGTCTATACTAACAATTATTGTGATTGTGTCCATATTTTCTACAAATCATGCACATAGAATTAACTTGATTAATATTTCTTTCAGCATTTTCAGAATGATTATATCCAAGTCCTTGTCTCACCGTATTAACAGTTTGCTTTCCTAATATCATATTCAACAATTTTTCACTTTTTGAATACTTATCTAAAGTCGTTGACAATTGTTGGACTTGTGTTTTGAGAGATTCATTTTCGTTTAACATTTGTGTGCACTTTTTAATAGAATTCTCTCTCCTAGTATTTTCACTCTCTTTTAAAATCATAATTTCATTTTCAAGTGATTTTATATTGATTTCAGATTTTTTAATTTCATCTTCGAATGTTGGACACTTATCACACTTAGGGATCCTTCTTTGATAGTTTTCAACTAATTGGTCAAGTTGTTCATTTAATTCTATCAAAGTGTCTTTTTGTAATTCAAGTTTGGCATATTTCTCCCTAAGTCGTTCAAAACAGCCATTCACTTCATGGAAATAAATAAGTAATTCAAAGTGAGTAAGTTTTGATACCTCGCTTGGCTCGTCATCGTCGCTATCAGTTATATTTCCATGAAGGCACATATCTGCTTTCTCACTCTCACTGCTAGAACTTTGATTATCTTCATCACTTGTATTCCACGTGGCTGCAAAACTTTTCCTTTTTGATTTCTTTTTAAAGTCGCGTTGATTTTGAGGACAATTGGGCTTGATGTGTCTGGGTTGGTTGCACTTGTGACAGATGATCTTTTGTTCTTCAGAGTAGTCTAGTGCTTTGGCTATTTTGCTTTTCGCTTTTTGAATTCGAGCTGAATTTCCATATTTGTAATTCCATCTTTTAAATTTCTTTATTAATAGCTCCAATTCTGCTGCTGCATCATCATCATCGTTATCATCATCACTTTCGGTTGTTCCTTTGAGCCCTATTGATTTCTTTCGAGTGTCACTTCCTTCACGCTCTTCCTTGAACTTTATTTCTAGCTCATAAGTGGTGAGATTATCGATGAGTTCTTCAACTTTCATCTGTTTTAAATCTTTTGATTATTGAATGGCAGTCACTTTTGATTCAAATCTTCGTGGAAGGACTCTGAGGATTTTTCGGACTATTTCCAATTCTGTGTATGATTTTCCAAGAGCTTTTGATTTATATACGATATTGGAAAGTCGTCCATGCATCTCTTTGACATTTTCTTCCTTCTCCATTGTGAAGTTCTCGTATTCGCTACTTAGCATGGCAAGGCAAGATTCTTTGACTTGAGATGTTCCTTCATGAGTCACTTCTAGAGTGTGTCATATTTCCTGCGCTGTTAGACAATGTGAGACACGATTAAATTCATATTGATCCAATGAACAGATAATAGAATTCATAGCTTTAGCATTAGTATTTTGTAATTTATTTTCTAGTTCGGTCCATTGTTCCTTTGATTTCTCTATTTCCTGATTATCTACAGTTATAGTTGGTATTCTATAACCTGTCTCAACAATATTCCATGCGTCAATGGTTTTCAGAAAAATTTCCATCCTATTTTTCCAGTAAGCATATTCACCATTGAACATTGGTGGTCTAACTATGGATTGACCCTCAGCAAAAGAAGTATTAAAAGAAGCCATTTTAAAAATTCAACTTTTTAAAATAAAAATTGGTTTTTGTAAAATCAAAGTTTTAAAACAAAAACGGCTTTTGTTCCTAGCTCTGATACCACTTGTAGGATCGATTTCACCCTAAAGGGGGGTGAATAGGGTGATGGTATAAATTATAAAAAATAATTGCATAAGCTTATAAAATAATTTCAACACAGATCACAGAACAATAGCAGCACAGATAATAGCAGAATAATAAATGCAGAAATAGAACGACACAGAATTTACCAGCTTTGGCAAAACCCTGCTACGTGCTGCCCCCAAGGTTTCTACTAAAAATTAGATAGTCAGACGCTTACACACGTAAACTTGTGACACCCTCTATCGACTAAACCTAACTCTACGCTCAAAACCCTGCCACAACTCATCCACTGAGTTGCGAATTCTCAAACTACGCCACGTAGTTTGTACCCTAGCCACACGACTAGAAATTTAAACAGTTTAAAGTTTAAAAACAAATTTAAACAGAAATTCAAAAATAAAAACAAAAAACCCAATTAAAAAATTAAAAAGCCCTTAAAATAAAGGCCGGCCCCCTTTTGATAATTCGGCCCGATCCACTTTTATATGTTTTGTTCGTTTCTGTGAATATGGTGGCCGTTCCTCTTTGCAGCTAAATTAGGGCTTCGTCCTTCTCTTTAGAAACTAGGGTTTTTGAATTTCGAGGCTTTCGACTGTAAACGCTCGATTGAATTATTGATTCGACGTTCCTTTGTCAATCGATGGTTTCCTTTGGTGCACTTCGACTGCTTCGAATTGATCGAATTCGAAAAGCTTCGGTATGTACTTTTCTACTCTTTTTGCTTTTCTGTTTGTATGCTTGAATTCGATAGATCTATGCCGATGATGATTGTTGCAATTTATAGGAGTTGAACTCCTAAATTTTCGTTCGTCCGATTTTTTCTATACTATGCTTTCGACCGATCGATATTACTTGGATGATTGAGATTTAATTGACTTATTCAAATTCGTATTTTTTGATACTCCTTCCCATGGCTTTGAAGTTTAACTTGGTCAATTTTCTTGCCCACGACGATTTTGAATTTGACTTTTTCATACTTTGATTTCGGTCATTTTTGGTTCCATGAATTTCTCGTTGACTTTGGTATACTTCCACGACTTCGTCATTTACATTGTTCATCTCTGCTTCATGTTCGATTATACTGCTTCGACCTTGACTTTGATTCTTCACTGTCTGTATTTGTGTCATCCTGGACTTGTACGGCTTCAAATTGAATTTGTTATAACTATTAAAGGCTTTGTAGTCTCACTTCAACCATATTATCATTGATTCATTTATATTGTTACTGCATATATTGTGTCTCTGACCTGATGGCATTCATGTGTACACATTATCACTTACATTTTTGTTACAAGTGTTGATGTGCATTCGTACTTGAATCCGTAACCTTTCTTGCATATAGTCTGGTTGCCTCTACTTGTGTGCTGGTTGAAGTTCTGATCTAGTTGTTATGCATATGTATACTTCATGCTTGATTTGGGTTCATATGTACTTGATGGTTGTAGCTTGGTTTGTGTTGTTGCTTGAGTCACTTTGTTGTAGCATGCACTATGTTTATGGCCATTGGTTCATTGTTATTGTCTCTGTCCATTTGCCTCTGGTTACTTTGAGCTTCACTGTGATATGTACACTTGAGTCATTTGAAGTTTGTTGTGCACTGACTTTGTGGTCTTTGCATGGTGGTCTTGTGGCACTGTTTACAGTCGTATTGAATTGAGTTTGATCTGATCATGTTTTCATCTGAGTGTTGTTAGCTTTGTGTTTGTTAACCACACATGTACATGCTTGCATCATTATTGATTTGTTCAGTAGAGTCAGTGGTTTGAGGCTACACTTCAGTTGCTTATATATGTGTAACAAGTGTGATGGTTTTTGGTAGTTGTTCATTGTGTAGCCTTGGTGTTTGTTGTTGCATTGAGTTGAGTCATGATTACAGTGACTTGACCTTTGAATTTGGTTTATTTTTCGAAATTTCACCTGAGTTGAATCCAGCTTAAGCTCGGATTTGACCTTGTGCTGAGAGTTGTGACATTTATTTTATTGCACTTGAGTTGAAACCGATAATTTGGGTTTGACTTGTGCTTACCTGTCCCTGTAACATTATCAAGTGTATATCGGTGTGCACGGCCTTGTGGCATGTACAGTGATACACTGTGCATATCACATTGTTCGTGTGTGATGAATTCAAATGTAAATGATGACGAACAACCCAAATAACTGAGGCAAATAATATTTTCAAAATCCATATTTTATTTTATATTGCAAAAATATTTCTTTTTCAATTTTATTGCGTTAGTGTATATTTTTGCAGATTGCTCAGATGCTGGATTCTAATTGGAATGAAGTTGAAGATAAATACGAGTATGAGTGATATGTAGTGAGGTCAACTGTAAATTGAATTATGATGTAATCAGAAATTGTATTGTAATTGAAATTGTATATGTATAGTGAGAGTTTGAATTTGTACTATTCAAAAATTGTAATAAATATTTGTTTGAATAAAATTTCCGTTTGAATTCAAATTCTGTGTTATTTAATTTTATTCAGCAAATATTTATTTCACTTGTGAAAAATAAAATAGTACATTAACAAATACATTTAAACGAATGTATATATGTTTATTATCATCAAACAAAAATCATATAAGCGCATATTCAACAAAAAATAAAGATGGAAATAGGAAATTCGAAAACTTATTATCAAAGAAATGTGGATATGAGATTCGAATTTTCTCTTAATCAAACTAATCTTCTCCGAAGTCTCTTTAACCATGTCGCGAGCAAGGCAATCCCTCTGTAGACTCTATACAGTATGAAAGTGGCTTGCATGGTCTTCCATAAAGAGCTTCGAAAGGTGCCACTCTAATGCTAGCTTGAAAACTACTATCATACGAGAATTCCACTAAAAGATGATGCTTCTCCCAAGTTTCTTCAAAATCAAAAATACACGTCCTCAACCATGTGTGCCTTACAATCTTACTAATTTCACTTTACCGTTCTTCTTTAGCCTGCTCACATGAATCAACATTCCTAGGTTCTCACAAGTGCCCTATACGCTTTATGGGAAACTCTATTATTACTTCCAAAAGTAATTATTGATGTCTCTTTTATAGCCTTACACGTTTTCCATCACTCCATAGGGAATTATTCCTATCTATTCCACTTTTAAGAGTTTGGTTTGGTATTTATCCTCTTATTTCAAACACATAGGCTTTTAAACTTTCAAATCCCAAAATCTTGGTCCTCAAAAGTGTTATCTTTAAATTTTTCTTAAATTCAAAAATGCTCGGTTGCTTAACATTTTATGTTTCCAGATTTTCATCCTTACATCCTTTTGAATTTACATTATTTCCCAAACCTAGAGCGAAAAAATTTCAAATTCTAAGTCCAAAACTTATTCCTCGCTTTCTTTTAAAAACCTTTTCAATTTTCTACAAAAATTGAATTTTCAAATTCTAATTTTATTAAGTTTTCATTTCAAAAACTTATTTACATTTTCACCGATCTATTTACTTTTAAAATATCTCTAAATAATCCTTATGTGATTTCAAAACATCTTCTTATTACACCTAACGGCCTCATACCATAATGTATTGGAACTACTTTCTCCTATGAGAAATTATTGCCTCTAAAATCTTCTATGAACCTTTTAAAAGAGGACTTCGTGTTTATGTGAAATTACAAGGAACTTATTTTATATTTTTTGAAATAGGCTATACAAAATATGATGCTCCCATACCTTGTATATCTCTTTCATGCATTCCTTGTAACTTGCACAATTTTTTTTATTGGTTTCATAGAAAATTATACCATTATTCTTTTCATTCCAATAGATTAAAGTATATTTAATTTGTATTCTCCTACGATAGAAATTTTCTAATATCTAACTTACTTTTTCTTTTCAGAAAAGCTTATTTTTAAAACTGTTTTAATATATCCATAGCCAGAAAACATTTTCTTATACTTATTTAAAAAATAAGTGTATTTTACATATCACTTCCATTTCTACTCTTAGAAATTATCTTTTAAAAATTCATTTTTGTTTGGGTTTAAAACCAATGTTGCGTAAAACACCGTTACTACAATCCAAAGATACTAGTGTATTGATTTAATTAAAAATAAATACTAATAACACTTACCTTCTATATAAAACATTTTCCTTAGGAGTCACTTACTATAATGGTAGAATTATAGTTTATGCTCCCTTCCTTTTTCATGAAAACATCTATTACAACAACAAATGTTGTAAGCTATGTTTTCGATACTTAGTACGCTCTAGGTTTTCATATTATAAATCTTTATTTACTTTCAAAGAAATTAGTGAGCTATATATGCTCTATAATTCTTCAAAAAGAATTTCACCTTTTTAATAAAATTTTCATCATATAAAAACTAATTTAAATTTCTTACTATATTCCCAAAAACCTAATATTTACTTTAAAATATTGACAATTATAATTTTTTTTCAATTCTAACCATTTCAATTTATTGGGTTAGACATAAAGTGGATTTTTCTACTTACTACCTTAAGAGTATCCTTCCTATACCTTGGAAATCTCATTCCCTTACTTAAAGACTTTTGTTCCTACACTCGTATTCTAAGGTACTACCAATAAATCTACTTATATGAAATGATTATAATTTCTACAATTATCTACACGTGGCTACCTCCTTTTCTATTGTACATCCCCAATCTTTGCCTACCACTCTTTGGATTTTCACAATCCAAGCCTAAATATACAAAACCGTTTATCAAACTCTTTCCATGTGTAGACCTTCTCTATCCTTATGCCAAAAGTGATACTCCTAGAACTTCGCTTTCAACTGAAGAATGTAAAGTGTACGAAGAATGTAACGACCCGTAAATTTTGATAATTAAATTTGTTAACTTAATAAGGCTTTGGTAATTAAATATTGAAAGGAATAGAAATTGGTAATTTGATAATGGAGTAATAACTAAAATGAATGGTAACATTTATAATTAAAGCTAATATTAACAATTTGGATGTAATTTATACTTAGTTATAAAATTGAATATATGGAAACAAATGTGAATATGGAATTTATTTAACGAAATAAAATTTAATGAATGGTAATTGAGTAAATCCATCGTTATGTAAGTAAATGTAACATTGGTCTGTAAACAATTATTATAAGTTACCAATATATTTAATCCGTTAAGTTGAATTGGAATTTATCGCAATAAAACTAAATTAAATATTATGTGATGTAAATTAAAATAATATTCAGAAATAATGTTAATTCTATTCATAAAGTGATAATTGGTTGAATATTGAAAATAGAAATCAAGATTTATTAATTTACTGTAATTTAAAATTTCAATAATTGGATTTATTGCAAATAAATGAAATTAAATATTTAGATATTACGTTAATGGGAAATTAAGATGAAATTTGAGAATATTAGTGTAATAAATCATGAACCAATGTAAATTTCATCCATTTAATAATAATGGATTGAATAATAGGATAAAAGGTCAATTAAATGGAATTATTGGACATTTGATTTATAATTTCTGGATTTATTGAGATTGGAAGTAAAGATGGAAATTATTAAAATAATTAACATTGAATTAACCTGAAAATTTGATTTAAATTGTTATAAATGTCTAAGTTACCAAAAGTGATACAATTTGTTAATTTTAGAATTTGGATTGAAAAGTGAATTGATTAGTTTAATATTAATTTAATTAATTAACTGAAAAATAGCCATTTTGGCCACTGACTCGGATTTCGACGAAACCAGTTTCATCGGATCCGTAACGGTGAATTATTATAGGTTTCAAGTTTCGTAATGATTGGGCTTGTCGTTTGATCGTACAGGCTCGAAACGCCTAAGAATCAATAAAATCGAAATCAATTTGAAATAACTTGATTTTAGCATAACTTCTTCAGACGATGGAATTTGGACTTGAAACTTGTTCCATTACATTTAACATATTTAAAAATATCTATTTTGATATATGGGTTCACACATTTTCGTTCCGGAGTCGGAATTGGCTTTTCGGGTCGTTATCATTCAATTTTCCAAACCAATCAAGCCCATTTGTTTCTATTAGGTTATGCCTATATATATATATATATTGTTATAAACCCTAGCAGTCTTTCTATTTCTCATTTCTGTATGTATAGAAATTTCTGTTGCTCCTCTTTCTCAATGGCAGACAAACCTTAAAATTCACAACCCAGTTTCAATATAAATTCAACCTAAAAATTCAAACTCCTCAATACATATCAAATTATATATTGATCTAAAGCTCTCGACGAGCGCATCTCAGATTTGAAATTCATTTTCCAATTTGAACCACGGTTTTTGTGCAAATTGAAGAACAAATCGCGGCCGTTCATCGAGTCGCGATCAACGTTTCCTGATTGTCGATTTGAAGGTACCGTTCTGTAAATAAGGCCGAGGGGAGTTCATCAGCGTGGATCGTTTGGCGTTTCGATGGTCGGATTACTCGCTAAAATTCAACTAGGGTTTGACATATGAAACGGCGGCTATGTACGCGAGGCGTCGATCGTGACGTTTGGGGTGGCCGATTGGGCGTAGCGTGGTCGCACGCATGGAGGTGGCTTCCAGGGTGGTGGCGATCGCCTCTGGTGCCATGATTTGCGGCACGGCGGCGATTTGTGAGGTAGTTTCTAGGTTTCGTGCGTTCTAGATGCAGGCTAAGGTAGGTGACGTGTCAGTGAGTAAGCGGCTGTTTGTTTTATCTTTTATTTTATTTATTTTTGAAATTCAATCGTTCTGATCTATATAACTTTAACATACGAGGTTCGATTTACGCGCAGTTTTCTCCGCCAGGATCGTATTGAAATTCTAGACATTTTGACGTTGGTTTGGACCGATTCTGAGACTGTTGGAATTTTGGGTTTAAATTGGATTTAAATTCAATTTAAATTCAAAAGGTGAGTGTTTTAGCCCACTTGCAACTTCTAAATTTTCTTATGTTTGTTAAATTGATTTATGATGTGATTAGAAATTTATTTATGACTGTTTGGCATATTTTGAATCATCATCTCAGTTTATTTGAATTTATTTTGATAAAATAGTTATTTAATTTATTATTGAATATAAACTGTCAGTAAATACCTGTTATTTATTATCTGTTGTATATTGATGTTATTGATTGAATTGGATGATGATTGTGATAAATGTTTGATGATTGATATTGGATGAATGGATGTTGTAATTTATATTTCTATAAACTGCAAGTTGTTATGGATTTTTATTTCATTCGGGATTGCGGTTTGAAATGATATGTAATCGTATTTATATTTTAAATTACAGATTGAAATGATAAATATCCGTATCACTTGGCCACAGGATTGAAATGATACGTATCCTTCATTTTAAGCCATGTATAATTTTTTTAATATAAAATAAGCTTAATAATAAGTTTGATTTTTATTGAGGATAATATGGTTAAGTATTTAAATTATATATTTATATAGAATTTATAATGATTTAAATAAAATTAAGGCTGGAAGATAAATTTGTGATCTATTTGAAATTGAATTTATTTAAGAATTAAATTCAAATAAGCTTGATGTGAAATGTATAAATTTTTTAGAAGGTATGAATTAATTGATCTTGGTTTAAGGTGAATTAAACGAATATTTCAAGTAATAATAAATTGTAGGAAATATTTAGTTATTTGTAATTTGATTTTTATTAAATGATGACGGATTTATTATGTTATATATTTCAAAATTAAATAATAGAAAATTGAATTGTTCAATCGGAATTACCAAACTTAGTTTTGAAATTGTTGAATACTTAAAGAAATATATTGAATTTGAAATGGTTTATTCTGTGGATCAAATCTGTTGTGAGATCGATAAAATTTGGAAAAGTTTATTTGGAAACTAAATCGAAATGAAATTTATGATTTGGGATTTGGTTAAATATAAAATGTAGAAATTCGAGTTGTTTTGGAATTGATTTGTGAAATTGAAGAAGCTATTGTATTATATAAAGTATTTAAAAATTTTAAACCATTTAAGTGGTCGAAGTTATGTTTCAAAGTTATGGATTTCAAAGTATTATGATTTGAAAGTGTTATATTTCAAGTGTTTTGATTTCGAAGCGTTATAACTTTGGAAGTGCTATGATTTTAGGAAAAGGATATATTTGAAATAAAAAAATGATATTATATTTATTTGAGTTTTTATAAAAATGATATCATATTGATTTTTTTTTTGAAACGGAAATGATATCATATTTATATGGTTTTGAAATGGATATTATATTCTGGTTTTGAAGTATAAGTAATTTTAAAATGTCCGTGGTGTTATAATAACGTTTGGTTGTTGAAGAGACCGGGATTGGAAGTTGTCATACTCTTTACCAACTCCGAAAACCACTTTAACAACTGTGTACGCGGTGGAGATTCCAAAATGAAGTAGGATGGCGGCGGCGTTCCTTTGAGGTAAATACGTGGACCCGACTCTCATGAGTTGGCATAAGGTGGCTAAAATAAGAGCGATCTCGGGCCAAGGAGGTAGCCCCTCTTATCGGACACACTCCATCGATATTATATTCTGACTTTGAGGTCTATTTGGTGTCCACTTTTGATTTTTGATTTGGGGGTGTGGCTCGAGGTGGGTGGTAGTAGCTGCTACGCATTACCACCAGCCCGTGTGCGTAATTGGTATATCTACCCTGGCATTGCCTTTTGCGCCATGTCACCAACCCTAGCGAGCCTTGTACGAGTTTGGTTTTCTCCCATAGCCTGTGTGGTATCCTCTGGTGGCTTCCCGATCAGAAGGGACTATGATACTGGATGGACTACTGGGACTATTACGTGTTAAGGGGGAGATTGGGTAACTCCTTAACGCTATTTAAAAGTAAGTTTATTTTACTGTAGACGTTATTATAATAGCAAAATATTATAGTAAATAGTTTAACGGATCCTTAGGGAATGTGAATCCCGAGCATCTCTTAAGTTACTATACTCACGTTAGACGCTGGATAGGAGATGTCAAATCCCGTAAACATCTCTGACGTCGTTCCACTTGTATTATTTACCGTGGATTTAACTTACATAAGATCTTTTAGTTCTGACTCAAGTGTTTTGTCTTTTCAATTCGCTCAGGTCAGTCTAAGCATTTCAAGGTTTGAAGAGCTTATTTCTGGAGGACGAAGACGAAGATTGTATTATTATTACTTACTATATTGTTCCACTTCATCACATTGTTCCGCTGAATTGTTATTTATTATTCTTGGGTATGTGTAACTCTGATTCTGTGTTGTATAAGTATAATTAAATGTTTTGTAAAACTGTTTCATGAATTGTTTATTTGATTATTATATTTTATTGTTCCGTTGTAAGATTCTGTTTTGTTTTTCTTTTTCTGCTTTTTCTTATTCACCCCAATAACAATCCGCCCATCTGTATGGTTTGAGTCTGACGTGTGTGGTTTATCGTCGATTTAAAGCGTACAAAAAGGAGGGATGTTACATTTGGTATCAGTGCTTAGGTTTAGCGATAAACCTTAGCTTTGTGGGGTCTGACTCTTTATTAATAGGGTAGTAATACCCTATGAAGATTCGTTGAGAGTATATATATGAGAGAGCATATTTGTTAGTGTTATAAAAAGATTTTTATATTGTGTTAATTTATTCTGTTTCGTATTTATAAATTTTGGTTGGTGCATAGGATGCTATGACATCAATAGGGATTTCTAAACACTTAATAGGACAGACCGACACAATATTTGTTTTGAATATAGGTGAATAAAATAATTATGCCTATTATATTTTCTATATATAAAATAATTTTTTTTATGAATGATATATTTGGTCGTAATATATATTTGTTGGTGGTAGTGAAATTTATAAATATTCGTTGTAAAATAAAATTTACAAATAAAAATAAAGAAAAAAAAATTGAAATTTAGAACTTAATTTCCGTGGTTTTTGAAAATTTCTTTCGAGTGATTTTTAGAATATAATAATAATATTAGTAGGAAGTATTTTCTGATATAAATATTTCAATATAATTTGAAAGAATTGTTTTAAAGAAACTTTGAAAAGAAATAAGTTATGTACTCCCCTCTTTGTCGTTGGAAAATAATTTCGGTGATGAGTGCATGCATCATCGACATTCGTTTTCGAGTTTCAAAGTGGGAAGGCCACTGTAGTAGTTTTACTTCGGATTTATTTTGATAAAGAAATGTAAATTTCAAATTGTTTAAATATGATTGGATATATAAATTGTAAGGATATACATCTATCTATTATTTTAAAATGATTTGAAATTTAACCCGGTATTTAGTTCTTAAGATTCCATTAATTAATAGTTTCAATTATTGTAGTGAAATGGAATGTAACCATTTAATAATTGGGACCTCTAATTAAAATAAGAGATTAAATGCTAGGTTATAAACGGAATTACAAGAAAGTTGAAAGTTGTAACCTATAAAACAAAAGATATGATTATTGAACATTAAATTAATTAAAAGAAGTGAGAAAAACCTGTATAACTTTCAACTACATTCTTAAAGCATATATATAACTTACCGAATATTAAAAGTTCTAATGTTTAATAGGGAAATGTAATAGGATATTATTCAAGTAAACTTATGTAACGAAAGTGTTCAATGAATTTCTTTTATAAATAAGAATCTGATGTTATAGTGGTTATAAGCTTAAGTTATAATTGAAATATTACTACAATAAAATGTGATAGAAAGTAAACATTGCAAGTAGATGACTATAAACTTAAGTTAATGAATTGAAACGCTAAGTAATCGAATTGAACATGAGCACTATTAATAAAAGGATGGAAATGAAACTGTAAGAAAAAAATGTAAATCAAAAAGATAAATTATTATATGAATGAAAAGGAGTTTAAACAATAGATGCTATGAAATGGAATTAAAAAGAATGAACTTGATCTATTGTTTGAAATGGTTGTTTTGGTTTATGAGTTATTTGGGTAAAAGATACTTTTAATTGCTTAGATGTATGAATAATCTATTGAGTTTTATCTAAGATTGTTGAGTAAATGGAATACTTCATAGTTATTTGTCGTTCTATGTGATTTATAGTGTCTTAACCCGAACAAACCAATTGTTTTGTTTTGCTTGAATGGTTGATTTGTATATGATGTGTATGCTGTTGGTTGTGAATGATTGTTGTTTATATTAATTTGTTTGTTAGTGGTTGAAACAACTTTAAATATTTCATTTTTATATAATTGTTAACCTTTTGGATTATATAAGTGAAATACAGGTTATGGAAGCAATTGCCACTGCTTTTGGTTTCATAATTAAGCGTTAATTGCCCGACAAATAGGTACGTTCTCGGAATACGGTTATAGCATTATTATATTATTTTTTTCGTGTTGTGATATATTATTTTGATATATTGTGATATATATTTTTATATTTGATATTATAATTTCTTCTGAGCCTTTCCGTACAAAGGAGACTCTGCCGAAATTTTCCGTAAATTTTGGACTTAGAAAATTTTTGAAAAATGTTTTCCAAACTTTATTAATTTGAATATAGAAGGTTTTAATGGTTATGAATTAGTAAATCTTATTTCAATTATTTTATTTTGTAAATTTATTTGTTTATAAAGTTAACATTTTAAATAAGATATATTGACTACTTAATTCCTTCTTTTCCCTTCTTTTCCTTTTCGAGGACGAAAAGTTTTGAGTGGAGGAGAGTGTAACGACCTGTAAACTTTGATAATTAAATTTGTTAACTTAATAAGGCTTTGGTAATTAAATATTGAAAGGAATAGAAATTGGTAATTTGTTAATGGAGTAAAAACTAAAATGAATGGTAACATTTATAATTAAAGCTAATATTAACAATTTGGATGTAATTTATACTTAGTTATACAATTGAATATATGGAAACAAATGTGAATATGGAATTTATTTAATGAAATAAAGTTTAATGAATGGTAATTGAGTAAAACCATCGTTATGTAAGTAACTGTAACATTGGTCTGTAAACAATTATTATAAGTTACCTATATATTTAATCCGTTAAGTTGAATTCGAATTTATCGCAATAAATCTAAATTAAATATTATGTGATGTAAATTAAAATAATATTCGGAAACAATGTTAATTCTATTCATAAAGTGATAATTGGTTGAATATTGAAAATGGAAATCAAGATTTATTAATTTACTGGAATTTAAAATTTCAGTAATTGGATTTATTGCAAATATATAAAATTAAATATTTAGATATTACGTTAAGGGTAAATTATTTGAGAATCTTAGTGTAATAAATCATGAACCAATGTAAATTTCATCCATCTAATAATAATGGATTGAATAATGGGATGAAAGGTCAATTAAATGGAACTATTGGACATTTGATTTATAATTTCTGGATTTATTGAGATTGGAAGTAAAGATGGAAATTATTAAAATAATTAACATTGAATTAACCTGAAAATTTGTTTTAGATTGTTATAAATGTCTAAGTTACCAAATGTGATAAAATTTGTTAATTTTAGAATTTGGATTTAAAAAGTGAATTGATTAATTTAATTAATTAACTGGAAAATAGCCATTTTGGCCCCTGACTTGGATTTTGATGAAACCAGTTTCATCGGATTCATAACGGTAAATTATTGTGGGGTTTCAAGTTTCGTTACGATTGGGCTTGTCATTTGATCGTACGGGCTCGAAACTCCTAAGAATTAATTAAATTGAAATCAATTGAAATCAATTTGAAATAACTTGATTTTAGCATAACTTCTTCATACGATGAAATTTGGACTTGAAACTTATTCCATTGTGTTTCAAATATTTAAAAACATCTATTTTGATATATGGGTTGACACATTTTCGTTCCGGAGTCGAAACGAGCTTTTCGGGTCGTTATCGTTCAATTTTCGAAACCAATCAAGCCCATTTGTTCCTATTGGGTTCTGCCTATATATATATCATTATAAACCCTAGCATTCTTTCTATTTCTCATTTCAGTACGTACAAAAATTTCTGTTGCTTCTCTTTCTCAATGGCAGACAAACCTTAAAATTCACAACCCAGTTTCAATACAAATTCAACCTCAAAAATTCACACTCCTCAATGCATATCAAATTATATATCGATCTAAAGCTCTCGACGAGCACATCTCAGATTTGAAATTCATTTTCCAATTTGAACCACAGTTTGTCTGCAAATTGAAGAACAAATCGTGGCCATTCATCGAGTCGCGATTAACGTTGCCTGATCGTCGATTTGAAGGTACCGTTCTATAGAGAGGGCTGAGGGGAGTTCATCAGCATGGTTGTTTGGCATTTTGATGGTCGGATTGCTCGCTAAAATTCAACCAGGGTTCAATATACGAAACAACGGCTGTGTATGCGAGGCGTCGATCGTGACGTTTGGGGTCGTCGATTGGGCGTAGCGCGGTCGCACGTGTGGAGGCGGCTTCCAGGGTGGTGGCGATCACATCTGGTGCCATGATTTGCGACGCGGCAGCAATTTGGTGAGGCAGTTTCTAGGTTCCATGTGTTCTAGATACAGGCTAAGGTAGGTGACGTGTCAATGAGTAAGCGGCTGTTTGTTTTATCTTTTTTTTTTTAAATTCAATCGTTCTAATCTATATAACATTTACATACGAGGACTGATTTACGTGTGGTTTTCTCCACTAGGATAGTATTGAAATTTTGGACATTTTGACGCTGGTTTGGACGGATTTTGAGACTGTTGGAATTTTGGATTTAAATTGGATTTAAATTCAATTTAAATTCAAAAGGTGAGTATTTTAACCCACTCAAAACTTCTAAAATTTCTTATGTTTGGTAAATTGATTTATGATGTGATTAGAAATTTATTTATGACTGTTTGGCATATATTGAATCATCATCTCAGTTTATTTGAATTTATTTGGATAAAATAGTTATTTAATTTATTATTGAATATAAACTGCCTGTAAATACCTATTATTTATTATATGTTCTATATTGATGTTATTGGTTGAATTGGACGATGATTGTGATAAATGTTTGACGACTGATATTGGATGAACGGATGTTGTAATTTATATTGTTAAAACTGCAAGTTGTTATGGATTTTATTTCATTCGGGATTGCGGTTTGAGATGATATATAACCGTATTTATATTTTAAATTACGGATTGAAATGATAAATATCCGTGTCACTTGACCATAGGATAGAAAATTATATACAGACAGCGTGGCCTATGTATAAAAATATTTTCAAATGATTTCTATGGTATCCTTGATTTTAATCCATGTATAGTTTGTTTTAATATAGAATAAGCTTAATAGTAAGTTTGATTTTTATTGAGGATAATATGGTTAAGTATTTAAATTATATTTTAATATAGGTTTATAATGATTTAAATAAAATTAAGGCTGGAAGTTAAATTTGAGATCTATTTGAAATTGAATTTATTTAAGAATTAAACTCAAATAAGCTCGATGCGAAATTTATTAAATTGGAAATTTTAGAAGGTATAAATTTTTATAACTTGATTTTGGTTTAAGTTGAATTAAATGAATATTTCAAGTATAATACATTGTAGGAAATATTTAGTTATTTGTAATTTGAGGTTTATTTAAATGATGATGGATTTATTATGTAATATATTTCAAAACTAAATAATAGAAAATTGAATTGTTGCATCGGAATTACCAAACTAGTTTTGAAATTGTTAAATAATTAAAGAAATATATTGAATTTGAAATGGTTTATTCTATGGATCAAATCTGTTGTGAAATCGATAAAATTTTGAATAGTTTATTTGGAAACTGAATCGAATTGAAATTTATGATTTGGAATTTGGTTAAATATAAAATGTAGAAATTCGAGTTGTTTTGGAATTGATTTGTGAAATTGAAGAAGCTATTGTATTATATAAAGTATTTTAAATTTTTAAACCATTTAAGTGGCGGAAGTTATGAGTTTCAAAGTATTATGATTTGAAAGTGTTATATTTCAAGTGTTTTGATTTAGAAGCGTTAAAACTTCGGAAGTGCTATGATTTTGGGAAAAGGATATATTTGAAGTAAAAAAATGATATTATATTGATTTGAGTTTTTATAAAAAGGATATCATATTGATTTGTTTTTTTGAAACGGAAATGATATCGTATTTAGATGGTTTTGAAATGGATATTATATTCTTGTTTTGAAGTATATAATATTTCGAAATGACCGCGGTGTTATAATAACGTTTGGTTGTTGAAGAGACGGGGATCAGATGTTGTCATACTCTCTGCCAACTTCGAAAACCACTTTAACAACTATGTACGCGGTGAAGATTCCAGAATGAATTAGGATGGCGGAGGTGTTCCTTTGAGGTATATACGTGGGCCCGACTCCTGTGAGTTGGCATAAGGTGACTAAAATAGGAGCGATCTCGGGCCAAGGAGGTATCCCCTCTTATCGGACAAACTCCTTCGATATTATATTCTGACTTTGAGGTTTATTTGGTGGTCACTTTTGATTTTTGATTTAAGGCTATGGCTCGAGGTGGGCGGTAGTAGCTGCTACATGTTACCACGAACTCGTGTGCGTAATTGGTATATCTACCCTGCCATTGCCTTGTGTGTCGTGTCACCTACCCTAGCGAGCCTTGTACGAGTTTGGTTTTCTCCCATAGCACATGTGGTTTCGTCTGGTGGCTTTCCGATCAGGAGGGACTATGATACTGGATGGACTACTGGGACTATTACGTGTTAGGGGGGAGATTGGGTAACTCCTTAACGCTATCTAAAAGTAAGTTTATTTTACTGTAGACATTATTATAATAGTGAAATATTACTACATAGTAAATAGTTTAACAGATCCTTAGGCGATGTGAATCCCGAGCATCTCTTAAGTTACTGCACTCACGTTAGACACTGGATAGGAGATTTCAAATCTCATGAACATCTTTGACGCCGTTCCACTCATGTTATTTACCGTTTATTTAACTTACATAAGATCTTTTAGTTCTGACTTGAGTGTTTTGTCTTTTCAATTCGCTCGGGTCAGTTTGAGCATTTCAGGGTTTGAAGACCTTATTTCTGGAGAACGAAGATGAAGATTGTATTATTATTATTATTATTTACTATATTGTTCCACTGCATCACATTGTTCCGCTGCATTATTATTTATTATTATTTGGTATGTATAACTCTGATTCTGTGTTGTATAAGTATAATCAAATGTTTTGTAAAACAACTTCATAAAATGTTTATTTGATTATTATATTTTGTCGTTCCGATGCAAGATTCTGTTTTGTTTTTTCTTTCTCTGCTTTTTATTATTCACCCCAATAACAATTCTCCCTTTTGTATGGTTTGAGTCGGATGTGTATGGCTTATCGTCGATTTAAAGCGTACAAAAAGGAGGGATGTTATATTTGGTATCAGACCTTTGGTTTAGCGATAAACCTTAGCTTTGTAGGGTCTGACTCTTTATTAATAGGGTAGTAATACCCTATGAAGAGTCGTTGATGGAATTCTATAGCTAAATAAACTGGGAGAATAACGAAGAGCCAACTAACTGGTTAAAAAGATCATCAATCCTAGGGAGTGGATATCGGTTCTTCTTTGTGAGCTTATTTAATTCTCTATGATCAATGCAAAGTTGAAGAGAACCATCCACCTTAGTACCAAAGACGACTGGTGCTCCCCACTCCAATATGCTCCTCTTTATGAAACCCTTCTCCAAATGCTCACAGATCTGCTTCTCAGTTCCATCCTCTCCTAAGGTGCCATGTGCCTCATAGGTAATGCTATTGGCATAACATTATCAGTCAAAAAAATCTTGAAGTCAATCTCTCTTTTAGGGGGTATTCCTCTAACCTCCTCAATGACGTCCGAAATATCTCTGTCGACAGGAACAAAATCTAACTTTGACGATGAAGAATAGAGGAAATAAAGGTAACTCAACATGACTGACCCTTGATGGTCACAAGAAACCTCGAGAGTCCTACTGTTACATGTCTCTAGTCTATAGACTCTCCTCTCACAATCTAATATAGCTCTATATGAGGATAATCAATCCATCCCCAAGATGATCCCATACCCCGAAAATCCTAATACATAGGCATCACAGTCAAATTCTACGCCTAGGATAAAAATTTTCAAACCCCTACAAACCATAGACAATTGTGCCAATCCTCCTATGGGGTTTGAAACAGCAATGGGGTCTACTACTAAAAAGATGTCTAAGTGTAAACAATCTACCAAAGAGACAGAGGCAAAGAGTGTGATGCTTTAGGATCGAAAAGATTATGAATGGGAAAATCAAAAATGGAAACCAAATTTTCATACCTCGATCCGGTCCACTGCTGGAAGGTGTTGCATCCAAAGCCTAAATCTACACTACAGGTGCACTCGCTCCCTGCCCCATCTTCTGAGGACAAAACTTACTAAGATGACTGGTTGTCCACAGTTGTAACACTTCTTCACATTCCCTCTCTTGTAGTCTTTTGCATAATGACCAATCATTCCATAGCGTTTGCATCTCCCACTTTTCTTGATTCACTTATGAGGCCCTCCCTCCTTCCTCTTGTCCTTATCCTTCTTGCCTTCCCCCACTGCTTCTTAATGCTTGTAGGAATCTCCTCAAGCTCTCCCTTCAGCTGCCAAGATGTAGGTTGACCACTCTGTCGGTCCTCCAAACCTAACCGACTAAACCTTTGCTCCATATTCTCCAACCTAGCTTACGTCTCCTTTGGATTCTCCATGCTAGAAAAAGTTCTGCCTCCTATACTAGCGAAGTGCTTGCATAGCTTTTAAAAATCAGCTGGTGTAGGTGGATTAAAGGGATTTCCACCTACCGGTGTTGTATTGGGCGCTTGCCCATGCACCTCTGGTACCATAGCTCTACGGAACTAGTCAGCCATACTACACAAATAAAAGGAAGCTTAGGCCGAAATGAATCGAAAGAAGGTTGAACTGGACTTCGAGAGAATTTTTATAAAATCTCTTTCACACTTGAATACTATTTCTAAGAGTTTCTTTTCTAAAAATACTTTTAAAAAGTTATTTTGAAAAATACTATTTTCAAAACAAATTTTTAGGAATCCTGTAACCTTAGGCTCTGATACAAAATGAAATACCCACACCCCTTAGTATACCCAAAAGGACACAATAGAGAGCGTGGTGCATTGTAGGTATAAACTGAAACTAACAGAGACTAAGATTCACACGACAGAAATAGGTAAAAACAGCAGAAATAATTTAAATAATAACTAATTTTGAACAGAACTTCATAATTGCTTTAAAAACCAAATAAGTCACCAAATACCAAATACATCACGTGTCAAAATACAATACATATATGTCTTATGAAATCAAAGAAAACCATAGTATCGAAAATAAGAGTACAACTATTCCCCAACATATGCCAGTATAAGTAAAGAACAAAAAGCTGAAAAAGAAGTGGAAGTACATAGTGGAATCTCCTTCAAAGAAATCTCCAAGTAGTTGCAACCAACTGTCCTCTTACTTGATCGCCTATGGGGGTAAACGGGGAAAATAGAGGAGTGGATCAGACTAAAAGTCTGGCGAATGGTAGTAATTACTAGAATCTTTAAGCAAAGTAAAAGTAATAGACCTTACAACAGTTCTAGTATATATAAAGGAAAGAAAGAGAATAGGAATAAAAAGAAATAAGTTGGAAGTAAATAGAATTAACATAATTGATTAACATTGATTATTTGCAATTGTTTCCAATAGCTTCTTTGATTAGGCTGAATTCCTAATCTTATAATTAGGCTGAAATCCTAATTCTACCCTTTGATCGGATTGCTACTTCATAGACCTTACTGCGGACTAGACGCTATATGACTCCCTACACAGAAATGGTGTCTACGAATGACACGCAAAGTATCTACTATGGACTAGACGTTATATAGCTCCCTACACAGAAGGCAACGGTGCCTACGAAAGGCACACAAACTAAGCGCTTGGAACTCATAACGATTTCTAAGCACTCAAATGGAAGTCACATGCGTAACCACCACCATGCCCATGTTACCTATTGTTCTAACTATTCGGTCTTCTTATTACCTCAAGCTCCAGCATAAGCGTGCCCCGCATCCCACTTCAGGCTAATGTGAGATTACCGTGTCCATAGAAAATAGGGAAAATGCTGTTGGTACTGGCCCATCATCCAAACAATATCTTGAGCCCCTTGCCCAAATCCCCATGATTTGGACTTCTACTTATTAATCAATTACTACCATTATTAGCATAAGCGTGCCCCTCATCTCACTTCAGGATTATGTGAAACACCGCGTCCATAGAAATAATATGGGAATGCTATTTGGTACAGTCCTACTTTAATTATTGTTTATTAACTTAGACAAATAATTTCAATAAGCCTTTACTTTTGTTCTTGCTATCTATGCTTATTAATTTATCCTAAGTCTTAAAATAAGCTTCATTATGTTCTTTTTCTTATTACAACCTACGTTATAACCAAGGTCTAAGTGCAAAAATAAGCTTCTTTCATCTTATACTCTATTTAGTTATAATTCTAGGTTATAATTAGGCCAATTATATTTAATTAGTCAAATTCTAACATTAATATCATAATTAGGCTCAATTTCAGTTTTAATTCTATTTTTATTACAGTCTTTATAATTTACATCTTATCTTCCATTATTTCAGTATACATATAATTCCAATCCATATCTGCGTTTAATCTACTCTAATCCATACGCGAAGAAGATGGAGAAATAAAAGAAAACTGAAAAAAGGAGAAAAATCCAAAGCATAGGAAAATGATGTAAAGAATGCATATATAGCAGTAAATAAATAAAAATATTGTAAATAAACTATCATTAAATGAAAAAGCTATAATTAATAGAATTAAACTGAAATTAACTGAAAAAAATAGCTAAAAGAAATAGACTGAAAATAATTCTAAAAACTGTAAATAAATTGCTAAAAAGGTTATTCCAAAATCGTATTAAAACTACAACTATTGAAAACCATATTATTTTAAATTACTTAAAAATCAAAATAATTAAAATCACTCATCTATGGTCCTAAGCTCCTCCCTTTTGGTCTTCCTGGATCCACTTAAGGTATTAAAATATTTTTATTAAAAAGATTCTTCCCTTGGAAAATTATTCCTTTGGGTCCTTCCTAAAAAGGTGAACCCAAGCGGAGAAAATATAGAATGAGAAAAAGTGTATGGCATAGGGTTCTATTTAAGGCGTAGAAGTGGATTTCGGACCGTTGGATTTAAGAATTGAATAGGATGCAGCCACGTCATAGATTGAATAGGAGCCATCGGATGCATGAACGGAAGGACCAATTTGGTTAAAAGAATGCAAACGACGTGTACAACGTTTGAACGAACGAAACAAACTTTTATTCATTCAGAAGAGAGGCGGGTCGACCGGGCGGTCTGCCGCCCTGGTGCCTAGGTCGACCGACCGGTCGACCTTGCCTCTTTATTTTTATTTTCTTCTGATTCTTCTTTATTTTTGTTTAATTCATAACTTGCTCATATTAGCTCGGATTCTGACATTCTATATATGGAAATTGAACAAAAAATTACCACAGACATAATAATGCAACTCCCATAGCTCAATTCTGATAATTTCACAAAGTAATTTTATCATCTTATTAATTATCAAATTAATTTTTATGGGTTAAATTTTTTCGAGTTGTTACATTATGCAAAAACTTTTGATACACTAAACTCAAATTTTGCTTATATGATACTGATATTTATCAGCTTTTTTGAACGTATGGCATATGCATATATATATATGTGTGTGTATATGTATATATGTATGTGTGTATGTGTGTGTGTATGTATATATATATATATGTGTGTGTGTGCGTATAAGCTCTGATAAACACACACACATACATGTATAAAAGTTCTGATACATGTAAGAAAGATTTTGATTTGAAATGCACGACTTTAAAATGACTTCCGATACATTAACTAGATTTTCATTTATGATATGTATATCAATCAAATTTGAAACATACGTGCGTATACACATGCATACATATGTATGTATATGTATATATGTGTGTGTCTGTGTGTATATATGTATGTGTGTGCGCGCGCACGCACACGTTTTTTAGTCCATGTATATGATGGTTTTTATGTATGTTTATAGCTATTACAATACATATATTCATCGTTTTTTATGTATAATTAATGAAAAGGGTGATTTTTTTTGAAATATAACGGTGGATTTTATTTTATATTTGACATGTAATATTATATTCTCAACAGATTAAGTGAATGTGTTTCAAATTAAGCATTGTCATAATCAACAAAAGGTTATTAAGATACTTTAAATTAAATGGAATTCCTCAATTTATAAATGTATTATGAAAGAGCTTAAAAAGTAAATAGATTATAAAATGCTCCTTTGACCAAAAGACACTTATGATGCGACAAACCACATTTTAGAATCAAGTCTACCATAAACCACAAAAGTCCAACTCAAACAATCCAAAACACAGATAAACAATGGGGTCTACTGTAACGACCCGCCATTCATCTCCATAGAATGACGCGTCATTAATAAGAAAGAAAGGGATAGGAAACAGAAATAAAGAGAAGAAAGAAGAAACAACACATCAGAATCTAAACAGTGGAACGAATAAATTATATTAATAACATAAAATATTACATAGTATCAACAACTATCAGAGTTACACAGCTTATACATCACATACTAGACAGTTATAAACACCTGTCTAGTTATTACAACTCAATACAACATAGAGAAAACACAGAGATACCAAACACAGTGGAACACTATACATCTACACGCCGAAGCCTCCTGCTCCATTGCTCCTTCACAATGCGTTAAAGCTAACCTGAATCTTCATCTCGAATCTGAAAGTACTACCCCGTTAACTCGTATTGGAATCACCCTCAGAGTTTAACGACGGATAGCCCTAACACCTCGAGTCTTCACTCTTTACTTGAGATTCACGACCTATCGTTAATTTGGATCGATGTGGTTTTCGGATATCCAAATCAGGAAACCAGATCCCGATCTCATCGAAATCCAAAGTGTGTCTTTTAAGGCCAAGTTGTTTTAGAGTTTAAAATAATTCAATACAATTATCTATATACACACAGATAGATAATTCACAGATTCACAATAGATAATCACTTATTATTGATTAATTAGTCTTAATTAATAAATCTTAATTATATCATTAATTATATTAATTAATGATCCTTAATTATATTTAATTAGTTATCTTATTTAAATTAATTACATTAAGTAATTAATCTCAATTTAAACCATAATTATTAATCACCTTTGATTAATCTCATTCTGTAATTAACGACCTTAATTACTTCATCAAATTAATTACTCCTTAGTTAATTATCTTTAATTAATCCCTTGATTAATTATACTAAGTAACTTAATCCAAATTACTTCCACAATTAAACCATCTTCCACTAATTACATCCGGTAGTTATCATTAATTACTTCACTAAGTAATTACATTCCATTAATTACATTAAGTAATTATTTACCAAAGCATCTAGTGTTTAACTTGATTAAACTTAATTAACTAACTTAAACCAATTACATTTAAACTTAATTAATTACATTAAGTAATTAATTCCTTAATTACTTCCATTAAGTAATTAAACTTAAACAATTTCTCAAATGATTATCTTTAATTAATTAACCTAATTAATTATTAAAAATTAATCATATTAATTAATTGTTAAATAATCCTTAAGTTAATGACCTTCATTAACTATTAATCATGCTTTAATTACATTACTTCTTAATTAATCTCTAATGATAAATAAATCTAAATTATTAATTTATAAATTAAATAAATAAGTCATTCCTTAATTATCTTATTCATTTAATCATTTTAATACCTTAATAATCTCTAAGATAATCCATTTCTTTATTAATGACTTCATTAATATTAAAGTGTATTTAAAACATTACATTTTAAATTTAAATTCAAATTCCATTTTGAGTTTAAGATTCAAAATGATTATTTATTTAAACAGTGGCCAAATTTAAATTTAATTTACAATCCTTTAAATAAATGTAAATAACATTTATTATGACATATGAAACTTATATAAGAAAAGCCTTTAAACTAATTTACTTAATTTTATTTAAAAATTAAGCTTTTAAATACATTACTATTTAACTTGCAAATTCAAGTTAATAAATCATTTAACTTCCATTTAAAATCCTTTTATAAAAGAACTCTATCAAAAATCAAGTTTAAATATTTGTTTGAAAACAAATTTACTTTTAAAAACTATTTTAATTTAAACTTGTTTTAAAAACATTCAGAATTTAAAATCTTATTCAAATACCCAGATCTGAATTCAAGAAACTTGAATCCAGTATTTATTTTAAACATTTGATTTTAAACTTTGATTTAAACTTGTTTTAAACCTTGATTTAAAATGCTTTATTAAAAATCCAAATTTCATTTTAAAACCTTAAGATTTAAAAGCTATTTGAAAACTGAACTTAGCCTTTGAATTTAAAACACTGTTTAAATTATGTTTCAGATTTTAAAATAAAATTCAAATTCTAGAAAACTGTCAGGTTTTTAAAAACTTGAAAACCCACTTTAAATATTTTAAAACTTTTAAGATTCAAAGTCATTTGAATCTATACTACATACTAGATTTAAACTTGTTTAAATCTATCATTACAACTTTTGAATTCATTTAAATTTGGTCTAAATTTAAATTATAGACAGGTTTTATAAATTTTAAATTGTCAGGTTCGAAAACCTGTATCACAAACTTGACCCGTGCAACCCTTCAATTACTTCGAGTCCACCAACAAAATACTTCGAGCAACCCATCAACTTTCTTCGAGTCAATCACCATTAACTCGAATACAAGAGAGCACCAAGCTACCTCACCACGACACAGCGCACTGTGCACATGCACCAGCATCGCAGCTAACACCGACCATATAAGAAAAAAAACATAAAATCTCGCAGCGGAGTGACAAAATATAATAATCAAATAAACAGTTCATGAAGCTATTTACACTATACATTTGATTATACCTTTACAACATCAATCAGAGTTATACATACAACAGAGAAAAAGTAAAATAATGCAGTAGAACAACATGATGCATGAGAATAATACTAGTAATATAACATACAAAATCCTTATCTTCATCCTTCAGCATAATATTATCTTCAATACACTGAAAACTCAGGGCTGACCAGAGCATAAAGTAGAACAATACGCTCGATTCAAAACTAAAATATCCTTATGTAAGTCAAATCAATATCACATATAACGGCACTGTAATAGCGTCAGAGATGTTTACAGAGTCGTACGTCTCCTATCTAGTGCATGATATGAGTGCAATAACTTAAGAGATGTTATGGGATTTTTGATCTCTTAAGGATCTGTCAAAATATCTATATATATATATATATTGTATAATACGCTATATACGTAATGTCTAATCAATAAGATAAATATTTTTCTAGCGTTAAGGCTTTACAATAATCCCCCATAATGCGTTTTTAAGCATTGGTGTACAATTTGCATATAACACCCTAGTAGAACGTCGGGGGATAAAGATGCGCCATGTTACGACAACACTAAACCAAACTCGTAGTAGTCTCGTATAAGGATGAAAGTACGAAAATACACATGAGGCAATGCCCAAGATTGGATACTACTAGTTCAGATCGCATGGCTAGTGGTAAGGCATCGTAGCCACGACCACCCACCGCGTCCATCCATCCCATATCGATCAAAAGGAGGCCATTCCAAATCAAGGTGCTCCAATCGAAACCAACATCAAGGGTAATAATATGAACCGAGTCCAAAAATAAAATCAAAGAACAGATATCCGCAACTGGTAGCTACCCTCATTGGCCCTGTCAAGCTATCCTATTTTAGTCATTTCAAATTGACACAAGTATTGGGGTTGTCCCTCATCGTTCTCTTTCTTCAAATCCAGCAACGTACACCAAATCCAACCACTTCATTCTGGAGTCTCCTCCACGTACAGTTGTTAAAGTTGTTCCAACATTGACAAAGAGTGTGCCAATAATTGGTCCCGATCTCTTTAACAACCAAACATCATTTTACACATCGTTTGGTCTTTTAGTTTTCAAAAATGGTTCATGCTTGATATCATAATATCATATTAACTTTAAAATATTCTTCATTTCAAAATAATCATATTTACTTCATATGTCATTTCGCTTGAAAATATCATTTCATTCGTATTTCTATTTCGAATTTCAACTTAGGTTATAACTTCACTTTAACCACATTCATGTTTTAAATCAATAATTTAAATAAACAGTTCCCAACTTTAATCGGTTTGAATTTTGAAAATAGTTTTAATAATTTAAATAGTTAAATAGTTTAAATAGTTTAGGGATTGAATACAGTTTGATATAAAATAGTTTGAATCTGGGAAATGGTTTATTATCAAAATGGTTTGAAAATAAAAAAAATTTGAAAATTAAAAAAAATGAATTTTAAAATAGTTTATAGTAAAATATTTATAGTGAAAATAGTTTCAAATTTAAAACTGGTTCTTTCCATTTCCGATAAATCTGGACTCCGGTAGAATTTCAACCAACCAATTCAATTTCAAATCTTCCAAGTCAATAGACTCAATTTCGATTTCGATTCAAATCAACTTCAATTTCGATTCAATTCAAATTAATTTCGATTTCGAATTCAATTCGAACTAACTACAATTTCGAAATGTTTTAACTTCAAATTCGATTTAATGGTTCAAATTTATATTCAATTCTTATTTTAAACAATTTCAATTTATATAAATTTCAAGTCCAATTTCCATTTATCGCTTTAAATCACTTAAATGGGATTAAACTTCAATGTTCAATTTATGGTTTAAATCTTTGAAATAATTAAATTTCGAACCCTAATTTTAATATCCATTTATATCACTTTTACTTAGATAAATTCGAAGTTCAAGTAAAAGTTCAAAACTTTAAAAAAAATTCAATTTCAATAATTCAAGTCATATGTTGAATATAACTTCCAATTCCAAAATAATTTCTTTAAAATAATTTCTTTTAACCAATTTTGATTTCAATCTTTGCAAACTTGAATTCGAAATTAAATCAACTCTCATAAATTAAATTTTTTATTCTTTAAAACAATAACATTTAAATAAATTCAAATTCAAGAATTTAAAAATATTTAATTTAACCATTCCGGTGTCCCTATGTAATTTTATATCTTATTTCGTTTTTAATTTCGGGGATGGATATATATCATTTCAACATATTTCTTAATTTATTCGATTATAATTCAAATAACAATTTATATGCTGTCTAATAAGATACAGGGTGATAACATTATATATATATATATATATAATAAATAAACATCCAATCATCCAGTATATCAACTAATAGCATCCAATCTCAAATCAACATCCAAATCAGCCAATAAATCACAATAGTTAACTAGTTAGCAATATCGGGTGTTTAATTAGAAATTCAATTTCAAATCGATTACAAATTCCTAACAGTTCAATTCATATGTCAATTTAAATGTCAGTTTAATTACCAAAAAACAGTCAATAAAATAAATCACTTCATGATTTTGATTTAACTAATATCAGAATATTTTAGTATTTCATGAGCGGTTTAAAGAAGACCTTTATTTGAAATTGAAAATTTTGTAAAGTCAAACAAATACGAATCAAACTCCATGTCTTAGATGACTTCGATACGAATCCAATGTGACTTGTTTCGCTCGAATCTGACCTCATGTGATAATGTTACGAATTAATCAACATTCGATATAAACTTAAATTTAATTAAAAAATAATAAAAATTAAACTTTACACTTACTTAGCTCTTCCTCATCCTCTCTTGGCTCACGCATTCCAAAGGACAAGCATTTTTATTGAATCGCGCGCCACCAAAAACGCCCACAACCATCGCGATTGCGCATGCCACCTACCACCTCGTCATTCGCCGCCTTGCTATGCTCGTTTGGACGAGCCTCGCCACTGCCTCGGTCGACGATAACTCGATCCAACCGGTAGTTAAGCTCGTATCATCGCTCTCTATATTTCCCTAGTTGATGTCGAAGGTAATTCGGTCCATAGAGGCTCCGATGATTATCGATCGTTGGATCGTTTAGTTTAATGGCGGCTGAAATTATTTAGGGTTTGAAAATAAGATAGCCAAGTCCTTATATAGACAGTTTTCGTGAAGTACTATTCATCCAAAAAAATTTCTAACTCCAAACGAAGCGTGCCGCCTAACATTCTATATGTTATACCTTTATTCCGAGCACAATGGAACATATATCGGGAGCAAATTCCATCGTATTTAGAAGATAGCTTTTCAAAATCGAATTATATTAATTAAAGTTCTGAAAATAAATTTTACACATTTCAAGCTCGCATGACCAAACGATAAGTCCGATCGCTACGAAACTTGAATCCTATATTAATTTACTATTATGGATCTGATGAAACTGGTTTCGTCTAAATCCGAGACAGTGCTAAAAAAGTCTATTTTACATGTTAATTAAAACAAGTCATTTTCCAAAATCAAATTATTCGTTTTAAATTTGATTTTAAAAGTCCACTATCTTCATACATATTTAGATAAAATTTAAATCAATGAAATTGTTTTCATTCACATTGAATCTCAAGTTCGGTTATTTAAACAATTCCAAATATTAAATATAACAATTGAATTGTCAAATAAATCACTATATTTGAAATATAAGTTATTTAACTTACAAAATTTTCTTTTAAAACGAACTCAAATAATAAAAAAAATACTTCCATTTTACAGTAATTCAACATCTTTGCAATTATTGTATAAAACAAAAGTTATTCATTTCTTACCAAATAACTGTTTTCATATTTCTGAAATTTATTCTTATCAAAAATACAATTTCATATAAATAAACTTATGCTTTTACTTTTAATAAACGTTCATTCGATTCTTTATTAACTTAACATTGATTAATTCAATATCTGTTATCAATTACTTACAATTCAATATCATTTGATTTACTTTCTAACATAAGTTATTATCTTTTATCTTATTGAATTTTGTTATTTAAAATGTTATCTAAGTTCATATCCAATAAATTACATTAATAATCATTAGATTTTTATTTCTAACCATTTTTGTTCACTAACTATATTAAATTTAATAGTTTAAAATAGTTAAACATTCGGGTCATTATAATCTCCCCCACTCAAACTTTTTGTCCTCGAAAAGAAAATAAGCAAGGAATCTAACATTTGATATATTTTACTCAAAATAATCAACAGACAAAACATAAAATCTATTTTCCAAAACCTTTACCCTGCTTCCGCTATGCCAGTCTGATATCGGATTTTTTGTAAAATAAGTTATAAAATTTTAAATCTTAAAAATTTTCTAACACTCGAATTTACGGAAAACTTCGACAACATCTCATTTGCACGACTCGATCGAAGAAATTTACAACACATATATAAAAATATACATATCATCTAGGTAATGAGGCATCCCGTAGGGAAAAATATAAATGTAAGGTATTCAATCAGAGATATGTATCTTATTATTATTAATATGAGCGAGTTCATTCATATTAAAGCTAGCTAAAGTATGTCAAATCGCATATACATCCATACGGTCTTCATATGTACCTATCTCAACTCAAGTTTTAATATTAGTCACTTATAATAAGATATAGAAAACATGCATGAGTTTAATAGAACTATATAACATGAATTCTTAATCTGAGCCATAAGAATAAACACTAATGCACGACATAACAATCATATGTAACCAAAACAATTTATAACAATGAATTGCAACAAAAGAAACCATTGAACAATTGATATTCATTTAATTCAACCAAACTATATCAATTTACGTTATCCAATGTCAACAGTTTATTTATACACTATCATCTCTTATTAACATCCATTCTTTATTAACATTTAATTGATTTACTTTCAAATTATTCACATCTATTTCATTTACATTCAACTTATTCTAATTTCAAATATTTCACTTTATGTTTAACACATTTCATATCAAATCATTCATGGACCATTTCATAAAATCATTTTATTAATTCATTTCATTTAATAAGTAAAGATTTTTAATTTACAGAGAATGTAAGAACTGAACACTAGGTTTCTTTCCAAATCATTTTGAAATAATACACACACACACACACACTCATATATTATATATATATAAAATCATATTTAGAAATTGTAAATCAATATATGTTTATCAAACCAAATGCATGGCAAAGTTACTAAGTGGCCTCTCCCACTTTGAAACTCGAAAATGAATGTCAAGGATGCGGCCATCATCACCGAAATTATTTTCCAGCAACAGAAGAGGTGAGTATAAGACTTACTTCCTTTTAAAATCGCTTTGAAAAACTTCCATTCGTAAATATTTTTGAATAATACTAATATTATTTTCAAAATCTTAGAAAACAATTTCAAATGCATCGGGATTTATGTTCTCAAATTCTCAGCCTAAATTCGTTCTGGTAACGCCCTAAAATTTTTGACCCCGAAAATTCGACACTAATACGTTCAATGTAGAAGTGCCGAGCAATCGAACGCCGGAAATCGCAGATTGTTAGGGTAAGAAGAAAACGTGGTAAAAGAAGAAACAGAAAACAACAGCATTGAATCTCACAATCGCATTGGATAAAAATATAATATCAAATAACATCATTTATACAAAGAAAAGCTGTAATTGTCAATTTACATACAATATATCAGAGTACAATCATTCACAAATAAATTGGACAGTTGTAACAACTTGTCCCTGACTACTATCAATACAATCTCAAATACACAACGGAATATACTCCATACGTTCCTGCCATCCAGCATGCCTCCTGAGCTCCAGAACATCCTAACCTGAAAATCTGTAATACTCGATCTGACCCGAGCATAACATTAAAGTAACACCCGAGTCAGGCTGGAAACCAGCATGAGTAAACCCATATAACTTGAAATACTAAGTTATAAAACTTCTTTGAAAACCAGGGTAACTCGTACCTCAATACGAGTTCTTATCTTACTATAGCCAAACATTTATTTTACAAAATAAATCTAAGACCGTTACTTAGTTTAAATGGCCAAGTTCACTTAATTTATTCCATCCCAGCCCATTTGATTTTATAATCAAATCTATAAAGATTTATAGATTACTAATCGAAGGGGTTCCAGATATTGCTGATATCCGACCCCGATCTCTATGAATCCAAATGCCATCTTTTAAGCCAATGCAAATCAATTTATCTTCAGAATGTTATATTCACACGGAGATTCAACATAGATGACTATTCAAATAAATGTCTCACATTTATTAACAGTTCAATCCAAAGTATTTCATATCACATAACATCACAGATTATTAGACTAGAGATATTAATCAATCAAATCATTCAATATAATTAATCAACCATAAGCAATATTAATTAATATCACAATTTATAATTAATTTAATCACAAAATAACTTAATTATAACGACCCTAACTCGAACTTCGAAAATTGGCACCGAATATATCACCTATATTCAAATACCGCAGATTCAAACGTCGAATCTGGTTCGTCGGAGCTTATAACACATTAAGTATAAAAACGCAGTGGAAGAAAGTACAAATATATCATACAAATATATCATACAACTCCAATGATACAATATCCAATGATATACAACAATGATCACAAATACATATCAGATATCTGCAACAACACAGCGGAAACACAAAGGCACCAGCAGCGGAAATAACTTGAACTCCAAAAGGAACTCCAATATTTGCAACTTCATCACAAATCTCTAATCCAAAGATAGCTTGAACCAAAAGTTCGAACCACCATCAACATAGAAGTGAAGCAACTCGATCCAAATGCGATTGCCAATATCCAGAGATTGAACACTATCAAATCTACACCTACTATTCGGTTATCTTAAAAACCCAACTCTAGACTGCCCATGTGGAAAATTATGGGTACCCAGAGTTCAGGAAGGAAACAATAAACTCCGAGTCAGTTATGGGACTGGTATGAGCAAAAAAAAAGTTTATGTTTATTAAAAGCAAATAAAAGATTTTAAAAGAAATCCGCAATGCTTTTTGGAAAATGAAACTACCATAAGGCCTCTCGCCGCACACACAATGCAAACGTAGAATTAGAGGAGATTTCTCCTTATGATAGTCAAACATGCTTGATACACAAAAACCTTTTGATATTATTATTAGTGCATAGTGGAAAACATTTGCAAGTATAATATTAATCTTAGCAAGCATAGACATTTCGAACTATGCCTACTATGGCTACCATCTCAACAGTGGTGACCACCATAAGTAAATGGCAGGTTCTACAACTAAAACTGTACAAGGTGTGTATTGGTGATTTGATTTCCAACAAATGGTCAGGCTAAGGAGCTTCCTACTACCACATGGGTACGCCTCTGGAGGGACGTCCCGAGAACCTACCCGGCTCTCTGCCAACACAAGGCCGGGTTACCTCTGTAACTAGGTAACTACTACTCGAAAATGCCATCACCCGGTCGTTTGCGACCTTTATCCGAGGTACCTCTACACCAACAACCACAAAGCAATCACCAAATAATATATTTGCAGTGACCACATGAGTTAAGTATCAGGGCTCCATAACATGATACCACCCTTTTCCAGAAGGGAATGACACGCCCTAAAGGGCGCGACCCTCATAACCTTGCCGCATCTTTCCTGTTTCAACCATTTTCGGGGTGTGAGGTCCTGATGCAGTCTCGTCCACAAAGCTACGCTTTACATAAAAGCCATGCTTTGATCAACAAATGATCAACAACAAATAGCAGCACCCAGCATGCTACACTACCAAATTGGGAGTATATCACGGATAACTATCAACTACATAACCTCTGAGCTCGTACGTCTCAGAGAAGGGTGTTAAGCTAAGAGTA
This sequence comes from Allium cepa, assembly GCA_030765085.1. Taxonomy (NCBI): domain Eukaryota; kingdom Viridiplantae; phylum Streptophyta; class Magnoliopsida; order Asparagales; family Amaryllidaceae; genus Allium; species Allium cepa. The sequence goes on from CM060940.1 coordinate 182,932,193, forward strand.
TAAATTCTCCGCCACCAAACAGAAATGTATTTGATAAAGATCAGTTTTATATCCCAATGTGTAATGTCAGACATACAACCATACAAGTCCATTCCGGGTTCGAACAGAACCGAAGGCACTTCGTCCAATAAAGGAAGAAGCCCTTGCAATCCGAGTATCCACAATCCCAATCGGACTCCCCATCACATATGGAGATCTCTGTACCGGAGCAACTCGGTGCAGAGTCATTCGACAGGTTATCCTATCGTTCTTGAAGACACCTGGTGTGATAACCCAAAATTTTGACATCTGTTAATTGGTAATTAACAGAATTAAATTTATTAAAATAATAAATTGTCAATTGAATAGATAAAAATTCAGATAATGAAAGATATCAGGTTATGTAAGTAAATTTGAAAATATAAATAAAATTGGATTTTTAAATCATTGGATAAATATTTGATAATCTCCTAATATAAATACTTAAATTTAACAAGTTATCTTTTGAAATAAATAATAATGGTTATATATATATGGGTATAAGAAGATTTTAAATAGAAATATTATTATTTTCAAACAAATTGAATCTGTGTTTGTTTAAGTAAATATATTTATGTGGGTTGATTTCAAATTGGATTTTTAATTTGAATTTAAAAATTTGGAATTCAAAAGATAGATATATATATATATATCTTAAATATGTTTTGGATTTTTTTAAATTTCATATGATTTTATTTAAAATATGATTGGTTTTATTTTATTTTCTTTTAAAGGTTTTATTTATATAAAATTAGAAAAGCATTTATTTATTTACCAAGGTGTTTATTAATTAGGAAATCATATTTAAAAGCTTTTAAAATCATTTATAAATAATATAAAAATAAGTTATTACAAGTGTTAAGATCTAAACCCTTAAAATAACATGTGTTAAGTAATTAGTAAGATAAGGGACAAGTGTCACATTTATTTGAATTTTCTTTTAATTTTAATAAAATCTAAATTTACTTATATAAAATTCTATCTTTCCCCTTCACTCTTTTTTTTCCTATCTCAGTTCTAAAACCAAAGAAACTGAGTTCATTTCCAAAACCATAAATTTTATCTGCAATCAAATTCTCAAATCTTTTATCAAAACAACTTTCAAATCTGAAAGCTTCAACTTAAAAAGCATTCCTCAAATCAAAGTTTAAAACCTGTAAAAACATCTCCTCTAAAACAGATTTAAAGGCGTAAGCCTGTAACAACTACAACCTGGAACCAAACAGAGAATCAAAGTTTGAATCATTTTGTTCCAGTTTATCCAATATTCCAGCTTCAAACAATCAAGTATCAAAGCATTTTTAAGTTACAAGCAAAACAGAGCTTTCTGGAATCAAATCAACAGAGCATGCAAATTTCATTCCAGTTTAAAAAACTTCTGCTTTTCAAACAGGTGAGTAACAAATTTCAAATCTGTTTTAAACCTTGTTGCATGCAGTAAATTTTAAGAAAATTAAAAAAAATGTTTGCTTGATTGTTTCCTATGATTTCATGTGTATGTATATTAGGAGTATATTTGAGTTCGTGTCAATGCTGAGGTGTTTGTTCTGTTCTTCACTTACAGTTGCAAATAGGATTCAAAAATTTACTATTCTTCATATGATATTCTTGAGACTTCAATATATAAATGAAGTTTGTTTGTTATGTCAAGATATCAATTAAATAATAATAATAATAATAAAATATTTCCAAGTTAAATCTGAAGCTAGTTAAAAAAAAGGGAGAAGAACAGTAAGAATTAAAACATATCTAAATTTCGATATTAATATTTGGATGATTCAAGTTAATGATCCGATGAGTTATCGAAATTGATGATTTTTAAAATTAAAATTATGATTTTTAGACTTGATAATCGAGAAGAATGACGAGTTGAACAGAAAATGGGTTTCGAGCATTTTCTGACGATCGAGGAATTCAGGGGACTCGGGATCAGTGCTGAGGTTAGTGTGGGGGTTGACGTTGTTGGAAAAAATAGTAAGTGGATTTTTAGTTCCCCACGGCGGAGGCAAACTGTCGGAGTAGGGTTAAGGTTTTGTTTTAGGTCGGTGTTGGAATTTTGGTTGATGCGACGTCGACAAAGCTCCGGGCTCGATCGCGATGGGGAATTTGGGGCGTGGGCCTGTGATGAAGAGTTGGACGGAGTATCGATATGGCTGGTGGTCGGAGGTAACACCATAAGGGGGAATCTTGGTGATGGTTCTTCCAGTTTTGGGTTCACGCAAGCTCGATTTTCCTATCGAGTTTGATTCGAGGTACGGGTGGTCGTTGTTGGGTAGAGAGGTCAAGGACGACTCGCGGCGAAGGTTTCAACGATCGGAGCAACGTCCGAGGCTGTGTGCACGTGCACGCATAATTCTGTGTATCCGAAGGTTGCGTAGTGTTCTGCTTCGGGTAAGGTAGGGAATGGCTTCGTGTTGTCCTCGAGATTTTTGGAGGAAGGAATGCTCGGGTTATTAGTTGATTAGCTTGTGTTGTTTGATAACTAACCTGTTCTTTTAAAAAAAGTAAGGAAGAAGGAATGAACAAATTTTATTATCTTAAAGATCCTAAGTTAAATTTTAGATCAACGATAATTAATTCAAAGTTATCAAATAAGTTTTGCAATGATAATTAAGAAGTTATCTTTTAATTAATTAAGGTTTGGGTAATTAAGGTTTGGGTAATTAATAAGAGTAATTAGTGGATTCATTGATTGATAACGAAAGATTAGTTAATGAAGTAATTAAGGGATAATTGTTGATTTATTAATTAATTAAGTGATTAAAGAAAATAAATTAATTAATGGTTAAGAATTAATTAATTGACAATTGAGGGTTATAAGTTAATTAATTATAGATTAAGTAATTGGTAACTAGAAATTAATTACTTAAAGAATAATTACTTAATGTAAGTAGTTAAAGTATAAATTTGTTAAGGATTAATTAATTTAATTAGTAATCAAGGGTAAATTAATTAATAATTAAGGGTTGATTTATTAAAGGTTAATTGATAAGTACTTAAAGATTAATTATTGATTAATAAAAGAGTAATTAAGTATTAGCAGAAGAATAATTAATAATTGTGATTAATTATTGAATTGGGTTGATTAATCAATGTAATTAATCAAGGTAATTAATGGAAAATAATTAACTAATGGGATAATTACTTGATGAAAGTAATTAAAGGATAATTACTTAAGATAGTAATTAAGAATTAATTACTTAGTGTAATTAATTAAAGGATTGATTGATTTGGGAAAATTAATTAAGGGTTAGATGATTAATGAGTGTGATTTATTAATCAATGCAAGTGTTTATAGAATAATTAATTTGGGTAATTATTTAAGGATAAGAGTAATTAATGTGAACGGTGAGGGTTAACTAAATTGTGTATTTAATTAAAGGCCAATTACTTAATGTAATTTAAAGGAATAATTAAGGGATGATTTATTAATGGTTTATAATTAATTAATGTTAAGTAAGAAGGATTAAAAGTAATTGAAGGTATTAATTTAATTTATTTTAAATTAATTAGAAATGGTATGACAAATTAATATTGCTTATGAATGATTGGGTGATATTGTATGCCTTAGATTAGTGGATATCTCTAATATGTGATTTGTGATGCTATGTGATATGAGATGATTTGTTTAAACAGTGATAATGTGGTTATCTATGGATGATGAATTGCTGTGTAAGAAGTGACATCCTATTTGAAGTTGAATTGTATTTCACTTGAATGATTTGGGTTAAGATGGTATTCAATTCGAAGCGACCGGAGTCGGGTATTAGTAAATACTCGAAACCACTTTAATTCTTTATAGATTGATATGTGAAATCAATAGGCTGGTATTGAATGATTTAAGTGAATTGGACCATTTAATCTATGTTTTGGTACTTAGAAATTGATGTGTGAAATAAGATGTCTTTAACAACTTGTGAAGTTGCAAACTGATACAAGTTACCCCGGGATTATATAAATTGTATGCTTTTGTATTCCATGTTTGATGGGTTTACTCACGCTGGTTTCCAGCCAGACCCGGGTGTTACTTTGATGTAATGCTCGGGTCAGACCGAGTATTACAGATTTTCAGGTAAGGACGTTCTAGAGCTCAGGAGGCGAGCTAGATGGCAGGAACGTATGGAGTGTTTCCACTGTGACATATTATTTCTGTTTATCTGGGTCATGTTGATTTGTATATGTCCAGTGATTGTGTATGAGTGTAACTCTGATGTATTAAAATGTAATTGACAGATATAGTATTCTTTTGTAAACTGTTATTATTTGATATTATGTTTTGATCCGCTGCGAATGTGAGATATTGGTGTTTCTGTTCTACTTTTTCTTCTATCTCTTTCTTCTTTTTCCCTAACTATCTGGAATTTTCGGGATCGAAATTTCCGGGTCAATTACATTTGGTATCAGAGCTGAAGGTTAAGCGAGAACCTTGACTCTGGTGGGGAATACTCATTACGGATAGGGTCAGTGGTACCCTAGAATGGGTTGAGTGCATATATATATATATATATATATATATATATATATATATATATATATGAGAGCGTATTTTTTATTTTCTTATATATTTGGTTTTAAATTGAATGATTTTTATATAAGAAATTTTTTCCAATTATAAATATATAAAGACAATTGGTTGTCGACTATTGGAATAAAATAAAATAAAGAGAATTAAGTGATAATAGTAATACAACCAAATTGAAACTGAATGAAGATAAGTTTGAAATGGATTCAAAATGAAATTAGAATCCTGAATTTGGAAAAGAGTTTTTAGAATAAGATGATAATGAATGGTTTCCATATATGATAATCTAGGCTATTATCATAAATAGTTGTTGTGTTTAATAGTAAAATGTGTATTAATGAGTAAGTAAAATGAAATGTTTTAGGGAAGTAAAAAATTTGGGTAAGTATGACCTATAAATTGGAATTGAAGATGATACGAATTGTGAAGATTTAAATCTAGGTCCCAAAATTTGAAAGTTGTTTCAAAGTGATAAAGAAATAATGAGTAATATTATTTGAATGAAAGTGCTTGATTCAAATAGGAGTAGTTTGAAAATTTTAAAGGAATTTGTTTAAATTAAAAACCAAGGTGGTTTAAAATTTAAGGATAACTTGGTGTGTAAAGAAAATAATATGTATATTTTGGGAATATATATAATATCAAAGATGGTTTGAAATAAAGTCTAAATATTGAGTTTTAAATTTGGAATGAGATATGATACACAAAGTGATAAGTTTTTGAAATTAAAAGTGGAAAGATTAATAATGTGAAGTTTAGAATTTGAAATGGAATTCAAATTGGTAAGGTTGGTTGGATTAAGTAAATTGAATTTAATTTTGGGAAAGTTGAATAATTTAACAGGCAACCTGAACTGGAAATTTCAAGATGAAATTGGGATTTAATTTGGAAAGTTCAATGGTTAATTTGAATTGGAAGTTTGTGTGATCTCAAAATGGGTTTGAGATCTGTAAATTGGAAATGGATGGATGTTTAAAAATAATTTGAATAACACCATCCTGTTGTTATTAATACTCTTTAAGATGAAATTGGATTTGTTTAAATGAATAAAGAAACGGGGTGTGGCAATATATCCATTATTAAGATAAAATGGAATCGTTTTGGACTTAAGATTTGAATGTTTAAGATAAAACTTCAAAGGATTGGTATCAAAATTGAAATTTGGTGATAAATTGAATTTCAAAGATTTAGTTATTTAAAAGGAATTTGAATTATTATTTGAAATTTGAAATAGGTTAAAAATGGAATTTGGATTCAGAATTAAATTGTTTTAAAGATATAAGTTGATTTGATCAACATTTAAAAATTTAACTCGAATTTATATAATTCGGGATGGTTTAAATTTGAAATTTGAATTGAATTTGTTCAAATTGAATTTGGTTTGAATAAATTGAAAATATGTTTGAAGATGGATAGGTTTAAAAATTCAAATGGAAATTTGAATCGGATAATTTGAAATGAAATTGAAGTTGAATGAGTTCAAATTCAAAAAGGAAGTTGATTTTAATTTGGGATGAGAATGGAAGTTAACTTAATTTGAATTGGAATTGAAAGTTAATTGAAAATTGGAAATTGATTGGAATTGGGATCAATTCAAATTGGAATTGAATCAATTTAAATAGAAATGGAAATTTAAACTGAATTGAAATTGAGTCAATTCACGTGGAAGTGGAAATTTAAAATGGAATTGTTGGGAAATGGAGATTGGAAAGTTCAACAGTTTGGCTTTGGACTATTTTTAAAATAAATTGTTTTAACATAAATCTATTTTTCCAAGCTATTTACTATATACAATCTTTCTTTTAAAAGCCAAAATTTTTTTATATTTATTTTATAATTATTTTGGAACTACTTAACTATTTTACAACTGTTTTATAAACTAATTACTATCTTTCAACTATTTTATTGCTAATTACTATTTTACAAACTATTTTGCAATTATTTAAAAATATCTATAACTATTTGACTATTTTTTCCACTATTTTTACAATTACTTAACTATTTTACAGCTATTTTACAATTAGTAATATTTTTACTACTTATCCATTTTAAACTTTTCAGGCTATTTTCTAATTTTAAAATAGTTAGAGTGCAAACTGTTTGTGGTTAAATACCCAATTGAGATAAGAATTGAGGTAATAATCCAAATGGGATTGAGACAACTGTGAATAAATTGGATAGAGATAAAAAGGGATGTGAATAGAAAAGAGAATTGATTTGGCTAATAATCAATGGAGATAAATATGTAGGATGTACGTATATTATTCTATTCGCATAGTGATTTTATCTGGATTCGATCATAGAATTTCGAGATAGTTTATCGATCCGTGTTGGGATTTTTCACTCGATTTTCGACGGCGAACCTGGATATGGATTGTTGATTGGTTCTGGATATTCTCTATCATATTTGTGGCTATGCAAGAAGAATGACGGTTTCTGATCAAGAAACCAGATCTGAGTCCGCACTAGGAAGTCGGGTGGACGATACTAGTTCGGAAGTGAAATTGTGTGATCGAGTGAGCGATCAGATTTATATAGCATACGAATGATATGTGTACATCGTACGGTTTTGAATGAAATTGTTACTGGGAATTTGTGGATAATAATTGTGAATGGTTTTTGAAATGAAAAGTATATTTTGTGAAATATATGATGAAGTAAAGTGGGAATTTGATATTTCTATAGTAAAAATTTACTTTATGGAAGTAAGTAATATGGTAAGTGACTTTATAGAGTAATCAAATTTGAACATTTGATTCGAAATAAACAAAGGTATATATCTTTGTTATATAAGATAAAACTCTCCTTGTTAAATCTTTTGCGAGAAGAAAAGGAGTTTTGAAAGTATTTGAAGTATAAAAAAGGAATTTATACAAGTTTGAAATGATCCAAAGATTTTTCAAGATTATATATATATATATATAAGAAGGATCTTATGAGAATGATTTTGGAGGAAAGGATTTTAGAACCTTTGGATTTGGAAAGGCTTTTTGATTTTTGGGTAAAATCAATATTGGAATTTGGATCGATTTTGGGATAATCGATTTTGGGAAAGGAGATTTATATGAGATTCATACTAGGTGTATGATTCGGAAGATACTATATGTGTATAGTATAAAGTGTTTTGAAAATGGCTCTAGAGAAAAAGACGCTTCCTTGAAATGAACTTCTCAGGAGTAGCATAGGTTGGTACTGCCTTAAGCCTCTAAGGGGAGGTTCTAAAGTTGATCCTATGAGGAGTCCGGACAAAACTAGTTCCTGAGGATTATGTGTAGTGTGTAGCGAAAGTCGAGGGCGCTGAGGCCTACAAAGGCATTTGGGTATGCTGTGACAACAATTTAACTCGATGTCACTACGATCTACTGCAGACCATAGAAAAAGTCGTGTGTGCCGCTGAGAGCCAACAGTCTACGTTTGATTTTATATCGGTAGACTACGACCTATGGTAATATAGCGAAAGTCCTGTGTGTTGTTGAGATCCAACAGTCTGCGTTTGATTTTACAGCGGTAGACTGCGACCAATGTGGGAGTGGAGAAGTTTTATTTGGCAGCGAAAATCGAGGGCGTTGATGCCTACAGTTACATGGACTTTTGATGCGATGGCAACGTAACCCTAGAATGTAATTGCGATCTGTTGTGGGTTCCATGGCGTAATCGAGGGGTGCGGAGTGCCTACAGTTACATGGACTTTTGCTGCGATGGCAACGTAACCCAGGATGTAACTGGGACCATGGATGGGGGTGATGATTTCCAGAGCATTCTCACCAAAGATATTTCCGCGATTTCAAAAATGTTTTCTTTATTTTTCAGTAAAATTATTTTCCAAGTATTTTCACTGGATGTTGAAAACGGATTTGCCAAGTACTTATGGATTTTCAGTCCTACGCCTGATCAATGTATGATGAATTTCTGTGAGAACAAGGATGGACTGGTTGAAACATCGCGTTATAAAAGTATTTTTATAAAAAATGTTTGTAATATTGTATAGATTTTAAAAATGTTTTAAAAGTGATCAAAGTATAATTTTTCTAATAATAAGCATTTTAATAAATTCCGCCTTCGTTCCTTTTCGAGGACGAAAAGATTCTAAGGGGGGAGAAATGTGATAACCCAAAATTTTGACATCTGTTAATTAGTAATTAGCAGAATTAAATTTATTAAAATAATAAATTGTCAATTGAACATAAAAATTCAGATAGTGAAAGATATTAGGTTATGTAAGTAAATTTGAAAATATAAATAAAATTAGATTTTTAAATCTTTGGATAAATATTTGATAATCTCCTAATATAATTACTAAAATTTAACAAGTTATCTTTTGAACAAATAATAATGGTTGTTTATACATATATATGGGTATAAGAAGATTTTAAATAGAAATATTATTATTTTCAAACAAACTGAATCTGTGTTTGTTTAAGTAAATATAAGTGGGTTGATCTCAAATTGGATTTTTAATTTGAATTTAAAATTTTGGATTTATATATATATCTTAAATATGTTTTCGATTTTTTTAAATATATTTTATATGATATTATTTAAAATATAATTGGTTTTATTTTATTTTCTTTTAAAGGTTTTATTTATATAAAATTAGAAAAGCATTTATTTATTTACCAAGGTGTTTATTAATTAGGAAATCATATTTACTCGGGTCAGACCGAGTATTACAGATTTTCAGGTAAGAACGTTTTGGAGCTCAGGAGGTGAGCTGGATGGCATGAACGTATGAAGTGTTTCCACTATAGTATATTGTTGTATCTGAGGCATGATGATTGTATCTGTCCAGTATTTGTGTATATGTTGTAACTCTGATATATTAAAGTGTAATTTGACAAGTACAGTTTTCCTTTATATAACTGTTATTATTTGTTATTATATTTTATCCGCTGTGAATGTGAGATGTTGGTGTTTGTAACATTCCTGAAAATTAACTACGATTAATTTGACAATTAAATTAATTTTGAAAATAAATTGTGAATTTATTCATGAATTAATTAGGAAATTTCTTGAATGAATTTAAAATGTATAAAATTAGTTGTGTATAAGAAATAGTGAACTAAATTTGTATATATACATATGTAAGTATATATTAGTGTAAGCAATGTTTGAATTATATTCACAAGTGACAATATCACTTTTCCTTTGAAAAATTGATTACATAGAAAAGCATGGTAAGTTAGAAAAATAACCAGGCTTGAATCTCCTTCACAACTTCACAAGCCTGCACATCAAAGAACAATACCAGTGTCATGCTTTCAACCTGGAAAACAACTCCAAGCTTAAGGCTAGGTCAGATTTAAATTTTAAAACCTAAAGTATGTAAAGAAAAAATTTTACAAGTGGCAAAAAGAATCTGATTTCTTTTAAATCAATTTTTTGGGGAACTTGCAAATAATGATAGCCAGGTCATTAAGTTTCCCAAAATCTGAAATCATCTTCAAACTAAATTCGAAAATCCCTGTCTTAACAAAAAAAAATCTGAGACCAAAGTTAAAAACCAAAAAAAAAAAAAGAAGAAAAAAGAAACCTGGTGAGTTTCAGATCAAAGAAGCAAATCCCTCCTCTTCAAAGAAAATTGAACATCTGCAAACTCAAACCCATTAATTAAAGCAGATTAGAAAGAAAGAAAAAAAGAAGAAGCAGTGTAGATCAAAGCAAGAATCATGTCTGAGATCAAACAGCAGTGCAAAAGCAAGATCAGAAGCTAATAATTTCAAAGTCAGGAAGATTTCAAACTAATTTGTTAAGCCTGGAAGCAAGATTCAAGAGCATCAAAACAAAAGTCAGGAAGAAAATCAAAAGGCAAGCTAGCAGAACAAAGTTCAAAACATAAACCTGAAGATCAATTCTGTGGCAAACAAAACTTCAAAGAGAAAAAAAAGTGGAAAACAAAGAAGGAAGTCAAGCTACAGATTCAAAGGAATAAAGTAAAAGCTGGAAACACTTCCAGTTTCAAAGAGAAAGCTTTCAAAAATCTCAAAGTTGGCCTCTGTTCTTCATTGATTCATGTGAGTAAACCCTTCTTTTTGATCCCAAACTCGAATACCCTGATTTCTATGCTTGATGCTTGAATACCCTGTTAAGTTATGTCTACATGGATATACATGAGAATGGCTGTGCATGTCATTGTTTTGATCCTCTATTTGAATAACAGGCATGATCACTTAAAACAAATTCATCTCTTCTCTATTAATTTTCTCATAGACTTGGGATTTTAAACAAATTTTGTTTTGATTAAACTTAAATGCATAAGCCTGGAATTGTTTGAAACTGAATAGTGTAGCATGGACTTTGCATATCAGCTTCTCAGTAGAATGAAGATTTCATATTAAATTCTAATGTTTAATTTTGTTGATTTGATTTTATGTTTGGGACAAACAATCAAAAACAAGATTTTTAAATCAAATACTATGATTTTTAGTTACGTGGGTAACGCTCAGTTTCGAGATGAACCAAAAATGTTTCTTTCCAAATTCCTGATTATAAAAAAAAAATCTTGGACGATGAAATTAGTTTTGTAGCTAGCTTAATGATTATTGAAGTCGGGAAAAATGTTAGAAAATTTTTCGATTGTGTGAATTAAGGTGACGAGATCAATATAGGGCTTAACCCTAATTTTGGGTTGAGCTGAGAAATTCGATCGACATCGACTTTCTGATGGACCGAGCGTAGCGGTACTCGGGTAGGAGCTAGTTTGGGGTTTGTCAGGAACATGACCGGAGGGAGGCGACGTCCAGGTGGTCGGAGGAGGAGGAGCGTGGCGTTTTCGTGGCGATGGTTTTTGCTCCAGTTCACATCAGTAACTCGTTTTTGATTTCGAAATCATTTTGGGTTTTTGGTTGTTCAAATCGGGGCTAGGGATCATCGGCAACGTGATGGTGAGTTCGTCGGCGATCCACGATGGCAATCGTGCTTGTGCACGTATACGTGCAAAGTGTGTCAGTGGGTTCGTGTTTGGGGGAAGAAGAACACGATTTGAAGATGGGCTTGGGAAGAAACGTGGGTAGCTCGAGTTATTACTCGAAGCAGAATGTTTAGGGCAAGGGTTAAAACACATAGGAAATTTTTTTAAGAAGTAAAGCTTGGGGGCGCTCGGGTAAAATTAGGAAAAACTCGAAGTGACACTCGAGTATATTGGGTTTTAGCCCGGGGGGATACTCGGGTTTGCCTGGAAAATTTCATATTCCAGTTTCTTTTTTTTTCACTTTAATGCATTTGTTTAATGAACCCTGAAACCATTCCTCATTATAAATGATGATTTATTCATTTGGTAGAAAGTATATTAAAAGTTTTAAAATAAAAGATTTAAAAAAAAATTTACATTTGTAACAAGTTATTTTAAATGAAACTTAATAAATGATTTAGAGATATAAAAAATCAAATGTTTTAAAACTTTAACTTAAAAGTAAGTAAATTTATATCGTTAATGATAATCAAGTAAGTAATAATTTGTGATTAAGATTAATTCATTAATAGTTAAGAAAAATCAATTAAAGGATAATTAGTTATAATTAAGATTAAATTAATTAATAATTGAGCATTTATTAATTTAAGTATATTAATTTGCAATTTAAGTTAATCAATTAAGTAATTAATGAATGATTAAATTAAAATAGTGATTACTTAGTGAAAGTAGTTAAAGGAAGATAATTAAAGATTAATGATTAATTAATCAATAATGAAAGGTTTATTAATTAAAGTAGTTAATTAAGGAATAAGAAATTTAGATTTAATTAATTAAGGATAATTACTTAAGATAATTAATTAAAGAATTAATTAAGGTAATTAAATTAAGAGTCATTAATTAAAGTTAATCAACTTAAATTTATTAAGAAATCATTAATCAAGTAAGGTTAATCAATTATAATTAAGATTTAATTTATAATTAGGGATTTATTAATAAAAGTAATTAATTAAGGAATAATTAATTAGTAAAAGTAATTAAGATTTAATTTCAATTAAGGGTTAATTAATTAAGATAATTAATTAAAGAAATGATTAATTTATGAGGGTAAGTAAAACTTAATTGAAATTAATAAATCATTAATTTAAGATTACCAATAAAAGTAATTATGTTATTGATAAAATAAACCACCCAATTTATTCATCCTAGTTGTAGTTGTTTGATTGCTATTGGATGCTTTGTGATGGATTGATTTATTTGATATTTGATGCTATGTGATGCTTTGTGATGAGATGTTTTATTTGTGATGAATATATTGTTATATGAATATGCAAATCCTTTGACCCATAAACGACATTTGAATTTCGATGCGACAGGGAGTCGGATTCCAATTGGTTATCCGAAACCCTCATCGAATTATAATAGTGAATCTTTGTGTTTGATAAATTTACTTTATCTATGGATTTGTGATTGAGGATAAGCGTTGTGGGTTATACCGCTTATCGATATATCTGTGATGATTGATGTGTGCACTATTGTGTAAAACCCCTGGACTACACTATACACACACAAATATGGATTGCACGTGGAAATTAGTTAAGTCACAGATTTTTGAAATAATTTTTAAATTGAATTTTTTGAATTCAAATGATTTTGGAAATGGATCGGATTTAAAGTGAAAAGCTTTTGAAAAGAGGTTTCAAAGATAAAAGTTATTTTGAATAACTTAATAAAGTTTTGAAACTTAATAATTCAATTTAAAATTGAATTAAAATTTTGAAATTAAAATCTATTTTGAGAATTTATGAAGAAAAGGGTCGTACAAGTGTATATGGGTTTTTAAACCATATTTTAAGTGTTGTTTTGGGAATTAAATTTAACCCAAGTTTGAAAAACTTTAACTTGTAAAAATTGAAATCGGATTTTCCCAAAATGAAAACTATTTGTTTTCAAATGATAAAAGCTTTCATATAAGAAATGAATTTCCAAATTGGTATTATAGGAATTTCAAGTTTGAATTGAAATACAGTTTTCCAAGTTATGAATGAACTTTTGGAAATGGTTTTGAAAGCTATGAGTTAAATCTTTTATTTAAAAGATTAAGTGGGTTAATCCAAATAAAAATGGAAATTGTTTTGCAATAAGTGAATGGATCTCTGTGAATCTGGGTAAATTTTGTGAACTAAATCTTTGTGTTTAAAGATTTAAATGGTAATTGGTTTAAACCATTAAAAAGGGAATTTTGAAATTTAAGTTGTGACTTAACTGAATTCCCATATCCATATGTTTTTAAATATTACGCTCATTATTCGGTTTAGCCGGGAGAGGACCTGGTGTCATATAGCCCATTCCGAATAATGATACGTCGTTATGGATAGCAATTGAAGACCGGTGGTGAAGACCGGGTATTTGCGAGAACGATAGGATGACCTATCGATTGTCTATGCACTGAGTAGCTACGGTATAGAGATTCCCCAAGTGATGGAGAATCCGATCGGGATTGTGGATACTCGGATTTGCAAGGGCTTCTTCGGAAGTGCCTTCGGTTCTGTTCGAACCCGAAACAGACTTGTATGGTCGTGTGTCTGATACTACACTTTGAGATATATAGCCGATTTCTTTCAAATACATATCTTTTGGTGGCGGAGAATTTATTCTCTTAGCTTAACACCCTTCTCTGAGACGTACGAGCTCAGAGGTTATGTAGTTGAAGGTTATCAGCGATATACTCCCAATATGGTAGTGTGGCATGCTAAGTGCTGCTGTGTGATTGATGATCATTTGTTGATCATTTATGATCAAAGCATGGCTTTGTGAAAAAGCGTAGCTTTGTGGACGAAACCTCATCGAGCCTCACAAACCGGTAATGGTCGAAACAGGAAAGATGCGGTAAGGTTTCAGAGGTAGCTCCCCTAGGGTATGACCATTCCTTCTGGAAAAGGGTGGTATCATGGTATGGAGCCCAGATACTTACTCATGTGGGCACTGTAGTATATATCTATTACTGTGTGATGTTGGTGTAGAGGATCCTCGGTTAAAGGTCCCAAAGGACCGGGTGTGGCATATCTCAGGTTTTATTCCCCGGGAAGGGGGTAGCCGGCCTTATTTAGCAGAGAGCCAGGGTGGTTCTCGGGGCGTCCCGCCAGAGGCGTTCCCATGTGGCAATAGGAAGTTCCTTAGCCTGACCATTTATTGGAAATCCATTCATCCAATACGCGCCTTGTACGGTTTTAGTTGTATTACCTGCCATCTACTTATGGTGGCGCCCCACTGTTTGGATGGTAGCTATAGTAGGCATAGTTCGGAATGTCTATGCTGGCTAGGATTTATATTATACTTTCGAAATGGTTTTTATGCACTTTGCAATTATAGTAATAATATCAAAGAAATTTTCTCGTATCAAGCATTTTTGACTATCATAAGGAGAAATCTCCCCCAATCCTGCGTTTGCATTGTGTGTGTGGCGGGAGGCCTTATGGTAGTTTCATTTTCAAAAAGCATTGCGGATTTCAAAACTTAAAATCTTTAGATTGTTTTTAAAGACCAAATGTTTTTGTTTGCTCAAACCAGTCCCACGACTGACCCGGAGTTTATTGTTCCCTTTCTAAACTCTGGGTGCCCACCATTTTCCACACGGGCAGTCTAGAGTTTGGTTTTCTAGATAGTCAGGTAGTAGATATCGTTTTGGTAGCCTTCAGCTTTCTATTTGATCACTTTGGAGTCTTTGGAGTCCACGGACGGACTTTCTTATCTTGGTGTAATCTTTACGGTGGATCGAGCTTGGTGTTGTGGGAGCTTTGTCTTTGGAGCTTTTGGATCAGAGTTGCATTATTGGATTCTGTGAAGACTTATCATATTGTATCGTGTTCCGCTGTATTTTTTTGTATTCTCTGATGTTGATGATTATCATTGTATCAAATTGATGTATTGGATATTGTATTCATGTTGTATCAGTGATATCATCTTATATTTCCGCTGTGTTATTTATCATCTAATGTTGTTGCAAGCTCCGACGATACGAATTTGATGTTGTTTGTCGGACATCGAGTTTGGGTCGTCACAGTGTTTCTATTCTTCTTTTTCTTTTATATTTTTTTTGCTTTTTTTCCCTAACTATCTGGAATTTTCGGGATCGAAAATCCTGGGTCGTTGCATTAATGTAATGCTCGGGTGAGACCGAGTATTACAGATTTTCAGGTAGGGACGTTCTGGAACTCAGGAGGCGAGCTAGATGGTAGGAACGTGTTGAGTGTTCCCGTCGTGATAGATTTCTGTTTATCTGAGACATGTTGATTGTAAATGTCCAGTGTTTGTATATATGTTGTAACTCTGATGTATTAAAATGTAAATTTACCGATACAGCTTCTTTGTATTAAAGTTATTTATGATATTATATTTTGATCCGTTGCGACTGTGAGGTTCTGTGTCTTGTTTTATGTTTTCTTCTACTTTCTCTTTCTTCTTCCCGTTAACTATCTAGAATTTTCGGGATCGAAAATTCTAGGTCGTTACATTTGATTTCAAGATTAAATTGGGATTTAACTTGGGAAGTTAAATGGTTAATTTGAATTGGGAGTTTCCAAATGCAACGACCCGAAATTTCCGATCCCAAAAGTTCTAGATAGTTAGAAGAAGAAGAAAGAGATAGAAGAAGAAGAAACAGAAACACAACACAGAATCACACATTCATATATATATATATATATATATATATATATATATATATAAAAAAAATCCAATTCATTTTAAGATATTTGTTCATTGAATTTCAAATTCAAATTCCATTTAAAATCCACTCACATATTTATAATTAAACAAACACAATTTTATATTTGTTTTGATAATAATAAAATTTTCTATTCAAAATCTACTTATATCTATATATATAAATTATTATTTGTTTTAAAAGAATAATTTGTCAATTTCAAGTGATTATATAGATATAAGTAGATTTTGAATAGAAAATTTTATTATTATCAAAACAAATATAAAATTGTGTTTGTTTAATTATAAATATGTGAGTGGATTTTAAATGGAATTTGAATTTAAAATTCAATGAACAAATATCTTAAAATGAATTGGATTTAGATATATATATATATATGAGAATATGTGATTCTGTATTGTGTTTCTGTTTCTTCTTCTTCTATCTCTTTCTTCATCTTCTTACTATCTGCAATTTTTAGGATCGGAAATTCTGGGTCGTTACATTTGGAGAAACACCAACATCTCACAATTCGCAGCGGATAAAATATAACGACAAATAATAACAGTTATACAAAGAAAAACTGTACCTATCAAATTACATTTTAATACATCAGAGTTACACATATATACAAACACTGGACATATATAATCAACATGTCCCAGGTAAGCTTCAATAAATCATAGAGGAATACACTCCATACGTTCCTGCCATCCAGCTCGCCTCCTGAGCTCCAGAACGTCCTTACCTGAAAATCTGTAATACTTGGTCTGACCCGAATGTAACGACCTGGAATTTTCGATCCAGAAAATTCCAGATAGTTGAGAAAAGAAGAATAGAGATAGAAGAAAAAGAAGAGACAGAAACACCAACATCTCACATATCACAGTGGATAAAATATAATAACAAATAATAATAGTTATATAAAGGAAAACTGTACTTATCAGATTACACTTTAATACATCAGAGTTATAGCATTACGCAAACACTGGAGAGAGACAATCAACATGTCTCTGATATATACAATAATATAATACAGCGAAAACACTCCATATGTTCCTGCCATCCAGCTCGCCTCCTGAGCTCCAGAACGTCCTTACCTGAAAATCTGTAATACTCGGTCTGACCCGAGCATTACAAAGATATTTATATAAGCTTTTATTTATAAATACAATTGATTTTATTTCTTTAAATATATATATATATATATTATAAATTTATAAAAGTAAAAGCATTTTTATTAACATTTAAAATTAAAATAAAATATTTAAAGAGACAAGTGTTATTATCTTAAGTGTTCATATAACATGTGTAAAACTAATAAGCATATACAAATGAAAAATGTCAAATTTTTGTTTTCTTTTAATTTTTAAATTAATCATTTCAGCTATTTTAAATACTTATGTTTTCTCCTTCTTCATTTCTTTTTTCTTTAATCAAACTAAAGAAACATCAGCTGAAACAAAAAGATCAAAAACATATTTATAATAGCATTTTCAAAGATCTGAAACTAATCAGTAATCAAATTGCCTCAAAAAAATTCATATTCAAATCTGAAAATTTCCTCCTCAAACCAAATACAAATCAAAAGCCTGTGACCAAATTTTCAAACCTGAGAATTAGAAGGGAATACAACATCAGTTTCAAGGGTTTTCTTCTACAAGATTCAAGTTTGCAAGAATCAGCAACCTCAAATCAAAACAAAGCAGTTCAAAGTTTCAAGTTTTTTTCCAGTTTTTAAACATCTGCTTCAAACTCTCTTTTCAAACTTTCAAAGGTGAGTAAACTCTTCCTAAATTGAATTATAACTTATGGTTATCCTGATGGAAGTGAAATTTTTAAAAAATGGTTTGGTATGTATACAAATAAGTGTATATATGAATTAAAATATTTGTGCATGTTTGGTAATAGGGATATTTCTTCTGTTCTTAGTTCAGATTTCAAAATCTGTCAGAAAAATCAAATCCTTCTTTTCTAGTTCTTGTTAGACTTCAAGATCTACATGGAATCTATTTGTATGCTCTAGATCTAGGTTTTAAAAATAATTTTGAGAAGAATTGGTTAAAATCTTATCAGAAAATTTAAAAATAAACATAAGAGCTTTAAAATATGATAAATTCGAATTGCATAAACCATTGATTCTTCTGCATTATTGGATTCGACTTGGAAACCCATGATTTTTGAAATAAAATTTATGATTTTTAGCTTATTAGATTGCGAGAATTGATAAGATGAACGGAATATGGGTTTTAATGGATCTCTTGTCATCGGAGGGTTTCTAGACCTTGAGATCAGGGTTGTAGCTTGCTAGAAGGATAGGGATCACCAGAAAAATGTTTGTTGATTTTATAGGTCGATGTGGATCATCGGGGAGACCGATTTACAGTTTAAGGTTGAGATTTTAGTCGAGGTAATTTTTGGGTTGCTGTAGCATCGTTATTGCATCAGGGACGATCACACTAGTGGCTATCAAAGCATCAAAGTCAGGCGAACCTTTGGACGGAGTATCGTCGTCATCGGTGGCCTGAGGAGATCATACGAGGGATTTTTTGGTGGTCACGCTTTATGTCAGTTTGGGTTTAGGGGTTCGATTTTGATTTCGCCGAAACCTCGAGTTTCTGTGGGTTCTAGTGGCTGGTGGAGGCTATCGCCGACTCGTCATTGGTCATGACATCAATCGGAGATCATCTGACTGTCTGTGCATGTGCGCGACGTGAAGCATGTGTCAATGACATTTGGGTTGAGGAATGAAGGTATTTGTCTCGGGGATGAACTCGAGTTTGAACAAGGAATGACTCGATGTAACAAGAGATGTGGGTGGCTCGGTGTATTGGTTTTGAATGCCTGGGTTTAGAGAGTTTTTGCTCGGGATCATTTTGTGTTGGAGCAGATTTTAATTTTAAAGAGATCAGGTGCAGGAAAATAATAATGATAATAAAAGCTAGTAAATTTCCAAAGAACGTGAATCAATTCAAAAAGGAATGTTTCAATTGGATTTGTTTTCAAACTGTGGGTTAAACCCTATATGTTTTTTTTAAAAAGGGGGTAAATTAAATGATGAAATTTAATAAAATATTAATTATTTATTATAGTAGAAGTGGTTAATTGATTTATGTGATCAATCAAGGAAATAATTCATTAATTTGATCATTAGTTAATTTATAAAGGAAAGGTAATGTGTGTAATCAATTTAAGGATTGATTTGTTAATAATTAATTAAAGTAATTAATTTAGAGATGATTAATTTAAAGATTTATCACTATATGAAATCAATTAATGATAACTACTTAATGAAAGAAATAAAAAGGATAATGGCTTAACATCATTAATTAAGACGGGTAACTAATAGGTAATTACTAAATGTGATTTATTTTAATGATAATTGCTTAATGAAAATAATTAAGTATTTATTTCTTAATGTAATTAGTTACAGGATTGATTCAATTAATGGAGTTAATTAAATGATTTATTAAGGAATGAGGATAATTGGAGGATAATTAACCAATGGATAATTACTTAGTGAAAGTAATTACGGATAATTAATTTAGATTGATGATTAAAGAATGGTGAAATTAGTATTAATTAAGCAGGGTTAGATAATTAATTTATTTGGTTAAATTAATGGTGTGGTTAATTAACCTTGCTTATGAGTAATTGGGATTAAATTTAATGTCTTAATTGGTTGACATCTCTGTTATGAAATATTTTGTGATATGATATGCTTGGGTTATATAGTGATAATGTGGTTATCTTTCGATGATGAATTGCTGTGTAAAAATAATATCCTGAATTTAAAGTTTGAATTGTCTTTCACTTGAATAACTTGGGATTAGGATGTCA
Source organism: Allium cepa (assembly GCA_030765085.1). Lineage (NCBI taxonomy): Eukaryota > Viridiplantae > Streptophyta > Magnoliopsida > Asparagales > Amaryllidaceae > Allium > Allium cepa. The sequence goes on from CM060940.1 coordinate 182,952,185, forward strand.
TTGGGATCAAAGAGACCGGGGTCGAGAATTAGTAAATATCCGAAATCACTTTGATTCTTTATAGATTTGGTATGTGAAATCAATATGTTGGAATGGAATGATTTAAGTGAATTGGACCATTTAATCTAAGTATTTGGTACTTAGAAATTGATGTGTGAAATAAGTAATGTCTATAAAAAAATGTGAATCTGTAAATTGATATGAGTTACCCTAGTTTTATAAATTGTATGCATTTGTATTCCATGTTAGATTGGTTTACTCACGCTGGTTTCCAGCCTGACCCGGGTGTTACTTTGATGTAATGCTCGGGTCAGACCGAATATTACATATTTTCAGGTAAGGACATTCTAGAGCTCAGGAGGCGAGCTGGATGGCTGGAACGTATGGAGAGTATTCCACTGTGTATATATTATAGTTTATCTCGGACATATGGATTGTATCTGTCCAGTGTTTGTTTATGTCGTAACTCTGATATATTAAAGTGTAAATTGACGAGTGCAGTTTTCCTTTGTAAACTGATATTTTTGATATTATATTTTATCTACTGCGAATGTGAGATTATGCCTTGGTGTTTCTGTTCTTCTTCTCTTATCTATTTTCTTCTTTTCTCTAACTATCTAGAATTTTGGAGATCGAAAATTCCGGGTCGTTATATTTGGTATCACCGGTCTTCACCATCGGTCTTCAAATGCTATCCATTTACATCGTATCACTATTCGGAATGGGTTATATGACACAAAGTCCTCTCCCAGCTAAACCGAATAGCGAGCGCAATATTTTAAAACCATATGTATAATGGGATCTCAGTTAAGTCATAACTTAAAACTCAAAACTTTTCTTCCAAATGGTTAAACAAATTTCCATTTTTAAATCTTTAAATAAAAAGATTCACTTGACAAAGTTCACCCTTTTTTCACAAAGATTCATTCACGGTTTTTAAACAAAAGATCTATCTTTGAGGTCCTCCTTTGTTTGAAAACAAAGTTTCACAAATATTTCACAAAGATTCCTTTATAGCTTTCAAAATAATTTCATTTCAAATCTTTTATACAAAGTATATACCTTTAAGATCCTCTTCGATTTCAAAACAAGGTTCAACCATTTTTCACAAAGATTAATTCATAGCTTTCAAAACTATTTTAATTTCATTTAACTTGAAATATTTCAACACAAATTGGAAAATCCTTTCTTTATATGAAAGCTATATATATTGAAAACAAATAGTTTTCGTTTCGAAAAAATCCGATTACATTTACACGAGTTAAAGCCTTTTAAGTATAAACTTGGGTTGAATTTAAATTCCCAAAACAATACTTTTTATAATGGTTTAAAACCCATATAAACACTTTTATAACTTGTATATCCTTTTTAAACCATAATTTCCAAACAAAGAATTCAATTTCAAATTTTTGAATTCAAATCAAATTATTTAAATTTCGAAACTTTATCAAGTTATTCAAAATAACTTTTATATTTAAAATTCCTTTTCAAAATATTTTCATATTTAGCCCATTTCCATTTCCCAAAACCATTTGAATTCAAAATTCAATTTTAGAACCATTTCAAAAATCTGTGACTTAACCAATTTCCTCGTGCAATCCATATTTGTGTGTGTATAAGTATGGTCCAGGGGTTTTACACAATAAAAGTGTAACACCATCAATCAGCATAGATTCAAATACACCAATATATTTGATAAGCGGTATAAACTATAACGCTTATCTTTATTAACAGATCACAAGTAAATAACATAGGTACGTCGTAGATAAATAAATTACATTCATCATCGATAATAAGTTACATTTCACAGCTTAATCATATCACAGAACATCATATATCAGGGATATCACACAATTCAAAGCATCCAATTCAATCCAAACATTCATAAGTAAGATCAGTTAATTGTCTTATTAATTTAAATCAGATTAATTACTTATGAATTACTAATCCTGGTTAATTAGCATTAATAAATTACAAATCATTTTGATTAATTATTCTTTAATCATTTATTAATTAACCATTAATAATAAATTAATTAACCTTTAATTATAATTAATCAACCTTTAATTATTAAATAATTAACCTTTAGTTATTTAATTCACCATTTAATTAATTATCTTTAATTAATTAATTAACCCTTAATTAATTAATTTCCATTAAATTAATTATCCTTAAATAATTACGCTAAGTGACTATCCCTAATCTTAAATCAATGTTAATCACTTGATTAATCTACCTTTAATAATTAATTAATTACTTTTAATTAAGTAATTATCTTTAAGCAATTAATTTTCGTTAGTTAATTACATTAATTAATTCATCCTTAATTATAAATTAATTAACCTTAAATTAATCACCACTTAATTAATTATAAAATAAATCATCCTTTAATTACTAATCATCAATACATTAATTTACTTAAAATCTTTGAGTTAGATTAAGGATTATAAAACATTTCATTTTTTCAATTATTCACTTAAAAATTAAGTTTATAACAAAAGTTATACAGATTAAAACACCATGAACTAAATAAATTTGAAATATTTTTTTTTAAAACCTTCAAGTAATCTCAATTTAAACAACATTGATTATTTAGCAAAGAAAAGTGTTTTAAGAAGCACGATTAAAAAAACTTGATTAATTTTAGAACTTGTTATAATTTTTTTCTTTATAACTTGATGAGTTGAGCTTTAAACAAAAAATCCAAGAAAATGTTTTGAATAACCGAGCCTAAAAAACATTTACATCGAGACAAATTCAAATTCCCCCAAGCTTCTCTTCTTCGAGTCTAACACGATCCCACACGAACATAAACCCGAGAGTAAACTCGAGTTCCTATCCTCTTGCCCCCTTACATACTTTCAGACACCCAGATAGACACTCACATCTGTGCACATGCACCGATCATCAGAGCCACGAAGATCGACGCAACCACCCTCCACATGCCAGCGACTATCTGCTTTAGCATACTGATCATCTCGAATCTCCAATTTCGCCAAAACCGAAAATCGAGCGATTAGCCTCAACCTGGAAACCAACCTCGACCATAAATTCACCTCACGCCGCCACGATACTATACCAGAATCCTCGCAACTCAACCTAGAGCTCCACCACCACGCCTCACTTCCATTCCCCTTGGTGCGATCGCAACTGGTGCACCTACGACACTGCAGCCCACTAATTTCGGACAACGATGAAAACTTGGTATTAAACCCTAATTTGAACTCATTCATTTCCTACGATTAATAAAAAAATTCGAACATTTTTCCCATGTTCCCCTGCGCATCAACTTCATTCACCATGAATTTCGATGCCCAGATCGACGTGGATCACCAGAATTCGATCGTTTTGCATTTTTCGTTCAACTTGAAATTCACACCTCAATACAAAGCTAAAAATTTTGATTTTCATCTTAAAAATCATAGTTTGCAAACACAAATCCACTTATATAACCAAAATACGATAATAAAATTTTCGAATTTTCAGGTTGAAAATATCTTACTGTAATTTCCAAATTTCGAAATATTTCCTAAATATTTTATACTTAGAATTATTTTTAAAATTTAAATATGATCATTACAAATACTTTTCCTTTAAAGATTATTACTTAAATCCTTCTAGATTTTGAGATATAGAATTTTTTCTTGAATTTTGATTAACCTATTACTAAACAGAACATATATGTATACACATACAAGCATGCACACCTATTACATATATATATATATATATATATATACATATACCACATGCAAGCCTACACTCAAACAACATTTTTCATAATAGGTCCAAGCATCAACCACAAACATCAACATATAAGGGGAGATTAAATGAGTTTGCTCAACTGTCAATTTGAAAGAACAGAGAAGCCAAAAACCTGGGTAGGAACAGGGCAGAGAATAGGAACAATTTCTCTTGCCTGGAAATTTGATGTTGATATTTAAATTTGAAAATCTTTGGTTTTCTTGCTGATTTGTTTGAGATGTTCTTGGATTTGAACTACTGTTTTCTATTGATTTCTTGCACTTGAATTGCTCAGGTTTTACTGCTCTGATCTTTTTCTTTGATTTGGATTGTTGAGTTGCTTCAGATCTTTGTTTCTCTTGCATTTCCTGTTTTGCTTGATGTTTTTAGCCTACTTAATCTCTGAGTTGTTTATGAATCAAAGGATTGGCTTGGGTTTTGTTTTTCAGTTTTCAGGCTTGATTTGTTTCTTTAGATCTGAGAAGTTTTAAAATAGATCTAAAACTTATTTTGTTATTTGTTTTTTTAGATTTGAAAAATGAATGAAAATGAATGAGAGGCCTGGTTTTCTTCTTTTGCTAACATTAAGTTTTAAAATTAAATTTTAAAAGAAAATGAAAAAATGCCGCTTGTAATTTTAAGTACATATATAATACCAATTCTGTTCCAATATGGAATATCGCGGTATATAGGATTTATAAAATATTATCCGCTATTATGCAGCGCAATAGGGTCTCATCCGCTATATAATGCAGGAATCAACTCCAAGTACATATATAATACCATTTCCATATCGAGTTGGAATATCACGGTATATGTTTTTAATAAATAACATTCGCATAGTATACGGTGTATAGGGTCTATTACAATACAATAGATAATAATTTACCATTCAATCACATAATCAAGAAAATTTTAAATCTAACTATTTAAAGTTTAAATCGAAACAATTCAATTAAGTGAGAAGTTCTCACCTTGTTACCAATAACAGTTGCAGTGTTTTATTTCGAATAAAATTAAATGCGCGTTTAATTTTATCTAAAAATCTCACTAGCTCCAATCAATTCCAATCCAGCTCCATCGCGTAGTATTCGTCCATACGATTCCAATGCAAGTCGTTTCGTCAAATTCCGACCTCGTATGAAAGAGTTATGCATTTTTAAAGTTCGTACGAATTTATGATATAAACAATTTATATTTTCTTTTTATTTTAAACCTTCTGCAAATCTAGGCCTCACGTTCTACAGCACGAAATCAAGGTCGTGTATTTTGCTTCTTTCTCCTCCAACTAACATACGTGCGCGCAACCCATTATCACGTTCACTAGGGTTAGATATCGCGCCACCTACGATCAATTCCAGGTCGATCAACCACCGCCACATCGAAGCACGTCTCGAGTGCCACCATAGGCTGAAACAGCTTAAAGCTCGACTCCCTTTTACTCTCGAATTTCGTTCGTGACTTCCTGATGAACGCGTGCCCCTAGCTTCCACGTCGAGCCTCCATTTCCAATCACAACCGTTGGATTTATAGTTCTTGATGTTGTCTACAATATTATAGTTGAGAGTTTCTTGTAAAAGTTTACGGATTAAAAGATAATTGAGGGAGAAGAAGGAATATTTTCGGCCATTGAAATCTTAATGGCGGCTAGGGCTGAAGGAATTAGGGTTTTGAGCAAATGAAATAATAGATGGCCTTTTATAGAAAATTACGCGACATTATTCACCCGAAATTTTTCCGAACTCCAAACAAAGCATGCCGCCTGGCGTTTATAATGTTTTACCCCAATTCCGAACGCAATGGAATATATATCGGGAGCCAATTCGATCAAATTTGAAAGATAAGTTTTTGAATCGACTATTTAAATTTAAAATTCACTCGAATCGATTTCTGCGCATTTTAGCCTGCCCCGGACAAACCGTAAGTCCGATTGATACGAAATTTGAAACGATACAATAATATAACATTACGGATCCGATGAAACTAGTTTCGTCAAAATCCGAGACTGTTTGAAAAATGGCCATTTTAACTCGTCAATTAAATATTAAAATATTCAATTTTCACAAATTAACTTTTAATTGAATTTTAAAACTTCTATAACATCATTCTAACTCCAATATGATTAAATAAAACTTTACAAATCAATTCATATCACATTAAACCCTATTTCCATTTATTTCTGTAATTTCAAATATTAAATTATCGATTTAATTATCCAATTAAATCCTCATATTCAAAATTTAATTCACTTAGCTTATAAAATTCATTCGTGAATATTTAAAATTAATTAAATATACGAATTTCAATTGACAGAAATTCTGGATCGTTACAAACTTCCCCCCTTAAAAGAATTTCGTCCTCGACATTACCAAGTAAGAAAAAGTTATAGAATCCATTAAATTTTCAAAAAAAAATCGTTCAAATTTAAATTTCAAATTCATTTTAGTGTTTAACTTTTCCAAAATCCATAGTTAAACTTCTTATAAAAACTTTACTAAGTTTTCAAATCATACTTAGTTATCTTTTCAGAATTTTTCAATTTTCTCAAAAATATTCTAACGCCTTAAATTTTCAGAAACTTTTGCCATATTCTCCTTTGCGCGGTTCGATCCGAAAAAATGATAGTATATATATCAAAAATATACATCTCATCAAGTAATGAGGCATCCTGCAGGGAAAAAATTGTAAAAGTACGATATGTAATCCGAGATATGTACCTTATATATTATTAGCGAGCATATACGGCTAATATAGCGTGAAAGCGAGCTCCAAATGCGAAGCAATGCGCAATCCGCACCTACTAAACACTCAACAAACAAATGAGCAACATGTATATATGAAACTAATATCAATATACAACATATACCACTACAACAACTACATATGCCAATATAGAAAATGCAACAAAAGCAATAAATTCAACCATCAACCAACTAGCATCCAACTAACATCCATAACCAAATCAATATTCATGCACTTCTCATTAATATTCAATGAATTGGTTTTTCATTTAATCACATTTGATTCATTAACATTGGACTTTACTAACATTCATTTTCATATTCAATTAGTTTATATTCACTAATTTACATTCAAGTTGGTTCATTTCCACATCAAATTCAATTCTATTTAAGATTCACTTAACTTCCAATTTGATTTCAATTACTTTAGCTTTCAATTTCATTAATTCAACTTCATATGGATTTCTATACAATCAACTAACCATCAATCTAACCATCAATGTATATCTAATACAACCAAATTCATTTTACTTTGCTTACATTCATTCAATTTGGTTCATCACTTTTAGTTAGCTTTAATGAATTAACACTTACATCCATTATTTCATATCAATTTATTTTACATTCGATTGATTAATATTCAATTCATTTATTAATTCAATTGCTAATTCATTTAACCACAAAAGTTGAATTTCATTACATAACTCAAGTTCATATTCATCACTTCACTTTATTATTTTATTTCGATACCAAAATCAACTTCATTCAACATTACTTAAGTTGTATTCCATTTAAACATCATTTGTTTAACTTAACTTAAATTTCCAAATCCAATTCAGATTCTGATTCTAAAGTAAATTCTATTTTACTTTTATTTACAACTCATATTTATAAGTATATTCATATAGTTTCTATTTATGTATAAGATTATTTCACAATTGTAAATCATAATAATTAAAATTCCATACCTCATAATTGATTTACTTATACAATTTATTCTTTTACAATATGTTTTATTTAACTTATTCAAACATCCTTTAATTAACTTATATATATTCTTACATTTTCAAGGATCAAACAATCAATTTTATATACACTTTAATAATTCTGAAAAATTATCCATTATATATATATATATATATATATATAATATAATTTTGGGTAAAATTAATTCATTTACCCGCTTTTAAAACAATACCACTCAACAAACTAATCATCACAATATAAAACAATTTTATATTCACTAACAAATACGCTCTCATAGCTATTATTACACTCACACTCATTCTAGAGTACTGCTGACTCTATCTCTAATGAGTAATTCCCAACAGAGCCAAGGTTGTCACTTAACCATATGCTCTGATACCAAATTGTAACGGGTAGGGGATTTTCGACCACGAAGGTCGACATTAATACGTCCACTGTATCAACTGCCGAGCAATCGAGTGCCGGAAAACCATACCGTTTGGGTTAAAGAAGAGGTAGAAGATAGAAGAAAGAAAGAAAGAAAAGGCAACAGAAACAATATCAGAATCTCACAATCGCAGCGGAACAACATATAATAGATAAATGAATATCTTTAAAACAAAGAACTATATCAGTTATTACATTACATCACATTACATTACATTATCAGAGTTTACAACAACAAACAGCGGAAAAGAAATACTACGTACTTGTTTATACGCCAACCCATCCAGCTTGCCTCCAAATCTCTACAGCAACTCCTGAATTCCTGAATATCCTGATAACCTGACTCTAGACTGCCCGTGTGGAAATTGGTGGGCATCTAGAGTTTAGGAAGAGAACAATAAACTCCAAGTCAGTCATGTGACTGGTGTGAGAACTTAAAACAGTTATATCTTTAAAAATAAACAAAGAAATATTTTAAAATAGATTCGCAATGCTTTTGAAAATGTAACTACCATAAGGCCTCCCGCCACACACACAATGCAAACGCAGAACTTGGAGGAGATTTCTCCTTATGATAGTTAAAGATGCTTGATATGCAAATTTCTTTTCAATATTATTTTTATAAGTGCAAACTATGGAAAACCATTTCGAAAGTAGAATATAAATCTTAGCCAGCATATGTACCATTATAGTATGCCTACTATAGCTACCATGTTAAATGGCAGGTTCTACAACTAAAACCGTACAAGGCTCGCATTGTTTCTTTGGATTTCCAACAAATGGTCAGGCCAAGGAACTTCCCACTGCCACATGGAAACGCCTCTGGAAAGACGCCCCGAGAACCTAACCGGATCTCTGCCAACACAAAGCCGGGTTACCCCTAACTCGGTAACTACTGACACGAGTATGCCATCCCCCGGTCGTAAACGACCTTTCCCGAGATCCCGATAACCAACAACCACAAAGTAATAAATTTGCAGTAACCACATAGGTTAAATATCTGGGATCTATACCATGATACCACCTCTATCTAGAAGGAAATGCACATACCCTAAAGGGCGCTACCCCCAATAACCTTGCTGCATCTTTCCTATTTCGACCATTTCGGGGTGTGAGGTTCGACGAAGTCTCGTCCATAAAGCCACGCTTTTTACAAAAGCCATGCTTTGATCAATAAATGATCAGCAGCACTCAGCATGCCACATTACCAAATTGAGAATATATCACTGATAACCTTCAACTACATAACCTCTGAGCTCGTACATCTCAGAGAAGGGTGTTAAGCTAAGAGAATAAGTTCTCCGCCACCAACAGAAATGTATTTGAAAGAAATCTGCTTTATATCTCAATTTGTAATGTCAGACATACAATCCATTCAAGTCTATTCTCGGTTCGAACAGAACCGAAGGCATTTCCAAAGAAGCCCTTGCAAATTCGGGCATTCACAATCCCGATCGGACTTCCCATCACTTAGGGAATCTCTATACCGGCACGAATCAGTGCAGAGATAATCGATACGTCATCCTATCGCTCTCGCAAATACCCGGTCTTTATCATCGGTCTTCAAATGCTATCCATATTCGTCGTATCACTATTCGGAATGGGATTTATGACACAAAGGTCCTTCCCCGGCTAAACCGAATAACGAGAAAAATATTTTAAAATAAGTGTAGCATTCAAATTCAAGTAAATCACATCAAATACCAGTTGGGTTCGTTTTCATCACCACCGAACCAAATAAAAGGAAGCATTACCGGTCCAAAATCCACGTCTGTGCATTGCCGAACCGGAGCACTACCAACCCACTATCCATAACTACCGAACCACCCCTTTCTTACCACCATCACCGAACCAGACTCTGCCGAACCAACCTCCTCCAAGCTCCTGCCGAACCAACCCACTCCAACCACTACCGGACCAAGTGGATACCGAACCAACATCACCAGGTCAGATTGCTTCAGCCCAGGCCCACCAGCAGCTACATACATCCAAGACCCCAGCCCCCAGCCTCACTCTATAAATAGTAGGGCAGGGGTACAACAATGGCAGACAAGTTTGAGAGCTCAAGCACGGAAGGAACTTTCAAACAACTTTCATATACTTATATACAAAGCTTTGTACTTGTAATCTGAAAGAAAAAGGAGAATAACATATAAAGTGGACGTAGGCACGTTCCGGCCGAACCACTATAAATCTGTGTGTCATTTACAGTTTAGTCCCTTCTTTTTATATATTTACATAAATCACCCAAATCACTAGAAACAACATAAAATCAACTAATTCATACGACTTGGAGGTGTTTGTCCTTTTTTGTGCAAACATTTTTGGTGCTTTCACTGAGAACGAGGGAGCTTGAAGCTTCAGCTTCTCCCACTCAACCCTTTTCCTATCAACATCATTCATTGCTTGGAAAATATGGCTCCCGGACGGAAGAAAGATGCTAACAAAGGAAAGGACGTCGCAACTGGCAGTATCCCAGATCCAGTGATCAGGGACCAAGACAATCGTCCAGTTCCAACAGCAAATTTAAATCAGGCAAATCTGACAGCCCCTGCTACGGAACAACCAATTACAAGGGCGGATCTAGATAGAATTGTGGCTGAAGTAACTAAACGCTTCGCATCTCAACAAGAAGCCTTGGTGGACCAACTCATGTCACGCTTAAGGGATGCTGAAGAATCCAACCGTAGCACTGAATCATGGGGTGAGTCCTGGTCTGGAGGATCTGGGAGACGACAAAGGTCTTTAATCTTCGAAGAGGCTAATGACAGAAACAACAATGGTAGGAGCCGAGCCCAGGCTCAGCCCGAATTTCGACCCGAGGAAACTCTTGGAGCCGAACCCAACAGGGGAGGCACCAGACAGGGGTCGGATGTAGCTGAGCCTGTCATGCTACCTCACCATGGAAACACCAGTAAACGGGGCCGAGCTGGAGTCCAGCCCGAAGTTGGACCCGAGGAAGTGCTAAGAACAGAACCCAGCAGGGGAAGATCAAGGCAAGGGCCAACTGTGGCTGACCCCAGCATGCCCCCGGAAGACCAGAGGCAGCCATTGGAGAATGTCAGGGGTGATAAACGATACCATCCTTACAGGTCATCTAGACGGAGTCAATCCCGCAGGGAAGAACCAAACTCATTTTTATCCACTCTAAGTTCTGATGAAAGAATGGTGCGATTGTTCAGGGAGTGCGTCCAACGGGAGCAAAGGGATCGAGGGATAGGTGCTAGGGTAACCAGCCCCTTCACCCGCAAGATTGAAACTGCCATCACCCCCCCGGGAATGGAAAATGCCAACGATGGAACCTTACAAGGGAACCTCTGACCCCATCGTACACTTACAGAGATACACCCAGCATATGCTCATGAGCGGAGCAACGGAGGGAGTATTGTGTAAATGCTTCCCACTCTTCTTGGCAGACTTAGCTACCTCCTGGTTCTGCCACCTACCCCAAGGGTCCATCAGCTCATGGGAAATGTTGAAAGAAAAATTCATCAGCCAGTTCCGCATTCACGTGGAACAACCCAAGGACGCTTATTCCTTATCTAATATCAAGCAGAAACCCGAAGAGACAGTGCAGCAGTATCTCACCCGATTCAACGCTGCGGCGGCCGCGGTCCAAGATGCCGACAAGAAACTTATCCTAATGGCTCTCTGCAGTGGTGTACACCCGGATACTAAATTTGCTAGAAGACTAACCAAGGAAAAGCCAGCTACTTTACCTGATTTCTTCCATGAAGCTGGAAAGTATATGAGACTTGAAGACGCTGCCACTGAGAGGCAGTCAGAGCAACAGGTTAAAACGGCCATAGACAGGGTTTCCGCTGCAACAAAGGATGTTTGGAGAAATGACTCTAGAGACAATGCTGGGGGCAAGAAATGGGAAAAGCGCCTATATCGACCTGGACCAAGATTTGACTCCTACACTCCTTTGAATGAAACGATCGAAAACATCTTCCTAGCCACTCAAGACGAAGTTAGATACAAGCGCCCCCTGCACAAGAAGGAGTCAGATAACGCACTCAAATCTGGAAAGTTCTGCCGCTTCTACGAATCCCACGGACATGACACCAATGAATGCCACCATCTTCGGAACTTGATTGAAGAACACATTAGAAGGAGGAGACTGGAACGCTATGTAAAAATCCAGAGCAGGACTCCAGCTCCCGCCAATGAAAACCTAGGGTTACCCCTCCCAGAGGAAGGCGGAGGAAATCGCAACACCAGCGGCTCTAGTCAAGAGAAAATAGTAGTCCATACCATATCAGGAGGACCATACATCGCCAACAGAAGCTGGGCAGAGATGGAAAGATACGGTAAGTCACTTAGAAACGCTGAAGGCTACGTTAATTCTGTTGTGGAAGAACGCCACCCGAAACGGAAAGAGAGTGACGACATCACATTCAGTAGGCGTGATCTAGAGGGAAGACAGTACCCACACACGGATCCTATGGTCATCTCTGCCTGGTTCGGTCCAACCATAGTTTTCCGAATTTTAGTAGACACTGGAAGCTCAGTGAATATCTTATTCAAGCATGCATTCGACAGAATGAAGCTGTCAGTGAAGGATGTGTCTCCCTGCAACAAACCACTACATGGTTTTACTGGAGATGCGAAAGTGCCCCTCGGGCAACTGGACCTTTTTGTTGAAATAGGAAGTCATCCCCGCTCCGCTGTGCGAAAACAAACATTTGTACTAATAGAGAACCATTCGGCCTACAACGCCTTTTTAGAAAGACCAGCCTTGTCTGACTTCCAAATTATCCTAGCCCCTTGGTGCCTGAAGATGAAATTCCCAACAGATAACGGAGTAGGAGAAATAGAGGGAGATCAAACGCCGCTTGAGATTGCTATGTAACTGAGCTTCGCAATAACCGCAGGAAGGATAAAGGAAAGGATGCAGAGACTTCTCTCTACAAGAAAAGCCTGGAAGCATAGCAATTAAAGAAAGCTCCTCCTCTTCGATATATCAGCGATCCTTTCAACGAATTAGACTCCAGGGACAAAGAGGAGGAGGCCACCAACGAGCCTGTAGAGGCTATGGAATTTGTAGCTGTAGACAAACACGACCCAAGTAGACTGGTGAGAGTCGGGTCTCAGTTAAGAGCGGAGCTGAAAGATCAAATCGTCGATTTTCTTCGCCACAACATGGATGTATTTGCATGGACGCACGCCGATGTGACAGGAATCTCTCCAAACGTAGCATACCACATACTGAACATCGACCCTACCAAGGTGCCAGTGAAGCAGAAAAAGAGGAGCATGGGGGCAGAACGATCAGCAGCCCTCGAGGAAGAAGTAAAGAACTTACTTGCCAATGACTTCATACGAGAAGCCATCTACCCAGAATGGATCGCCAACCCGGTACTGGTAAAGAAAGCTAATGGAAAGTGGCGAACATGCATCGATTTCTCCAACTTAAATGACGCTTGCCCGAAAGACTGCTTCCCACTCCCCCGAATCGACCAACTCGTGGACAGCACAGCCGGACACGAACTCTTATCCTTCATGGACGCATACTCAGGATACAACCAGATCCCTATGCACGCCCCCGATCAAGACCACACCAGTTTCATCACTGATCGGGGATTGTACTGCTACAAATCAATGCCTTTTGGACTTAAAAACGCCGGAGCTACTTATCAGCGCCTTGTCAACAAGATGTTTGCAAAATTAATAGGGCAAACTATGGAAGTTTATGTGGATGACATGCTGGTAAAATCAAGGAAAGCCAACGATCATATAAACCACCTGAACGAGATGTTTCGAGTACTTCGCCAATATGGAATGAAACTGAATCCTCTAAAGTGCTCCTTCGGAGTATCGTCGGGAAAGTTCTTGGGATTCATCGTCCATGCCAGGGGGATCGAAGAGGACCCCGAACAAGTCCGGGCCTTGCAAGATATCAAGGTACCATCCACTCGAAGAGAGATGCAAAGCCTAAACGGGAAGGTGGCTGCCCTAAGCAGGTTCATCTCTAAAGCAACCGACAAATGCATCCCTTTCTTCGAAGCTCTTAAGAAAAACAAAGGAAAGTTCGAATAAACTGACGAATGCTTGACAGCCTTCCTTAACCTGATCGAACACCTCCAAAGACCACCAGTACTCTCAACTCCAAATGAAGGCGAGGAACTATACCTATACCTAGCTGTATCGTCCCATGCTTTAAGCGCCGCTTTGGTGAGGGAGGACAGCCACGCACAGCGACCCGTATACTTTGTAAGCAAGAGATTCATAGGGGCAGAAGCCAGATACTCTAAACTGGAAAAGCTAGCATACTGTTTTCTTATCGCGTCACGGAAACTGCGACACTACTTCCAATCTCATTCCATCAGAGTTTTAACCGATCAACCACTAAGGCAAGTACTCCATCGCCCCGACACTTTCGAGCGACTACTTAAGTGGTGCATTGAACTGAGTCAATATGATATCACCTACCATCCTCGCACCGATATCAAGGGACAAGCCATAGCTGATTTCATTGCTGAATTCACTACTAACGAAGGTAAGGAGCAATCTGAAGTAGCAGAAAATATCAAGTGGAACCTCTTCGTTGATGGAGCATCAAATGAACAAGGCTCGGGGGCAGGTGTTGTGATAATCACCCCCAGGGGAAGGAAGTTGCACTACACCCTAAGGTTGGAGTTCACTGCCACTAATAATGACGCAGATTACGAAGCAGTGATAGCCGGATTAGAACTTGCCCTGGAGATTGGAGTCGGTTCTTTATGTCTCCATAGTGATTCTCAACTTATTGTGAATCAAATACTGGGAGAATTCCAGACTCGAGGAGAACGAATCGCAGCATATCTAAAGAAGACCAAGCTGTTGCTCAATCAGTTGGATCACTATTTAATCAAACACATTCTTCGAGAAGAGAATCGGGAGGCCGACGAACTGGCAAAGCAAGCTAGCATGAAGGACGGCGCCGCTTCCCGAACAATAACCACCTCACAGCAACTAGCCCCAAGTTACGAAATAATGAACATAATAGCTGCAATCGAAGAGGAAACTTGGATGACTCCTATCCGGAAATATTTACAAGATGGCACACTGCCCGACGGGCGTAACGAAGTCAAGAAAATCTTGAGGAAAGCTTTCCGCTACACGATACAAGAAGGCATCCTCTATCGACGCGGCTTCTCTAATCCCTTATTAAGGTGCGTCGCTGGTAGGGAAGCCAAGGAGATCTTATCCAACATACATCGAGGAAGTTGCGGAGATCACACTGGTGGGTAGACTTTGGCAAAGAAGATACTCCGATATGGATATTACTAGCCCACCTTAAACAAAGACGCCCTAGACTTCGTCAAAAGATGTGGCAGATGTCAGAAATTTGCTAAAATTCCTCGACTACCAACAAACGAGATTACTCAAATGACCAGCTCTTGGCCCTTTGCAATATGGGGAATTGACTTGATTGGCGAACTGCCAGTGGGCCGAGGCGGAGCCAAATATGCCATAGTAGCAGTTGACTATTTCACCAAATGGGTGGAAGCGGAGCCTCTAAATAAAATATCTTCGGCAAAAGTTATTAACTTCTTGATCAAAAATGTTTTATGCAGGTACGGGGTTCCACTCAAAATCATATCGGACAATGGACTTCAATTTGACAGCGAGGAATTCGCCGACTGGTGCCAAGAGCACGGAATTCACAAAAGCTTCTCATCTGTAGCTTACCCCAGGCAAACGGACAAGTCGAAGCTGTCAACAAAATCCTCAAAACCATAATCAAGAAGAAACTTGAAAAGTCAAAAGGCGCTTGGGTGGATGAACTTCCTACGGCACTTTGGGCCTACCGCACATCTTACAGAACATCAACAGGGCATACTCCTTTCTCTTTGGCATACGGATCGGAGGCCATGCTCCCAATTGAAACTATAGTGCCTTCCCACCGTTGGATCCACTACAACCCAGAAGAGAATGAAGAACTCCTACACATGTCTTTGGATCTAATTGAAGAAAGGAATGATGCAGCACTTAAAGCGGCAGCTCACAAGCAAAAAGTAGCAGCACAATACAACTCTAAACTCAAACACCGCAGCTTTCAGGAAGGAGATCTTGTCCTCAAGCGGATCTTCCCACGCCCCGGAGCACTAGATCCAATCTTGGACGGACCCTATGTAATTCATAAAGACCTCCACAACGGAGCTTATATTTTGTCAACAGTAGACGGAGAGGTGTTCCAGAGGGCATGGAACATCCAACACCTTCGTTGATACTTTTCTTAACTTGTACTGCCCATATGAAGTGAATTAACAAAGAGAATCAGTGGACGTAGGCATTTTCGTGCCGAACCACTTTAAAAATCTTGTCTCTTTTTAACTTGATCCTTTATATCTTGGCCGCTTGTTAAGTGTTATCCTTTTCTGTTGAACGAAATCATGTATAACGACATTTTCGTACTTGGAACTTCGTGGCGCAACCTCACCTGGACAAGACCCAACAGGTACTATGTGATTCTATGCACTCGCCAATGAGACACTTTTGCTCTAGCATCCCTCTGCTGCGGGTTAACTCATTGCTCGCGGCTGCCCTCAAAGCCAACTGTAACTAGCCGATTATAAGCCATCACGAAGGCCGACTATAGCCGATGGCAGCTCATTACGGCGTTCGGCTCGTCGGCAACTGTGAACCTACTTTAAGCCCCAACATAAGGTGTGGCCAGCCAAGGGTAGTTCACGGTTGACGATCGGCACCCACGCTAGCCGGCCATAGTAAATCGAATAATACCCGCGACTACGGGCCATAATGGCTCGGGTAGTTACTGTGCGCGATCTCGGCTCCGATATGTCTTAAGTGCGGCTGTGGTAAAAAAGATAAACTCCCCGCGGAGGCGTAAGATGGGTGACAAAGGTCTCCAAGACCCACAGCTAGGGAAAGTGACTACAAAACCCGTTTGCCATGAACTTAAGCATATCGACGGCCTTCCATGACTGGAAGTTTTACTTTTCCTATATTTCCATTCTATTTAAATACTTTTCTTGGATCCTGCATAATGGTCCCCAAAGTACAGGACACTAAATAGGAGGCATCCGCTCACGAGAATCTGAGCCCGCGAACTGGGTGACAAGGCATTCAGCCGCATCCATGGTCAATTACACAAGATGTCCAAAGCTACCCCCTGCAACCAGAACATGAAGGGCGGTACTCTTTTCTCTTGTACATAATCATATAGCTATGAATTATTCATAACATTGCAAAACATGATATTATATTTCGAGAAAAAGCTTAACATCGAACACAATTGAATCACAGGCATATGCATAACTACGCTTTTTATACAGCACTTCAAAATAATAACAGCATTTAAAATATAACAGAATCGGCTTATGTTATAAACTCACATAAAGACGTTCAATAACATAATTACAACTTAGAGAGTACATTAATGTTTTGAACTAGCATGTACAGGAATGTCAAGCAGACCAAATAAAATAACCAACTGCGCCCGTGCTCCACCCTCGTCCTACCAGCTCTTCGAATCTACTTGACTGCAGGATCGGAGCTCCCAGCATGATGACCAGAGGCCCCACCTGTCCAATTCAGGAAAAGAGTCCATTAAACCAACAACGAACGATCAAGTTATGAAAAGCTAAAAAGGGAAAACTCACCAACACCCGCTCCTTGGTCCTCATCCCCCAACTGCACACCGGCTTCCTCCGCAGCAAGTAGTCGCATGCCCTCTTTCACCGCTACCTTCTCCTCCTTTGAGAACTGGGCGGTAACCAAATCCATCCTGAATGCCACTCCACCTTCCTTACCCGCATCGGCCTTGGCCTCCTCTAAAGCCCGGAGATATATCCTGGCCATGACCCGGGGATAGTCATCCATCCAGGATAGATTACCTTGCTTCCAAGTACGGAAGTACATATCCTGCAACATCTCGTCCATCATCCCCTCATTCTCCTCAAACTCCCTCACCCGGGCCTCGGAGGACAGCAACTTAGCGATGGCAACATCCCTCTCCGATCGATATCTCAAGCGGTCAGCCTGAAGAGACCTCCTCATTTCCTCCATCTCTTACTTTAGCCTGGCCTGAGCAAGCTCTGCGGCCTCAAGCCTCCCAGATAACTCCTCTACCTGCTCGAGATCCGCCCTTCGAACCTCATCCACCGTAGCAATAGCTATGTCAATCCGCTCCTTGCAGGCGGCCTCCATCTTTCGTAGTTCTGCCCTACTAGCCTCTTCCATAGTCTCCTTCAACCGCCTGGAGGCTACCTCGTGCTGAGAAATCTGAATGGCTTGATCGGCAAGCTGTTTGGCCTGATCAGCAACCTTTAGCCGCAACCGAATATTAGCACTCCCAATCTCCTCTCCAGCCTTGATCAGACGGGCATGATGCCCCATCAACCTCCTGGTCTCCTCCGCGACCCGATCAATATTATCCTTGGCTTCGTCCCCCATGGTAACTATTAGAGTAGTAAGAAAATCGAGGTCTAAAGACTTAGCCTCATCAAGCACCCGTACCATGGGGTTGCGGGGAAGAAGGTGCTCACCCGTGGCCTCGTCTAAAGAGATATCCTGAAAACTCGGGCCCAGATCCGAATGGCTGGCAAATGGGTTGCGAACCAAACCAGGATGGTCTATCGGGGTGACGGTTGGATTTTCGGATGGATGTGGGGAAGGCGTAAGCTCAGTATCCTCCTCAGTAATATCATGGATAGGCTGGACTGGAGGCTGAGGGCCAGGTGAAGGTTCAAACGAAGATCGGCCCCTCTTTCTCTTTTGCATATCTTCTTAAATAACTCCAAGAAGAGGGCGATATCTGACCGCATCTCCAGGACGGCTAGCTGACGGCTTTGGTTTGGCGAAAACTTTGAGTAACTTATACTGTTCAAGGCGGTGCCGAATATCTGATGTCTTGACCCCCTTACCCATTCCTAGAATAAGAAAAAACCAAGTGTTACAAGCATGCATGAAACTACGACTCAAGGAGCGTGTGAAGTTAAAAGAAGGAGCTAAGAATTCACCTTGAACCGCCGGAGTTGCCTTAGCTGAAATAATCTCAGAAGATAGGCTGGCACCGGACCCGGCCTTATCAGACCTCTTCGATTTCTCCACCAAGGCTGATCCTTCCTCCAACCCCTCAAAAACCTGGCGGAAGGCATCATTCGTCCACTCTTGAATCTCACCTACTTGCCCAGGAGGCAAAGCTCCGGCGCCATCACCACCACCATCACCTTCTCTGTCGTCTCCGTTCTCTGCCTCTCCTCCTACATCGCCCCCTTCGCCTTCACCTCTATCCTCCTCCACGTCTTCCTCCCCCGGAGTCATTAGGCACGTGCTAGGGGAAGGGCCGTCGGACTTCTTGAGCTTCTTACCTCCGACAACTGGAGGTTTTGTAAAAGGATTCCTCTTGCTGCTCTTCGCAGTAGCCCCATCTTTAGCTTTAGCAGCCCTTTCCTCGGCTGTATCTCTCTGCTTAACTACGGATTGACGTGGCAGAATCAGGTTGTGCTCCAGGAGAGTGGCATTCCTGATTAGGTAAGAAGCCGACCTGTCCCTTCCAGAGATAGCCTCTATCTCCGCGGCCATCTGTATCAGGCGATCATTCTCCACGACCGCAAAGCCACCTGTCGCTAGCAAGAAATAAAAGCATATAAGAAGAAGCATTGCAATCAGGACAAAGAAATTACAAGTGGAATTCAACTTACAGCCAGAAGTGAAAAGGCGAAAAGAAACGGAGTCGTCCTTGACGAAGAACCATTCCTTCTTAAACATGGTAAACTTCGAGTATAAGTCCAAGACCGGCTTGAAGGACACGGCCGACTCTAAACTAATGTACGGAGACCCCTTCTTGTCGCCCCTCAGATTATATAGATATCGGATTTCCCGGTTAGAAGGGGGCGCCCATATCTCCTCTGGAAGATAACGAATAGACACACTAAGATGGCATAGGAGTTGGGCTGAAGCTGAAAAGGAGACACTTTCAGGTAAGTAATGAAGCTGACTATCCATGCATTGATCGGAGGAATGGCCCCGCACATGCAATGGTATCGGCTATACGCGAAATATCCTTCAGGAGGATTGTACGGCATCACTCCGTCCCCCGGCAACAGCATAAGTGATCTATCAATCCCAAAGGAGCGGGATATAACATAAAGCTGCTCCTCTCTGAGAGAGCTAGGAAAGCAGTCAAGAGGAGAATTCAAGAGCTTCTGAGGACCATATCCGTCCACTAATGACCTCGGGGCAGGTCCCTATCGAGCTGGTCCTGGCTGGGCAGGGGGCACAACGGGAGGCTCACTTCGGTCCGTGGATTTTCTCTTGTCTGATTGAGTTTCCACTTTGCGAGACATTTATCTGCAACACAAGGAAGTAAACATATGAACGATGTAGTCTGGAATTTCACTTGTAATTTGAAGCATGGAAAAATTCAAGGTTTGAATGTCATTCGGCACGTAAGTTCATTCGGTACTATGTGTCCTTATGCTCATTCGGTGAAACGAAGAAAACTCAAGGGAAACGCACCTGGCTCGGCACTGGATGATTCGGCACTAGATGATTCGGCACTAGATGGCTCGGCACTGGATGACTCGGCACTGGATGATTCGGCACTAGATGATTCGGCACTAAGGTGATCCGGCTGTCTCAAACGATGGAAGTGGAACGAAGGCACGTGGCCCCTATTTATAAGCAAAAACAATAACCGGACCAGATGGTTCGGCATTACATACCGGATGATAGCAAAACAAAGCACGCCATATGTAGGCATATGCCCTACTTTGGGGGGCAAGTGTTGGGTTCGTTTTCATCACCACCGAACCAAAGAAAAGGAAGCATTACCGGTCCAAAATCCACGTCCATGCATTGCCGAACCGGAGCACTACCAACCCACTACCCATAACTACCGAACTACCCCTTTCCTACCACCATCACCGAACCAGACTCTGCCGAACCAACCTCCTCCAAGCTCCTGCCGAACCACCTATCCACCGAACCAACCTCATGCCGAACCAACCCACTCCAACCACTACCGGACCAAGTGGATACCGAACCAACATCACCAGGCCAGATTGCTTCAGACCAGGCCCACCGGCAGCTACATACATCCAAGACCCCAGCCCCCAGCCTCACTGTATAAATAGAGGGGCAGGGGTACAACAATGGCAGACAAGTTTGAGAGCTCAAGCACGGAAGGAACTTTCAAACAACTTTCATATACTTATATACAAAGCTTTGTACTTGTAATCTGAAAGAAAAAGGAGAATAACATATAAAGTGGACGTAGGCACGTTCCGGCCGAACCACTATAAATCTGTGTCATTTACAGTTTAGTCCCTGCTTTTTATATATTTACATAAATCACCCAAATCACTAGAAACAACATAAAATCAACTAATTCATACGACTTGGAGGTGTTTGTCCATTTTTTGTGCAAACAATACCCATTTAAAGGTAAATATCGATAGTCGGTTATTTAACTATCAAAGCAAGCCAACAAATATTCAGCGCCATAACAATCACTAGGCCCTTTATTAGTCTTCCATCAATCAAAAAACTTGCCAAATATTCACTTCAATTTATCTTTGAAAAGATATATTCTCTAAACCCTTCCAATTTCTACATTGGAAAGCATTTCCAAATACTTATTTAACAATAAGTAATTCACAAATCCATTTATTTTCAATACTTAGAAAATATTCGATATACTTAAAACACGATTAAGTATATATTTTATCCTTTTAAGGAAAACATTCTCTTAAACACATTTATTTGAGTCAAAACGAACGTTGCGTAAAACATCGTTACGACAACCCAAAATCACTAGTATAGGGATTCGAAATTAAGATAGACTATATAAATCCCAATACTAAATAAACATTTCCTTTCGAAAATCATTTGCTATAACAATTGTGTTATAGTCCACTATTTCCTTTTATTCCTCGTAAAACGTGTATTTCAAAAATGAATGTTGAAATCTGTGGTTTCGACACTTAATACATTTTAAAACAACTTCAAACCGTTTTAATTCTATTTAAAAGATCACTCCCTAAAACATTTCTTTAATATATTATTCACTGTACCAAAATCGTGAATATATCTCCTTTAATAAGCCATATAATTAACTTATCAAATAAGTCGATTTCGGATTAGAAAACAATGTTTATAAATTCACACATATATATTTTATAAAAAAAACTTCAACTTATAAAAATCCCTTAATTAACAAATTCTATTTATATCTCATTTAAAATGCCCAAAATCCAATTTATAAGTAAATTACTTATAATTCTCTATTTACAAATTCATTCATTTTATAAGCTCACAATTTATAAATCTATAAATTTCATTCACTTATGAATCCATTTATACTTCATTTTAACACTTATAAAAACTCGTTTTAAAATTCTAATATTTTAATTTATAAATATCAATTTTATAAATCTTTTATTTTACCGTTTATAATAATTCAAAAATCCCAATTTAAACCATTTTACAAATTAATCAACTACTTATCTCAAAAAACTCACATTTCGGTTATATTTCACAAAAATCATAATTTTTGTAACATTAAAATTTTAATATCTATTTATTTAAAATGAATCAATTCCAAAATTCAATAAATCGTATACTTTCAAAAATCAATTTAAAACCCTTTTTAATTTTCCAAAATAGGCCCAATGCTGCAACGACACTAAATATAACAATCACGGCATCCAAAACATCATATATCATATGATAACAGAATATATCACATTATCTGTAAATAAATCAATACGGGTGAGGAATCCAGTTGGATTCCTCCAACCTGTTTCCCTGCATCCACAGATGTTAGCACAATACCAATTCCGTTCCAATATGGAATATCGCGGTATATAGGATTTATAAAATATTATCCGCTATTATGTGGCGTAATAAGGTCTCATTTGCTATATAATGCGGGAAATCAACTCCAAGTACATATATAATACCAATTCCATATCGAGTTGGAATATCGCGGTATATGTTTTTAATAAATAACATCCGCTTAATATACGGCATATAGGGTCTATTACAATACAATAGATAATAATTTACCATTCAATCAAACAATCAAGCAAATTTTAAATCTAACTATTTAAAATTTAAATCGAAACAATTCGATTGAGTGAGAAGTTCTCACCTTGTTCCCAGTAACAGTTGCAGTGTTTTATTTCGAATAAAATTAAACGCGCGTTTAATTTTACCAAAAAAATTCACTAGCTCCAATCGATTCCAATCCAGCTCCATCGCGTAGTATTCGTCCATACGATTCCAACGCAAGTCGTTTCGTCAAATTCCGACCTCGTATGAAAGAGTTATGCATTTTTAAAGTTCGTATGAATTTATAATATAAACAATTTATATTTTCTTTTTATTTTAAACCTTCTGCAAATCTGGGCCTCATGTTCTGCAGCACGAAATCAAGGCCGTGTATTTTGCTTCTTCCTCCTCTAGCAAACATACGTGCGCGCAACCCATTATCACCTTCACCAGGGTTAGATATCGCGCCACCTACGATCGATTCCAGGTCGATCAATCACCACCACATCAAAGCACGTCTCGAGTGCCACCATCAGATGAAACAGCTTGAAGCTTGGTTCCCCCTTTCTCTCAAATTTCGTGGATGACTTCGTGATGAACGCGAGCCCCTAGCTTCCACGTCGAGCCTCCATTTCCAATCACAACCGTTGGATTTATAGTTCTTGATGTTGTCTACAATATTGTAGTTGAGAGTTTCTTGTAAAAGTTTACGGATTAGAAGATAATTGAGGGAGAAGAAGGAATATTTTCGACCATTGAAATCTTAATGGCGGCTAGGGCTGAAGATTATGCGACACTATTCACCCGAAATTTTTCTAAATGACTCCAAACGAAGCATGCCGCCTGGCGTTTATAACGTTTTACCCCTATTCCGAACACAATGGAATATATATCGGGAGCCAATTCGATTAAATTTGAAAGAAAAGTTTTTGAATCGACTATTTAAATTCAAAATTCACTCGGATCGATTTCTACGCGTTTTAGCTTGCCCCGGACAAACGTAAGTCCGATTGACACGAAATTTGAAACCATACAATAATATAACATTACGGATCCGATGAAACTAGTTCCGTCGTAATCCGAAACTGTTTGAAAAATGCCTATTTTAACTCGTTAATTAAATATTAAAATATTCAATTTTCACAGATTAACTTTTAATTCAATTTTCAAAGTTCTATAACATCATTCTAACTCCAATATGATTAAATACAACTTTACAAATCAATTCAAATCACATTAAACCCTATTTCCATTTATTTCTGTAATTTCAAATATTAAATTATCGATTTAGTTATCCAATTAAATCCTCATATTCAAAATTTAATTCACTTAGCTTGTAAAATTAATTCGTGAATATTTAAAATTAATTAAATATACGAATTTCATTTGACAGAAATTCTAGGTCGTTACAAAGGAGATAGATTTTGTTTAATAAACTTATTCAATTATTTTATTTACTGAAAATATTTTATTAAAACGAAATCAATTTAAAATTAAATTATTAGTCTAAATTAAAATCATTGGTTATTTAAATTTATAAATGAAAATTTAATTGTTCGTATTCGAATATTAATAAAAATCATATAATTGTTATACAAGTTCAAAATCTAAAAGGAGGCAAGCCGGTTTGGATTGGATTACAAAATAAAATTTAAGGTGGGTTAATCTCACTCATCTAGCTGTTATTTAAATTTAAATGGTTAAATTTAAATAATTGGTTGAATGATTGAATTGATTTGATGTGCTATATTATATATAGTAGTATATAGTATATATTGGAGTGATTGATTTCCCGCATTATATAGCAGATGAGACCCTATGCGCCGCATAATAGTGGATGATATTATATTAAACCCATATACTGCGATTTCCACCTTGAAGTGGAAATGGTATTTTATTGTGCTAACATCTGTGGATGCAAGAAAACAGGTTGGAAGGATCTAACTGGATTCCACAAAATATTTAGATTTGTTAAAATATCCTGTAATATATTTATTTGCTATCCTGTGATGAATTATATTGATAATTGGAAATGTTGGATACTATGGTTGATTTTAAAATATTTCGGTGAACCGAGTTATCAAAATATATATAATTGGAATTTTTGAAAAGAAAATAAAGGAGTGAATTTTTAAGTGAAATAATTATAAAGAATTTGAATAAAAATAAGAATGAATTGGAAAGGAATAAAAGTGATTTTTAAATCCTATTAAATTTCGGGTATGAAAAAGGGATTTTGAATAAACAGAGAAATAATGAATTTTAAAATCAAGTGATATTATTTCCAGAAATAAAGAATTTATTTTGAAATTCAAGGTTTGAATTTAGTTGAAAGGACAAAGAAGAAATTTGGGAAATATGAAATTGGTAATTTTAGTTAACAAGATTTTAAATCATAATGAATAAATTAAATCTGAAGTTGATGGATTTTGGAATAAATGAAGTAAGTAAGGAAATTTATTTAAAAAGTGAAGTAAATTGGAAATCAATTTGGAGATTGATTTAAGTGTGTAAAACCGGGATTTTTAAAAGAGAGGCGAGACTTTGGAATTTATAAACTAGGTTTATAAAGGTGAAGTAATATATCAGTGGTTATTTGAAGAATAAATTCACGATGGGAATTTATTAAAGAAATGGGCAAATTTGTTTAAAAATTAATAGTGATGTATTTTTAAAGGATGTGAAGAGAAGTATATTTTCCTGGATAGCCAATTATGTTCTCAAAGTAAATTTTTAATGTTGTTCTAAAAAGGCATGTTTTGGAAAATGTTTTATTTCTAAAATTTTAAATTCTAAAGTAAGTATTTTGCAAATCTATTATCGTAATAATTATGTCAAGATGACTTGGTATTTTGATTTAAAAAGAGAAAATCTAGTTTTACATTTTATAAAGTAACCTCATTTTAAATATTCTTAAAGTCTGTATTTTTAATAAAGTATTGAATTAGTTCTCAATTTAAATGTTTTAAAGGATATTTTATAATAAAGTGCTTTAAATTATTTTCAAATCTAAAATTTTTGTACATGGTGTCTTCAGTGGAAATAAATATTTGGGAATTCATTTCATGAGAAGAGTAGGGTTTGAAAACTGTTTTCAAAAAGGATTGAGAATGAAAATATATCTTGCGAAGATATTTTGAGGATAATAAGTAATTTGGGAGATTATTTATTGTTTGATGGTTGTTGTGAATGTTAATTGATAATTAGATAACCGACTCTCAATATGGGCAAATGCGCTGATCGTTTCGAAGTGACCGGGATCGGGATTAATTTCTCGAAAACTACTTCGATCCGGTTTATACATTTTCGTGAGGAAGACGAGTTTGGATTCGAAGGTGGAGCAGTGAAGTGCAAGGGCTAGTCGCTACTAATCCTGAGGTGATTCCAAAATGGATGTAGTAGGAGTAGTGCCTTCGGTTCCGTTTGAACCCAGGACAGACTTGTATGGATGAATGCTTTCAGAACATCGTCTGGTGGGCGATGAGCATTCAAAGGGATATGTTCTAAAAAGGTAATGCTTAGCCTCGAGCCTCATCAACCGGGAATGACTGAAAATCAAGGGTTATGCAACAAGGCTAGGTGGGTAGCGCCCATTAGGGTGAGGTCATCCCTGTCTAGATGCCCCTTTTATTCGGCTTAGTGGTGCGGTTGTTGATCCCAATCGTGGGGTGATCTTACTCGGGATTATCCAGTAAGGGGTAGTCTCGGTCTTGTGTTGTAGGGGATTGGGAGTAATCCTCGGTACGGAGATCTAGGCCACGTACTATGACAGGTGGTACCCCAGTGCCTAGTCATTAGTTGGAAATCCATTCTCCCTACGTGCCTTTTACGGTTTTTGTTTGTATTACCCACTTTGTGGCTAGTAGTTGGAATTTAATCATGTAACAATTTCGACTATTTTAATAAGTGTTTGTAAATAGACCCTATTATAATATAAGAGAACTTTGATAAAAAGTGTTTTGGCTATCGTAAGGTAAAAACCTGACATGTTTATTTGTGGCATGGTCTTACGAGATGCTTTTGTTTTCAAAGAAATTTTGAAACTTTAATAATCAATTTGATTGTGGTTTTCTCACGCTGGTATTTCAGACTAACTCGAGTATTATTTAACTATAATGCTCGGGTCAGACCGACTATTATTGGATACAAGAAAGGATGTTGTGGAGCTCAGGAGACGAGCAGGATGGCGATACGCACTTCCGTATTTGTGTTACATATTCCATTGTGTATTCAGATTGTGAGGACAGATTATGATTACTGTCCGGTTATGTGTTATGTATACTCTGATGATGTATGTATAAACAGATATAGTATTTGTTTTAGGATTAAAGATCTGTGATTATCTACTATATTTTTATTTCGCTGTGATGGTTAGATTCTGATGTTGTTTTCTATCTTCTTCTTTAACCCAAATGGTTCGTATTTCTGTTCATCTTGAGTTGATTGATATAGAATAGTGTTGACTCAAGGGGTACGGATTTGCGGGTCATTACATTTGGTATCAGTGCAGAAGGTTAAGCGAGAACCTTGGCTCTGGTGGGGATTACTCATTGAAAATAGAGTCCGTAGTACTCTAGAATGAGTTTGAGCGTATTAATAGATATGAGCGCATATTTATTAGTGAATATAAATTGTTTTAATATTGTGTTGACTTATTGGTTGGGTGGAATATGAATTCTGATCGGGTAAGTTGGCCGCTATTCGAGAAGAGTTTATAAACACCTGACACGATAAATTGATATAGTATTGTTTTAAAGGTGGGTGAATGAAATAATTTTACCCAAAATATATTTTGATATAAAAGAAAAGTTTTTGTAAACTATTTTAGCTAATATATGGTTGCTTGGATGTTAGGAATGATAATATTAAATTATTATCACTGTTGTGTGAAAATTTAACTAGAAATTGAAAATATAACCAAAGGTCAAGGAAATAAATTCATTTATAAAATGAAATTTACAAATGTGAATTATAAACGTGATTTATAAATTGAAATATGATCAAATGGGAATTTGTATAAGCATAAACTATACAAATGAATTATAGCTAAAATTTGATTTAAGTCAAAACTTGAAAATTTAAATCCCTGGAGATTTTGGAAGTGTTTTTCGTAGTGTTTTGGAGATAGGTAATAGAATTATTATTTTGGAGGTATTTCTGAAAGGAAATTGTTTCAAATAAATTTTGAGAAAGGATATAGCATTAAACTCACTTCGGCCGCTGAAAAATAATTTCGGAGATGAATGCAGCATCATCGATGTTCATTTTCGAGTTTCTAAGTGACGGATTGCTGCCAAATTGATTTGTTCAGAAGAACTAGTTTTTTTTTTAAATTTCAAAGGAAGTTTGTTGGGAATAAAAACCTAGATTGGTTTAAATTTTGAGAAGTGTGATTTTGAGATAATGGTGATTTCAAATGATTTGAAACCAAAAGTCGGGTGTTTAAAAATCCTGATGAGATAGGTTATAAGCTTATAAATTGAGATGATTTTTAAATCAGGAAGGAAATATGAGCTTTGAATGTTGGAAGTTAAATTTAAAGTGAAAAGTTAGAAATGAAATTAACTTGGATTGAGGAATAAAATTGAATCGAATCGAATTAAATAAATCCGAGTTAAAATAGAATTGAATTGGAATAAAATTCAGTTGAGTTATAGGTGATATTGAATGGAATTAGATCCTTACTTAAATAAATGGAAGTAAGTTGGATAAGAAATAAGTTGGATAAGAATTGGATTGGAATAAATGAATTAGAATAACTTATAAAAGAATTAAAAATCCATGGAATAAAAATATGCTTGGGTTATAAATAAGCGTAAATTTCGAGTTAAAAATAAAAGATGAATATATTCAAGCCTAGAATGAATGGAAATATGTAAAATAATAAGTTGTGACTTATAAAATTGAAAAATGGAATGGAAAATCCAAAATAAATATTGTTTGATGTTTTGGAAAATGAAACAAAAATCCAAACTTGAATTATAAAATAGATTGAACTTAAGAAAAATAAATGAAGTGATTTTTGAGATTAAAAATCAAGTATTGAATTATAAATAAGGGGAGAACTAATTAGATAATAAATTAGTTAATGAAATATGTAAATGGAACCTAATGTCGTTAAATAGAAGTTGAATTGTGAGTTAATAATGAAGTTTGGAAATAAAATTCGAGTTATAAATCAAATTCGACTTGAATCGTTAGTGAAGTAAATAAAATTGAAAATGGCCTTGTAATTAATTAAATGAATTGAGAATGAATTGAATATGGAAATTTAAAATTTATACGAAACAGATGAACTAATCAAATAAATTTTTAGTTTGAAATGAGATTTGATTGAAATAGTATCAAGTTAAATTGAAAGGGAAAATTTATTTGCAAAATGAAAATGAGCTTATGTATGAAATTTGAATTATTGGAAGTAAATTAATTTAAGTTTAAAATTAGTGGAAGCTTGGCCTCGAGTATGGGTAAAAGTCCATTAAATAAAAGCTTGGGTAAATTTAAATTGGGAAATCGTTATTAATATATTTGCATGGAATGGTTCAAGCTACATAAAATGGTCTCAAATGAAATGAAGACAAATATGGAATGAAACGCAAATGAATGGATCATGAATAAAATTGAATGAAATAGCCTGGATTGTTTTCGAGCTAAATAAATGGTTGTGAATGAATTAAAAAGGAAGGAATTAAATATAAATTGAGTTAGAATCAATTTAAATGGGTTATAAAACTTAAGTAATTATTTATTCACATGGATATCATCAAAATTGCATAGAATGAATTGTCGTTTGACGTAAACGAAGGTAATTAAAATTCTATGAGTTGATAGAGATTAAATAAATTGATTTTGAGATCAATTGAAGTGAATATGAGTTGGTTTTGCTTAGAAATCAATTGAATGGAGGCAACTGAGTTGTAAACCATTTAAATTGAATGAAGTTGTATACGAATCGGTTGTAAACAATTAAAATTAATGTTGGAACCCTATAAGTTGCTTATAAATATTATTTAACCTGCATTGCTTATAGAAACTCGTATGTTTGCTAGTTAAATATGTAAAATGTTGTTAAGTTACATTATTTTGGCACTTACATATTTAAATTGAGTAAGTACAGGTACCGGAAGCCGTTTGGCTGGATTTGGACGCGCTAATTGCTAAAATAATATGCTGCTTGCTTAAAATGCTAAATAGAGGTACGCCTACGCAATAAAAATAGGAAAATGAACTTTTTTGTTTTTCCGACCATGTGGGTCGATGTATATATATTTATATCTCTTGTCAAATTGCAAAAGCTCCTCCGTACAAAGGAGACTCTGCCAAAAAAATTCGAAAATTTTGGGAGTTAGAAATTTTTTGAAAATTTTTGCAAAATTTTTGTTAGCGACGAAACGATTTCAAAATGGGAATTGAAATAAGGAATTTTAAAAATGGAAATTGAAACTAATTTAAAATAATGATATTAATCAGTTATAAATGGAAGATAAAATTTAATATTCAGAGTTGAAGATAAATTGAATTCATATGGAAATGGTAAAACTTATTTGAATAGAAGTAGATATGAAAACTTCTGAAAGGAAATGTATAAAATGATTTTAAAACCTATGATTGGATACTAGTGCTAAGTAGGTATGCAGGTATTATAAAGGAAAAGGAAAATTGATTTTGATTTCGGAAGATAAATTTGAATTGCTCGACAAAAAGGTATGTGTTTAAATTTCTGTACGAAATTTGATTGGGTTTTTGATCTATTCACTTGGCTTTTTTGTTTGCTTTTGGAATTTGGGAGCCCATAGAGGCATTTTGTAGTTGTACCCAGCTAGCCGCGCAAAGGAGACGCTGGCGAAATTTTTTGAAAATTTAGGGAGTTAGAAAAATTTTGATAATTCAAAATTTGGTTTTAAATTGAAGTTTGAATGATTGAGCAAATAGTATTGTTTGTAACTAATGGAAGAAGTTTGGAAAGTTAGTAAGGTTGATGATGTTCTTATTAAAAGATGATATTGGGTATTGTTAAAAACTGTTTGGTTTGGGTAGTTGTTGAAACTAGATTGATTAGGAGAATGGTAATGGGTTATGGCCAATCCTTTTAACTAGTAATTTCGGGGACAAAATTCTTTTAAGGGGGAGGAATGTGACGATCCGGAAATTTTGAATATTTGAAATTGGAATATTTAATTGATTTTAATTATTTAAAAGTTAATTTTTAACTTTAATTCAAGTATCACCATTCATTTGGGTAATTTAATTATTAAATTAAATAATTCGAAGTTGGGTGAAATATTGAATCTTCAGTTTTTAAGCCTGCTAAAATTAATTTGAATTCTTGTAAAATTTATATTGATAGTTATGAAGATAATAAAAGCTTTTAAATTGAAATTGGAAGTGATTCGTTCGGTTTTAAAAATATATCGTTTAAAATTTATATTTAAATAGCCTTCCGAGGCACAGTCTCGGAATTCGACGAAACCAGTTCCATTGGATCCGTAATATTGTATTATTATCAGGTTTAAAATTCCATAGTGTTTGGAGTTATCATTTGGTCATGCGATCTGAAAACACATAGAAATAATTTAATTAAATTTAATTTAATTTAAATAGTGGATTTAAAAGGCTATCTTCTACATACGATCGAATTAGGTCTCGAAACTTGTTCCATTGGGTTCGAAATAGTGGTATAACATTAAGAATGCCAGGCGACACACCTCGGTAGGAGAGCGAGATTTCCCTGCATATCATAAGAGATATTTTGAATAAAAAATAATAATAACAGGTCAAAACCTATAACGTCTCCATCAGCCACCCCTACGCGTACAAAGCCGCCTTCCTTTACGTTAAAGTCGTGTATGCCTTTCTTCCTGCTGAATCCAAATTCGAAAAATCATACTTATAATAAAAAAAGGGAACTGATTATGGCTGAACTTTCCTCTTCTCTCCATTCCTCTTCTCGTTCGAATTCAAAACAATTGGATTATTTTTTTTAAAAAAAAGAGGGAGGCGAGCGCTTTTGCTAGCGAGGTCGGTGACGTCCTAAGGGAGGGGAGATGAATTGAGATTCTCGATTCGAGCAGTGGTGTCTCGAGGCCTGATGAAGGGGGGAAGCAGCGACGTCCAGGCACGTGTAAGGCAGGCATTCGCGCTTTGGCTCGGTGGCTCTCGAATCGAGTTTGGGGTTTTGGCTGTTGAACGGGGCGGAGGCGTTGTGATCTGGAGCTCGAATCATGGCAACGCAAGCACAGTTTGGGGTAGCGGTGAGTTTGGGTGATGGCGAGTGTGGCAACAGGCGACGAAGTCGCGACGTGGATCTTATGCTCGCGGGTTCGATCGCAATATGCTCTGGTATGTACGCACGAGACAGTGGAAGGTAAAGGCGACAGCATTGTTGTATAGGTAATCATCGATCTGAATTTTTGCATATCGATTTTGGTCTTTGATTTTAGTTTAACCCGCTAAGTATAAGAATAAATATATATATATATTTGAGGGATTTAGATATATATATATATATATATATAAATTTTACAGTAATAAAATTATTTTTATGTTATATAAAAAAATGCATATAGTCTAAAATATAGATGGAAACAGGAAATAGGAATGTAGATAAAATTTGGATAATAGATAGGAATTTTAAGTGTTGAATGGAATTTATATAAATTAGATTTTTTATCTATATAAATGAGTTTTAATTGAATGAGTTTCAAAGAAATATATGTATATATATGTAAATTAATCTATTTAAATATATATATATACATATTTCACTAATAAGTTTATTATTAATAATGTATTATGGAGATATATTTTGTTTAATAAACTTATTCAGTTATTTTAGTTACTAAAATTATTTTATTAAAAGGAAATTAGTTTAAAATTAAATTATTAGTCTAAATTAAAATCATTGGTTAATTAAATTTATAAATGAAAATTTAATTGTTCGGTCTATTCGAATATTAATAAAAATCATATAATTGTTATACAAGGTCAAAATCTGAAAGGAGGCAAGCCGGTTTGGATTGGATTACAAAACAAAATTTAAGGTGAGTTAATCTCACTCATCTGGTTGTTATTTAAATTTAAATGGTTAAATTTAAATAATTGGTTGAATGATTGAATTGATTTGATGTTCTATATTATATATAGTGGTATATAGTATATATTGGAGTGATTGATTTCCCGCATTATGTAGCGGATGAGACCATATGCGCCGCATAATAGCGGATGATATTATATTAAACCCATATAACGCGATATTCCACCTTGAAGTGGAATTGGAATTTTATTGTGCTAACATCGGTGGATGCAGGGAAACAGGTTGGAGGGATCCAACTGGATTCCTCAAATTATTTAGATTTGTTAAAATATCCTATAATATAATTATTTGCTATCCTGTGATGAATTATATTGATAATTGGAAATGTTGGATACTATGGTTGATTTTAAAATATTTCGGTAAACTGAGTTATCAAAATATATGGAACTAGAATTTTTGAAAAGAAAATAAAGGAGTGAATTTTTAAGTGAAATAATTATAAAGAATTTGAATAAAAATAAGAATGAATTGGAAAGGAATAAAAGTGATTTTTAAATCCTAATAAATTCCGGGTATGAATAAGGGATTTTGAATAAACAGAGAAATAATGAATTTTAAACTCAAGTGATATTATTTCCAGAAATAAAGAATTTATTTTGAAATTCAAGTTTTGAATTTATTTGAAAGTATAAAGAAGAAATTTGAGAAATATGAAATTGGTAATTTCAGTTAACAAGATTTTAAATCATGATGAAGAAATTAAATCTGAAGTTGATGGATTTTGGAATAAATGAAGTAAGTAAGGAAATTTATATAAAAAGTGAAGTAAATTGGAAATCAATTTAGAGATTGATTTAATTGTGTAAAACCGGGATTTTTAAAAGAGAAGTGAGACTTTGGAATTTATAAACTGGGTTTATAAAGGTGAAGTAATATATCAGTGGATATTTGAAGAATAAATTCACGATGGGAATTTATTAATGAAATGGGAAAATTTGTTTAAAAATTAGTAGTGATGTATTTTTAAAGGATTTGAAGAGAAGTATATTTCCCTGGATAGCCAAGTACGTTCTCAAAGTAAATTTTTAGATATAAGTTAATGTTTTAATGTTGTTTTAAAAAGGCATGTTTTGGAAAATTTATTATTTCTAAAATATTTAAATTCTAAAGTAAGTATTTTGCAAATCTATTTTCGTAATAATTATTTAAAGATGACTTGGTATTTTGATTTAAAAAGAGAAAATCTAGTTTTACATTTTATAAAGTAACCTCATTTTAAATATTCCTAAAGTATGTATTTTTAATAAAGTATTGAAGTTGTTCTCAATTTAAATGTTTTAAAGGATATTTTATAATAAAGTGTTTTAAATTATTTTCAAATCTAAAGTTTTTGTACTTGGTATCTTCAGTGGAAATAAATATTTAGGAATTCATTTCATGAGAAAAGTAGGGTTTGAAAACTGTTTTAAAAAAGGATTGAAAATGAAAATATATCTTGCGAAGATATTTTGAGGATAATAAATAATTTGGGAGATTATTTATTGTTTGATGGTCGTTGTGAATGTTAATTTATAGTTAAATAACCGACTATCAATATGGGCCAATGCGCTGATCGTTTCGAAGAGACCGAGATCGGGGTTAATTTCTCGAAACCCACTTCGATCCTGTTTGTACGTTTTCATGAGGAAGACGAGTTTGTATTCGAAGGTGGAGCAGTGAAGTGCAAGGGCTAGTCGCTATTAATCATGAGGTGATTCCAAAATGGATGTAGTAGGAGTAGTGCCTTCGGTTCCGTTCGAACCCGGGATGGACTTGTATGGATGAATGCTTTCAGAACATCATCAGGTGGGCGATGAGCATTTTAAGGGATATGTTCTAAAAAGGTAACTCTTAGCCTCGAGCCTCATCAACCGGGAATGACTGAAAATCAGGGGTTATGCAGCAATGCTAGGTAGGTAGCGCCCATTAGGGTGAGGTCATCCCTTTCTAGATGTCCCTTTTATTCACCTTAGTGGTGCGGTTGCTGATCCCAACCGTGGGGTAATCTTACTCGAGATTATCCAGTAAGGGGTAGTCCCGGTCTTGTATTGCAGGGGATTGGGAGTAATCCTTGGTACGGTGATCTAGGCCACGTACTGTGACAGGTGGTACCCCAGTGCCTAGTCATTAGTTGGAAATTCATTCTCCCTACTTGCATTTTACGGTTTTTGTTTGTATTACCCACTTTGTGGCTAGTAGCTGGAATTTAATCATGTAACAATTTCGGCTATTTTAATAAGTATTTTTAAATAGACCCTATTATAATATCAGAGAATTTTTATAAAAAGTGTTTAGGCTATCGTAAGGCAAAAACCCGACATGTTTATTTATGGCGTGGTCTTACGAGATGCTTTTGTTTTCAAAGAAAATTTGAAATTTTAATAATCAATTTGAGTGTGGTTTTCTCACGTTGGTATTCCAGACTGACTTGGATGTTATTTAACTATAATGCTCGGGTCAGACCGAGTATTATAGGATACAGGAAAGGATGCTGTAGTGCTTAGGAGGCGAGCTGGATGGCGAGAACATCATATGTCAGGGATATCACACAATTCAAAGCATCCAATTCAATCCAAACATTCATAAGTAAGATCCGTTAATTGTCTGATTAATTTAAATCAAATTAATTATTTATGAATTACTAATCCTGGTTAATTAACATTAATAAATTACATTTCATTTTGATTAATTATTCTTTAATCATTTATTAATTAACCATTAATAATAAATTAATTAGCCTTTAATTATAATTAATCAACCTTTAATTATTAAATAATTAACCTTTAATTAATTATCTTTAATTAATTAATTAACCTTAATTGATTAATTAATTACCATTAAATTAATTATACTTAGTTAATTACGATAAGTGGCTATCCTTAATCTTAAATCAACATTAATCACTTGATTAATCCACCTTTAATCATTAATTAATTACTTTTAATTAAGTAATTATCTTTAAGCAATTAATTACCTTTAATTGCTTTCATTAATTAATTACATTAATTAACTAATCCTTAATTATAAATTAATTAACCTTAAATTAATCACCACTTAATTAATTATAAAATAAATCATCCTCTAATTACTAATCATCAATACACTAATTTACTTAAAATCTTTAAGTTAGATTAAGGATTATAAAACATTTCATTTTCTCAATTACGCACTTAAAAATTAAGTTTATAAACTTTAAAACAAAAGTTATACAGATTAAAACACCTTTAACTAAATAAATTTGAAATAATTTTTTATTTAAAACCTTCAAGTAATCTCAATTTAAACAACATTGATTATTTAGCAAAGAAAAGTGTTTTAAGAAACTCGTTTAAATAAACTTGATTAATTTTAAAACTTGCTATAATTTTTTTCCTCTTTAGAACTTGATGAGTTAAGCTTTAAACAAAAAACCCAAGCAAATGTTTTGAATAAACGAACCCAACAAACATTTACTTCGGGACAAATTCAAGTTCCCCGAGCTTCTCTTCTTCGAGTCTAACACGATCCCACACGAACATAACCCCGAGGGTAAACTCGAGTTCCTATCTTCTTCCCCCTTACATACTTTCAGACACCCAGATACACACTCCCATCTGTGCAC
This sequence comes from Allium cepa, assembly GCA_030765085.1. Classification (NCBI taxonomy): domain Eukaryota; kingdom Viridiplantae; phylum Streptophyta; class Magnoliopsida; order Asparagales; family Amaryllidaceae; genus Allium; species Allium cepa. The sequence continues at coordinate 182,988,762 of CM060940.1, forward strand.
GTGCACCAATCATCAGAGCCATGATTATCGACGCAACCACCCTCCACATGCGAGTAACTATCTGCTCCAGCCTCCCGATCATCTCGAATCCCCAATTTCGCCAAAACCCATAATCGAGCAATTAGCCTCAACCTGGAAACCAACCTCGACCACAAATTCACCTCACGCCGCCATGATACTTTACCAGAATCATCACATCTCAACCGAGAGCTCCGCCACCACGCCTCGCTTCCATTCCCCTTGGTGTGATCGCCACTGGTGCACCTACAACACTACAGCCCACTAATTTTCGACAATGACAAAAACTGGGTATTAAACCCTAATTTGAACTCATTCATCTCCTACGATTAATAAAAAAAATTCGAACATTTTTCTCATGCTCCCTGCGCATCAACTTCCTTCAACATGAATTTCGATGCCCAGATCGACGTGGATCACCAGAATTCTATCGTTTTGCATTTTCCGTTGAACATGAAATTCCCACCTCAATACAAAGCTAAAAATTCTGATTTTCATCTTAAATATCATAGTTTGCAAACACAAATCCACTTATATAACCAAAATTCGATAATAAAACTTTCGAATTTTCAAGTTGAAAATATCTTACTGTAATTTCCAAATTTTGAAATATTTCCTAAATATTTTCTACTTAGAATTATTTTTAAAATTTAAATCGGATCATCACAAATACTTTTCTTTTAAATATTATGACTTAAATCCTTCTAGATTTTGAGATATAGAAATTTTTCTTGAATTTTGATTAACCTGTTACTAAACAGAACATATATGTATACACATACAGGCATGCACACCCATTACATATATATATATATACACACACACCCCACATGCAAGCCTATTTAACCACTCAAACAACATTTTTCATAATAGGTCCAAGCATCAACCACAAACATCATGATATAATGGGAAATTAAATGATTTTGCTCAACTGTCAATTTAAAAGAACAGAGAAGACAAAAACCTAGGTAGGAACAGGGCAGAGAACAGGTTCAATTTCTCTTGCCTGGAAATTTTGATGTTGATCTTTAAATTTGAAAATCTTTGATTTTCTTGCTGATTTGTTTGAGATGTTCTTGGATTTGAACTACTATTTTCTATTGATTTCTTGCATTCTAATTGCTCAGGTTTTACTGCTTTGATCTTTTTCTTTGATCTCGATTGTTGAGTTGCTTCATATCTTTGTTTCTCTTGCATTTCCTGTTTTGCTTGATGTTTTTAGCCTATTAATATCTTAGTTGTTTATGAATCAGAGGATAGGCTTGGGTTTTGTTTTTCAGTTTTCAGGTTTGATTTGTTTCTTTAGATCTAAGAAGTTTTAAAACTGATATAAAACTTATTTTGTTATTTGTTTTTTTAGATTTGAAAAATGAATGAAAACGAATGAGAGGCCTGGTTTTCTTTTGTTAACATTATGTTTTAAAATTAAATTTTAAAAGAAAATGAAAAAATGTCGCTTGTAATTTTAAATTAAAATTGAGCTAACACTTGTAATATTCTTTTATCTTTATAATACACTTGTTAAATGTGAGCAATTTTATGTCTAAACCCTTGCATTAAATTTAAAACTTCATTTTAAACCCTTACCACATTATAAATTACTTAATTTACATACAAACTATGTTTTAGCCCTTGTTTACTTAAGTATTTATGTCTTATTTTTTTACTAACTATACTTAGTTCAAGTATAGAATTTAAAAAGAAAGAATATTGATCTCTTCTTACATCTTATTTTATACTTTTTATATTTTTTTAAAGAAAATGGATTAAAACACAATTTATACATTTAATAAATAATCATACATATTATTTTTCAAAGTATAACTTTTAAAACCAATTCATTTTCAATACATTTTGAATTTCCAAATCAAAATTATATTTATAATCTAATTTTATTTAAAATATTTATTTTGAGTTTTCAAATTCAAATTTTAAAATAAATAAGCATATATCTTATTAAATTTGAAAATTTCAAATAAATCCACAATTTAATCCAAAATTTATATAAATTATCAATTTAAATTTGACTCAAAAATTTGGGATCGTTACAGATTTCCCCCTTGAGAAAATTTCATCCCCGAAATTTGCTAGGGAGACAACAAAGAAATATAGAAAGATAGAGAGATGAATCACTAGATCAAACTGAATAGCTATTCTGCATTTGGCTTACCAAATCAGAATATCAACAATAGATACAAGAATGAATCTATTTTACACTTCATAAGATACTCGGGTAATCCAGATTTACGAAGTATGCAGGGGGCATTGGTTAGTTCGAAGGGATGACTAACCATGCATAGAATATATCGAGACCCAAATGATAGATAAATGGATTTAATCTTACCCATTTCTCAAACACTAGATATGGAATCCAAACTCAAGTCGGAATACCCCAAAGTATATATAACTTGTCCCTCTTCGGACTTTGATCCACACCAGAAATTTCAACAAAATTTTTGAAATTTGGTTTTGATCAAAATCATTTTATTGATACAAACTTCATATTTAACTTCATATTTAGTTTACCAATTTATTTTAATTGAAATTTCAATTTTGTTAAAGTTAGAAACGAAAAACTGACAGAAATTTGATGAGGAGAATACGAGACAGAAACTTATCTACATGATTCGCCAGGCCATCATCATACCGTAACCTCCCCTTGCAGCTGCTACGAAGCCATCAAAGAATTTTTTTGAAATAGGATGATCAACAAAGGAGATTGATGGAAAAAGTTGTTTCCATTGTTGTTACAGGTATTGAACATTTGCAGTGGTATTCCCTGTCCCCTATCTCGTGCTCTTCTTGCAGTCATGCTCACTATAAGTGGATAGTAAGAGAATTTACTGAGGCACATAGACGGATATCTTAGGGGTACTCATTCTAGGGTATACTTCACCCTATCTCTAATGAGCTACCTGATGTGTAATACTGCTGAGCTAAAGTTTTAACCTTCAGCTCTGATACCAATTATAATGACCCTGACTCGACCTTCAAAAATCGACACCGAATATATCACCTGTATTCAAATGTCGCAGATTCAAACATCGAATCTGGTTCGTCGAAGCTTATAACACATTAAGTATAACAACACAGTGGAAGAAAGAACGAATATATCATATAAATCTAATGATACAATATCAAATGATATACAACAATGATCACAAATACATATCAGAGATCTACAACAATACAGTGGAAACACAAAGGCACTAGCAGCGAAAATAACTTGAACTCCAAATGGAACTCCTATATCTGCAACTCCATCATAAATCTCTAACCCAAAGATAGCTTGAACCAAAAGCTGGAACCACCATCAACACAGAAGTGAAACAACTCGATCCAAATGCGATTGCCAATATCCAGAGATTGAACACTATCAAATCTACACCTACTATTCGGTTATCTGAAAAACCCAACTCTAGACTGCCTGTGTGGAAAATTGTGGGCACCCAGAGTTTAGGAAGGAAACAATAAACTCCGGGTCAGTCATGGGACTGGTATGAGCAAACAAAAATAGTTTATCTTTATCAAAAGCAAATAAAAGATTGTAAAAGAAATCCGCAATGCTTTTTGGAAAATGAAACTACAATAAAGCCTCCCGCCGCACACACAATGCAAACGCAGGATTGGAGGAGATTTCTCCTTATGATAGTCACACATGCTTGATACGCAAAAACCTTTTGCTATTATTATTAATGCATAGTGGAAAACATTTGCAAGTATAATATTAATCTTAGCCAGCATAGACATTTCGAAGCCTACTATAGCTACCTTATAAACAGTGGTGACCACCATAAGTAAATTGCAGCTTCTACAACTAAAACCGTACAAGGTGCGATATTGGTGATTGGATTTCCAACAAATTGCCAGACTAAGGAACTTCCTACTGCCATATAGGTACGCCTCTGGAGGGGCGTCCCGAGAACCAACCCGGCTCTCTACCAATATGTAACGACCAAGAAATTTTGAACAATTAAATTTGAAAATATTTAATTAATTTTAAATATTTGAATGATGGTTTGACGTTAATTTCAAATTATCAGAATGAATTTGGCGACTAAATTATAGAGTTTAATCTATTGAGGTTGAATAAAAATTTGAATCTTCAATTTTAAGCTGATTAAAAATATTTCAAAGCTTGTAAAATTCATATTGATAATGTTGAAGATTTTAGAAGCTTCAAAATTGAATTTGAAAGTGAATTGTTCAGTTTTGAAATTTTAATCGTTTGAATCGATATTTAAAAATAGCCGTCCGAGGAACAATCTCGGAATTCGACGAAACCAGTTCCATTGGGTCCGTAATATTGAATTGTTACCGGATTTCAAATTTCGTATTTTTCGAAGATGTTATGTGAGCACACGACGTGTAAACGCATTGAATTTTTATTGAGATTCAATTTAAATTTAAAATTTAAATTGCTCAACAACACACCACGTTCGTCCTAAAGTTAAGCCTAAAATCGCGCCTAGTATCACGAACAAGATCGTGCAAGCATGCTTCGTCTATTTTTAAATAACCCCGTCCTCTCCCTCTTCAGTTCCAAATCGAACGAAGAAAACAAAAAAAATGGCAGAACGAAAGAAATCAACAAATTCATTCGTGAATTATCGGCTAAGTAATTCGCGTGTTTTCCTTCTTTCCCCCTGTAATCGAGCCCTCCCTCCTCTTATTCAAAGCTGTTTACCGAAGCCTCTTCCTCATTTTATAAAAAAAAAAGAACGAACAAATTAATAATGACCGAAGCCAATTCGAGCTCAATGCTCGAACAAGGGAGGCGGCGTAGGGAGGCGAGGCTTCCAAGCAAGCATCGCGATTTAGGGCAAGGGCATGCTCGATGGCGTGCGTGCGATTTCTTCCAAGACCGGAGGTCGCGATGGCTGTTAGGGTTCACGTGGGTCGCGGTCGCCTAGGGTTGGGGGCGCGAGTAGTAAGGCTTCACGAGATTAGGGGGTGACGTTCAATTTCGCGGCAATAGTCAACGCAAGGCGCGTGCGTAGGAGGGGTCGAGGGGGTAGGTGCAGCGGCGACCTAGGGGATGGCGGCGGCTCCTCGGTGGGTCGCGACTTTGAGGAAGGAAAGGGGGGTTCGGTCGTTCTCGAATCTGCAGTAAGTTTTTTTTAATTTTATTCTGTTAAATTTTAAAAGTTTGAAGATTTAAAGATGTTTTAAAATTTATGCAGTAAGTTATAAATGCAGTTCTATATATATATATATATGCAGAAATGTAAATGGATTTCATAAGTGTTAAAAAGAAATGTATTTTAAAATATAAAGATGCATGTAGGATTGAAAAGAAATTTTTAAAGGAAATTCGATTTTTAAACTAAATAATTTATTAATAATTCATTAGTTAAGAATTTAAAATAATGTATTAATAAACTTACTAGATTTACCTTGTTTACTGAAAATAATTTATTTTTGGAAAAATGGGTTAAGAATAAATTATTAAGATGTTCAATTAACTTAGTCAATTCTTTTGGTTACTAAAGAAAATTAGTTTAAATTTAATTTTTAGTTAAATCAATTATTAAAGGACAAATATTGGTTCAAATAAAACCATCAGTTAATTTAACTATTAAAATGAAATCACCGATGAATCAAAATTATCAAATGAAAATTTATTATTCGATCTGTTCGAATATTAATAAATTGTGTAAATATTTATACAAGGTATAAATCAAGGAAATCGAGTCAAGATGGGAAATGGATTGCAAAATAAAAGCAAAGGTGAGAACTTCTCACTCAAAAATTTAAAGTTGGATTTGCAGTTATTTGTTGATTGCTATTTGGTTGTGATATTAGATATAGTAGGATATATCTATATATATATATATATATATTGGCATATGTATATATTGCAGTTGATGATTTCCCGCATTGTATAGCGGATGAGACCCTATTGCGCCGCCTATTAAGCGGATAATATTTTATAAATCCCATATACCGCGATATCCCGTCTTGAAACGAGATTGGTATTGTGCTAATGTCTGTGGATGCAGGGACACAGGTTGGAGGGATCCAACTGGATTCCTCACAAATATTTATTTGATTCAGATATTGTGATATTTGATTGTTTATCATATCGATATATGATATTTGAAAGTCGTGATTGAATATTTGATGTGTTGCATCATCGGATCCAATTTTGAAGTTTAAAAATAACGATTTTGATTTTAAGAGATTTCTAAAGTGATTTTTGAAAGTATACGTTTATAAAATATATTTTTTGAATTGATTCATCTTAAATAAATAAACGTTATAATTTTAATATTATAAAAATTATGATTTTTGAGAAATACAGTTAAAAGTTGATTTTTGAAAATATGGGATTAATGATTTTATAAAATAGTTTAAACTGGGATTTCTGAATTTATTATAAAAAGTTTAAAAATAGGATTTATGAAATTCGATTGTTTTATAAATCAAAATGATGAAATTATAAAGGAGTTGAAAGACGTTTTAAAAGAATAATATAAATTGATCCATATAAAAGATTTATAAATTAAAAATATTGGAATTGTAAAACGAGCTTTTATAAGTGTTAGAATGAATTGTGAATGAATTTCATAAATGAATGAAATCTATAGGATTATAACGGTGAAGTTATAAATGGAATTTTATAAACAGTAGGTTTATAAAATGTGTAAAGTTATTTAAAAGAATAGATTTTGGATAAATAAATGAATCTTATAAGTTATAAGATTTATAATTTGGGAAGTTTGAAAGAACGTTTTTGCAAACAAATAAATTGTAAGTATTTAACTTATAATATGGACTTTCGGTTATATAATTGAGTTATAAATCGAATAGATTAATAAAGGAAATTTGTAAAAGGAAGTTGTTATAAAATAAATAGAAATGGAATTTATAAACATTGTTTTATAAATCCGCAACGACTTATCTTGATAAGTAAATTGTTGTAACTTGTTAATGGAGTTATATTCACGTTTTAAACAGTGAATAATCCTTTAAAACAAAATGTATAGAAATGATGAAATTGGTTAACAAGTATATTCACGTTTTTGAATAGTGAATAATATATTAAAGAAAATGTTTTGGATGTGATGTTTTAAATAGAATTAAAACGATCTAAAGATGTTTTAAAATGTATTAACTATCGAAACCATAGATTTCAACATACATTATTGAAATAGACGTTTTCGAGAAATAGAAGGAAATGGTAGACTATAACACTGTTGTTATAGTAAATGATTTCCGAAAGGAAATGTTTTGTATAGTATTGGGATTTATATATCTATTTTAATTACGAATCCCTATACTAGTGATTTTGGGTTGTCGTAACGATGTTTTACGCAACATTCGTTTTGGCTCAAATAAATATGTTTAAGAGAATGATTTCCTTAAAGAATGAAATATATACTTAATTTCGATTAGAGTATATTGAATATTTTCCAAGTGTAGAAAATAAAAAGACTTGTGAATTACTTATAAATAAATAAGCATGGAAATGTTTTTCCAATATTAAATGAATATTTTGAATTTATCTTTTTGAAGATAAATTGAAAATGAACATTATAAATCGAATGGAAATCGTATATTCATAAATATTTTGGAATGTAAATTCACTATGGAATTTATAAATGAAAGGGGGAAATTGTTTAAAAATAAATATTGATTTATTTTTGAAGTATTGAAAATATATATCTTGTAAAGATATTTTTGGAAAATAAATAATTTGGAATATTATTTGGAATCCGGTGATGTTATGCATATCCATTGATAGTTCAATAACCGACTATCAATATTTACCTTTGAATGGGTATTTGTTGTGATTTGCTTGAAATTGAAGGCCACACTTATTTTTTTTTTTTAAATAAGCGCTCACTATTCGGGTTAACCGGGAAAGGACCTTGGGGTCGTATAACCCATTCCGAATATGTGATACGTCATTATGAATTGCATTTGAAGACCGGTGTTGAAGACCGGATATTTTCGAAAACGAAAGGGTTTCTTGTCGATTGTCTCTGTACTGGCTGATCCCCGGTATAGAGGTCTCCATATGTGATGGGAAATCCGGACGCGATTAGAGATTATCGGGATTGCAAGGACTTCTTTGTAAGTGCCTTCGGTTCTGTTCGATCCCGGAACAAACTTGTATGGATAGTATGCCTGACATTACAAATTGAGATATAAAGCTGATTTCTTTCAAATATATTTCTGTTGGTGGCGGAGAATTTATTCTCTTTGCTTAACACCCTTCTCTGAGACGTACGAGCTCAGAGGTTATATAGTTGAAGGTTATCTGCAATATATTCCCAATTTGGTAATGTGACATGCTGAGTGTTGCTGTGAAATGATCATTGTTTGATCATCTGTGATATGATCATTTGTTTGATCGTTTATCTTTATGATCATTTCTATGATCATTTGTTGACCCAAAGCACAGCTTTTGTATAAAGCGTGGCTTTGTGGACGAGACTTCGTCGAGCCTCACACCTCGAAATGGTCAAAACAGGAAAGATGCAGCAAGGTTATGAGGGGTAGCTCCCTTTAGGGTATGTGCATTTCCTTTTGGAAAAGGGTGATATCATGGTATGGAGCCCAGGTACTTACTCACGTTGAACACTTTATTTATTATGGTGTGATGTTGATTAGAGAGCTCTCGGATAAAGGTCCTAAAGGACCGGGGGATGGCATACTCGTGTCAGTAGTTACCCAGTTAGGGGTAACCCGGCCTTGTGTTGGCAGAGATCCGGTTAGGTTCTCGGGGACGTCCTTCCAGAGGCGTTCTCATGTGGCAATAGGAAGTTCCTTGGCCTGACCATTTGTTGGAAATCCAAAGAAACAATACGAGACTTGTACGGTTTTAGTTGTAGAACCTGCCATCTAATATGGTAGCTATAGTAGGCATAATATAATGGTACCTATGCTGGCTAAGATATATATTCTACTTTCGAAATGTTTTCTACACTATGCACTAATAGTAATATAAAAAATGATTTGATTTTTGCGTATTAAGCATCTTTGACTAACATAAGAAGAAATCTCCTCCAAGTCTGCGTTTGCATTGTGTGTGTGGTGGTAGGTCTTATGGTAGTTACATTTTCAAAAACATTGCGAATCTATTTTAAAAATATTCCTCTACTTTATTTAAAAGATAAATAAACTGTTTGAGTTCTCACGCCAGTCACATGACTGACTCGGAGTTTATTGTTTTCCTTCCTAAACTCTGGGTGCCCACCAATTTCCACACGGGCAATCAAGAGTTAGGTTTATCAAGATATTCTGGAATTCAGGAGTTGCTGGAGGCAAGCTGGATGGCATGACGTATTACTAGTATATAGTATTTCTTTTTCCGCTGTTTGTTGTTGTACACTCTGATGATATGATGCAATGCAATGTGATGTAATGTAATAACTAATATAGTTCTTTGTTTAAAGATTACTCATTTATTTATGATATGTTGTTCCGCTGCAAATTGTGAGATTCTGATGTTGTTCTGTTATTTCCTTCTGTTCTGTTTTTCTTTCTCTCTTCTTCTACCTACCTCTTCTTTCTTAAACCCTCATGGTTCGGTTTTCCGGCATCCGACTGATCGGCATTCGATATAGTGGACGTATTGATGCCGATATTCGGGAGTTGAAGAATCGGGTCCTGACAATGTGGTATCAAAGCATATGGTTAAGTGACAACCATGGCTCTGTTGGGTGTTACTCATTAGAGATAGAATTAGTAGTACTCTAGAATGAGTTTGAGTGTAATAATAGATATGAGCGTGTATTTGTTAGTGAATATAAAATTGTTTTTGAATCGGGTAAATAAGATAATTTTGCCTAAAACTATTTTTGGTAGAGAAGAAATGATTTTCTATGAATTATTATAGTATATGGTTGCATGGTTGTTAGGAAGTAATAATATTAAATTATTATCATTAGTATATGGAATTAAATAAGAAATAAAATGGATTGAATTCAAGTAAACTAACTTGATAAATTCATGGACTAATGAATTGGAATTTGAATTGGTTAAAATAAGTTTAGTCGTGAGCTAATTTTGAAGATAAATTTGAATTCGTATATAAATTCAAGTAAAAGAAATAAATTGAAATTCCCTTTGTTAGTAATTAAGTAAATTCGAGATGAATTGAATATGGAAATTGAAATTTAAAATGAATAAGTGGATGTACTAATTGAATTAAATTAGTGAATGGAATAGATTTGAAATGTTTTGAATGAAATTTGTTTGGTTAATAAAATAAACCAAATGAAAGTATGAAATGCAAATTGAACTGGAGTGGAATTAAAATAAATTGAATTGGTATCAATTTAAACTAGTTATAAACTAGAATGGATATTCTATTAAGTGAATATCATTAAATTTGCATAGAAATAATTGTCGTTTGAAACAAACAAGATTGTATAAAATTATACGAGTTAATGAAAGCAAATAAAATTGATTTTTGAATCAATTAAAATGGTATGAATTCGTTTTGCTTAGAAATGAATAGAATGAAGAAAATGAGTTGTAAACGACTTGATTTAATGGAAATGTCATGTGAATTGGTCGTAAGCGACAAAGATGAATTGAAACCATATGAATTGCTAATGGAATTTATCTTGAATGTATTGCTAATGAAATCTATATAATTGTTATTGAAAATGAATGGAATGTTAATAGATTTCTTATATTTCTCAATGACATTGTTAAACTGAGTAAGTGCAGGTTTTGGAAGCCGTTTGGCTGTATTTTGGGTTGCGCAATAAGCTAATAATTAGCCGCTTTGCTTAAAAATGCTAATAAGGTACGCCTACGCAATAAAAATAGGAAATATGAACTGTTTTTCTATTTTCCGACCGTGTGGGTCGATGTATACATATTTATACATATTGTAAAATTGCAAAAGCTCCTCCGTACAAAGGAGACTCTGCCAAAATTTTCCGTGAATTTTGGGAGTTAGAAATTTTTTTGAAAATTGTTGGAAAATTTTAGTTAACGACAAATCGATTTCGAAATTTGCAAATTGAAATGAATCAGTGAATGAAACTAATTTAAAGTAGTAATATGAATTAGTAAATGAAAGTTAATCGATAAAATTCAATATTCAGAATAGAAGATAAATTGAATTCAAATAGAATTGAAATTGTGAATTGAATTGAAATGTAAAATTTAATGAAAATGAATGTGTAACTTCAATAGTGAAGTAAAAATGTATAAGAAGCATATGTTGGAAATTTTGTAATGTAATTGGCAAAATGGTTTGAATGTTGGAATTGGATATTATGACTAGCAGGATATACAGGTGTATTAAAAGAAATGGAATTGGGATTTTGATTTCAAAGATAAAAAAATTGAATTGCTCGACAAAAAGGTACGTATTTCAATTTCAGTATGAAATTTGGTGATTTTCTTCTCCAGCCACTTGGCTTTCTCTTTTCTTTTTGATTCTGAGGGGCCGTGGTGCCATTTTGTAGTCGTACCGAGCTAGCCGCGCAAAGGAGACGCTGGCGAAATTTTTCGAAAATTTAGAGTGCTTGAAAAATTTTGAGAAATTTTGAAAGTTTAAAATTTGAATTTAAATCTAAATTTGAATTGTGGAGAAACAATATTGTTTGAAACTTATACTTGAAGTTGGAAAGTTAGTTGAAATAATAATGAATCTTTAAAGATTTGTTTTGAAATTTGATAAACTATTTGAATTTGAAAAAAATAGTTAATGGGAATTGGGGCATTCTTCTTAACTTGTAATTTCGGGACGAAATTCTTTTAAGGGGGGAAGATTGTAACGACCCAGAAATTTTGAACAATTTAATTTAAAAATATTTAATTAATTTTAAATATTTGAATGATGGTTTGACGTGAATTTCAAATTATCAGAATGAATTTGGCGATTAAATCATAGAGTTTAATCTATTGAGGTTGAATAAAAATTTGAATCTTCAATTTTAAGCTGATTAAAAATATTTCAAAGGCTTGTAAAATTCATATTGATAATATTGAAGATTTTAGAAGCTTCAGAATTGAATTTGAAAGTGAATTGTTCAGTTTTGAAATTTTAGTCGTTTGAATCGATATTTAAAAATAGTCGTCCAAGGCACAGTCTCGAAATTCGACGAAATCAGTTCCATTGGGTCCGTAATATTGAATTGTTACCGGATTACAAATTTCGTATTTTTTGAAGATGTTATGTGAGCACACGACGTGTAAACGTATTGAATTTTTATTGAGATTCAATTTAAATTTAAAACTTAAATTGGTCAACAACACACCACGTTCGTCCTAAAGTTACACCTAAAATCGCACCTAGTATCACGAACAAGATCGTGCAAGCATACCTCGTCTATTTTTAAATAACCCCGTCCTCTCCCTCTTCAGTTCCAAATCGAACGAGGAAAACAAAAAAAATGGCGAAACGAAAGAAATCAACAAATTCGTTCGTGAATTATCGGCTAAGTAATTTGCGTGTTTTCCTTCTTTCCCCCTGTGCTCGAGCCCTCCCTCCTCTTATTCAAAGCTGTTTACCGAAGCCTCTTCCTCGTTTTATAAAAAAGAAAAAGAACGAACAAATTAATAATGGCCGAAGCCGATTCGAGCTCAATGCTCGAACAAGGGAGGCGGCGTAGGGAGGCGAGGCTTCCAAGCAAGTGTCGTGATTTAGGGCAAGGGCATGCTCGGTGGCGTGCGTGCGATTTCTTCCAAGACCGGAGGTCGCGATGGCTGTTAGGGTTCACGTGGTTCGCGCTCTCCTAGGGTTGGGGGCGCGAGTAGTAAGGCTTCACGAGATTTGGGGGGTTGACGTTCAATTTCGCGGCAATGGTCAACGCGAGGCGCGTGCGTAGGAGGGGTCGAGGGGGTAGGTGCAGCGGCGACCTAGGGGATGGCGGCGGCTCCTCGGTGGGTCGCGACTTTGAGGAAGGAAAGGGGGGTTCGGTCGTTCTCGAATCTGCAGTAAGGTTTTTTTTAAATTTTATTTTGTTAAATTTTAAAAGTTTGAAGATTTAAAGATGTTTTAAAATTTATGCAGTAAGTTATAAATGCAGTTCTATATATATATATATGCAGAAATGTAAATGGATTTCATAAGTGTTAAAAAGAAATGTATTTTAAAATATAAAGATGCATGTAGGATTGAAAAGAAATTTTTAAAGGAAATTCGATTTTTAAGCTAAATAATTTATTAATAAGTCATTAGTTAGAAATTTAAAATAATGTATTTAATAAACTTACTAGATTTACCTTGGTTACTGAAAATAATTTATTTTTGGAAAAATGGGTTAAGAATAAATTATTAAGATGTTCAATTAACTTAGTCAATTCTTTTGGTTACTAAAGAAAATTAGTTTAAATTTAATTTTTAGTTAAATCAATTATTAAAGGAGAAATATTGGTTCAAATAAAACCATCATTTAATTTAACTATTAAAAAGAAATCACCGATGAATCAAAATTATCAAATGAAAATTTATTATTCGATCTGTTCGAATATTAATAAATTGTGTAAATATTTATACAAGGTATAAATCAAGGAAATCGAGTCAAGATGGGAAATGGATTGCAAAATAAAAGAAAAGGCGAGAACTTCTCACTCAAAAATTTAAAGTTGGATTTGCAGTTATTTATTGATTTCTATTTGGTTGTGATATTAGATATAGTAGGATATATCTATATATGTAGCAATATATATATATTGGCATATGTATATATTGCAGTTGATGATTTCCCGCATTGTATAGCGGATGAGACCCTATTGCGCCGCCTATTAAGCGGATAATATTTTATAAATCTCATATACCGCGATATCCCGTCTAGAAACGGGATTGGTATTGTGCTAATGTCTGTGGATGCAGGGAAACAGGTTGGAGGAATCCAACTGGATTCCTCACAAATATTTATTTGATTCAGATATTGTGATATTTGATTGTTTATCATATCGATATATGATATTTGAAAGTCGTGATTGAATATTTGATGTGTTGCATCATCGGATCCAATTTTGAAGTTTAAAAATAACGATTTTGATTTTAAGGGATTTCTAAAGTGATTTTTGAAAGTATACGTTTATAAAATATATTTTTTGAATTGATTCATCTTAAATAAATAAACGTTATAATTTTAATATTATAAAAATTATGATTTTTGAGAAATACAGTTAAAAGTTGATTTTTGAAAATATGGGATTAATGATTTTATAAAATAGTTTAAACTGGGATTTCTGAATTTATTATAAAAAGTTTAAAAATAGGATTTATGAAATTTGATTGTTTTATAAATCAAAATGATGAAATTATAAAGGAGTTGAAAGACGTTTTAAAAGAATAATATAAATTGATCCATATAAAAGATTTATAAATTGATATTTATAAATTAAAAATATTGGAATTGTAAAACGAGCTTTTATAAGTGTTAGAATGAATTGTGAATGAATTTCATAAATGAATGAAATCTATAGGATTATAACGGTGAAGTTATAAAAGGAATTTTATAAACAGTAGGTTTATAAAATGTGTAAAGTTATTTAGAAGAATAGATTTTGGATAAATAAATGAATCTTATAAGTTATAAGATTTATAATTCGGGAAGTTTGAAAGAACGTTTTTGCAAACAAATAAATTGTAAGTATTTAACTTATAATATGGACTTTCGGTTATATAATTGAGTTATAAATCGAATAGATTAATAAAGGAAATTTGTAAAAGGAAGTTGTTATAAAATAAATAGAAATGGAATTTATAAACATTGTTTTATAAATCCGCAACGACTTATCTTGATAAGTAAATTGTTGTAACTTGTTAATGGAGTTATATTCACGTTTTAAACAGTGAATAATCCTTTAAAACAAAATGAATAGAAATGATGAAATTGGTTAACAAGTATATTCACGTTTTTGAATAGTGAATAATATATTAAAGAAAATGTTTTGGATGTGATGTTTTAAATAGAATTAAAACGATCTAAAGATGTTTTAAAATGTATTAACTATCGAAACCATAGATTTCAACATACATTATTGAAATAGACGTTTTCGAGAAATAGAAGGAAATGGTAGACTATAACACTGTTGTTATAGTAAATGATTTCCGAAAGGAAATGTTTTGTATAGTATTGGGATATATATATCTATTTTAATTTCGAATCCCTATACTAGTGATTTTGGGTTGTCGTAACGATGTTTTACGCAACATTCGTTTTGGCTCAAATAAATATGTTTAAGAGAATGATTTCCTTAAAGAATGAAATATATACTCAATTTCGATTAGAGTATATTGAATATTTTCCAAGTGTAGAAAATAGAAAGACTTGTGAATTACTTATAAATAAATAAGCATGGAAATGTTTTTCCAATATTAAATGAATATTTTGAATTTATCTTTTTGAAGATAAATTGAAAATGAACATTATAAATCGAATGGAAATCGTATATTCATAAATATTTTGGAATGTAAATTCACTATGGAATTTATAAATGAAAGGGGGAAATTGTTTAAAAATAAATATTGATTTATTTTTAAAGTATTGAAAATATATATCTTGTAAAGATATTTTTGGAAAATAAATAATTTGGAAAATTATTTGAAATCCGGTGATGTTATGCATATCCATTGATAGTTCAATAACCGACTATCAATATTTACCTTTGAATGGGTATTTGTTGTGATTTGCTTGAAATTGAAGGCCACACTTATTATTATTTTTAAATAAGCGCTCACTATTCGGGTTAACGGGGAAAGGACCTTGGGGTCGTATAACCCATTCCGAATATGTGATACGTCGTTATGAATTGCATTTGAAGACCGGTGTTGAAGACCGGATATTTTCGAAAACGAAAGGGTTTCTTGTCGATTGTCTCTGCACTGGTTGATCCCCGGTATAGAGGTCTCCATATGTAATGGGAAATCCGGACGCGATTAGAGATTATCGGGATTGCAAGGACTTCTTTGTAAGTGCCTTCGGTTCTGTTCGATCCCGGAACAAACTTGTATGGATAGTATGCCTGACATTACAAATTGAGATATAAAGCTGATTTCTTTCAAATATATTTCTGTTGGTGGCGGAGAATTTATTCTCTTTGCTTAACACCCTTCTCTGAGACGTACGAGCTCAGAGGTTATATAGTTGAAGGTTATCAGCAATATATTCCCAATTTGGTAATGTGACATGCTGAGTGTTGCTGTGAAATGATCATTGTTTGATCATCTGTGATATGATCATTTGTTTGATCGTTTATCTTTATGATCATTTCTATGATCATTTGTTGACCCAAAGCACAGCTTTTGTATAAAGCGTGGCTTTGTGGACGAGACTTCGTCGAGCCTCACACCTCGAAATGGTCAAAACAGGAAAGATGCAGCAAGGTTATGAGGGGTAGCTCCCTTTAGAGTATGTGCATTTCCTTTTGGAAAAGGGTGATATCATGGTATGGAGCCCAGGTACTTACTCACGTTGAACACTTTATTTATTATGGTGTGATGTTGATTAGAGAGCTCTCGGATAAAGGTCCCAAAGGACCGGGGGATGGCATACTCGTGTCAGTAGTTACCCAGTTAGGGGTAACCCGTCCTTGTGTTGGCAGAGATCCGGTTAGGTTCTCGGGGACGTCCTTCCAGAGGCGTTCTCATGTGGCAATAGGAAGTTCCTTGGCCTGACCATTTGTTGGAAATCCAAAGAAACAATACGAGACTTGTACGGTTTTAGTTGTAGAACCTGCCATCTAATATGGTAGCTATAGTAGGCATAATATAATGGTACCTATGCTGGCTAAGATTTATATTCTACTTTCGAAATGTTTTCTACACTATGCACTAATAATAATATCAAAAATGATTTGATTTTTGCGTATTAAGCATCTTTGACTAACATAAGAAGAAATCTCCTCCAAGTCTGCATTTGCATTGTGTGTGTGGTGGGAGGTCTTATGGTAGTTACATTTTCAAAAACATTGCGAATCTATTTTAAAAATATTCCTCTACTTTATTTTAAAGATAAATAAACTGTTTGAGTTCTCACGCCAGTCACATGACTGACTCGGAGTTCATTGTTTTCCTTCCTAAACTCTGGGTGCCCACCAATTTCCACACGGGCAGTCAAGAGTTAGGTTTATCAGGATATTCTGGAATTCAGGAGTTGCTGGAGGCAAGCTGGATGGCATGATGTATTACTAGTATATAGTATTTCTTTTTCCTCTGTTTGTTGTTGTACACTCTGATGATATGATGCAATGCAATGTGATGTAATGTAATAACTAATATAGTTCTTTGTTTAAAGATTATTCATTTATTTATGATATGTTGTTCCGCTGCGAATTGTGAGATTCTGATGTTGTTCTGTTATTTATTTCTGTTCTGTTTTTATTTCTCTCTTCTTCTACCTACCTCTTCTTTCTTAAACCCTCATGGTTCGGTTTTCCGGCATCCGACTGATCGGCATTCGATACAGTGGACGTATTGATGTCGATATTCGGGAGTTAAAGAATCGGGTCCTGACACAATACAAGGCCGGGTTAACTCTGTAACTAGATAACTACTACTCGAGCATGCCATCCCTCGATCGTCTGCGACCTTTATCCGAGGTACCTCTACACCAACAACCACAAAGCAATCACAAAGTAATTGATTTGCAGTGACCACATGAGTTAAGTATCTTGGCTCCATATAATGATACCACCCTTTTCCAGAAGGGAATGACACACCCTAAAGGGCGCGACTCTCATAACCTTTCCGCATCTTTCCTGTTTCGACCATTTCCTAGGTGTGAGGTCTTGATGCAGTCTCGTCCACAAAGCTACGCTTAACATAAAAGCCATGCTTTGATCAACAAATGATCAACAATACACAGCAGCACTCAGCATGCCACACTACCAAATTGGAAGTATATCACTGATAACTATCAACTACATAACATCTGAGCTCGTACGTCTCAGAGAAGGGTGTTAAGCTAAGAGAATAAATTCTCCGCCACTAAACAGAAATGTATTTGGTAGAGATCAGTTTTATATCTCAAAATGTAATGTCAGACATACAACCATACAAGTCCGTTTTGGGGTCGAAAGGAACCGAAGGCATTTCGTCCAATAAAGGAAGAAGCCCTTGCAGTCCGGGTAGCCACAATCCCGATCGGACTCCCCATCACATATGGAGATCTCTATACCAGAGCAACTCAGTGCAGAGTCATTCGACAGGTTATCCTATCGTTCTTGAAGACACCTGGACTTCACCACCGGTCTTCAAATGCTACCCATTTACGTCGTGTCACTATTTGAAATGGGTTATATGACACGAAGTCCTCTCCAAGCTAAACCAAATAGTGAGCGCAATATTTTAAAACCATATGGATAAAGGGATTTCAGTTAAGTCATAACTTAAATCCCAAAACTTTTCTTTCAAATGGTTAAACAAATTAT
This sequence comes from Allium cepa, assembly GCA_030765085.1. Taxonomy (NCBI): domain Eukaryota; kingdom Viridiplantae; phylum Streptophyta; class Magnoliopsida; order Asparagales; family Amaryllidaceae; genus Allium; species Allium cepa. The sequence continues at coordinate 183,007,137 of CM060940.1, forward strand.
CATTTTTAAATCTTTAAATAAAAAGATTCACTTCACAAAGTTCACCCATTTTTCACAAAGATTCATTCACATTTTTTAACAAAAGATCTATCTTTGAGGTCCTCCTTTGTTTGAAAACAAAGATTCGCAAATATTTCACAAAGATTCCTTTATAGCTTTCAAAACAATTTCATTTCAAATCTTTTATACAATGGATATACCTTTAAGATCCTCTTCGATTTCAAAACAAGGTTCAACCATTTTTCACAAAGATTAATTCATAGCTTTCAAAACTATTTTAATTTCATTTCAAACTTGTAATCTTTCAACACAAATTGGAAAATCCTTTCTTTATATGAAAGCTATTTAATTTGAAAACAAATAGTTTTCGTTTCGAAAAAATCCGATTACATTTGCACGAGTTAAAGCCTTTTAAGTATAAACTTAGGTTGAATTTAAATTCCTAAAACAATACTTTTTAAAATGGTTTAAAACCATATAAACACTTGTATGACTCGTATATCCTCTTTAAACCATAATTTCCAAACAAAGAATTCAATTTCAAATTTTTGAATTGAAATTCAAATCAAATTATTTAAATTTCAAAACTTTATCAAGTTATTCAAAATAACTTTTATCTTTAAAATTCCTTTTCAAAAGCTTTTCATATTTAACCCAGTTCCATTTCCCAAAACCATTTGAATTCAAAATTCAATTTTAAAACCAATTCAAAAAATTGTGACTTAACCAATTTCCTCGTGCAATCCATATTTGTGTGTGTATAAGTGTGGTCGAGGGGTTTTACACAATAAAAGTGCAACATCATCAATCAGCACAGATTCAAATACAACAATATACTTGATAAGCGATATAAACTATAACGCTTATCTTTATTCACGGATCACAGATAAATAACATAGGTACATCGCAGATAAATAAATAACATTCATCACGGATAATAAGTTACATTTCACAACTTAATCATATCACAGAACATCATATATCAAGGATATCACACAATTCAAAGCATCTAATTCAATCCAAACATTCATAAGTAAGATCAGTTAATTATTGTCTGATTAATTTAAATCAGTTCAATTACTTATGAACTACTAATCCTGGTTTATTAACATTAATAAATTACAAATCATTTTGATTAATTACTTTTTAATCATTTATTAATTAACCATTAATAATAAATTAATTAACCTTTAATTATAATTAATCAACCTTTAATTATTAAATAATTAACCTTTAATTATTTAATTCACCATTTAATTAATTATTTTTAATTAATTAATTAACCCTTAATTACTTAATTACCATTAAATTAATTATCCTTAATTAATTACGATAAGTGGCTATCCCTAATCTTAAATCAATGTTAATCACTTGATTAATCCACCTTTAATCATTAATTAATTACTTTTAATTAAGTAATTATCTTTAAAAAATTAATTACCTTTAATTTCTTCATTAATTAATTTTCATTAATTAATTACATTAATAAATTAATCCTTAATTATAAATTATTAACCTTAAATTAATCACTACTTAATTACTTATAAAATAAATCATCCTCTAATTACTAATCATCAATACATTAATTTACTTAAAATCTTTAAGTTAGATTAAGGATTATAAAACATTTCATTTTCTCAATTATTCACTTAAAAATTAAGTTTATAAACTTTAAAACAAAAGTTATATAGATTAAAACACCTTTAACTAAATAAATTTGAAATGATTTTTTTTCAAAACCTTCAAGTAATCTCAATTTAAACAACATTGATTATTTAGCAAAGAAAAGTATTTTAAGAAACTCGTTTAAATAAACTTGATTAATTTTAAAACTTGTTATAATTTTTTTTCTTTAGAACTTGATGAGTTAAGCTTTAAACAAAAAACCCGAGCAAATATTTTGAATAATCGAGCCCAACAAACATTTACTTCGAGACAAATTCAAATTCCCCCGAGCTTCTCTTCTTCGAGTCTAACACGATCCCACACGAACAAAACCCCAAGAGTAAACTCGAGTTCCTATCTTCTTCCCCCCTACATACTTTCAGACACCCAGATACACACTCCCATCTGTGCACGTGCACCAATCATAAGAGCCACGATGATCGACGCAACCACCCTCCAAATGCCAGCGACAATCTACTCTAGCCTCCCGATCATCTCGAATCTCCAATTTCGCCAAAACCCAAAATCGGGATATTAGCCTAAACCTGGAAACCAACCTCGACTACAAATTCACCTCGGGCCGCCATGATACTTTACCAGAATCCTCGCATCTCAACCTAGAGCTCCGCCACCACGCCTCGCTTCCATTCGCCTTGGTGCGATCGCCACTGGTGCACCTACAACACTACAGCCCACTAATTTCCAACAACAATGAAAACTGGGTATTAAACCCTAATTTGAACTTGTTCATCTCTTATGATTAATAAAAAAAATTTCAAACTTTTTTCCCATGCTCCCCTGTGCATCAACTTCCTTCACCATGAATTTCGATGCCCAGATCGACGTGGATCACCAGAAATCGATCGTTTTGCATTTTCTGTTCAACTTGAAATTCCCACCTCAATATAAAGCTAAAAAATCTAATTTTCATCTTAAAAATCGTAGTTTGCAAACACAAATCCATTTATATAACCAAAATTCGATGATAAAATTTTTGAATTTTCAAGTTGAAAATACCTTACTGTAATTTCCAAATTTCGAAATATTTTCTACTTAGAATTATTTTTAAAATTTAAATCGGATCATTACAGATACTTTTCCTTTAAAGATTATTACTTAAATCCTTCTAGATTTTGAGATATAGAATTTTTTTCTTGAATTTTGATTATCCTGTTACTAAATAGAACATATATGTATACCAATACAGGCATGCACACCCATTACAAATATATACACCACAAGCAAGCCTATTTAACCACTCAAACAGCATTTTTTATAATAGGTCCAAGCATCAACCACAAACATCAAGATATAAGGGAAGACTAAATGAGTTTGCTAACTTGTCAATTTGAAAGAACAGAGAAGCCATAAACCTGGGTAGGAACAGGGCAGAGAACAGGAACAATTTCTCTTGCGTGTAAATTTTGATATTGATCTTTGAATTAGAAAATCTTTGATTTGCTTGCTGATTTGTTTGGGATGTTCTTGGATTTGAACTACTATTTGCTATTAATTTCTTGCATTTGAATTGCTCAGGTTTTACTGGTTTTATCTTTTTATTTGATCTGGATTGTTGAGTTTCTTCGGATCTTTGTTTCTCTTGCATTTCATGTTTTGCATGATGTTTTTAGCCAACTTAATCTCTGAGTTGTTTATGAATCAGAGGGTAGGCTTGGGTTTTGTTTTTCAGTATTCAGGTTTGATTTGTTTCTTTAGATCTGAGAAGTTTTAAAAATGATCTAAAATTTATTTTGTTATTTTTTTTTTAGATTTGAAAAATGAATGAAAAGGAATGTGAGGCCTGGTTTTCTTCATTTGCTAACATTATGTTTTAAAATTAAATTTTAAAAGAAAATGAAAAAATGCCGCTCGTAATTTTAAATTAAAATTGAGCTAACACTTGTAATAATCTTTTATCTTTATATTACACTTGTTAAATGTGAGCATTTTTATGTCTAAACCCTTGCATTAAATTTAAAACTTTGTTTTAAACCTTTACCTCATTATAAATTACTTAATTTACATACAAACTATGTTTTAGCCCTTGTTTACTTAAGTATTTATGTTTTATTTTTTACTAACTGTACTTAGTTCGAGTATAGAATTTAAAAAGAAAGAATATTGATCTCTTCTTACATCTTATTTTATACCTTTTATAATTTTTTAAAGAAAATGAATTAAAACATAATTTATCATTTAATGAATAATCATACATATTATTTTTCAAAGTATAACTTTTAAACCCAATTCAGTTTCAATACATTTTGAATTTCCAAATCAAATTTTATTTATAATCTAATTCTATTTAAATATTTATTTTGAGTTTTCAAATTCAAATTTTAAAATAAATAAGTATATATCTTATTAAATTTCAAAAATTCAAATAAATCCATAATTTAATCCAAAAATTTATATAAAATATCGATTTAAATTTGACTCAAAAATTTGGGATCATTGCATTAATTATCCATAACCCTTGTTAATTGTTATTAATCAATTGCAAGCCATCTATTTTATTTTAATTAATTATTGGAATTAATTAATTATCATTCATAATTACGTAAAACCTCAATTAATTAAAAGCATAAATCCATTTATCTAAATCATTTACTTAATTATCACTTAAATTTTATTTAATAAACCTTTGGAATTAATTTATTGGAATGATACTGCACCTGGATATGATGGTTTTAATGCAAAATTCTACAAAAGACATTGGAATGAATTAAAAAAAACTCTTTTAGAAGCTATGCAGTCTTCTTTTGATAATGGCAGAATAGTGAGAGAAATTAATCACACTATTATCTCCTTAATCCCAAAAGTTAAAACCCCAGAAACTGCTTCAGATTTTAGACCTATAGCATGTTGTTCCATGCTGTATAAAATCCTATCTAAAATGTTATGTGACAGAATGAAGTTTGTTCTTTGAGAATTAATATCTGACAATCAAACAGCCTACTTACCAAACAGGCAAATCAAAGATGGAATAATTATTGCACATGAGCACATCAGAAATTTTAACAAGCATGGCAGTAACAAAATGTGCATAAAGGTGGATCTTAAGAAGGCTTATGACTCAGTTAACAGACAATTCATCCTGCACATGATGAGAAGCATGGACTTTCCACATAAATGGATAAAAATAATTCAAGAAATGATAAGTACTCCAAGTTATTCATTTTCTATTGATGGATATCATAAGGGATATTTTACTGGGAGTAATGGTTTAAGACAAGGAGACCCCTTATCCCCCTACCTTTTTACTTTATGCATGGAATATTTCACACTGTTAATGGATGCTAAAGCTACTAAAGGAAAAGTAGAATCATTTATCAAGAACAATTCTAACATAACACATCTTATTTATGCAGATGATCTGTTAATTTTCATAAATGCAACTGTTGTTGGAGCCAAATCTGTTAAAAACTGTTTCAAAAAACTAAAGAAAGTGACTGGCTTGGAAATGAATAATCTCAAAACCCAAGTTTTTTTCAACAAGTTTTGCAACAATAAGGATCAAGTGCTTAACATTCTGGATATTCAAGAAGGAGAACTACCTGTCAGGTATCTTGGATTACCCTTATCTGTCACACACATCAAACATTCAAATTGTAAACAACTTATAGACAGAGTGTTAAATAAGATGCATGGTTGGGAGTGCAAATTTCTCACAGTTCCAGGTAGAATTGAACTAATTAAAGCTGTTGTTTATCCAATGGTCAGTTTTTGGATGCAATGTTTCATGCTACCTAGCTTAACTATCCATAAAATCAATCAGTTATGCAAACAATTTATCTGGAAAGGCAAGAAAAGTAAAATACCATGGGAAACAGTCACAAATGTTAAAGCTGAAGGAGGGATAGGGTTGAAAAAACTGTCAGATATAAATAACACTTTCTACATCAAAAGAATATGGGAAACTCTAAACAATTCAACTTACAGTGCTAAGTGGCTTAATGTGAAATATGCAAACAATGAGACTTTGTGGGAAGCTAACTTTAGTAACAATTCCTCATGCACTTGGAAAAAAAATGTTATATCACAAAAAAGATGCTCAAAAATTAATCGACAGAAGAATTGTGGATGGCAAACTACTAGTTTGTGGTTTATGCCTTGGATTAATGGTTCAACCTTATTAGAGAAACTGGGGCATGAAACCTTATCATACTCAAGAGGACATAACCACAAGGTACATCAAATTATATCTGATAATAGGTGGAGGCCTGAAAACATCTCATATCTTGGTAATATAAGTGAGGAAATAAGACAAATACCAATATATCATGATAAAACAGAAGATTATTGGTTTTGTAGAAACAGTAAAAATGGTGTATTTTCTTTTCATGATGCATGGAATGAGTTAAGAGTAAAACATCAGAACATCAATTATTATAAAATCATATGGAACACCATCTCTCTCCCAAAAATGAATGTATGCTTATACAGAGCTATATTCAGCTTCCTACCCACAAAGGACAAACTACAATTGCAAGGAATAACTGAAGATAATATTTGTGTTTTGTGCAAAAGGGAAGTAGAAACATGTAAACATCTATTTTTCAACTGTTCCTTCTCTAAGCATGTGTGGTGTTGGATCAGAACCATGATGGGGGACCCTATAACGCATAGAAATGTTCATATTTCAATCACAGATGCCATTGCATATATAACTCAGAAATTTGCAGCTAACAGCATAAAGAAAGATATCATAATAGCTGCGCTTAGCTCCTCTATTTGGTTCATTTGGAAAAGCAGGAACTCTATTATTTTTAACAATGAAAAGATAGACACAATCATGGCCTGTAACATCATAAAATCCAAGGTTCGTGATATTATCATTAACAGATCTAAGTTTTTCAGTCAAAGCATGATTAACGCCGATGATATCATTCAGAAATGGGAGATTATACCTCTGCGAGTTGACATTACCTTGACCGAAAACCTAAACTTCCCAAATACAGCATCATCCTCAAGATACATGATTGATAGAGAAGATAATGAAACTGAGAGCTCGAGATTGTCTAGATGCACTGATAGTATTATCACTATCGTTGAAAGAGAAGAAAGATTGCCTGGTAGAGAAAATGAGCCGCCATGAATTGCTAGGTTTTCGCAAAAAATTTAGGGCATTGGTTATGAGTATACGGGTCGCTTAAAGGTCCAGCTGTTTATTATGTATATGTAATTATGTGTATGTAATGTTCTTGACATTATCAATAAAGAGTTTGATCCTTTTTCAAAAAAAAAATATTATTAACGAATGAAATAACTTACGACCTTTGCTTAATACATTTGCTCTTCTTTAACTATCCACTTAATTACACTATTTAATTTAATTAAATAAAGTTAAAAATTTATTAAATAATAAGAATATAATAAAATATTCCAACATAATTAGTTTAAGTTAAAAATAATAATATTATACTACCTTAACAATCTAACATTTCAATAAAACATTATTATTTAAAGAAATATGATAAGAAAATTGTTTATAACTTGATTTGTTTTACTTTAAAAAAAAAACTTGCCAAACACTTTAGAAACCCGAGACAACCCGAGCTTTCCCCGTACCCAAACTCGAGCCAAGCCTCATTTCTTCTTCTTCTCTTTTCTTTTTAAACTTGTTTTGTTTAAATTTAAAAACAGTTACAACACCCGCAAACTACCCGTAAGCAAACTCGAGCCAACTTGTCACTTCCCTGAGTCCAAACCAGAGACCATCCTTTCTTCTTCCCACTCGATATCCTACAGCAACCAAAACCTAAACACTGACACACGTGCACATGCACAAACGAACGCCAATGTTCTGATCGTCGATGCCCTCGCTAGCAAGTCGACCACGGCCCACTCTCTCGATTCCGACCACCAGATCTTCGAACGACCTCCAAAATCGAAAACGACCCACATGAGTACCTACTGGAGTAGAACTGATCATCCAAGAACCTCCATGTCCCACCGCCTCAGAGCACTAGAGGCTTCGACACTCCGTCCAAACCTTCGCCCTAGGCCCACGCACCTATTCCCCTTGCTCCGATCGAGTCCGGTGCATCCTCGTCGACGAATTAGCCTCGAATTCCACAGCGGCCAAACCTGGGTCTAAAACGCTACTTCAACACCGACACGCCACCACGGTAATCGATAAACCCAGTCACCATTTTTTCCAAGACCCCTGACCCTTGAGCATGCTCCATTAGCGACTTCGACACCCCCTCGCTCCGTTCACCAGAAATCACTCCAGACATGATTCTCGTTCAACCCATGAATTCTACCCAAATACAACCCTAAAAATCTTGATTCTATTTTTAAAAATCCTAGTTTTTGAAAACGAATCAGATTATATAAATGAAACAATAAATCATGGAAGTCGAAATTTTGAAATTCTTGAGTTTCATTGTATTTCTTCCTTCCCAGTTAAAACTACTTTCTAATTGTACTTAAAAATATTTTTAAAATTTAGATCTTGTTAATTCAAACACATTTTGTTTAAACATCATAAGTTATAAGAGATTAGAGGAAGAGAATTTGAAATTTGAACTTGTTTTAACCAGTTGGAATCAAAACAGAGGTAGGTTTGTCTATAAACAGACATGCTCACACAATCAACTCGTATATATATATATATATATATATATATATATATATATACATACATGCAAGCATATTCTATATTCATGCAACATTTCACAACATAACTACAAGGATTTATCACATGCATCAGGTTATAAAAAAATTTAGCTTTTTTAAAGAGATGTTTGCTTACTGAATTGTTGAACAGAGAAGCTTTTGAAAATTTGTTCTTGAACTTGAAAACTGGAAATGCTTTTGGAATTGAAACAAGAAACTGATTTTGATTTGAATCTTGCATCTTGAATTACTTAGTTTCTGGTTTGAAATTTGCAAGAGTTTGATTTTTTTAGTTTTTATCTCTCAGGTTTTGGTTTTGAAAAATGGAAGATAGAAGAAAATGTAAGGGTAGAAGTATAGATGTATTTATAAGAATGTACAGCCTTTTTATTATATTTTTTTAAAAAGAAGAAAATAATTAAATTATGGCACTTGTAATTTGAATGTTACTTAGCTTACAAACGTCTTTTTGCATGCATTTTTATATTTTTATTTTTTATATTATATTATATATTTTTTATTAATACATTTTCTTTTATTTATACTTATCTGTAATTTTAAACTAAGATTATTAATACTTTAAATTAATAACGAAACAGATATATTAGTATTTAAAAATTTAGAGTTTTTAAATCCAACTTAGTTTAAGATATTACTTTTGAATTTCAAATCAAAACTCTATTTACAATCTACATATAAACAATAGTAATTTGAAAATGCATATTTTATTTGTTTGAAAAGAATAATTTTGCACATTTGAATAATTATAAAAGAAGATTATCAAATCAACATTGCCAAAAATCCTGGATTATCATATTCCTTCCCCCTTAAAAAAATTTCATCCGTAAAATTTTAAAACCAAAAGATAATCCAAAAGCTTTTATATTCAACAACAAGGCATACACATCAACCATATATTAACAACCAAAGCAATTAATTCATTCAAACAAACAATCCTAACTTATCCAGACATTTTTAACTCTTAAACATTTTTTCTCTTAACCCTTTTTAAATTTTTAAAACACTTTTAAAAATCTACTTAATATTATCAAAATAGTTTTATAAAAATATTTTTTATAACTCGATGTTTCAACAAGTCCATCCTTGTTCTCACAGAAATTCGGTCATACGTTGATCAGGCGTAGGACTGAAAATCTATAAGTACTTGGTAAACTCATTTTCAACACCCAGTGAAAATACTTGGAAAAAACTTTGTGAAAATGTAGAAAACACTTTTGCTGAGAATGCTCTGGAGATCATCACCCCCTCCATTGTCACAGTTAGCCCGATGATTACGTCGCCATCCCGGCAAAACCATAGAAAACTATAGGCCTCCGCGCCCCTCGATTACACCATGGAACTGCCATAGATCGTAGCTACACCCAGGGTTATGTTGTCATCATGGCGAAAACAATGTAACCATAGGCATCAGCGCCTTCGAATTTCGCTGCTAAATGAAACATCACAGCACATACCACATAGATCGCAGACTACATCGGTCGAGTCCCAATGTAGCCTGTAGGCACTCACTGCCACACGACTTTCGCTATGTCTTCATAGATCGCAGTCTACCAATGTTACGTTGCTCTCCCAGCAAAATCAAACGTAGACATTAGGCAATCGCTACCCCCTCGACTTCCGCTATGGTGCGCAGTAGATCGCAGTTACACCGAGTTACACTTTCGTCGCAGCATAACCTAATCTCTCTGTAGGCATCAGCGCTCTCAACTTTCGCTATCCCAACCACAATCCTCAGGAACTTCAACTTGTCCATTCATCCTCTTTGGATCAAATTTAGAACCCCTCTTAGGGCTCAAGGCAGAACCACCCCGTGGATCTCCTACTAGAAGTTTCAACTCTAATGGGAGCGCCTTCTTTCCCATAGCATTCTCATAACATTTTATATTATACACATATAGTATCTTTCAAATCATACTCTAATATGTATCACAAATAAATCTCCTTTATAAAAAATCGATATCTCAAAATCGATAGTTTCAAACTTGGCTTCAAAATTCCCAAAATTGATTTTTCCCAAAAATCAAAAGCCTTTCAAAATCAATGGGTTCCAAAAACCTTTTTCCCAATTTCATAAAATTATTTTGAAGATCTTTCTTCTGGTTATAGATTCAATAAGGTAGTTTATCATACAAATATATATAACTTTATTTATGCCAAATCAACATTCAAATTGGATTTCCTTTATAAAGGTATTTGCCACATTAGTTACTTTTTATAAAATGAGTTTCAGTTATAGTGATATCCAATTTCCACTCTTACTCATCATATATATATATATATATATATATATATATATATATATATATATATATCTCAAAATATACTTTTCCATTTCAAAATCACTTTTATATTTCTTTTCAAAATTTACAATATCTATTTCATTCAAGCACGTATGATGTACATATTCATCCGTACGCAATATCAAATTCGATCGCTCACTCGATCACACAATTTCACTTCCAAACTAGTATTGTCCACACGACTTCCTAGTGCGGACTCAGATCTAGTTTCTTGATCAAAAACAATAATTCTCCTTGCATAGCCATAACTATGATAGAGAATTTCCAGAATCAATCAAAAATCCATATCCAGGGTTCGCCGTCGAAAATCGAGTGAAAAATCCCAACTCGGATCTATACACTATCTCGAAATTCTGTGCTCGAATCTGGATCAAATCGTTATGCAAATAGAATAATATACGTACATTCTACATATTTATCTTCATTGATTATTGGCTAAATCAATTTTCTTTTTTATTCACATTCATTTTGATTTCTATTCATTTTTTTACAATTGCTTCAACTTCCATTTGGGTTGTCACTACAATTCTTATTTCAATTGGTGTTTAATTATAAATAGTTTCTACTCTGACCAGTTTGAGTTTAGAAAATAGCTTGAAAAGTTTAAAATAGATAAGTAGTTGTAAAATATCAATTAATTGTAAAATACTTGTAAATGGTTAAGTAGTTACAAAATAATAATTAGTTTGTAAAACAGATGTAAAATTTCTATAAAATAGTAATTAGTTTCCAAAATAGTTGTAAAATAAGTATAAGGTAGTTTTGGTTTTAAAAAGAAAGGTTGTATAGTAAATAACTAGGAAAAATAGATTTAAGATAGTTACTTTTAAAACAAATTATTTGAAAATAGTTTTAGAGGCAAACTGGTTCAATTTCCCAATCTCCCATTCCAATCAATTTCCAATTTCCACTTTCATTTAAATTGATTCGGTTTCAATTTAAATTGAATTAACTTCAATTCCTTTCCCAAATTCAAATCAATTTCCATTTGAATTTAAACTTATTCAACTTCAATATCACTTCCAACTAATTCAATTCAACTTTCCATTTGAATTAATTTCAATTCTCATCTCAACTTTAAACCATCTCGAATTATATAAATTCGAGTTACATTTTTAAATGTTGATTTAGTCCCTTAAATCAAATTAACCTTTAATTTTAATAACCCAAGTCTTAAACAATTTAGTTCTGAGTCCAAACTCCAAATATTTATTTTAAATTATCTTTACTTAACTTATTTCAAGGTTCAAGTGAGAGTTCAAAACTTTTAAAAAACTTAATCTTCGAAATCCAATTTATTACCCAATTTTAACTTCTAACTTTGAACTGAATTTTTAATAATTTCAGTTTGCAAGTTCATTTTAACACTTAAATCTTAAGTTCAAAGTGATTCCATTTCCATAATTTCAATTTTATTTCTAAAGCCAAAATCTTTTAAAAAGTTTTCAAAATAAGGTTTTATTTCCATTTAATTTCAGTAATGGATATATATTATCTCAATCCACTTCTTAATTCAAAAATTAACCTAATTCACAGTTTCATAGATTATTAATAACAACAGGATGATAGCAGGATATGTCAAAGTAAATAAACATCCAAATTATCTAAAATATCCATCAATAGCATCCATTTCCCATTTCCAAAACTCAAACCCGTTTTGAGATCACACAAAACTCCCCTTTTCAATCCATTTAACTTCCCTAAGTTAAATTTAATATATTTAGTCCGGTCAACCTTACACAATTTGAATTCTCCATTTTAAATTTTAAACTTCTTATCAATATCCCTTCCTGCTTCTAAGTTTAAAAACTTATTTCACTTTGGGTTTTTACATCACATTTTAGGGGAAAATTCAAAACTCAACATTTAGTGTTTACTTCCAATCAAGTTTGTTATTATGTATATCCGTATATATACATATTTATTTTATTTTCTCACCAAGACATACTTTTAATTTTAAATCATTCTTGGTTTTTAATTCAAAACAAATTTCTTAATTTTTTTTAAAACAACTCTTGTTTTAAGATAAGATTCCTACATTTAAAAATATTAGTTATTATATCTTTTAATACTTTAAAACAATTTAAATTTTCTGGACTTAGATTTAAAACTTCACAATTTAAATTCTTTTCAATTTATAAGTCATATTTATCTAAATTATTACTTCCTTAAAACATTTCATTCTGCTTATCATTATTTATTATTAGAAAACAAACATCCCATTATTAGACACAACAACCATTTTATGATAATATCCAAGATTATCACATCTGGAAACCATATCACTATATATTATCTCATAATTTGTTGGAAAATAAAATCAAGGTAACTTAATTTTAGCATTTTGAAAACATTTCTACAAATTTTAGGATTTTATTTTCTGGTTTTACTCCATTTCTAGCTTATCTTATTTATATAGTTCATATTATCCAATTCCTATTTGGATATACATATATATATATATATATATATATATATATATATTACCACTTAAATTTTAATGATCTTATTCAACTTCAAAAATCAACAATCTTAATATATTATAATAATTAGAAAAATTATTGCTTTATATGTCAAAAGATAAGCTTACATAAAAATCATTTTAAAACCATTTTTAAAAAAAATCTTTAAAAAAAAAAATAACAAGTACGCTCTCATATAATGCGCTCAACTAATTTTAGGGTTTTACTACCCTATCTCTAATGAGTAACCCCACCAAAGCCAAGATTCTCGCTTAACCTTCAGCTCTGATACCAAATGTAACGCCCCGAAATTTTCGACCCCGAAAATTCGACACTAATACGTTCACTGTAGAAGTGCCGAGCAATCGAACGTCGGAAATTCCATATTGTTATGGTAAGAAGAAAAAGAGGTAGAAGAAGAAACAGAAAACAACAGCACTGAACCTCACAATCGCAGTGGATCAAAATATAATATCAAATAACAGCATTTATACAAAGAAAAGCTATCATTGTCAATTTACATACAATATATCAGAGTACAATCATTCACAAATGAATTGGACAGTTGTAACAACTTGTCCTTGACTATCAATACAATCTCAAATACACAGCGGAATATACTCCATACGTTCCTGCCATCCAGCTCGCCTCCTGAGCTCCAAAACATCCTATCTTGAAAATTTGTAATACTCGATCTAACCCGAACATTACATTAAAGTAACACCCGAGTCAGGTTGGAAACCAACGTGAGTAAACCCATATAACTTGAAATACTAAGTTATAAAACTTCTTTGAAAACAAGTGTAACTCGTACCTCAATACGAGTTCTTATCTTACTATAGCTAAAAATTTATTCTACAAAATAAATCTAAGTACCGTTACTTAGTTTAAATGGCCTAGTTCACTTAAGTTATTCCATTCCAGCCCATTTGATTTTATAATCAAATCTATAAAGAATTATAGATTACTCATCGAAGTGGTTCCAGATATTGCTGATATCTGACCCCGGTCTCTTTGAATCCAAATGCCATCTTTTAAGCCAATACAAATCAATTCATCTTCAAAATGTTATATTCACACAGAGATTCAACACAGATAAATATTCAAATAAATGTCTCACATTTATTAACAGTTCAATCCAAAGCATTTCATATCACAGAACTTCACAAATTATTAGACTAGAGATATTAATCAATCAAATCATTCAATATAATTAATCATCCATAAGAAAGATTAATTAATATCATAATTTATAATTAATTTAATCACAAAATAAATAAATTATCTACAACCCTTTTTAATTGTTATTGATTAATTGCAAGCCATCTATTTTATTTTAATTAATTATTGGAATTAATTAATTATCATTCATAATTACTTAAGACCTTAATTGATTAAAAGTATAAACCCATTTATCTAAATCATTTACTTAATTATTACTTAAATTTTATTTAATAAACCTTTAGAATTAATTTATTATTAACAAATGAAATAACTTAAGACCTTTGCTTAATACATTTGCTCTTCTTTAACTATCCACTTAATTGCACTATTTAATTTAATTAAATAAACTTTAAAATTCTTTAAATAATAAGCATATAATAAAATATTCTAACTTAATTAATTTAAGTTAAAAAATATTATTATATCACCTTAACAATCTAAAATTTAAATGAAACATTATTATTTAAAGAAATAGGATAAGAAAATTGTTTATAATTTAAAAAAAAGCTTGCCAAACACTTTAGAAACCCGAGACCACCCGAGCTTTCCCCCTACCCAAACCCGAGCCAACCCTCCTTTCTTCTTCTTCTCTTTTCTTTTTTAAGTTGTTTTGTTTAAATTTAAAAACTGTTACAACACTCGCGAACTACTCGTAAGCAAACTCGAGCCAACCTGTCACTTCCCCGAGTCTAAACCCGAGACCATCCTTTCATCTTTCCACTCGATATCCTGCAGCAAACAAAACCTAAACACTACACACGTGCACATGCACGGACAAACGCTAACGTTCTGATGATCGATGCCCTCTTCAGCAAGTCGACCATGGCCCTCTCTTTCGATTCCGACCACCAGATCTTCGAACGACCTCCAAAACCGAAAACGAGCCACACGACTATCTACTGGAACAGAACTAATCATCCAAGAACCTCCACATCCCGCCGCCTCAGATCACCAAAGTCTTCGACACTCCATCCAAACCATCATCACAGACCCACACACCAATTCCCCTTGCTCTAATTGAGTCCGATGCATCCTCGTCGATGAACTAGACTCAAATTCGACAACGACCAAACCTGGGTCTAAAACCATACTTCAGCGCCGACATGCCACCACGGTGATCGATAAACCCAGTCACCATTTTTGCCAAGATCCCTGACCCTCGAGCATGCTCCAACAACGAATTTGACACTCCCCCTCGCTTCGATCACCAGAAATCACTCCAGACATGATTCCCATTCAACCCACGAATTCTATCCAAATACAACCCTAAAAATCTTGATTCTACTTTTAAAAATCCTAGTTTTCGAAAACGGATCAGATTATATAAATGAAACAATAAATCATGGAAGTCAAAATTTTGACATTCTTGAGTTTCACTGTATTTCTTCCTTCCCAGTTAAAACTACTTTCTAATTATACTCAAACATATTTTTAAAATTTAGATTTTGTTAATTCAAACATATTTTGTTTAAACATCATAAGTTATAAGAGATTAGAGGACGAGAATTTGAAATTTGAACTTGTTTTAACCAGTTGGAATCAAAACAGAGGCATGTTCGTCTATAAACAGACATGCAAACACATTCAACTCATACATATATACATGCAAGCATGTTCATATATTCATGCAATATTTTACAACATAACTACATGGATTTATCACATGCATCAGGTTATAAAACAAATTTAGCTTTAAACATATGTTTACTCGCTAAATTGTTGAACAAAGAAGCTTTTGAAAATTTGTTCTTAAACTTGAAAACTGGAAATGCTTTTGGAAATTAAAACTGGAAACTAATTTTTATCTGAATCTTGGATCTTGAATTACTTAGTTTCAGGTTTGAAATTTGCAAGATTTTGATTGTTATAGTTTTAATCTCTCTGGTTTTGGTTTTGAAAAATGAAAGAGAAGAAAAATGTAAGAGTAGAAGTAGAGACGTATTTATAAGAATGTGTAGCCTTTTTATTATTATTTAAAAAAAAAGAATAAAATAATTAAATTATGACACTTGTAATTTGCATGTTACTTATCTTACAAATGTCTTTTTGCATGCATTTATATTTTTTTATATTATACTATATATTTTTTATTAATACACTTTCTTTTATTTATACTTCTTTGTAATTAAAACTAAGATTATTAATACTTTAAATCAATAATTAAATATGTATATATTAATATTTAAAAATTTAGAGTTTTTAAATCCAATTTGTTTTAAGATATTACTTTTGAATTTCAAATCAAAATTCTATTTACAATCTATATATAAACAATAGTGATTTGAAAACACATATTTTATTTGTTTGAAAAGAATAATTTTGCACATTTAAATAATTATAAAAGAAGATTATCAAATCAATATTGCCAAAAATCTCGGGTTATCACAATTCTTTTAACTAAACTAAAGTTAGATTTTACTTAAGTTCATTACTTAAGTTTATAAATATCGAGAAATCCAAATTTGTTAAGTTAATACTTACAAACTTGATTTTATAACTTTTTCACTTCATATTCAAACTACTTTACTTAAGTGAATAAACATTTCTTTATTTAAGTTCAGATTTATATAGTATTCTCATCCAAAAGAGTATATACAAATTCAGATTTATTTTACTTATCCAAATTATTAAACAAACTTCCAAACCCTTTTTATTCACTATTTTAATAGTTTGAAAATTATACAATTTACGAACTACCAAAACATGATGGTTTATATTTATTTATTTTCCAAACCTTTTATACACAACTTCAAATACTTTTAAACTTTACCAACCAAGCTCAAATACCTTCGAAATTCACATAATCATATTATAGCCAGCTTAGCTCAAAATCTCAAAATTTAAACACCACATTTTACATTTCAAAACATTTTGAAATAATATTATACTTATCTACCTTATATATCAAATTATATCTTTGAAATATAAACAACTTTTTTTAACCAGAACAAAATTTCTTTTGGTAGCAATTCTAACTCGAAAACTACGATGCCGTGGTCACCCTCAAAATTATTTTCTAGCAACTAAAGTGAGTTCAATGCTTTTATTTCTTTCAAAATTCTTTTTTAAGTATAGTTCTAGCCAAAATCACTTCCAAAATAACAATATTATTATTTTCGAAAATTTTGAAAACAATTTTGAAAACCAATGGGATTTAAATTCTAAAATTCTCAGCTTTTAAATCCTTTCTATTTATAAGCGATATTATTAAAATACTTACACAATTTCATTACCTTATTATAAAACATTTTGTTAATTAACATCTTTGTTATTGCAAACAATTGTTGTTATAATTAGATTCCAATTCAATCTAATTATGGAACGCTTCATGAAATAGAGTTCACAAAGTATACGTTTTTAGTTTAATTCAAACAATAACAAATGCTAACTAAATATTATAATCTTCTAACAAGAAACACCCATAAATAAATTCGTATTCACAAATATATATGGTTATTTATGGAAGATTATTTCTTTTTATATGTAAAATATGATTTAGGTAAAATTATTTCATTTACCCTATTTAAAAAAATATTATGTCGACTTGCCTCGTTTAAGTGTTTAGAAACCCCTACCGGTAGCACGGCGCCTCATGTGCCGACCAGAATTCATAAACATTTGAATAGATAAGTAAACAAAATATAAATTATTTTATAACACTAACAAATATGTGCTCTCTCTCACACACATACATACACTCAAACAAACTCATTCTAGAGTATTACTACTCTATCTTTACCGAGTCAATCCCCATCAAAGCTAAGGTTATCGCTAAACTAAAGTTCTGAAACCAAATCAACCCATATTTTGGAAGGTTCAAGTCTACATAAACCAAACAAGTCCAACTCAAACAATCCAAAACACAGATAATCAGTGGGGTTAAATTTAGAAAAATTAGAGAAGAAGAAAACAAACACAGAACTTGCAATGGAATGACAAAATACAATAATCAAATAAACAGTTCATTAAGCCGTTTACATTATACATTTGATTACCTTTACAACATCAATCAGAGTTATACATACAATAGAGACAAAATATAACAATGTAGCAGAACAACATGATGCATGAAAATAATACTAGTAATATAATATACCAAATCTTTGTCTTCGTCCTCCAGCATAATATGATCTTTAGTACACTGAAAACTCATAGCTGACCTGAGCATAAAGTAAAACATACGCTCAAGTCAGAACTAAAATATCCTTATGTAAGTCAAATTAATATCACATATAATAGGAGTGTAATAGCATCAGATATGTTTACGGGTCTTACATCTCTTATCCATTATATGATGTGCGTGCAATAACTTAAGAGATGTTATGGGATTTTCCATCCCTTAGGGATCCATCAAAATATCTATATATAGTAGAATATGCTATATATGTAATGTCTAATCAATAAGACAAATAATTTTCTAGCGTTAAGGCTTTACATCAGTTGTCATTAACGCGTTTTTAAGCATTGGTGTACAGTTTGCATATAATACCCCAGTAGAACGTTGGGGGATAGAGATGCGTCGTGATACAAAAACACTAAACCGAACTCGTAGTGGTCTCCTATAAGGATTAAAGTATGAAAATGCACGAAGGCAATGCCCAAGGTAGGATACTACCAGTTTAGGTAGCAGGGCTGGTGGTGAGGCATCGTAGCCACGATCGCCAACCACGTCCAACCATCCCATATCAAGTCAAAGGGAGGTCACCCCAAATCAAGATGCACCAATTGAAAACAACATCGAGGTTAATAGCATGGACCGAGTCCAGAAAGAAAATTGAACAAATGTCCGCTAGAGGTAGCTACCCTTATTGGCCACGTCAAACCACCCTGTTTTAGTCATTTCAAATTGACACAAGTGTCGGGGCTATCCATCATCGTTCTCTTTCTTCAAATTTTGCAACATACACCAAATCCAACCACTTCATTCTGAAGTCTTCTCTACGTACACAGTTGTTAAAGTGGTTCCAACATTGACAGAGAGTATGCCAATAATCTACCCCGGTCTCTTTAAACAACCAGACGTCATTTTACACACCGTTTGGTTCTTTTACATTTCGAAAGCGATTCATACTTGATATCAAAATATAGTATTCACTTTCTAATATCCTTCATTTCAAAGTCATCATATTTACTTCATATGTCATTTCACTTGAAAATATCATTACATTCAAATTTCCATTTTGAATTTTAACTTAGGTTATAACTTCATTTTAACCACATTCACGTTTTAAATCAATGAATTAAATAAACAGTTCCCAACTTTAAGTAGTTTGGATTTTGAAGATAGTTTGAATTATTTATATGGTTAAATTGTTTAAATAGTTAAAATAGTTTAGAGATTGAAAACAGTTGGATATAAAATAGTTTGAGTCTGGGAAATGGTAGTTTATATATTAAAATAGTTTGAAAATTTAAATAAATTGAAAATATAAAAAAATGAATTTTAAAATAGTTTATAGCAAAATAGTTTATAGTAAAAATAGTTCCAAATTATAAACTGTTTCTTTCCATTTCCAATAAATCTGGACTCAGGTCCAAATTTCAATCAACTAATTCAATTTCGAATCTTCCAATTCAATCGACTCAATTTTGTTTTCAAATCAACTTCAATTTCGAATTAATTTCAATTTTGATTTCAATTCGAATTAACTTTACTTTCGAAACGTTTCATTTAACTTCAAATTCGATTCAACGATTCGATTCACTGTTCAAATTTTAATTCAATTTTGATTTTAAACCATTTCAATTTATACAAAATTTTAAGTCCAATTTCAAGTTACCAATTTAAATCACTTAAATCAAATTAAACTTCAATGTTCGATTTAAGGTTTAAATCTTTGAAATAATTCAATTTTGAGCCTAAATTTGAAATATCCATTTATATCACTTTTACTTAGTTTGAATTCAAGTAAAAGTTTAAAACTTTAAAACAATTCAATTTGCATGATTCAAGTCATATGTCGATTATAACTTCAAATTCCAAAATAAATTCTTTAAAACAATTTCTTTTAACCAATTTTGATTTCAATCTTTCAAAAATCGAATTCGAAATTAATTCAATTCTCATGAATTCAACTATTTTATTCTTTAAAGAAATATCATTTAAATAAATTCAAATTCAAGAATGTAAAGCCATTTAATTTAACCAAACCACTGTCCGTATGTAATTTTCTATATTGTGGCCATGTAGTTATTTCTATTTCATTGTAGGGATGGATATATATCGTTTTAATCCAAATCAAAGCATTATAGGCATATATCATTTTAACCTATTTCTTAATTTATTTGAATATAATTCAATAACAATTTTTATGCTGTCAAATAATATACAGGATGATAACAAGATATATATAAAATAAATAAACATTCAATCATCCAATATATCAACCAATAGCATCCAATCTCAATCAACTTCCAAATATGCCAATAAATAACAACTGTGAACTAGTTATCAACATTGGGTGTTTAATAAGCAATTCAATTTCATTTTCAAATTAACCGTCGATTACAAATTCCTAAAAGCTCAATTCATATGTCAATTTAAATGTCAGTTAAATTACCAAACAACAGTCGATAAAAATAAATCACTCCATGATTTCAACTTAACTAACATCAGAGTATTATAGTATTTCGTGAGCGGTTTAAAACACTCACCCTTATTTTAAACTTAAAATTTTCAAAGTCAAACAAATTCAAATCTAACTCCATGTCATAGACGACTTTGATATGAATCCAATTTGACTTGTTTCGCTCGACTCCGACCTCCTACGAGAAAGTTACGAATTAATTAACATTCAATATAAATTAAAATTTAATTAACAAAATAATAAAAAGTAAACTTTACCCTTGCTCTGCTCTCCCTCATCCTTTCTTGGCTCACGCGTTCCAAGCGATGAGCATTCTCTTTTTCTTATTTGAATCGCACGTGAAACGACCCAATTTTTCGATCCCCGAGAGTCAACATCAATATGTCCACTGTATCAAATGCCGAATAATCGAATGCCGAAAAACGAACCGTTAGGGTTAAAGAAGAAGAAACAGAAACAATAAAAGAATCTCACATTTCGCAGCGGAACAAATATAATAGAAAAATGAATAATCTTTAAAGCAAAAGCACTATGTCAGTTTACACATCACATTATCACAGCGTACAGCAACAACACAACAGCGGAAAAGAAATATTATATACTAGTGATACGACTCGCCATCCAGCTTGAACTTCAGATCTCCGCAACATATTTTTTTAAATTCACTCTAGAACACTGATAACCTGACTCTAGGTTGCCCGTGTGGAAAATTATGGGCACCCAGAGTTGAGAAAGGGAACAATAAAATCTAGGTCAGTTATGGGACTGGTGTGAGATCTTAAACCATTTATTCTCACAAAGAAAGGAAAAAAAATCCGCTATGCTTTTGGGAAATGAAACTACCATAAGGCCTCCCGCTACACACACAACGCTAATGCAGAATTGGAGGAGATTTCTCCTTATGATAGTCAAACATGCTTGATATGCAAAATCCTTTTTAATATTATCATTAGTGCATAGTGTGGAAAACATTTCGAAAGTATAATATTAATCTTAGCCAGCATAGAACCATTATTGTATGCCTACTATAGCTACCATGTTCAATAGCAGGTTACCGCCACATTCCATGGCAAGTTATACAACTAAAACCGTACAGGGCGCGTATTGTTTCTTTGGATTTCCAACAAATGGTCAGGCTAAGGAACTTCCTATGCCACATGGCTACGCCTCTAGAGGGACGCCCAGAGAACTTAACCAGCACTCTGCCAACACAACGTCGAGTTACATCATGTTGTAATTGCAGCTGGAACAAGGTAACTACCACGAGTATGCCATCCCCGGTCGTTACCGACCTTTATCCAAGGATGCTCAACCACAAAGAAACAACCACAAATTTGCATTAACCACATAGGTTAAATAATCGGGCTCCATACCATGATACCACCCTTTTCCAGAAGGAAATGGACATACCCTAGGGCGGTATCCCCAAAATTGTCTTGCTGCATCCTTCCTGTTTTGACCATTTTCGGGATATGAGGCCCGACGAGATCTCGTCCACGTAGCTACGCTTTTCACAAAAGCCATGCTTTGATCATCAAATGATCAGCAGCACGTCGTATGCCACATTACCAAATTGGGAATGTATCACTAGTAACCATCAACTACATAAGCTCTAAGCTCGTACGTCTCAGAGAAGGATGTTAAGCTAAGAGTTTGAATTCCCCGCCACCAACAGAAATGTATTTGATAGAAACCAGCTTTACATCTCAAAATGTAACGTCAGACAAACATCCATACAAGTCTGTGGGTTCGAATGGAACCAAAAGCACTTCAAAGAAGCCCTTGTAAATCCGGATATTCACTAATCATGTCCGGACTCCCCATCACAAAGGGTGATAAAATCTCTATACCGGAGCAACTCGGTGCAGAGATATTCGACATGTAATCCTTTCGCTTTCAAAAATACCCTGTCTTCAACACCGTCTTCAAATGTAATCCTATTTTTTCATATCATTATTCGGAATGGGTTTTATGAAACAAAGACCTCTCCCGGCTAATCCGAATAATGAGGGCTTATTTTTAAAAGTATGTGTTACATTCATATTTCAAGTAAATCACAACAAATTTCCACTTTGAACTTTAAAAAAAAAGATCCATCACAAAGATTCGATGTGGTTTTTGAATATCCATTTGGAATCCGACCCCCGGTCGCATCGAAATTCAAATGCCATTTAAAGGCCAAAATTGATAGTCGGTTATTTAACAATCAATCAATATTCACAACAATCAGCAGATTTTTAATAATTTTCCCCCAATTATTTATTTTCAAAATATCTTCGCAAGATATTTTTTAACACTTCAACACTTTGAAAACAAATTTCAAATCAATTTTCACCTTTCAATCCTTTGAAAACAAATTTCAAATCACTTTTCACATCTCAATCTTTTGAAAAAAAAATCAAATCACTTTTCACATCTCAATCCTTTGAAAAACAATTCAAATCACTTTCCGCACATGGAATAAATTTCCAAATATTATTTATTTCCACTGAAAATTTGTCGAATTAGAATACTTTAAAATAATTTAAATCACTTATCCAAAATATATACTTGGAAACATTTAAAATAAAAACTATTTTAAAACACTTTACTTAAAACATTAGTTATGAAAATTTATACCCATATCTCATATAATCTTAAGCCCAAAATAATTTTTAATAATTAGATAGAGTATAACTATTTATATAATCATTCTCTAAATAAAATATAAATTAAATCTTTAAATAATCACTTCTATAATTAATTAAATAAATCTTTACTTTAAAGATCTAAGAACAATTTCCTAAAATAATTTCTCCAACAATAATATTTCAAAACCAATTTTTAGAACTTTTAATTTATACTTCAAAAGCTACTTTGAAAATATACTCGGCTTTCCAAGGAAAATAGACTTTCCATTACAAATGGTCCATTTAAATCAATCAATAAATCCTTCTTGATTTATTTTAAATTTACATTCCAAATTCGTAAATTTCTTTCCACGCTTTAAAAAATAAACCAATATTTATTTTTTTTAAAAATTCTCTTTCCTTTATAAATTCCCATTGTGAATTTAAATTTTCAAATATCCACTAATATACAATTTTCAAATCGATTTCCAAATATTCACTTTCAACACCAAATCAGATTCCAAATTGATTTTCAATTTATTTTCAAACTCCGAATCAAATTCCAAATTGATTTCTAAATTTATTTCCAAACACCAAATCAATTTTCAAATTGATTTCCCAAAGATTTATTTTTAAACACCAAATCAATTTCCAAATTTATTTCTAAAATTTGTTACCTTTTAAAATAAATCCCTTTATTTTTCCCAAACTATTTAAAAACTGAATTTTAAAAGAATTTTTCAACTATTAAACAATATTACTTAAAATTCATTTATAAAATTCTTTTCCCATATTTTGGAATTTATTTAATAGGATTTCAAAAATTAACTTTTATACTTTTAAATTCCTTCTTTTAAATTCACCTAATTCTTTAAAATGAATTTACTTAAAGTATTCTACTTTAGTTTCCAAAAATCTAATTTTTTATATTTTTGGTATCATACGATGCCAAAAATATAATCGGCTAAACCATTGCCTTTAACGATTTCAATCACAAATATAATCATGCTCGGATTATAAATAAATCAACACACAACATTGAAACAAATTCAAATATTTGAGGAATCCAGTTGGATCCCACCAACATGTTTCCCTGCATCCACAGATGTTAGCACAACAATTAAATACCAATTCCACTACGAGGTGGAATATCGTGGTATATGAGATTATATAATATCATCCGTTATTATGCGGCGTATAGGGTCTCATCCGCAATATAATACGGGAAATCAATTACTCCAAATACACACACACACACACACTACCACATCCAAACGGTCAATCAATAACTGAAATTACAATTATTTAAATTTGAGTAAGAAGATCTCACCTTTGATTTTAATTTGCAGTCCATCTCCATTCCTGGTCGTTTTCACGATTTTAAACCTTGTAACAAATAATTATATGATTTTATTAATATTCGAATAAATCGAACAATTAAATTCCTATTGGATAAATTTAATTAATCAATGATTTTAATTTCAAAATTAAAATTTGATTTTAAACTAATTTCTTTTTAACAAAATATTTTCTTTTCTTCTTCCTTGAAACCTCACTTATTTAAAAAAAACTATTTATACAGATTTAAAAATAAAATTTATATAAAATCTTATATTTTTCTATTAACCCGCCTTTTTGCAAGGCCATGGATAGGCGGGTTTAATTTAATCGACTGCACGTTCGTCGAGGCTGGTGTACGATGGATTCGGTCGACTGGATGGATGGATGACAAAACGTGCTTGGGAGATGGAAATATGATTGGATAAAGATGAATCAATTATAATTTGTACCTAGGAAACATGGTTCGGCGTGGTGGAAGTTTGGCACAAATGGTTCGTCTGGCATTCACGTTCGAATAGCATTCACGAGTACTCGGCATACATAGAGCATCCGGCATACATGAGTGGTTCGGCATTCCAGGAGCACTCGGCATTCAGTAGCGCTCGGCATCCTGGAGCGCTCGGCATTCAGTAGCGCTCAGCATCCTGGAGCACTCGGCATTAGAGATCGTTCGGCATGATGGGCGCTCGGCATTAGAAACTGTTTGGCATCAAACATGGTTCGGCATCAAGCATGGTTCGGCATCAGACATGGTTCGGCATCAGACATGGTTCGGCATCGGACATGGTTCGGCATGAAGGAGGTTCGGCATTAAGGATCTTCCGGCATTGGATGTGTCGTTCGTCATCTAGAGACGTTCGGCATTGGATGGATCGTTCGACATCAAGGAGCGTTCGGCATATGAAGTGCGTTAGGCATGACAACCTCGTTCAGCGTACAAGTGCGTTCGGCATGACAACCTCGTTCGGCGTATGAGTGCGTTCGGTATGGCATTTTGGTTTGGCATGGGCCGTTCGGCCCTGATGGGCTCTGGTTATTCAGAGAGCCCACCAACTACCTGGACGTGTCCATAAATAGATCATGTAGGGCTTCAAGAAAGGGATCTTCTCTTCTGCTCTCTGACTTTCTACTTTCTAAGACTAAGGCCAGTCTACCACTTTGTAACTTTAATCAATTGTTACATCAATAAAAGAAAACTTCTGGAGTGGACATAGGCCGAAGTTAGCTGAACCACTATAAAAACCTGTTGTTCTTTACTGTTTAATTGCTATTCTGACTGTTCTTCGTATTATTACTCTCTACATACACTTTATCTATTATCAGTGACTGTTAGTTGGTGCTTTCATTTACATTTGGGTGTTAGTGACCAATTTTGGCGCCAACATTTCGGTGCTTTCACTGAGAACGCAAGCACTCGGGAATTTTGGAGTTAGGAACTTGGATTCTAAGGAGCAATGGCTAGGCCATCAACAAGGAAGCAATTGACAGGAAGAAGCAATGAAGAGGGAAGTAAGGAGGCTTCCCTGGAAATGGAGCAGGTCAAACATCCGTCTACATCACCAGAGAGGAGATGGAAGCAATGATGAAACGGCAAGAGGAAATGATGCAGGCTCTTCTTAGGCAATTTGGACAATCAGGAACTGCAGGTACTCAAGGTCTTGGGTTGGCCAGAGGAACTCAATCAGCAGGTTAATGGAGTGACTCAACAGGGAGCAGCCCCCAATCGACAGACAACTATCAATCTGGAAGGACCTGGGCTCGGGGGCACACCACCAGGAAATGCTGGACCAATTCATGGAGGGATTCCAGTTAGCACTACACAACAAGATGTTGGTAGGAATGTAGGAACGCGGGATGAAGAGTATGTACCAGAATTCCCTCGAGGACTCGAGGGGCAACCCTTGACGGACAATGCTGGATTAGCCAAGATCATCAGGCGAACAATGCGCGGAGGTTTGACCAATAGAGATCTGGAAGGAGTAAACAAGAGTCCGTTCACTCGTGAAATCAGGATAGCTCGAAACCCGCTAGATTTCAAGCTACCTAACGTGGAAATGTACAATGGAAAAGCCGATCCGACAGATCACTTCATGAGATATACAAGACACATGGAGGTGATGGGGGAATCGGAAGAAGTTATGACTCGATGTTTCCCTTAATTCTTGATGGACATAGCTGCTATGTGGTTCAGGCAGCTGGAAGAAGGATCTATCGGGACATGGACAGGGTTGGTGGATAGGTTTCTGAAGCAGTTTCGGGTACATATCAAAAGGCCAAAGAATGTAATGACGCTGACATTGGTAAAACAGAGGATAGACGAATCACTCAGAGCTTTCTTAACTCGGTTCAATGCAGAGGTTGCTTCGGTGGATCGGCCGGATCCATCGATGGTTTTAATGGCGGTAGTATCACGAGTAAGGGAAAATTCAGATTTCAAAGTGTCACTAATACAGAACTCTCCAATGGATCTCGGGGAATTCTTTCACGAAGCTGAGAGATTCCTTCGGCAGGAAGATGCATGCTCAGATATGAAGTTAAAGGAGGTGAACGCGGCTGAGGATGGAGGGCCATCCAGCGAAGGCTTGGAAAAAGATAAAGATAAAGGAAAAAGGAAGCTGGATGACGAATTAGGAAAGGCTAGGAAGCGGTGGAGAGAGAAAAAATTCTCCACCTATACAGCATTGAACGAGATGCTGGAACGGATTTATTTGGAGACTCGGAATCGCCTTCCCTACCGAAGGCCGGCTAGGAGAGAACCCTCTGAATGTGAGAGGGCATCAGGAAAACACTGCCTCTTCCACAATTTGGATGGGCATGTACCAATAGCTGCAGGCACTTAAAGGACATAATTGAGGAGCATGTAAGGAATGGACAGTTGCGACAATACGTCGAAGCTCGGAATGCAGCAGTGGGGCAGGAGCAGCCACCGTCTACCTCACACAGTGATGGTGCGAGGCACAAGAATGATGGCCGATTGGTCATCAATTGACTGGCATATTATGAAATAAGTAGCAAACTACGGGCAAACGGCCAAGTCACTTACTCATGTATGGGGACGGAGATAGCCCCTAGGCATGCTCTGAGATGATGATAAACCGCGAAGCTCTAGATTGTGAAATCTTCTTTCTCTTTTTTGGCTTGGACACTTGCTTTTTCCTGATTTGGTTTGAAATTCTGGTTTTGTTTGTTTCTTGGTTTGGACTTTTATTTGGAAAACTGTTTTCTGGTTTAGATACTGGTTTGGATTTTTGATATGGATTTTTTGTTTTCTTATTTGGTCTGGATTTTGGATTGGCTTTCGATTGGATTTTTTATCTGGATTTTGGTAAACGGTCGTCAGGTGTGGATTATACCTAGCAAGAGGTAAGTCGCTTTGTCTAAGCACGACAAATCGACTTATTCAGGTCGTCGAGTATGGACTATGCTAGATAAGGGTCCGGAGAGACCAAGATTCGGCCTAGGACTTAGGCCCCAAAATTGTCGGTTACTATTTCAGGTCGTCGGGTATGGATTATGCTCGGCAAGGGTCCGAAGAGACCGGGATTCGGCTTAGGACTTAGGCCCTGTATTATTAGTTATTATTTTAGGTCGTCGGGTATGGACTATACTCGACAAGGGTCCGGAGTGACCAGGATTCGGCTTAGGACTTAAGCCATGGCATTACTCAACGTCCAGAGACACTGGACCACGATCGTCATGGGGAAATTGCGCTTGGAAGGAACCCGGAGAGGTTACAGATTTGGATATTGACCTGGAGAGGTCATGGATTCGGTTACTGGTTATTGGATAAGGTTGGATTAAGACTCGGTTAGCGAGTTTGGATGGATATGGAATTGGCTATGGACTTTGGATGTCAGAATCAGAATTATTTAAAACACACCTTCCGACGGCAAGGCATGTTTTGGGGGCAAGTGTTAACCCGCCTTTTTGCAAGGCCATGGACAGACGGGTTTAATTTAATCGACTACACGTTCGTCGAGGCTGGTGTACGATGGATTCAGTCGACTGGATGGATGGATGGCGCAACGTGCTTGAGAGATGGAAATATGATTGGATAAAGATGAATCAACTATAATTTGGGTCTAGGAAACATGGTTCGGCCTAGAACATGTTCGGCACAAATGGTTCGTCTGGCATTCACGTTCGAATAGCATTCAAGAGTACTCGGCATACATAGAGCAACCGGCATACATGAGTGGTTCGGCATTCTAGAAGCACTCGGCATTCAGTAGCGCTCGGCATCCAGGAACGCTCGGCATTCAGTAGCGCTCGGCATCCAGGAGCGCTCGGCATTTAGAAGCGCTCGGCATTAGAGATCGTTCGGCATGATGGGCGCTCGGCATTAGAAACTGTTCGACATCAGACATGGTTCGGCATCAGACATGGTTTGGCATCAGACATGGTTCGGCATAATGGAGGTTCGGCGTTAAGGATCCTCCGGCATTGGATGTGTCATTCAGCATCTGGAGACGTTCGGCATTGGATGGATCTTCGGCTTCAGGGAGCGTTCGGCATACGAAGTGCGTTCGGCATGACAACCTTGTTCGGCGTACGAGTGCGTTCGGCATGACAACCTCGTTCGGCGTATGAGTGCGTTCGGTATGGCATTTTGGTTCGGCATGAGCCGTTCGGCCCTGATGGGCTCTGGTTATTCAAAGAGCCCACCAACTACCTGGACGTGTCTATAAATAGAGCATGTAGGGCTTCAAGAAAGGGATCTTCTCTTCTGCTCTTTGACTTTCTACTTTCTAAGACTAAGGCTAGTCTACCACTTTGTAACTGTAATCAATTGTTACATCAATAAAAGAAAACTTCTAGAGTGGACGTAGGCCAGAGTTAGCCGAACCACTATAAAAACCTGTTGTTCTTTACTGCTTAATTGCTATTCTGACTGTTCTTCATATTATTACTCTCTACACACACTTTATCTATTATCAGTGATTGTTAGTTGATGCTTTCATTTACATTTGGGTGTTAGTGGCCAATTTTGGCGCTAACATTTCGAAATATTACACACACACACACACACACACACACATATACTGTTTTTACCAACATATATTTAAATTAAATTAGTATTAACTTAAAATATAAAAGTTGCTTAACATATACATTTTGTTACTGCAAATTATGTTATTTTTTTCTTTCTAACAACTAATTAATAAAATTTCTAACTACCTAGAGTTGGAAAAAATTATCACAGAGATTACCTTAATCCCCAAACTGTCGATCCTGCCAAAACATGCGACATCCAGACGAACCCCTGCGATCGCCGTCGAGCCTTCCTAATTCCTCATGCTTGCACGCGCGCGCGATCGCTAGAAACAACTGCGACATCGCCTCGCTCGAGTTGACTACTACCGCCATCATCTCTGATTTGTAGCCGCATGCGAGCCTCCCTGACATCATGCAACCCACTCGAGCCCAAAACCCTAGACCTCGCGATGCCGATTGCAATCCCCTCCGTGCCTTTTTTCTCGAGCGAAATCGCTAATTTGATTTGCACGAATCGATTTGGATCTAGATATAATCTTCGGCCATGACTTTTGCTTCCATGAACGACGAATGATTTTTATTTTTAAGTGGCTACGCGGCCATTAATATTTTTTTCATTTTGAAGTTTTCTGTTTCGATTTTTTTGTTTGAGGCAAAAGTAGCTCGATTGAACGATTTGTTTTTTATCGTTTAATATATATATATATATATATATATATATATATATATATATATATAAAAGCGTTACGTGCGTTAATTTCTTTTGCATACTTGACAGATGTTAGAAAGGGCAACAATATGTTGTATCAAAATATTTTGTTGTGACCGTGTCACAATTATAGAATTTAAATTTAAATTTGAATTCGAACATCTCGAAATCGAGCCAAAAAATTTGACCTCCTATCGATGCATGCCGCTAGACATTTATAATGTTAAACACATATTCCGAACGCAATGGAAAAGGTTTCGAGGCCAAATTTGATCGTACGGAGAAGATAGCTTTTTGAACCAGTTGTTTAAATTAAATTCCAATATAATTTTCAACGCGTCCGCTTGTCGTACAGCCACACGGTAACTCCAAACGCTACGAAAATTGAAATCTGATAATAAAACACAATTACAGATTCAATGGAACTGGTTTCATCGAATTCCGAGGCTGTGCCTCGGAAGGCTATTTTAAAATATCGATTTAAACGATACAAATTCAAAACTGAACAAAACATTTTCAAATCCTATTCTAAAGCTTCCATTATCTTCAGTATTATCAATATAGATTTTTCATGCCTTTGAAATATTTTTAATCAGCTTAAAATTGAAGATTCAAAATTTTACCCAAATTTCTAAAATTAAATTTAATAATTAAATTGCCAAATTTATAGTTATAATTGAATTCAAGTTAAAATAACTTCCAATATTTAAAATCAATTAAATATTTTCAGTTTCAAATGTTCAAAATTCTGGGTCATCACATTCTTCCCCCCCTAAAAGAATTTCGTCCCGAAATACTAGTTAAGAAGAATGGTCCTTAACCAAGTTCATTATTTTCCAAAACAAACAGTTTTCAACAATTTGCCAAAACAAATCTTTTTATTAGAGACCCATTATCGCTTCAACTAACTTTCTAACCTTAACTATAAATTCCAAACAATATTGTTGTCTTAATAATTCTAATTTAAATTTAAATTCAAATTTTAAATTTTCAAAATTTTCTCTAAATTTTTCTAACTCCCTAAATTTTCGAAAAATTTCGCCAACGTCTCCTTTGCACGGCTAGCTCGATACGACTACAAAATGGCACCATAGGCCCCCAGTTTTAAAAAAGAAAACGAAAAGCCAAGTGGCTAGACAAAAAAGTCATCAAATTTCCACTGTAATTTAAATACATACCTTTTGATGAGCAATTTGAATTATCTTTGAATTCAAAAATCCAATTCCCTTTGCATTTAAATCATCTGTATATCTTACTAGCCATAATATCTTATTACAACATTAAAAATCATTTTGCACATTTCTTTACGAAAGTTTGAATATTTATTTCATTCAAATCTGTATGATGTACTTATATCATACGTATGCAATACCAAATCCGATCGCTCACTCCATCATACAATTTCACTTTCGAACTAGTATCGTCCATCCGACTTCCTAGTGTGGACTCAGATTTGGTTTCTTGATCAGAAACCATCATTCTCCTTACATAGACGTAAACTATGATAGAGAATTTCCAGAATCAACCAAAAATCAATATCCAGGTTCGTCATCGAAAATCGAGTGAAAAATCCCAACTCGGATCGATATAACTATCTCGAACTTCTGTGCTCGAATTCTGGATCAAATCGCTATGCGAATAAAGTAATATATGTATGTCCTACATATTTATTTCTAATTGGTTATTAGCTATATCAATTTTCTTTTTATGTTATTCACACTGATTTTTCATTCCCTTATTCACAATCACCATTTCACAATTTTTCTTGTTTAATTTTCATTCAATCATTAACTTAGAATATTTTCTCAATTCATAATTTTGCGTAAGAATTTTACTATTCATTTCTTAAGCTCCATATAAGTATTTTATACGCTTCTCATTTTTATTTTCAATTCACCACTTTGGTTTTATCTATACTTTTATTTAAACTGGATTTCCAATTCCATATGAATTCGATTTACCTTTTATTTATAAATATTGAATTCAATTCATTTCAAACCATATTTAATTTGTCATTTCTTCAATTAGTTTCACTTACTAATTTTATTTCAATATTTCGCTTTGTTTATCACAAATAAATTTCAATTCCAATTCCAGCTCTATTTACTTACAAATTCGAAATGAATTCCAACATTCAATTTCACCTTCATTTACTTTCAATTGTAAATTTATTTATTCATTCACAATTTTATTTTCCACCTTAATAAATTTTATTCCATGACTATTTTTATCAGATTCCAGAGTCTTTCCAACATTCCAAAATCATTTTTGAAATCAATTCAAATTATCTTTTGAATTCCCAAAACCAAACCCAGTTTGCAAACATTTTCCATTTAAAATAATTTGGCAGCAATTCCTCTCCTGGAAACACGAAAATGAACATCGATGATGCTGTAGTCATCATCGAAGTTATTTTCCAGCGACCGAAAAGAGTTTAATGCTTTTATCCCTCCAAAACATTTTTCCAAAACCTTTGAAAACCATTTCCAAACTCCAAAGGTTTATAATCTTTTCCAAAATTCAAAATTATCAATATTTCTCTGGAATTCTATTTCAATTTATAAATTACATTTACAAATCTCGTTTGTATATGAATTTACTTCTTAACTTTTTTAGTTACGATT
Organism: Allium cepa; assembly: GCA_030765085.1. NCBI lineage: Eukaryota > Viridiplantae > Streptophyta > Magnoliopsida > Asparagales > Amaryllidaceae > Allium > Allium cepa. The sequence goes on from CM060940.1 coordinate 183,040,298, forward strand.
TCAATTTCTTATTTAGTTATCAATGATAATAATTTAATGTTATCGCTTCCTAACAACCAAGCAACCATATATAACTATAATAATTTACGGAAAATTATTTCTTTTCTATACAAAAATAGTTTGGGTAAAATTATTTCATTTACCCTAATTTTAAAACAATATCGTGTCGAATTGTTCTATTCAAGTGTTTAGAGATCCCTATCAATAACATTAATTGCTCGTATTGACCAGAATCCATATACCGCTTAACAAACCAATCAACACAATATAAAACAATTTTATATTCACTAACAAATACGCGCTCATATCTATTAATACACTAAACTCAATCTAGAGTACTACTGACTTTATCTTTAATGATTAATCCCCACCATAGCCAAGGTTATCGCTTAACCAAATGCTCTGATACCACAACATAACGACCCAATTTTTCGACGCCCGAGAGTCGACTTTAATACGTCCACTGTATCAAATACCGAATAATCGAACGCCGGAAATACGAACCGTTAGGGTTAAAGAAGAAGAAGAAACAGAAACAATAATAGTGTGACGCCCCACCTCTATACCCATACTAGCCAAGAACACTACGGAGTGATGTCGTCAACTAGCACGGAGAATAAGGCTGTTGAGGAGCGACCGTCTGTATAATTGCTTTGTGCGAGTACCGATATGCCAGATAAAAATACAACTTTTCATTACAAGAGGAAATTCGACATACCGATGCAAACTCAAGGCTACTAAACAGCGGCTATAATATCTTCGGAAACAAATATAGAAATAAGTATAACACAAATCAGTCACAGATATCCATATCACAAAGGCGGAAAAAGGTATGAATATATAACACTTAAAAGTGTACATCAGAGTAGTGGTCAAACAAGATCCACAATAGCACAAAAGAATAGATACAAGTGTTACACAAAAGAATATGTGTACATCAAAGAGTCTCTATCTCTAATGTAGATAAACAAAAACTACAAATCTAATGTAGTAAGAAAAAAGTCAGATGATGGCTCCATATAAAGAGTCAAGTAGAAGCACCTGTAACATCTCGGTCTGACCCGAGTATTATTTAATAAGAAAATAATAAATGGATCAGTCTAACAATAAATATCAGATGAAATGATATAGAATAAGAGATATGACAACAACATATGATAACAATAAAGCCATACTGTGATAAGTATGTAATTGAAAATCAACTAGAGATTAATCAATATCACAAGAATCTTCTCAAAGATCAAAAAGAATGTCATACTTTTTATCTTTATTCACCAAACCATAAATATTGACAATTATATCAATGCCAATCACAAAAGTTAATGACACACAAATTCACCAATGCACAAATATTGATAAAACTTATCAATGTAAATCACGGAAATTGATGAAAACACAAATTCTAGAAATCATCAATAGAAATCCAGAAATCACAAAAAGGGGAGGCCTATCACAAAACGGGAGTATGAAAACTCACCAACACGTGTATCACAAAATGGAACGCGATTCCATGGTTGCTAACCATTAATTTTTGAGCCGAAGCTCCACAAAACATCCCAAAGACCATGGGTCGCTACCCCACCAATTATGAGTCGAAACTCCATAGAAACGGGGTTTAGTCTCCCTCGCAGACAAAGAGACATCGCACATTGCTAGTCTAAATCACAAAAATGATCATCATTGATCATCAAGAAGTGTCAATTACACTAAGCTAGTAAATATATGAGCTTAGCTTCATGTCCCATAACCACTAGCTTAACTTAAATATTTACGAACAAATTGTAGATCTCCACTCGAAAATTATCACAAGAGATTCAATCGAACAAGTCCAAGAACTAACCGATGAAGTAAATGCAAGCGTTTCATACCACTTGTTTTACTAAGCCGCTTAATTAGATTTCTCATACGAGGGAGGTAAAGGTTTGTATATACTAGTAGATTGAAAAAGGTTTAAGAAACGAGCATTGTACCAAAATAGTGTTGAAATCATTTTGATAAAAGAGTTTTGATATTTACTACTAGTATTGAAACCTTCATATTTTTAAAGTGACAAATCAAAGAAATGATTGTAGAAACAATCAATCACCAAAAATCCATATACGAAGACGTGAATTAAATCCAAAGAAATCGATACCAAATCCATCAAAATGGATATTCCCAAAAAATTCCAAGAAGATGTTATCAAAGCCAACAAGGTGATAACAACTAGTCGGAGAAAGAAGAATCGATTAAAAAGTGGAAACTAAGCAATATAGGCATAAATAGGCAAAACAGGGAAAATAGGAGCAGCTCAGTCGAATGACTCAAAGGTTTCAGTCGAATGAACACAGACCTAGAAAATTCTCGAGTTTCAGTTCAGTCGACTGACTCAGAGGGTTTAGTCGACTGAACGTAGATCCTGAAAATTCTCGGCTTCAGCTCAGTCGACTGACTTAGAAATTTCAGTCGACTAAACGCAGATCCTGAAAATTCTCGGCTTCAGCTCAGTCGATTGACTCAGAAATTTCAGTCGACTGAACACTGTTTTCCTGCATTCCTAACCTATTTTAATTGAAGTGCAAACTCTCTCAATTTGCAATCGGACGAGTAATGGGCGCTAAGGTTTACGCCAATCGACATCACCAAAAGCATAATCAAACATCAAAGTTATGATTTTTGAAGATTTGACTTCAAAACACTAAAAATTGGAATATACACCAAAGCAATCCAAATCAAAAGCAATTGCACATGAATAAGTGTTAGGAATTCATACCTAACAACAAGGATAAATACAGACATAGATGTGAGATAAAAATCTCACCTTTAAACCCAAAACTATGAAGAAGAAGCTATAGAGCAATGGCAAGGACAATCACTATTCGATTCCAACCCAACAAGCTTGAATCTAAGATTAAAAGAGAAACATTTCCTAAGTTAGGTTTAGGAATTTCTGAAATTGGAAGGAGAATGAGTTGGAGAAGAAGAAGAGAAGGCTTACCAAAGTTTCTTCTATGAATTTGGAGTTGGAGCTTGGATTTGCAATGAAACTAGGGCTTAGGATTTCTAATTCTTTCTCTCTTTCCCCATTTTTATCTAAAGCTTAAGTATTAGGAAATAATGAAGGAATGAAGAGAAGAGGGGGTGAGGCTTGGGTCTAATAGGTTGAAACCAAACCAAAGCCCTAAGTAAAAAACATAGCAAAATAACTCTAACTCCAAACATATCGAAGTTTATACTCAAAAAGGTCGCAAACGTCATTTTGAATTCAATGGGGGTGGTCTCGAGTCCTAATTTGACTATTTGAAAAAAGTTGTTTTTCGGACAATAATCCGACTAACGATGAATTATTTTAAATAAAATATTTAAATATTCAATCGTGAAATATGCGGGTTGTTACAAACTCCCCTCCTTAAAGAAATTGCATCCTCGCAATCTTAAGAAATAAATGAACAAAAAGTAACAACCATAAAATCATATCAACACAAAAGAAGAAATTTGGAATAAGAAGTTCACCTCAAAGAGCACGAGAAAGTAAGTCCGGATGTGTTCGCTCGATGAATTCTCTGGATTTCCAAGAACAATCCTTAGGATTTGAGGACCATTGAACTTTTACAAGAGGGACATCCTTATTTCGAAGGCGTTTTACCTCCGAAGTAATGATACGAACAGGATGTTGCTCATAAGTCAAATTAGGTGAAACCTCAATTTCTTCTACAATACCGGGCTCAAGAATAGAATCTGAATCTCGAAGGCATTTCCGTAGTTGAGAAATGTGAAACACGTCATGAATAGAAGAAAATTGAGCCGGTAATAAGAGGCGATAAGCCACGGAACCAATACGTTCGGTGATGGGAAATGGACCAATATATCGAAGTCCTAACTTTCCCGAATGACTGAAACGCACAACACCCTTCATAGGTGAAACATGAACAAACACAAAATCTCCCACAGAAAATTCTAATTTCCTTCTTCGGTTATCGGCATAGGATCTTTGCCTACTTTGAGCTTCTTTCATCCGATGGCGAATAAGGTCAATCTTTTCTGTGGAATCACGAATAAAATCTGGACCTAAAGGCAGCTTCTCGCCGGCCTCAAGCCAACAAGAAGGAGATTGGCATGGCCTTCCATAGAGTGCCTTGAAAGGTTCCATACCAATACTAGATTGGAAGCTATTATTATAGGAAAACTCAATAAGAGAAATATGATCTTCCCAACTTCCACCAAAATCAAGAATGCACGCACGAAGAAGATCTTAGAGAGTTTGATTCACACGCTCGGTTTGTCCATCGGACTGGGGGTGATAAGAGGTGCTAAAATTAAGCTTCGTTCCCAAAGCTTTTTGAACACTCTTCCAAAATCCACTAGTAAACAATGGATCACGATCACTAACAATAGAAGTAGGAACTCCATGTAATTTAACAATTTCTCTATTAAAGAGTATGGACAAAAGAGGAACGGTCCGATTAGACCAAACGGGAATAAAATGGATGGATTTTGTAAGTCTATCAACAATCACCCATAAGCTATCATGACCCGAACGAGAATGGGGAAGGCCGTCAATAAAGTTTGTGAAAATTTGATCCCACTTCCAAATTGGAATTTCTAAAGGTTGCAATAACCCATCGAGCCTTTGATGCTCAGCCTTGACAAGTTGGCAAGTCATGCAACGCTTAACGAAGTTAGCGATATCAGATTTCATTCCATCCTAATAATAAAGTCGCTTCATATCCGCGTACATTTTACTACTACCAGGATGAATGGTAAATTTAGAACGATGAGAATCTTCTAAAATGTTTTTACAAAGATCACTAATATTTGGCACGATAAGTCTACCAAATTTTCGAATACTGCCACGAGAATCAATATCAAAGTCTTTCAAACCTTCAATACCAATTTTATCCCTACAACTTTGGCTATGAAGAGCCAATTCGGGGTCTAGCTTTTAAGCTTCAAGAATGCGGTCGAAAAGAGAAGGATGAGCCTCAAGGCTACATAAAGCCAAAGATGAACATAAATCGGACTCACGACCTCGAATCTCACAAGTGGATAAAATTCCAATATTATTCCATTCGGATATCATCATGGAAACAACCGCTTGTAGCTTTCGGCTACGGGCGTCGGCAACACGATTTCCCTTTCCGGGAGTATATAGAATGTCCAGATCATAAGATGCGAGGAACTCAAGCCAACGTTGTTGACGCAAATTAAGTTCCTTTTGAGAAAATAAATACTTTAAAGATTTATGATCGGTATAGAGAACAAATTTCTCTCCCAAAAGATAATGACGCCAAATTTTAAGAGCGAAAACAATAGCCGCGAGCTCTAAATCATGAGTGGCATATCTAGTCTCGGCTGGCTTCAATTGCCTAGAAGCATAAGCAATAACATATTCTCTTTGCATGAGAACGGCTCCCAAACCAACACGACTAGCATCGGTATAAACAATAAAATCTTGATTCCCCTCGGGAATAACAAGAATAGAAGCATCGGAAAGGAGTTCTTTTAATTTCTGGAAAGAAGCTTCACATTTGTCTGACCAAATATATTTAACTCCCTTCTTTGTCAAACTAGTAAGAGACATGGAAATTTTGGAAAAGACTTTTATGAAACGGCGGTAATAACCTACCAATCCAAGAAAACTGCAGATCTCCGTCACACTCTCTGGTCTCTTTCAATTTTGAATCGCTTCAATCTTTGAAGGATCTACGGAAATTCTGAATTCGGAAATGATATGACCAAGAAACTTCACCCGAGATTGCCAAAAGTGGCATTTAGAAAATTTTGCTTTCAATTGATTGCTCCTAAGAGTTTCCAACACAATCTGAAGATGCTTTTCATGTTCTTCCTCGGTTTTTGAATACACTAGAATATTATCAATAAAGATGAGAACAAATTGATCGAGGAAATCTTTGAAAACTCTATTCATAAGGTTAACGAAATAAGCCGGAGCATTCGTTAAACCAAATGACATAACAAGCCATTCGTAAGATCCATAACGCGTATAGAACGATGTCAAAGGAATGATATCCTCTACAATACGAAGCTGATGAAAACCGGTTGCTAAGTCTAATTGTGAAAAGACTCTAGCACCACTAAGTTTATCGAATAGATCATCAATCCGAGGTAAAGGATATTTATTCTTGATAGTAAGATCATTAAGCTTGCGGTAGTCAACGCAAAGCCTGTGTACCATCGGATTTCTTCACAAAAATAGCCGAAGCTCCCCAAGGAGAGGAACTAGAGCGAATAAATTGCTTCGTCTCCAATTCAGATAATTGTTTGTGCATCTCCTCATTTCCTTTATTGGACATACGATAAGGAGGACGAGTAATAGGTAAAGCTCCAGGAATTAGATTAATTCTGAATTCAATTGCTCGCTTAGGTGGTAATCCTAAAACGGGCTCAAATATGTCGAAAAATTCACGAACAACGTGAATAAGAGAAATGACATCTTCCTCATCATCATTATCTTCATCATGAGGATTTAAAGAATACAAAGATGCAACCAAGTTGGAATCTGAATCTTTAAGATCAATAGAAATCTGCTTAACAGATTGAGGATGTCGATGATGAATAGTCCGCTCAGGACATAGGATTTGAGCTTCATAGCGGTTAAGTCAATCCATTCCCAAATCATTCCAAAGCCTAAGTAGCGCATAACATGCAAATCGGCTCGGAAAGAAAAATTACGCAAAATAATCTCGGCTTCTTTACAAAGCAAACTAATTATTGCGGATCCACCAACCGAATTCGCGATTCTCAAAGAAGTCATTAAAGAAACAAAACTTAAAGAAAAAGTATCAACAAGTTCTTTTGATATAAAAGAATGGGACGCACCTATATCAAAAAGAACTCGAATAGGATTATCACGAAACACAATAATGCCATCAAGGATAGAATGAGAAATACCTTGACCACAAGAAGTGTTACTAGGAGTTTGCACCACATTAAGCTTTCCCTCCTTCCTACCTTGAAGTTTGGGACGTGTAGATAAATAATGACCCGAACTTTTGCAATAGAGACAAGCAAGGGGCTTTGAACACTTATTAGCATAATGGTCTTTAGAACCACAATTGTAGCATTGCCCACTACTAGAGGCAGAAGTCTTTGCCACTGGAGTTGCTTGCTTCCCTTTCTTATTGGGATAAGGACCTTTGAACTTACTAGGCCGTTTCTTATTGTTGAAGTTTGGTTTGGCACCCATAACTTCAACGTCATTCTCCTTATCTGCCTCTTCAAGACGAAGAGCGATATCAATGAGTTGATCAAAAGAAACTTCTAATTTTAGAAGTAATACCTTCTTGAGATTTTTATTCAAGCCATAGACAAATCTTTGGTTCTTATTCAATGGGGTGTTTATGTATTCAACCCCGTATTTAGAAAGTGACTCGAATGATGTGACATAGTCTACCACGAAAGATTAACCTTGAACAAGGTCTATAAAACGACAAGCCAATGTCACCTTCTCAGCTTCTGGCACAAACTTTAATTCGAATCATTCCCAGAATTTCTCCCAAGTAAGATCCGTTTCATTCATTTCAGAAATCAGAAGCTTGTACCAGTCTAATGCTCTTTCTTAGAGCATACTAGAGGCCACCTGAACTCGGTGAAGATCAATAAGATTCATGCGAGAAAAGATGTGATCGCATGTTCTTAGCCAAGCTTGGACTTGAATAACGTTTTTGGAACCCATGAATGGCTTCCCACCCAAGTTGGTATAATCGCTGCACAAACGTGCAAATCCATACTTAGGGTGAGTAGGCCTTGGATTAGGTCCGGCTGCCTGAGCGTTCTTTACTAGATCAAGAAGTTGTTGTGCATACATAAATACTCCATCTTGTGGTGTAGCACTAGATTGACCGGCGCTGGGACAGCCAGGTCTAACCATTTCTCTACTTTAAGAAAAAAAGAAAGAAGAATTAAAAGGTTTTTCACAAAATGAATATCAAACAATAATGATTGATAAAACAAGGTACACAAAAGAAAATAGGATAGAACGGTTCGAAGACCCGAATAAAATCCTAAGGAACGACTCCTAAGATGGACTTAGGACGATGATCCTTGTTAAATTATTCTATATTGTTTCGAAGTTCGGCTCCAATACCAAGCTGTAACGCCCCACCTCTATCCCCATACTAGCCAAGAACACTACGGAGTGATGTCGTCAACTAGCGCGGAGAATAAGGCTGTTGAGGAGCAGTCGTCTGTATATGTGATTTGTATGAGTACCGATATGCCAGATAAAAATACAACTTTTCATCACAAGAGGAAATCCGACATACCGATGTTAACGCAAGGCTACTACACAGTGGCTATAATATCTTCGAAAACAAATATAGAAATAAGTATAACACAAATCAGTCACATATATCCATATCACGAAGGCGGAAAAAGATATGAACATATAGCACTTAAAAGTGTACATCAGATTAGTGGTCAAACAAGATCCATAATAGCACAAAAGAATAGATACAAGTGCTACACAAAAGAATATGTTTACATAAAGAGTCTCTATCTCTAATGTAGATAAACAAAAACTACAAATCTAATGTAGTAAGACAAAAGTCAGATGATGGCTCCATATAAAGAGTCAAGCAGAAGCACCTGTAACATCTCGGTCTGACCCGAGTTTTATTTAATAAGAAAATAATAAACGGATCAGTATAACTATAAATATCAGATGAAACGATATAGAATAAGAGATATGACAAAAACGTATGATAACAATAAAGTCAGACTGTGATAAGTATGTAACTGAAAATCAACTGGAGATTAATCAATATCACAAGAATCTTCTCAAAGATCAAAAAGAATGTCATACTCTTTATCTTTATTCACCAAACCATAAATATTGACAATTATATCAATGCCAATCACAAAAGTTAATGACACACAAATTCACCAATGCACAAATATTGATAAAACTTATCAATGTAAATCACGAAAATTGATGAAAACACAAATTCTAGAAATCATCAATAGAAATCCAGAAATCACAAAAGGGGGAGGCCTATCACAAAACGGGAGTATGAAAACTCACCAACACGTGTATCACAAAAAGGAACGCTATTCCATGGTTGCTAACCATTAATTTTTGAGCCGAAGCTCCACAAAACGGCCCGAAGACCATGGGTCGCTACCCCACTAATTTTGAGTCGAAACTCCACAGAAACAGGGTTTAGTCTCCCTCGCAGACAAAGAGACATCGCACGTTGCTAGTCTAAATCACAAAAATGATCATCATCGATCATCAAGAAGTGTAAATTACACTAAGCTAGTAAATATATGAGCTTAGCTTCATGTCCCATAACCACTAACTTAACTTAAATATTTACGAACAAATTGTAGATCTCCACTCGAAAATTGTCACAAAAGATTCAATCGAACAAGTCCAAGAACTAACCAATGAAGTAAACACAAGCATTTCATACCACTTGCTTTACTAAGCCGTTTAATTAGAATTCTCATACGAGGGAGGTAAAGGTTTGTATATACTAGTAGATTGGAAAACGGTTTAAGAAACGAGCCTTGTAACAAAACAGTGTTGAAATCATTTTGATGAAAGAGTTTTGATATTTACTACTAGTATTGAAACCTTCATATTTTTAAAGTGACAAATCAAAGAAATGATTGTAGAAACAATCAATCACCAAAAATCCACATACGAAGACGTGAATTAAATCCAAAGAAATTGATACCAAATCCATCAAAATGGATATTCCCAAAAAATTCCAAAGAAGATGCTATCAAAGCCAACAAGGTGATAACAACTAGTCGGAGAAAGAAGAATCGATTAAAAAGTGGAAACTAAGCAAAATAGGCATAAATAGGCAAAACAGGGAAAATAGGAGCAGCTCAGTCGACTGACTCAGAGGTTTCAGTCAACTGAACACAGACCCAGAAAATTATCGGGTTTCAGTTCAGTCGACTGACTCAGAGGGTTTAGTCGACTGAACGCAGATCCTGAAAATTCTCGGCTTCAGCTCAGTCGACTAACTCAGAAATTTCAGTCGACTGAACACTGTTTTCCTGCATTCCCAACCTATTTTAATTGAAATGCAAACTCTCTCAATTTGCAATCGGACAAGTAATGGGCGCTAAGGGTTTACGCCAATCGACATCACCAAAAGCATAATCAATCATCAAAGTTATGATTTTTGAAGATTTGACTTCAAAACACTAAAAATTGGAATATACACCAAAGCAATCCAAATCAAAAGCAATTGCACATGAATAAGTGTTAGGAATTCATACCTAACAACAAGGATAAATATAGACATAGATGTGAGATAAAAATCTCACCTTTAAACCCAAAACTATGAAGAAGAAGCTATAGAGCAATGACAAGGACAATCACTATTCGATTCCAACCCAACAAGCTTGAATCTAAGATTAAAAGAGAAACATTTCCTAAGTTAGGTTTAGGAATTTCTGAAATTGGAAGGAGAATGAGTTGGAGAAGAAGAAGAGAAGGCGTACCAAAGCTTCTTCTATGAATTTGGAGTTGGAGCTTGGATTTGCAATGAAACTAGGGCTTAGGAATTCTAATTCTTTCTCTCTTCCCCCATTTTTATCTAAAGCTTGAGTATTAGGAAATTATGAAGGAATCAAGAGAAGAGGGGGTGAGGCTTGGGTATAATACTCTGAAACCAAACCAAAGCCCTAAGTAAAAAAGTAGCAAAATTCCTCTAACTCCAAACATACCGAAGTTTATACTCAAAAAGGTCGCAAACATCATTTGAACTCAATGGGGGTGGTCTCGAGTCCTAATTTGACTATTTGTAAAAAGTAGCTTTTCGGACAATAATCCGACTAACGATGAATTATTTTAAATAAAATATTTAAATATTCAATCGTAAAATATGCGGGTTGTTACAAATAGAATCTCACATTTCGCAGCGGAACAAATATAATAGATAAAGGATTAATCTTTAAAACAAAAGCACTATATCAGTTTATACATCACATTATCAGAGTGTACAACAACACAACAACGAAAAAGAAATATTATATACTAGTGATATGCCTCGCCATCCAGCTTCTTCAGATCTCCACAGCATATTCTTCTGACTTCGCTCCAGAACACTGATAACCTGACTCTAGGATGCCCATGTGGAAAATTATGGGCACCCAGAGTTTAGAAAGGGAACAATAAACTCCAGGTCAGTCATGGGACTGGTGTGAGATCTTAAAAACAGTTATTTTCATAAAGAAAGGAAAAGAACTCCGTAAAGCTTTTGGAAAATGAAACTACCATAAGGCATCCCACCACACACACAATACAAACGTAGAATTAGAGGAGATTTCTCCTTATGACAGTCAAACATGCTTGATACGCAAAATCCTTTTTAATTTTATCATTAGTGCATAGTGTGGAAAACATTTCGAAGGTATAATATTAATCTTAGCCAGCATACAACCATTATTGTATGCCTACTATAGCTACCATGTTCAATAGCAAATTACCGCCACATTCTATGGCAGGTTATACAACTAAAACCGTACGGGGCGCGTATTGTTTCTTTGGATTTTCAACAAATGGTCAGGCTAAGGAACTTCCTATGCCACATGCGTACGCCTCTGGAGGGACGCCCGGAGAACTTAACCAACTCTCTACCAACACAAGGCTGAGTTACCTCATGTTGTAATTACAGCTGGAATAAGGTAACTACCACGAGTATGCCGTCCCTGGTCGTTACCAACTTTTATCCGGGGATCCTCAACCACAAAGCAACAACCACAAAGCACAAATTTGCAGTAACCACATAGGTTAAACATCCGGGCTCCATACCATTATACCACCCTTTTCCAGAAGGAAATGGACATACCCTGAGGGCGCTACCCCTAAATTGTCTTGCTGCATCCTTCCTGTTTTGATCATTTCTGGGATGTGTGGTCCGATGAGGTCTCGTTCATAAAGCTATGCTTTTCACAAAAGCCATGCTTCGATCAACTTGTCGTCAGCAGCACTTCGTATGCCACATTACCAAATTGGAAATGTATCACTAGTAACCATCAACTACATAACCTTTGAGCTCATACGTCTCAGAGAAGGGTGTTAAGCTAAGAGAATAAATTCCCCGCCACCAACAGAAATGTATTTGATAGAACCAGCTTTACATCTCAAAGTGTAACGTCAGACATACATCCATACAAGTCCGTTCCGGGTTCGAACGGAACCGAAGGCACTTCAAAGAAGCCCTTGCAAATCTGGATATTCACTAATCACGTCTGGACTCCCCACCACAAAGGTTGATAAAATCTCTATACCGGAGCAACTCGGTGCAGAGACATTCGACAGGTAATCCTTTTGCTTTCAAAAATACCCGGTCTTCAACACCGTCTTCAAATGCAATCCCATTTCGTCGTATCATTATTCGGAATGGGTTTTATGACACAAAGTCCTCTCACGGCTAATCCGAATAATGAGCGCTTATTTTTTAAAATAAGTGTTACATTCAGATTTCAAGTAAATCACAACAAATTTCCACTTTGATCTTTTTAAACAGAAAATCTATCACAAAGGTTCTATGTGGTTTTCGAATATCCATTTGGAATCCGACCCTTGGTCGAATCGAAATTCAAATTCCATTTAAAGGCCAATATTGATAGTCGGTTGTTTAATTATCAATCAATATTCATAACAATCACCAGATTTTTAATAATTTTCCCCCTATTATTTAATTAAAAATATCTTCGCAAGATTTTTTTTTTAACACTTCAGCACTTTGAAAATAAATTTCAAATCACTATTCACCTTTCAATCCTTTGAAAAAAAAATTCAAATCACTTTTCACATCTCAATCCTTTGAAAACAAATTACAAATCACTTTTCGCACGTGGAATAAATTTCCAAATATTATTTATTTCCACTAAAAATTGGCCGAGTTAGAATACTTTAAAATAATTTAAATCATTTATCCAAAAATATATACTTAGAAACATTTAAAATAAAAACTATTTTAAAACACTTTATTTAAAACATTAATTCTGAAATTTTATATCCGTATCTCATATAAATCTTAAGCCCAAAATAATTTTTAAATAAAATTATTAGATAGAGTATAACTATTTAAATAACCATTTTCTAAATCAAATATCAATTAAATCTTTTAATAATCACTTCTATAATTAATTAAATAAATCTTTACTTTAAAGATCTAAAAATAATTTTCCAAAATAATTTCTCCAACAATATTCTTTCAAAACCAATTTATAGAACTTTTAATTTATACTTCAAAAGCTACTTTGAAAATATACTCGGCTTCCCAGGGAAAATACACTTTCCATTTCAAAATGGCCCATTAAGTCAATCAATAAATCCTTCTTGATTTATTTTAAATTTACATTCCAAATCCGTAAATTTCTTTCCACACTTTTAAAAATAAACCAATATTAATTTTTAAAACAAATTTTCCTTTCCTTTATAAATTTCCATTGTGAATTTAAATTTTCAAATTATCCACTGATATACGATTTTCAAATCGATTTTCAAATATTCACTTTCAACACCAAATCAAATTCCAAATTGATTTCCAGTTTATTTTCAAACACCGAATCAAATTCCAGATTGATTTCTAAATTTATTTCCAAACATCAAATAAATTTTCAAATTGATTTCCCAAAGATTTATTTTTAAACACCAAATCAATTTCCAAATTTATTTCTAAAATTTTTTACCTTTAAAAATAAATCCCTTTATTTTCCCAAACTATATAAAAACTGAATTTTAAATAAATTCTTCTACTATTAAACAATATTACTTAAAATTCATTTACAAAAATCTTTTCCCAATATTAAACAATCAACTTTTATACTTTTAAATTCCTTCTTTTAAATTCATCCAATTCTTTAAAATGAATTTACTTAAAGCTTTCTACTTCAATTTCCAAAAATCCAATTTTTTATATTTCTGGTATCCTACGGTACCAAAAATATAATCGGCAAAACCATATCCTTCAACGATTTCAATCACAAATATAATCATGTTCAGATTATAAATAAATCAACACAAAACATTGAAATAAATTCAAATATTTGAGGAATCCAGCTAAAACCCTCCAACCTGTTTCCCTGCATCCACAAATATTAGCACAACAATTAAATACCAATTCCACTTCGAGGTGGAATATCGCGTTATATGAAATTATATAATATCATCTGCTATTATGCGGCGCATAGGGTCTCATCCGCTATATAATGCAGGAAATCAATCACTCCAAATACACACACACACACTACCACATCCAAATAGTAAATAAATAACTGAAATTCCAAGTATTTAAATTTGAGTGAGAAGATCTCACCTTTGATTTTAATTTGCAGTCCATCTCCATTCCAGCTCGTTTTCACAATTTTTAAACCTTGTAACAAACAATTATACGATTTTATTAATATTCAAATAAATCGAACAATTAAATTCCTATTGGATAAATTTAATTAGCCAATGATTTTAATTTCAAAATTAAAATTTGATTTTAAACTAATTTCTTTTTAACGAAATATTTTCTTTTCTATTTTCTTGAAACCTCACTTATATAAAAAAAACTATTTATACAAATTCAAAAATCAAATTTATATAAACTCTTATATTTTCTGAAATCTTATATATACATATATTTGTATTTGTATATATATATGTATATACACACTATTTTTACCAACATATATTTAAATTATATTAGGATTAACTTAAAATTTAAATGTTGCTTAACATATACATTCCCTTACTGTAAATTATATATATATATATATATTTCTTTCTAATAACTAATTAATAAAATTTCTAACTGCCTAGAATTGGAACAAATTATCACAATGATTACCTTAATCCCCAAACTGTCGATCCGGCCAAAACTTGCGACATCCAGATGAACCTCTGCGATCGCCGTCGAGCCTTCCCAATTCCTCACGTATGCACGCGCACGCGACCACTGGAAAACAACTACGACATCGCCTCGCTCGAGTTGAGTACTGCCACCATCATCTCTGGTTCATAGCCGCAAACGAGCCTCCCTGATATCATGCAATCCACTCGAGCCCAAAACCATAGACCTCGCGATGCCTATTGCCCCTCCGTGCCTTTTTTCTCAAGAGAAATCGCTAATTTTATTTGCACTAATCGATTTGGATCTAGATATAATCTTCGGCCATGATTTTTGCTTCCACGAACGACGAATGATTTTGATTTTTAAGTGGGTACGTGGCCATTAATATTTTTTATTTTGAAGTTTTCTGTTTCTATTTTTTGTTTTAGGCAAAAGTAAGCTCGGTTGAACGATTTGTTTTTTATCATTTAATATATTTATTTTTTTAAAAACGTTACGCGCCTTAATTTCTTTTGCATGCTTGACAGATGTTAGAAAGGGCAACAACGTGTTGAATCAAAATATTTTGTTTTGACTGTGTCACAATTACAGAATTTAAATTTGAATTTGAACGTACCGAAATCGAGCCAAAAATCTTAACCTCCTATCGATGCGTGCCGCCAGGCGTTTATAATGTTAAACCCCTATTCTGAACGCAATGGAAAAGGTTTCAAGGCCAAATTTGATCGTATATAGAAGATAACCTTTTGAACCAGTTGTTTAAATTAAATTCCGATATAATTTTCAGCACGTTCGCTTATCGCGCAGCCACACGGCAACTCCAAATGCTACGAAAATTGAAATCCGATAATAAAACACTATTACGGATCCAATGGAACTTGTTTTGTCGAATTCCGAGACTGTGCCTCGAAAGGCTATTTTTAATATCGATTTAAATGATACAAATTCAAAACTGAACAAAACGTTTTCAAATCCGATTTTGAAGCTTCCATTATCTTCAGTATTATCAATATAGATTTTTCAAGCCTTTGAAATATATTTAATCGGCTTAAAATTGAAGATTCAAAATTTTACCCAAATTTCTAAAATTAAATTCGATGATTAAATTGCCAAATTTATAGTTATAATTGAAATTCAAGTTAAATAACTTGCAATATTTAAAATCGATTAAATATTTTCAATTTCAAATGTTGAAAATTCTGGGTCGTCACAGCATACCACCCTGAACGCCCACCACCATCATGCTCGTGTGCGCCACCAACCACCTCGTCGTTCGCTGCCTTGCCACGCTAACACCACGCGTGCACGTATGGGAGATAGTCGAAACCGCAAAACCAAATTCCTGCGCTTGTTTGGACGAACATCGTCGCCGCCTCGGTCGACGATAGCTGGATCCAACTGGTACTTAAGCTCGTATCGTCGCTCTTTATATTTCCCTAGTTGAAGTCGAACGCTAATTCGGCACCTAGAGGCTTCGATGATTATCGACCATTGGATCGTTTAGTTTACTAGCAGCTGAAATTATTTAGGGTTTGCGGATGAAATAGCCAAGTCCTTATATAGACAATTTTCGTGAAGCATTATTCATCCGTAAATATTTCTGACTCCAAATGAAGCATGTCATCTGACGTTCTATATGTTATACCCCTATTTCGAACACAATGGAATATACATTGGAAGCTAATTTCATCATATTCAGAAGATAGCTTTTCAAAATGGAATTATATTAATTAAAGTTCTGAAAAAAATTCTACGCATTTCATGCTCGTGCGACCCAACGATAAGTCCGGTCGCTACAAAACTTGAGATTTTATAATAATTCACTGTTACGAACCTGATGAAACTAGTTTCATCTAAATTCAAGACTGTCATCAAAAAGATTATTTTTACACGTTAATTAAAACGAGTCGTTTTCCAAAATCAAATTATTCGTTTTACATTCGATTTTAAAAGTCCACTATCTTCATTCATATTTAAATAAAATTTAAATCAACTTTTGAAATTGTTTTCATTCACACTAAATTCAAGTTTCAGTTATTTAAATAATTCCAAATATTAAATATAACAATTAAATTGTCAAATAAATCACTATACTTGAAATATAAATTATTTAACTTATAAAAATTGTTTTTAAAATGAATTCAAATAATAAAACAACTACTTTCACTTTACAATAATTCAACATCTTTGCAATTATTGTATACAACAAGTTATTCATTTCTTACCAAATAAATATTTTCTTATTTCTGAAATTTGTACTTATCAAAAATATAATTTCATATAGATAAACTTATGCTTTTACTTTTAATAGACATTCGTTCAATTCTTTATTAACTTAGCATTGATTATTTCAATTTCTGTTATCAATATCTTACAATTCAATATCATTTAATTTACTTTCTAATATAAGTTATCATTTTTTTATCTTATTGAATTTTGTTATTTAAAATTATATCTAAGTTCATCTCCAATAAATTATATTAATAAATTATTAAATTTCTATTTATAACTAATTTTGTTCAAGAATTATATTAAATTTAATAAACTAAAATAGTTAAAAATACGGGTCGTTGCATATAATAAAGTGGTAACAACAATTATAAGCTTGTATCCCGTAATACTTACCAAATGTTGATAATACTTACCAAAAAATGGCTATTGTAGAAAGGTACAACTTCTTCAACAACACAGTTTAATCATCTATTATCACATGTGAAAATATTTCAAGTACTTTGATAGCGATTTAACTGCCGCATGAGCCTTTCCCAGCTAGACATTGTGAAATTAAATCTAAATCTAAATAGCACGTAGAATATATTATTTGGAAACTTGCTTCTATCTGTAAGTAATTGATTTTTCTAGCCTTCACAGGGATACGTGTTATGTCATAGAAGATAATACGTACTTTGACTTCTTTCTATCATTGTGCTGTGAGGAGAGTTCACGTCCTTTTCTGCTATGGATAAGAGGACGGAACACATCTTAGAAGATAACACGTACCTGTCTTGGAGTTTAGCAATAACTCATTGATATTTCCAAGCTCATCTTGTGTACAAACTGTCTTTTGATTATCATGAACAACCACTTGTAACTTATAAGCGGCATAATTCTAACTTTTGGAGCAGGATAAAATAAGGAGAATAAATATAAAAATGAAGATTAGAACATTACGTGAGCACAACAATGAATATCCTATTTTAAACGTTCTATATATAAGTAGCATTCCAAATGAAACTAGATTAGTATATGTTGTTTAATAAGGATAAGTTGTGGCCGGATGCAAATGTTTGTGAATGTTTGAAGCACTTAATGTTCAACCAATCTCAAAATGAAATTGCTATTAAGGCCAGGAAATGTAGACCCGAAACTATGCGGTAATGATGCACCCCTGAAATCCATTGTAGGATTCGCACAATTTACCTTGCATAATGCGCCTCTCTAGCAAACTTCATCTCAATATTTGTTGCCATATCATTGTTGCGTAGAAAAAAAAAAAAAGAAGATCTATATGTCAAATTCAGCCAAATTTCTTAAGCGAGATCTTTCATCAAATTGAAGTGTTATATAAATATTTATCCGTAATGTTATCGAACCAACATTCACAACTCTTTATTCTATCCAGCCATCTAATTAGTTTAACAGTTAATGAACAATAAACAAAGGATTCAGGTTTATATGGATTTATACGGAGACAGGGATATATGATCATTGGAGACATCAGATTCCTACCGCCTAACATTAAAAAATAGTCCAACAATTGAACTATTAGCGTATGATTTTTAAATTTTGTCTGTAATTTTTCAGACAAATTAATGTAGTGCACCATATATTTAATTTGGCAGAATAGGAAGGTTCAACCTGTTACTACCACACATACATCTTGACAGATCTTTATTTAATCACCTATTACATCCATATATACACATATGATAGGCAGTCATAATCCACAAAAAAGGATACAACAATGTTATCGAATATACTTTTCTTTGTATCCATTTTTCTGCTTGTGATTATATTGGCACAAATTAAAAGAAGAAGAAATCAAAGGAAATACAATCTCCCACCAGGACCAAGAAACCTGCCAATAATTGGAAACCTTCATAATCTTAGTGGGCTTCCACATCAATCGTTCTACAAATTCTCTCAAAAGTATGGACCTCTTGTTTACTTTAAAGTGGGTAGCATCCCCACAATAGTTGCTTCTTCTGTTGAGACAGCAAAAGATCTCTTGAAAACAAATGATCTTAACTGTTGCAGCAGGCCACTTCTCACCTCTTCTGATAAATTGAGTTATGGCTTCCACGATGTTGCCTTAACACCATATGGTCAAGAATGGAGAGTGCTACGTAAAATTTGTATTCTCCAGCTCTTCAATACAAAAAAGGTAGCATCGTTCCGATCTATCAGAGAAGAAGAGGTTGAAAATCTGATGAGAAAGATATCGATTTCGCAAAATACAGAAATCAATCTAGGAGAGGAGCTTATGTTGCTTGCAAATAATATTACATGTAGGACTGCGCTAGGAAAAAAGTACGTGAATGATGGTGGTGGGGCAAACATACGTAAAATTTTGAAGGAAACACAAGCGTTGTTCATGGCTTTCTTTTATGCTGATTACATACCCATGCTTGGATGGCTAGATGTTGTTAGCGGTACGCATGCTAGGTTACAAAAGAACTTTCTTCAACTGGATGAAATATATCAGCAGGTTATAGATGCACATATGAACAAAGAATATTGTTTTAAGAGTGGTACGGATACTGATGAAGACATTGTTGATGCTCTATTACGTATACAGAGGACTACAGATGAGTTAACTAATGAACAGATGAAGGGAATCCTTATGGTAACACCTTTCACTTTAATCTCCTTCTCTTTTTTTTTCAAAAACAAAAAAAAAAAAAAAAAAAACAAAAAGAAAAAGAAAAAGAAAAGAAAAGAAATCTATGTCCCTAGATCTTTTAGCATTTATATATAATAGGAGTTTACACTTATGATGCCCTGATATTTTCTAGTCTAAAGAAGTTTGTCGATCATGATTAGTGCAAAACATAACAATTATTCCTCTATAAAGCTCAATGTAATCTGGTGGTTTAGTGCAAAGTAAACAAGCTAAATAATGTTTAAATTGTTCGTTACCTTGGGATAGTACCAACTATACAGTTATGAATCTGCGCCAGAATCATTATTGTTTAAAATATATTAAGATTCCACTTTTATCAACTGATCATATTATATAAAGTTATTTATAATGATCCTTTTTCTTTGTAGAATATATTTGTAGCTGGGTCAGACACATCGTCTGCTGCAGTTGAATGGGCGATGACAGAACTAATAAGGAATCCGAAAGTAATGAAAAAAGCACAAGGAGAAGTAAGAGGAATGTTGATAAAAAAGAAAGGGAAAATAGAGGAAAGTGAGATAGACAAGCTTACGTATATGAAATGTGTATTAAAGGAGACAATGAGAATGCACCCACCAGCGCCACTATTAGTTCAAAGAGAGACTATACAACATTTCAAGATCAGTGGCTATGATATTCTTCCAAAAACAAGATTGATGATCAATGTGTGGGCAATAGGAAGAGATCCAAATGTTTGGGAGAAGCCTAACGAATTCTGTCCAGAGAGATTTATGGATAGTTCAGTTAACTTTTGGGGGCATGATTTTGAACTGATACCATTTGGAGCTGGAAGAAGGATATGTCCAGGAATGCATATGGGACTTGCTGTGGTTGAGATTGCTTTGGCAAATTTACTATATCATTTTGACTGGAAGTTGCCGGAAGGAATGACAACAGAGGATATCGATATGGGTGAGTCTCCTGGAATTACCGTGCATAAAAACTCTCCACTAAAACTCATGGCTGTGCCTGTGAATCATGGAGAAGACCGAGCGCGTTGGTAGATGTAAACAACTGTGTTGTAAAATTTGTATGGTTGGTGATAAATCTCTTATGTACTACCATGATATATATAATATATTGTCTTTGAATAATGTTTATAACCAGCTTTAGGCGTTACTCCTTTCTTGAGTTTGATGGTAGACTATAGTAACAAAGAGTGAAAGATTTACGCAAGCCGACTTCTCAATATCATTCAGTAAATTCCTTCTTACTTTCAGATCAAAAAAATTTCAGCATTGAAGCTTTAAAGCAAGTAATTCACATAGACCCAGGCAATCCTCTGTTGCAACCAAATTAATGTTTTGGCACTTGTGTTTTGGTGGCTCTACATTTGGTCCTTATGTGATGACCAAATTAATGTTCTAACGTACCTAGTGAAAGCCAGGCAGTAGAGTTTTTTTGTTTTTTTTTTTCGACGAACGGTAAAAGGGCCAAGCCCATATTACAAAAACGAGTAAAACCCGAGCCACCAATTACATTACCCTAACCAAATTAGGGTTGACGACTATAACAGCCGAAATCAAAATAATGGCCCAAAAAAAAGGCGTTGAAGTTTTCTCAAATGCGAAGCTTCAAATCTCGTTCACCTGTCTCTTTTTTACTGCTTTCTCATTTTTCCAGTATGAAAGACACTCATTAAATTTGCTTCTCATACTCCTGTTGGCTTTAATTGCGTGAGTATGACTCTTCGAAGCTAGATTATAGTTTTTCGAAGCTAGATCTATAGATCTGATGTCATCGCGACTCAGATCTGTAGATCCATAGCCAATTTCATTAGTTTCAGGCTGACTGTTGGTCTGAAGCTCCTTAACACCTTGATCATATCTTTGATGAATGTCCAAATCAGTTTGGCATGCCTTCGAATTGTGGAGATATTGTTCGATGTCCTTACTGCCAGCCTCTTTACTCCAAAAATCCGCAAGGAAATCAAAACTAGTTTGGTCTTTAACTTTTTTCTTTGACTTATGAAGAATAGTTTTGTTGTCGCTTTCAATAATAAGCAATCTTTGCTCTTTGGAAAGTTTCGGCTTGTTATAAGTACGATTATTTCTCTCTTTCCAAATATAATATACAGCTGCAGTCAATAATACATGCGCAAGGTCTCTTTCTAGTGATTTGCTTCTGAATTTGTTGTTGATATCCATTATAATATGTTTAAGATCCTTGCTGCTTTTATTGCTTATGCTCAGTGTAGTTCTAATCTGGCTCCACATGAAATAGATGTGATTGCATTTAAAAAATAGATGATTAGCACTTTCATTAGTTAAGTTGCACAGAGAACAAAGTGAATAAGTATTTCTCCTCAATTTATTCATTTTGTCCAAAGTTGGCAATCTGTTATTAATTGCGAAATATGTACAGATAGTCATCTTTTGGATTATTCACCTTATTCCAAATGCATTTATACTAATCAACAGTACGTTGTTTATTTCTAATATGTTCACAAATTTTTTAATGAAAACTTCCCTTTACTGCTGGCTAACCAGTCCCAATAATCACATTCTGCATTAGGATCTAAAGGAATATTAGTAATAATGTCATTGTGTGGATGAGTAATTGGATGTAGATGAGGTTGCCCTTGATTATTATTAATAATGACATCACATTAGCATTAGCACCACCACATATAACTAAATTATCACATCCCACCCTATTAATAAAAGAATCATTTGAAACCAAGGGTCAAACCATAGACTGGTTTCATTACCAAATTTGAATTTTCTCTGAATTAAAGAGTTTCCTAAATCTATACATTTTAAGATTTGACTATAACCTTTGGATTGATTATTTTTTGGTAAAGCTGTCCAAAAATTATCATTTTTAAGATATTTGCATGTCATCCATTTGGTCCATAAAGAGCCACCACTAAAAAATCTCCAAAAAAGTTTAATTTGACAAGTTAAACTAAGGTCATTCAGATTTCTAATACCAAGGCCACCTTCTTTTTGGGGTCTGCATACTTTATCCCAACTAATTTTATGGTAGCTACTCCTCCATAGAAAATTAGCACACCTACTCTCAATTTTTTTATATTATAGCCACAGGGATACGATAAGTTTGAAACCAGTATAGAATAATGGCATACACAACAGTCTTTATAAGTTCAATTCTACCAGCAATAGATAGAAGCTTACAGGACCAGGTCTCCATTCTGCCTTGAATTTTCTCAACCAGATTAGAACAATCATCGTCCTTAATCTGATTGACTGATAAAGGGAGACCTAAATACTTAATGGGAAGATTACCTTCACCCACTTTAAAAACATCCAAAACCTCCTTTTTATACCAACAATGCTTACTGAAATATGCCTTGCTTTTAAATTCATTAATTTGAAGTCCAGCATATCTGTATATATTGTCAAAGACTTGACTAATAGCATCTGCATTATTTTTATTGGCTTGGAAAACAACATAAGGTCATCAGCATAAATAAGGTGAGCAATAAATCGTTGGACTCTATTGTTGAAGAAATATTATTTTTAATGGTTTCTATATCAATAAGAATAGAAAAATATTCTATAGCTATAGTAAAAGGATAGGGAGAAAGTGGATCACCATGTCTAATACCCCTATTACTTTTTATAAACCTTCAGGTTTACCTTGGAATAGAATAGAGAAGGTGGGTGTATTAACACACTCAAAAATTAACTTATAGAATTTAGTAGGGAACCTCGTACATTTCATAATATGAATTATGAAATTTATTTTTCACTTTATCATAGGCTTTCTGTAAGTCAACTTTAAGACACGTATTATCACCACTTTTATTATTAAAATTCCTGACCATGTCATGGGCCAACGTAGAGTTTTCATAGATAATTCTACCAGGTATAAGTGCACTTTGATTTTTAGAAATTAAAAACGGAAGAAACATTTTTATCCTATTGCTCAAAATAGTAGCAATGATTTTGTAAATAAAATTACAGCACGAAATTGCTCTATAATCTCCAATACAAGTGGGATTTTTATTTTTGGGAATTAAAGTAATGAAGGTATGATTAAAAAATTTAAGCAACTTTTCTTTATCCAAAAATTCATTGACAACTCTAGTAATCTATTCCTTGAATTTTCCCAGTGAGTTTTCAATTTTTTTGCATTAAAACCATCTGGGTCAGGGCTTTTATTATCACCAGGATTAAAAATAATGGATTTAATTTCATCCTAGTATACAGGAACAAGTAAGATTTCTGTTGCATTATCATTCAACACATTTTTACAAATAATATTTGGAAAATCTATTTCAGTAGAGTCCGAGTAATATAAATGAGAATAAAAACCAGTAGCTTCACTAACAATCCTATTGTAATCGTTAGTACAAGTACCCCTATTGTCAATAATATTCCCTATGTTATTAATGTGTTTTCTGCTACTCATTTTAGCATGAAAAAAATTTAGTGTAGTCATCTCCCATAGTAAGCCAGTCCACTTTAGCTTTTTGGTTATAGTTAACTGTGTTAATATAAAGCTCATGAGAAAGTTTTTCCTGGTTTGAAAAGAATTTATCAATAATGTTAATATTATCAGGAATATCATCAGCAAGCTTTTGCAAAAAAATTCCTTCCTCTCTTAGTTTGTTTAGAATATTATTTTTATTACAGTTAACCTTATTCCAGTTTTTAATTCTATTTTTTGCATTTTTTAAAAACGTGTTAAACTAGAATTGGTTAAAACCAGGATAAGAGAAACTGAAACACTCTTTAATCATCTCATTGTATTCATTGTTAGACACCCATCCATTTTTAAACGTAAAAGGAGAAGCTTTATTATTATTATTCAGATTATGAAAAAAAATTATAAGTAAAGGGGTATGATCACTAGTGTTTTGCTCAATAGAAAAACAACCAAAATCTAGGAAAACATCGTAGAAGTTTTTATTAATTAACACCCTATCAAGTTTACAATGGATATTCTTTCCTTTACCAGATTTTCAAGTGTATTTGTTTCCACTTATATTAGGTTCCATAAGACCAGTTTCAAGTAAAAATTTATTAATTTTTTCTAATTTACTATGGGGGATTTTTTTACCACCGAACTTCTCAGATGCATGGAAAACAATATTAAAATCTCCTACAATAAGCCAAGGGAAATCATAGCTTTGACTTAAGGCTTCTAACCTGTACCATAAACTATTTCTTTCCTTTTCAAAATTGCTACCAGATATACTAGTAATTTGTAGTGATAAACCACAAACATTTCTTAAATTGCAATCAACAAATTGGATATCCTTATTATAATTAACCATATCCCAAATATTTGAGTCCCAAATAACCAAAATTCTATCTTTGTTGCCACAATCATTGTTGTTGATAGATTTCCAATTATTGAAAAGTCTAAAATAGAATTTCTCAGTATTAGCATCTTCCATCTTATTTTCAATGAGGGTAAAAAAAGATGGTTTATAAATCCTAACCATATTCATAATATCAGTTTGCTTTGCAAGGGAGTTCATGCCCTTGACATTCAAGCAATGATCGACATAATAAAATATGTTAATATTAACTAGGAAAACATATAAAAAAAGGGTTTTAGATTGAACCTGATGCACTGATACCCTTACCCTTCTTCTTTTTCTCTGTGCTTTTAGCTTTAAGCCTTGTAGTCACTTCATTCCCATTTGGATTGTCCGATATGTATTTTTTCCTAAAAGCCTTCTTCTCTTTAATTTTGTTCTTATTCTTACCAATTGTTTTTGTTGAATATGCGCCTTGCGCTATATGATTTTTGTTTGATGATAATAAACATATATACATTCATTTAAATGTATTTGGTAATGTACTATTTTGTTTTTTCATAGTTTAAATAAATATTTATTGAATAAAATTAAATTACACAGAATTCGAATTTGAATTCAAACAGAACAAAGTAAACAGATTTTGAATTCAAACAGAAATTTTTATTCAAACAAATATTTATTACAATTTTTGAATAGTACAATTTCAATCTCTCACTATACATATACATTTTTGATTACATCACGATTACATCACAAATATTTTTGATTTCAATCTCTCACTACATATCACTCACACTCGTATTTTGTCTTCAACTGCATTCCGGTTTGAATCCAGCATCTGAGTAATCTGCAAAAATATTTTCAAACGCAGTAAAATTGAAAGAGAAATATTTTTGAAATTTGAAAGAAACAATGATTTTGAAAACATTGTTTGCCTCAGTTATTTGGGTTGTTCGTCATCATTTTTGACTGTGCAATATCTGTGCATATCAGTATTTTTTATCAGGGACAGGTAATTATAAGTGGCTGTAGTACACACGTGTACATTCGTATACGTGTGCACTGCCTCGCCAACTCGTATGCAAAAATCAAACAAAAGCACAGAAATCAAAAACAAGGTCAAACCCAAGATAGGTTCAACTCAAGGCAGTAGTGTATACGAACACAATCAAACTACAACAGGTCAGAGGTGAAAACAATGCAATACTGAAGTGTTGAAGTGCATATAAACAACTGCAACACACATGCACGACTTATCACAGTGAAACTCAAGCAAGCCAGACCAACACTGCAACTCAAAATGAAACATGTATGCAGCATCAAGTCAGAACACAGTGAAAACTCGAGTCACGGTACAGGCCAACATGTTAATGCAAGAACAAGTCAGCAGATACATGAAAAATGGAAGTAACTCATGCAACAAAATGTCACAGCAAGATCAGGGAAGAAACCAGAATGGAGCTGAGACTGCATGAACATGAATGCATCAATAAACCAACTGCAGAACCTCAAGTGACATGGTGAAGTAGTACAAAAGAGCAAGTGCAATTCGAATCAACATGGCCAAGACTACTGCATGCAACATGGAATGCAAAGACAATGCACCACTGCAAATTCAAACAATGTCCAAACAACAAACATGAAAATGAACCAAAGTAATACAGCAGCCCCAAACATCAGTGGACACAAACAGAAACATCAATGCAATGCAACACAAATGGGTTTACATATACCAAGCCACAACCAACAGTGCCAACATGAACATAACAGGTGAAGCATCACCAAAGACTCAACAGGGAACAACTAAATCAACTGCAACAACTCAAGTGCTACCAGTGAAACACAAATGAACGAATATCACAATGAATCAACAATACATGAAGGTGAACAGAAGACTTTGAATCAAAACATAATCAAGGCCAGTTGATAACAGGGAACACAAGTGTGGCAAATGCAATATGGTGAAGCAGCATTGATACAGCAAAGTCAGAGACTACAACATCAAAGTGCAGTGCAACATGAACCAACTCCAAAATGTATCACTAACATATACTACAGGGATGAACACATGAGAATGGACAAGGCACAAATCAAGTCCAGCTACTAGTTGCAGACTCCAAGTTGCAGACTCAAAGCAAACATGACACCAAGCTACAAACTCAAATGCAAACAGGAATAAAATATAACAATGCAAACTAATCAATGAGTAACACAGTGGACACAGCAACGTTCAAGACCAAAAAAAAAAAAAAACAAGTCGAAGTCGAGCAGAGAAATGCACAGAGACCGGTTGCAAATGACAACAAGTATGAAACCATGTCCAAATTGAAATATGCATCAAAACTCATGAATACACTAGCAAGTTTGCAAGCATATGAAATGCAGATTACAAAAGTACAACTACAAGATCAGTGTATCAAGTATGCATCTTTAAGAAAGTCAAAGCCGTAACTTTAGAAATCAAAACAATTTCAAGATGAACGAGTCAAGGACAAAGCCAATTGTGAACCAGTCAAAATCAAAACCGTGATAAGCAAGGCAATTCAAAGCCGTGTGAATCAAGCTACTAGAAATATGAAATTGACAAAGTCAGATTTTATCACAAGCATCCAAGTGTAATCGAGTGGCTGAGATAAACAAATTGACAAATTCAAACACGAATTCGAACGCATATATAACCCAATCATCACTGGCAAATGAAATCATCGAGTTCAAGCATCAACCAGCAAAGCAAAAGGAGAAAAATACATACCGAAAAAGCAGAACGAACTCGATCCAAAATTGAAGAGCCGTAAGCAAATCGAAGAAATAAAGGATCGTCAAAGCAATCACGACAACAACCATCTGAACGATCAACGAAGTCGACGCCTTTAATTTTGCACAAACCCTAATTTGGAAATCAGGGACGAAGCCCTAAATTCAGAACTGAGAGGAACACAAGAGAAGAACGGTCGCCATTTTTCACAAGGAAGGAACGGGCTAACAGATAGTGAAGGGGGCCGGCCTTGCTTATTATTAAAAAAAGGGATTTAGTGTTTTAATTTTATAAGGGCTTTATTATATTAATTCGGGTTTAGGGTTATATTTCTATTTTTTTAATTATCGTTTTTATTTTTCGAATCAAAACTTAGTAAATCACCACCTAGGTTTAGGTAGTGTCAGATTGTCTATTTTGAATTAGTTCAGTGAGAAGGGTGTGCGAGTTTGCAAAGCTGTATAGGCGGGAGCAAAGTTTGCGAGTAAGTGAAGCTCTATAGGCGGGAGGCAAAGTTTGCGAGTAAGCGAAACTCTATAGGCGGAGCAGGGTGTGCGAGTCTAGTAGAGTGTTTGTGAGCGTGGAGCAAATGTTTGCGAGCAGGGTGTGCGAGTCTAGTAGAGTGTTTGTGAGCGTGGAGCAAATGTCTGCGAGTCTAGTAGAGTGTTTGTAAGCGTGATACTGTTTAATTCTAATAGAAATCTGTGAATGCAGCAGTAAGCAGGGGTTGCCGAAGCTGGGTAAATTTTGTGTGTGATTTACTTTTCAGCATATTTATTTCTGCAATTTATTTCTGTGTTTAAATCGAGAAAATTTGCTATAACCCTATTCACCCCCCCCCTCTAGGGTTAATCTAGATCCTACAGTTTTAACCTTGGCAATATGTAATTCTGATATATCAAATTGTTTTTTAGATTCATTTATAACATAATCAGTAGCTGGTACAATAGCACTGTTTGGAATTCGAATGAGAGAGATGTCAAACTCCTCAGCATTGCGAGGCAAAGTTGAGAGGATGCCGACACTGTCCTCAACTTCTACATCATTTACTGATGGAGGTTCACCCTCCATATTATCTTCCTGAACCTGGCTAGTTCTTTGATGAGGGATTTTGTTTATAACTTTACCATAATTGTCTTCCATTAAACATGGCTCTGATATAGGAGGGATTTTAGAGTTAAAGACCTTTTTATTATTATTTCCCTCCTTTGTACTATGTTGTATTGTATCATTCGAATTTTCTTTCCCACCGTCTGAATAATGAACTTCCATGGCAAGGATCTGATCATTTTGAGCGACTTTGAGATTGTTTCTTGATTGAAAATGATTTCTTCTTGGCTGATTCGATCATTGTTCTTTTGAATTCTTGGCTGATTTTGTACCTCTTCATTGAGGTTTGGTTCTTGAGATGTCTCAACTGAATTATTTTCTTGGACTTCAGAGTCTTCTCTATTTTGGTTATTGGTTTTGGGTATCCACATTTGTTTTGGATTACATTGTTCTCTAGTGTTTCCGAAACATTTACAGATACTACACTTCGGTGGAACCCATTCATATTCAAATTTTTGAGTAATATTTTGGCCACTGTAGAGTGTAAGATTGAGTTCATGAGGAAGTTCATCATTTGTCGATACCTCCACAAGAAGGCGAGCGTAATTCAATCTCATCTTCATGGTTGTAGCTACATCCATTTTTATTGGTTTTCCAATAATGTTGGCCATCACGTTGAATGACTCGGTATCCCACAATTTTAGATTGACACTGGGTAATTTAACCCATATCGGCATCGTAGTAAGAAGGTCTCGGTCCATTTTCAGGGATTCATACCATCTTCTCATTATGATGAGTTTTCCATTGTAGAAATATGGTCTATTCTGAATAACTGAATTGCAATCTTGAATCCCTTTGAATTTAATAAGGAATAATCTGTTTTCTATGGTAAAGATTTCAAACTCTCCGATGGGTCTCCAAACAGGTTGAATATAAGCTTTGAAAAACATATAATATGGTTTAGTGCCTACAACATAAACCAAGATCGAATTATTCCAACTTTCGATTGCTCTTTTTGTAACGCCCCACCCTGAGACCCACCTTAGTAAAGCGAATTAACGAGTAATTCTGTATACTAAAGCGGAGAATAGAGCTGGTTAATGGCGACCATCTATAACTTTGTCTTAAACATCTACTGAAGACGTCGATAAATGCAATATGATTTTTCTTTTCTATCTCAATGGATCGACATACACAGTAAGTGCTTAATCCAAAACTATAGGTGGTTAATGGATCTATCAGAACAAAATACAATAACTAAATGTAAAGCACATCACAGAACAGTAATCAACATCATATATATACATTAACACTGATAAATGTTTAGTACAATACAATATGAATATAATAAAGGTGGTACTCGACCACACCATATACATTGAATCAAGCACATCAGAGTACGTAGAAGAATAGAAATTGCTCAAGAGAAAGGAGAGCTGATATCCAGCATCAACTTCAAGCTAAGTCCAATAGATGATACCTGAAACAACTCGGTCTGACCCGAGTATAAATACATGGATCAGTCTAGCTACACAAATCAGTCAATAACGGTAATATGAAGCAGAATAGACATGAAGATACTTCTTCTCGAAGGAGAAGAATGAATTGATAAACTTATAAGCTTAACACTTAGGTAACAAACGCTATTTAAGTGAACAAATACCTCGAAGGAGGTTACTCAAACTCAATACTCAAATCAAACACAAGTGCCTCATGTCATCGGCGACATCCCAAAATGTCTACATGGTTTCCATGAACCATATCTCCTCAAAAGGAGAAACATCAATACAAACTCTTGCCAAAATGGCAAACATAAAACATTCTCAAATAGGATGATCCAAAACTCAATTATAGATGAATCTCCAAATTCAATTATAACTCATCTCATTGGTATAAAATAAATCTCAATCTCAACTCGCCAAAATGGCAAAACCCAAAATATCCTATAAAATCACGAAATTATCCAAACTTATAACTCAAGGAACTCGATAAGAGTTCAAAACATCATAATTGAAATCACTGTATATATAACATCTTATATAGCACTAGGCTATCAATGTAATAAAATATCTTAAAAAGGTGAAATCACAATAAAACAGAAAACTCAGAAAATCCGAATTGGCCAAATTCCTAGTTGTAATGCCGAAGCAATGCTGCACGTGCTAAAATCAGATGGCCGAAGCCTCAGACAAGGTCGCTAACACCTCCCAAAGTAGTTCGTCCTCATGACAAGGTCGCTAACACCTCTCCAAGCCATTTTGTCAGCCCTAACAAGGTCGCTAACACATTCCAAAGCAGTTCGTCCTCATGACAAGGTCGCTAACACCTCTTAGAGCATTTTTGTTAGGTAAACATCGTGAAGGTGTCACAAACTCATGGATAAACCCGAAAAGTGTTAACGTATGTCCAATAGCACACATTCGCACTTACCGATTCACTAGCCATTAGTCGATGCCACACTAGAAACATCATAAAAATCGAAAAATTATATCTCGCCTAGTCTCATTAGTGAGTGATAAAGAGACACCATACTTGTCTCATCTCATTGACAAGTATTAAATGGCATCATAACTTGTCTCATCTTATCGACAATCGAAAACAACATGATGGTTCCTCATAAACCATAAATCCCAAAATATGAAATCATAAACTCAAGACTTGCCTTATATCATTGGCAAGTAAACAAAATATCGTGATGGTTCTAATCGACCATACTCTTGCATAGGAGACCTCAAACCATAACACTTTCCAAATATTGGCCATCTTAAATAATTTCAATAAATAGAAATTATAAAACTCAAAATACGCCATAAAATGGCAAAACATCTCAGAATCAATAATCTCTAATAGCTTCGATCGTACAAGTCCGAAATTAACCGAAATAGTAAACACACATGTCCCATACCACGTGTTTTACTAAATCGCTTAATTTTCTTCCTCATACGTTCGAATAGTATAAAAGTGTGTATTTTATATATAAAATAATTTATTTGAGAAAACAAGCTTCTAAAACCATTTTTCGAAATTAATCTTGAAGACAATGTTTGAAAATTCCCTTATTATAAAGAATAAATAGATCTTACAACTTAAAATAATTTAAAAAATATTACATAATAATTATTTTAAATGCCAACTTATCTTAAAATTATTTCAAAATTGTTCGGAAAAATGTGTGCCCGAGATCAAAGTAATCACTCAAAACCGTCATTCAAATTCAACTAAATTTCAAATCAAATTTGAATTTCAAATTCATTAAAACTTTTCTAGCCTATTGATAGGCATCATATCCCTCAACACATTTCATGAATATCACAAATACATCAAGTATAAGTTAAAAATCGGACGGAAAAAGAACATAAAAACACTTGGCCAAAATAATACTCAGGTCTGAAATCTTCTTTGGGTTCAACTTTCGGATATAAAACTGGTGGCCAAAATACATTTGATTGAACTAAAAATTAGTGCACAAACTAGAAAACTTCATCTTTCAAACAAAAAAGAATCAATGAATTCCGACTGGAAATGAAAAGGTTATACTGTCTCAAACATGGACTCAGGCCATGTTTGCAATAATTCAAAAACCAAAAATCCACAGGCCTAAAAACCCTCTAGGGTTCAACTTTCAGCATGAAATAAAGGATCAAATTTGATCGGATTAAACTGAAAATTGTTAAGCTATAATAGAAAACTTCAGATTTCAAAAAAAAAAAATGTATCATGCAATTTGGATAAAGTCTAAGAAAGTTATGATGCCTCAAAGTTGGACCCAGGCAGTGTTTTCACTGTAAAATATAAACAAAGCCATCCTCCGAGTCAAAGTTCGGCAGCATGTTTCTATAAGATATATCGGTCGAAATGACTTGAAATTTAAAATACGTGAATGCCAACAACAACACTTTAAAGTGCACCAAGAATAATTCAATTTAGACAAAGCATGAAAAAGACATGATATCTCAAACTTGGACCCAGGCAGTGTTTTCACTGTAAAAATCTGGGCAAAAACATGCTCCGATTCAAAGTTCGGCAGCATGTTTCTATATGGTGTATAGATCGAAATTTCCTGAAATTTTACATGAATGAATTTCAACAACTATATTTTAAACTGAAAAAATAATCAAACAATTTTTATTAGGTATGAGAAAGTTATGATGTCTCAAAGTTGGACTCAGACAGTGTTTTCGCTGTAAAAACCTGCGCAAAAACATGCTCCGCTTGCAACTTTGAGCACAGTTTTCTGTTAGTTCCAAGTTGAATTGAAATATGAAAATTCACATTGCTTATACTCTTGTAATAGTACTATCATTCAAAAATTATTTGGCATGATTTTGACAAGAATTGAGCAAGATACAGCAGCTCAAAGTTGGACTCAGAGTTTTTTTGAACTGAAAATTTACCGAGATGAAAATTTAGTTTTACAATGACTAAAACTCAGCTCAAACATCAATATCTTGACATACAATTCATATTTCAGCTAGCGTGAGTTAGTATACTCACTTTAGATTCGGATTCAAGGATTTGCAGTGAAGAATTTGAATAAAGACGGCAACTTTTACTTTCAAGAAGTCTTGAAAGTGCCTGAAAATTAATTTACTGTAACATGCAAGTCATGGATATAGAATAATAAAAAAATACAATTTTGATGAAATAATTCCATAAATTTGTAGAGATTACCTGTAGAGATTTGATGCTAACAATTTTGTCTCAATTTTGGTTAAATTGGCAAAGGTTTGTTGAAATATTAAACTTGATTAGTTAATTTCTAGAAGTTTCTTATTATTAAAGTTTCTAGAATCTTCTTGTATTTAATAGAATTTAAAGAAAGCTCTAGAATTTTATATTAGTTGCTATAAATAAGAATTAGATAATAGTTATGTTTCTAGAGTTGTCTAAAGAGAAAGTTCTAGACTTGTCAAATGAGTCATGTTTCTAGAATATTCTATATCTTGAATGTTCTATTGAGTCATATAAATAGAGGAGCTCTCCCCTCATTTTGTATCAATCAATCAAGCAAGAAATAAATTATTAATAAAGACAAGTTTTCTATAATAAAATAAAATAAAAACTCATCT
Source organism: Allium cepa (assembly GCA_030765085.1). Taxonomy (NCBI): domain Eukaryota; kingdom Viridiplantae; phylum Streptophyta; class Magnoliopsida; order Asparagales; family Amaryllidaceae; genus Allium; species Allium cepa. The sequence goes on from CM060940.1 coordinate 183,074,118, forward strand.
TTCTTATATTCTCTCCCTCTTTCTCAAAAAATATTCAACAAAGTGGTATCAGAGCGAGGATTTTTTAAAAGATAGACATGGCGAATAATGGTGTTTCCCTACAAGTTCCAATGCTTACCAAGAATAATTGTGATAATTGAAGTTTAAGGATGATGGCTCTTCTTGGAGCACACGACATGTGGGAGATAGTGGAGCACACGACATGTGGAAGATAGTTGAAAATGGCTATACTGAACATGAGAATGAAGATGGTTTATCTCAAATTCAAAGAGATGGTTTGAGAAAATCAAGGAAAAGGGACAAGAAGGATCTTTGTCTAATTTATCAAGCATTGGATGATGATACTTTTGAAAAACATTCTGGATCAAAGTCGGCCAAAGAAGCATGGGAGAAGCTTCGAACGTCTTACAAGGGAGCTGATCAAGTCAAAAAGGCACGTCTTCAAACTTTAAGAGGAGAGTTTCAAACTTTGCATATGAAAGAAGGTGAACTCGTTTCTTATTACTTCTCAAGAGTTCTAGTGGTTAGTAATAATCTTAAAAGAAACGGTGAGAAGTTAGATGATGCAAGAATTATGGAAAAAATTCTTAGATCATTGGGTCCAAAGTTCGAACATATTGTCGCCATCATTGAAGAAACAAAAAACTTGAAGACCATGTCAATAGAGGAACTTCTAGGCTCATTGCAAGCTTATGAAGAAAAGAAAAGGATGAAGGAAGAGACTGTGGAGCAAGTCCTTAAGACACGGATTGACTCAAAAAAGGAAGAAAGTAATCGAAGCCAAGAAAGATGGGGTGGTGACCAAGAAAGAGGAAGAGGTCGTGCATATGCACATGGACGAAGTTGGAGGCCCAACTATGAAAACAACAATAGCAACAACAATAAAAGAGGAGAAAGCTCAACAAGAGGTCGTGGGAGAGGAAATACAAGGTATGACAAGTTACGTGTTAAATGCGTGAGAAATTTAGACATTATGCTTCTGAATGTAGAGCTTCAAAGCACAATAAAGTTGAAGAGAAGACCAATTATGTTGAAGAAAAAAACCAAAAGATGGTACTTTGCTGCTAGCTTATGAGGAAAAGAAAGAAGAGTTAATCTGCAAAGGATTATCGAAGATTGTCGAGAATGATTATGAATGGTCGAATGATTTGGAGAACGTGTCGCAAATTGACAAGAAAGCATTTGCGAAATTACGATGGAATGACCATCGTTCTCATGTTGTGATAAGTGAGAACGTTGATGAAGTAGCTTATGGTCATATACTTGGAGAAGATTCCACAAAAGAATCGTTGAATTTATTGAAAGAAATATATGGAAAGAATGATGCAAAAATAACAGAATTAGAAATCTGATTCATGAAAAAGAGAAAACAAAGAATAGTGACAATGAGAAAGATGTTGAAAAATTATTGGAATTTGAGGAGTTAGAGAATGATAAATTGGAAGAAGAAGGGAAACGTGTAGATGACGAAAAAGAAGAAGATGAAGAAAATAAAGAAAGCGAAGATGACACCGATGATGAAAAGTATGAAAGTAAAGGAGATGACAATGAAGAAGGCTTGATCATGGAGATAAAATTCAAAAGCATGGAGGAAATTTGATGTCCGAGCAAGAATCTAAAGAAATAGAAAAGGAGAATGAAGCCAAAGTGGAAAGCGATTATTTTCATCATGAAAATAAGAATGTGAGAAAAGCTTATATAATTTTGAACAAACCAAATTTTCAAGTAAGGTTTTCAAAAATGACGAATGAAAGTGAAATTTGGAAAGCATACATAGAAATTGGATTGATCAAAAACTGTAAGTGCGAAGTTATGAAAGAATGCAAAAGTAGAATATATGACTCATGCAAAATTTATGCTACTGAAACAAGACGAATGTTAGAACGCTTATTTTATGGAAGATTCTATTGCGGTGAAGAAGAACGAAAAGAAAGAAGTAAAACAAGAATACGTGAACTTGCATTGAAGATCTCAACGTTTGGCAAGAAGGTCTATGTTATGAAGAAAGTTTGGATGATATCTCTATTCGTACCGAAGCACGTGAAATACAAAGATTACAAGTACTGCTTAGAGTCACAAATCAAGTTTAAAAGGGGGTGTTGAAATATTAAACTTGATTTGTTAATTTCTAGAAGTTTCTTATTATTTAAGTTTCTAGAATCTTCTTGTATTTAATAGAATTTGGAGAGAGCTCTAGAATTTTATATTAGTTGCTAGAAATAAGAATTAGATAATAGTTATGTTTCTAGAGTTTCCTAAAGAGAAAGTTCTAGAGTTGTCAAATGAGTCATGTTTCTAGAATATTCTATATCTAGAATGTTCTATTGAGTCATATAAATAGAGGAGCTTTCCCTTCATCTTGTATCAATCAATCAAGCAAGAAATAAATCATCAATAAAGACAAGTATTCTACAATAAAATAAAATAAAAACTCATATTTCTTATATTCTCTCCCTCTTTCTCAAAAAAAAATATTCAACAAGGTTTTGATTAAGATTTGAGAGGGAGTGAGATTTCTTTTACTGTCAATTTGAGAAGAAGAAGATAGTTTCTTCTTTTTGAGAAAGAAAAGAAACAAGGTATTGTGTTTCTTTTCTCACCAAAGACCTCTAGATAATGGGCTTTGGATCCCATTTCTAACACTATCAGCCCAAAGCCAAAATGCTTGGAGAAAATATAAGTAATGTGCATTTTTATCTTACGAGTGTTACGGCACGCGCTTCGCGCGTGAGTTGTTTTCCTTATAAATTGTATATGTTTAAATCACTTTAAAAAACAATTTTTTTTAATTTTCATGTGATATTAAGATTTATATATTTGTAAAGAAGTTTTTTGAATTTGTAAAGAAAGTTTAATTTTAGATTCTATTTTTAAAAGCGGTTTGAATTTGTAAAGCATGTTTAATTGTTAGATCCTACTTTTAAGGACGTTTGAATTTGTAAATGAAGTTTAATATTAGATTATATTTTTAGGTGATTAAGATTTGATAATATATAGATGAACATTTTTGGTAGTTCACGTTGGTACCAAAAAGCATGACACCAAAGCTATTACAACTATTATTAAAGATATTATCAACATATACACACTTTACTTTATTTTAAAAGCCAAACAAAAATGCATATATCTAATTATTATGAAATAAAATTGTTATTGTAAGAAAATTAAATTTATTTTATTATAAAAGGTTATTTTCTAACAACAAAACCCTATTTTTGACTACATTAAACAATTTACACTATTTTAGTGTAAGAAATCATTTTTAATGCAATAACTTGTACGAAAATAATTTTCTTGATAAATAAATTATAATAAATAATTCCAATTTTATCTTATCATCAAAATACTATTTTTAAACCATGTTTCATCTTTTATATTAATAAATACAGATTTACTTCATTTTCCCCTTTTTAATTCAATACAAGCTTTAATATAAGCAATAACTTACAACACTATTGCATAACTCAAATAAAATCAACAATTGATCATTTTCTTCTCAAATTATCAAAATAAAGTTTTCAAAACTTCATTTTAATTACTTTAGGTTAATTTCAACAATTTAACGTTGAAATGCATCACCTAATTAATTTATTAGCTCAAAACTAATAAATACCCAATATTTCAGTTTATTAAAACCAAATACTTCTTTTAAGAATCAATAGCAGAAATACTTGACAATAATTAAAAGAATTATTGCATTTTCTCTAAATAAAATCATATTTCACTCACATTTCTCACAAAAACCAAGAAAAAGTTTGTAAAACATTATTTTTTACATTTTATTTCCAAAATCCATTGTTTATTTCAAATAAACAATTTAAATCTCCAATTTATTCTTAATTCACAATATTAAATTATAACTACCATTATAATTTAATATTTATAGGTAATCGCCAAAACCAAGGTTGTTATACTTTTGCAGATGTTTTCTTTTATCAACTGTATTTCTTGTTATTAATTTTAATACGAGCAATATTTTCAAAATTGCATTCATCTTCTTTTGGTTCCTTAGATTGCTTAGAAACGATATCATCCTATGATTTCTGTCCTTGTTCTTTATTTAGATAAAAAACTACCGGTTTTCTAGCTTGCAATGGTTGATTTCCATTCTTCTGATGGGGGAGGGTTGGTATCTGACCCTCTTTTCTCTTTATATCACCATTATTACTCTATGGCAATTCTTGATTATTTCTGGGCTGACGTTTTCTTTGTAATCTTGACTGAACTAGTTGAAAACCATCGTCGTCTATGATGATACCATCACTTGACTTTCTAATGGGAGATTCAGGTGGTCTATTTTGATGCCTTGAAAATAAAAGATGAGATTGATTATTGCGAGGAGAGTGAATTTCCCCCATGGCTGAGGGAAACCCTGGAGCAGAGAAACTATTTTGATATATATGTGTGTGTGTTTGTGTTTGTTTCCTGGTAGATTATTTATTCTATATAAGGCAGTAGAGTTGAATGAACGCATTATATAAATGGTTTAATGGAATTAGAATGTTTGGATTTCATTTAACTTGGAGATATGGATAGGGTAGAGATATTGCATGTAAATTTTATACAATTATCACCGCTGTTGAGTTTATCATCTGATTTGCACTCTCCATTGCCATTACCTTACCCACGGCTAGAAGTGACCATACACTAATTCTCTTAAACTTTGTGATCAAATAAATAAGCCTCATCCGTCCAAAATAGTGAGTTTGTCAATCATTTATCTTTAATGGATGATGTTGGAGAAAATTTGGATTGACACGCAAAACACAACGGAAATAATATGACCACGTTGATGGTAAGCTAAAACATATTAGATAATTAATTTTATTTATTCAAAGTTTGTTATTGACTTTTTCTTCATTTTAGCATTAATAGTTAGTTGTCAATGGTTCCTATTTGTTAGCAGTAAGTTGTTGCATGGGACATTTTCTTTGCCCGTTTTTTTCTCCATTATCTTAGCAAACGTTTGTAATTTTGACTTATATAAGGCTTCTTTATTTTCATTAATAAAAAATGTAATTAAGGTTTTCCCTCTTTAATATTCTACCTTGGTATCAGAACAATTTTTATTGTTTTGAGAGAGCTCTACCAACAAAAGCACTGCAGCTTTTTTTTCCTCTCTTAAAAAAAAACCAGCTAGATCAAAGTAGGTGAGAGAAACAAGTGCACCGCAGCCTTGTTTTTTATTTTCTTTACGTGAAACATAGTGAGGAACATCACATATTGAGCGACTACAATGGAAACGAATGGACTTTCCACCACCTCCCAACCATTTATTCCTATTTTTGATAGGGATAAATATGAGTTTTGGTCCATTAAAATGAAGATCCTCTTCAGATCTCAAGAGCTATGCGATTATATTGAAGATGGGTATGATGAGAAGAAATTGAAGCAAAATAGAAAAATAGATGCTAAAGCCTTTTTTCTTCAACAAGCAGTTAATGACTCGCTCTTTTCATGAATTGCCTCTGCGACAACATCTAAGGAAGCTTGGAAAACTCTGAAAACTGAATCCTAAGGATCGGCAAAGGTGATTCAAGTCAAACTCCGCTCTCCTCGTTCTGATTTTGAAACTTTGAAAATGGATACCGATCAAAAGGTGCAAGATGATTTGTCTAGAGCAAGTTCCATTTTCAATAGAATGAGGTCTTATGGAGAGCAAATTACTGACCAAACTGAGGTTAAAAGGATATTAAGAACTCTTAATGGTCGATTTAACCTTATTGTACATGTAATTGAGGAAGCACATGATCTCTCCACTTATTCTTTTTCTAACTTAATGAGCTCTTTACAAAATCATGAAGAGCGATTGACAAGAAGACTGAGCAGACTGAGGAGAAGGCATTTCCTATGAAGGGAGAAGCCTCTAAAGAGAAATCTGAATTCTCAATTGGTAGAGGAAATAACTGAGGTGGATACCGTTGACGAGGTCGTGGTGGTCGCAGTGGTGATAGAGGTCATGGTCGACCACAGGAGCAACATCACTCCATCCAGAAGAGCTCTATTCAATGCCATTATTGTAAAAAAATTAGCCACAAAGAAGCAAAGTTTTGGTTAAAGCAAAACGTTGAGAGAGCAAAAGCCAATTTGGTCGAGAAAGATGATGCACCAGAGGAGCTGTTCATGGCACACTTTCCTAGCAACACAACTGATCATAATATCTGGTTCATTGGCAGAGGATGCTCCAACCATGTGCCCAATTCTCGATCGTTGTTTGAGAATCTGGATGTCTCACAAAAATCCGAGGTTCGACTTAGTCATAACAAGAAAGTTCAGGTCGAAGGGAAGGGTACAATTGCTATTTGCAGTAGCAATGGTAAAAAGAAATTATTGCATGATGTTTTCTTTATGCCTTGTTTAGGCCATAGTTTGCGTAGTGTGGGACAATTAATGAATGGTAGGTAGTTGTTGTATTTGATGATGGTCAATGTGATATTAGAGATAAGAAGTCAGGTCTAAATATTACTGATGTTAGTATGACCAAAAATAGTATGTTCCCTCTTGAAGTATCCACTGAAGAAAATAGGGCTCTAGTTGTTAAGGGATGTAGTGACTTTGACCTATGGCATTTGCGCTATGGTCGCTTACATCTTAATGGTTTGAAATGGTTGAGTCAAAAAGAAATGGCTTTGGGGCTGCCAAACATCGACACTCTTAAGTTTTGTGAAGGTTGTGTCTTAGGAAAGCATAGCAAAAAATCATTTTCTATGGGGAAGTTATGGAGAGCATCTGAATGTCTAGAGCTAGTGCATGCTGATTTGTGTGGGCTGATGAAAATGAAGTCCTTGAATGGTACTCGCTATTTTCTATTGTTTGCTGATGATTATACAAGAATGGTTTGGGTTTATTTCTTAACACTCAAGTCTGAAGCCTTTGATATATTCAAAAAATTCAAAGCCCCTGTTGAGAAACGATCATGTTGTTTCATAAAGAAGTTGCACATAGACAATTGAGGTGAATTTTGTACGAATGATTTTGATGTTTTCTGTGAGCAACTTGGAATCCACATGCAGCTCACTACTCCATATACTCCTAACCAAAATGGCGTTGTTGAACGAAAGAACCGAACTGTAGTAGAGAAGGCCAAAAGTATGTTAAAGGCTAGAGGACTTCCGAATCAGTACTGGGCAGAAGCAGTGGCTACAACCGTGTACTTGCACAACAATTCACCAACGAAGGCAGTCATGTATCAGACTCCATATAAAGCTTGGCACAATGTAAAAGCCTCTACTAAGCCACTTAAAAGTTTTTGGTTGTATAGCTTATGCTTTGGTAAAATCATCTCGTCATAAAACTGAAGATAAATCAGAAAAATGTGTTTTGCTTGGTTATAGTTTGCAATCCAAAGCTTATAGGTTATATAATCCAATAAGTGGCAAGATCATTTTAAGTTGAGATGTGTTATTTAACGAGTCTGCAAGTTGGACTTGGATTTCTGATGAAACAAGAAAGGTTGTTCCCGTTGTTTAAGATGGAGAAGCCTCTGGTGCAGTTCCAAATGCAGCACATGAAGACGGTAGCAACTCCCCAAACAACAATACCACTCCATCAACAAGGCCTAAAAACATCACTCCAATAGCAAGCCCACAACCCGGCAGTAATACTACATCGTACCCAGAGAGCACATCAGAATCTCGACTAAGGTTCCATACAATACTGGATCTTTATGAGCCAACTAACTTTACTCTCTCGGTGTCAGATCCTATTTACTATGATGATGGTGCTCAAGAACAAGTATGGTAGGATGCTATGACAGAAGAAATCAAAGGCATACAGAACAGCAACACATGGGAGCTAGTTGATCTTCCGGAAGGAAAAAATGATATTAGGTTAAAGTGAGTGATCCATACCAGATATCATGCAGATGGAAGTGTATAGAAGCACAAAACTAGGCTGGTAGCTAAGGGATACTCACAAGAGCAAGGTGTTGATTATGATGAGACGTTTTCTCCCGTGGCTTAATTTGAAACGGTGATAAATTTTCTTGCCTTAGCTGCTCAACGTGGTTGGCTTGTTTATAAGTTTTATGTCAAATCGGTTTTCCTTAAGGGAGAGTTAAAGGAGGAGGTATTTGTTGCCCGACCTGAAGGCTTTGCTGTTCACAATGAGAAGGATAAAGTCTATAGATTACGGAAGGCATTGTATGGCCTTAAACAAGCCCCACGTGCATGGTATCACAAAATTGATTCATATTTTCTAGAGAATGGTTTCCAAAGGAGTGAAAATGAGCCTACACTCTATTTGAAGAAGCAAGGTAATGTTGATTTTTCGGTGGTTTATTTGTACGTAGATGATATGATATACATGGGGTCTTGTCAGTCTATTATTGCTGAGTTCAAGTCTGGTGTGTTAAGGAAGTTTGAGGTGACAGACACGGGCTCACTACAATATTTTCCTGGGTTAGAGGTAAAACGAGTGCTAATGGTATTTTTCTCTCCCAACGAAAGTTTGCATATCTTATAAAAAAAAATTAGTTGACAGGATGCACACCGGCTTGCACTTCTATGAACCTTAATGAGAAATTGTCAGCCAATGATGATACAAGGGCAACCTATATAGAAGCACGATGGGTGATTTGAACTACCTATCTCACACTAGACCTGATATTGTGCATTCTGTTGGTCTGGTTTACAGGTTTATGCATAAGCCTAAAAACATCATTTTGGAGCTATGAAGAGGATAATGCACTACATAGCAGGTACATCCGACTATGGGATTTGGTACAATAAAGTGAAGACCATGAGGTTGGTCGGCTATTGTGATAGTGATTGGGTAGTTTCCCTTGATGATAGAAAAAGCATTTCTGGGTATGTATTCACCCTTGGATCTAGTGTTATCTCTTGGCCATCCAAGAAACAAAGTACAGTAGCTTTATCCTCATCCGAAGTAGATGATGCGGCAATTACTTCAGCAGCATGGTCAAGCTATTTGGTTAAGAAGGTTGTTATCATATTTTCTTCAAGAACGAGAAGGTTCTACAGAGATTAATAGTGATAACATGTCAGCAATTAATCTGACAAAGAATGCTACCTTTCATAGCCGTATGAAGCATATCGACATTTGACACCGCTTCATTCTTGAGTTAGTAGCAACGGGAGATATTGCGATGAAGTTTTGTACTGCAAACCAAATGGCATACATTCTTATCTACTCACTTGCATCCAAGAAACAAGACTTCTTCAGGATGAAGATGGGAGTGTGCAACTTTGAATCAAGGGGTATATTAGATAATTAAGTTGATTTATTCAAAGTTTTTTTTTTGACTTTTTCTTTATTTTAGCACTAATAGTTAGTGGTCAATGGTTCCTATTTGTTAGCAGTAAGTTATTACGTGGGACATTTTCTTTGCCCATTTTTTTCTCCATTATCTTAGCAACAGTTTTAATTTTTCCTTATATAAAGCTGCTTTATTTTCATTAATAAAAGATGCAATTAAGGTTCTCTTTTTAATGTTCTATCCAAACAAATAAAAAAATAATATTTCAAAATAAACAATCACAGACTATAGGAGCACAAACAGAAAAAAAATCATACACAAGATTTATAGTGGTTACACTAACGCGAGATAGTGTACATCCACTTTAGGGAGATGAGATTTTATTACTTTCGAAAAATAAGAAAACTACAAGATTGATAATGGAGGCTAAGAAAAAGAATATGCAAAGATGATATTAATTTCTAAAGAATGCCTATCTTTATTTAAATATTATTACTTAGGGTTTAAATAATTGATTTATGGTAATAAATCAATGCCTCGTCCATTCTCCTATTTATATGGGAAAAGCATATCCATTATATTTTTTGGTTTCCTCTAATTTGTGTGCACCTGATAAAATGCATTTTCAATCGACTGATTAGGGATTGATTACTTCAATCTCCTAAAATAACTCTTTTCATTTAGATAATTCATTGCCTTCTTCAATGCATCAAACGAGATAATAAATTGGATTCATAATTCACATAGACTCAAATACCGCTCAAATCTTCTTTAATATGGGAATCACCGAAATCTAACAATCTTCACATTGATACTATATTTTCATGCAAGTCTACCAACTCCACATACATTCTTATACTTCGAGCAACTTTCGAAGAAGACACCATTGATACTTTCCCAATGATCTTTGACGTGGCCGTCACCCATTGCATTTTGTCAATGAACTTTGGCAAGCCCACTGCTTGCCAACAAAGTGTTGAAAGTACCCTCTTTATGTAGGACCTATCAATCTACACGATAAAAAAAAAATTCTCCATTTACCAATTCACTCTCATCACGTGCCACTATGTGGCACATAGCACTTCAACACGAGGATCAAGTTCAATCAATGCTCGATCTTTACAATAGGCAAGGACTTGGTAAACATTTCTACTATATTCTCCTCAGTGTGAATCTTCTGAAGACGAATAAGCTTCTCTTCGTTCATTTAGACAAGAAAGAACTCTCTCACTTATATATGCTTCGTCCTCGAGCTAAAAGCCAGGTTTTCAACTAACGTGAATTGCATTTGGATTATCACAACTCACCATAATACCGTCATATACGAAACCCAAACAATACATCAATTGCTTCAAGTAGAGTGTCTCCTTGGTAGCTTCAACAACAGATATCGGTTTTGCTTCTGTATTAGACAAAACAGCTATCTTCTGTAACCTCGCTCTTTAAATAATAGTTATTCTTTCAAGAGTGAACACACAACCTGAGATTGACTTTCTTCGATCTCTATCTCCGGCATTGTCAAATTCACAAAATCTAACCAAGCTGAAATCTCTACCTCTTCTACCAACAACAAGCCCATGGTCTGGAGTTTCTCTAAGATACCTAAAATTATACTTCACCGCCCTCATCTCAAATTCTACTTTTCACTTAAACTTCGATTTATTTATTTTAGCCTTACCTTTCGAAGCAATTAACATATCATCCACCTATAAGAGCAAATATGCCTAACTCTTGTACAACTGTCTAGATAAATACTTAATCAATAAAGATAATTCATCAACTTGCAAACTCAATCCTCTTTCCCATTTACAATAAATCATTCTGGCTGCTTCATGTAAATGGTATCCTCCAAATAACTATACAAGAAAGCGGTCTTCATATCAAATAGTGTAACAACCCATAATTTTCGATGATTTAAATTGTTAATTTAATAAGATTTTGGTAAAGAAATAAAAATCTATAATTTAATAATGAACTGAATACTGAAATGAAGTAACAAATGATAATTAAAGTTAATAATTTACAATTTGAATGAAATTACAATTAATTGAAACAATGTAAATTGTTATACTTGGTTATAAATTGACATAAGAAACAAATGCAAACATTAAATTAATAAATGAAATTGTATGAAATAAATGACCATTGAATAAAATGTGGGTTATATAAGAATTGTAACATTTGTTTGTGAATAATGAATTCATAAGTGTGATTAAAAGTTATAGTAACAATGGATGTAGGTTACCTGTTTATTTGGTCTATTTAATTGAAAAGGGAAATAAATTAAAATTAAATGAAATTTAATGTTACATTAATGAGATTTAGACAAACATTGCTAAATGGGAATATAATAGAATGAGTGGGAATGTAAATTTATTCATGAGGTAATAATTGAGTCAATAAACGAATGAAACCATGATGAATAATTAATTGGGACTTTAAAAATTTTAATTTATGTGCAAATTTGGCAAAATCCAATATAATGGAAATTTAATTCTAAATATAAATAAAAGATGGGAATTGGAATATATTAATGTAATGAAATGTGAAACAAGTGTTAAATGTGTTACGGAGTAATAGTGGATTTAGTATAAAGATTGAAATCAAATAAAAACAATTTATTGGAATTAAATTATAATTAATAGGATTTATGGAAGTTGTAATCAAACACTGTAAATTTTGAAATAGTTCATAATGAACCGATATAGAGTTTTGTTTTAGAGGATTATAAATTACTAAGTGATTTTAGGTGATAGAAATTGTGAATTATAAAATATGAATTGAAATTTGATTTAATTAATTTAATATTAATTTATTTAATTAATTGAAATATAACCATTTTGGCCACGGACTCGGATTTCGACAAAACCAGTTTCTTCAGATTTGTAACAGTGAATTATTATAGGATTTCAAGTTTTGTAACGATCGACCTAGTCATTTGATTGTACGGGCTCAAAACGCCTAAAAATCAATTAAAAAAATTCAGTTGAAATCAACTAGAAATAAGCTGATTTTAACATAACTTCTTCTTACGATGGAATTAGTACTTGAAACCTATTCCAGTGAGTTTAAAATATTTGAAAACATCTAATTTGATAAAAAAAGGTTGACCCATTTTCGCTCCGAAGTCGAAACGGGCTTTTCGTGCCGTTTATCGTTCAATCAACTGGTCCATTCTTTCTGTTTCCGCTTTGCCTATAAATATCCTGTTATAAACGTAGATTTTTTGTATTCTCATTTTTCTGTATGAAAATTTCTTCTTAACTCCTTATTCCAATGGCAGACAAACCCTAATTTCTAATTCCAATTTCAAATCAAATTCAATTCCAAAATTAAATTCCTCCACAAACTATATCGAATTATATATCGATTTGAAGCTCTCGACGAGCGCATCTCAGATCTGTAAATTCATTTTCCAATTTGAACCATGGTTTATCCAGACATCGAAGAATAAATCGCGGTCGTTCATTAAGTCGCGATTAATTTCACCTGATCATCGATTTGAGAGTATAGCTTTGTAGAGGGGACCGAGGGAAGTGCATCTGTATGGTTGGTTTTGCAAGTTTACGGTCGAATTGTCGTCGATAATTAATTAGGGTTTTAACCCAAAGTGGCAGTTGTAATTTCGTCGGCCTGAGGCAAACGCGACCAAGTTGCGTGGGGTCGGAGTTCCTCCGGGGGGCGCGCGGCGCTCGATTGCGGGGTGGCGCAACGCGGTGGAGGGTCGGGCGATCGTGCGTGAAGGAAGGGGCTACTTCGTGCCGCGTGCAGGCTTCGTTTGAATGACAAGGACGAGAGTTGTTGCGGTGACATGTCGGTATGTGGGTGGCTTTTCTTTTTTGTTTTTTATTTAAATTTTAATTTCTGAATGTTCTAACACGCATTACTTTATCATACGAGGTATGTTTCACACGCAGATTCTTACGTTGGGATCGTATTAAAATTCTGGACATTTTGACGCTGGTTTGGACGAATTTTGAGACTGTTTGAATTTTGGGTTTAAATTGGATTTAAATTCAATTTCAATTCAAAAGTGAGTATTTTAACCCACTCACAATATCTAAAATTTCTTATGTTCGTTAAATTAAATTTATGATGTGATTAGAAATTTATTTATGACTTTTTAATATATTTTAATCATCATCACAGTTAATTTGATTTTATTTGAACTAAATCATTATTTAACTTATTATTGAATATAAATTGCCAGTTAAATACCTGTCATTGATAATCGGTTCTATATCGATATTTATTGACTGATTTGGATGATGATTATGATGGATGTTAATTGTTGATATTGGATGAATGGATGTTGTGTTTTATATCATTATAAACTGCAAGTTCACTATGGGTTGAAATGATACATACCCGAATGATCTATAGATTAAGGAAAGATCATTGTGGGTTGAAATGATAGATTCGAGCGATTTTATGAATGTTATTTATTTCGGGATAGTGGTTCCAAATGATATATAACCGTAAAATTTTAAATTGCGGATTGAAATGATAAATATCCGTATCACTTTACTATAACGACCCAGAATTTCTTTCATTTAAAATTCGTATATCTAATTGATTTTAAATTTTAATAAGTAATAATTGTAAGTTGAATAAATTATATTTTGAATATCTAGATTAATTGGATAATTAAATCGATAATTTAATATTTGAAATTATGGAAATAATTGGAATTTGGGTTTAATGTGATTAAATTTGATTTTTAAAGTTGTATTAAATCATATTGGAGTTATAATGATGTTATAGAACTTTTAAAATCGAATTAAAAGTTAAATTGTGAAAATTGAATATTTTAATATTTAATTGACGAGTAAAAATAGCCATTTTTCAAACAGTCTCGGATTTCGACGAAACCAGTTTCATCTGATCCGTAATGTTATATTATTGTATGATTTCAAATTTCTTGTCAATCGGATTTACGGTTTGTCCGAGGCAAGCTAAAACGCGTAGAAATCGATTCGAGAGAATTTTAAATTTAAATAATTCGATTCAAAAACTTACCTTTCAAATTTGATCGAATTGGCTCCCAATATATATTCCATTGCGTTCGTAATGGGGGTAAAACATTATAAATGCCCGGCGTCATGCTTCGTTTGGAGTTCGGAAAAAATTCGGGTGAATAGTGTTTTGCCATTTTTCTATAAAAGGACCTCAAATATTCACTTTTGCAATAAACCCTAACCCTAAAGCTTCAGGCGGCCATCTAAGTTTTTAATGGCCGAAAATTCGTCTTCTTTCTCCTCTAATATCTTCAAATCCATCAACAATTACGAGAAATCTTCAACTTACACGACGAGCCCTATAATCTCAACGGTGGAGATCGAAAATTAAGCTACGGATTGTCGGCAAATTGAGGATGCAGTCTTGCGTTCGAGCTTGGATTTCAAAGCATATATGCGATCGAGTCGCATGTGGTTCAGACCGTGGGTGAAGCTTGTGATGGCACAAGAAATGGAGGAGCTTGATCGTTGTAGAGGTGCTCGATGTGATGGGAAAATTCGTGAATGTTCGGCGGCTCATATGGGTTTTAGCGTGCGTATGCTAACCTGGGGAAGAAAGCAAATCAGGGCCCTGATTGAAGAAGAAAATCGCACGGCCAGATTCGATTTAGGTTAAAATATAAAATATAAATGGAAACTATTATATTTAAAAATCGTGTGAACTTTGTAATAACATAACTTTTTGATACAGGGTCGGAATTTGACGAAACAAATTGCGTCGGATTCGTATTGTCGAATACTACGTGATGGAGCTGAAATGGAGTTGATTAGAGCTAGTGAAATTTTTGGGTAAAATTAAACGCGCGTTTAATTTTATTCGAAATGAAACACTGCAACTGTATTTGAAGAAACACTGCAACTGTATTTGAAGCAAGGTGAGAACTTCTTACTCAATCGAAATTGTTTCGATTTTAATTTTGAATAGTTAGATTTTAAAATTTCTTGATTGTGTGATTGAATGATAGATTATTATCTGTTGTATTGAATGAGACCCTATTGCGCCGCATAATAGCGGATAATATTTCATATAAACCCATGTACCGCGATATTCCATATTAAAACAGGATTGGTATTGTGCTAACATCTGTGGATGCAGGGAAACAGGTTGGAGGAATCCAACTGGATTCCTCAACCGTATTAATTTATTTACATATATTGTGATATATTCTGTTATCATATGATATATGATGTTTTGGATGCCGTGATTGTTATATTTAGTGCTGTTGCAGCATTGGGCCTATTTTGGAAAATTAAAAGTGTTAAAGTGATGATTTTCAAATTTAAATGGATTTTAAAGTGATTTTTGAAAGTATACGTTTTATTGAAATTTGGAATTAATTCATTTTAAATAAATAAACGTTATAATTTTAATGTTATAAATTATGATTTTTGAGAAATATAGTTGAAAATTGATTTTTTGAAAATATGGAGTTAATGATTTTATAAAATAGTTTAAATAGAGATTTTTGAATTTATTTTAAAGCTTTATATATAGGATTTATGAAATTTGATCTTTATAAATCAAAGTGATGAAATTATAAAGGAATGTTGAGAATGTTTTAAAATGATGTTATAAATGGATTTTATAAAAGAATAGAATCTGGATTTGTGAAGTTATAAAAAGAATGAATTTGTAAATAGAGAATCATAAGTAATTTGTTTATAATTTGGATTTTGGCGTGTAAATGGGATATGGATAGAATCTGTTAATAAAGTGATTTTATAAATTGAAGTTGTTATAAAATATAAATGGAATTTATAAACATTGATTACAAATCTGAAATCGACTTATTTTGATAAGTTAATTATTATAGCTTATTAAAGGAGATACATCCACGATTTTGGATAGTTGATAATCCTTTAAATTAAAGTATGTAAAAGTGTAGAATTTGACAAACGATTTATATTCACGATTTGGACAGTGAATAATATATCAAACAAATGTTTTAGGAAGTGATCTTTTAAATAGAATTAAAATGATTTGAAGTTGTTTTAAAATGTGTTAAGGATCGAAAGCATAGATTTCAACATTCATTGTTGAAATAGACATTTTCAAGAAATAAGGAAATGGTGGACTATAACACTGTTGTTATAGTAAATGATTTTCGAAAGGATGTTTTATATAGTATTGGGATTTATATATCTACCTTAATTTCGAATCCCTATACTAGTGATTTTGGGTTGTAGTAACGATGTTTTACGCAACATTCGTTTTGACCTAAATAAATGTGTTTAAAGAGAAAGTTTTCCTTAAAGAATAAAATATAAATTTAATCGTGTTTTAAGTATATTGAATATTTTCTAAGTATTGAAAATAAATAGATTTGTGAATTACTTATTGTTAAATAAGTATTTGGGAATGATTTCCAGTGAAATTGAATAAATATTTAGAAATGTTTCCGCGTAAGGAAAATGATTTGAAATTTGTTTTCAAAAGTTGTAAAGGTGAAAACTGATTCGAAATTGTTTTCAAATGGTTGAAGTGTGGAAAATATATCTTGTAAAGATATTTTTGGAAAATAAGTAATTTGGGAAATTATTTGGGATTTGGCGATGCTATACTTATCAATTGATAGTTAAACAACCGACTATCAATATTTACCTTTAGATGGGTACTTGTTGTAATTGCTTGAATTTGAATGCTACACTTATTTTAAAAATAAGCGCTCGTTATTTGGTTTAGCCAACAGAGGACCTTTGTGTCCTAAATCCCATTCCGAATAATGATATGTCGTAATGGATAGCATTTGAAGACCGGTGTTGAAGACCGGATACTTTTGAAAACGGAAGGATACCGTCGAATGACTCTGCATCGCTGATCTTCGATATAGAGATTTTATCACCCTTTGTGATGGGAATTTCGGATGTGATTAGTGAATATCTGGATTGCAAGGGCTTCTTTTGGAAGTGCCTTCGGTTCCGTTCGATCCCGGAACGGAGTTGTATGGATGTGTGTCTGACGTTACAATTTGAAATGTAAAGCTGGTTTCTATCAAATACATTTATGTTGGTGGCAGAGAATTTATTCTCTTAGCTTAACACCCTTCTCTGAGACATACGAGCTCAAGGTTATGTAGTTGATGGTTACTAGTGATACATTCCCAAATTGGTAATGCGGCATAGAGAGTGCTGATGATCATTTGTTGATCAAAGCATGGCTTTTATGAAAAGCGTAGCTTTATGGACGAGACTTCGTCGGACTTCACACCCCGAAAATGGTCAAAACAGAAAAGATGCAGCAAGGTTATTAGGGGATAGCTCCCCCTTAGTGTATGTCATTTCCTTTTGGATAGAGGTGGTATTATGGTATGGAGCCCTGATATTTAACCTATGTTGTGCTGCAAACTTATTATTTTGTGGTTGTTGGTGAATCCCGGGATTTAGGTCGGTTACGACCGGGGGATGGCATATTCGTGTCAGTTGTTACCCAGCTAGGGGTAACCGGTTTTGTGTTGGCAGAGATTCGGTTAGGTTCTTAGGGCGTCTTTCCAAAGGCGTACCCATGTGGCAATGGGAAGTTCCTTGGCCTGACCATTTGTTGAAAATCCAAACTTCAATACACACCTTGTACGGTTTTAGTTGTATTACCCGCCATTTACTTGTGGTGGTCACCACTGTTTAGATGGCAGCTATAGTAGGCATAGCTCGGAATGTCTATGTTGGCTAAGATTTATATTACACTTTCGAAATGTTTTTCTACACTTCGCACTTACAGTAATAATATCAAAGAAAATTTCTCGTATCAAGCATGTTTGACTATCATAAGGAGAGATCTCCTCCGATTCTGCGTTTGCATTGTGTGTGTGCGGGAGGCCTTATGGTAGTTTCATTTTCTAAAAGCATTGTGAATCTAATTTAAATATTTCTTTGTTTGTTTTTAAAAATAAACTGTTTTAAGTTCTCACATCAGTCTCATGACTGACCTGAAGTTTATTGTTCTATTCCTAAACTCTGGTTGCCCATAATTTTCCATACGGGCAGTCTAGAGTTAGGTTATCGGTCATTCTGGAATTCAGGAGTTGCTGTGGAGATCAGGAGCAAGCTGGATGGCAAGGCGTATCAACTAGTATATAGTATTTCTTTTCCGCTGTTTGTTGTTGTAAACTCTGATAATGTAATGTAATGTGATGTATTGTAATAACTGATACAGTTCTTTTGATTTAAAAATTATTCATTTATCTATTATATGTTGTTCCGCTGCGATTGTGAGATTCTGATATTGTTTTTGTTGCTTTTTCTTTCTTTCTTCTTCTATCTTCTACCTCTTCTTTAACCCTAACGGTACGGTTTTTCTGCCTTCGATTGCTCGGTAGTCGATACAGTGGACGTATTAATGTCGATTTTCGTGAGTCGAAAATCCCGAACGTGATATTTGGTATCAAAGCATATGGTTAAGCGACAACCTTGGCTCTGTTAGGTGTTACTCGTTAGAGATAGAGTCAGCAGTACTCTAGAATGAGTGTGAGTGTAATAATAGATTTGAGCGCGTATTTGTTAGTAAATATAAAATTGTTTTGTATTGTGTTGACTTATCGGTTGATTGTTTATAGATTCTGGTTCGGTGCAGTCTAGCTAACTGTTTCGATAGGGGTTTCTAAACTCTTAAACGAGATAAACCGACATAGTATCATTTTGAATTGGGTAAAATGAATAATTTTACCTCGATTATATTTTGCATATAAAGTAAATAATTTTTCAGAAATTATTTAAGTGTATATAAATTGATTGTTTGGTTGTTGAAAATGTAAGAATATATATAAGTTAATTAAAAGAATAAATTGTATAAGCAAATGAATTATTAAGTATGGGATTATAATTAATGTGATTTACAATTGTGAAATAATCTTATATATAGTAAGTGAAACTATATGAATATATTTATAAATGTGAGTTGTAAATAAAAATGAATTTGAACTATGAATTGAAAATGTTGAATCATGTTTATTTTGGAAATTATTTTCCAAAATTAAAAGTTAAATAGTGAAACTTTATAAGAAAAGATTTATAAATGTGATTTATGAATAAAAGGAAAATTTTGAAAGAATTTAAAGCACTGGATTCACTACTGTTACTGGGAAATAATAGGGGTGATGACTGCAGCATCATCAGTATCATTTTCGAGTTTTTGTGTGATGGATTTACTACCATAGTAAATTGGAAATTGAAGTTTTGATGTGATAAACAAATTTGAAATTTAACTAAAGGAAAGATAAATAGAATTTACTCTAAAATTGGAATCTGAATTGGATTTAAAAGTAGAAATTTATATTAAGTTAAACAAATGGTGTTTGAAATGGAATATAACTCAAGTGATGTTGAATGAAGTGGATTTTAGTATCGAAGTAAAATAATGAAGTGGATTAAATGGTTGTGGACTTGATTTATATAAATGAAATTCAACCTTATTTGTTAAATGAATTAGCAATTGAATTAATGAATGAAATGAATGTAAATCAATTGAGTGTAAATAAATTGATATGAAAAATGGATGTAAGTGTTAATTCATTACAGCTAATTAAAAGTGATGAACCAAATTGAATGAATGTAAGCAAACTAAAGAAATTTGGTAATGTTGGATATACATTGATTGTTAGATTGTTGTTAGTTGATTGTATAGAAATCCATATGAAATTGAATCAGTGAAATTGAAAGCTAAAGTAATTAAAATCAAATTGGAAGTTAAGTGAATCTTAAATAGAATTGGAAGTGAACCAACTTGAATATAAATTAGTGAATGCAAACTAATTGAATATGAATAAATGAATGTTAGTAAAGTCCAATGTTAATAAATCAAATGTGATTAAATGAAAAACCAATTCATTGAATATTAATATGAAGTGAATGTATACTGATTTAGTTATTGATTGATTGGATAGATATTGGATGTAGTTGTATGATAGTTGGTTGATGGTTGAATTTGTTGCTTTTGTTGCATTTGCTATATTGGCATATGTAGTTGTCGTAGTGATATATTTTGTATATTGACATTATTTTCATATATAGATGTTTCTCATTGTTGTTGAGTGTTTAGTAGGTGTGGATTGTGCTTGCTTCGCATTTAGAGCTCGCTTTCACGCTATATTAGCCGTATATGCTCGCTAATAATATATAAAGTACATATCTCGGATTACATATCGTACTTTTACACTTTTTTCCCTGCGGAATGCCTCATTACTTTGATGAGATGTATATTTGTGATATATATGTTACCCTTTTTTTCGGATCGAGCCGCACAAAGGAGACTATAGCGAATATTCTGAAAATTTAAGGCGTGAGAATATTTTTGAGAAAATTGGAAAATTTTGAAAAGATAACTAAGTATGATTTAAAAACTTAGTAAAGTTATTGTAGGAAATTTAACTATGGATTTTGGGAAAGTTAAACACTCAAATGAATTTGAAATTTAATTTGAATAAATGGTTTTGAAAAGTTAATGGATTTCAAGACTTTTTCTTACTTGGTAATTTCGAGGACGAAATTCTTTTAGGGGGGAGGTTTGTAACGACCCAGAATTTCTGTCATTTGAAATTCGTATATTTAATTGGTTTTAAATATTAATAAGTAAAAATTGTAAGTTAAACAAATTATATTTTGAATATCTAGATTAATTAGATAATTAAATCGACAATTTAATATTTGAAATTATGGAAATAATTGGAAATTGGGTTTAATGTGATTAAATTTGATTTGTAAAGTTGTATTAAATCATATTGGAGTTAGAATGATGTTATAGAAGTTTTAGAATCGAATTAAAAGTTAAATTGTGAAAATTGAATATTTTAATGTTTAATTGACGAGTAAAAATAGCCATTTTTAAAATAGTCTCGGATTTCGACGAAACCAGTTTCATTGGATCCGTAATGTTATATTATTGTATGATTTCAAATTTCGTGTCAATCGGATTTACGGTTTGTCCGAGGCAAGCAAAAACGCGTAGAAACCGATTCGAGTGAGTTTTAAATATAAATAATTCGATTCAAAAACTAATCCTTCAAATTTGATCGAAATGGCTCCCGATATATATTCCATTGCGTTCGGAACGGGGGTAAAAAATTATAAATGCCAGGCAGCACGCTTCGTTTGAAGTTCGAAAAAAATTCTAGTGAATAGTGTTTTGCCATTTTTCTGTAAAAGGACCTCAAATATTCACTTTTGCATGCCACCTAAGTTTTTAATGCCGAAAATTCATCTTCTTTCTCCTCTAATATCTTCAAATCCATCAACAATTACGAGAAAACTTCAACTACAATGTTGAAGAGCACGACGAGCTCTATAATCTCAACGGTGGAGATCGAAAATCAAGCTACGGATCGTCGGCAAATTGAGGATGAACATCGTGCGTTCGAGCTCGGATTTCGAAGCATATACACGACCGAGTCACATGTGGTTCAGGCCGTGGGTGAAGCTTGTGATGGCGCACGAAATGGAGGAGCTTGATCGTTGTAGAGGTGCTCGATTTGATGCGAAAATTCGTGAATGTTCGGCGGTTCATATGGGTTTTAGCGTGCGTATGCTAACCTGAGGAAGAAAGCAAATCACGGCCCTGATTGAAGATGGAAAATGCACCGCCAGATTTGATTTAGGTTAAAATATAAATATAAATGGAAATTATAATATTTAAAAATCGTGTAAACTTTGTAATAACATAAATTTTTGATACGAGGTCGGAATTTGACGAAACGAATTGCGTCGGATTCATATTCTCAAATACTACTCGATGGAGCTGGATTGGAGTTGATTGGAGCTAGTGAAATTTTTGGGTAAAATTAAACGCGTGTTTAATTTTATTCGGAACGAAACACTGCAACTGTATTTGAAGCAAGGTGAGAACTTCTCACTCAATCGAAATTGTTTCGATTTTAATTTTGAATAGTTAGATTTAAAATTTCTTGATTGTGTGATTGAATGATAAATTATTATTTGTTGTATTGAATGGGACCCTATTGTGCCGCATAATAGCGGATATATTTTATATAAACCCATGTACCGCGGTATTCCGTATTGAAACGGGATTGGTATTGTGCTAACATCTGTGGATGCAGGGAAACGGTTGGAGGGATCCAACTGGATTCCTCAACCGTATTGATTTATTTACAGATATTGTGATATATTCTGTTATCATAAGATATATGATGTTTTGGATGCCGTGATTGTTATATTTAGTGCTTTTGCAGCATTGGGCCTATTTTGGAAAATTAAAAGTGTTAAAGTGATGATTTTCAAATTTAAAAGGATTTTAAAGTGATTTTTGAAAGTATACGTTTTATTGAATTTTGTAACTGATTCATTTTAAATAAATAAACTTTATAATTTTAATGTTATAAAAGTATGATTTTTGAGAAATATAGTTGAAAATTGATTTTTTGAAAATATGGAGTTAATGATTTTATAAAGTATTTTAAATAGAGATTTTTGAATTTATTTTAAAATCTTTATATATAGGATTTATAAAATTTGATCTTTATAAATCAAAGTGATGAAATTATAAAGGAATGTTGAAAATGTTTTAAAATGATGTTATAAATGGATTTTATAAAAGAATAGAATCCGGATTTGTGAAGTTGTAAAAAGAATGAATTTGTAAATAGAGAATTATAAGTAATTTGTTTATAATTTGGATTTTGGCGTGTAAATGGGATATGGATAGAATCTGTTAATAAAGTGATTTTATAAGTTGAAGTTGATATAAAATATAAATGGAATTTATAAACATTGTTTATAAATCTGAAATCGACTTATTTTGATAAGTTAATTATTATAGCTTATTAAAGGAGATATATCCACGATTTTGGATAGTGGATAATCCTTTAAATTAAAATATGTAGAAGTGTTGAATTTGACAAATGATTTATATTCAAGATTTGGACAGTGAATAATATATTAAATAAATGTTTTAGGAAGTGATCTTTTAAATAGAATTAAAACGATTTGAAGTTGTTTTAAAATGTGTTAAGGATCGAAACCATAGATTTCAACATTCATTGTTGAAATAGACGTTTTCGAGAAATAAGGAAATGGTGGACTATAACACTGTTGTTATAGTAAATGATTTTTGAAAGGAAATGTTTTATATAGTATTGGGATTTGTATATCTATCTTAATTTCGAATCCCTATACTAGTGATTTTGGGTTGTAGTAATGTTGTTTTACGCAACATTCATTTTGACCCAAATAATGTGTTTAAAGAGAATGTTTTCCTTAAAGAATAAAATATATACTTAATCGTGTTTTATTTATATTGAATATTTTCTAAGTATTAAAAATAAATATATTTGTGAATTACTTATTGTTAAATAAGTATTTGGGAATGATTTCCAGTGAAAATGAATAAATATTTGAAAATGTTTCCGCGTAAGGAAAATGATTTGAAATTTATTTTCAAAAGTTGTAAAGGTGAAAAGTGATTTGAAATTGTTTTCAAATCGTTGAAGTGTGGAAAATATATCTTGTAAAGATATTTTTGGAAAATAAATAATTTGGGAAATTATTTGGGATTTGGCGAAGTTGTATGTATCAATTGATAGTTAAACAACCGACTATCAATATTTACCTTTAGATGGGTATTTGTTGTAATTGCTTGAATTTGAATGTTACGCTTATTTTAAAAATAAGCGCTCGTTATTCGGTTTAGCCGGGAGAGGACCTTTGTGTCATAAATCGCATTCCGAATAATGATATGTTGTAATGGATAGCATTTGAAGATCGGTGTTGAAGACCGGATATTTTTGAAAACGGAAGGATTACCATCGAATGACTCTGCATCAGCTGATCTCCGATATAGAGATTTTATCACCCTTTGTGATGGGAATTCCGGACATGATTAGTGAATATCCGGATTGCAAGGGCTTCTTTTGGAAGTGCCTTCGGTTCCGTTCGATCCCGGAACGGACTTGTATGGATGTGTGTCTGACGTTGCAATTTGAGGTGTAAAGCTGGTTTCTATCAAATACATTTCTGTTGGTGGCGGAGAATTTATTCTCTTCGCTTAACACCCTTCTCTGAGACGTACGAGCTCAGAGGTTATGTAGTTGATGGTTACTAGTGATACATTCCCAAATTGGTAATGTGGCATACAGAGTGATGATGATCATTTGTTGATCAAAGCGTGGCTTTTATGAAAAGCTTAGCTTTGTGGACAAGACTTCGTCGGACCTCACACCCCAAAAATGGTCAAAACAGGAAAGATGCAGCAAGGTTATTAGGGGATAGCGCCCCCTTAGTGTATGTCATTTCCTTCTGGATAGAGCTGGTATTATGGTATGGAGCCCTGATATTTAACCTATGTTGTGCTGCAAACTTATTATTTTGTGGTTGTTGGTGAATCCCGGGATTTAGGTCGGTTACGACCGGGGGATGGCATATTCGTGTCAGTTGTTACCCAGCTAGGGGTAAGCCGGCCTTGTGTTGGCAGAGATCCGCTTAGGTTCTAGGGGCGTCTTTCCAGAGGCGTATCCATGTGGCAATGGGAAGTTCCTTGGCCTGACCATTTGTTGGAAATCCAAACTCCAATACGCACCTTGTACGGTTTTAGTTGTATTACCTGCCATTTACTTATGGTGGTCACCACTGTTTCGATGGTAGCTATAGTAGGCATAGTTCGGAATGTCTATGTTGGCTAAGATTTATATTATACTTTCGAAATGTTTTTCTACACTTCACACTTATAGTAATAATATCAAAGAAAATTTCTCGTATCAAGCATGTTTGACTATCATAAGGAGAAATCTCCTCCGATTCTGCGTTTGCATTGTGTGTGTGCGTGGGAGGCCTTATGGTAGTTTCATTTTCTAAAAGCATTGTGAATCTAATTTAAATATTTCTTTGTTTGTTTTTAAAGATAAACTATTTTAAGTTCTCACACCAGTCCCATGACTGACCTGGAGTTTATTGTTCTCTTCCTAAACTCTGGGTGCCCATCATTTTCCACACGGGCAGTCTAGAGTTAGGTTATCCGTTATTCTGGAATTCAGGAGTTGCTGTGGAGATCAGGAGCAAGTTGGATGGCAAGGCATATCAACTAGTATATAGTATTTCTTTTCCGCTGTTTGTTGTTATAAACTCTGATAACGTAATGTAATGTGATGTAATGTAATAACTGATGCAGTTCTTTTGATTTAAAGATTTTTCATTTATATATTATATGTCGTTCCGCTGCGATTGTGAGATTCTGATATTGTTTCTGTTGATTTTTCTTTATTTCTTCTTCTATCTTCTACCTCTTGTTTAACCCTAACGGTACGGTTTTCCGGCCTTCGATTGCTCGACGGTTGACACAGTGGACGTATTAATGTCGACTTTCGTGAGTCGAAAATCCCGAACGTGACATTTTCCCTAGGGTAAAGAAGTATATACGGACACCGGATTGGTTAAATTAAATGATTTTAAAATCCTTAATTTTCGAATGGAATTAAATGATATTATGAAGTAAAATTTGTTTTGTATAAATTGAAGTATTTTGGAAAATCAGGTTTTATGTTGAAATGTGAATTGGCTTAAAAGGAATTGTTTAAAGAAACTAAATTGAAATGGTCTGATTTTGTTGAAATGAAATAAATAGTTTTAAATTGATGTAAATTCCAAATTCATGTTTTCAAATATAAACTGTTTTAAATTATATTATTTTTAAGATTTTAATATTTAAGATTTTCAGATTTATAAACTATTTTAACCTATATTAACTGTATTAAATCAATTTAACCTATTTTAAACCATTTAAATTATTTTAAAGCTAATTAAGCCATTTTAACTTATATTAAATCTAATTAATCTATTTTAATCTATTTAATCTATTTTAATTATATTTAATCTAATATAAATCTATTTAACTATCACAAATGAACTTAAAAGTATTTACTATAATTAAACTGTTTAGAGCATTTTAACTATTTAAACTAATTTCTAAATTTACAAACTAAGTATGTGGAAGAGTTTATATTCATTTCAATTGGTTTAAAAAGAGAATAAGGTCAAATGACGTTATAACCTAAGTTGGAATTTTGAATGTTATAATAAATTGAAATGATGATTTTGAGGCAAGGACTTAACTTGTTTTGGATATATGATTTTTGGAAGAAATATAATTTGAAAGTGTTATAGTTTTGAGAACATGATATTTTGATATAAATTGTGAATTTGACCTTGAAAGAAAATATCATTATCGAACTATGATTTCAAAGGCGAATATGATTTTCAAAAGTAAGTAATGATTTGGAAAGTGATATGGTTTGAATTGAATATGATATATTTATATCAATTAAAAATGATTTTGGAAATGTAAAAGAACTATCCGGTGTGTAATAAGCGATTGGTTGTCAAAGAGACCGGGATCGGATGTTGTCATACTCTCTACCAATACGAAAACCACTTTGACAACTGTATACACGATGGAGATTCCCGAATGAAGTAGGATGGTGGCGACGATCCTGTATGAGGTATATACGTGGACCCGACTCCCGTGAGTTGGCTTAAGGTGGCTAATACATGAGCAATTGATGGGTCAAGTGACGTCATTCCTCCGATCGGGCACACTCCATCGATACTATATTCTGACTTTTGATTTATTTGGTGGCCACCCTTTGATTTTTACTTGGGAGTTTGTTTCTAGATAGGCGGTAGTTGCGGCTATGCGTTACCAACAGTCCGGAAGTGTAATTGGTATATCTACGTTGGCATTGCTTAGTTGTGCCATGTCACCTACCCTTGCATGCTTTCTACGAGTTTATTTTATGTCGTACTGTGGGGTATCCTCTAGCGGCCACAGTTTACGGGGAGTTACGGTACTATATAGACTATTGACGTTATAAAATGTGTTAAGGGGGAAAATGTTACGCCTTAACGCTATTTTAATACTTTTACTTTACGGTAGACATATTATAATAGAGTATTGTACTACATATTAGATGGTTTAACGGATCCTTAGGGGATGTGAATCCCGAGCGTCTCATAAATTACTGCACTCACGTTAGACACTGGATAGAAGATGTCAAACCCTGTAAACATCTCTGACGCCGTTTCACTCATATTTATTTACCATTGATTTAACTTATATAAGATCTTTTAGTTCTGACTCGAGTGTTTTGTCTTTTAAATTTGCTAGGGTCAGCCTGAGCATTTTAGGTTTGAAGACCTTATTTCTGGAGGACGATGAAGAAGATATTATCA
The DNA here is from genome assembly GCA_030765085.1 of Allium cepa. Lineage (NCBI taxonomy): Eukaryota > Viridiplantae > Streptophyta > Magnoliopsida > Asparagales > Amaryllidaceae > Allium > Allium cepa. Next base: position 183,101,514 of record CM060940.1, read on the forward strand.
TTATTCACCATACTGTTCCACTACATCACATTGTTTCGCTGCATTATTATTTATTATTCTCTAGTATGTGTAACTCTGATTCGGCATTGTATTAGTATAATCAAATGTTTTGTAAACAACTTCATGAGCTGTTATTTGATTATTATATTTTGTCATTCCACTGCGAGATTCGGTTTTGTTTTTTCTTTCCCTGCTTTTCTTATTCACCCCAACAACAATCCGCTCTTTTGTATGGTTTGAGTCTGACATGTGTGGTTTATCATCGATTTAAACTGTCCAAAAAGGCGGGATGGTACAGTTGGTATCAGTGCTTTGGTTTAGTGATAAACTTTAGTTTTGTGGGGTCTGACGCTTTGTTAATAGGGTAGCAATACCATAATGAGTCCCTGAGTGTATATATATGAGAGAGCGTATTTGTTAGTGTTATAAAAAGGTTTTTGTATTGTGTTAATTTGTTCCGTGTTGTGTTTATATATTCCGGTTGGTGCATTGGACGTTATGACATCAATAGGGATTTCTAAACACTAATAGGACAGATCGACACAACATTTGTTTTGAAATACAGGTAAATGAAATAATTTTACCTATTGTATATTTTTTGTATATAAAACAATAAATTTTATAAAGGATATATTTGGTTGTCATATATTGATTATTTGGTAGTGATATTTATAAATATTGGTTGAAAATGAAATAAATGAAATTGAAAATTTAGAACTTAAGTTCCGGGGTTTTGAAAATTTCTTTTGAATGATTTTGGAATATAATAATAATATTATTATTTGGAATTATTTTATGATATAGATATTTGAATATGATTTGAAAGAATTGTTTCAAAAAAATCTAAAAGAAATAAGTTCTGTACTCCCCTCTCTGTGGGAAGACGGTTGTAGTAGTAACTATACAATTGTTTGATAAATAATTCTTGATTTTAATTATTAATTATGATTTGTTTTATATAAAATATTGCTATATATATATATATAAATGATTTGAAGTGGGACCTGGCATTTTATTCTTAAACTTCTATGAATTAGGGATTTTAATTAATGGAATGGAATCTAACTAATTTATAATTTGAACCTCTACATGAAATAAGAGATTAAATGCTAGGTTATAAATGAAATTACAGAAAGTTGAAATTTGTAACCTATAAACAAAGGATATGTTTATTGAACACTAAATTAATTAAAAGAAATGAGATAAACTTGTGTAACTTTCAATTGAAATCTTAAAGACATATTTATAACTTACAATTATAAAAGTTGAAATGTTAAAAGAATATGTAATGGAAAATTTTACAAGTAAAGCTTAGGTAATGGAAGTGTTCGATGAAACTTACTTTTATAAATAAGGAATTTGATATTAAAATAGTTATAAACTTGAGTTAAAATTCTAATACTACTAATTAAGTGAAATAGAAAATGAGTAATGTTAGTAAAGTGTTTTGAACTTAAATTAATGTAGGAATTATTTGCAATCAAAGTAAATAACAAAAATGAATGTAATGCAATAAAGAAATTGACATGATATGAATAAATGAAAATGAATTCTTGTAAGTAATAAATGAGAATAAATGAAATAAACACTAAATGAATGAATGTGAATAAAATTTTATAAGAGGTAAATGTAAGTTAAAGAAATAATCCTTGTATGAATAAAAAAAACTGTAAGTGTTGTGAAAGAAATTTAATAAGAATAACTCAACTACATTGTGGATTATTGTTGTTTTGGTTTATGGGTTGTTTGGGATATGATACTTCTAATTGTTTGAATGTATGAATAATCTGTTGAGTTTTATCTAAGACTGTTGAGTAAATGGTATGCTTAGTACTTTATTTGTCATTCTATGCAATATAAAATTATCTTAACCAGGACAAACTATTTGTTTTGGTTGATATGGACGGATAATTGATTTATATTGATTTCATATGATGACTGTATGTTGGTTGCAAGTGATTGTTGTTTACATTGATTTGTTTCTTAGTGGTTGAAACAACTTTAAATATTTCATTTTATATAATTATTAACTCCTTTTGGATTATATAAGTGAAATACATGTTATGGAAGAATTGTTACTGCTTTTGGTTTCATAATTAAGCGTTGTTTGCCCGACAAATAGGTACGTTCTCGGATTACGGGTTTTCTAGCGATATGATATTGTTTTTTCCGCCGCTGGGATATATTATTCTGAAAAGTTATGATATATATTGTTTTATCTATATTATAATTTCTTCCGAGCCTCTCCTTACAAAGGAGACTCTGTCCAAAAAAATTTGTAAATTTTGGAATTAGAAAATTTTATGAAATATTTTCCAAAATTTTATTAGTTGAATTATAAAAAGATTTAATGGTTATAAATTGGTATACTTTTTTTAAATTATTTGACTTTGTAAATTTTTTTGTTTATAAATTCAACATTTTGAATAAGATATATGTATTTCTTAATTCCTTCTTTTCCCTTCTTTTTCTTTTCGGGGACGAAAAGTTTTGAGTGGGGAAGAGTGTAACGACTCATAATTTTCGATGATTTAAATTATTAATTTAATAAGATTTTGGTAATTAAATTTGGAAGAAATAAAAAATCTGTAATTTGATAATGAAATAAATACTGAAATGAAGTAACATATGATAATTAAAGCTAATAATTAACAATTTGAATGAAATTACAATTAATTGAAATAATGTAAATTGTTATACTTGGTTATAAATTGATATAAGAAAACAAATGCAAACATTAAATTAATAAATGATATAGTATGAAATAAATGACCATTGAATAAAATTTGGGTTATATAAGAATTGTAACATTTTTTTGTGAATAATGAATTCATAAGTTTGATTAAAAGTTATAGTAACGATGGTCGTAGGTTACCTGTTTATTTGGTCTATTTAATTGAAATGGGAAATAAATTAAAATTAAATGAAATTTAATGTTACATTAATGAGATTTAGACAAAAATTGCAAAATGTAAATGTAATAGAATGAGTGGGAATGTAAATTTACTGATAAGGTAATAATTGAGTTAATAAAAGAATGAAACCGTGATAAATAATTAATTGGGACTTTAAAATTTTTAATTTATGTGTAAATTTGAAAAAATCAAATATAATGGAAATTTAACTATAAATACAAATAAAAGATGGAAACTGGAATATATTAATGTAATAAAATGTGAAACAAGTGTTAACTGTGTTAAAGAGTAATAGTGGATTTAGTATAAAGATTGAAATCAAATAAAAATAATTTATTGGAATTAAATTATAATTAATAGGATTTATGGCAGTTGTAATCAAACACTGTAAATTTTGAAATAGTCAATAATGAATTGATATAGATATTTGTTTTAGAGGATTATAAATTTATAAGTGATTTTAGGTGATAGAAATTTTGAATTATAAAATTTGAATTGAAACTCGATTTAATTAATTTAATATTAATTTATTTATTTAATTGAAAGATAGCCATTTTGGCCATTGACTCGGATTTCGACGAAACGAGTTTCATCGGATCCATAACGGTGAATTATTATCTGATTTCAAGTTTCGTAATGATCGGACCTATCGTTTGATCGTACGGGCTCGAAACGCCTAGAAATCAATTAAATAAAATTCAATTGAAATCAATTTGAAATAAGCTGATTTTAACATAACTTCTTCTTACGATGGAATTAGGACTTGAAACATGTTTCATTGAGTTTAAAATATTTGAAAACATTTATTTTGATATATAGGTTGACCCATTTTCGCTCCGGAGTCGAAATGGGCTTTTCGGGCCGTTTATCATTCAATCAATTGGTCCATTCTTTATGTTTCAGCTTTGCCTATGAATATCCTGTTATAAACTAGGTTGTTTCTATTCTGATTTATCTGTATGAAATTTTTTCTCAACTGCTCATTCCATTGGTAGACAAACCCTAATTTCTAATTCCATTTTCAAATCAAATTCAATTCCAAAATTAAACTCCTCCACAAACAGTATCGAATTATATATCGATTTGAAGCTCTCGACGAGCGCATCTCACATATGTAATTCATTTTCCAATTTTAACCATGATTTATCCAAAAATCGAAGAAAAAACCTCGGCCGTTCATTGAGTCACGATCAACTTTGCATGATCGTCGATTTAAATGTACAGCTTTGTAGAGGGGACTGAGGGAAGTGCATCTGTATGATTGGTTTTGCAAGTTGACGGTCGGATTATCGTCGACAATTGATTAGGGTTTTAACCTAAAGTGGACGCTGTAGTTTCGTCGGCCCGAGAGAAACTCGACCAACTCGCATGGGGTCGGAGTTCCTTCGGGGGGCACGCGGCGCTCGGCTACGTGGTGTCGCGACACGGTGGAGGGACGGCGATCGGGCGTGAAGGAAGAGGCTGCTTCGTGCCACGTGCAGGCTTTGTTCGAACGACAGGGACGAGAGTTGTTGCGGTGATGTGTCGGTATGTGGGTGGCTTTTCTTCTTTCTTTTGTTTTTTAATTTAAATTTTGATTTCTGAATGTTCTAGCACGCATAACTTTCTCATAGGAGGTCCATTTCATGCACGGTTTCTTGCATTGGGACGTATTAAATTCCGAACATTTTGATGCATGTTTGGACGAATTCTTAGACTGTTTGCGTTTTGGGTTTAAATTGGATTTAAATTCAAAGGTGAATGTTTTAACCCACTCACAACTTCTAAAATTTCTTATGTTCGTTAATTTAAATTTGTGATGTGATTAGGAATTTATTTATGACTGTTTGATATATTTTAATCGTCATCTTGGTTAATTTGAATTTATTTCAATTAAATCGTTATTTAATTTATTATTGAATATAAATTGCCAGTTAAATACTTGTCATCAATTAACAGTTCTATATTGATATTTATTGATTGATTTGGATTATGGTTGTGACGGATGTTGATTGTTGATATTGGATGAATGGATCTTGTATTTTATATTGTCATAAACTGCAAGTTCACTATGGGTTGAAATGATACATACCCGAATGATCTATATGTTGAGGAAAAATCGTTATGGATTGAAATGATAGACTCGAGCAATTTTATGGATGGTGTTTGTTTTGGGATTGCGGTTTGAAATGGTACATAATCGTAAAATTTTAAATTGCAGATTGAAATGATAAATATCCATATCGCTTGACCGTAGGGTAGAGAATTATGTACGGACACCGGATTGGTTAAATAAATGATTTTAAAATACTTAATTTTTGAATGGAATTAAATGATATTTTGAAGTAAAATTTGATTTGTATAAATTGAAGTATTTTGGAAAATCAAGTTTTGTGTTGAAATGTGAATTGGCTAAAAAGGAGTTGTTTTAAGAAATGAAATTGATATGGTCTAATTTTGTTGAAATGAAATAAATAGTTTTAAATTGATATAAATTACAAATTCATGTTTTTAAATATAAACTGTTTTAAATTATATTATTTTTAAAATTCTAAATTTTTAAAATTTTAGATTTAAAAACTATTCTTACTTATATTAACTGTATTAAATCAATTTAACCTATTTTAAACCATTTAAATTATTTTAAAACTAATTAAACCATTTTAACTTATATTAAATCTAATTTATATATTTTAAGCTATTTAATCAATTTTAATTACATTTAATCTAATTTAAGTCCATTTAACTGTCATAAATCAGTTTAAAAGTATTTACCTATATTAAACTGTTTAAAGCATTTTAACTATTTAGAGCTATTTAATCTAATTTCTAAATTTCCAAACTAAGTATGTGGAAGAGTTTATATTCATTTCAATTGGTTTAAAAAGAGAATAAGGTTAAATGACGTTATAACCTAAGTTGGAATTTTGAATGTTATAATAAATCAAAATGATGATTTTGATTTATGGACTTAACCTGTTTTGGAAATATGATTTTTGGAAGAAATATGATTTGAAAGTGGTATAGTTTTTTAGAACATGATATTTTGATATAAATTGTGAATTTGACTTTGAAAGGAAATATAACTATCGAACTATGATTTCAAAGGCGAGTATGATTTCGAAAGTAAGTAATGATTTCGAAAGTGATATGGTTTGAATTGAATATGATATTTTGATATCAATTTTGAAATGATTTTGGAAATGTATAAGAACCATCTGGTGTGTAATAAGCGATTGGTTGTCAAAGAGAGCGGGATCGGATGTTGTCATACCCTCTGCCAAAACCGAAAAGCACTCTTACAACAATATATGCGGTGGAGATTCCAGAATGAAGTAGGATGGTGAAGATCCTATATGAGGTATATACGTGGACCCGACTCCCATAAGTTGGCATAAGGTGGCTAAAACAGGAGCAATTGACGGGCCAAGTGAGGTCATTCCTCCGATCGGGCACACTCCATCGATGCTATATTGTGACTTTTGACTTATTTGGTGGCCACCCTTCGATTTTTACACGGGAGTGTGTTTCGTGTTGGGCGGTAGTTGAGGTTATGCATTACCAACAGTCCGGAAGTGTAATTGGTACATCTACCATGGCATTGCCTAGTTGTATCGTGTCACCTACCGTAGCGCGCTTTCTACGAGTTTGTTTTGTGTCATACCTATGGGGTATCCTCCGGCCGCTCCAGTTTACGGAGAGTTGCGGTACTATATAGACTATTGACATTATAAAATGTGTTAAGGGGGAAAATGTAATACCTTTACGCTATTTTAATACTTTTACTTTACTATAGATATATTATAATAGTGTATTGTACTATATCGTTCATAGTTTAACGGATCCTTAGGAGATGTGAATCCCGAGCATCTCTTAAGTTACTGCACTCACGTTAGACACTGGATATGAGATGTCAAACCCCGTAAATATCTCTAACGCCATTCCACTCATATTTATTTACCATTGATTTAACTTACATAAGATCCTTTAGTTCTGACTTAAGTGTTTTGTCTTTTCAATTCGCTCGGGTTAGCCTGAGAATTTCAGGTTTGAAGACCTTATTTCTGGAGGACGAAGACGAAGATATTATTATTATTATTTACTATATTGTTCCACTGCATCACATTGTTCCGCTGCAATATTATTTATCATTCACTGGTATGTGTAACTCTGATTCTACATTGTATTAGTACAATCCAATGTTTTGTAAACAACTTCATGAACTGCTATTTGATTATTATATTGTCATTCGCTGCGAGATTCTATTTTTTTTTTCTTTCTCCGCTTTTATTATTCACCCTAATAACAATCCGCTTTTATGTATGTTTTGAGTCTGACGTGTGTGGTTTATCGTCGATTTAAACAGTCCAAAAAGGTGGGATGTTACAAGTTACTTCAACTCAAGTCATCAGTAGCAACTGTGGTAGACAAAATCCAGATAGAGGTGTATCTCACTATAGGAGCAAATATCTCATTACTCTCTATTCTCTTCCTCTGTAAAAGCCCATTTGCAGCAAGTCAAGCTTGTATCTTCCAACATCCTTCATCTTGAACTCTCAATTGCAACTTACTTATAGCTTGGCTTCCCCGAGGAGATGGTATCAAATTCAAATTTTTGTACTTCTTCAATGACTCTAGCACCTCTTCATAATGCAAATATACTTTGAGCTATCATTCAACTTCATGACTTCTTCAAGGTCAAATCGCTCATCATGAATCGCATGTAGTGCTTAGAAAAACTAAGAATTTCCTCTACATAACAACATACAGGACTATTAATGGAGTCCAAAAAACGCTATAAAAGGCTTTAATAGTGTTTTTAATGATGTTGTACAACATGCCATTAAATGTCAGGGACCTACCATGGCATTAAAAGAAACACCGTCAAAAGATTGGTTTTAATAATTTATGCTACAAGACGCTATAATAGCATTTTCCAGTTGATGTAAAATATTTTTCACATTTTCTCAATGCTATGTTTAGTTTTTTTGCATTTTACCCAATGCTTTCATTGCTTTTTATGGCATTTCCAACCCATTTTAACTAGCATTTAAAGAATATGGTTAAAGGACATAGCCGCATTTTTAGGTACTCTATATAACAATATGTTATAATAGACCCAAAGCTACACAAAAAAACATTGTGAAAAGCTAAAAAATTTATAGCATTTCATAAACATTATTGTTTATTTTCTCCATCATATCAAAAATGCTATGTAGGCTTTCCATAGCATACCAAAAACGCCGTTGTGGTCTTTCTATAACATACCAAAAGATTTGATTTTCTTTATCCCCGCTTAAGTTTACAATTTCTTTCTATGCATTAGAATATCTAACAGTAAGATATATTTGCCTTGATTCATGAACAATTCAATCAACTCAAACAACAATAATAGAAAACTTTTGATAATTAAAGCATATCATATATTATATGTAATCCAAATTACACCAAATTCAATATTATATATAATATTTCATAGCCGATACTTTTTAAACAAACATGATTATAGTACCACTGTAACGATCCCGCTTTTAAATCAAATTTAAATTGGTGATTAACATTAATTTTGGAATTTAATTATGAATTAATTTTAATTTTTCAAGAAAAATAAGATTAGTGTTTGAATATATATATGAATAGATTGTAATTTGAATTTGAAATTCAAATATAAATATTTTAAAAATAAATTGAATTTGAAACTAATATATGTATGATTTTTATTAGTTATTATTTAGTTTTAGATTTTATTCTCTAAAATTATATAAAGATTAAATACGGAAATGTATTTAATAAAGATATAAAATTATATTAATAACATATATATATAAAATGTAAACTAAATATAATACAATATATAAATTATATAAAAACATATTCTCATGCAAAAATACAAGTGTGAATTAATAAGACATACAAATTACAAATGTGAGTTAAGTAAGACATGTAATTAACAAGTGTTAAAATAAGTTGAACATGAAAATTACAAGTTTCAAAAGTTTTAATATTCTTTTATTTTAAAAAATAATGGAAACAAGATTATATAAACCACTCTAACTTTTCTCTTCTCATTTCTTTGATAATATTCAAAAATTAAAGGAACTCAAATCAGCAAATTTAAAATCAAAACCTAAGAAAATTAAAAAGTTCAAGCCTGTAAGTTTAAACCAGAAATCAAAATAGAAAAGAAAATTCAAAGATAAAAAGATCAAGTGAAGCTAGATCATCTCAATATCAAAGAAAATTCAAATATTCAACTCAGAAAATCAAGAACAGTTTCAACTCAAGAACAAGTTCAATTCAAATCAAATAACAAGGCACATCAAAACCCAAAAACATTTTCAAGTTTTTAAGTTCCAGCTTCTTTGTTTCTAAATAAAAGGTGAGTAAATTTACTTTTGAAATAATCTTTGACTTGATATGGTGATTTATGTTGAAGTGAAGCTTTGAAATATGGTTGCATGTATACAAAAAATGAATATATACCTGTGCATGTCTGGTAACAGGCATATTGCCTCTGTGTTGTTTACAGGTTTTCAAAACCTGTTTCAAAATTCAAATTATCTTCCTCTAATTCTCGTTTGGTTTAAAGATCTAAACGAAACTTGTTTGTATAATCAAGATCTAAGTTTAAAAAATATTTTTGAGAATAATTTGTTTAATTTTATCAGGAAAATTTAATTATATAGTAAAACTTTAAAAACATGTCAAATTCGTTTCCCGTGATTTCTTAATTCACCTACATTAACATGTTCGTCTTCATAAACCTTGAATTTTAAAAATAGAATCAAGATTTTAGTGTCTTATTGATTGAGAAATTCGAGGTTGAACGGTTTTGGGTTTTGTGGCGAATTCTGATGATCGGTGAAAGTTGTGGTCTCGTGTTCGCCACTGAGGGTGGCCTGGAGGTTGGCGTACCTAGGAAAAATACTAGGTGGATTTTTCAACCACCGTGGTTGCTGGACGTTGATGATCTAGGGTTTTAACCCAAGTTTGTCTTGTGCTCGGAATTCTAGTTGCTACTTCATCTTCAGTGGACCGGAGGTGTTCGGAGCTGGAGGAATCGTTGCGTAGTTAGTCGACGCAGCTTTGGACATAGTCGCGTGACATCTTATGGCCGTAAGTGGCAATACGAGGTGATCTTTGGTGGTCTGGTTTTTTTCCAGTAATGCTCCAGGTTGCTCGATTTCGATTTTCATGGGAGTTCGTCGATCTGGGTGGTCTAGGGCTTGAGTAGATCATCGACGACTTATTGGTGACGGCGCGGTTGATCGAAGTTCGTCAGAGCACCTATGCATGCACACGATATCAAATTCATGTCGGTAGCTTGTATTTAAGGAAGAAAGATTGTTGCCTCGAAGTCGTTCTCAGGAAATGGGCTTGTCGTCTCGAAGTAGCATGCGAGTGGTTAACAGGTCTCACAGGTTTAAAGTTTTAAAATAAAATAGAAGAAAATAAAAGAATGGAAGTTTTTCTCGGGGATGGTCTCAGGGGAAAGACGAGATGACCCGGATTTTATCTCGGGTATGTGAGATTTCAGTTTTCAAATTTTAAAACAAATTCAAGTTTAAAACATTTTTAACTCATTCTTTTAAAATGATCATTTTATTTAAAAATGGGATTGGTAAAGGTTTTAAGTAAGTTATTTTCAAATAATTAAGTTTTATTTATTTAATCATGTGATCACTATTCATAAATTAATTCTTAATTTATTTTAAATAAATAATGAAACTACAGAGTTAATTAAAAAGAAATGTTTTCGATTATTAATTAACTTAAATATCTTAAGTTAATTTATGTGTTAATGATGATCAATTTCAAGGTTTATTAATTAAAGATTTTAATGATAATTAAGTAGTTAATTAAAATAAATGATTTATCTTTTAATTAATTAAAGTTTTAAGTAATTAAAGATTAATTAATTAATGAAAGTAATTAAAAGATAATTACTTAAAGGATGATTAATTAATGATAGTAATTAAAGATTAATTAATTAATGTATTAATTGATGATTAAAGGTTAATTAAATAATGATTTAAAGGTTAGTTAAATAATGATTAAAGATTAATTCATTAAATAATTAAGGATTAATTAATCATTAATTAAGGATAATTAATCATTAATTAAGGATAATTAATGAAAGTGATTATGTGATTAATTAATTATAATTAATTAAAATAATTGTAATTACTTAAATTAAGCAGGACATAAGAATAATTAAAGCAGTTAATTTAATTTATTTGAAGTTAAATTGAATTAACTGGGAATTGAACGACTAATTCATCTTGCTTATAGATGGTTGGATTATTATAGAATGCCTTTGATTGGTTGATATCTCTGATATGTGATTGTGATACTTTATGATATGAATTGTTTTGTGTTAAGCTGTGACATCTGTGATATATTTCTGTGTGATTGTGAACTTCTGAATTGAAGTAAAATTGTTGGCCTTTAAACTGCATTTGAATTTCGATGCGGCCGGGGTCGGATTCTAGATGGTTATCCGAAAACCACATCTAATCTTAATGGCGAATCTTTTGTGACTTATATATCCACGTGTTTTAAAAATAAGTGCTTCTTATTCAGTTAAGCCAGGAGAGGACATTAAGTCATAAAACCCATCCGTATAATGATATGACGAAATGGGAGTGCATTTGAAGACAGTGGTTGAAGACCTGGTATTTTCAAGAACGAATGGATTACCTGTCGATTGTCTCTACACTGAATTGCTCTGGTATAGAGATCTCCATATGTGATGCGAAGTCCGATCGGGATTGTTGATATTCGGATTTTCAAGGACATCTTTCTTTATTGGACGATGTGCCTTCGGTTCCATTCAGACCCAGAATGGACATGTTGGATGTATGTCTGACATTACACTTTGAGATGTAAAGCTACTTTCTATCGAATACATTTCTGTTTGGTGGAGGAGAATTTATTCTCTTAGCTTGACACCTTCTTTGAGACGTACGAGCTCAGAGGTTATGTAGTTGATGGTTATTAGTGATATATTCCCAATTTGGCAGTGTGGCATGCTAAGTGCTGATCATTTGTTGATCGAAGCATGGATTTTGTGAAAAGAGTAGCTTTGTGGGACGAGACTTCATCGAACCTCACACCCCGAAAATGGTCGAAATAGGAAAAGATGCAGCAAGGTTATGGGGGTCGCACCCCTCAGGGCATGTGCATTTCCTTCTGGATAAAAAGTGGTATTTTAGTATGGAGCCTAAATAATTTGATTATGTGGTTGTTGGTGTTAAGGGCCCTCGCTAAAAGTCGGTTACGACCGGGGGACGGCATACTCGTGACAGTTAGTTACCTAGTTACAGAGATGACCCGGCCTTGCGTTGGCAGAGAGCCAGTTAGGTTCATGGGGCGTCCCTCCGGAGGCATAACCTTTTGGATAAAGGAAATTCCTAAGCCTTGGCCATTTGTTGGAAATCCAATCACTAAATACGAGCCATGTACGGTTTTAGTTGTAGAACCTTCCATTTAACATGGTAGCTATAGTAGGCATACTATAATTGTACGTATGCTGGCTAAGATTAATATTATACTTTCGAAATGTTTTCTACACTATGCACTAATAATAATATTAAAAGATTTTTCTTGTTTCAAGCATGTTTGACTATCACAAGGAGAAATCTCCTCCAAGCGTGCGATTGCATTGTGTGTGTGCCGGGAGGCCTTATGGTAGTTTCATTTTCCAAAAGCTTGAACGATTTTCTTTTTGTAAATTGTTTTTGTCAAACAACTGTTTTATTTACTCATACCAGTCCCACGACCGACCCGGAGTTTATTGTTCCCTTTCTAAACTCAAGGTGCCTATAATTTCCACACGGGCAGCCTAGAATCAGGTTATCCGTGTTCTAGAGCAAAGTTGGAATGTAGATTTGGATCTAGAAGTCTTTTTGAGTCTTGGCTTTGGAAGCTGTTGGATTTTGGAAGCTTTTGGGTTAGAAGTCTTTTGGAGCTTGAAGTTTGGATTGAAGGTGCTTATGTTGGCTTCTCACTCTCTCTATTTTTGGAAGCTCTATTGGTGTTATTTAGTTGTTATGTTGTCTTTTTCGTTGTGGCGTTATATTTTGTTGTTGTATCATATACATTCTACTCTGATGATGGTGTTCAATTGTTGTAATGATGTTGTATCCATGTTGTATCGATGTTGTGATCAATGAAATTCATTTTGTTTCTGCTATGTTGTTATTCATCTAATGTCGTTATAAGCTCCAGCAAACTGGAGTCCGACGTTTGAATCTCCGGCATTCGAATACAAGTGAAGTAATGGATGTCGATTTTGGGATGCTGGATTTCAAGTCGTGACAAGTGGCATCAGAGCTAAAGTTTGAGTAAGAACTTTAGCTTTGGAGTATAACACATTAGGTGATTCATTAGAGATTGGGTTAGAAATACCCTAGAATGACTATATTCCCTAAGATATCTCGTCCGTTGGCCTAAATCAATTTTCTTACTATTTATAGATGGTGAGAATGAGCGCAAGAAGAGGACGAGGTAGGGGATGGGGAAGTACCACTACAGCTGGTCAAGACCCTGCGACAACAGCAACGGAAAGAGCAGCTATTCCTATTCATCCCCAGCTGAATCTGGCTGATTTATATCGAAGTTTCTCAAGACTTGGAGGGAAGCCTTTCACAGGCAAGGAAACTATTATTGAAGCACAAGCCTAGATTCGATCGTGCAAAAGGATTTTCAGAGGACTAAAGTTGGAGGATGACCAGATGAGGTTGATAGCTTCTTAGTAGCTCTACGAAGAGGCTTTAGCATGGTGGGCGACTATTACATTAGCTGAGCCGGAGGATGAATTTACTTGGGATCGATTCATGGAAGTGTTTGAACAGCATTGTATGTCGTCTGTTGGTATCTCTAGAATGTATCGGGAGTTTACAGATTTGAAGCAAGGGAGCTTATCTTTTGAAGAATACCTAAACAAGTTTAATGAGTTTTCTCGATTTGGTCCAGAGTCGGTAAATACCCCTCTTAAGAAGAATGAGATATTTATTAGAGGGATGAACATGAAATTCCATGAAAGGATGACAGCCCATGTGAAGGAATCTCTTGCTGATCTGATAGATATGGGTTACAGATACGCTACCTTGGATAAGCAAGAAGTTCCAAAGGAGAAAGGAAGTGGAAGCAATCCGAATTGGAAGAAAAGGAAGTTCGGAGGAAAGAAACCGTGGCAAGGCAAAGAATGAAGAATAATTAGGAGAATAAGGTCAAGGATGTAACTTATTTCAATTGTTTGGAGAAAGGCCATTATTCGAGTAGTAGCAAGAAGCCAAAGAAGCAAGGAAAGAAGGATCAACTTATGAAGACAAGTCAGGTAGCCAGAGAATGCTATTAATGTCATAAGCCAGGACATGTAGTTAAAGAATGCCCGACAATGAAGCGGGCTCTAGTAGCAAAGATATATGCGATCAAGGATAAACCTTCAACCTCAGGAGCAGACAAAGGAAAAGGACTTTTAAAAGATAACCTTTTTTATTTATGATAGAGTTTTTAGGTTTCGGTTCGACACTGAAGCCACACATAGCTTTATTTCCCAACAAACCGTAAACGAATTAAAACTTGAACCCGAATTTGTAGACGAACCTATTTGTGTGAAGAATCCAGTTGGTGGCCCTGCGAAACTTTGTCTACGTTGTAGAAAAGTCCCTATCTCTTATTCTCGTCATTGATTTCCTATCAGTCTTTTTGTTCTCGACTTTGATGAATTTGAAATTTTACTTGGAATCAACCGGTTAACGAAATACGAAGCTAAATTAGATTGTAATAATCGAATGATTTCAGTCAAAACCAAACTTATGAATTTCTGTAGACCCTGGCAAGGTTTCCGCTATACTAGATTGGAAGCAACCCACAACTCCGAAGGAAGTCAGAAGTTTTCAGGGATTAGCCGGATACTACAGAAAGTTTGTCCGAGATTTCTCCAAGTTAGCTTGTCCGTTAACTAAGCTGACAGTGAAGAATGCAAAATTTGATTGGACTCGAAAGTGCGAGGAAGTGTTTCAGGAATTGAAGAAAAGGTTGACCACTGCTCCCGTTCTTGCTATTATTAATGGAAACCAGGGTTTATTTGTCTACACAGATGCGTATAGTGAAGGTGTGGGTGCTGTTCTAATGCAAGAGGGTAGAGTGATTGCCTACGGAGTAGACAATTGCGACCACATGAGAAAAACTACCCAGCCCACGATCTCGAGCTTTTGGCAGTTATTTTTGCTTTGAAAATCTGGCGTCGTTATCTTTTGGGTGAAAAATTCGAATTTTTCACCGACCATAAATCTCTGAAGTATCTCTTTACCCAGAAGGATTTGAATCTGAGGCAGCAACGTTGGTTTCTAGCGTCATATGACCTAGATATTCATTATACACGTGGTAAAGCCAACGTGGTAGCCGATGCTTTTAGTAGAAGACATATTGTTCTTGCTTATCTTGTTGTCACTCCTACTCTTCTTGAGAAGGTTGCTAGTAAGCAGAAAGAAGACAAGTTTCTTTAGGAAATTTATGGGAGAATTCGTCGAGGTGAAGATTCCAGGTTTGGAATCGATAGTTGTGGAATTATAAGATTGAAAGGCAGGATGTGTGTCCCAAATATCTCAGATCTCAAACGAGAAGTATTGGATGAATGTCACAAGTCTAAGCTTAGTATCCATCCAGGAGTTAACAAAATGTATCAAGATATTAAGAGGTCTTTCTGGTGGAAAACGATAAATAGAGATATATCCATTTATGTCATTCGATGTGCAACTTGCCAACAAATTAAGAGTAATCAAATGAAGATGGCGGGGTTACTCCAACCACTAGAAGTGCTTAAATGGTAGTGGGATCAAGTGTCTATGTATTTCATAGATGGTTTACCACGAACTAGGAAGGGTAATGAGGCGATTTGAGTTATTGTGGATCATCTGACTAAGACTGCCCACTTTATCCCTGTAAAATCCACCCGAATAGCAGTGAGTTTGGCAGAATTGTATATGAAAGAGATTGTTCATCTCCGTGGAATACCAAGCAGTATAGTGAGTGATCGTGACCCGATCTTCACTAGTAGTTTTTGGGAAGCATTTCAAGCCGACTAGGGACCAAGTTGAACTTCAGTCTGATGGGAAAAAGGAAAGAATAAATCAAATCTTGGAAGATCTTTTGCATGCTTGTATTCTTGACTTTGGCGGTTCATGGGAGGACCATTTGCATCTGGTTGAATTTTCATATAATAATAGTTAACGGGCCAATATTAAAATGGATCCTTTCGAAGCATTGTATGGTCGTCCTTGTAGATCACCGGCGTGTTGGATTGAGTCAGGTGATAGGCTTGTTCTTGGTCCGGATATGATAAAGGAAGCTACTGAGAAAGTTGATTTCATTCGAAAGAAATTGAAAACCGCGCAAAGTCGACAGAAAAGTTATGTAGGCCGCAGGAGAAGAACTTTAGAATTTCAGGTTGGAGATTCAGTTTTCCCGAAGGTTTCTCCAATTCGTGGAGTTTTGAGATTTGGAAAGACTCGTAAGCTGGCACCACGATATATAGGTTCTTTTCCTATACTTGAGAGGATTGGTCCTTTTGCTTATGCCATTACCTAATTGGTTATCTGGTGTACATAATGCGTTTCATGTTTCATACCTTCGGCAATATGTACACGATCCAGACTGTATCATTGAGGAGGCCGCTCAGCAGGATTTAGAGATTACACCAAATTTGGCAGTGAAAAGAGAACCATTAAAGATTATTGAATGAGATGAAAAGCAGTTGAGAAATAAAGTGCCGAAACTGGTAAAAGTGCAATGGAGTGGTGATCCAAATGATTGTACTTGGGAAACAGAGTAGAGCAAGCAGAAGTCCTATCCTAAGTGTAGAGTGGGTATTTCAGCTTGATTTGGTAAGCCGTTTCTCTATCTTTTTATATGTGTTCACATGTTCTTTGTTTGTCTCTTTCTCTTTCAAATTTCGAGGATAAAATTTTCTAAAGGGGGGAATCTGTAACGATCCCGTTTTTTAAATCAAATTGAAATTAGTAACTAATATTAATTTTGGAATTTAATTATAATTAATTTGAATTTTTCAAGACAAATAAGATAAGTGTTTGAATATATATTTTATATATACGAATAGATTGCTATTTGAATTCGAATTTGAAATTCAAATATAAATATTTTAAAAATAAATTGAATTTGAAAATGATATATGTATGATTTTTATTAGTGTATAATTTAGTTTTAGATTTTATTCCCTAAAATTATATAAATATTAAATAAGGAAATGCATTTAATAAAGATATAGAATTATATTAAAAACATATATATATAATACAAACTAAATATAATATAATATATAAATTATATAAAAACATATTCTGATGCAAACATACAAGTGTGAGTTAATAAGACATACAAATTACAAATGTAAGTTAAGTAAGACATGTAATTAACAAGTGTTAACATAAGTTGAACATGATATTACAAGTGTCAAAAAATTTAATTTTATTTTATTTTAAAAAATAATGGAAACAAGATTATATAAACCACTCTTACTACTCTCTTCTAATTTCTTTGATAATATTCAAAACTTAAAGGAACTCAAATTAGCAAATTTAAAATCAAAAACCTAAGAAATTAAAAGGTTCAAGCCTGCAAGTTTAAACCAGGAATCAAAACAGAAAAGAAAAATCAAAGATAAAAAGATCAAGTGAAGCTAGATCATCTCAATATCAAAGCAATTTCAAAGATTCAACTCAGCAAATCAAGAACGGTTTCAACTCAAGAATACGTTCAATTCAAATCAAATAACAAGGTAGATCAAAACCCAAAAACAATTGCCAGTTTTCAAGTTCCAGCTTCTCTGTTTCAAAATAAAAGGTGACTAAATTTACTTTTGATTTAATCTTTGACTTGATAGGGTGATTTATGTTGAGGTGAAGCTTTGAAATATGGTTGCATGTATACAAAAAATGAATATATACCTGTGCATGTCTGGTAACAGGCATATTGCCTTTGTGTTGTTTACAGGTTTTCAAAACTTGTTTCAAAATTCAAATTCTCTACCTCTGATTCTTGTTTGGCTTAAAATCTAGACGAAACTTGTTTATATAATCAAGATCTAAGTTTAAAAATTATTTTTGAGAATAATTTGTTTAAGTTTATCTGGAAAATTTAATTATACAGTAAAACTTTAAAAACATATCAAATTCGAATCCCATGATTTCTTGATTCACCTACATCAACCTGTTCGTCTTCATAAACCATGAAATTTTAAAATAGAATCAAGATTTTTAGTGTCGTATTGATTGAGAAATTCTAGGTTGAACGGTTTTAGGTTTTGTGGCGAATTCTGGTGATCGGTGAAAGTTGTGGTCTCGTGTTCATAACCGAGGGTAGCCTGGAGGTTGGCGAACCTAGGAAAAATAATAGGTGGATTTTTAAACCACCGTAGGGGCTGGATGTTGACGATCTAGGGTTTTAACCCAAGTTTGGGTTATGGCTGGAATTCGAGTTGGTGCATCGTCGTCAATGGACCTGAGGTGATCGGAGCAGGAGGAAACATTGCGTAGTTGGTCGGCACGGCTTTGGACATAGTTGCCTGACCTTTGATGGCTGGAGGTGGCAATATGAGGTGATCTTGGGTGGTTTGGTTTTGTTCTGGTAGTGCTCCAGGTTGCTCGATTTTGATTTGCATGGGAGTTCGTCGATCTGGGTGGTCTGAGGGCTTGAGTAGATCATCGACGACTTATTGGTGACGGCGAGGTTGATCGGAGTTCGTCAGAGCACCTGTGCATGTGCACGGTATCAAATTCGTGTCGGTATCTTGTATTTGAGGAAGAAAGATTGTTGCCACAAATTCGTTCTCGGGAAATTGACTTTTTGGCTCGAAGTAGCATGCGAGTGGTTAACATGTTTAACAGGTTTAAAGTTTTAAAATAAAACAGAAGAAAAAAAGAATGGAAGTTTTTCTTGGGGATGGTCTCGGGGGAAAGACAAGATGACCCGGGTTTTATCTCGGATATGGGAGATTTTAGTTTTCAAATTTTAAAACAAATTCAAGTTTAAAACATTTTTAGCTCATTCTTTTAAAATAATCGTTTTATTTAAAAATGGGATTAGTAAAGGTTTTAAGTAAGTTATTTTAAAATAATTAAGTTTAATTTATTTAATCATGTGATCATTATTCATAACTTAATTCTTAATTTATTTTAAATAAATAATGTAATTAAAGAGTTAATTAAGAAGAAATGTTTTCAATTATTAATTAACATAAATATCTTAGGTTAATTTATGTGTTAATGATGATTAATTACAAGGTTTATTAATTAAAAATTTTAATGATAATTAAGTACTTAATTAAAATAAATGATTTATCTTTAATTAATTAAAGTTTAAGTAATTAAAGATTAATTAATTAATGAAAGTAATTAAAAGATAATTACTTAAAGGATGATTAATTAATGATAGTAATTAAAGATTAATTTATTAATTGATGATTAACGGTTAATGATTTGAAGGTTAATTAAATAATGATTAAAGATTAATTAATTAAATAATTAAGGATTAGTTGATTATAATTAAGGATAATTAATCATTAATTAAGGATAATTAATGAAAGTGATTATGTGATTAATTAATTAAAATAATTGTAATTACTTAAATTAAGCAGGACTTAAGAATAATTAGAGCAATTAATTTAATTTATTTGAAATTAAATTGAATTAATTGGGAATTGAACGACTAACTCATCTTGCTTATAGCTGATTGGATTATTATAGAATGCCTTAGATTGGTTGATATCTCTGATACGTGATTGTGATACTTTGTGATATGAATTGTTTTGTGTTAAGCTGTGATATTTGTGATATATTGTTGTGTAATTGTGAACTTCTGAATTGAACTAAAATTGTTGGCCTATAAACGGCATTTGAATTTCAAGCGACCGGGGGTCAGATTCCAGATGGTTATCCGAAAACCACATCGAATCTTAATGGTGAATCTTTTATGACTTATATATCCATGTGTTTTAAAAATAAGCGCTTCTTATTCGGTTAATTCGAAAGAGGACATTAAGTCATAAAACTCATTCCGAATAATGATATGACGAAATGGGAGTGCATTTGAAGACGGTGGTTGAAGACTGGGTATTTTCGAGAACAAAAGGATTACTTGTCGATCGTCTCTGCACTGAGTTGCTCTGGTATAGAGATCTCCATATGTGATGGGAAGTCCAGTCGGGATTGTGGATATCCGAATTTGCAAGGACTTCTTCCTTTATTGGACGAAGTGCATTCGGTTCTATTCAGACCCAGAATGGACTTGTATGGATGTATGTCTGACATTACACTTTGAGACATAAAGCTGATTTCTATCAAATACGTTTCTGTTTGGTGGCGGAAAATTTATTCTCTTAACTTAACACCCTTCTCTGAGATGTACGACTCAGAGGTTATGTTGTTGATGGTTATTAGTGATATATTCCCAATTTGGTAGTGTGGCATACTAAGTGATGTTCATTTATTGATTGAAGCATGGATTTTGTGAAAAGCGTAGCTTTGTGGGACGAGACTTCATTGAACCTCACACCCCGAAAATGGTCGAAACAGGAAAAGATGCAGCAAGGTTATTGGGGTCGCACCCCTCAGGGTATGTGCATTTTCTTCTGCATAAAAAATGGTACTCTGGTATGAAGCCCAGATAATTTGCTTATGTGGTTGTTGGTGTTGAGGGCCCCCAATAAAGGTCGGTTACGACCAGGGGATGGCATACTCGTGACAGTTAGTTACCTAGTCACAGAGGTAACCCGGTCTTTTGTTGGCAGAGAGCCGGTTAGGTTCTCTGGGCATCCCTCCAGAGGCATACCCTTTAGGATAAAGGAAGCTCCTTAGCCTTCGCCGTTTGTTGGAAATCCAATCACTCAATACGAGCCCTGTAAGGTTTTAATTGTAGAACCTGCCATTTAACATGGTTGCTATAGTAGGCATACTATAATGGTACGTATGCTGGCTAAGATTAATATTATACTTTCGAAATGTTTTCTACACTATGCACTAATAATAATATTAAAAGAGTTTTCTCGTATCAATCAAGTTTGACTATCATAAGGAGAAATCTCCTCCAAATGTGCGATTGCATTATGTGTGCGCCGAGCGGCCTTATGGTCGTTTCATTTTCCAAAAGCATGAACGAGTTTCTTTTTGTAAATTGTTTTTGTCAAACAACTGTTTTGTTTACTCATATCAATTCCATGACTGACCCGGAGTTTATTGTTCCCTTTCTAAACTTTGGGTGCCCATAATTTTCCACACGGGCAGCCTAGAGTCAGGTTATCCGTGTTCTGAAGCAAAGTTGGAATGTATATTTGGATCTAGAAGTCTTTTGGAGTCTTTGCTTTGGAAACTGTTGGATTTTGGAAGATTTTGGGTTGGAAGTCTTTTGGAGTTTGAAGTTTGGTTTGAATGTGCTTATGTTGGATTCTCGCTCTCTCTCTCTCTTTTTGGAAGCTCTGTTGGTTCAGTTGTTATGTTGTTTTTTCCGTTGTGGCGTTATATTTTTTGTTGTATCATATACGTTCTACTCTGATGATGGTGTTCAATTGTTTTAATGATGTTGTATCCATGTTGTATCGATGTTGTGATCAATGAAATTCATTTTGTTTCCACTATGTTGTTATTCATCTAATGTTGTTATAAGCTCGAACGAACTGGAGTCCGGCATTTGAATCTCCGTCATTCGAATACAAGAGAGGTATTGGATATCAATTTTCGAACGCTGGATTTCGGGTCGTGACAAGGACTCTGCAATAGAAAATTCCAAAATACCATGATCGTAGAATGTCCATGTTTTTCATCTTCAAACATCCAATGCCCTACAAGAAAAAGAGAGCATTTAAAACACATGTACGAAGACATACATGAAATGATATATGAATAAGGCATAAACAAAAAGATATAAATTAAATATATTGACATGCTTAATGTGGATACATACTCTACATAATCTTATGTCAAATATATAATGCTATCACAATTAAGGATTGTTTATATTACTTATTATTTACAATTCAAACTCAAATTTGAATTAGTATATGTTGACCTCGTATATCTAACAGTCATGTTCTACGGTTTAACTTAATTAAGTTTTATGAATTTATTTAATTATTATAAACATTAGTTAACTTGGTTAATGTTTATAAACTTATTTAACTTTTATAAACTTATTATAAAACTAAATTAACTTAGTTAAATTTTATAAATTTATTTAATTATTATAAAATTTAGTTAACTTAGTTATTTTTTTAATAGGTTATTTTTTATAAGATGAAGTTATTTATTTATTTTTTAAACAGATTTAATTTTTTGAAATTAGTTAAATTTTGTAAAAAAAAAATTAAATCATATAAAAATTAACTTAATTTTATTAACTAAGTTAATTTTTATAAAATTTAGTTAAATTTCATAAACTAGGTTAATTTCTATAAAATTTAGTTAACTTAGTTAAATTTTTACAAAATTTAGTTACTTTTTATAAAACTTATTTTATTTAGTTAAAATTTTATAAAACTTAGTTAGTTTCTTAATACTTATTTAATTTGTATAAATCTTATTTAAATTAGACTTCATTAATTTTTAAAAGACTTGTTAATTTTTATTAATTTTATAAAATCTATTTAGTTTTTATAGTACTTAGTTAACTCTTACAAACTTAATTAATTTTTACAAAACTTTGTTAACCTGTCAAGTTTTATATAATTTAATTATTTTTATAAACTTAATTAATTTTAATAAAACTTATTTGATATGAACAATTAAAAGAGTGATTTAGAAGTGTGATGTGTATGCAAAAAAATGATTTAGAAGTGTGATATAATATGAACAATTAAAAGAGTATTCATGCAACATTTTGTGACAACTGAAACAATTATCACTGACTTGATTTTCTTTATTAATTGCAGTGATATGTGAACATAAAAAATTGAAGTTTCATTTTTATTGGTAAGAAAAGGCTAAGAGGTAAAAATAATATGTTTAATTTTTTTAAAACTGAATAATAAACATTTTAAAAAAAAGAAAGAAATTAAAGTAACCTACTTAGCTTTGGTAACTGTATAATTTGTATGTAGAAGGTTTCATAGGAGGTGGTATGATCTTTAAATTGAAAAATCCCGCATCTAGTGTGAATTTTCAAATGAGAGTCAACTGCCATCGTCATTCTTAATCAGGTTGCCACCAATTTCCATGATAATATTGGAAAAATACTCGAAGTCAATCTGTTTCACGATAAAATGGTACATCACTAGTTCTTTTTATTTAAAACATGTTCATATTTTTGTAGGCTACTTTCATAGATTAACGGTTTCGTTAACGGGTCAGAAACTAATTTGTCCGTAGGATGTCTAGCTGTCATATTTATTTGGAGGATTCGTACCACAATCCTTCCCAAATTAAAGCACAGTGGCTTCATGTACATATAGTCGGTAGAAATAGTACATTTAATGTGCGCCCAGTCATCCTTACCTAACGAAAGTATCTCCCGGTATGAAATTTTATATTTGTCTTCACAATAGTAAAGTGTTGAGAACATGCTAGTCAGTTTTTAGAATGCATATTGTTACATTATGCAAAATTTCCCAATATCAGCATTTAAAATGTTTATGAAAAGTTCAGAATAGTATGATATAATTCAATTTTTTCTAAGGAGAGTTGATATGAGCTTTCAAGTGTTATTAGTTATGAACATAAAGTAAAGAAACTCATGAGGAATATTGCCATTGGCCATTCGTCTTTCTTTAATCCTTGCACATTTCTTTAATCCTTGTACCTAGAAAAGTAAAAGGAATAATTAGAATGAAAAATAATAACGTACAATATATGAATGAATTATGTGCTTAGTATAGTTGCATTTACAACTCTTCGCTGTTCACTCCTACAGTGATGTTATTATGCAAAGAGAAGTATCGCAATTAACTCATCTATAACCATGTCAAACATGAATAATTTTTTTTTTTGTGTGTGTATGTATATGTGTTTGTATCTATCACAATTATCTTATTCATGATGATTGTACTACAAAATGCAACTGAGTGGAAGAATGTATTTATGAGGCATAAATCTACTAAAATTTACTAGTGTTCTTAATAACAACACTGTTTATAAATTTATTAGTGGTCATATGAGAAATTGAATTTGTAAATTTATTAAAACTCGCTGTTTATTAAATTTTACTGATGGTCCTTATAAATCTATTAAAACCCATTGTTTATTCATAAATTAAAATTGTAAATCTTGAACACCTTAAATGGTACTTGAAGACTAAGGGTGCCTACTATGACTTGACCGTATAGAGCATTATACTATTTTTCAAATTTAATTTATTGGCAAACAAAGCTATTATACTATCTCTTATGGAAAGTGAACTGAGTATTTAAGAAATCACTTTGATTGAGTAAAGTTGGTCAGTAGTAAAAATAAATGATGTCGCAAACGAATTAATTGCCTTAATGCATTAGTCTCTTAGGAACAATATGCATTTGCAAATTAAATTTTGGAAAATGTAAAACAAAGTATATTTTTGCAACTACTTTAAACTGTATAGAAAATGAACAATTACCTTAATGTTAATTTCTTAGGAACGATGTGCATTTGCAAATTAAATTTTCGAAAATGTAACATAAAATATACGTTTGCAACTACTTTAACCCGTATATTTTACGTTATTATTTTGATTTAGATAAAATAATATGAGATTATTATTATTTTCAATGGTAAATGAATAAACGGCAATAATTATATTATTAGAGGTAATAGAATATTTATAATAAAATGATGTTAAGTGAAACTATGATAAATGCTATCGGGTGGATTTGATTACTCATTCAACATGGCATATTAGACAACAAAGAACTGAACTTGGTAGAAATATTTAACAGAAATATCGAAATGACAGAAAACAAAATAATAGCCAAAGAAAAATTAAATTAAGTCATATTTTGAGGCGTTTCACATTTGCATCAATAAATTTCTTGTGTTAGTCATATAAAAGGAATCTCAAATAATCATTTCTTGTTGCTTACGATTTGGCCATTGATTTAACTCCATAAAGTAGACCAAAAATACAATACAAAACTGAAAGTAGAGCAAAAGGCAAACAAACGGTGCAATCCTATTTTATAATTGCAAAATTAGAATCTACATGTATTTTAAGTTCCAGGATTTGATAGAATATTATAGCTCATAAATCTATTAAAACTCATTGTTTATTCATAAATTGAATCTGTAAATTTTGAAGACCTTCAATGGTACCTGAAGAATAAGGCTACCTATTGTGACTTGACCATGTAAAGCATTTATACTATTTTTCTACATTGGAAACTTAAGTGCCTGCATGAGGACAGAGAAAAGAGAGGGGGAAAAGGAAAAAAAGATAACTGAGAAGGTAAATTAGCATAAAGGTCATATGAGATATGGTTGAGGACCACTAATAAATTAGTTAGGCCATTATAATGTTATCCTAGAGCTATTAGGTTTGAATCACACTATTAACAAATATAAAAAAAATGTTATCAGAAAACTGTGTTTGGAGACTAGTAATATGTACAAGCAAATGTAAATATGTGTGTGTAGATTCCAAATAGAAAAAATTGTAAAGATAAATCAGACTAGCTACCAGAGACAACCGATCAAGAAATAACCACACATGGTAGGTGGCAAATACAAAAATAAAACAACACTCACAATTAACGTAGGGAGAACCTATTTATAGCTACTAAACTGGTGATTTTGAAATTGAACGCTTTTTAACTGCATTATATGTTTCAAATTTTGAGCATTTAACTAGTTAAGTTTACTATATGACATGCTAATGATTTACCTGACCATATCCAAATTAGCCTTTATGAATTTCTTTACCCACCAAACAACTTTTGACCCATTTGATTTCGAGCGACCAATTGCACATCCAAATTATCAAATCAGGTAACCAGCATTATTCACCAAATCGTAGCTAAAATAAAAAGTTAACAAATGTTTATAAAGACTATTAACACACTAACAACAAATTGATTTATCAATGCGGTAATGAATGACGAACCTGATAACAAACAATTAGAGTAGCTAGTAGAAGACATTGACAAGAACACACCAAAGAATACACCTTCAAAAGTTTAACCCTGCATAACTAAAAAATGGATCAATCAATACTAAAATGTATATACTAATAAAATACATGTACATATGAGTAGCCATATTTTACACACACACACATACAAAGAGAGGGAGATAATTTACATCCATAAGCACCTAAACTTCTTTATATGTGCAGTTGATTATTCCACATATCTCAAGAATGTTAGTTGACATCCATTTGATTATTTCAAACATATTTAATATAGACCCAATGCATTAAACTATCCTCTGACCTATTCAGAAGATCAGCATGTTTGTGCCTAGTTATAAGACAAAGAAGTCTAAACAACATGCAGGAACATGCCACATTTATCTATACGCTTGCCGCACATTACATACACACAACAACAACAATTACTTACTATATATTATAGCTTCATACATACTAATTAAAATTAAAACCAATAGTTGACAACACATGTTCACGTTATCTCAATTGTTACACATAAAATACATGATAATATGTGTCTGTATTTGGTCACTAATGAAAGATACAAATAATTCAAAGCATGGTGCTTCAAACAATCAATGAAATACATAATTAAAATTCTCGTTACTTTTTAAAACATATAGTAAACTGTTTATTGGCAATACTTATATAGCTCCAAATACCTGTGCATAAATTGACTAAAAACTTTCCTAAACATAAATCGCACCTTCAATCATTTAACTAAATTCAATCTCAAAGTAAACCCAGTAAGCTTAGACTTATCTAACGATATGAAAAGAAAAAACATTAGAGTGAGATTAAGATCTTCTAATTTCTAATAGTTAATTAAAATGAAAGAGTGTTTCCTAAACTGTCTCGATAGCCTAGACAAATAATAAAACCAACTAGTTTATGTAAGCACTAAAGCTAATTCTACGAAAACTCAATTTTCATTAACAAGGAAATCACAAAAGAAAATAAATTACTGTTTAGTTAAAATCGACACTAAACCAGTATACAATACGATTTAAGATTACTTCTTCAGCTAAGCTATTTTAGGAACTAGACGAGTCCTCGTAGGAAGATTCGAAGCATAAATGAGAGAGGTTCATTGTTGTCTATGTATAAGAGTTTAGAGTGGAGGAAAGGGGGAGGAAAACAGGCATGAGCGACTAGAGATTTTAGGTTGCTTATTGTAGGGTGAGGGGAAAATAAGCTTTAAGCAGGGAATAAAAATGACAAAGGGAAATTTAGGCAGGCTATCAAAGTGTATTGGACAGTGACCACAACACAGCGTTACGTTGTGTTGTGCTCAGGTTTTTCGTTTATGATGAAATCTACAACAGTAAGTAGTGTAAAAACGCAATATTTAATGCTATGCAATGTAGTTAATTTACAAAAAATTATTCAAGTTTTATAAAATTTAGTTAATTTGTAGAAAATAATTTCATTTTTATTAAATTTGGTTAACTTAATTAAATTGACATAAAATTTAATTATTTTTTATAAAATTGACATAGTTGAAATTTTGTAAAACACGGTTAATTTTTGTAAATATGTTTAATTTTTATAAATGTGTTTAATTTTTATAAAATTTGCTTAATATAGTTATTTTTAGTAAAAAATGGTCAATTTTTGTAAACTTAGTTAATTTTTATATAATTTTTCATAAAATAGGTTATTAGATGAATTTACGAATAAATGTCTAGAAAATTACTAAGAACATAATCAGAATTTAGAAAAAGGTTTATTACGGATCCCTTATAAAAAATGAATATAGGGATGGAAGGTTGTTGGGTGAATTTAAAGGAATGTTTGATATAACCATCAGGCTGTTTGAAATCTTAGACTTACCATTCAACATCCATTATAATAGGCTTACTATATTTTTCTAACATTGGCAATGAACATTCTAGGCAGATTTAATTGGGTTTTTTTCGTTATAAATTGTGTATTGAGATAGAAGGATGTAAATCTTATAAAATGAACATCATGGGTGAAAATTTACTATCAACATGACATCTAATATTCAATCATCGCTTATTGATGGAAATATACATCACCAACACCAAACATATAATTAGTAAAGGGGGCTGGCAGTGGGAAAAAATGTAGCATACATCGAACGTTGTTACTCCTTTGCTTCCTTTATTTCCATAAACCAAACCATAAATTCTACTTATCATGAACATCTCCTAAACTAAAAGAATACGTAAGAATTGTAACAAATAAATTTACCAACTATATTTGATTGATGAAATGTACAAATTTCTTTTTTATATTGACATTGTATACAAATATTCACATTTCTATGCTTTATACTATAACTCATAATAGAATCAAGTGATAAAGTCACACAAAACTTGGTTCCTATGATTTTTTATACTATTGCTAAGGACCTATATTATATTCTAGGTTGTGTTATTTCACAATCAGCTTATCCATTACACATGTCCATAAAGTTTCGATAGGAGAATAATCACTATATTGTGTGAATTGCAGTATAATTTAAGACATTTAGCTGTTTAATAAGTCATAAAAAGTTCATATTCTATTAACTTATAATAAAAACTCAAAATCAAAAATGTAAAACAACATTAGAATTTTAAAAATACCTTAAAAACAAAAAAAGCCTCCTCTAACATAACTGTAATCACCTCAACTACAAGATCAAGTGTGCTAAGAAGGATTCTCAATGAATTACAGAAAAACAAAAAATATACCTCATCCAATAACCAAATTCACCGATAGCCAAAGAGGAATTAGCACATCGCAATCATATTAGTTGCTGGAGTCGACTAGCCTATAGGTGCAAAGCCTGGAGGAGCACCATAGGAGCTAGCGTGGCAACATCACCTACCGCGTCGTGTGATTTGAATGAAGCGATCGAGCAGGTCGCAATTTGTAATAAGTGGTTTTTTCCATCGATATTGTCCTTGGGGTTGCTCAATTTGGTGGTGCAGGCCTTGCCAAATAGCCAGACCTTGCGACGGTGCAATTGGAACCCAAGGTGGAGGTGAAGATGGAGGTGGAGGAGGATTTGCTACGTGAATAGAGATAACGAGAACTAAAGTTAGGGTTATCGAAGAGGGAAATGGAAAAATTGGGGAAGAGTAAACTGAGAAAAAGGCGGCCAATAATAATTGAAGATCGTGAATTTGTCAACTGAGTAAAAATAACTATCTCAATGTTTGCGGCAAGTAAGTGAAAAGGTAAAAATATCAACGGTATGTAAATAATAAACACTGTACTATTTTTCTATTTATATGTAATTTTCTTGTAGTTCTAGCTTCATGTATATCACCAACTCTACTAGAAGGCACCCATGGACTACTTTGTGATGTATCATCAACTACATCTTCATTTCTATCAATAGCAGCTGCTACTCAACTACTAAGCTGAAATGTGAGAATGACTTCTATCTCCTTAGGCATATTAGAATCAACTGATGTGGCGGGCTTAAACATCATAGACTCACCGAATGAAATATGTTTGGAGTATACATTTTTCTTATCAGTTGGGTTCTATAACGACTTCACTACACATCATGTACCCAATGCGTGTATAGTGCATTGTAACGGTGCCTGGCCGACTTAGGACGGTTGTCAAAGTTGTAAAGTAAAGAAAACAATAAACAAACATATCATATATATCACAGCGAATCAATAATATATAATAGTTGTCATAAATATAAAACAGGAGAGGTAGTAATAACTATATGAACCAAAATATCATAGCAAACATGTTAATAGAGTTATACAGAATAGTAGTAGAGTTTATTAAACTAGAAATAAAATCAAAATAAACTATTTTTAGTAAAATAGCTAACACTATCTAGGCTCCACGATGTCGTACAAAGGAATAAGCAGAACCAAATTTAAATTAGAAAGCACCGTCTTTTGCCCTTCCTTAGCACAAAAATATGTACCACCCAAACTTGCTATTTAGTCTACTTAACTAAGAGTACACAGGATAATAAGAAGCAAAGTAAAAAACCTCAAGTTAGGCAACAGTGGTAAGCAAATCTCAAAATACTATACAATTCGATATAATAAGGAACAAAGAAATAAGAATCATACCTGACGTATCCTTACTCTCAAAGAGTTAGCTCATAACAACTATAATATGCCACTCTGCTATCATCATCATAAAGTAAACAAACATCTTGATATACTATTAGGTGACTAGGCATCGGTCTCCTCGATACTTATATCATGCGACATACCCAGAGCTACAAACAGTAAGTATGCGCTTTGGATATATCACAACATGTATGACCATTCCTCTACCAGCGATTAATGGAAAATTCTGATTTTTATGCACCCAAACATCAACCCGTAGCTGATACTAGATTCCTTCCTTGATATATAGTATATGGTTCTCTTCAACGATTCAATCCAAGTACCCAATGAGCATCCTCACAATACCATTTACACCCATATTCCCTAAACATTGTCAAACGAAGCTTAATGTAACTACTGATCCAGCAAAATTGCTCTCACCACAAAAGTTGAAACAAGGGGAAAAATTAAAGTCCAGATAGTGCTCACCAAAATAATATGAAGCTATGGCAAGATTGAGGGATTGCATCCATAATTGAAGTCAAGTTGTGAAAAGGATGCAATACAAAATCTAGGTAATGTTAAACCAAATCCGTAAAGACCAAACACAACATAAAAAACTAGGCTCCTCATTAAATATAGATTCAACACTGTAATACTGCATCGGAAAGTTGAAGTACCCATAAGATATGAGGACTATTCCAAAAGCCTAACCAACTCCTAGTAATGTAAAAGTGCTGCACATTATAGAAACACGAAATTTTTGACCCTCAAAATCGACATCAATATGTTCATTGTATAGCATGCTGAATTATCGAGTGCCGAAAACATCGATTGCCAGGGGTAAATAAGAAGATGAGATAAAAGAAAAAACAGAAACAACAATGCAGAATCTCATAATCGCAGAAGAAAAAATATAATATATAATAATAATTTTTTATAAAAAGAACCTGTAGTTGTTAATATACACGCAATCATCAGAGTACAACAATCAACAATTAATTTGGACAGTTATAGTAACTTGTCCTCACAAATATTGAATATGTAGCATGACTCACACAACAGAAATAAAATCAAGTATATGGAATACGCCTGAGACTCCACCGGCTTGTCTCCGGAGCTCCATAGCATTCTAACCTGAATCTATAATACTCGGTCTGACCTGAGTATCATAATAAAATAACACCTGAGTCAGTCTGGAAAACCAACGTGATAATCACTCAATTTGAATATGATTACTTTCATAATCCTTTTTGGAAAAAAAAAGTATCTCGTAAGACCAAGCCACATATTAATACGATGGGTTGTTACCTTACGATAACCAAAACATTTCGTATCAAAATCATCTGATATTATATTATAATAGTGTCTATAGAATATAAATATAAAATAGCTGAAATGCTTACATCTCACGTTTCAGCATAGTTGGGCACAGTCAAAACCATACGGTGCTTATTGGAGAATGGATTCCATACTATGACAAGGCTAGGAACTACCTTCTGATGGTGGATCTCTAGATAAAATGCATCAGGTTCTGACAAGAACATCTTGTAACCTTGCCATACAAAAATGAACTAGCACTTGACTCCTAGTAACGAATATGATCACCACTAATGAGCCCGAACGCATACAAATGAAAGTGATGATAGATGTCCACTCTAGATGAGTGATGATCATACCCTAATGGGAGCGAGAACACTTGGCCTTGCTAAATGGCCTGTTTTTGTCATTTCCTAGTTGATGAGGCTTGAGGCTACGTTTACCTAAAGAATAGCATTCATTATTGGAATGCTAACACTGTCTTCCAAGCAATGATGCAATGATAGCATTCATCCATACAAGTTTTTCTGGGATCGAACAAACCAGATCTCCTTCAAGATCACCATCTCCATTATCTTTACGGTATTATAATTCGTAACGTACAAATCAAATCGAAGTGGTTTTCCGATAATTAAATTCGATCCCGGTCTCTTCGAAACGATTAATGAATTTGTCCAGATTTGACAGTCGGTTATTTAACTATTCGAATTACACACATAAACAGTCACTAGGCCCCATATTTTAAATCTTTTAAAATATTTATTTCAAATATCTTTCAAAGATATATATATATATTTAAATCTCCTTTAGTATTTCAATATTTGGAAACAATTTTTAAATGCTTAAATCCATAACAAGATATATCACCAAATCAATACTTAGAAATATTTCCAAATTCCATTTTATAACACTTAGAAAAAAAATATTTCTATTCAAATCATTTCACACTTAAGATATTTCCAGAACCTTTCTTCAACACATAGGAAAATATTTATACTTATATTTCACAAAATCATTTTAATATCAAAATTGGAAATATTTCATAACTTATCTCATAAATTTTCGAAAATATAAATAAACTCCTTTCTACAATTTCCAAAAAACTGATTATACTTATTTTTAATCCCAACTAACCCTTTATAACCTCCTTTATGAATTCAGATTCATTTTGAAGTTCTCATATCTAAACTTTTTGGATATTTTCTCAAGTTTTAGAATTCCATTATAAGATTTCTCCTATAAAATCTCATCCATTGAATAAAACCCGATTTACAAATCCTGAGAGTATTTATAAATAACTTCAATCCATTTCCCAAACCCTGTATAATAAAATAAGTATTTTTTTAATAGTAATAAAATTTCAAACCATTTAAGTAATTATTAAAATAAAAAACCTCCTTTTTTTAAAATAAACAACAATAAATAATTTCCAGTTAATTTATAAATAATAATAATCAATTTACGAAGCTTGTTTATAAAACTCAGAATTTCATTTTTATAAATTTAAATATTTGAGTAACTAACTTCCCAAAATATTTTAATACAAAAAATAGTTTTTAAATGACATAGTTTAAAAAAAAAATATAAATCCCTTTTTAAAACATATCTAAATTTCTCAATAAAAATATATTTTTCAAATTCCGATAGAACCATTTTAATGTCTATAAATCTCTCTCGATTTATCACACATCGATTTCATTTCCAATTTCACAACTATTTCCAAATTCTAAAATAGAATACACTATTTCTATCTAAACCAATTTCCATGTCTTATTTTAAACTCGCACGGTGAATTTATATTCTCAATTTATAAACAATGATTTATTCCCACTTTATTTGTAAACATCGTTTCTAAATTTTATAAACCCCTTTTTGGTTTTCTTTTCAAACATCCAATTTATATTAACAGCTCCATTTATAAACTGATTTCTATATAAACTTCCATTTAGAAATCTATTTCTCAAATATGCTAAATCATATTAAAAAACCATTCAAATCTTGATTCGACTTCCATTTAATCCTTTAATAAATCTCATTTAAAACTTCTTGTTTAAAAATTCCCAATTTAAAATTATTAATTTGAAACCATTTTACGAAATTGCTAAATAAATATCTAACGTCAAATTGTTTATTTTATCCGATCAATTCCCTTTTTCCTTTTATTTTTAAAAAATCTCAAAATTCTACATAAATATTTTCATCTCCAAAATCGTTTTTAAATTCCATTTTAGAAAATCAAAAATGATTTTTATAGTATTTATAATACTAAAATTAAGGCCAGTGCTACTATAGCAACCAATCAATCAAATCACACCATATTCTATAACAGAATATTCAACACATCATATATCACTGCACATGAAAATAAAATCAACATTTTTGGGAAATCTAGTTGGATCTCTTCAACCTATCTTCCTACAACCACAGATGTTAAATAGCTTAAAATAACAATCCTGCTTCAAGGCGGGATATCGTGGAAAGAAAGGGTCATTCGCTATTATGCGGGGCTTATAGGGTCCCATCCGCTCCAACGACGGGAAATATATCTAATTACTAATATATATACTAATATATATATATATATAATATATATAACATTCAATTTATAAATTATTATCAATCCATCCAATCAACTAATAATAATTTTAAATGTTTAAAATTAAAACCAGCAAATCCAAATGAGTGAGATTTACTCACCTTGACTTTTATTTGCGATCTGTTGCAATTTTAAATTAATTTGAACTGAAATCTAAAATTCTAGTTGACTCTAAAAATCTCAAACAAATTTTATTGCGTAGAATTCGCTAGCACGAACACAGTGCAACTTGTCTCGTTCGTTTTCAACCTCGGATGAAGAGATTATCACATTTATAAGATTCTCGAATTATAATATAATTAATAACGTCTTTAAACAAATTAATTACTTATTTAACTTACTAGTTTGCCTTCTCCTCCCTCACGCTACAGCACATGCCATCCTTCCAGTATTTATTTATTAGGGACATCGAACGAGAATCACGCACATCATCCCCTGACCCACTGCTGCTCGCCTTCGCCCACCGTTCCTCTACCAATTGTTGCCCCTTCCCCAGTGCCCACACGCTTCCAGCCTGCTCGCGATTCACCCTCGACCAAACTCCACCCTCCATGTCACTCTATAACAACCCGACTTTTCGACGCCCGAAAATATACATCAATATGTTCCATTGTATCAAATGCCGAACAATCGAATGTTGAAAAATCGAACCATTAGGGTTAAAGAAGAAGGAGGTAGAAAAAGAAATAGAAAACAACATCAGAACCTCACAAACGTAGCGGAACAATATATAATAGATAACAACAAATCTTTTAAAACTAAAGAATTATATCTGTCTTATGTATTAAATCATTAGTGCAATAAAATCAACATCACAATTCAGGACGGTTATAATATCTCGTCCTTCCAAAGCTAAATATACAGCTTACACTGCACAATGGAAATATGAATCTACGGAAATACGCCTCTTCATTCAGCTCGTCTCCTGTGCTCCATAGCAGTCTATCCAAAATCTATATTCTATAATACTTGGTCTGACCCAAGCATTGTAGTTAAATAACACCCGAGTCAGTCTGGAAAACCAGCTTGAGAAAACGCACTCAATTGGATTATTAAAGTTTTCAAAGTCCTTTGAAATCAAAGGTGTCTCGTACGACCACGCCACAAATAAACATGTCGGGTTTTTACTTTACGATAACCAAAATATTTCTTATAAAATCCTTTGATATTATAGTAGTGTCTATATACAAATACTTATTCAAATAGCTGAAATTGTTACATTATTAAATTCCAGCTAATAGGTATACAAACAACACCGTAAAGGCATGTAGGGAGAATGAATTTCCATCAATGGTAGGGCTACTGAGGTACCGTCCGTCACAATGCGTGGTCTAGATCACCATGCCGAGGATACACCCTGATCCCCTATATCACAAGGCCGAAGCTACCTCCTTACTGGATAGTCCGAATAAGTTCACCCCACGGTTGGGATCAGCAACAGCCCATACAACCTAAATGAAGGGACATCTAGACATGGGTGACCTTACCCTAATTGGTTGTTAGCCACTTAGCCTTGTGTGCACCACCCCTGTTTTATCCATTCCTAGTTGATGAGGCTCGAGGCTATGCGTTATCTTTTTACCACACATTCACTTATAATGCTCATCGTCCTCCTGACGATGTTCTGAAAGCATTCATCCATACAAGTCCGTTTTGGGATCTAACGGAACCGAAGGCACTACTCCTACTACATCTATTTTGGAATAACCCTCGGGGTTGGTAGCGATTAGCCCTTGCACTTCACTACTCCATCTTCGATTCGCAGCTCTTGTCTTCCTCACAAAATGTTCAAACCATATCGAAGTGGTTTTCAGAAAATTTATCGTGATCCCGGTCTCTTTGAAACGATCAGTGCATTGACCAATATTGATAGCCGGTTATTTAACTATCAAATAACATTCACAAACAAACATTAGACACCAATAGTTTCCAAATTATTTATTTCAAAATAACTTCGCAAGCTATTTTCCATACTTCAACCCTTTGAAAACAGTTTCAAACCACCTTTCTCTCACGGAATAAATTTCCTAAATATTGTTTATTTCCACTGGAAATCACGAAGTCCAAATACTTTAGATTTTGAAATAATTTGAATCATTTTTTCTAAAATATACTTTAAAAACATTTAAATTAAAACTACTTAAACACTTTATTCAAAAATATTGCTTTGAAAATATTTAAAATAAAAATACTTTATAAAATATAAAACTAATTTTAAAAATAAAAGTTAGGCAAAGCTAAATTACAAAACAAAAGTTTGGAAATTCCATACAAGTTTTTAATAAAACTTTAACCAAACTATCTTTAAAATAAAACTACTTTATAAAATATAAATATTAATAAGTATCTTTTTAAAACATAATACCGATTAACCTTTTAAAATAATTGCCACGATAACTAATTTAATAAATATTTATCTTTAAAATTTTAACAACTTAAATAATAATTTCGTAAAAACATTCCTTTAAACAACTTTTAACTTATACTTAAAAATCTGCTTTGAAAATGTACATGGCTTTTCAGGGAAATACTTTTCTTTCACAACTTTTGAAAATAAACCACTATTTATTTTTAAAACAAATTACCCATTCATTTATAAATTTCCATCGTGAATTTATACTTCCAAATATCCACTGGTATCTTATTTCACTTTATAAATCCAGTTTATAAATTCCATAGTCTCATCTACTTTTAAAACACAATTTCAAACTCTAAATCAATTTCCAAATCGATTTTTAGATTTTACTCCATTTTGAAATAAATTCCTTTACCTACTCATTTTTATTTCAAAACCCATTAATTTCATATTTAACTTCTTTATTATGATTTAAAATCTTATTTAAACTGAAAATACCAATTTCATACTTATTTCAAAATTCTTCTTTTATTCCTTCCTAAAACATTTAAAATTTGAATTTAAAAAGGTAAATCTTTTATTCCTTTAAATACAATCACCTAAGTTCAATAATTCATTTATTCCTACTTATTCAAAAACCTCCTTTGTTTATTTATTAGAACTTAAAAATAAACTTTTATCCTTTTCCAATCCATTCTTTAATCTATCCAAGTTCTCTATGATTATTTTACTTTAAAATTCCCTATTTTATTTTCCTTTAAAAATTCAATCTTTATCTTTGATAACTCAGTATATCCAAACATATTCAATCAAGCCATAGCATTCAATATTTTCAATCACCAATATAATCTATCTCAGATTATCAAATAAATCATATCACAGAATATTAAAACAATCTAAATATTTTGAGAAATCTACTTGGATCCCTCAAACCTGTTTCTCGGCATCCACAGATGTTAGCACAATATAAAATACCAATCCCACTTAAAGGTGAGATATCGTGGTTTATGGTGTCATCCGCTATTATCCGAGGAACATAGGGTCTCATCCGCTATATAATGCGGGAAATAAATCACTCCAATACACACACACACACACACACTACTATATATAGTATCACATCCAGCCAATTCAATCATTCATCCAATCATTTAAATTTAACTACTAAAATTAAATGGTGTTTGCACAAAAAATGGGCATACACCTCCAAGTCGTATGAATTAGTTGATTTTATGTTGTTTCTAGTGATTTGGGGGATTTACGCAAATATATGAAAAGCAGGGACTAAACTATAAAAGACACACAGATTTATAGTGGTTCGGCCAGAACGTGCCTACGTCCACTTTATATGTTATTCTCCTTTTTCTTTCAGATTACAAGTACAAAGCTTGGTATACAAGTATATGAAAGTTGTTTGAAAGTTCCTTCCGTGCTTGAGCTCTCAAACTTGTCTGCCATTGTCGTACCCCTGCCCCTCTATTTATAGAGTGAGGCTAGGGGCAGAGGTCCTGGATGAATATAGCTGCTGGTGGTCCTGAGCTGAAGCAATTTGGCCTGGCACATCTGGTTGGTTTGGTCGTAGCTGAGTGGAGTTTGATTCGGTTGTGAGTGAAGTGGCATAGGTTCGGTGATGCGTGGAGGGGGTTGGTTCGGCATGGGTTGGTGTGGCCTTAGGCCGATGGTATGCTGAGAGGATTTGGTTCGGTGTTGTCTTGGAGGAGGTTGGTTCGGCATGGGTTGGCTCGGTGGTGAGTGTTGGTTCGGCAGGAGGTTGATTCGGCATGGGTTGATTCGGTGGTGAGTGGTTCGGCAGGAGGTTGATTCGACATGGGTTGATTCGGTGGTGAGTGGTTTGGCAGGAGGTTGATTCGGTGGTGGCTACTTCGAGTTGGTTCGGCATGCTACTTCTGGATGGTTCGGCATGTTATTTCGAGTTGGTTCGCTTTGAATCGGTGGGTGGTAGATACGTATCCAACATTTGCCCCCCCAAAGTAGGGCATATGTTTAACATATGTCGTGCTTTGTTTTAATGGGATAGTCTCGTTCAGCTTTAAGCGCCGAGCCATCTGGTCCGGTCGTTGATGGTTGCTTATAAATAGGGGCCACGTGCCTTCGTTATTCCTTACCAACCGAGCCAAACATTTTGCCGAATCAAACTCTCATCTTTGCCTAATCAAAGTGTTAGCCAAACCAGGTGAGACCCTTTGCCGTCGAATGAACTTCTGTATTGTACTACCGAATGTACTCGGGACCTTGTGTACCGAATGAAGGCTTATTATTCACTTTACCGGATGAACCGAATGAGCCTGAGGTTTGAATGCCGAATGAGATAATGTGTTCGAATACCGAATGGAATTATCACCGGATGAGCTTGGGGAGTGTAGTGCCGAACGAACTCTCGCCTTGTTTTACCGAATGAACTTAAAGGCTTTCAATGCCGAATGGACATTAATCTCAACCTTTTTGTTTTGAACTTGTTTGCTTGTATTCCCATATTCCTTGTTCTAATTCGTTTTTCTGGTGTTTGCAGATAATGTCTCGCAAAGCAGAAACTCGATCAGATAAACGGAAGTCTAGGGGCGAAGGAGAGTCCTTCTCCGTGCCCCCAGCCCAGCCAGGATCAGAACGTCATGGACCTGCCCCGAGGTCGCTAGTAGATGGGTATGGCCCCCAGGAGCTTCTGAACTTTCTGCCCGACTGCTTCCCTAGCTCCCTCAGGGAGGAGCAGCTTGATGTCATCTCTCGCTCCTTTGGGATTGACAGGGCTCGTATGCTGTTGTCAGGAGACGGAGTGATGCCGTACAATCCCCCTGAAGGATATTTTGCATACAGTAGGTACCATTGCATGTGTGGGGCCATTCCTCCGATCAATGCATGGATAGTCAGCTTCATTACCTATCTGAAAGTGGCCCCTCTCCAACTCCAGCCCAACTCCTACGCTATCCTGGTGTGCTTATTCGTTATCTTCCAGAGGAGGTATGGGGGACCCCCTTCTAACCGGGAAATCCGATACTTGTATAATCTGAGAGGCTACAAGAAGGGGTCTCCGTATGTTAGTTTAGAAGCGGTCGTGCCCTTCAAACCGGTCTTGGACTTATACTCAAAGTTCATCATGTTTAAGAAAGAATGGTTTTTTATCAGGGACGATTCTGTCTCCTTCCGCCTCTTCACTTATGGCTGTAAGTTGAACTTTATTTACAGTTTCTTTGTTCCGACTGCAGTGCTCCTTCTGATATGCTTCTATTTCTTGCTAGCGATAGGTGGCTTTGCAGTCGTAGAGAGTGATTCCCTGGTCCAGATGGCTGCGGAAATAAAGGCCATTTCGGGACGGGACAGGTCGGCTTCTTTCTTGATCAGGAATGCTACTCTCCTGGAGCACAACTTGATCCTGCCACACCAGTCCATGGTTAAGCAGAGAGACACGGCTGAGGAGAAGGCTGCCAAAGCCAAGGAAGGGGCCACGGTGAAGAGTGGCAAGAGGGAACCTTTTACAAAGTCTTCCGTTGTTGGAGGTAAGAAACTTAAGAAGTCTGATGGTCCCTCTCCTAGTACTTGCCCAATTGCTCCGGGAGAGGAAGATGTGGAGGAAAATAGAGGCGAGGGTGAAGCAGGAGATGGACAGAGCGGTAGTGGCGTTGGTGCCTTAACCTTCGGGCAAGCGGGAGAGATTCATGAGTGGACGGATGATGCTTTCCGTCAAGCTTTTGGGGAGTCGGAGGAAGGATCGGCTTTGGTTGAGAAGGCAAAGGGGGTTGACAAGACTGGGCTGGCGCCGATCCATTTTCTGAGTGTTCTTCAGCTAAGGCGACTCCAGCGATTCAAGGTGAACTTTTAACTTCTGCAGACTCCATTTATGATAGGGACTTAGGAATATTTTATGGTTCGCTTCCGTCCTGGACTGAGATTCAGGACTTATTGCAATATCCTACTCCTCCGCATGGTTTGTATAACAGACGTGCCTTCTCCTTCTTTTTAACTTAACATATTTCTTGAGTTGTGGATCATTGCATGTTCGTAACACTTGGTTTTTATTCCATGAGCAGGTAAGGCGGCCAAGTCATCAGATATCCGGCACCGCCTCGAACAGTATAAGCTACTCAAAGCTTTTGCCAAACCAAAGCCGCCAACTAGCCGTCTTGGGGATGCAGTTAGATATCGCCCCCTTCTTGGAGTCATTGAGGAAGATATGCAAAAGAGGAAGAGGGGCCGATCTTCGTTTGAACTTTCTCCTGGCCCTCAGCCTCCAGTCCAGCCCATCCATGATATGACTGAGGAGGATACTGAGTTTATGCCTTCCCCCCATCCGTCCGAAAATCCAACCGTCACTCCGATAGACCATCCTGGTTTGGATCGCAACCCATTTGCTGGCCACCCTGATCTGGACCCGAGTTTTCAGGATATCTCTTTTGATGAGGTCACGGGTGAGCATCTTCTTCCCCGCAATCCCATGGTACGGGTGCTTGATGAGGCTAAGTCGTTAGACCTCGATTTGCTTACTACTCGGATTGTGACCATGGGGGATGAGGCCAAGGCAATCATCGATCGGGTGGCTGAGGAAACCAAGAGGCTAATGGAGCATCATGCTCGATTGGCCAGGGCTGGGGAGGAAATCGGAAGTGCTAACATCCGGTTGCGGCTACAGGTTTTTGACCAGGCCAAACAGCTTGCTGATCAGGCTATCCAGATATCCCAGCACGAGGCGGCCTCCCGACGACTAAAGAAAACCATGGAGGAGGCTAGCAAGGCTGAGTTGCGAAAGATGGAGGCCGCCTGCAAGGAGCGGATTGACATAGCTATTGCTACGGTGGATGAGGTTCGGAGGGCGATCTCGAGCAGGTAGAGGAGTTATCTGGGAGGCTTGAGGCCGCAGAGCTTGCTCAGGCCAGGCTAAAGGAAGAGATGGAGGAAACGAGGAGGACTCTCCAGGCTGACTGCTTGAGATATCGATCGGAGAGGGATGTTGCCATTGCTAAGTTGCTGTCCTCCGAGGCCCGGGTGAGGGAGTTTGAGGAGAATGAGGGGATGATGGATGAGATGTTGCAGGATATGTACTTCCGTACCTGGAAGCAGGGTAATCTATCCTGGATGGATGACTATCCCCGAATCATGGCTAGGATATATCTTCGGGCTTTGGAGGAGGCCAAGGCCGATGCGGATAAGGAAGGTGGAGCGGCATTCAGGATGGATATGGTTACCGCCCAGTTCTCAAAGGAGTAGAAGGCAGCGGTGAAGGAGGGGACGCGGCTACTTGCTGCGGAGGAAGCCGGTGTGCAGTTGGGGGATGAGGACCAAGAAGCGGGTGTTGGTGAGTTTTCCCTTTTTAGCTTTTCATAACTTGATCGTTCGTTG
Organism: Allium cepa; assembly: GCA_030765085.1. Lineage (NCBI taxonomy): Eukaryota > Viridiplantae > Streptophyta > Magnoliopsida > Asparagales > Amaryllidaceae > Allium > Allium cepa. The sequence continues at coordinate 183,143,193 of CM060940.1, forward strand.
TCGGTTTAATGGACTCTTTTTCTGAATTGGACAGGTGTGGCCTCTGGTCATCATGCTGGGAGCTCCAATCCTGCAGCTAAGTAGATCCGGAGGGCTAGTGGGATGGGGGCGAAGCTCCGATTTTTTGACTTGACTCACACATATTTTGGTTGCTGTCTATGTTAGTCCGAAACATTAATGCAACTCTTAATTATATCATTTGTAAAGAATGACTTTCTGTAATTTTATAACATAAACAGATTCTGTTATATTTGAGTGCTTTTGTTATTCTGATGTGTTGCATAAGAGACATAGCTGTGTATGTGCTAGTGATTCAATTGTGTTTAATGCTAAGTTCTTACTTAATATATAATTTCATATCTTGCAATGTTTGAATAAGTCCTAGCTACATGATTATGTACAAGAGAAAAGAGTACCGCCCTTCATGTTCTGGTTGCAGGGGCTAGCTTTGGACACCTTGGGTAATTGACCGTGGATGTGGCTGAGTGCCTTGTCACCCAGCTTGTGGGCTCAGATTCTCGTGAGCGAGTGCCTCCCATTTAGTGCCCTGTACTTTAGGGACCGTTATGCAGGATAGAAGAAAAGTATTTAAATGGAATGGAAATATAGGAAAAGTAAAACTTCCAGTCACGGAAGGCCGTCGATATGCTTAAGTTCGTGGCAAACGGGTTTTGTAGTCACTTTCCCTAGCTGTGGGTCTTGGAGACATTTGTCACCCATCTTACGCCTCCGCGGGGAGTTTATCTTTTTTACCACAGCCGCACTTAATACATATCGGAGCCGAGATCGCGCACAGTAACTACCCGAGCCATTATGGCCCGTAATCGTGGGTATTATTCGATTTACTGTGGTCGGCTAGCGTGGGTGCCGATCGTCAACCGTGAACTACCCCCTGGCTGGCCACACCTTATGTTGGGGCTTAAAGTAGGTTCACAGTTGCCGGCGAGCCGAACGCCATAATGAGCTGCCATCGGCTATAGTCGGCCTTCTTGATGGCTTATAATCGGCTCATTACAGATGGCTTTAAGGGCAGTCGCGAGCAATGAGTTAACCCGCAGCAGAGGGATGCTGGAGCAAAAGTGTCTCATTGGCGAGTGCATAGAATCGCATAGTACCTGTTAGGCCTTGTCCAGATGAGGCCGTGCCCTGATGTGGCTTGAATGGAGGTGCCATTACACAGAATTTTGTTCAACAGAAAAGGATACAGTTAACAAGTAGCCAAGATATAAAGGAACAAGTTAAAAAGAGACAAGATTTTTTAAAGTGGTTCGGCACGAAAATGCCTACGTCCACTGATTCTCTTTGTTAATTTACTTCATACGGGCAGTACAAGTTAAGAAAAGTATCGACGGAGGTGTTGGATGTTCCATGCCCTCTAGAACACCTCTCCGTCCACTGTTGACAAAATATAAGCTCCGTTGTGGAGATCTTTATGGATTACATAGGGTCCGTCCCAGATTGGATCTAGTGCTCCGGGGCGCGGGAAGATCCGCTTGAGGACGAGATCTCCTTCCTGTAAGCTACGGTGCTTGACTTTGGAGTTGTATTGTGCTGCAACTTTTTGCGTATGCGCCGCTGCTTTGAGTGCTGCATCGTTTCTTCTCTCCTCAATTAGATCCAAAGACATGAGGAGGAGTTCTTCGTTCTCTTCCGGGTTATAGTGGATCCTACGATGAGAGGGCACTATAGTTTCAACTGGGAGCATGGCCTCCGATCCATATGCCAAAGAGAAAGGGGTATGCCCTGTTGAAGTTCTGTAAGATGTGCGATAGGCCCAAAGTGCCGTAGGAAGTTCGTCCACCCAAGCGCCTTTCGACCTTTCAAGATTCTTCTTGATTAAGGTTTTGAGAATCTTGTTGACAGCTTCGATTTGTCCGTTTGCTTGAGGATAAGCTACAGATGAGAAGCTTTTGTGAATTCCGTGCTCTTGGCACCAATCGGCGAATTCTTCGCTGTCAAATTGAAGTCCGTTGTCTGATATGATCTTGAGTAGGACTCCGTACCTGCACAGAATATTTTTGATCAAGAAGTTGATAGCTTTTGCCGAAGATATTTTATTTAGAGGTTCTGCCTCCACCCATTTGGTGAAATAGTCAACCGCCACTATAGCATATTTGGCTCCGCCTCGACCTGCTGGAAGTTCGCCAATTAAGTCAATTCCCCATACTGCGAAGGGCCAAGGGCTGGTCATTTGAGTAATCTCATTCGTGGGAAGTCGAGGAATCTTGGCAAATTTCTGACATCTGTCGCATTTCTTGACGAAGTCCAAGGCATCTTTGTTTAAAGTGGGCCAGTAATATCCATATCGGAGTATCTTCTTTGCCAGAGTCTGCCCTCCAGTGTGATCTTCGCAACTTCCTTGATGGATGTTGGATAAGACTTCCCTGGCTTCCCTTTCAGCGATACACCTTAATAAGGGATTAGAGAAGCCGCGCCGATAGAGGATGCCTTCTTGTAATGTATAGCGGGAAGCTTTCCTTAAGATTTTCTTGATTTCGTTACGCCTGTCGGGCAGTGTGCCATCTTGTAAATATTTCCGGATAGGAGTCATCCAGGTTTCTTCATCGATTGCATCTATCAGATTCACTTGCTCGAAACTTGGTGCCAGCTGTTTCGAGATGGTTAATGCTCCTAAAATAGTGATGTTCTTCATACTAGCTTGCTTTGCTAGTTCGTCGACCTCTTGATTCTCTTCTCGAGGAATGTGTTTGATTAGATAGTGATTCAATTGATTGAGCAGCAGCTTGGTCTTTTTCAGATATGTTGTAAGTCGTTCTCCTCGAGTCTGGAAGTCTCCTAGTATTTGATTTACAATGAGTTGAGAATCACTATGGAGACATAAAGAGCCGACTCCAATCTCCAAGGCCAGTTCTAATCCAGCTATCACAGCTTCGTATTCTGCGTCATTGTTGGTGGCAGCGAATTCCAACCTTAGGGCATAGTTCAGCTTCCTTCCCCTGGGGGTGATTATCACAACACCTGCCCCCGAGCCTTGTTCGTTTGACGCCCCATCTACGAAGAGATTCCACTTGATATCTTCTGCTATTTCAGATTGATCCTTACCTTCATTAGTAGTGAATTCGGCAATGAAATTAGCTATGGCTTGCCCCTTGATAGCGGTGCGAGGATGGTAAGTGATATCATATTGACTTAGTTCGATGCACCACTTAAGTAATCGTCCAGAAGTGTCGGGGCGATGGAGCACTTGCCTTAGCGGTTGATCGGTTAAAACTCTGATGGAATGAGACTGGAAATAGTGTCGCAGTTTCCGTGACGTGATAAGCAAACAGTATGCTAGCTTTTCAAATTTAGGGTATCTGGCTTCTGCCCCCGTGAATCTCTTGCTTACAAAGTATACGGGTCGCTGCGCGCGGTTGTCTTCTCTTACCAAAGCGGCGCTCAAAGCGTGGAATGATACAGCAAGGTATAGGTATAGTTCCTCGCCTTCATTTGGAGTTGAGAGTACTGGTGGTCTCTGGAGGTGTCCGATTAAGTTAAGGAAGGCTGTCGAGCATTCGTCAGTCCATTCGAACTTTCCTTTGTCTTTCTTTAGAGCTTCGAAGAATGGGATGCATTTGTCGGTTGCTTTAGAGATGAACCTACTTAGGGCGGCCACTTTCCCGTTTAGGCTTTGCATCTCTCTTCGAGTGGATGGTATCTTGATATCTTGCTAAGCTCGAACCTGTTCGGGGTTTGCTTCAATCCCCCTGGCATGAACGATGAATCCCAAGAACTTTCCCGATGATACTCCGAAGGAGCACTTTAGAGGGTTCAATTTCATTCCATATTGACGAAGTACTTGAAACATCTCGTCCAAGTGGTTTATATGATCGTTGGCTTTCCTCGATTTTACCAGCATGTCATCCACATAAACTTCCATAGTTTGTCCTATTAGTTCCGCAAACATTTTGTTGACAAGGCGCTGATAAGTAGCTCCGACGTTTTTAAGTCCAAAAGGCATTACTTTGTAGCAGTATAATCCCCGGTCAGTGATGAAACTAGTGTGGTCTTGATCGGGGGCATGCATAGGGATCTGGTTATATCCCGAGTATGCGTCCATAAAGGATAAGAGTTCGTGTCCGGCTGTGCTGTCCACGAGTTGGTCGATTCGGGGGAGTGGGAAGCAGTCTTTCGGGCAAGCGTCATTTAAGTTGGAGAAATCGATGCATGTTCGCCACTTCCCATTAGCTTTCTTTACCAGGACCGGGTTGGCGATCCATTCTGGATAGATGGCTTCACGTATGAAGTCATTGGCAAGTAAGTTCTTTACTTCTTCCTCGAGGGCTGCTGATCGTTCTGCCCTCATGCTCCTCTTTTTCTACTTTACTGGCACCTTGGTGGGATCTATATTCAGCATGTGGCATGCAACGTCTGGGGAGATTCCTGTCATGTCAGCGTGCGTCCATGCAAATACATCCATGTTGCGGTGAAGAAAATCAATGAGTTGATTCTTTAATTCTCTTTTCAACTGAGACCCGACTCTCAGCAGTCTACTTGGGTCGTGTTTGTCTACAGATACGAATTCCATAGCTTCTGCAGGCTCGGCGGTGGCCTCCTCCTCTTTGTCCCTGGGGTCTAATTCGTTGAAAGGATCACTGGTATATCGAAGAAGAGGGGCCTTCTTTAGTTGCTATGCTTCCAAGCTTTTCATGCAGAGAGTAGTCTCTGCATTTTTCCCTTTATCTTTTCTGCGGTTATTGCGAAGTTCAGTTACATAGAAGTCTCGAGCAGCGTCTTGATCTCCCTCTACTTCTCCTATTCCGTTATCGGTTGGAAATTTCATCTTCAGGCACCACGGGGCTAGGACAATTTGGAAGTCGGACAAGGCTGGTCTTCCCAAAATGGCGTTGTAGGCCGAATGGCTTTCTATTAGCACAAACGTTTGTTTTTGCACAGCGGAGCGAGGATGGCTTCCTATTTCAACAAAAAGGTCCAGTTGCCCGAGGGGCATCTTCGCATCTCCAGTGAAACCATGTAGTGGTTTGTTGCAGGGAGACACATCTTTCATTGATAGCTTCATTTTGTCGAAAGCATGCTTGAATAGGATATTCACCGAGCTTCCAGTGTCTATTAAAATTCGAAAAACTTTGGCTGGTCCGAACCAGGCAGAGATGACCATAGGATCCATGTGCGGGTACTGTCTTCCCTCTAGATCGTGCCTACTGAATGTGATGTCGTCATTCTCTTTCCGTTTCGGATGGCGTTCTTCCATAACAGAATTAACGCAGCCTTCAGCGTTCCTCAGTGACTTACCGTATCTTTCCATCTCCGCCCAGCTTCTGTCGGCGATGTGCGGTCCTCCTGATATGGTGTGGACCACTATCTTCTCTTGACTAGAGCCGCTGGTGTTGCGATTTCCCCCGCCTGCTTCTGGGGGGAGGGGGGTAATCCAGGATTCTCATTGGCAGGAGTCGAAGTCCTGTTATGGCCTTTTACATAGCGCTCCAGTCTCCTCCTTCTGATGTGTTCTTCAATCAAGTCTCGGAGATTGTGGCATTCATTGGTATCATGTCCGTGGGATTCGTGGAAGCGGCAGAACTTTCCAGATTTGAGTGCGCTATCTGACTTCTTCTTGTGCGGGGGGCGCTTGTATCTAACTTCGTCTTGAGTGGCTAGGAAGATGTTTTCGATCGTTTCATTCAAAGGAGTGTAAGAGCCAAATCTTGGTCCTGGTCGATATAAGCGCTTTTCTCCCTTTTTGCCCCCAGCATTGTCTCTAGAGTCATTTCTTCGAACATCCTTTGCTGCAGCGGGGAACCTGTCGGTAGCCGTCTTAGCCTGTTGCCCTGATTGCCTCTCGGTGGCAGCGTCCTCAAGTCTCATATACTTTCCAGCTTCATGGAATAAATCAGGTAAAGTAGCTGGTTTTTCTTTGGTTAGTCTTCTAGCAAATTTAGTATCTGGATGTACACCACTGCAAAGGGCCATTAGGATAAGTTTCTCGTCGGCATCTTGGACTGCGGTTGCCGCGGCGTTGAATCGGGTTAGATATTGTTGCAATGTCTCTCCGGGTTTCTGTTTGATATTAGATAAGGAATAAGCGTCCTTGGGTTGCTCCACATGAATGCGGAACTGACTGATGAACTTTTCTTTCAACATTTCCCATGAGCTGACGGACCCTTGGGGTAGGTGGCAGAACCAGGAGGTAGCTAGGTCTGCCAAGAATAGTGGGAAGCATTTACACTACACTCCCTCTGTTGCTCCGTTCATGAGCATATGCTGGGTGTACCTCTGTAAGTGTACGATGGGGTCAGAGGTTCCCTTGTAAGGTTCCATCGTTGGCATTTTCCATTCTCGGGGGGTGATGGCAGTTTCAATATTGCGGGTGAAGGGGCTGGTTACCCTAGCACCTATCCCCCGATCCCTTTGCTCCCGTTGGACGCACTCTCTGAACAATCGCGCCATCCTTTCGTCAGAACTTGGAGCGGACAAAAATGAGCTTGGTTCTTCCCTGCGGGATTGATTCCGTCCAGATGACTTGTAGGGATGGTATCGTCTGTCACTCCTAACATTTTCCAAAGGCTGTCTCTGCTCTTCTGGGGGCATGCTGGGGTCAGCCATAGTTGGTCCTTGCCTTGATCTTCCCCTGCTGGATTCTGTTCTCAGCGCTTCCTCGGGTCCAACTTCGGGCTGGACTCCAGCTCGGCCCCGTTTACTGGTGTTTTCATGGTTAGGTAGCATGACAGGCTCAGCTACATCCGACCCTTGCCTGGCACCTCCCCCGTTGGGTTCGGCTCCAAGTGTTTCCTCGGGTCGGACTTCGGGCTGAGACCGGGCTTGGCTCCTACCATGGCTGTTTCTGTTGTTAACCTCTTCGAAGAAGAAAGGTCTTTGTCGCCTTCCAGATCCTCCAGATTGGGACTCGCCCCATGATTCGGTGTTGTGGTTGGATTCTTCAGCATCCCTTAGGCGTGACATGAGTTGGTCCACCAAGACTTCTTGCTGAGATGCGAAGCGGTTAGTTACTTCAGCTACAACCCTGTCTAGATCTGCCCTAGTAATTGGTTGTTCCGCGGTGGGGGCTGTTGGATTTGCCTGATTTTCATCTGGTATTGCTGTTAAAACGGGATGATTCTCTTGATTTGGGGCCACTGGATCTGGGATACTGCTAGTTGCGACATTCTTTCCTTTGTTAACATCTCTCCTTGGCCTGGAAGTCATGTTGTCGGAGCAAGGAACGATGCTATGAGGAAGAAGGTTGAGTAGGAGAAGTTGTAGCTTCTAGTTTGGTTCTCAGTGAAAGCATCAAAAATATTTGCACAAAAAATGGGCAAACACCTCCAAGTCGTATGAATTAGTTGATTTTATGTTGTTTCTAGTGATTTGGGGGATTTATGCAAATATATGAAAAGCAGGGACTAAACTGTAAAAGACACACAGATTTATAGTGGTTCGGCCAGAACGTGCCTATGTCCACTTTATATGTTATTCTCCTTTTTCTTTCAGATTACAAGTACAAAGCTTGGTATACAAGTATATGAAAGTTGTTTGAAAGTTCCTTCCGTGCTTGAGCTCTCAAACTTGTCTGCCATTGTCGTACCCCTGCCCCTCTATTTATAGAGTGAGGCTAGGGGCAGAGGTCCTAGATGAATATAGCTGCTGGTGGTCCTGGGCAGAAGCAATCTGGCCTGGCACATCTGGTTGGTTTGGTCGTAGCTGAGTGGAGTTTGATTCGGTTGTGAGTGAAGTGGCATAGGTTCGGTGATGCGTAGAGGGGGTTGGTTCGGCATGGGTTGGTGTGGCCTTGGGCCGGTGAAGCTTGGTCCGGTGGTATGCTGAGAGGCTTTGGTTCGGTGTTGTCTTGGAGGAGGTTGTTTCGGCATGGGTTGGCTCGGTGGTGAGTGTTGGTTCGACAGGAGGTTGATTCGGCATGGGTTGATTCGGTGGTGAGTGGTTCGGCAGGAGGTTGATTCGGCATGGGTTGATTCGGTGGTGAGTGGTTCGGCAGGAGGTTGATTCGGTGGTGGCTGCTTCGAGTTGGTTCGGCATGCTACTTCTGGATGGTTCGGCATGTTATTTCGAGTTGGTTCGCTTTGAATCGGTGGGTGGTAGATACGTATCCAGCAAATGGTATCCAAATGAGCGAGATTAACTCGCGTTTGATTTTTGATATTTGCAATCCATTCCAACCTTGACTTGTTTCTCCGTGATTTTTAGACCTTGTATAACATTATATTATTTATTAATCTTCATCGAATAATCAGTTTCCTTTTTAATAAATTTATTTAACTTATAATTAGATTTAAAATTAAATTTCCTTTAATAAATTATTTTTAGTAACTAGATAAATTAAATAGGTTAATAAAACAAATAGCTCACCAAAACCACTATTTTTAAAATAAAGTAGCAAATTAAAATATGTAAATATAAATTTATTGTATTTTTGAAACTTTATATATACTTATAAGAAATAATCTATATAGACTAAAAATCTAATCTTTATATAAATGCCTATATTAATTTTCTATATGTTGTAAATTTAAAAAAAAACTGTTTATGTATACATCTATACAGAAATTCTTAAATAAAGAGTAAATATGCCTTACTTTTAATATTTTCTTAATAATATATATTTTATATACACATATGTATATAATTTTGAGAATATTGTTTTCTGTTCATATATATATATATATATAAGATTCTTAATCGAAGAAGAAAAGAACAAATCTCACCTCAACCCACAAAGCGTGAAGACCTACGGCCATCCACTAGCGACTGCCATCGCGTCGAGCTCCACTTCAAGGCCACTAGGCTCGCAAGCTCCACTGCTGCCAAAATTGACCATGCGACCTCGAACGCGACCTCCCACATCCCTTTCCCCTCCTTCGAGCGAGCGTCGGCACATCGTGAGACCTCTGACACCGCCGTCTCGCGCACTTCTTTCTGTCGCAGTAAAATTTGCGAATCTCGAACTCAATTTAATGGAAGGGCGGCGATTTCGAAATGGGAAAAAGGGCAGGGTTCGCGAATTCTTGTTTGGATTCGACTGGAAGGAAGGCCATTACTCGATTTTGATACAGAAGAATTGAATGAAGAGCGGCCATGATTTTTATTATTATCTCCAGATGAAAAAAGAGGGGAAGTGAAAGTGATTCGATTTTATTTTCTATTCATTTTTTTAAAAAAACTAGGTCGTTCTATACTTTAAAAGGAAAATGACGCGTACAATACCAACAAACGTGTGTTGGAAGGCAGGATACATGTCCCTTTGAGATGAAGGCTAAAAGTTCTGATATTGATATATAATATATTAAATTCAAATTCAAATTCAGATTGTTTCGATTAACGTAGCTCACAATCTCGATCTCCAATCGAGGCATGCCGCTAGGCGTTTATAATGTTAAACCCCTATTCTGAACGCAATGGGAAAGGTTTTGAGTCCTAATTTGATCGTATGAAGGAGATGCTTTTTGGACCCAGATATTATATTAAAATTTTGATATAGATTTCGCCACGTTTATCTACCGTACGGCCAAACGATCACTCCAAACACAACGAAAATTGAACTCCGATAATAATACAATACTAAAGGTCCAATTGAATTAGTTTCGTCGAATTTCGAGACTGTGCCTCCAAAGGCTATTTTTAAATGCCAATTCAAACGATATATTTTCAAAACCGAGCAAAGCATTTCCAAATTCAAATTTAAAACTTCTATTCTCTCAGTATAATAAATATAAATTTTCCAAGGCTTTGCAATATTTTTAACTAGCTTAAAAACCAAGATTCACTATTTTAACCAATTTCTAGTTATTAGATTCAATAATTTAATTGCCAAATAAACAGTGGTATTTGAAATTCAAGTTAAACTAACTTTCAAATATTTAAAGTCAATTAAATATTTCAATTCCAAATATCCAGAAATTCCGAGTCGTCACATTCCTCCACCTTAAAAGAATTTCATCCCCGAAATTACTAGCTAAGAAGAATGGTCCGTAACTCGTCCACTTTCTCAAAACCCAATATTTTTTTACAATGCCCAAAACAATCTTTCATTTAAGATGCATTATCACTCTACTAACTTTCCCGTCTCATCCATAGGTTTCAAACAGTATTATTTACCCCACAATCAAATTTAAATTTAAATCCAAATTTTAAATTATCCAAATTTCTCAAAAAATTTCTAACTCCCTAAATTCTCGAAAAATTACGCCAGCGTCCCCTTTGCCCGGCTAGCTCGGTACAACTACAAAATGCCTCTACGGCTCCCAAATTTCAAAAGAAAACAAAATGCCAAGTGACTAGACCAGAAAATCACTAAATTTTGTACAGAAATTTAAATACATACCTTTTGTCGGTTAATTCACATTTATCTTTTGAAATCAAAACTCCTAAATTTCCATTTGCTTTTTAATACATGTATATCCTACATAGCCATAATATCTAATTACAGACTCCAAAATCATTTTATTCATTTCTATACATAATTTCAATATTTACTTTACTCAAGCCATATGATGCATACATATCATCCGTATGCAACGTCGAATCAGATCGCTCACTCGATCACACAATTTCATTTCCGAACAAGTATAGTTCACCCGACTCCCTAGTGCGGACTCAGATTTGGTTTCTTGATTAGAAACCGTCATTCTCCATGCATAGACATAAACTATGATAGAGAATCTCAGAATTAATCATAAATCCATATCCAGGGTTCGTTGTCGAAAATCGAGTGAAAAATTCCAACTCGGAACGATATAAATATCTCGAAATTCTATGCTCAAATCTGGATCAAATCGCTATGCGAATAAAATAATATACATACATCCTACTTATTTGCAACAATTGATTATTAGCTATATCAATTGTCTTTTATTCACATTTATTTTGGATTTCCATTCACCTATTCACAATTATCCCATTTCACAATTTACATAATCTTGTTCAAATGTTAACTCAGAACATTTTTCTCAATGTCAAATTTACTTAAGAATTTCATCACCGCTTCTTAAGTTCAATATAATTATTTAATATACTTCTTATATTCATTTTCACTTTATCACTTAAGCCTTTATATCTATTTTTATTCAATTTACATTTCAATTCCTTATGAATTTAATTAACCATTTCTTATATTAGTTGCACTTACTAATTTATTCATATCTCAACACTTTCATTTCCAAACCTTTATTATTATGTTGAATTAGTTCCATTTATTTCAAATTTCAATTCATTTTATCTCAAACCATTTTTATTTAACCATCTCTTTAATTAGTTCTACTTGCTGATTAATTTAACCACTTTACTTTACTCAATTTAATTTTAAATTTTAATATTCAGTTTTCAATTTCATTTACTTACAACAAATAAATTTTCATCTCAATACTTTTATTCAAATTTTCATTTTCAGTTCCGCTTGAATTAAATTTTCCATTTTACTAATTTCTTTTAATTCACTACAATTAATTAGCTTACACCTCAGCTTATTTTGTTTTCACACTTACTTTTATTTTCTATACTAGCTCATTTTGTTTCATTCTTTTTTTAATTTAACTCTTCTTAAGTTAATTTTATTCTAAAAAAATTTCAAACTTTTATAGGTCCCCAAACTTATTTATTATTCCATAAACATTTTAAATAAGATTCCAGAGTCCTTTAAACAATTACTCAACATTTCAAAATCATCTTTGAAGTCAATTATATCCAAAATCCTTCGGTAAATTCACTTATCTCTTTGAATTTCAAATTCAAGCCCAGTTTTTGCAAACAACCCCAATTTTAAAATAATTTTGCAGCAATTCCTTTCTTGGAAACTCGAAAATGAATCTCGATAATGCTGTAGTCATCACCGAAATTATTTTCTAGCGATCAAAGAGAGTTTAATGCTTTTACTCTTTTCAAAACTTTCAAATATTTTTAAACTCCAAATCTTATCAGATTTCAATTCCAATTCAAAATATTTCTCAAATACTATCACCATTATTCCTCTAAAACCTTTGAAAATCATTTTAAAATTCAAAAGGAATTTAAATTTCCCAAATCTCAAAATTTCTAATTCTTTTATTCCCTATTCAACAATTACTCTAGCATCTTATTTCAATTTATAAATCACATTTATACTTCACAATTACAAATCCCATTTGTATATGAATTTATTTCTTAGATTTTATTTATGATTTAAATTTCTTATTCAATTTTTACACTACAATGATAATAATTTAATATTATCACTTCCTAACAACCAAGCAACCATATATAACTATAATAATTTATGGAAGATTATTTTTTTATATACAAAAATAGTTAGGGTAAAATTATTTCATTTACCCTATTTTAAAACAATACTTTGTCGTTTATCTTGTTTAAGAGTTTAAAAACCCCTATCGATGACATGGTGTCCCACATATCAACCAGAATCCATAAAACTGAACCGATAAATCAACACAATGTAAAACCAATTTTTATATTCACTGACAATGTAACCATCCGATTTTTCGATGTCTGAAAATCAACATTAATACTGTCCACTATATCAAATGTCGAACAATCGAATGCTCGAAAACCGAACCATTAAGGTTAAAGAAGAAGGAGGTAGAAGAAGAAATAGAAAACAACATCATAATCTCACAAACGCAGCGGAACAATATATAACAGATAACGGCAAATCTTTTAAAACAAAAGAATTATATCTGTTTTATATATTACATCATTAGAGTACAATACAATCAACATCACAATTCAGGACGGTTATAATATCTCAGCTTTCCAAACCTAAATATACAACTTACCCTGCACAACGGAAATATGAATCTACGGAAATACGCCTAGTCATCCAGCTCGTCTCTTGTGCTCCACAGTAGTCATCCAGAATCTACATTCTATAATACTCGGTCTGACCCGAGCATTATAGTTAAATAACACCCGAGTCGGTCTGGAAAACCGGTATGAGAAAATGCACTCGATTTGATTATTAGAGTTTTCGAAATCCTTTGAGATCAAAGTTATCTCGTAAGACCACGTCACAAATAAACATGCCGGGTTTTTAGCTTACGATAACCAAAACATTTCTTTTAAAATCCTTTGATATTATAGTAGTGTCTATATACAAATACTTATTCAAATACGAAATTGTTTCATTATTAAATTCCACCTAATAGGTATACAAACAAAACCGTAAAGGCATGTAGGGAGAATGAATTTCCATCAATGGTAGGGCTACTGGGGTACTGTCTGTCACAGTATATGGTCTAGATCACCGTACCTAGGATCCACCCTGATCCCCTGCATCACAAGACCGGAGCTACCCCTTACTAGATAGTCCGAATAAGTTCACCTCACGGTTGGGATCAGCAACCACCCACATAGCCGAAATAAAGGGACATCTAGATAGGAGTGACCTTACCCTAATTGGTTGCTAGCCGCTTAGCCTCGTGTGCACCTTCTCTGTTTTAGCCATTCGTGGTTGATGAGGCTCGTGGCTATGCGTTACCTTTTTAGCACACATTCACTTAGAATGCTCATCGTTCTCCTGACAATGTTCTAAAAGCATTCGTCCATACAAGTCCATTTCGGGTTCAAACAGAACCGAATGCACTACTCCTACTACATCCATTTTGGAATCACCCTTAGGATTTGTAGCGATTAGCCCATGCACTTCACTGCTCCATCTACGATTCCCAGCTCTTATCTTCCGCATGATATGTTCAAACCGGATCGAAGTGGTTTTTGGGAAATTAATCCATATCTCAATCCCTTTGAAACGACCAGCGCATTGGCCAATATTGATAGTCGGTTATTTAACTATCAAACGACATTCACAAACAACCATCAAACATTAATAATTTCCAAATTATTTATTTCAAAATAACTTCGCAAGCTATTTTCCATACTTCAACCCTTTGAAAATAGTTTCAAACCACCTTTCTCTCATGGAATAAATTTCCCAAATATTGTTTATTCCATTGAAAATCACCAGGTCCAAATACTTTAGATTTTAAAATCATTTAAATCACTTTATTCTAAAATATACTTAAAAACATTTAAATTAAAACTACTTAAACACTTTATTCAAAAATATATACTTTAACAATATTTAAAATAAAACTACTTTATAAAATATAAAACTAATTTTTAAAATAAAATTTAAGCCAAACTAAATTTTAAAATAAGAGTTAGGAAATTCTGTACAAATTTTTAAATAAAAATTTAACCAAACTATCTTTAAAATAAAACTACTTTATGAAATATAAATATTAATAATTATCTTTTTAAAACATAATGCCAATTGACTTTTTAAAATAATTAACACTATAACTAATTTAACAAATATTTATCTTTAAAATTTTAGAAACTTAAATAATGATTTCTTAAATACATTCCTTTAAACAACTTTAAATTTTTAACTTATACTTAAAAATCTGCTTTGAAAACGTACTTGGCTTTTCAAGGAAATACACTCTTCTTTCACAATTTTTAAAAATAAACCACAGTTTATTTTTAAAACAAATTACCCATTCCTTTATAAGTTTCCATCATGAATTTATACTTCCAAATATACACTGATATCTTTGACTTTATAAACCCAGTTTATAATTTCCATAGTCTCATCTTCTTTTAAAACATAATTTCACACTCTAAATCAATTTCCAAATCGATTTTCAGATTTAAATCTGTTTTAAAATAAATTCCTTTACTTACTCAATGTTATGTAAAAACCCATTAATTTCAGATTTAATTTCTTTATTATGATTTAAAATCTTCTTTAAACTAAAAATACCAATTTCATACTTATTTCAAAATTCTTCTTTTATTCCTTCGTAAAACATTTAAAATTTGAATTTAGAAAAATAAATCTTTTATTCCTTTAAATATTATCAATTAAGTTTAAGAATTCATTTATTCTTATTTATTCAAAAATCTCCTTTCCCACACTTGGAATTTATTTATAGAATATAAAAATCAACTTTTATCCTCTTCCAATTCATTCTTTAATTTATCCAAATTCTCTACGATTATTTTACTTAGAAATTCCCTATTTTATTTTCCTTTAAAAATTCAATCTTTATCTTTGATGACTTAGTATCCAAATATATTCAATCAAACCATAGCATTCAATATTTTCAATTACCAATATAATCTATCTCATATTATGAAATAAATCATATCATAGAATATTAAAACAATCTAAATATTTCAAGGAATCCTGTTGGATCCCTCCAACCTATTTCCCTGCATCCATAGATGTTAGCACAATATAAAAATGCCAATCCCACTTCAAGGTGAGATATCGTGGTATATGGGGTCATCTGCAATTATGCGCGGCCATAGAGTCTCACCCGCTATATAATATGGGAAATCAATCGCTCCAATATATATATATATATATATATATATAATATCACATCGAGTCAATTCAATCATTCATTCAATCATTTGAATTTAACTTAAAATTAAATGGTATCCAAATGAGTGAGATGAACTCAAATTTGATTTTCGATGTTTGCAATCCATTCCAACCTTGACTTTTCTTCATGATTTTTAGACCTTGTATAACATTATATTATTTATTAATATTCATCGAATAACTAATATCCTTTTTAATAAATTTATTTAACTTATAATTAACTTTAAAACTAAATTTCCTCTAATAAATTATTTTTAGTAACTAGATAAATTAAATAGGTTAATAAAATAAATAGCTACCAAAACCATTATTTTTAAAATAAACTAGAAAATTAAAATATGTAAATGTAAATTTATTTTATTTTTGAAACTTTATATATACTTATAGCAAATAATCTATATAGATTAAAAATCTATTCTTTATATAAATTCCTATATTAATTTTCTATTTACTTTAAATTAAAAAAAAACTGTTTATGTGTACATCTATATAGAAATCTTAAATAAAAAGTAAATATGCCTTACTGTTAATATTTTCTTCCTAATATATATTTTATATACACATATGTATATAAGTTTGAAAATATTGTTTTCTGTTCATACATATATATATGTCAAATTCTTAATCGAAGAAGAAAAGCATAAACCTCATCTTGACCCACAAAGCGCGAAGTCCCACCGCCAAAATTGACCATGCAATCCTCGAACGCGACCTCCCACATCCCTTTCACCCCTTCGAGCGAGCGTCGCCACATCGTGAGACCTCTAACACCGCCGTCTCGCGCACTTTCTTCTGTCGTAGTAAAATTTGCGAATCTCAAACTCAATTTAATGGAAGGGCTAAGATTTCAAAATGGGAAAAGGAACAGGCTTCGCGAATTCTAATTTGGATTCGACTAGAAGGAAGGCCATTACTCGATTTTGGTACAGAAGAAGGGAATGAAGAGCGGCCATGATTTTTATTATTATCTTCAGTTGAAATAAAGAGGGGAAGGGAAAGTAATTCGATTTTATTTTTATTTATTTTTTTAAAACAACTAGGTCGTTCTATACCATAAAAAGAAAATGACGCGTGCAATACAAACGAACACGTGTTGGAATGCAGGACATGTGTCCCTTTGAGATGAAGGATAAAAAGATCTGATATTGATATATAATATAATAAATTCAAATTCAAATTGCGTCGATTAACGTAGCTCACAATCTCGATCTCCAATCGAGGCGTGACGCTAGGCATTTATAATGTTAAACCCCTATTCTGAACGCAATGGAAAAGGTTTCGAGTCCTAATTTGATGGTATGGAGGAGATAACTTTTTCGACCCGGTTATTATATTAAAATTTCGATATAGATTTCAGCACGTTTATCTATCGTACGGTCAAATGTTCACTCCAAACACTATGAAAATTAAAATCCGATAACAATACAATATTACAGATGCAACGAAACTGGTTACGTTGAATTCCGAGACTGTACCTTGGAAGGCTATTTTGAAATGTCAATTCAAACGATATATTTTCAAAACCGAGCAAAGCATTTCCAAATTCAAATTTAAAACTTCTATTATCTCTAGTATAATAAATATAAATTTTCCAAGGCTTTGCAATATTTTTAACTAGCTTAAAAACCAAGATTCACTATTTTAACAAATTTCTAATTATTAAATTCAATTATTTGATTGCCAAATAAACAGCGATATTTGAAATTCAATTTAAACTAACTTTCAAATATTTAAAGTCAATTAAATATTTCAATTCGAAATATCTAGAAATTTCATGTCGTCACACACTCGACCTCGCACAGCTTCTCGCGCCCATCCCCTTCTTCTAACATTGCCGCGTTCATCGACCAGGGAGTATCGCGACGTAGTCATGTTTGTTTTTTTCTTCTTTTTTATAAATCGAATACGAACTTGAAGAAGAAAAAGGGAAGCGTGTATTTAAATTAAGGGAAAGGCTACTTCATTTTCATTTCCTGACTACAAACTTTTACAGTAAGTTCTCATGTTTTCCTCTTTGTCCTTTTCTTTTCTCTTTTCTTTTGCTTTACGTCATGCTATGCTCGGCTATCATGCTCGTAGCCGACCATCATCTCCACACCATCACCTTATACTGGCCATTTCCATCACCATCTCATCTCCACACCCATGTCGTGACCATGGATCCAAACCCATCACCCAAAAGCCTTGCAAACCCTAGCCGAGCCCATAATATGATCCCCTTCCTAATTGCTAGCCTCGACCACCACTAATGCCACATCTTCCATCCCTATTGTCATGACCTATACTTCACCTCCAAGTCGTGCAAGTGTTGTGCCATGAACTGATCCAAACCATGAACCATAGGCCAAGCCATGTTAGCCTAGGGCCGAGCCACTTTGGCATATGGCCGAACCAAACATCAACATAACTTGTCCTTTTGCCTTCCCATGACCTTTGCTTTTCCACCACTCCATTCTAGCCATAGCCGTGCCTTTTTCCAGACCACGGCTGAGCTTTGTTGATGATGGTTGAGCACAAAGTGGTGTGACCAAGCCAGAACACAAGTGGTCGAGCCTATTCCCTATGAGGCCGAGCCTATTTGTGTTGATACTTGTCTATTTGCTTTGTAATTTATTTTTATTCTTTTGTGTATAATAGTTTATTTATGGATGTTCATATTCATTTGTTTACAAGATTTGAATCTTGGCTCTTCATCCACTCAAATCTAGTTCGTGCTTTGTCGTGCTTTTCGAAGTTTGGTTGTGTGCCTTGAATTGTTATCTCTAGCTTTAGAAGGTGAGTTTATCACTCTCGACATTCGTACTTATATAATTGTGAAACAATGACATGTGAATTGTAGTTAATGATATGCTATGTTGATAGTAATTTAGACATGCATGTGATATGATATTTCATGATGTTATAACATGATTATATGCCTGCTACATCACCTGATATGATATGCCACGTTATACTGTTTATTTTATTTACTGCTTCTCACACTGCAAGTTCCCTGTTAGTATAGAATCACTATGAGTTGAAATGATACATACCCGAACGGAAATTAGAATAGGAAAAATCGTTATGAGCTGAAATGATAAGCTTAAGCGATTTTTATTTTATTTTATTTGACTTGGGATTACGTGTTTGAAATGATAGAACCTGGACTTTTATTTTAAATTACGGATTGAAATGATACATATCTGTATCACTTGACCTAGGTTAGAAAATATTATACAGACCTGTGGTTAATTTTAAATATTTTCTAAAAATTATTAAGTATTTTTGAAATTTAAAATATGAAATTTTAACGTAAATTAGATTTAAATGATTTAAGTAAATGTTATAGTGATTTTCTATAAGTTAAAAATGTATAAGTGAATAAATGGTTTAAAATGTAACTTAAAATATGACTTAACTTGATAATTGAAAATTTAGTGTTCAAACGGAAATTTTAAGCTTAACTTAGTAATAAAAATATTTTATTTATGAAATGGGTATTTTTAAAATAAAGTATTAAGTTATTTGTTAAGATAAAAAGTTAAGTAAAATAATGTACTTTTGACTTAATAAATGAATTATAGTTTAATTTGGATATTTTATTTATAAAATTTTATTTTATTTAATCATAAGATTAATTATATCCAAATAAATATTTCTGAAACATGAGATATGTTTTATAAGTTAAAAATGTTGAAAACCAAAATTATAATGTTTCTAAAATGTTACAATAGGTCTTATATTTGTATTGCCAGCATTTCCAAAATGCTATGGTTTTAAGGTAGCGCTTTTCTAAGTGCTACCATTTATGAAAATGTACAGTTTTTCGAAATACCACTATATCTGCAGTAACGTTTTTTAAGCGCTGTTGTTTATGAAAAGACAATATTTCTATAATACTATTATATTTACAGTAACGTTTTCTAAGTGCTGCTGTTTCTGAAGGATAATATTTTCGAACTACTACTATATGTGTTATCACATTTTTGAAGTGCTACGAATGCTATGATACAATGTGTTTTTTTGAAATTGTTATAATTGAATGAACTTAGAAATGCTACAATTTTGGAAATGAATATTATTTTTTTAAAAGATAATATCATTGAATTTAAATGGTTAAATGAATATGTTTTGATTTGAAACATAAACCATTTTGAAATTTATAACCAAGGGTTATAATAACGCTTGGTTGTTAAAGAGACTAGGATTGGAAGTTGTCATACTCTCTGCCAACTCCGAAAACCGCTTTAACAAGCGTGTACGAGGTGGAGATTTCAGAATGTAGTAGGATGGTGGCGACGTTCTATTGAGGTATATACGTAGACCCGACTTTCGTGAGTTGGCATAAGGTGGTTAAAACGAGAGCGATTCTCGAGCCAATGAGGTAGCTCCTCTGATCGGATACAATTCTTCATATGCCATTCTATTACTTTGTGATTGATATGGTGCGCACCTTTGATTTTAAGAGTGTGGCTTGAGGTGGGCGGTGGCTGCAGCTATGCGTTACCACCAGCCCAGATGCGTAATTGGTATATCTACCCTGGCATTGCCTAGTTGTGCCGTGTCACCTACCCTAGCACGCCTTGTACGAGTTTTGATTTGTGTCGTACCTATTGAGTATTTGTGGTAGCCCCTCGATCTAGAGGTACGACGGTACTGTATAGACTATTGGCACTATATATGTGTTAAGGTGCAAAATGTTAAGCCTTTATGCTATTTTCAAGTAAGTTTATTTTAGTTTAAACATTATTATAATAGCGTATATTACTACATAGTAAATAGTTTAACGGATCCTTAAAGGATGGGCAGTCCCAAGTATCCTTTAAGTTACTTATGCATTTCTATTACAGTTTACTTGAGTTGGTTCACACTGTATAAGTATGTATGTCCTGACTCGAGCTTTTGTGTTTTTGCTTTACGCTCAGGACAGCCTGAGTATTTCAGCTTTGGGTTCACAGAGCTAGGATTTGCTGGAGACTATTTATCTAATTGTTATCTATTTCCATTCAGTATTTTCTATTCAGCTTATGTACTAGTGGACATTTATGTATTGGGATTTCTGTTGTATTTACTTTTCAGACTCTGGACTTTGTACTTGTTTTGTGACTCTACGTTGTAGTAGCTTCATGAACTACTATAGTTATTTTATTTCCGCTGTGAGTTATTCTGATATTATCTGTGTCTGTGATTGGTTTTATTTGCTCCAAATTATATTACAATCTACTATTTTGAATTATTCAAGTCCAACATGTGTGGTTTTATTGTCGATTTGAATGGTCCAAAATAGTGGGTCGTTACATTTTGTATCAGAGCTTTGGTTTTAGGCAAACCTTAGCCTACAGAGCAAAAACTCATTAGAGATAGGGTAGAAATACCCTAGATTGAGTGAAATCAATCTTAGAATCATTTCTTTATGAGAGAACGTATTTTAAAGTATAAAATGATTTTCCAATGATTTTCAAAGGATTTTTAAAGATTATTTTGATATAAATCTTTTCTTTTTTTGAAATCAAATTTTTCTTAACTTCTTTCCTTTCCTTATCCACCTGGTGAATTAAATTCCTTGATTAGTATTTCCATTCTGGTTGAATCTTATCTTTTATTTCCTAATTACCATTTTCCTACTCAGCAGAAGGGAAGGCCATCTAGTATTTCGCTGGTACCCCTGCTCCTGCTTCTAGTGTTACCCAAGGTACTCTTCAGGGCACTTTTCTTTGTCTCATTCCCTGCTCGTGTTTTATTTGATAGTGGAGCTTTCCATAGTTGTATTTCTGTGGATCTTTTTGATAAGTTCAAGCATCTTCTTCCTTCTAAGTTTTCTTCTGAACCTTTGTGTGTTAAAAATTCTATTGGTGGTCCCGCAAACCTTAGTAGGATTTGTAATCGAGTGAAACTCCTATGTTTTGATCATCATTTCAGTGGTGATTTCTATGTTCTGGCTTTCAATGCTTTTGATCTATTGCTCTAAGGTGATTGGCTGAAGAGGCATGAAGCCATTGTCTCTTGTAAAACCCGGACTGCTTCTCTTGTTGATGATCTTGGAAATTCTTTGGTGATTCAGTGCCGTTTGCCTCAGGATTTTGCTAGCAGCTTTATTTATTCTCTTGATTCCTCTCCACGTGATCTTGATTCAACTCATGTGGTTAAACTCTATCCCGATGTATTTGGAGAGGTCACTTCTTTAGCTCCTATGCGGGAAATTGATTTCCATATTGATCTTATTCCTGGAGCTCGACCCGTAGTTCTTCCTCCCAGAAGAATGGACCACGTGAGAAGGTTGAGTTAAGGAAGAAAATTGAGGACTTGTTCTCCAAGGGTCTGATCAGACCTAGCCATTCCCAGTGGGGAGCGGCGGTGGTTTTCGTCACTAAGTCCGATGGTTCATTGAGGATGTGTGTTGATTATAGGGAGCTGAATAAACTCACTATGAGGAACAGATATCCTATGCCTCGCATCAATAATATGTTCAATCGGCTCCATGGAGCTACTGTTTTCTCTCGGCTTGATCTTGCCACAGGTTTTCACCATCTCAGAGTTGTTGAGGAAAGTATTCCCAAGACTGCTTTTCGTACTGAGAATGAGTTTTATGAATGGTTACTGCTTTCTTTGTTGATTTGATGAATCTTGTTTTTCTTGATGTACTTAGCAAGTTTGTTCTAGTCTTTGTTGATGATATGCTTGTCTTCTCTAAGTCAAGGGAAGAGCATGAGTTGCATTTGAAATTTGTTCTGGCGACTCTTAAAAATCATTAGTTGAAGGCTAAATTCTCGAAATGCCATTTCTGGAGGGATGAAGTCCGATTTCTCGGGCATATTGTTTCTTGTAATGGAGTTTCTGTTGATCCAGTTGAAATCGCTACGATCAATGTAAGTCTTTCTTCTCTTCTCTCTTTGTGGATAGTTTGACCAATTTAGCTCATTTCATTCCGGGTCAAGTCTACCCGTTCTGCTTCTAGTTATCTGAGATTTATATGAGGAAGATTGTTCGTCTTCATAGAGATACTATCTTTACCAGTCACTTTTGGAAAGCTTTTCAGGAATCTTTGGGTACTCATCTGAATCTGAGCATTGCTTACCATCCGCAGATCGACGGTCAAACGGAAAAAGTGAATCAGATTCTCAAGGATCTTCTTCGTGCTTGTGTTCTTGATTATGGAGGATCTTGAGAAGATCATCTCCATCTTGTCGAATTCACCTATAACAACGGTTATCAGGTATATTTTCAATCTTCTATTTCAATCCCATCTTAATCTTTTATCTATCCCATCTTACTATTTATTTGTTTACAAGATTTGAATCTTGGCTCTTCATCCACTCAAATCTAGTTCGTGCTTTTTGGAGTTTGGTTGTGTGTCTCGAATTGTTATCTCCAGCTTTAGAAGGTGATTTTATCACTCTCGACATTCGTACTTATATAATTGTGAAACAATGACATGTGAATTGTAGTTGATGATATGCTATGTTGATAGGAATTTATGCATGCCTGTGATATGATATTTCATGATGTTATAACCTGATTGTATGCCTGTTACATCACCTGATATGACATGCCATGTTATACTGTTTGTTTTATTTACTGCTTCTCACACTGCAAGTTCCCTGTTAGTATAGAATCACTACGGGTTGAAATGATACATACCCGAACGGACATTAGAATGGGTAAAATCGTTATGAGCTGAAATGATAGGCTCGAGCGATTTTCATTTTATTTTATTTGACTTGGGATTGTGGGTTTGAAATGATAGAACATGAATTTTATTTTGAATTACGGAATGAAATGATACATATCCATATCACCTGGCCAAGGTTAGAAACTATTATACAAACCCGTGGTTAATTTTAAATATTTTCTAAAAATTATTAAGTATTTTTAAAATTTAAAATATGAAATTTTAACTTAAATTTGATTTAAATGATTTATGTAAATGTTATAGTGATTTTCTATAAGTTAAAAATGTATAAATGAATAAATGGTTTAAAATGTAACTTAAAATATGACTTAACTTGATAATTGAAAATTTAGTTTTCAAATAGAAATTTTAAGAGCTTAATAATAAGAATATTTTATTTATGAAATGGGTATTTTTAAAATAAAAGTACTAAGTTATTCGTTGAGATAAAAAGTTAAGTAAAATAATGTACTTTTGACTTAATAAATGAATTATAGTTTAATTTGGATATTTTATTTATAAAATTTTATTTTATTTAATCATAAGATAAATGATATCCAAATAAATATTTCTGAAACTTGAGATATGTTTTATAAGTTAAAAATGGTGAAAACTGAAATTATAATGTTTTAGACATGTTATAATAGATCTTATAGTTGTATTGGCAGTATTTCCAAAATGCTTTGGTTTTTAGGTAGCGCTTTTCTATGTGCTACCATTTCTGAAAATGCACTGTTTTTCGAAATACCATTGTATCTGTAGTAACATTTTCTAAGTGCTGCTGTTTCTGAAAAGATAATATTTCTGAAATACTATTTTATTTACAGTAACGTTTTCTAAGTGCAGCTGTTTCTGAAGGATAATATTCTCGAACTGCTACTATATGTATTATCACATTTTCCAAGTCCTACAAATGCTATGGTTCAATGTGTTTTTTTAAAATTGTTATAACTGAATGAACTTAGAAATGCTACAATTTTGGAAATGAATATTATTTTTTTAAATGATATTGTTATTGAATTATATGGTTTAAATGAATATGTTTTGATTTGAAACATAAACTATTTTGAAATTTATAACCACGGGTTATAATAACGTTTGATTTTTAAAGAGACCGGGATCGGAAGTTGTCATACTCTCTGCCAACTCCGAAAACCACTTTAACAAACATATACGCGGTGGAGGTTCCAGAATGAAGTAGGATGGTGGCGACGTTCTATTGAGGTATATAAGTGGACCCGACTCCCGTAAATTAGCATAAGGTGGCTAAAACAGGAGCGATTCTTGGCCAATGAGGTAGCTCCTCTGATCAGACACACTTCTTCGTATGTCATTCTATTACTTTGTGATTGATATGGTGCGCACCTTTGACTTTCGGAGTGTGGCTCGAGGTGGGTGGTAGCTGCGGCTATGCGTTACCACAAGCCCTGATGCGTAATTGGTATGTCTATCCTGGCATTGCCTAGTTGTGCCATGTTACCTACCCTAGCGCGCCTTGTACGAGTTTTGATTTGTGTCATACCTATGGAGTATTTGCGGTAGCTTTTCGATCTGGAGGTACGACGGTATAGACTATTGGAACTATATATGTGTTAAGGTGGAAAATGTAAAGCCTTAATGCTATTTTCAAGTAATTTTATTTTACTTTAGACCTTATTATAATAGCGTATATTACTACATAGTAAATAGTTTAACGGATCCTTAAAGGATGGGCGGTCCCAAGCATCCTTTAAGTTACTTGTGCATTTGTATTACAATTTACTTGAGTTGGTTTACATTGTATAATTATGTATGTCCTCACTCGAGTGTTTTGTGTTTTTGCTTTACGCTTGGGTCAGTCTGAGTATTTCAGCTTTGGATTCACCTTCTGGAGGTAGGATTTGCTGGAGACTATCTATCTAGTTGTTATCTATTTCCATTCACTATTTTCTATTCAGCTTATGTACTAATGGACATTTATGTATTGGGATTTCTGTTGTATTTACTTTTCAGACTCTGGGCTTTGTACTTGTTTTGTGACTCTGTGTTGTAGTAGCTTCATGAACTACTATGGTTATTTTATTTCCGCTGCGAGTTATTCTGATGTTATCTGTGTCTATGATTGGTTTTATTTGCTCCAAATTATATTACAATCAACTGTTTTGAATTATTCAAGTTCAACATGTGTGGTTTTATTGTCAATTTAAATAGTTGAAAATAGTGGGTCGTTACAGTTCAGCACTTAATTATTTATTTTCAGTCGAGTTATATACCATTTATTTGATTTCTACTATTCCACAAGCAATTTATTTGTATTCAAATACATATTTTCACACATTATATTCATATCCATTTCAAATTGATTCTAAATCAATTTATTCACTTTTCATTTATTCACAATTTTTTTTTACTTCTGTTTACTTCAAACAACAAATTTTTCCATGCAAATTTGGGGATATTCATTTAATAAAATAACCATTCCAGTTTATAGCTATTTTAAATTTTTTCCAAATCAATTTATCAATTTTCTATTAATTCACATTCAGTTTATTCACAAAAACATGTTCACTTCAATTTATATTAACCAGTATTTCATTCCATACCACTTACTCATGATCATTTCATGAATCATGTCACTTATATTCATTTCCACTTCAAAACTTAATACCTCACTCAGTTTCATTTAAATAATATCCCAAAACCATGTTCAATTTACTGAGCTCGGTTTTGACCTAACTGGTCAACTTTTCCATCCAACTAGCGTTTTATTTACATTCAAATCATATCTATTTCAACAATTCAACTCAATCCATATTTAATTTATTCAATTTTGTTTCAGCTCAAGTCTCATTTCAATATCCGTTTCACTATTTAATTTCTCTAATTGGTTTGCTTCCAATTTATTTAACATAAGGTTCTATTTCAAAAATCATTTAAGACAAATTTCCATTACAATCAAAGTCCATTCCATTTAATTTTACTGAAGTCCATTATAATGTTGTCATATTACGACTTCTGAACATTCTCACTTACGACTTAAGTTCATATTTCATTTTTTATGAATCAATATTTCAAAACATATTTCAATTCAATTTTTTACTTAAGTCAAACTCTTTTTAAACTCAAGTTCACATTCATTTTATCACAATCAAATCCAATTCCATTATATCGTCCAAATTCGGATTTCCACACCAGAATTCGCTTAATTTGACTCGACTTGAGTTAATTCCATTTTTACAATCCAAACCCGGATTTTCATTTCTATTAATCCAAATATTTAACCATTTCGTTTTGGCTTACATTTTCATTTCTCAATTAATATGTTCAAAACTTATTTCCTGATATTTTCCTAAAACATTTAAATAAGGGTCCCAAAATTCGAACACCTGGTATTTGTTTCAAATCACTTTGAAATCATACATATATATCCCTTTATATACCAAATCACACTTTTTTATATTTTAAAACAATTATGGTTTTTATTCATATCAATTTCTTTTTAGATTTTTTTTATAAACAAAACTTATTTACCAAACAAGTCCAAAACAAATAATAATGGTAGCAACCCGTCACTTAAAAACTCGATAATGAATACTGATGATGTTGCAGTCATCACCAGGATTATTATCCAACAACTGAAGTGAGTTCAGTGCTTTATCACCTTCAAAATCCATTTAAAAAAATTTCCATTTAAAAATATTCCAAATAATCTTACTATTATTCATTTCAAAACACTTTGGAAAACATTTCCATAAAATCTCCTAGATTAAATTTTCCAAATTCTAGTTTGAATCCAATTTTTGCTTTACTCATTTGCATAAATCATATTTATAAAATTTCTATATGGTTATATAAACCATTTCATTTTTTTAACACACCAATACACTATAATAATTTCACAAAATTATTTCTTTTATATCAAAATATAATTTAGATAAAATTATTTCATTTACCCACTTTAAAACAATACAACGTCAATTTAACTTGTTCAGAGTTTATAATCCCCTATCATTACATTTGTCCAGACCGTACCGACCAAAATTCATAAGCGCTCAACCGATAAGTCAACACAATATAAAATAATTTATATTCACTAACAAATACATGCTCATAACTATTAATACACTCAACTCATTCTAGGGTACTGCTCACCCTATCTCTAATGAGTAATCCCGACCAAAGCTAAGGTTCTCATTTAACCTTCAGCTCTGATACCAAACGTAGCGACTCGAAATTTTTGACCCTTGAAAATCGACATCAATATGTTTATTGTATAGGACGTCGAATGATCGAGTGCTGGAAATATCGATTGCTAAAGGTAAATAAGAAGATGAGATAGAAGAAGAAACAGAAACAACAACGCAGAATCTCATATCCGTAGTAGAACAAAATATAATATATATAATAACAAAATTTTGTATTGTAACGCCCCACCTCGAGATCCACATTAACAAAGAGTATTACTGGGTAATACTATCTGCTAATGTAGAGAATAGGGTTAGATAAGAGCGGCCATCTGTAGCCTTGCCTTAAATATCTATTGAATACGTCAACAAATGCCATATATTTTTTCTATCTTAAGCGGATCGACATATCCAATAAATACTTAATACAAAGTCATAGGTGGCTATCAGATCTATTGAAATAAAATACAACAACTCGAATGCAAAACACATCACAAAACATTAGATCATCACACACACACATATATATATATATATACACACACAGATACATGATAGTGTATACAAAATGATACATCACATATGTGATATGACGATCACAATATACAAGCGAGTTAAAAGAATATACATATCAGAGTAACAACCCAAAAAGGACTACACAAAAGGCTACTACAAAATGAGATAGCAGAAAAGTCCATGCGGAAGTAGAATAGGCTAAGTCAAAAGGGTAACTAACTTGAAACACCTCGGTCTGACCCACGTATAAAATACACGGGTCAGTCTAGCTAAATAAATCAATTGAAAAGGATAAGCGATAATATGAGCATAAGGATAATGTGATGATATTCATAAGTAAGGAGGGACAACTAAAATGTATGATTACATCGAGTGATAATATGGTATCACTGCACGAACATATAATCTTAAAAGAGATAAAATAACCCAGAAAACACTAAAAGTAGCGAGTCTCCTATCATCGGCATTCATAAAACATCAAATACAGTTTAGAGGAAAACCTAAACCCGCCATCTTGGCAAACTTAAAACATGCATAAAGAGATCTAATCTCAAACATGCCATAAGGCAAATATATCTCCAAAGAGGAGAATAAAATCTCAAGTAAATGCTAAAAGGAAAATGTCATATAACGCCGGTGTAGGCAATTCAAATCTCAAAAATACAACTTCTAAGAGTTCAAACTCCCAAAAGGTAGTCGCCACAAAGAAATATTGA
The DNA here is from genome assembly GCA_030765085.1 of Allium cepa. Lineage (NCBI taxonomy): Eukaryota > Viridiplantae > Streptophyta > Magnoliopsida > Asparagales > Amaryllidaceae > Allium > Allium cepa. The sequence goes on from CM060940.1 coordinate 183,171,585, forward strand.
ATGGTTCAAAGGACTAATTCCGGAAAGGGGCGATACTCTAGGGAAAATAGACAATGAAACCATCTCAAAGTGTTTGCACGTGTTTGTTGTAACAACCTGCATATTTTATGATTATATATTTAAATGTTTTATTTAAATATAGCATCATTAGTTGAATTTAAAGTTCAAAATGTGACTTTTTGTAAACAGTCGAATTTGGACTCGACGCCACTTCTCTTGATTTTAAAATGACATTTACAACTAGTTTGAGTATAAACATCTTTATGTTTGGAGTTGATTAGGAGTTTGATATTTTCATTTGGGATTTGGGTTTGGTTCTAAACCCAATAATAGAATCCAAACTCTTCTACTTAATGCCCTAACTCCTCTCCTATTCATTCATTCTATTGATAAAAATTCCTAACACTCAAGCTAAAGGAAAAATGGGGGAAAGATGGGAGATTAGAAATTCCTAAGCCCTAGTTTTCTTAGAAAATTCAAGTTCTAGTTCTAAAATCAAAGAGAAGCTTAGGTAAGCATCCTTTTCATCTTCTTCATCTGAATCTCTCTTCAATTTTTAGAATTCCCTTTAACCTAACTTAGGAAATTCATTTCATTTAATAATAGATTAAAGATTCTAGAGGTGTTGTTGAGGAGAAATCAATCTTAGCTTGTTTTAGAGCTTCTCATTTCTATATTTGGGTTTAAAGGTGAGTTCTTAAACTCACGTCAATGTTTATAACTTTCAATGTTATTAGGTATGAATTCCTAACATCTATTTCATGTACAATTGCTTTTGATTTGAATTGATTTGGTGAATTTTCCAAATTTGGTATTTTGAAGTTAAAATCTTTAAAGGTCCTATTTTGGACGTTTGGACATGATATTCGGGGTGTATCGAGGAGCATATAGGGTTGGATTGTCGCTTGGCATAAATACCTAGCGTCCATCGCTCGTTCGACCGCTTTCGGTTTGGTTTTGGCCATTTTTGGCGTAGGCAAATTCTGCCCAAGCCTAGGAAACTAGACATCTATTTGAATCCACATATCTGGTAGGGTTCTATGGAAAAAATTATATAACGAATGCAGAAAATAAACTGGCAGAGCCAAGATCCAGACGTTTGGTCCAAACCATCCAAACGCCTGGGAGGTTTCTAGAATTAAAAAGAAAAAGGAGAAAAAGCATATATATTTCCAGAACCCAGGCCCAGACGTCTGGATAAACCTACCAGACGTCTGCTACTATTCAATTTTGCCCACTTCAGCTGTTTTTGAGTGTATTTTCAATTTTAATTGATTTTTGTTGATTCGGTTAATTGTTGTCATTTATTATCGACTTTGATGACTTCTTTTCTGGATTTTTGGGAATATCCATTTGATGGATTTGATATCGATTTTTATAGTTTTAATTCACGTCGTCGAATGCGGATTTCATTAATAGATTGTTGTTACAATCATTTCTATGATTTGTCACTTTAAAATAAAAAGGTTTTTATACTAGTAGTAAATACTCAAACTCTTTCATGAAAATGATTTCAACACTATTTTTATTACAAAGCTCGTTTTTAAAACCATTTTCCAATCTTTTAGCATATACAAACCTTTACCTCATTCGTATGAGAAATCTAATTAAACGGCTAAGCAAAACAAGTGGTATGAAATGCTTGCGTTTACTTCGTCGTTTAATTCTTGGAGTTGTTCGATTGAACTCTCGTGACAATTTTCTAGGGGAAATCAATAATTTGTTTGCAAATATTTAGGTTAAGCCAATGGTTATGGGACATGAAGCTATACTCATTTATTTGCTAGCTTAGTGTAATTTACACTTCTTTTGGATCACCGATGATCGTTTTGTATTTTCGAGTGGAAATCTACAATTTGTTCGTAAATATTTAACTTAAGCCAGTATTAAAGGACATGAAGCTAAACTCATTTATTTAGCTTAGTGTAATTTACACTTATTCTATGGAGCTTCAGCTCAATTTGGTGGGGTAGAGACCCATGGTCTTTTGACCTTTTGAGGAGCAATCAGCTCATTCGTCCGCTTGGGGGACTGTACCACGACAGTGTCTGTGCATGAGGCGTATCTTTTAGGGTGGGTCGATATTTAGCTCATTCAACTGCATGGAGGACGGTAACACGACAGAGTTTGTGCATGAGGCGTATTTTTTACGGTGCGTCGATGTTCAGCTCATTCGTCCGTGTGGGGGACTGTACCATGATAGAGTCTGTGCATGAGGCGTATCTTTTAGGGTGCGCCGATATTCGGCTCATTCGTCCACATTGGGGACTGTACCCCGTATTTTTGTGGGATAGCGACCCATTTGTGATACATGTGTTGGTGAGTTTTCATGCTCCAGTTTGTGATAGGCCTCTCTCTTTTGTGATTTCTGGATTTTTAATAGGTGATTTTTGGAATTTTATGTTTCACCAATTTTTGCGATTTGCATTGATATGTTTTGTCAATATCTGAGGTGTAGTGAACAAGCTAAAGAATGTGATATCCTTTTTGGATATTTAAGGAGATTTGAGATTTTATATAATATTCGTTGTTATCAAATATATACTTGTAACGGTATGACATTATTGTTATCATATATTTTTGGAAAATCTCTTATCCTATCTTATCTTATATGATATTTATAGCTAGACTGATCCGTTTATTATTTTACTTCTTAAATAATACCCGGGTCAGATCGAGGTGTTTCAGGTGCTTCCACTTAACTTCTTAGCAGAGGCTAGCTTTTGACTTTTCGCCAACTACTTTAGCTTAGCAGTTTTTTTATACATTCGAGATAGAGACTCATTGATATATACATATTCTTTTGTCTAGCACTTGTATCTTTTCTTTCGGGATGTAGTGGATCTTGTATGACCACTACTTTGATGTTCTCTTCTATGTGTTATATTCATATCTGTTTCGGCCTTAGTGATATAAATATATGTGAATGATTTGTGTTATGCTTATTTTATTTTTGTTTCTGAAGACCTCATAGCCACTGTGTAGTAGCTTTGGTTTTGTATTGGATATGTCGGATTTCCTCTTGAAACAAAAATGCATGACATATTATCTGACATATCGGTAACCGCACAAAACAATTACACAGATGGTTGCTCCTCAACAGCCTTATTCTTCATACTAGTCGACGGTAGTACCCGGTAGTGTCCTTGGCTAGTGTGAATATAGAGGCGGAGCGTCACAGCTTGGAATCAAAGCAAAACTTCGAAAAAATGTATAATAATCTAGCAAGGATCATTGTCCTAAGTCTCTCTCAGGAATCATGCCTTAGGATTTAATTCGAGTCTTAGGACCCATTCTATCCTATTTTCGTTTGTGATGCCTTGTTTTATCAATCAAATTTGTTTGATACACATTCTGAGAATGACCATTTTCCTCCTCTTTCTTTCTTTCTTAAATAAGAGAAATGGTTAGACCTGGTCGTCCCAGCACTGGCCAATCAAGTGCTACTCCTCAAGATGGCATATTCCTGTCTGCCCAATAGCTTTTGTATCTTGTGAAGAATGCCCAAGCTGTCGGACCCATTCCTAAGCCTACTTATCCTAAATCCGGGTTGCATACTTGTGTAGTGATTATACCAATTGGGGTGGAAGGCCATTCATGGGTTCCGAAGGAGTTATAGAAGTCCAAGTTTGCCTTAGAACATGCATCGCATCTTTTTTTACATGAACCTTGTTGATCTACATCGAGTCCAAGTGGCTTCTAGCAAGCTCTAGGAGAGAGCATTAGATTGGTACGACTTTAGGTTTCTGAAATTATCGAAGCAGATCTTACTTGGGAGCAATTCCGGGACAAGTTCAAGTTAAAGTTTGTGTCGAAAGCTAAAAAGGTAACTTTAGCCCAACGCTTTGTTGACCTTGTTCAAAGTGAATCTTCTGTGAGAGAGTATGTCGCATCTTTCGAATCCCTCTCTAAATATAGGGTCAAGTATATTAATACTCTATTTAAGAAAAATTAGAGGTTTATCCATGGGTTGAATAAGAATCTCAAAAAGGCTTTACTTCTGAAACTAGAAGTTTCTTTCGATCAGCTTGTAGATATCGCTCTTCGACTTGAAGAGGCCGATACAGAAAGTGATGGAGTTGTCGGGGTACCAAACAGAACTTCAACAACAACTAGAAGAGGCATCCCGATAATAAGTTCAAACCTAATCCTAACAAGAAAGAGAAGCAAGCAACTTCGAAAACAAAGACTCCTACCTCTAATCGTGGAGAATGCTACAATTGTGGATCTAAGGATCACTATGAAAATAATTGTCTAAAGTCCCTTACTTGTCGTTATTGCAAAATTTTGGGTCATCCTATATCTTCATGTCTCATACTTCAAAGCAAGAAACAGGGAGGCTGAATGTTGGGAAAGCCCCTAGTAACACTTCTCTTGGTCAAGATATTTTTCATTCTGGGCATTATTTTATCTCGTGATTATCCTATTCGACTTTTTTTAATATGGGTGCTTCTCCTTCTTTTAAATCAAAAGAACCTGTTGATACTTTTTCTTTATTTATTATGGGCCTGATGACTTCACTAAGAATTGCAAATCTGGTTGGTGGGTCCATAACACTCAGTTTACTTTGTAAAGATGTCGAGATTATTTTATGTGATTATGCTTTCCGTACTGATTTGCATATTATGCATTACTTAGGTTTCGGAATGATTTTAGGAATGGATTGGCTTAATCAATATGAAGCCCATATCCAATCTCCTAAGAGAATATCCATCTTTGACATCCTCAATCTGTTAAGCAGATTTTTATTATTCTTAATTATTTCGATTGCAATTCGGTGGCATCATTTTATTCATTAAACCCACATGATGAGGAAGATGTTATTTCCCTCATTCAAATAGTTCGTGAATTTTTCGATATCTTAACCTATCTTAGGATTACTACCTAAGCGATCCATTGAGTGGTGCAAAGGTCTTTTTCAGCTCGACCTTGCCACCTGTTTTCTTCAGCTACGAGTTGCGGAGGATAGCGTTCTGCTTACCACATTTTGCACTTGTTATGATTCTTGTGAGTGGCTCATTATGTAATTCGGTTTAACGAACCTTCCAGCTTATTTCATCATCTTATGAATCAAGTATTCTACAAATATTTTGATGAGTCTATCCTTGTATTCATTAATTATGGGTGAGAACAGCAATTTAAAATTGCAAATCTTTCTAATAAGATATATCTATAAGTATAACCGGATTCTGATATTGAGACAAGCAAAGAATATTTGTAAATTTGATTTAGCATGTATTCTGCTTTTCAAAAGAATTAAAATAACTCCTTTTTGATGCTTTTATTCTTATGATTCCCGAAGGGAACCAAGACTTCACTGTTTTTACCGATGCTAATCGTATTGGTTTAGGTGTCATTCTCATTCAAAGGGAACATGTTATCGCTTATGCTTCAAGACAATTAAAGCCTGTAGAGGCAAAATATGCCACTCATGATTTAGAGCTCGCGTCCATTGTTTTTCCCTTAGAATTTGGCGTCATTATCTTTTTGGAGATAAATTTGTTCTCTGCACTAATCATAAATCTTTGAAGTATTTGTTCTCTCAAAAGGAAGTTAATTTGCATCAACAACATTGGCTCGAATTCCTTGCAACTTATGATGTTGATATTCTCTATACTCCCGGAAAGGGAAATCGTGGTGTCGACACCATAGTTGTAAGCAACAAGCGGTTGTTTCCATGATGATATCCGAATGGAATAATCTCGAGACTTTGTCTACTTGTGAGATTGAGATTGTGAATCTGATTCATGCACATTTCTTGTTTTATGTAGCCTTATGGCTCATCCTTCTCTTTTAGCACCGCTTATCTTCCTCAATCCGATGGACAAATAGAGCATGTGAATCAAACTCTTGAAGATCTTCATCGTGCATGTGTTCTTGATTTTTGTGGAAGTTGGGAAGATTATGTTTCACGTTTCTCTAGTACGGAAATCCTTTAGAGATTCCGATTCTATTCTTGAGCCTGGTGTTGTTAAAGGAAATCGAGGTTTCGCCTAATTTAACTTAGAGAAACATCTTATTCGCACCATTGCTACGGAGGTTAAATGCCATCATAATAAAAATGTTCCGCTTATGAATGTTCAATGGTCCGCAATCCTAAGGGTTGTTCTTGGGAATCCATAGAATTCATCGAGCAAACACATCCGGACTTACTCTCTCGTCCTCCTTAAGGTGAGCATCTTACTTCAAAATTTTCTTTTGTATTGTTACGCCTTAATGTGGTTGTTACTCATTATTTTCTTCTTAAGGATAGCGAGGATGCAATTTCTTTAAGGAGGAAAGTCTGTAACAACACGCATATTTTACGATTATATATTTAAATGTTTTATTTAACTACAAAATAATTAGTTGAATTTAAATTCCAAAATATGACTTTTATAAACGGTTGAATTTGGACTCGAGACCACTTCCAGTGATTTTAAAATGACATTTACAACTTGTTTGAGTATAAACATCGATATGTTTGGAGTTGATTAGGATTTTGGTATATTCATTTAGGCTTTGGGTTTGGTTCTAGCCTACCAACCCAATAATAGGACTCAAACTCTTCTACCAAATACCCTAACTCTGTTGAATCAAAAGTTTTGATTCATGACAAAGAGCTTAAACAAATCATTGATGAGACTATATGATCAAGCGACAAAAAGAGAAAGAGATATGATACTAAAATTACAAAGGAGAAAAGATTTCAAAATTGAGTATATTATATTTATTTGTTAAAGTTCTTAGTCTTAGAATTGTTAAAGTCTATCCTCAAATAGTTTACAAAAAATAAAAGTTGTTTTTAAATTCAGATTCTATAAAAAAATGGGTAAATTGTGCACTGACAACTAGGTCAGTTGATTGACCAAAAATGGCCAGTTGAGTAAACCTATTCAGTTACACAAATACGCTCTGTTTTACACCAACTTTGAATATTCAAATGACCGGTCGTTTTGGGTCTGTCGACTGAATGGTTCCAACAACTATTTTTCTGAACAGACACTTCCATTTGCCAAGAGATACGATCCAATTTGAAGAGTTGTGGCTGTATCTTTTGGTCAAAATTCTTCGTGAATAGTTGTAGCTATTTATCTACTATATAAACATATGAGATTCACTTCTCAAATCACCGAATTTTATTTTGTTTTCTGATCATACTCTCAACTATCTCTGCATTCTATAAGAAATCACAATTTATATATGTTGCTTGAATCTCTGAATCAATTAACTTATTCTTCGATTCAAAGCAATATTTTCTTTTCTAAATCTTTTCACACATAATGTAAACTTAAGGAAAAGATTATACAAAGGGTGTACTATCAAAGACAAATCATTGTTATAAAGAACACAAAGTGTCAAAATAATTTTATGAAACTATTGAAGTCCTGTTCAGTTGTTCAGGCGGTAAAAGTTCTCTTTCGGTTGTTAGAGGCGGAAATATCCTGATCGGTTACTCAGGTGTTGTTTACCTATTCCTTCGGGTTAAATGAGGGGTTATTAAGTGAAATTCTAGAGGGAAGTCTGGGACTCGACGTAGAACGGGAAGTTCGAACTAGTATAAAAACTCCTGGTGTGCTTATTCTTATTTACTTTATTATTACTATCTGTTTTCGCATTTAGATTATAATACATTCCATATTACACGATCCTAAGTGATAACTAGTTATACAGTAGTCACTTTCATTTGGTATCAAAGCAAGGCATCCTATAATCGTAACACGGTTATTTGATAATCTACTTTGCTAATATGGAAAACAACACTAGCACAAGCGCTGTCACTAACAATACTTTTACTGAAGGTCAATCTACTGCACGACCTCCACTATCCAATGGCATGAATTATAATTACTGGTCAACCGGAATGAGATTATATATGCAAGCTAATGGTTTCGAAACCTGGAATATTACCCAAAAGGAATATACCATGCCAATAGAAGATTTTTCAACTTGGACTACTGCACAAAAAACTGATGCTACTTCAAATGCTAAAGCTATGAACATGTTATTTTGTGCATTAAATAAAAATGAGTTTAATAGAGTTAGTATGTGTACAACTTCTTATGAAATATGGAGAACTCTAAAAGTAACTCATGAAGGAACTAACAAAGTCAAACAAAGAAAAATCTCTATGTTGAAAAATTAGTTCCAAAATTTAAAAATAAAATCAAACGAAAGTATAAATGACATGTGCTCTAGATTTCAAATATATATCACTCACTATTGGCACTAGGAGAAAAATTCTCTAACTTTGATATAGTATCAAAAATCCTAAACTCTTTAATGGTTGAATGGGAAAGAAAGGTCCTAGCTATTGAAGAAGCAAACGATCTTTCTACTATGAAACCAAAAGAGTTAATAGGAAATCTAATGTCTTATGAAGTGAATTTGCAGGCAAAGAAAGTTCAAGCACATGATAAGAAGAATCTAGCATTTCAAGCAGAAAAAGATGATTCTGACTCAGATGAAGAGGATATGGAACTTATTACTAAAAATTTCAAAAAAAAAAAAAAAACTGAAATTCAAAAAGAATAACAAGTTCAGGAGTTATAAAAATAAATCTAACAACAACAATAATAACAATAAACCTTCATCTTCTGTCATGGAGTGTTATGACTGTCATAAAAAGGGTCATATGAAGAAAGATTGTCTAGAGAAACAGAAAAATAAATTCAAGAAGAACAAATTCAAGAAAAAAACATTTTCGGTAACATAGGATGATTCAAATTCTTCATCATCAGAGAGTGACAGTGACACAGAGCAAACTAATTTATGCTTCATGGCTATGAAAGATGATGTAAGTGAATTAAATTTTGTTGATCTGGTTGAACTTAATTCAGAACTAGTGGATTTTGTAAAACAAACTAAAAGGCAAAATAAGGAGTTACAAGGAAAACTAAATAGATCTGAGATAGAAATTAGTATGCTAAGAGATGAAAAGAAAATTGTGGAAGAAGAACTTGAAAAATCTCAAGAATCTAATTCTAATTTAACATCTCGACTTTCTATGATAACTCAGGAATTAGAAATTCAGAAAAATAAAAATGATGATTTATCAGTTGAAATTAATGATTTAAAATCTAATACTAAAGTACTAGAGTAAGAAAAATCTAGTCTCAAAACTAAGTTAGAAGATATTAATAAAAATATTTCTAATTTTAATAAAAACGTGAAAATATTTCTAAAATAATAGAAAATTATCAGTCTACTTAGAATAAAATGGGGCTAGGATATAAGAAAATTGAAAATCCAAAAAAGTCTAGAAAGTTTAAAAATAAGTTTAAAACCAAAATTAAGAAAGATATTGAGAAAACAGTTTCTAAAGATTTTAAAACTATTAAAATATGGATTCCTAAAACAAATAATAACTTAATTAGGAATAAGCATATCAAAACATTTATGAAAACTGTTCATAAAAATGAGAATTATATTTATAAAGGGAATTCTGAACCTTCTTGGGTTTGGTTTTCTAAGACCTAACTCTTAGGACCCTAAAAAGAAAAGTGATTACCATCTTAATCTTTATTTTCTGCAGGTACCACTTAAAAAGAGAGGAAAATGGATTTTAGACAGCGGTTTTGCTCGAAACACATGACTAGTAATATAAACATGATAACAAACATTGTCCACTCAAATGAAGGATCGGTCACTTTTGGAGATAATTCAAAACGTTATATCATCGGCAAAGGCGATGTGAGCAATAATGGTATCTCTAATTCACTTGTCATTACTGATGTTTTATTAGTTGAAAACTTAAAACTTAATTTATTAAGCATAAGTCAATCATGTGATAAAAGTTTTATTATATCCATTTCAGAAAATAAATGTAATATTTCTAATAAAAATCAAAATTTAATTTTTGAAGGTATAAGAGATAGAAATATTTATATTTTAAATATGAATATAAATTACAACACAAACATATGTTTAGTAGCTACAAGAATGATTTTTGGCTATGACACAAAAGATTTTGTCATATAAATATTAATACTATTAATAAAATAGCTAAAAATAAACTTGTTAAAGGACTACCTGATATGAAATTCAGAGTTGATAATATTTATGATGCATTTCAGCTAGGAAAATTAACAAAATCTTGTAACGACCCGTAAATTTTAACTGTTTTAATAGCGTAATTTAACTGAAATTTTATGAAATTTTAAATATTGGAATTTGGAAATAATAATCTAATATTTGGAATACATCTAATTTAACATACCAAACTGTAAATTTTCATCTGAAAATATGCAAGTTTATTCTATTGTGTAATTCTATTTTAATTCCAATCAGTTAAAAATCGATGGTAATAAAATATTTTCCAAACCTGAATAATTTTTACATAGAAAAATTGTAAATCATCTTCTGAGCAAGACGCCGTCTTCCATTTTTCCAAATTTTGACTTCTTTAGCTCTGTCGATCCTATTTTTCTGCGTTTTTGCTGCACTTTCCGCTAGTAGAAAATTCGAATTCTTATAATTTAATCATACCATTAATATTTGTATATCGTTTTGATCGTCTCTTCATGCTGATTTCTGTGGTATATTCACTTTTGTGCTTTAGAGTTTCGACACGGAGCGGAACCCGCAAAGCAGCAAACCGTATCGATACGCGTTGAGCTATTTTGTTTCTTTGGTCTATTCAAATTCCAACCGTATAATATTACCGGCCACTGGCATTTATTTATTTTCAACTTGACCTTTTGCTTTTCGAGAATTGTCGGTTCACTTCACTTTTCCATTGACTATAATTATTGTGGTACGTTCTCAGCCTCTTCCAATTCTTGTCTGCTCCTACTTTTCCCAAAGCAATACAATGAATAAATAAAGAGGTTGGTCTCTTTTGTTCCTGAAGCCACCTTCCTCTTTCTATTCATTCTTGGAAATTTATAATAACCTCATCTTTCACTTGTGCTCTCCACCCTCATGCACAGCAACCCCACACCAACATCTTGGCCGAGCCTCCACCTGTTCTCCCTACACCAGCTGCCATGGCCACCTACTCCACACAAAACCTGCATCATCCATCCTCCACCTTGAACGCCGTCATCCTCTACTCTCCCTCCCTGGCGCAAGCACGCATGCACTACACCGACCATCTCCTGCCGTGTTCCACCGCCTACATCTGATCGGTCGAAGCTTCCTCTGTCAACCTCTCCGCCGTGTGTTTTTTTCTATAGTGTATGAATATATATATCATACGTATGCTTTACAATTTAAATTTTTTATTATATTCATATTTCTTTCTTTACAACGTATATTGAGAGATATTTATGTGTTTGCTGCTTAGAGTCGTATATACATCATATTTTTTTATACGTATACTTTACAAATTTAAAATATTTATTCATATTATATGCCGGTTTGATTTTGAAAAGCATGTATATATATTAGTTTATTTATAGCATATGTGTGTATGTGTAGTTAATGCCCCGCTATTACCCCGTTATAACCCCGCTATATATCATAGCAGATTTTCACCGCTACGATTTTTCCATATAGCCTCAACATATAGCCTTTCCGCTTTAAGCCCCGCTATTTTCGCTATATCCCGTTATTTCCGCTATATTCTGTTGTTTCCACTATATTTTCTTTAATAAAATGAATTGAAAATTTGCATTTATACGTTATAAAAATTATGAAACTAATTTATTTGATTTAATTTTTAATATATTTTCAAAAATGAAAATACTCTAATCTAAATTCAATTATGTTATATAATAGTTTTACACTTATTTAAAGTATATTCACACATGTTTTTATTTAAAATTATTTATGCATTAATTATAATTCAACTGAATGATAATTTTTCATTTAGTTACCATTTACATATTTTAAAAACATTAAGTACGAGTTTTTTATGCTATTTTAGAGTCATCCGTTATATCCTGCTATATCCTCGCTATGACTTTTTGCACCTCCACCGCTTTGAATATGCCGAGTGCTTTAACTGCACAGAAGTGTATATATATTTTGTAGAGTTTTGAAGCCTGCCTGTATATAGGTGGACATAAAGTGTAAGTATTTTGCATAAGTGGTAATAGCTGTTCATATATAAATTATAAATGAAATATGTTAAAGTGCGTTTAAGTTATCTAATAGGGTAATGCTATAGTATAAAATCTATTAATATGTTAAGGTATATTGTCATTGTATAGATGAATATAGATATAAGGCTGTCCTTTTTAGTTAAAGTGTTAATAGGTTATAATAATAAAATTTTTGTCAAAGTGTGTTTATATATATATTTCGAAATTTTTCTTGGAACCATCTTGCTTTTATAGTGATTTTGAGTATGTTTTAAAACAGAATAATAATGATGATTAATATGTATATTTTATGTTAAAATAATATACTGATATTATAAGGTTACATATCTTAGTATGGGTTATGTTTGGATCTGCAACCATCTTGGGTAGCATGAATATATACCCTTGTCTTCATATGGATTTTCTGCATATTTATTTATAACTCTGTTGCATATTTACATAGGGTCAGCATGTTAGCCTGAATTTATATAATCCGGTTTCAGTATCTATGCGAAGTCTGTTTTTCATATATATATAGATTTTATTTTTGATATAAAGTTAAGTTATTGATTTGAAAAAATATATATATTATTTTAAATATACGTTTGATTTTAATATACGTGTTTCAATTTAAAACAATGGTTTATATATATATATATATATATATATATATATATGTTATTTTAATATCTGTTTTAACTTAAATATTGATTTCATGATAAATAATAATAATAATATATAAAACTAGTGTCTCTATCAAACTGGTTCTAATTGTTTCATCGATTCCTGTTATCAGCTCTATTCGTCAATTCATGCCAATATAGCTTGTTTTGGAAGTCGTGTTTGGATTCGTAACTCAATTTCAGTGTCTGTATCAGTGCGCGTATCTGTATCATCTCCTATTCTCTCTAGCCTCGAAAGGCGAGCATTCTCTCACGATTAATGTTCTTTTGTTTATTATATTTGATTTCAATTGAAACAACAATTGAAATATGCTGTTGTTAGTTATTTACACTAACATATATATGCTACTACCTGCATCAGTTCACCTGTGACATCTGACACCATTATCTGTTATTTATATTGATGATATATGCATGTTATATTATTATCATATCTGTTATCACTCTGCAAGTTACCTGTTAGTATAGAATCACTAAGGGTTGAAATGATACATACCCGAACGGACTTTAGAATAGGAGAAAATCGTTATGGGTTGAAATGATAAACCCAAGCGATTTTCATTGAATTGAATTTGGGATTACGGGTTGAAAATATATATATATACCCGTATATATTTAAATTATGGATTGAAATGATAAATAGCCGTATCACTTGACCATTGGATAGAAAATTATATACAGGCACCGTTTTTCTATATATAAATAATTTGAAATGATTACTATGGTTTTGGAAGGAAATATATGGTTTTATATAAATATTGATTAGAGTTTAAAATCAATTTAAGCTATACATAAATTTGTTTTAATATAAAATAAGCTTAATAATAAAGTTTGATTTTATTGAAATATAATATGGTTAAGTATTTATTTAAATTATATGTTAATATAGAGTTGATAGTAATTTAATAAATTAGGGTTGAGAAGCTAGATTTGAAATTGATTTGAAATTGTATTTAGTTAAGAAATGTATTTAATTAGAAATCGATTTGTAACTTATTGAATTTGAGATTTTTAAAGGATATAAATTTTATAACTTGATTTGGTTTAAGGTGATTTAACGAATATTTCAAGTTTAAATAATTGAAGGAAATATTTAGTCATTTGAATTTGGGGGTTTTGTTTAAATGATAATGGATTTAGTAAGTAAATATTTCAAAATAAATAATAGTAAAGTGAATTCGATAAATATATATATGGAATTATCAAATTTAGTTTTGAGATTGTGAAATATTTAAAGCTTTGAAAATATTGAAATTGAAATGGTTAATTTTGTGATTAAAAATCTGTATTTCAAATCGATATAATTTGAAATGGTTTATTTAGAAACTGAAATAAATTAAAATTGATGATTTGTGATTTGGTTAAACTTGAATTTTGGAATTTGAGTTGATGTGAATTAATTTGAGAAATTTGAGGAAGCTATTTTATTATATAAAGTATTTTTAAATTATATTTAAAACTATTTATATATGTTACTTTATAAATTTATTTCATATAAACTATTTTAAATTATAACTATATTTAATATAAACTATTTTAAAATTATAACTATTTTTATATAAACTATTTAAATTATAAATTATTTTATTTTATATACTATTATTCATATTTAAACAGTTAAGTGGGAAGTGTTATGATTCCAACACATTATGATTTCCAGATTTTGATTTTCAAAGTATTATGATTTCCAAAGTGTTTGATTTAGGAAGTGTTATAATTTTGAAGTACTAAGATTTTGTAAATTGATATATTTAAGATGGATATATTTAAAATGGAAATGATATTGTAATCGGTTTTGAAATGGAAGTGATATCGTATTGATATGGTTTTGAAGTGGCAATGATGTTTTGGTTTGAAATATAAACTATTTTGAAAGTTTATTAATGACCAATCGGTGTAATAATTACGTAGTTATTAAAGAATCGGGGATCAGTTAGGGACATATTCTCTGTCTAAACCGAATACCACTTTAATAACTATTATACGCGGAGTGTGATCCAGAATAAAGTGGTTGGAATGATGACGTTGCGGGATTTGAAGAAAGAGAACGATAATGGATAGCCTTGACACTTGTGTCAAATTTGAAATGACTAAAACAGGAGCCGTGTCGGGCCAATGAGGTTAGCCACCTCTAGCGAACACACTTCTTCGTAAACTACTCATTACTTGTTTTTGATTGGTGCGCACCCTTGAATTAGGAGTGTTGTTTCGCGGTGTTGCGATCGTTGCGGCGATGCGTTCTCACCAGTCCGGATCAGGCAAATGGTAGTTTCACTACCTCGGGTATTGCCTCATGTGCCTTGTCATACTCGTATCCCTATGCGCGACCACTACGATTTGTTTTGTGTTATACCTATGGAGTACACCCTGATAGCCGCTAGTTTACGGTGGAGTTTACAGTGCTGTATAGACTATGACGCTTATATAAAATGTGTTAAGGGGGATAATGGTAACGCCTTAACGCTAATTTGATACTTTATACTACTGATAGGCATTATCTACTTAGCGTACATATAAATGTTTAACGGATCCTTAGAGGATGGCTGTCCCAAACATCCTTTGAGTTACTTGTATTTCATTTGTTATTTCACTTGAGTTGGATTTATTGGTATAAGAATGTTAATCCTGACTCGAGTATTTTGTGTTTTGTTTTATGCTCGGTTCAGACCGAGTGTACCAGTATTCGAGACTCACCTTTGGAGTCGGAGCTTCGCTTGGAGATCCAGCTATCTATCTAGCTTTCAGATATTCAGTTGATTCTAGTGATGTATTCTGATCTTGTATTTGACTATTGTATTCGAGACTTCTGTGTATCTTGTTTAACTCTGTTATATATATATAGTAGCTTCATGAACTACTATTCATTTGTTTCCGCTGCATATTGTTATATTACTCTGCGTCTGTGATTCTGTGATTATTTATTTGCTGTATATGTTGAGTTTTGCCAAATATAAACTTACAATCTGGTATTTTGAGCAATTCAATTCCGGAATGTATGGATGCGAATGGTTGAAAATATCAGGTCGTTACAAATCTTCTTTTAAATCTAAGCAAATCATATCCACAACACAACCACTTGAACTACTACATACGGATCTTTTTGGACCTATTCAAGTTCAATCTATTAATCACAATAGATATGTGTTTGTTATCATAGATGATTTTCAAGATATACATGGACTATTTTTATGAAACATAAAAGTGATACTTTTGAGAATTTTAAAATTTTTGTAAAAATAATTCAAAATATAAAGATTTTAAAAGTTAAAAATATTAGAAGTGATCATGGAGGTCAATTTGAAAATGAAGCTTTTCGACAGTTTTGTAACAGGAAAGGAATTAATCAAAATTTCTCCTTTCCTAGAACACCATAACAAAATGGAGTTGTAGAAAGAAAAAATATAACATTATAATAATATGCAAGAACTTTATTAAATGGAAGCACTTTACCTAAGTAGTTCTGGACATAAGTTGTTGCAACTCCATGTTATGTTTTGAATCGTGTTTCTGTTCGATCATTAACAAAATATACTCCATATGAAATTTTAAATGGTAGAAAACCTAATATATCATATTTCAAAGTTTTTGGTTCAAAATGTTTTATACTTAACTCTAAAGATCAGCTTGGCAAGTTTGATCCAAAATCCAATGAAGGAATATTCATAGGATATTCGAAAAGAAGCAAAGCTTATCGAGTTTCTAATACAAGAACTAAAGTAATCGAAGAAACTCTTCAGGTTTCATTCCATGAAAATGTCAAAATTTCTTCTAAAAATACAAACTGGGAAAATAATTCAAATCAAATTCTAACAAATAATTAAGAAGATGATGATATTAATTTTCAAAATAATAATACTGATAATACAAGAGAAAATGAAAATATTCATAATGAAAATGTAGTAAGATCTCCTCCAAGAGTTCTTAGAGATCACCCTGTTCAAAATAGAATTGGAGAAGTAAATTCAAATGTAAGAAAAAGACGTCAATTAAATCAAATGGGCCATATAGCTTTTCTCTCTAATATAGAACCCAAAAATATTAACGAAGCCTCCACTTATGACTATTAGATTATAGCTATGCAAGAAGAGCTAAATCAATTTGAAAGAAACAAAGTTTGAGAATTAGTTCCTAGACCAAGTGATCAATCCGTCATTGGTACAAAATGGGTTTTCAAAAACAAAGCTGATGAACAAGGTAACATAACTAGAAATAAAGCTCAATTAGTAGCTCAAGTATATAACCAAGAAAAGGGAATGGACTATGAAGAAACGTTTGCTCCTGTTGCGAGATTAGAAGCTATAAGTATTCTACTGGCTTTTGCATGTTTTCATAACTTTAAATTATATCAAATGGATGTTAAAAGTACTTTTCTGAATGGATATATAAAACAAAATGTCTATGTTGAACAACCTCCTCTTTTTACTCATGAAAAATTTCCAGATCACGTCTATAAAATTAAGAAAGCTTTATATGGTTTAAAATAGGCACCTCGTGCTTGGTACGACCGACTTAAAAGCTATTTAATAGAATCTGGTTTTGAAATTGGAAAATTTGATCAAACTATATTTATAAAGAAATCTAAACAAGATATTTTAATTATATAAATATATGTTGATGATATTATATTTGGTTCAACAAATGAAATATTATGTCAGGAATTTTCGACTATCATGACAAATGAATTTGAAATGTCACATATGGCAGAACTATCATATTTTCTTAGACTACAAATCAAGCAATTGCAAAATGGCATTTTTATTAATCAAGAAATGTATTGTAATAATCTAATAAAACATTTTGGTATGGAAAACACTTCTGCCCAGCCAACTCCAATGATTACAACTATATCTCGACAGAGATGAAAATGGTAAGAGTTTCGACCAAACCAATATCGTAACATGATTGGGTCATTATTTTAATTAACTGCTAGTCGACCTTCCATTATGATGAATGTTTGTTTATGTGCTCGATTTCAAGCAAGTCCTAAAGAATCACATATGCGAGCAGTAAAAGATATAATTCGTTATCTTAGCAAGACCAACGATTTACGACTGTTTTATCCAAAAGAATGTCCTTCTGAATTAGTATCCTATAATGATGCTGATTTTGAAGGAAGTCATACAGTTAGAAAAAGTGCAAGTGGAACTTGTCAATTCATTGGATGATCCTTAGTATCATGGTTTAGCAACTGCGTTTCACTATCGACATGTGAAGCAGAATATATATCTATAGATTTAGCATGTGCTCAAGTAATCTACAAGCAACAAACATTGCAAAAATTTTGATATAAAATTAAATAAATCTATAATATATTGTGATAACATCAGTGCAATCAATTTGTATAAAAATCCTGTCAATCACTCACGAACAAAACACGTTGACATTTGTCATCATTTCCTTCGTGATAATATTGAGAAGGATATAATAACTTTAGAACTTGCAAACTCTGAAAATCAGTTAGCTGATATTTTCACTAAACCACTCAATGAAAATTGTTTTATAAAATAAGAAGAGAACTAGGTATAATTTATTTAAAAGAATTATAAAATTTCTATAACAAATTATATTATATATAAAAAAATTCTTTTGCTGGTACTTGAACTCGGCACCTCTAGTTTGGAATCCTATGTCTCTGCCGTTTGGACAATTGTTGTTTCACATCTATCTCTATTATAATTTTTTTCCTTATCTAATTTTGCTTTTCCAATGAACAATTCTCAGCCGTGAAAATTGCGTTTTTCTTACATCCTCATATTACTTTTCAGGTTATCCGTTAATCCAGCCATCTTTAATTATTTTTTCACTTATATATACCTCCAAAGTTTTCTGTTTATCCTTCCATCTAATTTGCTTTAATCCTATACTATTTCTTTCTACTACAATGTCTTCACAAGAAAACTCCTCAAACGGTTCTGCATATTCCTCTGTCGATTTCTCGACACCTACCTCTGGATCATCAAACTTACCTACACCAAATCATGAACCGGCCAAACCATCGAACTATCATACTGGCCATACTCCATAAAAAAGGAACTTCATTTTCTGTTCATTGGTTCTCCACAAAAAGAAAAAGATTAATGATTTACATCATTATCAAAGGGAATCAATAGCAATTCAACGAGAAATGTACTATGAAAAGAAGATAAATTCAAGACTACTTAGCTTTCTGGATCAACTTGGATGGAAATTCTGTGGTTCATATTCATCTATTGTTCATCAACCTACAACCTCTTCCTCTCGGAATCCATGCAATCAGCCACGACAACCTCCACTTATGTCTCTGAATTCATGGGAGCATGGAAATCGCTGGTCGCCATTAAAACCATATGAAGAGAAGACGAAGGTTGAACCAGACAACTCGAAGTCTCCATCCACTCCTTCATCAAAATGATTTAATTTCTTTCTATTTTTTTAATTAATTTCATTCTTATTTGTATGCATTGTTTAATATATATATATATATATATATATATATATATATATATATATATGCAAAATATGCTGCAAAATGCTGAGAATGAAAATTCAATCGACTGAACAAATTTAACCAGTCGGTTGAATCTGCAAAAAGAAAGCTTTTAGATAGTATTAAGTCGATTGAACAAACTTGGCCAGCCGACTGAATCATGAAACAGAGAGTTTAGTGATATTGATCGATTGACAGACCATATACGACTAGTCGACTGAATGACAAATCTGAGCCTTTGGTATGCTTATAGTACAAAACTTTATCTTTCAAACAAAAAATAAATCACGCAATTTTAATAAGAAATGAAAGAGTTATGCTATCTCAAACATGTACTCAAGCCATGTTTGCAGCAACTCAGAAAACATAAGGTGTACAGGTAATTTCAAGGTTGTGCATTGATTTTGCAGCAAGGTTTCAGGTATCAAATGAAAGAATTTTGCTGTAAAATTTTGTAGATTTATACTACAACACATAAGCTATGAATAAAAGAAATCCGGCAGCATTTCGTTGCCGGATCAAAAGTTATAGGCATTCAAAGAGGCAATATGAAACAGATTTCAAACAGAAAACTACAAAAATTTATCAGCAGAAGCTAAATTTTTGATTGCTTTTGCAATTTTTTGAGCTTGGCTCAGCTAGATTATGTGAGTATTTCATCTCACCTCAATGTTTAGATGCAAAAGCTTGGACTTTGCAGCAAAGTTGAAGCCTTTTGGCAAGATTGGAGCTTTTAGGAACCTGTAAAGGAAGAGAAAATAACATGCAAACAAGAATTTATTGCAAATAAGAAATCTTTCCACAAATCAGAGATTTTGATGAAACAAAGTGATTTGGAGTTAGATTACCTTTGATTTAACTTTAGATTACAAAACGACTTTAATTTGTTGAATTTTTATGAAGAAATTGGGCTGGTTTTTGATTTTTGAGGAAGAGGTTTACTGTATTTTCTTTTCAGGCTGAAGGAGGAATAAGAAGTATTAGCAATAAACATACAACTAATTAATTTCTCATTTCTTTCCTGGTTAAGCACTAATGGGCCTTGGATCCATTAGTAGAAAGAAATAAAATGGCCTATTGGTTAAATAATCAACATTTAATTAAAAATGTATACATATTTACACTATGTAAATAAACAAATGTTATTTTCTTTCAAATTTTCACACAACAAAGTATATAAATTTACATAATCATGAAATAAAATATTTTATACTATATAAAAAGATTAATTTTAATATTTAAAATATTTTAATTTTTAAAATCCTTTATTTTACAAAAATACACAATTTTCACAAATAAATGCATAAAGCCTTATTTTTAACTTCTAAAATTCCATAAAAATATTTTTCTTGCTTAGAAAAATATTATTAACCATTCTAAACTCACATTTATAATTAAATCTCATTTTTAAACTAATTTCCAACTTTTTATTTGATTGAACAACCTTTAAAAATCAAATACTTCTTCTAAAAAATATTAGAAGTAATTGGTCATAATTAATACAATTATTGTATTTTCACTAAATAAAAACTATTTTCGATTTATTATTAACCCAAACAAATAAAATAAAGTTTCAAACTTCATTTTCTCATTTTATTTCAAAAATTCATTATTTATTCTAAATAAATAATTTAAAATTTCTAATTTTATTTAATTCACAATATTAAATTATAACTACCGTTATAATTTAATATTTACATGTAATCTCCAAAAACAGGTTTGTTACATATGTAAAAGAATCTATAGCTATTAATATACACACAATCATTAGCGTACAACAATCAACAATCAATATGGACAACTATAGTAACTTGTCCTCATAAATACTGAATATACAGCATGACTCACACAGCGGAAATAAAATCAAGTATGTGGAATACGCCTGATAATCCTTCAACTCGTTTATTGTGCTCCATAGCATTCTAACCTGAATTTATAATACTCGGTCTGACCCAAGTATTAAAATAAAATAACACCCGATTAGTCTGGAAAACTAGCCTAAGAAAACACACACAATTTGAATTTAATTACTTTCAAAATCCTTTTTGGAAAATAAAGGTATCTCGTAAGACCACATCACACATAAATATGACGATTTTTTACCTTACGATAACCAAAACATTTTACATCAAAATCATCTGATATTATAATAGTGTCTATGGAATATAAATATAAAATAGCCAAAATGCTTGCATCTCACGTTTCAGCATAGTTGGGCACAATCAAAACTGTACGGTGCATATTGAAGCATGGAATTCATACTATGACAAGGTAAGCAACTACCTTGCGATGGTGCATGTCTAGGTAAAATGCACTGGGGTCTGACAAGAACATATTGTACCCCTGCCACATAAGACTCGCCTAGCACTTGACTACTAGCACCGAATATGATCATCACTAATGAGTCCAAATGCATACAAATGAAAGTGATGGTAGATGTCCACTCTATATGAGTGATGATCATACCATAATAGGAGCGACCCACTTGGCCTTGTTGCATGCTCTGTTTTTATCATTTCCCGGTTGATGGGGCTTGAGGCTACGTTTACCTAAAGAATAACATTCATACTTGGAATGCTTACACTGCCTTCTAGGCAACGATGCAATGATAACATTCATCCATACAAATTATTCTAGCACTAAACAAACTGAATCTCCTTCAAGACCACCATCTCCATTATCTTCATGATGTCACAATTCGTAACGCACAAATCAAATTGAAGTGGTTTCGGATAATTAAATCTGATTCCGGTCTCTTCGAAAACGATTAACAAATTTTGCCTGAGTTGACAGATGGTTATTTAACTATCAAATTACATACATAAACAGTCACTACACCCATATTTTAAATCTTTCAAAATATTAATTTCAAATATCTTTTCAAATATATATATTTAAATCTCCTTCAATATTTGGAAACAATTTCAAATGCTTAAATCCATAACAGGATATTTCAGCACATCAATACTTACAAATATTTCCAAATTTCATTTTATAATGCTTAGAAAAAAATATTTCTATTCCAATCGCTTCACACTTAAAATATTTCCAAAACCTTCCCTTTAATACTTAGGAACATATTTATATGTGTATTTTCCCAAAATCATTTTAATATCAAACTTGGAAATATTTCATAACTTATCTCATAAATCTTTGGAATTATTAATAAATTCCTTCTTGCAATTTCCAAAAACTAATTATACTTATATTTAATCAGAAATGACCATTTATAACTTCCTTTATGAATCATTTTAAGTTCTCGTATCTAAAGATTTTGGATATTTTCTCAAGTTTCTAGAATTCCATTATAAGATTTCTATTACAAAATTTCATCCGTTGAATAAAACCCGATTTACAAATCTCGAGAATATTTATAGATAACTTCAATCCATTTCCAAAACTCTATATTATAGAATAAGTATTTTTGTGAATAGTAATTAAATTTCACACCATTTAAGTAATTATTAAAATATTAAACCCTTTTTTAGTATAAACAATGATAACAAATTTCCAATTCATTAATAAATAATAATAATCTATAATGATCCGGTATTTCGAACCATTCGCATCCGCACATGTCAGACTTGAATTGCTCAGAATATTAGATTGTTAATTTATATTTGAAAAAACTCAACATATACAGTAACTAAATCAATCACATAATCATAGACGCAGAGTAATAAAAATAAGCAACGGAACAGATAAATAGTAGTTCATGAAGCTACCATAAAACATCAGAGCCTGAAACAAAATACAACAGAATCTCAAATACAATGAATCTCTAATACATAAGCAACTGATGCATATGAACATAAATTTTTGGAATACACTAAGATAAATGAAAGCTAGATAGAGAGGTCTTCAATAAAAGCTCCAATTTCCAAAGGTGAGTCTCAAATGTTGGGACACTCAGTCTGATTTAAGCATAAAGTAAAACACATAGCACTCGAGTCAGGATTAACATTCTTATATCATTAAATTCAATTCAAGTGAAATGTCAACTGAAATACAAGTAACTTAAAGGATGTTTGGAATTCCATCCTCTAAGCATCTATGGAACTATCTACTATGTAGTAATATATGCTATTATAATATATCTAGAGTAAAATAAACTATTAAAATAGCGTTAAGGCACTACTCATATCCCCTTAACACATTTTATATATTCTCAAAGTCTACAGGTACCGTAAATCCCCCCGTAAACTGGAGGGCAATCAGAAGGCACTCCATAGGTATGGTACAAACCAAACTCGTAGAAGGCACCATAGGGCATGCGACAAGGCACTCAAGGCAATGCCATGGTAGATATACCATTCACATTCCCGGACTGGTGGTAATGCATAGAAGCTACTAACGCCCATTTTGTGACAAGCTTCCAAATCAAAGGTGCACCCAATCAAATCACAAAAGCGATAGAATGGTATCGATGAAATGTGTCCGATAGGGGGAGTGACCCCACTTGTCCCGGTATAGCTCCTATTTTAGCCACAACAAGCTGACTCATGAGAGTTAGGGCTACGTAAACACCATATGGAATCGTCCCCAAACCATCTTACATCATTATGGGATCTCCACTACGTACACAGATGTTAAAGTGGTTTTCAATATTGGCAAAGAGTATTAGAATATCCAATCCCGGTCTCTTTTACAACCAAATGCTTATTTCACACCATGGTCATTTCATTTCAAATAGTTCATACTACATATCAAAATATCATATTCATTTCAAACCATATCAATTCGATATCATTATTTACTTCAAATAATTTTCATTTCCAGAATCTTAACACTTTCAAAATTATACACTTTCGAAATCATAGCACTTGAAATGTAGATTTGAACTGCAGATTTAAAAAAAATATCATATTCATTTTATCGTTTTCAAATATAGATTTGAACTACAGATCAAACCATTTCAATTTCAATAGGTTTCAAAGCTTTAAATATTCAAACACTTACAAAAACTAAGTTTGATAATTTCATTTATATCTAAAATTCAACTTTACTATTATTTAGTTTAAAATATTCACTTAATCAATCCAATAACATTAAAATAAATCTCAAAATACAAATTTAAATAAAACTAAATCTCCCATTTCAATTTATTTATATTTGAAATATTCATTTAATCATCTTTAATCAAAAATCAAGTTATAAAATCATATCTTTAAAATCTCAAATTTAATAAGTTTCAAATTGATTTTTTTTAAGCACAATTCTTAAGCAAATGAAATTTCAAATCAATTTCAATTTATCTTCCCAACCTTAATTTATTAAAATTATTATAAAATCCTTTTTTAAATATAATTTTAAATAAATACTTAAAACATATTATATACTAATTAAATTAAATACTATTAAATTAAATCTTATTATTAAATTTATTTTATACTTATTTTATATATTTTCAAAATAGTAAATTATAAGTAAAATCTTAAAATTTAAAATTTCAAAACTGACTTATAACTTAAAACATCCAAAACATATAATTTCAAAATCTAAAATTTAGACATATATAGAAATCCGTGTAGTTAATGCCCCGCTATTACCCCGCTACAACCCCGCTATATCTCATAGCGGATTTCTACCGCTACGATTTTTCTATATAGCCCTAGAATATAGCCTTTCCGCTTTAATCCTCGCTATTACCGCTATATCCCGTTATTTCTGCTATATTCCGTTATTTCCGCTATATCTTTTTTAATAAAATGAATTGAAAAATTGCATTTATACATTATAAATTATGAAACTAATTTATTTGATTTAATTTTTAATATATTTTTAAAAATGAAAATACCCTAATATTCTACCAAATTCAATTATGTTATATAACATTTTTCATTTATTTAAAGTACAGTCACACATATTTTTATTTTAAATTATTTATGTATTATTTATAATTCAATTGAATGATAAATTTTCATTTAATTACCACTTATATTTGTAAAAACATTAAGTATGAGTTTTATATGCTATTTTAGAGCATTCCCCTATATCTCGCTATATCCTCGCTGTATCCCCGCTATGATTTTTTGCACCTCCACCGCTTTGAATCTACCGAGCGCATTAACTGCACAGATAGAAATAACATTTATATATTATATCTTAAAAATCAATATTTATTAAAACCATATATAATTCTTTTCAAAACCTTGGAAATCATTTTCAATATATATAGACCAGTAGTGTTTGTATAAAATTTTCTATCCTTTGGTCAAGTGATACGGATATTCATGATTTCAATTCGCAATATAAATATCTACATGTATATATCATTTCAACCCGCAATCCAAAATTCAAAGTCAGCGAAAATCGCTTGGGTCTATCATTTCAACCCATAACGATTTTCTCCCATTCTACAAGATCATTCGGGTATGTATCATTTCAACCCATAGAGAATTCTATACAGATAGGGAACTTGTAGAGTGAGAACATATAAGATAATAATATAACATATCAACATGCATATATCATCAATAATAAGTTAAATCATAATATAAATGACAGGTTATGGTGTCATATGTCATAGGTGATCGGTTACAGATAATAGCATATCATATAGAACAATTAACTAATTAACAGTTCAATTTAGCAGCATATTTCAATTTTCATTTCAAATGAAATCAAATATAATAAATATAACAATATTAATCATGAGTGATTGCTCACCCTTCGAGGCTAGAGAGATTTGATAATGAAATGGGTTACGAATCCAAGCATGAATTTCCAAAGCAAAGCAGAATGGACATAAATTCGACGAGAACAATTGATAAATAGGAACTAATGAGAACAAATCAAGTTGCTCGATATAAACTAAAAAGAAACGAATATTATATATATATATATATATATATATATATATATATATTTTTCTCTGAAATCAATATAAAATTTGAAAACCCAAACTTATGTGTGTGTGTGTGTGTATATTCATATATAAGCCTATACAAACTCACATACACTAAAATCAAACATATGTACATATTATATTTTTAAATCAATGCATATGTATACTTATTTAAGATGTAAGATACTTATATATTATATATGATTCATTGCAAATATCAACATAACATATCATATATATATATATATATATATATATATATATATTTAAAAATACTACCCTACCATATGTATATATTTTCAAAGTACTAACATAACCATATATATATATATATTTAAACACATCAAATTTAAACTGACCAATATATATATATATATACACACAGATATACGCTGCCATATTATAACTTATGTAAATTCATATATATAATCAAACAGATTGTGTATAACATATGCCTCACCATGCCTATATATTATATATATATATAAATCTGTACAAAATGTACAGATCAAAATTTCCATTTATAATGCATATATTAAAACCTATACACATATATAGAAATCTGAATATATATATATATATTTTTGAAAACCATAATAAAAAATAGAGTCATTTACATATTGTGTTCTGAAATCAAAAATTTATGTGCAAGCTGCAATACAAACTTAATATATATGTAACAGATCTTAGAGTATATATATACTTCATATAAACAAACAAAACATATATATTAGCAGAAGTGGCTATGAGAGCATTCGGTTGGCTTACAGGTGACAGAGGTTGAAAGGCATGGCAAAGGTCAGAGCAGAGGAGGGTACATGAAGGCTAGAGATGGCTTGCACGAGGAGAAGGAGGCTGTGAGGTCGGCGGCAAAAAGGAGGAGGAGGACTTGCAGCTGGGCTTGCTCAGCAGTTGGGCGAGGCTATGATGGAGGAAAGGTGCGGAGTTGCGGTTGTTTGGTGCTAGGTGTGATGGCTCTGAGGCAGAGAGTGTGGAGATGAGGTAGGGGACAGTGGACGAGGGTCTCGGTTATGCCTTGATGGGGACATGGCGAAGGTTAGATAGGCTGCAGCAAAGGGCTTATGAGGCGAGATAAAGCATAAGGAAGGTTGGGCTGTTAGTTTCTGGGAAAACATATTTCTTTCTTTTTAAAAAAAATAAAAGAGCAGAGAAGATGAACATGATATAAATATGAAATCTAATAAAAATGAATTTCTCAAACGAATAAAAGGGATTAGAAGAGAAACAAAGCAAATATGTGAACCAGCTTATAATAAATGAAGATAGAGAATAATGAAAGTCATATACTGAATTCTAGAAAATATCAAAGGTTATGAATGTTGGTTTGTATAGGGTGAGCAATGAAAGGCCATGGGAAATCCAAAAGCCAAATTGCGGAACCGATAAGGAAATCGTTCCGTAGATTTCAATGTCTCCCGGACTTCAGTTGAATATACCCTGGAGATCAGCTATAACGACCTAGAATTTTCGGTATTTGAAATTGGAAATTTAATTAATTTTAAATATTTAAATGTTAATTTTTAACTTAGATTTCAAATATCACTATTTCTTGGGTGATTTAAATTATTTAAATTAATAATTGGAAATTGGGTAAAATATTCAATCTGAGGTTTCAAGCTTGGTAAAAATAATTTAGAGGCTTATAAATTTTAAATTGAGAATACTGAAGATAATAAAATCTTTAAAATTGAAATTGAAAGTGATTCGTTCAGTTTTAAAAATATATCGTTTAAATTGACATTTAAAAAAGCTTTCCGAGGCACAATCTCGTAATTTGACGAAACCAGTTCCAATTGATCTGAAATAGTGTATTATTATCGTATTCCAATTTTCATCGCATTTGGAGTTATCGTGTAAACATACGATATATAAACGCACTGAAATCTACATCGAAAATTCAATATAAATACTGGGTCCAAAAATCTATCCTCTCCATACGATCGAATTAGGACTAGAAACTTTTTCCATATGTTCGAAATAGGGGTATAACATTATAAACACCTAGTAGTATGCCTCGATAGAAGGTCAAAATTTCGTGTTGGCAAATCGAGGCAATTTGAATTTAATTAATATATATATATACCCTAGTCAACCTTCAGCTGAAATTCCTTCCCATCGAAACTTTTTGCCTTCTCTTCAAACCACCGCAGCTCATGTGCTACATGCGACCATCTCATCACGTCCCTTCAGTTTTCAATTAAAAAATAGACGAGCTCATTGTAAATAAAAATTGTTTTAAAATCTTCAAGAGAGAAAAAATGGTACTGCCTCTCAAAACAAATCGTAACCAAATAAAAAATGAGAGTGAATCTCGTATACAAAGTTCCCTCACTCAATCGAATAGCAGAACGAAAATCACCATTTCGTTCTCGCATATTGAAATAATAGATAATTAATGGAATTGAATAAAATCTCTGTTAAGTAAGTAATTATAACATTTGGGTGTAATTAATAAACTTATTAATGTGACTAAAAGTTCATGGTGACAAACTATTATGTGTTACCTATTTATTTAGTCCATTAAATTGAAATTGAAATCAATTAAAATAAAATGTTACATTATTGAGAATTAAGACAATAGCTGAAATTTGTTAATGTAATAAAGTGAATGGAAATGTTAATTTTATTCATAAGATAATAATGTATATATAAAAGGAACGAAACAAAGACAGATAAATTCATTGGGATTTTTAAATTATGATTAATGTGTAAAAGTGAAAAATCCAATATAATTGAAATATAGTAATTAATGCAAATAAAGATGGAAATTGGAGAATATTAGTGTAATGAAAGACAAATAAATATTAACTATATTATTTGAGTAATAATTGATTGGATATAGAGGCTGAAATTAAATTGAGACAATTTACTGGAATTAAATTATAATAAATTGGATTTAATTACAACAGAAATTGAACTTTGTAATTTGTAAAAATTTAAACACTGGATGGATTTGTAAACTTGTTTTGAATCATTATAAATGTCTAAGTAATCAAAAATGATGAAATTTGTTAGTTAATAAATATTGAATTAAAAAGTGAATTAATTAATTTTATATTAATTTATTTAATTAACGTGAAAATAGCCATTTTGGCAACTGCCTCGGATTCCGACGAAACTAGTTTCATCGGATCCATAACGGTGAATTATTGTAAGGTTTTAAGTTTCGTATCGGTTGAACCTATCGTTTGATTGTACGGACTCGAAACGCCTAAAAATTAATTTAATTGAGATCAATTTGAAATAAGCTAATTTTAGCATAACTACTTCATACGATTGAACTAGGACATGAAACTTATTCCTTTGAATTTAAAAATATCAAAAACATCTATTTCGATATATGGGATGACCCATCTTCGGTCCAGTGACAAAAAGGGGTTTTCGGGTCGTTTATCGTTCAACGTGTAAATCAATCTGGGTCATTCTTTCTATTTTCAGCCTTGCCTATAAATAGCCCATTATAAACCCTAATTTGTTTCTCATATTCTCATTTACAGTACATACAATTCTTTCTGCTCCTCTCTTTCCAATGGCGAACAAACCTAAACCATTTCAAAATTCAATTGGAAACCAAATTCAAATCAATAATTAAAACTCCTCAAACCCTATCAACTGTTCTGAAGCCCTCAATGATCATAATTTTCAGGTGTGATTCATTTTTCAATCGGATTCACCATTCGTCTAGAAATCGAGGTTGAACCTCGACCGTTCAGAGTGAAGTTTCGATGATCCAACAGTGGATATGCTTCCCGGCGACGATCGGAGGACATAGGTTGTAGAGCTCGTCGAGCAGGACTCAGGGATATAACCACTGGTCTCAGAGATGCTCGACTTCGCCAAAATTCGCTTGGGAAGGGGAGGCGGCCATATCACGGTCGGAACCGAGCTAGGCGCGTGCGCCTACATGGTGGGGTGCGGCCTATGTAGTGAAGGCCTACGGCAACGACTGATCGTTAGTCAAGTGATCGTGGCGCGTGGTGTTTGTGGTCAAAGGTTGGCGTCGGGTAGAAGTTCGGTTTTGTTCACGAGGGTTAGGGTTCTGGAACGTTAAAGCTAGTGACATGGAGAGTACGTATTTTTTATTTTATTTTTGTTTGTTGTTTTAATATAAATCGTTTAATCATTCTAATTTGCATAACTTTTTCATACGAGGTCCGATTCACGTGCGGTTTATTCTACTGGGATCGTATCGAAATTCTGGACCTTTTAACGCTGGTTTGGATGAATTCTAAGATCGATTGATTTTGAGACCTAATTTGAATTTAAAATCGATTTAAATTCAAATGTGAGTGTTTTAACCCACTCACAACTTCTAAAATTTCTTATGTTAGTTAAATTAAATGTATGATGTATTAGGAATTTATTTATAGCTGTTTGGTATGTTTAAATTGTTACTTCTGCAAATTTACATTATTTTGAATTAAATTGTTATTTAATTATTATTGAACTTAAATTGCCAGTTGGTTAAAAAATTATTTGTTAATTGTTGATATTTATTGGTTGAATTAAATGATGATTATGATGGATGTTTTATTATTGATATTGGATGATTGGATGTTATGTTTGATTTAAATATTTTATCACTCTGCATGTTCCCTTAGATAACAACAGGAAAATCACTATGGGTTGAAATGATATATACCCAAATGATCTATAGATTAGGAAAAATCTTTATTTGTTGAAATGATAGACTCCAACAATTTTATGGATTTTTATATTTACTCGGGATTTCGGATTGAAATGATATATATCTATAAATATAAATTAATTGCGGATTGAAATGATAAATATCTGAATGACTTAACCCTGGTATAGAGAATTATATACGGACACTGGATTGGTTAAACTAAATGATTTTTGAATCCTTAAGTTTTGGAACTTAAATGAGTGAAATTTTGCAATATGAATTTGAATTATACAAATCGAATTATTATTGAAGTTTATGTTGAAATTTGAATCAGTTTAAAGGAATTGTTTAAAGAAATTTAATTAAAAATTTTAGTTGAATCTTGAAGTATAAATGAAATTAAATGAAAGAGAGAAATTGAAATTGTTTAAAATATAACTTTGAAATATTTTAGAATTTTAGTAATTTAAATTGATATTTCAAACGTGGTTTGAAAGCAATATAGAATTTGATAATTTCTTGAGAGTTCTGAAATGGGGTTTTGTCGATTTTGAAATTCAAGTGGTCTAGATGTGTTGAAAAGAAATAAATAGTTTAAATTGATGTTAACTTAAAATTTATATTTTAATGTAAACTTTTAAAAATATACTATTTCAAACTTTCTAATTATTAAGATTTTCAAATTATTAAACTATTTTAACCTATAATAACTATATAAATTATTTTAACCTATTTAAACCAATGCTATTTAGTTTAAACTAATTACACCATTTAATTTATTTTAAGTCTAATTAATCTATTTTAAGCTATTTAATCTACTTTAATTATATTTAATCTATTTTAAATCTATTTAGCTATCTTAAATCAATTTAATAGTCATCTTTAATCCATTTTTATATTTTAGAGTATTTTAACTATTCTAAAATTTATTTTCTTATGTTAAACAATATATAACTATTTTTTATCTATTTATAACTATTTAATCTATTTTCTAAATTTTCAAACTAAGTAAAGGGGAAGTGTTTATATTCAAGTTCATTGGTTTAAAAGCAAATATGATGAAATGACGAAATAATCTAAGTTGGGATTTATATAACATATATTGAGTAAATATGATTCCGAAAGAGAATATGATTTCAAAAGTGATATGGTTTGAATTGAATACGATATTTTGATATCAACTATGAATTGATTCTGAAAAATTAAAAGAGCAATCCAATGTGTAATAAGCGATTGGTTGTTAAAGAGACCGAGATAAGATATTATCATACTCTCTGCCAATACCAAAAACCACTTTAACAACAATGTACATGGTGGTGACTCTAGAAATGAAGTACGATGGTTTGGTGAACGATTATGTATGAGGTATTTACGTGACTCTAACTCACGTGAGTCATCTTGATGTGGCTAAAACAAGAGATATACCTGGCCAAGTGACGTCATTCCTCTGATCGAGCACATTCCTTCGATATTATATTCTGATTTGTGATTGATTTGGTAGCCAACCTTGATTTTGTTTTAGGATTGTGTTCCGAGGTTGGCGGCAGTAGTTGCTATGCATTACCACCAGTCCGGGAAGGCAATTGGTATATTTACCCTTGCACTGCCTCGATTGCCGTGTTCACATGCCTTAGCATGCCTTCTATGAGTTTGTTTTGTACCACACCTATGGGGTGCCCTCTATGTAAACGTATCGAAGGAGCGTACGGTACTGTATAGACTTTGGAAATATATAAAATGTGTTAAGGGGGACATGGGTAACGCCTTAACGCATTTTTAATACTTTTACTTTACAATAGACATATTATAATAGCGTATTGTGCTACATAGTAGATCGTTTAACGGATCCTTGGGAGATGTGAATTTCGAACATCTCTTAAGTTATTGCACTCACATTAGACACTGGATAAGAGATGTCAAACCCCATAAACATCTCTGATGCCTTTTCACTCATATTTACCGTTGATTTAGCTTATATAAGATCTTTTAGTTCTGACGCGAGTGTTTAGTCTTTTCAATTTGCTTGGGTCAGCATGAGCATTTCAAGATTTGAAGACTTTATTTCTAGAGGACGAAGACAAAGATTTGTACTATTACTATTTATTATATTTATTCTACCGCTTCATATTGTTCCGCTGCATTTATCTATTTATTCCTGTTTATGTAACTCTGATGTTTGTGTTGTAAAGAATAATCAAATGTATTTATAAAACAGCTTCATGAATTGTTATTTGATTATTATATTTTGTCATTCCGCTGTCAGATTCTGTTTTTGTTTTTTTCTTTCTCTACTTTTTCTTATTTATCCCAATAATAACCTTCCCTTTTGTATAGTTTGAGTTTAACGTGTGTGGTTTATTGTTGATTTAAACTATCCAAAAAGGCAGGTCGTTACAGTTGGTATCAGAGCATTGGTTTAGCGATAACCTTAGCTTTGTGGGGTCTGACTCATATTAAATAGGATAGTAATACCCTAGAATGAGTCGGTGGGTGTGTAAATATATATGATAAAGCGTATTTTTAGTGTTATAATAGGGTTTTTATACTGTGTTAATTTGTTCCGTTTTGTATTTACGAATTCTGGTTGATGCATAGGACGTTATGACATCGATAGGGATTTCTAAACAATTAATAGGGCAGACCGACACAATATTTATTTTGAAATATTGGTAAATGAAACAATTTTGCCTATTATATATTTTTGTATACAAAATAATAATGTTATAAATGATATAATTGGATATAATAAGTTAGTTGTTAGGTAGTGAATTTTATAAAATATTGGTTGTAAAACAAAACTTACAAATAAAATGATTTTAGACTGGAATTTTAGAACTCAAGTTCCGGGATTTGTGAGGATTTTCTTTCAGAGGATTTTGGAATATAATATTGATATTAATTGGAAGTATTTTCTGATATAAATATTTCAATATAATTTGAAATAAATGTTTTAAAGAAATTTTAGGAATAAATAAGTTATGTACTCTCCTCTCTGTCACTGGAAAATAATTTCCGTGATGAGTGCACGCGTCATTGGAGTTCATTTTTGAGTTTCAAAGTGGGAAGGCCATGGTAGTATTTTTACTGCACATTTATTTGAAATTTATATTTTTTTTAAATATCAAAATTAAATATGATTGGACAACAAAGCTATGAGTATATATATATACATATATACTATTTTAGATGATTTGAAATGGAACCCGGCGTTTAGTCCTTGAAATGAAGTGAAACTTTAACTAATTAATAATTGAAATTTCAAAAAAATGAAAATAAGAAATTAAATGCTAAGTTATAAATGAAATATACAAGAAATTTGAAATTTGTAACCTGTAACTCAAAATGAATATGAAAATCTGAAAGATTTGATTAGTGAAAATTTTTGTTAATTAAAATAAATAAGGTAACTTGTGTAACTTTCAATTGCATTCTTAGAAATATATATATATATATATATATATATATATATATATATAACTTACCAAAATATCAAAAGTTGTAATGTTTAATAAGAAAATGTGATGGAATATTGTACAAGTAAAACTTAAGGAATGAAAGGGTTCAATGAAATTCTTTTATAAATAAGAACTTTTAGATTATAGTCGTCATAAACTTAAGTTCTAATTGAAATACTACTAAATAAAATGTAATAGAAAATTAGTATTATAAATAAATGATTATAAACTTAAATGAATGTTTGAAGTTATTTAAAATTCAAATAAGTAGAAAATATGAATACTGTAAGTAAAAGATTATAAACTTAAGTTAATGTTTGAAGCCATTGATAATTAGAGTGAATAATTAAAATGAATACTATATTAAAATTTAATGGTTATAACTTCAAAAGGTTGAAATGATCCGGGAAATGGATTCAATAATCAAGGGCATTATATAATGAAATGAATGTGAAGTAAAAGGTAAAGAAACATAAGTATGAATTTATGCACTAATGAATATTAATATCTAATAGAAATTAAATATATAAATTAATAAATGTTAACTGTAATAAAATATATGTAATACTTGAATAATGAATTCCTTGGTTAATATAAATAATTAAATAGAAATAATTTATGTAAGAGGTGAATGTGAAGTAATGAAAAGAAATTGTCATTATATGAATAAAACGAAAAAAAATGAATTTTGTAAGTAATGAATGAAAATAAATGAAAGTAAGTACTGAATGAATGAATGTGAATTTATTTACCAAGAAACCCACATAGTACTTTAAAAATTGATTTACATATGTTTAAATAATTATATATGAGTAACATATGTAAGAAAATGTAAATAACATACGTAAATAAATAAAGTGAATGAATGAAATAATTATTGTATGAATGAAACTGAAGAAAGGTAAATAGTATGGAATGAAACTAATAAGAATGAATTTGATTAATGCTTGAAGTCATTGTTCGGTTGTTTTGATTTAAGGATGTTTGGAAAAGGATACTTCTAATTGTTTGGATGTATGAATAATATATTGTGTTTATCTGCGACTGTTGAGTGTATGGTATACCTAATGGTTTATTTGTCATTCTATATGATTTGAAAGTGTCTAAACCCGAACAAACCATTTGTTTTGCTTGATATAGAGGTATGATTGGTTTTATTGGTTTCATGTAATGTTTGTACTATTTGTTTGCAAGTGATTGTTGTTATGTTGTATTGATTTTTTTATTAGTTGAAAACAACTTAAAATAACTCTCTTTTATATAATTGTTAACATCTTTGGATGAGTGAAATACAGGTTATGGAAGCAATAGCTATTGCTTTTGGTTTCATAAAATAAGCGTTATTTGCCTGACAAATAGGTACGTTCTCGGATTACGGTTTTATAGCGATATTATACTATTTTTCCCCTATTGGATATATTATTTTGGAATATATGTTATATATTTTTTGATTTTGATATTATTATTTCTCCCAAGCCTCTCCATACAAAGGAGACTCTGCCGACATTTTTCGTGAATTTTGGACTTAGAAAATTTTATGAAATATTTTTTTCAAACTTTTGATAACTTAAATATATATAAAGGATTTAATTGTTTATAAATTGATATATTTTATTTAAATTATTTCATTTTGTACATGAGTTATTTAAAGATTTAATATTTTGAATAAGATATTAATTTCTTAATTCTCTTTTCCCTTCTTTACTTTTTTGAGGACGAAAAGTTTTGAGTGGGAGTGAGTGTAACGACCCGTAAATTTCGACAATTAAAAATAGTTAATTTAATAGGATTTGTGATTAAAAATTGGGATAAATAAATTTTTTAATTTAAGAATGAAATAATAACTAAAATGAAATGTAACAATGTCAATTAAAGTTAATCATAAGTAATTTTGAATGAAATTCCAATTAATTGAAGTGATGTAAATGTTATACTTGGTTATAAAGTGAATATAAGAAAACAAATGCAAATATTGAATTAACCAATGAAATAATAGATAATTAATGGTAGTTGAATAAAATCCGTGTTAAGTAAGTAATTATAACATGTGGGTTTAATTAATAAACTTATTAATGTGACTAAAAGTTAATGGTGACAAACTATTATGTGTCACCTATTTATTTAGTCTATTAAATTGAATTTGAAACCAATTAAAATTATATGTTACATTATTGAGAATTAAGACAACAACTGAAATTTGTGATTGTAATAAAGTGAATGGAAATGTTAATTTTATCCATAAGATAATAATTGATTTAATAAAGGAATGAAACCAAGATAAATATATTCGTTGGGATTTTTAAATTATGATAAATGTGTAAAATTGACAAAATTCGATATAATTGAAATATAGTAATTAATGTAAAAAAGATGGAAATTGGAGAATATTAGTGTAATGAAAGACAAACAAATATTAACTATGTTATTTGAGTAATAATTGATTGAATATAGTCTAAAATTAAATTGAAACAATTCATTGGAATAAAATTACAATAAATTGGATTTAATTACAGTTGAAATTGAACACTGCAATTAGTAAAATTTTAAACACTGGATGGATTTGTAAACTTGTTTTGAATCATTGAAAATGTCTAAGTAATAAAAAATGATGAAATTTGTTAGTTAATAAATATTGAATTAAAAAGTGAATTAATTAATTTTATATTAACTTATTTAATTAACGTGAAAATAACCATTTTGCCCACTATCTCCGATTTCGATGAAACTAGTTTCATCGGTTCCATAATGGTGAATTACTATAAGGTTTCAAATTTCGTAGCGATCAGAATTGTCGTTTGACCGTACAGGCTCAAAACGTCTAGATATCAATTTAATTGAAATCCATTTGAAATAAGCTGATTTTAACTTAACTTCATAGATGGAATTAGGACTTGAAACCTATTTTATTGAATTTAAGAATATCGAAAACATCTATTTCAATATATGGGGTGATCCATCTTCGTTCCGGAGACAGAAAGCGGTTTTCGAGACGTTTATCGTTCATCCTTTAAATCAATCTGGGCCATTCTTTCTGTTTTCAGCCTTGCCTATAAATAGCCCATTATAAACCCTAAATTGTTTCTCATATTCTAATTTACAGTACGTATAATTCTTTCTACTCCTCTCTTTCCAATGGCAGACAAACCTAAACCATTTCAAAATTCAATTGCAAACCAAATTCAAATTCAAAATTAAAACTCCTCAAACCTTATTAAATTTTATACCATTTTGAAGCTCTCGACGAGCGTAATTTTCTGGTATGATTGTTTTTCAATAAAATTCACCATTCGTCCAGAAATCAACGTTAAACCTCGACTGTTCATAGTGAAGTTTCGATGATACAAGGGTGGATCTGCTTCCTCGCGACGATCGGAGGACATAGGGTGGTAGAGCTCGTCAAGCAGGACTCGAAGATGTAACCGATGGTCTCAGAGATGCTCGATTTCGCTTGAATCGCTTGGGAAGGGGCACCAGCCGCGTCATGGTCGGAGCCAAGCTAGGCGTGCACGCCTACATGGTGGGGTGCGGCCTGTGTAGTGAAGGCCTACGCAGCGACTGATCGTTGGTTAGGTGATCGTGGTGCGCGGTGTTTATGGTCAAAGGTTGGCTTAGGGTGGCGGCTCAGTTTCGTTCACGAAGGCTAAGGTTCTGGAACGTTAAAGTTAGTGACGCGGAGAGTACGTATCTTTTTTATTTTTTGTTCGTGGTTTTAATATAAATCGTTTAATAATTCTAATTTGCATAACTTTTTCATACGAGGTCCGATTAACGCGTGGTTTGTCCCGTTGAGATCGTATCGAAATTCTAAACATTTTGATGCTAGTTTCGATGAATTCTAAAATTATTTGATTTTGAGCCCTAATTTGAATTTAAAATCGATTTAAATTTAAAGGTGAGTGTTTTAACCCATTCACAAATTCTAAATTTCTTATGTTCGTTAAATTAAATTTATGATGTGATTAGGAATTTATTTATGGCTTTTTGATATGTTTAAATTGCTATTCCTATA
This sequence comes from Allium cepa, assembly GCA_030765085.1. Lineage (NCBI taxonomy): Eukaryota > Viridiplantae > Streptophyta > Magnoliopsida > Asparagales > Amaryllidaceae > Allium > Allium cepa. Next base: position 183,209,698 of record CM060940.1, read on the forward strand.
AATTTGCATTATTTTGAATTAAATTGTTATTTAATTTATTATTGAATTTAAATTGAATTTAAAGGTGATATGTTCAATTTTAAAAATAGTTGGTTCAAATTGACGTTTAAAAATAGCCTTCTGAGGGACAGTCTCGGAATTCGAAGAAATCGGTTCCATTGGAATCATAATATTGTATTATTATTGGATTTCAAATTTCCTAGTGTTTGGAGTTATCGTTTGCACCTATGGGATATGAACGCGTTGAATTCACATCGAAAATTTATATAATAATTGAGTCTGAAAGGCTATTTTCTCCACACGATCGAATTAGGACTCGAAACCTTTTCCATTGCGTTCGAAATAGGGGTATAAGATTATAAACCCATAGCGGTACGCCTCGATAGGGTTTCGAGATTTTAAGTTACGTAAAACGGAGCATTTTGAAAATTTAAATTATATATAGATATATCAACTCTTCGCTTCAGTTGTACATCCTATCCTTTCATTGTACCATTTCCTTTAAAGCACGCAAAACATTTTAAACACGCTACCCAAAATTTCATGCAACTTTTTTTTTAAGAAGGCGGCCTCGTTCGAAAATAAAATCAAATTCGATAAAAAAAGAGCTGCCTCTGCCTCTTTTGAAAACCATGTCTACTTTCAGTCGAAATCAATTCCAATCTCACAAAATCCAGATTCGTATTCGAGATAAATTTCATATTCGAAACTCCCTTTTCTCCCTCCGGTTCATTCGCAAAATCGAAATAAAAAAAAAAGATGATGAAGCCGCGTTCAAAATCGACGGCTCGATGTTGTTATTTCGCATTTGTTTGGCCCGAACTCAAGCATGGTAAGGGGTGGTAGAGTGGGACCACGAGTTGGATTTAAGAGAGGCATTTCGTTTGACTAGGTCGCGATTTTTGGATGGAGGCATGTTTTCTTGATTTGGGTTGTCGATGATTGTGAAATGGGATCCACGCCTTGTGGAGGAGCAGCATGCGAGTGTGAATTGGCTAGGCGGTTAGCAAAAAGGATCAAAGGGGAAGGCGTTCGCGAAGGATTTCTGATTGCATGGAAGGAGGGATTAGGCTCGACAGTTATGAGATTAATATTTATGAAGGTAATTAATGTTTTATAATTAGCTATGATGTTTTTTTATTCAGTAATTATGTTATTAAATTTGAAATCTCATAAATGCAATTACTAATTCGTACAAGGTCCGAAAATAATTAAACAAGTCGGGATTGGTTCGTAGCAGAAAAATCTATACAGCAAAATCGATTTGGATTCTTTTGGAGATAGTTTGGATTTTTGATAATTCTAAACGTGGATATTCAACAAATTAAAAATTAAAGGTTAGTAAATCTCACCCATTTTTGGATTGCCAGTTTGATTTAGACATGTTGAAAATTTAAAATTTATTGGTTGAATGAATAATTCGATAATTATTATTATCTATTGAATGTTGTAACGACCCAAAATTTTTATTAATTAAAATTTGAATATTTAATTAATTTTAAATATTAATAAGTGAAATTTATAAGTCGAATAAATTTTATTTAGAATAATTGGATTTAATTGAATAATTAAATCGATAATTTAATATGTGAAAATACAGAAATAATTTAAAATAGGGTTAAATATGATTGAAAATGATTTGTAAAATTTTATTTAATCATGTTGGAGTTAGAATGATATTTTAGAACTTCTAAAATTGAATTCAGAGTTAAATTGTGAAAATTGAATATTTTAATATTTAATTATCGACTGAAAAATAGCCAATTTTTGAACAGTTTCAGAATTGGACGAAACTAGTTCCATTGGATCCGTAATAGTTAGATATTATCGGATTTCAATTTTCGTAGCAATCGGAGTTATTGTTTGACCGTGGCAGCTCGAAACGCATCGAAATTGTTTTCAATATTAATTTGGCGAGTTAAAATAGCTATTTTTCAAAAAGTCTCGGATTTCGACGCAACCAGTTTCTTCGGATCCGTAATGTGATATTATTGTAAGGTTTCAAATTTCGTGTCAATTGGATTTACCGTTTGTCCGGTGCAAGCTAAAACGCCTAGAAAATCGTTTAAATCGGTTTAATTTAAATTGAACGTTTATTGCCATAACTCGCACAAATAATCGAATTAGCTTTCGAAACCTATTCCATTGCGTCCGGAACGCGGGGTAAACCCTAGAAACGCTGGTCACCGCGCGTAAATCGGAGTTTGAAAAATCCAAAATGAATAGTGTTCATTTTATTTTCTATAAATAACCCCCCTTTACCATAAAAAAAATAAAAATAAGATTAGGGTTTAAAACCCTAGCATCCACCCCTAAAACCAAAGGCCAGAAAACTCCTAAATTCTTCCTCCAATATCTTCCAATCCGTGAATCAATTCAACAAACTTTCAACTACAAAATTGAAGAGCACTCCAAGATATCCAGATTCAACGGTTATGATCGAAAATCTCGCGATGGATCAATGGGAAATCGAGTTTGAAGTGCCAACATTTGCTCACGTTTTTCGAGGCTGATATGGGGCCGAGCTTTGCCGTAGTTGGACCGTGGGTGGTGCTGGAGCGTGCGCGCGTGGCGGAACTGCTTGATCGTCGTGGAGATCGTTGGAAAGGGGGGCGGCATCGAAGGGTTTGCGCGAGCTATGGGTTTTACATACGCGACTTTTGCCTGAAGAAGGAGGGAAGATGAAACCACGGCCCAGATCTGCTCAAACAAGACGTGCGGTTGTGATTAACTTAGGGTTTAAAAATAATAATATTGTTGTAAATTTAGTTTATAAAAATCGTGTAACTTATAAAATTCATAACTTTTTCATACGAGGTCGAAAACGCACGAAACTAGTTGCGTTGGAATCGTATGGACGAGCTCTACGCTATGCAAATGGATTGGAGTCTTTTGGAGTTGGTGAGAATTTCGGATAAAATTAAACGTCCGTTTAATTTTATTCGAAATAAATCGCTAAAACGAAATTGAAATCAAGGTGAGAACTTCTCACTCAATCGAATCGGTTTCGATTTTTATTTTAAATAGTTAGATTTAAAATTATTGAATGTATGTTTGAATGATGATTGTTATCTATTGATTGTTAAAATAGACATTATGCGCCGTTAGTAAGCGGATGTTATTATTAAAAAAAAATACCGCGAATATTTCATAAACAGTGAAATTGGTATTATATATATAATAGCAATATATATATTGGCATATGTATATATTGCAGTTGTTGATTTCCCGCATTATATAGCGGATGAGACCCTACTGCGCCGTCTATTAAGCGGATAATATTATAAATCCCATACACCGCGATAATTCCGTACTGGAGCGGAATTGGTATTGTGTTAACATCTTTGGATGCAGGAAAACAGGTTGGAGGGATCCAACTGGATTCCTCAACTGTATTGATTTATTTACAGATATTTTGATATTTGTTGATTATCATATCGATATATGATATTTGGATGTCGTGATTGACTATTTGGTGCTGCTGCATCATCGGATCCATTTCTGAAGTTTTAAAATAATGATTTTTGGTTTTAAAAGGAATTTTAAAGTGATTTTTAAAAGTATACGTTTTATTAAATTTGAATTGTTAAAATAAATAAACGTTAAAATTTTATTTTCATAAAAGTTATGATTTTTGGAAAATAGTGCTTAAGTATGATTTTGAAGTATATAAGCTTTAAATAACGATTTTTAAGTTATTAAAAGAATAAATTGGTTTAAATTAGGATTTTTGAATTATTATAAACAATTTATATAAAAGTTGTATAAAATTGATATGTATAAATTAAAATATAGAAATTATAAAACGAGTTTTTATAAGTGTTAAAATAAAGTTTGAACCTAGATTCATAAGTAAATAAGAATTTTTGATTTATAAATTAATGTTGATATAAAAGAATGGATTTGTGAATCAATGAATTATAAGTAAATTACTTATAAACTGGATTTCGACATGTAAATGGAATATAAATAGAATTGGTTAATAAAGGAAATTTATAAATCGAAGTTTATAAATAGAAATGGAATTTATAGACATTGTTTATAAATTCGAAATCAATGGAATTTGATAAATTGAAAGTTGAAATTGGTTAAGGAAGTATATTCACGATTTTGGACAGTGAATATATTATTATAAATAAAATGGATGTGCTTGGGAAGATGAATATTATAAATTGAAGTTAATCGTTTTAACGATGTTGTAAAGGGTGTAAACATCGAAAACATAGATTTCAACATTCATTGTTGAAATAGACGTTTTCGAGAAATAGAAGGAAATGGTGGACTATAACACTGTTGTTATAGTAAATGGTTTCCGAAAGGAAATGTTTTGTATAGTATTGGGATTTATATATCTATTTAAACTTTGAGTCCCTATACTAGTGATTTTGGGTCGCCGTAACGATGTTTTACGCAACATTCGTTTTGACTCAAACAAATGTGTTTAAGAGAATGATTTCTTAAAGAATGAAATATATACTTAATTTTCGATTTAAGTATATTGAATATTTTCCAAGTGTTGAAAATGAATGGATTTGTAAATTACTTATTATTTAATAAGTATGGAAATGTTTTCCAATATGAACTGAATATTTTGGGACTTTATCTTTTAAAAGATAAATTGAAAATGAATATTAGAAATCGATTGGGAAATTGTATATTCATAGATATTTAGGAATTATAAATTCATTATGGAATTTATAAAAGAAAGGGAAATTCGTTTAAAAATAAACATTGATTTATTTTTGAACTGTGGGAATAAATTTACGGATTTGGAACGTAAATAAAAAAAGTGAATTAGTAAGGATTTATTTGATTTATTGAAATGAACCATTTTAAATTTAAAATGGATAAATAATTGGAAGTGTTTCCGTTTAAGGAAATTGATTTGAAATTTGTTTTCAAATGGTTGAAGTGTGGAAATTATATATCTAGTAAAGGTATTTTGGAAAGTAAATAATTTGGGAAATTATTTGGAATTTGGTGATGTTGAGCACGCCTATTGATAGTTAAATAATCCGACTATCAATATTTACCTTTAAATAGGTATTTATTGTGATTTGCTTGAATTTGAATGCCACACTTATTTTTGAATAAGCGCTCACTATTCGGATTAGCCGGGAAAGGACCTTGGGGTCGTATAACCCATTCCGAGTATGTGATACGTCGTTATGGATTGCATTTGATGACCGGTGTTGAAGACCAGATATTTGTGAAAACAGAAGGATTACCGTCGAGTTACTCTACATCGGCTGATCACCGATATAGAGGTTTTATCACCCTTAGTGACGGGAAGTCCGGTCGTGATTAGTGAATATCCGGAATGCAAGGACTTCTTTAGAAGTGCCTTCGGTTCTGTTCGAGCCCGGAACAGACTTGTATGGACTGTATGTCTGACATTACAAATTGAGATTTAAAGCTGATTTCTTTCAAATATATTTCTGTTGGTGGCGGAGAATTTATTCTCTTAGCTTAACACCCTTCTCTGAGTCGTACGAGCTCAGAGGTTATGTAGTTGAAGATTATTAGTAATATACTCCCAATTTGGTAGTGTGGCATGCTGAGTGTTGCTGTGAAATGATCATTGTTTGATCATTTGTGATATGATCATTTGTTTGATCGTTTATCTTTGTGATCATTTCTATGATCATTTGTTGACCCAAAGCACGGCTTTTGTATAAAGCATGGCTTTGTGGACGAGACTTCGTCGGACCTCACACCCCGGAAATGGTCAAAACAGGAAGGATGCGGCAAGGTTATTAGGGGGTAGCGCCCCTTTAGTGTATGTCATTCCTTCTGGATAGAGGTTGTACCATGGTATGGAGCCCAGATATTTAACCTATGTTGTTGCTGCATATTTTGTGGTTGTTGGAAATCGAGGATCCTCGGATAGATTGGTTACGATCGGGGGATGACATATTCGTGTCAGTAGTTACCCAGTTAGGGGTAACCCGGCCTTGTGTTGGCAGAGATCCGGTTTGGTTCTCGGGACGTCATTCCAGAGGCGTTTCCATGTGGCAATGGGAAGTTCCTTGGCCTGACCATTTGTTGGAAATCCAAAGAAACAATACGATCTTGTACGGTTTTAGTTGTATAACCTGCCATGGAATGTGGCAGTAACCTGCTATTGAACATGGTAGCTATAGTAGGCATAAGTGCGAAATGTCTATGCTGGCTAAGATTTATATCTTTACTTTCGAAATGAATTTTTGCTACACTATGCACTAGTAATAATATCCAATGTTTCTTTTTAATGCGTATCAAGCATCTTTGACTATCATAAGGAGAAATCTCCTCCGATTCTGCGTTTGCATTGTGTGTGTACGGGAGGCCTTATGGTAGTCTCATTTTAAAAAAAGCATTGCGAATTGACTTTAAAAATATTCCTCTATTTTGATTTTAATGATAAACTGTTTTGAGTTCTCACACCAGTCACATGACTGACTCGAAGTTTATTGTTTTTCTTCCTAAACTCTGGGTGCCCACCAATTTCCACACGGGCAGTCAAGAGTAAGGTTTATCAGGATATTCTGGAATTTAGGAGTTGCTGGAAGCAAGCTGGATGGCATGGCGTATTACTAGTATATTATATTTCTTTTCCGCTGCATGTTGTTGTTGTACACTCTGATGATGTAATGTAATGAAATGTAATGTAATGTAATAACTGATATAGTTCTTTGTTTAAAGATTATTCATTTATCTATTATATGTTGTTCCGCTGCGAATTGTGAGATTCTGATATTGTTCTGTTGTTTCTGTTCTGTTCTATCTTTTTCTCTCTTCTTCTATCTTTTTCTTCTTCTTAAACCCTAACCTTTCGGTTTTTCGGCAACGAAAAATCGCAAACGTTACATTTGGTATCAGAGCTTATGGTTAAGCGACAACTATGGCTCTGTTGGGTATTACTCAATAGAGATAGAGTCAGTAGTACTCTAGAATGAGTTTGAGTGTAATAATAGATACGAGCGCGTATTTGTTAGTGAATATAAATTGTTTTATATTGTGATGATTGGTTTGTTGAGTGGTATATGGATTTTGGTCAACACGAGTAATTAACGTTGTTGATAGGGATCTCTAAACACTTGTACAGAACAAATTGACACGATATTGTTTTAAATTGGGTAAATGAAATAATTTTACCTTAATTATATTTTATATATAAAGGAAATAATTTTTCCGAATTATTAAAGTGTATATGAATTGATTGTTTGGTTGTTGAATAAAAACAACAATTTTTAAAGAATAATTGTATAAGCAAAAGAATTATAGGTATGAAGTTATAATTAATATAATTTACAATGGTGGAATAATCTTATATATAAGAAGTAAAATTATATAAGTAAAAGATTTATAAATGTGATTTATAATCTGAAAATAAGATTCCAGAGAAGTGTTTTGAAAGGATTTGATAATTTGGAAAATTGTTTTGGAGAAATTAAAGCTCTAAACTCTTTTCGGTCGCTGGAAAATAATTCCGGTGATGATCGCGACATCATTGGTGTTCATTTTCGGGTTTCCAAAAGAGGGATTGCTGCCAAGTAATTTTAAATGAAAGTTGTTTTGAAAATTTGGATTTGGTTTTGGAAATTCAAAAGATAATTTGAATTGATTTCAAAAATGGTTTTGAAAGGTTGAAAAGACTCTGGAATCCTATTTAAAATATTTATGGGAATGATAAATGAGTGAATAACTTATACAATTTGAATTTTGATAGAATAAATTTAACTTAAAGGATGGAGTTAAATTAAAGGAAGTATAAGTAAATCAATAAAATCCAAGTTGAAATAAATTTGAGTTGTCCTCAAAGGCATGTAATTTGAAATTTAACAAAAGGAAAGTTAAATAAATTGATTTGGATTTGATAAGGTGGTTGAAAAGGAATATAACTTAAGTGAAGTTGAATAAAGTTGATTTTGGTGTCGAAGTAAATTAATAAGTGAATTAATGAAATGAAGTCATTAAGAATGTGAACTTGAGTTATATAAATGAAATTCAACATTATATTGTTAAAGGAATTAACAATTGAATTGATGAAGGGATGAAATACTAATCAATTGAATGTAAATAATTAGTAGGAAACAATTAATATAAGTGTAAATTCATTAAAAGCTAATGTTATTGGAAGTTGAATAAATTGAATGGAAGTCAATTTAATATGAACCAAATTGAATGTAAAGTTGATAAATTTGGTTGTATTGAATAAACATTGGTTGTTATTTGATTGTTGATTGATTGTATATAAATTCATTAAGTGTTAATGAAATTGAATTAGCGAAATTGGAAGCTATGTAATTAAATTCAAATGGATAATATATAAATTTGAATAGAACTGAATGTGAATTGGATTTAATTAGTGAATGCAAACTAATTAAAATTGAATATGAATGAATGTTAGTAAATCCAATGTTAATGAATCAAATGTGATTTAAATTGAAAACCTATTCATTGAATATTAATGAGAATATGAATGAATATTGATTTGGTTATGGATGATAGTTGGTTGATGTTTGCATTTGTTGTTTTGTTGCATTTGCTAAGTTGGCACAAGTAGTTGTTATGTTGCTATATGTTGTATATTGATACTATTTTCATATATGCATGATTCTCATGTTGTTGTTGAGTGTTTAGTAGGTGCGGATGGCGTTGCTTCGCATTTGGAGCTCGCTTTCGCGCTATATTAACCGTATATGCTCGCTAATAATAAATAAGGTACGTATCTCGGATTACATACCGTACTTTTACACTTTTTTACCTGCAGGATGCCTCATCACTTGATGAGATGTATATTTGTGATATATATACTATCATTTTTTTTGGATCGAGCCGCGCAAAGGAGACTATGGCGAATTTTTCCGAAAATTTAAGGCGTTAGAAATTTTTTGGAAATTTTGGGAAAATTTGTGAAAACTATAACTTTGATTTTGGAATTGAAAGTTAAATGATATAGTTTGGTTTTGAAAGATAACTAAGTTTGGATTTGAAAACTTAGTAAAGATTTGGTAAGAAGTTTAACTATGGATTTTGAGAAAGTTAATAGATTCTGTAACTTTTCTTACTTTATAATTTCGAGGACGAAATTCTTTTAAGGGGGGAAGTATGTAACGACCCAGAATTTTTATTAATTAAAATTTGAATATTTAATTAATTTTAAATATTAATAAGTGAAATTTATAAGTCGAATAAATTTTATTTAGAATAATTGGATTTAATTGAATAATTAAATCGATAATTTAATATGTGAAAATACAGAAATAATTGAAAATAGGGTTAAATATGATTGAAAATGATTTGTAAAATTTTATTTAATCATGTTGGAGTTAGAATGATATTTTAGAACTTCTAAAATTGAATTCAGAGTTAAATTGTCAAAATTGAATATTTTAATATTTAATTATCGACTGAAAAATAGCCAATTTTTGAACAGTTTCAGAATTGGACGAAACTAGTTCCATTGGATCCGTAATAGGGATTTCAATTTTCGTAGCAATCGGAGTTATCGTTTGACCGTGGCAGCTCGAAACGCATCGAAATTGTTTTCAATATTAATTTGGCGAGTTAAAATAGCCATTTTTCAAAAAATTTCGGATTTCGACGAAACCAGTTTCATCGGATCCATAATGTGATATTATTGTAAGGTTTCAAATTTCGTGTCAATTGGATTTACCGTTTGTCTGGTGCAAGCTAAAACGCCTAGAAAATCGTTTAAATCGGTTTAATTTAAATTGAACGTTTATTGCCATAACTCGCACAGATGATCGAATTAGCTTTCAAAACCTATTCCATTGCGTCCGAAACGCGGGGTAAACCCTAGAAACGCTGGTCACCGCGCGTAAATCGGAGTTTGAAAAATCCAAAATGAATAGTGTTCATTTTATTTTCTATAAATAGCCCCCCTTTACCATAAAATAAAAAAAATAAGATTAGGGTTTAAAACCCTAGCCGCCACCCCTAAAACCGAAGCCAGAAAACTCCTAAATTCTTCCTCCAATATCTTCCAATCCGTGAATCAATTCAACAAACTTCCAACTACAAAATTGAAGAGCACTCCAAGATCTCCAGATTCAACGGTTATGATCGAAAATCTCGCGATGGATCAATGGGAAATCGAGTTTGAAGTGCCGACATTTGCTCACGTTTTTCGAGGCCGATATGGTGCCGAGCTTTGCCGGAGTTGGACCGTGGGTGGTGCTGGAGCGTGCGCGCGTGGTGGAACTGCTTGATCGTCGTGGAGATCGTTGGAAAAGGGGGCGGCATCGAAGGGTTTGCGCGAGCTATGGGTTTTACATACGCGACTTTTGCCTGAAGAAGGAGGGAAGATGAAACCACGGCCCAGATCTACTCAAACAAGACGTGCGGTTGTGATTAACTTAGGGTTTAAAAATAATAATATTGTTGTAAATTTAGTTTATAAAAATTGTGTAAATTATAAAATTCATAACTTTTTCATACGAGGTCGAAAACGCACGAAACCAGTTGCATTGGAATCGTATGGACGAGCACTACGCTATGAAATTGGATTGGAGTCATTTGGAGTTAGTGAGAATTTCGGGTATATTAAACGTCCGTTTAATTTTATTCGAAATAAATCGCTAAAACGAAATTGAAATCAAGGTGAGAACTTCTCACTCAATCGAATCGGTTTCGATTTTTATTTTAAATAGTTAGATTTAAAATTCTTGAATGTATGCTTGAATGATGATTGTTATCTATTGATTGTTAAAATAGACATTATGCGTCGTTAGTAAGCGGATGTTATTATTAAAAACATATACCGCGAATATTTCATAAACAGTGAAATTGGTATTATATATATAATAGCAATATATATATATATATTGGCATATGTATATATTGCAGTTGTTGATTTCCCGCATTATATAGCGGATGAGAGCCTATTGCACCGTCTATTAAGCGGATAATATTATAAATCCCATATACCGCGATAATTCCATACTGGAGCGGAATTGGTATTGTGCTAACATCTTTGAATGCAGGAAAACAGGTTGGAGGGATCCAACTGGATTCCTCAACTGTATTGATTTATTTACAGATATTTTGATATTTGTTGATTATCATATCGATATATGATATTTGGATGTCGTGATTGACTATTTGGTGCTGCTGCATCATCGGATCCATTTCTGAAGTTTTAAAATAATGATTTTTGGTTTTAAAAGGAATTTTAAAGTGATTTTTAAAAGTATACGTTTTATTAAATTTGAATTGTTAAAATAAATAACGTTAAAATTTTATTTTCATAAAAGTTATGATTTTTGGAAAATAATGCTTAAGTATGATTTTGAAGTATATAAGCTTTAAATAACGATTTTTAAGTTATTAAAAGAATAAATTGGTTTAAATTGGGATTTTTGAATTATTATAAACAATTTATATAAAAGTTGTATAAAATTGATATGTATAAATTAAAATATAGAAATTATAAAACGAGTTTTTATAAGTGTTAAAATAAAGTTTGAACCTAGATTCATAAGTAAATAAGAATTTTTGATTTATAAATTAGTGCTGATATAAAAGAATGGATTTGTGAATCAATGAATTATAAGTAAATTACTTATAAACTGGATTTCGACATGTAAATGGAATATAAATAGAATTGGTTAATAAAGGAAATTTATAAATCGAAGTTTATAAATAGAAATGGAATTTATAGACTTGTTTATAAATTCGAAATCAATGGAATTTGACAAATTGAAAGTTGAAATTGGTTAAGGAAGTATATTCACGATTTTGGACAGTGAATATATTATTGTAAATAAAATGGATGTGCTTGGGAAAATGAATATTATAAATTGAAGTTAATCGTTTTAACGATGTTGTAAAGGGTGTAAACATCGAAAACATAGATTTCAACATTCATTGTTGAAATAGACGTTTTCGAGAAATAGAAGGAAATGGTGGACTATAACACTGTTGTTATAGTAAATGGTTTCCGAAAGGAAATTTTTTGTATAGTATTGGGATTTATATATCTATTTAAACTTTGAATCCCTATACTAGTGATTTTGGGTCGTCGTAACGATGTTTTACGCAACATCCGTTTTGACTCAAACAAATGTGTTTAAGAGAATGATTTCTTAAAGAATGAAATATATACTTAATTTTCGATTTAAGTATATTGAATATTTTCCAAGTGTTGAAAATGAATGGATTTGTAAATTACTTATTATTTAATAAGTATGGAAATGTTTTCCAATATGAACTGAATATTTTGGGACTTTATCTTTTAAAAGATAAATTGAAAATGAATATTAGAAATCGATTGGGAAATTGTATATTCATATATATTTAGGAATTATAAATTCATTATGGAATTTATAAAAGAAAGGGAAATTCGTTTAAAAATAAACATTGATTTATTTTTGAACTGTGGGAATGAATTTACGGATTTGGAACGTAAATAAAAAAAGTGAATCAGTAAGGATTTATTTGATTTATTGAAATGAACCATTTTAAATTTAAAATGGATAAATAATTGGAAGTGTTTCCGTTTAAGGAATTTGATTTGAAATTTGTTTTCAAATGGTTGAATTGTGGAAATTATATATCTAGTAAAGATATTATGGAAAGTAAATAATTTGGGAAATTATTTGGAATTTGGTGATGTTGAGCACGCCTATTGATAGTTAAATAATCCGACTATCAATATTTACCTTTAAATTGGTATTTGTTGTGATTTGCTTGAATTTGAATGCCACACTTATTTTTGAATAAGCGCTCACTATTCGGGTTAGCCGGGAAAGGACCTTGGGGTCGTATAACCCATTCCGAGTTTGTGATATGTCGTTATGGATTGCATTTGATGACCGGTGTTGAAGACCGGATATTTGTGAAAACGGAAGGATTACAGTCGAGTTACTCTACATCGGCTGATCTCCGATATAGAGGTTTTATCACCCTTAGTGACGGGAAGTCCGGTCGTGATTAGTGAATATTCGGAATGCAAGGACTTCTTTGGAAGTGCCTTCGGTTCTGTTCGAGCCAGGAACAGACTTGTATGGATTGTATGTCTGACATTACAAATTGAGATTTAAAGCTGATTTCTTTCAAATATATTTCTGTTGGTGGCGGAGAATTTATTCTCTTAGCTTAACACCCTTCTCTGAGACGTACGAGCTCTGAGGTTATGTAGTTGAAGGTTATTAGTGATATACTCCCAATTTGGTAGTATGGCATGTTGTGTGTTGCTGTGAAATGATCATTGTTTGATCATTTGTGATATGATCATTTGTTTGATCGTTTATCTTTGTGATCATTTCTATGATCATTTGTTGACCCAAAGCACGGCTTTTGTATAAAGCGTGGCTTTGTGGACGAGACTTCGTCAGACCTCACACCCCGGAAATGGTCAAAACAGGAAGGATGCGGCAAGGTTATTAGGGGGTAGCGCCCCTTTAGTGTATGTCATTCCTTCTGGATAGAGGTTGTATCATGGTATGGAGCCCAGATATTTAACCTATGTTGTTGCTGCATATTTTGTGGTTGTTGGAAATCGAGGATCCTCGGATAGATCGGTTACGATCGGGGGATGACATATTTGTGTCATTAGTTACCCAGTTAGAGGTAACCCGGCCTTGTGTTGGCAGAGATCCGGTTTGGTTCTCGGGACGTCATTCCAGAGGCGTTTCCATGTGGCAATGGGAAGTTCCTTGGCCTGACCATTTGTTGGAAATCCAAAGAAACAATACGATCTTGTACGGTTTTAGTTGTATAACCTGCCATGGAATGTGGCGGTAACCTGCTATTGAACATGGTAGCTATAGTAGGCATAAGTGCGAAATGTCTATGCTGGCTAAGATTTATATCTTTACTTTTGAAATGAATATTTCCTACACTATGCACTAGTAATAATATCCAATGTTTCTTTTTAATGCGTATCAAGCATCTTTGACTATCATAAGGAGAAATCTCCTCCGATTCTGCGTTTGCATTGTGTGTGTGTGCGGGAGGCCTTATGGTAGTCTCATTTTAAAAAAAGCATTGCAAATTGACTTTAAAAATATTCCTCTATTTTGATTTTAATGATAAACTGTTTTGAGTTCTCACACCAGTCACATGACTGACTCGGAGTTTATTGTTTTCCTTCCTAAACTCTGGGTGCCCACCAATTTCCACACGGGCAGTCAAGAGTAAGGTTTATCAGGATATTCTGGAATTTAGAGTTGCTGGAAGCAAGCTGGATGGCATGGCGTATTACTAGTATATTATATTTCTTTTCCGCTGCATGTTGTTGTTGTACACTCTGATGATGTAATGTAATAACTGATATAGTTCTTTGTTTAAAGATTGTTCATTTATCTATTATATGTTGTTCCGCTGCGAATTGTGAGATTCTGATATTGTTCTGTTGTTTCTGTTCTGTTCTATCTTTTTCTCTCTTCTTCTATCTTTTTCTTCTTCTTAAACCCTAACCTTTCGGTTTTTCGGCAACGAAAAATCGCAAACGTTACAAATATTATATATATATAGTAGTATATATATTGTGTTTGGAGTGATATTCCCGCATATTATAGCGGATGAGACCCTATGCCCCCCACATAATAGCGGATGACCCTTATACCATGATATACCCCTCGAAGTGGGATTCGTATTTATTTTATATTGTATTTACATCTGTGAATGCAGGGAAACAGGTTGGCAGGATCCAACCGGATTCCTCAAATTTTTTTTATATATAGTGATATATGAATCATGTAGAATAATTTAGTATGAATTTTTGTAGTGATTAAAACTATTTGGTGCTATTGCAGCACTGGCTTGAATGTTAATATTTTAAGTACCATTAATATATTTTTAAAATTTAAGGATTAAAGGGAAATTGATAATAATATATATATATATATATAGGAATTGGAGTCATTTTAGAGAAATTGAATTAGAAAATAAAATTTTGATTAAATTTGGTTATGCTTAACTATTATGAATTAGTAAATTGAAGTTTCTTAAAATGAAAGAATTCATAAGTAATAAATATTGAAATATAGATTGGAAGAATTTATAGAGATAAATTTATAAAAATGGATTATTATAAACAAGTTTTGTTTCTACAAACAAGTGAGACCAATGGAGTTATAGAATTGATAACGATATTTATAAATAAAGAAAATCGATATCAGATGATAATTGTAATATAAATTCATAGGGTGAATTTATTTTGGAATATGGAAACAGGAGAGGGAAAAATAGTAGATTCTGTTTTTGAAATGGAAACGATTAGAGAAGCGAAATATAAATCGAGGTGTTGTGAAATCAAGAGAAAGTTATAATTTAAAATTGGTTATTGAGATTTTAAAAATACATTTTAATTTTAAAAACGTGAGCTTGTTTTAAAGGAAAATTTTAGTATTTTAAAATTATGGAATTTTGAACTAATTATGCTTGGTAAGTAGATTTGTAAACAAGAAGTATTTATTATAGTAAATTCTAACTTTAAAAATCAGCTTTGAGATTATTTATTCAACTGAAAATGAGTTATTAATGTTATAAAGTGTTTTCGATATTTTAAATAATTACTTGAACATATTTTTTAAAATAAATTATTAATCTTTTAAATAATGTTGTATATATAAAGTTTTAAAGTGATTGAAAAAAATTATTTTTATGAATTCTCTTGAGATTAGGAAAAAACGCTTATAAAAGGATATGATTTGAGGATAGGAAATTTATTGTGATTCCGAAGATTTTGGAAATGAGTTACAGAATAATTTTCTGAAAACGTTAATGTTGAAAGGATTTTTGGAAAATAAGACTAGTAATATTTTTCCAAGTATAGAAATAGAAATTTGGAAACATTCGTAAGTGTTGAGATGGGAGAAGTGTCCTGTTACGGATTGAAGTATTTGGAAAATTGTTTTCAAATGTTGGGAGAAATTGATGTGTCTTTAAAGATATTTTGAAAATAAATACCTTGGAAAATTTTAAATTAAGGCCAGATGATTGTTATGGATGTTTTATTGATACTTAAATAACCGACGATCAGTATTAGCCAATTTCGAATGTTGTTTCGAAGAGACCGGGATCGGATTAGTTGTCTGAAAACCACTTCGATCCAGCAAGTACATTTCGATATGAAAACAAGAGCATGAAATCGAAGATGGAGCAATGAAGTATAAGGGCTAATCGCTACTAATCCTGAGGGTGATTCCAAAATGATTGTAGTAGGAATAGTGCGTTCGGTTCCGTTTGGACCGGGAACAGACTTGTATGGATGAATGTTATCAGTACATTGTCATTGGAGGACAGTGGGCATTCTAAGTGAATATTTCTAAAAAGGTAACGGTTAGCCTCGAGCCTCATCAACCGGGAATGATTGAAATCAGGAGAGATGTAGCAAGGCTAAGTGGGTCGCACCCAAGTAGGGTAAGGTTAGCCCTATCTAGAGTCCCTTTATTTCGGCTGTGTGGCGGTTGCTGCTCCCAACCGAGGGGAAATCTTATTTGGGCTATCCAGTTTAAGGGGTAGTCCAGTCTTGTGTAGCTAAGGATCCCGGAGTGGTCCTCGGTACTATGTTTCTAGACTTGTACTGTGAAAGGTGGTACCCTAGTGCCTAGTCATTCAGTTGGAAATCCATTCTCCAATATGAGCTTATGGTTTTGTTTGTAGAGCCTAGTATGCTGGAATTTAATTAATGTAACAATTTCAGCTATTTGAATAAGTATTTGTATTTAGACACTATTATAATGTTACAACCCGCATATTTTACGATTGAATATTTAAATATTTTATTTAAATATTTTATCGTTAGTCGGATTTAAGTCCGAAAAGTTACTTTTTGCATACGGTCGAATTAGGACTCAGGACCACTTCCATTGGGTCCAAAACACCGTTTGCGATCTTTTTGAGTATAAACTTTGATATGTTTGGAGTTAGTGGAATTTTGCCATTTTTTCACTTTGGGCTTTGGGTTTGGTTTAGCCCATTTGCCTAAACTATTAACTCTAGCTCAACACCCTCTTCCCTTCATTACTTCACTTCCATTTCCTAACACTCAAGCTTCATCAAAAATGGAGAGAGGAATGGAAACTTAAAACTCCAAGCTCTACTTCATTTGCAAATCCAACATCTAACTTCGAATCCAAAGAGAAGCCATTGATTCAAGCTTCTTGAGTTGAGATTGAAGTGTGGTTGATTCTTCCTTTGCTTTCAAGCTTCTCCTTCATTGATTTTGTGAAAAGGTGTGATTTTTATCTCACATCTTTGTCTATAACTATCTTTGATTGTTGGGTATGAATTCCTAACACTTATTCATGTGCATTTGCTTTTGGTTTGGATTGAATTGGTGAATATCCCAATTTTTAGTGTTTTGGGTTCAAATCTTTAAAAATCCTAACTTTAAAGTTTGAACACGTTTTTGGTGATGCATCGAGGAGCCAATAGGACCGGGTAGCCGATGGGCGTAATCCGCGTCCGTGCTCGATCGGTTGCAAATTGAGAGAGTTTTTGCATTTCTGTTTCTTAGGTCGCTCGGCTTGCCCCGGTACCTTAGGTCGCTCGGCCTGTTAAGTCGCACATGCTATAGGTCGCGCCATTCCTTAGGCCGCTTGCAGTTAGGTCGCGCCATGCTTTAAGCCGCACCTGCTTTAAGCCGCTAGCTCCTTAGGTCGCTTCCAGTTAGGTCGCAACCACTTAGGTCTCTCAGCCTCACCTCCTTAAGTCGCTCGCCTTGCTATGAGTCGGCATGCCTTAGGTCGCTGACCACTTAGGTCGCTCGGCTTGCTCGCACCACTTAGGTCGCATCACTTAGGTCGCTTGGCCTGCTGCTATATCTCGCACCAACTTAGGTCGCGCCATGCTATAGGTCACGCCATGCTGTAGGTCGCGCCATGTTAAGTTGCTATGTTAGGCCGCATGCTACTCCTTAAGTCGCCGATCTCTTATGTTGTATGCCGTGGAGTCGCATGTGTTGAGCCGCTGATTTCTTGTGTTGAATTATGTTAAGTCATAAGTCGTGGCAGTTAAGTCGCAAGGGTATTTCCACTTTGATGGATTTGGAATCGAATTCTTTGGATTTTATTCACGTCTTCGAATGTGAATTTTTGTGATTTATTGTTTCTACAATCATTTTTGTGATTCGTCACTTTAAAAATATAAAGGTTTCAATACTAGTAGTAAATATCAAAACTCCTTCATCAAAACGATTTCAACCCTATTTTATTACATAGCTCGTTTCTTAAACCGTTTTCCAATTTACTAGTATATACGAACCTTTACCTGACTCGTACGAGAAATCTAATTAAACTACTTAGTAAAACAAGTGGTATGAAACGCTTGCATTTACTTCGTTGGTTAATTCTTGGACTTGTTCGATTGAATCTCTTGTGACAATTTTCGAGTGGAGATCTACAATTTGTTCGTAAATATTTAAGTTAAGCTAGTGGTTATAGGACATGAGGCTAAGTTCATATATTTACTAGCTTACTGTAATTGACACTTCTTGATGATCGTTGATGATCAGTTTTGTGATTTAGACTAGCAAATGTGCGATGTCTCTTTGTCTACGAGGGAGACTAAACCCCGTTTTGTGGAGCTTCGGCTCACTTTGGTGGGTTAGCGACCCATGGTCTTCGAGCCGTTTTGTGGAGCTTCGGCTCAAAATTAATGGTTAGAAACCATGGAATAGCGTTCCATTTTGTGATACACGTGTTGGTGAGTTTTCATGCTCCCGCTTTATGATAGGCCTCCCCCTTTTTGTGATTTCTGGATTTCCATTGATGATTTCTAGAACCGGTGTTTCACCAATTTTCATGATTTACATTGATATGTTTTATCAATATTTGTGCATTGGTGAATTTGTGTGTCATTAACTTTTGTGATTGGCATTGATATAATTGTCAATACTTATGGTTTTAGTAAATAAAAATAAAGAGTATGACCATCTTTTTGATCTTTGAGAAGATTCTTGTGATATTGATTAATCTCTTTTTGATTTTCAATTACATACTTATCATAGTATGGTTTTATGGTTATCATACGTTTTTGCCATACTCTTATTCTATGTCATTTCATTCGATATTTATAGTTAGACTGGTCTGTTTATTATTTTCTTATTAAATAATACTTGGGTCAGACCGAGATGTTACAGGTGCTTCTGCTTGACTTCACATCTGGGATTATCACTCTGACTTTTGCCTAACTACTTAGATTAGTAGTTTTTGTTGTATAAATTTGAGATATAGACTCATTGATGTATCCATATTCTTTTGCCTAGCACTTGTAGCTATTCTTTTGTGATATTGTGGATCTTGTCTGACCACTACTCTAATAAACACTTTTATGTGTTATATATTCATATCTATTTCCGCCTTTGTAATATGGATGTCTGTGGCTAATTTGTGTTATGTTTATTTCTATATTTGTTTCCGAATAATATATATAGCCACCGGGTAGTAGCTTTGAGTTTGTATCGGTACGTCGGATTTCCTCCTGAAACCAGATGCATGTTGTACTGTCTGACATATCGGTGCTCGTACAAAGCAATTACGCATATGGTCGCTCCTCAGCAGCCTTATTCTCCGCGCTAGTTGACGGCATTACCCCGTAGTGTCCTTGGCTAGAGTGGGTATAGAGGTGGGGCGTCACATCTTGGTATCGGAGCCTAACTTCGGAACAATGTAGAATAATCTAGCAAGGATCATCGTCCTAAGTCCTTCTTAGGAGTCGTGCTTTAGGATTTAATTCGAGTCTTCGTACCGATTCATCCTATTTTCTTTATGATTCCTTGTTTTATCTATCAAGATTGCTTGATATCCATTTGGTGAATAACCTTATCCTTCTTCTTTCTTTCTTTCTAAAGGAAGAGAAATGGTTAGGCATGGCCGTCCCAGCGTCGGTCAATCTAGTGCTACTCCCCAAGATGGAGTATTTATGTCTGCCCGACAGCTTCTTGATCTAGTAAGGAATGCTCAAGCAGCCGGATCTAATTCGGAGTCTACTCACCCTAAGTCCGGATTTGCACGTTTGCGCAACAATTATACCAATATTGGTGGGAAGCCATTCAAAGGATCTGAAACTATTATTGGAGTCTAGGCTTGGCTGAGAACGTGCGATCGAATCTTTTCTCGCATTAATCTTACTGATCTTCCCCGTGTTCAGGTGGCCTCTAGTATACTCCAAGAAAGAGCATTAGATTGGTATGAGCTTCTGATTTCTAAAATAAATGAAGCGGGTCTTACTTGGGAGAAATTCCAAGAACGCTTCGAATTAAAATTTGTGTCAGAAGCTGAGGAGGTGACTTTGGCTCGCCGTTTCATTGACCTTGTTCAAGGTGAATCCTCTGTGGCAGACTATGTCGCATCATTCGAGTCACTTTCTAAAGACGGGGTCACCCCATTGAAAAAAAAACCAAAGATTTGTCTATGGCTTGAATAAAAATCTCAAGAAGCCATTACTTCTAAAATTAGAAGTTTCTTTTGATCAGCTCATTGATATCGCTCTTCGACTTGAAGAGGCGGATAGAGTAAGTTGAGGTGAGGAGTGCTAAACCGAACTTCACCAACAAGAAAAGGCCTAATAAGTTCAAAGGTCCTTATCCCAACAATAAGAAAGGGAAGCAAGCCTCTCCGACAACCAAGACTTCTACCTCATGTGATGGGCAATGCTACAACTGTGCTTCTAAGGACCATTATGCGAAAAAGTGTTCAAAGCCCCGTGCTTGTCGCTATAGCAAAAGCCCGGACCATTATATATCTTCGTGTCCCAAACTTCAAAACAAGAAGGAGGGAAAGCTTAATATGGTGCAAACTCCTAGTAACACTTCCCGTGGTCAAGGTATTTCTCATTCTATCCTTGATGGCATTATTTTATTTCGTGATCAACCTATTCGAGTTCTTTTTGATACGGGTGTGTCCCATTCTTTTATATCAAAAGAACTTATTGATACTTTTTCTTTAAATGTTGTTGCTTTAATGACTTCTTTGAGAATTGCGAATCCGGTTGGTGGATCCGCAACACTCAGTTTATTGTGTAAAGATGTCGAGATTATTTTGTGTGATTTTTCTTTCCGAGCCGATTTGCATGTTATGCGCTACTTATGCTTTGGAATGATTTTGGGAATGGATTGGCTTAACCGCTATGAAGCCTAAATCCTATGTCCTGAGCGAACTATTCATCTTCGGCGTCCTCAATCTGTTAAACAGATTTCTATTGACCTTAAAGATTCAGATTCCAGCTTGGCTGCATCTTTATATTCTTTAAATCCTCATGATGATGATAATGACGATGAGGAAGATGTCGTTTCTCTTATTCACGTTGTTCGTGAATTCTCCGACATATTTGAACCCGTTTTAGGATTACCACCTAAGCGAGAAATTGAGTTCAGAATTAATCTCATCCCTGGAGCTCAACCCATCACTCGTCCTCCGTATCGTATGTCCAATAAAGAAAATGAGGAGACGCGCAAAAAATTATCCGAGTTGGAGACGAAGCAATTTATTCGCTCTAGTTCCTCGCCTTGGGGAGCTTCAGCTATCTTCGTGAAGAAATCCGATGATACACTTAGGCTTTGCGTTGACCACCGCAAACTTAATGATCTTACTCTCAAGAATAAATATCCTTTACCTCAGATTGATGATTTATTTGATCAGCTTAGTGGTGCTAGAGTCTTTTCACAATTAGACTTAGCTACCGGTTTTCATCAGCTTCGTATTGCAGAGGATAGCGTTCCTTTGACATCGTTCCGTACTCGTTATGGATCTTATGAATGGCTTGTTATGCCATTTGGTTTAACGAATGCTCCGGCTTATTTCATTGACCTTATGAATAGAGTTTTCAAAGACTTCCTCGATCAGTTTGTTCTCATCTTTATTGATGATTGTTTGCGCAAAAAATGGGCAAACACCTCAAAGTCGTATGATTCCGTCGATTTTAAGTTGTTTTTAGTAATTTGGGTGATTTATGCAAATATATAAAAAGCAGGGACTAAACTGTAAAAGACACACAGATTTATAGTGGTTCGGCCAGAACGTGCCTACGTCCACTTTATATGTTATTCTCCTTTTCTCTTCAGATTACAAGTACAAAGCTTGATTACAAGTAACTGAAAGTTGTTTGAAAGTTCTATCCGTGCTTGAGCTCTCAAACTTGTCTGCCATTGTTGTACCCCTGCTCCTCTATTTATAGAGTGAGGCTGGGGGCAGGGGTCTTGGATGTATATAGCTGCTGGTGGGCCTGGGCTGAAGCAATCTGGTCTGGCGATGTTGGTTCGGTATCCACTTGGTCCGGTAGTGGTTGGGTGAAGAGTTGGTTCGGCTCTGTAGGGAGAGGTGTTGGACCAGTAGAGGTTGGTCCGGTGTGGTTTGGGGGGAAGGTTTGATTCGGCTCTGCAGGGAGAGGTGTTGGACCGGTAGAGGTTGGTCCGGTGTGGTTTGGAGAGAAGGTTGGTTCAGCATTGGCGTGGAGAGGTGGTGGTTCGGTGTGGTTTGGCTCGGCAGTGGAGTTGAGAATGCCGAATGGACTTCGGCATTGGGAATGCCGGATGAATCTCGGCATTGGGAATGCCAGATGAGCCATGGTATTTCGAATGCCGAATGAGATCTCGTTTCCTACTGCCGAATGGGCTTGAGTGTTGGAGTGCCGAATGGACTCTCGCATTGTTTCACCGAATGAACTTTTATATTTGAACCTTGAGTGAAATCCTAGACTTATATATGCTTGCTGGCTGCTTCTTCTTGGTTCGTTCGTGGTGGAAATGCACACAACATTGATATTCCAGTTTTCACCAAAAATGGGATAACACTTTGCCCCCCAAAACATGCCTTGCTATAGGAAGGCGTGTTTTGTAATGCCATGAGCTGGATGTTCATATCCTGTTGATGTCCTTGAGGTAGGAAGGCGTGTTTTGTAATGCCATGAGCTGGATGTTCATATCCTATTGACAATCTGTAAAGAGCTTGATATTTTATATGGCCCCAAATGACGACCGTTCGGGATCGAGCTATTTGGGATGAAGCGCGGCCGTTCATTCTCAAGCGCCTAACTTCAAATGACGACCGTTCGCGATCGAGTCATTTGAGGTGAAGTGCGACCGTTCGCGGTCAAGCGTCTAAATCCATGCGACGATCGTTCGAGATCGAGTCATTTGCGGTGGAATGTGATCGTTCACGGTCAAACGCTCTACTTCAAATGACGACTGTTCGGGATCGAGCCATTCGAGGTAAAGTGCGACCGAGCCCGGTCAAAGGCCGGACCTCAGATGGTGACCGTTCGCGATCAAGCCACTTGGGGTGAAATGTGACCGTTCACGGCTGGTTCCGTTCGCGGCAAAAGATGAAATGGGACCGTTCGTGGTCAAGCGCCTTACTTCGGATGGCGACCGTTCGAGATCGAGCCATTCGTGGTAAGGTGCGACCGTTGGCGGTGAGGGGGTGGACCTCAAATGATGACCTTTCGCGATCGAGCCATTTGTGGAAAGATGAGTTGTGCCGTTCGAGGCGAGTTTGTGACTGTTCGAAGTCGGGTACCGTTCAAGGCGAATTGTGACCGTTCGAGGTCGGGTGCCGTTCGAGGCGAGTTGTGACCGTTCGCGATCGGGTGCTGTTCGAGGCGAATTGTGACTGTTCGTAGTCGGGTGCCATTCGAGGCGAGTTTGTGACTGTTCGTAGTCGGGTGCCGTTCGAGGCGAGTTTGTGAATGTTCGTAGTCGGGTGCCGTTCGAGGCGAGTGAGTGTGCCCGGGAGGGACTTAATATTATCAGTGCCGGAGTTATTGTTTGGGGGAGTTTCCGAATCAAAGACTTCGGCAGTTCACTGCCATGCAAGAGGTGCTCGTGGACCGTTCGCGATCCATGGGCGTACAAGTAATTTTTCCATAGAATTGTAAATGTTAAAGCAATAATCATATGAATCCTACAGCAGAAATGTCCAAACAGGAAGAATTTAAATGTTCAAATCAAAATCAAAGCAAAGAGCAGAATGAAGATGTCAAAGCGTAAACTCTTACTATAACGCGGTTGGCAATCATTCAGAGCATGCCTATGGATCGTGCGCGATCGCTCACATGTGTAAATGATTTAACCGTGTTAGCGAGAGGTTTACAACTTATTCATCGTTATTTTAATCAAGCAATCAATGGATAATCAAACAGTGCCCCGATCCAAGGTCACCTCTTGCCGATGTAGACGGTGGTCGCTCTGGCTCCACTGCTGGAGTTCGCCTCCTCACATACTGAAGGAGCATACCGTTCCTGATATGCCCTTCCACCTCATCCTTCAAATGCCTACAATCATTAGTGTTATGACCGTTTAATTCATGGAATACACAAAACTTATCTGATTTTCTTTCGTCAGAGGTTGGATCCCTTCGTATTGGTTTACGATACGGAACATGCTCCTTGGTATCCTGATAAATTCATTCCAGACTCTCATTCAGCTCAGTGTGAGTGGTGAATCGCGGCTCCCTCCGTTGCCGCTTTGTCCTGTCATCATTATCCTCAGCCTTTCTCTTTCCTTTGTTAGTCTCCGCACCCTTTCCAGGTGGGTTTCCGCTCTTGATTGCGTAAACGTCATCTTCTTCCTCTCTTTCTGCACTAGCATCTTCCAAACGCAGAAACTTTTCAGCCTCATGATAGAAATCTCCCAGATTCATAGGCGGGTCCTTGGTTAATGAATTCTTGAACTCTGTACTAGCAGCTATTCCAGATACAGCCGCCATCATGACCATAAATGGATCTGGTCGATCCACAGACGCTGTCGCCGCATTAAATCGCGTTAGAAAGCTCCTCAAAGTCTCTCCGGTTTTCTGCTTCAAGGTTGCCAAAGTCATCACATTCTTGGGTCTCGCAATATGAACCCTGAATTGCCTCATGAATCTCTCAGTTAAATCTGCCCACGTTCCTATGGAGTCGTTCTCCAGTTGCCTAAACCATAACGCTGCAATGTCCGTCAAATATAGTGGGAAGCACCGGGCCATGATCTCCTGTGATGCCCCCAGCACTTCCATGTGCCTCATATACTTAGTAAGATGGACCGCAGGGTCTGTCCTCCCATCGTACATCTCTATTGATGGTAGCTTGAACTCTGGTGGGTTCCTAGCCATCCTAATTGCAGAAGAAAAAGGACTCATGTTTACATCTTCCAAGTCTCTGTTTACTAAACTGCCTCTTATAGCTCTTCTAACCATCTCTGCTAATCTGTCATTGTCTCCAAGCTGTAGTCCTCGTTCACTGCCTTCGACCTGCCCCCCGAGTCCGCGGGAGTTCTCATGTGTATGCCTCCCTGGCTGAACGTTCATTCCTCTATTGCTACCAGGTGGCTCGGATGCCCTCATATCTCTTCCCGGGGTCGGATCAACATGGTCTGCGTGAGTGCCCCTAGCTCTGGTGCTACGCCAGATGGTCCTGCTCCGTTCTGAACTCCAGTTGCTCCTTGGTTTTGTGCTCCAAGTTGCCCAATTTGCTGAAGCAAGTTCTGTATCATCTCTTCTTGTCTTCTCATCATAGCCTCCATCTCATCCGTGGTGATGAAGGCTAAAGCTTGGTTTGCTCCTGAGGATGCCCCTTGACTCCCTTCCTGTTGACTCTGCTCTGGCCTTGGTCTTCTGCTTGATTGTCTCGCCATGACTCTTCCAATCTGAATCTCTAAACTCTCAAATTCAACTTCCAAGCGGTAGGTCCTTGAGTTCAATTCTCAGTGAAAGCACCAAAATGTTTGCGCAAAAAATGGGCAAACACCTCAAAGTCGTATGATTCCGTCGATTTTAAGTTGTTTTTAGTAATTTGGGTGATTTATGCAAATATATAAAAAGCAGGGACTAAACTGTAAAAGACACACAGATTTATAGTGGTTCGGCCAGAACGTGCCTACGTCCACTTTATATGTTATTCTCCTTTTCTCTTCAGATTACAAGTACAAAGCTTGATTACAAGTAACTGAAAGTTGTTTGAAAGTTCTATCCGTGCTTGAGCTCTCAAACTTGTCTGCCATTGTTGTACCCCTGCTCCTCTATTTATAGAGTGAGGCTGGGGGCAGGGGTCTTGGATGTATATAGCTGCTGGTGGGCCTGGGCTGAAGCAATCTGGTCTGGCGATGTTGGTTCGGTATCCACTTGGTCCGGTAGTGGTTGGGTGAAGAGTTGGTTCGGCTCTGCAGGGAGAGGTGTTGGACCAGTAGAGGTTGGTCCGGTGTGGTTTGGGGGGAAGGTTTGATTCGGCTCTGCAGGGAGAGGTGTTGGACCGGTAGAGGTTGGTCCGGTGTGGTTTGGAGAGAAGGTTGGTTCAGCATTGGCGTGGAGAGGTGGTGGTTCGGTGTGGTTTGGCTCGGCAGTGGAGTTGAGAATGCCGAATGGACTTCGGCATTGGGAATGCCGGATGAATCTCGGCATTGGGAATGCCAGATGAGCCATGGTATTTCGAATGCCGAATGAGATCTCGTTTCCTACTGCCGAATGGGCTTGAGTGTTGGAGTGCCGAATGGACTCTCGCATTGTTTCACCGAATGAACTTTTATATTTGAACCTTGAGTGAAATCCTAGACTTATATACGCTTGCTGGCTGCTTCTTCTTGGTTCGTTCGTGGTGGAAATGCACACAACATTGATATTCCAGTTTTCACCAAAAATGGGATAACACTTTGCCCCCCAAAACATGCCTTGCTATAGGAAGGCGTGTTTTGTAATGCCATGAGCTGGATGTTCATATCATGTTGATGTCCTTGAGGTAGGAAGGCGTGTTTTGTAATGCCATGAGCTGGATGTTCATATCCTATTGACAATCTGTAAAGAGCTTGATATTTTATATGGCCCCAAATGACGACCGTTCGGGATCGAGCTATTTGGGATGAAGCGCGGCTGTTCATTCTCAAGCGCCTAACTTCAAATGACGACCGTTCGCGATCGAGTCATTTGAGGTGAAGTGCGACCGTTCGCGGTCAAGCGTCTAAATCCATGCGACGATCGTTCGAGATCGAGTCATTTGCGGTGGAATGTGATCGTTCACGGTCAAACGCTCTACTTCAAATGACGACTGTTCGGGATCGAGCCATTCGAGGTAAAGTGCGACCGAGCCCGGTCAAAGGCCGGACCTCAGATGGTGACCGTTCGCGATCAAGCCACTTGGGGTGAAATGTGACCGTTCACGGCTGGTTCCGTTCGCGGCAAAAGATGAAATGGGACCGTTCGTGGTCAAGCGCCTTACTTCGGATGGCGACCGTTCGAGATCGAGCCATTCGTGGTAAGGTGCGACCGTTGGCGGTGAGGGGGTGGACCTCAAATGATGACCTTTCGCGATCGAGCCATTTGTGGCAAGATGAGTTGTGCCGTTCGAGGCGAGTTTGTGACTGTTCGAAGTCGGGTGCCGTTCAAGGCGAATTGTGACCGTTCGAGGTCGGGTGCCGTTCGAGGCGAGTTGTGACCGTTCGCGATCGGGTGCTGTTCGAGGCGAATTGTGACTGTTCGTAGTCGGGTGCCATTCGAGGCGAGTTTGTGACTGTTCGTAGTCGGGTGCCGTTCGAGGCGAGTTTGTGAATGTTCGTAGTCGGGTGCCGTTCGAGGCGAGTGAGTGTGCCCGGGAGGGACTTAATATTATCAGTGCCGGAGTTATTGTTTGGGGGAGTTTCCGAATCAAAGACTTCGGCAGTTCACTGCCATGCAAGAGGTGCTCGTGGACCGTTCGCGATCCATGGGCGTACAAGTAATTTTTCCATAGAATTGTAAATGTTAAAGCAATAATCATATGAATCCTACAGCAGAAATGTCCAAACAGGAAGAATTTAAATGTTCAAATCAAAATCAAAGCAAAGAGCAGAATGAAGATGTCAAAGCGTAAACTCTTACTATAACGCGGTTGGCAATCATTCAGAGCATGCCTATGGATCGTGCGCGATCGCTCACATGTGTAAATGATTTAACCGTGTTAGCGACAGGTTTACAACTTATTCATCGTTATTTTAATCAAGCAATCAATGGATAATCAAACAGTGCCCCGATCCAAGGTCACCTCTTGCCGATGTAGACGGTGGTCGCTCTGGCTCCACTGCTGGAGTTCGCCTCCTCACATACTGAAGGAGCATACCGTTCCTGATATGCCCTTCCACCTCATCCTTCAAATGCCTACAATCATTAGTGTTATGACCGTTTAATTCATGGAATACACAAAACTTATCTGATTTTCTTTCGTCAGAGGTTGGATCCCTTCGTATTGGTTTACGATACGGAACATGCTCCTTGGTATCCTGATAAATTCGTTCCAGACTCTCATTCAGCTCAGTGTGAGTGGTGAATCGTGGCTCCCTCCGTTGCCGCTTTGTCCTGTCATCATTATCCTCAGCCTTTCTCTTTCCTTTGTTAGTCTCCGCACCCTTTCCAGGTGGGTTTCCGCTCTTGATTGCGTAAACGTCATCTTCTTCCTCTCTTTCTGCACTAGCATCTTCCAAACGCAGAAACTTTTCAGCCTCATGATAGAAATCTCCCAGATTCATAGGCGGGTCCTTGGTTAATGAATTCTTGAACTCTGTACTAGCAGCTATTCCAGATACAGCCGCCATCATGACCATAGATGGATCTGGTCGATCCACAGACGCTGTCGCCGCATTAAATCGCGTTAGAAAGCTCCTCAAAGTCTCTCCGGTTTTCTGCTTCAAGGTTGCCAAAGTCATCACATTCTTGGGTCTCGCAATATGAACCCTGAATTGCCTCATGAATCTCTCAGTTAAATCTGCCCACGTTCCTATGGAGTCGTTCTCCAGTTGCCTAAACCATAACGCTGCAATGTCCGTCAAATATAGTGGGAAGCACCGGGCCATGATCTCCTGTGATGCCCCCAGCTCTTCCATGTGCCTCATATACTTAGTAAGATGGACCGCAGGGTCTGTCCTCCCATCGTACATCTCTATTGATGGTAGCTTGAACTCTGGTGGGTTCCTAGCCATCCTAATTGCAGAAGAAAAAGGACTCATGTTTACATCTTCCAAGTCTCTGTTTACTAAACTGCCTCTTATAGCTCTTCTAACCATCTCTGCTAATCTGTCATTGTCTCCAAGCTGTAGTCCTCGTTCACTGCCTTCGACCTGCCCCCCGAGTCCGCGGGAGTTCTCATGTGTATGCCTCCCTGGCTGAACGTTCATTCCTCTATTGCTACCAGGTGGCTCGGATGCCCTCATATCTCTTCCCGGGGTCGGATCAACATGGTCTGCGTGAGTGCCCCCTAGCTCTGGTGCTACGCCAGATGGTCCTGCTCCGTTCTGAACTCCAGTTGCTCCTTGGTTTTGTGCTCCAAGTTGCCCAATTTGCTGAAGCAAGTTCTGTATCATCTCTTCTTGTCTTCTCATCATAGCCTCCATCTCATCCGTGGTGATGAAGGCTAAAGCTTGGTTTGCTCCTGAGGATGCCCCTTGACTCCCTTCCTGTTGACTCTGCTCTGGCCTTGGTCTTCTGCTTGATTGTCTCGCCATGACTCTTCCAATCTGAATCTCTAAACTCTCAAATTCAACTTCCAAGCGGTAGGTCCTTGAGTTCAATTCTCAGTGAAAGCACCAAAATGTTTGCGCAAAAAATGGGCAAACACCTCAAAGTCGTATGATTCCGTTGATTTTAAGTTGTTTTTAGTGATTTGGGTGATTTATGCAAATATATAAAAAGCAGGGACTAAACTGTAAAAGACACACAGATTTATAGTGGTTCGACCAGAACGGTCCTACGTCCACTTTATATGTTATTCTCCTTTTCTCTTCAGATTACAAGTATAAAGCTTGATTACAAGTAACTGAAAGTTGTTTGAAAGTTCTATCCGTGCTTGAGCTCTCAGACTTGTCTGCCATTGTTGTACCCCTACTCCTCTATTTATAGAGTGAGGCTGGGGGCAGGGGTCCTGGATGTATATAGCTGCTGGTGGGCCTGGGCTGAAGCAATCTGGTCTGGCGATGTTGGTTCGGTATCCACTTGGTCCGGTAGTGGTTGGGTGAAGAGTTGGTTCGGCTCTGCAGGGAGAGGTGTTGGACCAGTAGAGGTTGGTCCGGTGTGGTTTGGGGGGAAGGTTTGGTTCGGCTCTGCAGGGAGAGGTGTTGGACCGGTAGAGGTTGGTCCGGTGTGGTTTGGAGGGAAGGTTGGTTCGGC
The DNA here is from genome assembly GCA_030765085.1 of Allium cepa. Taxonomy (NCBI): domain Eukaryota; kingdom Viridiplantae; phylum Streptophyta; class Magnoliopsida; order Asparagales; family Amaryllidaceae; genus Allium; species Allium cepa. The sequence continues at coordinate 183,239,751 of CM060940.1, forward strand.
ATTGGCGTGGAGAGGTGGTGGTTCGGTGTGGTTTGGCTCGGCAGTGGAGTTGAGAATGCCGAATGGACTTCGGCATTGGGAATGCCTGATGAATCTCGGCATTGGGAATGCCGGATGAGCCACGGTATTTTGAATGCCGAATGAGATCTCGTTTCCTACTGCCGAATGGGCTTGAGTGTTGGAGTGCCGAATGGACTCTCGCATTGTTTCACCGAATGAACTTTTATATTTGAACCTTGAGTGAAATCCTAGACTTATATACGCTTGCTGGCTGCTTCTTCTTGGTTCGTTCGTGGTGGAAATGCACACAACATTGATATTCCAGTTTTCACCAAAAATGGGATAACAATGATATTCTTGTGTATTCAAAAACCAAGGAGGAGCATGAAAAGCATCTTCGGATTGTGATGGAAACTCTTCGGCGTAATCAATTAAAAGCAAAATTTTCTAAATGCCACTTTTGGCAATCTCGTGTGAAGTTTCTCGGTTATATTATTTCCGAATCCGAAATTTCCGTGGATCCTTCAAAGATTGAAGTGATCCAAAATTGGAAGAGACCAGAGAGTGTGACGGAAATTCGTAGTTTTCTCGGATTGGCGGGTTATTACCATCGTTTTATCAAAGACTTTTCTAAAATTGTCATGCCTCTTACTAGCTTGACAAAGAAGGGAGTTAAATACATTTGGTCGGACAAATGTGAAGCTTCTTTTCAGAAATTAAAAGAACTCCTTTTCGATGCTCCTATTCTTGTGATTCCCGAGGGAAACCAAGATTTTATTGTTTATACCGATGCTGGTCGCGTTGGTTTGGGTGTCGTTCCTTTGCATAGAGAACGTGTTATTGCTTATGCTTATAGGCAATTGAAGCCAGCCGAGACTAGATATGCCACTCATGATTTAGAGCTCGCGGCTATTGTTTTCGCCCTTCGTATTTGGCGTCATTATCTTTTGGGAGAAAAATTTATTCTTTACACCGATCATAAATCTTTGAAGTATCTATTTTCTCAAAAGGAACTTAATTTGCGTCAACAACGTTGGCTCGAATTTCTTGCAGCTTATGATCTTGATATTCTTTATACTCCCGGAAAGGGAAATCGTGTTGCCGATGCACTTAGTCGCAAGCAACAAGCGGTTGTTTCTATGATGATATCAAAATGGAATGATCTCAGGGTTTTATTCACTTGTGAGATCTCGAGATCGTGTTTCCGATTTATGTTCATCTCTTGTTTATGTAGTCTTGAGGCTCATCCTTCTCTTTTAGACCGCATTCTTGAAGCTCAAAAGCTACATCCCGAATTGGCTCTTCTTGACCAAAATTTTAGGGATAAAATTGATACTGAAGGTTTGAAAGACTTTGATATTGATTCTCGTGGCGGTATTCGAAAATCTGGTAGACTTATCGTGCCAAATATTAGTGATCTTTGTAAAGACATTTTAGAAGATTTTCATCTTTCTAAATTTACCATTCATCCCAGTAGTAGTAAAATGTACGCGGATATGAAGCGACTTTATTATTAGGAGGGAATGAAATCTGATATTGCTAACTTTGTTAAGTGTTGCATGACTTGCCAACTCATTAAGGCCGAGCACCAAAGGCCCGGTGGGTTATTGCAACCTTTAGAAATTCCAAGTTGGAAGTGGGACCAAGTTTCCATGGATTTTATAGACGGCCATCCCCGTTCACGTTCGGGTCATGATAGCTTATGGGTGATGGTCGATAGACTTACTAAATCCGCCCATTTTATCACCGTTCGGTCCAATCGAACCGTGCCTCTTTTGACCAAACTCTTTGTCAAAGAAATTGTTAAATTGCATGGAGTTCCTACTTCTATTGTTAGTGATCATGATCCATTGTTTACTAGTGGATTTTGTAAGAGTCTTCAAAAAGCTTTGGAAAGAAGCTTAATTTTAGCACCGCTTATCATCCTCAATCCGATGGACAGACTGAGCATGTGAATCAAACTCTTAAAGATCTTCTTCGTGCATGTGTTCTTGATTTTGGTGGAAGTTGGGAAGATCATATTTCTCTTGGTGTGTTTTCCTATAATAATAGCTTCCAATCTAGTATTGGTATGGCACCTTTTGAGGCACTCTATGGAAGGCCATGCCGATCTTCTTCTTGTTGGCTTGAGGCCGGTGAGAAGCTGGTTATAGGTCCAGATTTTATTCGTGATTTCACAGAAAAGATTGACCTTATTCGTCATAGGATGAAAGAAGTCCAGAGTAGGCAAAAATCCTATGCCGATAACCGGAGAAGGAAATTAGAATTTTCTGTGGGAGATCTTGCGTTTATTCATGTTTCACCTATGAAGGGTGTTGTACGTTTCAATCGATCGGGAAAGTTAGCACCTCGATATATTGGTCCATTTCCCATCACCGAACGTATTGGTTCCATGGCTTATCGCCTTTTATTACCGGCTCAGTTTTCTGGTATTCATGACGGGTTTCACGTTTCTCAATTACGGAAATTCCTTCGAGATTCTGATTCTATTCTTGAGCCCGGTGTTGTGGAAGAAATTGAAGTTTCGCCTAATTTAACTTATGAGCAACATCCTATTCGTATTATTGCTTCGGAGGTCAAGCACCTTTGAAATAAAGATATTCCGCTTATTAAAGTTCAATGGTCCTCAAATCCTAAGGATTTCTCTTGGGAATCTAGAGAGTTCATCGAGCGAACAAATCCGGACTTACTTTCCCGTGCTCTTTGAGGTGAATTTATTATTTCAAATTTCTTTGTGTTGATATACTTTCGTGGTTGTTACCGTATATTTTCTTCTTAAATATTGCGAAAACGCAATTTCTTTAAGGAGAGGAGTCTGTAACAACCCGCATATTTTACGATTGAATATTTAAATATTTTATTGAAATATTTTATCGTTAGTTGGATTTTAGTCCGAAAAGTTACTTTTTGCATACGGTCGAATTAGGACTCGGGACCATATCCATTGGATCCAAAACACCGTTTGTGATCTTTTTGAGTATAAACTTTGATATGTTTGGACTTAGTGGAATTTTTCCACTTTTTCACTTTGGGCTTTGAGTTTGGTTTAGCCCATTAGCCTAAACTATTAACTCTAGCTCAACCTCCTCTTCCCTTCATTACTTCACTTCCATTTCCTAACACTCAAGCTTCATCAAAAATGGAGAGAGGAATGGGAAATTAAAACTCCAATCTCTAGTTCACTTGCAAATCCAACATCTAACTCCAAATCCAAAGAGAAGCCAATGATTCAAGCTTCTTGTGTTGAGAGTGAAGTGTGGTTGATTCTTCCTTTGCTTTCAAGCTTCTCCTTCATTGATTTTGTGAAAATGTGAGATTTTTATCTCACATCTTTGTCTATAACTATCTTTGATTGTTGGGTATGAATTCCTAACACTTATTCATGTGCATTTGCTTTTGGTTTGGATTGAATTGGTGAATATCCCAATTTTAATGTTTTGGGTTCAAATCTTTAAAAATCCTAACTTTGAAGTTTGAACACGTTTTGGTGATGCATCGAGGAGCCAATAGGACAGGGTAGCTGATGGGCGTAATCCCGTAGCGTCCTTGCTCGACCGGTAGCAAATTGAGAGAGTTTTTGCATTTCTGTTGCTTAGGTCGCTCAGCTTGCCCCAGTACCTTAGGTCGCTCGACCTGTTAAGTCGCACATGCTATAGGTCGCGTCATTCCTTAGGTCGCTTGCAGTTTGGTCGTGCCATGCTTTAAGTCGCACCTGCTTTAAGACGCAAGCTCCTTAGGTCGCTAGCAGTTAGGTCGCAACCACTTAGGTCGCTCAGCCTCACCTCCTTAAGTCGCTCGCCTTGCTATGAGTCGGCCTGCCTTAGGTCGCTGACCACTTAGGTCGCTCGGCTTGCTCGCACTACTTAGGTCGCATCACTTAGGTCGCTCAGCCTGCTGCTATATCTCGCACCAACTTAGGTCGCGCCATGCTATAGGTCAGGCCATGCTATAGGTCGCGCCATGTTAAGTTGCTCAGTTAGGCCACATGCTACTCCTTAAGTAGTTGATCTCTTATGTTGTATGCCGTGGAGTCACATGTGTTGGGCCGTTGATTTCTTGTGTTGAATTATGTTAAGTCGTAAGTCGTGGCTGTTAAGTCGCAAGGGTATTTCCACTTTGATGAATTTGGAATCGAATTCTTTGGATTTTATTCACGTCTTCGAATGTGAATTTTTGTGATTTATTGTTTCTACAATCATTTTTGTGATTCGTCACTTTAAAAATATAAAGGTTTCAATACTAGTAGTTAATATCAAAACTCTTTCATCAAAACGATTTCAACCCTATTTTATTACATAGCTCGTTTCTTAAACCGTTTTCCAATTTACTAGTATATACGAACCTTTACCTGACTCGTACGAGAAATCTAATTAAACTACTTAGTAAAACAAGTGGTATGAAACGCTTGCGTTTACTTCATTGGTTAATTATTGGACTTGTTCGATTGAATCTCTTGTGACAATTTTCGAGTGGAGATCAACAATTTGTTCGTAAATATTTAAGTTAAGCTAGGGGTTATGGGACATGAGGCTAAGCTCATATATTTACTAGCTTACTGTAATTGACACTTCTTGATGATCATTGATGATCAATTTTGTGATTTAGACTAGCAAATGTGCGATGTCTCTGTCTACGAGGAAGACTAAACCCCGTTTCTGTGAAGTTTCGGCTCAATTTGGTAGGGTAGCGACCCATGGTCTTCGGGCCGTTTTGTCGAGCTTCGCCTCAAAATTAATGGTTAGCAACCATGGAATAGCGTTCCATTTTGTGGTACACGTGTTTGTGAGGTTTCATGCTCCCGCTTTGTGATAGGCCTCCCTCTTTTTGTGATTTCTGGATTTCCATTGATGGTTTCTAGAACTGGTGTTTCACCAATTTTCGTGATTTACATTGATATGTTTTATCAATATTTGTGCATTGGTGAATTTGTATGTCATTAACTTTTGTGATTGACAATGATATAATTGTCAATACTTATGGTTTTAGTGAATAAAAATAAAGAGTATGACAATCCTTTTTATCTTTGAGAAGATTCTTGTGATATTGATTAATCTCTTGTTGATTTTCAGTTACATACTTATCACGGTTTGGTTTTATGGTTATCATACGTTTTTGTCATATCTCTTATTCTATATCATTTCATTCGATATTTATAGTTAGACTGATCCGTTTATTATTTTCTTATTAAATAATACTCGGGTCAGACCGAGATGTTACAGGTGCTTCTGCTTGACTTCACATCTGGGATTATCGCCCTGACTTTTGCCTAACTACTTAGATTAGTAGTTTTTGTTGTATACATTTGAGATATAGACTCATTGATGTATCCATATTCTTTTGTCTAGCACTTGTAGCTATTCTTTTGTAATATTGTGGATCTTGTCTGACCACTACTCTGATAAACACTTTTATGTGTTATATATTCATATCTATTTCCGCCTTTGTGATATGGATGTCTGTGGCTGATTTGTGTTATGCTTATTTCTATATTTGTTTCCGAAGAATATATATATAGCCACCGGGTTGTAGCTTTGAGTTTGTATCGGTATGTCGGATTTCCTTCTGAAACCAGATGCATGTTGTACTATCTGACATATCGGTGCTTGCACAAAGCAATTACGCGGATGGTCGCTCCTCAACAGCCTTATTATCCACGCTAGTTGACGGCATTACCCCGTAGTGTCCTTGGCTAGAGTCGGTATAGAGGTGGGGAGTCACATATAATATCACTGGATTTTCTATAAAAATGTTTTGGTTTTCGTAAGGTAAAAACCCATTGTGTTTATGTATGATGCGGTCTTACGAGATACCTTTGTTTTCCAAAAGATTTCGATAACTCTAATAATTTAAATTGAGTGTGTTTTCTCACGCTGGTTTTCTAGACTGACTCGGGTGTTGTTTTATTATAATGCTCAGGTCAGACGAGTATTATAGATCTTGGATAAATGCTATGGAGCTCAGGAGACTAGCTGGAGGAATTTTCAGACGTACTTTACCATACTTGATTTATGTTCGGCTATGTAAGGACAAGTTATATAACCAGTTTGATGTGTTGATGGTTGTACTCTGATGATTATAAGTTATATAACTGGGTTTTTCGACGTTTGATTTGGAATATTTAAATGGTTTTAAATATTGAATTTTAATTATAAATTGATTTTTGATATTGAAAACTTGAATTTATTTGTAGAATAAATTCATAATTTAAATATAATGATTTATTGGATAATTTAATTATTGAATTTTATAATTGAATATTAGTTAAATTTTTGTATCTTGGGTTTTAAGCTCGATAAAAATAATTCAAAGGCTTGTAAATTTATATTAATAATAATGAAGATAGTAAAAAATTTAAAATTGAATTTAAAAGTGATCTCTTCAATTTTAAGAATAGTTGGTTCAAATTGACATTTGAAAACAGCCTTCCGAGGGACAATGCAGGAATTCGACGAAACCAGTTCCATTGGATCCATAATGTTGTATTGTTATTGGATTTCAAATTTCGTAGTGTTTGGAGTTATGGTTTGGACGTATGGGATATAAATGCGCTGAAATCACATCGAAAATTTATATAATAATTAGGTCCAAAAAGCTATCTTCTCCATACGACCGTATTATGACTCAAAATCTTTTCCATTGCATTTGAAATAGGGGTATAACATTATAAACACATAGCGGCACGCCTCGATAGGGATTCGAGATTTTAAATTACGTAAAACAGAGCATTTTGAAAATTTAAATTGAAATACACACACACACACACACACACACACACACACACATATATATATATATAGTTATATCAACTCTTTACTTCAGTTGTACATCCTATCCTTTCATTGTACCAGTTTCTTTCAAGCATGCAAAACATTCTAAGCACGCTACCCCAAGATTTCATGCAACTTTTTTTTAAGAAGCCAGCCTCGTTCGAAAATAAAATCAAATTCGAGAAAAAAAGAGCTGCTTACGCCTCTTTTAACAATCATGTCTACTTTCAGTTGAAATCAATTCCAATCTCACAAAATCAAGATTCGTACTCGAGATAAATTTCATATTCGAAAACTCCCTCTTCTCCTTCCATTTCATTTGCAAAATCAAAATTCAAAAAAAAAGATGATGAAGCCGCATTCGAAATCGACGATGAGGCTCGATGTTGCTCTATCGCATTTGTTTGGGTCGAACTCAGGCGCGACGAGGGGTAGTAGAGTGGCATCACGAGTTGGATTTGGGAGAGGTTTTTCATTTGACTACGTCATGATTACGAGATGGAGGCGCATTCTCTTGATTTGGTTTGTCGATAATTGTGTAATAGGAGCCACGCCTTGTGGAGGAGCAGCACACGAGTGTGAATTGGTGAGGCAATTGGCAATTACGATCGAAGGGGAAGGCGTTCGCGATGGATTTCTGAACACGTGAAAGGAGGGATTAGGCTCGACAATTACGAGATAAATATTTATGAAGGTAATTAACGTTTTATAATTAGCTGTGATGTTTTTTTTATTCAGTAATTATTTTACTAAATTTTAAATCTCATAAATGCTATTACTAATTCGTACAAGGTCCGAAAATAATTAAACAAGTCAGGATTGGTTTGTAGCTGAAAAATCTATGCAACAAAATCGATTTGGATTTTTTTTGGAGAAAGTTTGAATTTTTGATAATTCTAAACTTGGATATTCGAAAAATTAAAAATCAAAGGTGAGTAAATCTCACTCATTTTTGGATTGGCAGTTTGATTTAGAAATGTTGAAAACTTAAAATTTATTGGTTGATTGAATAATTCAATAATTATTATTATTCGTAGAATGTTACATATATATATAGTAGTATATATATTATGTTTGGAGTGATATTCCTGCACATTATAGCTGATGAGACCCTATGCGTCCCGCATAATAGCGATGACCCTTATATTGCGATATCCTCCTCGAAGTGGGATTGGTATTTATTTTATATTGTATTAATGTCCGTGGATGCAGGGAATCGGGTTGGAGGGATCCAACCGGATTCCTCAAGATATTGTTTATTTTTCATACACTACACCAAATCAGGCATTTTGTAACACTTATTGTTTAATAATTTACAATGGTTATTACTGTGACGAATTACAAACATTTTTTTCCATTGGTAAAGCTTTATAACGGTTATAACTGTTATAACATTTGGTAATTCATGTAATTAAGTTAAAGATTGAAGGACAAACTAGTAATTATTCTTTTTTCCATAGTTCCCCCTTTCTAACGCTTCAACCACGTTCTTTTTCATCTCATCCTTTGAAATAAGGCTTTCTCTCTACTCCGCCTCCTTCGAGCTTAAATCAATTTTTTTTAAATAATCAAATAGTTTCTCTCTTATTCTTTAGTTAAAACACAAAAGGGGATAAAAAGTTTATATCCCTAGTCTTAGTCCAGGAATGATAAACCTTGATGAAGAAGAAAGAACAAGGCAGTGCCTTGATTTTCTATCTTCCGGACAAAGACAAGGCTAGTTCCAGAAGACGAAGACACGACATGAGATGGGATTCAAGTTTCATGGATTTGCGAATCAGATCCGGCTGCGAGGCGAAGGCAAGTTCGTCAGGCTAGGGTAGTGCAGATCTAGCAATGCAAGCAAAATTGAAGTAAAGGGTTTTGGTTGTTGACATATTTGGCAACGTAAGACGGTCCGAGATGGATTTGACTGCGGGAGAAGTTTGCTGTGTCTGTGCTTATCCACAAGCTCTGTATTTTGTGGTAATTTGTCGCTTTATAGTGTTTTTATACAGTTTCGGTACCTTTGAAGGATTAGTTGAGGTTTTTATTGTCAAATCATTTAATTAATGATATGAATTTAAAGTAAAAATGGTTTCCTTCATTTGCTAAATTTCAGGGATTGATTGTTACTGCTTTTAGGGAGAAATGGTTACTGCATTCTTCACATTTAGGAGGATGGAAATGGAAGTATTGGATTATACATTATCAAATTTAGAAGGTCGCGAATTGATATTTGTCAACCCAGGTGATGAATTCAAATAGATATAACTACATGAGTACATTTACTGTACTCTTGCACTATACTCTTTGTTTACACTATACTCTTTGTTTACAATTTTGCTTGATTTTATCCTTATGTTCACATTCATACATGAATGATTACTTTTTGTAGAACTAGATGTCGAAACATTTAGCACATACTATAGTCTGTCATAATTAATGAAAAATCAAAAACATTGTTTAATTCAAAATTTGGAAAGTTGGAAGGATACATGAATGGGACTATCATGGTACTGATGGGACATTCAAAAGAATGACAAGCCAACAATTCAATTATACAAGTAAACTTGTCTCTTTTGATCTGAGTGATTAAGTGTTTGGAATGGTTTCACTGCCAGATGACGGCTTACCTGATGAACTGCGTGCTTTGGATATTTTGAATGACAAGCCTACTTCAAAAGAGACCATGGTTACAAGTTTGTTTGTGTGGAATCAACTTGTATTTATTTGTGTGAAAATGGCTACAAGTTTTTTAAAATATGGATGTTACATGTGTTTGGTAGCGATGAGTCGTGGAACAAAATAGGTTATCGAAGAATGGGTAGTTTTTTGTACTAATTGATTAAAGGGCTGGATTTCATGTTGAAGAGCTACACTTGTACCAAAGAATTCAAGGTAATCAATTACCTTTCATCCATTCACCGGGTTATTGGGCTTATGAATTGTTCCATTACAACGAGAGTCTAGTATCAGTTAGAAATTATGGGTCATGGTCGTTGCATACTTCTGCATTTTAATTCCTATATTCCATAGATAAATAGTATTAAACATGCATTTGAAAACATAATATGCATACAAAAGAATTTGCAATTGTTGTAGTCGCATTTTCTTATATCATGGTAGAATTTTATGAAACGCATCAGTCAACTTCTGCTTAGATTTTAAAAGGCTGCTCGTGTATCCATATAACGGTATTTGTAATTGTTCAGTTTTTACTAGACTGTATGTATCATGCTTTATCAAGCTTCTGAATTTCAGCACTATGCACTTGGCAAACATACAAATGTGGCACAACATCCAAGTTATTTACACTATGAATATGAATTACCACGTTTGTTTTGACTATGGATATAAATTTTGACATATTAACCCAAACTTAATTGATTTCCATCAATAACAGCTTTAACCTTAATTTTGCTTTCTTATGAATCATGTAAGTAGTAAAACAGAATAAATGTTGAATGGTATGCAATTGCAAATTCAAAAATACAAACACGTGTGTATATATATATATTTAAAAAAATTCCATCAGCAATAATAATCTAAATGCAGAAATAGAAGAATAACATATCATCCGACAGAAGACAAGCAAATCTCCACTGTAGGGATCAATTCTTATATCTGGTCATAAACACACACGCATTATTAATCATTCGTAACAATAATTCATATAATAGGTGCTATGCTTGGCAATAAACCAAGTGCACTTGGGTCACTCAGAGGGCAATTCTTGTCAGTGTCATCTTTGGTCTATGACATATTAAAATCTCCAGGGTAGGATCTATTCTGAAAAGCAGCTCTATAACCAGGCAAGTACCATTTTTAATGTCGTGGCATCTTGCCCATGGTTGATGGTCCTGCAAGATGGGTAGTGGCAAAGCTGTTTCAAACTCATTAACCTTAAAACCTGTGCCTGGAAGATACCCGTCATTTCTTCTGATTGAATCATCAATTCATCACAGAACGAACTTCTCATATGCTGCTCTCACAGTTATCTCAAAGTAATTTGTCAAATGGTATCCACTTCTCGCACCATGATAGTCCCATTCATGTCTAATATTCACCATTACCGCACTTAAGTTTTGGTGGTTGACATATATTTGAAGTATGTTGATATTTATGCAAAAAATAACTTTGCTCTTTACAAAGCCATATAAATAAGTTCTTAATTAACATTTACTCCCATAAAATGGATATTTATTACTTCCTCGGCTTAATACAAATTGATTAATAGCTATTTTTATGACTTCATATATTAAAATGGAATCAAATCAATGTGAAACAAATGTCATAAAAGCATGTTCGTGTGCTTATTCTTTTCCTTCGTTACAAAATTATTTAATGATTAGCATATACTATTCACTATCATAGATACTGAACAACCAAGAATTTTGTGTGATACAAAAATACGAAAGATCAAAGGATTCTTTTGATTCGTATATTAAGAAATAGGCATGTATAAGGGGCAATATTTTTATTTACACTGCATGGTTAATTATACATTTATGCTATGTGACATTAGATATTTATTTAAACATATTAACAAATGTACTAAATAGTCAAAAAGACATCATACCAAAATCAAGGAAAGTCAAAGGTGAACTTTATTCGAAGTAGTTCTTTATTTGTTCTGCATTGCATTGTGTAAAATTTAATAAGTATTGGGTTTTTTTGTTAACTAATAATCTTCCCATAATAGTTTTTAGTTCTATAATATTTTGTTAAGAGTTTCAGAAATAAACATTATATTTAGAAATATAATGGAGAATTAAACTCATCGATATTCATGAAATATTTATTAGTTTTTTTGACATATATAGATGAAGATATATGTTTCTCTTACATTGTTACAGAAACTTAGATAGGACCACAAAGAGATCCACCTTTGGTGTTAATTTAATTTCTATAGTAATGCATTCAGTTCATATTATATCTTTGTTCATGCATAACATCAATGATACTATTGTTTAGAATGCAAGTCATGCTACGAATGTGCAGCAAATTGAGCTTTCAACCATAGCTACATACTTGGTGTTCTGATTTCATACGTTAAGTTGCCTCATGATACAAAAGCACTTTCCCCATCAAAATAGCTTCAAGGTACATGTATATGCACTAACCATCTAAGTGTTCATATATAGATTGCATCCCGGTTAGTGTACATGTTTACTTTAAGGTATTGACCAAATAATTAATTACAAAATATCATAATTCTTACAATTACGAACTTCATTTAGTTCTTCATTTTGTTTGCATCGATGAATATATCTATTTTTTACATGGTTCAGAAACTTAGTTTGGACCACAAAGAGATCCATTGTTAATGCTTATAATTTATTAATAGTGCTTTTTCCTTGCTATATTTGTGTTCATGTATAGCAGTATCAAAGAGGCTATTTTTGGATTTGATTCATGTTATGTATGTGCAGCAAATTGGGCTTTCTATCTTAAGCTGCATACAAAAGCACTTCCTCATAGAAACAACATCAGGAAAGATATACACTAACAGACGTACATCGATTGCATCTCAATCAATGCTCATGTTTACTTTAAGGTATTGACCTAATCAATAACTACAAAAATATCACATGCTCCTCTAATTGTGAACTTCTTTATTTTGCTTGCCTAAAACTTACAGCTTAGTATATTATTTTCAGATTCGCAATTTTATATTCACTTAATTTTTTGTATGTGAATATATATGGGACATATCATTATAATTGATGCAGCGCACCATGTTTTCAGCCGTAGGTCATTCGCAAGTTATATGAAGTCACCAGCGACTCAACTACATAAGCCGCTTTTCCTGAGGTCGTGTGTCTTAAGTCGCCAGCGACCTAGCGAGTCACTTAGTCGCTCAAGCGACCTAGTGAATGATGTACACAAGGGTAAGTCGCTCCAGCGACCTAACGGGTTGATAAGTCGCCCTAGCGACCCTGCAAGTTTTCTAGAACCGCCTGCGTGCTATCATAACGAGCTACGACCTAAAGTGTTAGGTAGCTTGTATATGTTAAGTCGCTCCCGAAGTTAAGTCGCTCACCTTATGTTATCTCCTAAGTTGCATGAAGTTATGCCGCGTGTTGAGTTATCTCCTTAAGTCGCAAGACCTTATGTTTTTAAGTCGCTCATATGGTAGGTCGCTCAAGCCGTTTCTGTTGAAGTGCTTTGTTGATAGGTCGCGTGAAGTTATAACTTGTTGCTGTAAATCTTAGGTCGTTGATGTTTAGGTCGTAGGTCATGTTTGTTGTTATGTCGCATACATGTTGTAACTTGTTAAGTCGCGTAGTGTTCTTAGGTCGTAGGTCGTAAGTCTTTACTGCTGTAATTTGCATTGTTGTAACTCGTGTGTTGTTTGTGTTGTGTCGTATGTGTTAAGTCGCTTGTATGTGGGTTGTAATTTTCTATAAATACGGGTGTATTGTCATTGTAAAGTATGTTGATTTTGAATAAAATTTGTTTGTGTGCTTTGTGCCACTTTTGTTGAAGTTGAGTGTGATCTTCTTCTTCTTCCATCTTCGGTTATTCGAGTGCGCTCGAATCAACGAACTTGAAGCCGATTCACAGAATCTCGTGCGCGAGATCAACGTCGAAGAATCGTAGATGTTCTAATGCGGCATCGTGCGCGATCATCGTGTTGAAGATAGCTAGAATCCGGTATCTCGAGAGATCAACGGATTTTGGCATTTATCTTGTTTTACTTGACACGAATCATTTCGTGAGGAAGAATTTGCATCAATTTGTATCAAACATTAATAGCATGTCAAGTTTGTTAATCCGCTACATCAATAATTAATCAACGCAACATATACAAAATATTAAGATATGTTTGTGCTTTGACTATTGCTCTATAAGTATAAATATTATGCACTAAAGCTGTAAAGCTCGCTATTGTATTCATGTGAGATTGTACTATAATATCAATTTTGGTTTTCTTGCTTCGCCCACTGTGACTTAAAACCGTTTCATGCTATGTATACAAAATATTTATGATTTTTAAGAAGAAGAAAAACTCAATGGAGTTTAAATTCACTATTACTTATTTTTACTTTTATGAAAGAGTGGTCATCAATTTGAGGAGAGGATTCCTAAAAATTTATTACTTTAAGAAACAAAATACTACTAGCAAGTGTGGTAATTCTCAGTACAAAATTTATTTTTAAGTATAAAACATGCTCGATAGGGAAGCTATATAAAAAGATGATCAACCAAGAATTTTAATGCATATTATGTTTATAACATCTCATATATACAACAAACTGAAAATTAAAATATATACATAATGCAGTAACAGTGAGATAATTAGGCGGGGCATCAAAGCACTATACTGTTGTGAAGATGACTAAGGGAAAATTTTGGACTGAGGCAATGAATCAATGATGGCTGAAGAAGTAGAAGGTGGCAAGATTGAAGCAACATCAGGTGGCATTGGATTAGAACTGAATTGAAATTTTGAGAACTGAAGTAACAATAGGTGGCATTTGTTTAGACTGAAGTAAATAGGCAATGAAGCTAAAGCCTGAAGCGTTAGTATATGGATGAAGCAACAGCGTTAGTATATGGATGAAGCAACATATAGTGCTGAAGAAAGGAAGTCTAGACAAAAGCACTAAACTATCGCAAGCAGGCACTGAAGCTGCAGCATGTGGATATAAGTAAGGCATGTGAGATTAGAAGAGGAACAGGGCTGAGGCAAGAGTCTTGGACAAGGCTTAAGTACTGTGCTGAAGTAGCGGTTGGAATTATACAAGAAGGCTCAAAGAGTGTTAACATTGGTGGTTCAAGATGGTTGGCATTGAAGCATATCGAAACTTTTGTGTTCACATTCACAGATCCACGAGATGTTAGTGCTACTGCGTCCTCTTCAGCACCTGCTTCTTTAACATCAGTGACTGAAGCTGGATGTATATAAGAAGAAGGACAACTCAAATGCAGGTACTTCTTATGTTGCTTGCTTATGTTAGAAAAAGTAATTGTTCCTGCTTATTATTTGATGCAATAATACGTACAACTCAGACATGTTTAACTATGTATGCACAATTATATTCATGTTTACACGTCGACCATGAAGTCTCTATCATGACTTATTTTAAATTTCAATGCAATAACAGTTTTTTCTCTAGAGTTTTTCTAGCTGCTTTTAAGTCATGATGAGTTTATGACTTTATGTTTGTTTGCAATATATATCTAAAATTTGATATGGTATAAGCAAAAGAGATAAAAGGAGTCTGTACTATGTTGACTGTGTTGGATATATGTATGCCACAAAGCTTTTCTAAAGGCTATTATCATAGTTATTTATTAAATTCACTTTGGATATTGATGTGTTTTGTAGGAGAATTCAAACTCAACATTGAGTGTAATCATGCTACTCCAACTGGGCTTAGGTATGTTCTTATTTTAATTATGGGCGACTATTTTCGTAAAACCGTATTTGTTGAAATATTCCGTGTATATGATTAATAGTCACTTTCACGAGCTTGAAACCTCAAGAATAAATGGAATACTGGGAAATGTAGATGCAAACACTGGAGATCCTCAGACCGGTATTATTTATATAACCAAAGCTGCTTTCTTTTATTGAGCTTTTGACTAATAAGCTGAAAATTTTAACTTCTGTAATTGGTATTCGATGATTTATATATCTATAGGATGGGATATCGATCAGTTTCTTAGATCAGTTTCTTACCGATATAAGTGAGGCCACTCTAGTTATGTTAAATGTGATCCGAAATGTAAGTTTGCAACATTTATGTTATATATTTCAGCTGTATAACGCTCTGTGTGTTATTATTTTTTGTGTGTTTTTTCATTGACTGATGTTGAAGTCATTTATTTTCAAGATGGACTTGCCCCAGGTAGTTACAACTTGTATGCCAAATTGTTAGTGCTGATGTCAAATACTTTTTATATAATAACGCTTACTGGCCGGAGTGTCATATTCGTTGTTTGCAAGCTTCTAGATATTTCTAGTAGTGAAATTTGAACTGTCACAATGAACTTCGTAGAATTTGATATGTTCTATTTCATACGTTTGATGTTTTCTAATGATTTGATGATATGTTGGTTTTGAAATTTAGTCTTGTGTTTAATATTGTTATAAATTCATATAGATATAATTGAATGAAATACTATTACATGTTGAATAAGATATGGTTCAGCTATACCAAATTTGTAACACTTATAAGTGTTGGTAATTTTGCTATTTGTTTATGCAAGGAATTCCTAACGGTTATAAGCATTGAAAATTAAAATATTCCCAACGGTTATAACCGTTGGGAACGTGAAGTAATTCCAAATGGTTATAACCGTTAAGAATTATCAAGATTCCTAACGGTTATAACCGTTAGGAATTACCAAGAGTCCCAACAGTAATAACCGTTGGGAATTTTGGTTATTCCCAAACCGTTGGGAAGTACCAAAATTCCCAACGATTATAATCGTTGGGAATGACCAAAATTCCCAACGGTTATAACCGTTACAAAGTATGTAAAAAAAATATAACGTACCTGCTAACAACCCGGTATTCCTTAAGATTGCGAGGACGCAATTTCTTTAAGGAGGGGAGTCTGTAACAACCCGGTATTCCATACCGAATAATTATCGTCTTAGCACGATTTCTTCTCCTATCCCATTGCCTATTGAAGTTTTTAAATTTGAATTAAAATTCTTTTATAAATTTTTAAAAGGAATTTTGGGCTTCGAAATTAAATAGTGGTCCATATTTTTATTGGGCCGTGATAATTTGCTAAGGCTTTTAACCGGTTTCTTTTCCCCCTTTTAATTCATTCTCGTTCCAACCCTAAAACGAATGAACGAACGAAAATAAAATGGAGGCTGTCTCGTTCGCCCCCTTCTCCAGATTAGGGCTTTGCTTTCGTTCTCTCTGCTCTGGAAATTAGGGCTTGAAGTCGCCGGCTTTAATTCGATCGATCCAGTGATGTTTTGCGTGTCGCCTTGATCGATTGATTCCTCGTAGCTTGCTCCAGCTGCTTCGACTTGTGAGAAGGTGAGTGACCATTCGCTCACATCTAATTCATCTCGCGTTCGACTGTTTATTTTTGTTTGAATGTCGAAATTGTTTTGATGATTCCTAATCACCCACGGCTTCAGTTTTTGTGACTTCAATCACTTGATTTTGGGCACTGACTTGTTAATTGACGGCCGAGACACTTGTGTTGGCATTATTTGAAACTGCTACACATTCGAACCCCTGTCACTTGATTATTTTGGCCTCCGGACTTTGTTGATGTTCTTTATGTCTGCATCTTGACATGTTGTATACTTTCTAACCTGATAGCATTTTTGTCTCAAGCATACTCGGTGCACTTCCTCATTTTAGTTGTAGCTTGATACTCATGTCCAGTCTTCATTAGCCCGTGTGCTTGTTTGTGTGTTGTATCATGATGCACTTGTTGTCTTCACTAATGCATGGTTTTAGTCTTGTTTCATGTTGCAGCTGACTTGTGTCTGCATTGTGCTTATTCATGATGCTGTGTTGTGACCTTTCTTTCTCTGGCACACTTGTGTACCTGTTCAGGTTCACAGTGCTTCATACTGCTACTTGGTCTGATTTGTATCACTTGTGTCTTGAGCTTCTGGCATGTATTTTGATGTTGTCACTGTGTTTCTTTTGATCTGTTATGTTGGAGGCAATTTTGTTCTTCTGGATGCACTTGTCTTGATGCACTGAACTTGTTTCAATAGTTAGTTCGAATTGTTGCTGTTCCCTAGACATGAACTTGATTGTTACACATCTTCAAACCTTCACTTGGTTCTTGACTTAGTTTCTGTTGGTGCCTGGTATATGTGAACACATTTGTGTTGCATTGCATTGATGATTTTGGTCACTCTGTTGCTTCATTTGCCACTGAGTTGCACTGAGTTGCTGGTCTTTGTAGTTGCATTAACATGTTGTGGCCTGTACTGTGACTCGAGTTTTCAGTGTCATGTTGCTGCTATTTGTCTCCTGTTCATTTGTATCATCTGCCTTGTGCATCTGACATGATTTTTGCAGTTGCCATCCCTGTCCACTCTAATTCATTGTGCAGTTATGTGTACATATATATGCACGTTGCTTCATTTGCTTAGTGCATTGCTCACTTTTCTGACCTTTGCATTCGTGAAACTGTTTTGTCAAAATTGTCGTTTCATGTCTGGTTCATGTGTACTTAGTTGGGCTTCTTTTTGGTCAGCCTACATTCCATGTTGTATATTTGATTATTTGACCTTGTACACTTATGTTGCCCTGGGTTGAACCGTAATTCATTTGGGTTTGACCTTGTGCCCGGTTGTGTACATCGTCACTGTAGTGGCAAGGCAGTGCACGCAAGCGTGAACTGCAGCCACACGGTATTCATTGGGTACATCGTCACTGTCGTGGCAAGGCAGTGCACGCAAGCGTGAACTGCAGCCACACGGTATTGGTTTTGGTGTTATTTCTTTTGCTTTTGATTTATGGATCTATTTCGTATTCCATATGTTGTAGTGGCGAGGCAGTATACGCATGCGTATACTGCAGCCCTACTCGTGTTGACCATTTAATTGATGTTCCAATTGTTTTGAATTGGTTCGCGTTATATTTACCGTTATCCGATTTCTTATTTAAGAATCGGATAGGTGAATTTATTTTTGTGACTGTCATCTATTCATTATTTAATTATTATTGCTTCTGTGCATTAATAACTGAGTTTGAATTAGACTGACCCGAGTATTATTTTCTTTTGAAATTTAATACTCGGGTCAGGCCGAGTATTTTCAGGTTGTAGACATTCTGCTTTGGGATGCTGCTTGAGCTATGAAGACTTTTCATATCTTTTGGAGTTGTCGAGTCATAGTATAGGTTGATATGTATTCATGTATATTAGTCGATAATGTACTTGTATATTTAACTTCCTGAGTCGACTGTTGTAGTTGTATCACATGTACCGTGTCAAATGTATTGTAACTGACATCAGTTATTACATATGTATATGAGATTTTCTGTTTCATCTGTGTTCCGCATTCATATTATCTGTGTTATTAGTTTATATTTTGTCCTAGATTATTATAGCCACTGTGTAGTAGCTTTGAGTATGCATCGGCATGTCGGATTTCCTCCTGAAATGAAATGTTTTGTTTTTTTACTATCTGGCATATCGGTGCTCGCACAAGGCAATTACACGGATGGTCGCTCCTCAACAGCCTCATTCTTCGTGCTAGTCGACAACACTACACCGTAGTGTTCTTGGCTAGCGTGGGTATAGAGGTGGGGCATCACAGCTTGGTATCAGAGCCTGGGGTTTAGAACAAATATAAAACATAACTTAGATAGTACATGTATTACAACTATTTGTCGATGTTTTATCTCACATCTTTATCTACGACCATCTTTGATTGTTAGGTATGAATTCCTAACGCTTCTTCATGAGCATTGCTGCAACTTGAACCAACTTTGATTTGAACTCGCATTGTTTATTCGAACTGCTGTATATATGCATTCTTATCTCGGATTCGTGTACTGGATGGAGTCTCCATGCAATTGGGTTTTGGGTATCAATCTTTGAGACAAATTGAGTTTCAATTGTCGACTCTATCTGTTTATCCATGGTTTGTTGGTTTTCATGTGCCTCTCTGATAGTTTTAAAAATTTCTTTGGTATAAAAGAAATTGTCTTGGACTTTGCCTTGTCGATACCGACATTGGCTTGACTTTTACTTTTGCTAAAGTCATTCAAGCATTTATGCTCGTTCTGCTTTGTTTTTCCAATTGTTGATCGTTTCTTCTTTTCGGATTAGTTGTTATCACTTTTGTCGACTTTGATAACTTCTATTTCAGGAATTTTTGGGTATTCCTACTTTGATGGATTGGAATCGAATTCTTCGGATTTTATTCACGTCTTCGAATGTGAATCTTAGTGAATTGATTTGGTTTTCGAATTTAATCGATTCTTGATTATTTCCCGATTTGTTGCTATTATTTATTTGCAGCTTTAATGACCTTTTCTTCGGGATTTTTGTGAACATACCTTTCGATGAATTCGGTATCGATTTCTTTGGATTCTATTCACGTCTTCGTATGTGAATTCTTGTGATTGATTGTTTCTACAATCATTTTTGTGATTTGTCACTTTAAAAATATAAAGGTTTCAATACTAGTAGTAAATATCAAAACTCTTTTATCAAAATGTTTTCAACTCTATTTTCAATACCAAACTCGTTTTTAAAACCGTTTTCTAATCTATTAGTATATACAAATCTTTATTTCACTCGTATGAGAAATCTAATTAAACGGCTTAGTAAACCAAGTGGTATGAAACGCTTGCGTTTACTTCGTCGGTTAATTGTTGGACTTGTTCGATTGAACCTCTAGTGACAATTTTATTAGTGAAGATTTATAGTTTGTTCGTAAATATTTAAGTTAAGCAAGTGGTTATGGGACATGAAGCTAAACTTTTACATTTACTAGCTTAGTGTAATTGACACTTCTCGTTGATCATGACGATCACTTTTATGATTTAGACTAGCAATTGAGCGATGTCTCTTTGTCGGCGAGGATAGCTTAGGCCTCGTCGGTGTGATTTTGACTCACACATATCTCTTTGTCTGCGAGGATAGCTTAGGTCTCGTCAGTGTGATTTTGACTCACACATATCTCTTTGTCGGCGAGGATAGCTTAGGCCTCGTCGGTGTGATTTTGACTCACACATATCTTTTTGTTTGCGAGGTTAGACTAGACACCACTTGTGTGATTCTACTCACACATACTTTTTTTGATTTTTGGTTAGTCTGGACCTCAATCTGTGTGATTTCGAATCACACATGTGGGGTAGCGCCCCATGGTCTTCGGGCCATTCGTGTGTCAAAATTAATGGCTTGCAACCATGAGATAGCGTCACGTTATGCGTTGCACGTGTTGGTGATTTTCATGCTCATGTGTAGGTGAGATTCCGTGCTCCCGTTCTCGCTTTGCGTTGCACGTGTTGGTGATTTTCATGCTCACGTGTAGGTGAGATTCCGTGCTCCCGTTCTCGCTTTGCATTGCATGTGTTGGTGAGTTTTCATGCTCGCATGTAGGTGAGTTTTCGTGCTCCCGTTCTCGTTATGCGTTGCACGTGCTGATGAATTTTCAAGCTCGCATGTAGGTGAGTTTTCGTGCTCCCGTTCTCGCTTTGCGTTACATGTGCTGATGAGTTTTCATGCTCGCGTGTAGGTGAGTTTTCGTGCTCATGTTCTCGTTATGCTTTACATGTGTTGATGAATTTTCATGCTCGCGTGTAGGTGAGTTTTCATACTCTCCTTCGAGTTTTCATACTCTGTTCGAGTTTTCATACTCTCCTTCAAGTTTTCATACTCTGTTCGAGTTTTCATACTCTCCTTCGAGTTTTCATACTCCGTTCGAGTTTTCATACTCTCCTTCGAGTTTTCATACTCCGTTCGAGTTTTCATACTCTCATTCGAGTTTTCATACTCCCGTTCGAGTTCTCATACTCTTATCTTGTGATTTCTGGATTTCTTGTGTAGATTTCTAGAATTTGTGCTTCACCAATTTTCGTGATTTCTATTGATAAGTTTTATCATTTCTTGTGCATTGGTGAATTCGTGTGTTATTGACTTGTTATGAATACAAGTTTAGGGTATGATACCCCTTTCCATCTTTGAGAAGATTCTTGTGATATTGATTATCTCTTCTCGGTTGATCTCCTGTTGATCATTATTTTCTTTGGAAGATCAATTATTGATCGTTTTTGTAATGAATTTGAAGTCTATTATGTTAAAGTTATTATTTGTCTTGTTTTAGTCAGATTAAGTTTCTTGTGTAAATTTTGTTAAATACGAGTGATATCCAACAAAAGGCCTAGAGGGTCGTTGTCCTTGAACCCCATATCACTTTGTGCCCTCTCCAACATTATGTCATGGCTACGCCACTGGCTAGACCTCCACTATTTAATGACATTAATTACACATATTGGTCGTGTAGAATGAAAATTTATTTACAATCAATTGGTTTAGACACCTAGAATATCACACAAATTAAGTACACTGAACCCGAGACTAATTTTGCAAAGTGGACTGCTGACCCAAAAGCAGTTGCACAAAGTAACTCTAAGGCTATGAATATATTATTTTGTTCACAATATAGAAATGAATTTAATAGAGTATCTATATATAAGTCTGCATTTGATATTTGGAGAACTTTGCAAGTTACACATAAAGGCACAAGTAAGATTCCAAGATATAGTACGCTCACTTATTGCATTCGGTAAAAAAGTTCTAATGAGGATCACTCCTGAAAGGGATCAAAAGACTCTTGCAATCAAAGAGGCTAATGACATTAGCACTCTAAAAATTGAAGAGTTGATTGGCAATTTAATGTCTTTTGAAGCACAAATGCAGGGCAGGAGAAAAAGCAAAGCAATAAAGAAGAAACCTACAGCTTTTAATACAATGATGGATAATCTCGATTCAGACAGCAATGACGATGAAGAGATTGCTTTCATGACAAGAAATTTCTAAAATATAGGAAGACAAAAAATTTCAAAAGAAGTGATAATAAAATTCACGAAGCGAAAGTGGAATCGGAAATGACATTAATTGTTATAGCTGCGATGAACCTGGCCATTTAAAATGAGACTATCCACATCCCGATAAACTAAAAACTATCAAATACTGATTCATCTAGAAAACGGAGAAGAGCTTATGCTACAACACTAGATGATTCAGATACTTCCTCAAGTGATAGTGAACCAGATATAGAGAATGCTAATATATGCTTCACAGCGATATTTAGTGAGAAGTCTGAAGAAACAAAACTAAAATAGGTACGCATTTAAATTAAACTTTTGAATTTTTTATTGTTGATTATAAGAATAACCTATAATAGACTAATAACTATTGTGTGGCTGGTGCTACGTACGTGGGAGTTTTTGGCCAAAAATAAGTGTAATTTTGAGGCAGATATTGTAGTCATTGTTGTAGACAGAAAATTGTATTGTGAATAGTGAAATTAGCGAATGAGATTGTATCATGGAAAGTTGTTAAGTTACTGAGGTTGAATTCTTTTGTAATTCAATAATCCATAACCTAAAGTTTCAACTTGTTGATATGTGCTAAAAGCAATGGCAGCAAGGTTCCAACTGTCATAATGTACGGTTGAAGAATGGGTTATATTTCAATATCTTAACAGCATTACCAAGCCATCTGATAATAATAAATGGTAGGCTATTATGTAACAGAATAGTGAATGAAGAACAGATCAAATTATGTCTATATGTTAATAAAGAGCGGAGTAAAGCACTGTTTACTGTAATGTTAAGTGGCACCTAATTTGTCTTGACTGAAGTATGCAGTTCAGTGTGTGCAGTGTAAAGAAAAAATGCCACATATTTATAAAAATGGAATTGTACAATAGACCAGGGTGCAAATTGAGTTTAAATACTCGAATATAACTAACAGTCCAAATTAAGATAGCCTGTGAAACAAATGTAGTGCAAGCTATATATTAATGATCCCGTGTCCTATGTTATGACTATAAAACCGAATCTCATCTAAAAGTCAAAATACTGAGGTAAATGTATAATGATGTGGTTCATAAATTGAACAATAGCAAGAGGTATGTACCTATAAATTAGATTATTGGATGACAAAACATGAGAAGGGTTGAAGAACGAACCAAAATGTGTATATGGGTGATATTCATACAATAAGGAGTCGTGCAAACCTCATATTTTCTGTCATCCTCTCTCATAATATTATCCATACTTAAGAAGAGCAAGCAACATAAATATTGGGATGCATTTGCAGCAGTACTTAACGTACATATATAAGATATGAATATTAGAGAATCTCCAGTAGATTCAAGACGTAATATTCATGCCTAGAATATTACGCCCTAAATATTCAGGATGGGCTCTAACAAGCGGGCGCTGATTTAATCAGCACCCAGGCATTGGGCACTGATTTAATCAAAGCTGTGGCTGGACGCCTATAAGTTAGGCGCTCTTAACGACCCACTATTTTGCACTATTCAAATTCGACAATAAGTTAAAACATGTCAAGCCTGAATAGTTCAAAACAATAGATTGTAAATAAAGTAGGAGCAAATGAAATCAAATCACAGAATCACAAACACAGAAATCAGAATACTCGTAGCGGAATTTAAAATAACTTAGCAGTTCATGAAGCCACTATCAATAGTCTCAAAATAAGTATAAAGTACAAAGTCTTAAAACTAAATATACTTTGAAATCTCCACAGAAACTCTCAATCATAAATTGTTTTGATTACAACGGTAAAGATAAGAACTGAACTAAAACTTGACGGAAGCTTGAAAGAGATGATCTACTGAAATCCTAGCTCCGGAGGTGAAGTCTGAACTAAAACTCAGGCTGACCCGAACGTAAAATAAAACATAACACTCGAGTCAGGACATACATACTTATACAGTGTAAGCTAATTCAAGTGAACTGTAATAAAGTACAAGTAACTTAAAGGATGCTTGGGACCACCCATCCTCTAAGGATCCGTTAAACTATTTACTATGTAGTAATATTTCGCTATTATAATAGTGTCTATTAGTAAAATAAAATTACTTTTAAATAGCGTTAAGGGGTTACCCATATAGCCCTTACCACATAATAGTCCCATTAGTCCATCCAGTATCAGCGCATCTCCGGATCGGGAGACTACCTTAAATACTCCATGGGCTACGGGAGAAAACAAACTCGTACAAGGCTCGCTATGGTAGGTGACATAGCACAACTAAGCAAGGGTAGATATACCAATTACGCTTCCGGACCAATGGTAACGCGTAGCGCACAACTACCGCCCACCTGGAACAACACTCCAAAATCAAAGGTGCGCACCAAACAATCACAAAAGTAATAGAATGGCATATGAAGAAGTGCATCCGATCAGAGGTGCTACCTCATTAATCTGTCGATCGCTCTTGTTTTAACCACCTTATGCCAACTCACGGGAGTCGGGTCACGTATTTACCTTAAAGGAAACGTCACCACCATCCTACATCATTCTGGAATCTCCACCGCGTACACGGTTGTCAAAGTGGTTTTCGGTATCGACAGAGAGTATGTCCATATCTGATTCCGGTCTCCTTAACAACCAACGTTATTATTACCCGTGGTTATAAACTTTTAAAACTAGTTTATACTTCAATCAAATTACTTTATTTTAACTGTTTAAAGGTGAAGTTATTATTCTTTCAAGTCAATATAAATTCCAAAGGTTTAGCCTTAGTTTAATTGCATCATCATTCAGCACTTGGATAAATGCATAACTATCCTTTTAACAATTTAAGTAAATTAAACTTTAGGCTTCAATATAATTTCAATAAAAATTAAACCTTTATTTAAACAAATTTACGTATAAACTTTCCACCTTTATATAGTCATTTAATTCATTCCATATTTGATGGTCTTTATAAAGTAAAATTTGAAAATATATATCCAACTTCTTTATGCTTTCTTATCAAGTGTAAAATTTTCTATGTATTTCTTTAACAATTTAGTTTAGTTATCGTTTCAAAAAAAATAAACTAAATTTCAATTAAAATCAAGTTATATTTTTAACTTCCATAATTCACAAATTTAACTATTAATTCATAGAAAAATTAACCTTTATAAATTCGCTTTATTTCATGTTATACCAAATTCTCATGTATATTTTTTTTTCTTAACTTAAATCCCGTTTATTTTACAATCAAAATTTTCAAGATAAGTTTATATTTAAATTCTTAACATTTATTTATTTACATATTAAACTTGTAAAATATCACAATACTTACAATAATCATTTTAATCAACTTTTAAGCAAGTATTATAACACTTAAATTTTAAACTATTTAATATTTCCAGAAAATATATATATATATATATAACCACGGGTCTGTATAATATTTTCTAACTTTGGTCAAGTGATACGGATAATATATCATTTCAATCCGTAATTCACAAAATAAATCTGGGTTCTATCATTTCGAACCCGCAATCCCAAGTCAAATAATAAAGTAAGTAAATGAATAAATGAATGAATAAATATCGTACAGGCCTATCGTTTCAGCCATTAACGATTTCTATTCTACATGGAACTTGCAGTGTGATTAAACAGTAAATAAATAAATAAATAAATAAATAAATAGTGTAACAGCGTAATTAAACAGTATATAATAGAACTGATGATGTGTAGGTTTAATAACGGGATTTTTAACATCATCAATTTGTATCACAGTCAAATAAATGAAATAATAATTATTCTACAATCGCACTTGTTATCAATTTACAGATATATAAGTACGTTGTCAGGTGAGAATACTCACCTTTACGAAGCTGAAGATTTTGATTCGAAACTACGGTAACCACAACAGAACAACGTACAGAAGGCACGATCAATGATTGGAAGATGAGCCAATCCGATTTAGATCTTGAACAAGATAAACGAATAACTAATTACGCGAAATTCTAAACGATCAATGTTAGGCATAAAGTTTGCAAAAGGTGGAGAATGAAAATGGAATTTCAAAGCTTCAGGTGGAGCAGCCGACTGAAGTAAAAGAAAACAAAGAAAAATAAAAATAAAATAAAAGGAAGAAGAAAGAAAATAACTGCCATTACCTGAAGCTCCACACAAGCTAGGAGACGAAGTCCAAAAGATGAGGTAAAGAAAAAGTGTTCGTGACTGGTATTTATCAATGAGCTATACGTTGATTTAGGCAAGAAAGATTTGGAAACTCATATTTCAGTGAGTATTGATTTCAGTGGAGATTTGTGTGGATTACGCAAAAGTAACGGCAAGATATAATTGATTTAGGGACGGTAAAAGAAAATTTTTGAACGTGATTTATTATCCAAAGAAGATGTGTTGAAAAATGGTATAGTGGGAAAGGAATCTATCAGAAAAGAAACGGCTTTTACCAGAAATGGAATTGGAAAAATATACCTGATTTAAAACTTTCGTTGATTGGGATGAAAGATAGGTAAGAAATAAATGAAGATTTGAATGTTATTTTATTCAGTTTTATACCAAATTTAAAACAAATGAAGAAAATGGGAAGTGTAACGTTTGCACGTGTATTCAGGGTACTATACATTGAACTACTATAATTAATTAATTTATTATTTAAGAACGCACACTCTAGACGCAAGATTTAAATCAAACGTACTCCCTCATTTAAATTTACATGTTTTTATTCATTTGCTACTCATATATGCTAAAGTGTATTTTATTACATACGTACTATTTACACCCCCAATGAAACAAAACGTGTATAGACATAAACTTAAAACGTGCCTTTTATAAAGCTTATTTATCCACTATCTACTATCCAAACTAACATTTTATTTATTTCTTACTAACTAAGAAACAAAATGGTAAATGAATAAGGTTAAATTCTTTTACAAAATATAAATATATTTATTATTTTGAAACGTCTATGAATTAATAATTGTTAATTATTCACGCAAAGGAAAGTGGAAACCCCCGGTGATTTCAATCCAGTTTTAAAAGAAATTAACAGCTCTTTGGAAGAGTAAAAAAAATATATACATTTTTAGATAAATGCAAGTAATGGCAAGGCACGGTGAATTTCCTCCTGTAAACGTGCACGACAATTGATTTAGGACAAAGACTATAATTAGAATGTGAACGGTTATAAATGTGTGGGTAACGCTCCTATTAAATCAGAAGGAAAGTAAATATATTTAAAATGCGTACAACAGACGCAATACTTTATGCCCAAATATAACGAAAATAACGGATTTAAATTTCATATGTTTTCTTATACGTTATTTATCCCATCAATTAACGCGCCCTTTAAACGCGTAATTCAACAGTTTATTAATACACTGTAAATTGTGAAAGTTATTACTTAACTAAAAATAGAATTTGTTTACAGTCTTCGGATTTATTTACCATTTTCTAAGAAATTTATTACTTAATTTTAATATATATAATTCATTTTAAAAAGAACCAAAAGGGGAATAAATGTTATTACCAATATAAGTAAACATCTTCACAGTAAATCTTGTACATATATAATTCCTATATAAAAGATTTAGAAATTAAAATTTTAACATCCAATTAGAGTTATCTTTAACCAAAGTTGAAATTTCAAAACCCTTGTCTTTTATTTAAATTTTGGGGAATGATTTAATCAAATTAAAGATTTATATTATAATAAATCCCAAGGTTTTATAAATAAAAGAATACAGCGCTTGTAAAAATCTTGGGCTGTTACACTCTCCCCCACTCAGAGCTTTTCGTCCTCGAAAAGGAAAGAAAGAAGGAAAAAAAGGAACATAAGATGATAAAACAAAGTACCTAAAATGAATAATTCCGGATTCGAAGCACAAATGCTCTCCTCCGTCTCCCAGGTGCAATCCCGTTCATCAATGCTCCACTGCATTTTGACCAGGCGGACAGATTTCCTTCTTAGCTGTTTCGTACCTCGATCGACGATACGAAACGGCTTCCTTTCAATAGTTAGGTCAGGCTCGATGTCCAAACTATCAAGAGCAGTAGGCTGGATAATAAGAGATGGATCATGAAGACAGCGACGAAGGTGAGATATATGGAATACGTTGTGTATTCCAGCAAATTTCTTGGGCAAATCCAGTCGGTAAGCAAGAGATCCAATCCTTTCCAAGATGCGGAATAGACCGATGAACCTAGGAGCAAGCTTCCCTCTACGTCCAAACCGAACCACATTTCTTAAGGGAGAGACCTTAAGAAAAACCAAATCACCGACTGCGAACTCCAAGCTTCTTATACGACGATCAGCATACTTCTTCTGCCTATCCTGAGCAATCCTTAGCCTTCTCTTAATCTCTTCGACTTTCACCGAAGCTTCTAAAATCATATTGGGACCAAGAACTAAGCAATTACCGAATTTAATCCAGCAGGATGGAGATCTACAGGGTCGCCCGTAAAGAGAAGCAAAAGGGGACATCTCAAGGCTAGCCTGATAACTATTGTTATAGGTGAATTCCACAAGATGGAGATGATCCACCCAAGATCCTCCATAATCCAAAATACAAGCACGGAGAAGATCCTCTAGAATCTGATTCACCCTTTCCGTTTAACCGTCGGTCTGTGGGTGGTAAGCGGTGCTCAGATTCAAGCGAGTACTCAGGGATTCTTGGAAAGCTTTCCAAAATTGACTAGTAACGATAGGGTCTCTATCGCAAACAATGCTAAGGGGAACACCATGGAGGCGAACAACCTCCTTCTTATAAATCTCAAATAAGCTTGAAGCCGTACGGGTAGACTTGACTGGAATAAAATGAGCGGACTTGGTCAGTCTATCCATGATAACCTAGATGCTCTCATTTCCCTTCCTAGATCTCGGTAAACCATCGATGAAATCCATAGAAACTTGTTCCCACTTCCAATTGGGAATCTCCAAAGGCTGCAACAAACCCGGTGACTTCTGATGATCCGCCTTGAGTTGCTGACAAGTCGCAACCTACTCACAAAGAATGAGACGTCACGCTTCATACCTCTCCACCAATAGAGCTTCTTCAAATCCTGATACATCTTCGCTACACCAGGATGAATGGAAAGTCTGGATTGATGGTGTTCCCGAAGTAACTCCTGCCTCAGACCATCAACATTCGGGACACAAATCCTTTTATTAATTATCAAAATCCCTTCATCATCAATCTGAGCTCCACTGCCATCAGAGTTACTACCACCTCTGCTACGAGCATTCTCCTTCATACTTCTAAGCCTCACATCCTCATCCTGCCTAGCCTTGATACGGTCTAAAAGAGGAGAAGAAACAATAAGCTGACACAACAAGGACTTCTTTCTACTCAACGCGTCAGCCACCACATTAGCTTTCCTAGGAGTATAGTTGATGTCGAGATCGAAAGAAGCAAGAAACTCGAGCCACCGAACTTATCTCTGATTCAAATCTTTCTGGGCGAAGATATATTTCAAAGACTGATAATCGGTGAAGACGTCAAACTTAGCCCCCAAGAGACGATGTCTCCAAAGCTTCAATGTAAAAACAACAGCCAGCAATTCTAAATCATGAGCAGCATAGTTGGCTTCATGTGTCTTCAGTTGACGAATAGCATAGGCAATCACCTTCCCATCTTTCATCAATACTGCTCCCAAACCCTCTCGACAAGCATCGGTGAATACCGTTAATCTCTCATTTCCATTCGGGATGGTAAGTACTGGTGTGGAAGTAAGCTTATTCTTTAATTCTTGGAATGTCGCTTTACACTTATCGCTTCAAATAAACTTAGAATTCTTTCGAGTTAGAGCAGTGAGAGGCACAAAAATCCGAGCGAAGTTCTCGATGAACCTCCGATAGTAATCGGCAAGGCCCAGAAAACTGCGAATATCAGTCGGAGTCTTAGGTTCTTCCCAATCATTGATCGCAGCGACCTTGACTGGATCAACAGAAACTCCTTCACTGGAGACAATATGTCCGAGGAATCGGACTTCCTCTTACCAGAAATGATATTTAGAGAATTTAGCTTTTAACTGGTGACTTCTAAGGGTCCCCAAAACAAAGCTTAAGTGGGATTTATGTTCTTCCTCGGACTTAGAGAACACAAGGATATCATCAATGAAGACTAAAACAAATTTGTTGAGCACATCGTGAAAGACACAATTCATCAAGTCAATGAAGAAGGCAGGGGCATTAGTCAAACCAAAAGGCATAACTAGCCATTCAAAGAAGCCATTTTCAGTACGAAGCAGTTTTGGGAATGCTCTCCTCAGCAACTCTGAGTTGGTGGAAACCTGTGGCTAAATCAAGCTGAGAGAAAACAGTCGCTCCATAAGGCTGATCAAATATATCATTGATGTGGAGCATAGGATATCTGTTTTTCATAGTGAGCTTGTTCAACTCCCTATAATCAACACACATCAGGAGAGAACCATCATATTTTGTAACGAAAACTACCGCTGCTTCCCATTCCGAGAAGCTAGGTCTGATCAGACCTTTGGAGGACAAGTCTTGAATCTGTTTCCTTAATTCGATCTTCCCCCATGGTGCCATTCTTCTAAGTGGAAGAACCACAGGTCGTGCTCCAGGAATGAGATCGATACGGAAATCAATTTCCCGCTTCGGAGGTAGAGAGATGACTTCACCAAATACGTCGAGAAATAATTTGACTACTCGAGTCGAATGAATATCATCAGGGAAAGTAAAAACAAGAAAAACTTTATATCAAAATACTTCTTTGAAAAACCTTTTAAAATCATTTTATACTTTAAAATACGTTCTCTCTCACGGAAAGTATTCTAAGATTTGACTTCACTCATTCTATGGTATTTCTACCCTATCTCTAATGAGTTTTTGCTCCTCAGGCGATGATTAAACCTAAGCTCTGATACCAACTGTAATAATATTTTTAATTCACTTTTAACAAGTATCATAACATTTAAAAAAACTTTAAAAAAAATCTAATATTTCCAGAAAATATATATATAACCACGGGTCTGTATAATATTTTCTAACTTAGGTCAAGTGATATGGATAATATATCATTTCAATCCGTAATTTACAAAATAAATCCGGGTTCTATCATTTCGAACCCGCAATCCCAAGTTAAATAATAAACTAAATAAATAAATAAATATCGTACAGGCCTATCATTTCAGCCTGTAACGATTTCCATTCTACTGGGAACTTGCAGTGTGATTAAACAGTAAAAAAATAAAAAAATAAAAAAATAAAAAGTGTAACAACATAATTAAACAGTATATTATAGAACTAATGATGTGCATCAATAACGGGATTTTTAACATCGTCAATTTGTATCACAGTCAAATAAATGAAATAATAATTATTCTACAATCACACTTGTTATTAATTTACAGATATATAAGTATGTTTTCAGGTGAGAATACTCACCTTTACGAAGCTGAAGATTTCGATTCGAAACTACGGTAACCACAACAGAACAGCATACAGAAGGCACGATCAATGATTCAAAGATGAGCCAATCCGATTCAGATCTTGAACAAGATAAACGAATAACTAATTACGCGAAATTCAAAATGATTAAAATTTTAAATAACAACTGGAATGAGATTAAAGTAAAAGGATGATTGCCACAATTTCTCGACCACTCCACCCAAGACTTGACCCCATTCTCAAAGCTCGGCCCAAATTTCTATTTGAATTATATGAATGCTAAAGAGTGAACAGTGGGAAATTTAGTTATAAAGTCTGTGATCAAAAAGTGGTGCACGCACACTTATTTTTTCCAACAATGCAAAAGGTGATGAAACTTTGGTTTAAAATTTTGAACACGCAACTACTATTCTCGGCCATTTATGCACGTTATTACTATTTTTCTTTCTGAAATTAAAACCAAATATTATAACGTGCTAGAAAAAAAATAAGCTAAACTTAGGTGGCTCATGCCTATATCCTACTCACATGCAACGTATTCACGTTGAAAATTTACAAAATCCAGCCTATAACCCACCTACATTTTTCACCGTGCTTATGCAAATTGATTCCCTTTTTTTATATATGCACGCGAGTTCACAAAGTAAGATATTGTTAGGCATAAAGTTTGCAAAAGGTGGAGAATGAAAATGGAATTTCAAAGCTTCAGGTGGAGCAGCCGACTGAAGTAAAAGAAAACAAAGAAAAATAAAAATAAAATAAAAGGAAGAAGAAAGAAAATAACTGCCATTACCTGAAGCTCCACACAAGCTAGGAGACGAAGTCCAAAAGATGAGGTAAAGAAAAAGTGTTCGTGACTGGTATTTATCAATGAGCTATACGTTGATTTAGGCAAGAAAGATTTGGAAACTCATATTTCAGTGAGTATTGATTTCAGTGGAGATTTGTGTGGATTACGCAAAAGTAACGGCAAGATATAATTGATTTAGGGACGGTAAAAGAAAATTTTTGAACGTGATTTATTATCCAAAGAAGATGTGTTGAAAAATGGTATAGTGGGAAAGGAATCTATCAGAAAAGAAACGGCTTTTACCAGAAATGGAATTGGAAAAATATACCTGATTTAAAACTTTCGTTGATTGGGATGAAAGATAGGTAAGAAATAAATGAAGATTTGAATGTTATTTTATTCAGTTTTATACCAAATTTAAAACAAATGAAGAAAATGGGAAGTGTAACGTTTGCACGTGTATTCAGGGTACTATACATTGAACTACTATAATTAATTAATTTATTATTTAAGAACGCACACTCTAGACGCAAGATTTAAATCAAACGTACTCCCTCATTTAAATTTACATGTTTTTATTCATTTGCTACTCATATATGCTAAAGTGTATTTTATTACATACGTACTATTTACACCCCCAATGAAACAAAACGTGTATAGACATAAACTTAAAACGTGCCTTTTATAAAGCTTATTTATCCACTATCTACTATCCAAACTAACATTTTATTTATTTCTTACTAACTAAGAAACAAAATGGTAAATGAATAAGGTTAAATTCTTTTACAAAATATAAATATATTTATTATTTTGAAACGTCTATGAATTAATAATTGTTAATTATTCACGCAATGGAAAGTGGAAACCCCCGGTGATTTCGGTCCAGTTTTAAAAGAAATTAATAGCTCTTTGGAAGAGTCAAAGAAAT
This sequence comes from Allium cepa, assembly GCA_030765085.1. Taxonomy (NCBI): domain Eukaryota; kingdom Viridiplantae; phylum Streptophyta; class Magnoliopsida; order Asparagales; family Amaryllidaceae; genus Allium; species Allium cepa. Next base: position 183,273,085 of record CM060940.1, read on the forward strand.
ATATATACATTTTTAGATAAATGGAAGTAATGGCAAGGCACGGTGAATTTCCTCCTGTAAACGTGCGCAACAATTGATTTAGGACAAAGACTATAATTAGAATGTGAACGGTTATAAATTTGTGGGTAACGCTCCTATTAAATTAGAAGGAAAGTAAATATATTTAAAATGCGTACAACAGACGCAATACTTTATGTCCAAATATAACGAAAATAACGGATTTAAATTTCATACGTTTTCTTATACGTTATTTATCCCATCAATTAATGCGCCCTTTAAAGGCGTAATTCAACAGTTTATTAATACATTGTAAATTGTGAAAGTTATTACTTAACTAAAAATAGAATTTGTTTACAGTCTTCGGATTTATTTACCATTTTCTAAGAAATTTATTACTTAATTTTAATATATATAATTCATTTTAAAAAGAACCAAAAGGGAAATAAATGTTATTACCAATATAAGTAAACATCCTCACTGTAAATCTTGTACATATATAATTCCTATATAAAAGATTTAGAAATTAAAATTTTAACATTCCAATTAGAGTTATCTTTATCCAAAGTTGAAATTTCAAAACCCTTGTCTTTTATTTAAATTTTGAGAAATGATTTAATCAAATTAAAGATTTATATTATAATAAGGTTTTATAAATAAAAGAATACAACGCTTGTAAAAATCTTGGGTTGTTACATGCTCAGCCCCATTACCCTTACAATCTACCTTTTTTCCACTTTTTTTATTTAAAAACATATAAATGCTACAACATGTAACCAAAATTGCAAAACATACCGCTCGATAGCAGGCAGAGGAGCTTGTAGGCCTAGCACACATTGCTCCAGCACCAAAGACGACGATTTTCCAGCTGCGGATTCTGCATGAGCTATTAGAGGGATACACTCATCGTATCTTCATATCATTGGATGTGGTCGAGGTACAATTTTAAATAATAAATAACTATTAATACATGATGGATACATTTGTCGTATATTAACCATGAAATAATGTTTATTAGATAGATGCGTGCTGTTATAAAGTGTATTACTTAGTTGTTTGAATGTAGATTGTACAATAAACCCGAACAACCCTTTAATTTATTAATCACGGAACATTAACTATCGGGGTAGTTGGGCTAAGTGTATAGCACAACAGTATGGCACACTACCTTAGGTTTTAGTAGATATGCTCCAGACCGGTCCTTTTGCAAATTTCTTATAGATTAGACCGCCACAATCATTTGATCGTCCACTCATAGCAGCCCTAGTTGAGAGGTGGTGGCATACGACACATACTTTTTATTTTCTAGATTTTGAGCTCAGCATTGCCCCCGTCGATTTTTATATGTTTACTAGGATTGAGGTCGAAGGTCCAGATAGGATACCATTTTCTTTTGATCATACATTTGAGAGCCCCTAGGTTTTCAATATTTATCTACCCAGTTTGAGGAGTGTAATGAGTGGCGACTTTTCGACGCTCGAAAACTGACATCAATACGTCCACTGTATCAACTACCAAGCAATCGAATGCCGAAAAACCATACCGTTATGGTTAAAGAAGAAGAAAAGGGTAGAATAAGAGAGAAAGAAAAAGAAAACAACAGAACAATATCAGAATCTCACAATCGCAGCGGAACAACATATAATAGATAAATGAATAATCTTTAAACAAAGAACTATATCAGTTATTCCATTACATCATATTACATTACATTATCAGAGTGTACAACAACAAACAACAAACAGCGGAAAGGAAATACTATATACTAGTGAATACGCCATGCCATCTAGCTTGCCTCCTGCAACTCCTGAATTCCAGAATATCCTGACAACCTAACTCTAGACTGCCCATGTGGAAATTGGTGGCACCCAGAGTTTAAGAAAAGAACAATAAACTCCAAGTCGGTCATGGGACTGGTGTGAGAACTTAAAACTGTTATTTATCTTTAAAACAAACCAAAGGATATTTTAAAATAGATTCGCAATGCTTTTTGGAAAATGAGACTACCATAAGGCCTCCCGTACGCACACACAATGCAAACGCAGAATCAAAGGAGATTTCTCCTTATGATAGTCAAAGATGCTTGATACGCATTAAAAAGAAACATTTGATATTATTGCTAGTGCATAGTGCAGAAAATATTTCGAAAGTAAAGATATAAATCTTAGCCAGCATAGGCATTTCGCACTTATGCCTACTATAGCTATCATGTTCAATAGCAGGTTACCGCCACATTCCATGGCAGGTTATACAACTAAAACCGTACAAGGTTCGTATTGTTTCTTTGGATTTCCAACAAATGGTCAGGCCATGGAACTTTCCATTGTCACATGGGTACGCCTCTAGAAAGACGACCCCGAGAACCTAACCTAACATTACGGTTAGATCTCTGCCAAAATAAGGCCGGGTTACCCCGAACTCGGTAACTATTGACACGAATATGCCATCCCCCGATCGTAACCGATCTATATCCGAGGATCCTCGATTCCAACAACCAAAAAGTAATAAATTTGCAGCAACAACATAGGTTAAGTATCTTGGCTCCATACCATGATACCACCTCTATCCAGAATGAATGACATACACTAAAGGGGCGCTACCCCCTAATAACCTTGCTGCATCCTTCCTGTTTTGACCATTTTCGGGTTGTGAGATCCGACGAAGTCTCGTCCACAAAGCCACGCTTTATACAAAAGCTGTGCTTTGATCATCAAATGCTCAACAGCACTTCATATGCCACATTACCAATTTGGGAATGTATCACTAGTAACCATCAACTACATAACCTTTGAGCTCGTACGTCTCAGAGAAGGGTGTTAAGCTAAGAGAATAAATTCTCCGCCACCAATGGAAACATATTTGATAGAAACCAGCTTTACATATCAAATTGTAACGTCAGACACACATCCATACAAGTCCGTTCCGGGATCAAACGGAACCGAAGGCACTTCCAAAGAAGCCCTTGCAATCCGGATATTCACTAATCATGTCCGGACTTCCCGTCACTAAGGGTGATAAAACCTCTATATCGGAGATCAGCCGATGCAGAGTCATTCGACGGTAATCCTTCCATTTTCAAAAATATCCGGTCTTCAACACCGGTCATCAAATGCAATTCATAACGACGTATCACATATTCGGAATGGGTTATACGACCCCAAGGTCCTTTCCCGGCTAACCCGAATAATGAGCGCTTATTTTGAAAATAAGTGTGGCATTCAAATTCAAGCAAATCTCAACAAATACCTATTTAAAGGAAAATATTGATAGTCGGTTATTTAACTATCAATAGGCGTGCACAACATCACCAAGTTCCAAATAATTTTCCAAATTATTTATTTTCCAAAATATCTTTACAAGATATATATATTTTCCACACTTCAACATTTGAAAACAAATTTCAAATCACTTTTCACCTTTACAACTTTTGAAAACAAATTTCAAATTGTTTCCCTACACGGGATATATTCACAAGTCTTTATTCATTTTCATTTCAAAATGGTTCATTTAAACCAATTAAATAAATCCTTGCCGATTTACTTTATATTTACTTTCCAAATCCGTAAATTTATTTCCACACTTCAAAAATAAATCAACGTTTATTTTTAAAAAAAATTCCCTTCCTCTTATAAATTCCATAGTGAATTTACAATTCCAAAATATCTATGAATATATGATTTCCATATCGATTTCTAATATTCATTTTCAATTTATCTTCAAAAGATAAAATCTCAAAATATTCACTTCATATTGGAAAACATTTCCATACTTATTTAATACTAAGTAATTCACAAATCTATTTATTTTAAACACTTGAAAAATATTCAATATACTTAAATCGAAATTAAGTATATATTTCATTCTTTAAAGAAAACGTTCTATCAAACACATTTATTTGGGTCAAAACAAATGTTGCGTAAAACATCGTTACGACGACCCAAAATCACTAGTATAGGGATTCGAAATTAAGATAGATATATATATCCCAATACTATACAAAAAACATTTCCTTTCAGAAATCATTTACTATAACAACAGTGTTATAGCCCACCATTTCCTTCTATTTCTCGAAAACGTCTATTTCAACAATGAATGTTGAAATCTATGGTTTCGACACTTAATACAATTTAAAACAACTTCAAATCGTTTTAATTCCATTTAAAAGATCACTCCCTAAACATTCCTTTAACATATTATTCACTGTTCCAAAATTGTGAATATTCTTCTTTAACCAAATTCAACATTTTTCTACCCATTTGGTTTAAAGGACTACCACCGTCCAAAATCGTGAATATATCTCCTTTAAAAATCTAAAATAATTGACTTATCAAAATAAGTCGGTTTCGGATTTATAAAAAAATGTTTATAAATTCCCATTTATATTTTATAAAGACTTAAATTTACAAAATTTAAAAATCTTACTACTTATAAAATTCCATTTATAGCCTCATTTTCAACATTAACAGAACTCCTTTTATAATTCCATTATTTAGATTTATAAAATATATATTTTATAAATCTCATCAATAAACCATTTATATTTATTCGAAAATATCAATTAAAATGCCAAAATCCGATTTATAAGTTAATTACTTATAAATCTTTTATTTTACAAAAATCTATTCATTCTATAATTTCCCAATTTATAAATCTATAAATTTCATTCACTTATGAAATTCATTTTTTTTATTCCATTTTAACACTTATAAAAACTCGTTTTATAATTCTGTTATTTTTAATTTATAAATATCAGTTTTATAAATCTTTTATATAAACCGTTTATAAAAATCCAAAAATCTCAATTTAAACTATTTTATAAAATTCATTAACTCCATATTTCAAAAATCACATTTTAACTATATTTCCCAAAAATCATAAATCTTTATAATATTAAATTTTATAACGTTAATTTATTTAAAATGAATCAATTCAAAAATTCAATAAAACGTATACCTTCAAAAATCACTTTAAAATCTTTTTATAATTCCAAAATTGGCCCAATGATGCAACACACCAAATAGTCAATCACGACAACAAAGACATCATATATCAGTATATGATAATCAACAAATATCACAATATCTGTAATCATATAAATACTGGCGAGGAATCCAGTTGGATCCCTCCAACCTGTTTCCCTGCATCCACAGATGTTAGCACAATACCAATTCCGTTCCAATACGAAATATCGCGGTATATGGGATTTTATAAAATATTATCCGCTATTATACGGCGCAATAGGGTCTCATCCGCTATATAATGCGGGAAAATCAACTCCAAGTACATATATAATACCAATTCCAATCAAGATGGAATTATCGCGGTATATGTTTTTAATAAATAACCGCCGCTTAATATACGGCGTATAATGTCTATCTTAACAATCAATTGATAATAATTTATCATTCAGGCATACAATCAACAATTTTAAATCTATCTATTTAAAATTTAAATCGAAACAATTCGATTGAGTGAGAAATTCTCACCTTGAATTTCCGATATCAGTTCCAGCGTTTTATTTCGAATAAAATTAAACGTGCGTTTAATTTTACCCAAAATTCTCACTATTTCCAAACGACTCCAAACTAGCTCCATTGCGTAGTTCTCGACAAAACGAAGCCAACGCAATTCGTTTCGTGCGTTTTCGACCTCGTATGAAGAAGTTACAGGGTTTAAAGTTTGAACGATTTTAATATAAACTAAATTACAACTTTTATTTTAAATTTTTAACCTAACAAATCAGAGCCTTCCATTTTCCACCAGAAGATCTCGGCCGCGTGATACTCCATCTTCCCCAACACGACATACCCAGGTCGCAAAAGAAAAACCCACGGCCTCCTCTACTTTTGGAATTTTCGCACCCACCACACTCCGTTCCAAGATGATCAGCAACCACCATTAAACTCGCCTCGCCAAGAGCTACCCACGGCTCGAATCCCATAGAGCTCGGTCGACCCCAGCTTCCTCAAATTGCATGCGAACGGCACGTCTTCAAGCTCATTTTCCCGTCGATCCGTTGATCCAATCGCGATCATAGCCATTGAAGTTGTTCGTCTCTCCATCCTCTACAATTTCCTAGTTGAAGTCGAAGTCTATCGGGGAGTGGATGAGGAGATAATCGAGGAGAAACGAGAATGTTTTCTGGCCGTGTAAATGTTAGAAGCGACGGCTCCAACTGAAACCCTAGCTTTCTTTTTAATTTTGCAAAAGTGAAGAGTAAAGGGGATTTTATAGAAAATATTCCAAAACACTATTCATCCCGAATTTTTTGAACTCCAAATGAAGCGTGCCGGCTGGCGTTTCTAGGGTTTACCCCGTGTTCCGAACACAATGGAATGTGTTTTGGAGGCTAATTCGATCATCTGTGCGAGTTACGGTAATAAACGATCAAATTTAAATTAAATCGATTTAAACCAATTTCTATGCGTTTTAGCTCGCCCCGGACAAACCGTAAATCCGATTGACACGAAATTTGAAACCATACAATAATATAACATTATGGATCCGATGAAACTAGGTTCATCGAAATTCGAGACTGTTTGAAAAATGGCTATTTTAACTCGTCAATTAAATATTAAAATATTCAATTTTCACAAATTAACTTTTAAATTCGATTTTAAAAGTTTTATAACATCATTCTAACTTCAATTTGATTAAATAAAATTTTACAAATCAATTTTAATCATATTAAACCCAATTTTCAATTATTTCTGTATTTCCAAATATTAAAATGTCGATTTAATTATCCAATTAAATCCAGATATTCGAAAAATAAATTATTCGACTTATAAATTTCACTTATTAATATTTAAAATCAATTAAATATTCGAATTTTAGTTAACAGAAATTCTGGGTCGTTACAAGGAGGGTCATCTTGCCTCCGGCGCGGTTCCCCTTACATGTCTACAGGCATACATCGCAGCTCACATGCGCACTAATTCTATGAGTGATACCATCCTTAGAGCATTTATGTTGTATTTATTTGGTTCAACTTTCTTTTCAAACCAAAAGAGTACCATTAGACTATGTTACCTTGCAGCGGTAGTCGATTCAGACTTGCTTCACAGTACCAATTGGGGTTCCACTGTACTTGGATATTTGTACACCGCACTTGATTCTTATTCTTTAGGGGAGGTTAGACATATGTTTGGGTTTTGGTATATTATATTGTGTTGATACTAAGAGTACACGGTGAACATGCATCCCAGTATTGTTGAGACTGCTAGTCATGCGCCATAAACATATTTTCCACACATGAAACGATGGAGGTGTATTCAGTTAGTTTCATGGGGGTTAGACATGACCTGATGAAGTCCTATACTCAGATTGATATGAGGTGCAAGGATAATATTTTCCGTGCACCATGGGCTTCATATTGGATTGTCATGACACATGCGGGCCAGATGGATGATACTCATCCTCTTTCTATTTCGTATCATTTGGGTTTGCGGAGGATGATCTTACTCTCACCATGTAACGACCCGGAATTTCTAACAGTTTAATTAGGAATAATTAATTGATTTTAAATATTTAAAAGTGAATTTTAATTCGAATTCAAGATGTTAATATTTACTTGATAATTAAATCATTGGATTATATAGTTTAAATATTGATTTTAATAATTGAAGATTGAGTAAATTGTTGAATCTAATATTTCTAAGCCTGTTTAAATAATTTGAAGGCTTTAAAATTTATAACGATAATACTGGAGATAATAGAATGATTTGAAATTTAATCTAAAGGTAATTTGTTCTGTTTTAATAATATATCGTTTGAATTGGAACCTGAAAATAGCCTTCCGAGGCATAGTCTCGGAATTCGACGAAACAAGTTTCATTGGGTCCGTAATAGTTAGTTATTATCGGATTTCAATTTTCGTAGCAATCGGAGTTGTCGTTTGACCCTGGTAGCTCGAAACGCTTAGAAACTATTTTAATCAGTTTAATTTAAAATTGATCGTTTATTTCCATAACTCGCGCATACGATCGAATTAGCCGCCGAAACATGTTCCATTGTGTTCGGAATGCGGGTAGAACCTTATAAACGTTGGTCGGCATGTCTGATTCAGAGTTCGGTATTTCACGTTATAGATCACGTGATATTTTTCAATATTTAATTATTTTATAAACAGCGTGCCCAAGTAGCCATCTCACTTCGTTATATTTCCAGTATTCTCCACTCTTCCCTTATCTTCTCCAGGCAAAAATGAACGAGAGAGGAAAAAAAATCTCGTTGATGAAATCGAATTAATGGCCGACATTCAAATCTTTTGGCTCACGAAAGAAATTGAAGCGACGGTTGTAAACCAAATTGAAACCCTCTTCGCCTCGATAAGGAGTCGAATGGAGGCGCCCGCGAGATGAACTCGAGTTCGAGCATCAGTGGAGCGTGTGTGTTGGAGTCGAAGCTGGAAGTCTAGGGGTAGAGCGGCATCAATCGAAGAGACCGGAGGCTAGAGTTTTGAATCGCGTGTCGCAGGAGGCGCGGTGGCACGTCCAGGTTGCTGCATTCGTGAGTGGCTCGACGCGCGTGAGTTTTGGGTGTACGTGATGGACTCGGCAACGATGATTAGGATGTTCGTCAGCGATACTTGAAACAAGGTGAGATTTTATACCCTATTTTAATTTACCTAATATAGAATAGAAAGATAGGATCTTGGAAACCGGATTTTTACAGAGGTTTTTTTTTTTTACAGTAAGAGTATCCTTATATGTTATACGGTTTTAGATTTTAGGTTGATTTTAATATAGGAGAATAAACAGTGGAAAAAAATAGAAATATATATATATATATATATATATATATAAGATTTTAAAATAGAAATTTTAAATGGTTTGGTTGAATGATGAAATTTATTGGATGTGCACTGATGTGATATGACTTTGGATTTGGTTGGTCCTCGAGTTATTTGTGGCTTGATTCGAGGTATATTGGGTTCTAAGTAGTATTAAACTAATATCATAAATGAGTAAATGTCTTCATTTTAAATTTAATAAGAGGTTGATGTTTTGGGATTCATTAAACTAATAGGGTAATTGAAATGAGTAAATTGATTAATTCAATAAATTAATGATTGGTTTAATTAACTTAGTGGTGAAGGATTTGAAGTAATAAATTTAGTTAAGTTAATAAATTAAGTGTAAGTAATTCAGAATAATCAATGGTTGGGTAAATAATTACTTAATGAAATGAAATATAATTATTTGTGAAATAAATCAAGAGATTAATTAAGTTATTAATTAAGGAGAAATTTGATTAATAAAGTAAATAAATGTGTAATTAATTACAAGTTGAGATTAATCGAAAGAAATTAATATTGTGGTTGAATTGAAGTAAGTAATTTAGATTGGACAAATTAAAATATAATTGGAAACAAGTTTAATTGAAATAGTTAACGATGTAATTGGAGATTGGTTAATTAATATGAATTAATCAGTAATAAGTGACTTATGGGAAGTTAATTAGTATAAGTGATTAAAGATTAATGTGATTAAATAATTAATTAATTCATGAGGTAATTAAGATTACTTAATGATCCTAGTTAAGACTAATTAATATCGTGAAGTTAATTTAAGGAAGTTACTTGAATGTAATTGAAAAATAATTAATCCAGGACGATTAATTGAGATGAATAGTGAAGGACTGATCAATTAATTGATTTGGAATAAATTAATATTGAATGAAGGAATCTAAGTGATTCAAGTTTGAAATTCAATTAGAATCAATTGAATTGATTTGTATGAGATTAAGCTTTGCTTATGAATGGGTAAATGGTATTGGATGTTTTGGATGAGTGGATATCTCTGATATGGAATGTTATGTATTTCTTTTGAATATCTTGGGTTAGAATAACACGAGTCTCGAAGAGACCAGATTCGGGTATTGGGAGATATTCGAAACCACTTCGAATTTTTATAAATTGATTGGTGAAATCAATAGACTGGAAGGAAATGATTTAAGTAAATTGGATTATTTTAACTAAGTTTGGTACTTAGAAACTGATGTGAGGAATAAGTGTTGCCTATAACAAATTGTGGATTTATTAAATTGATGTATGATACCCGGGTTTTATGTAAGTGGATTGCTTTGGTATTCCATGTTAGATGGGTTTACTCACGCTGGTTTCCAGCCTGACCCGGGTGTTACTTTGGTGTAATGCTCGGGTCAGACCGAGTATTACAGATTTTCAGGTAGGTTCGTTCTGGAGCTCAGGAGGCGAGCTGGATGGCTATAACGTATAGAGTATTTCCGCTGCAGTATATTATTATATATCCGAGACATGATTATTGTGTAGATTCAGTTTTGTGTATACATGTGAAACTCTGATGTAAATGTAATCGACAGATATAGTATTCTTTGCAAACTGTTACTATTTATTATTATATTTTATCCGCTGCGAATGTGAGATGTTTGGTGTTCTATTCTTCTTCTTCTTCTATCTCTTTCTTCTTTTCATAACTATCTGGAATTTTCGGCTTCGAAAATTTCCGGGTCGTTACACACCAACATTTCTTCCTATTTGGTATTTGAGGGAGAGATGCTTGTTTCAGAGTATTGGGGAGTTACATATCCCTGGAGATCCATTATCTTGTGACGACATGTTCGACAGACGTCGGACCATTGGATCATAATATATACATGAATTGAGATAGATTGGATGGATAGATGCTTCTACATTTTTCTTAGCCGCTGGGGATTATGATAGCTACTGGGTTAGTGTTTCTCCTCGACGATACATGATACCTGACTATGCTCAAGAAGTGAGCTCCGATCATATAGGCCCATATGTAGTCAGCGGTAGAGTTCAAGCACCTCCATTTTCTTTTGATCTCACCCTATCCATGTACTCTCAGCAACCCATGGACTACGGTCTGAATGCCTGTTATAGAGCGTATGATATTACTGGTACTCTTATCAAGCAGCCGATAGTTTATCCTCCGGATCGTGAGATTGCCGGTGTCCCCACTACTAGACTATACCCACCTTATAAGGCACTTCATTGTACTAATAATTCATTGAACAGTATTAGTTAAGCAAACATATGTTGACACATTATATATAATTACAGTATACAGGTAGGTTGGACGAGCATAGGCGATATACTGCTGCCATTTAGCATATAACACTCATTCATACTCAGGCAGTCAGTCATCAGACTCGCTAGGCAATGTAGGAACATATTGATGATTTGCAGGGTCGGCTGGCTACATTTCAGTTTGATAATGGTAGTCCTGCTCATTTTAATAACGTAGCGAAAGACGACGACGATGGTGTCGTTGACTTAGGATGATCAATTACTGTACTGTTACATTTATTTTACCGTTGTTTGTCTTTATTAATGTACTTCTTTATTGTATTGCAGACATATTTTACTATTTACTTATCACATTATACAGATTTATTTACATTGCATATCTGTATTAAAATTTTAGCACATTGACAAACGACTTTTGATGTTTTATTTACAGTGTCACGTCATATCAAGCACTATTTGCATGTTGCACTACTTTTTTTTTACATAGCTTTATTTACAACACATTTACATTGCATAGTGTTATTTAAAGTGTAACGTCATATCGAGCACTGTTTACACGTTACACTACTTTTGATATTTGCTAGACTTAGCATTGTAGACACGTTGCACTACTTTTGATGTCAATGCTATTACACAATGGTACAGTATTTTGTATTATTCAAACACTGTAGCCACGCTGCACAGTTTTTTCTATATAACATCTTCTTACTACTATATATTCTATTGCTTGGAAATATAACATCTTCTTACTACTATATATTCTATTGCTTGGCAAATCGTTTTGAATTCATCTCATTCTATTAAGCAAAAAATGGTGGATTATAGCCATACTTCCTTACTAGAATCATGCTCATACGAAGGTCTTTAAGTCACGAGATCCCTTCTAATCCGTCTTACCCCGAAGAACCAATCGGATGGTACGCTGAAATCGAGGAAAGGCATTATGAAGATGCAAGAGAGCATGAGAGAGCATTGCAAGAGCAGAGGCTTTTGGAGGAGGGTAGAAGACAGAGGGAGGAGCGAAGGAGCGACCATGGAGAAGGTAAAGAAGGCATGAAATACGACATCAACTACCTCAATTAGAACAAGAGGTTGATTCTGGAGAAATATACTGCAATTGTGGAGTTAATGTTTGTACTCCATTACAAGAAGCAGATCTGACATTGGCAGATGCCACAATAGATGCCATAATTTTCTGTATAGATGTGGACTTTGGCAATGGTTGGACGATCGTTTACCTCATCATGCAGTCATGTATGCAACTGAACTTGAACAAGAAATTGAAATGCTCAGAAGGACACTTGGTTCAGTTCAGTTATCACGTGATCGAAGATAGTTTTTAAATCAGTTTATTTCAATGTTAGTATGCAACTGAACATCACCAAATCCTTTCTGTATCAGTGTATTATAACGTTGGTTGTCCTTTCTATATCAGGCTGTTTCAATGTTGTTTGTTATATTACGTGCTCAGTAGGTAGTGAAAGTGTATACAACTTACTAAAGAACTACAAAAAAAACATAGGACTTAAAGAACATACATTGAATTGAAAGAAAATACATGGAACTGAATCCTAAAACATTCAATTGAAAGGAAATATATAGAACTTGAAGAGAAATACATAAAACTTCATTCAAATTGTCTAATATAGCTAACACATAGATCAAATGTAGCATGTCCAAAAAAATTAGTACGACACTCCCAGAAATAGCGTGAATCATATGTAGCTCGTGTTAATTGAAATAGGTCTTTTTCCTTCACCATGTTTATAACACTTCTGTATTGTTGAAAAGCTCTAGTAAACGTGACATAAGTACTACGAGTATCTAGAATCCGTCGAATTAATCTACAATCGGGATGATTATTAAAGGCTTCGTTTAGAGTAACCCAGAAATCTTGCTCAATCTCCTTGTAACAACCCATGTTCTTGGTAACATTATTTAGGATATTTAATTAGTTAAACTAAATAAAATAATGTGTTGATTAGGGGATTGAGATTTGATTTTATTATGTGGAAGCCCTGCCATTTAACCAATGAATTAAAATAAGAGTTAACATGAAATAAAGGAGGGGTAAAATAGGAAAGAGGCCATTCTTATACACTAAACCCTTGGCCGCGTATCCCCTACACGTTCATTTCTTTTTATAAAAATTTTACTTGAGGTCGGCCACCATTAACAAGAGAAAGAGGAAGAAGATAAAGAAAATCTAAGGAAGAAGCAAAATCAAATCAAATCCATCCACATCTCAATCTTTTTAATCTCTAAAGCTAAGATGAATAATGTTTACATCTCATATTTCTTTTGATTTCGGTTTTAGGATGAAGTTTGAACCAATTTGCAATGATTTGCCATATTTTTGAATGATGGAATGATTGTATACACATGATGATGCTTTATGTATGTTCATATTGGTTTTATGATATGTTTTAAGATGAAATCCCTATTAAATGACATCTAAATGTCTTGCGAATTTTTAATTAGACCAGAAATATTATTTTGGAGATGAGTTTCAATTTTCTGAATTTTTGTGGATTTATATGAATTTTCTAACAAAGAAAATAATATTTTGGGTTATAAATTATTTACGGTTAAATAATAAAAGGTTCGGGTTTGAAATTTTTATACATTGAAAAATATATTAAAATAGATTTTCTGGAATTTTTGAAGATTTTTCCTAAGTGTTTTAGTTGATATATAAAATTATTTAAGATACGGGACTTAAATGTAAAGGATAAGGGGAATTTTACAAATAGTCCAAATAGTTAGTTCTGATAATTGTAGCACTTTTTAGTGGTAGAGAAAAGAGACAACCAATCAAAATCTGAAACATAAAGCAGGTTAGGTGAAAAGAACTATTGCTACATGCCTTTTACTGTTTTGTTGCTTTTGGCACCTGCTTCCGCCTTGGTTGGATTTCGACCAAGTCCCACCGCCTTCAACACCATCAAAACCAATGCGCATGGTATCAGCATACTGGTATGTAGTGAACTGAATAGAAGAAGAAAGGAATGAGGTCAAAACCATGGGTTCCATAGGGATCAAAGCACCATTTTGCTTCTAAATTAAAAATGTGCTTGCTTGCTTTCGACTAAGAAGCTTTTGACTTAGTTGGCTTTCGACTAAGTCAAATGGATTTAAATGGAATGATTTTGATTGGGTTGCGCTTTGTTTTTATATAATTTTTTTCGACAAAGTCGAAACCATTATGCTGCCACTTTCGACCTAGATGGTTTTGAAAGTGTTGTTTACTTTGTTTTCTAAAATTTGGCCACTTCTCCAATGCTTTCGACACCATCACTACTTTACTTAGGAAATAGTTTCGAAAAGATGCTTTCGACCTATATGTTTTAAAGACCATTTTCTATGATTGAAGTAAAACCCAAATGGTTTCAAAAGAGACGGTTTTAAATGGTTTCAAAACAGATACTTTCGACTTTAATGGGTTTCTGATCCTTTTTCTCTAATTGAAGGCATAATCCAAAGGGTTTCGACCAAAACGGAGGTAAATTTTTGAAAGGCTTTTGAAAGGTTTTCACATGTTTTACATTGAACCCAAAGGCTTTCGAAAGGTATAGTATTTCAATGCTTTCGAAAGGGTTTTAGTCAATGGTCTCAAAAGGGTAGTTCCCCAGGGTTTCCAAATGGTTGAAAGGAAAGGTTTCTTTTCTATGTTTTCGAAAGGCAGTATTAAAGGTTTTACTGAAGGATGTCCAATATTTTGAAGCTTTCGAAGGAAAGGCTTTTACTGATTTCGAAAGTGTTTCTTTCAATGGTTTCGATAGGGCTACCTTCAAGGGTTTCAAAAGGGTTATTTAAAGGTTTTAAACAAAGAATTCGAATGTATTAAATATTCAATATAGCCTAAGTATTTTCAAGTTAAAATGGGTTTTAACTTGTTTTGGAAGGATAGCCAATCCTCTTTAAAATTCATTATATATATAACATGGCAAAATAGCTTAGAGTAAAGCTAAGAATATATTTTCCTTGTATACGTAGGATTTAAAAGGTTAAATCGTTTTGAAAAGGTTTTCAAGGAAAAAGATAAAGGGTAGTTAGCCCTAAGAAAATGATTTGGATAGATAGTCCATTTTGATTCCGACAATTAGTCCAGTTTGCAGACAGTTAGTTAAGTTTGCAGGCGGTCGGTCCAGTTTTTGGACAGATGGTCCATTTACTACTTGTGGACAGATAATCCATTAGTTACCTGATTATAGCTTAATGGACATAGCTATTATTATCATTGTTATACTAGTTTGATTAACCAGTTTGGTTGTAGGAAAGGATTTGCAAAATATATGTTTTGATGTGCAGTAAATGTGCATATTTTTACCACCATATTTAATCTATTTAAATTAAATAAATAATCATATTGGGTATTTTAACATGCTTAAAATAAAATTCGAATTATTTCCGAATTGTCATACATATTCATATAGGCGCAAAATGGTCAATTTTATGCATATATCATTTTAAGAAAATTTAATTGAAAATTTCTATACTATTTGGTAGGAATTTGGCTTCACATACAAGTGGTTTCATGAAGATATATGTATGCACAAGAGTAAAGAGAAGCAAATGAAGATGGAATGAATTCATTTCATGAAACATGAAGGACCCTATCTATCCCACTTACCATGATGTACAATTAAAAGCCAATGCACATGCTAGTAGAGTTTAAAGCTACATGCACATTTAAGTGGAGGATTAACACTTGCTAATGATAACTTGGTGGCGACACTTCCTCAAGGGCAATTTGGATAGTTCTCAAAATATGATTAGGGTTTTAGACATGTTTAAATACCCCCTTATGTTCATGTAAAAAATTGTTAGAAGCTTTGGCTCTTAGCTGATTACTTCAGGCTCAAATAAATTAAGGCTCTTCTTTCTTTTCATGGCTACTTAGTCATTTCTTTTCATGCAAATTTCCTTTTATATGTAATGTTAATTAATGTTCTCTTTTAATTACATGCTCTTTTCCTTTCTTGTTAGTAGTTAGTTTATTTTTTATGCAAGTAGATTAGTTTTATTGCTTTTCAATTAGCTCTCTTTTCATTTAGCTCTCTTTTTCTCTTGTTTTTATTTCATGTTGCATGCTACTATTATTGATATGGTGATAAATATGATAGGCTAAACTACTTCAATTTGAGGGTAATGAAACATTCTAATCATGTTGCTTCAACATGTTTATAATTATTACTCTCTTTATGTGCTTAATGACAATGCTTGAAGTGGTTTAACTTGTTGTTTTTTCTTTAAATTTGGTAGCCTATATTGTTGACACCAAATATGTTATGCTTAAACAATCACTAACACAAATTACCTCTTCATCTACATATGATTATGGTAATGAAGTGAATGTTGAAATCAAAATTTGATGTTCGATGTTTCTAACTAATAGTTAATAGACCATGCTTAAAATAGATTTTATTTTCAACTTGTTGTCATTTTTCATGAGAGTTAGTAAGTGGTTTCAAAAGCGTGTTGTAGTCTGATGGCCTATGTTGAGCTAATTAATAGCATAAATATGTCATACTTATAATAAACACATCAATTAAACTCACTAATGACCAAAAAAAGATATCATAATTTTATGTTTTGTTGAACTATTTGATCTAGAGAGTGGATTATCTCTAAATTGTCTTTCTACTATTATATCTTTATCACTTTTAGTTTTTGTTAGTTTCTAGAATTTTCATATTTTAGCTTAAACACATTCTCAAATCTTGGTTAATTTGATTGAATAGAGATTTAAAATCTAACAATTCCCTACGGATCGATCCGTACTCGCCACGTACTTCAATAGTACGCCGTGCACTTGCGGTTATTTTTAATTTAAATTCGATCGCCTTTTTGCTAGTTTAATATACATTTAGCCAGTTCAAACATGTTTTAAAGAGGATATTTGTGAAGGAAAAACCGTTCTGCTAAGCAGTATGGTCTAACTTAATATTAGTTAACAGAGATGTAACAGTATTATTCACAGCAGGCTCTATGTCCGACTCAAAGTTTATGTTTTTCCCCTTAAAATCTCGAGTGCTCTAAATTGATTTGAGTAGACTGAGGGTTGAGGTTGTTCAAGTTTTTAGTAGGAGGAAGAATAAAGCTACCAAAGGCGAGCAGGTGGCTAACGGCTAGCTATTTAGGAGCCGCGGTTATTTGTTTTGCGTTTATTTCCGCTATGTATTAAGTTAATTATAACTCTGATCAACTAAGATGGCATCCTCATATGTCACTCTTAGCATACTTTGTAATAATTATATTTGATCTTTGTTTGGGAAAAGTTTTGGGATTATGTAATTCGAATATGGAACACCTGTTTTGAAATGTAAAATGTAATGGAAAATGCTGTTTTGAAATCTGTGATTTGTTTCATATTCAAGTGCTTCTGATATTACAGATGCCATTAATGTAGCTGTAGTTAGTCGCTTGAAGTTAATACTGTAGATGACTGCAGCATCTATAGCGCTTAGCTTTAGGCCTCTAGATAGGAGATGTTACACTCCTCTTCCATATGTCTTGTATCGGCTTCTATATACGCTTTGATTAGTGCCAAATAATCCTTGGGAGTCCAACTTTCATTTGCCATGGAATTTTTTGTACACTTACACTATGGAATTTTTAGTTAAATAGGCAATTCATAGTCATCGTTATACAAATCAATGTTCGTTCCTTCATAATTAATAATGTATGCCGCATGCTAAAGTCGAGCTGACCACAATAAGTATCAATAATCTATGCCACGTGTTAAAGTTGATTTGACTACACTTTGCATTTTTGTCTGCCACTTGCTAAAGTCGAGCTGACCACACTCAGTATCAATAATGTTTGCCACTTGCTACAGCGGATTTGACTACACTCTGCATTTTTTGTCTGCCACTTGCTAAAGTCGAGCTGATAAAACTGAGTATCCATAATGTCTGCACTTGCTGAAGTTGATTTGGATACACTCTGCATTTTTTGTCTACCACTTGCTAAAGTCGAGTTGACCACACTAAGTATCAATAATGTCTGCCACTTGCTAATGTCTGCCACTAACTCTACATATCGTATCACTTCTGTATTGTGTAGTTAAAGCGCTCGGTGGATTCAATGCGATGGAGGTGCAAAAAGTCATGGCGAGGATATAGCGAGGAAATAGCTGGATATAGCAGATGAGTCTAAAACTCATACTTAATGTTTTTACAAATATATAAATGATAATTAAATGAAAAATTAACGATCAATTTAACTACAATTAATACATATTTAATTTTAAATAAAAACATGTGTATATATATTGTAAATAAATGTAAACTGTTATTTAACATGATTGAATTTAATAAAATATTAGAGTATTTTTGTTTTTTAAAATATGTTAAAAAATTCAATTAAAAAAATTAATTTCAAAATTTGTATAATGTATAAATGACATTGTTCAGTTCATTTCTTTTAAAGAAGATATAGCGGAATAGCGAAATATAGCGGGAATAACGGGATATAGTGGAAATAGTGGAGCTTAAAGCGGAAAGTCTATATTTAAGGCTATTTGAGAAAATCGTAGCGGTGAGAATCTGCTATGGGACATAGTGGGGTTACAGCAGGGTGTTAACTGCATAGCTTTTATAGAAGGACTTCAACTTCCATTCCATGAATCAAATTTAACGTCATCTTTCTTTCTTTCGTAGTATTAAACTAAATACAATAATGAATACCTCATCTTTCTTTGAATGTGTTATGGCATTCGATAGTGATTTCGATGAAGAAGAGATTCTCAAGAGGAAGTCCAAGAATTGAAAGAAATAGTTGGCATATGCCATGAAGTTTATGGCTCCACATCACGAAAACACGACAGATCGATCATGGGTTGGAAACATGTAAAGTGTAATCAATTTGTCTTCCACAAAACTCTGATGCAAGACTACTTCAATCCAAATTGCACTTATGGACCTGATATGTTCAGGAGAAGGTACAGAATGAGAAGAGATCTATTTTTAAGAATTTTAACAGGTATTTAAAACAATGACAAATATTTATTCGAAAACCAAATGCTTCTAAAATACAGGGACTTAGCGGTGAAAAAAAATGACTGTTGCATTGAGGATGTTAGCTTATGGCACCCACGCAAATGCATTGGATGATGCATATCGAATTATGGAGATGACCGTATTAAAAACTCTCGACAAATTCTACTAATCTGTGGTGGTCATTTTTGGCACCGAATACCTTGGATATCCAAATGAAGATGATATGGTGTAGATTCGAGAAATGCATGTGAGTAGAGGATGGCCTGGAATGCTTGGAAGTCTCGACTGTATGCGTTGGGGATAAAAGAACTGCCCCCAAAGCATACCATGGAGCTTGTGATGGTAAAGAAAGAAAACCAACTATTATTTTTTAAGTCATTGCTTCATACAATTTATGGATATGGCATGTTTTCTTTGGAATGCCTGGATCTAACAGTGATTTAAATGTTATTGAGAGGTCACATTTATTTAATGATAGCACTTGGTCGAGTAACTTCAGTGTCGTTTACTCTTGGCCAAAACACTTACAAGCACGGATATTATCTTGGTAATGAGATTTATCCAAAATGGAGCACCATTATGAAAACATGTCCAAACCCAATAACAGCAAAGCAAGCAAAGTTTGTTGCGATGCAAGAGGGACAAAGAAAGGACGTAGAAAGAGCTTTTGGCATTCTACAATCCAGATTTACAATGATTAGTAATCCATGTCGACTGTGATCTCGTCAAAAAAAGCCCAGAATCATGTTTGCATGTATTATTATACATAATATAATTATTGAAGATGAAAGGGATGTGAACGAAGAACAACATCACTACGAATATGATGGTGATGGGAAAATGCCAGAGGTATTCCGAGATGGCCTTTTTATAACCGAAGAAGCATTCAACATTCACGTGAAACGTCAACTTTCGTACCGTGACGCACAACTTCACAACCGGCAACAAAAGGATCTTATAAATCATATTTGGAATTATTTTGGTGATTGTTAGCTCAATTTTATATTTGATTTGTCATGTGTGTATGCTTATGTGTTGTAGTAGTGCTTTGGTTATCTTATTAATATGTATTGCATTTCCTTCAAAATGTTATTCTATTTGGTTATCGACTTTGTCTAAATGGAAACAAGAATAGTACAACATTAATTAATATCAAAATATAGTAGATTTAAATAAGTGGAAATAAGAGACACATCCCTAGAATAAAACTTCATATACAAAAAATCCTTCCCTAAAAAAAGATATAAATTACATCATTAATTTCAAATACTCAAAATTTCTTTTCTAAAATACCCCTTTATTCCATTGCATTCTTCGTACATGCATGTTATTCTTACCTGCATAATTAAATTTTACGCCTCATTTAATTATCAACCTTTAAAATGCAATAACTTTTTGTAGAAACGACGGACTAACAAACCGTTTTCACCATTAAATCAAAAAAATTATTATCTTTCTAATAAATGGCATTGTGCATATGTAAAAACAAGATATGGTATGATTGCAGACAATTTTGCAATTATATGCAATAATTGCATACAATTCTGTAATAACTGCATAAAAGTCTGCAATTATATGCAGTAATTGCAGAAATGTCTGCAATTATATGGTATAGTTGCAGACATTCAGCAATGATATGCAATAATGGCAGATACGTCTGCAATTATATGTAATAATTGCAGAACTGTATGCAATTAAATGGTATATTTGCAGATATCCAGCAATTATATGCAATAATTGCATAAATGTCCGCAATTATTGCAGAAATGTCTGCAAATATTGCAGAAATGTCTGTAATTATACGGTATGATTGGAGATAATTCTATGATTACTTGGAATAATTGCAGAGTTTTCTATATTTATTTGACAAAATTGCATAAAATAATGCACTTATATAAAATAATTGCATAAAAGTCCATAATTATTCTATATAATTGCATAAAAGTTTGCAATTATATGAAGTAATTGCTGGCATGAAGAAAAATCGTTGATGTTCAAAAATTGCAGAATTCTATGCAAATATATGGAATAATTGCAGCCTTACTGAAAATATGTTTTTTGGTATCAACAATGGATCTCATTTTAAAGATCGTAAAATTTTTGATTTTTTGATAAAAACGGTATGTCGATCCGATATTTCTATAGAAAGTTATACACGTTTAAAATATTAAAAACGTAAAGGGTATTTGGGTCTTTTTGCGCACGCGGAGTTGGAAACAGAGAGTGGAAATGTAAAGTATAGGGATGATGTTTTCTCTATTTTGAAACTTAGCAGGGATGTCATCCAAACTATCCCTTTAAATAAACGATACAGTACACTGAAACTAGTACAAATTAAACAATTCTAAGATTGAGACAAACTACTTTGAGCGAACTTGAAAATAAGTATTTGTCTTTTGCGCTTTAGCCAATACTGCTTTTGAATGTCATCCATCCCGTCAGATGTTTATCCATAATCATATGTTGTTGATTTTCCCATTCAATATCCAGCTTTTGTTGCTCAATTTCTGCAAACTTACGCATCACATCGATCTTCTCACATGCTAGCTTGCTTCTATCTTGATGCCTTATTTCGTGAATTTCAAGAGCAGCATTCACTTTAGAGTTCACCACGATATCAAGCTTTTTCTTTCTCTTTGCTCTTTGACTCCCTTTGGTCTCTAACCTTCATCTGGTCTCTGATTGAGCGCATCTGAATTGTTTTCTCCCTCAAAAGTTTCCCTATAAGATGAATCTCCCGGACTAGACGAGTAAGATAATTTCGATGCTTTGTTCTTTCCCATTCCCTTTGTTTGAATGCCTTGGAGGCTCTTCGCATTATTGGAGTTCCATATCGGTGTGCTCTACATGAACTCATAACAGTTTATAAATTGGTAATAATGTGAATTTTAGCACCGTTTTCCCTTGGAAAAAGCTTTATGAATTCCTCACTTGCCATTCTTATCTGAAAACTAAAAAAGGAATAAACTAATAATCAGATTAAATACAAAAAAATAATAAAAATAAGAAATATACCAAATGCATTTCGCCTCTCATTCCACTAAGGTTCGCTTTCTTTATTTTATAAATATGTGATTCATAAAACTGAGTTTGACGATTGATTTTCCAGAATCGACCTTGAGTCGCTGACAAAGATCGAGTATTTTCAGGATTCTTGAGGTCGAAGGTATTCATTATTTTCCAAAACTTATCGCTACTCTGATCGTTGCCTCTAATTGAGTCATTCGTATAATGACAGTAAATGCTGCATAAATCGTAGTCCTTATCGCTTCTCCATGGGCTGGATGAATGTTGTACCGGAGGTGTACTCGGTTTTTCCTGGTTGTCGTCGAAGAATAGTTTTGGGACTGAGAAGGATGCGTAAAATCTCCAAAAGGTGAAGTCATTTAAAGATAATACAGGTTTGAGAAGAAAGGAGTGAAGATGTTTATGTAGATATGAAGAGTGAACAGAGTGTATTTATGGAGTCGAAAAGGAAGTAGCCGTTGGAGGCAGAAAGTAGCCGTTGGGGAGAGCCGTTATGGCTCTATGTGCTAATTGGCTCTGGGTGCTGATTTAATCAGCACCCTGAGCTGGGCGTGAATTAAATCAACACTCAGGGTCAATTCAGAAAACTGAATTGGCCCCTGAATATTACTCTTAATATTAAGGGTACTATTCACCGTTGTAGCAAGCAAAAGAATTCCCCCTTAATACCCAACCGTTGGAGATGTTCTTAGTGTGCTTCTAATAGTAAGGTCAATATAATATAGAGAACATTTGTCACACATGCTTAATAGGTTTGAAAATAAACAAAACATCCGTCCATTTTAATTATAAGTTTTCCATCCTTATTTTTAAACGCGATAAAAAGAATTTGCTAAATACCCTTACGTCTTCTCCGAACTAATCCTAGAACCCGTCAAATTCTGTTCTTCGATTAACATCTTAAAAAAAGAAAATCCTAATCGTCTGGATTATAAATTGGAATTAGTTGCTACATCAAAAATCGACGTCCGAATCGAGTCCAGAGCTGAAAAAAGTTGAGATTCAGAAGATGAAAACAACACAAATCAGAAAATCGAAGGTTGTCTATTAAGAAATTTCGTCAGTACGATTTTTATTCTATTTTAATAACTACATTTAATAAATTTGCAGATATTTGTTAGAAAAGCTCAAAAACATTCACATACGAACAATATTGTGCCTAATTTAATTCATCGAAATAGATACATGAAAATTTAAACATAGTTTCCCAAATTAATATACAATATTGTGAATTAATACAGAATTTTCTGCAAATTATCTATAGTAGTATAAGTTTTATATAACTGCACCATTCAATGCAACTATATGCAATAATTGCAACCATATATGCAAACATTTAGTATTTGCAGACAAATCTGCAATTATTGCAAACCAGCATTGTGGTACTATTTTTGCAGTCAAATCTGTAAATATTGAAAATAAATGCAGAAAACACTGCAAAAATATTGTTGACATTTACAGTGAAGCATCTAATTGTATAAATAAAAATGCAAAAAAAGTTCAGAAAATATTTTCTCATTTATATGCGGATATGTTGATTGTTTCTAGTTATATGCAATTTTATTAAAAAGTTGCATACACGTATGCAATTATTATGAATAGTTGCATACATCTTTGTAATTACTATTAACAATTGTATTTTTAAATGCATTTCACTAATGAAGTTATGAATTGCATCATTTTTAAATGCGTATCTGATATGCATCTTAAAATTACAGTCATTATATGCAGATTTTAACTGCGTACGAAATATGCAGTTGAAACATACAATTAAATGATGCAAATTTTAAGTTTATTTCACTTACGCAGTTAAAAAGTCATAAGATTTTTATTATACGTGCAGAAATATATTGCAATTATTATGAATATTTGCATACATGCTTATAATTATTTATGAACAACTGCATTTTTGACTGTATTCCACTTATGCAGTTATAAATTGCATCATTTTTAAATGCACATATGTTATTCAGTGAAAAATAGCACATATTAAATGCAGTTTTTAACTGCATATAACATATGTAGTTAAAGCACACACTTGAATCATGCAAATTTTGAAGTGCATTTCACTTATGCAGATAAAAATTCATAATATTCTTATTATACTCATATTTAATATAAAGTTATGAATTGTATTATTTTTAACTGCATATATCGTATGCAATTGAAAAATTGCAGCTGTTAAACGTGTTTTTTAACGGCATGCTTGATATGCATTTAATAAATACAACAGTTAAATGAAAATTTTAACTGCATTTTACATATGCAGCTAAAAACTAAAAAGATACTTAGAAATTTTTGGTAGTGAACTGCCGCATTTTAAGACTATATATGTATTACATAGTTAAAATTAATGAAAAATGTAGTTAAAATCTATTCTAAAATACAGTTTTTAAATACAACAATATTAATTTCAAATAATTGCATATTTATATGCACATACTTAAGTTTTTTTTCAGCGTTGTATGCAATTATTTAAAATAGATATATAGAAAATGCAATTATTATAAAATTTATATAATGCATGCTTGTATATTTTTTCAGAGAAAAGCTGAGACGGGAATAGAAAAAGGACATAGGATTTTCCCAAAAAATCCATAATTATTGCCGGAGAACTTACTGAATATAAGATTTTCCTACGAACAAGATGATGAAGCCAAAATGAATCGTAAAAAAATCGAACAAGAGACCGAATTAAATTTGATATCCCTATGAAGATTTCAAATCTTAATTTCTAATACAATCACACAAGAATAGTCGACATGAAAAAAACGAGAGTAATTAATGAAACAAAATATTATAAAAAAAATAGGAACCAGATTTACAAGTTTAAAACGGAAGGTGTTTTGGGCTATTAAATTTGATTTTAGGAACGTGGGCTTAATTATCACTGTAATATAAGCAAAATTAAAAGGACCACAACAGTAAATTGTTGTCGAAGAAATGGATGTATGTACTAAATACTGATTTTGGAAAGAAAAAACAAAAAGTGGATGAAGTATAAAGTAGGAAACTTTAAAGGCATAGAGTGTAACTGAGATTTTTTAGGGGAAAAAAGGGACAAAAAACAATCATTAAGCAAGCAGACTTAGTACCGCAAATCTCAAATGCATTCTCTGTCTCGTGCCATGTTAAATATAGAGTAGTTGCCATGCATCTAAGCACACAGCTGTGAGTGATGAAAAACCAAAGTTAGAGTTAGTCAATGCAGTAGACGCATATATAAGTGTACATGCCGAGGATTGCAATGAAAACAACGTATATAACTGAAGTTATATTTCTTCCTGAAGTAACGTATGGCTGGTTTTAGTCTTACTACTGGTTTTTAGTAGTATTGTTGGAACTCATATTTTTGAAGTAACTTATCATAATGAAAACAAAGCGACTGGACTTTAGTTGTATAACTTATTTATATGTTATACAATGAAACAGCATATATAACTTATAATATAGTCATAATGAATATAAATTAGTGAAAGTAAAGCACAGTTATATATCCTCTCTGAGTATAATGAAAACAGAGTAAAATGCAGAACACTTCGGAGTCAGTGAAGATAAAAGTAATGGTACACTGTGGACTTATGTAACGACCCAAAAATTTTAATTGGTTTTAATAACGTACTTAACTGGATTTTTGTGAAATTTTATTTAACTGAAATCTTATGAAATTTTAAACAATAAAATTTGAAAATAAAAATTTATTATTTGGAATATGTATGTTTAAACATAGCAACTGATAAATTTTCATCTGATAAGACAGATATTTAATTTATTGTGAATTTCTATAAAATTCAATTCAGTTAATAATTGATGATAATAAATTTATTTTCAAAATTAAATATTTTTCTATAGAAAATTTAACTTCTGAGTGAGGCGTCATATTTCGTTTTTCAAAATTCGAACTTGTATAGCTCCGTCGATCTTATTTTCTACGTTTCTGCTGCATTTTTGCTAGCGAAAATACGAATTTTTATAATTCAATCGTACCATCAATATTTGTATACCATTTTGATTGTCTCGTCGTACTGATCTTTACGGTATATTCAATTCTATATTTTGAGGTTCGGTACGCGACGAAAACAATAAAACTGTGCGTCGTACTGGTACAAGAATTGTGACTTTAACTTCCCACTCCTTTTCAAATCTTTATCGTGCGGCTCAAGCAAATAATCAATTGCATTGGATAGCCTCTCAGCTGAAATCAACGGAATTGACTGTTACAATTAATTTATTTCTTTTCTGTCCATTCAAACTTTCCTTCTATTACAAAGTCATTCAATAGTTTACCTTTATTACTCCCTGTGATTACGTTTTTGGATTCACGTGACTGCACCTATTCAATTTTCTACCTGTTACACTTCTCTAGCTTTATATTCATTCTACTCCCTCTTTTTTTTATTCTTTTGCCCTGAGAAATACAGTCGCACCTTTCACTTTGCTCCTCACCTTGGCGACCACGCAACCAACCCACTGCCGACCTCCGCCTTTGTTCTTGGACCTCGACCACCAGAAACCACCCTAGCCACCCCTCCCCTTGAATGCCACCACCCTCCGTTGTCCTCCGCCCTCTCTCTCCCCCTCAGCAGCCGATCGAGCCTGCCCCATTTATTTTCGCCGACCCCATCGTGCCGGTGCCAGCGACCGGTCTCTGCTTCCATGGTCCTCTCCGCCTACCATCACCGCCGAGGCAAACACCTGCCGTAGTTTTCCCCCTCTTCTCTCATTTCTTCTCCCCCAGAGCTCTTTTCCCTCTCCTCCCTGTTGCTTGGATGGGTAAGTATGTATATAAATATTTTACACCGTATTAGATTGTGTATAGTTTTAATGTAAAGTTATATATATCATGCTGTGTAGATGCATGCTGTATAGCTCCTAGTATTTTGTAAGCCTAGGTCATATATATATGATATTACTAAGTTGATAAGCCTGCATATATAGTTTATGTAAGTCTGCATGTAAAAATTCTATGTTAATGGCTTCCATGATTATCAAGAATAATCCAATCTTTGATAGTAATCCTGATCAGATTTCTAGAGTCTCCCCTTATCATCTCAATCCTTCTCTTATTCCCTCTGCTCTCTCTAATCCTAAAGATAAGCCCCCTGATCAAGATGAGGAAAGCTTCCAAAATGTGAAGAACAGACGTAGAAATGGATCTGCTAAATTCCAGAATTCATCTCATATATCAGCTGTTGTTCCTTTGGATAGATCTTCGGATAGACCCTTATCCATAGGGCAGAGATCATACCCAAATCCTCTCTATAGACAATCAAGATCCAGCCAAGTCAGAAGCCACCAAGAACTCAACATCTGCCGCTTTCAACTCTACAAAGACAGCCTCTTCTTGGGCAGATTTGGTTAAGAACGGTGGCTTCTCCAATAATACTGAACTATGCTACTCTGCCCCCATTAAGCTGGGAGATAAGAATATTGTGATCGTTAATGAGGAAATTAGCAGAAGGACTGAGGACAAATGGAGTAACTCTATTATAGCTTATGTTTATGGAGCTCGTCCATATTATCATCATTTCAGGAATTTTGTTTCTAAATCTTGGAACCCGGTAGGCAATTTTGAAATTTTTACTAGAAATAATGGTTTCTTTATCATTAGGTTCTCTATGGAGCAAGACTGCATCAAAGTTACTCAAAATGGTCCCTTCTTTATTAATGGCAAATTAATCATCTTGAAAAGATGGGACAAGAACTTGATTCTTGATCGAGACCTTCTCTTGACATATTCGATCTGGATTAGGTTGCCGGAATTGAACCTCAGATTATGGGATAAGGAGGCTTTTGCCGCCATAGCTAGTGTAGTGGGTAAACCACTTAAACTAGACGAGCCTACAGCTAAGGAGACTCGCCTTAGCTATGCCAGAATTTTAGTCGAGATAAAGGCCTCAGATGAGTTACTAGATCTTGCATTAATATCTATGCATGATGGTGAAACCATAAAGCAAAAAATGGAATATGAATTCATTCCTCCTGGATGTCAAAAATGTGCTTGCTTTGGACACCTCTCAGATTCTTGCTCTTGGAAAACAGTTTGGATAGAAAAAGAGTCTTCTAATAATAATTTAGATAAATATCCTTTGAATGATTCAGAAATTGAAAGAGATCTCAATCAAGAAAATCAACTACTGGAAAATATCTCCTCTGGTAATGCTACTTCTGTAAACAATCTAGATTCTGTAAATCTTTTACAAATTTCTGGAAACAATTTGAGCACGGCGACTTCAAAAGGCAATGTTGATAAGAATCTTGTTAAAATATCTGAGCAATCTGAGAGTATTATCCCACAAGCTTTCTCAAATGAAATTAAGGCAAAAGCCCCAATTATTAATGTAGCCATGGATACTGATCAGCAAATGATAGAGATAGTTGCCCCTTCAGATCATGGCAATTTTCAGATAGATAATAACAATCAGAATCATTACAAAGGGGATTATAAAGAACAGTTCTTTCCCTCTCCCCCCCCCCTTAAGGAGAAAGCAATTTTAATTACAGACATAGTTTCTAATCATCAAGACATAGATACAAATCAACAAATACTCTCAAAAAGAAACATTTCAGAAAATTCTGCTCTGCCTGAATCCATGCTGGAGAATGCTGGATTGTTATTTTCTTCTGTCTCCTCATCTCCTGCCAAAAACAAAAGGGAAAACGCCAGGAAAAAATCTATACATGATATTCTGAATAAAAATACAGATGTCAGTCCAGAAAGTCCAACTCCCAATTCTACACTATTTGAGAAGAAATACATTATTAAAAACCCAAAATGGGAGGCATTTCTCAAAGTTCAGGATAGAAAAGAACTTAAAAAGAAAGGAGGAAAAGCTTCAGAAAGCTTGGAAATAAGCAGCAAAATCATAATTTAGCTGCTATTGTATCCTTTTAATATCCTCTATATCTTATTTTATAATTATGAATATTATTACTTGGAATGTTAGAGGTCTTAACTCTCCTGAGAGGAAATTAGATCTCTCTAATTTACTGGTTTCATATAAACCATCTTTAGTTGGTATTTTAGAGCACAAATTATCTGATAATAGCATAGATCAGTTTAGAATGAGTAATTCAAATAATTGGCAGCTTATTCATAATAACTCAATGGGGGGAAATGGTAGGATCATTGTACTTTGGGATCCTTCCATTTGGGATCTGTGCAACTACATTTCCAACCTTCAATATATTCACTGCAACTTTAAAAATAAAGGAGACTTACAAATTTTTGTTATATTTGTATATGCCTCCAATTTTGAAAATGAAAGAATACAGTTATGGAACTCACTTGCTCATCTTAATACAAATATCTCTCTTCCATGGGTTATTATGGGAGATTTTAATACTATAACCAAAGTTAATGAAAATAGAGGAGGAATTCTAGCCTCCTTTAAAAAAATGGAATTTTTCTCTAACTTTCTAATAAAAACTGGGTTGATTGAACCTTCCTTAAAGGGTAATAATTTTACTTGGAAATCTGGGGAATTTAGAAATATTCAATGTAAGCTAGATAGAATTCTTGTTAATAAATTTTTTATAAACCTTTTCTCTGATTTTAATTGCAACACTTTACCTCAATATACTAGTGATCACACTCCCATTCAACTTATCTTATCTCAATACTCTTCAACTAAGAAAATTTTTCTTTTTAGATTTAAAAATGGTTGGATATATGATCCTGAATATAAAAATGTTGTTCAAAATTGCTTGCAATTCTCTTCTAATGGTACTGCCTAATTTAAGTTCAGAAACTTTCTTCTTCATACTAAAAATAATCTTAAAGCTTGGAATTTTTATAAAAATAAAAACAATAATAATATTAGCCAAATTAGAGAAGAATGTGTTAAGCTTCAAGATAGTATTGATAATAACAGTTCTGACAAATCCAAAATTAAAGAATTCTATCTATTACAGAAAAATCTTTCAAATGCACTTCATGTTGAAGCTGCTAATATTAGGCAGAAAGCCAAAGTTAATTGGCTCTCTCAAGGGGATCTTCCTACTAAATTCTTCTATGCTAAAATGTATGGCAGGGAATATCATAATAACATAGGAAAATTAATCAATAATAATGGGATGATCATTAATGATGCCACTCTATTAGAGAATGAAGCTATCGGCTACTTCTCTGACCTTTTTTATTCTGTAGAGAACACTTGTTCTTTTTCAGAGGTTTCTCCTAAATTTATTTTATACTCTAACAGTGAGGATATTCTTCTTGCCCTTATCTGTCTTGAAGATATTAAAAATATTGTATTTTCTGCTAAGGATGATAAAAGCCCTGGACCTGATGGTTTTGGGGCAAAATTTTTTAAAACACATTGGGAAGATATAAAATTCATGCTTCTTGAGGCTGTAAAAGAATTTTTTTCTTCTGGTAGACTTTTAAAAAATATAAATCATACTTTCATAACTCTTGTACCTAAGGCTAAAAACCCTTCCTGTCTGGGTGAATATAGACCCATTGCTTGCTGCAATTTTTTATACAAAATTATAGCCTCTATTCTTAGCAAAAGAATTAAATGCTTTTTAAAATTTCTCATTTCCAAAAACCAATGTGCATTTATACCAGACAGGCTTATTGTTGATAATATTCTTTTATCTCATGAACTGCTTAGGGACTTTACTCAGGCAGATAAAAATAAAATGTGTCTCAAAATTGACCTTCATAAAGCTTTTGACAAAATAAATAGAAATTTTATTATATACATGATGGGTCAACTTGGCTTCAATGAAAATTTTTGCAACTTAGTCAAGGAATGCATATGTAATGTAACTTATTCCATACTTATTAATGGATCTCCTTGTGGTTTGCTACACAGTAATAGAGGTATTAGGCAAGGGGATCCTTTATCTCCTTATTTATTCACTATTGCTATGGAATATTTTACTTTACAAATGGAAAAGGAAATAATGTGTAAAAATATAAAACCTATTAACTCAATCTTTCCTTGTATTTCTCATCTTTTATATGCTGATGATCTTTTAATTTTTTCAAATGCAGATGTATCTACTGCAGCAAACATCAAAAAAATCTTTGACAATCTAAATCAGCAAGCAGGTCTTCAAATCAATGAAAATAAAAGCAAAATCTTTTTCAGCAAAGATTGTAGGAGTAAAATGGATATCCTTAACATTTTAAAATTCCAACAGAGTGATCTCCCTGTCAGATATCTTGGCCTTCTAAGTAACAATCAAATCAAAGAAAGAGACTGTGCTAAACTCTATCAAGCCATCCAAAATAAAATCAACAACTGGTCTAGTAAAATGTTATCTACAGCAGGCAGAGTTGAGCTAGTGCATACAGTCATCACAGCAATCATGATGTACTGGTTTCAATCCCACAACATTCCTTCAAAAACATTAGAGAAAATTGAGAAACTATGTGCCAACTTCATTTAGAATGGAAAATTCCACAAAATATCTTGGAATACCATTACAAAAACCAAAGAAGCTGGAGGTTTGGGTATCAGAAACTATTCAGACATTAATGAAGCTTGCAAATTCAAACTTTTCTGGAAATTCATAGAAGGCAAAACATTATGGGCTGAATGGATGAGGTCCAAATATGTCAAAAACAAAAACTTTTGGACCATGCCCATTAAAAGCCATTACTCTTTTGGTTGGAAAAACATTTTAAATTGCAGAGATATTGGAGCCAAGCTTATAGAAAGAAATTTTAAAGATGGTAAAAACACAATTTTATGGTTTGACCCTTGGATAAATGGCAATTCTCTTATCAACTTATTAGGGTGGAACAACCTTTACATCTTTGGAAAAGTTAATGCTACTGTTGATAATATCATCCAAAATTCTACTTGGAACACCCAAGCATTTCCTGCAGCTACCATTTTTAATTTTACTATTAATAAGATGGAGATTGATCCAAATACTGAGGAAGATGCTTGGAATTGGAAATTATCTTTAAAAGGTAAATTTTCTTTCAAGAATACTTGGAATTTTCTAAAAGGAGAGGAGATGGAAGTTGATTGGTACAAATCAGTTTGGAACTCTGCAAATTGTCCCAAAATGTCTTACTGCACCTACTTTGCTTTATTAAATCGTCTGCCAACTAGAGAAAGATGTGGAAAATGGAACAACAACTCAAGAATTTTAAATCGCTTGCTTTGCAAAACTGATACCGAAAACATTGATCACCTTTTCTTTGACTGTCCCTATTCCAGACATGTTTGGTTCATTGCCAAGAATAAGCTAAAAATCAGCCAACATCTGGCTCTCCAAAACATTAGGGAAAGTATTCACTACTTTCAAAATGCTTACAAAGGCAAGAAATCGGATTTTAACAAAGCAACTGTAGTTCTTACTACAGTCATTTACTTTATTTGGAAAGAAAGAAATAATAGACTTCACAACAACATAGCAACAGAAAGTATTCAACTTTGGAAAGCTATTGAAATCGAATTCAATATTATTCTTCATAAATTCAGCAGAAACAACAACAATACTAATAACATCTCAGAAAATGACAACTTCGAGAGATTCATTGATGATTACTTACAAAATGAGAATTTTAATAAAAATTCTCATTATCCTGCTGAAGATGGTAATTTAGTGGTGAAGACTTCAGATCTTATGGATCAGAGTTCCTCGTTTGAAGGTTGTTGTCCCAATATGCATACCAGAATATTATCCTGCAAGGGAAGTAACTATAAACTCAGTTCTAATTCTAAAAGTCACTTAAATAAGAATTCTCACTCTTCTTCACCTGATATGCATATGTATAGCCATCCATTCAATACCGAGCCTCTGCTTTCTACTGATTATCAACTGCAAAACGACAGCAATGTCATTTACAATGCTAATGTTCACAACGATAAAGCCACTAATTCTCGCAAGCACTTATCTGACTCAGCTCATTTTAATGTTGCTAGCAAGGCTACTGCTGTCAATCACCCAAATATTCGGATCTCAACCTGCCAGGGAAGTATCAAGGAACTCAATATGGTTAATAGTCAGATTAGTAAAGAATTATGCACTAATAAATATGTTTTATTACCTGAATATAGCATGAGAAGGAGCAATAACACTGAAGCTGCCAACAATTTGCTTCTGCCCAACATTGAGCAAAGATTAGGACATTCTTTCTACATCAACAAGCTTAATGGTCATATCTATCACTTATCTGATTGGGAAAGAGGTGAGAGCAGCAACTCTCACGCTGAAGCTTGCCTCAAATTCCAAAGGTTTGACTCAAAAGAGGATTATGCCTCGACTTTCACCACTACACCAGATCTGAAATCTGGGGGTAATTGTACGAACAAGGAGGCCAATTTCTATGACACTAAGTCTAAAACAACTCGCAATGGTCATTCTAGCTTAGATCTGGAAGCCTCTCGTCTCAGCGCTAAAGAAATGGAGGAGTGGAGACCCCCTTAAGTCTCTTTGAAGCTCATTTCCCTCTCACTTTGAGGATCGCCAGATTTGTCTGCCATGATTTTCTTTTTTGAGTTGTAGCTGCTGGAGGCATTTGTTAAACCCTAGCTGTCTTTGGCGTTGTGTTAGCTTTGTGTTATCGTGTTTTTTTGGGCGGTGTTTCTTATATCGGGTTCTTACCCGCTTTTCACTTTTGGGCTTGGGCCTGATTTTATTTAGTTTCAACAAAAAAAGTCTGCATGTGTATTTCTTCATTTCCAAAATTTTTGATATAAATATATCTAGTATGTACGCAGGCTTCTAGTCTGCATACTTTTGTTCCTTTTTGTCTGTGTACTGTTTGAGTATAAATTTATATTAGTTTACAATATATTAGTAAATGAACAATCTGTAGAGTTGTATAAATTACTTACGTTACTATGGTCTATAAAAAAACAAATTTCCATTTGTTTTGATACTGTGTTGTTGACTATATACACACACATATACATATACATACTTTCACATATAAATTGTATACATTTTGTAATGTCAGGTTGGCATGTATATTGTTATACCTATTGATACTAGATTTCTACGTTACGTGCGGTTTCGTTTTACGTTTTAATATATTTAATACAAAATATACATAGCTATTTTGCTACAGTATATAATCTTTAGTGTTTATCTATATTTCCATTTACCAGCATTTGTAGATTTAACTATAGTATAAGTTTTGCAACAGATTGTCCATATAACAGTTAGATAATATTGGTAAGCTTTTGTTTTTATTTGTGAAGTCTACATAGGTAATAACATGAAATTTGTACATATCAGTTGTGTAGGCTTGCTTTCACGTGCCAGTTTAGATTTAAATGTTGTTATATATATACTTAAGTTTATATTTGTTTTATAATAATTATTGAAGAAATATATATAAGTATGGGTCTTAAGTACAACATATATCTTTGATTTTTAAGAATAATGATTTTTGGAATACTTAATATTTGTCTTAAATAAAATATATTGAATAATAATAGTATATATTTTCCTTTTTTATCAAAACTGATTCGATTTGTTTCCCATCGATACTTTTTAAAAGCTTTTGGTCCGTCGTGTCGGTTATCATCCTTGAATTCGTGCCCATCTCACTTTGCTCCAGATTCGTAACTTTCATTGTCTTTTCTTTTCTGGCCTCAAAAGGTGAGCGATCACTCACGATTAACGTTCTTATATTTATTAAATTTGATTTCAATTGAAACAACAATTGAAATATGCTATTGTAGTTATTCAAATTGTTATATATGCTATTATCTGTAACTATTCACCTGTGGGATATGACACCATATCCTGTTGTTTATATTATATTGTTATTGATGATATATGCATTTTCGTTATATTTTATATTATCGTTTATCACTCTGCAAGTTCCATGATAGTATAAAATTCACTATGGGTTGAAATGATACATACCCGAACGGATTTTAGAATATGAGAAAATCGTTACGGGTTGAAACGATAGACCCAAGTGATTTTCATTTGAATTGAATTTGAGATTACGGGTTGAAATGATATCTACCGTATATATTTAAACTACGGATTGAAATGATAAATATTCATAGGATAGGAAATTTTATACAGACATCGTTGGTCTAAATATAAATATTTTGAAAATAAATTCTATGGTTTTGGAAAGAAATATATGGTTTTAATAAATGTGGATTCTTAAATTATCATACATAAATGGGAATTATATATAGATTTAATAAAAATATTTAATTTAATTAAGATGGATCTAATACATATAATATGTTTAAGTATTTAAATTTATATTTCAAATTAGATTTTGGTAATAATTTGAATAAGTTAAGGATTGGGAAGATAATTTGAATTTAGTTGAAATTATATTCAATAAAGAATTTTATTTAATTAAACCGAGTTGAAACTTGTTGAAATTGAGATTTAAGACATGATTTATAAATTGGTCTTGATTTAAGTAATTAAATGAATATTCCTCGTTTAAATAAATTTAAGGAAATATTTAGTAAAAGGTAATTTAAGGCTAGTTAAATGATATTGAATTTATTAAGTGAATATTCCTTGACTAAATTATAATGAAGTCAAATCGAGATCTATATGAGACTATTAAATTTAACTTTGAAATGTGAATATTAAGGCTTTGAAATATATTGGAATTTAAATGGTTTATTTTATGATTCAGATCTGTATTTGAAATCAATATAATTTGAATTTGTTATTTAGAAATCGAATTGAACTAAAATGGATAAATCTAAATTGAATTGAATTTAAATTTGAAACTCGAGTTGATTTAATCGATTTCTGAAATTGAGGATATATATATATAAATTTGAAATGAAAATGATATATTGGGTTTTGAAGTATAAATTAATTTGAAATGACCACGGTGTTATAGTGTATACTTCTACATTTTAGATAGTTCCACGGATCCTTAGAGGATGGGTACCCCAAATATCCTCTAAGTTAATTGTATTTCAGTTGATATTTCACTTGAGTTGGATTTACTGATCTAAGAATGTTAACCCTTGCTCGAGTGTTTTGTGTTTTGCTTTACGCTCGGGTCAGACTAAGTGATACAGCATTTGAGACTCATCTTTGGAGTTTGGAGCTTCATTTGGAGATCCAACTATCGATTCAGCTTTCATGTTTTCTTGTTGATTGGTTCAGAGAAGTCATCTCTTTGTACTGGAGACTTCACTGTATTTAAGATATTCTGTTGTATTTTCTAACTTTGATGTTATATAGTAGCTTCATGAACTAGTATTTGTATATTCCGCTGATTATATTACTCTGTGTTTGTGATTCTATGATTGATTTATTTACTGTATATGCTGAGTTTTGCCAAATTTAAATTAACAATCTGATATTTTGAGCAATTCAAGTCTGACATGTGTGCATGTGAATAGTTGAAAATACCGGGTCGTTACAGTTGGTATCAGAGCTTTGGCTCTAGGCAAACTTAGCATATATATGAAATTTATTTACGGAATCACTTTCGTTCGAGTCTATCTTCGAATCGAAATTCTAATTGATTAGAGTTCCTCTAATTTGATATATCTATCTTAGTTTTGAAAATCGTATTTTCCTCTCCCTATTTATATTCTTAGATATTAGTATATCCATCATCTATTTTGAATTTGTATTTCCTCATCTTCATTCGATCCTTTTCACTTAGTTTTGAAACTTCCTTTGATTAAGTTTCCCTTGAATTTTAAATCTCTATCTTGCTTGATTTTGGACTCCTTGAATGATAGGAAACTATTTTGTAAATGGCAAAATCGGAAGAGCAGAAAGCATCCCGTCGAGCACGAAGAGCACTATCCCGTAAGGAATGAGAGGAAGCAATCGAGGAGCAAGAGAGGCTGTGGAGAGAAAGGCCAAAACCATATCCTTATGACATGTTATTTGTTATTGGTGTCAGGAAATGGGGCATTATGCAGCATGTGCGGGAAGAGAGATAAGGGAAAAAAGAAGGAGGGCAAGCTCTTTAGATCCGAGATTTTCTGCTTTAAGTGTCGTGAGAAGTGACACTTCCCAAGTCGCTGCCTGAAAGTGAAGAAAGTGGAATCAGCATCCACTGCATCAACCGACAAGCCAACCATTTGCTACCACTGTAGGCAGACTGGGCATAGAGCCAGGGATTGTTCTGAGAGGCAGCGCGGAAGGCAAGCTGTGTTGCGTCCTGCTCGAGCTATTGCCTTTCCAAAGTTCACTAGCAAAGATGGGAGAGTAGTGTACTCATGCAAGAAATGTAATAGTTGGGGGCACCTTGATGTGCAGTATACTGGACCCATTGAAGCACCACCCGGCAGAAGAAATACCGATGCTTGGTTCTTGTAGAAGTAAGGATCAATGGAATCTGTTTGTTATCAGTAGATATGTTAAGTTGTATTAAGAAAACTCTAGTATATCCTTTATCTAGTAAAATTCGATGTGTCAAACTTAAGTTACATGATTATGCTTTAGCAATTCCCTTAATGAGAAATTGTGATTTTTCACTAAGGAAAGAAATTCCTTCGAATTGATATAGGTTAATATCCCTCGAAATCTTGGTTAGGATTCTCATTTAGCAGGATCCCTTTTGAAATTGACTTCGACCTTTATCTCGTTCCGAGATTCATTCTTGAATCATCCTTTGAAATCGGGTTTGTGTGTATTTTAGAAATTGTTTTATGTATCGAAATTTTTACTTTGATATGTATGATCATATTCTATATATAAAAGAGAAAATATTTCCGATAAAGACTATATACCTTTTTAAAAAAAAACTAGAATTTGAAATTTTGAAAGAATTTGAAATTTTGAAAATTTTATATATGAGAAATAGATTTAAAAAAAACAAAATGATTTATAACTGAAGGGTTTTGAATTTGAATTTCGAGGAATTGAACTCCAATGTTTAGAAATTGGTTTTAAGACTTTGGAAAAATATATTAATAATACGATTTAAAAATATTTTCCGAATAAGAAATGTTTTCGATGAATTCAAATGAATTACAATGATTTCGAAGAAATTTCAAAGAAGTTTTCAAGAAAATAGAAGTCCGGAACTCACTTGTGTCGCTGGAAAATAATTTCTTTATGATGAGTGCACGCATCACCGACATTGATTTTCGAGTTTCAAAGTGGGAGAGAGGCCACTTTAGTAGCTTTGCTATACGAGTGATTTAGTGAAATCAAATTTTATTCAAATTCCGAAGGGTGATTTGATTTTTGAAAGAATATATATATATATATATATATATATATATATATGTAACATATATACATATATATATATATATTGAAATTGAGAACCTTATTTTGCTAAATAGCTTGATTTGGGAGTTATCGGACTTATATAAAAATTTGACTTATATAAGTATGATATTTGAAAGTGATTTGAAAAGGTACTATATGATACATATTTTCGAAGTAAAGATATGGGAAGTGCCTTCTGCTTAATATCCGCTTTGTGGCCACATTGTGGATTCATTCTATCGATATTATTCTCTCTGATTTGGGTTTTTCGGATGTGATACTCGAGTGTCCTACCGTGGCATAACCCACGATTATTTTTTGGGTATCGTAATCCGTAAGGCGGAGATTGCTTAAATGGTACGGATGTTTCCTGGAGGATTCAGGCATAACCATTGTTATGTATCCTGCGGTCTACCGA
The DNA here is from genome assembly GCA_030765085.1 of Allium cepa. Taxonomy (NCBI): domain Eukaryota; kingdom Viridiplantae; phylum Streptophyta; class Magnoliopsida; order Asparagales; family Amaryllidaceae; genus Allium; species Allium cepa. The sequence goes on from CM060940.1 coordinate 183,311,717, forward strand.
TTTTGTTGTCATGGCGTAATCCGCAAGGCAGATATTTCTTAAAGGGTATGGATGTTTCCTGGGGGGTCCAGGCGTAACCATTGTTATGTATCCTGCGGTCCACGGTTTTGGGTTGTCATGGCGTAATTCACAAGGCAGCGATTGCCTAAAGGTACGGATGTTTCCTGGGGGATCCATACGTAACCATTGTGTATCTGCGATCCAGGTGATTTGTTTGGATTGTACTTTCCATATCGGTTTTGAAGGTTTTTCATACATTTTTCACTAGGTGTTGAAACAGGTCTACTAAGTACTTGAACATTTCTAGCTTTGCGCCGGATCAACGCATGGCCAGAGTATGCAAGAACGAGGATAAACTTGTTGAAACATCGAGTGATAAAAGTATTTTCGAAAGAAAATTTTGTTTCAATATAGAAGTATTTTATTATAAAGGTATTTTATTATAAAATTATTTCCAACAAAGAAATTATGTATTAATATTTGAAACTGAAATTCTTAAGGTTTGAATCAATTACTCATGCCCGATACTATTCTTTTGAACCTACCTTATCTGCTCAGCTTTATTTATTCACCTATATTATGTTATTTGGAATATACCTTCTTTCCGTTTGAATATATCCTTTTAAAATATTGTTTATTTATATACTACATGGGTTAATAGTAAAATTATTAGTGTTTTATTTAAGTAATTGATCTCTATAAATAAGTGAACGGATTTAATAAGATTGGTTTGACCAAATTTATTGAATATGAAATAATTGGAATTCAAATTTATATAGTTTTAAATTAATTGCTTCATCTTGTTTTCCAAATTCAATTTTTCTTCTGGTTGTTTCTATTCTCCTACCTTCTTCCTTTTCGGGGACGTAAAGTTTTGAGCGGGGGAGAGTGTAACGACCCAAATTTTTTAGTTTGTTTTAATAACGTATTTAACTAAATTTTTGTGAAATTTTAAACAAAGAAATTTGAAAATAAAATTTTATTATTTGGAATACGTCTATTTAAATATAGCAACTGGTAAATTTTCATCCGATAATATTGATATTTAATTTATTATGAATTTCTATAAAATTCAAATCAGTTAATAATTGATGATAATAAATTTATTTTCAAAACTGAATATTTTTCTATAGAAAATTTCTAAACCATCTTCTGAGTGAGGCATCATCTTTCGTTTTTCAAAATTCGGACTTCTATAGCTCCGTCGATCTTATTTTTTACGTTTTTGCTGCATTTTCGCTAGCAAAAATTCGAATTTTTATAATTCAATCATACCACCAATACCTGTGTACTGTTTTGATCGTCTCGTCGTGCTGATCTCTGCGGTATATTCAATTCTATGTTTTGATGTCCGGTACGCGACGGAAACAATAAAACTGTGCGTCGTATTTTCAGAAATTGTGACTTTTAACTTCCCACCCCTTTTCAAATCTTTACCGTGCAGCTCAAGAAAATAATCAATTGCATTAGATAGCCTCTCAGCTGAAATCAAGGGAATTGACTGTTACAATTAATTTATTTCTTTTATGTCCATTCAAATTTTCCTTCTGCTACAAAACCAATCAATAGTTTACCTTTATTACTCTGTGTAATTACGTTTACGTAACTGCAGCTATTCAATTTTCTATCTGTTATACTTATCTAGCTTTATATTCATTCTACTCCCTCTCTCTTCTTTTTTTTATTTTATTCTTTTGCTCTGAGAAATACAGTCGCACCTTTCACTTTGCTCCTCACCTAGGCGACCACCCAACCAACCCACTGCCGACCTCCGCCTTTGTTCTTGGGCCTCGACCACCAAAAACCGCCCTAGCCACCCCTCCCCTTGAATGCCACCACCCTCTGTCGGCCTCCACCCTCTCTCTCCCTCAGCAGCCGACCGAGCCTGTCCTATATATTTCCGCCGACCCCAACGCGCTTGTGCCAGCGACCGGTCTCTGCCGCCGTGGTCCTCTCTGCCTACCATCACCGGCGAGGCAAACACCAGCCGCAGTTTTCCCCCTCTTCTCTCATTTCTTCTCCCCCAGAGCTCATTCCCCTCTCCTCCCTGTTGCTTGGTTAGGTAAGTACGTATATAAATATTTTACACCATATTAGATTATGTATAGTTTTAACGTAAAGTTATATATATCATGCTATGTAGATGCATGCTGTATAGCTCCTAGTATTTTGTAAGCCTAGGTCATTTATATATGATATTACTAAGTTGATAAGGCTGCATATATAGTTTATTTAAGTCTGCATGTGTATCTTTTCATTTCCAAAAATTTTGATATAAATATATCTAGTGTGTACGCAGGCTTCTAGTCTGCATACTTTTGTTCCTTTTGGTTTCTGTACTTCCATTTTGTTTGAGTATAAATTTGTATTAGTTTACAATATATTAGTAAATGAACAATCTGTAAAGTTGTATAAATTACTTACGTTAGTATGGTCTGTAAAAAAACAAATTTCCGTTTGTTTTGATACCGTGTTGTTGACCGTATGTGTGTGTGTATATGTGTGTGTATACTTTCACATATAAATTGTATACGTTTTGTACAGTCAGGTTGGCATGTATATTGTTATACCTATTGATACTAGATTTCTATGTTGCGGTTTCGTTTTACGTTTTAATATATTTAGTACAAAATATACATAGCTATTCTGCTGCAGTATATAATCTGTAGTGTTTATTTATATTTCCATTTACCAGCATTTGTAGATATAAATATAGTATAAGTTTTGCAACAGATCATCCATATAACAGTTAGATAATATTGGTAAGCTTTTGTTTTCATTTGTGAAGTCTGCATAGGTAATAACATGAAATTTGTACATATCAGTTGTGTAGGCTTGCTTTCACGTGCCAGTTTAGGTATAAATGTTGTTATATATATAGTTAAGTTTATATTTGTTTTATAATAATTATTGAAGAAATATATATAAGTATGGGTCTTAAGTACAACATATATCTTTGATTTTTAAGAATAATGATTTTTGGAATATTTAATATTTGTCTTAAATAAAATATATTTAGTAATAATAGAATATATTTTCCTTTTTTTATCAAAACTGATTCGATTTGTTTTTCATCGATTCCTTTTATCATCTTTTGGTCCGTCGTGCCGGTTTTCTTCATTGAATTCGTGCCCATCTCACTTTGCTCTGGATTCGTAACTCGTTTCATTGTCTTTTCTTCTCTAGCCTCGAAAGGTGAGCGATCACTCACGATTAACATTCTTATATTTATTAAATTTGATTTCAATTGAAACGACAATTGAAATATATTGTTGTAGTTATTTAAATTGTTATATATGCTATTATCTATAATTATTCACCTGTGAGATATGACGCCATATCATGTTGTTTATATTATATTGTTATTGATGATATATGCCTGTCGTTATATTTTATATTATCGGTTATCACTCTGCAAGTTCCCTGTTAGTATAAAACTCACTATGGGTTGAAATGATACATAACCGAACGGACTTTAGAATAGGAGAAAATCGTTACGGGTTGAAACGATAGACCCAAGTGATTTTCATTTGAATTGAATTTGGGATTACGGGTTGAAATGATATCTACCGTATATATTTAAACTACGGATTGAAATGATAAATATTCATAGGATAGGAAATTTTATACAAACACCGTTGGTCTATACATAAATATTTTGAAAATAAATTCTATGGTTTTGCAAAGAAATATATGGTTTTAATAAATGTGGATTCTTAAATTATCATATATAAATGAGAATTATATATAGATTTAATAAAAATATTTAATTTAATTAAGATGGATCTAATACACATAATATGTTTAAGTATTTAAATTTATATTTCAAATTAGATTTTGGTAATAATTTGAATAAGTTAAGGATTGGGAAGATAATTTGAATTTAGTTGAAATTGTATTCAATAAAGAATTTTATTTAATTAAACCGAGTTAAGCTTTTTGAAATTGAGATTTAAGATATGATTTATAACTTGGTCTTGATTTAAGTAATTTAATGAATATTCCTCGTTTAAATAAATTTAAGGGTAGTTAAATGATATTGAATTTATTAAGTGAATATTCCTTGACTAAATAATAATGAAGTCAAATCGAGATCTATATGAAATTGTTAAATTCAACTTTGAAATGTGAATATTAAGGCTTTGAAATATATTAGAATTTAATTGGTTTATTTTGTGATTCAGATCTGTATTTGAAATCTATATAATTTGAATTTGTTATTTAGAAATCGAATTGAATTAAAATGGGTAAATCTAGATTGAATTGAATTTAAATTTGAAACTCGAGTTGATTTAATCGATTTTTGAAATTGAGGATATATATATATATATATATTTGAAATGAAAATGATATATTGGGTTTTGAAGTATAAATTAATTTGAAATGACCACGGTGTTATAGTGTATACTTCTACATTTTAGAAAGTTCCACGGATCCTTAGAGGATGGGTACCCCAAACATCCTCTAAGTTAATTGTATTTCAGTTGATATTTCACTTGAGTTGGATTTATTGATATAAGAAAATTAATCCTGACTCGAGTGTTTTGTGTTTTGCTTTACGCTCAGGTCAGACTGAGTGATACAGCATTTGAGACTCACCTTTAGAGTTTGGAGTTTGGAGCTTCATTTGGAGATCCAACTATCGATTCAGCTTTCAGCTTTTCCTATTGATTGGTTCGGATAAGTCATCTATATGTACTGGAGACTTCACTGTATTTGAGATATTCTGTTATATTTTATTTCTAACTTTGATGTTATATAGTAGCTTCATGAACTACTATTTGTATATTCCGCTGCATTATATTAATCTGTCTCTGTGATTCTGTGATTGATTTATTTACTGTATATGCTGAGTTTTTCCAAATTTAACTCAACAATCTGATATTTTGAGCAATTCAAGTCCAGCTTGTGCGGATGCGAATGGTTGAAAATAACGAATCGTTACAAGTTTCAATCCACTGTATGTTAACTACAACTTCATAATGTACACAAAATTACAATGTCATAACATATAGATTAAATTGTGTCACAGGGGAGATCGATATGAACGAAAAAATATGTACAAGGGAACAATCTAATATGTTATTAAACTGATGGTTTTACTGACAAAGATTTGTACTAATACAAATATCCGGTGATGTTCAAACGGGAGATAAATTATAGAAAGCAAGAGTAACAGGTTTACATCAAATGAAAGTACAAACTGAATAGCAGAAAGAGTTTGCAAATAAAATAAGAAATGGACAAACAACGGACTGTGCATAAGTTGGTGAATGAATTGGTATGACATAATGGTCAACTGTCTGGACGCCTAGTTCTTCTTTTTCTTCTCTAAAGTCCTTCCATGGATCTTTTGCTTACCATGATTCTTCTTTTGAGTTTCCTTTTCTTCTCTGAAGTTCTTCCATATATCTTTTGCTTACCACGATCCTTTTTTGAGTTAGCCTGAACAGTACAATAATATATAAATAAATTTTTTTATGCGTTATCGAACAATATTATATTACCTCAATGACTATGCCACGTTGAGATGTTGTTCCAAGTTCCATACCGTAGCCAGTTTCTATATGCACAAAGTCTTTGGTTTCATGCACCGTTGTAGTGTTAGAAAGTATAGTACTGACATCATAAATTGCCCGAAAGTGATGCATCTGTTTTAACCAAGGTTCTAAATATCGGCCGACATGCCAGAATTCCAGCCATTCCGGTTCAGTTCCGGCGATGACCGGGTCGGAAATGTCATAAAATTCCATTCCGTTCTCTATTAAAGAGAAAACTGTTAAAAATTAAAAAATTTACTTGCTGTAAAAAAAAATTAAACACAATCATTGATGCACGGGAGAGAAAAGGCAGAATCTTTTCCTTTAAATCGTCTCAATCAATTCAAAGTCTGGATTTTCAGTAAAACCCATACTTGAAACATAAATTTCATGTAAAATCGAATCAAAATTTGGCTATAAATCGTACCAAAGCCGGAAAAATATCATCAGAAATAAAAAAACCTAATCATTTTGCTTCTTCTTCGATTTTTTCATCGTATTCTTCTTCATAGCAGCTAAGATCTTCTGCAGTACTCTCGTTTAGCACGTGGCAGTGGAATCTTTTTACATTCTTCTATCATCGATTTAGGGCAGGGTTTCCTTTTGGTTTACTCGTCGTTGATTTGAGCGTTTGATAGAAACGATAACGTTGAAAGTGGGAGGCAGTAAAGGTTTGCTTTATTTGTTTAAATAGACCGGGTATTGGGTACGGGTTGATTGGGTAATGTTTTGGGTGAATTTGAATAATGCTAATTTTAGTTTGTATAAAAATATAATGATATTAAGGAATTTAGAAATGACATTATTTTTTCCCCGCTTCAGTCTATTTCAATTTGTGTCTGTTTGATGGCTAAGGCATAAACGAATGTAAGGGTTGAGGTAGAATAATGGGCCGATTGAGGAAGTTGGATTTATAGAGTATAATATAGTCAGCAACTAACAATAGAAGACAATGTTATTAACCTGTAATGTTTTGAATGTCAAATTAAGTAACAACATAAGGCAATGTTATTTTAACCCAACTGATAATGTTTTGTTTGTAATTTGTAGTACAAAAATTATGATAAAAATTATTATGTAAAAAAAATATTGGTTATTTTAATTTGATAATTAAAGAACTGTGAATGGAAATTCTATAATGCAAATAATATATTGTTTAGTTTGCATTAAAATGTTTTAGTATTAAGCAATTAAATATTAAATTATTTTGTTTTTTTATTTAGGTGGCTGATTATGACAAATCGTGATATCGTTTGGAATTACTGTACGGCGGCTATTGCTAAAAAACAAATGTAATTATTGTCACAAAATAATTTCTAGTGGTGGTATAACACGTATGAAAGAACATTTAGCAGGCCAAATAGGCGACGTGATAGTATGTCCGACTGTTTTCAAAGAAGTCAAGAAACTTATACGAGAACATCTGAATAAAAAGAGAAGTGAGCGAAATTCAAGGGAAGCTCGAAAAACAACGTGTGCAAGAAGAGCCAATGAGCATGCCCGAACAACAAAATGAAGATACCGACAGTGATGGAGGTGAAGGTGACAGAGAGCTTCGATGCACCTTGAAAGAAAGTAAAGAAAGTTATATGAACTCAGGTGTAGGATCTAGTGGAACAGGTATACGATCTAGCGGACTAAATTGCAATGATCGTTCTAAATCAATTAGAATAGATGAAGATTTAGCAACGCGAGCAGCTGGAAGGATTGATCGCTGTGTACAAAAACGATGAGGTAGAACCCAACCTTCTATTAGAACTGCAATAAAAGACATTAAAGATGCCAAAAAACACATAGGTCGCGGAATATCAAAAAAAAATTACTTTAATCATATCCCACACAATACTGCTAATAGTCCTTACTATGAAACAATGGTAGAGGCCATTCAAGAAGTTGGTCCTAGAATTAAAGGACCCACATTACATGAAATATCAAAAACATATTTAGATTTGGAGTGCATTGAAATCAACCAACACATCGACACTTACTCCAACTTTTGGGATGACTATGGTTGTACGTTGATGTGCAACGGTTGGAGCACACAAAATAGAAGAAAAATCATAAATTTTCTTGTGTATTCTTCAAGGAACTGTCTTTCTTAAGTCTGTAGATGCTACCGACAAATTTCAAATTGCTGAGTATATTTGTGGTATAATGGATAATGTTGTTAATTTTATTGGAGAGGATAGAATTGTACAAATAGTAACTGACAATGGAGCAAGTTACAAAGCTGCTGGCCAACAACTGATGGAAAAAAAAAGAAATTATATTGGGCACCATGTGCAGCATATTGTATCGATTTGATTCTTGAAGATATTTCAAAAGAAATCGAGGTAAAACCGATTATTTTAAATTGTCAATCAATCACACGATTCATATACAACCATGGTTGGTTGCTTACCAATGATAAAAGAAACCAATAATAAAGAACTGATTCGGCCAACAGTAACCAGGTTTCCTACTCACTTTATTGCATTGGAATCCATATATGCATAAAGAGAATCTAAGGAGAATGATTTCTTCGAGAGAGTGTAGCGCAAAGATTCCTAAACTCGTTCCTAAAGGTAAAAAAACTGCAATTCTTATCTATAACTTGATTCACAGTGATCAATTTTGGGCCAACGTTACTGCTATTATTCTCGTATTTGGTCCACTTGTAAAAGTTTTAAGAATGGTGGACAATGATGATAAAGCATAGATGAGATATCTATATGAAGCAATGGATCGAGCGAAGGAATCAATTAAGAAAAATGTTGATGTAAAACAATGTCAAAAGTGGTGGAATATAATCGATAAAAGATGGGAAAGACAATTACATCGACCTATTCATGCAGCAGGTAATTTTTTTAATTATTGCACAATTATAAAAGTACATATCATGTCAATATTTCTTTGAATTATGAAATTGTTTTATGTTATTTTCTCAATCCTCATATAGAGATAATGCAACAAACAATGATGAGGTTTTAAATGGATGGACAAACGTTCTTGAAAAAATGGTACCTGATATTGCTATGCAAATTTAAATTTCAAAAGAGGTAATAAACAAATTATTAAACTACTCATGATTCTTACTATTATGTTTAGCGCAAAGAATAACTTGGTTTATTATGGATGATATAGAATGAAACTTGATGTATTTGGTTCTGCAAAAGCGAAACGTGGAGTTAAGTCGTGTCTTCCAGCTATGTGGTGGTCAATAATTTATAGGAAAGCTGCTCCAAATTTAACACGCATAACTACGCGTATTCTTAGCTAAACAGTTTCTTATTCAAATTGTGAAAGAAATTGGATAACATTTGCAATTATTCACACGAAGTTAAGAAACAGAATAAAAATGGAGAACTTAGAAAAACTGGTATTCGTACATTATAATATGCGATTAAGAGTACGACATGCTAAATGCCAACAAACAACCGACCAACTTATTGATTTAGATTACATCTTTCATGAGAAGGATCCACTTGCAGAATGGACTAGAGAAGCTGAGAATCCACTACTTGATAATGTAAGAGATAATCCTTGGTCGGACAATGATAATGTATCTGTAGAAAATACTGAAAATGATAGTTTATCAAATGATGATTCAGGTAATACTGGTGGTGACGGTATTGATTCTAGTGGTTATGGCTTTGGTTCTACTGTTGATGATTCTCAAAGACATATCCAAAATTATGAAGCACATGACTATAGTCGATGAAGAGATAGAATTTTGAACGTTGTACATGAAGATCAAGGGGATTATGATGGCAGATATACTTCTAACAATGTCCCGAATTTTAGGTATTCTACATCTGACTTTACCGGAGGTTACTCGCACTGTGGGTTAAATCAACTGTATGCCGCTGAGCCATCAAGTTGCCAAGATGACACCTCACCCTTTGATAATATGATAACGATATTTTTAAGTTCGAATCAGATACAGCAGTACGCTTTTTCAACATATTATAATCCGACACAAGATGAAGAGAGCGATGATCAAAATTTTACATGATGCTCAGAGAAATAGCTTTTGGTATTAAATTTTTATGTTGTATGTTTTGCAACTTTTATGTCACTTGAATAATTTAACATAATTGACTATCAGTGTTACATACATATTTGAGTATTTATAACAAAAATGTACTGAAATTCATAAACCGGATTTAAAATGTAATTTCCAGAAATCCCGAAACGGAACCGGTTTTTTGAATTTTTCAGATGACCGGAACGAAAACGGAAAGCAAAACTTCGAACCTTGGTTTTGACAAAGAAAACCTGTTCAATTTTATGTTTCCCGTTTAGCTCCAAATCTGAGTAAAATTTTAAGAACATGATTAGCTATAAGAAAATGTAGATCTTGGAAGATAGTACTTCATGTAATGTGACAAAGATTCGTACTTGTTTTGTGATCGTGCTGGACTCGACAATAAGTTGTGTACCTTTAAATTCCTTTTTCTCTTCTGCCTCTATTTTGTTGGGTTAGCGGTTTAATGGCGCGTACGGTTGATGCATATTAGATATTCTACTGACAGTTAAAGTTTTACGATTTATTATGTCACAGTTAGAATGCCTAAATTCAAAACAATCTTCCGATCCCATTAAGCTGTTAAACAATATATCAACCATGCCATATCCATTGTCCTAACATAGTATTAGAGTACGGGCTACTGATTTGAAGTTGAGGTGGTAGTGAATAATGGAACAATTGTTTGTACATTTAGCAAAAATGGTCTGAAAAAATGAGTACATGGTGAATACAAGTATTGTACCTTTTTGGATATGTCTATCATCTTTCCTACGCTCCGTTTAACTAAGCAAGCAGCATCCTTATCAAAAACTATCACAGTTTCGCAACTAGTATGGCCAAAAACTTCCATTTCCAAACGATACCTATTCGCAGGTAAATGTTAGTAAGTTAGTGTAAAGTGGTAGTCAGATCGAAGTAGGAATACCTCTTAATAGGGTTGGCAACATGGTTGTTGCATTTAGGGCATGTAAAATAGGTTGCTTCTTTTGTTACAATCTTCCTACATACTGGGCGGAGAGGTAACTCCATCCAGATGATGTGTTAATCTTCATCAAAGTTGCATTAACTGCAAACTTCTTACCCTTCTAACATAGCAGCAAACAAAACAGTTAGTATAATATTTGCAGTACTATAGCAGAAGAAATAAATGTGGTCTAATTACATGGCAATCGTTAGCTCTAATATCTGCTAACATATTTGTTATGTTACTACGAATTTCATGATCATCCTTTGTTGGATCCGTTGTTCACTGATGCTCAATAGTTATTATTGAATTTCCACCAGATTCCGTGATACCTCAAAGTTAGCCAATAGTGTTAGTAATTCGTCAGGAAAAATGTAATATATAAGACAATATAAGTTTACACTCAGTAAACCTGGGAATACAATTTGCTATGTCTAGATAATCAATATTTATATACAGTTGAGTAGTATTGGTGGATGAAAATGTAAACTGTCCTAAAAAAATGATTATGTATGTTGGTTTATAAAAACTTGGTAAACGGTAATTGAGTATTTAAAAATTACCTTTAAAAAGTTTTACTATCATTGTGGTTGTTAGGTGTGACTCGCATTATATTAGAGTGGATGAAGCATGCATACATACATACATATAGAGGATTGATAGCATATAACACAAGGGATACCTTTTGTTATAACAATTGTTGCCATAAAAACATATGTGCTGTAAGGGAGATGTAGGACTATTCAATCATGACGATGGCACCAAAAGATCTTCGTTGATCTTTGCCCCTTCTACACTAAATGAAGTGCGTGTATAGCAGAAGATGTAAGGGGTGCCAATAAAAATTCTAACATGATACCAGAGCCGATGGTTCGAGAAGACCAATATGGTGCAACGTTGACCTAAGTATGCACCAATATGTGAATTGGGCTCGGGATTCTCATTAAGAAGAAGTTATAAGTTAGAACGCAGCCTGCTCCAACCGTAGAAAATAGGACTCTTTGTAAAACAGTTTGGTCCAACTGCTGGAAGGTTGTAGCGACCTAATCTAAATCGGTGGAGTTGTTAGCGACCTTATCCAATTGTTTGAGGATTTTGTATAACATTAAGTTGAATTGAGAAAATGCTCACTAAGGTGGAGATCTGTTAGGTGTGGCTCGCATTATATTAGAGTGGGTGCGTAAATTGAATTATGATTAGTCGCACATCGTAAGATATACTAAAAGAAATGAGCATATATACGAGATTGGTAGCATGTAACAACAAAGGATTCATTTTGTTACAACAATTGTTGCCATGAAAATATGTGCTGTAAAGGGGATGGTAGGGCTATCCAATCATGACGCTGGCACCAAAAGAGCTTCATTCAGTGGTCTTACCTCTTCTACACTAAATGAAGTGTGCGCATAGTAGACCGGGGTGCCGAAAATTTTCAACGTGTTATCAGAGCCGATGGTTCGAGGGGACCAATATGATGCAACGTTGACCTAAGTATGCTTCAGTATGTGGATTGAGCTCGAGATTCTCATTAAGGAGAAGTCCTAAGTTAGGACGCGGCCTGCTCCAACCGTGAAAAAGAGAACTCTTTGCAAAAGAGCTTGGCCCGACTGTTGAGAGGTGGCGGCGACCTAATCTAAACCGGTGGAGGTGTTAGCGACCTTATCCAAATGATTGAAAACTTTGTATAACTTCAAGTTGAATTGAGAAAATGCTCGACAATATGAAAATCTGTTAGGTGTGGCTCGCATTGTATTAGAGTGGGTGCGTAGAGTGGATTATGATTAGTTCCACATCACAAGACATTCTAAAAGAGATAAGCTTGTATATGAGATTGGTAGCATCTAAAAAGAAGTGATTTCTTCTGTTACAACAATTATTGCCATGAAAATACATGTGCTGTAAGGAAGATGTAGGGTTTTTCAATTATAATGCTGGCACTAAAATGATAGATGCGAGGGTGCCGAAAATTTTCAATAGAGGTGAATATTAGCGAGGTTGGTTTGTTATCTGATTTAGTACTGGGCACATCTATTAGGTTTGTCATGTCAGCCACCGAGTAGGATACAGTTTTTACACTGTTTAAAGAATTACAGGAACTTAATAATACGAAAATAAGTAAATTATAACATTAATAAGGTTTATATTATGAACCTTCCAGTGCAAATTGTTAGCTCTCTTTGATGTTTGACATCTCGTCCTAGTTGTGAGTTGTAAAACATCTGAAATGATTATTAGCACTTCGGCAATGTCTGGAAATTTTGAGAAAAAAAGAGTAAAAGCAAAGTATTATCAAATGTATTGTAAATGCATATGGTTAATTTTAATAAAATAGTACACGATAACATGGAAACAATATTACCTGCAAGTTGAGTCACCTTATCTATTGGTTGAGCGAGACTGTCATCATCGACAAAACCAAACTTATATTTTGAAATGTTGTACATTGTAGCCGGTAGCCTCTTTACTTGGGTATCTCGATGGAAGAAGATCATCAATTCCTCATCGATAGCACGATACTTAGTTAGGCAGGGTAGACATTGAAAGATTCAATCTTGTATAAGGATTGTTCTTCAAACTATTGGCATATTGTCCACCAAACTCTTTGGAACCAGGGCATGTTTTTAGTTACCCTATGGTAAAATATGTTAGGACTAATTTCTAACACAAATGTGGACCTGAAATTACTGTTAAGTAGACCAGGCTGTTTCAAAATTTACATTTACATCAAGCGGCTGAAGATTTATGGAGTAAACCTCTTTTGCTTTCGAAATTGAATCCCATATTCTTGACACTCTAACATTGATGCGATCCCAATTAGGATTGGGAGTTTAGTCAAAGTCTAATAGAGTATTATTGGCCATGCCCATACCTGTCAGAAGTAAAAGAAAATCAGTTAAAACAGAAAAATATACAGTGGTTAAAGAACAGTAGGATTTGCAATGAAGACTAATGTATAATATATAGATTTCCTTTCCAGTATTTGAGACAGTAACATGTTTGTAAAAGAAGTAGAACATATTATAGTTCAGTTCATGAGAGAGTAAGAGACAAAGTAGGAAGAAGTAGACGGTGTTCAAATTCTGAAGTACCTTTGGAGAAGGGCAAAGTGGAAGTGAAAATTGATTGCCTGAGATATGGTTGTATCGTACGTAAGGATAGAATTATTTATGGTGGGAAGTTGGAGTACACAACTACCGTGCAAGACAAAAACCGACTGTGTTAGTGGGGGTGGAATTAATTAAAGTTGTAAAGCAAAAGGGCAGAAAGTATTACGTAGAAAATTTGTATACTGATTGATATAAAATCTTGTGAAGTTTAAAAGGTTAAAAAACGAGTCAATAATAACAGCCGTAAAATTTTCAAAGTTTTCCACAATATAAAGTAAATCATGTATCCTTGCTATTATTCAGGTAGGATGAGTTGATAATGAGAATAGTGGATTTCCTAGTAATGTGTTCAAATTAGTATAACTATTTAAACTGAGTAACATGACTAAGTTATGAACTCACCTGTTACTTATGTAACATAGTATATTGATGGTGATGAAAGTGGATTTTAGCGGCGCTTGACATAGTAGAAAACACATATCATTTTCGCAGAATATTTTTTTTAATAAGGATTGAATTATTATTATGCGACTTTTGATTTAATTATCAATGAATCCAGTCCATTTTGTCTCTCAGGAGGATTAAGAAGAAATAGTGTTTGAAAATCTGAAATGTACAAAATCAGGAATAGTAAAAAGTACAAATTAGGACCTTTGCCCAGTATTATAAAAAACATGTATATTATTATTTAGGAGGAATTAATTTAAATGACCAAGATTTGTATATTTTTTGCCTCAAGAATACGACCTCGATATTTTTGCCACAAGGACAAACATTTTTCTAAAAATTATTCATAAGGACAAACATTTTCCAAAATTATTAATAAGGACAACAAAACTGCTATCGAGCTAAAAACTGCTACCTAAAAACTGCTACCGATAACTACGAACTGATACCTAAAAACTGATACCGATAACTATGAACTGATACCTAAAAACTACTATCAATAACTATAAACTGATACCCACAAAGAGTTGTCCTTCAGGATAAAATATTGAAGGTCTGTCCTTAAGGCTAAAATGCTGTTAAATTTTGTCCTTAACAATAATTTCCTATATTATTTATTTGGATAACCTTATCCAGACAGTACATAAAAAAACAGTGAAGAGTTATTTTATTAAAATAATGAATGTACAAAGGGTGAAGTTAAAACCTTCCAAGTACAGACTATGTACAGTGCAGAAGTCAAACACAGTACACATATAATTTTATAGTAAGTCAACGCTATAAAAGCAAAACAGTGTTCGTTGGCGATTGTTGGGAGAATGAGGGGAAAGTATAGAAAACTGCATATCATCATTTTTTTGTGGGCCCCCTTGAGCATACTATGAGTCCATGCTAAGGATCTAAATGTCAGACTGGAAAAAAAAATACAATGTACGGAAGAGCTAAGAGGCTTCACTATCAAAGAATTCAAAAATGTGGAGTAATACCTATAATTGTCAAAAATTAGGTCAGTTAATTGATAGACAATTGAATGGAAACAGTTGGAAGTAGATCTACTATAGACTTTCATAGGTAGTTAATAACTAAACAAATAGTGATTGAGTAGAACAAGATGGTGTGCATAGGAAACAATAACAAATGATACTGAATAGAAGGTAGGATGATACTGCATAATAAATGTAACACATATGGTATTGCAATAAACTGCAAATAAGTATTACTAATACTATAAACCGATGAAGAACAACATACAAGTAAATCATATGCCGGTCATTTAGCTTTCATGGTGCACCAAATCAGCTTCAATACCATGATTAACTGAATGGATTACTTGCAGCAGAATAACTGGATGATTAAAATAAGTTAGTAAACGTTGAATGAGTTGGAAATGCTTTAAGTTACTGGGGTATAACAAGAATAAAAAAGCTTTGTGTACCAGTGGCATAATTTTTTTTAAACCAGGCTGGTTGTAATGTCGTTGTTGAAGCAATTTGAAGATTTTAGCTTGGAAATCGAAGATAGAGGGAGTTGGGTTTCATTTTTCCGTTTTCTGGTTAGAAGGAGAAGAGAAGATAAAATGAACCTACTGGAAAACTCCCTTCTCACTAGGGGTGGGCACGGTCGGTTAACCGATTCAATCGGTTAATTTTTTCGGTTAACCAAAAAATTGTGGCGGTTCGGTTAACCGGTCTTCGGTTAATTATGGCAATGGTTAACCGACCGAACCGATCAAAATTAACCACGGTTAACCGATTTATTTAATCGGTTAACCGATTAACATGAATGGTTAACCGTTTATGTCAAATGGTTATAAAACTACAACATATACACACACTAATAAATGTAGTTTCAAACTTCAATAATTCAGTTCATACGTTAGTAATACTTAATACTTCTATGCATGCATTAATACCTGATGCAATACATTACAAGCATCATTAGTTCGTACATTACAAGATCACAATTCATGCTTCATACTTCAGTCCTTAGTTCATACTTTAGTCCTTAGTTTATACGTTACAACTTACAAGCATCATTAAATATTCATAATTACTACATTACATTAGTAATTCAGTCCAATTTCAACAAATAGATAATTTAGTAATTCATTACATTAGTAATTCAGTCCAATATACGGTTGGTCGGTTAACCATGGTTAACCGATTGAGCAAATTTCATTAACCGTTAACCGAACCGAAAATGTTCGGTTATGGTCGGTCGGTTAACCATTACGTTGGTTAACCGAATTTATCGGTTAAGTCGGTCCGGTTGATGTCGGTTAAGTCGGTTTAGTCGGTTAAATGCCCACCCCTACTTCTCACTATCTCATTACCAGGCTAAGAGCTAATGGGCCAAAGGACCCTAACTTAAAAGAAAAGATAAATTAGCCCAAGGTAAAATTCAACACTTAACACAAAATGCACATATCCATACTATATTACAAAACAAAGATATTTTCTTCCAAGTTTTCACTCAAATGAAATATGTAAATTTATATACGTACTGAATGAAATATTTTTCATCATATAAAAAGATTAATTTTTATTTTTTAAAATATTTTTATTATTAAAATCATCTATTTCACAATAATACACAATTTTCACCAAATAAATGTAAAAGTCCACATTTTTAACTTCTAAAATTCAAAAAAATAAATCATTTTCTTACTTAGAAAATATTTTAAACCATTTCCAAACTTAATTTATAGGAAAAACATATTTTTAAACCAATTTCTGCCTTTTTATTTAATAAACCACCCTTAAAAATCAAGTACTTCTTTTAAAAATTATTAAAAGAAGCAGATGGGTAATAATTAATATAATTATTGCATTTTCTCCAAAATAAAGTCATTTTATTTATTTAAAGCATATATTCCATTTATTATCACTCCAAACAAAATAAAGTTCTAAGCTTTATTTACACAATTTAATTCCAATTTTATTGTTTATTCCAAATAAACAATTTAATTTCCCCAATTTTAATTTAATTTACAATATTAAATTATAATTACCATTATAATTTAATATTGACATGTAATCTCCAAACCAGAATTTGTTACAAAGAGTATGCCAATAAGAGGCATCGGTCTCTTTAACAACCAAACGTCATTTTACACAACGGTTGATTCTTTTACATTTCGAAAACTATTCATATTTGATATCAAAATATCATATTCGCTTCAAAGTCAAATCCATTTGGAAATCATCATATTTACTCAAAATATACCGTATCATTTTTGCCTTAGTATCTCGATTTCGCTTCCAAAATTGTTCCGAATTTCAATTTAGGTTATAACTTTAATTTAACCTCATTCGCATTTAAATCCAAGATTTAAATATTAACATTCCACCCTTGACCACTTTGAATTTTAAGAAAATAGTTTGAATAGTTTCAAATAACTTAAATAGTTAAAATAGTTTAATAGAAAATAGTTTGAGTATTGAAAATGGTTTATATAGTAAAATAGTTTGAGAAATCAAAATAATTTGAATATTTAAGAAGATAGATTTTAAATAGTTAATACTAAAATAATTTATTTGAAAATAGTTTCAAAGTCAAATCGGTTCACTTTCCAAATTTCTCAATTCAGTTCCAAATTCAATTTCGATTTCAAGTCGAATTTTTCTTCAATTCCAAATTAATTCACTTTCAATTCCAAATTAATTCAAATTCCAATTCCAAATCAATTTAAATTCCAATTTAGAATTAATTTAAATTTCAATTTCAAATTAATTCCAACTCTAATTCTGAATTAATTTAAATTCCAATTTCAATGACTCCAATTCGGAATTAATTTAAATTCCAATTTCAAATTAATTTCGACTCCGATTCCAAATTAATTTAAATTCCAATTTCAAATTAATTTCCACTACAATTTCAAAATAGTTTAAATTCCTCAAATTAATTTCAACTCCAATTCCAAATTTAAACCATTTCGATATCTATTCCGAGTTTGATTTCCAAAATATCAATTCAAAACAGTTAAATCAAACTTCCTTCAATATCCAATTAAAAATCTAAATATTCAAATATAATTAAATTATGAGCTCAATTTCGAAATATCGTTTTATATCACTTTTACTTGGCAAAATTCAAAGTTCGAATAAAAGTCCAATCTTTTAAAATAAATCGATTTCTAACATTCAAATCATATTTCACTTATAACTTCAAAATCTCAACTTTGATTAATTAAACAATCCCTGTTTCAAATTTAAATCTCAACACTCCAAGTTCCAATTCGAAAATAATTCAATTTCCATAAATTCGATTATTGTTTCTTAACTCCTTATCATTTAAATAATTTCAAATCAAAATTTTAAATTCATTTAATTTAACCAATCTGACGTCCGTATATAATTCTCTATCCTATGATCAAGTGAATCAATTATTTCAATTTAATTACAGATGGATATATATCATTTCAATCCAAAATAAGCACCATAGGCATATATCATTTCAATCCGTTTCTTAATTTATTTGAAATAATTCAATTTACAGTTTAATATACTATAAATAATATACAGGATGGTAACATGATATATCAAAATAAATAAACATCCAAAATATCAACCAAAAGCATCCATCACAACCAATAATCCAAACAATCAATAAAATTCACAACAACTTCATAATTATCAATATCGGGTATTATACGGAAAATTAAATTCTAATTCAATTTAACTGTCAATTCAGTTTCTATCATTTAATTCAGATGTCAATGTAAATGTCAACTAAACTTATCAAACAATAACCGATAAATTCTAGTCACTTCAACATAAAAAAATTATTTCAGTCAATTGTGAGTGTATAAATAGTCACCTTTAATTTGAAACTGAAAAATATTTCTAGCTTCAAATAAATTTCAAACCAACTCTGTGACGTAGCCATTGTCGATACGATTCCAATGCCACTTGTTTCGTCCGAATCGGACGTTGTACGAGTAAGTTATGCAATTTTTAATATACAATAATTTCAAACTTTATTAAACATAAATAAATAAAAAACGTTACCAGCTCTGTCTCTCTCGTGCACGAACTACGTACAGGCCGAGACCCATTGCAAACACGACCACCTTTCAAACGCGCACGTAACCCAGCCACCGGAGATCAATCGGCACCCATTAACACGTGTGAATCGACCTCATGCGCCTCCGCCCCAAACGCCTCCAACTCCGCCGTCATCATTCATGTTAAATCAAGGAAAAACGCGCGTGACTTCAAAACCCAACTCTGGCGAATCCGTGACATAATAGCATAGATCAACCGTATGAATTTGAAGAGCTCGCCGAGATCTACAAGTTTCATGTTGGAAGTTTCTAATTTCGATGAACGGATCGAAGGAAATTAAGGAGGGAAGTTGGTGAATTTTAGGCTACTGGAAGTTAAAAACTGCGGCCATAAAATTGAACTAGGTTTTTCCAGAATAAAATAATAATATTTCTCGATATGCATGCCGTATTTATATAGTTAGGTCCAAAATCGTCTGAATTCCAATGGAGGCGTGACGCCTGACATTTTTAATGTTTTATCTCTATTTCGAACACAATGGAACTAGTTTCGAGGCTTACTTCGATCGTATGTGGAAGATATCTTTTCAAATTCAATTTATTTTATCGAATTGCTTAAATTGATTTCTAAGCGTTTCAAGCTTGTCCAGCCAAACGACAAGTCCGATTGCTACGAAACTTGAAATCCTACAATAACTCACTATTACGGATCCGATGAAACTGGTTTCGTTGAAATATGAGGAAGTTGCAAAAATGGCTATTTTTACTTGTTAATTAAATTTTAAAATTTTCAATTTTTAATTATTCACATTTAAATCCAGTTTTAAATGTTAACCATCTTCATTCATATTTAAATAAAATTTAAATAAATTTTCGATGTCATTTTCATTCTCATTAAATCCAGAATTCCACTATTTAAAAAATCTCCAATATTAAATTTAAACAATTTAATTATCCAATAAACCACTATTAATAAATCATTAAATTTCAAATAAATTTTAGTTATCAACATTATTTTATTTCTATCTAAATAATTCACATTCCTTATTTAACTGCAGCTATTGATTATAAACACCATCGATATAAATAATTCTCAAACTTCCAAAATTATTTATTTCAAGATTTATTCAGTTTCACATAGAATAAATACAATAACAAATCATTAAATTTTATTTTTAACTATTTTTATTCCATAATTATATTAAATTAATAATTTAACATAGTTAAAAATACAGGTCGTTGCAGTCTTCCATCTTAATCTCTCCTTTCCAACAACTTCAACAGACACATCTTTAAGAGTACTAACTTCAAACATGTTTCTAGCCATATGAAATACCTTAGCCAGTTTGTTATATTCATTGAACATAGCGATTAAATTTGTAATTATTTGTTGATCCATAGAACGCCTATTAGACAATCCAAGGACCTTGATTTTGTTGGTAACCTCATTAGCTGTATCATAAATATAAAGCTAAGCAAACTTGGCTTGCCCATATGTTGGCAGCATAAAACCAATTTTATGTTAATTTTGTCTATTTATCTGAAATACATAAGGTCCCAGACCAGTATTGACGGAATTATCTATACGACCACCCATCGACTTAAATGCAAGCATAAAGTTGTACTCACGTATGTTCTCTTTGAAATTAGAACTATCAAGACCACTATTCTAATCAAGAAAATGTTGTAAATATTCAAGGCATTTTTTATATTTTGGTAGTTGAATCTTGCCATTTCTACAACAAATGGAAAACTCAGGATTCAATGCTGTTCTTAACTTTTTGTTTCTTTCTTCATACCAAACTGTTGCAAACATGCATAGGTAGGACCATAAGTCCATGGTTCAAACATTTTTCCTATTCCAAAAGGGTTCTAGATATAAATGTATATAAGGTTAAAAAAATAAGAAACACACACTTGCACCGTTGGTGGTATGATTTTGAAAGAAGTTTGGTATGTTCCGTCGAGCTTGAAATTTATCGAATGGACCTGAAAATACATGTTTTACTATATCAGCGTATAAAACTTTAACATTAAATTTGAATGAAACCATATCTAGTATCAATCCTAAAATAGCAAGAATAAGGTCATGTGAAATTACCTGAGGCCGATCTATCAAATAAGGTTCTACGTGTAGTCTATGCTCTAACTTGTACAATTTCCTTTTCCTTTGTCATTAACAGAAATTTATTAGATTAGATGATGTACACCTAATCTGTGAATCAACTAATTCTTCTACAGATTTGAACTACCGGTTTTTCCACCCTGTATTATATTCGTATTTGTCCTACTGGATGAAGATATGACATTTTCACCATACGACTGTTGTCTCACATCATCTGCTGACAAAGTAGATCTATTTCTTTTCTGCTCCTTAATTGAAATCCTTCTTTGAGCTTTAGAATTCTTACCAAATTCGGTACTGTCCATATTTGATAACGAAAAAGTCATGTAAAAGAGGTGAAATGTTGTAAACAGTGTTGCATAGTGGATAGGTTTGACTATGCTAACAACTAATTTAACTTACAGACCGATCGATTTCGCAACAGCATCATACTCAAGTAGACAGAGGAAGTTATCGAAAGGACATGTTGTTATTTTTATATATGGTGTAATCGTTTATTCAGACAATGGAATACAAAAGAATTTTACAATGTGATAACCAATTATATACGCTAACAAAGTGGAACAAGATGATTTATTGTTTAAAGCTTTAACGTAACCGGACCAAAACATCCTATTCAAATGTTAATAAATAGAGTGGTAGAGTGTTAAATATAAGGTCTATGTTTACAGAAGGAATTAGTTGAACTCACATAGCACGAAAAATACTTTGATATCAGTCTATTGTACCACTTTTTAGGGAGCGCCGGGAAGTGGCAATTTCATCCAAATCAAGTTTAAGGAAAAGATGGAATGTAAGAGAATGCAAATTAACATCCAAAAGATATTGTCTTGTGAAGGCTCATGACAAACAATTTTTGGCTCTACGTAAAAGGTAAATGCATTACACAATGATCCAAACTGATATCTGTATATATTGAAATAAAATAAATCGTTCTTCCCATTTTCATAGTATAATAGGAAATAGAGGGATACTTATACCATATGGCTTTGCGTGAAGAAAAAACAGGTTTACTTGTTGAGTTAAAAATTAGACATCACATGGACCGCAGTTTATAAGCAGACATAAAAATGGGGCATCATATACAATGCAGGTTTTATGCGAACATATCACAGAATAAATTGGATTTGAAGAAGAAAAGGGTGTTGTCATATATTTGGTCTTATAATTTTAAATGGTAAAAATTCTACATAGAATTTGACATTAAAAACACTAATTTAAGCTGTTGAAAAATAGGAAATGAGAAGCAGATGATACTACAAAGGAAAAAAAATGGTGAACAAACAGTGAACCACTGCGGTGGGTGATAATCAACTATTACTACAGTGACATCACTAACGTTAGGGAAATTGCTAAGTGAGAATGCATGTAAGTGCAAATATTTAAAGAATGTTAGAAGTGCCTTTTCTATATCAACTCATTCTTAATAATGACACGGGCACCACTGCTTAATATGTTACGGAGTGAGGCTGAGAGGAATGAAGTAGCAGATCAATAACTTCTCAATTGACAGTGCCTAGATCCCTCCAGCAAATGGAGTAGCAGAAAGGAAGAATAGGACAATTCTTGAAATGGCAAGGAACATGCTCAAAAGTAAGAGGTTGCCAAAGGAATTTTGGGCGGAAGCTGTGGCATGTGCGGTTTATCTATCAAACCGATCTCCAATAAGAAGTGTGTGGGAAAAGACATCACAAGAAGCACGAAGTGGAAGGAAGCCTTGTATTTCCCATCTAAGAGTCTTTGGAAGCATAGCTCATGTACATGTACTAAGACGAGAAGCAAAGCAAATTGGATGACAAAAGTGAGAAGTATATTTTCATCGGTCAGTACAAGAAAATCTTTCATAAACAGCAGAATTGAACAGCGTTTAAACGCTTGCTGCTGTGGCAGGCCTTTTATTCGTCGATATAAATAAAGTACACGCTGTCATTTAACCTAATTACTAAGCAGGAACAAAACGCACCATTTATTTCCCGTCCCTCCAAATACATTCCAATCTAATTTTATTTTTTATCCCCAAAACACTATACCATTTCTCAAACCAAAAATCCTCACTGATTGTCTCCTTCAAAAAGCTGATTCGATAACCCTAATGCGTATTCGTCCTTCAAAAACCCTAAATAACTTTGATTGACTGGAATTAGGGTTCATCAGTTTTCTTGGATTTTATTTTCGTGGAGATTAAGAAAATCGAGTCCCACAGATTTCTTCGGCTGCATCGCCAATATCAGTAAGTGCAACTAATCCTCTTCCATAAAATTATAGAAACTGTAAAGTCTTTTTCTTTGAATTGGCTTATCAACATTTCACGATTTCATCAGTAACTTGATTTTGTAAAGAAACCTGATTGCCCTCTTTTACTTTTAGTCAACTCGTAACTTGATTTAGTAAAGAAACCTCAGATCTCTTCTTTTTTTTAATCTGATTTCAATCACTATTTGTTATATTTTCCTAAAAACAATTTTGGTTAAGTTATTTATTCTTATTTTATCAAAACAGATATCATCCAAGGAGGTTTACTGTCTATATTTATTCTTAGTCATGACCTTTTTCTATGGTGAGCATGTAATGTGAATGTTCGCAAGCCTAACCGAAAGAAGCATTTAAAACATCACTCGAAGGTGCGTAGAAATTAAGTCCCTAGCTATCATGTTTAAGTTGATATTATGCATACTATCATGTTTAACCATTGCTAAAACTTTGAATTTAGATATGTTTATAGAATATACATAAATAAATATTAATTAGTTCATGTATATGCATCTGGGATTACTATGATAGCTGCATATTACACTCTGAAAACAAATCTTCATAATTGTTTAGTTGTAAACAACTGACTCCATTTTTTTTGGGTGTTACTCATACATCCTAGATAACAGCTTGATTTCTTCATGTAATCTATTAACCCTTTCTCTGTAATTTTGTAAAAGAAAATGATCTTTAGCTTCTTTTGTCTCATACTAACTAGTGTTTGGAGGTAGTTGTAAATTTAATGGAAAATATAAAGTTTGATATTATTATTCACTTAATTCGCTTAAATGCTTTTGTTAACCTTTTGATTTTCTAGTTTGGTTATAACATCAAATAAGCTAAAGAATCAGGAAGCAAAGAAGAAAAAAGGAATTTTAGTTCTATTTCTATTGTTTTGACTGTTAGACTAAGTAAATAAATAGAATTATTTACAGTGAACTGCATTTTTTCTAAGTTGTACCTTTTTTTTTGTTTCAGTTACCTTGTGGATATGTTATTTATATATGACATTTGGAAACATACTTGACATTTTCTTAGGAAAATCATGTATTAGCAATTCATAGTGGATAGTAATGTTTAACTAAATTTATATAAGCTATGAACAAGTAGTTTATATTTCTAATTTCTCCATGTTAGATAAAGTGTACTTTATTTTTCAATGTTACTTAATTTGTGAATGTAAAGTATTTGGATATATCTCTATAACTATGTATTAAATTTTTAGGTTATACCAATTTTATATACATTCATGAATAAGTGGTTTATGGAATGAACATATAGATATTAAATGACATGAATTCGATATTGCCTTACTCCTCATATTTTCATTTTAATCTATGAATGAATCATGTGGTTGGTGGTGAGCTAAATATCAAGTTCTCATATTCTTAGTAATCTATTCAAAAAATTTACCTTTATTAGAAAATTTGGATTAATATATAAGTTTTAAATATTTTTGTAAAACATAATAAATTTCTTTAATTTTCAATTTTTTTGAAATTATCAATTATTTCATTAACTTTATGACTTTTTCCCCAAATTTTGAAATAGTTGAACATTTGTGAAACATCACCATTTTTTAATATTTTTCAAATTTCATATTTTAAATAATATAGAGAATTTAAACTCCTAAAATGTGAAACATATGCTAAAATTAGCAACCTTCTTGAAAAAATTGGTTAAAAGTATTATATATTGTTAAGAACTATATAAAATTAGTTGAAAATGACTGAATTTGGATACCTTAACTTGGTTGGATGGAAGATCATCATCATTTGCTGGTTATGCAACTACTCGATAATAACCATCTTAACTTGGTAGATAACCATTGTCCTCTCCAATTAACCATTCTTTGTTGCTAACCGATGAGAGGAACATAATGGAAAATTACAGTTAGACTTTTGGTTTTCTCCTTCGTGGCTCAAAGACAAAGTAGTAAAAGAGAGAACGAGTTTTAAGTTTTCAACAACTCAAACTGCATGTTTTCCTCAATTTCGTTTGAAACTCACTCAAGCATTTTTACTCCAAAACTTATACTATATGATTGGTACCTAGAGTGCAAGTTAGCCACTTCCGAGTCTCCTTAATAGATAAAAGGCACTTTAAAATAATTCAACGCGTATGGAACATGTTTACCACATTTATCAGTCAAATGGACTAAAACGAGGGTGGGGCGAGTAACTTCACATAGGCATTTTTTCAGCAAAATAAAAATAGGACCTCCAAAGATTATGGATATCGTTTAATTTATTATGTACATTCTTTTTACTTTTCAAATTTCAATAGCCCATTTTCATCATAGTAAATAATATATATTAATAAGTGAAGTGCATAGAATAACACATAACCGAAGTGCATATTAATAATTGTTATAAAGTAGCAGGAAAAGAAACCATTGTTATTAAGTTGCTAGTCCAAATATTTTCACAATATGACATGATACCATTCTACAACCTATCAGTATTTGCATGATAAGTACATGAGAGTATCCAACAAATTGTTGTGCTATTATTTTGAACACTAAATCAAAGGTAGCTTTGTAGATGTGGTCCATTTGATATGATTTAGTTTCATATTCAAAATGGGATGTCTATACTTTTACCAGGCTATGATTTCAATTGGGGATGATTCATCAACAGCTGTAGTGCACTCAAAACTAGAAGAGCGGGTAGTAATTGTGGTGTGTGTCATGGATACTGGTATAACCTATGTGCAATAAGAGAGAGAAGGATCAGAAAGGATACTAGTTGCATGTGTGCACGTTGTCGTGCGCAGATAAAGGGCTTAATTAGTTTGATGAAGTTGATGCAACTACTAATGATGCAATAATCAAAAAGGTATATTGTTATTATGTGCATATTCTGATAAATTAGTTTGATTAGATAAACTTGCATATAATTTGCTGATGCTTATTCATATTTTCAAAGCCCATCAAGGAAAAAGGAAGTCAAAATAAAAACCCTCCCTCGATCAATGCTTTTGAACTTACCAGAACGTCCTCGTTTCTTGACCTCTCGGGCTTTTTTAAAGCAGAGGTAAATGTTATGTAACTACTGTAAAGAAATTTGAAAATAAGATAAAGTACTAACCATTTTTTTTATATTGAACATGTAGACTGTTTCAGAAAGGAAGATAAGGTTCACCTTAAATTATTCACCAAATGATCTATTTGAGAAAATTGAGAGAACTGTTGGAGAAATGGGATGTCAAATTAAAAAAGGACATGGCAAGGTATACTTCAATTCATATAAACAGAAAATGAAGAGTTCTTTGTTTCGTTCAGTAATGGATAACTAATTGTTAACATATAATACTTTGTAGTTAAAAGTTGTGCAACACAAAGATAGTTCATCGAGCCCGAAAATCTCTGTACCCCTTTCAATTACTGCAGAGGTAACTATTGTTTCTTATTGTCTATAGAACTCCATTACTGATAGTTTATAGTATGTCCGTATAATTATGTACTAAATAATAATATATATGATTGGTTAGGTATTTGAACTGGGTCCATCTCTATATGTCGTTGAACTAAGGAAGTCTCATGGAGATTCCTCGCTGTATAGACAGGTATCCAAACTGCTTAATTTTGTAAAACCTCGATGACAGTATTTGTACATCCATTATAGTTTGATTCTCTGCTGGAGTAGGATACCCGACAAAATTAATAAAATATCAATCAATATATATCAGTCAATTCTTGGGCAAGTTAAGTATTACAACTGAGTGTAGTTTGGGTGGGTAGTAGGGTGGATGGGTCTATGGGCTTTAGTTAGCCCTTTGTGCTTGATTGCTGTAAAAAAAAGACAACAGTAGTAGATTGTTGCACCATATATGTTGAGTGTAGTTTATATAGAATGCTTTAACCATATCTGTTGTTATATACTTGAATGAAAAATGAAATCAATGGTAATTTTATACTTTAAAACTTCAACATGAAATACTTTATAGCTTTTAGCTGAATTTCAAACCATTTGCAGTTGCATTTTTAGTTTGTGTACATTGCTTTTAGCCTGTCAAGGTGTCATAAATTCAATCTTGCCCTGTTAAATTAGGCGTCGATGTCATTGGTAAAGAGTTCTGAGCAAGAGGCACAACCTGTAAACGTCTAAAGAGCCTGGAATAAGAATTCTTTAATGTATTGGTCTACATTTTATTTATTCTAAAGCCTTTTATTTACATAATCCTAAGTCAAATACATTACCTACTTCAAAGAAATAAAGCTTTGAGCATTTACTCTTTCTCATATAAATATCTGAAACGTCCGTTAAAAGTTGTGGAGTATAACAACTTGAAAGAACAAAATCAACGGTAATTTTTTGTGATTTTTGACAAATTTAACAAACCATTTTTACACCAGGCTTATTCTAAAAGCTATATGCTTATTTACAGGATTTAACAAAAATAATAAAGTCAAGAATGATAAATATGTCGAGAATGACAAATATGGTAATATTTAATATAACTTCGAACAAAATTATGCAATAATTATGTGGTAGTAATCGATGATTACGATGATAAGATCATAATTCACAATTAGAAGTATTATAATATTAGTAAAAAAAATCAATAAGCAACTGTTACTGCAGTTAAATATCCACGCTAATATTCACCATGCCCTTCAACTTTCCCATTACTACATAGTAAAAAGCCAGTTAATTATTATAATTATCCAAACTTTTCACCATGCTTTTCTTGTTGGCTTTTTTGATGCTTTTATGAGACTGTATATGATTCGGTACAAAAACATATGCAGTCTCTGAGGTCATTGTGCTGCTATTCTACTTTGTATACATTAAAACTTTCAGTTCTATCCTTGCTAACTGAGTTTTGGGTGATAATCCGATATATTATTACTATTAAGGAAATTGTTCTAATGAGATGTTTTGAACTGTAAACAATGATAATCTTTAACATACATGCACAGTATGGACGTATTCGAAATTTTTGAATATTAAACTGCTGGCAGCTTCAATGGATTCCTTGAGTAATTCTATTGTGTTATAGCTATTCCGCTTTGATACTTGTTCCTATTTGCATATTATTGTAATTTACATCTACGACTTAAATTTGGTGAAGGGGATAGTTGTTTATTCTGGTGGTAGAAAAATGAAGTGGCAGGTAAGTGAGTTTAATGCAGATATGAAGCTTTGGTGAACATGAAGAGGCAGTGGTGGTCAGGGGTAGGAGGCAACTGGTTGTAGAAGAAAGTTATACGCAGGCAACTGGTGGCAGTATATGACAGAGATGAGGAGATGGCAAAAGTATTTTAAGCAGTTTGGTGTTGCACTATGTATTGTTGAGGCAGTGAGAAGGAGAACGGTGACAGATGGGTATTTCTAAAGAGATTATGTAGTGAAGTGTGTTCAGGGTAGAACAGTGGTTTGTAGTTATGATGTGTTGCAGTTACACTTGTATGAGCACTTAGTTGCTGCTGTAAAAGAGGGAGTGGCAAGCAGTTGCAGCAAGGAATGGTAGTTAACAAGAGTTAATGTAGATAGGCAGTGATTGGTTGAAGTTTTGACGAGTGGTTGTGAACTGTTGTGAATGACAGAGATTGTTGATGGTTTGAAGTGAATTGTATATAACAGGTGCAAGTTGAATTGAAGTTGTATGGTGGCAATATGGATGATCGGAGTGTTTGATTGTTCAGTTGAAAATCAATGGTAGTGTTGTAATGAATTGTAGTTTGGTTTTGACGGGTTTGCTGTGAAATGTACGTTGCTTGATCAGCAAGTAGATGGGTAGTGGCTCTCGGTGTTGACAGTATGGTTGGTGTTAGAAATTGAAGTTTAACTATTAGAAATTAAAATTATTGAAAAGAGAGATGTTTGTATCAAATTGTATATAATGACACGAGTTGGGATTAAATGAAAATTATTTTCTACCTGACTATAGCTAATACAAGGTGTTTTACAGGGGGCGTCTAATTCTTAATGTGGAAAGTATTGCCAGGCCTGCAGTGATTCAGTGTTGCAGCTTCTAAGATTAAATAGCAGACTGGGATGTTGCAAAGTGATCAACCAGAGAGTTGTAGAAGGACAAACATGACGAGACACTAGCTTTCAGTCAGTGTTTGATTGCATCATAAAGACAGGTTAGGTGTGTTCTAACTACACTACAAGAAATCTTACTTTTAATTGCATTTATTAACAGTGTTTTGATGTAAGTATAGCCTAACTTTTTTGTACTCCGCTTTGTGTATTGATAATGACTACCATTGGAACAGCAATGCTAGATAAATTTGGTCCTTCCCTCTTTTTGATCACGGGACTTGAATTTGAATTCGACTAATTAAAGATTGTTGTATGCACAACTATAACCACATCATAGAATATCAACAAAAATAATTAACATGTTAAGATTCAGCTGCTACAATCTTTCAGTTCGTAGCCTGCAGCTACAACTATCACTTCTTATCATGTCACATCCTAGTTTTACAAGTGCAACTGTAATAGATTTTAGAGTAATAATAACCAACATTTATTACTGTATGATCTATATTTACATGCCTTGCTTTCCTGCTTTTGATAGATTTGACACTCATTTTTTTACTACTAGATACTATTTCCCAATCTTGTTCATTCCTCACTGCAGATTCCTGTGTCCAGCTACATTTTAAGAGATTCACTCAAGCTAAAGTTCAACTATGCGGATATGGTTGTTGGCATTTGGTGCGGACTTACTGTATTGATATTATATTTTTGTTTAACATATAACGTGTCTTTGTTTAACAGAATTTGTGGCAACTTGGTTTACTTTGTTATTTTTGTTTATGGATATTATTGAAACTTGGTTTATGGATGTCTTTTGTTTATTAATATTGTCTTAACTAGTTTATGTAACTAATTAATAGTTATTAGAACATGTTATATTTACTAGTTTCTTGAATATACTCAAAATATAGTTCTGGAATATTCAAAAATAGAGTGGAATATTAAAACTGTTATATAAATAGAAGACAACGTTTGATTAATGCTGTCAATGAAGAAACAACATCGTTCAATTCGTGCTGTAATTATCTTTAAATAGTCAATAACAGCGTTTAGTACATGTTGTCGAAATAGTTGATGATTCAATAACAGCGTTTATAAAAAGCTGTTGTAAACAGTTAAATAGAATTAAAACATCTCCGACATCATGTTTAAAAACGCTGTAAAAACATTATTGACAGCTTGTACGAAACGCTGTCAAAGTCATGTTTCAACAGCGTTTATCAAAAAGCTGTTGTAAGTTCTGTATATACGACAGCATGTCGTTATACAGCGTTTGAACTAACGCTGTTGTATCTTATTACAGCGTTTATCAAACGCTGTTAAAAGCCTTTTGTGGTGTAGTGGGTTATGACACCAACTCTAAAGGATACAAGCTCTACAATCCTGATACGAGGAGGATAATAATTAGTCGAGATGTTGTGGTTGATGAAGAAGGAGAATGGGATTGGAGATCACATAATGAAAATTACAACTTCTTCCCATACTTTGAAGAAGATGAAATACCACAACCAAGGATCGAGCAATTAAGGGAGGAGCCTACTTCCCCACTAGTTTCTCCTACCATAAGTTGTCAAGAAGATGAGAGCTTAAGTGAAAGGGCTCCACCCTTTAAAAGCCTTCAAGAAATTTATGAGGTAACAGAAAATCAAGACAATCTTACTCTCTTTTGTTTATTTGAGGATTGTGAGCCTATGAACTTCCAAGAAGCTTTGCAAAAGAAGAATTGAAAGAATGCTATGGACGAAGAAATCAAGGCCATCATGAAGAATGACACATGGAAGTTAGCCTCACTTCCAAAAGGACACAAGGCGATTAGTGTGAAGTGGGTATACAAAGCAAAGAAAAATGCAAAATGAGAAGTAAAAGATACACAGCGAGATTGGTGGCAAAAGGCTATAGTCAAAGAGCCGACATTGACTATGATAAGGTATTCGCTCCAATCGCTCGATTAGAAACTGTTAGACTAATAATTTCTTTAGCAGCTCAATATAGTTGAAAGATACGTCAAATGGATGTGAAATTTGCTTTCTTAAATGGAGTTCTTGAAAAAGAAGTTTATATCGAGCAACCACAAGGCTGTGAAGTCAAAGGAGAAGAAGACAAGGTTTTGAAGCTAAATAAGGTACTTAACGGGTTGAAACAAGCTCCAAGAGCTTGAAATGCTCGAATTGATAAGTAGCTCCAAGATAGAAACTTCATCAAATGTCCATATGAGCATGCACTCTATATTAAAATCCATAATGGTGATACATTGATTATATGCTTGTATGTAGATGACCTGATCTTCACAGGTAGTAATCCAAGCATGTTTCAAGAGTTTAAGAAAGAGACGACGAAAGAGTTTGAGATGACTGATGTTGGGCTCATGTCTTACTACCTCGGAATTGAAATAAAACAAGAAGATAAAGGCATTCTAATCACTCAAGAAGGCTATGCTAAGGAAGTTTTGAGGAAGTTCACGATGGATGACTCTAATCCAGTTTGCACACCAATGGAATGTGGAACCAGGTTGTCAAGGCATGAGGAAGGAGAAAAAACGGACTCAACACTCTACAAAAGCTTGGTTGGAAGTTTGCGATATTTAACGTGTACAAGACCTGACATTCTATATACGGTAGGAGTTGTGAATCAATACATGAAGAACCCAATAATAACTCGTTTGAAGGCAGCAAAGAGGACTCTTCGCTATGTTAAAGGCACAACAAATTTTGGATTGTACTACTCTATTTTTGACCGTTTATTGCCGTAACTCGCACAGATGATCGAATTGGCTCTGATACCACATTGTCAGGACCCGATTCTTCGACTTCCGAAAGTCGACATCAATACGTCCACTGTATCAACTGCCGAACAAACGAATGCCGAAAAACCAAACCATGAGGGTTAAAAAGAAGAGGTAGAAGAAGACAGAAAGAAAGAAAGAAGAAACAACAGAACAGAAACAATATCAGAATCTCACATATCGCAGGAGAACAACATATAATAGATAAATGAATAATCTTTAAAACAAAGAACTATATCAGTTATTACATCACATCACAACATCATCAGAGTACAACAACACTATACAACACAACAAAACAATGGACAGTTATACAAACATGTCCTTACAAGTGAATATACAGCTAAAAGATAATATCATATACAAGTAATACGTCTCACTATCCAGCTCGCCACTTGAGCTCCATAGCACTTCTGAATCCAGAATGACCTGATAACCTGGCTCTAGACTGCCCGTGTGGAAAATTATGAGCACCCAGAGTTTGGGAAGAGAACAATAAACTCCAGGTCAGTCATGGGACTGGTGTGAGAACTCAAAACAGTTATTTATCTTTTAAAACAACAACAACAAGGGATGTGAGAAATATCCGCAAAGCTTTTGGAAAATGAAACTACCATAAGGCCTCCCCGCACACACACAATGCAAACGCAGAATTGGAGGAGATTTCTCCTTATGATAGTCAAAGATGCTTACTACGCAAAATAAATCATTTTTGATATTCTTATTAGTGCATAGTGATGAAAGCATTTCAAAAATAGAATATTTATCTTAGCCAACATAGACATTTCGAACTATGCCTACTATAGCTACCATCTAAACAGTGGCAGCCACCATAAGTAAATGGTAGGTTATACAACTAAAACCGTACTGGGTTCGTATTGAGAATTGGATTTCCAACAAATGGTCAGGCTAGGGAACTTCCTACTGCCACATGGGATCGCGTCTGGCGGGACGTCCCGAGAACTTAACCAGCTCTCTGCCAACATAAGGCCGGGTTACCTTTGTAACTAGGTAACTACTACACGAATATGCCACCCCTCGGTCCTTTGGGACCTTTATCCGAGGTCCTTCGATCACAAAGCAACAACCACACAGAAAATGAGATTGGAGCAACCACATAGGTTAAGCATCAAGGATCCATACCTGACACCACCCTTTTCCAGAAGGAAATGACATACCCTAAAGGGTGCGACCCTCATAACCTTGCCGCATATTTCTGTTTTGACCATTTCCGAGGTATGAGGTCTGACGAAGTCTCATCTACAAAGCTACGCTTTTTCACAAATCCACGCTTTGATCAACAAATTATCAATAAATAATCATCACACAACAACACTCAGCCTGCCATAATACCAAATTGGGAGTATATCGCTGATAAGTTTCAACTACAAAACCTCTGAGCTTGTACGTCTCAGACAAGTGTGTTAAGCTAAGAGAATAAATTTTCCGCCACCAACAGAGATGTATTTGAAAGAAATCTGCTTTATATCTCAAAATGTAATGTCAAACACGTAACCATACAAGTCTGTTCCGGGTTCGAACAGAACCGAAGCCACTTCAAAAGAAGCCCTTGCAATCCGGGTATTCACAATCCCGATCGAATTTCCTATCACAAAGGAAATATCCATACCATAACTAACGGTGCAGAGACAATCGATAGGTCATCCTATCGTTTTCTCAAATACCCGGTCTTCACCACCGGTCTTCCATGCTATCCATTACGTCGTATCACTTATTCAGAATGGGTTATATGACACAAAGGTCCTCTCCCGGCTAATCTGAATAGTGAATGCAATATTTTTAAAACACATGGATATTGAGATTTCAATTAAGTCACAACTTATTACCCAAACCCTTTCTTTCAAATGGTTTAAACAAATTACCATTTTAAATCTTTAAACAAAAAGATTTACTTCACAAAATTTACCCAGTTTCACAAAGATTTATTCCCAGATTCCCGGATAAATTTCCATTTCAATTGGATTAACTCACTAAATCTTAAATCAAGATTTAACTTATAGCTTTCAAAACAATTCACAATTCAAGTCTTTTATAATATAAAAGATACACCATTTGAAATACTCCTTTATTTCAAGTCAAGTTCAACAACCTTTCCCAAAGATTAATTCATAGCCTTCAAAATAGTTTAATTCAAAAGTTACATTCTTTTAACACAAATGGGAATTTCTTTCCTTATGTGAAAGCTATTATTATTTGAAAACAGATAGTTTTAGTTTTGGGAAAAACTGATTATAATTTTTCATGAGTTAAAGCCACTCAAGTATAAACTTGGATTTAAATTTAAAATTTCCAAAACTATATTTTAAATGGTTAAAAACCCATATAAACACCTTTTTATAACTTGTACAATCTTTTAGACCATATTTCCCAAATCATTGAATTCAATTTCAAATATTGAATTCAATATTTAAATCAAATGATTTAAATTCCAATTTTTATTAAGTTATTTAAAATAACTCTTATTTTTTAAATTCATTTTCAAAAACTTTCAATTTCAATTCCAAAACTAATTTGGATTCAAAAATTCAATCTTTAGAATTGTCAAAAATCTGTGACTTAACTGATTTCCACGTGAAACCCACATTTTGTGTGTATATTGTGCAGTCCAAGGGCTTAACACAATAGTGCAACAACATTCAACCATCACAGATCAAAATATAACAATATATTTGATAAGTGGTATAAACTATAACGCTTACCTTCATTCACAGATCACAGATATATATATCACAGATAAACAAATTACAGATCACAACACACATCAGGATATATCACAAAGCATCACATATCAAAAATATCAAATAATTCAACATCCAATATAATTCAAACATCTATAAGTAGGATAAATTTAATCATCTGATTAATTTAAATAAAATAAATTTTTATGAATAAAATTTGCTAGTTATGGTAAATTATAGCCAATTTATTATAAAAACTTTTAATAAATTATCCTTTCATTGATCATTAATTAACTCTTAATTAATAGTTAATACTTGATTAATTATTCTTAATTAATTATCAAAACCAATTAGTTTCTGCTTAATAAATTTCCAATAAATTTACAAAATCATTTCTTTTTAAAATAAATTTCTTCAACTTATAATAATACAAATCGAAATCCATTTACTTAGCCCTTTTTCCCGTAATTTGGAATTTTATTCAATATGGTTTCAAAAATAACTTTGCCTTTTTAAAACTCCTTTTTAACTTATCCAATTCTCAAAAATAATTTTTACTATAAACTTTCAACTTGAAATTTCAAAAATCCAATTTTTATCTATTTTCGGTATCCAACGATACCAAAAATATATTTGGCTAACCTATAGCCTTCAACAATCTCAATCACAAAGATAATCACACGGATTATAAATCAACCAACACACAACATATGAAATAAATTCAAATGTTTGAGTAATCCAGTTGGATCCCTCCAACCTTTTTCTCTGCATCCAAAGATGTTAGCACAATACCAATTCCACTTCGAGGTGAAATATCGCGGTATATGGGATTTATAAAATATTATCTGCTATTATGCGGCGCAATAGGGTCTCATCCGCTATATAATGCGGAAAATCAACTCCAAGTACATATATAATACCAATTCCACTTCGAGGTGGAATATCGCAGTATACGTGTTTAATAAATAACCTCCGCTTAATATACGACGTATAGGGTCTATTTCAGTTCAAATGATAGCAAAAATCATCCAAACACACAATCAACATCCAATCACTCAATCAATCAAATTTTAAATCTATATATTTAAAATTAACCAAATAACAAAATTTCTGAGTGAGAAGTTCTCACCTTGGATTATGTATGCAATCCATTTTCCATTTTCGGCTTGATTCCTCGATTTATAGACCTTGTATAAATAATTATATCATTTATTAATATTCGAAATGATCGAAAAATAAATTTTTCGCGTAGTAATTTTAATTATCCAATGATTTTATTTTAAACCAATTTCTTTTAAATAAAGTTATTTAACTAAACATTTTAATACCAAACTAACTTTCCTATTTCTTTAAACTAAAATCTCATTTACATATATATTTCAAGCATTTTACTTATATAAATTTCTTCAATATTTTAAATCCCTTTGTATAAAATTTTACTGATATTTTTTTTCTTTTTTCTGTAATCAACACAGCAATCTACTATAAATTTAAAAACTGCATATACATTTTTTTTCTGATGAAACTATTTATTTTCTTTATAAATATTATCAGATTCAAATCGAAAATGAACAAGTTGAGAATACCTCACTGCTCGCAGTCGCCAAACCCACGCCACACCTTGGCATCGCGACTAACCTCGACGACTCCCCTCTGCTCTATCGCTTCCACCACTGCTCGCAAAACTCGCCCCCAAAACAACACGAACCACCAGGCCTCGCGCTCACGAGATGCAAAAAAACCCAAATCGTTGCCGATTTCCAAACTCACGCATGCAGCTACCCCCTCGAGCCTGCTCTACCTCCACACGATCCCACCAACCTAACCTTCCTCGACCTCTGCCATCGTACACGAGCACCTCGCGATCGAACACGAGCTTCTCCTTTTCTCTATCGTGAACCCAAAGCCTCGTCATCGCGGTCGCGATTAGCTTGGAAGCTCGTGCACCTGAAAATATGTAATACTCAGTCTGACCCGAATGTAACGACCTGGAATTTTCGATCCAGAAAAA
Source organism: Allium cepa (assembly GCA_030765085.1). Classification (NCBI taxonomy): domain Eukaryota; kingdom Viridiplantae; phylum Streptophyta; class Magnoliopsida; order Asparagales; family Amaryllidaceae; genus Allium; species Allium cepa. Next base: position 183,348,649 of record CM060940.1, read on the forward strand.
TCCAGATAGTTAGAGAAAAGAAGAATAGAATAGAAGAAAAAGAAGAGACAGAAACACCAACATCTCACATACCGCAGTGGATAAAATATAATAACAAATAATAACAGTTATACAAAGGAAAACTGTACTTATCAAATTACACTTTACTACATCAGAGTTACACCATTACACAAACACTGGAGAGATACAATCAACATGTCTCGGATATATACAATAATATAATAAGCGGAAACACTCCATACGTTCCTGCCATCCAGCTCGTCTCCTGAGCTCCAGAATGTCCTTACCTGAAAATTTGTAATACTCGGTCTAACCCGAGCGTTACAAAGATATTTGTATAAGCTTTTATTTATAAATACAATAGATTTTATTTCTTTAAAATTATTTATATATATACAAATAAGTATTATAAATTTATAAATTAAGTAAAAGCATTTTTATTAACATTTAAAATTAAAATAAAATACTTAAAGAGATAAGAGTTATTATCTTAAGTCTTCATATAACATGTGTAAAACTAATAAGCATATACAAATGGCAAATGTCAAAATTTTGTTTTCTTTTAATTTTTAAATTAATCGTTTCAGCTATTTTAAATACTTGTATTTTCTCCTTCTTCATTTCCTTTTTCTTTAATCAAACTAAAGAAACATCAGCTGAACAAAAAGATCAAAAACAGATCTGTAATAACAATTTCAAAGATCTGAAACTAATCAGTAATCAAATTGCCTCAAACCAAAAATCATATTCAAATCTGAAAATTTCCTCTTCAAACCAAATACAAATCAAAAGCCTATGACCAAATTTGCAAACCTGAGAATCAGAAGGGAATACAACATCAGTTTCAGGGGTCTTCTTCTACAAGTTTCAAGTTTGAAAGAATCAGCAACCTCAAATCAAAACAAAGCAGTTCAAAGTTTCAAGTTTTTTCCAGTTTTTAAACATCTGCTTCAAACTCTCTGTTCAAACTTTCAAAGGTGAGTAAACTCTTCCTAAATTGAATTATAACTTAAGGTTATCCTGATGGAAGTGAAATTTTAAAAAAATGGTTTGGTATGTATACAAATAAGTGTATATATGAATTAAAATATCTGTGCATGTTTGGTAATAGGTATATTTCTTTTGTTCTTAGTTCAAATTTCAAAATCTGTCAGAAAAATCAAATTCTTCTTTCCTAGTTCTTGTTAGACTTCAAGATCTACATGGAATCTGTTTATATGCTCTAGATCTAGGTTTTAAAAATAATTTTGAGAAGAATTGGTTAAAAGCTTATCAGGAAATTCAAAAATAAACAGAAGAGCTTTAAAATATGATAAATTCGAATTGCATAAACCGTTGATTCTTTTGCATTATTGGATTCGACATGGAAACCCATGATTTTTGAAATAAAATTTATGATTTTTAGCTTAGTAGATTGCGAGAATTGAAAAGATGAATGGAATATGCTTTTTAATGGAATTGGTGATCAGAGGGTTTCTAGACCTCGAGATCAAGGCCGTAGCTTGCTGGAAGGATAGGGATCGCCAGAAAAATGTTCGTTGATTTTATAATTCGACGTGGATCACCGACGAGACCGATTTAGGGTTTAAGGTTGAGATTTTAGTCGAGGTAATTTTTGGGTTGTTCTAGCATTGTTATTGCATCAGGAACGATCGCACCAGTGGCGATCAAAGCATCGAAGTCAGGCGAACCTTTGAACGGAGTATCGTCGTCGCTGGTGGCCTGAGTAGATCATAGGAGGGATTTTCTGGTGGTCATGCTTTATGTCAGTTTGGGTTTAGGGGTTCGATTTCGATTTCGTCGACCCCTCGGGTTTCTGTGGGTGCGGGTGGCTGGTGGAGGCTATCGCCGACTCGTTAATGGTCATGACATCGATCGAAGATCATCTAACTGTCTGTGCATGTGCACGACGTGAAGCATGTGTCATTGACATTTGGGTTGAGGAATGAAGGTATTTGTCTCGGGGAGGAACTCGGGTTTGAACAAGGAATGACTCAAAGTAACAAGTGATGTGGGTGACTCGTTGTATTGGTTTTGAATGCCTAGGTTTAGAGAGTTTTTGCTCGGGATCATTTTGAGTTGGAGCAGATTTTAATTTTAAAGAGATCAGGTACAGGAAAATAATAATGATAATAAAAGCTAGTAAATTTCCAAAGAATGTGAATCAATTCAAAAAGGAATGTTGCAATTGGATTTGTTTTCAAATTGTGGGTTAAACCCTATATGTTTTTTTTAAAAAAGGGGTAATAAATATTAATTATTTAATGTATTTGAAGTGGTTAATTGATTTATGTGATCAATCAAGGAAATAATTCATTAATTTGATCATTAGTTAATTAATAAAGGAAAGGTAATGTCTGTAATCAATTTAAGGATTGATTTGTTAACAATTAATTAAAGTAATTAATTTAGAGATGATTAATTTAAAGATTTAGCACTATATGAAATCAATTAATGGTAACTACTTAATGAAAGAAATAAAAAGGATAGTGGCTTAATATCATTAATTAAGAAGGATAATTAATGGGTAATTACTAAATGTGATTTATTTTAATGATAATTGCTTAATGGAAATAATTAAGGATTTATTTCTTAATGTAATTAGTTACAGGATTGATTCAATTAATGGAATTAATTAAATGACTTATTAAGGAATGAGGTTAATTGGAGGATAATTAACCAATGGATAATTACTTAATGAAAGTAATTATGGATAATTAATTTAGATTGATGATTAAAGAATGGTGAAATTAGTATTAATTAAGCAGGGTTAGATAATTAATTTATTTGGTTAAATTAATGGTGTGGTTAATTAGCCTTGCTTATGAATAATTGGGATTATATTTAATGTCTTAATTGGTTGATATCTCTATTATGAAATATTTTGTGATATGATATGTTTGGGTTATATAGTGACAATGTGGTTATCTTTCAGTGATGAATTGCCCTGTAAAAATAACATCTTGAATTTAAAGTTTGAATTGGCTTTCACTTGAATAACTTGGAATTAGGATGTCACTGGGATTGAAGAGACCGGGATTGGGAATTAGTAAATATCCGAAACCACTTCAATTCTTTATAGATTTGGTATGTGAAATCAATATGCTGGAATGGAATGGTTTAAGTGAATTGGACCATTTAATCTAAGTTTTTGGTACTTAGAAATTGATGTGTGAAATAAGTAATGTTTATAACAAAACGTGAATCTATAAATTGATACGAGTTACCCGGGTTTTATAAATTGTATGCATTTGTACTCCATGTTAGATGGGTTTACTCACGCTGGTTTCCAGCCTGACCAGGGTGTTACTTTGATGTAATGCTCGGGTCAAACCGAGTATTACAGACTTTCAGGTAAGGACGTTCTAGAGCTCAGGAGGCGAGTTTGATGTAGCCCAGGCTAGAAGGATAAGTCGTACACGAGTTAAGAGCAGCGGCATGAGTCATTCACGACTTAACAGATTAGAAGGTGATGGCATGAGTCGTCTACGACTTAATGAAATACGTAAGAAGAATTTACCAGATAAAAGAGCCATAGGTCGAATGGAGGAGGCTTCGGACTTGAGTCGTTCACGAGTTAATGGAAGCTTGAGTCGTTTACGACCTAGTGGGGGTTTGAATCGTTCACAACTTAACAGAGCAGAAGTTGAAGGCCTAGGTCGTCCACGACCTAACTGGAGAACAGAGAAGGATGTTAACGAGTTACGAGTTACGACCTAAGAGCTTGAGTCGTTGGGAGTCTTAAGTCGTAAGCCTGGATGTGTAGATGAGTCGATGTTCTTAAGTCGCTTGCGTGATGTTGTGTTGTAACCTGTTTGTTTTCTTTGAGTCGTTTACTTCTTATGTCGTAAGTCCTATACGACCTAAGTGTTGTGTTGTAATTGCCTTGAGTCGTATGTCGTGTACTATGTTCTGTTGAGATGTAAGTATGTGTTGTATTGTAATATGAGTCGTGAGTCGTCTCGTATTTAGGTCGCATAATTGTAATGCCGTGTGAAGAGGCTTTTGAGTCGCTGGCGACTTACATGTATTGTAACATGAGTGATGTGTTGTTGAGTCATTGCCGACTCAAGATGAGTCGTGAGTCGTGTCTAGAACTGGGTTGTAAAACGCTGTGTACGTTGAGTCGCTGGCGACTTATGTTGAGTCGTAAGTCGCATACGACTTAAGAGCCAGTTGTGAAAAACTATAAATAGCGAGTGCGTTGTAACTTTTGGGTAGTCGATTTTTGAATAAAATTTCTTGTTGATTTCTACGTGCTTTCTTCTAAAATTGGTAGTTGAGTGTAATATCCTATCTCCTCTTTCGGTTAATCGAGTGCGCTCGATTCAACGATCGTAGAAGCCGATTCACGGTATCTAGTGCGCTAGATCAACGTACGAAGAATCGTAGATCTTTGAACACGGTATAGTGCGCTATCAACGTGTTTGAGATAGCTAGAATTCGGTATCTTCGGATCAACGAATTTGGGCATTTTGGTATTCATCAATCCACCGATTGCCACTTTCACCGATTGAAGTTTATTTTGATTAATCCGCTGCGTCAGTTTTTGGTATCAGAGCTAGACTTAGCCAATCATAGCTAAGCCGAGACTTGGAGCCAATTTTTTGAAGTTGAAGTTTGAAGTTGGAGTTCATCGTGTTCATCTTGAAGTTGCAACGAGTTTGAAGATTTTGATCCATTTCATTTTGGATCTAGAGTTGATAAGGTGTTTGAAGTATTGAGGCCGAGCTAGTGATTGAAGCCGTGAGTTCAAGCCAAGTCAAGTTGCAAGTGAGCCGAGCTTGTTTGTCTTGTGTTGAAGCTTTGTTGAAGAATTTTGAAGTATTTGTTGAAGTGTTGTGAAATTTAATCATGCCACCAAGGAGAGCTAATCGTCATCAAAATGTTGAAGCGTTGTATAGAAGAGAAGAAGCCGAGCTTATGGAACAACGTATTAATGAGAAATTTGATGAAGGCATTGGAAAGTTAGAGAAATTGATGAATGGTTTGAATCAAACTCAAAGAAGGAGATCACCAAACTCGAACCATGGAGGAAACCGAGTTTCGCCATCGGTTACGGAAGCGAGGAGGGTATCACCGCATTCTTTTAGAGATAGAAGAGAAACATCAATTTCATCAAGGAGAGATCACCATGTCTATGGACATGAAGAGAGAAGAACTCCACGTGAGTTTGAAGAAGAGCCGTATAGAGATGAAGGGAGACATAATAGAAGAGACATGCGTGATCAAAGGAATGTTGATGGTCGAGATCGATATGGACGTACATTTGATTTTGATGAAGAGGGTGATAGAGCTAGCATTCATTATCGAGATCGAGACCAAGTTCGAAATTCATATCGGGATGTAGATGATGATCATCGATGGGAATCGGGTATGAAGATGGAAATTCCAGAGTTCAAGGGTGGAATGGTAGCTGAAGAATTTCTTGATTGGTTGTCAAATGTGGAGGAAATCTTTGATTTCAAGGAGGTTCCGAAGAATCGAAGGGTGAAGTTAGTTGCTACAAGGTTAAGGGGGAGAGCTTTGGCATGGTGGCAACAAACTAAACTTACAAGGGAGAGAATGGGAAAGTCAAAGATTGAATCATGGGAGAAGATGAAGAAGTTGATGCGAGCTACATTTTTGCCTTACAACTACCAATCACTTATGTACCAGAGATTGCAGAATCTGAGGCAAGGGACGAAGTCTGTTAGTGATTATGCTGATGAATTTTACCAACTCATTGCTAGGAATGATATTATGGAAACGGAAGAACAACTAACTGCTAGATTCATTGGGGGATTGAGAATGCAGATCCAGGATATGGTTAATATGTTCGATCCGAGATTTGTTGCAGAGGCACATCAGAAAGCGTTGGCTTGGGAGAAGCAAGGAAGGCGTGGAGGTGGTGTGTTTACTAATTCCAATAATCAAGCGAAGGGTGTTAGTGGAAGTTCTAATGTTCCTAAACCTGTTACAAAACCAATGGTGAAGGAGGCTGAGAAGGCGAAGGTTAGCAGTGGTTTCAAATGTTATAATTGTCAGGAGTTGGGTCACAAAAGCAATGAATGCCCGAAGCCGAAGAAGAGAGCAATGGTTGCTGAGATTGAGGATGATGGTGAGGAGGCAGAATGTTCAAATGCACCTTATGTTGAGGAGGAAGAAGAATTATCTGGAGATGAAGGTTGTAATCTTATGATGAGGAGATCTTGTCTTACACCGAAGCAAGAAGAGGATTCTAGTTGGTTGAGAAGCAATATTTTTCAGTCGACATGCACTATTCTTGGAAAGGTTTGCAAGTTCGTTATTGATGCCGGGAGTTGTGATAATATTATCTCTACAGAAGCAGTAAGGAAGTTGAACTTGAAAACTGAGAAGCATCCTAAACCGTACAAGTTAGCATGGTTAAGGAAGGGTGGTGAAGTGAAGGTGTGTCGAAGAGCTTGTGTTAATTTTTCTATTGGGAAGAAGTACAAAGACGAAATTTGGTGTGACGTTGTAGACATGGATGTGTGTCATCTGTTGTTGGGCAGGCCATGGCAGTTTGATAGGGCAGTGCAACATGATGGTCGTGCTAATAGCTATAGTTTCATGTTTGAAGGTACTAAAATCACTTTAGTTCCTAAGAAGCAACAACAGAAGGAGAGCAAGTTGGAGGAGATCGAAGAACTGAAAACTTTGCTATCTTTGAAGGAGTTTGTCAAGGAGGTTGAAGAGGAGCCTGAAGTCTTTTTGTTGATTGGGCGAGAGTGTAGTGAAGAGGTTGAAATTCCAGAAGAAGCGAAGCCAGTTTTGAAAGAATTTGAAGATGTATTTCTAGAAGAGTTGCCTAAGGAGTTACCGCCACTGAGGGACATTCAACATCAAATTGATCTTGTTCCGGGAGCAGTGTTACCACATCGACCACATTATCGAATGAGTCCGAAGGAACATGAAGAGTTACAAAGGCAAGTGGAAGAGTTGTTAGAACAGGGACGTGTTCAAGAAAGCTTGAGTCCTTGTGCAGTACCAGCATTGTTGGTGCCAAAGAAGGATGGAACATGGAGAATGTGTACCGATAGTAGAGCTTTGAACAAGATTACTGTTCGCTACAGATTTCCTATGCCGAGGTTGGATGACTTGCTAGATCAGTTGAGTGGGGCTACTATCTTTTCGAAGATTGATTTGAAGAGTGGTTATCATCAGATTCGAATTAGACCGGGAGACGAATGGAAGACCGCATTCAAGACGAGGGAAGGTTTATATGAATGGTTGGTTATGCCGTTTGGTCTATCAAATGCACCGAGTACATTTATGAGGGTGATGAATCAAATTTTCAGACCGTACATTGGGAAGTTTGTAGTAGTTTACTTTGATGATATTCTAATCTATAGTGCGAGCACAGAGGAGCATGTAGAGCATTTGAGAAAGGTGTTAATTATTCTTCGTGAGGAACAATTTTATGCAGCTACGAAGAAATGTGTGTTCATGACTCGAAGTGTATTATTTTTGGGATATGTTGTATTTGAGAAGGGAATCTAGGTGGACCAGAGTAAAGTTGAAGCTATTAGAAATTGGCCACAACCGAGAACTATCACTGAAGTTAGAAGTTTTCATGGATTGGCATCATTCTACCGAAGATTCATTCCACACTTCTGTAGCGTGATGGCACTGGTTACTGATTGTATGAAAGGGAAACAGTTTTCTTGGTCGGAGGAAGCGGGAGTTGCTTTCGAACGAATCAAAGAACTTTTGACGACAGCGCCAATTCTTGTATTACCAGATTTTCAGTTGTTGTTTGAGCTACACACTGATGCATCAAAGGTTGGGATTGGAGGAGTGTTGAGTCAGAGTGGAAGACCTATTGCATATTTCAGTGAGAAGTTATCAGGAGCAAAGATGAGATATAGTACATACGATGTTGAGTTTTATGCTGTTGTGCAAGCTGTTAAACATTGGAGACACTGTCTATTTCAGAAAGAGTATGTTCTTTACACTGATCATGAGGCGTTGAAGCATTTGCAGGGGCAGGATAAGATTTCAGCGAGACATGCATCATGGATTGCTTATTTACAACAGTTTACTTTTGTCGTGAAACATAAATCTGGGGTAACGAATCGTGTGGCTGATGCTTTGAGTAGGAGGAGTCATTTGTTGACTACAATGAAAGTTGAGGTGATAGGGTTTGAATTATTGCCAGAGTTGATTGACGAAGATCCTTACTTTGCAAAGTTCGTTGAGAAAGTTAAGGATGAAGATACTGATGAATTTATGTTGGTTGATGGATTCTTGTTTAAAGGAAATCAGTTATGTATTCCAGAGAGCAGTTTGAGATTGAAGATTATCAAAGAATTGCACGAAGAAGGCCATGTGGGTAGAGATCGTACTTTGCAGTTAATTTCTCAATCTTATTTTTGGCCATCGATGAGGAAAGAGGTTGAAAAGTTTGTGGAGAGATGTCATATATGTCAAGTTTCGAAGGGAACAGCGACAAATGCGGGATTGTACATGCCGTTACCTGTACCATCTAAACCGTGGGTTGATATCAGTATGGATTTCATTTTGGGTTCGCCGAGAACTCAAAGGGGAAATGATTCTATATTTGTTGTGGTGGATAGATTTTCGAAAATGGCACATTTTATTGCTTGTAAGAAGACGGCGGATGCAGTTCGAGTGGCACAATTATTCTTTAAAGAAATCTATCGTTTACATGGGTTGCCGGAGTCTATTGTTTCAGACAGGGATACCAGATTTTTGAGTCATTTTTGGCTTAGTTTGTGGAAGATGGTGGGAACGAAGCTGAATTTTAGTAGTGCTTATCATCCGCAAACAGATGGACAGACGGAAGTTGTTAACAGATCGTTGGGAAATTTGTTGCGATGTCTTGTGAAGGACAATCTGAAGAGTTGGGACATGAGGTTATGCCAGGCAGAGTTTACTCATAATCATGCTGTGAATCGTAGTACGGGATTCAGTCCATTTCAGATTGTATATTCAAATTTACCTAGGGGGCCTTTGGATTTAGCAGTAGTACCACAACTGAAGGGGACAGTTAAACGAACTGTTGATTTTGTTGATGAATTAACTGAATGTCATAAGATTGTTCAGGAACGATTGGAAAAGTCAAATGAGAAATATAAGAAATTTGCAGATTTGAAGCGACGAAATGTTGAATTTAATGAAGGAGATATGGTATATGCGGTGTTAACTAAGGATCGTTTTCCAGTAGGCGCTTATAACAAGTTGAAAGCCAGAAAAATTGGTCCTGTAGAAGTTGTGAAACGGATCAATGAGAATGCATAAGTTGAAGCTGCCGGAGGATGTATACACTTCTGACGTATTCAATGTTAAGCATCTTGTGCCGTATTATGGAGATGGACAATCTGATGTAGAAGAATTTACAAATTCGAGGGCGAATTTTTCTCAACCAGGGGAGGATGATGTAGCCCAGGCTAGAAGGATAAGTCGTACACGAGTTAAGAGCAGCGGCATGAGTCGTTCACGACTTAACAGATTAGAAGGTGATGGCATGAGTCGTCTATGACTTAATGAAATACGTAAGAAGAATTTACCAGATAAAAGAGCCATAGGTCGAATGGAGGAGGCTTCGGACTTGAGTCGTTCACGAGTTAATGGAAGCTTGAGTCGTTTACGACCTAGTGGGGGTTTGAATCGTTCACAACTTAACAGAGCAGAAGTTGAAGGCCTAGGTCGTCCACGACCTAACTGGAGAACAGAGAAGGATGTTAACGAGTTACGAGTTACAACCTAAGAGCTTGAGTCGTTGGGAGTCTTAAGTCGTAAGCCTGGATGTGTAGATGAGTCGATGTTCTTAAGTCGCTTGCGTGATGTTGTGTTGTAACCTGTTTGTTTTCTTTGAGTCGTTTACTTCTTATGTCGTAAGTCCTATACGACCTAAGTGTTGTGTTGTAATTGCCTTGAGTCGTATGTCGTGTACTATGGTCTGTTGAGATGTAAGTATGTGTCGTATTGTAATATGGGTCGTGAGTCGTCTCGTCTTTAGGTCGTATAATTGTAATGCCGTGTGAAGAGGCTGTTGAGTCGCTGCCGACTTACATGTATTGTAATATGAGTGATGTGTTGTTGAGTCGTTGCCGACTCAAGATGAGTCGTGAGTCGTGTCTAGAACTGGGTTGTAAAATGCTGTGTACGTTGAGTCGCTGGCGACTTATGTTGAGTCGTAAGTCTCATACGACTTAAGAGCCAGTTGTGAAAAACTATAAATAGCGAGTGCGTTGTAACTTTTGGATAGTCGATTTTTGAATAAAATTTCTTGTTGATTGCTACGTGCTTTCTTCTAAAATTGGTAGTTGAGTGTAAACTCCTATCTCCTCTTTCGGTTAATCGAGTGCGCTCGATTCAACGATCGTAGAAGCCGATTCATGGTATCTAGTGCGCTAGATCAACGTACGAAGAATCGTAGATCTTTGAACACGGTATAGTGCGCTATCAACGTATTTGAGATAGCTAGAATTCGGTATCTTCGGATCAACGAATTTGGGCATTTTGGTATTCATCAATCCACCGATTGCTACTTTCACCGATTGAAGTTTATTTTGATTAATCCGCTGCGTCAGAGTTGGATGGCTGGAACGTATGGAGAGTATTCCGCTGTGTATATATTGTAGTTTATCCGGGACATGCGGATTGTATCTGTCCAGTGTTTGTGTATATTATAACTCTGATATATTAAAGTGTAAATTGACAAGTACAATTTTCCTTTGTAACCTAATTTTTTTGATATTATATTTTATCCGCTGCGAATGTGAGATTATGCCTTGGTGTTTCTATTTTTCTTCTTCTATCTATTTTCTTCTTTTCTCTAACTATCTGGAATTTTCGGGATCGAAAATTCCGAGTCGTTATATTTGGTGTCACCGGTCTTCACCATCGGTCTTCAAATGCTATCCATTTACGTCGTATCACTATTCGGAATGGGTAATATGACACAAAGTCCTCTCCCAGCTAAACCGAATAGTGAGCGCAATATTTTAAAACCATATGGATAATGGGATCTCAGTTAAGTCATAACTTAAAACCCAAAACGTTTCTTTCAAATGGTTAAACAAATTACCATTTTTAAATCTTTAAATAAAAAGATTCACTTCACAAAGTTCACCCATTTTTCACAAAGTTCACCTATTTTTCACAAAGGTTCATTCTAGTTTTTAAACAAAAGATGTATCTTTGAGGTCCTCCTTTGTTTGAAAACAAAGTTTCACAAATATTTCACAAAGATTCCATTATAGCTCAAAACAATTTCATTTCAAATCTTTTTTACAAAGGATATACCTTTAAGATCCTCTTCGATTTCAAAGCAAGGTTCAACCATTTTTCACAAAGATTAATTCATAACTTTCAAAACTATTTTAATTTCATTTAAAACTTGAAATATTTCAACATAATTTGGAAAATCCTTTCTTTATATGAAAGCTATTTAATTTGGAAACAAATAGTTTTCGTTTCGAAAAAATTTGATTATATTTGCACGAGTTAAAGCCTTTTAAGTATAAACTTGGGTTGAATTTAAATTCCCGAAACAATACTTTTTAAAATGGTTTAAAACCCATATAAACACTTTTATAACTCGTATATCCTTTTTAAACCATAATTTCCAAACAAAGAATTCAATTTCAAATTTTTGAATACAAATTCAAATAAAATTATTTAAATTTCAAAACTTTATCAAGTTATTCAAAATAACTTTTATCTTTAAAATTCCTTTTCAAAAGCTATTCATATTTAACCCAATTCCATTTTCCAAAACCATTTGAATTCAAAATTCAATTTTAAAACCATTTCAAAAATAAGTGACTTAACCAATTTTCTCGTGCAATCCATATTTGTGTGTGTATAAGTGTGGTCTAGGGGTTTTACACAATAAAAGTGCAAAATCATCAACAGCACAGATTCAAATACATCAATATATTTAATATGCGGTATAAACTATAATGCTTATCTTTATTCGCAGATCACAGATAAATAACATGGGTACATCGAAAATAAATAAATTACATTCATCACAGATAATAAGTTACATTTCACAGCTTAATCATATCATAGAACATCATATATCAGGGATATCACATAATTCAAAGCATCCAATTCAATCCAAACATTCATAAGTAAGATCGGTTAATTGTCTGATTAATTTAAATCAGATTAATTACTTATGAATTACTAATCCTGGTTAATTAACATTAATAAATTACAAATCATTTTGATTAATTATTCTTTAATCATTTATTAATTAACCGTTAATAATAAATTAATTAAGATTTAATTATAATTAATCAACCTTTAATTATTAAATAATTAATCTTTAATTATTTAATTCACCATTTAATTATCTTTAATTAATTAATTAACCCTTAATTAATTAATTTCCATTAAATTAATTATCCTTAATTAATTACGATAAGTGACTATTCCAAATCTTAAATCACTGTTAATCACTTGATTAATCCACCTTTAATCATTAATTAATTACTTTTAATTAAGTAATTATCTTTAAGCAATTAATTACCTTTAATTGCTTTCATTAATTAATTTTCGTTAGTTAATTACATTAATTAATTAATCTTTAATTATAAATTAATTAACCTTAAATTAATCACTACTTAATTAATTATAAAATAAATCAATTACTAATCATTAATATATTAATTTACTTAAAATCTTTAAGTTGGATTAAGGATTATAAAACATTTCATTTTCTCAATTATTCACTTAAAAATTAAGTTTACAAACTTTAAAACAAAATTATATAGATTAAAACACCTTTAACTAAATAAATTTGAAATAATTTTTTTTAAAACGTTCAAGTAATCTCAATTTAAACAACATTGAATATTTAACAAAGAAAAGTGTTTCAAGAAACTCGTTTAAATAAACTTGATTAATTTTAAAACTTGTTATAATTTTTTTCTTTAGAACTTGATGACTGAAGCTTTAAACAAAAAACTCGAGCAAATGTTTTGAATAACCAAGGCCAATAAACATTTAGTTTGAGACAAATTCAAATTCCCCCGAGCTTCTCTTCTTCGAGTCTAACACGATCCCACACGAACAAAACCTCGAGAGTAAACTCGAGTTCCTATCTTCTTCCCCTTTATATACTTTCAGATACCCAGATACACACTCCCATCTTTGCACGTGCACCGATCATCAGAGCCACGATGATCGACGTAACCACCCTCCACATGCCAGCGACTATCTGCTCTAGCATACCGATCATCTCGAATCTCCAATTTTGCCAAAACCTAAAATTGAGCAATCAGCCTCAACCTGGAAACCATCCTCGACCACAAATTCACCTCGCGCGCCATGATACTTTACCAGAATCCTCGCAACTCAACCCAGAGCTCCGCCACCACGCCTCGCTTCCATTCCCCTTGGTGCGATCGCCACTGGTGCACCTACGACACTATAGCCCACTAATTTCCGACAACGACGAAAACTGGGTATTAAACCGTAATTTGAACTCGTTCATCTCCTACGATTAGTAAAAAAAATTCAAACATTTTTCCCATGTTCCCCTGCACATCAACTTCCTTCACCATGAATTTCGATGCCCAGATGACGTGGATCATCAAAATTCGATTGTTTTCAGTTTTCCATTCAACTTGAAATTCCCACCTCAAAACAAAGCTAAAAATTCTAATTTTCATCTAAAAAGTCATAGTTTGCAAACACAAATCCACTTATATAACCAACATTCGATAATAAGATTTTCGAATTTTCAAGTTGAAAATATCTTAATGTAATTTCCAAATTTTGAAATATTTCCTAAATATTTTCTACTTAGAATTATTTTTAAAATTTAAATCGGATCATTACAAATACTTTTCCTTTAAGATTATTACTTAAATCCTTCTAGATTTTGAGATATAGGATTTTTTCTTGAATTTTGATTACCTGTTACTAAATAGAACATATATGTATACACATACAGGCATGCACACCCATTGCATATATATATATATATGTATATATATATGTATATATATATATATGTATATATATATATGTATATATATATATATTGTAACGACCCGCAAATCCGTACCTCTTGAGTCAACGCTATTTACATCAATTAACTCAAGTGGAACAGAAATACGAACCATTAAGGTTAAAGAAGAAGAGGTAGAAGAAGAAGGAACTAAACAATATCAGAATCTCACAGTCGCAGCGGAATAAAATATAATATATAATAACAACTCTTTACACAAAATGAAAACTATATCTGTTTTATACAATATATCATCAGAGTATCTCAACAACAACATTTGCCAGTCAGACAATCATACAATCATAGCAGCGGATAAATATACAAATACGGATAATACGTCTCGGACTCCAGCTCCTCTCCTGCTCCAAAGCATCCTATCCTAAACATATAATACTCGGTCTGACCCGAGCATTATAATGAAATAACACCCGAGTTAGTCTGGGATACCGGCTGATAATAATGCTCCCAAATTGATTATTAAAGTTTCAAAAATCCTTTGAAAACAAAGCATCTCGTAAGACCACGCCACAAATAAACATGTCGGGTTTTTACCTTACGATAGCTAAAACACTTTTTATAGAAATCCTCTGATATTATAACAGGGTCTATTTACAAATACTTACAAAATAGCCAAAAAATTTACATCTATTAAATTCCAGCTACTACCACAGAGTGGGTAATACAAATAAAACTCGTAAATGGCTCGTAGGGAGAATGGATTTCCAACAATGACTAGGCACTGGGGTACCACCTGTCACAGTACCTGGTATAGATCAGTGTACCGAGGACCACACTCGATCCCCTGCAACACAAGGCCCGGACTACCCCTTACTCGATAGTCCCGAGTAAGATCACCACGCGGTTGGGATCAACAACCGCACCACTAAGCCGAAATAAAAGGGACATCTAGACAGGAATGACCTTACCCAAAAATGGGTGCTGCCCACCAAGCCTTGCTGCATATCCCCTGATTTTCAGTCATTCCCGGTTGATGAGGTTTGAAGCTAAGCGTTACCTTTTAGAACGTTTCACTTAGAATGCCCATCGCCCACCTGACGATGTTCCGAAAGCATTCGTCCATACAAGTCTGTCCCGGGTTCAAACGGAACCGAAGGCACTACTCCTACTACATCCATTTTGAAAATATCCTCAAGATTAGTAGCGACTAGCCCTTGCACTTCACTTCTCCATCTTCAACTTCGAACATGTTTTTCATGAAACGTACAAACCGGATCGAAGTGGTTTTCGAGAAATAAATCTCGATCCCGGTGTCTTCGAAACGATCAACGCATTTGTCCAATATTGATAGTCGGTGGTTTAACTATCAATTAACATTCTCAAACATCCATCACACAATAAATAATTGCCCAATTATTTATTTCCTCAAAAATATCTTTACGAGATATAATTCCATTTTCAAAATCCCTTTGAAGCACTTTTCAAATCCAATTCTTCTCATGGAATAGATTTCCAATTCTTACTTCCTCTGAAAAATCCAAGTACCCATATTTAAGGTTTAAAATGATTTAAATACTTTATCCTTTAAAATACATTAAAACTTTTATATTAAGTTTACTTACATACCTTATTTAAAATATACATATACTTTTAAAAATATTTTGAATAAATCTGCTTAATAAAATATAAACTGTTATCTTTAAAATAAAGTTAAGTCATACAAAATTTTAAAATAAAGTTGTGAAACTCTATACTTTTTTTAAAAATAAACTTTAACTAATTATCTTTAAAATATGACCTTTTTACAAACATAAATATTAATATTATACCTTTAAAACATAATGCCAATTGTCACTTAAATAATTATTACTATAGCTAATTAGTAAATATTTACCTTTGAAATCTTTGCATCCTACATATAGATTTTCTTAAAACATTCTTTTGAAATCAAATTTAAAACCTTTATCTTTTGCTTAGAAATCCACTTAGACGTACTTGGCTTTCAGAGAGATTCACTTCCGTTTATAATAACCCAAAGAATTCTTTTATCAATCCAAAATGATTTATCCCAATTAAATTTACGTTCATCTCGTAAATTCCTTTTCATATTTTAAAAATAACTCCTTTATTTTTAAACACTTTGCCACCTCCTAAAAATCATTTTCAAACATATGTTTAAAATATCAAAAATAAGCTTCTTGAAAATTATTTAATTGAAAATAATACTTAAGGAAATATATAGAGGTTTCCTAAGTACTTTAAGTCAAATTTAACTTTTAAAATAAAGTTATTAAGTCAAATATTTATATTATAATTCCCTTTTTGAAAACTTAATACTACTTTACTTATTAAAAATAATTAATAACCATAATTACATAATCAAATATTTGCTTTCGCTTAAAAACAGTTTAAAATAATATTTCTTTTAAAATATCCCAAATCATATTTAAACTGCAGATTTATATTTAAAAACTTTTCTTAAAAACATACTAGAATTTCTAGGAGAAAGCATACTTCCCATCCTTTAAAAATAAATCTCACTATTATTTTAAGCATTTCACATTTCCTTTATATATCACATCTTCAAACATTTCAAATTATCAACAAATTTCTTGAATCTAATTCATTTTAAATTCTTTACTTAGGAATTTCTTTTATATCCTTCAAACCCAATTCATCTATTTATATTTAAAGTTTTCAGGTTGTATTCACCCAATCACAGCACAACACAATTTAAATTTCAATTTAATTCATCACAGTATATAAATAAAACACAGCATAACAAGATCTAAACAAATCATCATAGAATAATAAATAAGATATATCACAGAATATAAATTAATTTCTATTTGTTAGGGATTCAGTTGGATCCCTCCAACCTGTTTTCCCTGCATCCATAGATATTAGCATAACCATATATATCGATCCAATTTGATAATAATTATCATATTCAACCAATCAAGCAATCATTTAAATATTGACTATTTAAATTAACTAATATTCCAGATATGAGTGAGTTAAACTCACCTTGGGTTTTCGTCGAGCGTTCAAAATTAAATTAAATCGAATGGCGTTCGATTTAACCTAAATTTTTACTTGCTCAGAACGATTCCAGAACTGCTCCACTATGTAGTACGCATCTCTGCGATTCCGGCATCGCCAGTTTCGTCTGAATCTGACAACGGGTACATTAGATATGAATTTTCAAAATTAAATTACCAATTTAAAAACAATTTCTTTTAAATTTAATTTTATTATACCCAAACAATCTCTAGCCGCAAGATCTGGAAACCAACATCAAGGCCGCACGTTTCCTTCTTTCTCACGCACGCTATCACAATCAAGGCCGAACCCATCATCACAATTTAGGGTTAACAACCGCGACCACCATGGTGAACTCGGCGACGATCCAAGACCTCCATCTCGAAGCTCATCCCACACTCTTCCTTCAACCGAAGCAGCACCGAGCTCGGTCGCCACCTCCATCATGATGACGAGCCCGAACGCAAGCCACACAGTGCAAAATTGCACCTCCAAACGACGACTACAAAAAAGATCCACCGTTGGATCTAAAGCTCTCTCCGCCCTCTACGACATTCCAGTTGGAAGTTTTCGCGATTGCTTGATGGATTGATCAATAATTGAAGAGGAAGGTGGATGATTTTCGGCCATTGGAGTAATATAAGCGGCGGCTCTAGAAACGACTAGGGTTTTGCGTATAAACGCGTATATATACACGTATAACCGATTATTTAATTATTTAATTCACTTTAAAGCAACTTTATCACACGATCTCCAAACGACGCGTGTCGACAGGCGTTTCTAAGGTTTTACCTACGTTCCAAACACAATGAAACGTGTTTCGAAAGCTAATTCGATCGTATGTGCAAGTTACGGAAATAAACGATCAATTTTAATTTAAATCGATTAAAGTATCTCTATGCGTTTTAAGCTGCCAGGGTCAAACGACAACTCCGATTGCTACGAAAATTGAAATCCGATAAAAACGAACTATTACGGATCCAATGGAACTGGTTTCGTCGAATTCCGAGACTTTTTCCCGGAAGGCTATTTTAACTCGTCGATTAATTCGAGCGATTTTCAAAATCGTCGAAATCACTTAAAATTTCACTTTTAAAACTTCATTAACTCTATATAACTCGTTTAAAATTTATATTCACATTTAAAATCATTCTGGATCAGTTTAAATCAAAATTTGATTATTTGCATTATTATATTATTAAATTCCATTATTAAATTAATATAAAATTCCAAATTTAATCTATCGACTTTTAATTCCATCCGACGGTCCAATATTATAATTCAAACCCAAATAGACATTGAATAAATTTTAGCATCTATTTTTATACCTATTTACACTCAAAATTATCAATTATTCCAATTCCAATATTGAATTACAATTATTCAAAATTCAATCAAATTCCCGTATTTGAAATTTATCTAATTCTATTAATTTAACCAAAAATTTTTATTTCAAAATTCAAATTATAATCCCTATTCGACATTTAAAATGAATTAAATGTTCAAATTTGGCGACCCAAAATTCCGGGTCGTTACATACATACCACATGTAAGCCTATTTAACCACTCAAACAACATTTTTCATAATAGGTCCAAGCATCAACCACAAACACCAAGATATAAGGGGAGATTAAATGAGTTTGCTTACCTGTCAATTTGAAAGAATATGTGATATCCCGGAAATTTGGACAATAACAATTTAATAATTTATGTCAAAATTTAATTGATTTGACAATATTGTTAATAATAAATTTGAATTAAAATTAATAATCTTCTTTAAAATAAATATTTAAACCGATAATCTATCTTTAAGAGCTAATAAATTGTTTTATATTTGTAATGTATACATATCTGTATATATTATAAACAGATAATCTTTGTTTTAAACTTAATAGATATAGGCCTGTTTTCTTATTCTAATATTTTTGATAAATTAAAAATTGGATTTAATTTGATATTCAGCTATTAAATAAATAACCATATGATTTTAATACTCAAGATAAAAACTTAATTATTTAAAATTGATTTTAGTTTAAGTTTAAATTTAAATAAAAAGGTTTGTTTTGTTTTTTATGTAGCTGATAAAATAAGTAATTATTAAATAAGAGACAAATTCTTTTATGAATTATTTTAATTTAATCATGAGTTGTATTTAAACAATATTAATGATGTAATGCTTTACAAATGGATTTCTAATATAAATAAAAATTGTTATCTTAAATTATGTATGTGTATTTGATAGGAAAGCTATGATTGTAAATTTGAAATAACATCTTTCAAACATGTTTAAAATAAAACAAATCTTAAATACATTAAACACAAACATAAATCAAATGTATGGTATTAAAATGAGTATAAATACATAAACATCTATGGTGTAAGCATAAGTATAAAAATAGATAATAAGTAAATTAAGTGTTGATAGTTAAGTTTGAAAATAAAAGTGAAGATAAAAATAAACAAAGAGTAAAAAGGCAAACCAGGTTGTATAAATAGGAGTAAAACCATTAAGTGAATATGCAGGAAGGAATCAAAGTGAAGTAAAAAAGAAATCCAAGGCAAGAAAAAATATACAAACAAAGTAAAATTATAAAGCCAAATCAGGCAAGAATCTTATAGGAAGATTAGATATGCTGCAAAGTGTAATATCAACATACACTAAAAAGAAAAGGGTGTAACATAAAGTACATTTTCATTTAACGTTTTATCATCTCAGCCAACTATTGAGTCAATTCGAATTTTGCTAATGATCATTTAAGCCTACATTTGAAGAAAAATATCTCTGACAAAAAAAAAAATCTTTGAACAAACTAAATAGCCTATACCAGATAACATCTTCCTGTACAAGCCTGTCTCCTCTATATTTGTATGCAATACTCTTTGTTCCATTTCATTTATAATTTCGCAAACTAGAAAGCAAGAAAAAAAAGTTAACATTTGCATTTTTACAAATTTTATCAACAATCAAAACTGCCTGCATTTTCCAAGCCTGCAAGCAACTTTGAATCAAAGACCTGATGCAATGCATCTTCAACCTGAAATCAAGCATCTCCCAAACAATAATTGGCTTCAAAGTAAAAAGGATTTTTAGTGCAAAACTTTCAGGTTTCAGAGCATTCAAACACTCAAGTTTTAAAGTATCATAGGCTTTTCAATTTGGGTGCTCTATTCTCTGTTTCAAAATTTTGCAGTTGAGTAACTCTTTTAAATAACTTAAGTTTTTAAACTTGTTGCATGCTAAAATTTGAATGCTTAAATATATTGTGTAGATATTTGTATATTCATTCCTCTGAGTGTTTGTGAGATGAAAATCTCTACATATTTCAAGCCTGCAAATTCAAAATGTTTTCGTCATAAATCTGCTCTGTTTATTTTCAAGTGAGTAACATTACAAATTTAAATAATTTAAGTTATAATTTATGTTGCATACTCATTTTGAAATAATATGTTTATGATGTAAATATATAAGTATGTCTCTGTGCATATATGTGTGAACATATTGTGCTTATGTTTTTGAGCACTGTCTTGATTCCCAGGTTCATGTTTTTGTTTTCAAATCCCTTCCACATGATCTAGATTCTAGTTAGAACCTGCTTGTCAAACAATATTATTTGATTCAGATTAGGTTGAGGTTTAAAATCTAAGATTAGTTAAAATAGTGTGTATGGCCTCTGGAAACAAATTAACAACAGTGAAAACTTTAAATAAGTTAAAATTTAATTTTCATAATTCATGGATTCAAGCAAATGAATCAAAAGCTAAAACAAAAACATGATTTTTAAAACCAAAATCACTATTTTTAGTTAAGTGTTAAAGGTGTGGTTCTGGGTTGAACATATTATGGAAATTGGTGACTTTTTGGTGATTTATGAATCGTGAAGGCTCGGGGTTCTTCCAGGTGATGGAGGAGATTAGTAGAAGCTAGGAAAAATCATGGTTGGTGATAGAAAGCATTGTGGAAGTTGCGGCAGTAGAATCTCTTCTGGAACCCTAGTTTAACTAGGAATGTTGAATCGATCGCCAGAGTATGTGTGATTGATCGAGTGCTGTAAGTTTTTGAGGGATGGTAGTAGGCGCGTAGAGGAAGACGATGCCGGAGTTGTAGTACTTCTGGTGACCGGATCTTCATGGTCGAGGCGCGTTGACAGGTAAGTGTGGTGGCGGCTTCAGTTTCCAGGTTTGGGTTTTGTGCTCGATTTCGATTCGAGGCTCGTGTAAATGGTTGGGTGATCGTTGTGGGTTGCTGCGTGGTTAGGCGATGTGTCGGAGTGATCATCGATGATTGGAGGGAGCTCCGGTGAGGGTACACGTGCACGTGCATGGTGATTGTCCTGGAATTTTTGTTTGTTAGCCTGTTGTGTTCTGTCTGGGAAGTTTTTTTTTGGGTCTCGAGTTATATAGTATTTGAACTCGAAGTTGATAGTATTTTTCTCGGGCAATCAGGGTATTGGACTCGAAGTTATCTGGGGGTGTCTCGGGTTGTCTTGCTTGCATCAGGTTTTACAGCAAACCTGTTTCCAGTTTGAGATTTTTTTAAAAATAAAAGTTAAAAGCGAGTTTTAAATGGAAAGTAAGTTTTAAAATGAGTTTAAGTTCAAGTTTAAATTTGGTTTAAGTAAATTTGAATCTCAGTTTTAAAATAAAGAAGTCTTTTAAAATTTAAATTTGTTAACTACTTTAAATGGGTTTAAGAAGTTGAATTTTAAAAGTGATGTTTAAAATTGTAAGTGAAGTTTGAAAATCAAAGGTGTTTAATTAAGATGAATAAATGAAGATCTATGACTTGTAATTATTAAATTACTTAAAATGAATAATTAACTAATTCAATTAATGATGTGGATTATTAAATTTAGTAATTAAGAATTTAAAACTAGTTAATTAAGATTTAAGATAATTCATAAATAATTAAGGATCATTAGTCAAATAGGATTTTAAATTTTAACTAATGTAATAATTATGGATTTATTAATAAGTTATTAAAGATGAAATTGATTTGTAATTAAAAATGAATAAATTTTAGTTAAATCACTTTAGAAAAGTAATTAACGAAATTTTAATAGTTAATAAAAGTCATTTACTAAGGATTATTCAATAATTAATAAATGTGATTACTACAATGATTATTAGACAAATTAATTTAGATAATCAATTGTAAATTGTTATTACTTGATAGAAGTAGCTAGAGATTAATTACTTACTGTAATTAATTTTGATAATAGATTTAAGTTAATTAATTTAGTTTAATTAATTTAAGAAAATCATTTGATAATTGGATTTGTGTAATTACTTAATGTAATCAATGGAGCATAATTAGTTAGGGAAGTAATTAATGATAATTACTGGATGTAATTAACTAAGGATGATATAATGATGAAAGTAATTTGAGTATAATTACTTCGTATAATTAATCAAGGGATTAATTAGGGATAATAAATTATGGAGTAATTTATTTATTTGATGAAGTGATTAGGAGTAGTTAATTACTTTAAAGGGATTAATCAAGGGTGATTAACAGTTTGGTTTAATTTAAGATTAATTACTTAATGTAATTAATTTAAATAGAAAATGTAATTAGAGATCATTAATTATTATAATTAATGATGTAAATTAGAATAGATTTATTTGTAAATAATTAATAAATGAATTGATTTATTAATACAATTAATTAAGAAGTAATGTAATTAATTTTAGTAATTTAAAGGTTAACTGCTATATTTGGTTAAAGACGATTAAATTGTGAAAATAAGAATATAATTAAATGTTAATTAATCAAGTGTGATTAATTGAAACAAATAATTAGTGAATGATTTATTAATTGATTGATAATTAATTAATAGTGATATAAGCAAGTTTAATAATGGTGAAGTAATTAATTTAATTTATTTTAAATTAATTAGAGATAAAGTAATTAATTTAATTCATTTTAAATTAATTATAGCTGATATGACTGCTTATATATTGATTGATGATATTGTTTCCCCTGAATGGTTTGAGATCTCAATATGAGATTAATGATGCTATGTATGCCTTGATTTAAATATGATGATAATATGGATTATCTGTTATGATGATAATATGCATTATCTGGTTGTAGTGATAATATTGATTATTTGTTTATGATGATAATGTTGATTATCTATTATGATATTGTGAATTATCTATCTGTGTGTATATGGATAATGGAATTGAATTTTTTTAAACTTTAAAATAACTTGGCCTTAAAAGATACGTTTTGGATTTCGATGAGACCGGGATCGGGTTTTCCATATTTGGAAGTTCGAAAACCACATTGATTCCAAATTAACGATAGGTCATGAATCTGAAGTGAAGATGAAGATTCTGAACGCAAGGGTTATCGTTGTTAACTCTGAGGGTGATTCCAAAATGAGTGTAATGAGAAAATGCCTTCGGTTTCATTCGAACCCGGAAGAAACTTGTATGGATTGAATGCTTTCAGAACATCGTCAGGTGGGCGATGAGCATTCTAAGGGATGTGTTCTCTAAAGGTAACCGTAGCCTGAAGCCTCATCAACCGGGAATGGTAAAACAGGGGAGGTGCAGCAAGGTTAGGTGGGTCATGCCCAAGCAGGACAAGATTTTCCCCTGTCTAGATGTCCCTTTTTATTCGGCTGTGTGGACAGTTGTGAGCTCCAACTGTCGAGGTTGTCTTGTTCGGGACTGTTCAGTAAGGAATGGTTCCGGCCTTGTGTTGCAGGGGGTCGGGAGTGATCCTCGGTACGTTGATCTAGGCCACGTACTGTGACGGACGGTACCCCAGTAGCCCTGCCATTGTATGGAATCCACAATCCAATAGTGCCAACGGTTTTGATTGTATTACCCACTTTTGTGGCTAGTAGCTAGAATTTAATGAATGTAACAATTTCGGCTATTTTCTATTTACTTGAAAACCCTAGACCTATTATAATATCACAGAATTTCCTATTAAATGATTGGGTTAGCGTAAGGTAAAAACTTACCATATTTATTCGTGGGAAGTCTTACGTGATACCTTTTGTTTTCAAATGTTTTTCAAAGTTAAGCAACTTTAACCTGTTACTCATACCAGACCCATGTCTGACCCGGAGTTTATTTTTGTTTTCATAAACTCTCGGGTACTCAAATTTTTACGAGTAGCCAAGGGATTCAAGTTAGATTTGACGACTTCTGGAGGAGCAATGGAGCAGGAGGCTTCTGCGTTGTAGACTATATATAGTGTTCCTCTATGTTGGTATCTCTGTGTTGTATTGTATATTGACTTGTATAACTAGACAGGTGTTTATAACTGTCTAGTATGTGATGTTTTATCTGTATAACTCTGATATACGTAAAATTTTGTATTAGTTATGTGATCTATTATATTTTGTTCCATTCCGCCGTGAGATTCTGATGTTGTTGTTCTTTCTTCTCTATCTTTTCTATTTTCTCATCCCTTTCTTTCTTCAAGAATGAACCAGATTTCTGGGGTCAGAAATTCGGGTCGTCACAGTTGGTATCAGAGCGCTAGGTTGAGTGAATACCTAGGCTCTTGAGTGATTTCTATCTTGAGAGAGCGTATTTGTAATTTTGATATATATATATATATATATATATATATATTTCTACCTATTTATTGGGTTACCTGTCCGGGTTTTCCAATATAAGTTATAAGGGTAGATAGGGTAGTGGTGTGTGTAACACGACTACCAATGGTTGTAGTTTGAATATTTGAGGTTGGAATTGTATCTGTCGAGACTGTAGACCTATTACCGTTTCGAGTGAGCTTTGGGTAGTGTAAAGATTTCATCAATCTCTGAAGGAAACCTGTTAAGGTTCAGAGTTCATTTTTTTTTTGAAGCGTAAAGTTTGGATGAGCTAGAGTTTGGACCTATCGGTTTGGCATGAGAAGGTCATGATAACTTCTTACCTCAGGATGTAGTAGCTGTGTGATGAGACACGGTGACTATGGAAGTCTCTGAAGATGTTTCTTTGGAATCAGTTAAGGAAGTGTATCTGTTTCGGTGTTGGGGCTGAGCTCAGTAGAACGTTTCTGTTGGTTTGAGGTCCGAGTTTCTCGAAGAGCTCTGTGTTAGGAATTTCTAGGCATTGGTGTGTTGGAAAGGAAGTTTTTAACTTCTGCATCAGCAGTGGAGTTCAGAAACAGCAGCGTGGTTCCGTTTCTTTGATGGATTGGCTAATTAAGCATAGGCTGTTCTGTTTGGTAAAGAGAGAACAGTTTTTCTTTGGTAGTGAGCTAGATTGATCGCAAAAGTGACTTGCGATTGTTTGAGTGTTCCCTTGGGTTATCTGATTTTTATGGATGTCTTCAGGAAGTTAGAATTTTGTCTGTGTTTAGAGATTGAGTTTGGTATCTACTGGATTCCAGGAGTGGTACCGATGGTACAACTTAGTAGTAGGATGATTTTTGGAAAATGAGTTGGTGAAGCAGCTCGAATTTTGGAGAAACTTCTGAGTTTCTTTTTAAGGATCCGTTGAACCATAGTTCTAGAATGTGTTGCCCAGTTTGTCCTCGAAATCATCATCAGCATTTTCATCTACTCATTCAGAGTTGCGCAGTGGAAGCATGGTGGCAGCTGTTTGGTGTGGAAATAGCTAGAATTTGCAATGATTGGATTAGAGAGTTTCTACAGGAAAATTGTCAGAATCTTAAGACCAGATTGGAATGTATCTTTATTATCTTTCCATATGAGAGAAGTAAGATCATTATGTTGGATTGTTTTTGGTTTAATTTGTTTCTAAGGACATCAATAAGTGTTGAGCTGATCAGGAGAGATGTAAGCAGCCCAGGATCGTTCGAAGAGTCTTGTGGATAAGAGACGAAGAAATTTGGAGTCCGTAATCGGATATTTGATTTTGGATAAGATTGGGAAGCTAGCTCCGAGATATTTGGATCTTTTTCTGTTGTTCTTCTCATAATTAGTAATTGGTCTTCAGGAGTGAAATTGCCAGTTTGGATAACTGGAATTCGGAGTGTTTCACGTATCTCCGAGGGAGTACGTGTAAGATCTATCTTTGATTGTAGAGTCAGCAGTTCAGAGAGTTTTGGTTGTTGAGTCAGACTTATCTGTAGTCTGATATCCTGTTTTGTTTTGTAGATCCAGATGAGTAGAAACTCAGTAGCTTAGTAATATCGATTGTTTGGATTCTGTAAAGAGAGTATCCCAATATTTATATTTGGGGAAACTCGAGAAAATTCTATTTAGAATTTTATCCGGACAACTAGATTTGTAGATTGGATGAATTGGTTGCTATGGTTGTTAGCATATGATTGATATATGCCTGTGTTTAAAAATTAAATATGTAATTAGATTATTAAATTACCTTTGTTTTAAATTTCGGGGACGAAATTCTTTTAAGGGGGAAGGAATGTGATATCCCGGAAATTTGGACAATAATAATTTAATAATTTATGTCAAAATTTAATTGATTTGACAATATTGTTAATAATAAATTTGAATTAAAATTAATAATCTTCTTTAAAATAAATATTTAAACTGATAATCTATCTTTAAGGGCTAATAAATTGTTTTATATTTGTAATGTATACATATCTGTATATATTATAAACAGATAATCTTTGTTTTAAACTTAATAGATATAGGCACGTTTTCTTATTCTAATATTTTTGGTAAATTAAAAATTGGATTTAATTTGATATTCAGCTATTAAATAAATAACCATATGATTTTAATACTCAAGATAAAAACTTAATTATTTAAAATTGATTTTAGTTTAAGTTTAAATTTAAATAAAAAGGTTTGTTTTGTTTTTTATGTAGCTGATAAAATAAGTAATTATTAAATAAGACTTTTATGAATTATTTTAATTTAATCATGAGTTATATTTAAACAATATTAATGATGTAATGTTTTACAAATGGATTTCTAATATAAATAAAAATTGTTATCTTAAATTATGTATGTGTATTTGATAGGAAAGCTATGATTGTAAATTTGAAATAACATCTTTCAAACATGTTTAAAATAAAACAAATCTTAAATACATTAAACACAAACATAAATCAAATGTATGGTATTAAAATGAGTATAAATACATAAACATCTATGGTGTAAGCATAAGTATAAAAATAGATAGTAAGTAAATTAAGTGTTGATAGTTAAGTTTAAAAATAAAAGTGAAGATAAAAATAAACAAAGAGTAAAAAGGCAAACCAGGTTGTATAAATAGGAGTAAAACCATTAAGTGAATATGCAGGAAGGAATCAAAGTGAAGTAAAAAAGAAATCCAAGGCAAGAAAAAATCTATAAACAAAGTAAAATTATAAAGCCAAATCAGGCAAGAATCTTATAGGAAGATTAGATATGCTGCAAAGTGTAATATCAACATACACTAAAACGAAAAGGGTGTAACATAAAGTACATTTGCATTTAATGTTTTATCATCTCAGCCAACTATTGAGTCAATTCGAATTTTGCTAATGATCATTTTAGCCTACATTTGAAGAAAAATATCTCTGACTAAAAAAAAATATATCTTTGAACAAACTAAATAGCCTATACCAGATAACACCTTCCTGTACAAGCCTGTCTCCTCTATATTTATATGCAATACTCTTTGTTCCATTTCATTTAGAATTTAGCAAACTAGAAAGCAAGAAAAAAAAATTAACATTTGCATTTTTACAAATTTTATCAACAATCAAAACTGCCTGCATTTTCCAAGCCTGCAAGCAACTTTGAATCAAAGACCTGATGCAATGCACCTTCAACCTGAAATCAAGCATCTCCCAAACAACAATTGGCTTCAAAGTAAAAAGGATTTTTAGTGCAAAACTTTCAGGTTTCGGAGCATTCAAACACTCAAGTTTTAAAGTATCATAGGCTTTTCAATTTGGGTGCTCTATTCTCTGTTTCAAAATTTTGCAGGTGAGTAACTCTTTTAAATAACTTAAGTTTTTAAACTTGTTGCATGCTAAAATTTGAATGCTTAAATATATGGTGTAGATATTTGTATATTCATTCCTCTGAGTGTTTGTGAGATGAAAATCTCTGCATATTTCAACCCTGCAAATTCAAACTGTTTTCATCATAAATCTGCTCTGTTTATTTTCAAGTGAGTAACATTACAAATTTAAATAATTTAAGTTATAATTTATGTTGCATACTCATTTCTGAAATAATATGTTTATGATGTAAATATATAAGTATGTCTCTGTGCATATATGTGTGAACATACTGTGCTTATGTTTTTGAGCTCTGTCTTGATTCCCAGGTTCATGTTTTTGTTTTCAAATCCCTTCCACATGATCTAGATTCTGGTTAGAACCTGCTTGTCAAACAATATTGTTTGATTCAGATTAGGTTAAGGTTTAAAATCAAAGATTAGTTAAAATAGTGTGTATGGCCTCTGGAAACAAATTAACAACAGTGAAAACTTTAAATAAGTTAAAATTTAATTTTCATAATTCATGGATTCAAGCATATGAATCAAAAGCTAAAACAAAAACATGATTTTTAAAACCAAAATCACTATTTTTAGTTAAGTGTTAAAGGTGTGGTTCTGGGTTAAACATATTATGGAAATTCGTGACTTTATGGTGATCTATGAATCATGAAGGCTCGGGGTTCTTCCAGGTGATGGAGGAGAGTTAGTAGAAGCTAGGCAAAATCATGGTTGGTGATAGAAAGCATTGTGGAAGTTGCGGTAGTAGAATCTCTTCTGGAACCCTAGTTTTAACTAGGAATGTTGAATCGATCGCCAGAGTATGTGTGATTGATCGAGTGCTGTAAGTTTTTGAGGGATGGTAGTAGGCGCGTAGAGGAAGACGATGCCGGAGTTGTAGTACTTCTGGTGACCGGAGCTTCATGGTCGAGGCGCGTTGACTGGTAAGTATGGTGGCGGCTTCAGTTTCCAGGTTTGGGTTTGTGCTCGATTTCAATTCGAGGCTCGTGTAAATGGTTGGGTGATCGTTGTGGGTTGTTGCGTGGTTAGGCGATGTGTCGGAGTGATCATCGATGATCGGAGGGAGCTCCGGTGAGGGTACACGTGCACGTGCATGGTGATTGTCCTGGAATTTTTGTTTGTTAGCCTGTTGTGTTTTGTCTGGGAAGTTTTTTTTTGGGTCTCGAGTTATATAGTGTTTGAACTCGAAGTTGATAGTATTTTTCTCGGGCAAGCAGGGTATTGGACTCGAAGTCATCTGGGGGTGTCTCGGGTTGTCTTGCTTGCATCAGGTTTTACAGCAAACCTGTTTCCAGTTTGAGATTTTTTTTTAAAATAAAAGTTAAAAGCTAGTTTTAAATGGAAAGTAAGTTTTAAAATGAGTTTAAGTTCAAGTTTAAATTTGGTTTAAGTAAATTTGAATCTCAGTTTTAAAATAAATAAGTCTTTTAAAATTTAAATTTGTTAACTACTTTAAATGGGTTTAAGAAGTTGAATTTTAAAAGTGAAGTTTAAAATTGTAAGTGAAGTTTGAAAATCAAAGGTGTTTAATTAAGATGAATAAATGAAGATTTATGACTTGTAATTATTAAATTAATTAAAATTAATAATTAAATAATTCAATTAATGATGTGGATTGTTTAATTTAGTAATTAAGAATTTAAAACTAGTTAATTAAGATCTAAGATAATTCATAAATAATTAAGGATCATTAATCAAATAGGATTTTAAATTTAACTAATGTAATAATTATGGATTTATTAATAAGTTATTAAAGATGAAATTGATTTGTAATTAAAAATGAATAAATCTTAGTTAAATCACTTTAGAAAAGTAATTAACGAATTTTTAATAGTTAATAAAAGTCATTTACTAAGGATTATTCAATAATTAATAAATGTGATTACTACAATGATTAATTAGATAAATTAATTTAGATAATCAATTGTAAATTGTTATTACTTGATAGAAGTAGTTAGAGATTAATTACTTACTGTAGTTAATTTTGATAATAGATTTAAGTTAATTAATTTAGTTTAATTAATTTAAGAAAATCATTTGATAATTGGATTTGTGTAATTACTTAATGTAATCAATGGAGCATAATTAGTTAGGGAAGTAATTAATGATAATTACCGGATGTAATTAACAAAGGATGATTTAATGATGAAAGTAATTTGAGTATAATTACTTGGTATAATTAATCAAGGGATTAATCAGAGATAATAAATTATGGAGTAATTTATTTATTTGATGAAGTAATTAGGGGTAGTTAATTACTTTAAAGGGATTAATCAAAGGTGATTAACAGTTTGGTTTAATTTAAGATTAATTACTTAATGTAATTAATTTAAGTAGAAAATGTAATTAGAGATCATTAATTATTATAATTAATGATGTAAATTAGAATAGATTTATTTGTAAATAATTAATAAATGAATTGATTTATTAATACAATTAATTAAGAAGTAATGTAATTAATTTTAGTAATTTAAAGGTTAACTTCTATATTTGGTTAAAGACGATTAAATTGTGAAAATAAGAATATAATTAAATGTTAATTAATCAAGTGTGATTAATTGAAACAAATAATTAGTGAATGATTTATTAATTGATTGATAATTAATTAATAGTGATATAAGCAAGTTTAATAATGGTGAAGTAATTAATTTAATTTATTTTAAATTAATTAGAGATGAAGTAATTAATTTAATTCATTTTAAATTAATTATAGCTGATGTGATTGCTTATATATTGATTGATGATATTGTTTACCCTGAATGGTTTGAGATCTCAATATGAGATTAATGATGCTATGTATGCCTTGATTTAACTATGATGATAATATGGGTTATCTGTTATGATGATAATATGCATTATCTGGTTATAGTGATAATATTGATTATCTATTTATGATGATAATGTTGATTATCTATTATGATATTGTGAATTATCTATCTGTGTGTATATGGATAATGGAATTGAATTGTTTTAAACTTTAAAACAACTTGGCCTTAAAAGACACGTTTTGGATTTCGATGAGACCGGGATCGGG
This sequence comes from Allium cepa, assembly GCA_030765085.1. Taxonomy (NCBI): domain Eukaryota; kingdom Viridiplantae; phylum Streptophyta; class Magnoliopsida; order Asparagales; family Amaryllidaceae; genus Allium; species Allium cepa. The sequence continues at coordinate 183,379,596 of CM060940.1, forward strand.
TTTTCCATATTTGGAAGTCCGAAAACCACATCGATTCCAAATTAATATAGGTCGTGAATCTGAAGTGAAGATGAAGATTCTGAATGCAAGGGTTTTCGTCGTTAACTCTGAGGGTGATTCCAAAATGAGTGTAACGAGATAATGCCTTCGGTTTCGTTCGAACCCGGAACGAACTTGTATGGATTGAATGCTTTCAGAACATCGTCAGGTGGGCGATGAGCATTCTAAGGGATGTGTTCTCTAAAGGTAATCGTAGCCTCAAGCCTCATCAATCGGGAATGGCTAAAACAGGGGAGGTGCAGCAAGGTTAGGTGGGTCATGCCCAAGAATGACAAGATTTTCCCCTGTCTAGATTCCCTTTTTATTCGGCTGTGTGGACAGTTGTGAGCTCCAACTGTCGGGGTTGTCTTGTTCGAGACTGTTCAGTAAGGAATGGTTTCGGCCTTGTGTTGCAGAGGGTCAGGAGTGATCCTTGGTACGTGGATCTAGGCCACGTACTGTGACGGGCGGTACCCCAGTAGCCCTGCCATTGTATGGAATCCACAATCCAATAAGTGCCAACGGTTTTGATTGTATTACCCATTTTTGTGGCTAGTAGCTGGAATTTAATGAATGTAACAATTTCGGCTATTTTCTATTTACTTGAAAACCCTAGACCTATTATAATATCACAGAATTTCCTATTAAATGATTTGGTTGTCGTAAGGTAAAAACTTACCATATTTATTCGTGGGAAGTCTTACGTGATACCTTTTGTTTTCAAATGTTTTTCAAAGTTAAGCAACTTTAACCTGTTACTCATACCAGACCCATGTCTGACCTGGAGTTTATTTTTGTTTTCATAAACTCTCGGGTACTCAAATTTTTACGAGTAGCCAAGGGATTCAGGTTAGATTTGACGACTTCTGAAGGAGCAATGGAGCAGGAGGCTTCTGCGTTGTAGACTATATATAATGTTCCGCTGTGTTGGTATCTCTGTGTTGTATTGTATATTGACTTGTATAACTAGACATGTGTTTATAACTGTCTAGTATGTGATGTATTATCTGTATAATTCTGATATATGTAAAATTTTGTAATAGTTATGTGATCTATTATATTTTGTTCCATTCCGCTGTGAGATTCTGATGTTGTTGTTCTTTCTTCTCTATCTTTTCTATTTTCTCATCCCTTTCTTTCTTCAAGAATGAACCGGATTTCTGGGGTCAAAAATTCGGGTCGTCACAGAATAGAGAAGCCAAAAACTTAGGTAGGAACAGGGCAGAGAACAGGAACAATTTCTCTTGCCTGGAAATTTTGATGTTGTTCTTTAAATTTGAAAATCTTTGATTTTCTTGCTGATTCGTTTGAGATGTCCATGGATTTGAACTACTGTTTGCTATTGATTTCTTGCATTTGAATTGCTTAGGTTTTACTACTTTGATCTTTTTCTTTGATCTGGATTGTTGAGTTGCTTCAGATCGTTGTTTCTCTTGCATTTCTTATTTTGCTTGATGTTTTTAGCCTACTTAATCTCTGAGTTGTTTATGAATCAGAGGATAGGTTTGGTTTTGTTTTTCAGTTTTCAGGTTTGATTTGTTTCTTTAGATCGGAGAAGTTTTAAAACTGATCTAAAACTTATTTTGTTATCTGTTTTTTAGATTTGAAAAATGAATGAAAAGGAATGAGAGGCCTGGTTTTCTTCTTTTGTTAACATTATTTTCTAAAATTACATTTTAAAAGAAAAAGAAAAATTGCCACTAGTAATTTTAAATTAAAATTGACGTAACACTTGTAATAATCTTTTATCTTTATATTACACTTGTTAAATGTGAGCATTTTTATGTCTAAACCCTTACCTCATTATAAATTACTTAATTTACATACAAACTATGTTTTAGCCCTTATTTACTTAAGTATATATGTTTTATTTCTTACTAACTATACTTAGTTCAAGTATAGAATTTAAAAAGAAAGAATATTGGTCTCTTCTTACATTTTATTTTATACTTTTTATAATTTTTTAAAGAAAATGGATTAGAACACAATTTATACATTTAATAAATAATCATACATATTATTTTTCAAAGTAAAACTTTTAAACCCAATTCATTTCCAATACATTTTGAATTTCCAAATCAAAATTATATTTATAATCTAATTCTATTTAAAATATTTATTTTGAGTTTTTAAATACAAATTTTAAAATAAATAAGTATATATCTTATTAAATTTGAAAAATTCAAATAAATCCACCATTTAATCCAAAAATTTATATAAATTATCAATTTAAATTTGACTCAAAAATTTGGGATCGTTACAGATTCACCCCTTAAGAAAATTTCATCCCCGAAATTTGCTAGGGAGACAACAAAGAAATACAGAAAGATAGAGAGATGAATCACTAGATCAAACTGAATAGCTATTCTGCATTTGGCTTACCAAATCAGAATATCAACAATACATACAAGAATGGATCTATTTAACACTACACAAGATACTCGGGTAATCAAGATTTACGAAGTATGCAGGGGGCATTGGTTAGTTCGAAGGGATAACTTACCATTCGAAGAATATATGGAGACCCAAACAATAGATAAATGGATTTAATCTTCCACATTTCTCAAACACTAGTTATGGATTCCAAACTCTGGCTAGAATACCCTAAAGTATATATAACTTGTCCCTCTTCGGACTTTGATCCACACCAGAAATTTCAACAAAATTTTCAAAATTTGGTTTTGATCAAAATCATTTTATTGATACAATCTTCATATTTAACTTCATAATTAGTTTACCAATTTATTTTAATTAAAATTTCAATCTTGTTAAAGTTAAAAACGAAAAATTGATAGAAATTTGATGAGGAGAATGCGAGACAGAAACTTATCTACACGATTCGCAAGGCCATCATCATACCGAAACCTCCCCTTGCAGCTACTACGAAGCCATCAAAGATTTTTTTTTAAATAGGATGATCAACAAAGGAGATTGATAGAAAAAGTTGTTTCTGTTGTTGTTACAGTTATTGAACATTTGTAGTGGTATTCCCTGTCCCCTTTCTCGTCCTCTTCTTGCACTCGTACTCACTACTAGTGGATAGTAAGAGAATTTACTAAGGCACACGGATGGATATATTACGGATATTCATTCTATGGTATACTTCACCCTATCTCTAATGAGCTACCTAATGTGTTATACTCCTGAACTAAAGTTTTAAACTTTATCTCTGATACCAATTATAACGACCATGACTCGACCTTCGAAAATCGGCACCGAATATATCACCTATATTCAAATGTCGTAGATTCAAACATCGAATCTGGTTCGCCGGAGCTTATAACAAATTAAGTATAACAACACAGTGGAAGAAAGAACGAATATATCATATAACTCCAATGATACAATATCCAATGATATGCAACAATGATCATAAATACATATCAGAGATCTACAACAACATAGCGGAAACAAAAAGGAACCAGCAGTGGAAATAACTTGAACTCCAAATGGAACTCCCATATCTGCAACTCCATCACAAATATCTAATCCAAAGATAGCTTGAACCAAAAGCTCAAACCACCATCAACACAGAAGTGAAGCAACTCGATCCAAATGCGATTGCCAATATCCAGAGATTGGACACTATCAAATCTACACCTACTATTCGGTTATCTGAAAAACCCAACTCTAGACTGCCCGTGTGGAAAATTGTGGGCACCCAAAGTTTAGGAAGGGAACAATAAACTCCGGGTCAGTCATGGGACTAGTTTGAGCAAACAAAAATAGTTTATCTTTATCAAAAGCAAACAAAAGATGTTAAAAGAAATCCGCAATACTTTTTGGAAAATGAAACTACCATAAGGCCTCCCGCCGCAAATACAATGCAAACGCAGAATTGGAGGAGATTTCTCCTTGTGATAGTCAAACATGCTTGATACGCAAAAACCTTTTGATATTATTATTGGTGCATAGTGGAAAACATTTGCAATTATAATATTAATCTTAGCCAGCATAGACATTTCGAACTATGCCTATGACCACCATAAATAAATGGCAGGTTCTACAACTAAAACCATACAAGGTGCTTATTGGTGATTGGATTTTCAACAAATGATCAGGCTAAGGAACTTCCTACTGCCATGTTGGTACGCCTTTGGAGGGATGTCCCGAGAACCTACCCGGCTCTCTGCCAACACAAAGTCGGGGTACCTCTATAACTTGGAAACTACTACTCGAGCATGCCATCCCCCGGTCGTTTGCGACCTTTATCCGAGGTACCTCTACACCAGCAACCACAAAGCAATCACAAAGTAATAGATTTGAAGTGACCGCATAAGTCAAGTATCTGGGCTCCATACCACGATACCACCCTTTTCCAGAAGGGAATGACACACCCTAAAGGGCACGACCCTCATAACCTTGCCGCATCTTTCCTGTTTCGACCATTTCCAGGGTGTGAGTTCCTGAAGAAGTCTCGTCCACAAAGCTACGCTTTACATAAAAGCCATGCTTTGATCAACAAATGATCAATAACACACATCAGCACTCAGCATGCCACGCAACCAAATTGGAAGTATATCACTGATAATTACCAACTACATAACCTCTGAGCTCGTACGTCTCAGAGAAGGGTATTAAACTAAGAGAATAAATCTTTCCCCACCAAACAGAAATGTATCTGATAGAGATCAGTTTTATATCCCAAAGTGTAATGTTAGACGTACAACCATACAAGTCCGTTCCGGGATCGAACGGAACCAAAGGCACTTCGTCCAATAAAGGAAGAAGCCCTTGCAATCCGGGTACCCACAATCCCAATCGGACTCCCCATCACATATGGAGATCTCTATACTGGAGCAACTCAGTGCAGAGTCATTCGATAGGTTATCCTATCGTTCTTGAGGACACCCGGTCTTCAAATGCTATCCATTTATGTCGTATCACTATTTGGAATGGGTTATATGACACAAAGTCCTCTCCCGGCTAAACTGAATAGTGAGCGCAATATTTTAAAACCATATGGATAATGGGATCTAAATTAAGTCATAACTTAAAACCCAAAACTTTTCTTTCAAATGGTTAAACAAATTACCATTTTTAAATCTTTAAATAAAAAGATTCACTTCACAAAGTTCACCCATTTTTCACAAAGATTCATTCATAGTTTCTAAACAAAAGATCTATCTTTGAGGTCCTCCTTTGTTTGAAAATATTGTTTCAAAAATATTTCACAAAGATTCCTTTATAGCTTTCAAAACAATTTCATTTCAAATCTTTTATACAAAGGATATACCTTTAAGATCCTCTTAGATTTCAAAACAAGGTTCAACCATTTTTCACAAATATTTATTCACAGCTTTCAAAACAATTTTAATTTCATTTCAAATACTTAAAATCTTTCAACCCAAATAGGAAAATCCTTTCTTTATATGAAAGCTACTTAATTTGAAAAAAAATAGTTTTCGTTTTGGAAATATCCGATTACATTTGCACGAGTTAAAGCCTTTTAAGTATAAACTTGGGTTGAATTTAAATTCCCAAAAAAATACTTTTTAAAATGGTTTAAACCCATATAAACACTTTTATAACTCGTATATCCTTTTCAAACCATAATTTCCAAACAAAGAATTCAATTTCAAATTTTTGAATTCAAATCAAATTATTTAAATTTCAAAACTTTATTAAGTTATTAAATATAACTTTTATCTTTAAAATTCCTTTTCAAAAGCTTTTCATATTTAACCCAATTCCATTTCCCAAAAGCCATTTGAATTCAAAATTCAATTTTAAAACCATTTCAAAAATCCGTGACTTAACCAATTTCCTCGTGCAATCCATATTTGTGTGTGTATAAATGTGGTCCAGGGGTTTTACACAATAAAAGTGCAACATCATCAATCAGCATAGATTCAAATACAACAATATATTTGATAAGCGGTATAAACTATAACGCTTATCTTTATTCACAGATCATAGATAAATAACATAGGTACATCGCAAATAAATAAATTACATTCATCGCAGATAATAAGTTACATTTCACAGCTTAATTATATCATAGAACATCATATATTAGGGATATCACACAATTCAAAGCATCCAATTCAATCCAAACATTCATAAGTAAGACCAGTTAATTGTCTGATTAATTTAAATCGGATTAATTACTTATGAATTACTAATCCTGGTTAATTAACATTAATAAATTACAAATCATTTTGATTAATTATTCTTTAATCATTTATTAATTAACCTTTAATAATAAATTAATTAACCTTTAATTATAATTAATCAACCTTTAATTATTAAATAATTAACCTTTAATTATTTAATTCACCATTTAATTATCTTTAATTAATTAATAAACCCTTAATTAATTAATTTCCATTAAATTAATTATCCTTAATTAATTACGATAAGTGACTATCCCAAATCTTAAATCAATGTTAATCACTTGATCAATCCACCTTTAATCATTAATTAATTACTTTTAATTAAGTAATTATATTTAAGTAATTAATTACTTTAATTGCTTTCATTAATTAATTTTCGTTAGTTAATTACATTAATTAATTAATCCTTAATTATAAATTAATTAACTTTAAATTAATCACCACTTAATTAATTATAAAATAAATCATCCTCTAATTGCTAATCATCAATACACTAATTTACTTGAAATCTTTAAGGTAGATTAAGGATTATAAAACATTTCATTTTCTCAATTATTCACTTTAAAATTAAGTTTATAAACTTTAAAACAAAAGTTATATAGATTAAAACACCTTTAACTAAATAAATTTGAAATATTTTTTTTTAAAACCTTCAAGTAATCTCAATTTAAACTACATTGATTATTTAGCAAAGAAAAGTGTTTTAAGAAACTGGTTTAAATAAACTTGATTGATTTTAAAACTTGTCATAATTTTTTTCTTCAGAACTTGATGTGTTAAGCTTTAAACAAAAAACCCTAGCAAATGTTTTGAATAACCGAGCCCAACAAACATTTACTTCGAGACAAATTCAAATTCCCCCGAGCTTCTCTTCTTCGAGTCTAACACGATCCCACACGAACAAAACCCCGAGAGTAAACTTGAGTTCCTATCTTCATCCCCCCTTACATACTTTCAGACACCCAGATACACACTCCCATCTGTGCATGTGCACCAAACATCAGAGCCACGATGATCGACACAACCACCCTCCATATGCCAGTGACTATCTGCTCTAGCCTCCCGATCATCTCGAATCTCCAATTTCGCCAAAATCCAAAATCGAGTGATTAGCCTCAACCTGGAAACCAACCTCGACCACAAATTCACCTCGCGCTATCATGATACATTTCCATTCTCGCATCTCAACCCAGAACTCCGCCACCACGCCTCGCTTCCATTCCCATTGGTGCAATCGCCACTGGTGCACCTATGACACTGCAGCCCACTAATTTCCGACAATGACGAAAAATGGGTATTAAACCCTAATTTGAACTCGTTCATCTCCTACGATTAATAAAAAAAATTCGAACATTTTTTCCATGCTCCCCTGCACATCAACTTCCTTCACCATGAGTTTCGATGCCCAGAACGACGTGGATCACCAGAATTCGATCGTTTTGCATTTTCCGTTCAACTTGAAATTCCCACCTCAATACAAAGCTAACAATTTTGATTTTTGTGTTAAAAATCATAGTTTGCAAACACAAATCCACTTATATAACCAAAACTTGATAATAATATTTTCGAATTTTCAAGTTGAAAATATCTTAATGTAATTCCAAATTTCGAAATATTTTCTAAATATTTTCTACTTAGAATTATTTTTAAAATTTAAATCAGATCATTACAAATACTTTTCCTTTAAAGATTATTACTTAAATCCTTCTAGATTTTGAGATACAGAATTTTTTCTTGAATTTTGATTATCCTGTTACTAAAAAGAACATATATGTATACACATACAGGCATGCACACCCATTACATATACACACACACACACCTCACGCAAGCCTATTTAACCACTCAAACAACATTTTTCATAATAGGCCCAAGCATCAACCACAAACATCAAGATATAAGGGGAGACTAAATAAGTTTGCTCACCTGTCAATTTGAAAGAACAGAGAAGCCAAAAACCTGGGTAGGAACAGGGTAGAGAATAGGAACAATTTTTCTTGCCTAAAATTTTTGATGTCTATCTTTAAATTTGAAAATCTTTGATTTTCTTACTGATTCGTTTGAGATGTTCTTGGATTTGAACTACTGTTTGCTATTGATTTCTTTCATTTGAATTGCTTAGGTTTTACTACTTTGATCTTTTTCTTCGATCTGGATTGTTGAGTTGCTTCAGATCTTTGTTTCTCTTGAATTTCCTATTTTGCTTGATGTTTTTAGCCTACTTAATCTCTGAGTTGTTTATGAACCAGAGGATAGGCTTGGGTTTTGTTTTTCAGTTTTCAGGTTTGATTTGTTTCTTTAGATCTGAGAAGTTTTAAAACTGATCTAAAAATTATTTTGTTATTTGTTTTTTTAGATTTGAAAAATGAATGAAAAGGAATGAGAGGCCTGGTTTTCTTCTTTTGTTAACACTATGTTTTAAAATTAAATTTTAAAAGAAAAAGAAAAAAATGCCAATTGTAATTTTAAATTAAAATTGAGCTAACACTTGTAATAATCTTTTATCTTTATATTACACTTGTTAAATATGAGCATTTTTATGTCTAAACCCTTGCATTAAATTTAAAATTTCATTTTAAACCCTTACCCCATTATAAATTACTTAATTTACATACAAACTATGTTTTAGCCCTTGTTTACTTAAGTATTTATGTTTTATTTTTTACTAACTATACTTAGTTCAAGTATAGAATTTAAAAAGAAAGAATATTGATCTCTTCTTACATCTTGTTTTATACTTTTTATAATTTTTTAAAGAAAAATGGATTATAACACAATTTATACATTTAATAAATAACCATACATATTATTTTGCAAAGTATAAATTTTAAACCCAATTCATTTTCAATACATTTTGAATTTCCAAATCAAAATTATATTTATAATCTAATTCTATTTAAAATATTTATTTTGAGTTTTCAAATTCAAATTTTAAAATAAATAAGTATATATCTTATTAAATTTGAAAAAATAAATAAATCCACAATTTAATCCAAAAATTTATATAAATTATCAGTTTAAACTTGACTCAAAAATTTGGGATCGTTGCAGATTCCACCCTTAAGAAAATTTCGTCCCCGAAATTTGCTAGGGAGACAACAAAGAAATACAGAAAGATAGAGAGATGAATCACCAGATCAAACTGAATAGCTATTTTGCATTTGGCTTACCAAATTAGAATATCAATAATAGATACAAGATCGAATCTATTTAAAACTTTAGAAGATACTCGGGTCATCCAGATTTACGAAGTATGCACGGGGCATTGATTAGTTCCAAGGGATAACTAACCATTCGTAGAATATATCAAGACCCAAACGATAGATAAATGGATTTAATCTTCCACATTTCTAGAACACTAGATATGTATTCCAAACTCATGTCGGAATACCCCAAAGTATATATAACTTGTCCCTCTTAGGACTATGATCCACACAAGAAATTTCAACAAAATTTGGTTTTCATCAAAATCGTTTTATTGATACAATCTTCATATTTAACTTCATATTTAGTTTACTAATTTATTTTAATTAAAATTTCAATTTTGTTAAAGTTAAAAACGAAAAACTGACAGAAATTTGATGAGGAGAATACGAGAAAGAAACTTGTCTACACGATTCGCAAGGCCATCATCATACCAAAACATCCCCTTGCAGCTGCTACGAAGCCATCAAAGATTTTTTTTGAAATAGGACGATCAACAAAGGAGATTGATAGAAAATGTTGTTTCCGTTGTTACAGGTATTGAACATTTGTAGTGGTATTTCCTGTCCCATATCTCGTCCTCTTCTTGCACTCATACTCACTATTAATTGATAGTAAGAGAATTTACCGAGGCACACGAATGGATACCTTAAGGATACTCGTTCTGGGGTATACTTCACCCTATCTCTAATGAGCTACCTAATGTGTTATACTCCTGAGCTAAAGTTTTAACCTTTAGCTTTGATACCAATTATAACGATCCTGACTCGACCTTCGAAAATCGGCACCGAGTATATCACCTATATTTAAATGCCGCAGATTCAAACGTCGAATCTGGTTCGCCGAAGCTTATAACACATTAAGTATAACAACACAACGGAAGAAAGAACGAATGTATCATATAACTCCAATGATACAATATCCAATGATATACAACAATGATCACAAATACATATCAGAGATCTACAACAACACAACGGAAACACAAAGGCACCAACAGCGGAAATAACTTGAACTCCAAATGGAACTCTAATATCTGCGACTCCATCACAAATCTCTAATCCAAAGATAGCTTGAACCAAAAGCTCGAACCACCATCAACACAGAAGTGAAGCAACTCGATCCAAATGCAATTGCCAATATCCAGAGATTGAACACTATCAAATCTACACCTACTATTCGGTTATCTGAAAAACCTAACTATAGACTGCCCGTGGGGAAAATTGTGGGCACCCAGAGTTTAGGAAGGGAACAATAAACTCCGGGTCAGTCATGGGACTGGTACGAGCCAACAAAAATAGTTTATCTTTTTCAAAAGAAAACAAAAGATTTTAAAAGAAATCCGCAATGCTTTTTGGAAAATGAAACTACCATAAGGCCTCTCGTGCACACATAATGCAAACACAGAATTGGAGAAGATTTCTCCTTATGATAGTCAAACATGCTTGATGCGCAAAAACTTTTTGATATTATTATTAGTGCATAGTGGAAAAAATTTGCAAGTATAATATTAATCTTAGCCAGCATAGACATTTCGAACTATGCCGACTATAGCTACTATCTAAACAGTGGTGACCGCCATAAGTAAATGGCAGGTTCTACAACTAAAACCGTACAAGGTGCGTATTGGTGATTGGATTTCCAACAAATGGTCAGGCTAAGGAACTTCCTACTGCCACATGGGTACGCCACTGGAGGGACGTCCTGAGAACCTACCTGGCTCTCTGCCAACACAAAGTCGGGTTACCTCTGTAACTAGGTAACTAATACTCAAGCATGCCATCCCCCGATCGTTTGCGACCTTTATCCGAGGTACCTTTACACCAACAACTACAAAGCAATCACAAAGTAATAGATTTGCAGCGACCACATGAGTTAATTATCTAGGCTCCATATCATGATACCACCCTTTTCCAGAAGGGAATGACACAACCTAAAGGGCGCAATCCTCATAACCTTGCAGCATCTTTCCTGTTTCGACCATTTACGGGGGTGTGAGGTCCTGATGCAGTCACATCCACAAAGCTACGATTTACACAAAAGCCATGCTTTGATCAAAAAATGATCAACAACACACAGCAGCACTCAGCATGCCACACTACCAGATTGGGAGCATATCACTAATAACTATCAACTACATAACCTCTGAGCTCGTACGTCTCAGAGAAGGGTGTTAAGCGAAGAGAATAAATTCTCCGCCACTAAACATAAATGTATTTGATAGAGATCGGTTTTATATCTCAAAGTGTAATGTCAGACATACAACCATACAAGTCCGTTCCGGGTTCGAATGGAACCGAAGGCAGTTCATCCAATAAAGGAAGAAGTCCTTGCAATCCGGGTATCCCCAATCCCGGTCGGACTCCCCATCACATATGGAGATCTCTATACCGAAGCAACTCAGTACAGAGTCATTCGACAGGTTATCCTATCGTTCTTGAAGAAACCCGGTCTTCATCATTGGTCTTCAAATGCTATCCATTTACGTCGTATCACTATTCAGAATGGGTTATATGACATAAAGTCCTCTCCCGGATAAAGCGAATAGTGAGCGCAATATTTTAAAACCATATGGATAATGGGATCTCAGTTAAGTCATAACTTATAACCCAAAACTTTTCTTTCAAATGGTTAAACAAATTACCATTTTTAAATCTTTAAATAAAAAGATTCACTTCACAAAGTTCACCCATTTTTCACAAAGATTCATTCACAGTTTTTTTTTAAAAAAGATCTATCTTTGAGGTCCTCCTTTGTTTAAAAACAAAGTTTCGCAAATATTTCACAAAGATTCCTTTATAGCTTTCAAAACAATTTCATTTCAAATCTTTTTATACAAAGGATATATCTTTAAGATCCTCTTCGATTTCAAAACAAAGTTCAACCATTTTTCACAATGATTAATTCATAGCTTTCAAAGCTATTTTAATTTCAGTTCAAACTTGAAATCTTTCAACACAAATTGGAAAATCCTTGCTTTATATGAAAGCTATTTAATTTGAAAAAAAAGTTTTCGTTTCGAAATAATCTGACTACATTTGCACGAGTTAAAGCCTTTTAAGTATAAACTTGGGTTGAATTTAAATTCCCAAAACAATACTTTTTAGAATGGTTTAAAACCCATTTAAACACTTTTATAACTCGTATATCCTTTTTAAACCATAATTTCCAAACAAAGAATTCAATTTCAAATTTTAGAATTCAAATTCAAATCAAATTATTTAAATTTTGAAACTTTATCTAGTTATTCAATATAACTTTTATCTTTAAAATTCCTTTTCAAAAGATTTTCATATTTAACCCAATTCCATTTCCCAAAACCATTTGAATTCAAAATTCAATTTTAAAACCATTTCAAAAATCCGTGACTTAACCAATTTCCTCGTGCAATCCATATTTGTGTGTGTATAAATGTGGTCCAGGGGTTTTACACAATAAAAGTGCAACATCATCAATCAGCTCAAATTCAATACAGCAATATATTTAATAAGCGGTATAAACTATAACGTTTATCTTTATTCACAGATCATAGATAAATAACATAGGTATATCGCAGATAAATAAATTACATTCATTACAGATAATAAGTTACATTTCTGTAACAACTCGATTTTTTTTAGGGATACCAAATTGGGAATCAACTAATAAATTGATAATGTAACAACCCTAGATTTTTCATATATTTTAATACTTGACTTTATTTTATTTTGAAATTATTTTAAACTTGTTTAATTTCAAACATTTCATTTTTAAATATAAGTGTCGTATATTATGTGAATTATAATTTCAAACCGGTATAAATTGGATATTTTACTGAAAGATGAATTTCTGTTCCAACTGGTCAAACTTTGACTTTTAAATTTCAAATTTAAATATTTAAACTCCTAAAGTTTATATTTTATTATGGAAACAGATTTCATAACTCAAATACTGCTTTCCGTTTCGTTGAAAACGGACTTAAACTGTGAAAGTTATGTACATTTCAATTTTGAGTATAATTTGTTTTATTTTGCAATTTTGTCTATTTCAAATTATATAAATCATATTTTCTATGTTATATTTTATTTTAATATGTGTTAATATGTTATTTTATGTATATTTTTGTCTTTTAATATTTTTAAAGTGATAACAAAAATTTTCCAAAATTTATTGCATTTATTTTCTATTTTAAAGGCTAGTTTCCATTTTTATGCTATTTTCTTCATTAAATTATATTTAATTAAAATTTTATATTTATTTTTGTGAATTCATTTTTATTTTGTGTTCTTGTATTTAATTATAAATATTTTTCAAGTACATAAAAATTTTCCAAAGTTCATTGCATTAATTTTCATATTTTCAAGACTAGTTTGCATTTTTTGCTGTTTGTGATTAATTAAATTTTATATAATTAATATTTATTTTTTTATTTTTTTATTTACTAAATTTTCGTATTTTTATCTGAATATATATATATATATTTCAGTTATTTAAAATTTCAAAAGAAATTTGTGGAAATATGAAAAGTTTTGAACTCTTTAAATTCCAAAGTCCTTTTACATTCTGACCTTTCATTTTCTCAACCTCCTTCTTTAATATTTTTTTGCCGTGCATATTGCTTCTCTTTCTCAGCCATACTTCATTCTATTTTCACGATCTAAAATCATCTCTCAACCAAAAAAATTTGCACAGCCATTTGTTGTTCAAGCTTTGGGTAAAATCTTCTCTTCTCTCTTGTTTTTTTGTGTTTTCTATTGAATTTTGCAATTGTTCTCTATCTTCATAGCTCCACTCCTCCTCAACCAGGCTTTGGCCGACCACCACCACCCCCTTCCTCTGACCATCACCCATCCTACTACCCCTCCACTTCAGACCGAACCAACCCAAGGCCATGATCTACACAAAAATTCACCAAAAACCCATCACTACCTACAAGCCTAGCCTAGATTCATTAACACCTCCTTCCACAACCTCTAGCCGACACCACCTCCACCACCACCACCTTTGGCCCGATCTCCACCCTCTTCCACACCACCCACCACCTCCAGGAGCCACTGGCCATGACCCATGACCTCTGGCCAAAACTATTTTTGCCATAGATGTGATGTTATGTTGCATTGTTTAGCCTTGAACACCTAGTTTATGCACCTAGACTTCACCACCTTGCAAAAAAATGTTGGCCGACCACTTGCACACCCAAACCAGACCTATAGCACCCTAGGCCGATCTAAACACCTGCATAACTGAAGTACATGAGGTAGAGAGCAAGTGCAAGTCATTTGTTTTTTTTTTTTGGGTATAGATTTCTTATGTTATTTGATGATAAATTTTTGTTGTAACTTATGTATTATTGTATTGTTTTGTGTAAATATTATCAAGGCATATAGCTTTGGCTATCCACTCTCAAGTCATTTCTGTCTTGTCGTGCCTTCGTAGTGTCTGTACTGTTTGCTTTGGTAGCTATCTCCAGCTCTGAACAGGTGAGTTATTCTCACCGGACAATATGTACCTATATAACTAATAAACCGACACCACTTGAATCTGTAAATGTATTTCATCCTGTTATAACTGCTATGTTATGATCATATGATGTTTACACCTGTTATTGCACCTGTTCTATCACATGTACTATTATATTATACTATTATGTTATTTATATCAGTTATCACCATTGCAAGTTCCCTGTAGACTAGAATCACTATGGGTTGAAATGATACATACCTGAACGGACTTTAGAATAAGGAGAAATCGTTAAGGGCTGAAATGATAGGCCTGAATGATTTTTATTTATTTCATTCTTACTTGGGATTACAGGTTTGAGATGATCAAACCTGGATTTTCATTGTGATTGAAATGATATAGTATCCGTATCACTTTACCTAGGCTAGAAAATAATATACAGACCCGTGGTTAAATTATGTTTTTCTAAAAAATTTAAAATATTTTAGAAATGTAATATTATAATATTTTGATTTAAACTTAAATAAAAAAATGATTTTTGTACAGTATTATTTATTTTCTAAGAATTTATAAGTGAAATAAATAAATGGTAAAGTTAGAAATTTGAAATGTAAGTTATTTTGGAAATTCTAATTTGGTGATGAAAGGGAATTTAAATTAAATATGAAATATGATAAATTTATGATATTTTGAATTAAAATGAATTTAAAATGATTTTATAATATATTAATGATTTTGAATAAGTTAAAATGTGAAGTGAATGAATATTTAAATTGAATTTTGAAATATAACTTAAATTGGATTTTATGAATTTTGTCTAAAAGTGAATTTTTGAAGGTAAGTAAATAAAATGAAAATAAGTTATATGGGAGATTTAAACTTAATTATTAAGTTAAAATTTAATTATAAAGAATTGAAATTTAATGTTTGAAATTTAATATGTGATTTATTATTAAATATTGACTTTTGAATAGAAATTTAACTTTATAAAATCATGAATATACGGGTATTTAAATGATTGTTTAAAAGTGAGAAATTATGATTTTATAAGTTAAAATGATTTATACAAAAATATAATTGTTTGCGAAACTGTATTGAAAACCCTGAATTTTAATTAACAGCATTTTTAAAATGCTATTATTTCTAAGGTAAAGGATATTACAGCAATTGTAAATGCTGTAGTTGATATAAATGAACCAAATGGCTAAATTTTAATAAAGGGATATTATAGCACTTTGTAAGTGCTATAATTGTGGAATTTAACTAAGGTTTTATTTGAACTAATGTAACCCTATTACAGTGTTTTAATGCTGTCTTTTGTAAAATTGAACTGTCTTGAAAGTAACTTTCTGTAGCATTTTCCAAATGCTGCGAAAGGTGAATTTACATTGTTTTAATAAGTTTAACTAAATAAACGAACTTTGAAAGATTTAAATTTTGAAGATTTAATAAGTTAATTATTAAATATAATAACATCATTTTAATGATTTAAATGAAGTAATTGGTTTGAATTATAAACTATTTTGAAATGTGTGTTGAAATGGTATTTTAAATAAAATGAATGTAGTTTTGAAAAGATATGATATTGTGATATTTTGAAATGGATTTTTGAATGATATTGAATATTTGAAATGATATTTGATTTCAAAATATAAATTACTATTTTGAAATTTTAATCATGGGATGTATATAAATTTATGGTTTAACATACCTTAGAGGATGGGCAGTCAAAAGCATCCTTTAAGTTATTGTGCATTACTGCTACAGTTCACTTGAGTTGGTTTATATTATATAAGTATATATTGTCATGACTCGAGTGTTTTGTGTTTTGTGTTTTGCTTTACGCTCGGGTCAGTCTGAGTATTTACAGCTTTGGATTCTTTTCTGGAGCTGGTCTTAACTGTAGATTCTACCTGTCTATCTACTTAGTTATCTATTTCAAAATTTCAGCTGTTTCAGTTTATTTGATGTATTAATGACCTCTATGTATTGGATTTATATTACGCTGTTGTTTTGAAATTGATGTTATGTATTATGTTTTGAGAGTCTGTAATAGTAGCTTCATGAACTACTATGGTTTTATATTTCGCTGCAAGTTATTCTAATATATTCTGTGCCTGTGATTCTGTGTATTTGATTTCATTTGCTTCAAATTTTTTTACAATGCGGTATTTTGAGCAATTCAAGTCGGACATGTGCGGATGCGAATGGCTGAAAATATCGGGTTGTTACATTTGGTATCAGAGCTTTGGTTTTTAGGCAAACCATAGCCTGCGGAGTAAAAACTCATTAGAGATAGGGTAGAAATACCCTAGAATGAGTGAAATTAATCTCAGAATCATTTCTTTGTGAAAGAAAGTATTTTCGAAGTATAAAATGATTTCCAAATGATTTTAAAGGATTTTCAAAGATTATCTTGGTATAAAAAATTTCTTATTTTGGAATCAAGATTTTCTAAACTTCATCCCTTCGGTATCCATCTTGTTAGTAAGCTATTGGTTTGGATTCTTGTCGATTGGGATTCCTAAGGTTGGTGATTCCGTAAATCTTCGAATGATTTGTAAAGGGGTGAAACTCCTTTACAATTAGCATTGATTCACCAGAGATTTCTGTATCCTCGGTTTACGATGCTATCTATCTCCTGCTCTACTCGGATTCTATCTCTGGCGATCGAATGTCGATTTGCCTTAGATTTCCGTATTGGTTATATTCCTGAAGTCATGGTTGACCGGTTAAGGTCGCCCGCGATTTATTAAGGCTTATCCATCTTCTATTTGGTAATTAATTATCTTATCTTCGTTCAAGCTTATCTTCGAATCAGAATTCTATTTGATCAGAGTTCCTCTAAATTTGAATCTCTGTTTTGTTTTGAAATCCTTCCTTGAATCATCCTTTGGAAATTTGCGTTTGATTGTGTTTTGAAAATTTGTATACATTGAAATTATTGTTTTGATAAGGATGACCATTTTTGTATATAAAAGTGAAATGTTTTCGATAAAGATTATATATCTTGTAAAATAAAAATTTAAAGTTTCCAAAAGTATTTGAAATTTTGAAAATTTATAAGAAATCTGATTTAAATAAAATGATTTATAATTGAAGAGTTTTGAATTTGAATTTCGAGGGATCGAACTCCGGTATTTTGAAATTGTTTTTAAGATTTTGGAAAATATAAAATAATAATATGATTTTAAGATATTTCTCCGAATAAAAATGTTCAAATGTATTTGAACTAATCTCAATGATTTCGAAGTGATTTCAAAGAAGTTCAAGAAAAAATGTCCAGAACCCACTGGAAAATAATTTCGGTGATGAATGCATGCATCATCGACATTGATTTTTGAGTTTCTGAGTAGGGGAGAGGCCACTCTAGTAGCTTTGCTATGCGAATGATCTTGTGAAACCAAATTCTAGTTTCAGACTTTAAAGTATGGTTTGATATTCGAAAGATAGATCTGTATATATATATTTGAAAAGATTTAAAGTAAGCCGGTGTTCAGTTCTCGAGTTTCGGATTTGAAACCTAACTTTTGAAATTGATTTACTAATTTAGTTGTTATTTCCAACTCTTGGATTGAAAATATGATTTCTTTGACTATTTGTAGGTTCGAGCACTTCCAAATCAAGGTTAACTTTTCAAAGCCACGAAATTTTGAAAGGTATAAGGTATTTGGTAAAGAATATAAGTTTAGTCTTGTATGATTTAAAGTATAAAGTAGTGTGATTTAATCTTTATTTTGATAAAGAGTGTGAATTTGAAATGATAATTGATTTTGATAAATGAATATTTGAAGTTTATATTTGTATGAAAGGATATTTGGTTTACTTGTAATTTGAGTTTATATAAAATATTAAGATTTATGAAATGAATATTTCAAAACTAAGTAAGAATGAAGTAACATCTTAGTAACATCAGTTTCGAAATGTTTTGAAAAAAAAATAGTCTTCAAATGTTTGAGAAAAATTTGGTTTTAAATGTTTTAACTTAGTAACATCTTTATGAAACTATTTATTTAACAAGGTGGAATAGATACGTAAGTTGTACATATGCTGCTATATTCGCATAATTAATTTGATCCAAGTTTGAGTACACAAGTTCGAGGCGAATTACACCATTTCGTGTTAGGATTTTTCACTTGATTCTTGATAGCGAATATTTGATATGGATTTTGGGCTTGATTCTAGAATTCTCTATCATAGTATATGGCTATGCAAGGAGACTGATGGATTCTACTGGAGAAACCATATCGAAGTCCGCATTAGGGAAGTCGAATGGACAATACTAGTTCGAAAGCGAACTTGTGTGACTAAGAGAGCGATCGAATGTAATGTTGCGAAATGATGACATATGTAAGTAATAATGAAGTAAAATTTTAGATATATGAAATTATAAATTTTAGTTTTGAAATATGGTATATTTAAGCCTTGAAACATATTTAAGATTGAATAGTTTATTTTGTAAATCAAATCTTTATTTGAAATTAGATAATATTTAAAATGGTTTTGTTGGAAAACTAAATTGAATTGAAACTGATGGTTTGGATGGAATTAAAATTAGGAAATTTTAGATTTTGGTTTAACTGAATAAATTTGTGAAATGTAAAGAATTAAGGGAATGTTTTATGATTTCAAATGTATGATTTCGAAATGTTATGATTTTTCAAAGTGTAATGATTTCAAGTATTTTGGTTTCGAAAGATTTATAACTTTGAAAGTATTATGGTTTTTGAAAATGGATATATGCTTGAAATGGAAATGAATTTGTTTGACATAAATTCTGTTGATTTGGAAATTTGGATTATTTTCTAAATCTATTGTTTTAAGAAATTTTGAAACTGGATATATGTAAGTAGGAAGAAATGGTTTGGCTAAATCATATATGATTTTGAAACTGAATTGATATTGAAATGGTTTGAAATTGAGAACCTTGTTTATTTAAAAACTTTGATTTGGAGTTATCGAACTTATATAAAATTGATTTGTATAAGTATGAAATTGATTTGAAAACTGTTGATTCGAAAGGGTACTCATACTCAATTTTTAAATTGAAATCTTATATAATCGAAGTCTATATAAGTATGATCTGATATACTATTGATTTTGGAAAGTATTCGATTTGAAATGGAATCCTATATATAATGGACCTTATATAAGTATGATCTTTGAAAGAGATTTTGAAAGGTACTGTATGATACATATTTTCGAAGTAAAGATATGGAAAGTGCCTTCTTCTTGATATCTGCTTTGTGGCCACATAGTGGACCCATTCTATCGATATTATTTTCTATGATTTGGGTTTTTCAGATATGATACTCAAGTGTCCATCGAATTCCATGGTGATCTCTATGGTCTTATAAGCACAACTGTATAGCGCAACTACCTGGCTGGATTGGCCTAGGGGTACGGATTGTTTCCTGGGGGATACAGGCATAACCATTGTGTATCCTGCAATCTATGTAGGTCGCATTAGTAGAAAAACTGCCTGACTGAGACGGCCTAGGGTACGGATTGTTTCCTGGGTGATCCAGGCGTAACCATTGTGTATCATGCACTCTACTAGTCATCATGGCATAACTCGTAGGGCTGAGAAAGCTTACGGATACGGATTGTTCCCTGGGGGATCCAGGCGTAACCATTGTGTATCTGCGATCCATGGTTAGACAAATGGTTGGTTTGGTTGATTTGTTTGGATTGTACTTTCCATATCTATTTTTAAAAGTTTTTTCAGTATTTTCACTGGGTGTTGAAATAAGTCTACTAAGTACCTGTAGAATTCTAGCTTTGCGCCTGATCAACGCATAGCCAGAGTCTACAGGAACGAAAGTGAACTCTTTAAGACATCGAGTTATAAAAGTATTTTGATAAAAGTATCTTGATAAAGTACTATATAAAGAATATTTTGATCAGTTATTTTCCCCTTTAAACATTTTAAAATGTTTTAAATATTGTTTACTTTGAACCATCAGATTTGAATCAAATGACTATTCATCATATTATGAAATGTTTAAAATGTTATGAAATTTTAATTGAAATATATAATGTTTTAAAATAATGGTTCATTCTTTTCTTTCAACCTGCTTTCCCTCCTAGCTACTTTTTCCCTACCTTCTTTCGGGGATGTCTTCCAACCTATTGTTCTTTCTTGTGGTTTCTCTACTTCCTTCCTTTTCGAGGACGAAAAGATTTGAGTGGGGGAGAGTGTAACAACCCTAGATTTTTCATATATTTTGATATTTGACTTTATTTTATTTTGAAATTATTTTAAACTTATTTTATTTCAAACATTTCATTATTAAATATAAGTGTTGATTATTATGTGAATTATAATTTCAAACCGGTATAAATTGGATATTTTACTAAAAGATGAATTTCTGTTCAAACCGGTCAAACTTTGACTTTTAACTTTCAAATTTAAATATTTAAACTCCTAAATTTTATCTTTTATTATGGAAATAGATTTAATAACTTGAATACTGCTTTTCGTTTCGTTGAAAAACGGACTTAAACTGTGAAAGTTATAAACATTTCAATTTTGAGTATAATTTGTTTTATTTTGCAATTTTGTCTATTTTAAATTATATAAATCATATTTTATTTGTTATATTTATTTTAATATGTGTTAATATGTTATTTTATGTATATTTTTGTCTTTTAATATTTTTAAAGTGATAATAAAAAATTTCCAAAATTTATTGCATTTATTTTCTATTTTAAAGGCTAGTTTCCATTTTTATGCTATTTTCTTCATTAAATTATATTTAATTAAAATTTATATATTTATTTTTGTGAATTCATTTTTATTTTTTGTTCTTGTCTTTAATTATAAATATTTTTCAAGTACATAAAATTTTTCCAAAGTTCATTGCATTAATTTTCATATTTTCAAGACTAGTTTGCATTTTTTGCTGTTTGTGATTAATTAAATTTTATATAATTAATATTTATTTTTTTATTTACTAAATTTTTGTATTTTTATCTGAATTTATATATATATATTTCAGTTATTTAAAATTTCAAAAGAAATTTGTGGAAATATGAAAAGTTTTGAACTCGTTAAATTCCAAAGTCCTTTTACATTCCGACCTTTCATTTTCTCAACCTCCTTCTTTAATATTTTTTTGCCGTGCATATTGCTTCTCTTTCTCAGCCATACTTCATTCTATTTTCACGATCTAAAATCATCTATCAACCAAAAAAAAATCTGCATGGCCATTTGTTGTTCAAGCTTTGGGTAAAATCTTCTCTTTTCTCTTGTTTTTTTGTGTTTTCTATTGAATTTTGCAATTATTCTCTACCTTCATAGCTCCACTCCTCCTCAGCCAGGCATTGGCCGACCACTGCCACCCCCTTCCTCTGACCATCACCCATCCTACTACCCCTCCACTTCAGGCCGAACCAACCCAAGGCCATGATCTACACAAAGATCCACCAAAAACCTATCACTACCTACAAGCCTAGCCTAGATTTGTTAACACCTCCTTCCACAACCTCTAGCCGCCGCCACCTCCACCACCACCACCTTTGGCCTGACCTCCACCCTCTGCCACATCACCCGCCACCTCCAGGAGCCACTGGCCATGACCCATGACCTCTGGCCAAAACTATTTGTGCCAAAGATGTGATGTTATATTGCATTGTTTAGCCTTGAACACCTAGTTTATGCACCTAGACTTCACCACCTTGCAAAAAAATGTTGGCCGACCACTCGCGCACCCAAACCAGACCTATAGCACCCTAGGCCAAGCTAAACACCTGCATAATCGAAGTAGATGAGGTAGAGAGAAAGTGCAAGTCATTTGTTGTTGTTTTGGGTATAGATTTCTTATGTTATTTGACGATAAATTTGTGTTGTAACTTATGTATTATTGTATTGTTTTGTGCATATATTATCAAGGCATATAACCTTGGCTCTCCACTCTCAAGTCATTTCCGTATTGTCGTTCCTTCGTAGTGTCTATATTGTTTGCTTTGGTAGCTATCTCCAGCTCTGAACAGGTGAGTTATTCTCACCAGACAATCTGTACCTATATAACTGATAAACCGACACCACTTGAATCTGTAAATGTATTTCATCCTGTTATAACTGCTATATTATGATCATATTATGTTTACACCTGTTATTACACCTGTTATATCACATGTTACTATTATATTATACTATTATGTTATTTATATCAGTTATCACCATTGCAAGTTCCCTGTAGACTAGAATCACTATGGGTTGAAATGATACATACCCGAACGGACTTTAGAATGAGGAAAAACCGTTATGGTCTGAAATGATAGGCCTGAACGATTTTTATTTATTTTATTCTTACTTAGGATTGCGGGTTTGAAATGATCAAACCCGGATTTTCATTGTAAATTACGGATTGAAATTATATAGTATTTGTATCACTTTACCTAGGCTAGAAAATGGTATACAGACCCGTGGTTAAAATATGTTTTTCTAAAATATTTAAAATATTCTAGAAATGTAAATATTATAATATTTTAATTTAAACTTAAATAATAAAATGATTTTTGTAAGGTATTATTGATTTTCTGAGACTTTATAAGTGAAATAAATAAATGGTAAAGTTAGAAATTTGAAATGTAAGTTATTTTGAAAATTCTAATTTGGTGATGAAAGGGAATTTATATTGAATATGAAATACGATAAATTTAGGATATTTTGAATAAATGAATTTAAAATAATTTTGTAACATATTAATGATTTTGAGTAAATTTAAAATGTGAAATGAATGAATATTTAAGTTGAATTTTGAAATATAACTTAAATTGGAGTTTATGAATTTTGTTTAAAAGTGAATTTTTGAAGGTAAGTAAATAAAATGAAAATAAGTTATATGGTAGATTTAAACTTAAGTATTAAGTTAAAATTTAATTATAAAGAATTGAAATTTAATGTTTGAAATTTAATATGTGAATTATTATTAAATATTGACTTTTGAATAGAAATTTAACTTTATAAAATCATGAATATACGGGTATTTAAATGATTGCTCAAAAGTGAGAAATTATGATTTTATAAGTTAAAAATGATTTATATTAAAATATATTTATTTGTGAAACGATATTGAAAACCTTGAATTTTAATTAACAGCATTCTTAAAATGCTATTATTTCTACGGTAAATGATATTACAGCAATTGTAAATGCTGTAGTTGATATAAATGAACCAAATGGCTAAATTTTAATAAAGGGATGTTATAGCACTTTGTAAGAGCTATAATTGTGGAATTTAACTAAGGTTTTATTTGAACTAATGTAACCCTATTATAGTGTTTTAATGCTGTCTTTTGTAAAATTGAACTGTTTCGAAAGTAACTTTCAGTAGCATTTTCCAAATGGTGCAAAAGGTGAATTTTCATTGTTTTGATAAGTTTAAGTAAATAAACGAACTTTGAAATATTTAAATTTTGAAGATTTAATAAGTTAATTATTAAATATAATAACTTCATTTTAATGATTTAAATGAAGTAATTAGTTTGAAATATAAACTATTTTGAAATGTGTGCTGAAATGGTATTTTAAATAAAATGAATGTAGTTTTGAAAACATATGATATTGTGATATTTTGAAATGGATTTTTGAGTGATATTGAATTTTTGAAATGATATTTGATTTCAAAATATAAATTACTATTTTGAAATTTTAATCACGGGATGTATATAAATTTATGGTTTAACAGATCCTTAGAGGATGGGCAGTCCCAAGCATCCTTTAAGTTATTGTGCATTACTGCTACAGTTCACTTGAGTTGGTTTATATTATATATGTATATATTATCCTGACTCGAGTTTTTTGTGTTTTGCTTTACGCTCGGGTCAGTCTGAGTATTTACAGCTTTGGATTCTTTTCTGGAGCTGGTCATTGTTGGAGATTCTACCTGTCTATCTGCTTAGTTATCTATTTCAAAATTTCAGCTGTTTCAGTTTATTTGATGTATTAATGACCTCTATGTATTGGATTTCTATTCTGCTATTGTTTTGAAACTGATATTATGTATTATGTTTTGAGAGTTTATAATAGTAGCTTCATGAACTACTATGGTTTTATATTCTGCTGCGAGTTATTCTGATATGTTCTATGTCTGTGATTCTGTGTATTTGATTTCGTTTGCTCCAAATTTATTAGCAATGCGGTATTTTGAGTAATCCAAGTCCGACATGTGCGGATGCGAATGGCTGAAAATATCGGGTTGTTACAGATAATTAACATGTTAATAATAACACACAATTAAATATTTATTGAAAAATAAATAAAAATAAAATAATAATAAATGAAAACAAAAGAAAATAAAATGGAAATTTATTATTAATAGCGTTGAGAGGAAAATAAATGGTAACAAATTCATTTACTTTTATTTGGAGTTAAAAATTATGACTTTTTAGTGGTAGTGTAATTTATTTTAATAAATAAACCATTTTATTAACCCAAACTATTTGGAAAGTTAAACACTGAGAATGATATGTTTTTTATATGAAAGAAGGGTAACTAATTACATGAGATAAAATGCATTTTATGTATGAAAAGTTTAGATAAGTATTTTTTATGTTGATTTACAATTAGGTATAAAAAAAGGAAAAGTAAATAATAATAATATCATTTTTATTATGTCATGTAGGAAAGATCTAGAAATTGAATAAAATAATGTTAAGCAAAAGAAAAATCTAGAATAAGGACAAAATAAAATGAATACTTTGTATTGAAAAAAAATAAGGGGCTAATTGGGAGAAGATTCTAGAGGAGGGGCATTATAATAAAAACACCATTCCCTCTTCTCAACCCCCTTTACTATACGTACAGAGAACAGAAAGCAGAAAAAAAAGAAAGGAGAAAACCTAAAACCTAATTTTTAATCTTCTCATTCAAACACAAATCCCACTTTGCAACTAAAGGTTAAAAGAAAACATTCCCAATTCTAAAACTAAGTATCCCTAAATCAATTCAATTCTATCTCTTTCTTTTTATTTTTATAAATAGTTATTCAGGCTTTTTGATTTTGTTAGCAATTGAAAGATGAGAGTCAAGCAATCAAGGGCTAGAGCTTGTAGATTTTTGTTTGAAGTCTTAGGTGAGTGAAGTTATAATCTTATTTTATTTTCATGTATGCATGCAAATATGGTGTGAAATTTTTGGATATAATGGTTGTTTGCACATTCCATAAATCATGTTTGTTGATTGAATTAGTGGGTTGAACATGGAATGAGAATCAATGCATACAATTAGAATGCATGCATGGTGTTTGCTTAATAGCCACAATGAGTTGCAGCCTTCTCTTCTAAAAAAAAAATGAAAAAAGGCCTTTCAAAACTGCAAAGGTGCAGCCGGATTGGCTGCACCTGCATGGAGCTGCACTGTGCAGCCCAACCGAGAATGCATTATGCAGCCCCGTCTCCCAGATAGGGCCGCAGGTACAGCCCTGCTCCGGTCTGCTGCAACCCAGACGGGGCTGCAGGTGCAGCCCAGGCAGAGGTGCAGGTGCAGCCCTGCCCCAGGCTGGGCTGCATGTGCAGCCTGGCTCAGGGCTGTCGGTGCAACCCCGCTCAGGGCTGTAGTTTGCAGCCCAGCCGGGGCTGCAGGTGCAGTCTGCAGCCTAGGTCGGCTGCATTTTGTAGCCCTCGGGGCTGAACCTTGCAGCCCAGATTGTCCAGGCTGCACTGTTCAGTCCTGGTCCAAAAAAAGGGTAAAAATAGTAATTATACCTGGCAGTAGAATGCTGAGGCCGAGAGTTCGAGCCTCTCTCACCCCACCATATTGTTAACCTGGCTTTGATACCAAAAATGTAACACCCGGCCCCTATACCTATGCCAACCAAGAGCAATACTAAGTATTACTGTCAGTAAGCATGGAGAATGGGACTCGATAGGGCTAAATGTTGTACTCATTCCCTTGAACTAACACTGGCATAGGAAATTTTAAGACTTTTTTCTCCACTTACCATTCGTGCTCAGTCTCGGTTTAAAGCATTGGTACAAGATAAATTTTTTTCCAGGTTACATAGTATAGAATATAATAGAACATACAGTTCATCACAATAACAGCAGAATACATAATACATATCATAATAATAATGTCCACATACATAGCCCATAATACATAATACCACTCCCAAGATACATAATAACGTACATACCATAATACTTATACTAACTACTCCTAAGTCCAAGCTGTAAAGTCCAAAACCCCAAAACAGGGAAAATAATATGAATGCTACAACAGTCCACGCAACCTAATCTGCAACCACAATCCTCATACTGATCCGAGGATTATAAAACAAATCACACGGGTCAGACTATTTCTTGTGTGAGTGAAGTAAGATCTATGAACAATAATTGTCTCAATCAACAAAAAGGAAAGAAAACGCCGCATGTATAAACCAACATGAGGCATATATGTGTGTGTGAACCAACATGCAAATTTGATTTCATAAACAATTCGTTTAATCAAACAATGGTTTTAGGTCAAAAATATCGTATGTAATCCAATACAATACCAACCCAATTATCATATGTAAAACAATGAATAAGTTCATACACACATTCTCCAAAGCTACTGGGTTTTTAAAATCAACTTTCATATTTTCCAAAAACAATCATAAGATAAAGAAAATTGCATTATGGGAAATATGGGATAAATGTAACATGACTCGTAAAATATATCAAATAAACAGACGCTAGTATTGTAAAATCATAGTGGTAAAGCCCGAGCGCGGGCGGAGGCATCATCACCGTAACCTACTCATAATGCCATAATACACCTGGCGATCAACCCAGGATAACTAAGACGGTCTAAGGCAAAGGACGTATGTTACCCGTTCACGGATCTACACGTGGGACCCCCACCACTCCACCCATCATAGTCCGTGACCCGCCAATCAGAGATCCCGATCAAAAATATGATTAGCCCTGTGCAGCAGACCGTTGACCTTTGGTTGTAAAAGGGCAAGTGATATACCACCGATTCAGGTAGCGATCCTGAATCAGGTCGGCCAAGATGGATTTTTGGCCTATTGGTACAACAGTGTCCAATCTATCCCTACCCAAAAATCAAAAGTGATTGTAACTTTAAAACACTTCTTAAAAAAAAAACAGTGATCACAACGTCTTGCAAACAAATCTTTTGATAAACCCAGTATAATTCAAAAAGCAAATAAAATTTAACAAAACAATTATCCATATAAAAGAAAATAATTACATCTCCATTTCGTATTAATACACAAGTACCCCATAATACTTATGTATCAAGGCGAAACACGGAAACTTAATTTATTGATTTATAGTTATTTAAAATTCATTAAGTTAAAAAAATACATAACAATTTATAGAATGTAGAAGTGAAAAACATATTTTAGCATTCAAAATGCTATTAAAATTGTAAATAAAATTTTCTTTATTTTCAAAATCCATATTTATCGATAAAATATTTCTTTTCTTTAACCAAATAATTTAAATTATAATTATAATTACTTTTTTACCCCTTTTTTTGGACCAGGACTAAACAGTGCAGCCTGGACAATCTGGGCGGCAAAGTTCAGCCCCGAGGGCTGCAAAATGCAGCCCACCTAGGCTACAGACTGCACCTGCAGCCCCAGCTGAGCTACAAACTGCAGCCCTGAGCCGAGCTGCACCGACAGCCCTGAGCCGGGCTGCGCATTTAGCCCAGCCTGGGGCAGGGATGCACCTGCAGCCTAGCCCAGTCTAAGCTGCACTGCAGCCCTGAGCCGGGCTGCACTGCAGCCCTGATTGGTGCGCGCACATGAAGCCCAGCCTGCGCTGCACCTGCAGCTCCGAGCCGGCATATATCTGCAGCCCCGAGCCGTGCTGCAATGCAGCTCGGAGCCGCACTACACCTGCAGCCCGGAGCCACGCTGCATCTGCAGCTGAGGCTCAGCCTGGAGCAGGGCTGCACCTGTAGCTCTGCCTGGGCTGCAACTTCAGCCCTGAGCCGGGCTGCACCTGCAGCCCCGTCTGGGTTGCAGCAGCCCTGAGCAGGGTTGTGCCTGTAGCCCTGTCTGGGAGACGGGGTTGCACAATGCATTCTCGGTTGGGATGCACAGTGCAGCTCCGTGCAGTTGCAGCCACTCCACCTGCACCTTTGCAGTTCTGAAAGGCTTTTTTTATTTTTTTAGTAGAGAAGGCTGCAACTCATTGTGGCAATTAAGCAAACATCATGCATGCATTCTAATTGTATGCATTGATTCTCATTCCATATTCAACCCACAAATTCAATCAACAAACATGATTTATGGAATGAGCAAACAAGCATTACATCCAAAATTTTCACACCAAATTTGCATGCATACATGAATATAAAATAAGATTATAACTTCACTCACCTAAGACATCAAACAGCAATCTACAAGCTCTAGCCCTCGATTGCTTGACTTTCACCTTTCAATTGCTAACAAAATCAAAAACGTTGAATAACCATTTATGAAAAGAAAAAGAAATAGATAGAACTGAATTGATTTAGGGATACTTATTCTTAGAATTGGGAATGTTTTCTTTTAACCTTTAGTTGCAAAGTGGGATTTGTGTTTGAATGAGAAGATTAGAAATTAGGTTTTAGGTTTTCTCCTTTCTCTCTTTTCTTTTCTGCTTTCTGTTCTCTATACGTACAGTAAAGGGGGGTTAAGAAGTGGGAATGATGCTTTTATTATAAAGCCCCTCCTCAAGAATCTTCTCCCAGTTATCCCCTTATTTTATTTATTTATTTATTTATTTATTAATACAAAGTATTCATTTTATTTTGTCCTTATTCTAGATTTTTCTTTTGCTTAGCATTATTTTATTCAATTTCTAGATCTTTCCTACATGGCATCATAAAAATGATATTATTATTTATTATTTATTATTATTATTATTTACTTTTCCTCCTTTTTTCTTTTATACCTAATTGTAAATCAACATAAAAAAATTCTTACCTAAACTTTTAATACATAAAACGCATTTTATCTCATGTAATTAGTTACCATTCTTTTATGAAAAACATATCATTCTCAATGTTTATTTTTTCAAATAGTTTAGGTTAATAAAATGGTTTATTTATTAAAATAAATTACACTACTACTAAGAAGTCATAATTTATAATTCCAAATAAAAGTAAATGAATTTGTTACCATTTATTTTCCTCTCAACGCTATTAATATTAAATTTCCATTTTATTTTCTTTTGTTTTCATTTATTATTATTTTATTTTTATTTATTTTTCTATAAATATTTAATTATTTGTTATTATTAACAGGTTAATTATCAACTTATTAGTTGATTCCCAATTTAGTAACCCTAAAAAAATCGGGTTGTTACAGACTTCCCCCTTACAAAAATTGTGTCCTTGCAATTTCTACGTAAGGGCGATATCTGTAACTTTATTAGTTGATTTAAATTCCAAAAAATAAGACATACCTTACTCGAGCGCCAAACAATTCAGGATAATGCCTCTACATCGACTCTTGTGTTTCCTAGGTGCAGTCCTTCGGATTGCTCGACCATTGCACCTTGACTAGAGGAACCACCTTACTACGCAACTTCTTCATCTCAGAGGCAATGATACGAATAGGCTCTCGAGTATATGTCATATTAGGAGCGATCTCGAGCTGTTGCAACTGCTTTGGCTCTATCACCTCCTCGGAATCCCTCAAACACTTTCTCAAGTGTGACACATGAAAGACGTTATGCGCACTCGATAAGTGTTCAGGTAGAGCAACTCTATAGGCAAGCTTCCCAATCTGCTCCACAATAGGATAAGGCCTAATAAATCTAGGAGAAAGCTTACAAGTCTTGCTGAACCTCATTACACCCTTTAAAGGAGTAACCTTCATGAACACATGATTACCGACGCTAAACTCCAAGTCCTTTCTTCTTTTATCTGCATAGGACTTTTGTCTATCTTGTTCTTCTTTCATCTACCTCCTAATTATCTCTACCTTCTATGAGGCTTCTCGTACAGTGTTGGGACCAAGAACTAACTCATCTCCTATCTCAAGCCAGCATGCAAGAGATCTACATGGTCTTCCATACAATGCTTCGAAAGGAGCCATGCCTATACTGGACTGAAAGCTGTTATTATATGAAAACTCTACCAAGTACAGGTGGTCCTCCCAAGATCCTCCAAAATCCAGAATACAAGATCGCAAAAAATCATCCAATATCATGTTGACTCGCTCAGTTTGTCCATCAAACTGAGGATGATAGGCTGAGCTAATATTCAACTTCGTTCCCAAAGCTGCCTGTAAGTTCCTCCAAAATCCACTAGTAAATAATGGATCTCTACCACAAACTATAGTGCTAGGTACACCATGGAGATGAACAATATCCTTCACATACAACTTAGCCAAATAATATGCAGTCCTATTTGCCTTAACAGGGATAAAATGGGCAGATTTCGTCAAACGATCCACTACTACCCATATGCTATCATGCCCTTGCTTCGATCGAGGCAAGCCATCCATGAAATCTATTGATACCTAAATAAAGTATTAATGGAAAACTAATTGGATCACATTAAATGGTTTATATAAGTGTACCGTTATAAAATAAAAATTCACATATACCTGATCCTATTTCCATAATGGAATCTCCAAGGGTTGAAGAAGACCGCTATGCTTTTGGTGCTCACATTTCACTAGTTGGCAAGTAACGCAGTTCTTAACATATTCACCTATATCACGCATCATTCCTTCCCAAT
This sequence comes from Allium cepa, assembly GCA_030765085.1. Classification (NCBI taxonomy): domain Eukaryota; kingdom Viridiplantae; phylum Streptophyta; class Magnoliopsida; order Asparagales; family Amaryllidaceae; genus Allium; species Allium cepa. Next base: position 183,411,089 of record CM060940.1, read on the forward strand.
AATATAGGCGCTTCATTTCCATGTATATCTTGCTGCCACCAAGGTGAATAGTGTATCGCGAACAATGACAGTCGTTCATCACCTCTTGTCTAAGCCCTGCAACATTAGGTACAAAGATCCTACCCTTCTTCCTCAAACAACCAAGAGCATCCATCTCAAAACCTTTCAGATCATCAGCTTCCTCTCCATTCTTCAACCAAAGAATACGATCTAAAGCAACCGAACCTTCCTTCTGAGCAAGAGAAATCCTGTCCATAAGACTTGGTCTCACAACCAAGCAAGCTAACATCCTCCCAGAGCTATGAGTAGGCATACTGTAATAGATCCCACTAGAAGCTACACCTCCAAGTCACGCCATTCAGCCACCATCGTCGATACAACTGCCTAGTGTTTACGGCCGAGGGCATCCGCAACACGGTTTCCTTTCCCAGGAGTATACTGAATATCAAAATCATAGGTGCCAAAAACTCCAACTAACTTTGTTGGTGCATGTTCTGTACCTTCTGGGAAAATAGGTATTTCAAGGACTTATGGTCTGTATAGAGAAGAAACTGCTCACACATAAGATAGTGTCGCCACAACTTTAAAGCAAAAACCACGGCTGCTAGCTCCAAATCATGAACAACATATCGAATCTCATTAGGTCTTAATTGCCTGGACGAATAAGCTACAACCCGTCCTTTCTGCATCAATACTGCTCCAAGGCCAGACCCACTAGCATTAGTATAGACCACATGATCCTGATTACCCTTTGGAATCACCAAAACTGGAGCGTTGGTGAGTATCTCCTTCAACTTTTAGAAAGCTTCTTCACACTTATCTGTCCACTCATACTTGACTCCTTTCCTCGTCAGCCTCATCAAAGGAGTCACAATCTTGGAGAAATCTTTAATAAAATGCCGGTAGTAACCAGCTAGTCCCAAGAAGCTCCATATCTCGGTAATAGATTCATGTCTCTTCCAATTCTGTATGGCCTCAATCTTAGAACGATCCACGACCAGACCGGTTTCGGAGGTTATATGGCCCGAAAAATTTACCTCCTTCTGCCAAAAGTGGAACTTGGAGAACTTAGCTTTTAGCTTATGCTCCCTTAAGGTCTCCAAAACCATCGTCAAATGCCCTTCATGTTCTTGCTCAGACTTGGAATACACTAGGATGTCATCAATAAAAACCAGGACAAATTGGTCAAGATAGCTTCTGAATATTCTATTCATTAGGTCTACAAAGTATGCAGGAGCATTCGTAAGCCCAAACGGCATTACTAGCCATATGTATGAACCATAACGTGTGTGGAAAGCAGTAAGAGGAATGATATCTTCCGCTACTCTCAACTGATGGAATCCGGTGGCTATGTCCAGCTAGGAAAAGACTTTTACTCCCCTCAACTGATCAAAAAGATCATCAACACGAGGTAATGGATACTTATTCTTTAAAGTGATCTCATTAAGCTTCATGTAGTCAATGCATAAACGAAGAGAGCCATCCACCTTCTTTAAAAATACAGCAACATCTCCCTAAGGAGAGCTACTAGATCGGATAAACTGCTTCCCTTCCAATTCAGAAACTTCTTACGAAGTTCCTCCATCTCAACTCGAGGCATACGAGTAGGTGGTCGACTGACTGGTTGGGCTCCAGGGATTAGATCTATGTGGAACTCCACGGCCCTCTTTGGTGGTAAGCCTATAACAGGCTCAAAGATATAACCAAAATATCTGACAATTGGTATTCTGGCTATCTCATCTTCCTCTGCCGACTCCATAGAAAACAAAGAAACATAAGCATTGGAGCTTGGTATATCCAGAGCCGTATTAACAAGCCCTTTATAGGATGGATGCTTCAAAGCAACAGCTCTGTCTAAGCAAGAAAGTTGTGCACCATAATGATCCAACCAGTCCATCCCTAAGATAATATCAAAGCCAAGGCACTCAAATACATGCAAATCATAGAGGAAAGAGAGTCCGCAAAAGGAAAGCTCAAAGCCTTTACACAACATTCCAAGTGTAGCGGACCCACCAATGGGATTCACAACCTTTAGAGATGTCACGAGGTATACAACTTCCAAATCATATCTATCAACTAATTCCTTAGATATGAAAGAATGGGTGGCGCCGGTGTCAAAGAGTATACGAATAAAAGTATCTCTAAAAGGAATCGTATCATCCATGACCGCCACCTGCTTTCTCTTCCTCTGACTCGGGCCTGGATCTCCCTCCATCACATTCAGCTGCTTGCTTCTTCTTCGTAAGCTGTGGATAGTTGTTCTTCAAATGACCAGTCTGGTGACACTCATAGCACTACCTCTGGGAGAAATTATTAGCAAATGCCCCACTACTCCACACTTATAGCATTTCACTCTACTTTTATCTTGCTTCTGGGAGCCTGAAGCTTGACCTTTCTTTTGCTTCTTCTGAGGATTATGCTTCTTCTTAGGGAAGAATGGAGCTTTCCTCTTTGGCACAAAGCTCTATCGATTCAGTGGTTCATCATCATCTCTTTCCCTATACAAGTCTTCATACCTCATGGACAAATCAACTGTCTCATCAAAAGTGGAGTGAAGCTGATTCAAAAGTTATTCCTTTAGCTTCCTGCATAGACCATCCACAAATTTCTGGTTCCTTTTGAAGGGAGTGTTGACCAAATCGGGTCCATACTTAGAGAGGGAGTTGAAGGTATTGACGTACTCATGAATTGTCATATCTCTCTGCTTCAGCTCAATAAATCTACGAGCGAGGATGGCCTTCTCTACTTCAGGAATGAATCTTAACTCGAATCGTTCCCTAAATCTTTCCCATGTTAGCTCCTCCTTGCCTATCTCAACACTAACCACATCGAACCAATCAGATGCACCATCTTGGAGGAAGTTGGAAGCAATCTGGACCTTCTGGCGGTCCGTCACACCCATGTTCCCAAAGACTCGTTCACAAGTCTTCAACCAAGCCTGAACTCCAACTACACCTTCATTTCCATGAAAGGGATTCCCTCCAAGGTTCACAAAGTCCTTACACATACGAGCGAAATCAGCTCTAGGAGCAGCATTAGGAGCGGGTGCGGCCTGTGGCATGTTCCGCATCAACTCTAACCACTGCTCCATCATCAAACGGGGAAGACTTCCAGCCATCTTTCTCACTACTTTGCATAGTGAGTAATGTTGTTAAGCTGGAATTAAAATAATTCTCATACTAAAAAGATCAAAGATTTGGGGTTTTGGCTTAGGCATGTATGACTATTATTATATTATGGGAGTGATACTTATGGTATATAGACATGTACAATGCTTCTACTACTTTGTGCTAACTTATATTCTAAATATATTCTATACTATTGTTAACCTGGGCTCTGATACCAAAAATGTATTGCCCGGCCCCTATACCCATGCCAACCAAGAGCAATACTAAGTATTACTGTCAGAAAGCACGGAGAATGGGACTCGATAAGGCTAAATGTTGTACTCATTCCCTTGAACTAACACTGGCACGAAAAATTTTAAGACTATTTTTTCTCTACTTACCATTCGTGCTAAGTCTCGGCTCAAAGCAATGGTACAAGATAAAAAAATTCCAGGTTACATAGTATCAAATATAATAGAACATACAGTTCATCACAATAACAGCAGAATACATAATACATATCAAAATAATAATGTCCACATACACAGTCCATAATACATAATACCACTCCCGAGATACATAATAACATACATACCATAATACTTATACTAACTACTCCTAAGTCCAAGCTGTAAAGTCCAAAACCCCAAAATGTGGAAAATAATATGAATGCTGCAACAGTCCATGCAATCTAACTTGCAACCACAATCCTCAGACTGACGCGAGGATTAAAAAACAAATCACACGGGTCAGACTATTTGTAGTGTAAGTGAAGTAAGATCTATGAACAATAATTGTCTCAATCAACAAAAAGGAAAAGAATGTGCCGCATGTATAAACCAACATGAGGCATATATGTGTGTGTGAACCAACATGAAAATTTGGTTTCATAAACAATTCATTTAATCAAACAATGGTTTTAGGTCAAAAATATCGTATGTAATCCAATACGATACCAACCCAATTATCATATGTAAAACAATGAATAAGTTTATACACACATTCTTCAAAGCTACTGGGTTTTTAAATTCAACTTTCATTTTTTCAAAAAAAAATCATAAGATAAAGAAAATTGCATTATGGGAATTGCGGGATAAATGTAACATGACTCATAAAATATACCAAATAAACTGACGCTAGTATTGTAAAATCACAGTGGTAGAGCACGAGCGCGTGCGGAGGCATCAACACCGTAACCTACTCATAACGCCATAATACACCTGGCGATCAACCCAGGATAATTAAGACGGTCTGAGGCAAAGGCCATATGCTACCCGTTCACGGATCTACACGTGGGACCCCCATGCCTCCGTCCATCATAGTCCGTGACCCGCCGATCAGAGATCCCGGTCAAAAATAAGATTAGCCATGTGTAACAGACCGTTGACCTTTGGTGGTAAAAGGGCAAGGGATATGCCACCGATTCAGGTAGCGATCCTGAATCAGGTCGGCCAAGATGGAGTTTTGGCCTATTGGTACAACGGAGTCCAATCAATCCCTACCCAAAAATCAAAAAAAAAAATTATGTTCTATTATTTAAAAACAAGCCATAAGAATTCAAAGTGTTCATAATTTTAATACATTTCTTAAGAATAAAATTAATGATGGCAAAGCCTCCAAAAATCCCAGTATATGGTTTAAAGGAAATTAAAGTCTTTTATAAAAAAACAATTGCCAATAGAAAAATAAATACAATTACATCTCTATTTCGCAATACCGCCCAATAATCCCATAATTTTTTGTAAAATAATTTATTAATTCTAAATATTATATTTTTTATTTTTTCTCCAACAAGCTGAAGCTGCTCATAGTCCAGCCATACTACACTACAGTGCAGCCGTACGTTGGGCTGCATAGTGCAGCTGTCGGCTACACAGTGCAGCCGCCGGACGGCTGCACGGCAGCAGCCGCCGGACGGATCTGCTCGGCTGCAACAACTACGCTGCAGCACTGCTAATGTAACGCCCGGCCCCTATACCCATGCCAACCAAGAGCAATACTAAGTATTACTGTCAGAAAGTACGGGGAATGGGACTCGATAGGGCCAAATGTTGTACTCATTCCCTTGAACTAACACTGGCACAAGAAATTTTACGACTTTTTTCTATACATACCATTCGTGCTTAGTCTCGGTTCAAAGCAATGGTACAAGATAAATTTATTTCTAGGTTACATAGTATAGAATATAATAGAACGTATAGTTCATCACAATAACATCAGAATACATAATACATATCATAATAATAATGTCCACATACATAGTTCATAATACATAATACCACTCCCAAGATACATAATAACATACATACCATAATACTTATACTAACTACTCCTCAGTCCAAGCTATAGAGTCCAAAACCCCAAAACGTGGAAAATGATAAGAATGCTGCTACAGTCCATGCAACCTAATCTGCAACCATAATCCTCATATTGACTCGTGGATTATAAAACAAATCACACGGGTCAGACTATTTCTAGTGTCATTGAAGTAAGATCTATGAACAACAATTGTCTCAATCAACAAAAAGGAAAAGAAAGCGCCGCATGTATAAACCAACTTGAGGAGTATACGTGTGTGTGATCCAACATGCAAATTTAGTTTCATAAACAATTCATTTAATCAAACAATGATTTTAGGCCAAAAATATCGCATGTAATCCAATACGATACCAACCCAATTATCATATGTAAAACAATGAACAAGTTCATACACACATTCTCCAAAGATACTGGGTTTTTAAAATCAACTTTAATATTTTCCAAAAAATCATAAGATAAAGAAAATTGCATTATGGGAATTATGGGATAAATGTAACATGACTCATAAAAGATACCAAATAAACAGACGCTAGTATTGTAAAATCACAGTGGTAAAGCTCGAGCGCGCGCGGAGACATCAACACCTTAACCTACTCATAACGCCATAATACACCCAGTGATCAACCCAAGATAACCAAGACGGTCTAAGGCAAAAGACGTATGCTACCCCTTCACGGATCTACACATGGGACCCCCATGCCTCCATCCATCATAGTCTGTGGCCTACCGATCGGAGATCTCGATCAAAAATAAGATTAGCCCAGTGTAGCAGACCGTTGACCTTTGGTGGTAAAAGGGTAAGTGATATACCACCAATTCAGGTAGCGATCCTGAATCAGGTCGGCCAAGACGGAGTTTTGGCCCATTGGTACAACAGAGTCCAATCTATCCCCACCCAAAAAACAAAAGTGTTTGTAACTTTAAAACACTTCTTAAAAAAATAAAATAAAATCAGTGATGACAACATCTTCCAAACAAATCTTTTGATAAACCCAGTATAATTCAAAAAGCAAATAAAATTTAACAAAACAATTATCCATATAAAAGAAAATAATTACATCTACGTTTCGTATTAATACACAAGTACCCCATAATACTTATGTATCAAGGCGAAACACAGAAACTTAATTTATTGGTTTATAGTTATTTAAAATTCATTAAGTTAAAAAAATACATAACAATTTATAGAATGTAGAAGTGAAATAACATATTTTAGCATGCAAAATGCTATCAAAATCGTAAATAAAATTTTCTTTATTTTCAAAATCCATATTTATCAATAAAACATTTCTTTTCTTTAACCAAAATATTTTAAATTAAAATTATAATTACTTTTTTTTACCCCTTTTCTTGGACCAGGACTGAACAGTGCAGCCTAGATAATCTGGGCTGCAAGGTTCAGCCCCAAGGGCTGCAAAATGCAGCCCACCTAGGCTGTAGACTGTACCTGCAGCCCTGGCCGGGCTGTAAACTACAGCCCTAGGTCGGGCTGCACCGACAGCCCTGTGCCGGGCTGCACATGCAGGCTGAGCTGCAATTGCTCCCTACACAGGGCTGCACCTGCAGCCCAGTCTGGGTTAATAATAGTATAGAATATATTTAGAATATAAGTTAGCACAAAGCAGGAGAAGCATTGTACATGTCTATATACCATAAGTATCACTCCCATAATATAATAATAGCTGTACATACCTAAACCAAAACCCCAAAATTTTAAACTTTTTAGTGTGAGAATTATTTTAATTCCAACTTAACAACATTTCTCACTATGCAGAGTAGTGAGAAAGATGGCTGGAAGACCTCCCCGTTTGACGATGGAGCAGTGGTTATAGTTGATGCAGAACATGCCACAGGCGGCACCCGCTCCTAATGCTGCTCCTAGAGTTGATTTTGCTTGTATGTGTAAGGACTTTGTGAGCCTTGGAGGGAATCCCTTTCATGGAAATGAAGGTGTATTGGAGTTCGGGCTTGGTTGAAGACTTGTGAACGAGTCTTTGGGCACATGGGTGTGACGGACCGCCAGAAGGTTCAGATTGCTTCTAGCTTCCTCCAAGATGGTGCATCTGACTGGTTCGAAGTGGTTAGTACTGAGATAGGCGAGGAGGAGCTAACATGGGAGAGATTTAGGGAACGATTCGAGTTAAGGTTCATTCCTGAGGCAGAGAAGGCCATCCTCGCTCGTAGATTTATTGAGCTGAAGCAGAGAGATATGACAGTTCAGGAGTACGTCAATACCTTCAACTCCCTCTCTAAGTATGGCCCTGATTTGGCCAACACTCCCTTCAAAAAGAACTAGAAATTTGTGGATGGTCTACGTAGGAAGCTGAAGGAACAGCTTTTGACTCAGCTTCGCTCCACTTTTGATGAGATAGTTGATTTGGTCATAAGTTATGAAGACTTGTATCGGGAAAGAGATGATGATGCACCATCGAACCGACAGAGCTTTGTGCCTAAGAGGAAAGCTCTATTCTTCCCTAAGAAGAAGCAAAATCCTCAGAAGAAGCAAAAGAAAGGTCAAGCTTCAGGCTCCCAAAAGTAAGATAAAAGTGGAGTGAAATGCTGTAAGTGTGGAGTGATGTGGCATTTTGCTAATAATTGTCCCCAGAGGCAGTGCTATGAGTGTCACCGGACTGGTCATTTGAAGAACAATTGTCCACAGCTTATGAAGAAGAAGCAAGCAGCGAAGCTGAATGTGATGGAAGGAGATCCAGGCCCGAGTCAGAGGAAGGGAAAGCAGGTGGCGGTCATGGAAGTTACGATTCCTTTAAGAGATACTTTTATTCGTATACTCTTTGACACCGGCGCCACCCATTCTTTCATATATAAGGAATAAGTTGATAGATATGATTAGAGCTTGTATACCTCGTGAGATCTCTATGGGTTGTGAATCCCATTGGTGAGTCCGCAACACTTGAAATGTTGTGTAATGGCTTTGAGCTTTCCTTTTGCGGACTATCTTTTCTCTGTGATTTGCATGTATTTGAGTACCTCGGCTTTGATATTATCTAGGGGATGGACTGGTTGGATCATTATGATGCACAACTTTCCTACTCAGACAGAGTTATTACTTTGAAGCATCCATCCTATAAAAGGCTTATTAATATGACTCTGGATATACTGAGCTCTGATGCTTATGTTTCTTTGTTTTCCATGGAGTCACGAGAGGAAGATAAGATAGCCAGAGTACCAATTGTCAGAGATTTTGGTGATATATTTGAGCCTGTTACAGGCTTACCACCAAAGAGGGACGTGGAGTTCCGCATAGATCTAATCCCTGGAGCCCAACCAGTCAGTCGACCACCTACTCGTATGCCTTGAGTTGAGATGGAGGAAATTCGTAAGCAGTTGACTGAATTGGAAGGGAAGCAGTTTGTTCGATCTAGTAGCTCTGCTTGGGGAGCTGCTGCTGTATTTGTAAAGAAGGCAGATGGCTCTCTTTGTTTATGCATTGACTACAGGAAGCTTAATGATCTGACTATAAAGAATAAGTATCCATTACCTCATATTGATGATCTTTTTGATCATTTGAGCGGAGCAAAGGTCTTTTCCCGGCTGGACTTAGCTACCGGATTCCATCAGCTGAGAGTAGCAGAAGATAGCATTCCTCTTACTGCTTTCCACACTCGTTAAGGTTCATACTAATGGCTAGTAATGCCGTTTGGGCTTACGAATGCCCTTGCATACTTTGTAGACCTAATGAATAGAATATTCAGAAGCTATCTTGACCAATTTGTCCTGGACTTTGTTGATGACATCCTAGCGTATTCCAAGTCTGAGCAAGAGCATGAAGGGCATTTAAGGATGGTTTTGGAGGCCTTAAGGGAACACAAGCTAAAAGCTAAGTTCTCTAAGTGCCACTTTTGGCAGAAGGAAGTAAAGCTTTTGGGCCATATAGTCTCTGAAGCCGGTCTAGCCATGGATCCTTCTGAAATTGAGGCCATACTAAATTGGAAGAGACCTGAATCTGTTATCGAGATACGGAGCTTCTTGGTACTAGCTAGTTACCAGCATTTTATTAAAGATTTATCCAAGAATGTGACTCCTTTGATGAGGCTGATGACGAAAAGAGTCAAATATGAGTGGACCGATAAGTGTGAAGAAGCTTTCTCAAAGTTGACGGAGATGCTCACTAACGCTCCAGTTTTAATGATTCCAAAGGGTAATTAGGATCTGGTGGTCTATACTGATGCTAGTGGGTCTGGCCTTGGAGCAGTACTGATGCAGAAAGAACGGGTTATAGCTTATGCATCCAGGCAATTGAGGCCCAATGAGATTCGGTATGTTGTTCATGATTTGTAGCTAGCAGCCGTGGTTTTTGCTTTGAAATTATGGCGACACTATCTTATGGGTGAGCGGTTTGTTCTCTATACAGAGCATAAGTCCTTGAAATACCTATTTTTCCCGAAGGAACTGAACATGCGCCAACAAAGGTGTTTGGAGTTTTTGGCAGCCTATGATTTTGATATTCGGTATACTCCCAGGAAAGGAAACCGTATTGCGGATGCCCTCAACCGTAAACACTAGGCAATTGTATCGATGATGATGGCTGAATGGAGTGACTTGGAGGTGTTAGCTTCTAGTGGGATCTGTTACAGTATGCCTACTCATAGCTCAGGGAGAATGTTAGCTAGCTTGGTAGTGAGACCAAGTCTTATGGACAGGATTTCTCTTGCTCAGAAGGAAGATTCGGTTGCTTTAGATCATATTCATCGGTTGAAGAATGGAGAGGAAGCTGATGATATGAAAGGTTTTGAGATGGATGCTCTTGGTTGTTTGAGGAAGAAGGGTAGGATCTTTGTACCTAATGTTGCAGGGCTTAGACAAGAGGTGATGAACGACTGTCTTTGTTCACGATACACTATTCACCCAGGTGGCAGCAAGATGCACATGGACATGAAGCGCCTACATTACTGGGTAGGAATGAAGCGTGATATAGGTGAATATGTTAAGAATTGCATTACTTGCCAACTGGTGAAATGTGAGCACCAAAAGCCTACTAGTTTTCTTCAGCCCTTGGAGATTCCATTATGGAAATGGGATCAGGTATAAGTGAATTTTGATTTTATAACGGTTCACTTATATAAACCCTTTAATGTGATCCAATTAGTGTTCCATTAATACTTTATTTAGGTATCAATGGATTTCATTGATGGCTTGCCTCGATCGAAACAAGGGCATGATAGCATATGGGTAGTAGTGGATCGTTTGACGAAATCTGCCCATTTTATCCTATCAAGGCAAATAGGACTACATCTTATTTGGCGAAGTTGTATATGAAGGAAGTTGTTCATCTCCATGGTGTACCTAGCACTATAGTTTGTCATAGAGATCCATTATTTACTAGTGGATTTTGGAGGAGCTTACAAGCAACTTTGGGAACCAAGTTGAATATTAGCTCAGCCTATCATCCTTAGTCTGATGGACAAACTGAGCGAGTCAACGAGATATTGGAGGATTTGTTGCAATCTTGTATTCTAGATTTTGGAGGGTCTTGGGAGGTCCACCTGTACTTGGTAGAGTTTTCATATAATAACAACTTTCAGTCCAATATAGGCATGGCTCCTTTCGAAGCACTATATGGAAGCCCATGTGGATCTCCTGCACGTCGGCTTGAGAATGGAGATAAGTTAGTTCTTGGTCCCAACACTGTACGGGAAGCTTCAGAGAAGGTAGAATTAATTAGAAGGAGGATGAAGGAAGCACAAGATAGAAAAAGTCCTATGTAGATAAAAGAAGAAAGGACTTGGAGTTTAGCGTCGGTGATTATGTATTTGTAAAGGTTACTCCTTTAAAGGGGGTAATGAGGTTCAGCAAGACTAGTAAGCTTGCTCCTAGGTTTATTGGGCCAAATCCTATTATGGAGCGGATTGGGAAGCTTGCCTATAGAGTTGCTCTACCTGAACACTTATCGAGTGTGCACAACGTTTTTCATGTGTCACACTTGAGAAAGTGTTTGAGGGATTCCGAGGAGGTGATGGAGCCAAAGCGGTTGCAGCAGCTCGAGATCGCTTCTAATATGAAATATACTCGAGAGCCTGTTCGTATCAATCCCTCTGAGACGAAGAAGTTGCGTAGTAAGGTGGTTCCTCTAGTCAAGGTGCAATGGTCGAGCAATCCGAAGGACTGTACTTGGGAAACACAAGAGTCGATGGAGAGGCATTATCCTGAATTATTTGGCGCTCGAGTAAGGTATGTCTTATTTTTTGGAATTTAAATCAACTAATAAAGTTACAGATATCGCACTTACGTAGAAATTGCGAGAACGCACTTTTGTAAGGGGGAAGTCTGTAACAACCCGATTTTTTTTAGGGATACTAAATTGGGAATCAACTAATAAATTGATAATTAACCTATTAATAATAACGAACAATTAAATATTTATGGAAAAATAAATAATAATAAAATAATAATAAATGAAAAAAAATTGGAAATTTAATATTAATAGCGTTGAGAGGAAAATAAATGGTAACAAATTCATTTACTTTTATTTGGAGTTATAAATTATGACTTTTTAGTGGTAGTGTAATTCATTTTAATAAATAAACCATTTTATTAACCTAAACTATTTGGAAAGTTAAATATTGAGAATGCTATGTTTTTTTATGAAAAAATGGTAACTAATTACATGAGATAAAATGCGTTTTATGTATGAAAAGTTTAGATAAGAATTTTTTATGTTGATTTACAATTAGTTATAAAGGAAAAAAAAAGAAAAAGTAAATAATAATAATAATAATATCATTTTTATTATGTCATGTAGGAAAGATCTAGAAATTGAATAAAATAACGTTAAGCAAAAGAAAACTCTAGAATAAGGAAAAAACAAAATGAATACTTTGTATTAAAAAAATAAGGGACTAATTGGGAGAAGATTCTAGAGGAGGGGCTTTATAATAAAAGCACCATTCCCTCTTCTCAACCCCCCTTTACTGTACGTATAGAGAATTGAAAGTAGAAAAAAAAGAAAGGAGAAAACCTAAAACCTAATTTCTAATCTTCTCATTCAAACACAAATCCCACTTTGCAACTAAAGGTTAAAAGAAAACATTCCCAATTCTAAGAGTAAGTATCCCTAAATTAATTCAATTATATCTCTTTCTTTTTATTTTGATAAATATTTATTCAGAGTCTTTGATTTTGTTAGCATTTGAAAGGTAAAAGTCAAGCAATGAAGGGCTAGAGCTTATAGATTACTGTTTGAAGTCTTAGGTGAGTGAAGTTATAATCCTATTTTATTTTCATGTATGCATGCAAATATTTTGTGAAACTTTTGGATATAATGGTTGTTTGCTCATTCCATAAATCATGTTCGTTGATTGAATTAGTGGGTTGAATATGGAATGAGAATCAATGCATACAATTAGAATGCATGCATGGTGTTTTCTTGATTGACACAATGAGTTGCAGCCTTCTCTACTAAAAAATGAAAAAAAGGCCTTCCAGAACTGCAAAGGTGCTGTAACCCTGCTCAGGGCTGCTGTAACCCAGACGGTGCTGAGGTGCAGCTCGGCTCAGGGCTGCAGTTGCAGCACAGGCAGAACTGCAGTTGCGGCCCAGGAAGAGCTGTAGGTGCGGCCCTGCCCCAAGCAGGGCTGCATGTGCAGCCCGGCTCAGGGCTATCGGTGCAGCCTGGCTCAGGGCTATAGTTTGCAGCCCAGCCGGGGCTGTAGGTACAGTCTGCAGCCTAGGTGGGCTGCATTTTGCAGCCCTCGGGGCTGAACCTTGCAGCCTAGATTGTCCAGGCTGCACTGTTCAGTCCTGGTCCAAAAAAAGGGTAAAAAAGTAACTATAAATTGATTTTAAATTATTTTGGTTAAAGAAAAGAAATGTTTTATGGATAAATATGGATTTTGAAAATAAAGAAAATTTTATTTACAATTTTGATAGCATTTTGCTTGCTAAAATATGTTATTTCACTTCTACATTCTATAAATTGTTGTGTATTTTTTAACTTAACGAATTTTAAATAACTATAAACCAATAAATTAAGTTTCTGTGTTTTGCCTTGATACATAAGTATTATGGGGTACTTGTGTATTAATACGAAATGGAGATGTAATTATTTTCTTTTATATGGATAACTGTTTTGTTAAATTTTATTTGCCTTTTGAATTATACTAGTTTTATCAAAAGATTTGTTTGGAAGACGTTGTCATCACTGATTTTATTTTATTTTTTTAAGAAGTGTTTTAAAGTTAGAAACACTTTTGAGTTTTGGGTGGGGATAGATTGGACTCTGTTGTACCAATGGGCCAAAACTCTATCTTGGCCGACTTGATTCAGGATCGCTACCTGTATTGGTGGTATATCACTTGCCCTTTTACCACCAAAGGTCAACGGTCTGCTACACTGGGCTAATCTTATTTTTGATCGGGATCTCCGATCGGCGGGTCACGGACTATGATGGATGGAAGCGTGGGGGTCCCACGTGTAGATCAGTGAACGGGTAGCATACGGCCTTTTCCATAGACCCTCTTCGTTATCCTGGGTTGATCACCGGGTATATTATGGCGTTATGAGTAGGTTACAGTGTTGATGTCTCCGCGCGCGCTCGAGCTCTACCACTGTGATTTTACAACACTAGTGTCTGTTTATTTGGTATATTTTTTGAGTCATGTTACATTTATCCCATAATTCCCATAATGTAATTTTCTTTATCTTATGATTTTTTGGAAAATATTAAAGTTGTAAAAACCAAGTATCTTTGGAGAATGTGTGTACGAACTTGTTCACTGTTTTACATATGATAATTGGGTTGGTATTGTATTGGATTACATACGATATTTTTAGCCTAAAACCATTGTTTGATTAAATGAATTATCTATGAAACTAAATTTTCATGTTGGATCACACACACATATATGCCTCATGTTGGTTTATACATGTGGCGCTTTCTTTTCCTTTTTGTTGATCGAGACAGTTGTTGTTCATAGATCTTACTTCACTCACACTAGAAATAGTCTAACCCGCGTGATATGTTTTATATTCCTCGGGTCAGTCTGAGGATTACGGTTGCAGGTTAGGTTTGGTGGATTGTAGCAGAATTCTTATCATTATCCACGTTTTGGGATTTTGGACTTTACAGCTTGGACATAGGAGTAGTTAGCATAAGTATTATGGTATGTACGTTATTATGTATCTTGGGAGTGGTATTATGTATTATGGACTATGTATGTGGACATTATTATTATGATATGTATTATGTATTCTGCTGTTATTGTGATGAACTGTATGTTCTATTATATTCTATACTATGTAACCTGGGAAAAAATTATCCTGTACCATTGCTTTGAACCGAGACTGAGCGCGAATGGTAAGTAGAGAAAAAAAGTCTTAAAATTTCTCGTGCCAGTGTTAGTTCAAGGGAATGAGCATAACATTTAGCCCTATAGAGTCCCATTCTCCGTGCTTTCTAACAGTAATACTTAGTATTGCTCTTGGTTGGCATGGGTATAGGGGCCGGGCGTTAAAATTTCACAGCATAATCATATCACAGAACATCATATATCAGGGATATCACACAATTCAAAGCATCCAATTCAATCTAAACATTCATAAGTAAGATCAGTTAATTGTCTAATTAATTTAATTCAGATTAATTACTTATGAAAAACTAATCCTTGTTAATTAACATTAATAAATTACAAATCATTTTGATTAATTATTCTTTAATCATTTATTAATTAACCATTAATAATAAATTAATTAACCTTTAACTATAATTAATCAACCTTTAATTATTAAATAATTAACCTTTAATTATTTAATTCACCTTTTAATTAATTATCTTTAATTAATTAATTAACCTTAATTAATTAATTTCCCTTAAATTAATTATCCTTAATTAATTATGATAAATGATTATCCCTAATCTTAAATCAATGTTAATCACTTGATTAATCCACCTTTAATCATTAATTAATTACTTTTAATTAAGTAATTATCTTTAAGCAATTAATTACCTTTAATTGCTTTCATTAATTAATTTTCGTTAGTTAATTACATTAATTAATTAATCCTTAATTATAAATTAATTAACTTTAAATTAATCACCACTTAATTAATTATAAAATAAATCATCCTCTAATTACTAATCATCAATACATTAATTTACTTAAAATCTTTAAGTTAGATTATGGATTATAAAACATTTCATTTTCTCAATTATTCACTTAAAAATTAAGTTTATAAACTTTAAAACAAAAGTTATATACATTAAAACACCTTTAACTAAATAAATTTGAAATACTTTTTTTTTAAACCTTCAAGTAATCTCAATTTAAAGAACATTGATTATTTAGCAAAGAAAAGTGTTTTAAGAAACTCGTTTAAATAAACTTGATTAATTTTAAAACTTATTATAATTTTTTTTAGAACTTGATGGGTTAAGCTTTAAACAAAAAACTCGAGAAAAGGTTTTGAATAACCGAGCCCAACAAACATTTACTTCGAGACAAATTCAAATTTCCCCGAGCTTCTCTTGTTCGAGTCTAACACGATCCCACACGAACAAAACTTCGAGAGTAAACTCGAGTTCCTATCTTCTTCCCTCCTCACATACTTTCAGACGCCCCGATACACACTCCCATCTGTGCACGTGAACCGATCATCAGAGCCACGATGATCGACGCAACAACCCTCCACATGCCAGCGACTATCTGCTCTAGCATACCGATCATCTCGAATCTCCAATTTTGCCAAAACCCAAAATCGAGCGATTAGCCTCAACCTGGAAACCAACCTCGACCACAAATTCACCTCGCGCCACCATGATACTTTACCAGAATCCTCGTAACTCAACCCAGAGCTCCGCCACCACGCCTCGCTTCCATTCCCCTTGGTGCGATCGCCACTGGTGCACCTACGACACTGCAGCCCACTAATTTCCGACAACGACGAAAACTGGGTATTGAACCCTAATTTGAACTCATTCATCTCCTACGATTAATAAAAAAAATTCGAACATTTTTCCCATGATCCCCTGTGCATCAACTTCCTTCACCATGAATTTCGATGCCCAAATCGACGTGGATCACCAGAATTCGATCATTTTGCATTTTCCGTTCAACTTGAAATTCCCACCTCAATACAAAGCTAAAAATTTTGATTTTCATCTTAAAAATCATAGTTTGCAAACATAAATCCACTTATATAACCAAAATTCGATAATAAAATATTCGAATTTTCAAGTTGAAAATATCTTACTGTAATTTCCAAATTTCGATATATTTCCTAAATATTTTCTACATAGAATTATTTTTAAAATTTAAATCGGATCATTGCAAATACATTTCCTTTAAAGATTATTACTTAAATCCTTCCAGATTTTGAGATATAGAATTTTTTTCTTGAATTTTGATTAACCTGTTACTAAACAGAACATATATGTATACACAAACAGGCATGCACACCCATTACATATATATAACCACATGCAAGCCTATTTAACCACTCAAACAACATTTCTCATAATAGGTCCAATCATAAACCACAAACATCAAGATATAAGCGGAGATTACATGAGTTTTCTCGCCTATCAATTTGAAAGAATAGAGAAGCCAAAAACCTAGGCAGGAACAGGGCAGAGAACAGGAACAATTTCTCTTGCCTGGAAATTTTGATGTTGTTCTTTAAATTTGAAAATCTTTGATTTTCTTGCTGATTTGTTTGAGATGTTCTTGGATTTGAACTACTGTTTGCTATTGATTTCTTATATTTGAATTGCTCAGGTTTTACTGCTTTGATCTTTTTCTTTGGTCTGGATTGTTGAGTTGCTTTAGATCTTTGTTTCTCTTGCATTTCCTGCTTTGCTTGATGTTTTTAGCCTACTTAATCTCTGAGTTGTTTATGAATCAGAGGATAGGCTTGGGTTTTGTTTTTCAGTATTCAGGTTTGATTTGTTTCTTTAGATCTGAGAAGTTCTAAAAATGATCTAAAATTTATTTTGTTATTTGTTTTTTTAGATGTGAAAAATGAATGAAAAGGAATGAGATTCCTGGTTTTCTTCTTTTGTTAACATTATGTTTTACTAAATTTTAAAAGAAAAAGAAAAAAATTCCACTTGTAATTGTAAATTAAAATTGAGCTAACACTTGTAATAATCTTTTATCTTTATATTACACTTGTTAAATGTGAGCATTTTTATGTCTAAACCCTTGCATTAAATTTAAAACTTTGTTTTAAACCCTTACCTCATTATAAATTACTTAATTTACATACAAACTATGTTTTAGCCCTTGTTTACTTAAGTATTTATGTATTATTTTTTACTAACTGTACTTAGTTCAAGTATAGAATTTAAAAAGAAAGAATATTGATCTCTTCTTACATCTTATTTTATACTTTTTATAATTTTTTAAAGAAAATGAATTAAAACACAATTTATACATTTAATTAATAATCATACATATTATTTTTCAAAGTATAACTTTTAAACCCAATTCATTTTCAATACATTTTGAATTTCCAAATCAAAATTATATTTATAATCTAATTCTATTTAAAATATTTATTTTGAGTTTTCAAATTCAAATTTTAAAATAAATAAGTATATATCTTATTAAATTTGAAAAATTCAAATAAACCCACAATTTAAACCAAAAATTTATATAAATTATCAATTTAAATTTGACTCAAAATTTTTGGATCGTTACATTAATTATCTACAACCCTTCTTAGTTGTTATTAATTAATTGCATGCCATCTATTTTATTTCAATTAATTATTGAAATTAATTAATTATCATTCGTAATTACGTAAGACCTTAATTAATTAAAAGTATAAATCCATTTACCTAAATAATTTACTTAATTATCACTTAAATTTTATTTAATAAACATTTGGAATTAATTTATTATTAACGAACGGAACAACTTACGACCTTTGCTTAATACATTTGCTCTTCTTTAACTATCCACTTGATTACACTATTTAATTTAATTAAATAAACTTAAAAATTTATTAAATAATAAGCATATAATAAAATATTCCAACTTAATTAGTTTAAGTTAAAAAATATTATTATATTACCTTAACAATCTAACATTTAAATAAAATATTACTATTTAAAGAAATAGGATAAGAAAATTCTTTATAACTTGATTTGTTTTACTTTTAAACAAAAACTTGCCAAACACTTTAGAAACCCGTGACAACCCAAGCTTTCCCCCTACCCAAACTCGAGCCAACCCTCCTCTCTTCTTCTTCTCTTTTCTTTTTAAACTTGTTTTTTAAAATTTAAAAACGGTTACAACACTCGCGAACTACCCGTAAGCAAACTTGAGCCAACTTGTCACTTCCCTTAGTCCAAACCAGAGACCATCCTTTCTTCTTCCCACTCGATATCCTATAGCAACCAAAACCTAAACACTAACACACGTGCACATGCACAAACGAACACCAACATTCTGATCATCGATGCCCTCGCCAGCAAGTTGACCATGGCCCTCTCTCATGATTCCGACCACCAGATCTTCGAACGACCTCCAAAATCGAAAATGAGCCACACGAGTACCTACTGGAACAGAACTGATTATCCAAGAACCTCACGTCCCACCGCCTCAGATCACCAGAGGCTTCAACACTTCGTCCAAACCTTCGCCGTAGGCCCACGCACCTATTCCCCTTGCTCCGATCGAGTACGATGTATCCTTGTCGACGAACTAGCCTCGAATTCGACAATGACCAAACCTGAGTCTAAATTCCTACTTCAATGCCAATACGCCACCACGGTAATCGATAAAACCAGTCACCATTTATGCCAAGACCCCTGACACTCGAGCATGCTCCACTAGCGACTTCGACACTCCCCCTAGCTCTGTTCACCAGAAATCACTCTAGACATGATTCCCGTTCAACCCACGAATTATAATCAAATACAACCCTAAAAATCTTGATTCTATGTTTAAAAATCCTAGTATTCGAAAATGAATCAGATTATATAAATGAAACAATAAATCATGGAATTCGAAATTTTGACATTCTTGTTTCACTGTATTTCTTCCTTCCCAGTTAAAACTACTTTCTAATTATAATTAAAAATATTTTTAAAATTTAGATCTTGTTAATTCAAACATATTTTGTTTAAACATCATAAGTTATAAGAGATTATAGGAAGAGAATTTGAAATTTGAACTTGGTTTAACCAGTAGGAATCAAAACAGAGGCAAGTTTGTCTATAAACAGACATGCACACACAATCAACTCATACACACACACACACACACACATGAAAGCATATTCATATATTCATGCAATATTTCACAACATAACTGCAAGGATTTATCACATGCATCGGGTTATAAAACAAATTTATCTTTTTTAAAGAGATGTTTACTTACTGAATTATTGAACAGAGAAGCTTTTGAAAATTTGTTCTTGAACTTGAAAACAGGAAATACTTTTGGAATTGAAATTGGAAACTGATTTTGATCTGAATCTTAGATCTTAAATTACTTAGTTTCATTGAAATTTGCAAGAGTTTGATTGTTTTAGTTTTTATCTCTTTGGTTTTGGTTTTGAAAAATGAAAGATAGAAGAAAAATGTAAGAGTAGAAGTATAGATGTATTTATAAGAATGTATAGTTTTTTATTATTATTTTTTAAAAAAGAAGAAAATAATTAAATTATGGCACTTGTAATTCGCATGTTACTTAGCTTACAAATGTCTTTTTGCATGCATTTATATTTTTATATGTTTTTATATTATATTATATATTTTTTATTAATACACTTTCTTTTATTTATATGTATTTGTAATTTTAAACTAAGATTATTAATACTTTAAATCAATAACTAAACATATATATTAGTATTTAAAAATTTAGATTTTTTAAATCCAATTTATTTTAAGATATTACTTTTGAATTTCAAATCAAATTCATTTTACAATCTACATATAAACAATAGTAATTTGAAAACGGATATTTCATTTGATTGAAAAGAATAATTTTTCACATTTAAATAATTATAAAAGAAGATTATCAAATCAACATTGCCAAAAATCTCGGGTTATCATATTCATTCCCTCTTAAAAGAATTTCATCTCTAAAATTTTACAAGCAAAAGATAATCCAAAAGCTTTTATATTCAACAACAAGGCATACACATCAACCATATACTAACAACCAAAGCAATTAACTCATTCAAACAAACAATCCTAACTTATCTAGACATTTTTAACTCTTAAACAATTTTATCTCTTAACCCTTTTTAAATTTTTAAAACATTTTTAAAAATATATATAATATTATCTAAATAGTTTTAAAAATTACTTTTTATAACTTGATGTTTCAACAAGTCCATCCTTGTTCTCACAGAAATTCGGTCATATGTTGATCAGGCGTAGGACTGAAAATCTATAAGTACTTGGTAAACCCATTTTCAACACCCAGTGAAAATACTTAGAAAACACTTTGTGAAAATGTAGAAAACACTTTTGCTGAGAATGCTCTAGAAATCATCACCCCCTCCATTGTCATAGTTAGCCTGATGATTACGTCGCCATCCCGACAAAACCATAGAAAACTATAGGCCTCCGCGCCCCTCGATTACACCATGGAACTGCTATAGATCGTAGCTACACCCAGGGTTACGTTGCCATCACGGCAAAAAAAATGTAACCATAGGCATCAACGCCTTCGAATTTCGCTGCCAAATAAAACTTCACCACACAGACCACATAAATCGCAGACTACGTTGGTCGAATCCTAATGTAGCCTGTAGGCACTCACTGCCACACGACTTTCGCTATGTCTTCATAGATCGCAGTCTACTGATGTTACGTCGCTCTCCCAGCAAAATCAAACGTAGACCTTAGGCAATCGCTACCCCTCGACTTCCGCTATGGTGCATAGTAGATCGCAGTTACATCGAGTTACACTGTCGTCACAGCATAACCCAATGTCTCTATAGGCATCAGCGCCCTCGACTTTCGCTATTCCAACCACAATCCTCAAGAACTTCAATTTGTCCGGACATCCTCTTTGGATCAAATTTAGAAACCCTCTTAAGGCTCAAGGTAGAACCACCCCGTGGATCTCCTACTAGAAGTTTCAACTCTAATGGGAGCGCTTTCTTTCCATAGCATTCTCAAAACATTTTATATTATACACATATAGTATCTTTCAAATCATACTCTTATATGTATCACAAATAAATCTCATTTATACAAAATCGATAGTTTAAAACTTGGCTTTCCAAATTTCCAAAATTGATTTTTCCCAAAAATCAAAGGCCTTTCAAAATCAATGGGTTCCAAAAACCTTTTTCCCAATTTCATAAAATTATTTCAAAAATCTTTCTTCTGGTTATAGATTTAATAAGGTAGTTTATCATACAAATATATATAACTTTATTTATGCCAAATCAACATTCAAATTCGATTTCCTGTATAAAGTTATTTGTCACATTACTTTTTATAAAATGAGTTTCAGTTATAGTGATATCCAATTTCCACTCTTATTCATCATACATATCTTAAAATATACTTTTCCGTTTCAAAATCACTTTTATATTTCTTTTCAAAATTTGAAATATCTATTTCATTCAAGCACGTACGATGTACATATATCATCCCTACGCAATATCAAATTCGATCGCTCACTTGATCACACAATTTCACTTCCAAACTAGTATTGTCCATGCGACTTCCTAGTGCAGACTCAAATCTGGTTTCTTGATCAAAAACAATCATTTTCCTTGCATTGCCTTAACTATGATAGAGAATTTTCAGAATCAATCAAAAGTCCATATCCAGGGTTCGTCGTCGAAAATCGAGTGAACAATCCCAACCCGGATCGATATACTATCTCGAAATTCTGTGCTCGAATCTGGATCAAAACGTTATGTAAATAGAATAATATACGTACATTTTACGTATTTATCTTCATTGATTATTGGCTAAATCAATTTTCTTTTTTATTCATATTCATTTTGATTTCTATTCGTTTTTTTACAATTGCTTCAACTTCCATTTGGGTTATCACTACAATTCTTATTTCAATTAGTGTTTAATTATAAACAGTTTCTACTCTGACCAGTTTGAGTTTAGAAAATAGTTTGAAAAGTTTAAAATAGATAAGTAGTTGTAAAAAATCAATTAATTGTAAAATAGTTGTAAATAGTTAAGTAGTTATAAAATAATAATTAGTTTGTAAAACCGATGTAAAATTGCTATAAAATAGTAATTAGTTTCCAAAATAGTTGTAAAATAAGTATAAGGTAGTTTGGGTTTTAAAAAGAAAGGCTGTATAGTAAATAACTAGGAAAAATAGATTAAAGATAGTTACTTTTTGAAAAAATTATTTGAAAATATTTCAGAGTCAAACTGGTTCATTTCCCAATCTCCCATTCCAATCAATTTCCAATTTCCACTTTCATTTGAATTGATTAAATTTCAATTTAACTTGAATTAACTTCAATTCCTTTCCCAAATTCAAATCAATTTCCATTTGAATTTAAACTTATTCAACTTCAATCTCACTTCCAATCAATTCAATTCAACTTTCCATTTGAATTAATTTCAATTCCCATCTCAACTTTAAACCATCTCGAATTATATAAATTCGAGTTACATTTTTAAATGTTGATTTAATCCCTTAAATCAAATTAACCTTTAATTTTAATAACCCAAGTCTTAGACAATTTAGTTCTGAGTCCAAATTCCAAATATTTATTTTAAATTACCTTTACTTAACTTATTTCAAGGTTCAAGTAAGAGTTCAAAACATTTTAAAAATTTTAATCTTCAAAATCCAATTTATTACCCAATTTTAACTTCTAACTTTGAACTTAATTCTTAACAATTTCAGTTTGCAAGTTCATTTTAACACTTAAATCTTAAGTTCAAAGTGATTCCATTTACATAATTTCAATTTTATTTCTAAAATCAAAATCTTTTAAAAAGTTTTCAAAATAAGGTTTTATTTCCATTTAATTTCGGTAATGGATATATATTATCTCAATCTACTTCTTAATTCAAAAATAACCCAATTCACAGTTTCGTAGATTATTAATAATAATAGGATGATAGCAGGACATGTCAAAGTAAATAAACATCCAAATTATCTAAAATATCCATTAATAGTATCCATTTCCTATTTCCAAAACTCAAACCCGTTTTGAGATCACACATAACTCCCCTTTTCAATCCATTTAACTTCCCTAAGTTAAATTTAATATATTTAGTCCAGTCAACCTTACACAATTTGAATTCTCCATTTCAAATTTTAAACTTCCTATCAATATCCTTTCCCGCGTATAAGTTCAATGTTGAATATGCGCTTATATGTTTTTGTTTGATGATAATAAACATATATATTCATTTAAATGTATTTAGTAATGTACTATTTTGTTTTTCATAGATTAAATAAATATTTGTTGAATAAAATAAATTACACAGAATTTGAATTTGAATTCAAACAGAACAAGTTACATAGTTTTTGAATTCAAACAGAAATTTTATTCAAACAAATATTTATTACAATCTTGAATAGTACAAATTCATGCTCTCACTATACATATACATTTTTGATTACATCACGATTACATCACAAATATTTTTACATTGATAACCTCACTACATATCACTCACACTCGTATTTTGTCTTCAACCGCATTCCAGTTTGAATCCATCATCTGAGAAATCTGCAAAAATATTCACTAATGTAGTAAAATTGAAAAAGAAATATTTTTGCAATATAAAATGAAATACGATTTTTGAAAATATGGTTTGCCTCAGTTATTTGGGTTGTTCGTCATCATTCACACTTGATTTCATCACAAAGTCGTGCATATAGATATTACAGGGACAGGTAACCATAAGTGGCTGCAATACACACGTGTACATTCATACACGTGTGCACTGCCTCGCCAACTCGTGTGCACAAATCAAACAAAAGCACTGCTAACAATTCAGCACAAGGTCAAACCCAAATAACACACGGGATTCAACTCAAGGCAGACCACAAGTACAAGGCATAGTGCAGAGGTCTCAACAGGAAAATCAAACAATAATCAAGTGATCAAAAGAATATGGACTGCAACAAACATGTATGCAGCATCAAGTCAGGCATGAAGAGAACACAGTGAAAACTCGAGTCACAGTACAGGCCACAACAACAGGTGAACAGGAGACAAGTAGCAGCAACATGACAGTGAAAACTCGAGTCACGGTACAGGCCACAACATGTTAATGCAAGAACAAGCCAGCAGATACATGAAAATGCAAATAACTCATGCAACAAAATGTCACAGCAAGATCAGGGAAGAAACCGGAATGGAGCTGAGACTGCATGAACATGAATGCATCAATAAACCAACTGCAGAACCTCAAGTGACATGGTGAAGTAGTACAAAAGAGCAAGTGCAATTCGAACCAACATGGCCAAGACTACGGAAGGCAACATGAAGCAATGTACATGCACCAGTGATGAAAGCTACAAGATACACAAGTTTAGTTCAAATACCAGTGATACAAGTGCAACACAGTTGCAAACAACATGACAGCACTGCATCAATGCAAAATGGAATGAATGCAACATGGACTGCGCAAATTCAAGACAGCATCAAGTAGAGACCAAGTTCAGAAATGCAAACTGCAGTAGTACACTTGAACAAAATGAACAAGTGGAGCGTCTATGTAAAGCATGCAAGATCCAACAGTGATACAAATGTAACAACAAGCCCAAATTTACAGAAGTATAAGTATGGCAGTGAAACTCAGTGAAGTGCACAAGCAATATGACAGCAGACCAGTGTTAACAACCAAGTGAAGATTTGAAGATGTGTAACAATAAAGTTCAAGTCCAGGGAACAACAACAATTCGAACTAACTACTGAAACAAGTACAGTGCATCAAGACAAGTGTGCCAGAGAAAGAAAGGTCACAACACAGCATCATGAATATGCATAATGCAGACACAAGTCAGCTGCAACATGAAACAAGACATGTCAACAGTACATGAAGACAGTTCGAAGAAGACTACAATATCAAGTACATAAAGACCAACTTCACAGTAAACATGCAGGTGAACAGAAGATAGTGAGCATATACTTATGTATAAAATGCAAGATTCAGGTCTACAGAATGGGGATGAACTCGACCGAGTACAGTATGCACAGAATGCAATTCGAAGTAATATAGCAGCAACTACAGATAATCAACAAGTTGTTGCCGTATGAAAAAGTCAGCAATGAAAAAGTCAGCAATGAAATACCAGAGATTACAGGCAGACCAAGTCCAATTCGAATTCATGACAGTATCAAATTCGTATCTTTATTTTTGAAATGGTCAGAGATGTCAAAAAGAGGAAAGTTTTAAAGCCGTGTGATTCAAGGCAATCGAACGCTACAGAGTAGAAGCCGTGCGTATCAAGTTGCAACAAATTAGGAAAGTGATGAAGTCGCAAGTGAATACGAACGAATCAATTGATTCGAATTCATATAAATATCAAACCCAAGAGTACATCATCGGCATCGAGTTATCAAGTGAAAAAGAGCAAGCTATCAAACAAGCAACAAAAGAAATTACATACCGAAATAATCAACAACTCGATCGAGCTAGCAACAAGCATAAATCATCAGAGAACGAGTGTGAGCAAGAGCAACGCAAGTAAGAGTATCAATCATTCAGAGCCGAAGCCCTAATTCGAGAAAGAAGCCGAAGCCCTAATTTCTGGAACAAAGGATCGGCCGCAATCTTCACAATAGAAGACAGAAAAGGATCAGAGAAGAAAAACAATTGGGACGGTTTGATATAAAGGGCCGTGTTTTAAAAAGGGGTTTTAATTTGAGAGCAAAAATTTATATTAAGCTTTTATTTTAATTTTTGCTCTTGCGTCTATTTTTGAAGTCTGTATTTTTACTTTTCGAGTTAAAAATTTTGTAAATCACCACCTAGGGTTTAGGTAGTGTCGGATTGTCTATTTAGAATTAGTTCAGTGAGCAGGGTGTGCGAGTTTGCAAAACTCTATAGGCGGGAGCAGTGTTTGCGAGTAAGCGAAACTCTATAGGCGGGAGCAGGGTGTGCGAGTCTAGTAGAGTGTTTGTGAGCGGGAGCAAAAGGGTCTGCGAGTCTAGTAGAGTGTTTGTAAGCGTGATACTGTTTAATTCTAATAGAAATCTGGGAATGCAGCAGTAGGCAGGGGTTGCCGAAGCTGGGTAAATTTTGTGTGTGATTTACTTTTCAACATATTTATTTCTGCAGTTTATTTCTGTGTTTAAATCGTGAAAATTTGCTATAACCCTATTCACCCCCCCTCTAGGGTTAATCTAGATCCTACATTCAAAAACTTATTTCACTTTGGGTTTTTACATCACATTTCAGGGGAAAATTCAAAACTCAACACTTAATGTTTACTTCCAATCAACCTTGTTATTATGTATATCCATATATATATATATATACACATATTTATTTTACTTTCTCACCAAGTCATACTTTTAATTTTAAACCATTCTTGGTTTTTAATTCAAAACAAATTTCTTAATTTTTTTTTAAAACAACTCTTGTTTTATGATAAGATTCCTACATTTAAAAATATTAGTTATTATATCTTTTAACACTTCAAAACAATTTAAATTTTCTGGACTTAGATTTAAAACTTCACAATTTAAATTCGTTTCAATTTATAAGTTATATTTATCTAAATTATTACTTCCTTAAAACATTTCATTCTGCTTATCATTATTTATTATTAGAAAACAAACACTCCATTATTAGAAATAATAACCATTTTATGATAATAACCAAGATTATCACATCTGGAAACCATATCACTATATATTATCTCATAATTTGTTGGAAAATAAAATCAGGGTAACTTAATTCAGCATTCTGAAAACATTTCTACAAATTTT
Organism: Allium cepa; assembly: GCA_030765085.1. Lineage (NCBI taxonomy): Eukaryota > Viridiplantae > Streptophyta > Magnoliopsida > Asparagales > Amaryllidaceae > Allium > Allium cepa. The sequence continues at coordinate 183,438,373 of CM060940.1, forward strand.
AGGATTTTATTTTCTGGTTTGAATCCATTTCTAGCTTATCTTATTTATATAGTTCACATTATCCAATTCCTATTTGGATATATATATATATATATATATATATATATATTACCACTTAAATTCTTATGATCTTATTCAACTTCAAAAATCAACTATCTTAATATATTATAATAATTAGAAAAATTATTGCTTTATATATCAAAATATAAGCTTATATAAAAATCATTTTAAAACCATTTTAAAAAAAAAAATCTTTATATAAGAAAATAACAAGTACGCTCTCATATAATGCACTCAACTCATTTTAGGGTTTTACTAACCCTATCTCTAATGAGTAACCCCACCAGAGCCAAGATTCTCGCTTAACCATCAGCTCTGATACCAATTGTAACGCCCCGAGCAATCGAACGTAGAAGTGCCGAGCAATCGAACGTCGGAAATCCCATATTGTTAGGGTAAGAAGAAAATGAGGTAGAAGAAGAAACAGAAAACAACATCACTTAATCTCACAATCGCAGCGGATCAAAATATAATATCAAATAATAACATTTATACAAAGAAAAGCTATAATTGTCAATTTACATACAATATATCAGAGTACAATCATTCACAAATAAATTGGAAAGTTGTAACAACTTGTCCCTGACTACTATCAATACCATTTCAAATACACAGCGGAATATACTCCATACTTTCCTGCCATCCAGCTTGCCCCCTGAGCTCCAAAACGTCCCAATCTGAAAATCTGTAATACTCGATCTAACCCGAACATTACATTAAAGTAACACCCAAGTCAGGTTGGGAACTAGCGTGAGTAAACCCATATAACTTGATATACTAAGTTATAAAACTTCTTTGAAAACAAGGGTAACTCGTACCTCAATACGAGTTCTTATCTTACTATAGCTAAACATTTATTCTACAAAATAAATCTAACTATCGTTACTTAGTTTAAATGGCCAGTTCACATAATTTATTCCATTCCAGCCCATTTGATTTTATAATCAAATCTATAAAGAATTATAGATTACTAATCGAAGTGGTTACAGATATTGTTGATATGACCCTGATCTCTTCGAATCCAAATGCCATCTTTTAAACCAATACAAATCAATTTATCTTCATAATGTTATATTCACACAGAGATTCAACACAGATAAATATTCAAATAAATGTCTTACATTTATTAACACAAAGCACTTCATATCATAGAACATCACAAATTATTAGATTAGAGATATTAATCAATCAAATCATTCAATATAATTAATCATCCATAAGCAAGATTAATTAATATCGCAATTTGTAATTAATTTAATCACAAAATAAATTAATTAGCTACAACCCTTTTTAATTGTTATTGATTAATTGCAAGCCATCTATTTTATTTTAATTAATTATTGGAATTAATTAATTATCATTCATAATTACTTAAGACCTTAATTAATTAAAAGTATAAACCTATTTATCTAAATCATTTACTTAATTATCACTTAAATTTTATTTAATAAACCTTTGGAATTAATTTATTATTAAAAAATGAAATAACTTAAGACCTTTGCTTAATAAATTTGCTCTTCTTTAACTATCCACTTAATTGCACTATTTAATTTAATTAAATAAACTTAAAAATTTATTAAATAATAAGCATATAATAAAATATTCCAACTTAATTAGTTTAAGTTAAAAAATATTATTATATCACCTTAACAATCCAACATTTAAATAAAACATTATTATGTAAAGAAATAGGATAAGAAAATTGTTTATAACTTGATTTGTTTTACTTTGAAAAAAACTTGCCAAACACTTCAGAAACCCGAGACCACCCGAGCTTTCCCCCTACCCAAACCCGAGCCAACCCTCCTTTCTTCTTCTTCTCTTTTCTTTTTAAACTTATTTTGTTTAAATTTAAAAACTGTTACAGCACTCGCGAACTACTCGTAAGCAAACTCGAGCCAACCTGTCACTTCCCCGAGTCTAAACCCGAGACCATCCTTTCATCTTTCCACTCGATATCCTGCAGCAAAAAAAAAACTAAATAGACGAACGCCAACGTTTTGATCATCGATGCCCTTGTCGGTAAGTCGACCATGGCCCTCTCTTTTGATTCCGATCACCAGATTTTCGAACGACCTCCAAAATCGAAAACGAGCCATATGAGTATCTACTGGAATGGAACTAATCATCCATGAACCACCATGTCCCGCCGCCTCAGATTACCAGAGGCTTCGACACTCCGTCCAAACCTTCATCATAGATCCACGCACCTATTCCCTTTGCTCTGATCGAGTCTGTTGCATCCTCGTTGACGAACTAGCCACAAATTCGACTACGACCAAACCTGGGTCTAAAGCCATACTTTGACGCTGACATGCCACCACGGTGATCGATAAACCCGTCACCATTTTTGCCAAGACCTCTGACCCTCGAGCATGCTCCAACAACGACTTCGACACTCCCCCTCGCTCCGATCACCAGAAATCACTCCAGATATGATTCCTATTCAACCCACGAATTCTACCAAAATACAACCCTAAAATTCTTGATTCTACTTTTAAAAATCCTAGTTTTCGAAAACGGATCAGATTATATAAATGAAACAATAAATCATGGAAGTCGAAATTTTGACAATCTTAAGTCATTATATTTCTTCCTTCCCAGTTAAAACTACTTTCTAATTATACTTAAAAATATTTTTAAAATTTAGATTTTGTTAATTCAAACATATTTTGTTTAAACATCGTAAGTTATAAGTGATTAGAAGAAGAGAATTTGAACTTGTTTTAACCAGTTGGAATCAAAATAGAGGCATGTTAGTTTATAAACAGACATGCAAACACAGTCAACTCATACATATATACATGCAAGCATATTCATATATTCATGCGACATTTCACAACGTAACTACGTGGATTTATCACATGCATCAGGTTATAAAACAAATTTAGCTTTTTTAAACATATGTTTACTCACTGAATTGTTGAAGAAAGAAGCTTTTGAAAATTTGTTCTTGAACTTGAAAACTGAAGATGCTTTTGGAATTGAACCTGGAAACTGATTTGATCTGAATCTTAGATCTTGAATTACTTAGTTTCAGGTTTGAAATTTGAAGAGTTTGATTGTTTTAGTTTTTACCTCTCTGGTTTTGGTTTTGAAAAATGAAAGATAGAAGAAAAATGTAAGAGTATAAGTAGAGATGTATTTATAAGAATGTATAGCCTTTTTATTATTATTATATTTTAAAAAAAGAAGAAAATAATTAAATATGACACTTGTAATTTGGATGTTACTTAGCTTACAAATGTCTTTTTGCATGCATTTATATTTTTATATGTTTTTATATTATATTATATATTTTTTATTAATACACTTTCTTTTATTTATACTTCTTTGCAATTTAAACTAATATTATTAATACTTTAAATCAATAACCAAATATGTATATATTAGTATTTAAAAATTTAGAGTTTTTAAATCCAATTTATTTTAAGATATTACTTTTGAATTTCAAATCAAAATTCTATTTACAATCTACATATAAACAATACTAATTTGAAAACACATATTTTATTTGTTTGAAAAGAATAACTTTGCACATTTAAATAATTAAAAGAAGATTGTCAAATCAATATTGCCAAAAATCTCGGGTTATCACAATTCTTTTAACTAAACTAAAGTTAGATTTTACTTAAGTTCATTACTTAAGTTTATAAATATCCAAAAATCCAAATTTGTTAAGTTAATACTTACAAACTTGATTTTATAACGTTTTCACTTCATATTCAAACTACTTTACTTAAATGAATAAACATTCCTTTATTTAAGTTCTGATTTATATAATATTCTCATCCAAAAGAGCATATACAAATTCAGATTTATTTTACTTATCCAAATTATTAAACAAACTTCCAAACCCCTTTTATTCACTATTTTAATAGCATGAAAATTATACAATTTACGAACTACCAAAACATGATGGTTAATATTTATTTATTTTCCAAACCTTTTATACACAACTTCAAATACTTTGAAACTTTACCAAAATAGCTGAAATACCTTTGAAATTCACATAACCATAGTATAGCCAGCTTAGCTCAAAATCTCAAAATTTAAACACCACATTTTACATTTAAAAACATTTTGAAATAATAATATACTTATCTACCTTATATATCAAATTATATCTTTGAAATATAAACAACTTTTTTTAACCAGAACGAAATTTCTTTTGGTAGCAATTCTAACTCGAAAACTACGATGCCGTGGTCACCCTCAAAATTATTTTCTAGCAACTAAAGTGAGTTCAATGCTTTTACTTATTTCAAAATTCTTTCTAAAGTATAATTCTAGTCAAAATCTCTTCCAAAATAACAATATTATTATTTTTGAAAAGTTTGAAAACAATTTTGAAAACCAATGGGATTTAAATTCTAAAATTCTCAGCTTTTACATCCTTTCTATTTGTAAGCTATATTATTAAAATACTTATACAATTTCATTACCTTATTATAAAAACATTTTGTTAATTAAAATCTTTGTTATTGCAATTTTTTTATTATAATTAGATTTCAATTCAATCTAATAATAGAACGCTTCATGAAATAGAGTTCATAAAGTATTCGTTTTTAGTTTAATTCAAACAATAACAAATGCTAACTAAGTATTATAATCTTCTAACAAGAAACACCCATAAATAAATTCGTATTCACAAACCTATATGGTTATTTATGGAAGATTATTTCTTTTTATACATAAAATATGATTTAGGTAAAATTATTTCATTTACCCTATTTTAAAAAAATATTATGTCGACTTGCCTCTTTTAAGTGTTTAGAAACCCATACCGATAGCATGGCGCCTCATGTACCGACCAGAATTCATAAACAACTGAACAGATAAGTAAACAAAATATAAATCATTTTATAACACTAACAAATATGCGCTCTCTCTCTCACACACACACATACATACACTCAAATAAACTCATTCTAGAGTATTACTACTCTATCTCTACTGAGTCAATCCCCGTCAAAGCTAAGGTTATCGCTAAACTAATGTTCTGAAACCAAATCGACCCATACTTTGGAAGGTTCAAGTCTACCATAAACCAAACAAGTCCAACTCAAACAATCCAAAACATAGATAATCAATGGGGTTAAATTTAGAAAAATAAGAGAAGAAGAAAACAAACACAGAACTTGCAATGGAATGACAAAATGTAATAATTAAATAAACAGTTCATTAAGCCGTCTACATTATACATTTGATTATACCTTTACAACATCAATCAGAGTTATACATACAATATAAACAAAATAAAACAATGTGGCAGAACAACATGATGCACGGAAATAATACTAGTAATACAATATACCAAATCTTTGTCTTCATCCTCCAGCATAACGTGATCTTCAATACACTGAAAACTCAGGGCTTACCTGAGCATAGAGTAAAACATACACTCAAGTGAGTACTAAAATATCCTTATGTAAGTAAAATTAATATCACATATAACAGGAGTGTAATAGCATCAGATTGTTTACGGGTCTTACATCTCTTATCCATTGTATGATGCGCGTGCAATAACTTAAGAGATGTTAAGGAATTTTCCATCCCTTAGGGATCCATCAAAATATCTATATATAGTAGAATATGCTATATATGTAATGTCTAATCAATAAGACAAATAATTTTCTAGCGTTAAGGCTTTACATCGGTCACCCTTAACGCGTTTTTAAGCATTGGTGTACAGTTTGCATATAACACCCCAGTAGAACGTTGGGGGATAGGGATGCGCCGTGATATGAAAACACTAAACCGAACTCGTAGTGGTCTCCTATAAGGATAAAATTATGAAAATGCACTAAGGCAATGCCCAAGGTAAGATACTACTAGTTAAGATCGCAAGGCTGGTGGTGGGGCATCGTAGCCACGACTGCCAACCGCGTCCAACCATCCCATATCGAGTCAAAGGGAGGTCACCCCAAATCAAGATGCATCAATTGAAAACAACATCAAGGGTAATAGTAAGGACAAAGTCCAGAAAGAAAATTGAACAAATGTCCGCTAGAGGTAGCTACCCTCATTGGCCCTATCAAGCCACCCTGTTTTAGTCATTTCAAATTGACACAAGTGTCAGGGCTATCCATCATCGTTCTCTTTCTTTAAATCTAGAAACGTACACCAAATCCAACCACTTCATTCTGAAGTCTCCTCTACATACACAGTTGTTAAAGTGGTTCCAACATTGACAGAGAGTATACCAATAATCTGCCCCGGTCTCTTTAAACAACCAGATGTCATTTTACACGCCGTTTGGTTCATTTACATTTCGAAAATGATTCATACTTGATATCAAAATATCGTATTCTCTTCCGAATATCCATCATTTCAAAGTCATCATATTTACTTCATATGTCATTTCACTTGAAATTGTCATTACATTCAAATTTCCATTTCGAATTTTAACTTAGGTTATAACTTCATTTTAACCACATTCACGTTTTAAATCAATGATTTAAATAAACAGTTCCCAACTTTAACAAGTTTGGATTTTGAAAATGATTTGAATTATTTATATGGTTAAATTGTTTAAATGGTTAAAATAGTTTAGAGGTTGAAAATAGTTCGATATAAAATAGTTTGAGTCTGGGAAATGGTTTATATAATAAAATAGTTTGAAAATTTAAATAAATTGAAAATTACAAAAAATGAATTTTAAAATACTTTATAGTATAATAGTTTATAGTAAAAACAGTTCCAAATTATAAACTGTTTCTTTCCATTTCCAATAAATCTGGACTCAGGTCCAAATTTCAATCAACTAGTTCAATTTCGAATCTTCCAATTCAATCGACTTAATTTTATTTTCAATTTGTTAATACCATTCTGAACGGCGACTCAACTGTTCACGGAAGGCAACGACTTAACGAATTCATGAGCAAACGACCTAACGAGTTAACAGGAAAGGGACCTAACTAGTTCAAAGGCGAGCGACCTAACGATCCAAGCATTCAGCGACCTAGCATGAGAGCGACTTAGCGACTTAGCATACACGAGTTAGCGACCTAGCAGACGATACAGATCAGAGGCATAACACCACAAGGGGACAAACACTACAGCGCCTCAACGACCTGAAGGTCTCAGCGGCCTAGCGACCTAGCAAAGTTAATGACCTAGTAACCTAGCGAGCTAATCCTTATGTCGCTTGGTTATAGGTCGGACCAATATTCGAACACTGCTACTCCTAAGCCTAGCCTAGGTCGCTCCACTTGATACCTCGACATGTTTAAGTCGCCTACTTTTCTTCCATAAGTCGCTACGACCTATCAACCTGCTCAGTTGACCAAGTGCAACCCTGATAAGCTATAACCCGTGCTCCCTAGGTTGCCCACGACCTACGACTTGTCCATATTTTTGCCTATAAATACCCCGCCTGCTCCAACTGAAAGGGAACTTTTGGCTCACTTCTGGAACGCCTACACTTTGCTGTTTTCTCGACTCATTCGAGACTTCCAACATCGAAGACTCTTCAACGAACTTCAAGAAGAGATCTAACACATTCAACATGAATTTGAAGAATTCTTCTACATCGGAGTTCTAGCTACTTGTCTTAGTGGTGTTGTAATCGAAGATTGTTGTAAAAGTTGTAACCAAATAAGCAATAAAGAAGATTAAAGTGGACGTAGGCTTGACTTGAAGCCGAACCATTATAAAACTGTTGTCTCTTTACTGTTTTTTTATTTTTCTGCTTGTTTCTAATTTCCGTATCGACGGGTGGTGCTTTCACTTTATCTTTACTTACACCGAGGTGTTAGCGTCCAATTTTAGCGTTAACATTTTTGGTGCTTTCACTGAGAAGAATCGAACTCAGGAGTGCTCCAATCATTGCTTCGCAAAAGTTTGTTGAAAAAATCTCTCTCAAAACCAAAAGTCTATCAGAGATCATGGTTCCTGGAAGAAAGCGTAGATCTACTAGATCCGGTGATGCTCCTGAAAATACCGCCAAAGACTTCTTCCGGTTACCCAGGATTGATCAGTTGGTGGATGAAACAACAGGGCATGAATTGTTATCTTTTATGGATGCTTACTCCGGATATAACCAAATCATGATGCATGAGCCGGATCAGGAGGACACGAGCTTCATCACCGATGTTGGTCTTTACTGCTATAGAGTCATGCCTTTCGGACTGAAGAATGCGGGGGCAACTTACCAAAGACTTGTTAATGCTATGTTCAAACCACAAATTGGAAAGACTATGGAAGTTTATGTTGATGATATGTTGGTGAAATCAAAGAAGGCAGTGGACCATTTGGATCACTTGGCAGAAATGTTCGCAGTCCCCGGAAGTATGGAATGAAGCTTAATCCTTTGAAATGTTCATTTGGGGTGGATTCCGGAAAGTCTTGGGTTTCATTGTGAGTGCTAGGGGCATTGAACCTAATCCTGCTCAGATTGCTGCATTAAGAGAAGTCAAAGCTCCTAGAACAAAGAAGGAATTGCAAAGCCTCAATGGAAAAGTTGCTGCTTTGAGTCGGTTCATTTCCAAAGCTACTGATAAATGCATTCCATTCTTTGATGCTCTGAAGAAAGGAAAGAAAAACTTTGACTGGACTCCTGAATGCCAGAAAGCTTTTGATGAGTTGATTTGTTATATGGAAACGCCTCCAATACTTTCTAAGCCCAACAATGGTGAAGATCTTTTCGTATATTTGGCAGTATCACCTCATGCTCTCAGTGCAGCATTGGTACGGTAAGACGCAAAAGTTCAGCGCCCGGTTTACTACATCAGCAAAAGATTCACTGGGGCAGCGATGAATTATTCGAAACTGGAAAAGCTCGCCTATTGTCTACTGATTGCATCAAGAAAGTTGAGGCCATATTTCCAAGCTCATCCTATTAAAGTCCTCACTGATCAACCTCTAAAGCAAGTCCTATTTCACCCTGAAACTTTGGGTCGTCTTCTGAAGTGGAATATGGAACTCATCCAGTACGATATCACCTATCATCCCCGAAGAGCAATCAATGGACAAGCTTTAACAGATTTCATCGCAGAATACACAGATAAAGGTGATAGTGAGGAGGAGGTGACTGATAACACCCCAATTCGATGGAAATTATATGCTGATGGTGCAAGAAATGATTACTGTTCCGGAGCTGGGGTTGTGCTTGAAACACCTGAAGGACGATCACTGTGTTATGCATTAAGATTAGAATTTCCTTTGACAAATAACGAAGCAGAATATGAAGCTCTTATTGTCGGCTTGAAGATTGCTAAAGAACTAAACATCAGAGTATTGCAGATCTTCAGTGATTCTCAGCTTATTATGTGCCAAGTCAAGAAAGAGTTTCAAGCTAAAGGGGGGAATCTGCCTGCTTACTTGTCAAAGGCCTGGGAGCTTCTTGATGATTTTGACAATTACACAATAAGCCATATACCCCGGGAAGAGAACATGAAGGCAGATTCTCTCGTAAAGTATTCAAGCTCCGACGAAGCTCAATTGTTAGGATTGGTCCCTGTAGAAGTCTTGTCAACTCCAAGTACTGATGAAATGGATATTGATAGGATCATGGCTGTATCTCAAGAGCAGGAGTCGTGGATGACTCCGATCAAGGAATATCTGCTCAACGGTTCCATGCCAGAGAATTCAAAAGAGCGCCAGAAGCTGTTAAGAAAAGCCGCTAGATATGTAATTCAAGACGGCCGGTTGTACAGACGGGGATTCCCGATGCCATTACTCCGATGTGTAACCAAGGAGGAGGCTAAGACAATTTTAGCTGAGGTGCACGGAGGAGAGTGTGGGGATCATTCAGGTGGCCAAACTTCAGCAAAAAAAATTCTCCGCTATGGGTATTTTTGGCCAGATATTAATCGAGACGCTGCTAGCTATTCCCGAAAGTGTGACAAAATGCTAGAGATTTGCAAAACCCCAAGAGCACCTTCCATTGAACTAACGCAGATGGTTAGTCCATGGCCGTTTGCCGTTTGGGGGATAGCTCTCATTGGGCCTTTACCGACTGCCAAGTCAGGAATCAAATATGCTATTGTTGCTATTGATTGTTTCAATAAATGGGCTGAAGCTGAGCAATTGGCTACTATTACCTCTAAAAATATGATAAATTTTGTGACAAAAAATATCATTTGCAGGTATGGTGTGCCTCAGAAGATAATCACAGACAATGGTACCCAATTCGAAAGTGAAGAATTCCAGGATTTTTGCAAGCGAGTCAAGATCCAAAAAAGCTTCTCAGCAGTGGCTCATCCGTAGGCAAACAGACAAGTGGAAGCAGTAAACAAAATTATCAAGTCAACCATCAAAAACAGCTGGAAAAAGCAAAAGGTGGTTGGGTCGATAAGCTACCACTAGCACTATGGGCATACAGAACTACCCACAAAACTGCGACTGGGCACACTCCGTTCTCATTAGCATATGGATAAGAAGCAATGATTCCGGTGGAAACAGAGGTCCCTTCACACAAAAGAATCCGTTTCAACCAAGTTGAAAATGAAAAGCTGCAACTTGAGGCACTTGACTTCCTTGATGAAAGAAGGAAAGAGGCTAAGCTCAGAATAGCAGCCCATCAGCAAAGGATAGCCAGGCACTTCAATGCCAAAGTTCGCCAACGCAGCTTTGAAATTGAGGATCTAGTGTTGAAAAGGATCATTACAGCAACAGGAGTGTTTGGGCCAAACTGGGAAGGGCCATATGTCATATGCAAAAAACTTCTTGATGGCACTTTCAAACTCACAACTGTCGAAGGAGATCCAATTCCAAGGGCTTGGAACATCAATCACTTGCGTCCATATTTTACTTAGAAGCTTTGCTTAAATTTGTAATATAATTATGGATGTATGATTCTTGTATTGAACGCCATTGTAAAACCAGTGCAAATGAATAAAAAGAACTATAAAGTGGATGTAGGCCCAGTTCTTGGCCGAACCACTATAAATCTTGTGTTCTCTACTATTATAAAATGCCTATTTTATTTCGATGTGTAAATACCTTAAATGTATTGCTAAAATGTCGATTTAATATTGCAGGCCATTAAAACAAAGCTTACCCATCATAAGGCCAAGCGATCCCTGAAATCACTCAATAAACAAATGTCAAGCCACAGAAATTCCATATTCAAATCCCATATAAGAAGTGCTTCATGCAAACAGTTAGTGATTCCACCGGAGGGGCACCTCCCTAACATGGAGGTTCCAGGCCCTTGCTAACTGATTGCGATCGTTTGTGCAAACGGACATCCGGTTAGATAGCTTGCGTCTGCCCCGTGGATTCACTTAACGATGAAGTACACTTCTTTGGATAAAACAAACTACTTGCAAAAGAAAGGAACATGTGCTTGGAAATGATAACAGGGAATCGCTGATGAGCAGATGACGAAAAGACATGGGCGAGCAGACAAGAAACAGCCAAAAAGGAGTCTTGCCTCTCAACAAAAAGGTTGGTGGAACCACCGGAGGGGCACCTTCCCAAAGTGAAGGCACCGGGCCCTTGCTAATTGATCGTGATCGTTTGTGCAAACAAACATCCAATTGGATAGCTTGCGTTTGCCCCGTGGATCCATTTAACCGTGAAGACGCAACCTTCCTGGCAAGCCAACCATAAATAAATTCAAGCCCTCTACGGAGGCACAAGCCCTCTTCGGAGGCACAACTCTTCGAAGGAAAATGCCCTCTTCGGAGGCCGATTTCACCGGAGTTGAAGTGCAAAAAGCTCTCTTCGGAGACCCACTTCACCAGAGTTGAAATGCCAAAAGCCCTCTTCGGAGGCCCATTTCACCGGAGTTGAAGTGAAAAAAGCTCTCTTCGGAGACCCACTTCACCAGAGTTGAAATGCCAAAAGCCCTTTTCGGAGGCCCATTTCACCGAAGTTTAAGTGCAAAAAGCTCTCTTCGGAGACCCACTTCACCAGAGATGAAATGCCAAAAGCCCTCTTCGGAGGCCCATTTCCCCGAAGTTGAAGTGCAAAAAGCTCTCTTCGGAGACCCACTTCACCAGAGATGAAATGCCAAAAGCCCTCTTCGGAGGCCCATTTCACCGGAGTTGAAGTGCAAAAAGCTCTCATCGGAGACCCACTTCACCAGAGTTGAAATGCCAAAAGCCCTCTTCGGAGGCCCATTTCACCAGAGTTAAAGTGCAAAAAGCTTTCTTCGGAGACCCACTTCACTAGAGTTGAAATGCCACAAAGCCCTCTTCGGAGGCCCGCTACCCCGCGTAAAGGGAAAAAAAAGAAAGCCCTCCTCGGAGGCATACAAAAAAAAGTGAAGTGCCAAATCAAACTTTAGAAGCCCACTTCACCGTGTAGGAGAATTCACTACTTAAAAAAAGTGATCATCTCCAAAAGTTGTAGTGTAGAAATTTTTTCTAGAAAAAAGAGAAGACTTCTCCAATACAAGGCACACTCTACTAAAGCAGAGTAATATTTCCATTGGAAAAATTATTCTCTAAAGTACAGGTGCAAGCCTTCTCAAAATGGAAAAGTTGTTCTCCAAAGTAAGAGTACAAGTCTTCTCAAAACAGAAGAGGTGTTATCCAAAATCTTACCAAAGTAAAAAAAGATTGCAATAAGCCGTAGTATGGGGGCAATACAATATAGTTACATTAATAAAAGCAATGCTCGAGTCACATACCACAAGCTTACTGCAATATCACACAAAGAAAATAAAGAAACTTGTGCGAAAATAAGGAGTAAATGCATTCACAAATACAGTCAAAAGATTGTACAAGTAAAAAGAATCATTTTATTCCATGCTATAAAATTTTATACATGTGCAGGTTTCAAAAAAGCGGGGGCTGGTACCCGCACAATCTCCGGTCAATACAAGCCTTTATATACAAGCAAAAAAGAAAAACAAGGAGGGTAAAGAGAGACTCATTATTTCTTTTTCTTCCCGCCACCTTTAGAGCCTTCACCGGGTTTAATAGGTAGCTTTTCAACCCGGCTTGAACGAGTCGGAGAAGAAGGAGAAAGAGGTACAACTGGGTCTACTTCCGCTTTCTCTTCACTGGCAGAAGTGCTTTTCCTTCTCTTCTTCGAAGTTGTGCGCTTCCCCTTCTTCCTTGAAGAAGACTCGCTGCCCGGAGTGATAAATTCTGACAACTTTGTGTCGTCGGCAATAATTTTCTCCGGAGTCTTTTCACCTTCTTCCTCAGCCTTCTGTTCTTGTGAAGCGGCCGGGTCATCCAAGCCTTGAAGGGCTTCTATTTGTTCTTCCTGCGACCCTGGCTGAGAAGTAGGAGTAATTTGAAGGGATGGAGGAGGAACGGCTGGAAGAAGAGAAGTCTATGCAGCACTTGGTGTTCTCACTGCAGAAGAAGAAAAGTTAAAATCAGTATCCTCATAAAAAGAGGAGATAGTGGCTCATCAAGACTTAAGGAATAAGCAAGAATTTCATCGAGCTCAGGCGAAGCAAACGATTAATCCACTTGAGCCGGATCAACGTTGAAGTTACCTGGAGAAGTTGGTTGTATCACGTCAACTTCAAAGTCTTGTGCTTCAGCGCTTTCTTGAGCCTCATCTCCGGTATAAGTAGTTGCAATTTCAATGTCAGCTTTAGCAGGAGGCAAAGAATGGGAACTGGAGCCAATGATATCAATATCGGACGAAACCGAAGGATGAGTCGGGTCGGTCGAAGTTGCCTTCCCTAAATGTTCTCCTTCTGCCATTTCGGCTTGCTCTTTAGCAAGTTGCTCCTTCCCCCGGCAAAGGCGGCACGTGCATCATCATCCAGATAGTGCGCCTCAAGATCTGCCTCAGCATATCCAGCGCCTCCAAGCATATCAATTGCGGCTTCCCACACTTCGGCCAAGGTAATCTCATACTTCGGGCGCAAAAACGAAAGGCTACCACGCCCCAGGACGATGTGCAAATAAAAGTTGAATAATGTAGAGCTAATGTTGGCTTTAGTTGCCTCATGAGATTCTTCGGCTGCTACTTTATCGGTAATGGCTTCATCACGCTCTTTTTCAACTTTAGAAAGCCGAGCTTTTAATATTTCAATCTCCATGTCCTGGGAGCTAGTTTTTTCCCGCAACTGAGCAACATCAGTGCGGCAGCTTTCTACAATTTTCTCCTGTGCCTCAAGTCTAGCCTCAGTATCTCTTTGACTAGCATGGGCATCTCTCACTTGCTTTTGAAGCACCTCTTCCTTTAGAGTGTAAGAAGTGGAAGAGGCAGCAAGGTCGTCTTTAAGCCGTTTGACTTCAGCTTCAAGCTTCTCATTGGATTCGGTGATATTTTTCATCTCCGTGTCATGATGGTCAAGAACTTTTTGCCATTCGGTTTGATTGCTCTCCATGGTTAACATAGCCTCGATATTTAAGAGATTAACCCTTTTAAGATCGTCAACTAGCTTTTTCCATCCATACATTCTCTCGACATCAAGCTTAACAGCGTCAAGATTCCTCAGCATGGCCTGCTTGTCGATGGGAACCAAGTCCAAGTCAAAGCGTACTCCTTTTAAACACCAGTTCGGAAACCGGCTTTGGAGTGCAGGCGGGGCATTCTCAATTTGATACAGAGGCCTGTTGATGATCGTTTGAATGTCAGTTCTTTTAAGGGCAGGAGATTGAGAAGAGATGGGAGCAGCGGGCTTTTCAGAAATTGCAGACACTGGCCTTTCGCTAAGCTTGACCCGCTTGCTCGGATCTTCAACGACATGACATTTACCTTTGACATCATGAGATTTTCTTTTGTGGGAATCATCATCTCTTTGGGAAGAATCATGTCGTTCATCCCTTCTCCCATAGCATTCCTCATAAGCCCGCCTCTCGCGAGCTTTTCTTGCAGCTCTTTCTTCGTCGGTCTCCTTAGGGGCAGGAAGATATCGCCTTGGATCGTCAGAGTCGTGCCTTCCATAACGCTGAAAGTCATCATAGTATGAGCTGCTACGTCCCATTGGAGAACCTGAAACTGAGGAAGAGACAAAACTTAAGAATCTTCGAAGTAAATAAGCTAAGTACGCATAAGTGCCAAAAAATCCTAGGTGTGTGTGATGTGAAAACTACGCGCGTCAGACTACAAACCACTCTTCGGTTGGGGAGTGATGACGGATTTTAGAGCAGGTGTCAACTCTTGGGTTGACGAAGTTTGTTGCAGGACAGATGTCGCTTCAACTGCTGGAGAAATAACTTTAGTAGTGATAGTATCATCTTTAAAGAGCTCCTGTGAAGTAACCACCAGGTCGCTCAATCCCTCAAAAATGTCGTCACCTTCATGCCTAGCGGGACTCTTTCTCTCAGCTCCTTCATCAGCAGCCTTCCCGGAGTGTTGAGGAGGTTCCTCTTCTTCGATAACCGGGGGAAGTGCAAATTTGCCGGATGACCCCACAACGTCAACGGAAGCAGAACATTTCACCAATGAAGCCTCGGCAGCAGGTTCCTTCAGTGTAAGTTCTTCGGCGGAAACTGGGGCATCTAGTGTCTCTGCTTGAGAACCAGGGGCATCATGAAGCTGAGTAGATCGAAAAGAATGCAAAAGTCCGAATTGGTGCAAAAATTCGTCCTTCAGCAAAAATTTAACGCTTCTCTTCTCAACCGCCACAGCACATAGTCTTTCAAAAGTCGGCTTATGGCTGGAATCTTTAGAAAGAGGAGGAAGTGCTATAAAAGTAAAGAATGAAGTTAGCACTTAACAACTCGGATTTTTAAAAGCTCAAATGGAGCTAGGCAAGCTTATTTCCTACTCTCCAGATGCCGTAGAATCCCGGGGGGCAACAGACGAAGAAAAATTGGTTCAAAAACCCGTGAGCGCTTTCAGGAAGATCAGTGATCAGCTTACGGTTCCTTGTGCTTCTCACGAGTATGATAGAAGGATGATCTTTGTTCTTTGCAAATGTGCACAAATAGAAAATCTCTTCAAAGCTCGAAAGACGATCAAGTGTCCTCCTGAACAGTACACACAGTCCCATCAAGATGGCGTAGCCATTGGGGTGCAACTGGAAGGGAGAGATAGTTAATCGGAGAAGGTGCTGTTGAAGAAAATCATTAAAGGGAGGAATAGCTCCACTCAAGCACGTATGACGATTAACTGCGATAAAACCGAGAGGTGGCCTGTCAGCAGTATCGTTTACCCCAGGAAGCAAAGCGTATGCTTCAGCTATACCGAACTGAATACATAGTTGGTTGAACACCCATTGATTCAAAGTAGTTGAAGTTCTTTCCGGGGGATTATCCAAGGGGTTGGCTATTGGGAAGACCTCTCCAGCTTTTCTCAAATTCCAACATGTGACAAGTCAAGTGATAATCCACCTTTTACCCAAATGGATGATTTTCAAATAACAACTTTCGAAATTGAAAACAAAAATCTTAACGAAGTTGTTGAAAACATGGTAATTGAGTTGGATTTCAATTGTTTTGAGGGTATGGAACCAAATTTAAAATTCGATCTTCCTTTTCTCGGTTTCGAAAATTTGAATATAACAACTTTGGATTTTGAACTTGAGATATGTAATAAAGTTGTTGACAATCCAACAAAGGATGACGAATTTAATGAACACGAACTTTTTGGACTTTTGGATGATGAGTTGTTAAATTCCGACGAGGAAGATGAAAATCACCATCTTGATTTTGAAATCAATAACTCTGAAAGTGTTTTCAATAATAAACTTGAATTTCAATTTGGTGAAAATAAATGTGAATTTCAACCAATTGTTTTATCAACCCCAAAAATCATTGAAAACAAAACAATTCGTTCAATTTTTAATAAATCAAAATTTGTTTTTCCAAATCCACATTCAACTTCGAAATCTTTTACGATTTGGTTTTTCGTGCTTAAACTGTGTCTCACACATTTGACGAGACAAATGAGTCGGTCTTTAGAAGACCGTTTCATTTACTTTTTGACTGTATACTTTCTCATCTCTTGTAAATAATAATCTTTCATGTAAATATAGGATTTTCATTTTATTTTTCTCCTTCCACTTGGGTTGACTGTGGGGACACAGTCAAAATCAAGTGTGGGGGGAGACTCATCTTCTTCTTGATTTTTTTTAGGATTAATTTTACATTTTTTCTTCCAAAAACTCAAAAAAAAAAATCAAAAACAAAAGAAGATTTTTTTTCTTCTTTTTTTAGCATTGTGATTTATATTTAAAAGAAACACTATAAGATAAATATATGGTTTTGGTTTATTAAATTGAAATTTTTGAAAATTTATTGGTCTCAACAAAAATAAAAATGAAGTTTGATTACAAATAATAATGGTTTAACTAGTATATAGGAAGATTCATATGTGTTAATTATGAAGTACATCCTAATTGAAAATCTTTGTTTTAAAAAGTGGTTGATTTAAAGTAAATGATATAACATTTTTTTTGTCTTTTAAGTTAAATGGTGCTAAGATGATTTTGCGAAACTCCCTCTCAAAGAAAAAATATATAAAAATAAAAAATAATAACATCCAAGTATTCACTCTCATTTAAAAGTCCTCACGGTTATGCATGGGTGATTAATTGGAATTTTTGATTATGTGATTTCATACTCATTTAAAAGTCCTTACGGTTATGATGTATGTAACACATGTAAAAAAGGCTTAATAAAAACCACCTACGGTCGATAGGTGTATGCATGAAAGTGTATGCACTCGCCATGATCTGTACTCCCCTCACATAAGCCCGAAAGGCAGTGCATGGGTGGTACATCTGGCCTCAGTTTACCTGAGCTAGGTGTGTAATTTTTCTTGCAAATAATGAGAGAGCAAGCAATTGAAATCCTAGCACTATTTTTACTTAGTTGATTTGATTTGTTATTGAAAAGAAATGAAAATACCACTTTGATAAACTTTGATAATCAACTAAGGATCCATTTCATAGTTACACTTTGTTATTAACTAAAACAACGCGTTAAACTATAGTCTATTTGATATGATAACTTGATTTTTGTTGGAAATTTTGACGAGTAAATGACATAAATTTTCAAGATAATAACCAAAACCTATATTTAACTTATTCGTGTCAATTTAAAAATAATCCCTTCATTTGTAAATATTTTCAAAATTTTGCATTCACCTCTTTGTAAACATATCTTGCATTTTGTAAATATTTTCCTCCTGCATTTGGATTTTGTGGGTAGTATCCGCTGAAAACCCTCACGAGACAACACTCGTCCTACTGGGGACACCCAGAGGTTTAACGGCTTATTGCATACACTCAATGCAATCGTGCTCCCTACGAAAACGGATTTATCTTAGTTTTTCTTTATTCGAGGACGAATAAAAAGATAAGTGTGGGGGTATTTGATGTGCACGTAAATGTGCATATTTTTACCACCATATTTATTCTATTTAAATTAAATAAATGATCATATTGGGTATTTTAACTTGTTTTAACCAAAATTCATATTAATTCCAAATTTTCATATATTCATCTTCATATAGGGGCAAAACGGTCATTTAAGTGCATATATTTGTTTGAGAAAAAATTAATTGAAAATTTGTATATATTTTTATAGGAAATTTATCTCAAATAGAAGTGGTTTCATGAAGATATGGATGCACAAAATTAATATAAAGGAATGAAGATGGAAATAATTCAAAGTGAAGAACATGGAGGACCCCACCTACCCACCTACCTTAATGTACAAATTAAAGGCTAATGCACATGCTTTTGGACTTAATGGTTTCATGTACACTTAATGGGGGGTTAAGACATGTTAATGGTTACTTGGCCTCCACACTTCCTAAGGGGCATTTTGGGTATTTCCCAAAAATATGAATTAGGGTTTCATACATGTATAAATACCCATATGTTTCATGTAACATAATCTCTCCCTCTTAGTCTCTCTTAGGCCTCCTTCTCTTTAGTTTAGTTTAGATCAAATAAAAGAAAGCTCTCTTTCTCTTTTAATGGCTACTTAGCCAATTTTTATTTCTTGTAATCTTTTTTATTTTATGCAATTTAATACATGCTCTTTCCTTTTCATGTTCATTTACTTTCATGTTGTAGTGTAGGTTTCTCTTATTTCATGCAAGTAGATTAGTTTTGTTTCTTTGCTTTGCTCTCTTTTTCTTTCTTTTTTTTGCTTTCATGTTGCTTTCTACATTTGTTGATTTGATAACAAATATGAGAGCTTAATCCCTACAATTTAGGGGTAATGAAGCTCTCTAGTATGTAGATGCAACATTTTGATGTTTATACTCTCTTTTTGTGCTTTAATGGAAACACTTGAAGTGGTTTAATGATGTTGTTTAGCTTTGAATTTGATAGTCTATGTTGTTCATAACAAATAGGCTATGCTTAAACAAACAAAACACAAATTGTCTCTTCATCTACATATGATTATGGCAAAGAAGTGATTGTTGAAATTGAAATTTGATGGCTTATATTTCTAATTAATGGTTAATAGGCCATGCTTAAAATAAATTTTGCTTTCAACTTTGTTGTCATATTTTATGAGATTTAAAAGTGCATTAGTGATTGTGTTATAGTTTGATGGTTTATATTGAGCTAATTAATAGCACAAATATACCATACTTATGATAAGCACATCAACTAATTCACTAATGACAAGAAAAGAGGGATCATAACTTCATTTTGTTGATTTATATGATCTAGAGAGTGGATTTATCTCTAAATTGTTCTCTTAACTCTCATATTTTAATCATTTTCTTTTGCTAGTTTTTGTTAGTTTCTTACATTTCTAGCTATTCACTCTCGACTTCGGTATAATTTGATTGAATAGAATTTTAAAATCATCAATTCCCTGTGGATCGACCCGTATTCGCCGCGTGCTACGATAGTACGCCGTGCGCTTGCGGTTATTTTTAATTTAAATTCGTTCGACGGTTTTCTAAACCGATAGAATTTCCGTCGACGAACAAGTTTTTGAGGTGGGGTCCTCCATGTTCTTCACTTTGAATTATTTCCATCTTCATTCCTTTGTATTAATTTTGTGCATCCATATCTTCATGAAACCACTTCTATTTGAGATCAATTTCCTATAAAAATATATACAAATTTTCAATTAATTTTTTCTCAAACAAATATATGCACTTAAATGACCGTTTTGCCCCTATATGAAGATGAATATATGAAAATTTGGAATTAATATGAATTTTGGTTAAAACAAGTTAAAATACCCAATATGATCATTTATTTAATTTAAATAGAATAAATATGGTGGTAAAAATATGCATATTTACGTGCACATCACCTCTCCATCTTGCCCTACTATCTCTTCTTGTTGATAAGTCATTCTACACAAGGAACTGGGTATTCTAATATGAAGGTGCACGTTTCCTAAAAGTGCGTGAAGTGTTGTGCAAAATTACAGAAATAACAAGTAAATAAAATAAAACTTGAAATAGTACTGATTGATGCACGTCAATTCAGGAAGTTTCGAGGCTTGTTATTAAACCAAAGTTAAGTGTAGTATCAATGCAGATGATATTTAGCAATAAGCAGTTATAATTGTATGAATTTTGCATTGATACTTCGTTTAATCAGTTGATTCACATCACTTCATCTTTAATCAGTTTCATACTATTTTTCTTAAGTAAAATATCAGTTCTTTAATCTAATCCATCACTCGATGTGGGCGGTCGATGATGAGTATATTTGTCCCATTTTTCTGCAAATGTTGTGTTTAACAGGTTGTTAGCGTTAAAGTTAATATAATCTGTAAAGAAGTGCAACAAGTTCAGGCAAGTTATCTCGACAGTTCAAGTTGAGAATTCAAGTTAAGTGCTGTCACATTTTTGCAAGTAGCCAAGCTCAAGCGGCTTAGCATAGGTCAAAACTTTCTTAAATCGCATTGTTCAAGTCAGATAATTCAGCAATGTCATGTTCCTACAAGTTAAAAAGTGTTTAAGTCAAAGAGTTTAAAGCTTCAAGTCAAGGCAATGCATATTTGTTTAAATGTTAGCTCGTTCAGGTGTGGCCGCGACCTGAAACTTATGTCGCAAAGAGTTAAGTCGCTAATTTGTTAAGTTGTTCGGCTTCCCTTAGGTCGCAAGGGTTTTTAGGTCGATCGATTGGTCAGGTCGCAAATTTGAAAGTCATTCGGCTTCCCTTAAGTCACGAGGGTTCTTAGGTCGTTCGATCCACTAGGTCGCTCCTTAAGTAGCTCAGCAATATCAAGCTATCTCCCATCAAAAACCCTAAGTCCCATTCTCGAATAACATTTTCCACGCATCCACCACCATTGCATCACCAAAAGCGCCACGGCGTAACCCACTATCCACTAACCCGTTAACCTAACATCTACTCGTCTTCCCCAAACGCCTAAAACTCCATCATCTCCCCCAAGTTTCCAGAAAACGCTGTTAACTCCACAAATTCGAACACTCGCCAAACAACTATGAGAAATCATAGGTCGATTCATTTTTAAAAGCAATTACAAACAATTCAATGGTGATCGGAGGGCGAATCAGGAGGAAGTCTTATAGCAGGGTGATAAAAACCGTGTGAAAATCGATTATGGAGAAATCGATGGCAGATACAATGGATAGGTGATCGATTTACCTATGATTGTTGTTGGAATGATGATCGAAGCAACAAGGAAAGGGATTTTGCTTTGAGGATTCTTGAGCTCAAAATGGCAATGGCGGCAGAGTGTAAGCAGTTGAATAAGGAGGATGAAGCGAGCTAATGGCTTATATAGGGGAAAGAGGAGAAGGCGAATAGGCACGCGAGTTAACGAGCTTATTGAGTCGCCCACGACCTAGAGGAGTTAGTTCGAAGCACACGACCTATAACATAGGCGTATACTTCGAGGGGCAAGTGTTAATACCATTCTGAACGGCGACTCAACTATTCACGGAAGGCAAACGACCTAACGAGTTCACGAGCAAACGACCTAACGAGTTAACAGGCAAGCGACCTAACTAATTCAAAGGCGAGCGACCTAACGATCCAACCATTCAACGACCTAGCATGAGAGCGACTTAGCATACACGAGTTAGCGACCTAGCAGACGATACAGATCAGCGGCATAACACCACAAGGGGACAAACACTGCAGCGCCTCAGCGACCTGAAGGTCTCAGCGGCCTAGCGACCTAGCAAAGTTAACGACCTAGTAACCTAGCGAGCTAATCCTTATGTCTCTTGGTTGTAGGTCGGACCAATATTCGAACACTGCTACTCCTAAGCCTAGCCTAGGTCACTCCACTTGATACCTCGACATGTTTAAGTCGCATACTTTTCTTCCATTAGTCGCTACGACCTATCAGCCTGCTCAGTTGACCAAGTGCAACCCTGATAAGCTATAACCCGTGCTCCCTAGGTCGCCTACGACCTACGACCTAACCCTATGTCGCGCACGACCTACGATTTGTCCAGATTTTTCCCTATAAATACCCCGCTTGCTCCAACTGAAATGGGACTTTTGGCTCACTTCTGAAACGCCTACACTTTGCTGTTTTCTCGACTCATCCGACACTTCAAACACCGAAGATCCTTCAACGAACTTCAAGAAGAGATCTAACACATTCAACATGAATTCGAAGAATTCTTCTACATCCGAGTTCTAGCTATTTGTCTTAGTGGTGTTGTTATCGAAGATTGTTGTAAAAGTTGTAATCGAATCAGCAATAAAGAAGATTAAAGTGGACGTAGGCTTGACTTGAAGCCGAACCACTATAAAACTGTTGTTTCTTTACTGTTTTTCTGTGATTTTTCTGCTTATTTCTAATTCCCGTATCGACAGTTGGTGCTTTCACTTTATCTTTACTTACACCGGGGTGTTAGTGTCCAATTTTAGCGTTAACACAATTCAAATCAACTTCAATTTCGAATTAATTTCAATTTTGATTTCAATTCGAATTAACTTTACTTTCGAAACGTTTCATTTTAACTTCAAATTCGATTCAACGATTCGATTCACTGTTCAAATTTTAATTCAATTTTGATTTTAATCCATTTCAATTTATACAAAATTTTAGGTCCAATTTCAAGTTACCAATTTAAATCACTTAAATCAAATTAAACTTCAATGTTCAATTTATGGTTCAAATCTTTGAAATAATTCAATTTCGAACCCAAATTTGAAATATCTGTTTATATCACTTTTACTTAGTTTGAATTCAAGTAAAAGTTCAAAACTTTAAAACAATTCAATTTGCATAATTCAAGTCATATGTAGATTATAACTTCAAATTCCAAAATAAATTCTTTAAAACAATTTCTTTTAATCAATTTTGATTTCAATCTTTCAAAACTCGAATTCGAAACTAATTCAATTCTCATAAATTCATCTATTTTATTCTTTAAAGCAACATCATTTAAATAAATTCAAATTCAAGAATGTAAAGCCATTTAATTTAACCAATCCGCTGTTTGTTTGTAATTTTCTATACTGTGGCCATGTGATGAGTTATTTCGATTTCATTGTAGGGATGGATATATATCATTTCAATCCAAATCAAAGCATTATAGGTATATATCATTTTAACCAATTTCTTAATTTATTTGAATATAATTCAAATAACAATTTTTATGCTATCAAATAATATAAGGATGATAACAAGATATGTATAAAATAAATAAACATTCAATCATCCAATATATCAACCAATAGCATCCAATCTCAATCAACTTCCAAATATGCCAATAAATAACAACAGTTAACTAGTTATCAACATCGGGTGTTTAACAAGCAATTCAATTTCATTTTCAAATTAACTTTCGATTACAAATTCCTAAAATTTCAATTCATATGTCAATTTAAATGTCAGTTAAATTACCAAACAACAGTCAATAAAAATAAATCACTCCATGATTTCAATTTAACTAACATCAGAATATCATAGTATTTCGTGAGCTGTTTAAAACACTCACCTTTATTTTAAACTGAAAATTTTCAAAGTCAAACAAATTCAAATCTAACTCCACGTCGTAGATGACTTTGATATGAATCCAACTCGACTTGTTTCGCTCGACTCGGACCTCGTACGAGAAAGTTACGAATTAATTAACATTCAATATCAATTAAAATTTAATTAACAAAATAATAAAAATTAAACTTTACCCTTGCTCTGCTCTCCTTCATCCTTTCTTGGCTCACGCTTTCGAGCGATGAGAATTCTCTTTTTCTTATTTGAATCGCATGTGTAACGACCCAATTTTTCGACGCCGAAGAGTCGACATCAATATGTCCACTGTATCAAATGCTGAATAATCGAATGTCGAAAAACCGAATCGTTAGGGTTAAAGAAGAAGAAGATAGAAGAAGAAATAGAAACAATAACAGAATCTCACATTTCGCAGCGGAACAAATATAATGAAAAAGGAATAATCTTTAGAGCAAAAGCACTATATCAGTTTATACATCACATTATCACAGTGTACAACAACACAACAGCGGAAAAGAAATATTATATACCGGTGATACGACACGCCATCCAGCTTGAACTTCAGATCTCCACAGCACATTTTTCTAACTTCGCTCCAAAACACTGACAACCTGACTCTGGGCTGCCCGTGTGGAAAATTATAGGCACCAAGAGTTTAGAAAGGGAACAATAAACTCCAGGTCAGTCATGGGACTGGTGTGAGATCTTAAAACCAGTTATTCTCACAAAGAAAGGAAAAGAAATCCGCTATGCTTTTGGAAAATGGACTACCATAAGGCCTTCTGCTACACACACAAGCTAATGCAGAATTGGAGGAGATTTCTCCTTATGATAGTCAAACATGCTTGATATGAAAAATCCTTTTTAAAATTATCATTAGTGCATAGTGTGGAAAACATTTCGAAAGTATAATATTAATCTTATCCAGCATAGAACCATTATTGTTTGCCTACTATAGCTACCATGTTCAATAGCAGGTTACCGCCACATTCCATGGCAGGTTATACAACTAAAACCGTATAGGACGCGTATTGTTTCTTTCGATTTCCAACAAATGGTCAGGCTAAGGAACTTCCTATGCCACATGGGTACGCCTCTAGAGGGACGCCCGAAGAACTTAACCAGCACTCTGCCAACACAAGGCCGAGTTACATCATGCTGTAATTATAGCTGGAACAAGGTAACTACCACGAGTATGCCATCCTCGGTCGGTACCGACCATTATCCGAGGATCCTCAACCACAAAGCATAAATTTGCAGTAACCACATAGGTTAAATATCTGGGCTCCATACCATGATAACACCCTTTTCTAGAAGGAAATGGACAAACCCTAGGGCACTACCCCCAAATTGTCTTGCTGCATCCTTCCTGTTTTGACCATTTTCGGGATGTGAGGTCCGACGAGGTCTCGTCCACGTAGCTATACTTTTCACAAAAGCCATGCTTCGATCATTAGATGATTAACAGCACTTCGTATGCCACATTACCAAATTGGGAATGTATCACTAGTAACCATCAACTACATAACCTCTGAGCTCGTACGTCTCGGAGAAGGATGTTAAGCTAAGAGTTTAAATTCCCCGCCACCAACAGAAATGTATTTGATAGAAACCAGCTTTACATCTCAAAGTGTAACGTCAGACACACATCCAAACAAGTCTGTGGGTTCAAATGGAACCGAAGGCACCTCAAAGAATCCCTTGCAAATCCGGATATTCACTAATCACGTCCGGATTCCCCATCACAAAGGTTGATAAAATCTCTATACCGGAGCAACTCGTTGTAGAGATATTCGACATGTAATCCTTTCGCTTTCGAAAATACCCTGTCTTTAACACCTTCTTCAAATGTAATCCTATTTTGTCATATCATTATTCGGAATGGGTTTTGTGAAACAAAGTGCTCTCCCGGCTAATCCGAATAATGAGCGCTTATTTTTAAAAATAAGTGTTACATTAGATTTCAAATAAATCACAAAAAATTTCCACTTTGATCTTTTTAAACAAAAGATCCATCACAAAGATTCGATGTGGTTTTCGAATATCCATTTAGAATCCGACCTCCGGTCGCATCGAAATTCAAATGTCATTTAAAGGCCAATATTGATAGTCGGTTATTTAACAATCAATCAATATTCACAACAATCACCAGATTTTTAATAATTTTCCCCCAATTATTTATTTTCAAAATATTTTCACAAGATATTTTTTTAACACTTCAACACTTTGAAAAAAAAATTCAAATCACTTTTCACCTTTCAATCCTTTGAAAACAAATTTCAAATCACTTTTCACATCTCAATCCTTTGAAAACAAATTTCAAATCACTTTTCACATCTCAATCCTTTGAAAACAAATTTCAAATCACTTTTCACATCTCAATCCTTTGAAAACAAATTTCAAATCACTTTCTGCACGTGGAATAAATTTCCAAATATTATTTATTTCCACTGAAAATTTGCCGAGTTAGAATACTTTAAAATAATTTAAATCACTTATCCAAAATATATACTTGGAAACATTTTAAATAAAAACTATTTTAAAACACTTTATTTAAAATATTAGCTATGAAATTTTATAACCATATCTCATATAAATCTTAAGCCCAAAATAATTTTTAAATAAATTTAGTAGATAGAGTATAACTATTTATATAACCCTTTTCTAAATAAAATATCAATTAAATCTTTAAATAATCACTTCTATAATTAATTAATTAAATATTTACTTTAAAGATCTAAAAATAATTTCCCAAAATAATTTCTCCAACAATATTATTTCAATACCAATTTTTAGAACTTTTAATTTATACTTCAAAAGCTACGTTGAAAATATACTCGGCTTTCCAAGGAAAATACACTTTCCATTTCAAAATGGTCCATTTAAATCAATCGATAAATCCTTCTTGATTTATTTTAAATTTACATTCCACATCCGTAAATTTCTTTCCACACTTTTAAAAATAAACCAATTTTTATTTTTTTTAAAAAATTCCCTTTTCTTTATAAATTCCCATTGTGAATTTGAATTTTCAAATATCCACTGATATACGATTTTCAAATCGATTTCCAAATATTCACTTTCCACACCAAATCAAATTCCAAATTGATTTTCAATTTATTTTCAAACACCGAATCAAATTCCAAATTTATTTCTATATTTATTTCCAAACACCAAATCAATTTTCAAATTGATTTTCCAAAGATTTATTTTTAAACACCAAATCGATTTCCAAATTTATTTCTAAAATTTGTTACCTTTTAAACTAAATCCCTTTATTTTTCCTAAACTATTTAAAAACTGAATTTTAAACGAAGTCTTCAACTATTAAACAATATTACTTAAAATTCATCTATAAAAAAATTTCCCATATTTTGGAATTTATTTAATAGGATTTCAAAAATTAACTTTTATACTTTTAAACTCCTTCTTTTAAATTCACCCAATTCTTTGAAATGAATTTACTTAAAGTATTCTACTTTAGTTTCCAAAAATCCAATTTTTTATATTTTTGGTATCCTACAATGCCAAAAATATAATCGGCTAAACCATTGCCTTCAACGATTTCAATCACAAATATAATCATGCTCAGATTATGAATAAATCAACACAACATCAAAACAAATTCAAATATTTGAGGAATCCAGTTGGATCCCACCAACCTGTTTCTCTACATCCACAGATGTTAGCATAACATTTAAATACCAATTCCACTTCGAGGTGGAATATCACGGTATATGGGATTATATAATATCATCCGCTATTATGCGGCGTATAGGGTCTCATCCGCTATATAAGGCGGGAAATCAATCACTCCTAATACACACACACACACACACACACACACACACACACACTCTACCACATCCAAACAGTCAATTAATAACTGAAACTACAATTATTTAAATTTGAGTAAGAAGATCTCACCTTTGATTTTAATTTGCAGTCCATCTCCATTCCAGCTCGTTTTCACGATTTTAAACCTTGTAACAAACAATTATACGATTTTATTAATATTCGAATAAATCGAACAATTAAATTCCTATTGGATAAATTTAATTAATCAATGATTTTAATTTCAAAATTAAAATTTGATTTTAAACTGATTTCTTTTTAACAAAATATTTTCTTTTCTTTTTCCTTGAAACCTCACTTATATAAAAAAAATCTATTTATATATATTCAAAAATCAAATTTATATAAAATCTTATATTTTCGAAATCTTATATATACACACATATATATATTGTTTTTACCAACATATATTTAAATTAAATTAGGATTAGCTTAAAATATAAAAGTTGCTTAACATATACATTCCGTTACTGTAAATTATATTATTATTTTTCTTTTTAACAACTAATTAATAAAATTTCTAACTGCCTAGAATTGGAACAAATTATCACAAAGATTACCTTAATTCCCAAACTGTTGATCCTGCCAAAACTTGCGACATCCAAACGAACCCCTGCGATCGCCGCCGAGCCTTCCTAATTCCTCACGCATGCACACGCGCGCGACCATTGGAAACAACTGCGACATCGCCTCGCTCGAGTTGACTACTACCGCCATCATCTCTGGTTCGTAGCCGCATGCGAGCCTCCCTAACATCATGCAACCCACTTGAGCCCAAAACCCTAGACCTCGCGATGCCGATTGCAATCCCCTCCGTGCCTTTTTTCTCGAGCGAAATCGCTAGTTTGATTTGTACGAATCGATTTGGATCTAGATATAATCTTCGGCCATGATTTTTGCTTCCATGAATGATTTTTATTTTTAAGTGGGTACGCGGCCATTAATATTTTTTTATTTTGAAGATTTCTGCTTCGATTTTTTTAAGGCAAAAGTAAGCTCGGTTGAATGATTTGTTTTTTATCGTTTAATATATATATATATATATATATATATATATATATATATGAACGTTACGTGCCTTAATTTCTTTTGCATGCTTGATAGATGTTAGAAAGGGCAACAATATGTTGTATCAAAATATTTTGTTTTGACCGTGTCACAGTTATAGAATTTGAATTTAAATTTGACTTCGAACGTTTCGAAATCGAGCCAAAAATCTTGACCTCCTATCGATGCATGTCGCTAGGCGTTTATAATGTTAAACCCCTATTCCCAACGCAATGGAAAAGGTTTCGAGGCCAAATTTGATCGTACGGAGAAGATAGCTTTTTGAACCAGTTGTTTAAATTAAATTCCGATATAATTTTCAGCGCGTTCGCTTAACGTACAGCCACATGGCAACTCCAAACGCTGCGAGAATTGAAATCGGATAATAAAACACTATTACAGATTTAATGGAACTGGTTTCATCGAATTCCGAGGCTGTGCCTCTGAAGGCTATTTTTATATATCGATTTAAACGCTACAAATTAACAAAACATTTTCAAATCCTATTCTAAAGCTTCCACTATCTTCAGTATTAACAATATAGATTTTTCAAGCCTTTGAAATATTTTTAATCAGCTTAAAATTGAAGATTCAAAATTTTACCCAAATTTCTAAAATTAAATTTAATAATTAAATTGTCAAATTTATAGTTATAATTGAAATTCAAGTTAAAATAACTTCCAATATTTAAAATCAATTAAATATTTTCAATTTCAAATGCTCAAAATTCTGGGTGGTCACATTCTTCCCCCTTTAAAAGAATTTCATCCCGAAATTACTAGTTAAGAAGAATGGTCCTTAGCCCGTTCATTATTTTCCAAAACAATTCTTTTTATTAGAGACCCAGTATCGCTTCAACTAACTTTCTAACCTTAACTATAAATTCCAAACAATATTGTTTTCTTAACAATTCTAATTTAAATTTAAATTCAAATTTTAAATTTTCAAAATTTTCTCAAAATTTTTCTAACTCCTTAAATTTTCAAAAAATTTCGCCAACGTCTCCTTTGCACAGCTAGCTCGGTACGACTACAAAATGGCACCATGGGCCCCAAGATTTTACAAAGAAAACGAAAAGCCAAGCGGCTAGACAAGAAAGTCATCAAATTTCATACTGAAATTTAAATACATACCTTTTGATGAGCAATTTGAATTATCTTCGAAATCAAAAATCCAATTCCCTTTGCATTTAAATCATCTGTATATCTTACTAGCCATAATATCCAACTACAACCTTAAAAATCATTTTGCACATTTCTTTACGAAAGTTTGAATATTTATTTCATTCAAATCCATATGATGTACTTATATCATTCATATACAATACCAAATCCGATCGCTCACTCGATCATACAATTTCACTTCCGAACTAGTATCGTCCACCCAACTTCCTAGTGCGGACTCAGATCTGGTTTCTTGATCAGAAACCATCATTATCGTTACATAGCTGTAAACTATGATAGATAATTTCCAGACTCAACCAAAAATCAATATCCAGGTTCGCTGTCAAAAATCGAGTGAAAAATCCCAACTCGGATCGATATAACTATCTCGAACTTCTGTGCTCGAATTCTGGATCAAATCGCTATGCGAATAAACTAATATATGTATGTCCTACATATTTATTTCTAATTAGTTATTAGCTATATCAATTTTCTTTTTATGTTATTCACACTGATTTTTCATTCCCTTATTCATAATCACCATTTCACAGTTTTTTCTGTTTAATTTTCATTCAATCATTAACTTAGAATATTTTCTCAATTCAAAATTTTGCATAAGAATTTCACTATTCATTTCTTAAGCTCCATATAAGTATTTTATGTGCTTCTTATTCTTATTTTTTAAGCTCCATATAAGAATTTGCCTTTTATTTATAAATATTGAATTTAATTCATTTCAAACCATATTTAATTTGTCATTTCTTCAATTAGTTTCACTTACTAATTTTATTTCAATATTTCGCTTTGTTTATCACAAATAAAATTCAATTCCAATTCCAGTTCTATTTACTTACAAATTCAAAATGAATTCCAACATTCAATTTCACCATCATTTACTTGCAATTGTAAATTTATTTATTCATTCACAATTTTATTTTCCACCTTAATAAATTTTATTCCATAACTATTTTTATCAGATTCCCGAGTCTTTCCAACATTTCAAAATCAATTTTGAAATCAATTCAATTTATCTTTTGAATTCACAAAACCAAACCCAGTTTGCAAACATTTTCCATTTAAAATAATTTGGCAGCAATTCCTCTCCTGGAAACTCGAAAATGAACATCGATGAAGCTACAGTCATCACCGAAGTTATTTTCTAGCGACCGAAAAGAGTTTAGTGCTTTTATCCCTCCAAAACATTTTTCCAAAACCTTTGAAAACCATTTCCAAACTCCAAAGGTTTTTAATCTTTTCCAGATTTCATAATTTTCAAAATTTTTATGGAATTCTATTTCAATTTATAAATTACATTTACAAATCTCGTTTGTATATGAATTTACTTCTTAACTTTTTTAGTTATGATTTCAATTTCTTATTCATTTATCAATGAAAATAATTTAATGTTATCGCTTCCTAACAACCAAGCAACCATATATAACTATAATAATTTACGGAAAATTATTTCTTTTCTATACAAAAATAGTTAGGGTGAAATTATTTCATTTACCCTAATTTTAAAACAATATCGTGTCGAATTGTTCTATTCAAGTGTTTGGAGATCCCTATCAATAACATTAATTACTCGTATTGTCCAGAATCCATTTACCACTTAACAAACCAATCAACACAATATAAAACAATTTTATATTCACTAACAAATACGCGCTCATATCTATTAATACACTCAAACTCATTCTAGAGTACTACTGACTTTATCTTTAATGAGTAATCCCCACCAGAGCCAAGGTTATCGCTTAACCAAATGCTCTGATACCACAATGTAACGACCCAATTTTTCGACGCCCGAGAGTCGACATTAATACGTCCACTGTATCAAATGCCGAACAATCGAATGCCGAAAACCGAACCGTTAGGGTTAAAGAAAAAGAAGATAGAAGAAGAAATAGAAATAATAACATAATCTCACATTTCACAGCGGAACAAATATAATAGATAAAGGAATAATCTTTAAAACAAAAGCACTATATCAGTTTATACATCATATTATCAGAGTGTACAACAACACAACAGCAGAAAAGAAATATTATATACTAGAGATATGCCTCACCATCCAGCTTGAACTTCAGATCTCCATAGCATATTTTTCTGACTTCGCTCCAGAACACTGATAACCTGACTCTAGGCTGCCCGTGTGGAAAATTATGGGCACCCAGAGTTTAGAAAGAGAACAATAAACTCCAGGTCAGTCATGGGACTGGTATGAGATCTTAAAAACAGTTATTTTCATAAAGAAAGGAAAAGAAATCCGCAATGCTTTTGGAAAATGAAACTACCATAAGGCCTCCCGCCACACACACAATGCAAACGTAGAATTGGAGGAGATTTCTCCTTATGATAGTCAAACATGATTGATACGCAAAATCCTTTTTAATATTATCATTAGTGCATAGTGTGGAAAACATTTCGAAAGTATAATATTAATCTTAGCTAGCATACAACCATCATTGTATGCTACTATAGCTACCATGTTCAATAGCAAGTTACCGCCACATTCCAGGGCAGGTTATACAACTAAAACCGTACAGGGCGCGTATTGTTTCTTTGGATTTCCAACAAATGGTCAGGCTAAGGAACTTCCTATGCCACATGGATACGCCTTTGAAGGGACGCCCCGAGAACTTAACCAGCTCTCTACCAACACAAGGCCGAGTTACCTCGCGTTGTAATTACAGCTGGAACAAGGTAACTACCACGAGTATGCCATCCCTGGTCGTTACCGACCTTTGTCCGAGGATCCACAACCACAAAGCACAAATTTGCAGTAACCACATAGGTTAAATATCCGCGCTCCATACCATTATACCACCCTTTTCCAGAAGGAAATGGACATACCCTGAGGGCGCTATCCCCAAATTGTCTTGCTGCATCCTTCCTGTTTTGATCATTTCTAGGTTGTGTGGTCCAACGAGGTCTCGTCCACAAAGCTATGATTTTCACAAAATCCATGCTTCGATCAACAAATGATTAGCAACACTTCGTATGCCACATTACCAAATTGGGAATGTATCACTAGTAACCATCAACTACATAACCTTTGAGCTCGTACGTCTCAGAGAAGGGTGTTAAGCTAAGGGAATAAATTACCCGCCACCAACAGAAATGCATTTGATAGAACTAGCTTTACATATCAAAGTGTAACGTCAGACATACATCCATACAAGTCCGTTTCAGGTTCGAACAGAACCGAAGGCACTTCAAAGAAGCCATTGCAAATTCGGATATTTACTAATCACGTCTGGACTTCCCACCACAAAGGGTGATAAAATCTCTATACCGGAGAAACTCGGTGCAGAGACATTCGACAGGTAATCCTTTTGCTTTCAAAAATACCGGGTCTTCAACACCGTCTTCAAATGTAATCCCATTTTGTCATATCATTTTTCACAATGGGTTTTATGACACAAAGTCCTCTCCCGCCTAATCCGAATAATGAGCGCTTATTTTTAAAAATAAGTGTTACATTCAGATTTCAAGTAAATCACAACAAATTTTCACTTTGATCTTTTTAAACAAAAAATCCATCACAAAGATTCGATGTGGTTTTCGAAGATCCATTTGGAATCCGACCCCCGGTCGCATCGAAATTCAAATGCCATTTAAAGGCCAATATTGATAGTCGGTTATTTAATTATCAATCAATATTCACAACAATCACCAGATTTTTAATAATTTTCCCTAATTATTTATTTTCAAAATATCTTCGCAAGATATATTTTTCTAACACTTCAACACTTTGAAAATAAATTTCAAATCACTTTTCACCTTTCAATCCTTTGAAAACAAATTTCAAATCACTTTTCATATCTCAATCCTTTGAAAACAAATTACAAATCACTTTCCGCGCGTGGAATAAATTTCCAAATATTATTTATTTCCACTGAAAATTTGCCGAGTCAGAATACTTTAAAATAGTTTAAATAATTTATCCAAAAATATATACTTGGAAACATTTAAAATAAAAACTATTTTAAAACACTTTATTTAAAACATTAGTTATGAAATTTTATACCCATATCTCATATAAATCTTAAGCCCAAAATAATTTTTAAATAAAACTATTAAATCGAGTATAACTATTTAAATAACCATTTTCTAAATCAAATATCAATTAAATCTTTTAATAATCACTTCTATAATTAATTAAATAAATCTTTACTTTAAAGATCTAAAAATAATTTCCTAAAATAATATCTCCAACAATATTCTTTCAAAATCAATTTCTAGAACTTTTAATTTATACTTCAAAAGCTACTTTGAAAATATACTCGGCTTTCCAAGGAAAATACACTTTCCATTTCAAAATGGTCCATTTAAATCAATCAATAAATCCTTCTTGATTTATTTTAAATTTACATTCCAAATTCGTAAATTTCTTTCCACACTTTTAAAAATAAACCAATATTTATTTTTAAAACAAATTTTCCTTTCCTTTATAGATTCCCATTGTGAATTTAAATTTTCAAATATCCACTGATATACAATTTTCAAATCGATTTCCAAATATTCACTTTCAACACCAAATCAAATTCCAAATTGATTTCCAATTTATTTTCAAACACCGAATCAAATTCGAAATTGATTTCTAAATTTATTTCCAAACACCAAATCAATTTTCAAATTGATTTCCCAAAGATTTATTTTTAAATACTAAATCAATTTTCAAATTTATTTCTAAAATTTATTACCTTTAAAAATAAATCCCTTTTTTCCCAAACTATTTAAAAACGAAATTTTAAATAAATTCTTCAACTATTAAACAATATTACTTAAAATTCTTTTATAAAAATCTTTTCCCGATATTAAACAATCCACTTTTATACTTTTAAATTCCTTCTTTTAAATTCATCCAATTCTTTAAAATGAATTTACCTAAAGCTTTCTACTTCACTTTCCAAAAATCCAATTTTTTATATATCTGGTATCCAGCGATACCAAAAATATAACCGGCTAAACCATAGCCTTCAACGATTTCAATCACAAGTATAACCATGTTCAGATGATAAATAAATCAACACACAACATTGAAACAAATTCAAATATTTGAGAAATCCAGTTGGAACCCTCCAACCTGTTTTCCTGCATCCACATATGTTAGCACAACAATTAAATACCAATTCCACTTCGATGTGGAATATCGCGGTATATGGGATTATATAATATCATCCGCTATTATGCGGCGCATAGGGTCTCAACCGTTATATAATACAGGAAATCAATCACTCCATATATATATATATATATATATATATATATATATACACACACACGCACACACTACCACATCCAAATAGTCAATCAATAACTGATATTCTAATTATTTAAATTTGAGTGAGAAGATTTCACCTTCGATTTTAATTTGCAGTCTATCTCCATTCCAGCTCGTTTTCACGATTTTTAAACCTTGTAAGAAACAATTATATGATTTTATTAATATTCCAAAAAATCGAACAATTAAATTCCTATTGGATAAATTTAATTAGCCAATGATTTTAATTTCAGAATTAAAATTTGATTTTAAACTAATTTCTTTTTAACAAAATATTTTCTTTTCTTTTTCCTTGAAACCTCACTTATATAAAATAAACTATTTATATAGATTCAAAAATCAAATTTATATAAACTCTTATATTTTTCGAAATCTTATATATATATATATATATATATTATTTTTACCAACACATATTTAAATTATATTAGGATTAGCTTAAAATTTAAAAGTTGCTTAACATATACATTCCCTTAATGTAAATTATATTATTATTTTTCTTTCTAATAACTAATTAATAAAATTTCGAACTGCCTAGAATTGGAACAAATTATCACAGAGATTACCTTAATCCCCGAACTGTCGATCCGGCCAAAACTTGCGACATCCAGACGAACCTCTACGATCGCCACCGAGACTTTCCAATTCCTCACGTATGCACGCGCACGCGACCACTGCAAAACAACTGCGACATCGCCTCGCTCGAGTTGAGTACTACCGCCATCATCTCTGGTTCGTAGCCGCACGCGACCCTCCCTGATATCATGCAACCCACTCGAGCCCAAAACCATAGACCTCGCGATGCCGATTGCCCCTCCGTGCCTTTTTTCTCAAGCGAAATTGCTAATTTGATTTGCACGAATCGATTTGGATCTAGATATAATCTTCGGCCACGACTTTTTGCTTCCACGAATGACGAATGATTTTGATTTTTAAGTGGGTACGCGACCATTAATATTTTTTTTATTTTGAAGTTTTCTGTTTCTATTTTTTTATTGAGGCAAAAGTAAGCTCGATTGAACGATTTGTTTTTTATCATTTAATATATATATATATATATATATATATATATAAATGTTACGTGTCTTAATTTCTTTTGCATGCTTGACAAATGTTAGAAAGGGCAACAACGTGTTGAATCAAAATATTTTGTTTTGACTGTGACACAATTATAGAATTTAAATTTTAATTCGAACGTATCGAGATCGAGCCAAAAATATTGACCTCTTATCGATGCATGCCGCCAGGCGTTCATAATGTTAAACCCCTTTTTCGAACGCAATGGAAAAGGTTTCAAGGTCAAATTTGATCGTACAAAGAAGATAGCTTTTTGAACCAGTTGTTTAAATTAAATTCCGATATAATTTTGAGCACGTTCACTTATCGTCTAGCCACAGGCAACTCCAAACGCTACGAAAATTGAAATCCGATAATAAAACACTATTACGGATCCAATAGAACTTGTTTCGTTGAATTCCGAGGCTATGTCTCGAAAGGTTATTTTTAAATATCGATTTAAACGATGCAAATTCAAAACTGAACAAAACATTTTCGAATCCGATTTTGAAGCTTCCATTATCTTCAGTATTATCAATATAGATTATTCAAGCCTTTGAAATATTTTTAATCGGCTTAAAATTGAAGATTCAAAATTTTACCCAAATTTCTAAAATTAAATTCGATGATTAAATTGCCAAATTTATAGTTATAATTGAAATTCAAGTTAAAATAACTTCCAATATTTAAAATCAATTAAATATTTTCAATTTCAAACGTTCAAAATTCTGGGTCGTCACAGCACGCCACCCAGAACGCCCACCGCCATCAAGCTCGTGTGCGCCACCAACCACCTCGTCGTTCGCCGCCTTGCCACGCTAGCACCATGCGTGCACGTACGCGAGATAGTCGAAACCGCAAAACCAAATTGCTGCGCTTATTTGGACGAACATCATCGCCTCCTCGGTCGACGATAGCTGGATCCAACTGGTACTTAAGCTCGTA
Source organism: Allium cepa (assembly GCA_030765085.1). Lineage (NCBI taxonomy): Eukaryota > Viridiplantae > Streptophyta > Magnoliopsida > Asparagales > Amaryllidaceae > Allium > Allium cepa. The sequence goes on from CM060940.1 coordinate 183,475,530, forward strand.
TCGTCGCTCTCTTCATTTCCCTAGTTGAAGTCGAAGGCTAATTCGGCTCCTAGAGGCTTCGATGATTATCGATCGTTGGATCGTTTAGTTTAATAGCGGCTGAAATTATTTAGAATTTGCAGATGAAATAGCCAAGTCCTTACATAGACAATTTTCGTGAAGCATTATTCATCCGTAAATATTTCTAACTCCAAACGAAGCATGCCGTCTGACGTTCTATATGTTATACCCCTATTTCGAACACAATGGAACATACATCGGGAGCTAATTTTATCATATTCAGAAGATAGCTTTTCAAAATAGAATTATATTAATTAAAGTTCTGAAAAAAATTCTATGCATTTCATGCTCGCACGACCCAACGATAAGTCCGGTCGCTACAAAACTTGAGATTCTATAATAATTCACCGTTACTAACCTGATGAAACTAGTTTCGTCTAAATCTGAGACTGTCATCAAAACGATTATTTTTACACGTTAATTAAAACGAGTCGTTTTCCAAAATCAAATTATTCGTTTTACATTCGATTTTAAAAGCCCACTATCTTCATTCATATTTAAATAAAATTTAAATCAACTTTTGAAATTGTTTCCATTCACACTAAATTCAAGTTTCAGTTATTTATATCATTCCAAATATTAAATATGACAATTAAATTGTTAAATAAATCACTATATTGAAATATATGTTATTTAACTTATAATTTTGTTTTTAAAATGAATTCAAATAATAAAACAACTACTTTCATTTTACAATAATTCAACATCTTTGCAATTATTGTATACAGCAAGTTATTCATTTATTACCAAATAAATATTTTTTTATTTTTGAAATTTATACTTATCAAAAATACAATTTCATATAGATAAACTTATGCTTTACTTTTAATAGACATTCATTCAATTCTTTATTATCTTAACATTGATTATTTCAATTTCTGTTATTAATTACTTACAATTCAATATCATTTAATTTACTTTCTAATATAAGTTATCATTTTTTATCTTATTGAATTTTGTTATTTAAAATTATATCTAAGTTCATATCCAATAAATTACATTAATAAATCATTAATGTTTTATTTCAAACTATTTTTGTTCAATAATCATATTAAATTTAATAATTTAAAATAGCTAAAAACACGGGTCGTTGCATAGGATAAAGTGGTAACAATAATTATAAGCTTGTATCCCCTAATGTTTACCAAATGTTGATAATACTTAACAAAAAATGGCTATCGTAGAAAGGTTCAACTTCTTCAACAACATGGTTTAATCATCTATTATCAAGTGTGAAGATATTTCAAGCACTTCGATAGCGATTTAACTGTCGCAGGAGCCATTCCTAGCTAGACATTGTGAAATTAAATCAAAATCTATATAGCATGTAGAATATATTATTTCGAAACTTGTTTCTATCTGTATCTAGTTGATTTTTCTAGCCTTCACAAGGATACGTGTTATGTCATAGAAGATAATACATTCTTTGACTTCTTTCTATCATTGTGCTGTGAGGAGAGTTCACGTCCTTTTCTGCTATGGATAAGAGGACGGAACACATCTTAGAAGATAACACGTACCTGTCTTGGAGCTTAGCAATAACTCATTGATATTTCCAAGCTCATCTTGTGTACAAAATGTCATTTTTGAGTATCATGAACAACCACATGTAACTTATAAGCGGTATAATTCAAACTTTTGGAGCAGGATAGAACAAGGAGAATAAACTTAAAAATGAAGATTAGAACATTACGTGAGCACAACAATGAATATCCAGTTTTAAACGTTCTATATATAAGTAGCATTCCAAATGAAATTAGATTAGTATATGTTGTTTAATAAGGATAAGTTGTGGCCGGATGCAAATGTTTGAAGCGCTTTACCAGGGCCGGTCCTGAGTTATAGGAGGCCTAAGGCGATATTATATCGGAGGCTTATTACATAAAAAATAAAGCCAAGAACAATAAAGATGAAAAGATTCATTAAAACAAAATGATTCAATGAGATTATAAAGATAAGTTAAAACAAATCTTTTACGTAATATTTAACCTTCTGACATTTTGGCTTACAAAAGTACTAAGCAAATCATTTAAATCTAGTGATTCCAATAAATTTTTCTCGATAGATATTGTTGCTAATCCATTCAATCTTTCTTGCGACATACTCGTTCGAAGAAAAGATTTGATTAGCTTTAATTTTGAAAAGCTTCTTTCCGCCGTAGCAACGGTAACTGGAATAGTCAATAATATTCTATAAGAAACCCATGCATTTACATAAATACAACCCATCCTTTTAATATAATTTAACATATCAATTGCTTTTTTGACATCTTCCGGTAAAATCCTTCTTAAGATTTGCAACTCCACAAATAACTCTGCCCCATCAATATCGGAATTAGCCTCATGCTTTAAGACATTCTCAAGGTGGAGACATTAAGACTTCAAACTATCACATGAACAAGTTTTCAATCTCTCTAAATCATACAAGAACCCAAATATGTCATCAAATTTCTTAATTTGTTCAAATCTACTTTCAAGTGATGATAACCCTTGATCTACAATGTTTAAAAAGTAATCAACTCTAAATGATTCTTTTGGAGATAGAATTGTCTCTTCACTGTTACTTTCATCAAATTGTTTCTTTCTACGTATTATGCGTTTTTCATAAAATGATGGTTCAATTTCCATTTCATTCGCTATAATTTCGGCATCAACCAACGAAGATTCAAACCCGCTTTCTCTAAATGTTTAAAAAAAACAAATTAGCCCTTTTAGATGATCCATGGCAACATCCATGTGCATGTCTTCTACTTGCAACTCTTTGCTCACTCTATTAACATTATTCAATAAATTATACCATATAACCATACTAAGTAAGAACTCAAAATTCTCAAGCTCATACTTTGCCAAGGATTCGGCCTCGCTTTTGCACATTGAATCATCATTAAGACTTGCTAATTGAACCAAAGCATTTTTAATTTTTGGAGCTTGAGTCCAAATTGTTTTTACACTTTCAACGTGACTTTCCCAACGTGTTTGTGATAATGGCTTTAATGTAAGACCATCTACATTGTCTTTGAATACTTTCCATCTTTTAGTAGAAGATGAAAATAAAGTATATATGCGTTGCACTACTCCAAAAAAAGAAACGGCTTTAGAGCAACATTTAACCATATCACAAAGTGCAAGATTAAGGCTATGACAACCACATGGGGTATAAAATGCTCTAGGATTTACTTGTAGCACTCTATTTTGTACAACTTTATTTTTTCCTCTCATGTTTGAACCATTATCGTATCCTTGTCCTCTCGCATTATCGATATCAAAATCAAGATCATTCAAATTATCAACAAGTTCATCAAAAAGTCCCTTACCGGATGTGTCATCAACCACTAAAAATCCTAAAAAGAACTCTTCCACCTTTGCAATATTCTTTGAAACATCCACACATCGTAAGACTAAAGTCATTTGTTCCTCATGACTAGCATCAGGGGTACAATCAAGTATAATAGAAAAATATTTCGATTCTTTGATTTTTTCAATAATAGTTTTTCTAATCTCACTAGCAATTAGAAGTATCAATTCATTTTGAATTTTGTGACTAAGATAATGATAATGTATTTCTTTACTTTGAATTCTACGAATATGTTCTTGCATTATTGGATCAAATTTAGCAATCATTTCTATCATGCTTAGAAATATATCGTTGTTCTCTTGATAAATCTTTTCATTTCCTCCTCGAAATGCCAAATTATTTTGAGCAAGAGTTGTGACAATGGCTATTATTCTCATTAGCACTTGTCTCCAATGTTCTTTATCCTTCTTTATTTGTTCTTCAATGCTTTTGTCAATTGTTACATCCATTTGAAATCGAGTTTCCAATTCAATCCATTTCTCCATGGCAACGATGTGGTCAACACTAACTTCATGCATTTTTAGCTTCTCACTAATATTTTTCCAATCTTTCACACCATCATTTGCTAATTGTGTCGTCATTCCATCTTTTTTAAATAATTTGCAACAAAAACAAAACACTATCTAAAGTTTTTGAGTATATTAACCATTTCCTATCGTACTTCTCTCCATTTGATAATTGCCGAAAATAGTGTACAATAGAAAAATGTCTATTTGATTTATCTTTGGGATTATCAATATTGTTCTCTCTTATAGGGCCTTTTTGAACAATTAAATCTCTCAATGATTGATTCATGTCTTTCCAATTGGTCGGATCGCTAATGTCAATATAAACCGGAAAAAATTCTTTAGCGGTCTCTTTATTTTGGATGTTTTCATTTATGTCTTCATTAATATCTTCATTTTCTTCCTCATCTATTATAGGAATATTTTCAACTTCGTCTTCATTAGTCTCTCCCTCAACAATAAATTCATCTTGTTTCTTGCCAAAAAACTTATCAAGTGATCCAATTTGCTTTTTATTATCGTTTTCAACTTTAAGTTTTCTTTTCCTTTTGGAAGCCCCCGATTCAAATTTTCTACCCGACATGAGAATAATCATTCAATGTCCTATAAATATAGTGAATAATTAAAATAAACTGACAAACTTTAATTTGTATGACTTAGACAATTAATAATTTAATTGACAAACAATAAATTGACAAATAATAAATTTGTAAATCAACTCCTCATCACTTTAATTTGTCAAACAATTAATTGACAATCAATGTCCTGTAAACCAACTCCTCATCACTTTAATTTGTAAATATACTTTAACTTTAAATACAGTATGAGGCAATTAATTTCCAGAACCTTAATTTTCAGAGCATGAATTGGAGAACAATTGTATTCCAAACTTCCAAAACAATAATATTAATATCACAGACAGTTAATTTCTAGAATTCCAAAACAAACAGTGAAAAAGGCTTGAGGCAACAATCAAAAATTAAGAAATTACCTTTCCGAAAAACAAGCAACAGCTCCAAATCCAAAACCAACAATCAAAGTCACCGTCGCCCGTTGCCTTCGAGTTGCAGTTGTAGCTGTCCGCTGCCTTGGAGTTGTAGCCGCCGCTGTCCGCTGCCTTGGAGTTGTAGCCGCCGCTGTCCGCTGCCTTGGAGTTGTAGCCGCCGCTGTCCACTGCCTTAGAGTTGTAGTCGCGGCCGCCGTCTGTCGCTGTTGTAGATAGTCGTAATTTTTATTTGGAAAAACGGTGCCCTAGATCTCAAATTTACTGTCTGTAGAATGTAGATGCAGAGAGCGTAACTTCTGATAAGTGAGAAACTGAGAATAGGAGCGCAAAAAAAAAAAAAGTTAGAGGCCCTTTAATATTTGAGGCCCTAGGCAATGGCCTTAGTGGCCTTATGCCAAGACCGGCCCTGCGCTTTACATCGGCATTCAGTGAATGTTTGAAGCACTTAACGTTCAACCAATCTCAAGATGAAATTGCTATTAAGGCCAGAAATGTAGACCCGAAACTGTGCAGTAATGATGCACCCTAAAAATCCATTGTAGGATTCGCACAATGGCCTTGCATAATCTGCCTCTCTAGCAAGCTTCATCTCAGAATTTGTTGTCATAACATGGTTACTTAGAAAAACATAAAAGTTTGTCCCTGCGGAAGTTACTACTAGTTTCTGGACATTGATGATAGGACTCTAAAAACGGACAAGGAAAATCAAAATAATTGGGCATCCTTCTACCCTTTAAAAATCCCTGGGTCATCTGTTCTGTGTATCTGAAGCACTTCAAATTCAGCCAAATTCCTTAAGCGAGATCTGTCATCAAATTGAAGTGTTATATAAATATTTTATTTGTGCTGTTATCGAACCAACATTCACAACTCTTTATTCTATCCAGCCATCTAATTAGTTTAATTAGTTAATGAACAACAAACAAAGGATTCAGGTTTATATGGATTTATACGGAGACAGGGATATGTGACCATTGGAGACATCAGAACTTTCCTACCGCCTAACATTAAAAAGATAGTCCAACAATTGAACTATCAGTGTATGATTTTTAAGTCTGGATTTATACGGAGACAGGGATATATGATCTTTGGCGACATCAGTTTCCTACCGCCTAACATTAAAAAGATGGTCCAACAATTGAACTATTAGCGTTTGATGTTTAAATATTGTCTGTAATTTTTCAGACAGATAAATGTAGTGCACGATATATTTAATTTGGCAGAATAGGAAGGTTCAAACTATTACTGTCACACATACATCTTGACAGGTCTTTGTTTAATCACCTATTACATCCATATATATACACATATGATAGGCAGTCATAATCCACAAAAAAGGATACAACAATGTTATCGAATATACTTTTCTTTGTATCCATTTTTCTGCTTGTTATTATATTGGCACAAATTAAAAGAAGAAGAAATCAAAGGAAATACAATCTCCCGCCAGGACCAAGAAACCTGCCAATAATTGGAAACCTTCATAATCTTATTAGTGGGCTTCCACATCAATCGTTCTACAAATTCTCTCAAAAGTATGGACCTCTTGTTTACTTTAAATTGGGTAGCATCCCCACAATAGTTGCTTCTTCTGTTGAGACAGCAAAAGAACTCTTGAAAACAAATGATCTTAACTGTTGCAGCAGGCCACTTCTCACCTCTTCATATAAATTGAGTTATGGCTTCCACGATGTTGCCTTAACACCATATGGTCAAGAATGGAGAGTGCTACGTAAAATTTGTGTTCGCCAGCTTTTCAATACAAAAATGGTAGCATCGTTCCGATCTATCAGAGAAGAAGAGGTTGAAAATCTGATGGGAAAGATATCGATCTCGCCAAATACAGAAATCAATCTAGGAGAGGAGCTTATGTTGCTTGCAAATAATATTACATGTAGGACTGCGCTAGGGAAAAAGTACGTGAATGATGGTGGTGGGGCAAACATACGTAAAATTTTGAAGGAAACACAAGCGTTGTTCGTGGCTTTCTTTTATGCTGATTACATACCCATGCTTGGACGGCTAGATGTCGTTAGCGGTACGCATGCTAGGTTACAAAAGAACTTTCTTCAACTGGATGAAATATATCAGCAGGTTATAGATGCACATATGAACAAAGAAGATTGTTTTAAAAGTGGTACGGATACTGATGAAGACATTGTTGATGCTCTATTACGTATACAGAGGACTACAGATGAGTTAACTAATGAACAGATTAAGGGAATCCTTCTGGTAACACCTTTCCCTTTAATCTCCTCCTCTTTAAAAAAAAAAACTATGTCCCTGGATCTTTTAGTATTTATATATAATAGGAGCTTACACTTATGATGCCCTAATATTTTCTAGTCTAAAGAAGTTTGTCGATCATGATTAGTGCAAAATATAACAATTATTCCTATATCCATCTATAAAGCTCAATGTAATCTGGTGGTTTAGTGCAAAGTAAACAAGCTAAATAATGTTTAAATTGTTCGTTACCTTGGGATAGTACCAACTATACAGTTATGAATCTGCGCCAGAATCATTATTGTTTAAAATATATTAAGATTCCACTTTTATCAACTGATCATATTATATAAAGTTATTTATAATAATCCTTTTTCTTTGTAGAATATAATTGTAGCTGGGTCAGACACATCGTCTGCTGCACTTGAATGGGCGATGACAGAACTAATAAGGAATCCGAAAGCAATGAAAAAAGCACAAGGAGAAGTAAGAGGAACGTTGATGAAAAAGAAAGGGAAAATAGAGGAAAGTGAGATAGACAAGCTTACGTATATGAAATGTGTATTAAAGGAGACAATGAGAATGCACCCACCAGCGCCACTATTAGTTCAAAGAGAGACTATACAACATTTCAAGATCAGTGGCTATGATATTCTTCCAAAAACAAGATTGATGATCAATGTGTGGGCAATAGGAAGAGATCCAAATGTTTGGGAGAAGCCTAATGAATTCTGTCCAGAGAGATTTATGGATAGTTCAGTTAACTTTTGGGGGCATGATTTTGAACTGATACCATTTGGAGCTGGAAGAAGGATATGTCCAGGAATGCATATGGGACTTGCTGTGGTTGAGATTGCTTTGGCAAATTTACTATGTCATTTTGACTGGAAGTTGCCGGAAGGAATGACAACAGAGGATATCGATATGGGTGAGTCTCCTGGAATTACCGTGCATAGAAACTCTCCACTAAAACTCATGGCTGTGCCTGTGAATCATGGAGAATACCGAGCGCGTTGGTAGATGTAAACAACTGTGTTGTAAAATTTGTATGGTTGGTGATAAATCTCTTATGTACTACCATGATATATATAATATATTGTCTTTGAATAATGTTTATAACCAGCATTAGGCGTTATTCCTTTCTTGAGTTTGATGGTAGACTATAGTAACAAAGAGTGAAAGATTTACGCAAGCCGACTTCTCAATATCATTCAGTAAATTCCTTCTTACTTTCAGATCAAAAAAAATTCAGCATTGAAGCTTTAAAGCAAGTAATTCACATAGACCTAGGCAATCCTCTGTTGCAACCAAATTAATGTTTTGGCACTTGTGTTTTGGTGGCTCTGCATTTGGTCCTTATGTGATGACCAAATTAATGTTCTAACGTACCTAGTGAAAGCAAGGCAGTAGAGTTTTTTTTTGTTTTTTCAAAGAAAGGTAAAAGGGCCAAGCCCAGAGCAGAAAAACGAGTAAAACACGAGCCACCAATTACATAACCCTGACCAAATTAGGGTTGCCGACTCCAACAGCCGAAATCAAAATAAAGGCGGAAGGTGTAAAAAAACGGGCGGTGAAGTTTTCTCAAATTTGAAGCTTCAAATCTCGTTCACCTGCCTCTTTTCACTGCTTTCTCCTTTTTCCAGTATGAAAGACACTCATTAAATTTGCTTCTCATACTCCTATCGGCTTTAACTGTATTAGGACTGTCAATTTCCTACACGACCCGAAACACGATCCGAAACCCGCACGGAAATTAGCAGGTTAAGCCGACCCATTTAATTGGCGGGTCATTTTCGGGTCAACCCGAATTTGACCCGTTTATAAACGGATGGGTTTCGGGTTGACCCGCCAACCCGAAACTGACCCGTTAACAACTCGTTTATATAGTATGTAGGTTAAGCTGACCCGTTTACGACCCGCTCCGACCCGTTTATGATCCGTTTGTACCTTATACGGGTTATACGGGTTGACCCGACCCGTTTACGACCCGTTCCGACCCATTTACGACCCAATTATACCTTATACGGGTTGACCCGACCCGTTTACACCTTATACGGGTTGACCTGACTCATTTATGACCCGACCCGACCCGACTCATTTATAATCGGGTTACACGGGTGGGGTCGGGTCAACCCGTTTATAAACGGGTCGGGTTCGGGTTGAGCGTTTTCGACCCGTTTAATAAACGGGTTGACCCGACCCATTTAAAATCAACCCGAACCCGACTTGACCCGACCCATACTCGACCCGACCCGACCCATTGACAGCCCTAAACTGTATGAGTATGGCTCTTCGAAGCTAGATTATAGTTCTTCGAAGCTAGATCTACAGATCTGATGTCATCGCGACTCAGATCTGTAGATCCGTAGCTAATTTCATTAGTTTCTGGTTGATTGTTGGTCTAAAACTCCTTAGCACCTTGATCATATCTCTGATGAGTGTCCAAATCAGTTTGATAGGCCTTCGAATGTGGAGATATTGTTCGATGTGCTTACTGCCAGCCTCTTTACTCCAAAAATCCGCAAGGAAATCAAAACTGATTTGGTGTTTAACTTTTTTCTTTGACTTATGAAGAATAATTCTGCTATCGCTTTCAATAATAAGCCATCTTTGTTCTTTGGAAACTTTCGGCTTGTTATGAATAACAGTACGATTATTTCGCTCTTTCCAAATATAATATGCAGTTGCAGTCAATAATACATGCGCAATGTCTCTTTTCTGTTATTTGCTTCTGAATTTTTTGTTGACATCCATTATAATATGTTTAAGATCCATGCTGCTTTTATTGTTTATGCTCAGTGTAGTTCTAATGTGGCTCCATATGAAATAGTTGTAATTGCATCTAAAAAATAGATGATTAGCACTTTCATTAGTTAAGTTGCATAGGGAACAAAGTGAATAAGTATTTCTTCCTCATTTATTGATTTTCTCCAAAGTTAGCAATCTGTTATTAATTGCGAAATATGTACAGATAGTCATCTTTGGATTATTCACCTTGTTCCAAATATATTTATACCAATCAAAAGTACGCTGTTTATTTCTAATACGTTCCCAAGTTTTTTTTAATGAAAACTTCCCTTTACTGTTGGCTAACCACTCCAAATAATCACATTCTACATTAGGATCTAAAGGAATATTAGTAATAATGTCATTATGTGGATGAGTAATTAGATGTTGATGAGGTTGCGATTGATTATTATTAATAATGACATCCACGTTAGCATTAGCACCACCATGTAACAACCCGGTATTTCGCATCGAATGATAATTGACATTAAACGATTAATCGTGTTGCTAATTGTTGTCAGGAGTTTGTAATCGGGTTTAAAATTCTTGAGAAATTTGTTAGTATAGTTAGGACTTTAAATAAATATTTTCTTTTATTTTTATTTGGCCTTAGCGGAAAAAAAAAATTTAAATAGAAAACAAAATAAAATAACCGGCTTCTTTTTTTTCCCCTTTTTATTTTTGTTCGACCCGTTCCATCGTTCTTCAAACACAAAACCCTTAACCTAAAACAAATGAGAGAGTAAAAATGGCGGCTTCATCTCGTTGCTCGCTCGTCTTCCCTCGGTTGCTCTGGCTTCGCTCGTCTCTGTGATGCTTCAATTCGTCGACAAGGTGAGTGAACCCCTTCACTCACATCTAATTCATCTCGTGTTTCGACAGTTAGTTTTGTTTGAATGTCGATAATTTTTTATGGTTTCAATTCACCCACGGCTTCGAATTTTTGTGACTTCAGTCACTTGATTTTGGGCACTGACTTGTTTAAACGTCGGCCTTGGCATTTTTGTGACATTTGATTTCTGTTTTGTTCTAGTTCGTGCTTTTCTATGGTTAACTAATTGATGCTCACAGTTTTGATTTTTTGGTTAAATTGTATTTTGATTTTTGTGAATTTCTAGCATCACCGATCCTTAGGGCTTTGATTTTTATGGCCCCTGTGAGCTTCGTCTCTGGCCATCTTTGTAATCATTCCTGAAGTATTGATTTGAACTGCATTTTTTATTGGCATCGGCTTGACTTTGATTTGTTATTCCATAACTTTGTCATGGTCATTCGGTATCACACTTGACTTTGACTCGTTAATCACTGCTTTGATTTGTATTTGGTATCGAAGTCGCTTTGGCTTGTTTCGCTGTCCACTTTATATTCACTGGTTTTATCTGTAGGCTTCTTGTGTATATATGTGCACAGGTTCACATTATGCTGTTCTTTGATTTTGAACTGCCACTTGATGTTGTCATTTGGGTTTCATCTCTGGAGTATGTATGCCTTCCTGTCATACTTCTTGTACATTTGCTTATGGTTTGGTACATATGCCTAGTTCACTTTTAGTTGCTGTAGTGATGCATGTTCTTTATGTATCACTGCATATGCTATTTTCCAGGTTATCGAGTGGCTTGGCAGTTGTGTTGAATCATGATAATTGTGATTTGACCATTGCCTTTTGTAATTGCTAAAAGCATGCATATGTATACATGTTTATGCACCTTGCATTTGAGTGGTAGTTTTGAGTTTATTTGCCTCTGTGGGTACTGACTCTCTATGTTCTTTAATGTTGTGTGTTGTGGTGCCATGTTTTTGGTGCTCCCACCTTCATTTTGATGACTTCATGTAATTTATACCTCTGCACACACCTGTGCCATTTCTCTGCATACATCTGCACATCATTGTCATGTTTGTTGATGTCTTGTGTTGGCTATTTGGATTAAGCCATATCTCTGTAGCCTTTATTTGATAGTTGCCTGTACTTTGGGCTTGTCTCAATGATGCACTATGTTGTTTCATATATTGATGTTAGTGTTGCTTTGCATCACTGCTAGTTCCTGTATCACTATATGGTTTGTAGTTGCACATGTTCATATGGGCACTGCATATGAATGTTTCACTGCTTTCATCTTTATTGATCATGCTCGTGCCTGCACCTCGCTAACCTATCTGGTGCAGTTGCATTTTGGTCTGTGCAGTTGCATTTTTGGTCTCGCATTGCTCATATCTTACCATTGACTGTTGCATTATGTTGCACCATTTTGTAGCAAGTATTCATGTGCATTATCAACTATTTGAAGCTCTGTCTTGTTCAGTGGCATGTCTGCACTTAGATGTAGATTGCCAATGCATGCATATTCCTTGTTGCCTGCATCACTTGTTTACTACATTTGCTAGTCTAGTCATTGAACTACACTTGTTTATGTGCACTTGTATATGCACAGTACTTGTTATGTGCATTTTTACGCTTCTTGATTTTGGTTTTGGTGTACATGACTTGCTACTGTACTCATCGCCTTGAGTTGAGCCTAAAACACATTGGGCTTGACCTCGCATTTGTCCTTGCAATTTATTCGACACACGTCCTTAAGACATTCACAGCGATGCTTGTGAATTATCATTGGGTACATCATCACTGTAGTGGCAAGGCAGTGCACGCAAGCGTGAACTGCAGCCACACGGTATTCATTGGGTACATCATCACTGTGGTGGCAAGGCAGTGCACGCAAGCGTGAACTGCAGCCACACGGGATTGCTTTTATTGATATTCTATTTTGCTTCGATTTATTGATCCTTTGCATATTTCATATGCTGTAGTGGCGAGGCAGTGCACGCGTGCGTGTACTGCAGCCCTACTCGAAATAATATTTTAATTGATATTTCAATGTTTTGAACTGTTTTGTTTATTCAATTCAATATTCTGAATTTCATTCTGATTTGGTTGAATTTGCTGATTTGTTGTTTAACACTGCTACGTGTTATATTTATCGTTATCTGATTTCTTTATTCAAGGATCGGATAAACGAGATTTATTGTGACTGTCGTCTATTCATTATTTAATTATTATTGCTTCTGTGCACTAATAACTGAGTTTGAATTAGACTGACCTGAGTATTATTTTCTTTTGAATTTAATACTCGGGTCAGACCGAGTAATTCAGGTTGTAGATATTCTGCTTTGGGTTGCTGCTAGAGCTATGAAGTTCTTTCATATCTTTTGGAGTAGTCGTCGTCATTTGTAGTAGTCTGTATAGTTATATAGGAAGATATGTATTCATGTATATTATATACGTTAATGTACTTGTATATGTAACTTCCTTAGTCGACTGTGGTAGTTGTATCATATGTACCGTGTCATATGTATTGTATCAAATGTATTGTAACTGACATCAGATATTATATATATATATATATATGAGATTTTCTGTTTCATCTGTGTTCCGCATTTATATTATCTGTGTTATTAGTTTATATTTTGTCCTAGACTATTATTGCCACTGTGTAGTAGCTTTGAGTTTGCATCGGCATGTCGGATTTCCTCCTGAAATGAAATGCACGTTTTTACTATCTGGCATATCGGTGCTCGCACAAAGCAATTACACGGATGGTCGCTCCTCAACAGCCTTATTCTCCGTGCTAGTCGACAACACTACACCGTAGTATTCTTGGCTAGCGTGGGTATAGAGGTGGGGCGTCACACACCACAAATAACTAAATTATCTCATCCCACCCTATTTATAAAAGAATCATTTTGAAACCATGGGTCAAACCATAGACTGGTTCCATTACCAAATTTGAATTTTCCCTTAATTAAAGATTTTCCTAAATCTCTACATTTTAAGATTTAACTCCAACCATTAGATTGATTATTGTTTGGTAAAGCTGTCTAAAAATTACCTTTTTTAAGATATTGCATGTCATCCATTTAGTCCATAAAGAGTCACCACTAACAAATCTCCAACAAAGTTTAACTTAACATGTTAAACTAAGGTCATTCAGATTTCTAGTACCAAGGTCACCTTCTTTTTGGGGTCTGCATACTTTATCCCAACTAATTTTATGGTAGCTACCCCTTCATAGAAAATCAGCACACCTACTCTCAATTTTTTTGATTATTGCCACAGGGATATGATAATTTTGAAACTAGTATAGAATAATGGCATACACAACAGTATTTATAAGTTCAATTCTACCAGCAATAGATAGAAGCTCACAGGACCAGGTCTCCATTCTACCTTGAATTTTCTCAATTAGATTAGAACAATCACTGTCCTTAATCTGGTTGACTGGTAAAGGGAGACCTAAATATTTAATGGGAAGATTACCTTCACCCACTTTAAAAACATCCAAAACCTCCTTTTTGTACCTGCAATGCTTACTGAAATATGCCTTGCTTTTAAATTCATTAATTTGAAGTCCAGCATATTTGTACATATTCTCAAAGACTTGACTAATAGCATCTGCATTATTTTTATTGGCCTTGGAAAACAACATAAGGCCATCAGCATAAATAAGGTGAGCAATAGATGGTTGGACTCTATTGATTGGAGAAATATTTTTTTAATGGTTTCTATATCTATAAGAATAGAATAATATTCCATAGCCATAGTAAAAAGATAGGGAGAAAGTGGATCAGCATGTCTAATAGCCCTATTACTTTTTACAAACCCTTATGTTTACCTTGGAATAGAATAGAGAAGGTGGGTGTATTATTACACTCAAAAATTAACTTACATAATTTAGTAGGGAACCACATACATTTCATAATACGAATTATGAAATTTCTATTCACTTTATCATAGGCTTTCTATAAGTCAACTTTAAGACGCATATTATCACCACTTTTATTATTAAAATTCCTGACCATTTCACGGGCCAACAGAGAGTTTTCATAGATAAGTCTTCCAGGTATAAATGCACTCCGATTTTCAGAAACTAAAAAGGGAAGAAATAGTTTTATCCTATTGCTCAAAATAGTAGCAATGATTTTGTAATTAAAATTACAGTAAGAAATTGCTTTATAATCTCCAATACAAGTGGGGTTTTTATTTTTTGGAATTAAAGTAATGAAGGTATGATTAAAACTCTTAAGCAACTTTCCTTTATCCAAAAATTCATTGACAACTCTAATAACTTGTTTCTTGATATTTTCCCAGTGTGTTTTAAAAAAATTTGCATTAAAACCATCTGGGCCAGGGCTTTTATTATCACCAGCATTAAAAATAATGGATTTAATTTCATCCTGGTATACAGGAGCAAGTAAGATTTCTGTTGCATTATCATTCAACACATTTTTACAAATAATATTTGGCTATGTCCACATGTGACGCAGCGGATATTTCAAAACAAACTTCAATTGATGAAATGTAGCAATCGGTGATTTGAAAATACTGCAATGCCCAAATCCGTTGATCCAAAGATGCCGGATTCTAGCTATCTTCGTCTCGTTGATCGCGCACGATACCGAGAAACAAAGATCTACGATTCTTCGACGTTGATCAAGCGCACTTGATTCCGTGAATCGGCTTCACAAACGAAGATTCGAGCGCACTCGAATGACGTAGGTGGAGATAGGAGATTTCACTCGACTACCAATTAGAGAAGAAAGCACAAAGCAATCAACAAGAAATTTTTATTTCATATCCCTTTTCAAAAATTTACAACACACGCCTATTTATAGTGTTTTCACCATTCTCCCTTAAGTCGTATACGACTTATGGTCTTCCTAGGTCGTAGCCGACCTACCAACAGAACACACGACTCAACATTTAAGTCGCTCACGACTCAGTACAACATTCACATACAATCAACACATTACACGACTTATACTAGGTCGTGAATGACTTACGACTCAGAATACAACGACTCATGATATGTACAGACTCAAACAGTACACGACTCAATGGTACAAATGACTCATAACACAACACTTAGGTCGTATCCCGTCCCCGACTTATGGCCTTCAATTACTGGAATTCCCCTTTGCTTCTTGATGAGTCGTGGACGACTCATAGCCATGTAGTTAGGTCGTGTACGACTCATCAATCCAGAACTATTTAAACTCCCATTGAGTCGTAACTCGTGCCCTTCCTCTGTCTCAAGATCTTTACTTGCCGAAACTTTATCCTTCTTCATGTTAAGTCGTAAACGACTTATGGATGAGCCGTTGAGTAGTGTGCGACTCATCAAGCATGAACGACTTAAGCTGTTAAGAGTTGCCACTTTCCCATATGACTCCTTCACCTGAGTCGTGCGCGCCTTACGGGTTAAACCCAAAACTCCTTTAGATCGTGCTACATCATCCTCCCCTGGTTGAGAAAAATTCGACCTCGAATTTGTAAATTCTTCCTCAACAATCTCACCTCCATGATATGGAATTAAATGTTTGACGTTAAAAACATCAGAAGTATAAACATCATCTGGTAGCTTTAATCGATAAGCATTCTCATTGATTTTCTTCAAAACTTCAACTGGACCAATTTTTCTGGCTTTCAGCTTATTATAAGCGCCCACTGGAAAACGATCCTTCGTCAACACAGCATACACCAAATCGCCTTTGTTAAATTCAACATTTCGTCGTCTCAAATCTGCAGACTTCTTATACTTCTCATTCGCTTTCTCCAATCGTTCCTGAACGATTTTATGACATTCAGTCAGCTCACCAACAAAATCAGCAGCTCGTTTAGCTGTCACCTTCGGTTGTGGTACTACTGCTAAACCCAATGGCCCCCTTGGTAAATTTGAATATACAATCTGAAATGGACTGAATCCCGTACTGCGATTCTTGGCATGATTATGAGCAAATTCTGCTTGGCATAACTTCATGTCCCAACTTCTCAAATTATCCTGTACAAGACATCGTAACAAATTTCCCAATGACCTGTTTACAACTTCTGTCTGTCCATCAGTTTGCGGATGATAAGCGTTACTAAACTTCAGCTTTGTTCCCACCATCTTCCACAAACTTATCCAAAAGTGACTCAGAAAACGAGTATCCCTATCTGACACAATAGATTCTGGCAATCCATGAAGTCGATAGATCTCTTTGAAAAATAACTGAGCAACACGAACAGCATCCGCCGTCTTCTTACAAGCAACAAAATGTGCCATTTTCGAAAATCTATCCACCACAACAAATATAGAATCATTTCCCCTTTGAGTTCTCGGTAAACCCAAAACGAAATCCATGCTGATATCAACCCAAGGTTTAGATGGTACAGGTAACGGCATATAAAATCCCGCATTTGTCGCTGTTCCTTTCGAAACTTGACAAATATGACACCTTTCCACAAACCTCTCTACCTCTTTTCTCATTGATGGCCAAAAATAAGATTGAGAAATTAACTTCAAAGTACGATCTCTACCCACATGGCCTTCTTCGTGCAACTCTTTGATAATCTTTATTCTCAAACTGCTCTCAGGAATACATAACCGATTTCCTTTAAACAAGAATCCATCAACCAACATAAATTCATCAGTATCTCTACCCTTAACTTTCTCAACAAACCTTGCAAAGTAAGGATCCTCCTCAAACAATTCTGGCAATAATTCAAATCCCGTCACTTCAACCTTCAATGTTGTCAACAAATGACTTCTCCTACTCAAAGCATCAGCCACACGGTTCGTCACCCCTGACTTATGTTTGACAACAAAAGTAAACTGCTGTAAATAAGCAATCCACGATGCATGTCTCGCTGAAATCTTATCCTGTCCTTGTAAATGCTTCAATGCCTCATGATCAGTGTAAAGAACAGACTCTTTCTGAAATAGATAATGTCTCCAGTGTTTAACAGTTTGCACAACAGCGTAAAATTCAACATCGTATGTACTGTATCTAATCCTCGCCCCTGACAACTTCTCACTGAAATATGCAATAGGTTTTCCACACTGACTCAACACTCCTCCAATTCCTACCTTCGACGCATCAGTATGCAATTCAAACAACAACTGAAAATCCGGTAATATAAGAATTGGTGCTGTCGTCAAAAGTTTCTTGATCTCCTCAAAAGCAATCCCAGCATCCTTCGTCCAAGAAAATTGTTTCCCCTTCATGCAATCAGTAACTGGTGCCATCACACTACTAAAGTGTGGAATAAACCTCCGATAGAATGACGCTAGTCTATGAAAACTTCTCACTTCCGTAATTGTCTTTGGCTGTGGCCAATTCCTGACTGCCTCAACTTTACTCTGATCAACTTGAATACCTTCTCCTGAAACAACATAACCCAGAAATTAAAACCTGTGCGTCATAAACACACATTTCTTCGTAGCAGCATAAAATTGTTCCTCACGAAGAATATTCAATACTTCCCTCAAATGTTGAACATGCTCCTCCGTACTCCTGCTGTAAATCAGAATATCATCGAAATAAACCACGACGAACTTCCCAATGAATGGTCTGAAGATTTGATTCATCACCCGCATGAATGTACTAGGTGCATTTCACAAACCAAATGGCATAACCAACCATTCGTATAACCCCTCTCTCGTTTTGAAGGCTGTCTTCCATTCGTTCTGATACCAAACTGACGCAGCGGATATTTCAAAACAAACTTCAATTGATGAAATGTAGAAATCGGTGATTTGAAAATACTGCAATGCCCAAATCCGTTGATCCAAAGATGCCGGATTCTAGCTATCTTCGTCTCGTTGATCGCGCACGATACCGAGAAACAAAGATCTACGATTCTTCGACGTTGATCAAGCGCACTTGATTCCGTGAATCGGCTTCACAAACGAAGATTCGAGCGCACTCGAATGACGTAGGTGGAGATAGGAGATTTCACTCGACTACCAATTAGAGAAGAAAGCACAAAGCAATCAACAAGAAATTTTTATTTCATATCCCTTTTCAAAAATTTACAACACACGCCTATTTATAGTGTTTTCACCATTCTCCCTTAAGTCGTATACGACTTATGGTCTTCCTAGGTCGTAGCCGACCTACCAACAGAACACACGACTCAGCATTTAAGTCGCTCACGACTCAGTACAACATTCACATACAATCAACACATTACACGACTTATACTAGGTCGTGAATGACTTACGACTCAGAATACAACGACTCATGATATGTACAGACTCAAACAGTACACGACTCAATGGTACAAACGACTCATAACACAACACTTAGGTCGTATCCCGTCCCCGACTTATGGCCTTCAATTACTGGAATTAACCTTTGCTTCTTGATGAGTCGTGGACGACTCATAGCCATGTAGTTAGGTCGTGTACGACTCATCAATCCAGAACTATTTAAACTCCCATTGAGTCGTAACTCGTGCCCTTCCTCTGTCTCAAGATCTTTACTTGCCGAAACTTTATCCTTCTTCATGTTAAGTCGTAAACGACTTATGGATGAGCCGTTGAGTCGTGTGCGACTCATCAAGCACGAACGACTTAAGCTGTTAAGAGTTGCCACTTTCCCATATGACTCCTTCACCTGAGTCGTGCGCGCCTTACGGGTTAAACCCGAAACTCCTTTAGATCGTGCTACATCAACATGTCATATACCATCAGGGTGGATAATGATAGTTACATATGTTATCATTCCCTTGTGATATTCTAATGTTTTTTCTCTTCTTTACTGTTCGTTTTCTTTCTGCTTTTTTTAACATAACAATCTGGCTTTCCAACGCTTGAGTGTTCGGCACGTGAATATCGTAGATGTATTAGTGTCAATATTTGAGGGTCAAAGGTAAGTTATTACATATTCAATCTCAATAGTCACTCCTCTCTATGACACATAATGATGTGCCGATAAGGAGTAATTATACTTTGTTAACAAAGTCCGATCGATGATGAGTGAAGTTAAGTTAACTTCTTTATGTAAGGTCCTGTACTTAACAGTAAGTACATAAGGTTCAAATTAATGTTGTTTAAAGCATAGTTTACGGGATCGTATAAGATCGGGGTTGACAACAACCTCTACGTATCCTAGGTCAAAGAAGTGACAGGTTGTGTGAGTTGAGGGGTTGTACGTAATACCTATTCGTGAGGAATCTTGTTAGAACCACCCAAATGAGTTTGGGACCGATCAATAATAATTGACCAATTAACATAAGTTTCATAAAATTATAAACCAAATCCATTATATATGAGATTCCCAACATGTTTACGAATACATATTCTATTGCATTGAGAAACAAATGTTGTTTCAAGAAACACCGACCTCATGATGAAGGAGTTTCTTTTATAAATTATTGGAACTATAATGGATTTGGATATGATCTAACGTTAAAACTAATTATAAAGGATGAATGAAATTTACCAAACCTTAATGGACAAAACTAATAAGAATCTCTAATAAGAACTCTCACACAATAAAGAGAAACCATGATTTTCATATCAATGTTGGGAATATAATTTCTTCAGCTATCAATAAAGCCATTAAGAGTATTAATTTTGGCATATGGTATGATTTTCTAATCCAAAATAAATTCCAAAGACAGTGTTAAAAATTTGATATTGGTAGTTATAACCGAAAGGAGATCCAGCGGCCATGAATGTATCTTCGAGAAGAAGACCAATGTAGTTGGAATATAGTAAGCAACGTTGATAAGAAGAACATCATAAATTTCAATTGTTGAAATTATCATATTAGATTAATCATTCAATGTGCTTGGGTTAATTTGGATTTTACTCTCAAAATTATCGCCAGGTATGACCCTAAGTTTGGTGCATGTATGTTGAAACTTAAAACAGAAATTCTAAGTAATAATATAGAATAGACTGTTTATACATAACGACTAAAATTTCTCGAGTCAATGAGAGCGATAAATGATTTTGTGAGTATTAGATATGATATAAGAAATAATATGAATGTATTATTCGATAAGAATCAGAGTTAAAAAAGTATTTTGATGGAACAATTAAATAAATTGGAATTTCAATCAAAATGCAGAGGAATTGTTTTCTATAAGAAAGAACATTAAAGGTACTATACTATTTCTAAAACTATGAGTAAACAACAAACTTATGATTGTTAATAACATACTCTTCTTAAAATCATATTATTTGGTTTGTTTAATTCTCGGTATATAATTTGAAAAGACATATTTTATAATTAGTATAGAAAAGGATGTTGAGATTGTCCCAAATGATATTCATTATATCATATTAAAATGTTTAATATGAAGCACGTAAGATAGATTTCTTATGTATTTGATACCTAAATTAAGATCATTAAGTGACAATTTAGAGTGTTCTTGGGTATTAACTAAATACTATTGAATTGATTATAAATAAATAAAACTCTTATGAAGGAGTGCATAGACTCGAACTTCATAAGCGATATCAAGTATAGCATATCAATCCTGAATTTATGTTTAAACCTAAGTTAAGAACTCTAAGATGGAAATGTCCCTAACCATTAGTAGTGGCTAATTAAACCAAAGGCTAAGTACATCGTCTTGAATAACGCTATAGAAAAAGAAGTATAAATAAATGCATAAATTTAAAACTTAGCTAGGAGTGATTCCAACATGACATTGTTATGTGATAATAATGTCATGATACATAGCTAGCTAGAAGTCGAGAAACATTCTTCAAAAAGTTCCACATGATAAAGATAGTTTTTCAAAATCGGAGAGAGTTAATTGATAGAGAAGATCATTAAACCAACATAGCATACTCATCCACTAAGGGACTAGCTTGACTAGTTTTTGAGAAATAGATTAAAGGAGTTGGAATAAATTTCCATAATTGGCCCCGAGTACAATTGGGAGATTGATAGAGGGAATGCCCTATGGGAAATAATACAATTGTTACATGTACCTAACTCTATAACCAATATTTTTCATAATAAAGATATTTATTTTCTATTATATACTGTCTTGATAATGAAAATGATACTTTATTCAATCAGAGCACTCATTATAATGTCTTGGGGGCTCGAACTCATTACCTCTAAAACATTTGTCAAAAGGTCATGCGTCTATCTAATTGAGTTAGAGGGTCCTCAATGTTGTATACTATGTTATATTGTGATATAATTAATTAAGTAGTTAACTTAAAATATATGAATTATTTTATTTAGCAAAGCTAGCAGGCATTTTAAGTGTGCCCTCCACTTTTATTTCTAAATTTGAAGAGCAGGTGATCGGAACAGGCTCCGAATCAGCTAATACGAAAACAAGGAAAAGTAGGAGCTAGATAGATATGCCTAGGCTGCCATAAACGAAAACAACTAGTCCCCTATGTCAGAATGGACAACAACGTCAGTAGCAGGCCCTTGGATATAAAGGTAACCATAAAATAAAGTCGCAAGACCAGCAACATATAACGTAGAGAGGGATGAGTAAAGGTATCGCCGATCCCAAGATGTATCCAATAGTAGAAGCCAGTTGCAATCACTTATATTTCCTCCCTTAAACAAAGACAAACCATCACCTTTCACTTGATAAAACAGACGCCCTAGATTCCTTTTCCTCACCTACCTTCATATGATAACTATTCATTCTCGGATCATAATGCATTTCCAAATCATTATGTATCCATGCACACTCTTCCGGGCACCACGAAATTGTTTCATTGACTGGGGATGGAACTTCCAATGATACCGCATTACCAGATACAACAGGGTTGGATATAATAGGATTAGGGGATGATGAAGATGAAGATTTAACCTAAGGTACCCACTTCAAGACTGGCCTTAGGAGCGGAACCTTAGAAGGTGGAGGCTGGGTAGAGCTAATCTAACACACATCAGTAGCCTAACCAAATGACTAATAGCATAAACAAATATCAGGTTTCTACTTGTATTAGACGTCCACTACGACATCATGACCATCGGCATGTCTAACTTTGAACTTCGACGACAATGGCTTAGAAGGAGAGATCTCAATTAATGCTCTTGCATAGTGCAGAATCTGTAGGATCGATTTCACCCTAGAGGGGGGTGAATAGGGTGATGTTATTAATTATAAAAATTATTGCAGAAGTTTGTATAAATAATTTTAACACAGATATATCAGAATAATAGCAGCACAGATAATAGCAGAATAATAAATGCAGAAATAGAACGACACAGAACTTACCCAGCTTCGGCAAAACCCTGCCTACGTGTAGCCCCCAAGGTTTCTACTAGAAATTAAGCAGTCAGTCGCTTACACACGTAAACTCGCGACACCCGCTATCGACTAGCCTTAACTCTATGCTCAAAACCCAGCCACAACTCAGCCACTGAGTTTCGAATTCTCAAACTACGCCACGTGGTTTGTCCCCTAGTCACACGACTAGAAATTACGCAATTTTAAAAGAGAAAATATAAATTTAAAATAATTTAAATAACAAAAACCCTAATTTAAAATATTAAGGCTCAAATAATAATAAGGCCGGCCCTAAAACTTTTAAGTGATGATCGTCCCTTTTCGTTTAATTCCTTCGGCCCAGCTTTGTTTCCTTTTCCTTATCATTCATTCCTCTGTGCGAAATTAGGGCTTGTGAATGAAGTCGCCGCTTTGTCAATTTGAATGCAATGATGCTTTGAATCCTTTCTTAGGTTGATTATATTGCTCGCGGCTTCTTCAATTTAGTCGAGTACTAGTATGTGCTTTTACTTTTCAATTTGCCTATGCTCGACTTGATTCGAGTTGAAAGATCCGTTCTTTTTTGCTTTAACTCGAATGAACCATTTGCCGATGATGTTCATCGTTTATATCGGGCTCGAACCCCTGTATTTCGTTCGTATATAATCATTTGAATTCGTTTATTGATTTATCTTGGCCACTTGATTTTGGTTGAATGATTATGATGATTTCTGACTTCTTCAATTCGTATATTTTTGGTTACTTGATTTTCACGGTGTTGATTTCTGACTTGGTTCGATTTCTTGGCCACCATGGTTTTGGTTTAACACTGTTACATTTGACTTTATTCCCTTGCGACCTTGTTCTTGATTCGAACTTCTGCATCATTGTATATTTGCTGTGTTGATTGAACTGCGGCTTGATTTCTAATTGACTTCGGCCTTCGGGGTTGAACTTGCTATTGTTTTTGTTTCTGGCACTTTGTTCATTTTCGAGTTATATTATACTCTACTTTGCATCTGCTTTGAGAATTGACTTCGGCCATTATGTCTCTGACTTTGAACTACAGTTTGAAATCTTCTTGTCTTTGTTCGAACTTGTATCATGCACATGTATAAATATATATGTGCTCACGTATGTATATATATGTTATATGTTGCTTGTTGTTGCTTTGACTTTGGTCACTGCTGCATATATGTATTCCCGAGTGTTTTTCTCTTTAATTTACTGCTCTGGTCATCCGCACTTTGATTCGAAACCATAGTGGAATTTGCATATGTATTCGTCCACTTGTGTATACCTTTTGCTTCAAGCTGCACTGTGACTCGAGTCTGCTTGCATCTGCAGTGTAGCAGTGTTGTTTCATTGAGTCTGATTTCAAGACTTGTTTACAGTCTTGTATCATATGCATGTTGTATCATTGAGTCTGTACATTCACATTGCTATGTTGTATTGTGTTTCCAGTCATCATGTAGTTGCACTGAGTTGGTTTGCCTTTGTTTCCAGTCTTTGTTGTACATGATTGCATCTTGAATCTGGTCTGGCCTTGATTTCTTTGTAGTCTCTAGTATCACTCTTTGAGGCAGTTTGCATTTCAGTTGCATTGTTGGTCTTCTAAAATTGAAACTGTACTTGACTTGAAACTGATGCATATTGAACTGTTGTCGAATTGTGCATGTTAGTCTTCACTGTGCATTGTATGCATACATGGTGTACCTGTTATTGCTTGAGGCAGATTATATTTTCAAGTTGACTGTGACTTGCTTGTGGCAACTGGTTAGACAAGTATACCATATACATGCATTCATATAATAGCTGGACTTGCTCGAGTTGCTTGATTCACTGCAACCATATAATTACTGTATATTTGCTTGTGCTCTATACTTTAGTTTGGTTGCCATGTATATGAAGCATGTTTTGTTAACTTTGTTCACTACCTGGTCGACATGTACTGTTGGTCTTTGGTGCACTTGCTCATCTCTGTTGATTGCCATTTTGAACTACTGCACTGGTTGTATTTGAATTCTTATGCTCGACAATTTTATGATGTTTTGTAGTGCACCTGAGTTGAATCCAGCTTGTAGCTCGGGTTTGACGTTGTGCTGATATCGTGACTTTATTTTTATTGCACTTGAGTTGAACCCGGTTTTTGATTTGGGTTTGACCTTGTTCTCACATGTCCCTGTAAGTTTATCAAGTGTATATCGGTGTGCACGGCCTTGTGGCATGTACAGTGATACACTGTGCATGTCACAAGCTGTTTGTGTATGATGAATTCAAATTTAAATGATGACGAACAAACCCAATAACCGAGGCAAATAATATTTTAAAAATACATATAATTTTACACTGCAAAAATATTTTATTTCCAAATTTACTGCGTCAGTGTATATTTTTGCAGATTTCTTAGATGCTGGATTCAATCTGGAATAGAGTTGAAGAATAATACGAGTGAATGAGCGATATGTTGTGAGGACAGTTGTATAAATTGAAATGTATTGTAATTGAAATTTTGTATATAGTGAGAATACAAATTTGTACTATTCAAAATTGTAATAAATATTTTCTTAAATAAAATATCTGTTTGAATTTAAACTCTATGTTATTTATTTTATTCAGCAAATATTTATTTAATCTGTGAAAAATAAAATAGTACATTAACAAATACATTTAAATGAATATATATATATATGTTTATTATCATCAAACAAAAATCATATACTCGCATATTCAACAATCTCCCCCTTTTGATGATAACAAACATATATTTAAATTTTGAATTTGTTAAATATATTTGATCATTCAATTTGCTCTCCCTATTTGAATGCTCCCTCTCCACATAAAACTCTCCCTTCATATATGTATGTAAATAAAAATATGCAAATGAGCCTAGATGCAAACAGAAAATATTTGACCTTTATTTGCCAAAATCTTAACTTCTCTCTCCCCCTTTTGTTATCGGCAAAAGAGTAATAGTGTTAGAAAAATAGAGATAAAGTGATAGAAATTAATACAACATTAAACTCAATCGAATATAAATATTAAATTTCAATAAAAAATCAAACAAAAATCATAAATACTCTGTTAGGCGCATATTACATTTTTAGAATGATAGAAATGATGTCATCATATAAAACCATATAGTTGTGTCTATTTGTGGAATATTTATATCAGGAATTTGAATATCTACTAACCATGCATAACCGTTAGGACTTTTAAATGAGATTAGTAGTATTCCAATATATTTTTTATAAAAAAATGAATTCAAGTATCTTCTAATCACGCCTAACCGTGAGGACTTTTAAATGGGATTAGAATCAACTTGTTTATTTAATAAATCAATTTTGATATGTGTTCCATACATGCATAACCATGAGGCCTTTTAAATGAGCATGGAAGCACATAAAAAATTCCAAGTAATTCACCCATGCATAACTGTGAGGACTTTTAAATGAGAGTGGATACTTTGTTTTTTTTCAAACATATAAAACGAAAAATGAATGATTCCTGTTTAAATCACCACATATTGACATACTATATTGGATTATGATGAGTGGTGGTCGATAGAAGTATGATAGAAATAGGAATGATCATGGAATTTTTACCAATAAAAAGTGTTTATAACTCAATTTCTAAAGAAAATTACTAATACCGTCTCAAGTTATAATATATGATTAATATCAACACTCATCACTTTTTCAAACACTATTTATCTTTTCGATAATTTATAGGGAGTCAAATTAGTCAATAATAATTTAAAATCAAATCCAAAAATAATTATCAAATTGTCTAAAAATGACTAATTTGAAAACAAGGTCAAAAATGATTTTCTAGAAAGTTTATGAGGAAATTTTTGGTTATTTGAAAATTATTTGAAATGAAAAATATGCAGATATTTTCTTTGAAAAACGATGCAGTTACTGAATGTCTCAACATAAATCACGTTCTACTAGTAATTTTTCTATCAACTAGATTACCAGTGTAATCTGCATCTGAATTTCTCTTTCACTCTAGACTAGCATTAATTGAATGTTACAGACCAGACCGTGAAGTTGCAACAAATTCTTAAAGACCTTTATGAATGAAATTATTTTCATTTTTAATTGAAGCCGTGCCAATAAATGAAAAACTGTGAATATAGAGTCAGCCGTAAAATAATCAAATGTATTATCATTAGCCAATAAAAATACTATAATTAATCCAAACTAATATATATGAAGTAGTTCAAAGACTCTAGAGATTTTTATAGTGTTCATGACATAAGAATATAATTGGCCAACAAGTCAGAATCATTATCATCGATTATTTCTTTATCAATAACTAGTTGAATTAATTCAAATCGAATATGGTGCAGATTATCACATTAATATATTGTTCAAGATGAATATACCATTACCTCTTTTACCTTTACGATATTTTTTCGTTGTTGTCCATTGTGATTCTGTCACCTTTGTACTAGGCTAAGGAACTTTACTTAGTCGCTCGTTGTGTCCCTAGAACAGCCATAATCCAAGTGACACTATTGTAGTTCTTTAGCCTGCCACCACACCTACACGAGAGAAGAGATTTTTTAGGTCCATGATTGTTAGTGGCAGAATATTTTCGAAAATAATTTTGTGGAGACCCAAAACTATTTATATATGTTCCATTTGGCATCCAGATTTTTTTAACTTTGAGAGATTTTGATATTTGTGCCTTTTGGAACCCAAATTGGTATGGTTTTCACGTGTTTGGGCCTATACCAATAATTATTTTGATTGTGTCCAGATTTTCTACAAATTGTGCACATTGAATTGACTTGATTAATTTCATTTCTAATATTTTCAGATTGATTATATCTAAGTCCTTGTCTAACTGTATTGACTGTTTGTTTTCCTATTAACATATTTAACGATTTTTCACTTTTGGAAAATTTTCTTAAAGTCATTGACAGTTGTTGGACTTGTGCTTTAAGTGATTCATTTTCATTCAATAATTGTGTGCACCTTTTAATAGAATTTTCTCTACTAGTGTTTTCATTTTCTTTCAAAATCAGAATTTCATTTTCAAGTGATTTAATTTTGATTTCTGATTTTTTAATCTCTTCTTCGAATGTTGGACACTTATCACACTTAGGGATCTTGCTTTGATAGTTTTTAACAATTATCAAGCTGTTTATTTAAATCTATTAAAGTATCTCTTTGTGACTCAAGTTTAGCGTATTTCTCCCTCAGTCGTTCGAAACAGCCACCTACTTCGTGGAAATATATGAATAATTCTGAGTGAGTAGGTTTTGATACCTCGCTTGGCTCATCATCATCGCTATCAATTATATCACTTCAAAGGCACAGATCAGCTTTCTCACTCTCCCTACTATCTCTTTTATTCCACGTGGCTGCAAAACATCTTCTTTTTTATTCTTTACTTTGTCGAGTTAAATTCGGGGACAACATGGATTGATGTGTTCGGGTTTATTGCACATGTGACAGATGATATTCCATTCTTTTGGGTTATCTTGTGCTTTTAATATTCTGCTTTTCAATTTTTGATTTAGAGCTGGATTTCTGTATTTGCGATTCCACTTTTTGAATCTCTTCATTAGTAATGCCAGCTCAGCTGCTCCATCTTCATCATCCTCATCACATCTGCCTTTCACCAATCCTGTTAAGCACATTTTTTAACTGAGTCAGTTATGGAGGATTTCTTATTGCTGTTGACTTTTGCACTATATATTGCACCTAGAGTTTTCCAGATTTCCTGTTCATTTTCACAATGAGAGGTAAAGTTAAAATTATCTTGATTAATATGAGAATATATTATATGCATGGCGAGAGCATTAATCGAGATAATTTTCTCATCTGTTGTATCACACCCATTTTCAATAATATCCCAACATTTAATATTAACAGATTTTAAATAAAATTCCATTTTCAATTTCCAATTCAAAAAATCCATTCCAATAAAAATAGGGGGGATAATATTAGACCGACCCTCGGCAAAAGTAGCCATCTTTTAAAAAATTTAAAAAAAATTGGTCTTTGAAAAATCAAACTTTTTAAAATAGGAATGGCTTTTGTTCCTAGCTCTGATACCACTTGTAGGATCGATTTCACCCTAGAAGGGGGTGAATAGGGTGATGCTATTAATTACAAAACTTATTGCAGAAGCTTGTCTAAAATAATTTCAACACAGACATATCAAAATAATAGCAACACAGATAATAGCAGAATAATAAATACAGAAATAGAACGACACAGAATTACCCAGCTTCGGCAAAACCCTGCATACATGCTGCCCCAAGGTTTCTACTAGAAATTAAGCAGTCAGAGGCTTCACATGTAAACTCGCGACACCCGCTATCGACTAGCCTTAACTCTACGCTCAAAAACCTACCACAACTCACCCACTGGGTTGCGAATTCTCAAACTACGTCACGTAGTTTGTCCCTTAGTCACTCGACTAGAAATTACACAATTTTAAAAGGGAAAATACAAATTTAAAACAATTTAAACAACAAAAACCATAATTTAAAATATTAAGGCTCAAATAAAAACAAGGCCGGCCCAAAAATGTTTAAGTGACGATCTTGCCTTTTCCTTTAATTCCTTCGGCCTGGCTTCGTTTCCTTTTCCTTTGTCATTCGTTCCTCCGTGCGAAATTAGGGCTTGTGAATGAAGTCGCCGCTTTGTCAAATTGAATGCAATGATGCTTTGAATCCTTTCTTTAGTTGATTATATTGCTCGCGGCTCCTTTAATTTAGTCAACTACAGGTCGTGCTTTTACTTTCCAATTTTCCTATGCTCGACTTGATTCGAGTTGAAAGATTTGTTCTTTTTTTCTTTTATCGGATGAACAATTTGCCGATGATGTTCATCATTTATATAGGGTTCGAATCCTTGTATTTTCATTCGTATATAATCATTTGAATTCGTCTATTGATTTATCTCGGCCATTTGATTTTGGTTGAATGATTATGATGATTTATGTTCTGACTTCTTCAATTCATATATTTTTGGTTACTTGATTTTCACGGTGTTGATTTCTGACTTGGCTCGATTTCTTGGCCACCACGGTTTTGGTTTGACATTGTTACATTTGACTTTATTCCCTTGCGATCTTGTTCTTGATTTGAACTTCTGCATCACTGTATATGTGCTGTGTTGATTGAACTGCGGCTTGATTTCTAATTGACTTCGGCGTTCATGGTTGAACTTGCTACTGTTTTGGTTTCTGGCATTTTGTTCATTTTTGATTTATATTATACTCCACTTTGCATCTGCTTTGAGAATTGACTTCGACCATCATGTCTCTGACTTTGAACTATAGTTTGAAATATTCTTGTCTTTGCTCAAACTTGTATCATGCATATGTATAAATATATATATATATATATATATATATTTATATATATATATATATATATATATGCTCACGTATGTATATATCAGTTGTATGTTGCTTGTAGTTGCTTTGACTTTGGTCACTGCTGCATATATGTATTCCCGAGTGTTTTGCTGTTTAATTTACTGCTCTGGTCATCTGCACTTTAATATATAAGCTTGTCTTGGTTTCTAGAAACCACGGTGGCATTTGCATATGTATTCATCCACTTGTGTATACCTTTTGGTTCAAGCTGCACTGTGACTCGAGTCTGCTTGCATCTGCAGTGTAGTTTCATTGAGTCTGATTTCAAGACTTGTTCGCAGTCTTGTGTCATATGCATGTTGTATCATTGAGTCTGTACAATCACATTACTATGTTGTATTGTGTTTCCAGTCATCATGTAGTTGCATTGAGTTGGTTTGCCTTTGTTTCCAGTCTTTGTTGTACATGATTACATCTTGAATCTGGTCTGGCCTTGATTTCTTCATAGTCTCTGGTATCAATCTTTGAGACTGTTTGCATTTCAGTTGCATTTTTGGTCTTGTAAAATTGAAACTGTACTTGACTTGAAACTGATGCATATTGAAGTGTTGTCGATTTGTGCCTGTTAGTCTTCACTGTGCATTGTATGCATGCATGGTGCACCTGTTATCGCTTGAGGTAGATCATATTTTCCAGTTGACTGTGACTTGCTTGCTGCAACTGGTTAGACAAGTATACCATATGCATGCATTCATGTAATAGCTGGACTTGCTCGGTTGCTTGATTCACTATAACCATATTATTACTGTATATTTGCTTGTGCTCTATTCTTCAGTTTGGTTGCCATGTATATGATGCATGTTTTGTTAACTTTGTTCGCTGCCTGCTCGACATGTACTGTTGGTCTTTGGTGCACTTGCTCATCTCTGTTGATTGCTATTTTGAACTGCTGCATTGGTTGTATTTGAATTCTTATGCTTGACAACTTTATGATGTTTTGTAGTGCACCTGAGTTGAATCCAGCTTGTAGCTTGGGTTTGACCTTGTGCTGATATCGTGACTTTATTTTTATTGCACCTGAGTTGAACCCGGCTTTTGATTTGGGTTTGTCCTTGTGCTTACTTGTCCCTGTAACTTTATCAAGTGTATATCGGTGTGCATGACCTTGTGGCATGTACAGTGATACACTGTGCATGACACAAGCTGTTCGTGTATGATGAATTCATGTTTAAATGATAAAGAATAACCCAAATAACTGAGGCAAATAATATTTTCAAAATACATTTTATTTTACACTGCAAAAATATTTTAGTTTCAATTTTACTGCGTTAGTGTATATTTTTGCTGATTGCTCAGATACTGGATTCAATCTGGAATAGAGTTGAAGAATAATACGAGTGAATGAGCGATATGTAGTGAGGATAGTTGTATAAATTGAAATGTATTGTAATTGAAATTATATATACATAGTGAGAGCACAAATTTGTACTATTCAAAATTGTAATAAATATTTGCTTAAATAAAATATCTTTTTGAATTTAAACTCTGTGTTATTATTTTATTCAGCAAATATTTATTTAATCTATGAAAAATAAAATAGTACATTAACAAATACATTTAAATGAATATATATATATATATATATATATTATCATCAAACAAAAATCATATACTTGCATATTCAACAAAATCATGTGGGCTTCAATATTAGAATCAAAACATTTGAGTCACCAATGAGGCTGGCAAGCCAGTTTAAGACTTGCGGGCTTAAAGTATATAAATAGAAAATCCTTAAATATATGTTATATGATAGTAATTACAATATATTGTAATCATGGGAATTTTATCATATTGAAAAATAAAATGTATTTTTAAATATTCCTAGTCAAAAAGTTTCGAAAATGGATTTCAATTCATCCATTGAGATAGAGTATGTAACGCTCCTAAACATTGGGAAGTGTAAAATACTTATCGCCACTAAGAGCATTGTAACGACCTGCCAATTTATCACTTTTAAAAATTGAAACTATTTTTTGAACAAAAGATGATAATACAGACAATATCATTTCAAGTGATAATAAGTGATAGTAAATTTATTTTGATTAAATATTTACGTGAATATTTTCCTTAAAGTTTTTATCGATAAATGGCATAGTATTTAAATATAGATTCATTTAAATTAAATTAAGATTTAATGATTTAATAATTATTTTAATTATTCAAATAATTGTTTTAAATAAGAATAATTCATGTTAAATAGTTATCAAGTGACAATGAATCATTTATAATAGTTTTATAAAGAGATATAATTAATTTGAAAATATAAGAAAAAAGTCGATATCACTTTATCGCTATAATAGCAATTTTTGTAAATAATTTTGTATATTAATTTATATGATTTTACAATTCAAATGTAATCATTTTAGTTAGCTTAAAATGATAAAAAAATATTTTTGAATTTTTTTTACAAATATATGTATGTTAGAGTATAAGTGAAAATATGCCTGATAATAG
Source organism: Allium cepa (assembly GCA_030765085.1). Classification (NCBI taxonomy): domain Eukaryota; kingdom Viridiplantae; phylum Streptophyta; class Magnoliopsida; order Asparagales; family Amaryllidaceae; genus Allium; species Allium cepa. The sequence goes on from CM060940.1 coordinate 183,508,342, forward strand.
GTTCTTCGGATTTCAACGAACAAAAGTTGTTCAAAAACGTTTGAAGTATTATACACCTATAACTACATACATATATATGATACATACACATGATAAGATGCACATGAGCATACATAGAAAATATAATTAAGTATAAGAAATATAATATAAAATATATAATATATTTTAAAGATTTCTTACTCCTTAAGCTTAAATAAGCCAACATATGCATACATGAGATGATGGAAGTGATGTGCTCATGAGGGAGGCTTTATTCATGCATTTTTTAGGGGGGAAGTGAGTTGGAGAAGCTTTGAAATGATGATAAAGTGATGATATATGCATGGATAATTTTACGCTCTTCCTTTCCTGTAAATTCCCTACCATCTTCTCTTCATTTTCATTCATCTTCTTCTTCATATTTTTAAGCTTTTGCTTCCACTTTAATGGCTTCCACCCTAAGAGAAATATTGTCAAAATTTATTTCAAAAAGATATTAAATCATAATACATTGTTATGTATAGTCAAAAAGCTCAGAATAAGCTCAAATATCCATCTCTCCACCTCCCAAACCCAAGGCACCACCTTCTACCACACTTGACCGTGAGCTCCACCCCCTTCCCAACCTAGGCCATAAGCATCAAGGCTAGGCCGAGCCTCGTCAAGGTCTAAAGCTAGATTTCGTGGAGTTTAATTTCGAAATAGTAGAGCTATAGCCGTTTTAAAACTAGTTCGAGTGAAAATGAAGGTGAGAGCTCAAAAATTATTATACTATATTTTGGATGATGGTATGATGTCGAAAATGGATGTTTAATATGCTTTGATCATCAAGTTTGGTTGTTTTCATATGAATGTTGAATATATATGCAAGTCACGAAAATACATGTCGATAAGCACAAAGGAAATCACTTTCCTTGAAGTGATGAAATGGTATATATATTGAATGTTAAATGTGACGACCCACATTTTGGATGGTTTACATCGACAATAACCCACACATGTCCAATTCAAACAATCCGAAACATAGATAATCAATGGGGTTAATTAAGAAGAAGGAAACAAACACAGAATCTCGTAACGGAATGAAAAAATATAATAATCAAATGAACAGTTCATGAAGCTGTTTATTATACTTTTGATTATAATTTATACAACATTCATCAGAGATATATATACAACTAAAAAAATAAAATAATGCAGCGGAACAAATAATGACAGAATAATACTAGTAAAATGTACCAAATCTTCACCTTCGTCCTCCAAAGAATAATCTTCGGTAAGCTGAAAAACTCAGGACTGGCTCAAGTGCAATGGAAAGACAAAACACACAAATCAGGACTAAAGCATTCTTATGTGAGTCAAATCAATATCGCATATAACATGAGTGTAATGGCACGAAAGATGTTTACGGGATTTCACATCTCCTATCAAGAGTACAACGTATGTGCAATTACTCAAGAGATGTTACGGGATTTTTAATCTCTTGAGGATCCATCAAAATATTTATATGTAGTAGAATATGCTACATATATAATGTCCAATCAATAAAATAAATATTTTTATTAGTGTTAAGGCTTTACATGGATCCCCCTTAACGCATTTTTATGCATTGGCATATAGTTTGCATTTGACACCACCAGTAGCATGTTGGTAGTCAGGGATGCGCTGTGACACGACAACACTAAACCAAAATTATATGGGTCTCGTATATGGACAAAAGTATGACAAGGCATGTGAGGCAATACTCAAGGTAGGATACTACCAGTTTACCCTTCCTGGCTAGTGGTAACACCTCATAGCCTCCAACACACCCAAAATCTAAGGGTGTGCACCAATCAATCATAAATGATGGTATTATGAAGAAGTGTGTCTTCTTAGAGTAGCTAACCCACTTAACAGTTACGAATCATGTTTTAGTCATTTCAAATTTACACAAGCGTAAGGCCAATCAATCATCGTTCTCTTTCTTCAAATCCAGCAAACGTATGCAAAATCCAACCACTTCGCTCTGGATCATCACTCCACGTACATTTAATCGATAGTATTAAAATGGATTATATAGCAAGATAGATTGAAAATCCAAAATAATTTGAATATTTAAAAAGATAAAACTAAATAGTTTATATCAAGATAATTTATTTGAAAGTAGTTTCTAAGTCCAACTGCTTCAATTTCCAAATTTTCCAATTCAGATCACTTTTAAATTTCCATTTTGATTTAATCGATTCAATTCCGATTTCATGTCGAATCCTGCTTCGATTCTAAATTAATTTCGATGTCGATTTCAAATTACAATTCCAAAATAATTTCAATTTCAAATTTTTAACCAATTCGATTTTTATCAAGTTTGAGTTCGCTTGTAAAACATCGATTCAAAACACTTAAATCAAATTTACTTTTAGTACCAAATTTGAAATCCAAATCGTCAAACATAATTCAATTTTGAGTTCAGTTTCGAAAAAGTTCGATTTCCATAAATTCGATTTTCATTTTCTTAAAATCAAATCATTTAAATAAATTTCAAATCGAAAATTTTTAAATCACTCAATTTAACCAATCCTGTGTTTGTATATAATTTTTTATCCTATGGCCAAGTGATTATTTACTTCAATTTAATTTCAGGGAAGGCTATATATCATTTCAATCCAAATCGTAGTGTCGTAGGTATATATATCAATGATGAAAACATTAGTTCATCCTTTTATCTTAAAAGATTTCGGGGACAAAATCCCTTAAAGTGGGGAGATTATAACAACCAAATTTTACTCATAATAATTAATTTGTTAATTAATTAAATAATAAAATAACTTTGTGAAATTATGTGATGACCTAGAATTTCTGGATATTTTAAATTAAAATATTTAATTGATTTCTAATATTTGAAAGTTAGTTTAACTTGAATTTCAAATATCACTATGTATTTGGCAACTAAATTATTGAATTTAATTATTGAAAGCTGGGTAAAATATTGAATCTTCAGTTTATGCTTGTAAAAATAATTTAAAGGCTTGTAAAATTTATATTGGTCATATTGAAGATAATAAAAGTTTTAAAATTAGATTTGGCAGTGGTTTGTTCAATTTTAAAAATGTATAGTTTAAATTTATATTTAAAATATAGCCTGATGAGGCATAGTCTCGGATTTCAACAAAACCAGTTCCATTAGATTCGTAATAGTGTATTATTATCGATTTCAATTTTCATAATGTTTGGAGTTTTCGTGTGACTATACGGTAGGTAAATACGCTGAATCGATATCGAAATTTTCAATATAATAACTAGATTGAAAAAGCTATCTTCTCCATACGATCGAGTTAGGCCTCGTAACCTTTTCCATTGTATTCGAATAGGGGTATACCATTATGAACACCTAGCAGCACGCCCTGATAGGAGGTCGAGATTGTGAATTGCATTTATCGATATGATTTAAATTTGAATTTAAATATTAATATAATTGCATTTCAATACTATAGCAGCCTATGCAGACACGTAAAGAAAATTTTAAAACACGTGTTCACCTGGATCACACGTGTCTTCTTTATAATAGTATATGGCCGAGCTCATTCGAAATTAAAGACAAAGAAAAATCGTATCTCCCCTTTTATTCAAAGAAAATATTAATGGCTGAACGAATTCGAAATTTGTTCGTAAGTCAAAATAAAAAAAGATAAATGGCCGCCCTCGTTTTAAACTCGCGATTTATCCCTTCCTCTTCCATAAGAAAAACTAATTTTTTCCTCTTTCACAAACAAGGCGACTTGGAGATGGCGTGCGCGCGTTTGGGAAGTCGCAGCAGTGGTGGAGGGTAGGTGCATCGCGATGGACGGATCGTTTGGAGCACGAGTCGAGTTGCATTGGGGTTTGCGATCGACGTGGTAGCACTCGCGAGATGGCAACGAAGGTGGGAAGGCAGAGCGTAGGCTGGTGACGAGTGAGGAGGTCGTGGGGTTTTGCGAACAGCGGAGAAGGTGGAGGGGCAGTCGTGTGGTGATGGGCTGTTCTTGGCAATGGTCGATGATGGAAGCCAATTCGAGGCTAGGGTTTCGTCAGTGAGGTATTGCTTATTTTTTTTAAATGTAATATATGCTTGAACCTGCTGTAAGTTTGAATAGGTATTTAATTTAGGTCCTGATTTATAGTTGCAATAACAGTGAACAGAAAAGAATATGTGAAGATAAAATTTAGGAAAATAGAAACTTTAAAATGGTAATATAAATTATTTTTATAAGTGTATATATATAGTTTCAAAGATAAGATTTTGAAAAAATATATAGGGATTTTAAAATGTTGAAGAGTTTATTTAAAAGCTGGATTTTTGAATCTACATAAGTTATTTTATAAGTATATATATGTGATTTCAAAAGAAAAAGAAGGAATAAATATGCTTATATGTATTCACTTACTGTTTCATTTTTAAAAATAAATATTAAGGTGGTTAACTTATTTAATTGCTTATTTACTTTATTTTAGTTATTAAACGATCTTTAAAAGGAAAGTTAAAAATTTAATTAATAAATTGTAGTTGACTGTTGATTATTTAAATATTAATAAATAGTATAAGTGTTTATACAAGGTCAAAATCTGAAAGGAAGCAAGACGATTTGGGTCAGATTGCAAAACAAAAATCAAAGGTGAGTTAATCTCACTCATTTGGATTACCGTTAATTTAAATAGTTTAAATTTGAATTATTTGATTGATTGCTTGACTTGATGATTTATTATCTGTTTGGATGTGATATTACATATAGTAATATATATATATATATATATATATATATATATATATATATATTGGAGTGATTGATATTCCCACATTATATAGCGGATGAGACCCTATGCGCCCCGCATAAGAGCGGATGACCCTATATAGCGTGATATCCCGCCTTGAAGCGGGATTAGTATTTTAAATTGTTGTGCTTACATCTGTGGATGTAGGGAAATAGGTTGGAGGGATCCAACTGGATTCCTCAAATGTTGAATTTATTTTATATTCATCAATGTAGTGTATGTGATAATCTATGATGGATTATACTGATTTTATTTGGAATCAAAATTATTAAATGCTATGGCTTGGTTGAATATATATATTGGTATTCTAGAAAATTGAAATATATCTAAAGTTGGGGTTTTTAAAGGGAATAAAAAGGGAAATTTTTAAGTAAAATAATTGTAGTAAATTCAAATAAATAAAAGAAATGAATAAGGGAAAGGGATAAAGGTTTGATGTTTAATCCGATATAATAAATTCAAGGAAGGAAAAAAAAAAGGTGTCACGACCCGAAATCCAGCATTCGAAAATCGACATCAAATACCTCACCTGTATTCGAACGCCAAAGATTCAAACATTGGACTCCAGTTCGGTGGAGCTTATAACAACATTAGATGAATACAATACAGCAGAAGCAAAAGATGATTTCATTGATAAACAACACATATACATTATGGATATAACATTTAATTACAATAATAATCACCATCATCAGAGTGCTATATACGTGATACAACAACAGAACAATAACACTACAGCGGAACAACAACAGGGCCTTCAAAAAGATTCCAACAAACTGCGACTTTGACAAGGTCTTCCAAAACACCAAAGACTCCAAACCAAAAGCTTCCAAAAACTTCAAAGACCAAAGGCTTCAAAAGACATCTAGAACCTAATCTACATTCCAACTTCGCTCCAGATCAACCTGCTTCTAGGCTGCCCGTATGGAAAATTATGGGCATGCAGAGTTTAGCAGGGAACAATAAACTTCGGGTCAGCCATGGGACTGGTCTGAGTAAACAAAAACAGCTGTTTGAACAAAAACAATTTAAAAGGAAATTCCTTCATGCTTTTGGAAAATGAAACTACCATAAGGCCTCCCGGCACACACACAATGCAATCGTACACTTGGGGGAGATTTCTCCTTATGACAGTCAAACAAGCTTGATACGTAAAAATCTTTTTGATATTATTATTAGTGCACAGAATGAAAACATTTTGAAAGTATAATACTAATCTTTGCCAGCATAGTGTATGAATATGCGCTTATATGTTTTTGTTTGATGATAATAAACATATATATTCATTTAAATGTATTTGGTAATGTACTATTTTTTTTCATAGATTAAATAAATATTTGTTGAATAAAATAAATTACACAGAATTTGAGTTCAAACAGAACAAGTTACACGGAATTTGAATTCAAACAGAAATTTTATTCAAACAAATATTTATTACAATCTTGAATAGTAGAAATTCAAGCTCTCACTATACATATACAATTTTGAATACATCACAATTCAATTTACATTAATAACCTCACTACATATCAGTCGCACTCGTATTTTGTCTTTAACTGCATTCCAGTTTGAATCCAGCATCTGAGAAATCTGCAAAAATATTCACTACCGCAGTAAAATTGAAAAAGAAATATTTTTGCAATATAAAATGAAATATGATTTTTGAAAATATGGTTTGCCTCAGTTATTTGGGTTGTTCGTCATCATTCAAACTTGAATTCATCACACACGAACAATGTGACATGCACAGTGTATCACTGTACATGCCACAAGGCTGTGCACATCGGTATACACTTGATAATGCTATAGGGACAGGTGAGCACAGGTCAAACCCAAATGAAAAGCCAGGTTCAACATACATGCAATATATTCAAAATCACGACATGAGCACAAGGTCAAACCCGAGTTTTTAAAACTGGGTTCAACACAAGGCTACATGAAGAATGCAAAGCTTTGACAAATCAAAAGTGCATCAAAGCCAGTTCAATGTAAATAGCAACAACAAAAAGGGACTGCAACAAACATGTATGCAGATCAGGTCCAGTGCCAACAAAGAATCAAGTCTCGACCAAACCAGTTGTAACATGGATATCACAAAACAAAATGAACACCATGATATTCAGCTCAGTGAAACGCAAGCAAGATTAACAAATGTAATGTTCAAGTGAAATGAAGAATGAAGCCGTAGTTAACAATGAAGACCACTATGCATTGAACAAAGAGCAACTGCGCCAAGACCAAACTACAATATCAAAGCAATAATATGGATTGATTCAGGTCAATGCAACATGACAATGAAAACTCGAGTCACAGTGCAGACCAATGAACCAAACTAAGCAATGGCACAGCACACATCAGTGACCATGCAACCTGACTCGAAGCAGTGCATAGTTAAACTCAAATGTGCAAGGTTAAAACAATGCAAAGCTCAAGTATAATGCTACAGACTCAATAGAACAACAATGCCACTGCAGATACAAACATGCACATTAACTACAAGCCCGAGTGAAACCAAACCAAACATGTCCAGTTACAAGCTACAAATACCAATGATACAAGAGAGGTAACAGCATGGTACAATGCATAAATGACTACAGAATATAAATGAGACTCGGTGGTGAATCAACAATCTCGGCAAACATCAACAAGTTAATGTATGCATCAGTGATCAAATATGAAGTACACAAGTACAAGATCAACACAACAGTCTCAAGTGACACAGTTGCAAACAACATGAATATCACAAGTAACAGTATGGTTAAATGTCACAAGCATGAACAATCCAGTATGGAAAATGAATGGAGCAATGAGCAAGTGCAACAAAATGGATGCAGCGATATCATATGTAAACAGTGAACAACAATGCAATGAAGACAATACTTGAAACCGAGTAAGTACAAGCTGATACATGATAAATCAGACAAGCTCAAAGTCAAAAACCAAGAAGTGTCGAAATCGTGAAAATATACAGAAATCAAGTGATAAAAATTCAAGAGCGTATGCAGTATTGACGAAGTCAAATATCAACACCGTGATGACCACGAAATTGATTCAAACCGTATCAATCAAGTAAGAATCGAACGCGTGAAAATCAAAGCCGTGAGCAACAAGTAGAAAGTATATCAGGAAAGCCGTGTGTATCAAGGGGTAAAAAATTAGGAAAGTGATGAAGTCACAAGTGAATACGAACGAATCAAGTGATTCGAATTCATATAAATACTGAACCAAAAATTTCATCATCGGCATCGAGTTTGAATTCGAAAATCACAAAAACACAAACAGAGAAACTACATACCGAATCAACAACTCGACCATCAGAGAACGAAAGGGTCCAAGCAATGCAAATCAGAGAACGAGTGAGCAAAAGCAACGCAAAACAGTGAATTAATCATCAGAGAACAACTGCGAGCAACGAGCAACACAAATCAGAGGAATCGATCATCAGAAAGCCCCAAATTTCACAGAAGAACGAAGCCCTAATTCGACAAAGGGATCGGCCGCAATTGTTTCAGAAAGAAGAATAAAGAGGCCGACATTTTTTCACAAGCCAAAAAGAAAAAAAGGATCGGGTTCAAGAATTAGTGGGCCGGCCTTCATTATAAAAAGGGGGTTTTAGTTTAGGGTTTAATTTTAAAGGGGTTTTTAGTTTTATTTTGAGAAAAAATTGTAGAGTCAAAGTTCGTATTTTAATTTTTGCTCCTGTTTTATTTTTGAAGTTGTTTTTTCTTTCCGAGTCAAAGAATTTGTAAATCACCACCTAGGTTGTAGGTAGTGTCAGATTGTCTAGTTAGAATTAGTTCAGTAAGCAGGGTGTGCGAGTTTGCAAAACTCTATAGGCGGAGCAGAGTTTGCGAGTAAGCGAAACTCTATAGGCGGAGCAGGGTGTGCGAGTAAGCGAAACACTATAGGCGGAGCAGGGTGTGCGAGTCTATGAGAGTGTTTGTGAGCGGAGCAAAAGGGTTTGTGAGTCTAGTAGAGTGTTTGTAAGAGGGATACTGTTTAATTCTAATAGAAATCTGGGAATGCAGCAGTAGGCAGGGGTTGCCGCAGCTGGGTAAATTTTGTGTGTGATTTACTTTTCAGCATATTTATTTCTGCAGTTTGTTTTTACGTTTAAATCGAGAAAATTTGCTATAACCCTATTCCCCCCCTCTAGGGTTAATCTAGATCCTACACATAGGTACTATTATACTATGCCTACTATAGCTACCATTTAAGAATGGCAGGTTATGCAAGTGAAATCGCAAAAGGGCTTGTATTGTGATTGGATGTCCAATAATGGCTAGGCTAAGGAACTTCCATTCCGAATGGGTATGCCGCTGGAGGGACTCCCCGAGAACCTAACCAGATCTCTGCCAACACAATGCCGGTTACCTCTGTAACTAGGTAACTACTGACACGAGTATGTCATCCCCCAGTCGTAAATGACCTTTATCCGAGGCCCCAACAACAACAACCAACAACCACATAAGTTAAGTACCTGGACTCCATACCAGAATACCACTTTTTATCCAGAAGGAAATGCACATACCTTAAGGGGCACTACCCCTGTAACCTTGCCACATCCTTCTTGTTTCAACCGTTACCAGGGTGTGAGGTTCGATGAAGTCTCGTCCTACAAAGCGACGCTTTTCACAAAAGTCATGCTTCGATCAACAAATGATCAGCACTCAGCATGCCACACTACCAAGTTGGGAGTATATCACTAATAACCATCAACTACATAACCTATGAGCTCGTACATCTCAGACAATGGTGTTAAGCGAAGAGAATAAATTCTCCGCTACCAAACAGAAATGTACTGATAGAAATCTGCTTTATATCTCAAAGTGTAATATCAGACATACAACCATACAAGTCCATCCTGGGTATGAATGGAACTGAAGGCACTTCGTCCAATAAAGGAAGAATCCCTTGCAAATTTGGGTATCCACAATCCCGATCAAACTCCCCATCATATATGGAGATCACTATACCGAAGTAACTCAGTGCAGAGATAATCGACAGGTAATCCTTTCGTTCTCGAAAGTACGCGGTCTTCAACCACCGTCTTCAAATGCACTCCCATTTCATCGTATCATTATTCGAAATAGGTTTTATGACTTAATGTCCTCTCCCAGCTCAACCGAATAATGAGATCTTATTTTAAAAAAACATGGATATATAAGTCACAAAGATTCGCTATTAAGACTCGATGTGGGTTTCGGATAACCATCTGGAATCCGACTCCCAGTCGCATCGAAATTCAAATGCTGCTTACGTGCCAGGTTTTTCACATTCACACAATAATATATCACAAATGTCACAGCTCAACACAAAGCAATTCATATCACAAAGTATCACAATCACATATCAGAGATATTAACCAATCCGAGGTATTCGATTATAATCAATCATCTATAAGCAAGATTAATTAATCGTGTGATTACAATTAATTAATCACATAATTATTTTCATTAATTATCCTTAATTAATGATTAATTACTCTTAATTATAAATTAATTAATCCTTAAATAATAATTAATTAACCTTAACCTTAATTATTTATTAATTAATTTTAATTATTAATTAATTAACCTTTAATCAATAATTAACTAACCCTTAATTATTCTTTAATTACTTATATTAAGTAATTATTCTTTAAGTAATCTACCTTTAATTACTTTCATTAATTAATAAATCTTTAATTACTTAAAAACTTAATTAATTAAAAGACAAATCATTTATCTTGATTAATTACTTAATTATCATTAAAAAATTAAATTAATAAACCTAGTAATTAATTAACACTGATACATAAATAACTTAAGATATTTAAGTTAATTAATAATTTAAAAAAATCTTCTTAATCAACTCTTTAATTACATTATTTATTTCAAATAATTTAAGAATTAATTTATAAATAATGTCACAAAATTAAATAAATTAAACTTAATTACTTTTGAATTAATTTACTTTTAAACTTTAAACAAAACAATTATTTAAAAGAAAAAGCTAAACATGTTTAAATTTGAATTTGGTTTAAAATTTGAAAATTGTTTTATACCAACCAGAGATCGACTCGAGCATTACTCCTAGCCAAAACCAAAATTCCCCGAGTCATTCCCGAGTAAAACCCCTCCCCTTTTCTTTTGTACTTTGTTTTTATTTTAAAAACTTAAAACCTCTTTAGCTCGTGCTGACCCACACGAATCCCCGGACCTAAACTCGAGCCAACAACAAAATTTCCCGAGGACAACTTCGAGCCTTCACCCTTCTTCCCAAACCACTACTTACCGACATAACCTAAAGCATATGCACATGCACCGGAGTTTTGGCTACCTCCGATCCAAGCTCCGACCATCGACAAGTCAGCGACGAACTCCCCGAGCCTCACGACCACCTAGATTTTCGAAACGACGGCGAACTTGAATTTTAGCTATTCCACACAACCTGGAGCTAACATGATCGTCAATGATTTGCCACGACCTGCCTCCTCAAGCCACCAGCGGCCACGAAATTCCGACCAAAGCTCCGTCTAAACCCTACGCTTTGATTCCTACCGTTGCGATCAACTTCGTTCCACTAACGATGATGCAACAATACAAATTCTGACCTTACATCGTCGTCTTGTCGTACCATGGCGCATTAGAATTTCACCGAGTATTTTTCTCAAACTCCCCGACCTCCATGCATGCTCCAACTTTGGTCACGAGATCCACCATGTCGTCGATCACCATAATTTACCCATAATGCCATTTTCGTTCATCCACGTATTTCTCACTCGATACACGATTAAAAATCTTGATTCCAATTTAAAAATTAACGTTTTCAAAAACATTTTAGGTTATATAATTAAATCAAATAATTAAGGGAATCAAATTTTTATCATGAATTGAGTTTCTGTGTTTTCTTGTCCCAAATTACATCCACTTGTTATTTATTTTTAAAAGCGTTTTTAAAATTAAGTTCTGGTGAATTCAAACACATTTTGTTTTAACATCACGATCTAACAAGAATTAGAAGAAGCGATTTGGGTTTTTGGACAAGTTTTTGAAACCTGAAACCAAACAGAGAGATAAATGCATGTACAACAGACATACACAGATCACTTATATATATATATATACACACACACACAAATGTAGGTATATTTCACAAATTTACTTTAAGTATTCATTACAAACATCAAGTTTTAAATCAGAGTTAGGTTTACTCACTAAATATCTAAAAAAAGAGAGCCTGGGAAAAAAATGTTTTTGCGTTTGAAAATCTGGAAATCTTGTTTTGGTTTTTGATCTGGTATTTGAAAACTGGTCTGACTTTGAACTGATTATTGTTTTAGTAATGATCCTTGTTTTGCTTAAGTTGTTGAAGTTGAAATCTTGCTCAGGTTGAAACTGAGGTTGTTGTTGAGCTTTGATGTTTTAGATGTACTCAGGCTTTAGCTTTGAAAAATTTGATTTAGGTTGTATATTTTGATTTCTTTGTTTTTCTGGTTGTATTTACAGGTTGTAGCTTGATCTTTTTATTTAGTTGAAGTTCTTTTGAAAATGAAAAGAAAATGAAGAGTGGAAGAAAGATGTATTTATAACCTTGAAATTATTATTTCTAAAAATAAAAAGAAAATTGAAAATTTTGACACTCGTCTTTGCATGAATTTTAATCTTAACACTTGTTAATTTTTTTGTTAAATTGATTACACTTGTTAATTTTTGTGTTAATAATTGAACATTTGTCTTTTTGAATTTTTTCATATGATTTTAAATTACATTTTCTAATTTTATAATTACACTTCCTTTGTTTTATTTATATATAATTTAAAAGAAAATGTTGTAAAACTAATTTAGACATTAATGAAAATCAAACATATATATTATTTCAAATCCAAATATTTTTTTAAAGCTATTTAAATTTGAATTTCAAATCACAATCTATTCATATGTATATATACATATATAAAATCAAACACTTATCTTATTTGTTTTTGAAAATTCAAATAAATTCACAATTAAATTCTAAAATTTTATATTAAATACTAAATTTAAATTTGGTTTAAAAACGGGATCGTTACAGATTCCCCTCTTAAGAAAATTTAATCTTCAAAATTTGAAAGAGAGAGAGAGCGAGAGAGAGAGAGAGAGAGAGAGAGAGATAAACAAAGAATATATGAATATAAAAAGATAGTGAAACGACTTACCCGATTAAACCAAAATATCAATTCTACAATTGGGATAGGACTTCTGCATGTTATCCTCTGTTTCCCAAGTACAGTCATTTGGATGACCACTCCATTGCACTTTTATCAATTTCACCACTTTATTTCTCGATTGCTTTTCATCTCGGTCAAATATCTTCAACGGTTCCCTTTTTACTGCTAGGTTGGGAGTTATTTCCAAATCCTGCTAGGCTGCTTCCTTAATAACATGATCAGGATCGTGCACATATTTCTGAAGGTGTAAAACATGAAGCACGTTATGTATGCCGGATAGCCAATTAGGTAACTGCACTCGATAAGCCAAAGGACCAATTGGGTAACTGCACTCGATATCGTGGTTCCATCTTACCAATCTTTCCAAATCTCAACACTCCATGCATTGGAGACACTTTTAAGAAAACAGAATCTCCAACTTGAAACTCTAGAGTTCTCCTTCTGTGGTGGGCATAACTTTTCTGTCGACTTTGAGCAGTTTTCAATTTCTTCTGAATAAAATCAACTTTCTCAGTAGCTTCCTTTATCATATTTGGTCCAAGAACAAGTCTATCACCTGTCTCAATCCAACACGCAGGTGATCTACATGGACGACCATATAATGCTTCGAAAGGAGCCATCCTAATACTGGCATGACAACTATTATTATATGAAAATTCAACCAGATGCAAATGGTCCTCCCATGAACCGCCAAAGTCAAGAATACAAGCATGTAACAGATCTTTCAAGATTCGATTTATTCTTTCCGTTTGCCCATCAGACTACGGGTGGTAAGCAGTACTGAAATTCAAATTGATTCCAAGCGCAGCTTGAAATGCTTCCCAAAATCTGCTAGTGAAGATCGGGTCACGATCACTCACTATACTTCTTGGTATACCATGGAGACGAACAATCTCTTTCACATACAATTCTGTCAAACTCGTTGCCGTTCGGGTGAATTTTACTAGGATAAAATGGGCAGTCTTGGTCAGACGATCCACAATAACCCAAATCGCCTCGTTCCCCTTTCGAGTTCATGGCAACCCATCTATGAAATCCATAGATACTTGGTTCCATTTTCACTTAGGCACTTCCAACGGTTGAAGTAAACCCGTCATCTTCTTTTGATCACTTTTGATTTGTTGTCAAGTTGCACAACGACTGACATAAATGGATATATCCCTCTTCATTGTTTTCCACCATAAAGTCCTTTTAATATCACGATACATCTTATTAATCCCTGGATGGATACTATGTTTGGACTTGTGACACTCATCCAAAGCTTCACGTTTAGATCTAGGATGTCTGGGACACACATCCTGCCTTTCAGTCTTACAATTCTATTCTTATCGACTTCAAAACTGGAATCTTCACCATGATGAATTCTCCTATAAATTTCTAGAAGAAACTTGTCTTCTTTTTTCTTACCTGAGATTTTCTATAGAAGAGTAGGAGTGACAACAAGATAAGCAAGAATAGCATTTCTTATACTCAAAGCATCGGCTACTACGTTGGCTTTTCTAGGCATATACAGAATATCCAGGTCATATGACGCTAGGAATTCCAACCAACATTGCTGCCTCAGATTCAAATCCTTCTGGGTAAAGAGATACTTCAAAGATTTTTGGTCGGTGAATAATTCAAATTTTTCGCCTAAAATAAGGAGGGTTTATTAAGTGTATACATTAAGTTAAGTTGAACTTTTGAATTTTCAGGAAAGCTGAAAGAGATTCTTACCCAGAAGATAATGACGTCAGATTTTCAAAGCAAAATAACAGCCAAGAGCTCAAGATCGTGGGTCGGATAGTTTTTCTCATGTGGTCGTAATTGTCTACGCGCGTAGGCAATCACTCTACCCTCCTGCATTAGAACAGCACCCAGACCTTCACCACAAGCGTCTGTATAAACAGATAAACCTTGATTCCCGTTAATAATAGCAAGAACGGAAGCGGTGGTCAACCTTCTCTTTAACTCCTGGAGCGCTTCCTTGCATTTCGGAGTCCAATCAAATTTAGCATTCTTCATAGTCAGCTTAGTCAATGGAATGGCTAACTTGGAAAAATCCTGGACAAATTTTCGGTAATATCCAGCTAATCCCAAAAAATTTCGTACTTCCTTCGGAGTTGTGGGTTGCTTCCAATCTAGGATAGCAGAAACCATGCCAGGGTCTACAGAAATTCCCTCTTCGGTAACAATATGTCCAAGAAATCTAACTTCCTTGACCCAAAAATGACATTTAAAAATTTGGCAAATAGTGTTCTTTCTCAATATTTCCAAAATAATTCTCAAGTGCTCGGCATGTTCTTCTTCAGTTTTGGAGTAGATTAGAATATCATCAATAAACACAAGAACGGATTTATTCAACACTTCTCAGAATACTCGGGTCATTAAATCTATGAAATATGCGAGGGCATTGGTTAGTCCGAAAGGCATAACTAACCATTCGTAGAATGTGTCAGGACCCCTGAAAGTAGTTTAATGGATAGGGTCTTCGACAATTCTTAATTGATGGAATCCTTGGGCTAGATCCATCATTGAAAAGAATCGAGCGCCATGCAACTGATCGAACGGGTCGTCGATTCTAGGCAAAGGAAATTTATTTTTCAGAGTTAATTTCTTGAGATCGTGGTAGTCCACGCACAATCTCAGAGATCCGTCAGACTTGGCCACGAATACCACAGCTGAACCCCAATTGGAATAACTGGGACGTATTAATCATTTTTCCAGCAAATCTCGGGTTCGCTTGACTAGTTTTATTCTTTCTCTTGGTGCCATCCTATGACTTGCATGAACAGCATGACTAGTATTGGGAACCAAGTTGATTCTGAATTCAATTTCCCTGTGCGGAGGTAAAGATTTAACCTCTTTGAATACGTCTGGAAGTTCTTGGACAATAGGTATGGACTCTAAACTTGGGTCGGGATACCACAAAGTATACATCGGCTTATCTCTCTTTGGGCTCATATCATCATAAGAAATTTTGATAAAATTCCCAAATTTAGTTCTAACCGAAATCGTTTGATTGTTACAATCTCATTTAGCTTCGTATTTCGTTAACTAATTCAATCCGAGTAAGATTTCAAATTCATTAAAGTCGAGAACGAAAAGGTTGATAGGAAATTGATGACAAGAATACGAGATAGGAACCTTCCTACAATGTAGACAAAGATTTGTAGGGCCACCAACCGGATTCTTTACGCAAATGGGCTCGTCGACAAATTCGGGTTCATGTTTTAATTCAGTTACGGTTTTGTCGGGAAATAAAGCTATGTGTGGCTCCCGTGTCGAACAGAACTGTAATAACTTTATCATAAATAAGAAGTTTACCTTCCAAAACTCCTTTCCCTTTATCCTCATTTGAAGTTGAGGGGTCATCTTTGATTGCATACACCTTCGCTACTTGAGCCTACTTCATAGCCGGGCATTCTTTAACTACGTGTCCAGGCTCTAGCTCCTTGACTTGTCTTCATAGTTTGTCTTTCTTTCCTTATTTATTGGGTTTTCTGCAACTGTTTGAATAATGGACTTTCTCTAGACAGTTGAAACAAGTAACGTCCTTCACCTGGTTCTCCTGATTATTCTTCTTCTCCTTGCCTTGCCATGGTTTCTTCCCACCAAATTTCCTTTTCTTCTAATTCGGATTGCTTCCACTTCGTTTCTTTTCCTATAAAACTTCTTTTTTATCCAAGATAGCGTATCATCTGTAACCCATATCTATCAGATCAGAAAAAGATTCCTTCACGTGGTCCGTCATTCTCTCATGGAATTTCTTGTTCATTCCTCTGATAAATCTTTCATTCTTCTTCAGGGGGGTGTTCACCAACTCTGGACCAAATCAAGATAGATCGTTAAAATTGTTCAAGTATTCGTCAAAAGATAGACTCCCCTACTTCAAGTAGTAAACTCTTGGCACATCCTGGAGATACCAGCATACAATATATAATGTTTGCTCAAACACTTCTTTGAACTAATCCCAAGTAAATTCATCATTCAACTCAGCCAATGTAATAGTCTCCCACCATGCTAAAGCCTCTTCCTGGAGCTGCAAAGAAGCTATCAACCTCATTTGATCATCTTCCAACTTTAGTCCTTTGAAAATCCTTTCGCACGATCGTATCCAGGCTTGTACTTCGATAATGGGCTCCTTGCCTATGAATGGCTTCCCTCCGAGCCTTGCAAAACTTCGATATAAATCAGCCAGATTCGGTTGAGGTTAAGTGGGAATAGCTACTTCCATTGTTGCAGGGCCTTGACCAGTTGTAGTGGTACTTCCCCATCCCCTACCTCGTCCTCTTCTCGCGCTCACTCTCACTATCTGTAAATAGTAAGAAAACTTGATTTAGGCATACGGACAAGATATCTTAGGGATATACTCATTCTAGGGTATTTCTAACCCTATCTTTAATTAGTCACCTAATGTGTTATACTCCAAAGCTAAAGTTCTTAATCAACCTTTATCTCTGATACCACTTTCCATGACCTAAAATCCATCATTCAAAAATCGACATCAAATACCTCATCTGTATTTGAATGCCAGAGATTCAAACGTCGGACCCCGGTTCGGTGGAGCTTATAACAAGACTAGATGAATACAACACAGCGGAAACAAAATATGATTTCATTGGTAAACAACACAGATACAATATGGATATAACATTTGATTACAACAATAACCACCATCATCGGAGTGCTATATACATGATACAACAACAAAACAATAACACTACAACGGAACAACAACAAGGTCTTCAAAAAAATTCAAACATACTGTGACTTTGATAAGGTCTTCTAAAACTCCAAAGACTACAAACCAAAAGCTTCCAAAAACTTTAAAGATCAAAGGCTTCAAAAGGCACCTAGATCCAAATCTACATTCCAACTTCGCTCCAGATCACGGATAACCTGCTTCTAGGCTGCCCGTGTGGAAAATTATGGGCACCCAGAGTTTAGGAAGCGAATAATAAACTCCGGGTCGGTCATGGGACTAATATAAGTAAACAAAAGCAGTTGTTTGAACAAAAACAGTTTAAAAAGAAATTCATTCATGCTTTTGGAAAATGAAACTACCATAAGGCCTCTCGGTGCACATTTAATGCAATCGCACACTTGGGGGTGATTTCTCCTTATGATAGTCAAACATGCTTGATACATAAAAATCTTTTTGATATTATTATTAGTGCATAGTATGTTCGAAAGTATAATATTAATCTTAGCCAGCAAATGTACCATTATACTATGCCTACTATAGCTACCGTTTAAGAATGGCAGGTTATACAACTGAAGTCGTAAAGGGCTCGTATTGAATGATTGGATTTCCAACAATGGCAATGCTAAGGAACTTCCTTTCCGAATGGGTACGCCTCTGGAGGGACGCCCCGAGAACCTAACTGGATCTCTGCCAACACAAGGTCGGGTTACCTCTATAACTAGGTAAGTACTGACATGAGTATGCCATCCCTCGGTCGTAATCGACCATTATCCGAGGACCTAACAACAACAACCAACAACCACATAAGTTAAGTACCTGGACTCCATACCAGAATAGCCATTTTTATCCAGAAGGAAATGCACATACCCTAAAGAGCACTACCCCCGTAACCTTGCCGCATCCTTCCCGTTTCAACCATTATCGGTGTGTGAGGTTCGATGAAGTCTTGTCCCACAAAGCAACGCTTTTCACAAAAGCCATGCTTCGATCAACAAATGATCAGCACTCAGCATGCCACACTGCCATGTTGGGAGTATATCACTGATAACTATCAACTACATAACCTCTGAGCTCGTACATCTTAGAGAAGGGTCTTAAGCCAAGAGAATAAATTCTTCGCCACTAAACAGAAATGTATTTGATAGAAATCAGCTTTATATCTCGAAGTGTAACGTTAGATATACAACCATATAAGTCCATCCTGGGTCTGAGTGGAACCTAAGGCACTTCGTCCAATAAAGGAAGAAGCCCTTGCAAATCCGGGTATCCACAGACCAGACCGGACTCCGCATCACATATTGATACCTCTATACCAGAGCAACAAAGTGAAGAGACAATCGACAGGTGATCCTTTCGTTCTCGAAAATACCCAGTCTTTAACCACCGTCCCTAAATGCACTCCCATTTCGTCGTATCATCATTCGGAATGGGTTTTATGACTTATTGTCCTATCCCGGCTCAACCGAATAATGAGCGCTTATTTTAAAAACATGTGAATATATAAGTCACAAACATTCACCATTAAGATTTGATGTGGGTTTCGGATAACCATCTGGAATCCGACTCCCGGTCGCATCAAAATTCAAATGTCGTTTAACAGGCCTGGTTTTTCACATTCACATAGTAATATATCACAAATGTCACTGCCAAGATAAAGCAATTCATATCGCAAAGCATCACAATCACATATCAGAGATATTAACCAATCCAAGGTATCCAATAATAATCAATCATCTATAAGCAAGATTAATTAATCGTTTGATTATATTTAATTAATCACATAATTATTTTTATTAATTATCCTTAATTAATGATTAACTATTCTTAATTATAAATTAATTAATCCTTAATTATTAATAATTAACCTTAGTTATTTTTTAATTAATTTTAAATATTAATTAATTAACCTTTAATCAATAATTTATTAACCCTTAATTATTCTTTAATTACTTATATTAAGTAATTATTCTTTAAGTAATCTACCTTTATTTACTTTCATTAATTAATAAATCTTTAATTACTTATAAACTTAATTAATTAAAAGATAAATCATTTATATTGATTAATAACTTAATTATCATTAAAATCTTTAAATTAATAAACCTCGTAATTAATTAACACTAATACATAAATTAACTCAAGATATTTAAGTTAATTAATACTTTAAAAAAATATCATCTTAATCAACTCTTTAATTACATTATTTATTTAAAATAATTTAAGAATTAATTTATAAAAAATGTCATAAAATTAAATAAATTAAACTTACTTACTTTTGAAATAATTTACTTTTAAACTTTAAATAAAACAAGTATTTAAAAGAATAAGCTAAACATGTTTAAATTTGAATTTTGTTTAAAATTTGAAATCTGTTTTATATCAACCCGAGATCGACTCGAGCATTACCCCGAGCCAAAACCAAAATTCCTCGAGTCATTCCCAAGTAAAACCCCTCCCCTTTTCTTTTGTACTTTGTTTTTATTTTAAAAACTTAAAACCTCTTTAGCTCGTACTAGCCCACACGAATCCCCGGACCAAAACTCGAGCAAGCAATAAAATTTCCCGAGGACAACTTCGAGTCTCCACCCTTCTTCCCAAACCACAACTTAATGACACAACCTAAAGCATGTGTATGTGCACCAGAGTTCTGGCCACCTCCGATCCATGCTCCGACCATCGACAAGCCAACAACGACCTCCCCGAGCCTCACGACTACCTAGATTTTTGAAACGACGGCGAACTTGAATTTTAGCTATTCGACACAACATGGAGCCAAAACCATCGTCAAAGATTTGCCTCGACCTACCGCCTCAAGCCACCAGCAACCACCAAATTCTAACTAAAGCTCTGTCTTAACCCTACGCTTCGATTCCCACCGGTGCGATCAATTCCGGCCCACTAATGATGATGCAGCAATACAAATTCCGACCTCGACCAAAGATGTGTTTGAAACCCTACATCGCCGCCGTGTCGTCGCCATAGTGCATTGGAATTTCATTGAGTATTTTTCTCAAACTCCCTGACCTCCAAGCATGCTCCAGCTTCGATCACGAGATCCACCATGTCGCTGATCACCAGAATTTACCCAAAATGCGATTTCCATTCATCTACGTATTTCTCACTCGAGACATAATTAAAAATCTTGATTCCAAATTAAAAATCAACGTTTTCAAAAACATTTTAGGTTATATAATTAAATCAAATAATTAAGGGAATCAAATTTTTATCATGAACTGAATTTGTTGTGTTTTCTTGCCCTAGCTTACATCCACTTGTTATTTATTTTTAAAAGCATTTTTAAAATTAAGTTCTGGTGAAATCAAACACATTTTATTTTAACATCATGACCTAACAAGAATTAGAAGAAGAGATTTGGGTTTTTGGACATGTTTTTGAAACATGGACCCAAACAGAGAAATAATTGCCCGCATAACAGACATACACATATCACTTATATGTGCATACATACATGCAGGTATATTTCACAAATTTACTTCAAGAATTCATCACAAACATCAAGTTTTAAATCAGACTAAAGTTAGGTTTACTCACCAAATATCTGAAAAAAGAGAGACTTGGAAAAAAATGTTTTTGCTTTTGAAAATATGGAAATCTTGTTTTGGTTTTTGATTTGGTATATGAAACCGATCCGACTTTGAACTAATTATTGTTTTAGTGATGATCCTTCCTTTGCTTAAGTTGCTGAAGTTGAAATCTTTCTCAGGTTGAAACTGAGGTTGTTGTTGAGCTTTGATGTTTTAGATGATCTCAGGCTTTAGCTTTGAAAATTTTGATAGAGGTTGTATATTTTGATTTCTTTGTTTTTCTGGTTTGAGTTACAGGTTGTAGCTTGATCTTTTTTTAGTTGAAGTTCTTTTGAAAATGAAAAGAAAATGAAGAGTGGAAGATAGATGTATTTATAACCTTGAAATTATTAATTCTAAAAATAAAAATTAAATAGAAAATTTTGACTCGTCTTTGCGTGAATTTTAATCTTAACACTTGTTAATTTTTTTGTTAAATTGATTGCACTTGTTAATTTTATGTGTTAATAATTGAACACTAGTCTTTTTGAATTTTTTTATATAATTTTAAATTATATTTTCTAATTTTATAATTACATTTCCTTCGTTTTATTAATATATAATTCAAAAGAAAATGTTTTAAAACTAGTTTATCAATTAATAAAAACCATACATATATATTATTTCAAATCCAAATATTTTTAAAAATATTTAAATTTGAATTTCAAATTCAAATTTTAAATCATAGTCTATTCATATATATACACACAATATATATAAAATCAGACATTTATCTTATTTGTTTTTGAAAATCCAAACAAATTCATAATTAAATTCTAAAATTTATATTAATGACTAAATTTAAATTTAGTTTAAAAATGGGATCGTTACAATAAGGGTTTTGAATAAGTGGGAAAAGGGATTTTATTTAAAATAAGGACTTAAGCAATATTTTTAGTATGAAGAAATATATTTTTAAAATTCAAGGTTTGAATGAGTTTTGGAAAACTAAAAGAAGAATTTTGAAAGAAAGTATGAAATTTATATCTTCTGTTTTAAATAAGATTTTAAATCATATTTAAGAAGTGAATCTGGCTTTAATGGATTTTGAAATAAACTTTGAATAAATCAAGAGATAAATTCTATGAGGAATTTAATTTAGAGAATCTATTTTAAAATCAATTAAGTGATTTGAAACAGTATTTCCAAAGAGAATGCGATTATGGAATTTATAACAGGGTTTATAAATAAAGTGAAATATTTATCAGAGGATAATTTGAAAGTACAAATTCAGGATGGGAATTTATAAAGGAATCGGTAATTTGTTTTAAAAATAAATAGTGGTTTATTTTTAAAGATGTAGAAAGGAAAGTGTATTTCCCTAAATAGCAAAGAATATTTTTAGAGGAAGATTTCCAAGTATAAGTGAGTGGTTTTAAAGTGGTTTTAACAAAATATTTTAGAAAATTATTATTTGGTGGTTTTAAATTTTTAAAAGTAAATATTTATAAAGCTAATTATATAAGTAAATTATTTTAAAAGTATTAACTAGTACTATTAATTACAGATAATTATTTTATATTTATACCATGTAGAATAACTTTTATTTTAAAATTAGTTTGGGTTAAGTTTTACATGAGAAGTTATTATAAAGTTTCATAACTGGTATTTTAAATAAAGTGTTTAAGTAGTTTTTATATTAAATGTTTTAAAATATATATTTTGGATAAAGTGATTTAAATTATTTTAAAAATATAAGTATTAAGACTTGGTGAATTACAGTGGAAATAAACAACATTGGAATTGATTCCGCGAGAGAAAAGGGTGATTTGAAAACTATTTTCAAAGAGTTGAAGTATATAAAGATATATTGCGAAGATATTCTGAATAAATGATTTGGAAAATTATTAAGGTATGATGACTTTTTGTGTATGTTATTTGATAATTAAATAACCAACTATCAATATTGGCCAATGCGCTTATCGTTTCGAAGAGACTGGGATCGGGATTAATTTCCCGAAAACCACTTCGATCCGGTATGAACGTTTTCATGAGGTAGACAAGAGCTTGGAGTCGAAGATGGAGCAGTGAAGTGCAAGGGCTAATTGCTACTAATCCTGAGGGTGGTTCCAAAATGGATGTAGTAGAAGTAGTGCCTTCAATTTCGTTCGGACGCGGAACGAACTTGTATAGACGAACGCTATCAGTACATCGTCAGGAAGATGGTGAGCATTCTAAGTGAATGTGTTCTAAAAAGGTAACACACAGCCTCGAGCCTGATCAAGCAGGAATGGCTAAAACAAGGGAGGTGCACGTAAGGCTAAGTGGCTAGCAACCAATTATGGTAAGATCATCCCTCGCTAGATGTCCCTTTTATTCGGCTATGTGGGCGGTTGCTGATCCCAACCGCGGGGTGATCTTGTTCGGACTATCCAGTAAGGGTAAGCCCTGTTCTTGTGTTTTACGGGATCAGGGTGGATCTCGGTACGGTGATCTAGACCACATACTATGACGGGCGGTACCCTAGTAGCCCTGCCATTGTATGGAATCCAATCTCCACTAAGCGCATGTACGGTTTTGATTGTGCCTACCTATGCTGGAACGTGAGATGCAAGAATTTCAGCTAGATTTTATTTTACTTTCAATAAAAACTATTATAATATCAGACGGATTTGATGAAAATGTTTTGGTTGTCATAAGGTAAAGACCCGGCATGTTTATTTGTGGCATGGTCCTATGAGATACCTTTGATTTTAAATTATTTTACAAACTTTAATAATCCAATTGAGTGTGTTTTCTCATGCTGGTTTTCCAAACTGACTCGGTTATTACTTCACTATAATGCTCGGGTCAGACCGAGTATTATAGATAAAGGAAAGGATGCTGTGAAGCTCAAGAGATGAGTTGGATGGCGAGACGTATCACACGTACTTGATGTATTATCCGGTGTGTATGGTTTGCTGCATGATAAGTTTCTGTGTGGACAAGTTATCAAACTGTCCAGTATTGAGTTTTTGTTTGATGATGTACTCTGATAATGTAATATATAACACAAATGTAGTTTCTTTCTATAAAGACCTGTTAATATCTATTATATATCGCTGCGATTGTGAGATTCTGATATTGTTTCATTTTTTTCTCTTCTACCTCCTTCTTCCCTTACGGACAGGTTTTCCGACACTTGATTATTCGGCATTTGGTACACTGGACGTATTGATGTTGATTTTCAGGCGTCGAAAAATCGGGTCGTTAGATTTGGTATCAAAGCTGAAGGTTAAGCAAGAACCTTGGCTCTGGTGGGGATTACTCATTAGAATAGAATCCTTCGTACTCTAAAATGAGTTTGCGTGTATTATTAGATATGAGCATGTATTTGTTAGTGCATATAAAAAAATTATATTGTGTTGACTTATCGGCTGAGTATTTATGGATTCTAGTCGATACATGGGACGTCATGTCATCGATAGGGGCTTCTAAACTCTTAAACAGGATAAACCAAAACAGTATTGTTTTAAAATAGGGTAAATGAAATAATTTTACCCAAATTATTTTTGTATATAAAAGAAATAATATTTCGTAAATTATTATATTTATATATGGTTGCTTGGTTGTTAGGAAGTGATAATATTAAATTATTATCATTGTTGTGTGGAAATTGAACTAGGGATTAAAATTATAACCAAAGGTTAAGGAACAAATTTATATAACAAAATGGGATTTGTGAATATGATTATAAATATGATTTATAATTGAAAATGAAATAAAAATTCTAGTGTAATATTTGAATATGAATTGAAAGGATTTGGAATTCGAAATTTTGGAAATTATATTTCTATGAGTTTAAAAATGATTTTCAAAGGTTTTTGAGAAATAATGGTGATATTATTTCAAAAATATTTTTTAATTGGATTTGAAACCTAGTGAGTTTTGGGACTTAAAAATATTTGAAAATATTTTAAAGGAATAAAGCACTGAACTCTTTTCGGTCGTTGGTAAATAACTTCGATGATGACTGCAGCATCATTGATGTTCATTTTCGAGTTTCCAGGAGAGGAATTGCTACATAAATGTTTTAAACTGGAGTTGCTTGCAAAACTGGGCTTGGTTTTGAAATTCAAAGGATACCTTGATATACAAATGAATTATGTATACAATTGATTTCAAAAATGATTTTAAAATGTTAATTAATTGTTTAAAAGACTCTGGAACCTTATTTAAAATGTTTACGAAAATATAAATGGACTGATATCTAGTAAGATTTGAAATTTTCTAGAATAGAAAATTTTAACTTGAAGAAAAGTTAAAAATTTGAAGTAAGTAAGAAAACGAAATAAGTTAGAATGTAAGCCAATTAAACGAAGTAAATTTAAAGGAGTTAGCAAATGGAATTTAAATAAGTGGAAAATTTATAGTAGTTAAAAATTTGAATTAAAATTGAAATGTAACTGAATCAAATTAAATAAAAGTGAATTTGAGGAAAAAGTCCAAGTAGACTAAATGGAATGGTTATTGAAATAAAATTTATTAAGTTGAAAATAAATTTGTGAATGAATAGGTTAATTTAAAATTTGTAAATAAATGGAAAATTAGTCAAGTGGACTAATCAAAACAAAGGATTGAAAATAAAATTAATAAGTAAACTAATTAATTTAAATAGGTAAGCAAATGAATTGTAATTGAATGTTGAAATGATACTTAATTTAAATTGTGTAAAGTGAAGTGTAGAATTAGTTCGAAGTAGACTAAAGATAATAATGTTTTGGAAATAAAAAGTGGTTGAGATATGAATAAATTAGTAAGTGGAACTAATTAAAGAATGGTTAGTTAAATATGGTTCAAGATAAGGTGAATAGAATTCAATATTTAAAATTAGAGGGTTAATTGAATTCAAATGGAACTGAAAATGCAAAGTTGAATGAAAATGGATATATAACTTCAGTAGTAAAGAGAAAATAAATATTAAAGTGTAAAATATTTATATAGAACTTAAGAAATGGATGGTAAATTCTTAAGTAAAATCGAAATTGAGAAATATACCAAGTAAAAATGTGAATAAAGGTGTAATAAGGGTGTGTGTAATGATAATTGTGAATAAGTGTGTAACAGTAACGGATTTTCGTTCTTCGAAAATTCAACATCGATACTCACTTTATCGACTGCCGAGAAATCGAAGGCCGAAAACACGGAATGTTATGGGTTTTAAAAAGAATTTAAGAAAAGAAAGAAGAGAGAAAAAGGTAGAAGATAGAGGGAAAAGAAGATAGAAAATTTAGAAATAGAAAGAAAAAGAGAATAGAGAAAAAGGAGAAAAACAGAAGAAAATAGGACGGGACAGAAAACAACAGAACAACATCAGAATCTCACAATTCGCAGCGGAACAACATATAATAATGAATGAATAATCTTTAAACAAAGAACTATCAGTTATTACATATTATACATTTCATTACATCATATCATCAGAGTATACAACATCAACAACAAACAGTGCAGCGGAAAAAGAAATACTGTATAGCTAGTAATACGCCATGCCATCCAGCTTGCCTCCAGCAACTCCAGAATATCCAGAATATCCTGATAAACCTAACTCTTGACTGCCCGTGTGGAAATTGGTGGGCACCCAGAGTTTAGGAAGGAAAACAATAAACTCCGAGTCAGTCATGTGACTGGTGTGAGAACTCAAAACAGTTTATTTAACTTTAAAATCAAAATAGAGGAATATTTTAAATCAATTCGCAATGCTTTTAAAAATGAGACTACCATAAGGCCTCCCGCACACACACACAATGCAAACGCAGAATCGGAGGAGATTTCTCCTTATGATAGTCAAAGATGCTTGATACGCATTTAAAATAATATTTGATATTATTACTAGTGCATAGTATAGAGAAAATTTCATTTCAAAAGTAGAATATAAATCTTAGCCAACATACGACCATTATCGTATGCCTACTATAGCTAACCATGTTCAATAGCAGGTTACCGCCACATTCCATGGCAGGTTATACAACTAAAACCGTACAAGTCACGTATTGTTTCTTTGGATTTCCAACAAATGGTCAGGCCAAGGAACTTCCCATTGCCACATGAGAATGCCTCTGGATGGACATCCCCGAGAACCAAACCGGATCTCTACCAACACAAGGCCGGGTTACTCCTAACTGAGTAACAACTGACCGAATATGCCATCCCTCGGTCCTTTGGGACCTTTATCAACCGAGCGCTCGTAATCAATTCACACAATCATAAAGTGTTTTCAACATGAGTAAGTATCTGGGCTCCATACCATGATACCACCCTTTTCCAGAAGGAAATGGACACATCCTAAAGGGTGCTACCCCTCATAACCTTGCTGCTTCTTTCCTGTTTTGACCATTCACGGGGTGTGAGGCTCGACGAAGTCACGTCCACAAAAACATACTTTATACAAAAGCCATGCTTTGGGTCAACAAATGATCAACACAATGATCACAAGGATAGACGATCAAATAAACGATCCTATCACAAATAATCAACACAATGATCATTTCAGCATCACTCAGCATGTCACATTACCAAATTGGGAATATATCGCTGATAACTTCAACTATATAACCTTTGAGCTCGTACGTCTCAAAGAAGGGTGTTAAGCAAAGAATAAATTCTCCGCCACCAACAGAAATATATTTGAAAGAAATCGGCTTTATATCTCAACTTGTAATGTCAGACATACAATCCATACAAGTCTGTTCCGGGATCGAACAAAACCGAAGGCACTTACAAAGAAGTCCTTGCAATCCGGATATTCACAATCCTGATCGGATTTCCCATCACTATGGGAGTTTCTATACCGGCGCGACTCGGTGCAGAAACAATCGATAGGTCATCCTATCGCTCTCGCAAATACCGGTCTTCAACACCGATCTTCAAATGCAATTCACAACGACGTATCACATATTCGGAATGGGTTATACGACCCCATGGTCCTTTCCCGGTTAACCCGAATAGTGAGCGCTTATTCAAAAATAAGTGTGCATTCAAATTCAAACAAATCACATCAAATACCCATTCAAAGGGAAATATTGATAGTCGGCTATTGAACTATCAATGGATATGCATACATCACCAGATTCCAAATAATTTTCCAAATTATTTATTTTCCAAAATATCTTTACAAGATATATAATTTCAATACTTCAAAAATAAATCAATATTTATTTTCAAACAAATTCCACTTTTCATTTATAAATTCCATAATTAATTTATATTTCAAAATATCCATGCATATACGATTTCAATTCTTCATTTCAATTTATCTTCAAAAAGATAAATTCTAATTATTCATTTCATATTGGAAAACAATTCCATACTTATTTATTCATAAGTAATTCACAAACCTATTTATTTTCAACACTTAGAAAATATTCAATATACTTAAATCGAATTAAGTATATATTTCATTCTTTAAGAAAATCATTCTCTTAAACATATTTATTTGGGCCAAAACGAATGTTACGTAAAACATCGTTACGACAACCCAAAATCACTAGTATAGGGATTCGAAATTAAAATAGATATATAAATCCTAATACTATTCAAAACATTTCCTTTCGTAAATCATTTACTATAACAACAGTGTTATAGTCCACCATTTCCTTTTATTTCTCGAAACATCTATTTCAACAATAAATGTTGAAATCTATGGTTTCGAATCTCAACACCTTTAAAACATCGTTAGATCTTTTTAATTCTGTTTAAAATATCACATTCTAAAACATTTCCTTTAACGTGTTATTCACTATTCAAAAATCGTGAACATACTTCGTTAACAAATTTCATCCTTTTATTCAATCTATTTTAAAGGATTATTCACCATTCAAAAATGTGAATATAACTCCATTAATAGGTTATAACAATTAACTTATCAAAATAAGTCGTTTGCGAATTTATAAAACAACGTTTATAAATTCCATTTCTATTTATTTCATAACAACTTCCTTTATAAATCTTCTTTATTTACCTATTCGATTTATAATCTTAATTATAAACCAAAAGTCCAAATTATAAGTCAAACACTTATAATTTATTTATTTGCAAAAATCGTTCCTTTGAACTGTACAAATTTTATAAACCTATTGTTTATAAAATTCCATTTATAACTTCACCGTTATATAATTCTATAAATTTCCTTCATTGATGAAATTCATTTACAAATCATTCAAACACTTATAAAACTCGTTTTATAATGTCAATATTTCAATTTATAAATATCCATTTATAAATCTCTTAATATAAATCAGTTTATATTATTCTTTAAAACGTCTTTAAATTCCTTTAAAATTTCACCACTTCGATTTATAAAATAATCAAATTTTATAAATCCTATATTTAAACTTTTATAATATATTCAAAAATCCAATCTAAACTATTTTATAAAATCTTTAGTTCATATTTCTCAAAAATCAGCTTTTAACTGTATTTCTCAAAAATTATAATTTTTATAACTTTAAAAATTATAACGTTCATTTATTTATAATGGATCAATTCCAAAAATATTTTATCTTTTCAAAAATCACTTTTAAAAACATTTTAAAATCCCAAAATCTGGGTCCAATGATGCTACACACCAAATAGTCAATCACGACTACAACGATATCATATATCAATATGAAAATCCATCAAATATCAAAATATTTGAAATCAAATAAAAACTGTTGAGGAATCCAGTTGGATCCCTCCAACCTGTTTTCCTACATCCAAAAACATTAGCACAATACCAATTTCGCTCCAGTACGAAATTATCGCGGTACATGTTTTTAATAAATATTATCCGCTTACTAACGGCGTAATAGGGTCTCATCCGCTAAACAAAAAAATGCGGGAAATCAACAACTGCAATATATACATATGCCAATATATATATATTGATATTATATATAATACCAATTTCACTGTTTATGAAATATTCGCGGTATATGTTTTTATTAAATAACATCCGCTTACTAACGGCGTATAATGTCTATTTTAACAATCAATAGATAATAATCATCATTCAAACATGCATTCAAATATTTTAAATCTAACTATTTAAAATAAAATCGAAACTGATTCGATTGAGTGAGAAATTCTCACCTTGGTTTTAATTTCCGTTTTAGCTTTTATTTCGAATAAAATTAAACGCGCGTTTAATTTTACCCGAAATTCTCACTAACTCCAAACGACTCCAAACCAACTCCATCGCGTAGTGCTCGTCCATACGATTCCAACGCAACTGAGTTTGCATTTTTTCGACCTCGTATGAAAAAGTTATGAATTTATGAAGTTTGTACACGATTTTATAACTATAATTACAACATAACTCTAAAAATTTAATACCCTAACATGCCACAGCCCTTGGATCCACTGCCACACCATCTTGGCCGTTCCCCTTCATCTTCTACATCACGTTCTCCTCCAGGTTATAGGCCGCATACACAAACCCACTTAGCTTGAACTAGGGTTAAACATTTCTCCCCCGATACTCGACGAAATCCGATCACACCAACGCCATGACGAAGCTCTCGAACTAAGCTATGTTCGGCCTTAACCCCAGCAAGCTCGGCCCTAAGATGCGCCTCGTTTTGCGTGCCGACCTGATGGTAATCGCGGCCCCTTTTCTCCCTCTCCGTTGCTCCGTTTCCGATCATCACCGTATGGAATCGAAGGTCTTGATGAGATCTTCAAGTTTGTAGTTGAACAAATCTCCTAAAAACTTATGGATTGAGAGAGATTAAGAGATGAAATTCAAAAATTTCTGGCCCTAGGTTATGAAGGTGGCGGCTGTAGTATAATTTAGGGTTTAGGATATTTTTTTTTTTTTAATTTGTGAGAGAGAGGTGTATTTATAGAAAAAGCTAGCGTAAACACTATTCATCCCGGGAATTCCGAACTCCGATTTAGACGCCGTAACCAGCGTTTCGAGCTGCCACGATCAAACGATAACTCGGATTGACACGAAAATTGAAATCCGGTAATAACTAACTATTACGGATCCAATGAAACTGGTTTCGTTCAATTCTGAGACTGTTCAAAAATTGACTATTTTACAGTCGATTATTAAATATTAAAATATTCAATTTTCACAAATTAACTTTTAATTCGATTTTAAAAGTTCTAAAATATCGTTCTAACTCCAGTATGATAAAATAAAATTTTCCAAATTATTTACAATCATTTTTAACTCAATTTTCAATTATTTTCATAATTTAACGTATTAAATTATCGATTTAATTATCCAATTAAATCCAATAATTCAAATAAAAATTTATTCGACTTATAAATTCAATTATTAATATTTAAAATAAATTAAATATTCAAATTTTAATTAAATAAAATTCTGGGTCGTTACAAAGTGAATAGAAACCAAAATGAATGTGAATAAAAGAAAAGAGAATTGATATAGCTAATAATCAATTGATATAAATACATAGTATGTACGTATATAATTTATTAGCATAGCAATTTGATCCAGATTCGAGCACATAATTTCGAGATAGTTATATCGTTTCGAGTCTGGATTTTTCACTCGGTTTTCGACGGCGAATCCTGAATATGGATTTTTGATTGGTTCTGAAATTCTCTATCATAGTTTAGGACTATGCAAGGAGAATGACGGTTTCTGATCAAGAAACTAGATCTGAGTCCGCACTAGGGAGTTGGGTGGACGATTCTAGTTCGGAAGTGAAATTGTGTGATTAAGTGAGCGATCGAATTTGGTATTACGTACGAATGATATATGTACATCGTATGGATTTGAATGAAATAGATATTGAAAATCTTTCAAAGAAGTGAATAAAATGGTTTTTAATTTTGTGGTTGGATATTATTGTTAAGTAGGATATACAGGTGTTATAAAGGAAAAGAGAATTGGTGTTTTGATTTCTGAAGATAAATTGAATTGTCGACATAAAGGTATGTATTTAAATTGGCATACGAAATTTGATGATTTTCTAATCTAGCCACTTGACTTTTTGTTTTCTTTTGAAATTTAGGGACCCGTAGAGGCATTTTTAGTTCTACCAATCTAGCCGTGCAAAGGAGACGACGGCAAATTTTTTTGAAAACTTAGAGAGTTGGAATTTTTTTTGAAATTTTGATAGTTTAAAATTTGGTTTTAAACTGTAATTTGAATTATTGAGTAAATAAGATTAATTGGAACCTAAGGTTGAGTTTAGGAAGTTAATAAGAGTGATAGTGTCTTTAATAAAAGATTGTTTTGGGATTGTCAAAAACTATTAGTTTGTAAAAATAGTAATGGGTATTATACCATTCTTCTTAACTAGTAATTTCGAGGAAGAAATTCTTTTAAGGGAGAAGGAATGTGACGATCTGGAATTTCTGGATATTTGAAATTGAAATATTAAATTGACTTTAAATATTTGAAAGTTGGTTTAAATCGAATTTCAAATATCACTATGCATTTGGTAATTAAATTATTGAATTTAATTATTGAAAGCTGGGTAAAATATTGAATCTTCAGTTTATGCTTGTAAAAATAATTTGATAATAAAAGTTTTAAAATTGAATTTGGCAGTGGTTTGTTCATTTTTAGAATATATAGTTAAAATTGATATTTAAAATATAGCCTTCCAAGGCACAGTTTCGGATTTTGACGAAACCAGTTCCATTGGATCCGTAATGGTGTACTATTATCGGATTTCCATTTTTATAGTGTTTGGAGTTGTCGTATGACTATACGGTAGGTAAACTCGTTGAATCTATATCGAAATTTCAATATAATAACTTGATTCAAAAAGCTATCTTCTCCTTATGATTGAGTTAGGCCTCGCAACCTTTTCCATTATATTCGAAATAGGGGTATATCATTGTGAACCCTAGCTGCACGCCTCGATAGGAGGTCGAGATTGTGAGTTGTGTTTATCAAGACGATTTAAATTTGAATTTAAATATAAATATAAATATAAATATAAATATAAATATAAATAATTGCATTTCAATATTATTGTAACATCCCGCCTTTTCGCACACTTTAAACGACACACGTGCCGATTCAAAGCATACGCAAGGGAGGAGTGTTATGGGGTAAATAAGAAAAATAGAGAAGAAATAAAACGAAAATAGAATCTCACAGCGGAAGGATAAAATATAGTAACAAGTATACAGTTCATAAACAGTTTACAAAAGCTTGATTTTTCTTATACAATGAATATCAGAGTTACACATACCAAATACAACAATGCAGCGGAATAGAAAGAGTGTGTAGTGCAATACTATATATAAAATAATACTGAATCTTCGTCTTCGTCCTCCAAAGCTAAAACCTGCTATCCTGAAACGCTCGGACTGACCCGAGCGAATTTGAAAAGACAAAAACACTCGAGTCAGACTAGAATATCTTATGTGAGTTAAATAAACAGAAATAAATATGAGTACAGTAACTCAAGAGATACTCGGGATTTACATCTCCTAAGGATCCGTTAAACTATTTACTATGTAGTATATTGCGTTATTATAATAGTGTCTATTTATAAAATAAACTTACTTTTTAATAGCGTTAAGGGGTTACCCATATAACCCTTAACACGTAATAGTCCCAGTAGTCCATCCAATATCATAGTCCCTCCTGATCGGGAAGCCACTAGAGGATACCACACGGGCTACGGGAGAAAACCAAACTCGTACAAGGCGCGATAGGGTAGGTGACACGGCACAACTAGGCAATGCCAGGGTAGATATACCAATTACGCTTCCGGGCCGATGGTAACGCGAAGCCGCAGCAACCGCCCACCTCGAAACAACTCCCCAAATCAAAAAAATAGAAGTGGCCACTGAATCAATCCAAAGTCATAGTATAATATCGAAGAGGAGTGTCCGATCAGAGGAATGACCTCATTAACCCGTCGATCGCTCCTGTTTTAGCCACCTTATGCCAACTCACGGGAGTCGGGTCCACGTATTTACCTTACAGGAATCGTCGCCACCAACCTACTTCATTCTGGAATCTCCACCGCGTACACGGTTAGTCAAAGTGGTTTTCGGTATCGACAGAGAGTATGTCCATATCCGATCCCGGTCTCTTTGCCAACCCATCGTTATTATAACACCGCGGTTATTTAAAACAGTTTATACTTTTAAAACCAGAATATAATCCATTTCAAAACCATAATATTACGATATCATTCCAAGACCCAAAACCATATTTTACCACTTATCCCAAATATAATTTCTTTCCAATAATAAAAAGGCTTTAACTTCATAATATCTGAAAATCGAATATTTTCAAAGCATAATATTTTTGGAAATCCATAATTTCAACCATAACTTTTAAAACTCAAATGGTTTGGATATTCAACGGTATATGAATTTCAAGGGCTTAACTTTACTGTCACTTTGTAAAGAAATAAGTTATATGGCTTTATGGAAATATTTCTTTATCTAAAGTTAA
Source organism: Allium cepa (assembly GCA_030765085.1). Taxonomy (NCBI): domain Eukaryota; kingdom Viridiplantae; phylum Streptophyta; class Magnoliopsida; order Asparagales; family Amaryllidaceae; genus Allium; species Allium cepa. The sequence continues at coordinate 183,542,934 of CM060940.1, forward strand.
GACCATAATTTAGATATCACTCTTAAGTTCCAAAACCATTTCAATTTCCATATATATAAATCCATTGGAGTATTAATATTCAAAAACTAAAATTGGAATATATTCTTTCAACAAATTAAATGTTTTATTATTTAGTTTGAATATTCACATAAATCCTTAAACAACTCCAATTTCTAGTAATAAAACATATGTATTTTTCGATTCCAATTTATATTAGAATATTTTTCCAATTCAAATTCGTATTAGAATATTCATTTCAATTTTTTTCTTGGGAAAAATCCAATTATAAATATCATATCTTAAATTTCCAAACTTAACATTTAAACATATGATATAAATTTATCCAACTCCATTTTCTAAATTTTCTTCCATTTTACTAAGGGAATTTATACACCTTTTTATTTCAAAATTTCCAACTTTTCATGTACATAAATACGGAAGAAAAATATTTATACAGTATAAAATTTAAGATTATTATAAACCGTATTCCATCCAAACCATAGAAATCACATTAAAATAGTTATATATAGACCGCGGTGCCTGTATAAAATTTTCTATCCTATGGTCAAGTGATACGGATATTTATCATTTCAATCCGCAATTTAAAAATAAACTTTGCGGTTTTATCATTTCAAACCACAATCCCGAAAAATGAAAAATGCATACTAACTTGCAGTTTAATAATATCCAAATAAAACATCCATTCAACAACACGTCCATCATCCAATCACAAACATCAATCAATATCAGTCAATAACCATATATGTTTGGTAATATACAACAGGTAATAATTTGTAGTTTTATCTCAAATTATATTTATCAACTATTAATCTAACAGTTTATATTCAGTGATAATTTGTATAACTGTTAACTAGCAGTTCATATGCAAACAATAATTTCTAACAGCCAATTAATACGCAATAAATCAATTAAATTTACAGTTAAATTTAATAAAATGCAATTCAACAGATATGAATGAAATAACATGCCAAAAGCTCATAAATAAATTTCTATTCATTTCTAAAATTTATTTAACAAACATAAAAGCTTCTAGTAATTGTGAGTGGGTTAAAACACTCACCTTTTGAATTTAAATCGAATTTAAATTCGATTTAAACCCAAAAATTTGCCCGTCTCAGAATTTGTCCAAACCAGCGTCATCAAGTCCGGAATTAAATTACGAACCTAACAAAAAAAACCGTTCGTAAAACGGGTATCGTATGAAAAAGTTATTTGGTTTTATCGAGTTGAAATTCAAATATAAATTAATAAAAAGGAACATAATCACCTCAACAAACAAAACACGTCAGCACTGAGATCCAATCACGTTTCTCCTTCTCGTGAGACTCAGGCTGTTCGAACGCAAACCCTAAGTTGACTGAGCCGCCACCATCATCGAATTTGCTCACCTCCCACGGCCATCTTCAGGCTGATCAGAGCACGGCAATCGAAACCCTAGGTCAGGCCGCCCCCACCTCGAGCAGTCGCGAAGCCTCCGGTCGCCCCTCCTGTTACGCGACCGCCGCGCCTCTTGAGCCAATTCCTGGCGAACTCGCTTAGCATCTAGGTGAATTGGTACCAGATCCAAGACCTGCACGTCACCAGCTCCGCAACGATGCCTCCCGATCGACGATTGGGCAAAGATCCACCGTTGGATCGACCAAGATTCCAAACGAACGGCCGAGAAAGAACTGCAGATTCTGGACAAACGACGCCTCGAAATCAGAAACGAATTGCACCAGAATATTACGCATATCGAAAACATTGACATATATTTTTTTTGGATTTTTAGGAGGACTTTGAATTTTCACTTTGTTTTGCAATTTGAAATTTGATCTGAGATGTATACATTGAGGAAGAAAGAGGGCTGAAGGCAATGAACGTACAGACAAAGACAATAAGGAGGAGGCTAGGGTTTATGATAGCATATATATAGGTTGGGCTGGGTTAGAATGGATGGGCTAGATAGATGAACGTACGGAACAAACAAAGGCCCAAAAAGCTCGTTCTGACCCCGGAACGAAATTCGTCAAACCCATATATCGAGATAGGTATTTTAAAATATTCTGAACGCGATGGAAAAAGTTTCGTGACCAAATTTGATCGTATGAAGAAGTTATGCTGAAAACAAGATTTTCAAATTGATTTCAAATTGATTTTAATAAAATTGATTTCAAGGCGTTTCGCGTCCGTACGATCAAACGACAAGTCCGATCGATACGAAAATTGAAACCTTATAATAATTCACCGATACGGATCCGATGAAACTGGTTTCGTCGAAATCCGAGTCCGTGACAAAAATGGCTATTTTTAATATTTATTAAATCAATTTACTAAATCACAAAAATCAAATTTTATTATTCAACTCCCAATATTGGCCAAATTTCATTATTTCTATAGTTCAATCAATTCCAAATTATTTACCAAGCTTGGATGTGAATTAAAACCTATAAATGTCTCAATTTGAAGTGTTAATTTCTGCATTTTTTTATTATTATTTGGGAATTATAAATTATATTCTAAACTCACTTATTAAAGCTTATATCTTATACTCTCAATCAAAATCCAATTAGATAAATAGATTTGATTTCCATTCCAATTCATTTGATTTCAAATAAACTTTTTTACCATAAATAAAATTCCAAATTATTAATAACTTTATCCCCATTTCCTTTATTTTCTTAACTATTATCAATTCCAACCTTAATGAGTTCAACCTTAAAATTGTTGATTGATTTTATTAAATTCACTTCCTTTCTATTATCCAAAGTTATTGATGTCAACTAACATTAGTTTAGGATTTCACTCCAATGTTTGAAATTTTCATTTTACTTTAATAACGTAATAATTTACGTTTAATTCCATTTATATATGTAGTAAGTACCATTTGTTGGATTTAATATTCAGATTATAAATAAAGTCTTGCTTTCTAAAGTTGTATCAACTATGGTCCAACTAACTTGAATTAGCCTTAACTTAAATTTATGGACTCAACTATTGCAACAAATCCAAATAAACAATAAGGCTTGATTCCTATATTAACTTCTTGTTTTCAATTAACTTTATATCCACATGATTTCAATGTATAATTGACACTTTTATATCCACTTGATTTCACCATTTCATCTTTTATTTATTAAATCCACTATAGCCAAATGTATGAATTTAACATACATAAATATTTTCAATCTCAACTTAAATTCATTTAACGTAATCATAAACGTTTAAATTTTCTTAATGGCAGAAATCCAATTACCTCCATTCTTTTATTCACATGGATAAAATCTGGTTTTAAAACTTTACTATAACCCATAGTCTCATTTTATTAGGAATATACACTACCTGTAAAGTAAATTTTTCTCAGCAAAGATCTTACACACTATGTTCCGTAAAATTAGATTTCACAAATTTAGCTACTGCATTTTCTAGTTTAAGTAACATAAAGGTTATATACCTTGAAATCATTCTAAATTTCCCAACTCAATTTACAAGAAACAAGAATAGGTAACATATAATAGTCGTTTACTCCAAATTCTAGTCACCTAAATAGGCTTTTACTACATGCAAATAAATGTTACTATTTATTTTCATAGTACAAATCTCAATAATTATTCCATTTAAATTTGCTTAGGCCATTTATAGTCCACTATACATATCTACATAAATGGGCAATTTATTCTATTTTATTAAGTATCAATCCTATTTAGTCCTGTTATATTTTTATGCATTCTTCTCTTTTACTTTACAAAATGGAATAACCCTTTAAACTCATCCCTTAATAACAAAACCGTTATAAATCCAATAAATTCCCAAAATCGAAGTTTGTACACATTTTCACAACTATCATGATTTCTTACAACGTTGAATTTATTAAATGACCATTTATTAAAGTTAAATTCCTTTAATTGAATCAATGCTTATTATTATATATATTTCATTCTTACCATTATAAATTTATTAACGTATTTACACATTTCTATCTTTCAAATATTAATAACCCAAACTGATTACAAACACTGTTTCTATAAATTTTCATAAATTTGTTCCACTATACTTTTGTTTACATAAAATAAATTCTATGTTACTATTAGTTTTCTTTTTTCTTTACTACAGACATAAATTATTACTATCTACACTAATTACATCTTTATATTAATGAATACCATTAAAGTAAATATTCATATTAACTTTTACAGATTCAACTTAAATTTGTTTCTTAAAATTACTTCAAATCAAGTTGTGACAATTTACATTGTCCACCTCTATTATTATAAAATATTGTAGTTACACTAAATTGCAATTACTACAACTATACCAAATCTCTGCATTTTATTCTTAAACAAATAAGAACTTATATAAATCTATTCTATTAAACATCATAATTTTAACGGGTCGTTACAATCTCCCCCACTCAAAACTTTTCGTCCCCGAAAAGGAAAAGAAGGGAGGAGGAAGAATAACAGTGCATTTTACTTCAAATATTAACTTATATTTTACTGGATTAATTTCCTTTAATGAAATATACTTGATTTATAATCAATCATATCCTTTAATACTTGTATTATTAAAGTTGGGAAAATATGTTTAGCAAAATTCTAAGTCCAAAATTCACGGAAAATTTTGGCAGAGTCTCCTTTGTACGGAGGGACTCTTAGAGAAAATATAATATCCAAATATACAAATACATTACATATATATCCCAAAATAAAATATCCCACACGGGAAAATATATAAAATAGCGCTTTAAACGTAATCCGGAAACGTACCTATTTGTCGGGCAATACGCTTTTATTATTTTGGAACCAAAAGCCGTAGCAGTTGCTTCCATTACCTGTATTCACTTATATAGTCTGAAAAATTAAATATTTAATTTACAGTGACATGTTTAGTTGGATTCAATCATTCATATCCTATTAATGCAACAACCATAATCTTTTTAACAAACAGCACACATCACAAACAACAAACAATCATTAAATCAAACAACAATTTGTTGTTCGGGTTCAAATTTTGAAGTTGTACAAATGAAGAATAACTATCAAGTACATCCATTGCTCAACAGCCTTGGATGGAACAAAGATAGATTATTTGTAAATCTAACAACTCCATAATTCCTTACCCAGCAACATACATCAACCAACAATTCAAATCAACACCAAAATATCTCATTATACATTTATTTCATAATTCAGTGTTTTGATTTTTCTTTCCTTCATTTATGAGGGATTTCTTTGTTTCTTGCAAGTTTATTTTCCAATTATCACCAAATTCATTATATTTGTATTTCCTTTTTATTACTTAAGTTTCCTTTTATTACTTAAGTCTATAAAATAAATTCTCATTAATAACAACAAATATTTTGAATATCTTCACTTGTAAGATTTCCCTTGAATTCTCATTAATAACATTCATTAATTATGAATTGCAGTCATTAAAATTTTCCTACTTTCCATTATATTAGAGTAGGGGAGGTAAAACATACTTAAGTGAATACTCATATAATAAATTCTTATTTTGAATTTCATGTTATATACTAAGGTTCATATCATCTATTAATAATTCTTAACTTTATTTTCAGTAAAATTTCAATTATAACCTTAGTTTATAGCATTTAATTCTTATTATAACAGTAGTTTATTGAATACTTCGTTTTCTAAATTCCTACTTGTAAAATATTCAATTCTTGTTTCTTATTTAACATTTCAACTTTTAATTTTTGGGTAAGTTATTTATGTTAAAGAAAATGCAATTGAACCTTATACAAGTTAAATCTCCATTCCTTTAATTAAATTTAATGTTTATCCATATTACCCTTTGTCTCATATGTATGCAAATTCCTCTTTATAGCTTTGCAGTTATTCTCTTATTTCAATTAGAGGTCTCAATTCATTTATTACTTAACTTTTATTTCACTAACAAATTTTAAACAATTAATTAACGGAAAAATTTAGAATTAAATACCGGGTTAAATTTAAATTTATTTCAAAATAATAGATAAATAAGTTCTTACAACTCAATATCTCTAATTATAGTTAGAACAATAAAAGAAAATTTTAGAAATCTCAAAATAAATCTGCAGTAGAATTTTCTACAGTGGCCTTTCCCCTTCGAAACTCGAAAATGAAAGTCGATGATGCGGCCGTCATCACCGAATTTATTTTCCAGCGACAGAGAGGAAAGTACAGAATTTAAATTTTTCCAAAATCTCCTTTAAAACAATTCTTCCAATTTATACGAAATATTTATATAAGAAAATACTTATAAACCAAATCAATAAATTTCACAAATTCTTTGAAAGCAGATTTGGAAAAATCCCGGACTTAAGTTCTAAAATCTCCAATTTGATTTATCATAATTTCAACTTAGCTTCAGTTATTATAGATATTTTTATTTTCTAACACCCAATCTATAGCAACCAAATATATATATATCTTTATAAAACTATTTTTATATATAGAAAATATAATAGGAAAAATTATTTCATTCACCTATATTAAAAACAAATATTATGTCGGTCTGTCCTATTAAGTGTTTAGAAATCCCTATTGATGACATAGCGTCCCATGCATCAACCAGAATTTATAAATACAAAGCGGAACAGATTAACACAATATAAAAATCTTTTATAAATACTAACAAGTACGCTCTCTCATATATATACACTCAGCGACTCCCATAGGATATTTCTACCCTATTAACAAAGAGTCAAACCCCACAAAGCCAAGGTTTATCGCTAAACCAAAGCTCTGATACCAACTGTAACATCCCGCCTTTTCGCACACTTTAAACGACACACGTGCCGATTCAAAGCATACGCAAGGGAGGAGTGTTATGGGGTAAATAAGAAAAATAGAGAAGAAATAAAACGAAAATAGAATCTCACAGCGGAAGGATAAAATATAGTAACAAGTATACAGTTCATAAACAGTTTACAAAAGCTTGATTTTTCTTATACAATGAATATCAGAGTTACACATACCAAATACAACAATGCAGCGGAATAGAAAGAGTGTGTAGTGCAATACTATATATAAAATAATACTGAATCTTCGTCTTCGTCCTCCAAAGCTAAAACCTGCTATCCTGAAACGCTCGGACTGACCCGAGCGAATTTGAAAAGACAAAAACACTCGAGTCAGACTAGAATATCTTATGTGAGTTAAATAAACAGAAATAAATATGAGTACAGTAACTCAAGAGATACTCGGGATTTACATCTCCTAAGGATCCGTTAAACTATTTACTATGTAGTATATTGCGTTATTATAATAGTGTCTATTTATAAAATAAACTTACTTTTTAATAGCGTTAAGGGGTTACCCATATAACCCTTAACACGTAATAGTCCCAGTAGTCCATCCAATATCATAGTCCCTCCTGATCGGGAAGCCACTAGAGGATACCACACGGGCTACGGGAGAAAACCAAACTCGTACAAGGCGCGATAGGGTAGGTGACACGGCACAACTAGGCAATGCCAGGGTAGATATACCAATTACGCTTCCGGGCCGATGGTAACGCGAAGCCGCAGCAACCGCCCACCTCGAAACAACTCCCCAAATCAAAAAAATAGAAGTGGCCACTGAATCAATCCAAAGTCATAGTATAATATCGAAGAGGAGTGTCCGATCAGAGGAATGACCTCATTAACCCGTCGATCGCTCCTGTTTTAGCCACCTTATGCCAACTCACGGGAGTCGGGTCCACGTATTTACCTTACAGGAATCGTCGCCACCAACCTACTTCATTCTGGAATCTCCACCGCGTACACGGTTAGTCAAAGTGGTTTTCGGTATCGACAGAGAGTATGTCCATATCCGATCCCGGTCTCTTTGCCAACCCATCGTTATTATAACACCGCGGTTATTTAAAACAGTTTATACTTTTAAAACCAGAATATAATCCATTTCAAAACCATAATATTACGATATCATTCCAAGACCCAAAACCATATTTTACCACTTATCCCAAATATAATTTCTTTCCAATAATAAAAAGGCTTTAACTTCATAATATCTGAAAATCGAATATTTTCAAAGCATAATATTTTTGGAAATCCATAATTTCAACCATAACTTTTAAAACTCAAATGGTTTGGATATTCAACGGTATATGAATTTCAAGGGCTTAACTTTACTGTCACTTTGTAAAGAAATAAGTTATATGGCTTTATGGAAATATTTCTTTATCTAAAGTTAAGACCATAATTTAGATATCACTCTTAAGTTCCAAAACCATTTCAATTTCCATATATATAAATCCATTGGAGTATTAATATTCAAAAACTAAAATTGGAATATATTCTTTCAACAAATTAAATGTTTTATTATTTAGTTTGAATATTCACATAAATCCTTAAACAACTCCAATTTCTAGTAATAAAACATATGTATTTTTCGATTCCAATTTATATTAGAATATTTTTCCAATTCAAATTCGTATTAGAATATTCATTTCAATTTTTTTCTTGGGAAAAATCCAATTATAAATATCATATCTTAAATTTCCAAACTTAACATTTAAACATATGATATAAATTTATCCAACTCCATTTTCTAAATTTTCTTCCATTTTACTAAGGGAATTTATACACCTTTTTATTTCAAAATTTCCAACTTTTCATGTACATAAATACGGAAGAAAAATATTTATACAGTATAAAATTTAAGATTATTATAAACCGTATTCCATCCAAACCATAGAAATCACATTAAAATAGTTATATATAGACCGCGGTGCCTGTATAAAATTTTCTATCCTATGGTCAAGTGATACGGATATTTATCATTTCAATCCGCAATTTAAAAATAAACTTTGCGGTTTTATCATTTCAAACCACAATCCCGAAAAATGAAAAATGCATACTAACTTGCAGTTTAATAATATCCAAATAAAACATCCATTCAACAACACGTCCATCATCCAATCACAAACATCAATCAATATCAGTCAATAACCATATATGTTTGGTAATATACAACAGGTAATAATTTGTAGTTTTATCTCAAATTATATTTATCAACTATTAATCTAACAGTTTATATTCAGTGATAATTTGTATAACTGTTAACTAGCAGTTCATATGCAAACAATAATTTCTAACAGCCAATTAATACGCAATAAATCAATTAAATTTACAGTTAAATTTAATAAAATGCAATTCAACAGATATGAATGAAATAACATGCCAAAAGCTCATAAATAAATTTCTATTCATTTCTAAAATTTATTTAACAAACATAAAAGCTTCTAGTAATTGTGAGTGGGTTAAAACACTCACCTTTTGAATTTAAATCGAATTTAAATTCGATTTAAACCCAAAAATTTGCCCGTCTCAGAATTTGTCCAAACCAGCGTCATCAAGTCCGGAATTAAATTACGAACCTAACAAAAAAAACCGTTCGTAAAACGGGTATCGTATGAAAAAGTTATTTGGTTTTATCGAGTTGAAATTCAAATATAAATTAATAAAAAGGAACATAATCACCTCAACAAACAAAACACGTCAGCACTGAGATCCAATCACGTTTCTCCTTCTCGTGAGACTCAGGCTGTTCGAACGCAAACCCTAAGTTGACTGAGCCGCCACCATCATCGAATTTGCTCACCTCCCACGGCCATCTTCAGGCTGATCAGAGCACGGCAATCGAAACCCTAGGTCAGGCCGCCCCCACCTCGAGCAGTCGCGAAGCCTCCGGTCGCCCCTCCTGTTACGCGACCGCCGCGCCTCTTGAGCCAATTCCTGGCGAACTCGCTTAGCATCTAGGTGAATTGGTACCAGATCCAAGACCTGCACGTCACCAGCTCCGCAACGATGCCTCCCGATCGACGATTGGGCAAAGATCCACCGTTGGATCGACCAAGATTCCAAACGAACGGCCGAGAAAGAACTGCAGATTCTGGACAAACGACGCCTCGAAATCAGAAACGAATTGCACCAGAATATTACGCATATCGAAAACATTGACATATATTTTTTTTGGATTTTTAGGAGGACTTTGAATTTTCACTTTGTTTTGCAATTTGAAATTTGATCTGAGATGTATACATTGAGGAAGAAAGAGGGCTGAAGGCAATGAACGTACAGACAAAGACAATAAGGAGGAGGCTAGGGTTTATGATAGCATATATATAGGTTGGGCTGGGTTAGAATGGATGGGCTAGATAGATGAACGTACGGAACAAACAAAGGCCCAAAAAGCTCGTTCTGACCCCGGAACGAAATTCGTCAAACCCATATATCGAGATAGGTATTTTAAAATATTCTGAACGCGATGGAAAAAGTTTCGTGACCAAATTTGATCGTATGAAGAAGTTATGCTGAAAACAAGATTTTCAAATTGATTTCAAATTGATTTTAATAAAATTGATTTCAAGGCGTTTCGCGTCCGTACGATCAAACGACAAGTCCGATCGATACGAAAATTGAAACCTTATAATAATTCACCGATACGGATCCGATGAAACTGGTTTCGTCGAAATCCGAGTCCGTGACAAAAATGGCTATTTTTAATATTTATTAAATCAATTTACTAAATCACAAAAATCAAATTTTATTATTCAACTCCCAATATTGGCCAAATTTCATTATTTCTATAGTTCAATCAATTCCAAATTATTTACCAAGCTTGGATGTGAATTAAAACCTATAAATGTCTCAATTTGAAGTGTTAATTTCTGCATTTTTTTATTATTATTTGGGAATTATAAATTATATTCTAAACTCACTTATTAAAGCTTATATCTTATACTCTCAATCAAAATCCAATTAGATAAATAGATTTGATTTCCATTCCAATTCATTTGATTTCAAATAAACTTTTTTACCATAAATAAAATTCCAAATTATTAATAACTTTATCCCCATTTCCTTTATTTTCTTAACTATTATCAATTCCAACCTTAATGAGTTCAACCTTAAAATTGTTGATTGATTTTATTAAATTCACTTCCTTTCTATTATCCAAAGTTATTGATGTCAACTAACATTAGTTTAGGATTTCACTCCAATGTTTGAAATTTTCATTTTACTTTAATAACGTAATAATTTACGTTTAATTCCATTTATATATGTAGTAAGTACCATTTGTTGGATTTAATATTCAGATTATAAATAAAGTCTTGCTTTCTAAAGTTGTATCAACTATGGTCCAACTAACTTGAATTAGCCTTAACTTAAATTTATGGACTCAACTATTGCAACAAATCCAAATAAACAATAAGGCTTGATTCCTATATTAACTTCTTGTTTTCAATTAACTTTATATCCACATGATTTCAATGTATAATTGACACTTTTATATCCACTTGATTTCACCATTTCATCTTTTATTTATTAAATCCACTATAGCCAAATGTATGAATTTAACATACATAAATATTTTCAATCTCAACTTAAATTCATTTAACGTAATCATAAACGTTTAAATTTTCTTAATGGCAGAAATCCAATTACCTCCATTCTTTTATTCACATGGATAAAATCTGGTTTTAAAACTTTACTATAACCCATAGTCTCATTTTATTAGGAATATACACTACCTGTAAAGTAAATTTTTCTCAGCAAAGATCTTACACACTATGTTCCGTAAAATTAGATTTCACAAATTTAGCTACTGCATTTTCTAGTTTAAGTAACATAAAGGTTATATACCTTGAAATCATTCTAAATTTCCCAACTCAATTTACAAGAAACAAGAATAGGTAACATATAATAGTCGTTTACTCCAAATTCTAGTCACCTAAATAGGCTTTTACTACATGCAAATAAATGTTACTATTTATTTTCATAGTACAAATCTCAATAATTATTCCATTTAAATTTGCTTAGGCCATTTATAGTCCACTATACATATCTACATAAATGGGCAATTTATTCTATTTTATTAAGTATCAATCCTATTTAGTCCTGTTATATTTTTATGCATTCTTCTCTTTTACTTTACAAAATGGAATAACCCTTTAAACTCATCCCTTAATAACAAAACCGTTATAAATCCAATAAATTCCCAAAATCGAAGTTTGTACACATTTTCACAACTATCATGATTTCTTACAACGTTGAATTTATTAAATGACCATTTATTAAAGTTAAATTCCTTTAATTGAATCAATGCTTATTATTATATATATTTCATTCTTACCATTATAAATTTATTAACGTATTTACACATTTCTATCTTTCAAATATTAATAACCCAAACTGATTACAAACACTGTTTCTATAAATTTTCATAAATTTGTTCCACTATACTTTTGTTTACATAAAATAAATTCTATGTTACTATTAGTTTTCTTTTTTCTTTACTACAGACATAAATTATTACTATCTACACTAATTACATCTTTATATTAATGAATACCATTAAAGTAAATATTCATATTAACTTTTACAGATTCAACTTAAATTTGTTTCTTAAAATTACTTCAAATCAAGTTGTGACAATTTACATTGTCCACCTCTATTATTATAAAATATTGTAGTTACACTAAATTGCAATTACTACAACTATACCAAATCTCTGCATTTTATTCTTAAACAAATAAGAACTTATATAAATCTATTCTATTAAACATCATAATTTTAACGGGTCGTTACAATTATAGTAGCCTATGCAAACACGTAAAGAAAATTTCAAAACACTTGTTCACTTGGATAACACATGTCTTCTTTATAATAATATATGCCCGAGCTCGTACGAAATTCAAGACAAAGAAATATCGTATCTCCCATTTTATTCAAAGAAAATATTAATGGATGAACGAACTCAAAATTTGTTCGTAAATCAAATTAAAAAAAAAATTGCCGCCCTCGTTTTAAACTCGTGATTTATCCCATCCTCTTTCGTAAGCAAAACCAATTTTTCCTTCTTTCACAAACGAGGTGACTTGGAGATGGCGTGCGCGCGTTTGGGAAATTGCGATAGTGGTGGAGGGAAGGGGCATCATGATGGATGGTTCGTTTGGAGCACGAGTCGAGGTTGCCTTAGGGTTTGCGATCGACGTGGTAGCGCTTGCGAGATGGCAACGAAGGTAGGTAGGCGGCACGCAGGCTGGTGACGAGTGAGGAGGTCATAGGATTTTGCGAACAGCAGAGAAGGTGGAGGGGCAGTCGTGTGGTGAAGGGCTGTTCTTGGCAATGGTCGGTGATGGAAGCCGATTCGAGGCTAGGGTTTCGTCGGTGAGGTATTGCTTATTTTTTTTAGAAATGTAATATATGCTTGAACCTGCTATAAGTTTGAATTGGGATTTAATTTAGGTCCTGATTTGTAGTTATAATAACAGTGAACAGAAAGGAATATGTGAAGATAATATTTAGGAAAATATAAACTTTAAAATGGTAATATAAATTATTTTTATAAGTGTATATATATAGTTTCAAAGATAAGATTTCGAAAAATATATAGGGATTTTAAAATGTTGAAGAGTTTATTTAAAAGTTGGATTTTTGAATCTACATTAGTTATTTTATAAGTATATATATGTGATTTCAAAAGAAAAAGAAAGAATAAATGTACTTATATATATATTCACTTACTGTTTCATTTTTAAAAAATAAATATTAAGGTGGTTAACTTATTTAATTGCTTATTTAATTTATTTTGGTTACTAAAAGATCATTAAAATGAAAATTAGTTAAAATTTTAATTAATAAATTGTAATTGACTGTTGATTATTTAAAATATTAATAAACCGTATAAATGTTTATATAAGGTCAAAATCTGAAAGAAAGCAAGACGGTTTGGGTCGGATTGCAAAACAAAAATCAACGGTGAGTTAATCTCACTCATTTGGATTACCATTAATTTAAATAGTCTAAATTTAAATTATTTGGTAGATTGCTTGAATTAGTGATTTATTATCTGTCTGGATGTGATATTATATATATATATATATATATTAGAGTGATTAATATTCATGCATTATATAGCGGATGAGACCCTATGCGCCCCGCTTAATAGCGGATGACCCTATATACCGCGACATCCTGCCTTGAAGCGGGATTGATATTTTAAATTGTTGTGCTAACATCTATGGATGCAAGGAAACAGGTTGGAGGGATCCAAATGGATTCCTCAAATGTTGAATTTATTTTATATTCAGTAATGTGATGTATGTGATAATCTATGATGGATTATTTTAATTTTATTTGGAATTAAAAAAATCATTAAATGCAATGGCTTGGTTGAATATATATATATATATATATATATATATTGGTATTTGAGAAAAATGAAATATATATAAAGTTGGGGTTTTTAAAGGGAATAAAAAGGGAAATTTTTAAGTAAAATAATTATGGTAAATTCAAATAAATTATAGAAATGAATTTGGGAAAGGGATAAAGGTTTATTTTTAATCCAACATAATAAATTCAAGGATGGAAAAAAAATAGGAATTTTTGAATAAGTAGGAAAAGGGATTTTATTTAAAATAAAGACTTAAGCAATATTTTTAGTATGAAGAAATATATTTTTAAAATTCAAGAATTGAATGAGTTTGGGAAAAATAAAAGAAGAATTTTGAAATAAAGTATGAAATTTATATCTTCAATTTTAAATAAGATTTTAAATCATATTTAAGAAGTGAATCTGGAACTAATGGATTTTGAAATAAACTTTGAATAAATCAAGAGATAAATTCTATGAGGAATTTAATTTAGAGAATCAATTTTAAAATCAATTAAGTGATTTGAAACAGTATTTCCAAAGTGAATGTGATTATGGAATTTATAAACAGGGTTTATAAATATAGTGATATATTTATCAAAGGATAATTTGGAAGTATAAATTCAGGATGGAAATTTATAAAGGAATATGTAATTTGTTTTAAAAATAAATAGTGGTTTATTTTTAAAGATGTGAAAAGGAAAGTGTATTTCCCTGAAAAGCTAATAATATTTCCAAAGGAAGATTTCCAAGTATAAGTTAGAGGCTTTAAAGTGGTTTTAAAAGAATATTTAAAAGAATTATTATTTAGTGGTTTTAAATTTTTAAAAGTAAATATTTATAAAGTTAATTATATAAATAAATTATTTAAAAGTTATAACTAGTATTATTGATTAAAGATAATTATTTAATATTTATACCTTATAGAATAACCTTTATTTCAAAATTAGTTTTGGCTTAAGTTTTATATGAGAAGTTATTATAAAGTTTTATAACTACTATTTTATATTAAATGTTTTAAAGTATATATTTTGGATAAAGTGATCTAAATTATTTTAAAATCTATGTATTAAGACACGGCGAATTTTAGTGGAAATAAACAATATAGAAATTGATTCCGCGAGAGAAAAGGGTGATTCGAAAACTATTTTCAAAGAGTTGAAGTATAGAAAGATATATTGCGAAGATACTATGAATAAATAATTTGGGAAATTATTAAGGCCTGATGATTGTTTGTGGATGTTATTTGATGGTTAAATAACCGACTATCAATATTGGCCAATGCGCTGATCGTTTTGAAGAGACCGGGATCGAGATTAACATCTCGAAAACCACTTCGATTCGGTTTGGTCGTTTTCATGAGGAAGACAAGAGCTTGGAGTAGAAGATGGAGCAGTGAAGTACAAGGGCTAATCGCTACTAATCTTGAGGGTGATTCCAAAATGGATGTAGTAGGATTAGTGCCTTCGGTTTCGTTCGGACCCAAAACGGACTTGTATGGACGAATGCTATCAGTGCATCGTTAGGAGGATGGTGAGCATTCTAAGTGAATGTGTGCTAAAAAGGTACGCATAGCCTTGAGCCTCATCAACCAGGAATGGGTAAAACAGGGCAGGTGCACGTAAGGCTAAGTGGCCAGAAACCAATTAGGGTGAGATCATCCCTGTCTAGATGTCCCTTTTTTTGGGCTGTGTGGGCGGTTGCCGATCCCAACCGCAGGGTGATCTTATTCGAACTATCCAGTAAGGGGTAGCTCCAGTCTTGTGTTGCAGGAGATCAGGGTGGATCCTCGGTACGGTGATCTAGACCACGTACTATGACGGCGGCACTCCAATAGCCCTGCCATTGTATGGAGTCCAATCTCCAATAAGCGCCTATACGTTTTTGATTGTACCCAACTATGCTGGAACATGAGATGCAAGCATTTCAGCTAGATTCTATTTTACTTTCAATAGACACTATTATAATATCAGACGGATTTGATAAAAATGTTTTGGTTATCGTGAGGTAAAAAACCCGGTATGTTTTTTTGTAGCGTGGCCTTACGAGATACCTTTGATTTCATAGTATTTTGCAAACTTTAATAATTCAATTGAGTGTGTTTTCTCACGCTGGTTTCCTAGACTGACTCTGGTGTTATTTCACTATAATGCTCAGGTCAGACTAAGTATTATAGATACAGGAAAGGATGCTGTGAAGCTCATAAGACGAGCTGGATGGCGAGACGTATCACAAGTACTTGATATATTATCTACTGTGTATGGTTTGCTGCGTAATCAGTTTCTGCGTGGACAAGTTATCATAACTGTCTAGTTTTGAGTTTTTGTTTGATGATATACTCTGATGATGTAACATATAATACAAATACAGTTTCCTTGTATAAAAACTAGTTGATATCTATTATATATTATTCCGCTGCGATTGTGAGATTCAGATTTTGTTTCGTTTTTTCTCTTATCTACCTCCTTCTTTCCCTTACGGATTGGTTTTCCGGCACTCGATTGTTCGGCATTTGGTACGATGGACGTATTGATATCGATTTTCATGCGTCGAAAAATCGGGTCATTACAAATTATCAGAATCGTGTCATGGGAGTTGCACCATTGTGTCTATGGTAATTTTCTGGTCAATTTTCGTATATAGACCGTCGGAATCCGAGTTAATATGAGAGAGTTACAAATTAAACTAGAAAACGGAAAAAAAAATGGTCTAGTCGATCAAGTGGTCGACCCAACCACGCCCTAGGTCAACTGGCCGGTTAACCTAGGGGAGAGGCGGTCGACCACCCGATCGACCTGCTTTGGGTTATGGATGACGGAAATTTTCCTTCGTCCTGCAATGTTCATTAGCGAATTTTTTCGTCATATGCATTCTTCCAGTCATCTAGTCCCTTCGTGCTTCCATTTGATGGCTTCTATTCAACCTATGACGTGGTTGCATCCTATTCAATCCTAAAATCTAAGGTTTGAGATCAACTTCTACCTCTATAAATAAGACCCTAGGCCTAACACTCTTTCCCATTCTAAGATTTTTTCCAATTGGGTTCACCTTTTCAGAAAGCACCCTAAACGGAATAATTTTCCAAGAAGGAAATTGTTTTCAATAAAAATATTTAACAACCCCAAGTGGATCCGAGAAAGCCGAACGGGAAGAGCTTAGGACCACAGGTGAGTGATTGTAATTATTTTAGATTTTTTTAAGTAATTTAAAATAATAGGGTTTCTAATAGTTGTAGTTTTTACTATAATTTTCGGAATAAACTTTTAGTAATATATTTACGGTTTTAAGAATTATTTTCAGTCTATTTGCTTTAGCTATTTTTTTAGTTAATTTTAGTTTAATTCTGTTAATTATAGCTTTTACATTTATTTACAGTTTATTTACAATATTTTAATTTATTTACTGTTATTTATGTGTTATTTACATCTAATTCCTACGCTTTGGATTTTCTTCTATTTTCAGTTTTCTTTTATTTCTCCTTCTTCTACTCGTATGGATTAGAATAGACTACACGCGAATATGGATTAAAATTATAAGAATACTGAAATAACGAAAGATAAGATGTAAATTTTAAAGACTGTAATAAAAATGAAATTAAGACTGAAGTTGAGCCTAATTATGATATTAATGTTAGAATCAGACTAATCAAAGATAATTGGCCTAGTTATAACTTAGAATTATAACTAAAAAAGAGTATAAGATGAAAGAAGCTTATTTTTTAGCACTTAGACTTTTGGATTAAGTAAATAAGCTAAATTATAACGTCGGTTATAATCAGAAAAAGAACATAATGAAGCTTATTTTAAGACTCAAAATAAATCACTACAAGAAAATCTATCATTGATTGCAACACGTAACAGCAATGAAAGTATGGTGTTATCCTTTTATTATCTAGTTTTTCAAACACGCCGTATTTACCGTGTACACGCTGTCTTTAATTACGCTCCATGAAAAGTGGAAATAAAAAAGGTTAAGCGGCAAAACATTTCTTTCCCTCTTTATTTTCATTATTTACCCGGCCTCTTCTTCTTCGAATTCTCTCAACCCTATTTTCCTCCTTTCTTCGCCAATTTGAACTCAAATCACGCAACCGAAGTCGGCTAGGAACCCTAGCTTCCTTCTTTGACTTTTCTCTGAAAACTCTAAGTCATGTATGTTATTTTTCTGTTCTCTATCGTGCATGATTTGATTAATTTGGTTTGATATGTTCAAAAAACCTTAATTTTTCATGCTTCAAAAACCCTAATTTGATTCTCTATTGTGCCATGAAAAAATCTGATTAGCTTTGTCTTTTTTGTTCATAGATTTTAGATTTTTCGTATATCTATGTTGTTTTGTGTTTGTATTATATAGATTTTATAGGATGCTTAAGTTGCTATTTCTGTGGGAAATGAGATAGCTAAGTTGTCATTTATACAAGAATATGATAGAATTTAAAGCCATCTTTTAATTAATTTGGATTTAGAAGTTAACATGGAAGTGTTCTTGAATTTGTTAGGCTAATAAGTCATAAGCACTATATAGAAACACTAGAATATGGATCCAAGACTCTGACCTTTCTTTCTTATTATGACAGAAAAACTTAGAATATATAGAATTTTTGCACAATTGGCACTAGCAAATGCAATAAAATTTAGCTTTACCTCCCTACCACAACATCTTACAAATAACAATCATGAACCTTATCTCTTATATACCTTTTTTTGTTAATACTCCTATTAATTGACTACTAGCTAGAAGAAAAAAATATGTGTATAAAAACAGTGCGTTGGAAGCTCTAAAACCCATTACTTCTACTTCAATCATTCAAAAGAGACATAAAATTCTGTTTGTTTATATTTGTGAGATAAATATTCTAAGAAAATTCAGCAAAGGTGGGTTTGATGCTCTATCTCTAGCTTTCAGTAATCTCCAAATGATGACTATGAGTGTGTAAGATTGTGTGTATATCTATATAGTTCATTTTCCATTTAATTTCATAAACACAACTATACGACTTATATTGTTAGTATCTACAATACTTATATCAGTAAGTGCAATATGAATTGGTAGATTTGATTCAACAATAAAAAAAATTGTAGCACTGTCATTGAAGTAACTTTTATTAAAACTAGCATTTCTTATAATTTACTAGTTTATTTTCATGGACAGAATTTGAAAATTGCATCAATGGAAGAAAAGCAAGAAGAAGATACACACACAAGATGAAGCAACAGAATTTCATGGAAATCCATCAATAATAAAAAAGACAGGAAGATGGAAAGTTTTCCCTTACATTATTGGTATATTTACTCAGTTCACAACCTTTTTTTCCTATGATATTACATAAATAATATTAATATATTGATAAATAATGCTTTATTTGTTTACCAAATGAATGTTGCGAAAGGTTAGCGTATTTTAGGATGGGAATAAATCTGATACCATGTAATCTGAGAAATAATGCTTTTATGATATAACATGAATGTTTAGCAAATGAATGTTTCCATGGTATAACATGTAATCGATTGTTTAGCAAAAGAATGTTTCTATGATATAACATGTAATCTGACTAATAATGCTTGATTTATTTTACTTTTGTAGATTTTTAACATGTAATTGATCGGTCGATAATTTATAAATCATAAATTACGGTCAGTGGTCAACTTTCTGCAAATATTCTGTTTTCATATGTTGTTCACGAGACCATAATAAACACCAAACAAAATATTAAACAACGACAGTTTTGATGTACATCAAAGCTTATTCCATAAAATCCGCTGTCTAAATTTGGTTGTTTATGATCTGAATTACGTCTGATTGGTTGAATTGATCCGAATCCAGCCCAAGTTAGTTGCAAATGTTTAATGAATAAGTTTTCAGCTTACATATTGACCATTTTGCACTCAACTTATTTATGCCCATTTTCTTATCATTTGATAAAGAAAAAACTAAGCATTGTATATGTGAGGTGGGTCTGGTCCAGAAACATGTTCACCAAAAACTAGGTTCATGCAACCCATTAAAAGTTAGGCAAAAAAAACATCTCTGTCCATTTGTGTCAAATTCATTAGTATACTCATCATTTTAAATGTCATCAAATTAGACATGAACACTTTAATGTTCATTATCATATCACATACGAACAACACATGCGTCCATGTGCACATCTGTGCAATTAATGACTTAATAGATGTGCAAAAAATTATGTCAAAGATATATTAGAAAAATCAAATGATTCTAAAAATAACACATGTAAATTTACTTAACTTTTTACATGCATATTTCAAATTTAACTTAATCAAAATTGAAATATCATAAAACAAATTACTTGTTATAACACATAATTGAATATCTCAACGTTCACCGATCTTGTGTTTTATTTGAGGTCAACTTTATGTAACTAAGATTGCACAAGATAATATCACTAAATAATTTAGTGATATATCGTATAATTATTTTGAGGTCAACTTGTATTTGACATGAGTCAAGTTAATAAATATTTTGATGCAATTGTTTCATAAACACTTTCTTCATATTTTTGTTTGTTTGTGAGTTCACATACATACATATTAATTGAAATAGCACAATATATATTTCAAGTAATGCCAAGGGATAACTAGTGAGTTGAAGCTGGCCAAAAAAAAAATGTTCGCTGCTGCAAGTAATGCCTAAGGGTAACCATTGCATGGGAAAGTTAAAATATGAAACCAAAGCAACGAATGACTCACAAAAAAGGCATGAGGCAAGACTCATAGAATGCACTGCAAGAGAACGACCGCTACATGCATCTTTTCTGGACATGTAGGCATGAGGCAGAGTGTGATCAGGTCACACAGAGAGGTGCAAAGCATATGTAGTGGTGCAATGAAGTAATACAGAGTGGTGCAAACCACATGTGAAGATCGAAGCAACGAATTTAAAGAGTTGGGGCAGGCATGGGTTATGTCAGAAATGAGATCTAAGGGGCAATGAAGCTGAAATAGAGCAAGAGTGAGAACGGTTGCAAGGAGTGATCTAGACAGAGTTGCATTGAAGCCGAAACATACAGAATTAACGCAAGAAGGACAGAGCTGAGTTCTGCACATGAAGGCTACAATACAAAGCAACTGAGCTGCTATACGATAGGGATGTGCTGAGTTCATGCAAATATCTTTTATTGTAGATCTTTCTTCTTCATTTTTGAGAGCCACTGTTAATGTTATTGTAACTTTACTAATTATTTAATATATTTTCAGTTCATTTAGCGGCTCAGCTGCTAGAGAAAGGATGAACCCATTTATAGAACAAGAAGCTTGAGAAGAACATCGACACTGGACAATCAAGTGAGCTTTCCTCTTTTCTTTTTAGCTTGACTTGTGATTAATTTACAAAATAGCACTATTTAAATGGGACTATGTAATTGCAATCCCAATTCTAAAATGCACATATAACAAAGATAAATGACAGAAGCTGTAGAGGGCTTGCATTTTTCAAGACCTGCATTGTGACTAAACAACTCTTTACTATGCATTGAGATTAATCTGAAGTCTTATGCTAACTATGTTCATTTATCTATCTTTCATTCATTCCATCTTTGGTAATTGAGGTAGAAAATTCAAAAGCAATTTTTTTAAAATGCACAATCAAACATTTTTTGCATCCATTATTTGGGTATGAGTAGATACATATGTATTGTAGTAAAACCTTTTATATTCGTTGCAACCAATTATACGTAGTATAGAGCTGGGTATAATAAAAATGTATGAACATATCTTTTTTTCTCTCTCAAATATGCTGTAGCATACTATATTTTCAATCAATCGTAGGATTGATGTATGAACTGTGTGTTTGCCTAACACCGATTCATTTAACGCTTCCTATTTGTTGGAACAAACATATGAATAGCCTTTTTGAAGTAAAGAAAATCTAACTCACATTCGTATGTCCATTATTTGTTTCACTTGTACTGTAATTACTTAACTAAGTAGACTTTTATATTTAAACAGTGTTGCGTAGTGTGCCGTTGATTACCAAAATTTTCAGTAAGATTTAATAGCTAAAGTTGCTCAGCTATATGATGTCAAGTTATCAACTTTCGAATTTACTCGGAATTACAACGAGGCAAGTATTATATAGCAGTTACACTTCATGACCAACTTACCGTCGCCTTTAGTTTTTATTTGAATCTGCATAACATAGTACAGTACCTATTGTGTATTATACTGATTTATGGAAACAAAAGATGATTTCTACTTTTTTTCACTATTTTGATAAGTAGCTTATCCAAACAGCAGGTACACTTTGTTCTCTCTCTTCTCCAAGAATTTTCTCTCTGCTTCCTCGGTTGCTTACCCAACGAATCAAATTAAGTTACAATAATGATCATTTCCAACCCCTAACAAGGTGCAGATCTCTAATTTTATATCACTATCATAGTAACATTGTGTGATCAAATCTTTGAAATATTGGGTTTACCATTTATGTGATTTTAGTTCAACGGAACTTTGTTCTTTGAAAATGAAACTAGGTCTTAGATATTTCTTCAAATCGCAAAAAAGAAAAAGGTGATTGTGCCCACTCCAGTGTACAACGTTGTATAAGGATAAATTTTTGTGTTTGATAAGTTTTTACATTTTAATTTATTGTATTACATAGAGACCTAGGTGGTATTCTGCTCTTGACAAAGAATTATTAGTGGCTAAAGCTCAAATAGGGAAAATGCACCTCCAGTCAAAAATGTTCAAGGACTTCACGCTCCTGCTTTTCGAAACATTTCTAAATTTATAAGATGAGTTTTGTGTAAATGTTAAAACTTATATAAGATAGTGGTCAATGCAAGCTTCTTCCTTCATCTTTTACCATATACACTCCCCTTTTACATTGTAATAATAGTTCTAAAAGTTTTAGTTTGTGTATTATGCTTAGTAAAAGAGAAATGGGAAAGGTGAAGCAAGAATTAGTGTGCCGATCACCTTCTTGGATTGATATTGCTTTCTTGATTGCTTAATTTCTTATCTCAATCTTATGAAGTTTGCACTGCATTTTTGCACTGTTGCCTGCATGTAACCAAATAAATCCTAGTGTTAAAGAATAGTCCCTCACCTTAATTATATCAAGGACAGCGCTCACATGCTTCTTGTTATGTACACAGGAGAAATCATGAAGATCTGAATCCGTTGAGTATAATTATGAACCAAGAAATAAGGAAATTAGCTACCCAAGAAATTAGCTGCATCTTTGAAGAAAGAGCTTATATTGGAAAGGCATGTAGCTGAAAATATCCTAATTGAGGTTAGTTTCCTCACTCAATTTAGTTTTGCTATGAGTAGACTGCATTTGTTATGTTTACTTCATTTTATCTTCATTTCCATTTGTTTATTTTATTCCTTAATCTTGTGAACTGACAATTCACAGTATGGTTGCCAGTTGACAAACAGCAACTAGAAATGAGTGCAATTTCTCTAAATAATATTGTATGGATGCTGAATTAGTGCATCCCTAAGCAAACACGAGTGGGTTAGGATCATTATGTGATGTCGCATAGTGTCTGAAGCAAATTGCAAGCACCAAATCATCAAATTGGCTGAACCGAAAGTTGTGTGAATGAAGTGACAAAGGTAAGCAGTGAATAAACCGTTTCTATTTGGCAAAACTAAGTTTATTGTTTTATGACCAATGAAATAATATTTGATACTCCGTAAAGAAATGATCATTTATGTGAAATTCTAATTTATATTACATTTTTATGTCATAGATTTGTGTTACTTGCTCTCTTGTTTATTACATGAAAATGGTCTACTGATTAAGTATTAAGAGATGTTTTTGCTATTAAGGAAAAAAATTCAGATATCATAACGTCTGGCTTCTCCCTTACAATGTCACTGAGGTTGTAATTCCTAAAATTACTTAGCTTGAATTTTAGGAATAAGTCTAAGAATAAGGAAATCTTATTGTATGAACTATTTTATTGTATTGTTAAGAACAAATCATGATACAATGAATAATGAATCATGTTCAGTGCATGCAACCTGATTAATGACATGTTTAAAGTGGATGCAAACTGCATTAGTGTAAATAATCCATCGATTGATCGTTTAGACACACAATCTCATTATCTGAAAATATTTAGTCCAAATACAACTGCTATTATTATGTTATTATGGGAGCATTAAAAATAGTTATAATTCTTATTTATCATTATTTTTATTTCTACAAATCCTCAAAATAATTATGTACTCAATTTAAAGAACCTATCTCATTTTTTCTCTATCAAGTTAGAAAAGAGATACATGATTCAAATATAAGCACATCAACAACTATTAAATTGTGTATTCTTCCCATTGCTCTCACATGATTTCTTTTGACTGCATCGAAATTAATGCAATTATAGACCCATAAGTCAAATTTGTCAACGTTATTGTGCATGCAGGAATATGAAATGGATTAAAGTGTTGCGCCTATGATAAAAAAAACAATAAGGAATGCATCAAAGTCTTTAGATAAGTTTTGATGTGCTTATGAAAATGGTCGCCTATTGCTCTGAAAATGGTCGCCTATTGCTCTGACTCTCCACGCATGAAAAAGGAATGCAGCAAAGCCTATGAAAATGGTCGCCTATTGCTCTGACTCTCCACGCATCCTTGAAGAAGCAGTATCTGACGTCGTTGAAGAAGCAGTAGCCGGCATCGTTGAAGAATCTGTAGCAGGCATCGCCGAAGAAGCTGATGCATTGAAAACAGTAAGCTTTGATTTGTATGTTGGTATGTTTTTAGTTTCTGTATGTTTTGATCTCTATTTTATTTTGAAATCGGTAAGCTTTGATTTGTAGATAAGTTTGACAATGTTAGCTGAGTTCTGATTTCACTTGCCATGTTAACTGAGTAGATAAGTTTGACAATGTTAGGTTTCGTTGTGGCTTCTCTCAAATTTATTTAAGGTCTGGATAAGCAGAGATTCATCAAATCATGTGATAATAAACATAACTTTGTATTAGTATGAAATAAAGGTATCAAGTTAGTGTTGTTTTAAACATAACTTTGTATTAGTAGATAAGTTTGACAATGTCCAAAACATTCATGGTTTACTTTAGTTCAGTCAATATGGAAGTTTGTTATGCTTTATTCCTTCATTTTGTTGCGGCAGCTTAAAAGTAGGCCAATCATATTTTATAAACAACTTTCGAATATTGACTTTCTTTAATTTATTTTTATTTTATTTTTCAGTTCGTGTCACACACAAGTAGCAAGTATCAAGGCTTTAAGTCGGCTTCTTAACAAACTTCTAGAATAATTTCATTCACAGTTGGAACTCTAAAAATGTCCTCCTTTTAGGCTTAACCTCTGATAAGAAGAGGTATAAATAAATACATAACTGGTAGTTACTGTAATTGTGGATTAGTCTCCAACATTTTTTGAGAAATATTCAATCTAGTTACTGTAATCTAGTGTTGTATAGTGAGTGAAGTGCTGGCTGTTCGGTGAGGTGTTGATTTGGTTGTAGCAGTTGTTGTAGGCAATTGTAGGGGATTGTTGGTGGATGTATAGGATGAACAGAGGATGGGTTTTGTGAGTTGTATTTGGTGACGGAGTGTTGTTGCAGTGTGATGGTACTAGAGTAGAAGGCGATTTGTGCGAATGGCAGAGGGGAGAGTGAATTTGCAGGGGTGATTTCAGTTGTCAAGTTGACGTTTGTGTGAATGGTTTGGGTGAAGGAAGCTTGTGAATGGTTGTTTACTGTAGACTTTTAGGAGGGTGATGAGGTCGTAGTGATGAGCAGTGGGTGAGTGGGGTGTTGCTAATGGTCATGTAGGTGGATGGTTTTGGTTGTAGGAGAATGAGGATGGAAGTTTGGCTTTGATGGAAGTGCAGTTTGTGATTGGTGATATTAGTGTTTGATTGTTTGCAGGTTAGTAATGGTAAGCAGCGAGATCGATGTCGTGGAAGGGAGAAGCTAAAGTCGTTGTTTGGTTTTTGAAGTATTGTGTGGTTCAGTTTGCTGGATTCGAGAGGTGGTCGGGGTGACGAACTGTGTCTGGTTGTTGGTGGTGAAGTGATGAAATGTTGAGGTGTTTGGGTTGATACAGTGAGGTTTTGATGCAGTGGATGGAGTGGAATGCAAAATAGAACTGAGAAAACATGAAACTTTGTGAAAAAAATAGAGTTGGAGTTTATGTTGCAATTCAGGTTGACAATGGAAAGCAGAGGCTTGAGTGTTTGGGATTGTGGTTGGATGGTGATGTTTGTTGGCTGTAGGAGATGTAGGTGCTAGTGGTTGAGCTAGTTTTTGAATAGAGAATGATTTTGATCGAAGCAGGTGATGGTTGTAGCAGTCTGAAGTGGTGGGTGAAGTTGAAGGTGCTGAATGCATATATGCATAAGTAAAAATATTTGTTTCACGAATTGAAAAGGGTGGTTAGTAGAAGAAACACAAAGGTCAAACTGAGTCACACACTTTTTCAATACAGTGTGTAAAAAAACATTGGGTTCAAGTGTCATTATAAGCTGTAACATGTACACCTAAACACTTTATTAAAACGTTAAACGTTAAACACATTGATATGCTAGCTATCTAACTTTTTACCGCCACTTGTTCAGACTTCAGACACATGATACGGTACAGCAGGTGAAATATTTGACTTGGTTTTAATGTACATCTATCTTTTGTAGAGTAGAAAACAGAAAGCACAATGATGTTCAATGAATTCTTTTTCATCAGGATTTTATACATGCTTTAGCCATAATTATTTCCATTTTGAGTTTCAGAAAACAAGACACTTCATAATATTGATAATACCAAAATATTAATAATACCGTGCTAACATACTTCATAATACTGAACCCTTAGATTTATATAACAGCCATGCTAACATACTTCATAATATTAATAATACCAAAATAACCATAAGTAAAAATAGAAACATATTACTGAAGTAATATTTCTTTATGGTTCAAACAAACATTTCTTCCGATCCTGTTTTGTATTGCTTGTTAGGAGAGTCATATTATTCTTCTATTTGCATGATCAAAATTTTGATTTTGATTTTTCTTTCTTTTTTTCGACTAAAGTATTCTCAGCTCATATACTAGTTCATTAAGTAGGCTGAGTTCATGAGCTCAATCAGCTCATATACAGTCCTTATCTTTTTTTGTTATGAAAAATTATATAACTTGCAGATGATGTTTAGGTTGAAAAGTAACCTATGTGCTTCGTTTTGACAGGTGCTGTATGATGATACCGGGGTTACTACAAGTTGCAAGGGAGGAAAAATTATTTTGCTGCATTCATTCTCTTTCAAATCGGTCTAAAGCTTGGATTAATGTATTTTGTATTGACGTATATCTTTGCTTTTAGTATGTATCGTTTTGGTTAGCTACGGTTGTTATTGTTTTTTTTTTTGAGATCACAAATATTTAATGTTTGAAACTTTGTTTAGGAAATATTATGGATATATATATATTGTGGTTTGGCTTATGTCTCCATTTGATTACGGACATCACAATGTGATAATTTTGTTTTTTTGAAATTATATAATATATTCGTAGAATTGTAAATTGTAAGCTGGAATGTATGTAGCAGCAATGATAAAAACTTATAGCGTTTTAACTGTGCTATGGAAAGATGGTTTTTCCCAGTTTTAATATACTACAGCATTATGATAGTGCTATAAACAGTTTTCACAGCAAATAAACAATGCTATAAAAGACAGCTAAACGCTATAAAAAGTAGTTGTATTTATGCATACAATTTACGATTGCAGCCCAAAACGCTGTTGAATTTTGTTTTGTATAGCGTTTTTGGACGCTATTGTATATTTCGTATGTATGGCAACTTATTGTTATATAGCATTCATAAAAACGCTATAGTTTTACTTCATAGCGATTTTTCAAGGCTATTACAAATCATGTTTATAGCACTTTTAAACAGCTATGAAAAGTCCTTGTCCATAGCGTCTCTTATAGCGTTTTTTACGTTGCTATTATAGGTCACTAACCTATAACGACATGTTAATATACAGCGTACCAAAACACGCTATAGTAGCCTATAATAGCGTTTTTTCAACGCTATTAAAGGGTGTTTTTGTTGTAGTGAATTAATAAGCACAGATAGCAAGAAAAAAGTAAAGGCCTATTTAAATAATTTATCTAAGTTAATAAGCAAGAATTAATGTAGGACTTGTGCCAAATAGCATTCCCCTATTATTTCTATAGACACAGTGTTTCACATAATCCTGAAGTGAGATGAAGGACACGCTTATGCTAAAAATGGTATTAATTGGTCAACAAATAGAAGTCCAAATCATGGGGATTTGGGTAAGGCCGCAATTAGATATTGTTTGGATGATCGTCCAGTACCAACAACATTTCCCCTATTTTCTATGAACACGGTGATCTCACATTAGCCTGAAGTAGGATGAATGGCATGCTTATGCTAGAGCTTGAGGTAGTAAGAAGACCCACCATGTGGAATAGTAGGTAACATGAGCATGGTGGTGGTTACGCTTGCGACATCCATTCGGGTGCTCAATAATCGTTATGAGTTCCAAGCGCTTAGTATGTGTGCCTTTCATAGGCACCATTGCCTTCTATGTAGGGAGCTATATATTGTCTAGTCCACAGTAGATACTTTGTGTGTCATTCGTATAAACCATTTCTATGTACGGAGCTATATAACGTCTAGTCCGTAGTATGGTCTATGGAGTAGCAGGCCGATTAAAGAGTAGTATTAGGAATTCAGCCTAATCTAAGCAGCTATCAAAAACAAGTGTAAACAATCAAAGTTAATCAATTATGTTGATTTAGTTAATTCGTATTTATTTCCAGCTTATTCCTTCTCTCTATTTCCTTTATTTTCCTTTATATATTAGAACAGTTGTAAAGTCTATTACCTTTACTTTGCTTAAAGATTCTAGTAATCACTATCATTCACCAGACTTGTAGTCTGACCCACTCCTCCATTTTTCTTTTTTTCCCCTATAGGTAATCAGGGGCAAGGAAGGTAGACTGCAGCTTCTTGGAGACTTGTTGGAGATTCTATCATGTATTTCATTACTTCAGTTTTAGTTTTTAGTTCTTTTATTAAGCTGGTATTTTGAGAGGGATATATTATACTCCGATATTATTTGAGACTTTGCTTTTTTTATTTCACAAGACTTGTATGGGAATTTGGTGACTTATTTGTATCTTCTTTTATTATGGAATTTGATTTTTAGCAAAATACTATAATTGTCTCCGATGTGTTACTATTATTATTATTTGAGTTTTCTCTTGTGAATCTCAGTCTATGCTAGTTTTATTTATGCCTACAATGCACCATGCCTTTTAGTGTCCTTTTTTGGGAATGCTAGGGAATGTGGGGTGTTTCACTTGACATCGGAGCCTAAGTTTACAGGAATTTTGAAAATTTATTTTAAAAGTAAAATATTTTTCAAAATAACATACTTTGAAGTATTTTTCAGAAAAGAACTCTTAAAAGTAGCTTTTAAGTATAAAAGTGTTTTTATGAAAATCCCCTCAAAAGTCCAGTTCAAACTCCCTTCGACTCTTTCCTAAACTATCTTTTTTTTTCATAGAATGGCGTATGCCCCGAACCCTTCCGAAGGCAATCCAGTCCCAGCTTGGTTTCGTAGGTATCTACAAGCCATGACTCTAGACGTACGTGGGCAAGCACCCAATCCAGCACCAGTGGGTGGGAATCCAATCAACCCACCTGCCGCCGTCAATTTCTCTAAGCTTTGTAAGGATTTTGCAAGTTTGAGTGGAAAGACTTTTTCTGGTAAGGAAATTTTTATGGAGGCAAGAGCTTGGCTTAGAGACACAGAGAGGATATTCGGATTATTGGGATTGGATGATCAGCAGCGAGTTCAGTCAACATCCCGGCAGCTGAAAGAGGAGGCTTCGTATTGGTGGGAGGTCATTGAGTTAGAAGGAAGAGAGGTGACTTGGAATGGGTTCCGGGAGCGATTTGAAAGGAAGTTTTTGACTCAAGCAGAGGAGAGTGTTCAGCTTGAGCGATTCATTAATTTGAAGAAATGGAGTCTATCGGTGAAGGTGTACATCAATCAATTTAATGAATTGTGTTGATTCGGAATGGAGTTGGTGAACACGCTTCACAAGAAAGCTATGAAGTTTGCGAAGGGATTGAATCATCCCCTTCAAGGATTGTTGTTGTCTCACGTATCAATGGGAGATATTTATGATTCTTTGGTAGATATGGCACTTATGTCTGATGTAGTCAAGGAGGGAGAGTCTAAGGAAGTTGTTAAGTCAGAAGGTCCAAAGAAGAAATGGTGGAGGAACGACAAAGAGAAGAAGAAAGGCGATGGCCCTTGGAAGCAGATTAAGAAAGGATTGAGGTGCAATAGCTATGAAATTATGGGACATATCGCCAAGGATTGCAAAAGGAAGAAGATGAAGGGAAAGTGCTTTAATTGTGGGCAGCCCGGTCACTTGAGTAGTAGTTGTCCCCAAAGGATGGGACAAGGAGCTAGTACACCAATTGTGCAGATTCAGGCGTTAGACGCAACACCTTTAGGCGGCACTCTGGATAGAGGTAGAAAATTCACAATTGAAGGTTTGATTTCCATTTCTGATTTTCCCATTCGAACCTTATTCGATTCTGGAGCATCACGCTCTTTTATCTCTAGTTCTCTTGTGGATTGTTTGCACTTAGACATTTCTTTAGTAGTGGATCACATCGTTATTTCAAACCCCATAGGAGGATCGGTACAATTATATATGGTTTGTATGGGTTTGAAAATTTATATCCTAGGCGTAGAATTTGACTGTGATGTCTATGTATTGGGATTTTGGGGTATGGGATGATCTTGGGGACGGATTGGCTATCCACATATGGAGCTATATTAGACTGCAAGAGGAGAGTCGTTAGATTAAGGACATGCAGCGGTAGGACTCTCGAGGTTTCTTACGACCCACGAGGGTCAATCATGTTGAGTTTCCTTTATTCCCTTAATTCTTCATCGTTAGAGTTAGATTCAGTTCCTATCGTCGGAGATTTCCCAAACGTCGTTAAGGAGGTTAAGGGACTATCCCCTAATAGAGAGATTGACTTTAGGATTTATTTGACTAAGAATTCTAAGCCAGTAGCATTACCCATGAGGCACATGGAACCTAGGGAGAGGAAGGAATTAAGCAAGCGGATTGGTGAGCTTTTAGTGAAAGGTCTCATAAGAAGAAGCATATCGGAATGGGAAGCGCCAGTCATCTTCGCTACTAAGGCGGATGGATCTCTTCAACTTTGCGTTGATTATAGAGAATTAAATAAGCTCACAAAGAAGAACCGATATCCACTCCTTAGGATTGATGATCTTTTTGAACAGTTAGTTGGCTCTTCGGTATTCTCCTAGCTTGATTTAGCCACGGGATTCCATCAGCTTAAGGTCGCCGATGATAGCATAGATAAGACTGTGTTTAGGACTCTAAATGGATTTTATGAGTAGTTGGTTATGCCTTTTGGGCTAACCAATGACCAAACCTACTTTGTGAACTTGATGAGCCGCGTCTTTAGAGAGGTCCTAAGTAAGTTTGTGGTGGTATTCGTGGATAACATCTTGCTATTTTCCAAGAATATGGAGAAGCATGTTGTTCATTTAGAGGAGGTTCTTCGCACACTTCGTAGTCATCATTTGAGAGCTAAGTTTTCAAGTGTCACTTATGGAGAGAGGAAGGTTTGGCTGTCGATTCCGCTAAGGTGATTGCAGTTCAAGATTGGAAGGCCCAAAAGAACGTCACCAAAGTTAGCAGCTTCCTAGGATTGGTAGGCTACTATAGCAATTTCATTAGAAACTTTGCTAAGATTTCGGCACTACTCATGCACCTTACTATGAAGAATAAAGCATTCGCGTGGGACGTAGATTGTAAGGATTCCTTTATGAAGCTTAAGAGATCCCTTGCTAATGCACCAGTGTCAGTTTTACCCAATGGAGCTAAGACATTTAATGTATACACTGATGCATGTGGAATGGGTTTAGGAGCGGTGTTGATGCAAGAACGAAGGGTAGTATGTTATGGTAGTAGGCAGTTGAGGACGCATGAAAAGAACTACCCTAGCCATGATTTGGAGTTAGCTGCTATAGTTTTTACACTCAAGTCGTGGAGGCACTATTTGCTTGGAGAGAGGTTTGAGCTTTTCACCGACCACAAGTCATTAAAGTACATATTCTCACAGAAGGACTTGAACTTGAGGTACTAGCAATGGATGGAGTTTTTGGCATTGTATGATTTAAAATTGCTTATACCCTCGGCAAGGGTAACGTGGTTGCGGATGCATTGAACAGGAAGAAAGCAACCATTAGTCCTTCGTTCATGGAGTGGAAGATCTTGATGTTTTTTTCTACTTTTGATTTTAAGCCCTCTACGGACATTACCTCTAGATTGTTAGCTACGCTTAAAGTGAAGCCTACCCTTATGGATCAGATTGGCTCAAGGCGGCGAGAGGATTCGGAGCTCATGGACATTATGAATAGGATTAGCCGAGAAGAGGTCTCTAGACATCTACAATATTATTCCATAGATGGCAGAGGGTGGCTTAGGAGAGATGGAAGGCTTTGTGTTCCTCGCACTAGTGACTTATTAAGGGCAGTTTTAGAGGAAGCACACCATTCCCGTATGACTGGACATGAAGAGGATGTTTTACTGGAATGGCATGAAGAAGGATGTGGCGGAGTCCGTAGCTAAGTGTCCTGTATGCCAAAGGGTTGAGGTGGAGCAGCAGAAACTCGATGGATTACTTTAGCCTTTAGATGTTCCAGACTGGAAGTGGGACAGAAATTCGATGGATTTCATAGATGGTTTACCCCATTCTAGAAAGGGGAATACTAGAATTTGGGTAATCGTAGACCATTTGACCAAAAGTGCGCACTTCATTCATGTTAAGAGCAAGAGGATGGCTTCTTATTGGCATCCCTATATGTTCGAGAGATAGTCTGACTGCATGGAGTTCCCTCTAGCATAGTGAGAGATAGAGACCCCATCTTCACTAGTGAGTTTTGGAGAAGCTTACATGGGGCACTAGGGATGGAGCTTAGGTTGAGTTCGGCCTATCACCCATTGATGGATGGCCAAATGGAGAGAGTGAATAGAGTGATCGAGGATTTGTTGTAGATATGCATTTTGGACTTTGAAGGAACTTGGGAGGAGCATCTTCCATTGGTTGAGTTTTCGTAGAATAACAGTCACCAAGCAAGCAAGGTATGGCACCATTCGAGGCTTTATATGGAGACCTTGTAAGTCCCCTTCATGTTGGGTGGAATCTATAAAGACGTTGCTACTTGGGCCAGACATGGTGAGGGAGACATCGGAGAAAGTGAATTTGATTCGACGAAGGATGAAGAAAGCCCAAGATAGCAGAAGTCTTATGGACAAGCGGAGGAGAGACATGGAGTTTGAGGTTGGAGACTTAGTGTTTGACCACGTATCCCTAATTAGGAAGGTAGTAAGGTTCAGATTGAATGGAAAGTTAGCCCCTAGATTTGTTGGACGGTTTCCTATCATGGGGAGATTTGGGAAGATGGCTTACTGAGTAAAGCTACCAAAAAGGCTCGCAGGAATGCACGAGGTCTTTCATGTTTCGCACTTGCGAAAGTGCTTACATGACTCAGCGGAAGTTGTAGAGCCTAGCCAGTTGGAGGAGGTGGAAGTAGAAAGGGAAGCATCTGTTCGTTGTATCCCAATGAAGACTGTTGGAAGTGACACTAAGCGACCTAGGAAAAAGGAGGTTCCATTAGTGAAGGTCTACTGGGGAAGCCGAAAAGAAGATTCGTACTTCCTATCCTCATCTTTTCGATAGTAAGTTTTTGGAATTTCCTATTTTCCATCTTTAGTTCTAAATAGGTTCTTTCCTTTATTATCCTTTGGGAGGGTAGAATTTAGGATTTAACCTATGAATGGTAGGGTTTGATGTAAACATGTTAATAGAACATGTTATATATGATGTATGCTAGTGGTTGCATGTGTTTGCTCGTGGATGCTATAGATGCATATACCTACACTAGGCACTATTATCTCTTAGGGGTCGGCCTAACTAGGACACCATGGCATATGCATATGAATGTTTGCGCATTTTTATCCTATTTTCCATTGTGCTAAAAATGGATGATATTCACATGATTGTTGCATTTGGATGGTGTTTGTAGCATGCATATAGAACTATCAGTTATCATTTGGAAATTTTGCATTCATTTGGATACATGGAAAGGACATGATTGCATAAAAGGAGGACAACTAAATCAGTGGATCGCCAAATCTTTTGCATTAGTTAAGGACATAGACACTACACTAATCGCATAAGTATCATAAGTTGCATTAGAAAAAAATGTAAGGACAATGGATGAATGGATGATAGTTGAGTAGTTGGTTGTAGAACTCGGATGAAAACATTGGTTCATTCTTTTATCCTTAGATATTTCGGGGATGAAATCCCTTAAGTAGGGGAGAATGTAACAACTCGAAATTTAACTAGCTTATTTAAGAGAGTTTAAATAAATGTTTAAAGAAAAGCTATTATAAATAAGTGGTTTATTCTTGGCTAAAAGCCAACGAGCAGACTAGATTTTTCTATTCGTGATATCCAGATGTGAGGTGCTTAAGCTAAGGAGACATTCAGGAGAAACCAGTGCCCTATCTTACCTAGTCTCATCTTTGGGGGAGGGATAGATAACATCGAAATGTCAAAACGAGTTAAGTATAAAAGATTTAATTTTTAAATTAAATACAACTTGATTTTATAGAGATAATCTTCTTGTACTCGTTGTTAAAGCTCGAAGAGGGAACTCGTACTATTCATGGAATTGAAAAGGTATTTTCACCGCTATTCTGCCCTAGTATTTATTGAATATGGGAATTGATATTGAGTAGAATTAGATGATTTCTATAGATTCTACTCACTTAATATTTACTTATTTTGGATTTATATAACATGGTTTTAACTCAAGCAAAATTGAGAGTATTGGACTAAGAAATCTTTGTAAAGATTTAATGAGATGATTTTGGGAATATTTCCCTAAGTATAAAATAAATTGATTTTGAATTATTCAAATTAAAAAGGTTTTTAATTAAATCAAAGTTTTTGATATGACAGGTTTAATAATTCTGTATATACCGGAAAGAAATGCTTTAAAATTTGTATATCTCTAGAAGAGATTTTTGATAAAAAAATAACTTAATCAATTAAAGAATGATTCTCTATTCATGAAACCTCTTTTTATCAACGATTGGATTCGAAGTAACCGAGATTGAATCTACGGTAATTCCTATCCGAAAACCACTCCGAACTAATGTATGCATTTGAAAAATAAAGATCTGATAGAGAGAATGAAGAATGAAGACCAGGGATTTTTGGGATGAAAGACCGCTTGTTGATAATTCTGGCTAGCTCCTAAATACTAAAGTAGCAGTAGTCCCTTCATTTCTGAATTTTTTGGTTGCAAGGACTTCTCCTTATTAATCCTAGGGTTAATTCTCGATAGGATGTGGCAGGAGAGTGCCTTTGGTTTTGTTCAATCCCAGAATGAACTTGTATGGATAGATGTTTGACATTGCATTCTTGAGATTTCATCGTTGACTTTTATAAACATACGTCTGTTTTGTGGCAAAGAAGGCAACTTTCCTTACCTTAACACCCTTCTCTGAGACGTATGAGCTTGGAGGTTGTATGTTTGTGGAAGTAAATAGTGATTGATGGAATGACAATATGGCATTCAAAGTGCAAAGTGCAAAGTGCAAAGTGCATAGTGCAAAGTAAAAGGTAATGCTTACCTCAAGCCTCACACCCGAAAATAGCTGAAAAAGGGTAAATAAAGTAAAGCTATGTGGTTCTCAACCATTAGGGTATGATAATCCCCTTCTAGATATATTTCTACCCGCTATGATGTTTCAGTTTAAATTAATATGGATGTATGCTACGAAGATCCTCAGATATGTTAGTAACGACCGGGGTGATGTAACATCTCTGAATTTTATCCAGGATAATTTTATAATTAATTTAATTTTTGGAAATTAAATTGTGAATCTATTTGTGAATTAATTAGAAATTCTGTTGGAATTGTATCCATATATCCGTTTATTCTGTTGGGTTCCGGTATATTCTACGAGTGGTTAGATATCTTCAAACTAACCAATACCCCTGTATATTCGTAGATCTGATGACCCGAGTATCTTGATTCGTTCTTGTATCCATTATTGATATTCTGATTTGGTAGGCCAAATGCTGAATAGATATTCAGTTTGATTTGGTGATTTATCTCTCTATATTCTTTTGTGGTCTCCCTACTTTCAAATTTCGAGGACGAAATTTTATTAAGGGGAGGAATCTGTAACATCCCTGAATTTTATCCAAGATAATTTGATAATTAATTTAATTTTTGGAAATTAAATTGTGAATCTATTTGCGAATTAATTAGAAATTTCTGGGATAAATAAATATTTTAGATTATAAATAGAATTATAAAGTTTAAGATCAATAAAAGACATGTTCTGTTATTTATTTACATTTATAAATTTAGTTTAAATTAAATCTTGAAACTGAAATACAAAATTTAAAAATCTTGTAAGTATATTGGGTTTGAAAACATTATATTTTCAATTTATAAGATTTGTTTTCCAAATTTATTTTAAATAGATACTTATTTGTTTATTAATATAAATGAATATAAATATGATTTTTTTAAATAGAATTTGAATTTGAGATTCAAAATAAATATTGAAAATAAACTGAAATTTGGATTTGAAATTCAAATATAAATATATTGAAAATAAGTTGAATTTGGAAAATACCTATTGATTGTGAATGAATAAAATATATATTTATAAGAATTATTGTTGTTTATTCATTTATAAATACAAAATCATTGTATATTAAATTTTGAATTTGGAAATTTAAATATAAATGTATTAAACAATATTTGGATTTAAAAATTCTATAAATTAATACTAATAGGAGTTAATACTCTATACTTTAAGAAATAATGTAAATATAATGTATAAGTGCATAAATTGTTTATAATTCATTTTCTTTTAAAAATTATATAAGTATAAAAAAATAGAAAAAAATCTATGGATTTAACATGAGAACATATAAACAAGAATAAAACCTTAATTATAAATATTTATTAGTAATGTATAATATTTCAAACATTTTTTTCTTTAATTTGTATAAGTATAAGTAATTGAAATTATCCTTTGAAAATAAATAAGAAAACATGAAAATATGATTTGTAAATTTAAAATTGTATATGTAAATATTTAGATCTAAATTTATAAATTTAAAAGAAGTAAGGTTTAAATTTTAATTTGCAAATTAACTCAAGGAAAGGTTTTGACATAAATTGTTTGAATGAGACAAATGTTTAACAAGCAGTAATATAGGTTAACAAGTGTAAAATGAATATGACAAGTGTTAGTTGTAATCATACAAGTGGCAAGAGAATTAATTTTCCTTTTGAAAATTTAATTACACAAACTAGGCTATTACATTTCCATTTGTGAATCATCTCCTCTATTTTTCAAAACTAAGAGAAAAAAATCAAAGTGAATGAAAAATCAGCAAAACAAACAAAATCTGCATATTCAAAACACTGACCAAAACATGAACAAAACCTGAGAAGCAGAAGTTAGATTCAGGTTCAAAGAAATCAAAACTGAATCAGAGTGTATCTCAATCAACAAATTGATGAATTTTAAAATCTGAAGCAAACAAACTCAAATGTAAAGCTTCAATTATTCCTTTCAACTCTGGAAATTCAAAGAGGAATCAAAAGCAAACCTGGAAAACTGAATCCTGAAAAATAAATGAATAAGCAAATCAACTCAAAGTTGTAGGAAAAACAAACTAAAGAGGAATTTAAATCTGGAAGTTTCAAATCCAAAGCAAATGTAAATTAAAGTCTGCAAGCTGGAAAATAAAGCAAATTTGAGGCTTAAAACAAATTCAAACCTATCAAAGAAAATAAAATTCTTGTCCTCTGTTCACATGACCAGGTGAGCAAACTTTCAACCCATTACCTTCTGATTCTGATGCATGTGACATTTCTATGATGTGAGGATGTATGTGTGTTTGTCGGGGTGTATTCAACTTGAATACAATTGAATTAGGCTATATACACTATCTGGATATGTATGCATATGCTTATGCTCTGTGTGCTACAAGTTCAGACCTATTTGAATAATTCATTTTGCTCTTCATATAAACAAATGTAGGTTACGATTTCTGAATGTAAAATGATTATATGAGCTTAATGTATTTTTTTAAAATAATTGCAAGGGTTTATGTTGAACATTTATTTCAAAATTAATAACTAACAGTAACAATCCAAAATAATCAGGAACTTTAATATTCATAATTCCTTGTATTGATTTTATAACCTGATTCAATCTTTCAAATTATGAATTTTAAAACAAAAATCATAAATTTTAGATCAGTTTGGAGATAGGAATTTGGGGTTATACTGGGAATCCGTTGTCGTCAATTCTCCTTCATCAACGACTAATTAGAGGCCGTGTTCGTCACTGGAGAAAGGGGAATGCCTAAGGAACGTTGGAAAAATGCTCAAGATTTTTATTAACCATGGTAGTGATGTTGCGACGTTGATTTAGGGTTCTTATGCCCAGATTGGGTGTGTGGGTTCTCAGGGTAACTGCATCAATGATGGGGTATCGGAATTAGTGAGACCGGTGGGTATCATCGCGTGGGCCGTTGCCGAAGCTCAGGTCGTGGTAGCATAGATGCTGGTGGCTGAGATCATTGGGATGGGGTAAACTTTTTGATCGAGGTTGGTTTTTGTTTCGTTCAATCTGCTCATTTTCGTTCTTGAGTTAGGTTCGGGTTCCTGAGTGTCTGGATTTGTTCGTGATGCCGTTGATGATTCGAGGATTGCCGCGTCGATGATCGGAGGCGCTCTTACCAAGTATACACTTGTACGCGCAACTTTGGTATATCAGTGTGTATCTGAAAATTTAAGGGGGAAGAAGAAGGCAAACGACCGGGGTTTTACTCGTGATAAATGGTGTTTTACACGAATGCACGCTCGGGGATGCAGAAGAGTTTGAAACGTGAATGCATCATTAGGTTCAAAGTTTTAAAACAAAGAAAAAAAGTAACAAAAGGAAAAGCATAAGGGAAAGGGAGAGATTTGCTCGGAGAGAAGCATGGGATTGCACGGGGAAATCTATAGCTGGCTCGGGTTTATAAATTTTTAGTTTGAAAACTACAACAACCTAGGCAAGCCTGATTCCTAATTTACCATTTCTAAATTAATGCTTGTGTTGAGTTGAAACATGTAATTAAAGGTTTTAAAATGATGATATTTTAAATTGATTAAGTTCAAAATGTTTTAAACTTATAATTTTAAAAGAGTTACATTTTACATAAACTTAACTGTGTAATAAAGGAATTAAGCAGATATTTTTAAATCGTCAACTTAAAAGCTAAGTTAAATTATGTAATTAAGGATAACTACTTAATTAAGAGCCATTAATTATTGATCAAAGTTAATTTATCAAGTGATAATTCAATTATGTGATTAGGGATAATCAATAATTATTATTAAAGGACAATTAATTAAATGATAATAAATAGATAATTAATTTAAGGATAATTAATTAATTTTAATTTTAATTTATTAATGAAGAATGATAATTAATTAAGGATAAAGGTTAAATAATTAATCAAGGGTTAAATTAATTAATTAAAGATAATCTATTAAATGGTTAATTAAATAATTAAAGGAAAATTATTTCATAATTAAAGGTTGATAAATTA
The DNA here is from genome assembly GCA_030765085.1 of Allium cepa. Lineage (NCBI taxonomy): Eukaryota > Viridiplantae > Streptophyta > Magnoliopsida > Asparagales > Amaryllidaceae > Allium > Allium cepa. The sequence continues at coordinate 183,582,833 of CM060940.1, forward strand.
TAACTAAGGGTTAATTAATATTATTAACGGTTAATTAGTAAATGATTAATGAATAATTAGTCAAAATGATTTATGTTAATTAACCATGATTAGTAATTCATAAGTAATTAAATCTGTTTTGAATTAATCAGACAATTAACTAATTTTATTTATGGATGTTTAGATTCCATTGGATGATTGGATTGTTTGATACCCTGATATGTTCTGTTTTGATTTGAGCTATGTTGCTGCAATTTATTATCTGTGATATATACCTGTGATCTGTGAATGAAAGATAAGCGTTACAATTGGTTTGTACCGCTTGTCAAATATAAGTGTTATAGTTTATACCGCTTATTAAATATATTGTTGTATCTGAATCTGTGTTGATTGATGATGTGGCACTTTTATTGTGTAAAACCCCTGGACCACACTTATACACACACACAATATGGATTTCACTAGGAAATCGGTTAAGTCACAGTTTTTTTTGAAATAGTTTTAAATTTGAATTTTTAATCCAAATGGTTTTTGAAATGAATTGGGTGTTTTCAAAGATAAAAGTTATTTTTGAATAACTTGATTAAGTCTTGAAATTCAAATAATTTAATTTGAATTCAAGATTTAAAATTGAAATTCTATGTTTGAAAATTTTGGTTTAAAAATGTTATTCAAGTTGTAACGTGTTTATATGGGTTTTAAACCATTTTAAAATTATGGTTTTAAGAATTTGAATTTAACCCTACTTTATATTTAAAAGGCCTTAACTCGTGCAAATTATAATCGGGTTTTCCGAAACGGAAGCAAGTGGTTTCAAGTAATAATAGCTTTTATATAAGGAAAGAATTTTCCAAATTATGATGAAAGGATTTCAAATTTTAAATGGAATGGCTTTGAAAGCTATAATTGAATCATTGTGAAAGATAGTTGAACCCTATTTTGAAATCGAAGAAGATTTTAAGTGGTGTATCTTTTATATATAAAAGATTGAAACGGGAATTGTTTTGAAAGTTATGAGTGAAACTTTGGAAATTATTTTGAAAGCAATGAAATGAGTCTTCGATTTAAAGACCGGATGAGTTAATCCAATTTGAAATGAAATTATTTTGAAAGGCTATGAATGAATCTTGTTTAAAAGATTGGTGAATATTGTTTAAAATTGAAATGGGTCTTACAAGTGAATCTTTTGTTTAAAAGATTTAAGTGTGGAAATTGTTTAAACCATTGAAGGTTTTTGAAATGAATCTTTTTGTTTAAAAGATTGGAAATGGTAATTTGTTTTAACCATTTGAATGAAAGGTTTTGGGCTTTAAGCTGCGATTTAGCTGAGACCCCATATCCATATGTTTTTAAATATTGCGCTCATTATTCGGTTTAGCCGGGAGAGGACCTTTGTATCATATAACCCATTCCGAATAATGATACGATTTTATGGATAACATTTGAACACCGGTGGTGAAGACCGGGTATTTGCGAGAACGATAGGATGACCTATCGATTGTCTCTGCACCGAGTAGCTACGGTATAGAGATTCCCAAAGTGATGGTAAGTCCGATCGGGATTCTGGATTCCCGGATTGCAAGGACTTCTTTGGAAGTGCCTTCGGCTCTGTTCGAACCCAGAATAGATTTGTATGGATGTCTGTCTGCCATTACACATTGAGATGTAAAAACGGTTTCTATCAAATACATTTCTGTTTGGTGGCGGAGATTTATTCTCTTAGCTTAACACCCTTCTCTGTGACGTACGAGCTCAGAGGTTATGTAATTGATGGTTACCAGTGATACATTCCCAATTTGGTAATGTGGCATACGAAGTGCTGCTAATCATTTGTTGATCGAAGCATGGCTTTTGTGAAAAGTGTAGCTTTGTGGACGAGACTTCGTCGGACCTCACAACCCGGTTATGGTCGAAACAGGAATCGTGGAAGCAAGGTTATTTGGGGGTAGCGCCCCTGAGGGTATGTTCAATTCCTTCTGGATTATAGGTGGTATCATGGTATGGAGCCCAGGTATTTACCTTGTGGTTGCTGCAAACTTATTGTTTTGTGGTTTTTGGTTGAGAGGTACCTCGGATAAAGGTCGCAAACGACCAGGGAATGGCATGCTCGTGTCAGTAGTTACCTTGTTACAGAGGTAACCCGGCCTTGTGTGGCAGAGATCGGGTTAGGGTCCAGGGACGTCCCTCCAGAGGTGTTCCATTTTATTCGGGAAGTTCCTTTGCCCGACCCTTTGTTGGAAATCCAATCTTCCAAATACGAGCCTTTTACGGTTTTAGTTGTAGAACCTTCCATCTAACATGGTAGCTATAGTAGGCATACTATAATGGTACGTATGCTGGCTAAGATTAATATTATACTTTCGAAAATGTTTTTTTCTACACTGTGCACTTATAATAATGATATCAAAGAAATTTTCTCGTATCACGCATATTTGACTATCATAAGGAGAAATCTCCTCCAAGTCTGCGTTTGCATTGTGTGTGTGGCGGGAGGCCTTATGGAAGTTTCATTTTTCTAAAAGCATTGCGGATTTCAAATTTAAATTCTTTTGGTTGTTTTATAAGATAAAACTGTTTTTGTTTGCTCATACCAGTCCCATGACTGACCCGGAGTTTATTGTTCCTTTCCTAAACTCTAGGTGCCCATAATTTTCCACACGGGCAGTCTAGAGTTGGGTTTTTCAGATAGTAGATATCGGTTCATTAGCTTTCAGTTTTCTCTTTGGTATTCTTTGTAGACTTTGGATATTGAAGTATTTGGTTGGGATGACGGACCAGTCTTGCTTATCTTTGTGCAAATTGATGGTGGTTTGAGCTAGTGGATTGGAGTTGTAGTTTGATATTGGAGTTATCTCTTGACTCTTTGTTTTCCCTGTTATATCATATTGTTATTCCGTTGTAGCATTGTTATCTTGTATCTCTGATATTTGATTCATATTGTATCATTGTTGTATCGAATGTTGTATATCAATGATATTCATTTCTTTTTCTTCCGCTGTGTGGTTATACTTGATGTGTTATAAGCTCCAGCGAACCAGATTCGACGTTTGGATTTGCGGCATTTGAATACGAGTGTTGCATTCGGTGCCGATTTTCGAAGGTCGAGTCAGGGTCGTTATATCTGGTATCAGAGATGAGGGTTAAAACTTTAGCTCAGGAGTATAACACATTAAGTAACTGATTAGAGATAGGGTAAAGTATACCCTAGAATGAGTATATCCTTGAGATATCCGTTCGAATGCCTCAGTAAATTCTCTTACTATCCACTGATAGTGAGTATGAGTGCAAGAAGAGGACGAGATAGGGGACAGGGGAGTACGACTATAAATGGTCGATACCCTACAATAGCACAATAACTTTCTCCATCAATCTCCTTTGATTCGTCTCTTTTCAATTCTTTGATGTCTTCTTGGTAGCTCCAGGAAGAAGCTTTGATGTATTTACATGGGACATAAACTCCAAATAGGTCAGAATTGTTCGTTTGGTTGAATTGTTTGCTTTGGTTGCTATGGTTGATAGGTATATTTTGATGGTTTAACTCAAAAGTTTTGGAATTGTATCCATATATCCGTTTATTCTGTTGGGTTCCGGTATATTCTACGAGTGGTTAGATATCTTCAAACTAACCAATACCCCTATATATTCGTATATCTGACGACCCGAGTATCTTGATTCGTTCTTATATCCATTATTGATATTCTGATTTGGTAAGCCAAATGCAGAATAGATATTCAGTTTGATTTGGTGATTTATCTCTTTATATTCTTTTGTGGTCTCCCTACTTTCAAATTTCAAGGACGAAATTTTATTATGAGGGGGAATCAGTAACATCCCTGAATTTTATCCAAGATAATTTGACAATTAGTTTAATTTTTGGAAATTAAATTGTGAATCTATCTATGAATTAATTAGAAATTACTGGGATAAATAAATATTTTAGATTATAAATAGAATTATAAAGTTTAAGATCAACAAAAGATATGTTCTGTTATTTATTTATATTTATAAATTTAGTTTAAATTAAATCTTGAAACAGAAATACAAAATTTAAAAATCTTATAAATATACTGGATTTGAAAACATTATATTTTCAATTTATAAAGATTTGTTTTCCAAATTTATTTTAAATAGATATTTATTTGTTTATTAATATAAATGTATATAAATATGATTTTTTTTAAATAGAATTTGAATTTTAGATTCAAAATAAATATTGAAAATAAATTGAAATTTGGATTTGAAATTCAAATATAAATATATTGAAAATAAGTCGAATTTGGAAAATACCTATTGATTGTGAATGAATAAAAAATATATTTATAAGAATTATTGTTGTTTATTCATTTATAAATACAAATTCATTGTATATTAAATTTTGAATTTGGAAATTAAAAATAAATGTATTAAACAATATTTTGATTTAAAAATTCTATAAATTAATACTAATAGGAGTTAATACTCTATACTTTAAGAAATAACGTAAATATAATGTATAAGCACATAAATTGTTTTTAATTCATTTTCTTTTAAAAATTATAAGTATAAAAAAATAGAAAAAATCTATGGATTTCACATGAGAACATATAAACAAGAATGAAACCTTAATTATAAATATTTATTAGTAATGTATAATTTAATTTCCAACCATTTTTCCTTTAATTTGTATAAGTTTAAGTAATTGAAATTATCCTTTGAAAATAAATAAGAAAACATGAAAATATGATTTGTAAATTTAAAATTGCATATGTAAATATTTAGAACTAAATTTATAAATTTAAATGAAGTAAGGTTTAAAATTTAATTTGCAAATAAACTCAAGGAAAGGTTTTGACATAAATTTTTTTGAATGGGACAAATGTTTAACAAGTAGTAATATAGGTTAACAAGTGTAAAATGAATATGACAAGTGTTAGTTGTAATCATACAAGTGGCAAGAGAATTAATTTTCCTTTTGAAAATTTAATTACACAAAAATAGGCTATTACATTTCCATTTGTGAATCATCTCCTCCATTTTTCAAAACTAAGAGAGAAAAAAATCAAAGTGAACCAAAAATCAGCAAAACAAACAAAATCTGCTATTCAAAACACTGACCAAAACATGAACAAAACCTGAGAAGCAGGAATTAGATTCAGGTTCAAAGAAATCAAAACTGAATCAGAGTGTATCCCAATCAACAAATTGATTAAGTTTAAAATCTGAAGCAAGCAAACTCAAATGTAAAGCTTTAGTTATTCTTTTCAACTCTGGAAATTCAAAGAGGAATCAAAAGCAAACCTGGAAAACTGAATCCAGAAAAATAAATGAATAAGAAAACCAACTCAAAGTTGCAGGAAAAACAAACTAAAGAGGAATTTAAATCTGGAAGTTTCAAATCCAAAGCAAATGTAAATTGAAGTCTGCAAGCTGGAAAATAAAGCAAATTTGAGGCTTAAAACAAATTCAAACCTATCAAAGAAAATAAAATTCATGTCCTCTGTTCACATGACCAGGTGAGCAAACTTTCAACCCATTACCTTCTGATTCTGATGCATGTGACATTTCTGTGATGTGAGGATGTATGTGTGTTTGTCGGGGTGTATTCAACTTGAATACAATTGACTTAGGCTATATACACTATCTGGATATGTATGCATATTCTTATGCTCTGTGTGCTACAGGTTCAGACCTATTTGAATAATTTATTTTGCTCTTCAAATAAACAAATGTAGGTTAAGATTTCTGAATGGAAAATGATTATATAAGCTTAATGTATTTTTTTTTAAATAATTGCAAGGGTTTATGTTGAACATTTATTTCAAAATTAACAACTAACGGTAACAATCCAAAATAATCAGGAACTTTAATATTCATAATTCCTTGTTTTGATTTCATAACCTGATTCAATCTTTCAAATGATGAATTTTAAAACAAAAATCATAAATTTTAGTTCTGTTTTGAGATAGGAATTTGGGGTTATACTGGGAATTCGTTTTCGTCAATTCTCCTTCATCAACGACGAATTAGAGGCCGTGTTCGTCATTGGAGTAGGGGGGAAGATCTAAGGAACGTTGGAAAAATGCTCAGGATTTTTATTAACCATGGTAGTAATGTTGCGACGTTGATATAGGGTTTTTATGCCTAGATTGGGTGTGGGGCTTCTCAGGGTAACTGCATCAACGATGGGGTATCGGAATTAGTGAGACCGGTGGGTATCGTCGCGTGGGTCGTTGTCGAAGCTCAGGTCGTGGTGGCATAGATGCTAGTGCTGAGATCATCGGGATGGGGTAAATTTGTCGATCGAGGTTGGTTTTTGTTTCGTTCAATCTGCTCATTTTCGTTCTCGGGTTGGGTTCGGGTTCATAAGTGTTTAGATTTGTTCGTGATGTCGTTGATGATTCGAGGATGGTCGCGTCAATGATCGGAGGCGCTCCGACCAAGTGTACACGTGTACGCGCAAATTTGGTATATCTATGTGTATCTAAAAATTTGAGGGGGAAGAGGAAGCCAAACGACTGGGGTTTTACTCGTGATAAATGGTGTTTTACACGAATGCACGCTCGGGGATGCAGAAGAGGTTGGAACATGAATGCATCATCAGGTTCAAAGTTTTGAAATAAAGGAAAAAAACAACAAAAGGGAAAGGGAGAGATTTGCTCGGAGAGAAGCATGGGATTGCACGGGGAAATCTATAGCTGGCTCGGGTTCATAAATTTTCAGTTTGAAAATTGTAACAACCTAGGTAAGCCCTATTCCTAATTTACCATTTCTAAATTAATGCTTGTGTTGAGTTGAAACATGTAATTAAAGGTTTTAAAATGAAGATATTTTAAATTGATTAAGTTCAAAATGTTTTAAACTTATAATTTTAAAAGAGTTACATTTTACATAAACTTAACTATGTAATAAAGGAATTAAGCAGATGTTTTTAAATCGTCAACTTAAAAGGCTAAGTTAACTTATGTAATTAAGGATAACTACTTAATTAAAAGCCATTAATTATTGATCAAAGTTAATTTATCAAGTATAATTCAATTATGTGATTAGGGATAATCAATAATTATTATTAAAGGATAATTAATTAAGTGGTAATAAACAAAATGGTGATTAATTTAGATAATTAATTTTAGGATAATTAATTAATTTTAATTTTAGTTTATTAATAAAGAATGATAATTAATTAAGGTTAAAGGATAATTAATTAATCAAGGGTTAAATTAATTAATTAATTAAAGATAATCAAATAAATGGTTAATTAAATAATTAAAGGAAAATTATTTCATAATTAAAGGTTGATAAATTATAACTAAGCGATAATTAATATTATTAACGGTTAATTAGTAAATGATTAATGAATAATTAGTCAAAATTATTTATGTTAATTAACCATGATTAGTAATTCATAAGTAATTAAATCTGTTTTGAATTAATCAGACAATTAACTAATTTTATTTATTGATGTTTAGATTACATTGGATGATCGGATTGTTTTATACCCTGATATGTTCTGTTTTGATTTGAGCTATGTTACTGTAATTTATTATCTGTGATATGTACCCGTGATCTGTGAATGAAAGATAAGCGTTACAATTGGTTTGTACCGCTTGTCAAATATAAGCGTTATAGTTTATACCGCTTATTAAATATATTGTTGTATCTGAATCTATGCTAATTGATGATGTGGCACTTTTATTGTGTAAAACCCCTGGACCACACTTATACACACACAATATGGATTTCACGAGGAAATCGGTTAAGTCACAACTTTTTCTGAAATAGTTTTAAATTTGAATTTTTTAATCCGAATGGTTTTCGAAATGAATTGGGTGTTTTCAAAGATAAAAGTTCTTTTTGAATAACTTGATTAAGTCTTGAAATTCAAATAATTTAATTTGAATTCAAGATTTAAAATTGAAATTATATGTTTGACAATTTTGGTTTAAAAATGTTAGTCAAGTTATAACGTGTTTATATGGGTTTTTAACCATTTTAAAATTATGGTTTTAAGAATTTGAATTTAACCCAACTTTATATTTAAAAGGCCTTAACTCGTGCAAATTATAATCGGGTTTTCCAAAACGGTAGCAAGTGGTTTCAAATAATAATAGCTTTTATATAAGAAAAGAATTTTCCAAATTATGATGAAAAGATTTCAAATTTTAAATGGAATGGCTTTGAAAGCTATAATTGAATCTTTGTGAAAGATAGTTGAACCCTATTTTGAAATCGAAGAAGATTTTAAATGGTGTATCTTTTATATATAAAAGATTGAAACGGGAATTGTTTTGAAAGTTATGAGTGAACCATAGGAAATTATTTTGAAACCTATGAAATGAGTCTTCGATTTAAAGACCGGATGAGTTAATCCAAGTTGAAATGAAATTATTTTGGAAGGCTATGAATGAATCTTGTTTAAAAGATTGGTGAATCTTGTTTAAAATTGAAATGGGTCTTACAAGTGAATCTTTTGTTTAAAAGATTTAAGTGTGGAAATTGTTTAAACCATTCAAGGTTTTTGAAATGAATCGTTTTGTTTAAAAGATTGGAAATGGTAATTTGTTTTAACCATTTGAATGAAAGGTTTTAGGCTTTAAGCTGTGATTTAACTGAGACCCTATATCCATATGTTTTTAAATATTGCGCTCATTATTCGGTTTAACCGGGAGAGGACCTTTGTGTCATATAACCCATTCCGAATAATGATACGACGTTATGGATAGCATTTGAAGACCGGTGGTGAAGATCGGCTATTTGCGGATGACCTATTGATTGTCTTTGCACCGATTAGCTACGGTATAGAGATTCCCTAAGTGATGGGAAGTCCGATCGGGATTGTGGATTCTCGGATTGAAAGGACTTCTTTAGAAGTGCCTTCGGCTCAGTTCGAACCCGGAACAGACTTGTATGGATGTCTGTCTGACATTACACTTTGAAATGTAAAACCGGTTTTTATCAAATACATTTCTGTTTGGTGGCGGAGATTTATTCTCTTAGCTTAACACCCTTCTCTGAGACGTACGAGCTCAGAGGTTATGTAATTGATGGTTACCAGTGATACATTCCCAATTTGGTAATGTTGCATACGAAGTGCTGTTGATCATTTGTTGATCGAAGCATGGCTTTTCTGAAAAGCGTAGCATTGTGGACGAGACTTCATTGAACCTCACAACCCGGTTATGGTCGAAACAGGAATCGTGGCAGCAAGGTTATTTGGGTGTAGCGCCCCCTGAGGGTATGTTCATTTCCTTCTGGATTATAGGTGGTATCATGGTATGGAGCCCAGATATTTATCTTGTGGTTGCTGCAAACTTATTTGTTTGTGGTTGTTGGTTGAGAGGTACCTCGGATAAAGGTCGCAGACGACCGGGGAATGGCATGCTCGTGTCATTAGTTACCTAATTACAGAGGTAACTCGGCCTTGTGTAGCAGAGATCCAGTTAGGGTCCGGGGATGTCCCTCCAGAGGCGTTCCATTTTATTTGGGAAGTTCCTTTTCCCGATCTTTTGTTGGAAATCCAATCTTCCAAATACGAGCCTTTTATGGTTTTAGTTGTAGAACCTGCCATCTAACATGGTAGCTATTGTAGGCATACTATAATGGTACGTATGCTGGCTAAGATTAATATTATACTTTCGAAAATGTTTTTTTCTACACTGTGCACTTATAATAATAATATCAAAGAAATTTTCTCGTATCAAGCATATTTGACTATCATAAGGAGAAATCTCCTCCAAGTCTGCGTTTGCATTGTGTGTGTGGCGGGAGGCATTATGGTAGTTTCATTTTTCTAAAAGCATTGCGGATTTCAAATTTAAATTTTTCTGGTTGTTTTATAAGATAAAACTGTTTTTGTTTGCTCATACTAGTCCCATGACTGACCCGGAGTTTATTGTTCCTTTCCTAAACTCTGGGTGTCCACTATTTTCCACACGGGCTGTCTAGAGTTGGGTTTTTCAAATAGTAGATATCAGTTCAGTAGCTTTCAGTTTTCTCTTTGGTATTCTTTGGAGACTTTGGATATTGAAGTATCTGGTTGGGACGACGGACCAGTCTTTCTTATCTTTGTGCAAATTGATGGTGGTTCGAGCTAGTGGATTGGAGTTGCAGTTTGATATTGGAGTTATCTCTTGACTATTTGTTTTCCCCTCTTATATCATATTGTTATTCCGTGTAGCATTGTTATCTTGTACCTCTGATATTTGATTCATATTGTATCATTGTTATATCGAATGTTGTATATCAATGATATTCAATTCTTTTTCTTCCGCTGTGTTGTTATACTTGATGTGTTATAAGCTCCGGCGAACCAGATTCGACGTTTGAATCTACAGCATTTGAATGCGAGTGTTGCATTCGGTGCAGATTTTCGAAGATCGAGTCAGGGTCGTTATTGGTGATGACATATCCGGTAGTATCTAGTGAGAAAGGTAAGCAGGTCATGTGTTGGTAGAGGTGCAAATGCTCTATTGACCTCGGTACATTACTCTAGAGATGTATTGCCGGAAGGTAGTCCCTTCACCTGGTGTAACGCCCCGATTTTTCGACGTCCAAAAAATCGACATCAATATGACCACTGTACTAAATGCCGAACAATCGAATGCCGGAAAAACGGACCATTAGGATTAAAGAAGAAGGAGGTAGAAGAAGAGAAAACAAACAACAACAGAATCTTACCACCGCAACGGAATAAAATATAATAGATAATAAATGGTCTTTACACAAAAAGAAACTATATATACATTACATCATCAAAGTCGAATACAAATCAACAACACAATTCAAGACAGTTATAATATCTTGTCCTTCCAAAGCTAAATATACAGCTTACAATGCACAACGGAAATACGAATCTATGGAAATATGCCTCGTTAATCCAGCTCATCTCCAGAGCTCCACAGCAGTCCATCCAGAATATGTACTCTATAATACTCAGTCTGACCTGAGAATAACACCTGAGTCAGTCTAGAAAACCAGCGTGAGAAAATACACTCAATTGGATTATTAAGGTTTTCAAAATCATTTTGAAATCAAAGGTATCTCGCAAGACCACGCCACCAATAAACATGCCAGGTTTTTACCTTAGATAACCAAAACATTTCTTTTAAAATCCTCCAATATTATGGTAGTGTCTATATACAAATACTTATTCAAATAGCCGAAATTATTATATTATTAAATTCCAGCTACGATCACAAAGTGGGTTCTACAAACAAAAACCGTAAAGGCACGTAGGGAGAATGGATTTCCATCAATGGCAGGACTACTGGGTAACGCCGGTCATAGTACATGGTCTAGATCACCGTACCGAGGATCTATCCTGATCCACTGCATCATAAGACTGGAGCTACCCCTTACTGGATAGTCTAAATAAGTTAACCCCACGGTCAGGATCAGCAACCGCCCACACGGTCGAAATAAAGGACATCTAGACAGGGGTAACCTTACCCTAATTGGTTGCTAGCCACTTAGCCTTGTGTGCACCTCCTTGTTTTAGCCATTCCCGATAGATGAGGCTTGAGGCTATGCGTTACCTTTTTAGCTCACATCCACTTAGAATGCTCATTGTCCTTCTGACAATGTTTTGAAAGCATTCTTCCATACAAGTCTGTTTCGGGTTCAAACGGAACCGAAGGCACTAATCCTACTACATCCATTTTGGAATCACCCTCAGGATTAGTAGCGATTAGCCCTTGCACTTTGCTGCTCTATCATCGACTTCCAGCTCTTGTCTTCCTTACGAAAACGTTCAAACCGGATCGAAGTAGTTTTCGAAAAATTAGTCCCAATCCCGGTCTCTTCGAAATGATCAGCACATTGGCTGATATTGATAGTCGGTTATTTAACTATCAAATAACATTCACAAACCATCATCAAGCCATAATAATTTCCCAAATGATTTATCAATTTGGCAATATCTTCGCAAGATATATTTTGTTACAGTTTAACTTTTAAAAATAGTTTCAAATCTCTTTCTCTTTCAGAATAAATTCCCAAATATTGTTTATTTCCACTGAAAATCACCAAGTCCAAATACTTTAGCTTTTAAAATAATTTAAATCACTTTATTCTAAAATATACTTTTAAAAACATTTTAAATTAAAACTATTTAAACACTTATTCAAATATATATACTTTAAGACATTTTTAAAATAAAAGTACTTTATAAAATATAAAAGTAATTTTAAAAATAAAAGTTAAGCCAAACTAAATTTTAAAATAAGAGTTGCAAAATTCTATACAAGTTTTCAAATAAAACTTTAACCAAACTATCTTTAATACAAAACTATTATATAAAATATAAATATTAATAATTATCTTTTTTAAAACATAGTATGAATTAACCTTTAAAAATAATTACTGCTATAACTAATTTAATAAATATTTACCTTTAGAATTTTAACAACTTAATTAATAATTTCTTAAAAACATTCCTTTAAACAACTGTAAAGACTTTTAACTTATACTGAAGAATTTTCTTTGAAAACGTACTTAACTTTTCAGGGAAATACACTTTTCTTTCACACCTTTTAAAAATAAACCACTATTTATTTTTAAAACAAATTACTCATTCCTTTATAAATTCCCATCTTGAATTTATACTTCTAAATATCCATTGATATCTTATTTCACTTTATAAACCCAGTTTAAAAGTTTCATAGTCTCATCTCTTTTGAAACACAATTTCCAACTCTAAATCAATTTCCAAACCGATTTTCAGATTTTACTCCATTTAAAATAAATTCCTTTACTTACTTAATTTTTATTCCAAAACCTATTAATTTTAGATTTAACTTCTTTATTATGATTTAAAAATCTTATTTAAATTGAAACTACCAATTTCATATTTATTTTCAAAATTCTTCTTTTATTTTTCCTAAATTGTTTAAATCCTGAATAGAAAAATAAATCTTTGATTCCTTTAAATAATATCCTTAAGTTTAAAAATTCATTTATTCCCATTTAATCAAAAATCCCCTTTCCCATACTTTGGGATTTATTTATTAAAATTGAAAAATCAACTTTTATCTTTTCCTAAATCATTCTTTAATTTATCCAAATCCTCTATTATTATTTTACTTAAAAATTCTCTCTTTTATTTTATTTTCAAAAATCCATTCTATACATTTTTGATGACTCGGTATACCCAAATATATTTAACCAAAAATAGCATTCAATGTTTCAATCCACACCAAACCGGCTTGTTTCCTTTCAGAATTTGACCTTGTATAAACATTTATACGATTTATTAATATTTTAATTGATCAAACAATCAATTTCCATATTAATATTTAATTAACTAATAATTTTAATTTAGCTAATAATTCCCCGCTTAAAAATCATTTAGTAATTAAAATAATTAAAATAATTAAATATGCATGTATAATTTTTTCATGGAAAACACATCCTAATGAAAATAGTCTTCATAGTTTAAAAATAATCTAACTTTAAATAAACAGTTCAACATCAAATATTTATATTTCCAAAATCTTTTAAATTACATACATATAAAAAAATATAATTTATAAATTCAAGAAATCTAATTTTATTTGAAATTTCAAAATTTCGAATTTCTGTATTTCAAAAATCTTATACATATATACTTATTTACCATTTTCCTAATCATATAAAAATATGTATGTGTGTTTATATATATGAGTATATCAAATTAAGACAGAACTGTTTTATATACGTCTTACTATAAAAAATTGACCCAATATACATTTTTTTTATATTTGTAGTAAGTAAAACATGCATAAATATATCTTAAACTTTCGTGAAAATTCCTAATTTCTTTTTTTTTTCTAATCTGCACGTACATACATCGGTAAAAAATGAAAATACCTCACGCATACTACGAAAACGACGGAATCCCTAACCTCGACTGCAGCCACCCCTTTTGCGACCCACCGCCCAAATCGTACGACTATAGGAGCCTACGCCTGCGGCGCATGCAAGCTCCTCCCTGCTATGGAATTGCGACCCACAAAAACTTGCCAACATCCCATTGCGACCATGACCCCTCCTTCCCCAGTGCTCGCACGCCGCTTCGCCTGACCTCGCCTCAAGTCGCGCCGCTCGAGTTGAAAGGACGAGCGAACAAAATGCCACGCGAGGATCTGTAGAGGATCGATCTCAAGATTTCTCTTAACATCAGCCATTAATTTCAATTTGAAAAGGAAATAGTTTTCATTGGGAAAGGCATTCGATTTTCTTCCTTTTTATTATTCTTTATTTCAGCGCTGCGTTATATTATTCTTTTTTTTATCGAAAAGAAGAAACATGGCTTAACTGATTGCGTGAATGCGAAAGATGTCGCAAACCAGAAGACAAGTGGCTTTAGAAAGAAAAGAGACAGTTCTGATGTTAAATTAGTTTACCATCAAAGAAAGTATACTTTAAATTTAAATTTAAATTGTCTCGAAGTCGTAGCTCAAAATCTCGATCTCCTATCGAGGCATGCCGGTAGGCGTTTATAACGTTAAACCCCTATTCCGAATGCAATGGAAAAGGTTTTGAGTCCTAACTCGATCGTATGGAGAAGATAGCTTTTTGAACCCGGTTATTATATTAAATTTCCAATATAAATTCAGCGCTTTTACCTACCGTACAATCACACAACAACTCCAAACATTACGATATTTGAAATCTGATAATAATACACTATTACGGATCCAATGGAACTGGTTTCATCGAATTCCGTGATTGTGCATCGGAAGGCTATTTTTAAATACAATTTAAACAATATATTTTTAAAACTGAGAAAAACACGTTTAAATTCAAATTAAAGGCTTTCCTTATCTTCGGTATCAGTAATATAAATTTTACAAGCTTTTAGATTATTTTTAACAAGCCTGGAACTCCCGATTCAACAATTTTCCCAATTTCCAGTTATTAATTCTATATTTAAAATATCCAATAAATAGCGATATTTGAAAATCAAGTTAAACTATCATTCAAATATTTAAAATCAATTAAATATTTCAATTTCAAATAACCAAAAATCCCGGGTCGTCACATTCCTTTACCCTTAAAAGAATTTTGTCCCCGAAATTGCTAGTTAAGAAGAATGCTCCATTCATTTACTATTTTTTCCAACAAAATATTTTTTAAAACAACCAAGACAAACTTCTATTAAAGACACATTAACATCCTTATTAACTTTCCAAACCTATCCACAGTTTCCAAACAGCCTTATTTACTCAATAATTCGAATTATAGTTTAAAACAAACTTCAAACTATCAAAATTTTCTCAAAAACTTTCTAACTCCCTAAATTGCGAAAAAATTTCGCCACCATCTCCTTTACGTGGCTAGCTCGGTACAACTACAAAATGCCTCTACGGGCCCCCAAATTTCAAAAGAAAACCAAAGGCTAAGTGGCTAGACCAAAAAATCATTAAATTTCATACAAAAATTTAAATACATACCCTTTTGTTGAGCAATTTCATTTATCTTCTGAATCAAAAGTTCCAATTTTCCTTTTGCTTTTAAACACATGTATCCTACTAAACAATAATGTTCAATTACAGATTTCAAAAATCATTTTTATAAATAGTTTCAATATCTATTTCACTCAAGCCCGTACGACGTACATATACCATCTGTACCCAATATCAAATTCGATCGCTCGTTTAATCACACAATTTCACTTCCAAACTAGTATCGTCACCCGACTTCCTAATGTGGACTCAAATCTGGTTCTTTGATCAGAAACTATTATTCTCCTTGCATAGATATAAACTATGATAGAGAATTTCAAGAATCAACCAAAAATCCATATCTAGGGTTCGCCGTCGAAAATCGAGTGAAAAATCCCAACTCGGATCAATTTACTATCTCGAAATTCTATGCTCGAATCTGGATCAAATCGCTGTGCGAATAAAATAATATACGTATATCCTACGTATTTTGCCCCAATTGATTATTAGCTATATCAATCCTTTTTGTTTATATTCATTTTGATTTCTATTCACTTATTTATAATCATCCCATTTCACGACTTCTAGTTTAAATTTCAGCCAATTATTAACTTAGTATATTTTCAATACCAAATTTACTTAAGAACTTTCACATTTATTTTTATTTTCCATCGCTTATTCACAATTATCTCAATTCCCATTCTCCCATCCATAATTTTCCTTTTCACCCAACTTTACTAAATCTTTATTTAAATATTATATAATACCAAATTTTTACTTAAGGATTTCACCATATCCCTAAAGCCCAAAATATATGTTTCGCATACTTAAATATTTATCCTTACCTTACCCCTTTGGTTTATATCCACTTTTTATTCAATTTGGATCTCCAATTTCCATATAAATTCAATTTACCTTTCATTTTTAAATATTGAATCCAATTCATCTCAAACCATACTTAATTAATCATTTCTTTAATTAGTTTCATTTACTGATTTATTTTAAATCTCAAGGGATTTTTATTTCCAAACTTTAATTATTATTAGTCCACCTCGAACCAATTTTTAAACTTTACTTTACTTTACACAATTTTTAAATTAAATATTATTTCTGTATTCAATTTCAATTCATTTGCTTGAATTAATTATTTTACTTACAAATTTTATTTTCAATCCTTTGTTTTATTTACTTCAACTTGACTAAATTCCCATTCTTACATATTAAATTCTATCAACTATCTTCCATCTACTAATTTATTTCAATTTCCAATAATTTTAATTTTTAGAACTTTGTTCTTTCAATCCAGTCAAACTTTATTTTTCAATTCCAGTTACTTATCATAATTCAGATTGATTCCAATATTTAGTTTTCATTTTACTTACTCACAAATGTAGTTTCCTTTGTTTCTCTATACATTTGTTTACAATCTTAATAAACTTATTTTCAATAATCATTTTCCTCAAAGCTCACTTTTACTTAACTAGATTCACTTACATTCCAATTCAATTTAAATTTTAAACCTTCTATACTTATTTAAATTCCATTTTCTAACTTTTTTTTAATTTACTTCAATTAATTAGCTTACTTTCCAACTTATTGGGTTTCATACTCATTTTAATTTAACTTAGCTTAAGTTAAAATTTTCTATTCTAGAAAATCTCAAATTTTACTAGTTATCAAACCCATTATATTTCCATAAATATTTTAAATAAGCTCTAGAGTTAAACCATTCAAAATCAATTTTGAAAACGTATATATTCAAATCAACTATTCTTTTACATTTTCAAATTATCCTTAGAATTTCAAAACCAAACCCACTTTTGCAAACAACTCCAATTTAAATAATTTAGCAGCTATTCCTCTCCTGGAAACTTGATAATGAACATCGATGATGTTGCAGTCATCACCGAAGTTATTCTCTAGTGACCGAAAAGAGTTTAGTTCTTTTACCTCTTTAAAACATTCTCCAAAATATTTTTAAATTCAAATCTCACCAGATTTTAAATCCAATGCAAAAATATTTCCGAAATAATACCATAATTTTTTCTCCAAAACCTTTGGAAACCATTTTCAAATTCAAAGGAATTTAAATTTTCCAAATTTTTGAGTTCCAAATCCTTTCAATTCTTATTCAAATATAACTCTAGAAATTTTATCTCATTTTAAATCATAAATTTCATTTATAATTCACATTCACATATCCCATTTGTATATGAATTTATTTCTTAGCTTTTAGTTATGATTTTCAATTTCTTATTCAATTTCTAAAAAACAATGATAATAATTTAATATTATCACTCCCTAACAACCAAGCAACCATATACCATAATAATTTACGAAAAATTATTTCTTTTATATACAAAAATAATTTGGGTAAAATTAATTCATTTACCCTATTTTTAAAAAATACTGTGTTGGTGTATCTTGTTTAAGAGTTTAGAAACCCCTATCGATGACATGACGTCCCACATATCGACCAGAATCCATAAACACTCAACCGATAAATCAACACAATATAAAAAAACAATTTTTATATTCACTAATAAATACGTGCTTATATCTATAAATACTCTCAAACTCATTCTTGAGTACTACGGACTCTATTTCTAATGAGTAATCCCCACCAAAGCCAAGGTTCTCGCTTAACCTTAGCTCTGATACGAAGTTTAACGACCCGATTTTTCGACGCTCGAAAAATCGACATCAATACGACCACTATACTAAATGCCAAACAGTCGTATGCCGGACAAACGGACCATTAGGGTTAAAGAAGAAGGAGGTAGAAGAAGAGAAAACAAATAACAACAAAATCTTACCATCGCAGCGGAATAAAATATAATAGATAATAAAATATAATAGATAATAACTGGTCTTTACACAAAAAGAAACTATATCTGTTATATATATTACATCTTCAGAGTAGAATGCAAATCATCAACATAATTCAGGACAGTTATAATATCTTGTCCTTCCAAAGCTGAATATACAGCTTACACTACACACGAAAATATGAATCTACGGAAATACGTCTCGTCAATCTAGCTCGTCTCATGAGCTCCACAGTAGTCCATCCAGAATCCGTACTCCATAATACTCGGTCTGACCCAAGCATTATAGTTAAATAACACCCGAGTCAGTCTGGAAACCAACGTGAGAAAATACACTCAATTGGATTATTAAGGTTTTCAAAATCATTTTGAAATCAAAGGTATCTCGTAAGACCATGCCACCAATAAACATGTCGGGTGTTTACCTTACGATAACTAAAACATTTGTAGTAAAATCCTTTGATATTATAGTAGTGTCCATATACAAATACTTATTCAAATAGCCGAAATTGTTACAATATTAAATTCCAACGACTAGCCACCAAGTGGGTTCTACAAACAAAAACCGTAAAGGCACATAGGGAGAATGGATTTCCATCAATGGCAGGGCTATTGAGGTACCGCCGGTTGCAGTACATGGTCTAGATCACCGTAGCGAGGATCCACCCTGATCCCCTATATTACAAGACCCGAGCTACCCCTTATTGGATAGTCCGAATAAGTTCACCCTGCGTTGGGATCAACAACCGCCCGCACAGCTGAAATAAAGGGACATCAAGATAGGGGTGATCTTACCCTAATTGGTTGCTAGCCACTCAGCCTTGTGTGCACCTCCTCTGTTTTAGACATTCCCGATTGATGAGGCTCGAGGCTATGCATTACCATTTTAGCCCACATTCACTTAGAATGCTCATCGTCCTCCTGATGATGTTTTGAAAGCATCCGTCCATACAAGTCTGTTCCAGGTTCGAACGGAACTGAAGGCACTACACCTACTACATCCATTTTGGAATCACCCTCAGGATTAGTAGCAATTAGCCCTTGCACTGCACTGCTCCATCTTCTAATTTCGTCTCTTGTCTTCCTCATGAAAACGTTCAAGCCGGATCGAAGTGGTTTTCGGGAAATTAGTCCCGATCCCGGTCTCTTTGAAACGATCAGCGCATTGGCCAATATTGATAGTCTGTTATTTAACTATCAAATAACATTCTCAAACCATCATCAAGCCATAATAATTTCCCAAATTATTTATTAGTTTCACAATATCTTCACAAGATATACTTTGCTACACTTCAACTCTTGAAAATAGTTTCAAATCTCTTTCTCTTTCGGAATAAATTCTCAAATATTTTTTATTTCCACTGAAAATCACCAAGTCCAAATACTTTAGATTTTAAAATAATTTAAATCACTTTATTCTAAAATATACTTTTAAAAACATTTCAAACCAAAACTACTAAAACCTTATTCAAATATATATATACTTTAAAATATTTTAAAAATAAAAATACTTTATAAAATATAAAACTAATTTTAAAATAAAAGTTAAGCCAAACTAAATTTTAAAACAAGAGTTACGAAATTCTATACAAGTTTTCAAATAAAAATTTAACCAAACTATCTTGAATATTAAAATATAATGTAAAATATAGATATTAATAATTATCTTTTTTAAAACATAATAACAATTAACCTTTAAAAATAATTACTACTATAACTAGTTTAATAAATATTTGCCTTTAAAATTTTGACAACTTAATTAATAATTTCTTAAAAACATTCCTTTAAACAACTTTAAAGACTTTTAACTTATACTTAACAATCTGCTTTGAACACATACATGGCTTTTCAGGGAAATACACTTTTCTTTCACACCTTTTAAAAATAAACCACTATTTGTTTTTAAAAAAATACATATTCCTTTATAAATTTCCATCGTGAATTTATACTTCCAAATATCCACTGATATTTATTTCACTTTATAAACCCAGTTTATAATTTCATAGTCTCATCTCTTTTGAAATACAATTTCAAACTCTAAATCAATTTCCAAATCGATTTTCAGATTTAACTCCATTTAAAATAAATTCCTTTGCTTACTCGATTTTTATTCCAAAACCCATTAATTTCATATTTAACTTCTTTATTATGATTTAAAAATCTTATGTAAATTGAAACTACTAATTTCATATTTTGTTTTCAAAATTCTTCTTTTATTTTTCCTAAACCATTTAAATCCTGAATTGAAAGATAAATCTTTGTTTCCTTGAAATAATATCCTCAAGTTTAAAAATTCATTTATTCCTATTTAATCAAAAATCTCCTTTCCCATACTTTAGAGCTTATTTATTAAAGTTTAAAAATCAACTTTTATCTTTTCCTAAATCATTCTTTAATTTATCCAAAACCTCTATAATTATTTTACTTAAAAGTTCTCTCTTTTATTTTATTTTCAAAAATCCAATCTGTACATTTTTGATAACTCAGTATACCCAAATATATTCAATCAAACATAGCATTCAATATTTCAATCACCCGTATAATCTATCTCAGATTATCAAATAAATCATATCACCGAATATTAAAAAAATCTAAATATTTTAAGGAATCCAGTTGCACCCTCCAACCTGTTTCCCTACATCCACAGATGTTAGCACAATATAAGATACCAATTCCACTACGAGGTGGAATATCACGGTATATGGGGTCATCAGCTATTATGCGGGACACATAGGTTCTCATCCGCTATATAATACGGGAAATCAATCACTCCAACATATATAATATATAATATCACATCCAGTCAATTCAGTCAATCAACTAGTAATTTAAATTTAACTATTTAAATTTAAATGGAATTCCAAATGAGTGAGATTAACTCACCTTTATTTTTGTTGCTGCAATCCATAGAAACCGGCTTGTTTCCTTTCAGATTTTGACCTTGTATAAACATTTATACGATTTATTAATATTTTAATTGATCAAACAATCAATTTCCATATTAAAATATAATTAACTAACAATTTTAATTTAGCTAATAATTCCCCTCTTAAAAATCATTTAGTAATTAAAATAATTAAAATAATTAAACATGCATATATAATTTTTTCTTGGAAAACACATCCTTATGAAAATAGTCTTCGTAGTTTAAAAATATTCTAACTTTAAATAAACTATTTAACATCAAACATTTATATTTTCAAAATCTTTTTAATTACATATATATAAAAAAAATTAATTTATAGATTTAAGAAATCTAATTTTATTTGAAATTTCACATTTTAAAATTTATGTATTTCAAAAATCTTATACATATATCTTATTTAGTGTTTTCCTAATCATATTAAAATATGTGTGCGTGTTTATATATATATATATATATATATATATATATATATATATATATATGAGTATATCAAATTAAGAAAGAACTATTTTATATATGTCTGGCTGTAAAAAATTAACCCAATATACTTTTTTTATATCTGTAGTAAGTACAACATGCATAAATATATCTTAAACTTTCCTGAAAATTCATAATTTCTTTTTTCTAATCTGCACATACAAACATCATTAAAAAACGAAAATACCTCACGCATACTACGAAATCGACGGAATCCCTAGCCTCGACTACACCTACCCTTTCACGACCTACCGTCCCAAATCGTACGGCTATAGTTGCCTATGCCTGCCGCACACGCAAGCTACTCCCTGCAATGGAATCGCAACCCACAAAAACTCGCCAACATCCCATTGCGAGCACTACCCCTCCTTCCCCAGTGCTCGCACGCCACTTCGCCTGACCTTGCCTCAAGTCGCGCCGCTCGAGTTGAAAGGACGAGCGAACAAAATGCCACGGTCGATTTACATTCGTTTTAGAATGAACGAGGATCTATAGTGGATCAATCTGAAGATTTCTCTTAACATCGGCCATTAATTTCGATTTTAAAAGGAGATAGTTTTCGTTGGGAAATGCATTTGATTTTCTTTCTTTTTATTATTCTTTATTTCAGCTCTGCGTTATATTATTCTTTTTTTGTCGAAAAGAAGAAACGTGGCTTAACTGATTGCATGAATGCGATAGATGTCGCAAACCAGAAGACAAGTGGCTTTAGAAAGAAAAGAAACAGTTCTTATGTTAAATTAGTTGACTAGTCAAAGAAAGTATACTTTAAATTTACATTTAAATTTAAATTGTCTTAAAATCGTAGCTCAAAATCTCGATTTCCTATCGAGGCGTGCTAGTAGAAGTTTATAATGTTAAACCCCTATTTCGAACGCAATGGAAAAAGTTTCGAGTCCTAACTTGATCGTATGGTGAAGATAGCTTTTTGAACCCAATATTATATTAAATTTCCAATTTAAATTCAGGGTGTTCATCTACCGTACGATCACACGGCAACTCTAAACACTACAATATTTGAAATCCGATAATAATGCACTATTACAGATCCAACGGTACTAGTTTCGTCGAATTCCGAGACTGTGCCTCAAAAGGCTATTTTTAAATTCAATTTAAACATTATATTTTCAAAACTGAGCAAAACACTTATAAATTCAAATTAAAGGCTTTCCTTATCTTCAGTATCATTAATATAAATTTTACAAGCTTTTAAATTATTTTTAACAAGCCTGAAACTCCCGATTCAACAATTTTCCCAATTTCCAGTTATTAATTCAATATTTACAATATCCAATAAATAACGATATTTGAAATTCAAGTTAAACTATTGTTCAAATAGTTAAAATCAATTAAATATTTCAATTTCAAATATCCAAAAATCTCATATCGTCGCACCTGGCTATTTGTATGTGTTTGCGTCAAAATTGACCACAAACACCCAATATCGCGAAAGCACCCGTTTACGATTGCAAACCAGCAACAATCAATGTAGTACTCAGATCTAAGCAATAGCAATCACAATGATTCACAAATAACAATCACAAACATAGGGTTTATAGTCGTTCGGCGATCTTGCCTACATCCACTCTGAAGTTTATGACTTTATTGATGTTCTCTTGATGATTCCAATCGATTACAACGGATTACAATTAGTGATAGCTTTCAAATCTGATTACCACAGTGATAATGAAGTATGGAATTGAATCCGGTAGAGTCTTGGCGCTTCAGAATTTCGATCCCCTTTTCTGAATGACCTAGGGCTCTATTTATAGATGTAGGAGGCTGATATTTCGCCTAAATTTAGGGAGACCACTTCTGGCACGTGAGGGGGCCCGCGAGCCCAACTTCAGGGAATTTGGGGCCACTTTGGGATCGATTCGAAGTACGTTCAAATCGATCAAGAATTCATCCAATCGAGGCGAAACTTGGCGTGGACATTCTTCAACATGTATACAAGCTCCTGCGAAAATTTCATAGCATTTGGACTTGTAGATCGCGAGATATCATCGATTCAAATTAGCGTTTCTTGGACTTTTCGCTCCGTTCGAATCGATCAATTCGAATCGATTGATTCGAATCGATCCAAGCATGCGCTAGTAGGTTGACGTGGCATGCATTCTTCGAGTCGATCCACACTTTTCGCCGAGTTGATGGAGTCGTCGCTTGAATTTCGCCGCTTTGACTTAATCGATTCGAAGGCTTTACTTATGCATGGATTCCAACTGAGACTCGTTCGTATCGATCATATCTCACTTCAGCTGATCGATACGAAACGACAACACTGGTTGGATTCGAAGAGAGGTGTCTTCATGGATTCGAAGGTTAGCAACATCTATGGATTCGAAGCAGGGGGAACATGATGGATTCCATCATGTGTTACAGCGATGGATTCGAAGGAAGGTAATGGGATGGATACGAAGCCTGGCCACCTGATGGAATCGAAGGAAGGTTGGGCTTATGGATTCGAAGGACTTCCAAACTTGATGGATTCGAAGTAGATGGGTACGAACCAATGGATACGAACAAGGGCTATCTCCTCCATCTTGAATCGATCATATCTTGCGTGTATGAACTCGGATTGACTTGAAACTTGAAACGTTGGCTCCCGCGGCTTTGCTTGTCATGTCTTGTCAATTGTGGCCCGATCCGGACTCGAACAAAATTCATCGATATCCATAACGAAGTGGAATGCAACTAATCTCTGAAATGAACTGTCTCTTGTTTTCGACCAATCTTTCGGTATCACGGCTGTGCCAAAAAGCGGGATAACATTTGCCCCCCAAAATATGCCTTGCGGTAGGAAGGCGTGTTTTGTAATGCCATGATCTGGATGTTCATATCCTGTTGATGTCCTGCAAAGGAATTTACAGTTCTATGCGACCTCAAATAACAACGTTCGGGATCGAGATACTTGAGATGAAGTGCGACCGTTCATGGTCATGCGCCTGACTTCAAATGACGATCGTTCGGGATCGAGCCATTTGAGGTGAAGTACGAACGTACGCGGTCAAGTGGCGGACCTCAAATGATGACCGTTCGCGATCGAGCCATTTGAAGTGAGATGAGTTGTTCCGTTCGGGGCGAGTCCTGCCGTTCGAGGCGAATTGCGACCGTTCGCGATCGTGTGCCGTTCGAGGCGAGTTGTGACTGTTCGAAGTCGGGTGCCGTTCGTAGCGAGTTGTGATCGTTCGCGATCGTGTGCCGTTCGAGGCAAGAAAGTGTGCCCGGGAGGGCTTGGTATTACCGATACCAGGCTCACGTTCGCGTGGGTCCCTGGATCGTTTGTCAGTGTGGTTTATCGCCATCTCAGAGCATGCCTAAGGACCGTTCGCGACCCCGTACATGTGTAAATAGCTTAGCCATTTCAGAATCATCAGAATCAAATATCTATTCGACAGATGAATTTTAAAACAGAAATATCCAAACAAACCAAGTTTAAATGTCCAAATCAACACGAAACAAAAGCAAAGCAAAGATGTCAAAGTGTAAGTTCCCATACGAAACAGTCAATGATCATTCAGAGCATGCCTGGAGAACGTTCGCGATCTCGTACATGTGTAAATGATTTAATTGTGTTAGTGGAAGCTTGCGACTTGTTCATCGTTATTTTAATTAATTGATAACCAAACGGTGTCCCGGTTCAGGGCCACCCCTGGCTGATGTAGACGGTAGTCGCTCCGGCTCCACCGCTGAAGCTCGCCTCCTCACATATTGAAGGAGCATACCGTTCCTAATATGCCCTTCCACCTCGTCCTTCAGATGCCTACAATCATTAGTGTTATGACCATTTAATTCATGAAATACACAAAACTTATCTGATCTCCTTTCATCAGAAGTTGGATCCCTTCGCATCGGTCTACGATACGGAACCTGCTCTTTGGTATCCTGATAAATTCGCTCCAAACACTCATTCAGCTCGATGTAAGCGGTGAATCGCGGCTCCCTCCATTGCCGCTTTGACTTGTCGTTGTAATCCTCAGCCTTTCGTTTTCCTTTATCCTTGCCTGAGTCCTTTTCGAAAGGCTTTTTGTCTTTAAGCACATAAACTTCTATTCCCTCTCCTTCTTCTCTTTCTGCATTCGCATCCTCTAATCGTAAAAAATTTTCTGCCTCGTTGTAGAATTCCTCTAGATCCGTGGGTGGATCTTTAGTCAATGAATTTTTGAACTCTGTGCCGTCTGCTACTCCGGACACAGCTGCCATCACCACCATAGATGGATCTACTCGATCCACCGAAGCTGCTGCTGCATAGAATCGCGCTAGATAACTCCTCAAGGTCTCTCTGGCTTTCTTCTTTAGGGTTGCCAAAGTCATCACATTCTTGGGTCTTGTAATGTGAACCCTGAATTGCCTCATAAATCTCTCAATTAAACCATTCCATGTTCTGATGGATCCATTCTCCAATTGTCTAAACCACAATGTTGCAATATCCGCCAAGTACAATGGAAAGCACGGGGCCATAACCTCCTCTGATGCCCTCAGCACTTCCATATGTCTCATATACTTCGTTAGATGAACCGTGGGGTCTGTTCTCCCGTCATACATGTCTAATGATGGTAACTTGAAATCCGGTGGGTTCCTAGCTCGTCTGATAGCTGGAGTAAAAGGACTCCTATTAACATCCTCCAAATCTTTATTTACCAAACCGCCTCTCATAGCTCTTCTAACCATCTCCGCCAATATGTCATTGTCT
Source organism: Allium cepa (assembly GCA_030765085.1). Taxonomy (NCBI): domain Eukaryota; kingdom Viridiplantae; phylum Streptophyta; class Magnoliopsida; order Asparagales; family Amaryllidaceae; genus Allium; species Allium cepa. Next base: position 183,609,134 of record CM060940.1, read on the forward strand.
CCGAGACGCAATCTTCGTTCATCACTTTCAACCTGCCCCCCGAGCCCATGAGGGAATTCTGGGATTTTCCCCCTTGACCGAGCGCTCACTCCTCTGCTACTCCTAGCTTGGGTAGATGCATCTCTCCCTCTCTCAGGGATTGGATCAACATTCTCCATGTGTGCGTCCCCTAGTTCAGTTGCTACGCCGGATGGTCCTGCTCCGTTTTGAACTCCATTCGCTTCTCTATTCTGTGCTCCAAGTTGTCCTATCTGTTGGAACAAACTTTGGATCGGCTCCTCCTGTTTCTTCATCATTGTCTCCATCTCATCCCTAGTGATGAAGATCGATGCTTGATTCGCTCCTAAAGAAGCCTCTTGACTTCCTTGATGTTCACTTCTCCCTGGCCTTGGCCTTCTGCTCGATTGTCTCGTCATGGTTCTTAGATCTAAATCTTTAAGCCTTCAAATTCAAATTATCCTGAATCAGTAGTTCTTAGTGAAAGCACCAAAATGTTTGCGTCAAAATTGACCACAAACACCCAATATCGCGAAAGCACCCGTTTACGATTGCAAACCAGCAACAATCAATGTAGTACTCAGATCTAAGCAATAGCAATCACAATGATTCACAAATAACAATCACAAACACAGGGTTTATAGTGGTTCGGTGATCTTGCCTACGTCCACTATGAAGTTTATGACTTTATTGATATTCTCTTGATGATTTCAATCGATTACAACGGATTACAATTGGTGATAGCTTTCAAATATGATTACCACAGTGATAATGAAGTATGGAATTGAATCCGGTAGAGTCTTGGCGCTTCAGAATTTCGATCCCCTTTTCTGAATGACCTGGGGCTCTATTTATAGATGTAGGAGGCTGATATTTTGCCTAAATTTAGGGAGACCACTTCTGGCACGTGAGGGGGCCCGCGAGCCCAACCTCAGGGAATTTGGGCCCACTTTGGGATCGATTCGAAGTACGTTCGAATCGATCAAGAATTCATCCAATCGAGGCGAAACTTGGCATGGACATTCTTCAACATGTATACAAGCTCCTATGAAAATTTCATAGCATTTGGACTTGTAGATCGCGAGATATCATCGATTCGAATTAGCGTTTCCTGGACTTTTCGCTCCGTTCGAATCGATCAATTCGAATCGATTGATTCGAATCGATCCAAGCACGCGCTAGTAGGTGACGTGGCGCGCATTCTTCGAGTTGATCCACACTTTTCGCCGAGTTGATGGAGTCGTCGCTTGAATTTCGCCACTTTGACCTAATCGATTCGAAGGCTTTACTTATGCATGGATTCGAACTGAGACTCGTTCGTATCGATCATATCTCACTTCAGCTGATCGATACGAAACGACAACACTGGTTGGATTCGAAGAGAGGTGTCTTCATGGATTCGAAGGTTAGCAACATCTATGGATTCGAAGCAGGGGGAACATGATGGATTCCATCATGTGTTACAGCGATGGATTCGAAGGAAGGTAATGGGATGGATACGAAGCCTGGCCACCTGATGGAATCGAAGGAAGGTTGGGCTTATGGATTCGAAGGACTTCCAAACTTGATGGATTCGAAGTAGATGGGTACGAACCAATGGATGCGAACAAGGGCTATCTCCTCCATCTTGAATCGATCATATCTTGCGTGTATGAACTCGGATTGACTTGAAACTTGAAACGTTGGCTCCCGCGGCTTTGCTTGTCATGTCTTGTCAATTGTGGCCCGATCCGGACTCGGACAAAATTCATCGATATCCATAGCGAAGTGGAATGCAACCAATCTCTGAGATGAACTGTCTCTTATTTTCGACCAATCTTTCGGTTATCACGGCTTTGCCAAAAAGCGGGATAACAGTATGGAATCCATTCTCTAATAAATGCCTGCCATTTTGTTCGTAAAGTCTAATATGCTGGAATTTAATAATGGTAACAAGTTCGGCTAAGATTAATAAGTTTACATGCAAATATTTTCAAAGATATGTCGCTAAAAATAATATCAAGTATTTTGAAGTAAGAATGTTATTGTTATCATAAGGTAAAAACTCATTCCGTGTTTATGTGCGCATGGTTTTATGAGATTCTTCTTGTTTTCAAAACGCGTATTTTGAGTTCTCACGCTAGTTGCATGACCGACCTGGAGTTTATTTTTCCCTTTCTCTAAACTATGGGTGCCTTAATTTTCCCTAAGAAGCCTAGTTGTCAGGTTTAGTTTAGAAGAAAGCTAGATGGAGCTCGAAGCATAGAGTTTTAAGATTTTACTAAAGTTTTTTGTCTATTTCTTCCACGCTCTTATACTATAATATTCCATAAATTTGTAAGGACAAGAACTTATAACTGTCTATTTTTAACTCTGATAAATGTATTTTAATTTCTGCTATAAAGATTATATGTTGAAACAACATATGTGAGATTCTATTCTGTCTTTATTTTTTTATACCCATGAGAATCCGCGTTTTCAGCACTTGGATTCACAACACATGAATACTGAGGATGCATTAGTGTTGATTTTCGAGAGTTGAACAAATGGGTCGTCGTATCATGGCATGAGAGCTTACGTTGAGTGAGCAACTGAGCCTGATAGAGGTAAAAGACACATCAGAGATAGCAATAGTAACACCTAGGATGAGTAACTAATTAGAGACAGGATTAGTAACACCTTAGAATGAGTTTGAGAGTATTATATATGAGCGCAACTTGTTAATAAAATATACAAAATATTCGATTTTGTATGAAATCATTTTTACATGAAAATATGTGCACGTGTATGTGTATTTGAAAGAAAATGTAACGACCCATAAATTTTAATCGTTTTAATAACATAATTAACTGGAATTTTGTGAAGTTTTAAATAATTGAATTTGAAAATAAAAATTTGATATTTGGATTACGTCCATTAAAACATAGCAAATGGTAAATTTTCATCTGTTAATATGAAAGTTTATTTTCCTGTGTAATTTTATTTAAATTTAAATCAATCGATATTTGATGATAATAAAATGTTTTCCAAATCTGAGTATTTTTATATAATAAATTTGTAAACCGTCTTCTGAGTGAGACGTCATATTTCGTTTCTCCAAATTTGGACTACTATTGCTCAGTTCTTTTTATTTTCGGCGTTTTAGCAGCATTTTCGGTACCGAATATCAATTTTTGATAGGATGGTCGTATTATTGATATCTGTGTACCATTTTGATCGTCTCGTCGTGCTGATCTCACGCGTTTGCATGTTTTGAGGCCCGAGAGACAGCGAAATTTACGAAAACGATTTCTGTATCGGTTCAGCAATTTGGCCTTTAGGTTTTCTTTGACCATTCATATATCCTCAGATTTATACCAATAGTCATTTCCTTTTTATATCCTTGAATCAGTTTTGATGTTTGGATTATTTTCATGTTTCGTTTGTTAAGCTTGTTCATTTCATTTGTTCATTCTTTTGCCTGATGTATTAATATAATATACAAGTTATATACAATATTGATGGCCACTTTTCTTTCCTTTTTGATTTTACCTGATGAAGATTCATCTTCTTCCAACCCAACCATTCATGGTCGAAAAAAAAGAGAAAAATAGAATAAAATTCCTCAACACATCTCCTCTCCCTCCTTGGCACAAGCACTCACGCACCCAGACCCCGAGATCCACTACATCGATCGTCTCCTTGCCAAGCCCAGTCACCCTGTATGCCTCCTCCTGCTTCGCCTATTCATCCCCTCCAGCCTTCCACTGACAACCAATGCCACAATCAATCACCACTTTCCCCCGTTGAATATCACCACCACCGTCCCCTTGCTAACATCTCCTTCACTCGCAATCGACCATCGCATACCACTTTCCTTCAGCCGTGCTCTACAGGCGACCTCTGTGCTTCTCTAACTTCATATCTATGGGTTAGTTTATATAAATCATATATATATTTGAGTCAGTATTATATGTTTGTTTGTTTGTTCCTTTTTATAAGTCTGTATACTGGTTATATCGGTTTATATATACATATGTCAAGCTATGTAGTTTATATCTATATTAGTACATACGAAGTTTACATTTTTTGTTTTATATCTTGTTATATATATATATCATGCACAAGATATGTATACGGTATAACAGTATATTGTATATGTAAGTTTATGTATTTTTATCTGTTTGATTTTATATATACAAATTTTATAAGTTACATATATATAATCTAGTGTGTGTATATATATATATATTTCATGGAGCCTGCTAGTAGAGTATGTTCTAATATATGTTTAAGATATTTATGTATTAGTTCAACTCCTATTTGCGTTTAAAGTATTATTAGAGTAATGTTAAATAATAATCTAAGTAATATATATAGTTTATAATGTAAGCTTACGAAAATCTAAGAGTTTAAAATTGTTGTTTTAAAATTTGATTTTTGAATGGAATATGGGTATTTTGATCAGTGCGCTTTCTATAGACTTAGATATGAAATATATAGGCGGTGTGGTGTATATGTTATATATAGTTTGTTGTTTTTTAAGATATATGCAAACGGTCTGCTAGTACATATATATATCGTATATTAGTTTATATACAATTACTTATGTGTGTGTGCATATATATTTACATATATATATTTACCGTATATTATATTATTGAATATATTATATTACATTGTTTAAAGGTATATAAGTTATATATTTGTATTTTATTGGTCTATGAGAGATATATACAACAATCGGTTTACTTATCTGTGTGTATAGGTATATTGGTTTTTAGTACTATTTTATTAATTTGTAGACATATTGCAGTAATATAAATTAGTATTGAATTAATATAATTTATATACAGAAGGTTCAAACTACTATTTATATTGGTAAGCTGTTATATACAGAAGTTATATATAGAAGGTTTCATTGATTTTTGTTTTGACAATTTTATACCATCTTCAATTGTAAGTTATATATTAGCTATATATGTATGTATGTATGTATGTATGTATGTATGTATGTATGTATGTATGTATGTATGTATGTATGTATGTATGTATGTAGTAATCTCAAATTGTATGATACATATATATATTGAGTTCAATATATATGTGTTTCAAATTTAAAACAATGGATTTTGAAATATATATATATATATATATATATCTTTAATTTAATATATGTGTGAATTTAGAATATGATTTATATATATAGTTAAATGTAGTTGTTCACTTATACCAATTATCATATCAAATTGTTTCTGATTTGTTTCATCAATTCAAATTATCAGCCTTGCTCGTCGAATTCGTGTTTATCATGCCGTGCTTTGAAATCTATGCTTGGAATTCGCAGCTCATTTCATCGTGATTTCTCTAGCCTCGAAAGGTGAGAAATCACTCACGATTAACGTTCTTATGCTTATTAAATTTGATTTCAGTTGAAATGATAATTGAAATATGCTGCTGTTAGTTATTTACATTGCTATATATATGCAATTATCTGTATCTGTTCACTTATGACATCTGACACTATTACTAGTTATTTATATTGATGATATTTGCCTGCTATATTCATATCCATTATCATTCTGTAAGTTTCCTGTTAGTATAGAATTCCCTGTGGGTTGAAATGATACATAGCCGAACGATCTTGCAGAATAGGAGAAAATCATTATGGATTAAAATGATAAACCCAAGCGATTCTCACTGAATTGAATTTGGGATTGCTAGTTGAAATGATATATACCCGTATATATTTAAATTACGGATTGAAATGATAAATATCTGTATCACTTGACCATAGGATAGAAAATTATATACATACACCGTTGGTATATATATATATATGTATATAGAAATGATTTCCAAGGTTTAAAAAGATATGTGTATATATATGTGGTTTTATATATATATTAATTATAATATTATATATAAATGTTATTTTATATACAATTAAAGTCTTGATTTTTAAAATTATATGTTTTGAAAATTTTAAAACTATAAGTTAGTTTTGAAATTATAAATTTTAAGAGTATACTTATAATTTTACTGTTTTAAAATATGTATAAATTAGTTTTAATATAAAATAAGTTTAATAATAATATGTAATTTAATAAAGTTTGATTTAATTAATATATAATATGTTTAAGTATTTATTTGAATTTATACAAAAAATAGATTTTTATAATGGATTTTATAAGTTAAGGTTGGGAAGATAAATTTGAATTTATTTGAAATTGTATTTAATTAAGAATTTTATTTAATTAAATCGATTTGAAACTTAATGAATTTGAAATTTTTAAAGGATATGATTTTATAACTTGATTTTATTTAAGGTGATTAAATGAATATTTCAAGTTTAAATAAATTAAAGGAAATATTTAATTTATTTGTAATTTAAGGTTTTATTTAAATTAGATTGGATTTATTAAGTGAATATTTCAAAACTAATTAATAATGAAGTTGAAATAATGTATATATGAAATTGTCTAATTTAGTTTTGAAATATTGAATATATAAACCTTCGAAATATATTGAAATTGAAATGGTATATTTTGTGGTTCAAATCTGTATTTAAAATCGATATAATTTGGAATGGTTTATTGAGGAACTGAATTGAAATGAAATTGATTGATTGAGAATGAATTAAATTGAATTTTTGGAATTTGAATTGATTTGAACCGATTTGTGAACTTTAAGGAAACTATGTTATTGTATAAAGTATTTTAAATATATATATATATATATACCTATATTACTTTATAAATTATTTTAATATATAATTATTTTAATATAAATTATTTTAATATACTAATTATTTTATTATATACTATTTTAATATAAACTATTTTAACATACTGATTATATTGATATAAACTATTTTAACTTATAACTATTTTTACATAAACTATTTTATTTATTTTATATACTATTATTAATATCTAAATTGTTCAAGTGGGAAGTAATAATTTCAAAGTTATGAATTTCAAAGTGTTATGTTATAAAGTGTTATGATTTCCAAAGTGTTACAAATTCGAAGCTTTATAATTACGAAAGTGTTATAACTTTGAAGTGCTGTGATTTTTGGAAATGAATATATTTTAAGTGGAAAAGGATATCGTATTGATATGGTTTTGAAATGGATATGATATTTTGGTTTTGAAGTATAAACTATTTTTAAAATGACCATGGTGTTATAATAACATTTGGTTATTAAAGAGACCGGGATCGGATATTGTCATACTCTCTGCCAATACAGAAAACCACTTTAACAACTGTGTACGCGGTGGAGATTCCAGATTGAAGTAGGTGGTTGATGACGTTCTATTTGAGGTATATACGTGGACCTGACTCCCGTGAGTTAGCTTAAGGTGGCTAAAACAGGAGCAATTGACGGGCCAAGCGAGGTAGCTCCTCTAATCGGACATACTTCTTTGATAACATTCTATTACTTGTAATTGATTTGGTGCACACCTTTGATTTGGGAGTGTGGCTCGAGGTGGGCGATAGTTGCATCTATGTGTTACCACTGGCCTGGAAGTGTAATTGGTATATCTAACCTGGCATTGCCTAGCTGTGTCGTGTTACCTACCCTATCGAGACCACTACGAGTTTGTTTTGTGTCGTACTTATGGAGTATCCTCTAGTAGCCTCCCGATCAGGAGGAATTACAGTATTGTATAGACTATTGGCATAATAAAGTGTGTTAAGGGGGATACGGGAAAGTTTTATTTGTATAATACTTAATTGCATTCCAATATAACTTACCTAAATTATTCAGAAGTTAACTATGTAATTGGATAATATACAATATAAAATGATATTAATGGAATTTATATATAATTCGAGTGGCTATAATAAGTGACAATATACTTAATCTATGTGATAAGATATATTAAGTGGAATAAATTTAATAATAATATGGAAAGAAGAATTTATTTGAATAAAATATGATTATAATAAATGTTTATACACTAAATCTATGATTATAGAAAATGTTGATTTAGATAAATTAGATAATAAGACAATGAATAAATGAATATAAATTTAGAAATAGTTAAGATTGAATTATAAGAGAAATTAACTTAAGTGAAATCAAATGGATTAAATAAATAAGATAAATAAAATAAACTTTGTTTGAAAGAAACCTTTTGTACAAACATTTATAAATTTAAATTAAATGAACTGAATGAAAACATCTTGAATTAAATTTAAAAAAAATGAAATTTATATGGTATTAATTATTAATTTTATTTTGTATTTCAATCTATTTTTCTTATGGTTGTTTCTATTCTCCTACCTCGTTCCTTTTCGGGGACGAAAAGTTTTGAGTAGGGAGAGTGTAACGACCCGTAAATTTTAACTATTTTAATAACGTAACTAACTATAGTTTTGTGTAGTTTTAAATAATTGAATTTGGAAATAAAATTTTTATATTTGGATTACGTCCATTCAAACATAGCAAATGGTAAATTTTCATCTGTTGATATGAAAGTTTATTTTCCTGTGTAATTTTTTTTAAATTTAAATCAGTTAATATTTGATGATAATAAAATGTTTTCCAACTCTGAATATTTTTATACAATGAATTCGTAAATCATCTTCTAAGTGAGACATCATATTTCATTTCTCCAAATTTGGAATGTTATTGCTCCATTCTTCTTATTTTCGGCGTTTTAGCAGCATTTTCAGTACCGAATATCGACTTTTGATAGGATGGTCGCATCACTGATATCTGTGTACTATTTTGATCGTCTTGTCGTGCTGATCTTCTTGGTATACTCGTTTGCGTGATTCAGGTCCGGGAGACAGCAAAATTTACGGAAACGATTCCGTATCGGCTCCGCAATTTGGCCTTTTGGTTTTCTTTGACCATTCATATATCCTCAGAGTTATACCAATAGTCATTGCCTTTTTATATCCCTGTAAATCAATTTTGATGTTTGGATTATCTTCATGTTTCGTTTTATTTTGCTTGTTCATTTTATCCGTTCATTCTTTTGCCTGATGTATTAATATAAAATACAAGTTATATATATTGATGGCCACGTTTCTTTCCTTTTTGATTTCACCTGTTTAAGGTTCATCTTCTTCCAACCCAACCATTCATAGTCGAAAAAAAAGAAAATTGCTTAACACAACTCCTCTCCTTCCTTGGCACAAGCACGCACGCACCCAGACCTCGAGAACCACTACACCGATCGTCTCCTTACCAAGCCTAGTCACACCACATGCCTCCTCCTGCTCCGCCTATTCATACCTTCCAACCTCCACTAACAACCCACGCCATAATCAATCACCACTTTCCCCCACCGAACATCACCACCCACGTCCCCTCGCCGACCTCTCCTCCACTTTCAATCGACCATTGCCCTCCACTTTCCTTCATCCATGCTCTACAGCTGACCTTCGTGCTTCTCTAACTTCATATCTATGGGTTAGTTTATATAAATCATATATATATGTGTATGTATGTATATTTGAGTCAGTAATATATGTTTGTCTGTTTTTTTTATAAGTTTGTATACTGGTTATAATTGTTTATATATATATATATATATATATATATATATATATATATGTCAAGCTATGTAGTTTATATCTATATTAGTATATACGAAGTTTACATTTTTTTGTTTTACATTTTGTTATATATATATCATGCGCAAGAAATGTATATGGTATAACAGTATACTGCATATGTAAGTTTATGTATTTTTATCTGTTTGATTTCATATATACAAATTTTATAAGTTACATATATATGACGTAGTCTATATATATATATATATATATATATATATATATATATATATATATATATATGCATGGAGCCTACTAGTAGAGCATGTTCTAATATATGTTTAAGATATTTACGTATTAGTTAAATTCCTATTTGCATTTAAAGTATTATTAGAGTAATGTTAAATAATAATCTATGTAATGTATATAGTTTATAATATAGGCTTATGAAAATCTGAGATTTTAAAATTTGTTGTTTTGAAATTTGATTTTTGAAAGGAATATGGGCATTTTGATCGGTACGCTTTGTATGGACTTATATATAAAATACATAGGTTGTGTGATGTATATGTTATATATAGTTTGTTGTTTTTTTAGTATATATTCAAACGGTCTGCTAGTACATACATACATACATACATATATATATCGTATATTAGTTTATATACAATTACTTATGTGCGTGTGCATACACACACACACACACACACCCCGTATATTATATTATTGAAAATATTATATTACATTGTTAAAAGGTATATAAGTTATATATTTGTATTACATTAGTTTTATAAGTGACATATACAACAGTCGGTTTACTTATTTTTTTATATAAGTATATTGGTTTTTAATACTATTTTATTAATTTGTAGACATATTACAGTAATATAAATTAGTGTTATATTAATATAAGTTATGTGTAGAAGGTTCAAACCACTGTTTATATTGGTAAGTTGTTATATACAGAAGTTATATACAGAAGGTTTCATAGATTTTTGTTTTGACAATTTTATACCATCTTCAATTGTAAGTTATATATTAGCTATATATATAAGTAGTTATCGCAAATTGTATGATGTATATATGTTGAGTTCAATATATATGTGTTTTAAATTTGAAACAATGGATTTTGAAATATATATATATATATATATATATATATATATATATATTTAACATATGTGTGAATTTAGAATATGGATTTTATATATATAGTTATATATAATTGTTCACTTATACCAACTGTCATATCAAACTGATTCTGATATGTTTTGTCAATTCAAACTATCAGCCTTGCTCGTCGAATTCACGTTTATCATGTCGTGCTTTGAAATTTGGCTTGGGATTCGCAGCTCATTTCATCGTTTATTTCTCTGGCCTCGAAAGGTGAGAAATCACTCACAATTAACGTTCCACGGTTTATTAAATTTGATTTCCACTGAAACGACAATTGAAATATGATGCTATTAGTTATTTACATTGCTATATATATGCTATTATCTATATCTCCCCACCTGTGACATCTGACACTGTTACTTATTATTTATATTGATGATATATGCCTATTATATTCAGATCTGTTATCACTCTACAAGTTCCCTGTTAGTATAGAATTCCCTATGGGTTGAAATGATACATACCCAAACGATCTTGTAGAATATGAGAAAATCATAATGGGTTGAGATGATAAACCCAAGCGATTTTCATTGAATTGAAGTTGGGATTGCGGGTTGAAATGATATATACCCGTATACATTTAAATTACGGATTGAAATGATAAATATCCGTATCACTTGACCATACGATAGAAAATTATATACAAACACCGTTGGTGTGTGTGTCTATATATATATATATATATATATATATATATATATATATATATATACTGAAATGATTTCCAAGGTTTGAAAAGATATATATATATATGGTTTTATATAAATATTGATTTTAATATTATATATAATTGTAATTTTATATATAGTTAAATTCTTGATTTTTAAAATTGTGTGTTTTGGAAATTTTAAAATTATAAGTTAGTTTTGAAATTATAAATTTTAAGAATTTACTTATAATTTTACTATTTTAAAATATGTATAAATTAGTTTTAATATAAAATAAGTTTAATAATAATATGTGGTTCAATAAAGTTTGATTTAATTAATATATAATATGTTTAAGTATTATTTAAATTTATATAAAAAAATAGATTTTTATAATGCTTTTTTAAGCTAAGGTTGGGAAGATAAATTTGAATTTATTTGAAATTATATTTAATTAAGAATTTTATTTAATTAAATCGATTTGAAACTTAATGAATTTGAAATTTTTAAAGGATAGATTTTATAACTTAATTTTATTTAAGGTGATTAAATGAATATTTCAAGTTTAAATAAATTGAAGGAAATATTTAATTTATTTGTAATTTGAGGTTTTATTTAAATGACATTGGATTTATTAAGTGAATATTTCAAAACTAAATAATAATGAAGTTATATTAAGATGTGTGTGTGTGTGTGTGTGTGTGAAATTATCAAATTTAGTTTTGAAATATTGAATATATAAACCTTTGAAATGCATTGAAATTGAAATGGTATATTTTGTGGTTCAAATCTATATTTGAAATCGATATAATTTGGAATGGTTTATTAAGGAACTGAATTGAATTGAAATTGATAATTGAGAATGAATTAAATTGAACTTTTGGAATTTTAGTTGATTTGAATCGACTTGTGAACTTTGAGGAACTATTTTGTTGTATAAAGTATTTTAAATATATATATATATATATATATATAAATATTTTACTTTATAAATATTTTAATACATAATTATTTTAATATAAACTATTTTTAACATAAACTATTTTAATATACTAATTATTTTAATATATAATATAAACTATTTTAATATACTAATTATTTTAATATAAACTATTTTAACTTATAACTATTTTTATATAAACTATTTTATTTTATAAATTATTTTATTTTATATACTATTATTAATATCTAAATTGTTCAAGTGGGAAGTTATGATTTCAAAGTTATGAATTTCAAAGTATTATGTTATCAACTGTTGTGATTTCCAAAGTGTTACAAATTCTAAGCTTTATAATTTCGAAAGTGTTATAACTTTGAAGTGCTATGGAAATGAATATATTTTAAGTGAAAAAGGATATCATATTGATATGGTTTTGAAATGGATATGATATTTTGGTTTTGAATTACAAACTATTTTGAAATGACCGCGGTGTTATAATAACGTTTGGTTGTTAAAGAGACCGGGATCGGATATTGTCATACTCTCTGCCAATACCGAAAACCACTTTAACAAATGTGTACGCAGTGGAGATTCCAGAATGAAGTAGATGGTTGATGACGATCTAATTAATGTATATACGTGGACCTGACTCCCGTGAGTTAACTTAAGGTGGCTAAAACAGGAGCAATCGACGGGCCAGGTGAGGTAGTTTTTCCGATCGGACACACTTCTTCGTTTTTCATTATATTACTTTGTGATTGATTTGGTGCGCACCTTTGATTTGGGAGTGTGGCTCAAGGTGGACGATAGTTGCAGCTATGCGTTACCACCAGCCTGAAGTGTAATTGGTTAATCTACCCTGGCATTGCTTAGCTGTGCCATGTCACTTACCCTATCAAGACCACTACGAGTTTGTTTTGTGTCATACCTAAGGAGTATCCTCCGGTAGCCTCCCGATCAGGAGGTATTACGGTACTGTATAGACTATTGGCACTATAAAATGTGTAAAGGGGGATATGGGTAATGCCTTAACGCTATTTTGATAGTTTACTTTACTATAGACATTATTATAATAGCGTATATTACTACAAGTAGACAGTTCCATGGATCCTTAGAAGATGGTTATGCCAAAAATCCTTTAAGTTACTTGTATTTCAGTTGACATTTCACTTGAGTTGGATTTATTTATATAAGAATGTTAATCCAGACTCGAGTGTTTTGTGTTTTGCTTTACACTTAGGTAGAACTGAGTGTCACAGCATTTGAGACTCACCTTTGGAGTTGGAGCTTCGCTTGGAGATCCATCTATCTGTTCAGCTTGTTGTTATTTAGTTGACTCCTATGATACATTCTTATCTTGTATTTGACTATTGTATTGAGTGTTCTATGTATTCAAGACTTCTGTTGCATCTTGTTTTAACTCTGTTACATATATATATATATATATATATATATATATATATAGTAGCTTCACGAACTATTATTCATTTGTTTCTGCTGCTTATTATTATATTACTATGTGTCTGTGGTTCTTTGATTGATTTATTTACTGTATATTCTGAGTTTTTCCAAATATAAGTTAACAATCTAATATTTTTGAGCGATTCGAGCCCGACATGTGCAGAAGCGAATGGTTGGAAAGCTATTTTGGTTAAATTTTCAAAGATTTTTTGAAATAAATAAATATTTTATACAAAGAATTTTGAAAAGCTATCTTCTAAAATAAATCTCGAAACATTTTTCTAAGTATTGACCAAACCTCTCTACCTAAGAATACGCTTGCAAATACTTACTACTTGAATCTAAAAGAATAATTGTTTGCCTTATAGAAACCATATGGGGGAAGCTATGCGAAAGGGTAGCCCTCTAGAGCGAATTGGGGTGATAAGGATAGCCTTATAGTTCCCTCTAGCGACGAAGAGGATCATCTAGAACATCTTCCAAGAAATGGTGGATCTCTGATTAGGGAAAACTATATATCGTATACATGTAAGGATGAAGATGGGTACATGTTGTCGGAATGCTTATACCATCCCCTACTCTAGAAATAATTATGATCTCACGCGACGACGAACCCGAGCTAGCCTTGGAGGGAATTTGGATAGCGGATCCTGCTAATTCCATTTTGGAACCAATAGAGGAGGATGAGCTAATGGAAGAGGAATCGAAACTCGTAGAAGAGGAGGCAAAAATGATAGAGGAGGAATTGGAGCCGATGGAAAACTCGAATGTTATCATATTAAGCGAGTGCAGTAATGTGATATGGGATATGAGCGAGGGAAATGTTATATGGCAGGAGGAATCATCCAATTCCCTTATAGACTAGAACGCAATAAGAAGCAGCTATGAGGAGATGGTAGAAGATGAAGAGGAGGAGGGAGTAGGAGAATTGAAAATCCATGGGTGGAAAATGTGAAAGGATTAGAGGAGTTGGAAGAAGGAGGAATCATAATGGGAATACCAGTAAGCATGGGACATGTCCCATAGAATCAGCCATGGTTAACCCAGGGAATTGGAGAAGCATAAGAGGAGGACGACAATGAGGTCAATGATGAATTGGATGGTAAAGTATAGGGAGAAGGGGATGTGATGATTGATTTGGGATGTTGGAATCTGCCTTTATCTTCGGACCCGGAACAATAGGAATAGGATATAAGGAGTTGAGTATGTATGAGTGTGATGGTTTTTTTTGATGTAGTATTTTGAGTTATAATAGTTTAGGATGAGATGGGAATCTTCTTTTTGGACCCTAGTGTTGGAATGTTTAAATGATGTAAGAATGCGAAGATTTATAAAATGATGATTGTCCCAACTTTTCATTAGTACCAGTCTTTAAGTAAATAATTAAAATTAAATGGCTTTTGGTTTGTAGTAAATGATATTTTAGCAACATTTGTTTTTAAACCCTTGAATAACCCTTTAGAGGAAATTTTATGAGTATATTTAGATCTGTGATAAAGGTATTTTAAAAGATAATAATGAGTATTAGAGTCTCTTAAAAAATAGAAAATATTATAGTTAACTGGTTATAAAATAAGAAGTTCATTATAACCGTACACTTAGTATGTAGCCTTTTGTGTAGGCTTGATTATCATTTGTGTTGTGAATGTTGATTCGTACAGTGCGGATTATTACTCCAATCTATCGATCTTCCTTCTTGGCCCGAAGGATAGCAAGTTGAAAGTTGGAGACGTGATAAGTCTATGAGACTTAGTTTCTATGTGAGGTTGAGAAACACTTTTGCATTGTTGGTGCGAAGAGACCGGAATCGGTTTATCCGAAAACCGCTTCGGACCAACATATATGCGACGATTGTGTAGGTTGCTTATGATGATATTGATATTCCAGATTTTCAAAGTAGGGGACTGCTTGTTGATCGTTTGGGATTAAAATCCCAACATACATCCATTAGCAGTGGTCTCCTCATTATGAAATATCCAATGCGAGGATTACTCGCTACTAATCCTAGAGATTTCCCAACAGGATGTGGTAGGAAGGTACCTTTGGTTTGTCCTGTTCCTGAACAACTTGTATGGATGTTTGTCTGACATTGCATTTTGAAAGATTATTTACATTAGTTTTTACAAACGTACATCAGTGGTGGCGGAGATGGCAACTTCTTTTAGCTTAACACCCTCCTAGAGACGTATGAGCTTAAGGGTTTTATTTTTGTAGAAGGCAATTAGTAGTCAACGGAAATGGCTGTGTGGCATTCAAAGTGATGTGATATGTGATATGTGAAAGGTAATCGTAGCCTCGCGAGCCTTACACCCCGGTTATGATGGGATTCTATGTGATCAGATGTACGCTCGCATTTCAGATAGTAGTGATTTGGGTTATCAGATGTTCTGAGCCCCAGGTACCAGATACATCTGGGCCTCATGGCAGGGTTAAGCGAAGTCTGAGTCCTTAGATGTTATTCGTAGATCGTATCCACTTTTAGCCATTTGTGTTATTGTATAACGGCATCTGAGTCTTGGACGTAAGCCATGGATACAGATTGATCTTCCCAGTAGTTCCCTATCATGTTGGAAATCCAATCCCAATACGAGATTAGGTTTTGATTGTATTCCTAAAATAGTTGTAATGACTTGCAAACATTTCAACTACCCCCTTTCTGGTATCATATATTTTGTTCGGTATATTTCGTTGACCTAGTCCGGATATATTACCTTAGACTTAGTCCAAATATTGGTACCTTATTTAAATAAGTTTATTTGAAAGGTGTTTTCAAAAGAAAGTCAATAAAAATAATATCAAGTGTATTTTGGTATAAAAGTGTTTTGGTTATCGTAAGGTAAAAACATGTCTGTGTTTATGTGGACTTGTCTTACTAGATACCTTTGTTTTGATAAAGGAAAGTTTGGTAATTTAACAAATTCAGTTAAGTGTGTTTCTCACGCTGGTTTACCAGACTAATCCGGGCGTTCTTCCCTTTCAATGCTAGGGTAAGACCGAGTATATTTACAGGTTCAGATTGGTGCTTTTGGAGCTTCGACAGGAGAGCTGAGGATTTTCTTTTTCATATACACGTACATGTTTTGTTTGATTATTCGCTGCATTGCTTAGTTGTTGTTTTATACTATCAGAAATTGTGAGGACAGGTTATTATAACTGTTCAGGCTGATAACTATTGATTGATTGTTGAACACTGATTGATGTATGTATATACAGTTTCTGTTTTCTAAAGATCATTGGTATGATATTATATGTTTTCCGCTGCGATGTGAGATTCTGTATTGTTCTATTTCGTTCTGTCTTCTCTCTTTCTTCTCTTCTCTTATTCTCTCTTCTTTTCTTTCTCTTGACTTTCCGTCGGAGAGCGCTTTTTGGGTCGGACATGTGTGGTTTATTTGTCGATTCAAGGGGTGCGGATTTGCTTGTCGTCACACGTTGACTCGACTTCATTCTTGTCTTTTAGGATAGGTAGAAGTTTCCCTACCTAGAAGTTTAATATCAAGTATATGATTTCATAAATCTCGTACATTGTTTATCTAAAACAAGATGTTATAAACCAACTTCATTTTCCACTTTAAAATTCCACTTAAAATCCTTATAATACACTTTAAAAATCCTATAGGAAATCTTACATAAAAATATTTGTTAAAAATAAGTTCAATTTGAAAAGGTCAAGATTTCCCTTTTCATAAAGTACCACTTTCTTTATTATATCAAATAACCCCTTTAAATTACTTATGTAAATTTAAAAAACTTTTTTAAAACACTTTAAACCAAGATTTAAAATTTCCATTCAAATCATAACTTAAATTCTATCACCTTTAAAGGAGAATACAACTTGAAAAGTAAAGGGATTTCCTCTAAATTATCCGCTTGTTTTGAATATACCAAAATGAATCTTTTAAAACCATACTTGAAACCAACTGGTAACCAAAATATCTCAAGGGATTCTTAAATTCATCACCAAAACCTTACTAAATTGTTTCGAAAAGTGGCTTAGCACAATCAATAGTGCTTAACACATCCTACTTGTAACGGCAAACTATTTCATACAATTCAAACTGACAATTTATCACACATGTCCATCCCAAATTGCACGGAAAGGCGGATAGTAAGAAGAAGAAAGTAGAAAGAAGATGGAAAGAAAACCAAACGACACATAATCTCACAGCGTAAACGAATAATCTATAATATAGAAAAAATCTTTATATAAAACAAAACTATAACATTATAGTACAGATAATAATCAGAGTATACGAACCTATACAGAGCAGACAGTTATAACACCCTTTCCTTGCAATTGCTGATAAACTTAACTATAATACAACGAAAATATAATCATCTACGAGAATACGTCTCTGGCCTCCCACTCCTCTTCTGAAGCTCCAATCCTTCTGGCTAAACCTAGAAACATGCTCAGTCTGACCAGAGCATATAGGAAAAACCATGCCCGGGTCAGTCTGGTAAAACCAACGCGTGAATTTAAATCACAAGGAATTTTATTCATTTTAACATTTAAAATCCTTTTAAAATCATAGGTATCTCGTAGGACCACACCACACATAAACACGATGGGTTTTTCCCTTGAAATAACAAAAAGACTTTTTATAGAAAATCCAGTGATATTATAATAGTGTCTAAGTACAAATATTTATTCAAATAATCGAAATTGTTACATTAATTAAATTCCAACATACTAGGCTCTACAACCAAAACCGTAAAGGCACATATTAGGTAATGGATTCCATACAAATGACTACGCACTGGGGTACCACCTATCACAGTACACATCTAGAAAAATATACCGAAGACCTCGCCAGGTTCCCTTACAACACAAGACCGGAATATCCCTAACCTGGATAGTACCGAATATGCTATCACCCCGGTTATGCCCACCCTTACCGAGTTCTTTTCATGCACCGTAGTAATAATATCCGAGGGTATCTAGAAAGGTTATAAACGTACTCTAATTGGGTGCATCCTACTTAGCCTTGCTGCATCTCCCCTGATTTTCAGCCAGTCCTGGTTGATGAGCATGAGGCTACGATTATCTTTTTGAGGAACTTACACTTACAATGCTCATTATCCTCCGATGACAATATGCTGATAGCATTCAACCACACAAGTCCGTTCTGGGTTCGAATGAAACCGAAGGCACAATTCCAACTACATCCGTTTTGAATCATCCTCAGGATTAGCAGTGATTAGCCCTTGCACTTCAATGCACCATCTTTGATTCCATGCACTTGTCTTCGTTTCAAAAACGTATTCATTGGAACGAAGTGGTGTTCAGATAACTTATCCAATCCCGGTCTCCTTGAAACAACTTTCGATATTTTCGGTAAACTCAACCTCGGTTCTTTAGGAAATAAATAGACGAAAATAGGATCGAAGATCATATCCTAACCATTACTGGATGGATTTCCTTATAATCGTCCTAGAAAAACGAAACGAGTTTATACGTACAGTATAGCACCTTTCGACGGTAACTGTACCCTATAATTCCCACGTTTCTACTAGATATTTCCAAAGTACATTTTGGGTCCAGATTTGATAGTCGGTTATTTAACTATCAATTAAACAATCATTCAATCAAAGGTTTCATTTCCAACCAAAATCAATAAGCCTTATTTAATTTAAATTTCAATAAATTAAATCTCTTAAGTAAAAAGTATATACTTACCTCACAGGGATAAGTATATTTACAAACCATTCCTTCAATAATATTTGAGAAACTTTTTAAATAAATGTGGAAAGTACTCTGCGGTATCAACCAAGGATTCGTAGCTCAATGATTATGTCTCTATCCCAGGGAAATCCAAACTTAACTATAGGCAATATCTGCCTCTAGGTTATGCTATGAAAGTATACCATTACTTCTCGAAAACTATATTTAATAATTATCTTAAAATAATACTTATAAAGTTTCTATATAAATTTTCCCAAGTTTAATTTAGGAAAAATACTCTTTTATAAAAGTTCACTATATAATATATTTTTTAAAACATTATTAGTATTTAAACAAATTATCTTTGAAATAATAAAAATATCTTAATACTGATTTATTCTTAAGTAATAATAATCTTTTTATCAAAAACATTATAAAATAACTTTAATTAATAATTAAATATACTTTAAACAATTTAAATAATTAAATAGCTTTGAAATAATAATTAAATACTTTTAAATAATTTTTAAGAATAACAAAATAATTAACTCTAAATCATTATCAAAATAATTATTAATTAACTTTAAATAATAATCATCCTTAAACAACTTTAGTTCAAAAGTCAACTTCCAAACTTAGAAAGAGGCTTAGTACTCCAATGGTACTTAATCAAGCCACCATTAATTCCAATAGCTATCTAAATTATAATCCAAGTGTTCACCTAGCATCACATATGTAGATTAAAACTCATAATTAATAATTAATCATTAGCACAACACTTATCCAATACTTGTCGACTGGAATATAGTTAAGTGTTCACATTACCGTAATAGCAGAGCAGGGTTTATTTCTTCTAAATAAATGTCCAAATTTAACCTATCCAATTAATAATAGCAGAACGATGCCTTATTCTGCTAAATGGGTTCCAATTAGTTTATTTAGCGGAACAGTGATTTATTTCCGCTAAATAAATGTCCAATTAACCATATTCAATTCAAATTAACTCAATTGTATCTATTCGGCTATTTAATAGCACAGACAAAGATAATTAGAACCAATATTCAATAAAAATTAAAGTCAACGCTTATAATTTTAATCAACGATTAATAGTCAATATTAAATTCATTTACAATTCAGTACTAAAATATTTTCAACAATTAAGTCAAGTTTATTTTAAAATCCAGTTCACTTTATAATCAAAGAAATTATAACTAATTTATTTCCAATCCGTAAATAGTTCTTTTAACAATTCATTGATTAATTACCCAATAATTAATCAATTTATAAATTACTTAAATATTTAAATCATCAAATTTTATATTGCAGAAAAACTCGACGATGTTATTTCTAATGACAATACTCTGTGATGGGATTTCGTCGCAAAAGCCTGCTCGTCTATTGGATTCAAAATGAGGAAGAAATACAGTTTTAAAGTTTAAAGATTTATTTAATAATAAAACTAATTTAATTTACATAGAGACCAAGCCCAGCCCAAACTAAACAAACCAGCCAAATAATTTCTTCCCCTACTACTTTCCTTCTCCCTTCTTCACTCATATGCTAGGAGCCATGCACGAAACCTTGCACACATGTGTGCACATACGCACGGATTACATCCACCCAAACTCACCGCTGACCGCCTTCGCATGTCACACACGACCGGAGCAACTTGCCTGTCCACCTAGACCCACGGCAACCTTTCAGTTCGAAAAGTTCAAACTTCCACCTACACATGTACCATCACCAAGCCCACAAACCACCTCTCCTCGCCAAACCATGCCACTATCGATCACCAAACTCGGCCAAAAGCTTCACGTCCACCTCCTCTTTCCTTTCCCCCTCATATGCACCCCTAGCTCCCTCCAACGTTGCCGCCATTTCCATGTAACCGAGGCCACCTTAAAACTACCTAAAAACCCTAGATTGAGCTCGTTAAGCCAATGCACACAATTAAAAATTACCACGACATTTTTCTCGTGATCCCCATCATCCCATCTTCCTCCACGCCCAACCATGCGTCACGAAGTCAATTAGGTGATTGGAATTTAGCAAAAACCCCAAAACTGATCAACTTCCAATTTCTCCACCACACGCCACTAAAAACCCTCAAACCACCTTTAAAAATTGAGTTTTCCAACCATGATCTCGTCAATATAACCCATTCATTAAATTATAAAAGTTGAAATTTGATGAAAAATGACTTACTCATGGTTAGATGCCATTTCTCTTTACCTACTTGATAAAATTAAATGAAACGAATTTTAAAATATACTACACTCAAAAATTAGCAATCTTTGTTTTGGAACCAAGGTTTAAAACATAAAAGATTTTGAGTTACTAATTTTTAAAGTTGAAGCATTTACTGTTTTATAAAAAAAAAGAATAGGGCAGGTTTAAGGAAAAAGCACGGTATTTCTTTTTTTCGGTTACAGGGTTGTCTAACATGCATATACAAAAGCATGTATACCTATCAACGCTTGTATACTCGACATAAAGAAATCACTCTAAATCATTGTTATACAGATGTATACATAGTAACCAGTAAATAGAATTTTAATGTTTTACTCACAGTTTGAAATAGTAAATGAACACTACTTACAAATCTCCTTTTTAAGCTTTAATTCTTCTTCTTTTATTTTGATGGCAGAATTTTTTTTGTGTATATGAACAACTCGGCCATATTTATACAGAGAAGGGAAGAAGACAGTAGAAGTATAGGGATGCTGAAGTATACATATAGGTGGGTTAAATTGTACAGGCTTCATGTTTTTTTTTTCTTTTTTGTTTAATAAGGCTGATTCGATTTTTATGGTTTTGATTTGATTTTGTAAGTAATGTGCGTGAATTGATTTGTGTGTAAGATTGATTTGATTTTATGTAGGTGATTTGATCTTTTATGTGTGGCTTGACTTGAAGTTTTTCATCATGATGTTTTTCCTATGTACATATATATACACACTACATTTTAAAAACATATATACATATACACACACACATACTCGTTAGAGACATTTGATAAAATAAAATAAATTAAATTAAATTTTTATTTATTAGTTAATTTATTAGTCAACATTTAATTTTGCATCATGAAGTTTTGTATATATACATGTAGATATTTTATCAAAAATTTGAAGTGGTGAAACTATATCCATATATGTATATACGTGTATATATATATATATAAATATATATTTATAATATTCAGAAATTAATTTTTTTTTAAAAATTTATATAATCTAATTTATATATTCAAATATCTCCAATATCAGAAAAATCAAATCATTTGACTTATACAAATTAATATTCTAATATTTAAAACGAGCTAATCATTTTAATAGCAGATGCTAAAAATATCGGGTCATTACACTCCTCTCCCTTAAATGAATTTCATCCCCAAAATTTCCAGTATAAAAACACTCCATGATATTCATAAGCCTATATGATGTCCATAGATCATACATATACAAAATATGATTCGATCACTACTCGAATACATGACTTCATTCCCAAACTAGTATCACTCACCTGTTTTTCTAGTGCAGACCTTGATCAGGCTCCTTGATTAGGAACATTTGCTCCCCTTGTATAGCTATAGCTATGATAGAAAACCTTAGTTCCACATCAAGAACCCTCATCAAATGCTCGCCGTCAAAAGTCAAGTAATAGATCCTTATTCGGAACGATGTGAAACACCTCAGAGCCTTGTCCTCGACTATTAGATCTAATTATATAGACAGAAGAAATGATCTATGTCAATCTCACACACTTATTTAATTGGTTATCTCTAATACCAATTATATTACCTCTAAATTATTTATGAAAACATTTTTATAATACATAGCTTAACTTATAAAATTCCCTATCATCCTCTAAGTGCATACAAAACCATAATTCAAAATTTTATTTTTAATTCTCTTAAGAATTTAAAACACTTTTGAAATAATATTATATATTTAATCCACAGAAAAATATATATAGTTAGCCCGAGTAACCCCAAAATTATACAAAGGAACTGGATGCTACCAAATAGTATTACATACTTCCTTACAAGAAGAATAATACTCAAGAGAAATGTTTACCATCCGAACGCGTCTCTTGCCCATTTTAGTTATTTTTTAGCCACTCGAACAAGTTTACTAAAAATTACTTCTTTCTTTCAAACCCATTTTGAAACAATATTATAAATATATTTCCAACAAAATATCTGATTCCAATTTGCTATGGATTCGTCCGTGTTCAAACTCGCCCTAACCATATAATGACAAAGAGAATAATCTACCAAGTGCACATTACCGTTTGTCTAAGCAAACATCCAACCATCACTTAGAAGATTATTCTGATCATCACAAAACAAATCGGGACTTATTTCCTAAACAAATCTAAAGAAATGCCTATTTTTCCACCAATTTCTTTTTCAAAGATATATATCCCTAAATATACTTCTAAGCAACTCTTTCTAAAATATTAGTACACCCAAAAAAAACCCTTTAAAACGCAAAGCTATCTGAAATAAAATTATTATTCCCTTTCTCCAAAATCATTTTAAATTATAATATACGTTTTTACTTTATAATAAATCCAACCATGCTTTTGAAATTGAATTTAAAATTGTTTTATCTAAAAAATTATATAGCAAGGTCCTAATGGTAACAATCCTCTATTAAGAAACTCGAAAATATTCTCCATACTATTATTAACCCTTTAAACCTTGAAAACCATTTTGCCAAAACCATCGGGCTTAAATTCCTTCTGTTTATTAGGCACATTATAATAAATCAAATTTATAAGTCATTTCCATTTAAAGGAAATCATTTCCAAATATTTTTCATTGTAAAAATATTCTAGCTTTCTTATATAAATCATTTTTTTCAAGTATTTACTCCAGAAATATTTACATTTTTTTTCTTTTACTAACTTCTTTAATTAAACCTAATTTAATACAACCTACTTTTATATTCAACCATTTCCAAATATTATTTTAAAGTATTCCAAATTTCTTTTAATAACATTTACTTAAACTTAATCAAGTTTATATTTCTAACATATTCATTCCAGAATATTCAAATTCTTTCTGTAAATAAATGCCCTTAGAAATCAAATTTCTGACTAAACATTATTAACGAACGCCTTATATTCAAATTGTGAAACTTGATTCACAAGGTAATCGTTTCAATGCTCCTAAAATTTCTATTATCCAGTCTAGATTTCCAAAGGAAGATTCAAAATAGATTTATGGATAATGGTCAATGCTAAAAAATGGACGATCATGGCCGTTCAAATTCTAGATGATATTGATGGGATACTATCACCACTAACAACCAATTAAGCATAACTAAGAATACTGTGAAAAATTTCTTATATAAAATATACTTCTAGGTAAAATTATTCAATTTATCCATTTTAAAACAATACAGTGCAATTGGTCTTGTTCGAGTGTTTAGGAAATCCCTATCGATATCGTTGGCCAAACGCGTCGACCAGAAATCTTAAGCCACTTAACGGAACAAACAACACAATACAAAACATTTTTGTATCACTAACAAACACGCACTCTTATATATAATATGATCAAATTCATTCTATGGTACTACTGACCCTTTCTCTAATGAGTAATTCCCACCAAAGCCTAGGTATTCGCTCAACCTAAGCTCTAATACCATGTTGTAACGACCAACTTTTTCATACAATTTGAACCGACAATTTACCACACATGTCCAGCTCAAATTGCACGGAAAGGCGGATAGTGAGAATAAGAAAGTAGAAAGAAGAGAGAAAGAAGATAGAAAGAAAACCAAACAACAAAGAATCTTACAACGGAAATGAATGAACTATAATATATAACAAATCTTTACATAAAACAAAATAGTAATGTTTATAGTACAGATAATAATTAGAGTATACCAACCTATACAGCAAGGACGGTAATAACACCATATCCTCACAATTGCTAATAAACATAACTATAATACAATGGAAATATAATCATCTACGAGAATATGCTTCTGGCCCTGAAGCTACTATCCTTCCAGCTAAACCTAGAAATATGCTCGGTCTGACCTGAGCATATAGGAAAAACCACGCCCAGGCCAGTCTAGTAAAACTAGCGTGGGAATTTAAATCATATGGAATGTTATTCATTTTAACTTTCAACATCCTTTTAAAATCAAAGGTATCTCGTAAGACCACGTCACACATAAACACGACAGGTTTTTCTTTTACGATAACAAAAACACTTTTTATAGAAAATCCAGTGATATTATAATAGTGTATAAGTACAAGTACCTATTCAAATAGCCGAAATCGTTGCATTAATTAAATTCCAACATACTAGGATCTACAACCAAAACCGTAAAGGCACGTATTGGAGAATGGATTCCACACAAATGACTAGGCACTAAGGTATCAGCTCACAGTACACATCTAGAAAAATGTATCGATGACCTCGCCGGGATCCCCTGCAACACAAGTCCTGACTACGCCTAACTTGGACAGTACCGAATATGCAATCACCATGGGTATTCCCACCCTTACCGAGTTCTTCTCATGCACTGTAGTAATAATATCCGAGGGTATCTAGAAAGGTGATTTAACGTACCCTAATTAGGTGTGACCCATTTAGCCTTGCTGCATCTCCCCTGATTTTCAGTCAGTCCTAGTTGATGAGACTTGATACTACGATTACCTTTTTGTGGAATTTACACTTGGAATGCTCATTATCCTCCAATGAAAATATGCTGATAGCATTCATCCATACAAGTCTGTTCTAGGCCTGAGCGAAATGAAGGCACTATTCCTACTACATCCATTTTGGAATCGTCATCAAGATTAGTAGCGATTAGCCCTTGCACTTCAATGCTCCATCTTCGACTCCATGCTCTTGTCTTCATTTCGAAAACGTATTCATTGGATCAAAGTGGTGTTTGGATAACTTATCTGATCCTGGTCTCCTCGAAACAACTTTCGATATTTTCAGTAAACTCAACCCTGTTTCTTTAAGAAATAAACAAATGAAAATAAGATCGGAGATCATATCCTAACCGTTAATGGACGAATTTCCTTATAATCATCCTAAAAGAACGAAACGAGTTCATACGTACAGTATAGCACCTTTCAATGGTAATTGTACCCTATAATTCCGTGTTTCTACTAGATATTTCAAAGTTACATTGTCCAGATTTGATAGTCAGTTATTTAACTATCAAATAAACAATCATTCAATCAACGGTTTCGTTTCCCACTGAAATCATTAGCCTTATTTAATTTAAATTTCAATAAATTAAATCTCTTAATCAAAAAGTATATACTTACCTCACAAGGATAAGTTTATGTACAAACCATTCCTTCAATAATATGTGAGAACCTTTTTATATAAATGTGGAAAGTACTATGTGATATCAACCAAGGATTCGTAGCTCAATGATTACGTCTCTATCCTGGAGAAATCCGAAGTTAACTGTAAGCAATCGCTGCCTCTCGACTATGCCATGAAAGTATAGCATTACTTTCCGAAAACTTTATTTAATAATTATCTTAATAAAATACTTATAAAGTTTCTATATAAATTTTCCCAAGTTTAATTTAGGAAAAATACTCTTTTATAAAAGTTTACTATATAATATATTTTTTAAAACATTATCAATACTTAAACAAATTATCTTTGAAATAATAATAATATCTTAATGCTGATTTATTCTTAAGTAATAGTAATCTTTTTATCCAAAATATTATAAAATAACTCTAATTAATAGTTAAATATACTTTAAACATTTTAAATAATTAGTAGCTTTGAAACAATAATTAAATACTTTTAAATAATTTTTAAGAATAATAAAATAATTAACTCTAAATCATTATCAAAATAATTGTTACTTAACTTTAAAATAATATTCATCCTTAAACAACTTTAGTTCAAAAGTCAACTTCCAAATTTAGAAAGAGCCTTATTACTCCAATGATACTTAATCAAGCCACCATTAATTCCCATAGCTATCTAAGCTATAATCCAAGTGATCACCTAGCATCACATATGTAAATTAAAACTCACAATTAACAATTAATCGTTAGCACAAACTTATCCAATACTTGTCAATTGGGATATATTTAAGTGTTCTCATTACTGTAATAGGAGAACGGGGTTTATTTCTGCTAAATAAATGTCCAAATTTAACCTATCCAATTAATAATCGCAGAACGATGACTTATTCTGCTAAACGGGTCCAGTTATTTTATTTAGCGGAACTGTGATTTATTTCCGCTAAATGAATGTCTAATTAACCGTATTCAATTCAAATCAACTCTATCGTATCTATTCGGCTATTTAGTAGCACAGACCAAGATAATTTGAATTAATATCCAATAAAAATAAAAGTCAACGCATATAATTTCAATCAACGATTAATAGTCAATATTAAATTCATTTACAATTTAGTACTGAACTATTTTCAACAATTAAGTCGAGTTTATTTTAAAATCCAGATCACTCGTCAATCAAAGAAATTGTAACTAATTTACTTTCAATCAATAAACAGTTCATTTAACAATTAATTGATTAATTACCCTATAATTAATCAATTTAGAAATTACTTAATTATTTAAATCAATAAATATTATACTATAGAAAAACGCGACGATATTATTTCTAATGATAATACTCTGTGATGGGATTTTGTCGCAAAAACCTGCTCGTTTATTAGATTCAAAATGAGTATGAAATATAGTTTTAAAGATTAAAGATTTATTTAATAATAAAATTAATTTAATTTACATAGAGACCAAGCCCAGCCTAAACTAAACAAACCGGCCCGATAATTTCTTCCTCTGCTCCTTTCCTTCTCCCTTCTTCACTCATATGCTAACAGCCATGCATTAAACCATGCATACATATGTGCACATACACACCGACTTCATCCACCCAAACTCACCGCCGACCGCCTCCGCATGTTACACACGACCGGAGCAACTCGCCTGCCCACGTAGACCCACGGCAACCTTTTAGTTCAAAAAATTTGAACTTCCACCCATACATGTACCATCACCGAACTCACAAACCACCTCGCCTCGCTAAACCATGCCACCATCGATCATCAAACTCAACCAAAAGCTTCACCTCCACCTCCTTTTTCCTTTCCTCCTCATGTGCATCCCTAGCTCCCTCCATTGTTGCTGACATTCCCACATAAACGAGACCACCTTAAAACTACCCAAAAACCCTAGATTGACCTCGTTAAGCCAACAGGCACAATTAAAAATTACCACGGCATTTTTCCCGTGATTCCCATCATCCCATCTTACTCCACGCCTAACCACACGTCACGAAATCAATTAGGTGATCGGAATTTGGCAAAAACCACAAAACTGATCGACTTCTAATTTCTCCACCCACTCGCCACTAAAAACCCTTAAACCACCTTTAAAAATCGAGTTTTCCAACCATGATCTCGTCAATATAACCCATTCATTAAATTATGAATGTTGAAACTTGATGAAAAATGACCTACTCACGGTTAGATGCCATTTTCTCTCTACCTACTTGATAAAATTAAATGAACTAATTTGAAAATATTATATACTCAAAAATAAATAACCTTTGTTTCGGAACCAAGGTTTAAAACTTAATAGATTTTGAGTTACTAATTTTGAAAGTTGAAGCGTTTACTGTTTTATTAGAAAAAAAAAGAACAGAGCATGTTTAAGGAAGAGGCACTGTATTTTTTTTAGTTACAGGGTTGTCTAACATGCATATACAAAAGCGGTATATCTATTAAAACTCGTATACATGGCATAAACAAGGAATTCTCTCTAAATCATAGCTATACAGATGGATACATAGTAACCAGTAAACAGAATTTTAATGTTTTACTCACAGTTTGAAATAGTAAATGGACACTACTTACAAATCTCCTTCTTCAAGTTTTAATTCTTCTTCTTTTATTTTGATGGCGGAATTTTTTTTATGTATAGGTACAACTCAGCTATATTTATACAGAGAAGGAAAGAAGACAATAGAAGTATAAGGTTGTTGAAGTTACATATAGGTGGCTCGACTTGTACAGGCTTCATATATTTTTTCTTTTTTAATTAATGAGGCTGATTCGATTTTTATTATTTTTATTTGATTGTAAGTGATGTGCATGACTTGATTTATGTGTGGGCTTGATTTAATTTTATGTAGGTGATTTGAGATTTTATGTGTGGCTTGACTAGATTTTTTTCATCATAATGTATTTCCCATGTATATATATACATACATTCTTGTATACATATTTACATACTTACATATTTATTTATTCATTTATACATATTTACATATTCGCATAAACACTACTTTTTAAAAACATGCACACACACACACACATATATATACATACATAATCACCAGAGACATTTGATAAAATAAATTAAACGAAATTTAGTGTTTAATTTATTAGCAATTTATTAGTCAGCAATTAATTTTACATCAATGAAGTTATATATATATATATATATATATATACACACACACACACACACACACACATGTAGATATTTTATCAAAAATTTGAAATGGTGAAACTATATCCATATATGTGTGTTTATATAAATATATATATATATATATATCATATTTAGTAATTAACGTTTTTTTTAATTTATATAATCTAGTTTATATATTCAAATATCTCTAATATCAGAAAAATCAAATTATTTGACTTATACCAATTAATATTCTAATATTTAAAATTAGCTAATCATTTCAATAACAGATGCTAAAAATCCCAGGTTGTTATACTACTAGTATTTTCTTTATTAAAAAGGTTCAGCCTTTAAACATCAAGTTCAAATACAACGTATCCAATCTACCAAGCTATGGCATATAGGCAATTCATTTATACAATATAAAATGAAAAGTAACATCAATGGTGATGAGGAATCCTATTGGAACCCTCTTTAAAATTCATACTCTTCGAAGTGCTTTTGTTGCAACTTATTCACTACGAAGTACTTCGACTTCCACTTTCATATGCCCTGCATAACAAAGTTAGTCATAACATCCGCTTCTAAGGGGGAATCAAACAACATCAATATGATATACACACACCACACCACTACATGATCATACACAACATGTGCAATAATATTTACAACATCAAAACATTCAATTTTTAAAGCTATAGCATAGTAAATTATCTCACTGTAATCGAATGAGGAAGTTATATTCGTTAATCATATGTAAAAGCAAAGGATATATTCACTTAGAATCATTTATTAAAATGTAATTGTTTCAAAGGAAAGAGATTAAGCTTACACTCACTTCCTATTTTCTTTGTTGGAGACTTGAATACCTAGACTTTGATAATAAAGATGAAATTTGGTTTCTTTCTTTAGTTTGTGAATGGATTAAAGCGAGATACAGACTTGGGTATTTATAGGTGAAGAGAAGGGTCCATTAGTAATTGCCTAACCTCCTATTGCATAACCTAATTCGACTAAATTTTGGTCCAATGATAACCATCCACATGGCATAACCTGATTCGACCATGTTTTGGGTAGTGACAATTATCTGCATGGCATAACCTTATTCGATCATATTTTGCTCCAATGGCAACCATCCGCATGGAATACAAGAAAATGTTATGCTATTTTGTATTATACTATTGTTTTATTAGGAAAATAATTGTGCTATATTTCATATTATTGTTTTATTGGGCCGATCATTATATTATTTGTTTTATTAGGCAAATTCTATTCTTAATCCATATCATTTGTTTTATTATGCAAGAATAAGTTTTAAAAATGTGATCTAGTCAGAGAGTAGAAAGATTCAATTTTTCTTCTTATAAGTTTGAACATAATATTATACGGACAAATATAAAGGTATAGTCTAATCAGAAAGTAGAAAGATTTAACTTTTCTTCTTATAAATTTAAATATAATATTTTATGGATAAGTGTAAAGATGTGGTCCAGTATAAAGGTATAGCCTTATTTAATTTTCTTTTACACTGTCTTCATTGCTCCCAAATTCGTTGGTATTCAAATTTCATGTTGGCTTCGGCTCGTGATGTCGTTTATGCTTATGTCGTTCGACTTTGTTTCAATGTTGATGAATTTATCTGTCTTGGTCGATTTCTGTATGCCACGACACTGTTTTTGTTGGAATCGGCAAGCATGATTCCAGGGAAAAAAATATTTTTGATGAGAGTTCGATTGCTTTATTGCCAGGGTTCTGACTTTGAACTATTCGATTTTCCTTGAACATTTCGGTTTAATTTGCATTTGACTTTGGTCTTAAATTTGTGTATGCCTTGATATCTGTTCGCACTGCATAATGTATCGGCTTACCTCGTTCATGTCTTTCTGCTTGATGTTGTTGTCGGTCTGTAGCTCCATGTTATGTATCATTGGCTTATCTTTGTTTTCTGTGACTCCTATATCATGATTCAGTGTTATATTTGCATTGAGCTCGGCCTGATGTTGCACTGTTCACTGTTCAATAATGTTGCTACATCATGTTGCATTGAACACCTCATTTGATCTACTTGCATTGTTCAGGTGTGCACAATATCACTTGATGTAGTTGCTTCACCACTGAACCTTATTGATGTATGTTTCATTTAGGCTGCTGTATCACCATTTGTGTCTGCACTTGCTCGATCCAATTTTCACAGTTTCATGCTTCTGTTTGGTGTGTCCGCATAGAATTTGCTCATTTATATACTTCATGTATACTATTGATAAGCATGTTGCACTGCATCACCACTGTTGCAAGTGTTCTTGGATGTGTTACCATATTTTTGCTTCACTGCATCTTCATTTACCTGTACATTTGAGTCTGGTACCATCGAGTTTGAATTTGTGCTCTGGTAGTCATTTAGGCATCCCTTACTTGTTGCACTTGCATTGAATTGATTGTCTACACTTTGTCCTGTTTACTCAAGTCTGTTAGTCGAGTTGCATCTGCTAGTAGTTGTTGAGCTTTCATAATAGTCTGGGTCTTCATTTGGTTCGATGCTTATATATGTACACTGATATACATGTAGGTTGCATTGCTGTTGTATATTGTAGTTCACCGGTCTAGTGTTTTGTTGCACCACCGTTGTCATTGTCTGAACCTTGAACTGATTTATTGTGTGAACTTGTTGCATTCCTTTTTCATGTGTACATCTCTCTGACTTTTGCTCTTTAGTTGTCTTGACCATTTTTGAGCTTGTACACTTTGATTGTACATGAGTTGAATCTTTGAGTTTCAGACCATATATGTGTGTTCATGAATGTGTGCATCGATGTACATGCATTTCCCACTGTTCATTTGAGTTGGGTGTTGTTTTGATTTTCCTGTTCGCATGCTTCACGTCGTAGCCTGTACAACTGCCCAGTGTTGAATCTAGCTTAAACGCTTGGGTTTGACCTGGTGCTCGTTTATGAACTTCCATTGAGCTTTTGGGTACATCATCACTGTAGTGGCGAGGCAGTGCACGCAAGCGTGTACTGCAGCCACACGGTATGGTTTTTATGATATTCTATTTTGTTTTGATTTATTGATCTTTTGCATATTCCATATGCTGTAGTGGCGAGGTAGTACACGCGTGCGTGTACTGTAGCCCTACCCGGATTGTCGTTTTAATTGATGTTTTCTATTGCTAGAATTGTTTTATGTTTCCAATTCAATATATTTTGAATCGTATTTTGATTTGGTTTAATTGATGATTTTGTTGTTAATTGCCGTTTAGGCAATTCTGATGTTTTTAAATTATCTTCATCGATATTCTTTTCACTTATCTTTGTTAATGATTTGAATTTGCTGATTTGTTGTTTAACACTATTACGTGTTATATTTATCGTTATCCTATTTCTTTATTTAAGGATCGGATAGACGAGATTTATTTTGACTGTCGCCTAATTGCTATTTAATTATTATTGCTTCAGTGCAAATTAGACTGACCCGTGTATTATTTACTTTTGAATTTAATACTCGGGTCAGACTGAGTTATTACAGGTTGTAGATATCTTGCTTTGGGTTGCTGCTAGAGCTATGAAGTCCTTTCATACTTTTTGGAGTAGCGTAGTCTTAGTATAGGATGTTGTATATTCATGTATATTATTCACGATAATGTACTTGTATATGTAACTTCCTGAATCGACAACTGTAGTTGTATCATATGTATTATATCACATGTATTGTAACTGACGTCAGTTATTATATATATGAGACATTTTTGTTTTATCTGTGTTCCGCATTTATATGATCTATGTTATTATTATATTTATTGTCCTAAACTATTATGAACCATCGTAGTTTGTTTTATATTGGAATTGGGTATGTCGATGGGAGTAAATAAATAAGAGAAGAAAATTAAAAATATATACCACTCCTATCGAGATAACCAATACTAGTGTAAGGCCTAACTACGGATGGCCACTCCTATCCAACCTTATTTTTCGTAACAACGGACAGTATTTCTTTTAATACTCTTTGTTATTGTGAGCATAGAGGTGGGGCGTCACAGTTGGTATCAGAGCTTGGGGTTTATGGACATAATTTAAAACATAACTTGGATGGAACATGTGTTACAACTATTAGTCGATGTTTTAGTTGTGTTTTGAGTCAAAACTAAAGTTTTGAAATTTTGATAAAATTTTTAAATATCCTTATTTAAAAATAAAAGTGAATTTGTGTTTTGATGATTGATTGATTTGTGTTCTATTTATCAGAGTGCGCAGCGGAAACAGTGAGACTGTCTTCGCTGAGTACAGCTGATATCCTTTTTGATTTAAAAATCAAGTATGAAATTTAAATGAATTTCATTTGTTGTTTACATAATTGTGTTTAATTTGTTTTCTTTGAAAATTTCGAATCCGATTTGAGGATCCGAAGCGATTGCAGTTATGTGAATTTTTTGAGATTTTGTTGTTCTGAATTATCTTCATTGAAGATATATTTGAATGATTTCTTTGTTCATTTTGCGGTATACGTGCAAATTTATGTTGCACGTTACTGCATTATTTTTACGTTGAATCGATGTTTGGTTCTAAACGTATTTTGTTGTCGTTATTGTTATAACGGAATTTTTACGTCGATGCTAAATCTTAAAACATGGTGTTTTGTTGACATTTTTGATTAATGAAAATTCACTGGTGTTATATTTTGATGCGAATTACTTTGATAAGATTTTGACGTATGAAAATTACTGTCGCTTTGACTTCAGTATCCGTCATATTTTAAAGTGGATTTTCAAGCGGTTATCCCGCAATGCTGATTTTGAGATCCGTTTCTACGGTGTTTTGAGAAGTGCAATTTCCTTGTTGAAATTATCACTAATGTTGCTGTTTTTATCACGGATTTGCAAATCGTTTTAAAAATAAAAATTGTTTTCAAAAATTTTCAGTTTACGTTTTCAAAAGAATGAGGAAGCGATTTAAACGATTCAGCAAAATCGAGGACTATGAACCCTTTCTTTTACTGATTCGCTTAATTCCGGATTTGTTCGTTTGAAATGTAAATTATTACTTTTATAAAATAAATGAATTTGTTTTCAGAAGTTTTGCAGTTTGCATTTTCAAAAGAATGAGGAAGCGATTTAAACGATTCAGCAAAATCGAGGACTATGACCCCTTTCTTTTACAGATTCGCTTAATTCCGAACTTGTCCATTTGAGAATGTGAAATGTTATTTTTTTTATACACAATTTTGCACTTTCAAGGAAACGATGAAGAGAATTAAATGATTTAGTAAAACTCGTGGTTATGGGACATGTGCTTTTCTATTTTTGTTAATTCCGGACTCGTTAATTGAAACATTTGCTGTTTTGATGATTTTGATGATTTTCGTGTGCTTTCGAGCCACTATGTTGGACCTTCGGGTCATATGTTGGACCTTCGGGTCAATACCAGTACCAGACCTTCGGGTCATTTGTTGGACCTCCGGGTCATTTGTTGGGCGTCAAAATTATTTTGGGTACTTGGTAGGCTTCGGCCATTTGTTGATGCACGTGCGGCGTAGCTAAAACTCGCCATTTGTTGGGATCGATCCACCTTTTATGTTGACTTTCTAGATTATCTTAATTGATTTCTAGATATTTGCTGTTTCCAATTATCTGCAGGTAATTGGATATTTGTTGATATGGGTTCTGATTATCGCTTGTGATAATCAGATATTTGTTGATTCTGATTATCGTTTTTGATAATCGGATATTTGTTGGTTCTGATTATCGCTTGTGATAATTAGATATTTGTTGATTCTGATTATCGTTTTTGATAATCGGATATTTATTGGTTCTGATTATCGCTTATGTTAATTAGATATTTGTTTATTCTGATTATCGTTTTTGATAATCGGATATTTGTTGGTTCTGATTATCGCTTGTGATAATTAGATATTTGTTGGTTCTGATTATCGCTTGTGATAATTAGATATTTGTTGATTCTGATTATCGTTTTTGATAATCGGATATTTGTTGATTTTGATTATCGTTTTTGATAATCGGATATTTGTTGATTTTGATTATAGTTTTTGATAATCGAATATTTGTTGTTTCTGATTATCGTTTTTGATAATCGAATATTTGTTGATTTTGATTATCGTTTTTGATAATCGAATATTTGTTGTTTATGATTATCGTTTTTGAAAATCGAATATTTGTTGTTTCTGATTATCGTTTTTGATAATCGGATATTTGTTGATTTTGATTATCGTTTTTGATAATCGAATATTTGTTGTTTCTGATTATCGTTTTTGATAATCGGATATTTGTTGATTTTGATTATCGTTTTTGATAATCGAATATTTGTTGTTTCTGTTTATCGTTTTTGATAATCGAATATTTGTTGTTTTTGATTATCGTTTTCGATAATCGGATATTTATTGATTTTGATTACAGTTTTTGATAATCGGATATTTGTTGTTTCTGATTATGGTTTTTTTTGATAATCAGATATTTGAGATTTGATTATCGTTGTTTGATAATTAAATATTTGTTGATTTGAGATTTAATTATCGTTTTTGATAATTGAATATTTGTTGATTTGAGAATTCTGATTATCGTTTTTGATAATTAGACCTTTGTTGTTTACTAATTACCGTTTTGGTAACTAGATACTTGCGGTTTTGCAAATTTTGATTTGTGTTTTCTAATTATCTTTGTTGATAACTAGATTTTGCAGTTTTCTAATTATCGTATCGATAATTAGATATTGTTGTTTGTGATTTCTATATTTAGATAATTAGAGTATTGCTGATAATTGCATTTATTCAGTTTTGTTGTTTTCTGATTATCTATTTGATAGTTAGATTTTGTTGAGAAGTTGTGAATTTCTTTTATTGAAATTAAAAGATTTCTTTGGCGTTTGTATTCCCGACTTTATTTTTCCAGCTTAACCAGTTTATGTTAGAAAAAATAATTGTTACTGATGACTTTATTTAAGAAAATTGCGGGGACGCAATTTTTATAAGGAGGGGAGTCTGTAACAACCCGGAATTTTATAACAATTAATTATCGTCTAATGACGATTTAATTGGTTGTTAAATGCTATTTGGAGTTTTTAAGTGGGTTAAAATTCTTTTAATAATTTCTAAGCGGTTAGGTGGGCTTTTAAATTTAATTGGCCCACTTCTTTTTGATTTGTGGCCGTGATAATGATCTTTACCCGCTCCCCTTTCTTTCATTTTTTCAATTGCAAACCCTAGCATACGAGGGAAAAAAACAAGAAATGGCGGTCGTGTTCTTCGTCTTAGCAAATTAGGGTTTTATTTCGCGCGATTCATCGATTCATGGCTTCCCCTCTTTGTTCGAGTTTGAGGTTTGCGTTTCTTTGAGCTTGGTCGCGCGGCTATGGATCTGCGCCTCGACAAGGTGAGTGATTTTCATTTATCACTCACGTTTAATTCGGCTTAGTAGTGTGTTTTGCGTATGATTCGGTTTTGTCGTTTGTGATTCCTGACTTGTTTCGGCTTGGTTCAATTTCTAGTTTACTTGGTTTACACGGTTTTAAATTTTCTTTTACACTGTCTTCATTGCTCCCAAATTCGCTGGTATTCAAATTTCATGTTGGCTTCGGCTCGTGATGTCGTTTATGCTTATGTCGTTCGACTTTGTTTCAATGTTGATGAATTTATCTGTCTTGGTCGATTTCTGTATGCCACGACACTGTTTTTGTTGGAATCGGCAAGCATGATTCCGGGGAAAAAAATATTTTTGATGAGAGTTCGATTGCTTTATTGTCAGGGTTCTGACTTTGAACTATTCGATTTTCCTTGAACATTTTGGTTTAATTTGCATTTGACTTTGGTCTCAAATTTGTGTATGCCTTGATATCTGTTCGCACTGCATACTTTATCGGCTTGCCTCGTTCATGTCTTTCTGCTTGATGTTGTTGTCGGTCTGTAGCTCCATGTTATGTATCATTGGCTTATCTTTGTTTTCTGTAACTCCTATATCATGATTCAGTGTTATATTTGCATTGAGCTCGGCCTGATGTTGCACTGTTCACTGTTCAATAATGTTGTTGCATCATGTTGCATTGAACACCTCATTTGATCTACTTGCATTGTTCAGGTGTGCACAATATCACTTGATGTAGTTGCTTCACCACTGAACCTTATTGATGTATGTTTCATTTAGGCTGCTGTATCACCATTTGTGTCTGCACTTGCTCGATCCAATTTTCACAGTTGCATGCTTCTGTTTGGTGTGTCCGCATAGAATTTGCTCATTTATATACTTCATGTATACTATTGATAAGCATGTTGCACTGCATCACCACTGTTGCAAGTGTTCTTGGATGTGTTACCATATTTTTGCTTCATTGCATCTTCATTTACCTGTACATTTGAGTCTGGTACCATCGAGTTTGAATTTGTGCTCTGGTAGTCATTTATGCATCCCTTACCTGTTGCACTTGCATTGAATTGATTGTCTACACTTTGTCCTGTTTACTCAAGTCTGTTAGTCGAGTTGCATCTGCTAGTAGTTGTTGAGCTTTCATAATAGTCTGGGTCTTCATTTGGTTCGATGCTTATATATGTACACTGATATACATGTAGGTTGCATTGCTGTTGTATATTGTAGTTCACCGGTCTAGTGTTTTGTTGCACCACCGTTGTCATTGTCTGAACCTTGAACTGATTTATTGTGTGAACTTGTTGCATTCCATTTTAATGTGTACATCTCTCTGACTTTTGCTCTTTAGTTGTCTTGACCATTTTTGAGCTTGTACACTTTGATTGTACATGAGTTGAATCTTTGAGTTTCAGACCATATATGTGTGTTCATGAATGTGTGCATCGATGTACATGCATTTCCCACTGTTCATTTGAGTTGGGTGTTGTTTTGATTTTCCTATTCGCATGCTTCACGTCGTAGCCTGTACAACTGCCCTATGTTGAATCCATCTTAAACGCTAGGGTTTGACCTGATGCTCGTTTATGAACTACCATTGAGCTTTTGGGTACATCATCACTGTAGTGGCGAGGCAGTGCACGCAAGCGTGTACTGCGGCCACACGGTATGGTTTTTATGATATTCTATTTTGTTTTGATTTATTGATCTTTTGCATATTCCATATGCTGTAGTGGCGAGGCAGTACACGCGTGCGTGTACCGCAGCCCTACCCGGATTGTCGTTTTAATTGATGTTTTCTATTGCTAGAATTGTTTTATGTTGTCAATTCAATATATTTTGAATCGTATTTTGATTTGGTTTAATTTTATGATTTTGTTGTTAATTGCCGTTTAGGCAATTCTGATGTTTTTAAATTATCTTCATCGATATTCTTTTCACTTATCTTTGTTAATGATTTGAATTTGCTGATTTGTTGTTTAACACTATTACGTGTTATATTTATCGTTAACCGATTTCTTTACTTAAGGATCGGATAGACGAGATTTATTTTGACTGTCGTCTAACTGCTATTTAATTATTATTGCTTCTGTGCATTAATAACTGAGTTTGAATTAGACTGACCCGTGTATTATTTTCTTTTGAATTTAATACTCGGGTCAGACCGAGTTATTACAGGTTATAGATATCTTGCTTTGGGTTGCTGCTAGAGCTATGAAGTCTTTTCATACTTTTTGGAGTAGGCGTAGTCTTAGTATAGGATGTTGTATATTCATGTATATTATTCACGATAATGTATTTGTATATGTAACTTCCTGAGTCGACAACTGTAGTTGTATCATATGTATTGTATCACATGTATTGTAACTGACATCGGTTATTATATATATATGAGACATTTTTGTTTTATCTGTGTTCCGCATTTATATGATCTGTGTTATTATTATATTTATTATCCTAAACTATTATGAACCATTGTGGTTTGTTTTATATTGGAATTGGGTATGTCGATGGGAGTAAATAAATAAGAGAAGGAAATTAAAAATATATACCACTCCTATCGAGATAACCAATACTAGTGTAAGGCCTAACTACGGATGGTCGCTCCTATCCAGCCTTATTCTTCGTAGTAACGGACAGTATTTCTTTTAATACTCTTTGTTATTGTGAGCATAAACGTGGGGCGTCACAAATATAATAATCAACTATACAGTTCATGAAGCTGTTTTACAAAATATTCGATTTTTACTTATACAACACATATCAGAGTTACACATACCAGAGAATAATAATTTATGCAGCGGAAACAGTATGAATGTGGTGGAATACTATAATAAGTAATAATAATATAAATCTTCGTCTTCGACCTCCAGAGCTAAAGTCTTCGAATCCCGATATGCTCAGGCTGACCCAAGCGAATTGAAAGACAAAACACTCGAGTCAGAACTAAAAGATCTTATGCAAGTTAAATCAACAATAACTAATATGAGTGGAACGGCGTCAGAGATGTTTACGGGATTTAACATCTCCTATCCAGTGTCTAACTTGAGTGCAGTAACTCAAGAGATGCTCGAGATTCACATCTCCTAAGGATCTGTTAAACTATCTACTATGTAGTAATATACGCTATTATAATAGTGTCTAAAGTAAAGTATAATATACTGAAAATAGCGTTAAGGCTTTACATTTTCCACCTTAACACACTTTTATATTCCTATAGTCTATACAGTACCGTAATCTCCCCCGTACTGGGCGTCGTCAGAGGGCACTCCATAGGTATGGTACAAAACAAAATCGTATAAGGCGCGCTAGGGTAGGTGACACGGCACAACTAGGCAATGCCAGGGTAGATATACCAATTGCTATCCGGGCTGGTGGTAACGCATAGTCGCAGCTACCGCCCACCACGAGCCACACCCCCAAATAAAAAAAAATCAAAAGTGGCCAACGAATCAATCCAAAAGTCAAAGTATAATATCGAAGGGATGTGTCCGATCAAAGGTGCTACCTCATTGGCCCGAGAATTGCTCCATTTTTAGCCACCTTATGCCAACTCACGGGAGACGGGTACACGTATTTACCTCAAAGGAAACGCCGCCGCCATCTTACTTCATTATGGAATCTCCACCAAACGTTATTATAACACTGCGGTCTTTTCAAAATAATTTATATTTTAAAACCAGAATATAATATCCATTTAAAAACCATATAAATATAATATCATTTCTATTTTAAAATCCAAATCAATATATTCAAGAAATCATAGCACTTTCAAATTTATATACCTTGGAACCAACAAACAAAATTATATACTTCTAAAACATCATACTTTGAAATTCATAACTTAGAAACATTTC
Organism: Allium cepa; assembly: GCA_030765085.1. Lineage (NCBI taxonomy): Eukaryota > Viridiplantae > Streptophyta > Magnoliopsida > Asparagales > Amaryllidaceae > Allium > Allium cepa. Next base: position 183,650,163 of record CM060940.1, read on the forward strand.
GATTTCGATGTATTTCAAGGCTTTAATATTCCAAAATTCCAAAACTAAATTTGATAATCTAGATTCAAAAATCAAATCTTCTATTATTTAGTTTTGAAATATTTTACATAATAAATCCAATTTCATTTTAAACAAAACTCAAATTTCAAATACTAAATATTTTCTTCAATTCATTTATACTTTAAATAATCATTTTATTCACCTAGACCCAAAAATCCAGTTATAATAATTATACCTTTTTGAATTTTCAATTTATAAATTTCACATCAACCTTTTAGAGTTTAATTCTTAAATAAATTCAGTTCCAAATAAATCTCCAATTAATCTCCCAACCTTAATTTATTTAAATCATTATACTCTCTATATTAAAATAAAATTTAAATACTTACTCACATTTATTTTAATAAAAATCAAACTCTATTATTAAACTAAATTTTTATTTAACAACTTACACATAGCTTAAATTCAAGCATTTTAATAATATTTATATAATATCAAAAATCAATATTCATTAAACCCTATTATATAAAATAATCAAACTTTATTATTAGGCTTATTTTATATTTCAAGCCTATTTATATATAGCTAAAATCAATAATAAATTTGACGTTTATATAACATCTAAAATCAATATTTATATAATCCGTATATTTCTTTAAAAACCATAGAAATCATTTCAACATATTTATATATATATATATATATATAGACCGCGGTGTCTGTATATAATTTTCTACCCTATGGTCAAGTGATACGGATTATCATTTCAATCCGTAATTAAAAATAAAAATTACGGTTATATATCATTTCAAACCGCAATCCCGAATCAATAAAAATGCATAATAACTTGTAGTTTATAATAATAAAACACAACATCCATTCATCCATCATAAAATCATACATCCATCACAGTCATTGTCCAAAACAATCAATCAATATCAATATATAACTAATAATATATAAACAAGAAATTAACTGGCAGTTATATTCAATAATAAATTAAATAATGATTTAATTTAAATAAATGCAATTAACTGAGATGATGATTAAAATATACGAAACAGTCATAAATAATTGCATAATCACAACGAAAATTTAATTTAACAAACATAAGAAATTTTAGAAGTTGTGAGTGGGTTAAAACACTCACCTTTTGAATTTAAATTGAATTTAAATCCAATTTAAACCCAAAAATTAAACAGTCTCTAAATCCGTCCAAAACAGCGCCAAAATGTCCTGAATTTTTTTACGATCCTAACGAAAAAAATCACGCGTGAAACGGAGTTCGTATGTCAAATTTATTTCATTAAGACGAGATGAAAAAACAAAAATTGAAATAAAAAAACAAACAGGCTAATACCAGAGTTTGCCACGTCATTCTTCTTCCCTACAGGCCACGCACGCAAAACGCGCGTGTTCCATCCTTCCAGGTTTCGTTCGATACCCTAGCATCTCACACAGATCGCACGCGACGAGCGACACCACCTCCTCATCCTGCAACACCGCGATGAAGACCCACCGGAGCAGCCTCGAAGTTCATCGTGGTTCTGACGCCATCAAGCATGCTCGAAATAAGCTGCATCCGCTGTTTTTATTATCCCCAAATCGAATTTTCCACGACCATCCAGCCGTTGATTCGACAAATCAACAACTCCGATGAGCAGCACTCGGTCCCCTCTACGCCATGGTACCAACGATTTGCCGATCCATCAAAGTTCATCAACGATCAACGAACAACCGAAAATAACCGAGCCAATTCCGGCTACATAGAAACTTAGATACAAAAACGAACTGCAGATCTGAGATGCGTACATCAAGAGCTTTGATATATAATTTTTCTGAATTTTTTTGAGGAGTTTGAAATTTTGACTTTGATTTTGAATTGCAGTTGGAATTAGGTGTTTGTCTACCATTGAACTGAGGAGGTGAAAGAATTGTACGCACAGATAAATGAGAAATAGAAACAGGCTAGGGTTTATAACCGAGTATTTATAGGTAGGATTGAAATAGAATAGATGGATCGGGTTGAATATACGCGCTAACGACAAAGTGGCTCAAAAATCTCGTTCTGACTCCGGAACGAAATTGGATCAACCCATATATCAAAATAGATGTTTTAAAATATTTTAAACGCAATGGAAAAAGTTTCACGTCCAAATTCCATCGTATGAAGAAGTTATGACAAAATCAATTTTTTTTCAAATTGATTTCAATTTAATTGATTTCAAGGCGTTTCACGTTCGTACGATCAAACGAAAAGTCCAATCGCTACGAAACTTAAAATTCTACAATAATTCACCGTTACGGATCCGATGAAACTGGTTTCATCGAAATCCGAGTCAGTGGCCAAAATGGCTATTTTTCCAGTTAATTAAATAAATTAAAAATTAATTAATTCATTAAATCAACTTCCAATTTTAATCTTATAATCGACAATTCTTATCATTTTTAATTCCTTAAACATTTAGACTAATTTAAACAAATTTAAGCGTCGATTTAAAATTTATAAATTCTTCAATTTCATTAAATCCAACAATTATAAACTAAATTTTCAATAATTTAATTTAATTTACCTTCCATTTATTATTCTATCAATTCTATCTTATGGTATAATTATCATGATTTTCATCTTAGTGCATTAAAAATGTGAATTTTATCTAATTTCAACTAACGTAGTAATTAATCTCATTAATTTGCAAAATTTGATTTCCAATCCTATTTAATAGGCTAAATAAATATGTAACACTTAATAATTGCTACCATTAACTTTTTTATTTCATTTATAAGTTTATTGCTTCCAACAAATGCTACTATTAGTTCCATAACGCTAATTTATTTCATTTCCATTCATTATACACTAGTTTAGTAGTAAGTCAACATTTTAAATTTAATAATTTACCATTTACATCTCATTATAAATTAATGCACCCATAAATTTTTCAATTACAGTTTTTAACTTCCATTTCCATAAATTCAGAAATTATAAATTTACATGATTTAACTTCAATCCTTTTTATCAAATCAATTATTATTCAATAAACAAAGATAACATTTGTTTTACCCTTTATTACATTAGTACGCTCAAATTTTCATCTTTCCTTTGTATTGACTACCCTATTTCCATTTTTATTATTTCTACCAATATACACGCTAATTTTCCATTAACATTCTAAATTAATTCATTTACTTGGGTTCATACTTTCCATTATATTGATTACTACACTATGTATAAATTTACAATCCTATTTATTCCATTATACCATTCACCCTTTACGTTACACTTTTCTTAAATACTTCTGCTTTTATTTACTTACCGTTAACTATATTATTATTATTTCATTAGCTAATTAAGTAATTACATTAGTTTCTTACGTTTCAACCTCATAACCAATTATAACAGATTCCAATATCTCACCTGACCTTTCCTTTAAAATTTCCATTTATTAAGTTTTACATTATACATCTTTATTTCCATTCTTTAAATTTACACTTAAGTTTATGTTAACACTGAATAAAATTTACGTTATTCCAATTATTACCCAAATTTACATTAACGTAACATTAAATTCAGATTTATTGCAATTTCATTATTTATTATAATTACTTACATCATATGAATTCATTCTATTACCCTAAATCAGACATTAATTCATATATTCCTACAATACTTACATTTATTTACTTAATTTGCATTTATAACTAAGTCCTAACATTTTAAATTCATTTTTATTAAATGGAATTTCCATCCATTCATTTATTATTAACTTTAATTAGTATTGTTTACCATGCATTAACATTATTGCCTAAATTTACATGCAGTTACTATCAATCCATATATTATTACATTGGTTAATTAAATGCTTACCTTTAATTACTTATTTTAAATTTTTATACTTAAGCGCAACAATTAACACTATTTCTTTAATTAGGATTTCGCTCCAATTATCAAAAATTAACTTTTATATTTCCATTGCTACACTTCCTTTTAGCATTCATTTCATTGTAAATTATAAAAAAAATATTTATTTCTAAATTTAATTACAAAACCTAGTTAAATTTACCAATTTATTTATTAAAATTTACGGGTCGTTACACTCTCCCCCACTCAAAACTTTTCGTCCCCGAAAAGGAAAGAAGGCAAAAAGTAAATTATAAATCAATATATATTATTTAAATATTATATTCGTAACAATAAATTTATAGAATAGGATAATTTAAAATAAAATATATAGATTTATAAACAATTAAATCTTCTATATTCAAATTAATAAGGTTTGGAAAACATTTTAAAAATTTTCTAAGTCCAAAATTTACGGAAAATTTTGGCAGAGTCTCCTTTGTACGGAGAGGCTCGGGAGAAATATAATATCAAATATAACAAAATATCACATATAATTTCCAAAATAATACACGGGAAAATAATAAAATAGCGCTATAAAACCGTAATCCGAAAACGTACCTATTTGTCGGGAAATTTACGCTTATTATTATGAAACCAAATGCAGTAGCAATTGCTTCCATAACCTGTATTTCACTTATATAATCCAAAAAGGTTAACAATTATATAAAATGAAATATTTAAGGTTGCTCTCAACTTCTAACTGACAAGTTAATATAAAACAACGACAATCAATTGCAACCAACATACAATCATCATATAGAATCAACATGCATCAATTATCTATTTATATCAATCAAACAAATAGTTGTTCGGGTTTAAAAACTTCAAATTGTACAGGATGGAAAAATAACTATTAAGTGCACCATTTACTCAACAGTCTTAGATGAAACTAAATAGATTATTCATACATCCAAACAATTTTAAAGTATCCTTACCCAAACAACCATAAACCAAAACAAACAACAACAATTTCAAACAACAGATTTAGCTTATCATTATTAATTCCATCCATACATTTGTTGTTTGATTTCTCTTTTTCATTCATTATTTATTTTTATCTATTTCTATTCATTACCTACCAATTCATTTTCATCTATCTATATAATGCCAAATTCTACTGATTGCATTACATTTATTTATTTATATTATTCATATTCAATCAAATTTCTTGGTAGGTAAATTTATTAACTTAAGTTTATAGTCATCACATTTTTTTAGTATTCATCTTTTATTCTTTCTTTTATTCAAAGGTAACTTCAACCTATTACTTAAGTTTATTATTATTATTTTATAATACTTACCTTTCTTTTCTATTACATTAGTAGCATTTCAATTATACTTAAGTCCATAACAACTAAAACATCAATTGTTATTAATAAAAGCAATTTATTGAACCCTTTCATTACATAAGTTTACTTTTCCATTACAAATCTTTAATTTTAACTTTTAATATTTGGTAAGTTATATATATGCTTTAAGAATGTAATTGAAAGTTATACAAGTTTTTCTCAATTCTTTTAATTAATTAAATGTTCAATAATAATATCCTTTGTTTTATATGTTACAAATTTAAATTTTCTTTTTATTTAATTTATAACTTAGCATTAAATTTCTTATTTTAATTAAAGGTTCTAATTATAAATTAGTTACATTCAATTTCACTACAATAATTGAAACTACTAATTTAACGGAAACTTAAGAATTAAATATCGGGTTAAATTTCAAATTATTTTAAAATAATAGATAGATATGTATATACTTACAACTTATATCCAGTTATATACAAAACAATTTAAAATTTTATATTTGCTATCAAAATAAGTCTGCAGTAAAATACTACAGTGGCCTTCCCCCTTCGAAACTCGAAAATAAATGTCGATGATGCGGCCGTCATCACCGAAATTATTTTCCAGCGACAGAGAAGGGATTAGAGAACTTATTTCTTTTCAAAGTTTCTTTTTAAAACAATTCTTTCAAATTATATTGAAATATCTATATCAAAAAATACTTCTAATAATATTATTATTATATTCTAAAATCAATTGAAAGAAATTTTCAAAACCCCGGAACTTTAGTTCTAAAATTTCCAATTTCCATTTATTTTGTTTTGAATCTTCTTTCAACTATTATTTATAAATTTCATTACCTAACAAACCAATATATTGCAACCAAATATAACCTTATTTATAAAATTTATTTTATATATATAGAAAATATAATAGGCAAAAAAATTTCATTCACCTATATTAAAAACAAATATTGTGTCGGTTTGTCCTATTAAGTGTTTAGAAATCCCTATTGATGTCCTAGCGTCCCATGCATCAACCAGAATTTATAAATACAAAACGGAACAGATTAACACAATATTAAAACTTTTTATAACACTAATAAATACGCTCCCTCGTATATATACACTCAGCGACTCATCATAGGGTATTATTACCCTATTGATAAAGTGTCAGACCCCATAAAGCTAAGGTTTATCGCTAAACCAAAGCTCTGATAACAGATGTAACATCCCGCCTTTTTGTACGCTTTAAGTCGACGATAAACCACATACGTCAGACTCAAACCATACAGAAAGGCGGATTGTTATGGGGTAAATAAGAAAAAGAAGGAAGAAGTAAAACAAAATAAAATCTTGCGGTGGAACGATAAAATATAATAATCAACTATACAGTTCATGAAGCTGTTTTACAAAATATTTGATTTTTACTTATACAACACATATCAGAGTTACACATACCAGAGAATAATAATTTATGCAGCGGAAACAGTATGAATGGGTGGAATACTATAATAAGTAATAATAATATAAATCTTCGTCTTCGACCTCCAAAGCTAAAGTCTTCGAATCTTGAAATGCTCAGGCGGACCCGAGCGAATTGAAAGAAAAAAACACTCGAGTCAGAACTAAAAGATCTTATGTAAGTTAAATCAACATAACTAATATGAGTGGAATGGCGTCAGAGATGTTTACGAGATTTGACATCTCCTATCTAGTGTCTAACATGAGTGCAGTAACTCAAGAGATGCTCGGGATTCACATCTCTTAAGGATCCGTTAAACTATCTACTATGTAGTAATATACGCTATTATAATGGTGTCTAAAGTAAATTATAATATACTGAAAATAGCGTTAAGGCTTTACATTTTCCACCTTAACACATTTTTATATTCGCATAGTCTATACAGTACCGTAATCTCCCCTGTAACAACCCGCATATTTATCGATTTTATATTTAAATATTTTATTTAAATATTTTATCGTTAGTCGGATTTTTGTCCGAAAAGCTACTTTTTGCATACGGTCGAATTAGGGCTCGGGACCACTCCCATTGAGTTTAAAATTCCGTTTGCGACCTTTTTGAGTATAAGCTTCGATATGTTTGGAGAAAGTTGATTTCTGCTACTTTTTTACTTTGGGTTTGGTTTTTGGGCTCAGCCCTATGTTAACTAATGCTCAAATCTGAGCCACTCTTCCCCACTCACTCTTATTCTCTTCTCTTTTCAGTTTTATAACATTAATGGTGGAGGAGATTGGAAATTAAAACTCCAAAACCCTAGTTTTCGTTGCAAATCAAATTCCTAGCTCCAAACTCAAGAAGAACCCATTGGTAAGCTTCTCTTCTTCTTCTCCAACTTATTCTCCTACTAATTTCAGAAATTCCTAAACCTAATTTTGGGAATGTTCTTGTTTTTGAGCTTAGATTCAAGCTCAATTGGGTTGTGTTGAAGAGAGGTTGATTCTCCATTTGCTTTCAAGCTTCTTCTTATTTGATTTTGAGAAAAGGTGAGATTTTTATCTCACATCTATGACTATAATTATCTTTGGTTGTTAGGTATGAATTCCTAACACTTCTTCATGAGAATTTGCTCTTGATTTGGATTGGTTTTGTAAATATTCCAATTTTTGGGTTTTTAAGTCAAATTTGTGTAAAATCCTTTTATGGATGTTTGATCATGCTTTTGGTGATGCATCGAGGAGCATTTAGGGTCGGGTTGCCGATTGGCATAAACCCTTAGAGCCAATGTCCGTCCGGTTGCATTTTGGAAGAGTTTGCTCTTCATTTGAATAAGGTTGAAAAACAGCCCAGGCATGATTCAGTCGACTGAAAACTCTGTACAGTCGACTGAACCTGAAACCCGAGAGTTTCCAGGCATGATTCAGTCGACTGAAAAACTCTGCACAGTCGACTGAAACTGGAAACAGTAAGTTTCCTGAGCCTGGAAAATTTCCATGTACAGAGTCAGTCGACTGAAAATCTCTGTTCAGTCGATTGAACCTGCTGTTTGAGTCCAATTTGCCTTTTTGGATTGAAATTCTAATTTAAATCGATTCGTGATAATCCTATTTGTTGTTATCATCTATTATGACTTTGATGACTCTTTTTAGGGATTTTTGAATATCCATTTCGATGGATCCTTTATCGATTTCGTTGGATTTTATTCACGTCTTCGTATGTGAATTTTTGTGATTGATTGTTCTTACAATCTTCTTCGTGATTTGTCACTTTAAAAATATAAAGGTTTTCTATACTAGTAGTAAATATCAAAACTCTTTCCTCAAACGATTTCAATACTATTTTAATACCAAATTCGTTTATAAAATCGTTTTCCAATCTATTAGTATATACAAACCTTTACCTCACTCGTATGGGAAATCTAATTAAACGGCTTAGTAAAACAAGTGGTATGAAACGCTTGCGTTTACTTTGTCGGTTAATTTTTGGACTTGTTCGATTGAACCTCTTGTGACAATTCTCTAGTGGAGATTTACAGTTCGTAAATATTTAAGTTAAGCAAGTGGTTATGGGACATGAAGCTAAACTCATATATTTACTATCTTAGTGTAATTGACACTTCTCGTTGATCATGACGATCATCTTTGTGATTTAGACTAGCAATGTGCGATGTCTCTTTGTCTGCGAGGGAGACTAAACCCCGTTTCGTGGAGTTTCGACTCAATTTGTGATGGGGTAGCAACCCATGGTCTTCGGGCCATTTGTGGAGCTTCGGCTCAATTTGTGATGGTTAGCGACCATGGAATTAGCGTTCCGTTTGTGATACACGTGTTGGTGGGCTTTATGCTCCCGTTTGTGATAGGCCTCCCCCCTTTGTGATTTCTGGATTTCTTGTGTAGATTTCTAGAATTTGTGTTTCACCAATTTTCGTGATTTCCATTGATAAGTTTTATCAATATTTGTGCATTGGTGAATTTGTGTGTCATTGACTTTAGTGATTTCTGGATTTCTTGTGTAGTCTTCTGGAATTTGTGCGTCATTGACTTTTGTGATCGACATTGATATTATCGTCAATATTTATAGTATGGTGAACGAAATAAGGAGTATGACGTTTCTTTGATTCTTGTGTAGATTTGGTGACATTGATTAATCTCTTGATGATTATCAACTAAGTATATATATATATATATATATATATATATATATATATATATATATATATATCACAGCTTGGCATTGTGATTATTATGTGTTTTGTCATATCTCTTATTCTATATCGTTTCATCTGATATTTATAGTTAGACTGATCCGTTTATTATTTTCTTATTAAATAATACTCGGGTCAGACCGAGATGTTACAGGTGCTTCTGCTTGACTTCTCATCCGGGATTAACTCCTTGACTTTTGGTTAACTACTTAGATTAGTAGTTTTTGTTGTATACATTTGAGATATAGACTCCTTAATGTATACTTATTCTTTTGTGTAGTTCGTGTAACTATTCTTTTGTGATATTGTGGATCTTTTTAGACCACTACTATGATGTACACTCTCTAGTGTAGTATTCATATCTTATTCCGCCTTTGTGATATGAATTGTCTGTGACTGATTTGTGTTATGCTTATTTCTATATTTGTTTTCCGAAGGATTTATATAGCCACCGTGTAGTAGCTTTGAGTTTGTGTCGGTATGTCGGATTTCCTCTTGAAATAGAATGCGTGTTATATTATCTGACATATCGGTGCTCGCACAAAGAAATTACATGGATGGTCGCTCCTCAACAGCCTTATTCTCCGTGCTAGTCGACAGCATTCACCGTAATGTTCTTGTCTAGCGTGGGTATAGAGGTGGGGCGTCACAGCTTGGTATCAGAGCCAAACTTCGGAACAATATGGAATATTATAACAAGGATCATCGTCCTAAGTCCATCTTAGGAGTTGTACTTTAGGATTTTATTCGGGTCTTCGTACTGTTCTATCCTATTTTCTTTATGATTCCTTTTTTTATCTATCAAGATTGCTTGATATTCAATTTGGTGAATAACCTTTTCTTCTTCTTCTTTCTTTCTAAAGGAAGAGAAATGTCTAGACCTGGCCACCCCAGAGCCGTGCCATTTAGCACTCCGCCCCAGGATGGAGTTTTTATGACTGCTCAACAGCTTCTTGATTTGGTAACAAATGCTCAAGCAGCTGGAGCTAACCCGGAACCTACTCACCCAAAGTCAGGATTTGCACGCTTGTGTAGCGATTACACTAATTTGGGTGGGGAGCCATTCAAAGGTTTCGAAACTGTTATTGAAGTACAGGCTTGGCTAAGAACATGCGATCGCATCTTTTCGCGCATGAATCTTATTGACCTTCACCGAGTTCAGGTGGCCTCTAGTATGCTCCGAGAAAGAGCATTGGACTGGTACGAGCTTCTTATTTCTGAAACTAATGAAGCGGATTTCACTTGGGAGAAATTCCGAGAATGCTTCGAGTTGAAATTCGTACCGGAAGCTGAAAAAGTGACATTGGCTTGACGATTTATAGACCTTGTTCAAGGTGAGTCCTCCGTGACTGATTACGTCGCCTCCTTCGAGTCGCTTTCCAAATATGGGGTTGAATACATCGACACCCCTCTGAAGAAGAATCAAAGATTTGTTTATGGCTTAAACAAAAGTCTCAAGAAGCCATTACATCTAAAGTTAGAAGTTTCTTTCGACCAACTCGTTGATATCGCTCTTCGTCTTGAAGAGGCGGATAGAGAGAATGATGTTGAAGTGGTGGGTTCCAAACCAAACTTCAACAACAAGAAGAGGCCAAGCAAATTCAAAGGCCCTTATACCAATAAGAAAGGGAAGCAAGCAACCTCTGTGGCAAAGACTTCTTCCTTTGGTCGTGGGGAATGCTATAATTGTGGTTCGAAGGACCATTATGCGAACAAGTGCCCAAAGTCTCTTTCTTGTCGCTACTGCAAAGTTCCCGGTCATGTTATATCTTCATGCCCCAAGCTTCAGGGCAGGAAGGAGGGAAAGTTAAATGTTGCTCAAGCCCCTGGCAACACATCTCGTGGCCAAGGTATTTCTCATTCTATTCTAGATGGAATTATTTTGTTTCGTGATCATCCTATTCGAGTTCTTTTTGATACGGGTGCGTCCCATTCTTTTATATCAAAAGAACTTGTTGATACCTTTTCTTTGGATGTTTTGTGTTTAATGACTTCTTTGAGAATTGCGAATCCGGTTGGTGGATCCACGACAATCAGTTTATTGTGTAAAGATGTCGAGATTATTTTGTGTGATTTTTCTTTCCGAGCCGATTTGCATGTCATGCGTTATTTAGGCTTTGGAATGATTTTGGGAATGGATTGGCTTAACCATTATGAAGCTCATATCCTATGTCCTGAGCGGACTATTCATCTTCGACATCCTCAATCTATTAATCAGGTTTCTGTTATTCTTAAAGATTCAGATTCTGCTTTGGTTGCATCTTTATATTCTTTAAATCCTCGTGATGACGATGATGATGATGAGGGTGATATTATTTCTCTTATTCACGTCGTTTGTGAATTTTCCGACATATTCGAGCCCGTTTTAGGATTACCACCTAAGCGAGCAATTGAGTTCAGAATTAATCTTATTCCGGGAGCTCAAACTATCACTCGTCCTCCGTATCGTATGTCCAATAAAGAAAACGAGGAGATGCGTAAACAATTATCTGAATTGGAAACGAAGCAATTTATTCGCTCTAGTTTCTCGCCTTGGGGAGCTTCGGCTATTTTCGTGAGGAAATCCGATGGTACACTTAGGCTTTGCGTTGACTACCGCAAGCTTAATGATCTTACTATCAAAAATAAATATCCTTTACCTCGGATTGATGATCTATTCGATCAACTTAGTGGTGCTAGAGTATTTTCACAATTGGACTTGGCTACCGGTTTTCATCAGCTTCGTATTGCAGAGGATAGCATTCCTTTGACATCGTTCCGTACTCGGTATGGATCTTATGAATGGCTTGTGATGCCATTTGGGTTAACGAATGCCCCTGCTTATTTCGTTGACCTTATGAATCGAGTCTTCAAAGATTTTCTTGATCGGTTTGTTCTCATCTTTATCGATGATATTCTTGTTTATTCTAAGACCGAGGAGGAGCATGAAAAACATCTTCGGATTGTGTTGGAAACTCTTAGGAGTAATCAATTAAAGGCAAAATTTTCTAAGTGCCACTTTTGGCAATCTCGTGTGAAGTTTCTCGGTCACATTATTTCTGAATCCAGAATTTTCGTGGATCCTTCAAAGATTGAAGCGATTCAAGATTGGAAGAGACCGGAGAGTGTGACAGAGATTCGTAGTTTTCTTGGATTGGCGGGCTATTACCGTCGTTTTATTAAAGACTTTTCTAAAGTTGTCGTGCCTCTCACTAGCTTGACGAAGAAAGGTGTTAAATACATTTGGTCGGACAAATGTGAAGCTTCTTTTCAGAAATTAAAAGAACTTCTTTCTGATGCTCCTATTCTTGTTATTCCCGATGGGAATCAAGATTTCGTTGTTTATACCGATGCTAGTCGCATTGGTTTGGGTGCCGTTCTTATGCAAAAGGAACGCGTTATTGCTTATGCTTCTAGGCAATTAAAGCCTGCTGAGACTAGATATGCCACTCATGATTTAGAGCTCGCGGCTATTGTTTTTGCTCTTCGGATTTGGCGTCATTATCTCTTAGGAGAGAAATTTGTTCTTTACACAGATCATAAGTCTTTGAAATATTTATTCTCTCAAAAGGAACTTAATTTGCGTCAACAACGTTGGCTCGAATTTCTTGCACCATATGATCTTGATATTCTTTATACTCCCGGTAAGGGTAATCTTGTCGCCGATGCTCTTAGCCGAAAACAACAAGCTGTTGTTTCTATGATGATATCCGAATGGAACGATCTCGAGATTTTATCCACTTGCGAAATTCGAGACCGTGTTTCCGATTTATGCTCATCATTTGTTTTATGTAGCCTTGAGGCTCATCCTTCTCTTTTAGGCCGCATTCTTGAAGCTCAAAGGCTAGATACTGAATTGGTTCTTCTTGGCCAAAATATTAAGGATAAAATTGATATTGAAGGTTTGAAAGACTTTAATATCGATTCTCGTGGCGGCATTCGAAAATTTGGTAGACTTATCGTGCCAAATGTTAGGGATCTTCGTAAAGATATTTTAGAAGATTCTCATCACTCTAAATTTACCATTCATCCCGGTAGTAGTAAAATGTACGCGGATATGAAGTGACTTTATTATTGGGAGGGAATGAAACTTGACATCGCTAACTCCGTTAAACGTTGCATGACTTGCCAACTCGTTAAGGCCGAACATCAAAGGCCCGGAGGGTTATTGCAACCTTTAGAAATTCCAGTTTGGAAGTGGGATTAAATTTCCATGGATTTAATAGATGGCCTTCCCCGTTCTCGATCGGGTTATGATAGCTTATGGGTAATTGTTGATAGACTTACTAAATCCGCCCATTTTATTCCCGTTCGGTCTAACCGAACCGTTCCTCTTTTGGCCAAAATATTTATCAAAGAAATTGTTAAATTGCATGGTGTTCCTACTTCTATTGTTAGTGATCGTGATCCATTGTTTACTAGTGGATTTTGGAAGAGTCTTCAAAAAGCTTTGGGAACGAAGCTTAATTTTAGCACCGCTTATCATCCCCAGTCCGATGGACAAACCGAGCGTGTGAATCAAACTCTTGAAGATCTTCTTCGTGCTTGTGTTCTTGATTTTGGTGGAAGTTGGGAAGATCATATTTCACTTGTTGAATTTTCCTATAATAATAGCTTCCAATCTAGTATTGGTATGGCACCTTTTGAGGCACTCTATGGAAGGCCATGCCGATCTCCTTCTTGTTGGCTTGAGGCCGGTGAGAAGCTGGTTTTAGGTCCAGATTTTATTCGTGATTCGACAGAAAAGATTGATCTTATTCGTCATAGGATGAAAGAAGCCCAGAGTAGACAAAAATCCTATGCCGATAACCGGAGAAGGAAGTTAGAATTTTCTGTGGGAGATCTTGTGTTTATTCGTGTTTCACCAATGAAAGGTGTTGTCCGTTTCAGTCGATCGGGAAAACTTGCGCCTCGATATATTGGGCCATTTCCTATCACCGAACGTATTGGTTCCATGGCTTATCGCCTTTTATTACCGGCTCAGTTTTCTGCCATGCATGACGTGTTTCACGTTTCTCAACTTCGGAAATGTCTTCGAGATTCCGATTCTATTCTTGAGCCCGGTGTTGTGGAAGAGATTGAAGTTTCGCCTAATTTAACTTATGAGCAACATCCTATTCGTATTGTTGCTTCGGAAGTCAAACGACTTCGAAATAAAGATGTTCCGCTTGTTAAAGTTCAATGGTCTTCAAATCCTAAGGATTGTTCTTGGGAGTCTAGAGAGTACATCGAGCGTACACATCCGGACTTACTTTCTCGTGCTCTTTGAGGTGAACTTCTTATTTCAAACTTCTTTTGTGTTGAATATGCTTTTATGGTTGTTACTATATATCTTCTTCTTGTAATATTGCGAGGACGCAATTTCTTTAAGGAGGGGAGTCTGTAACAACCCGCATATTTATCGATTTTATATTTAAATATTTTATTTAAATATTTTATCGTTAGTCGGATTTTTGTCCGAAAAGCTACTTTTTGCATACGGTCGAATTAGGGCTCGGGACCACTCCCATTGAGTTTAAAATGCCGTTTGCGACCTTTTTGAGTATAAGCTTCGATATGTTTGGAGAAAGTTGATTTCTGCTACTTTTTTACTTTGGGTTTGGTTTTTGGGCTCAGCCCTATGTTAACTAATGCTCAAATCTGAGCCACTCTTCCCCACTCACTCTCATTCTCTTCTCTTTTCAGTTTTATAACATTAATGGTGGAGGAGATTGGAAATTAAAACTCCAAAACCCTAGTTTTCCTTGCAAATCAAATTCCTAGCTCCAAACTCAAGAAGAACCCATTGGTAAGCTTCTATTCTTCTTCTCCAACTTATTCTCTTACCAATTTCAGAAATTCCTAAACCTAATTTTGGGAATGTTCTTGTTTTTGAGCTTAGATTCAAGCTCAATTGGGTTGTGTTGAAGAGAGGTTGATTCTCCATTTGCTTTCAAGCTTCTTCTTATTTGATTTTGAGAAAAGGTGAGATTTTTATCTCACATCTATGACTATAATTATCTTTGGTTGTTAGGTATGAATTCCTAACACTTCTTCATGAGAATTTGCTCTTGATTTGGATTGGTTTTGTAAATATTCCAATTTTTGGGTTTTTAAGTCAAATTTGTGTAAAATCCTTTTATGGATGTTTGATCATGCTTTTGGTGATGCATCGAGGAGCATTTAGGGCCGGGTTGCCGATTGGCGTAAACCCTTAGAGCCAATGTCCGTCCAGTTGCATTTTGGAAGAGTTTGCTCTTCATTTGAATAAGGTTGAAAAACAGCCCAGGCATGATTCAGTCGACTGAACCTGAAACCCGAGAGTTTCCAGGCATGATTCAGTCGACTGAAAAACTCTGCACAGTCGACTGAAACTGGAAACAGAAAGTTTCCTGAACCTGGAAAATTTCTATGTACAGGGTCAGTCGACTGAAAATCTCTGTTCAGTCGACTGAACCTGCTGTTTGAGTCCAATTTGCCTTTTTGGATTGAAATTCTAATTTAAATCGATTCGTGATAATCCTATTTGTTGTTATCATCTATTATGACTTTGATGACTCTTTTTAGGGATTTTTGAATATCCATTTCGATGGATCCTTTATCGATTTCGTTGGATTTTATTCACGTCTTCGTGTGTGAATTTTTGTGATTGATTGTTCTTACAATCTTCTTCGTGATTTGTCACTTTAAAAATATAAAGGTTTTCTATACTAGTAGTAAATATCAAAACTCTTTCCTCAAACGATTTCAATACTATTTTAATACCAAATTCGTTTATAAAACCGTTTTCCAATCTATTAGTATATACAAACCTTTACCTCACTCGTATGAGAAATCTAATTAAACGGCTTAGTAAAACAAGTGGTATGAAACGCTTGCGTTTACTTTGTCGGTTAATTTTTGGACTTGTTCGATTGAACCTCTTGTGACAATTTTCTAGTGGAGATTTACAGTTTGTTCGTAAATATTTAAGTTAAGCAAGTGGTTATGGGACATGAAGCTAAACTCATATATTTACTAGCTTAGTGTAATTGACACTTCTCGTTGATCATGACGATCATCTTTGTGATTTAGACTAGCAATGTGCGATGTCTCTTTGTCTGCGAGGGAGACTAAACCCCGTTTCGTGGAGTTTCGACTCAATTTGTGATGGGGTAGCAACCCATGGTCTTCGGGCCGTTTGTGGAGCTTCGGCTCAATTTGTGATGGTTAGCGACCATGGAATTAGCGTTCCGTTTGTGATACACGTGTTGGTGGGCTTTATGCTCCCGTTTGTGATAGGCCTCCCCCCCTTTGTGATTTCTGGATTTCTTGTGTAGATTTCTAGAATTTGTGTTTCACCAATTTTCGTGATTTCCATTGATAAGTTTTATCAATATTTGTGCATTGGTGAATTTGTGTGTCATTGACTTTAGTTATTTCTGGATTTCTTGTGTAGTCTTCTGGAATTTGTGCGTCATTGACTTTTGTGATCGACATTGATATTATCGTCAATATTTATAGTATGGTGAACGAAATAAGGAGTATGACGTTTCTTTGATTCTTGTGTAGATTTGGTGACATTGATTAATCTCTTGATGATTATCAACTAAGTATATATATATATCACAGCTTGGCATTGTGATTATTATGTGTTTTGTCATATCTCTTATTCTATATCGTTTCATCTGATATTTATAGTTAGACTGATCCGTTTATTATTTTCTTATTAAATAATACTCGGGTCAGACCGAGATGTTACATGTGCTTCTGCTTGACTTCTCATCCGGGATTAACTCCTTGACTTTTGATTAACTACTTAGATTAGTAGTTTTTGTTGTATACATTTGAGATATAGACTCCTTAATGTATACTTATTCTTTTGTGTAGTTCGTGTAACTATTCTTTTGTGATATTGTGGATCTTTTTAGACCACTACTCTGATGTACACTCTCTAGTGTAGTATTCATATCTTATTCCGCCTTTGTGATATGAATTGTCTGTGACTGATTTGTGTTATGCTTATTTCTATATTTGTTTTCCGAAGGATTTATATAGCCACCGTGTAGTAGCTTTGAGTTTGTGTCGGTATGTCGGATTTCCTCTTGAAATAGAATGCGTGTTATATTATCTGACATATCGGTGCTCGCGCAAAGAAATTACATGGATGGTCGCTCCTCAACAGCCTTATTCTCCGTGCTAGTAGACAGCATTCACCGTAATGTTCTTGTCTGCGTGGGTATAGAGGTGGGGCGTCACATCCCCCGTACTGGGTGTCATCAAAGGGCACTCCATAGGTATGGTACAAAACAAAATCGTGTAAGGCGCGCTAGGGTAGGTGACACGGCACAACTAGGCAATGCCAGGGTAGATATACCAATTTCTATCCGGGCTGGTGGTAACGCATAGCCGCAGCTACCGCCCACCTCGAGCCATACCCCCAAATTAAAAAAAAATTAAAAGTGGCCACCGAATCAATCCAAAAGTCAAAGTATAATATCGAAGGGATGTGTCCGATCAAAGGTGCTACCTCATTGGCCCGAGAATCGCTCCCGTTTTAGCCACCTTATGCCAACTCACGAGAGTCGGGTCCACGTATTTATCTCAAAGGAAACGCCGCCGCCATCCTACTTCATTCTAGAACCTCCACCGCGTGCACGGTTGTTAAAGTGGTTTCGAAGTTGGCAGAGAGTATGGCAACTTCCGATCCTGGTCTCTTCAACAACCAAACATTATTATAAGACCGCGGTTTTTCAAAATACTTTATAATTAAAACTAGAATATAATATCCATTTCAAAACTGAGACGACCTGACTTTCTCAACACAGAAAATCGTATCATCTTGAAGAAAGAAAGGGATAGAAAAGAGAAAAGAAAGAAGAGAAAGAAGAGAAAGAAGAAACAACATCATAATCTAAACAGCGGGACGAATAAATTATATTAATAACATAAATATTACATAGTTTACAACCATTATCAGAGTTACACAGATAGTACAACACATACTAGATAGTTATAAACACCTGTCCAGTTATACAACTTAATACAATACAAAGAACAACTCAGAGAATCCAACACAGCGGAAAACTATATATCTACACGCAGAAGCCTCCTACTTCGTTGCTCCTTCATAATTCGTCAAAGCTAACCTGAATCCCTTGGCTACTCGTAAAAATTTGAGTACCCAAGAATTTAAGAAAACAGAAGATAAACTCCGGGTCAGACATGGTATGGTCTGAGTAATAGGTTAAGGTTGCTTAACTTTAAAAATCCTTTTGAAAAGAAAGGTATCACGTAAGACTTCACACACATAAACAAGGAAAAGTTTTTACCTTACGCTAACCAAAACATTTGATAGGAAATCCAGTGATATTATAATTGTGTCTAGGGTTTTCAAACAAAAATAGAAATAGCTGGAATGCTTACATCTCACGTTCCAACATAGTTGGGCACAACTAATACGTACGGCACTTATTGGATTTTGAATTCCATCAATGGCAGGGCTACCGGGGTACCGCCCGTCACAGTACGTGGCCTAGATCACCGTACCGAGGATCACTCTCAATCCCCTACAACACAAGGCCGGAACCACCCCTTACTGGACAGTCCCGAACAAGACAATCCCGTGGTTGTAGCTAGCAACCGCCCACACAGCCGAATAAAAAGGAACCTCTAGATGGGGAAAATCTCGTCCTACTTAGGCATGACCCACTTAACCTTTGCTGCACCTCCCATGTTTTAGCCACTCCCGGTTGATGAGGCTTAAGGCTACAATTACCTTTAGTAGACACATCACTTAGAATGCTCATCGTCCACCCGATGATGTTCTGAAAGCATTCAATCCATACAAGTTCGTTCCGGTTTCGAACGAAACCGAAGGCATTATCTCGTTACACTCATTTTGGAATCACCCTCAGAGTTAACGATGATAACCCTTGCACTCTGAATCTTCATCTTCACTTGAGATTCACGACCTATCGTTAATTTGGATCGATGTGGTTTTCGGATATCCAAATATGGAAACCTGATCCCGGTCTCATCGAAATCCAAAACGCCATCTTTTAGGTCTAAGTTGTTTTAAAGTTTAAAACAATTCAATTATCTATATACACACAGATAGATAACTCACAAATCACAACTGATAATCAACATTATCATAATAAATAGATGATCCATATCATCATCAAAATAGGTAATCTATATCATCATCACAATTTGATAATCTATATTATCATCACAATGCAACCAAAGCATTCATATCATACCACATTACTTATCTCATTTCTGAGATCACAAAGCATCCAAGGCAATCAATATCACATATTCATACATAAGCAAAGATTTACCTAATCACAATATAATTAATTTAAAATTAATTAAATTAATTACTTCCATCTCTAATTAATTTAAAGTGAATTAAATTAATTACTTCATCTTTAATAAATTTAAAATAAATTAAATTAATTACTTCATCAATATAAATCTTGCTTACTTAACCATTTAATTGATTACAAATCAATTAATTAATCATTCAACATAATCACCTTAATTAATCACCCTTGATTAATTATCCTTAATTACATTCATGTAATTATCCCTAATTAATTTTATAAATTAATTATTCTCAACCAAAAACAGTAATTAACCTTTAATTACTTTAATTAATTAATTAAATATAATTAATTACATTAATCCTTAATTAATTACATTAATTAATTACCTTTAATCACTTGTCATTGATTAATTAAACATAATTGATCAACTTTAATTACATCATTAATTGTATTAATTAATGATCCTTAATTATATTTAATTAATTATCTTCTTAAATTAATTACCTTAAGTAATTAATCCATAATTATAAATCCTCTCTGATTAACCATATTCAGTAATTAACTCACTTAATTACCTCATTAAAACAAATTAATTATTCCTTAATTAATCCCTTGATTAATTACTAAGTAATTTAATCCAAATTACTTACATTATCAAAACATATTCCATTAATTTCATTCTGTAATTACCAATCAATTACTTCACTAAGTAATTTCCAAACCATTAATTATATAAGTAATTATCATTAAAACATCAAGAGTTTAAAATTAATTAAACTTAATTAATCAAATTAAACAATCACATTTAACTCAATTAATTATCTTAAGTAATTAATTTCTTAATTACTTCATTAAGTAATTACACTCAATAATTCACAAATGGTTATTATTAAATTAATTAATGTAATTAATTATTAAAATTAACCACACTAATTAATTATTAAATAATCCTGGTTAATGACCTTTATTAACCATTCTCTAATTATTCCATTAAGTAATTAACTTAGATTAATCACAAATTAAATCATCTTTAATTACCCATTAATTAAAGTCTAATTATTTAATTAATTAAGTGTTAACTGTTACTTAATTAATCCCTAATTGTTTAAATAAATTAACCTTGATTAAAACTAAATTACTTAATTAATAATCTTAAATCATTAGTTAATAATCGAATTAATAATCTTTAATTTCAAATTGATTAACCCTTAATCAATATTTATTAAACCCTGATCAATTAATTAAATAAATTAACTAGTTATTCCTTAATTACCTCATTAATTAAATTAATTTCAAAACATTAATCTTAATTAATTTTTAAGATAAAACATTTCTTAATTATGTTTAAAAACAAATTTATTTGAAACAAATTACTTTTGAACTACATTTAAATTTAATTTCAAATACATAATTTAAAAATGAATATAATTTAAACTTAACAAAGTTTAAACATTTTAAAACTTTTTAAAATTACATGACAAACAAGTGCTTGTCTTAGAAATGAAATTCATAAGAATTTTGAAACTAAATTCATTTCAAAATTTCAATAATTTCAATTTACATTTAGTTTAAATCTTTCAAATTTAAATCTTCTTTTAATTTCAAAAACTGAAGTTCATATTTAACTTTTGATTTCCAGATATAAATTAAATTTTAAACTTGCTCATATTTTACAAACTTCATTTTTAAAAAGTTCAAACTACTTACCAAAATAAAGTAATTAAATAAGTTCAAGTTTAAAACATTATTTTTATTTAAAACTGAGATTTTTAAATTTAAACTTGAATTTAAAACCAGGTTTAAAACCTACTTTACATTTAAAAGTTTCAGAGTTTAAAAATTTAAAAACTGATTTTACAGGTTCTGTAAAACCTGAAATAAACAGAACAACCCGAGACACCACTAAATCTGCTTCGGGTTATCCCTCCTTTGCTTCGAGTCAAGCACTCGAATAACTCGAGTCATTCCCGAGTTCAAATCTGCTCACTACTAAAAAGTTCATCTGAACTTCAACTGCACGGTGCACGTGCACCGTAGCTCTGGCCATCACCGGCCATCCACCAGCACTTCTCCTCATCAGCGATCATCTCCATTCTCGAACATGAACACCAGAATCCACCACAGTATCTCAAATCACAAATCAAGCTAGCTACCCAAACCTGGAAGACAGCAATCAGGTTCCACCCTTTCAAACCTGTCAACACATATCTCTCGTCGCTCTGACCACCTGAGAGTCAACCACTCCGGCCTCGACTTCATCCACGACCAATCTAACAATCTGCAAAACATCATAACACTCGATCAACCCTACATCCCGAAATGTTCGATTCTTTAAACCAAATAAAAACTTGGGTTTAAAATAAATTTTCAAAACTGCACCTTCCATAACGATATCCATCATCATCCATGATTTTTCCCAGCTTCCCCTAACCCTTCTCCATCACCCAGAAGAACCCCGAGCCTCCTCAATCCAAAGATCACCAGAATTTGCTTAAAATTCAATTTCAGTTCAATATCCAACTTCAATTAATACCTAAAAATCCTAATTCTTGATTTAAAAATCAAGCTTTAGTTAATGCTTTTGATTTATGAAACTGAATTGCAAAATTAACATGTTTTGATTTTTTGTTTGTGTCAACATATACTGATGTTTTAGTGTTTCGAGAAACAACAAGCTTATATTTGGCTTGATTAAAATTTTAAACTATAGTTTAAGCTAATCAAACAACTTTTGTTTAATATTAGATCCTATCTAACTAAGTTAAGAGGTAAGGATTTAAAATACAGATTTTTAAAATAGGTTACAACATAGCATTTACATAGCATGTATACATATAATATTTGCATCAGATATTTACTTATAATAACATGCAATGCTTATTTCATCTCAATATACAATCATGCAACCAAGATTTAAATTTTAAATTTTTGAAAGGTTACTCGCTGATTTTAAAAGAAGGTATAGCCTCAGTTGATATGCTTTGAACTTGCTTCTGATTGTAAACTGTTTGCATGCCTTCATACAAAAATGCCTTTGAATTTCCAGATAATCATAAAAGATTCCAGATTCAACTTGATGAATTTAAGGCTTCTTTTAATACTCAAGTTGGAAGAATGAATGCAGATGCTTTTTGCTTGATCTAAAAACTATTTGCAGGCTTGATCTTGCAACAATTGATTTTAGGTTGAAATGAAATGCAAGTTTGATTCTAGAGGAAGAAATGCAGTTTCATGCAGAATTCATTTTCTAGATTTTATAAAAATGATGCGGGCCTTTTTGATAATGAGGGGTTTGTAACAGATTGGGTTTTGAAAACGGCAAATGCAGGATTTTTTTTTTTTTTTGTTTGAAGATTCAAAGATTTGTTTGAAGATAGCAAGTATAGGGTTTTGAATAGGAATTTACTGATTTTGGAAAAAAGCTTTGAATTTGGGTTTTTAGTTTTTAAAAATAAACAAGTTAAAATTTTCTTTGATTAGGAAATAAAGAAAAAGAAAGATAGGAATGAAAGAATGTTCTTATATAGGTTATTTTCAGATTTTCTTAAATAAAAGAAAATTTAAAATAAAATGACACTTGTAAAAAATTTCAACATTTGTCAACTTAAATGCTTATCTTCTAACATTTGTTTAATGAGGCTTTAAGAATACAACACTTGTCCTATTTAAAGTGATTAGTATTTAATTTACATGTTAATGTATGTATTAAGCCTAATTGATTAGTTAATTAGAATTTAATTATGTATATAAATTTATAAAAGAAATAAAAACAAATTATACTTATAAATAAAGCCTATGATATAAAAAATTAAAACGACTAAAAATATATACTTTGGATTTATATTCAAATTTTAAATCAAATTCAAAAGTATAATATTAAAAACAAGTTATATATATATATTAAATTTGAAATAACAAATGCTATTTTTAATCAGAATCTATTTGTAAAACAATACATTGTTAATATTATTTTTAGAAATATCTCATTTTCAAATTGAAATAATTATAAAAGAAATTATATCTTTATTAATAAATTACTTATTTTATTAAGCTATAAAACTTTTTGTTAATTCAATTAAATTTAAAACTCAAGCCAAAATTATTTTAAACATTTTAAACATCTGTCTTAACAATTTTAAAATCATATATTTATTTATTAAATAGATTTGAAAACTTAATATTAAATTAAATCAAAATTTCCAAATTATTAATGTATATATTATAATTTCAAATCATGATTCATTTACTAAGTTTAAACCAAGATTTATTTAATAACTTTGAAAAGCTAATATATTAAATAAAAACAAATTCTCAAATTACTAAGAATATTAGAAATAGAAAATATGTTTTATTTATTAAATTTAAAACAATTCTAATCTATTTGCAATATAAACTATATATTATAAACAGAAACCAATTTATTATTTTTAAAAGATAAAATAACCAATTAAATATTTATTGAAGAAGATTATTAAATCAATTTGAATTATTATTAACAAAATTATCAATATCAATTTAATTTTAATACAGATTATTAAATTGTTATTGTCAAAAATTCTAGGATACTACAATCCTCCCCCCTTAAAAGAATTTCATCCCCGAAATTTAAAACAAAGGTAATTTAATAATCTCATTAAAGATTTAATTTTAAAACACAAGCATACATCAAACATATGCTAATAACCATAGCGACCAATTCATCCAATCAAACAAATCTAATTATCCAGACAAAATTCTGGATCGAATTTCATCGAGTTTCCCAAAGGGGAAACACCGGGATACTCGCTCTAGAGAATCCAAACAATCAAAACTATGAAGCTATAGAGCTCTTATTCAACTATATCTACAACACTAGACAAGAAATCAGACTGTAGACGGGTCTGAATCAACAACCAAAACTCCAGAACTGCTGGTTCCACAACAAGAGATAGATCATACACGTACTCCCTCAGAGATACGTGAAACTCAACGAATTAAAGTTATCCAAACTGGCAATTCAATCCTGTAGATCAATCACTTATTCTCACAAGAACACAGAAAAGATCCAAAACTCTTCAGAGCTAGCCTTACAGCCTTACCCAATTTATAGCTCCCTTTAGATGTGAGAAAACTTATCCAAAAATTAAATCTCCGACATCAGAATCCAAATTCCTCCGTCTCTTATCCACAAAAATCTTCGGACGATCCTGGCATGCCTACAACCTTACTGATCAGCTCATCCTTTGCTGATGTCTCTAGAAACAAACAAAACCAATCATCTCAACAAAATGATCTCCTCAAGATCAACCCAGATCCAGGAACTCAAACTCTACTCCTCAAATATCAGAAGACTAAACTCACTTGTTCTGACCGGAAAAGAAAAGCAGATGCACTCCCAAACTGCTTCCGCTGCACAACTCTGATCCGAAGTAGAAGAGAATGCTGATGAAGAACACGAGCTCAAGCTGGACAACACATCCCAGAAATATGGCTCAACGAATCCAAAAGAAAAACTCAGAAACTCCATCAAATCCTGAGTTGTTACACCAACTCAATCCCTTGGAACGATTCTTCTATTAAGCTGAACCATTGGTAGCACTCCTGGAATCCCAATCGATAAGAAAACTCAATCTCCAGATGCAGACAAAAACTGACTTCCTTGAAATCATCCGAAAAAACTTTGATAACCCAAGGGAACACTCAAACAGTCGCAAGTCACTTTTGCGATCAATCCAAACCAAATCCAAGGAAAACTGTTCTCCCTTAATTAAACAGAACATCTTACACTTAACTAGCCAATCCATCGAAGAAATGGGTCTACTCAGCTGCTTCTGAACTCCACTTCCAAAAAAACTGCTAAGCCAGAAGATCTTCCTGCCGACACGGAACACTCTGAGTTACACCGTTGACACCGGAGCTAAAGACTTCCAAATCAAAACTCTTTGAGAAATTCGGACTTCAAATCAACAGAAACACCATGCTGAACACAGCCACAACATCTAATGCAAACTCACTTCCTTAATCTTTTTCCAAAAAATACTTCTTCAGAAATATCCATAGTCACTGCATCTCATCACGCAGCTACTACTTCCTGAGGTATCCAAAATACCATCACTCGCTTCTGCCCAACCGGCGGATCCAAACTCTACTCATCCAACTTCAAAATAGACTCCGAACCTTAACAGGTTTCCTTCAGAGATCGATGAAATCCTTTATCACTACAAAACTCAATCGAGACAGTATTGGGTCTACAGTCTCGACAAATGCACATCCAACCTCAAACATTCAAACTCCAACCGATGGTAGTCGTGTTACACAAACCACTACCCCATCTACCTTTATAACTTATATTGGAAAACTTGAACAGGTAACCCAACCAATATGTAGAAATATATATATATATATATATATATATATATATATATAATTACAAATATGCTCTCTCAAAATAGACACCACTCCAGAGACTAGGTATTCACTCAACCTAATGCTCTGATACCAAGTGAGACGACCCGACTTTCTCACCACAGAAAATTGTATCATCTTGAAGAAAGAAAGGGATAGAAAAGAGAAAAGAAAGAAGAGAAAGAAGAAACAACATCATAATCTAAACAGCGGAACGAATAAATTATATTAATAACATAAATATTACTTAGTTAACAACCATTATCAAAGTTACACAGATAGTACAACACATACTGGACATTTATAAACACCTGTCTAGTTATACAACTCAATACAATACAAAGAACAACTCAGAGAATCCAACACAGCGGAAAACTATATATCTACATGCAGAAGCCTCCTGCTTCATTGCTCCTCCACAATTCTTCAAAGCTAACCTGAATCCCTAGGCTACTCGTAAAAATTTGAGTACCTAAGAGTTTAAGAAAGCAGAAGATAAACTCCTGGTTAGACATGGGTCTGGTGTGAGTAACAGGTTATGGTTGCTTAACTTTCAAAATCCTTTTGAAAAGAAAGGTATCACATAAGAATTCACACACATAAACATGGAAAAGTTTTTACCTTACGCTAACCAAAACATTTGATAGGAAATCCAGTGATATTATAATTGTGTCTAGGGTTTTCAAATAAAATACAGAAATAGCTGGAATGCTTACATCTCACGTTCCAACATAGTTGGGTACAACTAATACGTACGACACTTATTGGATTTTGGATTCCATCAATGGCAGAGCTACCGGGGTACCGTCCGTCACAGTACGTGGCCTAGATCACCATACCGAGGATCACTCCCAATCCCCTGCAACACAAGGCTGGAACCATCCCTTACTGGACAGTCCCGAATAAGACAACCCCGCGGTTGTAGCTAGCAACCCCCCACACAGCCGAATAAAAAGGAACCTCTAGACAAGGGAAAATCTCGTCCTACTAGGGCATGGCCCACTTAACCTCGCTGCACCTCCCCTGTTTTAGTCATTCCCGGTTGTTGAGGCTTAAGGCTACGATTACCTTTAGTGGACACATCACTTAGAATGCTCATCGTCCACCTGACGATGTTCTGAAAGCATTCAATCCATACAAGTTCATTTCGGGTTCGAACGAAATCGAAGGCATTATCTCGTTACACTCATTTTGGAATCACCCTCAGAGTTAACGCGATTACCCTTACACTCTGAATCTTCATCTTCACTTGAGATTCACGACCTATCGTTAATTTGGACCGATGTGTTTTTCGGATATCCAAATATGGAAACCCGATCCCGGTCTCATCGAAATCCAAAATGCCATCTTTTAGGTCCAAGTTGTTTTAAAGTTTAAAACAATTCAATTATCTATATACAAATAGATAGATAACTCACAAATCACAACTGATAATCAACATTATCATAATAAACAGATGATCCATATCATCATCAAAATAGGTAATCTATATCATCATCGCAATTTGATAATCTATATTATCATCATAATGCAACCAAAGCATTCATATCATACCACATTACTTATCTCATTTCTGAGATCACAAAGCATCCAAGGCAATCAATATCACCTATTCATACATAAGATTTACCTTATCACAATATAATTAATTAAAATGAATTAAATTAATTACTTCCATCTCTAATTAATTTAAAGCGAATTAAATTAATTACTTCATCTTTAATAAATTTAAAATAAATTAAATTTATTACTTTGTCAATATAAATCTTGCTTACTTAACCATTTAATTGATTACAAATCAATTAATTAATCATTCAAAATAATCACCTTAATTAATCACCCTTGATTAATTATCCTTAATTACATTCATGTAATTATCCCTAATTAATTTCACAAATTAATTATTCTCAACCAAAAACAGTAATTAACCTTTAATTACTTCAATTAATTAATTAACTATAATTAATTACATTAATCCTTAATTAATTACATTAATTAATTACCTTTAATCACTTGTCATTGATTAATTAATCATAATTGATCAACTTTAATTACATCATTAATTGTACTAATTAATGATCCTTAATTATATTTAATTAATTATCTTCTTAAATTAATTACCTTAAGTAATTAATCCATAATTATAAATCCCCTCTGATTAACCATATTCAGTAATTAACTCACTTAATTACCTCATTAAAACAAATTAATTATTCCTTAATTAATCCCTTGATTAATTACTAAGTAATTTAATCCAAATTACTTACATTATCAAAACACCTTCCATTAATTTCATTCTGTAATTACAAATCAATTACTTCACTAAGTAATTTCCAAACCATTAATTACATAAGTAATTATCATTAAAACATCAAGAGTTTAAAATTAATTAAACTTAATTAATCAAATTAAACAATCACATTTAACTCAATTACTTACCTTAAGTAATTAATTTCTTAATTACTTCATTAAGTAATTACACTCAACAATTCACAAATGGTTATTATTAAATTAATTAATGTAATTAATTATTAAAATTTACCACACTAATTAATTATTAAATAATCCTGGTTAATGACCTTCATTAACCATTCTCTAATTATTCCATTAAGTAATTAACTTAGATTAATCACAAATTAAATCATCTTTAATAACCCATTAATTAAAGTCTAATTATTTAATTAATTGAGTGTTAACTGTTACTTAATTAATCCCAAATTATTTAAATAAATTAACCTTGATTAAAACTAAATTACCTAATTAATAATCTTAAATCATTAGTAAATAATCTAATTAATAATCTTTAATTTCAAATTGATTAACCCTTAGTCAATATTTATTAAACCCTGATCAATTAATTAAATAAATTAACTAGTTATTCCTTAAATACCTCATCAATTAAATTAATTTCAAAACATTAATCTTAATTAATTTTTAAGATAAAACATTTCTTAATTATGTTTAAAAACAAATTTATTTGAAACAAATTACTTTTGAACTACTTTTAAATTTCATTTCAAATACATAATTTAAAAATGAATATAATTTAAACTTAACAAAGTTTAAACAATTTAAAACTTTTTAAAATTACAAGACAAACAAGTGCTTGTCTTAGAAATGAAATTCATAAGAATTTTGAAACTAAATTTATTTCAAATTTCAATAATTTCAATTTACATTTAGTTAAAATCTTTCAAATTTAAATCTTCTTTTAATTTCAAAAACTGAAGTTCATATTTAACTTTTGATTTCCAGATTTAAATTAAATTTTAAACTTGCTCATAATTTACAAACTTCATTTTTAAAAAGTTCAAACTACTTACCAAAATAAAGTAATTAAATAAGTTCAAGTTTAAAACATTATTTTTATTTAAAACTGAGATTTTTAAATTTAAACTTGAATTTAAAACCAGGTTTAAAACCTACTTTACATTTAAAAGTTTCAGAGTTTAAAAATTTAAAAACTGATTTTACAGGTTCTGTAAAACCTGAAATAAACAGAACAACCCGAGACACCACTAAATCTGCTTCGGGTTATTCCCTCATTTGCTTCGAGTCAAGAACTCGAATAACTTGAGTCATTCCCGAGTTCAAATCTGCTCCCCACTAAAAAGTTCATCTAAACTTCAACTGCACGGTGCACGTGCACCGTGGCTCTGGCCATCACCGGCCATCCACCAGCACTTCTCCTCATCAGCGATCATCTCCATTCTCGAACACGAACACCAGAATCCACCACAGTAGCTCAAATCACAAATCGAGCTAGCTACCCAAACCTGGAAGATAGCAATCAGGTTCCACCCCTTCAAACCTGTCAACACCTTTCTCTCGCTGCTCCGACCACCTGAGAGTCAACCACTCCAGCCTCGACTTCATCCACGACCAATCTAACAATCCCCAAAACATCATAACACTCGATCAACCCTACATCCCGAAATGTTCGATTCTTTTAACGAAATAAAAACTAGGGTTTAAAATAAATTTTCAAAACTGCACCTTCCACAACGATATTGTAACAACCCGCATATTTATCGAGTTTACATTTAAATATTTTTATTTAAATATTAAATCGTTAATCGGATTTTGGTCCGAAAAACTACTTTTTGCAAACGGTCAAATTAGGACTCGAGACCACTTCCATTGAGTTCGAAATGTCGTTTACAACTTTTTAAGTATAAACATCGATAGGTTTGGAGTTAGTGAAATTTCACTAACTTTTCCCGCTTTGGACTTTGGGTTAGTTTAGCCTATTAAGCCCAAGTTCCAACCCTCTTCTCCTCACTCTTCATAAATTTCCTAACTAACTCAAGCTTTAGCATTAATGGTGAAGAGAATGGGAAATTAAAACTCCAAGCTCAAATTCAATTGCAACTCCATCATTCAACTCCAAATTCAAGTAGAAGATATTGGATTCAAGCTTTGGATTGCTTCTCCTTGCTTTCAAGCTTCATCTTCATAAATTTTAGTGCAAAGGTGAGATTTTTATCTCACAATTCTAGCCTATAATTATATTGGACTGTTGGGAATGATTCCCTATCATTTTTGCATGCATGTTAGCATTTGGTTTGGATTGGATTGGGAAAAAACTCCAATTTTTAGCGTTTTGTTGAATTTTCTGCACTTGAGTCGTTCTGGCCATTTTTAGGTCGTTCGGAGTTAAGTCGTTCGTCCCTGAGTCGCTGAGTCGTTGGACCCTTGAGTCGCTGAGTCGTTGGACCCTTGAGTCGCTGAGTCGTTGGACCCTTGAGTCGCTGAGTCGTTGGACCCTTGAGTCGCTGAGTCGTTGGACCCTTGAGTCGCTGAGTCGTTGGACCCTTGAGTCGCTGAGTCGTTGGACCCTTGAGTTGCTGAGTCGTTGGACCCTTGAGTCGCTAGGTCGTTGGACCCTTGAGTCGTTAGGTCGTATGACCCTTGAGTCGTTAGGTCGTTAGACCCTTGAGTCCTTAGGTCGTTAGACCTCATTTTATCTTCACTAGGTCGTACCGTTTTGGTCGGGGCGCTGCCCCGCACCCCGCCGGGGGCGCTGCCCCCTGGACCCCCGCGACCTGACCGGGCAGGTCGAACCCCGTAAGCGGTGGCGTTGCCCCCGCACCTCCCCTGGACCCCCCCTCCGTAGGCGATCTTATCTGAAAAACATTCAACAGAACTTGCTTTGTTGAGATGCTGAGTTGACCATTCTTCGAGACAAACCATCTCTGGTTATCTCGGCCACGTTTGGTCGTTGGGGAACTTCCACTTTGATGCTTTTGAGCCGATTTCCTTGGATTTTATTCACATCTCCGAATGTGATCTTTGTGATGATTGTTTCTACAATCTCTTCTGTAATTTGTCATTTTAAAAATATAAAGGTTTCAATACTAGTAGTAAATATCAAAACTCTTTTAACAAACAATTTCAACTCTATTTTTAATAACAAAGCTCTTTTCTTAAACCATTTTCCAATCTATTAGTATATACAAACCTTTACCTCACTCGGATGAGAAATCTAATTAAACGACTTAGTAAAACAAGTGCTATGAAACGCTTGCGTTCACTTCGTCGGTTAATTCCTGGACTTTTTCGATTGAACCTCTTGTGACAATTTTATTAGTGAAGATTTACAGTTTGTTCGTAAATATTTAAGTTAAGCAAGTGGTTATGGGACATGAAGCTAAACTTCTATATTTACTAGCTTAGTGTAATTGACACTTCTCGTTGATCATGACGATCATTCTGATGATTTAGACTAGCAACTGTGCGATGTCTCTTGTTGCGAGGTTAGACTAGACACCACTTGTGTGATTCCACTCACACATACCTTTTTGCTTTTTGGTTAGTCTGGACCTTAATCTGTGTGATTCCATTCACACATGTGGGGTAGCTCCCCTTGGTCTTCGGACCGTCATGTGATAGGCCTCTTTCCCTTTTTATGATTTCTGGATTTCTCGTGTTGATTTCTGGAATTTATGTCATTGACTTGTTATGAGTACAAGTTTAGGGTATGATGCCCCCTTCGAATCTTTGAGAAGATTCTTGTGATATTGATTATCTCTTATTGATTGATCTTCTGTTGATCATTATTTACATACTTATAGTGGTATGTCGTTATGGATGTTTATGTTTATGCCATATCTTTTATGTTATATCATGTCATCTGATATTTATAGCTAGACTGATCCGTTTATTATTTTCTTAAATAATACTCGGATCAGACCGAGATGTTACAGGTGCTTCTGCTTGACTTCTTCCCAGGGATTCTTCACTCTGACTTTTGGCTAACTGTTTAGATTAGCAGTTTTTGTTGTATACACTTGAGATATAGACTCATAGTTGTATTCTTTTGTATAGCACGTGTTGCTATTCTTTTGTATTATCGTGGATCTTATTGACCACTACTCTGATGTACACTTTCATGTGTTAGTTATATATTCATATCTTCTTCCGCCTTTGTGATATGGATATCTGTGACTGATTTGTGATATGATTATTTCTATGTTTGTTTCCGAAGATTATTTATAGCCACCGTGTGATAAGCAATTACATGGATGGTCGCTCCTCAACAGCCTTATTCTCCGTGCTAGTTGACAGCACTTCTCCGGAGTGTTCTTGGCTAGCGTGGGTATAGAGGTGGGGCGTCACAGCTATCCATCACCATCCATGATTTTTCCCAACTTCCCCTAACCCTTCTCCATCACCCAGAAGAACCCCGAGCCTCCTCAATCCAAATATCACCAGAATTTGCTTAAAATTCAATTTCAGTTCAATATCCAACTGCAACATCAACTAATACCTAAAAGTCCTAATTCTTGATTTAAAAATCAAGCTTTAGTTAATGCTTTTGATTAATGAAACTAAATTGCAATTTGATTTTTTTGTTTCTGTCAACATATACTGATGTTTTAGTGTTTCCAGAAACAAAAAGCTTATATTTGGCTTGATTAAAATTTTAAACTATAGTCTAAGCTAATCAAACAACTTTTGTTTAATATTAGATCCTATCTAACTAAGTTAAGAGGTAAGGATTTAAAATACAGATTTTTAAAACAGGTTACAACATAGCATTTACACAGCATGTATACATATAATATTTGCATCAGATATTTACTTATAATAACATGCAATGCTTATTTCATCTCAACATACAGTCATGCAACCAAGATTTAAATTTTAAATTTTTAAAAGGTTACTCGCTGATTTTAAAAGAAGGTAGAGCCTCAGTTGATATGCTTTGAACTTGCTTCTGATTGTAAAACTGTTTGCATGCCTTCATACCAAAATGCCTTTGAATTTGCAGATAATCATCAAAGATTCCAGATTCAACTTGATGAATTTAAGGCTTCTTTTAATACTCAAGTTGGAAGAATGAATGCAAATGCTTTTTGCTTGATCTAAAAATTGTTTGCAGGCTTGATCTTGCAACAATTGATTTCAGGTTGAAATGAAATGCAAGTTTGATTCCAGAAGAAGAAATGCAGTTGCATGCAGAATTCATTTTCCAGATTTATAAAAATGATGTGGGCCTTTTTAATAATGAGGGGTTTGTAACAGATTGGGTTTTGAAAATGGCAAATGCAGGATTTTTTTTGTTTTTGTTTGAAGTTGCACAGATTTGTTTGAAGATAGCAAGTGCAGGGTTTTGAAGAGGAATTTACTGATTTTGGAAAGAAGCTTTGAATTTGGGTTTTCAGTTTTGAAAAATAAACAAGTTAAAATTTTCTTTGATTAGGAAATGAAGAAAAAGAAAGATAGGAATGAAAGAACGTTCTTATATAGGTTATTTTCAGATTTTCTTAAATAAAAGAAAATTTAAAACAAAGTGACACTTGTAAAAAATTTCAACATTTGTCAACTTAAATGCTTAAATTCTAACATTTGTTTAATGAGGCTTTAAAAATACAACACTTATCCTATTTAAAGTGATTAGTATTTAATTTACATGTTAATGTATGTATTAAGCCTAATTTTTTAGTTAATTAGAATTTAATTATGTATATAAATTTATAAAAGAAATAAAAACAAATTATACTTATAAATAAAGCTTATGATATAAAAAATTAAAATAATTAAAAATATATACTTTGGATTTATATTCAAATTTTAAATCAAATTCAAAAATAAAATATTTAAAAACAAGTTATATATATATATTAAATTTGAAATAACAAATGCTATTTTTAATCAGAATCTATTTGTAAAACAATACATTGTTAATATTATTTTTAGAAATATCTAATTTTCAAATTGAAATAATTATAAAAGAAATTATATCTTTATTAATAAATTACTTATTTCAGTAAGCTATAAAACTTTTTGTTAATTCAATTAAATTTAAAACTCAAGCCAAAATTATTTTAAACATCTGTCTTAACAATTTTAAAATCATATATTTATTTATTAAATCGCTTTGAAAACTTAATATTAAATTAAATCAAAATTTCCAAATTATTAATGTGTATATTATAATTTTAAATCATGATTCATTTACTAAGTTTAAACCAAGATTTATTCAATAACTTTGAAAAGCTAATATATTAAATAAAAACAAATTCTCAAATTACTAAGAATATTAGAATTAGAAAATATGTTTTATTTATTAAATTTAAAACAATGCTAATCTATTTACAGTATAAACTGTATATTATAAGTAGAAACCAATTTATTATTTTTAAAAGATAAAATAACCAATTAAATATTTATTGAAGAAGATTATTAAATCAATTTGAATTATTATTAACAAATTATCAATTTCAATTTAATTTTAATACAGATTATTAAATTGTTATTGTCAAGAATTCCGGGATATTACAAAAACTATATAAATACGATATCATTTCTATTTTAAAACCCAAATCAATATGATATCATTTGATTTCAAATATATCCTTTTCAAGAAATCATAGCACTTTCAAATTTATATACCTTGGAACCAACAAATGAAATTATATACTTTTAAAACATCATACTTTGAAATTCATAACTTAGAAACATTTCAATTTCGATAAAACATTTCAATTTCGATGTATTTCAAGGCTTTAATATTCCAAAATTCCAAAACTAAATTTGATAATCTAGATTCAAAAATCAAATCTTCTATTATTTAGTTTTGAAATATTTTACATAATAAATCCAATTTCATTTTAAACAAAACTCAAATTTCAAATACTAAATATTTTCTTCAATTCATTTATACTTAAAATAATTATTTTATTCATCTAGACCCAAAAATCCAGTTATAATAATTATACCTTTTAAAATTTTCAGTTTATAAATTTCACATCAACCTTTTAGAGTTTAATTCTTAAATAAATGCAGTTCCAATTAAATCTCCAATTAATCTCCCAACCTTAATTTATTTAAATTATTATACTCTCTATATTAAAATAAAATTTAAATACTTACTCACATTTATTTTAATAAAAATCAAACTCTATTATTAAACTAAATTTTTATTTAACAACTTACACATAGCTTAAATTCAAGCATTTTAATAATATTTATATAATATCAAAAATCAATATTCATTAAACCCTATTATATAAAATAATCAAACTTTATTATTAGGCTTATTTTATATTTCAATCCTATTTATATATTGCTAAAATCAATAATAAATTTGACGTTTATATAACATCTAAAATCAATATTTATATAATCCGTATATTTCTTTAAAAACCATAGAAATCATTTCAACATATTTATATATATATAGACTGCGGTGTTTGTATATAATTTTCTACCCTATGGTCAAGTGATACAGATGTTTATCATTTCAATCCGTAATTAAAAATAAAAATTACGGTCATATATCATTTCAAATTGTAATCCCGAATCAATAAAAATGCATAATAACTTGCAGTTTATAATAATAAAACACAACATCCATTTATCCATCATAAAATCATACATCCATCACAATCATCGTCCAAAACAATCAATCAATATCAACATATAACTGATAATATATAAACAGGAAATTAACTGCGGTTATATTCAATAATAAATTAAATAACGATTTAATTTAAATAAATGCAATTAACTGAGAAGATGATTAAAATATACGAAACAGTCATAAGTAACTGCATAATCACAACAAAAATTTAATTTGTTGTGAGTGGGTTAAAACACTCACCTTTTGAATTTAAATTGAATTTAAATCCAATTTAAGCCCAAAAATTGAACAGTCTCCAAATCCGTCCAAACCAGCGCCATAATGTCCGAAATTTTATTATGATTCTAACGAAAAAAATCGCGCGTGAAACGGAGTTCGTATGTCAAAGTTATTTCATTAAAACGAGATGAAAAATCAAAAATTGAAATAAATAAAACAAACAGGCTAATACCAGAGTTTGCCATATCATTTCTTCTTCCCTACAGGCCACGCACGGAAAACATGCATGTTCCATCCTTCCAGGTTTCGTTCGAAAACCTAGCATCTCGCACAGATCGAATGCGACGAGCGGCACCGCCTCCTCATCCTGCAACGTCGCGATGACGACCCACCGGAGGAGCCTCGAAGTTCATCGTGGTTCTGACGCCATCGAGCGTGCTCGAAATAAGCTGTAGCCGCTGTTGTTATTATCCCCAAATCGAATTTTCCACGACCATCCATCCGTTGATTCGACAAATCAACAACTCCGATGAGCAGCACTCGGTCCCCTCTATGCCATGGTACCAACGATTTGCCGATCCATCAAAGTTCATCAACGATCAACGAATGGCCGAAAATAACCGAGCCATTTCCGGCTGCATAGAAACTCAAATCCAAAAACGAACTGCAGATCTGAGATGCGTACATCAAGAGCTTCGATATATAATTTTTTTGAATTTTTTTGAGGAGTTTTAAATTTTGACTTTGATTTTGAATTGCAGTTAGAATTAGGTGTTTGTCTGCCATTGAACTGAGGAGGTGAAAGAATTATACGCACAGATAAATGAGAAATAGAAATAGGCTAGCGTTTATAACCGGATATTTATAGGTAGGGTTGAAATAGAATAGATGGATCGGGTTGAATACACGCGCTAACGACAAAGTGGCCCAAAAAGCTTGTTCTGATTCCGAAACGAAATTGGGTCAACCCATATGTCAAAATAGATGTTTTAAAATATTTTAAACCCGATGGAAAAAGTTTCACGTCCAAATTCCATCGTATGAAGAAGTTATGACAAAATCTATGACGACCCGGAATTTTTTACAACTTAAATTGAAATTGTTAATTGATTTTAAATATTTAGAAGCTAATTTTAAACTTGAATTCCAAATATTAGTATTTACTTGATAATTTAAATATTGAATTTAATAATTGAAATTGGGTAGATTGTTGAATCTGAAATTTTTAAGTCTGTTAAAAATGATTTGAAGGCTTATAAAATTTATATTGATAGCACCGAAGATAGTGAAAGTGTTGAAATTGAGTTTGGAATGTTTTGTTCAGTTTTAAAAATATATCGTTTAAATTAAATTTAAAGATAGCCTTCCGAGGCACAATCTCGGAATTTGACGAAACCAGTTCCATTGGATCCGTAATAGTTAGTTATTATCGGATTTCAATTTTCGTAGCCATCGGAGTTGTCGTTTGACCCTGGCAGCTCGAAACGCTTAGAAACTTTTAATCGATTTAAACTAGAATTGATCGTTTACTTCCGTAACTCGCGCATACGATCGAATTAGCTTCCGAAATAAGTTCCGTTGTGTTCGGAATGCGGGTAAGACCTTATGAACGCCTGCCGCCATTTTGATTCGGGGTTCGAGATTTCACGTTATGGAAACGAGATATTTTCATATTTAAATATATAAATCAAGCGTACTCAGGAAGCATTAGGTATTCTATTATATGTCTTCTTTCCCCCTCTTGTTTGCTTATCAGATCGAAATAAAAAAAAAAACAAAATAGGGCGACCGAGGGGGGAAAATCATGCTGTTCATTCTCAAACTAAACCATCATGCTCGATTCGAGCAAGGCTATGTTGCGATACGCAAGCGCGTCTTCTCGTGAAGGCCGAAGCCGTGTTCAAATCAAGTCGCGAAGATCGCGAGTGGAGGCGGCGCATGGGCATTTGCAGCATGATGGGATTGCAAGAGCAGTGGCGGTTGAGGATGAGAAGGGAAGTCTTGCGGTGAAGTTTTCGATTTGGGGTTCCCCTTGCTTGCCATCGCGATGTGATGTCAGGGAGGTGGTCGCGGCCTGTAGCGCGTTTTGGGGCGATTGCAGTGGGTTGCGCGAGTTTGAGTTTTGATCGATGTTGGCTGCAAGGCGACGCGTTCAAGTGAGGGTAACCGACAGTAAGGTGTTTCGATGGCTGTTGCGTGGATGGCGACGGCTACGTGGTTCGGCTGGTTACTGGTGATTCGAGGAGGCAGTAGGTATTGCTATCATTTCTTTTATTTATTTTATATATGTATATAGCAAAAAAAAATAAAAAAAAAATTAAAAACTTTAACAGTAAAGAAATTACTATTTTTTTATATACAGTAAAGGAAAGTGTATATGTATATAGATGCAAGAGAGCGTCTGTTTTATATTCACAGCAAAGGACAATTAATTAAATCGTTAGTTAATTAAAATTATCAAATGGCAAATTAATCGTATGATCTATTCGAATATTAATAAAATTTTATAATGTTGTTCAAGGTTTAAAACTGTGAAGAGGCAAGCTGGTTTGGAAAGGGGTTGCAATAAATCAAAGGTGAGTAAACCTCACGCTTCTGAATTTTTATTTAAATTTAAATGGTTAAATTTAAATGATTGGTTGAATTGGATTAATGTGCTATATAGTACATACTGGAATGATTGATATTCTGTGATGAATATTTTGGTAATTGGACGACTGAATGCTGTGGGTTGCTTGAATATTTCGGTCCCTAAGTTATCGAAATATATAAATTGGATTTTTGGAAGAAATATAAGGGTGGTTAAAATGGATGATTAATTAATGTGGTTAATTAATGATTTGGGTTGATTAATTTAGTAATTAAGGGTTTGAATTAATTAATGAAGATTTAAGTTAATTAATGAAGTGAAAATTGATTTGGAATAATCATTGGGTGGTTTAATAAGTAATTACTTAATGTAATTAATAAAATAGAATTACTTGTGTAATTAATCAAGAGATTAATTGAACTAACAAATTACAGAGTAATTAATTTATTAATGAAGTAAATAAGAAGATAGTTAATTACAGGTTGAGGGTGATCGAGAATGATTAATATTGTGGTCGAACTAAAGTAAATATAATTGGAAATCATTAATTTATATAATTAATGAAGTAATTAAAGATTTGATTAATTGAGGTTAATTAATTCATAATAAGTGACTTATGAGAAGCCAATTAATATAAGTAATTAAAAACTAGTGTAATTTATTATAGTTAATTAATTTGTGAAGAAATTAAGGATTACTCATTGTTTTGGTAAGAATAATTAATATCGTGAAATTAATTAAAGAGAATTACTTGAACGGAATTGGAAGATAATTAATCCAGGGTTGTTACAGTTGGTATCAGAGCTGAAAGGTTAAGCGAGAACCTTGGCTCTGGTGGGGATTACTGATTTAATAGAATCTGTAGTACTCTAGAATGAGTTGAGGATATATATATATATATATATATATATATATATATATGAGCGCGTACTTATTATTTTCTTATATAAAGGTTTTAAACGATTTTATATAAAATATATATTTTGATATATAAAGCAATATTCCCGTTTAATAAATATAAAGGTGATTGGTTGTTAATTATTGAAATTAAAATTAAGAAGTAATAAATACAACCAAACTGAAGTCTAGAATTGGAATTAAATTAAGTAGAAACAAAAATACAATCAAATTAAATTTAATGGATTGAAATTAAAATTCTAAATTGGTTCTAGAATTTGGAAATTTTGTTTCAAAATAATAATAAAATAATAAATAAGTATTATTTGGAGAACTGGGACTTGTTGCAAACAATGGGTTGTTTGAAATTTGATTTGAGGTGGTTTAAAATTTTAAAACATGGCTGGGAGGACCATGAAATAAATATGTATATATGTATGGATATACATGGTATCAAAGTTAATTAGAAATAAACTCTAAGGGGTTGAGTTTTGATTTTTCCCTGAAGTGATGTAAAACCCAAAGTGATATAAGTTTTGAACTTATAAGAGGGAAAGAATTTTTGAAGTTGAAGCGGGAATTGAAATTGAGTAAGAGTATTTGGGTTAAGTAAAATTAGAATTTAACTTGGAAATTTAAATGGTTGATTTGAATTGGAAAATTTTTGTGGTCTCAAAACGGGTTTGAGATTTTTAAAAATTTTTTGAAAATGGATGGACATTTTAAGATAAATTGAATGATATCATCCTATTGTTAATGAAAATCTTTAAATTGAGAATGGTATTGTATAAATAAAATGAATTTGAATAATTGAAGTGTAAAATAAACTTGTTTAAGAACTGGCTTCAAACTGGAAGATAAAATTTAATAATAAATTAAAATTTTAAAATAAAATTGTTTTGAACCATGAAATACATAAGTTAAGATAATTTAAAATGGAATTTTGAGAATTGAACTCAGGAATTAAATTGATTAAAAACTTTAAATAAAAGTTAAGTTGGTTTAAAGAGTTAAACCAACCTTTGAGAATTTAACTCGAATTTCTATAATTCGAGATAGTTTAAATTCAAGATTGAATTGAATTAGTTCAAAATTGAATTTGGTTTGAAGTAATTGGATTGGTGCTTGAAGATGTATAAGTTTAAAATTTTAAATGGGAAAATAAATTGGATTATATCGAAATGATTTGAATTTGAAATGGGTTCAATTGATAATAATTCAAATTGATTGGGATAATAGGAAATTATAATTAAAATTAAACAGGATTAAAATCAAATAGAATTTGATTTAAATTGGGAAAGGAATCAAGATTGATTCTACTTGAATTGGGAATAAATCAAGTCCAATGGAATTTGGAATTATTTGTATTGGAATTGGGTCAATTTAAATGGAAATTAGTTGGGGAAGTGAACAGTTTGACTCTTGACTATTTTAAATATAAATTGTTTTCATATAAACTTATTTTTTCTAAGCTATTAAATATATACAACATTTCTTTC
This sequence comes from Allium cepa, assembly GCA_030765085.1. Classification (NCBI taxonomy): domain Eukaryota; kingdom Viridiplantae; phylum Streptophyta; class Magnoliopsida; order Asparagales; family Amaryllidaceae; genus Allium; species Allium cepa. Next base: position 183,691,243 of record CM060940.1, read on the forward strand.
TTAAAGCCAAATTATTTTATACTTGTTTTACAATTATTTTTGGAGCTATATAACCAATTTTCAACTGTTTTCTAAACTCATTACTATTTTTCAACTACTTATCTTTTTTTTTTTTAAACTTTCAAGCTATTTTCTAAATCTAAACTGGTCGGAGTTCAAACTATTATGGATTTAATACCCAACCGAGATAAGAATTGAGGTGATAATCCAAACGGGGATTAAGGCAATTATAAATAAGTGAATGGAAATTTAAGGAAGTGTGAATAGAAAGGAAATTGATATTGGAAAGAGTAATCAAATTTGAATATTTGATTTTGGGTAAACAAAGTTATATCTTTGTTATATATTCTCCCCTTGTTGAATATATTGTTGGAAGAAAAAGGATTTTGGAAGTGTTTGAAGTATAAAAGGAATTTTATACAAGTTTAAAGTGATCCAAAGTTTAAAAAAAAATTATATATATCTGTATATATATATAAAGGATCTTATGAGAATTTTGGAAGAGGTTTTGAGAACCTGTGGATTTGGAAAGGCTTTGATTTTGGGTAAAATCAATATTGAATTTGGAAAGCCTGGTTTGAGAATTATCGATTCTGGGATACTCGATTTTTGTATAAATGAGCTTTGTATGAGATCATACTAGGTGTATGATTTGAAGATACTATATGTGTATAGTATAAAATGTTTTGATGATGGCTCTGGGGAAAAAGGCGCTCCCTTGAAATGAACTTCTCAGGAGTGCCACCGGGTGGTGCTGCCTTGAGCCCCGGGGGGTTCTAAAGTTGATCCTGTGAGGAGTCCGGACAAAACTAGTTCCTGAGGATTATTGGGTAGCATAAGTCGGCGTTGATGCCTACAGAGGCATTTGGGTTATGCTGTGACGACAGTGTAACTCGATGTCGCTGCGATCTACTGTGGGGACCACAGCGAAAATCGTGTGGAGGATGAGTGCCAACGGTCTACACTTGATTTTGCGGGGAAGGCAACGCAACATCGATAGACTGCGATTTGTGGTCAAGTGGAGTGGAGAAGTTTCATTTTTGGCAGCGAAATTCGATGGCACTGATGCCTACAGTTATATGGGTTTTGCTGTGATAGCTACGTAACCCCAGTTGTAGCTGCGATCTGTCATGGGTTCCATGGTGTAATCGTGGGGCGCGGAGGCCTATAGTTATCTGTGGATTTTGTCGGGATGGCAACGTAACCATCGGGTTAACTGCGACCATGGATGGGGGTGATGATTTTCAGAGCATTGTCACCAAAGAAATTTCCTCTATTTTCAAAAACTGTTTTCTATATTTTCAATAAAATTATCTTCCAAGTATTTTCACTAGATGTTGAAATGGGTCTGCTAAGTACTTATAGATTTTCAGTCCTACGCCTGATCAACGTATAACTGAATTTCTGTGAGGACAAGGATGGACTGGTTGAGACACCGAGTTATAAGGAGTATTTTATAAAAAGTTTTTTTAATAATATTATGTGAATTTAAAAGTTTTTCTAAAATTTTAAAATAAAATGTTGGAATTTTGGAAAATGAAAGAAATACAAACTGAAATTATGAGAAATTTTGAATAGGAAAATTTAATGAAGAGAGTTTTTGTAATAAAATCAAACATTGATTTAAAGGTTGGAAGTAAGCTAATTAATTTAAATAAATTATCTGATAAAATATATTGATGAAATTTAACTCGGTTAAACAAATGGATTGTAAGTTAATAATGGAATTTGGAAATGAATTCGAATTGTAAATAAAATTCGACTTGGATTTGATAATGAATTAAATAAGAGGGGATTTTTCAGTTCAAGAGCTGACAGAACTTTTAACTTTTCATTTCAGGAACCATGATTGGAAAGTTTTTTTCAAAAAAAATAAAATAAAATAAAAAAATAAAATAAAATATAATCAAGAATTTAAAGTTCTTTCCCCTAGTTTCAGTTTAGCTATGTGTGTTGTCATGTGAAATATGATTAAGCATTTTAAGAAGGTTGTTTGTCACTGTACTTGTTTAACGCCATCATCTCATCATGAACCTTCCAGACCCATATGGAACACACAGGTCCCGATCTAGTATACAGTAAAAGTATGTTTGATAGCTATGAAACATATATATGTTTGTGAGATAAGCATTATTCAAAAACAAATGACTCTGAAAAATCTGGATTGACATGGATGGCTGAGGGCAATCCAGTATTAGCAACCCCAAACGGTCCGGATTAGCCATATATAATTTGATGATACCCACAGTTTATTTACTTATTTTTGACGTCCATTTGATTTGATTGGACTTAAATTTACTGTTGAGTATAACTGGCTTGAGTAGTACGAGCATCAAAAGAAAATACAATTTTCTTATCAACCTGTATTATATTACAATATTCATCAATACATGATAAAGAAATAACAATAAAAATTTAGTCAAAGTTACACATAAAACATTAATCAAACACAATTAAGTTGTACAATATTTTTCCAATATCTCCCAACCTGAATTAAATGTAACTAACTTGAGGATGGTGGAATTTTCTAGCTAATTCAGCTCAAGCTAGCCCTTGATTAAATGAACACACATATTTGCTTGGAAACAATGCTTATTACATGAATACAGCTTGCGCTTTAAACGTAGGAAGCCTCACTTTCATATTTAAACCCAGGGGTAGAATGTACTTATGGGTTTTCATTCAAGCCTGTAAGTGAGTGATCCTGATGTGCGGGGCGCAACTCCTGTTGCCAATGAAGCAGACTGATTGGTGATGGTATTGTGAGATACACCGGTTTGTTCATGAGTTATCTGTAATATAAAGTTAATTGGATTCATACATAAATTATATGAATCACTTTAAAGTCATTGAGATAGAATAGAGCCATATGTTTGTAAGGAATCTTCAAAATCTGAAGATATTTCTAGTAATGTACATGTTGCCGATCATTTTAACATTCTTGATCAAAGAAATTGAGAATGGCTTTGTATTAATAAGATTAATTTGAAAATGAATTAAGTAACTAAATTAAAAATCTAAAATGGGGTGAATAAATGGGTTAATTGAATTAAATAATAAATGGACGAAGTCTGATTGAATAAAAATTAAATCAAAATTTTAATTGGAATGGGGTTATCAGAATGAACATAAGTTATGAAGTTGAAATTAATTTGAAAGTAGTTATAGACTGAAATGAATACTTTATCAAGCAAATATTGTCAAATTTGCATGGAATGAATTGTTGTTTACCATAAATGAATGTAATTAAAATCCTATGGGTTGAGGGAAGTAAAATAACTTGATTTGGAATCAATTGAATGGAATATGAGCTTGTTTGGATTAAAAATAAAATTGAATGTAAACATTTGAGTTGTAAACTATTGAAATGGAATGAAATGGCATATGAATTGGATGAAAGCATTTGAATTAGCTTTAAAAGTTAAATAAATCGCTTATGGGAAGCGTTTGATACTTATTGCTTATGTAATACTTGTGTTTAGCTATTGAAAGTGAGTAAATGCTAATAAATTCTCTATATGTGGCACTTACATATTTAAATTGAGATAATACAGGTACCTGAAGGCTGTTTGGTTGGTTTGGATTGCGCTAATTGCTTAAATTAATAAGCTGCTTGCCTAAAATGCTAAATAAAGGTACGCCTACACAATAAAAATAGGAAGTATGAACTGTTTTTTTTTTTTTTTGCTTTTTCCGACCGTGTGGGTCGATGTATACATATTTATATCTATTGTCAAATTGCAAAAGCTCCTCAGTACAAAGGAGGCTCTGCCAAAAAAATTTCAAAATTTTGGGAGTTAGAAAATTCTTGAAAATTTTGGGAAAAATTTTATTAACGACAAAATAATTTCAAATTGGAAATTTAAAGTAAATTTGTAGGTGAACTAATATGAATCCCTTATTCATGGAAAATAGAATTTAATATTCAAAATTGACAATAAATTGAGTCCATATTAAAATGGGAAAACAAATTTGAATAGAAGTAAATATGGAAACCTATATAAGAGAATGTATAAAATAATTTGTAAGTTACGATTGAATATTGTTGCTAAACAAGATATGCAGGTATTAAAAAGGGAAAAGAAAGTTGGATTTGATTCCAAAAGATAAATGTGAATTGCCCGACAAAAAGGTATGTATTTTAATTTCTATATGGATTGGATTGGGTTTTTGATCTAGCCACTTGGCTTTCTGTTTTCTTTTTGGTATTTGGGAGCCCGTAGAGGCCTTTTGTAGTTGTATCGAGCTAGCCGTGCAAAGGAGACGCTGACAAAAATTTTCGGAAATTTGGGGAGTTAGAAAAAATTTTGAGAAATTTTGATAATTCAAAATTTGGTTTTAAATTGAAATTTAAATGTTTGAGCAGAAGGGTATTGATTGAAATTATAGAAGGTTTTGGGAAGTTGGATAAGGTGATAGTGGGTCTTTAATAAAAGATAGTTGGTAGGATGTTGAATTGTGAGTTTTGGAAAAGGAAACGAGTTTTGAACCATTCTTCCTAACTAGTAATTTAGGGGACGAAATTCTTTTAAGGGGGCAGGAATGTGACGACCCGGAATTTTTAACAACTTAAATTGAAATTGTAAATTGATTTTAAATATTTAAAAGCTAATTTTAAACTTGAATTCCAAATATTAGTATTTACTTGATAATTTAAATATTGAATTTAATAATTGAAATTGGGTAGATTGTTGAATCCGAAATTTTCAAGTCTGTTAAAAATGATTTGAAGGCTTATAAAATTTATATTGATAGCACCGAAGATAGTGAAAGTGTTGAAATTGAGTTTGGAAGTGTTTTGTTCAGTTTTAAAAATATATCGTTTAAATTAAATTTAAAGATAGCCTTCCGAGGCACAGTCTCGGAATTTGACGAAACTAGTTCCATTGGATCCGTAATAGTTAGTTATTATCGGATTTCAATTTTCGTAGCCATCGGAGTTGTTGTTTGACCCTGGCAGCTCGAAATGCTTAGAAACTTTTAATCGATTTAAACTAGAACCGATCGTTTACTTCCGTAACTCGCGCATACGATCGAATTAGCTTCCGAAACAAGTTCCGTTGTGTTCGGAATGCGGGTAAGACCTTATGAACGCCTGCCGCCATGTTTGATTCGGGGTTCGAGATTTCGCGTTATGGAAACGAGATATTTTCATATTTAAATATATAAATCAAGCGTACTCAGGAAGCATTAGGTATTCTAATATATGTCTTCTTTCCCCCTCTTGTTCGCTTATCAGATCGAAATAAAAACAAACAAAATAGGGCGATCGAAGGGGGAAAATCATGCTGTTCATTCTCGAACTAAACCATGATGCTCAATTTGAGCAAGGCTATGCTGCGATACGCAAGCGCGTCTTCTCGTGAAGGCCGAAGCCGTGTTTAAATCAAGTCGCGAAGATCGCGAGTGGAGGCGGCGCATGGGAATTTGCAGCATGATGGGATTGCAAGAGCAGTGGCGGTTGAGGATGAGAAGGGAAGTCTTGCGGTGAAGTTTTCGATTTGGGGTTCCCCTTGCTTGCCGTCGCGATGTGATGTCAGGGAGGTGGTCGCGGCCTGTAGCACGTTTTGGGGCGATTGCAGTGGGTTGCGCGAGTTTGAGTTTTGATCGATGTTGGCTGCAAGGCGACGCGTTCTAGTGAGGGTAACCGACAGTAAGGTGTTCTGATGGCTGTTGCGTGGATGGCGACGGCTGCGTGGTTCGGTTGGTTACTGGTGATTCGAGGAGGCAGTAGGTATTGCTATCATTTCTTTTATTTATTTTATATATGTATATAGCAGAAATATATATATATATATATTAAAAACTTTAACAGTAAAGAAATTACTATTTGTTTATATACAGTAAAGGAAAGTGTATATGTATATAGATGCAAGAGAGCGTCTGTTTTATATTCACAGCAAAGGACAATTAATTAAATCGTTAGTTAATTAAAATTATCAAATGGAAAATTAATCGTACGATCTAGTCGAATATTAATAAAATTTTATAATGTTGTTCAAGGTTTAAAACCGTGAAGAGACAAGCTGGTTTGGAAAGGGGTTGCAATAAATCAAAGGTGAGTAAACCTCACGCTTCTGAATTTTTATTTAAATTTAAATGATTGGTTGAATTGGATTAATGTGCTATATAGTACATACTGGAATGATTGATATTCTGTGATGAATATTTTGGTAATTGGACAGCTGAATGTTGTGGGTTGCTTGAATATTTCGGTCCCTAAGTTATCGAAATATATAAATTGGATTTTTGGAAGAAATATAAGGGTGGTTAAAATGGATGATTAATTAATGTGGTTAATTAATGATTTGGGTTGATTAATTTAGTAATTAAGGGTTTGAATTAATTAATGAAGATTTAAGTTAATTAATGAAGTGAAAATTGATTTGGAATAATCATTGGGTGGTTTAATAAGTAATTACTTAATGTAATTAATAAAATAGAATTACTTGTGTAATTAATCAAGAGATTAAATGAATTAACAAATTATAGAGTAATTAATTTATTAATGAAGTAAATAAGAAGATAGTTAATTACAGGTTGAGGGTGATCGAGAATGATTAATATTGTGCTCGAACTAAAGTAAATATAATTGGAAATCATTAATTTATATAATTAATGAAGTAATTAAAGATTTGATTAATTGAGGTTAATTAATTCATAATAAGTGACTTATGAGAAGCCAATTAATATAAGTAATTAAAAACTAGTGTAATTGATTATAGTTAATTAATTTGTGAAAAATTAAAGATTACTCATTGTTTTGGTAAGAATAATTAATATCGTGAAATTAATTAAAGAGAATTACTTGAACGGAATTGGAAGATAATTAATCCAGGGTTGTTAATTAAGATGAATGGATATGGAAGAGTTGATTGATTAATTAATTGATTTGGAATTAATTAATGAATGAATATAAGTGATTGAGGTTTGAAATTCAATTAGAAACAATTGAATTGATTTGTATGTGATTAAGCTTTGTTATGGATGATTGATTGGTATTGGTTGCTTTGAATGAGTTGAAATCTCTGATATGAAATGTTGTGTATTTCATTTGAATAACTTGGGTTAGGGTAACATGAGTTTCGAAGAGACCGGGGTCGGATATTGGGAAATACCCGAAACCACTTCGAATTTTTATAAATTGATTTGTGAAATCAATAGGCTGGAATGAAATGATTTAAGTGAATTGGATTATTTTATTTAAGTTTGGTATTTAGAAATTGACGTGAGGAATAAGTGTTGTCTATAGCAAATTGTGAATTTGTTAAATTGATATAAGTTACCCTAGGTTTTATATAAGTTGTTTGCTTTGGTATTCCATGTTAGTTGAGTTTACTCACGCTGGCTTCCAGCCTGACCCGGGTGTTACTTTGATGTAATGCTCAGGTCAGACCGAGTATTACAGATTTCCAGGTTGGTATGTTCTGGAGCTCAGGAGGCGAGCTGGATGGCAGTAGCATATAGAGTATTTCCGCTGTATTTATATTATTAGTAATCTGAGACTTGATAATTGTAAATATTCAGTGAACGTATATAATGTGAAACTCTGATGTATATTAAATGTACTCGATAGATATAGTATTCTTTTGTAAACTGTTATAATTTATTATATTTTATCCGCTGCGAATGTGAGATGTTTGGGTGTTTCTGTTCTTCTTCTATCTCTTTCTTCTTTTTCATACCTATCTGAAAATTTCGGGTTCGAAAATTTTGGGTTGTTACAAAATCATTTTTTTCAAATTGATTTCAATTTAATTGATTTCAAGGCGTTTCACGTTCATACGATCAAACGACAGGTCCGATCGCTACGAAACTTGAAATCCTATAATAGTTCACCGTTACGGATCCGATGAAACTGGTTTTGTCAAAATCCGAGTCAGTGGCCAAAATGGCTATTTTTCCAATTAATTAAATAAATTAAAATTTAATTAATTCATTAAATCAACTTCCAATTTCAATCTTATAATCGACAATTCTTATCATTTTTAATACCTTAAACATTTACACTAATTTAAACAAATTTAACTGTCGATTTAAAATTTATAAATTCTTCAATTTCGTTAAATCCAACAATTATAAATTAAATTTTCAATAATTAAATTTAATTTACCTTCCATTTATTATTCTATCAATTCTATCTTATGGTATAATTATCATGATTTTCATCTTAGTGCGTTAAAAATTTCAATTTCATCTAATTTCAACAAACGTTGTAATTAATCCATTAATTTGCAAAATTTGATTTCCAATCCTATTTAATAGGCTAAATAAATATGTAACACGTAATAATTGCTACCATTAACTTTTTTATTTCATTTATAAGTTTATTGCTTCCAACAAATGCTACCATTAGTTCCATAACGCTAATTTATTTCATTTCTATTCATTATACACTAGTTTAGTAGTAAGTCAACATTTTAAATTTATTAATTTACCATTTACATCTCATTATAAATTAATGCACCCATAAATTTTCCAATTACAGTGTTTAACTTCCATTTCCATAAATTCAGAAATTATAAATTTACTTGATTTAACTTCAACCCTTTTTATCAAATCAATTATTATTCAATAAACAAAGATATAATTTGTTTTACCCTTTATTACATTAGTATGCTCAAATTTTCATCTTTCCTTTGTATTGACTACCATATTTCCGTTTTTATTATTTCTACCAATATACACGCTAATTTGCGATTAACATTCTAAATTAATTCATTTACTTGGGTTCATACTTTCCATTATATCAAGTACTACACTATGAATAAATTTACAATCCTATTTGTTCCATTAGTACATTCACCCTTTCCGTTACACTTTTCTTAAATACTTCTGCTTTTATTTAATTACCGTTAATTATATTATTATTATTATTATTTCATTAGCTAATTAAGTACTTACATTCGTTTCTTAAGTTTCAACCTCATAACCAATTATAACAGATCCTAATATCTCACCTAACCTTTCCTTTCAAATTTCCATTTATTAAGTTTTACATTAATACATCTTTATTTCCATTCCTTAAATTTACACTTAAGTTTATGTTCTAATCGACTAATTATCATAACACTGAATAAAATTTACGTTATTCCAATTATTACCCAAATTTACATTAATGTAACATTAAATTCAGATTTATTGCAATTTCATTATTTATTATAATTACTTACATCATATGAATTCATTCTATTACCTTAAATCAGACATTATTTCATATATTCCTACAATACTTACATTTATTTACTTAATTTGCATTTATAACTAAGTCGTAACATTTTAAATTCATTTTCATTAAATGGAATTTCCTTCCATTAATTTATTATTAACTTTAATTAGTATTGTTTACCATGCATTAAAATTATTGCCTAAATTTACATGTAGTTACTATCAATCGATATATTATTGCATTGGTTAATTAAATTCTTACCTTTAATTACTTATTTCAGATTTTTATTCGTAAGTGCAACAATTAACACTATTTCTTTTATTGGGATTTCACTCTAATTATCAAAAATTTACTTTTATATTTCCATTGCTACACATCCTTTTAGCATTCATTTCATTGTAAATTATAAAAAAAATATTTCTTTATAAATTTATTTACAAAACCTAATTAAATTTTACCAATTTATTTACTAAAATTTACGGATCGTTACACTCTCCCCCACTCAAAACTTTTCGCCCCCGAAAAGGAAAGAATGGAAAGAGTAACTTATAAATCAATATATATATATATATATTATTTAAAACATTATATTCATAACAATAAATTTACAGAATAGGATAATTTAAAATAAAATATATAGATTTATAAACAATTAAATCTTTATATTCAAATTAATAAGTTTTGGAAAACATTTTCAAAATTTTCTAAGTCTAAAATTTGTAGGATCTAGATTAACCCTAGAGGGGGGATGAATAGGGTTAATGCAAATTTTCTCGAATTAAACACAGAAATATAATAGCAGAAATAAATATGCTGAAAAGTAAATCACACACAAAATTTACCCAGCTTCGGCAACCCCTGCCTACTGCTGCATTCACAGATTTCTATTAGAATTAAACAGTATCACGCTTACAAACACTCTACTAGACTCGCAGACATTTGCTTCACGCTCACAAACACTCTACTAGACTCGCACACCCTGCTCACAAACATTTGCTCCACGCTCACAAACACTCTACTAGACTCGCACACCCTGCTCCGCCTATAGAGTTTCGCTTACTCGCAAACTTTGCCTCCCGCCTATAGAGCTTCGCTTACTTGCAAACTCTGCTCCCGCCTACAATAGAATTTTGCAAACTCGCACACCCTGCTCACTGAACTAATTCTAACTAGACAATCTGACACTACCTAAACCCTAGGTGGTGATTTACCAGTTTTTGACTCGAAAAGTAAAACAATTTAAACAGTAATTAAAATAAACAACCCTATTTAATAAAAACAAAACCTCTTTTTTAAACAATTATAATAAAAGCCTTTTATAATTAACAGGGCCGGTCCCTATTCACTTTTCAACCCGTTGCTTTTTATCTTCTTCATTTGTTTATTCTTCGGCTGGTGAAAATAAATGACGGCTCCTCTCGCAAAATTTATAGCTTGAGTCTTTGATCAAATTAGGGCTTTTGATGCACGGTTGATCGGCCGACTCCTTGTAGCTTGCTTCGGTTGCTTCTCTGATATTCAACTGTCGCTCGTTCGCAGCTACTTGATCGAGTTCGTTGTTTATGATTTTCTGGTATGTGTTGTTTCCTTTTTCTTTTCTGGTTTTTCTTGTTCGAACTCGATGATTTGATTGCCGATGATGATTAGGGTTTTATATGCGTTCGAGTTCCTGGATTTTCGTTCGTCCAAATATTTTTGATTTCGTCAAAAATTCTTCTCGGCCACTTGATTTAAATTAAACGTTTGATGATTGATTATGACTAGTTCATAATCGTATATTTCATTGCTTGATGGTTACGATTTTGATTTATTTCGTGATCATCACGTTGTTGACTACGGCTTCTTGATTGCTACAACTTCGGCCTTGACTTGTTCATAATTGAATATATTTGTTGCTTGGTTGAGGTCTCTGACTTTGACTTTGACAACCACGGCTTTGACTTGTTGACACCCTGACCATTTCATACCTGTACATTCTCGGCTTCAGTATGCTTTGATTTTCTGGCTTGATGTTTATATCCACTTGCTGTGTATTGCTTCACTGCATAGCATATTTGTGCATTTTAAAAACTCTGACCTTGTTGCCTTTGTTCATTTGCTGGTTAGCTTGCATCTGCTTGAGTGACTTCCATTGGTGCATTTTCCTTACTGACTTGATTCACTGCATGTTTTGAGCTTCAACTGTGCTCGAGCTCTGTCCATAGTTGTTCAGTTTACAAGATGCTCCACTTGATCATGTACTTTGTTCTTTGCTACCTCTATTATGTATGCATTTGCATACTGCTGTTGTTTGAATATTGTTGGATGCCATCTTCATGTACTCGATATTGTGGCATGTGGTCTTTGTATTTGCTGGCTTGAATCTCTGCATCCATGTTCTTCACTGTTTACATCATTTGACTTGTCTGGTCTGGTCTTGAGTGTGCTATTGAGATACATGCATTGATGTAAACTTGTGTATCTTGTAGCTTTCATGTTTGTTGTATCACTTACAAATATTGATGCATTTGTTTGTTGCAATTGGGTTGGTCTGCACTGCTTGTTGTAGCTGAACTTGTGTACATGTTGCCTGGTTTTGTGGCACTGCTTATAGTCTTGTGGCATGTTTGTGGCTGTGCTTGCATTGACATGTTGTGGCCTGAACTTGTATGCATCATATATGCACTGTGCACTAACTTGAGTCTGGTTCTTCACTTGGAATTGCACTTCCTGTTGCTGTGCACTTCTGTTTGCTGTCATGTTCTTGTGCTCGAGCTCTTTGCATACTTCATGTGTGCATTTGAGTTGTTTGTGTCAGTTGCTTGTAGTCTTCGCCATGTTGCAGTTTGTAGTGTTTGGTCACTGATGCATTACTGTAGTTGCAATACCTCATGCTCAAGCTCTTTGCATACTTCATGACTGCCTTGTGTTGAACCCAGTTTTACAGCTTGGGTTTGACCTTGTGCTCGTGTCGTGATTTTAAATATATTGCACGTGAGTTGAACCCGCTTTGCATTTGGGTTTGACCTGTGCTTACCTGTCCCTGTAAATCAATCAAGTGTATATATCGGCGTGCATGGCCTTGTGGCATATACGGTAATACACTGTGTATGTCACAAGTTGTTCGTGTATGATGAATTCAAATTTAAATGATGACGAACAACCCAAATAACTGAGGCAAATATTATTTTCAAAAATCATATCTTATTTTATTTTGCAAAAATATTTCTTTTTCAATTTTACTGCGTTAGTGAATATTTTTGCAGATTTCTCAAATGCTGGATTCAAACTGGAATGAAGTTGAAGATAAATACGAGTGTGAGTGATATGTAGTGAGGTGAATTGTAAATGTGAAATGTGATGTAATTGTAATCAAAGTTGTATAGTTATAGTGAGAGCATGAATTTATACTATTCAAGTTTGTAATAAATATTCGTTTGAATAAAATATTCGTTTGAATTCAAAAACTGTGTAACTTGTTCTGTTTGAATTCAAATTCAAATTCTGTGTAATTTATTTTATTCAACAGATATTTATCTAACCAAATACATACTATTCAAAATATTTGTTTGAATAAAATTTCTGTTTGAATTCAAAATCTGTTTAACTTGTTTTGTTTGAATTCAAATTCAAATTCTGTGAAATTTAATTTTATTCAACAAATATTTATTTAAACTATGAAAAACAAAATAGTACATTACCAAATACATTTATATGAATGTATATATGTTTATTATCATCAAACAAAAATCATATAGCGCAAAGCGCATATTCAACAAAATTTACGGAAAAATTTGGCAGAGTCTCCTTTGTACGGAGAGGCTCGGGAGAAATATAATATCAAATATAACAAAATATCACATATAATTTCCAAAATAATACATGGGAAAAATAATATAATAGTGCTATAAAACCGTAATCCGAAAACGTACCTATTTGTCGGGAAATTTACGCTTATTATTATGAAACCAAATGCAGTAGCAATTGCTTCCATAACCTGTATTTCACTTATATAATCCAAAAAAGGTTAACAATTATATAAAATGAAATATTTAAGGTTGTTCTCAACTTCTAACTGACAAGTCAATATAAAACAACGACAATTAATTGCAACCAACATACAATCATCATATAGAATCAACACACATCAATTATCTATTTATATCAATCAAACAAATAGTTGTTCGGGTTCAAAAACTTCAAATTGTACATGATGGAAAAATAACTATTAAGTGCACCATTTACTCAACAGTCTTAGATGAAACTAAATAGATTATTCATACATCCAAACAATTTTAAAGTATCTTTACCCAAATAACCATAAACCAAAACAAACAACAACAATTTCAAACAACAGATTTAGCTTATCCTTATTAATTCCATCCATACATTTGTTGTTTGATTTCTCATTTTCATTCATTATTTATTTTTATCTATTTTTATTCATTACCTACCAATTCATTTTCATCTATCTATATAATGCCAAATTCTACTTATTGCATTACATTTATTTATTTATATTATTCATATTCAATCAAATTTCTTAGTAGGTAAATCTATTAACTTAAGTTTATAGTCATCACATTTTTTTAAGTATTCATCTTTTATTCTTTCTTTTGTTCAGAGGTAACTTCAACCTATTGCTTAAGTTTGTTATTATTATTTTATAATACTTACCTTTCTATTCTATTACATTAGTAGCGTTTAAATTATACTTAAGTCCATAACAACTAGAACATCAATTGTTATTAATAAAAGCAATTTATTGAACATTTTCATTACATAAGTTTACTTGTACAATTTTCCATTACAAATCTTTAACATTTTAACTTTTAATATTTAGTAAGTTATATATATATGCTTTAAGAATGTAATTGAAAGTTCTACAAGTTTTTCTCAATTCTTTTAATTAATTAAATGTTCAATAATAATATCCTTTGTTTTATATGTTACAAATTTAAATTTTCTTTTTATTTAATTTATAACTTAGCATTAAATTTCTTATTTTAATTAAATGTTCTAATTATAAATTAGTTACATTCAATTTCACTACAATAATTGAAACTACTAATTTAATGGAAACTTAAGAATTAAATACCGGGTTAAATTTCAAATTATTTTAAAATAATAGATAGATATGTATATACTTACAACTTATATCCAATTATATTCAAAACAATTTAAAATTTTATATTTGTTATCAAAATAAGTCTGCAGTAAAATACTACAGTGGCCTTCCCCCTTCGAAACTCGAAAATGAATGTCGATGATGCGGCCGCCATCACCGAAATTATTTTCCAACGACAGAGAGGGGAGTAGAGAACTTATTTCTTCTCAAAGTTTCTTTTTAAAACAATTCTTTCAAATTATATTGAAATATTTATATCAGAAAATACTTTTAATAATATTATTATTATATTCCAAAATCAATTGAAAGAAATTTTCAAAACCCCGGAACTTAAATTCTAAAAATTTCAATTTCCATTGATTTTGTTTTCAATCTTATTTCAACTATTATTTATAAATTTCATTACCTAACAACCAATATATTGCAACCAAATATAACCTTATTTATAAAATTTATTTTATATATATAGAAAATATAATAGACAAAAAAATTTCATTCACCTATATTAAAAACAAATATTATGTCGATCTGTCCTATTAAGTGTTTAGAAATCCATATTGATGTCATAGCGTCCCATGCATCAAGCAGAATTTATCGTGGATTTGCGGTTATACTGTTATGGAGTAATGTCATTCGGTTTGAAGAACTCCAAAGCTACATATCGAAGAATGGTGAATTCTATGTCCAGGAATAAAATCAGATGGATGATCACTGCAACAAAACAGGTCATCTGCTTCAATCATTATATTCCTGTTACTTCGGTTCAACGACCGAAGCAAATGGAGGCAATGCAAAAGACAAATGTCTATTGCTTCGGTCTTTACCAAACGGCCGAGGCAAATGACACTCTTTTGTTTTAGTTGTTTGGAGCAAAATGATGCTTTTTTGCTTCAGTCATTACCAAATGGTCGAAGCAAAAGAGAGTCATTTGCTTCCGTCGTTGCCAAAGCCAAAGACGTCATTTGCTTGGGCTGAAGCAATAGACGTTGGTCGTTTGCATCGTTTTCATTTTCTTTGGTCGTTGAACCAAAGCAAAGGAGGTAACAACCGAAGCAAACAAAATTGATAGCGTTTTAGATTTTAAAACCTAAAACGGTATCAAATTGCATTTAAGAAATTCGAAAATATATTATCACCAAAAATCTTGTCGAACAAACAGTATAATTATATTGTTTATCAACATAGTTCATGTTTACTACATAAACAAAAAAAAACACGGGTGGTAAATAATTACATTATGAAATTGCAACATGTTTGCTATAAATTTGTACGAGCAAAGTAAGCTTACAATGAAGCTTGACATAACAGCAACTAAGGCTAACTCTCCCCTATCAACAATCTCTGTAATGCATCCACACATGATACAGGGACACCAAAAAGTCATGCAGCCTGCATAGAAACAAATTTAAATACATGTTTTATAGTACTTTACTGTTACAGTAACCGAGTATGAATTAAAAGAATAATATAGAAATGATGAAGTTTACAATTGCCAAAAAGATTGCTTGCAGCATTTTTTTTCACTTCTTTTTTCTAACCATCTATAGGAAACTTATAAAAACACTCAATATTTCACAATGTCATTATTTGATAACATGGGTTATTGCTTGCACGGATATTGATTGAGATGTCACTGAAACAATGATATATGTTTATGTGTATATTAGTTTATGTCAAACTTACTGGCTGCCTTAGGTCCAACTAGCAACCCCCACCACCTATGTTAACTTCTCTACCTGCAGAAGTTGGCACTTTGTATGCACCTGTTTCGGATACAGGGCATCACGATCCTGATCGTCTGCACAATATAATTAAATCCCATCAAGGCCAATATCTCACAATAATGACGACCCAAACGCTATACATTCTTAGCCTAATATTGTTCAGCTTGGCAATAGATATTATTAGATTACCCAATAACTAGGCCCAGCTCATTCAGCCAGCCATTCAAGAGTTTATGCTCAACCCACTTCCAAGTAATTTAAACCCTACCCAAATCAAAGGCAATGCATACATATTCATTTTCTCTCCTCCATTAAATGGCTGCAACTGCAAGCTATATGACAAAACATAACACAAAAGTTGCCTAAGATTAAAGTCGCTGCATACCTAAATAAAATCAAGCCTAGTCATACAATCCTCATTTGAAGCCCACGATAAGATTACTGATGCTGCTATATGTATGTATGTATAAGTAGACCTCCAAACTATCCCTCCCTCAGACATGGATGAAAATGCATTAAAGGAAAAATCATAAACAAAACCCCAGCAAAGAACATGACTCATAAACCCAAAAATAAAACCCAAGGGTCGAAAACACTTGGCCTACATTTTTTTTTCTTTCTAAGCAGATGGCTGCAACTGTTGCTTGTGGATACATGGGAATACAACTAAATAATTTTTATTTTACAGATACTGTAATGAGCCACATCATATAAGTTACACAATCTGGTATTAATATATTGAAAAAATCTTATATAATAAATAGCATATGATTCCTAGTCTTATACGATACTTTTGCTAAAAAAAATTCAATCGGATAAGTCAAAGTCAACATGGCAAATGAAAATGCCCTTGACTCGATTGCTACATTGTCCTCTTATACAATTGGTCATTTAGATATTACATCGCCTGAAAGTAATTGATCAGCTTATGATTGCTATATATTTTTACTAACATGGCAGGTCAGAAATGTGGTTGCAAAAACTAAAAGACAAGAGATTATAACCCATCATCTACTACTAGTTTTAACTTTTAACTTCTAAATCTGCTAGGATTAGAGAACGTATATTATTATAGAAGCTAGAACAAATGAATGCATTTGCATGAAACAATAATACTAGACCCCTACATTATTAAGACATCTGATGGAAGCACACCAAAGGTAATAACCCAATTGTCTAGTGAAGATGTTCAAGACAGTTAAATGGAGAAGTGATAAGAAAAGGTTCAAAGCAGAGTTCGAATCGTAATTCAGAGTAACACAGGTACATGATTGATATATATATATATGTATGTATGTATGTATGTATGTATGTATGTATGTATGTATGTATGTACATATACATATGTATATATATGTGTGTGTATATATATATATGTATGTATGTATGTATGTATGTATATGTATATGTATATGTATATGTATATGTATATGTATATGTATATGTATATGTATATGTATATGTATATGTATATGTATATGTATATGTATGTATGTGTATGTATGTATAACATAAGTATATGCATTAGCATCCCTTAATGATTTCCCAGGTGCAAAACATACAATAGGATGCATTGACTGTAACTTCAGTTTCAACTTAACTTAGAAAACCAAATTTAAGATGGGAAAAATCTACGATCGTTAATGGAGTATGTCAATGGCTGAACCCGAGCTACAGTGAAATTTACTCAAGATGCAGCAACTGGAAAGATCAATGACAAAATCTGCAAATTTGTTGTCTGTGCACATGTAAGATATATCAAATTGCTCCTAAAGTATGAAATTTATTTATATATGTAATGATTATGATTAAACGTTATAGATTATGCCAAAAATTTTAAACCTGCGAAGAATATAAATCCCTGACATCATGCCATCCTTCTTTAAATCGGTCTAAACAAGTATAACAAGAATGATTTTATGTCCATTTTATATTTCTTTTTGAATGTCTTTATCAATATATTCAATCAAACAAGCATTAAGCCAATACATTTTCTTAAATGTACTAACAATTCTCAACAATTTAAATAGTGAAGCATGCTTAAGCTTAAACTATAACAGATAAGTAGTAAAACATTGTAAAGTGGAGTGAGATATGAACGGACATTGATAATCGGAGAAGGAAAGGACCTACCTTAGTTTCAAGTGGCACGTCTTAGTCTCCAAGCACGACAAGCGAACTGAGATCCAAACTCAAGGGACATGAGTTTCAGTCTTCAGATCCAGTAGGCAGTAGCTTCAGATCGATGCAAGTATTCAACCTCGATAGTCTCAGACTAGATCGGCAGTAGCTTCAGATCTAGTCACAGTAATCAGTCGGTAGTAGCTTGTGTGAGCATCAGATCTGCAAGCGACAGCAGCGTCGATCGGATCCGCAAGCGACATCAGATCCACAAAAAGAGCATCAGTTGGCAGTATAGGGCAGTAGCTTGCGAAAGAAGTGGAGCGATAAACGAAAAGTTAAGCGGGAAACGAAAAGTTAAGCGGGAAACGAAAAGTTAAGTCGAGGAAAATGAAAAGTTAAGCAGTTAACAAATTAAATATATTTGCTAACTATTACTTGTTTACTTCTGGTTTATTAACTATTCCAGTGAGTGGTCCGTGGAGGGAAAGAGGTATTCTCTATTATTTTCAACTGTCATACCAAAAAGACGATTTGAGGACAGAAAAGTGATTATATCTTTCATATATATACTCATGCATAATGTACAGTCGATACAGATGCCAGTACAGCCATGGCATATAGTTAGAGCATTAGTACATAAGAGCAGAACAAACATAAGTATGCAATGTAATAGAAAGTTGAAGTTGCAATTAAAAACATGCACATATGTACTATAGGTGAAAGCAAACTGATACAGCCGTCACATGCCGTGACGTACAAAATTTTTTTAAAAAAAAAGAAGATGAAAACGAGTTAACGATTAAAAAAAAGGTGACATAGACAACATAAGAACACTGGTAACTAAAAACGGAATTATAGGGGAAACATGAGCTCCAGAAATTAATTTTTTTTGCCTCTACTTCCGAATCTTGATTCCAGGTGCTGCTGTGGCATGTTGTTCTGTAACGCCATCCTATGGATAAGGAAAATAAGATGCATTTAAATTTGTAAGCATAAAACAGGTAAGAGAAATATTAGTTAATATTTTTAATTTAAGATAAGTAAATACAACATGGGTTTGAAAGGTTTAACAGTTCAAAGTATGAGTATCCATAAGTGCGACAATCAGTTAGGAGTTTCTTTAAAGAAATACTGTAATGTTAATTACTATAACAACATAGCATGGAATTTACAGTGCGGCCTTGTATGTGACATATAATGTATATTTATGGATATAAATAATGCATGGTAGTAATTGTACATGTTTTGAAATAGTTACCAATAAAATTAGATGTGGAACAAAATAGTTTAAAAATTCTTACTTGAATCACATTTCCTCTTCTAAGCGCCTTTCTGGAGAGTGAAGGGTTAGAAGCACGTGCTATCAGGTGAATCACACGATCGTCGTCCTGATAAATAAATAAAAATATCATGGCTATGCCAAAGGTCCAACGAGGACAGAAGAGTGACCGAGATTGTAGATGAAACCTGAGTAATCTGTTTCTTTCCTTTGATGTATGTCCCGGACTGCAAGGTATGTTTATCCGTATTTGAGAGACACCCTAAGTTAGAACTTTGATTGCTAGGCGGAATTAGCTGTAATTTTTTAAATAATGGAAAGCAGTGAACAACATTAATAAAAGTGAAGTTGTAGGTGCATAAATTATAAGTTAACGGCTACCCAAGATTGAGCATTTACCGTCTCTGTCATAGCTACGTTTTTAGTGATTTTTCTAGTAGTGAGGTAAGTATCAAGATTATTCATCTCATAGTTACTTGGTACAAATTCAAATAACGCCTCAGTTGTGACGATCCGAACTCGATATCCAACAAACAACATCGAATTTGTATCGTCGGAGCTTGCAACAACATTAGATGATAAATAACACAGCGGAAATAAAAGACGATATCATTGATACAACATGAATACAATATCCGATACATCAATTTGGTACAATGATAATCATCAACATCAGAGAATATACAACACAGAATACAGAGGAACACGACAAAATATGATATGAGTCTTCAACAGAATCCAATACTGCAACTCCAACCCAAAACTCCAAAGCTAGAGCTCCAACACTTCAAGCTCGACCCAACATCAAGGTTGTACAAAGATAAGCAAGTGCAGTCATGGACTCCAAAGACTCCAAAATGTATCAAACATACAACTAAAGCTACCAAACGATATCTCCTATCTGACTATCTGAAAAACCAAACTCTAGACTGCCCGTGTGGAAAATTGTGGGCACCCAGAGTTTAGAAACGGAACAATAAACTCCGAGTCAGTCATGGGACTGGTGTGAGCAACAAAACATTTTGTTTCTTAAAAAAAATCAGAAGATTTTAAATTTGAAATCCACGATGCTTTTTGGAAAATGAAACTACCATAAGGCATCCCGGCACACACACCATGCAATCGCACACTTGGGGGAGATTTCTCCTTATGATAGTTAAATGTGCTTACTACGCAAAAAATCCTTTTTGATATTATTATTAGTGCATAGTGGAAAACATTTCGAAAGTATAATATTAATCTTAGCCAGCATAGGTACCATTATACTATGCCTACTATAGCTACCATTTTAAATGGCAGGTTGTACAACTAAAACCGTACAGGGCGCGTATTGTTTTATTGGATTTCCAATAAATGGTCAGGCTAAGAAACTTCCTATTGCCACATGGGAACGCCTCTGGAGGGATGCCCCAAGAACCTACCCGGCTCTCTGCCAACAATAGGTCGGTTACCCCCTTCCCGGTAAGTAGAACCTAAGATATGCCACCCCTGGTCATTTACGACCTTTATACGAGGATCCTCTACACCAACAACATCACACAGTAATAAATATACTACAGTGCCTGCTTGAGTAAGTATCTGGGCTCCATACCATGATACCACCCTTTTCCAGAAGGAATGGACATACCCTAGGGGAGCTACCCCTGAAACCTTGCCGCATCTTTCCTGTTTCGACCATTACTGGTTTGTGAGGGTCGATGAGGTCTCATCCACAAAGCTACGCTTTTTCACAAAGTCGTGCTTTGATCACAAATGATCAAAAAATGATCATCAACACACAGCAGCACTTAGCATGCCACACTACCAAATTGGGAGTATATCGCTGATTACCTTCAACTACATAACCTCTGAGCTCGTACGTCTCAGAGAAGGGTGTTAAGCTAATAGAATAAATTCTCCGCCACCAACAGATATGTATTTGAAAGAAACCAGCTTTACATCTCAAAGTGTAATGTCAAACACACATCCATACAAGTCTGTTCCGGGTTCGAACAGAACCGAAGGCATTTCCGAAGAAGCCATTGCAATCTGGGTATTCACAATCCCGATCGGACTTCCCATCACTTAGGGAATCTCTATACCATAGCTACTCAGTGCAGAGACAATCGATAGGTTATCCTATCGTTCTCGCAAATACCCGGTCTTCACCACCGGTCTTTAAATGCTATTCATAACGACGTATCATTATTCGTAATGGGTTATATGACACAAAGTCCTCTCCCGGCTAAACCGAATAATGAGCGTAAATTCAAAAACATATGGATATGGGATTTCAATTAAGTCGCAACTTTAAAATTCAAAACTTTCTTTCAAATGGTTTAAACCAATTACCATTTCAAATCTTTTAAACAAAAAGATTCATTTCACAAAGTTCACCCAGTCTCACAAAGATCCATTCACAGATTTCAAAACAATTTCCGCTTCAATTGGATTAACTCATTAACTCTTTAAATCAAGATTTAGCTTATAGCTTTCAAACCCATTTCCAAAGATTTTGTTCATAACTTGGAGGACTATTTTCAATTCAAACTTGAAATTCCTTTAATACAAATTGGAAATTCATTCTTATATGAAAGCTTTTATCATTTGAAAACAAACAGCTTTATTTCGAAAAAATCCTATCTTATTTATACAAGTTAAAAACTTTGGGTTAATTCAAATTCCCAAAACAACATTTTAAAAATGGTTTAAAACCCATATAAACTTGTATATTTAAATCATAAATACCAAATATAGAATTCAATTTCAAATTTTTAATTTAAATTTAAATCAGATTTCAAAATTAGATTAAGTTATTCTAAAATAACTTTTATCTTTGAAATTCTTTTTCATAAGCTTTCCACTTTAAACTCAATCCATTTTCAAAACCATTTGGATTTAAAATTCAATTTTAAAACTATTTGAAAAAAATCTGTGACTTAACCAATTTTCACGTGCAATCCATATTTGTGTGTGTATAGTGTAGTCCAGGGGGTTTTACACAATAGTGCATAACATCAATCATCACAGATTCAATCATATCAATCTCGATAAGCGATATAATCCATAACGCTTATCTTCATTCACAGATTCATAGATAAAGTAAATTTATCAATCACAAAGATTCATCGTTACGATTCAATGTGGGTTTCGAATAACCAACTGGGATCCGACTCCATATCGCATCGAAATTCAAATGCCGTTTATAGTCAAGGGTTTTCATATTTATACAACAGTATATTCATCACAGATATAACAACTCAGCATTACATAACATCACATCACATATCAAATATATCAATCCATCACACAGCATTCAATAGAATATAGTCATCCATAAGTAAAGTCAATTAAAATGTCTGATTAATCTAAACCAGAACCATTTCCCTATGGATAATTCCTAATCAAGGTTAATTAATAATTAATTAATTACAAACATTTAATTAATTATTCTTTAATTCATCAATTAATTACCCCTTAATTAATAGTTAATCCTTAATTAATTATTCTTAATTTAATTACCCTAATTAATTAACCACATTAATTAATTATTTTTTAAAGTAATTAACCCTTAATATTTGATTAATCAATCTTTAATCTTTAATTATCTACTCCTAATTACTTTCACTAAGTAACTATTATTTTTATTTAATCATTCATTAATTACTTGATCAATTAACTTGAATTATTAATTAATTACTTTAATTACATTAATTTCTTTCATTATGTAATTCACTTCAAATAATAATAATTTCTCTTTAACAAATATGTTAACTTAAACTTTGAAAGTTACCTAACCATTTTAAAACATCCTTTATAAAAATCAACTTCTTTATATATATTATTAAGAAGATAACTTTCAAATTAAAGTTAATTTATTTTAAACCATTTAAAATTAGGTTAATTAAAACAATTTATTTAAAACCCTCCTTAACTTATTTTAAAACTTAGGAAACGATAAATATTGAAAGAAAATTAATTTAACAAATTTTATTTTCAAAAAAAACTTGAATTTCCTTTAAACTTCAAATTGTTTACATACTGACTCGAGACCCGCTTCGAGTCATACCCGAGAATATCGCACGTCTCCTTCGAGTTTTGACAAGAATCAACCCGAGCGCCCCAGATTTCAACCTAAAAAATTTCTAAGTGTTTGACTCTCGCACCAACATCCTACTTCGAGTTAAAATTCGAGCTAATCGTAGACTTCCCGAGACACGCTTCGAGTTTCCCTTTTCTTCCCTAAGCTTCGCTTAACCCAGATACGCATGAGAACGAACGTGCACGTGTACAGATGAATCTCATCACTTTGACCATTGTCGTAGCCTCTAACATGTCAACGATGATCGCCACTGCCCCAAACAATCATCCAGTTCGATCGAATTCATCTGGAGTGAAAATCGAGTATCTCGAACCAAAGGCTGGAACCAAACCAATCGGAAAACCCACCATAGCCCTCGCCACTGACCACCGGAGGTCACGTGACTTCGACCCAAACTTCGCCACACCCCGATGCGTCGTTTCCCCCCAGTCCGGTCTACCCCGATCCACTAATGCCCTCAAAATCAATTCGAGAATGACGTTGATACAACTATGCCCTTAAACCCTATTTCATCAAACCCAAAATTATCAGATTATCCAAAAAAAATCGTACTATTTTTCTAATGATCTACGACACATCATCCTTCTTTGACATCAAGCTCGACGCTCGATTGTTTTTTGATCGTCAGAAATTGATGGTTTTATCGATTCTGTTCAACTCTAAATTACTCAATAAATACGATACTAAAAATTTCAATTCTTTTTCTAAAATTCATAATTTATGAACATGAACAAGTTGATGTAGGTAAATCAACAAAACATGGTACTTGAATTTTAATATGTTTTTAAGTTTTACTGCTAATCTTCTTCCTAGACCAAATTATCTTCAAATTTAACTTAAAATATTTTTTGAACTTAGATATTGATTTCATAAACATATTTTGATTATATTTTTAAGCCTAAAAAGGATCAGGGAAAAACTTGTGAATTTTGAAACAGGTTTAGAAGCTTGAAAACTAGGAACAGAGGCAAATTGCCTATTCTCAGGCATGTACAGTCATGTTTACATGCATATACACACAAACAAATTACAACATTATTCATCTCATTCATCATCACTGAGCACAATCAAGATAAAAGATTGGGTTTTTAAAGAGAGTTTCTCACTTGAAACTTTTAATAGAGAAGAGCAGTTGTTGTTTTAATGCTTTGCTTGTTTCTGTTTTATTTTTCTCTTGATTTTTTTCATGAACCTCCTATATTTTGAGTTGCCTTGCTTTTGAATCTTCCTGACTTGAAATTGTTTGCTTGATATTTTTTTATGCTGAACGAACTGGAATAGGGAGATGAACACATACATATAGAGAGAACGGTTTGTATAAGGGGAAGGTTTTAACTGGTTAAACTTCTTTTGTTTGAACAGATTTTTTTCTTTCTTGCTTTGACTAAAGATTTTCTTTTTATAAACTGAAATGACTCTTACATATTTCGGCTGAGATGATTTTCATTTGTGCTTGAGAAGAAAGCATTTAATGCAACGTTTCCCATTTTGTCTACATATATTCCTATTTGCATTTTGTATGTACATTCTTGTTTTGTAGATTTTAGCAAAGTTGGATTGCAAATGCAACTGCGCTCAGATGCAATTGCAACATAGCTTAGTTGCATTTGTAACGGAGAATAGTGTAAATGAGCGTTGCCCAGTTGCATTTTCGAGCTGATATGAGTTGATCGATTGCATTTTACAACTGAAGTACAATGCTCAGCTGTATTTTGCAACCAAGCATAATGCTCAGTGGAACATGCAATTGAGCGCTGGGCCCTGTTGCAAATGCAAATGAGCGGTGTCTAATTCAATATGCAACTGACAACACTACTTAGTTTCTGCTGTAAATAGGCACATTGCTCACTTGCAGATATGCTTAAATTTAAAATATAATTTGCCTTTGGCATGATGCCAAACAATGTAGAATGCAGTAAGCTATTGTAGATGGATGGATGTCAACTGCATAAGCTCGGTAACATGCATGCAACATAAGGTAAGTAAAGATGAGTGTGGTAATAAATTCATCAACCCTGATGGAAGCTTATGTTTAATATATACATTATTAAATAAATTGGACAAAGTAGTAAAATATATAATACTGCATTTTTACCGAGTTGAGGATGGTAAGCATGTCTTCAACCTTATGGCCGAGCAGTCATTCGGTTTCCTTGTCAAAAGCCGTGATAGTAGTGGACATAGAGGAGTCCAATATGTCCACATTTAAATAATGCCTATAGAACACAATTTTAAAGGTGGTAGTTAGTATATCCCAAAAAATGGAATAAAGAATCAGTGGAATGTTACATGTTTATGAGATTTACAGCCATTCGATGGCATCCGGAGCAAAAATTGTCCCCCGAAAGTGAACCATTGATTTACAAAACGCACATGAAAGATAGCTTTGAGTAGAACTTTTTAGTTTCACAATGGTTGCGGGTATGACATATATTTTACACTAAATAAAAGTATTGTTTAAATCAACAATTAACTACAGAAGTGAAAATAGTTTAGTTTCAAAATGCAAAATTTGAATATAAATACTGCAATCAGGTTAGAGTTGAATATATTTTTTAATATCGGAGAGTACACAGAACATTGCGTAGCATAAAGCAAATGAAAAAAAGTAGTGAACCGGTAAAAGGGTAGGTACGCTGACATAGAAACCTTATACATTTGCGGAATCTAGGTGTAAGCCAACGTACCCAACAGTTTGTTGTCCTAACATCGTTCAGAAGTTGTGCAATTGTAGAATCAATCCTTTCTAATATGCCTTCATATTGGTTGGATCTATGCAGTGTAAAAAACCAAAGGCAAATAGCATCAGACATTTAAAAATACAACCAGTATATAATGACAACATACCTGGTTTTAACGTCATGTAGTTTCGGAAAATAAATGTCCAGATAAATCTTTTGTCGCTTTGGTAAAGCTGAAGGTAAATGAACCTAAGAAAGTAAAATATAAATTAGAGGACAATTTTATATGTTGAGGGAGAGCAAGTACGTGGAATAACAGCCTATGGCCATATGTTGAGACTGTCGTAAGGTGAAAACAATCGTTGGCGATTTCTCAAACTTGTCTACAACGGATTCGTCTACTAAATCCCTTTGGCTCGTCCATAGTGACACAACAGTTGTATTTCTACTGTGTGAGAAAGAAAATTAAAAGAGGAGTTGATTAATTGCATACAAAAATTGGGTAAACCTTGCAACACCTATTGCTTTCGAGGTGCAACTCTCACTTTATTGATTGGGTTCCATTCTTAATGGTTATACTGAATATATTAGTTACAGCATGTAATATACCATCAAAATCTGTATCAAGTCATGCGTTTAAGACGTGAATACTTGTATTTAGATTGTTGGAAAAAGGTGATTTAAATGTACGAGGGAAAAAGTACCGGTAAGGTTATCTATCCGGCACAGTCAGCTTAGAAGAGTGCTTTCATCAGCGAAGCCAAACTTGTACCTTGGTATATTTTTCTAGTGCATCAGTTACCTTGATTGCTCGAGTATCAGTTCTTAGAACTATTATCCAACCATCGTGTACAGTTTTGTATGTTGTTTCAGAATTTTGTACATTAAACCTTGTCACATCATACATCGAAGGTTTCTCAAACGCATTTTCAAACTGGCGCAGAATATGCTTTCGGACTATTGCCACTTTCTCATTTCCGTGTCACACAGAAGATTGACTTTGCTTATCAGGAATGCAGTGGAAGCATTCTTAAACAATTTGAGATTAAATATCTACAAAAACCTTTTATTTTGACACCTGATTAGAAGCAATCTTTTATCTCCACCGCTTATTGAACTAATCTTATTTTCTGTTCTTGGCTTAGAAAGATATATCCGTTTAGTCAATGCTAAATGATAACTCAGCTTATAAACGTACTTTCCTATCGCTATTTTTATGTACAGCCTTAAATTAATATATGCCTTTACTAAGTAAGTAAACTGGAATGAAACATTAACTTATAATGTGTGAAATAGCATTACTGCGTTGAAAAAGACTGTAATTTTAATGTTAGCTTTATATAACAAGTTCCCACAAATTGTGTACGACTGCTAAGATTGGGCAGCAAAAATAACGTAATTCAAGTAAAGTAAGGCAACGTATACCCGCATTTAAAAAAAGAAAAACATGGACAGTTATATCATGAGATATACGCTAAATATTTCATTATTGCAGAACCTAGGTTCACAAATTAAATAAGTTCACATGCTACTAAGTATACATATTAGTACCGATGCACGCACGCGGTTTATGAGAAGTAACTTTACTAGTATAACCACACAACGGTGGAGAAACCGACCGTTCGATTGTATAACTTTGATAAGAAATATACATTAAATTTTTTTGTTAATATCACTTAAACATTAAGTGATAATATGTTGGAAAAGAACTAATTGAGATTTGAATATGAAAATATGAATTTCAAATTTAAATATTAATCAAAGCATTCAAAATTGTCGATTTGAAATTGAAATTTTAGAATTTGAAAATCATAATAGATTTGAATTTGGAATCTTTAATACGCGAAATAAAAAGAGGAAGTTTAGGGAAACCGCGATTAGACAAGATCCACGTTTTTAGCGCGATGAGACAAGATTCATGTTTTTAGGGAAATCCCGATGAAACAAGATCCACGTTTTTTTGGCTTCAGAAAAATTGATTTTGGTCAGCAACAGTAAGCAAACGTCCCTAACGGTCGGTTTGATTAAAGCAATCATCATAATAAACCTAAGTATAATTCTCATACACACTTTCATTTTCAAAGTTCTCATACAAATCATAGACTAATATTTATTCTCTTTAGGAAAAAAATTTACAACCCCTGACTCATCACCATTAGAACATAGCACACCTCGAAGTCAACAAACTGCATGTTCAATGTGTAAGCTTCCTTTGCTCCCTGACTAATCAATTTCCACAACATAGTCGCCCTTACTCAAATAGTATTCCAATTGGTACCAAATACCAATTTTGAAAGTAGCAGGTTATCACAATTCATGATATGAAGCAGACTGGAACATGGTTGATAAGTTAGTACAAATACTTTGAAATAGAGAAGGCTGAGTGCAGAGCGGGTTAATAAAGAGAAACTGTTACAGCAAACGTGGAGAAGTTTCCACAACAAACGTGCACGTACATTCTCTCTCCCATTTTCTGCACCACTAAATATATTATTTACAAAGTAAGTTCTGAGAAGCCAACCGTCCAAAAATAAACAGAGTAAATAGTTAGCAGTTGAGTGTTGCAATGTTAGTCGGTGAAAACAAAACATTTTTACATCTATTCAACCACCTGGAGAATGAAATCATTACTTTATGAGAATAGTATCACAATGCTTTTAATGCAAGTACACACAAAAAGAAGGAAAAAATATACGTGGATATAGCAAGTCGGCCGAACATCTGCTCTGTTTTACTGACATACGGCGGAATGATGTTCGTAACTTCAACATAACAAATTAAATTTTTTAGTGCTTTATAGACACTTATGTTGATTTAACATCTTGTCAGGGATATGCTCTATCATCACTCTAATACGTCCACGCAAAAAAAGAGAAAAAATGTATTGGAAATTTCAAAATAGTTTCGGGTTTGGGTTTGTTTTTGAAGAGGGAAGAAGCGGAAAAGGAAAGAAGAAAAGAGGATGAATAGTAGCACATCTAGAAAATTAAGAGAATGTATTAATTTATATATATGCATTTCTCTAAGGAAGGTAGGGCCCTTTGGACACCCAAAGCTTTGCTTTGATGTGAGAAGGAAAGTTATGCATCACAACCACATGCGCGTAGTGCCGGCCCACAACTTTTTGTTGCCCTAAGCAAATTTCATTTCAATCGCTTACCAGAATGTCAAAGAACATCAATAATACTCATATTTTGAATAAATAACTAATAGTAATATTATAAGATGCAAGATCTAGAGCCTAGACATTGCAGTACAGTTTAAATATCCATATCTGTACTATGCTAGACTAAAAACTCTTTTAGAATAACATAAATATAGGTTTTCATTGTGCTACATCACTTTATTGCTGCCCTTGTTATATGTGTTGCCCTAGGCATTAGTCTTGTTTGCCTTGCCTTGGTGCCGGCTCTGCATGCGCGCGCCGCCGCCTCCGTCCGTCCTTCCGACCGACCGAATCGGATTTGGGTCT
This sequence comes from Allium cepa, assembly GCA_030765085.1. Lineage (NCBI taxonomy): Eukaryota > Viridiplantae > Streptophyta > Magnoliopsida > Asparagales > Amaryllidaceae > Allium > Allium cepa. Next base: position 183,720,880 of record CM060940.1, read on the forward strand.
AAAATGACGAATTAATTTTTGTTAACAGGTCAGATCCAGAATTTGAGTTTGAACGGATATTTTTCACGGGTCATTTGAATGAAGAGATGCAACCGTTTAGTAACAGTTTTAAACCGTTGCGAAAAGACACGATCGTTTGTAATAGTTTTGCACTGTTTGAAAGGATACGACGCTTGACGAATGAACACTTCCTCACTACTATAAATAGTGACGCCCAGGAACCATCACAAAAGAACAATCTCTTTTCTTGAAACCTCCTTCTTCTTCATCTAGATCTGCGACGTCCAGAATGTGTTGTAGAATACTGCCTTACCACCATGGTTTGCGACGCCTGTAGGGTGTTGCAAACGCAGAAACGTTGTAGATCATTTTTTTCTTCTTCATTCTATTCGCTACTAAATTGCATCATCAGAAACTAAATTTTAATGTTCTTGGTCGGATCAAAATCATACAAGTTTTGAATCTAATTACGCTGTTTCAAGACTTCATTGAATGCTGAAGTCGATAGTTCAATAACCCGTTTGTACCTGTTGGGTTGAACAATTGTCTAAAAGAATCTACAGTATATATCCTTGAAGTTAGAAGCACAACGGTTATAATCTTCATCTTTCTCGAATCATCGATACAAATATCCAACAATTTTTAGACAATAGCTTCAACTATGGATGGTTCGAGTTCTATCAATCTCAATGCTCTTCAAGTTATCAATCAGCATTTGACGCGATTTGAGCAGTTTGATGGTGAAAACTTCACTCGTTGGCAAGAGACGATGAAATTATTTTTGATCACGGTCAAATTATTCTATATTCTTGAAGATAACTTGGAGGAAATATCAGAGGAAACTGATAAAGATATAGACGAAGTGAATGCAAAACATCCAAAGCGCAAAGAGGATGATTTTTTATGCAGAAGGCACATTCTGAATGCATTGTCTGCTCCTGCCTACAATGCACATAGGACTTTGGAAACTGCAAAGGCACTATGGGCTGCACTAGAAAGCAAAATATCGCATATCCGAGGCAAGTAACAGAAAATTCCTTATTTGCAATTTTATGGATTTCAAAATGGATGTCAATAAGTCCATAGTTGGACAAGTAAGCGAAATTCTACTGTTAGTGAATCAACTTAAGGATGCTGGAATAAATCTTCCCGAATCTTCTGTTGCATGAGTTATAATTTCAAGACTTCCTAATTCTTAGAATGATTATAAGAAAAAAAATCAAAACATGCGAAAACGGGTTATAATTTAGACGATTTACAACATCATCTTCGTATTGAAGAGGATTCTTGTAAACGCGAACTAGATGATAATCCGCAAACTGAGTCTCATCTAAGGCAAGTAATGTTCAAATTGCTGACAAGATAAATCCTAAGAATGGGACACAGTTTAAGAAGAAAAATTCCTGCAACAAAAAGAAAGGTACTTGTTTCTACTGTAACAAGCACGACCATTATGCCCGAGACTACCGTCAACGGAAGAAATAACAAAAGGTGAATGTGGTCGAAGACTTGCTTGTGGCTGTAGTGCAAGAGAAGAACTCCGTTATCGAAAGTGATAATGAATGGTGGTTTGATTCTGAAGCAACCATTCAAATTTGCAAAGACCATAATCTGTTTAAAACTTACGAAGAAAATAATGGAGAAGCCGACAAGGTTACTGGAGCAAATAAGGTTCCAAGCAAAGTTTTGAGAAAAGGCACTATATAACTTACATTTACTTCTGTAAAAGTTATTGCATTAGTTAATGTATTTTATGTACCTGATATGTGTAAGAATTTGGTCTCTGGATACCTTCTTAACAAAGGAGAATTCAAGATGGTGTATGAGTCTGATAAGTTAGTGTTGTCCAAGAACGGCAAATTCATTGGACATGGATACTCTTGTAATGGCATGCTTAAGTTGAATCTAATAAAAAAATCTTCTATTTATATTGTTGGTTCTATTAGTTTATGGCATGGTAGATTAGGACATGTTAATTATAATTCCATTAAAAATATGCATAATGTAGGATTAATTTCTGATTGTGATTTCGATACTATCTCTAAATGTGAAATATGTTTTCAAGGAAAAATACATCGAAAATCCTTCAAATATGTAGAAAGGAAAACTGGCTTGCTTGATTTAGTATATAGTGATGTGGGTGACTTAAAAAATCATATCACCTATGGTGTTAACCAATACTATATAATATTTATTGATGATTATACTGGATATGCATATGTGTATCTAACGAAAACTAAAGATGAAGCCTTTGATAAATTTAAAATTTACAAAGCAGAGGTCGAAACACAATTAAGAGTTAAAATAAAAGTATTACATTCAGATCGAGGTGGTGAATATTTCTTAAATGAATTCACCTTATTTTGTAAATAACACGGTTTAGTTCACCAATGCATTGTCCCGTATGCACCACAACAAAATGATGTTGCTGGAAGAAAAAATAGAACTTTAGTAGAAATGGTTAATGTCATGCTCATAAGTTCAAAATTACCTTATAACCTATGGAGTGATGTTATGTTATATGCATGTTATATCTTAAATAGAGTACCACTTAAAAAGAATAATGTTTTCCCTTATGAATTATGGTTTAATAGGAAACCTAGTCTTACAAGACTTAAAGTTTGGGGTTGTTTAGCATATGTTAGAAAACCAGATCATAAACGACCAAAGTTAGGAAATATGGCATTTAAATGAGTTTTCATAACATATTCACTTAATAGTATAACTTATAGATTCCTAATTCTTAACACATTAGAAGTTATAGAATCCGTAGATGTAGAATTCTTTGAAAATCAAACTGTTGAGATTCCATTGAGATCATATAGTCCAAAACCTAATCTGATTGATGATATCAATGACGATGACTATGCTTCTGCTCAAAACAGTAGGAAGTAACAGTAACAGATAATAGTACTGAACAAAGGAGAAGTAAAAGAGCAAGATTAGAGAAGGATAATGATCCTGACTTCATTACATATCTTATAGAATGCAGTAATGACGAAGTCCTTAATGTGACTAGATGTGTCATGAACGTCGATGATGACCTCAAAACTTATTCTGGGACTATGAGTTCCAGAGGTTCAATATTCTGGAAAGAAGCTATTAATGATGAAATGAATTCCATATTATTAAACCAAACTTGGGTTTTAACTGATTTACGTCCTGGCGCTAAACCTATAGGATGTAAACGGATATTTAAGAAAAACTTGAATACAAATGGATCCATTGATAAGTTTAAAGCCAGATTAGTTGCTAAGCGATATAAGCAAAGACATTGAGTAGATTATTTTGACACATATGCTCCAGTTGCTTGCATATCTTCTATACGCTGTTTAATAGCACTTGCATCAATTCATAAATTGGTCATACATCAAATGGATGTAAAGATTGCATTTCTAAATGGAGATTTAGAAGAAGAAATACATATGAAACAACCTGAAGGTTTCAAAACCACGGGTCAAGAAAAGAAAGTTTGCAAATTAGTAAAGTCTCTTTATGGTCTGAAGCAAGCTCCCATGCAATGGCATGAGAAGTTTGATAAAATAGCATTGTCATATGGTTTTATTGTTAATGATGCTGATAAATGTATTTATAGCAAATCAGACAACAACGATTATGTTATAATATGTTTATACGTTAATGACATGCTACTATTTGGTTTCAATATATCTTGTGTGAATGAAACTAAGAAGTTTCTATCTTCTAAATTTGATATGAAAGATCTCGGAGAAGCTGACTAATTCTGGGAATTAAAATTATTAGGAAAGAGGGGGAATTATTTCTAACACAATCTCATTACATTGAGAAGTTCCTCCGAAAATATGGTCATTATAATGACAAACCAGCACCTACTCCTTTAGATCCTAGTGTTAAATTAGAAAAGAATACTGAACGTACCATTTCTCAACTTGAGTATTCTAGTATTATTAGGAGTCTTGTGTATGCTATGCATTGAACTAGACCAGACATAGCACACGCTATAAGCATGTTATGTCGATTTACGAGTAATCCAGGTTTCGAACATTGGAAAGCTATTTCTAGAGTTTTAACTTATTTGAAAGGAACCGTTATCTATGGTTTATCTTATAAAGGATTTCCTGCTGTAATAGAAGGATATAGTGATGCAACCTTGAACAATGTTGAATCAAAATCCAAGTCTACGACTGGATGGATCTTTACATTAGGAGGTGCTGCTGTATCTTGGGTTTCCAAGAAACAGACCTATATATCTAACTCAACAATGTTGTCAGAGTTGATTGCATTAGCAGATGTTAGTAAGGAAGTGGAATGACTTAGGAATTTATTAACAGAAATCCCATTATGGAAGAAGCCATCTCCAGCTGTCTCGATTAACTATAATAATCAGGCTACAATATACAACGTCTCTAATAAGACATATAATGGGAAGTCTAGATATGTGAGTCTAAGACATCAAATGATAGGACAGTTACTCAAAAGTGGAGTAATAACCGTTGATTACATGGAAACAAAGAAAAACTTAGCTGATCCACTCACAAAGAGTCTTACAAAGACAATGGTTTTTATAAAATCAAAGGAAATGAGACTAAGGTCTGTGAATGAAGGTTAATCATACTTAACAGAAATCCAACTTATGTTTTGTAAAGGATAGACAAAGTTCAATGGATCCAACAAGTTAAGAGAATGATTATGGAACACTAAATCAATAATTCCATAATATTTAGTGTTGGATTCTGCAAGAACAAATGATGGATAATATATCCCTAATAAGTCTAGTTACCTTAAAAAAGGTGTATCGCAGAAACACCTTAAGAGACTTACCTATATGAGTATAGAAATCAGGCCATTTCTTAAGAAAATAAGACCGCTTTCTAAAGTAGACTCATGAAATCAGGATTTAAGCATGTAACGACCCGTCTTTTTGGACAGTTTAAACCGACGATCAAATACACATGTCGATTCCAAACCATTCAAAAGGGCAGATGGTTATTGGGGTAAATAAGAAAAGAAAAGAAAGAGAAATAAAGGAAATGAAACAACACAGAATCTAGCAGCGGAACGATAAAATATAATAGTAAAATAAACAGTTCATGAAGCTGTTTACTATACTTTGACAATTATTTATACAATATTTATCAGAGTTATACATATACAACAGAACAATTAAAATAATGCAGCAGACAACATGATGCAAATATAATAATAGCAATAGTATACCAAATCTTCGTCTTCGTTCTCCAGAATAGATCTTCAAGAAGCTGAAAACTCAGGTCTGACCCGAGCGTAATGAAAAGACAAAACACTCGAGTCAGGACTAAAATATCCTCATGTAAGTTAAATCAATCGTAAATAAATATGAGTGTAACGGCGTCAGAGATGTTTACGGGGTTTGACATCTCATATCCGGTGTCAACGTGCGTGCAATAACTTAAGAGATGCTACGGGATTTTCCATCTCTTAAGGATCCGTTAAACTATCTACTATGTAGTAATATACGCTAAGTAGATAATGCCTATCAGTAATATAAAGTATCAAAATAGCGTTAAGGTGTTACCATAATCCCCATTAACACATTTTTATAATGCCATAGTCTATATAGCACCGTAAGCCCCACCGTAAACTGGTGGTTATCAGAGGGTACCCCATAGGTATAACACAAAACATAACGTAGTGGTCGCGAATAGAATAATCAGTATGACAAGGTACATGAGGCGATACCAACTAGGATACTAGTAGTTGCGTGATCCGGACTGATGTTGAGCATAGCCAGCAGCTACCCCAACACCGCGAAACAACACTCCCAAATCAAGGGGTGCACCCAAATCGCATCACAAATGTAATAGATATGGTATCGAAGAAGTGTGTCCACTAGAGGTGGCGAACCTCAATGGCCCGGCGCGGCTTCTGTTTTAGTCATGTCAGGGGTCATCCAATAATCGTTCTCTTTCTTCAGTCAACGCGTTCACCAAACCATCCACTTCATTCTGGATCAACACTCCGCGTATAATAGTTATTAAAGTGGTTTTCGGTATCGACAGAGAGTATGTCCATATTCAATCCCGGTCTCTTTAATAACTACGTATTATTACACCGTTGGCTCTTTTACATTTACAATCGATTCATAATTGATATCAAAATATCATATTCGCTTCAAAAATCAAATCCATTTCAAATATCATCGTATCTATTCAAATGTAAGATTTCGTTTCAAAAATCATTTTTCGCATCAATATCTCATTTCGATTTCAAAATCATTTCGAATTTCAATTTAGGTTGCAACTTCATTTAACCCAATTCGTACTTAAATTCAAGATTTAAATATAAACATTTCACCTTATTGACCAGCTTAGAATTTTTAGAAAATAGTTTTAAGTAGTTTAAAAGTAGTTTTAAATAATTAAAATAGTTAAAATACTTAAAATCTTAAAATGGATTTGAAATAGATAAATTAGTTTAAAATAATTTAAATTGGGTTAAGTAGATTTAAAATAGATTAAAATAGTTTAAGTATTCAAAAATGGTTTATATAGCAGAGTAATTTGGAAAACAAAATAAAACAGCTTCAAACCAATCCATTTCAATTTATAACTTCCCAATTCAAATCAATTTCAATTTCCATTCTACCGATTCAATTTCGATTTCAATTCAAATCAATGTCAACTTTGACTTCAATTTCTTCAATTTTATATTCACTTTCAATTTATTCAATTTCAATTTATATCGATTTAGAGCTTGGTTTTTCAAAATATCCATTTATAACACTTAACAAAATTATCCATCAATTTTCGAGTTTAAATCCAAATGTCAAATATGATTCAATTCCAAACTCGACTTCAAAATATCATTTTTATATCACTTTTACTTGGTAATATTCAAAGCTCGAATTAAGATTAAATCTTTAAACAAATCAATTTTCGAAATTCAATCAAATCCCAATTTTCTAAATTTCAAAGTCTCGACTTATATTATTTAACAATTTCTTTTAACCAAAATTTATTTCAGCATTCCAAACTCAATTTTCGATAAATTCGATTTTTATAAATTGTTTTCTATTTATAACTTTTAAATCAAAACATTTAAATAAATTTCAAATCGACGATTTTAAAAATTATTAATTTAGCCAATTCGGTGTCCGTATATAATTTTCTATCCTATGGCCAAGTAATTATTTATTTCAATTAAATGTCAAGAATGAATATATATCACTTAAATCAATCATATTGTCATATGTATGCATAACTGGTTATATATAAGCAATAAACATCCAAACATTTAAATATCAACCAATAACATCCATCCAAATACATCATCCAATAGACAATACAATTCATGGCAATTTCATGGTTATCAATGTCAGGTAATTTAATCGCAATTCAATTTTTATTTCAATTTAACTGTTCAATTAAATTTTCAACGGTTAATTCAAATAACAATCTATATGACAACTAAATTTATCAAACAACGACAAATAAAAATCATAACACTTCATAATATCAAATTTAACTAGCATAAAGATATTTAGTACGTTGTGAGCGTTATAAAACACTCACCTTGATTTTCCGTTGTCACCGAGATGTTCCGGTTTGGAACTAAACCGGACGACTTCCAATTTTAGCTCAAATTTCAACTATCTCCAAATTCATCCAAACCAATTTCATTTCGAAGCTCTTGTCATCACGAACGCAACGCAAAAAGTCTCGTCTCAATCGGACCTCGCATGAGAGAGTTATGCATTTTATAAGTCATCGATATTTAAATTTATAAAACAAGTTAATTTCCTTTCTAAACAAAATATTCATTACCCAAAAGGCCCGACCCACAGAACTTCAATGTAACAACCCGATATTTTCAACCATTCGCATCCGCACATGTCGGACTTGAATTGCTCAAAATACCGCGTTGTAAATAAATTTGGAGCAAATGAAATACAATCACAGAATCACAGACACAGAAATATCAGAATAACTCGCAGCGGAAATAAAATACATAGTAGTTCATGAAGCTACTACGACAGAGTCTCAAACCAAATACATAATACAGTCTGAAAACAACATAATAGAAATCCCAATTACATAGAAGTTCACTAATACGTGAGATAAACTAGAACAGCTGAAACAGAGAGTAGATATAAATGTAGATAAGCAGAAACTCCAGCAAAGACCAGCTCCAGAAAGAGAATCCAAAGCTGTGAATACTCAGGCTTACCCGAGCGTAAAGTAAAACACAAAACACTCGAGTCGGGACAATATATACTTATATAATGTAAACCAACTCAAGTGAACTGTAGTAGAAGTACACAATAACTTAAAGGATGCTTGGGATCGCCCATCCTTTAAGAATCAGTTAAACATAAATTTTACATCCCGTGGTTAAAATTTCAAAATGGTATTTTATACTTCAAAATCAAATATCATTTCAAAATTCAATATCATTCAAAATCCATTTCAAAATATCAAAAATATAATATCTTCCAAACCACATTCATTTTTATTTAATTTAAATACCATTACAAAACACATTTCAAAATAGTTTATATTTCAAAACAAATTACTTCATTTAAATCATAAAAATGAAGTTATTATATTTAATGATTAAATTATTAAATTTACAAAATTTTAGTCTTTCAAAATTCATTTATCCACTTAATTTATTAAAACAGATGAAAATTCAACTTTAGCAGCATTTAGAAATTGCTACGGAAAGTTACATTCAAAACAGTTCAATTTAATAAAAGATAGCATTTAAAAAGGTTGTAATAGGGTTACATTAGTTTAAAATAAAATTTAGTTAAATTCAATAATTATAGCATTTACAAAAATGCTATAATAACCTTTAATTAAACTTAGCCATTTGGTTCATTATTATCAACTACACCATTTACAAATGCTGTATTATCATTTACATTAGAATTAATAGCATTTTAGAAATGCAGTTAATTAACTTCAAGTATTCAATATAATTTCACAAACAATTATATTTTTATTTAAATCATTTTTAGCTTATAAAATCATATAATTTCACTTTTAAAACAGTCATTCAAATACCCTTATATTCATGATTTTATAAAGTTAAATCTCCATTCAAAAATCAAAATTTAATAATAATTCACTTATTAAATTCCAACATTAAATTTTAAATTCATTATATTAAATTTAACTTAACATTTAAGTTTAAAATTTTCAAATATAACTTAATTTCATTTTTTTACTTACTTAACTTAAAATTCACCTTTAAGCCAAATTCACAAATTTCCAATTTTAGTTATATTTCCAAATTTCAACCTAAATATTCATTCATTTCACATTTTAACTTTATTCAAAAATCATTGATATATTATAAAATCATTTTAAATTCATTTAATTCAAAATATCATAAATTTATCATATTTTCATATTTAATTTAAATTCCATTTATCTCCAAATTCTAGTTTCCAAAATAACTTACATTTCAGATTTTCTAACTTTACCATTTATTTATTTCACTTATAAATTTTCAGAAAATCAATAATGCTTTACAAAAATCGTTTTTAATCAAATTTAAATCAAAATATTATAATATTTACATTTCTAAAATAATTTAAAATTTTTAGAAAAACATATTTTAAGAACGGGTCTGTATTTCATTTTCTAGCCTAGATGAAGTGATACGGGAAATGTATCATTTCAACCCGTAATTTACAAAGAAAACCCGGGTTCGATCATTTCAAACCCGCAATCCCAAGTAAAAGAAAATAATTGAAAATCATTCAGGCCTATCATTTCAGCCCATAACGATTTTCTCCTATTCTAAAGTCCGTTCGGGTCTGTATCATTTCAACCCATAGTGATTCTAGTCTACAGGGAACTTGCAGTGTGATAAACTGATGAAAATAATAGAATAGCATGAAATAACAGTAACATATGGTATAACAAGTGTAAATATAGGTGTGAACTTCATATGAATATAATATAGCAGTTATAACAGGATGATATGCATATACAGATTCAGGTGATGTCAGTTTATCACTATATAAGTACATATTAGTCTGGTGAGATTTACTCACTGTTTTGAGCTGATGACACAACGAAGAATTGCACAACGGGATCTACACAAGCACAAAAGCACGATACAGATACGAAATGGAGGAGCCAAGGATTAATTCCCTTGAATACAAATCAAACAAACAATATAACAATTATAAGGTTTCAGACCAAAAATACGATAAACGATGCTAGAAATTAAGGAACAACAATTAATCAAACACTTGCACTTGCTTCCACCATCACTATGCTCAGCCTATAGGGTGATAAGGTACTGCCATGGGGTGTATTTGGTCAGGTATGGGTCATATATGGTTGGCCTAGCAAGGGTAGTGAAGGTATGGAAGTTGCTATGTATGAAAATACAAGTACAAGGCAAACAAGTGGATTTTTGTGCAATTTCAAGCATCGGGCAAGGCTACAAATGGCATGGCCAGACCTGCTGGAGGCTAGGAGATGGTATGGCAGTGGTTTTGGTTCAGGTATGAGCTGGAGAAGGTGGTGCAAAGGCCGGCTAAGGGTGTGGTGAAGTGGTGGAAGTTACAAGGTGTGAATACAAAGGGTTTAAGGCAAATAAGTGGCTTTTGTGCAACCATGGCTCAACCAAAGGACCATTGGGCTCGGCCCCTACAAGGTAAATGTCAGGTGGGGTCTGGAGTGTTGGCCAAAGGTGGTGGAGGGACTGGTGGTGGCGGCCAAGGAGGTGGTTTAGGTGAAAAATGAAGGGTATGTGCATAAATGGTTCGGCTAGGCTGAACAAGTGGAGTGTTTGCATAAACTTTGGTGGATCTAGTCATAGATGACCATGGCATGGCTTGGTCAGTGGGCTGGAGGAGATGGTGACCTGATGTGGTGATGGTGGAGGCGGCTATGGTGGTGGAGGAGCAAGGCCGAACCTATGATGAAGAAGAACAAGTGCAAAAACCATGAATTCAAGCATAAACAAATGGAAAAATGAAATAAAGTTTACCAAACTTTCTTCAAAAGCTATGGCCGAATTTTTTTGAGGAAATGAGAGAAAAAATAAAGTACGTGAATGAGAAATGAGGGTGGCAGCTGAAAGAATGAAGAGATATGGCCATTTGAGTGAAAAGAAACGTTAAAATGTGAAAAGGTGGGAAAATCAAAATCCATAGGAAACAAAAGGTCACAAACCCTTTCAATTTACCTTTTATTATTTATATAGATTTATGTAGCTGAAATAATAATAATATCAGATAATATTTCGAAATTTTCAACCAATATACAAATATATATAATATTTATCCATTATGTAAAGTAAAATTAAGGAAAATAGTTAAAACAGTGAACTAGACTAGCAAAATTTGAAGTTAAATGAAATAATTTTTAGAAAATTCATATAAGCTTGTAAAGTATTTTTAAACATAAATAATAACATAAAATACAAATATATTCACAAAATAAATATTTAAAATTTAATTTAAATATAAAATTATAATGCAGAAAATGGGAAAACAGCCCTTAAAAATAGGAAATCAACACAGTAATTTTTCGAAAAATTCTATTATTATTTTAAAAATATTTAGAGATGAATTTTCACAAATAAAACAAATTTAAAATAAAATAAAGAAATTTAAAAATGAAGAAAATGGCAGAAAATTAGAAAACAACCTTTAAAAATAGGAAATAAATACAGTAAATTTTGGAAAAATTATATTATCATTTTAAAAATGTTTAGAAATGATATCACACAAATAAAAAAAAATTAAAATAATTTCAAAATGAAATAAAGTCAAATTTAAATATATAGTCAAAATCTAGGGTTGTTACACTCTCCCCCACTCAAATCTTTTCGTCCTCGAAAAGGAAGGAAGCGGAGAAACAACAAGAAAGAGCAATAGGTTGGAATGCATCCCCGAAAGAAGGTAGGGAAAAAAAGATAGCTAGGTGGTAAAGCAGGTTGAAAGACAAGGATGAACCATTATCTGAACCATTATACATTTCAAATTTTTTTTTATGATGAATAGTCATTTGATTCAAATCTGATGGTTCAAAGTAAACAATATTTAAAACATTTTAAATTTTTAGAAGGGAAAATAACTGATCAAAATATTCTTTATATAGTACTTTATCAAAATACTTTTATAACTCGATGTCATAACAAGTTTACTTTCGTTCCTGCAGACTCTGGCTATGCGTTGATCAGGCGCAAAGCTAGAATTCTCCAAGTACTTAGTATACTTGTTTCAACACCCAGTGAAAATAATGAAAACACTTTTAAAAACAGATATGGAAAGTACAATCCAAACAAATCAACCAAACCAAAACAGTTGTCTAACCATGGATCGCAGATACACAATGGTTACGCTTGGATCCCCCAGGAAACAATCCGTATCCGTAAGCTTTCTCAGCCCTGCGAGTTACGCCATGATGACGAGTAGAATGCAGGATACACAATGGTTACGCCTGGATCCCCCAGGAAACAATCCGTACCCCTAGGCAAGACTCAGCCAGGCACTTGCGCTACTCTTCGCGACCTACACAGATTGCAGGATACACAATGGTTACGCCTGGATCCCCCAGGAAACATTCCGTACCCCTAGGCAAGACTCAGCCAGGCAGTTGCGCTATGTAGTCGCGACATAAGACCACGGGGATCGCCGTGGAATTCGATGGACACTCAAGTATCATATCCGGAAAACCCAAATCAAAGAGAGAGAATAATATCGATAGAATGAATCCACAGTGTGGCCACAAAGCGGATATCAAGCAGAAGGCACTTTCCATATCTTTACTTCGAAAATATGTATCATATAGTACCTTCCAAAATCACTTTCAAATATCATACTTATATAAAGTCCATTATATATAAGATTTCATTTCAAATCAAATACTTTTCAAAATACTAGTATATCAAATCACACTTATATAGATTTCGATTATATAAGATTTCACTTTTCAAAATTGGGTACCCTTTCAAATCAACAGTTCCAATTCAACAATTTACTTATACAAATCATATTTATATAAGTTCGATAGCTCCCAAATCAAGTATTTAATAAAACAAGGTTCTAAATTTCAAACCATTTCGATATCAAATAAATTTTAAAATCATATATGATGTCACCAAATCATTTCTTTCAAGTTATACATATTCAATTTCAAAATTTCTTAAAACAATAGGTTTAGAAAATAATCCAAATTTCCAAATCAACAAAATTTAGGTCAAATAAATTCATTTCCATTTCAAACATGTATTCACTTCAAAAGTCATAATACTTTCAAAGTTATGAATCTTTCGAAACTAAAATACTTGAAATCATTACACTTTGAAAATCATAACATTTAGACATCATACATTTGAAATCATAAAACATGCCCTTAATTCTTTTCATTTCAATTTTTTTCAATTAAACCAAAATCTAAAATTTCCAATTTTAATTCAATTCAAACCATCAGTTTCAATTTAGTTTTCCAACAAAACCATTTCAAATATTATCAATTTCAAATACAGATTTGATTTACAAAATAAACTATTAAATCTTAAATATGTTTCAAGGCTTAAATATACCATATTTCAAAACTAAATTTCATAATTTCATATATCCCAAATTTTACTTCATTATTACTTACACATGTCATTATTTCGCAACATTACATTCGATCGCTCGCTTGATCACACAAGTTCGCTTTCGAACTAGTATTGTCCATTCGACTTCCCTAATGCGGACTTCGATATGGTTTCTTGACTAGAAGCCATCAGTCTCCTTGCATAGCCATATACTATGATAGAGAATTCTAGAATCAAGCCCAAAATCCATATCAAATGTTCGCCATCAAGAATCAAATGAAAAATCCTAACATGAAATGGTGTAATTCACCTCGAACTTGTGTACTCAAACTTGGATCAAATTAATTATGCGAATAAAACAACGTACGTACAACTTATGTATCTATTCCAAATTGTTAAATAAATAGTTTTATAAAGATGTTACTAAGTTAAAACATTGAAAACCAAAATTTTCTCAAACATTTGAAGACTAATTTTTATCCAAAACATTTCAAAACTAAATTTCATATTAGTATAATTCAAAATAGTCTTATTTATTTACTTAACAAAACAGTTTCAACTTATAAAAAACCATATTATTTCATACTTGAAACATACAAACTAAACTTATATTCTTTATCAAATACCTTATACCTTTAAAAAAATTTAGAAACCTTGATTTGGAAGTGGTCGAATCTTAAAATAGTCGAAGAAGTCATATTTTCAATCCAAGAGTTGAAAATCAACACTAAATCAGTAAATCAATTTCAAAAGTTAGGTTTCAAAATCTGAAACTCGAGAATTGAACACCGGCTTACTTTAAATCTTTTCAAATATATATATATATGGATCTATCTTTCGAATATCAAACCATACTTCGAAATTTGAAATCAAAATTGGTTTCACAAAATCACTCGCAGAGCAAAGCTACTAGAGTGGCCTCTCTCTCACTCAGAAACTTGAAAATCAATGTCGATGATGCATGCATTCATCATCGAAATTATTTTCCAGCGACATAAGTGAGTTCTGGACTTCAATTAACTTTGAAAAACTTCTTTGAAATTCCTTCGAAATCATTGAAATTCATTCGAATACATTTGAAACATTTCTTATTTGAAAAAAAAAAATCTTTAAATCATATTATTATTATATATTTTCCAAAATCTTAAAACCGATTTCAAAATACCGGAATTCGATTCCTCGAAATTCAAATTCAAAACCCTTCAGTTATAAATCATTTTTGTATAAATCAAGTTCTTATAAAATTTTCAAAATTTCAAATTCTTTCGAAATTTCAAATTTTCATTTTTGAAAGGTATATAATCCTTATCGAAAACATTTCACTTTTATATATAAAAATATGGCCATCCTTAATAATTTCGATGTATGCACAATTTCAAAATACAACCAAACACAAATTTCCAAAGGATGATTCAAGGAAGGATTTCAAACAAACAAAGATTCAAAATTAGAGGAACTCTAATCAAATAGAATTCTAGTTCGAAGATAAACTCAAACGAAGATGAGATAATTTAATTACCAAATAAAGGATAGATAAGCCTATATAAATCGCGGGCGAACTTAACCGGTCACCCGAGACTTTAGGAATATATTCAATACGGAAATCTAAGGCAAATCGACCTTCGATCGCCAGTGAATAGAATCCGGGTAGAGCAGGAGGTAGATAGCATCGACATCCGAGGATACAAAAATCTTCAGTGAATCAATGCCAATTGTAAAGGAGTTTCACCCATTTACAAATCATTCAAAGATTTTACGGAATCATTGCCCTTAGAGAGGTCATTCCAAAGTAGAGTTACGAATGCTCCAAAATTAAAAGGAAAAATGGGGAAAACAAGACTGGATTCCAGAACAAGTGGGAGCGTTCCAAAGTTCAAGAAATCCTAATTGATCAGAATCTTAACCAAGAGATTTCTAACAAGGTGGATACCGAAGAGATGAAGTTTAGAAAATCTTGATTTCGAAGTAAGAACATTTTTATACCAAAATAATCTTTGAAAATCCTTTAAAAATCATTTGGAAATCATTTTATACTTCGAAAATACGTCCTCTCACAAAGAAAGGATTCTGAGATTGATTTCACTCATTCTAGGGTATTTCTACACCATCTCTAATGAGTTTTTGCTCCGCATGCTAAGGTTTGCCTAAAACCAAAGCTCTGATACCAACTGTAACAACCCGATATTTTCAGCCATTCGCATCCGCACATGTCGGACTTGAATTGCTCAAAATACCACGTTGTAAATAAATTTGGAGCAAATGAAATACAATCACAGAATCACAGACACAGAAATATCAGAATAACTCGCAGCGGAAATAAAATACATAGTAGTTCATGAAGCTACTACGGCAGAGTCTCAAACCAAATACATAATACAGTCTGAAAACAACATAATAGAAATCCCAATTACATAGAAGTTCACTAATACATGAGATAAACCAGAACAGCTGAAACAGAGAGTAGATATAAATGTAGATAAGCAGAAACTCCAGCAAAGATCAGCTCCAGAAAGAGAATCCAAAGCTGTGAATACTCAGGCTGACCCGAGCGTAAAGTAAAACACAAAACACTCGAGTCAGGACAATATATACTTATATAATGTAAACCAACTCAAGTGAACTGTAGTAGAAGTACACAATAACTTAAAGGATGCTTGGGATCGCCCATCCTTTAAGAATCAGTTAAACATAAATTTTACATCCCGTGGTTAAAATTCAAAATGGTATTTTATACTTCAAAATCAAATATCATTTCAAAATTCAATATCATTCAAAATCCATTTCAAAATATCAAAAATATAATATCTTCCAAACCACATTCATTTTTATTTAATTTAAATACCATTACAAAACACATTTCAAAATAGTTTATATTTCAAAACAAATTACTTCATTTAAATCATAAAAATGAAGTTATTATATTTAATAATTAAATTATTAAATTTACAAAATTTTAGTCTTTCAAAATTCATTTATTCACTTAATTTATTAAAACAGATGAAAATTCAACTTTCGCAGCATTTAGAAATTGCTACGGAAAGTTACATTCAAAGCAGTTCAATTTAATAAAAGATAGCATTTAAAAAGGTTGTAATAGGGTTACATTAGTTTCAAATAAAACTTAGTTAAATTCAATAATTATAGCATTTACAAAAATGCTATAATAACCTTTAATTAAACTTAGCCATTTGGTTCATTATTATCAACTACACTATTTACAAATGCTGTATTATCATTTACATTAGAATTAATAGCATTTTAGAAATGCAGTTAATTAACTTCAAGTATTCAATATAATTTCACAAACAATTATATTTTTATTTAAATCATTTTTAGCTTATAAAATCATATAATTTCACTTTTAAAACAGTCATTCAAATACCCTTATATTCATGATTTTATAAAGTTAAATCTCCATTCAAAAATCAAAATTTAATAATAATTCACTTATTAAATTCCAACATTAAATTTTAAATTCATTATATTAAATTTAACTTAACATTTAAATTTAAAATTTTCAAATATAACTTAATTTCATTTTTTTACTTACTTAACTTAAAATTCACCTTTAAGCCAAATTCACAAATTTCCAATTTTAGTTATATTTCCAAATTTCAACCTAAATATTCATTCATTTCACATTTTAACTTTATTCAAAAATCATTGATATATTATAAAATCATTTTAAATTCATTTAATTCAAAATATCATAAATTTATCATATTTTCATATTTAATTTAAATTCCATTTATCTCCAATTCTAGTTTCCAAAATAACTTACATTTCAGATTTTCTAACTTTACCATTTATTTATTTCACTTATAAATTTTCAGAAAATCAATAATGCTTTACAAAAATCGTTTTTAATCAAATTTAAATCAAAATATTATAATATTTACATTTCTAAAATAATTTAAAATTTTTAGAAAAACATGTTTTAACAACGGGTCTGTATTTCATTTTCTAGCCTAGATGAAGTGATACGGGAAATATATCATTTCAACCCGTAATTTACAAAGAAAACCCGGGTTCGATCATTTCAAACCCGCAATCCCAAGTAAAAGAAAATAATTGAAAATCATTCAGGCCTATCATTTCAGCCCATAACGATTTTCTCCTATTCTAAAGTCCGTTCGGGTATGTATCATTTCAACCCATAGTGATTCTAGTCTACAGGGAACTTGCAGTGTGATAAACTGATGAAAATAATAGAATAGCATGAAATAACAGTAACATATGGTATAACAACTGTAAATATAGGTGTGAACTTCATATGAATATAATATAGCAGTTATAACAGGATGATATGCATATACAGATTCAGGTGATGTCAGTTTATCACTATATAAGTACATATTAGTCTGGTGAGATTTACTCACTGTTTTGAGCTGATGACACAACGACGAATTGCACAACGGGATCTACACAAGCACAAAAGCACGATACAGATACGAAATGGAGGAGCCAAGGATTAATTCCCTTGAATACAAATCAAACAAACAATATAACAATTATAAGGTTTCAGACCAAAAATACGATAAACGATGCTAGAAATTAAGGAACAACAATTAATCAAACACTTGCACTTGCTTCCACCATCACTATGCTCAGCCTATAGGGTGATAAGGTACTGCCATGGGGTGTATTTGGTCAGGTATGGGTCATATATGGTCGGCCTAGCAAGGGTAGTGAAGGTATGGAAGTTGCTATGTATGAAAATACAAGTACAAGGCAAACAAGTGGATTTTTGTGCAATTTCAAGCATCGGGCAAGGCTACAAATGGCATGGCCAGACCTGCTGGGGGCTAGGAGATGGTGTGGAAGTGGTTTTGGTTTAGGTATGAGCTGGAGAAGGTGGTGCAAAGGCCGGCTAAGGGTGTGGTGAAGTGGTGGAAGTTACAAGGTGTGAATACAAAGAGTTTAAGGCAAATAAGTGGCTTTTGTGCAACCATGGCTCAACCAAAGGACCATTGGGCTCGGCCCCTACAAGGTAAAGGTCAGGTGGGGTCTGGAGTGTTGGCCAAAGGTGGTGGAGGGACTGGTGGTGGCGGCCAAGGAGGTAGTTTAGGTGAAAAATGAAGGGTATGTGCATAAATGGTTCGGCTAGGCTGAACAAGTGGAGTGTTTGCATAAACTTTGGTGGATCTAGTCATAAATGACCATGGCATGGCTTGGTCAGTGGGCTGGAGGAGATGGTGACCTGATGTGGTGATGGTGGAGGCGGCTATGGTGGTGGAGGAGCAAGGCCGAACCTATGATGAAGAAGAACAAGTGCAAAAACCATGAATTCAAGCATAAACAAATGGAAAAAAGAAAAAAAGTTTACCAAACTTTCTTCAAAAGCTATGGCCGAAATTTTTTGGGGAAATGAGAGAAAAAAATAAAGTACGTGAATGAGAAATGAGGGTGGCAGCTGAAAGAATGAAGAGATATGGCCATTTGAGTGAAAAGAAACGTTAAAATGTGAAAAGGTGGGAAAATCAAAAGCCATAGGAAACAAAAGGTCACAAATCCTTTCAATTTACCTTTTATTATTTATATAGATTTATGTAGCTGAAATAATAATAATATCAGATAATATTTCGAAATTTTCAACCAATATACAAATATATATAATATTTATCCATTATGTAAAGTAAAATTAAGGAAAATAGTTAAAACAGTGAACTAGACTAGCAAAATTTGAAGTTAAATGAAATAATTTTTAGAAAATTCATATAAGCTTGTAAAGTATTTTTAAACATAAATAATAACATAAAATACAAATATATTCACAAAATAAATATTTAAAATTTAATTTAAATATAAAATTATAATGTAGAAAATAGCAGAAAATGGGAAAACGGCCCTTAAAAATAGGAAATCAACACAGTAATTTTTCGAAAAATTCTATTATTATTTTAAAAATATTTAGAGATGAATTTTCACAAATAAAACAAATTTAAAATAAAATAAAGAAATTTAAAAATGAAGAAAATGGCAGAAAATTAGAAAACAGCCTTTAAAAATAGGAAATAAATACAGTAAATTTTGGAAAAATTATATTATCATTTTAAAACTGTTTAGAAATGATATCACACAAATAAAAAAAAAATTAAAATAATTTCAAAATGAAATAAAGTCAAATTTAAATATATAGTCAAAATCTAGGGTTGTTACATTCATCCCTCCCAAACTCCTGAAGCCAAATGCCTGCACACGAACAGAGATAAACTCATTCACGCGCGTGCACAAAACCCAGTGATTCAGAGCTCCGGTACTCCGTTCGACATGCCGTCTTCGCCAAACTCCTTCTCTCCGCGTGCTCCACCATCTCGACCACCAAGCTACACGTGCGGCCCCACCTAGGAAGATGCGACCTGGAGCTCCTCACGCACGACGCGAAATGTCGCGCGTCCCAAACCATAGCCGCACACCACCAAAACTTGCTCCGAGATGTTATCTTCGACGACGAGTTCAAATCAAAGCTCCGTTTCGCGAATCGAAGCCTATATCCTCCACGATTTCCAACCCTAGTTCATGCCTATGAACGGCCTCGACCCCAATAGTTGCCGCACCCAGCAACGAGCATACCAAATCGAAGAGAATTCAAAAATAGGATTTTAGGATGAGGTTTGGGATTTTTTCATTGAAAATTTTGCAAGAAATAAATTTTTAAAGTTGGATTTATGTTTTTCTCTGCCTGAAGCTTGCGTGCAGTTGTTAAAAAGGGAAGGAGAGGCTCTTGCGTGTTTGAATGGGTCAAAGGTATAGTGAAAAGATGGGATAGCAGCTGAAAAGGAGATTGACTAATTAAAATATTTATTAAAATTTCTAAATACCTCGATCTACGCAACTCGAATTCTCGAACCCCTATCAGGGCATGCCGCTAGGCGTTCATAATGTTATACCCCTATTCCGGACGCAATGGAAAAGGTTTCGAAAGCTAATTCGATCGTATGTGCGAGTTACGGAAATAAACGATCGATTTTAAATTAAATCGGTTAACTAAATTTCTAGGCGTTTTGGCTCGCCCCGGACAAACGGTAAATCCGAATGACATGAAATTTGAAATCTTACAATAATATCACATTACGGATCCGATGAAACTGGTTTCGTCGAAATCCGAGACTATTTGAAAAACGGCTATTTTATCTCGTCAATTAAATATTAAAATATTCAATTTTCACAAATTTACTTTTAATTCGGTTTTAAACGTTCTACAACATCATTCTAACTTTTTAATATGATAAAATAAAATTTTACAATCATTTTTAATCATATTAAACCCGTTATTCAATTATCCAATAATTCCCAATTTTAAAATCTTATTAACTCTATTATAATCCCAATATAACTTACATTCACTTTGGAAACCAATTTGAATCCTATTAAATCAAATTTCAATTATTCACCCTATTTTCATATATTAAATTTCAATATCAAATTAGTCATATCAAATTCAGAATTTAATTATTCAAACAATAGTAAGATTAAATTTAGTTAAATTTGATTATTCTTAAATCACTATCTTTTGAAATATTCAAAACGAGCTTATAAAATTTAACGAATTCAAATTATAGAACAACCATTCTCATTAAAACAGTCATTCAATTCCCGTTATTAAATTATTCAATAAATTCCAAATATTAAATTTAAACAATTTCGCTTATCCAATAATTCATTATCTTTTGAAATATTGAAATTGAACTTATAAGATTCAACTTTTAAAACCAATTCACAATTTAGAACACTATTTTCGTTTTACAGTTATTCAATTATTCAATAAGTTTTAAATATTAAATTTAAACAATTTACCTGTTCAATATTCAATATTTGATTTTAAATAGATTTTACTTATCAATCAATTACTCTATTATACCCAATGAATTCAATATTTATTATCCTATTCAACTATTGATTGCAAAGGCATTCACTAAGTAGCATTTATTTTTCAATATTTATTACTATTCAAATCTTCGAAACCAATCTATTAAAATTTGTATTTCTACCTAAATAATTCACAATTCTTATCCACTTATTTGCATTGGTTTCAATATATTCCCTTAACCAAGTTATAACATTTGAGTCAATTCAATTAGATTAGAACTCCATTCAATCTATAAATAATTACTTGGATAATTATTGTTGCAACTCATTCCAGTTATTATTATTCCAAACGACTTACGATTTTTTTTTCTAACACTAAATCATGAAATCTTATTAAATTAGCTATTTTAATTATCGAAAATTTACGGGTCGTTACAAAGTACATGGCCATTAATGTGCTGAGCATATAGAACACTCTATATATGAAAATCAGTATGTGTGACTGTTCCGGTACTATCACTAGGGGTACTTGGTTCAAGATACGTTCACCATATACCTCGATAGAACTTTGAATGGTTTACACTAAGTAAAGGTTCAAATCCAAAAGATACCCATCATTTATGTATTGGTTTCCACGATGATTCAAAACTTGATCTTGAAACTACATTGGCTTGATCACACTTGAGTATGTAGGTAGTCACTCTAGTGATGCAGCCGTCTATTTTATTTATTTCACTTATTTTGAAAATGGGGAGAAATTGTTGGAAATTTTCAAAATAGTTTTGGGTTTGAGTTTGTTTTTGAAGAGGTGAAAGAAGTGGAAGAAGAAGAAAGAAGAGGGAATGAATAGTCCCACATCTAGAAAATTAAGATAATGTTTTGATTTATATATGCATTTTTCTAAGGAAGGTTGGGCACTTTGCGTACCCAAATCTTTGCTTTTATGTGAGGAGGAAAGTTATGCACCACCACCACACACGCGCACCGCCGTCGCCGTCCATCCATCCGACCAGACCGGCTTTGGGTTCCGGTCTAAAATGACGAATTAATTTAGTTAACAGGCCGGATCCAGAATTTGAGTTTGAACGGATATTTTTGATGGGTCATTTGAATGAAGAGACGCGACCGTTTAGTAACAGTTTTAAACCATTACGAAAAGACGCATTCGTTTGTAACGGTTTCGGACTGTTGGAAAGGATGCGACGCTTGACGAATGGAGACTTCCTCACTACATAAATAGTGACGCTCAGAAACCATCACAAAAGAACAATTTCATTTCTTGAAACCTCCTATTCTTCATTCAGATCTGCGACGCGCAGAAAGTGTTGCAGAACAATACCTTATCACCACAGTTTGCGATGTCTATAACGTGTTGCAAACGCAGAAATGTTGCAGATTGTTTTTCTTCTTCTTTTTCATTCTATTCTCTACTAAATTGCATTATCAGAAATCAAATTTGAGTGTTCTTGGTCGGATTAAAATCGTACAAGTTTTGAATCTGATTTCGCTGTTTTAAGGTTTCATTGAATCCCTAACTCGATAGTTCAATAGCCCGTTTGTACATGTTGAATTGAACTATTGTCTAATAAAATCTACACAGTAGATCTTTGAAGTCAGAAGTACAGTAGTTATAATCTTCATCTTAAAGGTAGTACTACTCGTAGTAATGAAGTAACAGAACTTATGCACCAGCTGATAATTTTATTCAGCTTGTGATTTCAAATTACGTCTTATATGAAACTGCATGAAATTAATTGGCAATATCTGAACTAATTATGCCAACAGTCATTGATAACTCACACTTAATATACATGTACAAACAGTTACTAAAATAATATACATGTATAAACAACATACGCATGATTTTACATAACAATCATCCTGTTTTATATACACATGTTAACCGTACAATTAATTAGGTGCTTTATGCCTTGATAGAGCGTGGACGAATATTTTTTCCCCCATGGTTTGGTATTTACATGCGATAAAATGCGGATTAAATAACGTCAGACACATGTGCAGTTGTGAGATGATTACCTAGATAGTTAAACAATTAATTATATTATCAATATACACAGATGTATAATGTTCTAAATTCAAAAAGTCGCAGTTAGAAGATGATGCATGTTAGGCGGGTTTTTGCAGTCGTAATAAAGATCAAAATTGACAAACAGTTCAATTTTAGTTAACTAAATTTACACAAAAACAGTTTCTATCTACAACATGCAAGCAATCCGAATAAAATACCTTGGTACTGGTGAACTCATGTGATATGTAGCGCACCATATTTTCTCCGGTCGTTTTACTCTGGCTCTATTACTGCCATACGGAGAGAACATTTTAGTGTTTGTAAATGGAAAAAAGATCACGGTACGGGTCAGAAACCAACTACGTAATAAGATATCATGAAAATATTGTACATTCAAACCGCAATCGATTTTATCAAGGCTTAAAAAGGCAACATATATTAAACTGTACATATGACTTGTTTAAGCGAAGGCTTAATCATATTCAATCAGCCACAGTAATTGTTAACCACTAAGTTCACATTTTTAAAGATAGCTGTTTAAAAAACAAAATAACAAAGTGTTTTGTCAGTAAAGATATGTAGTATGAATAAATGATGTTCGGCTGTTGCAAACTGTGGCAGGAATGCCACGGTATTAACATTATTTTCCGCCGCATCCGTCTCACTGAACTAATTTTTTAAATGGAAAACAGGTGCCCTACAAGCAATGATAAAACGGTAGCTATTTATGCAAAATACTGAAATAAAATTAACAAATAGGGAGCCACAATGTTATTCCTTTTTTTCATTTTTTAACCAGCTAAGTACTACAAAATGTACCTGATCTGGAACAGTAGATGGAAAAGAACTGGAATGTAGGCACTTCCATGCGTGAAACAATGTTAACCGTGTCCAATTTGTTTGACAAGTAAAAAGTACAAAAGAGGTTGAAAAGTGCATTAAAAACACAGTTGTGTCGTGATATGGTTATTTGTGCAATAGTGTTAATAGTTGATTACAAACAAAATTAATCAGCTAAATGTCAGTAACAGATTGGCAAAACTAATATATTTAGATAAAGCCAGAGATAAAGAAATCAAACTTGCATGGAACTTAGCATTGACAACAGTAGAAACTGTCAATGATAAACCTCTACGACCATCCGCTCCTTCTATACCTAGATTATAGGAAGTATGTTGAACATGATGGCATGAGAAATTTTTAGTAGTATAGAAAGTAGTCCGTAAAAAAATTTAAAATGTGGATAAAGAACAACATACCAACAAGATTTCTAAAGACCTCCTTGTAAAAAATATTCTGCATGTATTTCTGAAAACTTGGTTTATTCGTGCCAATAAATATTTTCAACAGTGACATTGATGTTGTCCTAGAAATGGCTACATAGAACAGTCCCTGAGCGAAAACAGGTCTTGGTAAATAAATTCCCACTCGCTCCAAAGTCTGTTTCCGACTTTTGTCAATTGTCATTGCAAAACAAACTTTAACTGGAAATTGACGTCGACGCAGAATAAACGGTCACTTTGTGGCGTTAGATGTTAAAACTATCCTTAGAAGCAATACTTTCCTACCCTCATTGTTCCCCGTTACAGTCTCCGCTTCAATCACTTTTTTGTATGGTTAAGTAACAATTAATCTTGTACCATAAAATAAACCTAGATTTTGGCTAAGATTTCTCATCAACATTTGGCACACCCACCTTCAACCGTTCATTTGGCAGGCCTGAAAGTTTTGACATGTTTAAAAATTTCGAAGGATATAAAAGATGACGGTCTTTGGTTGTACCCGACATAGGGCTGATTGAATCTGCGTTGAAATAAGTTTACACGGACCCACGCGCCAGACCAATTACATAGAAATTGATTTCCTCGATGTTATCATTTGTTGGGGCCAGGATACACCTGTCCCGCAAATGAGGCTTTTTAACATATTCATATCCAAATCAGTATACTTGCTTTGCACAATTTTATGGATGGCATCATCTGCATTCGGTATAAGATATTCATTAGGTATTTGTATCCAATTAGGTTCTTCATCCATATCTAACGACAAAGACGACACCTTCGCTTCATCTACATCTAGCATCCAGTTGGAAAATGATGACAACTTCACTCTTTCATCACATGTTAAGTAGTTAATTTTTAATCGCATATTTGTTGCAAGTGTAAAAACTTTACACTTTTCCAAAGTAGTGACTGATTAATTAGTAGCGGAGTGAACAATCATTTCTCTCATGCCTTTAGGAACAAAAGGTAGTGTCTGCCTAAAATTTGTACCAAGTACAATTATTTTCCCACAAAAAATTTGATCACGTATGTTATTTGCATCAGTTGAAACTATATCGGTCAATGACTTTTCAAATGCTTCAAGTGTATTTCGATGAACCATAGAGCCTCATCCCAAATAATCAAATCTGTTTGCCTAAGCAAATCAGCCAAACATGACTGCCTTAGGAATGTTGCATGTGGACATGTCATTAAGATATATAGGAATTTTGAACTTTGAATGTGCAGTTCTTCACCAAGGAAGGAGAAGTGATGCAATATTAGAAGATGCTACCTGTTTGCGTAAAAAATGGCCGCAAACACCCAAAGTCGTATGAGTTGGTTGATTTTATGTTGTGTTTAGTGATTTGGGTGATTTATGCAAATATGTAAAAAGCAAGGACTAAAATGTAAAAGACACACAGATTTATAGTGGTTCGGCAAGAACGTGCCTACGTCCACTTTATATGTTATTCTCCTTTTTTCTTCAGATTACAAGTACAAAGCTTTGATTACAAGTATCTAAAGTTGTTTGAGAGTTCCTTCCAGGCTTGAGCTCTCAAACTTGTCTGCCATTGTTGTACCCCTGCCCCTCTATTTATAGAGTGAGATAGGGGGCAGGGGTCTTGGACGTATATAGCTGCTGGTGGGCCTGGGCTGAAGCAATCTAGACTGGCAATTCTGGTTCGGCGAGGCTTCATTCGGTCATACAAGGAGAAGTTGGAGTTTGGTTCGGTAGTGGGAGGAAGGTTGGTCCGGTGTTAGGTTGAGTTGTGTGTGGTTCGGTGTGGGTTGGTTCGGCATGGGGATGTAGGGCAGCTGGTTCGGCGGTGATGTTGGACCGGTAGTGGTTGGTGAAAGATGGAGCTTGTAATTGATCCGGTGGTGGAGTTGATCCGGTGATGGAGTTTGGAGGGAAGGAGGCTCGACCGGATGTCCTTTGGTTCGGCATGACATGGAGAGGCCGGATGAAACTTGGCGTTATGAATGCCGAATGAATCAATGCCGAATGGATCTTAAACCTCTTAAGGCCGAATGAGCTTTTGCACTTGGGTCATGAACGAAATCATCGACTTGTATACGCTTGCTAATTGCTTCTTCTTAGCTCGGTCGTGGTAGAGACGCGCTCAACTTTGATATTCCAGTTTTGTCCAAAAAATGGGATAACACTACCGCTAATACTATTCTACATTCTGCTCGTACAGTGCACGTTAAAGTATTCTATAAAAAGGTTTTCCCTGTCCCTCCACTTCCGTACACAAAAAAAGCCTCCAGTGTGGTTGCGAACAACACAGATTACAGCGTCAAAAACCCTTTTCTGTTCTGCATTTAGCAAGGGCACTGACATTTCAGCTTCACTACGTAATAATTCACAGTCATAGTCCACTTCATCTGACATTAGTGTGTTATTTACTGTTCGACAATTTACGAAGTCGTCTTTCCCTAAGGACCAGAACTCGTTTATTGATCTGTTGTTTCTGATCATAATTTTTTCTAGAGCAAGTAATGCTTCCGGTTTCGTCGTATTCGTAGACACCTCATGTTGCCCATCACCGTTCCTGCGTACGTGCCTCCATTCCATATCCTCGCTAAACGTCTCCCAATTTTTATCCTATAATTTTTTAGGATTCGAAACCTCACAAAAAAATAACAACGTTGCAAACATTTCTCTTAAAGACTTTGGGGATGCCCAAGCTGCAACTTCATTCAGTGCCTCATTCCACTCCTTGTCATCGTCTAACAAATCACAAGCAATGCATGCATCTTTGAAGGTAGTGTAAACAATATCATTCACTGCTCTGATGTCTTGATAGTAGGTAGGGCCTTGAACAATATTTAAAAGCATACGTAGGTAAAACCTCTCCCCTGACGTAGCATGTGCATAATATATTCTATCAATACACTCTCCTTTCTGCCTCATCCTCCATTCCTTTGTAGACTTATCCCAAACCCATCTGGTTGGAAAATCAACATATGTAAGCTGTCGGGCTACATTACACGTTTTATTAATTTCTAAGCACTGTTAAACATAGTTTTGCGTATATTATGTCTGCCTTGGACATCATTTAAATAGTCCGTTCCATCGAAATACATAGTTTTCTCTCCCGGCATATGGAACATCAACCTCTCTACCCTGGCATGTGGTATTGAACGTCAAACTCATATATCATCCAAGATGCCTCCAAAGCAGAAATATATCTGCAGTCCAAATAAGTATTTACTTCGTCAACCTCTCAAGCTAACGTGCGTTCTTTGTTTGTACTATCTTCGATAGCAACACTTGCTCTATCGTGACTCTTGTTGATGTACTTAAATAGATATTTCATTGACCTTTCTCTATTACATACCTCTACATTAACACACGCTTGATATTTGACAACTAAATCTACATTATGAGGTATAATCCAACCATTGTCTTGCACAAACCTATTTGCTGTCTCCGTTGAGAATCCATTGTTCCCTGTGTAGTTAATGCCTCGCTATAACCTTGCAATATCTCATAGCGGATTTCTACCGCTACGATTTTTCCATATAGCCCCAAAATATAGCATTTCCGCTTTAATCCACGCTATTTCTGCTATATCTCGTTATTCCCGCTATATTTTGATATTTCCGCTATATTTTCTTTAATAAAATGAATTAAAAAATTGCATTTATACATTATAAAAATTATGAAACTAATTTATTTGATTTAATTTTTAATATATTTTCAGAAACGAAAATACTCTAATATTCGACTAAATTCAATTATTTTGTATAACAGTTTTACGTTTATTAAAGTATATTCGCACATGGTTTTTGTTTAAAATCATTTATGTATCAATTATAATTCAATTGAATGATAATTTTTCATTTAATTACCATTTATATATTTGTAAAAACATTAAGTATGAGTTTTATATGCTATTTTAGAGCTATCCGCTATATCCCGCTATATCCTCGCTGTATCCCCGCTATGACTTTTTGCACCTCCACCGTTTTGAATCTGCCGAGCGCATTAACTGCACAGATTGTTCCTTCGTCTATAAATTGAAAACCCAATCTTATCAAAGCTGGTTTCATTGCTATATTGTTTAGGATAATGCTTGAAGCAAGAACCGTCAACCATGCAAGGACAGTCAGGATTTGCATAACCACATAGTCCATGAAGCATGTGCTGACATATCGACCGATAAGAAAATGAATCTTTATTTTTATCTGCTACCTCAACACTAATTACTGCGGCAACTTGACCAACGGTTTTTGGTCTCTAATTGTCGAAAACAAAAATAAGTATATGAGCATGAGGTAGAACCTTCTTCTGAAATTCAATTGTGTAAACAACTGTAAAAAAATCAGTTATGTCGACGGAAGTAAAGGAAAAAAGTGCAAAGAAGTATTGCATGAATCATCAAACTTACATGCTTTGACTTTTCCAAAATGAGATTCAGTCTTTATGTCGCGCATTAGCTCCATAAGTTTCATGTGAAAAACACGTGAAACAATGTCTCGCCTATCCTCATCTTTCTGATCGGGAATGGTTAATAAGGTCATCTCAATCTCGGGCCATTTGGATTACATGTAAATATTACAAAAAAATTTGGAGATCTCTCCCACCGACATATAGCCGTAACATCCTGATAATTTTGTATCATATACCTAAGACCTCCTATGAAAGAAGACAATAAAATAACATTTCTTCCTATCGAGCATGCAGATGTGTCACCAGCCGTAATTGCATCATGAAAACCCTATACAGTTCACATCTTAACGTACTTTGATTATTCTTAGCCCATGACAGTATGTCCTCCTCAATACATGTATAACAGTAAATGATAAACTACCGAAAAATCCTTCCATGACATAGTAAAAACCGAGACATCTTCCCACCTGCACGAAATAAGGTAGGCATAATACTCCCTCATTGTAACAGTCGTTCCTTTAGTTGATCTACAGATGTCAAATAATCTGTATTCTATATCAAACCTGAAACCATTCTCACTATATGGAAAGAAAAGTGGATATTGCATGGACATAAAAGAAGGATGTTTTTCACTAATTCTTTTTAGTATCTCATTGCTCTCTTCAATCACAATATCTCTACAACCACATGAATCCACATTTGAGTTATCAATCAATGCTGCAATCTCCGAACAGGTCAATAAATTGTACTGTTGTCTACCCCTATAGCGTCTCTCCAATAACTTAATGGTGATAGGTTGGTATTCCGAAACATGAAACCTATCTCTAGCCATGCTAAAAACTTTAGCCAACTTGCTATATTGGTTGAACATGCGTATTAAATTGTTCACAATAACCTCATCTAAATTTTTTGTCATACTTTCACCACGCGATGAAACTTGATTACTACATTTCTGATGTTAGAGAAATATAATTGAGCAAATTTTCGTTTACCTGTCGACGACAAAAGCGAACTAATTAGGTGATGGTTTTGACCATTTAATCTGAAAACGTATGAACCATGACCTTTGTTTATGGAGTTTCAACCTTTCCACCAATTGAGGTAAGAGTAAAAATCAAATTATACGCTCGTATATTTTGCCAAAAACCTTTTGAAACTGAACCTTCGTTATAGTCAAGAAGCTCCATTAAATTACCTGGGGCTCGTTGACAGGATGGTAGCTGAACCTTTCCCTTCTGACAACATGTTGAAAAATTTGGATTTGCAGTGGTACTCCCCTTTTTTACTCTTTCTTCAAACCAAAGCAATGATCCGTAGAACGAATATGTACACTTAGGAGGACCAAAATTGTGCACTGCAAACATTTTACCTGCAAATTTATCCAAGAACGTAAGAAAAGATTTAAACATCCAATACATCGTTGCAATTATAAATTTACAGTATAAAACATATGTTGCCTGTAATTCCCAAGTGCAAAGGAACGTGTACAATGTGAAGCAGCCAGTTTAGGTAAAATGTTCACCAAACGCACTTCATCAGATGCCGACGGGAATGAGTCGTTAGGACACTCCATCAATTCGTGGTTTTCTACAATAACATTTGACATTGCTAAGCCTGTAGAAAAGTTGTAATTAGGCTTACAGACCATAATGTAAAGCATGCAAATGTATAACTTGATAACTTTTGAAAAAAGAAAAAAAATGGGCATACCTACAGCTAACTTCAACAAAGTCTTATGCTTCAGTTTTCGATGTCTAGACTGACATTTATCTGACAAACTTAAAAAGAAAAATAGTATATCAAGCAGGGCTGCACAATGTATTTATGTTCAAACTATTAACAAAAAATTGTTGATGGGAAAAAGTTACTCAATCTGTCGATTGTACGATTGCTAAATGGAAAAAAATCTGTTGGCATCTTTCTCATGGTGTCGATAATGAAAGTCAAAAAGATTATGCAGTGATAGGTCCATGAAATCACCACAGTAGTTGGTGCATCACATCCACCTACTTGTATGATTTCTTTTTTCCCGTTTCAACGCCAGCATCAATCTACATCTTGCCCTTGCAGACTTGCATATCTAGATATATAAATTAATGCTGCTTCAGGATAGACTCAGCAAAATAAATATTGGACTGAGCACAACGACAGGTAACTTAATGTGAATTGTATATGATGGTACGTTGCTTATAAGTAGATCTAATAAAATATGCATCCCGACAATTGGCATCTACGTGTGTGTGTGTGTAATTCTGCTATCCCACATCGGCTTCAACCACATGTACGACGGAGATTGTGTAAGAAGAGTCAACTGAACTGAGTAGAATTAGCTGGGAATAAAAAAATGGAAAAAAAGGTATAAAAAAAGAGAGGGGAGTTATGTAAGGAAAACGGCAAATCAATACATTAGTTGAAGTTAAATAGTACCTCAAATGGATTAAACAAAGTTCCACTCGCTCAGTATATGATCTTCTGTACTTCTAGATTGTCCATTTATGATTATCACAGTAGTATGATCACTAAGCTATAAATATAGAAATTTTTGACATCAATCAAAAATAATTTAAAACAATGGATAATCATTATGTTAGCTATAATTTCAATTTCTGAACAAAACCACCTCCAACCGAGGAAGAACCATGCAATTAGGAAGGAAAACTTATCAATGGCATAGTTTACAAAACAAAAGAATCAACCACGTTCAAATATCTACAATGTTCATATAAGACAAACACAATAACAGAAAATAAATTGATGATAGTGATGGAAGAAAGAGATAACATAAAAGCACATGAACCATTATGATTCAATCCACTTCTTCCAATACATAGTTAATTCATTGTAAGTGATTTTTCTAGTAAAATTATTAGGTCCCACAATCAGGAGTTAATATATAATGCAGTAAAATGGGAACCAGTACATCAGTCCTTGCTGTAACAATATTTTCTTGGGAATTTAGTATAAAGGAATCATATTCGTACGATAAATAAGTAAGGTAGCATGTCCATATTTTGATGGCATTATTTAATATATGTTTCTAAACTGGTAATCATATAGTTCACTAAAGAACTATTAGTTCATAATCACGTATTTTGAGAATAGTTTATCCCATTTCAACATGCAAGTAACAGAGTTAACCTTATTATTATGCCAAAAACCAGTGCAATTACCGGAAACTCAACCCATAAGAGGTGCCTTAACAATGAATTTTGGGAAACAGCTGGCATGGTAAAATTCACAACTTACCTTCATTACTCAAAGTTATTTGTGTTGAACATGGGTTTTATAATAACATCAAATCCCAACCCATCAGTGCTACAACTATATTAACCTATACAGTACATGCCATTATACATCAGTGTATAGTGTAATCAGTCATGACCAATGGTTTTAGATGTAGCATTTTTTAATACTTCTTACCAGCTCCATTGAATGCATTGTAGGATAAGGATGAAGTATAAAGGAACAAATATGTGTATACAATATTAGAGTCATGTTGTCCTCTACCGTTATCCATAGATTTTTGGTAAAAAACACTTCATGCAATATACAACTACATAAATTTACTTTAATATGCACATTAATACCTGCATACATGGACATGTAACTCAGTAATAGAATGATTGCAACATATAGTACTAACTACATCACGTAAAGAAAACATGTCCTGACCTAAAATAAAAGTGAATAAAAGCACATTGGACTAAAATTCACTTCCATCAGCCTGTGCACACCTTTAAAATTTGTTGAGGCAAACATTAAATGGTGCACTAGTGACATTAGTCCAGTACGATTGTTATTTTTTCTAGAGAAGAGCAAAGATTACCCGACGACCAAAAGCCCACTGAAGGGAAAGAAGTGAAAAGAACGTAGAAACACGGATATCAACTTCTACCCAAAAGAACATCTAATTTGAAGATAACAAATTCGCAAATACAGGAGGTTGGAAGCTGTTACTTACCATAAAAATGACATCTTACTGCCAAGGCGGAGCTCCGGTCGCCAAACATTTTAGTGATCTAATTAGCATTAGTCACCAAACGCGAGTGCTAAATTTGGTTAGCGATTGGGAATACAAGGACGATGGTAAATAGTCGCAAGGGAGAGGCCTGGATTGCTGAATGAAAAATTTAGTCGGGGAAAGGGGATAAAGGTTTTGGCGAGTTTGAGAGACCGCAGTGACGGAGATTGAGGGAAAGCAGTTGTGGGGAGATAGAGAGGGAAGTAGGAGGGGTGGCAAGCACGTGATAGCACATGTTACGTTAAGTTAGAAAAAGGGAAGTGGCAAGGAGCTGTATTTTGAAATGAGAAGTAGGGGTGGGCACGGTCGATTAACCGACCTGATCGGTTAATTTCCACGGTTAACCGAAAGTCACAGGCGGTTCGGTTAATCGATGGTCGTTTAATATTGGTCAGGTATACCGACCGAACCGATAATTTTAAACCGCGATTAACCGTTATTTTAATCGGTTAACCGTTTGATTTTAATCGGTTAACTGAATAATCGGTTAACCATTCAAAATGCACGGTTAACCCATTATTGTTTCCAAAATTTACAAGGCATGAAACATTAACCGATACACATATTACACAGCTTACTAGTTCAGATCAAATAAACAGTTCCAAGTCCAAGTGTTACAAACATGAAACACTACAAATATTACAACACATTTACAAACAGATCGCTTGCCTGGCAATAATAATGGACACACACATTTACATTCAACATGATCAACACACTGAAAATGGCACATGTTCACTCAACACGGTGACCAACACTCGCATCAAAATAGAAAAATAAACAAGTTACACATTAGTTCATTTGTCTATCAAATACAAATATAGAGCAAGTGAATTAAACAACACATTAGTGATAAACTAAAACCGTGGGCATCGAGCATTCTTCAATTCCAGACTGTATCAGTCTTCTAACGATCACCACTGTAGAAACATTTCTCATGTAAATAAAAATAAGCAAATGAAGTGGGCCAATTCTAACATAAAAGAATTACAACTATGGAAATGAACATGTTGTGAAAAATCATGAGCCGGTTGATAAACTGAGTTACTGAGCAATATATATAGTGTTGTAGACTGCTCGGTTAGATAGTTTTTGGGATGTAAATAAAGTTGAATACCATTGTTGAGGTGTAAATCCTAAATTGCAAAGGCTGAATATTGGCTGGTGGAGTTGCTCTAAGGGAACTATACAACCCCATTGTCTGTTTTCATATTAATACATGGATTGGAAATAGCAAGTGCACCACAACAAGTGTCTAAATCAGTATATCCAATATTATTGTCCGTTCCCTTTGTATGGTCCTGTTGTTAAAAAATGTACTTCAACGTTCTTGTTTTAAGATTAAACTTTGAGGAATCTACGTGATTCTATCAAATTATAGGCCATAATTGTTGAAGCATACGACTAAATAAAATGTACTTGGAAGTGCAATAACAACTTTAACAAGAACCATAGTTTGTACTTCTCACAATTACAAACTTGAGAATTTTTAGGCAAGACATAAAAGAATAATAAGATGCAACGTAAAGTCAATGAAATTTAGAGGCAGCTATCATTTTATTTCAATAAAAATAACATTATGATACAAATGGTTCAACATACGTTTCCAGTCTGAAGTCATGTGTATGTTAGAAGTCTCAAAACATTAAGGCATGCATCTTTATTCCTTAATATGCATTCACAAAATAAATGGTTTCTGATAGTTTAGTTGAATAGTAATAAGAAAATTCGTTTGCATGCATGCTTATCTAGCTTTTCAAAATCAACCATACAGAAGATTGGCTATGGCTTAAAATCATAGTTAAGGTAGAAAGGTTGGGCGTTAAAAATCAACTGTACTGTAGGTTTTGATCATAACAAATTGAATACACAACGCATATGCATATAAACATTACAAAGGATTAGTATGCATATAAACATTACAAAGGAATACAAACTAAAAAAATTGCATTAAGCAAAGAAACTGAACAATAATCATAACTATACGAAAGCAGTTTTACCTTGTTAAGTGAATCTTCTAAAAATACACATAAATACCCTAGGATTATACTGAATGTATGAATTTAGCACGTTTGAAACTATTAACCGAATAAAAACAAAAATCACACATAATAAACCAAACTCACATTCTTCCTATACTTGCTGTCATTCACCATAGCTCAAATCGACGAGCCAGACAGTGAAGAATCAAGGCAAAGACGGTGGCACTGCAAATATATTGATCGATTTATACTGGAAGATTTAGCCATACAAGAATTTGCGAAAATTTTAATTTGTAGATCTAGGTTTCTTTGTTGGAAAGAGATAAGTGATTTTGTGCGGCTAGTAGGAAGGCACGGTTAGGTTAGAGTTATGGATACTGGGTGGGCCGGGTCGTGGATACTGGATAGTGAGTATTGAAAAGTTAAACAAAAACTTTCGGTTAACGGTTAACCGAAATATGCAATATGGTTAACCGTTAACCGACCCGATGTTTGTCGGTTAACATCGGTCGGTTAACCGAAAGTTCGGTTAACCGATTTTTTCGGTTAAAGCGGTTCGGTTAAAGTCTGTTAAATCGGTTAGGTCGGTTAACTCGGTTAAATGCCCACCCCTAATGAGAAGGATGAGGATGTCCACGTCAGCAAGGAGAAGTTCCTGCTTTAAATGTTAAGTAATTGATTGATTTATTAATTATTTCTTATTTTATAATAATAAATATAATTGACAGTTAAATATATTTATTAGTTATTACTTATTTATTTCTAGTTTATTAATTATAATTTATCAATTATTAATTATATTTATTAACTATTACATATAATTAATACATATTAATTATAATTTAATAATTATCAATGATTAACAATAATAAATTATTATATATAAACTATTATTTATTTCTAGTTTATTTACTAATTTCTAGTTTATTAGCTATACATTACTAATTTACTTCTAGTTTATAAACTATTATTTATTTCTAGTTTATTAACTAAAATTTACTAATTTAGTTCTAGTTTATTAACTATTATTTATTAATTATTACTTATTACTTCTTAATTGTAATATTAATTGTTAATAATTAATTATTATGTATATATTTGTGACGACCTGGAATTTTTAGGCATTTGAAAATGGAATATTTAATTAATTTTTAAATATTTGCAAGTTAGTTTAACTTGGATTTCAAATATCAGTTTGAATTTGATGATTAAATTTATTGAATATAATAATTAGAGATTGGGTAAAATATTTAATCTTAAGTTTTAAGCTGATAAAATATTTCAAGGGCTTATAAAACTTATAATAGTAATACTAAAGATAACAGATGAGTTAAAACTGAATTGGAAGTAATTTGTTCAGTTTTAGCCTTCCGAGGCACAGTCTCGGGTTCCGACGAAACCAGTTCCATTAGATCCATAATATTATATTATTATAAGATTTTAATTTTCGCAGTGTTTGGAGTGACCGTTTGGCCATACGATAAGTAAACACGTTGAAAATTAAATCGAAATTTAATATAATAACTGGGTTCAAAAAGCTATCTTCACTATACGATTGAACTAGGACTCCAAACCTTTCCCATCGTGTTCGTACTAGGGGTATAACATTATAAACGCCTAGCGGCACGCCTCGATAGAAGGTCAAGTTTTTAAGTTGCATTTATCGGAACAATTTGAATTTAAATTGAATATATCTATACAATCAACTCCAGTTGAAATCCTATCATATCGGTGCTTTTTGCTTTCCCATCACAGCTTTTTCCTTTTACCTTCAAAAACACTACAGCTTGACTGCTACAC
The DNA here is from genome assembly GCA_030765085.1 of Allium cepa. Lineage (NCBI taxonomy): Eukaryota > Viridiplantae > Streptophyta > Magnoliopsida > Asparagales > Amaryllidaceae > Allium > Allium cepa. Next base: position 183,757,715 of record CM060940.1, read on the forward strand.
GCTACCATCTTTTCGTGTTCCCATTCTTCTTTAAAAACAAAGAGAAAACCGAGCTTTTATCTTCAAATCAAAATCAAGTCGAGACCCCTTTTCTTCAGATCGAAAATCGAAAAAAAATCATAATCCCTCATTTTCCCTCTGTTCGAATGGCCGATGCTTCGAATTGAAGTTGCGAGTCTTTCCCTTCTCTTCTCATTTCAATCGCACCCAACTTCAATCTCCAAATCGAAGCAATCGAGAATCGTGAACTCGATTGGGGGGGTGGCGACGACTCGAGAATTGGAGTTCGGTTTCGAACTCGTGAAGGAAGGAAGCTTCTCGCTGGCATATGAAGATCGCGCGTGGTGATATGGAATAGCAAGGGTTGGCTGCTCGTTTGGATGGCAGGAAGGAGGTTGCGAGGCACGCGCGAGGAGATGGGGCGATACGGGCCGAGGTGGACAACTGCGGCGTAGGCATGAAGGTTAGGAAAGCAACGACATGGGGAAAGGCATAGTCGAGCGCGCTAGGAGGAGAAGGCTAAGGCTAGAGGGTGTTTGCAATAGGTATAAGATGTTTTCTTATTATTATTTAAGTTTAGCATATGTATATATAGTATAGGAAAAAAAAATTTACAGTAAAATAGTTTACCATGGAGTGGAAAACAAAGTTTTCAAATAAGAATACACACACACACACACACTTATTTTAAATAGTTAGCAGAAAATAATTTCTGTATATAAGATTTTGAAAATAGAAATTTTTTATGTTGTAAAGTTTATATGAAGATTTTGAATTTTTAAAATCCACATGGATTATTTTTATAAGTATATATATATATATATATATATATGTGTGTGTGTGTGTGTGTGTGTGTTTTCAAGAATAAAAATAAGAATAAATATACGTACACGTTTTTTTAAAAAAAATCAACTAGTTTATTTTTAAATAATGTACAATAGTAATTAACTTAGTTAATGAACTTATTTAATTATTTTAGATTACTAAAAGATTTTTAAAAGAAAAATTAGTTTAAAATTTAATTATTTGCTTAAAATAAAATCGCTAGTTAAAATTAAAATTTATTAGCTTAAATCAAATTTATTAAATGGTAAATAATTGTCGATTAATTAAAAATATTAATGAAACCATATAATATTTGCAAAAGGTCAAAAACATGAAGATAAAATTGTTTAATAAACTTAATTAACTAATTATTTTAGCCTTTAAAAATATTTTATTTAATGAAAATTAGTTTGAAATTAAATTATTAAATGGAGATTGATTTGTCCAATTGTTTCAAATATTAATTAATTGTATAATGTTTATACAAGGTTTAAAATCAAGGGAACAAGCCAGTTTGGAATGGATTGCAAACAGTAAAATCAAAGGTGAGGTAATCTCACTCATCTGGATATAATTTAAATTTAAAGGTTAAATTTAAATAACTGGTTGATTGATTGAATCTATTTGATGTGCTATATTATATATAGTCGTATATAGTATATATTGGATGATCGATTTCCCACATTATATAGCGGATGAGACCCTATGCGCCGCATAATAGCGGATGCTATTATATTTAAATCTCATATACCGTGATATTCCACCTTGAAGTGTAATTGGTATTTTATATTGTGCTAATATCTGTGGATGCAGGGAAACAGGTTGGAGTGATCCTACATGATTCCTCAAATTTATTTAGAATGTTTTAATATTCTATGATTTAGTCATTGATAATCTGTGAGAAATTATATTGGTAGCAGAAATGTTAAATGCTATATTGAAAATATTTGGGGGTATTGAGTTACCAAAAATATATAGATTGGAGTTTTAAAAAGAAAATTTAAAGAGAGAATTTGTAAATATATTGGTCATTGGAAATATGGGATAAATTGAAGAATTGGAAAAGAATGAAAGTGATTTTAAAATTCTAATTAATAAGTTCCGAGTACGGGAAAGGGGATTTTGAATAAACAGAGAAATAATGAATTTTAAACTTAAGTGATGTGTCATATCAAGAAATAAATAATTTATTTCAAAATGGAGTAATTTGGAAATCAATTTGAAAATTGATTTAAGTGTTTGAAATTGGAAATTTAAAGGAGAATGTGACTGTGAAATTTATAAAAACGAAGTGATATATCAATGGATATTTGGAAGAATAAATTCACGGTGGGAATTTATTAAAGGAATGGGTAAACTTGTTTAAAAATAAATAGTGATTTATTTTTAAAGGATGTGAAAGAGAAGCGTATTTCCCTGGATAGCCAAGTACGTTTTCAAGCAAATTTTTAAATATAAGTTAAAGGCTGAAATGTTTTTTTAAAAAGCATGTTTTAGAAAATTTATTATTTTTAAATGTTTAAATTATAAAGTAAGTATTTTTAAATATATTATCATAGTAATTATTTAAAGGCGACTTGGTATTTTGATTTAAAGGAAAAAATCTAGTTTTATATTTTATAACGTAACCTCATTTTCAAATATTCATATAGTATTATTTTTAATAAAGTATTAAAGTAGTTTTTAATTTAAATGATTTAAGTATATTTTATAATAAAGTGTTTTTAAAATTATTTTAAAAATCTAAAGTTTTGTGCTTGGTGTTTCAGTGGAAATAAGTATTTGGAAATTTATTTCATGAGAAAAGTGTGGTTTGAAAACTGTTTTCAAAAAGAGTTGAAAAGTGGAAATATATCTTGTGAAGATATTTTGAGGATTAATAAATAATTTGGGGAAAGTATTGATGTTAGATGGTTGTTTGTGAATGTTAATTGATAGTTAAATAACCGACTATCAATATTGGCCAATGCGCTGATCGTTTCGAAGAGACCGGGATCAGGATTAATTTCTCAAAAACCACTTCGATCCGGTTTGTACATTTTCATGTGGAAAACAAGAGTTCGGAGGCGAAGATGGAGCAGTGAAGTGCAAGGGCTAGTCGCTACTAATCCTGAGGGTTATTCCAAAATGGATGCAGTAGGAGCAGTGCCCCGGTTCCGTTCGAACCCGAGACGGACTTGTATGGATTGAATGCTTTCGGAACATTGTCAGGTGGACGATGAGCATTCTAAGAGATGAGTTCTCTAAAGGTAACGCTTAGCCTCAAGCCACATCAACCGGGAATGACTGAAAATCATGTGTTATGCAGCAAGGCTAGGTGGATAATGCCCATTAGGGTGACGTCATCCCTGTCTAGGTGTCCCTTTTTATTCGGCTTAGTGGTGCGGTTGCTAATCCCAACCGTGGGCAGATCTTACTCGGGATTATCAAGTAAGGGGTAGTCCCGGTCTTGTGTTGTAGGTTATTGGGATTAATCCTTGGTATGATGATCTAGGCCACGTACTGTGACAGGTGGTACCCCAGTGTCTAGTCATTAGTTGGAAATCCGTTCTCCCTACGCTCTTGTACGGTTTTGATTGGGCCCAACTATTACTTAAATGTGAGATGCAAGCATTTTAGCTAGATTCTATTTTACTTTCTATAGACACTATTATAATATCAGAGAATTTTAATAAAAAGTGTTTTAGCTATCGTAAGTTAAAAACCCGACATGTTTATTTGTGGCGTGGTCTTACGAGATGCTTTTGTTTTCAAAAGAATTTTGAAACTTTAATAATCAAATTGAGTGTGGTTTTCTCACGCTGGTTTTCTAGAATGAATCGGGTGTTATGTAACTATAATGCTCGGGTCAGACCGAGTATTATAGAATACAGGATATGATGCTGTGGAGCTCAAGAGACGAGCTGGATGGCGATACGTACTTCCACATTTGTGTTACATATTTCACTGCGTATTCAGATCGTGGGGACAGATTATGATTACTGTCCAGTTGAGTGTTATGTATACTCTGATGAGGTATGTATAAACAGATATAGAAACTTTTTATTGTAAAGATCTGTGATTATCTATTATATTTTATTCCGCTGCGATGGTCAAATTCTGATGTTGTTTTCTATCTTCTTTTTCTACCTCTTCTTCTTTAACCCAAATGGTTCGTATTTCTGTTCATCTTGAGTTGATTGATGTAGAATAGTGTTGACTCAAGGGGTACGGATTTGCGGGTCATTACAGTTGGTATCAGAGTAGAAGGTTGGTGATAACCTTGGCTTTGGTGGGGATTACACATTGAAAATAGAGTCCGTAGTACTCTAAAATGAGTTTGAGTGTATTAATAGATATGAGCGCGTATTTGTTAGTGAATATAAATTGTTTTAATATTGTGTTGACTTATTGGTTGAGTGGAATATGAATTCTGATTGAGTAAGTTGGCCGCTATTCGAGAAGAGCTTATAAATGCCTGACACAATAAATTGACATAATACTGTTTTAAAGATGGGTGAATAAAATATTCTTACCCAAATATATTTTGATATAAAAGAAATATTTCTTTAAATTGTTATATAATTTGGATGTTTGGATGATAATATTTTAAACAAATGGAATTATAAAGATTGGAATGACTTGTATAATCAAATGGGAATTTGTATGAGCATTAATTATACAAATGAATTATAGTTAAAATTTGATTTAAATCAAATCTATAAATTTAAAACCTCGGAGATTTTGGAAGTGTTTTTCGAAGTGTTTTGAAGATAAATAATATCATTATTGTTTTAGAAGTATTTCTGAAAGGAAATAGTTTCAAATAAATTTTGAAAAGGGATATAGCATTGAATTCACTTCAGTCGTTGGAAAATAACTTCGGTGATGGCTGCAGCATCATCGACGTTCATTTTCGAGTTTCTAAGTAATGGATTGCTGCCAAATTTATTTGTTCAGAAGAACTAGTTTGTTTTTGAAATTTCGAAGGAAATTTGTTGGGGATAAAAACCAAGATTGGTTTAAAATATTGAGAAGTGTGATTTTGAGATGTTGGAGATTTCAAAATGATTTGAAACCAAAAGCCGGGTGTTTGAAATCCTGAATCGTTATTTGAATTGAAAATCCTGATGAGGTAAGTTATAAACTTGTAAAGTTGAGATGATTTTTAAATAAGGAAGGAAAATATGAGCTTTGAATGTTGGAATTAAAATTTAAAGTGAAAAGTTAAAAATGAAATTAACTTGGATTGAGGAAGAAAATTGAATCGAATTGAATTAAATAAATCTGATTTAAAATAGAACAGAATTGGAATAAAATTCAGTTGAGTTATAGGTGATATTTGAATGGAATTAGATCCTTACTTAAATAAATGGAAGTAAGTTGGATAAGAAATAAGTTGGATAAGAATTGGATTGGGGTAAATGAATTAGAATAACTTATAAAAGAATTAAAAATCCATGGAATAAAAAATTGCTTGGGTTATAAATAAGCGTAAATCTCTAGTTAAAGATAAAAGATGAATATGTTCATGCCTAGAATGAATGGAAATGTGTAAAATAATAACTTGTGACTTATAAAATTGAAAAGTTGAATAGAAAACCCAAAATAAATATTGTTTGATTTTTTGGAAAATGAAACAAAAATCCAAACTTCAATTATAAAATAAATTGAACTTAAGAAAATTAAAGGAAGTGATTTTTTTTTAGATTAAAAATCAATTATTGAATTATAAATAGGGGGAGAACTAATTAGATAATAAATTAGTTAATGAAATATGTAAATGGAACCTAATGTAGTTAAATAGAAGCTCAATTGTGAGTTAATAATGTAGTTTGGAAATAAAATTCGAGTTATAAATCAAATTCGACTTGAATCATTAGTGAAGTAAATATAATTGAAAATGTTGCCAAATAAAAATGAAATTGGATTAAAATAGTGATGGTTCGAATTGCAAATGAAATCCAAGTGGGTATGAATGAATAATGGCCTTGGATATTATTTAATGAAATTGAATTTAGAGTTAAAAGAGACTAATTGGATGAATTAGCCTAGATTATTTTCAAGCTAAATAAAATAGTTTTGGATAAACAAATACGGATATGAAATGAAAATGCAAGTGTATGGGTTGTGAGTAATGTAGAATGGAATATAATTAATATAAATTGAGTGGAATCAATTTAAAATGGTTATAAGCTTAAGTAACTATTATTTGCATGAATAACATCAAATTTGCATAGAAAATTAGTCATTTTGTCGTAAACGAAAGTAAATGTATTAACAGAGGTGAATAAAATTCATTTTTAAATCAATTGGAATAATATGGGTTTGTTTAATATTAAAAATGAATTGAGTGTAAGCAAGTGGGTTGTAAACCATTCAAATTGAATGAAAATGGTATATGAATTAACTGAAAATAGTTGAATTAGTATTAAAACTATATAAATTGCTTACGGAAAGTGTTTAGTGTGCATTGCATTTAGAATTCATGTGTTTAACTATTGCAAATAAGTGAAATGTTGTTAAACTTCATATATATGGCACTTACATGTTTGAATTGAGTAAGTCCAGATACCGGGAAGCCGTTTGGCTGGATTTTGGGCACGCTAATTGCTAAAATAATAAGCCGCTTGCTTAAAAATGCTAAATAAAGGAACGCCTACGTAATAAAATAGGAAATATGAACTGTTTTTGTTTTTCCGACCGTGTGGGTCGATGTATATGTATTTATATCTCTTGTCAAATTGCAAAAGCTCCTCTTTACAAAGGAGACTCTGCCAAAAAAATTCGAAAATTTTGGGAGCTAGAAAATTTTTTTAGCGAGAAAACGATTACAAATTGGAATTGAAATAAGGAATTTTGGAAATGGAAATTGAAACTAATTTAAAATAATGATATGAATCAGTTATAAATGGAAGATAAAATTCAATATTCAGAGTTGAAGATAAATTGAATTCATAAGGAAATAGGAAAACTAATTTGAATAGAAGTAGATATGAAACTTCTGTAAGGAAATGTATAAAATGATTTTAAAAGCTATGATTGGATTTTATTTCTAAATAAGATATGCGGGTATTATAATGGGAAAGGAAAATTGGCTTTGATTTCAGAAGATAAATTTGAGTTGCTCAAGGTATGTGTTTAAATTTTTGTATGAAATTTGATTGGGTTTTTTATCTAGCCACTTGGCTTTTTGTTTTCTTTTGGAATTTGAGAGCCTGTAGAGGCATTTTGTAGCTGTACTGAGCTAGCCGCGCAAAGGAGACGCTAGCAAAAAAATTCAAAAATTTAGAGAGTTAGAAAATTTTTGAGAAACTTTGAAAATTTAAAACTTGGTTTTGTATTATAATTTGAATAAGTAAAGTTGTTTGCGAACTATGGAAAAGTTTGGAAAGTTAGTAAGATGAATAGTGTGTCTTTAATAAAGATTGTTGGGCTGTTGTTAAAAACTGTTTGGTTTTGGAAAATAGTAATGGGTATTGAATCATTCTTCCTAACCACTAATTTCGGGAACGAAATTCTTTTAAGAGGGAAGAATGTGACGACCTGGATTTTTTAGGCATTTGAAAATGGAATATTTAATCAATTTTAAATATTTGCAAGTTAGTTTAACTTGGATTTCAAATACCAGTTTGAATTTAGCGATTAAATTTATTGAATATAATAATTAGAAATTGGGTAAAATATTTAATCTTGAGTTTTAAGCTGATAAAAATATTTCAAGGGCTTATAAAACTTATAATAGTAATACTAAAGATAACAGATGAGTTAAAACTGAATTTGGAAGTAATTTGTTCAGTTTTAAAATTCTATAGTTTAAATTGACATTTAAAAATAGCCTTCCGAGGCACAGTATCGGATTTCGACGAAACCAACTCCATTGGATCTGTAATATTAAATTACTATCGGATTTCAACTTTTGCAGTGTTTGCAGTGACCGTTTGGCCATACGATAAGTAAACGCGCTGAAAATTAAATCGAAATTTAATATAATAAGTGGGTTCAAAAAGCTATCTTCACCATACGATTGAATTAGGACTCGAAACCTTTTCCGTCGTGTTCGTAAAAGAGGTATAACATTATAAACGCCTAGCCGCACGCCTCGATAGGCAGTCAAGTTTTTAAGTTGCATTTATCGGAACAATTTGAATTTAAATTGAATATATCTATACAGTCAACTCCAGTTGAAATCCTATCATATCGGTGCTTTTTGCTTTCCCATCACAGCTTTTTCCTTTTACCTTCAAAAACACTACAGCTTGACTGCTACACACTACCATCTTTTCGTGTTCCCGTTCTTCTTTGAAAAAAAGAGAAAACCAGCTTTTATCTTCAAATCAAAATCAAGCCGAGACCCCTTTTCTTCAGATCGAAAATCGAAAATAAAATCATAATCCCTCATTTTCCCTCTGTTCGAATGGTCGATGCTTCAAATTGAAGTCGTGAGTCTTTCCCTTCTCTTCTCATTTCAATCGAACCCAACTTCAATCTCCAAATCGAAGCAATCAAGAATCGTGAACTCGATTGGGGGGGCGACGACTCGAGAATTGGAGTTCGGTTTTGAACTCGTGAAGGAAGGAAGCTTCTCGCTGGCATATGATGATCGCGCATGGTGATATGGAGTGGCGAGGGTTGGCTGCTCGTTTGGATGGCAGGAAGGAGGTCGCGAGGCACGCGCGAGGAGATGGGGCGATACGGGCCGAGGTAGACAACTGCGGCGTAGGCGTGAAGGTTAGGAAAGAAACGACATGGGGAAGGCAAGTCGAGCGCGCTAGGAGGAGAAGGCTAAGGCGGGAGGGTATTTGCAGTAGGTATAAGATGTTTTCTTATTATTATTTAAGTTTAGCATATGTATATATAGTATAGGAAAAGAAATATTTACAGTAAAATAGTTTACCATGGAGTGGAAAATAAAGTTTTCAAATAAGAATACACACACACACACACATTTATTTTAAATAGTTAGCAGAAAATAATTTCTGTATATAAGATTTTGAAAATAGAAATTTTTTATGTTGTAAAGTTTATATGAAGATTTAGGATTTTTAAAATCCACATGGATTATTTTTATAAGTATATATATGTGTGTTTTCAGGAATAAAAATAAGAATAAATATCCGTACACGTTTTTCTTAAAAAAAATCGTCTAGTTTATTTTTAAATAATGTACAATAGTAATTAACTTGGTTAATAAACTTATTTAATTATTTTAGGTTACTAAAAGATTTTTAAAAGAAAAATTAGTTTAAAATTTAATTATTTGCTTAAAATAAAATCGCTAGTTAAAATTAAAGTTTATTAGCTTAAATCAAATTTATTAAATGGTAATTAATTGTCGATTAATTCAAAATATTAATGAAACCATATAATATATGTACAAGGTCAAAAACATGAAGATAAATTTGTTTAATAAACTTAATTAATTAATTATTTTAGCCGCTAAAAATATTTTATTTAAAGAAAATTAGTTTGAAATTGAATTATTAAATGGAGATTGATTTGTCCAATTGTTTCAAATATTAATTAATTGTATAATGTTTATACAAGGTTTAAAATCAAGGGAACAAGCCAGTTTGGAATGGATTGCAAACAGTAAAATCAAAGGTGAGTTAATTTCACTCGTCTGGGTGTAATTAAATTTAAAGTTTAAATTTAAATAATTGGTAGATTGATTGAATCTATTTGATGTGCTATATTATATATAGTGGTATATAGTATATATTGGCTGATTGATTTCCCACATTATATAGCGGATGAGACCCTATGCGCCGCATAATAGCAGATGATATTATATTTAAATCCCATATACCGCGATATTCCACCTCGAAGTGGAATTGTTATTTTATATTGTGCTAACATCTATGGATGCAAGGAAACAGGTTGGAGGGATCCAACAGGATTCCTCACATTTATTTTGAATGTTTTAATATTCTATGATTTAGTCATTGATAATCTGTGATAAATTATATTGGTAACAGAAATGTTGAATGCTATATTGAAAATATTTGGGGGTACTGAGTTACCAAAAATATATAGATTGGATTTTTGAAAAGAAAATTTAAAGAGAGAATTTGTAAATAAATTGGTTATTGGAAATTTGGGATAAATTGAAGAATGAATTGGAAAAGAATGAAAGTGATTTTAAAATTCTAATTAATAAGTTGCGAGTATGGGAAAATGGATTTTGAATAAATAGAGAAATAATAAATTTTAAACTTAAGTGATGTTATATCTAGAAATAAAGAATTTATTTCAAAATGGAGTAATTTGGAAATCAATTTGAAAATTGATTTAAGTTTTTTAAATTGGAAATTTAAAGGAGAATGTTATCATGAAATTTATAAACTGGGTCTATAAAAGCGAAGTGATATATCAATGGATATTTGGAAGAATAAATTCACGGTGGGAATTTATTAAAGGAATTGGTAAACTTGTTTAAAAATAAATAGTGATTTATTTTTAAAGGATGTGAAAGAGAAGCGTATTTCCCTGAATAGCCAAGTACGTTTTCAAGCAAATTTTTATATATAAGTTAAAGGCTTAAATGTTGTTTAAAAAGCATGTTTTAGAAAATTTATTATTTTTAAATGTTTAAATTCTAAAGTAAGTATTTTTCAAATCTATTATCGTAGTAATTATTTAAAGGCGACTTGGTATTTTGATTTAAAGAAGAAAAGCTAGTTTTATATTCTATAACATAACCTCATTTTCAAATATTCCTATAGTATATATTTTTAATAAAGTACTGAAGTATTTTTTAATTTAAATGATTTAAGTATATTTTATAATAAAGTGCTTTTAAAATTATTTTAAAAATCTAAAGTTTTGTGCTTGATGTTTCAGTGGAAATAAGTATTGGAAATTTATTTCATGAGAAAAGTGTGGTTTGAAAACTGTTTTCAAAAAGGGTTGAAAAGTGGAAATATATCTTGTGAAGATATTTTGAGGATTAATAAATAATTTGGAAAAATTATTTATGTTGGATGGTTGTTTGTGAATGTTAATTGATAGTTAAATAACCGACCATCAATATTGGCCAATGCGCTGATCGTTTCGAAGAGACCGGGATCCAGATTAATTTCTCGAAAACCACTTCGATTCGGTTTGTACGTTTTCGTGTGGAAAACAAGAGTTCGGAGGCAAAGATGGAGCAGTGAAGTGCAAGAGCTAGTCGCTACTAATCCTGAGGGTTATTCCAAAATGGATGTAGTAGGAGTAGTGCCTTCGGTTCCGTTCGAACCCGGGACGGACTTATATGGATTGAATACTTTCGGAATATAGTCAGGTGGACGATGAGCATTATAAGAGATGAGTTCTCTAAAGGTAACGCTTAGGCTCAAGCCTCATCAACTGCGAATGACTGAAAATCATGTGTTATGCAGCAAGGCTAGGTGGGTAGCACCCATTAGGGTGAGGTCATCCCTGTCTAGATATCCCTTTTTATTCGGCAAAGTGGTGCGGTTGTTGATCTCAACCGCGGGGTGATCTTACTCGAGATTATCCAGTAAGGGGTAGTCCCGGTCTTGTGTTGCAGGGGATTGGGAGTAATCCTCGGTACGGTGATCTAGGCCACGTACTGTGATAGGTGGTACCACAGTGCCTGGTCATTATTTAGAAATCCATTTTCCCTACGCGTCTGCACGGTTTTGATTGTGCCCAACTATTGCTGAAACGTGAGATGCAAGCATTTCAGCTAGATTCTATTTTACTTTCTATAAACACTATTATAATATCATAGAATTTTAATAAAAAAGTGTTTTAGCTATCGTAAGGTAAAAACCCGACATGTTTATTTGTGGCGTGGTCTTACGAGATGCTTTTGTTTTCAAAAGAATTTTAAAACTTTAATAATCAATTTGAGTGTGGTTTTCTCACGCTGGTTTTCCAGACTGACTCGGTGTTATTTAACTATAATGCTCGGGTCAAACCGAGTATTATATAATACAAGATATGATGCTGTGGAGCTCAGGAGACGAGCTGGATGGCGATACGTACTTCCGTATTTGCGTTACATATTTCGCTGTATATTCAGATTATGAGGACAGATTATGATTACTGTCTAGTTGAGTGTTATGTATACTCTGATGATGTATGTATAAACAGATATAGAATTTGTTTTTGGTGTAAAGATCTGTGATTATCTATTATATTTTATTCCGCTGCGATGGTTAGATTCTGATGTTGTTTTCTATCTTCTTCTTCTACCTCTTCTTCTTTAACCCAAATGGTTCGTATTTCTGGTCATCTTGAGTTGATTGATGTAGAATAGTGTTGACTCAGGGTACGGATTTGCGGGTCATTACAATATTAGTAGTAATTATTGTTATTGAAAATTAATTATGAAATATTCAATATTCAATATTACTTCTTGATTATTGATTATTAATTAACAAATATTAAGTATATTAATTACTCGGAAATTCTATCATAAATCTAGCGATAAAAAATTTCATCACTACACTTCGCTGCTATTTTAGCCATCATGCAGTGATAATTTGTCATTTATAAATTTCTAATTATAATTTATCACTTAAAACTTATTAAGTTTTAATTAATAGTTATTAATTTTAAATTAAAGTAAAATTTTCCTAAAATTATAATATGCTTGTTTTTAATGTAAATGATTGGTTTTAAGAGAGTCTTAAACAAGTTACTTAATAGTGTCCGTTTTTTAATTTTTTTATAAACTTTGGGAAACTACCAATAAATAAAATTATCAAAATTAATAAGATGTTACAAGTCTTTATTATAACCAGCTAAAACAAACAGTTAATAAAAATACATTTGTTGCAATTATCAAGCAATAAAGTTGTTAGAAATACATTTACTGCAATTGTCAAGATAAACTAGTTGTTAAAATTACATTTATTACAACTATTTGGAAAAATCGATTGTTAAAACCCTTTGTTACGACCGTCGAGAAAAATCGGCTGTTAGAATTCCTTTATTACAACTGTTATTTTGCGAACGTTGCAAATACAAATACCTAGTTGTAATATGGTCATTTTGCTATAGTGATTAATTTCTAATTATAAAATATTTTCATATATATTAATTAATTATTAATTTTTAGTAGTCATTAGTAATCAATAATTATTTAAAATTAATTATTAATTACTAATTATCACTTCATAAGTTTTAATTTTTTTATGATTAATTATTAAATATTAATCTTATTAATTATATAATCATTAATACTTAGTTACTTAATGGTAATTATTAATTAATAACTATTAAAAATGAATTATTAAATATTACTTCTTAATTAATATTAAATGTTAAATAATAATTATTAAATATGGATTATTAATTATTTAATATTAATTATTAAATATTAATTATTAATATATTTATTAATTATTAAACATAATTAATAAATATTAACTATAGTTTACTAATTAATAATAATTAACTTTACTAAATAATTAAATATAGAAAGTAATTATTGATTATTTGTAATAATTAGTCATTATAAATTATTTATTGATAATCATTAATTTTAATTATAAATAATGACATATAAGTTGTTTATGATTATCGATATATGCATTTACTCCGATTAAAATAATTTGCAGTTGCTTCGGTTCCTAAGAAACCATTGAAAATAACACTATTTGCTTCGGTTGTAAGAACAACCGAAGTAAATAATACTATTTGCTTCGGTTGTTAACAAAACTGAAGCAAATAATACTATTTGCTTCGATTGTGAGCAAAACTGAAGTAAATAAAGCGAGGCAACAGACATATTTTGTACTAGTGAATAAAGGATATGTGGTTGATATGGTCGTGAAGTCGTGACCATCAACGAACCACATGGATGATTCATCGAGAATGTTCGAGGTATTGCGAAAGTATGGTATGAAGTTAAATCTGTTGAAATGTTATTTTGGAGTGGCATGAAGATTTTTTTTAGGTTTTATCATGAATTCGCGAGGAACTGAGGCTAATCTAGAGCAGATTAACACCTTAAGAAATGTAGCTGCTCCTACTACAAAGAAGGAATTACAAAGCTTGAATAGGAATATTGCCGAATTGAGTTGGTTCATCTCAAAGGTAATGGATAAGTGCATACCTTTCTTCGATGGCCTAAAAAGGAGGAAGAAAAATTTCGAATGGATAACGAAACATCAGAATGCCTTTGAGGAGTTACTAAGGCATATAGAGATGTCACATGTTAGTACCTTAGGTATTGGTTTTGATGATAACAACTATAGGAAATTATAAAAAATATTGATACTAATGTTTTATCAAGTTATGTATAGTATATAGTGCGGGATATTAGACAGGCGTTGATTAAGAAGACTATATAGTAACAAGAGTAGATTCAAGATGCTGATGTAGAGTTTAAAGAGTTGGAGAATGGAGACCCGTGAGTATTGAAGAGTTCAAGATTTCAAGATATTCCAGATAAGTTATAGAGTCGTAGAATTTATGTTAAAACCTTGATAGCACTTTCCCGATCTCTCTCTCTCTCCCCTTCTCTAATTTTGTTTTAAATTGTTTTTCAAATATCCAAGTTTTAAAATAATCTTTTCAAAACATTTCTCAAAGTGATTTTCAATCTCTTATACTTATAAAGATATTATTTTAGTGTTTTTAAGTTTATATATTGAATTTTTGTTTATACTTTTATAAGTTATAACTATATTGATTATATATATGTTATTTACATTATATTAAAATTTTCAAATTATTTTATAAAGTTTTATTAAGTCATATTTTGATTAAAATGTGTATAAACTATATTTAAATGATTTTACAAGGTATTAAATTATTTTACAAAGCAATGGATTTTCAAAACAATATTTTTGAAATGTTTTTCAATTTTGTAAAGAGTGTGGCATACTCTATCTATGTATATTCGACATAGTGGCCGTAATTTTCAAAACTTAAATTTGAATGGAAGTGTATTTTCATTGTATCTCTTCGCGAATGGACATAACCGTTGTTTCCCTATATATAACAGACTTCCAAACGAACTTTGAACATCGACTTTCTTATTCTTCTCTCTCTTTCCACTCTCTTGATTTCTAAACACAAATTCTTCTCAGGTTCAACCAGAATCATATTCAAACACAATTACTTTGATTCTCCATTATTTCCTCTTTGATTTCTCTCATCTCTTTCACTCAAACTAAGATCAAAGTGTTATTCAAGGGATATAGGATCGATTGTAATCAAGATCGAAGATTCGTGTCTGTAAAATTCTATCAAATTATATTGCTACACTTGTGGGTGTGATTGTAGTCTATAAAATCAATTAGGTGTGCTTAGTACGCCATAAATCTAGTGGTTGTGCTCATAGCCCGAATATCAAGTGCCTCTACCCAAAGGTCGGGATTTTGGAGGGTGTGTCTCTTAGCCTTGAAATCGAGATTGTATTTTCATTTACTAGTTGAAAAAAAATCCACATAAGGAATTGTGCGGGACTAGATGTTGGATAACAACCGGTATAAAAATCTAGTATGTTCTTTCCTTTTTATTTTTACTGCATTTACTTTTATCTGCACTTTGATTCTATGATTATTTCTGTGATTGTTAAATACATCAGCCCAAGTAGAATCTTAAAGGATTTGAAAAAATATATTTGTATAATCTATTAAACACTATTAACCACCCCTTTAGTGTTTTAGCCATAAGATCCCTATTCCTATGGCTAACATTCGGTATCAGAGCATTAGTTTTCAAAGTATTCATCATCTGATTTTTGAAAAGGTCTAAAAGGCTACCAACACTAATAATAGTATTGTTAGTAACATTTTAATACACTTGTTAGCAACTCATTTGTTGAAGGGCAATCTACTACTAGACCTAGGGGCGGTGTCCACATGAAAATGGGGCAGGCACATGCCTACCCTAGTATTTTGATAAAAATAAAAAAAATAGAAAAGGAGAAAAACACAACAGATGCTACTTTTTCACTCAACGGAAAAGGAAAAATGGAAAAAAAATGAACGGAAAGTATAGTTGCTCCTGATTTTCCAATATTCTCAAAGCGTGCTCGCAGATTTCTTCTTCTCCATCAGATAATCAGGTGTCATCTTCATAAAACAATTTAACACGCTATTCTATACCTTCTCGACATCAGCCGAGATATCTTTTGTGGAAGGAAAACCCTAGATCAGAAATTTTATAAAATGGGTAACATTTTTTGTTTTTCCTTTAATTTCTTATAATGTGCATATTTCAAAGGTTGAGCTAGATAGTTTGTATTTGATTAATTTAGACAATTCAGTACAGTGAAATGGCTTGATTGAGAAATGCATAAAATTATTTATTGTTTTAGGTTGCTGATCTTATTAAAATTGTTTATTGTTTGTTGATTAATTTAGACAATTCTTCTTCTAGACAAATCAGTTTATTGATCTTAATATTGTTCATTGTTTTAGGTTACAAAATGCATAAAATTAATTTTTTGGAAGAGAAGATGAATGTTACCATTTTGAAAAGAAATGATAATTACAAACTTGATCTAAATTAATTCGATAGCTCAAGGATTTTTCTGTAATTATTAGATTATCTAATCATTGTCAATCCTCTTTTCATATTTTCATAAATATTACAAATGAGCTCATAATACTATTTCCGACAATGTGGGATCTTCTTCCAACATTGTAGATAAGGATATTCAAAATGAAGCTATCCCAAAAACAGTGATTTGAAATCGCGTTCATGTTGATTTGTTAAGTCTTCCTTCTGATCCAAGTTTACGAAATTGAATTTCAAAACAAAATCGAATTTTGCACTTTGACCCAAATGATCAAGATATAATTCGAAGAGCTTATTTACAGAAAGGTCCATGTCGGCCTTCTTTATTTGTATTTCCACAAACTATAATTGGAGTAAAGGCCCGTTGCTTTGATCCAAATTGGTTTAGTCAATCTGAGAGTGGTTAGAATATAGTGTAAAAGAAGATTCGGTTTTTTCTTTGAAGTTTTATCTATTTCGCCCAAAGTCGGTAAACAGAAATATGAGTGATGTTTTTACAATGGGTGGGTATAAAAATCGAAATAATTATAGAAGATTCCAAGAACATGCTTAATCAGAAGCACATAACACCGCATGTATGAACGCTAAAAATTTAATTATTCAGGCCACACATTTAGCCACTAATTGTGAGGCAAACAGAACAATGTCGAATTGACTATCGAGTTCGACTAAATGCTACCGTATGTAGCATTTGATATCTTTTGCATCAAGGACTAGCTTTTCATGGTCATGGTGAATTTGAAAACTTTATGAATAAGAGATTTTTTTAGAAATTCTCCAATGGCTTGCAAAACAAAACTCATCTATTAATACTATTGTTTTGGAAAATGCTCTACAAAATTTCAAAATCACATCACGCGATATACAAAAGGATGTTGTAAACTCAATTGCTATCGAAGTTGTCAATGCTATCCTGAAGCATCTTGATGGTGGCTTATTTGCAATTTTATTTGATGAAGCACGTGAAATGGTTGTATCAATGAACGATTTATGGGCATGATACATGTTCCCAATACAACTGCAATTTCACTTAGAACATCACTTGAAGCTTTTTTTTTTCAAACATAAGTTGAGCTTTACAAAGTTGAATGGTCAAGGCTATGATGGAAGAAGTAATATGCAAGGAATGTTCTATGGTCTCAAAACACTTATACTGAGAGAGAACAATTCTACATTTTATGTGCTTTTTTTTTTGCACACCAACTTCGGTTAACACTTGTTCATGTCGCGAAAGGTATAAACCACATTACTGAATTCTTTTACGTAGTTAACAATAAATCTTGCCGGAGCGTCATGTAATCGTCGAGATATGCTATGAGAAAAAGAAGCAGAAAGGGTATTTAACCAACTATAGAGTGGAGAACTATGTAGTGGTCGAAGATTAAATCAAGAGAGAAGTTTGAAACGACTAGAAGGCACACGTTGGGGTTTACATTATGGAACCTTAATTAATTTGATTTTATATTCTCCTATGCAATAGATGTTCTTACATATTTGGTGGAAGATGCCTCTGGGGATAAAAAAGGAGAATCTTTATGTTTGATTAAAGTGATGCAAAATTTTGATTTCATATTCATATAATATTTGATGAAAAATGTACTTGGAATTACCAATGATTTTTCAAAAGCACTTCAACGAAAAGTTCAAGATATCATCAATGCTATAACTTTGTTGAATTATTCAAGAAACGACCACAAAAAATGAGAAATGATGGATGGGATAACTTATTTCTTGAAGTAAGTTCATTTTGCACGAAGCAAAATATTCTTATTCCAAATAAGGAGGATAATTATCTTCTTTTAAGTATATCAAGGTGAGGGCCAAAGATAACAAACTCGCATCATTATCAAGTTGATTTGTTCGATGTTTGTTTGGATAAACAACTTGTTGAGCTTAATAACCGTTTTGATGAGGTTAACACAAAATTGGTTCTATGCATGGCTTCTTTGAATTCTAATGATTCATTTACTTATTTTGATGTCATGAAACTAGTTCGTCTATCTGAACTTTATCCAAGTGATTTTTCCAAAGTGGAGCATTTGGATCTTTACAATCAATTAGTGATTTATGTGATGGATATGTCATCTAATAGTGAATTCAAAGAAGTGAAAAGAGTTGATGATTTAGCTAAGAAGACGGTCTTGATGGGAAAGCATGTTGTCTATAATTTATTTTATAAACTCATCACGTTATCCTTAATTCAACCAATATCAAAACTACAGCTGATTGGACCTTTTCAGCTGTGAATATAGTTAAAATGGATCTTTGAAATCGAATGGGGGATGAATGGTTGAATGATAGTTGTATCACTTATATTGAAAGAGATGTCTTTGATATCATTGACAATGATGTAATATCGACCATTTTCAAAACATGAGAACTCGTAGGGAACAACTTTAAGATATGTACGTTATGATTAATTTTCTTTGGAAGATCAATTATTGATCGTTTTTGTAATGAATTTGAATTTTATTATGTTAAAGTTATTATTTGTTTTATTTTAGTCATATTAAGTTTCTTGTGTAAATTTTGTTAAATACCAGTGACATCCAACAAAAGGCCTAGAGGGTCGATGTCCCTGAACCTCATATCACTTTGTGCCCTCTCCAATATTATGTCGTGGCTACGCCACTTGCTAGACCTCCACTATTTAATGGTAGTAATTACACATATTGATCATGTAGAATGAAAATTTATTTACAGTCAATTGGTTTAGACACTTGGAATATCACATAAACTGAGTACACTGAACCCGAGACTAATTTTGCAAAGTGGAATTCTGACCAAAAAGCAGTTGCACAAAGTAACTCTAAGGCTATGAATATAATATTTTGTTTACTAGATAGAAATGAATTTAATAAAGTATTTATATGTAAGTCTGCATTTGAGATTCGGAGAAATTTGCAAGTTACACATGAAGGCACAAGTAAGATTCTAAGATATAGTAAGCTCACTTATTGCATTGGGTAAAAAAAAAATTCTAAAGAGGATCAAGTTAGAAAAATCCTCAATTCACTTACTCCTGAATGGGATCTAAGACTCTTGCAATCGAAGAGTCTAATGACATTAGCGCTCTAAAAATTGAAGAGTTAATTGGCAATTTAATGTCTTCTAAAGCACAAATGTAGGACAGGAGATAAATCAAAGCAATAAAGAAGAAACCTATAGCTTTTAATGCAATGATGACTAATCTCGATTCAAACAGCAAAGACGATGAAGAGATTGCTTTCATGACAAGAAATTTCAAAAAAATTCTAAAATATAGGAAGATGAACAATTTCAAAAGAAGTGACAACAAAATCTAGGAAGTGAAAGTGGAAGCAGAAATGAAATTAAATGTTATAACTGCGATGAAACTGGCCATTTAAAATGAGACCATCCACATCCCAATAAACTAAAAACTATACCAAATGCTGATTCATCTAGAAAACGGAGAAGGACTTATGCTGCAACACTAGATAATTAAGATACTTCCTCAAGTGATAGCAAACCAGATACAAAGAATGCTAATATATGTTTCACAACGATATTTAGTGAGAAGTCTGAAGAAACGGAACTAAAATTTGTACGCATTTAAATTAAAATTTCGAATTTTTTATTGTTGATTGCAAAGAATAATCTATAATAGATCGATAACTAGTGTGTGGTCGGAGCTACGTACATGGGAGTTTTTGGTGAAAAATAAGTGTAACTTTGAGGTAGATATTGTAGTCGTTGTTGTAGACAGAAAATTGGATTGTGAATAGTGAAGTTAGCGAATGAGATTGTATTATGGAAAGTTGTTAAGTTAGTGAGGTTGAATTCTTTTTTAATTCAATAATCCATAACCTGAAGTTTCAATTTGTTGATATGTGCTAAAAGCAATGACAACAAGGTTCCAACTGTCATAATGTACGGTTGAAGAAAGTGGGTTATATTTCAATGTCATAACAACATTACCAAGCCATCTGATAATAATAAATGGTTGGTTACTATGTAACAGAATAGTGAATGAAGTACAGATCAAATTATGTCTATATGTTAATAAAGAGCGGAGTAAAGCACTGTTTACTGTAATATTAAGTGGCACATAATTTGTGTTGACTAAAGTATACAGTTCAATGTGTGCAGTGTAAAGAAAAAATGGGACATATTTATAAAAATGGAATTGCACTATTGACCAGGTTACAAATTGAGTCTAAATACTCGAATATAAATAACAGTCCAAAACAAGATAACCTGTGAAACAGATGTAGTGCAAGCTATTTATTAACGATCCAGTGTCCTATGTTATGACTATAAAACCGAATCTCATCTAAAAGTCAAAATATTGAGGTGAATGCATAATGTGGTTCATAAATTGAACAATATCAAGAGGTATGTACCTATATATTAGATTGTTGTGTGACAAAACAGGAGATGGGTTGAAGAACGAACCAAAATGTGTGTATGGGTGATATTCATACGATAAGGATTCGTGCAAACCTCATCTTTTCTGTCATCCTCTCTCATAGTACTATCCATACTTAAGAAGAGCAAGCAACATAAATATTGGGATGCATTAGCAGCAGTACTTAATGTAGATTTAATCAGTACCCAGGCATTGGGCACTGATTTAATCAGCACCGGTGGGCGGGCGCCTATAAGATAGGCGCTCATCCCCATTACCCTTACAATCTACCTCATTTTTCCTTTTTTATTTAACAACTTCTAAATGCTGCCACGTGTAACCAAAATTGCAAAACGTACCGCTCGACAGCAGACAGAGGAGCTTGTATGCCCAGCACACATTGCTCCAGCACCAAAGACGATAATTTTCCAGCTGTGGATTCTACATGAGCTGCTAAAGGGATACACTCATCGTATCCTCGTAGCATTGGATGTGGTCGAGGTATAATTTAAAATAATAAATAACTATTAATACGTGATGGATGCATTTGTCGTATATTAGCATGAAATAATGTTTGTTAGATAGACATGTGATATTATAAAGTGTATTATTTAGTTGTTTGAATGTAGATTGTACAATAATCACGAACAACCCTTTAATTTTTTAATCACAGTACATTAGCTATCGGGGTAGTTGGGCTAAGTGTATAGCACAACAGTATGGCATGCTACCTCAGGGTTTAGTATATAGGCTCTAGACCAGTCCTTTTGCAAATTTCTTATAGATTAGACCACCATAGTCATTTGATCGTCCACTCATAGAAGCCCTAGTTGAGAGGTGGTGGCTTACGACACATACTTTTTATTTTCTAGATTTTGAACTCGGCATTACCCCCGTCAACTTTTATATGTTTACTTGGATTTAGATCGAAGGTCTAGATAGCTTTTGATCATACGTTTGAGAGCCCTTACGTTTTCAATATTTATCTTCCCAGTTTAAGGAGGGTCATGTTGCCTCTGGCGCAGTTCCCTTTCATACCTACAGGCGAACATTGCAGCTCATATGGGCACCAATGCTATGAGTGATGTCGTGCTTAGAGCATTTTTGTTGTATTTATTTGGTTTGACTTTCTTTTCAAACCAAAAGAGTACCATTAGATTAGGTTACCTTGTAGCGGTAGCCGATTTAGACTTGCTTCACGGTACCGATTGGGGTTCCACTGTACTTGGATATTTATACACCGCTCTTGATTCTTATACTTTGGGGGAGGTTAGACATATGTTTGGCTTTTGGTGCATTATATTGTGATTGTACTATGAGTACACAACGAACATGCATCCCAGTATTGTTGAGATCACTAGTCATGCACCAGAAACATATTTTCCACACATGAGATGATGGGGGCGTATTCAGTTAGTTTCATGGGGGTTAGACATGACCTGATGGAGGCCTATACTCAGATTGATATGAGGTGCAGGAACCTCCATTTTCTTTTGATCCCACTCTATCCCAGTACTCTAAGCAACCCATGGACTTCGGTCTGAATGCCTGTTATAGAGCGTATGATATTACCGGTACTCTTATCGAGCAGCCGATAGTTTATCCTCTGGATCATGAGATTGCTGGTGTCCCCACTACTGGACTATACCCGCCTTATAAGGTACTTCATTGTATTAATAATTCATTGTACCGTATTAGTTAAACAAACGTATATTGATATATTGTATGTAATTACAATACAGGTAGGTTGGACGAGCATAGGCGATATATTGTCGCCATTTAGCATATGACACTCATTCATACTCAGACAGCCAGTCATCAGGATCAACAGGCGATGTAGGCACAGATTGATGATTTGCAGGCTCAGCTGCCTACATTTCAGTTTGATCATGGTAGTCCGGCTCATTTTGATGACATAGCGGACGACGACAACGATGGTGTCGTTGGCTTAGGATGATTAGTTTCTGTACTGTTACATTTATTTTACCAATGTTCGTCTTCATTAATGTACTTCTGTATTGTGTTTTGGACATATTTTACTATTTATTTGTTACGTTATACCGCTTTATTTATGTTGCATATCCGTATTAAAATTTTAGCACATTGACAAACGACTTTTGATGTTTTATTTATAGTGTCACATCATATCAAGCACTGTTTGCATGTTGCGCTACTTTTATTGTTTACATAGCTTTATTTACAATACATTTACATTGCATAGTCTTATTTAAAGTGTCACGTCATATCGAGCATTGTTTTCATGTTGCACTACTTTTGATATTTGCTAACCTTAGCACCGTAGACACGTTGTAGTACTTTTGATGTCAATGCTATTACAAAGTGGTACAGTATTTTGTATAATTCAAACACTGTAGCCACGCTGCACAGTTTTTGCTATATAACATCTTCTTACTACTATATATTCTATTGCTTGGCAAATTGTTTTGAATTCATCTCATCCTATTAAGAAAAAAATGGTGGATTATAGCCATATTTCCTTACTAGAATCATGCTCATATGAAGTCTTTAAGTCACGAGATCCCTCCTAATCTGTCTTACCTCGAAGACCCAACCGAAAGGTATGTTGAAATGGAGGAAAGTTATTATGAAGATGTAAGAGAGCATGACAGAGCATTACAAGAGCAAAGGCTTTTGGAGGAGGGTAGAAGACAGAGAGAGGAGCGGAGGAGCGACCATGGAGAAGGCAAAGAAGGCATGAAATACGACATCAACTACCTCAACAAGAAAAAGAGGTTGATTTTAGAGAAATGTACTGCAATTGTGAAGTTAATGTTTTGTGTTCCGTCATAAGAAATGGATCTGACATTGGTAGATGCCACAATAGATGTCACAATTTTCTGGATAGATTTGGACTTTGGCAATGGTTGGACGATCGTTTACCTCATCGTGCAGTAATGTATGCAACTGAATTTGAATAGGAAATTGAAACGCTCAGAAGGACACTTAGTTCGATTCAGTTATCACGTGATCAAAGATAGTTTTTAAATCAGTTTATTTCAATGTTAGTATGCAACTGAAGTTCACCAAATCCTTTCTATATCGGTGTATTATAATGTTGGTTATCCTTTCTATATCAGGCAGTTTCAATGTTGTTTGTTATATTACGTACTCAGTAGGTAGTGAAAGCGTATACAACTTACTAAAGAACTACAAGAAAATATGTAGAACTTAAAGAACATACTTTGAATTGAAAGAAAATACATGGAACTGAATCCTAATACATTCAATTGAAAGGAAATACATAGAACTTGAAGAGAAATACATAATACTTCATTCAAATTGTCTAATATAGCTAACCCATAGATCATATGTAGCATGTCCAACAAAATTAGTACGATACTCCCAGTAATAGCGTGAATCATATGTAGCTCGTGTTAACTGAAATAGGTCTTCTTTCTTCAACATGTTTATAACACTTCTTTTACCGTTGAAAAGCTCTAGTAAATATGACATAAGTACTATGAGTATCTAGAATCCATCGAATTAATCTACAATCATGATGATTATTAAAGGCTTTGTTTAGCATAATCCAGAAATCTTGCTCAATCTCCTTGTAACACCCCATATTCCTTGTAACACTATTTAGGATACTTAATTAGTTAAACTAAATAAAATAATGTGTTGATTAGGGGATTAAGATTTGATTTTATTAAGAGGTAGCCGTGCCATTTAACCAATGAATTAAAATAAGAGTTAACATGAAATAGAGGAGGGGTAAAATAGGAAAGAGACCATTCTTATACCCTAAATACTTGACTGTGTATCCTCAACACGTTCATTTAATTTTATAAAGAATCGATATCCATTGCCAAGGATTGACGATTTGTTCGATCTATTGAATGGAGCCAATGTATTCTAGTAGTTGGATTTGGCGATAGGTTTTCATAATCTCGGAGTAACAAAGGATGGTATACCTTTAATGGCGCTTAGAACAAGGTATGAGTCGTATGAATGGTTAGTTATGCCGTTCAACCTAACTAATGCACCGGCTTTCTTTGTGGATTTAATGGACCGAGTTTTGTGAGAGCACTTGGAAAGGTTTGTATTGGTTTTCATTAATGATATCTTGATATACTCTAAGGATGAGAAGGAGCATGAAGTTTATCTTAGAGTGATGCTTGAGATACTGAGGCATCATCAAATGAAGGTGATATTTTTGAAGTGTTATTTCTGAAAGAAGGAAGTGAAGTCTTTGGGTCATGTAGTCTGAGAGAAAGGGTTGTCAGTAGATCTGACTAAGATTGAATCGGTGAATAATTGGAAGATACCCGAGACAATGATGGAGATAAAGAGTTTCCTTGGATTAGCTGGTTATTATAAGAGATTAATTAAATATTTTTCGCGGATAGCGGCACCGATGACCAAGTTAATAAGGAAGGGTGTGAAGTTTGTGTGGATCGATAAGTGTGAGGAAGCATTCCAGAATTTGAAACATTTATTGACCCATGCACCTATGTTGGTTGTTCCAAAAGAAATCATGATTTGGTGGTTTATACGGATGCATGTGGAACAGGATTAGGAGCTATGTTGATGTAAATAGGTAAAGTGATTGCCTATGCTTCTAGATAGCTTAGACCGCGTGAGGTCAGATATCCGACACATGATTTGGAATTGGGTGCAGCAGTCTTTGCATTGAAGGTGTGGAGACATTACCTTTTGGGAGAGAGATTTGAGTTATATTCAAATAATATTGTTCTCTCGGAAGGAGTTGAACATGAGACAGCAGAGGTGGTTAGAGTTTATTGTTGCTTATGATTTTGGGATTGAATACACACCAAGGAAAGGCAACAAGGTTGCAGATGCACTTAGAAGGAAATATCAGAATGTAGTGTTAGCGATGCTTGTTGAGTGGAAAGATTTGGAAGCATTAGAAGATCGCAGAGTGTAACGGATATCTGAGGCTGGGTCTAGTAGAGAAACCGTAGTGTTATATTTTTTGGAAGTTTGATAAGTGATGATCGAAGAGATTGCTTCTAAACAAGAAGAAGATCTGGTACTAGCTGAACGGATCAAGAAGTTAAGAGATGGATCCAATAACGATGACTTAAAAGATTTCAGTCTTGACCAAAATGGTGGTTGAGAAAGAAAGGAAGATTATGTATTCCGAGTGTAAGAAACATATGGAAAGAAGTCTTGGAGCAATGTCATCGTTCGAAGTTCTCTATTCATCCGGGAGGAATTAAGATGTATCAGGATATGAAAATAAGTTTCTTCTAGGAAAGAATGAAGAGGGATGTTGGCTTATGGGTGAAAGAGTGCTTGAACTATCAGCAAGTGAATGTCGAGCATCAGAAATCAAGTGGGTTACTTCAGCCATTAGATATTCCAGTATGGAAGTTGGATTCTATTTCTATGAATTTCATAGACGAGTGGCTAAGATCTAACAGAGGAAATGAAAGTATATGGGTCATAATGGACAGATTGACCAAGAGTGCCCATATCATTCCAGTTAAGTTAAATAGGACGGCACCTGTATTGGCTAAGATATTTATGAAGAATGTGGTTAGACTGCAAGGAAGATCTAATAGTATTGTTAGTGATAGAGATTCCCAATTCACCCGCGAGTTCTGTAAGAGTCTGTAGAAAAGTTTAGGAACTAAGCTCAAGATGAGTACCGCTTACCATCTATAGACAAATGTGCAAACGGAAAGGGTTAACAAAATCTTGGAAGATTTGTTAAGAGCTTGTGTTCTAGAATTTGGGGGATCATAGGAAGACCATTTAAATGTAGTCGAGTTTTCGTATAACAACGGTTATCAGATTAGTATTGGAATGGCATCGTTTGAAGCTTTGTATGGAAGGCCGTGCAAATCTCCCATATGTTGGATAGAGACCGGAATAGGTTGGTTCTTGGTCCAGATTTGGTCAGAGAAGCTGCATAGAAGATTGAGGTCATTTGAGCTAAGATGAAGGAGGCTCGGTCTAGGCAGAAGATTTATGCAGATAAAAGACGGAAAGATTTAGAATTCTCAGTTGGAGATCAGGTTTTCGTTAATGTTTCACTGATGAAGGGTGTGATTAGGTTTGGGAAATCAGAAAAATTGACACCGAGATTCGTTGGACCTTTTCGTATTGTTGAGAGGATTGGGAAACTCGCATATAGAGTCGAGTTACCGAGTAGTTTGGCAGGAGTTCCACGATGTTTTTCATGTTTCTTATCTCAAAAAATGTGTTAGAGACCTAGAGATAACTATTGCACCGACTATGCTAGATGACTTAGTGGTAGAACCGGACTTGACTATAGTGAGAAAGCCAATTCGTACTGTTGCAAGAGATGAGAAGAGGCTTAAAACAAAGACGGTTAGATTAGTCAAAGACCAGTGTAGTGACGATGATTGGGACTATACTTAGGAGATTGAAAGCATGATTAGAGATGTTTATCCTGACTTGTTTGATGGTATGTTTAACCTCTTTGATTGATTTGTTGTGCCCCTTACTGTAATTTCAAGGACGAAAGTCATTAAGGAGGGGAGTTTGTAACACCCCATATTTTTGGTAACATCATTTAGGATATTTAGTTAAATTACATAAAATAATGTGTTAATTTGGGGAATGAGTTTTGATTTTGTTAAGGGGTAGCCGTGCCATTTAACCAATGAATTAAAATAAGAGTTAACATGAAATAGAGGAGGGGTAAAATAGGAAAGAAACCATTCTTATACCCTAAACCCTTGGCCGTGTATACCTTACATGTTCATTTCATTCTATAAAAAATTTAGTTGAGGTAGGCCACCATTAACAAGATAAAGAGGAAGAAGATTAATAAAATCTAAGGAAGAAGCTAAATCAAATCCATCCACATCTCAATCTCT
Organism: Allium cepa; assembly: GCA_030765085.1. Taxonomy (NCBI): domain Eukaryota; kingdom Viridiplantae; phylum Streptophyta; class Magnoliopsida; order Asparagales; family Amaryllidaceae; genus Allium; species Allium cepa. The sequence goes on from CM060940.1 coordinate 183,785,210, forward strand.
TTAATCTCTAAAGCTAAGATGAATAATATTTACATCTCATGTTTCTTTTGTTTTTGTTTTTAGGATGAAATTTGAGCCTATTTGCAATGATTTTCCATATTTTTGAATGATGGAATGATTATATACACATGATGATGATTGATATATGTTCATATTGGTTTAATGATATGTTTTAAGGTGAAATCTCTATAAAATGACATCCAAATGTCTTGCAAATTTTTATATAGATCAGAAATATTATTTTCGAGATGAGTTTTAATATTTTGAATTTTTGTGGATTTATATGAATTTTCTAATAAAGAAAATATTATTTTGGGTTATAAATTATTTATGGTTAAATAAAAAAGGTTCGGATTTGAAATTTTTGTACATTGGAAAACATATTAAAATAGATTTTCTAGAAATTTTGAAGATTTTTCCATAGTGTTTTAGTGGATATATAAAATTATTTAAGATATGCGACTTAAATGTAAAGGATAAGGGGATTTTTACAAATAATCCAAATAGTTATTTCTGATAATTGTAGCACTTTTTAGTGGTAAAGAAAAGAGACAACCAATCAAAATTTGGCACGTAAAGCAGGTTATGTGAAAAGAACTATTTGCTACATGCCTTTTACTGTTTTGTTGCTTTTGGAACTTGCTTCCGCCTTGGTTGGCTTTCGACCAAGTCCCTCCGCTTTCAACACCATCGAAACGAATGCGCATGGTATCAATATACTGGTATGTAGCGAATTGAATAGAAGATGAAAGGAATGAGGTCAAAACCACGGGTTCCGTAGGAATCAAAGCACCATTTTTCTTTTAAATTAAAAATGCGCTCGCTTGCTTTCGACTAAGAAGCTTTTGACTTAGATGGCTTTCGACTTCGTCAAATGGATTTAAATGGAATGGTTTCGATTAGGTTGCGCCTTTGTTTTTAAATAATTGATTTCGACTAAGTCGAAACCTTTATGCTGCCGCCTTTTACCTTTCGACCTAGATGGCTTTGAAAGTGTTGTTTACTTTATTTTATAAAATTTGGCCACTTCTCCAATGCTTTCAAAGGGATGCTTTCGACACATCATTACTTTACTTAAGAAATAGTTTCAAAACAGATGCTTTCGGCTTATATGTTTTAAAGACCTTTTTCTATGATTGAAGTAAAACCCAAATGGTTTCAAAAGAGCCAGTTTTAAATATTTCAAAACAGATGCTTTCGACTTTAATGGGTTTCCGATCCTTTTGCTCTAGATTAAGGCATAATCAAAGGGTTTCGACCAAAACAGTTTCCAAATGTTTCGAAGAGGTAAATTTTTGAATGGCTTTCGAAAGGTTTTCACATTTTTTAAATTGAACCCAAAGGCTTTCGAAATGTTTAGTATTTTAATGCTTTCGAAAGGGTTTTGAGTCAATAGTTTCAAAAGGGTAATTCCCCAGGGTTTCCAAATGGTTGAAAGGAAAGGTTTCTTTTCTATGTTTTCGAAAGGTAATATTAAAGGTTTTAAAGAAGGATGTCTAATATTTTGAAGCTTCCGAAGGAAAGGCTTTTGATGATTTCGAAAGTGTTGCTTTCAATGGTTTCGAAAGGGTTACCTTCAAGGGTTTCAGAAGGGTTGTTTAAAGGTTTTAAGCAAAGAATTCGAATGTATTAAATATTCAATATAGCCTAAGTATTTTCAGGTTAAAAAGGGTTTTAACTTGTTTTGGAAGGATAGCCAATCCTCTTTAAAATTCATCAACATTAGTTTGAGGAAATTATATATATAACATAGCAAAATAGCTTAGAGTAAAGCTATTCTCCTTGTATACATAGGATTTAAAAGGTTAAATCATTTTGAAAAGGAAAATGATTTGGACAGATAGTCCATTTTCATTCGGACAATTAGTCCAGTTTGCAGACAGTTAGTTAAGTTTGCAGGCAGTCAGTCCAATTTTTGGACAGATAGTCCATTTACTACTTGTGGACAGATAATCCATTAGTTACCTGATTATAGTTTAACGGACTTAGCTATCATTATCATTGTTATATCTGTTTGATTAACCAGTTTGGTTGTAGAAAAGGATTTGCAAAATATATGTTTTGGTGTGCCGTAAATGTGCATATTTTTACCATCATATTTAATCTATTAAATTAAGTAAATGATCATATTGGGTATTTTAACATGTTTAAACCAAAATTCGAATTATTTTCAAATTGTCATATTTTCATCTTCATATAGGGGAAAAATGATCATTTTTATGCATATATCAACTTAAGAAAATTTAATTGGAAACTTCTATACTATGTTGTAGAAATTTGGCTTCACATACAAGTGGTTCCATGAAAATATATGCATGCACAAGAGTGAAGATAAGCCAATAAAGATGGAAGAATTCATTTCATGAAACATGGAGGACCCCATCTATCCCACTTACCATGATGTACAATTAGAAGCTAATGCACATGCTAGTAGAGTTTAAAGCCACATGCACATTTAAGTGTAGTATTAACATTTGCTAATGATAACTTGGTGGCCATACTTCCTCAAGGACAATTTGGATAGTTCCTAAAATACGATTAGGGTTTTAGGCTTGTTTAAATACCCCCTTATGTTCGTGTTAAAAATTGTTAGAAGCTTTGGCTCTTAGATCAATAGGCTCAAATAAATCAAGGCTTCTTCTTTCTTTTCATGGCTACTTAGTCATTTCTTTTCATGCAACTTTCCTTTTTTATGCAATGTTAATGAATATTCTCTTTTAATTACATGCTCTTTTTCTTTTTTGTTAGTAGTTAGTTTATTTTTCATGCAAGTAGATTAGTTTTTATTAGCTTATTGCAAATAAATCAAATTTAACATCATCTTTCTTTCACTCACAGTATTAAACTAAATACAACAATGAATACCTCATCTTTCGTCGAATGTGTTATGGAATTCGATAGTGATTCCGATGAAGAAGAGATTCTCCAAGGGGAAGTCGAAGAATTGCAAGAAATAGTTGACATATGCCATGAAGTTTATGGCTCCACATCATGAAAACATGACGGATCGATCATGGGTTGGAAATATGTAAGCCGTAATCAATTTATCTTCCACAAATCTCTGATGCAAGACTACTTCAATCCAAATTGCACTTATGGACCTGATATGTTCAAGAGAAGATACAGAATGAGAAGAGATCTATTTTTAATAATTTTAATAGGTATTCAAAACAATGAGAAATATTTTATTCAAAAACCAAATGCTTCAAAAATACAGGGACTTAGAGGTGAACAAAAAATGACTGTTGCATTGAGGATGTTAGCTTATGGCACCCCCGCAGATGCATTGGATGATGCGTATCGGATTATGGAGATGACCGCATTAGAAACTCTCAACATATTCTACCAATCTGTGCTGGACATTTTGGGCACCGAATACCTTAGATCTCCAAATGAAGATGATTTGGTGCGGATTCGAGAAATGCATGAGAGTAGAGGATGGCCTGGAATGCTTGAAGTCTCGACTATATGCGTTGAGAATCAAAGAACTGCCCCCAAATCATACCATGGAGCTTATAATGGTAAAGAAAGAAAACCAACTATTATTTTGGAAGTCATTGCTTCATACAATTTGTGGATATGGCATGCTTTCTTTGGAATGCCTGGATCTAACAATGATTTAAATGTTATTGAGATGTCACATTTATCTAATGATGGCACTTGGTCGAGTAACTCCAGTGTCGTTTACTCTTGGGCAAAACAATCACGAGCACAGATATTATCTTGGTGATGGGATTTATCCAAAATGGAGCACCATTATGAAAACATGTCCAAACCCAATAACAGCAAAGCAAGCAAAGTTTGCTGCGATGCAAGAGGGACAAAGATAGGATGTAGAAAGAACTTTTGGCGTTCTACAATCCAGATTTGCAACGATTAGTAATCCATGTCGACTGTGGTCTCGGGAAAAAATGCCCAGAATCATTTTACATGTATTATTATGCATAATATGATTATTGAAGATGAAAAGGATGTGGACGAAGAACAATGTCACTATGAATATGATGGTGCTGGGAAAATGCCAGAAGTCTTCCGAGATGGTCTTCCTATAACCGAAGAAGCATTCAACATTTACGTGGAACATCAACTTTCGTACTGAGATACACAACTTCACAGCTGGCAACAATAAGATCTTATAAATCATATTTGGAATTATTTTGGTGATTGTTAGTTCAATTTTATATTTTATTTGTCATGTGTGTACACATTTCTGTTGTAGTTATCTTATTAATATGTATTGCATTTCCTTCAAAATGTTATTCTATTTGGTTATGGACTTTGTCTAAATGGAAACAAGAATAGCACAACATTAATTAATAACAAAATGAAGTAGATTTAAATAAATGATACAGTACACTGAAACTAGTACAAATTAAACAATTCTAAGATTGAAACAAACTACTTTGAGGGAACTTGGAAATAATTATTTGTCTTTTGCGCTTTATCCAATACTGCTTTTGAATGTCATCCATCCCCGTCAGATCTTTATCCATAATCATCTGTTCTTGATTTTACCATTCAATATCCAGCTTTTGTTGCTCAATTTCTAAAAACTTACGCATCACATCGATCTTCTCCTACGCTGGCTTGCTTCTATCTTGATGCCTTCTTTCGTGAATTTTAAGAGCGGCACTCACTTTAGCGTTCACCACGATATCAAGATTATTCTTTCTCTTTTTTGCTTTGACTCCCATTGGTCTATAACCTTCATCTGGTCTTTGTTTGAGCGCATCTGAATTGTTTTCTCCTCAAATAGAGTTTTCCTACAAGATAAATCTCCCGGACTAGACGAGTAAGATGATTTCGATGCTTTGTTCTTTCCCTTTTTATTTGTTTGAATGTCTTGGAGGCTCTTCGCATTATCGAAGTTCCATTTCGGTATGCTCGTCAGCAATTCATAACAGTTCGGAAATTTGTAATAACGTGATTTTTAGCACCATTTTCCATTGGAAAAAGCTTTGTGAATTCCTCATTTGTTATTCTTTTCTGGAAACTAAAAAAGGAATAAACTAATAATCGGATTAAATACAAAAAACTAATAAAAACAAAAAACATACCAAACGCACTTTGCCTCCCATTCCACTAGGGTTCGCTTTCTTTATTTTATAAATCTATGATTAATAAAACTAGTTTGACGATTGATTTTCCCGAATAAACCTTGAATCACTGACAAAGATCAAGTATTTTCAGGATTCTTGAGGTTAAAGGTATTCGTTATTTTCTTTCAAAACTTATCGCTGCTCTGATCGTTGCCTCTAATTGAGTCGTTCGTATAATGATAGTAAATGCTGCATAAATCGTAGTCCTCATCGCTTCTCCATGGGTTGGATGAATGTTGTGTCGGAGGAGTACTTGATTGTTGCTGGTTGTCGTCGAAGAAATATTTTTGGGACTGAGAAGGATGCGTAAAATCTCCAAAAGGTGATGCCATTTAAAGATAATACAGGTTAGAGAAGAAAGGAGTGAAGATGTTTATGTAGATATGAAGATGTTTATGTAGATATGAAGAGTGTATAGAGTGTATTTATGGAGTTGAGGGAGAAGTAGCCAATGGAGGCAGAAAATAGCCGTTGGGGAGAGCCGTTGTGGCTCAGGGTGCTGATTTAATCAGCACCCAGAGCTGGGCGTTTATTAAATCAACACCCAGGGCCAATTCGAAAAAATGAATTGGCCCCTATTATCACCCTTAATACTAAGGGTAATATTCACCGTAGGAGCATATATATATATATATATATATATATATATATATATATATATATATATATATATATATATATATATATGGGATTGATAGCATCTAACAAGAAGGGAAGCCCTTTGTTACAACAATTGTTACCATGAAAATACATGTGTTGCAAGGAAGATGTAGGGTTATCCAATTATGATGCTGGCACCAAAACGTTAAATGCGAGAGGGTGTCGAAATTTTCAAAAAGGTGAATATTAGAGAGATTAATTTGTTATCTTATTTAGTACTGGGCACATCTATTAGATTTGTCATGTCAGCCCACTGTAACAGCCGTGATTTTTAATTACTGTCGAAATAAAAAATTTAAAATAGAATTTTTAAATTGAGATTTGAAATATATATATATAATTTATTGCAAAGTCAGTTGCAAAGTCATTTGAAAAATAATATAGTTGTGTTATATTTCAATTTCCTTCACGTGTATATGTGTAATGGTCCAATTCTAAAACATATATGTGTACACTTTTGCTGGATATCACTAAGTTTTGTAAAGCAAATATTCGAATACATTGTGCTGCCATCATCATTCTTTAGTGCAGTTGTGTCCTTTCCTTCACATATGCACGTTTCCATATTAAATGCATATGTACAAAATTGCCACCACATTATTTTTTCCTTGACTTATACACATTTTGAAAGAGAAAAGTAAATGCCTGCAACATTCTTTTGCTCATTTCTTCCAAGTGGCCTTCCTCATATTTTTTGATATTTTTCAGTAGCTCAGTAGGATATCATTGGCGGTTCCAAATTCTTACTTTCTTTTGAATCTTTGTTGCTAGCTGATTTTGGAACAAATCTAAGGTGAGTGCAAACTCACACTTCTAATTAAAACTATGAATGCCTGTTTTTATATGGTGTTTTGGTGATTAATTTTGGTTTGCAACTTTTGTTAGCTAAGTTGCTTACATTTTGTATGCAATATTTTTATGGATGCAAGGCCATTTTATTTTGGTTACGTGTGTGGGTAGGTTACACTTAACAAAAAGGAGTTCCAGGACATTTATTTTGTTAACTTCATCACTTGCGTGCTAGAGTACATGTATCACAGTAAGCAAAAACCAGGTCATCGTTATTTAATTATTCCTTGCGTGCAAAGATTTATAGTAAAAATCCATGTCCAGACCGTTGTTTTAATTCATATGCAAGTGTAGTATACGAAAGTATGTTATGTCCAGACTAATTTGTCAACTCATTTTCGTGTAAAAGTTGTAATATTCGAAACTTCATTCTTGCGTGAAAATTCATTGGCCAGGTTATTATATATGTTGAAATTCATTTATGTGTATTCGTGTACACATGAAAACTAGGTGCCCAGATATTTTTGTTGTTTCATTCAGTGCGTGCGAATTTTGTTGCCCAGGAGCTTTGGTTAATTCATTTGTACGTGTACACTAAAATTCAAGTCCAGGTTGCTTATTTCTTATTATTAATACTATAACAGCATGGCATGCATTACAGAGATGGATACCATAATTCATTCGCACTAAAGGTCATCTATTTTTTACTTCATTTTGTTTGCAAGTTGTATAGCATGAATTTGCGTGCTATCCAGTTTGCATTTCATTTTCGAGTACATGTAATGGTCCAGGCATTATATTTCATTGCGCGCATGCATATTGTTGTGTTGCCAGGTTACTTTAGTTTTGGTAATTCATTTACGTGTATGTAAGAAATGCATGAAAGCTTGGGGTATGTCACTTTATACTTGGTATTGTGTCACGTGTGCACACAAATTTATGCCAAACTATCATTTACATGCCAGCATTTGTTGTGTGCGTGCGTATAGATTTATAGTGTGGTGCATGCGTGTATTCATATTGCAAACAAAATTTCAGCTTTACAAATATATGTAGTTTACTTCATTCTGTACGTGTCAAGTGTTCAAATTATATTTTGTTATATGAGTTACAAGCGTACAAGTGCATATAGTGCCAGGCAGTGCAACATTCGTTGAATATATAGTAGTGCGGTCTATTGTTTAATTTATGTTGAACCGGTGTTTCGTTTTGGAACGAATTTTGTTGCCATTATTTTTATAACGGAAATTTTACCCTAGTGTTTATATTTGAAATGTGTTTTTTATATGAGATTTTAGACGAATAAAAAATTACCGTTGTTTTGACTTCAGTGACCGTCAATTTAAAGTGAATTTTCAAGCGGCTATCCCGCAACACTGATTTGATATCCGTTTTTACGATGTTTTCTGAAATGCAATTTCTTTGTCGAAATTGCTATAGATGTTGTTGTTTAATCACGTGTTTTTAAAATCATTTTAAAATAAAATTGTTTCCAAATTTTTTTTACAGTTACGCTTTCAAAGGAATGAGGAATCTATTTACACTTCAGCAAAATTAAGGACTATGAACCCTTACTTTTACTGATCCGATTAATTCTGAACTTGTCCATTTGAGAACGAAAATTTTATTTATATAAAATACACAATTTTGCACTTTCAAGGAAACGATGAAGAGATTTAAATGATTTAGCAAAAGTGCGAAAAATTGAACCACGCTTTTACTAATTCGGTTAATTCCGGACTCATTAATTGAAATATTATCCGTGGAGTTGTTATTTGATGATTTTGATGATTTTGTTGGGCTTTCGAGCCACTATGATGGACCTTCGGGTCAATTACCAGTACTAGACCTTCGGGTCATTTGTTGGACCTTCGGTTCATTTGTTGGACGCCAAATATTATGATGGCAGTACTTGGTAGGCTTCAGCCATATGAGATGCACATGCGGCGTAGCTTAGACTCGCCATATGCTGGGATCGATCCACTTTTATGCTGATTTTGTAGTTATCTATTTTTTATTTCTTGACTTTTGTGTATTGTTGTTTTGAATTCAATCGTGAATTTGAAAGTTGATTTTGATGGAGTTTAATGAGTTGAATTAGATGGAGTTTAATGAGATTTCTTCATTTAAACTATGTTGATTATTTATGCTGAATAGACTCATTCGAGACTATGATTGATTTGCCTTGATATCATTTATCCTGCATTCATTTTTAAGTTTAAATTAGACTGATCCGTTTATTATTTTCTTTTAAATAATACTCGGGTCAGACCAAGTTATTTCAGAATAATCGCTATCTCTGATTCAGTTGCTGCTTCAGCTTTTGGGATTTCACCTCATCTTTTGTTTAGGCTTTGAGGTGTTACTTTTGGGTGTATTTACTCTCATCTTATGTATGTATTGATGACTATGTATATGTACATTTGGTTCATGTGAACCATCGAGTGTTGTAGCATGTATCCAGACTTATCTTCCGCTATATCTGATATTTCTGTTCTGATGTGATTATACTTATCTGTGTTGTTATTGTTATGAGTTGTTCTGAATTTTTCATAAGCCACCGTAGTTTCGTTTTTGATTTGGATTGAATGTATATCGTTGTGAGTAATTTACACAACTCTTATCGATGTAATCAATACTCTTCTAAGGCATAACTTACGGATGGTCGCTTCTAACAAGCCTTATTCTTCGCAATAACATACATTATTCTTTATAATAGCCTTTATTATTTTGAGTATAGAGGTGGGGCGTCACAACTTGGTATCAAAGCTGAGATTTAGAACAAATTATAATAAACACGGAACAGAAGTAGAATGGAACATGTGTTACAACTATTCGAGGGTTTTATTCATGCCTTTCTAATCTATTCCTTCGTTGTTCTTAAACTTTTGTCCTCTTTAACATGTTGGAATATGTCTAGGAATGAATCTCATATTTTCGTAGTATTCCATTTGTTAAGTTCCTTATCAATCTTGTATTGTTTTAACTAATCCTTATCTTCTCTTGTTCTTTCAGCCTATGGCTGGAAGAGGTAGAGGGAAACGTTCTTCTGCAGGCCCGTCTAGTGGTTCTCATCCGAACGGAGTCTATATGTCAGCTGATCAGTTTATGGAGCTGTTTCGGGATTCTCAGCCTTCTGTTGCTACTCCCGCAGCTCCTACTCACAAGTCTGCCTTCGCCCGCATGTGTAGTGACTATTCCCACCTTGGAGGCAAGCCTTTCAAGGGATCGGAAAGTGTATTGGAGGATCAGACTTGGTTGCGCGCTTGTAAGCGCATATTTTCTCGAATGGATCTTTCTGATCATCATCGCATTCTCGTGGCATCTAATATGGTGCAAGAACGTGCGCTTGATTGGTATGAGCTTTTGATTGCGGCAGATCATGAGCCCTCTCTCCCGTGGATTCAGTTTAAGGAATGATTCGAACTTAAGTTTGTTCCTGAATCAAAAAAGGCTAATCTTGCTCGTAGTTTCCTTGAGTTAAAATAAGGAAAGTCCTCTATTTCTGATTATGTTGCATCTTTCGAGGCCTTATTCAAATACGGAGTTGAGTTCATTAACACTCCACGTAAGAAGAATCTTAGATTTGTTGAAGGTTTGAAGAAGTATTTGAAGAAAGTCCTTTTGCTTCATCTTAAGCTCTCTTTTGAGGAACTTGTTGATTCGGCACTTTGCCTTGAAGCGGTCGAAAAGGAACGTGATAGTTGTGATGAGGTTGAGGTTTCTAAGAACCCCAACAAGAAGAGGTTTCCATATCATAAGCCTAATTCTTCCAACAAGAAGAAGAAAAAGCAAGCTACCTCTAGTTCTCAGCCTAGTAGTGCACCTTCTGTTCAGAGGGCGTGCTATAATTGTGGTTCTCTGGATCATCTTCTTCGTAGTTGTCCTAAGCCTCGCATTTGCCGCTATTGCAAGAAAGAGGGTCATTGGGTTTATGATTATCCTACTGCTCCTAAAGGTTTCAAATCTGGGAAGCTTAATGTTGCTAAAGCTTCTGGTGATTCTTCTCAGCCCAAAAGTATTCCTCCTTCTGTTTTGGAAGGTTTTATTTTATTTCATGGCTGTTCTATTAGAGTTCTTTTCGATACGGTGCATTACATTCATTCGTATCAAAGGAGCTTATTGATGTTATTCCTTTGGATGTTGTTAGTCTTTACGACCCTGTGAGGATTGTAAATCCTATTGGTGGATCCGCTACTCTTAGTTTGTGATGTGTTGATGTTATAATTATTCTATGTGTTTTTTCCTTTCATGCAAATTTGCATGTTATGCATCATCTTGGTTTTAATATGATTTTGGGGATGGATTGGCTCGTCCGTTATGAAGTTCAAATCCTATGTCCCGAAAGAACTTTATATCCCAAGCATCCTGATGCCATCGAGCAATTATCTATTGTATTTCGAGACATGGACCATACTTCGAATGCTCTCATTTCTTCCTTCGAATCAGAGGATGTCATAGCTAATATTCCAGTTGTTTGTGATTTTTCTGATGTCTTCGAGCCTATTTCGAGTTTGCCGTCGAAGAGGGCAATTGAGTTCCGTGTTGATCTTACCTCTGGTGCTCATCTTGTCAGTCGTCCTCCCACGAGGATGTCTGCTAAGGAAAATGAGGAACTCAAGCAACAATTATCTGAATTGGAAGCCAAGCAATTTATTCGTTCTAGCTCATCTCCTTAGGCCACCGCCGTTGTCTTTGATAAGAAGCCAGATGGTACTCTTAGGCTTTGTATTGATTATCGCAAGCTTAACGAGCTCACTATCAAAAATAGGTATCCATTACCTAGGATCGATGACATGTTCGATCAATTAAGTGGCGCTAAGCTTTTCTCCCAACTCGATCTTACTACCGGTTTTCATCAGTTACGAGTTGCGGAAGATAGCATCCCTCTTACCGCATTCCATACTCGTTATGGTTCTTACAAATGGCTTGTTATGCCGTTCGGTTTGACGAACGCTCCAACGAATTTTATTGATCTTATGAATCAGATATTCCGAGAATATCTCGATAAGTTCGTATTGGTTTTCATAGATGATATTCTTATTTATTCCAAATCTGAAGCCGATCATATTCAACATTTCGAGATTGTTTTGAGCACTCTTCGTCAGCATCATCTTTATGCCAAATTCTCCAAGTGTCACTTTTAGAAGAATAAAGTGAAGTTTCTCGATCATATTGTTTCTTTCGATGGTATCTCTGTCGATCCTTCCAAGATCAAATCTATTCAGAATTGGAAGAGACCCGAGACCGTTACTGAGATCCGTAGTTTCCTTGGATTGGCGGGTTATTATCGCCGGTTCATTAAGGATTTTTCTCGTATTGCTTTACCGCTTACCACTTTTACGAGGAAAGCTGTTCCTTTTATTTGGTATGATAAGTGTGAGATTTCTTTCATGAAGTTAAAAGATCTCCTTACTCATTCTCCTATCTTAGTGGTTCTCGAAGGCAATCATGATCTTGTTGTTTATACCGATGTCAGTGGTTATGGACTCGGTGCTGTTCTCATGCAAAAAGGATAGAGTAGTTGCCTACGCTTCTCGACAACTAAAGCCTAACAAGATTCATTATGCTACCCATGATTTGGAGTTTGCCACTATAGTCTTTTCTCTAAAGATTTGGCGATATTATTTATTGGACGAGCGTTTTGTTCTCTTCACTGATCACAAACCTCTGAAATATCTCTTCACTCAGAAGGAACTTAATATGAGGCAACAGCGTTGGCTCAAATTTCTTGCTTCATATGATTTCGATATTCAGTATACCCCTGGTAATGGTAATCGAGTTGCTGATGCGCTTAGTCGCAAGCAGCAAGTTGTTGTTTCCATGATGCTAGCAGAGTGGAATATATTGGAAGCTTTATCTCATTGTGATATTAGAGACTGTCCTTCAGTTTCTGATTCTTCCATGCTTTCATTTAGCATGGAAGCTCGTCCTAGTTTGTTGGAACGTATTGTCGATGCCCAGAAAGAAGATCCAGATCTCTCTTATCTTATTCAGAGTTGTAAATCAGAATCTCAAAGTGATAATCTAAAGGATTTCGATATTGATATTCATGATTGTATTCGAAAGAAGGGAAGGTTGATCGTGCCTAATGTTCCTAATCTTAGAAATGACATTCTTGAGGACTGTCATCGTTCTAAGTATACTATTCATGCGGGCAGTTGTAAGATGTATGCTGACATGAAACACTTATACTTTTGAGAGGGTATGAAGCGTGATGTTGCGTGTTATATGAGTCATTGTATGACTTGTCAACTTTTTTAAGGAGAACACCAGCGTCCTAGTGGTCTTTTGCAGCCTCTTGAGATTCCATTATGGAAATGAGATCAGATTTCTATGGACTTCATTGATGGTCTACCTTGTTTTGGGTGATTGTTGACCGATTGACCAAATCAGCCCATTTTATTCCTATCAAGTCCAATCGGACTGCTCCTTTGTTGGCTAAGATTTTTATTAAAGAAGTCATTCAACTTCATGGAGTTCCTAGTTCCATTGTTAGTGACAGAGATCCGCTTTTTACTAGTGCTTTCAGGTGGAGCCTTCAGAAAGCTTTGGGCACTAAGCTCAATCTCAGTACAGCTTATCACCCACAGTCTGATGGTCAGACTGAAAGGGTGAATCAAGTCTTAGAAGATCTCCTTCGCGCTTGTATCCTTGATTTTGGTGGTAGTTGGGAAGACCACTTATCTCTTGTTGAATTCTCTTATAACAATAGTTTCCAATCCAATATCGGTATGGCTCCTTTCGAAGCCCTTTATGGAAGACCGTGTCGATCACCATCTTGTTGGTTGGAATCCGGGGAAAAGTTAGTTCTCGGTCCCGATTATATTCGTGAATCTTCTGAGAAGATTGATATTATTAGACAGAGATTGAAAGAGGCGTAGAATAGGCAAAAATCTTATGCCGAACTCGAAGTAATACGACTAAATTACATACACATGTATGGGATCGAGGACGGTTCCTAGGCATGCTTTGAGACGATGATAAACCGTGTTGCTCCAGTCTATGAAATCCTGTTCTTCTTTTCGTTTTCCTAAAAACTTTGATTTCTTCCTTGGATGTATGGACATTTATTTGGTTTTCCCTGGCTATAAAAACTCTTATATCGAATAATTGGATTTGGATCGGTGTAATACATTATACATGTCTATTGATTACAGCCCTGACCGGAGAGACGGGGCATTAATCGTAAATTACGAGTCCCTTCGCCGAAAAGCGATCGAATGGACTCAAACACAATATAAAAGTCCTTGGCCAGAGAGCCGAGGCCAGTGAATATAAAAGTCCTTGGCCGAAGAGCCGAGGCCGGAGAATATAAAAGTCTTTGGTCGGAGAGCCAAGGCCGAAGAATATAAAAGTCCTTGGACGGAGAGCCGAGGCCGGTGAATATAAAAGTCCTTGGCCGGAGAGCCGAGGCCGGTGAATATAAAAGTCATTGGCCGGAGAGCCGAGGCCAATGAATATAAAAGTCCTTGGCCGGAGAGCTGAGGCCGATGAATATAGAAGTCCTTGGCCGGAGAGCCGAGGCCAGTGAATATAAAAAGTCATTAGTCGGAGAGCCGAGGTCGGAGAACATAAAAACACTTGACCGGAGAGTCGGGGTCAGAGCAGGATAACGCGACCCGGTGAGGTCTATGCATTTGAAGTCCAACCCAATGAGGTCATGGATTCGAATTTCGATTTAGGATGAACAGACCCGAAAAGGTCATAGATTTGGCAAAGGACTCAGATCGGTCCCGAATTTGGATATCAACCCAGAGATGTTACAAATTTGGCTACTGATATTGGATATGGATAGATTAAAGCTCGGTTGGTGGATTTAGATAGTTATGGAATTGGCTAAGGATTTGATTACTAGATTCGGAATCGGACATCGACTCGAAGCAGTCATGGATTTGGATCAGGATATCGCTGTGGCACTCAGGTAGGATGGCCTGGTAATGGATTGGATTATGAATTGGATGGTATGGCTAAGGATGGAATATGGACTTTGGATTTCGAAATCAGAGCTTTTCAAAACATGCCTTCTTACCACAAGGCATGTTTTAGGAGGCAAATGTCATCCCACCTTTTGGTCAAGGTCGGGATATCAACAAATTAGCTGGAAAGGATGGATATCGGAATTAAAGATCGATTGGAAACAAGGCGATTATCGATGTCGTCAAAATTTGGCCAAGCTCCAATCAAGACGGGATCGATTGGGAATGATGAAACAAGGCTAGAAAAGGCTACGTTTCAAATTTCAAGTCAATCGAAATTCGTATGCTCGAGATATTATCAATGCAAATCAGAGGGATCAACCTCACTTCGAATCCATCACGTTCGTATCGATCCAAAGTGGCCTTCTTCAAATCCATCACGATCGTATCGGTCCAAGTAACCTTAATTCGTATCCATCATCACCCACTAGTTCATATCCATGGGAAATTGTCACTTCGTATCGATCTTTTCGTGCACTTCGTATTGATCAATCCATTCACATATTTCGTATCGATCGACCATTGATCGATATGAATGTCATCCCTTTTTGATCGATACGAAAAGGCTAGATACCATCGATAAAAGCAAGAATCATTGGATCGATGCGAAGCATGGAATGCATTAGGTCGATACGAACAAGGCGCAAATAAAGGGAAGGCTCGGTCGTATGACATGGAAAGTGGATCTTACCTAAACAATCGCGCCACGTCACACCGATCGATGCGAAAGTGATCGATATGAATAGATCAATACGAACACATCGATATGAACGATTTAGTCTTCATAAAAATGACACTTGCATCGATCATATCTCAGAATCTAAAAGTCCAAATGCTACCAAGTTTTCACAGGAGCTTGCGAACAACCTCAAGAGTGTTCATCATCGATCTCGACTCGATTGGGCAAGATTTGGATCGATACGAATTTCGTTCGTATCGATCATGGATCTAGTCGAAATCACCGGGGACCGATCACGTGGGCCCACCCATGTAAGAGAAGGACTCTTCCAAGATCTGGGCGAGATATTTGCAGCCTATGCCTATAAATTGCAGTCCAAGAGATTTAAAAAAAGGGGATCTTTTGGCTCTTCTACGTCCAGACTCTGCTGAAATCACCTTTGTATTTCACCTCTGTTGTTGTAATCAATTGTAACCAACGAGAACCATCAATAAAATAGAAAATCCTTCAAAGTAAACATAGGATACAACACCGAACCACTATAAATTATGTGTTTCTATTGCTTTCCTTTTATTTTTCTTAGCGCTCTTCATATTTTATTCTCTATAAACTTGCTGTCTGTGATCTGTAATTGCGAACGAGTGCTTTCATCGGCAATTGGGTGTTTGTGACCAATTTTAGTACAACCATGGGTGTGTTCATAGCCCGGATATCAAGTGACTCTACCCAGAGTTCAGGATTCTAGAGGGCATGTCTCGTAGCCTTGAAATCGAGATTGTATTTGCATTTACTAGTTGAAAAGAAATCCGTACAAGGAATTGTGGTGGACTGGATGTAAGGTAACTCCGAACCAGTATAAATCTTGGTGTATTCTTTCCTTTTTACTTTTACCGCATTTACTATTATCTACACGTTGATTGTACGATTGTTTCTGTGATTGTTAAATACATCATTCCAAGTAAAGTATTAAAGAATTTGAAAAAAATTAATATAATCCATTAAACACTATTCACTCATCCACCCTCTAGTGTTAATTTAGCCTTAAGCTCCTTATTCCGCTGACTTACACACCAATTCTATCCAAAACACTGAACAAGGAGGATTTATTTATTTATTTTGTAGTGTCTGCTCACACACTAAGTGCGCATTGGTATGTGAAGATGTGAGGTTTGAGGCTAGTTTACTACATCAACAAGTGATTTACTGGCGGTGAAAAAATTATCTAAGGTTAAAGAAACTCGCTTAATATTTGCTGATAGCTTCGAGGAAGTTGCGGCCGTATTTTTAGGCTCATCCGATTAAGGTGCTAATAGATCAACCTTTGAAGCAGGTGTTGTACCAACTTAATATTTCTTGAAGGATACTGAAATGGAATATTGAACTAAGTCAGTATGATATTAATTCCCATCTAAGGAGAGCGATAAACGGGAAGACGGTGGTGGACTTCATCATAGAGTTTACCGCATAAGACAATGAAGAGAAAGACGATATGTTCACACTTTCTCATTGGAAACTATTTATGGACGGAGCTTCGAACGAATGTAATTCAAGCATAGAAGTGGCGCTTGTGACCCCGAAAGGAAGATTAATTTGTTATGCATTAAAGTTGTAATTTCCCACAATAAACAACAAGGCTGAGTATAAGGCATTGATAGTGAGCTTAAGGATAGAAAATGAGCTAGGGATATGGTTGTTGCATATATTTAGCGATTCCTAATTAGTAGTTTGTCAAGTGAGAAGGAATTTCAAGCTAAGGGTGCAAGACTTACTCCTTACCTGACAAAGGTAGTGGAACCGTAGGATGATATGGAGCATTACACGAATACACACATCCCCAGAGAGAACGTAAAGGTCGATTCATTAGCCTAGCTGGCTAGTTCGGGAGGGGCACATATGATGGGTTTGGTTCTAGCTGATTTTTTGATAGTTCCAAGCATCGACCTGATGCATGTCGAAAGGATTTTTAAGGCCATAGAGGAAGAGGAGTCATCGATGACTCTAACCAAAGGTTATCTACTCAAGGGGTTCTCTCTAGAGAAAGGAATGAATGAAAGAAACTCCTTTAGAAAGCATCGCAATTCATGATGCAAGAAGGAGTGCTTTACAGGAGAAGACTCTCCTCCTCTTGCTTCGACATGTACCAAGGATGAGACTCAGAAAATCCTTTTGGAAATCCTTGAGGATAACAATGGTGATCAAACTGGGGCTAGGCGTTAACGTAAAAGGCACTTTAGTATGGGTATTTCTAGCCAATGATAAATTGAGATATTGCTGATCACACCAAATGATGCAACCATTGCTAGATATTTGCAAAGTTTCCAAGAGCCTCATCAACAGAGGATATGCAAATGGTTAGTCATGGTTGTTTACACTTTAGGGAATTGATGTAAGCGGTGTGCACCTATGGCGAAAGAGGGAGCTGTACGCTATAGTTATGGTGGATTACTTCATGAAGTAGGTCAAAGAAGAATCGCCTGCCACAATCACAACAGAAAAGGTGATCAACTTTATGATGAATAACATCATCTATAGGTTTGGAGTACCTCGGAATATTATAACGGATAATGGAACCCGGTTTAAATATAATGAATTCAAGGAATTTTGCAATCGACACAAGATCGAGAAAAGCTTTTTAGCAGTAGTTGTAACAATCCGCCTTGAAAAGACCTAAATTTCGCCCTATAAAAGGCCTATCGAATGTTAGGCTTATTCCAAAGCTGGTTGTTGGTTGATAAAAAGAATAATATAGAGCTATGTACCTACTCATTTAAATCTCACAGCGGAAAGATAAAATATAATAATAGCAATAGTACCCATTTCATTCAAAATTCCAAATGTTAAAAAAATTAATATCAATAAGAACTATCACATATCTGTATTGCAACATTTCAAAATATAACATTTTTTCAATGGGTACATCAGAAAATTACATGAATATATTGATAGATAACTGCCACATGTATCCTCCTCGCCTTCGCCTTCGACATCGTCTTTCCTAAAGTGTTGTAATGACGAGGGAGTCAGAACAACATATGTATGGTGAATAAAAATGTCAAGCCTTATTATTATAGTACTTAGGCAGGATAACTTAAATAGGAATATGTCTTTTG
Source organism: Allium cepa (assembly GCA_030765085.1). NCBI lineage: Eukaryota > Viridiplantae > Streptophyta > Magnoliopsida > Asparagales > Amaryllidaceae > Allium > Allium cepa. Next base: position 183,803,526 of record CM060940.1, read on the forward strand.
CATTCTACCTGCACCATAAATCTTTCTAAATATAAGCCTAATGGCTTTCCAAACATAGACAAAAAATACTTTCCAAATATAAACCCATGGCCCTTATGCTTTCAACCCAATAACTCATATCTATCGTTAATAATGTCCTATCAATGTAAGAGATAGTATCCAAGTCACTTAATATCTTTTAATGGGAACTAGGCAGATTCCGACAATTTAATACCTCATTTAAGGCAGGTCCCCGTTATTTTATACCTATCCTAAGGTGGACTCCTCATCGGTAGCTATATAGGTGACATTTCAGGGAAACCCTTCAGCCACTTAATACTTCCTATCGAAGTTAGCCCTTTCCCGTGATATCCTTTACCATGCCAAACCAATAATCTCAGCCATTTACTACTTTCTACATAGAGAAGAGGTCGGCCCATACACAGGCTCTTAATACATTCAATCCCTAAAGCGAGTCCTTTATATTATGACCCGTACCCCCACAGTGACGTCTCACATTAGTACAACTTTCGTATATATTGCTATATCTAGATTAGCAGGGAAGATTTACCCTATAGAATTTAGGACTAACTTTGAATCATTTATAGTACTTATTATAAGCGATGTCTTACATCAACCCCAAAGTCACACGGTTGGTAGCCAGATTAGCTGGGTAACTTATGTGCGCTTTTAATTGACACCACATCCCTATATCTTAGCCATAACTCATAACACTCTCAATATATATAAGCGTAAATGACATATAACCATAACATATTAATTGCGTAGTTAATAGGCTATTAATTTTTATTAAATTACCCTTCTATATAATCATAACATGTAGAAATATAATCCTCCATATAACTAGTGTTTAAATGTCAACTCTTTCAAAACTATACAAGTCTCGTTTCCATACTATCAATATATCGTAAATCAAATATCCAAAAATCCAACCAATGGACTTTTATACAAATAAAATTCAAACTTAACCTATTTAATACTAAAAAAGGGGATAAACCAATACTAACATAAACTTACAATTTCAATTATTTTTAGGTTCTTTCCGACTTCTTTTTACATAAAATTAGACAGTGGAATTTCTATTCAAATTGTGGAAATAAATGATACAAACTACGAATAAGATTTCGTATCTTATACGCTAGTTCCTAATAAAAATTCTTAATCAAATTCAAAGAAAAAGAATAAGAAGGGTAATAGAAGGAAATGCTAAAATTACAAATCTACACAATTCCTGCTATTTTAATAAAAAAGTAATTGAGATTCCAACCTAAGTATTGACATTTTGCTTTGAGGGGATTTTGGGGGTTTTAATGTGGTATTTATATAAACCAAAATTTCCCAAGGTATATATCAAATCCAAACTGAACTTCTAAATTACTAAAATAGAAAGACTGAGATTTCCACTCATCGTAGGTCCTTAGCTTTTTCACTTTTTTAGGATTTGCATGCCTTTTATAAGCTCTTCCAAATCTCTTCTTTCTTATATATACAACAAAGGATTCGTATGTGGGTTAATAGATTTAGAAAATTAGAGGTTTGGAGGAGAATAGGTTTAGAAAATAAGCAATAAACATAAAAAAAATTGGATTTCTTACCTGAAACCTTAAAGATATTTGTTGAATCTTTTAAAGAGATGAAGATAGAGCTTCGCTAGGTTCCCAAAATAATTTCAAAATAAAAGTGAGCGGGATAGACCCTTATTTATAGTGGTTGAAATGCACAAGAACCATCGCATTCAATTCAATTTAAAATAATAAAATCTGGAACAATCGTTGTTGTAAGAAACCCTAGTCGTCATATGACCACCGATCGATCGGTCATAGGGGTGCGTCGGCAGTTACATTATTTTGAGCTGTGTAGTTAAAATTCTTGGTTGTTCCATAGTGGTGGAGTTGCAAAAAATAATAGTAGGGATAAAGCGGGGATATAGCGAGATATACCGGAGGTTCATAAAGCTTCATTAGATGTAAAACCAAATATTTAAAGCTAATTAATTCTCATTTACACATCATTTTTGTAGGAAAAGGAAAATTATTTTATCTTATATAACAAACTGAGGAATATCATGATTTATGCAGATCGGATTTGGTGACTGCAATAGATTACCAACTTATATTGAATATTTATGCCTTAAAATTATATTTTTACCCTAACTTTTTTGATTTGGTTTAAAAGAGAACTAGATAAATCGAATTTTGTATATTAATGTTTTTAAAGCGGATGCTAAAAAGCCTTGATTTATTGGGGCTTAAAGAGGATTTACTATTTATTAGCACTAAATTGAAATAGCATAGCGGTCGAAGAGCGCTATGCGCTACAGCGGGGATTTTGTGGGGCTTTAGTGGGACTTTAAGTGCAAAGGTTCGGGGAAAGACCGTTGTTTTTATTTATTTTATTCCAGAACTATAATTTAACATTATCGTTAATTTTTAATTGTTACTTAATTCCCAAGTTTAATTACTGTTAACTTTCAAAATTTAAATTTATAAATTATCTATTTATTTGATTCGAATATATTTAAGTTATTTTGAATTTAAAAACTTCAAACATCCATAACTTTTGTATTTGAGCATCGTTTTCAATATATCATATATGGAAATTAATCAAAAAATTGCTACGAATGCAATGGCATAACTTCCGTGGTTAAATTCTGACTTTTGCAAAATTTCTATTTTTAGCTTTATTTTATTTTATTTATTTATTATGAATTTTTACGGGGTGTTACAGCAGCACACCAATAGATAAATGGACAAGTGGAAGTCGTGAATAAAATTGTTATGTCCACCTTGAAGAAATGGTTAACTAAAGATAAGGGTAACTGGGTCAATGAGCTTCCACTGGCATTGTGGGCTTATACGACGACTCATAAGTCCGCGACTGAACGTACGCCATTTTCTTTTGCCTACGGATCAAAGGTCATGGTCCTAATAGAACTGGAAGTCCTTTCTCATCTTGAAATGCATTACAATGGAAGGGTAAATGAGGAACTCTTGCTTGAGTCCCTCGATTTGCTTGATAAAAAGAGAGAGGAAGCAAAATTTAGGGTAGTTGCTTACCAAAAGAGAGTAGCACGATACTTTAACACCAAGGTTTGGAGTAGTACCTTCGAGGTAGGGGACCTCATTCCAAAACGAGTTCTTTTGAGTATGGAGGCACTTAGTCCAAATTGGGAAGGTCCTTATGCAATTGAACAAAAGCGTGGAGATGGGACATTCAAGCAGGTAACTGTTGATAGAATCCTGATTCCACGGGCATGGAATAATGACCTGCTACGATGCCTTTTCATATATTTTTATTTAGTTATTTTTTGCAAATAAGTCATCCAAGGGTTCTACAGGTAATGCGATAAGGCAAGACTTGCTGTATTTTAGTTTATAAATAAATTTAGCGTCTTGATAATAGAATTGTGTTCTTGTAAGCGAAATCATATACTATGCGACTAGCATTACATTCAGGTACTCAAAAGTGTACCAACTCCCTTAACCCAACAAGATCGAGGAGTATAATCACGCGGGTCAATTAGATAATTTGACCCCATCCTTTAAGCACCATCTTTTGTTTGAAGATAGGCAACGTCAAGAAGGAATACCCAGGACAAGATGACTAAAATGCCAGTTTTTGGAAATGGAAATTGGTGCAAGGTTGAAATTTTAATGAACACGCTTGCGACCTGATAGGTTGCGTTAGGCTGAGGATAAGAAAGGACGGTTGACAGACACTTTCGACCCAACCCCAAGAGATGGGTGTAGCTGAAAGAAAATTTCCAGAGACAGGCATCCGAGTCATCGATTCTCGAAGGTAGGACCTAGTAGATGGTTATGATCTTCACGACCGTGCTTGTGCTAAGCAAGACATGCTCGGCCGAGGATAAGCGAGGATAATTGGTGAGAATCGAAAGTAGGTACCATCAAACTCCTCTAGTCTAGGAGTAGGGCTGGGTGAGTATAGTCGGACTGGAGGCAATAGGATGATTTGTCCCACAACATTACTATTCGACCAATGCCCAAAAATAGGCAAGGTCAGAGAACGATTCTCGGATTTAAGGATTTGGAGCTACGAGTCCTAGAAATAGGACTCGCTATATGACAGGACTACATAAAAGGTATGGTTTAACTCATGGCTTAGAGGGTTTCGCTTTTCTGAGGTTTGATAGTTTAAGCCTATAAATAACTTTGATCATTCCCAGTTATCGGCGTGATCGGGGCCATTAGGAAATAGACGTTTAAACTATTGTTTCCTAAAGATAGGAAATAGCATGGAACTTGGATGTCTACAACTTGTTAACGGTCGAAGGGACTCGACTTAGGATAAACATGGATAACCACAGAGTTGGTTAAACTATAGTTTCGTTTAGTCGAACGGAGCACTTTGGCAACTATAAACAAACCTAAATGAGAGAATATGACTAAAGTAATTGTAGGATTTTTATTATATGCATAGAGTTTCAATAAATAAAAGCAATGCACAGAAATAGACATGTGTAATATGGATAAATTATGGTACAAGCAGTTATTATTTATATATGCACACAATTATATAAGTTGGAATTGTATATAAAGTGAAGAAAGGCAAACAAAACAAAGATTAAAACTGGAAAACAGTATTTTATTTCATTCAAAATTTATATACAATGAATGGGGGGCCGGTCCCGCACAAATACATCCTTTGTATAACAAAATGAAAAAAATGAAAAACTACAACCCAAAAGTAAGACAAATGAAGACTGTCTCGTGGTCACTGGAAGATATCTAAGGAGCCTATTTTTTTGAACCTTCTTCCCTTTCTTACCAACCTTGCTACTTGAGCTATTATGATGCATCTTCTTTCCCTTCAGTATGCTACCTTCAGATGGAGTGGTTTCTCCTTCAATGATAATGGCAGCACGATCTTTAGGACGGTTATTCGAGGCATTGATGGTAATGGGAAGGACTCATAGAGAAGGCTTCGACTCCTCGGTATTAGTAGTCTTTTCGAGTCCAAGGTCGATCTTAACTTTGGCTTTAGAAATTTCAATCTTGAGCTTCTCCACCATGGAAATGGATTTTGTTAGGCCCGATGTGCGAGTGATGGTGTGTCTTCCTCTAAAGACTAGGAAGGGTCATCCAATCAATCCAAAGGTGCGATTCTCTTTTAATTAGGACATAGAACAAAGCTGGTGGGAAGGCTTGGAATGACTAGTAATGCAGCTATGGAAATTGATTTGGCAATAATTATTGCAAGGCCCAAACCTTGAGTGATTAGCAGTGGAGGAGGTGAAAGAGAAGGATGACATGTGACTTCACAAATGGAGAAGTAAAGGGTAATTACAGTTTCGGGTAAGAACTGAATGATCTCAAAAACTGGAGATACAAGGAATATACCCTCGCCTGGACTCGGTTGCCGAATAGGGGACTTAGAAACTTCCCCCTCTTTGAGTGAATGCTGAGTTGGTGGATCATTGAAGGGGGAGCATAGGGTACAATCGAAGTAATCGTTGTGGAAGTTAGGACGGCTTGGGTGGCCTCGGAGCTAGCCCCTATAGATGGCGGGATACTCACCGCAAGCTCTTAGGATTTAGGATTTAGGATTTGACGATTCTACCATATCCAATGCACTTGGGAAAGTAGGAGCTTCAGCTGTAGCTTCAACAGTGGCGGTGTCTTCACCAGCAAGGATAGCTCTTTCCTTTTTAAGTTTTGTTATATCATCAACATCAAGGTACATTGCTCTTATTTCATCCTTAGTGAGGCCTTCACTACCTGCTTTCAAATGTCGTGTAATTTCCTCCTAAGCATCGGCAAAGCTAATGGCATATGAACTTTCCAACCACTTCAACTTCTTGTATTGGATGCTGTTTACAAAGTGTCGTTAGAGGTTGGAGTTCGATTCTTTTTACTTAGCCTTTTAGTCTTTTATCCCATTTTGATCATGTACACCTTTGGTGTAGTTGACTTGAACCTCTAGTGTCATGAATTTCAATAGGAGTAAGGTAGAGTCAAACTTTTCATTTTCAAACATGGAGCTTCTAGATTTCAGTATGAAGCTCCGAATTTTTGGCGGCCTAGTCCTTAATGACCCTATCTTTCTCAAGGATGGCCATGTCTTTGGATGCAAGCTATATCTTGAGAGCAACATTGTCTTCATGATTGGTCCTTAACAGATATTTCATCACGATATCAGACTGTTGGCAAGCTCTCTTCATCTCCTCTTTTAGGTCAATGGCTTTTTTCTCCGCTTTCAGAGCTGCGTCTCTTTCTTTTTCCATCTTCTCCAAATCTCTATTATACTGCTCTATGAGGCTGTCGTAGGTTCTTTATTCAGATCCAAACAATTGGATATTCGTTTGGTTGATTCGACTAACACTAGAGAGGGCAAAGAAAATTTTCTTTCGCTCGTATCCTTGGTCAATGAGTTCTTGAACTTAAATAATCCTTTGGTTTGCCTCCTCTTTAGGGATGTCCTTAATATCACAATCGAAGATGACCCCGGTCAAGCAGAGTTCTGGGAAAGCAGCTTGCATGCAGCTTGAGGGGCCCGAATAGAAGTTTGATGGATCAAAGCATCTTTCAATTGAGAAGGGAGAGGAACAATGGTAATCAGAAAAGATGATGTTAGAATATGTTGATATTAGTATAGTTGGGGTTGAGAATGAGGCAAAGGAATTGTAATGACCCGTAAATTAATCCTTAGTATTTGAATACCTAAACCATTTTTATTATTTAAATAATGGATTTTGATAACCAAATAAACATATTTTAAATATTAATTAATGGTATTAAAATCCTTTTCAAATTTTGTTTACCAAAATAATTAGTTCAAATAAAAATAAAATATGTGATCGAAAAACGTTTTCTGAAATTCAACTTTTCAGATCGAAAAGTCATCGAAAACATTGTGCAAACTTTGTATAACTCATATACACATGCACATATGTCATCTGATAAATTTATTATAGTGTTAAATTTAATAAATCATGCTTGGTTTAAAATAAAACATTACAAGGCACATTATAATGGTAGAAAAGAGAAAATAAAATATTAAAATACCTCTCATGCACCACCATCACCTAAACAACCTAGGATAGGACCTAAGGCATGGTGGAAAGTGTACTAGGGGAGGGGTGCGTGTTCACCTAGGGTAATAGAGGGGAATGGCTTGCATGATCTCATGAAGACTTTTTTATTATTTTATATCAATAAGGTTATTTTTTTACCTCTTCATTCCCTTGCCTATAAATATCCCTTGCCTCCACACATTTCCACTTTACATTACATTTACTTCATCACTTCCCTTCTCTTCATGTTCAAAAATACTTCCATGGCTTCCAAGAGAAATTCCTAGGCTAAAACTAGTGAATACACTTCTAAAAATCAAGCTAAACTCCTTCACTTCCAAAACCATTCTCTACTAAACAAGACCCCACATCCCCTTTGAACCACCAAGGCCGAGCCTCATAGGCCCAGGTTAAACCCAAATTGACCTTCCTCAAGCACAAAAGTCCATCATTTCAAGACTAGATGACGTGTTAGGATCGTATTCAAATTCGGTGGAAGTTTAGCATAAATTTTGGTGCACTTTGGTGAGTAAAGCATCAATCTTTGAACCCTAAAATGTAAAACATATTCATGTTAATAATTGTAGCTATAGAATGCTTGTTGTTAGTTGTAATAATTTTTTGGTTATTGGATTGGTTTGTTGCCTTGAAAAAGTCACTATGGAATGTTAGTAAATGAATCTTAAGTTATACGAGAATTTAGTAGTTAAAACTAATTCTGTTGTTAGTAAATGCTTGTTACATGTTGAATCATTGTGAATTACCCTGTATGCACGCTCATACCCTTGATATGTGATGTTTGGTTGTATTGTGAATGACAAAAACTTGTTTCTCGAAATTTCTGTATAGCGATAGTCGCTATATCGGCGCATACAGAAGATTTCATTTTATCAAAACCATTTGGTTTCATTATCGTACTTGGATTAGTCATATAATTTAAGAAAGTTTGCACTAATAATGATTTCAAATTTAATTAATTATTTTAGTAATGATTATTTAATTTAACTAATTATTTAATTTATAAGGATTGAGGTTAACTAATTTTCTTATTAATGATGTGTTTTAAATTTAACTAATTATTTAGTTAATGATGTTTTAAAATTAATTAGTTATTTTATTGTTGATTTTAAAGGCTAATTTTTGATAACTCTATATTAAAGTTAATTAATAAATTAATTAATGATGTTTTTTTAATTCAATTAATCTTTTTAATTAATGACTTTTAAAGGAAATCAACTTGTTTTTAACTTCAATTAATTTTTCCTTTAATGATGTTTTAAATTTATTTATCATTTTAAATAATTATATTTAATTATTTACTAATTAATTATATTTAAATATTATCAATTGAATTAGTGATGCTTTTAATGGTGATTTACCCTTTTTAACTAAAGGTTATTAAAGTTAATCAATCAAATTAGTTAAGAAAAATTTAAAAGTTGATTGATAAAGGTAGTAGGGATATTTTAAGTTATTAAGCCCTTTTTATAATGATGTTTAAAGTTAATAAACTCTTTTAACAAAATGTTTAAAGCTAATACTTGTAATGTGAAGCCTAAGCTTGAATTTAGTTTTAAAAGTAAATGTTTGAATTGGTTATGGAACTGAATTAAGTTCTGTAAAGCGATATTACTTATATAGAAATGATTTATTTGTGTACTTAACATTAAATATCGATAAGGTAGACTTGTCCCTACTTCGAAAGTTAAAAATGGTCATAGGACATAATTTTGAGGTAACACTACATTGACTTGTCCAGCATTATTATTAACCAAGGAATGTACAAGTTTGAAATCGACGAGTGGTAAGGGGTATACAAGACTTAATTTCCATAACGATCATTTTATATCCTCGATAGTTAGTATCGCAGTTCTTGATTTTCATCATTCGAAGATGATTTATTACTCCTTTGAGCTTTGTTATCCTTTGTCAGTAAATGACTGAACCTAAAGCATGGAAGGATATGTGAGTTTGCTCCCATTAGGATATTTTCGCAGATAGATTCATTTGCACATTTAGATATGAAATATTCGGATACTCAATAAGGTTTGGTGGGATTCGCCTAATAAATTTTTGAGAAGTATCACGGATTATATGAGCTTCTCAGAAGTATATTACTAGAGGTATACTTCAAGGGTGGTGTACCTTCCTAGTCATTTGTTTGAAATGTTTTCCTTTCCTTTTTTGATTTGAACCTTCTTATTTTTTTCTTTAATTGCAACGGGAAGAGTCTACCACTCTTCGCGATGTTTAATTATTCTATACCATTAAGTTTGGTTGTTATTTATGTAGGAGAAAATCCGTTCCATGTTAGCGGTGTAATCCCATATGCTATTGCTGATATACACCTGTTGTTTAAAGTTTTACTCATACCAAGCATATCGTCTAACCCGAGTTGTTTGTTTTCCCTAAACATTCGGGTACTCATTTTATTTGAGTAGTCCGGGAGTAGTAGGTCTTGTTGGACTCTTTGAAGATGGCGTCCAAGCAGGAGGCTTTTATCAACTTAGCTATCTATTCCACTGTTTATATAGTTTATGTATGTATTTTGTTTCAGCATATGTAAAGATAGGATGTTATAAACGCCTACGCTGTCTTGTAGTACTTTTATGTAACTCTGATAATTCCATGTTAAGGAGTAACCTGATGTACTATTTACTATTACGATCTATTCAGCAGTTTCATTGTGAGGTTTTTTGTTCTATTCTTTTATTTTTACCTCACGATGATTCATCTTTCCGATGCTTTGGCAACGACACATGAATACCAAATATATATCAAGTATCGTTCCCAGATGTCAGAAAGGTAGGTCGTCGGAGTTGGTATCAGAGATTTAGTTGAGTGAACAACTTAGCCTGATTTGGGGTACAATTCATTAGAGATAGGGTGAGTAGAGCCCTAAAATGGATTAATCTTGAGAGGGTGTTTCCTTTTCTCCCCTAAAAGTCTAGTTTTAGATCCTTTGCTGCAGTTTCCCTATTATCATCTTTGACCCTATCTTTGTAATCTGATAATAGCTGTCACTTATTCAGGTTATTGAAAATAAATACGAAAGAAAGAAGAAGGAGAGGATTTGGAACCAGAACAGCTACAAATAGCAGAGCTCCTAGAAATGAGCCGGTTATCAAGTCGGTAGTAGAAGGAGCAGTGGTGCAAGTTCAGCTGCCTCAAAATCTTACGACCTTGTGCAAGAATTACAACATTTTAGGTGGAAAACCTTTTTATGGAACTGAAGACATTCTGGGAGTTCAAACATGGCTTCGCTATTGTGAAAGGATATTCGGGGATCTTTAGTTGGGAGATGCTAGAAAGAGATTGTTGGCATCGCATCAACTTCAGAAAGCAGCAATGCATTAATAGGATTCAGTCAACATGAATACACCAAAAGAAGATTTCTCTTGGATGTAGTTTAAGGAGGTTTTTGAAGCTCGGTTTATCCCAGAGGCGGGAAGGACTCGGTTGTTCAGAAGTTTCATAGATTTAAAACAAGGTGAGATAACAGTGGCGTAGTATGAGCATAGGTTCAATGCATTGTCCCATTTTGAACTAGGATCGATTAACATGCCACTCAAAAAGAATGAAATGTTTGTTAAAGGAATGCGACCAGAATTCCATCGAGAAATGACCAATCATCTCAATGGTACCTTTATAATCTAATCGGTATGGATTTGAGGTTTGAAACTCTTGATATTGAGCAAGAAGTTCAGAAGGGAGCAGTGCCAGCAGTTAATACCAACCTTTATCAATGATACCAGTTTCAAGCAAGCCATTTTTCAAACGCAAAGGGAAAAAGAAGTGGTTGACAAATAAATCTGAAGGGGGAGCTCCAGTGCTGAAAAAGCAGATCGACTTGTCCAATATTCTCTGTTATAAGTGCGATAAGATGGGACACTTTGCAAATAGTTGCTCGGATACTAATCTACCGTTATGCTACAATTGTCACAATCATGGACATATGAAGGATGAATGTCCATTTTTGAAGAAGGGAGCTCATGGGAAAGCTTTTACTATTGAACGAATATCTTCTACTTGTACGAATTCAAAAGGAAAGCAGGTGTTGCAAGGTATCTTATCAATTACTGGTATTCCTGTTAGAGTATTGTTCGATACCGGTGCATCCCATAGTTTTGTTTCATATGACCTAGTGAACCAGTTAATCCTTAAATATGTTATTCTTCGTAATTCTCTTTGTGTGTCGAACCCTATTGGCAGTCTGACGAATCTTGACACTATGTGTCTAAATGTGCCTATTTCTTATCGGGATTGGCATTTTTCGTTCGACTTATTCGTTCTTGCGTTCATGGGTTTTGGGGTACTTTTGGGGATGGATTAGTTATTTAAGTTCAATTTCATCCTAGATTGTAGTAGAAGAATTATTGTGATAAAAACTGCAATGGGCAGAAGCGTTGATATTTGTTACGAAGAGCCTAATAAGTTGATGTGTAGTTTTCTTTATTCCCTTGAAGTACCCAAAGAGGAGATAAGGAATATACCAATTGTTCGAGACTTCAAGGATATTTTTGAAGAAGTGCAAGATTTACCTTCTCATCGAGAAGTGGAGTTCCGTATAGATTTTTATCCAAGAACCAGACCTACAGTACAACTCCTCGAAGGTTAGCTCCAAAGGAAAGTGGAGAATTAGAGATTTGATTTATTGCAGAAGGGTTTGATCAGATGTAGAACATCAAGTTGGGGATCGCCAGTAGTTTTCATTAACAAGGCAGATGGTTCTCTTAGATTATGTGTAGATTACCAAGAGTTAAATAAGAGAACTACCAAGATTAAGTATCCTTTACCTAGGATTTTTACCTAGGATGATAACATGTTTGACCAGCTCCACAGAGCTCGATATTTTCTCATTTGGACCTTGCCACTGCTTTTCACCAATTAAGGGTAGCAAAGAGGAGTGTACCCTTAATAGCTTTTCGCACCCCTGATAGTTTTTATGAGTGGTTAGTCATGCCGTTTGCATTGAATAATGCACCCGCTTATTTTGTGGATTCCATAAATAGAGTGGTTCAGGATTTTCTTAACAAGTTTTTCCTGGTCTTTATTGATGACATTCTTGTTTATTCTAAGTCAGAGGAAGAGCATAAGTACCATCTTCGTGTTGTTTTTAATACTTTAAGAAGTCATGTTTTAAAGGCAAAGTCTTCTAAGTGCTATATGTAGAAATCTGAAGTTAAATTTCTAAAGAATGTAGTTTCAGAAAAAGGTATATCAGTGGACCTAGCTAAAGTAGTTGTAGTTCAAGATTGGAAGAAAAAATACGACGGAGGTTAGAAGTTCTTGGGATTGACAGATTTCTATAGAAGATTTATTAAATGTTTCTGGAAGATTGCTTCTCATCTAACAAAGCTAACAAAGAAGGATGTTAAATTTATTTGGACACCTAGGTGTGATCAAGCGTTCAATGAATTAAAGGAGCAATTGACTAGTGCTCCCATTTTAACTATTCCAAATGGGAGCGAAGGATTAACAGTTTACACGGATGCTTGTAGGACCAGATTGGAAGCAGTTTTGATGTAGAATGATAAAGTAATAGCGCATGCAAATCGATAGCAGAAACCTCATAAGAAGAATTACGCCACACACGATTTGGAGCTTTTGGCTGTTACCTTTGCATTAAAGATGTGGAGGCACTATCTTTTGAATGCAAAGTTTGAGTTATATATGGATCACGGGTCATTAAAGTATATTTTTGACTTAAACTTGAGGCAAAAAAGATGGCCCAAGTTTATGGTATCTCATGACCTAGAGATTCTTTATACCTCAGGGAATGCAAATGCAATTGCAGATGCATGAGTAGGAATGTGGCGAAAATTGCGAATTCGGAAGTTAAGCCGGCACTTATAGAAAGAATTGCATATTTACAAGAAGAAGACCCTATTTTAGTTCGGTTTAAGAAGAATGTAGAAGGTGGAATAGTTCCCAATTTTGAAGTTGACTCCTGAGACATTTTAAAAATGAATAGACAAACTTATGTGCCAGATATTAATGGAATTAGACAAGATGTACTGAGAGTGTGCCATCAGTCAAAGCTATCTACCGACCTAGGAGTAACTAAAACGTTTCAGAACATGAAGAAGACATTTTGATGGAAAGGGATGAAGAGAGGCATTTGATCTTTGTAATGACCTACCTTTTAGGACGGTTTAAATCAACGATAAACCACACACGTCAGACTCAAACCATTCAAAAAGGTGGATTGTTATGGCAAATAAGGGAAAGCAGAGAAAGAAAGAAAACAAACACGGAATCTCATAGTGGAATGACAAAATATAATAATCAGATAAACAGTTCATGAAGCTGTTTTACCAATAACATTTGATTATACATTTACAATATAGATCAGAGTTACGTACAATAGGAATAAATAAATAAATAAGTGCAGCAAAACAACATGATGCATTGGAAATAATATATTAAATAGTAACACTAAATCTTCGTCTTCGTCCTTCAAAAGCAGTCTTCGATACAGTGAAAAGCTAAGACTGACCCGAGCGAATTGAAAAGACAAAACACTTGAGTCAGAACTAAAAGATCTTATGTAAGTTAAATCAATAGTAAAATAAATATGAGTGTAATGGCGTTAGAGATGTTTATGGGTTTTGACTTCTCCTATCAGTGTCTAACGTGAGTGCAATAACTTAAGAGATGTTCGAGATTCCATCTACTAAGGATCTGTTAAACTATTTACATACATAGTACAATACACTATTATAATAGTGTCTACAGTAAAGTAAAGTATTAAAATAGCATTAAGGTGAAACCCATATCCCCCTTAACACATTTTATATAATTTCCTAGTCTATACAGTACTATAAACTCCACCGTAAACTGGTAGGCTATCAGCGAGCACTCCATAGATATGATACAAGACAAACTCATAGAAGGCGTGAAAAGGCATATGACAAGGCACACGAGACAATGCCTAGGGTATGATACTAGCGTTTTACGGATCCGGACTGGTGGTAACGTATAGCAGCTACTACTGCCCACCTCGGAACACACTCCCAAAATCAAATCGAAGGGTGGCCACCAAATCATTCACAAAGTCATAATATGGTATCGAAGAAATGTGTTCGAACGGAGGTGCGAGCTCACTTGGCTCGGCATGGCTCCTATTTTGGCCACATCAAGTTGATTCACGGGAGTCAGGGCTACGTAAATACCTCATACAAAATCGTTCGCCAAACCATCCTACTTCATTCTGGAATCTCCACCACATACATAGTTGTTAAAGTGATTTTCGATATTGGCAGAGAGTAAGACAAATCTAATCCTGTTCTCTTTAACAACAAAAGGCTTATTTCAAACTGGATGGTTCTTTTACTTTTTCGAAACCGATTCATAATTGATATCAAAATATCATATTCAATTCAAACAATATCATTTTCAAAATCACATTCGCTTTCGAGATCGTATCACATTTGAAATCATATCACTTTAGAAATCATATTTTCTTTCAAAATCATAATTTGCAAAATGGGTTAAACTCTATTTAAAATTTTCATATTTACTCAGAATATGTTATTTCACTAGAAAATATCATTTTAAATCTCAACTTAGGTTATAACATCATTTAATCATATTCAATGTTAAATCAAGGATTTAAATATAAACACTTCCACTTTATATAGCCTGAAATTTAGAAAATAATTTAAATAGTTAAAAATGTTTAGCATAGTTTAAAAATAAATTTTCAAATAGTTTGAAATACTTTAAAATAGTTTAAAATGGATTATCATAGTTTTAAATAGATTTAAGACAGCTTAGCATAGTTTAAAAATAAATTTTTAAAAAATTTGAAATACTTTAAAATAGTTTAAAATGGATTGTCATAGATTTAAGATGGATTAAATAGATTTAAAATAGATTAAATAGATTTAAAATAAATTAAATAGAGTTAAAATAAATTAAATAGTTTTAAAATAGATTAAATATATTTAAAATAAATTAAAATAGATTTAAAATAAATTAAATGGTTAATTTGATTAAATAGTTTAAAATAGTTTACAATAGATTAAAACAATTTAATAGTTTGAAAACCTTAATAATCAGGATTTTTAAAATAATATCTCTTTAGAC
This sequence comes from Allium cepa, assembly GCA_030765085.1. Lineage (NCBI taxonomy): Eukaryota > Viridiplantae > Streptophyta > Magnoliopsida > Asparagales > Amaryllidaceae > Allium > Allium cepa. The sequence goes on from CM060940.1 coordinate 183,818,650, forward strand.
AATTTATATTAATATGAATTAATATCAAATTAGACTATTTCCTTCATTTCAACACATTTGGGCTACGTACAGCTTTCAAATTTCAATTCAAATCCTTTAAACAATTCATTTAAACCAATTCCAATTTCAACACTTAAAGCTTGGATTTTCAAAAATAATTTAGTTTATATAAATCAAATTTTTATTTCAAAATATCATTTAACTGAATTCAAATTGAAAGGATTTAAAAAATTATTTAATTTAACTAATTCGGTGTCCGTATATAGTTTTCAACCCTATGGTTAAGTGATACAGACATATATCATTTCAATTCATAATAGGTTTAAATTTATGGATGTATATTATTTCAACCCGCAATCCCAAAATAACATTCAAAATCCATAAAATCGCCCGGGTCAATCATTTCAACCCATAATGATTTTTCCCTAATCTATAGATCGTTCGGGTATATATCATTTCAACCCATAGGGATTTCTAACAATAAACTAAGGGAACTTGCAGGGTTATAACAATGTAAATATAGCATCTAGTCATCCAATATCAACAATCAAATATCCATCACAATCATCATTCAGTCAATCAATAAATACATCAATTAACTGATTATCATCAACGTGTATCGAATTGAAAATTAAATTTCAATGTTAAAATAAATGACGATTAAATGCAACAAAAGTCATATTTAACTGGAATGACAATTTAAATATACCAAATATCAACCAATCAATTTCTAATCACATCATAAATTTTATTTAACTAACATAAGACGATTCAGTAGTTGTGAGTGCGTTAAAACATCCACCTTTGATTTCAAATTGATTTGAAATCCAGATAAAGGTCCAAATTCAACAGTCTCATAATTCGTCCAAACCAGTGCCAAAATGTCTGGAATTTCAATATGATGACAGAAGAGCAAACCACGTGTATATTCGACCTCGTATGCAGAAGATATGGTAGTTAGAGCGATTGAATTGAAATTAAATTCAAAATAAATAAAAAAGAATACGTTTACCGCATCACCATCGTCTTCATCACCTAGGAGACCCTTACACGCATGCGCTTGTACATCTCAACCACGCACAAGCCGCCGCCACTAACCACCATCGCGGGTCGCCTAAAGCCACCACCATAACGTGCCAACCACGCCTCAAATTACGCTACCCCCCGCGATCGATCTCCAATCACCATGATGCCTCAAACAATGCAGCCACCGCCATATATGCGTAACCCTAGTAGAATTTATCATGTCGATACAACAATCAAAATTCCAAATGAATCACTTAGATGCATTCCACTCGCCACTCTTGATAACCCTGTACCTTCCATTCAATGATTCGCCGACGTTGATCAAAACCCGATGAACGGTCGAGAATTGTTCCCTAAATTCTAGACACACAGCGAACCAAATCGAAGAACAAACTGCAGATCTAGATTGCGCTCTTTGAGAGCTTCGAAACAGTATATAATATGTCATGGTTTGGAGGAGTTTGAATTTTTGAAATTGATTTTGATTTGAATTTGGATTTGGGAATTTAGGTTTACAGCCATTGAGAAGAGAGAAATGATAGAAATTTCAGTACGTACAGAAATAAGAAATAAAAAAGGCTCTAGGTTTTAAAAGAATCTATTTATATGGACAAAGCGATAAGAAAAATGAACACTTATTGAATTCGTACGAACGACATTAGTGACCTGAAAAGCCCGTTTCGCTTACGAAACAAAAGTGAGTCGTCCAATATATCAAAATAAATGTTTTCGATATTTTTACACTCCGTCGAACAACTTTCAAGTCCTATTCCATTGTATGAACAAGTTAGCCTTTAAAATCAGCTTATTTCAATTAGATTCAATTAAATTGATTTCTATGCTTATCGAGCGCACACGATCAAATGACAAGTCCGATTGCTACGAAACTTGAAATCCCATAATAATTCACCGTTACGGATCCGATGAAACTAGTTTCTTCGAAATCCGAGACAGTGACCAAAATGGCTGTTTTCATGTTAATCAAATAAATTATTATTAAATTGATTAAATCACCTTTTAATTTCACATTTAATAACAAATAATTTTATCATTTTTGATTACTAAGTAATTTATAATCTTTTAAAACAAATTTCCAAATCCATTCAGTGTCAAATATTACACTATTTATAGTGTTCAGTTTCAACTTTAATAACTTTATTAATTATAATTTAAAATCAAAATATAAATTCATTTATTTTGATTGTTAATTTTATTATTCAATCAATCGTTACTTTATGGACATCAAGAAAAGGGAAACGCATAATAATTTATACTGATAACGATCAATTATCATCTTAATTCACATTTACCGCAATATTTGATTACATTAATCACAACTGATTTCCAATTGATTTTCAAAAAATTAAATAGTGAATTTATAATTAATCCATTGTTATAACTTACCAATTCAAACCCATTTCTAAGTCTATTGTTTACAAACAAAAGAAAATGGATTCACATACTGATTAATTATTCAATATTAGCCGATTTCAATTAATTACATAAAAATTTACCATTTATATATAACATTTGGTTTATTTTCTTATTTACACTTTATAACCAATTATAACTTTCCAATCATTCCAATTGTTTGCGCCAAAATTGGTCACAAACCCCGCTACATCTGATTTGAAAGTTAGATTTGAAGATTTTAAAGAGTAAAGTGTTATCCCATTTTTGGTCAAAACTGGAATATCAACAAATTGGCAGGAATGATGGATATCAGGATTGGAAATCAGTTGGAATCAAGGCTACGATCGATATCGTCAAAATTTGGTTGAACTCCGATCGGGACGAAATTGATTGAAGATGATGACAAGGATTAGGAAAGGCTATGTTTCAAATTTCAGGTTAATCGGAGTTCATATGAAGGAGTTATGATCGATGCAAGGTAAGAAGGGCATGGCTGTTCGAACCCATCGAGGGATAAGGATGGTGCTCACTTCGAATCCATCATATTCGAACCCATCAAGGTTTTTGGTCATTTCGAAACCATCAAGTTCGAATCAATCGAAGGCACGGCACGTAGGAATTGCTTCGAATCAATAGAGTTCGCATCGATAGGCATAGATTCGATCAATAACTTCGCATCGACCAGGTGTTTGTTCGACTCGATGAAGGACTTCGTATCGATCATCATGGATTCGGCTCAATGAAGTTTGCATCGGTTAGGATGGGAAGAAATGGCATGCTTTGAATCGATATGTTCGTATCGATGGAAGATGGCAACCTAGGCTCCTTCGAATCCATCAGGCAGCTTCGAATCGATCAAACCCCAATCGATTTGAACGGACACCTTCGAATCCACTATCTCGAATCCATGGACTCAACCCAGTAAAACTCGGAGAAAAAGAAGGATTCGACCCAGTAAACTCGGCGACGAAGGTGAATCGACCCAGAGAAGTAGCGCCACGTCATCGATACGCACGCGTTTTGGATGGATTCGAAGCATGGGTTCGAAGCATGGGTTCGAAGGCGACAGGCAACGGACAACCCCAGATTCGAATCCATCATATCTTCCAAACCATTGATCCAAATGCAATGAAATTTTTACATGATCTTACATACATGTTGAAGAATGTTCTCACCAAATTTCAGCTCAATTGGATGATTTCTTGATCGATTCGAATGGAGCTCGAATCGATCCCAAAGTGGGCCCAATTTCTTTAAGCCGGGCGCGTGGGCCCCCCTCACGTGCCAGAAGCAGTCTACCGGATTTTTAGGAGAAATATCAGCCTCCTACACCAATAAATAGAGCCCCTGGTCATTCAGAAAAGGGGTCGAGAATTTGAAGAGAGAAAAGCACGCTCGGACGCTGCCAGAATCATTCCATATCATCATTGCCGCTATTTATTTCAAGTTTTGGACTTTGTAACTGCTGTAATCATCTGTAATCATCAAGGATAATCAATAAAAGGAAAAAGCTTTGAAGTGGACGTAGGCCGGAGATAGCCGAACCACTATAAAACTTGTGTCTCTGTTCTTTACTTTGGGATTGCTGTTTAATATTTGCTGAGATCTGAGATTCGTGTTTGAATATTATTGATTTGTATTCGTGTACTGGTGCTTTCACGGTATTCGGGGTTTATGACCAATTTTGGCGCAAACACTTTGGTGCTTTCATCGAGAGAGACTAGCACCCGCTACATCTGATTTGAAAGTTGGATTTGAAGATTTTAAAGAGTTTGGATTCAAGGATAATGACTAGGCAAAATAGTAGAAGGCAAAGGGCTGAGAGAAGCCAACAGGAAGGAAGTCAACAAGCATCCTCCGGAGATGGGGAAGGACAGGCTTCAATCTACATAACTCGAGATGAAATGGAGCCTATGGCAAATTTTTTGCAAGAGAGATTGTTGAATAACCAACAGGAAATGATGCAGGCTTTCTTTGAGCAAATGAGAGCTGCAGGAATGCAGAACCTAGGGACAGCAACAGCCGCTGTGGATGCAGGACAAGGGACTAGGGTTGTGGAACCCAATGGAGGACAGGATACAGAGCCACAAAGCAATCAACAAGGGCTTGGGGGCAGGCCCACAGGATCCAACACAGGAGGACCTCTGGAAGGAGTTCAACAACCTAGAGCTAACGCTGCTGCTAGTGAACCACACAAGGAATATGTGCCAGAGTTCCCTCGGGGGCATGGAGGACAACCCCCAGCAGACAATATCGGATTAGTGGAAATTATCAGAAGAACTGTGCGAGGTGGTTTGACCAACGGAGACTTGGAAGGAGTGAATAGGAGTCCGTTTGCGCGGGAAATAAGGCTGGCTCAGAATCCACCTAAGTTTAAGCTACCTAGCGTAGAGGTATATGATGGCAAGGCAGACCCAACTGATCACTTGATGAGGTACACCAGACACATGGAGGTGCTGGGGGCATCGGAGGAAGTGATGGCCTGATGCTTTCCTTTGTATCTGACGGACTTAGCCGCAATGTGGTTTAGGCAACTAGGGGAAGGATCTATCAAGACTTGGAGGTAATTGGTGGAAAAGTTTTTGGGGAAGTTTTGGGTTCACGTCAAGAGGCCGAAGAATGTGATGACATTGACATCGGTGAAGCAAAGGATGGATGAATCGCTTAGAGCTTTTCTAACTCGATTCAGTGCGGCAGTCACTTCGGTGGATCGGCCTGATCCATTGATGGTTTTAATGGCAGCAGTATCAGGAGTCAGGGAGGACTCGGATTTCAAGGTATCTCTGATACGAGATCCCCCACAGGATCTCGACGAATTCTTTCATGAAGCAGAAAGGTTCCTTCGACAGGAAGATGCGAGTACGGATTTAAAGGTGCAAAGGGTTAATGCCACTCAGGATATAGGACCATCCAGCAAAAGTTTGGATAAAGACAAAGGGAAAAGGAAGTTGGACGATGATTCTAGAAACACTAGGAAACGATGGAAGGATCCAAAGTTTTCTACATACACAGGATTGAACGAGACGCTGGAACGGATATACATGGATACTCGGAATCGCCTTCCTTATCGGAGGCCGGCTAGGAGAGAACCAACAGAACGGGAAAGGACATAAGGAAGGCACTGCCTCTTCCATGATTTAGATGGACATGATACCAATAGCTGCAGGCACTTAAAGGATATAATCGAGGAGCATGTAAGGAATGGACAGTTACAGCAATATGTAGGAACTCGGAATGCAACGGTGGAGCAGGAGCAACCACCGACCACCTCACGCCGCGATGATGTGAGGCCCAAGGATGATGGTCGACTGATCATCCACTGATCAGGATAATGTGAAATAAGTATCAAACTACTGGCAAGCAACCAAGTCATTTACACATGTATGGGGACGGAGATATCCCCTAGGCATGCTCTGAATGATGATAAACTGTGATGCTGTGGTTTGTGAAATTTATCTTTTGCTTTTTGATTGGACACTGCTTTTCTTTTTGGATTTGGGTTTGGAGTTCGGATTGAACTCCTGGTTTTGCTTGCTTTTTGGTTTGGGTTTCTTTGGATGATTGTTTTTGATTTTGAATGCTGCTTTGGATTTCTAGTTTTCTGGTTTGGATTTGGATTTTGGGTTGGATTTTGATTGGATTTTCATCTGGATTTTGATAAATGGTCGTCGGGTATGAATTATGCTTGGCAAGGGGTGAGTCACTTCGCCCGAACGTGGTAAATTGGCTCATTCAGGTCGTCAAGTTGGATTATGCTCGGCAAGGGTCCAGAGTGACCAGGATTCGGCCTAGGACTTAGGCCCCACATTATCGGTTATTGTTTCAGGTCGTTGAGTATGACTATGCTCAACAAGGGTCCGGAGAGACCAGGATTCGGCTTAGGACTTAAGTCATGGCTTTGTACAACGTCCAGGGACACTGGACCAAGGTCGTCATGTGTGGATTACGCTTGGCAAGAACTCGGAGAGGTTATGATTTCGGATATCAACCCGGAGAGGTCCTGGATCTGGTTATTGGCTATTGGATAAGGATAGATTAGGACTCGACTGTCGAGTTCAAATGGATATGGAAGTGGCTAAGGCTTTGGTTATTGGATTTGGAATTGGATATCAACTCGGAGCAGTCAAGGATGATATACTCTGGCAATGTGGCTATGGACTTCTGATATTGGATCTGGAACTATTCAAAACACGTCTTGTTATCACAAGGCATGTTTTGGGGGGCAAAGTGTTATCCCATTTTTGGTCAAAACTGGAATATCAACAAATTGGCAAGGAATGATGGATATCAGGATTGGAATTCAGTTGGAATCAAGGCTACGATCGATATCGTCAAAATTTGGTTGAACTCCGATCGGGACGAAATTGATTGAAGATGATGATAAGGATTAGGAAAAGCTATGTTTCAAATTTCAGGTTAATCGGAGTTCATATGAAGGAGTTATGATCGATGCAAGGTAAGAAAGGCATGGCTGTTCGAACCCATCGAGGGATCAGGATGGTGCTCACTTCGAATCCATCAGATTCGAACCCATCAAGGTTTTTGGTCATTTCGAAACCATCAAGTTCGAATCGATCGAAGGCATGGCATGTAGGAATTGCTTCGAATCAATAGAGTTTGCATCGATAGGCATAGATTCGATCAATAACTTCGCATCGACCAGGTGTTTGTTCGACTCGATGAAGGACTTCGTATCGATCATCATGGATTCAGCTCAATGAAGTTTGCATCGGTTAGGATGGGAAGAAATGGCATGCTTCGAATCGATACGTTCGTATCGATGGCAGATGGCAACCTTGGCTCCTTCGAATCCATCAGGCAGCTTCGAATCGATCAAACCCCAATCGATTCGAACGGACACCTTCGAATCCACTATCTCGAATCCATGGACTCAACCCAGTAAAACTCGAAGAAAAAGAAGGATTCGACCTAGTAAACTCGGCGACGAAGGTGAATCGACCCAGAGAAGTAGCGCCACGTCATCGATACGCACGCGTTTTGGATGGATTCGAAGCATGGGTTCGAAGGCGACAGGCAACGGACAACCCCAGATTCGAATCCATCATATCTTCCAAACCATTGATCCAAATGCAATGAAATTTTTACATGAGCTTACATACATGTTGAAGAATGTTCTCACCAAATTTCAGCTCAATTGGATGATTTCTTGATCGATTCGAATGGAGCTCGAATCGATCCCAAAGTGGGCCCAATTTCTTTAAGACGGGCGCGTGGGCCCCCCTCACGTGCCAGAAGCGGTCTACCGGATTTTTGGGAGAAATATCAGCCTCCTACACCTATAAATAGATCCCCTGGTCATTCAGAAAAGGGGTCGGAGAATTTGAAGAGAGAAAAGCACGCTCGGACGCTGCCAGAATCATTCCATATCATCATTGCCGCTATTTATTTCAAATTTTGGACTTTGTAACTGCTGTAATCATCTATAATCATCAAGGATAATCAATAAAAGGAAAAAAACTTTAAAGTGGACGTAGGCCGGAGATAGCCGAACCACTATAAAACTTGTGTCTCTGTTCTTTACTTTGGGATTGCTGTTTAATATTTGCTGAGATCTGAGATTCGTGTTTGAATATTATTGATTAGTATTCGTATACTGGTGCTTTCACGAGATTCGGGGTTTGTGACCAATTTTGGCGCAAACACCAATTGATTGGAATTATAATAAAATAGTAATCCATTACCCTAAATTAACATTACTAACATTACATTCTAGTTATTTTTCTTACTAATAAATCAAAAAATTTATTTCTTCCAATATTAACACTAATATCTTATTTAATTAATAAATTTAATCATCGAAAATTACAGGTCGTTACAATCTTCGTGAGCCGGTGTGCAAATTTTCAACATGCCAAGAGTAACCAGCAGAAGACTGCCGGGTTACTCCAACCATTGTAGATATTGAATTGGAAGTGGGAGCAAGTATCCATGGACTTTATCTGTGGATGTCCTATAATAAGAAGAGGTAAAGGTGTTTGAGTAATGGTAGATCGATTAACGAAGAGCGCCCACTTTATTCTGGTGAAGTCAACAAGAACTACAGCTTCTTTGGCAGGAATTTATTTGAGGAAGATCATTTGACTACATGGAATTCCAGTAAGCATAGTTAGTGATCGAGATCCCATCTTCACCAGTTGTTTTTGGGGAGCATTACAAGCCGCTTTAAGGATAGAATTGAATTTGAGCATGGCCAATTAACCGCAGATGGATGGATAAACCAAAAGGGTAAACCGAATTTTGGAGGATCTCGTGAGAGCATGCATTTTGGATTTTGGAGGATAATGGAAGATCACCTTCACCTAGTACAGTTCTCCTACAACAATAGTTACCAAGCTAGCATTGGCATGGCGCCCTATGAAGCTTTATGTGGACGACTATGTAAATCACCTTCATGTTGAGTAGAGACAAGAGACTGTTTAGTTCTTGAACAAAAGATGATTCGAGAAGCATCATAGGAAGTGGCTATGATCAAGGAAAGGATGGAAGAAGACAAGGATTGATAGAAAAGATATGGCGTTCAAAAAAGAAGGGACTTAGAGTTTGCGATCGGGGATTTGGTATTTGTGAAAGTTTCCGCAATTAAAGGGGTTGTAAGATTCAAAAAATAGGAAAGATAGCACCAAGATTCATTGGACCATTTAGAATCCTTAAGAGAATTGGATTGTTGGTCTATATAGTAGAATCGCCCAAAAGATTGTTAGAAGTTCATAATGTCTTTCATGTATCTCATCCAAGAAAGCATGTTCTATATGATCAATTTCACCCTAGAGGGGGGTGAATAGGGTGATGCTATCAATTATAAAAATTACTACGAAAGTTTATATAAAATAATTTCAACACAGATATATCAGAATTATAACAGCATAGATAATAGCAGAATAATAAATGCAGAAATAGAACGACACAGAATTTACCCAGCGTCGGCAAAACCCTGCTTACGTGCTGCCCCTAAAGTTTTTTGCTAGAAATTAAGCAGTCAGACGCTTACACACGTAAACTCGCGACACCCGCTATCGACTAGCCTTAACTCTACACTCAAAACCCTGCCACAACTCAGCCACTGAGTTGCGAATTCTCAAACTACGCCACGTAGTTTGTCCTCTAGTCACACGACTAGAAATTACAATTGTTTAAAAGAAATTGCAAAAAAAAATTAAAAACAAATAAACAATAAAACACTAATTATAAGCCCTAAGTAAAGATGGCCCAAAAATATCTCCCTTTTTATTTTAATATATGCCGTCCCACTTTCTTTTTTGTTTGTGAAAAACAAAGAATGGTTGCTTCGATATCTTTCCTCTTTTGCTTTGAAATTAGGGCTTTGGCCTCGCGTTCGCTCCTGTGAGATTAGCTAGTGCTTCAGCCTTGTCTTTGTTAGGAAATCAATTCTATGGTTTCGATGATAACAACTATACAATGGAAATCGAATTACATATATATCTTTTAGATGATAGAGTAACATCACCAAAGAGACAAAAACAAGACTCGAGAGAAGTATCAAAAGACTTCAAATCGGTAGAAGTTGAAAAGGAGTGGAACAGACACAAATATAGCAACATGCACGGTTTCAGACATCTGAGTGCACTAGCCAGACGTCTGAATGTTTCCTCTGGTTTGAAAATTAGACAGAATCAGACGTCTGGTTAACATGCTTAGACGTCTGGTTAAACTCTCTGGTTCACAACTCAGAAGGAAACAGACGTCTGATAATAAACTCATACGTCTGAATAGCAACCGGACGTCTGGTTAATAAACACACACGTCTTAAATGTTACCAGACGCAAAAATATATGAAGACCAGACGTCTGAGGGTACTTTCCAGATGTCTGATTATAGACTCGGCTGTGTAATTTCAAAGATCAACTGTCACATCCGAAAAGACACGTTCGCTCCTCTTCACTGCAACTCTTCATCACCAACATGAGAAACTATACAACGATTGTTAATGGATGCAACTACACGAAGAATCTTTCTACCACTATAAATAGCATCGAGAATTCAAGAGAAGATCTCACCTTACTCACTTATGCTCTTATTTCCTATACTCTGACTTATACATGTTCTCTAACATCAACTACTTGTATTTAACACTTCTATATATTCAGAACTCATTATTCAATATCCTCTATATATATATATTGGAAGCACTTGTACTCAATAGTCAACATTCATGTTATAGAACACATTCTTGACAAAGAAACTCTGTTATTGTAAACCTGTTCCTCGGGAAAAGTGAGGGTTGGTTGAAAGGAAATTCTGAAGAGGAGCTTCGGGACTGGACGCAGGACGGGAGGTCCGAACCAGTATAAAATCCTAGTGTGATTATTTTAATTTACGTTGCTATTATTATCTATCAAGTTATATTATATAGTTAGTTGTTTATACTTGCATATATATCATATACGATCCACTCATATAGACTTTCAATTGGTATCAGAGCAAGGTTTTGATCAAATAATAGTAATACGTTTTTGAATCAATTTAATATGGCAAGTATTTTTCAAGAAGGACAATCCATTGCACGACCCCACTTTTTAATGGATCTAACTATGCATATTGGTCAACACGTATGAGAATTTTTATGGAAGCTAATGCCCTTGAATTTGGTCAGCCATACAAGATAGATATGAAGCACCTACTACTGCTATGAACACTTAGACCGATGCACAAAAGACCTTAGCATCAAATAATGCTAAAGCTATGAACGTCTTATTTTGTTCTTTAGACAAAAATGAATTTTCACGTGTCATGTTATGCACCGCTGCATTTGATATTTGGCGTACCTTACAAATTACACATGAAGGTACAACAAAGGTCAAACAAACTAAGATTTCGATTTTGCAAAACCAATTTTCTTCATTTAAAATGAAGCAAAATGAAACTATTGTTGACATGTATTCTAGATTTCAAACTATCCAACATGATCTTATGGCATTAGAAGTTAAATTCACTGATTTTGATTTAATATCTCGAATACTCAACACTTTGACATCAGAATGGGAAAGGCACGAAAAGAACTTAATTCGAAGAAAAAGAATATAGCATTTCCAGCAACAAAAAATGACTCTGATCTAGATGAAGAAGAAATAGTTTTTATTGCCAAGAATTATAATAGATTCAAGAAATTTAGAAAGATGACCAAGTTTCAAAAAGAAGGGAAGTCCAACACAACAAACATATCACAAATCAAGTGATATGAATGTTATCAGTATGGACATATGAAGAAGGATTGCCCTAAACTCAATAACGACAAAAAGAATAACAAAATTCAAAAATTCAAGAAGAAGAAGGCTTTCAAAGTAACTTGGGATGATTCGGATTCTTCATCTTCTGAAAGTGATAGTGATAGTGATGGAGAACAAGCTAATGTATGTGTTATGGCACAAACTAAGGAGGTATGTCCTGAACTTAGCTATGATGAACTATTAGAACTTAGCATGGAACTAGACGATAAATTTAGACAAATAAAAAATTGAACAAAATATATAGTCAAAATAAATAGATTAGAACTTGAGGTAGGAATGTTGAAAGATGAAAAAATTATTCTAGAAGAAGAACTTGAAATATCTCAACAAAAAATCAAAAATAATATGATAGAAAGTGAGAATATTTCTATAGAAAAAGAAAATTTGTTAAAAGAAAATATTGATTTTAAAAATAATATTGAATTGTTGAAAATTGAAAATATAAAGTTGAGAGAAAAATTAGATAAAATTACTAATAATGTGTCAAAATTTAATAAAGATAAACAAGATTTGGAAGATCTTATCAAAACAGGTAATAGAAATGGAATAGGATTCAAAAATTCTTTTAAACAAAAAGAGAATAATGCTAAAAAAAGTAGACATATAAAAACTAAAAGTTTGTCTAAGACTAAATTGAATACCAATAATATGAAAATTTGGATTCCTAAAACAAATAATAATTTGATTAGACAAAAGCATGTTAATAATTACTTAGAAAATGTAGTCTATAATAAAAATTATATTTATAAAGGTACCAAACCATCTTGGGTATGGCTACCTTCCTCTAACAAATAGGACCCTAATAAAATATGGGTACCAATTAAAACATTTTCTATTTTGCAGGTACCCAAAATAAAAAATAAGGAGAAATGGATACTAGACAGCGGATGCTCCAAGCATATGACCGAAAATTCAAAAATGTTATCAAATATAACATACATCGATGGGGAACGACAACCTTTGGAGACAATTAAAAGGATATGTCATAGGAATTGGAGAAGTCATCAACTCTGGTATATCTAACTCTCCTATTATTACTAATGTTTTATTAGTAGAAAATTTGAAACATAACTTGCTAAGCATTAGTCAATTATGTGATAAAGGTTTTCAAATAAATTATGAAAAAGATAGATGTAATATTTTAGATAATAACAAACAACCCATTTTTGAAGGATTTAGAAACATAAATATTTATGTATTAAACATGAATATAAATAAAAATTCAAACTTATGTTTAACCATCAAACATGAGGATCCATGGTTATAGCATAAATGTTTTTGTCATATCAATTTTAAAAGTATTAATAAATTGGCAAATTATGAGTTAGTAAGAGGATTACCTAAAATAAATTACAAAGTAGAAAATTTATGTGATGATTGTCAAATTAGAAACCTAAAGAAAAGCTCGTTTAAATCTAAAAATAATATTTCTACAAAACAACCATTAGAATTATTACATTTAGATTTATTTGGTCCAACACAAGTACGGTCTATAAATCACAACAAATATGTGTTCGTAATAGTCGATGATTTTTCAAGATATACATGGACTTTATTTTTAAAACATAAAAGCGATACTTTTGGTATGTTTAAAATATTTGCTAAAAGAATTAAAAATCAAATGAATTTAAAAATTAAAAATATTAGAAGTGATCACGGAGGAGAATTTGAAAACGATCTTTTTACAAACTTTTGCAATAAGAAAGGTATAACTCATAATTTTTCTTTTCCTCGTACACCTCAACAAAATGGTGTCGTTGAAAGAAAAAATCGTACATTACAAGAATGTGCACGAACATTACTAAATAGTAGTGGATTACCAAAACACTTTTGGGTTGAAGCTATTGCAACATCCTGTTATGTACTAAATCGAGTAACTATTCGTCCCATGACTAAACAAACTTGTTTTGAAATATTTTTTGATAAAAAACCTAAAGTATCATACTTCAAAACTTTTGGCTTAAAATGTTTTATATTAAATACAAAAGATAATTTAGGGAAGTTTGATCCAAAAGCCGATGAAGGTATCTTTGTTGGATATTTGGAACGTAGCAAAGCATATAGAATTTTTAATAAACGAAATAATACTATTGAAGAAAGCTTACATGTCTCATTCGATGAAAATCTTTTTAAACATCATACTATTAATGAAGAAGAAATTATTCCACTAACAAATTCAACAAACTCTATTACTAATGAAACAAATAGTCAAAATAATACTTTGATATCATCTCCTAGAATTCTTAAGGATCATCCAATAGATAATGTTATTGGAGATCTTAATTCAAGAGTAACTAAAAATCAACTCAATTATATAAGCCATGTAGCATTTGTGTCAAACTTTGAACCAAAAAATTATAAAGAAGCATCAAATGATAATTTTTGGATAATAGCTATTCAAGAAGAATTAAATTAATTTGAATGTAATAACGTATGGGAATTAGTACCAAGACCTAAAGAACAATCGGTAATAGGAACAAAATGGATATTTAAAAACAAAGCAGATGAGAACGGAAATATTGTTAGAAATAAAGTACGTTTGGTTGCTCAAGGCTATAATCAAGAAGAAGGCATAGATTACGATGAAACGTTTGCTCCAGTAGCAAGATTAGAAGCCATTCGTACATTACTCGTCTTTGCAACTCATAACAATTTTAAACTATTTCAAATGGATGTCAAAAGTGCCTTTTTGAATGGTTTTATTAAAGAAAATGTATACGTCGAACAAGCACCACTATTTATTCACGAAAAATATCCTGATCATGTTTTTAAATTACATAAAGCACTATATGGATTAAAACAAGCACCTCGTGCATGGCACGAACGTCTTAAAAATCACTTAATAACATCTGGTTTTCATATAGGAAAAATAGATACAACTTTATTTATTAAAATAGAAGATAACGATATTTTGGTTGTACAAATCAATGTTGATGATATCATCTTTGGTTCAACCAACGAAAAACTATGTAACCAATTTTCTAATATTACGAAAAATGAATTTGAAATGTCACACATGGGAGAATCAAATTTCTTCTTAGGTTTACAAATAAAACAACTCGAAAATGGAATCTTCATTCATCAAGAAAAATATTGTAACGATTTATTACGACGATTTGAAATGGATAAAACATCAAGCAAACCAACACCAATGAGTACCACTATTCATTTAGAAAAAGATGAAAACGGAAAAGATTTTGATGAAAAATTATATCGTAGCATGATTGGTTCTCTAATTTATTTAACGTAGTCGACCGGATATTATGATGAGTGTATGTCTTTGTGCTCGATTTCAAGCAAAATCAAAAGAATCTCATCTAAAAGCGGTTAAGCGAATTTTACGTTATTTATCTAGCACTAAAGATTATGGTTTGTTCCACCCTAAAGGATCATCGTTTGAACTTGTTTCATATAGCGATGCGGATTTCGATGGATGTAGAACAGATCATAAGAGTACTAGTGGAACTTGTCATTTTATCGGACAATCTTTAGTTTCATGGTTTAGTAAAAAAATTGTGTTTCTCTATCTACTTGCGAAGCCGAATACATCTCCGCCGCTCTAGCATGTGCGTAAGTAATATACATGCAACAGACATTAACGGATTTTGGTAAAATTATCACCAAATCTCCAATTTATTGTGATAACACAAGTGCAATTAATTTATCAAAAAACCCTGTTAATCACTCACGAACCAAACATATAGATATATGACATCATTTTCTACGTGACAATGTTGAAAAAGGAACCATTTCAGAATACGTAAATACCGAAAATCAAGTAGCCGATATCTTTACAAAACCATTAAATGAACAAACTTTCTCTAAACAGCGACGAAGTTTAGGTATTTGCTCACTAAATGACCTTCTTCCTTAATAAAATATATATATATGTATATATAAAATAATTTTTTTTAAGGCTAAAATTAGTCACTATAGTGATCACCACAATTTATATCATTGATTTCTACACCTTAAAACTTTTAGAAAATTAGTTTGCCTATATTTAATATTTTCAGCATATAAATATAGCCAAACACAAAAACTACATTCAAACAATTGAATTTTTTTAATAATAAAAAGGAAGAATCAAAATATAACAATGTCGTCAGAAGATTCATATATATCTATCTCCGTCTCAACACCAACAACGGACAGCTCGGTTGACACCCCACAACGACTTCCGACACCTACACCAAAGCAAGAGCAAGCATATAGGTGGTCTTCATATCATACGGGTTTTACTCCCGATAATAAGAAAACTAAAAGTTCTCTATTTATTTCCCCCAACACAAAGGAGAAAATTGATGAAATCCATCGTTACCAAAAACAACAGATGGATCTTCAACGAGAACTTTATTTCGAACAAAAAGTTACAGCATGAAGGTTAAGATTTCTCGAGCAAGTGGCAATGAAGTTTTGTTCGTCTCGACAGAACGATGTTCACGAACCGCTACCAAAACCTTGCAGTTTATTGGATCCATCTTCTTCGTATCGTACTTCTTCAGATCCCTCACCAAGACGATTTTCTGGCTCTCCACGGACTCACGAACGTAGAAATATATGGTCCCCACTTAGACCATGGAAGGATAATGAGTCAGAAAATCCAAAAACTCTATCTCCATCTAAATAAATAAATTGTATTAAGTATTAAATGTATATAAACTTATTTGTTATTATATTTTTACAACAATAAAGTTATTTGTTATCTAGATTCGATATATAAAGTGAAATCATCTCACTTTAAGTCTTTTAGCCTCTCTGCAATTTTCAGGCGTCTATCAACAACTTGCAGACGTCTGACACAATGATATACTATTCAAAATTTAGAAGTGTGCATATATCAGACGTCTGATATACCCCCAGACGTTTGAAATATTGTTCTGTCTCCTCCAAATAAAATTCAGACCAATCCAGATGTCTGAAATAAGATCCAGACGTCTGCCTTTGTTTTCTATTTCGAAATTAAACAAAAACATACGTCTGTTTTCAATTCCAGATGTCTGAAAAAACTCACTGTATCTACAATTGTACAACTACGCTCAAAACCAGACGTCTGGGTCACAAAGTAAACGTCTGATTTTATCCTCTGGAAAATAGGCCAAACCAGACGTCTGATTTTTTGATCCAGACGTCTGATTTCCAATCGACCATTTAAATTCGAGCTGATAACGTCATTTTTATTCTTTTATCCCAAAATTACTACATCCTACGATTTTCTCAAAAATTATCTTACAGCAAATATAATCAAGATGCCTCCTCGCACTAAGAATCCTAAGATAATGAAAAGAAAGCAAGATCAACCCACCACATCTTCAAATCCCCAGGTTTTCTACGACGACCAAATCGAGCGATGGATGAATAAAGCCCCCATTCTATAAAAAGGTACGAAGATATTCAAAAGAAGAAACTTCATACAGGACCATTCTATAATCTTCTTAAATTCCCCAGGTATGATTTAGATGAACTTTGTGAACATGCTGGTTTGGAAACCCTAATCTCGTTTACTCCTAATAATGTTCAAATAGATCAGTTAGCTATATTTTTATTCTACGCCAATCTAGATAGCACTTCAGTTTGGAATACCGAAGATGAGGACAACTGGCTATGGTCAAGCATTTATGGGAATACTATTCGATTAACTTCGGGTTTAATAGCCAGAACCTTAGGATGCTTCGATACCGGGGAGGATTTGCACAACAGTCCAGATATGCGTTTTAAGCCACGGAATAGTATTACTCATCAAATATGGAAAGATGAAATGCCGAAATTCGCTTCAAAATATTTACGTCCAAAAGACCGACTCCTGACAAGAATGATAATAAATACAGCGGTTCCACGTATGGGGAGTCACGAGCAAATAACGGAATTGGAGCAAAAAGCTCTGTATGCTCTCTTTAGTGGAACTCGGGTAAATTGGGCAAAATTCATCTTCGACGAGCTCAAACACTTTTGGACTCGCTCAAGGCCATCGATCATTTACCCTACCTATATTATGAGACTTCTTCGTGCACATAATATTCCCTCCTATCTCTTGACATTCGAAGAAATTTCGCCAAAATACAATTCCACAAAATTCTTTTCTTTGATGCACTTACCTGAAATTCCTCCGGAATTCATGTCCTTCGAAGATTGGACGCATCATCGACAATCTAGAAGAGTTGAAATCCTCCTCAACCATCCATTGTTCCATCTCAACAAGAAGAGCAACAACGAGTAGCTACTCCTCTTCCTCCTCAACCTTTTGATTATCCGGGACAAGAAGAAATTATAGAGACTCGATTAAAAACAAATCCAAATGAAAGTATTCGAGATCTCACTCTCCGGAACCAACATATACTATCCCTAATTCAAAAGTATTTAGCTAAGCGAATTGAGAGCTTTGAAACCGTTCGCTACACGACTAGCCACAGTTGAAGATTCTTTTTCAACTGTTCTATTGGTTCTTAAAGAAGTGCTACAAAGGGTTCGTGGTCCAACTCCACCTTCTGACGATTGGGCAACCCATGTACCTTCTCCTCCTACGAAACATTCCAAATTATTTGAGGATGAACCTCCAAAGGAAGCTTTGACATCTCCTTCAAAAGCTAGCACTTCTGCAAAAGAAGAACCAAAGGAGGGTGATACAAATCAAGCTTCACCAAAGGAGAATGATCCAAATCAAGCTTCTCCAAAGCAACTCTAAGAATTTAGGAATTGTAATGTTTATATTTTGTACAAATCTATGTATGTAACTTCTTCATGTTATTAATGAAAATTTTCTTTTTGACGATTGGGTTAAATATTGTAAATTCTTTTTGATAATGTCAAAGGGGGAGAAATATAGATAGAATCATAAAACATTAAAAAATAAGCACATATTCAGGGGGAGATTTCTAATATATATAAGTACATTGAATAGTTGTCATCATCAAAAAGGGGGAGATTGTTAGGAAATCAATTCTGTGGTTTCGATGATAACAACTATACAATGGAAATCGAATGTACATATATATCATTATTTACAGGTAGATGATAGAGTAACATCACCAAAGAGACAAAAACAAGAATTGAGAGAAGTATCAAAAGACTTCAAATTAGTAGAAGTTGAAAAGGAGTGGCACAGACACAAATATAGCAACATGCACAGTTTCAGACGTCTGAGTGCACTAGCCAGACGTCTGAATGTTTCCTCTGGTTTGCAAATCAGACAGAATCAGATGTCTGGTTAATATGCTCAGACGTCTGGTTAAACTCTCTAGTTCACAACTCAGAAGGAAACAAACGTCTAATAATAAACTCAGACGTTTGAATAGTAACCAGACGTCTGGTTAATAAACACAGACGTCTGAAATGTTACCAGACGCAAAAAATATATGAAGGCCAGACGTCTGAGGGTACTTTCCAGACGTCTGATTATAGACTCGGCTGTGTAATTTCAAAGACCAACTGTCACATCCAAAAAGACACGTTAGCTCCTCTTCACTGCAACTCTTCATCACCAACATGAGCAACTATACAACGATTGTTAATGGATGCAACTACACGAAGAATCTTTCTACCACTATAAGTAGCATCGGGAATTTAAGAGAAGATCTAACCTAACTCACTTATGCTCTTAATTCCTATACTCTGACTTATACCTGTTCTCTAACAATCAACTACTTGTATTTAACACTTCCATATATTCAGAACTCATTATTCAATATCCTCTATATATATATATATATATATATATATATATATATATATATTGGAAGCACTTGTACTCAATAGTCAACATTCGTGTTATAAAACACATTCTTGATAAAGAAACTGCTATTGTAAACCTGTTCCTCCGGGTCAAGTGAGGGTTGGTTGAAAGGAAATTCCGAAGAGGAGCTTCGGGACTGGAAGTAGGACGGGAGGTCCGAATCAGTATAAAATCCCGGTGTGATTATTTTAATTTACGTTGCTATTATTATCTATCAAGTTATATTATATAGTTAGTTGTTTATACTTTCATATATATCATATACGATCCACTCATATAGACTTTCAGTCTTCGCTCTTGTGAGATTGGCTAGGGCTTCGGCCTTATGAAATTAGATCTTCGGCTATCGAAGAACCCGACTGATTGTTGATCGATTAATATTGATCTTCTGATTTGCTTTGGCAATCGATCGTCTCCTTGAGATGCTTTCGGCTGCTTCTTATTTGATTGAGTTCGAGCTTTATTCCGGTATGTAATTTATGCATTTTGCTCTCTGGTTTGAATACTTGAACTCAATGCATTTTGCTGATGATGTTTTAGGGCTTATATAGGAATCAAATTCCTTATTTTTCGTTCATCTATTTCATATGAGTTCGTCTGATAATTTTTGGCATACCGTTCGATTTTGCATTGATGATTGTGATGATTTCTGACATTTTCAATTCGTATATTTTTGGCTTGGTTAACACGGCTTCGATTTTGACTTTGCCTGGCCACCACGGTGTCGATTTCTGACTTGTTCAACTTCGGCACTGACTTGATTTGATGTTGAAATCCCCTGTGCCCTTAATTTTGGTTCGAACTTTTTGCTATGACTTCGGCCGCTTGATTTGATTATATTGATTTCACTGTAACTTCGGCATTAACTTGTTCAACTTGAAACTGTTTTGGTTTCTGGCACTTTGTTCATTTTCGGCTTCATAAAAACTCTGGCTTGTCTGCATCTGTATATGCATTCATCTTTTCCACTGTGTATTTGCATGCTTGCCACTGATCATATGTTGAAGTCTGACGATGATGTTGATTAACTTTATGTGCTTGACTTTGGCCATTAACTGTTCACCGCCTCTGGTCGTTGCATATGTTTTCATTTACTTCGAGATAGTTTCATTTGTAAGTGCATTTGTAGTTTGTATATGTGTACCAGTGTGTATGCTCCTCTCGAAGTCTGAGTTAGTGCAGTTTGTTATTGGAGTTGTGTTGCAGTTTCATTCATGCGTACAACATTGCTCTGGTTGTCATTGTATAGTGTTACTGCACACTCTGGCCTTCAAGTATACTTGATGTGTGCTGTGCATTTGTAGTTGAATTGAGTACATTTTTGTTGTGTTCATTGTGTAGCATACTCGACCTGATGCTTGCATATCATGACTGCATTGTTCACTGTATATATAGGTTGTTGCACCATGTTGTTTGCTGTGGATATAGTATTCATGTATTCTTCTGTTTAGTATTGGTGCACTTGGTTTGCATACAGTTTTCACTGTGTAGCCTTGCTCATTGATCATTTGATCCACTGTTGCATTTTTTTTTGGTTGTCGCATTTCAACATGTAACTTGATATCTGATGCATTGTGGTATTGTGCATTTCATCTTGTATTCATCTGATTTGAGCATTTCTGGTTTCTCTGTCTTTGATATTTTGGTTTTTACTTGGCCTGACATTGTCACTTGTAGTTACCATAGTGTTTCAGTTTTTAACTTGTACCATTCAGGCAATTTGCATACAGTTGCATTGTTGGTCTTGTATCGCTTGATGTTTATTAGTCTTCGAGCCAGTTCATGTATATAGTTTGGTTGATGTAGCATTGACACTGTTGACATGTGCATTAATTTAGCTCTGAATCGATATCATATATATGAGTGCACTTGCTCGTCTCTGTTGTATTGTTTCTGGTCTTTGTTTCATTCGATGATCTGGTTTACTTGACCTGGTCTGGTACCTTTTGTATCTACATTCACCATTGTTTGTACACTTTCATTCTGCTATGTTTTATTGTGTGTCAGCACATGTGTATGCATTCATCTTTTGCACCGTGTATTTGATAGCCTCGAGCCTTTGTGACATTTGCAGTTTGATTATGCTACTTGAATGTGGTCTGGTCTTACTGACATGTGCATGTCATTCGTGTCTTTGAGCCTTTGTTCTGACCAATTCATTGTTTTCTCACTGAATTTTTGTCGAGGCTTGTATTTTTGTACTGCGCCTGTGTTGAATCTAGCTTTAAAGCTCGGGTTTGACCTTGTGCTCGTGTTGTGATTTTATTTGTATTTCACTTGAGTTGAACCCGGCTTTTAATTGGGTTTGACCTTGTTCTCACCTGTCCCTGTAGATTTACCAAGTGTATATATCGGTGTGCATGGCCTTGTGGCATGTACAGTGATACACTGTGCATGTCACAAGTTGTTCGTGTATGATGAATCAAATTTAAATGATGATGAACAACCCAAATAACTGAGGAAAATAATATTTTCAAAATTACATTTTATTTTATACTGTAAAAATATTTTTTTTTCAATTTTACTACGTTAGTATTTATTTTTGTAGATTGCTCAGATGCTGGATTCAAGTTGAAGATAAAACACGAGTGAATGAGTGAATTGTAGTGAGGTGCTTTTGTAAATTAGAAATTGTGATGTAATCAAATTTGTATTATAATTGAAATTGTGTATATATATATATAGTGAGAGCTCGAATTTGTACTATTCAAAATTGTAATAAATATTTGTTTGAATAAAATATTCATTTGAATTTATATTTTGTGTTATTTATTTTATTCAGCAAGTATTTATTTAATTATGTGAAAAATATAATAGTACATTAAAAAATACATTTAAATGAATATATATGTATGTTTATTTTCATCAAACAAAAATCATATACTCGCATATTTAACAATCTTCCACTTTTGATGATAACAAACATATATTTAAGATTTTGAATATGTTAAATGTATTTGATCATTGATATACTCTATTTGCTTCCCTATTTAAATGCTTCCTCTCTACACAAAGCTCCCCCTTCATATATGCATGTAAATAAAAAATATGCAAATAAGCTTAGATGCAAATAGAAAATATTTGACCTCTATTTGTCAAAATCTTAACTTTTCCCTCCCCCTTTTTTATCAGCAAAAGAGTAATAGTGTTAGAAGAATAGAGATAAAGTGATAGACATTAATACAACATTAAAACTCAATTGAATATAAATATTAAATTTTAATAAAAAATCAAACAAAAATCATAAATACTCTGCTAGGCGCATATTCCACTTTTAGAATGATGTGAATGATGTCATCATATAAAACCATACACTTGTGTCTATTTATGGTATATTTATAACAAGAATTTGAATATCTACTAACCATGCATAACCGTTAGGACATTTAAATAAGATTAGTAGTATTCCAATTTTATTTTTAAAAAAATGAATTCAAGTATCTTCTAACCACGCATAAACGTGAGGACTTTTAAATGGGATTAGAATCAACTTGTTTATTTAAAAAATCAATTTTGTTATGTGTTCCATACATGCATAACCGTAAGGACTTTTAAATGAGCATGGAAGAAAATAACAAATTCCAAGTAATCACCCATGCATAACCGTGAGGACTTTTAAATGAGAGTGAATACTTTGGTTTTTTTTAAATATAAAATGAAAAACGAATGATTCTTGTTTAAAGTACCACATATCAACAAACTATATTGAATTTTGATGAGTGATGGTCATTAGAAATATGATAGAAATAGAGATGGTCATGGAATTTTTACCAACAAAAAGTTTTTATAACTCTTGTTCAAATTAAAATATGATTACCCTCTCAAGTTATAATATATGATTAATATTAACGCTCATCACTTTTTCAATCACTATTTATCTTTTTGATAATCATTAGGGAGTCAGATTAGTCAATGTAATCATCTAAAATCGTATTCAAAAATAGTTATAAAACCAAATTTTCCAAAATGACTAATCTGAAACAAGGTCAAAAAAATGATTTTCTAGAAGGGGTATTATAAGAAAAATTTCTGCTTTTTGAAACTTATTTGAAATGAAAAATTTGCAGATGTTTTCTTTGAAAAACGATGCAGTTACTAAATGTCTCAATATAAATCACGTTCCACTAGTAATTTCTATCAATTAGATTACCAGTGTAATCTGCTTCTGAATTTCTTTTCACTCAAACTTATCATTAGTTGAATATTACAGACCAGATCATGAGTTGTGCAACAAAATATCTCAAAATCATTTTTAACAACTTTTTAAATGAAATTCTCTTGAAATTGAATTGAAGCCATGTAAATAATCAAAAAACCGTGAATATAGAGTCAGCCGTAAAATAACCAAATGTATTATCATCCAATAAAACACTATTATTAATCCAAACTAATATAAATGAAGTAATTCAAAGACTCTAGAGATTTTTATAGTGTTCTTTGCATAAGAATATAATTGGCCAACAATTTTGAATATGTCAGAATCAAAATCATCATTTATTTCATCATCACATTATTGGTTGATTTAATTCAAACTATGGTGCAGATTATCACATTTAATATATCGTTCAAAATATACCATTACCTGCTTTACCTTTACGATAATTTTTCGTTGTTGCCCATTATGATGTTGTCACCTTTGTACTAGGCTAAGGAACTTTGCTTTGTTGCCCGTTGTGTTTCTGGAACAGCCAGAATCAAGATAACACCGTTCTTGTTCCTTAGCTTCCCACCACTCCTACACGATAAAAGATTTTTGTGACCTATTTATTTTTATAGGTCTACGATTGCTCGTGGCAGAATAATTTGAAAAATAATTTTATGGAGACTCAAAACTATTTATATATTTCCTTTTGGCACCCAGATTTGTTTAATTTTGAGAGATTTTATATTTGTGCCTTTTGAAACCCAAATTGGCATAGTTTTTACGGGTTTGGGTCAATACCAACAAATATTTTGATTGTGTCCAAATTTTCCACAAATTGTGCACATTGAATCGACTTGATTAATTTTGTTTCTAACATTTTTAGATTGATTATAACCAAGTCCTTGCCTAACTGTATTAACAGTTTATTTTGCTAATAGCATATTCAATGATTTTTCACTTTTTGAAACTTTATCTAAAGTCGTTGACAGTTGTTGGACTTGTGTTTTGAGAGATTCATTTTCGTTTAACAATTGTGTGCACCTTTTAATAGAATTTTCTCTTCTCGTATTTTCACTCTCTTTCAGAATCAGAATTTCATTTTCAAGTGATTTAATTTTGATTTTTGATTTTTTAATCTCTTCTTCGAATGTTGGACACTTATCACACTTAGGGATCCTACTTTGATAGGTTTTAACTAATTGGTCAAGTTGTTTACTTGAATCAATCAAAGTATATTTTTGTGATTCAAGGTTTGCATACTTCTCCCTAAGTCTTTCAAAACAGTCATTTACTTCGTGGAAATATATAAGTAATTCTGAGTGAGTGAGTTTTGATACCTCGCTTGGCTTGTCATCGTCGCTATCAGTTATATTACCTTGAAGGCACATATCTGCTTTCTTCTCTCACTGCTAGTACTTTTATTATCTTCATCACTTGTATTCCACGTGGCTGCAAAACTTTTCATTTTTGATTTCTTTTCAAAGTCGTGTCGGTTTTGAGGATAATTGGGCTTGATGTGTCCGGGTAGGTTGCACTTATGACAGATGATTTCTTGTTGATCTGTGTTATCTATAACTTTGATTATTCTGCTTTTTAATTTTTGATTTAGAGCTGGATTTCTATATTTGCGATTCCACTTTTTTAATCTCTTTATTACCATTTCTAGCTCTGTTGCTCCATCGTCGGCGTCGTCGTCACTTTCAGTTGTTCCTTTGAGAGCTATTGATTTCTTTCGAGTATCTCCTCCTTCGCGCTCTTCCTTGAATTTCATTTCTAGCTCATAAGTGGTGAGATTTCCGATGAGTTCTTTAACTTTGATTTGTTTTAAATCTTTCGATTCTTGAATGGCAGTCACTTTTGCTTCAAAAATTCGTGGAAGGACTCTGAGAATTTTTCAGACTATTTCCAATTATGTGTATGATTTTCTTAGAGCTTTTGATTTGTATACGATGTTGGAAAGCTGTCCATACATCTCTTTAACTTTTTCTTCCTTGGCCATTGTAAAATTCTCGTATTCGCTACTCAGCATGGCAAGACGAGATTTCTTTACTTGAGATGTTCCTTCGTGAGTCACTTATAGTGTGTTCCATATTTCCTGTGCAGTTAGACAATGTGAGACATGATTAAATTCAAACTGATCTAGTGAACAAATAATCGAATTCATAGCTTTGGCATTAGTATTCTGTAACTTTTTTTCTAGATCTGTCCATTGATCCCTTGATTTATTTATATCCTGATTATTTACAATTATAGTTGGTGCTCTATACCCTGTCTCAACAATATCCCAAGCGTCAATGGTTTTCAAAAAAATTCCCATCCTATTTTTCCAGTAAGCATATTCACCATTGAACTTTGGTGGTCTAACTATGAACTGACCCTTCGCAAAAGCATTATTAAAAAAGCCATTTTAAAAATTCAAATTTTTAAAACAAAAATTGGTTTTTGAAAAAATCAAAAAAATTTAAAACAAAAATGGCTTTTGTACCTTGCTCTGAGACCACTTGTAGGATCAATTCCACCCTAGAGGGGAGTGAATAGGGTGATGCTATCAATTATAAAAATTATTACGGAAGTTTGTATAAAATAATTTCAACATAGGTATATCAGAATTATAACAGCACAGATAATAGCAGAATAATAAATGCAGAAATAGAATGACACAGAAATTACCCAGCTTCGGCAAAACCCTGCCTACGTGCTGCCTCTAAGATTTCTACTAGAAATTTAGTAGTCGGACGCTTACACACGTATACTCGCAACACCCTCTATCGACTTGCCTTAACTCTACGCTCAAAACCATGCCACAACTCAGCCACTGAGTTGTGAATTCCCAAACTACGCCACGTTGTTTGTCCCCTAGTCACACGACTAAAAATTACAAATGTTTAAAAGAAATTGCAAATTTAAAAACAATTTAAAAGCAAATAAACAATAAAACCCTAATTATAAGCCCTAAGTAAAGATGGCCCAAAAATATCTCCCTCTTTATTTTAATATATGTCGGCCCACTTTCTTCTTTGTTTGTGAAAAACAAAGAATGGCTGCTTCGATCTCTTTCCTCTTTTGCTTTGAAAATAGGGCTTTGGCCTTGCATTCGCTCCTGTGAGATTAGCTAGTGCTTCGGCCTTGTCTTCGCTCCTGTGAGATTGGCTAGGGCTTCGGCTATCGAAGAACCCAATAGATTGTTCATCGATTACAATTGATCTTCTGATTTGCTTTGGCAATCGATCGTCTCCTTGAGATGCTTTCGGCTGCTTCTTATTTGATTGAGTTCGACTTTTATTCTGGTATGTAATTTATGCTTTTTGCTCTCTAGTTTGAATACTTGAACTCAATGCATTTTGTCGATGATGTTTTAGGGCTTATATAGGAATCGAATTCCTTATTTTTCGTTCGTATATTTCATACGAGTTCGTCTGATAATTTTTGGCTTTGCCGTTCGATTTTGCATTGATGATTATGATGATTTCTGACATTTTCAATTCGTATATTTTTGGCTTGGTTAACATGGCTTCATTTTGATTTTCGTTGGCCACCACGGTGTCGATTTCTGACTTGTTCAACTTCGGCACTGACTTGATTCGATGTTGAAATCCCCTGTGTCCTTATTTTTGGTTCGAACTTTTTGCTATGACTTCAGCTACTTGATTTGATTATGTTGATTTCACTGTGAATTCGGCAATAACTTGTTCAACTTGAAACGGTTTTGGTTTCTGGCACTTTGTTCATTTTCGGCTTCATAATAACTCTGGCATGTCTGCATCTGTATGTGCATTCATCTTTTCCACTGTGTATTTGCATGCTTGCCACTGATCATATATTGAAGTCTTCGACGATGATGTTGATTTCGTTTATGTGCTCGACTTTGGCCATTAACTATTTACTGCCTCTGGTCATTGCATATGTTTTCATTTACTTCGAGACAGTTTCAGTTGTAAGTGCATTTGTAGTTTGTATATGCGTACCAGTGTGTATGCCCCTCTTGAAGTCTGAGTTAGTGCAGTTTGTTATTTGAGTTGTGTTGCAGTTTCATTCATGTGTACAACACTGCTCTAGTTGTCATTGTATATTATTACTGCACACTCTGGCCTTCATGTATACTTGATGTGTGTTGTGCATTTGTAGTTGAATTGAGTACATTTGTGTTGTGTTCATTGTGTAGCATACTCGACCTGATGCTTGCATATAATGAATGCACTGTTCACTGTATATATAGGTTGCTGCACCATGTTGTTTGATGTGGATATTGTGTTCATGTATTCTTCTGTTTAGTATTGTTGCACTTGGTTTGCATACAGTTTTCACTGTGCAGCCTTGCTCGTTGATCATTTGATCCACTGTTGCATTTTTTTTGGTTGTCGCATTTCAACATGTAACTTGATATCTGATGCATTGTGGTATTGTGCATTTCATCTTGTATTCATCTGATTTGATCATTTCTGGTTTCTCTGTCTTTGATATTTTGGTTTTGACTTGGCCTGACAATGTCACTTGTAGTTGTAGTAGTGTTGCAGTCTTTAACTTGTACCATTCAGGCAGTTTGCACACAGTTGCGTTGTTGGTCTTGTATCACTTGCTGTTCATTAGTCTTCGAGCCAGTTCATGTATATAGTCTGGTTGATGTAGCATTGACACTGTTGACATGTGCATTAAGTTAGCTCTGAATCGATATCACTATATATGAGTGCACTTGCTCGTCTCTGTTGTATTGTTTCTGGTCTTTGTTTCATTTGATGATCTAATTTACTTGACTTGGTCTGGTGCCTATTGTATCTGCATTCACCACTGTTTGTACACTTTCATTCTGCTGTGTTTTAATGTGTGTCAGCACATGTGTATGCATTCATCTTTTGCATTATGTATTTGATAGCCTCGAGCCTTTGTGACATTTGCAGTTTGATTATGCTACTTGAATGTGGTCTGGTCTTGCTAACACGTGCATGTCATTTGTGGCTTTGAGCCTTTATTTTGACCAGTTCATTGTTTTCTCACTGAATTTTTGTCGAGGCTTGTATTTTTGTATTGCGCCTGTGTTGAATCCAGCTTTAAAGCTTGGGTTTAACCTTGTGCTCGTGTTATGATTTTTATTTGTATTTCACTTGAGTTGAACCCGGCTTTTAATTGGGTTTGACCTTGTGCTCACCTGTCCCTGTAGATTTATCAAGTGTATATATCAGTGTGCACGGCCTTGTGGCATGTACAGTGATACACTGTTCATGTCACAAGCTGTTCGTGTATGATGAATTCAAATTTAAATGATGACGAGCAACCCAAATTACTGAGGCAAATAATATTTTCAAAATACATTTTATTTTATACTGCAAAAATATTTTGTTTTCAATTTTACTGCGTTAGTATTTATTTTTGCAGATTGCTCAGATGTTGAATTCAAGTTGAAGATAAAACGCGAGTGAATGAGTGAATCGTAGTGAGGTGCATTTGTAAATTAGAAATGGTGATGTAATCAAATTTGTATTATAATTGAAATTGTATATATATAGTCAGAGCTCGAATTTGTACTATTAAAAATTGTAATAAATATTTGTTTGAATAACATATTCATTTGAATTTATATTATGTATTATTTATTTTATTCAGCAAATATTTATTTAATTATGTGAAAAATATAGTAGTACATTAACAATACATTTAAATGAATATATATGTATGTTTATTATCATCAAACAAAAATCATATACTCGCATATTTAACATGTTCATGATCTATCGTTGATTGTAGAAACATTTGTTCAGGATGACTTGGAGATAGAACCAAACTTGGTAGTAATCCGACATCCAACTCGTATCGATAGGGATGAAAGGAGATTGAGAAACAGGGTGATGAAGCCTATGAAGGTTGAGTGGAGTGATGATCTCTGTGATTGTATTTAGGAGACGGAGGATCATCTTAGAGAAACTTACCTGATGTAAAGTCGAGTTAGTTGTTTATTATTCGAATGCATCATGTATGTTTTATTATGGCATAGTTGTTTTGCATTGTTGTATGGATTTATTGGTATAATGTATACCTTTTTAATTGTCTCTTTGTATTAATTTTGAGGATAAAATTCTTCTAGAGGGAGAGTGTAACGACCCATTAATCACTTAGTATTTGGATACTCAAACCTTTTTCAATATTTGAATAATGGATTTTAATAACCAGATAAACATATTTTAAATATTAGTTAATGATATTAAATCATTTTCAAATTTTTCTTACCAAAATAATTAGTTCAAATAAAAATAAAAAATATAATTGAAAAATGTTTTCTGTAATTTCGACTTTTCAGCATCGAAAAATCGTCGAAAGCGTTGTATACATTTTGTATAACTCATATACACATGCATACACATGCACATATGTCATGTGATAAATTAGTTATAGTGTTAAAGTTAATGATTCATGCTTAGTTTAAAATAAAACATGATAAGGCACATTATGATGGTATAAAAGAGGAAATAAAATATAAAAATACCTCTCATGCATCACCATCACCTAAATAACCTAGGATAGGACCTAACGCATGGTTGAAAGTGGACTAGGGGAGGGGTGTGTGTTCACTTAAGGTAGTGGAGTGGAATGGCATACGTGATCACATGAAGACTTTTTATTATTTAATATTAATAAGGTTATTTTATTCACCTCTTCATTCTCTTGCTTATAAATACCCCTTACCTCCACACATTTCCACTTTACATTATCATTACTTCTTCACTTCCCTTCTTTTCATGTTCAAAAATACTTTCATGGCTTCCAAGAGAATTACCTGGGCTAAAACCAATGAATACACTTTTAAAAATTAAGCTAAACTCCTTACTTCGCTTCCAAAACAATTCTCTGCTAAACAAAACCCCACACCGCCCTTGAACCACCTAGGCCGAGCCTCATAGGCCCTAGGCTAAACCTAAATAGACCCTCCTCAAGCGTAAAAGTCCATATTTTCAAGACTAGAATACGTGCTTGGATCGTATTCAAGTTCGATGTAAGTTTAGCATAGATTTAGTGCACTTTGGTGAGTAAAGCTTCTATCTTTGAACCCTAAAGTTTAAAAACTACACTGATGTTAATAATCGTAGCTATAGAATGCTTGTTGTATACTGCAACAATGGTTTGGTTGTTTGATTGGTTTGTTTCCTTCAAAATATAACAACCCTGACTCGACCTTCGAAAATCGGCACCAAATACATCACCCGTATTCGAATGCCACAGATCCAAACGTCGAATCTGGCTCACCGGAGCTTATAACACATTAAGTATAACAACATAGCGGAAGAAAAGAATACATATCATATAACTCCAATGGATACAATATTCGATACAACACATTATACAGTTGAGATATCAGAGATACAATAATAACAGCGGAAAGAAATATTCCAAAAGAATTCCAAGTGAGAAAGCGAGGATCCAATAGAATGCATCACCATTCCAATGCTCCAAAGATCTCCAAAAGCTAATAGCGAGAACCACCATCAACACTAAAGTGAAGCAACTCGATCCAAATGCGATTTCCAACATCCAGAGATTAAATGCTATCGAATCAACACCTATTTTTCGACTATTTGAAAAATCCAACTCTAGGCTGCCCGTGTGGAAAATTATAGGCACCCGGAGTTTAGATAGGGAATAATAAACTTCAGGTCAGTCATGAGACTAGTGTGAGCAAACAAAAACAGTTTTATCTTTAAAAACAAACAATAAAAGAATTTAAGATTGAAATCCGTAATGCTTTTTGGAAAATGAAACTGCCATAAGGCCTCCCGCCACACACACAATGCAGGCGCAAACTTGGAGGAGATTTCTCTTTATGACAGTCAAAAATGTTTGATACGCGAAAACCTTTTGATATTATTATTAGTGCATAGTGGAAAACATTTGCAAGTATAATATTAATCTTGGCCATCATACGTACCATTATAGGATGCCTACTGTAGCTACCATATTAGACGGCAGGTTCTACAACTAAAACCGTACAAGGCGCATATTTGATGATTGGCTTTCCAATAAATGGTTAGGCAAAGGAACTTCCCACACAAAATGGAACGCCTTTGGAGGGACGTCCCCGAGAACATAACTGGATTTCTGCTACAAAAGGTCGGGTTACCTCTACAACTAGGTAACTACTGACACGAGTATGCCAACCCCCGGTAGTTACCAACCTTTATCCAAGGCGCCTATCAACCAACAACCACAAAGCAATAAGTTTGCAGCATCCATATAGGTAAATATCAGGGCTCCATACCATGATACCACCTTTGATCCAGAAAGGAATGACATACCCTCAGGGGGCGCTACCCCCAAATAACCTTGTGGCCACGATTCCTGCTTCCACCGTAACCGGGTTGTGAGGCTTGACGTAGTCTCGTCCACAAAGCTACGCTTTTTCACAAAGCCATGCTTCGATCAACAAATGATCAGCAGCACTTCGTATGCCACATTACCAAATTGGGAATGTATCACTAGTAATCATCAACTACATAACCTCTGAGATCGTATGTCTCAGAGAAGGGGTGTTAAGCTAAGAGAATAAATTCTCCACCACTAAACAAAAATGCATTTGATAGAAACCATCTTTACATCTCAAAGTGTAATGTCAGACACACATCCATACAAGTCTGTTCCGGGTTCGAACAGAACCAAATGCACTTCACAAAGAAGCCCTTGCATATCCGAATAATCCTTAATCACGTCCGGACTCCCCATCACAAAGGATGATTAAATCTCTATACCGGGGATCAGCCGGTGTAGAGACATTCGACGAGTTATCCTTTCGCTTTCGAAAGTATCGGTCTTCACGACCGGTCTTCAAATGCTATCCATATCATCGTATCATTATTTGGAATGGGTTATACGACACAAGGTCCTCTCCCGGCTAAACCGAATAATGAGCGCAATATTTAAAACATATGGATATTGGGATCTTAGTTAAGTCACAACTTATTATCCAAAACCTTTCTTTCAAATGGCTTAAAACAAATTACCATTTCAAATCTTTTAAACAAAAAGATTCATTTCACAAAGTTCACCAACTTTTCACAAAGATTCATTCATAGCCTTTCAAAAAAACTCCCTTTCAAATTGGATTAACACATCAAATCTTTAAATCAAAGATTCAATTCATAATTTTTCAAAAACAATTCTCATTTCAAATCTTTTATGTATAAAAGATACACCATTTAAATCCTCTTTAATTTCAAGATAAGGTTCAACAATTTTCCACAAAGATTCAATTATAGATTTTAAAATAATTCACCATTCAAATCTATTATACAAAAGATATACCTTTAAGATCCTCTTATTTTGGAAACAAAGTTCACTAATCTTTAACCTAGATTCATTAATAGCTTTCAAAACAATTCTATTTCAAACTTGAAATCTTTCAACATAAATTGGAAATCCTTTCTTTATATGAAAGCTATTATTATCTGAAAACAAATAGTTTTCGTTTCGGAAAAATCCGATTACATTTGCACAAATTATGTCTTTTTAAAGTATAAAACTTGGGTTAAATATAAATTCCCAAAATAATAACTTCTAAAATGGTTTAATTCAATCTCTCTCTTTTTACTTAGAAGTTATGACTACCCATAAACCCTCCAATCCTCCCGCCTCCTTTTCGCCTTCCCTCTCTTTCCCAGGCATCTCATTCGTCCCTCCCAAATACCTCCGTCCACCACAGCATACCCCCCACACTGGCCAGGTTCACATTTCGCCACCCAGTATCAATGCTACGCGATCCACTTCCCCTAACACAGATGTTAACTCTCCTGATCACCCGCGGCCAAATTCCAACAAGGGGCGAACTTACGCGCAAGTGGTAGCGACCCCCAAACAAACGCCTATCCTTCCGACCCCCCAACTTTCCACCCGAAGGCGGCCCTTCCCAGTTTTAGCTTCTTACCGCCAAACCCTGGATTTTTTAAAATTAAAAAAAGGTGCTTTCGCTGTGCAGGTCTTGGACACGTGGCGCTCAATTGTAGGGAGCCAAAGATTTGTTTCTACTGCGGCTTCTTTGGTCATAATTATTCCAGCTGTCCCTCCAGATGTGCTGCATCGGGACCTATCAAAAACTCTTCGATTCCATCAAGCACTCATCTCGCCTATAGAGAAAAATCAAATCCATCTGATCATAATGATGCACGTGCCAAACCACAACATCAATCTATCTCTTCTCATCCGGGTCCTACCACTAAAGCATCTGAACCTAATCGTATTGCATCCCCTTCTTCCATATACCGAGACACTCATTCTGTACTCCCTTCTCTATCTGTCCCCTCTCACCATTTTTCGATGGCCGGCCTCTCTCTCTACGTCACTGCACTCCATAATTGATGGAGCCTGGTCTGTGGATATGCTGAGCAGGGTTCTTCAATCAGCTTTCAATCATAGTGAGTGGCTTATCTGGTTTCTAGATAATAACCGCTTCCTGGTGGCCTACCCCTCTTCATCCATCAGAACTATGGCCCTCTCACGCAAGATCATTACCAGAGCCGGAGGTTCCATCTTCCTGGAGGCCTGGCCAGATTATGAACGACTGGCTCGAATTGACCTTGAACCTCCAAGCTGGGCGTCAGTTAAGGGTATACCAGAGGCCCTCAGACACAATCCCGACGTAGTGTGCACATCCGTCAACCCAGTAGGAAGGTTCACTGAGTATGACCGATGTGACTGGTCAGAATTTGATCGTCGACTCCTATACATCAGAATGCAGTTTCTTGTGGGTGTTCCCTCCTCATCTTCTTACAGAGTTCGTCTCAACAACGTAGATTATCTAATTACAGTATCTAGGTGGGACCATGCTCACCCGCGCACCAGACCAGAGAACTATCTTCTGGGGTTGGACTTCGAGAGAGATTTGAAGTGTTTCAATGATCCTCTTGGTATACCATCAACTGACCTCTCCTCGGATGAACGTTTTGACGCTATGAAATTCGAACCTGCCCCACCACCCTGCCGTCTCCCTGTGCAACCCAATCTAGACGATGAAGTCAACATTATCCTCGGCCCCAACGTTGATCCAGCCCCCCAAAGGTGGGACCCATTCCATGATCTGGACCTCTCGATACCATTGCAACTCCAAGCTCCCCCTATGGAGCCTGTTCATTTTGAAGCCTGTCACCCTGTCCCTAATCCCACTCACCCTCGTCCTCATGTGCCCTCACTTACCCAAGCTCCTATCCCTGACTCTAATGCATTGCGTGACCCCAATCAGGCCTCCCCATTGTCCCCGTTGCCGCAGAATTCCGATGAGTAATATGATACAAGAATTCCAGTTTTAAAACTGTATTAAAACTTGTTTAAATTTTAGATTTTCATTTTTAAAAACTTTGAATTCAAAACTTTGTTTGAATTCTGTTTCTACTTCCACCTAATATCAAATTCCCACTCTAAAATTTCATTCAATTTGCAAACTCTCAGTTTCAACTCTGTAAACCTACCCGAGCCCAACCTATATCTGCTTCGAGTTTCACTACTCCTTGCTTCGAGATAATTTCACAAAACCCCGAGTTCTACTTCGGGTCAAAACCCTGCACATTACAGAAGTTCTACAGAACTTCAGAAATCACTGCAACCTTGTCAACAGCAAGAAACACCACCTCCATCCACCATCATCGACACAACCTTGGATATAGCTTCCTTTACACCCCCCTCTACAAACTCCTAAAACCTCAAATAACTCGATGCAACAGAGTGATGTGCAGAACCCCATAACCTAAACACTGCAAGACTAGGTTTCAAAACCTGGAAAACCCCCAATCCACATTCCCTCTCTCTCTGATTCTCCATCACCTAATCCACTCCAATCTCACATTAATACACCACTGACATGAAACATCATAACATCCTAAATCCACTACAGTATGCATCTTAACCCTCCCCAAATTCACTAGCCTACAATATACATCAATTTTCTATTTCTGTTTTAAAAC
This sequence comes from Allium cepa, assembly GCA_030765085.1. NCBI lineage: Eukaryota > Viridiplantae > Streptophyta > Magnoliopsida > Asparagales > Amaryllidaceae > Allium > Allium cepa. The sequence goes on from CM060940.1 coordinate 183,854,158, forward strand.
AGAAATGCCTTTCCTTAACAGTTATTTAAAACTGTAATATTAGTTTCCAAAATCCATGAATTCAATCATGCATCCTGTTACAAACTGTTTTAATGTTTTTAAGAGTTTGATATACTTACTTCTAGAAAATATCTACTGTTATAAAAAATTTCCAGAGACTACAGAGTTTTAATATAGTTAAATTTTTGATTTATAACTAACACTTCATTCTAAACAACAAAGTTTGTTTATACTACAAATTCTAGTTGATACCAAATCAGGTGGTAATGGATTCTAAATAATCTTAGTTTTTTTTTTCACTTACGATATCAAACCAGATTGTATAAATGAATTCACAATTTATTTGCATCTAGATTTTGATATATTCATGCTCTCTGCAATTCTTCTTTTTGTAAAAAAACTATCTTCAAATCTTGCTTGGAAATATTTTTAGATCGAATATTTCGTCATTCCAAACATGTTTTATCTATATATAAATCTCTAAAAAAAATTCAGGGAAGAAGAATATTCGATTTGGAACATGTTAAAAAAACTGTACAAGAAGAAGAACAGAGTGTACATATACTGTTATGTAGTCATTTACACAAGAACTATATAACTTAATTAATCTAAACTAATCACATTCATCAAATTAATTACACTATGTAATTAATTCATTAATTACTTTCATTAAGTAATCAATATAAACAATTGATTATTATTAATTAATTAATCTAATTAATTATTAAAAATTAATCACATTAATTAATTGTTAAATAATCTTAAGTTAATGACCTTCATTAACATTTCTTAATTACATAATTAAGAATTAACTTCAATTAATCATTATTAATTATCAAGTAATTAATCTTTAATTATCATTTAATTAATCTCTAATTATTTATTAATTAAGTGTTAATTAAAATCTAAATATCTTTAATCACTTGATTAAATAAATCTTAATCATTAATTAAAATTTAATTAACCATCCTTAATTATAGAATAATTAACCTTAATTAATTAATCTCAAATCTTAATTAATTAACTTTAAAAATTATTAATTACTTAATTAATCATTCACATTAATAATTTAATAATAATTAATATTCCATTTAAATTAATTTAATAATTTATGGATTGTTTGATAATTACTTTATGTAATTTAGTGATTTATAATTACTTAGGAAGTAATAAATTAATAATTACTGAATGTAATTAAGGATATTTATTATAGAAGTAATTTAGATTTAAATTACTTTGAAAATTAATCAAGTGATTAATGAAGATAATTAAGAGTAATTAATTTATGGGATGGGTAATTAAAGTAGTTAATTACTGAATGGTTATTAGTCAAGGGTGATTAATATATATGTTGTTTAAATTGAAGATTAATTACTTATGTAATTAATTTATATTGGGAGATTGATTAAATGTAATCATTAATTAATTAATTAATGATGTAATTTGGAATTGATTAATTAAGGTATAATTAATATTAAATGCTAATTACTTATTGTAATTAGAGATAGTTAATCAATAATGATTAAGTGAAATGAATATTGAGATGATGATTTATAAAATTGATTTGTAATCAAATGAAGATTAAGATAAGAAGGATTTTGATGATGAAGTAATTAATTTAATTCATTTTAAATTAATTAGAAAGTAATTAATTTAATTCATTTTAAATTAATTATAAAAGGTGTGATCATTAGATCATTGCTTATGTTTGATGATTGGTATTGGTTGTTTGGTATGGTTTGTAATCTCAGCTATGAAATGAATAATGTTGTGGTATGGATGCATTGGTTGCTTTTGGATGATAATAGTGATTATCTGATATGGATTATCTGATTATGATATGAATTATCTGTTGATAATGATAAGGTTGATTATCTATTGTGATGTGAATTATCTATCTGTGTATATTTAGATAATAAATTGAATTGTTTTAAACTTTAAAACAACTTGGCCCTAATAAGACACGCTTTGGTTTTCGATGAGACCGGGATCGGGTTTCCATATTTGGATATCCGAAAACCACATCGATCCAAAATAACATTAGGTCGTTAATCCAAGTGGAGCGAGTGAAGACTCGAGGTGTAAGGGCTATACGTCAGTATAACTCTGTGGGTGATTCCGTAATGAGTTTGACGAAATAGTGCTTATAGATTCGAGATGGTGATTCAGAGTGCAAGGGTTATTGTCGTTAACTCTGAGGGTGATTCCAATACGAGTGTAACGAGATAATGCCTTCGGTTTCGTTCGAACCCGGAACGAACTTGTATGGATCGAATGCTTTCAGAACATCGTCAAGCGGACGATGAGCATTCTAAGTGATGTTCTATAAAGGTAATCGTAGCCTCAAGCCTCATCAACCGGGAATGGCTAAAACAGGGGAGGTGCAGCAAAGCTTCGTGGGTAGCACCCACTTGAGAGCAAGATTTATCCCTGTCTAGAGGTCCCTTTATATTTTCGGCTTAGTGGTGCGGTTGCTGATCACAACTGCGGGGTTGTCTTGTTTGGAACTATTCAGTAAGGAACGGGTCCGGCTTTGTGTTGCAGGGGATGAAGGGTGTAATCCTCGGTACGGTGATCTAGGCCATGTACTGTGACGGGCGGTACCCCAGTAGCCCAGCCATTGTATGGAATCCAAAATCCAATAAGTGCCAACTGTTTTGATTGTATTACCCACTTTTGTGGCTTGTAGCTGGAATTTAATCATGTAACAATTTCGGCTATTTCTTATTTACTTGAAAACCCTAGACACTATTATAATATCATCGGATTTCCTATCAAATGTTTTGGTTAGCGTAAGGTAAAAACTTTTCCATGTTTATGTGTGGGAAGTCTTACGTGATACCTTTTCTTTTCAAAAGTTTTTTTCAAAGTTAAGCAACTTTAACCTGATACTCACACCAGACCCATGTCTGACCCGAGTTATTTCTGTTTTTTTCTATAACTCTTGGGTACTCAAATTTTTACGAGTAGCCAAGGGAATTCAGGTTAGGATTCAGATTAGCTTGACGAATTGTGGAGGAGCATATGGAGCAGGAGGCTTCTGCGTATAGTTATATAGTTTTTCCGCTGTGTTGGTATCTCTGAGTGTTTTCTGTATGTATTGAGTTGTAATAACTAGACAGGTGTTTATAACTGTCTAGTATGTGTTGTATTGTCTGTGTACTCTGATATTTGATGTATACTGTAATACTTATGTTATTAATATAGTTTATTCGTTCCGCTATTGAGATTCTTGTGTTGTTTCTTCTTTCTCTTCTTTCTTTTCTCTTTCCTATCCCTTTCTTTCTTAAAGATGATGCGATTATCCGGGAGTGGAAAGTCGGGTCGTCACTGTTGGTACCAACTGAGACGACCCGACTTTCCACTCCCGGAAAATCGCATCATCTTTAAGAAAGAAAGGGATAGGAAAGAGAAAAGAAAGAAGAGAAAGAGGAATCAACACAAGAATCACATATTAGACAGTTATAAACATATGTCTAATTCATACAACTCAAGTATACTAGATACAAACACAACATACACAGCGGAAACATAATATATATCTACACGTCGAAGCCTCCTGGTCCATATCTCCTCCAGGATTCGTCAAGCTAACCTGAACCACTTGACTACTCATACATAATATGAGTACCCAAGAGTTTAATAAAACAGAAAATAAACACTCGGGTCAGACAGGGGTCTGATGTGAGTAAACGGGTCAAAATTGCTTAACTTTAGAAAACCTTTGAAAAGAAAAGGTATCATGTAAGACTTCCCACACATAAACATGGAAAAGTTTTTACCTTACGCTAACCAAAACATTTGATAGGAAATCCAGTGATATTATAATAGTGTCTAGGGTTTTCAAGTAAATATGAAATAGCCGAAATTGTTACATGATTAAATTCCAGCTACTAGCCACAAAAGTGGGTAATACAATCAAAACCGTAGGGTCTCGTAGGGAAAATGGGTTTCCATCAATGGCAGGGCTACTGGGGTACCGTCCGTCACAGTACGTGGCCTAGATCACCGTACCGAGGATTACTCCCTTCATCCCCTGCAACACAAGGCCGGAACCATTCCTTACTGAACAGTCCCAAACAAGATAACCCCGGCGGTTGTCCGGAATTCAACCGCCCCACATAGCCGAATAAAAAGGGACTTCTAGACAGGGGTAAATCTTGCTCTCCAGTGGGTGCGACCCACGAAGCCTTGCTGCACCTCCCCTGTTTTAGCCATTCCCGGTTGATGAGGCTTGAGGCTGCGATTACCTTTATAGAGCAATTTTATCTTAGAATGCTCATCGTCCGCCTGACGATGTGCTGAAAGCATTCAATCCATACAAGTTCGTTCCGGGTTCGAACGAAACCGAAGGCACTATCTCGTTGCACTCATTATTGGAATCACCCTCAGAGTCAACGACATAGCCCTTGCACTCTGATTCGCCATCTCGAATCTATAAGTACTATTCCGTCAAACTCATTACGGAATCACCCACAGAGTTATACTGAGATATAGCCCTTACACCTCGAGTCTTCACTTGCTCCACTTTGATTAACGACCTAACGTTTAATTGGAATCGATGTGGTTTTCGGATATCCAAATATGGAAACCCGATCCCGGTCTCATCGAAATCAAACGCCATTTTAACGTCCAAGTTGTACTTAAGGGATTTATATAGTTTAACTTATTCAGGATGATATAAACAGATAGATGAATAATATTATCACAATAGATAATTCATATCAACATTCATTTCACAAAGCAGCATATCACATATCTCATAAACATCCAAATCATCCAGTATCAACCAATCACCCAATATCAGTCATCCAATAACATTCAATATCAAATATCAACCATTCAATATTAATCAATCACCCATAGCAGAATTGATTAACTCTTAATTAATTTAATTAACCTCTAATTAAATTAATACTATCCTTTAATCACTTGGATTATTCTAACTCCTGCTTCATTGATTTATTACAAATCAAATTCATTAATCATCTCCAAATGATCTTCCTAATTAATCTTCCTCGATTAATTATTCTTAATTACCTTCGAGTAATTATCCTTAACCATATTCAGCAATTAACCTTTAATCACTATCATTAATTACAAAATTAATGATCCTTCATTAATTAATTAACTATAATTAATTACATTAATCCTTAATTAATTACAATTAATTAATCATATTTTAAATTAATTGCTTTTATTAATTACTTCATTAATTATATTAATTAATAATCTTTATTAATTAATAATCCTTTAATTAATTAAATAATTAACTTGTAATTAATCATCTTATTAACCATAAACAGTAATTAACAATTTGTAATTACTTATCTTAATTAATTAACTTCTTAATTAATTATATTAACCCTTTGATTAATTACTTAAATTAATAAATCTTAATTACTTCATTATGTAATTATTAAACAATTAAATTAACAATTAATCCTCAATTAAATACTTTATTTTTTAATTCCATTTTAATTCATTACACTTAGTAATTAATCTTAAACTAATCTCATTCTTTAATTAATTAATCATATTAATTAATTAACTAAAATAAATTAAGTAATTAATTCTTAATTACTTACATTAGTAATTATCTCTAATTACTTCCTTTAATAAATCTTAATTACATTCTTAACAATAATTAATTCCATCATTAAATAAATCTTAATTCATTAATTAATTAATTACTCCATAATTAATTAACTTCAAACAATTATATTAATCAATTCTCCTAATTAATATCATTAAATGATTACTCAATAATCACTTAACTTAAATTACTCCATGAGTAACCTTTACTAATTACTTCCCTAAGTAATTAATATTCTAGTTATATTCAAAAACTAATCATTGATTACTTCATTAAGTAATTTCACTTAATTAATCCATAATTAAGTTATAATTTTAAAATTTAAATAAACAATTAACTAATTATTTAAAATTAATTAAATAATTAATTAATTAATTAATTATATTTAATCCTTAATTAAGAAAACATTATCCTTAATTAAACTTTTCTTTACTTATAATCAATTCATATAACCAAGAATTCTTAAGTTCATATCAAAAATAATTTAACCATGTTTACCTACATAAGTAAATTATTTGAATTTAATCAAATCTAAATAACTTGAAGACAAATTATTTATTTGGATTACAAAATTATAACTTATACTTTATTTGGAAATAAAGCATTTTGAAATCAAATTTTAAAATCTAAAACACTTAAATTTTCCCAATTCAAACTTCTTTATTTTGAATAAAATTTTGAAACTTAAGTTTTAAAAACATTACTTTAGAATTTCCCTCAAAACTTGATTCAATTATTCAATCAATGAGTAAATCTGTAACATATTTCTTTACAACATCATGCATACTTGCTCGTGAGGAAATCTCGGGTTTAACCCGAGTAAAACTCTCCAAACCCCCAAGCAAATCTCGAAGCAACTCATGCTTGCCCCGAGTCAACCCCAACAGCGTCAACTTCGAGTCCCCCTCCCCACCTAAAACACGAGTATTACTTCGAGTTGCCTTCATCTTTCCCAACCCAAAAATTCCTAGATCCTCAAACTGACATGCTTCTGTGCACGGTGCACGTGTCCACCCTTTTCCGGCCACCGACGACCCAAGCGACCATCCCCATCGATCCCATGTACCCACGCGAGCATGAATTCGAAACTAGTTCGATCAAACAATTACTCGAGTCAAATTCGAGCATCAAGCTCGAACCACTGCAGCTGCCTCAAACCCAAAATCACCCACGGCCGTTGCCAGCGACGCCGTACCACCTTGCCGTCACCATCACAGAATCGCCACGCCAAGTACTTCGTCCTCCCCAGAAGCGACCGCCTCCGGTCCAACTTCCATGACGTAAAGGCCATGACAATCAGCCGAAACCCAAAACCAAAATAAACCCTAGTTTTCCAAAATCCGAACAATTCATTCAATAGAAAAATTCTCTTGAATTTTTCCCTCAATCTACAACATTCATACAAGCTTCGATCAAGAATTCATCATTAAACAATACTTGGATTATCGGCAATTGATCAAATTGCCGAAACCATTCTTTCCTAATTTCAAAACAAATTATCAATTTGAAAATTACAAATTGTATGTTAAAAGTCATGATTTTTAACATCTAATTCAGTTATACAATCCAAAGCAAAAATCGAAGAATTTAGTTTTTCATGAAAATCAGTATTCTTACTGTTATACATATTTTTAAAATTATCCGCAAACTAAAAATTTCCCAAACTATTTTTAAAACTTATATTACACAATCGTACTAAATTTCTACTTAGTGATCAAGAATTAAAACTAAATGGTTGAAAGTGTATTTAAATTTAATTTGTGGGATTCAACCCTGTGTAGCAACAGAGACAATTCAAAAATTTATATACAGACACATTCCCCCATTCATACAAGCATACATAATTATAACATATATAAGTCATGTTTCTACAATCATCCATCACAATATTTAAGCACAGTTACTCCAAAATCTGTTTTTAAAATATTTACTCACCTGATCATTAGAGAGGCAGAGCAGGTTTTTAAATTTTCCTCCAAGTTTTGAAAGACTGCAAATCAAGTTTGCTGATGAAAAATCCTCTGCATGCTTCAAATCTTTGATTTAAAATGTTGAAACTTCAGTCGTTGATCTTTATTTGAAAATGCAGATTGAACTTGATTTTCATATGCAGGTTTAAATTTGCAGATTTTGCTTTGAAGAATTTAAATTTTGGAAATAATTTCTGTTTTGAGTTAAGAAAGAAAACAAAGGGAAAATGTTTTTGAGAAAACTAATTTTCTTCTTAATATTTTTATCAAAATTTAAAATGAGAATTTTGCCACATGTTCTTAATTCAAACAAATGTCACTCTACATGCACTTCTTAATTTACAAGTGTTATTAAGATGTTAATATGTTTCCACATGTCTCTTTTTTTTTAGTATTAATAAATTCTTATTCAACTTAAATGTAATTATAAACTTACATGTTAAGTTACTTTGTTAACAGGTGCTTACTTAAGAAGTGCATGGATAATCACTTAATGTTATTAATTAAGGAATTAATTAAATTAATTGTTTTAAGTTAATTAATTATGGATTAATTAATTAATTAATTAATTAAGAATTATTCAATGATGGAATTAATTATTTGTTAAGTAATTAATTAAGAAAGTAATTAAGATTATTTAATGGAAGTAATTAGAAATAATTACTTATGTAAGTAATTAAGAGTTAATTACTTAGTTAATAATATTTAATTAATTAATGTGATTAATTAATTAATGGATGTGATTAATTTAAGATTAATTACCAAGTGTAATTAATTAAAATGTAATTAATTAATTAATTAATTAAAGATTAATTGTTAATTTAAATTGATTAATAATTACTTAATGGAGTAATTAAAGATTAATTAAATGGATTAATTAATCAAGGATTAATATAATTAATTTAGAAGTTAATTAATTAAGAAGTTAATTAATTAAGATAAGTAATTACAAGTTGTTAATTACTGATTAAAAAGATGATTAATTATTAGTTAATTATTTAATTAATTAAAGGATTAATTAATTAATAAGGATTATGTAATAAATGAAATTAATCAAGGTTGATTAATAAAAGTAATTAATTTAAGTATGATTAATTAATTGTAATTAATTAAGGATTAATGTAATTAATTATAGTTAATTAATTAATGAAGGGTCATTAATTATTGTAATTAATGATAGTAATTAAAGGTTAATTACTGAATATGGTTAGGATTAATTACTTAAGGTAATTAAGGATAATTAATCAAGGAAGATTAATTAAGGAAGATCATTAAGAGATGATTAATGAATTTGATTTGTAATAAATCAATAAAGCAGAAGTTAGAATTTTCCAAATGATTAAAGGATAGTAATTAATTTAATTAGAGGTTAATTAAATTGATTAAGAGTTAATTAATTCTGCTATGGGAGATTGATTAGTGTTGAATGGTTGATATTGAGTGATTGATATTGGATGCTGAATGATATTGGATGATTGATATTGGGTGATTGGTTGACACTGGATGATTTGGATGATTTGGATTACTATGATATTTATGATATGTTGTTTTGTGAGATGAATGTTGATATGAATTATCTATAGTGATAATGTTATTCATCTATCTGTTTATATCATCCTGAATAAGTTAAACTGTTTAAATCCCTTAAGTACAACTTGGACATTAAAATGGCGTTTGATTTCGATGAGACCGGGATCGGGTTTCCATATTTGGATATCCGAAAACCACATCGATTCCAATTAAACGTTAGGTCGTTAATCCAAGTGGAGCAAGTGAAGACTCGAGGTGTAAGGGCTATACGTCAGTATAACTCTGTGGGTGATTCCGTAATGAGTTTGACGGAATAGTACTTATAGATTCGAGATGGCGAATCAGAGTGCAAGGGCTATGGTCGTTGACTCTGAGGGTGATTCCAATAATGAGTGCAACGAGATAGTGCCTTCGGTTTCGTTCGAACCCGGAACGAACTTGTATGGATTGAATGCTTTCAGCACATCGTCAGGCGGGCGATGAGCGTTCTAAGAGAAAAGTGTTCTATAAAGGTAATCGTAGCCTCAAGCCTCATCAACCGGGAATGGCTAAAATAGAGGAGGTGCAGCAAGGCTTCGTGGGTAGCTCCCACTGGAGAGCAAGATTTACCCCTGCCTAGAAGTTCCTTTTTATTCGGCTTTGTAGGGCGGTTGATCCGTACAACCGTCGGGGTTGTCTTGTTCGGGATTGTTCAGTAAGGAATGGTCCCGGCCTTGTGTTGCAGGGGATGAAGGGAGTAATCCTCGGTACGGTGATCTAGGCCACGTACTGTGACGGGCGGTACCCCAGTAGCCCTGCCATTGATGGAAACTCATTTTCCCTACGAGACCCTACGGTTTTGATTGTATTACCCACTTTTGTGGCTAGTAGATGGAATTTAATCATGTAACAATTTCGGCTATTTCATATTTACTTGAAAACCCTAGACACTATATAATATCACTAGATTTCCTGTCAAATGTTTTGGTTAGCGTAAGGTAAAAACTTTTCCATGTTTATGTGTGGGAAGTCTTACGTGATACCTTTTCTTTTCAAAGGTTTTCTAAAGTTAAGCAATTTTGACCCGTTTACTCACACCAGACCCCTGTCTGACCCGAGTGTTTATTTTCGGTTTTATTAAACTCTTGGGTACTCATATTATGTATGAGTAGTCAAGTGGTTCAGGTTAGCTTGACGAATTCTGGAGGAGATATGGAGTAGGGGGCTTTGACGTGTAGATATATATTATGTTTCCGCTGTGTATGTTGTGTTTGTATCTAGTATACTTGAGTTGTATGAATTAGACAGATGTTTATAACTGTCTAATATGTGTTGTATAGTTGTGTAGCTCTGATGTATTGAGATACTATGTAATATTTTATGTTAAATATTATATTTTATTCGTTCCGCTGTGAATTCTCTGATGTTGTTCTGTTCTTCTTTCTCTTTCTTTTCTTCTTCTATCCCTTTCTTTCTTCACTAGTGATGCGATTTCCTGGAGATAGGAAGTCGGGTCGCTACAGTGATACCAAATGTGACGACCCGACTTTCCACTCCCGAAAAATCGCATCATCTTTAAGAAAGAAAGGGATAGGAAAGAGAAAAGAAAGAAGAGAAAGAGGAAACAACGCAAGAATCTCAACAGCGGAACGAATAAATTATATTAGTAACATAAGTATTACATAGTATTACAACAATTATCAGAGTTACACATACATATCCAACACATACTAGACAGTTATAAACACCTGTCTAGTTATTACAACTCAATCACAATACACAAACACTCAGAGATATCAACACAGCGGAAAACTATATAACTATACGCGGAAGCCTCCTGCTCCATTTGCTCCTCCACAATACGTCAAAGCTACTTCGAATCCTAACTTGAATTCCCTTGGCTACTCGTAAAAATTTGAGTACCCAAGAGTTATAGAAAAAACAGAAATTACTCCGGGTCAGACATGGGTCTGGTGTGAGTAACAGGTTAAAGTTGCTTAACTTTGAAAAACCTTTGAAAAGAAAAGGTATCACGTAAGACTTCCCACACATAAACATGGAAAAGTTTTTACCTTACGCTAACCAAAACATTTGATTGGAAATCCGATGATATTATAATAGTGTCTAGGGTTTTCAAGTAAATAAGAAATAGCCGAAATTGTTACATGATTAAATTCCAGCTACTAGCCACAAAAGTGGGTAATACAATCAAAACCTTTGGCTCTTATTGGATTTTGGATTCCATACAATGGCTGGGCTATTGGGGTACCGCCCGTCACAGTACGTGGCCTAGATCACCGTACTGAGGATTACTCCCTTCATCCCCTGCAACACAAAGCCGGACCCGTTCCTTACTGAACAGTTCCAAACAAGACAACCCCGCAGTTGTGATCAGCAACCGCACCACTAAGCCGAAAATATAAAGGGACCTCTAGACAGGGATAAATCTTGCTCTCAAGTGGGTGCTACCCACGAACCTTTGTTGAACCTCCCCTGTTTTAGCCATTCCCGGTTGACGAGGCTTGAGGCTACGATTACCTTTATAGGACATATCACTTAGAATGCTCATCGTCCACCTGACGATGTTCTGAAAAGCATTCAATCCATACAAGTTCGTTCCGGGTTCGAACGAAACCGAAGGCATTATCTCATTACACTCATTTTGGAATCACCCTCAGAGTTAACGACAATAACCCTTGCACTCTGAATCACCATCTCGAATCTATAAGTGCTATTCCATCAAACTCATTACGGAATCACCCACAGAGTTATACTGACGTATAGCCCTTACACCTCGAGCCTTCACTCGCTCCATTTTTTGGGTTAACGACCTAACGTTATTTGGAATCGATGTGGTTTTCGGATATCCAAATATGGAAACCCGATCCCGGTCTCATCGAAATCCAAAGCGTGTCTTATTAGGGCCAAGTTGTTTTAAAGTTTAAAACAATTCAATTTATTATCTAAATATACACAAATAGATAATTCACATCATAATAGATAATCAACCTTATCATTATCAACGGATAATTCATATCATAATCAGATAATCCATATCAGATAATCACTATTATCATCCAAAAGCAACCAATGCATCCATACCACAACATTATTCATCTCATAGCTGAGATTACAAACCATACCAGACAACCAATACCATTCATCAATCATAAGCAACTATCTAATGATCACACCATTTATAATTAATTTAAAATGAATTAAATTAATTACTTAATTTCTAATTAATTTAAAATGAATTAAATTAATTACCTCATCATTAATATTATGCTTATCTTAAACTTTAATTGATTACAAATCAATCTATAAATCATCATCTCAGTATTTATTTTAATTAACCATTATTGATTAACTATCTCTAATTACAATAAGTAATTAGCATTAATATTAATTATACCTTAATTAATCAATTCCAAATTACATCATTAATTAATTAATTAATGATTTCTGATTATATTTAATCAATCTCTATATAAATTAATTACATAAGTAATTAATCTTCACCTAACCACACACACACACACACATATATATATATATATATATATATATATATATATTAATCACCCATGATTAATAACCATCCCTAATTAACTACTTTAATTACTCATCCCATAAATTAATTACCCTTAATTAATTATCTTCATTAATCACTTGATTAATTTTCAAAGTAATTTAAATCTAAATTACTTCTATAATAAATATCTTGATTACATTCAGTAATTATTAATTTATTACTTCCTAAGTAATTGCAAATCCCTAAATTACATAAAGTAATTATCAAACAATCCATAAATGTTTAAATTAATTTAACTTAATTAATCTAAACTAATCACATTCATCAAATTAATTACACTAAGTAATTAATTCATTAATTACTTTCATTAAGTAATTAATATAAACAATTGATAATTATTAATTAATTAATTTAATTAATTGTCAAAAATTAATCACATTAATTAATTGTTAAAATAATCTTATGTTAATAACCTTCATTAACATTTCTTAATTACATAATTAAGAATTAACTTCAATTAATCATTATTAATTATCAAGTAATTAATCTTTAATTATCATTTAATTAATCTCTAATTATTAATTAATTAAGTGTTAATTAAAATCTGAATTATCTTTAATCACTTGATTAAATAAATCTTAATCATTAATTAAAATTTAATTAACCATCCTTAATTATAGATTAATTAACCTTAATTAATTAATCTCAAATCTTAATTAATTAACTTTAAAAATTATTAATTACTTAATTAATCATTCACATTAATAATTTAATAATAATTAATATTCCATTTAAATTATTCTAATAATTTAAATGAAATCAATTTTCTTTTCAGATTCAAACTTAAAAATCTAAAACATTACTTACTTATCCATTTCCATTTTTAAATTCAAATCATTTAAACTTTCTAAATAGTTAAACCAAATTTAAATTTTAAAAAAAACTTATTTTATTTTTAAAACTAACATTACAGTCAAATCTCAAGTTTTAAAACTAAATTTAAACTTAGTTTAAACTTTATTTCATACATTAAAACTTATAGTTTTAAATTTCAAACAATGTTCTTTAATACTCTAGAAAGTTTTTTAAAAAAAACTAAATTTAAATTTCCAGTTTAAATTAAATTCAATCTTAGTTTCATTTGCTAACTGTTCTATTTCATATATCAGTTTGATCGGAAATTCGCAGCGGATCAAAATATAATATCACATAATAACAGCTTACAAAAAGAACAGTATCGGTACATTTACATTTTCATATATCAGAGTTATAACATTTACACAATACAGGACAGTTATAAACAACATGTCCTAGATATAACTATATATCACAGCGGGCACGCTCCATACGTTCCAGCCATCCAGCTCGCCTTCCTGAGCTCCAGAACGTCCTTACCTGAAAACTTGTAATACTCGGTCTGACCCGAGCATTACATCAAAGTAACACCCGGGTCAGGCTGGAAACCAGCGTGAGTAAACTCATCTAACAAGGAATACAAAAATATACAACATATGTAAACCCGGGGTAACTTATATCAATTTACAACTTCACAAGCTGTTATAGGCATCACTTACATCACGCATCAATTTCTAAGTAACAAAACTTAGATTAAATGGTCCAATTCATTTAAATCATTTCATTCCAGTTTATTGATCTCACATATCAATCTATATAAGAATCGAAGTGGTTTCGGGTATTTACTAATACCCGACTCCATTCTTCGAATTCAATGCCATCTTAACCCATGTTATTCAAGTGAAACACAATCCAACCTTTAAATACAAGATGTCATTTTCTTTTATACAGCACTTCATCATCGACAAATAACCACAAAATCACTGATTAAGACAAACGTATCATATAATTAACATTTCATATCAGAGATGTCATGCAGTCATTCATAAGCAAGATAAATTAGTCGCCCATTTCTAACTCAATCAATTTTAATTACTTTAATCAATTAAAATCTTGCCTCCTTTCAAATCATTAATTAATCACCCCTTAATTATCCTCTCTAATTACATTCAATAATTAGCATTTAATTAATTTACCTTATTCATTAATCAATCTTGATTAATCACATTCAGTAATTAATTTCCTTAATCACTTACACTAATTACTTAACCTCTTAATCAATTAATGAATCCTTTAATTACTTACACCAAATAATTAACACTTAATTACTTTCACTAAATAATTACTCTTTAATCACTTTCCAACAAGTAAGTATCCATTAATTAATTACTTCATTTAATAATTACACCTCATTAATTTCCTTAAGTAATTTTACTTAGCCTAATTAATCCTTGATTTAGTTCCCTTAATTAATAAATCCTTTAGTTAATTACCTAAGTAATTAAGCCTTATTTACCAACATTAAGAATTTATCCATTAATCAATCATCTTGATTAATGATATTAGATAGTCACAATCCTTAACTATTTCCAATTAGCAATTATTCAACAGCTACACTAAATGATTATACCTTAAATCAAGTAACTATTACTTGAACAATTTAACTTTATTCATTGGTAAAATTTATTTTAATCACAAATTAATTAACCTTAAAATTTATAATTAATTAATTCGCAATTAATCACATCAATAAATCTTTAAATTGCTTAGGTTGTTTTATTAACCCTTAATTATTAATAAATCTTTTAATCATAAATATCTTTAATAAATTACACAAGTTAATAACTTGTATATAATTATTTCATCCCAAGTTAAAATAATTTTAAAACATTAACTTTAAAATTTTATTATGGGAAACTGGCTTTGAAAACTTGCTCAATATTTTCTTAAGAACTAGCCAATTACTGTAATTGAACCTTGCAAAAAAAATTTGACCAAAGTTACTGATTAAAGCCTTGGAACAACACACTAAATTACACAGCGACAACTCAAACTTTAAACCCCGATCACCTCCCGAGCCCAAGCCTATACTACGTCGAGTTTCCCACGGAACCGCTTCGAGACTAAAAACCCAGTTGACAAGCTTTCTTCCCAAAATCACAAACCCAGGCCAAAACCATTCAATTCTCGAGCTAGTCCAAAAATCCTTGCATCTGCTTGGCTTCGAGCCAATCTACTCATTCTACGAGACTAACATGAGAAAAATTCATCTTTCCATCATTCAAAAATGAGACAGGCACACTTAATCGACACGTGCACGTGCACCACCGGAACCGTCCAGCTCCGTCCTCGGCCAAGTCACCCACAAGACGGCGATGATCCTCACTAGTGCTTACACCACCCAATTCTATCGAAAACGTCTGTAACCAAAATTGAGCCGATCAACACCCTTCTGGAACCATGTTGATCGGAAAAAAACACTCTCATCATCACCGTAGATCACCGGAGCACACATAACTCCATGCAAACCATCGCCATGCTTCCATCTTACCTCTTTCCCACCTCCGGTCCTTTCCGATGCAAGTATGACGTCGCGATCAACCCATAAACATCCCATATCCAAAACTCAAACTAAACCCTAAAACCCCTTCATTGTCCATCCATGGTGAATTAAAAATTCACCTACCAATTTTGCCGAGCTCTCCTACCCACGATCTCCCTTTGACCACAATCCAGAGGATAATATCCTCATTGATCACCAATAATCGAAGAGAAACTGATTCCCGTTCGACAAACATTTTCGCTTAAAATAAAAATCTAAAAATCAAGATTTTATTTTTAAAAATCATCACTTACGATATCAAACCAGGTTGTATAAATGAATTCACAATTTATTTGCATCTAGATTTTGATATATTCATGCTCTCTGCAATTCTTCTTTTTGTAAAAAAAAACTATCTTGAAATCTTGCTTGGAAATATTTTTAGATCGAATATTTCGTCATTCCAAACATGTTTTGTCTATATATAAATCTCTAAAAAAATTCATGGAAGAAGAATATTCGATTTGGAACATGTTAAAAAAAACTGTACAAGAAGAAGAACAGAGTGTACATATACTGCTATGTAGTCATTTACACAAGAACTATATACATATTTTCAAAAAAATTATCAGACAAACACTTATGTTATCATCCATCAAGTTTTACTTTAAACATTTATTTACCTGAACCATTTGTAAATTGTATGAATTTAATTTAATTTAATTTACTGTTCCGGTTTGAACAGAGATTTATTTCCATGTTCCAGATATGTATATGATTATTATCCCACATATATATACTTATAATCATTTTGAAACAACATGCACAACATAGATCACATCATATTTCACAAGAATCATCACATGCAAATTTTAAATGTACCAGAAGTTTCAGAGTTACTCACAATTTATGCAGGAAACAGAGAAGCCTGGAAAGTTTTGAAATTTGGAAAAGATATGCTTTGATTTTGAACCGGAATTCTTGTTTGAAAACTGAGATGAGTTGCTGAACTACTTTGAAACCGATTTACTTAGAAGCTTGCATTGAATTCTCGGATTTTTTTTTCCTTTCCTGGAATTCATTTTACACTGTGAAGATAAAAAGAAATGTTCACAGTTTTCTTTTGTTTCCATTTTTCTTAGTTTTTTTTTTACGAGCTGTAAAAATGAAACCTGGTTTGTATTCCCAGACTTGAATGTTTCAAACTGAGAAAAAACTTTATTTATTTATTTATTCAAATTAAAAGAAATAATGCCAGTTGTTATCATAAGTTTACAAGTGTTTATTTCCCATATCAATAATTTTACAAATGTCATTAGTTAAGTTAAATGTGTTTAAGTCCTTGTTTTAAATAAATTATGTTATGTTTATTAAAGAATGTAAATTTTCAAGAGAAAGACACTTGTTAATAAACTTACATTAATGCTTAATTTCCTTACATGTGTTTTTGAGATGTCCTAGCATGTTTACATTTGTTATTAGGTATATTTTTTTTATGAATTTTTATTTAATTTAAAATGTTAATATAAACTTACTTATTTAATTTACTAAATACTTATGTATGAATCTACAAGTTTATTTTTTTTAAAGAAAATATTATAAAACTAGTTATAATACAAATAAATCTTTATACATGTTTATATAACCATTTAAATTTAAACACTTCAAAGAAAACAAAAATAAAACTTTATTTAAACTATCATATTTAAGAATAAATAGTTATCTTATACTTTTAAAAACAATTGAATTAGTCTTAAATTAACTTTTGAAAAATGTTAATTTTAAAACAAAACTTTAAATTGCAATTCTTGATTATATAAATTAGATATATTGTGAATTTGAAAAAAAACAATTTTTATTAAATTTAAATTAAACCCAAACTTCCTATTCATAATGTATACACTCACATATACATTATAAACAGAATAAATTTTTAACTAGCTTAGAGAGATAAATTTTATTAATTAAATATGTTATTGATTTTGCAATAATTATTAGTGGAAATTATTAAATAAATATTACCTAAATTTTCGAATGTGATTAATTCGAATTAACTAATGACGTAATTAATTTAAAGAAACAATAAATAATATTATTTAATGCAATTGAATGAAATGGTCCTATTTCAAACAAGAGATGTTTGAGAATTTAAAGGAAATTTGTTTTGAATTAAAACCAAAGGTGGTTAAAAAAATTTAAAGTATAACTCGGTATGCAAAAGAAATTAATATGTATACATGTGGATATACATAATATCAAAGGTGATTGGAAATAAACTCTAAATGGTGAGTTTTGAATTTGGAATAAGATGTGATACCCAAGATGATAAGTTTTTGAACTTATAAATGGAAAGATTATTAATGCGAAGTTTAGAATTTGAAATGGAAGTTCAAACTGGGTAAGGTTGACTGGATTAAGTGAATTGAGTTTAACTTAGGAAAGGTTAAATAAGTTGAAATGATCATCCTGATTTGGAAATTTCAAGATGAAATTAAGATTTAACTTAGGAAGTTAAATGATTGATTATATTTGAGAGTTTAGTGATCTCAAATTTGGGTTTGAGATCCGAAAATTGGAAATGGATGGATGTTTTGAAATAATTGGATGATATCATCCTATTGTATTAATAATCTTTAAAATATGAATTGGATTTGTTTAAATGAATAAGGAATGGAGTATGGTAATTCATTGTTGGGATAAAAAGGTAAATTGATTTAAAGGAATTAAATCAACAATCGAAGTATTAACTCGAATTTATGTAATTTGAGATGGTTCATAGTGAACTGGAAATTGAAGTTGGTTCAAATTAAATTTGATTTGAATTGATTGAAATGGTGATCGAAAATGTATAAGTATAAAATTCAAATGGAAAATTTGAATTGGATTAATTTGAAACGATTTGAAATTTAAGTAGGTTCAATTTGAAATTAGTCCAAATTTATTGGAATAATTTGGAACTATAATTAAAGATTGAATGCTTTTAAATTCAAATGGAATTTGAATTGAATTTGGGAAGAATCAAGAATAATTCAACTTGATTTGGAAACGGAGTTTGAAATTGGGATTAATTCAACCTGGGATTGAAATGAATTGAAATTGGAACTAGTTCAATTGAAATTTATTTGAATTAGTAGAATTTGAGATCAAAGTTAAATAAAGTTAAATTTGGAAAGAAACCGTGGTTAATTCAACTTGGATTGGGGTTGAAGAAATTTTAATAGAAATTGAAATTATTTAAATTGGAATTGGGTCAATTTAAATGTAAAAGGGAATTTAAAATTGAATTGATGAGAATGGGGATTGGGAAATGAGCAGTTTTGACTCTGGACTATTTTTAATATAAATTGTTTTAATATAAACCTATTTTTCCAAGTTATTCATTATATATACAACCTTCTTTTAAAAGCCAAATTATCTTATACTTGTTTTACAATTATTTTTGAAACTGTTTAACAATTTTCCAACTGTGTTGTAAACTAATTACTATATTTCAACTATTTTACAAAATTAATTACTATCTTACTATTATTTGCAATTATTTAAAATTTCTATAATTATTTGACTATTTTCCAACTATTTTACAACCACCTAACTATTTTACACCTATTTTACAAACTAGTAATTATTTTCCAACTACTTATCTATTTTTAAATATTTCAAGCTATTTTCTAAATAAACAGGTCGGAGTTCAAACTGTTATTGGTTAGATTCCCAATCGAGATAAGAATAGAGGTGATAATCCGAATGGATTTAAGCGATTGTTAATAAGTAAATGAAAATTCTAATGAATGTGAATAGAAAGAGAAATTGATTTGGCTAGTAGCCAATAAAGATAAATACGTAGGGTGTACGTATGTTATTCTATTCGCATAGTGATTTGATCCAGTTTCGAGCACAGAATTTAGAGATAGTTATATCGATCCGAGTAGGATTTTTCACTCGATTTTCGACGGCGAACCTGGATATGGTTTGTTGATTGGTTCTGGATATTCTCTATCATAGTTAGGCTATGCAAGGAGAATGACGGTTTCTGATCAGAAAACCAGATCTATGTCCGCACTAGGAAGTCGGATGGACGATACTAGTTCGGAAGTGAAATTGTGTGATCGAGTGAGCGATCAGATTGGTATGGCGTACGAATGATATGTGTACATCATACGGATTTGAATGAAAATGGTATTGAAAAGAGTAATCAAATTTGAATATTTGATTTTGAGTAAACAAAGTTAGATATCTTTGTTTTATAAAATGAAACTTCCCTTGTTGAACCTTTTGCCCGAAAGAAAGGAATTTGAAAGTATTTGAAGTATAAAAAAAAATTTATACAAGTTTAAAATGATCCAAATATTTTTATCAAGGATTTTATATATATATATATATATATATATATATATAAAGGATCATATGAGGATTTTGAAAAAAAAAGGTTTTGGGAACCTTTGGATTTGGAAAGGCTTTTGATTTTTGGGTAAAATCAATATTGAATTTGGAAAGCCTAGTTTGAGAACTATCAATTTTGGAATAATCGATTTTGAGTAAAGAAGCTTTGTACGAGATCATACTAGGTGTATGATTTAAAGATACTATATGTATATAGTATAAAATGTTTTGATGATGGCTCTAGGGAAAAAGGCGCTCCCTTGAAATGAACTTCTCAGGAGTACCACTGGGTGGTGCTGCCTTAAGCCCCAAGGGGGGGTTCTAAAGTTGATCCTGTGAGGAGTCCGGACTAAACTAGTTCCTGGTGATTATGAGTAGAGTATACCATAGCGAAAGTCATGTGTGTCGCTGAGAGCCAACAGTCTGCGTTTGATTTTATATCGGTAGACTGCGACCTATGGTATAACATAGCGAAAGTCGTGTGTGCCGCTGAGAGCCAACAGTCTGCGTTTGATTTTATATCGGCAGACTGCGACCTATGTAGGAGTGGAGAGGTTTCATTTCGACAGCGAAAATCAGAGGCCGTTGAGAGCCTGCAGTTACATGGACTTTTGCTGCGACAGCAACGTAACCCTGGGTGTAACTATGATCTGTTGTGTGGGATCCATGGCGTAATTGAGAGGCCGCGGAGAGCCTGCAGTTACATGGACTTTTGCTGCGACGGCAACGTAACCCTGGATGTAACTGTGACCATGGATGGGGGTGATGATTTCCAGAGCATCCTCACCAAAGATATATCCTCTATTTCAAAAACAGTTTTCAATATTTTTAATAAAATTATTTTTCAACTATTTTTACTGGGTGTTGGAAACGGGTCTGCTAAGTACTTATAGATTTTCAGTCGTACGCCTGATCAACGTATGACCGAGTTTCTATGAGAACGAGGATGGACTTATTGAAACATCGAGTTATAAAAATATTTTTATAAAACTATTTTGGCAATATTATATAGATTTTAAAAGTGTTTTAAAAATGATCAAAGAAAATCTATATGATTTTAAGCATTTTAATAAATTCTGGCCTCGTTCCTTTTCGAGGACGAAAAGATTCAAAGGGGGGAGGAATGTGATGTCTCGAAAATTTGGGTAATATTTATTTAATAATTTCCACTAATACTTATTGCAAAATCAATAACATATTTAATTAATAAAATTTATCTCTCTAAGCTAGTTAAAAATTTATTCTATTTATAATGTATATGTGAGTGTATACATTATGAATAGGAAGTTTGGGTTTAATTTAAATTTAATAAAAATTGTTTTTTTTTCAAATTCACAATATATCTAATTTATATAATCAAGAATTGCAATTTAAAATTTTGTTTTAAAATTAACATTTTTCAAAAGTTAATTTAAGACTAATTCAATTGTTTTTAAAAGTATAAGATAACTATTTATTCTTAAATATGATAGTTTAAATAAAGTTTTATTTTTGTTTTCTTTGAAGTGTTTAAATTTAAATGGTTATATAAACTGTATAAAGATTTATTTGTATTATAACTAGTTTTATAATATTTTCTTTAAAAAAAATAAACTTGTAGATTCATACATAAGTATTTAGTAAATTAAATAAGTAAGTTTACATTAACATTTTAAATTAAATAAAAATTCATAAAAAAAATATACCTAATAACAAATGTAAACATGTTAGGACATCTCAAAAACACATGTAAGGAAATTAAGCATTAATGTAAGTTTATTAACAAGTGTCTTTCTTTTGAAAATTTACATTCTTTAATAAACATAACATAATTTATTTAAAACAAGGACTTAAACACATTTAACTTAACTAATGACATTTGTAAAATTATTGATATGGGAAATAAACACTTGTAAACTTACGATGACAAGTGGCATTATTTCTTTTAATTTGAATAAATAAATAAAAAAAGATTTTTCTCAGTTTGAAACATTCAAGTCTGGGAATACAAACCAGGTTTCATTTTTACAGCTCGTAAAAAAAACTAAGAAAAATGGAAACAAAAGAAAACTGTGAACATTTCTTTTTATCTTCACAGTGTAAAATGAATTACAGGAAAGGGAAAAAAAATCCGAGAATTCAATGCAAGCTTCTAAGTAAATCGGTTTCAAAGCAGTTCAGCAACTCATCTCAGTTTTCAAACAAGAATTCCGGTTCAAAATCAAAGCATATCTTTTCCAAATTTCAAAACTTTCCAGGCTTCTCTGTTTCCTGCATAAATTGTGAGTAACTCTGAAACTTCTGGTACATTTAAAATTTGCATGTGATGATTCTTGTGAAATATGATGTGATCTATGTTGTGCATGTTGTTTCAAAATGATTATAAGTATATATATGTGTGTGATAATAATCATATACATATCTGGAACATGGAAATAAATCTCTGTTCAAACTGGAACAGTAAATTAAATTAAATTAAATTCATACAATTTACAAATGGTTCAGGTAAATAAATGTTTAAAGTAAAACTTGATGGATGATAACATAAGTGTTTGTCTGATAATTTTTTTGAAAATATGTATATAGTTCTTGTGTAAATGACTACATAGCAGTATATGTACACTCTGTTCTTCTTCTTGTACAGTTTTTTTTAACATGTTCCAAATCGAATATTCTTCTTCCCTAAATTTTTTTTTAGAGATTTATATATAGACAAAACATGTTAGGAATGACGAAATATTCGATCTAAAAATATTTCCAAGCAAGATTTCAAGATAGTTTTTTTTGCAAAAAGAAGAATTGCAGAGAGCATGAATATATCAAAATCTAGATGCAAATAAATTGTGAATTCATTTATACAAACTGGTTTGATATCGTAAGTGATGATTTTTAAAAATAAAATCTTGATTTTTAGATTTTTATTTTAAGCGAAAATGTTTGTCGAACGGGAATCAGTTTCTCTTCGATTATTGGTGATCAATGAGGATATTATCCTCTGGATTATGGTCAGAGGGAGATCATGGGTAGGAGAGCTCGGCAAAATTGGTAGGTGAATTTTTAATTCTCCATGGATGGACAATGAAGGGGTTTTAGGGTTTAGTTTGAGTTTTGGATCTGGGATGTTTATGGGTTGATCGCGACGTCATACTTGCATCGGAAAGGACCGGAGGTGGGAAAGAGGTAAGATGGAAGCATGGCGATGGTTTGCATGGAGTTATGTGTGCTCCGGTGATCTACGGTGATGGTGAGAGTGTTTTTTTTCCGATCAACATGGTTCCAGAAGGGTGTTGATCGGCTCGATTTTGGTTACAAACGTTTTCGATAGAATTGGGTGGTGTAAGCACTAGTGGGGATCATCACCGTCTTGTGGGTGACTTGGCCGAGGTCGGAGCTGGACGGTTCCGGTGGTGCACGTGCACGTGTCGATTAAGTGTGCCTGTCTCATTTTTGAATGATGGAAAGATGAATTTTTCTCATGTTAGTCTCGTAGAATGAGTAGATTGGCTCGAAGCCAAGCAGATGCAAGGATTTTTTGACTAGCTCGCGAATTGAATGGTTTTAGCCTGGGTTTGTGATTTTGGGAAGAAAGCTTGTCAACTGGGTTTTTAGTCTCGAAGCGGTTCCGTGGGAAACTCGACGTAGTAAGGGCTTGGGCTCGGGAGGTGATCGGGGTTTAAAGTTTGAGTTGTCGCTGTGTAATTTAGTGTATTGTTCCAAGGCTTTAATCAGTAACTTTGGTCAATTTTTTTTTGCAAGGTTCAATTACAGTAATTGGCTAGTTCTTAAGAAAATATTGAGCAAGTTTTCAAAGCCAGTTTCCCATAATAAAATTTTAAAGTTAATGTTTTAAAATTATTTTAACTTGGGATGAAATAATTATATACAAGTTATTAACTTGTGTAATTTATTAAAGATATTTATGATTAAAAGATTTATTAATAATTAAGGGTTAATAAAACAACCTAAGCAATTTAAAGATTTATTGATGTGATTAATTGCGAATTAATTAATTTGTGATTAAAATAAATTTTACCAATGAATAAAGTTAAATTGTTCAAGTAATAGTTACTTGATTTAAGGTATAATCATTTAGTGTAGTTGTTGTATAATTGCAAATTGGAAATAGTTAAGGATTGTGACTATCTAATATCATTAATCAAGATGATTGATTAATGGATAAATTCTTAATGTAAGTAAATGAGGCTTAATTACTTGGGTAATTAACTAAAGGATTTATTAATTAAGGGAACTAAATCAAGGATTAATTAGGCTAAGTAAAATTACTTAAGGAAATTAATGAGGTGTAATTATTAAATGAAGTAATTAATTAATGGATACTTACTTGTTGGAAAGTGATTAAAGAGTAATTATTTAGTGAAAGTAATTAAGTGTTAATTATTTGGTGTAAGTAATTAAAGGATTCATTAATTGATTAAGAGGTTAAGTAATTAGTGTAAGTGATTAAGGAAATTAATTACTGAATGTGATTAATCAAGATTGATTAATGAATAAGGTAAATTAATTAAATGCTAATTATTGAATGTAATTAGAGAGGATAATTAAGGGGTGATTAATTAATGATTTGAAAGGAGGCAAGATTTTAATTGATTAAAGTAATTAAAATTGATTGAGTTAGAAATGGGCGACTAATTTATCTTGCTTATGAATGACTGCATGACATCTCTGATATGAAATGTTAATTATATGATACGTTTGTCTTAATCAGTGATTTTGTGGTTATTTGTCGATGATGAAGTGCTATATAAAAGAAAATGACATCTTGTATTTAAAGGTTGGATTGTGTTTCACTTGAATAACATGGGTTAAGATGGCATTGAATTCGAAGAATGGAGTCGGGTATTAGTAAATACCCGAAACCACTTCGATTCTTATATAGATTGATATGTGAGATCAATAAACTGGAATGAAATGATTTAAATGAATTGGACCATTTAATCTAAGTTTTGGTACTTAGAAATTGATGTGTGATGTAAGTGATGCCTATAACAGCTTGTGAAGTTGTAAATTGATATAAGTTACCCCGGGTTTATATATGTTGTATATTTTTGTATTCCTTGTTAGATGAGTTTACTCACGCTGGTTTCCAGCCTGACCCGGGTGTTACTTTGATGTAATGCTCGGGTCAGACCGAGTATTACAAGTTTTCAGGTAAGGACGTTCTGGAGCTCAGGAAGGCAAGCTGGATGGCTGGAACGTATGGAGCGTGCCCGCTGTGATATATAGTTATATCTAGGACATGTTGTTTATAACTGACCTGTATTGTGTACATGTTATAACTCTGATATATGAAAATGTAAATGTACCGATACTGTTCTTTTTGTAAACTGTTATTATGTGATATTATATTTTGATCCGCTGCGAATGTGAGGTATCTGTGTCTTGTTTCCATTTCTTCTTCTTCTATCTCTTCTTCTTTTCTCTAACTATTTGGAATTTTCGGGATCGGAAATTCCGGGTCGTTACAAATATCTTCACTCCGGCGCCAGTTAGAAGAAGCGCAAGGAACTCAAGATCCTTGCCCGGTCATACAGGTTGTTTTTATGAAACTGTTGTTTTTTCTTTCGCAAATTCTAATCTTAACAGAAAGTTAGCACGTTGCATGGGAGTAATTATACACGATGATCAGTACACTGCCATGCAAACCCTAGAACAGGAGAGAATATCGTTCTCAATGAAAATTGTATCATGGAACATTCGTGGGCTAGGGGACCCCTCTAAGAGACACTCAATCTATCTGTCTGTGTCCCCCCTTAATCCAGATATCCTTCTGCTTCAAGAATCTAAATTGTCTGATCCAACTCCTTCTCAAATCAGACAACTAGGTGGACTCAATCTCACGGGCTGTGCACACTCCAACTCTATTGGTTCTAGGGGAGGTTTAATCACCATGTGGAACGAATCTATTTGGTCCCTCTGTCAAATCATATCTTACCCATCCGTCCTTCATGTTGCGCTCAAACACATGCAGTCAGACACTATTTATTTCTTCTCAAATATTTATGGCCCCACACGACACAAGAAAGGTTGGACTTGTGGTCGAGCTGCTCAGACTTCGCGTCATCTTTATATGATCCATGGATAATTGGTGGAGATTTTAATACAACCAGATATCCAAAGGAAAGAAGCTCAGGAAACCTCTCTCTTGATTCAGATGATTTCAATGCCTTCATTAATTCATGTTCCCTTATTGAGCCCCCGATCAACAATCGCCACTTCACATGGACTAATAAACGTCAGCCGCCATCCCTTGCTAAACTTGATCGTTTCCTCTTCAACTCATCCTAGGAGGATTTACATCCTCTCTCCAGCTGCACTGGTCTCGCTACTATTTTATCTGACCACTGTCCTCTCTACCTTGACTCTGGCTCTCTTCCCCTTTCCAAACGCCCTTTTAGATTTGAACGGCTCTGGCTGCTTGAACCGTCATTTGAGGACTTTATCAAAATAGCATGGGACCAGTCAATCAGATCCCCCTCGGTCACTGCTCGTATAGTCTGTAAACTTAGATCCTTAAGAAAACTGAATAAACCTTGGGCGAAATCAATCGGGGGCTCCCTCCGTTGTCGTATTACCGACATCCAGAATGCCATCCTAGCCCTGAACATCCAGGATGATGCCCTACCCCTTGATAACAAGGACAAACTCAAACTTTTAAACCTAGAAGTTGAGCTCGAACGCCTAATGAAACAAGAAGAGATTGGATGGAAGCAACGATCCAAAGCCAAGTGGTTGAAGGAAGGGGACAAGAACTCGTCTTTCTTTCATAAATGTGCTAATGGCCATCGTAGGTCCCTTTTTATCCCAGAAATCGTTCATAATAGTGTCCCAATCACCGACCCTTCTGATATTTCGAATCTCTTTACCAATTTTTATCGCTCCTTTCTCGGCAAACCCTCTACCCCTCTCCCTCCCATAGACTGGAACCTTCTTTATCCCAATCCCTCATCAATTCACATTGACTCACCCTTTTCAGAAGATGAGATCCTGGCTGCCCTTATGGACATGGATGACAACAAATCTCCGGGGCCGGATGGCTTTGGTCCGTTCTTTTTCAAGCATTTATGGGGGGGTGGTCAAGCAGGATATTCTAGAGATTTGTGCAGAATTTTGCTCCAACCCTATGTCCATTGCTCGCTTAAACTATGCTCACATTGTTCTCCTTCCTAAAACTGCTGGAGCCAACTCCCTCTCAGCTTTCTGACCCATTAGCCTGCTTAATAACACGTTTAAAATAATCACTAAAGTATTTACCAATCGTCTTCAAACCTTTATGGACTCGCTAGTTGGGGTAGAGCAGTCTGCCTTCATTCATGGTAGGAACATTCTGGACTGCGTGGCTGCGACTCTAGAAGTAATTTCATCTTGTCACCCATACAACACCCCAGGCGTTTTGCTGAAACTTGATTTCTCCGAGGCCTTCGACTCTGTAAATTGGAACTTTATTTTGGAGCTTCTTAGACACAGAGGTTTTCCACCAACTTGGTGTAACTGGATCCAAAGTATTCTTTATTCGAGCCTTTCATCGATTCAGATTGGAGGAGTTTCAGGTAGACTCATTAAATCAGCCCGGGGTCTTAGGCAGGGAGATCCTCTCTCTCCACTCATTTTTGTCCTTGCGGTTGATGTTTTCAATCATATGATCAAACTAGCAATATCTAACAATCACCTAGCTGGCATCAGCCCTCCAAGCTCTATTCATAATTCCGACCCTATTCCTATGATCTCCAACCTCCAATTCGCAGATGATACTATCCTCTTCGTTTCTCCCTCTCCTGATCACATCCACGGTCTCAAGGTCCTCCTCTACACCTTTGAACTCATCTCGGGCCTGTCCATAAATTTTAACAAAAGCTCCGTCATTATGCTAGGTAATACTGACCATCTTGGTCCCCTCATCTCCTCCGCCCTTAACTGCCGCCTTGATTCCTTTCCATTATCCTACCTAGGTATCACCTTGCGCCCCACCAAGCTTCACCGATCTGACTAGATCCCTCTCATATCCAAAATTGAATCAAGACTTGCCGGCTGGAAAGCTAATTCCTTATCGACTTCAGGGAGGCTGGTCTTGGTCAAAGCAGTTCTCTCATCTATCCTTACGTACTGGCTCTCATTCCACAAGTTTCCTATCTGGGTATCCAAGAAAATTGACGCCATTAGATGTACCTTCCTCTGGAATGGAGGGAAGATCAAATGTCTTGTCAACTGGAAAATTGTGTGCATGCTTGAGAATCATGGGGGTCTTGGTGTTTCCAATCTGACCTCTTTTAATCAGGCTCTCCTATCAAAATGGCTTTGGCGTCTCCTCTCGCCAGGACAGTTCAGCTGGAAGGACTGGATCCTAACTTCCCTCTACAACAATGATCCCTTCCTCGCTCTCCATTTCGCTCCGCATCTCAAGCCCTCCCCTTTTTGGTCGGGTGTTCTAGCCTCTGTGGATCGTTTCAAACCCATTATCCAGGTTTGTGTTGGTAATGGCTCCAACTGCCTCTTTTGGTTTGACTCCTGTCACAGCCTCTCCCCCCTCAACCGCTCCTTTCCATCACTCTTTTCCTACTCCAACCTTCCCCTAATAACAGTGGCGGACACTGTGTCCCTAGGCCTCCCTTGCTTATGCCCCTCAACCTACTTCACCTCCGATACTTTATTGGAACTTCTTTACGCTCTTCGTCTGCTCCGATCCGTAACTCTAGACCCTCTAAAGAAAGACTGTCACACCTGGTCTATTTCTCCCTCTCAAGGTTTTTCCGTTTCACAATATTCCTCCTTCCTGAACCATCCTGGCCGTCTTTTCTCATTTGCTCGCGTCTGGAAATGTCACATCCCTCCTCGTATCAAATTCTTTCAATGGTGTCTTATTCATGGGTGCATCAATACCAAAGACCGTCTCTTGCGTTTGAATGTCACTTCCGACCAGTTGTGTGTCCTATGCAACTCTGAAACTGAATCGATCCGCCACCTTTTCTTCGAGTGCGACATATCATACTATATATGGGTTTTGGTTTGCATTCACAACCTCGGGCAAATTCCCTTGATCTCTGACTTCTTTGAACACTGGCAATACAACGCACCGTGTCACCAACTGGATTCACTATTAGCCATCTTCAGCTGGGTTATTTGGATGAAAGAAATGCCTTCGTTTTCAGCAAACCAACCAACTCGCTTTTTAGCTTATACAGTAAAATTTCTAATATCTTTGCATATTGGACAGGGCCTTCTTTCTCAGCGCCTTTCAGACTCCGGCTCCCTTTAGCCAGATCCTCTTCGAAAGAATCTGTTGGAAGTGCTTCATCTGTGTCACCGACCGATCACCCAGGAAGTAGCTAAGTCCCTGTGCTATATCGTCACCGACTACTGCGGATCAAGCCGGGCTGCAGTTGTTCTTTTCTGTTAATTTGATGTATATTATAAACTTAAAAGGCTGATATCTTATGCTGGTATTCTGTTGTTATAACGTAAAGTCGGACTATGCTGTTTTGTTCTCGCCATCGACCAGGCATGTTGGTCGATCTACCTATATATTTATATTATCTTAATCGGTTGTGTAGCTCCACACTACACACCCGTTCTCTTCAAAAAAAATGGTTTAAAACCGATATTAACATATTTATAACTTGTATAATCTTTTTTTAAACCAAAATTTCCAAACATAGAATTCAATTTCAAATCTTGAATTCAAATTTAAATCAAATTATTTAAATTTCAAAATTTTATCAATTTATTCAAAATAACTTTATCTTAAAAAATCCTTTTTAAAAGCTTTTCATATTTAACCCAATTCCATTTCTAAAACCATTTGGATTCAAAATTCAACTTTAAAACCAATTTTTAAAAAAATTCTGTGACTTGACCAATTTCCCCGTGCAATCCATATTTGTATGTGTATAGTGTAGTCCAGGGGTTTTGCACAATAGTGCAACATCACCAATCATCACAGATTCAAACACATCAATATTGATAGGCGGTATAATCCAATAGCGCTCATCATCATTCACAGATCCACAGATAGATATGTATATGCATCAAAGATAAATATGTAAATACATTACAGATAAATAATATACACACATGGCTCAATCAAAACAATCCATATCATGGAATCATTATAGATCAATCAAGGCCTTCATACAATTTATACATCCATAAGCAAGATCAATTAATTATCTGATTAACTTAAATCAGATTAATTACTTATAAATAAACACTAATCATGGTTAATTAATATTAATTAATTACAAAACCATCTTAATTAATTAACCTTTAATAAATTAATTAACCTTTAATTATAAATTAAACAACTTTAAATTAATAAACTGATCAACCTTTAATCATTAAATAATTAACCCCTAATTATTTATCCTTAATTGATTGCATTAATTAATTAACTGTTAATTAATTACTATTTAATTAATTATCCTTAATTAATTACAATAAGTGATTATCCTTAATCACTTTCATTAATTAATCTTTAATTAGTGAATTATTGTAACAACCCGCATATTTTACGATTGATATTTAAATATTTTAATTAAATATATCATCGTTAGTCGGATTTAAGTCCGAAAAGCTACTTTTTGCAAACAGCCGAATCAGGACTCGAGACCACTTCCATTGAGTTCAAAATGGCGTTTGTCACCTTTTTGAGTATAAACATTGATATGTTTGGAGCTAGCTAAAATTTTGACCTTTTCACTTAGGACTTTGGGTTTGGATTTGGGGTTCAACCCACTAACCAAAATCATCTTAAAATTCTAACTCCACCACCTCTCCTCTTCATTCCTTCATAATTTCCTATAACTTAAGCTTTAGCAAAAATGGTGATGGAGATGGGAAATTAAAATCCTAAACCCTAGTTTCTTTAGCAAATCCAAGTTTTAGCTCCAAATTCAAAGAGAAGCTTAGGTAAGTATCTCCTTCTTCTTCTCCATCTCAATCCTTCTCCAATTTCAGAAATTTCCTATAACCTAACTTATAAAATATTTGCTTTTGATCTTAGTTTGGAGCTTTTAGAGTTAGGATTGAAGAGTGGTTGATCCTCCTTTGTTTTCAAGCTTCTTCTTCCTTGTTTTTGGTGTAAAAGGTGAGATTTTTATCTCACATCTATGTCTATATCTACCTTTGTTGTTAGGTATGAATTCCTAACTTCTATTCCGTGCTCATTTGCTTTGGATTGAATTGGCTTTATGAATGTTCCAATTTTTGGTGTTTTGAAGTCAAATCTTTAAAAATCCTAGCTTCTTTGTTTGAACATGTTTTTGGTGATGCATCGAAGAGCTTATAGGGCTGGGTTGTCGATTGGCATAAACCCCTAGCGCCCCATTTCCTTGTCCGGTCGTGAATTGGCGAGAGTTTGCTCCTTATTTAGATAGGCTGGAAATGCTGGAAAACAGGCACCAGTCGACTGACCCTCTGAGTCCAGTCGACTAACCTGGAACCCGAGAGTTTTTCCAGGCATTGGCCAGTCGACTGTTCTCAGAGTGCCAGTCGACTGACCTGCTTGTATTCAGTCTATTTTGCCTACTTGTATTCAGTCTATTTTGCCTATTTAGCCTATTTTGCTTTAGATTCCAATTTTTATCGATTCGTGATCATCTGATTTCTTGCTATCATTTATTATTGACTTTGATGACTTCTTTTTGGAATTTTTGAGGATATTCATTTGATGGATTTGATATCGATTTTTATGGCTTTGATTCATGCCTTCGAATGTGAATCTTTGGTGATTGATTGTTTCTACAATCATTTTTGTGATTTTTCACTTCCAAATACAAAGGTTTCTATACTAGTAGTAAATATTTAAACTCTTTCACAGAGATGATTTTAAATCAATTTTTAATAATCAAACTCGTTTATAAAATCGTTTTTCCAATCTACTAGTATACACAAACCTTTACCTCATCCGTTCGAGAAATCCAATTAAACGAGTTTGCAAAACAAGTGGTATGAAACGCTTGCGTTTCCTTTGTCAGCTAATTCTTAGACTCGTTCGATTGAAACCTTTGTGACAACTTTCGAGTGGAGGTTTACAGTTTGTTCGTAAATATTTAAGTTAAGCCAGTGGTTATGGGATATGAAGCTAAACTCATCTATTTACTAGCTTAGTGCAATTGACACTTCTTGATGATCGATGATGATCATTTTGTGATTTACACTAGCAATGTGCGATGTTTCTTTGTCTGCGAGGGAGACTAAACCCCGTTTCTATGGAGCTTCGGCTCAATTTTGTGGGGTAGCGACCCATGGTCTTCGAAACGTTTTGTGGAGCTTCGCACATTGCTGAAAAGGTGACTTTGGCCCGTCATTTTATTGACCTTTTTCAAGGTGAATCTTCTGTGGCAGATTATGTCACATCTTTTGAATCCCTCTTTAAATATGGGATCGGGTACATTAATATCCCATTGAAGAAAAATCAAAGATTTGTCTATGGCTTGAATAAGAATCTCAAAAGGCCATTACTCCTGAAATTGGAAGTTGCTTTCGATCAGCTTGTTGATATTGCTCTTTGACTTGAAGAAGAATATAAAGAGAGTGATGTTGAAGTTGGGAGTGCCAAACCGTACTTCAACAACAATAAGAAGCGGCCTAATAGGTTCAAAGGCCCTAATCCCAATAAGAAAGGGAAACAAGCAACTCCGGTATCCAATACTTCTACCCTTAGTGGCGGCCAATGCTACAATTGTGGATCTAAGGACCATTATGCAAATAAGTGTTCAAAGCCCCTTGCTTGTCGCTATTGCAAAAGTTCGGGTCATTATATATCTGCACGTCCCAAACTTCAAAGCTGGAAAGAGGGAAAGCTAAATGTTATGCAAGCCCCTAGTAACACTTCTCGTGGTCAAGGTATTTCTCATTCTATCCTTGATGGCATTATTATGTTTCGCGGTCGACCTATTCGAGTTCTTTTTTATACGGGTGCATCCCATTCTTTTATATCAAAAGAGCTTGTTGATACTTTTTCTTTGAGTTTTATGGCTTTAACGACTTCTTTGAGAATTGCAAATCCGGTTGGTGGATCTTCAACACTCAGTTTGCTTTGTAAAGATGTCGAGATTATTTTATATGATTTTTCTTTCCGAGCCGATTTGCATGTCATGCGTTACTTAGGCTTCGGAATGATTTTGGGAATGGATTGGCTTAGCCATTATGAAGCCCATATCCTATGTCCTAAGCGGACTATTCACCTTCGACATCCTCAATCTGTTAAGCAAATTTCTATTGTCCTTAAGGATTCGGATTCCAACTTGGCAGCATCTTTATATTCTTTGAATCCTCTTGATGACGATAATGATGAGGAGGAGGATGTCATTTCTCTTATCCACGTTGTTCGTGAATTTTCCAACATATTTGAGCCCGTTTTAGAATTACCCCCTAAGCGAGCCATTGAGTTCAGAATTAATCTAATTCCCAGAGCTGTACCTATTCTCGTCCTCCTTATCATATGTCCAATAAGAAAAATGAAGAGATGCGTAGACAATTATCCGAATTGGAGGCGAAACAATTTATTCGCTCTAGTTCCTCTCCCTGGGGAGCTTCGGATATTTTTGTGAAGAAATTCGATGGTACACTTAGGCTTTGCGTTGACTACCGCAAGCTTAATGATCTTACTATCAAGAATAAATACCCTTTACCTCGGATAGATGATCTGTTCGATCAACTTAGCGGAGCTAAAGTCATTTCACAGTTAGACTTAGCAACCGGTTTTCATCAACTTCGTATTGCAGAGGATAGTATTCCTTTGACGTCATTCCATACTCATTATGGATCTTATGAATGGCTTGTTATGCCATTTGGTTTAACGAGTGCTCCAGCTTATTTCATTGACCTTATGAATCGAGTTTTCAAAGACTTTCTCGATCAATTTGTTCTCATCTTTATTGATGATATTCTTGTTTATTCTAAAACAGAGGAAGAGCATGAAAAGCATCTTCGGATTGTATTGAAACTCTTAGGAGCAATCAATTGAAAGCAAAATTTTCTAAATGCCATTTTTGGCAATCTCGTGTGAAATTTCTCGACCATATTATTTCTGAATCCGGAATTTCCATGGATCCTTCGAAGATTGAAGCGATTCAAAATTGGAGGAGACCAGAAAGTGTTACGAAAATCCGTAGCTTTCTTGGATTGGCGGGCTATTACCGTCGGTTCATAAAGGACTTTTCTAAAATTGTCGTGCCTCTTACTAGTTTGACAAAGAAAGAAGTCAAATATATTTGGTCGAACAAATGTGAAGCTTCTTTTCAGAAATTAAAAGAACTCCTTTCCGATGCTCCTATTCTTGCGATTCCCGAAGGGAACCAAGATTTTATTGTTTATACCAATGCTAGTCGTGTTGGTTTGGAAGCCGTTCTTATGAAAAGGGATTGTGTTATTGCATATGCTTTTAGGCAATTAAAGCCTGCCGAGACTAGATATGCCACTCATGATTTATAGCTCATGGCTGTTGTTTTCGCCCTTCGAATTTGGCGTCATTATCTTTTGGGAGAGAAATTTGTTCTCTATACCGATCATAAATCTTTGAAGTATTTATTTTCTCAAAAGGAACTTAATTTGCATCAACAACGTTGGCTTGAGTTCCTTGCGTCTTATGATCTTGATATTCTTTACACTCCCGAAAAGGAAAATCGTGTTGTTGATGCTCTTAGTCGTAAGCAACAAGCGGTTGTTCCATGATGATATCCGAGTGGAATGATCTTGAAACTTTATCCACTTGTGAAATTCGAGCTCGTGAATCCAATTTATGTGCATCTCTCATTTTATGTAGCCATGAGGCTCATCCCTCTCTTTTAGATCGCATTCTTGAAGCTCAGAAGCTAGATCCCAAATTGGCTCTTCTTAGCCAAAATTTTAAGGAAAAAATTGATATTGAAGGTTTGAAAGGCTTTGATATTGACTCTCGTGGTGGTATTCGAAAATTTGGTAGACTTATCATGCCAAATATTAGTGATCTTCGTAAAGATATTTCAGAAGATTCTCATCGTTCTAAATTTACCATACATCCCGGTAATAGTAAAATGTACGCGGATATGAAGCAACTTTATTATTAGGATGGAATAAAATCTGATATTGCTAACTTCGCTAAGTGTTGCATGACTTGCCAACTCATTAAGGTCAAGCATCAAAGGCCCGGTGGGTTATTGCAACCTTTGGATATTCCAATTTGGAAGTGGGACCAAATTTGCATGGATTTTATTGACGGCCTTCCCTGTTCTCGTTCGGGTCATGATAGCCTATGGGTGATAGTTGATAGACTTACTAAATCCATCCATTTTGTTCCAGTTCGGTCCAATCGGACCGTACCTCTTTTGGCTAAACTCTTTATTAAAGAAATTGTTAAATTGCATGGAGTTCCTACTTCTATTGTTAGCGATCGTGATTCATTGTTTACTAGTGGATTTTGGAAGATTCTTCAAAAAGCTTTGGAAACGAAGCTTAATTTCAGCACCGCTTATCATCCGCAGTCTAATGAACAAACCGAGCGTGTGAATCAAACTCTGAAAGATCTTCTTCGTGCATGTGTTTTGATTTAGGTGGAAGTTGGGAAGATCACATTTCTCTTGTTGATTTTTCCTATAATAATAGCTTCCAATCTAGTATTGGTATGGCACCTTTTGAGGAACTCTATGGAAGGCCACGCCGATCTCCTTCTTGTTGGTTTGAGGTCGGTGAGAAGCTGGTTTTAGGTCCAGACTTTAGTCGTGATTCCACAGAAAAGATTGACCTTATTCGCCATAGGATGAAAGAAGCTCAAAGTAGACAAAAATCCTATGCCGATAACCAAAGAAGGAAATTAGAATTTTCTGTGGGAGATTTGGTGTTTAATCGTGTTTCACCTATGAAAGGTGTTGTGTGTTTCAGTCGATCGTGAAAATTAGCACCTCGATATATTGGTCCATTTCCCATCACCGAACGTATTGGTTCCGTGGCTTATCGCCTTTTATTACCGGTTAAGTTTTCTACTATTCATGACGTATTTCACGTCTCTCAACTATGGAAATGCCTTCGAGATTCCGACTCTATTCTTGAGCCCGGTGTTGTGGAACAAATTAACCTAATTTGACTTATGAGCAACATCCTATTCGTATTATTGCATCGGAGGTTAAATGCCTTCGAAATAAAGATGTCCCTCTTGTGAAAGTTCAATGGTCCTTAAATCCTAAAGATTGTTCCTGGGAATCTAGAAAATTCATCGAGCGAACACATCCGGACTTACTCTCCCGTGCTCTTTGAGGTAAACTCCTTATTTCAAATTTCCTTTATGATATTATGCTTTTATGGTTGTTACCTTTTATTTTTCTTCTTAAGTATTGCGAGGACGCAATTTCTTTAAGGAGAGGAGTTTGTAACAACCCGCATATTTTACGATTGTATATTTAAATATTTTATTTAAATATATCATCGTTAGTCGGATTTAATTCCGAAAAGCTACTTTTTACAAACAGCCGAATCAGAACTCGAGACCACTTCCATTGAGTTCAAAATGGCTTTTGTGACCTTTTTGAGTATAAACATTGATATGTTTGGAGCTAGCTAAAATTTTGACCTTTTCACTTAGGGCTTTGGGTTTGGATTTAGGGTTCAACCCACTAACCAAACTCGTCTTATAAACCTAACTCCACCACCTCTCCTCTTCATTCCTTCATAATTTCCTACAACTTAAGCTTTAGCAAAAATGGTGATGGAGATGGGAAATTAAAATCCTAAACCCTAGTTTCATTGGCAAATCCAAGTTTTAGCTCCAAATTCAAAGAGAAGCTTAGGTAAGTATCTCCTTCTTCTTCTCCATCTCAATCCTTCTCCAATTTCAGAAATTTCCTACAACCAAACTTAGGAAATATTTGCTTTTGATCTTAGTTTGGAGCTTTTAGAGTTGGGATTGAAGAGTGATTGATCCTCCTTTGTTTTTAAGCTTCTTCTTTCTTGTTTTTGGTGTAAAAGGTGATATTTTTACGTCACGTCTATGTCTATATCTATCTTTGTTATTAGGTATGAATTCTTAACTTCTATTCCGTGTTCATTTGCTTTAGATTGAGTTGGTTTTATGAATGTTCCAATTTTTGGTATTTTGAAGTCAAATCTTTAAAAATCCTAGCTTCGTTGTTTGAACATGTTTCTGGTGATGCATCGAAGAGCCTATAGGGCTGGGTTGTAGATTAGCATAAACCCCTAGCGCCCATTTTCTCGTTCGGTTGTGAATTGGCTAGAGTTTGCTCTTCATTTAGATAGGCTGGAAACGCTAGAAAACAGGCACCAGTCGACTGACCCTCTGAGTCCAGTCGACTGACCTGGAACCCGAGAGTATTTCCAGGCATTGGCCAGTCGACTGTTCTCAGAGTGCCAGTCGACTGACCTGCTTGTATTCAGTCTATTTTTCCTATTTAGCCTATTTTGCCTGAGGTTCCAATTTTTATCGATTCGTGATCATCCGATTTCTTGTTATCATTTATTATTGACTTTGATGACTTCTTTTCAGAATTTTTGAAGATATCCATTTGATGGATTTGATATCGATTTTTATGGCTTTGATTCACGCCTTCGAATGTGAATCTTTGGTGATTGATTGTTTCTACAATCATTTTTGTGATTTGTCACTTCTAAGTACAAAGGTTTCTATACTAGTAGTAAATATTCAAACTCTTTCAAAAGGATGATTTCAACTCTATTTTTAATAATCAAACTTGTTTACAAAATCATTTTTCCAATCTACTAGTATACACAAACCTTTACCTCATCCGTTCGAGAAATCCAATTAAACGACTTTGCAAAAAAAGTGGTATGAAACGCTTGCGTTTACTTAGTAGGTTAATTCTTAGACTCGTTCGATTGAAACTCTTGTGACAACTTTCGAGTGGAGATTTACAGTTTGTTCGTAAATATTTAAGTTAAGCCAGTGGTTATGGGACATGAAGCTAAACTCATCTAATTACTAGCTTAGTGCAATTGACACTTCTTGATGATCGATGATGATCATTTTGTGATTTAGACTAGCAATGTGCGAAGTCTCTTTGTCTGCGAGGAGACTAAACCTTGTTTCTATGGAGCTTTGGCTCAATTTTGTGGGGCAGCGATCCATGGTCTTCGGACCGTTTTATGGAGCTTCGGCCCAAAATTGATGGTTAGCAACCATGGAATAGCGTTTCGTTTTGTGATACACGTGTTGGTGAGTTTTCATGCACCCATTTTGAGATAAGCCTCCCTCCCCTTTTTGTGATTTCTGGATTTCTAATTGATGATTTCTAGAATTTGCGTCTCCCAATTTTAGTGATTTACGTTGATGAGTTTTTCAATATTTGTGCATTGTTGAATTTGTGTTTCAACAACTTTTACGATTGTCATTGAGATGTTTGCTAATATTTGTGATTTAGTGAATAAAAATAAAGAATATGGTTTTCTTTTTGATCTATAAGAAGATTCTTGTGATATTGATTAATCTCTGGTTGGTTTTCAAATGCATGCTTATCACAGTATGGCATTACTGTTATCATACGTTTCTATCATATCCCTCATTCTATCTCATTTTTATCTGATATTTATAGCTAGACAGATCCGTTTATTATCTTCTTATTAAATAATACTCGGGTCAGACCGAGATGTTACAGGTGCTTCTGCTTGACTCCTTATCTGGGATCATCATCATCTGACTTTTGTCTAACTACATTAGATTGGTAGTTTTTGTTGTTATACATCCGAGATAGAGACTCCTTGATGTATACATACTCTTTGATATTGTACTTGTATCTAATCTTTTGTGAAATTTTGGATCTTATTTGACCACTACTATGATGTACACTTCTACGTGTAATATTCATATCTATTTCCGCCTTTGTGATATGAATATCATTGACTGATTTATGTTATATTATTTCTATATTTGTTTCCGAAGACCACATAGCCACTAGGAAGTAGCTTTGAGTTTGTATTGGTATGTTGGATTTCCTCTTTAAAATGTATGTCATACTATCTGACATATCGGTGCTCGCCCAAAGCAATTACACGGATGGTCGCTCCTCAACAGCCTTATTCTTCGTGCTAGTTGACGGCATTATCTCGTATGCCCTTGGCTAGCATGAGTATAGAGGTGGGGCGTCACAATTATCCTCAAACTAATTACCATTCTTTAATCGCCTTCATAAATTAATTAATCTTTAATTAATTAATTTATGACATTAATTAATTAATCACATTAATTTATTATCCTTAAATAAATTATTCTGTGATCACTTGGTTAATCAACCTTTAATCATAAATTAATTACTTTTAATTAAGTAATTATCTCTAAGCAATTAGTTACCACTAATTACTTTTATTAATTGATTTCTTTTAATTAATTATCCTAATTACTCATCATAAATCAATTAACTCTTAACAAATTAATTAGTCTTTTCAAAATATATTTGAAATAGATCCATTATTAATTTAAAATGTTTAAGTTAAATTAATGTTTTATGAAACAAAAACATTCCATCTTACAATATTAACTTTATTTAAATTAAACTTTTTAAAATAAAGGTTATATAGATTAAATACTCAAAACTTAATTAAATTGAAATAACTTTATTTGGAAAAAAAAAACTTTAACCAATTTTAAACTTAGATAACTTCTAACTTTCACAAAAACTTTGGTTTTAGCAAAATTGTTTCAAAAATTTTGGATTTGCTTTAAAGTTAAAAACTGCTTTTCTCTTAATTCCACAGACCCGAGTATTTTCAAAATCTTCCCAAGCCTTACTTCGGGTTTCCCCTGCGTTGCTGCTGCTTCGAGAAAATCGCGTTCGTCTTCGAGCTATGACCTGAGTCTCCCTTCATCTTTCCCAAATAACATCAACACCCAGACATGAGCCTCCACACGTGAACATGCACGGCCAGACTGGCCATCTCTGACCAAGCTACCACCTTTCGACTAGCTACTCACGACCCCGACGATCCTCATGAAAACCCAGATATCCCAATTCGATAGAAAATCGAAATTTCGGTGATAAATCAAAAATTGGAACAAGCACGAACAACAAATCCCCACGCCATCGTTGATCACGTCGATTGGAATCCCCGACTCTCCTCCCAGAGTAACACCACATCACCACGCCGCTATCCCTCCATGACCGATCGCCTAAAACACCTCGATGGTGATGCATTTCCTCTTCAAACCCATACGCGTAAAACTAGCTCTAAAAACCTAAATCCACATCGTTCCATTGCCTTGATCGTTTATAAATTCAGTTAGTATTTTTCCACTAATTCCTGGGTCCTCAAACTATCATCTGGCTCAAGCACGATGAACTCCCCTTTCGCCGATCATCAGAAATTTACAAAAAGGAGTTTTCTGTTCAACTATAAATTTAACTTGATTTATCAATTTAAAAATTCTGTAATGATCATTAAAAATCATGATTTTGAAATGTGAATCCATTCCTATAATCAAACTTAAAAATCAAAACATTTAATTCT
This sequence comes from Allium cepa, assembly GCA_030765085.1. NCBI lineage: Eukaryota > Viridiplantae > Streptophyta > Magnoliopsida > Asparagales > Amaryllidaceae > Allium > Allium cepa. The sequence goes on from CM060940.1 coordinate 183,894,984, forward strand.
ACGCTTATTTTAAATCATCACTATATATATATATATATATATATATATATATATATCATTTTCGAAATAAATATTTAATTTAAACACTTGAAATTAATTTTTAAAATGATATCATCTATATACAAACATTTTTCATTCAGAGTTTATAGCCTAAAATCATTTGGGTGGAGTGGTTTGAAATCTTTTAACAGGTTTTTAAAACCTGTAAGCAATGAACAGAGGTGACAATCTTATGCAGACATGCACACACAATTTTGCAAACATATACATACAAGCATGCTGACATAATTATGAACTTAACAAGCACTATCCACAATATACTTCAAGCATCAACTCAGATATCAAAACGTATAGATGGGTTCAAATGAGTTTGCTCACCTGATTTCCCAAAAACAGAGACAATCTTGAACCTGGAAAGTGTTTATCACTTTAAAATCTGAAACTTTGTTTTGTTATCTTTTTGACACTGGGACTTGGATTGATCCCTGATTGATAAAACTGAATCTATGCAATCCATATTTGTTTTCTTTGATCTCTTGCATTGATTTCTTTCTTGTTGTTTTTGATCTGGAACTAAGTTGAATCTGCATTTGATTCTTGTTCCCAGGTTTGCAACTTGCTTCAGATCTAACTTGAGCTATTAAAACTGAAGCTTGCTTTTGATAATGTTTGAGTTGCTTTGACATCTTGCATTTGAAATTGCTCAGGTTTTACTACTTTAATTCATTTTTTTGGTTTTGAAAATTTTGCTATTGAGTTGATATGATTTTGTTATTCTCTGATCTAAACTTACAGGTTTGCTTAGTTGAAATCTTGAACTTGGCTTTGATTTGCTTTTAGATTTTAGTTTCTGGTTTAAATTTTGTATGAGGTAGTTTGTTTTCAAGTTTTCAATTGAGAGAAAAATGAACAGTCTTGTTTTCTTTCTTTTGATATTTACTACATTATAAAATAAAATAAAAACATCTTTGCCACTTGTAATCATAAACAAACACTTGTAATTCATGTTATTACTTATTCTACAAGTGTTATAAGTGTACATTATTATGTGTAAACCTTTTTGTTAATTTATTTACAAATTATTTACATACATTTGTATTTATTTTACTTTTACACTTTTAAAGAGAAATGGATAAAAAACAATTTGTACACTTAACAAATAATCATACATATATACATTTCTTAGTTTATAAATCGTTTGCAAAATCTTATTTAAATTGAAACTATTATACATTTAAATAAATATTTATCTATATATATTAATTTCAAAATATAACTTTTATATATACCATATATTAAAATTTGAAAAAAAAAATTATTCATCTCTCTATATTTAAATCAAATTCTAATTCTAATTATGTTAAATAGTCCATTTATAAACATACATCTTATTAAATCTGGAAAAATCAAATTCAATTTTAAAAAAAATACTTATTTATAAATTCCAATCCAGCATTCTATTTAAAATACATATTTTTCTCTATCCTGGAATTTTCATATTAATTCACAATTAAAATCCAAAAATCATATTAATTTCCAAATTAAATATGGCTTAAAAATCAGGAATGTTACAAATTCCCCCGTTAGAAAATTTCGTCCTCAAAATTTGTAAGACAGGGAGACAACAAAAGAATATAGAAAGATAAAGAGATGAATCACCATATCAAGCTAAATATCTATTCTGCGGTTGGCTTACCAAATCAGAATACCAACAATAGATACAAGAACGAATCTATTTAACACTTTACGAAATACTCGGGCCATCCAGATCTACGAAGTATGTAGGGCATTGGTTAGTTCGAAAGAATAACTACCATTCATTATGGATTCCACATTCAGGTCGGAATACCCCAAAGTTTACACCAGCTTGTCCCTCTTCGGACTTTGATCCTCACAAGAAATCACAACAAAGAATTCAAACTTTGGTTTTGACCAAAATCATTTTATTGCTACAATTCAACTTAACTTTATATTTAGTTATTCAATTTATTTCAATTTTAAAATTCTGAATTCATTAAAGTTTAAAACGAAAAGCTGATAACGAGAATACGAGATAGGAACTTATCTACATGGTTCGCAGTGCCATCATCATACCAATGCTCCTTCTGTAGTTGCCACGAAGCAATCAAAGAATTTGAAATTGAATCAAATGAGATTGAGAAGAAAGTTGTTTCCACTATCGCAGGGTATTGACCATTTGTAGTGGTACTCCCCTGTCCCCTACCTCGCCCTCTTCTTGCACTCATACTCACTATCTGTGGATGGTAAGAGAATTTACTGAGGCACACAGACGGATATCTTAGGGATATACTCATTCTAGGGTATACTTCACCGTATCTCTAATGAGTTACTTAATGTGTTATACTCCAAAAGCTAAAGTTCAACCTCTAGCTCTGATACCAAACGTGACGATCCGAATTTTCGCGTTCGAAAATTGACATCTAGACTTTACTCGTATTCGAATGCCGCAGATCCAAACGTTCAATCCGATTCGCCGAAGCTTATAACACATTAAGTATAATAAAACAGCGGAAGAAAAGAATACATACCATATAACTCCAATGAATACAATATTCGATACAACACATTATATAATTGAGATATCAGAGATACAATAATAACAACAGAAAGAAATAACTCCAAAAGAATTCCAAGTGAGAAAGCGAGGATCCAATAGAATGCATCACCATTCCAATGCTCCAAAGATCTCCAAAAACTAAAAGCTAGAACCACCATCAACACTAAAGTGAAGCAACTCGATCCAAATGCGATTGCCAACATCTATAGATTGAATGCTATCGAATCCACACATATTTTTCGACTATCTGAAAAATCCAACTCTAGACTGTCCGTGCGGAAAATTGAGGGCACCTAGAGTTTAGATATGGAACAGTAAACTCCAAGTCAGTCATGGGACTGGTGTGAGCAAATAAAAACAGTTTTACCTTTAAAAACAAATAACAAAAATAATTTAAGATTGAAATCCGCAATGCTTTTTGGAAAATGAAACTGCCATAAGGCCTTCCGCCACACACACAATGCAAGCGCAAACTTGGAGTAGATTTCTCCTTATGACGGTCAAAAATGTTTGATACGCGCGAAAACCTTTTGATATTATTATTAGTGAATAGTGGAAAACATTTGCAAGTATAATACTAATCTTAGCCAGCATACGTACCATTACAGTATGCCTACTAGAGCTACTATATTATATGGCAGGTTCTACAACTAAAACCGTACAAGGCGCGTATTGGATGATTGGGTTTCCAACAAATGGTCGGGCAAAGGAACTTCCCACACAAAATGGATCGCCTTTGGAGGGATGTCCCCAAGAACCTAACTGGATCTCTGCTACACAAGGCCGGGTTACCTCTGTAACTAGGTAACTGCTGACACGAGTATGCCACCCTCCCGGTCGTTGCCAACCTTTATCCGAGGCGCCTTTCAACCAACAACCATAAAACAATAAGTTTGCAGCATCCACATAGGTAAATATCTGGGCTCCATACCATGATACCACCTTTGATCCAGAAAGGAATGACATACCCTCAGGGGCGCTACCTCCAAATAACCTTGTTGCCACGATTCATGTTTCGACTATAACCGGGTTGTGAGGCTTGACGAAGTCTCGTCCAAAAAGCTACGCTTTTTCCAAAGCCATGCTTCGATCAACAAATGATTAGGAGCACTTTGTATGCCACCTTACCAAATTGGGAATGTATCACTAGTAACCATCAACTACATAACCTCTAAGCTCGTATGTCTCAGAGAAGGGTATTAAGCTAAGAGAATAAGTCCTTCGTCACCAAACAGAAATATATTTGATAAAAACCAGCTTTACATCTCAAAGTGTAATGTCAGACACACATCCATACAAGTCTGTTCTGGGTTTGAACGGAACCGAAGGCACTTCACAAAGAAGCCCTTGCATATCCGGATAATCCCTAATCACGTCCGGACTCCCCATCACAAAGGATGATCAAATCTCCATACCGGGGATCAGCTGGTGCAGAAACATTCGACGAGTTATCCTTTCGCTTTCGAAAATATCTGGTCTTCATGACTGATCTTCAAATACTATCCATATCGTCGTATCATTATTCGAAATGGGTTATATGACACAAGGTGCTCTCCCGGCTAAACCGAATAATGAGCGCAATATTTAAAACATTTGGATATTGGGATCTTAGTTAAGTCACAACTTATTATCCAAAACCTTTCTTTCAAATGGTTTAAAACAAATTACCATTTCAAATCTTTTAAACAAAAAGATTCATTTCACAAAGTTCACCAACATTTCACAAAGATTCATTCATAGCCTTTCAAAACAATTTCCCTTTCAAGTTAGATTAACTCATCAAATCTTTAAATCAAAGATTCAATTCATAGTTTTTCAAAAACAATTCTCATTTCAAATATTTTATATACAAAAAGATACACCATTTAAATCCTCTTTAATTTCAAGACAAGGTTCAATAATTTTCCACAAAGATTCAATTATAGCTTTCAAAACAATTCACCATTCAAATCTTTTATACAAAAGATATACCTTTAAGATCCTCTTATTTTGGAAACAAAGTTCACTAATCTTTAACCAATATTCATTAATAGCTTTCAAAACAATTCTATTTCAAATTTGAAATCTTTCAACATAAATTGGAAATCCTTTCTTTATATAAAAGCTATTATTATCTAAAAACAAATAGTTTTCGTTTTGGAAAAATCCGATTACATTTGCACAAACTATATCTTTTAAAGTATAAAACTTGGGTTAAATATAAATTCCCAAAATAATACCTTTTAAAATGGTTTAAAACCCATATAAACATATTTATAACTTGTATAATCTTTTTTTAACCAAAATTTCCAAACATAGATTCAATTTCAAATCTTGAATTCAAATTTAAGTCAAATTATTTAAATTTCAAAACTTTATCAAGTTATTCAAAATAACTTTATCTCAAAAATTCCTTTTTAAAAGCTTTTCATATTTAACCCAATTCCATTTCTAAAACCATTTGGATTCAAAATTCAACTTTAAAACCAATTTAAAAAAAAATCTATGACTTAACCAATTTCCCCTCGCAATCCATATTTGTATATGTATAGTGTAGTCCAAGGGTTTTACACAATAGTGCAACATCATCAATCATCACAGATTCAAACACATCAATATTGATAAGCGGTATAATCCAATAACGCTCATCATCATTCACAGATTCACAAATAGATATGTAAATGCATCACAGATAAATTTGTAAATACATTACAGATAAATAATATACACACATGGCTCAATCAAAACAATCCACATCACAGAATCATTATAGATCAACTCAAGGCCTTCATACAATTTATACATCCATAAGCAAAACCAATTAATTATCTGATTAGTTTAAATCAGATTAGTTACTTATAAATAAACGCTAATCATGGTTAATTAATATTAACTAATTACAAACCATCTTAATTAATTAACCTTTAATAAATTAATCAACCTTTAATTATGAATTAATCAACTTTAAATTAATAAATTAATCAACCTTTAATCATTAAATAATTAACCCCTAATTATTTATCCTTAATTGATTACATTAATTAATTAACCGTTAATTAATTACTATTTAATTGATTATCCTTAATTAATTACAATAAGTGATTATCCTTAATCACTTTCATTAATTAATCTTTAATTAGTGAATTATCCTTAAATTAATTACCATTCTTTAATCGCCTTCATAAATTAATTAATCTTTAATCAATTTATTTATCACATTAATTAATTAATCACATTAATTTATTATCCTTAAATTAATTATTCTTTGATTACTTAGTTAATCAACCTTTAATCATAAATTAATTACTTTTAATTAAGTAATTATCTCTAAGCAATTAATTACCCTTAATTACTTTATTAATTAATTTCTTTTAATTAATTAATTATCCTTAACCAAATCTCATTGATTAATTATCCTTAATTACGCATCATAAATCAATTAACTCTTTACAAATTAATTAGTCTTTTCAAATAATCTTTGAAATAGATTCAGTATTAACTTAAAATGTTTAAGTTAAATTAATGTTTTATATAACAAAAACATTCCATCTTACAATATTAAGTTTATTTAAATTAAACTTTTTAAATTAAAGGTTAAATAGATTAAATACTCAAAACTCAATTAAATTGAAATAACTTTGTTTAGAAAAAAAAAGCTTTAACCAATTTTAAACTTGGATAACTTCTAACACTCACAAAAACTTCGGTTTTAGCAAAATAGTTTCAAAAATTTTGGATTTGCTTTAAAGTTAAAAACTGCTTTTCTCTTAATTCCATAGACCCGAGTATTTTCAAAATCTTCCCGAGCCTTACTTCGGGTTTCCTCCGCGTTACTGCTGCTTCGAGGCAATCGCGTTAGTCTTCGAGCTATGACCCGAGTCTTCCTTCATCTTTCCCAAATAACATCAACACCCAAACATGAGCCTCCACACGTGCACATGCACGGCCAGACTGGCCATCTCCGGCCAAGCTACCGCCTTTCGACTAGCTGCTCACGACCCCGACGATCCTCACGACAACCCAGATATCCCAATTTGATAGCAAATCAAATTTCGATGATAAATCGAAAATTGGAACATGCACGAATAACAAATCCCTACGCCGTCGTTGATCACGTCGACTGGAATCCCCGACTCTCTTCCCAGAGCAACACCACAATACCACACCGCTATCCCCCCATGACCGATCGCTTGAAACACCTCGACAGTGACGCATTTCCTCTTCAAACCCATATGCGTAAAACTAGCTCTAAAACCCTAAATACACATCGTTCCATTGACTTGATCATTTATAAATTCAGTTGGTATTTTTCCACTAATCCTGGGTGCTCGAACTATCATCTGACCCAAGCACGATGAACACCCCTTTCGCCGATCATCGAAAATTTACAAAAAGGGGTTTTCTGTTCAACTATAAATTTAACTTGATTTATCAATTTAAAAATTCTGTAATGATCATTAAAAATCATGATTTTTAAATGTGAATCCATTCCTATAATCAAACTTAAAAATCAAAACATTTAATTCTACGCTTATTTTAAATCATCACTATATATATATATATATATATATATATCATTTTCGAAATAAATATTTAATTTAAACACTTGAAATTAATTTTTAAAATGATATCATCTATATACAAACATTTTTCATTCAGAGTTTATAGCCTAAAATCATTTGGGTGGAGTGGTTTGAAATCTTTTAACAGGTTTTAAAAACCTGTAAGCAATGAACAGAGGTGACAATCTTATGCAGACATGCACACACAATTTTGCAAACATATACATACAAGCATGCTGACATAATTATCAACTTAACAAGCACTATCCACAATATGCTTCAAGCATCAACTCAGATATCAAAACATATAGATGGGTTCAAATGAGTTTGCTCTCCCGATTTCCAGAAAACAGAGACAATCTTGAACCTGGAAAGTGTTTATCACTTTAAAATCTGAAACTTTGTTTTGTTATCTTTTTTACACTGGGACTTGGTTTGATCCCTGATTGATAAAACTGAATTGATGAAACCATATTTCTTTTCTTTGATCTTTTGCATTGATTTCTTTCTTGTTGTTTTTGATCTGGAATTAAGTTGAATCTGCATTTGATTCTTGTTCCCAGGTTTGCAACTTGCTTCAAATCTAACTTGAGCTATTAAAACTGAAGCTTGCTTTTGATGATGTTTGAGTTGCCTTGACATCTTGCATTTGAAATTGCTCGGGTTTTACTACTTTAATTAAAAAAATTCTGGTTTTGAAAACTTTACTTTTGAGTATATAAAATTTTGTTTTTCTCTGATTTAAACTTACAGGTTTTCTTAGTTGAAATCTTGAACTTGGCTTTGATTTGCTTTTAGATTTTAGTTTCTGGTTTAAATTTTGTATGAGGTAGTTTTTTTTCAAGCTTTCAATTGAGAGAAAAATGAACAGCCTTGTTATCTTTCTTTTGATATTTACTTACATTATAAAAAAATAAAAACATCTTTGCCACTTGTAATCATAAACAAACACTTGTAATTCATGTTATTACTTATTCTACAAGTTTTATAAGTGTACATTATTATGCCTAAACCTTTTTATTAATTTATTTACAAATTATTTACATACATTTGTATTTATTTTACTTTTACAACTTTTAAAGAGAAACGGGTTAAAAAACAATTTGTACACTTAACAAATAATCATACATATATACATTTCTTAGTTTATAAAGCTTTTGTAAATCTTATTTAAATTGAAACTGTTATACAGTTAAATAAATATTTATCTATATATATTAATTTCAAAATATAACTTTCATATATACCATATATTATAATTTGAAAACAAATTTTATTCATCTCTCTATATTTAAATCAAATTCAAATTATGTTATATAATCCATTTATAAACATACATCTTATTAAATCGGGAAAAATCAAATACAATTTTAAAAAAAATACTTATCTATAAATTCCAGTCCAACATTCTATTTAAAATACATATTATTCTCTATCCTAGAATTTTCATATTAATTCACAATTAAAATCCAAAAATCATATTAATTTCCAAATTAAATATGGCTTAAAAATCAGGAATGTTACATAAAATTAGTCGCTATGTAAAGTTAGTGAATGAATCATAAGTTATATGAGAATTTAGTAGTTAAAACTAGTTCAGTTGTTAGTAAATGCTTTTTACATGTTGAACCATTGTGACTTACAATGTATATATGCTCATACTGTAACGGTCCTGACTCGACCTTCGAAAATCGGCATCCGTACTTCACTAGTACTCGAATGCTGCACATTCAAACGTCGAATCTGGCTCGCAAGAGCTTATAACACATTAAGTACAATAACACAGCGGAAGAAAATGAATAATATCATTGATACAACAATGAATAAAATATTTGATACAACTGAATATTAAATACAAATGACTATCAATATATCAAAGATAGATACAAGACAATAGCAGCAGAAAGACAATGTCTTCAATGCCAAACTCCAAATACTTGAAGACTTTCACATCCAAAACCAAAAGCTTAAAGAACTCCCATCCAACAAGCTTGATCCAACAATAATGCTGAAGTTAAGCAACTCAATCCAAAATGCGATTGCCCAAATCCCAAGATTGAATGCTATCGAATCTACACCTACTATTTGATTATCTGAAAAACTCAACTCTAGACTTCCCGTGTGGAAAATTGTGGACACCCGGAGTTTAGGAAGGGAACAATAAACTCCAGGTCAGTCATGGGACATGTGTGAGCAAACAAAAACAGTTTTCTTTAAAACAATCAACAGAAGATTTTGAAAGATGAAATTTGCAATGCTTTTTGGAAAATGAAACTGCCATAAGGCCTCCCGCCACACACAATGCAAGCGCACACTTGGAAGAGACTTCTCCTTATGACAGTCAAAAAATGCTTGATACACAAAAACCATTTGATATTATTATTAATACATAGTACATAAAACATTTTGAAAGTATAATATTAATCTTAACCAGCATAGGTACCATTATACTATGCTTGCTATAGCTACCACCTGAGGTGGCAGGTTATACAACTGCAATCGTAAAGGGCTCGTATTGGATGATTGGATTTCCATCAAATGGTCAGGCTAAGGAACTTCCTTAAAAATGGTATGCCTCTGGAGGAACGCCCCCAAGAATCAAATGGTTCCCTACCAACACAAGGCCGGGTTACCCCTGCCCGGAAGTAACCCTAAAGATATGTCATCCCTGGTCTTTCGGGAGCTCTATCCGATGGCCCTCAACCAATAACCACACAGTAATAAGTATGTAGCAACCACATAGGTAAATATCTGGGCTCCGTACCATGATACCACCTTTAATCCAGAAGAAATGGACATACCCTAGGGGCGCGACCTCTGCAACCTTGCAGCAATATTCCTGTTTCGACCATTTCCAGGTTGTGAGGCTCGACGAAGTCACGTTCACAAAGCTACGCTTTTTCACAAAGCCATGTTTCGATCAACAAATGATCAGCAGCACTTCGTATGCCACATTACCAAATTGGGAATGTATCACTAGTAACCATAAACTCCATAACCTCTGAGCTCGTACGTCTCAGAGAAGGGTGTTAAGCTAAGAGAATAAATCTCCACCACTAAACAGAAATGTATTTGATAGAAACTGGTTTTACATCTCAAAGTGTAATGTCAGACACACATCCATACAAGTCTGTTCCGGGTTCGAACAGAACCGAAGGCACTTCCAAAGAAGCCCTTGCAATCCGGGCATCGTCAATCCCGATCGAACTCCCCATCACATATGGAGATCTCTATATCGAAGAAACTCAGTGCAGAGTCATTCGACAGGTTATCCTATCGTTCTCGAAGACACCCGGTCTTCAAATGTTATCCATAACGTCGTATCATTATTCGGAATGGGTTATATGACACAGGGTCCTCTCCCGGCTAAACCGAATAATGAGCGCAATATTTAAAAACATATGGATATTGGAATCTTAGTTAAGTCACAACTTAAAGTCCAAAACCTTTCTTTCAAATGGTTTAAACAAATTACCATTTCCAACTTTTTAAACAAAAAGATTCATTTCACAAAGTTCACCCATTTCTCACAAAGATTCATTCATAGATTTCAAAACAATTTCCATTTCAAAATTGAATTAACTCTTCCAACCATTAAATCAAAGATTCAATTCATAGCTTTCAAAACCATTTCCAATTAAAATCTTTTATATAAAATATACAACATTTAAAATCCTCTTCGATTTCAAAACAAGATTTAATACTCTTTCACAAAGGTTCATTCACAACTTTCAAAATAATTCACAATTCAAACCTTTTATACAAAAGATACACCTTTAGGATCCTCTTATTTTGGAAACAAAGTTCATTAATCTTTAACCCAGATTCATTAATAGCTTTCAAAACGATTTACAATTGAAACTTGAAATCTTTTCAACGCAAATTGAAAATCCTTTCTTTATATGAAAGTTATTATTATTTGAAAACAAATGGTTTTCGTTTCAAAAAAATCTGATTACATTTGCACAAGTTAACGCCTTTAAAGTATAAAACTTGGGTTAAATTCAAATTCCCAAAACAATACTTTTAAAATGATTTAAACCCATAAAAACACATTTATAACTAGTATAACATTTTAAACCATAATTTCCAAATATAGAATTCAATCTCAAATTTTGAATTCAAATTCAAATTAAATTATTTAAATTTCAAAACTTTATTAAGTTATTCAAAATAACTTTTATTCTTAAAAATCCTTTTTCAAAGCTTTCCATATTTAACCCAATTCCATTTCCAAAACCGTTTGGATTCAAAACTCAACTTTAAAACTATTTCAAAAATCTATGACTTAACAAATTTCCTCGTGCAATCCATATTTGTGTATGTATAGTGCAGTCTAGAGGTTCTACCCAATAGTGAAACATCATCAATCATCACAGAATCAAGCACAGCAATTATAGATAAGCGGTATATTCCTATAATGCTTATCTTCCATTCAAAGATTCACAGATAAAGAAATATACATTTATCACGGATAAAATAAATTGCATTCATTATAGCTTGAATTAAAACAATTCAAATCACAAAGCATCACACAGTAGAGATATCAAACAATTCACAGCATTTCATATAATTCAAACATCCATAAGTAAGGTTAATTGATCATCTGATTAATTTAAACCAGATTAATCACTAATCCAGGTTAATTAACATTTATTAATTAAAATCATTTTAATTAATTATTCCTTAATCATTTATTAATTAACCATTAATAATAAATTAATTAACCTTTAATTATTAATTAATCAACCTTAGTTAATAAACTAATCAACCATTAATCATTAAATAATCAACCCCTAATTATTTAATTATCCTTAATTAATTTCATTAATTAATTAACCCTTAATTAATTACCATTTAATTAATTATTATTAATTAATTACAAAAATTAATTACCCTTAATTAATTGGCATTTAGATAATTATTCTTAATTAATTACAAAAATTAATTAGCCTTTAATTAATTATCATTCCTTAATCACCTTTACTAATTAATTAACAATTAATTATCAATTAATTAATCTTGATTAATAAATAAATCAACCTTTAATTATTAAATAATTAACCTTTAACTGTTAATTAATCGTTTGATTAATTATCCTTAATTATTTGCAATAATTAATGAATCCTTAAGTAATTATCCTTTAATTAATTACCCTAATTATTTATTAATTAATCCTTAATTTTAAATTAATTAACCCTTAATTACTAAATGAATCACCTTTAATTATTCAATTATTCTTTAATTAATTAACTTTAGTTAATTAATCAATAAATTAATTAAATTAATTATCTTTAATTTATTACAATAAGTGATTATCCCTAATCACTTTCATTAATTAATCCTTAATTAATTAATTATTATCAAATTAATTACCTCTACTAATTAATCATTCAAATTAATTACCTTAATTAATTAATCTACAATCGCTTGATTAATACCATAATTTAATCTACCTTTAATACATTAATAACGTTAACCAAATTAACCTCAAATCATTTTAATTCATTAGTCGCATTAATTAATTATCCTTAAAGGTAATTACCTAAGGTATTAACTTTACTTTAATTACACAAGGTAATTATTCTTATTTAATCACTTAATTACATCCTTTAAACCTTGTTAAATAAAGTAAATCATCATTAACAATTAACTAAATTTTGACAACCTTTAAATAATTTAGTAATCAAAACATTATTAAGATAAACCATTTATCTTTTTAAATCAGTTTCTTAATTATTAAATCTAATTTCAGAATAATTAAGGAAAACAAAAATTGATTAATTTTAAGTTAAATAAACTATAGAACTTTCATTGACCAAAAATTTTAAATAAACTTTTATTATATAAAAGAAATTTATTTAAGAATAAGATTTTAAAACCGATTCTATTCAAATTTAAAATCCGGTTTGTCTAAATGCTTTAGACCCGAGACACTCACGTGTAAAACCTGATAACACTCTCGAATTCAACCACCATTCCATCGCTTCGAGTCGAACCCATGTCTTTCTCGAGTTTGGGCCCGAAAGCATTCTTCTTCCCCAAAACTTCAATCAATAGCTGATACACACATACATGGGTGCACGTGCACCGTAGCTCTGGCGATCTCTAGTCAACCTCGACGTCTTCCTTAAGTCAAGGATCACCTATATACCACTTTTTATAACCCAGATCATCAAATTTTCGACGGAATCGAAATCGAAGAGTCTGACCCAAAACTGGAACGAAGTTCGATCCCCAAAACCCAATCGTCTCGCCGCCTCAAGCCATCAGATGTCCGGTCATCCATTCCACAGATGCATCACGTCCTCCTCGCAACTTCCCCCACCAGCAATCGCCTGAACCACCTTGACGGCGATGCAGTAACCTCAAATGCAACATCACTCAAATGAGGCTCTAAAACCCTATTTTAGCATCGCCTATCATCTCTGATGATCTAAAAATGATTTCACCATTTTTCTGATAATCTTTGATCTACAAGCATACTTTAGATTCAATCACAAGACCAATCGTGCCACCGATTGCCAGAACTTAATCAAAATATGGTTCCTGTTCATCTAAGAATTTCTCGATCATTACTAGCTTAAAAATCATGAAACGATTTTCTAAATTCATCTTTTTGAAATACGAATCAGTCTGTATGATCAAAACTTAGCAATTTAAAAATCAAATTCTCGGCTTGAATTTATTATTATTATTTTCCTATCATCCTGATTTCCAGCTATCCTACCTATATATTCTTCTTAATAAAAATTTTTGATTGATGTTATATTGATACAAACATATTCCTTTTAGAAATTATAGGTTAAATTCATTTAAATGAGAAGATACTAATTTTTAGTGAGTTTGAATCTATAATTTTATACAGAGGAGAACATATTCACAGACATTGCTCAGATACACACATGCATACACAAATTCATACAGGAAAAACATTATTCACTATTTTAATTCAAGAATCAATCACAACATCAAGACATAAAAATAGATTCAGGTCTAGTTTGCTCACCTGGAATTGCAGATCAGAAGACTGGATTTGAAAAGCAAAAAGATTTTATCTGGCATTTGATTTGTTTGACCTGGAACTGTTGCTTGTCGTTTTTAGAGTTGACTTAAATCTTGATAGCTTGCTGTTGAGATTCCAGGCTTTGATTTGTTTTGAATGCTTTAAACTTTGCCTTGATTTAGGCTGAGTTGAACTTGCATACTTGATCAGGTTGAAGATCGAGCTGTTTGATTTTATTTCTTTCTGGTTTTATTATTTTCCAGCTTTGAACTGAAGCTTGATTTTGCCTTTTTTTGCATAGCTCTAAATCAGGTTGTTATCTGATCTGAATGTTTGCTTGTTTCTTTTGCTTTCCAGGCCTCATTCCTGGTTTCTTTGAGGAATCTGTATTTGTTTTCTGCTTGATAGCTTTTGAATTTGGTTTCTGTTTTGATTTTAATTTGAGAAACTTTCGATCTGAGAAAAACATACAGGTTTCTCACTTACTTCTCTTTTCTTTTCTTTTTTATTATTTCTAATTCAAATTAAGAGAATTCTAAAACTATGCCACTTGTTAACTAAGCCTACAAGTGTCTTATTACTTATATTCATATTTTTACAATTGTCAATTATTTGTATTAATACCTTACAATGTATTTTTGCATGTCTTTGTATATTTACAAATGTCTTTAAAATGCATTTTTATGTTTCAAACCCTTTTTTTATTTTTATTTGCAACTTGTATTTTAAACCCTTTAATTATATATATTTTATAACTTAACATATGTAAATGTTTTACATTTTAAATTCATGAATATACAAACTATATTTATTTATTTCAAAAGAAAATGTGTTTTAAATCTTTTTATCAAATCTAATAAATATTTATATCTATATTTACAACTTTAAAGAATATAATAAATAAATCAAACTATAAATAAATAAGTATATAATATGTATATATTTGAATTAAATTCTTTAGATAGCCTTTTGTAAATTTTATTTATATCAATTTCACAATATTACTTTTAAACCAAAATGCTTATTTAATGAATTTGGAAAACAAATCTTTATTAATTGAAAATACAATGATTTCAAATCCAATATGTCTTATAAGATTTTTAATTTTGAATTTTAAATCCAAGATTCAATTTAAAATAAATTTATAAATATAACGAACATATTTTTATAAATATAAATATTTTATTCATTCCCAATCTATAAATATTTTCCAAATATTTATTTTCAACACATATGTATTTGAAATTCAAATTCAAATTCCAAATTATGATCTATTTATAAAATATTTACTTTTGAATTCCAAATCAAAATTCTATTAAAAATCGATTTATTGAATTTTCAAATCAATTCCTTTATTTACTATCTTTTGATATATATTCATCAAATTTTCAAATTAATCCACAATAAACTTATAATCAAAATATTATTCAAATTATTTATTTTTGAATTTCAAATTAGAGATTCTATTTTAAAATCATATTTATATTCATTTATATTAATAAACAAACAAATATCTATTTAATTTTGGAAAATACCAAATTAATTCATAATTTAATTTCTAAAATTAAATTAATTACCAATTTGAATTTGATTTAAAAACAGGAATGTTACACATACCCATGCTATGTGATGTTTGGTTGTATTGCAAATGACATAAACTAGTTTCTCGAAATGCCTATATAACGATAGTCGCTATACCGGCACTTATGGAAAATTTCATTTTATTGAAACCATTTGGTCTCATTGTCGTGCTTGAATTAGTCTTGTAAGTTAAGAAAGTTTGACATAATAATGATTTCAAATGTGATTAATTATTTTAGTAATAATTATTTAATTTAGTTAATTATTTAATTAATAAGGATTAAGGTTAACTAATTTATTTAATAATGACATGATTTAAATTTAACTAATTATTTAGTTAATAATGTTTTAAAATTAATTAATTATTATAATAATGATGTTTAAGGCTAATTAATCTTTTGATAATGATGGATTAAAGTTAATTAATAAATTAATAATTAATAACTTCTAAAGGAAATCAACTTGCTTTTAACTTTATTAATCTTTCCTTTAATGATGTTTTAAATTTATTTATCATTTTAAATAATTATATCTAATTATTTACTAATTAATTTTAATCATATTTAAATATTATTAATTAATTAATTATGCTTTTAAAGGTGATTTACCCTTTTTAATTAAAGGCTACTGAAGTTAATCAATCAACTTAGTCAACAAAAATTTAAAAGTTGATTTATGACGGTAGTAGGGGTATTTTAAGTTATTAAACCCTTTTTATAATGATGTTTAAAGCTAGTAAACTCTTTTAACAAAGTGTTTAAAGTTAATACTTGTAATGTGAAGCACAAGCACGAATTCGGTTTTAAAAGTAAACGTTTGATTCGGTTATGGAACTGAATTAAGTTCCGTAAAGCGATATCACTTATATGGAAATGAGTTATTTGTACACTTAACAATAAATGTCGATGAGGTAGACTTGTCCCTATTTTGAAAGTTAAGAATAGTCGTAGAACATGACTTTGAGGTAACATTACATTGACTTGTCCAGCATTATTGTTAACGAAGGAATAGCACAATTTTGAAATCGACGAGTGGTGATGGGTATACAAGACTTAATTTCCATGTATGATCATTTTATATCCTCGATAATTGGTATCTCGGTTGTCGGTTACTTTAGCTTGTTAATTTTCAACATTCTAAGTCGATTTGTTGCTCTTTTGAGCTTTGTTATCCTTTTTGGGTAAATGACTGAACCCAAAGCACGAAAGGATGTCCAGCTACGTGGGGTTGCTCCAATTAGGATATTATCACATCTCATCTAGATCAGATTAGTTTGCATATTTAAATGTGAAATATTTCGATACTTGGTAAGGTTTGGTGGAGTCTGGCTGATACATTTCCGAGAGGTGTCATGGAGTATATGAGCTTCTCTGAAGTATATTGCTAGAGGTATACTTCAAGTGTGGTGCGCCTTTCTAGTCATTTTTGGGAAAAAAATTCCTTTTCTAATTTGATTCGAACCTTCAAATCGTTATCTTTAATTGCAATGGGAAGAATCTACCACTTTTCGTGATGTTTAATTATTTCATACCATTCTTTAAGTTTGGACGTTATTTGTATGGGAGAAAACCCATTCCACGTTAGCGACGTGGTCCCATGTGCTATTGTTGATATACACCTATTTTTTAATGTTTTACTCATACCAAACATATAATCTGACCCGGGTTGTTTGTATTCCCTAAACTCTCATGTACTTATATTATTTGAGTAGTCGAGGAGTTGTAGGTCTTGTTGGGCTCTTTGAAGATGGCATCCGAGCAGGAGGTGTTTATCTACTTATCTATTCTGTTGTTTATTTAGTTTGTGTATGTATTTTGTTTCAGCATATGTAAAGGCAGAATGTTATAACTGCATAAGCTGTCTTGTAGTATATTTATGGAACTTTGATAACTACCTATTAAGGAGTAATCTGATGTTTTATTTACTGTAATGATCTATTCACCAATTTCATTTTAAGGTTATAACAATACTGGTTTTGAAGATTACCTGTAAATATTAAATTATAACGGTGGTTATGGTTTAATATTGTGAACTAAAATTGAAATTTTCAAATTGTTTATTTGGAATAAACAATGATGGCGTAGTGGTAAGATACTTGCCTCCTGGTAAGCATGTCACAAGTTCGATTCCCGTCTGCCCTACTCCCAATTTTAAGGCGCGGAGGTGGGCCCCCGTGAACCCAAATATACATGGTGGGGGGTATAAAATCTCTGTGCTGGGCTAGTCAAATCCCAAATGTCTGTGGTCGGATCAGGCAGGCGGGGGCTCCTCCTATCCCTTCGATTTCATCAGGGCTCTAGATTGAGTTTTTTTATAAAAAAAAAAATAAAGTTCAAAAGCTTTACTTTATTTGTTTGGGTTAAGAATGAATGGAAAATGATCTTATTTAGAGAAAATGCAATAATTTTAATAATTATTGTCATTTACTTCTTTTAATAAATTTTAGAGGAAGTAGTTGATTTTTAAAAGTGTTTAATTAAATAAAAAAAGGTGGAATTTGGTTTTAAAATGATTTTTAATTATGAATTTGAGTTTGAAATTGTTTTTAATATTTCTCTATGTAAGAAAATAATTTTTGTGGAATTTTAGAAGTTAAAGTGCATTTAATTGTGAAAATAGTGCATTTTTGTAAAATAAAGGATTTTAATAATAAAAATGTTTTAAAATAGAAATTAATCTTTTTGTTTGGTGGAAAATGTTTTATTTTATAAGGACGTAAAATTACGTACTTTGTTGTATGAAAATTTAAAATGAAATGACATTTTGTTTTGTGTATAGTGTAAATATGAATACATTTTGATATAAGTGTGAATTAAATAAAAACATTAGCCTAATTGTTTTTCTTTATTTTTTGAGTCCATTTATCCCATTAGTACTTACCTGATATTGAAAAGTGAGAAAAACAAATGCTTGTACGTTCATTTCTTTAACTCAACTTCTTCTTCCTCTTTCCAGTAAATAAGAAAAAGATATTCACTTCACAAACTTCAATTCCAAGCTTATTTCTTCAATTTAATTCAAGCTAACTGAAATTTTTTCAATCTAGAGAGTAAATATAAAGTTAATCAAACTCCAAACCCATAATTTCATCAAATTCCTAATTTCAGAGGTGATTTTCTAACTTACGGTAAATTTTCTTCTTGCATGCTATTTCTTCTTATTGTACAGGTTCCTTGAGGACAATGCTCAAGCCAAGTTTCAATCTTTCTGCTTAAATCTGGGTATTTGCACAACTACAGCAAGATGAATTGAAATGCTCATATAATCTAGCTGAGCCAAGCTCAAAAATTTCCAAAAATAGTGAATAATTTGCTCTTTGTAGTTATTTAATCTCAGCTTGTAAACTGTTTTCTGTTGCTTCTTTGAAAGCTTATAACTTTTGATTCCGGCAACAAAATGCTGCCAGATTCCTTCCAGATAGTAGTTTATATGTTGAACTTTGACTCTGCAAAATTTGGTTGAAACATATTGTCTTTTGAGTGCTCGAAATTTAGCTGCAAAATCAACACAAACTTAGATTTTTGCCTGAGCATGTTTTGTTTGAGTTGCTGCAAACATGGCCTGAGTTCATGTTTGAGACAGCATAACTCTTTCATCTCTTATTGGAATTTATTGATTCTTTTCTATTTGAAAGATAAAGTTTTCTACTATATGCTTGCCTAATTTCAGCTCAATTCCAACTCATTTGGTCCTCTGTTTCATGCCTGAAAGTTGAACCCAAATGGTTTTCAGGTCTGCACATTTCTGTTTTTTGAACTGTTGCAAACATGATCCGAGTCCATGTTTGAGACTGTGACTTTTTCATTTTCAGTCGGAATTCATTTATTCTTTTTTTGATTGAAAGATAAAGCTTTCTAGTACGTGAATACCAACTTTCAGCTCAATATGAGGTCGTTTGGTCTCATGTTTCAGGCCTGTAAGTTGAACGCAAGATGGTTTTCACGTCTGTGCACATTTTTATTTTGGAACTGTTGCAAACATGGCCTGAGTTCATGTTTGAGAGAGCGTAACTTTTTCATTTCTGTCGGAATTCATTGATTCTTTTTTTGTTTGAAAGCAGAAGTTTTCTACTATGTGAACATCAATTTTCAGTTCAATCATAGGTAGTTTGGCCTAGTTTGGCCACCTGTTCCATGTCTGTAATTTAAACCCGAGAGGGTTTTAGACCTGGGCAGAATTCAACATGGCCTGAGTTCATGTTTAAGTTTTCATATCTTTAGCATTTCATATCGGAATTTGGTGAATCTTTTCCAGTTTATAGGCAAATTGTTCTACTTTATATGTATCAAATTTTAGATCACTCCGAGGTCATTAAGCCTTTCAAATTATGTCTGAAATTTGAACCCGGAGAAGATTTCAGACCTGGGTATTATTTCACCTATGCATTTTTATGTTCTTTTTCCATCCGACTTTTAACTTTTACTTCACGTTTTTGTGTTGTTTTTGAAATGTTTTGAGAGGTATGATGCCTATCAATAGGCTAGCCAAGTTTTGATGAATTTGAATGACGATTTTGAGTGATTTCTTTGATTTCGAGCATAGATTTTTCCAGACAATTTTGAAATAATTTTTAAAATAAATTGGCATCTAAAATAATTATTATATAATATTTTTTAAATTATTTTAAGCTATAAAATCTATTTATTCTCTATAAAAAGGGAATTTTCAGATATTATTTTTAAACTTGATTTCGAAAATTGGTTTTAAAGGCTTTTTTCCAAAGAAAATTATTTTACATATAAAATACACGTTTCTGCACTATTCGGGCGAATGAGAAAGAAATTAAATTGTTTGATAAAACATGTGGAGTGGGACAAATGCGTATCGGTTAATTCCTGACTTTCTCGTTTAATCGTTTTGACTTTCAGGTCGAGTTTACCAATGAGATGAGGTAAACTTTTTACTGTTTTGAGTGTGAAATTTACTAGCGGTTAGTAAATCGTTTAGTGCGACGTATGGTATGGGATGCACATTAACAGTGTTCGGTTCCTATCCGCGAGTTTGTGACACATTTGCCATTGCGGCATATTGCTAGTACTAGACCTTCGGGTCATTGCCATTGCTGCATATTTGTTTTCGATACGTTTGCCATTGCGGCGTTTTTCATTGCGATATATTTGTCATTCTGACGTATTTGCCTTCTTACGAGGCACCTATTTTAAGAGATCGGTACTTGGCAGGCTTCGGCTAGAAGCACGTGCAAAACTTTTGAGATGATTTCATTGATTATTGTGATTTCTCGAGGTATCGTCTTTTTCATGGTTGGTCATTCGAGCTGTTTTATATGTGTGTGTGTGTGTATGGCGATTACCTTATGGGAATTTGAGTTGCTTATTGGCGTTATTATATGAGATTTGCCTTTGGCGTTATTATTTGAGATTTTCCTATTGGCGTTATCATATGAGATTTGTCTTTTGGCATTTATTTGGGATTATATTCTCCTATGATGGAGATTTATATTTGATTGCCTTATGGAATATTTAAGATGGTGATTTCTTTGATATTGTTTTGAGTTTGCCGATATGGCGGATTTGGGATTTCTCCTCTTTGGAGTTATGTTTTTCTCCTAAACCATATTTGATGTTTTGTGATATGCCGATGAGATGAGGTGTGCTTTTATTGTGACATGTGTTATGAATTTTTATCGCCTTTGAGTTGCGTTCATATTTAGTGATATCCTTATATCACTTGAAATTATTATACCTACTTAATTTTGCCTTGGGAAGTAACCGTATACCCTTGAATTATTCCTTCTCACTTAAGAAGATTATCACCTTCTTTATGCTTATTTTATCGATTATCCTCTTAGACTGATTTTTTTTAGTTAGACTGACCCGTGTATTTTATACTCGGGTCAGACCGAGGTGTTTTAGGTTATGTACCCTTATGGACTTAGCATATTCTACTTTCGTATGGACTTTTTTGTTTCCCTTTTTGTTGTAGTCCTTTTTGTTGCCACTCTAATATGTATATTGTTTTGATTTGTGTATACTGTGGTCGTCATACCACATATGTGATGTATCATTTTGTATACTCTGTGATGTATCTGTATATGTGTATATATCTAATTATCTGTTATTTTGTGATGTGTTTTGCATTTCAGTTGTTGTATTTTATTCTGATACATCCTATAGCCACCTATGGTTTTGTATTAAGTATTTATTGGATATGTCGATCCACTTGAATTAAAAAAAATATAGAGCATTTATCGACGTATTCAATAGATATTTAAGGCAAGGCTATAGATGGTCGCTCCTAACCAGCCTTATTCTCCGCATTACTAGACGGTATTACCTAGCAATACTCATTGTTAATGTGGGTCTCGGAGTGGGGCGTCATAGAGGTTTTCTGTTTTGTTCTCTTATTTTTACCCCACGATGATTCAGCTTTCCGACGCTTGGACAACGACACATAAACACCAAATATATATCAAGTGTCGTTACTAAGGGTCGGAATGGTGGGTCGTCACAAAATGCAATAAGATGAACCGTGGTGATCTCTAGAATCTTTTTGTCTTTCCTCATGATTATAGAAGCATCTTTCTTCGGCCTTCTCTTCCTTCTATCGCTTTCCGCCTAGCGATCTTTTTTGCAGTCTCTTTCTTCCTCCATCTCTCGCCTTCTATAAGAGCTGGAACGAGGTGGTTGAGAAGTGCACTTCCTTTCCTCAGAAATGCCATTTTGGAGGTATCTGAATCGATCTCTGCCCGTTATACCTAAAACGAAAGAAAAGATCGTATCAGTTTGGAATTTTGGAATACAAACAAATGCAAGGAATGCGTGTTCATGATCATAGAGATGTGTAGAGGGTCGGTGTCCCCCTAGGTAATTTATGGTTCGTTTTTGAAAGGAAATAAGGATGGAGTCTTGCTTCAATCTGCTAGGATACCTGCAGACGGGAACTTAAAGTCCAAAGATCCCTCCTTAAGGAGATCCACAATTGGAATAATGAAGTTGCTCAACGAGGCAAAGATATCATCTGAAGAACCAACTGGCTTGGCTGATGGCATCATGCTCGAATGTGTAGTTTGCTTTGAAGTTTTGATTATGATATGCTCTGGATGAGGTGAGGTAGGTAGTTCGGTGCTTTTAGGAGACGTCTCACCATATGATTCATCTTCCCTTGACCGATGTCGTCGTCGTCATCGCATCCTTTATTGTTTTCTTCTTCTTTTTTCTCTCTTCCCTCATCCATATCTCCTTCTTCCTGAATCATTCACTACACCCAAAAAGGTCTTTTGTAACGTTGAAAAAACACTATCAAAACTTTTAGTAGCGTTTCAATTAACGCAACGATACAACATGCAACTAAAGTCTGAAACTTTTTGTAGCCTTATAGAAAATGCTGCCAAAACTTGACCTATTGTAGGGTTTAAACGCTACAAAAAGTTTCAGACTTTTAGTTGCATGCCGTATCGCAGCGTTTGTCGAAACCCTACTAAAAGCTTTGGTAGCTTTTTTCAACGCTTGAAAAGTCGTATCGCATCTATTTACATTTATTTTAGTAGCATTTTTAAACCCTACTAAAACTTATTAACTATTTTGAAGAATGTTATACGGTCTACTATTTCATGTTAATGGCTTGTAACATTTCCAACCATCGCTCACATAATAGTCTTGTTACAACCAGGAATCAATCATAAAATCATCATATTCAAGTAATTAATCATATAATCACCGTATTCAAACAATTAAAAAAACACGTTAATCACATAATCAAATATAATATCCATAACCGTTTCGATAATAATTTTTCGACAAACCGAGCAAATTCACATAAAATCCATAACCATTCATAAATAAGTTTACACAACAAGCACTAACAAAATGTTATAGTATATATAAAAATCAAAGACGTGTTCATTACTTGATTACCCACAATTCTTTGCTACAGCTGGTCTTTAGTCCTAAAAAACTAATTATCTGTGGACAAGTTTAACAATCAACAAATGATTATGAAACTTTTTCATATTTAAATTATATCCAACGTCCTTGGTTGAACTTTTCTTAAATTTAAATAATTTTAATAAAACTTGGTTAATTTTTATAATAAACTTA
Organism: Allium cepa; assembly: GCA_030765085.1. NCBI lineage: Eukaryota > Viridiplantae > Streptophyta > Magnoliopsida > Asparagales > Amaryllidaceae > Allium > Allium cepa. The sequence goes on from CM060940.1 coordinate 183,918,747, forward strand.
TTTAATTTTTGAAAACTTAGTTGCGTAGTTAAATTTTAACAAAACATAATTAATTTATATAAATTTATTTAATTTTTATAAAACATAGTCAAATTATAAAACCCTTAGTTAACTTTTAAAATTTTGGTTAATTTTTATAAAATAAAAACTAGTTAAATTTTTATAAAGCTTGGTGAACTAATTTATAAATTTATTTATTATCGCAATCTCAAAATTACCTCAATTAGTTAACTTAAATTTTTTATTAATTACATGCATAACTAAGTTAACTGTTATTAATTAATCCCAGCAAGTAAATCATTCACCAAGCTAAGTATAGATAAGGTGATCCTTCATTTGGATTCATCACAAATTGTAGTGTTGATTTTCACATAGGCTTACAGATTTTAAATTAATATTGATCATATTGTATATCTTCAAAGAACTGCACCGAAAATTTAATATCATGACTAACAATCTATTTAGAACTACAGATTCACTGAACAGGAGGATAGGAAATTCAATAAATGAGTTAATAGAATAACAGAGTACCGAGGAACATGCCTAAATGAGACATCATACATCAAGGAATAACAGAGCACTCCACAAGCAGAAGTCTTCATCGTCAGTTACAATGGACTGCTCAAGCAGAAGTCTTCATCGTCAGTTACAATGGACTGCTACATTTGAATCAACTGCAAGAAAGAAAACAAAAAAAAAAAAGCAAAGCAACATCAAAATGGAACTATGTGCTAAAAATGAATCATACAGTGTAACACTATGCATTGCAACTGAGTCTGAAATCCCATTTTAACTAATTCTAACATGCATACAAAGATCTTTGTCCAATATTCCAACTATTATTGTAGACTTAAGTCTTTAGCAGTGTTTTTCGACTTATCCCGTTGTCCAATATTCCAACTATTATTGTCGTAGAGTATAGATGACAGAGTAATGATATGTTGCCATAGCTTGTACCCCTCTCACCAGGAATAATAACTCAGTGAATATAAATTATAAAGCTTAAGAATGCTAATTATGCCCAGTATTCCAACTACTATTGTCGGTCAGTGAGATGGATGGTAACTAGTACACTAACAGTGGAAATTGCAAAGAAAGCTAATTATGTCCAATATACATAGTTTATACTCCAAAAAAAACAAAATAGAAATTATAAAGCAATAACAAGTTTACACTCCAAAACGTAGAACTAATGAAGCCAATAGCCTAAGAAAAAATACGGCATATAAATTCATACATATAACATCACACCCTAATTTACAGACATGGGACGCATGATTAAGTCTGTCCCTATCAAAATACTTCTTTATAAATAATAATATAAAATTTTGCACCAAAATATATGTTTGAAACTAGTATCATATTTTATAGCTTGAATAGTTCTCCTATTTTCAAATTACAACCTCGCGCATTCAAGAACTTCTCAAGATACATCACACTCAAATGCACACAAGAACCTAGGTTTATAAAAAGACTTAAATTAAAATCCAAGAATAAATTCAAATTTGTCTTAAGGTGTTGTTGGCATATATGTATAGATAAGGACAGTGCAAGCAAAGATAAAATGAAGTATGGGATATACTACTGCAACCTGATGGTAATCTATCCATTTCAAAATTGAGCATAGAATTATATACATGGATTATCTTGATTTTACCATCGATTCTTGAGAGAAATCTCAACTGAAAACTATCTCCATCATCTGGAACGCACACATGCCATACACCTCCGTAAAACATAAGATTCAAGCCATAAACTAGTAAGCCGAGTGTCTTTGTAGATTTAACCACACAAGAGATCAATAATGCAGACTTTCTGCTAAGCCGAGTGAATAGATACAAGTGCATTGAAATAAAAATAAAAGAAAAAATGACATAAATTAATGGATTTACATACGTTTTTTATATTTGGTTTAAATATAAAAAATGTATAAAACACACAATGTTTTCAAATAACTATGTATGCTAAAGAAATGTTTAATATAGACTAGCCAAATATAAACATGCTAATTGAACTCAAAACTTTTAGTGTGATGACAGAAAAAGGAAGAGTACCAATTGAGTTTTCAAACAAGTCTGTAGGTTTCGGCATAAATCTGATAAGGGATCCAGCTCAATCAATTTGTTCACATCAAAAAGTGCGGGCTGGTAGTCTTTAAGTGTAACAAGTATTTGGGAACGCAACAACAGTGCTCCTGTGTGGTTTCTATCTAACTTGAGAACTGATGTACATTCTTCTCCGGCCTATACATTAAAATAATGTTCAGTAGTTAAACTAGAATCATGGTGTATATATGGGCTAAGATGAATAAGTCGCGGCCAAAAGGATAATAACATTAACATGCTGTAGAGTTTAATGCCATATTACTTTTGGTACAGTTGAGAGGCGAATTGTTGTGGCATATTAACTTCGCTTCTGAGAAATTTTCAATATATAAACACCGAGTTGCCTCTTTTCCAAACCAAAAAAATATTTTCTTAGTTATACTAGTCCACAAGAATATGAGGATATATGCCACTAATTAAAAGTTATTTTAAATATACAGCCAACACAATTTTCATGTACACATAAGGTTTCCAAATATATGCATATTTGAAGTATTCCTTTTTTCAGCTAAACAATCCGAAGATCTTAAACTAATAAACCAATATATTACTATTATTACATGTGGTGAATGACAAATATTTTTTTATCTTTATCATATAATTTGCCTTCTTAGTACTACCCTTATAACAATATATTTTATAAAATATATAGTTTTCCTAACAAATACCTTCATTAAGTTTTTACATATACTCGTTTATTTATTTTTATACATCCACCGAGTCCAAAATTTATATTAGTACGATGAATCATATCCATGGCTATGCTAACAGCAAAAACAAAACAAACTTTTCCCTAGCATTTCTTAATTATTCATAAATTCCACAAATAATTAATATCTTATGTTGCTCTTTTATACTGATCTTGAATCTTTCCTTTTTATCTTGAATAACTCTCATCTCTTTTACAAAAATTTTGGACACGATATGGAAATTTTTTAACATAGCGAAGAGCAAGGTAGGAGTACTGCAATTACTTGCCTTAATGTAGAACTAAAACAATAAGTATTATCTATGTTAGAATGTATGTTATACAATACTTCCAGTTTCAATTTGCAATTTGCAGTGGTCATTTTGTAAAGTTTACAACATCAACTATCTAATATTTATATTTTGCTAAATATATGCACTTGTGCATGCTCACTTTCAGTTTCTCTCAATTTTTAAGTTTGGTTTTCTGATTTGTTGACATATTATAGTGTAAAGGAGGTGAATACGTACATTGATGGGCATTCCTCTTCTTGTTCCTTTCGAGCAGTTGGCAGCAGATCTCAAAACATGATTTTTGTCACCGTTCAGAGCATTCTTATCATCATCCTGATCATAGAACATTTTAGTCATTCAACGAAATTTATTAACTTAAATAATGGTTAGGTGAATAGAGTTTGGAATTACCTCAATGACAAAAAAAATCCCTTGTTTGCTGCATAAGTTGAGAAGTTGCGACCCTTGCCAGCCAGGTCATCCTTGATGATTGCTGACTTGGTGGTTTACACTGGATTAACTTGTTATGATGAAGAAAATAATTATAGTAGAATGAAGCGATAAGAGTGTTATTTATTCATACCTTTTTTGGATTTGAACTGTGTATGAAAACTTGAACTACTTTTGGTCATTTATTATGTTTTCATTCTCATTTGTTAAGTCAGTTGGATACTTTTGATTACTAAGTGTATACCAGTATATGAATCCACCCACCTATTGCATTTAATTTGAACAATGGTTTATGCCTTGAGAACCAACCATATCCAGAAACATATAGTATAACCATATTCTTCACTATCTTTATCTGACAAAAATTCTTAACTGCCACAATTGTTAGCTGATTTTTTCCTTTTCCCAATCAGTTTTCCATTATAATTTACTTTGCTTAGTCACAAACTACTATTAACAGTACACATATTTCCTAAGAATGCATATCACCTCATATAAATCTATGTTCTACAATGTTGCTGATTGCCATTAGTTTATATTTGTGAATTTAAATACTTTTGGCTACACATTAATACAGTTAAACTTTGGAAACCAAGTTCAACTAGTTCCTGCTTGCTTCTTTTGAAACCAACATAAATTTGGACATCAACTTAGTTTTTGCATGCTTCATTAAACAAATTATCATAAGACTACAAAGTGACTGAAAAGTAACATAAACTGGGTATTTTCATGGAATTGTGATTGCTGATGCTATTAATTATTGAACCAGTTGGTTTTTTGGTTAGTTGGGTAATGAAATTTTACCTTTTTGCAGCTACTAAAATTGGAGAGTATACAGTATGAAGCTAGTGGAAAGTTTGAAGAACCGCTTTACAATCAGATAAAATCATCATTAACCACGAAATATAATCAGTTTCTACAGCTACGAAAATCATCTATCACATTAATCATGAAATACAATTAGATAAAATATTTCTTCATCTCAACATAGTGGGTAACTAGATAAACAAATAAAGCTGCTAGATCTTAACCAACATTAAGAAGTCAGAATCTGCTTATAAAAACTAAAATGCTCGGATCATACAATTCAAGATAAAAGTATCAAATCATAGGATAAAATCTCAAACCTAGAACTATTACCTTTTTATTCTGGACCAGCAGAGATTGATGCTGAGTTAATCAGCCTTCACTGTGTGAAACACCGTATGGAACTAAAGCTATGAAGCCAAGGTGTCCGGGTTGCCTAACCTAAACTGCGAGAACCATACTCCTCCAGATCCAGAAGTTTACCTTAAGAATCGACGAAATTTGGAGTACGAAAGTTTGGACTTTGGTTGGGAAACATGAATTGGGAAAATCTGGAGAGTTCTCTATTCATTAAGCAATTTCTTTAAACGAAAATTGGGAACTAAAAACTATGCGAATGAAAATGAAGTCCAATGAACAAAACAAACGTAGCCGCCTAGTATTCGTGTTCCCCCAAATATTTTGTATGATTAGCATTCCATTTTTCACCAATAAACAAAGGCAGCACATAACGTCCAAACGCTGCTATATTGTGATACTATGGGCATCTTCAATCGTTGCGTTAGATACTGAATTTGTTCAAAATAATTTTCCAGTCATCCAATTCAAACTGAATATTCAGTTGAACGTGCCGGATCCTGAACTGGGCTTGCGCGTCAATTTAACGGGCGTCCAAGCCCGCCAGACTTCTGGCGTCCATAAAATGGGCGCCCATGCCCCTCAAATTTTGGGGAGCATCAGGCTCCCATTTATGGGAGCCTGGCACTAGTTTTTCTTGCAGTGATTCGACTCTTTCTTCTCCATCTGTTGGTACTTCACCGACAATGTGTTCTTCTGCCACTTTATTGACTGGTTCATCAATATTAGCAGTTCCGAAAGGGCCTTCAACTTCCCACTGGAGATTGTTGCCAGAGCTACGAGTGAGGGAAGAAAATCAGGCAGGCATTCTAGAACTACTTGAAGGAGCAAGCATTATAGATGTAATTGTTTGCACTAGCGAAGGTTCTCGTTCGTCAAAAGGTAAGCAATTGTACGCTGTAGGAAGTTAATTCTCTAGAGAACTTTAGAGTCTTAGTTTGCCCTTTTGCTCTTGTCTCAAGCGAGAATTGGATAATAAGTTAAATGCTTGGATGGCGGAAATAAAAATGCAGGAAGAGTAGATAGAAAGGAATCTTACTTCTAGATAGCCAAAGCATGTTCAAGCCATATGGACATCAAACGAAGAAATATTCATTGCTGAAATATGAACTCTATTATAAAGCGCTTCAATAACCTTGCATAGGCACCAGGATTCGATGATCATATAAGTCGATGATTCATGCCGCAATTTGAAGTTCAGGATGTGAATTAGCTCTCCAAAGTTAGGATGTCATTAAAATTGGTTCATAAACATGACGTATAAGAAGCTTAGTAAAGCATATCCTCTAGGATAGACTTAGGTCAGAGCAAGCCCGAGCTTCTAAAGAAACATGTGCAGGAATGGATTGAAAGGCGGTATGGCTCCACGTAAGCACATGTATTTGTTATATGCCATATAACCCATTAGAGAATTGTTTGCCCATTGAGTTTGCATTAGAAGCAGGACATCACTTTTAGGAATCCTGTGCTGTCGGCATATAATTTGAAGTGATTTGATGGAAAACTATAAACATCTGTTCGAACCGGTCGTCCAGAACTCTTAAGCCGATTTGTTCGTTCAAAGGAGGAGGTTGATCTTGGATCTTTCTACTGGAACTATCATTCTTTGTAACTCAGTCGTGATTGAGCGCCTAGGCTCAGTGTGTTATAGCGTGTTATAAATAACACCTAAGCCCTACATTTATAAATTGCATGTTATAAATATCTATAATAAATAAACAAAGTAATCGGAAGACTTTATTCTATGTGTGGTTAATTTATCCAAGTAAAAACTAAAATTATGCTATGAATGCCTATTTTTGGCATCTAAAAAAAGCTTTGCGCTCAAACGGTGCCTCAAACAAAGAGCGTAATAAAGCGCTACTAAGAAAAGGCAGAACGTTAAATGTATTAACCACGCCGTTATACCCATATTACTAAAGAAAATTACAAGTAATGTCGTCTAATAACACGAAGAACACGACTAGTTAAGGGCAACCTAATGTAAATATATCTTTGAACTAACACTGACATGTCCTTATTACCTTTCTAAGGATCTGAACTGAAAATTTTGATGTGTACAATATCAACACAAAGTAAGAGACACGCGAGTTTAAGTTATTCAGAATAGTATATAATATAAATAAATTACAATCAGAGTCACAGATCAAAGCGGAATAATATACATCATATATATAATAAAACGTGAGTATATGAAATATCGATACTAAACCCACATAAATATCTACATCACATCAAAGAAATCGTATCAGATGAAGGATAACTACTAGATAATATACATAATAGGTTGTCTCAAGTATCTATGTACAAAACTACGAAGTAAACGGAAAAGGTCAAAATAGTCTATTCCCGTGCTAGCACAAAATCCAAAAGTCAACCAGTCCCAGTACCTGTAGAGCCTCGGCCTGACCCGAGTATTTTAAAAAAAAAACAAGACAGACTATATCTAATAAAAAAGTGAGATACTGATATCATAAATATATGATTTAACCAGTAAAATAAGCAAAAATATGCTTGAAACCAAATAATAAGGCATATTAATCAAGAATCACCATTTGATAAATCCATATCAGGGCAATCTAAAAATACGGTGATAAAAATTCAAAAACTGGTAGATATTAGTCATCTGATCTATATACTAATCATGCATGTAAAAATCTATCCAAGAAACAACAGGGCAGTCGTGTTACACTATAACAAACCTAACCCTACAAAGTAGGTCTGCCTACCAAAATCTAAGAATGATATCAACTCTCGGGTTGACGAAAAATGAATCGTCTTCTCTTGGGGATCTATCAACCTGAAATCCGAAGACACTAAGATAATATAAGTCTAAAGTGTAAATTACTTTATCTTTAGAAATTACTAAAATTTAACTAACTGTCACATACCAAAAAGTGAAATTATAGTATTTACTAAAAGCTAGTAAATTCCACCCAAAATCTATTTGACAAATTATAATAATAAGCAAAAGAATTGTACAAAATGTCTCATATCGATCTGACAATTTGATCGTTTATTAAAATTCTTTGTTTAATAGAAAACAATGAAATCTCAATAAAAACTCAAATCCATAATAAATAAAATAAAAGAGTTTTAAATTAATTTTATATACATAAAGATATAATTTTCCAAAATCAGTTTTAAACTCTTAAGTTCATTTAAGGAAAAGTTGTTTTCTTACAAAGGCTTTTGAAAGCTTTCAAAATAATTTAAATTTCTTTTATAACTAAAATCACCAGAAACTGAAATTATTTATTTCATAACAGCTTTTATAAAATAATAATATATTTTATCTTTTGCCTTTAAAAATTCCAAAATTTTAATATACTTATAATGGTAAATTTTAAAAAGGTTTTACGAATAAATATTACTCATCTTTGAAAGTTTTGAATAGAAATTTTGAAATAAGAAATAAGTTAAGAATATAATACAATTTAACTATATATTATAAACCAAATTCCAATAAGGATTTAAGTAGATGGAATCTCATTTTTGAAACTCTTTCAAAACATTTAAACAGCTAACAATAAACTCATCAAAATGCAACTTCTAGAGCCATTGTCACTCACACATAAACATTAATTGAATTCAAAATCTACAATCAAATTGGAACTCTCTTAATTCTCTAAGTAGTTAATATAAGAATCAAACTTATCATATATTATAAGTTAAAATAGACTAATTTATTAACTTTTATTTCTTCGTATATGAAAATTTTATTAATTTTTTCCTAGGTGTTTGAATTTTCGAAAAATTTCAGCAAAATCTCATTTATACAGGGAGCCATTTGCAGTTTCACAAAAATAATATATACAATGTGCATCAACGACACAGTCTGGAACACAAAATATATTAATATTTCTAACACTTTTGTATTTTAATCCGAAAGCATACGTTCATTTTAGCATTTTAAGCAACTTATTTAGTTATTAAGCATGCATAAGCGAGTCATCGTTACTCATAAGTCCAAATAGCCTCTTGGACCCCTTTTCTTATCTTAATATAACATTGGTCACATATAGAAAGCGATAAATAAGGATGAATTCATTATTTTAGTGTTTATGCTAATATACTTGCACATCTATTAAATAGTTAAGTATTAAAGAATAACTGCATATACAAATATAGAAAAGGAACGTACTTTATATAAGATCACGCAAACGTGTGCATTCATAAAATGGTATATTTATGATCGGTTAGATGATAAAAGTACTCACACAATGAGTCTCCAAGAAAAATTTACTAACAAAATTGGATAATCGCAAAGTGCGTGTAATTACAAAAAATAAACAACATTACACCCACCTAAACTGTAGAGCAATATAGGTTAGTAATACGAGCCATCGCAATTTGAAAAAACATACACAATTAATTTATACAACTTTTGTTAATTAGTTTTTATTAATTAAGATTAAAGAACTCCTTTTCTTTTTACCCCAATAAAATTCATTATCAACAACTGCTCATATGCATGCAAACAATGAAAGTGAAAGGAGAACAAAATTTATAAGACTAGTCAATGAAGGAACCCAATATTATTTAAAAAAAATTATACAAAACATCAACAAATTTGTTTGAAATATCTTAAGCTGAGATTCGTATGTTTTTAACTTTTATGTGGACATGGGTCTAACCTAATAAATACAATCATGAGGAAAAAACATTGCCACACCAAAACCTAGAAGTTGAAACAGGTTTATTTGTATTAACAAAAATATTTTTGAGCATAATAAATGTAAATGCCCATATTTTTGTAAATATTTTGAATAAAATTTTTTTTGGAAACTTTGATCTTTAAATCATTTAAAAATTGAATTTCTGGAATTTTTCAATGTAACTTTGGATTTTGTTTATTAATTATTTTCCAAGTACAATAAAATAAACAATTTTAGAAAATTTTATATTTTAGTCAACTGAAAGTCAAAGTTTGACCACAGTTGAAAATTTTAAATTAAAATATTTAAACTCTAATCTTTTTCTTTGAAAATGTATTTTATTTTAATATTAATTCTGATTTTTGTTTCGTAAAATTTCGTTTTATACTTTTTAAATTTGATAAGATTGGAAATTCAAATAGACTTATGTCACTTTTGCTTAAAAACCAAGTTAGGCCTTTTCATTTGCATAACCTCTTCATTATTTCTAGTCGTTCATCTCATAGCCGTATACCACTAAACCCTAGCCGCCACTCTACTTGCCTAAATCACGTACAAGTTTCTCATCTCCTCAAAATCTCATTTGCGTGAAAAAAAAAATACAAGTTTCTATTCCACGGCTCCTCCTCCTTCTCTTTTCTCTTTTGTTTTTTTTTCATTGTATTGCTCGGCCTCCGCCTTCTAGCCGACCTCACCTCCTCTCCACCACCACCATGCTGACCATCACCACCTCCTCCATCACCCTAAGCCATGCTGTGACCACTAGATCTAAATACATCACCAAAACATGACCAAATCCTGGCCAAACTCCTATATTCCATCCACTTCCCTTTCCTTTTGCTCGACCACCCCTTGTTCCCCACTTCCATCCCCTTGCCGTGGCCAACACCTACTTCTAGCCGTACTTTATGCACCACTAACCTGGCCTAGCACATCATGGCCGATCACCTTTAGCCATAGGGCCGAGCCTATGTTGCTTGTGACCTTCCAATCTCCTTGCCTTTTGCCTTCCATCATTTGTAACTCCCACCTCTTCGCCTTCTAACCTCTAACCGTGTGTTCATGCCTTCATAACTAGCCTATGTTGCCTCAAATAGGAGATGGTCAAGCATATGATGATGTTAGTCAAGCCATTTTGTAGTGGCCAAGCCACTTGATTGATTTAAAGAGTGGTTATGTCACTTTGATTCATATTTCTTCCATTGTTTAATTTATAATCCTTTGTATTGAATATATACTTATGTGTTTGTGTATTTGTACATGAACAAGAATGAATCATGACTCTTCATTCACTCAAGTTGATTCATGCCTTGTCATGCTTTTCGGAGTTCGTTGTGTATCCTTAGTTTATCGAATCCTAGCTTTAAAATGGTGAGTTTAACACTTTAGACATACATACTTTTATAATTGTGAAATGATGAGAGATGAATTGTACAAATTAATATGCTATGTTCAAACATGCCTGTGATATATTTACATGATTTTAAATGATGTTGGTATAACTGTTACATCATCTGATATGATATGTTATATTGTACTGTTCATTTTATTTACTGTATCACACTGCAAGTTCCCTATCACTATGGGTTGAATTGATACATACCCGAACGGGCATTAGAATAAGGAAAATCATTATGAGCTGAAATGATAGGCTCGAGTAATTTTTATTGTATTTGATTTGCTTGGGATTGCTGGTTTGAAATGATAGAACCCGGATTTTTTTCTTTTTTAATTACTGGTTGAAATGATACATATTTGTATCACTTGACCTATGTTAGAAAATATTATACATGTCCATGGTTATATTTTAACTCATATTTCCTAAAAAATTATTAAGTATTTTAATTAATATTTCCCTAAAAGATTATTAATTATTTTGAGTTTCGTAAATATATGAAATTTTAACTTAAAATTTGACTTAATGCTTTAATTATAAAGGTGTATTGGTTTTCTATAAGTTAAATTTTTATAAAGTTAATATTGGTTTTAAGTTGAATTAAAGATCTTTACTGACGATAAATAACTTAATAATTGAATTTGACTTAATATGGAAGTTTTAAATCTAACCTAGTAATTGTTATGAATTTTACTTTATGAAATGGACATGTTTTGTATAATAATTAATGTATTTTGAACTGATAAAATGGAATATGGTTTTAATTGGACATTTTTGTAATAAAATTTGCTTAACTAGAAAAACATAGTTAATCGATGTAAAAATGAATAGATCTAGAAGGAAAATTTGATTGTTATATTAACTATGATAAAATGTTCTTTTGTGAAATGTTATGTTTGTAATATAAGTAGTTATGATTTTAAAATGGAAAAATGTATCTTAAATTATGACTTAACTTAATAATTGAAAATTGGGTTTTAAATAAAATTAGTAAGTTAAGTAAATAACTGAAATTTTAGTTTTATTTATGAAGTGGGTATTTTAAAATAAAGTGTTAAGTTATTGGTTAAAGTAGAGTTAAGGAAGAATGTATTTTTGACTTAAAAAATGTATCTTCGTTTAAATTGGATATTCATTGATAAAATTTTATTTTATTAGATCATAAGTTGAATGACATCCAAATGAATATTTTTGACGCGAAAAATATGATTTTTATAAGCTAAAATGGTTAAAATTGAAGTGTTAATGTTTTTGAAATTTTATATTAAGTCTGGAATTAGTATTAGTAGCATTTCAGAAATGTTGTGGTTTTAAGACAGCATTTGTTAAGTGCTATCATTTCTGAAAATAAACCAAGTTCTGGAATAATAAAGAGCTACTGCAGCACTTTGTAAGTGCTGTTGTTGCTGAAACTAAACTATATTTTGAAATAACTAAAGAGCTACTGCAGCACTTTGTAAGTGCTGTTGTTGTTGAAAGTAAACTGTTTTGAATAACTAAATAGCCATTGTAGCATTGTTGCTGAAAGTGAACTGTTTGAAATAATAACTAAATGCCTACTATAGCACTTTGTAAAAACTGTTGTTTCTGAATTTGACAATGTTTTTGAAATACTAATATATCTACTGTAACACTTTATAAATGCTGTTGTAACTAAAATTTACAATGTATTGGAAATTTTATAATTAAATGAATGAACTTAGAAGTGCTACAACTTTGAAATGAATATTATTTGACATTGAATTTAAATGGTTAAATAAATATGTTTCAAAGTGTTTGGTTTCAGAGTTGTTATAACTTGAAAGTAATATGGCTTTGGAAATGGAATTATTAGATATTGTATTTAATTAAGGATTGTCTTTAAACATATTAATTTGAACTTATTGAAATTGAAGATTTAAGAATATGATTTTATAAAGTAGTTTGGTTTAAGATGATTTAAAGGAATATTGCAAGTAAACAAATAGAAGGAATATTCAATGATTTGGAAATTTGGGTTTATTTAAATGATATATTGATTTGGTTTTTGGGATTTAAATGATATATTATTACTTTGGGTTTTGAAATGCAAACGATATGTAGATTTGGTTTTGGAATGAAATAATATAGTATTTAGTTTGAAATGGATATGATATTTTGGTTTAAAGTATAAATGATTTGAAATAAATATTCATGGGTTATAATAACATTGGTAAAGAGACCGGGATCGGAAGTTGTCATACTTTCTGCCAACTCCGAAAACCACTTTAATAACCGTGTATGCGGTGGAGATTGCAGAATGAAGTAGGATGGTGGCGGCGTTCCTTTAAGGTATATACATGGGCCCGACTCTCGTAAGTTGGCATAAGGTTGCTAAAACATGAGCGATTGACGGGCTAAGAAGGTAGTGCCTTTTATCAAAAACACTCATTCGATACCATTTTATTACTTTGTGATTGATTGAGGCCCTTTGATTTTGGGGGTGTGGCTCGAGGTGGGCGGTAGTAGCTGTTACGCGTTACCACCGGTCTGAAAGCGTAATTGGTATATCTACCCTGGCATTGCCTAGTTGTACCGTATCACCTACCCTATCGCGTCTTGTACGAGTTTGGTTTTCTCCCATAGCCCGTGGAGTATCCTCTGGTGGCTTTCCGATCAGGAGGGACTATGGTACTGGATGTACTACTAGGACTATTACGTGTTAAGGGCTATATGGGTAACCCCTTAACGCTATTTAAAGCTAATTTTATTTTACTATAGATATTATTATAATAGTGAAATATTACTGCATAGTAAATAGTTTAATGGATCCTTAGAGGATGGACGGTCCCAAGCATCCTTTAAGTTACTTGTATTTTATATTACAGTTCACTTGAGTTGGTTTACGTTGTATAAGTATGTACGTCCTGACTCGAGTGTTTTTTGTTTTGCTTTACGCTCGGGTCAGACTGGGTGATACAACATTCAAGACTCACCTTCGGAGTTGCAGCTTTGCTTGAAGATCCAACTATCTATTTCTCTTTCATTTGTTCAGTGGATTCCACTTATCCAATTGATTCCAGTGATGTATTCTGATTTGTACCTGATTATCATATTGAGACTTCTATTGTATCTTGTCTGACTCTGATGTATTTATATAGTAGCTTCATGAACTACTATTTCTTTACTTCCGCCGCATTATATTACTCTGTGTCTGTGATCTGTGATTTATTTATTTACTGTATATTTTGAGTTTTGTCAAATTTAAATTAACAATTCGGTATTTGAGCTATTCAAGTCCGGTAGTGTGGATGCGAATGGTTGAAAATATCGGATCGTTACAGTTGGCATCAGAGCTTTGGCTCTAGGCAAAACTTAGCATATATAGTAAATTTATTTACAGAATCACTTTCATTCGAGTTTGAATCTCTTTCTCTTGGACTAGGTTTTCTTTGAATTTTGGAATGTTCTCTACGGTTCTAATATTCATTCTTGTCACTCGCTATTCATTTTCTTTTGATTTTGGAGTATCCCATAACTCCACTTCAAATGATCTTTTAGTAAGTCGACATTTTCGCCAACCTCAGATTGATTTGTGAAGGGGTGAAACTCCTTTACAATAGGCATTGATTCACTAGAGATTTCTATATATCCTCGATAAGATGCTAGTATCTCTTGTTGTCCCGAATTCTACCTCTTGAGATCGAATGTAAATTTGCCTTGGAATTCCACATCGATCTAATTCTTGAATTGTGGTTGACCGGTTAAGGTTGCTCGCGATTTATATAAGCTTATCCATTTCCTTTATTCTGTTATTCAATCTTCTCATCTTTTGTTTCCAACTTATTTCAAATCAGAATTTTCTTTGATTTGATTTAATCAAATTTGGATCTCTATCCTTGATTTGGAAATCTATTCCTGTATAGTGTTGTTGTAAATCTATATTTAAAATGTTTTATATATTGTGTTGTTTGGATTGTTGATGTTGATTTGAGTTTTCGATCGATTCATCTGATCAACGCTATCGATAGGATCTCCAAAACACTTGAACAGAGCAAACCGACACAATATAGTTTTCAAATTAGTAAATGAAATAAATTTTGTACAAGTGTATTGTATATGGTTATAAGTATAATTTTCTTAATTTTTGATAGTTAATTGAATTGGATGTTACGTAATTATATTTGACTCTATATGTAGCTTGTAAACCATTAGCATTTGTTTCATATATAAACATGGAACTATAAAACATGGTTACAAATTAATTTAGAAATTTAAATGAATTTAAAACAAGAAACAAGAATTTAATTTCTGATGGTTTCAAACTTTGTGTTTAAAGTATTTCAAGTAGAAATTGTTTTAAAGAATTTTTAATTTGTAAATCAGTGCTCTTTTCTTTGTCGCTGGAAAATAATTTCGATGACGACTGCAGCATCATCGACATTCATGTGACCGCCTACCTCTATACTCACGCTAGCCAAGGACACTACGAGGTAATGCCATCAACTAGCATGAAGAATAAGCCTGTTGAGGAGCGACCATCTGTGTAATTGCTTTGTGCGAGCACCGATATGTCAGATAGTATAACATGCATTTCTTTTCAAGAGGAAATCCGACATACCGATACAAACTCAAAGCTACTACACAGTGTCTATATGATCTTCGAAAACAAATATAGAAATAAGAATAACACAAATCAGTCACAGATATCCATATCACAAAGGCGGAAACAAATATGAATATAACACATAGAAATGTACATCATAGTAGTGGTCAAATAAGATCCACAACATCACAAAAGAATATATATAAGTGCTAGATAAAAGAATAAGTATACATCAAGGAGTCTCTATCTCGAATGTATAACAACAAAAACTACTAAACTAGAGTAGTTAGTCAAAAGTCAGATAATGTTCCCAGAAGAGGAGTCAAGCAGAAGCACCCGTAACATCTCAGTCTGACTCGAGTATTATTTAGTAAGAAAATAATAAACGGATCAGTCTAGCTATAAATATCAGATAAAATGAGATAGAAGAAGAGATATGACAAAAATGTATGATAACAATAATGCCATACTATGAAAAGTATACATTAGACGAAACAAAAATCATACAATATCTCAAAAATCTCAAAGCACTAAAAGAATGTCATATTCTTTATTTTTTTCACCAAACCATAAATATTGACAATTATATCAATGTCAATCACAAAATTAGTGAAACACAAATTCTAGAAATCATCAACTAGAAATCCAGAAATCACAAAGGGGGAGGCCTATCACAAAACGGGAGCATGAAAACTCACCAACACGTGTGTTACAAACGGATCGCTAACCCATCGTCGCTAACCATAAAGCCGGTGCAACGACGTAGTACAATATCGATACGCTCGAGGAACCTGAAACTTAAATAATTCGAAACAACGACGTAGTACAACGGTATGCCCGATGAACCTGATAAGCCGGACAACGACGTAGTACAACGGTACGTCCGATGAATCGAACTCCATAAAAGAGCATGGACCGCTAGCCCACAAAAATGAGTCGAAACTCCAAAGAACCAATAGGTCATTTGCCTATAAAAGAAATGAGATGAAACTCAATAAAGTGAGGTATAGTCCCCTACATGGACAAAGAGACATCGCATATCGTGAGTCTAAATCACAAAATGATCATCATTGATCAATAAAAAGTGTGAATTACACTAAGCTAGTAAATAAATGAGTTCAGCTTCATGTCCCATAACCATTGGCTTAGCATAAATATTTACGAACAAATTGTAGATCTCCACTCGAAATTTTTTACAAGAGTTTCAATCGAACAAGTCCAAAATTAACCGACGAAGTAAACGCAAGCGTTTCATACCACTAGTTTTGCTAAGCCGTTTAATTAGATTTCTCAAACGAATGAGGTAAAGGTTTGTTACCTTTGGAAGAGTGTACCCTCCAATTTCAACTTGTTTAGATATTTCCCTTGCAACTAATGGTGATACTGTAAAGAATCTCATTGACTCTTTCACCACCTGCATCAAAATATTTATTTGGAACAAGCTAAGATCAAATTAATTCAAGCAATTAGGTGATGCCTAAGTCAGGAGATGCATATATATTAAGTTGGTGAATGCTAAACAAGTAAACATGTATCACACAAGTATTTATTAAAAAAAATAATGTGTTTGTCATACTGATCATATAGCTACAAAGATGATTTTTATTTTTCTTAGTCAGGTACATATTAAAAAACCAAGTACACACCAAATCAGCTACACTAACAAATCTCCTGCTCCATACTAACAGTATCCTAGCGGATGGGGACTTGATTCTTTGTAGATCGTCCACCCTTCATTTTTTATTTTGTTTTTTACTGTTGCATCTGTAATGGTTGGATAATTAATTCAACCAAAATTACTATTTTTCAGTTTTATTTCTTTATGTATTTGTAGATAGGAGAAAGAGAAAACTGCATGGTAATATGTAAATGTACATAAGGGGCGATGCTATTAATATACGCAAAGAGGAAATATTTTTATTCAGTGTTTTATATGAACATTTGTAATTTAAGATAAACAAGGTGAAACTGACAGAAGTCACAGAACTCAAATATGTACTGACAAACTTTTGTCTATATCGGCCAAGGCAGAACCAGTTTATAATTTCTCCTATTGGACAAATATAATGATGCAACATAAAACATATCCTAGCGGCTTGACAGGTTTCTATGTCATTGGTTCTATATATACATTTATCGACAAAGTCCGTGTCGTGGCTTAATCTGAATGGTGCAATGCGACGCTCGTAGGATAAAAATAGATCTTTCAGAGTGAAATTTTAATGAGAGTTTTGAAAAGTGGAAGAGGAGATGCGTTGTCTTCTGTTGCATTTGTCTATTTATTTAAGAAACAGACTAGAGATTTCCCAACAAAAAACAGAACACGTTTATACGAATGTGGAAAACAATCGCATCGTTACAATTCCCACCTAAAAAGGAAACAGGTTGATTACTAAATTAGTCAACCTCCAAATTAGACTAATATATCATCACGTAAATTGAAAGATAATTAAATATAAAAAAATTAATTAATAATTAATGAAGCTGAAAATGAAATTTTCGCAAACGTTACAGTTTAACTAAGAAATTTGCACCTTATATTGGTAGCAAATATCTGATCAATTTTCACACATAAAGTTTTACGATCGAAATTCAAATATTAACATTTGAATATTTCGGATCATAAATAATTATATATATAACTAAGGAAATAAGTACAATTAACTAACAGTTGGTGGAGGAACAGGTAAGGGTTGTTTTTTGTTTTTGTTTTTTTATGATGTGATGAGTTTGAAGTAATAGCAGTGCAGTGAAGCGTATGAGGTAAATGCTGTAGTGTGATGAAGTTGTTGTATGGAGTGTTGTATGGGTTGATGACTGAACTGGTTTGTGGGTAGTTGTGATATGTGCAAGAGGAGGCGGGGTTTATTGCAGTGGTTAAGTGGATGGTAGATGAAGATGGTTGAGGAACAATGGAGCTTATTGACGAAGTTGTGGGAATGAGGTGCACTGATATATGTGCACAGTTGCACAGCTGTGTGCTGCAAAATGATATGTGGGTAAAGGTGGATGATGTTGTAGTGTTGGCCGTTTTGTGAAGTGTTGCGGGCAGTAGTAGGGGGAAATGCAGGCGTGCACTGTCACAGTTTTGAAGGCAGTTAGGTGATATGATAGAGGATGGGGCGGAGGGGATAGGGCACTATTTGATGAGGAAGGCAGTATGAAGAAGTCAGGGATGGAAGTTTTGATTTGTAGTGAGAAGAGATCAGGGATGACTGCAAGTGTTGAAGTATTTGAAGGCTGAAACAGTGGTGTTATGAATTGTATGTGTGATTGTGGATGAAAGTTTGGATTTGATAATGTAAATGTGTGGCAGAGAAGTAAGTTGAATGGTGGCAGGCAGTTAGAAGTGGGTTGACATGGTGAAATTGTAAACAGTAGTTAGTGGAATTGATGAAGGTAATGGCAGTTGTGCTTTGATGTGGGATGCTTGATGGAAGTGCCACTGTAGTAACAGTAGGATGGTGTGGCCAGAGCAGTGAATGGCCAGAGCAGCGGCAAGGAGAAGTTCAAATGAAAGTTGTAAATGATGTATTTTTTTAAGAAATATGAAAGTTCCAATGAAAGTTGTAATATGGCAATATGAAAGTTGTAAATGCAAAAATGAAGTGAAATTTTTTCTCTAGAAATGAAATGATGTCTTTTTTTTAAAAATGCGATTCAAATGCAACTAGAAAACAAGAACACAACACACAACAATTTTTTATAAATGCAAAAATAACACATAATACAAACACACAATAAAAGAAAACGAAAATAATTCGAAGAATATTAGAAAATTTGACAAATTTATTGAACTTGGTACTTACTCTAGCCGAGCTTTTTCATCAATTACACTACTAACACTGGAGCCTTTTCGAGGTCTGCATGCCATCAGTTCCACCTCAAATATAAGAACAGCACTACAGGATAGGGAATTACATCATTCTTCAGAAAATTTGTATAAACGAGCAAATAATGCATATAGTTCTTATTGATAAGAGTTGAAACCTTTTAAGGGAGTAAGAAGGATTTAATCGAATTATACAAGCAAACTATTTGATAAACTGAACAAATAAGTTGCAGTCCTACTTAGTAATGAATAATTTGTAAATCACGCATGAACTATATGAATTATTACCTTCCTGTTCACAGTCATGAACTTTTCATAGAATTAATTTGATATGAAGCAATCAAATTATTCCAGTATGTTTCCAAGTGCAAGTTAATTCTCCAAAATAATTTGGGTCCTTTTTTAAACATAAAATTCTTATTTTCAAAACAAATAAAGATAAGTTACAGTGCAAGGAATGAAGGATTTTTATGTTTTAAATACAAAAGAGATAAATTAATTGACCAATCCAAGCCGTAATAAACTGCAAAAATAAAGAAGAATGAAAGACATTCTTTAATATTAGGAGAGTGTTAATACAACTTTTAAGGTAACTTTCACTTTCTTTACCTTTTTCTTCTAGGCTAAAATCTATACCCTTAATCAATCATGTCATAGATTTGTATTTCAAGCGTCACAGTACCAGTAATATTTATTTCTATCTGATTGTTTCTAATCGAACAATCTCTTCTGCTCTTGCTAGTCAAATTCTTATTATGTTCTCTTGTGTTGTCGATTAGCAGTATGTAATGGAAATTCATTGTTTGATGGCCTTGTAGAAAAAAATTAATCAAAAAACCAATATACAATTTGTATTTTACAGTAAGTGTGATAAGACAACAATACTGCGAATCTAAAACATACTCAAATTATTCATGTATCCTAATTTGTGATGTTCTCTGCATTTTTTGACCAAATTATTGACATCAATCTCACTGGCATATTTGAAAAATATCAAATTAAATTTTTGATAGACTTTTTCCAATCAATGAATTGCTATACATGGTTGTTGTTATGACTAGTGATTAAGCATGTATAGCCAATTTTATTTTTTAAACCCCTCCGAAGTCATTCTGAAATCACAAATGACATGTCATGAAATTATTCTTGTTTGCTCAAGGTAATCATATGGAATAAACAAGGAGTAAACAAAGAATTTGAAAAAATATTCTAGAAAAATAGTTGCATTATATCTTTCAGCACACAAAACAAGACGGGGAGAAAAAGGTCTGAGGATTTACTCTGGGGGTATTTCTGGAGGTTCCCCGGCACTTCCATATGCATATTCCGGCTTGCAAGTTATTTTCGCTACCTCTCCAACCTATGAATTCAATGTAGGTAAAAATAGCTGAATAACTAGTATGTAACCAAATAATAGAAATTTACCTTCATAGTTCTCAAGGCAATATCACAAGCCTTAACCACAGAGCCTGTTCCAATCTCAAATGAAAAAATTGAATTGTCTTCATGTGTAGTATCAAAAAGTTCACCTGTCTCAGCAAGAGTCCCTTCATAATGAACTACAACAAAAATAGCACTAGTGGAAACAAAAGAAAACATAATTAGCAATGTCAACCAAACCAAATACAAAACAGAGTACAAAAATATAACTGTGCAATTATCATCCTTAATTTTATAACATAACAAAGTAACATAAACCTAAGTTGTTGACATAAAGATTACCATAAGAAAATATGCATTATTTTTATTTATTTTTCACCTTTTAGCTCACTCAAGAACCCAACCCCAAATATTTGTGCAAAAAGCATTACTAGCGAGAATAGCTTCTTTCAAGGGAATCCCCTGACAAAACTGCATATCTAAAAAGTATTTCACACATGCTCTGCCTGGGATCATTTTAGTTATATAGTTGTTTGGGAAGACACTACTATAGTTTACCTACTTATTGATATCATGTCCTTATTTGTAAGGAAATACAAAGTTTTCGATAAAAAATAAGAGAGAGAAAACACAGGGTATAACATCACAAATACCATCAACAAGTGGAAGATTGTCTGTGGGCGCGATTGCATCTGCTTTGGCTTTGGTGATCATTTTCTTAAGCATCCCTCCATCTCCCGTCAAATCTACTTCCTCGCACATTCTTCTTGGATCTTATTTTAAAATTCTGAAAACCAAGAAAAAACAAGTCATACAGCAATAATAAGTTTTTCACCCCAAGGGTTTCAGAATAGGGTTCAAACCATAAACCATAAACTTTGGATTTTAAATAGATTTAAATAACAGATCGTAGAATCAAAGGCTTTATATAATAATGTGTAGATTATTTTATGCTAATTTTTAATCTGCGTATGATATCAAATGACATAAGTACATATAATCCTTCTTTCTATTGTAATAATTGTTACTTTTGAAATTGGTCACGACGCTTGTGTCTCTAGATCTCTAAACCTAGCTTAAATTTTCTCTTCCTGTTTCAATTGATTTGAGCATTGAATCAAAATTTATGTGTAGAACCTAAGATGGAATCCAAGATTATATCGGCTAACCCCAAATATAAACAGAAGCGTGAGACATTCGGTAACCCTAAATCGAAGATTATATCGCTTACCAGAATCAAAATCGAAGATTATATCCAAAACGCGAAGCCCTAGCTTCGACAGATCGGAGCTACACGCAAAGCCCTAGCTTCGAAATCGAAGGAGTTTGCTTTCTTCGACAAAACTTGAGAGGGTTTCTGCTTTCTTCGAATCGCTAAGGTAATTTGGAGGAGGGAGATGCGCGCGTTATGGAGTCTTCGAATCGCTAACGTAATTTGGAGGAGGGAGATGCGCGCGTTTTGGAGGAAGGCGGAATGGTTTTGGAGGGAGAGGGAAAATAATTTGGGAAGTTGGAGGGAGATGTTTGGGGGAGCGTGTGAAGGGGAAGGGAGATATCGCGTTACAGCTGTAGGGAAAACAAAAATCACCTGCTAACTAGATAATTAAGGGTCAATAATAACGCGTTATTAAATAGCGTTATTAATATCATATTTCGTTGTAGTGAAGAAAGGTGATAACAACAAATTGGAGAAACAAGAATCGATTAAAAATTGGAAATTCAAACACAAAAGGCAAAATAGGCAGAGACAGTAGATTCAGTCGATGGACCAGGGTGATCAATCGACTGACACAAATACTGGAAACTCTCTGTTTCCAGGTTGAGTCGACTGAACCAAAGTGGTCAGTCGACTGAAACATGCCTTGAAACTTTTGGTTTCCAGGCTCAGTCGACTGACCCATGGTGGTCAGTCGACTGATATTGGCCCAGGAAAATTCCTAGGTTTGGTTCAGTCGACTGACCTTCTAGTTCAGTCGAATGAACTGGAAATTCCGGTATTCTCAGCATAGCACCCAAGGGGCAAAATCCCATACAATTTAAAATCGGTCGAGCGATGGGCACTAGAGGTTACGCCAATCGGCAACCCAGCCCTATAGGCTTTCGATACGCCACCAAAAGCATGATCAAACATCAAAGCTAAGATTTTTAAAGATTTAACTTCAAAACACCAAAAATTGGAATATTCATAAAACCTATTCGATCCAAAGCAAATTAACAAGGAATAAATGTTAGGAATCACTACCTAACAACTATCAAAGATATAGACATAGATGTGAGTTCAAAAACTCACCTTTAAACCCAAAAACAATGAAGGAGAAGCTTGAAAACAAAGGAAGATCAACCACGGTTCAATCTCAACTCTAAAAGCTCCAACCTAAGTTCATAAACAATAATTTTCCAAATTAGGTAATATGAAATTTCTAAAATTGGAGAGAGATTGAGATGAAGAAGAAGAAGGAGATGCTTACTTAAGCTTCTCTTTGATTTTGGAGTTAAAACTTGGATTTGCAAATGAAGCTAGGGCTTAGGAATTCCTAATCTCTTTTTCTCTCCACCCATTTTTGCTTAAAGCTTGAAGTGTTAGGAAATGAGAATGAATGAAGAGGAGAGGGGGTGGAGCTAGGGTCTTATGTTAAGTTATTGGGCTGAAACCCAAACCTAAAGCCCTAAGTGAAAATGTCAAAATTCAAGTTAACTTCAAACATATCGATATTTATACTCAAAAAGATCGCAAATGCCATTTTTAACTCAATAGAAGTAGTCTCGAGTCCTAATTCGGCTGTTTGCAAAAGGTAACTTTCGGACTTAAATCCGACTAAAGATGTTATATTTAAATAAAATATTTAAATATACAATCGTAAAATATGCGGGTTGTTACAGACTCTTCTCCTTAAAGAAATTGCGTCCTTGCAATATTTAAGAAGAAAATAAAAAGTAACAACCATAAAAGCATATAAGGTTTCGATCCACTCGAAAGTAGGAGTCCAATGAAAGGTGGCCTGGAGTCTGCAACTGAAATTGCTTGAAAATATAAAGGTTTCGATCAAGTCGGAAGAGACATTTCGCTGTGTTCGGCACATATAAAACACGATTAGATCTAATGAAAAGCTTTAGAAACAACTAACTAATCAAGAATATTGAAGACTTCCCTTTCGTAACTCAACAAAGCTTTTATTGATCAACTTTACTTAATTCAATTTACAAATTAGGGTTTACAACTTTTTAGAATAAAGAAAATATAAGAGTAGATTGATTGAGTTCGGCTCTCCAAAACCAGACACCTTGGGTTTTATTTATAGATTCATGTCGAGACCTTTCAACGCAGTGCTTTTGACCTAGTTGAAAGGTGGCTTCAAATGCCTTCCGACTCCTTCAGCACTTGCACTTCCCTATGCAATGCTTTATAATGGGCTAGAACGCCTTCGTCTTCATCGAAAGGGGTGGTTGTGCCTTCTCTTCTTTATGTAGCTTTGTAAGAGCTTTTGACTCTATCGATGGGCTATTTCCAGAGGCTTCGAAGGTGTTGAATTTGTGATGGTTTTGATGCTGTTTGTAGCTACCAAACATATGCCTGCGACTTGATGCGGAACCTTCCCTGGATATTGATGGCTTCGACCGGTTTGAAAGGCTTGGTTCAGCTTTCGAAAGGATTGTTCCGATCATGATGTGCTTGTAAGTGATTTGAATGAAGGCGAAACCTTTGGTTTTGAAAGGTTTGGCGTGCATATGAAAGGTTGTTATGCATTGTCTTCGAAAGTTGCTTCTTTAACTCCTTCGAAAAGTCTTTATACCGACGGAAGCACCTACTTCGAAAGGTGCTTATTGAAGCGGAAGGGTGCTTTCGACCCTTTCAACCCTTTTGAAAGGTTGTGATGCTTTTGGACTTTGACCGTAGCATCCCTTCAACTCCTTCTAAACGTCTTGTTGGAGCTTTTTCCTCTTGTTCTTCTTTGTTTTCTGTTCAAAATGGTTTCAACAAGGTCAAAGGGGTATTTGGTAGTAACATATACAGATGTAATTAAAAAGTGTTTTTTTTTTGAAGCAAGTTTTAGTATAGGTATGGATTGAATCATGCTTTCTACTATATATGTGTAAACACTAAACTTTAAAAGTAATTGCGAAGAAAAGTTTGTAGTTTTACATACAAATTTATCCATGCTTTCTTGTTATATAATATTAGTCTTTTTAAATAAATATTTCAAAGTGGATTTCAAAACAGAGCTATTTTATCATAAAAACACACCATTCCATTTGGATGATAAA
The DNA here is from genome assembly GCA_030765085.1 of Allium cepa. Classification (NCBI taxonomy): domain Eukaryota; kingdom Viridiplantae; phylum Streptophyta; class Magnoliopsida; order Asparagales; family Amaryllidaceae; genus Allium; species Allium cepa. The sequence goes on from CM060940.1 coordinate 183,943,540, forward strand.
ATAAATTAAACGGTCAAGTAAAACAAGTATTTATGGGACATAAGTCTATACTCTTATGATTGCCAATTGAAAGTGTACGACACTTATCTATTTATCGAGTTTTCAGACTTGATCTTGGATAAATCCGTTTAGGCTTATTAAATGGGTTCTTAGGCCCATCTTGTGATGCTCATTTTCAAGCGGGTTATAATTTGCGAAGTGCAACCTCTTATGTTGATGCACGTGTGTGTCTCTTGTGTTGACTTGCAAAGTGTATGTCTATTGCTTGCATATATGGTTGTGATTTTTATGCTATTATTATAGTGGTTGTTTTGACTTTGATGAATGTTGTTAATGAGCATAAGCTTAACTATAAGCCATGAATCATTAAATGAAGTATTATTATGTTAGTGGAGTACAATTTATGGATATTTATCCTTGTCATTTATGCAAGCTTATTATTATCCATATCTCACCTTTTGTGATAATTAGAGATAGTCTGACCCGGGTGTTATTTTAATGCTCGGGTTAGACCGAGCTTGACAGATACGAGGACTTGGTGATCTTAAATGTGAGCTAGCTTAAGAAGCCTTATTGGGTGTTGTTTATATTTTTGATACACCATTTGAGTCTAGGTTTTATGCTTGTTCTATGCTTGTGTAAGATGTAGACTTTCGTAGTTATGTATATTTGAAACTTTTCAGTGTTTATATAAGTATATGTATGGATATGAGTCTAGTATTTCTTTTGTAGATTTATACTTTTGAGAGAAAATGATGCATATTATTTCTAGTGTGATGTTTGATTCTGTGTTGTGTACAACATTTTGTATTGTTTTGAATTATATTAACCTCTATATTATTGTTTTGTGCTTGGATCGGATATGTCGAACTACCACTTGTAAGAAAGGAAAAGAAAAATATAGTCACATTACTCGACGTATTTGATACTTGTCCAAAACAATTTTATAGATGGACGCTCCTAACCAGCCTTATTCTCCGTATTATTCGACAATATTTTTTTTTGAAATGGTACTTTATATACAACAAATCATAGGGAGAACATATCCCATGTCAATAAACGTTCGAAAGCAAGTTTCGAACTTGTGACCTCTTGCACCAAATCCGAATCAATTAACCACTTGGACAAAGGTGCTTGTCATTATTCGACAATATTACCTGTAATATTATTGGTAAAGGTGGGGCATTACGGTTGGTATCAGAGCAAGATTCAAAATAATACAGAATATAAGAAACGCGAATCTTGGCCAACGTTGACTTAGAGTTTCATTCCTTGGGTGTGTCGGGTAGAGTTTAGAATTTGTTTCCTATTTAGAATAGAGGTATAAATAATTATTGGGAATAATCATTGGGATATGTTGTGAAAATTTTGAATTATGTTATAAATTATTTTTATACGATGATTTTAAGAATTAATTGTTGTGGAGTGGAGTCATGAGCTGTTGTGAACGAAATTGCGCATCGGAAGCCGGCAGATTGTTTTCGCCGAGAATCGTAAATAATTAATTATTTATATTTGATTGCATAATGTGTGCATTGATGAATGGATGTTTTTTTAGTTTCATATAAATAGATTTTCAATTATATGAATATATGTAGATTGATAAATTTGGAAATTAGTATTTTGTGTTAAACTGCCCATTGAGTTCTGATCGATGTGTCTGATCAACGATATCCATAGGGATTCCTAAAATTTCGACGAGACAGTTAGACATAGTGCTTTGAGTTTTGTTATTTTATATAAATGTTGCACAAAAGTTATAAATAACATTTAGAAAGGAGATAAATTTTTAATTGAGTTAAATATTCTTTTGAAATGAGATAAATATTTTGGAAAATATATTTGTGTGCATATGTAATGAATTTTGAAAATAAAAAGATATTTTTGGAAAAATGTTAACTTTGAAAGAAAATATTTTGAAGATAAGTAATATTTTCAAAAGAAATATTGTAAGCCATATGTTTGTTTTGGAAAAGGATACATTACATGGAGTTTTATTAACCTTAGAACATTTTTGTGGAAAGACATTTTTGAAAGAGTAAATTAAGAAGAGGAATTTATTTTCACGTAAATATATATATATATATATATATATATATATATATATATATATGTTTAATAAACTTTTGTGGTTTAGAAAATTTTATTGAAAACTATAAAGATGTTTTATATGTATTAATTTTGAAGACGTTTGCAGCTATCGAGCATTAGCAATAGCAAAGATCAGTGGTGGGGCAATGTTGATTTCACAATTAATATCGCAGCCATCCAACAAAGAGATTTGCTATAAATAAATGGCAAGACAATGTTGTTATATTATTTTTGATATATGTGAAATTGTGGATGTTCATTACTATTATGTGCTAAGAAGAAATTTTAGCTACTGTTTGTGCTTTTTTGTGTATATCATTTAATAGTTGTATGGACGAATTTTTTTGTGTCCAGACCTATAAGAAGTTAAAACAAAGGATATAAATAATTGTGGAATTTCAAAGTAAAAGAATTAAATGAAAAAGTATATTAAATTTTATACTTTAATGATTTGGAATCTAAAAAGATGAATCTTTTGTATAGAAGTCGATGTAAATAATACCATAAGAAGTTAGTACATTATTTGGAGAATACAAAGTTAGAAAATATTTTGAAGATGAAATTTATCCAAAATCGAATCATTTAAATTTTGGAAGAAAGTATGGAGTTTTATTGAAAAATAAATTAGATGATAAATAAATAGTTGAATTTGTGGAAACTCTAGTTTTTAGAAAACGAGGAATATTTCAAAATTCAAGAAGCTTTATAAACTATTAGCAATGAGGCAAAGAAGTTCTTTTATAAACCAAAAAAAGAGATTTGTGAAATGAGTTTTGAACTTTTAGAGTAAGGATACATCTTATCTTATACTAAATTAAAAAATTTCTTTCATAACTATGTAAGGAAGTCTTCAAAGTGTAATCAAAGTAAAATTTAACAAGATTAATATTTTGGTGAAGGAAGGAAAATTCTTTTGATTTGATTATTATATGTAACTTCTTATAGATGTTAGTTTTCTAGTTTAAAAACCTCAAATGAAGATATTTGAATTGAATGGAAGTAAAGATGGGTAATGGTTGAACATTTGTGACTTTCATGTAATGAAAAATAATTCTTTGAGATAACGTTTGGTAGTAAGTTGTTACTTCTATGGAATAAGAATAATGATTAAACGATTTGGTAATCCCAAGTGGTTATGGAACGTTCGAGATAACCTTATTGGTTAATTATACGACTTGTTTTCTAGAATGTTTGAGTAAGTGGAGCTTACCGACTTATATTAAATATTCAAGTAAACTCGAGTGGTTATGAGACGCATGGATGTTACTCGAATACTTATTGTCTGGAGGTATTTGACACTTTTGTAATGACGTGTGAAGTGCATGTCCTCCGTGTTAGACTTGCGAAGTGCAGTCATCCATGTTGGACCTACGAAGTGCAGTCATCTGTGTTGACCTGCGAAGAGCAATCATTTGTGATAGACCTTAGTCACAGACTTGCGAAGAGCGGTCATCTGAGTTAGATTCACGAAGTGCGGTCATTTGTATAGGAAAGTGAAGTGTTTACTTTTAAATATTCAACAAGCGAAGCGCTGTCTTTTATGTTGGTTTGCAAAGTGCATACCGTTATTGATATGATGGATTTATAACTTGCTTTTATGCTAGTTTATTATGGCGATATAAGTTGATTGTTAGTTTGAGCATGATGGATGTTAATTGTGATCATGGTGTGATTTTAAGTTAAGATAAATCCATAAGAATGTTACAAATTAAAATACAATTTGTGCAGTATAATTTTTTAAATAAATTGATCTTTGCTTTTAAAATGGCATAATTTGTGAAGCACAAATTTTTAGAGAAATCAATTTTTGGAAAGATTAAGTAAAGACCATTTGAGATATAGAATTAAAAAGAAGTGGATTCTTATAAAAGAAGTATTTGTAACTAGAAATTGATTGAAGATATCTAATTCTTGGAAATAACTTGGATGAATATATAAATTGGATGTTTTAATCTTTTGAAAAATAAGTCGAAAGATTCTATATAAGTATAAATACAAGAAGCTTCTTGTACATTACTTGATTATTTTTTGTTTGGATGGTTGTTTATTTTAGTGCTATAGTATATATTTTGAAAAATAGAAATACTATCATAGTAGCATATTTTTATTAATTATAGACTTTTCTATGAATTAGAAATTACAAGAATGCGATTTCTTTAAGTGAAGAAGCCTATAACAACCCTGATTTTTGTATCACTCTAATAAAATAGACGATGATGTAAATTAAAGATTTATTTGAGAAATTTAAACCAAGATTCTTAAATAATAGATCATGAATTTATTTTGGGACGAGAATTTCAAGTTTTATTAGGGAATAATGTATCAAATAAATATTTCGTAAATGATTTGTGAAGTGCAATTGAGAATGTTATTTAAAGAGGTGTGTTAAAAGGATAGCTAATAAGATAAAGTGTAATAATAATTAGAAAGACAACAAGAAGATTTAATTGATTTTAAATATTTTATTTTTCTGAATAAATGAAATTGGGATTAGTAGACACTATATTCATTGTTCATGAATTTAAAAATCCTTTTGTAAGTCATTTTACTTGTTGGGCTATAGTTTAAACATTTAGACTTTTTGTTTATAAAGATATTAGTATGGATTTATAAAGAAAAAAAATCAATTTCCTTCTTATTGGGTTTTATTATGAACCAAAGCCCAAAAACATTATAACTAAGAAGAAAACTCCTCCTAGCAGTTTGCTATATATTCTTTTTCTCAGGTGCAGTAAACTAAGAAACCATTTTCCTCTTGTTTCTCAAAATATGGCTTCTTCAAAATCAAGATTTCAAAATAGAAAGAAAATTTAGAAAATCAAGGTATGTTAAGTGAACTCTTATCCACTCTCTATTTCAATCAATTTCAGTTTTTATAGGTTGTGATGCTTGTTCTTCTTTTCTTTTGAGGCATTTGTTAGGGTCTACTAAAATTTAAAAATACAAGGTTTATATGAAATGGTTATGGCAAGCTAATTAAAGAGAAAAGGTGAGTTGAAATCTCACATTTATCTCTATTCCAAATTTATCTATCGAATTTGTTGTTTGGTTGAGCTGTTGATTGAATTGATCTCAAATCTGGTTTTGATATTTGCATGCCTTGTTGCCATATTTTTTGACAGTTGAACCCTGGATCTGTAATATCGTATAATATCAAATTCATGATGTTCGTTGGTTTGCATGCCCCTAAAATGGATAACGCTGAAGTCAAAACATCCATCGTTAGAAAAATCATCGAAAACAGACCTTTCGGGAGTCACGGCCATTGCCTAGAACATGTTTCAGCCATTGCAATGAAAAGTTTTATAGTATTAAATACAAATTTATCCGTGATTTCTATTTATATAATATTAATCCTTTTAAATAAATATTTCAAAGTGGATTTCAAAACAAATCTATTTTATTATAAAAACACACTATCTCGCTTGGATAAAAATGGAATTAAACGGCCCAGTAAACAAGCAGTACGAAATGCTTGCGTTTATTTTACCGGTTAATTCATGGACTTAGTTAAATGAATATTTATTTGCATGAGTGGAATTTACTACATTTTAATAATCATTTGAGCATCGACAAGTGGATATGGGACATTAGTCTACGCTCTTATGATTACTAACTGAAAGTGGATAACACTCGTATATTTGTCGGGTTTTCAGACTTGATATTGGGTGAATCCGTTTAGGCGGATTAAATGGGTTTTTAAGCCCATCTTGTGATGCTCGTTTTCAAGCGAGTTATAATTTGTGAGGTGCAACCTCTTGTATTTTGATGTGAAAAGTGTGTTTATTGTGCCGACTTATGAAGTGCATATCTATTGTTTGCATATATGGTTGTGATTTTCTATGCTCTTATTATAGCGGTTGTTTGACGTTGATGAATGTTGTAAATGAGCATAATCATAACTATAAACCATGAATCATTAAATGAAGTATTATTATGTTAGTGAAGTGCAACTTATGGATATTTATCCTTGTCATTTATGCAAACTTGTTATTATCGATATCTCACCTTTTGTGATAATTAGAGATAGTCTAACCCAGTATTATTTTAATGCTCTAATAAACTATATCATGTAATTGTATTTGTAATAACTCTGATTTGCGTGAATCTAATAAAATAGATAATGATGTACACTGAACATTTATTTGAGAAATTTGAACTAAGATTTTTATACGAAGACCATGAATTATTTTGGGATGAGAGCTTCGAGTTTTAGAGAATAATGTATCAAATAAATATTTCGTAAAGGATTTGTGAAGTGCAACTGAGAATGTTATTTAAGGAGATGTATTAAAAGGATAACTAATAGTATAGAGTGTAATAATAATTAGAAAGATAATAAGAAGATTTAACTGATTTTAAATCTTTTATTTTTCTAAATAAAAGAGATTAGGATTAGTAGGCACTATATTTTAAATAATTGTCATGGATTTAAAATACCTTTATAAGTCATTTTACATGTTGGGCTACAGTTTAAACATTTAGAATTTTTGTTCATAAAGATAATAGTATGGATTTATAAAGAAATAAATTCAATTTCCTTCTTATTGGGTTTTATTACAACCCAAAGCCCAAAAACATTGTAGCTAAGAAGAAAACTCCTCCTAGCAGTTTACTGTACATTCATTTTCTTAAGTACAGTAAACCGAGAAACCATTTTCCTCTTGTTTCTCAAAACCCAGCTTCTTCAAAATCAAGATTTTAACATAGAAAGAAAATTTAGAAAATCGAGGTATGTTAAGAGCACTCTTATCCACTCTCTAGTTCAATCATTTTCATTTTTTATAGGTTGTAATACGTGTTGTTTTTCTTTTCTTTTAAGGCATTTGTTAGGGTTTACTAAAATCTAAGTACAAGATCGACATGAAGGGGTTTTGGCAAGCTAATTAAAGAGAACATGTGAGTTGAAAACTCACATCTATCTCTATTCCCAATTTATTTACTGGATTTGTTGTTTGGTTAAATTGTTGATTGAATTGATCTTAAATGTGGTTGTGATATTTGCATATCTTATTATTATATTCTTTGATAGTTGAAACCCTAGATTTGCAATCCATATAGTATCAACTTCATGATGTTTATCTGCTTGCATCCTGTAACGGCCCTGACTCGACCTTCGAAAATTGGCACCGAATACGACACTCATATTCAAATGCCGCAGATCCAAACGTCGAATCTGGTTCGTCGGAGCTTATAACACATCAAGTACAATACAGCGGAAGAAAATGAATATAAATATATATATATATATATATATATCATTGATACAATGACAGATACAATATCTGATATAATATGATACAACAGAATGATACAATAGATATCAATACTATCAGAGATATAAGAAATAGCAGCGGAAAGATAATGAAAACACCAACGGAACAATAACTCCAATGTAGAAAGTAGTCTTCAAAGAGAACTCCAGTATCGGTGATCTCCATCTCCAAAGCACAAATCCAGAAAAAGTTCGAATTCCCAATAACGTTGCACTAAGCTAAGCAAGATCTGCCCTGATCCAAAGACTGAACTAACTCCAGCTAATCTACTAAACTTGACTATCTAGAAAACCCAACCCTAGACTGCCTGTGTGGAAAAATTGTGGGCACCCAGATGTTAGGAAAGGAAAATAAACTCCAGGTCAGTCATGAGACTGGTATGAGTAACAAAAACAGGTTATCTTTTAAATCAAACAACAAAAGAGTTTAAAATAAACCCGCAATGCTTTTTAGAAAATGAAACTACCATAAGGCCTCCCACCACACACACAATGCAAACGCAGAATTGGAGGAGATTTCTCCTTATGATAGTCAAACATGCTTGATACGCAAATTCTTTTCAATATTATTACTAGTGCATAGTGCAGAAAACATTTCAAAAGTATAATATTAATCTTAGCCAGCATACAACCATTATTGTATGCCTACTATAGCTACCATGTTCAATAGCAGGTTACCGCCACATTCCATGGCAGGTTATACAACTAAAACCGTACAGGGCGCGTACTGTTTTGTTTGGATTTCCAACAAATGGTCAGGTTAAGGAACTTTCTACTGTCCATGGGTACGCCTTTGGCGGGATGTCCCGAGAACCTAACCGGATATCTGCCAACACAAGGTCGGGTTACCTCTGTAACTAGGTAACTACTACTCAAGCATGCCATCCCCCGGTCCTTGGGGACCTTTATCCGAGGTGCCTCTAAACCATAAAGCAACAACCACATAGTAAATGAGATTGAAGCCACCACATAGGTAAATATCTAGGCTTCATACCATGATACCACCTTTTACCAGAAGGGAATGACACACCCTAAAGGGCGCGACCCTTATAACCTTACCGCATCTTTCCTGTTTCGACCACTTCCAGGGTGTGAGGTCCTGATGCAGTCTCGTCCACAAAGCTACGCTTTATACAAAAGCCATGCTTTGATCCCAAATGATCAACAAATGATCATCAACACACAGCAGCACTCAGCATGCCACACTACCAAATTAGGAGTATATCACTGATAACCTTCAACTACATAACCTCTGAGCTCGTACGTCTCAGAAAAGGGTATTAAGCTAGGATAATAAATTCTCCACCACCAACAGATATGTATTTGAAAGAAATCTGCTTTATATCTCAAATCGTAGCGTCAGACATACAACCATACAAGTCTGTTCCGGGTTCGAACAGAACCGAAGGCACTTCGTCCAATAAAGGGAGAAGCCCTTGCAAATCCGGTTATTCACAATCTCGATCGGACTTCCCATCACTTAGGGAGAACTCTATACCGGAGCAACTCAGTGCAGATTCAATTGATAGGTTATCCTATCGTTCTCACAAATACCCGGTCTTCAACATCGGTTTCAAATGCAATCCATAACACCGTATCACTATTCGGAATGGCTTATATGGCACAAGGTCCTCTCCCGGCTAAACCGAATAACGAGTGCAATTTATAAAATATATGGATATGGGATTTCACTTAAGTCGCAACTTCAAAGAAAACCAAAACCTTTCTTCAAATGGTTAAACAAATTACCATTTCAAATCTTTTAAACAAAAGATTTATTTCACAAAGGTTCACCCAGTTTCACAAAGATCCATTTACGGATTTCAAAACAATTTCCATTTTAATTGGATTAACTCGTTAAATCTTTAAATTAAAGATTTAATTTATAGCTTTCAAACCGTTTCCATAACTTGGAAATCATTTTTCATTTCAAACTAGAAATCCTTTTAATTCGAATTGGAAGTTCATTTCTTATGTGAAAGCTTTTATTATTTGAAAACAAATAGTTTTCGTTTCGGAAGAATCCAATTTTATTTGCACGAGTTAAAGCCTTTGAATTAAATTCAAATTCCCCAAATCAGTACATTTAAAATGGTTTAACCCATATATAACCCGAATGACATCTTTAATCCTTAGTTTCAAATCGTAGGATTCAGTTTCAAATTTTAAATTTAAATTTAAATCAAATTATTTAAATTTCAAGGCGTAATCAAGTTATTCAAAAATAAATTTTATCTTTGAAATTCCTTTTCAAAACCTTTTAGTTTAATCTCAATCTATTTCCAAAACTATTTGGATTCAAAATTCAAATTCAAACTATTTCAAAAAATCTGTGACTTAACCAATTTCCACGTGCAATTCATATTTGTGTGTGTATAAGTGTGGTCTAGGGGGTTTTACACAATAGTGCAACATCATCAATCATCACATCACATATTTAAGCACATCAATATTGATAAGCGGTATAATTTACAACGCTTATCGTTCATTCACAGATTCACAGATAATATACAAATGTATCACAAATAAATGAATAAATTATACACAACTCAATCCACAAAACAAAATATCACAGATCAGATAGGACAATCAATTCAAGGCATCTCATACAATACAATCATTCATAAGTAAGGTCAAGCATTCAATAATCATTTATAAGCAGGATTAATTAATTGTTTTATCCTAATTAACTTAATTTATTTCCAATTAAATTAATTGCTTATGAATTAATTATCCAATCCTGATTTATCAATTACAAATCATTTGACATAAATTAATTTATCAAAAACTTTAATTAATTATTCTTAATTAATCATATTAATTAAATTAACCTATAAACCAATTACATAATTAATTAACCCATTAATTAATTATTTTAAGAAATTAACCCTTTAATTACTTACCATAAAGTAATTACACTTACACAATCTCATAAATGATTATCATTAAATTAATCTAATCTAATTAATTGTTAAGATTAATCACATTAATTAATTATTTAAATAATCTTAGTTAACGACCTTCACTAACTAATAACAATTCTTTAATTACTTTCCTAATTAATCTCCAATTATAAATTAATCTAAATCATTAATTTACAAATTAAATAAATAAGTCATTCCTTAATTATCTAATTCATTAAATCATTTTAATACCTTAATTATCTCTAAGGTAATCCATTTCTTTATTAATAACTTCATTAATATTAAAGTGTATTTAAAACATTACACTTCTAAATTTAGATTCAAATTTCATTTTGAATTTAAGATTCAAAATGATTATATATTTCAACACTAACCAAATTTAAATATCAACTTATAAACCTATATAAGAAAAGTTCTAACTAAATTACTTATATTTTTATTTAAAATTTAGGCTTTAAAATACATTACATTTTAACTTGCAGATTCAAGTTAAAACAAATTATTTAACTTTTCATTAAAAATCCTTTTTATGAAAGAACTTTATCAGAATCCAATTCAACTATTTATTTGAAATAAATTACTTTAAAAAGCTATTTGATTTAAACTTGTTTAAAACATTCAGCTTTAAAAACTGATTTAAATCACAGATTTGAATTCAAGAAACTTGAATCCATATCTCAACATTTGATTAAACTTGGCTTTAAAACTTTCAAAACTTTGATTTAAACTTGCTTTTAAAACCTTGATTTTTAAATTCTTGATTTAAAATCCAAATTCATTTTAAATACAAATTTTAAACTGGTTTCAAACCTTTATTTTAAAACTCGCTTTACACCTTTAAATTCATTTTAAGTTTAAAAACTCAAACACTATTAGGTTTGTAAACAAAAACTTGTAGAAAACAATTTTCTCGAGCCAAGCAAAAAAAAAGACTTCGAGTTAAAACGAAAATCCTTTGAGTAAAATACTCGAGACAAACTCGAGTTCCACCTGCATATTCCCAAATATCAACTCCAGATCACTAGAACAGCTGCCCCGTGCACGTGCACAGCTCCGATGATCTTCTTCGGTCGACGCTGCATTATCGAGCAAGTCGACGATCACCTACGTGTTAATCTCCGACCACCCGAAACTCCATCATCACTCGAAATTAAAATCGAGTTAAACCCAACCTGGAAACAACGAGACCCACCACAACCAAAATCTGTCATCGCCTCGACCTTGAAGCTTCGACCACCAGAAAGTCAGAACCTCCGGCCATCCACTCATCGACACTTCCTCTTTCACCTCCCAAAACCTCGTAACGCTCGATCAACTCCGGACGACGAATGAAGCCAAAAACATAACCACGACAAAACTAGGTCAAAAAAACTTAAAATGCTCGCCGCCGCCACCACATTCATCAGACCACCATCCCAATGTTTTTCATGCAACCACCGTTCATCCCTCCATCGCTAGCCAAAACCCCGACCTCAACACATCAGAGGATCACTAGAAATCACCAAAATAAAGAAATTTATACAAACTCGAGCTGCTCTTTCGTTCCCCATCTAAAAATTATGATTTTTACTTTAAAATTCATGTTAAAGTATAAGGATTCCATTCACATACCTGAGATCGTAAATTAAAATGTTTATATTTTGACTAATTTAGAGATTTGCTCAGATTTCTGGATCTCCAGAGTTATTAACAGGATGTTTTAACTTAAATTGATTTTTAAACTTATATATATATATACTATAACAAACAAACTTTATTTTCATCTTAAGTCCAAAAAGTCAGTAGATCAAGAGGAATTGATTTTCAAACTGAAAACTGCTACTTGAACAGGGAACAGGGTATAGCTTTGCACATATATACATCCATTACTCATATATGCTCAGAGAAACATACATATATACAAACATACTTATCACAGATATACTTGCAACAGAATCGTATTTTAAAATTTTAAAAAGTCATGTTACTCACATTGTTTTCTAGAATGAATAGAGCCTCTTCCTTTTTTTTCTTCTTGAAACAGGCTTTGAAACTGTTATATGAAGTCTCCTTTTTGATCTCTGGTTTTAATGAATTCATGTTGTTGTTTAAAGTTGAATTTTGTTTAAATTTTAAATAGCATTTAATTCAGATGCTACTCAGTTTTGAAGGAACGAACTGAAATTAGAGAGTGGATATATAGGAAGGTTTACAGGTGATATTATTCTTGTTTGTACAAAAGGTCAGAGATTTTTTTCTTGTTTTATGTTGACTAAAGATTTTTTCTAAGCTAAGCAAGATTTCGGCTGATTTGTTGTACTTTGTGGCTGATAAGATAAAATGTGTGCTAAGATATTCAAGCATTAATTACCTTTGTTTGTTTGTACATAGATACTTAGATTTTTTTTTGTTCATACTTGAATATATCAGTGTCTTCCTTTGCAAGCCTACATACTTGAATGTATATATCTTTATTTCTTTTGCAATACTTTCATTTTTTTTGTCTTACTTTACTTTTGCATTCCTATATGTGTATATAGATATTTAGCTTTTAAAGAAATTGTTTTTAAAACTTAATTATACTTTAATAAAAATAAACATACATATGATATATTATAAAATATAGAATTTAACTTTAAACATCTTTGAAAATTATTTCATATCAATTTCAAAATATAACTTTAAAAAAGTTCATTTGTATAAATAAAGGCACATCTAATTTAATCATATCCAAAACCCAAATACAAATTTATTTTCTAAGATATTTAAATTTACATCCCAATTTCAAATTCTATTTTCAATCTATTTTATATACATATTTATTTTCAAATATCCAAATTAATTCTCAATTAATTCTTAATTTAACTAGAATCTTATATTAATTACCAATTAATTTCACCATTTTTATTCAAAAATTAAATTAGTTATCAATTTAAACTTAGTAAAAATCTAGGATCGTTACAGATTCCCCCCTTAAGAAATTTCGTCCTTGAAATTTGCCAGGGAGATAACAACGATGGATAGATACACAAAGATATAGAAACAGTTTTCTAGGTCAAACTGGATATCTATTCTGTATTTGGCTTACCAAATCAGAATATCGACAATATGAGAACAAACTCATACAATACGATACAGGCCACTTGGGTCACCAGTCTACGAATATGCAGGGGCACTGGTTAGTTCGAAGGGCAAGTAACCACTCGTAGAATATATCGGACCCCAGAGAAGAGATAGACAGATTCAATCTCCACAATTTCCTAAACACTAGATATGGATTCTAAATTCAAGTCGGAATATCTCAAAGTATATATAACTTGTCCCTCTTCGGACTTCGATCTACACAAGAAATTACAATAGAATTTCAAATTTGGTTTTAAACGAAATCGTTTTATTGGTACAATTCAAATTTAGCCTTATATTCTATTAATCAATTTAACTCAATTTAAAATTTCCAATTTATTTAAAGTTTCCAATTTCAAATTCATTAAAGTTTAAATCGAAAAGCTTATAAGAAACTAATGAAGATACGAAGTAAGGATTTTCTATAATGATTCGTAGGGTCACCATCACACTGAAACTTCTTCTGGAGCTGCTACGAAGCAATCAAAAGAATTTGGAATCGAATCAAAGGAGTTTGATAGAGAAAGTTGTTTCCACTGTTGCAGGGTATTGACCATTTATAGTGGTACTCCCCTGTCCCCTATCTCGTCCTCTTCTTGCCCTTATACTTACTATCAGTGGATAGTAAGAGAATTTACTGAGGCATACAGATGGATATCTTAGGGATATACTCATTCTAGGGTATACTTCACCCTATCTCTAATGACCCTATCTCTAATGACCCTATCTCTAATGAGTTACTTAATGTGTTATACTCCTGAGCTAAAGTTTTAACCTTCAGCTCTGATACCAAATGTAAAGATCTAGGCTTTTCAACCATCGACAGCGGCAAATCTCGACTGGTAGGCTTTTCAACCAACCCAGCCCTGCCGTGGCTTACAATGGTACCCTGCCCTTGCTTTTACGGCCAGCCTTTCAACTGTCACAGCATACGCCAAACCAACCCCTTAAAGAGGATGTGTGGGGGTAAGAGTCTCCCGTTCGCCACCTAACGCAAAGCGAGAACCCCCCATCACATTTTATCTAGATAAACAAGGTCAGTCATGGGACTGGTATGAGTAACAAAAACAGGTTATCTTTTAAAACAAACAACAAAAGAGTTTAAATAAACCCGCAATGCTTTTTAGAAAATGAAACTACCATAAGGCCTCCCACCACACACAAAATGCAAACGCAGAATTGGAGAAGATTTCTCCTTATGATAGTCAAACATGCTTGATACGCAAATTCTTTTCAATATTACTACTAGTGCATAGTGCAGAAAACATTTCGAAAGTATAATATTAATCTTAGCCAGCATACAACCATTACTGTATGCCTACTATAACTACCATGTTCAATAGCAGGTTACCGCCACATTCCATGGCAGGTTATACAACTAAAACCGTACATGACGCGTATTGTTTTGTTTGGATTTTCAACAAATGGTCAGGCTAAGGAACTTCCTACTGTCCATGGTTACGCCTCTGGCGGGATGTCCCGAGAACCTAACCGGATCTCTGCTAACACAAGGCTGGGTTACCACTGTAACTAGGTAACTACTACTCGAGCATGCCATCACCCGGTCCTTTGGGACCTTTATCCGAGGCGCCTCTAAACCACAAAGCAACAACCACAAAGTAAATGAGATTGAAGCCACCACATAGGTAAATATCTGGGCTCCATACCATGATACCACCCTTTACCAGAAGGGAATGACACACCCTAAAGGGCGCGACCCTCATAAACTTGCCGCATCTTTCCTGTTTCGATCATTTCCGGGGTGTGAGGTCCTGATGCAGTCTCGTCCACAAAGCTACGCTTTATACAAAAGCCATGCTTTGATCACAAATGATCAACAAATGATCATCGACACACAGCAGCACTCACCATGCCACACTACCAAATTGAGAGTATATCACTAATAACCTTCAATTACATAACCTCTGAGCTCGTACGTCTCAGAGAAGGGTGTTAAGCTAAGAGAATAAATTCTCCGTCACCAACAGATATGTATTTGAAAGAAATCTGCTTTATATCTCAAAGCATAGTGTCAGACATACAACCATACAAGTCTGTTCCGGGTTCGAACAGAACCGAAGGCACTTCGTCCAATAAAGGGAGAAGCCCTTGCAAATCCGGGTATTCACAATCCCGATCGGACTTCCCATCACTTAGGGAGAACTCTATATCGGAGCAACTCAGCGCAGAGTCAATCGATAGGTTATCCTATCGTTCTCACAAATACCCGGTCTTCAACACCGGTCTTCAAATGCAATTCATAACGTCGTATCACTATTCAGAATGGGTTATATGACACAAGGTCCTCTCCCGGCTAAACCGAATAATGAGCGCAATCTATAAAATATATGGATATGGGATTTCAGTTAAGTCACAACTTCAAAGAAAACCAAAACATTTCTTCAAATGGTTAAACAAATTACCATTTCAAATCTTTTAAACAAAAGATTTATTTCACAAAGGTTCACCCAGTTTCACAAAGATACATTTACAGATTTCAAAACAATTTCCATTTCAATTGGATTAACTCATTAAATCTTTGAATTAAAGATTTAATTTATAGCTTTCAAACTGTTTCCATAATTTGGAAATCATTTTCATTTCAAACTAGAAATCCTTTTAATACGAATTGGAAGTTCATTTCTTATGCGGAAGCTTTTATTATTTGAAAACAAATAGTTTTCGTTTCGGAAGAATGCAATTTTATTTGCACGAGTTAAAGCCTTTGAATTAAATTCAAATTCCCCAAATCAATACATTTAAAATGGTTTAACCCATATATAACCTGAATGACATCTTTAATCCTTAGTTTCAAATCATAGGATTCAGTTTCAAATTTTGAATTTAAATTTAATCAATTTATTTAAACTTCAAGGCGTAATCAAGTTATTCAAAAATAAATTTTATCTTTGAAATTCCTTTTCAAATTTTTTTTAGTTTAATCTCAATCTATTTCCAAAACTATTTGGATTCAAAATTCAAATTCAAACTATTTCAAAAAATCTATGACTTGACCAATTTCCACGTGCAATCCATATTTGTGTGTGTATAAGTGTGGTCCAGGGGGTTTTACACAATAGTGCAACATCATCAATCATCACATCACATATTTAAGCACATCAATATTGATAAGCGGTATGATTTATAACGCTTATCGTTCATTCACAAATTCACAAATAATATACAAATGTATCACAAATAAATGAATAAATTATACACAGCTCAATCCACAAAACAAAATATCACAGATCAGATAGGACAATCAATTCAAAGCATCTCATACAATACAATCATTCATAAGTAAGGTCAAGCATTCAATAATCAGTTATAAGCAAGATTAATTAATTGTTTAATCCTAATTAATTCAATTTATTTCCAATTAAATTAATTACTTATGAATTAATTATCCAATCCTGATTTATTAATTACAAATCATTTGATATAAATTAATTTATCAAACACTTTAATTAATTATTCTTAATTAATAAATTATTCTTAATTAATCATATTAATTAAATTAACCTCTAAACCAATTACATAATTAATTAACCCCTTAACTAATTATTTTAAGAAATTAATCCTTTAATTACTTACCATAAAGTAATTACACTTACACAATCTCATAAATGATTATCATCAAATTAATTCAATCTAATTAATTGTTAAAATTGATCACATTAATTAATTATTTAAATAATCTTAGTTAACGACCTTCATTGACTAATAACAATTCTTTACTTACTTTCCTAATTAATCTAAATCATTAATTTATAAATTAAATAAATAAGTCATTCTTTAATTATCTTATTCATTAAATCATTTTAATACCTTAATTGTCTCTAAGGCAATCCATTTCTTTATTAATGACTTCATTAATATTAAAGTGTATTTAAAACATTACACTCCTAAATTTAGATTCAAATTTCATTTTGAATTTAAGATTCAAAATGATTATATATTTTAACACTAACCAAATTTAAATATCAACTTATAAACCTATATAAAAAAGTTCTAACTAAATTACTTAAATTTTTATTTAAAATTTAAGCTTTAAAATACATTACATTTTAACTTGCAAATTCAAGTTAAAACAAATTATTTAACTTTTCATTAAAAATCCTTTTTATAAAAGAACTTTATCAAAATCCAATTCAAGTGTTTATTTGAAAACAAATTACTTTAAAACGCTTTTTGATTTAAACTTGTTTAAAACATTCAGATTTAAAAACTGATTTAAATCACAGATTTGATTTCAAGAAACTTGAATTCATATCTAAACATTTGATTAAACCTGGCTTTAAAACTTTGATTCAAAACTTTGATTTAAACTTGCTTTTAAAACCTTGATTTTTAAATTCTTGATTTAAAATCCAAATTCATTTTAAATACAAATTTTAAACTGGTTTCAAACCTTCATTTTAAAACTTACTTTACACCTTTAAATTCAGTTTAAGTTTAAAAACTCAAACACTGTCAGGTTTGTAAACAAAAACCTATAGAAAACAATTTTCTCGAGCCAAGCAAAAAAAAAGACTTCGAGTCAAAACGAAAATCCTTCGAGTAAAATAATCGAGTAACTCGAGACAAACTCGAGTTCCACCTGCATATTCCCAAATATCAACTCCAGATCACTAGAACGGCTGCCCCGTGCACGTGCACAGCTCCGATGATCTTCTCAGGTCGACGCTGCATCATCGAGCAAGTCGACGATCACCTACGAGTTAATCTTCGACCACCCGAAACTCCATCATCACTCGAAATTAAAATCGAGTTAAACCCAACCTGGAAACAACGAGACCCACCACAACCAAAACCTGTCATCGCCTCGACCATGAAGCTTCGACCACCAGAAAGTCAGAACCTCCGGCCATCCACTCGTCGACACTTCCTTTTCCACCTCCCAAAACCTAGCAACGCTCGATCAACTCCGGACGGCGAACGAAGCCAAAAACATAACCACGACAAAACTAGGTCAAAAAAACTTAAATGCTCGCCGCCACGTTCATCAGACCACCGTCCCAATGTTTTTCCTGCAACCACCGTTCATCCCTCCATCGCCAGCCAAAACCCCGACCTCAACAAATCAGAGGATCACCAGAAATCACCAAAATAAAGAAATTTATACAAAATCAAACTGCTCTTTCGTTCCCCATTTAAAAATTATGATTTTTACTTTAAAATTCTTGTTAAAATATAAGGATTCCATTCACATACCTGAGATCGTAAATTAAAATGTTTATATTTTGACTAATTTAGAGATTTACTCAGATTTTTGGATTTCCAGAGTTATTAACAAGATGTTTTAACTTAAATTGATTTTTAACTTATATATATACCATAACAAACAAACTTTATTTTCATCTTAAGTCCAAAAAGTCAGTAGATCAAGAGGAATTGATTTTCAAACTCAAAACTGCTACTTGAACCGGGAACAGGGTATAGCTTTGCACACATATACATCCATTACTCATATGTGCTCAGAGAAACATACCAATATACAAACATACTTATCACAGATATACTTGCAACAGAATCGTATTTTAAAATTTTAAAAAGTCATGTTACTCACATTGTTTTCCAGAACGAACAGAGCCTCTTCCTCTTTTTTTCTTGAAACAGGCTTTGAAACTGTTAACTGAAGTCTCCATTTTGATCTCTGGTTTTAATGAATTCATGTTGTTGTTTAAAGTTGAATTTTTTTAAATTTTAAATAGCATTTACTTCAGATGCTACTCGGTTTTGAAGGAACGAACTGAAATGAGGGAGTGGATATATAGGAAAAGGTTTACAGGTGATGTTATTCTTGTTTGTACAAAAGGTCAGAGATTTTTTTTCTTCTTGTTTTATGTTGACTAAAGATTTTTTCTAAGCTAAGCAAGATTTCGGCTGAGTTGTTGTACTTTGTGGCTGATAAGATAAAATGTGTGCTAAGATATTCAAGCATTAATTACCTTTGTTTGTTTGTACATAGATACTTAGATTTTTTGTTTGTTTGTTCTACTTGAATATATTAGTGTCTTCCTTTGCAAGCCTACATACTTGAATGTATATATCTTTATTTCTTTTGCAATACTTTCATATTTTTTTGTCTTTGCATTCCTATATGTGTATATATATATATATTTAGCTTTTAAAGAATTTTTTTTAAAAACTTAGTTATACTTTAATAAAATAAACACACGTATGATATATTATAAAATATAGAATTTAACTTTGAACATCCTTTGAAAATTATTTTATATCAATTTCAAAATATAACTTTCAAAAAATTCATTTGTATAAATAAAGGCACATCTAATTTAATCATATCCAAAATCCAAATACAAATTTATTTTCTAAGATATTTAAATTTACATCCCAATTTTAAATTCTATTTTCAATCTATTTTATATACATATTTATTTTCAAATATCCAAATTAATTCTCAATTAATTCATAATTTAACTAGAATCTTATATTAATTACCAATTAATTTCACCATTTTTATTTAAAAATTAAATTATTATCAATTTAAACTTAGTAAAAATGTGGGATCGTTACACATCCTCTAAATTTGATAATCCTGAAGTCAAAACATACATAGCCGGAAAAATCGTCAAAAACGGACCGTTCGGAAGCCGTGGCCACTACTTGGAACACGTTCGAAGCAGCACCACCAGTCCACCTAGACCGGTCACCAGTCACGGCCTGGAATGTGTTCTATGTCGTGCCGTGTTGCACTATTTTGATATAATTATGATGGTCCATTTGCTCATTTTCGAAAAGTCTAATCTTGTTTTAGAGACCTTTGTTACATGAAAAAACCACTTTATATTGCTTTGTCAATCATACTCTTTGAGTTCATGAATTTGTAAAGGAAAATTTATTTTTGTTTGGCAAACAGTTTTCTAACCTATGTATATTTAGAAAGTTCATGTACATATAGCTGTAATTACAAAGTGGTTTTGAAGCAAGTTTTATATAACAATAGATATGGAGTGACATGCTTTCTACTATATATATGTATACACTAAACCTTAAAAAGTAATTATGAAGAAAAGTTCATAGTTTGAAATACAAATTTATCAATGCTTTCCATTTATTTAATATTAGTGTTTTTAAATAAATATTTCAAAATGGATTTCAAAGCAAAGCTATTTTATTATAAAACACACTATCCCACTTAGATGAGAAATTGAATTAAACGGTCCAATAAAACAAGTGGTATCAAACGATTGAGTTTATTTCACTAGTTAATTCGTGGACTTGGTCAAATAAATATTTATTTGTATAAGTGGAATTTACTAGCTTTTAGTAATCATTTGAGCGTCGTTAAGTGGTTATGAGACATTAATCTATGCTATTATGATTACTAATTGAAAGTGGATAACACTTATCTGTTTGTCGAGTTTTCAGACTTGATCTTGGGTAAATCTGTTTAGGTGGATTAAATGGGTTTTCAGGCTCATCTTATGATGCTTGTTTTCAAGCGAGTTTTAATTTGCGAAGTACAACCTCTTGTGTTGACATGCAAAGTATGTTCCCTTGTGTTGATTGCATATATTATTTGATCTTCTATGCACTTATTATAGTGGTTGTTTTGACTTTGATGAATGTTGTAAATGAGCATAAACCTAACTATAAACCATGAATATAGTATTATTTGTTAGTAAAGTATAATTTATGGATATTTATCCTTGTCATTTATGCAAGCATATTATATCGGTATCTCACATTTTGTGATAATTAGAGATAGTCCGACCCGTGTGTTATTTTAATGCTTAGGTCAGACCGAGACTTGACAGGTAAATGGACTTAGTGACCTTGGATGTGAGCTAGTTTAAGAAGTCTTATTAGGTGTTGTTTATATTTTTTATGTACCATTTGCTTCTATCTTTATGCTAGTTCTATGCTTGTATGAGTTATAGACTTTTGTAGTTATGTATATTTGAAACTTGTTAGTGTTTATATATGTGTATCTAATTAAATGTGTGTCTAGTATTTTCTTTCGTAGACTCATACTTTTGAAGGATAATAATGTATATTTTTTCCGTTGCGATGTTTGACTCTATGTTGTATATTATGTTATGTATTGTTCTAAACTATATTAAATTTCTGTATTATTGTTTTGGTCTGGATCGGCTATATCTAATTACCACTTATAAGAAAGGGAAAGAAAAATATAATCACATTATTCGATGTATTCGACACTCATCCAAAGTTATTTTACAGATGGTTGCTCCTAACTAGCCTTATTCTGCGTATTACTCGATAATATTACTTGTAATATTCTTGAGTAATATATGAATATAAAGGTAGGGCGTTATAGTATTCCAATCATATCATTCAATCCCTACCATATATTAATGCAATTCATAACTACAGCAAGGCATACGAAAAAGGATATAGCTACTTTAGATATAGGTGTGTGAGTTAATAGAATAACTCATCTTAATCGTACGTTTGCATCCATTGCTGAACTTATCATCGTTGTCGTTCCTGAAACCGCCTCAACCATGAAGATCGCCAGCCCTAGCTGTATTCCATTCTAGCCCTTCCAACAACGTCGAGCACCGTCGCCACAAGTCTTTTGCCATTTTCAATCGACCACATCGATCCTCCAACATTGTATACCTCTAGGTCGTGCTCGCCTCCACATCCACGCATCGACCCTGCCAGCATCACTTGAAATCGTGCGCGAGCTCCTAAACATTCCTAGCCGCCGTCCCCTGTTATCATCACCAGCCACGATGCCTTTATTCGCCTCCGGTTTGAGAGAATATGATTTTATTTTGTTTCTAATTTTCAATCTGAACGATTTCACTTTAGGAATAGGCTAGAAAAGAAACGAGCTAAGGGATTTGGGGAGTAAGCAAAGAGATGGGCTTTTGTTGTATGGACTTGGGCTGTAAATTAAATTGACAAATTTTTAGTTTTCTTTTTATCAATTATTCTATTTATCTAGAGAAATTTTCAATTATACTTAGAACTATTTACATTTAATTCTACAAAGTATATATATACACTTTTCAACCGCTGCACAATTTCATTCAATCCAACAGTTTCACTTCGCTCAATTATTCATCGAACTGATATGAATAAATTTATTCATCTTCGTCAATTTATCGATTTTAGTGAATATCGAATAGAGCTTCTTTTTATCTATTTCGATTTTACAAAATTATTTATACTTTTAAAATATTTCATATTTATGAACGCATTTCATTTGAATTTTAATATATTATCTAAAATGAAATTTATTAACTAATTCAATTATACTATAACAAAATCCTTTATTGAATAGACTTTAATTGAATGATAATTTGATTTCAAAAATAATAATCATCAAAATTTGAATTCAAACGCTTCAACTGTAATTGGGTTAATTTAATATTACAACTTTAAAACATGGTTGTCTCGCTTGAAGTGCCATAAATTACGTAAAAAACAGTAGAAATTGGGCTGGGTAGGTGGCTGAGTGGAGTATAATCAACAAGGGTCCAGTGTTCACCCAATCTTAATCCCTTTTGTCGATCATCTTCCTCCTGAAGCTTAGGGTTTATAACAGAAAACTCAGAAACCCGACAATAGAAGATAAAAAAATCAATTAGCCTCAAAATCCTTGATTTTTCAAGTCAGGTTTGCTGCTTCTGCTTCTTCCTATTCCTCTTATGTTGTTTTGTGCTGAATCGAGATGACGATGCTGAGCTAAATCTCTTTTGATTTTGTTTCAATTCGATGTTTAAATTGAAATCGCGATTCAGTATTGGACTTCCATATTTTCGTTCTGAAATAGGATCGTACATTTTACACGGGTTGTGATCCAAATTAACTGTTGGATTGGGAAGGCTGCGTTTCCTTAAAAATGGCGTTTTGGAACGTATGATCTCACGATTTTGGCAATCACTGGTTGTGGTATTAAAACTGGAGGAGAAAAACTTGCTATTTGTTTATGTTTTTATTTATTTATGATTTACTACTTCTTTACTATTAGACTAAACTCATATTATTTTCAAAAAGTATATACAACAAATTAAAGAAAATGGAAGAAATGATGATCCTTATCATCAGGATGATAAAGCAGCGGGGGAAGAAATTGCGAGTATAACAAACGTACAGCTACAAAGAAGAAGTGAATTAGAGAAATTACACTGAGATGCTTTGGAGTCAATTGAATTCTCTTGGGAATTAAACTTATTACTGTTCTATTGGTTTTCATTGAAAAGTGTATATATATTTAGTATATAAAAATTCATTAATGTTGTAATCCTTAGAGCATTGGTATAAATAGTTAAATACATGTACTACATTTTACATGGCCGGGTGACTCTTTTCGGTACTGTGTGATTGCTTTTTTTTTTTTCCAATCAAGGAGTATAAGAGTTCGTGTGTTACTACGATTTTTAACCAAATTTATCAGGCCATGTTGACTGTTTTATTTATTACCAGTTTTTCCATACAACAGATGCATGCTTCAACTTCTTCATGTTTAGAAGTATCTGTATTTATTTCACTTTGCAGTCATGTAGCATATGCAATATGCAATGGACTTTTTCCTTATGAAAACTGGATACTGTATGGAAACTGGGTAAAAAAAATCGACTTAAGTCATTAACAATTTAGCATATAATTGACAGTTTATTTGGTACGGTAAACAAAATTATTAGGATTGAGGGTTCTCAGACTTCATGGGTATGTTTTATTATTCGTTTTTTGAACGTCTCATCTGAAAACAAAGTTTGGATCTGAGCATTAAACTGTATAACTATATTGTTTCAATTGATTACATAGAAGACTTTTTTAGGGATTCAAGACTCATACAAGCATTACATAAGGAAACATCGGCAACTAAACAAACCAGGCTTGTAGCCAATAGTCAACTACCGCAAATCGCAACCTGGAAGTACTTATTTCCTGAGTTGATGAATAGGATTTGAATAACTTTAAAGGTCTAAAACTATATACATATGTTACAGATATCATGAGTATTTGTAATTTTCAGACACTTCAGTTTTATACTATGAATATGGATTATGCTATTCATCTTTGTATGGTAAAAGTTTGTGATGAAGCATGGGTAACTACGTTAGTATTGTTGATCCGTTGAACCATTCATAAAGGGATCAACTGGATTAGATTATAGTTAATTTGAACGGAAGAGGTCAATTTCAATTCAACATGTTTATGACTAACCCCAACCCATCCGATGGTTCTACCTATGACCATTTGCTTGTGTGCGAAGCACGGGTGTCAACATAGTCTGAAAAATTTCAGGATTTCATTGGCAATAAATATCATTACAAGTTTCTATTAACCTAAGCCTTTGATTTTGGTTGTAGGCGATCGAGCTGCTCAGCAAACCCTGCCGTTCATTGTAAATTCAAGGTGGATTCAGCTTTCAAGTGAAAAAATTATTTAAGATGGTAACTTTATTGCTTGATTGGCTCTTTTTGTAGTTTTTCCCTTCTGGGTTTACTCAAAATATGCGTGCGACTTTAACTTTGATCTTCTCTAGTATTTTTAGATTGTACCCGAGTGGCTCATGTAATTTAGATATCTTCGCATTTAAGCATTAGGTTGTATTAATTTTTTGTTGAAATTTGGTTGACGCCTTACTTTTAAATTTGGTATGTGAAATGCCCTTTTCATAAATATGTTTTAAATTGCACTTCTATTTTTAATTTCGGTAAAAAGAGTTTCGTTTTTTTATGAAAAGTAACTTTGAATATTAATAATTGCATGTTTCTATGATCAAAACAGATTTTGTTGATTTTTTTTTTGAAAAAACACAAATTTCTGCATGTTTCTACGCAAATATCTGCAGGATTCTCCGCAGATATCTTAAAACTTAAAAGTAGAGATGTTTTAAACTTGTTTTTGAGGAGGTGTGGCTTTTTATTTTGAAGCTTAAAAGAGTATGTTTTTACGAAAATTTTCTAACTTTTTTGTCAACCTGGTTATGTAGTTTAACTTGCAAGGTGTTAACCATAAAAAGAGACGATTTTCAACTTTTCTAGTTATCCTATATAATTGTTAGAGAACCATTTTCCATAATAAAAGTGCTTGGCAATATCAGTAGCGGTATCTTAATATTTATGTCATATCAATTGTTCCATATGTAATACTTCAATGCATTCCCTAATGCGTGTGTGCATTCTTGGTAAACACATCCACGCTCATAGAGGTTGACATGTAGCATGTGGCTAGAACAGTTAAGCCTTGAAACACCAGTTTGGTCTAGCTCATGTAGCATAAAGAACATCATTTATTGTCAAAAAAACAATCAAGAATATGAAGTGTTCCCTTATTGTTATCTGTCATCCATTGCTGTTATTTTTCTGTGGTATAGTTCTCTACATATTGTTAGGTGTAACAAAAAAGAAGATTTTTTATGTCTACAATATATTCTAATAGCCTGGAAATCTTTTTTCTTTTTAAAAAAATTGACCGTTGAAAGAGAAAATATTTCTACTATTTTGTAATTATGGTCCTCCCTTTTTGCATTTTTTATTTATCAAGAAACAAAGTTAATTCATTACCGCTACGTGTTACAGTGGAGTCGCAAGAGCAAGAAATTAGGATGGGAAGTCATGGGATTTGATATGCACACTTGTTTGTCTATAATCATAGAGCTGTATTGAGGTTGGCACATATTCATATTTTTCTCGTGGTTCAGGATTGAAAACCTAATTAGCTTCATTAGTGTCAAAAGTTTAAAATTTCACAATTTGAATCGTATTTGAAATCAAATTGCTACCGTTACGATTTGGTTAACAAATTCTGATTCAAAACTGAATTAAAATCCCTAATGAGAACTACAAACCTTGTTGAAATAGAAAATATCAAGATGTTTGTTTACTTGAATATACAGTTCAAATATCATTGCTTTCTATAAAAATAGACAAGGATGAAACAAGGTAGAAAATCAAGTTTTAGGTTTACATGTGGAAACTCAAGCATCAAACTTAAAGCATTATTATGGAAAGAAGAATCGATGCTTTTACATACTTAACTGTTGTTTAACCATCTATTTAGAGAAAAAAATAGCATACAATCATGTATATGCAATAAAATATAATTCATTTGGAACTATGACTTATGATGTAAATCCAATATTAATTTAAAATTTGAACTTATGTTTTACAATTTAAACACTATTACGAAAAACCTTGTTTATAAAATAATGACTTCATTTCATTTTTTACATGTTTGTCATCCTTACCTTTATTTGGGTTCACAGTCCCGACGAAAATTAAGATTATGCAAATCTTGTACGAATGGTTGATGTGTCTCGAATTCGAGACCGTAAAACATCCACTTGTATCCATTTGATTCGCACCAAGACACAAAATCAAAACAAGAAAAAAAATGTGAAATTGTATGCACTCATATTGTTCAATGTTCTTGTATTGTACATCCATAGTTATTAATGTGCACGACGCAAAAAAACACAAAGCTTTCTTGGAGCCTCGGCGCATGGCGCGACAAATTATGAACATCTTTTTAATTTACTGTGCATGTTTGATTTTTTTATAAATTTGATATACATAACAATTAATTTTAAAAGTTCGATATACGTTGTATTTTTTTACTAAAACCATGGTTCAAGGTTTCGGCTGGAACCCCTCGATTCCGGCCACCTCGGTTCGGTTCCGGTAACAAACAGTTAAAAAAATAAAAAAAAGACGACGAAGAAGAAAAATCAATAAATTACCTACCCGGAATCGAGAGTCGAGATGCAAATTCAAGTGAGTATTGTCGCCGTCGATTTCATAGCACAAAGCAACAATTGTCGTCGTCATCGATTTTACTGTCATCATCAGTTTTAGAGTCGTAGAGATTCGAGGATTGAGATGCAAATCCAACGTGAGCATCTCATTAGATTTTACCGTCGTCGTTTATTTTACTGTCTCCTTTTTGATTTTGCAGTTTGCCCTAGAGACGAAGAAGCGGTTTTGTAAACTAAATGTTGAAGCGAAAGCCTTAGAAAGATGCAGTTTTGTAATTAAAGGCTGAAGTGAAAACATGCTAATTAAAAATAGATTTTGGGCTGGGCTTTGAAATCAAACCGAACATCATTTTATTTTATTTAATTAAGACTGAATATAATGGCATAAATTGGGCTGGACTAATTTATTTAATTTAATTTAGTATAATTCTAATTTTAAATTAATTTTTTTATAGTTAAGTATAAAAATATTAAGTTAGATTATATTTTATATTTTATTTACCGTTACATTTTCATTAACAAACCATTGAAAATCGAAAGCAGAACCGAAACCGAAACCAAAACCGAAACTTCCGAAATCATCCGAAACTAAGAAAATTTCAAAAGAACGAAACCGAGACCGAGTTTTCAAACCTTGACTAAAACATATGCAATTTAGATTTTTTTTAGACATTTCGTAAAAAATATTATCAAATATATATAACATCACAAGCTTAATATTTCAAGATTATTAGTTTTCAATAGCCAAAATTCAAGATAATAGTACATATCACTGATAAAATAAAAATTTGAATTTGATTAAAAAATCATATTTTTAAATCAATACTGCATCAGTAGATTCATAAGCTTCATGTTCCTTATTTTTCTCATATTGATTAACAATTTATTTAGTGCGAACGTAATAGGAACATACAGTTCTAGTTCATTGGAGATTAATTTGAAAAAAGCATCATTTGAGATTATGTGTTCAGTGCAACAATAATCAGAAAGATAGTTCGAAGTTCGTTCAAGGTTAATTGAGAGAATGCGACCATTCAAGGTTATTCATTGGGTGCAAGAGTGGTAATTATACTCGAGGTTCAATCTGGATCGGGTCGGATCCGATTGAGTGATAACACTAAAAATACGTATATGTTCTCGCTTTTTTACATAATCTTTCAAACCAGATCGGTTTTCATTTTATTTTCATCAATAAAACCCGACCTACGACATATCGGGTTCAACGTCGGGTTCGGATCTGTTTGATTCGAATTTACAGATCTTGGTTCTAATTGCTTTTCATAGTTCGGTACGACAATAATATAAATAGTTCAAAGTTTTTTGAAGATTAGTTTGAAATGTAATCACATCATTGAATAAAAATGTAAAGGCCCGTAAATCCGTACCCCTTGAATCGATCATAATTCATATCAATTCGACTCAAATTGAACGGAAAATTACAAATCTTTTAGCGTGAAGAAGAAAAACGGTAGGAGGAAATAAAACAACATCAGAGTCTTACAATCGCAGCGGAACAAAATATAATATATAACAACATATTTTTAATGCAAGAACTGTGTTGTTAATATACATACTATTATCAGAGTACAATATACAACAATCAATCTGGACAGTTTACCAACTTGTCCTCATACAGTGGAAATATAAATCAAGTACGAAGATACGTCTCTACTCCTCCAGCTCGCCTCCTGAGCCCCATAGCATTCTATCATGAATCTGTAATACTCGGTCTGTCCTGAACATTATAATAAAATAACATCCGAGTCAATCTGGAAAACCAGCGTGAGGAAACACACTCAATTTGAATTATTAAAGTTATCGAAATCCTTTGAAAACAAAGGTATCTCATAAGACCGCGTCACACATAAACACGACGGGTTTTTATCTTACAATAACCAAAACTTTTTACAGAAAATTCAGTAATATATTATAATAGTGTCTAAATACAAATACTTATTCAAATGGCTGAAATTGTTACATTAATTAAATTCCAGCATAGTAGGCTCTACAAACAAAGTCGTAAGCTTGTATTGGAGAATGGATTCCAATGAATGACTGGGCCACTGAGGTACCGCCCATCATAGTACACCTCTAGGATATGTACCGAGGACCTCGTCGAGATCCCCTGCTACACAAGACCAGCCTATCCTTATCCTGGATAAACCGAATATGTTATCACCCCGGGTGTTCCCATCCTTATCATCGAGCTCTCCTTCTTTCATGCACAACCATATCCATAATAAATAGGTTTCCGAGGACATATAGAAAAGTGAACATACTCTAATTGGATGCGATCTACTTAGCCTTGCTGCATCTCCCCTGTTTTAGTCGTTCCCGGTTGATGAGGCTCGAGACTAAGCGTTACTTTCAAGAAACATTTTACTTAGAATGTTTATCGTCATCCAATGACGATGTTCTGATAGTATTCGTCCATATAAGTTGTCCGGGGTCTGGACAAACCGAATCACCGTTTTCATCATCTTCACGGCATTCATTCATAACGTTCAAAATAGATCGAAGTGGTTTTCGGATAATTAAATCCGATCTCGATCTCTTTGAAATGATTAATAAAATTGGCCAATATTGATAGTCGATTATTTAACGATCAACAAAACATCCATAAGCAGACACTATGTCTTATTTTATAATTATTCAAACATTTGTTTCAAAATATCTTTACTGAGATATATATTCAAATCCCTTTTCATATTCCAGTATTTGAAACCCTTTCAAATACTTAAATCCATAACAGGATATTCTCAAACCATCTCAACACTTAGAAATATTTTCAAATCTCCATTTTTATACTTAGGAAAATATTATAAGTCTTATTTTCCAGAAATCTGTCAATATTAACGCTTCAGAGAATTATTTCGTAACTTATTCCAAATTCTCCGGAATCACAAATAGATTTCCTCTCCTTAAAATCATAGCCTTTTATAAGCCCTTTTTTTTCCGAATCTTGAAAGAATTTATAAAATAAAATTTTCAATCACTTTAAAACTCTATACACACACACACACAATAGGTATTTTAAAAATTTATAATTTATTTTTAAAAAATGTTCAAGTAATTATTTAAAATATAAAAAACATTTTTATAAAATTAATAACTCATTTTTGGATAACGTATAAATTTTCAAAGCTGATTTCTTTAAAAGTTACCATCACATCACTTCCATTCCAATTTCCTTAACCATTTCCACTTTTCAAAATAGCATCTACTATTTTCTCACCCTATTTACATATTTTAATATAAATCACCATAAGAATTTATTTTTCAATATATCTACTGATATCGCTTAACTTATTTATAAACATCGTTTATAAATTTTTATACTCCTTTGAGTTTTACTTGTTTATAGAAACATTCTCGTTTATAAAATTTCATTTTTTATAAATCCATTACCTTAATAGTTCCGGAATATCATTTATAAATTCTCTTATATAATTCATTTTTTAAAATCTTTATTTAAAAATTCACAATAGTTAAGTATAACCCAAAATCAATAATTTTTCTAACTCAGTTTCCTTAAAATAATTTCCAACTCCAATACAAATATTTCTATATCAAAAGTTTCCTTTTATCCCTTAAATTTTAGAAATATATTTATGGTATTTAAATTATCAAAATTCAGGCCAGCGTTACAATAACATTCAATAATTTTGATCACTACAATAATCTATAATAGATTATCTACATATGAAAAATAAACAATATATACAAGGAATCCATTTGGATCCCTCCAACCTGTTTTCCTGCATCCACATATGTTAATACAACATAAAAAGAATATCAATCCCACTTCAAGGAGGATATCGCTGTATATAGGGTCATTCGCTATTATGCGGGGCGCATAGGGTCTCATCCGCCATGATGTGCGAGAATATCACTCCAAATACTAGTACATATACTACTATATATATAATATATCATTCAACAGATAATACTTAATAAATCAACCAAACCCATATTTAATTTTAACTAAAATTAAATTTGGTAATCCAAATAAGAGAATTTTCCACCTTGATTTTTTTTATTTGCTGAACATCCAGATTTTAAATTAAATCGAACAACGTTCGATTTAATCTAAAATTCCAGCAGACCCCGATCGACTCCAAATTTATTTCAGATGCCGTATTCGTCGATACGATCCCATCACGTCTTGTTTTGTTTAATTTCAATCGCGTATGAACACGTAACGAATTTTATTAGCATACGACATTTAAATAGTATTTTATCTAAACACATAAATTTTTTATTACCTTTTACTTAATCAAGAGAACTCTTCTTCATCAAATTGAGTATGATCAAACAAAAGCTTCTCTTGTTTATCAACCTCAATTTAAGCAAATCAAATCCAATCATCAAATCCGAGCTTCCACACTTGCTGTGACGCCCCACCTCTATACCCACGCTAAACAAGAACACTACGGAGTAATGCTGTCGACTAGCACGGAGAATAAGGCTGTTGAGGAGCGACCATCTGTATAATTGCTTTGTGCGAGCATCGATATGTCAGACATTGTTGTCAAAAATCTTAAAATCTTACGATTTAAATCCCGATTCAAATCGGATCCCTTCTTTAACGATTCGATTTACATTACGATTCAAACTTGGCTAAAACCACAATCAAAAACACATACAACCCATAGTAACATATTTAACATACTTATTTAGATTCACAATTCCATTATAATGTTTATAAACAAAATAAAAATGGAATTTGAGAGAAAAAATTAAGTTTTAAGTTTAATTGTAAAAGTTCAAACATCAAAACCAGCCTCAAAGTGCATGCAAACACTAAAATGTGGATATTTTGAATCTACGATTTACGATTTAAATCCCGCTTCGATTTAAAATTTAAACCTTGCGATTTACTATTTAAATCCCATTTTGAAAACCTTGATGTCAGATAGTATAACATGCATTTCTTTATCAAAAGGAAATCCGACATACCGACACAAACTCAAAACTACTACACAGTGGCTAAAATATATTCGGAAGCAAATATAGAAATAAACATAACATAAATCAGTCACAGACAATTCATATCACAAAGGCGGAAATAGATATGAATATTACACATGAAAGTGTATATCAGAGTAGTGGTCAAATAAGATCCACAATATCAAAAAGAATAGATACAAGTGCTAGACAAAAGAATAAGTATACATCAAAGAGTCTGTATCTCAAATGTATACAACAAAAACTACTAAACTAAAGTAGTTAGCCAAAAGTCAGAAGATGGTTTCAGATAGGAAGCCATGAGGAAGTACCTGTAATATCTCAGTCTGACCCGAGTATTATTTAATAAGAAAATAATAAACGGATCAGTCTAGCTATAAATATCAGATGAAATGATATAGAATAAGAGATATGACTAAACATATAATAATCACAATGCCAAGCTGTGATATATAAGTAATTGAAAATCAACAAGAGATTAATCAATTTCACAATAATCTACTCAAGGATCAAAAGGAATGTCATACTTCTAATTTCATTCACCAAGCCACAATAATTGATAAATCAAATCAATAGAAATCACGAAGATAGGTGAAGCATAAATTTCAGAATTCAACACACGAAATCCAGAAATCACAAGAAAAGGATGGCCAATCCCATAAAAATGAGCCGGAGCTCCTCCAGACAGGGTATAGTCCCCCATTGCGGACATTGACCGAAGCTCCTCCTGACAGGGTATAGTCCCCCATTGCGGACTTTGAGCCGAAGCTCCTCCTGGTGAGCCGAAACTCCTCATGACAGGGTATAGTCCCCCATCGCGGACATTGAGCCGAAGCTCCTCCTGATGAGCCGAAGCTCCTCCTGACAGGGTATAGTCCCCCATTGCGGACTTTGGGCCGAAGCTCCTCCTGGTGAGCCGAAGCTCCACAAAAATGAAGTATCGTCCTCGACATGGACAAAGAGACATCGCACATTGCTAGTCTAAATCACAAAGATGATCGTCATGATCAACGAGAAGTGTCAAGTACAGTAAAGCTAGTAAATATATGAGCTTAGCTTCATGTCGCATAACCATTAGCTTAACTTAAATATTTACGAACAAATTGTAGATCTCCACTAGAAAATTGTCACAAGAGATTCAATCGAACAAGTCCAAAAATTAACCAACGAAGTAAACGCAAGCGTTTCATACCACTCGTTTTACTAAGTCGTTTAATTAGATTTCTCATACGAGTGAGGTAAAGGCTTGTATATACTAACAGATTGGAAAACGGTTTAAGAAACGAGATTTGTACTAAAATAGAGTTGAAATCATTTGAAGAAAGAGTTTTGATATTTACTACTAGTATAGAAAACCTTTTATATTTTTAAAGTGACAAATAACAAAGAAGATTGTAGGAACAATCAATCACTAAGATTCACATTCGAAAACGTGAATAAAATCCAAAGAAATCGATACCGAATCCATCGAAATGGATATTCCAAGAATTCTCGAAGAAAATAAGTCATCAAAGTCAATAACAAATGATAACAACAAATAGGGAAATAACACGAATCGATTAAATTTGGAAAACCAAGCAACTAGGCAAAATATGCATAGTTGGCAAATAGCAGCAGGTCGGTCGACCGGACTCCCTGAGTGGGTTGACCGAACCAAAAATAGAAGTGCACGGGGTAGCAGGTCGGTCGACCGGATCCTGAGCTCGGTCGACCGAGCCCTGTAGCCTGCACTTCCAAACAGAGGCAGGAAGTGCCCGTTCTACAGGTCGGTCGGCCGGCCCAGGGGCTCGGTCGGCCGAACCTGTTGCTGGCACTCCCATGCCCTATTTCAAATGAGGTGCAAATCTCGATCAATTTGCAATCGCACGAGCAACGGCGCTAAGGGTTTATGCCAATCGACTACCCGGCCCTATATGCTCCTCGATGCATCACAAAAAACATGTTCAAACATCAAAGTTAGGATTTTTAAAGATTTGAACCCAAAACACTAAAAATTGGAATATTCACCAAATCAATCCAAACAAAAAACAATTGCACACGAATAAGTGTTAGGAATTCATACCTAACAATCGAAGATAAATATAAGCATAGATGTGAGATAAAAATCTCACCTTTGAACCCAAATCAATGAAGGAGAAGCTTTAAGAACAAGCTAAGATCAATCCCTCTTCAATCTCAACACTAGAAGCTTGAATCTAAGCTTAAAAGAGAAACATTTCCTAAATTAGGTTTAGGAATTTTCTGAAATTAAAGAGAGAATGAGTTGGAGAATAAGAAGGAGATGCTTACCAATGGGTTCACTTGAGTTTGGAGCAAGCAGATGGATTTGCTAATGGAAACTAGGGCTTAGGATTTCCTAATTCTTTTTCTCTTCCCCCATTTTTGATGAAGCTTGAATGTATAAGGAAATTATGAAGTAATGAAGAGGAGAAGGGGTTGGGACCGAATACATAAGTGGCTCAGCCCAAACCAAAAGCCCTAAGTACAAAGTGGCAAAAATCAACTTTCTCCAAACATATCGAAGTTTATACTCAAAAAGGTCGCAAACGCCATTTTGAACTCAATGAGGGTGGTCTCGAGTCCCAATTCGACTGTTTGCAAAAAGTAGCTTTTCGGAACAAAATCCGACGAACGATAAAATATTTAAATATAAAATCGATAAATATGCGGGTTGTTACAGACTCCCCTCCTTAAAGAAATTGCGTCCTCGCAATACTTAAGAAGAATATAAGAAGTAACAACCATAAAAGCATATCAACACAAAAGAAAATTTGAAATAGGAAGTTCACCATAAGGAGCATGAAAGAGTAAGCCTGAACGGGATCGTTCAACGAATTCTCTGGATTCTCAAGAGCAATCTTTAGGATTTGAGAATCATTGAACTATCACAAAAAGAACATCTTTATTCCGAAGGCGCTCAACCTCCGAAGTAATGATGCGAATGAAATGTTGCTCATAAATCAAATCTGGTGAAACTTTAATTTCCATAATATCACCAGGCACAAGAATAAAACCGGAAACATAAAAGCATTTCCGTAGATAAAAGACGTGGAGAACGTCAAGAATAGCAGAAAATTGAGCTGGTGCAACGACGTATTATAATAACAGTACGCCCGAGAAACTAGAAACTCAAATAATTTGGAACATCAGCGTAGTACAAAAACGGTACGCCCAATGAACCAAAACCCGAATAATTTCGGAACACCGACGTAGTACAAAAACGGTACGCCCAATGAATCAAATAAGACGGAACATCGATGTAGTATAATAACAGTACATCCGATGAACCGAACACCATAAAAGAACATCAGACGCAAGTCCTTAAAAGAAATGAGATGAAACTCAATAAAACGAAGTACATCAAAACGCCCGATGAACTTGATAAAAAGATAATTCCCTTAAGACATCATCAAAGAATCAACCACTTGTTGCCTACGACAAAGCGCATTGGCAACACGATTTCCCTTCCGGGAATAAAAAGAATATCAAGATCACAAGATGCTAGGAACTCGAGTCGACATGAAGTTCCTTATGAGAAAATAAATATTCCAAAGATTTATGATCGAGATGGAGAACAAATTTCTCATCCAAATGTGATGATGCCAGATTCCAAAAGTAAAAACAATAGCCGCGAGCACTAGATCATGAATGACATATCTAGTCCCGATAAGCTATAATGATTTAGAAGCACAAGTGATAGCACGTTCTCCTTTGCAAGATAATGACATCCAAACCAATACGACTAGTATTGGTACAAATAGCAAAGTCTTGGTTTCCCTTCAGGAATCACAAGAATAAGAGTATCGAAAGGAAGAGTTCTTTTAAATAATTCTCTTTCCCGAAAAGCTAAAACTTTCAAAATCTCAATTATCTCAATGTAAAAATATTTCTAGAAAAATTTACATTTTACAAGTCAATATATCGTGTCTGATTGTCTCATCAAAGCGTTTAGGAGATTCTTATCGATAACGTTGATCAAGCGCATCGACCAGAATTCTTAACACACTAAATGGGCAATACAATCACAAAATCATCTTCTATATAGTAAACATGTTTCTTAAAAACTTTTAAGAATATTCTTCGTTCGTTTCAAGAACAAAATCCAATTTTACTTATAAATAAATCTTATGGAAAAGATTTGCAAAAATTTTTAAATTTCAATTTTCATCCAAAATCAATAAGTACAAAGATGGAGTCATCGAGATATTCGTAGAATACTCGATTTATAAAATGTATGAAATAAGCTGCACAAACTGAATGATACAATAAGTCATTCATAAGAATCGTAACGAGTGCGGAATTACGGCAAGTGGAATGCTAACTCCCGCAACTCGTAGCCAAACGAAAATCGGTGGCAAGGTCGAACTAGAAAGACCTTAACACCACACAAAAGATTTCGTAGGTGATAATCCAAAGACAAACTCAAAAATACCGGAAAGTTTCACAAACTATTTAGATAAGAGAAACAACACTTTCCTTATCATGAAGGCTTAAAGAATATGCCTTCAAAATTTTGAAATCGGAATCTCAAGAAAAATAATCTGTTTTGTCGAAGATGAATAGTCCACATGGAAAATAGGATATGGGCCTCACAACGATTAAGCCAATCCTTACAAAAATCAATTCCGAAGCCTAAGTAAAAATATTGGCTCGGAAAGAAAAATCACATAAAATAGTTTCGACATTAAAAGAAAGCAAATTGAGTGTTGCGGATCAACCATCCGGATTCGCAACTCTCAAAGAAGTCATCAAGCCCAAAATATTCAAATAAAAAGAATCGACAAGTTCTTTTGATATCTAAATAATGAGATGAAACCCATATAAAAAAGAACTCGAATAAGAAGATCACGAAATAAAACAAATTGAGTGAAAAATACCTTGGCCAAGAGAAAGGTTGTTAGGGGCTTGCAGCTTTCCCTCTCTCTTGCTAGGAAGCCTAGGACACGAAGATAAAAGATGATCCAAACCTTTGCAATAGCGACAAAAGAGGGGTTTCGGACACTCCCTTGCATAATGGTCCGTGGAACCACAATTGTAGCATTGACCACGACTAGAGGCAGGAGTCTTTGCTACCGGAATTTGTTGCTTCCCTTTCTTATTAGAACTGGGGCATTTGGATTTAATAGGCCTCTTCAAATTATTGTCGAAGTTCTGTTGGGCACACACAACTTCAACATCACCTTCATTATCGGCCTCTTCAAGACGAAGAGCGATATCAATAAGCTGATCAAATGAAACCTCAAGTTTCAGAAGTAATGGCTTCTTAAGATTCTTATTCAAGCCATAGACAAATCTCTGATTTTTCTTCAATGGGGTGTTGATGTATTCAACCCCGTATTTGGACAGAGATTCGAAAGATGCGAGATAATCTGTCACAGAAGATTCACCTTGAACAAGGTCGATAAAACGCCGGGCCAAAGTTACCTTTTCAGCCTCCGGTACAAATTTCAATTCGAATCTTCCCCGGAATTGCTCCCAAGAAAGATCCGCTTCAATGATTTCGGAAACCAAGAGCTCATAACAATCTAATGCTCTTTCTTGGAGCATGCTAGAAGCCACTTGGACTCGGTGTAGATCAATAAGGTTCATGCGAGAAAAGATGCGATCGCATGATTTGAGCCAAGCTTGAATTTCAATAACACTCTCGGATCCCTTGAATGACTTTCCACCCAAATCGGAGTAGTCTCTGCACAAGCGTGCAAAACTGGATCTAGAATGAGTAGGCTCTGGATTGGGTCCGGCAGCTTGAGCGTTCTTAACAAGATCTAAAAGCTGCTGGGCAGACATAAAAACTCCATCTTTGGGAGTAGCACTAGATTGACCGGCGATGGGACGGCCTGGTCTATCCATTTCTCTTCTTTAAGAAAGAAAGAAGGAGAAAAGTTATTCTCAAAATAAATATCAAGCAACCTTGATAGATAAAACAAGGAATCATAAAAGAAAATAGGATAGGACGGTACGAAGAGCCGAATAAAAATCCTAAAGCACGACTCCTAAGATGGACTTAGGACGATGATCCTTGTCATAATATTCCATATTGTTCCGAAGTTTGGCTCTGATACCAAGCTGTGACGCCCCACCTCTATACCCACGCTAGACAAGAACACTACGGAGTAATGCTGTCGACTAGCACGGAGAATAAGGCTGTTGAGGAGCGACCATCTGTATAATTGCTTTGTGCGAGCATCGATATGTCAGATAGTATAATATGCATTTCTTTATCAAAAGGAAATCCGACATACCGACACAAACTCAAAACTACTACACAGTGGCTAAAATATCTTCGGAAACAAATATAGAAATAAACATAACATAAATCAGTCACAGACAATTCATATCACAAAGGCGGAAATAGATATGAATATTACACATGAAAGTGTATATCAGAGTAGTGGTCAAATAAGATCCACAATATCAAAAAGAATAGATACAAGTGCTAGACAAAAGAATAAGTATACATCAAAGAGTCTGTATCTCAAATGTATACAACAAAAACTACTAAACTAAAGTAGTTAGCCAAAAGTCAGAAGATGGTTCCAGATAGGAAGCCATGAGGAAGTACCTGTAATATCTCAGTCTGACCCGAGTATTATTTAATAAGAAAATAATAAACGGATCAGTCTAGCTATAAATATCAGATGAAATGATATAGAATAAGAGATATGACTAAACATATAATAATCACAATGCCAAGCTGTGATATATAAGTAATTGAAAATCAACAAAAGATTAATCAATTTCACAATAATCTACTCAAGGATCAAAAGGAATGTCATACTCCTAATTTCATTCACCAAGCCACAATAATTGATAAATCAAATCAATAGAAATCACGAAGATAGGTGAAGCATAAATTTCAGAATTCAACAAACGAAATCCAGAAATCACAAGAAAAGGATGGCCAATCCCATAAAAATGAGCCGGAGCTCCTCCAGACAGGGTATAGTCCCCCATTGCGGACATTTAGCCGAAGCTCCTCCTGGTGAGCCGAAGCTCCTCCTGACAGGGTATAGTCCCCCATTGCGGACTTTGAGCCGAAGCTCCTCCTGGTGAGCCGAAACTCCTCATGACAGGGTATAGTCTCCCATTGCGGACATTGAGCCGAAGCTCCTCCTGACAGGGTATAGTCCTCCATTGCGGACTTTGGGCCGAAGCTCCACAAAAATGAAGTATCGTCCTCGACATGGACAAAGAGACATCGCACATTGCTAGTCTAAATCACAAAGATGATCGTCATGATCAACGAGAAGTGTCAAGTACAGTAAGCTAGTAAATATATGAGCTTAGCTTCATGTCCCATAACCATTAGCTTAACTTAAATATTTACGAACAAATTGTAGATCTCCACTAGAAAATTGTCACAAGAGATTCAATCGAACAAGTCCAAGAATTAACCAACGAAGTAAACGCAAGCGTTTCATACCACTCGTTTTACTAAGTCGTTTAATTAGATTTCTCATACGAGTGAGGTAAAGGCTTGTATATACTAATAAATTGGATAACGGTTTAAGAAACGAGCTTTGTACTAAAATAGAGTTGAAATCATTTGAAGAAAGAGTTTTGATATTTACTACTAGTATAGAAAACCTTTTATATTTTTAAAGTGACAAATAACAAAGAAGATTGTAGGAACAATCAATCACTAAGATTCACATTCGAAAACGTGAATAAAATCCAAAGAAATCGATACCGAATCCATCGAAATGGATATTCCAAGAATTCTCGAAGAAAATAAGTCATCAAAGTCAATAACAAATGATAACAAAAAATAGGGAAATAACACGAATCGATTAAATTTGGAAAACCAAGCAACTAGGCAAAATATGCATAGTTGGCAAATAGCAGCAGGTCGGTCGACCGGACTCCCTGAGTCGGTTGACCGAACCAAAAATAGAAGTGCACGGGGTAGCAGGTCGGTCGACCGGACCCTGAGCTCGGTCGACCGAGTCCTGTAGCCTGCACTTCCAAACAGAGGCAGGAAGTGCCCGTTCTATAGGTCGGTCGGCCGGCCCAGGGGCTCGGTCGGCCGAACCTGTTGCTGGCACTCCCATGCCCTATTTCAAATGAGGTGCAAATCTCGATCAATTTGCAATCGCACGAGCAACGACGCTAAGGGTTTATGCCAATCGACTACCCGACCCTATATGCTCCTCGATGCATCACCAAAAACATGTTCAAACATCAAAGTTAGGATTTTTAAAGATTTGAACCCAAAACACTAAAAATTGGAATATTCACCAAATCAATCCAAACAAAAGCAATTGCACACGAATAAGTGTTAGGAATTCATACCTAACAATCGAAGATAAATATAAGCATAGATGTGAGATAAAAATCTCACATTTGAACCCAAATCAATGAAGGAGAAGCTTTAAGAACAAGCTAAGATCAATCCCTCTTCAATCTCAACACTAGAAACTTGAATCTAAGCTTAAAAGAGAAACATTTCCTAAATTAGGTTTAGGAATTTTCTGAAATTAAAGAGAGAATGAGTTGGAGAATAAGAAGGAGATGCTTACCAATGGGTTCACTTGAGTTTGGAGCAAGCAGATGGATTTGCTAATGGAAACTAGGGCTTAGGATTTCCTAATTCTTTTTCTCTTCCCCCATTTTTGATGAAGCTTGAATGTATAAGGAAATTATGAAGTAATGAAGAGGAGAAGGGGTTGGGACCGAATACATAAGTGGCTCAGCCCAAACCAAAAGCCCTGAGTACAAAGTGACAAAAATCAACTTTCTCCAAACATATCGAAGTTTATACTCAAAAAGGTCGCAAACGTCATTTTGAACTCAATGGGGGTAGTCTCGAGTCCCAATTCGACTGTTTGCAAAAAGTAGCTTTTCGGACCAAAATCCGACGAACGATAAAATATTTAAATATAAAATCGGTAAATATGCGGGTTGTTACAGACTCCCCTCCTTAAAGAAATTGCATCCTCGCAATACTTAAGAAGAAAATAAGAAGTAACAACCATAGAAGCATATCAACACAAAAGAAAATTTGAAATAGGAAGTTCATCATAAGGAGCATGAAAGAGTAAGCCTGAGCGGGATCGTTCAACGAATTCTCTGGATTCTCAAGAGCAATCCTTAGGATTTGAGAATCATTGAACTATCACAAAAAGAACATCTTTATTCCGAAGGCGCTCAACCTTCGAAGTAATGATGCGAATGGAATGTTGCTCATAAATCAAATCTGGTGAAACTTCAATTTCCATAATATCACCAGGCACAAGAATAAAACCGGAAACATAAAAGCATTTCCGTAGATAAAAGACGTGGAGAACGTCAAGAATAGCAGAAAATTGAGCTAGTGCAACGACGTAGTATAATAACAGTACGCCCGAGAAACTAGAAACTCAAATAATTTGGAACATCAGCGTAGTACAGAAACGGTACGTCCAATGAACCAAAGCCCGAATAATTTCGGAACACCGACGTAATACAAAAACGGTACGCCCAATGAATCAAATAAGACGGAACATCGATGTAGTATAATAACAGTACATCCGATGAACCGAACACCATAAAAGAACATCAGACGCAAGTCCTTAAAAGAAATGAGATGAAACTCAATAAAACGAAGTACATCAAAACGCCCGATGAACTTGATAAAAAGATAATTCCCTTAAGACATCATCAAAGAATCAACCACTTGTTGCCTACGACAAAGCGCATTGGCAACACGATTTCCCTTCCGGGAATAAAAAGAATATCAAGATCACAAGATGCTAGGAACTCGAGTCGACATGAAGTTCCTTATGAGAAAATAAATATTCCAAAGATTTATGATCGAGATGGAGAACAAATTTCTCATCCAAATGTGATGATGCCAGATTCCAAAAGTAAAAACAATAGCCGCGAGCACTAGATCATGAATGGCATATCTAGTCCCGATAAGCTATAATGATTTAGAAGCACAAGTGATAGCACGTTCTCCTTTGCAAGATAATGACATCCAAACCAATACGACTAGTATGGGTACAAATAGCAAAGTCTTGGTTCCCCTTCAGGAATCACAAGAATAAGAGTATCGAAAGGAAGAGTTCTTTTAAATAATTCTCTTTCCCGAAAAGCTAAAACTTACAAAATCTCAATTATCTCAATGTAAAAATATTTCTAGAAAAATTTACATTTTACAAGTCAATATATCGTGTCTGATTGTCTCATCAAAGCGTTTAGGAGATTCTTATCGATAACGTTGATCAAGCGCATCGACCAAAATTCTTAACACACTAAATGGGCAATACAATCACAAAATCATCTTCTATATAGTAAACATGTTTCTTAAAAACTTTTAAGAATATTCTTCGTTCGTTTCAAGAACAAAATCCAATTTTACTTATAAATAAATCTTATGGAAAAGATTTGCAAAAATTTTTAAATTTCAATTTTCATCCAAAATCAATAAATACAAAGATGGAGTCATCGAGATATTCGTAGAATACTCGATTTATAAAATGGATGAAATAAGCTGCACAAACTGAATGATATAATAAGTCATTCATAAGAATCGTAACGAGTGCGGAATTACGGTAAGTGGAATGCTAACTCCCGCAACTCGTAGCCAAACGAAAATCGGTGGCAAGGTCGAACTAGAAAGACCTTAACACCACACAAAAGATTTTTTAGGTGATAATCCAAAGACAAACTCAAAAATACCGAAAAGTTTCACAAACTATTTAGATAAGAGAAACAACACTTTCCTTATCATGAAGGCTTAAAGAAGATGCCTTCAAAATTTTGAAATCGGAATCTCAAGAAAAATAGAAATATGTTTTGTCGAAGATGAATAGTCCACATGGAAAATAGGATATGGGCCTCACAACGATTAAGCTAATCCTTGCAAAAATCAATTCCGAAGCCTAAGTAAAAATATCGGCTCGGAAAGAAAAATCACATAAAATAGTTTCGACATTAAAAGAAAGCAAATTGAATGTTGCGGATCAACCATCCGGATTCGCAACTCTCAAAGAAGTCATCAAGCCAAAATATTCAAATAAAAAGAATCGACAAGTTCTTTTGATATCAAAATAATGAGATGAAACCCATATAAAAAAGAACTCGAATAAGAAGATCACGAAATAAAACAATGCCGTCAAGGATTGAGTGAAAAATACCTTGGCCAAGAGAAGGGTTGCTAGGGGCTTGCAGCTTTCCCTCTCTCTTGCTAGGAAGCCTAGGACACGAAGATAAAAGATGATCCAAATCTTTGCAATAGCGACAAAAGAGGGGTTTCGGACACTCCCTTGCATAATGGTCCGTGGAACCACAATTGTAGCATTGACCACGACTAGAGGTAGGAGTCTTTGCTATCGGAATTTGTTGCTTCCCTTTCTTATTAGAACTGGGGCCTTTGGATTTAATAGGCCTCTTCAAATTATTGTCGAAGTTCTGTTGGGCACACACAACTTCAACATCACCTTCATTATTGGCCTCTTCAAGACGAAGAGCGATATCAATAAGCTGATCAAATGAAACCTCAAGTTTCAGAAGTAATGGCTTCTTAAGATTCTTATTCAAGCCATAGACAAATCTCTGATTTTTCTTCAATGGGGTGTTGATGTATTCAACCCCGTATTTGGACAGAGATTCGAAAGATGCGACATAATCCGTCACAGAAGATTCACCTTGAACAAGGTCGATAAAACGCCGGGCCAAAGTTACTTTTTCAGCCTCCGGTACAAATTTCAATTCGAATCTTCCCCGTAATTTCTCCCAAGTAAGATCCGCTTCAATGATTTCGGAAACCAAGAGCTCATACCAATCTAATGCTCTTTCTTGGAGCATGCTAGAAGCCACTTGGACTCGGTGTAGATCAATAAGGTTCATGCGAGAAAAGATGCGATCGCATGATTTGAGCCAAGCTTGAATTTCAATAACACTCTCGGATCCCTTGAATGGCTTTCCACCCAAATCGGAGTAGTCTCTGCACAAGCGTGCAAAACCGGATCTAGGATGAGTAGGCTCTGGATTGGGTCCGGCAGCTTGAGCGTTCTTAACAAGATCTAAAAGCTGCTGGGCAGACATAAAAACTCCATCTTGGGGAGTAGCACTAGATTGACCGGCGCTGGGACGGCCTGGTCTAACCATTTCTCTTCTTTAAGAAAGAAAGAAGGAGAAAAGTTATTCTCAAAATAAATATCAAGCAACCTTGATAGATAA
This sequence comes from Allium cepa, assembly GCA_030765085.1. Taxonomy (NCBI): domain Eukaryota; kingdom Viridiplantae; phylum Streptophyta; class Magnoliopsida; order Asparagales; family Amaryllidaceae; genus Allium; species Allium cepa. The sequence goes on from CM060940.1 coordinate 183,987,773, forward strand.
AATAAGGAATCATAAAAGAAAATAGGATAGGACGGTACGAAGACCCGAAGAAAAATCCTAAAGCACGACTCCTAAGATGGACTTAGGACGATGATCCTTGTCATAATATTCCATATTGTTCCGAAGTTTGGCTCTGATACCAAGCTGTAACGCCCCTCTATACCCACGCTAGACAAGAACACTACGGAGTAATGCTGTCGACTAGCACGGAGAATAAGGCTGTTGAGGAGCGACCATCTGTATAATTGCTTTGTGCAAGCATCGATATGTCAGATAGTATAACATGCATTTCTTTATCAAAAGAAATCCGACATACCGACACAAACTCAAAACTACTACACAGTAGCTAAAATATCTTCGGAAGCAAATATAGAAATAAACATAACATAAATCAGTCACAGACAATTCATATCACGAAGGCGGAAATAGATATGAATATTACACATGAAAGTGTATATCAGAGTAGTGGTCAAATAAGATCCACAATATCGAAAAGAATAGATACAAGTACCAGACAAAAAAATAAGTATACATCAAAGAGTCTGTATCTCAAATGTATACAACAAAAACTACTAAACTAAAGTAGTTAGCCAAAAGTCAGAAGATGGTTCCAGATAGGAAGCCACGAGGAAGTACCTGTAATATCTCAGTCTGACCCGAGTATTATTTAATAAGAAAATAATAAACAGATCAGTCTAGCTATAAATATCAGATGAAATGATATAAAATAAGAGATATGACTAAACATATAACAATCACAATGCCAAGCTGTGATATATAAGTAATTGAAAATCAACAAGAGATTAATCAATTTCACAATAATCTACTCAAGGATCAAAAGGAATGTCATACTCCTAATTTCATTCACCAAGCCACAATAATTGATAAATCAAATCAATAGAAATCATGGAGATAGGTGAAGCATAAATTCCAGAATTCAACACACGAAATCCAGAAATCACAAGAAAAGGATGACCAATCCCATAAAAATGAGCCGGAGCTCCTCCAGACAGGGTATAGTCCCCCATTGCGGACATTAAGCCGAAGCTCCTCCTGGTGAGCCGAAGCTCCTCCTGACAGGGTATAGTCCCCCATTGCGGACTTTGAGCCGAAGCTCCTCCTGGTGAGCCGAAACTCCTCATGATAGGGTATAGTCCCCCATTGCGGACATTGAGCCGAAGCTCCTCCTGGTGAGCCGAAGCTCCTCCCGACAGGATATAGTCCCCCATTGCGGACTTTGGGCCGAAGCTCCTCCTGGTAAGCCGAAGCTCCACAAAAATGAAGTATCGTCCTCGACATGGACAAAGAGACATCGCACATTGCTAGTCTAAATCACAAAGATGATCGTCATGATCAACGAGAAGTGTCAAGTTCAGTAAGCTAGTAAATATATGAGCTTAGCTTCATGTCCCATAACCACTAGCTTAACTTAAATATTTACGAACAAATTGTATATCTCCACTAGAAAATTGTCACAAGAGATTTAATCGAACAAGTCCAAGAATTAACCAACGAAGTAAACGCAAGCGTTTCATACCACTCGTTTTACTAAATCGTTTAATTAGATTTCTCATACGAGTGAGGTAAAGGCTTGTATATACTAATAGATTGGAAAACGGTTTAAGAAACGAGCTTTGTACTAAAATAGAGTTGAAATCATTTGAAGAAAGAGTTTTGATATTTACTACTAGTATAGAAAACCTTTTATATTTTTAAAGTGACAAATAACAAAGAAGATTGTAGGAACAATCAATCACTAAGATTCACATTCGAAAACGTGAATAAAATCCAAAGAAATCGATACCGAATCCATCGAAATGGATATTCCAAGAATTCTCGAAGAAAATAAGTCATCAAAGTCAATAACAAATGATAACAACAAATAGGGAAATAACACGAATCGATTAAATTTGGAAAACCAAGCAACTAGGCAAAATATGCATAGTTGGCAAATAGCAGCAGGTCGGTCGACCGGACTCCCTGAGTCGGTTGACCGAACCAAAAATAGAAGTGCACGGGATAGCAGGTCGGTCGACCGGACCCTGAGCTCGGTCGACCGAGCCCTGTAGCCTGCACTTCCAAACAGAGGCAGGAAGTGCCCGTTCTACAGGTCTCGGCCGGCCCAGGGGCTCGGTCGGCCGAACCTGTTGCTGGCACCCCCATGCCCTATTTCAAATGAGGTGCAAATCTCGATCAATTTGCAATCGCACGAGCAACGACGCTAAGAGTTTATGCCAATCGACTACCCGGCCCTATATGCTCCTCGATGCATCACCAAAAACATGTTCAAACATCAAAGTTAGGATTTTTAAAGATTTGAACCCAAAACACTAAAATTTGGAATATTCACCAAATCAATCCAAACCAAAAGTAATCGCACACGAATAAGTGTTAGGAATTCATACCTAACAATCGAAGATAAATATAAGCATAGATGTGAGATAAAAATCTCATCTTTGAACCCAAATCAATGTAGGAGAAGCTTTAAGAACAAGCTAAGATCAATCCCTCTTCAATCTCAACACTAGAAGCTTGAATCTAAGCTTAAAAGCGAAACATTTCCTAAATTAGGTTTAGGAATTTTCTGAAATTAAAGAGAGAATGAGTTGGAGAATAAGAAGGAAATGCTTACCAATGGGTTCACTTGAGTTTGGAGCAAGAAGATGGATCTGCTAATGGAAACTAGGGCTTAGGATTTCCTAATTCTTTTTCTCTTCCCCCATTTTTGATGAAGCTTGAATGTATAAGGAAATTATGAAGTAATGAAGAGGAGAAGAGGTTGAGACTGAATACATAAGTGGCTCAGCCCAAACCAAAAGCCCTAAGTACAAAGTGGCAAAAATCAACTTTCTCCAAACATATCGAAGTTTATACTCAAAAAGGTCGCAAACGTTATTTTGAACTCAATGGGGGTGGTCTCGAGTCCCAATTCGATTGTTTGCAAAAAGTAGCTTTTCAGATCAAAATCTGACGAACGATAAAATATTTAAATATAAAATCGATAAATATGCGGGTTGTTACACTTGCAACAACCCAACTTACCAACAATAGATCGACAAAGAATTCTCTCTTTCAATTGATCATCTTTTTTCTTCCTCCAAATCTATCAAAGTAAAACATCAACCGTGCATAACTATCACTGTACCACTATCGACATTCGCCTCGACTACTCTCCCCACCACACATCGTAGCACCGTACTGACCATCGCCTCCTTGCGCTCCCTAGCCATCCCCAATCCACGTGACACCTCCCGCCGTTGATTTTCCCTCGTCTTCAATCGCGACTCGATCGCGAGTTCCACTTTCAGGTTGTCGTGCTTGGGAGCAATCCTCCACCAGAGCTCCCTCATGCGCATCTCAAAAGGAATCGCGACCACAAAACTCGTGTGCAAAACTTCCCTTCCAGTCGCCCACCATCCACTTGCATCGCCTAATTGAATGCAAGACCGATCCTACTCTCGACAAAGTACGAACGCGGCCTCGCCTTCCTTGATGATGAGCCGCGTCTTCATCTGCTTCTCAGTCTTCTCGGTCGCGATTTTGAGATTTGGATGTTTTTTTTGTTTACAGGAGATTTGAAATAAGAGAAAAGGAAAAGAGGTAAATTTATTGAAATGTATGTTGTGTTCTTTTTTTCTTTCTTCGATTGATTTCTTTTCTTCTGATTTGATTTAGAACTGAAAGAATGAAAGGGAAACACGATTTAACAAAGGAGTGGGAAGCGTAATGAACACGATAGGCTGAAAAGGATAGAAACGATGTGTCTGAGTTGATTTTAAAATTTATACTATAAATTTATTCCAAAATATCACGTCTTTAACAATTTAAAATTTCGATCTCCTATCGAGACGTGCCGCCAGACGTTTATAATATTATACCTCTATTCCGAACGCAATGGAGAAGGTTTTGAGTCCTACTTCGATCGTATGGAGAAGATAGTTTTTTGGACCCAATTATTATATTGAATTTCGATATTAATTTCAACGCGTTTCTATTTCATACGATCAAACGACAACTTCAAACACTACGAAATTTGAAATTTGATAATAATACATTATTACGGATCCAATGGAACTGGTTTCGTCTAATTCCGTGACTGTGCCCTGAATCGCTATTTTAACGCGTCGATTAAATCGACGATTTTCAAAATTTACGAAATCATTTAAATTTTTAGTTTTAAAAACTCTCTAACTCAATTATACTCCAAATCAAATATTTAAAACCATTAAATTTTTTCAAATCAAACGTCAAAAAAGCAGGATCGTTACAAAAATATATATATATATATGATACATTCAATCATTGACGGAGACTAGTTTGGAATGCGAAAAAATGAAAAATAAACAAAAAAGATGTAAAAAAAACAATAAAATAACGAAAATGCACGTCATATTAGTGCCGTGCGCCATTCACCGCTTCTTTCCATGTGCGTTGTGCAATATGGAAGAAAGACACAAATGTCGCGCCGTGCCTTGCTTCGTGGCGCGCGCTGTAACGGTCTTTTCATAACTATGTGTGCATCTATCGTAGTTTGGTCCATCTAAAGAGTTTCCGAGCTTATATCTCATCTGCTTGTGTTTGTTCGAATATCTTATTACTATGACATGAACAAAAATATGTGTGGTCTAGTTCGATCTATTTACAACCCTAATTGAGATGCAAGTTGTATTCCTTTGGTGTAAGACATTTTGTTACCACACACGTGTATGTACATGCATACACACACAGACGAGCGCATACACGTGTACATATGCACAACTAAAACGGAGGAGGAAAGCTTTCTTGTGGTGGTTTACAACTTAGACTCAAAAAAAATAGTAATAATGGATTCTAGTTGCTCTTATAACACGAGTTTACAACCTAGGCCTTGGAAAACCGTAAAAACAAAGAACCTACATGCCCTTATAACACTGGCTACAATGAATATAGTACAAACCTGCAAAACAGATCAGGCAAAGATGCCTGTGCATGGAATATACATGTATGTATGGATGAGCTGGTACCCATGACGTAGCCAAATGCAAATGATATGCATGAATCCTGATAGCTATTAGTATGGGGCAGACTAAAAATGGTAATGGACTATCGTAAGCCCCTCGAATAACTAGGACAGACTAGATGTGTGTATACATGTACAAATGAACTGTGAATGCGAATGTAGATGGTAATATAATGCTTTCCTACTATTCTTAAGTCGCGCTGTAAGTGTGGTGGTCAAGTGTAATACAATAATAGAAGGAAGTTAGGACGCAGTGCCACACATTAGAAGATTTTTGAAGTTGCAACTCTGGTACGCCTGTCTACTAAGGATGCATGTGTGTCAAGAGAGTTAAGCCCCTCGAATAACTAGGACTCAGACTAGATGTATGTATACATGTACGAATGAACTGTGAATGCGAATGTAGATGGTATGAGTGTAAATATAATGCTTTCCTACTATTCTTAAGTCGTGCTGTGAGTGTGGTGCTCAAGTGTAATACAATAATTGTAGGAAGATATGGCGCAGTGCCACACATTAGAAGATTTTTGAAGTTGCAACTCTGGTAGGCTTGTCTACTGAGGATGCACGTGTGTCAAGAGAATTAAGCCCCTCGAATAACTAGGACTCAGACTAGAGGTGTGTGTACATGTACAAATGAAATGTGAATGCGAATGTAGATGGTATGAGTGTAAATATAATGCTTCCCTCCTATTCTTAAGTCGCGCTGTAAGTGTGGTGCTCAAGTGTAATACAATAATAGAAGGAAGATATGGCACAGTGCCACACATTAGAAGATTTTTGAAGTTGCAACTCTGGTTGGCCTGTCTACTAAGGATGCACGTGTGCCAAGAGAATTAAGCCCCTCGAATAACTAGGACTCAGACTAGATGTGTGTATACTTCTACAGTTGAACTGTGAATGCGAATGCGAATGTAGAAGATATGAGTGTAAATATATTGCTTTCCTACTATTCTTAAGTCGCGCTGTGAGTGTGGTGCTCAAGTGTAATACAATAACAGAAGGAAGATATGGCGCGGTGCCACACATTAGAAGATTTTTGAAGTCACGCGTGTCAGAAATTCAAAAACAAAGAACAAGTCATATAAGACAGTCAAGTGGATACACTATATTACCAAAACCTGGCTGGCGATGTTTGTATCTAGCTCCAACAATGCACCCATAATTAGTTAAAATCTCGGTGTAAATTCTGTTAGATTTATTTTCTACTCTTAACATTTGCACTAAATCTATGATATGGTTGGTTCAGTTTTAAAATGTTTTGAGGTATACTGGGACACATTAAAATGAACATTAATAAGTTTAAGTCTAAAATCTCAACTAGTATGGGCTGTTATGCCAAATAATCTTTCTTTCTCAACTTTAAGCGTCCACTTATTCAATATCTTGGTATGTTTTTCTTTCTTTCAATTCCTTGGTATGATATCCTGTTCATTTTGTAACGTGCATATGCATCGTTCGATTATTAGCCATTTTAGTCTGTTAAGGTTGAAATTTATATCTGGCCCCTATTTGATAATCTAACCAGGAAGCGAGTTCCTATCATTTATTTTATTTTTTGTAAAAAGGAGTATTATTTACAGATCATTCATTAACTCGCTCATTTCACTTGACTTTTAAAATGTGATAACTTATAAAAATGCGAATTAAAAATTGGTTTTCACCATTAGATTACAAATTTGTAAACTAGCTAATGCTATATTTCATATTATTTACAAATAATCCATTAGATTTCACTCACTCATTTCACTTGAATTATAAAATGTGATAACTTGTAAAAATAGCTTATTGAAGATCATTTTTTACCATTAGATCACAAATTCGTGGACTAGCTAATCCGAGACAGAAATATATAAGAAATAAATTTGTAGAAGTTACAGTTCAAAGGATATTATTTTTTATAAAAATTGAAACAACGATCCATTCTTACCATTTAAATATACATAACAATAATTCTCTATATCTAATTATTATTGTTTCTAAAAGAAAGGTCAAACCTTCTTTAGGGAAAAGTTAAACTTAATTTGGAACAAATGAAAAAGTTTATTAGACTTCCTTTGGAAAAATTAACCTTCCTGAAGTTCAACCCATTTGAGGGAAAAAAACAACAACTTTCTTCATGATCAAAAGGAAGTTAAACCTTCTTTTCTTTCATTTTGGAAGCAAAAGTTTTACTTCATTTTAGGAGAGAAGGGATTTTCACTGTAGGAGGTATTTTTAAGTTAACTTAATTTAGCAAGGAAAAAAATTCCAATAAACTTCTTTCACGAAAAAGATAGTTTTCCTTAATGAAGACAAAGAAATGAACATTTTGAAAGGAAATAAGTTTATCTTCCTTTTAAAAAGGAAGTTTATTTTTATATAAAACCCTATTTCGAGGAGTAAAGCTAGAAGATTCAGATGGTCTGCCACAGCTGGCCCCCCTCTTTAACCAGCTAACACAGAGCATCAATCCCCGAAGCTTATCTCTTTTTCGAGGGATAGCCGCTCCACGTCTTAAAGGTTACACAGCGCAGCTGCTAGGACTCGAACCTGCGATCACAAGTAACTTCGTTCCATGATATTTAGGCATCCTTGACCATCTGAGCTATGCACTTCTTTTCCTGAAAAATATATCCACTTGGAACGAAGATTAACTCTCTGTTTGAAAATGAAGTTTTAGGAATACCGATTTTCTTTCAAGATAGAAGAAAAATTTCAAGGTGGAAGTAGTTAAACTAGTGTTCTTTTTTTCTTTCGAAAGAGAAGTAAGGTCAACTTCTTTTTTGAAAAGGAGATTCAACTTTGTTTTTGAAAATAAAAAAGATCGGCTGTTCCTTTTGAATGAGAGGTAAGTTTTACTTCTTGAAAAATAGAAGTTTAAAGTTTAAATTTTATTTTTAAAATAAACCGATGTCAAATTATATATGATTAAAAAGATTTTGATGCCTATATTTGAGTGGTAAAGGCATTACTGATTTGTCTGTTATAAAAAAAAAATCATTTTTTTCAAAATGTCCAATGTCTATCATTAGAAAACTCATAAAATTTGCGGTTAATGGTGCAAACGCCTTTAAATACAGTAATTTTCTAATAAGAATTTATTTCATTTTAATAATTGAACATTTTAAATCTACAATGCTTTAATGGGTGCGAGTGCGGCAGTGGGTGTGGTTAACAAGTCTACATTATGTCAGAGAGACTTGTTTATAACAGAATCAGAGGTAGGAACTTTTTGTGCATTTACGTTATAATTATTGTCCTTGGGTCCAAATCCCCTTTATTATGCACCTATTAAATATCTTGGCATGCTTGTGATTGCAGTATTATAAGTTCAGTGTCCACGGATACTTTTATGGATTGCATTTAAGTGTTTCATATTTAAATTTGATCAAGCATTTCTTGGATTTGATGATGGTTTTATCTCCATTTGCATTTCTTGTCAGTAATGTTTTTCTTAAGCACAATGCATGTGGCTAAGTCCATGGTTAGAACATCATCATTCCTTGCATGATGCTGTACGGTAAATAAAATTAGATTAAATTGGCAAAGTTTATCCTATGTAGCTAGCTTTATGTTAGATAGATATATTGATTCATTTTGCTAATTGCCTCACATAAACTGCTTATTCTCTCTATTTGCAGTATTTTGAAGGATATAATTATCATGGAACCTCTTTCGAGCAGACTTACAGATGTTACCCAGCATCTTTCATTGAAAGAGTATGAGCATTTGCTTTATATTTTCTTGCTATTCAGTTGTATTATATTTGCATTATATTTTGAAAAGCAATTAATGTTGAAACAATTTTATTTCCTTCAAAATTACTTACTCGCAATCAGCTTTTCATATACCTGACGTGATTAATATAATGCAAGAACTTGCTTCAGTCTATCACCGGTATATGGAAAACCGGCGATCAGTTAAATTATTATTTTTCTTCAATTTTGACTTAAATATGAAATTATCTAGAGTCAAGTCCTCTGGGAATTTTTTCCAACCTTGTTAATGTCTTCAGTCTATCTTTTTTCGGATTATAACTTGTTCCAAATTTTGTATTTTTGGAATAAAAAAAATGCACTCATTTATTTGATTGTTTCCCATTAGAACTGAATTTATAGTAGAAATTTATGCTTTCATTGGGGTTCAATTTCTTTTTAATACTCAGTTACAGCTATTATTTTTCACTAAAATTTTGAAAAATCAGAAGAGATTTGAGCTGCGAAGTGTGGTCGTCGCGGAAATAACTTGATAGTGGGTCGATAAAGTTATAACTCTATATTGTGATACATTATGGTGCAGGTTGGCTGACAAATATTAATTGCATATGTAAGTTCTGATGTGTGTTGCGATGTCAAGATACTAGCAAATAAAACAAAAAATGAGTGTTATGGAATATATTACTAAGGGTGCGTTAGCGGTGGTTGAAGGTTAAAAAGGTCGTGTTCGCGGACAATTTTTTTGATTAGAGATGGTTAGAGGTTGGGTAGGATGGTAAAAATGTTGAGTAATTTGGAAATAATATTTATTTTGTAGTAGTTAAATAATAATTTTAATAATTGATTATTAATTATTATTAATTACTAATTAATTAAATTTAGTATTTAATAAATTAATATTTCAGAACTAATAATGCAAATTCAAATTCAGTTTCAATTTCAAATTCTAATATGAATTCTAAAAACTTGCTACCAATTCGTCAAACAGAAATTGAAAAAACAAATACAAATTACACAAATTCAACGATGCATTTGTAATACACTCAATTCTATTTCGATCCATTCGCGTACTGCATTATATGTGTCCAACATTAACAAATATTTTTGAAAATTCCTATAGTGAGATAATTTTGTTATTTCTGTAATGCTATATTAGTCCAATTTCATGCACCGATCTCGACAAGTTATAACATTCGTCAACTTTTGATCTCCATAATGAGGAATGTCATAGTCTCCAGAAGAACTTGACGACTTGAACTTCGTTTTTCTTTCCATCTTGTGAACATCGTCGTAAAATGTCTACCGTGTGCATTTTCGGTTAGCACAAGCAGTGGAATGAACAATGGCAGATTGATGCACCGAAGAAGGATTGTCCATGTCAACATCGATGTTAGGGTTGGTTTGAGCAAAGTCATATGATTGTGAATGTTGAAATGGTTGGAAAGTCAAAGAATCATTCCATTCTTGAGGTAGGAGTTTCTGTTTTCAAATGGTATCTGGAGTGAGATTTGATGCCGTGGTTTGAAACTCTGGTTGCACTTCATTCTCCAATTCAGTTGTAGGAGGATCAACTTGCGGAGATCACGATATTTTTTCCAATAAAGATATTTTTAAATATTTACTTCAAATAATCCAGATTGACTATTGATGTAGATCTCCATTTTAGAATAATATTAACAAGTCCATGATACAAAATTAAAAATTATGCAATAATTAGGAAGAAAAATTTGTTAAAAATTATAAAAATACATAGACTCCATCAGCCACCAACCACCGTGTTCCTTTGAATATTCCAACCTGTTTCAGTTTTGTTACGCAATTTCTTCCACTTTATGAATTCTTTTCGATTAGTATCGCGCTTGTTTTTGCAGCCGCCGTATCTAGCTCTTAAGTCGTTTTTTGGAATGCGTTAAATTTATCAGCAATCTTATGGTAAATTTTGTATTTTTGATTTTTTTCGATTTGTTGAGAATTCTTCAACGCAAATTTTTGCAAATAAAGTGGACAACTTAGGATTCTAGAAAAAGATTGTTTTTTGCTAGAGAATATAAGGGGGTTGTGGACGTAAAATTACGTTTGGAGATATGTCCGTCGTATTTTTTACGTCCATAAATTCTTCTTCAATTTCAAGCCAGGGGATTCGTGCCTGGGAAAACGTTGACTTAATATTTAATTCTGATGTATCTCCAATACGTTGGACGTAATTTTTCGTTGCCGTTTTCACCAGACCGATCCGCTTGTCCGCAAATGCATCCTTAAACATAAAGTAGAATCCAAACACGATGATGTGTCATTCTAAATTTTGTTATTTCATTTTCTTTGTGTTTTCCTTAGTTTTTTCAATGTTTTACGCATTGCTCTTTATTCCCTGTTTTCGTCTCTTTCTATTTTATTATTTAATACAAAATTTCATTCTTGTTTTTTTAAACTTTGTTTACTTATTTTTATATTTTGAAAAGAAAGTCCTTTTAGTCAGTTTTTTCCTTTCTTTCTTTCAATTTATATTTGAAAAAAACACGTTCCTTTAATCAATTTTTTTGAGAAGAAGAGTGGTGTTTTATTCGAGCAGAACACTCATTTTAATATCCTCAATCTAGATCGTCATACCACTTCCCACTTGAGCTAGTGGTCATTGACAGAATGTAATTGGAATAGGAACTTATTTCAATAAAATTCCTTTTGACCATTTTAACATTATGAAATTATTTTTTTAAGACTGAACCGTAACTGAATATTGTTCAAATTTTATTTTTCCTCGTGTAATCTTATTATCACTATTAGATGTAAAATTCACACATGATGATATGAGATTCTAACTCTTGTTTTGTTTGAAAATTTTGCTCTCCTTATCTGTTATCTATTAACTTCAATATAAAGTAAAATCAAGTAAAATCATATGAATGTAATGTTTTAATTTTATTATTTCAAGGTTTCTGTGCTCTCCCAAGCTCTCTCATATTCTCTATGTGCCTCACCCTTAATTTACATCATCCTTATTTTTATATTTGTTGATACAATTTTTTTTGTAGCTTTTAAGGATTGTAGTTTTTTTTAATGGGTAACTGATCTTTCAATCATTGTTTTTACTTTCAAATCAGATCTAAAGAATATGTTTTTTAATCATTTTTTAATATCGGAATGAACTTGAAAATTATTTCAGCATGAACCTTTATTACCATTTTACAGCTATAATACAAATTTTGATCTGACCCGATCACTTTTATCACAACTTTTTCAATATCAAATTAAAACTGTTTTTTTCAAATAACAAATTTCATGTTATTTCAGTCTTAAATATGAAGCAGACACCGCATGATGATGTGATATTCAAAATTTTGATTATTTCAAATTTTTGTTTCTTGGATATAAAGTAGAACCCACAGTTAATAAAGCAACAGTTTATTATTTTGATTTCAAATCCTTTGTGCTTTGTTAATTTTTTCATCTTGCAGCAAGCATGCATCCATACATACATATGTATACACACATATACATACACACACGGATATATATGTGTGTGTGTGTGTAGACCCTCTTTAATTTTCATTTGTGTGTAGACCCTCTTTAATTTTCAATTTATCTTTTCTATTATATTTTTAAACCACATTTTTGCATTTTCTACGAGCTTAAGTTTTCTCTCTCGTTTTTATGTGTAAAAATAACGCCCTCTAAATCATTTTTTTTACTTGTAAATACATAAATGGGTATGAAAATAAAATATTAGTGAACTTGTATATATGCATAAACATATACATATGTACATACATACAGCTCATTTTCATTATATCATTATTATTATTTTTAACAACATTTTTGCATTTTTTTATGAACTTAATTTGTTCTTCGTTTTATGTTTAAAAATAATGTTCTTTTAATCATTTTTTTACTTGTGAATACATAAGTGGATATGAAAATAAAGCGTTAATGAACTTAGGCTTTTCTATGTTCTTGTAACATAATCTGTATTAATAGCCTATATTAAATTTTTTATACGATTAAACAAAATATGAGTAACATATTTATTTATTTATACATTTCAGGCTAAATTTATATCATTGAAACACTTACACACACCAAGTTGTACGAAATTTAGTATTTTCATAAGAAGCAAAATAATAGTCAAGCAAAGTTGTATTGGGCAACCCAAATTCTTGGATCGATCCTTGTGTATTGAATCCCACTTTTTTTTTTGGTAAATCACTTTTATAGGATCACAATTTTTTGTAATATCTATGAAAACATGTGTTAACATCAAAATCTTTTCAATTTGTACAGCCACAGCTGGAAGTTGGTGATAAAAGTAAGGGAGCCCAAGAACAGTTTTTTTATCTTATACTTGTTTGCTTTTGAATCCATTTCAAATAATGTGTTCTGTCCTTTTCAGTTATCATGCCTCCTTCAGCCCTTGATCGACTTGGTATGTAAACTATAGTTTTTCCATTCCATGGAATATTATTTTTCAAATCTGTAACAACGTGAACTCCAGCATCTCTGCACATTGATTACCCAATGCTGTTTGAATTGCACAATGGTGCCACTAACCGAAAGTCGCATTGTGGCGTTTTGGAGTTTGTTGCTGAAGAAGGCATGATATACATGCCATATTGGGTTAGTAACAGTCACTTGTAAATGTACATGTTGATCTATGTTCTTGATTGATTTAGTGTTTGTTTATGTTTGTCTTCTTTGATTAGATGATGCAAAATATGCTTCTGCAAGAAGGGGATGCTGTAAGAGTCAAGAATGTAACCCTTCCGAAGGGTAAATATGTAAAGTTGCAACCTCACACAACTGATTTTCTTGACATATCAAACCCTAAGGCCATGTAAGTACGTTGGCTGTGGACAATCATAATGCATTTTAGCAATACTTTTTCAGTTTTATTCTTCCTACCCTACACAGCCTTGAACTGTGAAATCAGATGGAGTTTGAGATGTTAATAAATACATCAGTTATTACTTTTATAGGTAGTAGGTACCAAATTATTTTTTGAAGAAATTTCCCTTCAGATGCAAATAAATTCATTAAATTGAAATTGTTTGTTTGGCTTAATTATCAATTAGAAGATCTAAAAGGAGTCAGCTCATTTTCCTAAGATATTATGGCTAGGCTTTAAATACTATGGAATATGGCAACTTTGGATGATAAATTTTTGGCACATTGTCTAAGTGACGCTCGAAACATTAGCAAGTTATGCTAATAACACCTAAAATAAGCATTAATATCATATAGCGCATATAAGATAATTTTATCATATACACATTTGAGTGTAAAATTTGTGATAGATTGATCTTTATGTGAATGTTCGTAAAATAAGAAGGTAACAATTCCATTTTGTGGTCATTGTGAAAAATTATGATTTATAATCACGAATTAGTATTAGGATTTCATGTGCATAATGGAGATTATTGATTAACTAACTAGTAATATTTCCAGCTTGGAAACTACTTTAAGAAACTACTCCTGTTTAACAACTGGTGATAGCATCATGGTGGCCTATAATAACAAACAATATTACATCGATATCGTGGAGACAAAACCTTCTTCAGCAATAAGTATTATAGAAACTGATTGTGAGGTGGACTTCGCTCCTCCACTTGATTATAAAGAGCCTGAAAGACCTCAGCAGCCTTCTGTACCTTCAAACGTGGCTCCAGCTCAAGGTATACAACTTACTTAAATTGGCATTATTTGGTTCTTCTTCTTTATTATTCATAGATCCCTTTTATATGCCAAGAACTGAACTTTTTTGAAGCTCTATATTTGCAGTAAACTCTGAATTAAATGTGCTAGGAAACCATAAAATGTATAAACTCACATATTGGCACCCAATTGCATCTGAAGTCACATTACTGAAAGTCAAACTGGGCAATCTTGAATACTTCCCTAATTCATAAAGTAAAATAATCTTCTGTGATATTGTGTTAAAAGTTAGAAAAACTTCCTTCAAGGTCACGAAAATGCATTTAGAGTCAACCCAATTTGTTTTTTCAGATACACTTGCTGACAATTACACACATTGGCACCCAATTGAACTTCTTCAATTTTACCTGTTCCAACTTCAAATTCAAAGTGATTCAAATATGCACAGTTAAGACATCAAGATTTTGCTGCAAGAAATGCTTTAGGGTATAAAGTATTTTTAGACTTGTGAAGATCTTGAATATTTTCTCTAATTCATAAATAAGAAGATCTTCCATGATATTTTTGTTAAAAGTTTAAAACTAACATTGTATTTAGAGTCAACCAAATTATTATTTTCTCTCAAATACATACATACAAAGACACGCATTGCCACCCGGTTGAGTATTGAGTATCTTCAGTTAAAACCAATTCTGATCTCAAATTGAAAATGATTCAAGACTGCAGTTAAGACATCAAATTTTGCTAAGAATGCTTATAGTGTATAGACTATTTTCTGAACTTTGCGGTTTTTATCGTGTAATCAACATCCATGATATCTGTTTTCAACATAGCACTTTTTTGATTATTTCAAATACACACATATATTTATTTTTTTAGTCCCTATTTTTTAGTTTTTTACTCCAGTAATCAGCATAGACTATTCTGATGACATATAAAGGTTGACAATATAATTCTGTAATAAAAAACAGTTAGGGAACGTGATTATAATGCGGCAGCACATCTGTCACTAAAATTCATACATCGTATAATACAGTTTGTATTTCATACTTGTAACCTGTAAATTTAAATACAGTTCAAGAAGAAGAACCTGAAGAACCAAAATTCATCCCATTTACTGGGTCTGGAAAAAGATTGGATGGGAAACCTTCAAAGAATTTAACAGCTACCGACTCACCATTGCCTGCAAAACATTCTAAACCTGTAGCAAATAACAATTTGAAGCAGACCACGGCATCTACTTCACAAAGTTCTGCTTCGAAGCCAACCACTGGAAAACTTGTGTTTGGTTCTGGTTCAAATCCTGCCCCAAAAGATGTTCAAAAGGTATGCTTTTATGTTTTTGGCATTGGTAATTTTGTTTGCTCACCTTGCAATGTGACCAGTAATTACCTCGTTCATATATGTATAGAAGTATATACAACAAATGACAGTCACATGGATTATACACATGAGTGAACTATATCATGGATCCAGATCACACTTCAGGTTGAAATTTGATTATTTATTTTTTCGAAACTGATTGAACATGGCATTTAACAAACATTTTTTTTATAACGAAACAATGCTACTACAACAGGAAAACAATCCTACTGATCGACCCTTATTTTAGGCTTTAGCCTTTTTTACTATTTTCTTCATATGGTGGTTTCAGTTAAGAAATCAAGAAATCAAGTTACAAGTTAATATAGCATGTGCAAGTTGATGAACATCACTTGGATTTTTTATTTCTAGTTCCTTCTAAGAATTTGGATCTCCTTCATCATGTTATTGTTTTCTTTTACTTGGACCTTGACCAGCTTCTGTTTTTGTGCAATGCATAATCATTATAAATCCATTGAATTTAAAATAAGGTACCAAAGATTGGCGGGCATAAAAAATAGTAAATTACAGATACCCTGTTACCCAACCCTTTTTATACTTTCTGGATAAGCGGGCATGGATATATCATATGAGGGTGCAGGTCTAAAAGGGTCAACCCACTCAGGCCTGTCAAATGGGTTGGGTTGGGTCAAAATCGGTTGGGTCGAGTTCGACCCAACCCATTTATGACACATTCTCTTTCACCCATTTATGACCCAACCCATTTAATAAGCGGATTATCCATTTAACCCATTTAAAGATTTAAATTTAATTTGACTAATAAAAAACAAATATAAAATAATTCTAATTCCAAGTTTTATGTTTTGAGATCCGACAAAAATTTAAATTTTAATTCTAATTTTCATCAAAATTCAAATATGGAGATGTGGTAGCTTATTATTTTCTAAGTACAACTGTCGGTTTCCTTGGAGAACTACAGTGTGCGTTCATATGATAAAGTGACCGAGTATTCCATACTATCCGTAATTTAGGTGGTAGTTAATCGGTCGAAGTCCTGCCTGATTCTGAGTTAGAACGAAGGAGTTATTGCAGTCTGAACAAAAAAAATAGCGGTTTTTGCATTAGGCGGAGTTCAATATGCAGATGTTGCAGCCTATTATTTTCTAAGTACAACTGTCAATTCCATTGGAGAACTACAGTGTACGTTCACACGATGAAGTATCCGAGTGTTGCATACCGTCCGTAATTTAGGTGGGAGTTGATCGGTCGAAGTCTCGCCTGATTTCGAGTTAGAACGAAGGAGTTATTGCAGTTTGAACAAAAAAAATAGCGGCTTCTGCACCAGACGGAGTTCAATATGCAGGTGTGGTAGCCTGTTATTTTCTAAGTACAACTGTCAGTCCCCTTGGAGAACTACAGTGTGCGTTCACACGATCAAGTATCCAAGTGCTACATACTGTCCGTAATTTAGGTGGGAGTTGATCGGTCGAAGTCTCGTCTGATTCCGAGCTAGAACGAAGGAGTTATTACGGTCCGAACAAAAAAAATAGCGGCTTCTGCACTAGGCGGAGTTCAAATATAGGGATGTAGTAGCCTGTTATTTTCTAAGTACAACTGTCAGTCTCCTTGGAGAACTACAGTGTGCGTTCACACGATGAACTATCCGAGTGTTCCATACATTCCGTAATTTAAGTTGGAGTTGATCGGTCGAAGTCTCGTTTGATTCTGAGTTAGAACGAAGAAGTTATTGCAGTCTGAACAAAAAAAATAGCGGCTTCTGCACTAGGTGGATTCAAATATGGGGATGCGGTAGCCTGTTATTTTCTAAGTACAACTGTCAGTCTTCATGAAAAATTATAATGTATGTCCAAAATTCTTATTTTTTAAATTTATATTAAAATTTAATAATTTTAATAAATGGGTAAATGAGTTACCCATTTATAACCCTTTTAAAAATGGGTCAATCCAACCCATAGCCCATTTTATGATATTCATAAATGGGTTGACCCAACCCATTTATAAGTAGGGTAAATGGGTTGGGTAAATGGGTTGGGTCAAATTTTGACAGGTCTAAACCCACTCGACCCATCTAATATATTGGCTGTGTAATAATAGCAAATCCTTCAGCCCGTTCACTCTACTTGTACCCTCCTTTACTGTATTTCTTCAGTTTTTCTCTGAAACAATTATTATTTCATTTTTTTCCCTGCGCAAATTGAAAATTATTACTCGTGTTTGGGTAGGAAACAATAAGGAAGGAGTTGTATGGGTTGGTTCTAATTTTAGTCTAGTAACTTGCCTTTTTGAAAACCAGAGTAATGCACGTGTTCATTGTCAAATACAAATTTGAAAAACAAAAAACCGGTAGCATACATGTAGACATACTTGTTTATAGCATATGATTGATGCTTTGTAGGCACCGGAGAAAGAGGCAAAGGAAGAAGCTCCAAAGAAGGACGAGCCCAAGTTTCAGGCATTCACCGGGAAGAAATATTCACTGAGAGGCTGATGATATTTGCTTCTACATTGTCTATTGTCATCTTTCTTTTTTTATGTATTAGGGTGTTACTTATACATTGTCTATTGCTTCTACATTGTCTACTGTCATCTTTCTGTTTTATGTATTAGGGTGTCATACTTGTATTCTTCCTTAATAACATTATTTCATCTGAAAATATCACGTATCTATTATTAACTTTAAGTTATGGAGTGAATCGTTTGCTCATATGCACGTTTGGAACTGGATTTGTGGTGTTCCTTGCAAATGAAAACCATGCAATGTTCTAAGCTTAGCGATTTATTTCATGAATAAAATTGTTCTGTTGATATATTTATGGATATGGGTGATTTGTGCTTTGAACTGTGAAAATTGCATTAGCAGGTTTCTTTCATCTACTTTGGTTCTATGGTTTGTTCATTTTCTTCTCTAGAATTCGTACTGTTTTATGTTTACATGTCGTTGTGTTGTTTTGATTCAATTGGGATATGGGCATACAACTTACAAATAGTGAAAATTTGAGATTCTTTTTCCGAAACAAACTACTGTATGATTCACGTGATTGCTCATGAAAGCATGTGATGCAAGTAATGTGATATGCTATGAAAATTTTAATGGTTAATTTTTTATTTTTATTTTTTTATAATAGTTGAAAAAGTAAGCATCTGCGAGATCAATTTCCTTAATTATACTCTTTTATCGCAGCGAAGAATTGGATGTAATACGGGATATATTGTGGAGATCTCGACAAAGCCTCTTGTCCTTGGAGTGGTGCTCTTTTCATGTTTTTTAGAGCGTGAATTTTGTTTTGGAGAAAGAGCACGAGGACTCGTATGATAATAGGGACACCATCATAATTAGCTTCTCATTTTCCACTTAGATGTATTTTTTGCTAAAGCATAACAAGTTGTTTGCACAAGCCATGATTATTAAAAGCTTTTCTTGGAAAGATGTGAAAGAAGTTTCTGTTTATACGTGTTGAAGGCTCATTTTTATTAGGTCGTCTTGGTTGGATCATTTCAAACCCAGCTTTTCATTAATGTCATACACAAAGTCGATTCTTCCTTTTGTGTAGGCATTGCATGCAATCTATACCTCCCCTTCCACTTTTTTATAGGATAAAAGACCGGTCGAAAGTTAACCTCAGTTAGACCTGTCAACAAATACTTTCGGATACGGATAGTATCATATCCGCATCCAAAATCATTATCGGATATCTAGATCTACGGATACGGACGTATATCGGATAATTATCATATCCTTTGACAATCGATATATAAAAAAATATAAATAGTAAATTTTGGTTAAAAACAACTATTTTACAATCCTAGCGATTATAAAAGAATGCAAAATCAACAAATATGATGATAATAAATAGTTTTGAGCAGCTAATATGCTAATATGCATTAAATGCATGTAATATAAAGTACTAATTTAACAAAACAATGAAGACATATATTTCTTTGCTCTAAATACAAATAAAAAAGAAAGATAATTTTGACAAAAAATGGATGGATAATTTTCGAATGCAAATGCCTTCGCATTCGCATTCACATTTACTTTTTCGAATATCAGATATTTATCCGCTTTTTCGGATACGGATGATGTAGATGGATTTCGAATTTTTCGAGTACTATTGACAGTCTTAACCTCGATGCTTTATTCTATCATAGAGAGAACCCTATTCTTTTACTGACATTCTTTCTTTCGATCGCGATCCACATGTCTTATTTTATCAATTACATATTTATAGCAATGAAATGCTATTATATATCCTTCCTGATACCATATATATAAGATATTATAGATATTTACGATATGTTTTCCAAACACTATAAAATGTGATATCATATTCAAATTCCACATCAAATTCAGTGGTATTCAAGGCAACATTGAAGAAAATGTGACACGATGAATATAAGGATAACCTAGGAGAAGGCATATATCTAAATATTCCTAATACATTATCTTCATTACCATGATTCAATGCAATGAAATGGAGAGAAAAAAGAAAAGAATACAAAGTGTAAGTGGTGCCGTATAATGGAAAGATAAAGAGAATGAAACATTGAGAGTTATAGAAACGTAGAAACCAAAGCGCTTTATTGATCTTAGACTTCATAGATTTGTTTCTAATGATGCAACAAGCTATTTTTTTTTGAAATTTGGTACTTTAATATATACACAATTTATACAACATCAGTAGGTATATCTTCAAAACAAGTGAAAAACCAAAACTCAACACCAAGCTCGTACTATAGGAATTACACCAATTAAAAGTATAAAAAAATTCAAGAGGATTCACTATTGTAGAGATCGAAGCCCCTCTACTGCCTGAATTACACAATTACCCCACTTTAACTTTAGCCGACATATCACAAGACCAAAAACATTTATCCCCTAACTTTTACACTTCATTTATTTCCTCGTCCAACTTCAAGAATGGAGAAATGACAAAACATCAAATCGATCTTCCCCTCATCTAACTGGGATTCTTCAACTTTCAGTTTCTCGGATGAATCAAGGACTGACAATTGATCATCCTCACTTCATACAAATAATGAAAGAAATTAGATCTGGCCTTTTTTGGTGCACAAATTTGAATAGATAAGCAAATCATCTTTGAAGTCTCCAATTTTACTAGGTTATGATCTATGCTTAGATTTAGATATCAAAAAAGTAACTCATGAATAGCTAGCTCAGATCTGGTTCGAGCAGGCATTTCTGACATGCTGAATAATCTGTTACTCCTTTCACACCACACATGCCACACCAAAGTCACTAAGCTTACATCTGAAATATTTTCCAGTTGCTTATCTCAGCAGTGATTACCTGTGAAAGAATTCATTATTTCCAGAAATTTGTTTGACTCAATATTACTTATTTGGAAATGTTGTTTGATGTGATTTCAAACATATTTTGAGTATTCGCATTCAAAAAATAAGTGGCATCTTGATTCATGTGCATTGTTGCACAGTAAACGTGTTGTTGAGAAGTGAGATGTCTCCATTCCATTTATGTATCCTGTCTAAAGTATTAAGCTGGTTTAATAATGTAAAACAAGTGTAAGTGGACATTTTCGATGCACAAATAGTGTTCATACATGCTGATGCCGTTGAACATTAGTGGATTTAGCTCTAGCATTGTCCTAAGCTGATTTTAGGGAGAATTTACCATTTTGTAAAGGAACTCATCACCAATAGTCCTCAGTACTGTCCTTATATATGCTGATATTTTCTATGACTTGCACATATTAAGAGGCAGATTGGAAGCATCGAGGCACCATTTTGAGTCAGAAATAAGTGCAGATACTTTTATTTATTGATATCACCTATGTTGCAACCCGTACCAAGCCAGGATAAAGGAGAAAGGTATTGGTAGGCTTGGCGAACCAACATAAAAAACATAGTCTCTCTTATGGAAATAGAACCTTATTATATTTCGATGGGACATAACTCTTTTAGCGACGCGCTATGTCGAGGCTTGGGTGTGGTGGTAAATAAGCAAGGGCTGGTTCACCACTTTCTTAGTGGTGCGCCATACCGGGGTTCAGATATGGTGATAAATATGCAAGGGTTGGTTCATTACTCCCTTAGAGGCGCACTACATCGACGCCCCGATGTAGTGATAAATGGACAAGGGTCTTTGCACTTTACTCGGCGGGTGCGAAGGGTAAGAGAGCTAGTCAGTGAAAGTAGGATTCGATTAGGTAGTTGGAATGTAGGGTCCTTAACATGAAAGTTAAGACGCACAGTTGATACTATGATTATGAGACGTGTAAATATCTTATGCATTCACGAGGCAAATGGACGGGCCAGAAGGTGAAGAAGGTGGAGAAACTGGCTTCAAGTTATGGTACATGGGAAGAGAACACAATAAGAATGGGGGTAGACATCTTAATTGACAAGAACCTTAAAAGCGGAGTGGTTGATGTTAGGAGACAAAATGACATGATCATCCTAGTCAAGCTGATTTTGGTGTTATGGTTCCGAACGTCATTAGTGCCTATGCCCTTCAAGTAGGTCTAAATGAAGCCGCCAAGAGGAATGTATGGAAAGAGCTAGATGACATGGTTAGAGATGTGCCCAGTAGTGAGAATTTTTTTTATAGGAAGAGATTTCAATGGCCATGTTGGTACAACTAGTGAGGGTTTGATAGAATGCATAATGGTTTTGGATATGGCGATAGAAACCAAGAAGGAGAAGAAATATTGAATTTCGCTATAGCTTATGACCTCATGGTAGTTAATACCTTCTCTAGAAAGAGACAATCACATTTAATTACTTTAAGTAGTGACCAACACTCTAGCTAGATTGACTTTGTCCTTACTAGAAGAGATGACAGATGAGCTTGTGTAGATTGCAAAGTCATACTTGGAGAATGTGTCATCTTACAGCATCAGCTTTTGATATCTGAGTTTCATCTTTGGATAAGTGTTCGATAGGATGAAGGAGCCAAGATTACTTAGATGAAATGATGGAAGCTCAAAGGAGATGCCCCACGGGTGTTTAAGGATAGAGTGATAGGAGAAGGGGTATGAAATATTGAAGGAGAAGCAAATGACACGTGGGATGAGATGACAACGCGCATTCAGAAAATGACTACTCAAGTGTTTGGGATAATAAAAGGAAATAGATATGAACCTAAAGATTCATGGTAGTGGAACAATTATGTGCAAAAGCTATCAAAGAGAAGAAGGAATGCTATAAAATTCTTGCATAATCATAGGAGCGAGGACAACATGCAAAAAATACAAAGCGACAAAGAAGAATGCAAAGAGAACAGTGAGTGAAACAAGAGATCAGGCATATGGAGATCTATATTAAAGTCTAAGTATGAAGTAGGGTGAATAAAACATCTATTGAAGAGCTAAGCTCCACGAGAGGAAGACGAGAGACTTATACCAAATTGAATGCATCAAGGATGAGAATAATAGACTTTTGTTGAAGGATAATGAGATAAAAAATAGATGGAGAAAATACTTCGACAAGCTATTCAATGAAGAAGGCGATAACACTACGATCGAGTAGGATGACTCTTTTGATGACACCAGTAAACATTTGTTTGGAGAATTCAAGAGTCCAAGATAATGGGGGCACTAAAACGGATGAAAACAAGCAAGGCATTGGGGCATGATGACATTCCAATTGAGGTGTGGAGATGCCTTGGAGATGCAGAGATAGCATGGCTAACTAAGTTATTCAATAATATTTTTAAATCAAATAAGATTCCAGTTGAGTGGAGGAGAAGCATATTAGTACCAACCTTCAAGAATAAAGGAGATATTCAAAGTTGCAAAAACTACAGAGGAATTAAGCTTATGAGTTATACAATAAAGCTTTTGAAGAGAGTCATTGAATATCGATTAAGAAGGATGACAAGCATTTCAAAAAATCAATTTCGTTTCATGCTTGGGAGGTCGATCACAGAGACAATTTTCTTGATAAGACCACTTGCGGAGAGATATAGGGATCAAAAGAAGAACTTACACATGGTATTTATTGATTTGGAGAAAGCTTGTGACAAAGTGTGACAATCCGCAAATCCGTACCCTTTGAATCGACAATAAACCACACATGTCTGATCCAAAAAGCACAGACCGACGGAAAGTCAGTGTAACGATCCGATTTTTTGATGCTCGAAAGTCGACATCAATACACTCACAGTATCAAATGTCGCACAATCGAATGCCGTAAAACCTAACCGTTTGGGTTAAAGAAGAAGAAGATAGAAGAAGAAAACAGAAAACAACAACAAAATCTCACATTTCGCAGCGGACAACATATAATAGATAAATGAATAATCTTTAAAACAAAGAACTATAGCTGTTATTACAATACCATATCAGAGTACAACAACAACACACAACACTGCCAGTTATAATGACTTGCCTTACATAGAAAATTCACTTTGCACCAACTAGACACGACGGACACTACATAGTATAAGTGTTACGTTTCGCCATCCAGCTTGCTTCTGATCTCCACAGCATCTCTTATCTGACTTTGCTCTAGAATAACGACTACCTGACTCTAGGCTACCCGTGTGGAAAATTATGGACACCCAGAGTTTAGAGAGGGAACAATAAACTCCAAGTCAGTCGTGGGACTGGTGTGAGATCTTAAGAACAGTTATTTTCACAAAGAAAATAAAAAGAAACCCGCTATGCTTTTGGAAAATGAAACTACCATAAGGCCTCCCGCCACACACACAATGCAAACGCAGAATTGGAGGAGATTTCTCCTTATGATAGTAAAACATGCTTAATATGCAAAATCCTTTCGATATTTATTAGTGCATAATGCAGAAAACATTTCGAACGTATAATATTAATCTTAGCCAGCATAGACATTTCGAACTATGCATACTATAACTACCATCTAAATAGTGGCGACCACCATAAGTAAATGGCAGGTTATACAACTAAAACCGTACAAGGCACGTATTGGAGTTTTGGATTTCCAACAAATGGTTAGGCTAAGGAACTTCCTACTGCCACATGCGTACGCCTCTGGAGGGACGTACCGAGAACCTACCCGGCTCTCTGCCAACATAAGGCCGGTTACCCCTTTCTCGGGAAGTAAAACCTAAGATATGCCACCCCCGATCGTTTGCGACCTTTATCCAAGGATCCTCTACACCAACAACCACAAAGAAAAGTATTTGCAACAACCACATAGGTTAAATATCAAGGCTCCATACCTAACACCACCCTTTCCCAGAAGGAATGGACATACCCTAGGGGTGCTACCCCTGAAACCTTGCTGCATCTTTCCTGTTTCGACCATTACCGGTTTGTGAGGCTCGATGAGGTCTCGTCCACAAAGTTACACTTTTCACAAAGTCATGCTTCGATCAACAAATGATCAGCAACCCTTTGTATGCCACGTTACCAAATTGGGAATGTATCACTAGTAACCATCAACTACATAACCTTTGAGCTCGTACGTCTCAGAGAAGGGTGTTAAGCTAAGAGAATAAATTCTCCGCCACCAACAGAAATGTATTTGATAGAAACCAGCTTTACATCTCAAAGTGTAACGTCAGATACACATCCATAGAAGTCCGTTCCAAGATCGAATGGAACCTAAGGCACTTCAAAGAAGCCCTTGCAAATCCGGATATTCACTAAACACGTCCGGAATCCCCATCACAAAGGGTAATAAAATCTCTATACTGGAGCAACTCGGTGCAGAGACATTCAACAGGTAATCCATTTGTTTTCGAAAATACTCGGTCTTCAACACCATCTTCAAATGTAATTCCATTTCATCGTATCGTTATTCAGAATGGGTTTTGTGACACAAAGTCGTCTCCCGGCTAATCCGAATAATGAGCGCTTATTTTTAAAAAATAGATGTTCAATCAGATTTCAAACAAATCACAACAAATTCCACGTTGATATTTTAAGTAAAGGATCCATCACAATCACAAAGGTTTGATGTGGGTTTCGAATATCCATTTGGAACTCGACTCCCGGTCGCATAGAAATTCTAATGTCGTTTAAAGGCAATTATTGATAGTCAGTTATTTAACTATCAATCAACATTCACAACAATTACCAGATTTAAATAATTTTCCCCAGTTATTTATTTAAAAATATTTCGCAAGATATATTTTTAACACTTCAACCATTTGAAAACAAATTTCAAATCACTTTTCACTCACGGAATAAGATTCTCAATATTATTCATTACCACTGAAAGGCTGTTAAGTTCAAATACTTTAAAATTCTTTAAATCACTTATCCAAAATATATGCTTGGAAACATTTAGACAAAACTATTTTAAAACATTTATTTAAATATTAGTTATGAAAATATTATATAAATGTCTCATATAAAATTTCAAGTCCAAACTAACTTTAAAATAAAAATTAGTAGATATGGTATAAATATTTAGATAACCAATTTCTAAATCAGATTTTTATTAAATCTTTAAAATAATCATTTCTATAATCAACTAAATAAATCTTTACTTTAAAGATTTAAAAATTTCCCAAATAATTTCTCTAACAATATTTTTCAAAACAATTTCTAAAACTTTTAATTTATACTTTGAAAGTTACTTTGAGAATATATTCGGCTTTTCAGGGAAGAATTCTCTTTCCATTTATATAAATTAATAAATCTTCTCGATTTATTTTAATTTACATTCCAAATTTGTAAATTTCTTTTCACACCTTTAAAAATAAAACAATATTTATTTTTGAAACAAATTTCCCTATCTTTTATAAAGTTCTAACTGTAATCATTTTAAATAAAAATGCTTAAGGATTTAATAAAACAAATTATACCTTACTGTGAAAATCGTGACCAACATTTGACAAAACCCTAGCCCATGATTGTCGCTTCAAAATCATCCTCCTCTGACCGCAGCGCCTCTTTCGCCTTGCCACGCTCCATCGATACTGCGCAAACCCCACGCCACCGACATCCCAATCGCGTCGCGACCCTCCATCTAAATTGGCCTAAGCACATGCGAACAAGTCGCGTCCCCCAATGCCTTGCGTGCCCATCTCCCAGTGATGCCGCAATCGACCTCGAATGCCACGACTTCGAACCCATTGATTTTGAATTCGATTTCGCCAATTCGACTTTCTGAGGCGGCCATTGATTTGGTTTCGATTTTTCAAATGAGGTTATGATTTTGATTCGAATACTCGCTCGTTTTTATTTCTTTATAAACAAACGAACGAATTTTATTCTTTCAAAAGTGGGGTTCAGCCATTAAAGTTTTTTTGAACTTGATTTCTGTTTTTGTTTCAAAATGCTTGGCTGTTATTATAAAAGAAGAAGGAGTCACGATGATGTTGGCGTATGGGGGAAGGTAGGGTTTGATTTTCTAATTGATTTTTTTAAAATTTTATATTCAAAATATCTCTTATAACCTAACTCGAAATCCCGAACTCCTATCGAGGCATCCCGCCTAGCGTTTATAAGGTTTTATCTTCATTCCGAACACAATGGAATGTGTTTCGGAGGCTAATTCGATCAAATGCGCAAGTTATGGAAGTAACTGTTAGCGCCAAAATTGGTCACTAACACCCAAATCCAAGTGAAAGTACCAAAAAGTGCCAAACAACAATCACAGTTCACGGGTAGGATGTATGTAGAGGATATTTAATATGAAGAATAACAAAAATTAAAATGAAAGCGGTAAAGACACGGAATTTATAGTGGTTCGGCTAACTCTGGCCTACGTCCACTCCAGTAATTTCTTTTTTATTGCTACAACAATCGATTACAGTTACAAAGTGATAGGCTAGCCTTAGCCTTAGGGGATAGAAAGTTAGAGAGCAGGAGAGAGAATCAGGATCCCTTTTCTGAACCCCCACATGCTGTATTTATAGGCAAATCCTGAGTTGTTGGGCCTTTGCGTGATTCAGGCCCACCGAGTTTATGGCCGGTCCGCATATGCCGATCCATGTAATGCCGAGCCATCAATGCCGACCGTTCCATGCCGAACGAAGCGTCTGGAGGAAGAATGCCGAACGAAATCTGATAGAATAATGCCGGACGAGGCATTTGAGTGATGCATGCCGATCGATGCTGGGGTGAGGTGTGCCGAGCACACTTTAATGCTGAGTTCAAATGCCGAGTGAAAGAATGCCGAACGTACTTCAATGCCGAGTACAAATGCCGAGTGGAGGATGCCGAGTGAAGGAATGTCGGACGTACTTCAATGCCGAACGCTGCTAGGATGCCGAGCGATACATCTAATGCCGATCGATCCCTGATGCCGAACGATCCATCCTGCCGAACGACCTACCATGCCGAACGATCCCTAATGCCAAGCGACCTACCAATGCCGAACGATCCAACGTGCTGAGCGACCTTGTATGCCGAACGATCCATCGTGCCGGTCGACCTACCATGCCGAATGATTGCCAATGCCGAACCATATTCCCTAGACCCAAACTATAGTTGATCCATCTTTATCCATTCATATTTCCATCTCCTAAGCACGTTGCGTCATCCATCCATCCAGTCGACTGAATCCATCGTACACCAGCCTTGACGAACGTGCAACCGATTAAGTTAAACCCGCATGTCCATGGCCTGGTGAAAAGGCGGGTTAACACTTGCCCCCCAAAACATGCCTTGCTATTGGAAGGTGTGTTTTGAATAGCCGCAAATCTGATATCCAAAGTCCACATCCTTTTTGTAACCATATCATCAAATCCACGTTCTCTCCGGGCTTAATCTTGATTTTGTAGACCTTGCCGGGTCGTGTTATCCTGTTCCAGCCTTGACTTTTCCATCACGGGCTTGTATGTTCTTCGGCCTCGACTCTCCGGTCAAAGACTTTGATATTCACCGGCCTCAGCAAACCGGCTAAGGATTTTGATATTCTCCGGCCTCGACTCTCCGGTCAAGGACTTTTTATATTCTCCAGCCTCGACTCTCTAGTCAAGGACTTTTTATATTCTCCGGCCTCGACTCTCCGGTCAAGGACTTTTTATATTCTCCGGCCTCGACTCCCCGGTCAAGGACTTTTTATATTCTCCGGCCCCGACTCTCCGGTCAAGGACTTTTTATATTCTCCGGCCTTGACTCTCCGGTCAAGGACTTTTTATATTCTGCCCGAGTCCATTTCTTCGCTCTCCGGCGAAGAGACTCGTAAGTTGTGATCATTGCCCCGTCTCTCCGGTCAGGACAGTAATCATAGAACCTGAACTGTTTATTACATTGATCCAAAACCAAATATAAAACCAGAAATCCATATCAAAAATCAAACATCCAAACCAGAATGGGAAACCAAGAAAAAACCAACCAAATCGGGAGTTCAATCCAAACTCC
The DNA here is from genome assembly GCA_030765085.1 of Allium cepa. Classification (NCBI taxonomy): domain Eukaryota; kingdom Viridiplantae; phylum Streptophyta; class Magnoliopsida; order Asparagales; family Amaryllidaceae; genus Allium; species Allium cepa. The sequence goes on from CM060940.1 coordinate 184,016,734, forward strand.
AAAACCATACCAAAGAAAAGTAAATGTCCAAAATACGAAAGAGAGAACCAAAGTTTGCAGAAAATTAGAAAGAAAGCAGAATTTCATAGACTCAAGTAGTACGGTTTTCAGTTATCTCAGAGCACGCCTAGGGACCATCCTCAATCCCGTACGTGTGTAAGTGACCTAGCCGTATTACTTTGAGTTCTATTACTTATTCAAAACCATGAACCTGTTTAGTTGATAGTAAACCGGCGTTGACCAGACCCAATGCCGCCATTGCTAGAGGTAGGTGGTGGCTGCTCTTGCTCCTCTGCCGTAGTTCGATTCCTGACATATTGCTGTAGGTGACCATTCCTTACATGCTCCTCAATGATATCCCTCAAATGCCTACAGTCATTTGTGTTGTGCCCATCCAGCTCATGGAATAGGCAATGCTTTCCCGATGTCCGTTCGTATTCTGAAGGCTCTCTCTTTGCTGGCCTTCGGTATTGGAGCCGCCCTCGAGTGTCCAAGTAAATCCTTTCTAGAGTCTCAGTTAAATCTGTGTAAGAAGAAAACTTTGACTCCCTCCGAGGTTTCTTCGAAGTGCCACCATTTCCATTCGTTTTTCTTTTTCCTTTATCATCTTTACTTAGATCCTCCCTGGATGGACCTCCACCCCTCACTGCATAAGCTTCAGCCTCTCTCCCTACTCTCTCAGCCTGCGCATCCTCCTGTCTCAAGAACCTTTCCGCCTCATGACATAACTCCCCGAGATCCCTCGGTGGGTCTTGTTCCAATGATATTTTGAAATCCGAGTTATCCACGATTCCCGAGACAGCTGCCATCAAAACCATTGACGGATCGGGTCGATCCACTGAGGCTACCGCTGCGTTGAATCTGGTTAAGAAGTCCCTGAGCGATTCCCCTTTCCATTGTTTCATAGATGTCAGAGTCATCACGTTCTTGGGTCTAACTATGTGGACTCGAAACTGTCTCATAAACCTCTCAATTAGCTCCGTCCATGTGCCGATAGAACCATTCTCCAACTGTCTAAACCACATAGCTGCGATATCTGTCAAATACAATGGGAAGCATCGAGCCATGACCTCATCCGATGCCCCCAGTACCTCCATATGCCTTATGTATTTCGTCAGATGAACCGTTGGATCCGCCTTCCCATTATACATTTCCAAATTTGGTAGCTTAAATTCGGGTGGGTCCTAGCTTGCCTGATAGTAGGAGTAAAGGGACTCCTATTTACATCCTCTAAGTCTCTATTTACCAATCCACCTCTCATAGCCCGTCTAACCATCTCCGCTAGTCTGTCGTTTCCCCCAAGATGTAATCCTTGTCCATCGCCTCTGGTCTGCCCCCCGAGTTTATGAGGGAATTCTGGCACATACTCCTCATCTCGCACTCCTGCACTCCTGTTGGTGTCGGGTTGCACAACATCGTTTGGTATCCCTCCATGGGTTGGTCCAACATTTCCTGGTGGTATGCCCCCAAGTCTAGATCCATCTGGATTGATAGCTGTTTGCTGATTGGGGGTTGCCCCCTGCCGAGCTATTCCCTCTGCTTGCTGGTTGAGTGCTTCTGATCCAGCTCCACGGATCTGAGCTTCTGCATTTTCTGTTTGTGCAAATTGTCTGAGAAGAGTCTGCATCATCTCCTCTTGTCTTTTCATCATCGCCTCCATTTCCTCTCTAGTGATGTAAATGGATGCTCCACCTGCTCCATCTCCAGAGGAAGCCTCTTGACTTCCCTCCTGATTGCTCCTTTCCATTACTTGTTTCCTTGCTGATGGTCTAGCCATTGCTCTTTTAAATCCAAGTTTCTAACTCCAAAATTCCTGATTGCTTCAGTTCTCAGTGAAAGCACCAAAATTGGTCACTAACACCCAAATCCAAGTGAAAGTACCAAAAAGTGCCAAACAACAATCACAGTTCACGGGTAGGATGTATGTAGAGGATATTTAATATGAAGAATAACAAAAATTAAAATGAAAGCGGTAAAGACATGGAATTTATAGTGGTTCGGCTAACTCTGGCCTACGTCCACTCCAGTAATTTCTTTTTTATTGCTGTAACAATCGATTACAGTTACAAAGTGATAGGCTAGCCTTAGCCTTAGGGGATAGAAAGTTAGAGAGCAGGAGAGAGAATCAGGATCCCTTTTCTGAACCCCCACATGCTGTATTTATAGGCAAATCCTGAGTTGTTGGGCCTTTGCGTGATTCAGGCCCACCGTGTTTATGGCCGGTCCGCACATGCCGAGCCATGTAATGCCGAGCCATCAATGCCGACCGTTCCATGCCGAACGAAGCGTCTGGAGGAAGAATGCCGAACGAAGTCTGATAGAATAATGCCGGACGAGGCATTTGAGTGATGCATGCCGATCGATGCTGGGGTGAGGTGTGCCGAGTGCACTTTAGTGCTGAGTTCAAATGCCGAGTGGAAAATGCCGAGTGAAAGAATGCCGGACGTACTTCAATGCCGAGTACAAATGCCGAGTGAAGGATGCCGAGTGAAGGAATGCCGGACGTACTTCGATGCCGAACGCTGCTAGGATGCCGAGCGATACATCTAATGCCGATCGATCCCTGATGCCGAACGATCCATCCTGCCGAACGACCTACCATGTCGAACGATCCCTGATGCCAAGCGACCTACCAATGCCGAACGATCCAACGTGCCGAGCGACCTCGTATGCCGAACGATCCATCGTGCCGGTCGACCTACCATGCCGAATGATTGCCAATGCCGAACCATATTTCCTAGACCCAAACTATAGTTGATCCATCTTTATCCAGTCATATTTCCATCTCCTAAGCACGTTGCGTCATCCATCCATCCAGTCGACTGAATCCATCGTACACCAGCCTTGACGAACGTGCAACCGATTAAGTTAAACCCGCATGTCCATGGCCTGGTGAAAAGGCGGGTTAACAGTAACCGATCAATTTTAAATTGAATCGATTAAAATAGTTTCTATGCGTTTTGAGTTGCCAGGGTTAAACGACAACTCCGATTGCTACGAAAATTGAAACGATAATAATACAATATTACGGATCCAATGGAATCGATTTCATTGAATTCCGAAACTGTACCTCGGAAGGCTATTTTTAAATATCGATTCAAACTATATAATTTCAAAACTGAACAAAACATTTTCAAATTAAATTCTGAAGCTTCCATTATCTTCAATATTATCAATATACATTCTATAAGCCTTAAAAATATTTTTAATCAGCTTAAAACTGAAGATTCAAATTTTTACCCAAGCTTTAATCATTAAATTAAATAATTTAATTGTCAAATTCATATTTATATTCGAAATTCAGGTCAAACTTATCTCCAAATATTTAAAATTGATTAAATATTTTATTTCAAATGTTAAAAATTTCTGGGTCGTCACACAAAGTATCGAGAAAGGTTATGTGGTGGGCTTTGGAAAAGAAGAGAGTCCCAACACAGTATGTTACCCTTATCAAGAATATGTTTCATGATCTTGTGACTAGTGTCAGAGCATGCGATGGCAACACTAGTGAATTTTCCATTAATATTGGATTACATCGAGGATCAGCTTTGATCCTCTAAATTTTTGCCCAAGTGATGGATGAGGTTACGAAGGATATACAATGTGAGATTCCTTCTTGTATGCTCTTTGTTGATGATGTTGTGCTAATTGATGAAAGTAGGATAATGGTTGATAGACAACTGGAGTTGTGGAGGCAGACTTTAGAATCAACAGATTTTAGGCTCAACAGAACTAAAACAGAGTATATGAAGTGCGGGTTCAGCGGTGTCAGGTCAGAGGTTGGAGATGTCATTCTGACAAGACAATTAGTGCCCAAGAAGGAATCCTTTCGGTATTTAGGATCAATGTTGCAATATGATGGCGAGATTGATGAAATTGTTAATTTAGAATTTGAGCAGGATGGATGAAATGACTACTACCATTTGGCATTCTTTGCGATTGGAATGTCCCAAAAAGCTTAAAAGAAATTTCTACATAACGACAATCAGGACTGCAATGTTGTATGGTGTAGAGTATTGGCCTACAAAGACAACATACCCAGAGGACAAGTGTAGCAAAGATGTGTGTTCTGCGATGGAGCTGTGGTCTTACAAGACGAGACTGAATTAGAAATGTTGATACATGTGACAAACTTGGAATAGCACCAATTGAAGAGAAGCTAGTCCAACACCGCTTAAGATGGTTTGGACATTACCAGCGGAGGCCTCTCAAGGCACCTATGCATGTTGGCATTATAGACCGCATCGAATGCTCAAAGAGAGGTAGAGATCGACAAAGGTTGATATGAGAGGAAGTAGTAAAAATGGACCCGATGGATTGTAATATATGCGAAGAGCTAGTATTGGATAGAAGCGTGTGGAAGTTAGCGATCTACGTACTAGAACCATGATTTAGGAGGTTTTGCCTAAGGTTGGTTTAGGGGTAGTGTTGTAAGTTTTAAATTATAGGACTAGTACTAAGGGCCTAGGACATAGTGTTTGGTCTTCGGCTCCTATTACTATTAGTACTATTATTACCATTATTATTATTATTATGGGTTTTTTAATTTCTTTATATATTTTTATTTTTATTTATTTTTATCTTACTTATTTTATTATTATTGTTGTTGTTATTTATTTAATTATTTTACTTTATTTTATTATTATTATCATAATTTTTATTAATTTTTTTATTACTTTTAAATTGACTTATCATTTAGTTTTGTATTCCCTCTATACTCGACCCCAACTTGTTTGTGAATAATGACTTAGTTATTGTTGTATCACATGCATTGCATATGTATTGTCAGCATAGCTTATGTATTAACAATTCTCCATGTAACCATTGATCAGACCACAACTTAATGCCTCTACCATTTGTAATGTTTTTGTTTATAAGGCCTCTACTATCATCTAAAGCCCTTAGGATTATTTTCTAGGTAATAGAAGCATTTGGGTCTTTTGATAAAATCTAAAAATATTTGTTTGCACGATATCTAGTCCACTCTTCTTACAAGAGGCTATTTTTGGCCAAAACTTTCCACAACAGGTTTATAGCTATAGCATTTTGCATGTCTTGTATCTTTATTAAACCTACCCTCACTTTCTATTTTGGTTTATAGACATTTTCCTAATTGATTTTGTGCTGCTTTCCTAGCTAGATAATATTAACGAATATAGTTTCAATTTTGTTTTAATTATGCCCACTGGCATTTGACCAATTTGCAACCAAAAGGAAATAATTGGGTAAATTACTAATTTGATCAATTCAAGTATTCCACTTATAGTTAAAAGTCTACCATTTTGCCCACTTAATTTCTTTTTAAGCATATCAATTAACCTGTTAAAATCAGTTATTTTTATGTTTGAATTGCTTAACTCTAAGAAATTTGAAAGGTAGATTTTCTTTTTAGGCTGCTAAAATATTTGAAATGTCTTGTTTTCTATGCACTCCTTTATTGAAAAATAATTTTGATTTTTTTTCATTAACTACCATCCCATGTTTACCTTTTAAATTGCTAAGAATCCTTGTAATGGTGCTGGTAGTGGCTGTGCATGCTATAAAAAAAAATAGCGGATCATTAGCACAGTTTAGGCGATTCAATATAGGAGTATATTTAGAAATAGGAGAAATGTTACCATTTATATGCTCCAATTGAAGAAAAATTGAGAGAAATTCTGTTGCTATAGCAAAATGATGGAGAGATAAAGGGTCTCCTTCTCTTAATCCTCTGTTACTTTTAATGAATCGGGCTACCTTCTGTCAATATGGAAAAGGTTGTGGTAAAAATACAAGTATATATCAAATTAACCAATTTTACAGGAAACCCTCTGCATAAGAACATATGGCAAACAATTTCTCTTGTGATTTTATTATACGCTTTCTATAAGTCCATCTTCCAACACATCTTATTGGAGCCTTTTTTATTGAACGTTCTCGTTATTTCATGAGCAAGGAGGGAATTCTCGCTTATATTTCTTACTGGAATAAATGCATTTTGATTTGGAGAAACTAATTCATTCATGTATCCCTTGATTATGTTGCATATGACATTTGCAATTATTTTGTAAATAACATTGTAACATGAAATATGATGGTAATCTAATGTGGAACTAGAATTGTCTTTTTTTGGCACCAGTGTTATAAAAGTATGATTAGTCTCTTTTATAGTTTGTCCACCTTTAAAATTTTGAGAAACACCTACTGCTAGATCACTCTTGATAAAATCCCAATGATGCTTGTAAAATTTCGAGCCAATTCCATTGACCCAGGGCTACTATCATCATTGATTTGAAATGTAGCAATTTTAATTTCTTCTTCAATGATGTCTAACTTTAAAAAAATATCTAGCTGCTTTTGATAGAATTTTCTTGTAAGTGATAGCATCAAATTTTTTGGTACTATCATTTTTATCATTGAGCTCTATGAAGAAAGATAAAGCCTTTTCTCAAAGATTTTTTAGGTCGAAATAGGTTGGCCAACTTCATTTAGTGTGCCATTCAAAGCTTTCCTATTTTTACTACTTGACATTTTAGAGTAGAAAAATTTTGTGCATTGGTCTTCTATCTTTCAACCAATCGATTTTAGATTTTGCTGATGTTCAATGGCATGATTATACATGAAGCACTACGGTTGAAATAAATTATTTTTATACGCCTAAATGACATTCCGACCTAAGCGATTTTCCAGCAGTAGTTGATATTATCTATTATTATTTTCACCTATTTGGTTTATTATTTGGTTCAAGGGTATTTTTTCCTTTATTCCATTGCTTGAGAGATTGTTTGACATGCTTCAATTTTTGCAAAAACTAAAATAATTATTTACCAGGGCAATTTACTAACCACGCATTTTCTACCGTGTCCTTGTAACCATGCATATTAGTTCAAACATTATTGAATAGATCCGTTTCTGTTGTGAACTAAAATATAGAAGATGAATAAAAATGGTGGAGTGATCACTTGTAGAATGAGGAATAAAATTAACATAAACATTAAAAAAAACCCGAAACTCTGTGCTAATGAAAATTCTATCAATTTTTCTATGAATACAGAAATTTATACCTCCCCTCCAAATAAATTTGTTGCCTATTCCTTGAATTTTGAGTAGTCCCACTGATTGTATAGGATTAAAAAAAATCCTCATCGGTATTTCTTGAGTTGTTAGAAGGACCCACTCTATCTCGGTCATATAGAACTATGTTGAAGTCTCTTAATACAAACTGAGAAGATGAAATAGAAGATGCATTTGAGTTTACATGATCGATTACCTCAACCTTTTGTGCATGAGAGTGAAGAATACACAAAACAATGACTATGGTTTCAACTCACCATTGTTTTGTAAGATTCCAGAAACAACTTTATGGTTTGTAGAAGTTACATTAAAATATCAAACATTTGTATCCCAGATCAAGTATTCCACTCTTCTCATTATGATAGTCATTTAGGAAATAAGACCAATGTGGATTATTACCGCTAACAAATATACTAACATCCTTATTATTAAGTTTATGCTCTAGAAGTGTCACCACTGAAGCTTTATAATTAACAATGTGATTCATATATCTAGCTTCCTTGTAGGGGAGTTGTGCACCCCACCCCGAGACCCACATTATCAAAGAGTATTACTAGGTAATACTGTTTGCTAATGTAGAGAATATGGCTGGATAGTGTTGAATATGCGCTTATATGATTTTTGTTTGATGATAATAAACATATATATATATATATATTCATTTAAATGTATTTGGTAATGTACTATTTTATTTTTCATAGAGTAAATAAATATTTGTTGAATAAAATAAATTACATAGAATTTGAATTCAAACAGAATAAGTTACACAGAATTTGAATTCAAACAGAAATTTTATTCAAACAAATATTTATTACATGTTTGAATAGTACAAATTCAAGCTCTCACAATACATATACAATTTTGTTTCTAATTACATCACAATTCAGTTTACATAAATTCCTCACTACATATCTCTCACACTCTAGTTTATCTTCAACTTCATTCCAGTTAGAATCCAGCATCTGAGAAATCTGCAAACATATTCACTAAATTGAAAAAGAAATATTTTTTCAATATAAAATGAAATATGATTTTTGAAAATATGATTTGCCTCAGTTATTTGGGTTGTTCGTCATCATTTAAATTTGAATTCATCACACACGAACAATGTGACATGCACAGTGAATCACTGTACATGCCACAAGGCCGTGCACACCGATATACACTTGATAATGCTACAGGGACAGGTGAGCACAAGGTCAAACCCAAATAAAAAGACGGGTTCAACTCAGGTGCAACATAAATAAAATCTCGACTTCAGCACAAGGTCAAACCCGAGTTGTGAAACTGGATTCAACACAGGTGCACTCAAAAATGTGCAAGTATGGAAAAACAGTCTCGACCAAAAATCAGTGACATAAGTCAAAGCCCAAATCCAAACTATATCAAACAGTGACAATATGTATGGGGCAATGCACAAGATAGTGTACAACATCAACTACACAAAGCCAAGCATGATACAGGTGGACAGTGAAGACAGCTACTACCATAATGAACAGAGGCAACAGAGGTCAAGTAAGTGGTAACTTCAAACAACTCAAAGTGAACAGAGCTAAGAAACTCGAGCGTCAAAAAGCTACAACATGACAATGCAGACACAAATGAACTCACATGGAAAACATGTCATGAATGAACTAGCAAAGGCTAACCACCAACATAACAGCAACACCAACCAGAAAAGGAGCAAACCAAATATGCAGTGCATACTCAAGTACACAAGTGTTACAAGACACAGTGCATATATGAAGTACACAAATTCAATCCCAAAGCAACCAGTAATGACACAGAAATTACCATCAACTACGAGCACCTAAGTGACACAGTGAACCAGACAACAACACAAACCAGTGGCTATAACCAGAGGCAATATGCATCAGTGCACAACAAACTTCAAATGACTCAAGCTAATTATATCAAACAGTGAGACCAATGAATGCCCAATGAACAGAGGCAACAAAGAGAGATGCATGCAAGTACACAGTGAAATCGCCACAGTCTCAAACTCAAATGACAGACCGAACCAAGATATCAGCAACAACAACAGTAATGATACAAGAACAACATCATGAAGGAACCAGACCACAAAAGTGTTTGAAAATGCAGCAAATACTCAAGACAGTGCAACCCAAAATGCAAACTGCTAATACATGGGGAGTGACAATTTATAATGAACCAGAGTGCAACTTCAAAGATACTACATGCACAACATCAAGCAAAATCAGTTTGAAGCCGTGGATAATCAGATAATGAATGGATTAACCGAAGTCAACAAAAACCACAGTCAAGTTACAGTGAGAAGTTGAAGCCGTGGATATGATTCACGAAATCAAAAATGGCCTAAGTCAAATGAATTGAACACCGTGGTAACCACGTAACAAATTCAAAGCCGCAATACACAGTAAAGCCGAGTCAGAATTCAACGAAAAAAAATTACGTCTTTGAAAAAGTCCAAGCAAAGTAAAGAGGAAAGTGTTTGCCGTATCAACCAAGAAAAATTGAACGTTTCATAATCAAAGCCGTGTGCATCAAGTCAAGAAAGAATGAAATAGGAAAGTACAAAATTCATATAAATGCAACACCCAAATCATCATCGGCATGTGGAAAAAAATCGATCGAGTTCAAGCACTAAAATCCCAATCGTCATCATCAGCAATTTAAAAAGCATCAGAATTCAAGCAAGCATCAAATTAGAAAACAAAAGGAGAAAATCATATACCGAATCGAAGTCGAACTCCATCAACTCGAAGTAGCCAGAGAGAGAGCAACGAGAAATCGATCGAGCAAGGCAACTCTCGAACAACCACAGATTCGATCGAAATAAATTGGCATTCGAAAGCCTAATCTAGATCGAAAACAAAGCCCTAAATTCACAAAGAGGAACGAACGAGAGAACGACCGCCATTTTTCCAAAGAATAAAAAGGATTGGGTCGAAATAATAAAAGGGGCCGGCAATTAAGTTTTAGGGCTTTTGTTTTTTAAAATAAGTGATTTTGTTTAAGGGTTTTATCTTATTATTTGTTTTAAATTTGTCTTTATTTTTAAAATCTCTTTTCAAACCGTTGTATTTGCTAGTCTGTGACTAGGAGACAAGCTACGTGGCGTAGCTTGAGAATTCGCAACTCAGTGGCTGAGTTGTGGCAGGGTTTTGAGAGTAGAGTTAGATTTAGTAAATAGCGGGTGTCGCGAGTTTACGTGTGTAAGCGAAAGACTATCTAATTTCTGGTAGAAACCTTGGGGGCAGCACGTAGGCAGGGTTTTGCCGAAGCTGGGTAAATTCTGTGTCATTCTATTTCTACATTTATTATTCTGCTATTATCTGTGCTGCTATTGTTCTGTGATCTGTGTTGAAATTATTTTATAAGCTTCCGTAATTAATTTTATAATTTATACCATCACCCTATTCACCCCCCCTCTAGGGTGAAATCAATCCTACAGATAGGAGCGACTATCTATAACCTTGTCTTAAATATCTACTGAATATGTCGACAATGCCATATAATTTTGTGGATCTATATATCTAATAAATACTTAATACAAAGCCATATGTGGCTATAGGATTTATCAGAATAAAATATAACAACTCAAATGCAAAAAACATCACAGAACATCGAATAATCCCATGTGTACACACATATACAGATACATCATAGAATATACAAAATGATACGTCACATATATGGTATGATGACCACAATACAAACACGAGTCAAAAGATTATACATATCAGAGTAGTAAACCAAAGAGGACTACACAAAAAGTTATAACAAAAACAGCTAGCAGAATAGCCCATGCGAAAGCAGAATAGGCTAAGTCCAAATGTACCTAACCTGAAACACCTCGGTCTGACCTGAGTCTAAAATACATGGGTCAGTCTAGCTAAAAAATCAATTTACGAGGATAAGAGATAATAAGAATAAGGATAATGTGGTAATATTCTCAAGTGAGAAGGGATAACTGAAGTGTATGATTACATTAAGTGATAATATGGTATCACTACACACTCATATAATCTCAAAAGAGATAAAATAACCCATAAAACGCTAAAAGTAACGAGCCTCATATCATTGGCATTCATAAAACATCAAATATGGTTTAGGGGAAAACCTAAACTCGCTATCTTGGTAAGCCCAAAAAATGCATAAAGAGATCCCATCTCAAACATGCCATAAAGCAAATATATCTCCAAAGAAGAGAATAAAATTTCAAGTAAATGCCAAAAGGCAAATCTCATATTACTCTAGTGTAGGCAATTCAAATCTCAAAAATAGAACTTTCAAGAGTTCAAATTCCCAAAAGATAATCGCCACAAAGATATATCGAATGGTTCAAAGTACTAATTCCAGAAAGGGGCGAAACACTAGGGAAAAGGGTCAAAGAAACCATCTCAAAAGTGTTTGCACGTGCATATGTTCAAAGCCTTGCTAAGTATCTCAAATAGGTACCTCGCCCGAAGGCAAAACATCACAATGGCAAATACGCCACAATGATAAATACGCCGCAATCACAAATACGCCACAATGGCAAATGTCTTGAAGACGAATACGCTGCTATGACAAACGTCTCGACGACAAATACACTACAATGGCAAATGCCGCAATGACAATGACCCGAAGGTCCAGTACTGGCACGCCGCAATGCAAATGCGTCACAAACTCTCGAGTAGGAACCTGAATAGTGTTAACGTGTGTCTCATACCACACATTCGCACTAAACAGTTTACTAATCGCCAGTAAATTTTACACTCAAAGCATTAAAAAGTTTGTCTCATCTCATCGGTAAACTCGACCCGAAGGTCAAAACGATCAAACGGACAAGTCAGGAATTAACAGATAAGAAAAAATGTGATGCCCTACCTCTATACTCATGCTAGCCAAGGACACTACGGAGTAATGCCGTCAATTACAATGAAAAATAAGGCTGTTGAGGAGCGACCATCCATGTAATTGCTTTGTGCGAGCACCGATATGTCAGATAGGGTAACATGCATTTCATTTCAAGAGTAAATCCGACATACCGATACAAACTCAAAACTACTACATAGTGGCTATAATATCTTCAGAAACAAATATAGAAATAAGCATAACACAAATCAGTCACAGAAGTTCATATCTCTAAGGCGGAAACATATATGAATATAACACTTGAAAGTGTGTACATCAGAGTGTTGGTCAAACAAGGTCCACAGTAGCACAAAAGAATATATACAAGTGCTACACAAAAGAATATGTACACATCATGGAGTCACAATCTTTAATGTATATCAACGAAAACTACAACTCTAAGGTAGTTAGACGAAAGTCGGACGATGGCTCCATATAAAGAGTCAAAGTAGAAGCACCTGTAATATCTCGGTCTGACCCGAGTATTATTTAATAAGAAAATAATAAACGGATCAGTCTAGCTATAAATATCAGATAAAATGATATAGGATAAGAGATATGACAAAAACGTATGATAACCATAAAACCATACTATGATAAGTATGTAATTGAAAATCAACTAGAGATTAACCAATATCACAAGAATCTTCTCAAAGATCAAAAAGAACGTCATACTCTTTTTATTTTTATTCACCAAGTCACAAATATTGGCAAACATCATAATGCCAATCTTAAAAGTTGGTGAAACACAAATTCACAAAAGTTAGTGAAACAAAAATTCACCAATGCACAAATATTGATAGAACTTATCAATGTAATCATAAAAATTGGTGAAACACAAATTAGAAATCATCGATAAAAATCCAAAAATCACAAAAGGGGGATGCCTATCACAAAATGGGAGCATGAAAACTCACCAACACATGTATCACAAAATGGAACACCATTCCGTGGTTGCTAACCATTTATTTTGAGCCGAAGCTCCACAAAACATTCCGAAGACCATGGGTCGCTTCCCCACCAGTTTTGAGCCGAAGCTCCACAGAAACGGGGTTTAGTCTCCCTCGCAGACAAAGAGACATCACACATTGCTAGTCTAAATCACAAAATGATCATCATCGATCATCAAGAAGTGTCAATTACAATAAGCTAGTAAATAGATGAGTTTAGCTTCATGTCCCATAATCACTGGCTTAACTTAAATATTTACGAACAAATTATAGATGTCCACTCGAAAGTTGTCACAAGAGTTTCAATCGAACAAGTCTAAGAATTAACCGACGAAGTAAACGCAAGCATTTCATACCACTTGTTTTACTAAGCCGTTTAATTAGATTTCTCATACGAGTGAGGTAAAGGTTTGTATATGCTAATAGGTAGTAAAACGGTTTTAAATAACGAGCTTTGAAATAAAATAGTGTTGAAATCGTTTTGAGAAAAGAGTTTTGATATTTACTACTAGTATAGAAAACGTTTATTTTTTTTAAAGTGACAAATCACAAAAATGATTGTAGAAACAATCAACCACCGAAATTCACATTCGAAGCCGTGAATCAAATCCAAAGGAATCGATACCAAATCATTCAAAATGGATATTCCCAAAAATCTCAAAAATGAAGTCATCAAAGTCGATAAATGATAACAATAAATCGGATCAACACGAATCGATTAAAGTTGGAAACCCAAACAACTTAGGCAAATTGGATTAAGGTAAGCAGATTCAAACATCTGAAATTTCCAAATCAGACGTCTGAATCTGGAAAAATAAATATTTCCAATTCAGTATTCAGACGTCTGAATCTGTAATTTCAGACGTCTGAAAAGGGCTAATTTTAGCCTATTTCCTTTCTGGTTGAACACGTGTAATTCTAGACGTCTGAAATATATAATTCAGATGTCTGAATCTGGAAAATAAAGTTTTTGCCCAGAACAATATTCAGACGTCTGAATCCTTTATTTCAGACGTTTGAAACTGAAGCTTTGGGCATTTTCTTGCCTAGGCCAATGATGGCCAAACCATATCGGAAGCAATCGGATGAGTGACGGTACGAGGGGTTTACGCCAAACGACTACCTAACCTCACCAATAAACTCCGATCAACATGTCCAATATCCACATAAGGATTTTCATAGATTTTGTTTTCAAAACCCCAAAAATTGGAATATTCACCAAATCAATCCAAATCAAAATCAAATGAACACGTAAAGATGTTAGGAAACATAACAATCAAAGATAACTATAGACTTAGATGTGAGATAAAAATCTCACCTTTACACAAAAACAAAGAAGAAGAAGCTTGAAAACAAAGGAGGATCAACCACTCTTCAATCTCAACTCTAGATGCTCCAAAAGAAGATCAAAAGCAATAATTTCCCCAATTAGGTTATAGGAAATTTATGAAACTGGAGAGAGATTGAGATGGAGAAGATGAAGGAGATACTTACATAAGCTTCTCTTTGAATTTGGAGCTTAAACTTGGATTTGCCAAAGAAACTAGGGCTTATGAATTCTAATTCTTTTTCTCTTCCTCCATTTTTGTGAAAGCTTGGAGTGTTAGGAAATGAAAGTAAATGAAGAGAAGAGGAAGTGGAACTAGAGTTAATAGTTTAGGCTAACCCAAACCCAAAGCCCTAAGTGAAAAGGTCAAAATTTTAGCTAGCTCCAAACATATCAATGTTTGCACTCAAAAAGGTCACAAACGACATTTTGAACTCAATGGAAGTGGTCCCGAGTCCTAATTCGACCGTTTGCAAAAGTAGCATTTCGGACATTAATCCGACTGACGATGCTATATTTAAATAAAATATTTAAATACACAATCGTAAAATATGCGCGTTGTTACAGACTCCCCTCCTTCAAGAAATTGCATCCTCGCAATATTTAAGAAGAAAACAAAAGTAACAACCATAAAAGCATATCAACACAAAAGAAATTTGAAATAAAAAGTTCGCCTCAAAGAGCACGGGAGAGTAAGTCCGGATGTGTTCGCTCGATGAATTCTCTGGATTCCCAAGAACAATCCCTGGGATTTGAAGACCATTTGACTTTCACAAGAGGAACATCTTTATTTCGAAGGCGTTTAACCTCCAAAGCAATGATACAAATAGGATGTTGCTCATAAGTTAAATTAGGCGAAACTTCAATTTCTTCAATAACACCGGACTCAAGAATAGAATCGGAATCTCGAAGGCATTTCCGTAGTTGAGAAACATGAAACACATCATGAATAGCAGAAAATTGAGCCGGTAATAAAATGCGATAAGCCACGGAACCAATACGTTCAGTGATGGGAAATGGACCAATATATCGAGGTGCTAATTTTCCGATCGATTGAAACGCACAACACCCTTCATATGTGAAACACGAATAAACACAAAATCTCCCACAGAAAATTCCAATTTCCTTCTTCGGTTATCGACATAGGATTTTGCCTACTTTGAGCTTCTTTTATCCTATGGCGGATAAGATCAATCTTGTAACGATCCCGGATTTTTACTAAGTTTAAATTAATAATTAATTTAATTTTTGAATAAAAATTGTGAAATTAATTGGTAAATCGATTTGAGTTTCTCCAAATTCAAATAAATTTTGTGTTAACTCATCGAAATTGAAATAATATATATATGTGAATATGTACGTATAGTGTGAAACATGACAATATATATATATATATATATATATATGAAAGTAGAAAGTATGAAAGAAAGGAAATAAATATCTATGAAGGCTTGAATAAGAAGATAAAGATATATATTTAAGTATGAAAATAATAACAAGTAAAAGAAGTATTTAATAGTTTAAGTTTAAAAATAAAAGAAAGATAAAAAAAATAAGCATATACGATTAGGAATAGAATTAAAATATTTAAGTTAAAAATTATAACAAATAACAATAATAACTTTACATCTATATACATAAAGTAAGGCACGCTAGGCAAGTAAAATGTATATATGTTGCCTCTAAGGTAAGTATAGACTTGAGAAAAACAAAACAAGAAACAAAAATCTAAACATCTTTTGTACAACTGAGATAAGTATGAAAATAAGGGTACATATGCATTAAATGCTTTCATCTCTAGCGTAAACAAATAGTCAATTCGAAATGCATCAACCATCAAAGCAAAGAAAATCACTGATCTTGTATTGTACAAAAACAAAATAATGTTACCATATATTGTACAAACAAAATCATATCCCCTGTACAACTCTTTTATTTATATCAAGCTTCTCATCAGTTCTTTCCTTCAAAACCAAGTAAATTTGAAGTCATACCATTTCATACTTAAACAAAACTTCAGTTAAAACAACAACAAACTAAATCAATTCAAACCAGAGATCAAAGAAGAAAAAGAGAAAACTTCAGTTTGCAATTTCAAAGCCTGGTTCAAAAGAAGCGTTCTCTGTTCCAAGCATTTACAGGTGAGTAACATTCAATCTTAAACTTAAATATGTGAATTAGTAGCAAGTTTATATCTGGAAAATATGTGTGTTGAATTTGTTGCTGTGTATATATATGTATATGAATGTGTAATATATGCATCCTGTATAAATTGAGTTACCTTTGTTCTTGCTTCTCCCAGATTTGCAAACTAAAATCATATCCTTTGATTTAATAACCATTAGATCTGAAAATATAAAAAAAGATTGCTTGTTTGCTCATGAACTAAGTTTTAAAAATTTATTCAAGCCAAAACAATTTAGCAATATCCCTGGAAATCAAAGAAAACCGAACCAAACCTTAAACTAGTCAAAATTCAAACTTTTTAAATTATGGATTCAGGTGTGTAATCTAAATTCGTATGCTTTAACAAGATTTTTAAAGCTAAAATTATAATTTTTAGATTAAAGATAAAAGAGCGGTTCGAGTTTGATCAAATTTCATTATTTTGGGAAATTATGGTGATATCGACAATGAGGGAGGTCGGGGTTCTCTAGGGTAGTAGCTGAGTGAACGGCGGTTGTAGGAAAAATGGAGTGATGGTATGTAGTTGATCGTGGCGGCGGTGGGAAGCTCTCGAAGTCTGGTAAACTAATTTTGGCAAGGCTTAAGTTTTCAATTCATTCGTCACCTATGATTGATCGAGTGCGGCGAGTTTCTGGGTGATGGAAGCTGGGTTGTAGACGAGGTCGTGGCCGGAGTTGCTCGAATTCTTGTGGTCGGAAGGTCGTGGACGGCGCGTTGATAGGTTTTGGGGTGAGTTTCTGTCCTGAGTTCCAGTTTTTGCTGGAGGACTCGATTTTGATTCGAGTTGCTGTGGTGGATTTGGGTGATTGTGATCATACCTGGAGATGGTCGGCGATGTATGAAGGCTGTCGAAGGTGGCTGGAGTTAGCCAGAGCCACGGTGCATGTGCACCGTGCAGATGAATTCTGGTGAACTTGTTTTGTACAAAAGATTTGAAAATAGACTCGGGTTTTACTCGAGTTGTTCAAGTAGTTTACTCGAAGCATTGGGGGGTCTGACTCGAAGCAAGCTTGGTTTGTCTCGGGTTAGTTTAGTCTGGGTATAGATTTTTGTAAACCTGCCTGCAAAATTTAATTTAAAACAAATTTAAATGAATTTAAATTTGTTAGCTAGATGTAAACAAAGTTTAAATCTAGTATGAAGTTAGATTCAAATGGAACTTTGAATCTTAAAGTTTTAAATTGAAATTTGGATTTTAAATTAAAGTTTTAAATCAAGATTTTAAAACAAAGTTTAAAATCAAATTTTAAATCAAAATTAAAATATGGATTTAAGTCTCTTTGAATCCAAATCTGGAAATTTAAATTAGTTTTAAATATGAATGTGTTTTAAACAAGTTAAATTAAATAGCTTTTAAAAGTATATTTTGTTTTCAAACAAATGTTTAACTTGATTTTGATAAAATTCTTTTATAAAGATTTTCTTAATTTTGAGTAAAGAGTTAAATAAATTGTTTTAGCTTGAATTTGCAAGATAAAATGTAATGTATTTTAAAGCTTAAATTTTAAATAAAATTTTAAGTAAATTAGTTAGAACTTTTATTATAAAGATTTATAAGTGGATATTTAAATTTGGTACATGTTTAAATATATAATCATTTTGAATCTTAAATTCAAAATGGAATTTGAATTTAAATTTAAAGTGTAATGTTTAAAATACGCTTAAATGTTAATGAAATCATTAATAAAGAACTTAATTATCTTAGAGATAATTAAGGTAATAAAATGATTTAATTAATAAGGTAATTAAAGAATGATTTATTTTAATTTATAAATAAATAATTTAGATTAATTTATAATTAGAAATGATTAATAATGAATTAATCTAAGATAATTTCTTAAGAAAGTAATTAAAGAAATGTTATTAGTTAATGACGATAATTAACTAGGGATTATTAAGTAATTAAATTAATGTGATTAATTTTGAGAATTAATTAGATTAATTAATTTAGATAATCAATCATACATTTTTAAATGTAATTACTTAATGAAAGTAATTAAGGGATTAATTACTTATTGTAATTAATTTTGGTAATGTGATTAATTTAAGTTAATTAACTAATTTAGTTTAATTAATTTAATAAAATTATTTGATAATTGGATAATGTAATTACTTAGTGTAATTAATGGAGATAATTACTTAGGGAAGTAATAAATGATAATTACTGGGATGTAATTAGTGTATATAATTTATAAATAAAGTAATTTGGGTAATTACTTTTGTAATTAATCAATGGATTAATTAATGAAGATAATTAATTATGGGATAATTAATTTATTTAATAAGTAATTATGGACAGTTAATTTCTGGTTCGTTATCAATCAAGGGTGATTAATAATTGTGTTTAATTAAAGGTATATTGCTTAATGTAATTAATTTAAATAAATTAAATTAATTTAAATATAATTAGAGATCATTAATTAATATAATTAATGATGTAATTTATAATGGACTAATTATGGAATAATTAATAATGAGGTGATTAGTTGATGTAATTAATTAAGGTGATTGATTAATTAATTTATATGAAATGATTTGTAATTAATTAATCACGATTGGATTAATTCATAAGTAATTAATTTAATTGGAAATAAATTGAATTAATTAGGATTAAATAATTAATTAATCCTGCTTATAAATGTTTATTGAATGCTTGACCTTACTTATGAATGATTGTATTGTATGAGGTGCCTTGAATTGATTGTCCTATCTGATCTGTGATATTTTGTTCTATGGATTGGGCTATGTATTTTATTCATTTATTTGTGACACCTTTGTATATTATCTATGAATCTGTGAATGGACGATGAGCGTTATAGTTTATACTGCTTATCAACTATATTTCTGTGTTTTAATCTGTGATGATGATGTTGCTGCACTATTGTGTTAAACCCTTGGACCACACCATGCACACACAAATTTGGATTCCACGAGGAGATCGATTAAGTCACAAATTTTTGAAATGATTTTTAATAGACAATTTGAATTCAAACGGTTTGGTAATGGAATTGGGTTAAATATGAGAAGATTTTGGAAAGAAATTTCAAAGATAAAATTTATTTTTGAATGACTTAATAACATTTTGAAATTTAAATAATTTGATTTAAATTTAAGTTCAAATTTTAAAACTGAATTCTATAACTTGAATCTGGGGATTAAAGATGTTATACAAGTTTATATGGGTTAAACCATTTTTAAATGTATTAATTTGGGAATTTGAATTTAAATTCAAGGGTTTTAACTCGTGCAAATAAAAATTGGATTTTTCTGAAATGAAATCTATTTGTTTTCAAATAGTAAAAGCTTTCATATAAGAAATGAACTTCTAAATTGTGTTAAAAGGATTTCAAGTCGGAAATAAAAATGATTTCCAAGTTTGGAAATGGTTTGAAAGCTATAAGTTAAATCTTAACTTAAAGATTGGATGAGTTATTCCTAATTGAAATGGGAATTGTTCTGAAACCCGTAAATGGATCTTTGTGAAACTGGGTGAACTTTGTGAAACAAATCTTTTTGTTTAAGGATTTGAAATGGTAATTTGTTTGACCATTTAAAGAAAAGTTTGGATTTTACAAGTTGTGACTTAACTGAAATCCCATATCCATATATTTTTAAATATTGCGCTCATTATTCGGTTTAGCCGGGAGAGGACCTTGTGTCATATGGCCCATTCCTAATAGTGATACGTTGTTATGGATAGCATTTGAAGACCGGTGGTGAAGACCGGGTATTTCTGAGAACGATATGATAACCTATCGATTGTCTCTGCACCGAGTCGCGCCGATATAGAGATTCCTTAAGCGATGGGAAGTCCGATCAGGATTGTGAATACTCGGATTTGCAAGGGCTTCTTCGGAAGTGCCTTCGGTTCTGTTCGAACCCGGGATAGACTTGTATGGTTGTATGTCTGACACTACACTTTGAGATATAAAGCAGATTTCTTTCAAATACATATCTATTGGTGATAGAGAATTTATTCTCTTAACTTAACATCCTTCTTTGAGATGTACGAGCTCAAAGGTTATGTAGTTGAAGGTTATCAGTGATATATTCCCAATTTGGTAGTGTGACATGCTAAGTGCTGCTGTGTGTTGATGATCATTCGTTGATCATTTGTGATCAAAGCATGGCTTTTGTATAAAGCGTAGCTTTGTGGACGAGACTGCAACAGGACCTCACACCCCGGAAATGGTCGAAACAGGAAAGATGCGGCAAGGTTATGAGGGTCGTGCCCTTTAGTGTGTGTCATTCCCTTCTGGTAAGGGGTGATATCATGGTATGAAGCCTAGATATTTACCTATGTGGTGGGCTTAAATCTCATTTTCTATGTGGTTGTTGCTTTGTGGTTTAGAGGTGCCTAGGATAAAGGTCCCAAAGGACCGGGGGGTGGCATGCTCGTGTAGTAGTTACCTAGTTACAGAGGTAACCCGACCTTGTGTTGGTAGAGAGCTGGTTAAGTTCTCGGGACGTCCCGCCAGAGGCGATCCCATGGACAGTGGGAAGTTCCTTAGCCCGACCATTTGTTTGGAATCCAAACAAAACAATACGTGCCCTGTACGGTTTTAGTTGTAGAACCTGTCACTTACTTATGGTGGCTCCCCACTGTTTAGATGGTAGCTATAGTAGGCATACGATACTGGTCGTATATTGGCTAAGATTAATATTATACTTTCAAAATGTTTTCCTGCACCATGCACTAATAATAATAATATCAAAGGAATTTTCTCGTATCAAGCATGTTTTACTATCATAAGGAGAAATCTTCTCCAATTCTGCGTTTGCATTGTGTGTGTGGCGGGAGGCCTTATGGTAGTTTCATTTTCCAAAAAGAATTGCGAATTTCAATCCAAATTCTTTTGTTGTTCGTTTTAAAAGACCAAATGTTTTTGTTACTCACACCAGTCCCATGACTGACTCAGAGTTTATTGTTCCTTTCCTAAACTCTGGGTGCCCACAATTTTCCACACGGGCAGTCTAGAGTTGGGTTTTTCAGATAGTCAGGTTTAGCAGATTATCTGGAGTTAGTTTATTCTTTGGATCTGGACGAGACTTGCTTGTCTAGGTGACACGTGATGTTGGTTCAAGCTAGGTTTGGATTAGAGCATTGGATTTGGGGATGCATTCTATTGAAGATATTCTTTCCGGTGTGTCTTGTATCTTTGATAGTATTGATATCTATTGTATCGTCCTGTTATATCGGACATTGTATCTATCATCGCATTAATGTTATTGATATTCTTTTCTTTCACTGTGTTGTACTTAATGGTGTTATAAGCTTCGACGAACCAGATTCGACGTTTGGATCTACGACATTTGAATATGAGTGTCGCATTCGATGCCGATTTTCGAAGGTCAAGTCAGGATCGTTTCAAATCTTTTCTATGGAATCACGAATAAAGTCAGGACCTAAAACCAGCCTCTCACCGGCATCAAGCCAACAAGAAGGAGATTGGCATGGCTTTCCGTAGAGTGCCTCAAAAGGCACCATGCCAATATTGGATTGGAAGCTATTATTATAGGAAAACGCAACAAGAGAAATATGATCTTCCCAACTTCCACCAAAATCAAGAACACATGCACGAAGAAGATCTTCAAAAGTTTGATTAACACGCTCGGTTTGTCCATCGGACTGAGGGTGATAAGCAGTGCTAAAATTAAGCTTCGTTCCCAAAGCTTTCTGAAGACTCTTCCAAATCCACTAGCAAACAATGGATCACGATCGCTAACAATAGAAGTAGGAACTCCATGTAATTTAATAATTTCTTTAATAAAAAGTTTAGCTAAAAGAAGCACGTTTCGGTTGGACCGCATGGGAATAAAATGGACGGATTTTGTACGTCTATCCACTATCACCCATAGGCTGTCATGACCCGCACGAGAACGGGGAAGGCCGTCAATAAAATCCATGGAAATTTGGTCCCACTTCCAAATTGAAATGTCCAAAGGTTGCAATAACCCGCCGGGCCTTTGATGTCGTATTTGGTTTGGCCGCACATGACTTCGAGAGTGCTCGGCCTTAACTAGTTGGCAAGTCATGCAACGCCTAATAAAGTTAGCAATATCAGATTTCATCCCATCCCAATAATAAAGTTGCTTCATATCCGTATACATTTTACTATTACCGGGATGAATGGTAAATTTAGAACGATGAGAATCTTCTAAAATATCTTTACGAGGATCACTAATATTTGGTACGATAAGTCTACCAAATTTTCGAGTGTCGACACGAGCATCAATATCAACGTCTTTCAAACCTTTAATATCAATTTTATCCCTACAACTTTGGCTAAGAAGAGCCAATTCGGGATATAGCTTTTGAGCTTTAAGAATGCGGCCTAAAAGAGAAGGACGAGCCTCAAGGCTACATAAAACAAGAGATGCACATAAATTGGATTCACGATCTCAAATCCCACAAGTGGACAAAGTCTTGAGATCGCACCATTCAGATATCATCATGGAGACAACCGCTTGTTGCTTATGGCTAAGTGCATCGGCGACATGATTTCCCTTTCTGGGAGTATAAAGAATGTCCAGATCATAAGATGTAAGGAATTCGAGCCAACGTTGTTGACGCAAATTAAGTCCCTTTTGAGAGAATAAATACTTCAAAGATTTATGATCAGTGTAGAGAACAAATTTTTCTCCCAAAATATAATGACGCCAAATACGAAGGGCGAAAATAATAGCCGCGAGCTCTAAATCATGAGTGGCATGTCTAGTCTCCGCTGGCTTTAATGCCTAGAAGCGTAAGCAATAACACAATCCCTTTGCATAAGAACGACTCCAAAATCAACATGACTAGCATCGGTATAAACAATAAAATCTTGGTTTCCCTTGAGAATCACAAGAATAGAAGCATCGGATAGGAGTTCTTTTAATTTTTGAAAAGAAGCTTCACATTTGTCCGACCAAATGTATTTAACTCCTTTCTTTGTCAAGCTAGTAAGAGGCACGACAATTTTAGAAAAGTCCTTTATGAACCGACGGTAATAGCCCGCCAATCCAAGAAAGCTACAGATTTTCGTAACACTTTTCGGTCTCTTCCAATTTTGAATCGCTTCAATCTTTGAAGGATCCACAGAAATTCCAGATTTGGAAATAATATGGCCAAAAAATTTCACACGAGATTGCCAAAAATGGCATTTAGAAAATTTTGCTTTCAATTGATTGCTTCTAAGAGTTTCCAACATAATTCGAAGATGCTTTTCACGCTCTTCCTTGGTTTTAGAATACACAAGAATATCATCTATAAAGATGAGAATGAATCGATCGAGGAAATCTTTGAAATCTCGATTCATAAGGTCAACAGTATAAGCCGGAGCATTCGTTAAACCAAATGGCCCAACAAGCCATTCATAAGATACGTAACAAGTACAGAATGACGTCAATGGAATGCTATCCTCTGCAATACGAAGTTGATGAAAACCGGTTGCTAAGTTTAACTGTGAAAAGACTCTAGCACCACTAAGTTGATCGAATAGATCATCAATCCGAGGTAAGGGATATTTATTCTTGATGGTGAGATCATTAAGCTTGCGTTAGTCAATGCAAAGCCTAAGGGTACCATCAGATTTCTTCACAAAAATAGCCGAAGCTCCCCAGGGAGAGGAACTAGAACGGATAAATCGCTTCTCTTCCAATTTGGATAATTGTTTACGCATCTCCTCATCTTCTTTATTGGACATACGATAAGGAGGACGAATGATAGGTAGAGCTCCAGGGACTAGATTAATTCTGAACTCGATTGCTCGCTTAGGTGGTAATCCTAAAACGGGCTCAAATATGTTGGAAAATTCACGAACGACGTGAATACAGGAAATGACATCTTCCTCGTCATCATTATCGTCATCATAAGGATTTAGAGAATACAAAGATGCTTCCAAGTTGGAAACCGAATCTTTGAGAACAATAGAAACCTGCTTAACAGATTGAGGACGTCGAAGATGAATAGTCTACTCAGGACATAGGATATGGGCTTCATAACGATTAAGCCAATCCATTTCCAAAATCATTTCGAAGCCTAAGTAACGCATGACATGCAAATCGGCTTGGAAAGAAAAATCACATAAAATAATCTCGACATCTTTACAAACCAAACTGAGTGTTGCGGATCCACCAACCGGATTCACAATTCTCAAAGAAGTCATTAAAGTCATAACACTTAAAGAAAAAGTATCAACAAGTTCTTTTGATATAAAAGAATGAGATGCACCCGTATCAAAAAGAACTCGAATAGGTTGATCACGAAACATACTAATGCCATCAAGGATAGAATGAGAAATATCTTGACCACGAGAAGTGCTACTAGGGGCTTGCACAACATTTAGCTTTCCCTCCTTCTTGCCTTGAAGTTTGGGACATGAAGATAGAAGATGACCCGATCTTTTGCAATAACGACAAAAGAGAGGTTTCAGGCATCTATTAGCATAATGGTCCTTAGAACCACAATTGTAGCATTGCCCATGACTAGAGGTAGGAACCTTCGCTTCGGAAGCTACTTGCTTCCATTTCTTGTTGGGATAAGGGCCTTTAAACTTATTAGGCTGCTTCCTGTTGTTGTTAAAGTTCTGTTTGACACTCACAACTTCAACATCTTCTTCCTCATCGGCCTCTTCAAGCCGAAGAGCGATATCAATAAGCTGATCAAATGAAATTTCCAGTTTCAGAAGTAGAGGCTTTTTGAGGTTTTTATCAACCCATAAACAAACCTTTGATTTTTCTTCAATGGGGTATTAATATACTCGACCCCATACTTTGAGAGAGATTCAAAATATGCGACATAATCTGCCACAGAAGATTCACCTTGAACAAGGTCAATGAAACGACGGGCCAAAGTCACCTTTTCAGCTTCTGGCACAAATTTTGATTCGAATCTTTCTCGGAATTGCTCCCAAGTAAGATCTGCTTCGACTACTTCAGAAATAAGAAGCTCATACCAATCTAATGCTCTTTCTTGGAGCATGCTAGAAGCCACTTGGACTCGGTGAAGATCAATAAGATTCATGCGAGAAAAGATGCGATCGCATGTTCTAAGCCAAGCTTGGACTTCGATAACGCCCTCGAAACCCCTGAACGGTTTTCCATCCAAATTTGTGTAATCACTTCACAGGTGTGCAAATTTGGGTTTTGGGTGAGTAGGCTCTGGAGTGGGTCCGACGGCTTACACGTTCTTTACAAGATCAAGAAGCTGTTGTGCAGACATAAATACTCCATCCTGGGGAGTAGCACTAGATTGACCGGCGCTGGGACAGCCAGGTCTAACCATTTCTCTTCTTTAAGAAAGGAAGAAAGAAGAAGAAAAAGGTTATTCACAAAATGAATATCAAACAATAATGATTGATAAAACAAGGCATCACAAAAGAAAATAGGATATGACGGTACGGAGACTCAAATTAAATCCTAAGGCACGACACCTAAGATGGACTTAGGACGATGATCCTTGCTAGAATATTCTACATTGTTCCAAAGTTTGGCTCCGATACCAAGCTGTGACGCCCCACCTCTATACTCACGCTAGCCAAGGACACTACGGAGTAATGCCGTCAACTAGCACGAAGAATAAGGCTGTTGAGGAGCGACCATCCATGTAATTGCTTTGTGCGAGCACCGATATGTCAGATAGTGTAACATGCATTTCATTTCAAGAGGAAATCCGACATACCGATACAAACTCAAAACTACTACACAGTGGCTATAATATCTTTGGAAACAAATATAGAAATAAGCATAACACAAATCAGTCACAGAAGTTCATATCTCTAAGGCGAAAACATATATGAATATAACACATGAAAGTGTGTACATCAGAGTAGTGGTCAAACGAGCTCCACAATAGCACAAAAGAATAGATACAAGTGCTACTTAAAAGAATATGTATACATCATGGAGTCACAATCTTTAATGTATATCAACAAAAACTACAACTCTAAGGTAGTTAGACAAAAGTCAGATAATGGCTCCATATAAAGAGTCAAGCAGAAGCACCTGTAATATCTCGGTCTGACCCGAGTATTATTTAATAAGAAAATAATAAACGGATCAGTCTAGCTATAAATATCAGATAAAATGATATAGGATAAGAGATATGTCAAAAACGTATGATAACCATAAAACCATGCTATGATAAGTATGTAATTGAAAATCAACTAGAGATTAACCAATATCATAAGAATCTTCTCAAAGATCAAAAAGAATGTCATACTCTTTTTATTTTTATTCATCAAGTCACAATACCGGCAAACATCACAATGCCAATCGTAAAAGTTGGTGAAACACAAATTCACAAAAGTTAGCGAAACACAAATTCACCAATGCACAAATATTGATAGAACTTATCAATGTAATCACAAAAATTGGTGAAACACAAATTCTAAAAATCATCGAAAGAAATCCAGAGATCACAAAAAAGGGGGAGGCCTATCACAAAACGGAAGCATGAAAACTCACCAACACGTGTATCACAAAATGGAATGCTATTCCATGGTTGCTAACCATATATTTTGAGCCGAAGCTCCACAAAACGGTCCAAAGACCATGGGTCGCTACCCACCAATTTTGAGCCGTAGCTCCCCAAAATGGGGTTTAGTCTCCCTCGCAGACAAAGAGACATCGCACATTGCTAGTTTAAATCACAAAATGATCATCATCGATAATCAAGAAGTGTCAATTACAATAAACTAGTAAATAAATGAGTTTAGCTTCATGTCCCATAACTTTTGGCTTAACTTAAATATTTACGAACAAATTATAAATCTCCACTCGAAAGTTGTCACAAGAGTTTCAATCGAACAAGTCCAAAAATTAACTGACGAAGTAAACGCAAGCATTTCATACCACTTGTTTTATTAAGCCGTTTAATTAGATTTCTCATATGAGTGAGGTAAAGGTTTGTATATACTAATAGGTAGGAAAACGGTTTTAAATAACGAGCTCTGAAATAAAATAGTGTTGAAATCGTTTTGAGGAAAGAGTTTTGATATTTACTACTAGTATAGAAAACCTTTATATTTTTAAAGTTACAAATCACAGAAATGATTGTAGAAATAATCAATCACCAAAATCCACATTCGAAGCCATGAATCAAATCCAAAGGAATCGATACCAAATCCATCAAAATGGATATTCCCGAAAATCCCGAAAATGAAGTCATCAAAGTCGATAAATGATAACAATAAGTCGGATCAACATGAATCGATTAAAATTGGAAACCCAAACAACTTAGGCAAATTGGGCTGAGATAAGCAGATTCAGACGTCTAAAATTTCCAATTCAAACGTCTGAATCTAGAAAAATAAATATTTCCAGTTCAGTACTCAGACGTCTGAATTTGTAATTTCAGATGTCTGAAAAGGGCTAATTTTAGCCTATTTCCTTTCTGTTGAAGATGAGTAATTTAGACGTCTGAAATATATAATTCAGACGTCTGAATCTGGAAAATAAAGTTTTTGCCCTGAACAATATTCAGACGTCTGAATCCTTTATTTCAGACGTCCGAAACTGAAGCTTTGGGCATTTTCTCGCCTAGGCCAATGATGGCCAAACCATATCGGAAGGAATCGGATGAGTGACGGTTACGAGGGTTTACGCCAAACGACTACCCAACCTCAAAGACTCACCAATACACTCCGATCAACATGTCCAATATCCACATAAGGATTTTCATAGATTTTGTTTTCAAAACACTAAAAATTGGAATATTCACCAAATTAATCCAAATCAAAATCAAATGAACATGTAAAGATGTTAGGAATTCATACCTAACAATCAAAGATAATTATAGACTTAGATGTGAGATAAAAATCTCACCTTTACACAAAAACAAGGAAGAAGAAGCTTGAAAACAAAGAAGGATCAACCACTCTTCAGTCTCAACTCTAGATGCTCCAAACTAAGATCGAAAGCAATAGTTTCCCAAATTAGATTATAGGAAATTTCTGAAATTGGAGAGAGATTGAGATGAAAAAGAAGAAGGAGATACTTACATAAGCTTCTCTTTGAATTTGGAGCTAAAACTTGGATTTGCTAAAGAAAATAGGGCTTAGGAATTCTAATTCTTTTTCTCTTCCCCCATTTTTATGAAAGCTTGGAGTGTTAGGAAATGAAAGTGAATGAAGAGAAGAAGAAGTGGAGCTAGAGTTAATAGTTTAGGCTAACCCAAACCCCAAGCCCTAAGTGAAAAGGTCAAAATTTAGCTAGTTCCAAACATATCAATGTTTATACTCAAAAAGGTCGCAAATGGCATTTTAAATTCAATGGAAGTGGTCCTGAGTCCTAATTCGACCTTTTGCAAAAAGTAGCATTTCCGACAATAATCCGACTAACGATGCTATATTTAAATAAAATATTTAAATACACAATCGTAAAATATGCAGGTTGTTACATAAACGCATGTGTCCCATACCACATGTTTTACCAAACCGCTTATTCTCCTTCTCATTCGCTCGAATAGTGCAAAAATGTGTATTTTATATATGAAATAATTTATTTGAGAAAACAAGCTTTTAAAACCATTTTTCGAATTCAATTTTGGAAGATGATATTTGAAGATTCCCCAATTATAGAGAATAAATAGATTTTGTAGCTTAAATAATTTAAAAATATTGCATAATAATTATTTTAAATGCCAATTTATTTTAAAAATTATTTCAAAGTTGTTTGGAAAAATCTGTGCTCGAAATCAAAGAGATCGCTCAAAACTGTCATTCAAATTCAATACAAATTTGAATTTCAAATTCATTAAAACTTGGCTATCCTATTGATAGGCATCATAGACCTCAAAACATGTCAAAAATATCACAAAAACACGAAGTAAAAGACAAAAATCGGACGGAAAAAGAATATAAAAAAACTCTGGCAAAATAATACCCAGGTCCGAAATCTTCTCTGAGTTCAACTTTCGGACATAAAACACGTGGCCGAACGACTTTTGATTGAACTAAAAATTGGTGTACATAAAGTAGAAAACTTCATCTTTAAAAAAAAGAATCAATGAATTCCGACAGAAAATGAAAATGTTACCCTGTCTCAAACATGAACTCAGACTATGTTAGTAACAGTTCAACAAGACTGTCCAGGCTTGAAAATCCATTCTGGGTTCAACTTTCAGGTATAAAACAGAGGACCAAACAGCATCGATTGAGCTCAAAATTGGTATGCATATGGTAGAAAATCTTTTCTTTTGAAAAAAAGAATCATGCAATTTTGATAAAGTATAAGTTATGATGTCTCAAAATTGAATCCAGGCAGTGTTTTCACTGTAAAAATCTGGGCAAAAACATGCTCCGGATCAAAGTTCGGCAGCATATTTCTATAAGCTATATGATTCGAAATGACCTGAAATTTGGTATGCTTATAGTATAAAAGTTTATCTTTCAAACAAAAAAATTGATGAAATCTAGTAGGAAATGAAACAGTTATGCTATCTCAAACACGAAACCGAGCTATATTTGCAGCAACTCAGCAAACAATTTCTACAGACAAAAACCTGCTTTCGAGTTGATTTTCTACCACTGTTTTGAACATCCAAATGACAATATTTTTCAACCAAAATTTACAGAAATGAAGTTCAACATGCAAGCCACCAAATTCAAGAAATCTAGCAGCATTTCTTTGCTTGAATCCAAAGTTATAGGCATTCAAAGAGGCAATATGAAACATATTTCAGACAGAAAAAACTACACAAATTTATCAACAAAAGCTAGATTTTTGATTGTTTTTGTAATTTTTTGAGCATGGATCATCTAGATTATGTGAGTATTTCAACTCACCTTGATGTAGTTGTGCAAACACCCGGATTTAAGCAAAAAGATTGATGCTTTGGTGGAGAAATTGACCTCTAGAAACCTGTAGAAGGAAGATACAATACATGCAAGCAAAAATATACAGTAAATTAGAAAACCACTTTCACAAACCAAATTTTTTGATGAAATTTTGTGTTTGGAGTTAGATTACCTCTATATTATTATTCTAAATTGAAAAAAGACTTCAATTTGCTGGGATTTTATGAAGAAATTGACTTGAATTGCAATTTGTTGAAAAGGGTTTCTATTTCTCATTTACTGGCCGAAGGAGGAAGAAGAAGTTAAGAAAAAAAGAAAATACAGTATTCATTTTCTCATTTTCTCAAGCTAGGCTAAGTGTTAAGTGGGCTGATGGACCCAAAAATAAAAAGAAATTAATATGGCCTAAGTTTATTAAACAATACTTAACCAAAAATGTGCATATATCGCATATACACAAAAATAAAAGTGCATTTTCTCTCAAGTTTTACACATAAAAAAAACATGAAAACTTGTTTACATACAAAATAAAATATTTTCTATCATATAAAAAGAATAATTTGTATTTTTAAAATATTTTTATTATTAAATTCCTTTATTTAACAAAAATGCACTATTTACTCAAATAAATGAATAAAACCATGTTTTTAACTCCTAAATATTTCAAACCATTTCAAAACATTATTTATAGCTAAAACTTATTTTTAACCCAATTTCCACTTTTTATTTCAATAAACAACCTTTAAAAATCCAATACTTCCTTTAAAAATTATTAAAAGAAGTAATTTGCAATAATTAATAAAATTATTGCATTTTCTCTAAATAAAAATTATTTTCCATTCTTTATTAATCCAAACAAATAAAATAAAGCTTGGAATTTAATTTCTCATTTTAAATTCCAAAATTCATTATTTATTCCAAATAAATAATTTAATTTCTCCAATTTATTTTAATTCACAATATTAAATTATAACAACCATTATAATTTGATATTTACATGTAATCACCAATACTAGGGTTGTTACATGATTTATTACCATTATGTTCCAAACAAGGAATGACATTAAATATTAGAAATATCACTATCCCCGGTTTTTGAGTTTCTATGGATTAACTCATCTTGCTGCGCTCACTTCGTCAAGCTTTAGATTTAACTTGGTTAATCAATTCAGACCACGCGAGATTGTTAACAACACCCTCCCTAACATCAGACTTAAAATTCAAAATTTCCCTCGTCCTGTCTATTTCTCCTTATAATTTGCTCATATTTTCTCTGATACCACCGGGAGATTTATCATTTCTATCATTTATTGTGCATTGTCAGTTTCAGATGTGTTCCAGTCCTCATAAATTATTTTTTACTTACCCTTGTCGCTCTCTATAAGAGATGGAGCGGAATTGCTCAATACTCTTGCTGAGCTAGGTTGCAGAATAGTGATAAGGTCAAGCATTCCATTAGGCTCCGTACTTAAATTATTTTTGTCATGCCTACGTTAATTAAGCTATCATAATAAGCAACGTTAGTTGATGAATTTTGAGTGTTGTAAGGCCATTTTAAAGAAGAATTTGTAACTTTACATATAACTTTGCACTGTGTAGAATTTGAATTTGAATTTGAACCATTTCCTTATTGGTTTCTATTTACAGTTTTGGTTGATATGAATTACAGTGTGAATTTGACCTTCCATATTAGCATTTGCTTCACTTGCATTGAATCATCATCGTTGTTATTAGAAACTTTATGATTAGGTAACGGGGTTTTAATCGCATTAAATTTCCTCTTTGAGTGGCCAAAACATTGACAAGAATTGCATTTTAAAGGGCAACATTCATACATTACTTCTTGCCAAATATATTATCTTCTGCATGTTGAATTGGAACATTATTTGAAAAGGAGAAATCAACATCTATTTCAATCAACACTCATGCAAAAGATAAATGAATCATCCCTTTAGTTATTTGGTCAAGCTTAATAGGAGTGCTAAACACCGAAGTAGTTCTACCAATCGTTTTTTCTGTCAAAAAATACAGGTCCAAATTCGAGAAACGAACCCATATAAGAAGTGATTGTAGAAAATCTCTTGTCAGTTTCATTCCGTCCTTCCATTTTTTTGTTATCATTAGATGTTTAACATAAAAATATGGACCATTAGCCAAGAATTTGTCACAATCTTGCTCCTTCTCAAATTTAATTAAATAGAAACTACTTTCTTTAGAAAATATTTGAAAATTTGGTTTTCAAATCCTACTAATATAGGATCTAAAAAATGGATAATAGAGTTTTGAACCCATAACATATAGTTCTATGGCATTTCTCCAGTTTTCTCTTGCCGAATTAATCAACAAGGTATAATTTTTGCACACTTCATGTTATTAAACTCTAACGGAGGCAAAAAGGTAATAGGATAATATGAAGACACCTCCAATTCCACAACAATATAATTCCATCCCTAATATTTTGTCTAGCTTCTCAACAATTTGTATCTGATTGTG
Source organism: Allium cepa (assembly GCA_030765085.1). Classification (NCBI taxonomy): domain Eukaryota; kingdom Viridiplantae; phylum Streptophyta; class Magnoliopsida; order Asparagales; family Amaryllidaceae; genus Allium; species Allium cepa. The sequence continues at coordinate 184,049,403 of CM060940.1, forward strand.
AGTTAACCCCACATGCCTCGAAAATGGAAGGTAAGTCTGGGAATTCTGCATAAAATTTCGATTTGAAATGGAATTCGATGATCTCCAACCATCTGTCCTACCATCCCCTCGACCATGTCCTGCACTTTTTCATAAGCAAACCGTCTCCCATAATTCGAATTGAATGAAACCTTATTTAGACCTTTGCACCTTCCTAGAAATCACATCCGTGTAGCCATTCCCCTTTGGTCGATCAAGAGGGATCTCCAATCTAAGGTGTTTGTTGAAATCCTCTCCTTGATCACTACATGAGCTGTCCCTAGCTGCCATGAGTATACAAACCTGTTTTATCAGTTAATATTCTTTTGAATAGATTCAAGTGATACATAGATTCAAGCAATAAGAAAATTATAAGGTTTGAATAAAGGCAGGTGGCCTTCTATGCTAGCTTGGTTCTATGTATGTGCACACTTAATTTACTGATGCTTTTAGCTCTAGTTTTCTTAACTCCTCATTCTTATTCATAAAGCTATTGTTTTGCGAGGAGGAAAGGTTAGGTCGCAAGATGTATGAGCTGTTACAATCATAATATTAAATTCAAGCAGCATCATGTTCTGTTCATATATATAGAAGAAGCAAAATAAAAACATGCTCCGATAGAGATTAATAACCCATATGCAAAAGTCCATTGTACCACATTTAATCAACTGAAAAGAGTTAAATTGTAACTTAAAGCACCATCATGTATTTAATCATCATTTCTTTGTTTAAGCATTTGGCAGGTGTATTCTCTTGTAGTAAAGTTCACTTTTGCAGCATCAAGAGTACCTTTGTTTTCCACATTTACTTTGCTCTTTGGAGTGCGAATGACCTTGAATATTGAAGAAGAATTAATGTTATTTCCATTATCTATCTTTTTTAGCTAATGGAACATTACTTTATGAGTTTATCCAAGCCTTTTCCCTTGCAATGGTGGTATTTCTTGAGCGTAGTGGCAAATGTACACAATATTTGCACTTTGATTTGTCGATATTCGCTCCATGGTACTTGTAATAATGCTCTCTGTAAGACGCAATTTACTTCACCACCGTTTGATTAAGAAAGTGAGTGTGTAGAGTTCTGGTAAACCGACTCCCAAGATACAGAGTATTAAACTCTTTTGATCAATTGCAGTCGCACAGCCGATGTCTGATCATAACTATCTTTTGAATGGCTGCAGTGAAAAAAGCATCAAGATTATAACCTGCAGTATAAGAACTCGATATAATTTTTATAAATGAAAAAGAGGTTTCGGACAAGAAGATAATTTCTTTTTAAATTTTTTTTGACTTTCTTTTCAAAATTGGAGGCCTATTTATAGGCAAAAGTCTGTTGCAATATTCATATCTGTTTGCTCCAATGACCATAATTGTTCACTATTCATTTCAACAACCTTAGATTTTCATTTTCAGAAAACGCATCTGTTGAAGATTTTCTGTCCTTAACACTCATTTAAAATTTTGAATTAAAAATAATTCTAGGCCTTTTGTTGGGCTAAAAAATCCGGTTTGAATATACAATTCTGTCGAAAATATTATTACTACTTTGAAGCCAAGCCTAAAGCCCAAAACCATAAAACCGAACTCGACTAGGCGAGGACACGTGTGTGTTAAGATACACTACCGTCCTCCTTATCACCAGAGAAAACATTTTGGCATCCAAAGGACCCAACCTTTCTCTTGTGAACCTTGTATTTAAATAAATACGATCACAAAAGGAGATTTTCACTCAAAGGGCTTTTTTATGCAAGGTAATAAGTTTTAAGGACAGTACTTCTAAAAAATTAGTTTTAAGGACATTTTTTTAGAAAAAAGATAAATGAGGTTATAATTTTAGTTATACAGAAATAATGGTAAATGAATTTATCATTTCCTGTATTACTTAAAAAAATAAATGAATTTATCATTTTCTGTAAATTGTCTTTAGAACCAATTATTTAGAAATATTGTCCTTAAAACTTATTACCTTGGAATGAGAAGTCCTTCAACCTAATTTCCACATCACAAAATTTTCATGATGTGAGACTATTCTAACTTTCACTCTACTTCTCTCTTTCTCCCTTAAAAAATAATATCATACGAAAAACTGGATTAAATTTTTTCTTACAGCTCTTCACCAAACTTAAAAAAATTTCTTTGCTTTTGTTGTAGGAAACTTCATGCATAAGTATAGGTGTCTTGTGGGTCTTTGAATTGGAATCTATACATAGAGATAACCTATCAAAGCACATTTGAACGGAAAGAATGACTAAGCCTTTAACTATGGATTCTATGCGACATATTAGATTAGTTTCACATACGCATTTTATATGTCTTTAGATAGTATGAATATGCCAAAATGTATATGTTTCTAGCAAATTTACCACAGTCTCAGAATAGACTCAAATATACAAATTGGACTGTAAGATGATAAAGAAATGAGTCAAGAAACTTGAAAGATACAATAATGAAGACATCAAAGATTTTGCCAGGTTTTAGAAATGTAAAATAGGTTGGTACTGACATGATTATATCAGTACCGACATGATTTGCAGTGATATAATTTGGTAACCATCGGGAATGATGATATAAATGAGTACAACAAAATTGACTAAGTGTTAGATAACAAAAACATGCCAGCATCGACATAATTTTGGATCTTGATTTGGCTACTTTGGAGACTTGGGACTCAAACTATAAAGAAAAAATAAGCTTGGTACATAAAATCATATCGTACCGACATGATCATGTCAGTATCGACATGATTGGCTGTTTTGGGAAATATGTGCGATGACCTGTTCTTCATGCTAAAACTTTGGATCTGTAGAAATTAACTCGTTCAAATCTAGAATGGCAAAATTTGGATCAGATCTCATCCATAAATAGCAAGTTTTTTCCAACTAGAAAAGGACTTTGGTACTTTAGGTTCTTCTTCTTTCTAGGACTTGAGACAGCAAAACCAAGGTTTATTAATTTGCAGTCAAAAATTGATTGTAAATTATTGTACTCTGGAGAGTACTTACCGATGAAAAGTATTAAGTGGACAAAGACTGGAAATTTTATCGAAGCACTATAAAAATTATGTGTCCATCTTGTTTTTATCTTTGATTTTTTCAATTTTATATTTATGTGACCTGAATTCTATTGATATTTGGAATGTTGTACAAAAGTTTTAGGCAAAATTTTTTGTGCTTTCATTGAGAAAGAGATTCGGATCTGATTTGGAGAAGATGAATAGGCCACCTACAAGGAAAGCTTTGGCTGGAGGAAGTCAACAAGAACATGGGGCATGGAGGATGTTTCTTCAAGTTCGAACCCACCTTCTATCTATGTTATGAGAGAGGAGATGGAAGGATATTATAGGTATGCAAGTGAGATTGCTAGCTAGACAAGAGGAGATGATGAATGCATTCTTCCAAAGGAAGGAACAACAAAAAGCAACCGAAGCATTTGGAAATCAGAATTGGAGGCCAGAAGGCAGAGCTAATGCATAAGAGAATGGAGCAAAACAAGATGGGACCAACCCCCTAATACATCGGCAAGTCGGTCCCGAGAGGTCCAATCATGTCGGCGTCGACATTTTTGGATAGGTGGGCATGGTCGATCTGAATGTTAGGCATGATATAGCACATCAGAGAGATAACGTCGAGCCCGAAAATCAAGAATATAATGAAAACTTGCAGCCTTAGGGATTAGAACCGAAAGTTCCTTGTGGGAATGAGAGGCAATAAGAATATTTGAATCAAAGGCGTATGGAGCCTTAGGGTTCCAAATGAATCTGGATGGTAGCCTAATGGAAATGCTAAGACACGTAATTAGAGGTGGAGCTCCAAACCAAAGTTTGGAGGCTGTAAATAGAAATCTTTTACCCCAAACATTCGATAGCGTAGGAATATACCAGATTTCAGACTACCTACCTTAGAGTTGTATGATGGAAGGACATATCCAACTATTCACTTGATGAGATGTATCTAATGCATTGGAGTGCTGGAATCTTCAAAGGAAGTGATGGGATAGTGCTTTCGTTTGTTTTTGATCGATTTGGCAGCCATATGGTTTCGCCAATTGGATAATGGGCCCATTAACGCATGGATCGAGTTAGTGGAAAACTTTATAAGTCGGTTCAAAGTTCACATTGCTCGATCAAGGAATGTGATTACACTTTCGAGTGTAAAATAGTGGAAAGGAGAATCTTTATGGAGTAACATGACTAGATTCTGCAATTGCCATTGTAGTTCAAAAGACAGACCCATCAATTGTTCTTAAGGTAGTGGTTTTCAGAGTTGCCAATAAGATTAATTTCAAGAAGGAAATAGAAAGGGATCCACAGGTGGATCTTGTTGATTTTTTCTACCAGGCTGGAAGGTAATTGCATAAGGAGGAGGGGAAGCTAAAAATGGTAAGGTTAATGCTATTGAGGATGAAGGACCATTTAAGGTAGGGTTCCAAAAGGATAAAGGAAAAAATACTGATGATTGCTTCAGAGGACCGAATAAACTGAAGTGGAAACTAAAGTGTTCCTCTTATACAAATTTGGTCAAGACCCTAGAGAGTATTTATCTAGATACTAGGGGGTAGATTCCCTACAAGAAACCTGCAAAAATAGAATCCTCAGTTTAGAAGATGAAATCTGGAAAATAATGTCTATTCCATGAGCTTGATGAGCAAGAGACTAATGAATGCAGACATTTGCGAGATTTGATTGAAGAGCAAGTTCAGAGTAACCAGTTGCAATGGTACATGAGAAATTAGATGACAACTTAGTTTGCAGTAGGACGACCACCATCTGTAGTGGATATACCCAGATGCGATCAACGATCTGGATCAGGTATGGTTATCCCAAGATAGTGATGGATCATGGTTAGGCTTATTTTTTTCACTTTACTTTTGTTGTTAATAAGCCACAAAAGGTTACCATCGGGCTGCTTACATGTGTATGAGATTGGTCCATAGGCATGCTCTGAGTTAAAGTCTAGGAGCAATCCTTGATTGGATTAAATGTTTTGAATTTTACTTAATGCATTTTGATTTGAATAAGGATATTCATATAATCAGATGAATGATATTGATTGAACATGATATATGATTTTGATATTGTTAAGGGATGCTAATAGAACTTAGTCATCCCTTACATTTGATAAGATGAATTGATAGATTATGATTCTCCTCAACCGAAGAGATAGGTTGATGAACCATGAAATGCAAGTCACCCTGTCGGAGAGCAAGCAGATAGACATGTACAGGATAGCAAGTCTCCTCACAATAGAGTGAGAAGTTGGGCTCGCTTTGGATATTGAGTCCCTCATCGAAGAGTGAGCAGATGGGCTCAATCTAAATTTATGATCAAACGATCCAAAGAAATCAAAACTTAAATTTAGAATATGAACGACTTTGGATTTGTAATGAATCGATAATGATTATTGAATGATGGATAAATTCATCTCCTTGATGCGATTGGATTTACTTATGATGAGATGCTAGGCGACATAAGACGATCTATAAGTAATGTTCCAATCGGGGACAATGCACCACTATGATTTATGATGCATGATATCATATATGGTTTACCTATGATAATTTAATCCCAATGGAACCAGGGATGATATTGACTTATGATATGTTAAATCCCAAGAAAATGCGGAGTGACTATGATTTATGATTAAATTTAGTCAAAGACTTAAGTTCTTAGCCACTATGGGTCTAGAACGACGTTTAATTTGCATATGAATTTGAAAGAACTCAATGGTTTGCCATGATTGGTCCAGTAGATAGCCAGAGGGCGTAACTAATGATAATTTGCAGTATTGATACATATTCTTGAGCAAAGAACGCTTTGTTTTCACAAAAGCACACTTTGGACGGCAAGTATTTCTAGAAAATTTTCCACATTCTCAGAACAGGCTCAAATAGATAAATAAGACTACAAAATGATGAAGGAACGAGTAAAGAAGCTTGGAAAATGTTATGATTGACAAAGATTTGGTCAAGTTTCAAAAATGTAAAACATGTTGGTTCCTACATGATTTGCACAACATGATTTGGGAACTATCAAGGATGGCGATACAAAGGAGTGTAGAAAAATTAACCAAGTCTTGGACAACAGAATCATGTCGACACCGACATGATCATGTTAGTACCGACATGATTTTGGATGTTGATTTGGCTGCTTGGGAGGCTTGAGACTAAAGCTATGAAGAAAAAATGAAGTTTTGACACATAAAGTCATGTCGGCACCGACATGATTGGTTATCTTAGGAATGTGATGACCTATTCTTCATTCCGGGACTTTTGATCTGGAGAAATAAACTCTTTCAAACATGGAATGGTGAGATTTAGGCTTGATCTCATCTATAAATAGCATGCGATCTCCAACTAGAAAATGACTTGGGACTTTAGATTCTTCTTCTTTCAAGGACTTGAGAGGGAAAATTTAGGACCTACTAATTTGTAATCGAAAAACGATTGTAAATTATTGTATTCCAGAGAGAATTCAATAATAAAAAAGATTAAGTAGGCATAGATAGGAGATTTTGCCGAACCACTATAAATTTTTTGTGCCTTTCTTAATTTTCTCTTTGATATGTTCAATTTATATTTGTGCAATCTAGATTCTACTGCTATTTAGGGCGTTGTCCCAAATTTTTGAGCAATAGTATATGATCTTGTGTTTGTACCTCGGTTTTATGGAACGCCCTTATAGACTAGACCATAGACTCTTAGAAAGTGGCACCACCTTCATGCATTCATATAGATAGGTTTATCAGAAGTGGCCTATAATATGCACTTTTACATGTTCCATGTTGTAAACCTATGAAGTACTAAGCAGTACAACCTTCTCTACAAGACTAGTTGTTCAAGCACTTTACCCTAGAATGGAACATAAAATTAGTTGCCTAGACTAACATTATAGTGCCTCCAATCGCATTATATGATGTTCTTTCCCTCAAGGTAATTAGTTTCATTATGTTGAGTTTAGCTCCATCATTGACGATTATTATCTATTGGCTTTAAACTCATTTCCCTTGATGTCTTCAACACTAAGTCCCTTGCAAGTCCTTTAATAAATGGATCTTCTAGTTTTGGCTAGAGCTTACAAAGCTATAATAATTACCACATAAGTGAGCATTTGCCTAACCACACTATGACTTAGACCAATGTGCCTAGATTTTCCATTATAGACCCGACCTCATAATATTGTAGCTAGACCATCATAGTGCAAAGATATTAGAGGCATTGGTTTTAGCCATACGAGAACTTCTAGTAGTAAATTCCCTAACTATTCTGTTTATTTGCTATAAGCAACCAATGCTAGAAATTTAGTAGCTATAATAGAACCAATAATACACATTTATTTCTCAGTGGCCCATGATATTGCTCCCCCACCGAGAAAGAAATCCAGCCACCCATTGATTTATGATATTCACTACTATTCTTCCAAATACATCCGTGTATTCTCATATTACGCTTGGATATCCACAGCACATAATACCATAGTTCATGGTTCTTTTAAAGTATTTTAAAACCCATTATACAACGGTCCATTGAACATGACTAAGGTTACTGTGTAGGACACGGGCCTGACCATAGTGGGCTAAAATGGTAGATTTCAAAATGAAAAGTAAAATCCTTATTCGGATCATAGTGGGCCTATAAAGTTTAATGGGCTATATTAGATCCGGTATATTTTATTTAAATAAAATATAATTTCATTTAGTTTATTTATTTATTCATTTATAATTAATTAATATCTATATAGTTTATGAATATATCATCTCATACTCATATGTGTGTAACGTGCATATGCAAATAACAAAGGCATACGTGGCCAAGTTTGTACATAAGTAAATATTGGGATTTTTTATCTACTATGATATACTTAGCTCTTACACATACATATATTACATGTATTATATTATTTGTAATAAAATTAAAATATTCAAAATTTTTAATTAATAATAATATATAATTATAATTTTTAACTAATACGTAAAATTTTGACCAAGTATTTATTTTCAATTTGAAATTTAAATTATCCGTTCTGACTTAGTAAACAAGATTGAAATTCAAAACAATATACGAGATCTATTTAAATTTCAAAGCATAATTTTATTTAGTAATATTATTATATATATATATTATTAAAACAGTTATAGCAAAAAATTAAATTTATTTCAAAATATATGTATATTTGTATTTATTAAAGATATTTATATATAATAAATAAATATTTAAACATGTGCATATATACATACATACACACACATATACATTTACACACACACACACACACATAAATATACATACAAACATGCATACACATATCAGCAATTTTTTTTAAAATCTATGTCGAGAGCTAAGATTATTAATTTTTGAACAAAATTAATAATCAATATATATGTGTGTATATTATAAAATATTTTGTTTAAGCCATGAGAATAGTTTTTTTCAAAAATAATTCTACAACAAATAATTTATATATATATATATAATTTAAATTGAATTTTATTATTTACAAATTTCAAATTAATAAACTATGCTAAATTAAATAATATAACACCGAACATTTTAAAATATTTTTTGTTGCCGAACATATCTAAATGTCAATATATTTATATAAAATATATCATTGTAATAGGAAAATATAATGGCGGGTTCGAAAAATGCATGAAACCCTGGTAAAATACCTACTACCAAGGCAGATAATGATGACAAGGAACGTGGAGATAAATCTGGCTGGAATAGGTATGGAAAAATTCTAGGGCCAGTATTTGCATTGAAGTAAATAATGACATGAAGAAAAGGGAATTGTGGAAAAGGAACCAACTTTAAAGCTGGAATGCGCACATGGGTGGATGCGATTGTAGGAAATACTTGAATAGTTGGTGGGGTTGAGAGATTTGATGCATTGAGAGATGGGGAATATGCAGATCTAAATGATAAGGTGTTCAGTATCGCTAGTTCCATGGGACTTTATTTACGCATATCTGGTGGGTAGGAGACCATACTATATACATCTAACTGCTTATATCAAAAAAGAGTGGAAGCCTACATGTACTTAGGATGTTGCTGCTATAGAAAATGACTTTTATCTCATCAAATTTAGTAATGAAAATGACTATAATTTTTTTTAGATGGAGGTCCATGGTTTATAGGCAATAAATTAATTTTACTAAAAGACAGGAACCTAATCTAAGGTTTGAAAGGGTATGTTGGAGTCTCAACCTATTTGAGTTAAAATGCTAAATCATGGCATAGCTTTATGGAATGCAAGAGGCATGAGTAGACTCCCTAGTTTAATTGGCACCACTTTGGCTATGGATGACAACACGAGGAATGTCAAGTGATTGAAATATGCAAGAGTTTTAATTGATGTGATGGTAGGTGATGTTCCTGAAAAACAAGTAAGAGCTAAAGATAGTAAAGGTAACATTATGCGTAAGAAGTAGAATATGAATATATGCCACCTGTATGCAGTCAACGTAAGTGTTTCGGGCATACCGATTCTTGGTGTGTTATAGTGATTCCCTTTATTAAATAAGTTTGGAGGAAGAAAGAAGACAATAACATAGAGAAGGACATGAACACAAAGCAACCCAATCATAACAAAAATATGAACCCTAGTAAGATAGTAGACCATAGCAAAATATTCTGGTGTTAGATACAAAAAATCAAGACATTGATATTTATATTAGACTATAAGGATACACAGAACCTTTGGGTAGATTTTGAGTAGGGAAAAAGATGAGTTCAAAAGAAGCTGGTGAGATTGTAACAACCCGTAAATTTTAGATAATTTAATTTGTTAATTTAATGAATCTTGTTATTTAATTTTGGAAGAAATAAAAAGTTGAAATGTAATAATGAAATAATAACTAAGATGAAACGTAACAAGGTTAATTAAAGTTAATAATTAATGAACTTGAATGAAATTCCAATTAAACAAAATAATTTAAATGTTATAATTTGGTTATAAAGTGAATATAAGAAAACAAGTGTAAATATTGAATCAATGGATGGATTAGTATATAATTATTGATAATTGGATAAAAATAGTGTTATGTAAGCAACTGTAACATTTGTTTGTTAATAATAACTTATAAGTGTAATTAAAAGTCAACATTAAAAAAAATTAATGTATATTACCCCTCTATTTAACCTGTTAATTTAAATTGGAAATAAATTTCAATAAATGTAATTAAATATTATGTTAATGTAAATTAAGTTAATATTTGGAACTAATGTTAATTTTATTCATAATATGATAATTGGTTGACTAAAAAGAATGGAAATCGAGATTTATTAATTTATTTGAATTTAAATGATAGTAATTGGATTTATTGCAAATAAATGAAATTAAATATTTAAATATTATGATAATGGGAAATTAAGATGAAATTTGAGAATATTAGGGTAATTAATCATGAACCAATGTTAATTTCATCTATTCGATAAACATGGATTGAATATTTAAATTTAACACTGAAATTGATGGATTAATCAACTTTAAATTGACATCTAAATTTGTTTAAATTATTGAAATTTTTCAAGAAATCAAAAATGTTAAAGATTGCTAATTAGAATTGGAATTGAAAATTTGATTTAATTAATTTAATATTAATATTAATTTGTTGATAAATTGGAAAATAGCCATTTTCGGGCCACTGACTCGGATTTCGAGTTTCATCGGATCCATAACGATGAATTATTGTAGGATTTCAAGTTTCATTACGATCAGACTTGTCGTTTGATCGTACGGACTTGAAACGCCTTGAAATCAAATCAATTGAAATCAATTTGAAATAAGCTGATTTTAACGTAACTTCTTCATATGATGGAATTTGGACTTGAAACCTTTTCCATCGATTTTAAAATATTCAAAAACATCTATTTTGGTAAATGGGTTGACCCATTTTCGTTTCGGAGTCGAAACGGGCGTTTCGGGTCATTATCGTTCAATTTTTCCAAGCCAGTCAAGCCCATTTGTTTCTATCGTGTTTTGCCTATATATATGTCATTATAAATCCTAGGTCATTTCTTATTCTTCATTTCTGTACGTACAATTCCATTAGCTCCTTCTCATTTCAATGGCAGAGAAAAACCTAATTCTCAAATCTCAAATTCAATTTCAAAATTCAAATGAAAATTTAAACTCCACAAACTATATCGAATTATATATCGATTTGAAGCTCTCGATGAGCGCATCTCAAATCTGCAATTCGTTTTTCGATTCGACAGATTGTTTGTCCTGGAATCAGCGAATTTACCTCGTCCGTTCATAGGCCACCATCTCGATCCAACGGTGGATCTAAGACTATAGGTCGATCAGGCGGCGCTATTGGGTAGAGGAGGTCGAGCAGGTAAAAGGGCAATGGTTGTTTATCGTGATGGTTAGTGGAATTGCCGAAAAGTGGCGAGGAAGGTGTACGGCAGCGTGACGTCGAAAGGGGAACGGAAGCGATGGATTTCAGGTCATGGGGTCGGCCGAAGGATGGGGGTAGAACGACAATGTCAAACGAGAGACGCGATAGGTTGGGTTTAGATGGCGGCTTTTCACCGTGCTGGTTCGAACGAGAGATGCGATAGGTAGGGTTTCACGTACGATAAGAAGGTGATGACATGGTTTATAAATTTTATTATTCTATTTGTTTTAAATTTAAACAACAAGTCTTCTAATGTAAATAACTTTTACTTACGAGGTTCGTTTCACGCGAGATTGGATCCATTGGAATCGTATTGAAATCCCGGACATTTTGACGCTGGTTCGGACGGATTCTGAGACTGTTTGAATTTTGGGTTTAAATTGGATTTAAATTCAATTTAAGTTCAAAAGGTGAGTGTTTTAACCCACTCATAAATTCTAAATTTCTTATGTTTGTTAAATTTAATTCATGATGTGATTAGGAATTTATTTATGATTGTTTGGTATTTTTAATCATCATCTCAGTTAAATCGAATTTATTTGAATTAAATTGTTATTTAATTTATTATTGCATATAAATTGCCAGTTAAATACCTGTTATTTATTATCAGTTTCTATATTGATATTTATGGATTGTTTTGGATAATGATTATGATGGATGTTGATTGTTGATATTGGTTGAATGGATGTTTAGTTTGTATTGTTATAAACTGCAAGTTCGTTATGGATTATTATTAATTCGGGATTGCGGTTTGAAATGACATACAACCGTAAAATATCAAAATTGCGGATTGAAATGTTAAATTTCCGTATCACTTGACCATAGGATAGAAAATTATATACAGACACTGTGGTCTATATATATATATAAAAGTATTTTGAAACTGATTTATATGGTTTTGTAAAGAAATATATGGTTTTATAAAATATTGATTTGGATATTATATAAATGTTATTTTATATATAGTTAAATTCTTGATTTTAAGCTATGTATAAATTTGTTTTAAAATATAAAATAAGTTTAATAATAAAGTTTGATTTTTATCAAAAATATAATATGGTTAAGTATTTATTTAAACTATATTTTTATATAGAGTTTATAATGATTTAAATAAAAAATTTAAGGTTGGAAGATAAATATGAAATTGATTTGAATTTAAATTTATTCAAGAATTATACTCAAATAAATTTGATTTGAAATTTTATAAAACTGAGATTTTAGAGATATGATTTTTATAACTTGATTTTGGTTTAAAGTGATTTGAATGAATATATCAAGTTGGTTTAAACGAATATATCAAGTTTAAATAAATTGAAAGAATATACAGTTATATGAAGTTTAAAGGTTTGACTTAAGTGATATTAAACATTTCAAATCTAAATAATAGTAATTGAATTGGATATATATGGAATTATCAAAATTTAGTTTTGAAATTTGGAATATTTAAAGCTTTGAAATATACGGAATTTGAAGTGGTTTATTTGAGGTTCAAATCTGTATTTGGAATTAATATAAATTGAAATGGATCATTGAAAACTGAATTGAGTTGAAATTTATGAATTGAGATTTAATTTAAAATTTAATTTTTGGATTCAAGTTGATTTGAATCAATTTTTGAAGTTGGGGATATTATTCATTTTATATGGTAATTTTATATTTAAGACTATTTTATTATATATACTATTAGAATATCTAAACTTTTTAAGCGGTGAAAGTTATGGTTTCGAAGCTATGAATTTCAAAGTATTATGTTTTGAAAATGCTATATTTTCAAGTGTTTGGTTTCGAAAGTATTATAACCTTGAAAATGCTATGATTGTGAAAATGGATATATTTGAAACGGAAATGATATCGTATTTGGTTTTGAAATGGAAATGATATCATATTGATATGGTTTTGAAATGACAATGATATTTTGGTTTTGAAGTATAAACTATTTTGAAATGACTGCGGTGTTATAATAACGTTTGGTTGTTAAAGAGACAGGGATCAGAAGTTGTCATACTCTTTGCCAACTCCGAAAACCACTTTAACAACCGTGTACGCGGTGGAGATTCCAGAATGAAGTAGGATGGTGGCGAAGTTCTATTGAGGTATATACGTGGACCCAACTCCCGTGAGTTGGCATAAGGTGGCTAAAACAGAAGCAACTGACGGCTAATGAGGTAGCTCCTCTGATCGGACACACTCCTTCAATACCATTCTATTACTTTTTGATTGAGTGGGTGCACCTTTGATTTTCGAGAGTGTGGCTCAAGGTGGGCGGTAGTGGCTGCTATGTGTTACCACCGGTCCGGAAGTGTAATTGGTATATCTACCCTAGCATTGCCTAGTTGTGCCGTGTCACCTACCATAGCGTGCTTTACTACAAGTTTGGTTTTGTGTCGTACCTATGGAGTATTTATGGTAGCCTCCCGATCTGGTGGTACGATGGTACTGTATAGACTATTGGCACTATAAAATGTGTTAAGGGGGATATGGGTAACGCCTTAATGCTATTTTTAAATATATTATACTTTACTTTATACATTATTATAATAGCGTATATTACTACATAGTAGATAGTTTAACGGATCCTTAGGAGATGTGAATCCCGAGCATTTCCTAAGTTATTGCACTCACGTTGGACACTGGATAGGAGATTTCAAATCCCGTAAATATCTCTGACGCCGTTCCACTCATATTGTTTACAATTGATTTAACTTACATAAGATCTTTTAATTCTGACTCGAGTGTTTTGTGTTTTCAATTCGCTCGGGTTAGCCTGAGCATATCAGGATTTGAAGACCTACTCCTGGAGGACGAAGGTGAAGATTGTATTACTATATTGTTCCACCGCATCACATTGTTCCGCTGCATTTTTATTTATTATTCTCTGGTATGTGTAACTCTGATTTTGTATGGTATAAGTATAATCAAATGTTTTGTAAACAGCTTCATGAATTGTTATTTGATTATTATATTTTGTCATTCCCCTGCAAGATTCTGTTTTATTTTCTTTCTTTCTCTATTTTCTTGTTCACCCCAATAACAATCCGCACTTCTGTATGGTATAAGTCGGCATGTGTGTCTGCTTAAACGTACGAAAAAGGCGGGATGTTACAGTTGGTATCAAAGCTTTGGTTTAGCGATAAGCCTTGGCATTGTGAGGTCCGACTTTTATTAATAGGGTAGTAATACCCTATGATGAGTCACCTGAGAATGTGTGTGTGTGTGTGTGTGTGTGTCTATATATATATATATATATATATATATATATATATATATATGAGAGAGCGTATTTGTTCGTGTTATAAAAAGGTTTTGATATTGTGTTAATTTGTTCCATTTTGTATTTATAAATTCTGGTTGGTGCATAGGACGCTATGACATCGATAGGGATTTCTAAACACTTAATAGGACAAACCGACATATATTTGTTTCAAATATAGGTGGATGAAATAATTTTGCCTATTATATTTTCTATATATGTAAAATAATATTTTTATAAATGATACATATTTGGTCATAATATAATTGTTATTAGTAGTGAAATTTATGAATATAGGTTGGAAATAAGATTTGAAAAGTAAAATAAATGAGAATAAATTGGAAATTTAGAACTTAAGTTTCGGGATTTTTGAAAATTTCTTTCGAATGATTTTGGAATAAAATAATAATATTATTTAAAAGTATTTTCTGATATAAATATTTCAATATGATTTGAAAGAATGGTTTTAAAGAAATTTTGGAAAGAAATAAGTTCTGTACTCCCCTCTCAATCGCTGGAAAATAATTTCGGTCATGAGTGCACACATCATCTACATTCTTTTTCGAGTTTCGAAGTGGGAAGGCTGTTGTAGTAATTTACTACATATTGGTTTTGATAAATAAATATTAAATTTTACTCTTAAAATATGATTTGATATATATAGATATGGTTATTTATACATTATTTCACATGACTTAAAATGGAACCCATATTTAGCTTTTAAGTTCTGTTAATTAATAGTTTCAATTATTGTAGTGAAATGGAATGTAACTAATTAATAATTGGAACCTCTAAACGAAATAAGAGATTAAATGCTAGGTTATATATGAGATTAAAAAAAGCTAAAATTTGTATCCTATAAAACAAAGGATATGATTATTAACATTAAATTAATTAAAAGAAACGAGAAAAACTTGTATAACTTCTAATTGCATTCTTAAAGCATATATATATATATATATATATATATATATATATAACTTACCAAATAACAAAAGTTGTTATGTTTAACAAGAAAATGGAATATGATATTATGCAAGTGAAACTTAAAGTAATGAAAGTATTCAATGAAATTCTTTAATAAATAAGAGTTTGATGTTGTAATAGTTATAAACTTAAGTTATAATTGAAATGTTACCATAATAAAATATAATAGGAAATGACTATTGTAAGTGAATAATTATAGACTTAAGTTAATGAATTGATATGCTAAGTAATTGAATTGAATATGAATACTATTAATAAATGAATGTAAACTAAGGGTAAGAAACATAAGCTTGAACTATGCATTAATAAATATTAATATCTAATGGAAGTTTAGCATATAGCTTAAAAATTATGAACTAAAACTATAATGAGATGAATGTAATACTTGAATGAAGAAATTATTAGTTATTATAAACAATTGAATAGAAATTACTTATGTAATATATTAATGTAAAATAATGAAAAGAAATTTTCATTAAACGAATAAATGGAAAGAATGAATTTTATAAGTGATGAATGAAAATAAATGAAATAAACACTGAATGAATGAAAACAAATGAAATAAACACTGAATGAATGAAAACAAATGAAATAAACACTGAATGAATGAATCGAAATGATAAATCATTATATGAATAAAAAGGAATTTAAACAATAAATGTTATGAAATGAAATTTATAAGAATGAGCTTGATCTATTGTTTGAAATTGTCGTTTGTTTGGTTTATGAGTTCTTTGGATAAAAGATACTTTTAATTGCTTGAATTTATGAATAATCTATTGAGTTTTATCTAAGGCGGTTGAGTATGTGGTATACTAGTAGTTATTTGTCATTTGACAATTTAAAGTTTTTAAAGTCAAACAAACCATTTGGTTTGTTTGTTATGGATGGATAATTGATTTTATTGATTTCATATGATGATTGTATGCTTATTTGCAAGTGATGGTTGTTTATATTGGTCTGTTGGTTAGTAGTTGAAACAACTTTAAATATTTCATTTTATATAATTACTAACTTCTTTTGGATTATATAAGTGAAATACAGGTTATGGAAGCAATTGCTACTGCTTTTGGTTTCATAAATAAGCGTTATTTTCCCGACAAATTGGTACGTTCTCAGATTACGGTTTTATAGCGTTATTATATTGTTTTCCCGTGTTGGGATATATTATTTTGGAAAATATATGTTATATATTGTTATATTTGATATTATAATTTCTCCCGAGCCTCTCCATACAAAGAAGACTCTGCTGAATTTTTCGTAAATTTTGGACTTAGAAAATTTTTGAAAAATGTTTTCCAAACTTTAATAATTTGAGTATAAAAAGATTTAATGGTTATAAATTGGTATATTTTATTTAAATCAATTAATTATGTAAATTTATTTGTTTATAAAGTTAATATTTTTGAATAAGATGTATTGTTTACTTAATTCTTTCTTTTCCCTTCTTTTTCCTTTTCGGGGACAAGAAATTTTGAGTGGGGGAGAGTGTAACAACCCATAAATTTTCGATAACTTAATTTGTTAATTTAATGAATCTTGTTATTTAATATTGGAGGAAATAAAAAGTTGTAATTCAATAATGAAATAATAACTAAGATGAAACATAACAAGGTTAATTAAAGTTAATAATTAATGAACTTGAATGAAATTCCAATTAGACCAAATAATTTAAATGTGATAATTTGGTTATAAAGTGAATATAAGAAAACAAGTGTAAATATTGAATCAATGGATAGATTAGTATATAATTATTTATAATTGGATAAAAACAGCGTTATATAAGCAGTTGTAACATTTGTTTGTTAATAATAACTTATAAGTGTAATTAAAAGCTAACGGTAACAATTATTGTATATTACTCCTCTATTTATCCTGTTAATTTAATCTGGATATAAATTTCAATAAATGTAATTAAATATTATGTTAATGTAAATTAAGTTAATATTTGGAAGTAATGTTAATTTTGTTCATAATATGATAATTGGTTGACTAAAAAGAATGAAAATCGAGATTTATTAATTTATTTGAATTTAAATGATAATAATTGGATTTATTGCAAATAAATAAAGTTAAATATTTAAATATTATGATAATGGGAAATTAAGATGAAATTTGAGAATATTAAGGTAATTAATCATGAACCAATGTTAATTTCATCTATTCGATAAATATGGATTGAATGATAGGATGAAAGGTCAATTGAATGGAATTATTGAAATTTGTTTTTAATTTTTGAATTTAATAAAATTGAAATTTAACACTAAAATTGATGGATTAATCAACTTTAAATTGACATCTAATTTTTTTTAAATTATTGAAATTGTTCAAGAAATCAAAAATGATAAAGATTGCTAATTAGAATTGGAATTGAACATTTGATTTAATTAATTTAATATTAATATTAATTTATTGATTAATTGGAAAATAGCCATTTTTTGGGCCATTGACTTGAATTTCGACGAAACCAGTTTCATCGGATCCGTGACGGTGAATTATTATAGAATTTCAAATTTCGTAACAATCAGACTTGTCGTTTGATCGTACGGACTCGAAAAGCCTTGAAATCAAATCAATTGAAATCAACGTGAAATAAGCCGATTTTAACGTAACTTCTTCATGTGATGGAATTTGGACTTGAAACCCATTCCATCAATTTTAAAATATTCAAAAACGTCTATTTTGATATATGGGTTGACCCTTTTTCGTTTCGGAGTCGAAATGGGCTTTTCGGGTCATTATCGTTCAATTTTTCCAAACCAATCAAGCCCATTTGTTTCTATTGTGTTTTGCCGACATATATGTCATTATGAACCCTATGTCATTTCTTATTCTCCATTTTCATACGTACAATTCCATTAGCTCCTCCTCATTTCATTGGTAGACAAAAACCTAATTCTCAATTCTCAAATTCAATTTTTAAATTCAAATGAAAATTTAAACTCCACAAACTATATCGAATTATATATCGATTTGATGCTCTCGATGAGCGCCTCTCAGATCTGCAATTCGTTTTTCGATTCGACGCATCATTTGTCCTAGAATCAATGAATTTACCTCGGCCCTTCATAGGCCACCATCTCGATCCAACGGTGGATCTGAGATTATAAGTCGATCGGGCGGCGCCATTGGGTAGAGGAGGTCGAGCACGTAAAAGGGCAGTGGTCGTTTGTCGTGATGGTCAGTGGAATCGTTAGAAAGTGGTGAGGAAGGTGTACGACGGCGTGAGTCAAAAGGGGACCGAAAGCGATGGATTTCAGGTCGTGGGGTCGGCCGGAGGAGGAGGGTTGAACGACGATGTCAGATCTGGCCATAGGCGGCTTGTCGTTGCGGCGTTAGCGAAGTTTAGGTGGCAGCTTTTCACTATGCTGGTTCGAACGAGAGACGCGATAGGTAGGGTTTCGCGTACGATAAGAAGGTGATGACGTGGTTTATAAATTTTATTATTCTATTTGTTTTAAATTTAAACTGCAAGTCTTCTAATGTAAATAGCTTTTATTTACGAGGTCCGTTTCACGCGCGATTGGATCCGTTGGAATCGTATTGAAATCCCGGACATTTTGACGCTGCTTTGGACGGATTCTGAGACTGTATGAATTTTGGATTTCAATTGGATTTAAATTCAATTTAAATTCAAAAGGTGAGTGTATTAACCCACTCACAACTTCTAAATTTTTTATGTTTGCTAAATTTAATTCATTATGTGATTAGGAATTTATTTATGATTGTTTGGTAAATTTTTAATCATCATCTTAGTTAAATCTAATTTATTTGAATTAAATTGTTATTTAATTTATTATTGCATATAAACTGCCAGTGAAATACCTGTTATTTATTATTAGTTTCTATATTGATATTTATGGATTGTTTTGGATGATGATTGCGATGGAAGTTGATTGTTGATATTGGTTGAATGAATGTTTAGTTTATATCGTTATAAACCGCAAGTTCATTATGGATTATTATTAATTTGGGATTGCGGTTTAAAGTGATATACAATCGTAAAATATTAAATTGCGGATTGGAATGATAATTATCCATTTCACTTGACCATATGACAGAAAATTATATACAGACACCATGGTCTATATATATAAAAAAATATTTTGAAAATGATTTGTATGGTTTTGTAAAGAAATATATAGTTTTATAAAAAATTGATTTGGATATTATATGAATGTTATTTTATATATGTAGTTAAATTCTTGATTTTATGCTATGTATAAATTTGTTTTAAAATATAAAATAAGTTTAATAATAAAGTTTGACTTTTATCAAAATATAATACGGTTAAGTATTTATTTAAACTATATTTTTATATAGAGTTTATAATGATTTAAATAAAAATTTAAGGTTGGAAGATAAATATGAATTGATTTGAAATTAAATTTGTTCAAGAATTATACTCAAATAAATTTGATTTGAAATTTAGTAAAATTGAGATTTTAAAGGATATGATGTTTGTAACTTAATTTTGGTTTAAAGTGCTTCAAATGAATATATCAGGTTGACTTAAATGAATATATCAAGTTTAAATAAATTGAAAGAATATTCAGTTATTTGAAGTTTAAAGGTTTTACTTAAGTGATATTGGATTTATTAAGTAAACATTTCAAATCTAAATAATAGTAATTGAATTGGATATATATGGAGTTATCAAAATTTAGTTTTGAAATTTGGAAGATTTAAAGTTTTGAAATATACAGAATTTGAAATGGTTTATCTGAGGTTCAAATCTGTATTTGGAATTGATATAAATTGAAATGGATTATTGAAAACTGAATTGAGTTGAAGTTTATGAATTGATATTTAATTTAAAATTGAATTTTTGGATTCAAGTTGATTTGAATCAATTTATGAAGTTGAGGAAATTATTTATTTTATAAAGTAATTTTAAATTTAAGACTATTTTATTATATATACTATTTTAATATCTAAACTGTTTAAGTGGTGAAAGTTATGGTTTCGAAGCTATGAATTTCAAAGTATTATATTTTGAAAATGTTATATTTTCAAGTGTTTGGTTTTGAAAGTGTTATATCCTTGAAAATGCTATGATTCCGAAAATGGATATATTTGCAACGGAAATGATATCGTATTTGGCTTTGAAATGGAAATGATATCGTATTGATATGGTTTTGAAATGACAATGATATTTTGGTTTTGAAGTATAAATTATTTTGAAATGACCGCGGTGTTATAATAATGTTTTGTTGTTAAAGAGACCGGGATCGGAAGTTGTCATATCTCTGCCAACTCCGTGTAACTGTGACGCCCCACCTCTATACTCACAATAACAAAGATTATTATAAGGAATAACGTCTGCCATTGCGAAGAATAAGGCTTGTTAGAAGCGACCATCCGTAAGTTATGCCTTAGATGAGTATTGATTACGTTGATAGGAGTTGTGTAATTACTCCCAACGATATAATTTCAATCCAAATCTAAAACGAAACCACGGCGGCTAACGAAAAATCCAAAACAACTCAAAATAACAATAACTCAGATAAGTATACTCTCATCAGAACAGAAATATCAGACATATAACGGAAGATAAGTCTGGATACATGCTACAACAATCGATAGTTCACATGAACTAAATGTACATATACATGTCATCAACATACATGAGATGAGTGTCAATATACCAAAAGTACTCTTCGAAGTCTAGACAAAAGATAAAGTGAAATCCCAAAAGCGGAAGCGACAACAGAATCAGAGATAGCGATCCTAAAATAACTCGGTCTGACCCGAGTATTATTTAAAATAAAATAATAAACGGATCAGTCTAATTTAATCTTAGAAGTGAATGCATCATAAACAACATCAAAGCAAAATAATCATAGCCTCGAATGAGACTATTCAACATAAATAATCAACATAGTTTAAATGAGTAAATCTCATTAAACTCCACCAAAATCAACTTTCAGATTCAAAATTGAATTCAAAACAACAATACACAAAAATCTATAAATCAAAAATAGATAACTAGAAAATTAACATAAAAGTGGGTCGATCCGAGCATATGGCGAGTCTAAGCTAGGCCACACATGTGTCTCATATGGCCGAAGCCTACCAAGTACTGTCATCTTAATTTTTGGCACCCAACAAATGACCCGAACGTCCAACAAATGAACCGAAGGTCCAACATATGGCCCGAAAGTCCAATATAGTGGCTCGAAAGCCCAACAAAATCATCAAAATCATCAAACAACAGCAAATATTTCAATTAACGAGTCCTAAATTAACCGAATTAGTAAAAAAGTGGTTCCATACCCCGCACTTTTGCTAAATCGTTTAAATCTCTTCATTGTTTCCTTGAAAGTGCAAAATTGTGTATTTTATATAAATAACATTTTACGTTCTCAAATGGACAAGTTCAAAATTAACCAAATCAGTAAAAGTAAGGGTTCATAGTCCTTAATTTTTCTGAAGCGTTTAAATGGATTCCTCATTCTTTTGAAAGCGTAAACTGTGAAATTTTTGAAAACATTTTTATTTTAAAACAATTTTTAAAACACATGATTAAAACAGCAACATCTATAGCAATTTCGACGAGGAAATTGCGCTTCACAAAACACTGTAAAAACAGATATCAAATTAGCGTTGTGGGATAACCTCTTGAAAATTCACTTTAAATTGACGGTTACTGAAGTCAAAACAACAGTAATTTTATTCGTCGAAAAATCTCATCCAAACAACACGCTTCAAAAAAATAGTACCGGCGTAAAAATTCCGTTATAAAAATAATGGCAACAAAATACGTTTTAAAACCAAACACCGATTCAACGCAAATTAAATAGTGGACTGCACCACTATATTTTCATCAAAAATATTGCACAGCTTCAATACACACGTGCACTACTATATAAAATATTTAAAACATTGGATAGCCTGGGCAATAACATTATAACTGTTGCTACCCCAACGTGCTAGAACGGAAGTAATATAAATTGAGGAGACCTGTACACATTTTAGTGTAATGCAACTCTGGTGATACTCATTTTAACATGCAGTACGTCCAAAAATAGCAATTGGCCTGGGAAAAGTTTTATATGACACACGCGTGAAGAAACAAATGCATGCATGCACACTATATTTTCATGAATGCACACTATACTTTGAAAAGCTTAGCACTTTAATTTTTCCACGCATACTACAATTTTCATTTCACGCACACAATATTTAATTTCACGCACGAAATGAAATTTGGTGTCAGGACTTGGCTTACATGCACTATTTAAAACAAAATACAAATGTCCTGGGTCTTATAACTTTTGCAAGCAAATATGAAGTAAAAATAAAACGCATGTGAGTTGGACAATACCCATGCACGCATGAATAATTATAATGATTTGAGCATAGCTGTGCATTCTATTCTTACACACGTACATTTTCATATACAACATGCACATAGAAACCTGGACGACAAAATTTTGTGTGTAATACAACTTACACGTATAAATAAAATGCAAGGCCAGGGCTTAACAACTGTGCACGCATGTATAATGATATGAACTTATTTTCAATGCATCCCACCCTATACAATACCGCCTCTTTTATAATTTTAAAGTCCATATTGTCCAATTCAGGAAATGAGTGTTTGATTCATATGCCTATAAAATGGGGTTATATGTTTATTTAACCTTAAAACATATATAGGTCAAAGACCGTATGCAGAAATAACTAGTCACTGTAAAATAAAGCTGACATCCCTACTATACACTTGAAATAAAAATTTAGCCTGATCTTAACTTTCGTGCCACTAATCTTAGCACACAAATGGACTAGACACACTTATGCACGCAAATGATGAAAGATGGTCTGGACAATTGGACCATATAATTTTTCAGGCACGCAAAAATGAAGTATACTAAATATACTAACTTGGCAACAAGGATTTTAAATTAGAAATGTGAGTTGCACTCACCTTAGTTTCGATTCAAAAACAACTAGCAACCGAGAACGGAGTGGAGCAAAAATATTGGAACCGCCATTAATTCTACCTCAGAGCTTCTGAATTTTTTTTAAAACAAATGAAAGATGCAGGCCAACCTTTCTTCTTTCCAAAAGTATACATGTCAATGCAAAAGAATGTGTTCTGCCTATAATATGGTACAAATGCATCTATGGTGATACGTACATAAAGAAGGAAAAGGACACAGCCTGTACATAAAAGTGATGATGGAAGTAAAACAATTTGTGTTCAAATATTTGTGACAACAAAGCAAAAGTATAACACAACTTGCCTAAAACGAAGATGACAGCAATTGTGTTTACTCTTTTTGTTTAAAATGGCCCATTTTTATAACACGTGAAAGGCAATTGAAGTTACAACATATCTTGGCTATTTTTCACTTACTTTGCAACATTTTACAATGCAATTTTTTTTAATTTTTTTTTGAAATTTCTATTCATTTTTTTTATTTCGACGGTAATAAAAATCACGGTTGTTACAGTTACGATCCATTATTTTGGACCATTCAAATCGACAATAATCCACACATGTCAGACTTGAATAATTCAAAATAAAAGATTGTAACAAAATTTGGAGCAAATGAAATCATTCACAGAATCACAGACATAGAAATATCAGAATACTCGCAGCGGAAATAAAATACCATAGTAGTTCATGAAGCTACTATATACATACTCTCAAAATATATACAAAATCTCATAGTAAAATAGATACAATAGTAGTCAGGATACATAAACAACAATACATAGACAGATACCGAATAGGAACTAACTGGAAGAAGTAGACGAATAGATAGATAGATAAGCTCCAGCAAAACTCTAGCTCCAGAAGGTGAATCCGAAGCTGTGATTCTCAGGCTAACCCGAGCATAAAGTAAAACATAAAAATTCGAGTCAGGACATACATACTTATACAATGTAAACCAACTAAAGTGAACTGTAATAATAATGTACAATAACTTAAAGGATGCTTGGGATCGCCCATCCTTTAAGGATCAGTCAAACCATCAATTAAGTAGTAATAAACACTATCCTAGAAATATCCATATTAAAGTAAACAATGCCACTAACAGTGTTATTGTGACTAGGGTAGCGTAGAGCTGCAGTAACCGCTCATCTCTAACCACACTCTTAAAATCAAAGGTGTGCATCAAACAAGCACAAGGAAATCACGTGACACACAAAGCAGTGTACTCATGATTATAAATTTCAAAATGATTTATAATTCCAAATTAAAATCATTCATTTAAACCACTAAAAAGTGAAGTCATTGTTCCTTCAAATCAAATATTCAATTCTAAAAATTTTATCCTTTTCTGAATTCATTTATTCAGTTAAACACTTCAAATATTGAAATTTCTGTTTTCACCTCACTTAAAAAATGCTACGGTAAGTTATAATTGAAAACAATTCAATTTAGTAAAGATAGCATTTAAAACTGCTGTAATAGTTCAGTTTTAGTTATTTTCAAAAACAATAGCATTTCTGAAGTGCTACTAAATAAATTTCCAGATTATTAATAAAATTTCAGAAACAATTAAACTTCAATTTTTAACCATTTTAACTTATAAAAATCATATTTTTCCACTTCAAAAATGTTCATTTGAATACCCCTTTAACTTATGATTTTATAAAGCAAAATTTTATACATTAATTCAAAAATCTCAATGTTTCACTTATTAAGGTCAATATACCATTTTCCCAACTTTCATTTACTTTACACATTAATTCAATTTACCATTTCATAAATTAAATTAAATTTCCATTTTATTTTCTTAATTTAACTTTTATTTTTAAACCAAACTTCACATTTCCAAGTCAAGTTATATTTCAAATTACACTTTAAACCATCTATTTATTTAACATTTTAAACTAGTTACATAAATTCAAAATACACTGTAAATTGCTTAACTTTATTTTACAAGTAACTCAATATTTTCTTTTACTTTATATTTATCCAATTCATACATCAATTATTAATTACCAAGTTACTTTTATAATTCCGTTTTTACTTAAATTCCCATTATTAAGTTAAATCAACCTTTCACAATACAGCCATCTATTAACTTACACCATTTAACTTTTTAGAAAATCATTGCTTAACCATTTAAAATCCAATATAAATCAAATTTATTATTTTTTTCTTTCTTTCATTTACAATACATGAAATTTATAAGAAATCATATTTGAAATCAACCATGGGTCCAGATAATATTTTACACCTAAATCTAGTGATATAGAAATTATCATTTAAATTCGTAATTAGTAAAATTTCCGGGTTTTGATTATTTCAAACCCGCAATCCCAAGACAAATATAAATAAATAAAAATCGCCCAGGCCTATCATTTCATCCCATAATGATTTTTCCTCATTCTAAAGTCCGTTCGGGTATGTATCATTTCAACCCATAGTGATTCTACTCTACAGGAAACTTGCAGTGTGATCAACAAAAATAAATAAACAGTATAACAACATATAACATAGCGGATGATGTGACAGGTTTATAACAGGGTTTTATATCATAAAATTCATATCACTGGCAAGTATAACATGATATAACAATTCTACAATTTCACTTGCTATCAATTTACAATTCTACAAGTATGAATGTCAAGCGTGAATACTCACCTCTTCGACGCTAGAGATTTGATTCAAAATAACAATATCCACACACCGAAGAGTGCAAGAAGGCACGATAAGATTTTAGATGATGTGACAACCAGATTCAATCTTCAAACAAAATGTGACGCCCCACCTCTATACCCACGCTAGCCAAGAACACTACGATGTAGTGCTGTTAACTAGCGCGGAGAATAAGGCTGTTGAGGAGCGACCATCCATGTAATTTCTTATCACACGGTGGCTATAAAATAATCTTCGGAAACAAATATAGAAGTAAGCATAACATGCGAATCAATCACAGATATCCATATCACAAAGGCCGAAAGAGATA
Source organism: Allium cepa (assembly GCA_030765085.1). Lineage (NCBI taxonomy): Eukaryota > Viridiplantae > Streptophyta > Magnoliopsida > Asparagales > Amaryllidaceae > Allium > Allium cepa. The sequence goes on from CM060940.1 coordinate 184,075,987, forward strand.
TGAATATATATCACATAAAAGTGTACATCAGAGTAGTGGTCTAAGAAGATCCACGATAATACAAAAGAATAGCAACGCGTGCTATACAAAAGAATACAACTATGAGTCTATATCTCAAGTGTAAACAACAAAAGCTGCTAATCTAAACAAGTAGCCAAAAGTCTGAGTAGTGAATCACTGGGGGAGGAGTCAAGCAGTAGCACCTGTAACATCTCGGTCTGACCCGGGTATTATTTATAAGAAAATAATAAACAGATCAGTCTAGCTATAAATATCAGATGACATGATATAAAATAAAAGATATGGCATAAACATAAAATATCCATACTGACATACTATTATAAGTATGCAAATAATGATCAACAGGAGATCAACCGATAAGAGATAAATCAATATCACAAGAATCTTCTCAAAGATCCAAAGAGGGCATCATACCCTAAACTTGTACTCATGACAAGTCAAAGAGATAAATTCCAGAAATCAACACAAGAAATCCAGAAATCATAAAAAGGGAAAGAGGCCTATCACATGACGGTCCGAAGACCATGGGGAGCTACCCCGCATGTGTGAATGGAATCACACAGATTGAGGTCAAGACTAACCAAAAAGCAGAAAGGTATGTGTGAATGGAATCACACAAGTGGTGTCTAGTCTAACCTTGCAATGAAAGAGACATCGCACAATTGCTAGTCTAATTCATAAAGCGGTCATCAAGATCAACGAGAAGTGTCAATTACACTAAGCTAGTAAATATAGAAGTTTAGCTTCATGTCCCATAACCACTTGCTTAACTTAAATATTTACGAACAAACTGTAAATTTTCACTAATAAAATTGTCACAACAATCGAACAAGTCCAAGAATTAACCGACGAAGTGAACGCAAGCATTTCATACCACTTGTTTTACTAGGTCGTTTAATTAGATTTCTCATCCGAGTGAGGTAAAGGCTTGTGTATACTAATAGATTGGAAAACGGTTTAAGAAAAGAGATTTGTTATTAAAAATAGAGTTGAAATTGTTTGTTAAAAGAGTTTTGATATTTACTACTAGCATTGAAACCTTTATATTATAAAGTGACAAAACACAGAAGCAATTGTAGAAACAATCAGTCACAAAAATCGCATACGGAGATGTGAATAAAATCCAAGGAAATCAGCTCAATGTTTTTCAGATAAGATCCCCTACGGAGGGGGGGTCCGGGGGGGTGGCAACCCCCCAAGGTGGGGGTGCGGGGGCAACGCCACCGCTTACGGGGTTCGACCTGCCCGGTCAGGTCGCGGGGGTCTAGGGGGCAGCGCCCCCGGCGGGGTGCGGGGCAGCGCCCCGTCCAAAACGGTACGACCTAGTGAAGACAAAATGAGGTCTAACGACCTAAAAGTTAAGGGTCCAACGACCTATAGGTTCACGCGACCTAGGTGGAATGCGACCTACGAGATAGGCAAGTGGAACGACCTAAAGATGAATGGGTCGAACGACCTAACGTGAGCACAGGTGAAGCGACCTATCGGTCCAACGACCTAAGGGGAAAAGGCAACCTAGGTCTAACGACCTAACTGCTCACGACCTTAGGGTCTAAAGGGTCAAACGACCTAGTGGTGTTCGCGAGTTAGCCGAAGCGAGCGACCTAAGAGAGACGAGCGACTTAAGGAACTCGCGACCTAACATTTGAATAAGTCAAGCGACCTAAGTGGTCAGGCGACCTAAGGTCTTACGACCTAACGCCCTACGGTCTAAAGGCCACGCGACCTAGAGGATCTGCGAGCTAACGAGGCTGACCTAAGGTGCAAGCGACCTAAGGGACAACGGACTAAAGTATGGTACGCGACCTAAAAGATGGCGCGACCTAAGGTGAGAGCAGGTCGAGCGACTTAAGGGTGATGCGACCTACGACCTAAGCGCCATACGACCTAAGCTCAAATACGAGCTATGAGCTAGCGACCTACGACCTAAGCTCAAATGCGAGCTAAGGCCTACGACCTAAGGCCCTAACGTACTAACATTTGTCGCGACCTAAGTGGTGACGACCTAACAAGGAAAGGCTGAGCGACCTAACGCTGCAGAGGGGATTTAAGGCCAGAAACGACCTACGACCTAAACCCCATACGACCTAACGTGAAACGACCTAACTCCGAAGTGAAAATTCAAGGCAGTGCGACCTAGCGCGCTAACACGCGAACGACCTAAGGGTTAGGTCGCGAGCGACCTAACTCCGAACACACGAAAATGGCCAGAACGACCTAAGTGCAGAAAATTCACCAAAACGCTAAAAATTGGAGTTTTTCGCCAATCCAATCCAAACCAAATGCAAATGTGCATGCAAAAGTGATAGGGAATCATTCCCAACAGTCCAATATAGTTATAGACTAGATTTGTGAGATAAAAATCTCACCTTTGCACCAAAGTTTATGAAGATGAAGCTTGAAAGCAAGGAAAAGCAATCCAAAGCTTGAATCCAATATCTTCTACTTGAATTTGGAGTTGAATGTTGGATTTGCAATTGAATTTGTGCTTGGAGTTTTAATTTCCCATTCTTTTCACCATTAATGCCCAAGCTTGAGTTAGTTAGGAAATTTATGAAGAGTGAGGAGAAGGGGGTTGGAACTTGGGCTTAATAGGCTAAACTAACCCAGAGTCCAAAGCGGGAAAAGTTAGTGAAATTTCACTAACTCCAAACCTATCGATGTTTATACTTAAAAAAATTGTAAACGACATTTCGAACTCAATGGAAGTGGTCTCGAGTCCTAATTTGACCGTTTGCAAAAAGTAGCTTTTCGGACCAAAATCCGATTAACGAGTTAATATTTAAATAAAATATTTAAATACAAACTCGATAAATATGCGGGTTGTTACACAAAAATAAATCAACTCTAAGTATATGCTTATTCACATAAGAATACAAAAATTTGAATAAAGCAAAATGGAGGAATAAGTTAAATAAGATGACATGAACAACAAAGTGGCTCAGACAATAGAATAAAAGGAAAAACAAAGAAAGAAGAAAAAAAAGAATATGCAGCTATGACTTACAAGAGAGAGCTTCACACGAGAAGATGAAATCAAATGAGATGCGGTAAGGTATTTTGTACGTGATTTTGTATTTAACAGAGAAGTTTCACGTTAATTAAGTGAAAGAACGGCAGGAAATAATATTCGAAACGGCTAGAAAAATTTAAGGATTTTATTCCTATTAAATAAAGAGATGCAAATGGAAAAGTGGAATGAGATGAAATATTATACGTGAATTGCAAGGCAAATAGGCGGCTAGGGTTTTAATTCTTTCCTTTTAGAAATGAACGGCTGTTGATTTGAATGGCTAAGGTATGTAATCAAAGGAGTGTGTATCATAAAGGCAAGAGATAAATTGAAAAGTATGTCCAAATTAATAACAAAGTAACGTATCTTATATTTGTTTGTTTCCTATTTATCTAATAAAATATATGCTAAAGAACAATTCAGTTAATAACGTACCGTTTATATAACACCAAAGTAATAAATAAGAAAACAGATGCAGAAACTTATAAAAGAAACGTATAAATAAATTTCTATTTTCAACTTTGTTTATTACTTTATTTACAAAATTAATTTGTTACATATCCCTTTGATTTGTTTATTCCTTAATTTACAAAATTGATTTGTTACATATCCATTTGATTTGTTTATTACTTAATTTACAAAATTAATTTGTTACTTATCCCTTTGATTTGTTTATTACTTACTTTACAAAATTTATTTGTAAAAATCCCTTTGATTTGTTTTACAAAATTGATTTGTTACATATCCCTTTGATTTGTTTATTACTTAATTTACAAAATTAATTTATTACATATCCCTTTGATTTGTTTATTACTTAATTTACAAAATTGATTTGTTACATATCCCTTTGATTTGTTTATTACTTAATTTAAAAAATTGATTTGTTACATATCCCTTTGATTTGTTTATTACTTAACTAAGAAAACGAATGTAGAAACATATAAAAGAAACGTATAAATTAATTGCTTTTGACAACATTGTGTATTACTTAATTTACAAAGTATATATCCAAATTAAATGAAACAAAAATGGGCAAATGTTGTAAATATATACATAACATGTAATGTTACATATATATACAAAATTATAACATGATATATCAACCAAAAATATTATTTATATTAATTAAAGTAAACAATTTTTGTTAAATAAAACAATTTACACACAGTATTGTAAAAAGCATAACTTTCGCAACATTAATCCGATTTCAACGAAGCAAAAAGCAGTATTCTTGAAATCAAAACTATTTTCATAATAAAAGATAAAAACAAAAAATTCAAGTATTTAAAATTTAAATTTAAAAGTCAGAGTTTGACCATTTTGACCAAAATTCACCTTTTTGGAAATATTCCATTTATTCAGGTTTGGAATTATAATTCACACAAAAATCAAATTTTTTATTTAAAATAAAAATATTTATCCATTTTAATAAATAAAATAATGTTTTTAAATCAAGAATTTCAGTTAAAATAATTAAAATATAAAATTAAAATAATCATAAAATACAAGGTTGTTACACTCTCCCCCACTCAAATCTTTTCGTCCTCGAAAAGGAACGAGGTACAGAAAAAAAACAGAATGAAATAGAACTAAGACAAGATGACAAGAAAATTAAAATTATACCTGATAACTGTTGTTATAGGAAAGTTTAACAAGGTGGAAAGTAGGAATGGCTAGAAGGGAAAATAGGTTGAAAGACAAGGATGAACCATTATTCTAAAGCTATATAAATTTCAATTATTTGGAAGGGAAAAATAAATGATCAAAAGATTATCCTTTTGTATAATACTCTATCAAAATACTTTTATTACTCGATGCCTTAACAAGTTTATCCTCGTTCCTACAGGCTCTGGCAGTGTGTTGATCAGGCGCAAAACTAGAATTCTCCAGGTACTTAGTAGACTTGTTTCAACATCCAGTGAAAATACTGGAAAAACTATTAAAAACAGATATGGAAAGTACAATCCAAACAAAACAACCAAACCAAAACCTTTGTCTAACCATGGTTCGCGGACACACAATGGTTAAGCCTGGATCCCCCGGGAAACAATCCATATCCATAAGCTTTCTCAACCCTGCGAGTTACGCCATGATGACTAGTAGACCGCAGGATACACAAGGATTACGCCTGGATCCTCCAGGAAACAATCCGTACCCCTAGGCCTTCTCAGCCAGGCATATTTCGCTACTAATGCGACCTACATAGTTCACATGATACATAATGATTACGCCTAGATCCACCAGGAAACAATCCATACCCCTAGGCCATCTCAGCCAGGTGAATTGCGCTATGCAGTCGCGCTCAAAAGGAAAAAAACCATGGGTTACGCCACGGTGGGACACTCGAGTATCACATCCGGAAAACCAAAAATCAGAGAGAATAATATCAATAGAATGAATCCACAATGTGGACGTAGAGCGGATATCAAGCAGAAGGCACTTCCCATATCTTTACTTCGAATATATATATATATATATATATATATATATATATATAGTACCTTTTGAAATCACTTTCAAATATCATACTTATATAAAGTCCATTAAATATAAGATTCCATTTTCCAATCGACTACTTTCCAAAATCAATTGTATATCAAATCATGCTTATATAGACTTCGATTATATAAGATTTCTCTTTTTAAATTGAGTACCTTTCAAATCAATAGTTTTCAAATCAACTTCATACTTATACAAATCAAATTTATATAAGTTCGACAACTCCCAAATCAAGTACGTAATAATACAAGGCTCTCAATTTCAAATCATTTCAATATCGATTCAGTTTCAAAATCTTATATGATTTCACCAAATTTTCTTCCAAATTAAATGTCTCAATTTCAAAGTTTCCAAAATAATAGATTTGAAAAATAATCCCAGTTTTCAAATTAACCTAATTCAAGTCAAACAAATTCATTTCCAAAATCATCATATAAATATTGGGTTTTACATTCCAATCTATTTTCAAAACCAAATATTTCTCAAAACCAATTATACCTAAAATGGTTTCCAAATTTATAACTATCCCTTTAAAACCTTTAAACTATTTATTTCTATTCAAAAGATCCAATTTTCCTTTTGTGAATTATTTACTTAATAAAAGCTACAAATTTATTTAAGTCATACTCTTCATAACTTAAACATACAAAACTAAGCTTATATACTTTATTAAATATTTTATACTCTTCGAAATTTTTTTGGCTTTGAAAATTAAACCTCGATTTGGAAGTGCTCGAACCTTCAAAATAGTCGATGAAATCAAATTTCAAATCCAAGAGTTGGGAATCGGCAATAATCAGTAAATCAATTTTTATACATAGAGTTATACTAAATCAAATCGGAATCTCGAGGATTGAACACCGGGCTCACTTCAAATCATTTCAAACATAGATACATAAATCTTTCGAAAATCAAATCATAATTCGAAATATGAAATCTGGTTTCACAAAATCACTCGCATAGCAAAGCTACTAGAGTGGCCTCTCCCCTACTCTGAAACTCGAAAATCAATGTCGATGATGCGTGCACTCATCACCGAGATTATTTTCCAGCGACACAATTGGGTTCTGGACTTCTATTATCTTAAAACTTCCTTGAAATTTCTTTGAGATCATTGAAACTCATTTGAAGTCATTTTGTAACAGCCCGCAAATCCCTACCCCTTGAGTCAATACTATTCTACCTAAATCAACTCAATTTGTACAGAAATACGAACCATTTGGGTTTAAGAAGAAGAGGTAGAAGAAGAAAAATATAAAACAACAATAGAATCTAACCACTGCAGCGGAGTAAAATATAATAGATAATAAATAATCTTTACTCAAAATCAAATATATCTGTTTACATATATTACATCACCAGAGTACACCAGTCACAGCTCAACATCTATAATATACAAATGGATACTCAACAACTCAACACAGCGGAATATGTGTATATATATATACAAGTACGGGAGTACGTATCGACATCCTGCTCGTCTCCTGAGCTCCATAGCATCATCCTGTATCCTATAATACTCGGCCTGACCCGAGCATTAAAGTTAAATAACACCCGAGTCAGTCTGGAATACCAGCGTGAGAAAATTACACCCAATTTGATAATTAAAGTTTCAAAAATCCTTTGAAAACAAAAGCATCTCGTAAGACCACGCCACAAATAAACATGTCGGGTTTTTACCTTACGATAGCAAAAACAATTTTTATAGAAATCCTCTGATATTATAATAGGGTCTATATACAAATACTTATAAAATAGCCGAAATTGTTACATGATTAAATTCCAGCTACTAGCCACAGAGTGGGTAATACAAACAAAACTCGTACAAGGCTCGTAGGGAGAATTAATTTCCAACTAATGACTAGGCACAGGGGTACCACCTGTCACAGTACGAGGCCTAGATCACCGTACCGAGGAGTACGCCCGCTCCCCTGCAACACAAGGTCGGGACTACCCCTTACTGGATAATCTCGAGTGAGATCACCCGCGGTTGGGATCAGCAATCGCCCACTAAGACGAAATAAAAAGGGATATCTAGACTGGAATGACCTCACCCTGCTTGGGTGCTACCCACCTAGCCTTGCTGCATAACCCCTGATTTTCAGTCATTCCCATTTGATGAGGCTTGAGGCTAAGCGTTACCTTTTTAGAACATATTCCTTAGAATGCCCATCGTCCACCTGATGATGTTTCACAAGCATTCATCCATACAAGTCCGTCCCGGGTTCGAACGGAACCGAAGGCACTATTCCTACTACATCCATTTTGGAAATGTCCTCAGGATCAGTAGCGATTAGCCCTTGCACTTCACTGCTCCATCTTCGAATCCAAAATCGTTTACACGAAACCGCAGGCACTATTCCTACTGCATCCATTTTGGAAATATCCTCAGGATTAGTAGCGATTAGCCCTTGCACTTCACCGCTCCATCTTCGAATCCAAAATCGTTTACACGAAACGTACAAACCGGATCGAAGTGGTTTTCGAGAAATAAATCTCGATCCCAGTCTCTTCGAAACGATCAACGTATTTGTCCAATATTGATAGTCGGTGATTTAACTATCAATTAATACTCACAAACATCCATCCAACAATAAATAATTTTCCAAATTTTTTATTAACCACAAAATATCTTCACAAGATATATTTCTATTTTCAATCCTTTGAAAACAGTTTCAAATCCATCTTTCCTTCAGAATAAACTTTCCCAAATATTTTCTATCTTCTCTGAATTGCCAAGCACAAACTAGAATTTTAAAATAATTTAAAACACTTTACTTTGAAATATACTTTATAACATTTAAGTTAAAACTACTCCAATGATTTGTTAAAAATACACACTATATGAATATTTGAAAATAATGTTACTAGATAAAATATAAAACTAGATTTCACTTTTAAAAATAAAATACTAAGTCACTCTTTAAATAATTATTGCTATAATAGATTAAAATAATTATTACTATAATAGATTAAAAGGGAATACTTACTTAAGAATTTAAATATTTAGAAATAGTAAATTTTCCAAAACATACTTCTTAAAACAACTTTAAACTTTTAATTTATATTTAAAAATTTACTTTGAAAACATACTTGGTTATTCAGAGAGAAATTCCCAATCTCAATCACTTAAATCAATTTTCCAGATTGATTTCCAATTTATTCCATTTGAAATAAATTTCTTTACTTATCAGTTCATTTCGAAATTCATTAATTATGGACTTTATTATTATTTTCAGTTTGATTTTTAAATCCTTTAGCTGAAATATACAAATTTCAGGTTATTCCCAATTTCTTCTTTATTCTTATTAAATAATTTAAATCCTCAATTTAAAATAAATGTTTTGTTCTTTTAAACAATAACATTGAAATTTAAGTTTTCATTAACTCTCTGTTTATTTAAATTTTTCTTCCCATACTCAAGATTTATTTATTAAAATTTTAAAGTCACTTATTTCCTTTCCAGTTCATTCATAAATTTGTTCAACTTTCTATAATTACTTTACTTACAAGTTCACTTCTTTTATTTTCATCCCCAAACTCAAATTATATATTTGGTAATTCATTTTTGCCCGATTATAACAATCAAGCCATAGCATCCAATATTTCCACATAATTCATTATAGGATATCAAATATTCAGAACAGAGAATATTAAAAATTAAATAAAGTTGAGGGGTCCAGTTGGATCCCTCCAATCTGTTTTCCCTGCATCCACAGATGTTAGCACAATATAAAATGCCAATACCAAATATATACCACACTACAGCACATAAATCAATTCAACCATTTCAAACAATTATTTAAATTTGATCATTTAAATTTAAATTCAACCGAATGAGATTAACTCACCTTTTTATTTTATTAGCATCCATTTTCAATCCAGCTTGCTTCTTTCCAGATGTGGACCTTGAAAAATAATTCATATGATTTATTCATATTCGAAATATAAATCGACCTTTAATTACCATTTTATAATTCAATTAAATTTCGAACTAATCTTCTTGTAATGAAATATTTTTAGTGTCTAGACTACTTAGATAATTAAATTAAACAAATTAATCACCTACTCTATTAATTTCTTAAAATGAATTTAGTAAATTAAAACATGTATATTTATTTCTATTTCCTTCATACAAGTTTATCCCCTTTAAAAACAAACTGCAGATTCACTGCAAGTATAAACATTACTTATTTAATTAAATTAAAACAAGACTATACATCACGAACCAGGCACCATCACCTCTCCAGATCGAGCTGTCTTGCCCCACCCTCCTCACGCGAACGCGGCGACCAACCCAACATCGTGACTAGCCTCCAGCCTCGCTACCCCATAACTCTTCCAGCACGCGCATGCTCGTTCGCGCTTCACCATCGAAGCCTTAACATCAGCCCCCAAATCGAAAAGCCCTCGACTTCGATCCCCTGCCTGAACTCAATCGCGGTTCCCTCTGTTTTCACGCGCTCACGAACGCGGCCCCGATCGAACTCGCCAACGCCAAGTCGCCGCCGCCTAGATTACTCACGAGTTCCATCTTGATAGATCGCAGCCCCCTTTTCTTTTCTCTTTTTTTTAAGATCTGAATTTCGAATTGAATATAGTGGAGAAGGGTGTGAGATATGTAGAAGGCTCGGCTTGTAATTGGCGTACACAGGAAGATTTGTTTATCGGTCTGATTTTTCTTTTATATGAATATTTTATTTTGTTTTATATATATTTTTCGAATTGGGGAAATGAATTAGGCTTAACTGATAAGAAGGAAAGGAGGTGACGTGATAAGTAGAGGAGATGGCGTAAACAAGAAGCTTGAGCAATTAAATTAAATTTCATTAGATTATTATCAATTAAATTTCAGTGCGTTTATATGTCATATGCTCACACGACAACTCCAAACGCCACAAAAATTGAAATCCGATAATAATTCAATATTACGGATCCAATGGAACCGGTTTCGTCGAATTCCGAGACTGCGCCTCGGAAGGCTATTTTTTAAAATTCAATTTAAATAATAAAATTTCAAAACTGAACAAACTACTGCTAATTCCCATGTTACAACTTCTATTATATTAAATGTTATCAATATAAATTTTATAAGCTTCAAATTATATTTTAACAGACTTAAAATCTCAGATTTCATATTTTATCCAATTCAAATTATTTAATTCAACAATTTAATTGTCAAATAAATTATGATATTCGTAATTTAAGTTGATAATTAACCTTTAAATAATTAAAATCAATTAAATATTCCGATTTTAAATGTTTGAAAATTCCGGGTCGTCACATTTTTTCCCCCTTAAAAGAATTTCGTCCCCGCAATTACTAGTTAGGAAGAACGATCCAATACCCGTTAACTTATTCTTAAACAAACAATTCGACATCCAACCAACTAGCTTTTACAAAAGACCATCATCATCCTTATTAACTTTCCAAACCTTTCTCTAGCTTGCAAACAATCCTATTTGCTCTATTATTCAAGTTTAAGTTTAAAACTGAATTTTGAATTATCACATTTTCTAAAAAAAAATTCTATCTCTCTAAATTTTCGAAAAATTTCGCCAGCGTCTCCTTTGCGCGGCTGACTCGGTACAACTACAAAATGGCCTCTACGGCTTCCAAATCTGAAAAGAAAAAAAAAGCCAAGTGGCTCAGTCCAAATCCCAATCAAATTCCATACCAAATTTAAATACATACCTTTTTGTCGAGCATTTCAAATTTATCTTTTGAAATCAAAACCAATTCTTCTTTCCCTTTATAATACCTGCTTATCCTGCTTAGCACTAATATCCAATCACAAAATTCCTAAAACATCATATCAACTTTATTACAAAATGTCTGTATTTATTCATTCAAATATTAACTTAGATATATTTGCAATATTCAATTTCCAATTAAGATTTGACCATTCCCTACTTAAGTTAACATAAGCATTTTATATATTTCTTATATTTATTTTCACTTTACCACTTCAGTTTATATCTATTTCTATTCACATTGATTCTTTCATTTCCATACGAGTTCAATTTATCTTTAACTCTGAATATTTAAATTTTATTTTTCATTTATACTGATTCATGTCCTTATTTTAATTAATTTTATTTACTAACTTATTTCAAATTTCCAGTTTAAACCATTTTGTCGTTAACAAAATTTTCCAAAAATTTTCAAAAATTTTCTAACTCCCAAAATTTCTGAAATTTTTGGCAGAGTCCCCTTTGTACAGAGGAGCTTTTGAAAATTGACAAAAGATATAAATATATATACATCGACCCACACGGTCGGAAAAACCAAAAACAATTCTATTTCCTATTTTAATTGCGTAGGCGTACCTTATTTAGCATTTTTAAGCATGCAGCTTATTTATTTAGCAGTTAATGCAACCAAATCCTGCCACACGGCTTCCAGGTACCTGTACTTACTCAATTTAAACATGTAAGTGCCGAATATATGCAGTTTAACTATATTTCACTTAGTTTCAATGGTTAAAACATATGAATTCTAAAGAAATGCACATCCAACATTTTCCGTAAGCAATTTTTACAACTTTCATAGTAATTCAACTGTTTCAATTAATTTACAAACCATTTTCATTCAAATTTGAATGGTTTAAAACTCAATCGCTTACATTCAATTTATTCTTAAGCAATCTCAATTCATATTAATTCCATTCTTTCAAAATCAATTTATTTCACTCTTATCAATTCATAGAATTTTAATTACTTCCATTTACATCAAATGACAATTAATTCTTTGCAATTTGACGAGATTTATGTGAATAAATAAGTATTTATGTTTTATAACCATTTTAAATGGATTTCAACTCAATTCTATTCCGTTTTTAAAATTTATTCACAATTCATATATTCTCATTTTCATTGCATTTCAGATTTGAATCCATTCACTTGCATTTTACTTTATTAACCAAACTAGTTTATTCAAAACCATTAACAACTTAGGTTCATCTTCATTACCTATTAAATTTTATTCACAGTCCACTTATTTATACTTCATTTCTTATCCACATTATTTAAATCCATTTTATTAAACTTGTAACATTCTATTTTCTTAGTGTCTCAAATTATTTCAATTCCTTAATAATTTTAAATGGTTTAAAGTTATTCATTCTAGAAGTTCATTCCACTAATATTATTTATAACTCACCGAATTTTATTTCGATTAAAAATCACCTTCACTTGATTTAAAACCAATCCAATATTATTAAACTTTGTTTAAGTTGAATTCAATTCAACACCCCTTTATTCATTTAGCTTAAGTCAATTTACTTCAATTTATTCCAAATTTTATACTTAAACTTGTTTCATCTTACGAGTAAATCTTTCTCTTTCATTCAACTTAATTCCATCTCAGTTAAATCTCATTTTAAAATTTACAATTTCATCTGATTAGCTATTATAAAATTTAACTTTCAGATTCAACTCATTCAATTGATTACATGGCCATCTCCAATTTATTTCCACTTATTTGGATTTTATTTGCAATTCATACCCTTACTATTTTAATCCAATTTCATTTTTATTCAATGCATTTCCAATTATATCTAATTTGGTAACATTTCAAGTTAAATTTAAATTTATAACTCAAGTCATGATCCCACCATTCTCCTTTAATTTACCATCCAATTTATTAACTCACAATTCAATTTCATTCTCAATTCATTTAATTAATTGCAAGGCCACTTTCAATTATATTTTCTTCATCGACAATTTAAGTCAAATTTAATTATAACTTGAGTTTTATTTTCAGACCTCATCATAACTCACAATTCAATTTCATTAACTAATTTATTAACAAATTTGTTCTTTCCTTATTTATAATCCAACACTTGAATTTTAACTCCAAATATTACTCCATTTAATTTTCTTAGTTCAATTTAGTTTATAATTCAAGTTTTGATTTTATTTCTATTCTCCAATTCATAAATACTATTTATTTTGGATTTTCTATCCCATTTTTCAATTTATAAGTCATAACTTATTATTTTACACACTTCCATTCATTCTAGGTTTGAATATATTCTTCTTTTATTTTTAACTCAAGTCTTATGCTTATTTACAACCCAAACATATTTTATTTTATGGATTTTTAATTTCTCTTATAAGTTATTCTGATGTAGTTATTTCAATGCAATCCTTATCCAACCCATTTTCCATTAATTCAAGTAAGAATCCAATTCCATTCAATAATTCAATTGAATTCTTATTTCAATTCAATTTTATTTTAACTCAGTTTTATTTAACTCAATTCGATTTTTTTTTAACTTAATTCGAATACAACTGGATATTATTTTTCAGCTTATTTAATTAATTTCAATCCAGTTAAATTTTGTTTCCCAATCCAAGTTAATTTCATTTTTTTAACCTTTCTCTTTAAATTTAAATTCCGACATTCTGAGCTTATATTCTTCCTGATTTAAAAATCATCTCAATTTATAAGCTTACAATTTATCTCATAAGGATTTTTAAACACCGGTTATTGGTTTCAAAACATTTTGAAATCTTCAACAACTCAATAATTAAACCAATCCTAGTTTTATCCCAACAAATTCCTTTTGAAACTTTCAAAAACATCCAGCTTTTCTGAACAAATCAATTTGGTAGCAATTCTTCACTTAGAAATTCGAAAATGAATACTGATGATGCAGCCGTCATCATCAGAATTATTTTCCAATAATCCAAGTGATTTCAATGCTGTTACACTTCCAAAATCCATTTAAAACAATTTCCTTTCAGAAATACCCCCAAAACAATAATGCTATCATTTATCATCAAAACATTTTGACAAATTCTTCCAAAATCTTCGGAATTTTAAATTTCTAAAGCCTGCTTAAATAAATTTTAAATATAATTCATTTGTACACTTTATGCTTATAAAAATTCTCATTTGATTGTATTTCAATTCATAAATTATATTTATAATTCATATTTGTAAATTTCATTTGATAATGAATTTATCCCCTTAAATCTTAGTTAGATTTCAATTTTTAGTCAAATTTTCACTTAACAATGATAATACTTTAATATTATCATTCCTAACATCCAAACATCTATATATTAGCCAAAAAGTTTTCAAAAACTATTCTTTATATCAAAATATGTTTTGGGTAAAATTATTTCATTCACCCACATTTAAAACAATACCGTGTCAATTGTTTTGTTCAAGTGTTTAGAAACCCCTTCAATACAGTTGCGCAGACTGTGTCGACGAAGGTTCATATGCCACTAAATAAATCAATCAACACAATATTAAAACAATTTATATTCACTAACAAATACGCACTCATATCTATTAATACGCTCAAACTCATTCTAGAGTACTATAGACTCTATTTTATGAGTAATTCCCAACAGAGCAAAGGTTATCACCAACCTAAGCTCTGATACCAACTGTAACAGCCCGCAAATCCGTACCCCTTCAGTCAATACTATTCTACCTAAATCAACTCAATTTGTACAGAAATACGAACCATTTGGGTTTAAGAAGAAGAGGTAGAAGAAGAAAAATATAAAACAACAACAGAATCTAACCATTGCAGCGGAGTAAAATATAATAGATAATAAATAATCTTTACTCAAAATCAAATATATCTGTTTACATATATTACATCATCAGAGTACACCAATCACAGCTCAACATCTATAATATACAAATGGATACTCAACAACTCAACACAGCGGAATATGTATATATATATACAAGTACGGGAGTACGTATCGACATCCTGCTCGTCTCCTGAGCTCCATCGCATCATCCTGTATCCTATAATACTCGGCCTGACCCGAGCATTACAGTTAAATAACACCCGAGTCAGTCTGGAATACCAGCGTGAGAAAATCACACCCAATTTGATTATTAAAGTTTCAAAAATCCTTTGAAAACAAAAGCATCTCCTAAGACTACGCCACAAATAAACATGTCGGGTTTTTACCTTACGATAGCAAAAATAATTTTTATAGAAATCCTCTGATATTATAATAGGGTCTATATACAAATACTTATAAAATAGCCGAAATTGTTACATGATTAAATTCCAGCTACTAGCCACAGAGTGGGTAATACAAACAAAACTCATACAAGGCTCGTAGGGAGAATGGATTTCCAACTAATGACTAGGCACTGGGGTACCACCTGTCACAGTACGGGGCCTAGATCACCGTACTGAGGAGTACGCCCGCTCCCCTGCAACACAAGGCCGGGATACCCCTTACTGGATAATCCCGAGTGAGATCACCCCGCGGTTGGGATCAGCAACCGCCCACTAAGCCGAAATAAAAAGGGACATCTAGACTGGAATGACCTCACCCTGCTTGGGTGCTACCCACCTAGCCTTGCTGCATAACCCCTGATTTTCAGTCATTCCCATTTGATGAGGCTTGAGGCTAAGCGTTACTTTTTAGAACATATTCCTTAGAATGCCCATCGTCCACCTTACGATGTTTCGCAAGCATTCATCCATACAAGTCCGTCCCGAGTTCGAACGGAACCGCAGGCACTATTCCTACTGCATCCATTTTGGAAATATCCTCAGGATTAGTAGCGATTAGCCCTTGCACTTCACCGCTCCATCTTCGAATCCAAAATCGTTTACACGAAACGTACAAACCGGATCGAAGTGGTTTTCGAGAAATAAATCTCGATCCCAGTCTCTTCGAAATGATCAACGTATTTGTCCAATATTGATAGTCGGTGATTTAACTATCAATTAATACTCACAAATATCCATCCAACAATAAATAATTTTCCAAATTTTTTATTAACCACAAAATATCTTCACAAGATATATTTCTATTTTCAATCCTTTGAAAACAGTTTCAAATCCATCTTTCCTTCAGAATAAACTTTCCCAAATATTTTCTATCTTTTCTGAAATTGCCAAGCACAAACTAGAATTTTAAAATAATTTAAAACACATTACTTTGAAATATACTTTATAACATTTAAGTTAAAACTACTCCAATGATTTGTTAAAAATACATACTATATGAATATTTGAAAATAATGTTACTAGATAAAATATAAAACTAGATTTCACTTTTAAAAATAAAATACTAAGTCACTCTTTAAATAATTATTACTATAATAGATTAAAATAATTATTACTATAATAGATTAAAAGGGAATACTTACTTAATAATTTAAATATTTAGAAATAGTAAATTTTCCAAAACATACTTCTTAAAACAACTTTAAACTTTTAATTTATATTTAAAAATTTACTTTGAAAACATACTTGGTTATTCAGAGAGAAATTCCCAATCTCAATCACTTAAATCAATTTTCCAGATTGATTTCCAATTTATTCCATTTGAAATAAATTTCTTTACTTATCAGTTCATTTCGAAATTCATTAATTATGGACTTTATGATTATTTTCAGTTTGATTTTTAAATCCTTTAGCTGAAATATACAAATTTCAGGTTATTCCCAATTTCTTCATTATTCTTATTAAATAATTTAAATCCTCAATTTAAAATAAATGTTTTGTTCTTTTAAACAATAACATTGAAATTTAAGTTTTCATTAACTCTCTGTTTATTTAAATTTTTCTTCCCATACTCAAGATTTATTTATTAAAATTTTAAAGTCACTTATTTCCTTTCCAGTTCATTCATAAATTTATTTAACTTTCTATAATTACTTTACTTACAACTTCACTTCTTTTATTTTCATCCCCAAACTCAAATTATATATTTGGTAATTCGTTATTGCCCGATTATAACAATCAAGCCATAGCATCCAATATTTCCACATAATTCATTACAGGATATCAAATATTCAGAACAGAGAATATTAAAAATTAAATAAAGTTGAGGGGTCCAGTTGGATCCCTCCAACCTGTTTTCCCTGCATCCACAGATGTTAGCACAATATAAAATGCCAATACCAAATATATACCACACTACAGCACATAAATCAATTCAACCATTTCAAACAATTATTTAAATTTAATCATTTAAATTTAAATTTAAATTCAACCGAGTGAGATTAACTCACCTTTTTATTTTATTTTATTAGCATCCATTTTCAATCCAGCTTGCTTCTTTCCAGATGTGGACCTTGAAAAATAATTCATATGCTTTATTTATATTCGAAATATAAATCGACCTTTAATTACCATTTTATAATTCAATTAAATTTCGAACTAATCTTCTTGTAGTAAAATATTTTTAGTGTCTAGACTACTTAGATAATTAAATTAAACAAATTAATCACCTACTCTATTAATTTCTTAAAATGAATTTAGTAAAATAAAACATGTATATTTATTTCTATTTCCTTCATACAAGTTTATCCCCTTTAAAAACAAACTGCAGATTCACTACAAGTATAAACATTACTTATTTAATTAAATTAGAACAAGACTATACCTCACGAACCAGACACCATCACCCCTCCAGATCGAGCTGTCTTGCCCCACCCTCCTCACGCGAACGCGGCGACCAACCCAACATCGCGACTAGCCTCCAGCCTTGCTACCCCATAACTCTTCCAGCGCGCGTATGCTCGTTCGCGCTTCACCATCGAAGCCTTAACATCAGCCCCCAAATCGAAAAGCCCTCGACTATGATCCCCTGCCTGAACTCGATCGCGGTTCCCTCTGTTTTCACGCGCTCACGAACGCGGCCCCGATCGAACTCGCCAACGCCAAGTCGCCGCCGCCTAGATTACTCGCGAGTTCCATCTTGATAGATCGCGGCCCCCTTTTCTTTTCTCTTTTTTTTAAGATCTGAATTTCGAATTGAATATTGTGGAGAAGGGTGTGAGATATTTAGAAGGCTCGGCTTGTAATTGGCGTACACAGGAAGATTTGTTTATCGGTCTGATTTTTCTTTTATATGAATATTTTATTTTGTTTTATATATATTTTCCGAATTGGGGAAATGAATTAGGCTTAACTGATAAGAAGGAAAGGAGGTGACGTGATAAGTAGAGGAGATGGCGAAACAAGAAGCTTGACCAATTAAATTAAATTTCATTAGATTATTATCAATTAAATTTCAGTGCGTTTATATGTCATACCCTCACATGACAACTCCAAACGCCACAAAAATTAAAATCCGATAACAATTCAATATTACAGTTCCAATGGAACCAGTTTCGTCGAATTCCGAGACAGCGCCTCGGAAGGCTATTTTTTTATATTCAATTTAAATAATAAAATTTCAAAACTGAACAAACTACTGCTAATTCCCATGTTACAACTTCTATTATATTCAATGTTATCAATATAAATTTTATAAGCTTCAAATTATATTTTAACAGACTTAAAATCTCAGATTTCGTATTTTATCCAATTCAAATTATTTAATTCAACAATTTAATTGTCAAATAAATTATGATATTCGTAATTTAAGTTGATAATTAACCTTTAAATAATTAAAATCAATTAAATATTCCGATTCTAAATGTTTGAAAATTTCGGGTCGTCACACATTTGAAACATTTCTTATTTGGAAAATACTTTCAAATCATATTATCATATATTTTCAAAACCTTATAACCAATTTTCAAAATACCGGAGTTCAATCTTTCAAATTTCAAATTCAAAATCCTTCAGTTATAAATCACTTTTATATAAATCAATTTCTTATAAAAATTTCAAAGTTTCAAATCCTTTCAAAGCTTCAAATTTTCATTTTAAAAAGGTATATAATCCTTATCAGAAACATTTCACTCTTATATATAAAATATGGTCATCCTTATTAAACTAATAGTTTCGATGTATGCACAATTTCAAAATACAACCAAACACAAATTTCCAACGGATGATCCATGGATGGATTTCAAAACAAATAGAGATTCAAATCTAGAGGAACCCTAATCAAATAGAATTATGGTTCGAAGATAAGCTCGAACGAAGATGAGATAACTTAATTACCAAATAGAAGATGGATAAGCCTAAATAAATCGCGGGCGACCTTGACCGGGTCAACCGTGACTTCAGGAATATAATCAATGCGGAAATCTAAGGCAAATCGACATTCAATCACCAGAGATGGAATCCAGGTATAGCAAAAGGTAGATAGCATCGTAAATCGAGGACACAGAAACCTTCGGTGAATCAATGCTAATTGTAAAGGAGTTTCGCCCCTTTACAAGTCATTCAAAGATTTGCAGAATCATCGTTCTTTATAGAGGTCATTCAAAAACGAAGTTATGGAATGCTCTCAAATCAAAGGATAAAATATGGAAGACAAGAATGGATTTCAGAACAAGTGGGAGCATTCCAAAGTTCAAGGAATCCTAATCGATAAGAATCCTAACCAAGAGATTACTAACAAGGTGGATACAGAAGGGATGAAGTTTAGAAAATTTTGATTTCAAAATAAGAAAATTTTAAACCAATATAATCTTTAAAATCCTATAAAATCATTTTATACTTCGAAAATACGTTCTCTCTGAAAGAAATGATTCTGAGATTGATTTCACTCATTCTAGGGTATTTCTACCCTATCTCTAATGAGTTTTTGCTCCGCAGGCTAAGGTTTGCCTAGAACCATAGCTCTGACACCAAATATAATGACCCACTATTTTGGACCATTCAAATCGATAATAATCCACACATGTCAGACTTGAATAATTCAAAATAACAGATTGTAATAAAATTTGGAGCAAATGAAATCATTTACAGAATCACAGACACAGAAATATTAGAAAACTCACAGCGGAAACAAAATACTATAGTAGTTCATGAAGCTACTTATACATGTTCTCAAAATATATACAAAATCTCATAGTAAAAAAAATACAATAGAAGTCAGTATACACAAACAACAATACAGAGATAGACACAGAATATGAACTAACTGGAAGAAGTAGACGAATAGATACACAGATAAGCTCTAGCAAAACTCTAGCTCTAGAAGGTGAATCCAAAGATGTGATTCTCAGGCTGACCTGAGCGTAAAGTAAAACACAAACACTCGAGTCAGGAGATACATACTTATACAATGTAAACCAGCTCAAGTGAACCGTAATAGCAATGTACAATAACTTAAAGGATGCTTGGGATCATCCATCCTTTAAGGATCAGTCAAACCATCAATTAAGTAGCAATAAACACTATCCTAGAAATATCCATATTAAAGTAAACAATGTAATTAACAGTGTTATTATGACTAGGGTAGCGTAGAGCTGCAGTAACCGCTCACCTCTAGCCACACTCTTAAAATCAAAGGTGTGATCAAACAATCACAAGGAAACCACGTGACACACAAAGCAGTGTACCGTGGTTATAAATTTCAAAATGATTTATAATTCCGAAATAAAATCATTCATTTAAACCCTTCAAATCAAATATTCAATTCCCAAAAATTTATCCTTTTCTGAGTTCATTTATTCAGTTAAACACTTCAAATATTGAAATTTCAGCTTTTCGCCGCACTTAGAAAATGCTACGGTAAGTTATAATTGAAAACAATTCAGTTTAGTAAAGACAACATTTAAAACTGCTGTGATAGTTCAGTTTTAGTTTATTTTCAGAAACGATAGCATTTTTGAAGTGCCACTAAATAAATTTCTAGATTATTAATAAAATTTCAGAAACAATTAAACTTCAATTTTAACCATTTTAACTTATAAAAATCATATTTTTCCACTTCAAAAATGTTCATTTGAATACCCCTTTAACTTATGATTTTATAAAGTAAAATTTTATACATTAATTCAAATATCTCAATGTTTCACTTATTAAGGTCAATATACACTTTTCCCAACTTTCATGTATTTTACACATTAATTTAATTTACCATTTCATAAATTAAATTAAATTTCCATTTTGTTTTCTTAACTTAACTTTTATTTTTAAACCAAACTTCACATTTCCAAGTCAAGTTATATTTCAAATTACACTTTTAACCATCCATTTATTTAACATTTTAAACTAATTACATAAATTCAAAATACACTGTAAGTTGCTTAATTTTATTTTACGAGTAACTTGATATTTTCTTTTACTTTATATTTATCCAATTCATACATCAATTATATTAATTACCAAGTTACTTTTATAATTCCATTTTTACTTATATTCCCATTATTAAGTTAAATCGACCATTCACAATACAAATCAAACCATTTATTAACTTATACTATTTAACTTTTTAGAAAATCACAGCTTAACTATTTTAAATCTAATATAAATCAAATTACTTATTTTTTTCTTTCTTTCATTTACAATACATGAAATTTATAAGAAATCATATTTGAAATCAACCACGGGCCGGGGTAATATTTTACACCTAAATCAAGTGATACAGAAATTATCATTTAAATCCATAATCAATAAAATTTCCAGGTTTTAATTATTTCAAACCCGCAATCCCAAGACAAATACAAATAAATAAAATAAATAAAAATCGCTCAGGCCTATCATTTCGGCTCATAACGATTTTTCCTTATTCTAAAGTCCGTTCGGGTATGTATCATTTCAACCCATAGTGATTCTACTCTACAGGGAACTTGCAGTGTGATAAACAGAAATAAATAAACAATATAACAGCATATAACATAGCGGATGATGTGACAGGTTTATAACAGGGTTTTACATCATAAAATTCATATCACAGGCAAGTATAACATGATATAACAATTCTACAGTTTCACTTGCTATCAATTTACAATTCTATAAGTATGATGTCAAACGTGAATACTCACCTCTTCGACGCTAGAGATTTGATTCAAAATAACAATATCCACACACCGAAGAGTGCAAGAAGGCACGATAAGATTTTATAGGATGTGACAACTGTTAGGGATGCAGATTAAGGATCTTAAGGCTGAAATAACACTGGAGGGGGGGGGGGGGTGAATAGTGTTTTAAAGAATATATGAACTATATGACTAAATTGAAAACTTTCAACACAAATCTGAACAGAATTCTAACACAGAATGATCACAGAACATATAACAAATGCAAATAGTAAAGTAAAGCAAGTAAAAGGAAAGAACATACCGGATTTTATACTGGTTCGGAATCCTCCTACATCCAGTCCTGCACCAAGGCAATATCCTTGTACAGATTTTTATAAGCCAATATCCAAATTACAACCCTCAATTTCTAAGGCCTTGAGGAACCCTCCTATCTCCGAGTCTGGGGTAAACTCTCTTGATTTACGAGACACAAGATCACCCTAATACTTCTTAATAACAATCCTTTTGAATGGATAGACTCTATGGGCTTTTTGAATACAAATTAATCCTATAACTCTGAATAGCACTTTGATCTTTAGTAGAATGATGGAGAATCAAACAGAGAGAGTATCTAAATGATTTCCTATTGAGAATTTGGCAGAATGATGGCACGATCTTGAAAATATGAAGTTTTATGGATATGGAATGGTGGAGAAGAAAGAGTGAAGAAAATAAGAAAGTAGTTGTTAAAAAAATTCGTTTTGGAAGCCTTTATATAGATGCACAACAGTCATAACCATTGGCGAAAGATTTTCGAACGAATGGACACTTCTTTTGAAAATTGAATTTTGAATCCAACTGTCACCATGTCGACATGAGGTATCCCCTTATGTCGACATCCCTTAGTTTAAAATTATAGAGATGTTGTTTTGTAAAGACAATTGAATTTAAAACAATTTGAAACTTCTCTGAAGCAAAGTAAAGTGTTTAAACAATATTTTGAGATAGAGAATGAATATAAAACATTATTTTAAATATATATATAATTGATATAGACCGTCAATTATATAAGTAATATTTAAACTCAGAATAAGTTTTGATGTTTTAAAAATAGAAGTTTTTAAAATCAGAATAGAGGAATATTTCAAGGCTAAAGCAAAGTTTGAAAATATTTTTGAAAACATGATTTTGAAAGCTAAAACATTTTGAAAACAGCTTTAAAAACATTTTGAAAAATCTACTCAAACTGAAATTGCAAGAACCTTCCTACAGAGCTCCTCCATAGGACTCGAGAACTTGTACAAAGTAGTTTAAATGATTTTGATTTTTGTGGGTTTGTAAGCCACTTGTCGTAGGTTTGTAAGCTACTTGTCGTGGGTTTGTAAGCCACTGGTTTCGATAGAAATTGGGTTCCATCCCAAAAGAAAATTAGAAGAAAGATGAGAGTGCTATTATGAAGTTTTAACAAAATACTAGACACTTATCTTGAGATCTTGAAATCTTAATTCTCTAGAGTCTTGAATCTTGAATCTCTAATCTTCATCTTGATGCTTGAGTCTTTATACTGATCAGTCTTCGATGATACCTGCATATACTTCCTATATATATATATATATCTATATGGAAATGTTAGAA
The DNA here is from genome assembly GCA_030765085.1 of Allium cepa. Taxonomy (NCBI): domain Eukaryota; kingdom Viridiplantae; phylum Streptophyta; class Magnoliopsida; order Asparagales; family Amaryllidaceae; genus Allium; species Allium cepa. The sequence continues at coordinate 184,099,805 of CM060940.1, forward strand.
TATATTTTATAAAGTAAAGTATAATAACTATATAAGGTTGTTTTCATCAAAACATCATCAACTCAGTTCCTAACAATAACCAGATTCAATCTTGAAACAAAAATGAATCAACTCTAAGTATATGCTAATTCACATAAGAATACAAAAATTTGAATAAAGCAAAATGGAGGAATAAGTTAAATAAGATGACATGAACAACAAAGTGGCTCAGAAAATAGAATAAAAGGAAAAACAAAGAAAGAAGAAAATGAAAAAAAAGAATATGCAGCCATGACTTACAAGAGAGAGCTTCACACGAGAAGATGAAATCAAATGAGATGCGGTAAGGTATTTTTGTACGTGATTTTGTACTTAACAGAGAAGTTTCACGTTAATTAAGTGAAAGAATGGCAGGAAATAATATTCGAAACGGCTAGAGAAATTTAAGGATTTTATTTCTATTAAATAAAGAGATGCAAATGGAAAAGTGGGATGAGATGAAATATTATACGTGAATTGCAAGGCAAATAGGCGGCTAGGGTTTTAATTCTTTCCTTTTAGAAATGCAAGGCTGTAGATTTGAATGGCAAAGGTATGTAATCATAGGAGTGTGTATTATAAAGGCAAGAGATAAATTGAAACATATGCCTAAAATTAATAACAAAGTAACGTATCTTATATTTATTTGTTTCCTATTTATCTATTAAAATATATGCTAAAGAACAATTCAGTAAATAACGTACCGTTTATATAACATCAAAGAAATAAATAAGAAAACGGATGTAGAAATAAATAAATTGCTATCTACAAATTTGTTTATTACTTAATTTACAAAATTAGTTTGTTACATATCCCTTTGATTTGTTATTCCTTAATTTACAAAATTGATTTGTTACATATCCCTTTGATTTGTTTATTACTTAATTTACAAAATTGATTTGTTACATATCCCTTTGATTTGTTTATTGCTTAATTTACAAAATTGATTTGTCACATACCCATTTGATTTTTTTATTGCTTAATTTACAAAATTGATTTGTTACATATCCCTTTGATTTTTTTATTGCTTAATTTACAAAATTGATTTGTTACATATCCCTTTGATTTGTTTATTACTTAATTCACAAAATTGATTTGTTACATATCCCTTTATTACTTAACTAAGAAAACGGATGTAGAAACATATAAAAGAAACGTATAAATTAATTGCTTTTGACAACATTGTTTATTACTTAATTTACAAAGTATATATCCAAATTAAATGAAACAAAAACGGACAAATGTTGTAAATATATACATAACATGTAATGTGACATATATATACACAATCATAACATGATATATCAACCAAAAAATATTATTTATAGTAATTAAAATAAACAATTTTTGTTAAATAAAACAATTTACACACAATACTGTAAAAAGCATAACTTTGACAATATTAATTCGATTTCAAACGAAACGAAAAGCAGTATTCTTGAAATTAAATATATTTTCATAATAAAAGATAAAATTCAAAAATTCAAAATTTAAATGTAAAAGTCCAAGTTTGACCATTTTGACCAAAATCCACCTTTTGGAAATATTCCATTTATTCAGGTTTGTAATTATAATTCACACAAAAATCAAAATTTATATTTAAAATAACAAAATTTATCCATTTAATAAATAAAATAAAGTTTTTAAATCAGGAATTTCAGTTAAAATAATTAAAATATAAAATTAAAATAGTCACAAAATACAGGGTTGTTACACTCCGAAATCCATTTTAACAACCGTGTACGCGTTGGAGATTCCAGAATGAAGTAGGATGGCGACGACGTTCTATTGAGGTATATACGTGGACCCGATTCCCGTAAGTTGGCATAAGGTGGCTAAAACATGGGCAGTTGACGGGATAATGAGGTAGCTTCTCTGACCGGACACACACCTTCGATACCATTCTATTATTTTGTGATTAATTGGGTGCACCTTTGATTTTTGGGAGTGTGGCTCGAGGTGGGCGGTAGTGGCTACTATGTGTTACCACCAGCCCGGTAGTGTAATTGGTATATCTACCCTGGCATTGCCTAGTTGTGCCGTGTCACCTACCATGGTGTGCTTTACTACGAGTTTGGTTTTGTGTCGTACCTATGGAGTATTTATGGTAGCCTCCCGATCTGGAGGTATGATGGTACTGTATAGACTATTGGCACTATAAAATGTGTTAAGGGGGATATGGATAATGCCTTAACGCTATTTTTAAATATATTATACTTTAATTTAGACATCATTATAATAGCGTATATTACTACACAGTAGATAGTTTAACAGATCCTTAGGAGATGTGAATCCCGAGCATCTCTTAAGTTACTGCACTCACGTTAAACACTGGATAGGAGATGTCAAATCCCGTAAACATCTTTGACGCCATTCCACTCATATTATTTACAGTTGATTTAACTTACATAAGATCTTTTAGTTCCGGCTCGAGTATTTTGTCTTTTCAATTCGCTCGGGTCAGCCTAAGCATTTTAGGATTTGAAGACCTTACTTCTGGAGGACGAAGACGAAGATTGTATTACTATTATTTACTATATTGTTCCACTGCTTCACATTGTTCCGCTGCATCGTTATTTATTATTCTCTGGTATATGTAACTCTGATTCTGTATTGTATAAGTATAATCAAATGTTTTGTAAACAGCTTCATGAACTGTTATTTGATTATCATATTTTGTCATTCCGCTGCGAGATTCTATTTTGTTTTCTTTCTTTCTCTATTTTCTTATTCACCCCAACAACAATCAGTCCTTCTATATGGTTTGATTGGCATGTTTTATTGCTTAAACATACGAAAAAGGCAGGATGTTACAGAGAAAGTTGTGAAGAGCGCAGCAGGGCCAGCATCCCAAATCTGTGTTGTAGAGCCAGAAGGGCGGACACCTGAAATATGTGAAGAAGTAAGTAAGTTGAACATTTTACCGCATGATACAAATGATGATGAGGCAAACTTAAGCATTGGAAACTCTTACGCAAAACCTAAGCAAAGTTACGAAAATCGGTTTAAAGATAAAGGTATTAAAGGAAAAGAAGTTAGTTCATAAGAAATTTCTCCTAAAAACTAAGGAGCAGACCTTTCCAACACAAAAGTCTATAATTAATTGGAATGATGGAGGTCTAAACAATGATAGTCATAAGTTAGACTGCTACAATCTTAGAAGGTGTCACTTATCTTCTATTTTGGGCATAATTAAGTACAAATTCAATGATGCTCATCTTATTTTCTTTATTGAAGCAACGAGACAAGAATAGGATTACACTCTTGTAAATTTTTTTTTTGTGGCAGGTGGATGTTACAGGCAAAAATGACAAAACAAGTAACTATCAAGGCTTCCAACTACGGAGGTCTAATTATTCATATTACATGTGTGTATGTAGGTAATTTAGCATTACACAGAACTAATTTATGGGGGGAAAGTAAAAAAATATAGCAAGTAACATGGATGGTCCTTGGATGGTTATGGGAGACTTTAATGCTGTTTTGAAAGTAGAGGAAAAAAGAAAGGGCTTACGCCAAGAGTGTCGCAGTTGACTGAATTTAATAATTGCATAGTTATGGTAGGGTTGATAGAACCCATCCACATGGGCCTAAACACACATGGAGAAGCAGTGAGTTTAAGAAGATCTTATGTAAACTAGATAGAGTGCTTACTAATGCTGATTGTATAAGCATGTTGTAACAATCCAGAATTTCAATCATTCGAAATTCATAAATTTAATTGATTTTAAATATTCACAAGCAAATTTTATAAGTTGAATAACGTATATTTCAAATATCGTAATTGAATTAGATAATTAAATTGTTAATTTAATATTTGAAATTGTGTAAATAATTGAAATTTGGGTTTAATATGAATAAACATGATTTATAATGTTGAATTAAATTATATTTGAATTGGATTGATGTTTGTAAACTTTTAAAATTGAATTAAAAGTTAATTTGTAGAAATTTAATATTTTAATATTTGATTAATGTGCAAAAATAGTCATTTTTCATGCAGTCTTGGATTTTGATGAAACTAGTTTCATTGGATCCGTAATGTTATATTATTGCAGGATTTCAAATTTTGTGTCAATCAGATTTACGATTTGTACGTGGCAAGCTAAAACGTGTAGAAATTTGTTTAAGTAAATTTTAAATTTAAATAAGTCGATTCGAAAACCTATCTTCCAAATACGATCGAATTGGCTCCCGATATATATTCCATTGTGTTTGGAATAGGGGTAAAACATTACAAACACCAGGCGGCACGCTTCGTTTTGAGTTTGAAAATTTCTCGGGTGAATAGTGTTGTGGAATTTTCTATATAAGGCCAAACTTTTTAATATTTTCACAAACTTAGAGTTAAAAACACTACCTGCCATTTTTAATTTTTATAGCCATAAGCATTCGATCTTCTTCCCTTAATCTCTCTCAATCCATACACTTTAGTGAAAAACTTTCAACTAAAAAATGTCGTGCTCGAGGAGTTCTTCAAATCCACATGGGTTGGTCGACGAGTCGTCGACCATAGGGGAGAAAATAGCTCGCATTCATCCTTGGTTCGTGCATGTTTTTCCACGCATTTGGGAGGCTGAGATTCACGAGGCTCTGGCCAATGGTGGTGCTTGCGAAGGCCTTCGACCTGGTATGCTCTGATCAACTTCTAGTGGGTCGTAGGCCGAGCGAAAATTCATAGATCATCGGCGGCTCTATGGGTTATTCGACCTGATGGTTCAAACGGGGAAAGAAAAAAGGATAGGCGACCAGATTTCATTTTATTGAAACAAATGGCTGTGATGAATAATTGGGTTTAAAAATTAAAAAGAAACTGAAAATTGCTATATATTTAATTCGTACAAACTTTAAAATGCTATAACTTCTTCATACGAGCTCCATTTTTGACGAAACAAGTTGCTTTAGGTCCGTATTGACGAGCACTACATTTTAGAGCTGATTTGAAGTTGATTGGAGCTAGTGTAAATTTTGAAAAAAAATTAAATGGCTGTTTTATTTTATTCGAAATAAAACACTGCAACTGCTATTGGATGAGCATAACTCACTCTTTCCAACTCACTGATATTTTTATATAAGTGAAATCAATATATTTTATGCTGACAGATGATTGTTGGATGATATATGATATATTATCTATATTCCTGCTTATTAGAGCCAAGGTTTTAAATCTTGGTTATAGGGCACGTTTTGTGTCGGCGATTTTAGTGACTCGGTATCATAACGGAGGAGATCTCGAACGAGACGAGTGCTTCTCGGACGCCAATATTAGATTTACATCTCGGACCTAAAGTTCATCTCGGGAACATATCGGAGTATAACACATCACATAATTTATAGGAAATAATGCATGGTATTGGTTTATTTAACATTTACTGAATTACTGCAACTAATCTCCACTATTCTAACTGAAAAAATAATGCAATTATACTTCACTATATGAAATTGTTCAATAAAAGTTACAAAACATCATCAGTTTTTGCAATTACATATAAGTAGATGAAAGGCTACAAATTAACTGAAAAAAGGGGTTCTATACAATTATATATTTGTAGTAAGAATAACATAATAACAATATCAGAAATTGATGCAAATAAAAGAAAATGCATATAAGAGATATCAGGAATCGAAGGGTTTTAGGCATTGTAAATCTACTTGCAGAAGGTTATGCAGTAAGAATAACAAGCTAAATCTACTTGCAAATCTACTCTAAATTATACTGTATATTCAATTTTTGAAAAATTGAATTTCATTAAAATAGAAACAACCCTAATTTACATATATGTAGAGAGTAGAGAGATTGGTTGAAGACGAAGCTGCAACTATCAAAAGCGTGATCGAGTAGTCAAAAATAGAAGCAACCGCGAGCTGTTGGATGTTGGGAGATGAAGTTCGATTTTTTTTAAAAGAGGGAGTTCGATATTTCGACAAGGAACATGATCTTTTGAGAAGTTGAATCAGAAATAAAATGGCTTAGTTCATTTTTTTATGATAGACTGAGATGGGCCTATTTTTTTGGAAAAAAACAATATATCGGGGATATCTCAGAATATCGTTTCGTAACAAATATTGGCTGATATATGTAAATTTCGACCATTGTAATCATAATGAGATATCAATCGTTATATCATGTTTCGTTTCTCCTAAGCTTTCAACGGAGATCTAGGCCGAGATAGCCGAGATTTGAAATAGTGGTTGGAGCATATAAGACCCTATACGTTCCCGTGTATGAGCGGATGACCCTTTATACACGCATCTGCCTCGAAGCTGACATTGTACATATTTTCTAATATTTATATTTCTTGCAAGTGACATGTTGGAGGGATCTAACTGGATTCCTCAGCAATATTGTTTATTACAGATATTGATATATGCTGTTATCATATGATATATGACGTGTTAGTTGCTGTGATTGATGTATTTATTGCTGTTGCAGCATTGGGCCTATTTTAGAAATTTTAAAAATATTAAAGTGGCGATTTCCAAATTAAAAAGGATTTTCAAGTGATTTTAAAAATAGATGTTCTATTAAAAGTTTGAATTGTTAAGGAATGAATTTATTTTAAATAAATAAAAGTTCCAATTTTTATGTTATACAAATTATGATTTTTATGAAATATAATTGAAATGTGATTTTTGAAATATGGAGTTAACTTTTTGGTAAAATAGTTAAGTTGAGATTTTTTAATTATTATAAATGGTTTTATATATAAGATTTGTAAAATTTAATTTTTATAAATCAAAATAATGGAATTATAATGGAGTTTTTATAAGTGTTAAAATGGAGCTATAAATGGATTTTATAAGTGAATAAGATTTATGAATTGATGAAGTTGTAGAAGAATGAATTTGCAAATAAATGATTTACAAGCGAATTAACTTACAATTTGGATTTTTGGCATGTAAATGAGGTATAATTGGAATCAGTTAATAAAGGAATTTTATATATTGAAGGTTTTTAAAATATAAATGTGAGTTTATAAACATTGTTTTATAAATGTAAAATAAACTTATTTTGATAAGTTAATAGTGGAAGTTTATTAAAGAAAATATATTCACGATTTTGGACAGTGGATAATCCTTTAATAAATGTGTAGAAGTATTGAATCCGGTTAGAGAAATATATTGACAGTTTTAGGCAGCGAATAATATTTTAAATAAAACGGATATTTTTGAGATGTAATATTTTAAATGCGGTTAAATGTTTTGAAGACGTGTTAAGCATCGAATACATAGATTTCGACATTCATTGTTGAAATAGACGTTTTCGAGAAATAAGGAAATGATGGACTACAACATTGTTGTTATAGTAAATGATTTTCGAAAAGAGATGTTTTGTATATTATATGAGATTTATATATCTATCTAATTTTCGAATCCCCATACCAATGGTTTTGGGTTATCATAATGATGTTTTACGAAATGTTCTTTTTGACCGAAATAAGTATGATTAAGAGAATGTTTTCCTTAAAGAATAAATATATACTTAATCCTGATTTAAGTATATGTAATATTTTCTAAGTATTGAAAATAAATTGATTTGTGAATTACTTATTATTAAATAAGTATATGAAAATGTTTTCCAAATATAGAAAGTTGAAGTGGTTTTGGATATATCATTTCTAAAGATAATTTGAAGTGAATATTTGGCAAGTGATTAATTAATAAAAGATTAATTGAAAGGGCCTGGTGATTGCTTATGATATTAAATGTTTGGTTGTTGTTTTGATAGTTAAATAACCGACTATCGAATTTGACCATTTTAGTTCCTCGACTTGATGTGGGAACTATTTAGTCGTACACTTAGTACATAGCCTTCTGCGTAGGCTTGATTATCGTTTGTGTTGAGGATGTTGATTCGTATAGTGCGAAGTATTACTCTAATTTATCGGACTTCTTTCTTGGCCGATCGATGGCAATTTGAAAGTCGGAGACATGATAAGTCTATGCGACATAGTTTCTGTGTGAGGTTGAAAAACGCTTTTGCATTGTTGGTGCGAAGAGACCGGGATCGATTTATTCGAAAATCACTTCGGACCAATGTATATGCGTTCGATTTGTGCAGATTGTGATGATATTGATATTCAAGATTTTCATAGTGGAGGATTGCTTATTGATCGTTTGGGGTTAATATCCCAATATACATCTAGTAGCAGTGGTCTCTTCATTATGAAATACCCAATGCAAGGACTATTCGCTACTAATACTAGGGATTTCCCGATAGGTTGTGGTAAGAAAGTACATTCAGTTGTCCTGTTGATGGACAAGTTGTATGGATATTTGTCTGACATTGCATTTTTAAAGATTACGTACATTGGTTTTTACAACCGTACATAAGTGGGGGTGGAGAAGGCAACTTATCTTAGCTTAACACCCTCCTTGAGACATACGAGCTTAAGGGTTGTATTTTTGTGGAAGTCAATCAGTAGTCAACGGAAATGGCCGTGTGGCATTCTAAGTGATGTGATTGTAATTTATGAAAGGTAATCGTTACCTCAGGCCTCATCCACCGAAAATGACCAAAACAGGGTTCGATGCGGCAAGGCTAAGTGGGTCGCTTCCATAAGGGTATGATCATCCTCTTCTAGATTTATCTTTACATGCTATGACGTCGTGTATCTGATTATTGTGGTTTGTATGCTATAAGGGCCCTTGAAAAAGGTCGGTAACGACCAGAGGATGATATATTCAGTACCATCTAGTTACAGAGATAGGCCGGTCTTGTTTTGGTAGAGGTTCCTTTGTGACATTCCTTGGTACATTCCTCTAGAGATGTACTGCCGGAAGGTAGTCCCTTCAACTGGTCATTTGTATGAAAATCCAAACCCTACTACGTGCTTGTGGTTTTGTTTGTAATGGCGTAATGAATAGCCCCGAAATGCTACATGGGTAATCATTTCGTCTACGATTAATATTATTTGTACAATAAACACTATTATAATATAAGATAATCTATATGAAATGTTTTAGTTATCGTAAGGTAAAAACATGTCCATGTTTATGTATGAGTGTGTCTTACGAGATACTTTTGTTTTGATAAAGGAATAGTTTGGTAACGTAATAAATTTAGTTAAATGTGTTTCTCACGCTGGTTTACCAGACTGATCCGGGCGTTCTTCGCTTTCAATGCTCAGGTCAGACCGAATATATTTACAGGTTCAGATTTGGTGCTTTTGGAGCTTCAATAGGAAAGCCGAAGATCTTCATTTTTGCATACACGTATCTGTTTTGATTATCCTCTGCTTAGTTGTTGTTTATTATCAGCAATTGTGAGGACATGTTATTATAACTGTTCAGACTGATAACCAATGATTGATTGTCGAACTCTGATCGATGTATGTATATACTTTTTCTATTTTGTAAAGATCACTGATATGAGATTATATGTTTTCCACCGCGATGTGAGATTCTGTATTGTTCTATTTTGTCTTCTCTTCTCTCTTTCTTCTCTTCTCTTATTTTCTTTTCCATGACTTTCTATCAGTCTGTGCTCTTTGGGTCAAACATATGTGGTTTATTGTTTATTTAAAGTGTACGGATTTGCTGTTCGTCACACATGTCTCCAGATATAAAATGTCAATATTTACCTAATTCCATAAGTGATCATGTCCATCACTTATATCTTTGACTGAGAAAGATAAAATGAAAAGGAAAGCTTTTCAGGTGTATTGATGATTTTCATCTTTATAATGGGTATAACAATGTGATAAATATGTAAATCTATGAACAAGCAGAATGATCCTCGTTCTATTAGCTAGTGCATGTGCTCAAAATAATTAAAAATAGATTAAATGAATGGAATAGGTGCGAACCTAAGGAACATGAAGATATAAAAAATATTCAAAGCCAATGTAAAGAGCTATTAAACAATATTGATAGTGACCCACAAATGAAGACATTTGGAAACAATACTAACAAGCATAAGCATTCTCAAAGATGCACTAAAAGTAAAGGCTATTGAGGTAAAACAGAAAGCAAAAGAAAAGTGCGTCATAGAGGAAGATGAATGCACTAACTTTTTTAGCACTAAAATATTTGTGCGAAGGAATACTAATAAATTTTTTGAATATTTGAACAGGAAGGAAAGGCTACTGTTGACAATTCAAAGATAAAGGAGGAAGCAAACAAATACTATACCGATCTATATAATGGTCACTTTGAGATAGATTTACTCCAAATTCAGTGCATGAGTTTTGTAAACTCCAATGGGCAAAGGATGCTGAGTAGACATGTGAGGGATAGCAAAGTTTTGGAAGCTCTGGAATCCATCATTGCTAACGCCAGTCTAGCACCAGATGGCCTGGAATCCAAATTCTTTAGAAACCATTAGGATGAACTGAAAAGAAAGTAACTATAAACCATGAAATAATCATTTTGACATAGGTAAAATATTAAAAAAAGTCAGTAATACTTTCATTCTTCTAATACCGAAGAATGATAAGCGAACACGAACTGAAGATTACAAGCTTATTGCATGTTGTACTGTCATATATAAAATTTTAAGCAAAATAATATGCAATAGGATGAAGAAGATCTTAACAGACATTAATGCTGAATGCTAAAGTGCATTTATTAAAGGGCGTAGCATTTCCAAAAATTCACTTATGGAACATGAATTGATGGGAAATTTTAACAAAAAAGGGCCTGATAAGCTGTGCCTAAAGGTTGACCTCCACAAAGCATATGATAAGATTAATAGATAATTCAATCTGCACATGCTTTGATGTATTAGGTCCTAGTGAAGTTTGTTGATTATATTAGTGATTTCATTACCACACCCACTTTCTCTATTTTGGTGAGTGGTATTCCCAAGGGTTTCATTTGTAGCAATATAGGAATAATGTAGCAACTCGAAAATTCGAACACTTCGTCTTTGAATATTGTAACATTTTGAAATTTAGTTAAGTGTTATAAATATGATTTTATATCTTTGTTAGAAATTATTTAATTAATGAATTAATGGTAAAGAACTTGTTTTGAATTTTTTTACAAAAACATATTTTTCGAAGAGAAATCAATAATGTGACCGAAAATTGGTTTATCGGTAAACAAGTTTCATTCAACATAAGTTGTTCGAACTCTTATGCATTTGACTAATGATCAAATGAGCACATTAGGAATTAATTAACACGAGTACCTATTTATTAAGTTTGGAAGGTTCTAGAAGCTTTCATATGGATAAGACATATTATGAGAAGCGTATAAGAGTAATATGCATAAGGAGAAATGACATAAAAGAGATGTGATGGAAGGTGAAGCTTCCAAGGCACGGTTTGGAGAGAGGGGGAGGATGAGTGCAAAGCTAAAACGGACCATCTTGAGCCTATAAATAGACAGGCATACCCTTGGAGTATAGTCACAAATCCACAAAACAAATCCAACCTTCTCCAATGGCTTCTTCATTTCCTTCTTCACTAAACGTTGTAAATGAAATAGTTGCAAATCAACTCCAAATCACTTCAGCCTTTGCCACAAGGCTTAGTATAATATTATAACACCTTCCACAAAACCAAAACATGAATAAGTGGAGCCATGCTCCCCCCTTAGGCATTGGCCGTGAGCATTATGTGAGAGGGGAATGCAAAGAGGCAAGTGCAAGGCAAGAAGGAGGAGGAGGAAAGATGGTAGCAAGGTAGGGTTGGCTTGGGTTCTTGGATCTTGGTTGTTTGTGTGGTTAAAGGTGAGTTATGCCTCACTTTTAAGGAAAATATAACATATTCATATTGTTCACTAGAAAAATTGTCAACATCCTCGAAACTACGTGGTTAACAAGAAATGTTGTTAACATTTCAAAAGAAAGATTTTAGAAGTGACCACTCTCTTCGAAACCTTTATTAGGACAGATTGCTTGTGGAGAGTGATCTTATAAAATATTAATTGTAGTTAATAAATCCAATCAACCCTATTGAACTGATGGTTAGAAGAGAACACCCTTTTCGAAGTCCCTTTTTGAGTGAGTTGGAAGGGGTTATTTGTATTGGACATTTGTCTCTTTCGATTGTGTCAAAAGGGCCATTTTTCCCTTAAGACAGAGAAGTCACTTTCGATGGTATTATTTCTGCTTTTTTGGAGTGAACATATTAGAAAGGGTTGTATATATTGCTATATGCGTACACCTTTCGAAGACATTCGTCCTATAAGCATCTTAGTATTCACACATCAAACCTTCGAAACGTCCCCTTTCGATCAGGTCGAAAAGGGTATTTACTCTTTCAAAGTGGATTCGATGTTTCTTACATGAGCTCTATGTCCCATATGCAATGGAATAACATCTGGGACAATATAAGTTCCACGAACTTATTAGTATCGTAACACTATCATTATCATTGTTTGACATTTGATATCATTAAACACAATGAGAGCGTAATTTGTGTACATATTATCCAAGTTGATCCCATTGCATCGCATAAGTCAAGTAAAAATTAAGAAGATAAGCAAAATGGTCATTAGTTAAGCTAATGGCCGAAATGATCTTTTCTCCTGATCAAAATCTTTATTAAATCCATGCACTTCCTCTTTTAGCATTAATCATAATTGAGTTACAAGTAAGAAAGCTTTTCTCCAAATTAACTTAGGGTTACAAAGATTTGATTTGCTAAGAAATAGGAGAAAGAATTTAGAATTCCCAAAATTCGGTCCTCAAACTAGGATCCCTAGGGTCGTATTTACAGATGCAGGTCGACCCTCTTTCGCACCTGTCCTTTCACATCAGTCGAAAGATCTTCCTCCAATCTTCCACATGCATCCTTTGGACATGGTCGAAAGGCCTTCCTCCATCCTTCTGCACGTCTCTTTTCGATGACGTCAAAAGGCTTTTTTTCTAACCTTTCTCATCTATTCTTACGCCTCCACCTTCTCATTTCAGACCTTTCGACCAAGTAGAAAGGATCACTTGATAACCTTTCACTACCGTTAAAATTTGGGTGCCTCTTTTACTTTGCTTTTTTACTGTACTGCTTTTGACTTCGTTGAAAGAGAGGTAGGAGCGCTCTTTGTTTTGTGTTGCTATACTGTTACAAGTGAGAGATGATTTGAGCTTTCACATAACTTTGTTTAAAGGAATAGTTAGTGACAACTGGGTCTTAGCGAAAGGACTCTGGGCCTTCATGTAGGGTTTTCCTCATGCCTTCAAAGCATTCCAACTGTTTCAAAGTCCTTGTTCCTACCTTTGAAAGGTATGTATTGGAATCATTTCTTCAAGTAGTAAATTGACGAGGACGAAACCCACTATTTTGAAGGAATTGGTTCTTGTGTGTGAATCTGTCATTCAACACCTTCGAAAGGTGCTTCGAACCCACACTAGCTTTTCTTTTATAGGTGAATCCATCTGCGTTAGAAGGCCCGGATGAGAAAAAAGAGTAACCTTGCCATCTTTTCTTCCCTTTCGAAAGCTATTGTTTTGCTTGTCATTTGTAATGGCTCCTGGCGCTTGTGAATCCTTCAAAAGCCATCTCAATACTTTCGAAATGCTCTTCTTTGAACTTTGGCGAAACATATTTCTTCAATTCTTGTAGAGCCTATCACATTTGTAAGCCTTCTTTCATACTTTGTTCTCAAGTGTATTTTTGTGGTTAACACATATATTGTGTTGATTATATATATGTTGTCTGAATTGTTGTTAACTTATGTTAAAATATTGTTTTGAATTCTTAATTTAAAAGTAAGTGATACATGTGATCCATGTATATTGGATGAAGTTGGAATGGAATTGAATAGAAATGTATGGCATATGGCTAGACTTTGTACAAAGCACATAGGTGAAGTTTGATTTATATTGGACTTGGATTTCAAAGTGCACTTATAGCAATAGTCCCAACAAATGCAGTTGTGAATTGCCTTATTTTTGGAGATTGTTATGAAACTTTGTAAAGAGATCCTTAGAGGTTTGTCACCACATTTATAGTGTCTTATATGTATGTTTGTTGCTATTAAAAGCTTGAACAGTAAAAAGTTAAGTAACATCTCGAAAAGTGCCAAAACTTCACTTGTGCAAAATTTCCCCATTTAGCCTTTATTTTGGACTTTAAAAGGTTTGAAAAGATATTTAAGTTTAGGTATTTTGTTTCATTCTTTTTACAAGAGTTTACTAACTATTATTATATTATTTTAAAATTAGTTTGAGATCTTTATGAATAATTAAGAATTAGCTGTGAATTTTTGAAGAAGGGAAATTTTGTTGAAAATATATCGTTTTCAAGTTTTAAAGAAAATTGTAAATTTTATTTTCAAGTTATATTTTGGATAAATGTTTAAAAAAACCTATTATAAGTAATGTCAATTATTTTAGAAGTATAGACAAATGTTTTCAAAAAGAGGTTAGAACTGCTAAATGGCCAAATGGTTGACTGTTTAATTGCTTATTTGAAAAGTAATTAACTGTGCTTAACACTAAAAGATGATGAAATAAATCTTATCTATTTAAGAGAGTTAAGATTATCTAGTAGAGATGGAGCAATAGGGCTCTAACCCATCTGGCTTCCCTCTTGATCGAGGAATAGTATGTAAGAAAATATCAGAAATGAGTTAATCATGTTGATTTCATATTGTTTATGAAAATCATTAATACTATACTTAAAACTAAAAGCCGACGAGATAGACTTATCTGTTTATGAGATTCAAGAATGAAATGTCTAAGCAACACTTGATGCAACCAGTGTTCAAACTTACCTAGCTTCACAATTAGGCGAGGAATAGTTAAGTTGAAATATGGGAAACGAGTTAAGCATAAAAATCATGATTTGTATAAGCAATCGTTTTGACTAGATAATCGATTAGTCAATTATTGAACTTGACCTAACATGAACTCAAAGTGTTATCAAAAGGCTTCATGATTTCATATTAATCAGAACCCCCAAGAGGAGCATTGGTATGAAGTGTCTCTAGCTTTCACTCACTTTTGAAAGAATTGGCACTGAGTTAGCTGGAAATTCATCGAATTATTTTGAAGAGACTAGGATTTGTAAGTATATTTTACTTATTGAATACCACTTCAAAACTAGCATACGAGTTCTATGTTTTTGAAGCGGTTATGAAGTGGAATGTTATAGAACTATTCCTAAGGTCAAGTCCAAGGGAGATGTCAGCATTAACATTTCAAATGATGCTATTATGTGGAAGTATCTATCTTGAAGAGTGTTCCATGGGAGAGGACAACATTAGCATTCGTCAGAGGACTTATGCAAGGAACTTATGTGGAGGTTCGAGATCTATTTGAGATGCTCGAATTCATGTTGTATTTATGATCTATTCAAGATATGGAATCCATTTGATGATTCGTGTTCTGTTCTAGTGATGAAGACTTGAGTTAGAGAGGTCGAATGTAACCTCGACATCAGAATGACTAAAACCAGGGATATGATGCGTAATGTAACGACCCCACCATGATGCGTAGATTGGCAAAGAACATCAAGTAATATCATCTGCTAATCCGAAGAATACGGCTTGTTAAGGGCGATCGAATGTGAATATATCTTTATACTAACACTGGCACATCATTTATACCTTTTCACTTAATATCTGAACTGAATTTTATGTGTACAGTATTAATACAAAGTAATAGACACATTGATTTCTCAGAATTAGAACAATATATCATATAAATAATAGTCACAGATCATAGTGGAATAAATCTCAACTTACACATATACAAATTTTGAGTTTACAAAATGAAATACTAACTCGATTGTTATCTCCTTGCTAGCCAAAACATTTAAAGGTCAACATGTCCTGTAACCTGAAAAGTCTCGACCTGACCCGAGCAAAATTACACCCAGATCAAACTTTCCTAAATGTCCAATAGGGTGTGAACAGAATATAACACAAGAATAAACAACATATAAGTAGATACAAACATCCAGGATATAACGAGTCACGAGAATTGATTTAACTTAGAGTTCATTATAAGGCACATGGTTATACATTTAAGTCACGAACACATAGTAGTCACTAAACACCGAATTCACAGAACAAAACACAATATCTCTGAGATTCTCTCAGAACAGGATCATAAGTTTAAATCGCAAACACGAACTAGTCACTAAATGTAAAATAACAGAATTAACTTGACATCCATCACAAGACATAAGAATATATATTTATTTCACGAACACATGACATAAGAATATATATTTATTTCATGAACACAAAGTAGTCACATAATCCAAATATCCAAAATCCAAGAGATCTTAATCCAAACCGATCGTAATGATCATCTAAAACAATCGCAATGATTGTACTAGAAAACCGTGGCGAACAAACTAACAAATTGGTATCACTCGAACCGATTCGATACCAAGGATCGTACTCAGACCAGGAATGCAGATCAAGGTGATCGTAGAAACTAAGACTCGATAACTCTACATTTATTTACTTTTATTATATTATAATGTTCGAAAAGAAATCCAGGAATAAACTTCTTAAGGATCTAGCAGCCACTTATCGCACAACAAAAAAGAGTAAACTTTAAAGTGCCAAATACTATCACCTTTAGTAATCACAAGAATATAACCAATACGTCCTATGTCATATTGTGAAATCCAAGTATTTACTAAAATCTATTAAATATCACTTATTACGGGTAGCACTAGAAAACCTGAACTACATATTTTTAAGGATTTAGCAACCTCTTGTTGCACACCAGAAGAGAATACAACTCTAAAGTGTAAAATACTTCCTAATAGTAATCACACGAATTTATCAAATGCATCCCATACTGCCCGGTGAAATTCAAGTATTCGCTAATGGGCTAGTAAGTTCCACTCAATCTTTCTATTCAATGATATTCTACGAAGCATTATTAAGAAGCATTTAAACCAATCATTGACATTAAGTCGATTATTAGTATTCCTCAAACTATAGAATTAAGGTTCTCAAAACTTTTTTCTTTTGAGCTTATTTTTTAAAACACTTATTATAGTTTTCCATAAATCCATTCATTATTTAACTTTATAAAAATATTCACAGATTTGCTAAAATATTCCATAACTATGAATTGCTCCAAGATTTTACTTATATACACAAACTGTCTCAAATTTCCATTTGTTATATTATTCACAAAACCATATTTAATTACTCTTCTAAATCCATATTAAAATATAACCATTTTATTTAGAAATAAACTAAGTTTATACCTTTTAAAATTACATATCCTACTTCCGTGAATCCTATATTGTTTATTTAACAAAATCATAATATTTATATTCCAAATCCATAATCACTTTTATGTTAAAATAGATTAGATTTATATTTCCAAATCCATAAATATTTTGCTAAACATGCTTAATATATAAAATAAGATGCAAAAAAATTATTTTTAATATTTATTAACTTAATTTAGAATTAATTCTAAGATATATAATTTGAAAATAATCCCTTTCGTAAAATTACTTGTATATGAAGCTTATCTATTTTCTTCATTTAACTCAAATTTATGATTTAAAGATCTGCAGTTTCGACCACCTAAATAGCACAATTTTACAAAACTTAAAACATGAAAGCTGTATAAAAAACTCTTAGGTTTATAATAAGAAAAAGTTCGTTCAAATTGGATTTATGGTTTAAAAGTTATAATTGAAATAATTTTCAGATTTAAATTTATTAACTTTGTCTTTCATTGATAGGGCAGCGACAAAGAAATGAATTTTTCCCATTTAAACTTCATAATTACGCAAAACTCAAAACATAAAAGTTGTAGCACAAAGTCTATGATTTCAAGAACTTCAAAAATTATCAAAATCTGACAAATATTGAAAAATTTATGATAAAAATAATTCTCAGATTTTAACTTCCTTATCGCCGTCGTTTAATATCAGAACAACGACATTAAAACTTATTTTTGACCATGTAAACCATAAAATATGACAAAAATCAGAACAAGAAAGTTGTACCATATATTCTAGGAATTCCAGAACATCTACAAGCATTGAATTTGGATAAGTAACGAATAAGTTATGGAAATTTTAATTTCGGGTTTCAACTTAGTAAATACATTGCAACAGAGCAACACCATCCGATCCAAACTCAGTTTTGACCCATTAAACCGCATAATTTAGAAATATGATGAGCAACGAAGTTGTAGCTTAGTAAATGATCTTTCTACCACAAAAAGATTGGGTTATGTTGATTCATTTTACACTGAAATATCACTATTTTACTGCAGCAAATTTTCGTACTAAATTTTCAACAAACAACAAAACAACAATTGTCTTAGTTTTCAACCAAATTGTAAACCATTCAATCAACAAATTAATTCATCAAATCCATATAGCAAATAACAATTACACATATGTATTAGAGATTGTAGGGTGAGTGTTCAACTCACCTTTATATGCTTGAACTGATGCTAGAAACCTAAATTTTCCTATGCTAGCATCTCTCATCAATTAAACCTAGGTTAAACTTATAAATTGAATGAGAAAAGATCAGAGCCCTAGACCAAGACTGGAATTAACCAATGAATTAAACCCATTAAAGGATTGAGACGATTACCTAAGATTGATTTCTATATTTATTGAGCAAAAGCCCTATGATTTGCATTAGATTCGGGATGATTTCGGAGCTAGGGTTTGATAATTAGAATATTTTAGTTTTTTGGTTCTTGAGCTGAGAATAGAATGAGGAAAAATGAACGTATGTTTTATTTTCTTCATACACTAGCTTTTATTTGAGCCAAATAGGGTTTGGTTATGATCCACTAAGCAAGGTGTTACAAATTCCTTTATGAGAAAAATGTTACTAATTCTATTATGTTTTATTACTTCTTTTAACACTATATTACACTAAACCAAAATAAAAATAGATTTCTCAATTTTATTAAAACCAAATCTCAAATTAAAAATTCTCCTTTTAGCAATGAATCACAATATCGATATTTTATTCTAACTAATAAAATTAAATAATTCATTTAGTAATATTTCAAAATTTTAAATTGAAATCCTAATTAAGAAATGAAACTCATTTCTTAATTAAATCAAATCAATTATTCTTAATGCTAAATTTAATTCCACAATTTAATTTCATAGGTTACAAAAGTAAATTAATTATTCTTAATTAAATTTAATTAAGGTAACTAATAACATGGTTGTTACAGACTTTCCTTCTTAAAGAAATTGCATCCCCGCAATTTCCTTAATGAAAGAATTTTGAAAAATTAAATTTCCAATTAAATCTTTCCATAATTTACATCTTTCCATATTATTTTTCACCATATATTTTAACTCACAAATAATAATATCAAGTCTTAAAATTATTTACTTAGTATTATTATCAAACTCCAATTAATATTAAGATTTATATATAATACTTTCCTTTAATGAAAGAAATCCATAATATAAATTTCTTCTTAAAACAATTATTTTTAACTGTTTGCTCATTTCGTTTCCAAACATTCGATTAACACCACTTCAAACTATAATGCTAAAAAAAAAATAATCCAATTTTTAGTTATAGAAATTTCGTTACACCTTAGATTTATGGAAAATTTCACCAGCGTCTCCTTTGCACGGCTAGCGTTATGAAAATTTACAATATGAATATAATTACATAGTGTACATCTCATCTCAAGGACGAGGCATCCCGTAGGGAAAAACAAAAAAATGAGATATGTAATTCTAGATATGTACCTTATATTTGAAATATTAGCGAGTCCTCTAATATTCCTTAAGCGAACAATTTATAATCTTTTACACGATATCTATTTAACTTCAAATACCTGCCCCTATCTCAAAAATTCATATTAGTATTTAATATCAAATTCATATCATATATAAGATACTAACAATTATGATGTTCCATAACAAACGAAAATCGTACTTAGATTTCCAATTTTTATTTATTACTATGTCAAAATGTCACGTTCGATGTTTAGAAACCCCTATCGATAACATGGCATCCCACATATCAATCAGAATCCTTAAACAACGTTCAGATAAGTTAACATAATAGATAATCACAAGTTTTGATGCATTTATTTTATTATCACTAACATCCATACAACCAATTTTAAATAAATACAACCAACCAATCAATTCCTAGCAACCAATCAACCAAAACATGCATAATTGCTTACAGTGGAATAATTCAATGTCTGAAATTCCGCTGCGCAACTCTAATGGTTCCTAGATCATTAAATATTAAGCTTATTTACTCAAAATTCCCAAATTTTCTATTAAAAGAATATAGTTCACTATAATTTAATTCCTACCAATTTAATTCCAAAATTTTCTCACTCTAAAAGATTTTACTCATTATTTTCCAAAGGTTTAAATGTCATAAGTTATAATTTATCAATTTAAAATTTTTAAATCAATTTACACCCCAAGTGATTATCCCGATAATCATTTTCTATTCCCATCCCTTTACGGATAATTACTATAATTATCTACCACACACCCTATGTAACATCCCGCCTTTTCGCACGATTTAAACCGACACACGTGCCAATTCAAACCATACGGAAGGGCGGATTTTTATGGGGTAAATAAGAAAAAAACAGAGAAGAAAAAAACTAAACAGAATCTCACAGCGGAAGGATAAAATATAATAATCAAATATACAGTTTATATAATACATATCAGAGTTACACATACCAATAACAATGCAGCGGAACAGTGTGTAGTGCACTAGTATAAATAATAATATTATAAATCTTCGTCTTCGTCCTCCAGAGCTAAATCTTGAAATCCTGAAACGCTCGGACTGACCCGAGCGAATTTGAAAAGACAAAAACACTCGAGTCAGAACTAAAAGATCTTATGTGAGTTAAATTAACAGAAATAAATATGAGTGTAGTAACTCAAAAGATGCTCGGGATTTACATCTCCTAAGGATCCGTTAAACTATTTACTATGTAGTATATTGCGCTATTATAATAGTGTCTATTTATAAAATAAACATACTTTTTAATAGCATTAAGGAGTGACCCAATATTCCCCTTAACACGTAATAGTCCCAGTAATCCATCCAATATTATAGTCCCTCCTGATCGGGAAGCCACCAGAGGATACCACACGGGCTACGGGAGAAATCCAAACTCGTACAAGGCTCGGTATGGTAGGTGACACGGCACAACTAGGCAATGCCAGGGTAGATATACCAATTGCGGACCCAGGCTGATGGAAACGCGTAGCCGCAGTTACCGCCCACCTCGAACAAACTCCCCAAAATCAAAATAAAAGTGGCCACTGAATCAATCCAAAGTCATAGTATAATATCGAAGAGGAGTGTCCGATCAGAGGAATGACCTCATTGGCCTGGGAATAGCTCCTGTTTTAGCCACCTTATGCCAACTCACGGGAGTCGGGTCCACGTATTTACCTTAGAGGAAACGCCACCACCAACCTACTTCATTCTGGAATCTCCACCGCGTACACGGTTAGTCAAAGTGGTTTTCGGTATCGACAGAGAGTATGTCAGATATCCGATCCCGGTCTCTTTGCCAACCCATCGTTATTATAACACCGCGGTCATTTAAAATAGTTTATACTTAAAAACCAGAATAAAAATTTCCATTTCAAAAACTATGAGTACGATATCATTTTAAAACCCAAAACAATATGATATCATTTTATCCAAATATAATTCTTTCCAAAATCATACTGCTTTAAAATCTATAATATCTGGAAACCGAACATTTGAATTATACTTTCAAAGCATAATATTTCGAAATTCATATATTTTAAACCCATAACTTCTAACTTGAATGGTTTGGATATTCAACGGCATGTAAAATAGATGGTTTAACTTTTAAGGTTACTCTGTAAAGAAAAATAATTTCCATGGCTTTACAAATATATTTCTTTATTTTAAGGTCTAAACCATAATTTAAATATCACTTTCAAGTTCCAAAAACCATTTCAATTTCTATATATATATATCCATTTGGAGTATTAATATTTCAAAACTAAAGTTGGAATTTATTCTTTCAGCAAATTAAACGTACTATTATTTAGTCTTGAATATTCACATCAAATCCATAAATAAAACTCCAATTCTAGTAATTAAATATTTTCTCAATTTTACTTTATACTAGAATATTCCTTTTTAAATGTATTTAGGAAAAATTCAGTTTATAAAGATCACATTTTTAAAACTTCCAAACTTAACATATATTATAAATTATCAAATCCATTCCTAAATTTTTTATTCCATTTTTATTTAACGGATTTATACAAAGCTCAAATTCAAAATTTAACTTTCATATGTATATATATATGGAAGAATAATATTTATAAAATATCAAAACTAAATTTTAATGACCGTATCTCATCCAAACCATAAAAATCACTTTAAAATAATTTATATATAGACCACGGTGCCTGTATATAATTTTCTATCCTATGGTCAAGTGATACGGATATTTATCGTTTCAATCCGCAATTTAAAATAAAATTTTGCGGTTGTATATCATTTCAAACCACAATCCCGAATGAAATATGCATGATGACTTGTAATTTAAAAATAAAACATCCATTTATAAACATCATCCATCATCCAAATCACAATCATCATCCAAAATAAACAATATCAATATATCTTTGATAATATAAATAGGTAATAACTGTCAGTTATATTAAAAATGAATTTAATAACTATTAAACTAACAGTTTATATTCAGTAATAAATTTTATAACTGTTAACTAGCAGTTTATATGCAAATAAATAAATTCTAACGGTCAATTAATATGAAATAAATAAACTACATTAACAGTTAAACTAAATAAATGCAAATTAACAGATATGATGAATAAACATGCCAAATAGTTGTAAATAAATTTCTACTCATATCTAAAAATGAGTTTAACAAACATAAAAACTTTTAGAAGTTGTGAGTGGGTTAAAACACCCACCTTTTGAATTTAAATCGAATTTAAATTCGATTTAAACCCAAAATTTGACGGTCTCCAAATCTATCCAAACCAGCGTCAACAGATCCAGAACCTAATTACGATCCTAACAAAAGAAATTTCGCGTGAATCGGAGAAAGTATGAAAAAGATATTCATTTTAAACGATTTGAAAACAAAAACAAAAACAAAATAAAATAAAACAAAACCCACTTAACTTCAATGCCCACGTCAGCTAAAAGCTACAGCACATCGTCGAATTTTTTCTGGTCAAACGAATATCCAAAACAGAAAACGAATTGTACCAGTAGATTACGTGTCTCGAGAACTTTATCATAAAATTTTCTGGAATTTTTGTGGAGAGTTTGAATTTTATTAGAAAATTTGAATTGTAGATAGATTAGGTTTTTGTAACCATTGAGGAAGAGAAAGAGATGAAGAAAAATGAACGTACAGCCAATTGACAATAGAAAGGAGGCTAGGGTTTATCACAGCATATTTATAGATAGATCGCAAAAGGATAGGTGTGCACGAATTTTAACGTGCAAACAGAAGTGTTCCCAAAAGGATATTAATTATACACGTTACGGATTAAATTATTTCTTTCTCAACATTTACATTGCATTTTAAGCGTATTCACACATGTATAATTAGATGCTTCATTTAAATTTCCATATATATATTCACAATTCCATAAATTTCCAAATACATAGATAAATCTCCAATTTCAACTAAATTTCTAAATTACCGTAATAATTACAGATTAAATTTCTATCCATTCTCAATAGATTTACGTTTACATACTAAAATCCACATTTCTATGTACATTTGAATTCCATATTATACATATTTTATTTATCTTAATTACTTCCAACTTAAATTTCAATCAACATAAAACGTTTTATTCAGTTTCCAATAATTTCAATCATGCTTTAAATCCAAATGAATAAATAACTTAATTCCCATTTAAGCATTTTTCATTTGATTTGCAATCAACCTTTTATGATCAATTAAATCCCGATATATTAAATAAACGTTATTTCCATCATTCTTTATCCTATGAAGAAATTTAAGTTATTCACACCTATTACTAAATTTCATATTAATGCACACTAATTTACATTTATTGCAATGGTTACCGAATATTTCCCTGCAATAATTCATTCCCCTATACATACTTACAATTCCACTTAAACTTTACTATACCCATTTATTTTCTCAACATTAAAACCAACGTTACCTCAATTCCACTAATGTACACTTATTCTATTATCACTTACTAACCATTCAAATTTTTATTAACAAATAGGCATGTAATTCCTATGTTACAAATTTTTAATTCATCCTAATCCCTTACTATTGACCTACATTTGCATTACTTACATATCATTTACAATGTTACCCAAAATCTCTATCCATTGTAATTAATACCTTAAATAAGTTTCAATTTATATTCAAGTGAATACATTACCCTTTTTCGTTATGTCATCCATTTTTCACAAGAAACGTTTTATCGTTTCGACAACATTTTATTTCTAATTACCTACATTGATTTGTGTACGTCTCTACTATTTAAAGCATTACCATTCTCACCTTCATCTAAATCTTCATTTATGAATATTTAAAAATAAATTTCACTTATTTCCTATTTATACACTTATAAATTCCAATTCCAAATAAATAGATAAATCTCCGTTTGCACTACTTAAATCAAAAATCAGCGATTATCCTATCTATACATTTTAAGTGGATGGATCAAATGTTGTATTCAAAAATCTACTTCTTAATATTCTTAGATTTAAACTCAACTCTCTATTAACAGAATATTTATATGTTTAAACTTCTTTTATTACCATTAACTTATTATTATACATTAAACTTAAACATACCGACAAAGCTTGTTTTTGGTACTCTTTTCATTTCCATAAATAAAATTAGCAGTGGATTCATACCTTATTATGTAATTAACTTTAATTCCACCTAACTAAATATTTACATAATATTTTATTTGCAATAAATCAACTATTTTATATTAATTAAATTTAATCTTCCTGGTTTACTTATTCATAGTATGTAATTCAATTACTCACCCTAACCTATTTATTTGAAATCCAATCCATATTATTTTTACTAAGTTCCAATTTCCAAAGGTTACTGCAATTAATCCAATTAATTGCAATAAATTCTAATAAATTTGATTTTATTGGATTACAACTCAAAGTAAATCAATTATTACTCAACTACACAGTTAACATTTCTTTTATGATTCATTACAGTAATATTTCGCAATTCTCATCTTTATTTTCATAAATTACTGGATTTCAATTTAATTGAAATTTTGTTAACTTTACACATAAATAAAAGCTTAAACCTCAATTAATTCATTCCTAAGATCACACTAATTATTATATTATAAAATGGACCTTTCCCTTGGTTACATCTTATTTATTCTCTTACCAATATTCCACACTAATTGCAATAATTTAGTGCATTAATTGAAATTGATCAAAAATAAAACTTAACCAACAAATAGAATAAATACGTACAATAATTATTGTCATTAAATCTATTTCATAAGTCTACACTCAATTAATTCCTTAAAATAAGTTTTACGTTTTTATAAATTTACCTTCACACTTCCCGTTACTATTTTAATAATTACTAAAGCAACATTTTCATAATAACAACATTAAAATTTCTCAATATTTAGATGAACTTTATTTCCAATACACACTACCAAATTTCAATCACTTATGTTCTATCCAACATTCTTTTAGATTTTACTTCCATCAATTAGTTCATCCAATATTTTCATCCATTTATTAACAAATTTTCCATTATACAATTTCAATTCTTCTTATTATTATTTCATTAATACTATTACCAACTTTTATTACTTTTAGTATTAATTAAACAATCATATTTAATTAAGAGGTTAAAATGTTGTATTCACTATTCCCATTTTCACTCCAAAACTCAAACAGCCGTTTTAATTGCATTTGGATTTGCATTAAATTGGTTATCCATCAACTGCCATCTATATTACCACCTTAATTCACATACAATCACAGTCCTTTTTAATATATTAATACATAGGTAATTCAAATTTTGTCTTTATTTCTTTAATTTACATTTTATTCAAGTGCGACAATTTACGCTATTTCTTTATTGATATTTCACCTAACTTTCAACAATTAAGTTAAATACCCGTTTCTACAATTCATTATTAGTTATAAATTTAAATCTCCTTTATTTATTCAACTTACACACAGGTATACATCTTACACTATCTCAATCATTGGATTTTCATTTAGCGTTCATTCCAGCATAAATTCTATCTCTTTTATATATATCTTTATTTTTCTGTACAAATTTTTTTTTATTACATAATCCCTTTTTAACTAAAATTTAATCATCGAAATTTACGGGTCGTTACACTCTTCCCCCCTCAAAACTTTTCGTATCGAAAAGGAAAAGAAGGGAAAAGAAGAATTTCGAAATCAATATTTTAAATTTACAAAATTAGTTAATTTAGCTAAAATATACAAATTTAGATACAGTGAAATATTTAAGTGATTTCACCATTAATCATCCAAATCAAATAACAACCATCAACCTTACAAACAGCATACATACACAAGACAAAGCAACCATTTATCCAACAAACAAGAAGTTGTTCGGGTTCAGAACTTGAAATTTGTATGGAATGAAAATAACTATCAAGTGCATCCTTTACTCAACAGTCTTAGATGGAACAAAGATAGATTATTTATTCATCCAACAACTTCACATTTCTTTACCCAACCAACCATAAATCAACCAATAATAATTTCAAAACAACGACCAAATTCACTTATTATACATTGATTTCATGCTTAGTTGTTTGATTTCCTTTTATGATTCACGTAACCTTTAAATTTCATTTACTCATTAATGTTTGTTTCATTAATTTACTTATTACTTATAATTATTCCTTTATACTTATTTGTTAACAAATAGCTTCAATCTTTTTCCAATGTTTATTTCTTCTTCATGAACTATTTACTAAAATTTCATGATCTTATTTATTCACACTTTAATCACTTGAGTTTAAAATCATCTATCTGTCATACTTACCTTTTTATTATATTTACTCGATAGAATTTCAATTATAACTTAAATTAATAACATTAAATTCTCCTTAATTATAGCAAATTCATTGAATTATTCATTTCCTCAATCTTCACTTGTAAGTTTTCTCTTACATTTCCTTACTAACATTGCAACTTTTATTATATGGTAAGTTATATATGTTTTAAGAATGTAAGTGAAATTTATACAAGTTTCTTCTCGATTTATTTAATTAATTAATGGTTAAATAAATATATTCGTTTTATAAATTTCAATTTCAACTTACCTTTAATTTCATTTATTTATTTAAAGGTTTACATTACTATTATATTTAATAATAGTAAAAATTTAATTACACTAAATTTGCTACCCTATAACATTAATTCTTATAAATAAAGAAGTTTACTAATTCATTTACTAATGTTTACAATTGTTTATTTACATTTCTTATCTTCCTATGGTATTAAATTTTCTTTAATTAAAGGTTCACATTTTCTATACTAAATTGAACTATTAATTAACTGGAATTTTAAGAACCAAATACCGGGTTTAATTCCAAATTATTTAAAATAGTAGATACACATATTCTTTTTACTTATATAACTTTAATTATAATCAAACGATAAAGTTCTCTTAAACAAATTTGCAGTAAATTTCTACAGTGGCCTTTCCCCTTCGAAACTCGAAAATGAAAGTCGATGATGCGGCCGCCATCACCGAAATTATTTTCCAACGACAGAGAGGAAAGTACAAAATTTATTTTCTCCAAAATTTTCTTTAAAACAATTCTTCCGAATTATACTAAATATAAGAAAATACTTATAGACTAAATCATTATATTTCATAAATCCTTTGAAAGCAAATTTTCAAAAATCCCGGACTTAAGTTCTAAAATTTCCAAATTTCAATGATTTTAATTGCAATCTTATTTTACCTATTATTTATAAATTTTATTCCTAACAACCAATCTATTGCAACCAAATATAGATATCATTTGAAATTTTTTATTTTATATATAGAAAATATAATAGGCAAAATTATTTCATTTACCTATATTAAAACAAATATTATGTCGGTCTGTCCTATTAAGTATTTAGAAATCCCTATTGATCACATAGCGTCCCATGCATCAACCAGAATTTATAAATACAAAACGGAACAGATTAACACAATATTAAAATCTTTTTATAACACTAACAAATACGCTCTCTCATATATATACACTCAGCGACTCCCATAGGGTATTACTACCCTATTAACAAAGAGTCAAACCCCACAAAACCAAAGTTTATCGCTAAACCAAAGCTCTGATACCAACTGTAACATCCCGCCTTTTCGCACGATTTAAACCGACACACGTGCCAATTCAAACCATACGGAAGGGCGGATTGTTATGGGGTAAATAAGAAAAAAACAGAGAAGAAAAAAACTAAACAGAATCTCACAGCGGAAGGATAAAATATAATAATCAAATATACAGTTTATAAATCTGTTTACAAAACCATTTATATAATACATATCAGAGTTACACATACCAATAACAATGCAGCGGAACAGTGTGCAGTGCACTAGTATAAATAATAATATTATAAATCTTCGTCTTCGTCCTCCAGAGCTAAATCTTGAAATCCTGAAACGCTCGGACTGACCCGAGCGAATTTGAAAAGACAAAAACACTCGAGTCAGAACTAAAAGATCTTATGTGAGTTAAATTAACAGAAATAAATATGAGTGCAGTAACTCAAAAGATGCTCGGGATTTACATCTCCTAAGGATCCGTTAAACTATTTACTATGTAGTATATTGTGCTATTATAATAGTGTCTATTTATAAAATAAACATACTTTTTAATAGCATTAAGGAGTGACCCAATATTCCCCTTAACACGTAATAGTCCCAGTAGTCCATCCAATATCATAGTCCCTCCTGATCGGGAAGCCACCAGAGGATACCACACGGGCTACGGGAGAAATCCAAACTCGTACAAGGCTCGGTATGGTAGGTGACACGGCACAACTAGGCAATGCCAGGGTAGATATACCAATTGAGGACCCAGGCTGATGGAAACGCGTAGCCGCAGTTACCGCCCACCTCGAACAAACTCCCCAAAATCAAAATAAAAGTGGCCACTGAATCAATCCAAAGTCATAGTATAATATCGAAGAGGAGTGTCCGATCAGAGGAATGACCTCATTGGCCTGGGAATAGCTCCTGTTTTAGCCACCTTATGCCAACTCACGGGAGTCGGGTCCACGTATTTACCTTAGAGGAAACGCCACCACCAACCTACTTCATTCTGGAATCTCCACCGCGTACACGGTTAGTCAAAGTGGTTTTCGGTATCGACAGAGAGTATGTCAGATATCCGATCCCGGCCTCTTTGCCAACCCATCGTTATTATAACACCGCGGTCATTTAAAATAGTTTATACTTAAAAACCAGAATAAAAATTTCCATTTCAAAAACTATGAGTACGATATCATTTTAAAACCCAAAACAATATGATATCATTTTATCCAAATATAATTCTTTCCAAAATCATACTGCTTTAAAATCTATAATATCTGGAAACCGAACATTTGAATTATACTTTCAAAGCATAATATTTCGAAATTCATATATTTTAAACCCATAACTTCTAACTTGAATGGTTTGGATATTCAACGGCATGTAAAATAGATGGTTTAACTTTTAAGGTTACTCTGTAAAGAAAAATAATTTCCATGGCTTTACAAATATTTTTCTTTATTTTAAGGTCTAAACCATAATTTAAATATCACTTTCAAGTTCCAAAAACCATTTCAATTTCTATATATATATCCATTTGGAGTATTAATATTTCAAAACTAAAGTTGGAATTTATTCTTTCAGCAAATTAAACGTACTATTATTTAGTCTTGAATATTCACATCAAATCCATAAATAAAACTCCAATTCTAGTAATTAAATATTTTCTCAATTTTACTTTATACTAGAATATTCCTTTTTAAATGTATTTAGGAAAAATTCAGTTTATAAAGATCACATTTTTAAAACTTCCAAACTTAACATATATTATAAATTATCAAATCCATTCCTAAATTTTTTATTCCATTTTTATTTAACGGATTTATACAAAGCTCAAATTCAAAATTTAACTTTCATATGTATATATATATGGAAGAATAATATTTATAAAATATCAAAACTAAATTTTAATGACCGTATCTCATCCAAACCATAAAAATCACTTTAAAATAATTTATATATAGACCACGGTGCCTGTATATAATTTTCTATCCTATGGTCAAGTGATACAGATATTTATCATTTCAATCCGAAATTTAAAATAAAATTTTGCGGTTGTATATCACTTCAAACCACAATCCCGAATGAAATATGCATGATGACTTGTAATTTAAAAATAAAACATCCATTTATAAACATCATCCATCATCCAAATCACAATCATCATCCAAAATAAACAATATCAATATATCTCTGATAATATAAACAGGTAATAACTGTCAGTTATATTAAAAATGAATTTAATAACTATTAAACTAACAGTTTATATTCAGTAATAAATTTTATAACTGTTAACTAGCAGTTTATATGCAAATAAATAAATTCTAACGGTCAATTAATATGAAATAAACAAACTACATTAACAGTTAAACTAAATAAATGCAAATTAACAGATATGATGAATAAACATGCCAAATAGTTGTAAATAAATTTCTACTCATATCTAAAAATGAATTTAACAAACATAAAAACTTTTAGAAGTTGTGAGTGGGTTAAAACACTCACCTTTTGAATTTAAATCGAATTTAAATTCGATTTAAACCCAAAATTTAACGGTCTCCAAATCTGTCCAAACCAGCGTCAACAGATCCGGAATTTAATTACGATCCTAACAAAAGAAATTTCGCGTGAATCGGAGAACGTATGAAAAAGATATTCATTTTAAACGATTTGAAAAGAAAAATAAAAATAAAAATAAAATAAAATAAAATAAAACAAAACCCACTTAACTTCAATGGCCACGTCAGCTAAAAGCTACAGCACATCGTCGAATTTTTTCTGGTCAAACGAATATCCAAAACAGAAAACGAATTGTACCAGCAGATTACGTGTCTCGAGAACTTTATCATAAAATTTTCTGGAATTTTTGTGGAGAGTTTGAATTTTATTATAAAATTTGAATTATAGATAGATTAGGTTTTGTAACCATTGAGGAAGAGAAAGAGATGAAGAAAAATGAACGTACAACCAATTGACAATAGAAAGGAGGCTAGGGTTTATCACGGCATATTTATAGATAGATCGCAAAAGGATAGGTGTGCACGAATTTTAACGTGCAAACAGAAGTGGTCCCAAAAGGATATTAATTATACACGTTACGGATTAAATTATTTCTTTCTCAACATTTACATTGCATTTTAAGTGTATTCACACATGTATAATTAGATGCTTCATTTAAATTTCCTTATGTATATTCACAATTCCATAAATTTCCAAATACATAGATAAATTTCCAATTTCAACTAAATTTCTAAATTACTGTAATAATTACAGATTAAATTTCTATCCATTCTCAATAGATTTACGTTTACATACTAAAATCCACATTTCTATGTACATTTGAATTCCATATTATACATATTTTATTTGTCTTAATTACTTCCAACTTAAATTTCAATCAACATAAAACGTTTTATTCAGTTTCCAATAATTTCAATCATGCTTTAAATCCAAATGAATAAATAACTTAATTCCCATTTAAGCATTTTTCATTTGATTTGCAATCAACCTTTTATGATCAATTAAATCCCGATATGTTAAATAAACGTTATTTCCATCATTCTTTATCCTATGAAGAAATTTAAGTTATTCACACCTATTACTAAATTTCATATTAATGCACACTAATTTACATTTATTGCAATGGTTACCAAATATTTCCCTGCAATAATTCATCCCCCTATACATACTTACAATTCCACTTAAACTTTACTATACCCATTTATTTTCTCAACATTAAAACCAACGTTACCTCAATTCCACTAATGTACACTTATTCTATTATCACTTACTAACCATTCAAATTTTTATTAACAAATAGGCAGGTAATTCCTATGTTACAAATTTTTAATTCATCCTAATCCCTTACTATTGATATACATTTGCATTACTTACATATCATTTACAATGTTACCCAAAATCTCTATCCATTGTAATTAATACCTTAAATAAGTTTCAATTTATATTCAAGTGAATACATTACCCTTTTTCGTTATGTCATCCATTTTTCACAAGAAACGTTTTATCGTTTCGACAACATTTTATTTCTTATTACCTACATTGATTTGTGTACGTCTCTACTATTTAAAGCATTACCATTCTCACCTTCATCTAAATCTTCATTTATGAATATTTAAAAATAAATTTCACTTATTTCCTATTT
Source organism: Allium cepa (assembly GCA_030765085.1). Classification (NCBI taxonomy): domain Eukaryota; kingdom Viridiplantae; phylum Streptophyta; class Magnoliopsida; order Asparagales; family Amaryllidaceae; genus Allium; species Allium cepa. The sequence continues at coordinate 184,132,219 of CM060940.1, forward strand.
ATACACTTATAAATTCCAATTCCAAATAAATAGATAAATCTCCGTTTGCACTACTTAAATAAAAAATCAGCGATTATCCTATCTATACATTTTAAGTGGATGGATCAAATGTTGTATTCAAAAATCTACTTCTTAATATTCTTAGATTTAAACTCAACTCTCTATTAACAGAATATTTAGATGTTTAAACTTCTTTTATTACCATTAACTTATTATTATACATTAAACTTAAATATACTGACAAAGCTTGTTTTTGGTACTCTTTTCATTTCCATAAATAAAATTAGCAGTGGATTCATACCTTATTATGTAATTAACTTTAATTCCACCTAACTAAATATTTACATAATCTTTTATTTGCAATAAATCAACTATTTTATATTAATTAAATTTAATCTTCCTGGTTTACTTATTCATAGTATGTAATTCAGTTACTCACCCTAACCTATTTATTTGAAATCCAATCCAGATTATTTTTACTAAGTTCCAATTTCCAAAGGTTACTGCAATTAATCCAATTAATTGCAATAAATTCTAATAAATTTGATTTTATTGGATTACAACTCAAAATAAATCAATTATTACTCAACCACACAGTTAACATTTCTTTTATGATTCATTACAGTAATATTTCCCAATTCTCATCTTTATTTTCATAAATTACTAGATTTCAATTTAATTGAAATTTTGTTAACTTTACACATAAATAAAAGCTTAAACCTCAATTAATTCATTCCTAAGATCACACTAATTATTATATTATAAAATGGACCTTTCCCTTGGTTACATCTTATTTATTCTCTTACCAATATTCCACACTAACTGCAATAATTTAGTGCATTAATTGAAATTGATCAAAAATAAAACTTAACCAACAAATAGAATAAATACGTACAATAATTATTGTCATTAAATCTATTTCATAAGTCTACACTCAATTAATTCCTTAAAATAAGTTTTACGTTTTTATAAATTTACCTTCACACTTCCCGTTACTATTTTAATAATTACTAAAGCAACATTTTCATAATAACAACATTAAAATTTCTCAATATTTAGATGAACTTTATTTCCAATACGCACTACCAAATTTCAATCACTTATGTTCTATCCAACATTCTTTTAGATTTTACTTCCATCAATTAGTTCATCCAATATTTTCATCCATTTATTAACAAATTTTCCATTATACAATTTCAATTCTTCTTATTATTATTTCATTAATACTATTACCAACTTTTATTACTTTTAGTATTAATTAAACAATCATATTTAATTAAGAGGTTAAAATGTTGTATTCACTATTCCCATTTTCACTCCAAAACTCAAACAGCCGTTTCAATTGCATTTGGATTTGCATTAAATTGGTTATCCATCAACTGCCATCTATATTACCACCTTAATTCACATACAATTACAGTCCTTTTTAATATATTAATACATAGGTAATTTAAATTTTGTCTTTATTTCTTTAATTTACATTTTATTCAAGTGCGACAATTTACGCTATTTATTTATTGATATTTCACCTAACTTTCAACAATTAAGTTAAATACCCGTTTCTACAATTCATTATTAGTTATAAATTTAAATCTCCTTTATTTATTCAACTTACACACAGGTATACATCTTACACTATCTCAATCATTGGATTTTCATTTAGCGTTCATTCTAGCATAAATTCTATCTCTTTTATATATATCTTTATTTTTCTTTACAAATTTTTTTTATTACATAATCCCTTTTTAACTAAAATTTAATCGTCGAAATTTACGGGTCGTTACACCCTAGGGAACATGACTCTAAGTCTCACTAGGTCAAAATCTATGGTTTTATATGCTATAATGCTTTGACAATGCTCTGATACCAACTATAATGATCCCACCACGTTGCACGTATTAGAAAAGAACATTAAATAAGGCCATCTGCTAATCCGAAGAGTATGGCTTGTTAAGGGCGATCGATTGACCAAGATAGTATTGACGGGTTGCCAAGGTCGAACAAAGAAAATGATAGTATATGGATCATAGTGTACAGATTGAACAGGAGTGCCTATTTCATTCCAGTTAGGTCAACCAGAACAACACTTGTTTTGGCAAGATTATTCCTGAAGAATGTAGTTAGACTGCATTGAGTTCCTAGTAGCATAGTTAGTGATAGAGATCCTTTGCTCACTAGTGAATTCTGGAAGAGTCTACAGGAAGTTTTGAGAACTAAGCTCATGATTAGTACCGCTTACCATCCACAGATTGATGGGCAAACGGAGAGAGTTAATGAAATCTTAGAAGATTTGTTAAGAGCTTGTGTTCTGGATTTCGAGGGATCTTAGGAAGACCATCTGCATTTAGTCGAGTTTTCATATAACAACAGTTATCAAACTAGTATTCGGATGACACTGTTTCAAGCTTTGTATGGAAGGCCATGCAAATCTCTCGTTTGTTGGCTAGAGACTGGGGATAGATTGGTTCTTGGTCCAGATTTAGTCCGAGAAGCTGTAGTTAAGACTGAGGTAAATCAGGCCAGAATGAAGTAGGCTCAGTCTAGGCAGAAAAGTTATTAGATAAAAGATGAAAAGATCTAGAGTTCTCAGTTAGAGACCAGGTTTTCATCAAAATGTCACTACTGAAGGGTGTGCTTAGGTTTTGGAAAATTGGGGAAGTCAACATTGAGATTCGTTGGACCTTTTCCTATTGTTGAGACGATCAAGAAGCTCACATATAGAGTGGAATTACCACGCAGTTTGATAAGGGTCCATGATTTTTTCGTGTTTCGCATCTCAGAAAGTGTGATAGGGACCCGAAGATTGCTATTGCACCAATGATGCTAGATGATTTAGTGGTAGAGTTGTATTTGACTATAGTAAGGAAGCTAGCTTGCATAGTTGCGAGAGATGTGAAGAGGCTTAGAACTAAATCGGTCAGATTAGTCAAATCCAGTGGAGCGACGATGACAGAGACTGTACTTGGGAGATCGTGAGCATGATTAGAGATACTTATCATGACTTGTTTGATTGTATGTTTTACCTCCTTGTTTGATTTGTTGTGTACCTTATCTTAATTTCGAGGAAGAAATTCTTTAATGAGGGTAGTTTGTAACACCCCAGATTTTTGGTAATATTATTTAAGATATTTAATTAGTTGAATTATATAAAATAATGTGTTGATTAGGAGATTGAGATTTGATTTTAATTAAGGCGTTGCCGTGCCATTTAACCATGAATTAAAATAAGAGTTAACTTGAAATAGATGAGGGGTAAAATAAGAAAGAGGCCATTGCTATATCCTCCAAACCTTGGCTGTGTAAGATGTTGCACTTTTATTTCGTGTCTATTTCTTTTAAAAGAGGCTGGCTACCTGTAACACCCGCGTATTTTACGATCGAGTATTTAAATATTTTATTTAAATATTTCATCATTAGTCGGATTTTAGTCCGAGAAACTACTTTTTGCAAATAGTCAAATTAGGACTTGAGATCGCCCCTATTGAGTTCAAAATGACGTTTGCGATCTCTTTGAGTATAAACTTTGATATGTTTAGAGTTAGTGGAATTTTGCTACTTTTTCACTTAGGGCTTTGGTTTTGTTTCAGCCTATTAGACCCAAGCTTCACCCCTCTTCTCTTCATTACTTCATTCCTATTTTCTAATACTCAAGCTTTAGCAACAATGGAGAGAGGAATGATAAATTAAAAATCCAAGCCCTAGTTTTCATTTGCAAATCAAGTTCTAGCTCCAAATCCAAAGAGAAGCTATTGGTAAGCATCATCTTCTTCTTCTCCAACTCATTCTCCTTTAAATTTCAGAAATTCCTAAACCTAACTTTGGGAATGTTCTTCTTTTGAGCTTAGATTCAAGCTCAGGGTTGTGTTGAAGTGTGGTTGATTCTTCCTTTTCTTTCAAGCTTCTCCTTCCTTATTTTTGTGAAAAGGTGAGATTTTTATCTCACATCTTAGTCTATAATCATCTTCAATTGTTAGGTATGAATTCCTAACACTCAATCATGTGCATTTGATTTGGATTTGGATTGGATTGGATTTGTAAATATTCCAATTTTTGCTGTTTTGAAGTCAAATGTTTAAAAATCATAGCTTTGTTGTTTGATCATGCTTTTGGTGATGCATCGAGGAGCATATAGGGCCGGGTAGTCGATTGGCATAAACCCTTAGCGCCGTTGCTCGAACGATTGCAATTTGGTCGAGATTGACCCTCGTTTAGATAGGTTGGGAAGTGCTGGAAACAGGTTCCGGTCGACCGAACTCAGTAAGCCGGTCGACCGACCTGCTACCAGAACACTTCTCTGTTTCCGGTCCGGTCGACCGAACTCAGAGAGTTTAGTCGACCGACCTGCTCTTGTTTCCCTGTTTTGCCTATTTATGCTCATTTTGCTTTGCTTTTCCAATCTTTAATCTATTATTCATATCTGATTAGTTGTTGTCACCCTTGTCGACTTTGATAACTTCTATTTTTGGAATTTTTGGGTATTTCCACTTTGATGGATACGATATCGATTTCTTTGGATTTTTATTCACGTCTTCGAATGTGAATTTTAGTGATTGATTGTTCCTACAATCATTTTGGTGATTTGTCACTTCAAAATATAAAGGTTTTCAATACTAGTAGTAGATATCAAAACTCTTCCATTAAAACAATTTCAACACTATTTTATTACAAAGCTCGTTTCTTAAACCATTTTCCAATCAACTAGCATATACAAACCTTTACCTCACTCGTATGAGAAATCTAATTAAACGGCTCAGTAAAACAAGTGGTATGAAACGCTTGCATTTACTTCGTTGGTTAATTCTTGGACTTGTTCGATTGAATTTCTTGTGACAATTTTCGAGTGGAGACTTACAGTTTGTTCGTAAATACTTAAGTTAAGCTAGTGGTTATGGGACATGAAGCTAAGCTCATATATTTACTAGCTTAGTGTAATTGACACTTCTTGATGATCGATGATGATCATTTTTATGATTTAGACTAGCAATGTGCGATGTCTCTTTGTCTGCGAGGGAGACTAAACCCCATTTCTGTGGAGCTTCAACTCAATTTGGTGGGGTAGCGACCCACGGTCTTCGGGCCGTTTTAGTGGAGCTTCGGCTCATGGTCTTCAGGCCATTTTAGTGGAGCTTCGGAGCTTCGGCTCATGGTCTTCGGGCCGTTTTAGTGGAGCCTCAGCTCAAAAATTAATGGTTAGCAACCATGGAATAGCTTTCCGTTTTGTGACACACGTGTTGGTGAGTTTTCATGCTCCCGTTCTAGTGATAGGCCTCTTTCCCCTTTTTGTGATTTCTGGATTTCTATTGATTGATTTCTAGAATTTGTGTTTCACTAATTTTCGTGATTTACATTGATAAGCTTTATCATTATTTGTGCATTGGTGAATTTGTGTGTCATTAACTTTTGTGATTGGCATTGATATAATTGTCAATATTTATGGTTTGGTGAATAAAAATAAAGAGTATGACATTCTTTTGATCTTTGAGAAGATTCTTGTGATACTGATTAATCTCTAGTTGATTTTCAATTACATACTTATCACAGTATGACATTATGGTTATTATATGTTTTTGTCATATCTCTTATTCTTTAGCATTTCATCTGATATTTATAGTTAGACTGGTCCGTTTATTATTTTATTATTAAATAATACTCGGGTCAGACCGAGATATTACAGGTGCTTCTGCTTGACTTCTCATCTGGGATTATTATCCTGACTTTTGGCTAACTACTTAGATTAGTAGTTTTTGGTTGTATACATTTGAGATATAGACTCATTGATGTATACTTATTCTTTTGTGTAGCACTTGTAATTATTCTTTTTTTAGTGATATTGTGGATCTTGTTAGACCACTACTCTGATATACACTTCTATGTGTTATATTCATATCTTTTTCCGCCTTTGTGATATGGATATCTGTAACTGATTTGTGTTATTATATTTCTATGTTTGTTTCTGAAGAATATATACAGCCACTGTGTAGTAGTTTTGAGTTTGTATCGGTATGTCGGATTCTCTCTTGAAAAGAAAATGCATGTTTTACTATCTGACATATCGGTGTCGCTCTAAGCAATTACATGGATGGCCGCTCCTCAACAGCCTTATTCTCCGTGCTAGTTGACGCCATTACCCCGTAGTGTCCTTGGCTAGCGTGGTTGTAGAGGTGGGGCGTCATAGCTTGGTATCAAAGCCAAACTTCTAAACAATGTTGAATAATTTAACAAGGATCATCGTCCTAAGTCCATCTTAGGAGTCGTGCCTTAGGATTTTATTCGGGTCTTAGAACCGTCCTATCCTATTTTCTTTTGTGATTCCTTGTTTTATCAATCATTATTGTTTGATATCCATTTTGTGAGTAACCTTTTTCTTCTTCTTCTTTCGTTCTTAATGAAGAGAAATGGTTAGACCTGGCTATCCCAGCGCTGGTCAATCTAGTGCTACTCCCCAAGATGGAGTATTTATGTCTACCCAACAGCTTCTTGATTTAGTAAAGAATGCTCAAGCAGCTGGTTCTAATCCGGAGTCTACTCACCCTAAGTCTGGATTTGCACGTTTGTGCAACGATTATACCAATTTGGGTGGAAAGCCATTCAAAGGTTCTGAAACCATTATTGAAGTCCAGCTTGGCTAAGAACATGCGATCGAGTCTTTTCTCGCATGAATCTTATTGATCTTCACCCAGTCCAGTTGGCCTCTAGTATGCTCCAAGAAAGAGCATTAGACTGGTACGAGCTTCTGATTTCTGAAATAAATGAAGTGGATCTTACTTGGGAGAAATTCCAGGAACGATTCGAATTAAAATTTGTGTCAGAAGCTGAGAAGGTGACTTTGGCTCGCCGTTTCATTGACCTTGTTCAAGGTGAATCCTCTATGGCAGATTATGTCGCATCATTCGAGTCACTTTCTAAATACGGAGTCGAATACATAAACACCCCATTGAAGAAGAGCCAAAGATTTGTCTATGGCTTGAACAAAAATCTCAAGAAGCCATTACTTCTAAAATTAGAAGTTTCTTTTGATCAACTCATTGATATCGCTCTTCGACTTGAAGAGGCTAATAGATTAAGTGATGTTGAGGCTGGGAGTGCTAAACCGAACTTCACCAACAAGAAAAGGCCTAATAAGTTCAAAGGTCCTTATCCCAACAATAAGAAAGGGAAGCAAGCCTCTTCGGCAACTAAGACTTCTACCTCAAGTGGTGGACAATGCTACAACTATGGTTCTAAGGACCATTATGCGAATAAGTGTTCAAAGCCCTATGCTTGTCACTATTGCAAAAACCCGGACCATTATATATCTTTGTGTCCCAAACTTCAAAACAAGAAGGAGGGAAAGCTTAATGTGGTGCAAACTCCTAGTAACACTTCTCGTGGTCAAAGTATTTCTCATCCTATCCTTGATGGCATTATTTTATTTCGTGATCATCCTATTCGAGTTCTTTTTGATAAGGATGCGTCCCACTCTTTTATTTCAAGAGAACTTGTTGATACTTTTTCATTGGATGTTATGCGTTTAATGAATTCGTTGAGAATTGCGAATCCAGCTAGTGGATCCGCAACAATCAGTTTATTGTGTAAAGATGTCGAAATTATTTTATGTGATTACTCTTTCTATGCCGATTTGCATGTTATGCGTTACCTTGGCTTCGGAATGATTTTGGGAATGGATTGGCTTAACCGCTATGAAGCTCAAATCCTTTGTCCTGAGCGGACTATTCATCTTCAACATCCTAAATCTGTTAAGAAGATTTCTATTGATCTTAAAGATTCGGATTCCAGCTTGGCAGCATCTTTATATCCTTTAAATCCTCATGATGGTGATAATGATGACGAGGAAGATGTCATTTCTCTTATTCACGTTGTTCGTGAATTTTCTGACATATTTGAGCCCGTTTTAGGATTACCACCTAAGCGAGCAATTGAGTTCAAAATTAATCTCATCCCTGAAGCTCAACCTATCATCATCCTCCTTATCGTATGTCCAATAAAGAAAATGAGGAGACGCGCAAACAATTATCCGAATTGGAGATGAAGCAATTTATTCGCTCTAGTTCCTCTCCTTGGGAGCTTCGGCTATTTTTGTAAAGAAATCCGACGGTATACTTAGGCTTTGCGTTGACTACCGCAAGCTTAATGATTTTACTATCAAGAATAAATATCCTTTACCTCAGATTGATGATTTATTTGATTAGCTTAGTTGTGCTAGAGTCTTTTCACAATTATACTTAGCAACCGATTTTCATCAGCTTCGTATTGCAGAGGATAGTATTCCTTTGACATCATTCCGTACTCGTTATGGATCTTATGAACGGCTTGTTATGCCATTTGGTTTAAGGAATGCTCCGGCTTATTTCGTTGACCTTATGAATAGAGTTTTCAAAGACTTCCTCGATCGGTTTGTTCTCATCTTCATTGATGATATTCTTGTGTATTCAAAAACGGAGGAGGAGCATGAAAAGCATCTTTAGATTGTGTTGGAAACTCTTAGGTGCAATCAGTTGAAAGAAAAATTTTCTAAATGCCACATTTGGCAATCTCGTGTGATGTTTCTGGGTCATATTATTTTCGAATCCGGAATATCAATGGATCCTTCAAAGATTGAAGTGATTCAAAATTGGAAGAGACCGGAGAGTGTGACGGAAATCCGTAGCTTCCTTGGATTGGCGGGCTATTACCGTCGTTTTATAAAAGACTTTTCAAAAATTTCCGTGCCTCTTACTTGTTTGACGAAGAAGGGAGTTAAATACATTTAGTCGGACAAATGTGAAGCTTCTTTTTAGAAATTAAAAGAACTCCTTTCCGATGCTCCTATTCTTGAGATCCCCGAAGGAAACCAATATTTTATTGTTTATACCGATGCTAGTCGCGTTGGTTTGGGTGCCGTTCTTATGCAAAGTGAACGTGTTATTGCTTATGCTTCTAGGCAATTGAAGTCAGCCGAGACTAGATATGCCACTCATGATTTAGAGCTCACGGCTATTGTTTTCGCCCTTCGAATTTGGCGTCATTATCTTTTGGGAGAAAAATTTATTCTTTACATCGATCATAAATCTTTGAAGTATCTATTTTCTCAAAAGGAACTTAATCTGCATTAACAACGTTGGCTCGAATTCCTTGCATCTTATGATCTTGATATTCGTTATACTTTCGGAAAGGGAAATCGTGTTGCCGTTGCACTTAGTCGTAAGCAACAAGAGGTTGTTTCTATGATGATATCCGAATGGAATGATCTCGGGGTTTTATCCACTTGTGAGATTCGAGATCGTGTTTCCGATTTATGTTCATCTCTTGTTTTATGTAGCCTTGAGGCCCATCCTTCTCTTGTAGACCGCATTCTTGAAGCTCAAAAGCTAAATCCCGAATTGGCTCTTCTTGGCCAAAATTTAAGGGATAAAATGGATATTGAAGGTTTGAAAGACTTTGTTATTGGTTCTCGCGGCGGTATTCGAAAATTTGGTAGATTTATCATGCCAAATATTTGTGATCTTCATAAAGACATTTTAGAAGATTCTCATCGTTCTAAATTTACCATTCATCTCGGTAATAGTAAAATGTACGCGGATATGAAGCGCCTTTATTATTGGGAGGGAATGAAATCAGATATTGCTAACTTTGTTATGTGTTGCATGACTTGACAGCTTGTCAAGGCCGAGCATCAAAGGCCCGGTGGGTTATTACAACCTTTAGAAATTCCAATTTGGAAATGAGATCAAATTTCCATGGATTTTATTGACGGCCTTCCCCATTCTCATTTGGGTCATGATAGCTTATGGGTGATAGTTGATAGACTTACTAAATCCGCCCGTTTTATTCCCGTTCGGTCTAACCGGACCGTTCCTCTTTTGGCCAAGCTCTTTATTAAAGAGATTGTTAAATTACATGGAGTTCCTACTTCTATTGTTAATGATCGTGATCCATTGTTTACTAGTGGATTTTGGAAGAGTCTTCAAAAAGCTTTGGTAACGAAGCTTAATTTTAGCACCGCTTATCATCCTCAGTCCGATGGACAAACTGAGTGTGTAAATCAAACTCTTAAAGATCTTCTTCGTTCATGTGTTCTTGATTTTGGTGGAAGTTGGGAAGATCATATTTCTCTTGTTGAGTTTTCCTATAATAATAGCTTTCAATCTAGTATTGGTATGGCTCCTTTCGAGGCACTCTATGGAAGGCCATGCCGATCTCCTTCTTATTGGTTTGAGGCCGGTGAGAAGCTGGTTTTAGGTCCAGATTTCGTTCGTGATTCCATAGAAAAGATTGACCTTATTCGTCATAGGATGAAAGAGGCCCAAAGTAGACAAAAATCCTATGCCGATAACCGAAGAAGGAAATTAGAATTTTCTGTGGGAGATTTTGTGTTTATTCGTGTTTCACCTATGAAGGGTGTTTTGCGTTTCAGTCGATCGGGAAAGTTAGCACCTCGATATATTGGTCCATTTCCTATCACCGAACGTATTGGTTCCGTGGCTTATCGCCTTTTATTACCGGCTCAGTTTTCTGCTATTCATGAGGTGTTCCACGTTTCTCAATTACGGAAATGCCTTCGTGATTCCGATTCTATTCTTGACCCCGGTGTTGTGGAAGAAATTGAAGTTTCGCCAAATTTGACTTATGAGCTATATCCTATTCGTATTATTGCTTCGAAGATTAAATGCCTTCGAAATAAAGATGTTCCTCTTGTGAAAGTTCAATGGTCCTCAAATCCTAAGGATTGTTCTTGGGAATCCAGAGAATTCATCGAGCGAACACATCTTGACTTACTTTCTCGTGCTCTTTGAGGTGAACCTCTTATTTAAATTTTTTTTCTTCCTTTTGTGTTGATATGCTTTTATGGTTGTTACTTTTCGTTCATTTATTTCTTAAGATTGCGGGGACGCAATTTCTTTAAGGAGGGGAGTCAGTAACAACCCGCATATTTTACGATCGAGTATTTAAATATTTTATTTAAATATTTCATTGTTAGTCAGATTTTAGTCTGAGAAGCTACTTTTTGCAAACAGTCAAATTAGGACTCGAGACCACCCCCATTGAGTTCAAAATGACATTCGTGATCTTTTTGAGTATAAACTTTGATATGTTTGGAGTTAGTGGAATTTTTCTACTTTTTCACTTAGGGCTTTGGTTTTGTTTCAGCCCATTAGACCAAAGCTTTACCCCTCTTCTCTTCATTACTTCATTTCTATTCCCTAATACTCAAGCTTTAGCAACAATGGAGAGAGGAATGAGAAATTAAAACTCCAAGCCCTAGTTTTCATTTGCAAACCAAGTTCTAGCTCCAAATCCAAAGAGAAGCTATTGGTAAGCATCATCTTCTTCTTCTCCAACTCATTCTCCTTTCAATTTCAGAAATTCCTAAACCTAACTTTGGAAATGTTCTTCTTTTGATCTTAGATTCAAGCTCATTTGGGTTGTGTTGAAGTGCGGTTGATTCTTCCTTTGCTTTCAAGCTTCTCCTTCCTTATTTTTGTGAAAAGGTGAGATTTTTATCTCACATCTTAGTCTATAATCATCTTCGATTGTTAGGTATGAATTCCTAACACTCAATCATGTGCATTTGATTTGGATTTGGATTGGTGTTGTAAATATTCCAATTTTTGGTATTTTGAAGTCAAATGTTTAAAAATCATAGCTTTGTTGTTTGATCATGCTTTTGGTGATGCATTGAGGAGCATATAGGGCCGGGTAGTCGATTGGCATAAACCCTTAGCGCCGTTGCTCGAACGATTGCAATTTGGTCGAGATTGGCCCTCGTTTAGATAGGTTGGGAAGTGTTGGAAACAGGTTCCGGTCGACCGAACTCAGTAAGCCGGTCGACCGACCTGCTACCAGAACACTTCTCTGTTTCTGGTCCAGTCGATCGAACTTAGAGAGTTCAGTCGACCGACCTGCTCCTGTTTCCCTGTTTTGCCTGTTTATGCTCATTTTGCTTTGCTTTTCCAATCTTTAATTGATTCTTCTTCTCCGATTAGTTGTTGTCACCCTTGTCGACTTTGATAACTTCTATTTTTGGAATTTTTGGGTATTTCCACCCTTGTCGACTTTGCCTCTTTCCCCTTTTTGTGATTTCTAGATTTCTATTGATTGATTTCTAGAATTTGTGTTTCACCAATTTTCGTGATTTACATTGATAAGCTTTATCATTATTTGTGCATTGGTGAATTTGTGTGTCATTAACTTTTGTGATTGGCATTGATATAATTGTCAATATTTATGGTTTGGTGAATAAAAATAAAGAGTATGACATTCTTTTGATCTTTGAGAAGATTCTTGTGATACTGATTAATCTCTAGTTGATTTTCAATTACATACTTATCACAGTATGACATTATGGTTATTATATGTTTTTGTCATATCTCTTATTCTTTAGCATTTCATCTGATATTTATAGTTAGACTGATCCGTTTATTATTTTCTTATTAAATAATACTCGGGTCAGACCGAGATACTACAGGTGCTTCTGGTTAACTTCTCATCTGGGATTATTATCCTGACTTTTGGCTAATTACTTAGATTAGTAGTTTTTGGTTGTATACATTTGAGATATAGACTCATTGATGTATACTTTTTCTTTTGTGTAGCACTTGTAACTATTCTTTTTTTTGTGATATTGTGGATCTTGTTAGACCACTACTCTGATATACACTTCTATGTGTTATATTCATATCTTTTTCCGCCTTTGTGATATGGATATCTGTAACTGATTGGTGTTATTATATTTCTATGTTTGATTCTGAAGAATATATATTGCCACTGTGTAGTAGTTTTAAGTTTGTATCGGTATGTCGGATTCTCTCTTGAAAAGAAAATGCATGTTTTACTATCTGACATATCGGTGCTCGCTCTAAGCAATTACACGGATGGCCGCTCCTCAATAGCCTTATTCTCCATGCTAGTTGACGGCATTACCCCGTAGTGTCCTTGGCTAGCGTGAGTATAGAGGTGGGGCGTCACACTACCATTAACAAGGAATAGAAGAAGAAAAGCTAGGAAGAAGCTAATTCAAATCAAATCTTTTCACATCTCAATCTCCATAATCTCTAAAGCTAAGATGAATAATGTTTACATCTCGTTTTTAATTGTGTTTTCGATATTAATATAAATTCTGAATGTTTTACAACGATTTTCCATGTTTTTGAATGATGGAATCGATATATATATATATATACACTTATTGATGAATTATGGTTATTCATATTGAATTTATTATATGTTTCATGGTGAAAACCTTATAAAATGACATGCAAATCCTTACGAATATCGTCTATTAATGGACTAGCCAATATTTGGTGGAATTTGAAATTTAAATTTGATTCAAATTCAAATTTAAATCTGAATATCGGATGAGTGATTTTTCTTCTTTTTGTTTGTTTTCGAGCATAGTTTTCTGTAAATCTTTTTGATATGTTTATTAAAATTAATGGGAACCTTAAAATAATTATTATATAATATTTTAGAGCATTTTTAACTATGAAATGTATCTGTTCTCTATAATAAGAGAAATTTTCAAATATGGTTTTCAAATTGATTTCGGAAATTGGTTTTAAAAGCTTGTTTTCCAAAGTAAATTATTTTAAATATAAAATACACATTTTTTCACTATTCAAATGTATGAGAAAGAGAATTAAATGATTTTGTAAAACACATGGCATGGGACATATGCGTTTACTATTTTGGTTAATTGCGGACTTGTACGATCGAAGCTATTTGAAGTTATCAATTCTGAGTCATTTTTCCATTTTATGGCGTATTATGAATTTTATAATTCCTATTTATAGGAGATGGCCAATATTTGGTTATTTTTATGGTTTTAGATCTCCTATTTTAGGAGTAATGGTCGACAAGAACCATTACAATGTTTTTATACTTGTCGATGATATGAGGCAAGTTTTGAGTTTGTGATTTCCTATTTGAGATTTATGGTTCATGAGGGATAATCATGAAGTTTATTTATACTTGTCGATGAGATGAGACAAGTCATGAGTTTTCTAATATGACATTGGCTAGCGGTTAGTAAACTGTTTTGTGAGAACGTGTGATACGAGATGCACGTTACCACTTTTCGGGTTCCGAGCGAAGAGTTTGTGACACATTATGGGTTATGCCAGTACTAGAGCTGTTGGGCTCAAATTAGGCTGTTGGATCCTATCTTTATCGAGCTGTTGGGCTCATCCTGAGTTTATGTGACTTCGATCGTCTAGGATAGGTACCTATAATTTGTACAGTACTGGACCAGATTTTTGCACATGCATAATTTGGGATTTGAGCTATTGGATTCTTATTTGGCTGTTGGGTCCATCCTTTTTATTGGGCTATTGGATCCATTCTTTCATTGGGCTGTTGGGTCCATACATGAGATTTGAGTTTGATGTCTTTGGCGTTTTATATGAGATTTATAATCTCCTTCTTAGATATATATATATATATATATATATATATATATATATATATTGATGAGTTTGCCATTTGTGTACTTTGATATTTGAGATCACTCTATTTTGAGTTTATATTCGTGTTTGCCATTTATGGCATTTCTTGAGTTTTGAACTTGAGACTTTTTTTTGGAAATATGGTTCCTTGAAACCATTATAGATGTTTTGGGATGTCGCAGATGATATGAGGCATTTGTATATTTGAGTGTTATTATTTGAGCTACCTCTATTGAGATCTTTTTATACTTAAGTGGCATTGGTCCACTTTGGTCATGGGTGTATGTTCTTTCTATTGCTTCTTCTCATTTGAGAAGAATTATCACCTTGTATTATATGCTTCATATTATCATCTATTCTTCTTAACTGATTGTTTTAGCTAGACTAACCCGTGTATTTTATACCCGGGTCAGACCGAGTTGTTTTAGGTTAGCTACCAGTTATGGGTCTTAGCTTTGATGCATCTGCTTGGATATCATCCTAGCACTTTTGTACGGTTTATAATTCTTTCCGCTTGACTCTGATGTGTATTTTGATTAGATGTATATAATGTGGTCTCTGAATCACTTTTGCATATCATTTTGTATGATGCTGGACGTATCAGTGTATATATATATATATATATATATATATATATATATATATATATATATATATATATATGACGTTTACTGTTCTGTGATGTGATATACATTATGTTATTGTATTTTGTTCTGATGGATCCATTACCCACCTATAGTTTTGTATTCGGCATTTATTGGATTTGTCGATCCACGAGAGACAGAAAAAAATATAGAGCATTTATCGATGTATTCAGTAGATGTTTAAGACAAGATTATAGATGGTTTCTCCTAACCATCCCTATTCTCCACATTAGCTGATAGAATTACCTAGTAATTCTTTTTATTAATGTGGATCTCGGGGTGGGGCACCTTGGTTTCGACATGGTTAAGAAGACTTCGGAGAAGGCTAGTTTGATTAGGAGAAAATTCGTATCTCATATCCACATTTCTTTGATAATAAGTTTTCGAATTTCCCATTTCCATCTTTAATTTTGAATAGGTTCTTTCCTTTATTATCCTTTGGGAGGGTAGAACTTAGGATTTAACCTATGGATGGTTGGATTTGATGTAAACATGTTATAGAACATGTTATGTGTGATGTTTGCTAGTGATTGCAAGTGTTAGCTAGTGGATGCTATGGACGCATATACTTACACTAGGCATTATTATCTCTTAGGGATCAGCCTAACTAGGGCACTAGAGCATATGCATATGCATATGCATGTATGCACATTTTTATTTTAATTTTCATGGTTGCAATAAAAGGATGTTTAATACATGATTGTTGCATTTGGATGATGGTTGTAGCACGCATGTAGAACTGTCGGTTATCATTAGGGAACTTTGCATTCATTTGGATACATAGCACATGCATGACTGCAAAAAAGGAGGTCAACTGAATCACTGGGCCGTCTAATGTTTTGCATTAGTTAGAGACAATGACACTATACTAATTGCATAAGTATCATAAATCGCATTAGAAAAACTTAGGGATAATGGTTGCAATGGATGATGGTCAAGTAGTTGGGTGTAGAACTTGGATAAAAACATTTATTTCATTCTTTTATCCTTAGAGATTTCGGGGATGAAATCCCTTAAGGCGGGAAGAATGTAACAATCCAAAATTTAATCCATAATAACCAATTCATTAATTAATGAAATAATAAAATAACTTTATGAAATTATCTGAATTGGGCCATGCAAGTTGTACCATTGTATCCATGGTAATTTTCTAGTCAATTTCCATATATAGAACATCAAAATCTGAGCTAATATGAGCAAGTTATGAATTAAACAAAGATAAAGAAGAATCGAAAAAAATAAATAAATAAATAATATGGGCTAGGTCGACCGACCGGTCAACTCGCCTCACCTTTTGAACGAATGAAATTTCTTTTCGTTCATTTGAACGTTATACACATCATTTGCATTCTTTTAACCAATCCAGTCCTTCCGTTCTTGCATCCGATGACTCCTATTCAGCCTATGACGTGGTTGCATCATGTTCAATCCTCAAATCCAATAGTCCGAGATCCTCTTCTACACCTATAAATAAAACCCTAGGCTTAACTACTTCTCGTTCTAGATTTTCTCCGCTTAGGTTCACATTTTCAGGAAGGATTCTAAAAGGAATAATTTTCCAAGGAGAGAATCTTTTTAGTAAAAATATTTTACTACACTCAAGTGGATTCGGGAAGACCAAAAGGGAAGAGCTTAAGACCACAGGCGAGTGATTGTAATTATGTAACGACCCGATATTTTCAACCATTCGCATCCATTATAAGTGTATAGGTAGACATTCATGCCGGAATTGAATTGCTCAAAATACCGCGTTGTTAATAAAATTTTGGCAAATCTCAGAATATGCAGTAAATAAAAATCACAGATCACAGACACAGAGTAATAATAATGCAGCGGAAGTAAAAGAGATAGTAGTTCATGAAGCTACAAAAAAATATAAGATACATCAGAGTTAAATGAGATACAACAGAAGAGTAACAAGATACATCACTGAAACACTGGATACTGAAACAAAATAGAAGGCTGGATCTTCAAGGAAAGCTCCAACTCCGAAGGTGAATCTTGAATGCTAACTCAATCAATCTGACCCGAGCGTAAAGCAAAACACAAAACCCTCGAGTCAGACATAAATACTTATAAACTGTAAATCAACTCAAGTGAACAGTAACAAAATGCATCAGTAACTTAAAGGATGCTTGGGACCGCCCATCCTCTAAGGATCCGTTAAACTATTACAATGTAGTAATATACGCTATATACGGTAGTGTCTAATCAGTAAAGTATAATCATATAGAAAATAGCGTTAAGGGGATGGTGAACCTTAACGCGGTCGGATCTTTAAAACCAAAATCGTAGTGGGCTCGATATAAGGATATGACACGGCACGCGAGGCAATGCCAGCGTGGATACACCGTTTGCACTCCCGGACCGGTGGTGACGGCAAGCCAGCAGCTTCCGCCCACCTTGAACAATACCCCCGAATCAAAGTGGCGCCACCAAATCGAATCACAAAAGTAATAGAATAGTTTCCGATGGAGCATGCTTGATGAAAGGGTGCGACCCTTTGTGCAGCCCGGTATAGCTCCTGTTTTAGTCATATATGCCAACTCACAGGAGTTGGGTCCACGTAACATACCTCGAGAACGTCGCCACCATCCTACTTCATTCTGGAATCTCCACCGCGTACACAGTTGTTGAAGTGGTTTTCGGTATTGTCCGGCTATAAGACAATATCCGATACCGGTCTCTTTAACAACCAATCGTTATTATAACCCATGGATATTTATTTCAAATAATTTATACTTTCAAGACCAAAATATCATACTCATTTCAAAACAATATCACAATTGTATCATTTCCATTTCAAAAATAATTCAATATTATATCATTCAAATAAAACCCAAATTTTCAAATCATTGAATAATTTCTTTAAATTTATTAAACTTGAAATATTCCTTTAAATTATCATAGCATTTTGGAAATGTTACCTTAAGGAATCATAGCATTTTTGGAATGTACTACTTTCCACTTTACATTGTATATAATCAAAGTATTGATAAGCTTAAAATTTTAACATGTCAATTTATCATAGCCTTATACTTAAATAAACTTTCTTACTGTAATATACAATTTAAACCGAAATTCTTATGTTAAGTTAAAAGCACCTTATTAACTTACATTATTATTACAATAAAGAAACTTTATTATTTTAATCATTTAAAGTATGACATTCACATAAATTAAAACTTGCTTATCAAATGTATGTTATCAACTTACATTTTATTATTACAGTAAGTAACATTTATCATTTTAATCAATTTAAAATACACCATTACATTGATTAAAATCTACGTGTCAAATGTAAGTTTTAAATTTTATATTCCTATTACAATAATGAACATTTATTAATTAAATCATTACCACACTACTTAAAACTTTACATGTTTCTTTCTTAATTAAAACTTTACATGTTCTCTCATTAATTAGGACTTTACACGTTTCTTTCATAAATTATGTGACGACCCGGAATTTTTAAGCAATTTAAAATTGGAATATTTAATTGATTTTAAATATTCAATAGAGCAGTTTAACTTGAATTACGAATATCACAATTTATTCGATAATTTAATTATTGAATTAAATAATTCGAAGCTGGGAAATTTTTTGAATCTAGAGTTTTAAGCTGATTAAAAATAATTTGAAGACTTGTAGAATTTATATAGATAACACTGAAGACAATAGAAGCGTTAAAATTAAAATCAATAGTGATTTGTTCAGTTTTGAAATTTTAGCGTTTTAATTTGAATTTAAAATAGCCTTCCAAGGCACAGTCTCGGAATTTGACGAAATCAGTTCCATTGGGTCCGTAATATTGAATTATTATCGGATTTCAAATTTCGTATTAATCGGAGTTAGTATGTGAGTGTACGATTTATAAACGCGCTGAATATTTAATTGATAATAATCTAATTAATCAAGCTTCTCATGTACGCCATCCTTATCCATCCCTAACATGCTACCTCTGCTGTACGAAGATTCCTTTTTACCTTTACGATCGCGCTGTCCCCCTTTTTCAATTTTTAGGCTCGTCGCCTTCGTCCTTTTCAGCTTTATTTTTTTTTATAAAAATAAAAAAAACCGGCCGTAGCCTTCATCTTCATCAGTATAAATGAAAAGGGAAAGAGGGGGAAGGGCATCACTCAGTATTCTCGTCGCCTTCGTTTAAAAAAAGGGGGGGGGGTTTATCGCACGATCTAAATCGCGACATCCTCTCTCATCTCAGTTCAAAATTCATGAAACCGAATTCGTTTGAGTTTAAAAAAGAAAAAAAATCAAATGAAATATAATCAAAAGCTTGTTTCTTTGGGTTTTGGGGTGCGACACCTTCTTACAGCGCACGATAATTGTTCAAGGAAGGCGAAGGTTTGTGGTGATAGCTAGGGTTGGATTTTGGGTGGATTGTGATTCTCGATTTGGAGGACGGAGGAGGTGGTTGAATTTGTGGTAGAAAGAGGATCCGAGGGTGAAGTTTTTGGAAGCTTCGATCATCAGTTTGGAAGTGCGACATTCGTGTCATATGCAAACTGTCTGTTGTCGCTTTTTCATGGGTTGCGCAGGCAGGGAATAGACGAGGACGAGTTGAGGCATCGGCTAGGCGATCGTTGCCGGAATTTGTCGTCGTTGGTGATACTGGGCTATGGCAGAGTAGCAAGCGTGTTTCAGGTAATTTTTGCAGTGAGGTAATAATTTAAATTGAATGAATAAAGGTTACATATATATGTTGAGAGAGGGAGAAGTAATTTAGAAAAATCAGATTTTTACAGTAAAGTATAAACATCTCTGTCAAATTTAATACATATTTAGAGTTTTAAAGAATATATATATATATATATATATATATAGCCTTACCTTTGATTTACAGTAAGTCATATTTGATATTTAATTTTCAGTTTAAAGGATTATACATATAAACACATACCTATATTAATTTAAATATGCCCAGAATAAACAGAAATAGGTATATATAATTTTTTTGATAAAGATAAGGATTTGAAAATTTGTCATCGAGTTATTTGAGATTTGATTTTAAAATGTATATAGGTCATTTTAGTGTAAGTAATTTCAAAGAAGTAAATAAATAAATATATAATGGAATTGGGGATTAAATTGTTTAATTAACCTATAAAATTTATTTTTGGTTACTAAAATTGTTTAAGAAAAAAAAAATTAGTTTAAATTACACTATTAAATGTGAATAGACTGTTCGGTTAGCTTAAATATTAAGAAAAACATCTAATGATTATACAAGGTCTGAAAATTGTGGAAAACAAGTCGAGATGGGATGGGTTGCAAAACGGAAACCAAAGGTGAGTTAATCTCACTCAGTTAGATTTAAATTTAAATGATTAAATTTAAATAATTGTTTGAATGGTTGAATTGTTTGATGTGCTATTGTATGCTATATTTGGGAATTTATGCATTATATTGTGCTAACGATTGTGGATGCAGGAAAAACCAGGTTGGAGGGATCCAATTGGATCCCTCAATATTTATTTAAATTATTTAAAAACACTCTGTTGTAATTTATTTGATATCCTATGATGATCTTTATTGGAATATTGGATGCCATGGTTAGATTGGATATAATTGGGTTTGATGAATATCCAAAAATATATAAATTGGATTTGGTAAGATAATAAAAGAAGTGAAATTGTAAGTGAAATAATTATAGAAATTTGAATATATTTTTAAATGAATTTGGAAAAATAAAGTGACTTTAAAATTCTACTAAATAGATCTTGGTATAGAATGGAAATTTGAATAATCAAGGAGTTAATGAATTTTAATCTTCAATGATATTAATTAAAAAAATAAAACATTTATTTAAAATTTAAGATTTAAAATTTCTGAGAAAAAAATAAAGAAGAAGTTGGGAAATGCTGAAATTTGTATATTTCGGTTAAAAAGATTTAAAATCAAATAGGAAAGAATAACAATAATAATTAAGTGCATAACTAATGAAATTTGAAATGAATTGAGTAATTTAAGAAAACTTATTTCAAATGGAATAAATTGGGAATCAATTTGGAGAATTGCTTTACGTGATTGAAGTTGGAATTCTCCTTGGATAACTAAGTACGTTTTCAAGTAAATTTTTAAATATAAGTTAACAGTTTTACAATTGTTTTAAAAGGTATGTTTTGAAAAATTTATTATTTCTAATATTTAAATTTTAAAGCAAGTATTTTCTCAAATCTATTATAGTAGTAATTATTTAAAAAGTGACTTAGTATTTTGTTTCTAAAGTGGAAATCTAGTTTTATATTTTATTAAGTAACTTTATTTTCAAATATTCATATAAGATGTATTTTTAACAAATTATTAAAGTAGTTTTAATTTAAATGTTTTAAAGGTATATATATATATTTCAAAGTAAAGTGTTTAAAATTATTTTTAAATCTAGTTTTGTGCTTGGTGATTTCAGAGGAGATATAAAAATATTTGGGAAAGTTGATTCTGAAAAGAATGATGGTTTTGAAACTGTTTTCAAAGGATTGAAAATAGAAATATATCTTGTGAAGATATTTTTGAGATTAATAAATAATTTAGAAGATTATTTATTGGTTGATGGATGTCTGTGAACATAAAGTGATAGTTAAATAACCGACTATCAATATTGGACAAATGCGTTGATCGTTTCGAAGAGACCGAGATCGAGATTAATTTCTCGAAAACCACTTCGATCCGGTTTGTACATTTTCGTGAAAAACGATTTTGGATTCGAAGACGGAGCAGTGAAGTGAAAGGGATAGTCGCTACTAATCCTGAGGATATTTCCAAAATGGATGTAGTAGGAATAGTGCCTTCGGTTCCGTTCGAACCCGGGACGGACTTGTATGGACAAATGCTTGCGAAAACATCGTCAGGTGGACGATGGGCATTCTAAGGGACATTGTTCTTTATAAAGGTAACGCTTAGCCTCAAGCCTCATCAAATGGGAATGATTGAAAATCAGGGGTTGTGCAGCAAGGCTAGGTGGGTAGCACCCAAGCAGGGTGAGGTCATTCCAGTCTAGATGTCCCTTTTTATTTTTCGGCTTAGTGGTGCGGTTGCTGATCCCAACCGCGGGGTGATCTCACTCAGGACTGTCCAGTAAGGGATGGTTCCGGCCTTGTGTTGCAGGGGATGAAGGGAGTAATCCTCGGTACGGTGATCTAGGCCCCGTACTGTGACAGGTGGTACCCCAGTGCCTAGTCATTGATGGAAATCCATTTTTCCTACGAGCCTTGTACGAGTTTTGTTTGTATTACCCACTTTTGTGGCTAGTAGCTGGAATTTAATAATGTAACAATTTCGGCTATTTTATAAGTACTTGTATATAGACCCTATTATAATATCAGAGGATTTCTATAAAAAGTGTTTTAGCTATCGTAAGGTAAAAACACGACATGTTTGTTTGTGGCATGGTCTTACGAGATGCTTTTATTTTCAAAGGATTTTTGAAACTTTAATAATCAATTGGGTGTGATTTGTCACGCTGGTATTCCAGACTGACTCGGGTGTTGTTTAACTGTAATGCTCCGGTCAGACCGAGTATTATAGGATACAGGATATGATGCTGTGGAGCTCAGGGGACGAGCTGGATGACGATACGTATTCTCGTACTTGTATATATATTTCCGCTGTGTTGAGTTGTTGTGTATCCATTTGTATGAGATTTATGTTGAGATGTGATTGATGTACTCTGACGATGTAATATAAACAGAGATATTTGTTTTTGAGTAAAGATTATTTATTATCTATTATATTTTATTCCGCTGCGATGGTTAGATTCTGCCGTTGTTTTCTATTTTCTTCTTCTACCTCTTCTTCTTTAACCTAAAATGGTTCGTATTTCCGTACAACTTGAGTTGATTGTTATAGAATAGTGTGAACTCAAGGGGTACGGAACTGCAGGTCGTTTCACTTGGTATCAGAGCTTAGGTTGGGGATAACCTTGGCTCTGGTGGGAATTACTCATTTAAATTAGAGTCTATAGTACTCTAGAATGAGTTTGAGCGTATTAATAGATATGAGTGCGTATTTGTTAGTGAACATAAATTGTTTTAATATTGCGTTGATTGATTTATTGAGTGTTATATGAACCTTCATCGACACAGTCTGCGCAACTATATCGAAGGGGTTTCTAAACACTTGAATAAAGCAATCGACACGGTATTGTTTTAAATATGGGTAGATGAAATAATTTTACCCAAAATATATTTTGATATAAAGAAAAGTTTTTGAAAACTATTTAGCTAATATATGGTTGCTTGGATGTTAGAAATAATGATATTAAAGTATTATCATTGTTAAGTGAAATTTTAACTAGAAATTGAAATATAATTACAAATTTAAGGGATGAATTCATTATAGAATGAAATTTATAAATATGAATTATAGATGTAAATTATAAATTGAAATATAGTTAATTGGGAATTTGTATAAGCATAAACTATACAAATGCATTTTAGTTAAAATTTGAATTAAAATAGAATTTGAAAACTTTAAAACCCTGGAGATTTTGGAAGTATTTTGGAGGTAGATAGTATTATTGTTGTTTTTGGGTTATTTCCGAAAGAAAATTTGTTTAAAATGGATTTTGGAAGGGGGATAGCGTTGAATTCACTTCAGTCACTGGAAAATAACTTCGGTGATGACTGCAGCATCATCGATGTTCATTTTCGAGTTTCTAAGTGATGGATTGCTGCCAAATTTATTGGTTCAGGAAAAACGAGTTGTTTTTGAAAATTTCAAAGGAAATTTGTTGGAAATAAAACCAGGATTGGTTTAACTTTTGAGAAATGTGATTTGAGATGTTGAAGATTTCAAAATGTTTTGAACCAATAACCGGGTGTTTGAAAATCCTAATGAGATAGGTTGTGGGCTTATAATTTGAGATGATTTTAAATCATGAAGGAAATATAAGCTTTGAATAATGGAATTTAGATTTAAAAGGCTAAAATGAGGTTAACATGGATTGGAGAACAAAAATTTAACTGGATTGAAAATTAATTTAAATCGGCTGGAATAATATCCAGTTGTATTCGAATCAAGTTGGAATCAAATTGAGTTAAATGAAACTGAGTTAAAATTAAATTGAATTGGAATAAAAATTCAATTGAATTAATGAATGGAATTAAATTCTTACCTGGATAAATGAAAAGTAAATTGAGTAAGAAATGGGAATTTAAATAAATAAATCAGAATAACTTATAAGAGGAAAAAATAATCCATAGAAATAAATATATGCTTGGCTATAAATAAATAGAGGGCTTGAGTTAAAAATAAAAGATGAATACATTCAAGCCTGGAATGAATGGAATTGTGTAAATAATATGTTGTGACTTATAAAATTGGAAATGGAATATAAAATCCAAAATGAATATTGTTTGATGAATTGGGAAATAGAATAAAAATCCAAACTTGTATTATAAAATAATTTTGAACTTAAGAAAATTTAAATGAAGAGATTTTAAGATTAAAATCAAGTTTTGGGTCATAAGTTGGGGAAAGACCATTTAGATAATAATTAGATAATGAAATATGTAATGAGAACCCAATGCAGTTAAATAAAAGCTGAATTGCGAGATAATAAGGAAGATTGGAAATAAAACTCAAGTTATAAAATTTAATTCGATTCAAATTGTTGATGAAGTAGATGAGATTGAATTGTGAGTTCATAAAAGTGATTGAGTTATTAATTAAAATTTAACGTGAAGTGTTAATAAATTAAATATAATTGAAATGTATTGAATAAGATGAAATAGATTAAAATAGTAATGGTTTGAATGTGCAAATAAAAATCCAAATATGTAGAAATAAATTGAAATGACCTTGTAAATTTATTTAAGTGAACTGAGAATGGATCGAACTTGGAAATTTGAAATTTATAATAACAAATCAAATAAATTGTCATTGGATGCAAATGGAAGTAATTAAAATCCTATGAGTTGATAGAAGTAAAATAAATTAATTTTGAAAGCAATTGGATCAAATATGAGATCAGTTTACTTAAAAATAAATTTAAATGTAAGTGATTGAGTTTTAAACCATTCAAATTGATGGAGTTGTATACGAATGGATTGAAAACCTTTCAAATTTGATGAAGATGGTTTATAAACAAGTTGAAACAGTTGAATTAGCATGGAAACTATATAAATTGCTTACGGAAAATGTTTGATGTGCATTTCGTTTAGAATTCATATGTTTTAACCATTGCAAATAAGTGATATGCTGTTAAACTTCATATATATGGCACTTACATGTTTAAATTGAGTAAGTACAGGTACCTGGAAGCCGTGTGGCTGGATATGGTTGTGCTATTTGCTAAAAATAATAAGCTGTTTGCTTAAAATGCTAAATAAGGTACGCCTACGCAATTAAAATAGGAAATATGAACTGTTTTTGGTTTTTACGACCGGGTGGGTCGATGTATATATATTTATCTCTTTTGTCAAATTGCAAAAGCTCCTCCGTACAAAGGAGACTCTGCCAAAAATTTTCAGAAATTTTGGGAGCTAGAAAATTTTTGAAAATTTTGGAGAATTTTTGTTAATAACAAAACGAACTCAAATCGGAGACTAAAATAAATTGGTAAAGGAAACCAACTTAAAATAATGATATGAATTCGTTATTAATGGAAAATAAAGTTTAAAAATTTAGAGTTAAAGAGAAATTTCATATGGGAATTAAAGAATCGATGTGGATAGAAATGGATATAAATTGAAGTGGTAAGACGGAAATAAATAAAGAAACATATAAATGCTTATACTAACTTAAGAAAGAAATGGTGAGTTCTTAATTGGAAGTTGATTTTCAAACATATTCTAAGTTGATATTTGGGGTGGATTAATATTTACATTTCGGAAGGAAGTCGATAAAATGTTTTGGGATATTGTGATTGGATATTAGTACTAAGCAGGATATGCAGGTATTATAAAGAGAAAAGAGAATTGGTTTTTGATTTCAAGAAGATAAATTTGAAATGCTCGACAAAAAGGTATGTATTTAAATTTGGTATGAAATTTGATTGGGATTTGAATTGAGCCACTTGGCCTTTTGTTTTCTTTTTGGATTTGGAGGCCGTAGAGCCATTTTGTAATTGTACCGAGCTAGCCGCGCAGAGGAGACGCGGACAAAATTTTTCGGGAATTTAAGGAGTTAGAAAAATTTTGAGAAAATTTTGATAATTCAAAATTTGATTTTAAATTGAAACCTGAATGGTTGGACAAATAAGATTGTTTGCAAACTAGGGAAAGGTTTGGAAAGTTAATAAGAATGATGATGGTCTTTGTAAAAAATAGTTGGTTGGATGTCGAATTGTTTGGTTTTGAGGATAAGTAAACGAGGATTGGACCGTTCTTCCCAACTAGTAATTTCGGGGACGAAATTCTTTTAAGGGGGAAGGAATGTGACGACCCAGAATTTTTAAGCAATTTAAAATTGGAATATTTAATTGATTTTAAATATTCAATAGAGCAGTTTAACTTGAATTACGAATATCACAATTTATTCGATAATTTAATTATTGAATTAAATAATTCGAAGCTGGGAAATTTTTTGAATCTAGAGTTTTAAGCCGATTAAAAATAATTTGAAGACTTGTAGAATTTATATTGATAACACTGAAGACAATAGAAGCTTTAAAATTAAAATCAATAGTGATTTGTTCAGTTTTGAAATTTTAGCGTTTTAATTTGAATTTAAAATAGCCTTCCAAGGCACAGTCTCGGAATTTGACAAAACCAGTTCCATTGGGTCCGTAATATTGAATTATTATCGGATTTCAAATTTCATATTAATCGGAGTTAGTATGTGAGTGTACGATTTATAAACACGCTGAATATTTAATTGATAATAATCTAATTAATCAAGCTTCTCGTGTACGCCATCCTTATCCATCCCTAACACGCTACCTCTGCTGTACGAAGATTCCTTTTTACCTTTACGATCGCGCTGTCCCCCTTTTTCAATTTTTAGGCTCGTCGCCTTCATCCTTTTCAGCTTTATTTTTTTTATAAAAATAAAAAAAAACCGGCCGTAGCCTTCATCTTCATCAGTATAAATGAAAAGGGAAAGAGGGGGAAGGGCGTTACTCAGTATTCTCGTCGCCTTCGTTTAAAAGAAAAAGGGGGTTTATCGCACGATCTAAATCGCGACATCCTCTCTCATCTCAGTTCAAAATTCATGAAACCGAATTCGTTTGAGTTTAAAAAAGAAAAAAAAAAATCAAATGAAATATAATCAAAAGCTTGTTTCTTTGGGTTTTGGGGAGCGACACCTTCTTACAGCGCACGATAATTGTTCAAGGAAGGCGAAGGTTTGTGGTGATAGCTAGGGTTGGATTTTGGGTGGATTGTGATTCTCGATTTGGAGGACGGAGGAGGTGGTTGAATTTGTGGTAGAAAGAGGATCCGAGGGTGAAGTTTTTGGAAGCTTCGATCATCAGTTTGGAAGTGCGACATTCGTGTCATATGCAAACTGTCTGTTGTCGCTTTTTCATGGGTTGCGCAGGCAGGGAATAGACGAGGACGAGTTGAGGCATCGGCTAGGCGATCGTTGCCGGAATTTGTCGTCGTTGGTGATACTGGGCTATGGCAGAGTAGCAAGCGTGTTTCAGGTAATTTTTGCAGTGAGGTAATAATTTAAATTGAATGAATAAAGGTTACATATATATGTTGAGAGAGGGAGAAGTAATTTAGAAAAATCAGATTTTTACAGTAAAGTATAAACATCTCTGTCAAATTTAATACATATTTAGAGTTTTAAAGAATATATATATATATATATATAGCCTTACCTTTGATTTGCAGTAAGTCATATTTGATATTTAATTTTCAGTTTAAAGGATTATACATATAAACACATACCTATATTAATTTAAATATGCCCAGAATAAACAGAAATAGGTATATATAAAAAGTTTTGACAAAGATAAGGATTTGAAAATTTGTCATCGAGTTATTTGAGATTTGATTTTAAAATGTATATAGGTCATTTAAGTGTAAGTAATTTCAAAGAAGTAAATAAAGAAATATATAATGGAATTGGGGATTAAATTGTTTAATTAACCTATAAAATTTATTTTTGGTTACTAAAATTGTTTAAGAAAAAATAAAATAGTTAAAATTACACTATTAAATGTGAATAGACTGTTCGGTTAGCTTAAATATTAATAAAAACATCTAATGATTATACAAGGTCTGAAAATTGTGGAAAACAAGTCGATATGGGATGGGTTGCAAAACGGAAACCAAAGGTGAGTTAATCTCACTCAGTTAGATTTAAATTTAAATGATTAAATTTAAATAATTGTTTGAATGGTTGAATTGTTTGATGTGCTATTGTATGCTATATTTGGGAATATATGCATTATATTGTGCTAACGATTGTGGATGCAGGAAAAACCAGGTTGGAGGGATCCAACTGGATCCCTCAATATTTATTTAAATTATTTAAAAACCCTCTGTTGTAATTTATTTGATATCCTATGATGATCTTTATTGGAATATTGAATGCAATGGTTAGATTGGATATAATTGGGTTTGATGAATTTCCAAAAATATATAAATTGAATTTAGTAAGATAATAAAAGAAGTGAAATTGTAAGTGAAATAATTATAGAAATTTGAATATATTTTTAAATAAATTTGGAAAAATAAAGTGACTTTAAAATTCTACTAAATAGATCTTGGTATAGAATGGAAATTTGAATAATCAAGGAGTTAATGAATTTTAATCTTCAATGATATTAATTAAAAAAATAAAACATCTCGTAAAATATACAAACATCCACTTTATTTATTCCCAAATAAACATCTTCAAGGATTTTTGAAACTTTAAAATCTCGATCCCAGTCTCTTCGAAACGATCAACGCAGTTGGCCAATATTGATAGTCGGTTATTTAACTATCAATTAATATTCACAAACATCCATCACACAATAAATAATTTTCCAAATTATTTATTTGTTTCAAAATATCTTCGCAAGATATATTTTCACCTTTCAAAGCCCATTGAAAGCAGTTTCAAATTTATCTTCCTTTTTCAGAATAAACTTTCCCAAATATTTTCTATATCCACTGAAATCACCAAGTACAAAACTAGAATTTAACAAAATTTAAAACACTTTACTTTGAAATATACTTTAAAGCATTTAAAATAAAACTACTTTAATAATTTGTTAAAAATACATACTATATGAATATTTGAAAATAACGTTACTTAATAAAATATAAACTAGATTTTTCACTTTTGAAAACAAAATACTAAGTCACTTTTTAAGTAATTACTACTATAATAGATTTGAGAAAATACTTACTTTTAAATTTAAATGTTAGAATTAATAGATTTTCCAAAACATACTTTTTTTTTACAACTTTAAAACCTTTAATTTATATTTTAAAATTTATTTTAAAAACGTACTTGGTTATCCAGTTAGAATTTCAAATCTCAATCACTTAAATCAATTTCCTAAATTGATTTCCAATTTATTTTATTTGAAATAAATTCTTTTACTTATCAGTTCGTTTCCAAATTCAGGAGTTATGGTCTTTATTATTATTATTTTATTTCTTATTTACTCTTTCAATAATCCAAATTTTAAATTCTAAATAAATGTTTGTTTTTTTAATTAATCATACTGCATTTTAAAATTCATTAACTTTCCGTTTATTCAAATTTTCCTTTCCATTCTCAAGATTCATTTATTAGAATTTTAAAGTCACTTTATTTCTTTTCCAAGTTATTCTTAAATTTATTCTATAATTACTTTACTTGCAATTCCACTTTTTTTATTTTCATTTCCAAAATCAAATTTATATTTTGGTAATTCATTATACCCAATTATATCAACCAAGCCATAGCATTCAATACTTTCACATAATTCATTATAGAATATCAAACAATCAGAACAGAGAATATAAAATAATTTAAATAAAAGTTGAGGGGTCCAGTTGGATCCCTCCAACCTATTTTCCCTGCATCCATAAATGTTAGCACAATATAATATGCCAATTTCAAAATATCATACTATATCACATCAATCAATTCAGCCATTCAAACAATTATTTAAATTTAATCATTTAAATTTAAATTTAACTGAGTGAGATTAACTCACCTTTGCTTTTCGTTTTGCAATCCATTTCCATCTCAAATATTACTTTCCAATTTTGAACCTAGTATAAATATTTATATGGATTTGTTAATATTTGAAATAAGTCAGGCAACCAATTACCATTTAAAATTTTTATATACTAATGTTTTAGTTTTAAACAAATTTTCTTCTTTTGTAAATTATTTCCTAGTGACTAAAACAAGTGAATAAGTTTTATTAACAAATTAACCTTCACAATTTGAAATTAAAAATTAAACAGGTAGATAAAAGAAAACATAGATTTATCGATTTCATTTAAAACCATATTTATAGATTTTGAAGAGAAAAATCAAATTTTATATAAGTTTCAATCATTTAAAATTCCTCTTTTCAAACGTCTATATACAACAGTTCCTGTATATTTTCTTCAACCTTTATCTATAAATATATAATTTCTGTTTATCTACCTATTTATTTCCCTTTGAACTAAAACAGAAATGTTATAACTTACTGTAAAAACTTCCCATCCTTTTCACAAAATCATATCTATTTAATTAAATAACTGTTTTTAAAATCTAATTTGCCTAAATAATAATTTTAATATTATACCAATCCCTATATAATCCTAAAGCTATAAGAAAATTTCTGTTTGAACCTTTTCCTTTACTACATATATTTACTTAAATAATAACTCTACATAAATTTAAAAACAAGGTCATATAAATTCTTATATTTTCCAAATCATATATATAAATTTCCACAGCGTATATATATATATATATATATATATATATATATATATATTTTAATTTGAAAGAAAAACAACCTGCAGATACCTCAGTGCCCAGAAACACCGCACTACCCAATCGACGTCACCGACCCTCGTGCACGCCCAAACCATCAAGCCCTAGCTCACCCTCTTCGAGAAACTTCCCCTGTTCGAACACGAAGCCGAACCCTACCGCAGCCCATGAAACCGACCACGCCTTCCAGTCCTCGCTATCATCTCTTCGTCGCCGCTCCATCGCGAGTGACTCCGCCTTGAACGAAGACGTGGGCCTCACTGGATCGACCCACGCAAGTAATCGCGATCGAACTTCGAGCTCGATTCGAATTGAACAAGATTTGGATTCTGAAGGGAGGAAGGGCGTGCGATACTGATTTGAGCTTGACTGGAGATTTAAAGTGAGAGGGAGGGGAGAAGAGAAAACTATAATTATTTCGAATATTGGAGGAGGAGAGGCGGCCATTAATTTGTACACGAACTGTC
Organism: Allium cepa; assembly: GCA_030765085.1. NCBI lineage: Eukaryota > Viridiplantae > Streptophyta > Magnoliopsida > Asparagales > Amaryllidaceae > Allium > Allium cepa. The sequence continues at coordinate 184,163,629 of CM060940.1, forward strand.
TTGTTTTTTTTTTTAAGACGAAGGGCTTTGATAAAAAGTGATGAACGATGGTGTATACTGGAAGATAAGGAAAGCGTGCTGAGGAATGGATAAGGATGGCGTATAGAGGAAGCTTAATTAATTAAATTTCGTTAGATTATTATCAATTAAATTCTCAACGCGCTTACATATCGTACACCCACACACTAACTCTAAAAATTACGAAAATTGAAATCTGATAATAATTCAATATTACGGACCCAATGGAACTGGTTTCGTCGAATTCCGAGACTGTGCCTCGGAAGGCTATTTTTCAATTCAATTTAAACGATGAAATTTCAAAGCTGAATAAATCACTATTAAATTTAATTTTACAACTTCTATTATCTTCAATATTATCAATATAAATTTTATAAGCCTTCTAATTATTTTTAACAGGCTTAAAATTCCAGATTCAATAATCTACCCAAATTCCGATAATTAAATTCGACAATTAATTATCAAATAAATACCGATATTTGAAATTAAAGTTAATAATTAACTTTTGAATAATTAAAATTAATTAAATATTCTCATTTCAAATACTCAAAACTTCCGGGTCGTCACATTCCTCCCCCCTTAAAATAATTTCGTCCCTGAAATTACTAGTTAGGAAGAATGGTCCAATACCCGTTTACCTTTTTTTCCTGAAAACAAACGGTTTTTAACAATTCAACATCTTACCAACTATCTTCTTATAAAAGACCCATTATTATTCTTATTAACATTCCAACCTCTCCCTAGTTTGCAAACAATCCTATTTGCTCAATCATTCAGGTTTTAGTCTTAAAACCAGTTTTGAATTATCAAAATTTTCTCAAAACTTTTCTAACTCTCTAAATTTCCGAAAAATTTCGCTAGCGTCTCCTTTGCACGGCTAGCTCGGTACTACTACAAAAATGGCTCTACGGCCTCCCAAATCTCAAAAGAAAACAAAAGGCCAAGTGGCTTGATCAAAAACCCAATCCAATTTCATACAGAGATTAAACACATACCTTTTTGTCGAGCATTTCAAATTTATCTTTCTGAAATCAAAATCAACTTTCTTTTCCCTTTTTCATGCCTGCGTATCCTTCATAACAATAATATCCAATCACAATATCCCAAAACATTTTATCGACTTCCTTGCAAACGTCAATACTTATCCATTCAAATATTAACTTAGAATATATTTATAATATCAATTTCCAATTTGAGAATTCACCATTCCTTTCTTAAGTTAGTATAAGTATTTTACATGTTTCTTATATTCCCTTTTCACCTTACCACTTAAGTTTATATCTATTTCTATTCAATTTAGTTTTCACATTCCATATGAATTTTATTTATTTTCAACTTTGAACATTTAATTTTATCTTCCATTTATAACTAATTTATGTCATTATTTTAATTAGCTTCATCTACTAATTTATTTCAATTTTCAGTTTGTAATTGTTTTATCGTTAATAAAATTTTTCAAAACTTTTCTAACTCCCAAAATTTCCGGAAAATTTTGGCAGAGTCCCCTTTGTACGGAGGAGCTTTTGCAATTTGACAAAAGAAATAAATATATATACATCGATCCACACGGTCGGAAAAACAAAAACAGTTCATATATCCTATTTTTATTGCGTAGGCGTACCTTATTTAGCATTTTAAGCAAGCAGCTTATTATTCTTGGCAAATAGCACTACCAAATCCAGCCAAACGGCTTCCCTGAACCTGTACTTACTCAATTTAAACATGTAAGTGCCAAAATATGAAGTTTATTAATATTCCACTCTTTTTAAACAACTACAACACATAAATATTAAAAAAGATGTAACTAACAATGTTTATAAGTAACTATCTTAAAAATTCAGGGTCGTCACATTTGGTATCAGAGCCAGGTTAACTACCCGCAAATCCATACCCCTTGAGTCAACACTATCCTACCTAAATCAACTCAAGTTGTACAGAAATACGAACCATTTGGGTTAAAGAAGAAGAGGTAGAAGAAGAGAATAGGAAACAACAACAGAATCTAACCATCGCAGCAGAATAAAATATAATAAGTAAATATCTTTACTCAAAATTAAATATATCTGTTTACATATGTTACATCATCAGAGTACATCGATCTCAGCTCACATCAATAACATACAATGGATACATAACAACTCAACACAGCGGAAAAATATATATAAGTACGAGAGTACGTATCGTCATCCAGCTCGTCTCCTGAGCACCACAGCATTTCCAGTATTCTACAGTACTCGGTCTGACCCGAGCATTATAGTTAAATAACACCCGAGTCAGTCTGGAATACCAGCGTGAGAAAATCACACCCAATTTATTATTAAAGTTTCAAAAATCCTTTGAAAACAAAAGCATCTCGTAAGACCACGCCACGAATAAACATGTCGGGTTTTTACCTTACGATAGCTAAAACGATTTTATAGAAATCCTCTGATATTATAATAGGGTCTATATACAAGTACTTATAAAATAGCCGAAATTGTTACATTATTAAATTCCAGCTACTAGCCACAGAGTGGGTAATACAAACAAAACTCGTACAAGGCTCGTAGGGAGAATGGATTTCCAACCAATGACTAGGCACTGGGGTACCACCTGTCACAGTACGGGGCCTAGATCACCGTACCGAGGATTACTCCCTTCATCCCCTGCAACACAAGGCCGGAACCATCCCTTACTGGACAGTCCCGAGTGAGATCACCCCGCCGTTGGGATCAACAACCGCCCACTAAGCCGAAAAATAAAAAGGGACATCTAGACTGGAATGACCTCACCCTGCTTGGGTGCTACCCACCTAGCCTTGCTGCATATCCCCTGATTTTCAGTCATTCCCGGTTGATGAGGCTTGAGGCTAAGCGTTACCTTTAGAACGTTTCACTTAGAATGCCCATCGCCCACCTGACGATGCTTCGCAAGCATTCATCCATACAAGTCCGTCCCGGGTTCGAACGGAACCGAAGGCACTATTCCTACTACATCCATTTTGGAAATATCCTCAGGATTAGTAGCGACTAGCCCTTGCACTTCACTGCTCCATCTTCGACTCCGAACACGTTTTTCGCACGAAACGTACAAACCGGATCGAAGTGGTTTTCGAGAAATAAATCTCGATCCCGGTCTCTTCGAAACGATCAACGCAGTTGGCCAATATTGATAGTCGGTTATTTAACTATCAATTAACATTCATAAACATCCATCAAACAATAATTTTCCAAATTATTTATTTATCTCAAAATACCCTCAAAGATATATTTCTATTTTCAATCCTTTGAAAACAGTTTTCAAAATCATCTTTCCTTTCAGGATAATCTTTCCCGAATATTTACTATCTCCTCTGAAATCTCCAAGCACAAAAATAGATTTTTGAGAATAATTTAAATACTTTACTTTGAAATATATACTTTTAAAACACTTAGGATAAAACTACTTAATTAATTTGTTAAAAATACACATTATATGAATTTGAGAAAATAAGGTTACTTTAAAATATATAAATCAGGTTTTCACTTTTAAAACAAATACTAAGTCACTTTTAAATAATTAATGCTATAATATATTAAAAGGAAATATTTGCTTTGGAAATTAAATATTTGAAATAATAATTTTTTCAAAACATGCCTTTTAAACATTTTTAAAACTATTAACTTATATTTAAAAACTTACTTTGAAAACGTGCTTGGTTATTCAGAAAGAAATTCCCAATCTCAATCACTTAAATCAATTTTCCAAGTTGATTCCCAATTCATTTCATTTAAAATAAATTTCTTTACTTATCAGCAAACTTCATTAATTATGGACTTTATTATATATTTCAATTTGATTTTTAACTCCTTTAGCTGAAATATACTAATCTCAGGTTATTCCCAATTTCTTCTTTATTCTTCTTAAATAATTCCAATCCTCAATTTAAAATAAATGTTTGTTCCTTTAAACAATAACAATGAAATTTAGTTCCATGAGCTCTCTGTTTATTTAAATTTCCTTCCCATACACAAGACTTATTTATTAGAATTTTAAAGTCACTTTATTTCCTTTCCAATTCATTTCATAATTTATTCAACTTTGCTATAATTATTTTACTTACGCTTCCACTCCTTTATTTTCATTTCCCAACTCAAATTATATATTTAGTAATTAATTATTGCCCGATTTAAAACAATCAAGCCATAGCATTCAATATTCCCACATAATCCATTACAGGATAGCAAATTAGTCAGAGCATCATTCTTCAGTTCGAAACTCAAATAGGAGCCGAACCTTCCTCAAATTGAATCGAATAAATTTCGTTACAAATCCTAGGACCGAGCGTTTTCTTAGTTGTGATGTGAGAATATGCGACGTCGTCGCAAGCAGGCGAACTTGGCTCGGATACGTAGCAGTTCGTGGGTCGATTTTGGAGTGTGGGAGGGTGCGGTTCTCGAAGCAGGTAGAAGGCCTGCTGTGATGTCGAGTCGTTCTCGTAGGCGGCGTAAATCGCGATTTCTGGTAGGGTTTTCGTGATGGGGAGACGTTCTCTCGAGGGGGTCGGCCTCAATTGTTCACGCGTGGTCGATGAGGAGCTCGATTCAGACTCAATCACGTTATGAGGTATTGTTTGTTTTCTAATTTCGATAATGAAATTACAGTAAGTAAATTATTCATTTTTGTTTATATACAGAAATACCTATATATATACAGTTTAAAATATAATAGGTTCTTTTTGAAATATTGTAAGATTTATAAACAGGTAGATATTTAAATATATAGATATATATAGGTTATTCTAGTATATGTAGATATAAAGGAAATTAGGTTAAAAAAAACATTAAACTATTAGATATAATTTGAAGGCCTATAAAATTTATATTCGTATTATTGAGGATAATAGAAGTTGTAAAATTGAACTAAACAGTGGGTTATTCAATTTTAAAATTTATATCGTTTAAATTGAATTTAAAAATAGCCTCCCGAGGCAGAGACTCGGAATTCGATGAAACCAGTTCCATTAGGTCCGTAATATTGAATTATTATCGGATTTCAAATTTGTGGCTTTCGGAAATAACATGTGATCGTACGAGGTATAAACGCTTAGACGATAATTACCAATTTAAATTAAATATTTACTAATAAAACCTTCAGCCGTATTCTTTCACATCTGACCTCTTTGTTGTCGCTATAACCTTCTTTTGCAAGCCACTTTCTGATAGACATCACGTCTTGTTCCCTTTCGTTTACTTTTATCACGCTTCCTCCTCACAACGTAGAGCCATGTCGAACGAAAATAATAATAGATCTCGTTCCTATTTCTATTAGGTATCTCGTCCCCCTTTTCTTCACATACGAACTTTCTTCCCCTTTAAAAAAAATCATCATTCAGTTCGTTTCAAATAAATGGCCGCATCCTCCTATTTTTATTTTCAAATCAAATTGTTAAATCAAAATCGAGTCTTCCTCTGTAATCAAGATCCCTAAATCAGAGAGAGCGGTCGCGTTTGCTTTGTTCGAGGTTTCTCACGTGGGTGCCGCGAGTGCTGGGGGAAGTGCGACTACTCACGCACGTGGAAGGGATGCCGATGAGTTTCTCGAGCCTGTGAGGGAGTGTGTTTATGTTCTCAGTATCGACAGTAGCGACGCTGGGTGATGGGTTCGATGCGATTAGGGTTTTGGTAGCGTACGCACGCGTGCAAGTGGGTTGTGTTGCAACTGAGAAGGGGACGCAATCATGGGAAGGTGGAGGCGATGTCGATGGTGACTCGTGATGTTGTCGGCAGGCTGTGATTTAGCAGTGAGGTATTGCAACTTCTTTTAATTCAAGTATATATATTAGGCAATTTTTAAAATGCATACAGAGAAAGAAATTTGAAAGCCCAATTTTAATTTACAAATATAATTACAGAGAAATTTTACAGTAAAACAAAGTATTGTCCTTGTTAATAAACAACTATATATATATATATATATTAATATAAGGATAAATACAGCAAAGAAGAGAATTGTATATAGATCAGATGTCGGAAAGAAGGAATTTTAAAATGTTTTTGGTATAGGTAAAATTAGATCTTTAATTTCGAATATAGATTATAAAACCTACTATTTAAATTTTTAAAATATGGATTATAATGCTTTACTTGTTCAATCACCTTGTTCAAGTACTTTAATTACAAAAATAATAATAATATTATAATTGGGAAAAGTAATTAGTTCAAATAAACTTGTTAGTTTAAATTAAATGGTGGGTTTAAACTTAAATCATTAGTTAAACTAAATTATTAAATGATTTAATGGTAGTTAATTGTTCAATCGATTCAAGTATTAATAAATGATGTACATATTGGTTCAAGGTCTAAATTTTGAAGAAATCTAGTCGGAATGAGAATGGATTACAAACAAGAAGCAAAAGGTGAGTTAATCTCACTCAGCTGAAATTTAAATTTAAATGGTTAAATTTGAATAATTGCTTGAATGGTTGAATTAATTGATGTGCCTTAGTCTGGTATATTTTGGAATGGATATTATGTTGTGCTAACATCTGTGGATGCAGGGAAACAGGTTGGAGGGATCCAACTGGACCCCTCACATTTATTTAAATTATTCAATATTCTCTGTTGTGATTATTTGATATCCTATGATGAGTTAGATTGGAATATTGAATGTTATGGATTGATTGGATATTCGGTTATAATGAATTCCCAAAATTTATGAATTGGATTGTTGAAAAGAAATTAAACGGAAGTAAATTTGTAAGCGAAATAATTATAGAAAGTTTGAATAAATTTAAGAATGAATTGGAGAAGAAATAATGTGACTTTAAATTTCTAATAAATAAATTGTGAAGTATAGAAAGGAAATTTGAATAAACATGAAGTTATTGAATTACAATCTTCAACGATATTAATTAAAGAACAAAACATTTATTTAAAATGTAAGATTTAAATTTTTGCAAAAAATATATAATAATAAAGAAGAAGTTGGAAAAAGCTGAAATTTGTATATTTCAGTTAAAAGATTTAAAATCAAATGGAAAGGAATAACAATAATAATTAAGTGCATAACTAAATGAAATTTGAAATGAATTGAGTAATTTAAGAAACTTATTTCAAATGGAATAAATTGAAAATCAATTTGGAAAATTGATTTAAATGTTTGAAGCTGTAATTCTCCTGGATCACTAAGTACGCTTTCAAGTAAATTTTAAATATAAGTTAATAGTTTTAAAATTGTTTTTAAAAGGTATGTTTTGAAAAATTTATTATTTCTAATATTTAAATTTTAAGGTAAGTATTTCCTCAAATCTATTATAGTAGTAATTATTTAAAAAGTGACTTAATATTTTGTTTCAAAAGTGTAATTCTAGTTTTATATTTTATTTAGTAACTTTATTTTCAAATATTCATATAAGATGTATTTTTACCAAATTATTAAAAGTGGTTTTAATTTAAATGTTTTTAAAGTATATATTTCAAAGTAAAGTGTTTTAAATTATTTTTAAATCTAGTTTTGTACTTGGTGATTTCAGAGAAGATAGAAAATATTTGGGAAAGTTGATTCTGAAAAGAATGAGGGATTTGAAACTGTTTTCAAAGGATTGGAAATAGAAATATATCTTGTGAAGATATTTTTGGAAATTAATAAATAATTTGGGAAATTATTTATTGGTTGATGGTTGTTTGTGAATATTAATTGATAGTTAAATCACCGACTATCAATATTGGACAAATGCATTGATCGTTTCGAAGAGTCCGGGATCGAGATTAATTTCTCGAAAACCACTTCGATCCGGTTTGTACGTTTCGTGCGGAAAACGTGTTCGGAGTCGAAGATGGAGCAGTGAAGTGCAAGGGCTAGTCGCTACTAATCCTGAGGATATTTCCAAAATGGATGTAGTAGGAATAGTGCCTTCGGTTCCGTTCGAACCCGGGACGGACTTGTATGGATGAATGCTTGCGAAACATCGTCAGGTGGACGATGACATTCTAAGTGAAACGTTCTTAAAAGGTAACGCTTAGCCTCAAGCCTCATCAACCGGGAATGACTGAAAATCAGGGGATATGTAGCAAGGTTAGGTGGGTCATGCCCAAGCAGGACAAGATATTTTCCCTGTCTAGATGTCCTTTTTTATATATTTCGGCTTAGTGGGTGGTTGGTCGCGCCAACCACGGGGTTTATCTTGTTCAGGACTGTTCAGTAAGGAATGGTTCCGGCCTTGTGTTGCAGGGGATGAAGGGAGTAATCCTCGGTATGGTGATCTAGGCCCCGTACTGTGACAGGTGGTATCCTAGTGCCTAGTCATTAGTTGGAAATCCATTTTCCCTACGAGCCTTGTAAGAGTTTTGTTTGTATTACCCACTTTTGTGGGTAGTAGCTGGAATTTAATTAATGTAACAATTTCGGCTATTTTATAAGTATTTGTATATAGACCCTATTATAATATCAGAGGATTTCTATAAAAATTGTTTTAGCTATCGTAAGGTAAAAACCCGACATGTTTATTTGTGGCGTGGTCTTACGAGATGCTTTTGTTTTCAAAGGATTTTTGAAACTTTAAAAATCAACTGGGTGTGATTTTCTCACGCTGGTAATCCAGACTGACTCGGGTGTTATTTAACTATAATGCTCGGGTCAGACCGAGTATTATAGGATACATGATATGATGTTGTGGAGCTCAGGAGACGAGCTGGATGACGATACGTATTCTCGTACTCGTATATATATATATATATATATATATATATATATATATATTTCCGCTGTGTTGAGTTGTTGTGAACCCATTGTATGTTATTGACGTGAGCTATGACTGATGTACTCTGATGATGTAATGTATGTAAACAGATATATTTGATTTTGAGTAAAGATTATTTATTGTCTATTATATTTTATTCCGCTACGATGGTTAGATTCTGTTGTTGTTTTCAATTCTCTTCTTCTACCTCTTCTTCTTAAATCCAAATGGTTCGTATTTCTGTGCAACTTGAGTTGATTGTTGTAGAATAGCGTTAACTCAAGGGGTACGGATTTGCGGGCTGTTACACTTGGTATCAGAGCTTAGGTTGGTGATAATCTTGGCTCTGGTGGGAATTACTCATAAATTAGAGTCCGTGGTACTCTATAATGAGTTTGAGCGTATTAATAGATATGAGCGCGTATCTGTTAGTGAATATAAATTGTTTTAATATTGCGTTGATTGATTTATTGAGTGGCATATGAACCTTCATCGACACAGTCTGCGCAACTGTATCGAAGGGGTTTCTAAACACTTGAATAGAACAATTGACACGGTATTGTATTAAATGTGGGTAAATGAAATAATTTTACCCAAAATATATTTTGATATAAATAAAAGTTTTGTAAACTATCTTAGCTAATATATGGCTGCTTGGATGTTAGAAATGGTAATATTAGAGTATTATCATTGTTAAGTGAAAATTTGACTAGAAATTGAAAATAACCAAAGTTTAAGGAAATAAATTCATTATAAAATGAAATGTATAAATATGAATTATAAATGTAATTATAAAATTGAAATATAATCAAATGAGAATTTGTATAAGCATAAACTGTACAAAAGAAATATAGTTAAAACTTATTTAAGCAAGATTTGGAAATTTAAATCCCGGGGATTTGGAAGTATTTTTAAAGATAAATGATGGCATCATTGTTTGGAGGTATTTCTGAAAGGAAATTTGTTTGAAATGGATTTTGAAAGTGATATAGCATTGAAATCACCTGGATTATTGGAAAATAATTCTGATGATGACGGCCGCATCATCAGTATTCATTTTCGAATTTCGAAGTGATGGATTGATGCCAAATTGTTTTGTTTAGGAAAAGTTGGTTGTTTTGAAAATTTCAAAAGGGAATTTGTTGAAATAAAAGCCAGGATTGATTTAATTTTTGAGAAGTGTGATTGCGATGTTGGAGATTTCAAAATGTTTTGAAACCAAAAGCCAGTATTTTAAAAATCCTGATAAGATGGGTTATAAGCTTAAGTTAGGATGATTTTAAATCAGGAAGGGAATATAAACTTTGGATGTTGGAATTTAAATTTAAAGAGAAAAGTTGAAAATGAAAATTAACTTGGAGTTGGAAATGAAAATTTGATTGGATTGAAATTTATTGAATAAGCTGAAATAATATCCAGTTTATTCGAATCAGGTTGGAATCAAATTGAGTTAAATAAATCCGAATTAAGATAAATTTGAATTGGAATAAAAATCCAGCTGAATTATTGAATGGAATTAAATTCTTACCTGGATAAATGAAAAATAAATTGGGTAAGACATGATAATTTAAATAAATAAACCAGAATAACTTATAAGAGAATTAAAAATCCATAGAAATAAAATATGCTTGGACTATAAATAAATAGCAGGCTTGAGTTAAAACTAATGGATGAATATATTCAAGCCTAGAATGAGTGTGATTGTATGACATATAAGTTGTGACTTAAATTAAAAAAAAAAATTTAAAATGGAATGCAAAGCCCAAAATCAATATAGTGATGAAATGAAATGAGGATCCAAACTTGAAGTATAAAATAAATATTGAACTTAAGGAAATTAAATGGAGTGATATTTGGAATAAAAATTCAAGTGTTGGATTATGAATAAGGGGAGAACTAATTGGATAATAAATTAGTTAATGGAATTGAATTGTAAGTTTATGATGAAGTTGGAAATAAACTTAAGTTATAAATTAAAATTGATTCAAATTGTTGATGAAGTGAAAATAATTGAGAATGAGGTTGAATTGTGAGTTAGTAAATTGGATGGTAAATTAAAAGCGAATAATAGAATCAGAACTTGAGTTATTAATTAAAATTAGACTTGAAGTGTAAACAAAGTAAATATAATTAGGGAAGTATAGAATAAAAATGAGATGGATTAAAATAGTAATGGGATGAATTGCAAATAAAAATCCGAATAAATGGAAATAAATTGGAAATGACCATGTAATAAATTGGATGAACTGAATCTGAAAGGTAAATTTGATAATAACCAATCAAATGAAATTGCAAATTTAAATGAGATTGGATTGAAATAGAATCAAGTTAAATTAAAAAGAGAACTTGTTTGCAAAATGAGAATGAGCATAAGTTTAAAATTTGAATAAACTGAAGGAAATTGACTTAAGCTGAATGAATGAAGGAGAGTTGAATTGAATTCAACTTAAACAAAATTTAATAATATTGGATTAATTTTAAATCAAGTGAAAATAAATGTTTAATCGAAATAAAATTCGGTGAGTTATGAATAATATTAATGGAATGAAATTCCAGAATAAATAATTATAAACCATTTAAAATTATTAAGGGATTGAAATAACTTGAGACAATAATGAAAATGAGAATATATGGATCGTGAATAAATTTAAAAACAGAATAGAATTGAGTTGAAATCCCTTTAAAATGGTTACAAAACCATGAATGCTTATTTATTCACATAGATCCTGTCAAATTGCAAAGAATAAATTATCATTGGATGTAAATGGAAGCAATTAAAAATTTATGAGTCGACAGAAGTAAAATAAATTAATTTTGAAAGCAATTGAATTAAATATGAGTTCAGTTTGCTTAAGAATAAATTAAATATAAGCAATTGAGTTTTAAATTATTCAAATTGATGAAGTTGTGTACGAATAGATGGAAGACCATTCAAATTTAATGAAAATGGTTTGTAAATAAGTTGAAACAGTTGAATTTTCTTGGAAACTATATAAATAGCTTACGGAAAATGTTTGGTATGAGTTTCTTTTAGAATTCATATGTTTTAACTATTACAAATAAGTGATATGCTGTTAAACTTCATATATTTGGCACTTACATGTTTAAATTGAGTAAGTACAGGTACCTGGAAGCCGTATGACTGGATTTGGGTTGGGCTATTTGCTAAAAATAATAAGCCGCTTGCTTAAAATGCTAAATAAGGTACGCCTACGCAATTAAAATAGGAAATATGAACTGTTTTAGGTTTTTCCGACCGTGTGGGTCGATGTATATATATTTATCTCTTTTGTCAAATTGCAAAAGCTCCTCCGTACAAAGGGGACTCTGCCAAAATTTTTCAGAAATTTTGAGAGTTAGAAAATTTTTGAAAATTTTGGAAACGACAAAACTATTTAGAATTGGAAACTAAAATAAGTTAGTAAATGAAACTAATTAAAGTAATGACTTAATTAGTTATAAATGAAGGACAAAATTTAAAAGTTCAAAGTTGAAAATAAATGAAATACATATGTAATGTGGAAATCGATTTAAATAGAAATAGGTATAAACTAAAAGTGGTAAAGAGAAATAAAGATAAGAAACATATAAAATGTTTATACTAACTTAAGAAAGTAATGGTAAATTCTAGATTGGAAATTGATAATACAAATATAATCTAAGATAATATTGAAATGAATACATATTGACATTTTGTAAGAAAGTCGATAAAATGTTTTGGGAATATTGTGATTGGATACTGGTGCTAAACCGGATATGCAGGTATATAAAAAAAGAAAAGGAAATTTGATTTGGTTCCAAGAGATAAATTTGAAATGCTCGACAAAAAGGTATGTATTTAAATTTGGTATGAAATTTGATTGGGATTTGGATTGAGCCACTTGGCCTTTTTGTTTTCGTTTTGGATTTGGGAGGCCGTAGAGCCATTTTGTAGTTGTACCGAGCTAGCTGCGCAAAGGAGACGCTGGCGAAATTTTTCGGTAATTTAGGGAGTTAGAAAAATTTTGAGAAAATTTTGAGAATTCAAAATTTGGTTTTAAATTGAAACTTGAATGGTTAAACAAATAGTATAGTTTGAAATTTGGGAGAGTTGAGAAGTTAATAAGGATGATAATGGGACTTTACAAAAAGATAGTTGGTAAGATGTTGTATTGTTAGAAACTGTTTGGTTTTGAGGATAAGTAGACGGGTATTGGACCATTCTTCCTAATTAGTAATTTCGGGGACGAAATTCTTTTAAGGGAGGTGGAATGTTTTAAAAGTGAACAATGTGACGACCCAGAATTTTTAAGCATTTTAAAATTGGAATATTTAATTGATTTTAAATATTCAATAGAGCAGTTTAACTTGAATTACGAATATCACAATTTATTCGATAATTTAATTATTGAATTAATTAATTCGAAGCTGGGAAAATTTTTGAATCTAGAGTTTTAAGCCGATTAAAAATAATTTGAAGACTTGTAGAATTTATATTGATAACACTGAAGACAATAGAAGCGTTAAAATTAAAATCAATAGTGATTTGTTCAGTTTTGAAATTTTAGCGTTTTAATTTGAATTTAAAATAGCCTTCCAAGGCACAGTCTCGGAATTTGACGAAACCAGTTCCATTGGGTCCGTAATATTGAATTATTATCGGATTTCAAATTTCGTATTAATCGGAGTTAGTATGTGAGTGTACGATTTATAAACGCGCTGAATATTTAATTGATAATAATATAATTAATCAAGCTTCTCATGTACGCCATCCTTATCCATCCCTAACACGCTACCTCTGCTGTACGAAGATTCCTTTTTACCTTTACGATCGCGCTGTCCCCCTTTTTCAATTTTTAGGCTCGTCGCCTTCGTCCTTTTCAGCTTTATTTTTTTTATAAAAATAAAAAAAACCGACCGTAGCCTTCATCTTCATCAGTATAAATGAAAAGGGAAAGAGGGGGAAGGGCATCACTCAGTATTCTCGTCGCCTTCGTTTAAAAAAAAAAAGGGGGTTTATCGCACGATCTAAATCGCGACATCCTCTCTCATCTCAGTTCAAAATTCATGAAACCGAATTCGTTTTGAGTTTAAAAAAGAAAAAAAAAATCGAATGAAATATAATCAAAAGCTTGTTTCTTTGGGTTTTGGGGAGCGACACCTTCTTACAGCGCACGATAATTGTTCAAGGAAGGCGAAGGTTTGTGGTGATAGCTAGGGTTGGATTTTGGGTGGATTGTGATTCTCGATATGGAGGACGGAGGAGGTGGTTGAATTTGTGGTAGAAAGAGGATCCGAGGGTGAAGTTTTTGGAAGCTTCGATCATCAGTTTGGAAGTGCGACATTCGTGTCGTATGCAAACTGTCTGTTGTCGTTTCATGGGTTGCGCAGGCAGGGAATAGACGAGGACGAGTTGAGGCATCGGCTAGGCGATCGTTGCCGGAATTTGTCATCGTTGGTGATACTGGGCTATGGCAGAGTAGCAAGCGTGTTTCAGGTAATTTTTGCAGTGAGGTAATAATTTAAATTGAATGAATAAAGGTTACATATATATGTTGAGAGAGGGAGAAGTAATTTAGAAAAATCAGATTTTTTACAGTAAAGTATAAACATCTCTGTCAAATTTAATACATATTTAGAGTTTTAAAGAATATATATATAGCCTTACCTTTGATTTATAGTAAGTCATATTTGATATTTAATTTTCAGTTTAAAGGATTATACATATAAACACATACCTATATTAATTTAAATATGCCCAGAATAAACAGAAATAGGTATATATAAAAAGTTTTGATAAAGATAAGGATTTGAAAATTTGTCATCGAGTTATTTGAGATTTGATTTTAAAATGTATATAGGTCATTTAAGTGTAAGTAATTTCAAAGAAGTAAATAAAGAAATATATAATGGAATTGGGGATTAAATTGTTTAATTAACCTATAAAATTTATTTTTGGTTACTAAAATTGTTTAAGAAAAAAGAAAATAGTTTAAATTACACTATTAAATGTGAATAGACTGTTCGGTTAGCATAAATATTAATAAAAACATCTAATGATTATACAAGGTCTGAAAATTGTGGAAAACAAGTCGAGATGGGATGGGTTGCAAAACGGAAACCAAAGGTGAGTTAATCTCACTCAGTTAGATTTAAATTTAAATGATTAAATTTAAATAATTGTTTGAATGGTTGAATTGTTTGATGTGCTATTGTATGCTATATTTGGGAATTTATGCATTATATTGTGCTAACGATGTGGATGCAGGAAAAACCAGGTTGGAGGGATCCAACTGGATCCCTTAATATTTATTTAAATTATTTAAAAACCCTCTGTTGTAATTTATTTGATATCCTATGATGATCTTTATTGGAATATTGAATGCCATGGTTAGATTGGATATAATTGGGTTTGATGAATTTCCAAAACTATATAAATTGGATTTGGTAAGATAATAAAAGAAGTGAAATTGTAAGTGAAATAATTATAGAAATTTGAATATATTTTTAAATGAATTTGGAAAAATAAAGTGACTTTAAAATTCTACTAAATAGATCTTAGTATAGAATGGAAATTTGAATAAAAAAGGAGTTAATTAATTTTAATCTTCAATGATATTAATTAAAAAAATAAAACATTTATTTAAAATTTAAGATTTAAAATTTCTGAGAAAAAAATAAAGAAGAAGTTGGGAAAAGCTGAAATTTGTATATTTCAGTTAAAAAGATTTAAAATCAAATAGGAAAGAATAACAATAATAATTAAGTGCATAATTAATGAAATTTGAAATGAATTGAGTAATTTAATAAAACTTATTTCAAATGGAATAAATTGGGAATCAATTTGGAGAATTGCTTTACGTGATTGAAGTTGGAATTCTCCTTGGATAACTAAGTACGTTTTCAAGTAAATTTTTAAATATAAGTTAACAGTTTTACAATTGTTTTAAAAGGTATGTTTTGAAAAATTTATTATTTCTAATATTTAAATTTTAAAGCAAGTATTTTCTCAAATCTATTATAGTAGTAATTATTTAAAAAGTGACTTAGTATTTTGTTTCTAAAGTGGAAATCTAGTTTTATATTTTATTAAGTAACTTTATTTTCAAATATTCATATAAGATGTATTTTTAACAAATTATTAAAGTAGTTTTAATTTAAATGTTTTAAAGGTATATATATATTTCAAAGTAAAGTGTTTAAAATTATTTCAAAATCTAGTTTTGTGCTTGGTGATTTCAGAGGAGATATAAAAATATTTGGGAAAGTTGATTCTGAAAAGAATGATGGTTTTGAAACCGTTTTCAAAGGATTGAAAATAGAAATATATCTTGTGAAGATATTTTTGAGATTAATAAATAATTTAGAAGATTATTTATTGGTTGATGGATGTTTGTGAACATAAATTGATAGTTAAATAACCGACTATCAATATTGGACAAATGCGTTGATCGTTTCGAAGAGACCGGGATCGAGATTAATTTCTCGAAAACCACTTCGATCCGGTTTGTACGTTTTCATGAAAAAATATTTTGGATTCGAAGATGGAGCAGTGAAGTGCAAGGGCTAGTCGCTACTAATCCTAAGGATATTTACAAAATGGATGTAGTAGGAATAGTGCCTTCGGTTCCGTTCGAACCCGGGACGGACTTGTATGGACGAATGCTTGCGAAAACATTGTCAGGTGACGATGGGCATTCTAAGGGATATTGTTCTTTATAAAGGTAACGCTTAGCCTCAAGTCTCATCAAATGGGAATGACTGAAAATCAGGGGTTATGCAGCAAGGCTAGGTGGGTAGTACCCAAGCAGGGTGAGGTCATTCCAGTCTAGATGTCCCTTTTTATTTTTCGGCTTAGTGGTGCAGTTGCAGATCCCAATCGCGGGGTGATCTCACTCGGGACTGTCCAGTAAGGGATGGTTCCGGCCTTGTGTTGCAGGGGATGAAGGGAGTAATCCTCGGTACGGTGATCTAGGCCCCGTACTGTGACAGGTGGTACCCCAGTGCCTAGTCATTGATGGAAATCCATTTTCCCTACGAGCCTTGTACGAGTTTTGTTTATATTACCCACTTTTGTGGCTAGTAGCTGGAATTTAATAATGTAACAATTTCGGCTATTTTATAAGTACTTGTATATAGACCCTATTATAATATCAGAGGATTTCTATAAAAAGTGTTTTAGCTATCGTAAGGTAAAAACCCGACATGTTTGTTTGTGGCGTGGTCTTACGAGATGCTTTTGTTTTCAAAGGATTTTTGAAACTTTAATAATCAATTGGGTGTGATTTCTCACGCTGGTATTCCAGACTGACTCGGGTGTTATTTAACTGTAATGCTCGGGTCAGACCGAGTATTATAGGATACAGGATATGATGCTGTGGAGCTCAGGGGACGAGCTGGATGACGATACGTATTCTCGTACTTGTATATATATTTCCGCTGTGTTGAGTTGTTGTGTATCCATTTGTATGAGATTTATGTTGAGATGTGATTGATGTACTTTGACGATGTAATATAAACAGAGATATTTGTTTTTGAGTAAAGATTATTTATTATCTATTATATTTTATTCCGCTTCGATGGTTAGATTCTGCTGTTGTTTTCTATTTTCTTCTTCTACCTCTTCTTCTTTAACCTAAAATGGTTCGTATTTCTGTACAACTTGAGTTGATTGTTATAGAATAGTGTGAACTCAAGGGGTACGGAACTGCGGGTCGTTTCAAATTAAAACCCATACGTTTCTTTCATAAATTAAAACCTATACGTTTCTTTCATAAATTAAAACCTATACGTTTCTTTCATAAATTAAACCTTATACGTTTCTTTCATAAATTAAAACCTATACGTTCCTTTCATAAGAATGGACTTTGGAACCGCATGGAACGTTCCAAAATTCAAAGGAATCGAGTCAAAAGGGAAGAGATTCAAACTCGAATGAAAGTGATTCTGTAAATACATTCACTCTATATGCTGAGTTTTGCCTAGAGCTACCAAAGCTCTAATACCAACTGTAACGACCCGATATTTTCAACCATTCGCATCCATTATAAGGTATAGGTAGACACTCGTGCCGAAATTGAATTGCTCAAAATACCGCGTTGTTAATAAAATTTTGGCAAATTTCAGAATATGCAGTAAATAAAAATCACAGATCACAGACACAGAGTAATAATAATGCAACGGAAGTAAAAGAGATAGTAGTTCATGAAGCTACAAAAAAATATAAGATACATCAGAGTTAAATGAGATACAACAGAAGAGTAACAAGATACATCACTGAAACACTGGATACTGAAACAAAATAGAAGGCTGGATCTTCAAGGAAAGCTCCAACTCCGAAGGTGAATCTTGAATGCTAACTCAATCAATCTGACCCGAGCGTAAAGCAAAACACAAAACCCTCGAGTCAGGACATAAATACTTATAAACTGTAAATCAACTCAAGTGAACAGTAACAAAATGCATCAGTAACTTAAAGGATGCTTGGGACCGCCCATCCTCTAAGGATCCGTTAAACTATTACTATGTAGTAATATACGCTATATACGGTAGTGTCTAATCAGTAATCTATAATCATATAGAAAATAGTGTTAAGGGGATGGTGAACCTTAACGCGGTCGGATCTTTAAAACCAAAATCGTAGTGGGCTCGATATAAGAATACGACACGGCATGCGAGGCAATGCCAGGGTGGATACACCGTTTGCACTCCCGGACCGGTGGTGACGGCAAGCCAGCAGCTTCCGCCCACCTCGAACAATACGCCCGAATCAAAGTGGCGCCACCGAATCGAATCACAAAAGTAATAGAATAGTTTCCGGTGGAGCATGCTCGATGAAAGGGTGCGACCCTTTGTGTAGCCCGGTATAGCTCCTGTTTTAATCATATATGCCAACTCACGGGAGTTGGGTCCACGTAACATACCTCAAGAACGTCACCACCATCCTACTTCATTCTGGAATCTCCACCGCGTACACAGTTGTTAAAGTGGTTTTCGGTATTGTCCGGCTATAAGACAATATCCGATCCCGGTCTCTTTAACAACCAATCGTTATTATAACCCATGGATATTTATTTCAAATAATTTATACTTTCAAGACCAAAATATCATACTCATTTCAAAACAATATCACAATTGTATCATTTCCATTTCAAAAATAATTCAATATTATATCATTCAAATAAAACCCAAATTTTCAAATCATTGAATATTTCTTTAAATTTATTAAACTTGAAATATTCCTTTAAATTATCATAGCATTTTGGAAATGTTATCTTAAGGAATCATAACATTTTTGGAATGTACTACTTTCCACTTTACATTGTATACAATCAAAGTATTGATAAGCTTAAAATTTTAACATGTCAATTTATCATAGCCTTATAGTTAAATAAACTTTCTTACTGTAATATACAATTTAAACCGAAATTCTTATGTTAAGTTAAAAGCACCTTATTAACTTACATTATTATTACAATAAAGAAACTTTATTATTTTAATCATTTAAAGTATGCCATTCACATAAATTAAAACTTGCTTATCAAATGTACGTTATCAACTTACATTTTATTATTACAGTAAGTTACATTTATCATTTAATCAATTTAAAATACACCATTACATTGATTAAAATCTACGTGTCAAATGTAAGTTTTAAATTTTATATTCCTATTACAATAATGAACATTTATTAATTAAATCAATACCACACTACTTAAAATTTACATGTTTCTTTCTTAATTAAAACTTTACATGTTCTCTCATTAATTAGGACTTTACACGTTTCTTTCATAAATTAAAACCTATACGTTTCTTTCATAAATTAAAACCTATACGTTTCTTTCATAAATTAAAACCTATACGTTTCTTTCATAAATTAAAACATATACGTTCCTTTCATAAATTAAACCCTATACGTTTCTTTCATAAATTAAACCCTATATGTTTCTTTCATAAATTAAAACCTATACGTTTCTTTCATAAATTAAACCCTATACGTTTCTTTCATAAATTAAAACCTATACGTTTCAGATTTATATTACCATTTCAAAAATTTAACTAAACTTTCAGTTTATTTAATTAATTTAACATCTTTAGTTAAAACTCAAATTTCACATTTCAAGTCAAGTTATATTTTAAAATTTCATTTTTCAACAGTCATTTATTCAACCACTTAAATTTATAGAAAAATCAATAATTCTTTAATAAATCACTTAAATTCAAATATAAATCAGTTTATCATATTTACCATTTTCCAAATAAAATTAAAGTCCATTTTATTCATGTAACTTAAATATCATTTTTAGTCAAAATTCCAAATTTCAAACATAAGTTATATTTCAAAATCCAGTTAATCCACTCATAAATTACATTTTTAACACATAGAAAAATCATAATTTATTTATTTTAAAACCTTTCAAAATCTATTTAAATCAAATTTCATAATTATATATTTTTAAAATACTTAAAATATTCAAAGCACTTTATAGAATAACCACGGGTCTGTATATAGTTTTCTAACCTAGGTCAAGTGATACGGATATGTATCATTTCAGTCCGTAGTTTAAAAGGTAAAAATCCGGGTTCTATCATTTCAAACCCACAATACCAAGTTTAAATAAATAAATAAAATAACTCAGGCCTATCATTTCAGCCCATAATGATTTTTTATCCTAACAGGGAACTTGCAGTGTGATCATATACAGAAATAATATAAACAATGTCAATATCACAATATACAGTCATGTATCAGATGTCAGGTGAAAATTAATAGTTTTAACATGGTAATAACATAGTAATAACACGGCATAGGGTATCATATGATCATCATTAACTTGCATAAACATTTTATATTACTAAACACTTGTCATCAATTCACTTTTCATAAGTATAAATGTCAGAGTGAGAAAGATTCACCTTTTTCAAAGCTAGAGACCAAAACAACATACAAGCACGACTCCAAAGGCACGACAAGCACAATTTCACGACTTTTTATTTGAGTTGAAAGATAGCCAAGATACGATTTTGTATCAACAACCCAAAGCAAAACAATGAAAGGAGAACAAATGAAATAAAACAAGAGTGAAAAGAAGAAAGAAAGAAAAAAAAGAAAAAAAAAGAAAAAAAAATGAAAGGAAAAGCATGCGCCGATTCATACCTTCAGGAGATGCTTACGCAAATTTTGATGGAAGCAAAATGAATAATTTATGGTATGGAACTTTTGAACGTGAAATATATATTAACATTTGCTCACTAATTTATGTAGAGGGCAGGCAAGAGAAAAATGCTTAAACGGTAGAGGCAATTAAGACATTCAATTCTATCCAATAGGTGGAAACGTATGGGAGGCAAGAGGGAAAGAAATAATTCACACACGAAAAGGCAAGAGCAACAATTAAATATATGCCCAAAGTAACGTACAAATTATATTGTTTCTCTTATTAGATAACGTACAAATTATTTTGTTTCTCTTATTAAATAAATTTAAAATACTAACGTTTCTATTAGGAAAATAAACCATCACTTTAAACCAAAATTTAATAGCTATTGTACCATAATTAATAACATTTGATTTAGCTTCATCCAATTGATTGTTAAATATAAAGTTAAGAAACAGATGTAAACATATGTAAAAGAAATGTAAAGTTTATTTCTCGTTTCACACTAATTATTACTAACTTTAAAAAAAAAAAAAGTATACAACAAATCTGACCCAAAAAAAAGTGAAACAAATGTTACATAATTGTATACAGTTCAAGATGAAAAATTTTCCTTTAGAATTATAAAATTTAGAATTTCTATTAAATTTACACTTTTTATCCAAATCAAATTTTAGACATTGTTTATTTTTATTTGGACAAATGATCAGAAATCATTTCAAGAAAATTTCCAAAATTAGATTTTTAAGAAAACAAAAGCCAAAGTCTTTAAATAAATGAAAAAATTTAAAATTTAGGGAAAACAAGTAGAAAAGAAAGAAAAAGAAAGGGAAGCCATTACCAGATCTTTGAAGCCATGAGAAACAAATGAAAATGATCTTTTTTTTTCACGTGAAAACCTAATGACATGACGGCTACATTAGGGTTTTACACGGCTAAGGCAATTAATTGAGGAGTTTAAGGAAATGAAGGGTTTGGGCAAATAAAAGGGCTTACGTTTCAAAGTGATTTATAATCTTCCATATTCTTTTCCTTTTAAAACTTTACATAAACAAAATTTCAGGAGAAAATACTTTACCAACCGAAATCAATTAGAAATATGAGGTAACAAATAGTATAATTTGAAAAAATATAAAATAATGAAGAAAATGCCTTAAAAATACCAAACAGTGTTCTAAAATTGTGCATAAATCACTGTTAGTCTTGGAAAATTATACATTTCATTATAAAATTATTATGAAGTGGAAAGGAATATTTTCATGTGAAAATGAGGTAAGAAATGCACAACTACAATAAAGAAAAGAACGGTCAAAGGAAATTAAATCTATTAATTGGAAAAGAAACGGAAGAAGAAACGTTAAAACGGTTTTACGTTTCTTTGCTTTCAAACCTTTTAAACTTCCTATATATATATATATATTCATATACATCTAAATAACTGAAAATAATTAAAATCTCAGTTAAAATTAGAAAATATAACAGATAAACAAAATATTAATAATTAAATATTAATTAGATATGATTAAAATAAGAAAAATAGCACAGAAAATGAAAACTTGACTTAAGAATTAGAAATAACTTCAATACACTTTGGAAAAATTTACTTTAATTTAAATATATGTAAAATGAATAAAATAAAGTAAATCACAGCAAATAAAAGCGAGTGCACAAAATAAATAAATAAATTTTAATTATATATAATTAAATTAAGAAAATGGCTTAAAATTGTAGACTAGGCTTTTAAAATTAGAAATAAATTCAAATGAACTTTAGAAAAATTATATTATCATTTTAAAAATACTTAAAAGTAAAAATATACATTATATAACATATTATAACATATTAAAATAAAATAAAACAAAGAAGAAGTAATTTATACAATTTAAAATAGTCATTGTTAAATAACCATATATACGCACAATATTGTAAAGGGTATAACTTTCACAATTTACATCCAATTTCAATGAAACGAAAAGTGGTGTTCTTATAATTTTATGTACTTTCATAATAAAAGAAAAAATTTAAAATTTTAAACTTTTAAAATTTTAAGTTGAAAGTCACAGTTTGACTATTTTGACTAAAATCAGCATTTCAGGCAAATATTCAACTTACAAAATTTTGGAATTATAACTCATATAAAAATCAAGATTATATTTAAATAATAAATTTAATCATTTCAAATAAGTAAAATAAGTTTTTAAATCAAAATCTTACATTAAAAATAATTAAAATATACAATAAAATAATTACAAAATACAGGGTTGTTACAAATTATTTTAGATTTCTGTAAGTAATTTAAAATAATAGGGTTTCCAATAGTTGTACTTTTTATTACGATTTTGGAATAACCTTTTTGGTAATTTATCTACAGTTTTTAGAATTATTTTTAATTTATTTCTTTTAGCTATTTTTTCGAGTTAATTTCAGTTTAGTTATGTTAATTATAGCTTTCCATTTAATTACAGTTTATTTACAATATTTTAATTTATTTACTATTATTTATGCGTTATTTACATCCTTTTGCTATGCTTTGGATTTTCTACTATTTTCAGTTTTCTTTTATTTCTCCTTCTTCTTTACATTTGGATTAGAATAGATTAAACACGAATATGGGTTAAAATTATAAGAATACTGAAATAATGGAAGATAAGATGTAAATTGTAAAGATTGTAATAAAAATGGAATTAAGACTGAACTGAGCCTAATTATGATATTAATGTTAGGATTTGACAATTAAAGATAATTGGCCTAGTTATAACTTAGAATTATAACTAAAAAGTGTATAAGATGAAAGAAGCTTATTTTTACACTTAGACCTTGGGTTAAGTAATAAGCATGATTATAACTTTGATTATAATAAGAAAAAGAACAAAATGAAGTTTATTTTAAGACTTAGGATAAATTAATAAGAAAAGATAGCAAGAAAAAAAAGTAAAGGCTTATTTAAGTAATTTATCTAAGTTAATAAACAAGAATTAAAGTAGGATATGTACCAAATAGCATTCCTCTATTGTTTCTACGGACACGATGTTTCACATAATTCTGAAGTGAGCGAGAGACACGCTTATGCTAATAATGGTAGTAATTGATCAATAAATAAAAGTCTAAATCATGGAGATTTGGGCAAGGGGCGCAACTAGATATTGTTTGGATGATAGGCCAGCACCAAAAGTATTTCCTCTATTTTCTATGGACCGCGGTGATCTCACATTAGCCTAAAGTGGGATGAGGGGAACGCTTATGCTGGAGCTTGAGGTAATAAGAAGACCCAATAGGTGGAATAACAGGTAACATGAGCATGGTGGTGGTTACGCCTGCGACTTCCATTGTGGTGCTCAGTAATTGTTATGAGTTCCAAGCGCTTAGTATGTGTGCCTTTCGTAGGCACCATTGCCTTCTGTATAGGGAGCTATATAACATCCAGTCCACAGTAGATACTTTGCGTGTCATTCGTAGACACCATTCTATGAAGGGAGTTATATGGCGCCGAGTCTGCAGTAAGGTCTATGGAGTAGCAGGCCAATCATATGGTAGAATTAGGATTTCAGCCTAATTATAGGATTAGGAATTTAGCCTAATCAAAGAAACTAGTAAGGACTAGTGAAAAAAATCAAAGTTAATTAATTATGTTAATTTGTACTTATTTCCAGCTTATTCCTTATCCCTATTTCCTTTGTTTCCTTTTATATACTTGAACTGTTGTAAGTTCTATTACTTTTATTTTGCTTAAAGATTCTAATAATTACTAACATTAACCAGACTTTTAGTCTGACCCACTGCTCTATTTTCCCCTTTTTCTCCCCCATATACAATCAGGGGCAAGGAAGATTGACCGTAGCTTCTTGGAGACTTAGAGACCTTATCATGTTTTCCATCTTTTTATTTCCAGCATTTTGTTCTTTTATTGTACTAGCACTGTATTAAGGGAAAGTTTGTTTTTGTACTCTGGGTTTTCTAATGAGACTAAGATTTTATTTTCATAAGACAATTGTATTTGGTATTTGGAACATATTTTGGTTGTCTAAAGTATTTACGAAGTATTAATTTTTAAAATCACCTTTTGTTTTTAATTACTTCCGCTGTGTAATTATTTATCTATTTTGCCTTGTGAATCTTAATCTCTGCTAGCTTTAGTTAAACCTACAATGCACCACATCCTTCAATGTGTGCTTTTGGGTATACTATGAGGTGTGGGGTGTTTCACTTGGTATCAGAGCCTAAGGTTATAGGATTCCTAAAAATTTATTTTTCAAAATGTAAAGTATTTTCAAAATAACTTGTTTTAAAAGTATTTTTCAAGGAACTCTTAGAGATAGTTTTCAAGTATAAAAGAGCATTTATAAAAAAATCCCTAAAAATCAAGTTCAAACTTCTTTCAATTCTTTCAAGCCTAAGTTTCCTTTCTCTTTTCATAGTATGGTTGACTGGTTTTGTAGAGCTACGGTACCAGAGGTGCATGGGCAAGTGCCCAATACAAAGGGAATGTAGCATTTTAACTAGTGTGCTTGTTTGATTCTGTAGAGCTATGGTTGTTACACATAACCAAAGGGAAAGTTGCATTTTAGCAATCTTAAGGGTGCAAGTGACTCCATCTAGTATTACATAGAACATGCGTGCAAGAGCGATGCATTTAGAACCATAATTGTCTGGGCGTAGGATAGTTATACATTTCCTATAGTACATTCCTTAGAAATCTACCTTGCTTGGAAGGAAATCACTTATCCTTGTGGACAAGTTCAGATTCGGCTAGATCCGAGAAGATCTCCATGGAAAATCCACTATGTAAATGTGCCTTAGCCGTATTGATTTTTTTACCTATTATTTTTATTGCATTCAGACAGCAACTATTTGATATGATTTATGTGATATACTATATACATTATCAGTCATATCATTATATGTTAAACTTAATAAACGGTTGGTTTCTTTAAAGGCAAAACCATTATGAAAATCCGTATGGTGTCAATGGTTACTATTACTTATTGCATATTCCTTGAGTTTCTCATGCTGGTTTGCCAGACTAATTTGGATGTTATTTTCTTATAATGCTTGAGTCAGTCCTGTATATGTTGGTAGATTTAGGTACCGACGCTTTAGAGCATATAGAGAGAAGCTGGATGATTAACTTCTGCGGTATTCTTATTTCCGCTACATTTTTGTATCGTATATATTAGCATTATGAGGACTGGTAATATTTACTGTCCAGACAGATGATAGTACTTAGGTTTTAACAACTCCAATATTTTTTATTCAGAGTAGCCTTTTGTACCGTCCTTTGACATTATATGCTATCATTCCATTGTGAGATTCTGGTATTGTATTCTCTTTCTTGTTCTATTCTATTTTTTTATTTTACCCTAATTTTCTTCCTTTTCGTACTTAGGTGCTCAACACATAAATATCATGGATTTATTTGTGTCGACATTCGAGGGTTATAAAGTTGAGTTGTTACAAATATGGAAAGGAATCCACTATCTCCATACCTGGTTGCAGTAACTATGGAATATTTCATCCTCCAAATAGAGTTGGCCAGTCACAACATGCTATTCCAAACAATACATAGTTTACAACCTAGAATTAGCTACCTCTTATATATGGATGACACGATCATTTGCACAAAATCAAGTTGTGAAGACACAGTTGGAGTTAAACCTATATTTCAAGGTTTAGAAGAGAAAGTGGAAATTAAATTGAATAAGCTTAAGACTAAATGCTATTTCAACAAATTCTATAAAGTAAATATTAAAATTCTTAATATATTACATGTCAATGAAGGTGAATTACTCATGAAGTATCTGGGTGTTTCTCTATCCTTGAATAAAATAACTGACATAGAATATGATGAGTTGATTACTACAATAAGAGACAAACTCCAAGGCTATAGTTCTAGATTCATATCATTTGCTGGTCAAATTGAACTAGTGCGTATAACAATACAATCCAAGATTTATTTATGTTTACGAAACTTTCAATTACCAGACGCTTTAATGGAAAAGTGTAACGACCCTGAATTTTAGTTATTTGAAATTGGAATATTTAATTGATTTTAAATATTTGAAAGTTAATTTTATAGAGTTAATAAATTGAATTTCAAATATAACGATTTATTAGGCAGTTTAATTATTGAATTTAATAATTGGAAATCATTTAAATAATTAAAATCATGGATTTTATTTGGATAAAATGATTTAAAGGCTTACTAAATTTATATTAATAGGAACGAAGATAATAACAACTTTTAAATTCAATTTAAAAGTGATTTAACTGATTTTGTAAACGACTCGTTTAATTAACATATAAAAATAGCCTTTTGGGGGCACAGTCTTGGATTTTAACGAAATTAGTATCATTGGTCCGTAATAATGAATTATAAGATGACGTCAAATTTCGTAGCGATTAGACATATCATTTGGTCATACGGGATAGAAACGCATTGAAATTAATATCGAAAATTTTATATTATAATTGGGTTCACAATGCTATTTTCTCCATACAATCAAACTTGGTTCCATTGCGTTCGTAATAAGGGTATAGCATTAGAAACGCCAGGCGGCATGCCTCAATCGGGGTTCAGAATTAAATATCTAGATATTTTGAAATTTTAAATAACATATTTTTATTCACAACCACTATTACATCTTATCAGCCACCCTAAATTATCAGCACCCTACCTATGTTCATACCAATCCTTTTTCTTTTAAATTGCATTCTTATTACTAAGAACATTCATTCTCTTTTAAATCAAACCTCGTGATCCAACGACATAAATTCATCGAGACCATTTCGTGCTGTTTCAGGCGAAGCGATTAATTGGAGACTTGTAGGCGACATGAAGACGAAGCTATCCAATGTCAGAGATTGGTTTTAACATGGTGGATTGGTGTTAGTTCTAGGTTGAATGGCGCTGTAGTTTTTGGGTTAGCGCGGCGATATGGAGCGATGATTTGCGATGAGGCCTAAAGGAAGATTGTAGAGGGGAACATGGGTGAGATGTTGGCCAAATCTGGTGATCAAGGCTGACTTGTGGCGATTGGAACCTTCACTTGAATGGTCGACGAAGTTGGGTTTCTTCTATGATCTTGGATGGTTGATAGGAGGACTGACTGTGCATGTAGAGGCGGCTCAGCTAGGCGATGCGGAGTGAAGATCTGACAGGATCCGGTCGCCTATTTGGGCGGCGAC
This sequence comes from Allium cepa, assembly GCA_030765085.1. Taxonomy (NCBI): domain Eukaryota; kingdom Viridiplantae; phylum Streptophyta; class Magnoliopsida; order Asparagales; family Amaryllidaceae; genus Allium; species Allium cepa. The sequence goes on from CM060940.1 coordinate 184,191,664, forward strand.
GATTGGGGATGTGAAGACGATGAGGTGAACTGGACGAGATCCGGTGTTCAATTTTTTTGGGAAGCAGGTTAGCGCTAACGACGAGATTAAGGAGAGGTTTATTATTGATAATTACTTATTTAGTTTATGTTTATTTAAGTTATAAATCTCGGATGGTTATTAATGCGTATCTTGTCCATACTAGGTCAGATTAGTGTGTGGTTTTTACGTTGGAATTGTATCAATGTCATTTATGCATAGAAGTTGGATTGGAAGAATTTGGAGCTTCCAGAATTTTTAGCTAAATTTGAACGCTAGTCGGAACCGAAATGTTTTGGTGACCACTAAAAACAATGTGAGTAAATCTCTCATTTGGATAATTGGTTTATTTTAAACAGTTAAAATTAGTTATTTGTTGATTGGATGCATTACTAAATTATTATCAGTTGGATGTTATATTATATATATTAGTATATATTAGTAGTTGGATATATTTTCCGCCGATTGGAGCAATGAGACACTATGCGCCCCACATAATAGCGGATGGCCCTTTTTATTGCAATATCTCGCCTCTAAGCGGGATTATTATTATTTTATGTTATATAACATTTGTGGTTGCAGGAAAACAGGTTGGAGAGATCCAATTAGATTCCCTAAGATTGTTATTTCAAGTTCCATATATAGTGATATATGATGTGTGTGGATAATCTGTTATAGAATATGTTATGACCTGATTTTTAGTATGCTATAGTAGCACAAGCCTCAATTTTGATATTTTAAATACCAGAAATAATATTTTTGAATTTGAAGAAATTAAAAGAAGATTTTGGATTTAAAATATTTATATCGAAATTTGGATTATTTTAAAGAAAATTGATTTGGATAAAATGATGATTTGATTTTGGATTTGTATTCAACTCTTCGTAAACGTTTTAATTAGAAATTTAATAATTTACATAAGGGATTTTTTAAAAATGGATTTTTAACTGATATTTATGGATTTATGGAAAAGGAGTTGAAATCAATATTTAAAAATATATTTGAAAAATAAATGGGATTTATAAAGGAATGGATTCATAAAATGAAATTTTATAACAATGAGATTATTTTTATAAACAAGTGAAACCAAATAGGTTAATGAAATTTATAAACAATGTTTATAAATAAGTGAAATTATTATCAGTGCGAATTTAAAATAAGATATGGAAATTAGCTTAGAAAGAAATAGTAAATTCTATTTTGGAATTTGGGGATACTTATGGAATTGGAAATGTGACTCAATTTATGATAAATTGAGAGAGATTTATAAGCATAAATTGGGTATGTTAAATTTTAAAAATAGTTTTGCATTAGAAGTTTAAGGTTTGTTTTTCTAGAAAAGGATTTTTATTAAACTATATAGTTTTAAAAACTATTAATTAGACTAAAATATTTTATAAAGTTAGTTATTTAAATATTTAAGTTTGTTGAAATGAATTCTATGTTATATAAACAAGTTTTGTAAATTGATTAGAAATTTTATAAATGAATTGGAATCAGTTATTGCGTTTATTTTGAAATTTCATTGATATTTTAAATAATTACCTAACCAAGTTTTTTTTGAAATTTATTATTATATATATAGTTAAAATTAAGGTATTGCAATTCATTTATAAATGCTCTCGAGATTTGTGAACCGGGTTTTACTTTATAGATGTGATTTTATAAGGGAAACCTTATAACGGAATTTTAGAAATTTAGAGAATTTCCAAATTGTTTAAATACAGGAACTTCGAAAAGAATCTGTATTCTTTACAGGAGTTATAAATTGTTAGTTGAATCATAAATAAGAATAATTGATAATTTATGGAAATTGGAAAGGGGATTAATAAAGATTCCAAAGATTTATGTGTTAAGTATGGGATATTTCCTAAGTATGGATATTTGAGATGATTTTAGAAAATAGACTTATAATATTTTCCTAATTATTGGAATTTAAAGTTTTGGAGATATTTTAGCGACGAAATGATTTATATAGAAATATTTTTCTTAGTAATGAATTACAAGTTGGATTTGAATATATTTCTAAGTGTTGACATGGTTTATAAATATCCGGCTGTAGATATAACAAATGGAAATTTGTTTTCAAATATTGAAATACTAAAAGAGATTTGAATTTATATTTCTATAAAGATATTTGAAATAAATGTTTTGAAAGATTTATAATATGGCCTAGTGACTGCTTATGTGTGAAATTTGATAGTTAAATAACCGATTATCAAACCTAGCCAAATTTGTTGATTATTTCAAAGAGACAGGGATTAGATTTAATTAACCAAAAACCACTTCGATCTGATTTGAGCGTTACGAATTGTGAAATCTTAAGGGTAATGAAGACGCTGAGATTTGAAGAGATTATGTTGTTCAGACCTAGAACAACTTGTATGGATGAATGCTATCATTGTATTGTTGCCTAGAAGGCAGTTTTAGCATTCCAAATGGGATTACTATTCAAAAAGGTAACCGTAGCCTCAAGCCTCATCAACTGGAAAATGACTAAAGCAGGGCATGCAGCAGGGCTAAGTCGGTCTCCCCATTAGGGTACGTCATCATCTTTCTATATTTACCCTATTATTATGGATTCGGTTGTGCATGAGAGATCTCGACTAAGGTTGGAAGAACATGATGATGTTATATTCGGTACTACTAGTTAAGTGGTAAGTCGGTTTTATGTGGCAGGGTAAAAGATGTTCTTGTTAGACCGGGTGTATTGATCTAGAGATGCACCCATTGGAGGTAGTTCCTTAACCGGTCATAGTATGGAATCCATTCTCCAATATGTGCCGTGCGATTTTGATTTTGCCTAACTATGTTGGAATGTGATATGCAAGCATTTCAGCTATTTTAATAAGTATTTGTACTTAGACACTATCACAAGATTTTTATATAAAAGTGTTTTGGTTATCGTAAGGTAAAAACTCGTCGAGTTTATGTGTAACGTGATCTTATGAGATACCTTTGATTTTTGAAGATTCTCTTATAACTTTAGTTCCAGTTGAGTGTGTTTTTTTCACGCTGGTTTTCCAGACTGACTCGGGTGTTATTTTATTGTTACCTGGAAAATCGACCAGGCAACTAGAACGTTCGGTATTCAGAGTTGCACTCGACATCGGAAAACTTTCGGCCATTCAGAATTACACTTGGCATAAGGAGCGCTCGGCATATGTGACAACCGACATCTATAGACAGTCAGCATGCAAGAACATTCGGCACCAGATAGTGCTCGGTAGTCCAAGATCGCGCTCGGCATAAGATCGTTCGGCATGAAGAAGCAAAGGATCGTTCGGCCTCCAGAAGATCGTTCGACGTCCGAGCATCGTTCGGCGTAGTTCACTCAGCACAAGTGCTCCCCAGAGAAGTCAACATGCTAGGCTTGAGATCGTCTGGTATCCAGGAGATCGTTCGGCCTTGAGTCATTCGGTTGAAGAAGCCATTCGGTCAAACCCTTCACTCGGCCAAGCCCTTCACTCGGCATTATTATCATTCGGCATTCCTTCCCCATTCGACCTGCATCTCTCATTCAACCTCTCGCCTCGCTCGGCCTAAAGAGGGGAGACTTGGCATGCTTCGTTCGGCACAAGGAGTTCGGCTCGGCATGCCTTGTCCGGCTTCCCTGGTTCGGCGTACAGTACATACACTACTTGGACCAAGTTATTCGGCCACCTGGCCCACCAGGGAAGTCCAACCCACTTTCGTCTATAAATAGAGAGACAGGGGCACAGAAAACGGGGTCAGAATTTAAAGAGCACCGGGGAGACTCTTCCACATTGAATCCTCATTCAAGACTTATTTCTTTTACCTTGCAATTATATTCTAATACTTAAGAACGGATTGTATCTGTAATCAAGTGTCAAGTGGAAAATAAAGATCAGCTTCAAAGTGGACGTAGGCCACTGCGCCGAACCACTATAAATTTGGTGTTCATATTTCCCGCATTTTAATTTATGTCTTCTTCTCTTTTTCAATTTGTTTTCTTCATTATTCTCTCCACACAATCTTTCTAAGGGTGTTAGTGACCAATTTTGGTGCTAACATTTTGGTGCTTTCACTGGGAATTGAATTCTCAGGCTATTAGGATCTACTTTGTAGCTATTGGATTGCATAAGTCCCCCGAAGGAGATCCATAATCATTCGTAGGCATTTGTTGATTCAACTCAGAGTTACAACCAATAACTTTACCATAGGAAGACCACGGACAAGATCAGCCTCTCAAAATGCAGATGCCCACGAAACTACTAGTGTGCAACAACTCGGGACTAGCAATCAGCGAGCTGTTCAAGGTGTAGGACCCTCCAACCAAAACCAAGCAGAAGTTGTTTCCCGAGCGGAATTCAATGACTTGATAAGAGAACTTAAGGAGAGTAGAAAGCAACTTGCTGAGAAAATGCAAGTCAATGCTGACCTCATAACCCAGCTTACTCAGCAGCAGCATCAGAATGCTGGAGGTAGCCCTGTCGCTTACTCTGAAGAGGATAGTTCGACTTCAGCTGATGAACCGCCTAAGCGTAGACGCCGCAAGGATGAAAATGCACAAGCAGGTGCCACTGATCAATCTACTAGAAATCAGACCCGTGGAACGGAACCCAACCTTCCATCTTCCATACCTGCCCCCGACTTGACAGCTATGGTTAGGCAGCTGATGAAAGAAAACCAAGGATTGACTAATGAAGATTGGGGAGTTTCCAACAGTCATACTCCCTTCACAGATACCATCCTACAGGCTGAATACCCAAGGAAGTTTAACATGCCCACCATTCCTGCCTATGAAGGGAAAACTGACCCTAGACAGCATGTAATGAGGTATGGATAGATGATGGATTCAGCAAGAGCCAACGATGCAACCAAGTACAGGTGCTTCCCGATAACTTTATCCGGAATCGCCACCATGTGGTTCACTCGACTTCCTCCACGGTCAATCTCCAGCTTCGACGAATTAGCAATAAAATTCATAGAACAATTCAGGATACACACCACTCGTCCCAAGGATGTGATGTCCTTGTCAAGTGTGACCCAAGCTCCAAGAGAATCACTGAAAGCATACTTGCAGAGATTTCATGTTGCCGCTACTGAAGTGAGCAATCCTAACAATCATGCAATTTTGATGGCAGTAATGCGTGGAGTGGATCCAGATTCTGAATTTGGAGATTGGTTGGCAGGAAAGCCCCCAGCCACGCTGGAACGTTTTTATTCGAAAGCCCATCAATTCATAAGGAGGGAAGAAGCTCGGTGGACAAGAAAAGACAAGGCACCGGGGCCCGGTCAGGAATCTGTAAAGAGTAACATCGCTGCGAAGACAACTGGAGATAACCCTGAGAAATCTCAAGCCAACGTCTAGAACGAGCCCGGGCAGTCTAAAGCAACTGGAGGCGGAGATCCCGGAAAGAAGAAGAAGGAAACGGGGAGATGGAAGTCAAGAATCCCGACCTACAACGAATACACTCCACTGAATACATCTCTTGAGAACATCTACTTGTCGACCTGCAACACTTTTCAATACAAAAAACCACGCCCAAAGGAATCAACAGAGGAGCAGAAGCGGACTGGGAAGTATTATCGCTTTCACGAGTCCTACGGATACAACACTGACGAGTGCAGGCATCTTCGTGACGCTATTGAGAAATTGATTAGGCAGAAGAAGCTACAGGAATTTGTCAGAGACTCGCCAGACAGTAAACAGGAGACATCGGACCCCGGACGCGGGCCAGCTCCACGCTAGCCAGAACAACCTGCTCGGACTGTGGGAAGATTGGTTATTAACACAATTGCTGGTGGACCTCATCATGCGGATAAAAGTTGGTAGGAGATGGAGCGATATGCTAATTCTCTGAGACATACGGAGTATGAGTGCTGTTCAAATGTGGAGGATGGAGCTCCCGCAAAGCAGCAACGCACGATGAACGACGATATTGTATTCAGGAATAGAGATGCGGATAAGGTGGAAGCCCCTACTATCGATCCGATGGTCATATCCGCGACCATCGGACCGGCATTCGTAAGAAGAATTCTAATCGATTGCGGAAGTTCCGTTAACATCATCTTCAAGAAAGCATATGACCAAATGAAGCTGGAGACTAAGGATTTGAAACCATCTAAAGCCCGAATCCATGGCTTTAATGGCGCAGCAACAGACGCAGTAGGATATGTGGAGTTACCAGTTGAACTGGGACAAGGAGAACGCAGGAGAGTGCGAATCCTGCCATTCATAGTGCTGGATGTTGATTCACCATACAACGTATTCCTGGGACGACCAGCCCTCGCAGACTTCAGGGCAGCCTTGGCCCCGTGGTGTTTGACGTTAAAGTTTCCCACAGACAAAGGAATAGGAGTAGTGCATGGTGATCAGGCAACCGGACGTGCATGCCAGGGGATGTATTAGTATCGATTTTTTGAGGGTCTAAAATCCTGTTCATTACAAAAAGGCTGAGAAAGTTTGTGCATATTTTATCCAGAAAGGGAGGGTTACACAAGATCAAATATGAGGATTTATGCAGACCCAAGGAAGAAGGAGGAGTTGGTCTTAGAAGGTTGAAGGATATGAGAGATGTCTTCATATTAAAGCATGCATGGAAAATCATCAACTCATGAGGACTATAGGTTAGATGGATGAGACAAAAATCCTTAGTGAATTTTTTTAGCAAATGGTAATACATAATAATGTATCAGTTTCATGGAAAGCTATAACCAGGATTAGTAGCAACTAGCTGCATGCTGTAGCAAAGAAATTGCTTATAAAAAAAGTTCTTTGGAGGGACCATTGGATTCATGGAGAACCTCTGATAGATAGCCTGGGTTGCGATACCTTTTTTGTTTATGGTTGTCCAAATAAGAAGGTTGAAGCACAGGTTCCTGATAATAACTAAAATTGCAATTCTATCCGTATCAGCATAGAACAAAAACATCATATTGAATTCATGCCACTCTTTGTAGGAAGGAAGAACGACGTATGAACATGGAAGCCAACTGAAAAATATTTTATGACGAAATAAGCTTAGGAAGCAGTAAAAAGAACGGACTAACATAAAAAATGAAACAAAATCATTTGGGATAGGGTTAATAATTTAAAAATGCCATTGACTTCATACAAAGCTAAGTTCCTATGATGGGAAGATAATCTATAAGAGATAGACTCTTTAATTGAGGAAATATTTGTTATGCAACGAAGAAAATGAAAATCATTTGCACATATTCTTTGAATGTGTACATTCTAAAGAAGTGTGGAGAAACAGTAAACATGACGTAAAAATTTCAAATTATGAACATAACCTACACTCAGTAGTTGACTACTGGTTGAAAGTAGGAAGAACGAAGACTTGAAAGCCAACATGAGTAAAATTGCTCTGAAAGTGGCTATGCGGAGCATATGGATGGTGCGAAATCGAACGATTTTCTAAAGAATGAAGAAGAACATAAACAAAGTCAGCAAACTAGAAGAAATTAAAATGAAACTAGTTTCAGAGCGAATCAGTCGGAAAATACTTACCATGCAACTGGTATAAGAAGGAGCGAGGACTGAAGAAGCGGGTCTAAAGCGGGGAGCAGTAGAAAACCCAAGTAGTTCAATCAGCCGCCATGAAAGAGATAATAACAAAGATGGAGTTAGGCTTGGTATGTCGAGTTTTAGATTTGGAAAGTTTAGCAAAAGTATTGAATGTACTTGTTAAAAGTATAATTTGGTATGGTTATAATTGTAGTAAACTGCATCTTAATAGATCTAAATTTTCACTAAATCAAAAATTCAAGTCCATTAAGTTATGGATCGTTGGTGTTGGTACCTTATAAATAAACAAAAGGATGTAAGAGCATCATCGATAATTCACAACAGATTAGTAAAGTATTATAAAACATGTAATTACTGACCAAGGATAATACCACTGATGTCTAATACCCTTTTTAGTATTGAGCATGCATAAAGAAATCTATCCTTCCACCGTTCCTGCCTTGTACTAGTATCTGTCCCTCTAAGTCTATCTTGTGGGTTGCAAAGGGGTGGGTGTCAGAACTATATTCTCGTAACTGGTAAATACATAATTTATACATCATACTAATTTACACCGATTGCTTATCGTTACATGTTATGTTTACATATTTTTAACCTAATCATCTTGACTTCATGTATGCGTACGATATGCCTCACCTATTTGAGGTATACAATATCTACATACGTGTGTGTATGTGTATATATATATATTATGTGTGTGTGTGTATGTGTATAAGTATGACAGACCCTTCTATGGATTAGGATACATTCCTCGCTAATATCCGTAATCCAACACCTCGCCAGATATCCACCATTTATGTTTAGACCGAATTGTTCGCATACACCAAGGATCTTCCCAAATGCCTTGGCACTACAACTATTTAGCCATGTTCTTACTCACCTCGAAGATTCATCTAACTGCTTTGTATTGATAACTCAGCTTCTTCAACTTAAGGACTCATCTCCTTGGACTTCCATATCATATTTATGCATTTAGAGGGAGTTCGTAATGCCGATCAAGGATGACTTAAGGTTCAATGCATCTGTGTCCACCTCTAAATGGTAATATAATGCTCCTTATCGCACCATGATAGGAGCCACCAACAACATAGTATTCGTCAACTATCGTGCATACCAAGAAATTCTCATTAGTTCAATGCCACACTATTCTCCAGGCATCATCGTCAGTGTTGCGTGTACCCCATAGAACCTCTTGTGAGTGTAATTTACTATCAAATCGCCTCTACCGTTGCGAAATCGTGAATAAGACTTATCTCTTTGGACCGCCCCTAGCCTACAGGAAAGATTATTATCCTTATGCTACCTAGTTGGGCACACGCTCTGGTCTGTCCATAGCCGGTTGGGTCGCTTAACATCCACTCACTTTCCCCTGATCCATTCGTAGACTTCAGGGGAACAACGCAATACCTATATGTGAAGTATATTTACGTAGGTCCTTTAGAGATGCTTCATATTAGTACAATATATACACAGCTGCTAGTGGTCCCTTTTGGAGGGCAGACTTCTATTGTGCAACATTACAGCCCTCACATCCTTAGCCATACTAGTGACTACGTCATTTTTAATTAATCTAACTTATTGATTAGATTCAATAATTTACACTTGCCATAATCACATATTTGAGGCAATATAAATTTATTTAATTACTGCACCTTCTATGTTCAACAATTAATATTTAGTTATTTTTATGTAACTTCTTATTTCATTAGTGCCTTTTATTGTCATTTACCGCTCACTTCTAATTTAATAGACTAATCATTTTTTACCACTTTACTTCTACTTTTCACTATTAGATATAATTTACCGTTCTTCTTTAACTATTTACTATCTTTCTTTCATTACCATAACCTTTTTTAAATCACGTATATTAGATTGATATTTTAAATTATTGTTATTATCTCTACTTACAATACTTTGGTTTATACCTAAGATTTTTAAATATTAATGTGTTGGAATTTTATCGTCCTGAAGGGAAACATTAGCACTGTAATTTTCCACAACTTATCGAAAACAAGACTTGTGTTACATTTGGAATAATGAGAAATTGTCATTTCTATTATTTTTGAAATAGATGGTACAAAATATTGTAAACATCCCTATTTTATATATCTATTTCTTAGGTATATTTCTTGTTATTTCAAATGATACACTTTTATTAATATTTATAAAACTGGATAATTTATACAAATTTACATTGTAATACACTTCATAGTTAATTAAAATACTACTTAAATCCCAATCCTGATTATAATAACTTCTAACTTATGTTTACTAACATATGTCATTTAAGCAACAGACTTGGAATTCCTACACACTCTCATTTAACTATGGACTACTTTCACCCTTACTTTTTAGATTCAAGTATATGCAATATTTGATCAAAGTTAAAAATTCACAGATTATGTAATCATGGTTTTCAAATTCATTGCATATATATATATTTAAGCCTATAACTCTAAAATTACATTTAAGCATACAAGGAACCGATTTACAATGATTAAATTTAAAATTATATAAAATTTCCCATCCACCTCTAAATAAAGTTATCCTCTCCGAAATACGCTTGACTCTCCTCTACTTGTTGTTGATCTCCTCTTGATTTGCTTTGATTTAATCTCTTCTTCAATTTCTCTATTTTAATTTTTAATTTGGTTTGAAGAACTTTGATTTGAGAAGGAATATTTTTTGACAAAGTTTGGATGGAGTGCTTCGGATTAGTAAAATAGTGTTCTGGTCTAGGGTCATATTTATAGGGGTAGAAATTAATCTCAACCGTTAAATTTATTGCTATAAAATCTAGGCTGTTCGGTCGCTCAATTCCCTAGTCCAGCATTGATGATGGATCAACCGCTTGACCTTAAACGGTCGACTACTAGGGTAGCCCACTCAAGGCCACGGTATTGACCGGTGTAGCTTTCTAAATTAATTATTTCTTTCCTTATTTATTATTTTAATTAATTTCAATTCGAAATTTTCTAATTGATAACATTTTCATATTAGCTCTGATTTCAGAACATTCTGAAAATTACCCAAAAAATTGCTAAGAAAGTAACGGTGCAAGTTTCGGTGCTAGATTCGGGAGTTTGTAAAAATTCCATTCTTACCCTTGTTATAATTCAAATTTAATTCTTTTATTAATTTTTTTTAAATGTTCATGGTGTTACATTCTCCCCCTTTAAAAGGATTTCATCCTTAAAATCTCCAGGGATGAAAAATTCAACTCATATGTATGGAGATCAATACTTACAACCATCAACTTATCCATCAAACACTGGCGATCATCATGCTTAGTTCAAATAATGCAATATGTACATGTAGGTATAGAATACATATGAACCTATATTAATGCAAGAATTATGCAGTCTCTTGGTCCAATCGACCTCCTAAAATGCAAGTGCTTGTGCCATGTCTAAAAAATGTACGTGATATCCGATGGAAATACACTGGCAATTGTACATGACACACAACCATTTAATCCATATGCAACAGCTATATGCATGTAAGTCAGTAACACAAAACAAGTGATGGTGTAAGTGTATGCTAACTTGAGCATATATTTGCTTAAATATGCAAAGATCAATTTAACAAATACATCCATTTGCATCTGCCATCCAAAACATGTCCTAATAGCATATTCACAATCATTCCTAACATCCAATTATCTCTATTTATGGGATATACTAAGCTAGAACATAAACACATAAATACTCTATACTTATTTAACTGAAATGGAAACATACCATAAAAGAGTTCTTGATCGACAGTTTAGATCTACTCAGGTTTCTATGTACTCTCCGTTGGATCATCTCCCCTACAAACTTGATAACTTTGTTGTGGATTTGTTCTGTACGATGCTCAGGAATATAATTAGATGCATAATAAATAAGTAAATCCCTCTCTACTTCCACTAGTTGACTCAGCTCGACTACAATGCTTGTATTGTGCAAACACTTTCGCAAGTGTGATACAAGGAAAATATTATGTACCGCTACTAACTTCTTAGAAAGCTTCACTCTATAAGCTAACTTCCGTACTCTACCGATGATTGGAAAAGGCCTACAAACCTTGGCACTAACTTTCCCGGACTATTAAATCTCATGACATGCCTAAGCGGTGAGACCTTCACAAAACCCATGCCGCCTACTTTGAACTCTAACTCCATGCATCTCCTGTCAATGTAAGGCTTCTACCTATCCTATGCGGTTTTCATCATTCTACAAATCAAGCCTACCTTCTTTGATGTCCCACTTGGCATATTTGGACTAAGAACAATCCAATATGTAGTGTCCCTTACCATACCTGCACCTCAGTGGGTCGAATTTTCGCTAAATCGATAACTTAAGTCCACCAAAGTATAAATAGTTGGTATTGGTATCCTATAAATAAACAAAAGTATACCAAGGCACTAACAATGAAAATCACACCGGAATAGGAAAGTATAGCAAAACATATAATACTACTAACCAAGGTTGATACCTCTAGTACTTTGCACCCTTGTCAGTGCTAAGCATGCTAATCCGTCCTTCCAATATTCCCACCTTATACTAGTATATGTTCCTCTAAATCTATCATATGGGCTGTAATGAGGAGGAGATCATAAAAATGTTCAAATGACTAGTAAATTACGTATTGTACACATTACACTAGTTTATGCCGATAGCTTCCCGTTAAATGTTATGTCTATTTTTCTCTTAGTCGTATTAACTTCATGTACGTGTACGATATGCCCCACCTATTTGAGTCTCCTTTGGACCAGGATACATTCCTCACTAGTATCCATAATTCTACACCATGCCAGGTATCCACCATCTATATCTAGACTGACTTATCCACATACATTGAGGATCTTCTCGCTTGGGCCTAATAATGGCATAACAACTATCAGACGTGTTCTACATGCTTTGAAGACAATATTCCTATGCCTTAAATGCTAAAATTTGTAAATGAACTTGTATGTCAGTTGGTGTAAAAACAAAAGAGAAAGTTTAAAATTTTGAAAATTTATCGTGCAGTAGAGAAGAGACAATCATGGACGTTAACCTACTAGCTAAATCCCGACTGCATACGATGTGGCTAAATTTGTTTTGAAAGAAAAAAATAAATGCTTTTGAAATTTTTAGTTCAAAATCTTTATTTTAAAAATGAATTTTATTTTAACAATTTTCCAACTGTTTGTAAAATATAATTGAAAAAGGTTTTGAATGAAAAGGGAAAGTTCTGATTTTTGAAATGCCAACAAGCTCAGCATAGGAAAAGTTGATGGGTTAGCAAATATAAATTTCACTGTGCAATGGAAAGAGTATGTAATACATAGAGGATAATAAGAGGAAAGCTACTTTGGTATTAGAATTTTAGTTTCCATACGTTGTTGATAGTAAGAAAAATTTGGTTTTCAAAGTAATTCTGTTTTAAAATTTTAAAATATAAAAATAAGTTTCCCTTTGTGGATTGTACTTAAAAAATTGGAAAAGATGGGGGCATACGAGAAGGTTCTAAAGTACATGGAAAGGGTACATAAGAGAAGGATGGAAATATAGAATTATCCATCTAAACCTTTTTTATGACATAAGGATATAGGTTTAGAAAACTAGATTGTCAAAATTTTTGGATATTTTGTAGAGGCTTAGTAGAGGAGGGTAGTCAAGTCATATGAGGTATTGTACTGTTGACTTGAAGGGGTGGTTACAGAGGGATAGTAGATTATGTGTTCCTATCATTATGGATTTGATTGATATGGTACTAATAGAGTCTCATCGTTCTAGGATGACCATTCATCTCGGTAGATACAATGTACCATGACATGAAAAGAGTCTTTCATCGGTTTGGTATGAAGAAGCATGTAACAGAGTATGTGCCCCGATGTATGACTTGCCAGTGTGTCAAGACGGAGCAGAAGAAGCCAGGAGGATTGTAGCAGCCGTTAGATATTCTACAATGGAAGTGGGAGAGTATTAATGAAGTAAATTGCATATGATCATCATATATTAATGATGTACTCATTCACTAGGATTTTGTCTGACCCACTCCTTTCCTTTGTTTTTTCCCCGCTATAGGAGGATAGGGCAGCAGGTGATAGGCCCAAAGATTAGTACCTGGAGAGGCGAGCTTGACATTGGAGTTGCTTTTTATTTCCTATTATGCTCCATGTAACTATCGATCATTCTTGGTACTTATCATACTTTATGTTGTATTTCTATGTACTCTGGATATGACTACGTACTATTTTGAGACTATTTTTTATGAGATATTTTCTGAGATGGATATTTATTATATTTATAATTATTACCTTTCTCTATGAGATCTAAAAGTGTTGAATGTTCTGCATATTCTTAGTCTCAGTAATGTTTAAAAACTCTGATAGCTCATACTTCTTGGCATCGACGTGAGTCCGAAAGTCACCGAATACTTTGGATTGGGGTGTCGAAAGGTGCAGGTTGTTATAGTAACATTTTGTATGTGGCCATGGACTGAGCAACTTTTAGGCTGGATAAGCCTGATAAAGATTATACCCACTTTATATATATATATATATATATATATTCTATATCAGGGATATATTGTAATATTAAGACGATGCATAAATTAAACATTAAATATGACATTGATATAAAAATGCCGGCATGAACGTATATGCTAGGTGATAATAAAAACTTAAAATGTCCCCTTCTTGCTCCATTCTTCCCCGTCCATGACTAAGCCTAAGAAACCTCCAGCTTTTGCTCAAGTCCTTACCGAGCCTCATTCGTTGACTAGATATGGAACCGCTTTCGATGCTTTATCTATTTCAAATCCTATTCAGCACTCACCTCATTTAGAAACCATTACCGATCCAGTTGTACTCCCTTTACAATCTCCTCCTAATGCTCTGGCTGCTACCCAAAGTCCCCATCTTTTGGTTAATGGCCCTTCTAAAACATTGATTATGTCATTATCTAACTCATTCTTGTCTTTGGTTACTACTGTCAATTCGACTGTGCCTCTTTTAGTACCTAATCCAAGTCTACCTTTGGTTAGAGTTGAGAATCATTTAGAAGGCCTTGGTAAACCTGATGAGTCTTAAGCAAATGCCTTTGCTGTCTTGGGTAACGGAAATACCATTTAGGATAATGTTGAAGTGGCTTCCATTGATGTGGCTAGACCTTTTCTTAGTTTGGAGTGCTTGAAAAGTGATTGCGAGTTCATCCGGTCCAAGAATCTAAAATTTTCTTATTTAATTCTTTGCATCCAGAAGCTCAAGCACTACTGGTCGCTTCTGCTAGCCTAGATTTCAAAGATTCAATCAGCAGCCTTTGTTATCCCCCGATTGTAGCTAATATATGGTCTTCCTTATTTCACTCATTGTCGAGGAACACTGGCGATTATTCACCTCGCTTTTTTGAAATGACAGAAGATAATAGAGCGGTGGTCCTTTCTCCAAAGGTTATTCAAGCAAAGGTTGATTATTGGTCGACTATTTGGTTGGCTTTTTCGTTAATTCTAACCCTCTTATTTTGTTGTTAAGGACCATTGCTTTCATTATTGGAAGCTGAGGGCATCTCAAGTGGATTACGGGCTGAATATTCAGAGCACTGAATATTCAGCCCATAATAGGGCTGAGATGTCTAGTAGCGAGGTGCTCATTTAATGGGCGCCTGAACTTTAGGCTCCCATTAAATTGGCACCAGCCCCCCTCCCCTTTTACATTTTTTACTGGGGGAGGGTGGCCTAGGCGCCCATTTAATGGGCGCCTAACTTCTGGCGCCCATTAATTGGACGCCAGGGCTTGGGCGTCCAATAAATGGGCGCCCAAGTCCAATTCAGTTTTCTGAATCGAAATATGAATATTAAGCCTAATATTCATGGCTGAATTGACGACTGGGGGGATATTTTGTAATATTCAGGGCTGAACCGAAACCACTGGAGATGCTCTTAGAGGCAGTTCGTAGATGCATGTTATAACTCTATGTTTTATCTCAAGTTTTCTAAGCCCAAGGAGAGACAATAAGTTCTAGAAGCTGAGCCATCTTGTAAAACCCAGGAAATTCAGCGAAAATTTAATTAGAAAATTTAATTTAAATATAACTAAGACTAAAATGAAATTTTGACAAATGTCCATGTAACAACCTGATATTTTCAGCCATTCGCATCCACACACGCCGGATTTGAATTGCTCAATATACCGCATTGTAAATAAATTTGGAGCAAATGAAATACAATCACAGAATCACAGACAAAGAAATATCAGAATAACTCCCAGTGGAATATAAAATACATAGTAGTTCATGAAGCTACTACGGCAGAGTCTCAAACCAAATAAAAAATACAGTTTGAAAACAACATAATAGAAATCCCAAATACATAGAAGTTCACTAATACATGAGATAAACTAGAACAGCTGAAATAGAAAGTAGATATAAATGTAGATAAGAAGAAACTCCATCAAAGACCAGCTCTAGAAAGAGATCCAAAGCTGTGAATACTCAGGCTGACCCGAGCGTCAAGTAAAACACAAAACACTCGAGTCAGGACAATATATGCTTATACATTGTAAACCAACTCAAGTGAACTGTAGTAGAAATGCACAATAACTTAAAGGATGCTTGGGATCGCCCATCCTTTAAGAATCAGTTAAACTATAAATTAAATACATCCTGTGGTTAAAATTTCAGAATGGTATTTTATACTTCAAAATCAAATATCATTTCAAAATTCAAGATCATTAAAAATCCATTTCAAAATATCATATCTTCCAAACCACATTCATTTTTATTTAATTTAAATACCATTACAAAACACATTTCAAAACAGTTTATATTTCGAAACAAATTACTTCATTTTAAGTCATAAAATGAAGTTATCATATTTAATAATTAAATTGTTAAATTTCCAAAATTTTAGTCTTTCAAAATTCATTTATTCACTTAATTTATTAAAACCGATGAAAATTCAACTTTCGCAGCATTTAGAAATTGCTACAGAAAGTTACATTCAAAACAGTTCAATTTAACAAAAAATAGCATTTAAACATGCTGTAATAGGGTTACATTAGTTTCAAATAAAACTTATTAAATTCAACAGTTATAACATTTACAAAAATGCTATAATAGCCTTTAATTAAACTTAGCCATTCAGTTCATTATTATCAACTACCGCATTTACAAATGCTGTATTATCATTTACATTAGAATTAATAGCATTTCAGAAATGCAGTTAATTAACTTCAAATATTCAGTATAATTTTACAAACAATTATATTTTTATTTAAACCATTTTTAACTCATAAAATCATATAATTTCACTTTTAAAACAATCATTCAAATACCCTTATATTCATGATTTTATAAAGTTAAATATCCATTCAAAAATCAAAATTTAATAATAATTCACTTATTAAATTCCAACATTAAATTTTAAATTCATTAAATTAAATTTAACTTAACACTTAAGTTTAAAATTTTCAAATATAACTTAATTTCATTTTTATTTACTTAACTTAAAATTCACTTTTAAGCCAAATTCACAAATTTTCAATTTTAGTTATATTTCAAAATTTCAACTTAAATATTCATTCATTTCACATTTAACTTTATTCAAAAATCATTAATATATTATAAAATTATTTTAAATTCACTTTATTCAAAATATCATAAATTTATCATATTTTCATATTTAATTTAAATTCCATTTATCAATAAATTATAATTTTCAAAATAACTTACATTTCAGATTTTCTAACTTTACCATTTATTATTTCACTTATAAATTTTCAAAAAATCAATAATGCTTTACAAAAATCATTTTTAATCAAATTTAAATCAAAATATTATAATATTTACATTTGTAAAATATTTTAAATTTTTTAGAAAAACATATTTTAACAACGGGTCTGTATTTCATTTTTCTAGCCTAGGTAAAGTGATACGGGTAATATATCATTTCAGCCCGTAATTTACAAAGAAAACTCGGGTTTGATCATTTCAAACCCGCAATCCCAAGTAAATGAAAATAATTGAAAATCATTCAGGCCTATCATTTCAGCCCACAATGATTTTCTCCTATTCTAAAGTCCGTTCGGGTGTGTATCATTTCTACCCATAGTGATTCTAATCTAAAGGGAACTTGCAGTGTGATAAACTGATAAAAATAACAGAACATCATAACATAACAGTAACATATGTTATAAAAGGTGTTTAAGCATGGGTGAACATAATATAATCATAATATAGCAGGTGTAATATGATAATGCATTTTATAGATTCAAAAGGGGTCAATTTACTAGTTATATATATATATATATATATATATATATATATACACACACACACACATATTGTCTGGTGAGAAAAACGCACTTGTCAAAAGTTGGAGATGGCCACTAAAGCACACAAACTGAAACTACGAAGGCATGATAACACGGAAACGACTTGAGAGTGGAAAGCCAAAGCTAATTGCCTTGATAACATTAAAACAAAACAATACAATATATATAAGTTTCAAAGCCAAATAAACACTAAACAATGCTAGAAATCAATGCCCAAACCCAAATCAAATGCATTGCACTTGTTCCCAACTTCACATGGATCAGCAAGGGATGGATTTAGCATGCACTAAGGGCTGGGTATGGTTCAAACAGGGTCGGCCTACTTGGTTTGAATGGTGATGAAGTATACGTGTGCAACAATTTACATAATAAGGCAAATATCAACATTTCTATGCTATAACTTGGTTTGGCCAGAGGCTATATGGTCAGATCCAGATGTCCAGGTGGTGGTGGATGATGTGGCAGAGGGTGGTGGTCAGGTCTGAGGTGGTGGTGGTGGAGGAAGTGGTGGAAAAAGGTGGTTGAAGGTGGTGGTACCAAGTTTGGCTCGGTTTATATATGTAGTGATGGTTTATGTGGATTTTGGTGGTGGATCATCAATAAGGAGGCACGGCTTGAGGTTTGGCCAGAGAGGAAGTGGTGAAGGTGGTGTTCTCAGGTGGTGGTGGAGGCGGCAGGGCATGGCTGAACCTATGATGAAGAAGAACAAGTGCAAAGCTCAAATCAAAGGAGAATAAAAGTAAAAACAAATGAAAAGAAAAAGAGTTTACCAAAAATTTCGCAAAGGCAATGGCCGAAATTTTTTCTTCTGGAATGAGAAACAATAATGTACATGAATGGAAATGGAGGTGGTCGGCTGAAAGTGTGAGTAGTAATGTAACAACCCAGAATTTTTAGAAATTAAAATTTGAATATTTAATTAATTTTAAATATTTAATAAGTGAATTTATAAGTCAAATAAATTTTTATTTGAATTATTGGATTTAATTGAATAATTAAATCGATAATTTAATACGTTAAATTATGGAAATAATTGAAAATTGAGTTAAATATGATTGAAAATGATTTGTAAAATTTTATTTTATCATATGGAAGTTAGAATGATATTTTAGAACTTTTAAAATCGAATTAAAAGTTAATTTGTGAAAATTGAATATTTTAATAATTAAATCGACTAGTGAAAATAGCCAATTTTTGAACAGTCTCAGAATTGAACGAAACCAGTTCCATTGGATCCGTAATAGTTAGTTATTACCGGATTTCAATTTTCGTGTCAATCGGAGTTATCGTTTGATCGTGGCAGCTCGAAACGCATCGAATTATTTTTAATTTAAATTTGGCGAGTTAAAATAGCCATTTTTCAAAAGTCTCGGATTTCGACGAAACCAGTTTCATCGGATCCGTAATGTGATATTATTGTAAGGTTTCAAATTTCAAGTCAATTGGATTTACCGTTTGTCCGGTACAAATCAAAACGCGTAGAAATCGAGTTAAATCGGTTTAATTTAAATTGAGCGTTTACAGCCATAACTCGCACAGATGTCCGAATTAGCTTTCGAAACCTGTTCCATTGTGTCCGGAACGTGGGATAAACCCTAGGAACGTCAGTTTCGGCGCGTAAATCGGAGTTCGGAATTTCCGGATGAATAGTGTTCGATTTTTCTTTATAAATAGCACCCACCTCTTCATAATTTAGAAAAAAAATAAAATAAAAAACTAATCAAACCCTAGCCGGCCCTAACTATTGAATGGCCAGAAATCATTCTCCTTTCCCCCTCAATCTCTCTCAATCTACAAAGATTTAGCCAAGGTGTTCAACACGAAAGTCGTAGAGCTCGACGAGAGCTTCGATTCCATACGGTGATGATCGGAAATGGTGCAACGTAGGAGGAGCTATGTGGGGCCGAACCTGCAGATTTTCGCACGCAATTCAAGGCCATATAGGGGGCCGAGCTTCAAGCCATGGGTGGTGGAGGTAGCTCAGGTCAAGGGCTTCGAATTGCAAGTGGTTTGATGTGATTTCGTCGAGTGTAGTGAGAGCAAGAATGAACCCTAATGTCGTGCTAGTGGGTTCTATGGTGCGGCTATTTCCTGTAGGTATGCGTGAATTGGAGAAGAAGCAAAACACGGTGGAGATGCAAGCTTGTGAGATCTAACGGCCTATACTTGATTAGGTTGAAAAATAATAAGTTATGTTGTAATTTTAAGTATAAAACTCGTATAAACTTTGAAAAATCATATCTTTTTCATACGAGGTCGAAAAAATGCAAACTCAGTTGCGTTGGAATCGTATGGACGAGCACTACGCGATGAAATTGGATTGGAGTCGTTTGGAGTTAGTGAGAATTTTGGGTAAAATTAAACGTCCGTTTAATTTTATTCGAAATAAATCGCTAAAACGGAATTTAAATCAAGGTGAGAACTTCTCACTCAATCGAATCAGTTTCGATTTTATTTTAAATAGTTAGATTTAAAATATTTTAATGCATGTTTGAATGATGATTAATATCTATTGATTGTTAAAATAGACATTATGCGCCGTTAGTAAGCGGATGTTATTTATTAAAAACATATACCGCGAATATTTCATAAACAGTGAAATTGGTATTATATATAGTAGCAATATATATATATTGGCATATGTATATATTGGAGTTATTGATTCCCCGCATTTTTTGTTTAGCGGATGAGACCCTATTACGCCGTTATTAAGCGGATAATATTTAATAAGAACATATACCGCGATAATTTCGTACTGGAGCGAAATTGGTATTGTGCTAATGTTTTTTGGATGTAGGAAAACAGGTTGGAGGGATCCAACTGGATTCCTCCACAGTTTTTATTTAATTTCAGATATTTTGATATTTGATGGATTTTTATATCGATATATGATATCGTTGTTGTCGTGATTGACTATTTGGTGTGTAGCATCATTGGACCAAATTTTGGGATTTAAAAATGATTTTTAAAGTGATTTTTGAGAATATACTATATTTTGGAATTGATCCATTATAAATAAATAAACGTTATAATTTTTAAAGTTATAAAAATTATGATTGTTTAGAAATATAGTTAAAAAAACTGATTTTTGAGAATATGATGTTAATGATTTTATAAAATAGTTAATCGGAATTTTTGAATTTTATTATGAAAAGTTGAAATATAGGATTTATAAAATTTAATTATTTTATGAATCAAAAGGAAGAAGTTTTTAAAGGAATTTAAAGACGTTTAAAAAGAATAATATAAATTGATTTATATTAAGAGATTTATAAATGGATATTTATAAATTGAAATATTGACATTATAAAACGAGTTTTTATAAGTGTTTGAATGAAGTGAAAATAAATTCCATAAATGAATGAAATTTATAGAATTTTAAACAGTGAAGTTATAAATGGAATTTTATAAACAGTAGGTTTATAAGATTTATAAAGTTATTGAAAGAATGAATTTTGGATAAATAAACAATCTTATAAGTTATAAGATTTATAATTTGGGAAGTTAAAAGAACGATTCTGTAAAATAATCATTTTATAAGCATTTGACTTATAATATGAACTTTTAGTTTATAATTTAGTTATAAACTGGAATAGGTTAATAAAGGAATTTATAAAAAGGAAGTTTTTATAAATAAATAGAAATGGAGTTTATAAACGTTGTTTTATAAATCCGCAAACGACTTATTTTGATAAGAAAATTGTTGAAACCTATTAAAGGAGTTATATTCACATTTTTGAATAGTGAATAATCCTTTGAATTAAAATGAATAAAAGGATGAAATTTGTTAATGAAGTATATTCACGTTTTTGAATAGTGAATAACACGTTAAAGAAAATGTTTAGAATGTGATGTTTTAAATAGAATTAAAACGATCTAACGATGTTTTAAAAGGTGTTGAGATTCGAAACCAAAGATTTCAACATTTATTGTTGAAATAGACGTTTTCGAGAAATAAAAGGAGATGATGGACTATAACACTGTTGTTATAGTAAATGATTTCCGAAAGGAAATGTTTTGTATAGTATTGGGATTTATATATCTATTTTAATTTCGAATCCCTATACTAGTGATTTTGGGACGTCGTAACGATGTTTTACGTAACATTCGTTTTGGCCCAAATAAATATGTTTAAGAGAATGATTTCCGTAAAGAATGAAATATGTACTTAATTTCGATTTAAGTATATTGAATATTTTCTAAGTGTTGAAAATAAATAAAATTTGTGAATTACTTATTAAATAAGTATGGAATTGTTTTCCAATATAAAGTGAATATTTTGAATTTATCTTTTTTTAAGATAAATTGAAAATGAATATTAGAAATCGAATTGAAATCGAATATTCATTGATATTTTGGAATATAAATTCACTATGGAATTTATAAAAGAAAGTGGAATTTGATTAAAAATAAATATTGATTTATTTTTGAAGTATGAAATTATATATCTAGTAAAGATATTTTGGAAAATAAATAATTTGGAAAATTATTTGGAAACTAGTGATGTGTGCATATCCATTGATAGTTCAATAACCGACTATCAATATTTCCCTTTGAATGGGTAATTGATGTGATTTGTTTGAATTTGAATGCCACACTTATTTTTGAATAAGCGCTCACTATTCGGGTTAACCGGGAAAGGACCATGGGGTCGTATAACCCATTCCGAATATGTGATACGTCGTTATGAATTGCATTGAAGATCGGTGTTGAAGACCCGGTATTTGCGAGAGCGATAGGATGACCTGTCGATTTACTCTGCACCGAGTTGCTCCAGTATAGAGTTCTCCCTAAGTGATGGGAAATCCGATCAGGATTGTGAATATCCGGATTGCAAGGACTTCTTTGTAAGTGCCTTCGGTTTTGTTCGATCCCGGAACAAACTTGTATGGATTGTGTGTCTGACATTACAAGTTGAGATATAAAGCTGATTTCATTCAAATATATTTCTGTTGGTGGCGGAGAATTTATTCTTTTAGCTTAACACCCTTCTCTGAGACGTACGAGCTCAGAGGTTATGTAGTTGAATGTTATCAGCGATATATTCCCAATTTGGTAATGTGATATGCTGAGTGATGCTGAAATGATCATTGTGTTGATTATTGTGATAGGATCGTTTATTTGATCGTCTATCTTAGTGATCATTGTGTTGATCATTTGTTGACCCAAAGCATGGCTTTTGTATAAAGTATGTTTTTGTGGACGTGACTTCGTCGAACCTCACACCCCGGAAATGGTCAAAACAGGAAAGATGCGGCAAGGTTATGAGGGGTAGCACCCTTTAGGGTATGTACATTTCCTTCTGGATAGAGGTGGTATCATGGTATGGAGCCCAGATATTTAACCTATGTGGTTACTATGAATTTATTACTTTGTGGTTGTTGGTTTTCGGGATCCCGTGAGAAAGGTCGTTTACGATCGGGGAATGGCGTGCTCGTGTCAGTAGTTACCCAGTTAGGGGTAACCCGGCCTTGTGTTGGCAGAGTTCCGATTTGGTTCTCGGGGATGTCTTTCCAGAGGCATTCTCATGTGGCAATGGGAAGTTCCTTGGCCTGACCATTTGTTGGAAATCCAAAGAAACAATACGAAACTTGTGCGGTATTAGTTGTAGAACCTATCATTCACTTATGGTGGTCACCACTGTTTGGATGGTAGCTATAGTAGGCATAGTTTGAAATGTCTATGTTGGCTAAGATTTATATTCTACTTTCAAAATGAATTTTTCCCCTACACTATGCACTAGTAATAATATCAAATGTTCTTTTAAATGCGTATCAAGCATCTTTGACTATCATAAGGAGAAATCTCCTCCGATTCTGCGTTTGCATTGTGTGTGTGTGCGGGAGGCCTTATGGTAGTCTCATTTTTAAAAGCATTGCGAATTGAATTTAAAAATATTCTCTATTTTGATTTTTAAAGATAAATAAACTGTTTTGAGTTCTCGCACCAGTCTTGTTAAGCTATTGGGCTATGTGATGGGGGGTTCTCGCTTCGCGGTTAGGTGGCGAACGGGAGACTCTTACTCCCACACATCCTCTTTTAGGGGGTTGGTTAGGTGTAACCTGAGACAGTCGAGAGGCTGGCCGTAAAAGCAAGGTCTGGGGTACCAGTGTAAGCCACGGTGGGGCTGGGATGGTTGAAAAGCCTACCGGTTGTGACCACTGGCTCGTCTCTTTACAGTTGGTATCAGAGCTTATGGTTAAGCGACAACCATGGTTCTGTTGGGTATAATTCATTAGAGATAGAGTCAGCAGTACTCTAGAATGAGTTTGAGTGTAATAATAGCTATGAGAGCGTATTTGTTAGTGAATATAAAATTGTTTTATATTGTGATAATTGGTTTGTTGAGTGGTATATAGATTCTGGTTAATACGAGTAATTAACGATGTTGATAGGGATCTCTAAACACTTGTACAGAACAATTCGACACAGTATTGTTTAAAATTGGGTAAATGAAATAAATTTTACCTTGAGTATATTTTATATATAAAGAAATAATTTTTCAGAATTATTAAAGTGTATATAAGTTGATTGTTTAGTTGTTTGAATAATCTAAATAAAAGAATAATTGTATAAGCAAAAAAAGATTATAAGAATTGAATTATAATTAAAGTGATTTACAATTGTGAATAAACTTATATATATAAGAAGTGAAACTATATGAATATATTTATGAATTCAGTTGTAAATAAAAACAAGTGATGTTTGTAAATGAAGTATAACTTAAGAGATCAAAGTAAAATTAATAAAGTTAAGTGATGAATATAAACTTGAGTTATATAAATGAATTGGATTAATGGATTGAATATTAATCAATTGAATGTGAATTAAGTTGATATGAAATAATGAATATAAGTGTTAATTCATTAAAATCTAATGTTATTAGAAAATTGAATAGTTGAATGAAAATCAATTTATTAAACCAATTGAAAGTGATGGTGTTGAAACTAAATTAAATGAATATAAGCAAAGTAATTTGGTTGTAATTAATATACATTGATTGTTATATAATTGTTAGTTGATTGTATATAATTCATTAGGTATTAATGAAATTGAAAGCTAAAGTAATTGGAATTCAAATTAGAAGTTAAGTGAATCTTAAATGAATTGAATTTGATTTGGAAGTGAACCAGCTTGAATATGAATTAGTTGAAAATGAATGCTAGTAAATCCAATGTTAATGAATCTAATGTGATTAAATTGAAAACCAATTCATTGAATATTAATGAAAATATGAATGAATGTTTATTGGTTATGAATGTTAGTTGGTTGATGTTTGCATTTGTTGTTTTGTTTCATTTGCTATGTTGACATATATAGTTATTATGTTACTATATGTTGTATATTGATACTATTGTCATATATGCATGTTCTCATGTTGTTTGTTGAGTGATTAGTAGGTGCGGATCGCGTTTGCTTCGCATTTGGAGCTCGCTTTTGCGCTATATTAGCCGTATATGCTCGCTAATAAAATATAAGGTACATATCTCGGATTAAATATCGTACTTTTACACTTTTTTCCCTTCGGGATGCCTCATTACTTGATGAGATGTACATTTGTGATATATATACTGTCATTTTTTTTTCGGATCGAGCCGCGCAAAGGAGACTATGGCGAATTTTTCCGGAAATTTAAGACGTTAGAATTTTTTTTGAGAAAATGGGAAAATTTTGAAAACTTTAACTTTGATTTTGGAATTGGAAGTTAAACAATAGTAGTGTTTTTGAAAAGATAACTAAGTATGATTTTGGAAAACTTAGTAAAGTATTATAAGAAGTTTAATTATAAATTTTGGAAAGTTAATAGATTCTATAATTTTTCTTACTTGTTAATTTCGAGGACGAAATTCTTTTAAGTGGGGAAGATTGTAACGACCCAGAATTTTTAGAAATTAAAATTTGAATATTTAATTAATTTTAAATATTTAATAAGTGAATTTATAAGTCAAATAAATTTTTATTTGAATTATTGGATTTAATTGAATAATTAAATCGATAATTTAATACGTTAAATTATGGAAATAATTGAAAATTGAGTTAAATATGATTGAAAATGATTTGTAAAATTTTATTTTATCATATGGAAGTTAGAATGATATTTTAGAACTTTTAAAATCGAATCAAAAGTTAATTTGTGAAAATTGAATATTTTAATAATTAAATCGACTAGTGAAAATAGCCAATTTTTGAACAGTCTCAGAATTGAACGAAACCAGTTCCATTGGATCCGTAATAGTTAGTTATTACCGGATTTCAATTTTCGTGTCAATCGGAGTTATCGTTTGATCGTGGCAGCTCGAAACGCATCGAATTATTTTTAATTTAAATTTGGCGAGTTAAAATAGCCATTTTTCAAAAAGTCTCGGATTTCGACGAAACTAGTTTCATCGGATCCGTAATGTGATATTATTGTAAGGTTTCAAATTTCAAGTCAATTGGATTTACCGTTTGTCCGGTACAAATTAAAACGCCTAGAAATCGAGTTAAATCGGTTTAATTTAAATTGAGCGTTTACAGCCATAACTCGCACAGATGTCCGAATTAGCTTTCGAAACCTGTTCCATTGTGTCCGGAACGCGGGATAAACCCTAGGAACGTCAGTTTCGGCGCGTAAATCGGAGTTCGGAATTTCCGGATGAATAGTGTTCGATTTTTCTTTATAAATAGCACCCACCTCTTCATAATTTAGAAAAAAAATAAAATAAAAAAACTAATCAAACCCTAGCCGGCCCTAACTATTGAATGGCCAGAAATCATTCTCCTTTCCCCCTCAATCTCTCTCAATCTACAAAGATTTAGCCAAGGTGTTCAACACGAAAGTCGTAGAGCTCGACGAGAGCTTCGATTCCATACGGTGATGATCGGAAATGGTGCAACGTAGGAGGAGCTATGTGGGGCCGAACCTACAGATTTTCGCACGCAATTCAAGGCCATATAGGGGGCTGAGCTTCAAGCCATGGGTGGTGGAGGTAGCTCAGGTCAAGGGCTTCGAATTGCAAGTGGTTTGATGTGATTTCGTCGAGTGTAGTGAGAGCAAGAATGAACCCTAATGTCGTGCTAGTGGGTTCTATGGTGCGGCTATTTCCTGTAGGTATGCGTGAATTGGAGAAGAAGCAAAACACGGTGGAGATGCAAGCTTGTGAGATCTAACGGCCTATACTTGATTAGGTTGAAAAATAATAAGTTATGTTGTAATTTTAAGTATAAAACTCGTATAAACTTTGAAAAATCATATCTTTTTCATACGAGGTCGAAAAATGCAAACTCAGTTGGTTGGAATCGTATGGACGAGCACTACGCGATGAAATTGGATTGGAGTCGTTTGGAGTTAGTGAGAATTTTGGGTAAAATTAAACGTCCGTTTAATTTTATTCGAAATAAATCGCTAAAACGGAATTTAAATCAAGGTGAGAACTTCTCACTCAATCGAATCAGTTTCGATTTTATTTTAAATAGTTAGATTTAAAATATTTTAATGCATGTTTGAATGATGATTAATATCTATTGATTGTTAAAATAGACATTATGCGCCGTTAGTAAGCGGATGTTATTTATTAAAAACATATACCGCGAATATTTCATAAACAGTGAAATTGGTATTATATATAGTAGCAATATATATATATATATTGGCATATGTATATATTGGAGTTATTGATTCCCCGCATTTTTTGTTTAGCGGATGAGACCCTATTACGCCGTTATTAAGCGGATAATATTTAATAAGAACATATACCGCGATAATTTCGTACTGGAGCGAAATTGGTATTGTGCTAATGTTTTTTGGATGCAGGAAAACAGGTTGGAGGGATCCAACTGGATTCCTCAACAGTTTTTATTTAATTTCAGATATTTTGATATTTGATGGATTTTCATATCGATATATGATATCGTTGTTGTCGTGATTGACTATTTGGTGTGTAGCATCATCGGACCAAATTTTGGGATTTAAAAATGATTTTTAAAGTGATTTTTGAGAATATACTATATTTTGGAATTGATCCATTATAAATAAATAAACGTTATAATTTTTAAAGTTATAAAAATTATGATTTTTGAGAAATATAGTTAAAAAAACTGATTTTTGAGAATATGATGCTAATGATTTTATAAAATAGTTAAATTGGAATTTTTGAATTTTATTATGAAAAGTTGAAATATAGGATTTATAAAATTTAATTATTTTATGAATCAAAAGGAAGAAGTTTTTAAAGGAATTTAAAGACGTTTAAAAAGAATAATATAAATTGATTTATATTAAGAGATTTATAAATGGATATTTATAAATTGAAATATTGACATTATAAAACGAGTTTTTATAAGTGTTTGAATGAAGTGAAAATAAATTCCATAAATGAATGAAATTTATAGAATTTTAAACAGTGAAGTTATAAATGGAATTTTATAAATAGTAGGTTTATAAGATTTATAAAGTTATTGAAAGAATGAATTTTGGATAAATAAACAATCTTATAAGTTATAAGATTTATAATTTGGGAAGTTAAAAGAACGATTCTGTAAAATAATCGTTTTATAAGCATTTGACTTATAATATGAACTTTTAGTTTATAATTTAGTTATAAACTGGAATAGGTTAATAAAGGAATTTATAAAAAGGAAGTTTTTATAAATAAATAGAAATGGAGTTTATAAACGTTGTTTTATAAATCCACAAACGACTTATTTTGATAAGAAAATTGTTGAAAACTATTAAAGGAGTTATATTCACATTTTTGAATAGTGAATAATCCTTTGAATTAAAATGAATAAAAGGATGAAATTTGTTAATGAAGTATATTCACGTTTTTGAATAGTGAATAACACGTTAAAGAAAATGTTTAGAATGTGATGTTTTAAATAGAATTAAAACGATCTAACGATGTTTTAAAAGGTGTTGAGATTCGAAACCAAAGATTTCAACTTTTATTGTTGAAATTGACGTTTTCGAGAAATAAAAGGAGATGATGGACTATAACACTGTTGTTATAGTAAATGATTTCCGAAAGGAAATGTTTTGTATAGTATTGGGATTTATATATCTATTTTAATTTCGAATCCCTATACTAGTGATTTTGGGACGTCGTAACGATGTTTTACGTAACATTCGTTTTGGCCCAAATAAATATGTTTAAGAGAATGATTTCCGTAAAGAATGAAATATGTACTTAATTTCGATTTAAGTATATTGAATATTTTCTAAGTGTTGAAAATAAATAAAATTTGTGAATTACTTATTAAATAAGTATGGAATTGTTTTCCAATATAAAGTGAATATTTTGAATTTATCTTTTTTTAAGATAAATTGAAAATGAATATTAGAAATCGAATTGAAATCGAATATTCATTGATATTTTGGAATATAAATTCACTATGGAATTTATGAAAGAAAGTGGAATTTGATTAAAAATAAATATTGATTTATTTTTGAAGTATGAAATTATATATCTAGTAAAGATATTTTGGAAAATAAATAATTTGGAAAATTATTTGGAAACTAGTGATGTGTGCATATCCATTGATAGTTCAATAACCGACTATCAATATTTCCCTTTGAATGGGTAATTGATGTGATTTGTTTGAATTTGAATGCCACACTTATTTTTGAATAAGCGCTCACTATTCGGGTTAACCGGGAAAGGGCCATGGGGTCGTATAACCCATTCCGAATATGTGATACGTCGTTGTGAATTGCATTGAAGATCGGTGTTGAAGACCCGGTATTTGCGAGAGCGATAGGATGACCTGTCGATTTACTCTGCACCGAGTTGCTCCAGTATAGAGTTCTCCCTAAGTGATGGGAAATCCGATCAGGATTGTGAATATCCGGATTGCAAGGACTTCTTTGTAAGTGCCTTCGGTTTTGTTCGATCCCGGAACAAACTTGTATGGATTGTGTGTCTGACATTACAAGTTGAGATATAAAGCCGATTTCATTCAAATATATTTCTGTTGGTGGCGGAGAATTTATTCTTTTAGCTTAACACCCTTCTCTGAGACGTACGAGCTCAGAGGTTATGTAGTTGAATGTTACCAGCGATATATTCCCAATTTGGTAATGTGATATGCTGAGTAATGCTGAAATGATCATTGTGTTGATTATTGTGATAGGATCGTTTATTTGATCGTCTATCTTAGTGATCATTGTGTTGATCATTTGTTGACCCAAAGCATGGCTTTTGTATAAAGTATGTTTTTGTGGACGTGACTTCGTCGAACCTCACACCCCGGAAATGGTCAAAACAGGAAAGATGCGGCAAGGTTATGAGGGGTAGCACCCTTTAGGGTATGTACATTTCCTTCTGGATAGAGGTGGTATCATGGTATGGAGCCCAGATATTTAACCTATGTGGTTACTACGAATTTATTACTTTGTGGTTGTTGGTTTTCGGGATCCCGTGAGAAAGGTCGTTTACGGTCGGGGAATGGCGTACTTGTGTCAGTAGTTACCCAGTTAGGGGTAACCCGGCCTTGTGTTGGCAGAGTTCCGGTTTGGTTCTCGGGGATGTCTTTCCAGAGGCATTCTCATGTGGCAATGGGAAGTTCCTTGGCCTGACCATTTGTTGGAAATCCAAAGAAACAATACGAAACTTGTACGGTATTAGTTGTAGAACCTATCATTCACTTATGGTGGTCACCACTGTTTGGATGGTAGCTATAGTAGGCATAGTTCGAAATGTCTATGTTGGCTAAGATTTATATTCTACTTTCAAAATGAATTTTCCCCCTACACTATGCACTAGTAATAATATCAATGTTCTTTTAAATGCGTATCAAGCATCTTTGACTATCATAAGGAGAAATCTCCTCCGATTCTGCGTTTGCATTGTGTGTGCGTGCGGGAGGCCTTATGGTAGTCTCATTTTTAAAAGCATTGCGAATTGAATTTAAAAATATTCTCTATTTTGATTTTTAAAGATAAATAAACTGTTTTGAGTTCTCACACCAGTCTCATGACTGACTTGGAGTTTATTGTTTTCCTTTCTAAACTCTGGGTGCCCACCAATTTCCACACGGGCAGTTAAGAGTTAGGTATATCAGGATATTCTGGATATTCAGGAATTGCTGGAGGCAAGCTGGATGGCATGGCGTATTACTAGTTTATATAGTATTTCTTTTTTTCGCTGCACTGTTGTTGTTGTGTGATGTTGTACACTCTGATGATATGATGTAATGTAATGTATAAAATGTAATAACTGATATAGTTCTTTGTTTAAAGATTATTCATTTATTATTATATGTTGTTCCGCTGCGAATTGTGAGATTCTGATGTTGTTCTGTTGTTCTCCGTTCTATCTTCCCTATTCTCTCTCTTTTTTTTTTCTATTTTAAAATTTTCTATCTTCTTTTCCCTATCTAAATTTTCTATCGTTTTCTTTTTCTTTTCTTAAATTTTTCTTAAACCCCTAAGGGTTCGTATTTTCGTTCATCTTGAATTAATCAATGGAGATTAGTGTCTATTCAAGGAGTACAGATTTACGGGTCTTTACAAGTAAAGGCCAATTGAATGAAAAGTTAGGTTAAATGTGAAAATGTGGAAATAAAAAGGCTTAGGAAAATCAAAAGTCATAACCTTTTCAAATTTCTTTTAATTTATTTATATAAGTTTAAACAATTGAAATAATTATAATTTCAGTTTAAATTTCTAAAATATAACAAAATATAAATATAAATAAGTAATTAATAATTATATACGATAAAAATAAGAAAATAGCACAAAAATGAAAACTTGTCTAGAAAATTTGAAAATAAACAGAATAAATTTTGAAAAACTTATATGAACTTGGAAAATATTTATAAATAAAGATAATAACATAAAATAAAATTCATTTCAAAATATATAAATAAAATTTAATTAAATATAATTTAAATGAAGAAAATAGCAGAAAAATAGAAACTAGCCTTTAAAAATAGGAAATAAATGCAGTAAATTTTGGAAAAATTATAACATCACTTTAAAATGTTTTAAAATAAAATATATATCTAACATGTCATATAACACATACTATAACGTGATTTTACAAATAAAAATATTATTTATATAAATTAAAATAGATAATTTTATTAAATAAATTAATTTACACATAATATTGTAAAAAGCATAACTTTCACAATATAAATCGGATTTCAACGAAACAAAAAGCAGCATTCCCAAATTTGATATATTTTCATAATAAAAGATAAAACTCAAATATTTAAATTTTAAATTAAAAAGTCAAAGTTTGACTAGATTGACCAAAAATCCACTTTTTCTGGAAATATCCTATTTATTAAGGTTTGAAGTTATAGTTCACACAAAAATCAAAATATACTCTTAAAATAACAAAATTTATTCATTTTAATAAATATATAAAGTTTTTAAATCAGGAGTTTCAAATTCAAAATTTTAAAATAAACAATTAAAAAAATCACAAAATACTGGGTTGTTACACTCTCCCCCACTCAAATCTTTTCGTTCTCGAAAAGAACGAACAGGGAAAAATAAGGAAAAGCACGATAGACAAAAATTGTACATGGAAACAAACAATTTCGGATTCGAAGCACGAATGATCTCCTCCGTCTCCCAGGTGCAGTCCTAATCATCAATACTTCACAGTACTTTGATCAGACCGACAGATTTCCTTTTTAGCTGCTTCGTACCTCTGTCGACAATATGAAGTGGTTTACTCTCGACAGTCAGATAAGGCTAAACATCCAAACCATCAAAAGAAGAAGGCTGAACAATAAGATGTGAGTCAAGAAGATACTAGAGGAGATGTGAGACGTGGAATACGTCATGCACACTAGAAAGTTTCTCGGGCAAATCCAAACGATAAGCTGAAGAACCAACTCTTTCCACAAATGCGAAAAGGATCTTTGAAGGGGAAAAAGGTAGAAATAGCTAGAAGGGAGAATAGGTTGAAAGACAAGGATGAACCCTATTTTAAAACCATATACATTTCAAAAATTTATAACATTTTAAACATTTTATAATATGATAAATAGTCATTTGATTCAAATTTATTAGTTCGAAATAAACAATATTTAAAAAAATTTAAATCATGATTAAAATATCCTTTATATAATACTTTACCAAAATAATTTTATAACTCGATGTCTTAACATGTTTATTTTCGTTCCTGTAGACTCTGGCTATGCGTTGATCAGGCGCAAAGCTAGAATTCTTCAGGTACTTAATAGACTTGTTTCAACACCCAGTGAAAATACTGGAAAACTCTTTTTAAAAAAACAGATATGGAAAGTACAATCCAAACAAATCAACCAAACCAAAATAGTTGTCTAACCATGGATCGCAGATACACAATGGTTATGCCTGGATCCCCCAGGAAACAATCCTTATTCGTAAGCTTTCTCAGCCCTGCTAGTTACGCCATGATGGCTAGTAGAGTGCAGGATACACAATGGTTACGCCTGGATCCCCCAAGAAACAATCCATACCCCTAGGCCGTCTCAGCCAGCCAGTTTCGCTACTAATGCGACCTACATAGAGTGCATGATACACAATGGTTACGCCTGGATCCCCAGGAAACAATCCGTACCCCTAGGCCAGCTCAGACAGGCAGTTGCGTTATGCAGTCGCGCTCGTAAAACCACGGAGATCGTCGTGGAATTCGATGGACACTCGAGTATCATATCCGGAAAACCCAAATCAAAGAGAGAATAATATCGATAGAATGAATCCACAGTGTGGCCACAAAGCGGATATCAAGCAGAAGGCACTTTCCATATCTTTACTTCGAAAATATGTATCATATAGTACCTTTCAAAATCACTTTAAAATATCATACTTATATAAAGTCCATTATATATAAGATTTCACTTCAAATCGAATATTTTCCAAATCAATAGTATATCAGATCACACATATATAGAATTCGATTATATAAGATTTCAATTTACAAGTTGAGTACCTTTACAAATTAATAGTTTCAAATCACTTCATACTTATACAAATCAATTTTATATAAGTTTGATAACTCCCAAATCAAAGTATTTAAATAAACAAGGTTCCCAATTTCAAACCATGTCAATATCAATTCAGTTTCAAAATCATATACGATTTCACCAAATCATTTCTTTCAAATTACATATATTCAGTTTCAAAGTTTCTTAAAACAATAGATTTAGAAAATAATCCAAATTTCTAAATCAACAAAATTTTGGTCAAACAAATTCATTTCCATTTCAAATATATATTCACTTTCAAAAATCATAATACTCTCAAAGTTATTAATCTTTCGAAACCAAAAGACTTGAAATCATTACACTTTGAAAATCATAACCTTTCGAAATCATACATTTGAAATCATAAAACAATCTATTAATTCTTTACATTTCATAAATTTATTCAATTAAACCCAAATCTAAAATTTCCAATTTTAATTCAATTCAAACCATCAGTTTAAATTAAATTTAGTTTTTCAACAAAACCATTTCAAATATTATCAAATTTGAAATAAAGATTTGATCCATAAAATAAACTATTAAATCTTAAATATATTTCAAAGCTTAAATATACCATATTTCAAAACTAAATTTTATAATTCACATATTTCAAATTTTACTTCATTATTACTTAGTTTTTGAAATATTTATTTCATAAATCCATCATTTTTAAATAAACTCAAATTACATGTAAACCAAATATCCTTTCATACAAATATACACTTTAAATATTCATTTATCAAAATCAATTATCATTTAAAATTCACCTTCTTTATCACAATAAAGATCAAATCATTTCCAAACCACTTCAATCATCAAAATATCTAAAATGGTTACAAAGTTTAAATCCATCTCTTTTTAAAACCTTTAAACTATTTATTTCTATATGGAAAAACCAATTTACCATTGGAAAGATTATTATTCTATATATATACACACACTTTATTCAAAACATTTCAAATCTATATTTCATACCAGTATAATTCAACATAATCTTATTTATTTCACTCAACAAACAGTTTCGAACTTATATAAATCATCTTACTTTATACTTTAATCATACCAAACTGAACTTATATTCTTTACCAAATACCCTATACCTTTCATAATTACTTAACTTTGAAAAAATTAACCTTGATTTGGAAGTGCTCGAACTTTCAAAATAGTCGAAGAAATCATATTTTCAATCCAATGTTGGAAATCACCAACAAATCAGTAAACCAATTCCAAAAGATAGGGTTATACCAAAACAAATCTGAATCTCGAGGACTGAACATCGGCTTACTTTTAAATCATTTCAAATATATATACACATATATCTTTCGTACATCAAACCATACTTCAAAATTTGAAATCAAAAATTTGGTTTCACAAAATCACTCGCATAGCAAAGCTACTAGAGTGGCCTCTCTCCCACTCAGAAACTCGAAAATCAATGTTGATGATGCATGCATTCATCACCGAAATTATTTTCCAGCGACATAAGTGGGTTCAGGACTTTTATTTCCTTGAAACTTCTTCGAAATCTCTTTTGAAATTATTGGAATTCATTCGAATACATTTGAAACATTCTTATTCAGAAAATATCTTTAAATCATATTATTATCATATATTTTCCAAAATCTTAAAACCGATTTCAAAACACCGGAGTTCGATTCCTCGAAATTCAAATTCAAAAACCCTTCAGTTATAAATCATTTTATATAAGTCAAATTCTTATAAATTTTCAAATTTTCAAATCCTTTTGAAATTTCAAAATTTCAATTTCAAAAGATATAAAAATCCTTATTGAAAACATTTCACTTTTATATAAAATAAGGCCATCCTTATTAAAATAATGATTTCGATATATGCACAAATTTCAAAATACAAACAAACACAAATTTCCAAGGGATGATTCAAGGATGGATTTCAAAGCAAACAAAAATTCAAATTTAGAGGAACTTTAATCAAATAGAATCCGGATTCGAAGGTAAGCTCGAACAAAGATAAGATAATTTTATTACCAAATAGAAGGTAGATAAACCTATATAAATCGCGGGCGGCCTTAACCGGTCAACCGTGACTTCAAGAATATAATCAATTTGGAAATCTAAGGCAAATCGACATACGATCGCCATAGATAGAATCCAGGTAGAGCAGGAGATAGCATTGTAAACCGAGGATATAGAAATCTTTGGTGAATCAATGCCAATTGTAAAGGAGTTTCACCCCTTTACAAATTATTCAATGATTTGCGGAATCACCGATCTTTATAGAGGACCTTCTAAAGTGGAGTTATGGAATGCTCCAAGATCAAAAGGGTAAAATAGGGAAGACAAGAATGGATTTCAGAACGAGTGGGAGCGTTCCAAAGTTCAAGGAATCCTAATCGATAAGAATCCTAACCAAGAGATTCCTAACAAGGTGGATACCTAAAGGATGTAGTTTAAAAAAATCTTGATTTCAAAATAAGAAGATTTTTTATACCAATATAGTCCTTGAAAATACTTAAAAAATCATTTGGAAATCATTTTATACTTCGAAAATACGTTCTCTCATAAAGAAAGGATTCTGAGATTAATTTCACTCATTCTAGGGTATTTATACCCTATCTCTAATGAGTTTTTGCTCTGTAGAGGCAATGGTTTGCCAAAAACCAGAGCTCTTATACCAAAGTAACAACCCGATATTTTCAGCCATTCGCATCCACACATGCCGGACTTGAATTGCTCAAAATACCGCATTGTAAATAAATTTGGAGCAAATGAAATACAATCACAGAATCACAGACACCGAAATATAAGAATAACTCGCAGCGGAATATAAAATACATAGTAGTTCATGAAGTTACTACGACAGAGTCTCAAACCAAATACATAATACAGTCTGAAAACAACATAATAGAAATCCCAAATACATAGAAGTTCATTATACATGAGATAAACTAGAACAGATGAAACAGAAAGTAGATATAAATGTAGATAAGCAGAAACTCTAGCAAAGACCAGCTTCAGAAAGAGAATCCAAAGCTGTGAATACTCAGGCTGACCCGAGCGTTAAGTAAAACACAAAACACTCGAGTCAGGACAATATATGCTTATATAATGTAAACCAACTCAAGTGAACTGTAGTAGAAATGCACACTAACTTAAAGGATGCTTGGGATCGCCCATCCTTTAAGAATCAGTTAAACTATAAATTAAATACATCCCGTGGTTAAAATTTCAAAATGGTATTTTATACTTCAAAATCAAATATCATTTCAAAATTCAATATCATTCAAAATCCATTTCAAAATATCAAAATATCATATCTTCCAAACCACATTCATTTTTATTTAATTTAAATACCATTACAAAACACATTTCAAAATAGTTTATATTTCGAAACAAATTACTTCATTTTAAATCATAAAATGAAGTTATTATATTTAATAATTAAATTATTAAATTTCCCAAATTTTAGTCTTTGAAAATTCATTTATTCACTTAATTTATTAAAATAGATGAAAATTCAACTTTCGTAGCATTTAGAAATTGCTACAGAAAGTTACATTCAAAATAGTTCAATTTAACAAAAGATAGCATTTAAAAATGCTGTAATAGGGTTACATTAGTTTCAAATAAAACTTAGTTAAATTCAACAATTATAACATATACAAAAACGCTATAATAGCCTTTAATTAAACGTAGCCATTTGGTTCATTATTATCAACTACCGCATTAACAAATGCTGTATTATCATTTACATTAGAGTTAATAGCATTTCAGAAATGCAGTTAATTAACTTTAAATATTCAGTATAATTTCACAAATAATCATATTTTTATTTAAATCATTTTTAACTTATAAAATCATATAATTTCACTTTTAAAATAATCATTCAAATACCCTTATATTCATGATTTTATAAAGTTAAATCTCCATTCAAAAATCAAAATTTAATAATAATAATTCACTTATTAAATTCCAACATTAAATTTTAAATTCATTAAATTGAATTTAACTTAACACTTAAGTTTAAAGTTTTCAAATATAACTTAATTTCATTTTTATTTACTTAACTTAAAATTCACTTTTAAGCCAAATTCACAAATTTTCAATTTTAGTTATATTTCAAAATTTCAACTTAAATATTCATTCATTTCACATTTTAACTTTATTCAAAAATCATTAATATATTATAAAATCATTTTAAATTCATTTAATTCAAAATATAATAAATTTATCATATTTTCATATTTAATTTAAATTCCATTTATCACCAAATTATAATTTCGAAAATAACTTACATTTCAGATTTTCTAACTTTACCATTTATTTATTTCACTTATAAATTTTCAGAAAATCAATAATGATTTACAAAAATCATTTGTAATCAAATTTAAATCAAAATATTATAATATTTACATTTCTAAAATATTTTAATTTTTTTAGAAAAACATATTTTAACAACGGGTCTGTATTTAATTTTTCTAGCCTAGGTAAAGTGATACAGGTAATATATCATTTCAACCCGTAATTAACAAAGAAAACCCAGGTTTGATCATTTCAAACCCACAATCCCAAGTAAATGAAAATAATTGAAAAACATTCAGGCCTATCATTTCAGCCCATAATGATTTTCTCCTATTCTAAAGTCCGTTCGGGTATGTATCATTTCAACCCATAGTGATTCTAATCTAAAGGGAACTTGCAGTGTGATAAACTGATAAAAATAACAGAATATCATAATATAATAGTAACAGATGTTATAACAAGTGTTTAAGCATGGGTGAACATCATATAATCATAATATAGCAGGTGTAACATGATAGTGCATTTTACAGATTCAAAAGGGGTCAATTTACTAGTTATATATGTACATATTGTCTGGTGAGAATAACTCACTTGTCAAAAGCCGGAGATAGCAATAAAGCACACACACTGAAACTACAAAGGCACGATAACACGAAAACGACTTGAGAGTGGGGAGCCAAAGCTAATTGCCTTGACAACATTTAAACAAAACAATACAATATATATAAGTTTCAAAACCAAATAAACACTAAACAATGCTAGAAATCAATGCCCAAAACCAAATCAAATGCATTGCACTTGTTCTCAACTTCACATGGATCAGCAAGGGATGGATTTAGCACGGCCATGGCATGCACTAAGGGCTGGGTTTGGTTCAAACAGGGTCGGCCTACTTGGTTTGAATGGCGATGAAGTATACGTGTGCAACAATTTACATAATAAGGCAAATATCAACATTTCTATGCTATAACTTGGTTCGGACAGACGCAATATGGTCAGGTCCAGATGTCCATGTGGTGGTGGATGATGTGGCAGAGGTTGGTGGTCAGGTATGAGGTGGTGGTGGTGGAGGAAGTGGCGGCAAAAGGTGGTTGAAGGTGGTGGTACCAAGTTTGGCTCGGTTTATATATGTAGTGATGGTTTATGTGGATTTTGGTGGTGGGTCATCAATAAGGAGGAACGGCTTGAGGTTTGGCCAGAAAGGAGGTGGTGATGGTGGTGTTCTCAGGTGGTGGTGGAGGCGACAGGGCATGGAGAGGAGCATGGCTGAACCTATGATGAAGAAGAACAAGTGCAAAGCTCAAATCAAAGGAGAATAAAAGTAAAAACAAATGAAAAGAAAAAGAGTTTACCAAAATTTTCTCAAAGGCAATGGCCGAATTTTTTTCTTCAGGAATGAGAAACAATAATGTACGTGAATGGAAATGGAGGTGGTCGGCTGGAAGTGTGAGTAGTAAAGGCCAATTGAATGAAAAGTTAGGTTAAATGTGAAAAGGTGGATGATAAAAAGGCTTAGGAAAATCAAAAGTCATAACCTTTTCAAATTTCTTTTAATTTCTTTATATAAGTTTAAATAACTGAAAATAATTATAATTTCAGTTTAAATTTCGAAAATATAACAGAATATAAAATATAAATAAGTAATTAATAATTATATACGATAAAAATAAGAAAATAGCACAAAAATGAAAACTAGTCTAGAAAATTTGAAAATAAACAGAATAAATTTTGGAAAACTTATACGGACTTGGAAAATATTTATAAACAAAGATAATAATATAAAATAAAATGCATTTGCAAAATAAATAAATAAAATTTAATGAAATATAAATGAAGAAAATAGCAGAAAAATGGAAACTAGCCTTTAAAAATAGGAAATAAGTGCAGTAAATTTTGGAAAAATTATAACATCACTTTAAAATGTTTTAAAATAAAAAATATATATAAAATGTCATATAACACATATTAGAACATGATTTTACAAATAAAAATATTATTTATATAAATTAAAATAGATAATTTTATTAAATAAATCAATTTACAAGCATAACTTTCACAATATAAATCGGATTTCAACGAAATGAAAAGCAGTATTCTAAAAATTTGATATATTTTCATGATAAATGATAAAATTCAAAAACTAAAATTTTAAATTTCAAATTAAAAAGTCAAAGTTTGACCAGATTGACCAAAAATCCACTTTGTCTGGAAATATCCTATTTATTCAGGTTTAAAATTATAATTCACACAAAAACCAAAATATACTCTTAAAAAAACAAAATTTATTCATTTTAATAAATATATAAAGTTCTTAAATCAGGAGTTTCAAATTCAAAAATTTAAAATAAACAATTAAAAAAAATCACAAAATACTAGGTTGTTACAGTCCAACTTTGACTACTAAACTTGCATTATTGTGTTGATAGCGATTTTCTGAACAATTTTCATATAAAACACTTTATGATTGGAGTTAGAGCGGACAAGTTATGGACATTTGAAAATTTAGAAACAGAATAAATTAAAAATAAAAACCTTCCTAATAAAACAATGTCATTGGTCGACATCCTAGGGTCTGCCAGTCGGTATGAAGCGGTTGACCGTTGACGCATAATTTTGAATATTTGGAGCAATGACCAGACGTAGATGATTGACCCAAATACTTCTCTTCCATGCCAAGTTATGATGTGCGTCAGTGATGAGTGAAAAGATTCTCTAGGGTCAATCTAATATTCCATATCAATTTTTATCCCCTATAGATAAACTCCTAACTTAACCTTAATTTATTAGAAAATTACTTCATAACGAAACTCCGTCAAAATTTCTTCTCTCAACTTACAAAAATTTATTTAAAAACATATTAAAGAAGAAAGTAAGAGAATAATAGTTGTAACGACCCGATAATTTCAACCATTTGCATCCTTATATGCCGGATTTGAATCTCAAAATACCAGATTGTTAATTTATATTTGGCAAAACTCAACATGTACAGTAAATAAACAAATCACAGAATCACAGACACAGAGTAATATACAATATGCAGTGGAAAGAAAATGAATAGTAGTTCATGAAGCTACTATATATATATCAGAGTTAAATAAGTTACAATAGAAGTTTCGAATACAATAGTCAAATATAAGATCAGAATACATCACTGGAATCAACTGAATAACTCCAAGCTGAAAGATATAGATGGATCTCCAAACGAAGCTCTAACCCTAAAGGTGAGTCTCAAAAGCTGTATCACTCAGTCTGACACGAGCGTAAAGCAAAACATAAAACACTCAAGTCAAGATTAACATTCTTATATCAATAAATCCAACTCAAGTGAAATAACAAGTGAAATACAAATAATCCAAAGGATATTTGGGATAACCATCCTCTAAGGATCCGTTAAACTATCTACTATGTAGTAATATACGCTATTATAATAATCTCTAAAGTAAAATAAACTTACTTAAAAATAGCGTTAAGGCTTTACATTTTCCATCTTAACACATAAATAGTGCCAATAGTCTATACAGTACCGTAATACCTTCAGATCAGGAGGCTACCAGAAGATACTCCGTGGGTACAACACAAATCAAACTCATAGTAAAGCTCGCTAGGGTAGGTGTGGCACAATAAGGCAATGCTAGGGTAGATATACCAAGTACGCATCCAGACTGGTGGTAATGTGTAGCATCCACTACCGCCCACCTCAAGCCACACTCCCAAAAGAAATCAAAAGGTGCACCCTATCAATCACAAAGTAATAGAATGGTATCGAAGAAGCATGTCCGATAAGAGGAGCTACCTCATTGGCCCGGAATCGCTCCTATTTTAGCCACCTTAACCCAACTCACGGGAGTCGGGTCCACGTATATACCTTAATAGAACGTCACCACCATCCTACTTCATTCTGGAATCTCCACCGCGTACACAGTTGTTAAAGTGGTTTTTGGAGTTGGTAGAGAGTATGACAACTTCTAATCTCGGTCTCTTTAACAACCAAACGTTATTATAACACCGCGGTCATTTCAAAATAGTTTATACTTCAAAACCAAATATTGTTGCCATTTCAAAACCATATAAATACGATATCATTTCCACGTCAAAATCAAATACGATATCATTTCAAAAATCAAAGTATTTTCAGAGTTATACCAATTCCGAAACCAAAGACTTAAAATTATAACACTTTCAAAACGTTATACTTTGAAATTCATAACTTTGAAAACATAACTTCCACCACTTAAACAATTTAGATATTAAAATAGTATATATAATAAAATAGTTTTAGATTTAAAAATTACTTTATGAAACAAAATAATTTCCTCAAACTTTACAAATTGATTCAAATCAACTTGAAACCAAAAATTCAAGTTAAATCAAATCTCAATTCATTAATTTCAACTCAATTCAGTTTTCAACAATCCATTTCAATTTATATCAATTTCAAATACAGATTTGAATCTCAAATAAACCATTTCAAATTCCATATATTTCAAAGCTTTAAATATTCCATAATTTCAAAACTAAACTTTTATAATTCCATATATATCATATTCAATCTACTATTATTTAGTTTTGAAATATTTACTTAATAAATCCAAGGTCATTTAAATAAACTTTCAAACTTCAGATAACTGAATATTACTTCAATTTATTTAAACTTGATATATTCATTTAAATCACCTTAAACAAAATCAAGTTATAAAAATGATATCCTTTAAAATCTCAAATTTAATAAATTTCAGATCCAACTTTTTTGAGTATAAATCTTAAATAAATTAAATTTCAAATCAATTTCAAATTTATCCTCCAACCTTAATTTATTTAAATCATTATAAACTCTATATTAAAATATAATTTTAAATAAATATTAACCATATTATAGTTAATAAAATCATCTTTATTATTACTTATTTTTATATTAAAACAAATTTATGCATAGCTTAAATCAAGAATTTAACTATATATAAAATAACATTTATATAATATCTAAATCAATATTTATATAAAACCATATATTTCTTTCCAAAACCCGTAGAAATCATTTTTAAAAATACTTATATATTGACCAACGATGTCTGTACATAATTTTCTATCCTATGGTCAAGTGATACGGATATTTATCATTTCAATCCGTAATTTAAATTTGTACGGGTATATATCATTTCAACCCATAGTGAATTCTACACTAATAGGGAACTTGCAGAGTGATAACAGATATGATAAAATATAATAGGCGTATATCATCAATATAAATAACAGATAATGGTGTCAGATGTCACAAGTGAACAGATACAGATACACCATATAAATAATAATGTAAAAAACCAACAGCAGCATATTTCAATTATCGTTTCAATTGAAATTAAATTTAATAAATATAAGAACATTAATCTAAGTGATTACTTACCTTTCGAAGCTAGAGAGAACAGGAGATGAAACTGATACGAATACAGATACTGAGACTGAGTTACGAATCCAAGCGCGAATTCGATAATCGAAGCTGATAACAAGGGATAGACAGAATCAAATCAGAACTGGGTCGATGAAGATAAATGGGTATAAGTGAGCTTATATAACTATATATATATACTTATATCCTCTTATTCAATTCAAAAATATATTTTAAAAATCGAAACACACACACACACACACACACACACACATATAAACACTTAAGCTAAAATATTTGAAAGTTACATAGTTTCATACATACATACATACATATATATATACCATACTACTTACCTATTAATTTATCCTTAAAAACAGATGTTAAAATAAAACAAATCTAAACTTATACGAACAGATTAGGTATATATATAATACTAATATAAACTATACAAATAGATAAGGTATATAATGCTAATATAAGCTAGCAGTAAACAAAATGGCTTATAAAACAGATAGATCCAAATCAAACAAAGCTTATAAATTGACAAATATAATGAAAATTTTAACATACAATACATATATACATATTAGCAGACAATATAAATTTATATTATAAACACCTTACAAGTATAACCATTATATTGTAGAAATAAAATAATATATATACAGTAAATAGATATACTACTACC
Source organism: Allium cepa (assembly GCA_030765085.1). Lineage (NCBI taxonomy): Eukaryota > Viridiplantae > Streptophyta > Magnoliopsida > Asparagales > Amaryllidaceae > Allium > Allium cepa. The sequence continues at coordinate 184,235,776 of CM060940.1, forward strand.
TAATATATATTTAAACTTACTTCACTATTAATGTATAGACACTTAAAAATCAATATTAAATCTAGCAGATCTATAAAGTAACCTTTGCAAACATACTAGACTAGGCTTATATATATATATAAACTTTCCTGCCTATTATATTCACAATCAATATAAACTTAGTTTATAACACACACACACACACAACTAGAGCTTACACATTATAAACCCATAGATCAAAATATACAAACTAATATCCAGGCAGATGTAAATAACCCATACAATACTTCCTTGAACCAAGTATACTATAACATTCCTTTTTCTCAAAATATATGTGCATATTTTTTTTATATAAATTAAGATGTCAATCCATCCTTTGTATACAACACCTATATATCTATACATAAACAGATCATATATATAAAAATAACAAGTTAGTTGTTGTAAAACATATATACAACAAATCAGGTATACTTAATATATTCCATGTCTTTTGTTAACAAACTCATGTAGATTCACACATACAAACCCATATAAAGGTACACCCATAAGCTCACGAAACTAAAAAAATTCATTTCACAAAAAAATTCATATAACAGCCTATTATAAATCAAATAACTTGTACTATATATTAACCAAATAACCTTTATAGCTTTACAACTTATAAACTGTATAATATAAATATATATCACATACGTATGAACAACATATTATACTAATATAAATTTGTATAAACTAACATGTAACCTTATAACAAACTATATTTATACAAGATATAGGCTACATAACTTACATATATATACACCTTTGCAAAACGTGTGCTATTGTATATGCATACCACTACTTCATATGCATATATACGAGACACATCAGAGAATATCTATAAAACCATATGGGCTTATATACTTTTACTATATATAACATTGGTATACTCAAAGTTAAAAATATATACAAACAAACAATTATGACTAACATTGTTTGAAAAACTTCATACATATAAATACTTATATATTATAAACGATCTGGCTGATATATATACAACAAACACATATACAAACAACCTCACAGAATATATAAATTATATATATATATATATATATATATATATATCGCCAAAACCAAAATATGTGCAGCTTCAATCCATATATATATATATATATACATACACAATTTACAATATATATATATATATATATATATATAATACCTTATATGAGAGCTGAGGGGAGAAGGTTGTACGAAGAGGACACACTGTACGAGCTTAGGTGATTGGTGCGGAGGCTCGGCCAGTCATGGCTTCTGTCGTGCTACGGGGGTTCAAGGAGAGGGGCGGCAGCAACACTGGCTCGATGGGGTTGCATGAGTTTTTTCCACGGAGGAGGTCGGGATGAAGTAGGTGCTCGGTGGTGGGGAGGAATATGGAGCAGGGGCTGGTGATTTTTGTGGTAGGAAGAGTGTTGTGAAAAACGTGGAGTTGCTTGCGCGTAAGGATGGAAAAGAGAGAGGCCGAGAGAAGAAAGAAGCAGGTGGGAGGAGAATAGAGGTAAACAAAGCCGAACGAATCGAAGAGCAATAGTTTATTTTCTAATTTTTCTAGAACGAACAGAAGAAGCAAATAAAAGGGGAGAGGATGAACAGTTGGGTTTGAAAGCTAAAGGGGCATGATTTCTCTGGCAACAAAACTTATACGTATTTTAAAGTAATTCAAAACGTAGGAATTTTGAAAGTCTCGAGCGAGAGAAAAATAATAATAAAGAAAAGCGACTTCTGATTTTCAACACGTAGAAAGTTCGAAGTTGAAAGGCCACAAGAAAGCCAAAAACTAGAAATTTGATACCAGTATGGTTTAATCGTTTCACAAATTCCGCTGTGCACTGGTCATCGAATATGAAGGTTGAATATACCGTAGAGATCAGCACGACGAGGCGATCAAAATGGTATACAGATATCAATAGTACGACCGAACTATCAAAGGTTGATATTCGGTATTGAAAATGCTGCTAATATGCCGGTATTAAGACAAACGCGGCAATAGCGGTTAAAATTTGAAGAAATAAAATATGACGTCTCATTCAGAAGATAATTTATAAATTTATTTTATAAAATTATTCGTGTTTAGAAACCGTTTTATTATCATCAAATTTAACTGATTTGAATTGAAATAAAATTTCACAATAAAATAACTTCCATATTATTTGATGAAAATTTACCATTTTCTATATCAAAGTAGACGTATTTCAAATATCAAATTTTTATTTCAAAATATTATGGTTTAAAATTTCATAAAATTTCAATAAATTAAATAAATAAAACCATTAAAATTTACGGGTCGTTACATATAATGTCAATCAATTTGGGCATATGAAGCAGGAGTGTCTAGCCTCTCAGAAGACCTCTATCATGGTGGTCCTAACTTATGCACTGGACACAATATCTAGCTTGAGTATGCCACTAGTTGCAAATAAGGGGAAGAAGGTCGTGATCGAAGGTGTGTTGATTTTATCTGGTTTTATCCCATTCACACTTATTCGACAAGGGCATCACATAGTCTTTCATTTCTAATAGGCTTGTGGACGAGTTACACTTAGACACTAGCATAGTTACAGACCTTGTAGTCGTGTCAAACCCTCTACGAGGATTGCCGCATTTGTCTATGGTTTATAGTGGTTTGAAATCATTTATTTTGGGGGTCAAGTTCGACTATGATGCTTTTTCTTAGGATTTTCTTAGTTTGAGTTGATGTTGGGCGTAGATTAGATGATGATGTATGGGACTACACTAGATTGTGATAGGAAGGTTATTAGGTTGAATACGTGTAGTGGACATAGCTTGGAGTTTATTGCAATCCTCGAGGATCAATTATGTTGAGCTATATATATTCTTTAGAACAATCATATAATGAGCTAGATTCAGTACATGTAATTAGAGATTACCCAGATATCTTTTCCAAGGTTACTAGTCTCCTACTCTTGAGAGAGACCGAGTCTTGAATTTCTCTTGTGGAGAATGCCAAACCTGTCGCCTTACCGTTGAGGCATATGGCTCCAAGGGAGAGATGTGAATTGAACAAGAAAGTAAATGAGTTACTAGACAAGGGCTGCATTCAAAGGAGCATTTTAGAGTGAGGAGCACCGGTCTTTTTTGCCCCCAAAGTGGATGGTTCTCCGAGACTTTGCATTAACTATAAGGAGCTGAATAAAATGACAAAGAAGAATCAGTATCCACTGCCCCGTATAGATGATCGCTTTGATCAATTGGTTGGAGTGAAGGTTTACTTACAACTTGATTTGGCTACCAGATTCCACTAGTTACAAGTCCCAGGCATAGTATCTGGAGGACTGCTTTTCGTACACCAAACAAATTTAGGAATGGCTAGTCATGTCGTTTGGACTGACCAATGCACCCACCCACTTTGTTGATCTGATGAGCTAAGTTTTCATAGGGTTGCTTAACAGTTCGTTGTGGTAATTGTGGATAATATTTTAGTCTATTTGAAGATTGAAAAGGAGAACCCGTTGAGTTTTGGAAAAGTGATCGATACACTCAGTGGGATACACTCCATGGACATAAGCTAAAGGAATAGTTTGTGAAGTGCCATTTTTAGCAAAAGGAGGTACGCTTTTTGGAACATGTTGTCTTAGAAAGCGGACTGATGGTTAAACCCTATAACTTATAGCAATTCAGGACTGGCATGTGCCAAAGAATGCCACAAAAGTGAGGAGTTTTCTTAGTTTGGTGGTTTACTAAGTTCATTAAGGACTTCGCGAAGATCTCTGCCCCCCTGACCCACCCCACTAAGAAGTATTTAGTTTTCTCTTGGGATGCGAAGTATGAGGATGCTTTTATTAAGCCGAAGGAGGCGCTGATTAGTGCATCCATTCGGGTATTGCCCGATGGTGTGAAGACATTCACATTTTATACCGACTCGTGCGGTATGGGGTTAGGTGCGGTCCTGAAGCAGGAAGGAAGGGTATTGAGCTACACTGGTCGACAGTTAAAGATCTGCGAGAGAAACTATCCTACCCATGATCTTGAGTTAATGGCCATTTCCTTACGCATTAGTTATGAAGACATTATCTTTTAGGATAATGGTTTGAGCTATATACGTGTCACAAGTCTCTGAAGTATTTATTTTCCCAAAAGGACTTGATTTTAAGGTAGTAGTTGTGGATGGAGTTTTTGGCATTATACGTTTTTGATATCTCATCAACCCCAGGCAAGGGCAATGCAATGGTTGATGCCTTGAGTAAACAACATGAAATATTGGGTTCTTTGTTCTTGGAGTGGAGGAATTTAGAGTTCATCTCTACATTTGATTTCTGACCCTTATCAAATATTACTCCGAGATTATTAGCAGCCTCAGATGTGTGGCCTACACTTATGGAATGTATTGGATCCCGTCAAAATCAAGATAAGGAGCTAGTTTATATTTTTAAGAAGCTTTGTAGAGATGAGAAGTTGAGTCATTTAAGGCATTATTCCACCGAATCAAAGGGATGGTTGTAGAGAGAAGGTAGATTATGTGTTCCTCTTATTATAGAGTTGATTGATATGGTACTGGCCAAGTCTCATGGTTTGAGGATGACCATTCGTCTCAGTAGAAACAAAATGTACCGTGACATGAAGAGAGTCTTTAATTTTCCAAATATGAAGAAGCATGTAGCGGAGTATTCAGCTCGATGTATCACTTGTCGGGTTTAAAGGTGAAGCAAAAGAAGTCCGGAGGTTTATTGCAGCCGTTGGATATTCTTTAGTGGAAGTGGGGGAGTATATTTATGGATTTTATCGATGGTTTACCAAAGAGTAGGAGAGAGAATGAGAGTATTTGGGTCATAGTCAATCGACTGATCAAATGTGCTCATTTTATACCAGTTAAGAGTACAAGGACGACAACATCTGTGGTGATTCTATACGTGAAGGAGGTCGTAAGGTTGCACGGAGTTCCTACTAGCATAGTTAGTGATCGAGATTCACTTTTGACCAACGAGCTTTAGTGGAGTCTACATGAGGCTTTGGGCATCGAGTTGAGATTGAGCACCACTTATCGTCCATAGACGGACAAACAGACATTGTAGGTGAATTAGTTTTAGAGGACTTGCTTCGGATGTGTATCTTGGATTTTAGGAGCCCTTTGGAAGATCATTTGCCACTGGTTTATTTTGCCTATAATAATAGCTATGTAGCAAGCATTGGGATGGTACCATTTGAGGCACCATATGGTAGACCCTGTAGATCACCATCATGTTGGTGGGACACTACAGATAGGATTATTCTGGGGCTGGATATGGTGAGGGAGACATCAAAGAAAGTAGATTTTTTCTATAGAAGAATGGAAACTGTGCAATATAGGCAGAAATCTTATGCTGATAGGAGACGTATGTAGTGAGAGTTTGCAGTGGCTAACATGGTATTTGTGAAGGTCACACCGCTTAGGTACGTTATGAGATTTGGTCATTCAAGGATGCTAGCACCGAGGTTTGTAGGATGTTTCATATTATAGAGATGATAAGGAAGATGGCATATAGAGTAAATCTTCATGAGAAATTGGCGGGAGTACATAATGTTTTCCATTTGTCGCACTTGCGAAAGTGCATGAATGATTCAGCTACCGTAGTCGAGCCGTGTCAGGAAGAGGAGGTGGAGGTAGAGAGGGAGTCCCTTATTTTCCGTCCATCCACCTATATTCTTGAGCATGGTACAAAGCGACTCTACAATAAAGAAATCAAACTTGCTAAGGTCCAATGTGGAGATGATCCAACAGAGAGTACATGGGAGCCTAAGGAGAGGATCGTAGCTATCTACCCACAACTCTTTTTTGGTACATATCCAACCTAAGCTTAATAAGTAGCGATTACTCATGCATTTGACTTAGCTTGGTATACCCCTTAGGTAGAGACCATTGGAAGGTAGAACTGGTTGTAAACATGTCATTAGGACATGTTATGGATGATGGATGCTAGTAGATGTATGAGCTAGATTGTTTCTTTTACACATTTCAGACAATGCATCCTTTAGATAATATGCACACACTCACATTATCTCTTGATTGTCATTTATCTTACTGAAAATTATGCATATGGATGTTGCATATGGATTGAATGGTTTCATATACATTTAAAATTATACTTATTTAGCATGTTGCATACATTTTGGATTCATGGCATGAGCACTTGCATGATAGGAGGTCGACTAGATCAGTAGACCGCCTACTCTTTGCATCAGTATAAGTTCACGTGCATTTCACGCTTGCATATACATATACTTCACTAGAAGTTTATTTAGGAAAATGTTTTACTGTGGATGATGGATGAGCATATGGTCATAGCTATTGATTGTTTCACATATAAGTTACATTTTTCCATCCTTGAGATTTCAAGAACAAAATCCTTTTAAAAAAGGGAGAATGTAACATCCAGGAAATTTAATGGAAAATTTAATATGAAAATTTAATTTAAATATAGCTAGGACCAAAATGAAATTTTCACAAACTTTCAAATTTGGCTACGAAACTTGTACCATTGCCTTCGTAGCAGTTTTCTGAACAATTTTCATACATAACAGTTTGAAATTGGAGTTTGAAAATTTGAAAATGGAATAAATTAAAAATAAAAGCCTTCCCAATAAAACAATGTCACGGTCGATACCCCAAGGTTTGCCAAGCGGTCGACCGGCCTACATTAGCGGTTGATTTTCGGTGTATAATTTCGATTATCTGGAGTGATGATCGGACGAAGATGATTGGCCCAAATATTTTTCTTCCATGCTAAGTTTCTGACGTGCATCGTGATGAAGGCAAAGATTCTCTAAGGTCAATCTAATGCTCAACATCAATTTGTAATCCTTATAAATAAACACCTAACCTAACCTTCATTAGAAACTTATTGCATATTTAAACTCTAACAAAATTTCTTCTCTCCACTTAAAAAATTTCTTTAAAGATAAATTGAAAACAAAGTAAGAGAATACTAGTAATCAGATCAAGGATGAGGGGCAGAGCTAATTGGTGTCGATTCTCCGATGGAGTTCGGAGTTAGAGCTTAGATCCGAGGTGAGTGGGAACAAGTTTAGTAAGTTAATTATCTACGATTAATTTTATTATATTCTATCTAATCTAAGACGTAAAACTATAAAAAATATTTGTTTAAAGCTAAAATGTTAATTAGAAATTGGTATAAATTGGCTAATATCAATTTTACCCAAGTTAAACCCTTTTTTGTTACTGAATAGAAACCCCAAAAATTGGTTAACTAGAATTGAACAAGTATAATTAAACTTGTATGAATCTATGAATTTGATAAAAATAAAAGTAGGTTAAAATTGGAAAGACTGGTTAGTGTAAATTGATGCTAGGATTCATTGTGTAACTCTTGAATTTATCAGATGAACAAACAATTAAAATCGAATAATAAAAATTGAAAACCCTAAAATTTAGACCACGACCGATCCATCGTTTGCCATGAGCGGTCGATCGCAAGTGGTCAACAATTCATCCTGAGTGATCAACTGATAAGTGTAGCAGTCAACCGGTTGATCTCTAAAATGCATAACCTAAACCTCGGCCTAAGGCCCAGGTTGAAAATAAAAGGGTTAATGGTATCTATAACCATATTGTATATATGTGTGGACGTTAGAGATAGTTGGGATGCTAGTTCCCTATGAGATAATGCTAGGATGTTGCGGGATTAGGTAAATGTACTTTACTTAATGGGGGTCGATTATTCAACAGATGATGATTTTATCGCAAATGACACTCACAAAGGTTCTACGGTGGATGCGTAATACTAACCGATGCCTGATGAAGTGTATGCGCCTTGCATAATGAGACTACATGGGATTCACATTTCTGACGTGGTGTGATACTTTATTGTTGATGGATCACGACACATGCAATAAGAGGCATATACTATGATTGAGAGGTAGACACAGATGTAGACGATGAGACACATCGATGAGTTGGCATTGCTGGTTCCCCCTCGATGCATAGTTGGGTTACGTGTAGTCATAGTTGTGGGAAATTTATCCATATGTGGAAAGTATACAGAGATCTATTTGAGATAGTTATGCGTAGGGGTAATGTCAGATGTAGTCCCATAAGGAGAGTTCTAAGATGTTCCTATGTTGAGTAGCTCTAGTAGCGGTGTTCCTAAATTGAGTTTCTCTAGTAGTGGTGTTTCCATATTAAGTGGCTCTAGGAGTGGTGTTTCCAATTGAGTAGCTCTAGGAGCGGTGGCCGATTGTTAGTTATTGAGGTTCAATTCATAGTTGAATACTTGTAGAAGGTTAGGTAAGTTGTTAGTGTCGGTGTGATGAATAAAGACCTCTAAGTAAAGAGCCCTAGGAATGTACGAGCACTTGTAGGACACTCTAGGTCATATAGTGTCGAATTAAATTTAACTGCACATGATCACCATAAATTAAACATGCACCCATTCACCAGACTTTTCTCTGGCTTACCCTTTTTCCTTTCTTTCTTCACCACAGGAGGACAGAGCAGTAGGTGATTCGGTCCGATTTTAGTACATGGATAGGCAAGCTCACAAGAGGTGCTTATCCTTTATTTACTCTCCATGCATGCATCTATTTTACCAGTTCTTAGTATTTCTTTTATCAAACCATGAGTGGTATTTCTATATAATCTGTATTTGACTACGTACTGTTTTCTGAGACTATAGTTGAAGGTATCTTCTGAGATGGTTATTTTCTTTACTTATATTTTTGTTCCTTCCGCTATGAGTTTTGAAAATGTAGTATATCTTAGATCATATCTGTTTGGTATTAGTCTCCATAACGTTATAAACTTCATGGCAACTATAACGTCCCCTATCTAGAGGCCCAAAGCCAAGCGGTACAATTGCTGCAGTCATCCATAGTATTAACTTCCGATGACTAAATACGGCTATGTTAATGGTATCTATAATATCAGAAGCACTTGAATATGATATAAAGCACAGATTTAAAAACAATACTTTTCCATTACATTTCAAAACATATGTTTCATATTTAGATTACATAATCCCAAAATGTTTCCTAAGCAATGATAAAATACACTTATTACAAAATTACGCCAAGAGCGACATATGAAGATGCCTCCTTGGATGATCAAAGTCATACAGTCGCAATCAACTTAATGCATACATAATGGAAATAAACACAAAATAAAAACTGCAACTCCTAAATAACTATCCGTTAGCGTCCTACTTTCCTCCGGTAGCTTCATTCGTCATCCTACTAAAACTTGAAAGATCCTCAACCCTCAGCCTACTCAAATCAATTTTGAGCACCCGAGAGTTTAAGGGGAAAACATAAACTTCGAGTCAGACATAAAGCCTGGTGTGAATAATATTATACATCCCAATTGTTAACGTTAAGTGAGACCACGCCGCTTAGCGGAATGAGTTTCCTCTCACTAACATTCTTTTAAAACATATCTTTTGCAAACCTTTGTCATGCAACCAAAATTGGTTAAAATTGTAAAGCATTATTATGTAAACATACATATCGGGTAATAAATGGATTATCTGTTTGAACACTATAGTTTTATTTGGCTTACTATCAAGCTTTGGCAAACTCGGGCCTAGCGGGCAAAATAATAAAATTTATCTAACATCAGTTAGACACATCTCTTTTAGACGGTCTGTCCTTAACTATCTGTTAAACACTTCTCCTCTGGACGGTCTGTCCCTAACTTAACATCTCCTAGGGTCAACTGATCATAATGGTTTTGCGAGCTCACCAATAACCTATCTATATACAATCATAAATTCCCTTTCGTATGTAATCATAATTTTAGTCTTACTTGTGACAAAGCTCATCACACTGGAATTTTGGACTAAATTAGCTGGGGCCAATAGCTAATGTATAGGGCACGACCCTATACCAGTCTCATCTGGTATTCTAATATCCGAGTCATTTTCACTTAGGGATATCTCCCAAAATTTCCGTGAAAACATTTTCATCTAAAATTGAGTTAAAACCTTTTAAAAAAAACTTAAACAAAGAAAACATTTATACTCCATGCTTTACTTAAAATCACATTGCCATGTTATATATATATATATATATATATATATATATATATATATATGTATGCTTTACCCAACCCTTAGTTGATGAAAAACATTTTAACACTTGAAAGTACCCCCTTTCGATTCATTTGAAAATACCGCTTTCTAAACCATTGGAAGTATTTCTTTTGAAACCAAGTAAAACCATTTAGTTATCAAGGTCGAAAGGCCAAAGCTTCCCTTTCGAATCGAAAGGCCCAAGCTTCCCTTTCGAAACCTTACTTAAAACCTTTCGAAACCTTCCTTTGAAAGCTTTAAAACCTTAGACATCATATATTAAAATACTTTAAAACATTGCCTTTAAAAACCTTAGAAAAACCTTCCATTTCAACCCTTTCGAAACCATTAGAAAATAATACCTTTCATCTCCTTTGAAACCCTTTGGGGAACCAACCATTTGAAACCATTTTAAACACTTTTCGAAAGCATCAAACCTTTTGAAACTCAAACCTTTCCAAAGCTCTTGGGTCCGATTTAAAACATACGAAAAAACACCTTTCGAAACCACTTAAACCAAGACTTTCAAAACCTTTGGGTTATACCTCAATCAGAACAAAATGGTCATTTAAAACATCTAAGTCAAAAGCTTTCCTTTCGAAAACTATTCTTAAGTAAAAAAGTGATGGTATCGAAACCATCCTTTTGAAGCACCAGGGAAGTGGTTAATTTAAAAACAAAGTAGACCTTTCGAAACCATTGAGTTCGAAAGGTAGGGAGGCGGCGGCTAAGGGTTTCGACCCCTCCGAAAGCATCATTTAAAATAAAAGAACGCAACCCATTTAAAACCTTTACTTTAAAACACATTACTCAGTCGGAAGCCAACCGAGTCGAAAGCTATCCTTTCGAAAGAAAAGCAGGTGCTACTTTAATTTTAAAATAAAAGGTGCTTCGACCCTTTTGGAACTCCTTGGTTTTGACTTTTACCTTCCGCCTTTGTCCAATTCACTGTGTAACAACGTGTTGATACTATGTGCATTGGTTTGTGGAAGGAGGCGGAGGGTGTCAGTCGAGATCAACCTGGGCGAAAACCAAAAGAGGCGTAACATGCTTTTTGCATGAATTTTTGATTCAAACCCTTTTTATGTAATTTTTTTTAACTAACCTGCATTGTTTGTCAAACTCTTATTGGTTACTAATTTTTCTTTTCTAAAAGTGCTGCCATAATTTCAGAATTAATTAATTTAAATCATTAGTAAAATACCCCTTCTCCTTTATTAAATTTATAAAACATTTAAGTCCCATATGATGTGCACGTAAATGTGCATATTTTTACCACCATATTTAATCGATTTAAATTAAATAAATAATCATATTGGGTATTTCAATTTGTTTGAACCAAAATTCATATTATTTCCAATTCGTCATATATTCATCTTCATATATTGGCAAAATGGTCATTTTTGTGTGCATACATTAATTTTCTAAAATTTAATTGAAAATTTCTATGTTATTTTTTAGGAATTTAAATTCAGATACAAGTGGCTTCATGAAGAAATATGCATGCACAAGAGTGAATACAAATGATGGAGATGGAAATAATTCATTTCGTGGATCATGGAGGACCCCGCCTACCCACCTACCCACCTATCTTTATGTACAAATTAGAGGCTAATGAACATGCTAATAGAGTTTAAAGCTTCATGCACACTTAAATGATGATTATTTGATGCTAATTATTACTTGACCTCCACACTTCCTAGAGGGGTAGCTTGGGTAGTTCCTAAAAAATGAATTAGGGTTTCCAAACATTTATAAATACCCCTTATTTTTGTGTAATATCCTCACTTCCCTTAGCCTCTTAGTTTAGGAAAATAAATCAAAGCTTTTTTTTTTTTCATGGCTACTTAGCCATTTCTTTTATGTAATTTTTTTCATGCAATTTTAGTTCAAGTCTTTTCTTATTTATTTACTTTCATGTTAGTAGTGTAGATCTTCTTCTATTTTATACAAGTAGAATAACTCTTCTTTTACTTTTCTTTCATTTTCCTTTTTTTGTTGCATTTCATGTTGCATGCTACTTGTGTTGATATGATAACACAAATGAGAGGCTATACCCTTCAGTTTAGGGGTAATGAAGCTCTCTAATTATGTAGCTTCAATATTTTGATAATTATTGCTATCGTTTTGTGCTTAATGGAAGAATGAATGCTGATGTGATTTATTATCTCATATTGACTTTGATAGCCTATGTTGTTCATAACAAATACGTTATGTTTAAACAATCACAAACAAAAATTACCTCTTCATTTACATATGATTATGGTAATGAAGTGATTTTAAAATTAAAATTTGATGGTCTGTATTTCTAACCAATAATTAATAGGCCATGGTTAAAATAGATTTTCTTTTCTACTTCATTGTCATTTTTTCATGAGAATTAACCAATGGTTTAAAAGTTGTGTTATAGTTTGATGACTTATGTTGAGCTAATTAATAGCACAAATATGACATACTTATGATAAGCACATCATTTGAATTCACCTATGAATAAAAAAAGGATAGATCATAATTTCATATTTTGTTGAACTGTATGATCTAGAGAGCGGAATTATCTCTATATTGTCATTTTATTCTCATAGTTTTATTCACTTTTGTAGTGTTAGTTTTTACATTTTTTGTAGTTAAACATTCGTTCGACTTTGGTATAATTTGATTGAATAGAGATTTAAAATCTAGCAATTCACAGCGGATCAGCCCGTACTTGCCACATACTAAAATTGTATGCCGTGCGCTTGCGGTTATTTTTATTATAAATTTGCTCGATTGATTACTAACTGATAAAATTTCCGTCGAAGAACAAGTTTTTCGCACCGTTGCCGCGAATTTGTTTTGATTTTATTTTCTGTTTTTTGAATTATTTTCTTTTGATTTCTTTGCATGTTTGTTACATTTAAAAATATATATATAGTGTGTCTATGTGACTTTTGTTTGCATTTGTTTGTGTTCATTACTTGTTTTCTGGTTTCATTTTCCATTTGCATCTCTAAAAAAAATCACATACACAAACTCAAAAAAAATAGTTTATTTCTTTTCATTTTCATTTACATTTTACAATGGCATTTCTATTAAAAAAAGAATTTTACACTGTTTACATTGAAGTGCACATTGTTTCTCTTCTCACTATCCACTTCTCTCATCCTCTCCAATGTCTTTCAACTTCTCACTTCTGCCTACGCACTTCATCAATTTCAAACTGACCCCTGCCCATTAACTTCTTTTACATCACCTTACTCACTTCCTCCACAACCAATTCACTGCATACTGCCATCTTCTATCCATCAGTCTAACCCATCCACTCACTGGACAACTGAAACCACCACCAGAACCACCACTCTGTGCACACACTTACAAGTGCATCAACCTACATACTCCTCTAACCATACGACTCCATCAACCATCAACTTCAACTACAAGGCCACTGTCCACCTCAGCACAACCAAGTTCATCAATTTCATTAACCACCGCCATACTTCTCAAAACTGCTGTCAACTGAATATTGCATTAGCCACTACCTCTTCTACATTCAAACACACTGCCACCTTCCGAACTGACATTCACCACCACCACTACCACTATCTCCACTTACACTTCACCTTCTTCCATCGACAAGATCAACTACTATTGACAATCAACTTCCTTCCCCACTACATTGCACCAACCTCTTCCCCATATCACCAACCTGCACACCTCTTGCAACTTCGTACACAACCAGCACAATACATTCATCTCAACCATCCACGCCGACAACTACTATCCTACTACTCACAAACTTCACTGCTTCTTGCCTGCAGCTTAACCACCATCAACCTCTCAAAACCACCAACAACATCATCTCCAAAGACTGACCACTCGATCGCATGACCATCACTACAACACTCAAAACTGCTTACATTTTGTTAGAAATTGAATAAGTGGCTAAGGAGGGAACCATGTCCCACATCGTGAAATACACATCCAAATTTCACTATATATACTAAAGCTTAATAAGCTATGTCAAAAGAGAATGAGCAGATAGAAAGAATGAGGCAATGAAAGGGAAAAGGCAATGTAGGCATGAAAAATCCTATATATTTAATATTATATGGTCAAAGATTGGGCCTTGGGCCTTGAGGCTCTTGGGGTCTGATGATTAAACGGGCCTTCGTTTGCTACCTGGGCTGCGCTAAAATGGCTAATTTTTTGATCTGAATTATACTGTTTTTTGCTGACAGAAACGGTTGCATCCGTTGGTTATAGGGTCGCAACCTTTCCAACAGTCACATCCATTCAAATAGCCGCGCCTCTTCCCGAACAGGCAACTCCCCAACCCTATTTAAAGGCATGCAGAACCGAAATCAGAATATGAAGTTTTTCTTTTTTTATCCTTCTCTCTACATATTTAGTTCTGAAATAAACAGCTCTCTTGAGTTCGTCGTCGCCTGCATCGTCAGCGCAGACTTGCAGGCTCCCGTTCCGTTTCGCCATGGGAAACAGTTGCTCGCCAACCCGCCGCACCGTAGGGGGAGCAAATCTGTTTTAAGGGAACAACGATTGTGCTAGACTCGGATAATTCAACTTGCAACCAAAGTACTAGACGGTATGAATTACATTTCAACTATTCTTTTTCCTATCAACCCAATTGCAAAATTAGGGTTAGGGTTTTTTGCCCAAATTGATTTTGCCCTAATTGATACATTAGGGTTTCTGTGTGGATAACATTCTTAAAATAGATTTGTGCTTTGTTTGATTCTATTCTGTGTACTAATTGAAGTCGTATCGTTTCAGACGATGGCTCAAGACAGTAACACTTCGACAACAAAGCAGCCATTGCCCTCCGCTCCGACAGGACCACTTGTCACACAGCCTGTATCATTCTCACATGGAGAGAGGCCGGAAAAATTCAATGGCTAGGATTTTAAGCACTGGCAACAGAAGATGCTCTTCTACTTGACTACGTTAGGTCTGGCCAAATACCTAACAGAGGACCCTCCACAAGTAGATGAACTCGAGCCCGACGCCACCAAGGTCGAGGCCCTCACAACCTGGAAGGGTTCTGACTTCATTTGCAAGAATTATATTCTCAACGGTTTGGAGAATAATCTGTACAATGTGTACTGCACCATCCAAACTGCAAAGACTCTTTGGTTGTCCCTCGAGAAAAAGTACAAAACGGAAGACGCCGGGATGAAGAAGTTCATAGTCGGCAAATTCCTAGACTTCAAGATGGTCGACACCAAAACAGTGGTCAGCCAGATTCAGGAACTTCAGGTTACCATCCATGAGATTCATGATGAGAAGATGGAGTTAAGCGAATCATTTCAAGTTGTTGCTGCTATCGAGAAGTTGCCTCCATCATGGATGGACTTCAAGAACTATCTGAAGCACAAACGAAAAGAAATGACTATGGAAGATCTTGTTGTTCGACTCAGAATTGAAGAGGATAACTAAAAATCTGAAAAGAAGTCAACCAGCAACATGGTGGCAAAAGAAAATGTTGTTGAGACCGACAAGAACAACAAAAGAAAGAGAGAAAATAATCCAAATGCAAAGAAGGCTAAGAAATTCAAAGGGAACTGCCATAATTGCGGGAAGAAAGGCCATAAGGCAAGTGAGTGCCGAGGACCAAAGAAGCAGAAAGATCAAGCTAATGTTACTAAGCATGATAGGCTTTCGGTTGGAGTTTCAGAAATGAACTTGTCAGCCGTGATCTCAGAATGCAACTTAGTTGGCAACATGAAGGAATGGTTTGTGGACATTGGTGCCACAAAACACATTTGCGCCAACAAGTGGATGTTTTCCAACTACAAGCCTGTGACACAAGAAGAGCAACTCTTCATGGGAAACTCCTCCACGTTGAAGGTTGAAGGAAAATGAAAAGTAGTTCTCAAAATGACTTCTGAAAAAGAACTCACTTTGAATGATGTTCTGCATGTACGAGACATTCGTAAGAACTTAGTTTCGGGATCATTACTGAGCAAGAATGGTTTTAAGTTAGTCTTTGTTTCTGATAATTTTGTATTGTCTAAAAATGGAGTGTATGTGGGTAAAGGGTATGTGAGCGATGGTCTATTCAAGATGAATGTAATGATTGTTGTACCAAAAGATATGAATAAAATGGAATCTTCTGTTTATATCGCCGAGTCATTTAATATATAGCATGCTAGACTAGGCCATGTGAATTTTGATACTTTGTGAAAAATGGTTAACTTAGATTCTATACCTAAGTTTACTATAGATCACAACTATAAATGTGAAACATGTGCTGAAGCAAAGTTAACTAGAACTTCTTTTCATCATGTTGAAAGGAATACCGAGCCGTTAGATTTAATACATACTGATATATGTGATCTAAAGATGTGTCAAACCAGAGGAGGTAAAAGGTATTTTATTACCTTTATCTATGATTGCACTAGGTACTGTTATGTGTACCTACTAAGAAGCAAGGATGGGGCCTTTGAAACGTTTAAACAATATAAGGAAGAAGTTGAAAATCAACTAAACAAAAAGATAAAAGCCTTGCGAAGCGATAGAGGTGGAGAATATGAATTTCCATTTGAGGAATTTTGCGCTCAAAATGGTATAATCCATCAAACAACATCACCGTATTCTCCTCAATCCAATGGAATACCAGAACGTAAGAATCGTACCTTGAAGGAAATGATGAATGCTCTGCTTATTAGTTCTGGATTACCAGACAATTTCTGGGGTGAAGTGATACTTTCAGCTAATCATATACTGAACAAAGTACCTCGCAAAAAGACCTTTAAGTCACCACATGAACCGTGGAAAAACAGACCTCCATCTTACAAATACTTAGAAGTGTGGGGGTGCTTAGCAAAGGTGGAAATACCTAAGCCTAAAAAGGTCAAAATTGGACCCAAAACTATAGATTGCATATTTATTGGATATGCTCATAATAGTAGTGCATATCGATTCTTGGTGCATAAATCTGAAATTGATGGCATTCATGAAAACACCATAATCGAATCTCGAAATGCAAGATTCTTTGAAAACATATTTCCACTAAAAGAATCCAATGGTACTAGTATCCAAAAGAGATCAAGAGAAGAAGAAACTCTTGAACATCGTGTTGATCATGAAAATGATCAAGAGTTAGTGGAACCAAGAAGGAGCAAACGACAAAGGACATCAAAAACCTTTGGGCCTGAGTTCTATGCATATATGGCAGAAAATGAACCTCTAACATATAAACAAGCAATGCCATCACCTGATGCTCCTTATTGGAAAGAAGCTGTCAATAGAGAAATTGAATCCATTTTACAAAACCACACATGGGAACTAGTAGATCTTCCTAAAGGATCGAAACCATTAGGATATAAATGGATCTTTAAGAAAAAACTTAAAGCGGATGGCTCAATAGATAAATATAAATCCCGACTGGTAGTCAAAGGATTTAGACAAAAGGAAGATCTAGATTACTTTGATACTTACTCACCAGTAACTAGAATAACATCCATTAGGATGCTTATTGCTATTGCTTCTATACTAAATCTAGAAATACATCAAATGGATGTAAAAACTGCATTTCTGAATGGTGATTTAGAGGAAGAAATATACATGCAGCAACCTGAAGGGTTCCTAAGCCCAGAAAATGAGAATAAAGTGTGTAAGTTAGTAAAATCACTTTATGGTCTCAAACAAGCGCCAAAATAATAGCATGAAAAATTTGATGAAACTATGATGACAAATGGATTCAAAATAAATGAATCAGATAAATGTGTCTATATGAAGAATGTAGATATGGAATATGTCAAAGTTTGCCTATATGTTGAGGACTTATTGATACTAGGCAATAATAATGCCATAATCAAATCAACAAAGGATATGTTGTCATCTAGATTTGATATGAAAGATCTAGGATTGACTGATGTGATTTTGGGCGTTAAAATTTTAAAGAAGTCAGAAGGTTATGTACTATCTCAATCACACTATGTGGCCAAAATACTTGAAAAGTTCAAACAACATAATATAACTGTTGCTAAATCACCAATTGATATGAACCAAAATTGGGTTAAAAATACTGGTGATGGAATCTACCAACTTGAATACTCTCGAATACTGGGAAGTATAATGTATGTAATGAATTGTACTAGACCAGATATTGCATATGCTGTAAGTAAGCTATGTAAGTATACAAGAAATCCTGGTAAAAATCATTGGAAAGCAATAATAAGAGTTCTAGGATATTTAAAATATACTCAGAACTACAGCTTGCATTACACTAAATATCCTTCCGTAGTAGAAGGATATAGTGATGCAAATTGGATGACTGGTTCAAATGACACCAAATCCACAAGTGGATATGTATTTACCCTAGGAAATGGAGCTATATCATGGAAGTCTTCTAAAAAAATGTTTATAGCAAGGTCAACAATGGAGTCAGAATTCATTGCTTTAGACAAAGCCGCTGAAGAAGCAGATTGGCTTAGAAGTTTTCTAGAAGATATTCCGAATTGGAATAAACCTGTTCCACCAATCTATATACATTGTGATAGTCAGTCAGCTATTGGAAGAGCTAACAGTACACTATACAATGGTAAGTCTAGACATATTCGTCGTAGACATAAAACCGTGAGACAACTACTCTCTAATGGAGTTATCACTATAGACCATGTAATGTCGAAAGATAACACTATGGATCCACTAACGAAAGGCTTGCCTAGAGAGAGAGTTCAAACCTTATCGATAGGAATGGGCTTAAGGCCTATTGACTAAAATGTTTTCCTCAACGGAAACCCAACCTAATTGATTGGAGATCCTAAGATTTAGGTTCAAAGGGACAACTTAGTTAAGGTTAAAACTTAGAAGCACTGGAGAAATCAAACATTTAGACATTCCTAAGATAAGTCAGTGCACATGCCGTCGGAGAAAAGGATAAGCTCAGCTTTTAATGATGTCTATACTTAGAGCTATAAAGAACCAAGTGGAGTATTGCGAAATACTCTTTATAGAATCACCTACGTGAGTGCGAAGGCGCCGCTTCAAGGAGAATTAACGAGGCCTGATTCCCTTAAGTACTCATGAGACCAAACAGGTGTTCATGGCTAAAAAGAACACAAACAGAGAACCAAGGAGTTAAAAACACTTATCATGTGTTATCTTTATAAAGTTTACACAAAAGGCTTACAGTTCAAAGACAATCTAGTCCACTGATTCGCCAGTAAGTTATAATGATAAAACACTAGGAAAAGTTCATGGCTTCTGTGCTACTTTTACTGATATGATAAATGTTTCGCAATATTTCAAAACAGAATAGATAACCACTCATTCATGTGGGGGATTGTTAGAAAATGAATAAGTGGCTATGAAGGGAACAATGTCCCTCATCGGGAAATACACATCCAAATTTCACTTTATATACTAAAGCTTAATAAGCTATATCAAAAGAGAATGAGGAGATAGAAAGAATGAGGCAATGAAAGGGAAGAGGCAATGTAGGCATGAAAAATCCTACATATTTAATATTATATGGTCAAAGATTGGGCCTTGGGCGTTAGGGCTCTTGGGGTCTGATGCTTAAATGGGCCTTCGTTTGCTATCTGGGCTGCGCTAAAATGGCTAAATTTTTGATCCGAATTATACCCTTTTTCGCTGCCAGAAACGGCTGCATCCATTGGTTAAAGGGTCGCAACCTTTCCAACAGTCACATCCATTTAAGCAGCTGCGCCACTTCCCGAACAGGCAACTCCCCAACCCTATTTAGAGGCATGTAGAACCGAAATCAGAATATGAAGTTTTTCTTTTTCTATCCTTCTCTCTGCATATTCTGTTCTGAAATAAACAACTCTCTTGAGTTCGTCGTCGTCTGCATCGTCAGCGCAGACTTGCAGGCTCCCGTTCCGTTTCACCTTAGGAAATAGTTGCTCGCCAACCCGCTGCGCCGTAGGGGGAACAAATCTGTTTTAAGGGAACGACGACTGTGCTGGACTTGGATAATTCAACTTGCAACAAAAGTACTAGACGGTATGAATTACATTTCAACTATTCTTTTTCCTGTCAACCCAATTGCAAAATTAGGGTTTGGGTTTTTTGCCCAAATTGATTTTTCCCTAATTGATACATTAGGGTTTCTGTGTGGATAACACATTTCACTTCAACTACTTCAACCAAATCTACCCGACAGCCCCGCCATTTCATTACTGGTCCACAACTTCAAGTTCACCCAACCTTGCTAACTGTCCTCTGACCACTTCCAACTCTACAACCAGAACTGCTCCTCACTTGTCTGCAGCCTTCCTAGATACTCGACAGTTCACAACAGACCTTCCACATCTACACCTTCTACATTCAACTCCTATCACAACAGTTTACAAGCACTCCAACATCCACCATCAACCTCGATGACAAACTGCTGCTGCTCCTTACGATAACAACAGATCATTTCCCTCCCTCCCCACTCAGTGCTTCACCACATCATTCGACAACCCAGTGCCACTTCATCCATTAACCATCCACAACACATCATATAAGAAAAAAAAACCAATACAAAATTCACCTGCCAACATCCTTCTAAACCATTGTGCTATCGCCATTCAAACTGCCTACTTCAACACTAACTCTGTAAAACAATACCGCAGTTCATCTACTTTGATTTCACCCGATAACCCACTAACATGCCTAACCAGAACACCTGCAGCCTCAAACGAACTCCAATTCGAACTCCGCAAACCCAAAACGAGCCGCGAGTGCCTCGTAGCCAAAACAAAGACTCGAAGCGAAAATCCATTCTTCTTCAACACTTTTTCGACCACCCAAACACTAATTAAAAATCGCTTCATTTGTTGCATTTATTTCGATTTTTTAGGTCGAGATTTTGTTCCCAATTCACAACGATAGTCGCCTTCACCTTGTCCTGAACTCGCCTCCATTTCAATCATCTCTTTATAATTCACTTCACTTCAATCGCAACGAAAATCGGAACGAATTTTGAACAACAAAGTTTCAAAATGATGACCAACCCTCGACTCTTGAAAATAGCATTTCATCTTTACTTGAACTCTCCGCACAACAAAATCAAAGTATAAATGATTTATGTAATTTATATTTGTGTAATAAGTCGAGTCAAGGATTTTAAAATTTGAATTCAATTCAAAATTCAAATGATTTTGATTAGAACTCTTGCCAATAAAACTTCAAACTCCCAAACCAATTTTAAAATGGAAATGTGAACCACTTTTTAAATAATTTTGGCAATGGGAATAATCTCAACTACGATGCGAGTAAAAAAATTTGTTCTCAACACGTCCAAATCGAAAATTCTCAAATCAATAATTATAAGTTGGACTTTGTTGAACAAACGAACAAAATTTACAATGATCACACGGATTTGTTGATTGAAACATATAAAAAATTACATGAACAACAAAAATCAAATCCCAACATGTCATGAGTCATGAAGCAATCCATCTTTTACCACAATTGACGATTTTCAAACAACAACTTTTGAAATTAAAAATGAAGATCTAAATGTAGTTGTTGAAAGCACGGTAATTGAGTTGGATTTTAATTCTTTTGAGGGTGAGATACTAGATTTGAAATTTGATCTTCCTTTTTTCGATTTCGAAAATTTGAACACAACAACTTTGGATTTTGAACTTGACACGTGTAATGAAGTTGTTGATGATCTGACAAAGGAAGACATTTGTAAACATAAATTCATTGGACTTTTTGAAAACGAGCTGTTAAATTCGAAGTGGAAAATTTAAATTACCATTTTGATTTTGAAATCGATAATTCTGAAAAAGTTTTCAATGATAAGCTAGAATTTCAATTTGGTGAAGATAAACTTGAACTTCAAACAATCGTTTTGTTCACCCCAAAGATCGTCGAAAACAAAATAACACGTACGATTTTTAAAAAAATGACATTCGTTTTTCCAAATCAACATTCAACTTTGAAATCTTTTGTTATTTGGTTTTCTACGCTTAAGCCGTGTCTCGCTTGTTTGGTGAGACAAATGAATCATTTTTTGGAAGACCGTTTCATTTACTCTTTGACGATATACGTTCTAACCTTGTGTAAATACCGTTCACCTTCATGTAAATGTAGGTCATTTTAATTTTTGTTTTATTTTTCTCCTTCCACTTGGTTTGACTGTGGGGGCACAGTCAAAATGTTGGGGGGGAGGGGGATTCATGTTCATTTTTAATTTTTCATGATTTATTTTTGTTTTTTCTTTCAAAAATACAAACAAAAATTAAAAAAAAAATCCCAAAAACAATTTTTTAATTACTTTTGAAGAAACATTATAGGATAAGTATATGGTTTCGGTTAATTATATTGAAATTTTTGAAAATTCATTTGCCTTAACAAAAATAAAAATAAAGTTTTATAACAAATAACGATAGTTTAACTAGTATATAGGAAGGCTCATACGTGATAATCATGAAATATATTCTATTTAGTAATCATTGTTTTAAAAAATTGTGAATTTAAAGTAAAGGATATAACATTTTTTTGTCCTCTAAGTTAAATAGTGCTAAGATGATTTTGTAAAACTCTCTCTGTAACGACCCAAAATTTTCGATCCCGAAAATTCCAGATAGTTAGGAAAGAAGGAAAAGAGATAGAAGAAGAAACAGGATAGAAACACAGATTCTCACATTCGCAGCGGATCAAAATATAATATCACATAAAATAACAGTTTACAAAGGAAAACTTTCGAAATTTGATCAATTTTTTTTTTTAATTCTGTAACTACACAGAGTTTATATTCAGACATGCACACAAATTCAACATATATACATTCAATTCATACCTAACAAGCATGGAAGCATTATATCTCCTCATAGATTCAAGTATTTCAACATGCATCAGATCATCCAAAAATGTTAAACTTCTTAATTTTTGTGGTTTTGTTTTCTGGATATAAAATGTTAACAGAAACTTAATAACAGAGGTGTTCTTATTTTTGGAACTGGAATCATTTATATATAGACATGCAAACATAGTACAATCTAGGAATTTTACATACAACAGATTATGATTTACTTAAAATTTTAAGTAAAGTGTTTACTCACCTCTTTTGATGATGTGTAGAGAATCAAACTTATGTTTTTAAATATGGAATTGTGTTATTAATTTGCACTGATCTATTGATGGTTATTTTGCTTGCTGCTTGCATTTGATTTTTCTTTCTTAAGTTCATGCTTCTATTATTGTTTAGCTGCTTAAAATTTGAAACTGATTTGCCTTGATTCTTTACTTGATGAATTAGCTTGAGACTTGGTTGATTTTGCAACTATAGGTTTAAAATAGTTTGAAGGGTTTTGCTTGTTTTCTAGCCCTTTGATTTCAGGTTTAAAACTGGTTGCAGGCTATTTCTTTTGTATTTAAAAAAAATGAAGATAGGAAAGAAAGTGAGAAAATAGAAAAAGAATGAAGAGAAGAAGTGATGTTTATAAAACCTATGTTATCTTTGTTTAATTATTTTAAAAGAATGAAAAAGAAACTAGGACACTTGTTGTAATGATCTACATTTGTCATTAGCCTACCATTATTAGTTTACACTTGTATTAAATATACTCTTAGGCTTAGATTTCTAATTTCCATGTTTTAGATATGTTTTTAAATGATTTTTATAAAATTTACATATATATATCCTATTAAGCAAATACATTATTTTAATTTATATAAATAAATCTTTTAAAGAAAATAGCATAAAACCAATTATATAAAATATAAATTTTAAATCCAAAATATTTAAGATCTTTATCCTTTTGAATTTCTAATTCAATTTCAATTTCAATTTAAAACCAACCCATATTATATAGATATATTTTAACAACACATTATTTGTTTTGAATAATTTACCAATGATAAATAATTATATTAGTTATCAAATAAATATTTATCCAAATATTCTAAATTATCCGAATTCCTTAACCAAATAAAAAAATCAGGTAATTATTCAAATTCCAGATGACCAAAATCTAGGTTATAACATTCCTTCCCCCTTTTGAATCTTTTCGTCCTCGAAAAGGAACGAAGCCAGAATTTATTAAAATGCTTGTTATGAGGAAAACTATTCTTTTAATAATAATTTTTAAAACACCTTTAAAATCTACATAGTATTACAAAAATAGTTTTGTAAAAATACTTTTTATAACTCGATGTCTCAACAAGTCCGTCCATGTTCTCACTGAAATTTGGTCATACGTTGATCAGGCGTAGGACTAAAAATCTATAAGTACTTGGTAAACCCATTTCAACACCGAGTGAAAATACTTGGAAAATAATTTTATTGAAAATATAGAAAGCATTTTTGAAAATATAGGAAACATCTTTGGTGAGAATGCTCTGTGTAAATCATCACTCCCATCCATGGTCGCAGTTACATCCTGGGTTACGTTGCCAGCGCAGCAAAAGTCCATGTAACTGTAGGCACTCCGCGCCCCTTGATTAGGCCATGGAACCCACAACAGATCGCAGTTACATTTCAGGGTTACATTGCCATCACAGCAAAAGTCCATTTAACTGTAGGCATCAGTGCCCTTGATTTTCACTGCCAAAAATGAAACTTCTCCACTCCCACATAGGTCACAGTCTACCGATGTAAAATCAAACGCAGACTGTTGGCTCTCAACAGCACACACGACTTTCGCTATGTCACCATAGGTCGTAATCTACCGATATAAAACCAAATGTAGACTGTTGGCTCTCAGCAGCAGACACAACTTTCGCTATGGTCTGTAGTAGATCGTAGTGACATCGATTTACACTGTCATCACAGCATAACCCAAATACCTCTGTAGGCATCAGCTCCCTCGACTTTCGCTACACACTACACACTACACAAAATCCTCAGGAACTAGTTTTGTCCAGACTCCTCACAGGATCAACTTTAGAACCCCCCTTAAGGTTTAAGGCAGTACCAACCTATGGTACTCCTGAGAAGTTCATTCCAAGGGAGCGCCTTTTTCTCCAGATCCATTTTCAAAACACTTTATACTATACACATATAGTATCTTCCAAATCATACACCTAGTATGAATCTCATATAAATCTCCTTTCTTAAAATCTATTATCCCAAAATTGATAATTCTCAAACTAGGCTTTCCAAATTCCAATATTGATTTTTACCCAAAAATCAAAAGCCTTTCCAAATCCAAAGGTTCCAAAAACCTTTTCTCAAAAATCATTCTCATAAGATCCTTTACGTTTATATATATATATATATATATATATAACTTTAAAAATATTTGGATCTCTTCAAACTTGTATAAATTCCCTTTTATACTTCAAACACTTTCAAAAATCCTTTCCTTCCGGCAATAGATTCAACAAGTGAAGATTTATTTTATATAACAAAGACATATAAATTTGTTTATTCTAAATGGAATATTCAAATTTGATTACTTTATAAAGTCACTTACCAGTTTACTTACTTCCATAAAGTAAATTTTACCATAGAAATATCCAATTCCCACTTTACTTCATCACATATTTCACAAAATATACCTTTCATTTCAAAAACCATTTCACATTTCTTATCCACAAATTCCCAGTATCAATTTATTCAAATCCTTACGATGTACACATATCATCCGTACGCTATACCAATCTGATCGCTTACACGATCACACATTTCATTTCCGAACTAGTATTGTCCACCCGACTTCCTAGTGCAGACTCAGATCTAGTTTCTTGATCAGAAAACGTCATTCTCCTTGCATAGTTATAACTATTATAGAGAATATCCAAAACCAATCAACAATGCATATCCAGGTTCGCCGTCGAAAATCGAGTGAAAAATCCTAACTCGGATCGATAAACTATCTCGAAATTCTATGCTCGAATCTGGATCAAATCACTATGCGAATAGAATGATATACGTACATCCTACGTATTTATTCTAGCAAATCAATTCTCTTTTCTATTCACATTCACTTACTCACAATTGCTTAAATCCTTATTTGGATTATCACCTTAATTCTTATCTCAATTGGGTATTTAATCATAAACTGTTTGCATTCTAGCCATCTTAAATTTAGAAAATAGTTTGAAAAGTTGAAAATAGATAAGTAGTTGAAAAATAATTATTATTTTGTAAAATAGCCGTAAAATAGTTAAGTAATTGTAAAATAGTTGGAAAATAGTCAAATAGTTATAAAATAGTTAGATAATTGCAAAATAGTTGAAAACAGTAATTAGTTATAAAACAGTTGAAAAATAGATATTAATTTATAAAACAGTTGTAAAATAGTTAAGTAGTTACAAAAATAATTGTAGAATGAGTACAAAGTAATTTTGGGTTAAAAAGAAAGGTTGTATATAGTAAATAGCTTGAAAAAATAGGTTTATAATAAAACAATTTATTTTGAAAATAGTTCAGAGTAAAACTGTTCAATTCCCAACCTCCGTTTCCAATTAATTCAATTTAAATTTCCACTTCTATTTAAATTGATTCAATTCCAATTTAAATAACTTCAATTTCCATTGATATTGATTTAACCCCAATTCAAGTTGAATTAATCTCAATTTTTTCAAATTCAAATCAAATTCCATTTGAAATTTAAACCTATTCAACTTTAATTACAATTCCAAATTATTCAAATCAATTTGGACTAATTTCAAATTGAACCCACTTCAATTTCAAATCCTTTCAATTCCTGTTTGAATTAATCCCGAATTCCCATTTGAATTTGAACTCATTCAACTTCAATTTCATTTCAAATTAATCCAATTCAAATTTTCCATTTGAATTTCAAATTTATCCATCTTCAATCACAATTTTAATTAATTCAAATAAATTCAATTTGAACTAATTCAATTCACATCTCAAATTTAAACCTCCCGTGTTATATAAATTCGAGTTAAATTTTTTAGATGTTGATTTAATCCTTTAAATCAAATCAACTTATATCTTTAAATCATTTAATTTTGAATCCAAATTCCATTTTTAACCTATTTCAGAGTTCAAATAATAATTTAATTCCTTTTTAAACAACTAAATCTTTGAAATTCAATTTATCATCAAATTTCAATTTTGAAACCAAACCTTTGAAGTTTTATCTTAAACATTCAAATCTTAAATCCAAAGTGATTCCACTTTATCGTAATAATGGATATATTACCACCCATTTCCTCATTCATATAAACAAATCTAATTTCAGCTTAAAGATTATTAATAACAACATGATGGTATTATTCAAATTATTTTAAAACATCCATCCATTTCCAACTTCCAGATCTCAAACCCATTTTGGGATCACACAAACTCCCAATTCAAATTAACCATTTAACTTACCAAGTTAAATCCCAATTTCATCTTGAAATTTCTAATTCAGGTTGCTTGTTAAATTATTTATCTTCCCCAAAGTTAAATTCAATTTACTTAATCCTGCCAACCTTACCCAATTTGAATTCCCATTTCAAATTCTAAACTTCACATTAATAATCTTCCCACTTATAAGTTCAAAAACTTATCACTTTGGGTATCACATCTCATTCCAAATTTAAAACTCAACATTTATAGTTTATTTCAAATTATCTTTGATGCTATGTATATCCCTCATCTATACATATTTATTTCCTTTATGCACCAAGTTATCCTTAAATTTTAAACCACCTTTGGTTTAATTCAAAACAAATTCCTTTAAATTTCAAACAGCTCTTGTTTGAAATAGGACCCCTTCATTAAATAATATTATTTATCATTTCTTTATTACTTTGAAACAAATCTTCAAAATTCTGGAACTAGATTTAAAACTTCACAAGTTAGATCATCTTTAATTCCAATTTATAAGTCATACTTGTCTAAATGTTTTACTTCCCTAAAACATTTCATTTTGCTCATTCATTAATACACATTTTATTATCAAACACAACAATCATTTATGATAAAAACCGAGGAAACCAATTCATTATTATCTTATTCTGAAACTCTTCTCCAAATTCAAGATTTTAATTTCAGTTTGAATCCATTTCAAACTTATCTTTATTTAATTTCAATTTGGTTGTATTTCTATTACCACTTAATTTAATTCCAATAATTTAACAACCAATTACCTTAATATTTATTAGAAAGAAATATTACTTTATATATCAAAATATATTCTTATATAAAATCATTTAAAATATTTATATAAGAAAATAAAAAGTACGCACTCATATATATATACACACACACACTCAACCCATTCTAGGGTACCATTGACCCTATCCTTAATGAGTAATCCCACCAGAGCCAAGGTTATCGCTTAACCTTGCTCCGATACCAAATGTAACGATCCGAAATTTTCGATCCCGAAAATTCCAGATAGTTAGGAAAGAAAGAAAAGAGATAGAAGAAGAAACAGGATAAAAACATAGATTCTCACATTCGTGGCGGATCAAAATATAATATCAGAAAAAATAACAGTTTACAAAGGAAAACTGTACGAGTCAATTACATTTTAATACATCAGAGTTACAACATTACACAATCACTAAACAGTTAAAATAACTTATCCCAGATAAATAACAATAATATACTTAACGAAATACTCTCCATACGTTCCTGCCGTCCAACTCGCCTCCTGAGCTCTAGAATGACATTACTTGAAAAACTGTAATACTCGGTCTGACCAAAGCATTACATAAAAGTAACATCCGAGTCAGGTTGGAAACCAGCATGAGTAAATCCATCCAACATGAAATACAACAACATAAAACTTACATAAAATCCGAGCAACTCGTATCAATTTACAAATTCATTATTTGTTATAGACATCACTTATTTCACACATCAACTTCTAAGTACTAAAACTTAGATTAAATGGTCCAATTCACTTAAATCATTCCACACCTGGCTATTGATTTCACATATCAATCTATAAAGAATCGAAGTGGTTTCGGGTATCAACTAATACCCGACTCCGGTCTCTTCGAATCCAATGCCATCTTAATCTAAGTTATTGAAGAGATTAAATTTTAAATGCTGGATGTCACTTTTACACAATAATTAATCATAGATAACCACATTATCTCTGTTCAACCCAATATATCATAATATAAAAACATTTCATTTCACAAGGCATCATAGCCACATATCAAGGATAACAAATAATCCAAGGAGTGACATCCCGCAAATCCGTAAACCTTGAATCAACATTATCCTACCTTTATTAACTCAAGTGGCACAGAATTACGAACCATTAGGGTTAAAGAAGAAGAGATAGAAAAAAAAAGAAACTGAACAATATCAGAATCTCACAGTCGCAGCGGAATAAACTATAATAATAAATATAGAACTTTACACAAAATGAATTCTATAAAAAAACATTTTAAAACATCATATCATCAGAGTATCTCATACATCAACTATTACCAATCAGACATACCATACAATTCACAGCAGCGGAATATACATATATATAGGTATAGATAATATGCCTCGGGCTCCAGCTCCTTTCCTGCTCCATGGCATCAAGTCCTGTACATATAATACTCGGTCTGACCCGAGCATTATATTGAAATAACACCCGAGTCAGTCTGGAATACCAGCTGATACTAAATATGCATCCATCTTGATTATTAAAGTTTCAAAAATCCTTTGAAAACAAAAACATCTCGTAAGACCACGCCACAAATAAACATGTCGGGTTTTTACCTTACGATAGCTAAAACACTTTTTATAGAAATCCTCTGATATTATAATAGGGTCTATTTACAAATACTTATAAAATAGCCGAAATTGTTACATCTATTAAATTCCAGCTACTAGCCACAAAAGTGGGTAATACAAACAAAACTCGTACAAGGCTCGTAGGAAGAATGGATTTCCATCAATGGCTGGGCTACTGGGGTACCGCCCGTCACAGTACCTGGCCTAGATCAGAGTATCGAGGAGTACGCCCGCTCCCCTGCAACACAAGGCCAGAACCATTCCTTACTGAACAGTCCCGAACAAGATAACCCCGTGGTTGGCGCGACCAACCACCCACTAAGCCGAATATAAAGGGACATCTAGACAGGGGAAAATCTTGTTCTGCTTGGGCATGACCCACCTAACCTTGATGCACCTCCCCTGTTTTAGCCATTCCCGGTTGATGAGGTTTGAGGTTAAGCGTTACATTTAGAACGTTTTCACTTAGAATGCCCATCGTCCACCTGACGATGTTTCGCAAGCATTCATCCATACAAGTCCGTCCCGGGTTCGAACGGAACCGAAGGCACTGCTCCTACTACATCCATTTTGGAAATATCCTCAGGATTAGTAGCGACTAGCCCTTGCACTTCACTGCTCCATCTTCGACTCCGAACACGTTTTCCGCACGAAACGTACAAACCCGATCGAAGTGGTTTTCGAGAAATAAATCTCGATCCCGGTCTCTTCGAAACGATCAACGCATTTGTCCAATATTGATAATCGGTGATTTACCTATCAATTTATATTCATAAACATCCATAAGCATCCATCAAACAATAAATAATTTCCACATTATTTATTTGCCCAATATCTTTACAAGATATACTTCCAATTTTCAAAGCTCATTTGAAACAGTTCCCAAAGCTCTTCCTTTACAAGGTAAATCCTTTACCATTAATTCCCATTGGAAATAACCAAGTTCAAAACATTTAGATTTAAAACAGTTAAAATATTTATACTGAAAGATACTTTAAAATACGCCAATTTACTTCTAGTTATTTACTCAAAATATAATTTCGAAATATTTAAAGTAAAACTATTTTATAAGATATAACTTGATTTTAAAATAAGGTTTTAGTTAAACTAAATTTAAAAATAGAGTTGTAAAAGGTTTATACTAATTCCAAATAACTTAGGTCAAAACTAGCCTTTTTAAACAAATCCATTTGTAAAAATAATTACTAAGGTATTTATAAATATTTACTATCGCTAATTTATTAATAATTACCTTAAAACAATAATTTCCAAAACACTCCTTTAAACAAGTTTGAATTTTAGACTTCCTTTTAATAAAATCTGTTTAAAACTCGAACTTGGTTTTCCCAAGGAACTCATTTCCACTTAAACCTCTCAGAAAATCCTTCTTATAAATTCTGTCGATTTATTCAATTTAGTTTTATGGTTAATAATATAAATTTACTTTTCTCGTTGAAATAACTTCTTACGAAGCTTAACCACATTTCCATTTTCGGAAATTCAATTCCAAAATTCAGGTTTACAAACCTTTTAAATAAAACATGTGAGAATTTATTAAAGGAAAACAATACTTATGAATTTCTTAAATAAAATCCCGATGGTGAAAATGTATTTCAAGATCATTTGCCAAATAATCCCATCGTTAATTTAAAAAAAAAATTATAATTTCCATAGAATTCACTGTCAGAAATCTATACTTCACATTTATCGATTGATAATTTTCCATGGTATTTAAAATCCCAAATTTACCAATTTTCAATTTCCATCCAAACAGATTCTAATTTTTACATTCTTTTAAATTCCTTATTTATTAATTTCTTAATTTCTTTTGAAACCCGATTTAATTCCTTTATAATTAAAACTCCAAATTTCTTTATAATTTAACATTCTGGGCTTATAGTTTATCCCACAATTTCACAATACAATTTAATCCAAAATTTATCAATTAAAATATAGAACAGGCATCATCATCAATTATAAAAATAATTACTACATTGTGAGGAATCTAGTTGGATCCCTCCAACCTGTTTTCCCTGCATCCACAAATATTAGCACAACACTATACATATAAATCGATCCACGCTGATATAAATAAACATTTCAACCAATCACACAATTATTAAATATTAACTACTTAAATCAGCTAACATTCCAGATGTGAGTGAGATTAACTCACCTTGGGTTTCGGCGAGCGTTCGAAATTTAAATTAAACCGGACGGTGTCCGATTTAACCCAAATTTCTACTTGCCCGGAATGAATCCGGATCTACACCATCACGTAGCACTCGTTTCTGCGATTCCAATGCTTCCAGATTCGCCTCAATCTGATATCGTACGCAATAGTTATGAATTTTTGAAGTTTAAATACCAATTTGAAAACAAATTCGTTTAAATTTAATTTTATTATACCAAATGAAATCATAGCCGTTCATCACATCTTCCCAAACGCGCACGCAAGCTCCAGCTCGTTCCTCTCTCTCACAAAATCAAGCGACAGTATGCACGAACCCATCATCACGAAATTAGGGCACAAAATCGCCGCCACACGCATCGCATCCAACTCGATCGGGAACCACCGCATCGAAGGCCTCCGCGAGCACCACCCACGGCCCCATCCTCGTTGAACTCGGTCGCCCCTACCACCATGAAATCGTGCGCGAACGACACATGAACGCGCCTCCAACCCCTCCTCCTCGCCGCGCCTGTGACGATCTCGACCGTTAGATCTGAGGGTCTCGTGGAACTCAACCTTTTTCTAGTTGAAGCCGAGATGCAAAACTTAGTGGATGAAAAGGAATCGAAGGAGGAAGGAGAGAAGTTACCGACCATTGAAAACTATGGAAATGGCGGCCGGTAGTTTGCTAGGGTTTTAGGGAATTTAATATATATATATATATAATAGTTTTAATATTATTTAATTAGTAAAAATTCTCAATTTAACAGTTTATGCCAACAACCTCCAATTTACGCATTCCGACAGGCGTTCCTAGGGTTTTTCCGCATTCCGGACACAATGGAACAAGTTTTGGAAGCTAATTCAGTCATACATGCGAGTTACTCAATTAAACGATCAATTTAAAATTAAATCGGTTAAATCGATTTCTAAGCATTTCGTGCTGCCACGGTCAAACGACAATTCCGATTGCTACGAAAATTGAAATCCGATAATAACTAACTATTACGGATCCAATGGAACTGGTTTCGTCGAATTCCGAGACTGTGCCCCGGAAGGCTATTTTAACTCATCTATTAAATCGGGCGATTCTCAAAATTGACGAAAACGCTTAAAATTTCACTTTTGAAATTTTAATAACTTAACAATAAATCAAATAATATTTATAAACACAATAAAAATCATTCTGGCTCATTCCGGACCAAAATCTGATTAAATTGCATTTTACTAATATTAAATTCATTTTTAGTTTAATATAAAATCCAAATATTAATTTATCAACTTTGAAATTCTTCTAAAATTCCCACCACGCTATTTACACTCAAATAACTCAAAAATAAATTTTTAAAACCATTTTTATCGCTATTTACATCCAGATTCTCTTTTATTTCAATTCCGAAAATTTAAATTATTATTTTCCCATTATTCAAATTCAACCCGAATTACTATAAATTAAAAATTATGGCTTATTTCATTGATTGAACCCGAATTCATTCATTGCAAAATCAATTAAGAATCCACATTAAACATTTAAAACGAATTAAATTTTCAAATTCAAGGGCCTAAAAATACGGGATGTTACATTCCTCCCCTCTTATAAAAATTTCGTCCTCGAAATTTGCTAAGGTAGAAAATACTCTCCCACCCATTTACTTACCCAATTAGCTTAGTTAAAAGCTTATATATTCTTCCCAAAATCCTTTAGTTAAATTCCCAAACTCATTTGCTTTACTTATTCTAAAGCTTTAATTTTAACTTGTAACTTTCCAAGTTAATTACAAATTTTCAAAATTCCCAAAAAAAATTCTAACTTCCAAAATTTCCGAAAATTTTTGGCAGAGTCTCCCCTGCACGGAGGAGCTTTCGCGATATCGCGATACAGATAAATATATATACATCGACCCACACGGTCGAAAACCAAAATATATCACAATATATATATCATTTTCCCAATTATATTTGCGTAGGCGTACCTTTTTAGCAAATTTAATAGCGAGCGGCTAATATAACGCATATACGCGCTCCAACTCTCCCGAACGCCTTCTATACCTGTACTTACTCAACAAACTCATCAGTTCAAAGATATGAACACTTTACAACATTTCCAATATAAGTATAAGCCAAAACATATCCATTTCATATCCTAACAACACTTTGCAAAATTTCATAAGTAAACCAGACTTTATAACATGCACAAAGTTCCTTCTCTAATGCCAAATTCCATTTTATTTCACACAAAGATTTACAAACAAGTTTCGCCATTCCAATTCATACTTTATACAATTTTTGAATTGATTCACCAAGCAAGTTTTACTTCAGTTTGCTACATTTGCATTTCTATTATGATTCACTTACATTTATACTCAAATCCATTTACCAAGATTTTTAACCCATTCTAATTTCATCCAACTAACTTCATTTATTTCACTTGAATGATTTACATTCAAGTTCATTATATACCATTTATATTAATTACAACCAATTCATTTCTATTTCAATATGATAAATATATGCTTCGCTAACATCAATCTATTTCAATTCAATTCCAAATTGATTTACAAACCAATTTTATTTTCAATTTTGAAGCATTTTCATTTCTTTTATAATTCATTTTCATTCTGATGCAAAAATTACTTAATAACATTTCAATCCATTCCAATTTATTCAAAGCCAATTCATTTGTTGTTTAAACAACTCAATTCTGAATACATGCAAATATTCATGTCATTCAAGCCAAAACTAATCACCACTTAAACTCATAAACATTAAAATTAATTCTAGTTCAAATTTACATTAATTGTATTCCATTCTGAATCATCCATTTCAAATTTTAAATCACATTCTTATTCTCACTCCAAATTCATCATTTTACTTAAGTTTATATTAATATCATTCCATCCTGGATTATTTACAACTCATACATCCTTAATTTATCACAATAATTAATTAATATCATTTCACTTGCAATTCAATTTCATTATCTAACCAATTTCATTCAAGATTACTTAATAAAGCTCATCCATCATTATTGTTTCCAATTTTATTATGTTGTTTAAATCATGCAATATTTCTATTATCTTCTTATATCAATTTTTTTTCTTCATTTGATTCTCATTCAATCAAATTCCAATTCTATTAAACTTGATTGGTATATTCAGCCAACTCTACTTTATATCCAATAATTTAAATCTTTTAGTGATAATGAGGTCACTTCAAATCATTTCACACACTTCAATTTATTTATAATTCCAACCATCCCTATTATAATCCAATTCCATTTTTCATTCACACTTCATTATTTGTTATCACAAATTTAAATTCCATGCCACAATTGGAGTTTTATTTACTTTCCAAATTTTGACCAACCCATCAAAATTTTATTCATCTCATTACAAATTCCATTAAATTGTAATTCATTTTAGTTAATAACCTAATCCATATTAGGTTTTAATTCACTTCCTCAATTCCCTCTGAATTCATTTATAATATCACCATTTTCCAATTATTTCAGTTAGCAAATTTAAATTTTCTACCCTTCCTTTCCACTCCTTTAAATAGGATCTAAATTTCCTTCAATATAATTTATTACACAACTGAAATTAAATTTCAATTTCATTATTAAAACATATTTATTTTTTTCCCATACATAAATTCAAAATTTATTTGCTAACTTAAGAATATCCACCTTTATATTCTCACTTTGCTTCCTTACACTTTACATTTCATTTATTGTCAAAATTTGAATTTGCCACACCATTCAACTCTTTCCATTAATGAATTACAATTTCACTTCTATTCAAGAGTTTAGATTGCTTATTTAAGTCCATTTCCATTTTATAATCACAAATTCAAATTATAACACTTAATAACTTAAGAATATGAATTTCATTATGCAATTCTAAGCAATTTACATTCCACCTTATATTCAATTCAAATTCTCAATTTTAATCTCCATATACAAGTTCAAAACATATTTACTAACTTATGTTCATTCACTTCTTTATATCTCACTTTACCTTATTTCAATTTACATTTTATTTGAGACTAGGTTTGAATTCACCATGCCACAATTTCAAATTTTATATATATGTGTATCACTGAATACTTAAGGATACAAATTTTCTTCCAATTTAATTCTTTGCAAACTTCAAATCCACAACCTCAAATTATAAGCATAATACTTAATAGCTCATGGGTACAATTTATTTCTCAATGACCCACAATTTCAAAGCCAACTTACATTTTAATTTAACCCAAACCATTTAATTCTAAGCTCAATTTATTTAACTTATCCCAAGTTAAATTCAAATTTTCTATTCACTTCAATATATTTTATTCACTTCCAATTACTCAAGTTAAATTTTAATTCTAAGAATAAAATTCTCGTTTCTTCCTTCTTATTAATACCAACTTCACTTAAAGCTCAATAGTTGATTCATTTTATTCTACACATTATTTAAATAGAATTTTCCAAAATTCTATTACCCGGTTTTATTTCAAAACCATTTGAAATAATAAATAACTCATACACCCCTGGTATCAAATCAAATCTCCCAATTCCAAAACACTTGGTTTTATTAAAACAAATTTCCCTTTGAAATTTAACCACTTGTATACCCAACAAATCCAAACAATACCAAAATCAAGTACTAGGGAAGCAATCGATCACTTTAGAAACTCGAAAATGAATTCTAATGATGTGGCCAGCATCATTAGGATTATTTTCCAGCGACTGAAGTGAGTTCAGTGCTTTCTTACTTCCCAAATTCATTCCAAAACGGTTTTCATTCAAAAATACTTCCCAAATCAACATTTCATTATTGCCTTCAAACCCTTTAGCAAACATTCTAAACTTTTCCAGGAATTTGAATCTCCAAACCTTTATTTCCATTACATTTAAAATTCTTTCCAAGACTTTCGGGATTTAAATTCTGGTTTAATTCTAATTTAGTTATTCTACCTTTTATATAATTTATACCTATAGAATCTATTTGATTATAACTATTTGGAATTTTAGATTAAATTTTAGATTCTTATTTGCTTATTTAATATTAGCAACCAAACATCCATATATATATATAATTTCAGAAAATTATTTCCTTTAAATCAAAATATAATTTGGGAAAAATTATTTCATTTACCCACTTTTAAAACGTTACTATGTCGGTTTATCTTGTTTAAGAGTTTAGAAACCCCTATCGATATGGTTGTACTTCCCGCACCAACCAGAATTCATAAACACTCAACCGATAAATCAACACAGTAAGGAAACAATTTTATATTTACTAACAAGTACGCCCTCATATCTATTATCACTCTCAACTCATTATAGAGCATTATCAACTCTAGTTAATGAGTAATTTCCCCCACCAAAGCCTAGGTTGTCGCCAACCTAAGCTCTGATACCAAGTGTGACATCCCGCAAAATCCGTACCCCTTGAATCAACATTATCCTACCTCTATTAACTCAAGTGGCACAGAATTACGAACCATTAGGGTTAAAGAAGAAGAGATAAAAGAAGAAGAAACTGAACAATATCAGAATCTCACAGTCGCAGCGGAATAAACTATAATAATAAATATAGAACTTTACACAAAATGAATTCTATAAAAAAAATTTATACATCATATCATCGGAGTATCTCATACATCAACTATTACCAATCAGACATACCATACAATTCACAGCAGTGGAATATACATATATATAGGTATAGATAATACGCCTCGGGCTCCAGCTCCTCTCCTGCTCCATGGCATCAAGTCCTGTACATATAATACTCGGTCTGACCCGAGCATTATATTGAAATAACACCAGAGTCAGTCTGGAATACCAGCTGATACTAAATATGCATCCATCTTGATTATTAAAGTTTCAAAAATCCTTTGAAAACAAAAGCATCTCGTAAGACCACGCCACAAATAAACATGTGGGTTTTTACCTTACGATAGCTAAAACACTTTTATAGAAATCCTCTGATATTATAATAGGGTCTATTTACAAATACTTATAAAATAGCCGAAATTGTTACATCTACTAAATTCCAGCTACTAGCCACAAAAGTGGGTAATACAAACAAAACTCGTATAAGGCTCGTAGGAAGAATGGATTTCCATCAATGGCTGGGCTACTGGGGTACCGCCCGTCACAGTACCTGGCCTAGATCAGAGTACCGAGGAGTACGCCCGCTCCCCTGCAACACAAGGCCGGAACCATTCCTTACTGAACAGTCCCGAACAAGATAACCCCATGGTTGGCGCGACCAACCACCTACTAAGCCGAATATAAAGGGACATCTAGACAGGGGAAAATCTTGTTCTGCTTGGGCATGACCCACCTAACCTTGATGCACCTCCCCTGTTTTAGCCATTCCCGGTTGATGAGGCTTGAGGTTAAGCGTTACATTTAGAACGTTTTCACTTAGAATCCCCATCGTCCACCTGACGATGTATCGCAAGCATTCATCCATACAAGTCCGTCCCGGGTTCGAACGGAACCGAAGGCACTAATCCTACTACATCCATTTTGGAAATATCCTCAGGATTAGTAGCGACTAGCCCTTGCACTTCACTGCTCCATCTTCGACTCCGAACACATTTTCCGCACGAAACGTACAAACCCGATCGAAGTGGTTTTCGAGAAATAAATCTCGATCCCGGTCTCTTCGAAACGATCAACGCATTTGTCCAATATTGATAGTCGGTGATTTAACTATCAATTTATATTCATAAACATCCATAAGCATCCATCACACAATAAATAATTTCCACATTATTTATTTGCCCAATATCTTTACAAGATATACTTCCAATTTTCAAAGCTCATTTGAAACAGTTCCCAAAGCTCTTCCTTTACAAGGTAAATCCTTTACCATTAATTCCCATTGGAAATAACCAAGTTCAAAACATTTAGATTTAAAACAGTTAAAATATTTATACTGGAAGATACTTTAAAATATGCCAATTTACTTCTAGTTATTTACTCAAAATATAATTTCGAAATATTTAAAGTAAAACTATTTTATAAGGTATAACTTGATTTTAAAATAAGGTTTTAGTTAAACTAAATTTAAAAATAGAGTTGTAAAAGGTTTATACTAATTCCAAATAACTTAGGTCAAAACTAGCCTTTTTAAACAAATCCATTTGTAAAAATAATTACTAAGGTATTTATAAATATTTACTATCGCTAATTTATTAATAATTACCTTAAAACAATAATTTCCAAAACACTCCTTTAAACAAGTTTGAATTTTAGACTTCCTTTTAATAAAATCTGTTTAAAACTCGAACTTGGTTTTCCCAAGGAACTCATTTCCACTTAAACGTCTCAGAAAATCCTTCTTATAAATTCTGTCGATTTATTCAATTTAGTTTTATGGTTAATAATATAAAATTACTTTTCTCGTTGAAATAACTTCTTACGAAGCTTAACCACATTTCCATTTTCGGAAATTCAATTCCAAAATTCAGGTTTACAAACCTTTTAAATAAAACATGTGAGAATTTATTAAAGGAAAACAATACTTATGAATTTCCTAAATAAAATCCCGATGGTGAAAATGTATTTCAAGATCATTTGCCAAATAATCCCATCGTTAATTTAATTTTTTTTTTATAATTTCCATAGAATTCACTGTCAGAAATCTATACTTCCCATTTATCGATGGATAAATTTTCCACGGTATTTAAAATCCCAAATTTGCCAATTTTCAATTTCCATCCAAACAGATTCTAATTTTTACATTCTTTTAAATTCCTTATTTATTAATTTCTTAATTTCTATTGAAACCCGATTTAATTCCTTTATAATTAAAACTCTAAATTTCTTTATAATTTAACATTCTGGGCTTATAGTTTATCCCACAATTTCACAATACAATTTAATCCAAAATTTATCAATTAAAATATAGAACAGGCATCATCATCAATTATAAAAATAATCACTACATTGTGAGGAATTCAGTTGGATCCTTCCAACCTATTTTCCCTGCATCCACAAATATTAGCACAACACTATAAATATAAATCGATCCAGGATGATATAAATAAACATTTCAACCAATCACACAATTATTAAATATTAACTACTTAAATCAGTTAACATTCCAGATGTGAGTGAGATTAACTCACCTTGGGTTTCGGCGAGCGTTCGAAATTTAAATTAAACCGGACGATGTCCGATTTAACCCAAATTTTTACTTGCCCGGAATGAATCCGGATCTGCACCATCACGTAGCACTCGTTTCTGCGATTCCAACGCTTCCAGATTCGCCTCAATCTGATATCGTGCGCAATAGTTATGAATTTTTGAAGTTTAAATACCAATTTGAAAACAAATTCGTTTAAATTTAATTTTATTATACCAAACGAAATCATAGCCGTTCATCACATCTTCCCAAACGCGCACACAAGCTCCAGCTCGTTCCTCTCTCTCACAAAATCAAGCGACAGTATGCACGAACCCATCATCACGAAATTAGGGCACAAAATCGCCGCCACACACATCGCATCCAACTCGATCGGGAACCACCGCATCGAAGGCCTCCGCGAGCACTACCCACGGCCCCATCCTCGTTGAACTCGGTCGCCCCTGCCACCATGAAATCGTGCGCGAACGACACATGAACGCGCCTCCAACCCCTCCTCCTCACCGCGCCTGTGACGATCTCGACCGTTAGATCTGAGGGTCTCGTGGAACTCAACCTTTTTCTAGTTGAAGCCGAGATGCAAAACTTAGTGGATGAAAAGGAATCGAAGGAGGAAGGAGAGAAGTTACCGGCCATTGAAAACTATGGAAACGGCGGCCGGTAGTTTGCTAGGGTTTTGGGGAATTTAATATATATATATATAATAGTTTTAATATTATTTAATTAATAAAAATTCTCAATTTAACAGTTTATGCCAACAACCTCCAATTTACACATTCCGACAGGTGTTCCTAGGGTTTTTCCACGTTCCGGACACAATGGAACAAGTTCCGGAAGCTAATTCAGTCATACGTGCGAGTTACAGAATTAAACGATCAATTTAAAATTAAATCGGTTAAATCGATTTCTAAGTGTTTCGTGCTGCCGCGGTCAAACGACAATTCCGATTGCTACGAAAATTGAAATCCGATAATAACTAACTATTACGGATCCAATGAAACTGGTTTCGTCGAATTCCGAGACTGTGCCCCGGAAGGCTATTTTAACTTGTCTATTAAATCGGGCGATTCTCAAAATTGACGAAAACGCTTAAAATTTCACTTTTGAAATTTTAATAACTTAACAATAAATCATATAAAATTTATAAACACAATAAAAATCATTCTGGCTCATTCCGGACCAAAATCTTATTAAATTGCATTTTACTAATATTAAATTCATTTTTACTTTAATATAAAATCCAAATATTAATTTATCAACTTTGAAATTCTTCTAAAATTCCCACCACGCTATTTACACTCAAATAACTCAAAAATAAATTTTTAAAACCATTTTTATCACTATTTACATCCAGATTCTCTTTTATTTCAATTTCGAATATTTAAATTATTATTTTCCCATTATTCAAATTCAACCCGAATTACTATGAATTAAAAATTATGTCTTATTTCATTGATTGAACCCGAATTCATTCATTGCAAAATCAATTAAGAATCCACATTAAACATTTAAAACGAATTAAATTTTCAAATTCAAGGGCCTAAAAATACGGGATGTTACACAGGGCATTCAAATACTATTCAATCACTCATAAGCAAGATAAATTAGTCATACCATTTTTGATTAATTTAATTAACTACCAATGAATTAAATTAATTACTTTATTACTTAAAAATCCTGCTTATTTAACATTAATTAATTATATTCAATTAATTAATTATCCCTTAATTATTCGTCTTTATTAATCATCCATGATTAATCATCCTTGATTAATCATTCTCTAATTACATTATGTAATTATCCCTAATTAATTACACAAATTAATTATTCTCAAACAATTATAGTAATCAACCTTTAATTACTCCTATTAATTAATTAACTATAATTAATTACATTAATTTTCAATTAATTATATTAATTAATTCTTCTATAATTACTTCATCGATTAATTAACTTAAATTAATCAATCCCTTAATTACTTCATTAATTATATTAATTAATGATCCTTAATTACTTCTTTAATTAATTATTGTTCTAATTAATCAAATCTTTATTCATTATCAACTTGATTAATCACATTTAGTAATTAATTACCCTTAATTACATTACTTAATTAACATCTAATAAATTTTATTCATTAAATTAAGTCTTAAATTAATTACACTAAGTAATTAATTCTAATCACTTCCATTTAATTAACCTCAAATTACTTTCATTAATTAACCACCAATTACTTTTATTAAGTAACTGTCTCTTAATTAATCACATTTATTAATTAACCATTAATTAATCACATTCATTAATTAGTCTTAATTAATCACATTCATTAATTAATCTTTAAACTACCTAACATTTTCTTTTTTCAAAACTGTTTTAGTTTTCTAATTACAGATTAAAACAAATCTAGTTATAACTTCCTAAAACTTTAAAGCCAGACAACCCTCAAACTACTCAAGCAACCCTCCAGGCAACTCACGCTCCCTCTCCTTCAAGTCGAACACGAGAAGAACATCGAGCCTCACCCGAACCAGACCTATCTTCCTCAAATCAAACACACAGCCACAAACAAACCAACTTCACCGTGCATGTGCACATGCACGACAATTCCGCTCGATGACAATCATCATCGCGACCCTCATTCAGTCACCCATGACCTCACTTACCCACTCGAACACACAGCACCACGAGATCGCCAGCAAAAAACAAACGAGCCACTCGATACACACAGGCACCAAACCTGCTGACCAAAATCGACCGTTCTCCGTCACCTCTGACCCCCAGCCATCATGCGAGTCTGACCAAAGCCTCATCACTTCCCTACGCCTCGTTTCCCCTTGGTCCGGTCCAACTTGAACCACCACCGGCGACGAAATCGACCTGACAACACCCTGGACCAATAAGGCCTCCAAAACCCTACTTCACCGTCCCTCGACTACCATAGTCAATTTAAAAATGCCACACCAGTTTT
The DNA here is from genome assembly GCA_030765085.1 of Allium cepa. NCBI lineage: Eukaryota > Viridiplantae > Streptophyta > Magnoliopsida > Asparagales > Amaryllidaceae > Allium > Allium cepa. The sequence continues at coordinate 184,278,716 of CM060940.1, forward strand.
CCAATGATGCCCGACCATCCACCATCCTCCAGCCTTAACCACATCCTTCATCCACCTCGCGATGACCAGCAATCAATAGAAACCCATATTCTGTTCATCCCGAGATATCTCACCAATTAATTGATTAAAAATTTTGTTCTACTTTTAAAAATCATGATTTGTGATGGGGATTCAAATTATACCAGAGAATCAAACAATTATGATACTTAAATTTTACATGTTTTCAAAGCTTTACTGATTTTCTTTAATTCTAGATAAATTTCAAAACTATTTTACTTCGTTATATATTCTTAGATTTAATTCATGCATAAACAAACATATCTCTTTAAAAATCCTAAGCCTATCAGAGACTCGATGATGAGCTATTTGAAATTTGATCAAATTTTTTTTAACTCTGTTTCTATACATAGTTTATATTCAGACATGCATACAAATTCAACATATATACATTCAATTCATACCTAACAAACAAGCAAGCATTATATCTCCTCATAGATTCAAGTATTTCAACATGCATCAGATCATTGAAAAATGTTAAACTTGTTAATTTTTGTGGTTTTGTTTTCTAGATATAAAATCTTAACAGAAACTTAATAACAGAGATGTTCTTATTTTTGAAACTAGAATCATTTATATATAGACATGCAAAGATAATACAATCTAGGAATTTTACATACAACAGATTATGATTTACTTAAATTTTTAAGTAAAGTGTTTACTCACCTCTTTTGATGATATGCGAAGAATCAGGCTTATGTTTTTAAATCTGGAATTGTTTTATTAATTTGCACTGATCTGTTGATGTTGATTTTGCTTGCTGCTTGCATTTGATTTTTCTTTCTCAGGTTCATGCTTCTATTAGTGTTTAACTACTTAAAATTTGAAACTGATTTGCCTTGATTCTTCACTTTATGAATTAGCTTGAGACTTGGTTGAATTTGCAACTACAGGTTTAAAATAGTTTGAAGGGTTTTGCTTGTTTTCTAGCCCTTTGATTTTAGGTTTAAAACTGGTTACAGGCTATTTCTTTTGTGTTTAAAAAAAATGAAGATATAAAAGAAAGTGAGAAAATAGAAAAAGAATGAAGAGAAGAAGTAGATATTTATAAAACCTATATTATCTGTATTTAATTATTTTAAAAAAAATAAAAAAGAAATTAGGACACTTGTTGAAATGATCTACATTTGTCATTAGCCTGCCATTATTAGTTTACACTTGTAGTAAATATACTCTTACGCTTAGATTTGTAATTTCCATGTTTTAGATATGTTTTTAAATGATTTTTATAAAATTTACATATATATGTATATATCCTATTAAGAAAATACATTATTTTAATTTATATAAATAAACTTTTAAAGAAAATAACATAAAACAAATTATATAAAATATAAATTTTAAATCCAAAATATTTAAGATCTTTATCCTTTTGAATTTCCAATTCAAATTCAATTTCAATTTAAAACCAACACATATTATATAGATATATTTTAACAACACATTATTTGTTCTGATAAATTTGCCAATGATAAATAATTATATTAGTAGATTATCAAATAAATATTTATCTAGATATTCAAAATTATCATAATTCCTTATCCATATAAAAAAAATCAAATAATTATTCAAATTCCAGATGACCAAAATCTGGGTTATCACACTCTTTCCAAAAAAAAATTGAAAAAAAAGACAAGAAAAAGAAAAATCTTGTTGTATATATGTATATATTTATTAGCACCTACGGTCAATAGGTTCACACACTTGTGTGTACACTCGCCATGCTATGTACCCTTCTCACGTAAGCCCGAAAGGCAGTGCTTGATCGGTATAGCTAGCCTTAGTTTATCTGAGCTAGGTGTATGTATAAAAAATATTCTTTTATTAATAATGCCTACAATCTATAAGTGTTCGCACTCGTGTTGTGACGCCCCACCTCTATACCCACGCTAGCCAAGAACACTACTGTGAATGCTGTCAACTAGCATGGAGAATAAGGCTGTTGAGGAGCGACCATCCATGTAATTGCTTTGTGCGAGCATCGATATGTCAGATAGTATAACATGCAATTCTTTTCAAGTGGAAATCCGACATGCCGACACAAACTCAAAACTACTACACAGTGGCTATAATATCTTGGGAAACAAATATAGAAATAAACATAACATAAATCAGTCACAGACAATTCATATCACAAAGGCGGAAATAGATATGAATATTACACATAAAAGTGTATATCGGAGTAGTGGTCAAAAGATCCACGATAATACAAAAGAATAGCAACACGTGCTATACAAAGGAATACAACTATGAGTCTATATCTCAAGTGTATACAACAAAATAAACTACTAATCTAAGTAGTTTGCCAAAAGTCAGAGTAATGATCCTGGATGAGAAGTCAAGCAGAAGCACTTGTAACAACTCGTTCTGACCCGAGTATTATTTAAGAAGAAAATAATAAACGGATCAGTCTAGCTATAAATATCAGAAGAAATGATATAGAATAGGAGATATGACATAAACCTATAATAATCATAATGCCAAGCTGTGATTAATAAGTAATTGAAAATCAACAAGAGATTAATCAATATCACAATAATCTACTCAAGATGAAAAGGAATGTCATATTCCTAATTTCGTTCACCAGGCCACAATAAATGACATATATATATATATATCCATGCCAATCGTAAAAGTTGGTGAAACATAAATTCCAGAAATCAACACACGAAATCTAGATATCACAATAAAAGGATGGCCAAGACATTGATGTAATACAAACGGTACATCCAATGAATCCAAAAGCCAAAACATCGATGTAGTACAAACGGTACATCCAATGAATCGAAACACATTAGAAAGTACATGGGTCGCTAGCCCACGAAGAAATGAGACGAAGCTCAATTTAATGAGGTACGGTCCTCCACATAGACAGAGACATCGCACATTGCTAGTCTAAACCATAAAATGATCATCATTGATCATCAAGAAGTGTCAATTACAATAAGCTAGTAAATATACGAGTTTAGCATCATGTCCCATAACCACTAGCTTAACTTAAATATTTGCGAACAAATTGTAGATCTCCACTAGAAAATTGTCACAAGAGATTCAATCGAACAAGTCCAAGAATTAACCAACGAAGCAAACGCAAGCGTTTCATACCACTTGTTTTACTAATTCGTTTAATTAGACTTCTCATACGAGTGAGGTAAAGGTTTGTATATACTAATAGATTGGAATACGATTTAAGAAAACGAGCTTTGTAATAAAATAGTGTTGAAATCATTTGAAGAAAGAGTTTTGATATTTACTACTAGTATAGAAAACCTTTATATTTTTAAAGTGACAAATCACAAAGAAGATTGTAAGAACAACCAATTACTAAATTCACATTCGAAGACGTGAATAAAATCCAAAGAAATCGATACCAAATCCATAGAAATGGATATTTCCAAAAAGATCCATGAAAAGAAGTCATCAAAGTCGACAATAAGTGATAACGATTAATAGGATCGCTAAAATCGATAAACAATGGAAATTCACACAAAACAGCCTGAATAGGCAAAAATAAACATCTCCAGACGTCTGATTTGGAATCCAGACGTCTGGATTTGTTTTCTGAAAAATAGTTCAGAAAGCTACCCAGACGTCTGGAATAGCCAAAATAGACGTCTGAGCCATGGCCAGACGTCTGGTTTTGAATCCAGATGTTTGGATTTGTTCTCTGGAAATAACCCCGAGAACACCCAGACGTATGAAACCTCAAGTCAGACGTCTGAGACCTATCCGGACGTCTAGTTTGATGGTTCAGACGTCTGAAAATAGTCTCTGGCTTTTTTTTATAATATGCGTGCATACATTTTTACTTTCCAGGTCCAAACCAGACGTCTGGACTTGGTCACCTGGTCTAGGCAACAATTTGCCTAGGCCAAAGTGGCCAAAACGTATCGGGAGCGATCGGATGAGCAACGACGACTAAGGATTTATGCCTAGCGACAACCCGGCCTTAAAAGCTCTCCGAAACACCTCTTAAAGCATGATCAAACATCAAAGTTATGATTCTTAAAGATTTGGCTTCAAACACCAAAAAATTGGAATATTTACAAATCTAATCCAAATCAAATGCAACTGCACATGAATAATTGTTAGGAATTCATACCTAACAACCAAAGATACTTATAGTCATAGATGTGAGATAAAAATCTCACCTTTGAACTAAATTTATGAAGATGAAGCTTGAAAGCAAAGGGGAATCAACCACTCTTCAAATCCAACTCTAGAAGCTTGAATCTAAGCTTAAAAGAAGAACATTCCCTAAGTTAGGTTTAGGAAATTTCTGAAATTGAATGGAGAAAGAGTTGGAGAAGATGAGGGAGATGCTTACCAATGGGTTCTCTTTGATTTTGGAGCAAGAACTTGAGCTAGCAAGAGGAACTAGGGCTTGGAGTTTTAATTTCCACTCCTCTCCACCATTGTTGCTAAAGCTTGAAGGGTTAGGAATTAGAAATGAAGTAAATGAGGAGGTGAGGGGTTGGGACTGAATACATAAGTGGGCTCAGCCCAAACCAAAACCCTAAGTGAAAAGTAGCAAAAAATCAACTTTCTCCAAACATATCGAAGCTTATACTCAAAAAGGTCGCAAACATCATTTTGAACTCAATGTGGGTGGTCTCGAGTCCTACTTCGGCTGTTTGCAAAAAGTAGCTTTTCGGACTAAAATCCGACTAACGATAAAATATTTAAATAAAATATTTAAATATAAAATCGATAAATATGCGGGTTGTTACATACTCCCCTCCTTAAAGAAATTGCGTCCTCGCAATACTTAAGAGGAAAATAAGAAGTAACAACCATGGAAGCATATCAACGCAAAAGAAAATTGAAATAAGAAGTTCACCATAAAGAGAACGAAAGAGTTAGCAAGAACGGGATCGCTCATTGAATCCTCTAGATTCCCAAGAGTAATCTCTAAGATTTGAGAGCCATTGAACTCTCACAAGAAGGACATCTTTATTTCGAAGTCGTTTGAGCTCCGAAGCAATAATTCGAATAGGATGTTGCTCAAAAGTCAAATTTGGTGAAACTTCAATCCCTCAATAACACCGGGCTCAAGAATAAAAACCGGAAACATAAAAGAATTTCCATAGTTAAAAGACGTGGAAAACGTCAAGAATAGCAGAAAGTTGAGCCGGTGCAACGGCGCAGTACAATCACGGTACGCCCAAGAAACTAGAAACTCGAATAATTTGGAACACCGACGTAGTACAAAGGCGGTACGTCCAATGAACCAAAAAGCCAAGTCATTGATGTAGTGCAAACGGTACATCCAATGAATCAAAAAGCGAAGACATTGATGTAGTAAAAACGGTACATCCAATGAATCAAACGTCAAAGTCATTGATGTAGTACAAACCGTACATCCAATGAATCAAAGACACTGATGTAGTACAAACGGTACATCCAATGAATCCAAAAAGAAAAGACATTGATGTAGTACAAACGATACATCCAATGAATCAAAAGCAAAGACATTGATGTAGTACAAACGGTACATCCAATGAATCAAAGACACTGATGTAGTACAAACGGTACATCCAATGAATCCAAAAAGAAAAGACATTGATGTAGTACAAACGGTACATCCAATGAATCAAAAGCAAAGACATTGATGTAGTACAAACGGTACATCCAATGAATCAAACTCAAATAATCCGGAACACCGACGCAGTACAAAAACGGTACGTCCAATGAACCGAAGCCCGAATGATTTCGGAACACCGACGTAGTACAAAAACGGTACGTCCAATGAACCGAACACAATAAAAGAACATCGGACGCAAGTTCATAAAAGCAATGAGATGAAACTCAATAAAACGAAGTACATCAAAACGCCCGATGAACTTGATAAAAAGATAATTTCATTTAGTCATCAACAAAGAAACAACCCCTTGTTTCTTACGACTAAACGCATTGGCAACACGATTTCCCCTTCGGGAATAAAAAGAATATCAAGATCATAAGAAGCTAGGAACTCGAGTCAACATGCAGTTCCTTAAGAGAACATAAATATTCCAAAGATTTAAGATCGAGGTAGAGAACAAATTTCTCATCCAAATATGATGATGCCAAATTCCAAAAGCAAAAACAATAGCCACGAACACTAGATCATGAGTGACATATCTAGTCTCGATAAGCTATAATGATTTAGAAGCACAAGTGATAGCACGTTCTCCTTTACAAGAGAATGGCATTCCAAACCAATACGACTAGTGTCGATACAAATAGCAAAGTCTTGGTTCCCCTTCAGGAATCACAAGAATAAGAGTATTGAAAGGAAGGGTTCTTTTAAATAATCCTCTTTCCTGAAAAGCTAAAACTTTCAAAAATCAAAATTATTTCGATGTAAAAATATTTCTAAAAGAATTTACATTTTACAAGTCAATATATCGTGTCTGATTGTCACATCAAAGCGTTTAGGAAATTCCTATCGATAACGTTGATCAAGCGCATCGACCAAAATTCTTAAAGCACTCAACGGGCAATACAATCACAAAATCATCTTTTATAGGATAAATAAATCTCTTAAAAAGTTTTAAGAATATTCTTTGTTCGTTTCAAGAACAAAAATCCAGTTTTACTTATAAATAAATCTTATGAAAAAGATTTGCAAAATTTTAAATTACTATTTTCATCCAAAATCAATAAATACAAGAATGGTCTCATCGAAATATTCATAGAATATTTGATATATAAAATGGATGAAATAAGCTGGACCAATTGAATGACAAAATAAGTCACTCATAAGAATCATAACGAGTGCAGAATGCGGTAAGTGGTGCTAACTTCCGCAACTCGTAGCAAACGAAAACCAGTGGTAAAGTCAAATTGAAAAGACCTTAACACCACACAAAAGATATTGCTTAGGTGAGATCCTAAGACAAGCTCAAAAATACCACAATTTTTTTTTCAAACGATATGATTGAGAGAAATAATACTTTCCTTATCATGCGGGTTTTAAGGAATAAAATGATGCCATCAAATTGGAATCAAAATCACAAAGGAAAAATAGAAATCTGCTTAACAGATTGAAAATGTCGAAGATGAATAATCCACTCGGAAAAATAGGATATGGGCTTCACAATTTAAGCCAATCCTTACAGAAAAAGTCAATTCCGAAGCCAAAGTAAATATCGGATCGGAAAGAAAAGTCACATAAAACAATCTCGACATCTAAACAAAAGCAAATTGAGTGTTGCGGATCTACCATCCGGATTCGCAATTCTCAATGAAGTCAACAAGCCCAAAATATTTAAAGAAAAAGAATTAACAAGTCCTTTTGATATAATATAATGAGATGGAGCCCATATCAAAAAGAACTCAACTAGGAAGACCACGAAATAAAACAATGCCATCAAGGATTGAGTGAGAAATACCTTGACCAAAAGAAGAGTTGCTAGGGGCCTGCAGCTTTCCTTCTCTCTTGCTTGGAAGCTTAGGGCATGAAGATAAAAGATGACCCGAACCTTTGCAATAGCGACAAAAGAGGCGTCTCGGACACTCCCTTGCATAGTGGTCTGTTGAACCACAATTGTAGCATTGTCCACTACTAGAGATAGGAGTCTTTGCTGCCGGAGTTTGCTGCTTCCCTTTCTTATTAGAATTGGGGCCTTTGAACTTAATTGGCCTCTTCGAGTTATTGTTGAAGTTCTGTTGGGCACGCACAACTTCAACATCACCTTCATTATCGGCCTCTTCAAGACGAAGAGCGATATCAATTAGCTGATCAAATGAAACCTCAAGTTTCAGAAGTAATGGCTTCTTAAGATTCTTATTCAAGCCGTAGACAAATCTTTGATTTTTCTTCATCGGGGTATTAATATACTCCACCCCGTATTTGGACAGAGATTCGAAAGATGCGACATAGTCTGTCACAGAAGATTCACCTTGAACAAGGTCAATAAAACGCCTGGCCAAAGTTATTTTTTCGGCCTCCGGCACAAATTTCAATTCGAATCTTTCCCGGAATTGCTCCCAAGTGAGATCCGCTTCAACGATTTCAGAAATTAAAAGCTCATACCAATCTAACGCTCTTTCTTGGAGCATGCTAGAAGCCACTTGGACTCGATGTAGATCAATAAGGTTCATGCGAGAAAAGATGCGATCGCATGATTTGAGCCAAGCTTGAATTTCCATAACACTCTCGGATCTCGTGAATGGCCTTCCACCCAAATCGGTATAGTCTCGGCACAAGCGTGCAAAACCGGATCTAGGATGAGTAGGCTCCTGATTGGGACCCGCTGTTTGAGCGTTCTTGACAAGATCTAAGAGCTGCTGGGCAGACATAAAAACTCCATCCAGGGGAGTAGCACTAGATTGACCGGCACTGGGACGGCCAGGTCTAACCATTTCTCTTCTTTAAGAAAGAAAGAAAGAAAGAAGAGGAAAAAGTTATTCTCAGAATAAATTTCAATCAAACTTGATTGATAAAACAAGGAATCATAAAGAAAATAGGATGAATCGGTACGAAGGCTCGAACTAAACCCTAAAGCACGACTCCTAAGATGGACTTAGGACGATGATCGTTGTTAAATTATTCTACATTGTTCCAAAGTTTGGCTCTAATACCAAGCTGTGACGCCCCACCTCTATACCCACGCTAGCCAAGAACACTACTGTGAATGCTGTCAACTAGCACGGAGAATAAGGCTGTTGAGGAGCGACCATCCATGTAATTGCTTTGTGCGAGCATCGATATCTCAGATAGTATAACATGCAATTCTTTTCAAGTGGAAATCCGACATGCCGACACAAACTCAAAACTACTACACAGTGGCTATAATATCTTCGGAAACAAATATAGAAATAAACATAACATAAATCAGTCACAGACAATTCATATCACAAAGGCGGAAATAGATATGAATATTACACATAAAAGTGTATATCGGAGTAGTGGTCAAAAGATCCACGATAATACAAAAGAATAGCAACACGTGCTATACAAAGGAATACAACTATGAGTCTATATCTCAAGTGTATACAACAAAATAAACCACTAATCTAAGTAGTTTGCCAAAAGTCAGAGTAATGATCCTGGATGAGAAGTCAAGCAGAAGCACCTGTAACATCTCGGTCTGACCCGAGTATTATTTAAGAAGAAAATAATAAACGGATCAGTCTAGCTATAAATATCAGAAGAAATGATATAGAATAGGAGATATGACATAAACCTATAATAATCACAATGCCAAGCTGTGATTAATAAGTAATTGAAAATCAACAAGAGATTAATCAATATCACAATAATCTACTCAAGATGAAAAGGAATGTCATATTCCTAATTTCGTTCACCAGGCCACAATAAATGACATATATATATATATATCCATGCCAATCGTAAAAGTTGGTGAAACATAAATTCTAGAAATCAACACACGAAATCCAGATATCACAATAAAAGGATGGCCAAGACATTGATGTAGTACAAACGGTACATCCAATGAATCCAAAAGCCAAAACATCGATGTAGTACAAACGGTACATCCAATGAATCGAAACACATTAGAAAGTACATGGGTCGCTAGCCCACAAAGAAATGAGACAAAGCTCAATTTAATGAGGTACGGTCCTCCACATAGACAAAGAGACATCGCACATTGCTAGTCTAAACCATAAAATGATCATTATTGATCATCAAGAAGTGTCAATTACAATAAGCTAGTAAATATATGAGTTTAGCATCATGTCCCATAACCACTAGCTTAACTTAAATATTTGCGAACAAATTGCAGATCTCCACTAGAAAATTGTCACAATAGATTCAATCGAACAAGTCCAAGAATTAACCAACGAAGTAAACGCAAGCGTTTCGTACCACTTGTTTTACTAAGTCGTTTAATTAGTTTTCTCATACGAGTGAGGTAAAGGTTTGTATATACTAATAGATTGGAAAACGGTTTAAGAAAACGAGCTTTGTAATAAAATAGTGTTGAAATCATTTGAAGAAAGAGTTTTGATTTTTACTACTAGTATAGAAAACCTTTATATTTTTAAAGTGACAAATCACAAAGTAGATTGTAAGAACAACCAATTACTAAATTCACATTCGAAGACGTGAATAAAATCCAAAGAAATCGATACCAAATCCATAGAAATGGATATTTCCAAAAAGATCCATGAAAAGAAGTCATCAAAGTCGACAATAAGTGATAACGATTAATAGGATCGCTAAAATCGATAAACAATGGAAATTCACACAAAACAGCCTGAATAGGCAAAAATAAACATCTCCAGACGTCTGATTTGGAATCCAGACGTCTGGATTTGTTTTCTGAAAAATAGTTCAGAAAGCTACCCAGACGTCTGGAATAGCCAAAATAGACGTCTGAGCCATGGCCAGACGTCTGGTTTTGAATCCAGACGTCTGGATTTGTTCTCTGGAAATAACCCAGAGAACACCCAGACGTTTGAAACCTCAAGTCAGACGTCTGAGACCTATCCAGACGTCTGGTTTGATGGTTCAGACGTCTGAAAATAGTCTCTGGCTTTTTTTTTTTATAATATGCGTGCATACATTTTTACTTTCCAGGTCCAAACCAGACGTCTGGACTTGGTCACCTGGTCTAGGCAACAATTTGCCTAGGCCAAAGTGGCCAAAACGTATCGGGAGCGATCGGATGAGCAACGACGACTAAGGATTTATGCCTAGCGACAACCCGACCTTAAAAGCTCTCCGAAACACCTCTTAAAGCATGATCAAACATCAAAGTTATGATTCTTAAAGATTTGGCTTCAAACACCAAAAAATTGGAATATTTACAAATCTAATCCAAATCAAATGCAACTGCACATGAATAATTGTTAGGAATTCATACCTAACAACCAAAGATACTTATAGTCATAGATGTGAGATAAAAATCTCACCTTTGAACTAAATTTATGAAGATGAAGCTTGAAAGAAAAGGGGAATCAACCACTCTTCAAATCCAACTCTAGAAGCTTGAATCTAAGCTTAAAAGAAGAACATTCCCTAAGTTAGGTTTAGGAAATTTCTGAAATTGAATGGAGAAAGAGTTGGAGAAGATGAGGGAGATGCTTACCAATGGGTTCTCTTTGATTTTGGAGCAAGAACTTGAGCTAGCAAGAGGAACTAGGGCTTGGAGTTTTAATTTCCACTCCTCTCCACCATTGTTGCTAAAGCTTGAAGGGTTAGGAATTGGAAATGAAGTAAATGAGGAGGTGAGGGGTTGGGACTGAATACATAAGTGGGCTCAGCCCAAACCAAAACCCTAAGTGAAAAGTAGCAAAAAATCAACTTTCTCCAAACATATCGAAGCTTATACTCAAAAAGGTCGCAAACATCATTTTGAACTCAATGGGGGTGGTCTCGAGTCCTAATTCGGCTGTTTGCAAAAAGTAGCTTTTCGGACTAAAATCCGACTAACGATAAAATATTTAAATAAAATATTTAAATATAAAATCGATAAATATGCGGGTTGTTACACGTGTGTTCACTCGCCACGCTCTGTATTCCCCTCACATAAGACCACAAGGCAGTGCATGGGTGGTATATCTGGCCTCAGTTTACCTGAGTCAGGCATATATAAATACTGTAAATACCAATAAAATTTTCAAAAATATAAGAGAGAGAAAGCAATTGTAATCCAAGCACTATTTTTACTTATTTGATTTGACTTGTTATTGAAATGAAATGAAAATACCACTTTGATAAATTTTAGTAATCAATTAAGGATCCATTTCATAATTACATTGTGTTATCAACCGAAACAACGAGTTAAACTATAATCTATTTATTATTGTAACTTGATTTTTGTTGGAAATGTTAACAAGTAAAAGGACTAAAATTTATTGGTAATGATCAAAACCTGTATTTAAATTATTTGTGTTGATTTAAAAGTAAATCCTTCATTTGTAAATATTTTCAAAAACTTGCATTCATCTATTTGTAAATAAATCTTGCATTTTGTAAATATTTTCATCCTGCATTTGGATTTTGTAGGATACGTTGAAAATCCTCATGAGACAACACTTGTCCTATTGAGGAGACTCGGAGGTAACGACTTGTTGCATATGCTCAATGCAATCATGCACCCTGCGAAAATGGATTTATCTTAGTTTTTAGTTTATTCGAGGACGAATAGAGATAAGTGTGGGGGTATTTGATGTGCACGTAAACTTACATATTTTCACCACCATATTTAATCTATTAAAATTAAACAAATGATCATATTAGGTATTTTAAATTGTTTAAACCAAAATTCATATTATTTCTAATTCGTCATATATTCTTCTTTATATAGAGGCAAAATGGTCATTTTTTGTGCATATATTAATTTTCTAAAATTTAATTGAAAATCTCCATGTTATTTTGTAGGAATTTAAATTCAAATACAAGTGGTTTCATGAAGATATATGCATGCACAAGAGTGAATACAAAGGAATGGAGATGGAAATAATTCATTTCATGGATCATGGAGGACCCCACCTACCCACCTACCTTCATGTACAAATTAGAGGCTAATGAACTTGCTAATAGAGTTTAAAGCTTCATACACACTTAAATGATGATTATTTGATGCTAATTTTTACTTGGACTCCACACTTCCTAGAGGGGTAGTTTGAGTAGTTCCCAAAAAATGAACTAGGGTTTCCAAACATGTAAAAATACCTTTTATCTTCATGTATTTATCCTTTCTTCCCTTATCCTCTTAGTTTAGGAAAATAAATCGAAGCTTTCTTTCTTTTTCATAGCTGCTTAGCGATTTCTTTTATGTAAATTTTTCATGCAATTTTAATTCATGTCTTTTCTTATTTATTTACTTTCACGTTAGTAGTGTAGATCTTCTTTTATTTTATACAAGTAGAATAGCTCTTCTTTTACTTTGCTTTCATTTTCCTTTTTTCTTGTGTTTCATGTTGCATGCTACTTGTGTTGATAATGAGAGGCTAAACCCTTCAATTTAGGGGTAATGAAGCTCTCTAATTATGTAGCTTAAACATTTTTATAATTATTTCTCTCTTTTTGTGCTTAATGGAAGAATGAATGTTAATGGATTTATTTTTTCATGTTGAATTTGATAGTCTATGTTGTTCATAACAAATAGGCTATGCTTAAACAATCACAAACAAAAATTACCTTTTCATTTATATATGATTATGGTAATGAGGTGATTTTAAAATTAAATTTGATGGTCTATATTTCTATTCGATACTTAATATGCCATAATAAAATAAATTTTCTTTTCTACTTCATTGTCATTTTTTCATGAGAATTAACAAGTGGTTTAAAAGTTGTGTTATAGTTTCATGGCTTATGTTGAGCTAACTAATAGAACAAATATGCCATACTTATGATAAGCACATCATTTAAATTCACTTATGACTAGAAAACAAGAGAGATCATAATTTTATTTTTTGTTGAATTATATGATCTAGAAAGCAGAATTATCTCTAAATTTTCATTTTATTATCATAGTTTCCATTCAGTTTTGTAGTGTTAGTTTTTACATTTTTTGTAGTTAAAACATTCGTTTGACTTTGGTATAATTTGATTGAATAGAGATTTATAATCGAACAATTCCTGGCGGATCGACCCATACTCGCCATGTACTAAAATTGTACGCCTTGTGCTTGCGGTTATTTTTATTACAAATTCGCTCGACGGTTTTTTAATTCGATAGAATTTCCGTCGATAAAATCATACCTAAAATAGTTTTATATATTCATCAAAACACTTTGGAAAATCCTACATAAATTTCAGAAAATCCTTATTAATATGTTTTCTAATATATATAAATTTTAGACTCAAATAATTAATTATTTTATCGTAAATAATTTATAACTCAATAAGTCATTTCCTTCACTAGAAAATTAATATAAAATCCACAATAATTTAGAAAATTATGAAAACTGAAACCCATCTCTACAATATCATTTTTGATCTACATTAAAATTCGCAAGACATTTGCATGTCATTTAGTAGGCTTTTCATATCAAGAAAACTAATATGAATATGTATAAATCATCAACAAGCATATATAAGCTTTTAATCATCCAAAAAATTGCATTTTCATGCAAAATCATTTCGAGTTACTCTTATATTCGAAAACTATAAGAAAAATGGGATGCAGCAATCATTCACCTTAGGTTTGTGATTAAAAATGTGAGATTTGATGTTGAATACGTTGATTTACTTCTTCCTCTTGAAATCCTAGCTTTTCTTCTCTTAAGATTAAATATAGTGGACGATCTTACAATAGTTTTCTTGAGAATGAAATGAATGTGTATTTATTTTTCTAAGGGTTTGGGGTATAAGTTCATCCTATTTTCCATTTTTCCCTTCCATATTTCCTAACACTTTTATTCATGTTATCTCCTTAGTTCATTGTACAATAGGAACGGCTACCCTTGGTTAAATCAAATCTCAATCTATTAATCATCTTACATTATTTTACTTAATTTAGCTAATTAAATATTCTAAATAATGTTACTAAAAATATGGGGTGTTACAATCTCCCCTCTTTAAAAGATTTCGTCCTCGAAATTATGATAACGCACACAATAAAACAATCAAAGGTAAAACTTACCATCAAACACATCAGGATAAGTGTCTATAATCCTACTTTCAGTCTCCCAAGTACAGTCTCTAGCGTCGTCCCTCCATTGGACTTTCACTAATCCGACTGTCTAGTTTCTCAACTTCTTCTCATCTCTCTCGACTATCCGGATAGGTTTTCTAACTATAGTCATATCTGGTTCCACTACTAAATCTTCTAACACAGTCGGTGCTATAGTAGTATCTGGATCCCTAATAGATTTCCTCAGACGAGATACATGAAAAACATATGGACTCCTGTTAAACTACTGGTAAATCTAATCCATAGGCGAGTTTCCCGATCCTCTCTAAAATAGGGAATGGTCCAATGAACCTTGGTGCTAACTTCTCCAGCTTCCCGAACCTGAATACACCTTTCATCGGAGATACTTTGACGAAAAGATGATCTCCAATAGGGAACTCTAAATCTTTTCGCCTTTTATCTGCATAGCTTTCTGCTAGACCGAGCTTCCTTCATTCTCGCCCTTATCAGCTTAATCCTTTCTACTACTTTTTACCAAATCAAGACGAAGAATCAATCTGTCCCTGGTCTCTAACCAACATGCATGGGATTTGTTTGGTCTTTCGTACAAAGCCTCAAACGGTTCCATCCCTATACTAGTCTGATAACTATTGTCATACGAAACTCGACTAGCTGTAGGTGGTCTCCCCATGATCCCCCAAAGTCTAATACATAGCTCGCAACAAGTCCTCCAAGATCTTATTAATTCTTTTCGTCTCCCCATCAGTCTGTGGATGGCAAGCGATACTCATTTTGAGCTTGGTTCCCAAAGCTTTCTATAGACTCTTCCAGAATTTCCAAGTAAACAAAGAATCTCTATCACTAACAATAATACTAGGAATTTTTGTAGTTTAACCACATTCTTTATAAATACCTTAGCCAATGCAGGTGCCTTCCTATTTTCCTTAACTAGAATGAAATGGGCGCTCTTGGTCAATCTATCTATTATGACCCATATACATTGATTACCTCTATTAGATCTTGGCAACCCATCAATAAAATCCATAGAAATGGAATCCTACTTCCATACTGGGATATCCAATGGATGAAGTAATCCACTCGGCTTTTGATTTTCAGCTTTTACCCATTGACAGTTTAGACACCATTTTACCCATAAGCCAACATCCCTCTTCATGCATTCCCAGAACAAACTTCTTTTCATAACTTGATACATCTTCGTTCCCCTTGAATGAATAGTGAACTTCGAGCGATGACATTCGTAAAAAATTTCCTTATGTCTCCCACATTTGGAACACATAATCCGCCCTTCTTTCTCAACCATCCGAATAAGTCAAGACAAAAATCATTTAAGTCGTCGCTATCCGTTCCTTCCCTTAACTTTTCATCCGTTCAGCAAAAACTGGATCCTCCTCATGTTTAGAAGCTATCTTCTGAATCATTACCGGTCAGACTTCTAAATAAGACAACCTAGCAGATCCTCTACTAGATTCAACATTTGATTCTTCACTCCATTGGCCTATGCTTCCAAGAAAATACATGTAACTCAAAGTATTTCCCGATAAATCCCTCACTTGACTCGAGGAAAGCACTACCGATCCATCACTTAGAATTCTCTTCCATCTTTTCGATCCATCCATGCAAGCTAGCAACCCAAAGCATTCCATTATATGACTCGAAGCGAACCTTCACAAGACACGAGCATGCCCCAAATCCAACCTCTACCGATCCATAGCCTTCAAATCACTACCAATCCATCCATAACTTGAGCATATTAACTCCAAATGACTTGAAACTTGGAACGCAGCCTTATGAGGCCTTCCTTATTTCCCCATATCGATCGCACCAAATTTGGAAATATCTGGTTTTATGGATCATCACCGATGACATAGCTTATTCCTATAACTAAGTCGCCACTCGATTGGCATTTTCAGCCATTCAAACATTATACATTCAAGCATTCATTACATACAGTATATATCCTAACATGCATACATCCATACACATCAATGTAAGTCCTAAACCTAATTGTATCACCATACGAATAAGGAAGATCCATAAGAATACAAGCTTTATAAATCTTTTCCAAATTGATAGAAATTTAAATATGTGATTAAGTAAAGTTTAAAACACATTTTAGGATTCAAAAATCATTTTTGAACATCAATTTAATGTGAACAATTACTAATTAGTAAGCGAGAGGTTCTAACCACTCATCTAACCCTAAAGCAATCCAAGAATGTATGAAATCTAAGAATCTACTACAACTGCATGTGATCTCCAATAGTAAACCTTCAATCAAAGTTCTAATCTTGCTAATCTCTCCTTAGCGACAAGTATCACTGAATTAAAGTAAGGTTTGGAGTGCTTTTTCTCTAAGAAGTGATTGATGAGGTTTTTCACCTTATTTTTGAGAAGTGTGAAACGGTGGAGAGAAGTCCCATTAAACCCATCCCAATGCTATTCCCGAAATAGGATTTGGGCCTAACCATTAACTCACTAATTACCTATCAAGCTATCCAAAAATCTAGTGAAACTTCAAACAACCATATCTTCCTTACAGTTAGTCTATTTTCCTATTATTACCACTCTATAGAAATAGAAAACATCATCCCGATCTAATGAAAGTGGTTTTAAACCCCAATTCGACTTATATCGGATGTTATATTCCACACAAGAATTTTAGGGTAAAGATCATCCGATAAAATTTTCAAGGATGGATAATCTAGTTTTCATTTTCCAAAGTCATAGAATCATACGACCCTGTATAATATAAAATAATATAATACTCTACGTGGGTCGTTACATTCTCCCCCTTTGGTAATTTCACCCTCGAAATCCCAACCAAAAATCAACAAACTCATCCCGCTTGTCTAATAACCATGTACAAGCATGCCCAACCATCGCACATCAAACATGCATATACAACAATAGATAAAAAGGTAACATCCAAGCTATCCTAGCATACAGGATACTATACTACGTTTACTTCATGTTATCATAAGCAAAAATAAATGCAATAAATAGAAAATCTTACGAAGTAAGTAGTTGAATAAGCTATCCTTATGCTCTCCTCGGACCCAAGTGCAATCACCTTCGCTTTCGCTCAAACTATCCTCTACCAACTTCATTTTCTTTCTCCTAGATGCTTCGTTTCACATCCAACAATAAGAATAGGCCTATGAGTCTTGAAGCCTCTGGTCTAATCTCAGTAACATCTAGTTGATCTGGTGCGATTGTTATGCCCGAGTCATGCACAAACTTCCGTAAGTGAGAAATGTGGAACACATTATATACTCCTGCATTCTTTGAGGTAAGTCGACTCTTTAAGCAAGGTTCCGGTCCCCTTTAGTTTTGGAAAAGGACCTACAAATCTTGGTGTTAGCTTCCCTTTACTACCAAACCAAATTATATTCTATGAAGAGATCTTGATAAATAACACATTGCCGATATCTCCGTATCTCTTATTAGCTTAGCTCTTTTGTCTGTCTTGAGTAGCTTTCATCCATTGTCAAATTAACTTGATCTTCTTCGTGGTTTCTCTAATCATATCTGGCTCAAGTATCAGTTTCTCACATGTTTCCCATCGACACAAGGGAGCATTACATGGTCGGCCATATAATGCCTTGAATGGTGCTATACCGATGCTAGATTGATAATTATTATTGTATGTGAACAACAAAATGTAAGTAATCATCCCATAAGCGTCTAAAGTCGAGTATACAAGCTTGCAAGGGACCCTCTAAGACATGATTCACTCTCTTAGTTTGGCTGTCGGTGTTAGGGTGATAAACTGTGCTAAGGTGTAGCTCTGTCCCCAACCCCTTTTATAAGCTCTTCCAAAACCCACTAGTGAACAACAGGTCTTGATCACTCATAATGCTCTTTGCCACACTATGGAACCGTATAATCAACTTCACATATAATTCGACCAGTTTGGTTGTTGTTCTACATTACTTGACAAGTATAAATCATGCCCTCTTGGTCAATCGATTGACTATGACCTAGATGCTATCGTCCCTACTCGAGTCCTTTACAGTCCATTAATGAAATCTATCGTTACTTGCTCCTATTTCACTGAGGAACTTCTAGTGGTTGCATCAAACCACTAGGCTTCTTCTAATCTGCCTTAACCAACTGACAGTTCATGCACTTCGAGATGAATGTTCCAATGTCTTTCTTCATACCTTCCCAGTAATATGTCTATTTCATATCATGGTACATCTTATTACTATCGGGATGGATAGTCAGTCTAGAATGATGGCACTCACATAGAACCTCATCCCTCAACCCATCGACATCAAAAACAAATAATATCCCATCCTTACGAAGCTAACAATATCGGTCGAGTCCATACTGTCTCATCTTTTCAGACTTTATAAAATAGTGGCAAATTTTGGATAGTCAGTAAAAAAAATTTAGCTAAGGGTAGACATGCCATGATAGTGCGTTAATTAATATAAAATAACCTAAACAAATTCTTTTCAGAAATGTGCTGCCACTATTCAGAAATATGTGGAGCTTATGCCCTAAACCCTTAGTTTATAGAATGCTCACGTGCATTCTCATTTCTATTAAACTAAAAATACTAAGGCTGCCACCATTTTCACTCTTAAGAAGAAGATTAAAGGTAGGATTCAGGAGAAGGAAACAATCAACTAAATCAACATCAAATCTCACATCTATATCTCAAACTAAGGTGAATAATCACTACATCCCATATTCTTTTGGTTTTTGGTTTTAAGACTAAGGTTCAAAATTTTTTCGCAAGTAATTGCGATGTTTTGAGGATTAATATTTATATGCATGTTTATTGGTGAATTATGCATGTTCACACTTGTTTTAAATGATATGTTTGATATGAAAACCCTAATTAATGACATCCAAATGCCTTGAATATTTAAATTTAGATCGAAAATGATATTCTAGAGATGGGTTTAATTTTCATAATTTTCTGAATTAAGGTGGATTTTATATTAATTTTCTAGTGAAGGAAATTGTTTGTTGGGTTATATATTATTTCCAGCTAAAATAATTATTATTTAGGGTTGCATAGATTTTCTAGTATTTTTCTAGATTTTTCTTAATTGTTTTGATGAATACATAATATTATTTAATGTATGGGACTTAAATGTTTTATATATTTAATTAAGGAGAATGGATTTTTTTTAAAATAAAATGATTATTAATTTTGAAAATAGTGGCAGCACATTTCTGAAAAGAATTTGTTTACCAACGAGAATTTGACGAACAAAGGCAGGTTAGTTGAAAAGTTATCCTTTTTAAGTTAAAAACAAAGAAATCATACTTTTAGCATTTTCAGCCTATTACAGCATTAAACCTTTCGTCCCAGACCTTCCGACAAGGTCAAAAGGTTGAAAGCTTTCAACAAGGTCAAACCGGTGTATATGATATGAAGCTACATGATACATAATGAATCAGATAGAGTCGAAAGGTTCTTACTCGAAAGGTTGATGGCCAAAGAGGTTGGGGTATGTTTGTTTTGTAAACTAAAAGCTTTCACCTACTTTGCTTTCGAATTAGAGCTTTCGACTTGGTTGCTTTCGACCAGGTCAAAATATTTAAAAGAAAGGTTTTAAACCTTTCGACTATTACTACTGCTGCTTTGTTTTGAAAGCTTCCAACATAGTCGAAAGGTAACTGCCGCTTTATATATAAATGCTTTGTTTTGAACCTTCCTGCAAAGTCGAAGGGTTTTCTTTGATTGATTTTGAAAGGTTTAGTTGTTTTAAAAACTAGCCACTCATCCATTCTTTTGAAAGGAAGCTTTTGACTTAGGTGATTTACTTTGTTTTATAAATTGAACTATAACCCAAAGCTTTCAAAAGAATTATTTTAAAAGATGCTTTAAAGCTTTCGAAGCAGAGCTTTCGACTTACCTGAAAGGTTGCTTCAAATGGAATAGAAAGGTTTTAAAAGAAGGTTTTCCACCTATTTTAAACTGAACCTAGAGAAGTTTTCAAAATGTTGTGTTAAAGAAGAGTTAATGCTTTCGAAAGGAATTGTTTACTGAATGGTTTTAAAAGGCATCGAAAGCAAAGCTTTCGAAGGGGCTGAAAGGTAGCTTCCGACTAGGTCGAAAGGTTTAGTTTTTGAATGATTTCAGAAGGTTTTAAATGAAAGGATTTCCAAAGATTTTTTAAGGCAATGTTTCAAGTCATTTTAAAATAGGATGTCTAAGGTTTATTGCTTTCGAAAGGTTTGAAGTTCAATGGGGTCGAAAGGTTTGAGGTTCAATGGGTTCGAAAGGTTTGAGGTTCAACGTTTTTCTAATGGTTTCGAAAGGTTTTGATTTCTAAGGATTTTGAGGGTACTAATGGAAACAATAAAGGAATATGACCTAAGTTAGGGATACTGACGAAAATAGGTTAATCGTGGGGCTAACATAATATAAATAGAATCATGGGGTTAACATGATATATATATGGAATCATAGGGCTAACATGGTACAAATAGATTCATGGGGCTAGCATGAGTCAAATGGAAAATTCGAATAGAATCTATGGGGCTAACATTATCTAAATAAACTCATGGGGCTAACTTGAGACCATTGAATTCATGGACTAACATGAAATAATTTGATTCATGAGGCATGAATCAAGTGGCAAAATAATGGGTTCATAGTCATCCTAGAAAAACTATGTGATATGAGATGGATAGTCTACATCAACTTAAGAAAAATGAATGTGGAATAGGTAGTCCCTCTTTAATATAGTTAAACTCTAATTGGGGATGGGGAAATCCTAATTGTTTTCAAGTATGCATATCACCATAATATTTTATAAATACATGTTTTAACCATTGTGGATGCTGGGGAACTGTATATGATTTTATGAATGGTTTTGCAAATGATGTGTTTTAAAAGGATGTTAGGGGAAACCCATTCCGCTAAGCGACGTGATCTCACTTAACATGTTTAACCAGATGTATAGTATTATTCCTATTAGACTTTTTATGTCTGACTTAAAATTTATGTTTTCCCCTTAAAATCTCGGGTGCTCAAAATTAATTTGAGTAGGCTGAGGGATTAAGGTCTTTTTCATGTTTTAGTATGGCGATGAATAAGCTACCGGAGGCATGCAGGAGGCAAACAGATAGCTATTTAGGAGTTATAGTTCTTGTTATGTTTTGTTGAATTTTCCGCTGTGTTATTTTGTATTTGGTCTATTATGACCATATGACTATGATCAACCAAGGAGGTATATTCATATACCGCTCTTGATGTATTTTGTAATAATTATATTTGAT
This sequence comes from Allium cepa, assembly GCA_030765085.1. Lineage (NCBI taxonomy): Eukaryota > Viridiplantae > Streptophyta > Magnoliopsida > Asparagales > Amaryllidaceae > Allium > Allium cepa. The sequence goes on from CM060940.1 coordinate 184,300,579, forward strand.
CTGTACCTTGGAACGATTTGGGATTATGTGGTGTGAATGCGAAACAATTGGTTTTGAAATGTAATGAAGTAAATGTTGTTTTTGTAATTTTTTTTTGTTTCATATTCAAGTGCTCTGATATTATTGATACCATTAGCATAGCCGTATTTAGTCGCCGGAAGCTAATACTATAGATGACTGCATCATCTGTAGCACTTGGTTTTGGGCCTCTGGATAGGGGATGTTATAGTAACCTACTCTAGTCTCAACGGATATGTCTGTATCCAGTCATGGAACATCTTGACAAGGAATATTTGAAACAATATGTTTATTTTCATTGTGATAATTTCTCATTATTACAACACATTGTAGAAACATCACAAAACAAACCATTTATGGATATTTTTATTAAATATACCAAAATTAAATTAGTAGTTAACATTGCACATTATGATAAGTATATAATAGAAAGGAAAAACCTTTTATTTCGAATAAAATTTTATTACAGAGTTAATACTTAACAATAATTATAGAATTACCCTTAGGGCATACCCTTAACTCTATCAACCCCTCACTTGCACTCAGGGACGATTATGGAATCCCGATTACATTTCTTTGATTGGATTTTTAAGAACTGATAAGCCAATCCTTTCACGAATGGATTGCTATGTTGTTTTAATTATCTACTCTGTCAACAAACTCTCTTCGATGCTGATAAACTTCCTTTATCATGTGGAACTTTTCAAAATAGTTTCTTGATTTCTAATGAACTCTATATTCTTTCATGATTTGCATCATGAATTATCATATAACAGTGATGTAGGATTCCTAATGCTTGTACCCTCAAATCGGTTATAAATATGTGCATTTATATTAATATATGCGTTGTCTGTATTATGACGCTATTCAAGGCGATGTACTTAGCCTTTTAGTTGAATTAGCGACAACCATTTTTTGGAACATTTCCAACTTAAATTTCTTAAACTAAGACTAAATATGATTTTAGGATTGAATACTATGCTTGATATCACTTATCAAGTTTGAGTCCGAGCACTCCTTCATAATAAGCTTGTTGTTTCTATAAACAATTATATAGTATTTCGCAAATACTTGAGAATACTCTGAACAAGAATTTAGCAAATTTAATTTGGATTTGATCCTCACTCAATGTACCAAGTACATAAGCGAAATTTGATGTACAACACTATATAACATTTGTGATAATTCTTATTGCCAATGCATAAGGAATCCTTCTCATATGCACCACATTAAACATTTTAATATGGCGCCTATTTATACATATAGGGCTATCTCAACATCCTTTTATATTAATTATAAAAGATGTAATTTTTGAGTACAATATCAAGAATTAAACATTGAAACTAAAATGATTCTAATGCAAGTATATCGTCAATGATCATAAGTTTGTTGTTTGTTTTGGGAACAATTTAGTACCATTGTCTTTCTTTCTACGGACATACGCTTACCTTGCATTCTGATCAAAAATCAAACTATTTGATATTTCTGTCAAAATACTTGTCCAACTCTGATGCTTATCGATTGATCGATACTTTCGTATCAGTTCTTGGCTCATATCAAAAACCTACAAACTCAGTATCACTCCAATTGATTTCGAGACACTTTGATTGTTATGAGAAAATAGTCTTTTTGAATTATTATTTAGAATTTCCTATTTCAATACATCTCATCAAAACTCAAAATCATACAACGCGATAAATTAGTGAGTAAAATTTCAATTAACTAAAGCATGTTGAATGATGAATCTGCTATGTTAATTTCAATAATTAAAATTTACGATGTCTTCTTGTCAACATGGCTTATTATGTTCCAACTGCATTGGTCTTCTTCTTAAAAATGCATTTGTCGTCAATGGATCATATCCTTTCAAGTACAACTACGAAAATCATATTTTGGTACTATACTTGGAATCTATTCTGATTTGCATATCATGCCATATGACAAAGTCAATATTGTTAATAATTTTATTTACAATCGAGGAAAATCTTTTCTTGACATTGTAAGAAACTTAAAGTCTCATTTAGTGTGCAAGGAAAGTATAATGTGTTAAGTCTGATTAGGTTTTGTTAATTTCATTTCATCCCGCATAATCAGCTTTACCTTTGGATCGTATTCAATCCATTTACTACCAATAATTTCTAGAAGAAATTCCTTTGTCATGAAGTTGATGTTTCTTAAAACAATATAGTTTCTTAGTGCAATGGAATAGATATTGATAAACATTTATGAACTTCCTTATATATATAAAAGTGATTTGGTTTTAGTTTACAAAACTTATGTTCAAAACAGAAAATGGCCAATCAATATTGAATAGTCCCAAACTCCTTTAGGGTGGTCCATACAAGATATCTCATGAACATGCATTATGTGTAGTCTTTCGAGTCACATAACCTATCAACTCCTTGACTTAGGATATATAGGGGTTTTGTGATGACCGTCCTACACCACCGTCACTTAATATTGTGAGAACTTGCGGGGTAATGATGATTGGCCAATATAGGATGATCGTCAAGGTGATAAGGTGAATAAAACATATAGAACCTTTTGTATATATCACAACACATCGAATAAAATATAATAGTTAACATCTCAGATAGAAAACGAGCGAGACAATAATAATTGAATGAATAACAGAAAACAAAGTTAAAAGGTCCATACAGCAAACAACATAAGTGATAGGTTATACATTAAATAATAACTCATAAACAAACGACGTCTAAGTAATAAAGGCATTAGTAAGCTCCATAGAGCTATGCAGTGGAATATCCAATCATAGTAAGTAAATGTAGTTATACAAGAGTGCGATCTCCTACTTGTCGTCTATCTAGCTCTACTTTCTCACCAGACCTGATATTTCTAATCTACTCATTTAAGAGTACCTTGAATAATAGGAAGCAAAGAATAAAATGCCGAGTCAGGCAACAGACTGTTGTGAGTGGTAGAAAATCCCAAATATTTTAAATTCAATAGGACAAATGGTATGGAAAATCATAGCCGATCCGTCCCTACATCCATAGAGTTAGCACATACATAAAATATACGCTACTCTACATCATAGTCATCATGTGTGTACTATACATCAAAGTACTAAGGGGTGTTTATATATCTGCATCGATAATATCTACATCATGTAAAATCCCTAAGATGATAAAAAACCAAAGAAAACATAGCATCCATCATCCATCCTCATATTTACTCACTCAGTGCATTGAATATATGATTCCCATATGAACCCATTGCATAATAAAGAACAACTCAACGTCTCAGTTTCACGGTACTCGATAACATGCCACTCAGTAAGCCAACAACCAAACTGCCATCACATTTAGTCCAAGGTAAAATAGATTGAAACATCTTGTAATCCGAGGCATATCACATTGGCAAGAAAGCGTCCTCACATACCCATGCCTTATGAGCACACTTAGAAACCTACGATTATCAGTGATCCCTTTGCACACGTCATCCATAGCAATGCTCATACTAGACGTATCCTTACTCGAAGTCATAGTGATTGGGAACTATTCTAGATAGCCATCATTAGTCGTAGAGTATCATTGTTTGTCCCGTAACCTTCCTCTAATAATTCCTTCAATCAATCCATAGTCACCCACCATGCATGCCAAACTACAGCTATTTATCGTTGATGACATCACTTCCCATCACTAAACCACCATGTCGAATCACACGCCGTCGTCGTCGAAAATCGTCACCAAACCTTATGGTTCGGTACCGACCATACACTTGGCTATATTTGGCTAAGTGTTTTGTTTGTGACGAGTTTGAGTGGACACACATCCAAGACTCAATGCATAAACCATCACGTCTTGAAGCAAGCATAGGAAGAACTCGAAATCCAAATCCCTTATACTGTATTGTCATCATTGATCCATAAGACCCGAACCATCTCCATCGATCCAAGTCCACATTGATTCATGCCTACCTCGATACAACACTTTACACAAGCAGGCCATGGTCCATCCCCTAGCCACTCTTCACCAATCGATGACCCATGGATTGGTACCGATCCATGCCTTAGCCATTTTCCTCTTTTTTTACTTCATTGGCCTATAAGAAAACACCTGTAACTCAAAATAATTCCAGATCCATCCCTCATTTGACTCAAAGCAAGCACTATGAATTCATCACTTAGAATTCTCTTCCATCTTTTCCTACAATCCATCTATGCAAGCCAGCGACCCAAAGCATTCCATCATATGACTCAAAGTGAACCATCCTAAGCCACGAGCGTGCCCTGAAGCCAACCTCTACTGATCCATAGCCTTCAAACCACTACTGATCCATCCATAACTTGAGCAAATCAACTCCAAACGAATTGAAACTTGGAACATAGCCTTATGATGCCTTCCTTATTGCCTTATATCAATCACGCCAAATTTGGATTTAGTTGGTTTTATGAATCATCACCAATCCATCGATATGAAGCCATAGCTTATTCCTATAACTAAATCGCCATGCGATCAGCACTTTTAACAATTTAAACATCTTACATTCAAGCGTTCATTACATACAATATATCCTAACACGCATACATCCATACACATCAATGTGAATCCTAAATCTAAGGGTATAACCATAAGAATAAGGGAGATACATAAGAGTAAAAGCTTTATAAATATTTTCCAAATCGTTAGAAATTTAAATATACGATTAGGTAAAGTTTAAAACACATTCTAGGATTCAAAAATCAATTTAGAATATTGATTTAATGTGTAATTATTAATTAGTAAGTGAGATGTTCTAACCACTCACAGAAACCCAAAGCAATTTGAGAATGCATGAAATCCAAGAATCCACAACAGCTCTAAGTGATCTCTAATAACAAACCTTCAATCAAAGTGCTAATCTTGCTAATCTGTCCTTAACTACAAGTATCACCTAACTAAAGTTAGGTTTAGAGTTACTTTTCGCTAAGAAGTGAGTGATGGGGGTTTCTCCCTATTTTTGAGAAGTGTGAAATAATGGAGAGAAGTCCCATCAACCGCATCCCCATGCTAATCCCTAAATAGGATTTGGGCCAAACCATTGACTCATCAATTACCCATTAAGCTATCCAAAAATCTAGTGAAACTTCAAACGACCATATCTTCTTCATTGTAAGTCTATTTTCGTATAACCACTCTATGGAAATAAAAAACATCATCCTGATCTAATGAAAGCGGTTTTAGACCCAAATTCAACTTATATCGAAAGTTATAGTCCACACAAGATATTTAGAGTCAACATTGTTTTTTGAGGATAGATAATGACACTAGTTATCATTTTACAAAGTCATAGACTCATATGACCCTAAATAAAATAAAATAATATAATACTCTATGCCGCTCGTTATATTCTTCCCTTTTAGGAATTTCAACCTTGAAATCCCAACCAATAATCAACAAACTCATCCTGTATGCCTAATAAACATATATAAGCATACGCAACCATCGCATGTCAAACATGCATGCACAACAATAGATGAAAAGGGTAACATCCAAGCTATCCTAGCATGTAGGATACTATACTAAGTTTACTTCATGATATCATAAGTGAAAATAACAACGACAAATAGAAAGTCCCATGAAGTTAAGAACTCTAGATAAGCTGTCCTCATGCTTTCTGGTCTTCCAAGTGCGATCGCCTTCTCTTTCGCTCAAGTGAACCTTTGCCAACTTCACCTTGTTCCAGCAAAGCTGCTTCGAATCACGTCCAACAATAAGAATAGACCTATGAGGTCTTGAAACCTATGGTTTAATCTCGATACCATTTAGTTGATCTAGTGCGATTGTTATGCATGTGCCATTCACAAACTTCCGTAAGTGAGAAACATGGAACTACAAATCTTGGTGCCAACTTCCCTTTACTACCAAACCAAATTACATTCTATGGAGAGATCTTTATGAATAAGCCATTATCTATAAAGAACTAAATATCTCAGTGTCTCTTATCAACATAGCTCTTTTGTTTGTCTTGGATAGCTTTCATCCGATGTCGAATGATCTCGATCTTTTTCGTGGTTTCTCTAATCATATCTGACTCAAGTATTAGTTTCTCACCCGTTTCCTACTCACACGAGGGAGCATTACAAGGTCGGCCATACAATGCCTCAAATGGGGCAATACCGATGCTAGATTGATAACTATTATTGTATGCGAATTCAATAAAATATAAGTGATCATCCCACAAGCCTCCAAAGTCAAGTATACAAGCCCACAGGAGACCCTCTAAGACACGATTCACTCTCTCAGTTTAGCCATCGTTTTGATGGTGATAACTATGCTGAGGTGTAGCTCTCTCCCCCATGCCTCTTTTAAGCTATTCAAAAACCCACTATTGAACAATAGGTCTCGGTCACTCAAATGATCTTTGGCACACTATGGAATCATATAATCAAATTTACATATAATTCAGCCCGTATGGATGTCGTTTTACTTTACTTGACAAGTATAAATCATGCACTCTTGGTCAATCAATTGACCATGACCTAGATGTTGTCGTCCCTACTCGAGTCTTTGACAGTCCATCAATGAAATCTATCAATAATTTCTCCCATTTCACCGAGGAACATCTAGTAGTTGTATCAAACCACTAGGCTTCTTCTGCTCTGCCTTAACCAACTGGCAGTTCATGCACTTGGAGATGAAGGCTCCAATGTGTTTCTTCATACCTTCCGAATAATAGGTCTGCTTCATATCATGGTACATCTTATTACTTTCAGGATGGATAGTCAATCTAGAGTGATGGCAGTCTCATAGCACCTCATCCAACAACCCATTAACATGAAGAACAAACAATTTCCCAACCTTACGGAGCCAACAGTCTCGGTCGAGTCCATACCGTCTCTTCTTTTCAGACTTTACCCCAACTTCAATCTTAGAAATGATCTCGGCTAATCTGTCATCATGCCTCTGACTAGTACCAGTCCACTCAATCAGAGTACGTCTAATAGTAAAGCGTGCCAATATGTCTAGCTTTAGCTCGCATCTCAATTGGAAATCATAACCCGTAATATACTCCAACTTCGTCCACTCTAGGAACATAGGTCCCAAGCTGGCATTTCTCTTACTCAATGCATCGATAGCTACATTCTCTATGCCCGATGTATATGCAATATCAAAGCCATAGAAGGCTAAGAACTCCAACCATCGCTGCTGATAAAGTGATCCTTTTGTGAAAAGTGGTACTTCAATGATTAATGTCGGTGATAATTCAAACCTCTCTCCTAAAGGATAGTTCCTCAAAATCTTCAGCGCAAACACAATCACTGCTAGCCCTAAATCTATGGTCGGATATTCTTCTCATTTGGCTTTAGTTGTCAACTAGCATATGCAACAACTTTGCCTCTCTGCATGAACACCACATCCAATCTGGTTCAACAAGCATCAATTATACCATCATCTTTTCACCCCACTCGGAATAGTAATTATTATTACACTTGTCAACTTTTCCATCAAATCTAAAAATGCATATTCACATCTCGCATCCCAAGTAGAAGTCCGATTCTTTTTGTCAACTGAATCAACTGTGCCGGTGCCTTAGAGAAACCATGAATGAATCGTACATAATGTCCAGCTAACCCTAAGAAACTTCTCACATCATAGCGTTTTATGTTCTAGTCCAATCTTGAACTACTACAACTTTTATAAGATCCATGACAATGCCCTGCTCCGAAACAACATGGACCAAGAATCATACTTCTATCCTCAAAAAGTATGGCTTCGAAAACTTTGCTTTTAGTCAGTGCTTTCTCAACAATTCAAGCACGATCCACAAATGTGTCTTGTGTTCTTCCTCTGTTTGTGAGTAGGCGAGAATATCATCAATGAACACAAGCACAAATTTATTTTGCGGACCCTTGAAAATATGGTTCATGAGATCAATAATGTATGTCGGTGCATTAGTCAGCTTGAATGGCATAATTAACCACTCATAGAAACCAGATGGTGTACGAAACATTATATTTGGAACACTCTCCTTTTCTATGTTGAGTCAAGATTTTTATAGAGTTTTGATTTCTGACAAAGGAATAAGCCGTGATCGACAAAAAGAAGTTATTCATTTAAGAAACACAAAGAGCTCCATATATTAGAGGTTGATTATTTGGTATGTTAGTAATTTATGTTAAAATCTATCCTCAAATAATCATATAACTTCAATCTTTCAATATATATACATATGCACATTAACTGTGCAAATTGGACTAAACCGGTCGACCGGTTGAAAATAAGGTGGTCGACCGTTTTTTCCCAGAATGCACAGATAACATGCACACATGCACATAACGTATATATATTTGAATTCCTGTCTACCGGTCCATTTTTGACCTGTCGACCGTTTTTAAACAGAAAGCAACTTTTCCATAAGACACTTCTCTTCTCCAAAGGTTGCATCTCCTATCTTTCATCAATGATCATAACTCTTAATGGCAACTGTTCACAAAGAGTTACAACTATTTTTCTCTATATATACTCATCTAAATCATTGATTCAAACACAAGTTTTTACACGATCATATATGCTCTCTAATCTAAACTCTAACACTCCTGCATTCTAAAAATTAATTTAGCTTATTGAATCATTGAAATTATTTCATATCTTTTGATTCAATAAGTAAATACCTTCTTTAATCTTTACAAAACATCATTCATATTCTTTGAGGATAAGATTATAGGAAGGGTGTACTACTAGTGACAAATCCGTGTTTTCAAGAACACAAGTTGTCAACAACAATTGTATTTGTTTTTGTTGAAGTCCTCGTGTTGTAAGAGGCAAGTGTTGAAGTCCTCAGTGTATTAGAGGCGTGAAATCCCGTTCGGCTGTTCGGGTGTTGTAAACCTGTTCCTCCGGGTGAAGCGAGGTTGTTAATAGTGAAAATCCAGATAGAAGTCTGGGACTGGACGTAGGACGGTGCTCCGAACCAGTATAAAAATCTCTGGTGTGATTTTTCTATTTTTATTTTTACTTTGCTACTATCATCTATTTTCCGCATTTATATTATTCTCCATATTACACGATCCGTGTGTACTATATTAGCACATATAATCGTATACACACCGCACTTTCATTTGGTATCAGAGCATAGCGACTTTTATTTGGTATCAGAGCCTGGTTTTCTAGAGATCGTAACAACATCCTAGAATAAATGGCTACAAAGAGATCTAGTCAAGGCAATAAGAAGAGGAAGAGCAATAAAGAACAATCAAAGGAGCAAACAAACAAATGCTTCATGGCAAAAAATAACGAGGTTAGTGATCTAACTTTTGATGATATGATAGAAATAAATTCAGAGCTTCTAGACACTTTAAAAAGTCTCAAAAGAAAATATAAGGAAGCTCTGGAAAATCAGAAGAAAGCAGAATTCGAAAGAGATATGCTTAAAGACGAGAAGAGAATGTTAGAAGAAGAACTTGAGAAAATTCAAGATTCAGACAATTCTCAACTCGCTCTATTAAGTCAAGAAATAGAAGCTCAAAAAGAAAAGAATAATGCTCTAGCTTCTGAAAATCATGAGTTAAAAACAAAAATTAAAATTGTTGAGTTAGATAACACTAGTCTCAAAACTAAGCTTGATGACATTACTAAAAATATTTCCAATTTTAATAAAGGGAGAGAAAATTTATCCAGGATTATTGAAAATTCTCAACCTGCTTCAAATAAGAAGGGATTAGGTTATGTTAAGAATTCAAAAGCTCACAATGATAGAAGTGGTGTAGGCTATAAACAAGCTAAAAGTAAAAATAGTACTAGATATGCATTCATGTATACTAACTCTAGTGCTAGTACTAGTAATCAAGATAGTTTTAAAACCAGTTATAGTCATAATAGTACTTTGTTTAGAAATGATAGAAATTATTCTTCAAGTACAAAGCTAATGACTAATAGTATTAAGATATGGATTCCAGCTAATATGATTGATCATGATAAACAACTTTATATTAGCAACTATTATAAGAATGTAATTTGTAATGAAAATTATATTTATAAAGGTTCAACCACACCCAAATGGGTATGGTTTCCAAAGACCTAACCCCCCGGACCCTAACATAGTAAGTGGGTACCATGGACTTAATTCTATTTTTTGCAGGTCCTACTTAAGAAAAGAGGAAAATGGATATTCTGGCTGATATACTCCTATATTATTCCATTATCTATTATTCCTTTTTGTCGATGACAAAGGGGGAGAAAGTGCTAACAATTATTTGCAGGAATATATATATATATATATATATATATATATATATATATATATAAGACAAAATCTCAGGGGGAGATCACATATTCAGGGGGAGATTCAGAACTTCAGATATATGTTGTCATCAATCAAAAAGGGGGAGAATGTTGAGTCAAGATTTTTATAGAGTTTTGATTTCTGACAAAGGAATAAGCCGTGATCGACAAAAAGAAGTTATTCATTTAAGAAACACAAAGAGCTCCATATATTAGAGGTTGATTATTTGGTATGTTAGTAATTTATGTTAAAATCTATCCTCAAATAATCATATAACTTCAATCTTTCAATATATATACATATGCACGTTAACTGTGCAAATTGGACTAAACCGGTCGACCGGTTGAAAATAAGGTGGTCGACCGTTTTTTCCCAGAATGCACAGATAACATGCACACATGCACATAACGTATATATATTTGAATTCCTATCTACCGGTCCATTTTTGACCTGTCGACCGTTTTTAAACAGAAAGCAACTTTTCCATAAGACACTTCTCTTCTCCAAAGGTTGCATCTCCTATCTTTCATCAATGATCATAACTCTTAATGGCAACTGTTCACAAAGAGTTACAACTATTTTTCTCTATATATACTCATCTAAATCATTGATTCAAACACAAGTTTTTACACGATCATATATGCTCTCTAATCTAAACTCTAACACTCCTGCATTCTAAAAATTAATTTAGCTTATTGAATCATTGAAATTATTTCATATCTTTTGATTCAATAAGTAAATACCTTCTTTAATCTTTACAAAACATCATTCATATTCTTTGAGGATAAGATTATAGGAAGGGTGTACTACTAGTGACAAATCCGTGTTTTCAAGAACACAAGTTGTCAACAACAATTGTATTTGTTTTTGTTGAAGTCCTCGTGTTGTAAGAGGCAAGTGTTGAAGTCCTCAGTGTATTAGAGGCGTGAAATCCCGTTCGGCTGTTTGGGTGTTGTAAACCTGTTCCTCCGGGTGAAGCGAGGTTGTTAATAGTGAAAATCCAGATAGAAGTTTGGGACTGGACGTAGGACGGTGCTCCGAACCAGTATAAAAATCTCTGGTGTGATTTTTCTATTTTTATTTTTACTTTGCTACTATCATCTATTTTCCGCATTTATATTATTCTCCATATTACACGATCCGTGTGTAGTATATTAGCACATATAATCGTATACACACCGCACTTTCATTTGGTATCAGAGCATAGCGACTTTTATTCTATTCTCAGTTGGTGAAATCCCATCGTAGGATTCAGCTAAGAAAATACTCTAGCACCCTGAAGCTGGTTGAACAAGTCATCAATACGTAGGAGTGGATACTTTTTCTTCACTGTCGCTTTATTCAACTTAAGGCAATCAACACATAGTCTAAAGGAACCATCCGTCTTCATGGCGAATACTACAGGTGCTCCACACCCAAAGATACTTCTATGAATGAACCATCGTCACAATACGTTATTCGCTTTCACCTCGAGCCCCTGCTACTCCCTAAATGCCATCCTCCTCAAAGGCATAACTATCGGTACAACATCTTTAACTAAATCAATACCGAACTCGATCTCTCTATGTGGAAAAAGTCTGGTCACCTCCTTAAATATGTCCAGATATTCCCTAGTAATAAGCACTGATGATAACCCATTTATGGGATATCGAGAGAATATAAAAAGCTAACCAACACCTCATCGTCCGGTAGGCAGAATAACACTACCATCTACCCATTACCTACCCCTACCAGCACCAATGACTTCTCATAATCCACCATCACTCTGTATCTATGAAGCTAGTCCATACCCAGAATAATACCAAATTTAATGAAACCCAAAACAAAGCAAACACAATAAAAAGAACATTCATGAATTGACAAGCCCAAACCATGACAAACCATACACAGGAAAGTGGAGCCTCCAACAGGTTTTGTCATAACCAAAGGTCGTTTAACAATTTTGGGTTCCAATCCTAACTTATCACCAAATCACTAGACATGAAGGGGTATGAAGCTTCAGCATAAAACAAAACACGTGTTGGAACATCATAAATGCAAAGCATATCTTGAATATTATGCTATTTCCCTTATCTTTCGCCGATAGTCCATTCGACGAAGTTGAAACAACATTGATATCATATGCTTTCACCATCTGCTTCTACTTAGGCAACTCGGTATAGTCTTTCGTGGGTTGCTCAAACTTGTTGCAAATGAAACACTTCTTCCCTTCAGCTTGAATATATTTTCTAGAGCGACCGTTTTCCAAGTAGTTATAGCAAATCAACTCGCTTTTGATCTTCTTCTTCTGGTCGCCTTTGTTCTAAATCTACTTCCTTTAGTTATTCCACTTCTTAATATCTCCTACACTTCATTGCGTTTTTGGCTCTTCATTAGGAATAACTTATTTCAACTTTGGATAAAGATTCTTATGCATTAGAGCCTTCTCAACTATCATCTTGAATGTCTCATCAATATGGCTCATGAGTTTCTTCCCCAAGTAGTTATCTAAGTCGATAATAATCTTCTCATTCCTCTTCAATGAAGTGTTGATGAAGGATATCCTATATTTTGGTAGGGCTTCAAACTCAGCAACGTACTTGGAGATAGTCGTATCCTTTTGCTTCGTATCTATGAACATACGAAATAAATCTGACTTTTGAGCCGTCGATATAAACTTATCCTCAAATCTAGCTTTGAACCGGTCCTAAATAAACCGATCCTCAGGAGCTGTAGCTCTCACCGCAGTCCGCCAGTTCATGGCTATAGGGAAGCCAATCACCTTTTCATAGCATCACCCACCTTTAAGTCATCGAAGATCCTTTCATAGTTGTTCAAGAGAGTGTTGCACTTCCATCGCCGACTTTGTTCCTTGGAATGGTTTGCCACAAGACTAGCAAAGTCTTTGTTCAGTTGAGCTTAATCGACTCTACATGCCTGCAAATATTCGGAGCGTCTACTTGAGCATCCTTGAACATATTCCGTGCCATGGTATTGAACATTGTCTGTAAGTCAGGATTAGCAGCTTCCAAGCCAAATCCCTCTTCGACTCTAGAGATGGAGTTCCAAGCAGCATTCCTTTTTTAATGACTCATTCTTCAATTTATAATAAGGATGATCAGTCTCTCTATAAGGAATCCTACTTAAGTAGTACTAATGTATGGAGTGAGACTTATATAATATATACTATTATATAGTTTTGAAACCAAAATATATAATAAGTACATGCTCTTGTATATACACACACACACACTTTCGATTCGGTCTACGGTAAGAACCGCTACCTTGTCTCTATTGGATCACAACATCCCTTAGGTTAAACTACGCAACCTAAGCTCCGATGTTACACGTGATGACCGTCCTACACTAAAAGCACCAAATAATGGGATAACATGCATTGCAGCATTGCCCAGTCAATGTAGGACAACCACCAAGATTTTAAGGTAAATAAAACATCACAGAACCTGTCGTATATCTCACAGTGCAACGAATAAAATATAATAGTAAACATCTCAAATATAAAACAAACGAGATAGTAATAACTAAATGAATCATATAAATTAGAGTAAATAGATCAATATAGTGTACATTATACATGATAGAGTTTCACATCACATGATAACTCATAAACAAATTATCTCTAGGTAACAAAGGCATTAGCAAGCTTCATAGTGTTACATAGCGAAATAGCAGATCATAATAGGTAAATGTAGTAATACGAGAGTGTGATTTCCTACACGTCCTCTGTCCAACTCCACGTGCTTACCGGAGCTTATATCCTTGATCAATTCATTTAAAACACCCAGAATAATATAAAGAAAAGCATAAAATTCCGAGTCAGACAATAGTCTGGTATGAGCAGTAGAAAATCTCAAATACTATAAAGTTAATATGCTAGGACAAATGGTATGGAAAATAATACATGACTTGTCCCTGAATTCATAGAGTTAGCAGATAAATAAGATATACACTACTCTATGTTAAAGTTATCATGGGTGTACTGTACATCAAAGTACTAAGAGGTGTCTAGATATCTACATCAATAATATCTACATCAAGTGACATCCCTAGGGTGATAAACAACCAAAGAAAACTTAACATCCATCCTCTCATTAAATCACCCAGTGCATTGGATATATGATACTTGTATTACCTCCTCCCATAGTCAAGGACAACTCAACATATTGGTTTCTTGGTACTCGAACCCATGCCATTTAGCAGGCCAGGAACAAGATTGCCATCGCGCTCAGTCCAGGGTCAAATAGATCAAAACATCGTGTTATTTGGGGCACTCGCACTCCTAATTGAGCATCCTCAAATACCCCTACTTGACGAGTACACTTCGAAACCTATTGAATATCGACGATCCCTTTAAATATGTCATCTATAGCAGAGATCATTCTGAAACTATCCTTACCGCCGTCTGAAGTCATTGTGGTTGGGAACTTTCTAGACAACCATCGTTAGTCGTAGAATATCATCGTTCAACCCTAAACCTTCTTTCAATAGTTCATTTAATCCAACTCATAGTCACCCACTCTAAGTCTCAAAGTATATCTACCAATCGTCGAATCCATCACTTCTCATCATTAAATCATCATCATCTAATCATGCGTCATTGTCGAAAATCGTGACCGAACCTTAAAGTTTGGTACCGACTCTACACTTGGAAATATTTGACAAAGTGATTAGTTTGTTATGATTTTGAGTGAACATACACCTAAGACTTGGAGCAAACACCATCATGTCTTGAAGCAAGTGTAGGAAGAGCTTGAAGTCCAGGTCCCCTATACTATACCATCATCATTAACCCATAAGACATGAACCACACCAGTGAACCAAGTCACCATGGATCCATGCCTACCCTAATCGAACACTTCACAAAACTAAGATATGCTCAATTACCTTGGCTATCTTTTCACTGAAACGTCTCCACCGATCGATACTCTATGGATCAATACCGATCCGAGGTCACTGATTTATGCCATAGGCAATTTTGCACTTCTTTACTCCATTGGTTTGTGCCCACAAGTAAACACTTATGACTCAAAGTAATCCCCGATCCATTGTAACATTCACCATTTTGAGGTCTGAAACTATGTGCTACGGATGCTATAATCATCCATAGGTGTTAATTTTTGATGACAAAATGTGGCTATATTAATCATTTTGATAATGTCAGAAACACATGAATATGGAATTCAACACAATTTTAAAAATAAAATTTCTCATCTCATTTCATAACAAGATTTCAATTTCATTATGTAATCCCAATTCGCAAACCACGTTTAGAGAAAATATAATTATTACAATATATTCCAAGAGTGAAAAGTGAAGACGCCCATATGGACGATCAAAGTCAAATATCTGGCATTTGATACAACTTGCCATTACAACGCAAAAGCAGAATCAAAACATAGCGAAAAATAGATATATAGCTCCTACTAGCTAGATTGCTTACTACACGTCTCCAAAAGCTTATTCATCTAAAGGGAACCTGGAAAAGCCCTTACTCTTAAAATATTTAATGAATACCCGAGAGCTTAAGGGGAAAATAATAACTTCAAGTTTGACAAAAAGTCTTGTGTGAATAATAATCTACCATCTCAAACCAATTGATATCTAGCGAGATCACAAAACTGCGAGGAATAGTTTTCCCCTTACCAGTATCTAATTAAAAATCTTAACTGTATACTATGCTCCTGCATCCACAATGGTTAAATAGAATAATATTATAGTGTATAAAAATGTCATAAATACCAGATTGCCCACCCCTCCTTCATTAGACTACCTATCTAAGTTCTTATTGACTACCCGTCTTATATTCATATGGACCACCATCCCACTTTTTATTTTACTTAAACTAACATGGACTATCCATCTCATATTTTAACATTTAAACTAATGCGGATAATCCATCTCACGTATCATAGTTTTCTTAAGATGACCATGAACCCCTAAATTAACCAATTAGAGACTATCTATCTCTGGCATGATGCGACCTATCCATCATACATCCCATAGTTTTCCAAGGATAACTATGAACCCATCACCTGGCCATTTAATTCATGTTAGCCACATGTTTCTATTTATCCCATGCTACCCACATGTTTAACTTTACTCCATGCTACCCACATGTTTAACTTTACTCATGCCACCCATATGTGCAACATTAATCCATATTATCCACATGTATAACTTATTTCTATTGGTGTCCTCAATTAATTCATTTCCCCTTAGTTATTTAAATTTCATCGGTGGTAAGTCGTAAAAATTTCATGTCAAACTCATTAAGATATACCTTACTGTTTGTGGTTCCCCACCCCAAGACCTACATGAACAAAGAGAATTACTGGGTAATTCCATCTGCTAATGTGGAGAATAGGGCTGGTAAGGAGCGACCATCTATAATCTTATCTTAAACATCTACTGAATATGTTGAGAAATGCTCTATATTTTTTTCCTATCTCTCATGGATCGACATATCCAATAAATGCTTAATACAAAACTACAGGTGGCTAATGGATCTATTAGAACAAAATACAATAATAAAATGCATATCACATCACAAAATAGTAAACATCATATATATAAATACATACACACTGATACATCCTAGTACAATACAAAATGATACACAAAATAGGTTCAAAGACCACACTATATACATCTAATCAAAATACATATCAGAGTCAAGCGGAAAGAAATATAAACTACACAAAAGCGCTTGTTGATATCCAAGCAGATGGAATAAAGCTAAGTCCTAAAACTGATAGCTACCCTAAAATAATTCGGTTTGACCTGAGTATAAAATACATGGGTCAGTCTAGCTAAACAATCAGTTAATAAGAATAGAAGATAATATGAAGCATAAGATACAAGGTGATAATTCTTCTCGAATGAGAAGAGGCAACAGAAAGAAAACATACTCATGACTTAAGTGAACTAATGTCACTTAACTATATAAGGACCTCGAAAGAGGTAAACTTAACAATAATGCTCGAATTAGTGACATAATTGCCTCATATCATCGGCGACATCCCAAAACATCTATAATGGTTTCGATGAACCATGCCTCCTAAAAAGGAGAAGTTTCAAACCCAAAGCTCAAGAAACGCCATAAATGACAAACGCAAACATAAACTCAAAATATGCTAAATGACAAACTCATCAATACATACATACATACATACATACTTATCCAAGAAGGAGATCATAAATCTCACATAAAAATGCCGAAGATGGCAAACTCAAATCTCAAGTATGGACCCAACAGCCCAATGAAAGAATGAACCCAACAACCCAATAAAAGGATGGACCCAACAACCCAATAAGAACCCAACAACTCAAATCTCAAAATATGCATGTGCAAAAATTCTTGTCCAGTACTATATAAATTATTGGTACCTATCCCAGACGGCCGAAGTCATAAATCCCAGACGACCGATGTCCTAAAACTTAAACGACCAAAGTCACATAAACTCTTGATGAACCCAACAGCTCGATAAAGGTTGGACCCAACAGCCCACTATAAGCCCAAAAGCTCTCGTACTGGCGTAACTCAAAATGTAGGAACCCGAAAAGTGGTAACATGCGTCCCATACCACACGTTCCATCTAAACGGTTTACTAACCGTTAGCCAATGCCACATTAGAAAACTCAAAAACCTCAAAAAACTCATGACTTGTCTCATCTCATCGACAAGTATAAATAAACCTCGTGATGGCTTTCATCGACCATATCTTCTAAAATAGGAGATCTTAGACCATGAAACTCACGAAATATTGGCCATCCTAGATAATTCCTATAAAAAGGAATTATAAAGCTCAAAGCACGCCATTAAATAGCAAAACCCGAATAATTTCGATCGTACAAGTCCGGAATTAACCGAAACAGCAAACTCACGTGTCCCATACCATATGTTCTACTAAGTCGTTTAATTCTCTTTCTCATACGCTCGAATAGTGCAAAAAAGTGTATTTTATATTTAAAATAATTTACTTTAGAAAGTAAGTTTTTAAAACCAATTTACGAAATCAGTTTTGAAAACCGTATTTCGAAATTCCCTTATTATAGAGAATAAATAAATTTTTATATTTGAAAATAATTTTAAAATATTTTATAATAATTATTTGAATTATCCCTTTTATTTAAAAATTATTTCAAAATCATTCGGAGAAAACGGTGCTCGAAAACAATGAAAAACCAATAAAATACTCAAAACCGACAACTCCAATTTAATTCGAATTCAACTCGAGTTCAACTCAAAAATCAATTCAAATTTGAATTTAAAATACTCAAAATTTAGCTTTCCTATTGGTAGGCATCATAGCTATCAAATAAAACACAAATGTATCACGGAAACGAAGAGTAGAAGCTAAGAAATCAATACGAAAATAACCGGAAACAAGCAAACTCACACAAGCAAGTACAATAGGAGATAAGGCTCCCTAGGTCGACCGCCAGATCGACCTCCTTTGTCCCTAGGTCGACCGTACGGTCGACCTAAGGATAGGCCTGTTCGACCTACCGGTCGACCTAAGCAAGCTTCTCATGCGATTTTCTTCCTAGGCGTTTTTTAAGCAACGAACTGATTTTCAGGCGAGCTCTTGACATAGCAAATGAAAGTATTTGTCCACCAAATTATGCAAGCATATAGATTAACATATATATTACAAAATGGAAGAAATCCAGCAGCATTTCATTGCCGAAATAGGAAGTTACAAGCATGCAAAGTAGTGACTCAGATCATATTTCACAAGAGAGTAAAACTGAAACAAAAATTATTTACAGAGTACGTATTTTGCACAGAAACTTCTCTTTGAGCATTGCTAGAAAATGCGAGTTATCAACTGACCTTGCTATAAGAAAGAAAAAATCTGGATTATCATCTAAAAGGAAGACGCTTTGCTCGAATTTAGGACTCAATAACCTGTATAAACTTGAAACAGAGGCATGCAATAGAGAAAAGAACCGTTAATAGAGAAACACTTTAAAAACTTAATTTTTGATGAACAAATGGTTTTATATTTTGTTTACCTTTGATTTAGCTCCAAATTGATTTATAAACACAAAGATTTGAGTTTTTATTTGAGAAAATAGCTTAATGTTTGAAGAGGTAATGAGTTTCTATTTTTCTTTTTGAAGTTACTGAAGTTTCTAAAGACTACAGTAAGTGAAAAATTAATGAACGTAAAAGGAAGGAGAGTGTCTCCTACTCACTCTTACAGGCTAAATGTTTAAATCAGGCTTAAGATCCAAATTGAATAATTAGCCTATGCTTATTTCTCTTAACACTAAATACACAAATGCACAATGTATACTTGTGAAAAGAATTCAAACAACAAATATTTTCAAGTTTATTACTCAAATAAAATGTGTTAATTTATATATATGCTAAAAAAATATCTTCCATAAAACAAAAAGATTAATTTTTATTTTTAAAACACTTTTATTATTGTTAAAACCTTAATTTACAAAAATACACTATTTACTCAAATAATAATGCAAAAATTCACATTTTTAACTTCTAAAATTCAACTAAAATACTTTTCTCACTTAAAAAATATTTTAAACCATCTCCAAACTTTATTTATAACAAAAACATATTTCAAAACCAATTTCCACCTTTTTATTTAAATAAACCACTTTTAAAATCAATTACTTCTTTTAAATCTTATTAATAAAGAATAAATGGGAAAATTGATATAATTATTGCATTTGCACTTAAATAAAATCATTTCCCATTTATTAATAACCCAAACTAAATAAATAAAGTTATAACTTTATTTTCACAATTAAATTCCAAAATTCGTTGTTTATTTCAAATAAACAATTTAAATTCTCAGAGTTATTATAAATTCTCAATATTAAATTATAACTACCATTATAATTTAATACTCATAAGTAATCACTAAAACCAGGGTTGTTACAGTGCCCTTAAGGTTCGAAGTTAAAATCATGCAACAAATGGCTCTCCATCGTTTATAAGCTCGATATGCATTCACGTCGACATCTATAACATGTCGATGTAAAAGCATAAGGCTCTCTACCTATTCGAAAACTCGACGACATAACATGCGACATCATAAGCCTCGGTGACATTGAAATCATCGATCCTCATAATATATAGGCTATCCGCCTATAAGATACTTGAAGACGTGTTAAAATCAACCTGAGATATGGTTGATAATAGGTTAAAAGTAGCATAGGGTAAACTCGATGGCAAGTCAAAAGCGTCCTGGCCAGGCTTGACGATAAGTTGAAAGAGGCATGTGGTAGGCTCGATGACCATCTGGGTCTTCGAGGTCCAAAGATCAGAGTTGCTTATAAAACAGTGCGACATTAATGTTATAAAGGTTGGCGAGTATAAACATCGCTATGTTGAGGCCTATCCCTTTTCTCTTTGTTACTTTGGCCTCGACGAGGCTCAAAACCATTCCGCTACATGCCAAACTCATTGACATCATGCAGCATTCTTTGGTTCCAAGTTGATGACACTGGGATGAGGAGATATGGCTCATTATAGCCAATATTGACATGGTAAAACTGTAATTAACTTAAAAACTATCAAATTACTATAAAAAGAAATTACTTTCACCAAACTTCTATGACTTGTCGAAAGCTTATTGGTTAGCGAAACTTTAACAATTTTCCAATTTTCTTTACTAAAAAACTGGCGCACCCTATTTCCAAGATCCAAAACATTATTTCAAACTATCAACTAATAACCATAATTAATTAAACTTTTACATGCTTATTATAGCGTATATTATTCTTCATAATTCATAATAACGTGGAAAAAATCCCAAAAATTCATAGAAATTAGAGAATACCTTTCTCTACATCATACAAAATTTCAGAGCCTAAAACCTCGTTTAGTTATTTAAAGTGATTAAAACCCGTAATTTAGCCATTTGATCATAGGAAGTTTATAAAGTAATATACATAATTCAAGAAATTATGAAAATAAAAACCCATCTCCAAAATAACATTCTCCTTAACATATCAAAATTTCAAATCATTTGGAAGATAAATTTGGATTTAACCCCAAAACCAAAATATACTATTTCTAATAAATTCCAAAAATTCCCCTTAACCATTATTTTATCCAAAAATGGATTATTAGGTCAAATCTGACCAATCAAACATATATTCGGGTATTACCCATAACCGAATCAAAAAAAAAAAAGATTTAAAAGATGATATTATTCATCTTAGATTAATGGTTGGAGTTGAGATTTGGTGTAGCTCTTAATCCTAAGCTTGCTTTCCCTTGAATCCTAGATTTCGATCTCCCAATTGCTTCATAATGGTCGGCCTTGATTGAGCTTTCCTTTTGATTGTTTTTGTTGTGAATACGAGAATGATGTAGGATGTGAGGGTTTAATGATTAAAGGATTTATCTATTTCTATTTTTCCCCTCCAATATATTCTTCTATGTGTATTGATTTTAAAATTGGTTTACTTATTTCATTAAGTTTTGCGAAACCACACTAATTAACTAAATCTCATTCTCCCTAATTATATACATTATTCTATTTTACCTTTCCAATTAAATGTCTCGAATGACGTTAACTAAAAATTAGGGGTGTTAGAGGCTCCCACCTTAAAGAATTTCGCCCTTAAAATTCATTAAGGACCACAAAATAAGCATAACAAACATGCAACAAAAGCTAGTAGTCCTACCAGCCATAAATTCTACATACAACAAATATAGAACATACCCTCACAACAGCTCCGGATAAGTATCTCTAACCTTTCCTCTATCTTTCAAGTACCTTTTTTGCTCATTGTTGCTCCACTGAAATTTCACCAACTTAACTGTCTTGTTCCTTAACTTCTTCCTATCTCTCGCTACAACCTGAACTGGTTGCCTAATAAAATTTAGATCTGGTTCTATTACTGAATCTTCCAATGCAGTCAGCGTGATAGTAGTATTTGGATCATGCACAAACTTTCAAAGATGAGAAACATGAAAAACTTTATGGATATCTGCCCAACTGCTTGGTAACTTTACTCAATATGCAAGCTTTCTAATCCTCTTTATAATTGGGAACGGTCCAACATATCTCGGTGCCCATTTTTTTGATTTTCAAAAACGTATCGTACCTTTCATCGGTATACTTTGATGAAAAACTTATCTCCAATTGACAATTCTAGATCCTTATGCCTTCTATCCTCATAACTTTTCTATCTAGACCGAGTTCTCTCATCCTACCTTGGATTAACTCAATTTCCTCTATTGCTTCACTCTCGAAATCTAGACCTAAGTTTAACCTATCTCTAGTTTCCAACTAACATTCTTGTAACTTGCACGGCCTTCCATACAAAGCTTCGATAGGTGTCATTCCTATACTAGTTCGATAACTATTATTACAGGGAAACTCAACCCAGTGCAGGTGGTCTTCTCATGATCCATCAAAACCTAGTATGCAAGCTCTCAACAAATCCTCAAGTACCTTATTGACCCTCTCTGTCTGCCCATCTATCTGAGGGTGATAAATGGTACTCATCTTAAGCCTGTACCTAATACTTCCTGTAGAATCTTTTAGAACTCATTAGTAAATAATACATCTCTGACTGACTATTCTACTTAGAACTTCATGCATCTAGCTATGTTCTTCATAAATAACTTAGCCAAAACAGGTGCCATCATGGTTGACTTAACTGAACTAAAATGGGCGCCCTTGGTCAATTTGTCCACTATGGCCCATATACTTTCATTTCCTTGATTCGTCGTTGGCAACCCATCAATAAAGACAATGGATATCGAATCGTATTTCCAAACTGGTACATCTAAAGACTAAAGCAACCCGCTCGGCTTCAGATGCTTGGCACGTACTTGCTGGAAATTCAAACAATACATTACCCATAGCCAACATCCCTCTTCATACCTTTCCAGAAGAAACTTCTCTTAATATCCTGATACATCATAGTTCCCCAGGATGAGTCATAAACTTCAATTGATGGCATTCCCTAAGAACTTATTTTCTTAGGGCCTCAACATTCGGAACACACAATCATCCCTTCTATTCAAGGCTAAAATCTCTCATATCATCAATCTCAGTTCCAATTTCAAATATTCTAATCATCTTTTTGCTTAGAAGCAATCATTTCGATCAAAACTGGTCAAACTTCCAAACAGGATATCATGGCAGCACCCTGACCAGAACTTGCAGTCGGTCTTAACTGCATACTACACGTAGTCAATGCCTCAAGATCCTTGCATTCTTCCTACATAGCTAGCACCATATTTTGATGTTTTCTGCTAAGAGCATCCACTACTTTATTAACTTTCCCTGGTGTGTACTCTACATTGAAATCATAAGCTGCTAAAAACTCCAACCACCTCTGCTGTCTCATATTAAATTCCTACTGAGAGAATAAATACCTTAAAGAATTATGATCCGTGTACAACTCAAATCTTTCTCCCAAGAAATAATGTCTCCACACTTTCAGTACAAAGATCACCACTGCCAACTCTATATCATGGGTCGGATATCTTACTCATGCAATCTAAGTTGTCAAGAAGCGTAGGCAATGAACTTATCCTTTTGTAACAGCACAACTCCTAATCCAGTCCCACATGCATTTGTATACACCACTAACCTTTGATTACCGTCTGTCATAACTAACATACGTTCATTATTCAATAAATGCTTTAACTTTAGGAATGCTTCCCCACATCTATTGGACCAAAAAAACTTAATGTCCTTTTTGGTTAGCTTAGTCAAGGGTGCTGCTATCCGTGAAAAATCCTTGATACTCCAATAATATCCATTCAATCAACTTCTTATGTTGGTAACTATCTCGGGTCTCTTCCAACTATTAACTGTTTCAACCTTAGCTGGACCAAGCAATAACCCTTTTCCCAAGATTACATGGTCAAGAAACTTTACTTCTTTCTTCTAGAAATAACACTTTGAAAACTTTGCTTTCAGCTGATGCTGTCTTAGTGTCTCTAACAATATTCTAAGATGAACCTCATGCTCTCTTTTATCCTTAGAATGTATCAAGATGTCATCTACGAACACCAATACGAACTTATCCAAGTGCTCTTGGATAATCCAGTTCATTAGATCTATGAAGATTGTTGGTGCATTCTTCAGCCTTAAGGACATTACTAACCACTCGTATGAACCATTTTTCATTCAAGACGCCATCAACAGAATATTATCCTTCGCCAACTTAGCCGATGGAACCTTATAGCCAAATGCAATTGTGAAAACACTCTGGCTCCAATCGATTGATCGAATATATCGTTGATTCTTGGCAAAGGATACCTATTCTTAATCTTCTTCTCATTTAACTTATGATGGTCGACAAACAAACTTAACAACTCGTCTAATTTCTTCACGAACACCACGGTCTCTCCTCAAGGCCAATTACTTGGTCTGATAAAGTTCTTTCCTTCTAAGTACACTACATGCACCTTTAATTCCTTCATCTCGGTAAACATCATCCTGCTAGATGGTCAACTTATGAGTTTTGCTTTTGCTATAAGATCTATTCGAAACTCGATAGCTCATTTCAGTGGAAGTCTTGTGACCGGCTCAAAAATATCTGCAAATTATGTTGCTACCAAAACCTGATTCAACTCTTCTTCTGCTTCCGTAGCATTTAGCAAAGCACAAATTCCTAGACTCAAATTCTTGACTGAGTAAACAATTGGGTTAATACTAGGTTGTTTCAATGGTATTTCTCTTGGAAAAAATATCCTAGATTCTTATTTATCTAACAAATCCATACCCAATATGATCCCCAAGCCTACGAAATCAAAGACATACAAATTTCATGCAAACCCATGACCTAACAAATCAAGTTTGAACCGTCACATCTCATCCCCATAGTTGCATACCCTCCTACTGGATTCGTAACCCTAGAGGAAGAAAATAGGTATAAAGGTTCTAAGCATAACTTTTCTACCAAACGTTGAGATATAAATGAATGCGATGCACCGATATCAAATAGTATCCTAATTGGTATACTATGGATCAACAGAGTACCTTCCATCATATATTTTCCCTTCTCAGCTGCTTTTGGTCTAGAGGATGATGGTTCCAAAGCATAGAATCGTACGTTTCAACCATGGCTTCTTCGGGACACTTGTTCTTGTAATGCTTCATTTGGTCACAGTTAAAGCACTTCACATTCTGCTTCCCAAAAACCACCTTTCCATCACTTGAGCGACACTCATTCGCATAATGCCCCTTCTTATCACACTTATAACAGATAATATCCGCCTTCCATTTCTTAGTTGCTCCTCCTTTTTGAGCACCCTTCTTCTTAAATAATTTTATTTTCTTATTCCGAGATTAACAAGTCCCCATTGACTTCACCTCTCCTAAGGTAGAAAGCATTTACTCGTTCCTAATCACCATCTACACTACTACATTTGATGGATCTCAAAGATTTGGTATGATTGCCCTAGCGGTTTCCGACTTTAACCCCTGGATAAACTTCTCGGACTTCTTAATGGTAGTGCCTACGGTGGCATATCCATATTTGGATAGCTCACCAATCTCCGTAGAATAATCCAACACTGACATATCCCCTCCTCCAAATCCATAAATTTCCTGAGCTAACCAGACTTAGCTACCTCGGATAAAAATCTCTCCTCGGATCTTGTTCGAAAATCTGTCCAAGTTAACTCTTCCTCTGGCACACCCATGGTAACTCCATTCCACTAGAACAATGCTACACTTTACAATTACCTCGAAGCCAATCTTCTCTTCTTCTCTTCATCCAAACCAAGATCAGCAAAAATTATCTCACAATGCAAAAACCAATTTTCCGCTTCTATAGCATCTTCTGACCACAGAAAAGGCTTCCCACCTAAATTGGTATAATCTCGACTCAGCTTGGCATAGTTATTAATAACTGGCGCCACAGGATTTGCTCTTCTCGCATTAACAACATTTTCTCCAGCTACTCCAACAACCGCTCCAGCTTGCATCAAGATAACGAAGAACTGATACATCATCCCCATATCTACTAGTGGGGTTCTGGCACCTAAGTTGGCATTTGCATTTGATTAGCAATTTCCTGTCGACTCTAATTTCTCTTAGTATTGGGTCAAGCATTTCTGTTAGGTGTGGTGCTTCCTCCACCAAGATTCACTCTTCCGTTTCCTTCTTCCATACCTTTCTTTCATGTAAATCTGCATACGAGCCTTAGTAAGATACAGAAGAACAGTCTAAGGGAGAGGGGAATACATACCTATATAAAGCAAAATACTAGTATGTTATTATTGCGTTATCCCAACCCCAATCTTATGCTCCGATTTGTTGCTTTATGTTTTCAAAAACTTTTAGGTTTAAATTCCTTTTAAATTTACATAAACCAATGCTCTTATACAAAACTGTAACATCCTCCATCTTGAGGCCCGAAACTAAGGGTTACGGATGCTACAATCATCCATAACTATGGATGCAACAATCGTCCGATAAAAATTATAAAGATGGAAAAAGTCTTTAGTAGTCATTTTCCAAAGTCATAGAATCATACGACTCTAAATAAAGTAATATAATACTATATGATTCTTTGATACGTAGAATACAGGTCGTTATAGGTTCCTTATAAACTCTTATCTTTTATGGTATGGTTAATTATGCTTTAGACGACATTGATTTTAACCTTATGCATTACTCTTAAGCCCTTAACCTTATAGAAAGAAGTTAACTCAACTTCACTCATCATTAGACATATTTTGCTCAACAAAGTCCAGTTACTCCATATCGATACATCTTTATATATCGTAGGGAAGAGTGACTATTGAGATTGAGTATTTATTCAGTTTTAGGTACATTTGAAATTCTTTCCAATATTCTCACATATTCAACCAAATCGAATCATTTTATTTATTTTTGCATGTTACATTACTTACTTTCGTTTTATATTATACGGACTTATTATAGATATATAACGTGTGCATAAAATATATACATGTTCATTTGTGTTATAATCCACCAGTAAATATTAACAAAGTATGAAGAACCGTTTTGGTATCATTAGACTTACAATTGCATACATCTATATGTATCAATCTGAAGAGTTCACTAACTTTTATGTCGCTCCAACTGAATGGGTGCTATGCCCTTATTTATTTAAGATAACTTCAAGTACTATAATATTCATAATCATATGATTAAAGAATTATTTCTCAAAACTATGGCTTAGTCCATAATTCCAAAATAATTGTAAAAAATATTAGATGCTTCTGTATTTTCTAATACATCACTTTCGTATGAAAACAAATACCATTATTATTTTTATCCTATAACGAATATTAATAGTATTCATATTGAAATAAAACTATATCTATTTAAGTCAATACCAAAAAAGTAATTATTTCATACATAATATTTGGTATATTTATGTTATCCCGCTTTATGGCAAAGCCGTGATACCAAAAGATTGGTCGAAAACGGGAAACAGTTCATCTCAGAGATTGGATATACTTCACTTAGCTATGGATATCGATGAATTTTGCCCGAGTCCGGATCAGGCCACAATTGATAGGACACGACAAGAAAGATTGTAGGAGCCATCATTTCAAGTTTCAAGTCAATCCGAGTTCGTATGCTCAAGATATGATGGATTCAGTGTGGAGAGAAATAGTCATTGTCTGGTTCGAGACCATGCTGTTCGAAACCATCCACGCCCTCTCCTTCGAACCCATGCTGTTCGAAACCATCCACGCCCTCTCCTTCGAACCCACCTAGTTCGAAACCATCCGCGTCCTTGCCTTCGAACCCATACTGTTCGAACTCAAGCCACGTTCGAACCCATCAGCTAGTACCTGCCTCGACTCCATCGCCTTCGACTCCATCACCTTCGAATCCACCACAGTGGCCTACCTTCGAATCCATGACTTCACTCGGCCTCACATCCTCACTTCGAACCCATCGAGTGACCCAGTTCGAACCGATCAAGTTCGAACCCATAAGGATTCCTGGATTCGAATCAGTCACGTTCGAAACCAGGAACACTTCCTATTTCGAATCCACCGAGTCAATTGGTTTGGATGACGTGTTCACCGTAGTTCACGGAGTCGAAGCGGTCCATTCGGAGATAAGTTAGGATCGATTCGAAAAATGCGCGCCACGTCACTGCAAGCCCACGTGCACTGATGGATTCGAAATCATGGGTTCGAACTCATGGGTTCGAACGACACAGCCAACCGAAAATGCTAATTTTGAACCGAGCATATCTCCTTAACCACACATCCAAATGCAACCAAATTTTCATAGTAGTTTCCATATGAGGTAAAGATTGTTCCTGCCAAGTTTCAGCTCGATTGGACCATTTCTTGATGGGTTCGAAATCACTTCGAACCGATGTCAGATCGAGACGAAACTTGGTGGGGTCGGTCGCGTGGGCCCACTCACGTGCCAGAAGAAGTCTCACGAAATTTCAGCAAGATCTGGGCCTCCAACGCCTATAAATAGCACCCTGAAGCCTTCAGAAAGGAGGGACTTCTGCCATTGAACGCCAAGACTCTGCCGGATTCAAGTTTAACTATCAGAATAGTTGTTGCATTCAGATTTCAGAGCAATTGTCAGCTGTAATTCATTGTAATCGATTGAATCGAGCAAAGCAATAAAGAGAAACCCTTCAAAGTGGACGTAGGCACGAACGCCGAACCACTATAAATCCTGTGTTTGTGATTGTTGCTTGTGGATTACTGTGATTTGTTATCTAGAGCTGAATTCTATATTGATTGTTGCTGATTTCTGTGTTGATTATTATCAAGTTGAGTACGTAAACGGGTGCTTTCGTGGTATTGGGTGTTTGTGACCAATTTTGGCGCAAACATTTTGGTGCTTTCACTAAGAAGCTAATTCAGGAAGAAGTTGAATTTGAAAATTCAGGAGTTCAGATCTAGGAATTATGGCAAGACAATCGAGTAGGAGGCCAAGGACTGAGAGAAGTGAACCACAAGGAAGCCAAGAGGCTTCCTCAGGAGCAAATCAACCATCGATATACATTACTAGGGACGAGATGGAAACTATGATGAAGAGGCAAGAGGAAATGATCCATAGTTTATTCCAACAGATAGGACAGCTTGGAGCACAAAATAGGGAAGCCAATGGAGTCCAGGACGGAGCGGGACCGTCCGGCGTAGCACCAGAGCTAGGGGGCACACATATGGAGAATGTTGACCCAATCTTGGAAAGAGAAAGAGAAGGATCTGCGCAGCCTAGGAGTAGTAGAGGAGTGAACGCTCAGTCAGGGGGGCAGATCCCGGAGTTACCTCGCGAACTCGGGGGGCAGGTTGGAAGTAGTGAACAAGGATTACATCTCGGAGACAATAACCGATTAGCAGAGATAGTTAGAAGAGCTTTGAGAGGCGGTATGGTGAACAAAGATTTGGAAGATGTCAATAGAAGTCCTTTTACTTCAGCAATCAGGCAAGCTAGGAACCCGCCTGATTTCAAACTACCATCATTGGATATGTATGACGGGAGAACGGACCCCACGGTCCATCTGACAAAATATATGAGGCATATGGAAGTACTGGGGGCATCGGAGGAGGTTATGGCCCGGTGTTTTCCATTGTACTTGACAGATATCGCTGCACTATGGTTTAGACAGTTGGAGAACGGATCCATCGGAACATGGAACGGTTTAGTTGAGAGATTTATGAGGCAGTTCAGGGTTCATATTACAAGACCCAAGAACGTGATGACTCTGGCAACCCTAAAGCAAAAAGCCGGAGAGACCTTGAGAAGTTATCTAGCACGATTCAATGCAGCAGCAGCTTCAGTGGATAGAGCGGATCCGTCCATGGTGGTAATGGCAGCTGTGTCCGGAATAGCTGACGGCACAGAGTTCAAGAATTCATTGACCAAAGATCCACCCATTGATCTAGAGGAATTCTATCATGAAGCAGAAAAGTTTTTACGATTAGAAGATGCGAATGCCGAGAGAGAAGGAGATGGGATAGAAGTTTTTGCGTTTAGAGACGAAAAGCCTCTTAAAAAAGATTTGGATAAAGGCAAAAGAAAGATTGAGAATGACAGAGACAGATCAAAGCGGCAACGGAGGGAGCCGCGATTCACCACCTACGCTGAGTTGAACGAGAGCCTGGAACGAATTTATCAGGATACCAAAGAACAGATTCCGTATCGTAGGCCAATGCGATGGGATCCTACTTCTGACGAAAGGAAATCAGATAAGTTCTGTGTATTCCATGAATTAAATGGTCATAACACTAATGATTGTAGGCACCAGAAGGACGAGGTGGAAGGGCATATCAGGAACGGTATGCTCCTTCAATATGTAAGGAGACGAGCTCCTGTGGCGGAACCAGAACGACCACCGTCCACATCAGCTAGGGGCGACCCCGAATCAAGGCACCGTATGGTTATCAATTGAGTAAGATAACGATGAACAAGTTGTAAGCTTCCACTAACGCAATTAAATCATTTACACATGTGCGAGATCGCGAACGATCTCCAGACATGCTCTGAATGATCGTTGACCGTTTTGTAGTGGGAACTTACACTTTAACATCCATGCTTTACTTTCATTTCGCTTTAATTTGAACATTTAGACTCTGTTTGTTTGGACAATTGTTTTTGAAACTCATCCGTGTAATAGATATTTGATTCTGATAACTCTGGAATGGCTAAGCTACTTACACATATACGGGATCGCGAACGATCCTTAGGCATGCTCTGAGATGGCGATGAACCGCCCTGACAAACGATCCAGGATCTCACCCGAACGTGGCCCTGGCATCGATAACATCAAGCCCTCCCGGGCACACACACAATCCGCCTCGAACGGCACCCGACTTCGAACAGTTATAACTCACCTTACCTCAATGGCTTGATCGCGAACGGTCGTCACTTGAGGTCCGACATCCGACCACGAACGGTCACGAATTCGCCTCGAACGGCACATGATCGCGAACGATCACTTCCTGCCTCGAACGCCATCGATCGCGAACGGTCATGGCTCACTGATTATGTAATCCGACCTCGAACGGTCACCATTCGCCTTGAACGGCACTTGGTCGCGAACGATCATCATTTGCCACGAACGGCAGTCGACCGCGAACGGTCCCATCTCATCATTTGCCACGAACGGCAGTCGACCGCGAACGGTCCCATCTCATCATTCGCCGCGAACGGCATCGACCGCGAACGGTCCTATTCCATCTTATGCCACGAATGGCACGGACCGCGAACGGTCCCGGTTCACTTCAAGCAGCATACGATCCCGAACGATCGAAGCATGAATTTATACGCTCGACCGTGCACGGTTGCACTTCCCCTCGAATGACTTGATCACGAACGATCGTCATTTGAAGTTGAGCGCTTGACCATGAACGGCCGCACTTCATCCCAAATGGCTCGATCCCGAACGATCGTCATTTGAGGACATATGAAGCTATTGAGTTCTTTGCAGGTTGATGATCGGATACGAACATCCAACTCAAGGCATTACAAAACACACCTTCCTACAGCAAGGCATGTTTTGGGGGGCAAAGTGTTATCCCGCTTTTTGGCAAAGCCGTGATACCAAAAGATTGGTCGAAAACGGGAAACAGTTCATCTCAGAGATTGGATATACTTCACTTAGCTATGGATATCGATGAATTTTGCCCGAGTCCGGATCAGGCCACAATTGATAGGACACGACAAGAAAGATTGTAGGAGCCATCATTTCAAGTTTCAAGTCAATCCGAGTTCGTATGCTCAAGATATGATGGATTCAGTGTGGAGAGAAATAGTCATTGTCTGGTTCGAGACCATGCTGTTCGAAACCATCCACGCCCTCTCCTTCGAACCCATGCTGTTCGAAACCATCCACGCCCTCTCCTTCGAACCCACCTAGTTCGAAACCATCCGCGTCCTTGCCTTCGAACCCATACTGTTCGAACTCAAGCCACGTTCGAACCCATCAGCTAGTACCTGCCTCGACTCCATCGCCTTCGACTCCATCACCTTCGAATCCACCACAGTGGCCTACCTTCGAATCCATGACTTCACTCGGCCTCACATCCTCACTTCGAACCCATCGAGTGACCCAGTTCGAACCGATCAAGTTCGAATCCATAAGGATTCCTGGATTCGAATCAGTCACGTTCGAAACCAGGAACACTTCCTATTTCGAATCCACCGAGTCAATTGGTTTGGATGACGTGTTCGCCGTAGTTCACGGAGTCGAAGCGGTCCATTCGGAGATAAGTTAGGATCGATTCGAAAAATGCGCGCCACGTCACTGCAAGCCCACGCGCACTGATGGATTCGAAATCATGGGTTCGAACTCATGGGTTCGAACGACACAGCCAACCGAAAATGCTAATTTCGAACCGAGCATATCTCCTTAACCACACATCCAAATGCAACCAAATTTTCATAGTAGTTTCCATATGAGGTAAAGATTGTTCCTGCCAAGTTTCAGCTCGATTGGACCATTTCTTGATGGGTTCGAAATCACTTCGAACCGATGTCAGATCGAGACGAAACTTGGTGGGGTCGGTCGCGTGGGCCCACTCACGTGCCAGAAGAAGTCTCACGAAATTTCAGCAAGATCTGGGCCTCCAACGCCTATAAATAGCACCCTGAAGCCTTCAGAAAGGAGGGACTTCTGCCATTGAACGCCAAGACTCTGCCGGATTCAAGTTTAACTATCAGAATAGTTGTTGCATTCAGATTTCAGAGCAATTGTCAGCTGTAATTCATTGTAATCGATTGAATCGAGCAAAGCAATAAAGAGAAACCCTTCAAAGTGGACGTAGGCACGAACGCCGAACCACTATAAATCCTGTGTTTGTGATTGTTGCTTGTGGATTACTGTGATTTGTTATCTAGAGCTGAATTCTGTATTGATTGTTGCTGAGTTCTGTGTTGATTATTATCAAGTTGAGTACGTAAACGGGTGCTTTCGTGGTATTGGGTGTTTGTGACCAATTTTGGCGCAAACAATTTACAAAAATAATTTTTCGTAACTTGATGCAACCACTAGTTTTGTCATTACCATGATAGTGTATGAAATATGAAGGTTCATTCAACCACTTATTAAGGAATTTAATTTCATACACTGTAACTAGTTTATATTCAAGAGCTTTTGATCAAGTATTTTAAACTCGAAGGAATAAACATAAAAGACAACAATTTTCTATATTAAAACATATTTCGAAATAGAAATCAAAATTCTCATTCCTTGTTAAGTATATTTTAGTATTTTATACTACTTTCGGTTTCGATGTCTCTTCATGAAGTAGAATTGACTATTCACTGTCTTCATCCCAACTATGCCTAAAATAACATCCACTCTCATACATTCCCTTTTTTCCAAATAGCCAAACCATTCAAAAGGAAACCCTTACTACAAGATCATAATGAACTCTTTACAAAATTGCATTTGGATATCCTAACATTTAAGAATATCATATAAATTGCTCTTCACATAAACTGATCAAACTAACATTTTAGTAATCGAGTTTCTATGTTCATCCTGTAGCTCTTTGCCTAGTGCCACATTTAACACAACATGATCCTTATTGTAATCAACCATATTGAATACACAATATTATGGTTAACAATAAATCTTGTCAGCACCCCAATGCAAGGTTAGAGTAGCGAATGACCCTTCTGAACCTCTTTCGAATTAGTTGGAGTAATTTAAGGTCGTAACCTAGTGGGAACACAAGGTATTAACTGAGTCGAAAGGATTTTATTCCTCCGAATGGAACCCCTTAAAAAGTTATAAACATGCGTGTCCCATAAGTGAACCCACATATAAGCAGCAAATCAGAATCCATGCGTTCGAAAGTGCCATGTATTTACTTTATCGATAATTTTATGAATATAAGGGCTTAAGTATTACAATGAAGTGAAATACCCAATTTGGTTTAGAAATTAGGGTTCACAGACTAAATAAAAGTACAAGTGCAGAAGAAATGAAATTAGATCCTAAAAAGGGCACCCCTATGGTATTATTTATAGGCGTAGGTTGGATCCCCTTCGTATCAGTCCTTTCAACTTAACCGAAAGGATGCCTTCATGAAATTCCACCACTATTGAATCCAGAGCACCTCTTTAATTTTGCTTTTAATATGACTTGGACGCCTTCGACTCCATCGGAAGGTATAAGAGAGAATCTCATATTACTGTAGATGTGTTGGACAAGCATGAAAGGATGTCCCAACGTGTGTAGATGGTATATATCCAATACTTGCGAAAGTTGATGATGCTTTTGAATGCCTTTATTCTGATGGTCGAGGAAGCATTCATCGAGGGTGGTATGACAAGTGGTATTGACTCTTATGGAAGGGTCAACTACTTCGGAAGTACTTACTTGGTTGGTTGCGAAAGGCATTCTTGTTAATTCCTTCGGAAGCATTGGACTCCTTCAATACTTGAGGAAGGTAGCTTTCGCTAAAGTAGTTGTTTCGTGTGGAAGGTATCAGGCTTCGATTATTATGGAGACTTACTAT
Source organism: Allium cepa (assembly GCA_030765085.1). Taxonomy (NCBI): domain Eukaryota; kingdom Viridiplantae; phylum Streptophyta; class Magnoliopsida; order Asparagales; family Amaryllidaceae; genus Allium; species Allium cepa. The sequence goes on from CM060940.1 coordinate 184,335,260, forward strand.
ATGATACCTTCGAAAGGCATTTTTAACACATCTGAAACTCTTTAATGCATGTGCCAATTATTGCGAAGGGATCAACTGAAGTGGAAGGGTAGTTATGACCCATTTCGACCCCTTCGGACGCCAATAATTCAATTAATACTTGTAGAAGTATCCCTTCGAGTCTTTCGAAGGTATTTCTCTTCATGAAGCTCTACTTTATAATCTTTTATGCGCTGATAGGGTTAATGTGATTTTTGGTAATAAACATTGTCCCCCATCCCGACGAAGGGATGCTCTTAACATTTCAAGTCAACCGTTTTGATATGGCACCTTCCATTGCTTCGGCATAGAACCTTACCACTTATTGATATTCCTGATTCGATCTTGACCATTTACTTAATCAGCTCGAATGGTCCTCCTCCCATCCATACAGCTTATAAATTGCACTCCTCTTTTTCCTCTCTCTTCACCTACAATTGAAAATTTCCAAAGAAAGAATTATATTCTTCAAATTTCCATTAATCTCAAAATTTAAAAGGCAAAACTCTCGATTTTGAAGTGAGTATTTACGATTTCAAATTAAAAACTGGTTTATTTTTTGGTCAATTTTAAATTCAAATTTCTTGAGTTTAATTCTATGTTACTATTTTGAATTTTGAAAATGATTCGAGTTAATTAGACATGTAAGATGATCCTAGACTCGAATGTCATGCTAATTTTGATTAATCCATGGCATCAATATAGGTTCAAACGTGAATTTGCCTAATTTGGAGTTATTTGCCTCTATTGGATGCAGATTCAAACTCGAAACTGTTATGCCAAATTTTTATTTATCTTAAAGGATACTAAGAGTTGAAAATTAACTACCTATGGTAAATTAAGTTAAGAAAATATCATTTTATGATCGTCGAAATAATTGATTACCTTTTGACATAGTCGAAACCCCAAAACTGAGATAAGCATAGCTGTTTGCATTATCTCAATTTAGCGTTGACACTTTGGAAACACTGTTATGCCTTTTCGACTTATTTAAAACCCACAACAGTCAATAGGAATGTAGCTATTAACATTTTTCCAACACAAACATTGTCAAAACATCTCAATATCCTTTTGTTATTGTCAACACCACTTTGTTTCAAGTCTTTAAAATTAATTGCAGTATGCCTTTTCCACAATGTATATTTTTAAATAAATATTATGTGGATAGCTACGCTTACTATAAAATAGAGTAAAATTTGTAGGTTTCGACGTTATCAAAGAATAAGTCCAGGTGAATGTATGCCATAAAATGGGGGATGTTGATAATGGTTTCGACACTACAAAAGCTCAATGATTCACATAGTTCTAATTAGCTTTGATGCCTTTGAAGTTATGGAACTATGTGCTACGGCGGGTACTTGAACCATTGTAATAGGCTTCTAACACCTTCGAAATGTATTAATAGTTGAATAAATCATAACTTTGATGAAATTATATCACCTGGTAGGATTATGGTATTAAAATAACCTAAAAGAAATCTTATGTGGATATTGTTTCGGAATTAGAATCTTCTCCAAAAAAGGTTGAGGCAGTTTCAAGGAACTATCTCATAACTTCTTAAGATGAAGTAGAGGCGATCCTCAAAGATTTTGGATTATAGTGGTCGAAGCTATCCCTCCTGGCGATAATGACATAATTCAAAATCCTCATGAGGGATAATTTGCTTTTACCACATTTATATTTAGATGGGAGCTTCATCCCATTTCCAAAGTTCTTGTCGAGATTCTTAAGTCATCTCGGCATTGCTCCTATTTAATTATCACCCAATTTATACACATATCTTGTCTCTTTGGGGCTCATGGCCCTAGAGTCGAGAATTCCTTCTCTGAGTGCTGAAGTTGTTAACTATTTAGCATGCCTTGTCAAACTCAGTAATTTGAATGGCCGGACTTTTCAGACTAATCCCCTCAAAAAGTTGGTTTCAGGAGGAATAAACAGATTTAAGGATTGGGAAACACAGTTCTTCTATGTTAAATGCTTTCCAAATATTAGTGGAACCTTTTCTTCTCCCCGTAAATAGACCATTGCCATTATTTCAATTAACTTGTTTTCTTTTGCTGAATAATGTTTCTTATTAGGCCCTACTCTAAGGATCTTGATGAAGAAGGTAGGAGAATAGTAAGTTGACGACTGCTGCTTCAAACCATATTAGGAATAGACTTATATTGCTGATTCCAAGCAACCTCTAGAAACATTTCCTTGTATTAGATGGCTAGAAGATTCTTGGATAATCTCCTCTTGTCCAAAACACTTTGAAAAGCAAAACTTCTTAGCTTTGGGTGACCCCAAATTTTTAAATCCTTGTCCCCAATTTGCCCAGTTCTACCCAGTAAACCTAAGTGTATTGTATGTAACTTGCTGTCATGTTATTCTATAAATTGTTTTGCTAATCTATGCCATTTGGTTTCAACAGCTTCTCCTCTAACTGAATTAATTATAAATGATCCACCCCTTAATCTTTGGAATCTGATGCTCTGGCTCTGACACAAGCAATTGCCAGGTCTCGAATGATTGCAAAAAGGAAACTAAGTGGAGTAACTGCCGTGCGACCCACTACCGAGAAAGCCAAGACAACTGATATCCAATCTTCTCTTACCCAAAAGAGGGTAAATTTGTTGGTGTTTACAAGGCTTTAGAGGGTCCTATCTCTGATCCCACCTCTTCTGTAGATAACTTCCTTTTATAACTGGTGATCAAACTAAAATGGTTCCTTTAAAGGACGACTTTGTATCTCATATTGTTATATCTGATTCTCCCAGCATTATTGATCAAATGTTAATTCCTTCCCTATATTTGAATCCCTCAAGACCCTTGTCACTAGTGCCTCATATTGAATTTGAATGTTATGTAGTTGATTATTCACTCTTCATCATTTTTTGTTGTTCATCCACCCACCGATGTACCGAATTCATCGAGTCATTGTCAATCTCTTATCGAACAACAACTTATGGTTTATTCCATACTGCTTGATTTTCCTATTACTATTTTTTATACCGAATCCTGACTCATGTCTTAATTTTCCTCTTAGATCATCAAAAGCTTGTACCCTCTTCAAGAAGTTGTTTCTAAGTCCTCTACTGAAACATCAAATCTTAGGGATGATGTCTTGACTTTAAATAATCAGATCACTACCCAGACTACTGCCAAAGATAACGCAGTGAGGGTACAAGAAAGGTTGAGTGCTTCTCTTACTCAGGCGGAGTTTATAATTTTCGATGAGAGGAAAGCTAAATAGATTTTAGCTAATGAAGTTTTGGCTTTGAAAATAACTTTGCAAGAGTCCGAGGATGAAAAAGCCTAGGTTAATGCAAGACATGTTTCACTTAAGAAGGAGTGTGCTTCTCCTAAAAATAGGTTAGAGAAGAAAAAATATTCTTTATCCAAATCAATCAACACTATTTCAAAGGCTAAGCAAAATGTGTATCAGTTTCCGAGCACTTCTCTTAATGAAATTTTGTAAATTCTTATGAGGATGTGCTCATAATAACCTACTTCGATAACATAGAAAAGTGCCCAAGTTTAAGTTTTCCTTCTCTTGACCCTGTGCTAATCAAAAGATTTATGGCTAAGACTAAAGAAATGGAGCAAGGAATTGAGGTTCCTGATAGAGAGGAAATTAATGCCACCTAGCTCCTAAGTTTTGAAGTTCCTCCCATGGAAGATGATTCTAACTCAAATGAGGAGGAAGACAAAGAGGGCGACGAAGCCATCGTTGATGAAGATGACAAACAATGATAATGATGATGATAACCATAATAATAGCGACAAAGGTTAGGGTTCTAGAAATAATGAGTGTGACCAGGATGACACTCTTTGTAGGGATGGTGGCAACGCTTCTAAGGCTGCAAGTGATAAGGATGGATCAAGAATGTTAATCCCGATCCTATTGTTCATAAAGTGGTTCAAACTAAACTTCCTAACCTATCTGATTCTTAAGAAAGAGGTGCTGATTTTTGTGTCGAATAAAAAGAGAGGAAGAAAACTTTACAGACCTCAATTCTAGTTTCTCAGGTATGGAATTCTTTATCAAAAAAGCTCTTATTTTCAAGATAACACTAGCTAAGAAAACCATACACCTTTTTAAGGCAAAGCTTGAAAAGAAAAAGGTGGAAATAAATGGCCTATATAGGGAGTTAGATAAACAGCTAAAAGTACACAACGCTCAATCTGATAAGTACTATAAGCTTAATAAAAACACTGCAGTATTAACGTCTTCTAAGATCAAGAAGCGGCCCGTCGACTAAAAAGGGCACATATTTGTTATGACAAGCTTTTGAAAGAGAAAAAGAATCGATGACTCTCTTTTGGATGTTAATCGAAGACAGTTATATCTTGGTAGAATTTTTGTATAAAGCTTATTATAAACATCCAACTGTGGATTACTCATACTTGGGTGATTTCAGTGGGGGCTTGCTTAGATACCTACATAAGAGATGCTTTAACGAACACGGTCTCTTCCCCACCCAAGGGCTTGTTGGAACTTACTATGTGTCTACTCAATTCCTTGCACATTACCTCCAGAAAAAATCAAATATTATAAGGACAAGTTCACTTCTAAGATATTTAAAAGATCAATCCTGTAGAACCGAAAGAAAATTTGTAATCATGTAATTATTTTGATTTATGGATATTTTGGATTAATCATTTCATACTTAGTTTTATTTTACTACGTTATTACAGAGTAAACATCTCTCAAGTAGTCCTATTACTAGGGATTACTTAGGAAAATTTTTCATGTTAAGAAGGGATAACTTAGAGAAGTCCTCGCTCTTGAAATCCTCAAGATTGGCTTGATATTGCTTTCTTAGAGATCTACAAAAGCTTTACGTGTAACTTCCCTTGCTTCACTTTGATTATTTAGGCAAGGAAAAGGAAAAGCTTCTTAAGGAAATTCGAAAATGTCCTACAAAATTAATTTGTGGTCGTAATAGTCCCCAATTAGTGAGTGAGATTATAGCAAATGCCCTCCAGTTGTTACCCTAGAAGGATTTAACGTCACTTTTGAATCAACAATTACTCTTTCGACTAGCTCTTTAGAAAAATTTAAAAATCTATCTCTAGACTCTCAGTGTGATAGGGCAAAGAGAGAACTTAATTATAACAATAATGTTGTACCATCCGTCTTATTTCCTCTTGAGTCGTAACCCCTACTATTTGTAATAAAAGAAATTTGTTCTTTGGGTATTAATATTTTTTCATTTGTTTGAATAGGACACACGGTTAGCAACTACGTTACTCTTGTCCGATCCTTCATCTGGTTTTACTAGTTATAGGGGTTGATTGATTGTTGATCTTGAAAATTGGAGCTTATCTAAAGTTCCTTTGTGTACCAAACTCCAAGGCAATACTCAAGCGCTGAAATGGCATAGGAAATTTTTGCTTTAAAAGGTGATCACAAGAGGCCTTAAAGTTCAAATTACTAGCCTCAAAGCGGACATTAAGAAGAAAGATGAGATGGTTTCTCCATTGAAACGCCAAATTAAATCAAGTCCTTAAGATTTACCAACAGGCATGTGATTTGGAAATAAAACTGAATGATAGTCAAGCATAGTGTAAATCTTTGGAATTTATCATGGGAGGTGATATTCCGAATATTAATTTACCGATTTCTCCAATCACCCCGATTTTTGGGAAAACTACAAGGGCTTGTTCCTTAGCCATTCAAAAATTGTCCGATAAAATAAACCCTCCCGCGGGTTTGGAAGAAAAAGTTATGGGCGAATGGTGTAGAAAAGTCAAAATTTGAAGCAATGAGATATTTCGATAATCAACAGAAAGAAAGATACTCACAACATATCAATGAGTACAAGGCTAAAATTCAAAAACTTAAACATAAAATATATCTTCTTCAAAAACATATTGCTGAATTGGAAAAAAAGAATAAGGCCCTTAGAGGTGCAAATAACGCTTTTAATCGTGCTCTGAAGACTTGTATCAAGTATATCAATGATGCTTGTAAGATTAGGAAGAAAGAAATGAAATTATAAAAAACTTTTTATATAGCAATACACCATTGTTGATCCCTTAACTTATAAGAATCTAGATAAGATTGAATAAGACCTTTAAGGCGCACACTTAATGTATTGTATAATATACTTTGTAAACAATTTTGCAGATTATGTAAATATCACCTGGCTTGTAGCCCTTAGCTGTACTTGTACCATTGTTTCTGAATCCGCTTCTTGATAACTTCGGCTACGGTTTTTAATTTTTGTTGAATCATTTGGTCTTCCTTATCAATCTTATATTCCTGCAAAGTACAAAGTAGATAACATTTCTTGTCAATAATTTGAAATTTATGTAAGAATATGTTTAGTAGTTTGTCCATATTATTAGAGATAGCATTAGAATTCCTGATAATAGAATTCTAGAAATCTAAATCTACGAATAATGGAAATTAATAGATCCTTATATAAAGATATTAAGTGATGAGAAATCCATAGTTGGGAACGATTAAATACTAGAAGTTGTTGTCTGACAATAATAGAAGTCCTGAGATGCAATTTTGGTAATGATGAGAGAAGGCCAGAGATTCGACTCTAGTTATATTAATAGAAAACTAGAAATCTAATTAAGGAATTAATAATAAAGGGCCAATATGACATCCCTTATTTGGAGGCCCAAAGCTAAGTGATACATATGCTACAGTCATCCATAGTATTAACTTTCGGTGACCAAAACGGTAATGTTAAGGGTATTCATAATATCAGAAGCATATGAATATGAAACAAAATCACCGATTTCACAAAATAACCTTTCTGATTACATTTCACAAAAAATGTTTCAAATTTTATTACAAAATGCCATAATTTTTTCCTAGGTAAAGATCAAATATAATTACTACAAAATACGCTAACAGCGACATATGAAGATGGCCCCTTGGATGACCAAGTACTATATAGACATAATTGTCATAAATACAACACAACAGAATCAAACAAAATAAAACAACAACTCCTAAATAGCTATCTATCAGCCACTTGCTCATCTTTGAAGGCTTTATTCATCAACCTACTAAAACAAGTAAACGTTAACGCCAACCTACTCAAATCAATTTTAAACACCCGAGAGTTTAAAGGGAAAAACACAAACTTAAAGTCAGACATAAAGCCTGGAATGAATAATACTATACATCTCGGTTATTTGATATTAAGTGAGACCATACCATTTAGCAAAATGGGTTTCCCATCAGTAATATCCTTTTATAGCATATCTTTTGCAAACCTTTATCCTGCAACCAAAATTGGTTAAAACTGTTAAGCATGATTATGTAAACATACGTATCTGGTAACAAATGAACTGTCTATCCGAGCACTATAATTTTGTTTGGCTAACCACTAACCTTTGGCTGACTCGGGCCTACCAGAAAATATAATCAAAATAATCTAACACCTGTTAGGCACTCCTCTTATGGATGGTATATCCTTAACTATCTATTAAACACTCCTCTTTTGGACGGTCTGTCCCTAACTTAACATTTACGAAGGTCACCTGATCCAAATAGTATTGCGGGCTCACCAAAACCTATCTGTATTGTTACCTGGAGGTTTGACCAAGCCACTAGGCGCTCGAAATTTACACACCATTCGGCACAACTAGAGCGTTTGGCATTCGATAGACCGTACGACTTTAAGAGCCGTTCGGTATTGTATATCGTTCGGCATTAAGGGCTATTCGGTATCTCTGGATGTTCGGCATTGAGGGTCGTTCGACATGGCAGAGTCGTTCCGCATTTCACACTGCTCAGCATCCAAACCTCATTCGGCACTCAATCCCGTTCGGCATAAGCCCGTTCGGCATCCAGGGATGTTCAGTGCCCAAACCTCGTTCGGCACTCAACCCTATTCAGCGTCCAGACCTCGTTCGACATCTAAGGATGTTCGATATATGCCGTTCGGTATTTATGGAATGGCACACATGAGTTGCTTGTTTTGGGCCATGGTATCTTACTGCTAGGCCCACTAGAGAAGTCCAACCCATCTTCTTCTATAAATAGAGAGGCAGAGGCACAGTGAAAGGGAACTTTTTTCGAGAACACCGGGGAAACTCTGCCGCATTCAAGACTCATTCAAGAATTATCTTTTTTGCTTAGAAATTGTATTCAAGTAATTAGTGTACGGATTGTATCTGTAATCGATTAGTGAGGCAAGCAATAAAGATTAACCTCAAAGTGGACGTAGGCAATTAAGCCGAACCACTATAAATCTGGTGTTCGTATTTTCTACATTTAAATTTGCGTACTGTTATCTGTTTACCTTTGCTTTCTTCATTAATCTCTCTACACAATCTCTCACAAGGGTGTTAGTGACCAATTCTGGTGCTAACATTTTGGTGCTTTCACTGAGAACGAATTCTCAGACCACCAGGATCTTCTTTGTAGCTACTGGATTGAATAAATCCCCCGAAGGAGATCAAAATCATTAACAAGACATCTGTTGATTCTACTCACAGTTATAACCGATAACTCTACCATGGGGAGACCACGAAATAGATCGGCCTCTCACAACGCAGATGTTCACGAAACTACTAGCGTGAAACAAGTTGGACCTAGCAACCAGCAAGCAATTCAAGGCGCAGGGCCCTCCACCCAAAATCAAGCGGAAGTCGTTTCCCAAACGGAGTTCAACGACTTGATAACAGAACTCAAGGAAAGTAGAAGGCAACTTGCTGAGCAGATTCAAGCCAACACAAATCTCATGACTCAGCTTGCCCAGCAGCAACATCAGAATGCTGGGAGTAGTCCTACTCCTTATTCTTCCTCTGATAGCTCGACCTCAGCTGAGGAACCTTCTAGGCGTAGACGCCGTAAGACAGAGGCTGCATAGGCAAGTGCCACTGATGGATCCATCAGGGATCAGGCACGTAAGAGACCGGACGTCCAGCTCACCAAGACCCAAATCGAGCTGGCCTTCAGGACGCACATTTGGCCGACCGCCAGTAGGCGGGACATCAACCCGCACGGTCCCGTCGAACGGAACCAAACCTTCCATCCTCCATACAAACTCCAGACTTATCAGCCATGGTCAGGAAGTTAATGAGAGAAAACCAAGGCCTGACCAACGAAGACGTGGGAGTGTCCAGGAGTCATACTCCCTTTACAGACATTATTCTACAAGCATAGTATCCCATGAAATTCAGTATGCCGACTATCCCAGCCTACGAAGGGAAAACTGACCCTAGGCAATACGTGATGAGGTACGAATGGATGATGGATTCCGCAAGGGCGAATGACGCGACTAAGTGTAGGTGCTTCCTAATCACTTTGTTCGAAATCGCCACTATGTGGTTTACTCGACTTCCTCCTCGATCTATATCCAGTTTCGATGAGTTGGCGATGAAATTTGTTGAACAGTTTAGGATACATGCAACTCGTCCAAAGGACGTAATGCCCTTATCAAGCATGATCCAGGCTCCGGGAGAGTCTTTGAAAGCATACTTACAGAGGTTCCATGTTGCCGCCACTGAAGTTAGCAACTCTAACAACCACATAATCTTGATGGCGTGATGCGAGGTGTAGATCCAGACTCGGAGTTTGGAGATTGATTGGCGGAAAAGCCCCCAACTACGTTGGAACGATTCTATTCCAAAGCTCACCAGTTCATATGGAGGGAGGAAGCTCGATGGACGAGACGAGATAAGGCATCAGGCCTATTTAGGAAAATGTGAATAGTAACATCGCCGTGAAACAATCCGACGACGGTACGGGAAAAGTTCAAGTTAACGTCCAGAACAAGCTTGGGCAATCTAAAGGATTCGAAGGTGGAAATCCCGAAAAGAAAAAAGAAATAGGGAGATGGAAGTCGAGGATTCCGACCTACAACGAATACACCCCCCTGAATACTTCTCTTGAAAACATTTATCTATCTACCTGTAACACCTTTGAATACAGAAAGCCGCACCCAAATGAGTCCACTAAAGAACAGAAACGGACAGGGAAGTACTGTCATTTCCATGAGACCCATGGGCACAATACTGAGAAGTGTAGACACCTCCATGATGCCATAAAAAGGTTGATCAGGCAAAAAAAGCTGCAGGAGTTTGTTAAGAACCCACCGGAGGGTAGGCAAGGAATGACAGACCCTAGACGTGGGCCGGCTCCACGCCACCCAGAGGAACCTGCCCGGACCGTAGGTAGGTTGACAATTAACACTATAGTCATAGGTCCTCATCCTGCAGACAAGAATTGGAAGGAGATGGAATGATATGCTACCTCCATGAGGCATGCGAATTATGAATGTTGCTCGAATGAGGAAGATGGAACCCCCGCAAAACAACAGCGCATGATGACAGACGGTATAGTGTTTAGGAGTCGGGATGCAGACAAGGTGGAGGCTCCTACTATCGACCCGATGGTTATATCTGCAACTATCGGGCCAGCTTACGTAAAAAGAATTTTGATTGATTGTGGAAGTTCTATAAACATCATCTTCAAGAAGGCTTATGACCAAATGAAGATGGAGAGAAAAGATTTGAAACCATGCAAAGCCCATATCCACGGCTTTAATGGTGCTGCAAGCAACGCAATAAGGTAAATTGAGTTACCAGTTGAACTGGGGGAAGGTGAGTTTAGGAGAGTGCGAGTCCTACCGTTCATAGTGATGGATGTTGACTCTCCATACAATGCATATCTGGGTCGTCCCGCCCTAGCCGGAGTTTAGGGCAGCCTTGGCTCCTTGGTTTTTAAAGTTAAAATTTTCGACTAACAAGGGAGTTGGAGTGGTACATGGAGATCAGGCGACCGGTCGTGCATGTTATGTGGCAGAGCTGAGAGAAGCTTAGCGGAGAGAAAAAGGAAAGGTTGCGGACGGCACCGTCCGCATCCTAAATACTTATGATTGACAAGTAGTGACCGAGCCCTGGCTTGGGCAACATTCTCGGATCCTTAGAGATACAGATCCGAGAGATGATGATGGGGAACCCAGGGAAACGAATGCAGCACTGGCTGGGCTAACGATCAACATTCCAGACATTCGGAATGACCCATCGCGAGTCCTTAAAATTGGATCACAACTCGACCCTTCAGTGGTCGAGGACCTTACTGATTTCCTCCGAGCGAATCTGGATGTTTTCACTTGGATACACTCTGATATGTGTGGGATTTCTCCCACTATTGCGAGTCATTTGTTGAACATAGACCCAAATTACGTTCCAGTGAAACATAAAAGGAGAGGCATGGACCTGGAGAGGTCCGCTGCCTTCAAAGAGGAGGTGGACAAACTCAAAGCTAATTGGTTCGTCCGCGACGCCCTCTACCCCGAATGGGTATCTAACCCAGTGATGGTGAGAAAAGCAAATGGGAAGAGGAGAACTTGTGTTAATTACTCTGATCTGAATAAAGCATGCCCGAAGGATAGTTTCCCTTTACTAAGGATCAACCAGCTCGTCGACTCTACCGCCGGACACGAATTACTGTCATTTATGGATGCATATTCGGGATATAATCAGATCCCGATGTACATTCCAGACCAAGAATACACCTGCTTTGTCACAGATGTGGGACTATATTGCTATGTAGTAATGCCTTTTGGATTGAAAAATGCGGAAGCAACTTATCAGCGTCTGGTGAAACGAATGTTTAAAGACCAGATTGGTAGAACGATGGAAGTCTATGTGGATGATATGCTCGTGAAGTCACAGCAGTCAAACGACCACATGTGAGACTTAGCAGAGATGTTTGATATACTCAGGCATTACGTGATGAAGATCAACCCATTAAATGTTCTTTTGGCCTTGCATCATGGAGGTTCTTAGGTTTCATTGTGAATGCACGTGGAATTGAAGCTAACCCAAAAAAAATTCTGGCTATTCGGGACATACAAGTGCCCAGAACTATAAAGCAAGTGCAAAGCTTGGACGGAAAGGTGGCCGCGCTGAGTCGATTCATATCCAGAGCTACGGATAAGTGCATTCCTTTCTTTGACGTGATAAAGAAAGGAAAGAGGAATTTCGAGTGGACATCTGACGAGGAAGCATTCCGAGCTCTGGTTAGACGTCTAAAAAGTCCTTTGGTGCTATCAAAACCAATTGAACATGAAATGCTGCATGTATACTTGGCAGTATATGCGGCTCTGGTTCGTGAGGAGGACCAAGTCCAAAAGCCAGTATATTATGTAAGTAAACATTTGACCGGGGCAGAAAGAAATTATCCCAGAATTGAGAAACTGGCTTATTGCTTGGTGATTGCATCACGCAAGCTTCGCCCATACTTCCAGGCACACTCGATCAGCATTTACACCGATCAACCCTTGCGACAGGTACTCCAACGACAGGAAACTTCTGGAAGGATGTTAAAATGGAATATCAAGTTGAGTCAGTTCGATATTACTTACCTACCTTTAAGGGCCATACATGGGCAAGCACTAGCTGACTTCATTGCTGATTCACTGTGTCAAACGAATCAAACGACCACAATGTCATACCTCTCATTCGATGGAAGATGTACACCGATGGGGCATCTAAGACCGTTGTTCGGGGGTTGGCATAGTGCTTGTAACTTTGAGAACCGATCAGTTTGCTACGCTTTGAATCTCGAATTCACAGCAACGAATAACGAAGCCGAGTATGAAGCATTGATTGCCGGCTTAAGACTCATCAAAGAACTGGGAGTAAGATCGGTTGAAATATTTTGCGACTCGCAACTGGTGGTGTACCACGTGCAGGGAGACTACCAAGTAAGGAGGCACAGACTTACCCCGTATTTGGTATGAGTTCAGGAGCTGCTAGCGAATCTCGAGTATTATGATATTTCACATGTCCCACATGATCAAAACAAAGAAGCCGATTCATTGGCAAAATTTGCAAGCACTGGCGATGCACAACAGATGAGATTGTTTCCCATTGAAACCTTACATGTTCCGTGCATAAATATGATGGAGGTAGATTTCATGTTAGAAACAGAAATCGAGCAGGAGTTATGGATGACCCCATTCAAGCAGTACTTGTTACACGGGGTCGTGCCCGAAAGAAGAAGCGAAAGATGACAAGTCATTCGTAAGGCTTCGCGTTATGTAATGCAAGATGGGGTAATGTATCGGAGGGGATTCTCGACCCCCTTACTCCGGTGCATCGCCCATGATGAGATAAGACGGGTCCTGAAGGAAGTCCATGAAGGTGAATGTGGCGACCATACCGGAGGGAAGACGTTGGCAAAGAAAATACTCCCCTATGGATACTATTGGCCAACTATGAATCGGGATGCCACAGACTATGTGAGAAGATGTGACAAATGTCAGAAATATGCGAAAATCCCGAAAGCTCCGTCGACAGAACTCACACAAATGGTTAGTCCCTGGCTATTTGGGATGTGGGAGATCGACATAGTCGGTTCCTTACCCCTATCCAAAGGGGTGCGAAATACGCGATAGTTGCGGTCGATTACTTTACCAAGTGGGTAGAAGCAGAGCCTTTGGCCACTATCACCACCAAGAAGTCATTAATTTCGTTGTACGAAATATTATATGCCGCTTTGGCCTTCCACGAACCATCGTTACAGACAACGGAACTCAGTTTGAAAGCAAAGAGTTCAAGGAGTTTTGCCAAAAATATGGTATGAAGAAAAATTTTGCAGCAGTTGCTCACCCAAAATCCAATGGACAAGTGGAAGCCGTAAACAAAATAATCAAATCCATATTGAAAAAACATTTGGAAAAAGCTAGAGGCAAGTGGGTAGAGGAGCTTGCAGTAGCGTTTTGGGCTTACAAAACCACCCATAAGTCCACGACTGGCCATACTCCATTCGCATTGGCATACGACATGGAAGTTATCATACCCATAGAAATTGAAGTTCCATCACATCGGGTAACTTATTATGACCATAAGTCAAATCAAGATCTTTTACTAGAATCATTGGACTTCATTGATGAAAAGCATGAAGAAGCTAATTTGAGAGTGGCCGCATACAGGCATCGAGTCGCTCGATATTATAATGGAAAAGTCCGACCGAGAATCTTTGGTGTGGAATATCTCGTTTTGAAATGAGTTTTCCTAGTTCCATCACATATAAGCCCCGTATGGGAAGGTCCATACGTCATTGAACAGAAGCTTGGAGAAGGAACTTTAAAGCTAGCGACCGTTGATGGTGCGACACTCCCTCGAGCATGGAATAGCGAGCGTTTGCGGCATTATTACACTTAGTTTGTTTCTTTCATACTTTAGTTACATTTATTTCCCGCAAGTTTTTATTCCTAGTTTATGGCATGTAATAAGACAATGTAGCTTGTTTGCATTAATAAAGGCTTGAAGCCATTTTCTCTATGAATTGTCGATGTTTCTGTGTATGATAACGCTGTGACAAATAATTAAGAAATACACTATTCTGCTTGACGTACGAACGCGCTCGAGCACTCAAAATCTCCAAGTCCCCGGAGTGTGGACTGGAGTACTCTGAGTCCCCGGAGTGCGGACCAGAGTATAAACGACTCAAAATCTTCAAGTCCCTAGAGTGCGGACTGGAGTACTCTAAGTCCCCAGAGCGCAGACCAGAGTATAAACGACTCAAAATCTATAAGTCCCTGGAGTGCGAACTGGAGTACTCTAAGTCCCCGAAGCACGGACCAGACTATAAACGACTCAAAATCTCCAAGTCCTCGGAGTGCGGACTGGAGTACTCTGACTCCCCAGAGTGCGGACCAGAGTACAAACGACTCAAAATCTCTAATTCCCCGAAGTGCGGACTGGAGTACCCTGAGTCCCCGGAGTGCGGACCAGAGTATAAATGACTCATAATCTCCAAGTCTCCGGAGTGTGTGCTGGAGTACTCTGAGTCCTCGGAGTGTGGACCAGAGTATAAACGACTCAAAATCTCCAAGTGCCCGGAGTATGGGCTGGAGTACTCTAAGTCCCTGGACTGCGGACCAGAGTATAAACGACTCAAAATCTCCAAGTCCCTGGAGTGCGGGCTGGAGTACTCTGACTCCCCAAAGTGTGGACTAGATTATAAACGACTCAAATTCTTCGAGTCCCCGGAGTGCGAGCTGGAGTACTCTGACTCCCCGGAGTAGGAATAGAGTATAAATGACTCAAAATCTCCGAGTCTCCGGAGTGCGGGATGGAGTACTCTGACTCCCCGGAGTGCGGACCAGAGTATAAATTACTTAAAAAATCTAGGTCCTTGCAGCGTGGACTAGAATACTCTAAGTCTCCAGATCATGAAATAGAGAATGAGCGATTTAAATACCTAAGTCCCCTGAGGGAGAACTGAACACAAATGACTTAAAAGTCATTGGACCCTTAGTGTGTAGACCGGAAAATATTCTAAGTACCCAGAGCATGGAATAAAAGGATGTGCAATGCCACAAAATTATCAACTTATATGAAGACAAATCGAGAAGTTTATGTTATTTACAACAGCTTGGATTTCAATCAAAATCACGCAGAAGACTGAACGATAAGAGTCTTTTGAAAGACAAAAGAACTAAGTTTTATTCATCAGAAATAAGTTCCTTCTACAACTCCTCCAAAATTCAGAGTCAAAAGTTTATTTACATGAACTACGAAGGTAAATAAAAACAATTACATAATCTAAACTAGCTCTTGATGAACGAGAGCAACGACTACTTCTTCGACTTCTTCGACCTTTTTCCAGATGACTCCTCTCCCGTGCGCTTTCCCTTGATAACTTTCTTTGACGGGGGAGTGACAGCTGAAGAAGTACGAGGAACTTCCATGGTCATGGACCCGCCTGGTAGGATGAGCTTCAACGGCTTATTCATAGGAACGTCCAGGTCCACAGCTTGAGGCTCGATTTTGATCTCGACTGTCTGTTTCTTCTCCTTTTCAAGCTGCTCCTTCATGCTCAGTTTAGATGTGTGTTCATAGGCACCCGTAATTTCAATTTCATAACTTCCATCAATGGGAGAGGAAGTCTCGGATCTCATCAAGCGCTCCGATCACCTGAGCATCTAGAGCGGGAGCCTCTCCTACGTGAGTGGCCTCACTTGTCTTTTCCTTTATCTCCTTGGCGACATCGCTCCTCGGAGTGCGCTCAGGATCAGAACGGCCTAAACAAAATTACGAAAAACAAGCATTAGAATACGATAGCTTCTGGTGAAAAATGACGACTCTTGGAATGTTAAAGTGAAAGAGTCATCTACCAGGTTCCGGCTGTCTCTCAGCCGTCAAAGGGGTCTCACCCTCTAGAATAGGAGACAAAATGCGAACGCCAAGGCTGGTGTCCTTCGGGTCCTAAACAATGTGCTG
This sequence comes from Allium cepa, assembly GCA_030765085.1. NCBI lineage: Eukaryota > Viridiplantae > Streptophyta > Magnoliopsida > Asparagales > Amaryllidaceae > Allium > Allium cepa. The sequence continues at coordinate 184,351,475 of CM060940.1, forward strand.
CTCAAAGGGATCAAGTATCGGCCGATCGACTGGCTGAGTAGGCGCATGAGCTTGAGACTCGATCCCGGATGAACCGACAATAACCTCTTTCCCTTTCGTTGAGGGGGAGCCTTTGTAGTAAAGAGCTTTTGCCGCTGACAGGTCCGAAGGTTCGTTTCCCTTAAGAAATTCTTTTATCAAAGCTCCTTCATTAACCTCCTCAGAACCATGTTCGGCCTTCCTGATTTCTATTAAGGTCTCCCATGCCTCGGTTAAAGATTCGAGATAGCCCTCGCCTAGAAAAGTTAATCTCGGTGCATGAGAACGTGGGTATTGAATTCTGTAATTAGCGGGTCGAACATGCTCTTGACCTCTTCCCTACCTTCTTCTTTAGCCGCCTCAAGATGGGAGTCGATCTCCGCAGACGCTATCTTTTTGCTCTCTTCGCGGGTTTTATTCTTTAGCACCTCAATTTTAGAAAGCTCATCCTCAAGTTTCACCTTTAGGAGTCGCATAGCAACGATCTCGTCGCAATACCGTTACGACTATTCTTGGGTAGCGATCTTCTCCTCCTTCTCTTTGCGGAGTTTCTCCTCAAGTTCTTTGACTTGAAAGCTGAATGCATCCCTCTCTTTTTGCACCGAGTCTTTTTACAAAGATAAGGCCCCACAGCGTTGGATCGCCTCATCGATTTCTTTTTTGTGTGTTGATTACAAACGAATAACAGCTTCGGCGGTATCTTTGGCGCTCTGTTGGGCTGCTTCAAGCTGAGATTTGTAAGATACAAGCTCTTCGTCCTGAGACTTGATAATGTCTTTGTCATGGATAGCCTCAAGCTTCAGGTGATCAATCTCATGTTAGCGCTCTATGGAGACTTCTGACACTTTCTCAGCAAGATGAATGAATGTGTCATGTTGAACATAGATGTCGTTGGTGCAGGCGATAGCACTCTGCTTGACATGTCCTGGAATAGGATGAATCGTCGGGAGATATTTCAGGCCATCAAAGCAGATTTTTAGGAATTTAGCCTTGAGCTCGTTCAGCCTCTCCGATACTGTTGGATCTGTTGCGGGAACAAGAGGAGATGGCTTTGAGAGTTCAGTTCTCTTGTAAGAATCCCGGGATTATCGTGTGGTTGAAGAATCGGAGTGTTGATCGCGAGGAACATCTGATTGCGACCCCTTATGGCCGTGCTTATCTTTGCCTTTCCCCGAGTGAGAAGGGGGATTATGATGGTATTTGGCCTGATAATAAGACTTCTTCCGAGATGATGAATCTCGGGAATGATAATCCCTATCGCCATCGTCGTCCCTATCTCGGCGTCTTTCGGAACCTGATCCCGTCCTGATCGATGGAAAATCGATGAACCGCGAAGGCGGTCAAGTCCATGTGTGCGCCCCATGTCACCTGCACAGATTTTAAGTAACGACGAGTTAGTAAAAGGTAAGGTGATGTCAAAAAGTTCAAGTGCAAAGTGGAGTGCGTGCGTTTGTGTGTGTCCTGGTGTTTCCTCCCGACATACCAGTTTCTTTACTAATAGGAGTTTATTCGCCTCGCTTTTGGGCTTGAGCGTTGGAATCTCCTCTCACGGGCGAGTGTAGCTTAAGGGCCTCGGGATCGTTGAAACCATAGTTGAGCAGATCTTCAGGTATGGTAAGGTTCGACGGACCTTTTAGAGAACTTTCCAAGTGCTGTGGGGAAGCTTCTTTCTCCGTTGGAATAAGGGTAACTTTAGAGGTTCCGCCCACTTTCTCCTTCCTCAGCTTATACGTTAGTTTCTTCTTCCTCTTCGAATAGGAAGACGATGTTCCAATGTTGTGAACTTCAACTACTGGATCCCGAGGTGGACTAACAGTTTTGCTTTGTACTTCAGGAGTTTCGGTTTCCTTAATCTCCCCCTCTTCTAGTATGTCAGGGGCGTTACGTGTCGAAGACTCGACCTGATTTTTCCCTTTGCCAGCAGTAAGCCTGGGAATGGTAATGCCCTGAGGGAGGCTTATTCGTCGACCTTCCGCCAACCGCCCAAACCTTGAAAACGACTCATTTGAAATGAGAGTTCTGATGTCCCGTTCTTCGACGGGAATTGCTCGAATAGCCTCGACGGCTTCAGAATATCCGGGTTCCTCAGGACGTGGGTTAATGCCTGAAAAGATGGAGAAGAGTTAGAAAAGATACAGCTTCGACCAAGCATAAGTACCGGTCTGGAGAGAAGACTTACTTCCTTCCACCCATCTCCTCACGAAACCAAGAGGGCAACGCATATAAAACCATTCCTGTTTGTATATGGCAAACTTGGTCCATGCCCCAGTTAAGAGTTGACATTTGTTGTGTGGCTCGAGAAACATGAAAGAGGGGTTATCCCTCCATTTCTTGATGCAATATATATATCTGATATCGCCCGAGGTTGGAAGCCTGGAAAGGACACTTATGAAGAGATTGCAGGACCCGTAGATGAATGCTGGCTGTTCGGGTGCAGTTGCGATGGGGCAATGTCGATATACTGCAGCACATCTAGAAGAAATGAGTTGAACGGTGGCACACTACCAACCCAGTACATGAATTTATTACAAGCTGTGTATCCGACTGGGGGCAAGTGCGGACGATTGTGCCTCGATGGAACTAGCACGTCGTCAAAGTGGATTCTGTGGGTATAGCATATCCGATGGAGCGTACTTTCATTAATCTTCGAAGCCTGTGAATCGATTGGGTTGTCCAAGAGAATTGCTGCCTCCAGAGCGTCAGGAGCCAAGTTATGAGCAGGGGAAGTTGACGGATTTGAAATGTCTGCGATTTCTTATCAAGAGGATGGCCCAGGTCTGTCTGAGATCGTAGCAGAGCTAGATTTCCTAGACATCTCTAATAAGGTTTGAATCTAGCAGAGCACCTGTTTGAACTATACTTGAAAAATAATCGACGTTAGACTTAACAATATAAGTATTCCCCCCGCATGGTGTGTGAACTAGTGCGATCATTCAAATGTAAGTGCTGAGAAGTTAAAAGTCGCAGAGTTGGTGATATAAAGTTGAACTTCGAACTGTTGCCCTCGAGGACCGTCATCACTGATCGTCTACTAAAGCCTACCCTATGATGCTCTCGATTTTGGACTCGGACATTGGCACTATATGCTAAAGGCAATTATCCGTTTTTTATCGATTTAAGTTCAGGCTTTTGATTATCAAAACTAGGGAGTTTTCAGTTCAGAGTAGTTCGATATGCGGGTTTGCTTAAGTCCTTGTCCTTGTTTTTTGTCATGTGATTAGGCATGGGGAATAAGTCAATTTGACGAGGCTTATGTTCGAGTTGGAATGGTTTCGACTGTTGTTATCTATTCACTAAAAAGTCAAGGCTGAGCGACACTTGAAACACACGGCCTAAATGACGTTCGGCCAAAGTGTCGTTCGGCCTAAGTGTTGTTCAGCCTAAATGTAAAGTCGATCGACCTAAGTATCACACTTCCAATGCTTCCTCTTCGCCGATCGGCACAAGACAAATCATGCCAAACCATGCTTGTGCCGAGCCGTACCGCTCGGCATTTTGCCCTTAATGTTATTTTCCCCTTTCCCTCCATCTCTCCCGACCGGCATGTTCGAGTCTTTCGGCAAGTTATGCCGAGCCATGTCGATCGGTATCCTATCCAATTCCTACTTCCTTCCTGTTTTTTCCACTCCACTGCTTGGCATGTGGTGAATCATGCCGAACCGAAGTGACGCCGAGCCCCAAGGCTCGACACTCCATCCTTAACAATAGTTTTTATCTTTTTCCTCCATCCATACCGAACTACATGGCCGAACCGTTCGGCAAGTCATACCGGGCGTGTTGTTCGGCATTCTAGCCAATTCCTGCTCCACCTCTTATCTTCCCTCCAATCTCGTTCGACATGAGAGAACCATACCGAACCACAACACATCTTCCACCAACTCGCTCATATGCTTTCCTCCGACCACTTCTTTTCTCCGCGTCATTAGCCCTAGAACATATCCTAATCGCAGTTTGATTCTTTCATCCACACAATATCTATTGGCCACGGTTCTACCAAAATTTACGAACTTGAGCCTCGCATTAAAACCTTTTAGTCAAGGGAAAGCATTTAAAAAGGGGGATCGATACCTAGTAAATGGATCGAAACTCGGTAGAATTCTGGAATTAAGGATGCAGTTTTAATTAATTCCGAGTGATTTAGGAAAGGAGTGAGGCAATGTATGATGCTAGAGGTGGGAAGGGTAGTTAAATTTTTGGAGTTTGTTAAAAAGTAAATTTCGTGAGTACAGGATAGCGGAGGTGAAAGTGAAAAAGGGAAGAAGAAGGAAGATGCCGATCTTTATAGGAGAAGAGAGGAAGTCGAAGGGACAATGACCAGAAGAACCGGTCAAGACGACCTCGTTCGGCATCGGCAGTGCCGTTCAGCATCCAGCGCGCTTGGCTTCGGCTATGCTGTTCGGCATTTGCATGTCGTTCGGCATGCATCGCCTCACCTGGTATTCAAGAGAAGATACTATCGGGGAAACTGAGCCAAGGCTCGAAGCGAAGCACGGAGGACTCATGATACAAAGTGCATCATGTTCGACCACATGATGCACTTTGGAGGGCAAGTGTTACCTGAAGGTTTGACCAGGCAACTAGGCACTCGGCATTTACACACCATTCGGCATTCTGAGCATTCGGCACAACTAGAGCGTTTGGCATTCGAGAGACCGTATGACTTTAAGAGTCGTTCGGTGTTGTATATCATTCGGCATTAAGGGGCGTTTGGCATCTTTGGACGTTCGAGATTGAGGGTCGTTTGGCATGGCAGAGTCGTTCAGCATTTCACACAGGTCAGCATCCAAACCTCCTTCGGCACTCAACCCCATTCGGCAAAAAGCCCGTTCGACATCTAGGGATGTTCTGCGCCCAGACCTCGTTCGGCACTCAACCATGTACGGCGTCCAGACCTCGTTCGGCATCTAAGGACGTTCGGCATATGCCGCTCGGTATTTATGAATCGGCACACAGGAGTTGCTTGTTTTAGGCCGAGGTAACTTACTGCTAGGCCCATCAGAGAAGTCCAACCCATCTTCGTCTATAAATAGAGAGGCAGAGGCACAGTGAAATGGACCTTTTTTCGAGAACACCGGGGAGACTCTACCGCATTCAAGACTCATTCAAGACTTATCTTTTTTGCTTAGTAATTGTATTCAAGTAATTGGTATACGGATTGTATCTGTAATCGATTAGTGAGGCAAGCAATAAAGATTAACCTCAAAGTGGACGTAGGCAATTAAGCGAAACCACTATAAATCTGGTGTTCGTATTTTCTATATTTAAATTTGCATACTGTTCTCTATTTACCTTTACTTTCTTCATTAATCTCTGTACACAAGCCCTCTTAAGGGTGTTAGTGACCAATTCTGGTGCTAACACATATATAAATATATATTTCCTTCTATGTGTAATCATAATTTTTGTCTTACCTATGACAAAGCCCTACACACTGGAATTTTGGACTAAATTAGCTAGGGCTAATAATTAATGTATAAGGCACGACCCTATACTGGTCTCATCTGGTATTCTAATATCTGAGTCATTTTACTTAGGGTAATCTTCCCTTAAGTTTCCTTGAAAGCCTTTTCATGTCAAATTGATTTCAAACCTTTAGACTAAACTTAAACAAGGAAAATATATACTCTATGCTTTACTCAAAATCACCTTGCCATGTTATATACACTTTATTCAAATCTTTGTTGATGAAAACATTTAAACCGTTGAAAGTACCACTTTGAATCCATTGAAAGTACCTCTTTCGAAACCAAGTAAACCCTTATTTATAACCTAGGCCTAAACACTTCTATCGAAACCATTCATATAAACCTTTCAAAATCATTGAAAACCCTAACATTCGAAAGCTATAAAATCTTAGACATTCTATTTTCAATACACTTAACATTTCCTTTCGAAACCATTGAAAAACCTTTCCTTTTAGACCTTTCGAAACCATTGGGGAACCACCCTTTCGATACCATTCTTTAAAACCTTTCGAAAGCATAAAACATTAATCCATTCGAAAGCCTTTGGGTTCAAGTAAAACATGTGGAGACACCTTTCCAAACCATTAAAAATCATGTCTTTCGGAACCATTTAGGTTCTACCTTCAATAGAGCAAAAGGGTCATAAAACATTTAAGTCAAAAGCACTCTTTCAAAAGCATTTTCTAAGAAAAGAAGTGATGGTGTCAAAACCAACCTTTCAAAAGCATTGGAGAAGCGGCTAAGTTTTAAAAGCAAAGTATATCCTCCGAAACCATCGACGTTGAAAGGTAGAAAAGCGGCAGCCGTAGTTTCGACGCCATTCGAAAGCGTTTACTTACAACCAAAGGCGCAACCCATTCGAAACATTTCCTTTAAAACATTTGACTTAATCGAAAGCCAACCAATTCAAAGGCATACCCTTCGAAAGCAAAGCAGGCGCGCTTTCAATTAAAAGAGAAGACATGCTTCAACCCCTTCGAAACATATAGCTTCGACCCAATGCGTTTCGCCTTAGTCCAATTCGTTACGTACCAATTACGTGATACGGGGAGCATTGGTTTCGATGGCAAGGCGGAAGTACTTGGTCGGCCGAAAGTAGCGAAACATGTAAAACTGATTTTTACTTTAAAAGGAATTTCGTTTCAACTCACCTGCCTTCTTTGTCAAAATATTATTGGTTGCTAATTTTCTTTTCTAAAAGTGCTGCCAATATCTTAGAAATAAGCAATTTAATTTATTCATAAAATATCCCTTCTCCTTTTATAAATATAAAAAACATTTATGTCCCGTACCATAAATAATTTTATATATTCATCAAAAATTTAGGAAAATTCTACAAAAATTCCAAAAAATCATTTTTAACATGTTTTCCAACATATATTAATTTCAGACCCAAAATACATTTTATCTAACCATAAATAATATTAAACCCAATTAATCAATTTCCTCACTAGAAAATTAATACAAAATCCACATTAATTTAGAAAATTATGAAAATTGAAACCCATCTCTAAAATATCATTTCTGATCTAAATCTAAAATCGCAAGGCATTTGACGTCATTAAATAGGGTTTCTATATCAAAACATATCATAGAACCTATATGAATAAGCATAAATCATCAACAAGCATATATAAACATTTCATCATTCAAAAACATGGCAAAATCATGCTAAATACTTCGGATTCATCTTAAAACCAAAAACGATAGGGAAAAAATGAGATGTAGTCATTATTCACCTTAGCTTTGAGATTAAGGAGTTGAGATTTGATCTTTAGTTAATTGCTTTTCTTTCTCTAGCTTGTCTAATGGTGGCCGACCTCAATTGTTGTTTAGATTTTGAAATGAGCGTATGAATGAATTCCTAAGGGTTTAGGGGTATAAGAATGCTCTTTTTTCAATTTTTCCCTCGCCTATTTTTCTTATCTATTTTAATTTATGTTAGCTCATTTTAGTTCATTCATTAACATGGCACGACCACCCCTATTAAGCACAAATCTCAATCCCCCTAATCCTTACATTACATTATTTTGTTTAGATTAGCTAATTAAATACCCTATATAATGTCACTAAAAATATAGGGTGTTACAATCCCCTATCCTTAAAGAATTTCGTCTTTGAAATTACGATAATGTACACAACAAATCAAACATAAAGGTAAAACAAACCGTCAAAAAAAAAACAGGATAAGCATCTCTAATCCCGCTCTTAGTCTCCCAAGTACAGTCTCTCTCATCGTCGCTCCCATTGGAATTTCACTAATCTGACTATCTTGTTTTTGACCTCTACTTATCTATCGCAATTATCTGAATTGGCATTCTAACTATAATCAAGTCCGGTTTTACTACTAAATCATTTAACACGGTTGGTGCAATAGTAGACTCCGAATCTCTAACACACTTTCTTAGATGAGAGACATGAAAAACATTATGGAATCCTGCCAAACTGCAAGGACCCAGTGATTTGTGATTATTTTAATTGCTTATTTTAATTACTTAAATTGAAACTCCTAATTTAAAAACTTTATTATATTTACTAAAATGAATAAGTTTTGTTATTTTAAGAGTATATTTTGATCTTTGTGTGAACTATAATTTCAAACCTGAATAAATAGGATATTTTCAGAAAATGTGGATTTTGGTCAATCTGGTCAAACTTTGACTTTTAAATTTAAATTTTAAACTTTTGAATTCTTGAATTTTATCCTTTATTATGAAAATATATTTAATTTCAAAAATACTACTTTTGGTTTTGTTGAAATCCGATTTGTATTGTGAAAGTTACGCTTTTTACAATATTGAGTGTAAATTGATTTATTTAATAAAATTATCGAATTTAAATTATATAAATAATATTTTTATTTGTTAAATCATGTTCTAATATATTTTATATGACATCTTAGGTGTATATTTTATTTTAGATATTTATTTTAAAGTGATGATAAAAATTTTCCAAAGTTTATTGCATTTATTTCCTAATTTTAAAGGCTAATTTCTATTTTCCTGCTATTTTCTTCATTTAAATTATATTTAGTTAAAATTTATTTATTTATTTTTGTGAATTAATCTTTATTTTATGTTATTATCTTTTTTTTAAATATTTTCCAAGTCCATATAAATTTTCTAAACTTTATTCTGTTTATTTTCATATTTTCTAGAATAGTTTTCATGTTTGTGCTATTTTCTTATTTTTATCTTATGTAATTAATAATTACTTATTTATATTTTACATTTTTGTTGCATTTTCGAATTTGAAATGAAATTATAATTATTTTTATTTATTTAAACTTATATAAAGAAAATTTAAGAAAATTTGAAAAGGTTATGACTTTTTATCTCCTAAGCCGTTTTATATTCCTACCTTTTCACATTTTCAATATTTCTTTTCATCAATTGGCCATACCACTTCACTATCATCAGCCGCCTACTCTATTTCACATTCATGCACATTCTTTTTCTCATTCCTGGAGAAAAAATTCGGCCCCCATGCTTGAGAAAGTAATTGGTAAAATTTCATTCCTATTTCATTGTTTATTTCTTGAATCCATTGTTTTTGCATTTGTTCTTCCTCTATTTAGGTTCGGCCACCTACTCTCCATGCCCTGCTGCCTCCACCACCACCTGAGTACACCACCATCACCACCTCCTCTCTGGCCAACCCCATTTCGTGCCACCAAAGATGATTATCCACCACCAAAATGCACCAAAACTCCAAGCTTTGTCATAGCCGAGCACCACATCAATACATCACTACTTCAACACCCTATAGCTGCCACTATCTCCACCTCCACCACCTCCAGCTCCACCTGGACCCTCTACCACATCATCACCTGGGCCCCACAGTGAAGGCCGTGCCCATGGTGGTCTTGGCCGAGCCTAGCTATGGCCTTGAATCCATGTATGTTGCTTTGTATGTTGTTGTTTCATCACCACCACTTTTGCACCACCTTTCAACCATGTAGGCCGACCATACCCAATCCAAACTTGACCCAAAAACCTTGCTTTAGCCTTGTACTACACCTATGGCCGAGCCTAATGTATGCTGGAAGCAAATGCAAAGCAATTCTTCTTCGATTTGTACAACTGATTATAGCTCAGTTTATCGTATTTGCATTTGAAAGCTTATGTGTATTATATTGTTTTGTTTGGATTGTATTTAAGGGATTTGACCTTTGGATCTCTCCTCATCTCTGTGTCGTGCTATCGTGCTTGTCGTGCTATCGTGCTTGTATGGATCTCATTTGTGTATTCGTTGTTGTATCTCCAGCTCAAACCTGTGAGTTATTCTCACCAGACATTGTATACCTATATAACTAGTAAATTGACCACTTGTGAATATGTAAAAGTGCAACACCATATTATATCTGCTATGTTATGATTATATGATTTTAATCCATGCTTAAACACCTATAATATCATATGTTACTGTTACATTATGCTGTTCTGTTATTATATCAGTTTCTCATGCTGCAAGTTTCCTTTAGATTAGAATCACTATGGGTTGAAACGATACATACCCGAATGGACTTTAGAATAAGGGAAAATCATTATGGGATGAAATGATAGGCCTGAGTAATTTTCAATTTATTTCATTTACTTGGGACTGCGGGTTTGAAATGATAAAACCCAGGTTTTCTTTGTAAATTATGGGTTGAAATGATATATTACCTGTATCACTTTACCTAGCGTAGAAAATTATGTACAGGCCATAAAATATGTTTTTCTAAAAATTTTAAAATATTTTAGAAATGTAAATATTATAATATTTTGATTTACACTTAACTAAAAATGATTTTTGTAAAGTATTATTGATTTTCTGAATATTTATATGTGAAATAAATTAATGAAAAAGTTAGAAAATTTGAAGGTTAGTTGGTTTGGAAATTTTGATTTAATTATAATTGGAAATTAAATTAAAAATGAAATTATGATAAATTTATGATAATTTGGATTAAAATGAATTTAAATGATTTTATAATATATTAATGATTTTTGAATAAAGCTAAAGTGTGAAATGAATGAATATTTAAGTTGAAATTTTGAATATAACTAAAATTGGAAATTTGTGAGTTTGGATTAAAAGTGAATTTTTAAGTTATGTAAATAAATATGAAATTAAGTTATATTTGAAAATTTAAAATTAAGTGTTAAGTTGAAATTTAATTTAATGAATTAAAATTGAATGGTTAAATTTAATAAGTGATTATTAATAAATCTTGATTTTTGAATGGAAATTTAACTTTACAAAATCATGAATTTAAGGAAAATTAAATGATGACTATAAAAGTGAAATATTATGATTTTATAAGTTAAAAATGATTTAAATAAAAATATAATTGGTTATGAAATTATATTGAATTTTTGAATTTAATTAACAAGCATTTTTGAAATGCTATAATTCTAATGTAAATGATATTACAACATTTGTAAATGTTGTGGTTAATATGAATGAACCAAATGGCTAAATTTAATTAAAGGCAATTATAACATTTTTTAAAGTGATATAATTTTTGAATTAGACTAAGTTTATTTGAAACTAATGTAACCCTATTACAGCATTTTTAAAATGCTGTCTTTTGTTAAATTGAATTGTTTGAATGTAACTTTCTGTAGCATTTTCTAAATGCTACAAAAGTTGAATTTTTCATTGTTTTAATAAATTTAAGTGAATAAATGAGTTTGAAAGATTAAAATTTTGGAAATTTCATTATTTAATTATTAAATATAATAACTTTAATTTATGATTTAAAATGATGTAATTTGTTCTGAAATATAAACTATTTTGAAATGTTTGTTGACATGGTATTTTAAATAAATGAATGTGGTTTGGAAAATACGATATTTTGATATTTTGAAATGGATTTTTGAATGATATTGAATTTTGAAATGATATTTGATTTCGAAATATAAATTACTATTTTGAAACTTTAACCATGGGATGTATTTAATTTATAGTTTAACCGATCCTTAAAGGATGGGCGATCCCAAGCATTCTTTAAGTTATTGTGCATTTCTACTACAGTTCACTTGAGTTGGTTTACATTATATAAGTATATATGTCCTAACTCGAGTGTTTTGTGTTTTACTTTACGCTTGGGTCAGCCTGAGTATTTACAGCTTTGCTTTGGATCTCTTTCTGGAGCTAGGAATCGCTAGAGATTCTACTTGTCTAGTTATCTATTCCCTTTCAGTTTCAGCGTTTTATTTCAGTTCTGATATTTATAAACTGCTATGTATTTGAGATTTCTATTGCATATGTTTTCAGACTGATTTCATGAATTATGTTTTGAGAGTTGTTATAGTAGCTTCATGAAAACTCATTAGAGATAGGGTAGAAATACCTTAGAATGAGTGAAATCAATTTCAGAATCCTTTCTTTGTAAGAGAAAGTATTTTCAAAGTATAAATAATTTCCAAATGATTTTTAAAGGATTTTCAAAGATTACTTTATTATAAAAATTTTCTTATTTTGGAATCAATATTTTTAGAACTTCATTCCTTCCGTATCCACCTTGTTAGAAATCTTTTGGTTAGGATTCTTATCGGTTTGGATTCCTTGAACTTTGGAACGCTTCCAATTGTTCTGAAATCCAGCCTTGTCTTCCATATTTATATTCCTTTGATTTTTGGAGCATTCCATAATTCCACTCTAGAAAGGCCTCTCTAAAGATCGACGATTCCGCCAATCTTTGAATGATTTGTAAAGGGGTGAACCTCCTTTACAATTAGCATTGATTCACGGAGATTTCTATATCCTCGGTTTATGATGCTATCTATCTCCTACTCTACCCAGATTCTATCTTTGGCGATCGAAGGTCGATTTTCCTTAGACTTCCGCATTGGATATATTCCTGAAGTCACGGTTGACCGGTTAAGGTCGCCCGTGATTTATATAGGTTTATCCACCTTCTATTTGGTAATAAAATTATCTTATCTTCCTTCGAGCATATCTTCGAATCAGGATTCTATTTGATTAGAGTTCCTCTAAATTCGATTTTTTGTTTGCTTTGAAATCCATCCTTGCATCATCCCTTGGAAATTTGTGTTTGGTTGAATTTTGAAATTTGTGCATACATCGAATTATTATTTTGATAAGGATGGCCATATTTTATATATAAAAGTGAAATGTTTTCGACAAGGATTATATACCTTTTAAAGAAATGAAAATCTGAAATTTCGAAAGGATTTGAAATTTTGAAAATTTATAAGAATTTAACTTATAAAATGGTTTATAACTGAAGAGTTATGAATGTTGAATTTCGAGGCATCGAACTCCGGTGTTTTGAAATCAGTTTCAAGATTTGGGAAAATATATAATAATAATATAATTTAAAGATATTTATTCGAATATAATGTTTCAAATGTATTTGTATGAATTCAAATGATTTCGAAGTAATTTCAAATAGATTTCAAGAAAATAAAGTCTAGAACCCACTTATGTCGTTGGAAAATAATTTCGGTGATGATTACATGCATCATCGACATTGATTGATTTTCGAGTTTCTGAGTGGGGAGAGGCCACTCTAGTAGCTTTGCTATGCGAGTGATTTTGTGAAACCAAATTTTGATTTTAGTTTTTGAAGTATGGTTTGATATTCGAAAGATATATGGATATATATATATATTTGAAATGATATAAAGCAAGCCGGTGTTCAGTCCTCGAGATTCAGATTTGTTTTGGTATAATCCTGTCTTTTGAAATTGGTTTACTAATTTGTTGGTGATTTCCAACTCAGGGATTGAAAATATGATTTCTTCGACTATTTTGAAGGTTCGAGCGCTTCCAAATCAAGGTTAACTTTTCAAGGCTAAGAAATGTTGAAGGAATAAGGTATTTGATAAAGAATATAAGTTTAGTTTGGTATGATTAAAGTATAAAGTAATATGATTTATATAAGTTTGAAACTGCTTGTTGAGTGAAATAAATAAGACTATGTTCAATTGTACTGGCATGAAATTTAGATTTGAAATGTTTTGAATAAAGTGTGTATATATATAATATAAAAAAATCTTTCCAATGGTAAATTGGATTTTTTTTGATACAGAAATAAATAGTTTGAAGGTTTTAAAAAGGGATGGTTTTAAAATTTGTAACCATTTAAGATATTTTGACGATTAAAATGGTTTGGAAATGATTTAATCTTTATTTTGATAAAGAATGTGAATTTGAAATGATAATTGATTTTGATAAATGAATATTTGAAGTTTATATTTGTATGAAATGATATTTGGTTTACTTGTAATTTGAGTTTATTTTAAAATAATGGATTTATGAAATGAATATTTCAAAACTAAGTTATAATGAAGTAAAATTTGAAATATGTGAAATTATAAAATTGAGTTTTGAAATATGGTATATTTAAGTTTTGAAATATATTTAGGATTGAATAGTTTATTTTATGGATCAAATCTTTATTTGAAATTTGATAATATTTGAAATGGTTTTGTTGGAAAACTAAATTGAATTGAAACTGATGGTTTGAATTGAAGTAAAATTGGAAATTTTAGATTTGGGTTTAATTGAATAAATCCGTGATACATAAATAATTAATAGAGTGTTTTATGATTTCAAATGTATGATTTCGAAAGGTTATGATTTTCAAAGTGTAATGATTTCAAGTATTTTGGTTTCGAATGATTTATAACTTTGAAAGTATTATGATTTCTAAAAGTGAAAATACATTTAAAATGGAAATGAATTTGTTTGTCCTAAATTTTGTTGATTTGGAAATTTGGATTATTTTCTAAATCTATTGTTTTAAGAAGCTTTGAAACTGAATATATGCAATTAGGAAGAAATGATTTGGCGAAATCATATATGATTTGAAACTGAATTGATATTGAAAAGGAATTGAAATTGAAAACCTTGTTTTACTAAATACTGTAATTTGGGAGTTATCGAACTTATATAAAATGGATTTGTATAGGTATGAAATTGATTTGTAGAAGTATGAAATTGATTTGAGAATTGTTGATTTGAAAAGGTACTCATACTCAATTTGTAAATTGAAACTTATATAATCGAAGTCCATATAAGTGTGATTTGATATACTATGGATTTGGAAAACATTCGATTTGAAATGGAAGCTTATATACAATGGACTTTATATAACTATGATATTTGAAAGTGATTTTGAAAGGTACTATATGATACATATTTTCGAAGTAAAGGTATGGAAAGTGCCTTCTGCATGATATCCGCTTTGTGGCCACACTTTGGATTCATTCTATCGATATTATTCTCTCTGATTTGGGTTTTCCGTATATGATACTCGAGTGTCCATCGAATTCCATGGCGGTCTCCATGGTCTTACGAGCATGACTTCATAGCGCAACTGCCTGGCTGAGATGGCCTAGGGGTACGAATTGTTTCCTGGGGGATCCAGGCGTAACCATTGTGTATCCTGCAATCTATGTAGGTCGCATTAGTAGCGAAACTGCCTGGCTGAGACGACCTAGGGGTACGGATTGTTTCCTGGGGGATCCAGGCATAACCATTGTGTATCCTGCACTCTACTAGTCATCGTGGCGTAACTCGTAGAGCTAAGAAAGCTTACGTATACGGATTGTTTTCTAGGGGATCCAGGCGTAACCATTGTGTATCTACGATCCATGGTTAGGCAAATGGTTGGTTTGGTTGATTTGTTTGGATTGTACTTTCCATATCTGTTGTTTTTAAAAGGTTTTTCAAGTATTTTCACTGGGTGTTGAAACATGTCTACTAAGTACTTGGAGAATTCTAGCTTTGCGCCTGATCAACGCATGGCCAGAGTCTGCAGGAACGAAAGTAAACTTGTTAAGACATCGAGTTATAAAAGTATTTAGATAAAGTAATATATAAAGGATATTTTATCATTTATTTTACTTGTCTAAATAATTTAAAATGTTTTAAATATTGTTTACTTTAAACTAACAAATTTGAATCAAATGACTATTTATCATAAAATGTTTAAAATGTTGTAAATATAAAATTATAAATTGAAATGTATATGGTTTTAAAATGATGGTCCATCCTTTTGTTCCAACCTATTTTTCCTTCTAGCTATTTCTACCTTCTTACTTTTCGAGGGTTCTTTCTGTATTATGGAAAGAGTTGGTTCTGTGGCTTATCGTTTAGATTCACCCGAGAAACTTTCTGTTGTGCATGATGTATTCCACGTCTCACATCTTCTCTGGCATCTTCTTGACCCATATCTTTTGTTCAACCTTCTGCTCTTGATGGTTTGGATATTGAGCCTAATATGACTATCGAGAGCAAGCCACTTCGTATTGTCGACAGAGGTACGAACCAGCTAAGAAGGAAATTTGTTAGTCTGATTAAAGTATTGTGAAGTACTAATGATTGGGATTGTACTTGGGAAATGGAAGAGAACATTCGTTCTTTGAATCCGGAATTTTCGTTTCAGGTACTATTTTTTTCCTTATTTTCCTTGCTCATTTCTTTTCGAGGACGAAAAGATTTGAGTGGGGGAGAGTGTAACAACCCAGTGTTTTGTGATTATTTTAATTGTTTATTTTCATTATTTAAATTGAAACTCCTAATTTAAAAACTTTATTATATTTATTAAAATGAATAAATTTGTTATTTTAAGAGTATATTTTGATCTTTGTGTGAATTATAATTTCAAACCTGAATAAATAGGATATTTTCAGAAAATGTGGATTTTGGTCAATCTGGTCCAACTTTGACTTTTAAATTTAAATTTTAAATTTTTAAATTTTTTAATTTTATACTTTATTATGAAAATATATTAAATTTCAAGAATACTACTTTTCCTTTCGTTGAAATCCGATTTGTATTGTGAAGGTTACGCTTTTTACAATATTGTGTGTAAATTGATTTATTTAATAAAATTGTCTATTCTAAATTATATAAATAATATTTTTATTTGTTAAATCAAGTTCTAATATGTGTTATATGACATGTTAGGTGTATATTTTATTTTAGTTTTTTTTAAAGTGATGATAAAAAATTTCCAAAGTTTATTGCATTTATTTTCTAATTTTAAAGGCTAGTTTCTATTTTTCTGCTATTTTCTTCATTTAAATTATATTTAGTTAAAATTTATTTATTTATTTTTGTGAATTAATTTTTATTTTATGTTATTATCTTTATTTTTAAATATTTTCCAAGTCCATATAAATTTTCCATAGTTTATTCTGTTTATTTTCAAATTTTCTAGACTAGTTTTCATGTTTGTGCTATTTGCTTATTTTTATCTTATGTAATTAATAATTACTTATTTATATTTTATATTTTTGTTGCATTTTAGAATTTGAACTGAAATTATAATTATTTTCAGTTATTTAAACTTATATAAAGAAAATTTAAGAAAATTTGAAAAGGTTATGACTTTTTATCTCCTAAGCCTTTTATATTCCAACCTTTTCACAATTTCAATATTTCTTTTCATCAATTGGCCATACCACTTCACTACCTTCAGCCACCTAATCTATTTCCGATTCATGTACATTCTTTTTCTCATTCCTGAAGAAAAAAATTCAGCCCCCTTTCTTGAGAAAGAAATTGGTAAAATTTCATTCCTTTTTCATTGTTTATTTCTTGAATCCATTGTTTTTGCATTTGTTCTTCCTCTATTTAGGTTCAGCCACCTACTCTCCATGCCCTGCTGCCTCCACCACCACTTGAGAACACCACCATCACCACCTCTCTCTGGCCAACCCCATGCTGTGCCACCAAAGATGATTATCCACCACAAAAATGCACCAAAACTCCAAGCTTTGTCATAGCCGAGCACGACATCAATACATCACCACTTCAACACCCCCTAGCCACCACTATCTCCACCTCCACCACCTCCAGCTCCACCTGGACCCTTTGCCACCTCATCACCTAGACCCCACAGTGAAGGCCATGCCCATGGTTGTCTTGGCCGAGCCTAGCTATGGCCTTGAATCCATGTATGTTGCTTTGTATGTTGTTATTTCATCACCACCAATTTTGCACCACTTTTTAACCATGTAGGCCGACCATACCCAACCCAAATCTGACCCAAAAACCTTGCTTTAGCCTTGTACTACACCTATGGCCAAGCCTAATGTATGCTGAAAGCAAGTGCAAAGCAATTCTGCTTTGATTTGTGCAGTTGATTATAGCTCAGTTTATCGTATTTGCATTCGAAAGCTTATGTGTACTATATTGTTTTGTTTGAACTGTATTCAATGGAATTGACCTTTGGATCTCTCACTCATCTCTGTGTCGTGCTATCATGCTTGTGTGGATCTCATTTGTGTATTAGTTGTTGTGTCTCCAGCTCAAACCTGTGAGTTATTCTCACTAGACATTGTATACATATATAACTAGTAAACTGACCACTTGTGAATCTGTAAAAGTGCATCACCATATTATATCTGCTATGTTATGATTATATGATGTTCACCCATGCTTAAACACATGTTATATCATATGTTACTGTTACATTACGCTGTTCTGTTATTTATATCAGTTTATCACACTGCAAGTTCCCTTTAGATTAGAATCACTATGGGTTGAAATGATACATACCCGAATGGACTTTAGAATAAGGGAAAGTCGTTGTGGGCTGAAATGATAGGCCTAAGTGATTTTCAATTTATTTCATTTACTTGGGACTGCGGGTTTTAAATGATAAAACCCGGGTTTTCTTTGTAAATTGCGGGTTGAAATGATATATTACCCGTATTACTTTACCTAGCGTAGAAAATATATATATATAGGCCCGTAGTTAAAATATGTTTTTCTAAAATTTTTAAAATATTTTATAAATGTAAATATTATAATATTTTAATTTACACTTAATTAAAAATGATTTTTGTAAAGTATTATTGATTTTCTGAATATTTATATGTGAAATAAATTAATGAAAAAGTTAGAAAATTTGAAGGTAAGTTGTTTTGAAAATTTCGATTTAATTATAATTGGAAATTAAAGTAAAAATGAAATTAAGATAAATTTATGATAATTTGGAATAAAGTGAATTTAAATGATTTTATAATATATTAATGATTTTTGAATAAAGTTAAAATGTGAAATGAATGAATATTTAAGTTGAAATTTTGAATATAACTAAAATTGAAAATTTGTGAATTTGGATTAAAAGTGAATTTTTAAGTTATGTAAATAAAAATGAAATTAAGTTATTTTTGAAAATTTAAACTGAAGTGTTAAGTTGAAATTTAATTTAATGAATTAAAATTGAATGTTGAAATTTAAAAAGTGAATTATTAATAAATCTTGATTTTTGAATGGAAATGTAACTTTACAAAATCATGAATTTAAGGAAAATTAAATGATGATTATAAAAGTGAAATATTATGATTTTATAAGTTAAAAATGATTTAAATAAAAAAATAATTGGTTGTGAAATTATATTGAATTTTTGAATTTAATTAACTAGCATTTCTGAAATGCTATAATTCTAATGTAAATGATATTACAGCATTTGTAAATGCTGTAGTTAATATGAATAACCATATGACTAAATTTAATTAAAGTCTATTATAGCATTTTGTAAAGTGATATAATTTTTGAATTAAACTAAGTTTATTTGAAACTAATGTAACCCTATTACAGCATTTTTAAAATGCTGTCTTTTGTTAAATTGAACTGTTTGAATGTAACTTTCTGTAGCATTTTCTAGATGCTACAAAAGTTGAATTTTTCATTGTTTTAATAAATTTAATTGAATAAATGAGTTTTCAAAGATTAAAATTTTTAAAATTTGACTATTTAGTATAATAACTTCAATTTACGATTTAAAATGATGTAATTTGTTCTGGAATATAAACTATTCTGAAATGTGTGTTGAAATGGTATTTTAAATAAATGAATGTGGTTTGGAAAATACGATATTTTGATATTTGAAACGGATTTTTGAATCATATTGAATTTTTAAATGATATTTGATTTCGAAGTATAAATTACTGTTTTGAAACTTCAACCACGGGATGTATTTAATTTATAGTTTAACTGATCCTTAGAGGATGGGCGATCCCAAACATTCTTTAAGTTATTGTGCATTTCTACTACAGGTTCACTTGAGTTGGTTTACATTATATAAGTATATATGTCCTGACTCGAGGGTTTTGTATCTTACTTTATGCTCGGGTCAGCCTGAGTATTTACATCTTATCTTTGTATCTCTTTCTCGAGCTAGGAATCGCTGGAGATTCTGCTTGTCTAGTTATCTATTCCCTTTCAGTTTCAGCGTTCTATTTCAGTTCTGGTATTTATAAACTGCTATGTATTTGAGATTTCTATTGTATATGTTTTCAGATTGATTTCATGAATTATGTTTCGAGAGTTGTTATAGTAGCTTCATGAACTACTATGGTATTTTAATTTGCGCTGCGAGTTATTTGGATATTTCTATGTCTGTGATTCTATTTCATTTTCTCCAAATTTATTTACAATGCGGTATTTTGTGCAATTCAAGTCCGGCATGTGTGGATGCGCATGGCTAAAAATATTGGGTTGTTACACAAACTATTTGGTAACTCTACTCTATATGCGAGTTTCCCAAACCTTTCTACAATAGGAAATGATCCTATGAATCTCGGTGCCAACTTCTCTGATTTCCCTAATCTAATCACACCCTTCATTGGTGATACCTTAATAATCCAACATAGAACTCTGAGTCTTTCTGTCTTCTATCTGCATAGCTCTTTTGTCTAGACCGAGCTTCCTTCATCCTAGCTCGAATCAACTCAATCTTCTCTGCAGTTTCTCTAACCAAACCTGGACCAAGAACCAACCTATCCTCGATCTCTAACCAACAAACAGGTGATTTGCATGGCCTTCCATACAAAGCTTCAAATGGTGTCATCCCTATACTAGTCTGATAATTATTTTTATACGAAAACACAACTAAGTGTAGATGGTGTTCCCATGATCCTCCAAAATCTAACACACAAGCTCTTAATAAATATTTCAAGACTTTTTTAATTCTTTCCGTTTACTAGTCGTTCTATGGATGGTAAGATGTACTCATCTTAAGCTTGGTTTCTAAGATCATATGTAGACTCTTCCAGAACTTGCTCGTGAACAAGGAATCTCTATCACTTACAATACTACTAGGAATTCCATGAAGTCTCACTATACTCTTCATAAATAACTTAGCCAAAATAGGTGTTGTCCTAGTTGCCTTTACTGGAATGGAATGGGCACTCTTGATCAATTTGTCCACTATGACCCATATACTTTCAGTTCCACTGTTTGACCTTGGCAAACCATCTATGAAATCCACAGAAATAGAAACCTACTACCACACTGGAATGTCCAATGGCTGTAGCAACCCACTTGTCTTCTGATGTTCCCCTTTTACCTGTTGACAGTTCAGAAGCTGCTTCACCCATAAGCCAACATCCCTCTTCATACCTTCCCACAAGAAACTCTGCTTCATGTCCTTATGCATCTTAGTTCCTTCTGGATGAATGGTGAAATTTGAACGATGACATTCCTCCAAAATTTACTTTCTTATGTCGCCTACATTCGAAACACATAACCTTCCTTTCTTTCTCAACCACCCATTTTGGTCAAGACTAAAATCCTTCAAATCATCGCTCTTTGTTTTATCCTTTAACTTCTTAATCCGTTCAGCAAACATTGGATCCTCCTCCTGTTTAGAAGCAATCGATTTGATCATTAATGGTATCGAACTTTAAAACAAGATAACACAACAGTTCCTTCACTAGATCTGGCCCCAGACCTTCATTGAACTCTACAAGTCAACAACGCTACCAAATCTTTCCACTCTGCTATCATTGCTAACACTACATTCCGATGCTTTCTACTAAGCGCATCCGCAACCTTGTTACCTTTCCATATTGTGTATTCAATTTCAAAATCATAAGTGGCAATAAACTCTAACCATCTCTACTGTCTCCTTTTCAGCTCCTTCTACGAGAACAAATACTTCAATGACTTATGATCCATATAAAACAAAAATCTTTTTCCAAAAAGATAATGTCTCTATACCTTCAAAGAAAAAATCACCGCAGCCAGCTCCAAATCATGCGTTGGGTATCTAACCTCATGCAGTCAAAGCTGTTGAGAAGCATAGGCAAACACTTTACCTCTCTACATTAACATAACTCCTAATCAAGTTCCACATGCATCTGTATGCACTACCAATTTCGGATTCCCCTCAGCAACAACTAATATACGTATTTGGGTCAATAAGTGTTTCAAGCTCTAGAATGCTTCCTCACACTTGTCGATCCAAACCGACTTCATATCCTTTTGCGTTAGCTTGGTCATCGGTGCTGCTATCCACGAAAAATCCTTTGTGAATCTCCGATAATATCCAGCCAATCAAAGAAAATTTCTTATCTCAGTCACCTTTTCTGGTCTCTTTCAATTATTAACAGCTTTAATCTTATCTAGATCGACTGAAAACCCCTACTCTAAAACAATATGATCAAGAAACCTCACTTCCTTCTTCCAGAAATGACACTTCGAAAACTTTGCCCTCAGCTGATTCTGCCTCAGCGTCTCAAGCACAATTCTAATATAAACTTCATGCTCCCTTTCATTCTTAGAGTATATCAAAATATCATCTACGAACATTAACATGAACCTGTCCAAGTGCTATTGGAAAACTCGATTCATCAAATCCATAAAGAATGTCGGAGCATTAGTTAGTTCGAACGGCATCACTAACCATTCCTATGATCCATATCTAGTCCTAAACGTCGCCAAAGGAATGCTATCCTATGCTACTCTAAGCCGATGGAAACTTGTTGTTAAATCCAAATGAGAAAATACCTTGGCTTCACTCAAATGATCGAACAAATTGTCAATTCTAGGCAATGAATATTGATTCTTTATCGTCTTCTCATTCAACTTACAATAATCGATACATAACCTTAACGATCCGTCCGTCTTCTTGGCCAACATTACGATAGCTTCCTAAGGTAAACTACTAGGTCTAATAAAATTCTTGCCATCCAATTCCACCAACTGCACCTTCAGCTCCCTCATCTCTGTAGATGTCATCATGCTTGGCAGTCTACTCACCAGTTCTGCTCCACGCACCAAATCTATCCAAAACTCAATGGCTCATTTTGGTGGCAATCCTATTACAGGCTCAAAAAGATCAGCGAATCCTCTAACCATGAAAACATGACCGGACTCATCTTCCAACTCAACAACACCCAATAAAGAATTCATGTCACAACTAGGGATTTCTACGGTACATACAATTCGATCTTTATAGCCAGGGTGTCTAAGTGATATTTTCCTATCATGGAAAATATCCTAGCATCATACTTAATCAATCCATACCCAAAATAACTATGAACCCTATAAAGTCAAACACATGCAAACTGCAAACAAAGGTATGACCTAACAAATCAAACTCTAAGTGTTCACATTTCATCCCAAGTGTCGCATACCCTCCTATCGGATTTGCAACCCTTAAGGAAGTAACTAAGTATAACGGTTCTAGGTTAAGCTTATCTACCAAACAATGAGATATAAAGTAATGCGATGCACTAGTATCAAACAGAATGCTAACAAACATACCATGGATCTATAGCATACCTCCCAACACCGCCTTCCCTTTCCCACGCACAGTTGGTCCTGATATAGCTGGATCCAATACAAATACCTTGCCCCTTCCATCCTTAGCAGGCTGTTTGCATTGATTCTTATAGTGGCCAATCTGATCGCAGTTGATGCATCTGACATTCTTCTCCCCGATCACTTCCTTTTCCTTTCCAGTGCGACACTCATTAGCGAAATGCCCCTTCTTATCGCACTTGAAGCATACAACCCAGACTTTCCTTTCTTCGCCGCTCCACCCTTCTAAGCACCCATCTTATGAAAGAATTTCCTTTTTTGAGTATGCCCTATATGGACTTCCTTCGTCTTATTCTTTTCCAAAGAAGAAAACATCTCCTTGTGTCTTAAAGCCATCTCAACCACAACACCACAAGGATCCCTAATATGAGGTAATGTAGCCCTGGCCAACTCAGGTTTCAACCCCATTATGGACTTCTAATTTCTCTTCATCACAGTATCCATAATAGCATACTGATGCCTTGACAACTCCTCGAACCTTCTAACATATTCCAACACAGACATCTCTCCTTGCTCCAACTCAGCAAACTTTTTGAGCAAAGTAGACTGCGCCATCATAGATATGAACCTCTCCAAGAACCTACTCCTAAACTCAGCCCATGTCATCTCCTCATCATTCACTTTAGCCGTTACACTGTTCCACCTAAATAAAGCTATCTCGTAGCAAGCCTTCTCTTCTGCTTATCATTGAGCCCCATGTCTGTAAAGATCCTCTCAAAATGCAACAAACAGTTTTCCACATCAATAGCATCTTCAGTTTCGATAAATGGCTTCCCTCCAAGCCTAACATAGTGTCTACTTAAGGTAGCATAATTGTTGACCTCGGAGCTTCCTGAACCCTTAAACTAGCATTTCCTCCAACCACTCCAGCAGCAATTCCAGCTTGCATCCCGTTCATGAAAAAAGGATACATAGCTCCTATATCCACTTGTAAGACCCTAGCATGAACATTCCCCACTTGAGCCAGACCTTGGTTCCTTCTAGTATTCGGTCCGGCATTTCCATTTGTGATGGTTCTTCCTCTAAGATTCAATCTTCCACTTCCGGCGTCCATATTTATATTCAAGCCTTGTGAGATATAGAAAAATAACCTAAGAGAGATATGAGAATAGAGATATAGAGTACACTTATATATAGCAAATACAAGTACATTACTATAGCGCTATCCTATACCCCGATCTTATCTCTAATTCTTTAGGATTATGTTTTCAAAAATCATTTAAGTTAAATTTTTCTATAAACCTTTGCTCTGAAACCAAGCTGTAACATCCCCTATCTGAAGGCCTAAAGATAAGCGCTACAAATGCTATAGTCATCCATAGTATTAACTTCCGGTAACTAAATGCGGTGATGTTAATGGTATCCATAATACCAGAAGCACATGAATATGAAACAAAATCACAAATTTCACAAAACAAATTTTCTGATTACAGTTCACAAAACATGTTTCATATTCTATAACATGATCCCATAATCAGGAAAAGATCAAATATAATTATTACAAAATACGCCAAGAGCAACATATGAAGATACCCTCTTGGATGACGATAGTACTATATAGACATAACTGTCTTAAATAAAACACAGTGGAATAAAACAAAATAAATAGCAACTCCTAAATAGCTATCCATCAGCCACCTACTCGTCTTCGGAAGCTTTGTTGGTCAACCTACTTAAACCTGTAAACCTCAACCCACAGCCTACTCAAATCAATTTTGAGCACCCGAGAGTTTAGAGGAAAAACCTAAACTTCGAGTTAAACATAAAGCCTAGTGTGAGTAATACTACACATCTCGATTATTTGATATTAAGTGAGACCACACCATTTAACTGAGTGGGTTTCTCTTCAGTGATATCCTTTTAAAGCATATCTTTTGCAAACCTTTATCCTGCAACCAAAACAGGTTAAAACTTTAAAGTATTATTTTGTAAACATACATATCAGGTAATAAATGAATTATCTATCCGAGCACTATAGTTTTGTTTAGCTAACTATTAAACTTTGGCTGACTCAGGCCTACCAGACAATATAGCCAAAATAATCTAACACCTGTTAGACAGTCCAATTCGAGACGGTCCGATCTTCACTATTTGTTAAATACTCCTCTTTTGGACGGTCTATCTCTAACTTAACATCTCCCATAGTCACCTGATCCTAATGGTTTTGCGGGCTCACCAATAACCTATATGTATACAAATATATATTCCTTTATGTGTGTAATCATAATTTTGGTCCTACCTAAGACAAAGCCCTGCACACTAGAATTTTTGACTAAATTAGCTAGGGCAAATAGCTAATGTATAGGGCGTGACCTTATACCAGTCCCTTTTGGTATTCTAATATCTGTGTCATTTTACTTAGGGTAATATTTCCTTAAATTTTCCTTGAAAACCTTTTCTTCTCAAATTGATTTAAAACCTTTAAACCAAACTTAAACAAGGAAAATATATACTTTATGCTTTACTCAAAATCACCTTGCCATGTTATATATACTTTACTCAAATCTTGTTGATGAAAACATTTAAACCTTTGGAGTACCCTTTTCGAATCCATTGAAAGTACCCCTATTGAAACCAAGTAAACCCTTCTTTATAACCTTGGCTGAAAGGCCAAAACACTACTTTCAAAACTATTCATATAAACCTTTCGAAACCATTGAGAAACCTTACTTTCGGAAGCTATAAAACCTTAGACATCCTATCTTTAAAATACTTAACATTGCCTTTCAAAACCATTAGAAAACCTTTCCTTTTTACCTTTCGAAACCATTAGGGAACCACCCCTTCGAAACCATTCTTTAAAATCTTTTGAAAGCATAAAACATTGATCCTTTCAAAAGCCTTTGGGTTCAAGTAAAACATGTGGAGACACCTTTCAAAACCATTAAAAAAATCTTCTCTTTCGAAACCATTTGGATTTTACCTTCAACAGAGCAAAAGGGTCATAAAACATTCTATTCGACTCTTTCGTAAGCACTTCCTAAGCAAAGAAGAGATGGTGTCGAAACCAAACTTCTGAAAGCATTGGAGAAGTAGCTACGTTTTAAAATAAAAATATGCCCTCTGAAACCATCGGCGTCGAAAGGTGTAAAAGCATCAGCTAGGGGTTTCGACTCCATTCGAAAACATTTAGTTAAAATAAAAGGCCCAACCGATGCGAAACCCTTCCTTTAAAACATTTGACTTAGTCGAATACCAACCAAGTCGAAAGCAAAGCATGCGCGTTTTCAATTACAAGCAAAAACACGCTTGGACCTCTTCAGAATCCATAGCTTTGACCCAATGCCTTTCGCCTTAGTCCAATTCTTTATGTACCAATTACTTAATACCAGGTGCATTGATTTCGATGGCAAGGAGGAAGTACTTGGTTGGAACCCTTTGCCGTCGAAAGTTGTGAAACAAACCAAAAGCATGTAAAAACTGATTTTTACTTTAAAAAGAATTTCTTTTCAACTAACCTTCCTTATTTGTCAAAATATTATTGGTTACTAATTTTCTTTTCTAAAAGTGCTACCAATATTTCAGAAATAAACAATTTAATTTATATGTAAAATACCCCTTCTCCTTTTATAAATATATAAAACATTTAAGTCCCATACCTTAAATAATTTTATATATTCATAAAAAAACTTAGGAAAATTCTACAAAAATTTCAAAAAATCATTTTTAATATGTTTTCTAACATATATTAATTTTAGACCCAAAATATGATTTATCTAACCATAAATAATTTTAAACCCAATTAATCAATTTCCTCACTACAAAATTAATACAAAATCCACATTAGTTCAGAAAATTATGAAAATTGACACTCTTCTCTAAAATATCATTTTGATCTAAATCTAAAATTGAAAGGCATTAGTATGTCATTAGATAGGGTTTTTACATCAAAACATATTTTAAAACCTATATGTATAAGCATAAATCATCAACAAGCCTATATAAATATTTCATCATTCAAAAACATGGCATAATCATGCAAAATACTTTGGATTCATCTTAAAATCGAAAACAATACGAAAAATGAGTTGTAGTCATTATTCAACTTAGCTTTAAGATTAATTAGTTGGGATTTGATCTTGAGTTAATTGCTTTCTCTTTCTCTAGCTTTTCTGATAGTGGCCGACCTCAAATGTTGTTTAGATTTTCAAATGAACATATGAATGAATTCTTAAGGGTTTAGGGTATAATAATGCTCTTTTCCTATTTTACCCCTGTCTATTTTGTTTATATATTTTAACATGGCACGGCTACCCCTATTAGTCATAAATCTCAATCCCCCATAATCATCACATTACAATATTTTGTTTAATTTAGCTAATTAAATACCCTAGATAATGTTACTAAAAATATGGGGTGTTACAGCCAAAAATCCAAATCTGGCACTAATAATAGAAGTTTAGAAATCCTCTTCTGGACCAAGAACAATGATTAGGTAATAATAAAAGCCTAGAAATCATCATTTGGAAATAAGTCATAGAAGAATAGGAACCTTCGTTTGGGGTCAAATAATAGGAGTCCAGAAATCTTTATATAGAAATAAAAAAAACATAAAACCCTGACTTAGGTATTGATAAGTGTAGTCCAGAAGTTAGTAGTGGAAGACCCAAGACCAAGATTCGGTAATTAGTCAGAGAGATCTAGAAATTATCATATGGAAGTTAGTAGAAGATTAGAGATTCATAATAGAGAAGACCCAAAACCTTGATTTAGGCATTAATGAGTGAAGTCTAGAAATCAATAGTAAAAGACCTAAAACCCAAATTTAGATGTTGATGAGTGAAGTCTAGAAATCATCTTCTATATATAGTGGAAGACCAAGAATTCATAATAGAAGACCCGAAACCAAGATTTGGGTATTGATAAGTGAAGTCTAGAAATTGTCTTTCGGAAAGTAGCCAAAGGCCATCAATGTAATCCGAGAATTAACATTCGAAAATAATAGAAGATTAGAAATTCATTCCTGGTAATAAGAAGGAATGTTTAGAAATTATTAATCGAATAATGGAAGTTCAAAAATTCTCATCTGATCCTTTTGTTCTGCACCACTCTTAAACTATGATTGTTCGAATCTTTTTCTTTGTGTTACTTCTCTAGTTCCATCTGCCTAATTCTTTCGATTTTCGCCATCCTTTAGGCTGCATGGCGTGGATAAAGGAATACTCTGACCTTTTAGTCCATTGTTTGTGCCATCCTAGAGGAAGGTCAGAGTATTCCTAAAGGATGGCGCAAATCGGAAGAATTAGGCAGATTGTTGTCTTCCGATTGGAATACTCTGACCAAGCAGTCTTCCGATTTGCGCCATTCTTTGTGTTACTTCTCTGATCCTTTTAGTCCATTGTTGTCTGGTGCGCTTGGTTAGCTTATCCATAAGCAGGACCTATGGACTTAACCGCCCTTCGTCCAAAAGGCGCTCCATCTAGACCATATAGTCGGGACTGAAGGCTTCTCCGGTGCCTTGACAAAGCCATAGCATGGTGGGATCAATGGCTTACTCTGTCCTCCCTCTAGGAGGTCCTTTAGCTAGGCCTTATAGGCGGGACTGAAGGCTGGTTGGTTCCTTGAACTGGATAGCACGGCACGTTCAAAGTCTTACTCCATCCTCCCTCTAGGAGATGCCTTGATCTAGCCATAGCGTGGTGCGTCAAGGGCTTACAGATATTTAGCATGGCGTGGATAAAGGAATACTCTGACCTTCCTCTAGGAGGCACTTTGACCTGGTCATCTTGGCGTGGACAAAGGTTTATGTCCATTTAAGGTGTTTCCAATCTCAAGGAGAATCTTACTCCTAACCATGTAGATTGTCTTATTTGAATGGGTCTTTGTTGAATATATTGAGGATTGCTTTACAAATCTATTGATCTTTCCTTGTTTGAAAAAGTTGGTGATCATCCCTTCAAGAGCTCTGCATCAATTTGTTTTGTGTCCATTCATCATATGATAATGATAGTAAGGTCCTCCTAGATTTCTTTCATACTTAGGCTCTTTATTTTAAGATGGCCAGTAATTGAGTTCTTCTCTTGTTAGATTAAGTAGATGTTTTCAATTGATGTATTCAAGTTGCACTCCTTAGGGAGCTTGATTTGAAACCTGTCTTTTGAGGTTGATTTCTAGATCTTTTGTTGATTGATTCAGGAGCTTCACCCATGATGACCAACTTCCTTTTTAGAATCCTTGGAAGCTCTTATGGAGCTAATGGTCCACTTATTGTTTTATGCCATTTCAGAGCAAATGTGTGGTACTCAGCCATCATCCCCTTTTCAAATATAATTCCTTTAGGGTAGAATCGAATGGCCTTCTTCGTCTGGACAAACAAAGTATCACCTCTAGATCTTTGTTTCCACTAAAGAAAATATAGGTGTAGGCCCAACATGAAATAGGTTGATGCTCCAATTATCGGGATCATATAAATTAGATGGCTTTTTCTCAATCACAATACTTAGTGCTTCCTTCCTCAGCACTTACTCTTGATAACTTCGGAAGTCATTGCTAATTTGACGAGTTAACCTTGGTACTTGGGGTTATGAAGACCATTGTTGTGATCTTTTCCATAAGAGGTTCATCGTAGTGGTCAAGGGTAGTGTAGAATAGCTTGAGGTGGGAAAATGCGGTGTTGGTAATTCAACGAGGTCGGAAGTTCGAGCCATCCTTCTAGTGCCAAAAATGTTAACAAGAAATCTTTTAAACACCCCAAAGCAAGGTTAGAGCAGTGAATGATCCTTTCGAAACCCCTTTCTAATTAGTTGGAGTAATCTAAGGTTGTAACCTAATGGGAATAAAATGAATTAATTAAGTCAAACAGATCTATTCTTTTGAAAGGAACCCCTTTGAAAGGTATAGATTGCATATTCCATAAATGAAACCACATACAAGTAGTGAATCAAACTACATGCATTCGAATGTTCCATGTGTTTACTTTGTTGATAATTTTCATGAATACAAGAGCTTATGTATTACAATAAAGTGAAATCCCTAATTTTATTTAGAAATTAGGATTTACAAAGTCAAAAAAAGTACAAGTGCAGAAGGGATGAAATCGGATCCTAAAATGGCACCCCTAGTGTCTTATATATAGGCATAGGTTGGTCCCCCTTTGCATCAGTCCTTTCGACTTAATCGAAACGATGCCTTCATGACCTCTCATCGCTGTTGAATCTAGAGCGCCTCACTAATGTTGCTTTCGAATAAGAGTTGGATGCCTTTGACTCCATCAGAAGGTATGGGAGAGACTCTTATGCTGTTGTAGATGTGTTGGATAAGCATGAAAGGATGGCCCAACATGTGTGGAAGGTACATATCCAATACTTGTGAAAGGTGATGATGCTTTTGAATGCCTTTATTCTGATGGTTGCAGAAGCATTCATTGAGGATGGTATGGCAAGTGGTGTTAACTCCTGTGGAAGGGTCAACTGCTTCGGAAGTACTTACTTGGTTGGTTATGGTTGGTATTCTTGTTGACTTCTTCAGAAGCATTGGACTCCTTCAATACGTAAGGAAGGTAGCTTTCGCTGAAAAGTTATCTCTTGCAGAAGGTATTAGGCTTCGATTATCGTGGAGGCTTATTATTTGATACCTTCGAAAGGCATTTTTAACACATGTGAAACTCTTTAATGCGTGCAGAACCAACTATTGTGGAAGGGATCAACTGAAGCGGAAGGGTAGTCTTGACCCCTTTTGACCCATTCGGAAGCCCAAAATTCATTTAATACTTGCAAAAGCTTCTCTTCAACTATTTCAAAAGGCCTTGCTATCACTATTGTTCTTCATGAAGCTCTCTTTCATAATCTTTTGGGCTCAGACAAGGTTGATGATTTTTGGTAGTAACAGTTTACTTGCTCATTTGAATGAACTATTTCATCAAAGTGTCATACATCAAGAATTACGATTGATCACTATGCAACAATTACATTGATTGAATATGGATCAAATATTCCTATTTTTGTATTTTTTTAGATTTTAAAACTCAGAGAAAGAAACACACAGTCTGAGGGAAATAAACATGCGAGTGACCAAGTTACGAACGTATTTACTAGTTGTAAAAGTATGTACTTACTGGGTTTTGAAATGACAACATCCCCAAATGGTTTATTGTTAAGTATATTTTAAATTTCTATATCAATCTTAATTCATTTCATTTATATATTTTAACTAATAAACATTTTATCAATTATATTAATTTCATAAATTTATTGAAATATATTGATTTAGTTTATATGTAAGAGATGTTTTATTAGTAAGGTTAAATATTTTTATTTCATTTTACTAATAGGCTTCACTATATTTTTATGATTTAAAATACCCTAGGAGGAAACATAGAAGTGTTTTGACTTCTCTAGTGGTTGTTAGGACTCGCTTGCTTTGGGATTATGATCTTTATTTTTCACAATAAATCATCGACCCACAAACTATGGATAACGCTTTATCGGTTATGTCACATACAACCCCTAACCCATGATCTTTGTCCTGATCTCATTTCGACGTTGAGTTTGTTCAACAAATCAAAAGAGATAATTCACTCACGTCTACCATTTCGTGGTGACCTAAGTATAGAATATGTACCTTAAGTTTGCTAAACAAATATATATGACTATTTTACCTCGTCTAGTTAATACTTCGATAATACTACAAAAAACATCTCTAACTCGTGTTTGCTCAACAACTAAAGAGTGTATAAGTAATTTATCAATATATAAATGGTATAGGATAACACTTATTTTAAGTATTCATAATATTTAATATATATTTACTTGAGGGAACCGACTTATGAAATGATGTATTTATTATGAAATACCCTCGTAATTCGAGTGTCGAACACATCCAAAATCATGGTATTCGTACTATACGCATGTATTTATTCCTTAAATCTAATTTGGGTTTATTATAGTTCTAATTTTATTTATATATTCATATTATGAGTTTAATTATTGTATAAATTTTTTAATTTTAATTAACTTACATAATAAACTAATGTACAATCTTATATTGATTTTATTAATTAAATTTTATTTAGCTAATTTAATTAACATTTTAATTCATTTTATTTAAAACATTTTAAATATGTATACTTTAACATTTATAGTTATACATACACAGAGATATATGTATTATATTATTATTAATTAATGACTAATTAATTTTTTTAATTAATCACAATTAATTTCAATATATATATATATATATATATGTGTGTGTATATATATATATAGATGTGCATGTGCACACATGTGTGCGCATGTGTGTGTTTTACCTTAACATTTTAAAATAACTTTACATATATCCATATGTATGTTATTTTATTTAATTAATCAACTTTAATTTATTTTAATCAATCTAATTAATTATTAATATTTTTCGAAAATATTTATTATATTTCAACATAATTTTGTAAATTATTTTATAACATTTTTAGAATACTTATTTATTTAAATTTAAAATATTTTTTTAACTTCATATTTTTTTTTAAATTAGCCCAAGGCTAAAATCAATTTGGTCCTTTGTACTAGGGATAACCTTTGGGCTTGCTTCATCTTTCGGACTAAATGAATAGCTAGGCAGGGTAGGGACTTGATTACCCAAGTCCAGCAGAAACTGCTTTTCTAGGCATAATATTAAATTGGTAGGCTTTAATAAGTTAGTGATAATATTGCTGAATTAGCCATTACTGCAAAATTTAGTGACACCCATTTGGCGTCACTCATTTTTTTAGCTACGCTTGAAATGCCAATAGAAAAATGAGCTTCACCAAATTATTTGGCATTACTAAGACATCATAAAATTATCATCGCTAAGGCGTCGCTAAATTTTAGCGATGGGTTTATGACTTATGTTTTATATCAGAAAAATAGTGTTATAGTTGCCTCGCTAAATTTTAAAGAAGCTATTGTGACTACAATGTTCTAAAGCAGAGAAAATTCTTCGCAAATAGTGATGCCTTCGCGACGACAAACTTTTGAGAATATATGAACGTCGCAAAGTCATCGTTAAAGCATAGCGACGCCTCTGTGATGCCTAACTATTACCGATTAAAAAGCAATTCGCTACATGCATCAAGTAATTTGTTTGTGCACACGTGTATATAGGTGCACATCTCTTAAAATTAGTTTACATAAGTCACAACTATAATCAGCTGGGCAATTTGGTTCAGCTACATTTTTCTCTAGACTAAGATTAAAGAAGCTATATTTTTCTCTAGACTAAGATTAAAGGAAAGACGGTTACTAAAAGCATTACTGACAGCAGAACTGCACCTTGGCAGACATAATCATGGAAGTTACGAAAATCAAGAAGTTTAGACACAACAGATACTTTCATGCACCTTGACAGCTTACATAATTATGTCACTAAAGATATTTAAAACACAACCCACTAGCTTCTAAACAAACAATAAAATGAGAATAATGACTTCTCTAAAAGCCTCGATCCAAATAATAATGATGATGTTCATGTCCTTCACAACTTAGGCACAACCAACAGCTAACTGTGCATCACAACTAAGCAATAAAATGCACATTGCAACTGATCCTATGTCAGCCATACTTAAACAGCACCAGTCCACTTGATGCAGCGCGCATTCCATACCAGCGTCAGAATCACGAAACCCATAGTCGCAAGCAAGAAGCAGTAGCCCTAAGTCGCGGGCGAGAAGCAGTACGTCGCGAACAACATAAGATAGATCGCCTCCAGCTAAGTCGTGAGTCGCCCCTCTTCCATATGTTGTGAACGACCTTCCAGTTAGGTCGCGAAGATTAGGTCGTCGCCCCTCTTCCATATGTCGCGAACGACCTTCCAGTTAGGTCGCGAAGATTAGGTCGTCGCCCCTCTTCCATATGTCGCGAACGACCTTCCAGTTAGGTCGCAAAGATTAGATCGCTCCTCCTCCGCCTAAATCGAGAAGTCCAGTTAGGTCGATGCCATTTCCTATGTCGCGAACGAGCTTCCAGAATTCCTTAGGTCGTGTACAATTTCCCTTAAGTCGCGAAGGGGTTTAAGTCGCTGCCGATTTCTTATACCTTTTCTGTTAAGTCGCATTATTTTGATTCGTTTATTTTTTAAGTCGTGTCTTGTTAAGTTGTGATAAGTTGTAAAGTCGTTGTACTGTTTGTGTTGTAATTTTTCTTAAGTCGTGTGTGTTGTAACTTTTCCCTATAAATAGGCGAGTTGGGTCATTTGGAGTTGTTGAATTTTGAAAAAAATTTGGTTTGTGCTTTGTGCCTCCATTTAAATTGGTAGTTGAGTGTTATCTCCTATATCCACTTTCAGATATTCGAGTGCGCTCGAATCAACGATTGTTGAAGCCAATTCACGGAATCAAGTGCGCTTGATCAACGTTCGAAGAATTGAAGATCTTCTCTCATGGTATCGTGCGCGATCAACATGTCGAATATTGCTAAAGTCCGGTATCTTCGTGATCAACGGATTTGGATCTTACAGTATTCTTAAATTCATCAATTTATCAATGATTCACCGATTATTTCCGCTAATCGTGTGAGATTCTGGACGGATTCGATTTACATCGTTGAATTCGCTTCCCACGCTGTGTCAGTTTGGTATCAGAGCGAGGTGCAAGAAGTTTGTATCATTTGGAGAATTGGGAGTTTCGATCCATCTCACTTTGGATCGAAGTTCAAAAAGTGTTTGAAAATTATTTTAAGTTTGTTTGAAGTTCAATCATGCCTTCGAGACGAGCTCAACGTCATCGGAACATTAATGCTTTGTATGGAAGAGAAGAGGCCGATGAAATAGAGCAACGAATCAATGAGAGTTTCACTGAGAAGTTGAATGAAGGAATTGGTCGATTAGAGAGAATGATGCTTGAAATGAATCAAAGTGGAAGAAGGGTTTCACCTGAATCGAGTCATGGGGGAAATAGAGTTTCACCACATTCAGATTGGGAGAGAAGAGAAGATCATGATCGTAGAAATGTTGACGATCGTGATAGAAATGTTGGTGAACGAAATCAAAGAGATGTGGATTATCGTGATCGGAGGAATGTAGATCGAAGGAATGTTGGTGTTAGAAATGGTGGTAGAGATGTTGGTGGTCATGATCAACAACGATATGCATCAGATTTTGATGAGGAGTTTGATGGTGGTAGTGTTCATAGTCGAAATCGAAGCCAAGGAAGAAATCATTCAGAGTATGATCACAAATGGGAGTCTGGAATGAAAATTGAAATTCCAGAGTTTAAAAGTGGTATGCAAGCTGAAGAATTTCTAGGTTGGTTATCTAATGTTGAAGAGATCTTTGATTTCAAGGAGGTTCCGGAAGATCGTAGAGTGAAGTTGATTGCTACTCGTTTAAGAGGGAGAGCCATTGCGTGGTGGCAACAGACAAAACTTACACGAGAACGGATGGGGAAGACAAAGATTGTTTCATGGGGGAAGATGAAGAAAGTAATGAAAGCTACTTTCTTACCTTACAATTATCAATCTCTTATGTATCAACGCTTACAAAATCTAAGGCAGGGGACAAAGACTGTTAATGATTATGCTGATGGGTTTTATCAACTGATTGCTCGAAATGACATTATGAAGACAGAGAAACAGTTGACTGCTAGGTTTGTTGGAGGTTTGCGAATGCAGATCCAGGATATGGTTAATATGTTTGACCCGAGATCTATGGCTAAAGCGCACCAGAAAGAGTTGGCTTGGGAGAAGCAGGGAAGATGAGGAGGTGGTGTGTTTACAAATTCCAACAATCAAGTGAAGGGTGCCAGTGGGAGTTCCAATGTTTCTAAAGTTGTCAGTAAACCAGTTGTGAATGAGGCTGCGAAGGCAAAGGTCAACAACAGTTTCAAATGTTATAATTGCCAGGAAGTGGGTCATAAAAGTAACGAATGTCCAAAACCAAAGAAGAGAACGATGATTACTGAAGTTGAAGGTGAGGATGTTGGTGAAGGTGATTCTAGTCCAGTGGAGGAAGATGAACAGGATATCACGTCAGGAGATGAAGGATGTATTCTAATGATGAGGAGGTCTTGTTTAACACCGAAGCAAGAGGATGAGGCTAGTTGGTTGAGGAGTAACATCTTTCAGTCGACATGCACTATACTGGGAAAAGTTTGTATGTTTGTAATTGACGCACGGAGTTGTGACAATATCATTTCTACCGAAGCTGTGAGAAAGTTGAAGTTGAAAACGGAGAAACACCCTAATCCTTACAAGTTAGCGTGGCTAAGAAAAGGAGGAGAGGTGAAGGTGGATAGGCGAGTTCTAGTTCCATTTTGGGAAGAAATATAAAGACGAGATCTGGTGTGATGTAGTTGAGATGGATGTTTGTCATTTGCTTTTGGGAAGACCGTGGCAGTATGATCGAGCAGTGCAGCATGACGGTCGAACCAATTGCTACAGTTTTATGTGTGAAGGCGTTAAGATTATTTTAGTTCCAAAGAAGAGACAGCAGGGAGAGAGCAAGTCAGAAGAGATTTAGGAGCTTAAAACTTTGTTGATTTTGAAGGAATTTGTTGAAGAAGTAGCGGAAAGTCCAGGGATGTTTTTGTTGATTGGACATGAGGCTAGTGAATCTGTTGAAGTTCCAGAGGAGGTAAAGCCAGTAGTGGAAGAATTCAGAGATGTGTTTCCAGAAGAATTGCCGAAGGAAGGAGTTACCACCGTTGAGGGACATTCAACATCAGATTGATCTTGTGCCAGGATCAGTATTACCTCACAGGCCACATTACAGGATGAGTCCTAAGGAACATGAAGAACTCAGAAGGCAGGTAGAGGAATTGTTAGAACAAGGGCGTGTTCAGGAGAGTTTGAGTCCATGTGCCGTGCCAGCCTTATTGGTATCGAAGAAGGATGGGACGTGGAGGATGTGTACGGACAGTCGGGCTCTAAATAAGATCACGATTTCCTATGCCGAGGTTTGATGATTTGATTGACCAGTTGAGTGGGGCTGTTGTGTTTTCCAAGATTGACTTGAAGAGTGGATACCGTCAAATTCGTATTAGACCGAGTGATGAGTGGAAGACTGCTTTTAAAACCAGGGAGGGTTTATACGAATGGTTGGTTATGCCATTTGGCTTGTCAAACGCTCCTAGTACTTTTATAAGAGTAAAGAACCAGATTTTCAGACCATTTGTTGGGAAGTTCATGGTTGTTTACTTTGATGATATTTTGATTTATAGTAGGAGTACGGAAGAGCACATCCAACATTTGCGAGAAGTACTGTTGATTCTACGACAGGAGCAGTTCTATGCAGCAGCCGAGAAGTGCGTGTTTATGACAGTCAGTGTTTTGTTCTTGGGATATGAACTGTCGAAGGAGGGTATTCAAGTGGATGAAAGCAAAGTGGAAGCTGTCAGAAGTTGGCCACAACCGAAGACAATTACTGAAGTAAGAAGTTTTCATGGGTTGGTATCTTTTTACCGAAGGTTCATTCCACACTTTAGCAGTGTGATGGGACCTGTAACCGATTGCATGAAAGGAAAGAAGTTCATGTGGACAGAGGAAACAAAGTTAGCTTTTGAGAAGATCAAGATACTATTGACGTCAGCGCCAATTCTAGTTTTACCGGATTTTCAGTCGTTGTTTGAGTTACATACTGATGCGTCGAAGGTTGGGATTGGTGGAGTATTGAGTCAGAATGGAAGACCAGTTGCTTATTTCAGTGAAAAATTGTATGGAGCCAAGATGAGATATAATACATATGATGTAGAGTTTTACGCGTTTGTTCAAGCTGTGAAGCACTGGAGACATTATCTGTTTCAGAAGGAGTTTGTGTTATATACTGACCATGAGGTGTTGAAACATCTACAAGGCCAGGACAAGATTTCAGCGAGACATGCATCATGGATTGCATATCTACAACAGTTTACTTTTGTCGTAAAGCACAAATCAGGGGTGTTGAATCGTGTGGCTGATGCTTTGAGCAGGAGGAATCACTTATTGACAACGTTGAAAGTTGAAGTAGCAGGATTTGAACTATTGCCAGAGTTGGTTGAAGATGATCCTTACTTTGCAAAGTTTGTTGAGAAAGTTAAGGATGGGAGTACTGATGAATTTGTGTTGGTTGATGGATTCTTGTTCAAGCGGAATCGATTATGCATACCAGACCGTAGCTTGAGAATGAAGATTGTTAAAGAGTTGCATGAAGAAGGACACGTTGGACGGGATCGCACCTTATAGTTAATTTCACAATCTTATTTTTGGCCGTCAATGAGGAAAGAGGTAGGGAGATTTGTAGAGAGGTGTCATATCTGTCAGGTTTCGAAGGGAACAACAACGAATGTGGGATTATACATGCCATTACCCGTGCCTACTAAACCATGGGTTGATATTAGCATGGATTTTGTGTTGGGTTTGCCAAGAACTCAGAGGGGAAATGATTCTATATATGTTTTAGTGGACAAGTTTTCGAAGATGGCGCATTTCATAGCCTGTAAGAAGACAGCTGATGCCGTCCGAGTGGCTCAATTATTCTTTAAAGAGGTGTATCGATTGCATGGTTTACCAGAATCTATTGTTTTTGATCGAGATACTAGATTTTTAAGCCATTTTTGGTTGAGTTTGTGGAAGATGGTCGGAACGAAGCTGAATTTTAGTAGCGCTTTCCATCCGCAAACTGATGGGCAAACAGAGGTGGTTAACCGATCATTCGGAAATTTACTGAGATGTCTTGTGAAAGACAATTTGAAGTGTTGGGATTTGAAGTTGTGTCAAGCTGAGTTCGCACACAATCACGCAGTTAACTGGAGTACAGGTTTCAGTCCATTTCAAATTGTGTATTCAAGCTTACCAAAGGGGTCGTTGGATTTGACAATAGTACCACAACCGAAGGGGACAGTTAAGCGGGCTGTTGATTTTTTTGAGGGGTTGACAGAATGCCATAGAATCATTCAGGAACGATTGGGGAAGACAAATGAGAAATATAAACAACTGGCCGATAAGAAACGAAGGAATGTGGACTTCAAAGTGGGTGATTTTGTTTACGCAGTATTGACGAAAGATCATTTTCCGGTTGGAACTTACAACCAGTTGAAGGCACAAAAGATGGTCCAGTAGAAATTTTGAAGAAGATCAATGATAATGCATATCAGTTGAGGTTGCCGGAAGAGGTTCATACTTCTGATGTTTTCAATATCAAACACTT
This sequence comes from Allium cepa, assembly GCA_030765085.1. NCBI lineage: Eukaryota > Viridiplantae > Streptophyta > Magnoliopsida > Asparagales > Amaryllidaceae > Allium > Allium cepa. The sequence continues at coordinate 184,390,630 of CM060940.1, forward strand.
AATTCCGTATTATGGGAGGAGTCTGTCGAAGAAAAGGAGAGCGTGAATTCGAGGACGAATTCTTTCCAACAAGAGGAGGATGATGCAGCGCGCATCCCATACCAGTGTCAGAATCACGAAACCCTAAGTCGCAAGCAAGAAGCAGTGGCCCTAAGTTGCGGGCGAGAAGCAGTAGGTCGCGAACAACATAAGATAGATCGCCTCCAGCTAAGTCGCGAGTCGCCCCTCTTCCATATGTCGCGAACGACCTTCCAGTTAGGTCGCGAAGATTAGGTCGTCGCCCCTCTTCCATATGCCGCGAAACGACCTTCCAGTTAGGTCGCTCCTCCTTCGCCTAAATCGTGAAGTCCAGTTAGGTCGATGCCATTTCCTATGTCGCGAACAAGCTTCCAGAATTCCTTAGGTCGTGTATAATTTCCCTTAAGTCGCGAAGGGGTTTAAGTCGCTGCTGATTTCTTATACCGTTTCTGTTAAGTCGCATTATTTTGATTCGTTTATTTTTTAAGCCGTGTCTTGTTAAGTTGTGATAAGTTGTAAAGTCGTTGTAATGTTTGTGTTGTAATTTTTCTTAAGTCATGTGTGTTGTAACTTTTCCCTATAAATAGGCGAGTTGGGTCATTTTGAGTTGTTGAATTTTGAAAAAAAATTGGTTTGTGCTTTGTGCCTCCATTTAAATTGGTAGTTGAGTGTTATCACCTATCTCCACTTTCAGATATTCGAGTGCGCTCAAATCAATGCTTGTTGAAGCCAATTCACAGAATCAAGTGCGCTTGATCAAGGTTCGAAGAATTGAAGATCTTCTCTCGCGGTATCATACGCGATCAACGTGTCGAAGATTGCTAAACTCCGGTATCTTCGTGATCAACGGATTTGGGTCTTACGGTATTCTTAAATTCATCAATTTATCAACGATTCACCGATTATTTCCGCTAATCGTGTGAGATCCTGGACGGATTCGATTTACATCATCGAATTCGCTTTCCACGCTGCGTCACCACCCATCACCTGCTACCAGCCTCTCAAGGATGCTACAACCAACAATCTTCCCTGCCTTTGCTCCATTTTCAATGACCATACCATTCTAAAACTTTCAAGATTGACCACAACGCTGCTCTCCAGCTTCCCATGCGCTGCGGCATGCAATCTTTGTCCTCTACTGCCTGCGTAAAATATGCTGGTTAGTTCTTCCTTTCTATATGCGCTATCACTAATTATCACTCGACGCTTGTTACTAACTTAGAGTCTGTTACCTTCGTTTCTGTTTTTATACTTGGTGCTCGTGGTGCTTCCATTATGCCTCCTCCAGGTATTAATCATTTTTTGTTCCCAGCAATCCAAATTACATATCAGTAATATGTGATCATGATTGACGAAGTTATAATACTAGAAGGCTTTTAAAGGTTAATACAGAATTCATGTTTTCTACGCAACTACTGCTGGAAGCGACTCAAATGCAGCAAATAGCAGAAGTTGGAAAGAAACTTGAACTTAAGCAATGATTCTTCAATACAGCCATCACTCGGTACTGGTTAGCTACATTGCTTTCTTCAGCCACATAGTAGCTATTCCTGATGACGCTCACGACAACGTTATTGACTCGCACTACAAGCTGCAAGCAGTTTTTCTCAAATCATCAATGAATTCTCTATAGTTAGATCCTCCGGTTTTGCTGCACTTTGTTCATAACCTGATTGACTCACACAAGATGCTGCAAACTGTTTTTCTCCACATGTTGCTCTATTGGCTTTATCTCCTGATGTCACAGTCAGAGCTTCAAGTTTTATCTTATATTCTAATGTTCTGGCAATAATAGCTTTGTTCAAAGTGTTATCCCATTTTTTGGTCAAAATTGGAATATCAATGTTGTGCGTGCATTTCCATCACCGGACCAACTCACAGCCGAGCCAAAGCATCACCGGTCTAGGCACTACCGGTCCAACTCCATTTCCATGCCTGCCGAACCAAAGTTATACCGGACCAACCACCGCCGAACCAACTCCCTCCCCATGCTTGCCAAACCAAAGTGATACCGGACCAACCACTACCGAACCAACTCCCTCCCCATGCCTGCCGAACCAAAGTGATACTGGACCATTTCCACTCCAACCATCTCCGGACCAAGGCCTTGCCGAACCAACATTGCCAGGCCAGATTGCTTCAGCCCAGGCCCACCAGCAGCTATATACATCCAGGACCCCTACCCTCAGCCTCACTCTATAAATAGAGGGGCAGGGGTACAACAATGGAAGACGAGTTTGAGAACTCAAGCACGGATAGAACTTTCAAACAACTTTCAGTTACTTGTAATCAAAGCTTTGTACTTGTAATCTGAAGAGAATAGGAGAATAACATATAAAGTGGACGTAGGCACGTTCTGGCTGAACCACTATAAATCTGTGTGTCTTTTACAGTTTAGTCCCTGCTTTTTACATATTTGCATAAATCATCCAAATCACTAAGAACAACTTAAAAATCGACTAAATCATATGACTTGGAGGTGTTTGCCCATTTTTTGTGCAAACATTTTTGGTGCTTTCACTGAGAAGATAACTCAGGAGAAGTTGATTTTGAAGACTTAAGAACTAAGATCTAAGAAGCTATGACAAGACAAACAAATAGAAGACAGAGGCCAGAGAGAAGCGAACATGAGGGATGACAAGAGGCTTCTTCAGAAGCGAATCAGGCATCAATCCTGCATGGGGGCACCACACTTGGAGCATGTTGATCCAATCCCAGAGAGAGATAAGGGTATCTGAGCAACCTGGTGGTAGTAGAGGAATGAACGCTCAGCCGAGGGCAGGTAAAATTCCCTCGAGAACTCGGGGGCAGGTCGAAAGCGATGAACAAGTCGCAAACCTCTCACTAACATGGTTAAATCATTTACACATGTAAGCGATCGCGCACGATCCATAGGCATGCTCTGAATGACTACTAACCGCACCATAGTAAGAGTTTACGCTTTGACATCCTCGTATTGCTCTTGCTTTGATTTTGATTTGAACATTTAAATTCTGCCTGTTTGAACATTTCTGCTGTAAGGTTCATACGATTATTGCTTTAACACTTACAATTCTATGGAAAAATTTACTTGTATGCCCGTTGGATCGCGAACGGTCCACGAGCACCTCTTGCATGGCAGCGAACTGCCGAAGTCTTTGATTCGGAAACTCCCACAAACAACAACTCCGACACTGATAATATTAAGTCCTCCCGGGCACACTCACTCGCCTCGAACGGCACCCGACCTCGAACGGTCACAACTCGCCTCCAACGGCACCCGACCTCGAACGGTCACAACTCGCCTCGAACGGCACCCGACCTCGAACGGTCGCAACTCGCCTAGAACGGCGCAACTCGCTCCGAACGACACAACTCACCCACCTCAAATGGCTCGATCACGAACGGTCGTCATTTGAGGTCGGCCACTTGACCGCGCACGGTCGCACTTCATCTCAAATATCTCGATCCCGAACGATCGTCATTTGAGGTCCGCCACTTGACCGCCCACGATCGCACTTCATCTCAAATATCTCGATCCCGAACGATCGTCATTTGAAGTTAGGCGCTTCACCATGAACGGTCGCACTTTATCTCAAATATCTCGATCCCGAACGGTCGTCATTTGAGGTCACATAAACTGTAAATTCCTTTGCAGGACATCAATAGGATATGAACATCCAGCTCATGGCATTACAAAACACGCCTTCCTACCGCAAGGCATATTTTGGGGGGCAAAGTGTTATCCCATTTTTTGGTCAAAATTGGAATATCAATGTTGTGTGTGCATTTCCACCATCGGACCAACTCACAGCCGAGCCAAAGCATCACCGGTCCAGGCACTACTGGTCCAACTCCATTTCCATGCCTGTCGAACCAAAGTGATATCGGACCAACCACCGCCGAACCAACTCCCACCCCATGCCTGCCGAACCAAAGTGATACCGAACCAACCACTGCCGAACCAACTCCCTCCCCATGCCTGCCGAACCAAAGTGATACCGGACCATTTCCACTCCAACCATCTCCGGACCAAGGCCTTGCCGAACCAACATTGCCAGGCCAGATTGCTTCAGCCCAGGCCCACCAGCAGCTATATACATCCAGGACCCCTACCCTCAGCCTCACTCTATAAATAGAGGGGCAGGGGTACAACAATAGAAGACGAGTTTGAGAACTCAAGCACGGATAGAACTTTCAAACAACTTTCAGTTACTTGTAATCAAAGCTTTGTACTTGTAATATGAAGAGAAAAGGAGAATAACATATAAAGTGGACGTAGGCACGTTCTGGCCGAACCACTATAAATCTGTGTGTCTTTTACAGTTTAGTCCCTGCTTTTTACATATTTGCATAAATCATCCAAATCACTAAGAACAACTTAAAAATCGACTAAATCATACGACTTGGAGGTGTTTGCCCATTTTTTGTGCAAACATTTTTAAAGTGTTATCCCATTTTTTGGTCAAAATTGGAATATCAATGTTGTATGTGCATTTCCACCACCGGACCAACTCACAGCCGAGCCAAAGCATCACCGGCCCAGGCACTACCGGTCCAACTCCATTTCCATGCCTACCGAACCCAAGTGATACCGGACCAACCACCGCCGAACCAACTCCCTCCCCATGCCTGCCGAACCAAAGTGATACCGAACTAACCACTGCCGAACCAACTCCCTCCCCATGCCTGCCGAACCAAAGTGATACCGGACCATTTCCACTCCAACCATCTCCGGACCAAGGCCTTGCCGAACCAACATTGCCAGGCCAGATTGCTTCAGCCCAGGCCCACCAGCAGCTATATACATTCAGGAACCCTACCCTCAGCCTCACTATATAAATAGAGGGGCATGGGTACAACAATGGAAGACGAGTTTGAGAACTCAAGCACGGATAGAACTTTCAAACAACTTTCAGTTACTTGTAATCAAAGCTTTGTACTTGTAATATGAAGAGAAAAGGAGAATAACATATAAAGTGGACGTAGGCACGTTCTGGCCGAACCACTATAAATCTGTGTGTCTTTTACAGTTTAGTCCCTGCTTTTTACGTATTTGCATAAATCATCCAAATCACTAAGAACAACTTAAAAATCGACTAAATCATACGACTTGGAGGCGTTTGCCCATTTTTTGTGCAAACAGTTCCTAATAATAAAACTACTGCACCATCACCCATGAATTCGACTCAGTGGAACTTGAGTCTCATGTAAACATCAGTAGCCTATATCCATATATATTAACCAATAGTTGCAGACAAACATTAGTTGCATACTGAAGTTAGAGTTGGTACCTCGGAGTAATATTCAAATGGATCGCACATGCAATAATGATAACTTTTAAGGAGTTCTCAAACTCTCCACTGCTTTTTTCCTTTTTTATCCGTATATATAAATATTAAATCTAACACACATACATTATGTATATCTTACCATATTCCAGGTGTTTACTATATTTTTAAAAAGTTCCAAAACCAAAATCTTTGAAAGCAGAGTCAAAATCATTGGCATCCCATTTTGCCAGTTGCCTTCAATTAAGATTGAATATCTTATTTAGCACTTCTATAACCGATTGTATATTAGAAAATATGCACATTTAAACATCTATATGTGCGTCACAAGAGTAAATCTGCTTTGATAAATTAACAACCAATGTAATCCATACTCAATAGAAACTAGGAATAACTTACAAGAGTAAAATCATGGCCATAAATTTGCTTGTAACAGCTAAATCCAACCCTGAGGCGAGGAATGCTTCTCTTACTGAAATCTCAACAATAGTAGCCTCATACTTACCTCTTGTGCTCACATTGGTTCCTACATACAATTTTGTTACATCATATTTTGCGATATGCTGACTAACCTCCTTAAGGCGAGATCTATGTGATGTTGCTAGAGCCCTCAATAACTACATCACAGTATTATTTCATTACAACTATGTTAATCACTTTTTTTACAAACATGAAAATTGATTCATACCTTTTAGTAAGGATTAGATGCATCAGACACACCATCTTTGTTAAGATATGTTCTTAATTGCTCAAGTTAGCTTGCATGGTAAAGAAAAACTGCCTAGATTTATGCCTAGTACAAATCTCCATTAGAGCTTTACAGTCCACTTCACTTCTTGCTACCTACAAGTATAGGCTTACATGCTTATTGATTATAAGAAGTGTATCTCATTGGTTGTGTGGTTTATTTTTGCAAAATTATATATGCTTTAGTTATTCCAAGAATTAAAGTACGTCCCTAAACATTTGATATACTAATACTTTAAAAAAGAAGTGTTACACCATCTTTTGACCATGCAATATATCAGGAACTATGGGCAATAGTTGAGCATATTCGGACCAGGTCCCAATCAAGTTGCAATCAGTATGAAGTGACAAGGATGACACTGTGAGACCACATTTTAAATTTCAAGTCAATCGGAGTTCGTATGCTTGAGTTATAGGCAAAAGAAGAATTTATATAGATCAGTCGGGAACGATATATAAAACAGCGTAAATTGACGAAGATTGATCAATATCTCCACAAAGTTAATGCACTTGAAACTTTCAAAGCATCATATATTGAAAAGTGGAGTTCACAAAACCAATCACATGACAAAACTACCAAAATCTTGAAAAAGAGGCCGATCGTTAACGGAACGATCGTACAAATCAGCCATAACGATTCATAGTTTTACGGAAAATACGATATCTCACAAACAATATGTGAGAATTGTATTAAATTTGGAGAGAAAGTCTGTTACGTCATGGGGTACTACCATGATTGATGCAGCTTAAAAGGACGAAATCTTGGAAAATAGGCAGATCGTTATTGGAACGATCGTGCAAATCAGTATAACGATCCATAGTTTTACGGAAAACGCGATATTACACAAACGGCATGTCAGAATTGCATGAAATTTGAAGATCAAGTCTCTTACATCATGGAGCACCCCTATGATCGATCACAGCTCAAAAAGATGGAATCTTGGAAATTAGGCTGATCTTTACAGGAATGATCGTCCAAATAAGCATAACGATCCATAGTTTTACGGACAATGCGATATCTCACAAACGGTACGTCAGGATTGCATGAAATTTCGAGAGTCAGTCTCTTACATCATGGAGCACACCCATGAATGATTGCAGCACAAAAGGATGAAATTTTGGAAATTAGGCCGATCGTTATTGGAACGATCGGTCAAATCAACATAACGATCCTTAGTTTTACGGAAAATGTGATATCTCACAAACGTTATGTCGAAATTGCATGAAATTTGGAAACAAATTAACTAATAACATGGGGAACCCACACCATCGATTGTAGCTCAGAAGGATGAAGCATAAAATGGTTTCCTACGATCCATTTTGTAGTAAAATAGTGAAGATCGATTGATATCTTATAAACACTAAGGCGGAATGGCGCGGAACTTTGGAAGCATGGACTACAGGCATGGAGGACCTCATAAAAATGATCACAACTCCATTGGAGTTAGTATGGAATGATCGGTTAAATTATATTTTGATGTCCGATCCATGCTAAATTTTATGGGTCGGGTCATATGGGTCTGGAGGTTCTTCTACTGAAATTTCAGTCCAATCCATGCACGTCTTCAACTATAAATACAGTGAACTTGGCTCATTGCAAGGGACTTTTTTGGGCTGGCTCTCGATCATCACTTCTTATCTCTTCCTCCATTAATTTTCTAAGTCCAAACAACTATATTTGTAATCTTGCAGTATAAATAAAATATTTTTTGAGTGGATGTAGGTCAGAATTTGTCGAACCACTATAAAACTCGTGTGGTCCTTTACTTTTCTGCTATTTATTATGTGATCTGCGTGCTTATCGTTATATTTGGATATTGTTTTTGGAAATTGGTGCTTTCACATACAACTGAGTGTTTGTGACCATTTTTGACGCAAACATTTTGGTGCATTCATTGGGAAGGACTTGACCCGGAATTTGGAAGCTAGGATCTTGGATTTGAAAGCTTGGGTAGTTGGATCTAGGAAGCAATGGTTAGGAAATCAACAAGGAGACCATCAGCAAATAGGAGCGATTATGGCGGGAGTCAAGAGGCTTCTTCTATAGCTGGAGCGAATCAGACATCTATCTACATCATCAGAGATGAAATGGGAACAATGATGGATGCTATATAAGAGAGGATGCTAAAGAAACAGGAGGAGATGATGCGGAATCTACTATGACAGATTGGACAAGCTAGAGTGTAAAACCAAGGAAATAGAGTAGCAGGAAATGCTGTAGATATGGATCACGGAGCTGGAGCAACATGAGGTGAGGAAAACTAGAATCAGGACAAAGGAAACGAAGCTAACATGATGCAGGATGTAGTGGAACAGCCAGGAGTGGACTTTGACCAACTAAGAACGATCGAAGCTGAACAATCTGCGCCGATCGATCCATATTTGGAGGCATGCCCCGTAGTCACATTAGATCGATCCCAGGAAGGATGCTGAGCCATGCTATGCGGTTTGGCATTCATTAGAATGCTTATTCCCGTCCAGAAGAGCAGATTTCAAGTTTCTCCCGTGGACTCGGGAGGAGGTAGGTTGTAGATAATGATCGAAGACTATCGTTAGATGACAATGACAGGTTGGTAGAAATGATCATATGGGCTATGAAAGAAGGATTAGTAAATAGGGATCTGGAAGATGTAAATAGGAGTCTCTTTGCTCCTAATATCAAGCAAGCTAGAAATCCAACGAAGTTTAAACTACCAACGCTTGAGACTTATGATGGAAAAACGGATCCTGCCGTTCATCTAATGAGATGTATAAGATACCGAAGTACTAGAGTCATCAGAGGAAGTCATGGCACGATGCTTCCCCTTATACTTAATGGATATAGCTACACTATGGTTCAGACAATTGGAAAGCGGCTCTATTAGCATATGGATGGAATTGATTGGAAGCTTTATGAGGCAATTTTGGGTCCACATCACGAGACCTAAGAGTGTGATGACTTTAACATCGATGAAGCAATGGAAAGGAAAATCACTTAGGGATTTCTTAACAAGGTTCAATGAGGTAGTAGCTTCGGTGGATCGATCGGATCCGTCGATGGTTTTGATGAAACCAGTATAAGGGATTGCGAATAACTCAGATTTCAAGATATCACTGGAACGGGATTCACCAGTGGATCTCGGTGAATTTTACCATGGAGCGGAAAGGTTCTTGCAACAGAAAGATGCGAAAGCTTATAGAGAGGTAAGAGAGGAAGTTTTTGCAGTTAAAAGTGGAGGTCCAACCGGGGAAGGTTCAAACAAGGATAAAGGAAAACGAAAAGCAGAAGATGACGATGTTGGATTGAAGCAACCTTGAAAGAAACTGAGATTCACCGCTTACACGGAATTGACCGAGACATTGGATGGATATATCTAGATACTATGTGGCAGATGCCCTATCAAAGGCTAGTGTTAGGGGAGCCTACAAATAATGAAAGGAAATCAAAAAAATACTCTCTATTCCATGAGCTGAACGGGCCTAGTAAAAATGACTGTAGGCACTTGAAGGACGAGATTGAGGAACATGTCCGAAATGGCAGGCTATTACAATACGTAAGAACTCGGGTATCGCTAGGGGAACAGAAGCAACCACCATCCGCATCGAACGGGTAATTCCTTGGATCGATGCATCAACTTATCATTAATTGATTGGAATGGCAAAGAATAAGCAATAAAATCCACAATAAAATGGCTAAGTCACTTACACGTGTACAGAATCGAGAACGGTCCCTTGGTATGCTCCGAGATGACAATGAACCATCACACCTGGAGATGCATGCATTGTAGTGTTAAGTTTTTTTATTTCTCTTCTAATACTTGGACTTAATTTTATTAGTTGAAATTTTGATTATAAAACTCACTCGAATTTTAAATCTGACATTAATAATTTTAGGTCCCATCCGGATAATCACATTTCGCCTCGAGTGGCACTCAATCTCGAAGGATCGTATTTCTCCTCGAATGGCACTCGATCTTGAACGATTACATTTCACCTCGAACGACACTCGATCTAGAATGATCCCACTACGCCCTTGAAAAGGAAAATCTCGAACGATTACATTTTGCCTCAAATGGAAATCGATCTCGAAAGATCACATTTCGTCTCGAACGACACTCGATCTCGAACGATCCCATTATGCCTCGAATGACGTTCGATCTCGAACGATCACATTATGCCTTAAACAAGCACTCGATCTCAAACGATCACATTACGCCTCAAACAGGCACTCGATTTTGAACGATCACATTACGCCTCAAACAGGCATTCGATCTCCTATGATCGCATTTCGCCTTGAACAAACACTCGATCCCATGCAATCATCATCATGCTGGGATGGCTATAAATTGGATTAACAGTCCTAAATGACCATTAATAATAATCAGGCAAGATCATAGATTTTTTCATAGGTTATCAACGGGTTTCGAAAATTGGACTTATTAAAAACACGCCTTCCTACCACATGGCATGTTTTGGGAGGCTAATGTTATACCTCCTTTTAAATAGACAATATATCATAAAAGTTGGCTATATGGCTTCTGCGATCATTAAGGGAGGAAGTTCGAAGAGACGGTTATCCTGCTTGGAAATTGATTATATTAGGAACCATGGGCAATAGTTAGGCCGATTCAGACCAGGTACCAATCAAGGTGAAACTAATATGAAGTGATAAGAAAGGCCCCATTTGGCCACATTTCAAATTTCAAGTCAATCGAAGTTTGCATGCTCGAGTTATGGGCATAGGAATAATTTATATGGATCGATCAGGAACGATCCATAAAACAACGTAAATCGACGAAGATTGATCAATATCTCAAAATCTACAAAGTCAATGAACATGATAATTTCAAAACATCACTTTATTGAAGAGTGGAGCCCACCAAAATGATTGCATGACAAAATTCTCAAATCATGGAAAAGTGGCCGATTGTTAATAGAACGATAGCACAAATTAGTCATAACGATCCATAGTTTTACGAAAAATGTGATATTTCACTAACGGCATGTCGGATTGCACGAAATTCAGAGAGCAATTCTCTTATATCATGTGGCACCTCCATGATCAATCGCGGCTCAGAAGGACGAAATCTTGGAAATTAGGCATATTGTTATTGGAATGATTGTACAAATCAGTGTAACGAACCATAGTTTTACGGAAAATGTAATATCTCACAAATAGTACATCGAAATTGCATGAATCTTGGAGGGAAAGTATCTTACATCATGGAGCACGCCCATGACTGATGACATCCAAAAAGATAAATTTTGGAAATAAGGCCGACGTTATTGGAACAATCATATTAATTAGCATAACGATCCATAGTTTTACGAAAAATGCAGTGTCCCACAAACGATACGTCAAAATTGCACGAATTTTGAGGGAAAGTCTCTTACATCATGGAGTATCCACGTAATCGAATTTAGCTCAAATGGAAGAAATCTTGAAAATTAGGCTGATCATTATTGGAACGATCGTACAAATCGGCAAAACAATCCATAGTTTAACGAAAAAACGATATCTCACAAACGGTACGTCGGAATTGCACGAAATTTGGAGGGCAAGTCCCTTGCATGATGAAGCAGCCATATGATGGATCATAGCTTAAAAGGATGAAATTTGGGAAATGAAGCCGATCATTATTAGAACAATCATACAAATCAGCATAACAATCCATAGTTTTACAGAAAACGCGGTAACTCACAAACGGTAAGTTGGAATTGCACGAAATTTGGAGTGAAAGTAGCCAATATAATGGGCAACCCACATGACCGATCACAGCTCAAGAGGATGAAGAATGAAATGACCTCCTATGATCCAATTTCTAGTCAAAATAGCGAAGATCAATCAATATCTCACAAATGGTAAGTCAGAATGGCGCGAAACTTTGGAAGCATGGACTAGAGGCATGAGGGACCACATAAAAAAGATCGTAGCTAACCCTATTAGAGTTAGTATGAAACGATTGGCTAAATTAATTTTTGGTGTCCGATCGATCCTGCATTTTGTGGGTCCGGTTATACTGGGCTGGAGGTTTTCCGTTGAAATTTCTGCCCGATCCACGAACGTCTTTACCTATAAATACAACGGACTTGACTCATTGCAAAGGATTTTTTAGGCTGGCTTTCCTCATAACTTCTTATCTCTTCCTCCATTAATTTTCTAAGGAAAAAACAAATGTACTTGTAATCTTGTATAAATAAAAGATTATTGAAGTGGACGTAGACCGAAGTTTGCTAAACCACTATAAAACCCGTATGTTTCTTTGCTTTTTTTGCTATTTATTCTGTGATCTACGTGCTTTTCATTCGGTTTGGATATTGTTTTTGGAAATTGGTGCTTTTACATATCACTGGTTATTTGTGATCATTTTTGGTGCAAGAAAGATGTTTATTCGATATTTCTTTCTCAAATTCTAATTGACTTAAGTAGTCCATATGATAACACAATTACATAAGCAGCTTCTACTGTAGATTTTAACATGTTTTTCCATATACAGTTCAAGAAAAATGAAATATTAATTGATATTTATATGTTTCTTTGCTTACCTCCAACTGTGCAGCCCAAACCCCACGGTCATCTCACCCTAAAGCTGCAAAATTCCTATTATAGCCTAAGGTACTGTTGCATCCCATCCTCATCTCCCCGTTTGACTGTAAACACAAGAACGCTGGCTCCATCACCTAATTAACCATCCTCATGACCATGAAATCAATTTCAAACCCCAAATCCAATCATTAGTTTTTGCGGTATAACAATCCACATATTTTACGATTATATATTTAAATATTTTATTTAAATATAGCATCGTTAATCGGATTAAAGTCCGAAATGCTACTTTTTATAAACAATAGAATTAGGACTCGAGACCACTTCCATTGAGTCCAAAATGTTGTTTGCGGCCTTTTTGATTGATATATTTGGAGTTTTGTTGAATTTTGTACTTTTCTATAAGGCTTTGGGTTTGGGTTTCAGCACACTAACCCAACACAATAGCCTAACTCTTCCTCCAACTCCTCTTCATTCATTCTTTTATTTCCTAACACTCAAGCTAAAGGAAAATGGGGAAAGTAAAGGGAAAGTAAAATTCCTAAACCCTAGAGTACTAGGAAATTCAAGATTTAGGCTCCAAAACCAAAAGAAGCTTAGGTAAGCATCCTTTTCATCTTCTCCATCTCAATCTCTTTTCAATTCTCAGAAATTCCTAAACCCTAACTTAGGAAAAACTTCACCTTTGATAATAGAATGAAGATTCTAGAGGTGTATTGAAGAGGAATTGGCCTTGCTCTGTTTTAAAAAGCCTCTCATTCATTGTCTTTAAGTTTTAATGGTGAGTTATAGAACTCACATCTATGTCTATACATTTCTATTGCCTGGTATGTATTCCTAACATCTATTTCATGTTCAATTGCTTTTGATTTGAATTGATTTGGTGAATTTTCCAATTTTGGTATTTTGAAGTCAAAATCTTTAAAGATCATATCTTGGATATTTGGACATGTTTTTGGTGGTGTATTGAAGAGCCTATAGGGTTGGGTTGTCAATTGGCATAAATCCTTAGCATCTGCCGCTTGTTCGATGGCTTTCGTTTTGGATTTTTACCTTCTTTGGGCTAGGCTGCTTTTTTGCCTAGTAGAAAATCCAAACGTATGGTTGAAATCCAAACGTCTGGAAAGGGTCCATGGAAAAGAAAAAACGGGCGGAGACAAAAACCAGACGTCTGATTGACAATCCAAACATCTGGAACAAAATTCAAATGTCTGGTTGAAAATCCAAACGTCTGAAATGGTTCTGGAATTAAAAAGGGAAAGGAGAAAAAGCATATATTTTTCCAGAACCTAGGGCCAGACGTCTGGCTAAACCTACCAGACATCTGGAAATGTCAATTTTGCCTATTTTGGCTGTTTTGAGTGGATTTTCAATTTTCATCGTTTTTTGTTGATCCGATTGGTTGCTGTCATTTATTATTGACTTCGAAGACTTCTTTACTGGATTTTTGGGAATATCCATTTGATTAGATTTGATATCGATTTTTGGTGTTTTAATTCACGTCGTCGAATGTGAGTTTTTGGCGATCGATCGTTTTTACAATCTTTTTCTGTGATTTTTCACTTTAAAATAAAAAGGTTTCTATACTAGTAGTAAATATCCAAACTCTTTCACGAAAATGACTTCAACGCTATTTTTAAATATAAAGCTCATTTTTAAAACCATTTTCAAATTTATTAGTATATGCAAACCTTTACCTCATTCGTTCGAGAAATCTACGTAAACAACTTAGCAAAACTAGTTGTATGAAATGCTTGCGTTTACTTCGTCAGTTAATTCTTAGACTTATTCGATTGAAACCTTGTGACAATTTTTGAGTGGAAACATATTTTTTTTTTGTAAATATTTAAGTTAAGCTAGTGGTTACGGGTCATGAAGCTAAACTCATGTATTTACTAGCTTAGTGTTATTTACACTTATCGATCAATGATGATCGTTTGGTGATTTTGACTAGCGATGTGCGATGTCTCTTTGTCCGTAAAAGGGGGACTATACCCTGTTTGGAGGAGCTTCGGCTTATAGTCCGCAAAGGGGGACTATACCCTATTTGGAGGAGCTTTGGCTCATAGTCCGCAAAGGGGGACTATACCCTGTTTAGAGGAGCTCCGGCTCATTTTTATAGGATAGCGACCCATTTGCGATACACGTGTTGGTGATTTTTTATGCTTCCGTTTGTGATAGGCCTCCCCCTTTTATGATTTTTGGAATTCTAATTTTTGATTTCTGGAATTTGTGTTTCATCAATTTTTGTTGTATGTACTGATAAGTTCTATCAATATTTGGGGTTTGGTGACTAAGCTAAGAATATGATATTCTTTTCGGTGTTTTGAGAAAGTTTGGGATATTGTATGATTTTTGTTGTTATCATACGTTTATGTCATATCTCTTATTATTTCTCATTTTATATGATATTTATAGCTAGAATGATCAGTTTATTATTTTCTTCTTAAATAATACTCGGGTTAGACCGAGGTATTTCAGGTCCTTCTGCTTGACTTCTTATCTGGGTTAGTCATCTGACTTTTGGCTAACTACTTAGCTTAGTAGTTTTTGCATTTATATTCGAGATAGAGACTCCTTGACGTAAACATATTCTTTTGCCTAGCACTTGTACCTGTTCTTTTGTGATGTAGTGGATCTTATATGATCACCACTTTGATGTACACTCTTATGTGTTGTATTCATATCTATTTTTGCCTTAGTGATATGAATATCTGTGACTGATTTTATGTTATGCTTATTTTATATTTGTTTCCGAAGACCACATTGCCACTGTTTAATCGAGTTTGTATCGGTATGTCCGATTTCCTTTTGAAATGAAAGTGATATTTTTTTCTGGCGTATCGGTACTCGCACAAAGAAATTACACAGATGGTCGCTCCTCAATACCCTTATTCTTCGTACTAGTCGATGGCATTACTCCGTAGTGTCCTTGGCTAGTGTGAGTATAGAGGTGGAGCGTCACAGCTTGGTATCAGAGCCAAACTTTAAAACAATATAAAATATTATAGCAAGGATCATTGTCCTAAGTCTCTCTTAGGAATCGTGCCTTAGGATTTAATTCGAGTCACTGGACCCGTTCTATCCTATTTTTTGTGATGCCTTGTTTTATCAATCAAGTCTGTTCGATATTCATTCTAAGAATAACCTTTTTCCTCTTCTTTCTTTCTTTCTTTCTTAAAGAAGAAGAGATGGTTAAATCTGACAGTCAGACACAGTGTAACGACCCGTAAATTTTGATAGATAAATTGGTTAATTTAATTAGATTTTATAATTAAATAGTAGTTGTTGTGAAGGTTAAACATACAAGTACTATAAAGGGGTATGATGGTGACAGATGTTTGTCGTTACCAGTAATTTACCAATTTAAAATTTAAAGGTAATTAAAGGTTACTTTGATGATAATTAATATAATAACGGAAAGGTGAATGTAAATTGAATAGAAATGTAAGTTTATTTATAAGGCAGTAATTGATGAATAAAAAGTTTGAAACCAAGTAAATAAATTTATGGACAACATATAATAGTAATTAATGTATATATTAGGCAATTGACAATTTATGGATTTGTTAAGATTGTAAAGTTATAATTGATTGTAAATAGGAATATTTCGCAATTAATTAAAATAAGAAAAATAAATGTAAATGTTATAACTTGGTTACAAAATTTATATATGGAAGTGGATGTAAATATGAATTAATTAATGTGTGCATTAATTTATAATAGGATATAAAAGGTAAATTAATAATTTAAAAAGGTTGACTTACTAATAAAATAATATATAATAAATGGAAAGAAAATTAAGTATGAATGTGAGAAAATTGGCAATAGTGCAAAACTTTAATCATATACCCATTCATTTAATGCATTGAATTAGATCTAAGTCAAATTACAATATTTGATTATTAATAATAGCATATAAGGGAAGTTTAACGTTTATGGTAATTTTGCGCAATCACTATTAATTGAGACGTATTGCAATAAAATGGAATTAAATATTACGTTAGTGTGGATTTAAGATAATATGTGGTAATAATGTATTGTTGTGGTTAATGAATGAATTGATAATTAAAATTTATCGTAGTGTTGTTAAATAAGTTGACTATAAATAAGTTGAATGAAATCCCAATAAAGGAGGCAATGCAAACGTTATATTTGGCGAAGATTTCAATACTAGCGGAAATTATAGTTAATACACAATAAAGCAAGTAAGTTGAGTATATTTATGTAGTGTAATGTAAAAACCAGCATTAACTATGTTATTTGAAATTTTTGGATGGGGTATAAAGATTGTAATCAATTAAATTTTTTTTTTTTAATAAACATTCAATGAATGGAGTAATTGCAATCAATTATAATTAAATATTTAAATATTACGTAAATATTAATTTAGATGAAATTGAAAATATTTATGTAATAAAGTATGAATCCGATGTTAATTTTATTTATAAAGTGACAGTTGGTTGAATAAAAAGGAATGCAAAATAAAGTTTTGTCTATATGAGAATTTAATGTATGATAATAGTATTAATTGCAATTAAAGGTAATTAGATAGCACGTTAAGTGGAATTAAGTTAAAATGGTAGAATATTAAGAACCAAGATTTAAAAATAATGTTAGCTATATTCTTATTGTAAAAAGACTCGAATAACAAGGGTTAAGAATTTAATAAATGGATTTTAGAGTTTTATTTTATAATTTCTAAATTTAATGAAATTGAAATTAATTATTAAAATTGAGGTTAACATTGGAATTGATGAATTATTCAACTCTAGTTTGACATTTAATTTGTTTAAATCAGTGTAAATGATTGGAAAATTAAAAATGATAAGAATTTTCAATTATCGAATCGAAATTGAAAATTTGATTAAATTGACTAATTTTTAATTTATTTAATTAATATAAAAATAGCCATTTTGACCACTGACTCGGATTTCGACGAAACCAGTTTCATCGGATCCATAACGGTAAATTATTATAGGATTTCAAGTTTCGTAGCGATCGGATTTGTCGTTTGATCGTACGAACGCGAAACGCCTAGAAATCGATTTAATTGAAATCAATTGTAATCAATTTGAAAATTATTGATTTAGCATAACTTCTTCATACGATGGAATTTGGACTTGAGACCTTTTCCATTGCATTTAAAATGTTTTAAAATATCTATTTTGATATATGGGTTGACCCAATTTCATTCCGGAGTCGAAACGGGCTTTTTGGGCCACTTTGACGTTAGCGCGTATATTCAACCTGATCCATCTATTCTATTTCAGTTGTCTATAAATACCCTGTTATAAATCCAAGCAGCCTCTATTCCCTATTTCTATACGTACAGAAATTTCTGTGCTCCTCTTCCTTAATGGCTGTAAACCTAATTTATCCAATTCAAATTCCAATTCAAAACGCAAATCAAAATATCAAACTCCTCAAAAAAATTCAGAAAAATTATATATTGAAGCTCTCGACGAGCGCAACCTAAATCTACAATTTGTTTTTCAATTTGGTACATTGGTTGCCGAGAATTTGTGAATCAATTCTGACTGTTCGTATTGGATTTTTGACCATCCAATGGTGGATCGTCGACTGTTTGTCGATCGGAGGGTGCCGTTGTGAAGCCAGTGATGAGCAAGCCTTAGACCATCTATTCGTTCAACCCATATTGTCTCGATCTCGCTAAAAATCATAGGAGAATGTTGTGGCGGTGCGAGGCGTTCTGGAAGGCCGGACTTCGGCGTGCGTCACCTGGAGGTGCGCCTGGTCATGGGGAGTCGCGTGGCGATATTAGATGGGGGTGGATGTCGATGAGGGTGCGATGATATTTTGGTGAAGATTGCATGTGCGGCGGCCGCAGTGAGCAAATCGCGATTTGCAGTAGGGTTTCGCGTACCTGATGATGACGTGGCAAGAACGTGATGGTTTGTTTTATTTTTATTTTTATTCTATTTTAAACTTGGGAATTCGATTGTTCTAATCTTTATAACTTTTAAACGCGATATCCGATTTACGCACGATTTTTTTTGTTAGGATCGTATTGAAATTCCACTCTCTGACACTAGTTTGGACGAATTTGAAGACTGTCCAATTTGGTTTTAAATTGGATTGAATTCAATTTAAATTCAAAAGGTGGATGGTTTAACCCACTCACAACTTCTAAAATTTCTTATGTTCGTTAAATTTAATTATATTGTGATTCTGAATTTATTTATGACAGTTTTGTATATTTTAATCGTCATCTCAATTAATTGCATATATTTAAGTTAAATCAATATTTAATTTATTATTGAATATAACTGCCAGTTAATTGCCTGTTATATATTATCAGTTATATATTGATATTGATTGATTGTTTTGTATGATGATTGTGATGGATGTGTGATTTCATGATGGATGAATGGATGTTTTATTTATATCATCATAATCTGCAAGTTGTTATGCATTTATTTTGATTCGGGTTTGCGGTTTGAAATGATATACAACCGCATTTTTTTTTAAATTGTGGATTGAAACGATAAATATACGTATCACTTGACCATAGGATAGAAAACTATATACAGGCACCGCGTTATATATATAATAATATTTATAAATGATTTCTATGGTTTTGTAAAGAATATATATATATATATATATATATGATTTTATGAGATATTGATTTGGATATATGATAAAAGTTATTTTATATATAGTTAAATTTTCGGTTTTAAGCTATGTATAAAATTGGTTTAAAGTATAAAATAAAGTTTGATTTTATTAAATATAATATGGATAAGTATTTACTTAAATTATATTTAATATAGAGTTATATTGATTTTTTTAAATCAAGGTTGAGAACATAGTTGAAATTGATTGTGATTTTATTTAATTAAGAATTATATTTAATAAGAATCCATTTGGAACTTATTGAAATTTAGATTTTAAAAGAATATGGTTTTATAACAAAATTCGGGGTTAAGGTGATTTAGGTGAATACATCAAGTCTAAATAAATTGAGGAATATTAAATTGTTGAAATTTGAAGTTTATATAAAGGATACTGATTTATTAATTAAATATTTCAAAAAATAAATAATAGTAAAGTAAATTTGGTATATATATAATAAAATTTAGTTTTGAAACATCGAATATTAAAGCTTTGAAAGCTATGAAATTTGAAGTGGTTTATTTGAGGATTTAAATCTGTATTGGAAGTGATTGCGAGATTAAAGAAGCTATTTTATTATATAAAGTAATTTAATAGTAAACCATTAAAGTATTGGAAGTTATGTTTCAAAGTTATGGATTTCAAGGTATTATGATTTGAAAGTGCTATGATTTTGGGAAAAAGATATATTTGAAATAAAAATGATATTATATCAATTTGGGATTTCTTTAAAATGATATCATATTGATTTGGTTTTCAAATAGAAATGATATCGTATTTATGCAGTTTTGAAATGGATATTATATTCTGGTTTTGAAGTATAATCATTTTAAAAATGACCGTGGTGTTATAATAACGTTTGGTTATTGAAGAGACCGGGATCAGAGTTGTCATACTCTCTGCCAACTCTGAAAACCACTTCAACCACCATGTACGCAATGGAGATTCCAGAATGAAGTAGGATGGTGGCGACGTTTCCTCTGAGGTAAATACGTGGACCCGACTCCCGTGAGTTGGCATAAGGTGCCTAAAACAGGAGCGATTCTCAGGCCAATAAGGTAGCACATTTGATCAGACACATCCCTTCGATATTATACTTTGACTTTTGGATTGATTCAGTGGCCACTTTTGATTTTTTTATTTGGGGGTGTGGCTCGAGGTGGGCGGTAGCTGCGAGCTACGCATTACCACCAGCCCAGATAGCAATTGGTATATCTACCCTGGCATTGCCTAGTTGTGCCGTGTCACCTACACTATCGCGCCTTGTACGAGTTTGGTTTTCTCCAGTAGCCCGTGTGGTATCCTCTGGTGGCTTCCCGATCAGGAGGGACCATGAAATTGGATGGACTACTGAGACTATTACGTGTTAAGGGCTATATGGGTAACCCCTTAATGCTGTTAAAAAGTAAGTTTATTTTACTATAGACATTATTATAATAGCGAAATATTACTACATAGTAAATAGTTTAACGGATCCTTAGGAGATGTGAATCCTGAGCATCTCTTAAGTTACTGCACTCACATTAGACACTGGATAAGAGATGTCAAATCCCGTAAACATCTCTGACTCCGTTACACTCATACTTATTTCCGTTGATTTAACTTACATAAGTTCTTTTAGTTCTGGCTCGAATGTTTTGTCTTTCAATTCGCTCGGATCAGTACGAGCATTTCAGGATTTAAAGATTTTTATTCTGGAGGACGAAGATGAAGGATTATTATTACTATTATCAATTATAGTATTCCACCACATTCATATTATTTCCGCTGCATTAATTATTATTCTCTGGTACGGGTAACTCTGATATGTATTATATCAGTAAATCAAATGTTTTTGTAAAATAGATTCATGAACTGTATATTTAATTATTATATTTTATCGTTCCGTTGCAAGATTCTGTTTGGTTTTATTTCTTCCTTCTTTTTCTTATTTACCTCATAACAATCCGCCCTTATGTATGGTTTAAGTCTGACGTGCGTGGTTTATCGTCGATTCAAACCATGCGAAAAGGCAGGCTGTTACACACAGTAAATTGACTTGTAACAAGTTAGATTTTCTAAAAAGATGATTACATAAAGTTAATTATAATTTTGAATGTCTTTAGCTTTTCAGGAAAGAGGATCCTTTAAAAGAACTCCTTTCCGCTGCTCCTATTCTTGTGATTCCTGAAGAGAACCAAGACTTCACTGTTTGTATCGATAGTAGTCGTATTGGTTTGGGTGTCCATTCATGTTTCACCTATGAAGGGTGTTGTGCGTTTCAGTCAATCGGGAAAATTAGCACCTCGATATATTGGTCCATTTCCCATCACCGAATGTATTAGTTCTGTGGCTTGTCGCCTTTTATTACTGACTCAATTTTCTGTTATTCATGATGTTTTCCACGTCTCTCAACTATGGAAATGGCTTAGGGATTCTAATACTATTCTTAAGCCCGGTGTTATTGAAGAAATTGAAGTTTCCCCTAATTTGACTTATGAGCAACATCCCATTCATATCATTGCTACGGAGGTTAAACGCCTTCAAAATAAAGATGTTTCGCTTGTGAAAGACCAATGGTCGGCAAATCCTAAGGATTGCTCTTTGGAATCTAGAGAATTAATCGAGCGAACACATCTAGACTTACTCTTTCGTGCTTGAAGGTTAACTTCTTACTTCAAATTTTCTGTTCTATTGATATGCTTTTACAGTTGTTACTCTTTGTTTCCTTCTTAAGTATTGCGAGGATGTCATTTCTTTAAGGAGGGGGGGTCTATAACAACCTGCATATTTTACGATTATATATTTAAATATTTTATTCAAATATAGCATCGTTAGTCGGATTAAAGTCCGAAATGCTACTTTTTATAAACAGTCGAAATAGGACTCAGGACCACTTCCATTGAGTCCAAAATGGCATTTGCGACCTTTTTGTGTATAAACATCAATATGTTTGGAGTTGGGTTGAATTTCTAATTTTCGATTGGGCTTTGGGTTTGGGTTTCAGCCCACTAACCCAACACAATACCCTAACTCTTCCTCCAAATCCTCCTCATTCATTCTTTTATTTCCTAACACTCAAGCTAAAGGAAAATGATTGAAGGAAAAATAAATTAAAATTTCTAACCCTAGATGTTAACGCTAGAATTGAACGCTAACACCTCGGTATAAGTAGAGATAAAGTGAAAGCACCACCCGTCAATACGGGAATTAGAAGTAAGTAGAAAAGCCACAGAAAAAACAGTAAAGAGACAACAGTTTTATAGTGGTTCGGCTTCAAGTTAAGCTTACGTCCACTTTAATCTCCTTTATAGCTGATTCAATTATAACTTATGCAACAATCTCCGATTACAACACCACTTAGACAAACAGTTAGAACTTCGATGTAGGAGAATTCTTCAAATTCATGTTGAATGTATTAGATCTCTTCTTGAAGTTCTTTGAAGTGTCTTTCGTGTTTGAAGTGTCGGATGAGTCGAGAAATCAGCAGAGTATAGGCGTTCCAGAGCCAAAAGTTCCTATCCAGTTGGAGTAGGTGGAGTATTTATAGGGAAAATCCGGGCTAAGTCGTAAGTCGCGAACGACCTAAAGGTAGGTCGTAGGTCGCTAGCGACCTAAGGGATACGAGCTACGGCTCATCCTTGTTGCACTCGGTCAATCTGAGCGGGTTAGTAGGTCGCAACGACTTAGGGAGAAGCGACATAGGAAGTTGCGACATAAGGAATTGTCTTAGTTTGTTTAGGTCGCTAGGTCATTAATCTGTCAAATCTTTGGAGTCTTTTAGGTCGTTGGGCTGTTGTGTCTTTCTCTTGCAATGTACTTTTAGGTCGTTAGGTCACTTCCTATACTAGGTCATTAGGTCGCTTCCTGTATTAGGTCGTTAGGTCGTTAGGTCGCTTCCTATATTAGGTCTTTAGGTCGCTTCCTGTATTAGGTCGCTAGGTCGTGAAACAGAACGATATTAACACTTTCCCCTCGAAGTACACACCAATGTCATAGGTCGTGTGCTTCGATGTATTTGCTCTAGTCGTGGGCGACCTAACGAGCTAATTAACTTACGACCGATACGCCTTCTTCCTTCATACCTATATAATTCATTAACTCGCGTCTCCTTCCTCACTGAACTGTTTTCCTTTGCCGCGATTGATACACCATAGCTCAGAGCCTTAGCACAAAATCTTCTCCAATCGTTAATTCCATCAGTAAATTTAGGTAATCTCGAACACTTATTCGCCTCATTTTCCACCGATTCCCCATAATCATCTCCATACGATTTTTATTGTTATGTTGCAAAATTACACTCGGATTTGCCCTTCGGTTCTTGTCAAGTTGTTAGCAACTGCTGTAGAAACGAATCGGCCTAGGGTTTTATGGAGTTTCTGTAAGTTTAGAGGAGATGATGATGTTTTAGGTTAAGGGGTTAATGGGGTTTTAGGTTTAGTCACGATGCTTCAAGCGATGCAACGGTTGGTGGACACATGGCAAAGTGTAATTGGAGAGCAAGGCATAGCGGTTTTGACGGGAGATAGCTTGAGATCGCTGCGTTACTTCAGAAACGACCTAGTGAAACTGAGCGACCTAAAGACCTTCACGACCTAACTTCTCATGGCATTACCCTTTGCGACTTAACTCTTAGTGACTTAATCTTTAGGTCACGTAAGCGACATAGTACTTAGACAACTTTTCACTGCCGAGTTGCTTCTTGCGACCTAACAGATTTACAATCTAACAAATTTGCTACCTAACAAATTTGCGACCTTCTTCTTGCGACTTAAATCGTTTTCGACCTAACTTTTTAGGTCGCGAGCGACCTACGACTTAGCCAGATTCACGCTGCTTTGACCCGAAGCTTTAACTTGTGTCATGACTTTTAACTGGTGGAAACATGATACTGCTGAACTTTTTGACTTGAACAATGAAACTTTAAGGATCTTCGACCTATGCCAATTCGTTTGAGCTTGACCACTTATAAAAATTGGACAATATTTAACTGAATTTTAAACTTGAACTGTTGAGATAAACTGCCTGAACTTGTTGCACTTCTTCACAGATTATATTAACTTTTTAAGCCAATAACCTGTTAAATACAACATTTGTAGAAAAATAGGGCGAATATACTGCCACTGACTGCCCACATTGAATGACAGATTAGTCTATAAAGAATGATCAACTTAAAGAAATTATACGAATGAAGTGCTATAAATCAACAAATTCAAGTGAAGTATTAAAGCGAAGCAAAATTAATCAACTAAAGCTGATTTGTTTGCACCAACACTGCACTTGTACTTGGACTTAAAATAACAAGCCTTTAAATTTTATAATCGACAAATGTCTATTAGTTTAATTTCAGTTATATTAGCTCGTCATTTGATTAGTTTTGCACAATACTTCACACATTTAGGAAACGTGCAGCTTCATATTTGAATATCCAGTTCCTTGTGTAGAATGACTTCTCAAGAAGAGATAGTAGGACGAGCTGGAGAGGTCTTCCCAATAGCTAACCCCTTGGATGACCCCCGGAAAGAATTCCAACTACTCCGAATCAACGAGTGTTTAGCTAGTTATGCACTCAGTTTGGTACTGCCGAAACGGACGCCCTGCTTCTTGGGGTTAATGACACTGCTGACAGGCCACCTCTGGGTTTTATCGCAGTTAATCGTCAAATGTGCTTGAGTGGAGCTATTCCTCCCTTTAACAATTTTCTTCAACATCTCCTTCTCCGATTGACTATCTCTCCCTTCCAGTTGCATCCTAATGGCTATGCCATCTTGATGGGACTGTGTGTACTTTTCAGGAGGACACTCGACCGTCTTCCAAGCTTTGAAGAAATTTGTTACTTATGCACATTCGTAAAGAACAAAGATCACCCCTCTATATTACTTATGAGAAGCGCAAGGAACCGGAAATTGATCACTGATCTTCCCGAAAGCGCCCACGGGTTTCTGAATCAATTTTTCTTCGTCCGTTGCCCCCTAGGATTTTACAGCATTTGGAGAATAGGAAGTAAGCTTCCCTATCTCCGTTCTTTCCGTTTTTGAACTTTCCAAAATCCAAATTGTTAAGTGCTAACTTCATTCTTTAGTTTTATAGCACTTCCTCCTCCTTCTAAATATTCAAGCCATAAGCCGACTTTTGAAAGACTAAGTGCTGTGGCGGTTGAGGAGAGAAGCATCAAATTTTTGCCGAAGGACTAATTTTTGCATCAATTTGGACTTTTGCACCCCTCTCGATCCACTCATCTTCAAGATGCCCTGGTTCTCAAGCAGAAATATCAGATGCCCCAGTTTCTGTCGAAGAACATGCACCGAAGGAACTTACTACTGAGGCTTCATTGGTAAAATGTTCTGCTTCCGTTGACGTCGTGGGGTCATCCGGCAAATTTGTACTTCCCTCGGTTATTGAAGAAGAGGAACCTCCTCAACACTCCGGGAAGGCTGCTGATGAAGGAGCTGAGAGAGTCCCGCTGGGCATGACGGTGACGATATTTTTGAGGGGTTGAGCGATTTGGTGGTTACTTCACGTGAACTCTTCAAGGATGATTCTACTTCTTCTAAACTTACTTCTCCAGCGGTTGAAGTGACATCAGTTTTGCAAACAACTCCATCAACCCAAGAGATAACTCTTAAGCCGAAGAGTGGTTTGTAGTTTGACGCGCGTAGTTCACATGCCACACACACTTAGAATTTTAGTAGCTCTGTGCACTTAACTTCCTTGCTTTGAAGATTTCTAAACTTGTCTCTTCTTCATTTTCAGGTTCTCCAATGGGACGTAGCGGCTCTTACTATGATGATTTTCAACGTTATGGGAGACGCGACTCTTATGATCCCAAGCGGTACTTTCCTGCCCCTAGGGAGACCGACGAAGAAAGAGCCGCAAGAAAAGATCACGAGAGACGGGCCTATGAAGAGCGCTATGGGAGAAGGGATGAGCGACATGATTCTTCCCAGAGAGGTGATGATTCCCACAAAAGAAAATCTCATGATGACAAGGGGAAAAGTCACATCGTTGAAGATCCAAGTAAACGGGTCAAGCTTAGGGAAAGGTCGGAATCTGAAATTTTTGAAATGCCCACTGCTCCCATCTCTTTGAAAATGCCTTCCAGCTTTCCTGCCCTTCAAAGAGCTAATATTCGAACGATCATCAGTAGTCCTTCGTATCAAGTTGGACATGGTCCGGCTACTCTTCAAAGCCGGTTTCCGCACCGGTGCTTAAAAGGAGTGCGTTTTGATCTTGATTTGGTCCCAATCGACAAGCAAGCTATGTTGTGAAATCTTGATGCCGTCAAACTCGATATTGAGAGAATGTCTGGTTGGCAAAAACTTGTTGACGAACTGCAAAGACTAAACCGCGAAAATCTCGAAGCCATGCTGACTATGGAAAACGATAAATCCGAGTGGCAGAAAACTCTCGACCAGCATGATGCAGAGATGAAGAGCATCGCCGCTTACAATGAGAAGCTTGAAGCGGAAATTGAGAAACTCAAAGAAGAGCTTGACACTTCTTCCACTTCTTATTCTCAAAAAGAAGAAGTGCTTCAAAAACAGGTGAGAGATGCTCATGCCGGACAAAGAGACACTGAAGTTAAATTCGAAGCACACCATCAAGTTGTAGAAAGCTACCGAACTGACGTTACTCAGTTGCGAGAAAAAACCAGCTCCCAGAACTTGGAAATTGAAATGTTAAAAGCTCGACTTTCTGAAGTTGAAAAAGAGCGTGATGAAGCTATCGCCGGCAAAGCAGCAGCCGAAGAATCTGATGAAGCGACCAAGGCCAACATCAGCTCTATCTTATTCGAGTTTTACATACATAGTGTTTTGGGGGCACGGTATCCTTTCGTTTTTGGGTCCAAAGTACGAAATCACTTTAGCCAAAGTGTGGGAGGCCGCAATTGATATGTTTGGAGGTGCTGGCTATGCTGAAGCAGATCTTGAGGCACACTATCTGGATGTTGATG
The DNA here is from genome assembly GCA_030765085.1 of Allium cepa. Taxonomy (NCBI): domain Eukaryota; kingdom Viridiplantae; phylum Streptophyta; class Magnoliopsida; order Asparagales; family Amaryllidaceae; genus Allium; species Allium cepa. Next base: position 184,417,763 of record CM060940.1, read on the forward strand.
CACGTGCCGGCCTTGCCAAGGGGAAGGAGCAACTTGCTAAACAGCGAGCCGGAATGGCGGAAGGAGAACCTTTAGGGAAGGCACATTTGACCGGCCTGACTCTTCCTTCGGTTTCGGCCAACATTGATATCATTGGCTCCAGTTCCCATTCCTCGCCACCTGTCAAAGCTGACATTGAAATTGTAACTGCTCATACTCGAGATGAGGCTCAAGAAAGCAGTGAAGCACAAGGCTTTGAAGTTGATTTTATAAAGCCAACTTCTCCAGGTAACTTCAACGTTGATTTAGCTCAAGTGGATTACTTGTTCACTTCAGATGAACTTGACGAACTTTTTGATTATTACTTAAGTCTTGACTCGCCACTATCTCCTCTCTTTGTGAGGAATACTGACTTTAACTTCTCTTCTTCTGTAGTGAAAATGCCAAGTGCCACGCAAACGTCTCCTCTTCCAGCTGTTCCACCTCCTTCTCTTCAAATTACTCCTCCTTCTGCTTCTCAACCGGGGTCGCAAGAAGAATTGATAGAAGCTCTTCAAGGCTTGGACGACCCGGTTGCTTTGCAAGAGCAGAAGTCTGAGGAACTTGAAGAAGGTGAAAAGACTCCGGATCAATTTCATGATGACACAAAACTGTTTGCACTTATCACTCCGGGCAGCGAGTCTTCTTCAAGGAAGAAAGGGAAGCATGCAATTTCAAAGAGAAGGAAAAGCCCTTCTGCTGGTGAAGAGAAGGCGGAAGTAGACCCATCTGTAACTCTATCTTCTTCTTCCTCGACTCGACCAGGTCGACTCCCAAAGTTAACCATTAGGCTAGGCGAGGGTTCTAAAGGTGGCGGGAAGAAGAAATTATGAGTCTCGTTCTACCCTTCTTGTTTTGCTTTTTGCTTGTATATAAAGGCTTGTATTGACCGGAATTTGTGCGAGCACCGGTCTCCGCTCTTTTGAAACCTGCACATGTATAAAAATTTTATAGCGTGGAATGAAAAGATTATTTTTACTTGTACAATCTTTGACTGTATTTGTGAATGCATTTATTCCTTATTTTCGTACAAGTTTCTTCACTGTGATATTGCAATAAGTTTGTGGTATGCTGCTTGAGCGTTGCTTTTATTAATGTAGCTATATTGTATTGTATTGCCCCCATACCACGGCTTATTGAAATTTCTTTTATTTGGTAAACTTTGGAGAACTGTTCTTCAGCTTCGAGAAGACTTGTACTCTTAAGTTAGAGAACAATTCTTCTGTTTCGAGAAGACTTGTACTCTTAAGTTGGAGAACAATTCTTCTGTTTTGAGAAGACTTGCACTCTTTCTTTAGAGAATAATTTTTTCAGTTTAAGAAGGCTTGCACTCTTTCTTTGGAGAATAATTTTTCCATTTTGAGGAAATGTTACTCTGCTTTAGTAGAGTGTGCCTTGTATTGGAGAATTCTTCTCTTTCTATTGTTTGGAAATATTACACTTCACTTTCGGAGATAGTCACTTTTGTTTTTTGATAAGGGTACTCTCCAACGCGGTGAAGCGAGTTTCCAAAGAAGGCTTTGAATTGACATTACAACTTCTAGGGAAGAATATTTTCAAGATGGTGAAATTGATCTTCCCTTGAGAGTTGAAGTGTGCCTCCGAAGAGGGCTTTCTCTTTTTTTATTCTTGTTGTGCCTTGTTGGAGGGGTTTTTGCTTCGTTTGCTTGAAAGTGCTTTTCTTAGGACGTGCCTCCGAAGAGGTCTTGTGCCTCCGAAGAGGGCTTGTGCCTCCGAAGAGGGCTTGTGCCTCCAAAGAGGTCTTGTGGTGCCTCGGGAGAGGGCTTCTGCCTCCGAAGAGGGCAAGTGTGCCTTTGGTAAAGGCGAGTGCCTCCGAAGAGGGCATGTGGTACCTTGGGAGAGGGCTTCTGTCTCCGAAGAGGGTAGGTGTGCCTTTGGTAAAGGTGAGTGCCTCCGAAGAGGGCTTATGGTGCCTCGGGAGAGGGCTTCTGCCTCTGAAGAGGGCAGGTGTGTGCCTTTGGTGAAGGCGAGTGCCTCCGAAGAGGGCTTGTGCCTCCGAAGAGGTCTTTATTTGATTGCCTGGAAGTTACTTTCTCATGGTTGAATGGATTCACGGGGCAGACACAAGTTACTTAATTGGATGTTCCTTTGCACAAACGATCGCAGCTAGTTAACAAGGGACCTCGGTGATTCCACCAATCTTTTTTGGTTGAGAAGAGAACTTTCTTTTTTCAACATGCCTCGTTAGAGGGCTTTATCCTCCGAAGAGTTGTGCCTCCGAAGAGGGCTTGTGCCTCCAAAGTGGTCTTTTTCCTCCAAAGAGGTCTTTATCCTCCGAAGAGTTGTGCCTCCAAAGAGGGCTTGTGCGTCCAAAGAGGTCTTTGGGGTGGTTGGCTTGCCATGAAGGTTGCGTCTCACGGTTAAGTGGATCCACGGGGTGAATGCAAGCTATCCAACCAGATGTTCGTTTGCACAAACGATCGCAATTAGCTAGCAAAGGCCTGGTGCCTTTGCTTCGGGAAGGTACCTCTCTGGTGGTTCCACCAACCCTTTTGTTGAGAGGCAGGACTCCTTTTTCGGCTGTTTTCTGTCTGTTCGCCCATGTCTATTCGTCATTTGCTCATTAGCGATTCCCTGTTATCATTTTCCAAGCACATGTTCCTTTCTTTTGCCAATAGTTTGTCTTATCCAAAGAAGTGTACTTCATTGTTAAGCGAGTACGATGGAATCACTAACTGTTTGCATGAAGCACTACTTATATAGGATTTGGAATCTGGAATTTTTGTGGCTTGATGTTTGTTTATTGAGTGATTTCAGGGATCGCTTAGTCTTGTGATGGGTAAGCTTTGTTTTAAGGGCCAGCAATGTTAAATCGACATTTTAGCAATACATATAAAGTATTTACACATCAAGACAAAACAGGCATTTTATAATAGTAGAGAACACAAGATTTATAGTGGTTCGGCCAAGAACTGGGCCTACATCCACTTTATAGTTCTTATTATTCATTCATACCGCTTTTACAATGGTTTGCAATACAAGAATCATACATCCATAATCATTTTACAAATTTAAGCAAAGCTTTTAAGTAAAATATGGACGCAAGTGATTGTTGTTCTAAGCTCTTGGAATTGAATCTCCTTCGACAGTTGTCGGCTTGAAAGTGCCATCAAGAAGTTTTTTGCCTATGACATACGGCCTTTCCCAGTTTGGCGCAAACACTCCTGTTGCTGGCATGATCCTTTTCAAGACTAGATCCCCAATTTCAAATCTGCGTTAGCGAACTTTGGAATTGAAGTGCCTGGCAATTCTTTGCTGATGAACTGCAATTCTGAGCTGAGCCTCTTCCCTTCTTTCATCAAGGAAGTCTAATGCTACAAGTTGCAACTCTTCGTTTTCGGTTTGGCTGAAATGAATTCTTCTATGTGAAGGGACTTCTATTTCCACCAGAATCATTGCTTCTAACCCATATGCTAATGAGAATGGAGTGTGCCCAGTCGCAGTTTTGTGAGAAGTTCTGTATGCCCATAGTGCTAGTGGCAGCTTATCGACCCAACCACCTTTTGCCTTTTCCAACTGTTTTTTGATGGTTGACTTGATAATTTTGTTTACTGCTTCCACTTGCCCGTTTTCCTGCGGATGAGCCACTGCTGAGAAGCTTTTCTGGATCTTGAATTGCTTGCGAAAATACTGGAACTCTTCACTTTCGAATTGGGTACCATTGTCTCTGATTATCTTTTGAGGCACACCATACCTGCAAATGATATTCTTAGTCATAAAGTTTATCATCTTTTTAGAGGTAATAGTAGATAATGGTTCGGATTCAGCCCATTTAGTAAAATAATCAACAATAACAATAACATATCTGATTCCGGACTTGGCAGTTAGCAAAGGCCCAATGAGATCTATTCCCCAAATAACAAATGGCCATGGACTGACCATCTGCGTTAGCTCGGTGGAAGGTGCTGTGGGGATTTTTGCAAATCTCTGGCATCGGTCACACTTTTGGGCATAGCTAGCAGCATCATGATTAATGTCTGGTCAAAAATACCCATAGCGGAGAATTTTCTTTGCTAGAGTTTGACCACCTGAATGATCTCCACACTCTCCTCCGTGCACTTCAGCTAAAATTGTCTTAGCCTCTTCCTTGGTTACACATCGGAGTAATGGCATTGAGAATCCCCGTCTGTACAACCGACCATCTTGAATTACATATCTTGAGGCTTTCCTTAACAGCTTCTGACACGCCTTTGAATTTTCTGGAAGGGAGCCGTTAAGAAAATATTCCTTGATTGGAGCCATCCACGACTCCTGTTCTTGAGAAACAGTCATGATCCTGTCAATCTCCACTTCATCAGTACTTGGGGCTGACAAGACTTCAACAAGAACCAATCCCAGTAATTGAGCCTCGCCAGTGCTTGAATACTTTGCGAGAGAATCTGCCTTCATGTTCTCTTCCCGGGGTACATGATTTATCGCGTAATGATCGAAATCATCGAGAAGTTCCCAAGCCTTTGACAAGTAAGCAGGCAGATTTCCTCCTTTAGTTTGAAACTCTCTCTTGACCTGGCATACAATAAGCTGGGAATCACCGAAGATCTGTAACACTCTGATATTCAGTTCTTTAGCGATCTTCAAGCCGGCAATAAGAGCTTCATATTCTGCTTCGTTATTTGTCGAAGGAAACTCCAATCTCAATGCGTAGCACAATGATCGCCCTTCGGGGGTTTCAAGCACAAACCCGGCTCCAGAACAATAGTCATTTCTTGCGCCATCAACATATAATTTCCATCGGGTCGGGATGTCCTCAGTAACTTCTTCATCGTTGTCACCTTTATCTGTGTATTCTGCAATGAAATCTGCTAAAGCTTGTCCATTGATTGCTCTTCGGGGATGGTAAGTGATATCATATTGGCTGAGTTCAATATTCTACTTTAGAAGACGACTCGAAGTCTCAGGGCGAAATAGGACTTGCTTTAGAGGCTGGTCAGTGAGGACTTTGATAGGATAAGCTTGAAAATATGGCCTCAACTTTCTAGAAGCTACCAGAGGCAATAGGCGAGCTTTTCTAGCTTTGAATAATTCATCTCTGCCCCGTAAATCTCTTGCTGATGTAGTAGACCAGACGCTGAATTTTTGCATCTTCCCGTACTAATGCTGCACTGAGAGCATAAGAGGAAACTGCTAAATATATGAAAAGTTCTTCACCGCTGCTAGGCTTAGAAAGTATTGGAGGCACTTCCATATGACGAATTAATTCATCGAAAGTTCTTTGACATTCCGGAGTCCATTCAAAAAAATTTCTTCCTTTCTTTAGAGCGTTAAAGAATGGAATGCATTTATCCGTGGCCTTGGAAATAAACCGACTCAGAGCAGCAACTTTCCCATTGAGGCTTTACAATTCCTTCTTTGTCCTAGGGGCCTTGACTTCTCTCAAAGCAGTAATTTGAGCAGGATTAGCTTCAATGCCCCTAGCACTCACAATGAAACCTAAAAATTTCTCGGACTCTACCGCGAATGAACATTTCAAAGGATTAAGCTTCATTCCATACTTTCGGAGTACTGCGAACATTTCTGCCAAGTGATCCATATGGTCCACTGCTTTCTTTGACTTCATCAACATATCATCAATGTAAACTTCCGTAGTTTTTCCAATCTGTGGCTTGAACATAGCATTAACAAGTCTTTGGTAAGTTGCCCCCGCATTTTTCAGTCCAAAGGGCATGACTCTGTAGCAGTAAAGACCGACATCGGTGATGAAGCTCGTGTCCTCCTGATCTGGCTCATGCATCATTATTTGGTTATATCCGGAGTAAGCATCCATGAAAGGCAACAATTCATGCCCAGCTGTTCCATCCACCAACTGATCAATCCTGGGTAACGGGAAGTAGTCTTTGGGGCAGGCTTTGTTTAAATCTGAAAAATTGATGCATACTCTCCACTTTCCATTCTCTTTTTTAACCAGCACCGGATTAGAAACCCAATTTGGATAAGTGGACTCTCTGATGAAACCATTCTCCATGAGCCGATCTACTTTTTCTTTCATTGCTGCTGACCTTTCTGGACCCTGGATTCTTCTTTTCTGTTTCATAGGTGTAAATTTCGGATCAATATTCAGAGTGTGTACCGCGATTTCTGGAGATATTCCACACATATCAGCATGACTCCAAGCGAATACATTCAGATTTGCTTTTAGAAATGATATCGAAATATTTCGAAATTTCATACTAAGTTGCGAACCCACATTCAGCACCTTGTTTGGATCTTTCGGGTCAACGGGTACTGGCACCGTTACCTCTACTGGTACCACTCTATTCTCCCCTATACTGGCTTTTCTGGGATCCATTTCTTTTCGTGCTCCATTATGCTCGCCAGTGCAGGGTCCACCCTGTAATTGCTACAAGGTTGGTTTCTTGATGCGGAGTGGAGCTGCCGCATCCTTTCCCATCTCTCTCTTCCTTGCTTCCCGCAACTTTATCAGATAACATTCTCGCTAATCCCCTTTAATAACACCAATGCCATTATCCGTGGGGAACTTCATAGTGAGGCACCACGGGGCGAGAATTGCCTTGAATGCTGTAAGAGTTGGTCGGCCTAGGAAGGCATTGTAAGTAGAAAATTCGTCAACAATCACAAAGGTTTACTTTCGAACCATCTTTTTCTGCCCCTCTCCAAGTTCAACAAATAAGTCGATAGTTCCAATTGGCTGCTTTGGTTCGCCAGTGAACCCAGCAATCTTCTGCGATAAAGCCTGAACATCAGCCACAGGAATCTTCATTTGATCGAATGTCTTTTTGAAGAGGATATTGCAAGAGGCGCCGCAATCAACAAGCACCCATCTTACAATAGCAGGCCCGATGGCTGTAGAGATGACCAAGGGATCCATGGTAGGAGCTTCAACACCCATAGAGTCCCTGGCCCTGAACACAGTATCATCATTAAAAGTTCTTTGATGCTTCAAAGGTGTAGCGTCTTCCAACACAAAAACATTCTCTTCTACTGGGGTATATTTCAAACACGAGCATATCTTTCCATCTCGCCCTAGCTTCTGCCTGCTGGGTGAGGACCTCCCGTGATTAAATTAATAGCAGTCCTTTCCGATTCATGTGCAGTGGTCCTCTCAGCCGAGCCAGATGGATGAGCAGGAAGTTGCTAGCCCTCAGTAGATGAAGCTGGGTTGTTCCTATTTCTCTTAACATATTGCTGCAGCTTGTTCTCTCTCAGCAGTTCTTCAATCAAACTTTTCAAATGACGACATTCGTTAGTATCATGACCAGGTTGATTATGAAACCGACAAAATTTCCCACTTTGAACAGCCTTTTTCCCAAGCTTTATCATAGGTGGTTTAGGATATTCCACGGCATCTTTGGTAGCAAAGAAGATATTCTCCGGGGTATCAGTTAAAGGGGTGAAATATGAAGGCTTTGAGAAGCGAGATTTCTTCACATCCTTCTGTTTCTTCCCGCTATTATTCTCCCTCTTTCGACTTCCGGATTCCTTTTTGGTAGGAGCAGTAGTGTTATTCTTAACCTCTATCAGTGCCACTTTTGCCGGTGCATGAAGGCTTTCCAAGCGCATGAACTCGTCGGCTTTCTTGTAGAATTTCTCTAGCGAGTTTGGTTCCTTCATCTTCAACCATTTCCCAAACTCACTTGATTTGTCGATAGCCCTCATTAAGTAGGTCAAGACCATTCGTGGCTCTGCATTGTCGGCTTCAACCAAGTCTATGTTGAAGCGGTTTAAGAAAGATCTAATAGATTCTCCGGGAATCTGTTCCAGGCTGGACAATGACATTATGTCCTTCTCCTTTGAAGCATACAATCTGAATTGCTCTTTAAACTTCCGATTTAAATCGAAGAACTGGTCTACAGAATGGACCGGTAGCTTTGTGAACCAGAGTAAGCCACTCCTTCCAAGTATACCGGAAAGTACCGGCATTTGATCTCATCCGATGCCCTGGCACCAGTCATGTGCCAGTCATACTTATATAGGAACTGGTTAGGGTCACTTGTTCCCTTATAAGCCGGAATGGTGGGGAACAAACTTCCTTGGGAACTTCGCCTTCAGAATCCTTTCATTGAACGGAGTTTTGCTTGGAGTGAACCCCCACTCTTTTTCTTCTTCTTCTCTTTTCATACTTTCTTTCATAATCTGCCGAACTATTCCTGAGAGATATTCCTCATCATCCAGAGGCTCTGCAGTACAGACTTCAGCCATTTTCTTGGAAGTTTGCCTGGACAAACGTTCGCGGAGAGTTGGATGTGGCCTTGATCCTCCAGCTTGGGGAGGTGATTCTTTGGCCGGGCTAGCTGCTCTTTGAGGAATATTCCTCTCTATAGGATTATTAACATCATCAACAAGGTTTTCTTCATTATTCACTAGTTGACGGTTAGCTCCGAGCAATGCATTCAATTTATCAAGCATTAAAGTGTTCTGGGCTTCCATTTGCTGATATAGCCCAGACAATGCAGCATCTAGCTCTGCCCGTGTAATTCCAGCACTTGTAGCTGTTTGACTTGACGAAGGAGAAGTGGCAGTATTTTCATGGACATCACCGGGTCTAGTAGATCTGCGCTTTCTTCCAGGAGCCATAATCTTTGATAGACTTCTGGTTTTGGGAGAGATTTTTTCAACAAACTTTTGCGAAGCAACGATGAAAACACCCTGAGTTCGATGCTCTCAGTGAAAGCACCAAAAATGTTAACGTTAGAATTGAACGCTAACATCTTGGCGTAAGTAGAGATAAAGTGAAAGCACCACCCGTCAATACGGAAATTAGAAGTAAGTAGAAAAGTCACAGAAAAAACAGTAAAGAGACAACGGTTTTATAGTGGTTCGGCTTCAAGTTAAGCCTACGTCCACTTTAATCTCCTTTATAGCTGATTCAATTACAACTTATACAACAATCTCCAATTACAACACCACTTAGACAAACAGTTAAAACTTCGATGTAGGAGAATTCTTCAAATTCATGTTGAATGTATTAGATCTCTTCTTGAAGTTCGTTGAAGTGTCTTTCATGTTTGAAGTGTCGGGAAATCAGCAGAGTATAGGCGTTCCATAAATGAGCCAAAAGTCCCCCTCTAGTTGGAGTAGGTGGAGTATTTATAGGGAAAATCCGGGCTAAGTCGTAAGTCGCGAACGACCTAAAGGTAGGTCGTAGGTCGCTAGTGACCTAAAGGATACGAGCTATGGCTCATCCTTGTTGCACTTGGTCAATCTGAGCGGATTAGTAGGTCGCTGTGACTTAGGGAAAGCGGCATAAGAAGTTGCGACATAAGGAATTGTCTTTGTTTATTTAGGTAGCTAGGTCACTAGGTCGTTAATCTGTTGAATCTTTGGAGTCTTTTAGGTCGTTAGGTTGTTGTGTCTTTCTCTTGCAATGTACTGTTAGGTCGCTAGGTCGCTTCCTATATTAGGTCGTTAGGTCGCTTCCTGTATTAGGTCGTTAGGTCGCTTCCTGTATTAGGTCGTTAGGTCGCTTCCTATATTAAGTCGTTAGGTCGCTTCATGTATTAGGTCGTCAGGTCGCTTCCTGTATTAGGTCGTTAGGTCGCTTCCTCTATTAGGTCGTTAGGTCGCTTCTTATATTAGGTCGTTAGGTCGTGAAACAGAACGATATTAACACTAGATTACTAGGAAATTCAAGATTCAAGCTCAAAATAAAAAAGAATCTTAGATAAGCATCCTCTTCATCTTCTTCATCTGAATCTCTCTTCGATTCTCAGAAATTCCTAAACCCTACCTTAGGAAAAACTTCACCATTGATAATAGATTGAAGATTCTAGAGGTTTATTGAAGAGGAATTAGTCTTGCTTTGTTTTAAAAAGCCTCTCACTCGTTGTCTTTGATTTTAAAGGTGAGTTCTTGAACTCACATATATGTTTATACATTTCATTATTGTTAGGTATGAACTCCTAACATCTATTAATGTTCAATTGCTTTTGATTTGAATTGATTTGGAGAATTTTCCAATTTTGGTGTTTTGAAGTCAAAATCTTTAAAGATCCTATCTTGGATATTTGAAAATGTTTTTGGTGGTGTATCGAAGAGCCTATAGGGTTGGGTTGTCGATTGGCATAAATCCCTAGCATCCGTCGCTCGTTCGATCGCTTTCGGTTTGGATTTTGGCCCTCTTTGGGCTAGGCTGATTTTTGCCTAGCAGACAAATCCAGATGTCTGGATTTTATTCCCATTCTTTTGTGATTCCTAGCAGAAAAACATTTAATTCGAGTCATTGGACCTGTTCTATCCTTTTTTTTGTGATGCCTTGTTTTATCAATCAAGTGTGTTTGATATTCATTCTAAGAATAAACTTTTTCCTCTTCTTTCTTTCTTTCTTAAAGAAGAAGAGATAGTTAAATCTGATAGTCAGACACAGTTAATTGACTTGTAATAAGTTACATTGTCTAAAATGATGATTACATAAAGTTAATTATAATTTTGAATGTCTTTATCTTTTCGGGAAAGGGGATCATTTAAAAGAACTCCTTTCCGGTGTTCCTATCCTTGGGATTCCCAAAGGGAACCAAGACTTCACTATTTGTACGGCTACTAGTCATATTGGTTTGAGTGTTCATTAGTGTTTCACCTATGAAGTGTATTGTGCGTTTCACTCGATCGGGAAAATTAGTGTCTCGATATATTGGTCCATTTTCCATTATCGAACAGATTAGTTCCATGGCGTGTCGCCTTCTATTATCGGCTCAGTTTTCTGCTATTTATAATGTTTTCACGTCTCTCAACTACGGAAATGCCTTAGGGATTCCGATTCTATTCTTGAGCAGGTGTTATTGAAGAAATTGAAGTTTCACCTAATTTGACTTATGAGCAACATCTTATTCGTATCATTGCTACGGAGGTTAAACACCTTCAAAATAAAGATGTTCCACTTGTGAAAGATCAATGGTCCGCAAATCTGAAGGAATGCTCTTGGGAATCCGAAGAATTCATCGAGCGAACATATCCAGACTTACTCTCTCTTGCTTCTTAAGGTGAACTTCTTACTTCAAATTTTCTTTTGCATTGATATGCTTCTATGGTTGTTACCTTTTGTTTTCTATTTAAGTATTGCAAGGACGCAATTTCTTTAAAGAGAGTATTCTGTAGAAACTCGCAAATTTTACGATTATGTATTTTAATATTTTATTTAAATATAGCATCATTAGTCGGATTAATGTCCAAAATGCTTCTTTTTGTATACAGTCGAATTAGGACTCGGAACCACTACCATTGAGTCCAAAACGGCATTTGCGACCTTTTTGAGTATAAACATCAGCATATTTGGAGTTAGGTTGAATTTTTCTATTGGACTTTGGGTTTGGGTTTCAGCCCACTATCCCAACACAATACCCTAACTCTTCATCCAACTCCTCTTCTTTAATTCTTCTATTTCCTAATACTCAAGCTAAAGGAAAATGGGGAAGGAAAGGGAAATTAAAATTCCTAAACCCTAGATTACTAGAAAATTTAAGATTCAAGCTCCAAAATCAATGAGAAGCTTAGATAAGAATCCTCTTCATCTTCTCCATCTCAATCTCTCTTCAATTCTCAGAAATTCCTAAACCCTAACTTAGAAAAAGCTTCATCTTTGATAATAGATTGAATATTCTAGAGGTGCATCAAAGAGGAATTGGTCTTTCTTTGTTTTAAAAAGCCTCTCATTCATTGTATTTGAGTTTTAAAGTGAGTTGTTGAACTCACATCTATGTCTATACATTTCATTGTTATTTGGTATGAATTCCTAACATCTATTTCATGTTCAATTGCTTTTGATTTGAATTGATTTGGTGAATCTTCCAATTTTGGTGTTTTGAATTCAAAATCATTAAAGATCCTATCTTGGATATTTGGACATGTTTTTGGTGGTGTATCAAAGAGCCTATAGGGTTGGGTTGTCGATTGGCATAAATCCCTAGTATCTGTCGCTCGTTCGATCAGTTTCGGTTTGGATTTTTTTCCTCTTTGGGCTTGGCTGATTTATGCCTAGTAGAAAAATCCAAATGTCTGGTCGAAAATCCAGGCATCTGGAAAGGGTCCCTGGACAAGAAAAAAAGGGCAGAGACAAAATCTAGACGTCTGGTTGAAAATCCAGACGACTGGAACAAAATCCAGACGTCTGGTTGAAAATCCAGACGTCTGAAATGGTTCTGGAATTAAAAAGAGAAAGGAGAAAATTCATATATTTTTCCAGAACCAAGGGCCAGACGTTTGGCTAAACCTACCGGATGTCTAGAACTATCAATTTTTCCTATTTTGGCTGTTTTTATGTGGATTTCCAAATTTTATCGATTTCCGTTGATACGATTGGTTATTGTCATTTATTATCGACTTTGATGACTTCTTTTCTGCAATTTTGGGAATATCCATTTGATTAGATTTGATATCGATTTTTTAGGGTTTTAATTCACGTCGTCCAATGTGAATTTTTCGTGGTCGATTGTTTTTACAATCGTTTTCTACGATTTGTCACTTTTAAATACAAAGGTTTCTATACTAGTAGTATATATCCAAACTCTTTCACAAAAATGATTTCTACGTTATTTTTAAATATAAAGCTAGTTTTTAAATCTATTTTCATATCTATTAGTATATGCAAACCTTTACCACATTCGTTCGGGAAATCTAACTAAACGACTTAGCAAAACAAGTGGTATGAAATGCTCGCGTTTACTTTGTCGGTTAATTCTTAGACTTATCCGATTGAAACCTTATGACAATTTTCGAATGGAAATCTATAATTTGTTCGAAAATATTTAAGTTAAGCCAGTGGCTATAGGACATGAAGCTAAACTCATGTATTTACCAGTTTAGTGTAATTTACACTTATCGATCAATGATGTTCCATTGGTGATTTAGATTAGCGATGTGCGATGTCTCTTTGTATGCATGTCAAGGCCAGCTTTTCCGTACCCTTTGAAACGATAATAAACCACACATGTCCAACTCAAATTGCACGAAAATGCGAAACATGAAGGGTAATAAAGAAAAATAGATAGAATAAAATCTCATCGAATGGAATAACATATAATGTTGAACAAATATCTTTATAGCGGAAAACTTTTAAATACATATATCAGATTCTAACCTTAATTCAGCATGGACAGTTATAAACATCTGTCCTTACAATTGCTGACAAACATTAACTAAAACAAACTAAGTACATTGGATAATATAATATGTCCATACGTAGACGAATATCTCTAGCTCTCCTCTGGAAATTCCCACCATCTTCGAATAACCTGAAACTACTCGGATCTAACCCTAATATTGAAAATATTCGGATCATGATTGATAAACCAGCGTGAGAAAAACTCAATAATTAATGACAGTGTCATATATCATCCTTTGAATAAAATCCTTTGAAAAGAAAGAGTATCTCATAAGACCACGCCCATACATAAACACGGATGGGTTTTAACCTTATGACAACTAAAACACTTTTATGTCAAAACCTTTGATATTATTTCGAATGACATTCTTTCAAAACATTTTCAATTAAACTTATTAATCTTATCCGAAATGGTTACCCATATAGCATTTCGAGGCTATTCATTATGCCAACACAAACAAATCCGTAGGCTCTTATTGGAAAATGGATTTCCATACAAATGAACAGGTGAAGGATCTATCCTCCGAAATGGGTACACTTCTAAATGGATGTCCTGAGGCACAGAACATCTGCCCTCTACCAACACAAGACCGGCCTACCTCTGTAACTAGATAGTACAGAATATGTTATCCCCCGATCGTTACCGACCTTTAAACTGGGCGCCCGAGCATACAAACCACATAATTTACATCCCGAATGTCATAGCGGGAAGAAATATATCTAGAAGGGGATGATCATAACCTAATTGAGAATGACCCACTTAGCCTTACTGCATCTAATCCTGTTTCGGTCATTTCCATTTTGTTGAGGCTTGAGGCAGCGATTACCTTTCTACATTGCACATATCAAATCTTTGAATGCCACATTGCCATTTCCGTTAAACTACTAATTGCCTTCCACAAAAATACAACCCTTAAGCTCGTATGTCTCAAGGATAGTGTTAAGCTAAGAGAAGTTTGCCTTCTCCGCCACCACTGATGTACGTTTGTAAAAACCAATGTACGTAATCATTAGAAATACAATGTCAGATAAACGTCCATACAAGTTGTCCAAGAACAGGACAAACCGAAGGCACTCTTCTACTACCACTATTAGCGAGTAGTCCTTGCAATCCGTAAAATCTCCATCATAAGGAGACTACTACTATAAATAACTCTATAAAGGGGGCCAACCCAGAGCATGTTCAACAAGTTGTCTTCATGCTATGAAGACCCACGGTCTTCAACAATCATCACATTCAACATATCTTCACGTTCGAATGTATACATTGGTCCGAAGTATTTTTTGGATAGGAATTACTCAATTCCGACCCAGGTTCCTTCGAAATGCAATTATGGATAAAAAGTGAATATGAGTATACAGGATTTATTTAGTCTCTTTTCACTTTAATTCTTTTCGGCTGATTTCGAAATATCTTTATTTAACTTTTAGGCGGGTCAAAAACAATGTTATTTAAGACATCATTTACGATAAACCCTAAATCAATCTTAATAAAGCAATTTTTGAGTAAATAGGATCATAGAGATCATTCATTTTGGAGATTGCTTAAATTTTTGGATAATTCTAAACTTCTTTTATTTTGGAAAACTTAATAGAATCTTTTTATTTAAGAGCATTCGGGCTTTCCTTTCAATCTGTTCCATCCCTCGTCTAAGAAAAGAAAACATAGGCCATGTAAGTTTAGGGCTCTAGTTGCTTCATCCCTAACCTTAGTTAAACACTTTGTTTTATCTTCGCAGATCTCACAGGCGGGACAAATGTACTAGTCGTTTTCACATGCTCAGTTTGGTATTACATTCAATATTCTTCAATTATTGTTTAAGTGTTATAAACAATTCATCTTAACCCATTATTCAAAACTCTTAATAAAACTTCAAGTTCATCTTTAAACGACATAACATTCCTTTTAAAAAAATTCACAATTGATTCCAGGAGAAATCATTACGTTTAAACTCATATTTAAAAAGTCATACAATGTGTTGCGGAAACTTTTAAATATTTGAAAATTCATATTTTCCAATCCAAAACTCTTTTAAACCAGTTTAATAGATTTATCAAATTTATTTCATATTTTTAATCATTTAAAAATATCATTTATAAAGAAACCCCTTTTTGGATTTCGAACTACAAAACCGCGATGCTTTTAGAAAATTGTTTTGGACATATTTCAAAATCTATTCAACGAAATTTTGATTTTCCTTATTTTTTAGAAGATATGGTTATAATAATCCAGAATTTTCTTATCTCGAAGAATTCCGAGCTATATTCTACTCTATACGTTCATTTGAACTTTTCAGTGCGAAATTACGAACTACAGTTGCGCGACGCACCTAGTTTTAACTTATTTTTCAATACTTGAAATAATCTATTCAAATTGAATTTTAACACTTATAAAATCATTACAAATCATTTTAAATCAATATTTCAATTTTTAAAGTATTTAAAAATGAATTTTCACTATTACCATATTATAATATTATTATATTCACATTATTTTAATATTAAATTTTAAATTTCAATTTCAATTCTAACTTCAAATTTAACACATTTAAAACTTAGATTTCAAATCTAATTTCAATTTAGACTTCAATTTAACCTTAATCTCAACTTCAATTTTTCAAATTTGATTTTAATTTCGATTTCATTATTCATCTTAATTTCAATTTCAAATTAACAGTCCTTTTTAAATCCGTTTTACTTCAAATTCTCTTTTGTTTTAACTTTAATTTCACTTCTAACCGAAAAGAGATTTATTTTTCCAAAATATCTCATATCACTAAAATATGGCCTTATTAATAAAAGTGATTACTTTAATCAAAATCAACATGACCAATATTCATCTTATCACTATCATAACATCCATTCAATCAATCACATAACATATGATTTCCAACCCAACATTCACTATTTATACCATAACGAAATACATTAACACGGTTCAATTATTTAACCAACAATCAAACATCCATATTAACATCAAATAAAAATTCATCTGTCATAAGGGTATAAATATGATTGTTTTACATAACCACAATAAAAATTTGAAAGCGATGAGAATTTCTCACATTTACCCAAAACGTTTAACTTCCTACCAACATTCATTTAATTCAACGCTTCACTAAACCACCACCTAAACATTCTTCCACCTTTTCCAAGTGCTCAGCCATAGCTTCTGTCTTTGCTTTGATCTCGACCATGCCTCCCAACCTCCATATTTCTCTCGGCCAAGTGCCATTTTTTTTAAGAAGAGAAGAAGAAGTGAATTAAGAAGAGGTTAGAGAGTAACAACTAGATTAGTGCTTAAGAACTCCATTATTTTTATCCCTCCTACCGCTCTTAAAGAGAGAATCCATTAAAATAGCTCAAAAGAAGAAGAAGAGAATAATTTTTGTTAAAATGGAAGAGGTATGCATGGCTATTTATAGAAAAAAGTTTGGAATAAAATATTATTACGTAAAATGACCAAAATGCCCTTTACTTACTTTTTAAGAGAACTTATTTTTCAACATTTAACATCACACTTCAAATCAAGCTTTATATCACTTTCACTTAAGGAGTAAGAAAAGTAAAGTAATAATTATGTTTGGTATGATTTGACATGTTTTGTCCTTTTGTGTTTGCTCTTTCACTCTTTTGTCAAATCATGTACTTTTTGAATTATTTATAAACTTCAACTTTTCAAAGTGCATTTGTTAAATGTAACATGTAATATAGTTTATTAAGTTGTATTTATATGTTAGAAAATGTGTGAAGTTGCTACAACTTAACGATAACTTGTTTTGGTTGAAAATAGTGTTTTTGTCGACAAATTTTACAGTCAAAATTTGACGTTTTCGTTAAGCTATATATTGAAGTAAACTAAACTTTAAAATGAACTTTTTAATTCCTTCATGCTCTTTATATTGTAAAGTCATATTTAATTAATATCAAAATCTCTAATTTTACAGTGTATGTAAACTGACAAAATGCCGTAAGTTTTGGTTATTTTTGTAAAAAGATTATTAACATGTTTTAAATATATAAATATACTTTTATTATCTTTATTAGATGTTTTTAGTAAGATTTAACTTATCAAATAAATATTTAAACCTATTTATTTAAGCCTTTTTTATTTTTGACAAAACTTAACTCTTTTCGATTTGTTCTAAAAATCCAAATTTATACTTTTAAATTTATTAACTGTAAGAATAAATGACTCCTTCATTATTATCTATTATATATAACATTTTTATTTAAGTTTTAAATTCCTTTTAAATTTAAAATAAACAAAATCTCTCATTTTCGAAGTAGCGAAATTATAGGTTGTTACATTCTCTCCCACTGAAAAGCATTTCGTCCTCGAAATGAATATTAGATAAATGAATCTATCTCATACTCATATCCTCAAATAATTTGACTTATTTATACTGGTGATAGAAAAGAAGAAGGTCGATATCATGACAACACTAAAACAAATGATGCCAAACATACATATAAAGATTCCCCACATTATCATGAGTATATATCACATACTTAAGGTTATATATACATACATCAAGTCAAAATTCTATCATACCCATCCTAGTGCATACTACACACTTAAAATTATATATATAACAAACAAACAAGATTATACATCCAAAAACAACCACACTGATACTATATCCAGATAAAGGAATACAACCACATAACTCATTCCCTATCCTGAGCATGTACTATACCTGAGGTCTATATATATACATACCAAAACATCAATCCAACCACTATATCTTAGTGCCTACTATTTGAGATAACTATTCAATTACTAAGTAGAGGGACCCAAAACATAATACTATATGTAATATTTGATTCGATCTATTATTCGAATCCATAACTTCACTTCCAAACTAGGATCGATCCCCCGATTTTCTAGTGCAGACTTTGATCAGACTTCTTGATCACAAACCCTTGCTTTCCTTGCATAGTTCTCGGCTATGATAGAAAACTTGAGCATATAATCACAAACTCTCATCAATGCTCGCCGTCAAGAATCGAGTGATAAATTCATTTTCGGATTGGTGTAGACACCTCAAAGTTCTGTACTCAAATCTTAGATCAAAATTTATGTGCTGAAATAATCTACATTTAACATATGTACTTATTCACATTCATCTTTACCTAATACATTTCTTCAAAATTTCTATTAATCCAAATTTTATTTCACAACCATTTACGTTCTCCTAAATCCCTATTACTTAAGCATACAAATATGACCTAAATTTGTATAATGTACATTTGCTTCCTAAAAGTATATATACATATCCCCAAACTTCAAATTGTTATTACTTCAATTAGGATGTTTAACCAATGTAGAATTCTACTATTATCCCAAGTTAATAAGTTATAAAACATAATCCTTAGTTTTATTTAGCTAAGATCTCAATTTGGCTAATATTGTTTATCTTATCCATATTTGAATTAGACAACTTTACTAAGTGTAAATCTTTTTCTTTTAATTCTTTGATTATCTACTTAACTTATGTACCTATCCATTTTTTATATCAATTTCATAACCTTAAATCCATCCAATACCTTATAGTCAAATTGTAAAACTTAATTCACATGGTATTTGTTAATAATCTTTTTCATCCAAAAGTCAACCTATTAACCATTTTATTCAAACCTATCCACTTTTAATCATACTTCAGCATGAATTACAAATGTTACCCTAAATGTATCACTAATTCAAAATTTATATTAGGATGATATTTCTTATATCTTTTATTCTCAGATTTCACTTTGATTCTAACCTAATCACAGTTTCTAAATTTTAAATTATCTTATTTCCTTTATAAGTTATAGAACTTGCCCTTTTATAAAAAAGTCTCAATTTGGTTTATCGTTTTCCTATCTCGTTGATAAGAATTTTTCTAAATATGAATTTTCTTTTTTACTTTCTCTAGTTACAAAATGTAGCTTTAATGTTATCATCAAATATCTTATTGTCAAATTGTGAATTTTACTTCACAAGATATTTGAACTTAGCTTTTAAACCCATCCATTATGATAATCACTTGATCATTATTATTTCTTAATATCAAATATCTAAGGTCATATGATTAAAGTTCTAAATTCTAGTTCTCAACTAATTGATTCTATATGGAATATGTCATAGTAAAATTGTCCAATTCTAATCATAAAATATTCAAATTTCAGTTTTACTAAGCAAAATTACAATCAATCCTTAGTTTCTAACCAAAATTAATAATATCCGCTTTGATATTTAAAATATAAACCCAAGGTAAAATTATTCCATTTACCAATTTCTTTAAAACATAATCACTTTTATAAAATTAACAAACACGCGTTTATATATATAGTACTCTCATAACTCATTCTAGGGTGTTACTAACCCTATCTCTAATGAGTTACTCATCCAAGTATATTACTAATCCTATCCCTAATGAGACTTTACCCATAAAAATGTCATGGTTCTCGCCTAACCTTCAGCTCTCAGTACAAGAAAATATATTATTACTAACGCCATTTAATAATGCATTATTCTACAGCGTTATTGTTTACCTTTAATTATTTATTTTTTACTTTATATGTTTTCAATTGTTAACATGTAACGCTTTGGCCCAAAAATTGTCTCCCTCCTAGAAACGCTTAACAATTTTCATCTCCCTCCGAAAATCAAAATAACCTAATCTACATTCCACTCCATCTCCAATCAACGAAGTTCAGCCGATCTACTCCATCTTCGATCTAAACTGATACAGTGCGCCTGCTCCATCAAAGAAGAAACTACGCTCCTTCTCAAACCCTAATTTCCCGTGTCCCCCTCCTCTGTCGCTTCGCCATCATTCCGCTTTTTCTAGGGTTACCGCCTCCCACGCCTTTTATAGCAGCTCCTCCACCTCATACTTGTACCGTCTCCATCACGTTCTAGTAATGCCTTCACCTCGTTTAGGTAATTTTCATTTTTTCTCTTAAATTACAACTGGGTTTTCGATTATTTCAAAATTATTAGTAATTTTGAAGATTGGTAAGTTTCTTTTATTAAAGGTTGATGGTTGCAACTAAAGTGGTAGTTAATATTCTACAGACGAAGAAAGATATTAAACAATAATGACTAATGAGGTTCACAGAAAAGTTAACATATTTAGCTGGAAACAAAGATGCACAAATATTATGACAGTATTTTTTATTATCAATTGGCTATATTTTGATAAAGAACACAACTTGAAACCTCATATGCACCTGACAATTGAGTAATAACGATCTTAAAATTGGTAGCATGTAGTTCGGATATGTGAATTATGAATAAATTGTAGCTTTGTACCCATCATCTAAGTAATAATGATTTCGTGTCCGGGCATTTATTTAATACCCTCAGAAGCTAGACATACATTAAATACTCGCTCGACTATTGGACTTTTTTTATATTCACCTCTTGAATTTACATACTATTAAGGGAAGTAAATTTTTGGAGATACCCTAACAATACTGACTGATATTAAGGAAGTTGACCTTCCAACAAAATATAACAATTCCATTTATATTTTGCTAGTGTCATAGTGATGCTAGCGTCAATGACCAGTGACTGTCATTAGCATTACCATTAAGAATTAAGCAGATGGATACTTATATCTTTGCTTCCTTTTGTCACGATTCCATTTTGAAAATATTTGTTTTTTACAGCAATTTGTTATTGATTATTCTTATATCAAACTATTTAATTTATCACTCAGTTGTGCGGAATTGTGTTCATTTGTTTGATGTTTTAAATCTACATGGAGGAATTAATTTCCAGTGAAATTGCTATTTTCTATTGAACATAATATCTACCGACTCTGGCTCACTAAGTCGTAGGGTCCAATATTATTATAGTTAGTTATAAATATCTACTATTTTCTAATTTGATAATATCAGCTATAATTTGACTGGTTGGTTGTTTCATTACTGAACTTGAGATACAAGTTTGCATCATTTTCCAATTTCCATATTATCAGCACCTTTATTCTTTCTCTTAAATTAATTTTTTTGTCCAAAGCCCAGCTTTGCTTTGGGCCGGGTTTGATATGTGTGTATGTGTATGCATATATGCAAGTTTGGTGATGTAGAATAAGGATGAGACTTGTCCAAGATTCAATTTTAAATATAATCAACCTGCTAATTCAATAGTTAGAAACCATAAACTGTCAATAACATCTTTTTTATTTAGTAATATCGATTCTTAACGTATGCATAGGGGATTAACAACTCAATTTAGTAGCCTTGCAACTTAAATAAGTAGTAATTGGCAAGATAATAACATTTGTTATTGTCTAGGATTGAATTTTTTTGATAAAGAAATATTATAATAATGAAATAATCTGAGAAGATGTGTTTCTTTCCTCTATGGAAAAAGGTAAATTATGAATATGAGTTGGAGATTACCATTCTTAGATTAAAATATAGGTTTAGAAAGAAAAGGAAAAAAATGCATCCTCTTTAACTAGATTTAGAAAAAATCAAGATGATCTTATATACTTTTTCTTAACATTTATTTATTATTTTGAAGTTGATTAAATGTATTCCTTGGTCATTATGTAACATATACAAATCTACTAATTCTCCTTAATATCGTACTTATTCTCATGGCAAAGCAATAAAATTTTCTTTTGGTCCTTACCACAGACCAGATTGAAAAAAAAATATTGACACTCACTGTTAATTAGATATATACTATAAATAATGTGTGATTATCATGAAAATGGTAATAAGAAGAAAAAATAAGCACTTTAAGATTCATAACATATGTCACCACTGGCGATGGAGCTATAGGAAAAACTTGTATAGCGATATCCTGCATAAGCAAGACGTTTCCAACAGCAAGTCATGTGATTATTAGACCTGTAAAAGGTTTCTGACCTTTGTAGAAAGATCCAACTTTTTAAGTGCCAATGCTCAATAGTATGTTATTCTCTATTCTAAATAATGATAGGAAAAAATTTAATGTAGTTGTAATTTTGCTACTTATTTGAATCAAGTTGGGCATCATGAAATTAGTAGTTTGAATAGTTACCTCTACAAATAAGATGAATGCAAGACTAGCTAGATGTAGGAAAATGTATAAAACCGTTATTGGACAGATGTGTCATCTTTTATAAGCATCCAATGTAACTATTTGGGAACAAATTAAGGATATATGCAAGCATCCAGTGTGAACTATATAGGAACAAATTAAGGATACATGCGAATTTTGATATTGACGTTAAACAAACACAGTATGTTGGTATTCAATTGAGAGTTTGTCGATGGGATTATCAAATTTACTGTATTTGCTTTAGATCTTAGTTTGTAACTATACCTTCATGTAGTTATATTGTGTGGTTTATTTTTTACTAGAAAACAAAAGAAAAAGGAAGAAGAAATCCTAAGTCTTAACCAACTACACATGAACCGAGATAAACATATTGATTATATGTCTAAAGAAATCCATGTAAGACTCACTGGCCCAGTTGATACTATATATTTGTGGGCATGTAATCAAACTATGGTTTGTTTGTCGCTATCGCTTATTTGAATAACTTGTCAGTTAAAATGCAGCAGTAATTCATATTTTTTATGATAATCATTGCAACTTTAATAGACAGGCAATTGCTTCATTATTTAACACATGTAATCCCTCCAGGCTAGGATATAATGAATTGCATGTCATAAACCACTTTTGTCCACCAATGGTGGTTGTGCAATCGATTGTTTATCTTATGGTCATATATGCATATATCGTGGTATTGTGAAAGATTGATTCTGTTTTCCACTATGTCGATTACACAGTAAATGTAAACATTTTGCCTATAGTTGTTATACTTTTGCTTTCGCTACGTTGGGCTTGTCAATGTTGTTTATTACTTCTCCCAAGCTCTTTTTTCTTAAGCAGATTGATGGACGTGATAAGAAGAAAAAGAGACGTTTTGGTAAATTCCAATTTGGTAAGAAGAAGGTGAAGACCAAACTATCGGCGTTGTCAAAAGGCAAAGCAGAGAAAGCCTTAGAGATTGACAACTAATAAATTGAGAACTAAAATCGAGTAGATTTATAAAAATAATAATAACACTAATAATGATAGATTAACTAAGTTTTATAATAATTAACTAAGTTTAGAATAATAGTAATAATACAATAATAATAATACTAATAAATCATTAAATATTAAACAAGTAATCTAAGTTTTATAAAAATTAACTATAGTTATATAATATCTTTTTAATAATAATTGAAATAAATTAACTAAGTTCATAAAAGTTTGATTTTTGGCAGTAGATTGGAGGCCGGAGTGTTGTTGTTGGCTGAGGGCGAGCTCACGGTGAGTTGTTTGTTGTCGCGAATGTGTGATGAGGTTTGGGTTGTAGCAGAGGCAGAGGGTGTCGTTCGAAGTGTGGTGGAATTCAAGTGCAGTTTGACAGTGGGTAGGATTGGTCTCGATGGAGTACTGTTAGTGATGGAGGACAGTGGTTGAACAACTGTGGTGATGGTATGAGATGGTGGTTGCAGAAGTTAGTTTCAGGTTGCCGATGGTTTAGGGGAGTTGATAATGTTACTGGTAGCAGAGCAGCGGTGTGTTGTAGAAGTTGGTTGTTTGTAAGACAGCGGAGCGGTTGTATGTGCTGATTGAAATGATGGCAGTCTTTGCAATGGTAGTATGTGTTGGCAGAATTTGAGGGGAAGGAAGGACAATGGGGTTTGCTGATGGGATACTTGTGACCAGGTTGGAGATGATGTGGGAAAGTGGGAAGATGTTTGTGATGTAAGGGAGGATGACAGGTGTTCTGTTGTGACAAGTAACTTGTTATTGGAGTGATGAGCAGTTTAGAGGGGAGTACCGTGGAGAATGGTTTGTTGAATGTTGAACTGATGGTGGCTGTTGTATTGAAGTGGAGTGACGTATGTTGCAGATTGACCGGTTGACTAGGTTGTGGTGATATGAAGTTGTATGCATATAGAAGTGATGTTGTATGTAGTGATGTATGGGTGATATGAAGCTATGGACTGATGTATGTACTGATGTTTTATGGAATAAAAATGTGCCAATTTTGATGCATAGAGCAGCATCAGGTAGGTGGATGAGCAGTTGAGGAAGTCTGGAGCAGTGCGGGTGGGTAGGTGGCAACGGTGTCGTGATGTTTGGTAGCATAGTTGATCAGAGATGTATGCAGCAAGCAGCAGCGCAGAGATAATGGTATATGAGGTGAAATGAAACAAAGAGGAGCAGCAATTGGGGAAGAGTATGTTGCTGGTGGAAATGATATGTATGGGTGATGAGTTTTAAGGGTATATGTCAGGGGTTGCTGGAGTTTGATGAAGTTTGTCAAGGCAATGAGTGTGTAGAGGAAGGAGTTTGAAATTGTGGTATTGGATTAATGTATGTAATGATGAAGCAGAGTGATATGGTGGGTATGTCGTAGTGTGAACAGTGGGAAGAAGTGCACAGGCACTGATATGTGCAGAGAAGTGCACTTATAGGAATTGAAGTTGCGTATTTTTTTTCTTTTTGAAACTATGTAATGTAAAAATAAAATAAAAAGTGAAATGGAATATAATTTTGAAAATGAAGTTATGTATAATTTTTTGTAATAGAAATGCAAATGCAATACACAAACAAAATGCAAACAAAAATCACACACAAACACAACAATTTTCTTTTTAAATGCAAACGAACACACAAAACAAACACATAATAAAATCAACAAAAAATAATTACCATTATGGTTACATATATAGTGAAACAAACGGAGTTTGATGTGCTCTCTATTTGTAAACGACCATGATTCTTAATGTGAAATAAATTGATCAATTAGGTTTATTCGATCAGTGAAATAATATTCCTGTTATTCACATAAGTAGTGATTTCTACTTGTATTCTACTTCATGAACTTCACTTTTCCACTTACATTTGAATCATTATATATGTATTAATTACCGACTTAAATGTGGACTTATTTGAACTGTCATGTTTATAGGGTGAACTATACAACACTGTCAGGTCTGATGACTGTTTCTTGAACATTGAAGCTGGAAAATATATATCGATACTGTTATTTAGAATCGAATAGAGTGGTGAAACTCATCGGTGAAAGGTGACCCTAAAATCGATATTAAGAAAGTTGAACCTGCAAATAGCAGACTCTCTGAATTGGAACCGGAGACTCGCCTGACAGTTGAAAAGATGATGGTAATTAAGTTACAACCTAGCTTCTTAACTAAGATGGACTATCTTTCCATTTTATGATGTAAATTTCAAATAAGAAATGTAATGCAGCTTGATCAGAGGCAGAAACTTATGGGCCTTTCGACTAGTGAAGAAATGCAGAAAGAGGAATTGCTCAATAAATTTATGGCTTAGGTCAGTTTACTCTTTTTATCATTCTTCTTCTTCTTCTTTTTTTATCTTTTTTTCTTCCTCCTTTTGTATTACACTGATACTTTTTATTTATTGTTTATACTATATGCTCAAGAAATTTATGGCCGATGTTTCTAACTTCCAAATTTGATGAGTATATGTTTCAAGTCAAAGTAGACTAAGATACATCTAAAACTACATGTAAATTTTCGGGTGAACATTACAAAATTCAAATGGGAGAAATTTTGAATTTTTTATAATTTTAATACAAAGTTTATCATTAACAAATCTTCTGAATGTATCCAGAAGCATCCTGCTTTTTAAACATTATTCTTTGATACCTATAACCACAAGACATTTGAATAGGAAAGCTAATAGGAAGAAAAAAATAGATCAAATGATACGGATTCGCACAATTGACTTGGAATCTGCAATTGACTTAGATTCCCCTTATCGCTGAACATTTTTTCTTTAAGTATAAATCTTACATCCTCTTTTACTTTTATTGGAGAACATTGACTTGGAGTCATTTGAATCATCGTTTAAGAAATCCCAATTATTAAATTTTAAGGCATAGTTGGCAATAGATTAGTTAGAGAGTTAATGCTCAACAATATACATAAAGTTGATTTATTTGCTTCTTAACAGATCATACAAATCTTTTTGTCTCATGACAGAGTTCAATCCCCTCACATTCCAGAATATCAAAGTCATACTTATTCTTTGAGATACCCCTGGTTGACACACCACTATGGTAGCCACTATCTTCCATTTTTCTTGATTTAGATTTGGATTTGATTTGTGAAACTAAATTGCTCCATTTTTTATTAGTTTCAACAAATAGCTCATTAGTTTCAACAAATAGCTCTCCATTAATTAAGACTTCTTCCCCTTTTAAGTAGTTCAAATTTATTTTCCCTTTTTTCTTCTTTGTAGTAGACCCAAAATTTTCTAAGTCATTCATATTAACATCTAATGCGTCCATATCATTACCATTTTTCTTCTAAGGAAGTATAGTAATGCTATCTTGGGATTTTGCAATCGAAGAAGATTCTCCTGCAGGTAATTCTTCATTTCCCTTTACATCAGAATTTTTTTTATGAAGGTCCGTAAATTTTTAGTGATATTTTCACATTCCTCTTGTATATCAAAATCATTGTTTACTAAAGTAGAAAAATCATTAGATAGATGTATTTCCATGTTGTTTGAAATATGTTGTTTAGGGATTTTATTGTTTATAACCATATTGCAAAACAGTATGTGTGTAGCCTGAAAATAATCTACTTCATAGTATAACCTGTACAAATAATATAAAATATTGTTGATTTGTGATATACACAGAATTGGCTCCTTTGTTTGCAAGAATGTTTGAGCATGTCATATTTTGACTAAATTCTCATGCTAATTTAGCTTAAACTCAGTCGACTAATCATCTGAATGCATCTCATATATTTCTGTTGGTTTTGGCATGTTGCATCTCATATATTTCTGTTGGTTTTGGCATGTTGCCAAATCAAGTGTAAAATTATGCATCTGCTAGAACATTCTGCATCCAACCCAAAAAATAAATCAATCACCAAATTTAATCCAAGTTAAAATAAATTTGCAAGCTTCTTAGTGTGTTTCCTATTTTAATTTAAATACTACATTTTAATTTAAACTGCAATAATATGAAATTAATCATGTTTTGTAGGAAAAGATTAAACAAATTGAAAGTGTTTCACAATCGAGCTCGCCAATTAATTATAGAGCAGATGCACTTGCACAAGTGCTAGGGCAAGAAAGACCGGGTCGACTTAGAGCGATGGGAAGAGGAATGAGTCTTAGTAGAGCAGCTTTATCGGAAGTTAAGGATAAGCATACACTGCAACTTGAAAATAAATTGTTGAACTTAGAGAATAGATTTCTACAACTAGAGAAAAATCAGGTAAGAATTATCATTACATCTTGATCACTAATTGCTTGCACACTTGAACACTTGCATACACTTGTTTTAATATTTTCTGTTTCTTTGTGTTAACTTCACAAGCTTATTTGGAAGGAAGCAAGGTCCTTAGTACGCAACTAGATCAGGTCTTGCATGTTGGAACTTTGTAATGTTTAGACTCTGTAATATTTGGAAGGATTGCTTTAATGTTTGTACTCTGTAATGAAAAATATATCAAATTTCTTTCTGAGCATGCTCTTGTGTTATATTTTTTGATTATAATCTTTATTCGTGTGTGAAGATTTAGTTTGATTGCTATTATTAAAATGTAATATATAGGCATAGCTCTTGAAAAGTGTATCTACGATTTTTATAGCGGCATATATGAGCTGTAAAAGAATTTATCAATACTATAACATGTTGATTTAATAGCGTGAAATGACCGCTATTGAATAAATATTAAAGCAAAATGGTGTTATAAAGATTTCCAATTCCGTTGAGATTTAGCTGTATTATAGCGGCTACAATGACCTATTGAATAAATATTGTATAGCGGCAAAATGGTGTTATAAGGATTTCCAGTTCCATTGAGATTTAGCTGTATTATAGCGGCTATAATGAGCTATTGAATTAACGTACCATAGCGGTGAATATGCATTATAAAACTAAGCTCAACCATAGCGGCATATTTTGTGTTATAAATATTCAACAGTTTTTTATAACATGTCGATATACAATGCTTATCAAACCGCTATGGTTGTGATTAAAAGCGGCTATATGCCGCTATAAAAGACACTTTTTTTGTAGTGTCTGATACCAAATGTAATGAATGGGTTTTTCCGTACCCCTTAAGTCAACAATAAATCACACATGTCTAACTCAACTTGCACGAAAATGCGGAACATGAAGGGTAATAAAGAAAAATAAACAAAACAAAATCTCACTCGAATGGAATAACATATAATATTGAACAAATATCTTTACAGCAGAAAAGTTTTAAATACATATATCAAAGTCTAACCTTAATTCAGCTTGGACAGTTATGAACATCTGTCCTTATAATTGCTGACAAACATCAACTAAAACAAACTAAGTGCAGCGGATAATAGAATATGTCCATATGTAGATGAATATCTCCATCTCTCCTTTGGAAACTCCAACCAACTTTGACTAACCTAAAACTACTCGGACCTTACCCAAGTATTGAAAATATCCGGATTAGGCGTGATAAACCAGCTTGAGAAAAACTCAATAATTAAAGATAGTGTCATATATCGGCCTTTGAATAAAATCCTTTGAAAAGAAAGAGTATCTAATAAGACCACGCCCACACATACACACGGACGGTCTTTTATCTTATGATAACTAAAACACTTTTATATCAAAACCTTTGATATTATTTCTAATGACAATTTTTGAAAACATTTGCAAATAAACTTATCAATCTTATCCGAAATGGTTACCCATATAGCATTTCGTGGCTATCCATTACACCAATACAAACAAAACCGCAAGCACTTATTGGAGAATGTATTTCCATACAAATGACCAGGTGAAGGTTCTACCTTCCGAAACTGGTACACATCTAGATGGATGTCCTGAAGCACAGAACATCTGCCCTCTACCAACACAAGACGGCCTACCTCTGTAACTAGATAGTACTGAATATGTCATTCCTCAATCGTTACCAACCTTTAAACCGGGCGCCAGAGCATACAAACCACATTAATTTACATCTCGAACGTCATAGTGGGAAGAAATGTATCTAGAAGGGGATGACCATACCCTAATTGGGAATGACCCACTTAGCCTTGCTGCATCTAATCCTGTTTTGGTCATTTTCGATTTAATGAGGCTTGAGGCAGTGATTACCATTTCACATAGCATATATTACACTTTGAATGTCACATTGCCATTTCCTTTTAACTACTAATTGTCTTCCATAAAAATACAACCCTTAAGCTCGTATGTCTCAAGGAGGGTGTTAAGCTAAGAGAAGTTGCCTTCTCCGCCACCATTGATGTACATTTGTAAAAACTAAGGTACGTAATCATTAGAAATGCAATGTCAGACAAACTGTGACGAAGAGGAATTTTTAAGCAAATTAAAATGGAATATTTAATTGATTTGAAATAATTAAAAGTATTTTTTTAACTTGAATTCAAATATCACTAATATTTGATAATCAAATTATTGAATTAAAAAATTCGAAGTTGAGCTAAATGTTGAATCTCGAATTTTAGGCCTGTTATAAATAATTTGAAGGCTTGTAAAATTTATATTGATAACATTGAAAATAATAGAAGTTATAAAATTGAAATTAACAGTGATTTGTTCAGTTTTAAAATTTTATTGTTTAAATTGAATTTAAAAATAGCCGTCCCGGGCACAGTCTCGGAATTCGACGAAACAAGTTCCATTGGATCCGTAATATTGAATTATTGTCAGATTTCAAATTTCGTAGCTTTCGGAATTAACGTGAGAGCGTACGATATATAAACGCATTGGAATTTATACCAAGATAAAATTTAATTTAAATAAAACATACTTATTTTCTTTAAACCGACCATACGTACAAACCCGCCACCCTCTTTGTCTCCTTCGTACCCTCTTTTTCTTTTTCTTCCCCTCTACGTAGAATTGTCGTTCGAACATAAAAAAAAGAAAAAAAATTTATAAACCCAAATCAAACGAAATGGCCGCTCGTTCCTCTAGATTCCGATTCGAAGTCAAAATCAATTTCGTATCGTAATCGAGCCTCCCCTCCTCTTCAATTCACGTTATCAAACACTCCTACCCTCTGTTCGACAGTGTCGTTCGAACTAGGGTTTGATGCCTCACTGAGTTGAGCAGCGATGAGAAGTTTGAGGTTGATATTTGTTCGTATGTTGGAGTTCGGCTTCTCGAAGTCGAGTATTGGGGAGCGCGAATTCGTGGTGTTTTGTGAGGAGAGATGCGATGGCACCACGGCGACTGTTGGTGCCGGGTAGTAGCGCGAATGACGTGAGGTGGCAGAGGCAGTAGTAGATGTGGCGATCTAGGAGGGGGGCAGTGAGGGTTGTGGTTACCGGTGAGCTCGAGTCGGGTTGTGTGACGCCCCACCTCTATACCCACACTAGCCAAGAACACTACGGTGTAGTGCTGTCAACTAGCATGGAGAATAAGGCTGTTGAGGATCGACCATCCATGTAATTGCTTATCACACGGTGGCTATAAATAATCATCGAAAACAAACATAGAAATAATCATAACACAAATCAGTCACAGATATCCAGATCACAAAGGCGGAAGAAGA
Source organism: Allium cepa (assembly GCA_030765085.1). Classification (NCBI taxonomy): domain Eukaryota; kingdom Viridiplantae; phylum Streptophyta; class Magnoliopsida; order Asparagales; family Amaryllidaceae; genus Allium; species Allium cepa. Next base: position 184,448,421 of record CM060940.1, read on the forward strand.
TATGAATATATATAACTAACACATGAAAGTGTACATCAGAGTAGTGGTCCATAAGATCCACGATAATACAAAAGAATAGAAACACGTGCTATACAAAAGAATACAACTATGAGTCTATATCTCAAGTGTATACAACAAAAACTGCTAATCTAAACAGTTAGCCAAAAGTCAGAGTGATGAATCCCTGGGAAGAAGTCAAGCAGAAGCACCTGTAACATCTCGGTCTGACCCGAGTATTATTTAAGAAAATAATAAATGGGTCAGTCTAGCTATAAATATCAGATGACATGATATAACATAAAAGATATGGCATAAACATAAAATATCCATAATGACATACCACCATAAGTATGTAAATATTGATCAACAGAAGATCAATCAATAAGAGATAATCAATATAACAAGAATCTTCTCAAAGATTCGGAAAGGGCATCATACCCCAAACTTGTACTCATAACAAGTCAATGACATAAATTCTAGAAATCAATGCAAGAAGTCCAGAAATCATAGAAAAGAGAAAGAGGCCTATCACATGACGGTCCGAAGACCAAGGGGAGCTACCCCACATGTGTGAATGGAATCACACATATTAAGGTCCAGACTAACCAAAAAGCAAAAAGGTATGTGTGAGTGGAATCACACAAGTGGTGTCTAGTCTAACCTCGCAACAAGAGACATCGCACAGTTGCTAGTCTAAATCATCAGAATGATCGTCATGATCAACGAGAAGTGTCAATTACACTAAGCTAGTAAATATAGAAGTTTAGCTTCATGTCCCATAACCACTTGCTTAACTTAAATATTTACGAACAAACTGTAAATCTTCACTAATAAAATTGTCACAAGAGGTTCAATCGAACAAGTCCAATAATTAACCGACGAAGTGAAAGCAAGCGTTTCATACCACTTGTTTTACTAAGTCGTTTAATTAGATTTCTCATCCGAGTGAGGTAAAGGTTTGTATATACTAATAGATTGGAAAACGGTTTAAGAAAAAAGCTTTGTTATTAAAAATAGAGTTGAAATTGTTTGTTAAAAGAGTTTTGATGTTTACTACTAGTATTGAAACCTTTATATTACAAAGTGACAAAACACATAAGCAATTGTAGAAACAATCGGTCACAAAAATCGCATACGGAGATGTGATTAAAATCCAAGGAAATCAGCTCAATGTTTTTCAGATAAGATCCCCTACGGAGGGGGGGTCCGGGGGGGTGGCAACCCCCCAAGGTGGGGGTGCGGGGGCAACGCCACCGCTTACGGGGTTCGACCTAAGTGAAGACAAGCGGCCTACGACCTAAAGCAAAATGAGGTCTAACGACCTAAGGGTTCACGCGACCTAACACAATGGCCGAGCGACCTAACTAGAGTTAAGGGAGGCAAGCGACTTAAGGTCCAACGACCTACGACTCAAGCAAGCCGAGCGACCTAGTGTGGAGGGGTCGAGCGACTTAAGGAAGGCGAACGACCTAAGGTCTAACGACCTACGACTTAACAGAGTCGAGCGACCTAAGGTAAATGGTCCAACGACCTAACTCGAACGACTTATCAGGAGCTTAGGTCGGAGACGACCTACGAGATAAACCAGGCCGACTTAGTGGACGAGCGACCTAAGGTAAATGGTCCAACGACCTAACTCGAATGACTTATCAGGAGCTTAGGTCGGAGACGACCTACGAGATAAACCAGGGCGAGCGACTTAACGTTTGCCTAGAGATTATAGGTAGGAAACGACCTAAGACTTAAAGCTTAACTCTCGAGCGACCTACGGCTTAAGGCCTAACTCAAGAGCGACCTACGACTTAAGGCTTACCTCGCGAGCGACCTAACTCCGAAGTGCCAATACTTCCAGAATGACCTAAAGCCCTGCGACCTATGGTACTAACTCGCGAGCGACCTAACGACTTAACTCGTGAGCGACCTAATTCCGAAGTGCCAATTCTTCCAGAACGACCTAAAGCCCTGCGACCTACGACCCAGTGACCTTGCGACCTATCACCGAACGAGTCAAGTGGCCAGAACGAGCTAAGTGCAGGAAATTTCCAAAAATGCTAAAAATTGGAGTTTTTCGCCAATCCAATCCAAACCAAAGGCAAATGTGCATGAAAAAGTGATAGGGAATCATTCCCAACAGTCCAATATAGTTATAGACTAGATTTGTGATATAAAAATCTAACCTTTGCACCAAATATCAATGAAAATGAAGTTTTAAGCAAGAAAGAATCAATCCTTCTTCTATATAAGCACAAGAAGCTTGAATCCAATGTCTTCTTCTTGAATTTGGAGTAGAAAGATGGATTGCAATTGAATTTGAGTTTTGGAATTTTAATTTCCCATTCCCTCCACCATTAATGCCAAAGCTTGATTAGTTAGGAAATTTATGAAGAGTGAGGAGAAGAGGGTTGGAACTTGGGCTTAATAGGCTAAACTAACCCAAAGTCCAAAGCGGGAAAAGTTAGTGAAATTTCACTAACTCCAAACCTATCGATGTTTATACTTAAAAAAGTTGTAAACGGCATTTCGAACTCAATGTAAGTGGTCTTGAGTCCTAATTTGACCGTTTGCAAAAAGTAGCTTTTCGGACCAAAATCCGATTAACGAGTTAATATTTAAATAAAATATTTAAATGCAAACTCGATAAATATGCGGGTTGTTACAGGTTGTCAAATCAATGGGAAGGTATAGTTTTTTTTCTCTCTCTCCTGTATTCAGAAGAAAATAAAATATATATACAGCGAAATTCCAGTAAGCTATCAATTGAAAGTTATATATAAGGATTTGAAAAAAAAAGTTACAGTAAGTTGAATAAAAACGATTATGTTTTATTTCAATATATAGGTTTGGATGGAATTTTAATTTTCTAGAATTCAACGTATATATATATGTGTGTGTGTAATTGGAAAAAAATAAAAATAAAAAAAATATGGGATTGTAAATAGTTGAGGAGTTTATATAAAAATTGATTTTTAAATCTATATAGATTATTTGATAAGTGGAGATTTTGAATAAATAAAAAAATAATTAAATATACACATACACAGCTTCAACTTATTAGTTACTTTGAAATTATATACTTAGGGTAATTGATTTACTTAATAAACTTATTTAATTGTTTTAGTCACTAAAAATATTTTAAAAGAAAAAGTATAAGTTTAACTTTAAATCACTAGTTAATTAAGTTAATTAAAAGTTAATTGATTTGCTTGATTTCTTAAAATATTAATAAACTGTGAAATTTTTATCCAAGGTTTGAAGTCATGAAAATCAAGTCGGATTGGATGGATGGCAAAATAAAATCAAAGGTGAGTTAATCTCACTCAGCTGAGTTAAAGTAAAATTTAAATGATTAAATTTAAATAATTGTTTGAATGGTTGAAATTTATTGATGTGCTATAGTATGGTAATTTTGGAATTGGCATATTATTATGTTAACGTCTGTGGATGCAGGGAAACAGGTTGGAGGGATCCAACTGGACCCCTCAACATTTAGTATTTAGTATTCTCTGTTGTGATTATTTGATATTCTATGATGAATTATATTGGAATATTGAATGTTATGGTTTGATTGAATACATTTGGGTATAATGAGATTCCAAAAATATATAAATTTGGATTTTGGAAGAAAATAAAAGAAGTAAATTTGTAAGCAAAATAATTATAGAAAAATGAATGAACTAAGAATGAATTGAAAAGAATGAAAGTGATAATTAGATAGTAATAAATTAAATAATTCCGAGTATGGGAAAAGGAAGTTTTAATAAATAGAAGTAAATGAATTATAAGTTTTAAATGATATCAAATTAAAGGAATAAAGAATTATTTTAGAATTCAAAGTTAAATTTACTTAAAGGGATAAAGAAGTAATATGGGAAATCTAAAATGGTATTTTCAGTTAAAAGTATGTTAATTCATAATTAAGAAATAAATCTGAAATTAAAGGGTTTTGGAATAAATGAAGTAAATTGGAAATCAATTTGGAAATTGATTTAAGTGTTTGAAATTGGATATTTGGAAGAATAAATTCAAGGTGGGAATTTATTAAAGGAATGAGAAAAATTGTTTAAAAGTAAATAGTGATTTTTTTTAGGTTGCGAAGAGAAGTATATTTCTCTGGATAGTCAAGTACGTTTTCAGCGTAAGTTTTTAAAAATAAAACAAAGGTTTTAATGTTGTTTTACAAAGTATGTTCTTGGAAATTTATTTTTTTCTGAATGTTTAAATTCTAAAGTAAATATTTATTCAAATCTATTACCGTAGTAATAATTTATAAAGACTGACTTAGTAATTCTGTTTTAAAGGTGAAAACCTAGTTTATATTTATAAAGTAACCTTATTTTCAAATATTCATATAGTATATATTTTTTAATCAATTATTAAAGTAGTATTAATTTAAATATTTTAAAGTAAATTCTTAAGTAAGTAATTTGTTAATCTATTATCGTAATAATTACTTAAAGAATGATTTGGTATTTTGTTTAAAGAAAAAATCTAATGTATAGTTATAAGGTAACCTTATTTTAGTTATTTCTACAGTATTATTTTAAATTAAGAACTAAAGTAATTTTTCTATATTAAATGTTAAATATATTTTACAATGAAGTGTTTTTAATTTATTCTAAAAATCTAAAGTTTGGTGCTTGGTGATTCCAGTGGAAATAGAAATACTTGGAATTTATTTTGAGAAAAGGAAGATAGTTTGAAAACTGTTTTCAAAAAGGGTTTGAAAGTGAGAATATATCTTGTAAAGATATTTTGAGATAAATAAATAATTTGGGAAATTATTTATTGGTTGATGGTTGTTGTGAATATTAATTGATAGTTAAATCACCGACTATCAATATTGGCCAAATGCGTTGATCGTTTCGAAGAGACCGGGATCGAGATTTATTTCTCGAAAACCACTTCGATCCGGTTTGTACGTTTCATGGAAACGAGTCTGGATTCGAAGATGGAGCAGTGAAGTGCAAGGGCTAGTCGCTACTAATCCTAAGGATACTTCCAAAATGGATGTAGTAGGAATAGTGCCTTCGGTTCCGTTCGAACCCGTAACAGACTTGTATGGATGAATGCTTGTGAAACATCGTCAGGGGACGATGGGCATTCTAAGTGATATGTTCTAAAAAGGTAACGCTTAGCCTTAAGCCTTATCAAATGGGAATGACTGAAAATCAGGGGTTATGTAGCAAGGCTAGGTGGGTAGCACCCAAGCAGGTTAAGGTCATTCCTGTCTAGACGTCCCTTTTTATTTCGGCTTAGTGGGCGGTTGCTGATCCCAACAGCGGGGTGATCTCACTCGAGATTACCCAGTAAGGGGTAGTCCCGGTCTTGTGTTGCAGGGGAGCGAGTATACTCCTCGGTACGGTGATCTAGGCCCCGTACTGTGGCAGGTGGTACCCCAGTGCCTAGTCATTGGTTGGAAATCCATTCTCCCTACGAGCCTAGTACGTGTTTTGTTTGTATTACCCACTTTGTGGCTAGTAGCTGGAATTTAATAATGTAACAATTTCGGCTATTTTATAAGTATTTGTATATAGACCCTATTATAATATCAGAGGATTTCTATAAAAATTGTTTTAGCTATCGTAAGGTAAAAAACGGACATGTTTATTTGTGGCGTGGTTTTACGAGATGCTTTGGTTTTCAAAGGATTTTTGAAACATTAATAATCAATTGAGTGTGATTTTCTCACGCTGGTATTCCAGACTGACTCGGGTGTTATTTAACTGCAATGCTCGGGTCAGACCGAGTATTATAGGATACAGGATGTGATGCTGTGGAGCTCAGAAGACAAGCAGGATGACAATACGTACTCCCGTATTTGTTTATGTATATATTCCGCTGTGCTGAGTAGTTGTGTATGCTGTGTATGATATTGTTGAGCTGTGATTGATGTACTCTGATGATGTAATATGTAAACAGATATATTTGATTTTTGAGCAAAGATCATTTATTATCTATTACATTTTATTCCGCTGCGATGGTTAGATTCTGATGTTATTTTCTATTTTCTCTCCTTCTACCTCTTCTTCTTCAACCAAATGGTTCGTACTTCTATGCAACTTGAGTTGATTGTTTTAGAATAGTGTTGACTCAAGGCGTATGGATTTGCGGGCCGTTACACTTGGTATCAGATCTTAGGTTGATGATAACCTTGGCTCTGGTGGGAATTACTCATTGAAATAGAGTCAATAGTACTCTAGAATGAGTTTGAGTGTATTAATAGTTATGAGCCCGTATTTGTTAGTGAATATAAAATGATTTTATATTGTGTTGATTGGTTTATTGAGTAGTTTATGGATTCTGGTCAATACGAGTAATTAACGTTATTGATAGGGATCTCTAAACACTTGAATAGAACAATTCGACACAGTATTGTTTTAAAGTGGGGTAAATGAAATAATTTTACCCAAATTATTTTTGTATATAAAAGATATAAATTTTGTAAAGTATTTGTATTTGGATGCTTGATTGTTAAGTAATGATAATATTAAATTATTAACACTATTATGTAGAAATTGAACAAGGAATTGAAAGCTTATAACCAAAGTTGAAGGATAAATTTATATAACAAATGAAATTTGAAATATAGATTATAAATGTAATTTATAAATTGAAATAAACCTCTAGAGAATTTGTAAATATAAACTATGAATGTGATTTAACATTGGAAATAAAATCCCAGAGTAATGTTGGAATATAAATTGGATGGATTTCAAATCTAGAACTTTGGAAAAGGGTTTAAATTCCTTTGGATTTGGAAATGGTTTTCAAAAGTTTTGGAGAAATAATAGTGGTATTATTTCGGAAATATTTTTGAATTGGAATTGAATATGGAGAGATTTGGAATTTAAAAATATTTGAAGGGACTTTAAAGAGATAAAAGCCTCTAGTTCTCTTTCGATCGCTGGAAAATAATTTCGGTGATGACTGCAGCATCATCGAAGTTCATTTTCGAGTTTCTAGAAGAGAAATTGCTACCAAATTGTTTTATATTGGAATTGTTTGCGAACTGGGTTTGGTTTTGAAACTAAGGAATAAATGAATTTGCCAAAGAATTTTGGATATAGTTGAATTCTAAGGTGATATTGAAATTTTGGAAAATTGTTTAACTCTGGAATTTTGTTTAAAATGTTTATGGAAAAATAAAAATATATTGGCTAAAAAAGGTATAATTCCGAGTTAAAAAGTAAAATGTGAATGGGATTGATTGTAAATAGATGAAACCTAAATATAAATAAATGTTTCACTTATAAAAAGTTAGATGTGGAATAAATAAGCCAAAATGAAATTGTTTTGTATTTTGGGAAATGAATAAAATCCAAAACTTAAATTAAAAAATAGATTGAACCCCAGTAAAATAGTTGACGTGATTTTTGAGATGAAAATCAAATATTGGGTATAAAATTTGAATAAACTAATTGGTAATAAATTAGTTAATGGAATATGGAAATGGAACTCGAATTGGTTAATAAAAATTTGAGTTGTGAATAAATGATAAAATTTGAAAGTGAACCTTGAGTTATTAATAGAAATTCAACTTGAAATTGTAAGTGAATTAAATTTGAATTGAAGTTGAATGGAATTGAATTTACATAAAAATGATTTGTATTGCAAATAAAAATCCAAGTAGAGATAAACTAGAAATGACCTCATTATAAAATGAGAGGAATTCAGAAATAAACTATTGAATGTGAATTAGATTCATATTGATTCAATGAAATATACTAATTTAATTTAAACGAATGGAGCTGGCAATGAACTCAAGTTAAACAAAATAGAGTTGAAATAGTGATGGTTTGAGTGGTAAATAAAATTCAAGTGAATATAAATAAAATTGAAATGGCTTTATTATTGATGTAATAAGTTAGAAGTAAATTGAAATGAGAAATAAAGTTTAAATAGGTTGAATGCTACACTAATTGAATTTAAATCGAATAGAGTCAAATTGAAAATGAGCTTGTTTGGATTAAAAATAAATCGGATAAGTATATTGACTGAATTAAATTAGTAAATGGAGTTCGATTTGGATTAGAATCAAATTAAAATAGAATTGGTGTAAGGAAGAGAATGAACTTAAGTTTTGAGATGCAAATAGCTTGAAGTAACTAAATAAAGAAGGTAAATTTTAAATGGTTAATGGCAAGCTTAATGAAATGGTTTGTGAATAAAACTTGATTGGATAATGAAATGAAATGCAAGTGACTGGATTGAAAGAAGAAAAAAAAATGTAAATTTAACATGTAAAGGAAATAAGAATGTATGATGGTGAATAAAATAAAATAGAATTAATATAAAGTGAGTTTGGAAAAGAATTATATACAGGTAAGAGAGTGTAAATCACTTAGGATTGAATAAAATGGTTTGAGGATTGGTTGTAAGCAATTGAAATTTAGGTTGGAACCTTATAAGTTGCTTGTTGAAATTTGTTTATATGCATTGCTTACGAAATTCATGTGTTAGCTATTTAAAAATTAGTGAAATGCTAATAAGTTGCATATATTTAGCACTTACCTGTTTAATTGAGTGAATACAGGTTTTTGGAAGCCGTTTGGCTGGATTTGGGCACGCTAAATGCTAAAATAAATATCCATTTGCTTAAAAATGCTAAATAAAGGTACGCCTACGCAATACAAATAGGAAATATGAACTGTTTTTCTGTTTTCCGACCGTGTGGGTCGATGTTTATATATTTATATCTCTTGTCAAATTGCAAAAGCTCCTCCGTACAAAGGAGACTCTGCCAAAAAATTTCAAAAATTTTGGGAGTTAGAAATTTTTTGAATCTTTGGAAAATTTTCACTAACGACAAATGAATTAAAATTTGTTAAGCAAATAGAATTATAGCTGAATGTTGAAATCAAACTTAAATTGTACAAGTAAAGTAAGATGAATTAAAGATATATATATATATATATATATATATATATATATATATATATATTGTTCAAAGAAATTAAAGATAGAAAAGTTTGCAAACAAACTTTTATTTGAGATATAAAAACAAATTAGTAAGTGAAATTAATTTAAGAAATCATTAATCGAATATTGTTCGAAATGAGATGGATTGTACTCGATATTTAGAATTGGAAGGTGAATTAACTCGAGTAAAACAGAAAATGAAATTTGGATAAAAGTACTAAGGTTTGAACTTAATTTTCAAATTGAAGAAAATTAAATTTATTTGGAATTGGGATATAAAAAGATTAAAACTGGAAGTTGTGGCAAGGAAAGGTGTGAATAAGTGAATAACAATCAAAATAAACATGAATAAAAACGAAATTAATATAGTTGATAATCAATTGGGCAAATACATAGGATGTACGTATATTATTTTATTCGCGTAGCTATTTGATCCAGATTCGAGCACAGAATTTCGAGATAGTTGTATTGATCCGAGTTAGGATTTTTCACTCGATTTTCGACGGCGAGTGTGACGACCCGGTCTTTCTATGCCCAGAAAACCGCTTCGTCTTGAAGAAAGAAAGGGGTGAGAAAACAGAAAAGATAGAGAAGAAAGAACAACAACATCAGAATCTCACAGCGGAACGAATAAATTATAATAATCACATAACTATTTACATAATATAGAACATAAATCAGAGTTATACAGACAATACATCACATACTAGACAGTTATAAACACCTGTCTAGTTATACAACTCAATACACAAGTCAACACAGAGATACCAACACAGCGGAACTATAAATATATATATCAACAACGCTGAAGCTTCCTGCTCTATTGCTCCTCCAGAATTCGTCAAAGCTAACCTGAATCCCTTGGCTACCCGTAAAAATTTGGGTACCCGAGAGTTTATGACAAACAAAAATAAACTCCGGGTTAGACATGGGTCTGGTATGAGTAACAAGTTAAAGTTTCTTAACTTTGAAAATCTTTTGAAAACAAAAGGTATCACGTAAGACTCCCCACACATAAACATGGAAAAGTTTTTACCTTACGCTAACCAAAACATTCGATAGGAAATTCTATAATATTATAATAGGTCTAGGGTTTTCAAGTAAATAGTAAATAGCCGAAATTGTTACATGATTAAATTCCAGCTACTAGCCACAAAAGTGGGTAACACAATCAAAACCGTTGGCACTTATTGGATTGTGGATTCCATACAATGGCACGGCTACTGGGGTACCGCCCGTCACAGTACGTGGTCTAGATCAACGTACCGAGGATTACTCCCTTCATCCCCTGCAACACAAGGTCGGAACCATTCCTTACTGAACAGTCCCGAACAAGATAACCCCGCAGATATCCATCTCTACTGCCCACTAAGCCGAAATAAAAGGGACATCTAGACAGGGGAATATCCTTGTCCTGCTTGGGCATGACCCACCTAACCTTGCTACACCTCCCCTGTTTTAGCCATTCCCGGTTGATGAGGCTTGAGGTTACGATTACCTTTAGAGAACATAATTCTTAGAATGCTCATCGCCCACCTGACGATGTCTTGAAAGCATTCAATCCATACAAGTTCGTTCCGGGTTCGAACGAAACCGAAGGCATTATCTCGTTACACTCATTTTGGAATCACCCTCAGAGTCAACGACGATAACCCTTGCATTCTGAATCTTCATCTTCACTTCAGATTCACGACCTATCGTTAATTTGGAAACGATGTGGTTTTCGGATATTCCTAATGCGGAAAACCCGATCCCGGTCTCATCGAAATCCAAAACGTGTCTTTTAAGGCCAAGTTGTCTATTTAGTCTTAACAGTTCAATTCAATATCATCAATATACACACATATGGATAATTCATATCACAATAAATAATCACATCATCATAAATAGATAATTCATATTATCATCAAAACAGATAATTAAATATTATCATACTTTAAATCAAGCATCCATATCACATAGATATTATTCAAGTCAGATCTGAATGCACAACCATCAAATGTAATATCACTATCATTCATCCATAAGCAATGATTTATAATCATGCCATTTTGTAATTAATTTAAAATGAATTAAATAAACTACTTCTATCTCAAATTAATTTAAAGTAAATTAAACTAATTACTTCATCTATAAATCCTGCTTATACCATCATAAATTAATTTTGAATCAACTTAATTAATTAATCTCTAGATATTTATCTTAATTAACTTCTTCGATTAATCACCTTCTAATTACAGTAAGTAATTAGTCTTTAATTAATTTTCCAAATTAATTATCCTAAATCATTTATAGTAATTAACATTTAATTACTTTATTTATAATTAAATACAATTAATTATATTATCCTTAATTTATCACCACATTATTAATTATTTCTTAATTACACTATTCTTCATTTCATTATTAATTACATTAATTAATGATCTCTAATTCATATTTAAATTAAGTTACTTTATTAAATCACATTAAGTGATTACTTCTTAATTAAACACAATTATTAATCACCTTGATTAATGTCAACCAGTAATTAACTACTCTTAATTACTCATATTAATAAATTATTAATTCCATAATTAATTATCTCCACTAATTAATCCTCTGATTAATTACAAAAGTAATTACCCAAATTACTTTATTATAAATCACCTTCTACTAATTACATTCCAGTAATTATTATTAAATTACTTCCCTAAGTAACTATCTCCATTAATTACACTTAAGTAATTACACTTATCAAATCATACAATGATTTCTTAAATTAATTAAACTAAATTAATTAACTTAACTAATCATATTATCATAATTAATTACAATAAGTAATTAATCTCTTAATTACTTCCATCAAGTAATTACACATTCAGTTTACATTAAGTAACCTCACTTACCAAATTTCACAATTGATTATTTATAATTAATCAATAAAATTAATTAAACTAAGTTAATTCCATTAATTAATCATTTGATAATCCTTAATTAATGACCCTTTCATTAATTGCAATCATTTACCCATCCTTTAATTACTTCTCTAAGTAATTAACTTAAATTAGTCATTTTTAATTACAAATTAATTAATCCTTAATCACAAATTAATTAATTTCTAATTACATAATAAATTTCTGAATTTTAACTTAATTAATTATTAATTACTTGATTTATTAATTCCTAATCATTAATTATATTTCAACTTATCTAATTAATGATTTTTAATTTCAAATTAAATTTAATCTTAATTTATTAATTAAAACCCTTAATATCTTAATTAATTCAAATCATAAATTAATTAACTTATTAATTTAACCATTTAATTATCTAAAAAAATTTTAATGAATTAAAAATTATTAAACCTTAATTATTTTTAACATAAAACATCATTTTATCAATGATTTAATTATCATACTCAACATTTTTTTTCAAATTCACTTTTAAATTTCATTTCAAATTAAATATTTGAAATAACTACAAATTTAACTTTACAATTTTTAAACCAAGTTAAAATCTTTTAAAAACCTAGAGTTAAAGAAATTTAGATGAGTTTTAAAACCAAATTCAATCTAAATCCAAACATACTTTGACTCATAAATATTTAAACCAAATCAAACATTTTGATTTTTATAACTTATTTCAAAAATCTGGTTTTAAACTTCAATTTCTGATTTTTAAACTTGTTTTAAAATCAGGTTTTATTTATATTAAATTTCTGTTTAAAATTTTTAACCCAGACACACTTCACTGCCCTGCATAAAACACTACAGGCATCCCATCTTCAAGCAACTCACACAAACAAATGCCAGAGAAAAACTCACTACCCACACTACCCTTCAACAGATACCATCAGGCATAAAAAATACACGTGCACGTGCACTGGGGCCTTAGCCTTCTCCGACCATCACCGACCACGTTCCCATATCGGCGTTCGATACGCGAACCCATCTCCATCATCAGATCGACGATCGAAGCGTCCAATCACAATCGAGCATCAAGCTCGACACTGCAACCCAAAAAAAAGCAAACCTGTAATTCCATACGCAACCAAATCCTCAAACCTGGCATCGCTTCCCCTTCACTCTTCCGACCATCAGAAAATCAGCGGCTCCGTCCATCGCTTCGACCACGTCCAAGCTTCAACTTCCCAGCATCTCGTTGAACTCGATACACCAGGGACCATGCGGTAGGCTCGTTCCTCCAGCTTTGCCAAACTAGGGTTAGAAACTTAAAATTGCCACCACTACCACCACCGTGATCTGCCGCCACTTCAACTAATTTTCCCACCATCACCGATGGTTCAACTACCACCTCTGGCAATTACACCCTCTCAGATACTTGAGAACATCAAAAACCACTCAAATACTAATTTCCAGTAAAAACATAACTACACATTCATTTTGCTATTAAAATTAGTGATTTCATTTTTAAAAATCATTATTTTGGTTAAGTATTCAGATCATAACCCTGAATCAACAATTTCGAATGTTTGAATTTTATCCAAAACTTAACTTTCTTGTTTATTTTTAGTTTCCAGAGCAACACACAATTTATTTCTACTCAGATAAATTTTTATACTTTGACAAATGATTGGACAATCAACTTTTGTTTATACCATAAATTCCAACAATGATTTAATCCATAGATAAGGATTTTTAACTAAAGCTATAGTTTTAAGAACTGGGAATATATGTGTTTACAGATATTCAGAAAACATGCATACAACTCACATCCAAAATGCACAGAGATTCACTAACATATATTCACACAAATCCACCTATTTCATACATAGATCATGCAATCAGATTTATATATTTAAGCTTTTAAAAAAAAAATGTTACTCACCTGAAATGAAAACAGAGCCTTCTTTTGTTTTGAGACAACTTGAACTTTAAAAACTGGAAAGTTGTTTTGCTTTGATTTCCTTAATCTTCTTGCTTATGTTCAATTGTAAATATTATTTAACTTTGTATAAATGGGAATGTTTACCATTATTTCTTTGTTTCAGGTTTGATATATTTAGTGAACGAACTTAAACAAAAACATTGCATATATAAAGAAGACAGGATATGCATAAAGAAGGTGTTTACTGGTTTAGGCAAATGCAGGTACAATTATTATTATTTTTGTTTGTATCAGTCAAGATTTTTTTTCAATTAGGAGGCTGAATTGTTTTTATACATTTCGAGTTCACCTATTTGCTGCTAAGAAATGAAAAGCATTTATTGTTTAAGTACTTAATGTCTCCTACAAATCTTAGGTTTAGATATTTTTACATTTACTCTGTTTTGCATTTTATTCCTTTTTCTTACCTGCATATTTTTTTTTTGTTCTTGCTTTCCAAACTTCCCATACCAGATTCTTGCCTGATTTGTTTTGAGCTGAAAAGATAACTTTTAATGCTGATGTACTTAATGTCTCAACTTTAACTTATTTTATGTGTAGATATTTGGCTTTTACTTTGTTTCTTAGCTTTCTAAACTTTGCAGATAACATATAAATACAAGCCTAGTTTGTTTTCATTCTTTAGATACATAGATATTTATTTTGCTTTGTCTATTCTTTTACTTTGATCTTGCTTGAGTCTTTATCTATAAGCTACAACATTTATTTTATTTTGTTTATTTGCCAACATAACTATTTTACAAACATGATTACATGCTTTTGTATTTTACATACATATTATAAAAATTGTTCTAGTCATTTGTTTATTTTATTACTTTATTTACTTATTTAATTAAACGATATTTAAAAAGAAAATAGAGCAAACTTTGTTTAAATTTAGACTTAGGCTAGAATACTTTTAAACAAATAACTTTTATCTTGAGTAATTAAAAATCATATGATATCTATTTAATAGCTAAATACTAAAGTAAATCAAATTTCAAATTATCAAAAATAATAGAGTTAGAAAACATAGCTTTATCTATTAAAAACAAAACTCATCTATTTATAATATATATCAATATATACATATACACATTATAAATAGAAACAATTTAAATTAGCTTTTAAAAGATAAATTATCAGTTAAATATTTATTTAAAAGAAGATTATGAAATCAATTCAAATTTCATTAACAAATATTATCAAATCAATTTAATTTTTATCACAGATTATTAAATTGATATTGCCTCAAATTTCCGGGATATCATCTTCCTCCCCCCTTAAAAGAATTTCGTCCCCGAAATTTAAAACAAAGGTAATTTAATAATCCAATTTAAGATTTAATTTTAAAACACAAGCATATATCAATCATATGCTAACAACCATAGCAACCAATTCATCCAAACAAACAATTTTAACTATCTAGACAGAATTCTAGATAGAGTTTTCGGGAGTTTTTCCCAAGTATAAATACCGGGTTACTCGCTCTATAAAATCTAAACAAACAATACTACTAAGCTACAGAGCTTCCACTCACATAGACCTATAAAAGAGATAGGATATCAAACTACAGACCAGCCTGAAATCAACAACTAAAACTCCCTGAACTGCTGGTTCTAAAATCAAGATAGATCTGATACGTACTCCCTCAGAGATACGTGAAACACTCCGAATTCCAGTTATCCAAACTGACAATCCAATCCTGAAGACTAAACACTTATCCAAAAATCAAATTCCTGACTTCGGAATTCAAATTCGTCCGTCTCTTATCCATAAAACCTTTCGGACGATCCTGGGCTTCCCTCATCCTTGCTGATCAGCACAACACTTGCTGATGTCCTAGAAATAAACTGGTCCAAAGACAAACCAACTTAATGATCTTTCCAATATTAACCAAAGCTCAGAACACAAACACAATTCCAGATCAGAAAACAGAACTCACTCCTCTCGTCTAGAAAAGATTAAACAGGTGCACTCCAATCTGGCCTCAGATCCTGAAAAAAAAAAATTTCCTGTAGAACTCTCCAATCCAAACACTGCAACATCCAATTGCTTCCAAACTAAAACAGGTACCACCATGCTTCCACTGCGCCACTCTGACTGAATAGATGAAAATGCTGTTGATGAACTCAAGCATAGACTGGTCAACACTTTCCAAAAATAAAGTTCACAGATCAAAAAGAAAATTCTGAAGTTTCTCTAAAATCCGGGTTACTTTACCAAACTCCAAAATCATCCTATTACTGAGTTTAACCATCGGTACCACTTCTGAAATCCCGTTGATACTAAATTCAATCTTCAGATGCTGACCAAATTCTTACTTCATGAAGACATCCAGAAAAATTCACGAGAGAATACTCAAACCATCGCAAGTCACTTTTGCGATTGATCCAGCCTAATTCCAAAAATACCGCTCTCTCTCTACCAATCGGAACAGCTTACACTTATGTGGCCAACCCATCGAAGAAATGGAACTACTCTACTGCTTCTGAAGTCACCCAAGAAAAGCTGCTAAGCCAGAAGACTTCCTAACCCAAAGCTCTTCGAGAAACTCAGACCTCAAAGCTAACAGAAACATCTAGCTGAATACAGCCACAACACCGAGCAGACACACTTCCTTGACTTGTTCCAAAGAAAACATCTTCGGAGACATCCATAGTCACTGTGTCTCATCACACAGCTACTACACCTTGATATATCAAGATGTCATGACTTGCTTCTGTCCAACCGTCAGATCCAAACTCTAGCTCATCCAAACTTATACTTCAAAAATGAACTCCGAATCTTAACAGATTTTCTTCAGGAATCGATGAAATCCTTATACCACTCAAAGCTTACGCGAGACGGTAATAGGTCTACAGTCTCGACAATTATACTTCCAACCTCAAACATTCAAACTCCAACCATTGGTAGTCGTGTTACACACACCACCACCCTATCTACCTTTATAGCTCATCGGAAAACCTGAACAGGTAACCCAACAAACAGGTAGAAATAAATAAATAAATATATATTGAAATTACAAATACGCTCTCTCAGGAAAGAAATCACTCAAGAGCCTAGGTATTCACTCAACCTAGCGCTCTGATACTAACTGTGATGACCCGGTCTTTCTATGCCCAGAAAACCGCTTCGTCTTGAAGAAAGAAAGGGGTGAGAAAATAGAAAAGATGGAGTAGAAAGAACAACAACATCAAAATCTCACAGCGGAACGAATAAATTATAATAATCACATAACTATTTACATAATATACAGCATAAATCAGAGTTACACAGACAATACATCACATACTAGACAGTTATAAACACCTGTCTAGTTATACAACTCAATACACAAGTCAACACAGAGATACCAACACAGCGGAACTATATATATGTGTATATATATATATATATATATATATATATATATCTACAACGCTGAAGCCTCCTGCTCCATTGCTCCTCCAGAATTCGTCAAAGCTAACCTGAATCCCTTGGCTACCCGTAAAAATTTGGGTACCCGAGAGTTTATGACAAACAAAAATAAACTCTGGGTCAGACATGGGTCTGGTATGAGTAACAAGTTAAAGTTGCTTAACTTTGAAAATCTTTTGAAAACAAAAGGTATCACGTAAGACTCCCCACACATAAACATGGAAAAGTTTTTACCTTACGCTAACCAAAACATTTGACAGGAAATTCTATGATATTATAATAGGTCTAGGGTTTTCAAGTAAATAGAAAATAGCCGAAATTGTTACATGATTAAATTCCTGCTACTAGCCACAAAAGTGGGTAATACAATCAAAACCGTTGGCACTTATTGGATTGTGGATTCCATACAATGGCAGGGCTACTAGGGTATCGCCCGTCACAGTACGTGGTCTAGATCAACATACCGAGGATTACTCCCTTCATCCCCTGCAACACAAGGCCGGAACCATTCCTTACTGAAAAGTCCCGAACAAGATAACCCCGCAGATAGCCATCGCTACTGCCCACTAAGCGAAAATAAAAAGGACATCTAGACAGGGGAATATCCTTGTCCTGCTTGGGCATGACCCACCTAACCTTGCTGCACCTCCCCTGTTTTAGCCATTCCCGGTTGATGAGGCTTGAGGTTACGATTACCTTTAGAGAACATAATTCTTAGAATGCTCATCGCCCACCTGACGATGTCTTGAAAGCATTCAATCCATACAAGTTCGTTCCGGGTTCGAACGAAACCGAAGGCATTATCTCGTTACACTCATTTTGGAATCACCCTCAGAGTCAACGACGATAACCCTTGCATTCTAAATCTTCATCTTCACTTCAGATTCACGACCTATCGTTAATTTGGAAACGATGTGGTTTTCAGATATTCCTAATGCGGAAAACCCGATCCCGGTCTCATCGAAATCCAAAACGTGTCTTTTAAGGCCAAGTTGTCTATTTAGTCTTAACAGTTCAATTCAATATCATCAATATACACACATATGGATAATTCATAATATCACAATAAATAATCACATCATCATAAACAGATAATTCATATTATCATCAAAACAGATAATTAAATATTATCATACTTTAAATCAAGCATCCATATCACATAGATATTATTCAAGTCAGATCTGAATGCACAACCATCAAATGAAATATCACTATCATTCATCCATAAGCAATGATTTATAATCATACCATTTTGTAATTAATTTAAAATGAATTAAATTAACTACTTCTATCTCAAATTAATTTAAAGTAAATTAAACTAATTACTTCATCTATAAATCCTGCTTATACCATCATAAATTAATTTTAAATCAACTTAATTAATTAATCTCTAGATATTTATCTTAATTAACTTCTTCGATTAATCACCTTCTAATTACAGTAAGTAATTAGTCTTTAATTAATTTTCCAAATTAATTATCCTAAATCATTTATAGTAATTAACATTTAATTACTTTATTTACAATTAATTATATTATCCTTAATTTATCACCACATTATTAATTATTTCTTAATTACACTATTCTTCATTTCATTATTAATTACATTAATTAATGATCTCTAATTCATATTTAAATTAAGTTACTTTATTAAATCACATTAAGTGATTACTTCTTAATTAAACACAATTATTAATCACCTTGATTAATGTCAACCAGTAATTAACTACTCTTAATTACTCATATTAATAAATTATTAATTCCATAATTAATTATCTCCACTAATTAATCCTCTGATTAATTACAAAAGTAATTACCCAAATTACTTTATTATAAATCACCTTCCACTAATTACATTCCAGTAATTATTATTAAATTACTTCCCTAAGTAATTATCTCCATTAATTACACTTAAGTAATTACACTTATCAAATCATCCAATGATTTCTTAAATTAATTAAACTAAATTAATTAACTTAACTAATCATATTATCATAATTAATTATAATAAGTAATTAATCTCTTAATTACTTCCATCAAGTAATTACACCTTCAATTTACATTAAGTAACCTCACTTGCCAAATTTCACAATTGATTGTTTATAATTAATCAATAAAATTAATTAAATTAAGTTAATTCCATTAATTAATCATTTGATAATCCTTAATTAATGACCCTTTCATTAATTGCAATCATTTACCCATCCTTTAATTACTTCTCTAAGTAATTAACTTAAATTAATCATTTTTAATTACAAATTAATTAATCCTTAATCACAAATTAATTAATTTGTAATTACATAATAAATTTCTGAATTTTAACTTAATTAATTATTAATTACTTGATTTATTAATTCCTAATCATTAATTACGTTTCAACTTATCTAATTAATGATTTTTAATTTCAAATTAAATTTAATCTTAATTTATTAATTAAAACCCTTAATATCTTAATTAATGCAAATCATAAATTGGTTAACTTATTAATTTAACCATTTAATTATCTAAAAAAAATTTAATGAATTAAAAATTGTTAAACCTTAATTATTTTTAACATAAAACATCATTTTATCAATGATTTAATTATCATACTCAACATTTTGTTTCAAATTCACTTTTAAATTTCATTTCAAATTAAATATTTGAAATAACTACAAATTTAACTTTACAATTTTTAAACCAAGTTAAAATCTTTTAAAAACCAAGAGTTAAAGAAATTTAGATGAGTTTTAAAACCAAATTCAATCTAAATCCAAAAATACTTTGACTCTTAAATATTTAAACCAAATCAAACATTTTGATTTCTATAACTTATTTCAAAAATCTGGTTTTAAACTTCAATTTCTGATTTTTAAACTTGTTTTAAAATCAGGTTTTATTTATATTTTATTTCTGTTTAAAAATTTTAACCCAGACACACTTCACTGCCCTTCATAAAACACTACAGGCATCCCATCTTCAAGCAACTCACACAAACAAATGCCAGAGAAAAACTCACAACCCACACTACCCTTCAACAGATACCATCAGGCATCAAAAATACACGTGCACGTGCACCGGGGCCTTAGCCTTCTCCGACCATCACCGACCACATTCCCACATCAGCGTTCGATACGCGAACCCATCTCCATCATCAGATCGACGATCGAAGCGTCCAATCACAATCGAGCATCAAGCTCGACACTGCAACCCAAAAAAAAACGCAATACGCAACCAAATCCTCAAACCTGGCATCGCTTCCCCTTCACTCTTCCGACCATCAGAAAATCAACGGCTCCGTCCATCGCTTCGACCACGTCCAAGCTTCAACTTCCCAGCATCTCGTTGAACTCGATACACCAGGGACCACGGGGTAGGCTCGTTCCTCCAGCTTTGCCAAACTAGGGTTAGAAACTTAAAACCGCCACCACCACCACCACCGTGATCTGCCGCCACTTCAACTAATTTTCCCACCATCACCGATGGTTCAACTACCACCTCTGGCAATTACACCCTCTCAGATATTTGAGAACATCAAAAACCACTCAAATACTAATTTCCAGTAAAAACATAACTACACATTCATTTTGCTATTAAAATTAGTGATTTCATTTTTAAAAATCATTATTTTGGTTAAGTATTCAGATCATAACCCTGAATCAACAATTTCGAATGTTTGAATTTTATCCAAAACTTAACTTTCTTGTTTATTTTTAGTTTCCAGAGCAACACACAATTTATTTCTACTCAGATAAATTTTTATACTTTGACAAATGATTGGACAATCAACTTTTGTTTATACCATAAATTCCAACAATGATTTAATCCATAGATAAGGATTTTTAACTAAAGCTATAGTTTTATGAACTGGGAATATATGTGTTTACAGATATTCAGAAAACATGTATACAACTCACATCCAAAATGCACAGAGATTCACTAACATATATTCACACAAATCCACCTATTTCATACATAGATCATGCAATCAGATTTATATATTTAAGCTTTTAAAAAAAATGTTACTCACCTGAAATGAAAACAGAGCCTTCTTTTGTTTTGAGACAACTTGAACTTTAAAAACTGGAAAGTTGTTTTGCTTTGATTTCCTTAATCTTCTTGCTTATGTTCAGTTGTAAATATTATTTAAGTTTATATAAATGGGAATGTTTACCATTATTTCTTTGTTTCAGGTTTGATATATTTAGTGAACGAACTTAAACAAAAACATTGCATATATAAAGAAGACAGGATATGCATAAAGAAGGTGTTTACTGGTTTAGGCAAATGCAGGTACAATTATTATTATTTTTGTTTGTATCAGGCAAGATTTTTTTTCAATTAGGAGGCTGAATTGTTTTTTTACATTTCGAGTTGACCTATTTGCTGCTAAGAAATGAAAAGCATTTATTGTTTAAGTACTTAATGTCTCCTACAAATCTTAGGTTTAGATATTTTTACATTTACTCTGTTTTGCATTTTATTCCTTTTTCTTGCCTGCATATTTTTTTTTGTTTGTTCTTGCTTTCCAAACTTCCCATACCAGATTCTTGCCTGATTTGGTTTGAGCTGAAAAGATAACTTTTAATGCTGATGTACTTAATGTCTCAACTTTAACTTATTTTATGTTTAGATATTTGGCTTTTACTTTGTTTCTTAGCTTTCTAAACTTTGCAGATAACATATAAATACAAGCCTAGTTTGTTTTCATTCTTTAGATACATAGATATTTATTTTGCTTTGTCTATTCTTTTACTTTGATCTTGCTTGAGTCTTTATCTATAAGCTACAGCATTTATTTTATTTTGTTTATTTGCCAACATAACTATTTTACAAACATGATTACATGCTTTTGTATTTTACATACATATTATAAAAATTGTTTTAGTCATTTGTTTATTTTATTACTTTATTTACTTATTTAATTAAACGATATTTAAAAAGAAAATAGAGCAAACTTTGTTTAAATTTAGACTTAGGCTAGAATACTTTTAAACAAATAACTTTTATCTTGAGTAATTAAAAATCATATGATTATCTATTTAATAGCTAAATACTGAAGTAAATCAAATTTCAAATTATCAAAAATAATAGAGTTAGAAAACATAGCTTTATCTTTTAAAAACAAAACTCATCTATTTATAATATATATCAATATATACATATACACATTATAAATAGAAACAATTTAAATTAGCTTTTAAAAGATAAATTATCAGTTAAATATTTATTTAAAAGAAGATTATGAAATCAATTAAAATTTCATTAACAAATATTATCAAATCAATTTAATTTTTATCACAGATTATCAAATTGATATTGCCTCAAATTTCTGGGATATCACAGCGAGCCTGGATATGGAATTTTGATTGATTCTGGAAATTCTCTATCATAGTTATGACTATGCAAGGAGAATGACGGTTTCTAATCAGGAAACCAGATCTGAGTCCGCACTAGAAAGTCAGGTGGACGATACTAGTTCGGAAGTGAAATTATGTGATCGAGTAAACGATCGGATTCGGTATTACGTACAAATGATATAGGTACATCGTATGGGCTTAAGTAAAACAAATATTGGAAATGTGTAAAAGAAGTCAATAAAATGTTTTTGAATGTTGTGGTTGGATATTATTGCTAAACAGGATATGCAGGTATGAATAAGGGAAAGGAGAATTGGTTTTGATTTCGGATAATAAATTAGAATTGCTCGACAAAAACGTATGTGTTTAAAACTCTATATAGAATTTGATTGGGTTTTTGGATCTAGCCACTTGGCTTTGTGTTTTCTTTTTGGATTTGGGAGGCCGTTGATCCATTTTGTAATTGTACCGAGCTAGCCGCGCAAAGGAGACGCTGACAAAAAATTTCGGAAATTTAGAGAGTTAGAAAATTTTTGAGAAAATTCTGTTAATTTTAAATTTGATTTAAAATTGAAATTTGAATGATTGAGTAAGTAATAATGTTTGAAACTATGGGAAAGTTGGGGAAGTTAGTAAGTATGATAATGGGTCTTCTATAAAAAAATAGTTGGTTAGATGTTGAACAGTTTGGTTTTGGAAAATAGTAACGGGTATTTGACTATTCTTCCTAACTAGTAATTTCGGGGATGAAATTCTTTTAAGGGGGGAGGAATGTGACGACCCAGAATTTTTAAGCAAATTAAATTGGAATAATTAATTGATTTGAAATAATTAAAAGTATTTTTTTAACTTGAATTCAAATATCACTAATATTTGATAATCAAATTATTGAATTAAATAATTCGAAATTGAGCTAAATGTTGAATCTGGAATTTTAAGCCTGTTAAAAATAATTTGAAGGCTTGTAAAATTTATATTGATAACATTGAAAATAATAGAAGTTATAAAATTGAAATTAACAGTGGTTTGTTCAGTTTTAAAATTTTATTGTTTGAATTGAATTTAAAAATAGCCTTCCCGGCACAGTCTCGGAATTCGACGAAACAAGTTCCATTGGGTCCGTAATATTGAATTATTACCGGATTTCAAATTTTGTAGCTTTCGGAATTAACGTGGGAGCGTACGATATATAAACGCATTGGAATTTATACCGAGACAAAATTTAATTTAAATAAAACATACTTATTTTCTTTAAACCGACCATACGTACAAACCCGCCACCCTCTTTGTCTCCTTCGTACCCTCTTTTTCTTTTTCTTCCCCTCTACACAGAATTGCCGTTCAAAATAAAAAAAAAGAAAAAAATTTATAAACCCAAATCAAACGAAATGGCCGCTCGTTCCTCTAGATTCCGATTCAAAGTCAAAATCAATTTCGTATCGTAATCGAGCCTCCCCTCCTCTTCAATTCACCTTATCAAACACTCCTACCCTCTGCTCGACAGTGTCGTTCGAACTAGGATTTGATGTCTCACTGAGTTGAGCAGCGAAGAGAAGTTTGAGGTTGATATTTGTTCGTATGTTGGAGTTTGGCTTCTCGAAGACGAGTATTGGGGAGCGCGAGTTCATGGTGTTTTACGAGGAGAGATGCGATGGCACCACGGCGACTGTTGGTGCCGGGTAGTAGCGCGAATGACGTGAGGTGGCAGAGGCAGTAGCAGGTGCGGCGATCTAGGAGGGGGGTAGTGAGGGTTGTGGTTACCGGTGAGCTCGGGTCGGGTCGTCAGATCAGTGGGAAGGTATAGTTTTTTTCCTCTTTCCTATATTCAGAAGAAAATAAAATATATATACAGCAAAATTCCAGTAAGCTATCTGTAACGTCACGCCTTTCCACACGCTTTAAATCGACACACGTGCCCATTCAAACCATACGGAAGGGCGGATTGTTATGGGGTAAATAAGAAAAAAACGGGAAAATATAAAAACAAATAGAATCTCACAACGGAAGGATAAAATATAATAATAAATGTACAGTTCATAAACTGTTTACAAACATTTGATTCTTCTTTATAAAATAAATATCAGAGTTCACATACCAATCATAATTAATGCAGCGGAATTAAATAGTGTAGTGGAATAAAATTAATAATAGTAGTAGAAATCTCCGTCTTCGTCCTCCAGATCTAAAGTCTTCAATCCTGAAACGCTCGGACTGGCCCGAGCGAATTTGAAAAGACAAAAAAACTAGAGTCAGAACTAAAAGATCTTATGTGAGTTAAATTAACAGAAATAAATATGAGTGTAGTAACTCAAGAGATGCTCGGGATTTACATCTCCTAAGGATCCGTTAAACTATTTACTATGTAGTATATTGCACTATTATAATAGTGTCTATTTATAAAATAAACTTACTTTTAAATAGCATTAAGGGGTTACCCATATAGCCCTTAACACAAAATATATTCCCATAGTCTATACAGTACCGTAATCTCCCCCGTACTGGGCGTCGTCCGAGGGCACTCCATAAGTATGGTACAAAGCCAAAATCGTATAAGGCGCGCTAGGGTAGGTGACACGGCACAACTAGGCAATGCCAGGGTAGATATACCAATTACGCTTCCGGGTCGGTGGTAACGCATAGCCGCAGCTATCGACCACCTCGAGCCATACCCCCAAATCAAAGAAATCAAAAGTGGCCACCGAATCAATCCAAAAGTCAAAGTATAATATCGAAGGGATGTGTCCGATCAAAGGTGCTACCTTATTAACCCGTCAATCGCTCCTGTTTTAGCCACCTTATGCCAACTCACGGGAGTTGGGTCCACGTATTTACCTTACAAGAAACGCCACCACCAACCGACTTCATTCTGGAATCTCCACCGCGTACACGGTTGTTAAAGTGGCTTTCGGAGTTGGCAGAGAGTATGACAACTTCCGATCCCGGTCTCTTCAACAACCAAACGTTATTATAACACCGCGGTCCTTTAAAAATAATTTATACTTTAAAACCATAATAAAATTTTCCATTTCAAAACCCATAAATACGATATCATTCCCTGTTAAAACCTAAATAAAAACGATATCATTTTATTTCATATATATTTCTTTTCCAAAATCATGCCACTTTTAAAATTTATAATACCTCGAAACCAAATATTTGAACTTTAAACTTCCAACATAATACTTCGAAGTCCATAGTTTTAAAACCATAACTTTCAAACTTAAATGGTTTGGATATTCAACAATATATAAAATAAAACAGTTGAATTTAAAATTTCTTTAAAAATAAATAAATTCCACTCCTTCATAATTTTTATTCACTTTAATTCCAGTCTAAACCCATAACTTTTAGATTCACTTTCAGTTTAAATAAAATACTTCGATTTCAATATTTTCTAACTTTGAGTCTTTAATAAATTTCAAAACTAAGGTTGCGAATTTAAATCAACAATTCATTTTCCTATTATTTAGTTTGAAAGGTTTACATGATAAATCAATAACCATTTAAAATAAACTAAATTTATTTACACTAAAAATTTCCTTCCATTTATTTATACTAAAATTATTTATTAAATCCCGTTATAAATATCATACCTTTAAAATTTCAAATTTTAACAAGTTAACATCAGCTTATAGAGTTAAATTTTCAAATAAGCTCAATTTACATTAATTTAAAATTTATCTTTCAATTTTTATTGATTTAAATCATTTAACTCTATATATATACAAAATCTTAAACCTGTACTTAAACGTATAATATAAATTATCAAATGCCATTTTTCAACTTATTCATTTTTATTTAACAGATTTATGCATAGCTTAAATTCAACAATTTAACTATGTATGTATATATAAAATATATTTATATCATATCCAAATTTAATATTTATTTAACCGTATCATATCCAGACCATAAAATAATTTCAAAAATAATTTTATATATATACTGCGGTGCCTGCATATAATTTTCAATCCTATGGTCAAGTGATACAGATATTTATCATTTCAATTCGCAATTTAAAAAGAAAAATGCGGTTGTATATCATTTCAAACCGCAAACCCAAATGAAATGAAAATGCATGATAACTTGCAGTTTATATATGATAGAACACATCATCAATTCACCCAATATCAATCATCAACCAATTTATTTCAATCATCATTAATTTATTTCAATCATCGTCAATTTAAAAAAACATCAATATATAACATATACAATATAACAGGAAATAAATGACAGTTATTAACTAACAGTTTATATTCAAAATAAATTTAATAACTGTTTAACTAGCAGTTTTATGCAAGTAAATAGATTTTAACTGTCAAATTTATATGCAATTATAAAATTAATTAACGGTCAAATTAAATAAATGTGATTTAACAGAGATAATGAATAAAACATTACAAACAATCATAAATAAATTTCTACTCATATCTTAAGTCAATTTAACAGACATAGGAAATTTTAGAAGTTGTGAGTGGGTTAAAACACTCACCTTTTAAATTTAAATTGAATTTAAATCCGATTTAAACCCAAAAATTCGGCGGTCTCCAAATCCAACCAAACCATGGTCAAAGTCTCCGGAATTTAAATACGATCCTAACAAAATAAAATTCGCATGAAACGGATAACGTATGAGAGAGTTATTAAGATTAAACGAGTTGAAATCATATTAAATTAAAAATAAAACAAAATAACCTAACCCTCAACACGTAAGCCGAGTCGTTTCTTCCCTGTACACGCGTTTTCCAGAGAACGAACTAACGCACGCAAGACCCAGTCAACATCACTGTTGACTGCCGATTTCACCTCCTACACGTCGCGGTAGGTCACGGCGCCACCCTCAACAACCTCGCCCAGCTCCCCTCCATTCGCCACCACGGTGCCGCCTTCCCTAGTGTCGGCCGCCGTTGCTCCATATGGGTTGAGCCGAAACCCTAATTGCAAAATCCACGATGATCTGACCGATGATCTTCCCCACCAACGACTTACATGAAATCCCCTTGCAAATCTCCACAGCCCAGCACCAAGCAAATCGACGATCGGTTGCCGTTGATCGTGACAAGACGAACGGCCGAGAATAAAAGCTAGAATTCCTGTCGAACCACAACTTGAATCGAAAATCAAATACCACCAGGGGATTACCATCATCGAGATCATCAACATATATTTTTTTAATTTTCTGAGAACTTTGAAGTTTTGGCTTTGGATCTGATTTGAATTTGGATCTAGGGTTTGATCCATTGAGGAAGAGAAGGAACTGTGTGATTTGTATACACAAACAAATGAGGATAGATGGAGGCTAGGGTTTCTAGCTGGTTTTATATAGGTAGGTTAGAGATAGAGTAGATGGATCCGATAAACAAACGTGCTACCGCTAACGTGGCCCAAAAGGCCCGTTCTGACCCCGGAACGAAATTGGGTAAACCCATATATCAAAATAGGTATATTAAAATATTCTGAGCGCGATGGAAAAGGTTTTACGTCCAAATTCCATCGTATGAAGAAGTTATGCTGAAAACAATATTTTCAAATTGATTTCAATTAAATCGATTTCAAGGCATTTCACGTTCGTACGATCAAACGACAAGTCTGATTGCTACGAAACTTGAAATCCTACAATAATTCACTGTTACGGATCCGATGAAACTGGTTTCGTCGAAATCCGAGTCCGTGACCAAAATGGCAATTTTTATATTAATTAAATAAATTAAGAATTAGTAAATAAATCCAAATTTTATACTTAGATTCTAAAATTGACTCATTTTATCACTTTTAAAAATCTTTAATTATTTACAAAATTCCAACAAGCTTAGATGTCAAATTTAAAGAAGGTAAATTATAAATTTCAATATGAATACTTAATTTCATTAAATTCCCAAATTATAAATAATATCCAAAAATTCCGTTTAGTTAAATAAATAAATTAGTATTCCATTCATTCCTGTCAACGGATGGATTTAAATATTGGATTCCAAATTATCACACAAATTTCTCACATTATCTTCATTTCAAATAATGAATTATTTAACTATATTCAATCTCATTTAGTTTCAATAAAATTCAATTATTAGACTTTAAGTTTCCATATAATTAAATAAATCCCGATTCCTATTCTTAAATTCACTATTTATCATATTAC
This sequence comes from Allium cepa, assembly GCA_030765085.1. NCBI lineage: Eukaryota > Viridiplantae > Streptophyta > Magnoliopsida > Asparagales > Amaryllidaceae > Allium > Allium cepa. Next base: position 184,477,109 of record CM060940.1, read on the forward strand.
CATCCTGGGTACCATTTATTTTAATATATATACCCAGATACTTTAACATTTTCCAATTGTTTATCTCAATTGCATAACATTAAATTTATATTTATTGCAATGGTTTCTGATTTAATTAAACGAACTAAGTATATAACTCATAATAATTGTTGTAAAACTCTCAATCCCATATTTATAAGTTTGTTATTTCTACTCAAATATTATAGATATTTAGAGCTATAGGTTTTTATTCAGTCATTATTTATTATATATTAATTAGATAAATTCACTATTTAAGTCCGTTTTAAATTTATTACCAAATACCCATTTACCTTTCCCATCAAATTTGAATTTCATTCAATTAATATAACAATCACTTTCCCACTCACACCATATTATCAACCCACAATTATTGCAATTCATTGTCTTATATTGATTTTATATAATTACCATTAACTTTACATTCAATTACTATTCAATGCATATTTATTCGTCAATCAATTCGATATTTACTTTCTTTCCTTTTATTTGATGATAAATAACCTAGTATACATCTACATACATTCATTTCATTCCATTCATTTATGGGTATTGCATTGAAATTTAATTTATTAGCTAATACCAACATTATTACCATTAATTACAATTGGATTCCCAATTTTATTCGATAACCTGGATAAATAACATATATATTAATCAAATCCTTGCATTTGTTTTTCTCATATTCCATTTAAAATCAAATCATAACATTTAAATGATTTTATTGAATTGGAATTTCATTCAAGTCATAAATTATTAACTTTCATTAACATGATTCCTTAATTTATTCCAATTAACGTTTACACTCTTTTATTGCATTAAATCAATTTAATATTTTCATTAATTTCTCATATTAAATTTTATATCCAGGTAAGAATCCTTTCCTACTTAATTCATTTGGATTTTATTTAATTTCTATAAATAGGTCTTAAGTCACCATTTGCATAATTTATTTTAGCCTTCATTTTAACATTTATTTATCCTCTTTATTGTTTCTACTAAAATAAATTACAAAAATCCTATTTAATTAAAAAAATTTAATTGTCGAAATTTACGAGTCGTTACACTCTTCCCCGCTCAAAACTTTTCGTCCCCGAAAAGGAAAAGAAGGGAAATGAAGAACTAAGAAATCGATATACCTTATTCAAACATTAACTTTATAAACAATTAAATTTATAAAATTAATTAATTTAGATAAAATATCTCAATTCATAAACATTAAATCTTTTTATACTTAAATTACTAAAGTTTGGAAAGCATTTTCAAAATATTCTAAGTCTAAAATTTACGGAAAATTTTTGGCAGAGTCTCCCTTGTACGTAGAGGCTCGGGAGAAAATATAATATCAAAATATAACAATTATATAACATATATTATCCAAAATATTATATCCCAACCCCGAGGAAAAAATATATAAAATAGCGCTATAAAACGTAATCCGAAACGTACCTATTTGTTGAGCAATTTACGCTTAATTTATGGAACCAAAAGCAGTAGCAATTTATATAAAGGGTTAACAATTTATATAAAGTGAAATATTTAAGTGGTTTCAATCACTAACAACAAATAATGCAACAACCATCAATTTCGCAAACAGCATACACAACAAATACAAAGCAATCATTCAATCAAACAACGAATAGTTGTTCGGGTTCAAAACTTTTAAATTGTACGGAATGAATAATAAATTACTAGCGCGTCATTTACTCAACAGTCTTAGATAAAACTAAATAAATTATTCATTCATTCTTACAAATTTAAAGTATCCTTACCCAAACAACTAAAACCTAAAACAAACAACAAGTTTTTGTTTATCCTTATTAATTTCATTCATATATTTGTTGTTTAATTTTCTATTTTTATTCATACCAAAGAAATTTTCCTTTTATAATTTACATTTTATTTCTAACAAACTTTTAATTTCATTTACTGATTCAATGTTTGTTTCATTTAATTTCACTTATTACTTACAATTATTCATTCATTTATCGCATTTGTTTATCAATAGTATTCATGTCCCATTTAATTTCTTAGCATTTCCATTTTATTTACTTAAGTTGATATTCATCTACTTGAATTACTTACCTTTAATTATACCCACTTATAGTAAAATTTCAATTGTAACTTAAGTTTATACATTAAATTTTCATTTATAATAGCAAATTCATTGAATACTTCATTACCTACTTTTACTTGTACAATTTCCATTACATTTCTTATTAAAACATTTCAACTTTTTATATTTGGTAAGTTATATATGTTTTTAAAGAATGTACTTGAAAGTTATACAAGTTTTCTCATTACCTATGATTAATTTAACGTTCAATAATAATATTCTTTATTACATAGGTTATGATTTCAAATTTCATTTAATACCATTTATAACCTATCATTAAATCTCCTATTTCCTTTAGAGGTTTTAATTTATTAATTACCTACATTTCAATTCACTACATTAATTGAAATGATTAATTAATGAAAATTTAAGAATTTAATACCGGGTTAAATTTCAATTTATTTTAAAACAATAGATAAATATACTCTCAAAACTTATATATCTATAATTATATCTACAACAATTCAAAATTTATATTTCCAATTAAAATGAATTTGCAGTAAAACTACTACAGTGGCCTTCCCCCTTCGAACCCGAAAATGAAAGTCGATGATGCGGCCGCCATCACCGAAATTATTTTCCAGCGACAGAGAGGAAAGTACACAACTTATTTTCTCCAAAATCTTCTTTAAAACAACTTCTTCCAAATTATATCAAATATTTATATCAGAAATACTTATAAACAATATTATTATATTCCAAAATTTATTTGAAAATTTTCAAAACCCGGAACTTAAGTTCTAAATTTCCAAATTTCATTTATTTTATTATTAAATCTTATTTCTATTATTATTTATACTCTTTAATACCTAACAACCAATCTATTGCAGCCAAATATAGATATCATTTGAAATTTTTTATTTTATATACAGAAAATATAATAGGCAAAATTATTTCATTCACCTATATAAAACAAATATTATGTCGGTCTATCCTATTAAGTGTTTAGAAATCCCTATTGATGTCAAGCATCCCATGCATCAATTAGAATTTTATAAATACAAAACGGAACAGATTAACACAATATAAAATCATTTTATAACACTAACAAATACGCTCTATCATATATATATGCTCAGCGACTCCCATAGGGTATTACTAACCTATTAGTAAAGAGTCAAACCCCACAAAGCTAAGGTTTATCGCTAAACCAAATCTCTGATACCAATCGTAACGTCCCGCCTTTCCGCACGCTTTAAATCGACACACGTGCCCATTCAAACCATACGGAAGGACGGATAATTATGGGGTAAATAAGAAAAAAAATAGGGAAAGAAAAAAAAACAAATAGAATCTCACAGCGGAAGGATAAAATATAATAATAAATGTACAGTTCATAAACTGTTTACAAACATTTGATTCTTCTTTATACAATAAATATCAGAGTTCACATACCAATCATAATCAATGCATCGGAATTAAATAGTGTAGTGGAATAAAATTAATAATAATAGTAGAAATCTCCGTCTTTGTCCTCCAGATCTAAAGTCTTCGATCCTGAAACGCTCGAACTGACCCGAGCGAATTTGAAAAGGCAAAAACACTCGAGTCCGAACTAAAAGATCTTATGTGAGTTAAATTAACAGAAATAAATATGAGTGCAGTAACTCAAGAGATGCTCGGGATTTACATCTCCTAAGCATCCGTTAAACTATTTACTATGTAGTATATTGCGTTATTATAATAGTGTCCATTTATAAAATAAACTTACTTTTAAATAGCGTTAAGGGGTTACCCATATAGCCCTTAACACAAAATATATTCCCATAGTCTATACAGTACCGTAATCTCCCCCGTACTTGGCGTCGTCAGAGGGCACTCCATAGGTATGGTACAAAGCCAAAATCGTATAAGTCGCGCTAGGGTAGGTGACACGGCACAACTAGGCAATACCAGGGTAGATATACCAATTACCCTTCTGGGTCGGTGGTAACGCATAACCACAGTTATCGCCCACCTCGAGCCACACCCCAAAATCAAAGAAATCAAAAGTGGCCACCGAATCAATCCATAAGTCAAAGCATAATATTGAAGGGATGTGTCCGATCAAAGGTGCTACCTTATTAACGCGTCAATCGCTCCTGTTTTAGCCACCTTATGCCAACTCACAGGAGTTGGGTCCACGTATTTACCTTACAAGAAACGCCGCCACCAACCCACTTCATTCTGGAATCTCCACTGCGTACACGGTTGTTAAAGTGGTTTTCGGAGTTGGCAAAGAGTATGTCAACTTCCGATCCCGGTCTCTTCAACAACCAAACGTTATTATAACATCGCGGTCCCTTAAAAATAATTTATACTTTAAAACCAGAATAAAATTTTCCATTTCAAAACCCATAAATACGATATCATTCCCTTTTAAAACCTAAATAAAAATGATATCATTTTATTTCATATATATTTCTTTTCCAAAATCATGCCACTTTTAAAATTTATAATACCTCGAAACCAAATATTTGAATTTTAAACTTCCAACATAATACTTCGAAGTCCATAGTTTTAAAACCATAACTTTCAAACTTAAATGGTTTGGATATTCAACAATATATAAAATAAAACAGTTGAATTTAAAATTTCTTTAAAAATAAATAAATTCCACTCCTTCACAATTTTTATTCACTTTAATTCCAGTCTAAACCCATGACTTTTAGATTCACTTTCAGTTTAAATAAAACACTTCGATTTCAATATTTTCTAACTTTGAGTCTTTAATGAATTTCAAAACTAAGGTTGCGAATTTAAATCAACAATTCATTTTCCTATTATTTAGTTTGAAAGGTTTACATGATAAATCCATAACCATTTAAAATAAACTAAATTTATTTACACTAAAAATTTCCTTCCATTTATTTATAATAAAATTATTTATTAATCCCGTTATAAATATCATACCTTTAAAATTTCTAATTTTAACAAGTTAACATCAACTTATGGAGTTAAATTTTCAAATAAGTTCAATTTATATTAATTTCAAATTTATCTTTCAATCTTTATTGATTCAAATCATTTAATTCTATATATATATACACACAAGATCTTAAACCTGTACTTAAACGTATAATATAAATTATGAAATGCCATTTTTCAACTTATTCATTTTTATTTAACAGATTTATGCATAGCTTAAATTCAACAATTTTTTTTTTGAAATGGTACTTTATATACAACAAATCATTGGGACAACATATCCCATATCAATACACATTCAAAAGCAAGTTTCGAACTTTTGACCTCTTGCACCAAAGCCGAATCAATTAACCACTTGGACAATAGTAAATTCAACAATTTTACTATGTATGTATATATAAAATATATTTATATCATATCCAAATTTAATATTTATTTGACCGTATCATATCCAAAAAATAAAATAATTTCAATAATAATTTTATATATATACCGCGGTGCCTGTATATAATTTTCTATCCTATGGTCAAGTGATACGGATATTTATCATTTCAATCCGCAATTTGAAATTAAAAATGCGGTTGTATATCATTTCAAACCACAATCCCGAATGAAATGAAAATGCATGATAACTTGCAGTTTATATAAGATAGAACACATCATCCATTCACCCAATATCAATCATCAACCAATTTATTTCAATCATCATTAATTTATTTCAATCATCGTCAATTTAAACAAACATCAATATATAGCATATACAATATAACAGGAAATAAATGACAGTTTTTAGCTAACGGTTTATATTCAAAATAAATTTAATAACTGTTTAACTAGCAGTTTTATGCAAGTAAATAATTTTTAACTGTCAAATTTATATGCAATTATAAAATTAATTAACAGTCAAATTAAATAAATGTGATTTAACAGAGATAATGAATAAAACATGCCAAACAGTCATAAATAAATTTCTACTCATATCTTAAGTCAATTTAACATACATAGGAAATTTTAGAAGTTGTGAGTGGGTTAAAACACTCACCTTTTGAATTTAAATTGAATTTAAATCCGATTTAAACCCAAAAATTCGACAGTCCCCAAATCCAACCAAACCAGCGTCAAAGTCTCCATAATTTAAATAAGATCCTAACAAAAAAAATTCGCATGAAACGGATAACGTATGAGAAAGTTATTAAGATTAAACGAGTTGAAATCAAATTAAATTAAAAATAAAACAAAATAACCTAACCCTCAACATGTCAACCGAGTCGTTTCTTCACTGTACACGCGTTTTCCAAAGAACGAACTCACACACGCAAGACCCAGTCAACATCACCATTGACCGCCGATTTCACCTCCTACACGTCGTCGTAGGTCACGGCGCCACCCTCAACAACCTCGCCCAGCTCCCCTCCACTCGCCACCATGGTGCCGCCTTCCCTAGTGTCAGCCGCTGTCGCTCCATATGGGTTTAGCCGAAACCCTAATTGCAAAATCCACGATGATCTGACCGATGATCTTCCCCACCAACGACTTAGATGAAATCCCCTTGCAAATCTCCACAGTCTAGCACCAAGCGAATGGCCGAGAATAAAAGCTAGAATTCCGGTCGAACCACAACTTGAATCGAAAAACGTATACCACCAAGGGATTACCCTCATCGAGATCATCAACATATATTTTTTTCAGAATTTTCTGAGAACTTTGAAGTTTTGGCTTTGGATCTGATTTGAATTTGGATTTATGGTTTGATCCATTGAGGAAGAGAAGGAACTGTGCGATTTGTATACACAAACAAATGAGGATAGATGAAGGCTAGGGTTTTTAGCTGGTTTTATATAGGTAGGTTAGAGATAGAGTAGATGGATCCGATAAACAAACGTGCTACCGCTAACGTTGCCCAAAAAGCCCGTTCTGACCCCGGAACGAAATTGGGTAAACCCATATATCGAAGTAGGTATTTTAAAATATTCTGAGCGCGATGGAAAAAGTTCCACGTCCAAATTCCATCGTATGAAGAAGTTATGCTGAAAACAATATTTTCAAATTGATTTCAAATCGATTTCAATTAAATCGATTTCAAGGCGTTTTGCGTTCGTACGATCAAACGACAAGTCCGATTGCTACAAAACTTGAAACCCTACAATAATTCACTGTTACGGATCCGATGAAACTTGGTTCGTCGAAATCCGAGTCCGTGACCAAAATGGCTATTTTTATATTAATTAAATAAATTAAGAATTAGTAAATAAATCCAAATTTTATATTTAGATTCTAAAATTGACTCATTTTATCACTTTTAAAAATCTTTACTCATTTACAAAATCCCAACAAGTATAGATGTCAAATTTAAAGAAGGTAAATTATAAATTTCAATATGAATCCTTAATTTCAATAAATTCCCAATTATAAATAATATCCAAAAATTCCATTTAGTTAAATAAATAAATTAGTATTCCATTCATGCCTGTCAACAGATGGATTTAAATATTGGATTCCAAATTATCACACAAATTTCTCACATTATCTTCATTTCAAATAGTGAATTATTTAACTATATTCAATCTCATTTAATTTCAATAAAATTCAGTTATTAGACTTTAAGTTTCCATATAATTAAATAAATCCTGATTCCTATTCTTAAATTCACTATTTATCATATTACCATCCTAGGTACCATTTATTTTAATATATATATCCAGATACTTTAACATTTTCCAATTGTTTATCTGAATTGCATAACATTAAATTTGTATTTGTTGCAATGGTTTCTGATTTAATTAAACGAACTAAGTATATAACTCATAATAATTGTTGTAAAACTCTCAACCCCATATTTATAAGTTTGTTATTTCTACTCAAATATTATAGATATTTACAGGTATAGGTTTTTGTTCAATTATTATTTATTATATATTAATTAGATAAATTCACTATTTAAGTCCGTTTTAAATTTATTACCAAATACCTATTTACCTTTCCCATCAAATTTGAATTTCATTCAATTAATATAACAATCACTTTCCCCTTCACACCTTATTATCAACCCACAATTATTTCAATTCATTATCTTATATTGATTTTATACAATTACCATTAACTTTACATTCAATTACTATTCAATGCATATTTGTTCATCAATCAATTCGATATTTACTTTTCTTTCCTTTTATTTGATGATAAATAACCTAGTATGCATTTACATACATTCATTTCATTCCATTCATTTATGGGTATTGCATTGAAATTTAATTTATTAGCTAATACCAACATTATTACCATTAATTACAATTGGATTCCCAGTTTTATTCAATACCCTGGATAAATAACCTATATATTAATCAAATCCTTACATTTGTTTTTCTCATATTCCATTTAAAATCAAATCATAACATTTAAATGATTTTATTGAATTGGAATTTCATTCAAGTCAGAAATTATTAACTTTCATTAACATGATTCCTTAATTTATTCCAATTACCATTTACACTCTTTTATTGCATTAAATCAATTTAATACTTTCATTAATTTCTCATATTCAATTTTATATCCAGGTAAGAATCCTTTCCTACTTAATTCATTTGGATTTTATTCAATTTCCATAAATACGTCTTAAGTCACCATTTACATAATTTATTTTAGCCTTTATTTTAACATTTATTTATCCCCTTTATTGTTTCTACTAAAATAAATTACAAAAATCCTATTTAATTTAAAATCTTTAATTGTCGAAATTTAGGAGTCGTTACACTATCAATTAAAAATTATATATAAGGGTTTGAAAAGAAAAGTTACAGTAAGTTGAATAAAAACGATTATGTTTTATTTCAATATATAGGTTTGGATGGAATTTTAATTTTCTAGAATTCAACGTGTATGTGTCTATATATATATATGATTGGAAAAAGAAATAAAAATGAAAAAAAATATGGGATTGTAAATAGTTGAGGAGTTTATATAAAAATTGATTTTTAAATCTATATAGATTATTTGATAAGTGAGGATTTTGAATGAATAAAAAAATAATTAAATATACACATACACGTTTTCAACTTATTAGTTATTTTGAAAATACATACTTAGGGTAGTTGATTTACTTAATAAACTTATTTAATTGTTTTAGTCACTAAAAATATTTTAAAAGAAAAAGATAAGTTTAACTTTAAACACTAGTTAATTAAATTAATTAAAATTTAATTGATTTGCTTGATTTCTTAAAATATTAATAAACTGTGAAATTATTATCCAAGGTTTGAGGTCATGAAAATCAAGTCGGAATGGTTGGACGACAAAATAAAATCAAAGGGGAGTTAATCTCACTCAGCTGAGTTAAAGTAAAATTTAAATGATTAAATTTAAATAATTGTTTGAATGGTTGAAATTGATTGATGTGCTATAGTATGGTAATTTTGGAATTGACATATTATTGTGTTAACGTCTGTGGATGCAGGGAAACAGGTTGGAGGGATCCAACTGGATCCCTCAACATTTAGTATTTAATATTCTCTGCTGTGATTATTTGATATTCTATGATGAATTATATTGGAATATTAATGCTATGGTTTGATTGAATACATTTGGGTATAATGAGATTCCAAAAATATATAAATTTGGATTTTGGAAGAAAATAAAAGAAGTAAATTTGTAAGCAAAATAATTATAGAAAATTGAATGAATTAAGAATGAATTGAAAAGAATGAAAGTGATAATTAGATACTAATAAATTAAATAATTCCGAGTGTAGGAAAAGGAAGTTTTAATAAATAGAAGTAAATGAATTGTAAGTTTTAAATGATATCAAATTAAAGGAATAAAGAATTATTTTAGAATTCAAAGTCAAATTTACTTAAAGGGATAAAGAAGTAATATTGGAAATCTAAAATGGTATTTTCAGTTAAAAGTATGTAACATCATAATTAAGAAATAAGTCTGAAATTGAAGGATTTTTGAATAAATGAAATTGGAAATCAATTTGGAAATTGATTTAAGTGTTTGAAATTGGATATTTGGAAGAATAAATTCAAGGTGGGAATTTATTAAAGGAATGAGAATTTTTTTTTAAAAATAAATAGTGATTTTTTTTAGGTTGCGAAGAGAAGTATATTTCTGGATAGTCAAGTACGTTTTCAAAGTAAGTTTTTAAAAATAAAATAAAGGTTTTAATGTTGTTTTACAAAGTATGTTCTTGGAAATTTATTGTTTTCTGAACGTTTAAATTCTAAGGTAAATATTTATTCAAATCTATTACCGTAGTAATAATTTATAAACAGTGACTTAGTAATTCTATTTTAAAGGTGAAAACCTAGTTTATATTTATAAAGTAACCTTATTTTCAAATATTCATATAGTATATATTTTTTAATCAATTATTGAAGTAGTTTTAATTTAAATATTTTAAAGTAAATTCTTAGGTAAGTAATTTGTTAATCTATTATCGTAATAATTACTTAAAGAATGATTTGGCATTTTGTTTAAAGAAGAAAATCTAATGTATAGTTATATAGTAACCTTATTTTAGTTATTTCTAGAGTATTATTTTAAATTAAGCACTAAAGTAATTTTTCTATATTAAATGTTAAATATATTTTACAATAAAGTGTTTTTAAATTATTCTAAAAATCTAAAGTTTGGTGCTTCGTGATTCCAGTGGAAATAGAAATACTTGGAATTTATTTTCAGAAAAGGAAGATAGTTTAAAAACTGTTTTCAAAAAGGTTTTGAAAGTGAGAATATATCTTGTAAAGATATTTTGAAATAAATAAATAATTTGGGAAATTATTTATTGGTTGATGGTTGTTGTGAATATTAATTGATAGTTAAAAAACCGACTATTAATATTGGCCAAATGCGTTGATCGTTTCGAAGAGACCGGGATCGAGATTTATTTCTCGAAAACCACTTCGATCCGGTTTGTACGTTTCGTGGAGACGAGTCTGGATTCGAAGATGGAGCAGTGAAGTGCAAGGGCTAGTCGCTACTAATCCTGAGGATATTTCCAAAATGGATGTAGTAGGAATAGTGCCTTCGGTTCCGTTCGAAACCGGAACGTACTTGTATGGATGAATGCTTGCGAAACATCGTCAGGTGGACGATGGGCATTCTAACTGATATGTTCTAAAAAGGTAACGCTTAGCCTCAAGCCTCATTAAATGGGAATGACTGAAAATCAGGGGTTATGCAGCAAGGCTAGGTGGGTAGCACCCAAGAAGGGTGAGGTCATTCCTGTCTAGATGTCCCTTTTTATTTCGGCTTAGTGGGCGGTTGCTGATTCCAACCGCGGGGTGATCTCTCTCGGGATTATCCAGTAAGGGGTAGTCCCGGTCTTGTGTTGTAGGGGAGCGGGCGTACTCCTCGTTACGGTGATCTAGGCCCTGTAATGTGCCAGGTGGTACCCCAGTGCCTGGTCATTGGTTGGAAATCCATTCTCCCTACGAGTCTTGTACGAGTTTTGTTTGTATTACCCACTTTGTGGCTAGTAGTTGGAATTTAATGATGTAACAATTTCGGCTGTTTTATAAGTGTTTGTATATAGACCCTATTATAATATCAGAGGATTTCTATAAAAATTGTTTTAGCTATCGTAAGATAAAAACCCGACATGTTTATTTTTGGCGTGGTCTTACGAGATGCTTTTGTTTTCAAAGTATTTTTGAAACAATAATAATCAGTTGAGTGTGATTTTCTCACGCTGGTATTCCAGACTGACTCGGGTGTTATTTAACTGTAATGCTCGGGCCAGACCGAGTATTATAGGATACAGGATGTGATGCTGTGGAGCTCAGGAGACGAGCAGGATGACAATACGTACTCCCGTATTTGTTTATGTATATATTCCGCTATGTTGAGTAGTTGTGTATCCAGTGTATGATATTGTTTAGCTGTAATTGATGTACTCTGATGATGTAATATGTAAATAGATATATTTGATTTTTGAGTAAAGATCATTCATTATCTATTATATTTTATTCCGCTGCGATGGTTAGATTCTGATGTTATTTTCTATTTTCTCTCCTTCTACCTCTTCTTCTTTAACCAAATGGTTCGTATTTCTATGCAACTTGAGTTGATTGTTGTAGAATAGTGTTGATTCAAGGGGTACGAATTTGCGGGCCGTTACACAAATGTCCATACAAATTGTCCAAGAACAAGACAAACCGAAGGCACTCTCCTACCACCACTAGTAGAGAGTAGTCCTTTCAATCCGAATAATCTCCATCACGAGGGGACCACTGTTATAAATAACTCTATAAAGGGGGCCAATGCAGAGCATATTCAATAAGCAGTCTTCACGTTACGAAGATCCACGGTCTTCAATAATCATCATCTTTAACATCTCTTCGCGTTCGAACGTATACATTGGTTCGAGGTTGTTTTAGGATAGGAATTACCCAAATCCGACCCTGATTCCTTCGAAATCCAATTATCGATAAAAAGTGAATATGAGTATACATGATTTAATTAGTCTCTTTTCACTTTAATTCTTTTCGGCTGATTTCAAAATATCTTTATTTTGACTTAGGATAATTCTAAGTAATTAAATAGTTTGCTTTGGAAAATATCTCAAATTTCCTTACTTAACTCTCGATCCAAATTCCTTAACTTTAGGCGGGTCAAAAACAATGTTATTTAAGACATCGTTTACGATAAACCCTAAATCAATCATAGCAAAGCAATTTTTGAGTAAATAGGATCATAGAAATCATTCACTTTTGAAGATTGCTTAAACTTCGGATAATGCTAATCTTCTTTTATTTTGAAAAACTTAACAGAATCTTTTTATTTAAGAATATCCGGGCTTTCCTTTAGATCTACTCCACCCCTCGCCTAAGAAAAGAAAACATAGGCCAGGTTAATTCAGGGCACTGGTTGCTCCATCCCTAACCTTAGCTAAGCACCTTGTTTTATCTTCCTAGATCTCCCGGGCGGGACAAATGAACTAGTCGTTTTCGCATACTCAGTTTGTTATTACATTTAATATTCTTCAATTATTGTTTAACCGTTATAAATAATTCATCTTAACCCTTTATTCAAAACTCTTAATAAAACTTCAAATTCATCTTTAAATGACTTAACATTTCTTTTAAAATCATTCACAATTTATTTCAGGAGAAATTGTTACGTTTAAATTCATATTTCAAAAGTCATACAATTCGCAGCATAAAAGTGTCGCGGAAAGTGCTATATAAGCTTATTTGATTTAAACAACTTTTAAATATTTGAATATTCATATTTTCCAACCCAAAACTCTTTTAAAACATTTTAATAGATTTATCAAATTTATTTCATATTTTTAATCATTTAAAAATATCATTTATAAAGAAATCCCTTTTCGGATTCCGAACTACAAAACCTCGATGCTTTTAGAAAATTGTTTTGGACATATTTCAAAATCTATTCAACGAAATTTTGATTTTCTTTCTTTTTTTAGAAATATATGTTTTCTTATCTCGAAGAATCCCGAGCTATATTCCACTCTACACATTCATTTGAACTTTTCGACGCGAAATTGCGAACTACAGTTGCACGACGCACCTAGTTTTAACTTATTTTTCAATACTTGAAATAATCTATTCAAATTGAATTTTAACACTTACGAAATCGTTAAAAATCATTTTAAATCAATATTTTCACTTTTTAAAGTATTTAAAAATGAATTTTCACTTTTACCATATTATAAAATTATTATATTCACATTATTTTAATATTAAATTTTAAATTCCAATTTCAATTCAATTTCAATTCTAACTTCAAATTTAACATATTTAAAACTTATATTTCAAATCTAATTTCAATTTAAACTTCAATTTTACCTTAATCTCAACTTTAATTTTTCAAAATCGATCTAAATTTCGATTTCATTATTCATCTTAATTTCAATTTCAAATTAAATGTCCTTTTTAAATCCGTTTCACTTTAAATTTCAAATTCTTTTTTACTTTAACTTTAATTTCACTTCTAATTGAAAAGAGACTTGTTTTTCCAAAATATATCATATCACTAATATGTGATCTTATTAATAAAGGTGATTACTTTAATCAAAATGAACATAACCAATATCCATTGTAACGACCCAATATTTTGGACCATTCAAATAGACAATAATCCACATATGTCAGACTTGAATAATTCAAAACAACAGATTTTAATAAAATTTAGAGCAAATAAAATCATCACAGAATCACAGACACAAAAATATCAAATAACTCGCAGCAGAAATTGAAATACCATAGTAGTTCATGAAACTGCTATAACGAAGTCTCAAAACAAATACATAATATCTGTGTGGAAAAAACACAGAAGAGCAAACACATAGAAATTCCTTAATACAAGAGCTGAAATAGAATAACTGAAAGTGAAATAGATAAATAACTAGATAAGCAGAATCTGCAATGATTCCTAGCTCCAGAAAGAGAAATCCAAAGGTGTGAACACTCAGGCTGACCCGAGCGTAAAGAAAAACACAAAACACTCGAGTCAGGACATACATACTTTTACAATGTAAACTAACTCAAGTGAACTGCAATAAAGTACAAGTAACTTAAATGAAGCTTGAGACTGCCCATCCTCTAAGGATCCGTTAAACTATTTACTATGTAGTAATATTGCGCTATAATAATAATGTCTACAGTAAAATATACTTACTTTAAAATAGCGTTAAAAGGCTACCCATATAGCCCCTTAGCACGTAATAGTGCCAATAGTCTATACAGTACCTGCATATCTCCTGATCGGGAGACTATGAGAAGATACTCCACAGGCACTACACAAATCAAAATCGTAGTAAGGCTCGCTATGGTAGGTGACACGGCACACAAGGCAATGCCAAGGTAGATATACCAATTACACACAGGGGCTGGTGGTAACATAGCAGCCACTATGCCACTTCGGAACACACTCCTAAATCAAAGGTGCGTACCAAATCAATCACAAAGTAATAGAATGGTATTGAAGAAATGTGTCCGACCAGAGGTGTTACCCCTTTTGGCCGGAGATCGCTCCTGTTTTTGCGACCTTAATCCAACTCACGGCAATCGGGTCCACGTTCATACCTCAATAGGATCGTCACCACCATCTTACTTCATTCTGGAACTCCACCGCATATACAGTTGTTAAAGTGGTTTTCGATATCGACAGAGAGTATGTCCATATCCGATCTCGGTCTCTTTAACAACCAATCATTATTATAACCTGTGGTTATACATTTCAAAAAGGGTATGTTATACTTCAAGAAATCAAATATCATTTCAAATTCAAATATCATTTCAAATCCATTTCAAATTATCAAAATATCATATCCTTTCAAAACCACATTCATTTTATATTTATTTTAAATACCATTCCAAATCACGTTTCAAAATAGTTTATATTTCAAATCAAAATACTCCATTTAAACAATTCAAAAATGAAGTTATTATACTTAAAAATCAAATATTCAATTCTCAAACATTTAGCCTTTTCTGAGTTCATTTATTCAGTTAAAAACTGCAAAACATTTAAATTTCATCTTTCATATCACTTAGAAAATGTTGCGGTAAGTTACATTTGAAAACAATTCAATTCAGCAAAGACAACATTTACAAACTGCTGCAGTAGTTCAATTATATTAAAAAAAAAGTCAATTCAGCCAACTGCCGCACTTAACAATTGCTACTGTAGCCCTTTTATTAGTTTCAGGTTTTAGTTTACATTCTGCAACCATAGCACTTACAAAGTGCTATAATATCACTTAGTTAAATTTTAGCGATAGTTCATTTGCATCAACCACAATACTTACAAAGTGCTGCAGTATCCTTTACAACAAATTTAAGTTAACTTCAGTAATGATAGCATTTCTGAAGTGCTATTAATTCAATTTCCATATTTTCCATACAATTTCAAAAACAATTAAACTGATTTTAACCCTTTTAACTTATAAAAATCATATTTTTTTCACTCAAAATGTTCATTTAAATACCCTTTAACTTATGATTTTTATAAAGTAAATTTTATACATAAAAATCAAATTATTAATAATTCACTTATAAATTTCAAGCATACAATTTTCTATTCTTTTTATTTTTAAGAATTAAGTTAACACTTAAGTTTTTAATTACCATTTAAAATATAAACTTAATTTTCCATTTCTATTTACTTAACTTTAACCCATTTTTAAACAAATCTCAAATTTCAAATTTCAACTCAACCATTCATTTATTTCACATTTTAACTTGCAGAAAAATCATTAACACTTTATAAAAATCATTTTTAAATTCAAATTATCATAAGTTTATATTTTAAAAATACTTAAACTTCCAGAAAAATATATATAAAACAACCATGGGTCTGTATAATATTTTCTAACCTATGTCAAGTAATATGGATAATATATCATTTCAATCCATAGTTTACAAAGAAAAATCCGGGTTCTATCATTTCAAACCCGTAATCCCAAGTCAAATAACATAAATAAAAATCGCTCAGGCCTATCATTTAAGTCCATAACGATTTTTCCCTATTCTAAAGTCTATTCAGGTATGTATCATTTCAATTCATAGTGATTTTATTCTACAGGGAACTTGCAGTGTGAGAAACAGAAATAAATAAACAGCATAGCAACTTATGGAAGATTTATAAATAGGGTTAACATCATATGATTCATATCGCAGGCAGGTATAACCTGAAATAATAATTTTACACATTCACTTGTTGCCACTTCGCAATTATATAAGTATAAATGTCATGAGTGAAAACTAACCTCTTAACGTTGGAGTTAGCAAATCAAAACACATTAAAAAAATCCAAAAGCACGATAGCACGACTTTGATTCGAGTGGATGGAGAGCCAAGATATTAATCTTGTATTCAACAACAAAACAAAGAAAATATAAATAAAAATACAACACCAAATCTATTGGAACAAAATGGAAATAGAATCCACAAAAGACATCACCAAATTTTCCAATCGATTTTTCTTGACCACTAACCATTTTTTCTTGGCCATAAAGCTTTATTGGTTTGGCCATGATGGTGTTTTGGTTGAAATGGATCTAGTTTGGACTTATATAGGAACAACTACAAAGGAGATGAGGAGTTTTTGAGTTACAAGTTAAGGAAGGTCAAAGGCAAGACGAAAGGAGTGGATTGGTGCACTACTTAGGCTCGGCTATGCATCAATAGGGCTCGGCATTGGATGGTTCAATTCAGGTGATGGATGAAGTGATGCCCAGAGGTAGTGAACTTGCTAGTGGTGGTGGCTAAGTAGGTGGCCAAAGCAATATATGAAGGGAATGGTGAAAAACAACGCTCGCGTAGCATGGTTTTGGTGGAGCTTTGCAAAGTTTTATGGTGATAGCATCATCAAGTGGTCACGATCAGTATTGGACAGGGGGAAGGAGTGGTTGTAGCCGTGTATGGCGGTGGTGGTGGTCGGTAGAGAAGGGGTTGGAAGTGGTCGAGCAAGACTAGAGAGAAACAAAGGCAAAAATCATTGAAAAATAATGAAAAGAAGAAGGAAATGAAGCCATTAGAAAACTCACAAAAATACTTTCAGAAATGGGATGGCCGAAAGTTGAGAGGTGATGAGAAGTTTTCACGTGAATTAGAAAATGAAATACATAGCTAACCAAAAAAAAAATCGACGGCCAATCATGAAAAGACAAAAAAAATGAAAAGACAAAGCTATTGAAAAGTCATAAGTTGAAAAGGTTTTGTCTCTTCAGATTTCTTATTCTTTTTAAATTCAAGATAAACAAATAAAATTTAAGTAAATAAAATAAAAGATAACAAAAATAAAGTGAAAAAGAAAATAAACAATTATTCTTAAGACAAATAAAAAGTAAATAAAGAAAATAGTTTATTATATTGAAACTAAAATTAAAAATTGTGAACAAAAATACAATTAACATTGGAAAATTATAACTACACTTTTAAAATGTTTTAAAAATAAAATATATACGTAACATGTCATGTTCCAAATATATACACAAATTAGAACAAGATATGGCAAAAAAATATTATTTATATAAATTAAAATAAACAATTTTGTTAAATAAGTCAATTTACATATAATGTTTTAAAAAGCATAGTTTCACAATATTAATCAGATTTCAACGAAACGAAAAGCATTATACTTGAAATTTAATTTACTTTCGTAATAAAAGATAAAATTCAAAGAAATTAAATTTTTTAAAATTTTAAATTAAAAGTCAAAGTTTGACCACATTGACAAAAATTCACATTTTTGAAAATATTCTATTTATTCATGTTTGGAATTATAGTTCACATAAAAGTCAAAATTTATATTTAAAATAACAAAATTTATTCATTTTCATAAATAAAGTAAAGTTTTTAAATCAGAAATTCAATTAAAATAACTAAATTATATAACTAAAACAATCACAAAATACAGGATTATTACACTCTCCCCCACTCAAAACTTTTCGTCCCCAAAAAGGAATGAAGTACGGAAAAACACAGAAAAAGATAGAATGAAATAGGATTAAGACAAGATGACAAAAAGATAGAAATTATACCTGATAACTGTTGTTATTGGTAAGTTTAACAAGGTGGAGATGATCGGTGGGTGGTAAACAGTGCTCAGATTCAGATGAGTACCCAAAGATTGCTGAAAAACTTTACAAAACCGACTGGTAAAGATAGGATCATGACCACAAAAAATATTAAGCGGGACACCATGGGGACGAACAATCTCTCTCATGTAGATCTTAGACTAGCTAGAAGCAGAACGGGTAGATTGACTGGAATGAAGTGAGCGGACTTGGTTAGTCTATCCACAATAACCCAGATACTCTCAGAATTCTTATGAGTCAAAGCAGTGAGAGGTGCAGCAATCCGAGCAAAATTCACAATGAATCTCCGGTAATAGCCGACAAGGCCGAGAAAACTACGAATCTCAGAAGGAGTCTTAGAAGTTTCCCGATCCTATAATAGAATAGGGAGAAATAAGAACAACAGAAAAGATAGAATACATAGAATAATTAAATGACGAAGGAAAAAGAGAAAGAAAGAAAGAAAGACTACATTGATCGCAGCGGTCTTGACTGGATCAACAGAAACTCCGTTACTAGAAACAATATGTCCAAGGAATCAGACTTCATCCTCCAGAAATGGCATTTAGAAAATTTAACCTTCAGTTGATAATTTCTAAGAATCTCAGAACAGATTTCAAATGCGAATCATGCTCCTCATAGTCTTAGAAAAGACAAGAATATCATCAACAAAGACTAGCACAAATTTATTATGCATAGCATGAAAAACATGATTCATCAAATCAACAAAGAAAGTAGGAGCACTAATCATCATAAAACCCATTTTCAGTGCAGAAAGCAGTTTTGGAAATACTTTCCTCAACAACACTAAGCTGGTGGAAACCTGAGGCAAGATCAAGCTGAGAGAAAACAGGGACACCATAAAGCCGATCAAACATATCATTGATACGAGGCATTAGATGTCTGTTTTTCATAGTGAGCATGTTCAGCTCTCTATAATCAACACACATCCTCAAAGAGCCATTAACCTTGGTGACGAAAACCATCGCTACTCCCCATTCCGAATGGCTAGGTCTGATCAGACCTTTGGAGAAAAAGTCCTAAATCTGTTTTCCTAACTCAACCTTCTCACGGGGTGTCATTCTTCTAGGAGGAAGAACTACAGGTCGAGCTCTAGAAATAAGATCAATACGGAAATTAATTTCCCGCTTAGGAGGTAAAGCAGTGACTTCACCAAATATATCGGGAAAGAATCTGACATACGAGTCGAATGAAGATCACCAGGATAAGAATACAGAGAATAAATAAAACTACCAGCAAAATCCTGAGGCATGCGGCACCGAATAATCAAGGGATTCCTTGATCGTCAACACGATAAATAGACCGGGCTTTACAAGAGGTATGGGCATCATGCTTACCAAACCAATCTGGTTTGCGGGGCCTCAATAGGATTTGAAACACATAAATGTTGCAGAATCATACTCAAGAGAAAGGGATGCTCAAACTTATCACACAAATCAACAGAAATAAAACTATGGGATGCTCCAGTATCAAATAAAACACAAACAGGATACTGAAATAAAGAAAAGATGCCCTAAAGAGTACCTTGGTCATCACAAGGAGTAGAAGCTATGAAGATATAAAGGTGATAGCAAATATACCAGAAGGCTCAAAAGGATTGCCCTGCCCAACAGAAGGGCAAGCCTTATTGAAATGACCAGACTGAAGATAGATAAATTCACTTGGATGAATATCCTAATGAAAGAAAATACTGACAAGGTAGTACGACACAAATCAAACTCGTAGTAAGGCTCGTTATGGTAGGTGACACGACATATAAGGCAATGCCAAGGTAAATATACCAATTACGCACACGAGCTGGTGGTAACGTAGCAGCCAATACGCCCACCTCGGAACACACTCCCAAATAAAAGGTGCACACCAAATCAATCACAAAGTAATAGAATGGTATCGAAGAAATGTGTCCGACCAGAGGTGCTACCCCTTTTAGCCCGAGATCGCTCCGGTTTTAGCCACCTTAAGCCAACTCATGGGAGTCGGGTCCACGTTCATACCTCAATAGTTCGTCGCCACCATCCTAGTTCATTCTAAAACTCCACCGCGTACATAGTTGTTAAATTGGTTTTCGGTATCGACAGAGAGTATGTCCATATCCGATCTCGGTCTCTTTAACAGCCAATTTTTATTATAACCCGTGGTTACATTTCAAAAATGGTATGTTATACTTCAAAAAATCAAATATCATTTCAAATTCAAATATCATTTCAAATCCATTTCAAATTATCAAAATATCAAATCCTTCCAAAACTGCATTCATTTTATATTTATTTTAAATACCATTCCAAATCACCTTTCAAAATAGTTTGTATTTCAAATCAAAATACTCCATTTAAAAAACATAAAAAAGAAGTTACTGTACTTAAAAATCAAATATTCAATTCCCAAAAAATTAGCCTTTTCTGAGTTCATTTATTCAGTTAAAAACTACAAAACATTTAAATTTCAGCTTTCGCAGTGCTTAGAAAATGCTGCGGTAAGTTACATTTGAAAACAATTCAATTTAGCAAAGACAACATTTAAAAACTGCTACAGTAGTTCAATTATATTCAAAAAATCTCATTTCAGCCAACTTCGGTACTCAACAAGTGCTACTGTAGCCCTTTTATTAGTTTCAGGTTTTAGTTTTCATTCTACAACCACAACATTTACAAATTGCTGTAATATCACTTAGTTAAATTTTAGCCATAGTTCATTTGCATCAACCACAACACTTAAAAAGTGCTGTAGTATAATTTACAACAGATTAAGTTAACTTCAGAAATGATAGCATTTCTAAAGTGCTATTAATTCAATTTCCAAATTTTCCATACAATTTCAGAAACAATTAAACTTTGATTTTAACGCTTTTAACTTATAAAACTCAAATTTTTTTGATTCAAAATGTACATTTAAATAGCCTTTAACTTATGATTTTTATAAAGTAAATTTTATACATAAAAATAAAATTATTAATAGTTCACTTATAAATTTCAAGCATATAATTTTCAGTTCTTTGTATTTTAAGAATTGACTTAACATTTAAGTTTTTAGTTACCATTTAAAATATAAACTTAATTTTCCATTTTTATTTACTAAACTTAAACCCATTTTTAAACAAATCTCAAATTTCAAAATTAAGTTATATTTCAAATTCCAACTCAACCATTCATTTATTTCACATTTTAGCTTATAGAAAAATCATCAACACTTTTTAAAAATCATTTTTAAATTCAAATTTAATCAAATTATGATAAATTTATATCTTAAAAATACTTAAACTTCCAGAAAAATATATATAAAATAACCACGGGTCTATATAATATTTTCTAATCTAGGTCAAGTAATATGGATAATATATCATTTCAATCCGTAATTCGCAAAGAAAAATCCAGGTTCTATCATTTCAAACCTGTAATCCCATGTCAAATAACATAAATAAAAATCGCGCAGGCCTATCATTTCAGCCTATAACGATTTTTCCCTATTCTAAAGTCCGTTCAGGTATGTACCATTTCAACCCATAGTGATTTTATTCTACAGGGAACTTGTAGTGTGAGAAACATAAATAAATAAACAGTATAGCAACTTATGGCAGTAACAGATGATATGACAGACTTATAAACAGGGTTAACATCATATGATTTATATCACAGGTAGGTATAACCTGAAATAATAATTTTACACATTCACTTGTTCCCACTTCACAATTATATAAGTATAAATGTCATGAGTGAAAACTAACCTCTTAACGTTGGAGTTAGTAAATCAAAACACACAAATAAAATCCAGAAAGCATGATAGCACGACTTTGATTCGAGTGGAGTGGAGAGCCAAGATATTTATCTTGTATTCAACAGCAAAACAAAGCAACTATAAATAAAAATACAACACCAAACCTATTGGAACAAAATGGAAATAGAATCTACAAAAGACATTACCAAATTTTCCAATCGATTTTGCTTGACCACTAACCATTTTTGCTCGCCACAAATCTTTATCGGTTGGTCATAATGGTGTCTCGTTGAAATGGATCTGGATTTGACCTATATAAGCACGACTACAAAGGAGATGAGGAGTTTTTGAGTTACAAGTGAAGGAAGGTCAAAGGCAAGGCAAAAAGAGTGGTTTGGTGCACCACTTAGGCTCGGCTATGCATCAATAGGGCTCGGCCTTGGATGGTTCACATTAGGTGATGGATGAAGTAATGGCCAGAGGTGGTGAACTTGCTGGTGGTGGTGGCCTAGGGGGTGGCCGAAGCAATATATGAAGGGGACAGTGAAAAACAAGGCTCGGCTAGCATGGTTTTGGTGGAGCTTTGCAAAGTTTTGTGGTGATTGCCTCATCAAGTGGTCACGGCCGGTATTAAACAAGGTAAAGCGGTGGTTGCAGCCGTGTATGGTGGTTGTGGTGGTCGGTGGAGAAGGGGGTAGAAGTGGCCGAGCAAGACTAGAGAGAAGCAAAGGCAAAAATCATTGAAAAATAATGAAAAGAAGAAGGAAATGAAGCCATTAGAAAACTCACCAAAATAATTTCAGAAATGGGATGGCCGAAAGTTGAGAGGTGATGAGAAGTTTTCACATGAATTAGAAAATGAGATACATGGCTAGCCAAAAAGAAATGGACGGCCAAGCATGAAAAGACAAAACAATGAAAAGACAAAGCAATTGAAAAGTCATAAGTTGAAAAGGTTTTGTCACTTCACATTTCTTATTATTTTTAAATTCAAGATAAAAAAATAAAATTTAAGTAAATAAAATAAAAGACAACAAAAATAAAGTGAAAAATAAAATAAACAATTATTCTGAAGAAAAATAATAAGTAAATAAAGAAAATAGTTTATTATATTGAAACTAGAACTAAAAATTGTAAACAAAAATACAATCAACATTGGAAAATTATAACTACACTTTTAAAATGTTTTAAAAATAAAATATATGCATAACATGTCATGTTACACATATATACACAAATTAGAACATGATATGACAAACAAAATATTATTTATATAAATTAAAATAAACAATTTTGTTAAATAAATCAATTTACATATAATGGTTTAAAAAGCATAACTTTCACAATATTAATCAGATTTCAACGAAATGAAAAGCAGTATACTTGAAATTTAATTTACTTCCATAATAAAAATTAAAATTCAATAAATTCAAAATTTTAAAATTTTAAATTAAAGTCAAAGTTTGACCACATTGACCAAAAATCAAATTTTTGGAAAATATTCTATTTATTCATGCTTGGAATTATAATTCACATAAAAATCAAAATTTATATTTAAAATAACAAAATTTATTCATTTTAATAAATAAAATAAAGTTTTTAAGTCATAAATTCAATTAAAATAATTGAAATATACAATTAAAATAATCATAAAATATAGGGTTGTTGCATCCATCTTTATCGCTATCATAACATCCATTCAATCAATCACATAACATATGATTTCAAATCCAACATTCACTATTTATACCATAACAAAATACATTATCAAAATTCAATCTTCTAACCAACAATCAAACATACATATTAAAAGTCAAATAAACATTCATATGTCATAAGGGTATAAATATGATTATTTTAAGATAACCAAAATAAAAATTCGAAAGCGATGAGAATTTCTCACCTCTACCCAAAACATTTAACTTCCTACCAACATTCATTTAATTCAACGCTTCACTAAACCACCACTTAAACATTCTTTCATCTTTTTCAAGTGCTCGGTCATCGCTTCTACCTTTGCTTTGATCTCGACCATGCCTCCCCACCTTCATATTTGTTACGGCCAAGCGTCATTTTTTTAAGAAGAGAAGAAGACGAAGTGAAATAAGAAGAGGTTAGAGAGTAACAAGTGGACTAGTGCTTAAGCACTCCACTATTTTTAACCCTCCTACCACACTTAAAAAGAGAAGCCATTAAAATAGCTTAAATGAAGAAGAAAAGAGAATGATTTGTGTGAAAATGGAGGAGATGTGCATGACTATTTATAGGAAAAAGTTTGGAATAAATATTATTACGTAAAATGACCAAAATGCTCTTTACTTACTTTTTAAGAACCTTACTTTTTTCAACACTTAACATCACATTTCAAATCATGCTTTATGTCTCTTTCACTTAAGGAGTAAGAAAAGTAAAGTAATAATTATGTTTGGATTGATTTGACATGTTTTGTCCTTTTGTGTTTACTTTTGCACTCTTTTGTAATATAATGTACATTTTGAATTATTTGTAAACTTTAACTTTTCAAAGTGCATTTGTTAAATGTAACATGTAACATAGTTTATTAAGTTATATTTCTATGTTATAATATGTATCAAGCTGCAACAACTCGATGATAACTTGTTTTGGTTGAAAACGGTGTTTTTGTCGACAAATTTTACGGTCAAAATTTGACGTTTTTGTTAAGCTATATATTGAAATAAACTAAACTTTAAAATGAACTTTTTACTTCTTTAAATAAATTAAAACATGTCTCTTTATATTTTAAAATCATATTTAATTAATATCAAAATTTCTAATTTTACAGTGCATGTAAAACTGACAAAATGCGACAAATTTTGGTTATTTTTGTAAAACGATTATTAACATGTTTTTAAATATATAAATATACTTTTATTATATTTATTAGATGTTTTTAATAAGATTTAAGTTATCAAATAAATATTTAAACCTATTTATTTAAACCTTTATTTATTTTTGACAAAACTTAACTTTTGTCGATTTGTTTTAAAAATCCAAATTTATACTTTTTAATTTATTAACTATAAGAATAAATGATTTCTTCATTATTATCAATTATATATAAAAATTTTATTTAATTTTTAAATTCCTTTTAAATATAAAATAAACAAAATCTCTCATTTTCGAAGTAGCGAAAGTACGAGCCGTTACACCGCAAAAGGGGAACTATACCCTTGTTGGAGGAGCTTCGGCTCATAGTCTGCAAAAGGGGACTATACCCTATTTGGAGAAGCTTCCTCTCATAGTCCGCAAAAGGGGACTATATCCTGTTTGGAGGAGCTTTGGCTCATAGTCCGCAAAGGGGGACTATGCCCTGTTTGGAGGAGCTTCTGCTTATAGTCTGTAAAGGGGGGGCTATACCTTGTTTGGAGGAGCTCCATCTCATATTTATGGGGCAGTGACCCTTTTGTGATACACGTGTTGGTGAGTTTTTATGCTCTTGTTTGTGATAGGCCTTCCCCTTTTATGATTTTTGGATTTCTAATTGTTGATTCTGGAATTTGCGTTTCATCAATTTTTGCGATATGTACTGATAATTTCTATCAATATTTGGGGTTTGGTGAATAAGCTAAGAATATGATATTCTTTTTAGTGTTTTGAGAAAGATTGGGATATTTTATGATTTTTGTTGTTATCAAACGTTTCTGTCATATCTCTTATCCTATCTCATTTTATATATATTTATAGCTAGACTGATCCGTTTATTCTTTTTTTTTAAACAATACTCGGGTCAGACCGAGGTATTTCATGTGCTTCTGCTCGACTTCTTATTTAGGTCTGCTGTCTGACTTTTGGATAACTATTATCTTAGTAGTTTTTACTTTTATACATTCGAGATAGAGACTCCTTGATGTAAACATATTCTTTTATCTTGCACTTTTACCTATTTTTTGTGATGTAGTGAATCTTATATGATCAATACTTTGATGTACGCTCTTATGTTGTATTCATATATGTTTCCACCTTAGTGATATGAATTTCTTTGATTGATTTTGTGTAATGCTTATTGGATATTTATTTCCGAAGACCACATAGCCACTGTGTAGTAGTTCTGAGTTTGTATCAGTATGTCGGATTTCCTCTTGAAATGAAAGTGATATTTTATCTGGCATATCGGTACTAGCACAAAGCAATTGCACAGATGGTCGCTCCTCAATAGTCTTATTCTTCATACTATTCGACGACATTACTCCGTAGTGTCCTTGGCTAGTGTAAGTATAGAGGAGGGGCGTCACAGCTTGGTATCAGAGCCAAACATCGGAATAATATAGAATATTATAGTATGGTTCATTGTCCTAAGTCTCTCTTATGAATCGTGCCTTAGGATTTAATTCGAGTCATTGGACCGGTTCTGTCCTATTTTTTTGTGATGCCTCAAGTCTGTTTGATATTCATTCTAAGAATAACCTTTTTCCTCTTCTTTCTTTCTTAAAGAAGAAGAGATGGTTAGATTTGACAATCAGACACAGTAAATTGACTTGTAATAAGTTTAATTTTCTAAAAAGATGATTACATAAAGTTAATTACAATTTTGAATGTCTTTAGTTTTTTGGAAAAGAGGATCATTTAAAAGAACTCCTTTCCGATGCTCCTATTCTTGTGATTCCCGAAGGGAACCAAGACTTCACTGTTTGTACTGATACTAGTCGTATTGGTTTGGGTGTTCATTCGTGTTTCACCTATGAAGGGTGTTGTGCGTTTCAGTCGATCGGGAAAATTAGCATCTCGATATATTTTTCCATTTCCCATCACCGAACGTATTAGTTCGTGGCTTATCACCGTTTATTACCGGCTCAATTTTCTGCTATTCACGACGTTTTCCATGTCTCTCAACTACGGAAATGCCTTAGGGATTCGGATTCTATTCTTGAGCCTGATGTTATTGAAGAAATTGAAGTTTCACCTAATTTGACTTATGAGCAACATCCTATTCGTATCATTGCTATGGAGGTGTAACGCTTTCGAAATAAAGATGTTCCGCTTGTGAAACATCAATGGTCTGCAAATCCTAAGGATTGCTCTTGGGAATCCAGAGAATTCATCGAGCGAACACATCCAGACTTACTCTCTCATGCTCTTTAAGGAGGACTTCTTACTTCAAATTTTCTTTTGTATTGATATGCTTTTATGGTTGTTACTCTTTGTTTTCTCCTTAAGTATTGCGAGGACACAATTTCTTTAAGGAGGGGATCTGTAACAACCCGCATATTTTACGATTATATATTTAAATATTTCATTTAAAGATAGCATCGTTAGTCGGATTAATTTCTAAAATGCTACTTTTTCTAAACAGTTGAATTAGGACTCGGGACCACTTCCATTGAGTCCAAAACTATGTTTGTGATCATTTTGGGCATAAACATCGATATGTTTGGAGTTGGATTGAATTTTGCTATTTTTCTATTGGGCTTTGGGTTTGGGTTTCAGCCTACTAACCCAACACAATACCCTAACTCTTCCTCCAACTCCTCTTCATTCATTCTTTTATTTCCTAACACTCAAGCTAACTGAAAATAGGGGAAGGAAACGGAAATTAGAATTCCTAAACCCTAGATTACTAGGAAATTCAAGATTCAAGCTCCAAAATCAAACTTAAGCTTAGGTAAGTATCCTCTTCATCTTCTCAATCTAAATCTCTCTTCAATTCTCAGAAATTCCTAAACCCTAACTTAGGAAAAACTTCACCTTTGATAATAGATCGAAGATTCTAGAGGTGTATTGAAGAGGAATTGGTCTTGATTTATTTTAGAAAGCCTCTCATTCGTTGTCTTTGAGTTTTAAAGGTGAGTTCTTTGTAAAATTCCCGAATTTTAACCAAGTTTAATTTGGCAATTAATTTAATTTTGGAGTTTAATTTTGAAATTATTTGTAATCAATTAGAAAATTTCCAGAACAAATAAATATTTTAGATTTTTAAATAGAATTTTGGATTTGAAATATAAAAATAAAACTTAATTTAATTTTAAACTGGAAATTCTAGAAAAATAAAATATATTGTAAATAGAATTTTGGGTATAGTTGAATTCTCCAAATTTAAATAAGATATATAGTTATATAAATGAATTATAATTGGAAATTTGATTTTGAAATTTAATTAAATTATTGACAATGAATATTATTGATTTGAAAATACTAAAATGAATATCATGAAAAATAAAAAAGTATACATACTTTCTTTTTAAAAAAAGATTCACTTATTAATATAATTAGTTTTAAAATCATTTTCTTAAGGATATGTAAATAGTTATGAAAGTAAATGTATATAGATTAAATATTTTTGAATAATGAAAAGGTTTGTATGCAAAAATACATAACATAAAAACATATATGTGTAAAGTTAAATTGAAATCTTATATATCTTAACATAAGTACTAAAACAAAAAGGGGTTTAAAATACAAATAGCAAATTATAAAATGACAAGGGTTTAAAACATAGTTTATTAGACAAGGGCTTAAACATAAATTTAAAAATGTTAACAAGTGTAAGATTTTAAAAGCAAGACTTTCAAGTGTAATACATGAAGACTAGGAATTGAACAAGTGTAGAGGAATTAGCATGCAAGACTAACAAGTTGCAAAATGTTTGTTTTTCTTTTTAAATTTGAAATTAGAAATATACATTGATTAACAAAGAAAAAAAATGGTTACCTCATTTCAGTTCAAAACCAAACTTTTCTTTCATCTTCAAATAAAAATAATTTGGAAAAACAAAAGCAATTCATGAATTAATGATTCAATCTGAGCAACTCTTCCAATTGGAATCAAAGCTACAACCTGAAGCAACTAACTCAAACATCAAGAAACAAATCAGTTTCAAAGCAAAGAAGAATCAAACTGAAGTATTTTAAAACAGTTTTCAAAACTTGGGAAAAATCAACAAATCAACTTAAACAGTAAAACAAGCAACCTGATTCAAGGCCTAAGATAATTCTGAAGCTAATAGAAATCAAAGATTAAAACAAGTTAAAGGTTCAACTCAATATGCAGGCTTTGGTTCACTGTCCTCTGTCTCCATTTTTCAGGTGAGCAACTTTCTCTTTAAAGCCTAATTTTGTTGAAACATTGTGATGTTATGATGAATGTTTGATTGTGTGATGATGGAATATCTGAATGAATGCAAATATGCCTGTATATGCTCATAAATATGCAAGTGTTGTATTTGCATGTCCCTGTTGTTAGCTTACAGGTTAAATTCAACTTCAAAACTTATCCCCTATTTTTTTGGATCTGATGTCTAAATAAAAGCTGGTTGTTAATCTATAATCCCCATTTTAAAAATGATTTCAAACAATTTATATTAAGTAATTAATTTAAAATAGTAAATTACAGTAAAAATAGTTCGGACATCCTAAAAGTGGGTTATCAAATTTCTTTGATTTGATTATATAATTTGATTGGTATTCAAAAATGATGAATTTTAAGCAAAATATCACGATTATTAAGTTGATATTCAAAGAGGTATTGCAAGTTGAATAGAATTGTCACTTTTATCAAAATCTAGTGATTGATGGCGATCTTTGGGTCGTGGTCACCATTGAGGGTGTCCTGGAAGATATAGATTAGGGGAAAAATACTTGGAATATTTTCAAGTGATCGAGGTTGCCGGACGATGGCGATTTAGGGTTGTGTGTGCTGTTGGGTTCGATGTCGTTCGCGAGTTCATTACGTTGATGTCGGTGCTTCGGGGTCAACCGGACCAAGGGGATTTGAAGTGTAGTGAGTAACGTTGCTATGGGTTTGATGGCATGGGCTCCGGTGATTGAATTCGTCGGCAGCGAAGTGATTTGCTTTG
This sequence comes from Allium cepa, assembly GCA_030765085.1. Classification (NCBI taxonomy): domain Eukaryota; kingdom Viridiplantae; phylum Streptophyta; class Magnoliopsida; order Asparagales; family Amaryllidaceae; genus Allium; species Allium cepa. The sequence goes on from CM060940.1 coordinate 184,507,238, forward strand.
TTTGGTTTTGGTTCCAGTTTCTGGTTTGAGTGACTCGATTTCGTTCTCGAGTTTGATTCATGTTTCTGGGTGGTGTATGGGTCGAGGTTGTCGACGTTGACTTGCGAGTGGCCCCGACGACGATCAACGGTGATCGAAGTGTCCGTGTAAGCGCACGGTGGACTTTTGAGTTCAGACGTAGTTGTGTTCGGGGAAGAAGATGGAGGTTCAAAATTAGCCTTGGGAAGTTTGGCTTTTGGGCTCGAGTGATTTACTGGGTAGGCACGCGAGTGTTTTAAACTGTATATCAGGTTTAAAAAAAATTAAAACTAAAAACAAAGTTTTAAAAAGGAAAGGGAAGGAAGAAGGAGATAGGAACTCAGGGTGTAGCGCGTGAAAATGAAGGATTTGCTCGAAGCAGGTCTCGAGCATATATGCAAAACAGATTTTTGTCTTGAAAAATTCTCAAACTTTTAAACATTTTTAAAACGTGTTTTCAAATGATGGTTTGATTAAAGCTCGGATTAATTAAGGATTCAAATAAGAGATTTTCAAAGTAATTAAATTTTTATTTATTCAACTGGTTACATTTTAAAGTTATTTATATTAAATGAATAATGTAATTAAAAAGGATAATTAAGATAAAATGTTATCTTAACCTTTTAAAGTAATTAATGTGATAAGGGTGATTTATTAAACAAGGTTAAAAAGATAAACTAAATTGATTAATAAAGATAAAAAGATTTATCTTTTCATTTATTAAGTAATTAATGATTTGTTAATATATAGTTATTTTAAAAGTAATTATTCAATATTAGAGATTAATTTAATAAATAATTAAGGTTAATTAATTTGTAATTAATTATTAATTAATTAAGGAGTAATTAATCAATAAAAATAATTGAGAGATAATTAATTAACAACTAAGGGTTAATTAATTAAGATAGTTAATTAAGGAATGATTAATTAATGAAGATGATAAAAGACTTATTAATGATAATAAATCATTAATTAAAGATTACTAATGAAAGTAATTATGTGGTTGATAAATTTAAAACCACACGAGTTATTCATCTTAAAAATTGAAGATGGTTGATTGTTATTGAATGCTGTGTGATGGATTGAAATATTTGATATGTGATGCGATGTTATGTAATATGAAATGCTTTGTGCTGAGCTGTTATATCTGTGATGAATACACTGTTGTATGAATATGAAAACCCCTTAGCCCATAAAATGACATTTGAAATTCGATGCGATAGGGAGTCGGATTTCAGTTGGTTATCCGAAACCCACATCGAATCGTAATATTGAATCTTTGTGATTGATAAATTTACTTTATCTATGAATCTATGAATAAAGATATGCATTATAGTTATACCGCTATCAAATATATTGCTGTATTTGAATATATACTAATTGATAATGTTGCACTTTTATTGTGCAAAACCCCTGGACCACACTTATACATACACAAATATGGATTGCACGTGGAAATTGGTTAAGTCACAGATTTTTGAAATAGTTTTAAAATTGAATTTTTGAATCCAAATGGTTTTGGAAATGGATTGGGGTTAAATTAAGAAGTTTTTTAAAAGGAATGTCAAATATAAAATTTATTTTTGAATAACTTGATTAAGTTTTGAAGTTTAAATATTTTGGTTTAAATTTAAAGTCAAAAGTTGAAATTGAATTCTATGTTTGGAAACTAGGGATTAAAGATGTTATACAAGTTATATGGGTTAAACCATTTTAAATGTATTGATTTGGGAATCTGAGTTTAAATTCAAGGGCTTTGACCCATGCAAATATAATTGGATTTTTCCGAAAACGAAAACTATTTGTTTTCAAATAATAAAAGCTTCCATACAAGAAATGAATTTCCAATTTGTATTAAAGGGATTTCAAATTTGAAATTAAAAGATTTTCAAGTTATGAATAAATCTTTGGAAACGGGTTTGGAAGCTGTAACTTAAATCTTTAATTTAAAGATTGGATAAGTTAATACTAATTGAAATGGAAATTGTTTGGAAAATCTTTGAATGGATCTTTGTGAAACTGGGTGAACTTTGTGAAATGAATCTTTTTGTTTAAAGATTTGAAATGGTAATTTGTTTAAATCATTTGAAGAAAGGTTTCGGGTTTTTCAAAGTTGCGACTTATCTGAAATCCAATATCCGTATGTTTTAAATATTGCGCTCATTATTCGGTTTAGCCAGGTGAGGACCTTGTGCCATATAACCCATTCCGAATAATGATACGACGTTATGGATTGCATTTGAAGACCGATGTTGAAGACCGGGTATTTGTGAGAACGATAGGATAACCTATCGATTGTCTCTGCACCGAGTAGCTATGGTATAGGAATTCCCTAAGTGATGGGAAGTCCGATCGGGATTGTGGATACCCGGATTGCAAGGGCTTCTTCCTTTATTAGACGAAGTGCCTTCGGTTCTGTACGAACTCGGAACAGACTTGTATGGTTGTATGTCTGACACTACATTTTGAGATATTAAATTGATCTCTATCAAATACATTTCTGTTTGGTGGCGGAGAATTTATTCTCTTAGCTTAACATCCTGCTCTAAGACGTACGAGCTCAGAGGTTACGTAGCTGATAGTTGTCAGTGATATACTCCTAATTTGGTAGTGTGGCATGGTGAGTGCTGTCGTGTATCATTTGTTGATCAAAGCATGGCTTCTGTAAAAGTGTAGCTTTAGGGACGAGACTGCATCAGGACCTCACACCCCGGAAATGGTCGAAACAGGAAAGATGCGGCAAGGTTATGAGGGTCACTCCCTTTAGGGTGTGTCATTCCCTTCTGGAAAAGGGTGGTATCATGGTATGGAGCCCAGATACTTAACTCATGTAGTTATTGCAAATCTATTACTTTGTGATTGCTTTGTGGTTGAGAGGCGCCTCGGATAAAAGTCCCAAAGGACCGAGGGATGGCATGCTCGAGTAGTAGTTACCTAGTTACAGAGGTAAGCCGGCCTTATGTTGGCAGAGAGCCAGGTAGGTTCTCGGGACGTCCCTCCATAGGCATACCCATGTGGCATTGGAAGTTCCTTAGCCCGACCATTTGTTGGAAATCCAATCATCCAATACGTTCCTTGTACGGTTTTGGTTGTAGAACCTTCCATTTAACATGGCAGCTATAGTAGGCATAGTATCATGGTACCTATGCTGGCTAAGATTAATATTATACTTTCAAAATGTTTTCTCACTATGCGCCAGTAATAATATCAAAGATTTTTTTTCTCGTATTAAGCATATTTGACTATCATAAGGGGAAATCTCCCCCAAGTGTGCGATTGCATTGTGTGTGTGCCGGGGGCCTTATGGTAGTTTCATTTCCCAAAAAGCATTGCGGATTTATTTTAAATTCTTTTGATGTTTGTTTTGAAAGATAAAGTGTTTTATTTGCTCATACCAGTTCCACGACCGACCTGGAGTTTATTATTCCCTTCCTAAACTCTGGATGCCTACAATTTTCCCACACTGGCAGTATAGAGTTGGGTTTTTTTAGATAAATCAATAATAGGTGTAGATTCGATAGCTTTCGAAATCTTTGGTTCGGTAGCTTTCAGTCCTTGGAAATCTTCTTCAGTCTTTGGACGACTGACCTTGCATAGCTTTGTGCATCGTTATTGGGAGTTCGAGCTATTTTTGGATTGGTGCCTTGGAGATGGAGATTACCGATACTGGAGTTCTCTCTTGAAGACCGTATTGGAGATATTGTTCCGCTGCTGGTGTTATCTTTTCTTTCCGCTGCTATTGTCTTGTATCATATCTCTGATGTATATTGATATTCATTGTATCATCATTGTATCTGAATATTGTATCAAATGTATATCAAATGTATTATTCATTTCTTTCGCTGTGTTGTACTTAGTGTGTTACAAGCTCCGGCAAACCAGATTTGACGTTTGGATCTACGACATTTGAATGCGAGTGGAGTACAGGTGACGATTTTCGAACGCTGAAATTTGGATCGTGACATTTTGGTATCAGAGCTGAAGGTTGAAACTTTAGCTCAGGAGTATAACAAATTAGGTAACTCATTAGAGATAGGGTGAAGTATACCCTAGAATGAGTATATCCCTAAGATATCTGTTCGAATGCCTTAGTAAATTCTCTTACTATCCACTGATAGTAAGTATGAGTGCTGAAGAAGACGAGATAGGGGACAGGGGAGTACCACTATAAATGGTCAATACCCTGCAAAAATGGAAATAAATTTCTCTTTCAATCTCCTTTTATTTTATTTCAAAATTCTTTTGATTGCTTCGTAGCAGCTATAAGAAGAAGTTTCGGTGCAGTGATGGCCTACGAAACGTGTGGATAAATTTCTATTTCGTATTCTCTTTATCGGTTTCTTATCAGTTTTTCGATTTAAACTTAAATGAATTTGAAATTGAAAATTTTAAATAAATTGAAAATTATAAATTAAGTTAAATTGGTTAACAAAGCGAAGGCTAAATTTGAATACATATCAATAAAACGATTTCGATCAAAACCAAATTTGAAATTCTATTGTAATTTCTGGTGTAGATCGAAGTCCGAAGAGGGGCAAGTTGGTATATACTTTGGGGTGCTCCGACCTAAATTGGAATCCATATCTAGTGTTTGAGAATTATAGAAGATTAAATCCATTTATCTTTTTCCCGGGTTCGATATATTCTACGAACGATTCGTTATCCCTTCGAACTGATCAATGCCCTTGCATATTCATAGATCTGGATGACCCGCGTATCTTGTGATGTGTTAAATAGATTCGTTCTTATATCTATTGTTGATATTCTGATTTGGTAAGCCAAATACAGAATTGATATTCCGTTTGATTTGAAAAGATATTCCCTATCTTTGTGTGTTCATCTATTATTTGTTATCTCCCTAGAAAATTTCGAGGACGAAATTTTCTTAAGGAGGGGAATCTGTAACATTCCTGAATTTTAAGCAAGTTTAATTTGGCAATTAATTTAATTTTGGAGTTTAATTCTGAAATTATTTGTGAATCAATTAGAAAAGTTCCAGAATAAATAAATATTTTAGATTTTGAAATAGAATTTTGGATTTGAAATATAAAGATATAACTTAATTGAATTTTAAGCTGGAAATTCTAGAAAAATAAAATATATTGTAAATAGAATTTTGGGTATATTTGGATTCTCCAAATTTAAATAAGATATATAGTTATATAAATGAATTACAATTGGAATTATATTTTGAAATTTAATTAATTTATTGACAATGAATATTATTGATTTGAAAATACTAAATTGAATATATGAAAAAAGTAAGTATACATACTTTCTTTAAAAAAAGATTCAATTATTAATAAAATTAGTTTTAAAATCATTTTCTTAAGGATATGTAGATAGTTATGAAAGTAAATGTATATAGATTAAATATTTTTGAATAACGAAAAGGTTTGTATGCAAAAATACATAACATAAAAACATATATGTGTAAAGTTAAATTGAAATCTTATATATCTAACATAAGTACTAAAACAAAAAGGGGTTTAAAATACAAATAGCAAATTATAAAATGACAAGGGTTTAAAACATAGTTTATTAAACAAGGGCTTAAACATAAATTTATAAATGTTAACAAGTGTAAGATTTTCAAAGCACAAACTTACAAGTGTAATACATGAAGACTAGGAATTTAACAAGTGTAGAGGAATTAGCATTCAAGACTTACAAGTGGAAAAATGTTTGTTTTTATTTTTAAATTTGAAATTAGAAATATACATTGATTAACAAAAAAAATGGTTACCTCATTTCAGTTCAAAACAAAACTTTTCTGTCATCTTCAAATAAAAAAATTCTGGAAAAACAAAAGCAATTCAAGAATCAATGATTCAACCTGAACAACTCTTCTAACTGGAATCAAAGCTACAACCTGAAGCAACTAACTCAAACATCAAGGAACAAATCAGTTTCAAAGCAAAGAAGAATCAAACTGAAGTATTTTAAAACAGTTTTCAAAACTTGGGAAAAATCAACAACTCAGCTTAAATAGTAAAGCAAGCACCCTGATTCAAGGCCTGAGATAATTCTGAAGCAAATAGGAAGCAAAGATTAAAACAAGTTAAAAGGTTCAACTCAATTTACAGGCTTTGGTTCGTGTCCTCTGTCTCCATTTTTCAGGTGAACAACCTTCTCTTTAAAGCCTAATTTTGTTGATACATTGTGATGTTATGATGAATGTTTGATTGTGTGATGGTGGAATATCTGATGAATGCAAATATGTCTGTATATGCTCATAAATATGCAAGTGTTGAATTTGCATGTCCCTGTTGTTAGCCTACAGGTTAAAATCAACTTCAACACTTATCCTCTATTTTTATTGGATCTGATATCTAAATAAAAACTGGTTGTTAAACTATAATCTCCATTTTAAAAATGATTTCAAACAACTTATATTAAATAATTAATTTAAAATAGTAAAATACAGTAAAAAGAGTTCAAACATCCTAAAAATGGGTTATCGAATTTCTTTGATTTGATTATATAATTTGATTCGAATTCAAAAATCATGATTTTTGAGAAAAACATCAAGATTTTTAAGTTGATATTCAAAGAGGTATTGCAAGTTGAACAGAATTGTCACTTTTACCAAAATATGGTGATCGACGGTGAGCTTTGGGTCGTGATCGCCACTGAGGGTGGCCTGGAAGATATATATTAGGGGAAAAATACTTGGAAGATTTTCAAGTGATCGAGGTTGCCGGACGATGGCGATTTAGGGTTGTGTGTGCTGTTGGGTCGATGTCGTTCGCGAGTTCATTACGTTGACGTCGGTGCTTTGAGGTCAACCGGACCAGGGGGATTTGAAGCGCAGTCGGGTAACATTGCTATGGGTGTGATGGCGTGGGCTTCGGTGATTGAATTCATCGGCGGCGAGGTGATTTTCTTCGTTTGGTTTTGGTTCCAGTTTCTGGTATGAGTGATTCGATATCGTTCTCGAGTTTGATTCATGTTTCTGTGTGGTTGTATGGGTCGGGGTTGTCGACATTGACTTGCAAATGGCCTCGGCGACGATCAACGTTGATCGAAGTGGCCGTGCACATGCATGGTGCACTTTTGAGTTCAGACGTAGTTGTGTTCGGGGAAGAAGATGGTGGTTCGAAGTTAGCCTCGGGGTTTTTGGGTTTTTGGCTCGAGTGATTTACTAGGTAGGCACGCGAGTGTTTTAAACTGTATAACAGGTTTTAGAAAAATTTAAAACTAAAAACAAAGTTTTAAAAAGAAAAGGGAAGGAAGAAGGAGATAGGAACTCAGGGTGTAGCGCGTGAAAATGAAGGGTTTGCTCGAAGCATGTCTCGAGCATATATGCAAAATAGAATTTTGTTTTGAAAAATTCTCAAACCTTTAAACATTTTTAAAACATGTTTTGAAATGATGGTTTGATTAAGCTTAGATTAATTAAGGATTCAAATAAGAGATTTTCAAAGTAATTAAATTTTTATTTATTCAACTGGTTACATTTTTAAGTTATTTATATTAAATGAATAATGTAATTAAAAAGGATAATTAAGATAAAATGTTATCTTAACCTTTTAAAGTAATTAATGTGATAAGGATGATTTATTAAATAAGGTTAAAAAGGTAAACAAAATTGATTAATAAAGACAAAAAGATTTATCTTTTCATTTAATAAGTAATTAATGATTTGTTAATATAATTATTTTAAAAGTAATTATTCAATATTAAAGATTAATTTAATAAATAATTAAGGTTAATTAATTTGTAACTAATTATTAATTAATTAAGGAGTAATTAATCAATAAAAATAATTGAGAGATAATTAATTAACAACTAAGGGTTAATTAATTAAGATAACTAATTAAGGAATGATTAATTAATGAAGGTGATTAAGACTTAATCAATTGAAATTAATGATAATAAATCATTAATTAAAGATTACTAATGAAAGTAATTATGTGGTTGATAAATTTAAAACCACACGAGTTATTCATCTTAAATTGAAGATGGTTGATTGTTATTGAATGCTGTGTGATGGATTGATATATTTGATATGTGATGTGATGCTATGTAATATGAAATGTTTTTTGCTGAGCTGTTATATCTGTGATGAATATACTGTTGTATGAATATGAAAACCCCTTAGCCCATAAAATGACATTTGAAATTCGATGCGATAGGGAGTCGGATTTCAGTTGGTTATCCGAAACCCACATCGAATCGTAATACTGAATCTTTGTGATTGACAAATTTACTTTATCTATGAATCTGTGAATAAAGATATGCACTATAGTTATACCGCTATCAAATATATTGCTATATTTGAATATATACTGGTTGATAATGTTGCACTTTTATTGTGTAAAACCCTTGGACCACACTTATACACACACAAATATGGATTGCACGTGGAAATTGGTTAAGTCACAGATTTTTGAAATAGTTTTAAAATTGAATTTTTGAATCTAAATGGTTTTGGAAATGGATTTGGGTTAAAGTAAGAAGTTTTTTAAAAGGAATTTATTTTTGAATAACTTGATTAAGTTTTGAAGTTTAAATAATTTGATTTAAATTTAAATTTAAATTCAAAAGTTGAAATTGAATTCTATGTTTGGAAACTAGGGATTAAAGATGTTATACAAGTTATATGGGTTAAACCATTTTAAAAGTATTGATTTGGGAATCTGAATTTAAATTCAAGGGCTTTAACCAGTGCAAATATAATTGCAAAATTTTTTGTTTTCAAATAATAAAAGCTTTCATATAAGAAATGAATTTCCAATTTGTATTAAAGGGATTTCAAATTTGAAATTAAAAGATTTTCCATGTTATGAATAAATCTTTGGAAGCAGGTTTGAAAGCTATAAGTTAAATCTTTAATTTAAAGATTGGATGATTTAATCCTAATTATTTTGTTTAGCCGGGAGAGGACCTTGTGTCATATAACCCATTTCGAATAATGATACGACGTTATGGATTGCATTTTAAGACCGGTGTTGAAGATTGGGTATTTGTGAGAACAATAGGATAACCTATCGATTGTCTCTGCACCGAGTAGCTATGGTATAGAGATACCTTAAGTGATGGGAAGTCTGATCGGGTTGTGGATGCCCGGATTGCAAGGGCTTCTTCCTTTATTGGACGAAGTGCCTTCGGTTCTGTTCGAACCCAGAACACCCTTGTATGGTTGTATGTCTGACACTACACTTTGAGATATTAAACTTATCTCCATCAAATACATTTCTGTTTGGTGGCGGAGAATTTATTCTCTTAGCTTAACACCCTTCTTTGAGACATACAAGCTCAGAGGTTATGTAGTTGATGTTATCAGCGATATACTCCCAATTTGGTAGTGTGGCATGCTGAGTGCTGCTGTGTGTCATTTGTTGATCAAAGCATGGCTTTTGTAAAAGCGTAGCTTTGTGGACGAGACTGCATCAGGACCTCACACCCTGAAAATGGTCGAAACAAGAAAAATGCGGCAAGGTTATGAGGGTCTCTCCCTTTAGGGTGTGTCATTCCCTTCTGGAAAAGGGTGGTATCATGGTATAGAGCCCGGATACTTAACTCATGTGGTTACTGCAAATCTATTAATTTGTGATTGCTTTGTGGTTGAGAGGCGACTCGGATAAAGGTCCCAAAGGACCGAGGGATGGCATGCTCGAGTAGTAGTTACCTAGTTACCGAGGTAACCCGGCCTTGTGTTTGCAGAGAGCCGGGTAGGTTCTCGAGACGTCCCTCCAGAGGTGTACCCATGTGGCATAGGAAGTTCCTTAGCCTGACTAGTTGTTGGAAATCCAATCATCCAATACGTGCCTTGTACGGTTTTAGTTGTAGAACCTGCGATTTAACATGGCAGCTATTTGCGTCAAAATTGACCACAAACACCCAATATCGTGAAAGCACCCGTTTATGAACACAAATCAGGAAAAACCAATATAGAACTCAGAACTAAACAATAACAACCACAAACACATGATTTATAGTGGTTCGGCGATCTTGCCTACGTCCACTCTGAAGCTTATGTCTTTATTGATTCACTTGATGATTTCAATCGATTACAACAAATTACAACTGATGATAGCTCTCAAATCTGATTACCACAGCGATAATGAAGTATGGAATTTGATTCGGCAGAGTCTGGATGTTCAATGGCCGAAGATCCCCTTTTCTGAAGGCTTCAGGGTGCTATTTATAGGCGTTGGAGGCCCAGATCTCACTCAAACTTTGGGAGACTTTTTCTGGCACATGAATGGGCCCACGCGACCGACCTCGCCAAGTTTCGACTCGATCTGAGATCGATTCGAAGTGATTTCGAATCCATCAAAAAATGATCCAATCGAGCTGAAACTTGGCAGGAACAATCTTTACCCTGAATGGAAACTACTGTGAAAATTTCATTGCATTTGGATCAGTGGTTTAGGAGATATGATCGATTCGAGTTGATGATTTTCATTCGGCTGTTGCGCTCGAACCCATTAGTTCGAATCCGCACCCTTCGACTCGATCGGTCACATGGTTCTTTGGTGACGTGGCGTGCACTCCTCGCATCGATCCTATTTTTTCTCCTAGTTGACCGCTTCGCACCCATGAATTTTGCCTCGTTCGTATCGTGTGCTACGACCCAGTTCGTATCAATGGACTCGAATCATGGATCGATACGAAGGGGATCGAGACGAGTGGATTCGAACGGGGCAGAATTTATGGATACGAAGTAGTGATCTGGCATTCTTGATGGATGCGAGGACGATCGATACGAAGTAGTGCTTGGGCACGAGGCCGATCGATTCGAAGCAGAGTATACGGTGATGGATTCGAAGTGCTCTAGACTCGATGGATACGAGACAGTGCTCTAGCATGGATACGAACGTGCTCAGGGGATGACCATCTGCTGGATTCGAACCGATCGATTCGAAGTGATCAGTATCCTGCTGACGGATTCGAACGTGATCAATTCAAAGTACACAGAGCCTGATGGATTCGAATTTGACAATGATGGATACGAATCCTATGGATTCGAAATGGACATCTCCTCAACTTTTGATGGGTTCGAACGACATACTTTCGCTAACTTGCATCGATCATATCTCGTTCATACGACCCCCGATTAATCTGAAATTTGGAACACTGGCTTTCATTGCTTTGCTTGTCATGTCCTATCAATTATAGCCTGATCCGGGCTGGAACAAAATTCATTGATATCCATAGCGAAATGAAGTACAACCAATCTCTGAGACGAACTATCTTTTGTTTTTGACCGATCTTTTGGTATCACGGCTTTGCCAAAAAGCGGGATAACATTTGCCCCCCAAAACATGCCTTGTGGTAGGAAGGTGTGTTTTGTAATGCCATGAGCTGGGCGTTCATATCCTGTCTACAACCTGTAAAGAACTTGATAGTTTCATATGACCTCAAATGACGATCGTTAGGGATCGCATGTCATTTGAGATGAACCGGGACCGTTCGCGGTCGATTGCCGTTCGCGGCGAAGGATGGAATGGGACCATTTTGCGGTCTTTTCCATTCGCGGCGAATGATGAGATGGGACCGTTCGCGGTCATATGCCGTTCGCGGCGAATGATGAGATGGGACCGTTCGCGGTCAAATGCCATTCGCGGCAGGTATCGATCGTTCGCGATCGGGTGCCGTTCAAGGCTGATTGTGACTGTTCGAGGTCAGAGATTGTAAGTGAATCGTGACCGTTCGCGGTCGGGTGCCGTTCGAGGTTAAGTTGTGACTGTTCGAAGTCGGGTGCCGTTCGAAGCGAGCTGTGATCGTTCGCGATCGTGTGCCGTTCGAGGCGAATTGTGACCGTTCAAGGTCGGATGTCGCTCAAGGCGAGAAAGTGTGCCCGTGAGGGCTTGGTATTATCTACGCCAGGCTCACGTTCGAGTGGGTCCCTGGATCGTTTGTCAGGGCGGTTTATCACCATCTCAGAGCATGCCTAAGGACCGTTCACCACCCCATACATGTGTAAGTAGCTTAGCCATTTCAGAATTATCAAAATCAAATATCTATTCAACAGATGAATTTTAAAATAGGAATGTCCAAACAAACCAAGTGCAAATGTCCAAATCAAAACGAAACAAAAGCAAAGCAAGGATGTCAAAGTGTAAGTTCCCACTACGAAATAGTCAATGATCTTTTAGAGCATGCCTGGAGATCGTTTGTGATCTCGTATATGTGTAAATGATTTAATTGTGTTAGTGGGAGCTTACGACTTGTTCATCGTTATTTCAATCAATTGATAATCAAACGGTGCCTTGATTCAGGGTCGCCTCTAGCTGATGTGGACGGTGGTCGCTCTGGTTCCACTGCTGGAGTTCGCCTCCTTACATACTGAAGGAGCATACCATTCCTGATATGCCCTTCCACCTCGTCCTTCAGATGCCCACAATCATTAGTGTTATGACCGTTTAATTCATGGAATACACAAAACTTATCTGATTTTCTTTCATCAGAGGTTGGATCCCTTCGCATTGGTCTACGATACGGAACCTGCTCCTTGGTATCCTGATAAATTCGTTCCAGACTCTCATTCAGCTCAGTGTAAGTGGTGAATCGCGGCTCCCTCCGTTGCCGCTTTGACCTGTCCCCGTCATTCTCAGTCTTTCTTTTACTTTTATCCTTTCCTGAGTCCTTTTCGAGAGGCTTTTTGTCATTAAGTGCATAAACTTCTATTCCCTCTCCTTCTTCTCTTTCTGCACTCGCATCCTCTAATCGTAAAAACTTGTTTGCCTCATGATAGAATTCTCTTGGATCCCCGTGTGGATCCTTAGTTAATGAATTTTTGAACTCTGTGCCGTCAGCTATTCCGGACACAGCCGTCATCATAACCATGGATGGATCTGGTCGATCCACCAAAGCTGCTGCCGCATTGAATCGCGTTAGATAACTCCTCAAAGTCTCTCCGGCTTTCTGATTTAAAGTTGCCAAAGTCATCACATTCTTGGGTCTCGTAATGTGGACCCTGAATTGCCTCATAAATCTTTCAATTAAATCATTCCATGTTCCGATGGATCCACTCTCAAATTGTCTAAACCACAACGCTGCAATATCCGCCAAGTACAGTGGAAAGCACCGGGCCATAACCTCCTCCGATGCCCCCAGCACTTCCATATGCCTCATATACTTCGTTAGGTGAAACGTGGGGTCCGTTCTTCCGTCATACATGTCCAACGATGGTAACTTGAAATCCGATGGGTTCCTAGCTCGTCTGATTGCTGGAGTAAAAGGACTCCTATTAACATCCTCTAAATCTTTGTTTACCAAACCACCTCTCATAGCTCTTCTAACCATCTCCGCCAATCTGTCATCGCCTCCGAGATGCAATCTCCGTTCATTACTTTCAACCTGCCCCCCGAGTCCACGAGGGAATTCTGGGATCTGCCCCCTTGACTGAGCGTTCACTCCTCTGCTACTCCCAGGTTGCACATGGGTACCTCTCTCTCTCTCCGAGATTGGATCAACATTCTCCATGTGCGTGCCCCCTAGTTCAGGTGCTACGCCGGATGGTCCTGCTCCGTTTTGAACTCCATTCGCTTCTCTATTCTGTGCTCCAAGTTGTCCTATTTGTTGAAATAAACTCTGGATCAACTCCTCTTGTTTCTTCATCATTGTCTCCATCTCGTCCCTAGTGATGAAGATCGACGCCTGATTCGCTCCGGAAGAAGCCTCTTGACTTCTTTGATGCTCACTTCGTTCTGGCCTTGGCCTTCTGCTCGACTGTCTCGTCATAATCTCTCAAATCTGAACTTTCAAACTTTCTGAATCGACTTCTAGTTGGTAGAACTCCTGAATCATCAATTCTCGGTGAAAGCACCAAAATGTTTGCGTCAAAATTGACCACAAACACCCAATATCGTGAAAGCACCCGTTTATGAACACAAATCGACAACAATCAATATAGAACTCAGATCTAAACAATAACAACCACAAACACAGGATTTATAGTGGTTCGACGATCTTGCCTACGTCCACTCTGAAGCTTATGTCTTTATTGATTCACTTGATGATTTCAATCGATTACAATAAATTACAACTGATGACAGCTCTCAAATCTGATTACCACAGCGATAATGAAGTATGGAATTTGATTCGGCAGAGTCTGGATGTTCAATGGCGGAAGATCCCCTTTTCTAAAGGCTTCAGGGTGCCATTTATAAGCGTTGGAGGTCCAGATCTCGCTCAAACTTCGGGAGACTTTTTCTGGTACATGAGTGGGCCCATGCGACCGACCCCGCCAAGTTTCGACTCGATCTGAGATCGATTCGAAGTGATTTCGAATCCATCAAAAAATTATCCAATTGAGCTGAAACTTGGCAAGAACAATCTTTACCTTGAATGGAAACTACTGTGAAAATTTCATTGCATTTGGATAAGTGGTTTAGGGGATATGATCGATTTGAGTTGATGAGTTTCGTTCGGCTGTTGCGCTCGAACCCATTAGTTCGAATCCGCTCCCTTCGACTCGATCGGTCACGTGGTTCTTTGGTGACGTGGCACGCACTCCTCGCATCGATACTATTTTTTCTCCGAGTTGACTGCTTCGCACCCATGAATTTCGCCTCGTTCGTATCGTGTGCTATGACCAAGTTCGTATCAATGGACTCGAATCATGGATCGATAAGAAAGGGATCGAGACGAGCCGAGTGGATTCGAACGGGGCAGAATTTATGGATACGAAGTAGTGATCTGGCATTTTTGATGGATACGAGGACGATCGATACGAAATAGTGCTTGGGCACGAGGCCGATCGATTCGAAGCAGGGTATACGGTGATGGATTCGAAGTGCTCTGGACTCGATGGATACGAGACAGTGCTCTAGCATGGATACGAACGTGCTGAGGGGATGACCATCTGATGGATTCGAACCAATCGATTCGAAGTGATCAGTATGTTGCTGACGGATTCGAACGTGATCGATTCGAAGTACATAGATCCTGACGTATTCGAATTTGACAATGATGGATACGAATCCTATGGATTCGAAATGGGCATCTCCTCATCTTTTGATGGGTTCGAACGACATACTTTGGCTAATTTGCATTGATCATATCTCGTTCATACGACCTCCAATTGACCTGAAATTTGGAACACTGGCTTTCATGGCTTTGCTTGTCATGTCCTAGCCTGATCCGGGCTCGGACAAAATTCATCGATATCCATAGTGAAATGAAGTACAACCAATCTCTGAGACGAACTGTCTTTTGTTTTTGACCGATCTTTTGGTATCACGGCTTTGCCAAAAAGCGGGATAACAGCAGCTATAGTAGGCATAGTATCATGGTAGCTATGCTGGCTAAAATTAATATTATGCTTTCGAAATGTTTTCTCGCTATGCACTAGTAATAATATCAATGATTTTTTTCTCGTATTAAGCATATTTGACTATCATAAGGGGAAATCTCCCTCAAGTGTGCAATTGCATTATGTGTGTGCCGGGAGGCCTTATGGTGTTTCATTTTCCAAAAGGCATTGCGGATTTATTTTAAATTCTTTTGTTGTTTGTTTTAAAAGATAAATTGTTTTGTTTGCTCATACTAGTCCCACGACTAACCTGAAGTTTATTGTTCCCTTCCTAAACTCTGGGTTCCTACAATTTTCCCACACGGGCAGTCTAGAGTTGGGTTCTTCAGATAAATCAATAATAGGTGTAGATTCGATAGCTTTCGAAGTCTTTGGTTTGGTAGCTTTCAGTCCTTGAAAATCTTCTCCATTCTTTGGACGACTGACCTTGCTTAGCTTTGTGCATCGTTATTGGGAGTTTGAGCTATTTCTGTATTGGCGCCTTGGAGATGGAGATTACCGATATTGGAGTTCTCTCTTGAAGACCATATTGGAGAAGTTGTTCTGCTGCTGTTATCTTTTCTTTCCGCTGCTATTGTCTTGTATCATATCTCTGATGTATATTGATATTCATTGTATCATCGTTGTATCTGAATATTGTATCAAATGTTGTATATCAAATGTATTATTCATTTCTTCCGGAGTGTTGTACTTAATGTGTTATAAGCTCCGGCGAACCAGATTCGACGTTTGGATCTGCGGCATTTGAATACAAGTTTCGTATTCGGTGCCGATTTTCGAAGGTCGAGTCAGGGTCGTTATATTCTTGAACTCACATCCATGTCTATTCATTTCATTGTTGCTAGGTATGAATTCCTAACATCTATTTCATGTTCAATTGCTTTTGATTTGAATTGATTTGGTGAATTTTCCAATTTTGGTGTTTTGAAGTCAAAATCTTTAAAGATCCTACCTTGGATATTTGGACATGTTTTTGGTGGTGTATCAAAGAGCCTATAGAGCTGGGTTGTCGATTGGCATAAATCCCTAGCATCCGTTGCTCCTTCGATTGCTTCCAATTTGGATTTTTGCCCTATTTGGGCTAGGCTGATTTTTGCCTAGCAAAAAAAAAAAAAACCAAACGTCTGGAATAAAATCTAGACATTTGGAAAAAAATCCATACGTTTGGTTGAAAATCCAGACGTCTGGGAAGAGTATCCAGAAAAGTATTAAAAGGCAGAGACAAAATCCAGACGTCTGGTTGAAAATCCAAACGTCTGGAACAAAATCCAGACGTCTGGTTGAAAATCTAGACGTCTGAAATGGTTCTAGAATTAAAAACAGAAAGGAGAAAAAGTATATATTTTCCAGTACCTAGGGCAGACGTGTGGCTAAACCTACCAGATGTTTGGAACTGTCAATTTTTCTTATTTTGGCTATTTTTGAGTGGATTTTCAATTGTTTTCGATTTTTGTTGATCCGATTGGTTGTTTTCATTTATTATCGACTTTAATGACTTTTTTCTGGATTTTTGGAAATATCCATTTGATTGGATTTGATATCGAATTTTGGGGTTCTAATTCACGTCGTCGAATATGAATTTTTGGTAATCGATTATTTTTACACTCGTTTTCTGTGATTTGTCACTTTAAAATACAAAGGTTTCTATACTAGTAGTAAATATGCAAACTCTTTCAAAAAAATAATTTCAACATTATTTACAAAATGTAATGCTCGTTTTTAAAACAATTATCCTATCTATTAGTATATGCAAACCTTCACCTCATTCGTTTCGAGAACTCTAATTAAAGGACTTAGCAAAACAAGTGGTATGAAACGCTTGCATTTACTTCGTCGGTTAATTCTTTAACTTGTTCTATTCAAACATTGTGACAAATTTCGAGTGGAAATCTACAATTTGTTCGTAAATATTTAAGTTAAGCCAGTGGTTATAGGACATGAAGCTAAACTCATGTATTTACTTGCTTAGTGTAATTTACACTTATCGATCGAAGATGATCCTTTGGTGATTTAGAATAGCGATGTCCGATGTCTCTTTGTCCGCAAAAGGGGGACTATACCATGTTTGGAGGAGCTTTGGCTCATAGTCCGTAAAGGGGGACTATACCCTGTTTGGAGGAGCTTCTGCTCATAATCCGCAAAGGGGGACTATACCCTATTTGGAGGAGCTCCGGCTCATTTTTATGGGATAGCGACCCATTTGTGATACACGTGTTGGTGAGTTTTTATGCTCCCTTTTGTGATAGGCCTCCCCCTTTTATGATTTCTGGATTTCTAAGTGTTGGTTTCTGGAATTTGTATTTCATTAGTTTTTATGATATGTATTGATAAATTCTATCGATATTTGTGGTTTGGTGAATAAGCTAAGAATATGATATTCTTTTTGGTGTTTTGAGAAAGTTTGGGATATTGTATGATTTTTTTGTTATCATGCATTTCTGTCATATCTCTTTTCCCTTCTCATTTTATATGATATTTATAGGTAGACTGATCCTTTTATTATTTTCTTCTTAAATAATACTCGGGTCAGACCGAGGTATTTCAGGTGCTTCTGCTTGACTTCTTATCTGGGTCTGTCATCTGACTTTTGGCTAACTACATAGCTTAGTAGTTTTTGATTTTATACATTCGAGATAGAGACTCCTTGATGTAAACATATTTTTTGTCTAAAACTTGTACGTATTCTTTTGTGATGTAGTGGATTTTATATGATCACTACTTTGATGTACACTCTTATGTGTTGTATTCATATCTGTTTCCGCCATAGTGATATGAATATCTGTGACCGATTTTTTGTTATGCTTATTTTATATTTGTTTTCGAAGACCACATAGCCACCGTGTAGTAGTTTTGAGTTTGTATCGGTATGTCTGATTTCCTCTTGAAATGAAAGTGATACTTTATCTGGCATATCTTTACTCGCATAAAACAATTACACAGATGGTCGGTCCTCAACAGCCTTATTTTTCGTACTAGTCGACGACATTACTCCGTAGTGTCCTTGGCTATTGTGAGTATAGAGGTGGGGCATCACATGCGGCCACTACAAATCCAATTCCCATGCAATGTTTAATTTGGGGGATTTTATAAATTAGGGTTAGAGGAGAATACGATGATCTATAGGCTAAAATTAGGATTATGAGCATTTATATTAGTAGGCTAGGTTTTGGTACAACCAATCAAAATAAACTATAATAGATCAATTATATGAGCCGATGATTCAACAGTTGGTCAATAGTTAGATTTCACTTTAATGCGTTTATTGGATTGCTATCTCACTACGACATCGTTAAATTTCTATGGCATTGCAAAGGCATAAATAATTCTTAATGCACTTGCAAGCCAATTTGAAAATGTATTAATATTCATGGCATCACTAAGGTGTAGCTAGTCAATGACGCCATTGTTTTACCTTAGTGATGCCTTAATGATGAAATTAAATTTAGTGATGTCGCACCGATGCTAGGTGACTATGGTGTCGCTAATCTGCGTCAGAAATCGGCTTTTCCTCTTATAGTGGACCACGTAGGCTATTACGCTCTGATTTCATTGTTGGATCTAGGTTAGGATGAAGTGGGTTAGATTGGTGAAATTTAATTTTTTCTTACCATTTTGGATCTTATTGGACCTATGAAGTCTAAATTGATTTGGATTAAATCTAATCTAAATAGTTTAAAATAAAATCATTATTATATTTAATTGATTAATAATTTTTTCATTTGATTGTATATGTTATACATAATGTGCATGTGTATCATATAAATATGCATATGTATGTGCACATAACGTGCGTCATGTACAGTGTTATAGTTTATCATGCATATTATAATTGTTTGAATTTACACCGCAACTTATATTTCAGCCCCTTCATATACATATTTACTATCAATAATATAATATCCATATAATTTAAAAGATATTTATATTCATATATATATCTGTATATATTTTTACATATAACTATAAAAGCAATTATATTTATATGTACACATGTTCATATGCAAAATAATTATTTATAATTTAAATATAAAATAATTTTAAGAATAAAAATTTAAAATTTTATAATTAAAAATTAGAACTATATCTAAATTTAAAATATCCTTAAAATTAAATTAAAATTTTGTATTTGCAAATAGGTTATAAAATCATATATATATATATATATATACACTTACATTTTCTTAAATTTGAAAATATATATAATATATATGTATATATATATATTAAACTACATAAAACCATTTTTTCTATATTTAAATAATATTACATACATACGTAGATATATTAATAAAATTATATTTGAACATCTATTTTCGACCTCGTATTATTTTGACAAAATCAAGTTTTTTTAAAAAAAATTTAAATCCGTGTGGATTTTAATTTTTGTTTTAAAATTAAAATTCCATCCCAATATTTATTATTTTCGTACAATATCATGTTTATATATATATATATATATATATATATATTTCACTTATATATTACTATATAATAACAAATTATAATTTAAAATTTCATACTAATAAACATTAGTAATATATTTTGAGTAAAATAAATTTATGTACATTTGCAATGATAAGCACATTATATATTAATGTTAATTTATAAATATATATATGCATACATATACATATACATACTACTTTAAAATTCAAACATTAACTTATTAAATTTTGAAAATTAATTTTAATTTCGAATTTTTTAATAACAAGGTCAAAAGTAGAATGAATGTTGGTGAATAATTTTTTATATATAACAATTTTACATATGTATAAATTCACAACAAGTGCATATAATAATTTATGATATAATCTATCCTATTTAGATATAATAACATAATTGATTACATGTATGCTTTTTGATATAAATAAAAATATTGCCTTAGCTGAAGCTTAGTTATAACACTTTAAATGTCGAACCAAATCCACTTCTTGAATCTTATTCAGTCTCTTCTATCTACCAATCGAAGAGAGCTACACACCTTTTGATACAATTTGATTTGTACTCGGTTTTTTTTTTTTGAAAAGAGAAGGGGAAAATGGAGCTACCACTTATGACCTTTAGGGAGAAAAAGGACCAGAATAGGTAACCTCAAAATTGAAGAGGGTGGTGGGTTTAAATAAGCAGGAAGAAGGAGAGAAAAGTAGATTTGAATCTGATATTTACCACCACTTTCACTGCTAATTCAAACCCATATATCAAAAATATCTCACTCACTTACCCCTTATCAATGGCTGGCCATTCCCATAGATTTAGGGCCTATACACTCTTTCAAACCATATCAGTAACTCCACATTTAAATAAAATTCAAATGTACATTGATATCGTACATCAGTAAGTGTATATATAACGTTTTTATGCATATACTATCTTTAATACTGATCTAAATAAATTAAATAAAATTTTACAATAATAGTTCAAAAGTAATAATTAATTCATTAGTTTATAACATTTATTATTTAATTAAACTAGGCGATATTCAGAGTATTCAACAATATGACTGTGTGACTGTTAGGTGTAAATTCAGTTAGCGGTTAATATTGAACAGTTTGAATATTAACATTTATATGTCACTTTAGCTAGTGACGTGATAAATTGGTCGAATTTATCACTTATATTGTTTTGGTAAAAATTCAATTTTACTATTTTAAGCAGAACCCAGATGTTATAATTATTTACATCAATTCTCTTCGATAAAACTAACTTATGGAATGTCGTATTAAAGAAAATACCATCATCGTCCACATTCAACTTGCATAATCCAAACACAAAGTACTTAGCTCAATAGTAACAATTATCATTAAACGAACAGCTATGATCAAAGACTTTGACTTTGAGTTTAATACAGCTGACCGTGATACTAACTTCATATAACCGAGGAAATGAATTCTTTATTGAATACTGTTTCACTTCCAATGCTTTAACTTAGATTCAACTATAGTTATACGAAGGATATCTTGCCACGATTTAACTACAACCAAGGTAGAGTCTCCATATTGAAGTTCAACAGCATTCTCAAGTCTAAAGAACGGTTCAAAATTCTCACTTCGATGTTCTCCTTTTGACCTTAGTTAAATCGACAAACAAAAAACTATCGAGTGAGTCATTCCATAGTTACACAATGACTATTAGTATGTAAACCCTTTGTGCTCCCTGCAGTCATGAGTAATGAACCATCCAATGTTTGGAGCACGTTACATCCTCTAATCTCGACAGATGGGTTGATATCTAGTCTCGATACATGTTGATTAAGAATATCTAAAACGATATGCTTATTTTCACCATGATAAATTGCTAACATTTACAACACATCGTAACTACTATCACAAAACACACTGTTTATAGATACTCTATTAAATTACTTAAATTAAATAAATAATTAACATAGCACATTATGAAAAGTATATAATAGAATGAAAAACACCTTTTATTTCGAACGAGATTTTATTACAGAGTTAATAATTTACAATAAATTATAGAATTACCCTTAGGGTATACCCTTAATTCGATCGCTTTTAAGCAATGTAGGAGCGATTGTCTAACTTACTCACCTCCTCGATCAGACCAGTCATTTTTAATTTTATGGTCACTCTGATTTTTCAACCTCATTCTTATACTCTTTATGTTTCTCGTAGAACTCAGATTTTTTTATTTTAAGCTATAAATCTTAACCTTGAGAAATAATCAGCAAAAGTTACAAAGTAAGTTGTATTGTCCTTAGTCACTATAGGAATCAAGCCATATACATCAGTATGTAAGAGACTTAAGATTTCATCAACACTTCCATTGCTTTCGTTAAAGGGGTGCTTGGTTGTTTTCCCTTTGAGACTTGACTCACATGTGTCAAATAATTTATAATCAAATGATGGTAGAAAACTCTCGGTTTTCAGTTTATGTTAGTCTTTTGTCACTAATATGACCTAGCATATAGTGCCATAAGTTACTATTATTAATGTCAACAAAACTTATTAGCACCACGTACATGATTAAATTAAGTACATAAATGCCATTATCTAAAACACCATAACAGATATTATTTCCATTAAACACAATATTCATAATATTGTTTTTACAATGAGAACCAAACCCATCTCAGTCAATTCTAAAACATATACAATTCTACAAATAATTTTTTTGATATAATAACAATTATTCAATAGTAAATCAAAACCATTAGGCATATCAAGTGATAGTCTCCAACCGTATTTGCATCTACTGTAGATCCATCGGCACTTTGAAGCCTCATTTCACCTTTTGCCGCATGCCATTTACTCTTAAGTCCTTGTAATGAAGTATAGATATGAGTCCCAGATCTATTATCTAAAACATAAGATAATTTACTCGTTTTAAATAATTTTGAATCATAAATGTATCTTTAGAAATGAAAGAGTCAGACTCTTTCTTCTCTCTGAACATTTTCAAATAGTTCATAAAATTATGTTTCCAATGCCCCTTCTTTGGTAATGGTTACATTCACCTTTATCAGTAGAAGCATCTTTCTTACCTTTTTAGAACGATGCTAGTGTTTCATCGAACCATTCAAAGATGATGTCTTACCCTTTATAGGTAAAACTGTGTTTTGATCCTTGAACGATCCCTCAGTTGACCTCAACGTATTAAGTAACTCGATGAGGCTTACGCTCAACTAGTTCGTGATGTAATTCAATATGAATGGCTCAAACTATAGAGTTAGGGTGCCTAGGGTCAAGTCCACTTGTAGTTCATTAGTTATTGAAACATCTAGCTTATAAAGTCTATCAATATTGCCTTTCTTTGTTACTATATGATTATCACGATTGCTACATTAGTCATCTTCATATTAAACATTTTCTTAGTAATCGTGTATCATGTGGAATAACATTGTTCCCCAAACAAAGCTTTGAGGTTTTCAAATATTTTATGGATAAACATATTTTCATGTTGCTTTTGTAATGATTTTCTAAAGTAAACAACATGAAAACTTGAGTGATTGTGCCATCAGTTGCTTAAGTGATATTAGTTCTTACTATCTTGGGGTTAGCAATTGCAGTGGGTTTTCTTTTGAAGGTTCAATAACAGACAACCATACATAGTCATTTATCATTTCCGTTTTAATTGCCCTTAGCCATTTATTGTAGTCTGATCTGGTGAGCTTATCATTCTTCAAAAATATTCGTAGATTGGTCATATTGCTGTAAATTTAATTAAAGTAGATTAGAACAATTTATACATTGATGATGTTCTTATATTATAAAAAAGGTTAAATGTATTCATTTCATATTTCTCATAAGCTCCCACTAGACTTTGTTGTTTCCTAAAACCGTAAGGAAAACATAGAAATCTTTCGATTTCTTTAGTGGGTATTAGGAATTACTTGTTTTAGTATTCTGACCTTGAGTATGCTCAACAAATCATAAGCCTACAAATGATGGATAACACTTTATTTGTTGCGTCATGTACAACTCCAAACCCATGATCTTTGTCCTAATCTCATCTTGACCTTGAGTTTTCCCAACAAATCAAAAGGATTATTCATTCATACCTACCATTTTATGATGACATAGGTATAATGCATGTATCTTAAGTTTGCTCAAAAAATACGTGCATGTATCTACCTTGTCTACTCAGTCTATTTATATTATTACATCTAACGTCACTAGCTTGAGTTTGCTTAACAACAAGATAATATGCAAGTAATCTTTTTATACATAAGTGGTAGAGGACAATATTGTGTACTGAAAATTCATAATCTTTAACATATATTTATATTGAGTGATATCAACTTAGGGAATAGTGTATTTCTTATGAAATACCCTCATGATTGAAGTGCCAAACACATCATAAATCACAGTATACATATAATACATATATAATTATTTCTTAAACATAAGTTGGGTTTCTTATAGTTTCACTTATATTATACAATTATGTTTTATAAGATTAATTCAGTTATAACTATTTATAATTTGATTAACTTATGTAATTTTCATAGGTTCATTATTAATTAAATTATTTAATTAATTAATCATGTAAATTAAGAAATTATTTAAATTATTACTTTAAAATTTAAAATTTAATCTTATCCATCCTCAACAATTTAAGGTAAATATTAACTGTAATATTTATAGTTTTACACACATATATCACTATTCATATATATCTATATTAATTAATATTTAATTAATTTATATAACTAAAAAATTTATTAAATATTTTTAATAAATACGAAAATTTTATTTCTAATTTAACTTAAACAACTTAAAATATATATATATACATATAAATAACAGTTATATTTTTTTACGTACATATACACGTACATATATCAATATATATATTTATTTACTAATTATTTTTTAATTAATTAATTAACTAATATTAAATATTAGTATAATTTTTAAAAGTATTAAATTTATTCTCAAAACAATTTCGAAATTATTTTATAACTTTTATAAAATTTCTTTTTATATTTTAAACTTAACTTTTAAATTTAGAATATATTTTAAACCTGCGTAATGGGCCTGGAGGGTAGGTAAGGAGGGGAGAATACTATATTATTCAACCTATGCCTGAACTTTACTGTTTTAGCCACCCATTGGATAAGTAGGCTTTATTAGTTGTCCCAAACTTGCAATTAGACCACATAGACTATTTGGGCTATGATACCATTGTTGGACTCGAGCCAATCTGTAGCGAGTGGTGAAAATGGTGGGTTTTAATTTTTTTTTATTTGAATCATAGTGGGCCTTTTAAATCTAATGGTTATATTAGATACAATCTAATTTTGTTAAATATAATTCTATTTTTTGATTTGTTTATTAATCAATTTTATTAGTTAATATTTATATAGTTTATAAACTTATCATTATATATTCATTTATATATAACGTGCATGTGCAGCATAACAAAGATGTACATTGTCAAGTTTATTCATTAGTAGGATATTGGGAATTATATTTATGATGTATAAACTTAGCACTTAAATATATGTATATTGCTTGTATTACATTGTTTTCTAATAAAATTAAAATATTTAACAATTTTATTTAATAATAATACATAAATATATTTTTAAAATATTACATAAATTTTTAACCAAGTCTTTATTTTCAAATTTGAAATTTAAAATATTTAATTTGACTTAGTAAATGGGATTCAAACTCAAAACAACATTTGTGATCTGCATTCAAATTTCAAAACATAATTTTACTTAATAATATTTTAAATATTATATATATATATATTTATTTATATATATGCATGCATTTGTGTATATGTGTGTGCATTATTAAAAATAGTCATAGCCAAAATAAATTTTAAATTAATACATATGCACATTTGTAATTATTAAATAAATATATACACACACACACATACAATAATACATAAATATTTAATGTATATACAAGTACATACATGCATACCTATATACCCACATTATAATATACATACATACACACAAAGACATACACACACACACATATATTTATCGGAATTATTTATGAAGGTTGATAGCCATAAGTATTTTTTCGAATAAAATTAATAATCAAAATATATACATATGTACGATATATATGTGTATATATATATAAATTTTTTACTATAAAATAATTTTTTCAGCCATGAGAAATTTTTTAAATTTTTTCTGAAAATAATTTCACAAAAAATGATTTACATGTGTATATGTGGGAGTGTTTTTATGTGTGTATAAGTATTATAAATTGGATATTGATTGTATACAAATTTTAAATTAATAAATTATGTTTAAAAATAATAAACTACATTTAAATTAAATAATATAACATTATTAATTTTTTTTATTATGCATATGTATGTTATACCGCCTTTTGACAAGGCCGTGACACCAAGAAATCAGCTAGAAGTCAAGACATTTCATCCCAAAAACGGTCATACAAAGGTTTGCTATGGATGCGTGCAAATTTTTCCCGAGTTCGGATCAAGCTATGATTGATATGACACGACAATCAAAGCTATGGAAGCCAACGTTTCAAATTTCAATTCGATCGGAGTCCGTATGCTCGAGGTATGGGTTGATGAAGATTAAGGGATCAACTTCGTTCTTATCCATCCAGACAAGCCCGCTTCATATCCATTCAGATTAACTCTCTTCGTATCCATCTGCAGTGACACATGAGTTCAGTTCGTATCGATTGGCCATAGATCGATACGAAATCAAGACCTCCCATCGATACGAACCCAACCAATAAGAGATACATAATGGCTTTTGAGTTATCGATACGAAGAACATAAGTTCGTATCGATATGAAGCAATTATAAAGGATCGATACGAAGTAGGGTGCAAGGGAATGATATGAAGTTAGGTGCATTAGAACGATACGAAAGGGATATTTTGGGTCGATACAAGCAAAGCATATATATGCGAAAGACTCGGTCACCCGGCATGAATAGTGGATCGATCCAAAACTTAGTGCAATGTCAACTAGCAAGCACGTGCCAGAAGCGATACGAACAGAAGCGATGCGAACATAAGCTATGCGAACTTAGCAGCCTTCAATAAATGCAAATTTGCATCGATCATAACTCGAGATCTATAAGTCCAAACGCTACCAAATTTTCACAAGAGCTTGCATACAACCTCAGGAATGTTCATAATCGATCTCGAATCGATTGGGAAAATCTTGATTGATACGAATTTCATTATTATCGGTCGCGGATCGAGTTCAAACGACCGAGGATTGATCACGTGGGCCCAAACACGTGAGAGAAGAGATCTTCCGAGATCTGAGCAAGATATTTGCTGCATATGCCAATAAATAGTAGCTCAGGACCTACTGAAAGAGGACTTTTGGCTCTTCTACATTCAGAGTTTGCCGAAATTACTGTTGTATTCGAATTGTACTGCTATAACTACATATAACCAGCAAGCAACCGTTAATAAAAGTCAGCCATTTCATAGTGGACGTAAGCCATACGCTGAACCACTCTAAATCTATGTGTTTATGTGCGTTTTTCTTATTTTTCAATTGGTATGTTTGTTAGATCTTCCTCATTTTCCATTTATATTCTTTATTTTATCTCTTCAAACACACCCGAAGAGTGTTGTGCCTAATTTTGGTGCAAACACTTTGGTGCCTTCACTGAGAATCCAGTTTTTCTCCTGCTCATTGGATCTACTACAGATATTGGATTGCAAGAATCTAAGGAGAAGATCCAGATTTCAAATTTAGAAGTTTTTCCATGCTATTCAGATTTGTGCCAAGTTTAGGAGAGAGCTTCACTATCCACCATAGTCAACACTAGGACTACTTCAACAGCTGCAGATCTAGAAGGATCGGACAGATAAAACCCCACACAACTTCCTTCTACCAACTAGAATACTGCCGGAACTTCAGATCCGCAAGGCCGATGGGGAAGAGTTTCAATTGCTAATGCAAGAGCTGACTCAAAGCCGCTAGCATCTTACTCAGCAACTCCATGCCAACGCAGAATTGACCAATCAACTGAATCGTCAGAAACGTAGGAGATCCAGAAGGGACTAGGATTCCTGTTCATCCACTGAGAGTTCAGCCTCTTTTGACTACTATCGCCAATCCACACATCCACGGCCAGGTGGAAGCTACATACAGGCCACTAGACATTAGCGCACCTTGAATTTTGGGTAACCGAGGGTTGGCCCGTCAACCAGCCATCAAACTGGACCCTACTCCTAAGGAGGTACCTGTGACGCCCCACTCCGAGAGCCTCGTTAACAAAGAGTATTACATAGATAATACTGTCGGCTAACGCGGACAATAAAGTATAATGGAAGCGACCATGTGCAATCTTACCTTAACTATTCACTAAATATGTCGAAAAGTAGAACACATTAAAATTCGACCTATTCAATAAATATTTAAAGCAAAACTACAATGGCTATAGGATCTATCAGAAGAAAATATAACAACTCAAATGTAATATACATCACAGAACAGTCGATCATAATATACACATACACAGATACACTACAGAGTATACAAAATAATACATGTCAAGTGGTACAGGAGACCACAATATACAGACGAAACGAAAGAGTATAAATCAAAGTTACAGCAGATAAGGACTACAAAAGATGCTATAACAAAATGAAGCTAGCGAATAGTCCATGCGGAAGCAAAATAGGCTAAGTCCCCAAAAGCACCTAACCTGAAACATCTCGGTCTGACCCGAGTATAAAATACCCGGATCAGTCTAGATAACAAATCAGTTAGATTAACTGAACAATAATAAACCTGCAAGGTCATACAGTATAACAAATATCTCTAGAGGAGATAACACAATCATCAACAAGAAATGAATCATATAGAGCAAGCCTCATATCATCGGCAACATATAGAAACAAAGGATACAAATATCCCAAAACAAGCCTAAAGGCAAATAACAAATACCCATAAGGTATACAAGTTCTACAAGGTAATCGCTATACTCCATGCGGCTCAAAAAGACCAATACCGAAGGGCGATACCAAGGGAATATACATATCAATGAAACATCATAAAATTTGCTCGAGCTCAGTACTGTACAAACAAGGATCCATGAGCCCGAAGACTCCAAACCCAAGTATCACCCATGCGGCACATAAGGCCAACATCAGAGCGAAACTATATAGGGCAACAAACCCGAAGGCACACACCCGAAGGCAACATACCCGAAGGCAACAAACCTAGGGAGACAGTCCGAAGACACTATCCCAGAGGCAACAAACCGTAGTGGTGAAGGTCGAAGACCCAGTACTGGACACCACTAACTGGCGGAATGTGTCACAACTCTCGAAAAGGAATCCGAAAAGTGTTAACGTATGTCCCATAACCACTCGTTCGCACTAAACGGTTTACTATCCGTCAGTCCCTTTCACACTCAAAGCAGTATAAAGTTTACCTCATATCATCGATAAATCAAACCCGAAGGTCAAAACAATCAATCGAATAGGTCAAGGATTAACCGGAAGGATAAACGCACAGATTCATGGTCCGTGTTTTGCCCAACCATTTAATCACCCTCCCACTTCGTTCGAAGTGCGAAAGTGTGTGTGTTTTAAATAGAATTTATAAATTAGAGAAACGAACTTTTAAATGCGATTCGAGAGATTATTTCATAAAAACCCATGGATTAAAATTAAAAGGAACCATCAAAGTCAAAACAATTGATAATCATACATAGGATCATCATGAATCAATTCAAATTGAAAATTCAATCCCAAAAGGCAAAGTGGGCTGAAACAGCAGATTCAGTCGACTGAACAGAGTTTTTCAGTCGACTGACCCTGTACCTGGAAATTTTCTAGGTTCAGGAAACTTTCTGTTTCCAGGTTCAGTCGACTGTGCAGAGTTTTTCAGTCGACTGAATCATGCCTGGAAACTCTCGGGTTTCAGGTTCAGTCGACTATGCAGAGTTTTCAGTCGACTGAATCTTGCCTGGGCTGTTTTCCAACCTTATTCAAATGAAGAGCAAACTCTCCCAAAATGCAATCGGACGAACATTGGCTCTAAGGGCTTATGCCAATCGACAACCCGGCCCTATATGTTCCTCGATGCATCGCCAAAACATGATTAAAACATCAAAGTTAGGATTTCAAAGATTTTAACCCAAAACACTAAAAATTGGATTATTCCTCAATTCAACCCAAACCAAATGCAAGTGCATATGAACAAGGTGTTAGGAATTCATACCTAACATCAATGAAATCAAGAGAAGTAGATGTGAGTTCAAAACTCACATTTTTACACAAACCAAGGAAGATGAAGAAGCACAATAGGAAGGAATCAACCAACTACACTCCACTTCAACACTACAAGCTTCAATCTAGAATCAAAGCAAATATTTCCTAAGTTAGGGTTAGGAAAATTATAGAAATTGAAGAGGAGAAGAGATGGACAAGATGGAGATGAACTTACCAATGGATTCTCTTTGATTTTTGGAGCAAGAATCAAGCTACAAAGGAGAAACTAGGGCTTGCTAATTTCTATTTCTCTTTCCTTTCCCCCATTTCAGTTCTTAGTTTAAGAAAGAAATGAAATGAAGATGAAATGAAGAGAAGGGTTGAGCTAGGGGTTTAGTGAGCTAGTGGGCTGAACCCAATCCCAAACCCAATAGGAAAAGTAGCCAAAATTTCACAAACTCCAAACATATCAAAGATTATACTCAAAAAGATCGCAAACGCCATTTTGGACTCAATGGAAATGGTTTCGAGCTCCAATTCGGCCATTTGCAGAAAGTAACATTTCGGACCCCAAAATCCGAATAACGATGCTATATTTAAATCAAACATTTAAATATAAAATCGTTAAATATGCGGGTTGTTACAGTACCGTTCCTTATTATACTACAGACAACCGCGCTGTTACCAATGCTATTGAGTTGGAAGTTGACACTCGAAACCAAATGGATCCGACCCTCCATCAATGTAATTATACCCTAGCCACATGTTCCTAAAGACTAGAACCAAGGAGGCGACATATGGATCGTCGACCGTGACCGGCCCATCCTGGCGTTATGGAACCCGACCACACCTAGGCTCAACATGCCCAGAATGTCCGGATGCTGGATATCCCAACAATGATCCGTGAATGTCAGGGCCTTACCAATGACAACGAGGGAATCTCTCGGAGTCATACCCCTTTCACTGATGATATACTCTATGCTGAACCTCCTTGATGATTCAGAATGCCAACTCTACCCATTTATGAAGGGAACTCTGATCCTAACTAGCACATCTTAAAGTATGAATGGTTAATGAATGCTGCACGAGCCTATGATGCGGTCAAGTGCCAAAGTTTCCCAATCTCCCTAGAGGCATAGCGACTATGTGGTTTACTCGTTTACCACCTCGTTCTATCTCATGTTTTGACCAGTTGGCATCAATGTTTGTTGAGCAGTTCCGCATGCATGTCACAAGGCCGAAAGTTGTTAACACCTTGTCCAGTGTAACTCAAGCTCCTGGAGAGACACTTAGACATTATTTGGAGAGGTTTCATGCTGCATGCATAGAGATTTGTAATCTAATGATAACTTAATTCGGATGGAATTAACTAAGGGGATCGATCTGGATTCTGAATTCGGCATCCGGTTGGCCGAAAAACCGCCTACGTCATGGGACCATTCCTATTCCTAGGAAGCCTAGTTCTTAAGACGGGAGGATGCAAAATTGACTAGGAAAAAGGATTATGCAGGGTCCAGTGTGGAAGGAATTCATAGAAATATAGCTGTTCAACAAACCGGGGAGAGTTTTGGAAAGGTGAAATTGAGCATATATAATAAACAAAATCAATAGAAAGGCAATGAAAATTTAAATAGGAAACGAGATCAGAACCGTGGGCCACGACGTACGACTCCTATGTTTGACAATTATACCCCTTTAAATACATCACTAGAAAATGTGTATTTGCAAACCTATAGTACTTACAAGAAACCTACTCCAAAACAATCGTCAGAAAAACAGATTCAAACGGGGAAGTTTTGTAGATTTCATGATAGCTGTGGCTATAATATGAACGAGTGTTGTCATTTACAAGATAGTATTAAGAAGTTGATACAAGAGAGAAAGTTGGAGCAGTTTGTGTAGGAACCGCAGTTAGGAGATGCGGGACCATCAAATGACAACCATATACCAAGTCAGGTGAGACCAGAGGAACTCACTCATACCAGCGGGAGGTTGGTGATTAATACTGTTAGTGATGGTCCTCATCCAGCCAATCAGAGTTGGAAGGAAAAGGATTCGTCTGCCAGCTCTATTAACCATGCGAGCTTCGACTGTTGTAGTAGTTTGGAAGACGAGGCTCCGGCCAAGCAACAGAAAATGATGACAGATGACATCGTATTTCAAGACAGGGATGCCGATAGAATCGAAGCCCTAACCATTGATCCACTTGTCATTTCAACTCAAATAAATCCTTCTTAGATGAGGAGGATCTTAGTGGATGCTGGAATTTCAGTGAACATATTGTTCAAGCGAGCTTATGCTCAGATGAAGATGGAAGCCAAGGATTTGAAGCCTTGTCAATCTCGCATTCACGGCTTCAATGGAAGGGCGAGTATACCCATTAGGATGGTCGAACTACCAGTAGAATTGGGAAATTGAGAATGCAATAGAGTCCGGATATTATAGTTTGTTGTATTGGACAAAGATTCGCCCTACAATGCTTTCTTGAGCCAACCGGCCCTAGCTGAATTCAGGGCTGCCATTGACTCTTGTTATTTGACTTAAAATTGCCTACCGACAATGGAGTTGGGGTCGTTTAGGGAGACCAGTCTGCTAGACGAGCCTGTTATGTTGCGAGCTACGAGAGGCGCAACAAAAAGAAAAAGAAAGGACGTAGGGGAATCTCCCTACGTCCGCTTTGTGGAAAATTGACAACTAACGCCTAGGTCTACGCTCGGGCACCCCAACTAATTCCTAAGGGATCTCGACCCGAGAGATACCAAAAATGAAGATGAAAGTAAAGACAGTCAACCTTCCTCGACTGAGCTGAAGATCGATGTTCCGATCGATAACAATGACGATACTAAAATGATAAACATTGAATCTCAACTAAGCCAACAGATGTAGGAAGAATTTGTTGAATTTCTCCAGGAAAACCTCGATGTGTTTGCCAGGACACATTCTAACATGTGTTGAATCTCCTCGGAAATTGCGAGCCATACACAGAATATTGACCCGCGACAGGTCCCAGTCAAGCAAAAATGACGTGGTATAGATCCATAGAGATTTGCCGCCCTTAAGGAAGAGGTAGATAAACTCAAGTCGAATGAGTTTATCCGAGATGCGTTTATCTGGAATGGGTGTCCAACCCTGTACTTGTCAAAAAGCTAAACAGGAAATGGAGAACATGCATTGATTACTCAGACTTGAATAAAGCTTGCCCTAAATACAGTTTTCTACGTCCCCAAACCGATCAGCTCATAGAGTCAGCGGTTGGACATAAACTCTTATCCTTCATGGATGCGTATTCTTGCTATAATCGGATACCAATGCAATTGCCCGTTCAGGAGCTTACCAGTTTTTTCACTATTCTGGGACTTTACTGATACAAATTCATGCCGTTTGGACTTATGAATGCTGGTGCGACCTATCAATGGCTAGTTAGTCGAATGTTCGCTAACCAGATCGAAAAAACCATGGAGGTATATGTAGATGACATGGTTGTGAATTCGTTTTTTTCCACTCATCATATCAAAGACCTAGAACCGACGTTCAACATCCTCCTAAAATATAGAATGAAACTCAACCCGTTGAAATGTCACTTTGGGGTCGCGTCTAGAAAATTCCTTGGAATTATCGTTAGTGCCCGAGGAATTAAAGCCAATCCCTACAAGATCTGGGCAACCAGAAATCTTGAGACTCTAAAGACTATAAAGCAAGTCCAGAGCCTCAACAAGAAAGTAGCAGCACTGAGCAGGTTCATTTCGAAATCCACTGACAAATGCATTCCCTTCTTTGATGTGATCAGAAAAGGAAAATAGAATTTCGAATGGACTACAGAATGTGAGGGTGCATTTCGAGCACTAGTTCAACACCTGTCCACATCACCCATTCTGTCAAAGCCTATTAATCATGAAATATTGTACATTTACTTGGCGGCATCAGCAAACGCAATCAGTGCTACCCTAATTGGCAAGGAAGACCGAGTACAACGACCAGTATATTACATTAGCAAACGACTGACTAGAGCAGAGAGAAATAATCCAAAGGTGGTAAAGCTGGCTTATTGTCTTGTCATTGCCTCAAGGAAGCTTTTTCCGTATTTATAGGCTCACCCTATCCCCGTTTACACCAACCAACCATTACGACAAGTCCTTATGCGGCTTGAGACGTCTGGTAGGCCACTCAAGTGGAATATCGAGCTGAGTAAGTTCGACATCGCTTACATACCAAGGCGAGGCATTCAAGGACATGTCCTAGCAGATTTAATCGCTGAATTCACCCTCCCAGAAGACTTGCCCTGAATCTTCTAAATATGTCTGGAAGCTACATAATAATGGTGCATCAAATGACCGTTGCTCAGGTGCAGTAGTTGTAATTGGAACTCCTAAAAGTCGATCTATATGTTATGCCTTAAAGTTCGATTTCCATGCAACCAACAATACGGCCGAATAAGAAGCCCTGCTCATCGGATTGAGACTTACCGGAGATTTGAGGATTATTACTATGGAGATTTACTATGATTCACAATAATTCGTATTTCAAGTTCGAGGAGAATACAAGGCAAAAGACCGAAGACTGGTAGCTTATCTTGCTTGAGTTCAAGAAATATTGGATCAGTTCAACTACTGTGGCATCTATTGCATACCCCGAAAACGCAATCAAAAAGTCCATTCATTAGCAAAGTTAGCTAGTACAAGCGAGACATAACAAATGGGAATCGTTCCCATGGAGACATCATTTTCCCCGAGTATGGATCGGATGGAAATACGCTGGGTATTTGAAGTCATTCCCGATAAGGAGTCATGAATGACTCCTTTCAAAAACTACCTTGAGCATGGGACTTTGCCGGAGCGCAGGAGTGAAAAAAGACAAGTTCTTTGAAAGCCTTCACGGTTTACTATTCATAATGGATTCATGTATAGAAGAGGGTACTCCATCCCTTTACTCCGGTGCATCGCCCACGATGAAATCAAATGAGTATTGCATGACGTACGTGAAGGAGAATGTGGCGATCACACCGAAGGGACAAGCTCTTGCCAAGAAATTACTCCGTTATAGATATTATTGGTCGATCATAAATCGCGATGCATCGAATTATGCCACAAAATGTGACAGATGTCAAAAAACGCTCGGATTCCAAGGGCCCCGCCTACCGAAATAACTCAGATGTTCAGTCCATGGCCGTTTGCGGTATGGGGCATTGACATTATCGGTTCTCTTCCTCTAACCAAAGATGGTGTGATGTACGCCATCATTGCAGTTGATTACTTTACCAAGTGGGCGGAAGCTAATTCCCTTGCTACTATCACAACGAATAAAGTAATCAACTTTGTGGTAGGAAACATTATCTATCGACTCGACCTCCCACATACCATCATTACTGATAGTGGAGCACAGTTCGACAATGTTGAATTTAAATTTCTGTCAACGATTCCACATCCAGAAGAAATTCTCCATAATTGCACATCCTCAAGCGAATGGATAGGTTGAAGCTGTTAATAAAGTTATAAAGTATAATTTGAAAAAAACGATCGGAAAAGGCTGGGGGAAAATGGGTCGATGAACTCCCCATTGCCCTATGGGCTTATCGGACAACCCACAAATCTGCAATCGACCACACTCCATTCTCTATTCCTATGGTTCAAAAGCCATTATTCCAATCGAGATGGAAGTGCCTTCTCATTTTGTGACATATTATGATCCGAAGATGAATGCTATATTACTGGTCGAATCCCTTGATATATTAGATGAGAAGCGTGAAGAGGCTGATTTAAGGGCAGCCACATACCAAAGTCGAGTCGCTCGATTTTACGATGCCAAGTTCTGACCTTGAACCTTTGAACTCGATGATCGCATCCTCAAGAGAATTTACCTGGTTCCTTCACATATTAAACCGACATGGGAAGGCTGTATGTCATCGAACGAAGGCTCGGAGATGACAAATTTAAGTTATTGACCGTTGATGGTTTTACTTTGCCGAGAGCCAGGAACAACGAGAGTCTTCATCGCTACTACACATAATAGGCCTTATTTATCCATTTAGTCTTATTTTCATTTGCAATTTGTTTATGAATTTTGAAACTTGAATTTGTAATAAGGCAACTGAATTTGCCGTATTTTCTTATTTCCGCAATGAAATGCAATCACTTCGAGCTAGAGCTATGATTTTGTGAAATGCGTCATATGACCATCACAATGCATGGAGAGCTAAGTTTCATCCTACGGTGGGATTTATTCAAATAGGGAGTGACTGTTATATGACTGGTCACTCACTAAGTGAAACCCGAGCTCGGGGGCAAGTCATCACACTGAAGCACAAAAAAGGATTGATGCATGACAATCCCCTAACTAAATCCAGATTTCCAAAGTGCAAGCTGAAGTATAAACTCTTTAATGTCGGCTCGAAGAGGGTGAATTCATCCACTTAATGACTTCGCCCGTATTTAAAACAAGTTCGAGGAGGATGGACCCATCCATCCAACGACCTCGCTTGTTAACTTAGGGTGGATGTGATCCAACCATCCATGTTCCTGATACATCTGTCGTTCCTGGAGTGCAAACGAAATCCTAAATCCTGAATGGATGTGGCTGACCATCTGTCTTCCAACTCTAGATTCCCAGAGTGTGAACTAAAGTATAAACATCAACTAACTCTAAGTCTCTAGAGTATGGACAGAGTATAAACATTGACTAACTCTTAATCCCCAGAGTGTAGATTAGAGTTTAAACACAAACTGGGTATGAATCGACCACCTGTAGGATAAATTTGTGCCACCGGAGTGCGGGCCGGTGTATAAACCCAAAGTGGGTGTGACTGACCACCCACAAATCAGTCTATGTCCACAGAGTGTGGATAAAACTCTAAATATTAGATGGGTGTGGCTGACCGCCCATGAAGTAACTGAAGTCCTCAGAGCGCAGACCTATCTCAAAACCTTATGTAGGCGTGACCAACCGCTGACATACAAGTGCAATCCCCAAAGTGTGGATGCAATCATCAATTGATAAGCGGGTCTGATTCGACCACCTGGACTCATCTTGCTTCAACTTCATTTCACAAAGTTGAGATTGATATGTTAAAGGTGAAGAATGATGGCCTACCGATCTTCTCAATTTGTCCCCGAAACTGGAGGCAGAACTTAAGTGTCAGCTACTGATTATGCAATGCAGCATCAGAATCCGACTTAATAACCTATTGTGACCCGAAGCCGTGGCTCCGGAACTTGGTGACTAAACCCAGCTCTGACACGAAGGATAAAACTACCCAAATACATTGAATGGAAATTCGGACATTGAAATGCTTAAGCAAAATAAACACTAACAATGCTGAAGACAAAATGGAATTTTATTTCAACTATTCTTTGAAAGAGAAGGATAAGTACAAATTTATTCCAAAAAATCCTACTAGCAGGGGCCGAACCCGCATCTATATACGTCCTACAAAAGCAAAAGGAAATTCCTATTTATCTTCCAAAAATAAGCCGAGAAGGCATGTCTATTCCCTCTTTTTCTTCTATTTCGGCATCGACCCATTGGAACCACTACTTGGATGCCTCTTTGAACCCTTGCCTTTTGGTGGTTGATCTCCAGTCCAGGGCATTAGGTAACCACCTCCTTCGAGGTCACATGTATTGGAATGCTTCCTGAAGGCGGAGTCAGCGGGATAGGATCGATGTGAAGAGGTGGGAGAGGCGCACTGGTGTTGACAGTTGTGCTTCTAGGATAAATGATTCGTAACAGGGCTGGACCAGGGCCCGCCATCCCATGTCTGATGCCATTGGCTCGTGCAACCGCTTCCATTTCAACATTGATTTCAGCAATTATCTCCACTTCATGCATTATTTGGGCATCTCTAGGGATGCTAGTAGTTGGGCCAGAGGAGTTGGTCGCGGGTGCGCCTTACCCATAACAAATGGAAGATCGGCAAAAGGGTCATTATGATGACCGAGAAGTTCCTCCATCATCCGCTCATCTAAAATAAGTGTGCTCTCCTATTTTCCTTCGGTTGGTGTGGTAGC
The DNA here is from genome assembly GCA_030765085.1 of Allium cepa. Lineage (NCBI taxonomy): Eukaryota > Viridiplantae > Streptophyta > Magnoliopsida > Asparagales > Amaryllidaceae > Allium > Allium cepa. The sequence goes on from CM060940.1 coordinate 184,545,180, forward strand.
TGTTGTAGTGGCCACTTCCATTATGATGGCCTCCTGCTCGTGATGCGCCTCTTGAGTTGCAGGAGGCGCGGTAGATGTAGCTCCTATCACTGAATAGAGACAAAGAAAAAGTGTTAGCGACTACTTCAATCAACGTTTTCGATTTTGAATAAGCACGCGAAATGTTCAAAATACCTTCTTCAGTTTGACTCACGGGTGGTGGAGCAGCTTCAATGACGTGCTCAAGGGGTGGAGATAACCGCGTTTGATTGGGATTATATGCAGGAACAGACTGAGGATCAACTGCAGTTGTAGATTCAAGCAGGGTTGGGACTAGAGTTTCAGAACCCACATCTTGGTGCTCAACACCAGAACCCTCTCCAGCCTCCGAATGCTGAGTACCAAGTTTCTCCTTTTCATATGCGATCGTGATGCCATGGAGAACTTTTCTCCGATCTTCACTTAGCACCCGTTTCTCAAGTTTAAATTCATCGACTGATTCAGCTTGGTGTTCTGCTATTTCATCTTCCACCAAGCGGCCCTAAGCATTATACAAGTGTGATGGATAGTGATCGAGCTAGGTTAGATTTCAGTGCATCAAAACATTAGCGTTGTATGTGATAAGAAGATCTTCGATATCGGCCTCAAACCTAGACTCTGCCATCTTCACTTCATTCTCATCCCTGGCCTTGGCTTCCAGAATTTTAAGCGTTGCCATGTCCCTCTCATCCCTAAGAACCAAAGCCTATTCACATGCTTCCTGGGCAGCTTTGTTTACATCGTCTTTCTCTTTGATGATTTTGGCAAATTTGGCCTTAAGCTCTTCAAGTTCTTTAAGTGCCCTATCACATTTGGCCATGACTATGGTGGTACGATGCCCTATCTCCTCAACAAAGGCTAGGTGCGTCCGCCGTATCTCTTCATTCACCGGGTATCCTCATCTGCCCTTTTGTTGACCTCTGTCTTTGAGTTTCTCATGGACTCGCTTTTGTCATGTAGCACCTGAATTATGCGGTCCTTTTGAGCGAGATCGGTTTCTAATTTCTCAATCGTTTTCTCCCGCTCGAAAGCCACCGTCGATGCTTTGTCTATGGACTTCATCCAACCCCGATATTGGCTGTAAATGTCATGGATGTCATCGTGCATAGTTTGTTCCACCTTAAATGGAATTCTCTATAAATGTGGAGGCAAGATGAAGCCATCAAAATAGATGTTTGGGAAGTCTTTTTCAGCTAGGTGATTCTGATTGCTCCCTCCCCAATAGGCTCTGTAACAGCTTGCTTTGGAACAGTGGGAGTTTCGGTTTCCATCCTCCTATACTATGAATCGAACCTTGGTACTTGAGCAGGCGGTCTTTGGCGTGAAGATTCCAAGGGTTGTTTGCCATGACCGGAAGGTTGTGTTGGGGCTCGAGGTGATATGGAACGTGATCGGGAGCAAAGCCTATATTCTCTATCTCTCTCTCTCTGTCCCTCTCCTTTCTTAACGTTCCTGGATAGAATAACTGTGATCACCGTCTTTATCAGTCTCCCTTCTATGGGACTCATTATGTGAACTGGATGACTAGTGTGCCGAGTGAAGGCAATCGAGCATAGATTTCCGCCTTGTCATCACATCTGTAAATAGAGGGAAAAGCAAAGTTAATAATCTCCAAAAATGAACAACTTATGACTAGAAATCATGTAGTTCCGTGAAGTGTATATATGCATGTGCAAAACCAACAAACCAACTGGTTATGTCGGCCATACACGTAAGAAGTGACTCGCTTAAATCTAAAGCGCTTTGAAGCCCTTCTAATCCATTGTCGTGTTGGTGCGACACATAGTCTGAAATTGGAATATCGGTGAGTCTTTCGAGAGGATTTTCCATTTATGAGGGAGGAGCCTCTGAAATTCTAACACCAGAGGCTGGCAGGGACACGACCACGGATTTTCATCTTGAAGACTTATGACGCTTATGAGCAACTGCCTTGCCTTTCATCCTTCCCTTTAATCCTGAGAATTATCTAGGGGCTCGGCTACGGGTTCGTCTTCAGCGGGCATATCTTCTTCATCATCCTCCTCAGCAATTACAATCCCAGACACCCTACGCTTAGCTCTTCTCGTCGAGGCTGCCCTAAGTGATCCCTTAGGTCTTATGCTCTGGTCTGGTCAATTAGTCCAACGACCCTCAAAATTTTCATCTGTCAGCACCGAGTCAATTTCTCTTATCTCACCAGGCACCTGCTGAAGAATCCGTATTATTTCTTTAAAGTGGGCACCTACGGATCGTAGAATTGCAGCTGTAAAGGAAAGAAAATGTTAGACTCGGTCAGTTACAACTATCTTGTTAGCTACTAGAGAAATTATGGCACTTACATTTGACTAACTACCGACTTGCAAACCCTAGAGGGCATCAAACATAGAACCACTCCATTTTGAAGTAGCTAAGCCTGATATAGGATTCAATCACCACTTGAAAATTCTTGACTACCTCTAGGAATGTCAATGAGGTGTTATCTCCCCAACTCTTGACATTGAACAATTATTTGACTTCTTTCAGAGTCGAAGGCCGAAAGAGATGCTCCATAAGAAAAATGAGCAGATTGTTCATAAATGCATATTCATTTGGATGTAACTGTGACGGAGCGATTCTAAAAAATGTTTCTCAAATATATTGGTTAAATGGAGGAAGCGTTCCAGCTGTGCATAAACGTCTGTTAAAAGTGGTAAATCCTTCTGGAGGAGAGTGTGGGCTGTCATTCGGTCCTAGTATCAGAACGTCATCTAGTGGCATATCATGTCTTAGGAAGATTCTCCTAAACCTATCTTCGGAGACATTGGATGGTATATAATCTTGTGGATTTGCAATAAAGATTGCTCCTACTAACTCATCCAGAGCTGGACCTATGACGAAGCATCTCTATTATTAGAGGAGATGAGCTTTGTGCCTCCCGCTGCTGTGAACTCCCAGGTTCCATAACTAATCAACTCTGTAAAAATGATTATTAGATGATAATAAGCCCGTGTGTTCCCCTATTTGAAGTGCATGAATGTGTTGTGTAGTGCTACATAATACTTAAGAAATTCTATAGAATTTGAGAAAATGTTCGAATGATAAGAATTTGAGATTCGACCGGAGCAACCGTCATCACTGACTGTCACAAATGGACCATTCAAAATTAGGACATCGATTCAAGTTAAATTTCATCAAATTGGTTGAGTTACACTTCCATCGACAAGCTTCGATAGGCAGTCAAATATGCAGTGAAATGGTGAAGTCCAATTATGCAAGGCAGAAGCTAATTGGAATCATATGTTCAAGTATACAAAGTGCTTCGAATTCATCACGATTCAATTCGGATCGATTATCAAGATTCCAATTAGTATCAGTCACGGAGGCAACACGTATCCATCAACATACTCTAGTTCAAATCGATCAGCGACTGAGGATGTCATATTAATCTCCAACATGACATTTCGTATCGGTCGCATAATATGGGCGTTCGTATCGATCATTGGCTCCTCGACTTCATATCTACCGCTTCAGATCAATACAAAGTTCCACCACACCAGATTGATATGTGACCCCTCCTGCCACCTATCATTTCCAGATCTATGCAAGTTCCCTGTCTTAGGTAGATGCGAAAGAGATCCCTTCCTTCATCCATTGACACAAGGTCACAGTCAAGATTCGATGTGAATGACTCTTTCGTATCCTTCGGCGGTCCTTCTTCTTCAAACAGCCCAAACATCATTAATCTTTCCTTGACTTCGCTCTGACCCAACTCAGGCAACAATGTCACTGGAATCAGCTACAAATTTGGATGAACTGGCTTTAAATTCGGGTCTTACCATTTTTTTGGCAGTTTCAATTTGTTAATTACCTAAATTTAAATCAATTCAAAGGATTAGAAAGTTGTTTTCGGTTTGAAGGCAAAAGGCATTTTTGATTTTCCTTGACTTGGAGCGATACAAAGGCAACGCTGAAGAAAGAATGAGCAAGTGAAAAAATATTCTAAGTACAAAGAGCCTTATATATGGTTTGACCCAAAGGAAGTTCCGATTCGCCTCCCAGTTAAAATGACCGGTCGAGAGTGGTCTGTGATTAGTCGGTACGAAGAACTCTCTTCATATCCTTCTACACCATCGGTACCAAACTTCAATCGTATCCATTCACAGCTGATCAAAGATAAAGCAATTCGAATCCATATAACAAGGAACACGAAGCAACAAAGACAAAGCTCATGTGAACTGTTTGAACCCATAAAGATGTATCGATACGAAAGGAACAGCGAGATTGCACTAGAACTTCATGACTCCATCCATACGAAGTGTCAGTTTCATATCCATCTGTTCAAAGAACATAAAATCTTTGTATCCACTGATAAAGCATGCTAAAGAAATCATCATGTCTGTATCAATAGCCGTTGAGGCGAAGCGTGCTTTCAAACATTTAAACTCGATCCAAGAGAGGGACGATACGAAGAGGAACTCCAAAACAACCGTCAAGCATTGTTATAACTTGAATTTCACATCGATCAAGAAGTGGATCTATACGAGTTCGATACGAAAAAACCGACAACGGCTCGTGAACATGCGAATGTTAACGGGATTAAGGTTAACATATGTACTTGTATGACAGACTAACGTCCAATTTCCAAAACTCACAAGTGATTAAATGCTCACCTGATGGCGAATACAACAAATAATAGATTGCTATCCTTCATTACTCAGTTACAACTATACACGATACAATAAATTGCAGTCAACAATTCGTTATTTATATTACTAAAGATCAATCAAACTTTAAATCTTTTGACGAAAAGTCAACAACTACTCAACAAGTCAGATAGAACTTTTCATAATGAAGATTGTAGCCTTTCAAAGCACGTCATATCCTTACAAGACATACTTTGGGAGGCAAATGTTATCCCACCTTTTGGCAATGCCGTGACAACAAAAAATTGGCTAGAAGTCAAAAACAGTTCTTCCCGAAGAACGATTATACAAAGGTTTGCTATAGACGCTGGCAAATTTTTCCCGAGTCGAGATCAAGCTAGATTGATTTGACACAGTATGCAAAGCTATGAAAGCCAACATTTTAAATTTCAAGTTGATCGGAGTCCGTATGCAACTTTATTCGTATCCATCCGGGTTAAGTCTCTTCGTATCCATCCAGACAAGCCTACTTCATAACCATTTAGATTAGCTCTCTTGCATCCATCAGCAGTGACACATAAGTTCAGTTCATATCGATCCATTACCAAACATACTTCGTATCGAACGACCACAAATCGTTATGAAATGACCTCCTCCCATCAATACAAACCCAACCAATAAGTGATAAGGACTGGCTTTTGAGTTATCGATACGAAGAACATAAGTTCGTATCGATATAGAGAACATTAGTTTGTACCGATATAAAGTAGGGTGCGAGGGAGGATACGAAGTTAGGTGCTGTAGAGCGATACGAAAGGGATATTCTGGGTCAATACGAGCAAAGCATGTATAAGTGGAAGACTCGGTCGCTCGGCATGAAAGGTTGGTCGATCCTAAAATTTAACGCGTCAAATAGCAAGCACGTGCCTAGAAGAGATGCAAACAGAAGCGATGCGAACTCAGGAGCCTTCAATAAATCCAAATTTGCATCGATCATAACTCGAGATCTACAAGACCAAATGCTACCAAATTTTAATCGGAGCTTGCGTCCAACCTTAGGAATGTTCTTGATCGATCTCGACTCGATTGGGAAAAATCTTGATCGATACGAATTTCATTCGTGTCGGTCACTAATCAAGTTCAAACGACCGAGGAATGATCATGTGGGCCAACCCATGTAAAAGAAGAGGTCTTCCAAGATCTGAGCGAGATATTTGTTGCATACGCCTATAAATAGCAGCTCAGGACCGACTGAAAGAGGACTTTTCGCTCATCGAGGACCAGACTCTGCCGAAATTACTATTGTACTCGAATTGTACTATTGTAACTCCTTGTAACCAACAAGAAAAAGTTAATAAAAGTCGACCATTTCATAGTGGATATAGGCCATACGCTGAACCACTCTAAATCTGTGTGTTTTTGTGCGTTTTTCTTGTTTATCAATTGGTGTATTTGTTAGATCTTCATCATTTTTCATTTTTATTCTTCATTTTATCGCTTTAAATACACCCGAAGAGCTTGTGCCCAATTTTGGTGCAAATAATGTATATGTATGTAAGTCTGTATATATAATTTCTTTTTCATATATATTAGATACATAGGATGATGTATATGTAAAATATTGAATATAATGAAATAGAAAAATAGGCATCAACATATATGTAAGGTGATAACGTAGACATGATGTATGTATATACTTGTATGGTATTAAATAAATTATTACCTTGAGATGATGCCTATATCCACATATTGATCTATACAATCTCCATGGTCTCTCAAATCTGTATCCACTATCGTAAACAAATGGAGAGAAACACTGGTCTAGCTGTATTTACTTGAATGGAGTAAAAATGGAGTTTGGGGTGATGGGAATTTACAACCAAGACTAAAAAATGGACAAAATAGAGTTGATTCAAAAAGTGGAGGCTAATGTTTGAATTTATAGTGAGGCCTAGAGAGAAATATTTGCACGCTTTTGTCCTACCAATTCAAACTTATGACCCCTGTATAGACCCCTCTTTGGCCGACCATAGAATGAGTCCCATATGGACTAAAATATCCAATAACCCATTAACAATTTATAAAATTTAAGTCCAATTTGAATGTATATCTTATATCAACACACACACACACATATAATTTTTATATATGCAACCCAATAATTACTAATAGCACACAAAAAAATTATAGAGGCCACTCACTTTTAGAAATTGCACCCCATATAAGAAATACAATGGTAAATAATATTTCTCAAGTATTAATCGATTAAATTAACGTATAACTATTATAATCAATTTAACCAAGCGCTATTTTAAAGATGAATAGATTCGATTGTGTGACCAATGTAATGACTCGATATTTTCAACCATTCGCATCCGCACATGTTGGACTTGAATTACTCAAAATACCGCATTGTAAATAAAATTTGGCAAATCTCAGAATATACAGTAAATAAAAATCATAGATCACAGACACAAAGTAATAATAGTGCATCCGAAGTAAAAGAAATAGTAGTTCATGAAGTTACTATGTAAATATATCATAGTTACATAAGATACAACAGAAGAAATAAAGTACAAAAGAAGTCTCAAGATTGTAACCAAGTACAAAATGAATACAATACTTGGATGAACAGGATAACTAGAAGTGAAATAGATAAAACTAGAAAAGCAGATAATCTCCAACGATTCCAAATCTCTATAAAGTGGAATCCCAATCTGTGAATACTCAGGCTGACCCAAGCGTAAATAAAAAAACACACACCCGAGTCAGGACGTACATACTTATACAATGTAAACCAACTCAAGTGAACTACGGTAAAGGTACGAGTGACTTAAAGGATGCTTGGGACCGCCTATCCTCTAAGGATCCGTCAAACTATTTACTATGTAGTAATATTGCACTATTATAATAATGTCTAATAGTAAAATAAACTTACTTTTTAAATAGCATTAAGGCTTTACATTTTCCACCTAACACGTAGTAGTCCTAGTAGTCCATCCAATATCTGCATATCTACTGATCGGGAGACTACGAGTAGATACGCATGGGCTACGGGAGAAAACCAAACTCGTAGTAAAGGCTCGATAGGGTAGGTGACATGACACACAAGGCAATGTCAGGGTAGATATACCAATTACGCACACGGGCTGGTGGTAACGCAGCAGCCACATACGCCCACCTCGGAACACATTCCCAAAATCGGAGAGGCGCCCAAACAATCACAAAAGCAATAGAATGGTATCGAAGAAATGTGTCCGACCAGAGGAGCTACCCCGTTTAGCCTGAGATCGCTCCTGTTTTAGCCACCTTATGCCAACTCACGAGAGTTGGGTCCATGTAATTACCTCAAGAACGTCACCACCATCCTACTTCATTCTGGAATCACCATCGCGTACACGGTTGTCAAAGTGGTTTACGGTATCGACATAGAGTATGCCCATATTCGTTTCCGCTCTGTTTGCCAACCAATTGTTATTATAACCCATGGTTATAACTTAAAAATAATATTTTATACCTCAAAATAAAATATCATTTCAACCCAAATCTTTATCAAAATAAAGATTAAATCATTTCCAAACCATTTCAATATATCAACATACCATATCTTTCAAATTCAAATATTTATCAAAATAAATATCAAGCCATTTCTAACCATTTTCATATATTAAATTATCATATCCTTTAAAAACTTCCTTTCAAATCATTTTAATACATTAAAATATCATATCCTTTCAGAACTTCATTCCAAATCATTTTAATATCAAAATATCATATCTTTCATAACTTCATTTTCAAATCATTATATCAGTTCAAATCCTAATATTCAACTTTGAATACCTTCTAAATTCAAGATATCATTCATTTATTATCCTTTCAAATCACCTTTTAAAATGATTTATATTCCATCAAATTAATTCATTTAAACCATTTAAAAGTGGAGTTATTGTACTTTCAAATTAAGTATTCAATTCCCAAAGTTTCAAACCATTCCGAGCTTATTTACTTAGTTAAAAACCATAAACATTGAAAATTTCAGCCTTACGCAGCATTTAAAAAAGCTGTTATAAGTTATACTTGAAAACATTTTAATTCAGCAAAGACAGCATTTAAAACTCCTGTTAAATCTCATTTTCTTTGAATTTTTTGTTTAAAACAGCAAAGACAACATTTCCATAAATGCTTAATAACTCAGGTTTCAAATTAAAGGTTTTTTATTAATTTCAGCAAAGACAGCAGACCACTACAGCATTTACAGAACTGCTGTAATAGGCCTTTATTAAGGTTTTAGCCTTTTAGTTTACTTCAGCAACTACAGCATTTCAGAACTGCTGTAATAGCCTTTTTATTAGGTTATTTGTTCATTTGTAGAAACCATAGCATTTCTAAATGCTATAAAAGTATTTTCTAGATTTCAGTGTATTTCCAGCAAATATTAAACATCAATTTAAACCATTTAAACATTATAAAAATCATATTTTAACATTCAAAAATGTTTATTATCATACCTTTAACATATGAATTTTATAAAATAAATTTCTTATAAATAAATCAAATTACTCAATAAATTTACTTAACAAATTCAAGTGTATAATTTCCATTCCTTTACATATGCAATTTATTTATTAACACTTACATTTTTTAAATTTCCATTTCACAAATTAAACTAAATTTACAATTGATTTCATTTAACTCTTTAGTTAAACCACAAAGTCAAGTTGTATTTTAAAATTACACATTTAAGCATTCATTTATTTAACTATTTAAATTCATAGAAAAATCAATAATACTTTGATAATTCACTTAAATTCAAATTTAAATCAAATTATCCTATTTACCATTTACCGAATATAATTAAATTTCCATTTTATTTATATAACTTAAATATCATTTTTAACCAAAATTCCAAATTTCCAAACTTAAGTTATATTTCAATAATCCAATTTAACCATTCATTAATTACATTTTTAACTCATAGAAAAATCATAATTTCTTTAATTTAAAACAATTCAAAATCTATTTAAATCAAATTTCATAAATTTATATTTTAAAATACATAAAAATATCCAAAACACTTTATAAAATAACCATGGTCGTGTATATAGTTTTCTAACCTAGGTGAAGTGATACAGATATATATCATTTCAATCCGCAGTTTAAAAAGAAAAATCCGGGTTCTATCATTTCAAACCCGTTATCCTAAGTTAAAACTAAATAAATAAAATCGTTCAGGCCTACCATTTCAGCCCATAATGATTTTTCCCTATTCTAAAGTCCGTTCGGGTATGTATCATTTCAACCCATAGTGAACCTAATCTACAGGGAACTTGTAGTGTGATAAACAGATATAAATGAATAGTTAACAACATATAACAGTAACAGATGAGATGATAGGTAATTAAATAGGTTTAACATCATATAGCATATATAATCATAGGCAGGTATAACATAATATATCATTCTGTAATTCAATTGTTGTCGCTTTACATTTGCATAAGTATAAATGTCAGGTGAGATTACTCACCTCTTTGTGCTGGAGATATGAATTCAAATGACACAACAGAATCCAAAACACAATGAAAAGACTAAGAGTTCTAGTGGAGAGCGAGATCCAAGCTATAGATCTTGTGTTACTACCCAAAACAAAACCAAATAAATTATAAATTCAATACAACTATGAATTTAAATAACTATGAAATGTAAAACAATTTGAATGCACAACTTTTTGGCTTGCTTTCTATAATTGTTTTGCACAGCCTAGGGGTGTAGTTGGCTTGGGTTTGGACATGTTTAGGAATGGGTTGGGTCCTAGAAGTGCGCGACCACAAGGCATAAAGGTGGAGGAAGTTACACTTGAGAAGGTGAAGGGTTTAAGGCAAAATAGTATGGTTTTGGTCAACAAAGAGGCTCAGCCTTGGAGGAACTTGGCTCGGCCAATGGGTGTGGGGTCTGATCAGGGACGAGAGGGGTGAGAGGAGGTCTGGACAATGCTGGAGGTGGCGGCCTAAGGTGGTGGTGGTGGTGGTGAAAAATGATGTTGTGAAGCAACAAGGCTCAAACTTGCATAGTTTTAAGGCATAGTTGCATATTTTAAGGAGTTTCTCATCATAGGGGTCTCGGCCATGGTCGAGACCTGAAGGGTAGGTGGTGATGGTGATAAGGAGGAGAAGTAGGAGGTGGTGGCCATGACAATGAAGTGGTGGCCGAGCAAAAAAGTAAAAGAAAACAAGGCAAAGACCATGAAAAATGAGAAGAAAATGAAGAAAAAAGAAGATAGCCACTACCAATTTTTTTCTCCTAGTCGTGAATGAATGAGAAGTGGAATTTTTTTTTGTGGATGAAGAATGGAAATACATGTCTAAAACAAATTTAAACGGCCAAAAGAGTAATTGAGGGGTTGTGGGAAAATGAAGAGTTTTGGAAACAAAAAGACTTAAGTTTTTAAAAGCACTATAAACCATTCAAATTTCCTTTTTCTTAATTTAGTTAAAACAAAAAATAAAATCAGAAATTTGAAATAAAAACTGAAACAAAGTAATATAAAATAAAAATGAATAATAAATTTGAAAGAAATGGAAAAATAATTAAAGAAATTGCTTAAAATTGAAAACCGGGTTCAAAAATTACAATTAAATCATCTTAGCTTTCGAAAAATATCTACTTCATTTTAAAATATTCTTAAGCAAAATATTGAAATAAAATAATTTTTTTAAACATGTTCAAAGGGAAATAAATAATTAAATTTAGAGAAAATAGAAAAATAATTAAAGAAATTGTTCGAAAATTAGAAATAGCATATGAAAATTACAAATAAAATACCACTTAGCGTTAAAGAATTTCTGTTTCACTTTAAAACAATAAAAAGTCAAGTAATTAAAATAAATGAGGAACAAAATAAAGTGGGAATGAGAATAAAATAAGATCTTAAGAAAATAGAAAAATAAATAAAGAATTCCCTAAATAAATTGAAGCTGGAAATTAGAAATTGAAAAAAATTCAACTGACCCTATAAAATGTCAATTACACTTTCAAAATTGTTTTAAAACCAAAATATATACAATACATGTTATTTACACATATAAACATAAATTAGAACATTACACGACCAAATAAAAAATTATTTATATAATTTAAAATAAACAATTTTATTAAATACAACAAATTTCGCACAATAGTTAAAAAGGCATAACTTTCACATTATAGATCAGATTTCAACGAAAGAAAAAGCAGTGTTCTTAAAATATTGTTTACTTTCATAATAAAAGATAAAATTAAAATTTATAAACTTTTAAATTTTAAATTTAAAAGTCAAAGTTGACCATATTGACCAAAATATACTTTTTTTTGTAAAATATTCTATTTAATCATGTTTGGAATTCTAATTCACATCAAAATCAATGTTTATATTTGAAATAACAAAATTATATAAATTAAATAAACAAATAAAGTAAAATCAAAATTCAATTAAAATAATTAAAAAATACAGGGTTGTTGCACTCTCCCTCACTTAAAACTTTTCGTCCCCGAAAAGGAATGAGGTACAGGAAAGCACAGAAAAGATAGAAATGAAATAAGATTAAGACAAGGTGACAAGAAGATTGAGATTATACCTGATAACTGTTGATATAGGTAAGTTTAACAAGGTGGAGTTGATCTTTCCTAGATACTCCAGAATCAAGAATACAAGCACGAAAAAGGTGGATTCAAAACGAGTACCAAAGATTATCAACGATTATAGAAAGATTTCTAAACATAAATATTATAGAAAGATGTCTATACAAGTCTGTAGCAAGATAAGGATAATAGGACAACCAAAAGGCAGTTTGAAAAATAAATAAGGAAATAAATTAGAAACCATGGAAATTTCAACTTAAATAGAAAATAAATTTTTACCCAAGTTAAATAAATCTTAACTATCTCTAATTTCATTATCTTATTATCCATTCATCTTACATTAACAATTTTTGAAACCATGGGTTTGAAAAATAATCATTTATTATACTCATAATGTACTTAATAAATTTAATTCTTCTTTATTCCTAATTAGAATTAAATTTATTCCTCTCAATATATTTATCACTTATGTTAAATATACTTACACTTATTATAACTGCTTTATTTTATTTTTAGTTCTTTTAACATTATTTTATTGTAAGTTATTCAATTACCCTTTATTATATTTACCTCTATTAATCTTTTTATAACTAAAATTTAAGTGTATAACATTTATTATAACCACTCAAATTTTTATTTATAAAATCTTTTTATATCGTATATTATCCAATTACATTGTTAATTTTGAAATTAAGGTAAGTTATATTTGAATTCAATTGTATTATACAAATAAAACTTTCCAATTAAATCATTTCATGCTTGAATAACCATCCAAAATTTTGATTTTCTTTTTATAATTGAAATTATTCTTCAAAATAAATTTAAGAATTAAATTTTCGATTTCTTCAACCGATTTAGAGATAAATAAATGTATATACATAATTTATCAAATCAAATTTAAATCATATATCTATATATATATTATAAATCAAGTCATATTTTAGAAATTCAAATCAATTTGATTTCCTAAAACAAAGCTGTAGTAAGACTACCGAGCGGTCTCTTCACCTCGAAACTCGAAAATGAATGTCGATGGTGCTGCGGCCGTCACCGAAATTATTTCCCAGTGACAAAGAGAGGAGCACTGATTTTAAAAGTTTAATATTCTTTCAAAACATATTCTTATTCGAAAATACTTTAAATAATATACTTTAAAACTTAAACACCAGGTTTGAAACCATCGGAAATTAAATTCTCAAATTTCTTGTTTTAAATCCATTTCTGTTCCCAAATTAATTTATAAGCAAATATTTGTAAGCTCATTTATAGAACAGTAAATGATAAATCAAGTATTACCATTTCAAATAATCAATTTAAATCAGTTTATCAAGTTCCATAATTTACTTATATATCAAAATTTATTTCATTAACCAAATTTTAAAATAATATTGTGTCAGTTTGTTCTGTCAAAGTGTTTTAGAAATCCTATCGATAGGGTTGATCAGACGAATCAATCAGAAACCCAAATCAACATCAACAACTCAAACAATGCAATATATAAAACATAATATAGATTTACAAGTACAATTCAAAATGTTTAGAAAAATAGATTGGGAACAAAAGACAAGATGATTAAATAACAGAGTAGGGAGATGGGTAAGCTTAAGTAAATCGCGAGCAACCTTAACCGGGTCAACCGTGACTTAAAGAATAAGATCAATGTGGATTTTTCTGGGGTAAGTCTACATTCGATCTCAAGAGATAGAGTTTGTAATAATAATAAAATATTAGCATCTAAACCAAAGATAGATATAAATCCCTGGTGAATCGATGCTAATTCTAAAGGAGTTTTCCCCCTTTACAATTCAATTTGAAATTGGCAAGACCGCCGACCCACTAAAATGATCATTTGAAGCGGAGTTATAGGATACTCCAGAATCAAAAGAAGATGAAAGTGAGGGACACGAATGGATTTTGGAACCGTAGGGAACATTTCAAAATTCAAAGGAAATCCAAATCAAAGTGGAAAGATTCAAACTCAAACGAAAGTGATTCTGTAAATAATTTACCTTATATTCTAAGTTTTGCCTCAAAGCTAAAGCTCTGATACCAAATGTAACGACTCGATATTTTCAACCATTCGCATCCGCACATGTCGTACTTGAATTGCTCAAAATACCACGTTGTAAATAAAATTTTAAAAATCTCAGAATATACAATAAATAAAAATCACAGATCACAGACACAGAGTAATAATAGTGCAGCTGAAGTAAAAGAAATAGTAGTTCATGAAGCTACTATGTAAATATATCAGAGTTACATAAGATACAACAGAAGAAATAAAGTACAAAAGAAGTCTCAAGATGATAACCAAGTACAAAATGAATACAATACTGGGATAAACAGGATAACTGGAAGTGAAATAGACAAAACTAGACAAGCAGATAATCTCCAGCGATTCCAAATCTCCAGAAAGTGGAATCCCAATCTGTGAATATTCAGGCTGACCCGAGTGTAAATAAAAAATAAAACACTCGAGTCAGGACATACATACTTATACAATGTAAACTAACTCAAGTGAACTGTAGTAAAGGTACAAGTAACTTAAAGGATGCTTGGGACCACCCATCCTCTAAGGATCCGGCAAACTATTTTCTATATAGTAATATTGCGCTATTATAATAATGTCTAGTAGTAAAGTAAACTTACCTTTTAAATAGCATAAAGGCTTTACATTTTCCACCTTAACACGTAATAGTCCAATAGTCCATCCAATATCTGCATCTCCTGATCAGGAGACTACGAGAAGATACGCATGGGCTACGGGGGGAAACCAAACTTGTAGTAAAGGCTCAACAGGGAAGTGACACGAACACAAGGCAATGCCAGTGTAGATATACCAATTACGAACACGGGCTGGTGGTAACGCAGCAGCCACATATGCCCACCTCGGAACACATTCCCAAAATCGGAGGGGCTCCCAAACAATCACAAAAGAAGTAGAATGATAACGAAGAAATGTGTCCAACTAGAGGAGCTTCCCCTTTTGGCCCGAGACCGCTCATGTTTAACCACCTTATGCCAACTCATGGGAGATGGGTCCACTGACATACGTCAACAACGTCGCCACTATCCTACTTCATTCTGGAATCTCCACCGTGTACACGGTTGCCAAGTTGTTTTCGGTATCAACAGAGAGTATGCCCATATCCGATCCCTATCTCTTTGCTAACCAATCATTATTATAACCGTGGTTATAACTTCAAAATAATATTTTATACTTCAAAATAAAATATCATTTCAATCCAAATCTTTATCAAAATAAAGATTAAATCATTTCCAAACCATTTCAATATATCAACATACCATATCTTTCAAATTCAAATATTTATCAAAATAAATATCAAGTCATTTCTAACCATTTCAATATATTAAATTATCATATCCTTTCAAAACAACCTTTCAAATCATTTTAATACATTAAAATATCATATCCTTTCAAAACTTCATTTCTATATCATTTTAATATCAAAATAACATATCTTTCAGACTTCATTTTCAAATCATTATATAAGTTCAAATCCAAATATTCAACTTTGAATAGCTTCTAAATTCAAGATAACATTCATTTATTATCCTTTCAAATCACCTTTTAAAATGATTTATATTCCATCAAATTAATTCATTTAAACCATTTAAAAGTGGAGTTGTTATACTTTCAAATTAAGTATTCAATTTCCAAAGTTTCAAACCATTCTCTAAGCTCATTTACTTGGTTAAAAACCATAAACATTGAAAATTTTAGCCTTACGCAACATTTAGAAAAAGCTGTTATAAGTTATACTTAAAAACATTTTAATTCAGCAAAGACAGCATTTAAAACTACTATTAAATCTCATTTTCGTTGAATTTTTAGATTAAAACAGCAAAGACAGCATTTCCATAAATGCTGTAATAACTCAGGTTTCAAAATTAAAGGTTTTTATTAATTTCTGCAAAGACAGTAGACCACTACAGCATTTACAGAACTGCTGTAATAAGCCTTTAGTAAGTTTTTAGCCTTTTAGTTTACTCAGCAACTACAGCATTTCAGAACTACTGTAATAGCCTTTTTATTAGGTTTTTAGCTCTTTTACAGAAACCATAGCATTTCCGAATGCTATTAAGTATTTTCCAGATTTTAGTGTATTTCCAACAAATAATAAACTTTAATTTAAACCCTTTAAACGTTATAAAAATCATATTTTAACATTCAAAAATGTTTATTAACATACCTTTAAATATGATTTTATAAATTTATTATAAATAAATCAATTTTTCAATAATTTACTCAACAAATTCAAGTGTATAATTCCATTCCTTCACATATGCAATGTATTAACACTTACATTTTTTAAATTTCGATTTCACAAATCAAACTAAATTTCCAATTGATATTATTTAACTAAAAACTTTAATTAAACCAAATTTCACATTTCCAAGTCAAGTTGTATTTTAAAATTACACATTTAAGCATTAATTTATTTAACCATTTAAATTCATAGAAAAATAAATTATACTTTAATAAATCACTTAAATTTAAATTTAAATAAAATTATCATATTTACAATTTTCCAAATATAATTAAATTTCCATTTTATTTATGTAACTTAAATATCATTTTTAACCAAAATTCAAAATCTCCAAACTTAAGTTATATTTCAATAATCCAATTTAACCGTTCATTAATTGCATTTTTAACTCATAGAAAAATCTTAATTTCTTTATTTTAAAACATTTCAAAATCTATTTAAATCAAATTTCATAAATTTATATTTTAAATTACTTAAAAATATCCAAAACACTTTGTAAAATAATCAGGGGCCTGTATATAGTTTTCTAACCTAGGTCAAGTGATACGGATATATATCATTTCAATCCGCAGTTCAAAAAGAAAAATCAGGGTTCTATCATTTCAAATCGGCAATCCCAAATTAAAACAAAATAAATAAAAACCGTTCAGGCCAATCATTTCAGCCCATAACAATTTTTCCCTATTTTAAAATCCGTTCGGATATGTATCATTTCAACCCATAGTGAGCCTAATCTACAGGGAACTTGCAGCGTGATAAACAGATATAAATGAACAGTTAATAACGTATAACAGCAACAGAAGAGATGACATGTAATTAAACAGGGTTAACAACATATAGCACATATAATCATAGGCAGGTATGACATAATATATCATTCTACACATTCAACTTTGTCGCTTCACATTTGCATAAGTATAAATGTCAGGTGAGATTACTCACCTCTTTGTGCTGGAGATATGAATTCAAATGACACAACAGAATCTAGAACACAATGATAAGACTACGAATTTGAGTGTAGAGTGGGATCCAAGCTATAGATCTTGTGTTACAACCCAAAAAAAAACCAAACAAATTATAAATTCAATACAAACATGAATTTAAATAACTTTGAAATGAAAAACAATTTGAATGCACAACTTTTTTCCTTGCTTTCTATAATCGTTTTTCACAGCCTAGGGGTGTAATTGGCTTGGGTTTGGACATGTTTGGGCTTGGGTTGGGTCCTAGAAGTGCACGGCCACAAGGCATAAAGGTGGAGGAAATTACACTTAAGATGGTGAAGGGTTTAAGGAAAAATAGTATGGTTTTGGTTAACAAAATGGCTCGGCCTTGGAGGCACTTGTCTCGGCTAGTGGGTGTGGGGTCAGGGGCTGGAGTGGTAAGAGGAGGTCTGGACAATGTTGGTAGTGGCGGCCTAAGGTGGTGGTGGTGGTGAAAAATGAAGTGGTGAAGCAACAAGGCTAAAATTAGCATAGTTTTAAGGCATAGTTGCATATTTTGAGGAGTTTCTCAACATAGGGGTCTCAACCATGGTCAAGACCTGAGGGATAGGTGGTGATGGTGACAAGGAGGACATTAGGAGGTGGTGGCCTTGAAAATCAAGTGGTGGTCGAGCAAAAAAGTCCAAGAAAACAAGGCAAAAACCATGAAAAATGGGAAGAAAAAGAAGAAAAAAGAAGATAGCCATTACCAATTTTTTTCTCTTAGCCTGAATGATTGAGAAGTGTAATTTTTTTTGTGCGAATGAAGATTAGAAATACATGGGTAAAAAAATTACACGGCCAAAAGAGTAATTGAGGGGTTGTGGGAAAATGAAGAGTTTTGGAAACGAAAAGACTTAAGTATCTAAAAGCACTTTAAACCATTCAAATTTCCTTATTCTTAGTTCAATTAAAACAAAAAATAAAACCAGCAATTTGACTTTAAAAACCGAAACAAGGTAATATAAAATAAAAATAAGTAATAAATTCTAAAGAAAATGGAAAAAGAATTAAAGAAATTGCTTAAAATTCAAAACAGGTTTCAAAAATTACAATTAGATCATCATTGGTTTTGGAAAGATATCTACTTCATTTTAAAATATTCTAAAGCAAAATTTTAAAATAAAATAATTTTTTTTAAACATATTAAAAGTGAAATAAATAATTAAATTTGGAGAAAATAGAAAAATAATTAAAGAATTGTTTAAAATTGGAAATAGGACATGAAAATTACAAATAAAATACCACTTAGCCTTAAAGAATCTCTATTTCACTTTGAAACAAATAAAAAGTCAAATAATTAAAATAAATGAGGAACAAAATAAAGTGGGAATGAGAATAAAATAAGATCTTAAGAAAATAGAAAAATAAATAAAGAATTCCTTAAATAATTGAAGCTGGAAATTAGAAATTGTAAAAAAATACAACTGACCCTAGAAAATGTCAATTACACTTTAAAAAATGTTTTAAAACCAAAATATATACAATACATGTTATTTACCCATATAGACATAAATTAGACCATTACATGATCAAATAAAATATTATTTATATAATTTAAAAAAAAACAATTTTGTTAAATACAGCAAATTTCACACAATAGTTAAAAAGGCATAACTTTCAAATTATAAATCAGATTTCAACGAAAAGAAAAACAGTGTTCTTAAAATTTATTTATTTTTATAATAAAAGATAAAATTCAAATTTTCAAATTTTAAATTTAAAAGTCAAAGTTGGCCATATTGACCAACATACACTTTTTTTTAAAACATTCTATTTAATCATGTTTGGAATTCTAATTAAAATCAAAATCAAAGTTTATATTTCAAATAACAAAATTATCTAAATTAAATAAATAAAATAAATTAAAATCAAAACTCAATTAAAATAATTAAAAAATACAGGGTTATTACAACTCACATGTGTGAATTCAACCATAATTAATATATGAGTAATTCAATTATTAATGTTCATACGTCATCTTAGCTAGTGACATGATAGTAGTGTTTAATTCATCATTTAAAAATCTAATTGGAAAAATCCGATTTTACAAATATATGCGGTACCTTTTAGTAACGATTATTTATACACATTCTCTTCGTCAATACTGTATCACTTTAGGATGTATGGAATTTTGTTATGGTCAAAATTCCAATTTATCCACATTCAACTCGATTAGTCTTTAAATAAAGTCCCTGTTTCAATAATAACATTTATTATTAACCATATTACTTTGGCTAGGATTTTGACTTATGAGTTGACAATAATTGACTGTGATACTAACCTCATACAACCGAGGAGACGAAAAAGTTATTGAATAGTGTTTCAATCCAATGCTTCAATACTGGCCCAACAATAGTCGCTCTGTAATGTTCTGAACTTTCGACCCTCTAATGTCGACACTAATACATTCATGGTATTCATATGCTGAGCATCCAAGTGTCGAAAAGACATGAAGTTTGGGTAAATAAAAGTAAAAGAGAATAAAGTAAGAAAAGAAGAACATAACATCAGAATCTCACAAAAAAACGGTAATATATAATTTTAAAGAAACAATACGAAGGATTGCTCTGAATGCAAAAATATCAGAGTTACTAAAACTGAAGAACAATCATTGGCCTAGACAGTTATAACTACCTGTCCCCACAATGCTCGTATATATAATATAGAAATGCAATGGAAATAAAAATGCTATGAAAGGTAATCATCTAGCTCTTCTCCATTCCCTCCAAAGCGTCTATAGCTAAATCTAGAAACCTATAGGGGCAAGCTCGATCATTATAAGAAATTAGCACCAGGATCAGTCTGTAAACCAGTGTGAGAAACTAAAGAAATAAGAGCTGGCATATAATGGCACCTTTTCAAGACCATAGAAATTACCGTAGTGGTCTTTCCCTCAAATTAAACCAACCATTCATTCATTTTAACATATAGTGATATGATAGATAATGTCTAGTGTGTAGCATATAAATCATATCAAATAGCTGTTGTGTGAACGCCACCACAATAGTTGGTATATAATCAATGCCAATATGGTGCGTTCGCATATGGATTTTTCCATAGAGATCTCTTAGGTATGGCCACATCCAAAATCCATGACAAGGATCAGAAACAACATTTCGAGCATCGTATATTTATAAATAGCATAAGCTCTGAGGTAAACGTAACTGACCCACCCTCGATTTGTGGTCCAAGTCATATCAACTCCTGCTAGAAACAGTAGATGTGCATATTTATATATGAAGTTTATATACCCTTGAGGTAAGCTAAACCACCCACCATGTCCCTTCTCTGCTTTCTATCATGTTCCTGATGTCGAGGCTATGTTCAACATGTCTCACACGTGTCTTCATCATTGGAACAGAACGCGAACTCCAAAATAGATTCCATCATCTCAAACAGATCATGATTCACTACATGGATTCAAGCATCTCGAACAGATCTTAAACCTCTATATAGATTCCCTGGACAAGTCTTCTGATGAATGCTAACACCGTCCTCTCTCTTGGAATACTCCTTTAGATAGAACGTCCCACGCGATAGCATTGTTTGAAATGTTAATGCCAGCCTTCCCCTTGGACTTAAACTTAGGATAGACAATTCAACTATATAACATTCCATATCACAACCATTTCCAGAACATAGATCGCATATATGGTTCTTAAGTGATTACGGGTTTGAGTCATCTCACATAAGTACACTCTTTCCATTTACCGGACTCTTCAAAATCAATTAATGAATTCTCGGCTAACTCAATTCTGGTTCTCTCAGTAGTAAGCGAAAGCTAAAGACGTTTCTACCAATACTCCTTAGTGGGGGTTTTTATTAGTACGATATAGTAAAGCTTTTCGATAACTTCATAAGTTATATCTGGTCAAGTTCGACAATCGACTAATCAATTATCTACAGAAAATAATTGTTTATACAAATCAATATTTGTATGCTTAACCCGTTTTTGACATTCCTACTTAACTATTCCTTATCGAAGAGTGAAGCCAAGTAAGTTAGAGCACTAATTGCACCAATGCCTTGAACCTAGACGCTTCATTCTAAAACCTCACAAATAAATAAGTCTACCTCATCGGCTTTTAGTGTTAAGTATAGTATTAATGATTTCCATAAAAAAGTAAGAAATAACCACAATAACACATTTCCAACATTTTTCGTCCTACTATCCCTCGACCAAAAGGGAAACCGATAGGTTAGGGCTCAATTGCTCTGTTTCTACTCGACATCAACCTTAACTCTCACAAATAAATAAGCCTTACCTAATTGGCTTTTAGTGTGAAGCATAGTTAGTTACTTTTCAAACAAGTAATCAAATAGTTAAGCATTTAGCCACTAATTAATTCTTTCCCCTTTTCTACACATTTATATATACTTTTAGAGTACTTAAAAAATACTCATAATAAGTTTTGAACATTTATCCAAAATATTACTTCAAAATAACAAGTTTAGTAAATTCCTTAAAACTTAAAAAGAACATGCTTTTAATAAAAATCTCTTTTTTAAAAATTCCCAAATAATTCTTAATTATTTATAAAGATCTCAAACCACTTTTAAAATATTCTAATAATAGTTAGTAAACACTGGTAAAATGAATAAAGCAAAATACTTAAATTTAAATACCTTATCATACCTTTAAAGTCCAAAAATCAAGTCTAAATGGGGGTAGTTTTGCACAAGTGAAGTTTTGGCCACTTTTCAAGATGTTACTTAACTTTTTACTATTCAAGATTTTAATAGCAACAAAAATATATAAAACATTATAAATATGGCTAGAATCCCCTAAGGATGCCTCTACAAAGTTCTATACAAATCGCCAGGAACAAGGCAATTCACAACTGCATCTATAGCGACTATCGTTATAAGTACACCTTCGAATCCAAGTTCAATCTAAACTAAAGTCCATATATAATGTATGTTCTTTGTTCAAGGTCTAGTCATATGCCATACAAGTCCATTCCAAGTTCATTCATGTCCATATACATGGACCACACGTGTCGTTTACTTTCAAAGGAAGAATTCAAAACAATGTTTTAACATATGTTAACAACAGTTCAACAACTTAAACACAATCAAAAGATAACATATATTATATTTTCATTCAAAGTGAGGTGTTAACTCACCTTTAATCCATCAAACAACTAAGGTCCAAGAACCTAAGTATAAATCGAAACTTGCAACACCTTTCTTTCCATTTTCCCTTGCTTTTACCCTCCTACCCTCACTTATAGCTCACGACCTAACCATGTAGGGTGAGTGTTTCTTTTTTTCTTCAACTTTTTAGTTGATGTAAAGTGTTATAATATCCCCTAAGGCTTCACTCTAAATTTGGGTTTATTAGGATTTGATCTGCAATAAATATCTTGAGAACACAAGAGAGAAAGAAGAAGAAGCCATTGATTTCTTACTTTAAGCTTTGTGATTTTGTGGTTACAAGTCTAAGGATTGTCTCTACTTATATAGGTATAATAATAGTGTTTCGTAGGCTTGCATTCTCCCCCATACCATGCCATGGAAGCTTCACCGCCCATCACTTCTCCTTTATGCTAATTACCATTATACCCCTCTCATGATAATATCTTTTATCCTTTAGAATATTCTCTAAACTTTCAATCTATATGAAAAGGACAGTGTGTTAATTAGTTGCTAATGTGTTCTTTTGATCATTAGACAAGTGCCAAAGAGTTCGAATAGCTTATATCAATTGAAAAGCTGTTTATCGATAAACCGATTTTCGGTCACATTATCAATTTTTCTTCGAAGAATATACTTTTGTAAACAAAATTTAAAAACAAGTTTTTTGTCATTATTTATCAACTAAATGATGTCCAACACGGTTATAAAATCATATTTATACCACTTAATTGTATTCCAAAATGTTACAATATTTGAAGACGAAGTGTTCAAATTTTCGGGTTATTACATTTTTCCCCACTTAGAACATTTCATCCACAAAATTAAAACAAGAACGATAATCAAAGGAGATGGAAGAACAATATACGCACACACATACGATACTACTGAAACTATATATAAAGTAAACAGCAAACTGAATGCATACTAAGTGACTCCACTACAAGTGGTGAGCACATGACAAAAGTTGTACAATACAAAGATAAGATAGAAACCATAGTCTATAAGTGACTTTGGATAGAACTCCTTCAAACTTCCCTCTACTTCTTGGTACCACCCCAAGCATCCCCACTCCATGGCACTTCTAGTCTTAAGAAAGGAACAAACACTCAAATACTCAAATAGTATTCAGAATTACTAGCTACCAGTGCACATGGGTTGCTTAGTTTCAAACTCTCCATCGTCCAAGGAAGATAAACAATCTACTAAGCATACCTTACGCTTAACAGCCTTAGGTTCTTACTTAGACAATTATTCATGCTACCCCACAACAAATTTGAAAGTCATTTCCCAAACTCTTCGTAAGTCAACATGCATCATAGAAATGTGCTAAAGCCCATACGATGCACATGAAACATCTATACACAATAACTTATTTGATCACTTGCTCGATCACATAAATGTCACTTCCAAACTAGCATGGATCGCTTAACCTTTTTAATAAAGACTTCGACTTAGTTCCTTGATTAGAAACCTTCGTTCTCCATACATAGCTATACACTATGATAGAAAACATCAGAATCGTATTATAAATCTATACCAAGTGTTTGCAGTGAAGAACCGAGTGAAAAAAAATCCTTATTCAGACCGGTGTATACCACCTCAAAAACATGTACTCGAACACTGTATCAAGAACAATTATACGAACAAAACGATCTATGTGCAACTTACGTATTTATCCTATTGGTTTCTTTTCTATGCCAATCCTTTTAAATCACATTCATTTGTACAATTAGTATGTTAGTCAATACTATGACCATTTATGAATCATTTCATAAAAACATAACTTCAAGTTTATCTGCATTTTATAACTTAAGTTCATACTCGTATAATACTCCATTGGGTCCTAAGAGCATATACAAAACATCATTTTGTTTTACTTAACAAGTCGGTTTAACCATTTAACACTTGTTTTAATTTACTAGCTTTTCAAATTTGAGTGCTACAAAAACTCAACTTTATATATTCAAAATCACTTAGTTTGAGTTTTATAATGATTTGGGAGTTCCCGACTATCCAAAATCGCCGAAAATTCTTTTAATAAATGGAAACCACTAAAAAAACATATCATGACTTAACAAAGTTCCTATTTCTATACAAAAAGCATTAGAAGTAAACACCGGTTTTCATTAAAAAAAATTGATGATTTAACTTTTTTATATCATATCTTACTTTGGGATTTAAATCAAAATCCACCAAAACAACTTTGTAGCATCCCACACTTAGAAAGCCAAAAATGAATGTCGATGATGATGTAGTCATCGTCGAAATTATATTCAAGCGACAAAAGTGAGTTTTGTACATCTACACCATACTTTTAGTATTTAACCAAAATCATTTCAAACAGGTATCAAATACTTCATATCATAACACTAAGTATCATAATCTTAATTTTATAAACAAACTTCCCCAAATATTTATTTTCTAATAATGCTATAATTATTATTGCTAAAATCCTAATTTTATTTTTCAAAGGCACCATAATTTAAGTTCTAAAATTCTTTGTTTAAGTCCTTTTTGTTTATAAACCACATTTTATAAACTTACTCGTATAAAATCACCTTGTTATATAAATCTTTTCACATATATTTATTTTTAGAATATTGAATATCCCATCTTTCCATTTTATTATAGTAAATATCTTTTACTAAATTTCAACTTCTAACCCAACATTATCACCGAATGCCTTGTAGTCAAGCCGTGAAACATAATTCATAAGATGTTCATTTCAATGTACCATAATTAATGTTTACCCAACCCATGATATAGAAAAGTAAAACTACTCATAAACTGGTTGAGCATAAATTAACAACAAATAATAACCAACGTTCATAACATGCTGAGCATGATTATACCATCAAGGTACAAGATAGGAAACTATAACAAGCACTAACATAAAACCAAACATGAATAGGTAAACTAAATCGGATACTATACCCTTAATAACCCACTTTCCCTTCATATTTGTAGAAATGGAAGGTGCTGAAGCAAGTGCAAATACCTATGCTGTTGCCCTACCTGAAGCATCACACAATCCCAAATAAAATGGCCAGGCTGATGGCAACTATAGAAACTCTTCGATGAAAAATGCACTACGTCTCCTGCTGAAGTCTTTACCGTCAGCCATTCTCCTCCGTTCTTGTAGCTTTTAGCTAAGTGCCCCTTCTGCCCCCATCGATGGCAAATAAGGTTGGACATATATTACAACTTTTGAAATGTTCGCTTATTGTTCCTAACTGGTATAGAAGCAAGTGGCTTTGGCGCAGAAATAACAAGCTTTGGTGCCAAACTCTCGAACCTCAAACCCATATTCACAAAATTCACAGAAGACCCCAAAATGCGGTTAGTCATATGTAACGACCGGGATTTTTGACCCTCGAAAATAGACACTAATGCGTCCACTGTATTACGTGCCAAGCAATCGAATGTCAAAAAAATCGATTGTTAGGAAAAAAGAAAGGAGAAAGAAAATAAGAAGAAAACAAATAACACGGAACCTCACATTGAAACAAATAATCTAAAACATACATCAAATCAAAATAAAACTGCAATATATATATATACAAAAATAAATCAAAGTATACTAACCTATTTCAGCCTGGACATGTATAATAGCATGTTCTTTTAATTGCTGATAAATATTATCAATGAATACAGCGGAAAATAGCCGTCTATATAAATACTTCTCTGGGCCTCTAGTTCATTTCCTTAGTCTCCAAAGCATTCAAACTAATCCGTAATATGCTCGGTCTGACTCGAGCATTATAATAAAATAACATCCAAGTTACTTTGGAAAACAAGCATGGGAAAACACACCTAACCAGATTTTAATGTTATGCAAAATCTTTTGAAAATCAAGAGTATCTTCTAAGACCATGCTGCATGTAAACACAAACAGGTTTTTACCTTATGATAACCAAAACATTTTCTATAGAAAATCCATTTATATTATTATAATGTCTGGGGGTCAAAGTAAAATATGAATATAGTTGAAATGCTTGATTCTCACGTTTCAACATAGTGTGGCACAACTAAGTCCGTTCGGCGCTTATTGGGGAACAGATTCCATACAATGACAGGGCTACCGGGTTACCACCCGTCATGGTGCATCTCTAGATAAAATAACATCGAGGACCTCGCTTGGATCCCCTGCCAACATAGAACCGGCCTTCCCTTACTGGATAGTACCCAATATGATCACCCATCCGTTAATAGGCCCCGAAGCATACAAATGAGAGATAATAGCAACTCTTGATAGGGATGATAATATTCAAGTTGAGAGCGACTCACTAAGCCTTGCTGCATCTCCTCTACTTTTTTCATTCTCGGTTGATAGGGCTTGAGGCTACGTTTTAACTTTCATATGGCATTTCCCACTTGGAATGCTAATGCTGCCTTCCAAGCAACAATCTAATACTAGCATTCATCCATAAAAGTTTGTTCAAGGACTGAACGAAACACTTGAGAGCTCTGTCTTCAAAATTCCATCATCATCAAGATGTCTTCACTTCGAAACGAATTCGTCGGATCGAAGTGGTTTTCGGATAACATACTCGATCCCAGTCTCTTCAAAACAATTTTCGATAATTATCAGTAAACTCAACCCCGGTTCTTTAGAAAATAAAAAGTCAAAGATAAGATTGGAGATCACCTCCTAACCGTTAGTGGATAGTTTTCCTTATCAATGTCCTATGAGAACAAAATGAGATTTATATGCACAGTACAACATAATGCGAGATGACTGTGCCATATAACTCACGTGTTTCGCCTATATATTTTCAAAGTTACATTTTGGTCCAATTTCGATAGTCAGTTATTTAACAATCGTATAACAAACATTCAATCAGGGATTTATTTCATAGGGAAAACCAACATTGGTTAAGCATATAAGCAATAACTAGTCTCCTTTTATAAATCTTTCATAAATTAAACCATTTGTAAATAACTTGTATAAGAATACTTTTACAAAGATATATCCACCAGCTCCTAAATTTTCCATACTTAGAAAAATATCCATAAACTTAACTCAATGGTATAAGTATATTTACCAATTAAGAAAGATTCCATTTTTATTCATTTCAAAAATCATTCATAAACTCCTTATGACTCTCTAAATCATTTATAAACCATTCCATAAAACTTCACAAACTATTTATAAAACTTCTTTTATATATTTCAATCACTTATAAATCCTCTTTGTACATTTCTAAATATGCAAAATCTTTCTAAATCTCTAAACCATTTATAAAACTTCTTTTATAAATCTATAAACCCGTTTCTAGAACTCGTTTAAAAATATCTAACCATTTATAAACTCTTTAACCTTGTAAATAATCTTCCCTTAAGTCTTAAAACCATTTTGTAAACTCCTTTATAAAGTCCAAGTCTTTCACTCTATTCATAGGTCTTACAAACAATTATAAATAATTAAAAATCTTTTACTTCAAACAACGTTATATAATAATGATTATTAACAACATTATAAATAAATGAAAAATTATTAACTTTAAAACATCTTAAAATAATAACTAATAATCTTGAAATATTTTTTAAGAAATAATAATTATTAATCTTTACCATTTTTATGAATAATAATAATTTATTTCAAAACCTTATTAGTAATCCTGATTATTAATTCAAACCATAATTATTCGTGAAATAATTAACATTTCCACATTTTGGTAAATTCTTAAAAACCATATCACAATAAACAAATAACATTAAAACAATACTAATATAATTAAATAACCTTAAAATAATATTACTATAGTTAATTCACTTTAAAACAATATTAATACAATTAAACAATTTAAAACAATATTAATGTAATTAATACTTTTAAATCAATATTAATATAATTAAATACTTTAAACAATATCAATATAATTAATATTTTTTAAAAAAATTAATAAAATTAAATACTTTAAAATAATATTAAGATAATTAGTACTTAAAAACAATATTAATATAATTAAATACTTTAAAATAATATTAATATAATTAATAATTTTAAAACAATATTAATATAATTAAATAGATAATCTTTTAAACAAAATATTTTTGAAACCCAATTTCGGATTTAAAAATCATTTCCTGTCTCAAAAACCAATTCAACGCAAGTGACAATTTATAGTATTTATAAAATACTAATTTGAGGCCAGTAGCCACCCAACACTTAACCAATATTGATATTGATTTTCTATCACTACTAGGTTTTAGTTTTCGGACATATAATAATGTCGTAACCATAATGTCCATAATCAGGTTGATTTTTCAATAATCCATACAAAATAAATATTACTGAAGCAATTCAACAATAGCGAAGAATCCTGATGGATCCCTCCAACCCGTTTCCCCCTTACATCACAAACACTATATTGTTATAAAATATAAATCATGGCGGGATTCGTATATAGGGTCATCCGCTCTTACATTGGAACGTAATAGCGTCTCATCCACTCCAATAAGCTGGAATATATACTAAACAACTAATAAATACAGTAATTCATCCAAATAATCATTCAATTTTTTTTATCAACTAAATACCATACTAGTTAATAAAAAAGTAAGATTAACTCACAGAATTTTTTTTATTGCCGCCGAGGCGTTCCAGTTTGGAACTAAAATCGAACGACGTCCGATTTTAGCCTAAGTTTCAAAGTTCTCCTAATTCAACCAAACTAGTTTCACCGTGAAGCTTATGTCTATATGAGTGCAACGCAACTTGTCGCGTTCAATTCTGATCTCGTATGAAGAAGTTACAACATTAATAAGTTTTACAAATTTAAATAATATAAAATCCTTAATTACATTACAAAAAATATAATTACCCTCATTATTAAGTTTTTAAACCTGCTCAATACTCTCTTCTTCGTTCACACTAAAAGAACCCATCAGGCGCCACCTTGCCTTGCTCGCCGTCACCAGTACGGTCGTCCAACCGCCACCCCCTCTCTTTCACCACTAGCCCCAACCACGAGCTTCCAAATGCGAGTGGTTCCACCTACTAATTCGCCACCATCAGCACAAAAATCAAGATGAAAGATTTTCGTTCAACTCAAAAATTCCACCGCTATAGATTGCCTTTGGCCACCATGCTTCGTCCACGCCTAGCTCTCACCCCATACTCCTTTCACCTTCATAACCCGTCGCCCCAAAACCAACGTATTTGTCGGAATCGATGAATAAAGAAAACACCATTCAAACACAAATCACGGCTGCCACGCTATGGCATGAGGTGATCCAACCATCCATTTGCTTTGCCTTGATGTTGCGAACGACTTTCTATTTGGTGGCTTTGCCTGATATCGTCGAAGATGGCTCCAATCTATGTGAGCCTTTGGATGAGGCTATGATTTTGTTTTAAAATTAAAAAAAAAATCTCTGGTTTGGTTGTAATATATAAATGAGAGAGAGCATGATTCAAACAGAAGAAGGCATGATTAGGTATGGGATAGGGTATAGGGTAAGGTATGAGCATATATATATTTAATATACATTATTTAGATTTAAATTTTCAAGCAATAAAACGTCTGACATTCTCAAACTCCAAATGAGGTGTGTCGATAGTCTATATGTTATACTCCTATTCCAAACACAATGGTACTAGTTCCAAGCTTAATTCAATCATATATAAGAGATAGCTTTTTGAACCCAATTATTATATTAAATTCTCAAAATTAAATTTTACGCGTTTCGATCTTGCACAACCAAACAATACATCTGATCGCCATGAAAATTAACGGGGCATTACAATTCATTATAATGGATCTAATGAAATTACTTTCATCAAAATCCAAGATAGTGCGCCGAAAGGCTATCTTTATATGTTAATTAAAACAAGTTAATTTCAAAATCAGTTAAACACTCTTAAATCTAATTTAAAAGTTTTATTATCTTCATTCTTATTTAACAGAATTTAAACTAGCTTTTAAATCATTTTTATCCAACTTAAAACCGAATATTCAATTTTTTGGCATTTTCAATTATTAAATTCAATAATTAAATTATCCAATAAATGACTATTTTTGAAATTCAAGTTATTTAACTTATAAAACAAACTTTTCAATATTTAAAATCAATTAAATATTCCAATTTCAAATGACTAAAATTCTGGATCATTACACTCTTCCCCACTTAAAAGGAATTTTGTCCTCGAAATTATCAAGGTAAGAAAAATTCCCAAACCATTAACTTTTAAAAATTAGTTAGTTGAAATAGATTGCCAAATCCTTTAAAGCCTTTAACTTTTCCCAAAAAATCCACTCGTTGAAACCTTGTTATTACTTTTGCTACGTTTCCAAATTCATTCATAGATTCCAACTAATATTATCCATTAAATCATTTCAGGTTATAACCCAAAATCAAATTTTAGTCACCATAAGTTTCTTCAAAAATTTCTTAAATTTTTTATAAAGCCTTAAATTTACAGAAAATTTCGCCAGTGTCTCCTTTGTGCGGCTCGATCGAAATAACTATAATTCGCTACTACAGGCCAAAAACAGCAAATGAAAACAAAAGCCAAGTCGCTCAATCATAAAACCATCAAATTAAAACAACAATATAAGCATGTATCTTCTTGTTGGGCAAGCCAATTCTACTTATAAAATCAAAAGCATCAAACTAGCTCTTGCTTCTATATACCTGCATCTTATTTACCTGTGCCATCCAGTCATATAATTCATAACCATATTATTTTGTATTTTCCATTTCCAATATTTTTTTACTAAAACCCGTACGCTGTACATATATCATCCAAATGCAAATCTCAATCTGATAGCTCGTTCGATCGTACAATTTCACTTCCAAACTAGTGTCGTTCACCCAACCATCCTAGTGCAGACTAAGACTAGTTCCTTGATTAGAAATCACCTTTCTTCTTGCATAGCCATATACTATGATAGAGAATTCTAAAGTCAAAAAAAATCCACACCTAGTGTTCGCTGTCAAGAATCGAGTGAAAAATCCTTGTTCGGACCGATGTAAATCATCTCAAAATTATGTACTCGAATCTAGACCAAACCTATGCGAATAAAATAATATACGTACAACTTACATATTTATTTCAATGGATTTCTTATCTATCTCGGATTCTTTTGTTCACATTCATGTCATTTACATTCAATTATTGACAATCATAATTCACATTGCTTTATTTACATTCATTATTTGCTTACTATATTCCTTTCAATACTAATCTCACTTAAAAACCATTCCATCTACTTTTTATGTTTAACAAACTTTTACTCCATATTAAATTCATTTACGACTTATTTAATAAATTTTTTCATGTTTATAAACATTTCATTCAACTCTTCTCATGCTTATTTCCACTTCACAACTTAAGTCCATATCTATTTCTAACCAAATTCAATGTCATTTAACTCAACTCATCTTCCAATTTCAATATTCAATTTTATCAACCATATTCCAAAACCATATTCAACTTACTGATTTATTTAATCATTTCATTCATTAATTCCTTTCAATCACTATCAAATTTATTTCCAAAAATTATTTTATTTAACTTAACTTAGGCTTTATTTATTTTTAAAATTAATTTTATTTAACTTAACATAAGTTAAATTCCACCTTATAGTTCAATTTCAATATGTACTTTTCTTAACATTTACATTCAATAATTTAAAACTTTTTTTACTTTCATTTTCTTAATATTTTGTAAGTTATAAAACTTACTTTCTCATATTTTCATAAAACACTTTAGTGCAAATTCCCAGAGTTTAAACACCTTATTCTTATTTCAAACCATTTTCAAATATTATAATTGATTCTTTGTAATTCAAATCATAATTTTGAATTTTTAAAATCAAAACTAGTTTTACCAAAACTAAAAAAACCAATGGTAGCAATTCCTGTCTTGGAAACCCAACATGAACGTCGATGATGCTATAGTCATCACCGAAATTATTTTCCAGCCAACGGAGTGAGTTCATTGCTTTCTAACCTCTTTTAAATTCCATTTTAAAAATATATTACTTCAAAAATATTTTCCAAATAATATTATATATATTTTCCAAAACTTTGAAAAGCAATTTCCAAAACCAACGAAACTTAAATTCCCAAATTCCTAGCTTTAAAAACCTTTCTAATTATAAACCGCTTTATTAACCATATTTATATAATTTCACTTTGGTTATATAAAACTATTTTCTTAATTATTTATCTTGTTTGTATTATAATAAAAATAACTTCTATTTAATCACAAACAACAAACAACAAATGATAATGGTATAACATTATCATTTCCTAACAACCAAGCATAACATATATACAATAATAATTTCTAAAAATTATTCCTTTATATACGAAAATAATCAAGGTAAATTATTTCATTTACACAATTTGAAAGCAATACCATGTCGAATTGTTCTGTTCAAGTGTTTAGAGATCCCTATCAATAACGTTAATCACTTGTACAACAAATCCATCAACACAATATAAAACATTTTTATATCACTAACAAATACGTGCTCATATTTATATAGAAATATACATACACTTAAACTCATTCTAGGGTGCTACTGACCCTATCTCTAATGCGTACGCTACAAAGACAAGGTTCTCTCTTAACCTTCAGCTCTGATACTAAATTTAATGATCGGGATTTTTGACCCTCGAAAATCGACACTAATACGTCTATTATATTTAGTGCCGAGCAATCGAATGCCAGAAAATCCGATTTTTAGGGAAAAAGAAAGAAGGAAGAAGATAAGAAGAAAACTTAACAACACAAAATCTTATAGTGGAATGAATCATCTATAATATACGTCAAATCTTTACACAAAAAATGCAATATCCATATATACGGAAATCAATTAGAGTATACTAACCTACTTCAGCCTGGACAGTTATAACAACTTGTCCTTACGATTGCTGATAAATACCATCAATGAAAAAAATGAAAAATAACCATCTATGTGAATACGTTTTTGGGCCTCCAACTCGTCTCCTGAAGCTCCTAAGCATCGAAATTAATATGTAATATGCTTGATCTGACCCAAGCATTGTAATAAAATAACACCCAGGTCAGTTTGGAATACCAGTGTGAGAAAACACACCTAACCGGATTTCAAAGTTATAGAAAACCTTTTGAAAATCAAGAGTATCTCGTAAGACCATGTTGCACATAAACACAGACGGGTTTTTACCTTACGATAACCAAAGCATTTTCTATAGAAAATCCATTTATATTATAATAATGTCTAGGAGGACATAGCTGAAATGCTTGCATCTCATATTTCAGCATAGTTGGGCACAACTAAGTCCGTACTTTGGTTATTGAAGAATGGATTCCATACAATGACTGCGCTATCAAGGTACTGCCCGTCACGGTGCATCTTTAGATAAAATAACATCGAGGACCTTGCCTGGATTCCTTCCAACACAGAACCGGCCTACCCCTTACTAGATAGTACTGAATATGATCACTCTTTCGTTAATGGGCCCTAAAGCATGCAGATGAGGGACAATAGTGACTCTAGATAGGGATGATCGTACCCTACCTTGGAGCGACCCACTTAGCCCAGCTGCATCTCCCCTATTTTAGTCATTTCCCGGTTGATGAGGCCTGGGGCTAGGTTTTACCTTTTATATAGTACTTCCCACACGGAATGCAAATACTGCCTTTCGAACAACAATGCAATATCAGCATTCGTTCGTAAAAGTTCATTCTGGGACTGAACGAAACAATTGAGAGCTCCTTCTCTAAAATTCTATCATCTTCAAGATGCCTTCACTCTGAAATGCATTCGTTGGATCGAAGTGGTTTTCGGATAACATACCTGATCCCCGTCTTTTTGAAACAACATTCGATAATTCCCGATAAGCTCAACTCCGGTTCTTTAGGAAATAAACAGTAAAAAATAAGGTCGTAGATCACCTCCTAACCGTTAGTGGAACAATTTCCTTATCATTGTCCTAAAAGAATGAAACGAGATTTATACGCACAGTACAATATCATCGGAGACGATTGTGCCATATAACTCACGAGTTTCTCCTAGATATTTCCAAAGTTATGTTTTGGTCCAATTTCGATAGTTAGTTATTTAACTATCGAATAACAAACATTCAATCAGCGATTTATTTTGGTTAGGCACATCAGCACTCACTAACCTCCTTTTACAAATCTTTCATAAATAAAACCATTTGTAAGTAACTTATTTAAGAATACTTTTACAAATATATATCCACCAATTCCTATATTTTCAATACTTGTAAAATATCCATATACTTATGTCAACGGTATAAGTATATTTACACACTGAGAAATATACCATTTTTATTCAATTTAAAAATCATTCATAAACTCCTTATGATTCTCTAAGTCATTTATAAACGATTTCATAAAACTTCTCAAACCATTTATAAAACTTCTTTTCTACATTTCAGCCACTTACAAATCCTCTTTGTACATTTCTAAAACTAATTTGTAAATCCTTTATAAATCTCTAAATCATTTATGAAGCTTCTTTTATAAATCTATAAACCAGTTTCTAAAATTCATTTATTTTGTTCTAACCATTTATAATCTCTTTATCCCTATAAAAATTCTACCCTTAAGTTTTCAAACCATTTTATAAAATCCTTTATAAAATCTAAGTCTTTCACTCTATTCATGGGTCTCGAAAACAATTATAAATACTTAAAAATCTTTTACTTCAAAATACCATAATGTAATAATGGTTATTAACAATAAACATTACAAATAAATAAAATTTGTTAATTTTAAAACATCTTGAAAATAATAATTAGTAATTTAAAAATATTTTTTAAGAAACAATAGTAATTATTCTTTATCATATTTATAAATTATAATAATTTATTTTTAAAACCTTATTAATAATCCTCATTATTAATTTCAAACCATAATTATTCTTTAGATAATTAACCTTTTCACATTTTGACAATTTCTTTAAACTATATTACTATAAATAAATAATGTCAAAACAATACTAATATAATTAATTAACCACAAAATAATATTACTTTAAATAATTAACTTCAAAACATTATTAATATAATTAAATACTTTAATACAATTTTAATATAATTAATACTATTAAAATAATATTAATATAATTAAATACTTTAAAATAATATTAATATAATTAATACTTTTAAAACAATATTAATATAATTAATTATATGCTCTTTAAAACGAAATATTTTTGAAACCCAATTTCAAATTTAAAAATCGTTTCCTGTCTCAAAAACCAATTCCAACCCAAACGACAATTTGTAGTATTTTTGAAATACTAATTTTAGGCCAGTCGCCACCTAACACTTAGCCAATATCGATATTGTTTTTCTACCAGTAGCAGGTTTTAGTTTTCAGATATATAACAATGTTATTAATGTCCATAATCAGTTTCATTTTTCAATAATCCATATAAAAGAAATATTATTGAAGCAATTCAAAAACAGCAAGGAATCCCGTTGGATCCCTCTAACCTGTTTCCCTCCGCATCACAAACGTTATATAATCACTAAATATAAATCAACTGCTTCGAGGCGGTATTCGCATACAAAGGGTCATCCCCTCTTACATGGGAGCGTAATTGGGTCTCATCCACTCTAATAGGTAGGAATATATCCAAACCAACCAATAAATTTAGTAATTCATCCAAATAATCATTCAATCGTTTTATATCAACTATATATCATACTAATTAACCAAAAAATGAGATTAACTCATAGAAATTTCTGTTGCCGTCGAGGCGTTTTGGTTTGGAACTAAAATCAAGCGACGTGTGATTTTAGCCCGAATTTGAAAGTGTTCATAATTTGACCAAAAAAGTTCCATCGAAAAGCTAGCGTCTATGTGAGCGCAATGCAAATCGTCGCGTTCGATTCCGATCTCGTGTGAAGAAGTTATAACATTACTAAGTTTTACAAATTTAAATAATATAAAATCCTTAATTACATCACACAAAAAATATAATTAACCTTATTGTTAAACTTTTAAACCTACCTTATACTCTCTTCCTCATTCGCACTACAAGAACTCATCAAGCGCCACCTTGCCTTGCTCGTCGTTGCCACTACGTTCGTCCAGCCGCTACTCCTTCTCTTCCACCACTAGCCCCTACCACAAGCTTCCAAACGCGAGTGGTCCCACCTCATAATTCACCATCATTAGCATGGAAATCGAGATGAACAATTTTAGTTCAACTCGAAAACACCGCTGCTATAGATCGCCTTTGGCCACCATACTTCCGCCGCGCCTAGCTCTCACTCCCATGCTCCTTTCACCTTCACAACCCATCACCCCAAAACAAATGTATTCGCTGGAATAGACAAACAAAGAAAACACCATTCAACCATAGGTGATCCAACCGTCCATTTTCTTCGCCTTGATGTTGGTGACTTTGCTTGATATGGTCAAAAATGGCTCTGATCTATGTGTTCCTTTGGATGATTCTATGAATTTGCTTAAAATTAGAAGAAATAATTCTCTGGTTTGGTTGCAATTTATAAATGAGAGAGAACATGGTTCAAACAGTAAAATGCATGGCTAGGTATGTGATAGGGTATGGGGGTAAGGTATGGGCATATATAAATACACACATTATATATATAATTTCAATTTTCAAGCTATAAAATTTCCGAAATTCTCGAACTCCAAACGATGTGCGCCACAAGGCATTCTATATATCATCCCCCTATTCCGAACACAATGGATCTAGTTTCATGGCCTAATTCGATCATATGCAGAAGATTGCTTTTTGAAGCTAATTATTATATTAAATTCACAATATTAAATTCTATGCATTCGATCTTACATGAGCGAACAATACATCTGATCGCCATGAAATTTGACAGCATGCTATAATTCATTATTAGGAATCAAATGAAACTAGTTTCATCGAAATCTAAGATAGTCCCCCATAGGGCTATTTTTATATCTTAATTAAAAGGAGCTAGTTTTAAAATCTGTTAAATCGCTCTTAAATCTAATTTAAAAGTTGTAACAACTCGAATTTTACTACTTTGATTAGTGAATATTTAACTAATTTTAAATATTCAATATATAGATTTTATAATGAAAATTAACTCGTTTTAATCAATTAATAATGATCGTAGAATCGATTTCAAATTTTTTTTACCAAATTAAATAAATTCGTAGAAAAATAGAAAATGTGATTGAAGAACGTTTTTCGAAATTTTGACCTTTCGAAACCGGAAAGTTTTTGGGAATGTTGCTTGTCTTTATGCACCATATATACATATATATAAGAGTTAATTAACTAAATAATAATAGACTTAGAAATAAATTATCCTATATTATTCTGGATTAGTAGACGATATATAGTTTTAAAAATAATAAACACTTTGCATAAATAAATAAATAAATAAATAAATAAATATATATATATATATATATTAAGTATTGTCACATCTTAGATTTGTAATCATTAACTATAATTATCTCTTGTCACATCTTAGTAAATTAATAATTAAACTAATAATATATCTATATATAAGAAAGTGATGTGACCAAACATAATAATTAAATATAATAAGAAAGTGATATGACTAAACATAATTATATATATAAAAGAGTGATGTGTTAAACATAAATATATATATATATACACACATATTTATATATTGTAAAATATTTGTGATGTGACTTGACAAGGTGATTAGGTGTGATATATTGCATATAAATATCCCATATGTTTCTCCATTTTTCCACCTCTTTCCACCAAACTTTTCCTCCTCATTCCAAACTTAATTGGAGTTTTTCTTTTTTAAATCCATGTGAAATTTTAATGGCTACAATACTCTAGTGATAATTTTTTCAAATTTCTATCATAGTTATGTCGAAATTTCCAAATTTTGCAAAGCAACTTTTCACCTAGAATTTCAAGTTTGAAAATTACCCTTCTTCTTTTGATGATAAATCCTTAAGAAAAATCAAAAATGAGTGATTCTTTATTGAAATAATATAGAAAAGAAACTCCAATAACTTTCTCTATGAGTCCTTTTTGAAATTCCGTGAGTAGGCTTCCCACAAATTAGTTGCAAAATGACCTATTTTCGGGTTTATTACTGAGAATGTTTATCCGAAGTCGCTCCACCTTACCAGAACAAGTCTCGCTTCCTCTTCCCTTTATGCCCGAGCCTAACTAGTGCATTCAAGCTTCATGTCTCCATCTTGTTGCTTAGGAATTGAAGTGCTATGTCATACTCTAATTTAGCCAGACTTTGGATAGCTTTCGTTGAGTAAATTCCTAATCTTTTAGAAAGAACTTTCCTTTATATGTTATCTTGATCCTTAGCTATATGTATGCTATATATATGTTGGATCTTGGCATGTTTGAAATGCGACGATAAGTATTAATGTATAGGCTAGTGATAGCACTCGAATGGATGTGTTATTGCAAAGTTAGTAATTATATATATGTTGGTATATGTATACAATTTTTTGTATGAATGTGATGTGTGAATAAAAAGGGTTGATAATGAACTTGACTATAGTCATGATGGGTTGAAAATAAAGTTGAAACTTTGTATGCAGTCGCGACGAATTTGAGGTCGGATTTGAAATCAAAGTCATTTCAAGAGTTTAAAATTTAGAGTTTGCTTAAAGTTTGCGCAATTAGTTTTATAGTGCGAAAATTTACTAAGGTATGTTTGATGTTTCAATCATGAAATAGTATGGTTTAAGTAAAGTGGCTTCGCTCATATCTAGCGACCCTGACTCGACCTTCGAAAATCGACATTGAATACGACACTCGTATTCAAATGCCGTAGATCCAAACGTCGAATCTGGTTCGTTGGAGCTTATAACACAATAAGTACAACACAGCAGAAGAAATGAAATATATCAATATACAACATTGATACAATATCCCGATACAATGATGATACAATGAATATCAATATACATCAGAGATATGATACAGGACAAAAACAGCGGAAATAAAAAGATAACACCAGCAGTGGAACAATATCTCCAATATGGTCTTCAAGAAAGAACTCCAGTATCGGTAATCTCCATCTCCAAGGCACCAATCCAGAAATAGCTCGAACTCCCAATAACGATGCACAAAGATAAGCAGCTCGATCCGAATGCGATTGCAAAATCCTAAGGCAGAAAGCTATCGAATCTACACCTACTATTGATTATCTGAAAAACCCAACACTAGACTGCCCGTGTGGGAAAATTGTGGCATCCAGAGTTTAGGAAGGGAACAATAAAATCCACGTCAGTCGTGGGACTGGTTTGAGCAAACAAGAACATCTTATCTCATAAAACAATCAACAAAAGAATTTAAACAAATCCTCAATGCTTTTTGGAAAATGAAACTACCATAAGGCCTCCCGCCACACGCACAATGCAAACGTAGAATTGGAGGAGATTTCTCTCTATGATAGTCAAATATTCTTGATACGAGAAAATTTCACGGAAATTATTACAAGTGCATAGTGTAGAAAAACCATTCGAAAGTATAATATTAATCCTAGCCAGCATACGACCAGTATCGTATGCCCACTATAGCTACATCTAAACAGTGGGGCGCCACCACAAGTAAATGGCAGGTTATACAACTTAAACCGTACAAGACGTGTATTGAAGATTGGATTTCCAACAAATGGTTAGGCTAAGGAACTTCGTGCTGCCACATGGGTACGCCTCTGGCGGGACGTCCCAAGAATCTAACCGGATCTCTGCCAACACAAGGCCGGGTTACCTCTATAACTAGGTAACTACTAATCGAGCATGCCATCCCCCGGTCATTTGGGACCTTTATCCTAGGTACCTCTAATCCAACAACCACAAAGAAATCACAAAGTAATAGATCCGCAATATCCACATGAGTGAAGTATCTGGGCTCCATACCATGATACCACTCTTTTCTAGAAGGGAATGACACACCCTAAAGGGAGCGACCCTCATAACCTTGCCGCATCTTTCCTGTTTCGACCATTTCTGGGGTGTGAGGTCCTGATGCAGTCTCCTCCACAAAGCTACGATTTATACAAAAGCCATGATTTGATCAAAAAATAATACAGAGCAGCACTCAACATGCCACACTACCAAATTGAGAGTATATCACTGATAAATATCAACTACATAACCTCTGAGCTCGTCCGTCTCAGAGAAGGGTGTTAAGCTAAGAGAATAAACTATCCGCCACCAAGAAGAAATGTATTTGATAGAGATCAGTTTAATATCTCAAAGTGTAGTGTCAGACATACAACCATACAAGTCTGTTCCTGGTTCGAACAGAACTGAAGGAACTTCCGAAGAAGCCCTTGCAAATCCAGGTATCCACAATCCCGATCGGACTTCCCATCATTTTGGGAATCTCTATACCGTAGCTACTCGGTGCAGAGACAATCGATAGGTTATCCTAACGTTCTCGCAATTACCCGGTCTTCAACACCGGTCTCCAAATGCAATCCATAACGTCGTATCACTATTCAGAATGGGTTATATGACACAAGGTCCTCTCCCGGCTAAACCGAATAGTGAGCGCAATATTTAAAAACATATGGATATGGGATTTCAGTTAAGTCACAACTTTTAAAATCCAAAACCTTTCTTTCAAATGGTTTAAACAAATTACCATTTCAAATCCGTTAACAAAAGGATTCGTTTCACAAAGATCCATTCATAGATTTTCAAAACAATTTCCATTTCAATTTGGATTAACTCAATTAAATCTTCAAATTAAAGATTTAACTTATAGTTTTCAAACCCATTTCCAAAGATTTATTCATAACTTGGAAAACTATTTTCATTATAAACTTGAAATCCTTGTAACACAAATTGGACGTTCATTTCTTATGTGAAAGCTTTTATTATTTGAAAACAAATAGTTTTCGTTTCGGCAAAATCCGATTTCATTTATACAAGTTAAAATCTTTGGGTTAAATTAAAATTCCCAAAAACATCACTTTTAAAATGGTTTAAAAACCCATATAAGCACATTTATAAGTTGAATAACCTTTTTAAAGCATAGTTTCCAAATCATAGAATTCGTTTTCAAATATTGAATCCAAATTTAAATTAAATTATTTAAATTTCAAAACTCAATCAAGTTATTCAAAAAACTTATATTTTTGAAATTCATTTTCAAAAGTTTTCAATTCTAATCCCAAAACTATTTTGGATTTAAAAAATCAATCTTTAAAAGTTTTTTAAAATCTGTGACTTAACCCATTTCCACGTGCAATCCATATTTATGTGTGTATAAGTGTGGTCCAGGGGTTTTACACAACAAAAGTGCCACATCATCAATCAGCACAGATTCAAATACAGCAATATATATTTGATAAGCGGTATAAAATGTAACGCTTATATTTGATAAGTGGTATAAACCATAACGCTTATCTTTTATTCACAGATCACAGGTATATATCACGGATAATAAATTACATAAAACACAGCTCAAATCAAACAGAACATATCAGGGTATCAAACAATTCAATCATTCAATAGTTACCAAACATCCATAAGTAAGATCAGCTAATTGTCTGATTAATTCAAATCAGATTAATTACTTGTGTATTACTAATCCTGGTTAATTGACATTCATCATAGATTATTTCAATTAATTATCCTTTAGTAATAAATTAATTAAACACCTTCTATTATAATTAATCAATCTTTAATCACTAATTTATTCTTAATTAATTATCCTTAATTAATTAATCCTCAATTAATAATCATTCTTCATTAATTAATTAAAATTTAAATTAATTAATTATCCTTAAATTAATTACCTTGATTAACCACCATTTAATTAATTACCATTTAGTTAATTATCCTTTATTATTTCACTAAGGAATTAGATTTTATTTGATTACACAAAGTAATTATCTTCTATTTAATTATACGAGGTAATTATCTTTAATTTACTTTCATAAATAAATTTATCCTTTAATTAATTACCCTTTATTAATTCTAAATTAGTTGCATTAAGTAATTAACCCTTAATTTCTTTATTGGTTTTCTTTAATCATTAATCAATTAGTTTTAATTAAGAAATTATCTTTAAGAAATTAATTACCTTTAATTATTTTGATTAATTTAATTTTCATTAATTAATT
This sequence comes from Allium cepa, assembly GCA_030765085.1. Lineage (NCBI taxonomy): Eukaryota > Viridiplantae > Streptophyta > Magnoliopsida > Asparagales > Amaryllidaceae > Allium > Allium cepa. The sequence goes on from CM060940.1 coordinate 184,587,912, forward strand.
ACACTAATTAATTAACCCTTAATTATAAATTAATCAACCTTTAATTTAAATTAATTATTGATTAATCACTTGATTAATCCACTTTTAATCATTAATTAATTACCTTTAATTAAGTAATTATCTTTAAGTAATTAATTACCCTTCAATTAATTAAGTAAATATCTTTTAATTATAACTTACGAGCCTTTAATTAATTAACCTTAATTAATCTTTAATTAAGTAATTATTCTTAATTATGATTATCCTTTAATCACCTTCACTATTCAGTTCTTCCTTAATCACTTTCATCAGTTAATCGTTGCTAAATTATTTAAAATTTCATCAATTAAAAGATAGCCCTTTATCTTTATTATTATTATTTTTTTCTTATCGTTTGATTCTTATTTTATAATCCTTTGGAAATTGACCGTCATAAGTATATTTATCAACTTAAGATCTTTAAGTTAGATTAAAGATTATAAATCCATCTCGTTCCCTCAATCATCCACTTAGTTTCAAAAATTAAGTTTATAAACTTCAAACCCAAAAGTTATACAATTTAACTAAATAAATTTGTAAAAAATTATTTTTAACCCTTCAAGTAATTTCAATTTAAACAAACATTGATTAAGTCAGGAAAGAAAGGTGTTTTAGTAAATTATCTGCAAATTTGAAAACTTGGTTCATTTTGAAACCTCCTTATTTTGAACCCTTTTCAATCTTAATCATTCTAGCATGTTTTTAAACTTGGCTAAACAAAACTGTCTGAGACTATATTTTTCACAAATTTTGAAATTGATTGTAATAGATTAAACTTCAAATTTAAGAATCATGTTAAACATGTTAAGTAACCAAGCTATCTATGGATTTCCCTGAAACCAACTTCGGGTTGAACCCTGTTTTCTTTTGCTTCGAGTTATTCATAAAACCCTTCGAGTTCGTTCCTGTGCTTCTTCGAGCTAACATCTTCTTCCCCAAATTTCACAACCACCCAGGCGCGAATGCATACGCGTGCACGTGCACCATACTTCTGGTCACCTTTGATTGCCACTGAGGCCACCCACACATCGACCTTGACCTCCTCTACCAATCCCGACCACCCATCTTCGGTGACCACATCGAAAATAAAATTTTGCAACTCGACCCCCTTCCTGGATTTGAACCACCATTAGGAAAACGCTTCGCCACACCACGTCAAGCCACCAGCGTCCCCGAATCACGGACTACAGCTTCAACACATCACCATGCCCCAATCCCCCTCGGTGCGATCAACCAGATTGCCACGTCGATGATGAAAAATTCTCGTGAACAACAGCGAACCCAACATACTCGAAAAACCCTAAATCAACGTCAAACTACCACTCTGGCATTTTATAAAATTCGCTAGTATTTTTCCACGATTCTACAACATCCAAGCCACCTCCACCATAAATCTTGACTACTAACTCCATGCCGATAATCAGATTTTTATAAAAATGTCAAATTTTTTCAACTTGTGATTTCTCTTCGAATAACAACTTTAAAATCCTGATTTTATCATTAAAAATCATTTTTTTCCTACCACAAATCATATTATGAAATCCAAATTCGAAAACTCGTACATTGATTTTCAACTTACATATGATTTCTACTATAGTCACTTGTTCTCCGAATAATTCCAAAATATTTTCATTTGACACTATTTAAAAAATAACATTGTATTGTTGTAGTTACTTTCCTTTCAAGGATTAAAGCTAAACAAGGTTTGAGAAAAGGGATTTTGATTTTTCTTCTTCTTTAAACTTGTCTGAAGCCTGTTGCCTATAAACAGAAACACACAGATATGTGTACCCCTATATATATATGCAACATTCAAGCATATTCATCAGCTAGGCAACACTTCAAATCATATTCAAACATTAATCACAAACATCAGAACAAAAAAAAATAGAGGTAAGTAAGTTTGCTCACCCGGAGTTGTAGTAGAGAGGAACAGAGAAAAGGAACTTGTTTTGAATATGGAATTGATTTTGAACTGTTGCATGCCTTAATTTCAGGTTGCAGTGATGATTTCATTTTAGGATTTTGCTTAATCTTTGTACAACATTCATCCATACATATATACAAGCATGCAAACATGTTTCACAATATTAATTCAAGCACACATTGAAAAGATAACACAGATCAAATTTCTGAGGGAAGAGGTTCACTCATAGTAAAATGAAAACAGAGCTTGGAAGAAAGAATTCTGGAAAACATTTCAATCTGTTTTCTTTGATTTTTTTTCTTTCTTCAGTTTAATTGCTTTGAATTTCCAGGTTCAAAGCTTTTGCATTGATCTTCATTTTTTTAATTTCCAGGTTGATTTTCCAGATTGAAATTTGATTCTCCTTTTTGGTTTTTGAAACTGAGTTTCAATCTGAAACTTGACAGTCTGACGTTGTCACCCAGGTCTGATTCAAGTTGAAGATTGTATTTGATTTTGCTTTTTTTTTGAAATTTCAGTTTTCTTTCTGTTTTTTTTTCTTTTGAACTGAAGTATTGATTTTGTGAAGTATGAAGATGTAGAGAAAGGTTCCATTTAGATCTGAAAATGAATAGCCAGTTTTTTTCTTTCTTTAAATTTTTAAAATAATTTGTTTTCCACTTGTATCTTTGCATGTTACTTATTTAACACTTGTTAATTTCCTTATTACATGATTTACAAGTGTTCAAAACAATACAAATTGTGTTTTAGACCTTGCTTTATCCTAATGTTATGAAACATTTTTTTTAAACCCCTTATTTGAATTATTTATATTTTGTGTTTCAAACATTATTTTATTTCAATTTATAAAACATTTTATATCTATTTTATGCTTATATCTCCAAAAAAAATGTGCGTTATAAATCTTTTATTAAATATTGTTTCAAGTCATTATACATACATTTCAATTATTTTTACTTGCATTTTCATTCATACCTTTTTTATCATTTATTTTTGTACAACTTTTTAAAAAGAAAAGAATTATTTAAATATTTTGATTTAATATTAACAAATATCACATTTATTTATATAAGAGGATTAAATCCTAAAAATAAATCTTTTGAAATTTATTACATCTCCAAATATTAATATAATTAAAAAATTTAAAAACAAACTGTCATTAACTTATTATTAATCTTAAGGCTTTTAATCTCTATTTTATTTTTAATACATTTATTTTTCATAAATCCAATATTTATTCGCAAGATACTAATGCTTAAATTAAAAATTAAATTTCTATTTATAATCAAAAATTATTTATTTATTCTAAAAATCTGTCATTAATTCACAATTTATTTTCAAAAATTGATTTAGTTGCCAAATTAAACTTGGTAAATTTTCAGGAATGTTACAGATTCCTCCCTTAAAAAATTTCGTCCCCGAAATTTGCCAGGGAGACGAGAAGGAATAGATGATAGGTAAAGAAATGATTGATCAAATCAGATCGAAATATTTATTCTACATTCGATTTATGAAATCAGAATATCAACAGTATGAGAACAAACTCACACAACATTACACAAGATATTTGGGTCCACCGATCTACGAATATGCAAGGGAATTGATTAGTTAGAAGCGCAACTAACCGTTCATAGAATATATCGGATCCTAGAGAATAGATAAATGGAACTAGTCTTCCATAATTCTCAAACACTAGGTATGGATTCCAAACTTAAGTCGGAACACCTTAATTTATATAACTTGTCCCTCTTCGGACTTTGATATACTCAAGAAATTACAATAGAATTTCAAATCTGGCTTTAACCGATATCGTTTTATTGATACAATTAAAATTTAGCTTTATATTTTAGTTAATTTATTTCAATTTAAAATTTCCAATTTACTTAATTTAAAATTTAAAATTCATTAGAGTTTAAAACGAAAAGCTGATAAGAAACCGATAAACATACGAAGTAAGAATTTTCTACAATGATTCGTAGGGCCACTATCACACCGAAACTTCTTTCTAGTGCTGTCACAAAGTCATGAAAGAATTTGGGATCGAATCAAAGGAGATTGATAGAGAAATATATTTCCGTTGTTGCAGGGTATTGACCATTTGTAGTTGTACTCTCCTGTCCCCTATCTCGTCCTCTTCTTGCACTCATACTTGCTATTAGTGAATAGTAAGAGAATTTATTGAGGCATTCGAACGGATACCTTAGGGATATACTCATTCTAGGGTATACTTCACCCTATCTCTAATGAGTTACTTAATGTGTTATACTCCTGAGCTAAAATTTTAACCTTCATCTCCGATACCAATTCTAACGACCCTAACTCGACCTTCAAAAATCGGCACCGAATACGACACTTGTATTCAAGTGCCGTAGATCCAAACGTCGAATCTGGTTCGCCGGAGCTTATAACACAATAAGTACAACACAACGGAAGAAATGAAATATATCAATATACAACATTAATACAATATCCAGATACAATGATGATACAATGAATATCAATATACATCAGAGATATGATACAAGACAAAAACAACGGAAAGAAAAAGATAACACCAGCAGCGGAACAATATCTCCAGTATGGTATTCAAGAAAGAACCCCGGTATCGGTAATCTTCATCTCCAAGGCACAAATCCAGAAATAGCCAGAACTCCCAATAACGATGCACAAAGATAGGCAGCTCGATCCGAATGCGATTGCCAAATCCTAAGGCTGAAAGCTATCGAATCTACACCTACTATTGATTATCTGAAAAACCCAACTCTAGACTGCCCGTGCGGGAAAATTATGGGCACCCAGAGTTTAGGAAGGGAACAACAAACATCAAGTCAGTTGTGGGACTGGTACGAGAAAAGAAGAACAGCTTATCTCATAAAACAAACAACAAAATAATTTAAACAAATCCGCAATGCTTTTGGAAAATGAAACTACCATAAGGCCTCCACTTCACACACAATGCAAACGCAGAATTAGAGGAGATTTCTCCTTATGATAGTCAAATATGCTGGATATGATAAAATTTCTTTAATATTATTACTAGTGCATAGTATATAAAAAACCATTCGGAAGTATAATACTAATCCTAGCCAGCATACGACCAGTATCGTATGCCTACTATAGCTACCATCTAAACAGTGGGGCGCCACCATAAGTAAATGGCAGGTTATACAAATAAAACCGTACAAGGCGCGTGTTGAAGATTGGATTTCCAACAAATGGTCAGGCTAAGGAACTTCCTACTCCCACATGGGTACGCCTCTGGCGGGACGTCTCAAGAATCTAACCGGATCTCTGCCAACACAAGGCCGGGTTACCTCTGTAACTAGGTAACTACAACTCAAGCATGCCATCCCCCCGTCCTTTGGGACGTTTATCCGAGGTACCTCTAATCCAACAACCACAAAGCAATCACAAAGTAATAGATCTGCAGTATCCACATAAGTGAAGTATCAGGGCTCTATACCATGATACCACAGTGTAACGACCCGCAAAATTCGATAATTAAAATGAGTTAAATTTATAAGATTTTTAATTAAATTTAGAAAGAAAAAAATCTTATGATTTAAACTGGGGCGAATGTTAGGAGTTAGATGTAGCAATTGTAATTAAAATTAACAATTTAAAGTAAAATTTGGAATTACTTGAAATAATGTATATTGTCATACGTGGTAAAAGATTTGATATAGGAAACAAATGGGAATGTTGAATTAGTGAATTATTAATAAAAAATTTAACTAGAATGGAATTCATTAATATAATAATGAATAGTTTAATTTGTTACATTTGGTTATAGAATAGAAAATGAGTAAATTAAAGTAACTGTTGAATAAACCAATGCAATAATATATTGCTTAATAGCAACTGAGTGTAATTTAAGGAAATAAAGTTATGGAAAGTTGATAAATTGCAAATTTAGTGCAATCCTAATTTATTGAAACAAATTGTAAGGTTTAATTGATTGGAATTAGTAAATTGGGAAAACGAATTCAAAGTTTTATGTACTGAGGAAGTAATACGTATAAATTGAAGATTTATACAATCAATGTTTGAAAAGAAATTTTAATGTTTGTGGTTGAAAATAGACGTTACCTCAATGATTTTTAAAAAGGTAACGGAAATGTGAGCGAAAATTTAATAAAACCAATGAAAATTCAAGATTAATGATTTATGAACTTGCATAAAATTCCAATTATACAAATTAATCTAAATGTATGTTTGACTATAAATTATCAACAAGTAAATAAATGGATTGAGAATATAAATCATAATTTATGTATATATTTGGCAAAGGTATATTAAAAGGAAATATGATAGTAAATAACAGAGGAGTTAGAAATTTGAATAAAGTCAATAATTAATGAATTGAATGAAAGGCCAATAAATGAAAATAAATGGAAACTTTGATTTATGAATAATAAAAGCTTATTAATGTGACTAGAAGTTAGCGTAACGATTTTGTATGTTACCTATTCGGGTAGAGTGTTAATTTACAATTGGGAAACAGTTACAGCAACTATAAATTAATATTACGTTAATGCTTATTAAGGTAATAGTTGTAAATAATGTTAAGGTTATTTGTATTTGACAATTTGTTTTATTATAAGGAATGAGAACAAAATTTATCAAAATATTGGAAAACATTTACATTTAGATGAAATTAGTTGTCTTATTTATGTGGGTGAGAACTGTAATTAAAAAGTGGAAAGGTAATAAGCGACGATAATGCATATTTATTTCATAAGTTAATATAAAAGAATGAAACCTATATAATGAATTAATTGAGTTTCTATTTTAACAAATGTATATATTCGACAACTTCAATATATTTGGGAATAATAGTTAATACAAAGTGAAGTTGGAAATTTGAATATATTGATGGAATGAAATGTGAGGCAGGGGTTAACTGCATTACTTAGTAATAATAGACTCAATTAAAAGGTTGGAATTAAATCTAATCGGTTTAATTGGGATATATAAAAATTAATTGGATTCAATTTACAATGAAATAAATACTATAATTGGTGAATTAGCATAAGATTTATGTAATAGTTTTGAATGCAATATTTAATCCTTCTATTTGACAGGAATGAATGAGATAATAATTAATTTATTTAACTAAATGGAATTTTGGAAAATTAATTTAAAATTTTGAATATAATAAAATTTAGGTTAACATTGGGATTGATGGATTAATCAACTCAAATCTGACATTTTAATTTTGGTAAATTTGTGTAATTGATTAAGAAAAATAAAGGTGATAAAAATTGTTGATTTTGGAAGTGAAATTAAAAATTGGATTTAATTTATTGTTTTTTAATTTATTTAATTAACTAAAAAATAACCATTTTGGCCACTGACTCGGATTTTGATGAAACCAGTTTCATCGGATCCGTAACGGCGAATTATTGTAGGATTTCAAGTTTCGTAGCGATCGGACTTGTCGTTTGATCGTACGGACTTGAAACGCCTTGAAATCGATAAATTGAAATCAATTTAAAAATATTGGTTTTAGCATACATACGATGGAATTTGAACTTGAAACTTGTTCCATCGTGTTTAAAATATTTTAAAATATCTATTTTGATATATGGGTCGACCCAATTTCGTTCCGGAGTCGAAACGGGCTTTTTGGGCCACTTTGGAGTTAGCATGTATATCGAACCGATCCATCTATTCTAATTTCTGACCTACCTATATAAACCCGGTTATAGACCGTAGCCTACCTCTATTCTCATTTGTCTGTACATCCTTTTCAACTCTCTCCTCCTCAATGGAAGACAAACAAATTCTAGATCCAATTCTAAATCAAATTCAAAGCTAAAAATTTCAACCCCTCAGAAAAATTTGAAAAAAATATATGTTGAAGCTTTCGACTAGCGTAATTCACTGGTGGTGTTCTTTTTCGATTCAGTTTATTATTTGACCAGAAATTCAAGGTGAACCCCGGCCGTTCATATGCCACAATATCGATCCAACGGTAGATCTGCAGCCGATCGACGATCGGGTTGTGCTGCACTGTAGAGGTCGAGGAGGGGCTTTGATCTATGCCGTTCATTCGAGTCATAGGTGTCGAGGTTGGCCTTTCTTAGCCACAAAATATAGGCAGCGGCGGTCGATATACAGGGTGCCAGAGGTGGCCGAGCTCAGCCTAGGGGGTCGGCGTGGAGGCGGTTGTTCGATGGTGGTGCCTGATTGCGTTGGAGTTGGACGAGGATGCGGCAAAAATTCGGATTAAGGTTCCAGGATGGTGGCGGCTACCTTCAGTTTGAACGAGAGGGCTGCTACGCATTTTTCTTTTTGCACATGCATTGGGTAACGTGGCCCTATCCTTTATTTAGTTTGTTTTATTTCAATTTAAATTCGTATAACTTCTAATTTCACTAACTATTTCATACGAGGTCGAATTTACGTGCGGTTTCTTGCGCTAGGTTCATATTGAAATTCCGAACTTTTTGGCGCTGGTTTGGACGAATTCTGAGACTGGACAAATTTTTGAATTTAAATTGGATTTAAATTCAATTTAAATTCGAAAGGTGAGTGTTTTTACCCACTCACAACTTCTAAGATTTCTTATGTCTATTAAATTTATTTATGATGTGATTTGAAATTTATTTATAGCTGTTTGGCAGAGATTTAATCATCATCTCAGTTAAATTGCATTTATTTGAATTAATTTTGGTATCAAATCTATTATTGCATATAAACCACCAGTTAAATTTTAGTTAAATTTATTATTGCATAAAAAGTGCCAGTTAAATTTTAGTAAAATTTATTATTGCGTATAAACTACGAGTTAAATTTTATTTAAATATATTATTGCATATAAACTGCCTGTTAAATCTTATTTAAATTTATTATTGGACATAAACTGCTAGTTAAATTATTATTTAATTTATTTTGCATAATAAACTGCTAGTAAATGCCTGTTATTTACTACCTGTTATATATTGATGTATTGTTTGAATTGGATGATGATTGTGATAAATGGATGTATGATTTTATAATGGGTGAATGGATGTTTATTTGTATCATCATAAATTGCAAGTTCTTATGCATTTTATTGCATTCGGGATTGCGATTTGAAATGATATATAACCGTAAAATTTTATTTTTAAATTGTGGATTGAAATGATAAATATCCGTATCACTTGACCATAGGATAGAAAATTATATACAGACACCGCGGCATATATATGTAAAAATATTTTAAAGTGATTTCTATGGTTTTGTAAAGATATATATATGGTTTATGGGATATTTATTTGGTTATTGATAAAGGCTATTTTATATATAGTTAAATTCTGGTTTTTAAGCCATGTATAAAATTAATTTGAAGTATAAAAGAGGTTAATAATCAAGTTTGATTTTTTTTGAGATCAAATATGATTATGCATTTATTTAAATTTAATTTCTGGAGTTTAAATGACTTAAATGAGAATAAGGTTGGAAGATGAATACTAAATTAATTTGGAATCTAATAAAAATTAAATTTTAAAGGATATGATTTTTATAACTTGATTTTGTGTTGAGTTATTTAAATGAATATCAGGTAGATAGAAATGAATATATCGAGTTAAATAAATTGAAAGAATATCAAGTTATGTGAAGTTAAAGGTTTTACTTAAATTATATTGAATTCATTAAGTAAACATTTCAAATCTAAATAATAGTAATTGAATTTGATATATATGGAATTATCAAAGAAATTGTTGTGAAATGGTGGAATATTTAAAGCTTTGAAACATAAGAATTGAAATGGTTTATTTAGAAGTTTAAATCGGTATTTGGAATTGATTTGTGAAATTAAAAGAAGCTATTTTATTTTATAAGGTAATTTAATATTTAACCATTTAAGAGGTGCAAGTTTGTTTCAAAGTTATGATTTTCAAGGTATTATAATTTGGAAGTATTATATTCAAGATTTTTGATTTCTAAATGTTATACCTTGAAAGCACTATGATTTTTGGAAAGGGTATACTTGATATTAAAATGATATTATATTGATTTGGGTCTAAATGATATCAATTTTTGATTTGGGTTTTAAACAAAAATGATATCATATTTATATAGTTTTGAAATGGATATTATTCTGATTTTAAAGTATAAACTATTTTGAAAGGGCCGCAGTGCTATAATAACGATTGGTTGTTGAAGAGTCCGGGATCGGAAGTTTTCATACTCTCCGCCAACTTTGAAAACCACTTTAACAATCGTGTATGCGGTGGAGATTCCAAAATGAAGTAGGATGGTGGCGGCGTTTCCTTTGAGGTAAATATGTGGACCCAACTCCCGTGAGTTGGCATAATGTGGCTAAAACAGGAGCGATTGACAGGTTAATTAAGGTACCACCTTTGATCGGACGCATCCCTTCGATATTATACTTTGACCTTTGGATTGATTTGGTGGCCACTTTTGATTTTTTTGATTTGGGGGTGTTGTTCGAGGTGGGCGGTAGTGGCAGCTACGCGTTACCACCAACCCGGAAGCGTAATTGGTATATCTACCCTGACATTGACTAGTTGTGTCGTGTCACCTACCGTGCCTTGTACGAGTTTGGTTTTCTCCCGTAGCCCATGGAGTATTTAGGGTAGTCTCCCAATCTGGAGATGCGCTGATACTGGATGGACTACTAGGACTATTACTGTGTTAAGGGGAATATTGGGTCACTCCTTAACACAATTTAAAAGTAAGTTTATTTTACAATTAGACACTATTATAATAGCGAAGTATTACTATATAGTAAATAGTTTAACGGATCCTTAGGAGATGTAAATCCCGAGCATCTCTTGCGTTACTGCACTCATATTTACTTCTGTTGATTTACTTACATAAGATCTTTTAGTTCTGACTCGAGTGTTTTGTCTTTTCGATTCGCTCGGGTCAGTCCGAGCGTTTTAGGATTTGAAGATTTTAGCTCTGAAGGAAGAAAACGACGATTAGTAGTACTATTATCTAGTATATTATTTCACTACACTATTGTATTCCGCTGCATTATTGATATTCTATGGTATGTATAACTCTGATATATATTGTACAAGTAAAATTAAATATTTTGTAAACAGCTTCAAGAACTGTATATTTGATTATTATATTTTATCCTTACGCTGTGAGATTCTGTTTTGTTTTATTTCTTTCTTGTTTTTCTTTTTTTCCCATAACATCTGCACTCCCGTATGGTTTGAATTGGCACGTGGGTCGATTTAAAGCGTGCGAAAAGAAGGGATGTTGCATCTGGTATCAGAGCTTTGGTTTAGCGATAAACCTTAGCTTTGTGGGGTCTGACTCTTTATTAGTTGGTTAGTAATACCCTATGGGAGTCGTTGAGTGTATATATGAGAGAGCGTACTTATTAGTGTTATAAAAAGTTTTAATATTCTGTTAATCTGCTCCGTTTTGTATTTATAAACTCTGGTTGGTGCATGGGACGCTGTGACATCAATAGGGGTTTCTAAACAATTAATAGGACAGACCGACATAATATTTGTTTTTATATAGGTGAATGAAATAATTTTGCCTAGTATATTTTCTATATATAAAATAAATTTTCATAAACGATATATATATTTGGTTAAATTATATTGGTTGTCAAGTAATAAAATTTGTAAATAATAGTTGAAATGAGATTGAAATTAAGATAAATGAAATTGGATATTTAGAACTTAAGTTCCGGGGTTTTGAAAATTTCTTTTAAATAATTTTGGAATATAATAATAATATTATTAGAAGTATTTTCTGATATACGTATTTCAATATAATTTGAAAGAAATGTTTTAAAAAGAAATTTTGTAAAGAAATAAGTTCTGTACTCCCCTCTCTGTCGCTGGAAAATAATTTCGTTGAGGAGTGCACGCATCATCGACATTCATTTTCGAGTTTCGAAGTGGGAAGGCCACTGTAGTAGTTTACTGCAGATTTATTTTGACAACCTAATATAAATTTTTAATTGTTTTAAATATAATTAGAAATATAAGTTGTAAGTATAAACCTTCATCTGTTATTTTAAATTAATTTGAAATTTAAACCCGGTATTTAATTCTAAGGTTTCCATTAATTAATAATTTCAATTATTGTAGTGAATTGGAACGTAGGAAATTAATAATTAAAACCTCTAAAGGAATATGAGATTGAATGCTAAGTTACAAATTAAATAAAAAGAAAATTTAAATTTGTAACTTATAAAACAAAGGATACTATTATTGAACATTTAATGAATGAAAAGAATTGAGAAAACTTGTATAACTTTCAGTTACATTCTTAAAAACATATATATAACTTACAAAAAGATTAAAAAGTTGAAATGTTTAATAAGAAGTTGTAATAGAATATTATACAAGTAAAAATTTGAAATAATGAAAGTGTTCAATGAATTTCTTTAGTAAATAAGAAATTTGTGTTATTGGGGTTATGAACTTGAAATGTACCACAATAAAAATATGGTAGAAAGTAAGTAATTATAAACTTAAGTAGATAAGTAGAAGTTACTTCTAAATAAAATAAGAATAAAAGATGAATACTGAAAATGATAATAAACTTAAGTAAACGGTTGAAGCTATTATAAATAAAATAAGTAGAAAAGATCAATGCATTAAATATATGATTATAGATTAAAGTAACGCAGTGAGATGCTAAGTAAACGAAATTGAGAAATGAATGCATGAAATGCAAATAAATAAATAAATGAAACTGTAGTAAATAAATGAAAATAAAAAGGGTAAACCATTATATAAATGAAAAGGAATCAAACAACTAATGTATGAAATGAAATTATAACAAGTAAATTTGATTTGTTGTGGAAATTGTTGTTTGTTTTGGTTTATAGTTGTATGGGTAAGGATACTTTAAATTTGTTTAAATGAATGAATAATTTATTTAGCTTCACCTAAGACTGTTGAGTGAAAGGTACACTTAGTAGTTTATTTTCATTTTATACAATTTAAAGTTTTGAACCCGAACAACTACCTATTTTGTTTGATATGGATGAAAGATTGATTTGTATGGATTCTATGTGATAGTTGTATGCCTTGTTGCAAGTGATTGTTGATTTTATTGAATTGTTTGTTTGTAGTTGAAATAACCTTAAATATTTCATTTTATATGATTGTTAACCTTTTTGGATTATATAAGTGAAATACAGGTTATGGAAGCAATTGCTACTGCATTTGGTTTCATAATATATGCATAATTTGCCCGACAAATTGGTACGTTCTCGGATTACGGTTTATAGCGTTATTATATATTTTCCTGTGTTGGAATATTATATTTTGGATAATATATGTTATATATTGTTATATTTGATATTATATTTTTTTCCGAGCCTCCCCGTACAAAGGAGACTCTGTCGAAATTTTCCGTAAATTTTGGACTTAGAAAATTTTTGAAAATATTTTTCAAACTTTATTAATTTAAGTACAAAAGGATTTAATGGTTATAAATAGGTATATTTTATTTAAAATTAATTAATTTTGTAAATTTATTTGTTTATAATTTTATTATTTTAAATAAGATATATTGATTTCTTAATTCTTCTTTTCCATATTTTTAATTTTCGGGCACGAAAAGTTTTGAGTAGGGGAGAGTGTAACGACCCATAAATTTTGATAATTAAAATGAGTTAAATTTATAAGATTTTTAATTTAATTTAGAAAGAAAAAATTCTTATGATTTAAACTGGGGCGAATGTTACGAGTTAGATGTAGCAATTGTAATTAAAATTAACAATTGAAAATAAAATTTGCAATTACTCGAAATAATGTATATTGTCATACTTGGTAAAAGGTTTGATATAGGAAACAAATGGGAATGTTGAATTAGTGAATTATTAATAAAATTTTTAACTAGAATGGAATTCATTAATGCAATAATGAATAGTCTAATTTGTTACATTTGGTTATAAAATAGGAAATGAGTAAAATTAAAGTAACTGTTGAATAAACCAATGCAATACTATATCGCTTAGTAGCAATTGAGAGTAATTTAAGGAAATAAAGTTATGCCAAGTTGATAATTTGCAAATTTAGCGCAATCCTAATTTATTGAAACAAATTGTAAGGTTTAATTGATTGGAATTAGTAAATCGGGAAAACGAATTCAAAGTTATATGTACTGATGAAGTAATACGTAAAAATTAAAGATTTATACAATCAATGTTTAAAAAGAAATTTTAATGATCGTGGTTGAAAATAGACGTTACCTCAATGATTATTAAAAAGGTGACGGAAGTGTGAATGAAAATTTAATAAAAACAATGAAAATTTAATATTAATGATTTGTGAACTTGCATAAATTCCAATTATAGAAAATAATCTAAATGTATGTTTGACTATATATTGTACACAATTAAACAAATGGATTGAGAGTTTAAATCATAATTTATGTATATATATGGCAAAGGTGTATTAAATGGAAATATGATAGTAAATAACAGAGGAGTTAGAAATTTGAATAAAGTCAATAATTAATGAATTGAATGAAGGCCAATAAATGAAAATAAATGGTTTGTGAATAATAAAAGCTTGTTAATGTGACTAGAAGTTAGCGTAACGATTTTGTATGTTACCTATTTGGGTAGAATGTTAATATACAATTGGGAAACAATTACAAAAATTATAAATTAATATTATTTTAGTGCTAATTAAGGTAATAGTTGTATATAATGTCAAGGTTATTCATATTTGACAATTTGTTATATTATAAGGAATGGGAATAAAATTTATCAAAATATTGGAAAACAATTACATTTAGATGAAATTAATTGTCTCGTTTATGTGGGTGAGAACTGTAATTGAAAAGTGGAATGGTAATAAGCGACGGTAATGCATATTTATTTCATAAGTCAATATCAAAGAATGAAACCTATTTAATGAATTAATTGAGTTTCTAATTTTAACAAATGTATATATTTTTCAACTTCAATATATTTGGGAATAATATACAAAGGGAAGTTGGAAATTTGAATATATTGATGGAATGAAATGTGAGGCACGTGTTAACTGCATTACTTAGTAATAATAGACTAAATTAAAAGGTTGGAATTAATTCTAACCGGTTTAACTGGGATATATAAAAATTAATTGGATTCAATTTATAATGAAATAAATACTATAATTGGTGAATTAGCATAAGATTTATGTAATAGTTTAGAATCCAATATTTAATCCATCTATTTGACAGGAATGAATGAGATAATAATTAATTTATTTAATTAAATGGAATTTTTGGAAATTTAATTTAAAATTTTGAATATAATAATATTTAGGTTAACATTGGAATTGATGGATTAATCAACTCAAATCAGACATTTAAATTTGGGTAAATTTGTGTAATTTATTAAGAAAAATAAAGGTGATAAAAATTGTCGATTTTAGAAGGGAAATTAAGGATTAAATTTAGTTTATTGATTTTTAATTTATTTAATTAACTAAAAAATAGCCATTTTGACCACTGACTTGGATTTCGACGGAAGCAATTACATCAGATCCGTAACGGTTAATTATTGTAGGATTTCAAGTTTCGTTGCGATCGGACTTGTCGTTTGATCGTACGGACTCGAAACGCCTTGAAATTGATAAATTGAAATCAATTGAAATTAATTTGAAAAATATTGATTTTAGCACAACTTCTTCATACGATGGAATTTGAACTTGAAACTTGTTCCATCGTGTTTAAAATATTTAAAATATCTATTTTGATATATGGGTTGACCCAATTTCGTTCCACAGTCGAAACGGGCTTTTTGGGCCACTTTGGAGTTAGCACGTATATCTAACCCGATCCATCTATTCTAATTTCTGACCTACCTCTATACCTAGCCTGCCTCTATTCTCATTTGTCAATACGTATATCTCAACGCTCTCCTCCTCAATGGCAGACAAACAAATTCAGGATCCAATTCCAAATGAAATCCAAAGCTAAAAATTTCAACCCCTTGGAAAAATTTGAAAAAAATATATGTTGAAGCTCTCGACTAGCGTAATTCACTAGTGGTGTTCATTTTTCAATTCAGTTTATTTTTTGACCAAAAATTCAAGGTGAACCCCGATCGTTCATATGGTACAATATCGATCCAACGGTAGAACTGCAGCCGATCGACGATCGGGTTGTGCTGCACTGTAGAGGTCGAGGAGGGGCTTCGATCTGTGTCGTTCATTCTAGTCATAGTTGTCGAGGTTGGCCGTGCTTGGACATAAAATATAGGCGGCGGCGGTCGATAAACTGGGTGCCGGAGGTGGCCGCGCTCAGCCTAGGGGGTCGGCGTGGAGGGGGTTGTTTGATGGTGGTGCCTGCTTGCGTTGGAATTGGACGAGGATGCGGCAAAAATTAGGCTTAGGGTTTCAGGATGGTGGCGGCTACCTTCAGTTCGAACGAGAGGGATGCTGCGCGTTTTTCTTTTTTGCATGTGCATTGGGTGACGTGGCCCTATCCTTTATTTAGTTTGTTTTATTTCAATTTAAATTCGCATAACTTCTAATTTCAATAACTATTTCATACGAGGTCGAATTTACGCACGGTTTCTTGCGCTAGGTTCGTATTGAAATTCCGGACTTTTTGGCGCTAGTTTGGACGAATTCTGAGACTGGGCAAATTTTTGAATTTAAATTGGATTTAAATTCAATTTAAATTCAAAAGGTGAGTGTTTTTACCCACTCACAACTTCTAAGATTTCTTATGTTTGTTAAATTTATTTATGATGTGATTTGAAATTTATTTATAGCTTTTAGGCATAGATTTAATCATCGTTTCATTTAAATTGCATTAGTTTGAATTAATGTTGGTATCAAATTTATTATTGCATATAAACTGCCAGTAAAATTTTAGTTAAATTTATTGTAGCATATAAAATGCCAGTTAAATTTTAGTAAAATTTAATATTGCATATAAACTGCCAGTTAAATTATTATTTAATTTATTTTGCATAATAAACTGCTAGTAAATGCCTGTTATTTATTACCTGTTATATATTTATGTATTGTTTGAATTGGATAACTATTGTGATAAATGGATGTATGATTTTATGATTGGTGAATAGTTGTTTATTTATATCATCATAAATTGCAAGTTGTTATGCATTTTATTGCATTCGAGATTGCAGTTTAAAATGATGTATAACCGTAAAATTTTATTTTTAAATTTCCGATTAAAATGATAAATATCCGTATAGCTTGACCATAGGATAGAAAATTTTATACACACACCGCGGTATATATATAAAAAAATGTTTTAAAGTGATTTCTACGGTTTTGTAAAGATATATATATGGTTTATGGGATATTGATTTGGTTATCGATAAAGGTTATTTTATATATAGTTAAATTCTGGTTTTAAGCTATGAATAAAATTAATTTGAAGTATAAAAGAGGTTAATAATCAAGTTTGATTTTTTTTTTGAGATCAATTATGATTAAGCATTTATCTAAATTTAATTTCTGGAGTTTAAATGACTTAAATGAGAATAAGGTTGGAAGATGAATATTAAGTTAATTTGGAATCTAATAAAAATAAGAATTTTAAAGGATATGATTTTTATAACTTGATTTTGTGTTGAGTGATTTAAATGAATATCAGGTTGATTTAAATGAATATATCAAGTTAAATAAATTGAAAGAATATCCAGTTATGTGAAGTTAAAGGTTTTACTTAAATTATATTGAATTCATTAAGTAAACATTTCAAATCTAAATAATAGTAATTGAATTTGATATATATGGAATTATCAAAGAATTTGTTATGAAATGGTGGAGTATTTAAAGCTTTGAAACATAAGAATTGAGATAGATTGTTTGGAAGTGTAAATCGGTTTTTTGAATTGATTTGTGAAATTAAAAGAAGCCATTTTATTTTATAAGGTAATTTAATATTTAACCATTTAAGTGGTGGAAGTTTGTTTCAAAGTTATGATTTTCAAGTTATTATAATTTGGAAGGATTATATTCAAGAGTTTTGATTTCTAAATGTTATACTTTAAAAGCACTATGATTTTTGGAAAGGGTGTATTCCAAATTAAAATGATATTATATTGATTTGGGTCTAAATGATATCTAATTTAATTTGGGTTTTAAACGAAAATGATATCATATTTATATAGTTTTGAAATGGATATCATATTCTGGTTTTAAAGTATAAACTACTTTGAAAGGACCGCGGTGCTATAATAACGTTGGTTGTTGAAGAGTCCGGGATCGGAAGTTGTCATGCTCTCTGCCAACTCCGAAAACCACTTTAACAACTATGTACGTGGTGGAGATTCCAGAACGAAGTAGGATGGTGGCGGCGTTTCCATTGAGGTAAATACGTAGACCCAACTCTCGTGAGTTGGCATGAGGTGGCTTAAACAGGAGCGATTGACGGGTTAATTGAGGTAGCACCTTTGATCGGACGCATCCCTTCGATATTATACTTTGACCTTTGGATTGATTCGGTGCCCAATTTTGATTTCTTTGATTTGGGGGTGTTATTCGATGTGGTCGGTAGTAGCAGCTACGCATTACCGCCGACCCAGAAGCGTAATTGGTATATCTACCCTGGCATTGCCTAGTTGTGCCGTGTCACCTAACATAGCGCGTCTTGTACGAGTTTGGTTTTCTCCCGTAGCCCATGGAGTATTTAGGGTAGTCTCCCGATCTGGAGATGCGCTGATACTGGATGGACTACTGGGACTATTACTGTGTTAAGGGGAATATTGGGCCACTCCTTAACGCTATTTAAAAGTAAGTTTATTTTACAATTAGACACTATTACAATAGCGTAATATTACTATAACGTAAATAGTTTAACGGATCCTTAGGAGATGTAAATCCCAAGCATCTCTTGAGTTACTGCACTCATATTAACTTCTATTTATTTAACTTACATAAGATCTTTTAGTTCTAATTCGAGTGTTTTGTCTTTTCAATTCGCTCGGGTCAGTCCGAGCGTTTCAAGATTTGAATATTTTAGCTCTGAAGGAAGAAGGCGACGGTTAGTAGTACTATTATCTACTATATTATTCCACTACACTATTATATTCCGCTGCACTATTGATATTCTATGGTATGTATAACTCTGATATATATTGTATAAGTAAAATTAAATATTTTGTAAATAGCTTCAAGAACTGTATATTCGATTATTATATTTTATACTTCCGCTGTGAGATTCTGTTTTGTTTTATTTCTTTCTCGTTTTTCCTTTTTTCGCCATAGCAATCCGCCCTTCCGTATGGTTTGAATTAGCACGTGTGTCGATTTAAAGCATGCGAAAAGGCGGGATGTTATAGAATGACACACCCTAAAGGGAGCGACCCTCATAACCTTGCCGCATCTTTCCTGTTTCGACCATTTCTGGGGTGTGAGGTCCTGATGCAGTCTCGTCCACAAAGCTACGCTTTATACAAAATCCTTGCTTTGATCAACAAATGATACACAGCAGTACTCAGCATGCCACACTACCAAATTGGGATTATATCACTGATAAATATCAACTACATAACCTCTGAGCTCGTACGTCTCAGAGAAGGGTGTTAAGATAAGAGAATAAATTCTCCGCCACCAAGCAGAAATGTATTTGATAGAGATCAGTCTAATATCTCAAAGTGTTGTGTCAGACATACAACCATACAAGTCTATTTCGGGTTCGAACAGAATCGAAGGCACTTCCAAGAAGCCTTTGTAAATCCGGGTATCCACAATCCTGATCGGACTTCCCATCACTTAGGGAATCTCTATACCGTAGCTACTCGGTGCAGAGACAATCGATAGGTTATCCTAACGTTCTCGTAATTACCTGGTCTTCAACACCGGTCTTCAAATGCAATCCATAATGTCGTCACACTATTCAGAATGGGTTATATGACACATGGTCCTCTCCCGGCTAAACCGAATAGTGAGCGCAATATTTAAAAACATATGAATATGGGATTTCAGTCGAGTCACGACTTTTAAAATCCAAAAACTTTCTTTCAAATGTTTTAAACAAATTACCATATCAAATCCTTTAACAAACGGATTTGTTTCACAAAGATCCATTCATAGATTTTCAAAACAATTTCCATTTCAATTTGGATTAACTCAATTAAATCTTTAAATTAAAGATTTAACTTATAGTTTTCAAACCCATTTCCAAAGATTTATTCATAACTTGGAAAACTATTTTCATTTTAAACTTGAAATCCTTTTAACATAAATTGGACGCTCATTTCTTATGTGAAAGCTTTTATTATTTGAAAACAAATAATTTTCGTTTCGGCAAAATCCAATTTCATTTATACAAGTTAAAATCTTTGGGTTAAATTAAAATTCCCAAAAACAACACTTTTAAAATGGTTTAAAACCCCATATTAACACATTTATAAGTTGAATAACCTTTTTAAACATAGTTTCCAAATCATAGAATTCATTTTCAAATATTGAATTCAAATTTAATTAAGTTATTTAAATTTCAAAACTCAATCAAGTTATTCAAAATAATTTTTATTTTTTAAATTCATTTTCAAAAGTTTTCAATTCTAATTCCAAAACTATTTTGGATTCAAAAATTCAATCTTTAAAACTATTTTAAAATCTGTGACTTAACCTATTTCCACGTGCAATCCATATTTGTGTGTGTATAAGTGTGGTCCAGGAGTTTTACACAATAAAAGTGCCATATCATCAATCAGCACAGATTCAAATACAGCAATATATATTTGATAAGTGGTATAAACTATAACGCTTATATTTGATAAGCATTATAAACCATAACACTTACCTTTTATTCACCGATCACAGGTATATATCACAGATAATAAATTACATCAAACACAATTCAAATCAAAACAGAACATATCAGGGTATCAAACAATTCAACCATTCAATAGAATCCAAACATCCATAAGTAAGACTAGTTAATTGTCTGATTAATTCAAATCAGATGAATTACTTGTGTATTACTAATCCTGGTTAATTGACATTCATCACAGATTATTTCAATTAATTATCATTTGATAATAAATTAATTAACCTCCTTCTATTATTAATTAATCAATCTTTAATCTTTAATTTATTCTTAATTAATTACCCTTAATTAATTAATCCTCAATTAATTATCATTCTTCATTAATTAATTAAACTTTAAATTAATTAATTATCCTTAAATTAATTACCTTAATGAATCACCATTTAATTAACTACCATTTAGTTAATTATCCTTTATTTATTTCACTAAGGAATTAGCTTTTATTTGATTACACAAAGTAATTATCTTCTATTTAATTATACAAGGTAATTATCTTTAATTTACATCCATAAATAAATTTATCCTTTAATTAATTACCCTTTATTAGTTCTAAATTAGTTGCATTAAGTAGTTAATCCTTAATCTCTTGATTGATTTTCTTTAATTATTAATTAATTACTTTTAATTAAGAAAATAACTTTGAACAATTAATTACCTTTAATTGTTTTCTTTAATTTAATTTTCATTAATTAATTACGCTAATTAATTAACCCTTAATTATAAATTAATCAACCTTTAATTATTAATAATTAACCTTCAATAATTAAATTATTCTTGACTAATTACCTTGATTAAGTTAGTCGCTTTAATTAATTATCCATAAATTAATTATTGTTTAATCACTTGATTAATCCACTTTTAATCATTAATTAATTACCTTTAATTAAGTAATTATCTTTAACTAATTAACTACCCTTCAATTAATTAAGTAAATATCTTTTAATTATAAATTAGTGACCCTTTAATTAATCAACCTTAATTAATCTTTAATTAAGTAATTATTCTTAATTATGATTATCCTTTAATCACCTTCATTAGTCAGTTCTTCCTTAATCACTTTCATTAGTTAATCATTTTTAAATTGTTTAAAATTTCATCAATTAAAAGATAGCCATTTATCTTTATTATTATTATTTTTCTTATCGTTTGATTCTTATTTAATAATCCTTTGGAAAAAGACCGTCATCAATATATTTATCAACTTAAGATCTTTAAGTTAGATTAAAGATTATAAAACTATCTCATTCCCTCAATTATCCACTTAGTTTCAAAAATTAAGTTTATAAACTTCAAACCCAAAAGTTATATAATTTAACTTAATGAATTTGAAACAAATTATTTTTAACCCTTCAAGTAATTTCAATTTAAACAAACATTGATTAAGTTAGGAAAGAAAGGTGTTTTAATAACCTATTTGCAAATTTGAAAACTTGGTTCATTTTGAAACCTCCTTATTTCAAACCCTTTTCAATCTTGATCATTCTAGCATGTTTTTAAACTTGGCTAAATAAAACTGTCTGAGACTATATTTTTCTCAAAATTTTAAACTGATTGTAATAGATTAAACTTCACATTTAAAAATCCTGATAAACATGTTAAGTAACCCGAGCCATCTCTGGATTTCCCTGAAACCAACTTCGGGTTGAACCCTGTTTTCTTTTGCTTCGAGTTATTCGTAAAACCCTTCGAGTTCGTCCAAGTGCTTCTTCGAGCTAACATCTTCTTCCCCGAATTTCACAACCACCCAGGCACAAATGCATATCCGTGCGCGTGCACCATATTTCTGATCGCCTTCGATTGCTGTCGAGGCCACCCACACATCACCTTTGACCTCCTCTACCAATCCTGACCACCCATCTCCGGTGACCACATCGAAAATAGAATTTTGCAACTCGACCGCCTTCCTGGATTTGAACCACCATTAGGAAAGTGCTTCGCCACACCACGTCAAGCCACCAGCATCCCCGAATCACTGACTACGGCTTCAACACATCACCACGCCCCAATTCCCCTCGGTACGATCAACTAGATTGCCACGTCGATGACGAGAAATTCTCGTGTACAACAGCGAACCCAACATACCTAAAAAAACCTAAATCAACGTCAAACTACCACTATGGCATCTTATAAAATTCGCAAGTATTTTTCCACGATTCTACAACATCCAAGCCACCTCCACCATAAATCTTGACTACTAACTCCTTGCCGATCATCAGGTTTTTATAAAAATGTCAAATTTGTTTAGCTTATGATTTCTCTTCGAATAACAACTTTAAAATCTTGATTTTATCATTAAAAATCATTTTTTCCTATCACAAATCATATCATGAAATCCAAATTCGAAAACTCGAACATTGATTTTCAACTTACATATGATTTCTACGGTAGTCACTTGTTCTCTGAATAATTCCTAAATATTTTCATTTGACACTATTTTTAAAGATAACATTGTATTATTGTAGTTAATTTCCTTTCAAGGATTAAAGCTAAACAAGGTTTGGGAAAAGGGATTTTGATTTTTTTTCTTTAAACAGGTTTGAAGCTTGTTGCCTATAAATAGAAACACACAGATATGTGTACCCCTACATATATATGCAACATTCAAGCATATTCATCAGCTATGCAACACTTCGAATTATATTCAAACATTAATTACAAATATCATAACAGAACAAAAATAGAGGTAAGTGATTTGCTCACCTGGAGTTGCGGTAGAGAGGAACATAGAAAAGGAACTTGTTTTGAATTTGGAATTGATTTTGAACTTGTTGCATGCCTTAATTTCAGGTTGCAGTGATGATTTCATTTTAGGATTTTCTTGATCTCTGTACAATAGTCATCCATACATATATACGAGCATGCAAACACATTTCACAATATTAATTCAAGCACACATTGAAAAGATAACACAGATCAAATTTCCAAGGGAAGAGGTTCACTCGCCGTAAAATGAAAACAGAGCTTGGAAGAAAGAATTCTGGAAAACATTTCAATCTGGTTTCTTTGATTTTTCTTTCTTTCTTCAGTTTAATTGCTTTGAATTTCCAGGTTGAAAGCTTTTTCATTGATCTTCATTTTTTAAATTTCCAGGTTGATTTTCCAGATTGAACTTTGATTCTCCTTTTTGGTTTTTGAAACCGAGTTTCAATCTGAAGCTTGACAGCCTGATGTTGTCACACAGGCCTGATTCAAGTTGAAGATTGTATTTGATTTTGCTTTTTTTTTTTTTGAAATTTCGGTTTTCTATCTGTATTTTTATTTTCTTTTGAACTGATGTACTGATTTTGTGAAGTATGAAGATGGGAGAAAGGTTCCATTTAGATCTGAAAATGAATAGCCAGTTTTTTTTCTTTAAAATTTTAAAATAATTTGTTTTGCCACTTGTATCTTTGCATGTTATTTATCTAACACTTGTTGAATTTCCTTATTGCATGATTTACAGTTGTTCAAAACAATACGAATTGTGTTTTAGACCTTGCTTTATTCTAATGTTATGAAACATGTTTTTAAACCCTTATTTGAATTATTTATATTTTTTGCTTCAAAACTTATTTTATTTCAATTTATTAAACATGTTATATCTATTTTATACTTATATTTCCAAAAAAAAAATATGTGTGTTATAAAATTTTATTAAGTCTTGTTTCAAATCATTATACATACATTTCAATTATTTTTACTTACATTTTCATTCATACCTTTTTTATCATTTATTTTCGTGCAACTTTTAGAAAAGAAAAGAATGATTTAAATATTTTGGTTTCATATTAACAAATAGATACATTTATTTATATAAGAGAATTAAATCCTAAAAATAAATCTTTTGAAATTTATTACATCTCCCAAATATTAATATAATTAAAAATTTAGAAAAAAAACTGTCATTAACTTTTTATTAATCTCAAGGCTTTAATTTCTATTTTATTTTTGATACATCTATTTTTCCTAAATCCAATACTTATTCCCAAGATACTTATGCTTAAATTAAAAAATAAATTTCTATTTATAATAAAAAATTATTTATTTATTCTAGAAATCTCTCATTAATTCACAATGTATTTTCAAAAATTGTTTTATTTGCCAAATTAAACTTGGTAAATTTTCAAGAATGTTACATCATAGGTGGGTTAGATCAAACTACACTCATAGCGACAGTCGCTATGGATGCGGTTCGGCAAAGGTTTGAATTTATATTTCATTTTTTATTTTGAAATTAGTTTACAAAAAATTTTCAAATTTAATTAGTTATGTTAAAAAGTAATCGAGTTGTATTATAATTAATTAACTAATTGATTAATTAAAAGGCAACAAGCACTAAATTGGTAATTAAGAAGGTGATTAAAGATTAATCATTACTTTTGTTAAGTCAACGGCTATTAGTTAATAAAGTTTTAATTAATGTTTTATATGGTTAAGAAGTAATTAAGTGATCATTATTTAATTTAGATTAACGGTTAATTAATTGTTAAGTAATTAATGGATTATTTAATTAATATTTAATTAACTAGGGTTTAACTCTTAAATAATTTGGTTTAACCTTAACCAAGTTGCACTAGGAATTTAATTAGTACTTAATCAAATTCATTAAGCTGAATTAGAGTTTAATTATGATTTAATCTTGATTTAAATTGGATTAATTAAGGTTTAGTCAGGGTTTAAGCTAATTAAATATACTTCTAGCTTTTCAAAGGTGATTTTGAACTAATAGAATATGTTTTAATCAATTTTCTTTTTCGAAGTAAATCGATTCCATATCAACGAATTACTTGTCTGGATAATTAAGTAACCCATATGATTAGGAGAACTAAATGACATCCATTAGCAGAACAAAACACCATTCTGCAATAGTGTAAGCGATTTGGTTGTGTGGACATGTGTTAAGCAGAATAAATCTCCGTTCTACTATAAACTGATTTGAATTGTTTGCACATCTATTCAGTAGGATAAATCACCATCCTGTTGTTATGTTATTTGAACTTGTATATCCCAATTAGTTATATTGACGTGTTATTATGTGATTAGATATGAACTGTATTTGCATATATGGTAGCTTATGTAAATAATTGTTATGTGATTTGATTGAAATTAAATGGTAACTTAAATTAGTACCATTGGGACTGCTAAGACTCATTTGGAATTTATGAAGCATGGTCTGAATTTACTTTGATTCTTTAATCAATTTTAGGCTAAGGTTTTATAAATGGTTTTTCAAGTTACATAATTCTTATAATTGTATTTATAAAGGATAACTTGTTTATAGAAAGGGGTTTTTCTAACAAAAAAGATTACTAAGGTGTTTTACAAATGATGTTTTGTAAATGATATTTATAAAGGATATTTTATAGAGTGTAGAAAGGTTTATATAAAGAGTTTTAAAAATTGGAAAAAGGTTTATAAATCATTTTAGTGATTTGGAAAGAGGTTTATAAATTAACATAAGGGTTTATAAAAGTGGGTTATAACTTTATTTTGAAAGTTATAAGTTAATTGAAATGTGAGATGATCTTTTAAAAAGGGAATTTTTTGATAAAAGATAAGCGTAATGTTTTATTTGGAAGAAATGTTTGGTTATTTAATATTGGATTTGTAAAGAAGAAAACTTTGAAAAGTTTGTAAATATACTTATACTAATAAGTTGAGTATATGATTTTGTTTCAAGGCATGAAAAGTAAAATGTTTTGGCAGTATACTTATACCGTTGAGAAAAGTATATAAATGTTTCCAACTATAAAGGAAATGTAAGGAGTTTGGGAATAGTGTTTTGAAAAGATCTAGTGATCAGATTTATAAAGTGGTTTTATTAATTAAAGAGAACTAATAAAGGCTTAATAGATCCAATATGGAAATTAAACCATGAATGGATGTTATTTTATTTGATAGTTAAATAACCGACTATCAAAGCTGGACCCGAATGTAACTTTGGAAATATCTAGAAGAAACATGAGAATTATATGGTACAGTTACCGTCGAAGGTGCTATACTGTATATATAAACTTGTTTGTTCTTCTAAGACAAATGATAAGGAGATCCGTCCACAAACGGTTAGGAGGTGAACCCCGCTATTATCATTTGTCTGTTTATTTTCTAAAGAATCGAGTTGAGTTTACCGTAAAAAATCAAAATTTATTTCAAAGAGACCGAGATCAGATATGTTATCTGAAAACCACTTCGATCCAACTCAAGCTTTTTGAAATGAAGACATCTTGAAGCAAGGGATCGAAGATGGAGCCATTGAATTACAAGGGCTAATTTCTACTAATCCTGAGGTTGATTCCAAAATGGATGTAGTAGAAGTAGTGCCTTCGGTTTGTACTTATCCCAGACAACTTGTATGGATGAATGTTGGCATTGCATTACTGCTTGGAGGGCTGTGTTAGCATTCCAAGTTGGACTACTATTTAGAAAGGTAAAACGTAGCCTCAAGCCTTATCAATCAAGAATGACGGGATATGCAGCAGGGCTATGTAGATCGCACGCATTAGGGTATATTATCGCCCTTCTAGATATATACACAATCATCAATGAATTTGTGTACGTGGGAGCGCTCAGTTAAAGGTTGCAAAACAACCGGAGTGATGATATATTCGGTACTATCCAGCAAGGGGTAAGCCGAATCTGTGTTGGCAGGGGTCGTTAGGTAAGACCTCGGTCCATTTTTCTAGAGGTGTACTATGGTGGACGGTATCCCAGTAGCCTAGTCATTAGTTGGAATCCATTCTCCAATACATGCCTTACATTTTCATTTGTAGAGCCTAATATGTTGGAATGTGAGATGCAAGCATTTCAATTATTTTATCTGTTTACTTTAAACCTAGATAGTATGATAATATCACTGGATTTTTTATAAATTGTTCTAGTTATCATAAGGTAAAAACCCATCTGTTTTTATGTGTGGTGTGTTCTTATGAGATACCTTTTGTGAAAGGTTTTCAAATGTAGAAATAAGTTTGGTAATTACTTGTTATCGACTTTTACGCATGCTGGTTTACAACACTGACTCGGGCGTTATTCCATGTAATGCTCGGGTCAGACAGAGCATGTTTGCTAGGTTAGCTTTAGATGCTTTGGAGCTATGGAGTCAAATTGAAGGTCCATGATGTACTCTCGTATTTTGGATATCTTCCGTTGTGTATGTGTTATGTGCAGGTTTGTTTGCTATTTTAAGAACAGGTGTTATAACTATCCAACTTTGATATGTATACGTATAAAAAAAAGAGGGTCTCGGATCTTATAAAGACTTGACTATATTATGTATTATTCCATTGCATTTTGATATTCCTTGTTTGTTCCTAGTTCTTCTATCTTCTATCTCCTTTCTTTCCCTTAACAATCTGTCTTTTTGACACTTAGTTATTTGGCATGTTAATAACATGGATGTATGAGTGTCGAAGATGAGTCGTTACAAAAGTTTTATTATCTTCATTCTTATTTAATAGAATTTAACAAGATTTTAAATCATTTTTATCCAAATTAAAACCCAAGATTTAATTATTTGGGCAATTTCAATTCTTAAATTGAATAATTAAATTATCTAATAAGTCGCTATTTTAGAAATTCATGTTATTTAACTTGTAAAATCAACTTTTTAATATTTAAGATCAATTAAATATTCCAATTTTAAATGACTAAAATT
Source organism: Allium cepa (assembly GCA_030765085.1). Classification (NCBI taxonomy): domain Eukaryota; kingdom Viridiplantae; phylum Streptophyta; class Magnoliopsida; order Asparagales; family Amaryllidaceae; genus Allium; species Allium cepa. The sequence continues at coordinate 184,616,237 of CM060940.1, forward strand.
TTGGATCGTTACATCATATCCTGTTGAAACTCAAGGTGCATATCCGCAATGAACATCTCATTCTTCTTCAATAGCATATCAACTAATCCTAACCTGAACCAAGACAATGTAATGAGCCAATTCTCATACTCTACCATAGTCATGGACCCCTGCTTCTGATATATAAAGGTCCTAAATAACAAAGTGTTTTCAACTTCCATAATAAACTTCATCTTAAACTCATCTTTGAATTGAGCTAAAGAGATATCATTCTCTTGGACATCGGCTATAATAGAACTCCACTAATTCATGCTGCATCTGTCACATGTCACAACGTCAATCTATGCTTTATTGCATCATTTAGGCTCATATCTCTAAATATCCGGTCACATAGTCTAAGCCAAGGCTAGACTTCTATAATTATCTCCATACCACCAAACCTCTTACCCTCCAACCCATCGTAATCAAGCATAGCAAAACTCATACGTGGTCTGATCTGCATGACCTCCCCTACTACATTCTCCCTTGGTTCCTCAACTAGAGCAACATTCCTCGATGCTCGATCCTCGAATTCATGATAGTACTATCCCGACTACATCTAGCATTGGCAGGTCTAGTGCTCATGGTTCTTGCTACCTAATCAAAGCGAAACAACTTTAGGAAACTTAAGGATAGGGTTACTTCAAAGAGAGGTTTTCAAAGAACGAGATATTATTAAGGAATTATTTAAATCTAATTTTCAAAATACAAATACGCTATTATATTTATAATGCACTCGACTAATTTTTGGGTGTCACTTACTCTATCTCTAGTGAGTCATACTCAACCAATGCTAAGGTGCTCGCTTAACCTTGGGCTCTAAAACCATATGTAATGATCCGACTTTTCGACCCTCGAATGTCAACACTAATATAACATGTTATTCTTGTGCTGAGCACCTAAGTGCTGGAAAGACAAAAATTTAGTGTAAAAGAAAAGAAAAGAAGAACACAACATCAGAATCTCACAATGGAACGGTAATATATAATATCTAAGGAACAATACAAAAGTTCACTCTGAATATAGAAATATCCGAGTTACTCAAACCTAAATACTATCATCATCCTGGATAGTTATAACTACTTATCCTCACAATGTTGATATATACAATACAGAAATACAGTGGAAAGAAGAATATTGTGGAAGTTAATCATCCACTCTTCTCCATAAGCTCTAAAGCATCCGTAGCTAAATCTAGAAATATACACGGGTCTGACCCAAACATTATAAGAAAATAACACCCAGTTCAGTCTTGTAAACCAGCGTGAGAAACTCAAGAAATTAGAGTGAAATATAATAACACCTTTTTAAGATCGTACAAAATACAGTAACAGTTTTCCTCTCAAAGGAAACCAACCATTCATTAAGTTTAACATATAGTGATATGACAGATAATGTCTAGTGTGTAGCACATAAACCATATTAAATAGCTACTGTGCGAATGCTATAAAAATAATAAGTATAAAATCAATACCTCTACGACGCGTTCATATATGAATTTTTCCATGGAGATCTCCTCAGTCTGGCTTCATCCAAATTACATGGTAAGGACTAAATACTACCTTTCGACCATTACATATCTCTAGATAAGATATAGTCTGAGGTAAACATAATTGGCCCATACTTGGTGTGTGGTTCGAATCATATCAACTCCCACTTGCAATAATCGACAAGCATCTCTAGATATGAAGTTGATATAGATTAAAGGTTGGTTAAACCCCCTGGCCATGTCACTTCTCTATTTCCTATCATTTTCCCAATGTCGAGGCTACATTCGGCATCTCTCGTACTAGTCTTCATCACTCAAATAGAAATGAATCTCCAAATTGATTCCATCATTTGAACATAGACCGCGTTTGTGGTTTTGAAGTGGTTAAGGGTTTTAGTCTTCTCATATATGTAGCGCTTTGCCTCTATACTCACATAAAGGACATTACAAAATAATGTTGTCTAGGAATAAAGAGAATAAGTGTATTAGGAGCGGCCTCACGTAAATATTCCCTTGAGCTAACATCGATATGTCATTTTTACCATGATCTGAATTAACCTAAATTGACATATGTGATATTTGCATGAAGCAACACTTACGTAGGTTTATAAAAATAGAATAACATAAAATAGATATTTACAAACGTAGAATCACATCATAGTGGAATAAAATATGATGCACGTCCCATAATAGAAAGCGAGTCTCAAAATAGAGTACATAGCTCACTAGCCAAAAATATACATCATGGTATCATCACTACCCAAATCCAAAATATCGTATTTACACATACATATACAAAGAACACACACTAACTAAGGAGACAAGATGAAAATCTCGCTAAGCCTAATGATGAGATAATAAAAAGCTTCATAGTGCAAAATCCCTTCAAACTCCAAACATGCACATGAATTCATTGTTACCGTCCTCGAACCTAAATTGCCTCGGTCAGACCTAAGCATTATAATCAAATAACACCCAGATCAGACTAGCTCTAAATATTAAAGGTAAGTTTTTGTAATATAGATATCAGTAAAACCTTGGAGTAACAGAGTGTAACTAATAATAATTAACATACAAGTGATCTCGATAATACTCAGGTCTATTGAAGACTATCATACATAAATATGGCAATTCATACATAGCCATTTCAAATCAATAAACCAAATAAATCCATATAAGTCTACTGCTTATCAAAGGTATTGTCCCCTTTATGGACTAAACATAGAGGTACGGTCCCCCTCCTGGACGTCATAAAACATAAACGAATCACACCATGTCACAAAATCATATCAAGTCTCTCATGGACTATCATTTTAAATATGCTTTTAATAAATCAAAATGTTGTAAATACAAAAATAGGAATTCATTCCCGAACATAAGTGCTATAAAGGACATACAGGAATGTATACCTGAATATACTCATAAATCAACACCAATAGTTTGGTTGGTCGCTTACTTTATACTAGAAGTTTAGTCGATCGCTTACGCCACACCAATAGTTCGGTCGACCGCTAATAATACACTAGCAGTTTTGTCGGTTGCTAACACCATACAAGCAGTTTAGTCAGTCGCTAAAACCACCCAAGCACTTTGGTCGGTTGCTAACAACACATTGCATAATTCGACCAATAGGATATTCTTAATGCGGATTGCTCTCTTAGAAGGGGAGACTGATAAGAAAAGCACCATGAGTCTAGCCCGCTAAACTCCTATAGTCCAACGGTAAGGGATATCCATAACATATATTTAATACTGCATACTTAAGGTGCCATACCTACCAACGGATGGAATAATTGTTATGATTTCAAGTATAGCCCACCGTATAGGCTTCTGGCTTAGTGGTAAAGGACAAGAAACCAAAATGAATACATGACTCCTGGTGGACCTCCGTCGTCAAACCACTAGGTCAAACAACTAGCCTAAAATATCCAGCTAATGAATGCAATAATGAATATAATGAGTTACAGTAACTTGCATTCCCAAGATACTATTTATCCCATAGTGTCACATACTCTTTTAATAGTAATTATTAAAGTAAAACCCATGTAACCATTGGGTGTTGCTAGAGTATTAGTTAGTAAATTCCACTACCGAATACTCTACATAAAAAAGTCTATAATTAAATAATGAAGTGATAATTAATGTCCCATAACCACTTTTACTGTTATATTACTTAAGTATATTTCTCATTTTATTGAAAAAGCAAATAATTAGCTCAAAAGCTATTTTACATGAAATCAAAAGTCACAAAAGGAATCCCAACTTGGCATATATAACAAAGACAAGACATAACAAAATATTAAGAAAATATCGTATTTTTGTAATCAATTACTTCAAATTCATCACAGATAAATGATTTCTACATATAATATGCAAAAGTCAATTTTCACACTTCTCTTTTGAAAACCATACTTTTAAACCATCCACTATATCTATCAACACTATTAATAAAATATAATCGTTTATACGTATACTTCCAAATATTCTTAAAAGGAAATTATGATATACTTGAAAAGATTATGCGAAAGTGGTTTGATGTGGAAATCATGCTTTTGAAAACTGAAGTTGATATCGTGCAATAAAACTTGCGTTAATATCATATATCCATAGAGCATTTCTGTGCAATATAAATCAAAACCCATGAATGGCATCAAAATCATCATGGAATAAGGCAACAAAACAATGCAATAAAAAATGGAAAAAAACGGGCGAGCGAACGAATAAATGGTCGAACTAGGATTACGTGGAGCTAAAATAGCTCCATGAGTTCACGCCATTAGTGCATTGGTGGTGCTCCACCAGTAATGACAAAACTTAGAGCTATTTCAGCTCCAGGCCGCCCTCCGGCGGTCCGTCGACGACGGTTTTTGAGATGTAGATGATTTGTTCTCTAAGGCAATGGGTTATGAAGTATGAAAGCACTCGAACATCATAGAATTTATGCTATAAGAGAATTCTAGTTTAGGGTTTCAATTTCTTTAGATCAAAGCAAATACATATGCGAATACCGCAATCAATTTGAAATTATACAACATCAATTAATTCAATAACACAACAACTTGAAATTAACTTTAGAAATAGGTGGTTTGAGTGTTAACTCGCCTATTGGCCTTTTAGCAACTTGTGTTAGTCTCTTATGCTCGCCACTCCTCTTCTTCTACTCCAAATTGCCTTATAACTCAAATACACACAAAACAAAGAACTAAAAAACTAGGCAAACATACTACACATGAATTGGAGATAATATGTAGTTTGTATTGAAAGATTAAGTTGATTTTTCTCGAATTTTATCTCAATTTATTGGAATTTAAATTTGATGATTTGCTTTGCTACCTAGGGTTGACTTTGAGAAAGATAACTTAATTAACTCACTGTATGTTATGAAATGAACGTGCAGGCAATAGTTCTCAACTTAGAGAAACTTAAATTCACTTAAGTCCATGTGACATGAGTGGAATGAACTACACATGTCTGACCCAAATTGCACGAAAGAATGGATTATCAAGGGTAATAAAGAAGGATAAGACAGAAAAGAATCTAACATGAGTGGAATAATATATAATAATATTGAACAATGTCTTTATAGCGGAAAACTTTTAAAATACATGTATCAGAGTCTAACCTAAATTTAGCTTGGACAGTTATAAACATCTTTCCTTACAATTGCTAACAAACATCAAACAAAAATAAACAAATAACATCGAATAATAGAATACATCCATACGTAGATGAATTTCTCCTCTCTCCTCTGGAAACTCCAACCGTCTTCAACTAAACGTGAAACTACTCGGATTTGACCTGAGTATTGGAAATACCCAGATTAGGCTTGATAAAACAGCGTGAGAAAAACTCAGTAATAAATGAGAGTGTCATATATCAGCCTTGGGAATAAAATACTTTGAGAAGAAAGAGTATCTTACAAGATCATTCCCACATATAAACACAAACGCATTTTTATCTTATGATAACTAAAACACTTTTATGTCAAAATGTTTGATATTACTTTTAATGACATTCTTCGAAAACATTTGCAAATAAACCTAGTAATCTTAGCCGAAATTATTTCCATTATTAAATTCCGGGCCTAATCATTTAAGGCTATGTAAACAAAACCTCAAGTTCTAATTGGAGAATGTATTTCCACACAAATGACCAGGTGAAGGGACTACCTTCTGATGGGTACACCTCTAGATGGATGTCCCGAGGAACTATCACAAAGCTCCTCTACCAAAATAAGATTGACTTACCTTTATAACTAGAAAGTACCGAATATGTCATCCTCCGGTCATTACTGACCTTTATTAGAGTTCTCGATTTCCATACACCACATTAATTTACATCCCGAACATCATAGCGGGAAGAAATATATCTGGAAGGGGATGATCATACCCTGATGGGAATGTCCCACTTAGCTTTACTCCATCTACCCCGTTTCGGTCATTTTCGATTGATGAGTCTTTAGGCAATGATTACCTTTTCACATATCACATCATCTTTGAATGCCATATTCCCATTTCCGTCGACTACTAATTGCCTTCCATAAAAATACAACCCTTGACCTCGTACGTCTCGAGGAGGTTGTTAAGCTAAGAGAAGGTGTCTTCTCTGCCACCATAGATGTATGTTTGCAAAAACCAATGTACGTAATCTCAGAAAATGCACTGTCATACATTTATCCATTCAAGTTTGTTCTTGGACTGAACGAAACCGAAGGTACTCTCTGTAACAACCCGCATATTTGTCGATTTTATATTTAAATATTTTATTAAAATATTTTATCGATACTCGGAATTTAGTCCGAAAAGCTACTTTTGCATACGGTCGAATTAGGACTCGAGACCACTTCCATTGAGTTTAATATGACGTTTGCAATCTTTTTAAATGTAAACTTTGATATGTTTGGAGATAGTAGAATTTTGCTACTTTTTCACTTAGGGCTTTGGTTTGGGCTGAGCCCAATAACCCCACTTATGTATTCAGTCCCAACCCCTTCTCCTCTGCATTACTTCATTCCTCATTTCCTAATACTCGAGCTTTTATAACAATGGAGAGTGGAAGAAGAAATTAAAGATCCAAGCCCTAGTATTCTTTTGCAAATCAAACTCTAGCTCCAAGCTAATAGAAGAACCCACTGGTAAGCTTCTCTTCTTCTTCTCCAATTCATTCTCTTAATCAATTTCTGAAATTCCTAAACCTAAATTTGGGAATGTTCTTCTTTTAAAGCTTAGAATCAAGCTTCTTGAGTTGGATTTGAAGAGTGGTTGATTCTTCTTTGCTTTCAAGCTTCTTCTTCAATCGTTTGGGTTCAAAGGTTAGATTTTTATCTCACATCTTTGTCTATAATTATCTTCGGTTGTTAGGTATGAATTCCTAACACTTATTCTTGTGCGATTGATTTTGGTTTGGATTGATTTTGTGTATATTCCAATTTTTGGTGTTTTGGTCTAATTTATGAAAATCCGATTATGGATATTTGGACATTGATATTTGAGGAGTACCGAAGAGCCGTTTAGGCTGGGTTGTCGCTCGATCGATCGCTTCCGGTATTTGTTTGGCCATTTTTGGCCTAGGTTCAGGGAATGCCCTGAAGCCTCCATTCATACGTCTGAAACGTAATATTCAGGCGTCTGAATATTGTTCTGGAAAGATTTCTAATCCCAGATTCAGACGTCTGAATATAAGGATTCGGACGTCTGAATTGGTTCATTTGGAACCAGAGAGGAAATAGGCTAAAAAGTGCCTATTTCAGACGTCTGAATTCAAGGATTCAGACGTCTGAATCCTGTTTTAGGAAAATATTTATTTTCCAGATTCAGACGTCTGAATCCTTGGTTTCAGACGTCTGAATCTGCACTCTTTTGCCTATTTGCCTATTTGCTTGAGAATTCCAACTTTAATCGATTCGTGTCGATTCCCTTTTGTTATTATCACTTATTATCGACTTTGATGACATTTTCTTCGTGATTTTTGGGAATATCCATTTCGATGGATTCGGTATTGATTTCTTTGGATTTCATTCACGTCTTCGAATGTGAATTTTAGTGATTGATTGTTCCTACAATCTTCTTTGTGATTTGTCACTTTAAAAATATTAAGGTTTTCTATACTAGTAGTAAATATCAAAATTCTTTCATCAAAACAATTTCAACACTATTTTATTACAAAGCTCGTTTCTTAAACCGTTTTCCAATCTATTAGTATATACAAACCTTTACCTCACTCGTATGAGAAATCTAATTAAACGGCTTAGTAAAACAAGTGGTATGAAACGCTTGCATTTACTTCGTCGGTTAATCCTTGGACTTGTTCGATTGAATCACTTATGACAATTTTCTAGTGGAGATTTACAATTTGTTCGTAAATATTTAAGTTAAGCAAGTGGTTAAACCCCCTGTCCATGTCACTTCTCTATTTCCTATCATTTTCCCAATGTCGAGGCTACATTCGGCATCTCTCGTACTAGTCTTCATCACTCGAATAGAAATGAATCTCCATATTGATTCCATCATTTGAACATAGACCGCGTATGTGGTTTTGAAGTGATTAAGGGTTTTAGTCTTCTCATATATGCAGCGCTTTGCCTCTATACTCACATAAAGGACATTACAAAATAATGTTGTCTAGGAATAAAGAGAATAAGGTCTATTAGGAGCGGCCCCACGTAAATATTCCCTTAAGCTAACATGGATATGTCATTTTTACCATGATCTGAATTAACCTAAATTGACATATGTGGTATTTGCATGAAGCAACACTTACGTAGGTTTATAACAATAGAATAACATAAAACAGATATTTACAAACATAGAATCACATCATAGTGGAATAAAATATGATGCACGTCCCATAATAGAAAGCGAGTCTCAAAATAGAGTACATAGCTCACTAGCCAAAAATATACATCATGGTATCATCACTACCCAAATCCAAAATACGTATTTACACATACATATACAAAGAACACACACTAACTGAGGAGACGAGATGAAAATCTCGCTAAGCCTAGTGATGAGATAATAAAAAGCTTCATAGTGCAAAATCCCTTCAAACTCCAAACATGCACATGAATTCATTGTTACCGTCCTTGAACCTGAATTGCCTCGGTCTGACCTAAGCATTATAATCAAATAACACCCAGATCAGACTATCTCTAAATATTAAAGGGAAGTTTTTGTAATATAGATATCAATAAAACCTTGGAGTAACAGAGTATAACTAATAATAATTAACATACAAGTGATCTCGATAATACTCAGGTCTATTGAAGACTATCATACATAAATATGGCAATTCATACATAGCCGTTTCAAATCAATAAACCAAATAAATCCATATAAGTCTACTGCTTATCAAAGGTATTGTCCCCTTTATGGACTAAACATAGAGGTACGGTCCCCCTCCTGGACGTCATAAAACATAAACGAATCACACCATGTCACAAAATCATATCAGGTCTCTCATGGACTATCATCTTAAATATGCTTTTAATAAATCAAAATGTTGTAAATACAAAAATAGGAATTCATTCCCGAACATAAGTGCTATAAAGGACATACAGGAATGTATACCTGAATATACTCATAAGTCAACACCAATAGTTTGGTTGGTCGCTTACTTTATACTAGAAGTTTAGTCGATCACTTACGCCACACCAATAGTTCGGTCGACCGCTAATAATACACTAGCAGTTTTGTCGGTCGCTAACACCATACAAGCAGTTTAGTCAGTCGCTAAAATCACCCAAGCACTTTGGTCGGATGCTAACAACACATTGCATAATTCGACCAATAGGATATTCTTAATGCGGATTGCCCTCTTAGAAGGGGAGACTGATAAGAAAAGCACCATGAGTCTAGCCCGCTAAACTCCTATAGTCCAACGGTAAGGGATGTCCATAACATATATTTAATACTGCATACTTAAGGTGCCATACCTACTAACGGATGGCATAATTGTTATGATTTCAAGTATAGCCCGCCGTATAGGCTTCTGGCTTAGTGGTAAAGGACAAGAAACCAAACTGAATACATGACTCCTGGTGGACCTCCGTCGTCAAGCCACTAGGTCAAACAACTAGCCTAAAATATCCAGCTAATGAATGCAATAATGAATATAACGAGTTACAGTAACTTGCATTCCCAAGATACTATTTATCCCATAGTGTCACATACTCTTTTAATAGTAATTACTAAAGTAAAACCCGTGTAACCATTGGGTGTTGCTAGAGTATTAGTTAGTAAAATCCACTACCAAATACTCTACATAAACAAGTCTATAATTAAATAATGAAGTGATAATTAATGTCCCATAACTACTTTTACTATTATATTACTTAAGTATATTTCTCATTTTATTGAAAAAGCAAATAATTAGCTCGAAAGCTATTTTACATGAAATCAAAAGTCACAAAAGGAATCCCAACTTGGCATATATAACAAAGACAAGACATAACAAAATATTAAGAAAATATCGTATTTTTGTAAGCAATTACTTCAAATTCATCACAGATAAATGATTTCTACATATAATATGCAAAAGTCAATTTTCACACTTCTCTTTTAAAAACCATACTTTTAAACCATCCACTACATCTATCAACACTATTAATAAAATATAATCGTTTATACGTATACTTCCAAATATTCTTAAAAGGAAATTTTGATATACTTGAAAAGATTATGCGAAAATGGTTTGATGTGGAAATCATGCTTTTGAAAACTCAATTTGATATCGTGCAATAAAACTTGTGTTAATATCATATATCCATAGAGCATTGCTATGCAATATAAATCAAAACCCATGAATGGCATCAAAATCATCATGGAATAAGGCAACAAAACAATGCAATAAAAAATGGAAAAAACGGGCGAGCGAACGAATAAATGGTCGAACCAAGATTACATGGAGCTAAAATAGCTCCATGAGTTCACGCCATTAGTGCATTGGTGGTGCTCCACCAGTAATGACAAAACTTAGAGCTATTTCAGCTGCAGGCCGCCCTCCGACGGTCCGTCGACGACGGTTTTTGAGATGTAGATGATTTGTTCTCTAAGGCAATGGGTTATGAAGTACGAAAGCACTCGAACATCATAGAATTTATGCTATAAGAGAATTCTAGTTTAGGGTTTCAATTTCTTTAGATCAAAGCAAATACATATGCGAATACCGCAATCAATTTGAAATTATACAACATCAATTAATTCAATAACACGACAACTTGAAATTAACTTTAGAAATAGGTGGTTTGAGTGTTAACTCGCCTATTGGCCTTTTAGCAACTTGCGTTAGTCTCTTATTCTCGCCACTCCTCTTCTTCTACTCCAAATTGCTTTATAACTCAAATACACACAAAACAAAGAACTAAAAAACTAGGCAAACATACTACAAATGAATTGGAGATAATGTGTAGTTTGTATTGAAAGATTAAGTTGATTTTTCTCGAATTTTATCTCAATTTATTGGAATTTAAATTTGATGATTTGCTTTGCTACCTAGGGTTGACTTTGAGAAAGATAACTTAATTAACTCACTGTATGTTATGAAATGAACGTGCAGGCAATTTTTCTCAACTTAGAGAAACTTAAATTCACTTAAGTCCATGTGACATGAGTGGAATAAACTACACATGTCTGACCCAAATTGCACGAAAGAATGGATTATCAAGGGTAATAAAGAAGGATAAGACAGAAAAGAATCTAACATGAGTGGAATAATATATAATAATATTGAACAATGTCTTTATAGCGGAAAACTTTTAAAATACATGTATCAGAGTCTAACCTAAATTTAGCTTGGACAGTTATAAACATCTTTCCTTACAATTGCTAACAAACATCAAACAAAAATAAACAAATAACATCGAATAATAGAATACATCCATACGTAGATGAATTTCTCCTCTCTCCTCTGGAAACTCCAACCGTCTTCAACTAAACATGAAACTACTCGGATTTGACCTGAGTATTGAAAATACCCAGATTAGGCTTGATAAAACAGCGTGAGAAAAACTCAGTAATAAATGACAGCGTCATATATCAGCCTTGGGAATAAAATCCTTTGAGAAGAAAGAGTATCTTACAAGACCATTCCCACACATAAACACAAACGCGTTTTTATCTTATGATAACTAAAACACTTTTATATCAAAATGTTTGATATTACTTTTAATGACATTCTTCGAAAACATTTGCAAATAAACCTAGTAATCTTAGCCGAAATTATTTCCATTATTAAATTCCGGGCCTAATCATTTAAGGCTATGCAAACAAAACCTCAATTTCTAATTGGAGAATGGATTTCCACACAAATGACCAGGTGAAGTGACTACCTTCTGATGGGTACACCTCTAGATGGATGTCCCGAGGAACTATCATAAAGCTCCTCTACCAAAATAAGATTGACTTACCTTCATAACTAGATAGTACCTAATATGTCATCCTCCGGTCATTACAGAGCTTTATTAGAGTGCTCGATTTCCATACACCACATTAATTTACATCCCGAACATCATAGCGGGAAGAAATATATCTAGAAGGGGACGATCATACCCTGATGGGAATGTCCCACTTAGCTTTACTGCATCTACCCCGTTTCGGTCATTTTCGGTTGATGAGTCTTTAGGCAATGATTACCTTTTCACATATCACATCATCTGAATGCCATATTGCCATTTCCATCGACTACTAATTGCCTTCCACAAAAATACAACCCTTGACCTCGTACGTCTCGAGGAGGTTGTTAAGCTAAGAGAAGGTGTCTTCTCTGCCACATAGATGTATGTTTGCAAAAACCAATGTACATAATCTCAGAAAATGCACGTCAGACATTTATCCATTCAAGTTTGTTCTTGGACTGAACGAAACCGAAGGTACTCTCTGTAACAACCCGCATATTTGTCGATTTTATATTTAAATATTTTATTAAAATATTTTATCGATACTTGGAATTTAGTCCGAAAAGCTACTTTTACATACGGTCCAATTAGGACTCGAGACCACTTCCAATGAGTTTAAAATGACGTTTACGATCTTTTTAAGTGTAAACTTTGATATGTTTGGAGATAGTAGAATTTTGCTACTTTTTCACTTAGGGCTTTGGTTTGGGCTGAGCCCAACAACCCCACTTATGTATTCAGTCCCAACCCCTTCTCCTCTTCATTACTCCATTCCTCATTTCCTAATACTCAAGCTTTTATAACAATGGAGAGTGGAAGAAGAAATTAAAAATCCAAGCCCTAGTTTTCTTTTGCAAATCAAACTCTAGCTCCAAACTAATAGAAGAACCCATTGGTAAGCTTCTCTTCTTCTTCTCCAATTCATTCTCTTAATCAATTTTAGAAATTCCTAAACCTAACTTTGGGAATGTTCTTCTTTTAAAGCTTAGAATCAAGCTTCTTGAGTTGGATTTGAAGAGTGGTTGATTCTTCTTTGCTTTCAAGCTTCTTCTTCAGTCGTTTGGGTTCAAAGGTGAGATTTTTATCTCACATCTTTGTCTATAATTATCTTCGGTTGTTAGGTATGAATTCCTAACACTTATTCTTGTGCAATTGATTTTGGTTTGGATTGATTTTGTGTATATTCCAATTTTTGGTGTTTTGGTCTAATTTATGAAAATCCTATTATGGATATTTGGACATTGATATTTGAGGAGTATCGAAGAGCCGTTTATGCTGGGTTGTCGCTCGACGTAATTCTTTAGTCATCGTCGCTCGATCGATCGCTTCCGGTATTCGTTTGGCCATTTTTGGCCTAGGTTCAGGGAATGCCCTGAACCCTCCATTCAGACGTTTGAAACGTAATATTCAGACGTCTGAATATTGTTCTGGGAAGATTTCTATTCCCAGATTCAGACGTCTGAATATAAGGATTCAGACGTCTGAATTGGTTCATTTGGAACCAGAGAGGAAATAGGCTAAAAAGTGCCTATTGCAGACGTCTTAATTCAAGGATTCAGACGTATGAATCCTGTTTTTGGAAAATATTTATTTTCCAGATTCAGACGTCTGAATCCTTGGTTTCAGATGTCTGAATCTGCACTCTTTTGCCTATTTGCCAATTTGCTTGAGAATTTCGACTTTAATCGATTTATGTCGATTCCCTTTTGTTATATCACTTATTATCAACTTTGATGACATTTTCTTCGTGATTTTTGGGAATATCCATTTCAATGGATTTGGTATCGATTTCTTTGGATTTCATCCACGTCTTCGAATGTGAATTTTAGTGATTGATTGTTCCTACAATCTTCTTTGTGATTTGTCACTTTAAAAATATTAAGGTTTTCTATAGTAGTAGTAAATATCAAAATTCTTTCATCAAAACGATTTCAACACTATTTTATTACAAAGCTCGTTTCTTAAACCGTTTTCCAATCTATTAGTATATACAAACCTTTACCTCACTCGTATGAGAAATCTAATTAAACGGCTTAGTAAAACGAGTGGTATGAAACGCTTGTGTTTACTTCGTCGGTTAATCCTTGGACTTGTTCGATTGAATCTCTTATGACAATTTTCTACTGGAGATTTACAATTTGTTCGTAAATATTTAAGTTAAGCTAGTGGTTATGGGACATGAAGCTAAGCTCATATATTTACTAGCTTACTGTAATTGACACTTCTCTTTGATCATGACGATCATTTTAAGATTTAGACTAGCGATTGTGCGATGTCTCTTTTTTTCGGTGTGATTTCGACTCACACATGTGGGGTAGCTCCCCATGGTCTTCCGGCCATTCGTGTGTTAAAAATTAATGGCTAGCTACCATGAGATAGCTTCTTGTTCGTGTGATACATATGTTGGTGAGTTTTAATGCTCCCGTTCATGTGATAGGCCTTTCCCCCCGTTTTATGTGATTTCTGGAATTCGTGTGTTGAATTCTGGAATTTATGCTTCACCAATTTTAGTGATTTTCATTGATATGATTTGTCAATTTTTGTGCACTGGTGAATTCGTGTGTCATTGACTTGTTGTGAATACAAGTTTTGGGTATGATACCCTTTCTGAATCTTTGTGAAGATTTTTGTGATATGAATTATCTGTGACTGATTTATGATTATTTCTATATTTGTTTCCGAAGACACTATAGCCACTGTGTAGTAGCTTTGAGTTTGTGTCGATATGTCGGATGTGCTAGAAATGCAAGTTACGTCTTATCTGGCATATCGATGCTCACACAAAGCAATTACACGGATGGTCGCTCCTCAACAGCCTTATTCTCCGTGCTAGTTGACAGCATTACTCTGTAGTGTTCTTGGCTAGCGTGGGTATAGAGGTGGGGCATCACAGCTTGGTATCAGAGCCAAACTTCGGAACAATGTAGAATAATGTAGCAAGGATCATGTCCTAAGTCTTTCTTAGGAGTTGTGCCTTAGGATTTATTCGAGTCTTCGTACCGATTTATCGTATTTTCTTTATGATTCCTTGTTTTATCTATCAAGATTGCTTGATATTCATTTTGTGGATAACCTTCTTCTTCTTCCTTCTTTCTTTCTTAAGGAAGAGAAATGGTTAGACCTGGTTGTCCCAGAGTTGGACCATCTAGTGCTCCACCCCAAGATGGAGTTTTTATGACTACCCAGCAACTTCTTGACCTTGTCACGAATGCTCAAGCAGCTGGTTCTAATCCGGAACCTACTAACCCTAAATCTGGGTTTGCACATTTGTGCAATGATTACGCCAACCTGGGCGGGAAGCCATATAAAGGTTCTGAAACTATTATTGAAGTCCAGGCTTGGTTAAGGACATGTGATCGAATCTTTTCTCGCATGAACCTCATTGATCTTCACCAAGTTCAGGTGGCTTCTAGTATGCTCCAAGAAAGAGCATTAGACTAGTACGAGCTTCTGATTTCTGAAATAAATGAAGCAGATCTCACTTGGGAGAAATTCAGAGAGCGCTTCGAGTTAAAATTTGTACCAGAAGCTGAGAAGGTGACTTTGGCTCGCCATTTTATTGACCTTGTTCAAGGTGAATCTTCCGTGACTGGCTATGTCGCGTCATTTGAATCTCTCTCTAAATACGGGGTTGAATATATCAACACTCGATTGAAGAAAAACCAAAGATTTGTCTATGGCTTAAACAAAAATTTCAAGAAGCCGTTACTTCTAAAATTAGAATTCCCTTCGACCAACTCATTGATATCGCTCTTCGTCTTGAAGAGGCGGATAGGGAAAGTGATGTTGAAGTGGTGCGTTCCAAACCAAACATCAACAACAAGAAGAGGCCAAACAAATTCAGAGGTCCTTATCCTAATAAGAAAGGGAGGCAAGCAACTCCTGCTGCAAAGACCTTTTCCTCTACTAAAGGGAAATGCTTTAACTGTGGTTCCAGAGACCATTTTGCGAACAAGTGTTCAAAGCCCAGTCGTTGTCGCTATTGTAAAAGCACGGACCATTTTATGCATGTATGTCCCAAACTTCAAAATAGGAAGGAGGGAAAGCTTAATGTTGCTCAAGCCCCTGGAAACACATCTTGTGGTCAAGGTATTTCTCATTATATCCTTGATGGTATTATTATATTTCATGATCAACCTATTAGAGTTCTTTTTGATACGGGTGCATCCCACTCTTTTATATCAAAAGAACTTGTTGATACCTTTTCTTTAAATGTTGTTGCTTTAATGACTTCTTTGAGAATTGCGAATCCGGTTGGTGGATCCGCGACTCTTAGTTTGATTTGTAAAGATGTGGAGATTATTTTGTGTGATTTTCCTTTTCTAGCCGATTTGCATGTCATGCGTTATTTAGGCTTTGGAATGATTTTGGGAATGGATTGGCTTAACCGTTATGAAGCTCATATCCTATGTCTTGAGCGGACTATTCATCTTCGACATCCTCAATCTGTTGAGCAGATTTCTATTAATCTTAAAGATTCGGATACCAGCTTGGTTGCATCTTTATATTCTTTAATTCCTCATGATGACGATAATGATGATGAGGAAGATATTATTTCTCTTATTCACGTTGTTCGTGAATTTTCCGACATATTTGAGCTCGTTTTAGGATTGCCACCTAAGCGAGCAATTGAGTTCAGAATTAATCTTATCCCTGGAGCTCAACCTATTACTCGTCCTCCTTATCGTATGTCCAATAAAGAAAATGAGGAGATGCGTAAACAATTGTCCGAATTAGAGACGAAGCAATTTATTCGCTCTAGTTCCTCGCCTTGGGGAGCTTCGGCTATTTTTGTGAAGAAATCCGATGGTACACTTAGGCTTTGCGTTGATTACCGTAAGCTTAATGATCTTACTATGAAGAATAAATATCCTTTACCTCGGATTGATGACCTATTCGATCAACTTAGTGGTGCTAGATTCTTTTCACAATTGGACTTGGCAACATGTTTTCATCAGATTCGTATTGCAGAGGATAGCATTCCTTTGACATCGTTCCGTACTCGATATGGGTCTTATGAATGGCTCGTTATTCCATTTGGGTTAACAAATGCCCCGGCTTATTTCGTTGACCTTATGAATAGAGTTTTCAAAGACTTCCTCGACTGGTTTGTCCTCATCTTTATTGATGATATTCTTGTGTATTCAAAAACCGAGGAGGAGCATGAAAAGCATCTTCGGATTGTATTGGAAACTCTTAGGAGTAATCAATTAAAGGCGAAATTTTCTAAATGCCACTTTTGGCTATCTCGTGTGAAGTTTCTCGGTCATATTATTTCCGAAACTGGAATTTCCATGGATCCTTCAAAGATTGAAGCGATTCAAGATTGGAAGAGACCGGAGAGTGTGACGGAGATTCGTAGTTTTCTTGGATTGGCGGGTTATTTCCGCCGTTTTATCAAATACTTTTCTAAGATTGCCGTGCCTCTCACTAGCTTAACGGAGAAAGGTGTTAAATACATTTGGTCGGACAAATGTGAAACTTCTTTTCAGAAACTAAAGGAACTTCTTTCCGATGCTCCTATTCTTGTTATTCCCAAGGGGAATCAAGATTTCGTTGTTTATACCGATGCTAGTCGTGTTGATTTGGGTGCCGTTCTTATGAAAAGGGAACGTGTTATTGCTTATGCTTCTAGCCAATTGAAGCCGGCTGAGACTAGATATGCCACACAAGATTTAGAACTCGCGGCTATTGTTTTTGCTCTTCGGATTTGGCGTCATTATCTCTTAGGAGAAAAATTTATTCCTTACACGGATCATAAGTCTTTGAAGTATTTATTTTCTCAAAAGGAACTTAATTTGCGTCAACAGCGTTGGCTCGAGTTCCTTGCTCCTTATGATCTTGATATTCTTTATACCCCCGGTAAGGGTAATCGTGTCGCCGATGCTCTTAGCCGTAAACAACAAGCTGTTGTTTCTATGATGATATCTGAATGGAACGATCTCGAGATTTTATCCACTTGCGAAATTCGAGACTGTGTTTCCGATTTATGTCCATCTCTTGTTTTATGTAGCCTTGAGGCTCATCCTTCTCTTTTAGACCGCATTCTTGAAGCTCAAAGGCTAGATCCCGAATTGGCTCTTCTTGGCCAAAATGTTAAGGATAAAATTGATATTGAAGGTTTGAAAGACTTTGATATCGATTCTCGTGGCGGCATTCGGAAATTTGGTAGACTTATCATGCCAAATATTAGTGATCTACGTAAAGATATTTTAGAAGATTCCCATCATTCTAAATTTACCATTCATCCCGGTAGTAGTAAAATGTACGCGGATATGAAGCGGCTTTATTATTGGGAGGGAATGAAAGCTGATATTGCTGACTTTGTTAAGTGTTGCATGACTTGCCAACTCATTAAGGCCGAACATCAAAGGCCCGGTGGGTTATTGCAACCTTTAGAAATTCCAATTTGAAAGTGGGACCAAATTTCCATGGATTTTATAGATGGCCTTCCCCGTTCTCGTTCGGGTCATGATAGCTTATGGGTGATCGTTGATAGACTTACTAAATCCGCCCATTTTATTCCCGTTCGGTCTAACCGAACCGTTCCTCTTTTGGCCAAACTCTTTGTTAAAGAAATTGTTAAATTGCATGGAGTTCCTACTTCTATTGTTAGTGATCGTGATCCATTGTTTACTAGTGGATTTTGGAAGAGTCTTCAAAAAGCTTTAGGAACGAAGCTTAATTTTAGCACCGCTTATCACCCCCAGTCCGATGGACAAACCGAGCGCGTGAATCAAACTCTAGAAGATCTTCTTCGTGCATGCGTTCTTGATTTTGGTGGAAGTTGGGAAGATCATATTCCTCTTGTTGAATTTTCCTATAATAATAGCTTCCAATCTAGTATTGGTATGGCACCTCTCGAGGCACTCTATGGAAGGCCATGCCGATCTCCTTCTTGTTGGCTTGAGGCCGGTGAGAAGCTGGTTTTAGGTCTAGATTTTATTCGTGATTCCACAGAAAAGATTGAACTTATTCGACATAGGATGGAAGAAGCCCAAAGTAGACAAAAATCCTATGCTGATAATCGAAGAAGGAAATTAGAATTTTCTGTGGGAGATCTTGTGTTCATTCGTGTTTCACCTATGAAAGTTGTTGTACGTTTCAGTCGATCGAGAAAATTAGCGCCTCGATATATTGGGCCATTTCCTATCACCGAACGTATTGGTTCCTTGGCTTATCGCTTTTTATTACCGGCTCAGTTTTCTGCTATTCATGACGTGTTTCACGTTTCTCAATTACGGAAGTGCCTTCGAGATTCCAATTTTATTCTTGAGCCCGGTGTTGTGGAAGAGATTGAAGTTTCGCCTAATCTAACTTTTGAGCAACATCCTGTTCGTATCATTGCTTCGGAGGTCAAACGACTTCGAAATAAGGATTTTCCGCTTGTGAAAGTTCAATTGTCTTCAAATCCTAAGGATTGTTCTTGGGAATCTAGAGAGTTCATCGAGCGAACACATCCAGACTCATTTTCCCATGCTCTTTAAGGTGAACTTCTTACTTCAAATTTCTTTTGTGTTGAATATGCTTTTTTTGTTGTTACTTTATATTTTCTTCTTAAATATTGCGAGGACGCAATTTCTTTAAGGAGGGGAGTCTGTAACAACCTGCATATTTATCGATTTTATATTTAAATATTTTATTAAAATATTTTATCGATACTCGGAATTTAGTCCGAAAAGCTACTTTTTGCATACGGTCGAATTAGGACTCGAGACCACTTCCATTGAGTTTAAAATGACGTTTGCGATCTTTTTAAGTGTAAACTTTGATATGTTTGGAGATAGTAGAATTTTGCTACTTTTTCACTTAGGGCTTTGGTTTGGGCTGAGCCCAATAACCCCACTTATGTATTTAGTCCCAACCCCTTCTCCTCTTCATTACTTCATTCCTCATTTCCTAATACTCAAGCTTTTATAACAATGGAGAGTGGAAGAAGAAATCAAAACTCCAAGCCGTAGTTTTCTTTTGCAAATCAAACTCTAGCTCCAAACTAATAGAAGAACCCACTGGTAAGCTTCTCTTCTTCTTGTCCAACACATTCTCTTAATCAATTTCAGAAATTCCTAAACCTAACTTTGGGAATGTTCTTCTTTTAAAGCTTAGAATCAAGCATCTTGAGTTGGATTTGAAGAGTGGTTGATTCTTCTTTGCTTTCAAGCTTCTTCTTCAATCATTTGGGTTCAAAGGTGAGATTTTTATCTCACATCTTTGTCTATAATTATCTTCAGTTGTTAGGTATCAATTCCTAACACTTATTCTTGTGCAATTGATTTTGGTTTGGATTGATTTTGTGTATATTCCAATTTTTGGTGTTTTGGTCTAATTTATGAAAATCCTATTATGGATATTTGGACATTGATTTTGAGGAGTATCGAAGAGCCGTTTAGGCTGGGTTGTCGCTCGACGTTCGTCGCTCGATCGATCGCTTCCGGTATTCGTTTGGCCATTTTTGGCCTAGGTTCAGGGAATGCCCTGAACACTCCATTCAGACGTCTGAAACATAATATTCAGACGTCTGAATATTGCTCTGGGAAGATTTCTATTCCCAGATTCAGACGTCTGAATATAAGGATTCAGACGTCTGAACTGGTTCATTTGAAACCAGAGAGGAAATAGGCTAAAAAGTGCCTATTTCAGACGTCTGAATTCATGGGTTCAGACGTCTGAATCCTGTTTTAGGAAAATATTTATTTTCCAGATTCAAACGTCTGAATCCTTGGTTTCATACGTCTGAATCTGCACTCTTTTGCCTATTTGCCTATTTGCTTGAGAATTCCAACTTTAATCGATTCGTGTCTATTCCCTTTTGTTATTATCAATTATTATCGCCTTTGATGACATTTTCTTCGTGATTTTTGGGAATATCCATTTCGATGGATTCGGTACCGATTTCTTTGGATTTCATTCATGTCTTCGAATGTGAATTTTAGTGATTGATTATTCCTACAATCTTCTTTGTGATTTGTCACTTTAAAAATATTAAGGTTTTCTATACTAGTAGTAAATATCAAAATTCTTTCATCAAAACGATTTCAATATTATTTTATTACAAAGCTCGTTTCTTAAACCGTTTTCCAATCTATTAGTATATACAAACCTTTACCTCACTCGTATGAGAAATCTAATTAAACGGCTTAGTAAAACGAGTGGTATGAAACGCTTGCGTTTAATTCGTCAGTTAATCCTTGGACTTGTTCGATTGAATCTCTCGTGACAATTTTCTAGTGGGGATCTACAATTTGTTCGTAAATATTTAAGTTAAGCTAGTGGTTATGGGACATGAAGCTAAGCTCATATATTTACTAGCTTACTGTAATTGACACTTCTCTTTGATCATGACGATCATTTTAAGATTTAGACTAGCAATTGTGCGATGTCTCTTTGTTTCGGTGTGATTTCGACTCACACATATGGGGTAGCTCCCCATGGTCTTCGGGCCATTCGTGTGTCAAAAATTAATGGCTAGCTACCATGAGATAGCTTCTCGTTCGTGTGATACATATGTTGGTGAGTTTTAATGCTCCCGTTCGTGTGATAGGCCTTTCCCCCCTTTTTATGTGATTTTTGGATTTCGTGTGTTGAATTGTGGAATTTATTCTTCACCAATTTTAGTGATTTTCATTGATATGATTTGTCAATTTTTGTGCATTGGTGAATTCGTGTGTCGTTGACTTGTTGTCACCACAAGTTTTGGGTATGATACCCTTTCTGAATCTTTGTGAAGATTTTTGTGATATTATCTGTGACTGATTTATGATTATTTCTATATTTGTTTCCAAAGACACTATAGCCACTGTGTAGTAGCTTTGAGTTTGTGTCGATATGTCGGATGTCCTAGAAATGCAAGTTACATCTTATCTGGCATATGGATGCTCGCACAAAGCAATTACACAGATGGTCGCTCCTCAACAGCCTTATTCTCTGTGCTAGTTGATAGCATTACTCCGTAGTGTTCTTGGCTAGCGTGGGTATAGAGGTGGGGCGTCATAGCTTGGTATCAGAGCCAAACTTCGGAACAATGTAGAATAATGTAGCAAGGATCATGTCCTAAGTCTTTCTTAGGAGTTGTGCCTTAGGATTTATTCGAGTCTTCGTACCGATTTATCCTATTTTCTTTATGATTCCTTGTTTTATTTATCAAGATTGCTTGATATTCATTTTGTGAATAACCTTTTTCTTCTTCCTTCTTTCTTCCTTAAGGAAGAGAAATGGTTAGACCTGGTTGTCCCAGAGCTGGCCATCTAGTGCTCCACCCCAAGACGGAGTTTTTATGACTCCCAGCAACTTCTTAACCTTATCACGAATGCTCAAGCAGCTGGTTCTAATCCGGAACCTACTCACCCTAAATCTGGCTTTGCACGTTTGTGCAATGATTACGCCAACCTGGGTGGGAAGCCATTTAAAGGTTCTGAAACTATTATTGAAGTCCAGGCTTGGTTAAGGACATGTGATCGAATCTTTTCTCACATGAACCTCATTGATCTTCACCAAGTTCAGGTGGCTTCTAGTATGCTCCAAGAAAGAGCAATAGACTGGTACGAGCTTTTGATCTCTGAAATAAATGAAGCGGATCTCACTTGGGAGAAATTCCGAGAGCGCTTCGAGTTAAAATTCGTACCAGAAGCTGAGAAGGTGACTTTGGCTGGCCGTTTTATTAACCTTGTTCAAGGTGAATCTTCCGTGACTGACTATGTCGCGTCTTTTGAGTCTCTCTCTAAATACAGGGTTGAATATATCAACACTCCATTGAAGAAAAACCAAAGATTTGTCTATGGCTTAAACAAAAATCTCAAGAAGCCATTACTTCTAAAATTAGAAGTTCCCTTCGACCAACTCATTGATATCGCTCTTCGTCTTGAAGAGGCGGATAGGGAAAGTGATGTTGAAGTGGTGGGTTCCAAACCAAACATCAACAACAAGAAGAGGCCAAAAAAATTCAAAGGTCCTTATCCCAATAAGAAAGGAAGGAAAGCAACTCCTGCTGCAAAGACCTTTTCCTCTACTGACGAGAAATGCTTTAACTGTGGTTCCAGAGACCATTTTGCGAACAAGTGTTCAAAGCCCCGTCGTTGCCTCTATTGTAAAAGCCCGGACCATTTTATGCATGTATGTCCTAAACTTCAAAATAGAAAGGAGGGAAAGCTTAATGTTGTTCAAGCCCCTGGCATCACATCTCGTGGTCAAGGTATTTCTCATTCTATCCTTGATGGTATTATTATATTTCGTGATCAACCTATTAGAGTTCTTTTTGATATGGGTGCATCCCACTCTTTTATATCAAAAGAACTTATTGATACCTTTTCTTTAAGTGTTGTTGCTTTAATGACTTCTATGAGAATTGCGAATCCGGTTGATGGAACCGCAACTCTTAGTTTGATTTGTAAAGATGTGGAGATTATTTTGTGTGATTTTCCTTTTCTAGCCGATTTGCATGTAATGCGTTATTTAGGCTTTGGAATGATTTTGGGAATGGATTGCCTTAACTGTTACGAAGCTCATATCCTATGTCTTGGGCGGACTATTCATCTTCGACATCCTTAATCTGTTGAGCAGATTTCAATTAATCTTAAAGATTCGGATTCCATCTTGGTAGCATCTTTATATTCTTTAAATCCTCATGATGACGATAATGATGATGAGGAAGATATTATTTCTCTTATTCACGTTGTTCGTGAATTTTCCGACATATTTGAGCCCGTTTTAGGATTGCCACCTAAGCGAGCAATTGAGTTCAGAATTAATCTTATCCCTGGTACTCGTCCTCCTTATCGTATGTCCAATAAAGAAAATGAGGAGATGCATAAACAATTGTCCGAATTAGAGACGAAGCAATTTATTCGCTCTAGTTCCTCTCCTTGGGGAGCTTCGGCAATTTTTGTGAAGAAATCCGATGGTACACTTAGGCTTTGCGTTGACTACCGCAAGCTTAATGATCTTACTATCAAGAATAAATATCCTTTACCTCGGATTGATGACCTATTCGATCAACTTATTGGTGCTAGAGTCTTTTCACAGTTGGACTTAGCAACCGGTTTTCATCAGCTTCGTATTGCAGAGGATAGCATTCCTTTGACATCGTTCCGTACTCGATATGGATCTTATTAATGGCTCGTTATGCCATTTGGTTTAACAAATGCCTCGGCTTGTTTCATTGACCTTATGAATAGGGTTTTCAAAGACTTCCTCGACCGGTTTGTCCTCATCATTATTGATGATATTCTTGTGTATTCAAAAACCGAGGAGGAGCATGAAAAGCATCTTCGAATTGTATTGGAAACTCTAAGGAGTAATCAATTAAAGGCTAAATTTTCTAAATGCCACTTTTGGCAATCTCGTGTGAAGTTTCTCGGTCATATTATTTCCGAATCTGGAATTTCCGTGGATCCTTCAAAGATTGAAGCGATTCAAGATGGGAAGAGACTGGAGAGTGTGACGGAGATTTGTAGTTTTCTTGGATTGGCGGGTTATTACCGCCGTTTTATCAAAGTCCTTTCTAAGATTGCCGTGCCTCTCACTAGCTTAACGAAGAAAGGTGTTAAATATATTTGGTTGGACAAATGTGAAACTTCTTTTCAGAAACTAAAGGAACTTCTTTCTGATGCTCCTATTCTTGTTATTCCCAAGGGGAATCAAGATTTCATTGTTTATACCGATGCTAGTCGCGTTGTTTTGGGTGCCGTTCTTATGCAAAGGGAACGTCTTATTGCTTCGCTTCTAGGCAATTGAAGCCGGCCGAGACTAGATATGCCACACATGATTTAAAACTCGCGGCTATTGTTTTTGCTCTTTGGATTTGGCGTCATTATCTCTTAGGAGAAAAAATTATTCTTTACATGGATCATAAGTCTTTGAAGTATTTATTTTCTCAAAAGGAACTTAATTTGCGTCAATAGCGTTAGCTCGAGTTCGTTGCTCCTTATGATCTTTATATTCTTTATACCCCCGGTAAGGGTAATCGTGTCGCCGATGCTCTTAGCCGTAAACAACAAGCTGTTGTTTCTTTGATGATATCTGAATGGAACGATCTCCAGATTTTATCCACTTGCGAAATTCGAGACCGTGTTTCCGATTTATGTTCATCTCTTGTTTTATGTAGCCTTGAGGCTCATCCTTCTCTTCTAGACCTCATTCTTGAAGCTCAAAGGCTAGATCCCGAATTGGCTCTTCTTGGCCAAAATGTTAAGGATAAAATTGATATTGAAGGTTTGAAAGACTTTGATATCGATTCTCGTGGAGGCATTTGGAAATTTGGTAGACTTATCATGCCAAATATTAGTGATCTTCATAAAGATATTTTAGAAGATTCCCAACATTCTAAATTTACCATTCATCCTGGTAGTAGTAAAATGTACGCGGATATGAAGCGGCTTTATTATTGGGAGGGAATGAAAGCTGATATTGCTGACTTTGTTAAGTGTTGCATGACTTGCCAACTCATTAAGGCCGAACATCAAAGGCCCGGTGGGTTATTGCAACCTTTAGAAATTCCAATTTGGAAGTGGGACCAAATATCCATGGATTTTATTGATGGCCTTCCCCGTTCTCGTTCGGGTCATGATAGCTTATGGGTGATCGTTGATAGACTTACTAAATCCGCCCATTTTATTCCTGTTCGGTCTAACCGAACCGTTCCTCTTTTGGCCAAACTCTTTGTTAAAGAAATTGTTAAATTGCATAGAGTTCCTACTTCTATAGTTAGTGATCGTGATCCATTGTTTACTAGTGGATTTTGGAAGAGTCTTCAAAAAGCTTTAGGAACGAAACTTAAGTTTAGCACCGCTTATCACCCCCAGTCCGATGGACAAACCGAGCGCGTGAATCAAACTCTAGAAGATCTTCTTCGTGCATGTGTTCTTGATTTTGGTGGAAGTTGGGAAGATCATATTCCTCTTGTTGAATTTTCCTATAATAATAGCTTCCAATCTAGTATTGGTATGGCACCTTTCGTGTGTTGAATTCTGGAATTTATGCTTCACCAATTTTAGTGATTTTCATTGATATGATTTGTCAATTTTTATGCATTGGTGAATTCATGTGTCATTGACTTGTTGTGAATACAAGTTTTGGGTATGATACCCTTTTTGAATCTTTGTGAAGATTTTTGTGATATGAATTATCTGTGACTGATTTATGATTATTTCTATATTTGTTTCCGAAGACACTATAGCCACTATGTAGTAGCTTTGAATTTGTGTCGATATGTCGGATGTCCTAGAAATGCAAGTTACATCTTATCTGGCATATCGATGCTCGCACAAAGCAATTGCACGGATGGTCGCTCCTCAACAGCCTTATTCTTCGTGCTAGTTGACAGCATTACTCCATAGTGTTCTTGGCTAGCGTGGGTATAGAGGTAGGGCGTCACACTCTCCTACCACATTCTGTCAGGAATTAACTCTCAAATTAGTAATGAGAAGTTCTTGCAACCCAAAGAATTTCAGAAACGAAAGCACCACTACTACTTTGTATTTGGGAGTTAACCATAATTATCAACAAGCAATCCTTTTATCCTAAAAATTCCTATTCTTCATTCTTCATTCTCTCTATCAGGTCTTCATTTTTTGAACACCTAAGTTGGTTCGAAGTGGTTTTCGAATAGGAATCATCCAAATCCGACCCCGATTTCTTCAAAATCCAATTATCGATAAAAAGTAAATATGAGGATACAAGATTTATTAAGTCTCTTTTCACTTCAATTCTCTTTATTAAATTCCCTTTCTTTTATCTTAGAGTAATTCTAAGTTCATTCACTTATAATTGGGAAAACATTTGCTATCTTCTTACTTATCAACGATCTAGAATTTCTTAACCTTTAATTGGGTCAAAAATAATGTTATTTAAGGCACCATTTACCATAAACCCTAAAAATAATCTTAGCAAACATTATTGAGTAAATAGGATCATAGAAATCATTCTAATTTTACCTAGCATCAATTTCTGTATTCAACAAGTGCTATTGGCGGAATAACGTTGAGATCACCTTTTAAATTCCATGAACAGGACGAGTTCCCTCTTAGGAATTTTATACTAAGTATAAGAAGATTATCTATATGTAATCCAAGTTGTAGTTTATTCAGGAGATTAAACCTTTTATGTGACGCCCCACCTCTATACCCACGCTAGACAAGAACACTACAGAGTAATGCTATCGACTAGCACGGAGAATAAGGCTGTTGAGGAGCGACCATCTGTATAATTGCTTTGTGCGAGCACCGATATGCCAGATAAAAATATAAGTTTTCATCTCAAGAGGAAATCTGACATACCGACACAAACTCAAAGCTACTACACAGTGGCTATAAAGGACTTCGGAAACAAATATAGAAATAAATATAACATAAATCAGTCACAGACAATTCATATCACAAAGGCGGAAATAGATATGAATATTACACATGAAAGTGTACATCAGAGTAGTGGTCAAACAAGATCCACAATAATACAAAAGAATAGATACAAGTGCTAGACAAAAGAATAAGTATACATCTTAGAGTCTGTATCTCAAATGTATACAACAAAAACTACTAAACTAAAGTAGTTAACCAAAAGATCAGATGAAAGTCCGATAAGTAGCCAAGCAGAAGCACCTGTAAAATCTCAGTCTGACCCGAGTATTATTTAAGAAGAAAATAATAAACGGATCAGTCTAGCTATAAATATCAGATAAAGTGGTATATAATAAGAGATATGACATAAACATATAATAATCACAATGTCAAGCTGTGATAAATAAGTAACTGAAAATCAACAAGAGATTAATCAATATCACAATAATCTACTCAAGATAAAAAAGGAATGTCATACTCCTAATTTCATTCACCAAGCCACAATAAATGACATATATATCAATGTCGATCGTAAAAGTTGGTGAAACATAAATTCCAGAAATCAACACACGAAATCCAGAAATCACAATAAAAAGGAACAACGACGTCGTACAACGGGACGTCCGATGAACCAAATCACAATAAAAAGGATGGCCAATCCCCAAAAAAACTGGACATCGACGCACCTAGAAAGACACCCCCCATGTACAGTCGAACATCGACGCACATAGAAAGATACGCCCCATGCTCTAGCATCGACGCACCTAGAAAGATACGCCCCATGCACAAATAAACATCGATGCACCTAGAAAGATACACCCCATGTAATGTCGAACATTGATGCACCTAGAAAGATACGCCCCATGCTCTTGCGTTGACGCACCTAGAAAGATATGCCCCATGCACAAATAAACATCGATGCACCTTGAAAGATACACCCCATGTAATGTCTAACATCAATTCACCTAGAAAGATACGCCCCATGCAAAGTCGAACATCGACGCACCTAGAAAGATACACCCCATGCATAGACGAACATCGCGCACCTAGAAAGATATGCCCCATGTCCCGACTTATTGAGCCGATTGCTCCACGAAGTAAATAAACATCGATGCACCTAAAAAGGTACACCCCATGTACAGTCGAACATCGACACACCTAGAAAGATATGCCCCATGCTCTAGCATCGACGCACCTAGAAAGATACGCCCCATGCATAAATAAACATTGACGCACCTAAGAAGGTACGACCCATGTGAGAAATGAGACGAAACTCAATAAAAATGAGGAACAGTCCTCCACATAGACAAAGAGACATCGCACATTGCTAGTCTAAACCATAAAGATGATCGTCATGATCAACGAGAAGTGTCGATTACAGTAAGCTAGTAAATATATGAGCTTAGCTTCATGTCCCATAACCACTAGCTTAACTTAAATATTTACGAACAAATTATAGATCTCCACTAGAAAATTGTCACAAGAGATTCAATCGAACAAGTCCAAGAATTAACCGACGAAGTAAACGCAAGCGTTTCATGCCACTCGTTTTACTAAGTCGTTTAATTGGATTTCTCATACGAGTGAGGTAAAGGTTTGTATATACTAATAGATTGGAAATTGGTTTGAGAAAATGAGCTTTGTTATAAAATAGTGTTGAAATCATTTGAAGAAAGAGTTTTAATATTTACTACTGGTATAGAAAACCTTTATATTTTAAAGTGACAAATCATAGAAGTGATTGTAGAAACAATCGGGCATAAAAATTCACATTCGAAGACATGAATAAAATCCAAAGAAATTGATATCAAATCCATCAAAGTGGATATATCTAAAATTCCCAAAGAAAAGGTCATCAAAGTGGATAATAAATGACAACAACAAAAGGGAGACAACACGAATCGATTAAAGTTGGATATTCAAACGAATTAGCAATATAGGCTAATCTGGCAAATAGTAGCAGGTCGGTCGACCAGACTCCCTGAGTCGGTCGACCGAACCAGAGGTTGGAAACTTCTCGGGCACCAGGTCGGTCGACCGGCCCAGGGGGCTCGGTCGGCCGAACCTGTATACTTGCACTTCCTACCCTATTTCAAAGGAGGTGCAAATCCCGACCAAATTGCAATCGCACGAGCAACGGCGCTAAGGGTTTATGCCAATCGACTACCCGGCCCTATAAGCTCCTCGATGCATCACCAAAAACATGTTCAAACATCAAAGTTAGGATTTTTAACGAATTGAACTCAAAACACTAAAAATTGGAATATTCACAAAAGCAATCCAAATCAAAATCAAATGCACATGAATAATTGTTAGGAATTCATATCTAACAATAGAAGAAAATTATAAGCATAGATGTGGGATTAAAAATCTCACCTTTGAATCCGAAAACAATGAATGAGAAGCTTGAAGACAAAGGGGGAATCAACCACACTTCAAATCCAACTCAAGAAGCTTGATTCTCAACTCAAAAGAAGAACATTCCTAAATTTAGGTTTAGCAAATTTCAGAAATCAAAGAGAGATTGAGTTGGAGAAGAAGAAGGAGATGCTTACCAATGGGTTCTCTAGAGTTTGGAGCTAGAAGATGGATTTGCTAATGAAGACTAGGGCTTGGAATTTTAGTTTCCTCCTCCACTCCTCCATTATTATGAAAGCTTGAGTATTAGGAAAATAGAAAGGAAGTAAATGAAGAGGAGAGGGTTGGGACTGAATACATAAGTGGGGTTAATGGGCTCAGCCCAAACTAAAGCCCTAAGTGAAAAGTAGCAAAAATCAACTTTCTCCAAACATATTGAAGCTTATACTCAAAAAGGTCGCAAACGTCATTTTGAACTCAATGGGGGTGGTCTCGAGTCCCAATTCGACTGTTTGCAAAAAGTAGCTTTTCGGACCAAAATCCGACGAACGATAAAATATTTAAATATAAAATCGATAAATATGCGGGTTGTTACAGACTCCCCTCCTTAAAGAAATTGCGTCCTCGCAATACTTAAGAGGAAAATAAGTAGTAACGACCATGGAAGCATATCAACACAAAAGAAAATTTGAAATAGGAAGTTCACCATAAAGTGCACGAAAGAGTTAGCAAGAAATCTGGTGAAACTTCAATTTCCACAATATCACCGGGCACAAGAATAAAAATCGGAATCTCTAAGGCATTTCCGAAGATAAAAGACGTGGAGAACGTCAAGAATAGCATAAAATTGAGCCAGTGCAACGGCATAGTACAGAAACGGTACGCTCGAGAAACTAGAAACTCGAATAATTTGGAACATCGACGTAGTACAAATACGGTACGTCCAATGAACCGATAAACTGGAAAAACGATGTAGTATAATGGTACATCCATTGATCCAGATAAGACGGAACATCGATGTAGTATAATAATAGTACATCCGATGAACCGAACACCATAAAAGAACACCGGACACTAGTCCATAAAAGGAATGAGAGAAAACTCAATAAAACAAAGTACATCAAAACGTTCGATGAACTTGATAAAGAGATAATTCCATTCAGACATCATCGAAGAATCAACCACTTGTTGCTTACGACTAAACGCATTGGCAACACGATTTCCCCTTTCAGGAATAAAAGAATATCAAGATCATAAGATGCTAGGAACTCGAGTTGAGATGAAGTTCCTTATGAGAAAATAAATATTCCAAGGATTTATGATCGAGATGGAGAACAAATTTCTCATCCAAATATGATGATGCCAAATTCCAAAAGTAAAAACAATAGCCGCGAGCACTAGATCATGAGTGGCATACCTAGTCTCGATCGGCTTTAATGGTTTAGAAGCACAAGAGATAGCACGTTCTCCTTTGCAAGAGAATGGCATCCAAACCAATACGACTAGTATCGGTACAAATAGCAAAGTCTTGGTTCCCCTTCAGGAATCACAAGAATAAGAGTATCGAAAGGAAAGAATTTCTTTTAAATAATCTTCTTTCCTGAAAAGTTAAAACTATCAAATTACATTTATCATTATGTAATAATCTTTCTAGAAAAATTTACTATTTTCAAGTTAATATACTGTGTCTGATTGTCTCATCAAAGCGTTTAGGAATTCCTATCGATAACGTTGATCAAGCGCATCGACCAAAATTCTTAAAACACTAAATGGGCAATACAATCACAAAATCGTATTCTATAGGATAAGTAAGTTTCTCAAAAACTTCTAAAAATATTCTTTGTTCGCTTAAGAGCAAAATCAAATCGTACTTATAAATAAATCTTACGAAAAAGATTTACAAAATTTTAAATTTCTATTTTCATCCAAAATCAATAAATACAAGAATGGTCTCATCTAAATATTCATAGAATATTCGATTTATAAAATGGATGAAATAAGCTGGACAAACTGAATGACAAAATAAGTCATTCATAAGAATCATAACAAGTGCGGAATGCGGTAAGTGGAATGCTAACTTCCGCAACTCGTAGCAAATGAAAACCGGTGATAAGGTCAAAGTGGAAAGACCTTAGCACCACACAAAAGATTACTTAGGTGATAATCCTAAGACAAGTTAAAAAATACCGGAAAATTTCTTAAACTATTTAGATAAGAGAAACAACACTTTCCTTATAAGTGGGCTTAAGGAATAAAATGATGCCATCAAATTGGAATCAAAATCATAAAGGAAAAATAGAAATCTGCTTAACAGATTGAAAATGTCAAAGATGAATAGTCCACTTGAGGAAATAGGATATGAGCTTCACAACGATTAAGCCAATCCTTACAAAAATCAATTCCGAAGCCTAATTAAAATTATCGGCTCGGAAAGAAAAATCCCATAAAATAATTTCGACATCAATAAAGACAAATTGAGTGTTGCGTATCTACCATCCGGATTCACAATCCTCAAAGAAGTCATCAAGCCCAAAATATTTTCAAAGAAAAAGAATCAACAAGTTCTTTTGATATAAAAATAATGAGATGGAACTCATATCAAAAAGAACTCAAATAAGAAGATCACGAAATAAAACAATGCCATCAAGGATTGAGTGAAAATACCTTGACTAAGAGAGGAGTTGCTAGGGGCTTGCACAATATTTAGCTTTCTCATGTCCTTGTTCAAAAGTTTGGGACATGCAGATAAAAGATGACCCGAGTTTTTGCAATAACGACAAAAGAGAGGTTTCGGGCACTCCCTTGCATCGTGGTCCTTAGAATTACAATTGTAGCATCCTCCACGATTAGGGATTGGAGTCTTTGCTACAGAAGTAGTTTGCTTCACTCTCTTATTGGGGTTAAGGCTCTTGAACGTAATATGCCTCTTCTTGGAAGTCCCATTATCACAAACACTTCCTTTACCAACCTCTCCATGAAGAAGAGTAACATCCACAAGCTGATTGAAAGAAACTTCAAGTTTCAAAGGTAGAACCATTTCGGGGTTCTTACTCAAAGCATAGATAAACTCTTGATTCTTTACAAGATCCAAAAGTTGTTGAGCAGACATGAATACTCCATCCAGGGGAGTAGCACTAGATTGACCGGCGCTGGGACGACCTGGTCTAACCATTTCTCTTCTTTAAGAAAGAAAGAAAGAAGAGGAAAAAGTTATTCTCAAAATGAATATCAAGCAATCTTGATAGATAAAACAAGGAATCATAAAGAAAATAGGATGAGTCGGTACAAAGACTCGAACAAAATCCTAAAGCACGACTCCTAAGAAAGACTTAGGACGATGATCCTTGTTATAATATTCCATATTGTTCCGAAGTTTGGCTCTGATACCAAGCTGTGACGCCCCACCTCTATACCCACGCTAGACAAGAACATTACGGAGTAATGCTGTCGACTAGCACGGAGAATAAGGCTATTGAGGAGCGACCATCTGTATAATTGCTTTGTGCGAGCACCGATATGCCAGATAAAAATATAAGTTTTCATCTCAGGAGGAAATCCGACATACCGACACAAACTCAAAGCTACTACACAGTGGCTATAAAGGACTTCGAAAACAAATATAGAAATAAACATAACAAAAATCAGTCACAGACAATTCGTATCACAAAGGCGGAAATAGATATGAATATTACACGTGAAAGTGTACATCAGAGTAGTGGTCAAACAAGATCCACAATAATACAAAAGAATAGATACAAGTGCTAGACAAAAGAATAAGTATACATCATAGAGTTTGTATCTCAAATGTATACAACAAAAACTACTAAACTAAAGTAGTTAACCAAAAGATCAGATGAAAGTCCGATAAGTAGCCAAGCAGAAGCACCTGTAAAATCTTAGTCTAACCCGAGTATTATTTAAGAAGAAAATAATAAATGGATCAGTCTAGCTATAAATATCAGATGAAGTGGTATATAATAAGAGATATGACATAAACATATAATAATCACAATGCCAAGCTGTGATAAATAAGTAATTGAAAATCAACAAGAGATTAATCAATATCACAATAATCTACTCAAGATAAAAAAGGAATGTCATACTCCTAATTTCATTCACCAAGCCACAATAAATGACATATATATCAATGCCCATCGTAAAATTTGGTGAAACATAAATTCCAGAAATCAACACACGAAATCCAGAAATCACAATAAAAAGGAACAACGACGTCGTACAGCGGGACGTCAGATGAACCAAATCACAATAAAAAGGATGGCCAATCCCCAAAAAAAACTGGACATCGACGCACCTAGAAAGACACGCCCCATGTACAGTCGAACATCGACGCACCTAGAAAGATACGCCCCATGCTCTAGCATCGACGCACCTAGAAAGATACGCCCCATGCACAAATAAACATCGATGCAACTAGAAAGATACACCCCATGTAATGTCGAACATCGACGCACCTAGAAAGATACGCCCCATGCTCTTGCGTCGACGCACCTAGAAAGATACGCCCCATGCACAAATAAACATCGATGCACCTAGAAAGATACACCACATGTAATGTCTAACATCGATGCACCTAGAAAGATACAATCCATGCAAAGTCGAACATCGACACACCTAGAAAGATACGCCCCATGCAGAGAGAACATCGACGCACCTAGAAAGATACGCCCCATGTCCCGACTTATTGAGCCGATTACTCCACGAAGTAAATAAACATCGATGCACCTAAAAAGGTACACCCCATGTACAGTCGAACATGGACACACCTAGAAAGATATGCCCCATGCTCTAGCATCGACGCACCTAGAAAGATACGCCCCATGCATAAATAAACATTGACTCACCTAAAAAGGTACGAACCATGTGAGAAATGAGACGAAACTCAATAAAAATGAGGAACAGTCCTCCACATAGACAAAGAGACATCGCACATTGCTAGTCTAAACCATAAAGATGATCGTCATGATCAACGAGAAATGTCGATTACAGTAAGCTTGTAAATATATGAGATTAGCTTCGTGTCCCATAACCACTAGCTTAACTTAAATATTTACAAACAAATTGTAGATCTCCACTAGAAAATTGTCACAAGAGATTCAATCGAACAAGTCCAAGAATTAACCGACGAAGTAAACGCAAGCGTTTCATACCACTCGTTTTACTAAGTCGTTTAATTGGATTTCTCATAAGAGTGAGGTAAAGGTTTGTATATACTAATAGATTGGAAATCGGTTTGAGAAAACGAGCTTTGTTATAAAATAGTGTTGAAATCATTTGAAGAAAGAGTTTTGATATTTACTACTGGTATAGAAAACCTTTATATTTTAAAGTGACAAATCATAGAAGTGATTGTAGAAACAATCGGGCATAAAAATTCACATTCGAAGACGTGAATAAAATCCAAAGAAATCGATATCAAATCCATCAAAGTGGATATATCTAAAATTCCCAAAGAAAATGTCATCAAAGTCGATAATAAATGACAACAACAAAAGGGAGACAACACGAATCGATTAAAGTTGGATATTCAAAAGAATTAGCAATATAGGCTAATCTGGCAAATAGTAGCAGGTCGGTCGACCGGACTCCCTGAGTCGGTCGACCGAACCAGAGGTTGGAAACTTCTCGGGCACCAGGTCGGTCGACCGGCCCAGGGGGCTCGGTCGGCCGAACCTGTATACTTGCACTTCCTACCCTATTTCAAAGGAGGTGCAAATCCCGACCAAATTGCAATCGCACGAGCAACGGCGCCAAGGGTTTATGCCAATCGACTACCTGGCCCTATAAGCTCCTCGATGCATCACCAAAAACATGTTCAAACATCAAAGTTAGGATTTTTAACGAATTGAACTCAAAACACTAAAAATTGGAATATTCACAAAAGCAATCCAAATCAAAATCAAATGCACATGAATAAGTGTTAGGAATTCATACCTAACAATAGAAGAGAATTATAAGCATAGATGTGAGATTAAAAATCTCACCTTTGAATCCGAAAACAATGAATGAGAAGCTTGAAGACAAAGGGGGAATCAACCACACTTCAAATCCAACTCAAAAAGCTTGATTCTCAACTCAAAAGAAGAACATTCCTAAATTTAGGTTTAGCAAATTTCAAAAATCAAAGAGAGATTGAGTTGGAGAAGAAGAAGGAGATGCTTACCAATGGGTTCTCTAGAGTTTGGAGCTAGAAGATGGATTTGCTAATGAAGACTAGGGCTTGGAATTTTAGTTTCCTCCTCCACTCCTCCATTATTATGAAAGCTTGAGTATTAGGAAAATAGAAAGGAAGTAAATGAAGGTGAGATGGTTGGGACTGAATACATAAGTGGGGTTAATGGGCTCAGCCCAAACCAAAGTCCTAAGTGAAAAGTAGCAAAAATCAACTTTCTCCAAACATATTGAAGCTTATACTCAAAAAGGTCGCAAACGTCATTTTGAACTCAATGGGGGTGGTCTCGAGTCCCAATTCGAATGTTTGCAAAAAGTAGCTTTTCGGACCAAAATCCGACGAACAATAAAATATTTAAATAAAATATTTAAATATAAAATCGGTAAATATGCGGGTTGTTACATTTTATACTTAAATTGCCTAACTTTTGGGAAATACCCATTCTCTTTTATTTTAGAAAAACTTAATAAAATCTTTTAGAGCATCCGGGCTTTCCTTTCGGTTTATTTCACCCCTTGCCTAAGAAGAGAAAACATAGGCCAGGTATGTTTAGGACACTGGTTGCTCCATTCCTAAGCTTAGTTAAACACTTTGTTTTATCTTCCCAGATCTCATAGGCGGGACAAATGTAGTAGTCGTTTCCGCATACTCAGTTACTAGTTTTAATTTTGGAATTGATTATAATGATTGCAAATTAGCTTTTAAATGCTTAATTTTTCTTTTAAAAACATTCATAATTGATTCTAGGAAAAATTGTTAAGTTTAAACTCATATTTCAAAAGTTATAAAATTCGCAGCAGAAAAGTGCTGCAGAAAGTGCTATATATGACTTATTTGATTTAATCAACTTTTAATATATGAGAATTCATATTTTCCAATTCAAATCTCTTTTAATCTAATTAAATAGATTTATAAAATTTATTTCATATTTTTCCATAATTAAAACATCCATTTAAACAAATTTTACCTTATGGTCACTTAACTGCACAAGCGCGGTTTTTGTAGAAAATTGATTTGGACATAGTTCAAGATCTATTTAATAAAATCTCGATTTTCTTTCTTCATTTAGAAGATATGGATATAATAGTCCGAAATTTCTTATCTCGAAGAATTCCGAGCCATATTCCATTTTGTATACCTGTTTGAGCTTTTCGGCGCAAAATCGCGAACTACTGTTGCATGACGCGCCTAGTTTTAACTTATTTTAAATACTTGAAAATTTTATTAAAATTGATTTTTATTACATAAAAAATTATATATAATTATTACAAATCATTATAAATCAATATTTTCACTTTTTAAAGTATTTAAAGTTTATTTTCACAATTTTCACAATTTTCACATTATAATATTATTTGATTCCTATTATTTTAATATTAAATTTTAAAATCCAATTTCAGTAAAATTTCAATTCTAAATCCAAGTTAAACTCAATTAAAACTTAGATTTCAAATTTGATTTCAAATCCATCTTTGGTTTCAACTCATATATCAATTTCAATTTCAATTTCAATTTCAAATTTGATTTCAATTCATTTTCAATTTCGATTTTACTTTTAATTCCAATTTTGAAAGAGACTTATTTATTTCAATATACCTCATATGAAAATGGGTCTTATTTAACAAAGTAGTTACTTAATCAATAATGATAGTAATTAATGTCCATATTAACATAACAACCATACAACCAATCATTTCACATTAACATATACAATAATGGGTATAATACGATAAGTGTCATAACATTAAAATGGATCATCCAACATATTCAAATAATCAATCAAAAATCCATATCATCAAATGGTGATTATCTAACATAATAATTAAACCTAATAATCAATATAATTCAAATAGCGATGAGAATTTCTCATCTTTATATCCGCTCCATCAATCTTTTTCGCAAATAGCGTGCTTTACGTACTAACGCGCTTTTCCCTGAACGTCTAGAATTCCCGCTTTCCTTTCTTTTCCTTTTCTTTTCTCTTTCTATTCTTTTTTATATGTGGCATGGGCTATAGAGGAGGGTATGGCCTTGGATAGCTCGGGAAGCTAGGGTGCATGAGGTTTGGTGGCGGGTAGGGTGGTTTGGAGGCATGTATGCAGGTTTTGGAGACGGATAGAGGGAGTTGGAGGCATGTAGGGCCTGGGTAGGGGGTGTGTGTGGGTTTATGGGCTCGGATGTGGTGTTTGGTGGGCGGGTGTGGGCTGTTTGAGGGTGTTACGGCCGTGTAGGGGATGTTTGGTCGAGGGTGGGGTGGCATACGGTGGTGGTGTCGCTCGGGTTTGGTTATGTTGAGGTGGAGGAAGAAAAATGGAGAGGGTAGATTTAGGAAATTGAAGAGAATGATTTGTAAAAGAGGGTGAGAATGGCATGGCTATTTATAGATTGAGTTTGAGTGGCTCATGACATAAATATGCTTGCCAACTTTTGGACTTTGATTAGCATTGATTTAAAGTGCATTAATGGAGGGAATGATGCTTTAGGAAGAGTGAGTAAAAGGCAAGAGAGTTGTCACCATTTTAAGGTTTATTAATATTTTAACATAAAAATTTGCTCCATTCCTATGTATATACATAATGTCCCATTAATGAGATAAGATATATAAGTAATGATGGTTTATATAAAGTTTTGAACTAAATTTTATTTAGTCAAATCATATTCTTTTAATACATACATACATACATATATATATAAACTTTCCTAATATAACTTTTTGTCTTATATGCTAAATGTATAAGTATTTAAAGTTTGTAAAGTTATAAATAAGCATATGTGTCTGTTAGGAAATGTATCATGTTGCAACAATGTGGCGACAACTTGTTTTGATTGAAAACGATGTTTTTGTTGACATATTTTACAGTCAAAATTTAACGTTTTTGTTAAGCTACATATTAAAGTAAACCAAACTTACAAATGAACTTCTTACTTAAATAAATTTAAACATCTATTCATATTTTAATTTCATATTTAAATAATATCAATATCCCCATTTTTACAATGTATGTAAAATTGACAAAATGTGACAAAATCTAAATATTTTTGTAAAACGATTGTAAATATATGTTTAAATCATTAAATATGCTTCTATTATCTTTATTAAGTGACTTCAATAAGATTTAACTTTTAAAATAAATATTTAAACATATTTATTTAAGTATTTATTTATTTTTAACAAATGTAAACTTTTGCTGATTTGTTCTGAAATCCAAATTTATACCTTTTTATTAACTATAAGAATAAATGATTTCTCCATTATCATTTATTATATATAAATTATTTATTTAAGTTTTAAATTTTTTAAATTTTAAAATAAATAAAAATCTCTCATTTTCGAAGTAGCGAAATTACGGGTTGTTACAGTCCATAAATAGGCTGATATACATGCATAAGCCCAAACCCTCTTTTAATTAAATCAAACAAGGAATTAAACCATTATTTTATTTTTCAACAACTAAAAATAATATTTTTATAATGGTTTAAACATGTAAATATTTATGTGAACACTCTATAATTAAGTTCATCACTTAATCTTGATAATCAAATAATGAAACGAAGTTTTAATAATCATTTAATCTTTTATTTTGATTATTGAAATCGAGGTATTTTCATTTTCTAAAATAAGAAAACATATCTATTAATCATTTTAGTAACTAAATTTATCATTTTTTCTCTAAATAAGATTACTTATAAATTAGATAGCATTAATACAATTTTTAACCACCCAACAATTTAAACACACAATCCCTATTTCACAATATTTTCTCTAAATTCCTTTATTAAAGAAAATACCTAATTTTTTTTATTAATTAACTCATTCTCTGAATACGTTAATTTTATAAATAAGTATTAACACTTTATAGATCACATTTTTAATCTTTAAAAGATTATAACAATCTAACTTACATAAATACTCAATTTAAACACAATGTCTCAATTATAATTTATCCTAGAAATCCAATCACACAATTTCTCACATTTTAGATTTTCAATCTTACATAATTAAATGTGGTTTGTTTAATTAAATAAATAATAATCAAGGCGAACACAATAGGGTTGTTGCAGAAATCCCCACTAAGTAAAATTGCATCCTCTCGCAATTTCAATTTGAAGAATTCGATAACAAGTTACTATTCATCTCCATAACCAACGAAATTTAGAAACAATCATGCACACAACAACTACAGACAAACACAAAAGTATGACTCATCTAACTCATTTGCTTCTAGAAATTATACCTTGATTTTCTTTTTTTTTAAATCCATTTCAAATCAAGGTTTCTACAAAATTTCAAATTGCATTTCCTACTACTTATTGCTATCCAATACCTCCACTTTATTATCATTTATGATATAAACTCATCAACTTAAATACAACCATTTAATCCAAAAATGCAAATTCACTACGGATTGACTATTTTTACAAATAATCATTTTTAAACTTCTTTTATAACTAATAGAATAGTTTAACAAATAAAGTCTCAATGTAACTTTTAAAAATTAGTCACATACATTTTAGTACTTTTTAACTCCTCGACAAGTGATACGATACCAACATGCCTTTATAAAACACTTCATAAAATTTCAAATCAAGAAAAACTTCCAAAAAGAGACTACCATATCTACAAAAGAAATCACAACCATTACCCAAATTTAGACCTAATGTACACAGGTCAGATTTTCGCCCAGTAAAACCCAAAATTTCTCAAACTCATAAAATGATAGTTGTTCTACTCAGTCTAAGCTTTCCGGTAAGTTAATAATCAGCAAAAGTGAATTTTGAAATTAAGTCCAAAAAACTTTGAGCTTTTTAACTCAAAAATGAACTAATAGGACAGAGGGGCCAATTCATTTTCAAACTCACTTTGGTATAAACAAACTGTAAAATTTTCAAAAGTGATCAACGGATGTTTTGTAGCTTACCGAAAATAGTTTCTTTTAGAAAAAATTGACCACATTTGAGTTATACTCTGAAGGTATCGCTGTTTGCTATAGCACTTTTCGAACTAAATTTTTAGCATTAAAACCATGTCCAAAACCCAAAAACATAGAATATTTAGAAAAGTCTTAATACAAAGCTATTTATTACATGGTCTACTTTTTGGAAAGCTATAGACTTCAAACATTTATAATTTTCCTACGCAATCAAATCTCAAAATCCATTCATTCAAATACGCAATTTCAAAATATCACATATGGAAGATTTTCTACTTATTGAAATCTCATTTTAAATGAGATAGTTAACCCTTACTTACAAGAAGTAATTATCTACCCCAAATAAAATTCTCAATTATATGTGTATTTCCATATTTTGTTTCAAAAGAAATCTTCTCAAAATACATCATCCAGTCCATATCATACCTAAAATAAGTTTTAGAATATACATTGATTTTTATACCACGCCCATAATTCATATTGTCCAAACTTGTTGTCTTATTCATTTATTATCTTTAAAAAAACTCTCAATAACAAAAATCTTATAATAAATGTACTACTCCTAATCACTCGTTTTATTTTAATAATAAAATCGAACCTACATTCAAACTTAAATTTCAAATGATTTTTTTTCCAAATTTAAAACTAAAACAATTTTAACACTATCCAAGTTTAAAACTCATGTTTACACAAATGGTTTCACTCTATACCAAACTCATAAAATATTTTCATAAAAGTGAATTTTTATGTTAACTTCAAACCATCGTACATTGACTTTTCTATTATGGAATCATTAGTTTAAAATTTTCTTTTCCCACAAAATATACTTTACTACTACTTTTAGTTCTAAACATACTATAACCTAAAAGTTATAATTATATCTCAACTCTCACTTATTACCAAACCCATTTTTAGAATTTAAATTATCAATTAGATTAAAAGATTGCAAAATCCTCATTATCAGTCATTTATCAAAATTAGAAATATTTAATTTACTCAAGGATATAAATTAATATTTTAACACTTGTTAAAAATAAATGACTAGACATCCATACTAAGTTTTCATAACTCCTTGAACTCTCTTTAATCCCAAAATTTTATAAACACCAAATATAACCTTTATTAATTGGAAAATAAGTGCAAAGACAAACTTTGAAAAAAAAATTAGGCTGAAGGATAATAACTTTCATTTTTAGGCTGAAGGACAAACTTTGAAAAGAAATTAGATCGAAGGACAATGCTAAATATAGCTAGCATTTTGTAAAGTGTAAAACTGAATATATTGCTAGTTCAAACTAGCATTTTGTATAGCGTAAAAACTGAATATAATGCTAGTTATAACTAGCATTATTCTTCAGTCTAATTTTTTTCCCAAAGTTTGTCCTTTGGTCCAAAACGAAACTTGGTGCCCTTCAACCTCTTTTTTTTCAAAGTTTGTCCTTACGCCTAATTCCCTCTTTTATTAAATTATCTTTTAAATCGATATTTTAGTTTTCTAAATAATGCATTTTCTCATTTTGAATGCATTTATTGCATAACCTAAATTTAACATTAAACTAAATATTCCTTTCAATTTGTTCAAACTTGAAACTTCCATTTAAACATTAAATCAAAATCAAGTTATAAATCAGATCTTAAATTTCAAATTCAATAGTTCAAATCAATCCAATTAAGTAGAATTCTTAACTAAATACCATTTCAAATAAATTTAACTTTATCTTCTCAACCTTAACTTATTCAAATTATTATAACAATCAATTTTGAAATATAAATTTAAATAAAAACTTAAACATATTATATGGATTGATTCAATCTCAATAATATTATTATTAAATCTATATATAAAATTTCCGTTTATATATAATATTTTAAGAACCAATATTTATTAAAAATCATATATTTCCTTTCGAACTATAGAAATTATTTTCAAACATTTATGTATATATATGTGGATCAATGGTGTCTGTATATAATTTCCTACCCTATGGTTAAGGGATATGGATATTTATCATTTTAATCCAAAATTTAAATATAGGGGTAGATATCACTTCGACCCGCAATCCCATATTCAATTTAATTGAAAATTTCTTGGGTTTATCATTTCAACCCATAACGAAATTCTCTTATTCTAAAGGCCGTTCGGGTATGTATCATTTCAACCCATAGTGAATTCTAAACTATAGGGAACTTGCAAAGTAATAACGGATAATAAAATAAAATAAAATAACAGGCATACATCATCAATACCAATATAATATAAACAGCAAGATATGGTGTCATATCCCACAAGTGAACAATTGCAGATAACAACATATATAGCAATGTAAATAAGTAACAGCAGCATATTTCGATTGTCGTTTCAATTAAAATCAAATACATTAAATAAAAGAACGTTAATCGTGAGTGATTGCTCACCTTTCGAGGCTAGAGCGATTTGTCACTGAAATGGGTTACGAATCCAAGCACGAATTTCAAAGTAAAAGCCGGATTGGCACGATTTCTACGAACAAAGCTGATATATAAAGATGTTGATTGTAACGACCCGTATTTTACGTGTCGATTAATCGTAAGATAATTGTCTTTAGGTCGTTTGCATCGTTGAGTCAACCAGAGTTAAGGCTTAGTTTAGGTCGTGATGGAGTTAGGTCGGTAGGCGACCTAAGGTTGTTGGCAACTCACGAGTTAGCATGTGAACGTGTCAGTAGGAGCAGCGACCTAAGACTTAAGGGATTGGGCGACCTAGTGATTACGAGTTAAGATAGGTCGTAAGTAACCTAAAAGTGCTAGGTCGAATAGTGGTTAGGTCGAGTGGAGCGACCTATAGGGGTAGCGACCTACTGGTGAGCGACCTAAGAGTTAACGAGTTAGTATATCTAACGAGTTAACGGGTTAGCAAGTGACACGAGTTAAGGGAAGCAGCGACCTACGAGTTAGCGAGTTAGGTGGTGCAGCGGCATATGAGTTAGGTCGTTGGCGAGTTAGGGAGTTAGGTCGTTAAACGACCTAAGATAGCTCGCGTGGTTGTTGGGGGTTTAGTGATAAGTCGCATGAGCGACTTAGTGCTAAGTCGCACGAGCGACTTAGTGTTAGCCCGCGTGTGTTGATAAGTCGCGAACGACTTACTTGTTAGTTTATGCTGGGTCGCGTGTGTGTTAAGCCGTTAGGTGTTAAGTCGCGTAGGTCTGGATGATTTGTTAACTCGCGAGCGACTTAAGCTAGGTCGCTAAGTCGCGAACGAGTTAG
This sequence comes from Allium cepa, assembly GCA_030765085.1. Classification (NCBI taxonomy): domain Eukaryota; kingdom Viridiplantae; phylum Streptophyta; class Magnoliopsida; order Asparagales; family Amaryllidaceae; genus Allium; species Allium cepa. Next base: position 184,660,188 of record CM060940.1, read on the forward strand.
TGTTAGGTCGCGAGGATCTGGGTGGTTTTGTTAAGTTGCGAGCGACTTAAGCTAGGACGCTAGGTCGCGCACGAGTTAAGGGGCGAACCGAGTTAGTGTTTTTCAGCCTATAAATAGAGGGCTTTGGCTCACTTTTTGGCACCGGATTTTGAAGCAACGAAGTGTTGCCATTTTGAGAGATCGACTACAACATTTCTTCGCTTCTTTCCTCCCCTTTGATCGAGTGCCAACATCCATCCAAGTTTGAAGATCAAGATCGAAGATCCAAGAGCCAAAGTTGAAGATCTTCATCCAACGAAGCTAGATTTCATCATTTCAAGCGAGATTTCGAAGAATCAAGATTGAATCCTTGCCGTCCAGATTTGAAGTGGTTATCTTTTGAGGTGTTTAGGTGATTCGGTGAGTGGTAGTTATCTCTCACGCGGACCCAAAGGAGTATATTGGATTGGTGGCTTGTTTGAGTGTTAAAGTTAGAGATTTCATGCATTTTTCTTAGTTCCAAGACTAGATTCATTACTTTTGAAGATGTTTGCCTATGCAAGTTCAATTAACAAGTTATAGAGACAAAATCCATGTTTTATATTTGATAGATCTATGCTAAAATCCATGATTTCATATATGTTAGACTTATGCTCATTTATTTACGAAATTTCCATTATAGTTGATACTTCTTGATTAGATCTTGTTTGAATGCTTGATTGTTTGGATGTATGATTGATTTGATTGTCTCGAGTTAGCTTGTAGTTGATTTGGGACAAGGTGGTTGAAGATGATTCAAAAGCTAAGTGGAAAGGCTCTTGAATGGTGAAAGCTGCTGTGGCATATGAAGCGGATGATGAAGCTCATATGGATGGGTTTGAGGACTTTGCTATAGTTAGAGGAAGCGAAGAATGATGACGAAATGGACTTTGCCATGATATGTTGAGGCGAAGTATGATGATGAGATGGACTTTGCTAAGATGCGTTGGAGCAAAGCATGATGTGGAAGCCTTGGTTTAATCCAGACGGGATCATCCCAAGCATGTTGATTACTCGATGATGCGGTTCGAGTTGGTGGATAATGGTGGGCTCGAGAGGTGCTTGAGCTATAATGGGAATAGTCGTCGAGGAGGATGACTAGAAGGCTGAGATCTTATCGTTATTGAAGGTTCTAGCAAGCTCAAAGCAAGAGTACGTTGGGTAGATCCGTTATACCCAGGCGCGGGTCATGATGACGTGCTAGTACTCTGGGTAGATTCGTTATACCTAGGCACGGGTCACGATGACGTGCGGAGTTATGTCTAGAACCGGGGTTGCCATTAGCCCTTGACGGATGGTTGAAAGATGAGTTGGTCATTCAATTAACGATAAAATCAAGGCAATGATAACAGTGATAGCCAGAGTCATGGATGTTTGGTTGTATCATCATTCGGTCTCAAGAGCGGTGTTTTCTGGGTGCTTATCTGATCTTGGTTTAGGCCTTGGGGGTTTGTATTTGGAAAACATCGACCTTGACTCGAGTGATTATTGCTTTACTTTAATTATCTGCTTTGCTATGTTTGCCTCTCCTTAGTGTGTGTCTAGGGGCTATCACTGTAGAAAGAGGTGGAGTGGGATGATTTGGGTTCCTATTCCTTTTATCCTTTATGTTCCTTTGGTATGTTTGATAGTTGATTTACTTCTCACTAAGACTGTTGTCTGACTCAAGGTTTTATGTCTCCTCTTATTACCTTGGGCTGTTCATCCATGTTTGGGATGGGCAGACTAGGTGACAGGTGGCAGGTGCTGATCTTAGTGGCTCACGCTGATGATGACGAAGACGAGCAGGAGGCTTTACATATTATTTTCATATTCTATGTACTGGATATTCCGCTGATTGTTGATTACTCTGAGTGCTATGTAGTGAGGCTTCTTGTATTCATGATTCAGACCATGTATAAAGCTATTATGATTAGATGATGATATTATGTTCTATGGGAGCTTCACTATATTATATTTCTCTATTGTATTTTGTCCATGCGTTGTGAGTTATACGATAGATTCTGCAATGTTTATTCTACCCTTGACTATCGTCCATGGCTGCCTGGCACACTTTCAGCGCACTATTCCCTTGTTTCCGTGCGGGAGTCATGGGCGGTCGTCACATTGATGGGAACAAATCGTCCATGGAATAAATATTTAATTTTAAAACAAATATCAAAATAACATACATACATACATATATATATATATATAATAAAAACCATCGTTTTAAATTAAACACATAGACTAAAAATCAATATATATACATAATAGGTTAAAAATTAATGCTTTATAAACGAATAGATATACATGCAAATATATAAACATATGTGTAACCTATATACAAGTTATATCTTTAGAAATCAATATTTAAATTAAAGTCTATATAATTTGCTAAAATTGTTACAAAACTAATTCATATACTATGAAAATTTAAATGTTACCATAACTTTGTTTAAATGTAAACTGGTTAGAACTTTATATAATATATATATATACAGTACATACGTTCTTAACATCACTATTATATAAACAGTATATTATCTTTGTAAAAGACATATTATATATAAGCTAATATTATACAAATTTATAAAATCAGTATATATCAATACAACATATGTACAAAATATCCTACGCATAACTTTTATAAATCGCAAAATATCAAAATATCATATATGTATATATATACAGATCATCACGTACTACAATATATAAACCGTACTACATGATACAGATAACCAATGTGCAGACCATAAATAACGAAATGTGTAGAAAAAATGTATATATGCAGTCTACTTACTAATTTCATGTAGGTACTATAAATATACCCAAACTCAAGTATACATGAACTCCTAGACCGATTATATTCAAAATCAATAGTTATCATATAATATCAGTATACATAATTTGAAATAATGTTTATTTGTACCCAACAGATGGTACACATCAGCTGATATAAACTGACTGTGTAGCTCATAACCACTTGTATAACCCATACATTATAACCCACTTTCAAATCTACGTATTAAATATTATGTATTAAAAATCAATGTTTAAAAAAATCAAGTATATTATCATAAAAATATTCATATAATATATATGCAGACCTTGGTGAGAACGTGGCATAAACGTGCCTACTAAAGCCAATATGTAACCAACATAGTGCATGCAAACCATGACGTGAAACACATGCAGCCAAATATAACTTTTATGCTAAGATGTAATAAAATCCAACATATGCATAATATAAAATTCAATATCATATCTTCTTTTGTATATCGCAATATGTATATACCCTTCAACACATTAACATATACAATAGTTTTATTGAAATCATATATATTATTTAAAATAAAACCGAAATATCTGTTGTAGATAAATATCATATACCTAACACAACATTCAATCAAATAGAACAGCCTAAAAAAATTATGATACAAAATCAAAATGTAAAATATGTGCATGCTATAATACTAGAAACTAATGTATTATCATGTACATAAACAAATATACTTTTCGTATAAGCCATTGTATATTATATACCTATATTTATATACTATAACAACAGATTAAAACTTACAAAACCAAGGAAAAACAAAAGAAGGAAATAAATTTATTATAAAGCCATTACCTGATGTATGAAGCACACGCAATATAGAAGGAAGATGAAAAAATGCAGTGAAAATTTGTGAACGCGAGTTGAAGTATATATAGGGAAGTTCGCTCAAACAAGGGATGCAGGCAGCTAACGTGGTAAGGGAGATATTGTAACGACCCGTATTTTTAGCTATTTTAGTTAGAAAATTTAAGGTGATTATTGAAGGAAAATGATTATTAATGTAATTTGTTGAATAATTTAATATTTGAAATTATTTGAATAATTGGATAACGGGTTTAATATGATTAAAAATGATTTGTAAAATTCTATTTTATCATATTAAAGTTAGAATGATGTTGTAGAACTTTTAAAATCGAATTAAAAGTAAATTTGTGAAAATTGAATATTTTAATATTTAATTGACGAATTAAAATAGCCATTTTTCAAACAGTCTCGGATTTCGACGAGAATTGTTTCATCGGATCCGTAATAGTAAATTATGGTAGGATTTCAATTTTCGTAGCAATTGGACTTGTCGTTTGGCCGTGCGAGCTTGAAACGCGTAGAAATTTAATTTCGAATTTAATTAAAATAATCGACTTCGAAAAGCTATCTTCCAGACATGATCGAATTAGGCCTTGAAACTAGTTCCATTGCGTCCGGAATAGGGGTAAAACCTTATAAACGCCTGGCGGCACGTCTCGATTGGAGTTCGGATGATTTTGGACCTACCTATATAAATACGCACGCAAACCGAGACAGTTTTATTATTATTTTAATCCAGAAACCCTAATTCTAAATCATGGCCGCCACCTATTCCATGGCCAGAAATTGCCGATCTTCTTTCCTTAATATCTCTCAATCCGTTCGACGAAATCGAAAAATTCCAAAAGCAAAAGTGTAGATCTCGACGATCTCTTCAAATCCATACGGTTGATGTATGCTAATTTTTCATGGATTCGTCCAGATCTGACTTGGAAGTGTGTACGCATTTCCTTGGATTGCGTGCAAACGACGGCGAATGACGGGATGAAACTTGGCGTGTAGGTGGCTCTGGTGAAGGGCTTCGTGGTGGCGCTAGCTGATCGTTCTGGAAGTCGACGAGGTGGTCGTGAAAATTGCTTGAAGATCGGCGGCTAATGGGTTTGCATACGTGAATTTCACGTTGGGGAAGAAGCGCCGGAATCGCGGAGATGAGAGCTGCGCTGCAGTGCAGATCCGAAAATGTTTGGAGCTCATTAAAATTTTATGTTAAATCGAACGTCGTTCGATTTGATTTAAAATCATAAAATCAAGGTGAGTGTTTTATAACGCTCACAACGTACTGAATATCTTTATGCTAGTTAAATTTGACATTATGCATAGTTATGATTTTTATTTGTTGTTGTTTGATAAAATTTAATTATCAAATTGATTGTCATTTGAATTCACCGTTAAAAAAATTAAATTGATAGTTAAATTTAAATTAAAATTGAATTGCGATTAAATTACTTGACATTGATAAATATGAAATTGCCGTGAATTGTATTGCCTATTGGATGATGTATTTCGATGGATGTTATTGGTTGATATTTAAATGTTTGGATGTTTATTTGTTTATATATATCCTACTATGCATACATATGACACTGTGATTGATTTAAATGATATATTCATCCCTGACATTTAATTGTAATAACTAATCACTTGGCCATAGGTTAGAAAATTATATACGGACACCGAGTTGGATAAATTAAATGATTTTAAAAGTTGTTTTGAAATTATTTAAATGAATTGATTTTAAGAATAAAATCCAATTTATGGAAATTGAATTATTTTGAATTGGAGCTCGAAATGTTAGAATTTAAACTTGGTAAACGAAATTATTAAATAAAATCGAAGTTTAGATTTAAATTGAAAATTGAAATACGGTGTAAATTTTTGAAAGTTGATTTGTTTTAAAAGATTGGACTTTTAATCGAACTCTGAATATTTCTAAGAAAATTGATATGAAATGATATTTCAAGTTTGAGTTTGGAATTGAAAATTTATTTGAAATTTAGATTTAAATTAATTTGGAATTGAATTGAAATTTAAAGAAATTTGTGAATTGAAATCGAAATTTATGTGGAATAGAAATTTATTCAAGTTGAAATTGGAATAAATCGATTAAATCGAAATGGAATTTGGATTTGATTTGGATAGGAAATTTGGGAAGTTGACCGGTTTGACTTTGGAATTATTTATCAAATAATTTTTGATTTTTTCCAAACTATTTTATATATAAACCATTTTATATTCAAATTATTTTCGATTAAACTATTTAAATATTTTCTATTAAACTATTTTGAATTATTTAACTATTTTAAACTATTTAAACTATTTTCTTAAATTCAAACTGGTTAAAGAGACGGAAATGTTTATATTTAAACCTTTGGTTTAAATACGAACTAGGTTAAAGTAGAGATTATAACCTAAATTGAATTCGAATCAAATTTTGAAGTGAAATTGATTTATCGGACAAAATTGATAATTTTGAATATATGATGATTTTGAAATGGATTTGATTTTAAAGCAAATATGATATTTTGTTATCAATCATGAATCAATTTGAAATATAAAAGAGCCATCAGTGTAATAATACGTAGTTATTAAAGAGACCGGGATCGGATATGGACATACTCTCTGTCGATACCGAAAACCACTTTAATAACTATTATACGCGGAGTGTTGATCGAGAATGAAGTGGATGGTTTGGTGAACGCGTTGACTGAAGAAAGAGAACGATATTGGATGACCCCTGACTTGACTAAAACAGAAGCCGCGCCGGGCCATTGAGGTTCGCCACCTCTAGCGGACACACTTCTTCGATACCATATCTATTACATTTGTGATTTGATTTGGGTGCACCCCTTGATTTGGGAGTGTTGTTTCGCGGTGGTAGTAGCTGTTATGCTCAACATCAGTCCGGATCACGCAACTACTAGTATCCTAGTTGATATCGCCTCATGTACCTTGTCATACTGATTATCCTATTCGCGACCACTACGTTTTGGTTTGTACCTTGAGTATATGGATTGCCCTCTGGTGACTTCCGGTTTTGGGGAAACTACGGTCTTGTATATGCTTTTTGGGAATATAAAATATGTTAAGGGGGATTATGGTAACGCCTTAACGCTATTTTGATACTTTATATTACTGATAGACATTATCTACTTAGCGTACATTACTACCTAGTAGATAGTTTAACGGATCCTTGAAAGGTGGAAAATCCCGTAACATCTCTTAAGTTATTGCACGCACGTTGACACTGGATATGAGATGTCAAACCCTGTAAACATCTCTGACGTCGTCACACTCATATTTATTTACGATTGATTTAACTTTCATATGGATATTTTAGTCCTGACTCGAGTGTTTTGTCTTTTCATTACGCTCGGGTCAGTCCTGAGTTTTCAGATTTTTGAAGATCTATTCTGGAGGACGAAGACGAAGATTTGGTATACTATTACTATTATTATCTGTGCATCATGTTGTCTGCTGCATTATTTATTTGTTCTGTTGTATATGTATAACTCTGAAATGTTGTATAAATAATTGTCTAAGTATAGTAAACAGCTTCATGAACTGTTTATTTGACTATTATATTTTATCATTCCGCTGCGAGATTCTGTGTTGTTTCATTTCCTTTATTTCTTTTCTTTTCTTAATTACCCCAATAACCATCTTCCTTTTTTTAATGGTTTGGAACCGGCATGTGTATTTGATCGTCGGTTTAAACTGTCCAAAAAGGCGGGTCGTTACAGTTGGTATCAGAGCTTTGGTTTAGCGATAAACCTTGGCTCTGGTGGGGAATAACTCACTGAAATAGAGGTAAACTATATGAATGAGTTGAGTGTATATGAGAGAGCGTACTTGTTATTTGATATAAAATGGTTTTATATTGTGTTAATTTGTTCCGTTGAGTATTTATGAATTCTGGTCGATACTTGGGACGCCAAGGCGTCGATAGGAATTTCTAAACACTCGAATAGGACAAACCAACACAATATCATTTTGGAATATATTTTATATAAAAGAATTATTTGAATATTTATTCATTTTGATTGAATTGATTGTTAGGAGATGATAATATTAGATTATTATCGTTATTGTTTGATCAGTCAATATTTACAACAATTGATTAAATAACAATGGATTTAGGAAAATGAAATCTTGTAAACACAATTGATAATGAATATAAATGAATTTTAACTTGGATTTGGGAATTTAAATTCCGGTGTTTGAGATTGACTTACAAGAATTTGAAAAATATAATATGAGCATTATATGATAGTATAATTGAGTTGAAATTGTTTTCGAAGGATTTTTTTTATGATAAGTGTTATATTCCTTTCTCTTGACGCTGGAAAATGATTTCGATGATGTGTGCACGCATCATTGGCGTTTATTTTCGAGAGTCTGAGTGGGGGAGACCACTTAATAGCTTGTCTAAACCTTGTTTTGACTCAAATTTTATTTTGTATTGCATTCTCTATAGTATGATTTGATATATAAATTATATAAATATATATTATTTCAAACCTTGATTTGAAATGAAACCGGGATTGAAATTCTTAAGTTCTTTAATAATTAATTTTTTTTTTATGATTGAAATGAATTTAGACTTGAATCATTAAGGAACTTCTGAATTGTGAAATGAGAAATGAACCTAAGAGCTAAGTGAAAATATCAATTGAAGTAGAAATCCTTAGAATTAGGAAATTATGAACTTAAAATAAAATTGAAACTGTAAAACTCGCATAGTATTAAATTTCATTCTATAGCTTAGATATAACTTACCAAAATACTTAAGAAGTTCAAAAAATGTTATTTGAATTGTTAATTGGATAATATACAAGTATAGGTTTGAATAATGAAATATGCATTTAATTAATGGTTTGCAAATATAAATAAAATTGTTAGTAAATAATTGGAATTTAAATTAACATTTAAAGGTGATTCACAATTATGTTAATATAAAATGAAAATACTATATGTGAATGTAAATGTGAAATTAAATTATAGTGAAATTTAAGTAATGACTTAAGAATTGATAAATTGAAAATTCAACTTTAAATGAAAAGAAGTTGTATGTTGTTTAACTACATTCTATTTGCATAACTGTAACTTACCAAATACTTAAAGGGTTTAAAATGCTAATAAGGATAAGTAGAGAAATAATATACCAGTGTGAGAGTGAAAAATAAAATGTAAAGATCTATTGATAGTTGTAAATATAAAAGAAATTTAAGCTGTAAAATGAATGATACATGTATAAGTGAATGAATAAAATTTAAAATTAATGAAATATAAAATTGGTAAATGGAAACTAATTAAATTTGAATATAACTAAATGTCAATAAACTTGGAAGTGTATGAAATTAAAATTGACTTGAAAATGTATAATTGATTTAGTGTAGATTTTGGATGGATGTTAATGTTTGATATGCATTGGTTGTTAGATGGATGATAATTGATTAAGTAGAATTCATTAGTGTTAATGGAATTGAATAAACGGAATAAAATTTTAAATAATTAAATTCAAATTGGGAGCGAATTGACTTGAATTAAAAATGTGAATGAAACAAACTTGAATAAATCGGAAATAAATTGAATGTAAACCTATTGCATGGATGAATAAGAAAATAGATGACTTTGTGTTTATGATTGTTCTTTAGAAAATTTGAAGTTTTGATGTTTTGTACTTTGAAATAATAAAAGCAAAATTTTGGAAAAAAAAAATCCAACATTGTCCAATATATACTGAAACGAAAACAACCATAACTTTTAAATGGCTAAACGGAATTCGACGATTTTTGACTTTTCGGAAAGACTGGAAACTATAGCACAACTTTTGTTTAGATAACTTGAGAAAATTCCTTCGTCTGCTTGGTTAAAAACTTGAATGTTACTCGCTGTCCTGTGTAAAAATAAGTAAAATCAGTAGTATACACCCTTAGTATTTTCGCCATATCTTTTGACTGGTCTATCAGATTTTGATGATCTTGCACTTTCTGGAAATCTAAGAACTTAAGCTAAAACTTTTGTTTTAAGTGTTTTGTGTTTTGATATCGTTTAGAAGGTCGAAAACGTGGGTGAACGTCGCTGACCTGCGCAATTCATTGCCCAGGCTGAGGCGTATCCTCTAAGTAAAACGGCAGTAACTTTTGAATGTATGGTCCGAATTCGATGATTTTGGACATTCTGGAAAGCTTGAAATGAATACAACAACTTTTGTTCAGATTCTGTTGCCAAATTTTATAGGTTAGGTGACCTAAAACTGAGATTTGTTTGCTGTCCTGAAATTGGAATCTCAGTTTTGAAGCTAAATAGGTTATATATATGTTGTGTAGGCTAAATATATCGATCTATCTTTATATGCATGGCTCTAAATTAGTTATTGAGCATTTTAGTAGGTAGCAAAGGAGTTGCGCTTCGTTGTAGAGCTCACTTCTGTACTAAATACAAAATGTAAGTAAACTGCTAATAAATGCTAAATAAAAGGTACGCTTATGGTTTTATATGGTATTGGTGATATATATATATATGTTGTTTCCCCAGATATGGGATGCCTCATCATTGAGATGAGATGTATATTTGATATATATTGGTTATATTTATGTTATATATTGAATTGTAAAAATTTTTGATCGAGCCGCGCAAAGGAGTCCCTGCCGAAATTTTCCGTGAATCCTGGTGTTAGAAAATTTTTCAAGTTTTTAAATTTTGTAACTTGTTTTGATAACTAACTTTTAAATTTAGAAAGCCGTTCGGAGTAACATTGTGGAAGCGTAGTTATGACTTTATAAATGGAATTTCATTGTTTTATAAGTTGGTAACTTTGAATAAAACATATCTAATGTTGAATTCTATACTTAGTTCCTTTTCCCTTCTTTTCCTTTTCGGGGACGAAAAGTTTTGAGTGGAGGAGAGTGTAACGACCCGTATTTTTAGCTATTTTAATTAGAAAATTTAAGGTGATTATTGAAGGAAAATGATTATTAATGTAATTTGTTGAATAATTTAATATTTGAAATTATTTGAATAATTGGATAACGGGTTTAATATGATTAAAAATGATTTGTAAAATTCTATTTTATCATATTAAAGTTAGAATGATGTTGTAGAACTTTTAAAATCGAATTAAAAGTAAATTTGTGAAAATTGAATATTTTAATATTTAATTGACGAGTTAAAATAGCCATTTTTCAACCAGTCTCGGATTTCGACGAAACTTGTTTCATCGGATCCGTAATAGTAAATTATGGTAGGATTTCAATTTTCGTAGCAATTGGACTTGTCGTTTGGCCGTGCGAGCTTGAAACGCGTAGAAATTTAATTTCGAATTTAATTAAAATAATCAACTTCGAAAAGCTATCTTCTAGACATGATCGAATTAGGCCTTGAAACTAGTTCCATTGCGTCCGGAATGGGGGTAAAACCTTATAAACGCCTGGCGGCACGTCTCGATTGGAGTTCGGATGATTTTGGACCTACCTATATAAATACGCACGCAAACCGAGACAGTTTTATTATTATTTTAATCCAGAAACCCTAATTCTAAATCATGGCCGCCACCTATTCCATGGCCAGAAATTGCCGATCTTCTTTCCTTAATATCTCTCAATCCGTTCGACGAAATCGAAAAATTCCAAAAGCAAAAGTGTAGATCTCGACGATCTCTTCAAATCCATACGGTTGATGTATGCTAATATTTCATGGATTCGTCCAGATCTGACTTGGAAGTGTGTACGTATTTCCTTAGATTGCGTGCAAACGATGGCGAATGACGGGATGAAACTTGGCGCGTAGGTGGCTCTGGTGAAGGGCTTCATGGTGGCGCTAGCTGATCGTTCTGGAAGTCGACGTGGTGGTCGTGAAAATTGCTTGAAGATCGGCGGCTAATGGGTTTGCATACGTGAATTTCACGTTGGGGAAGAAGCGCCGGAATCGCGGAGATGAGAGCTGCGCTGCAGTGCAGATCCGAAATGTTTGGAGCTCATTAAAATTTTATGTTAAATCGAACGTCGTTCGATTTGATTTAAAATCGTAAAATCAAGGTGAGTGTTTTATAACGCTCACAACGTACTGAATATCTTTATGCTAGTTAAATTTGACATTATGCATAGTTATGATTTTTATTTGTTATTGTTTGATAAAATTTAATTATCATATTGATTGTCATTTGAATTCACCGTTAAAAAAATTAAATTGACAGTTAAATTTAAATTAAAATTGAATTGTGATTAAATTACTTGACATTGATAAATATGAAATTGCCGTGAATTGTATTGCCTATTGGATGATGTATTTCGATGGATGTTATTGGTTGATATTTAAATGTTTGGATGTTTATTTGTTTATATATATCCTGCTATGCATACATATGACACTGTGATTGATTTAAATGATATATTCATCCCTGACATTTAATTGTAATAACTAATCACTTGGCCATAGGTTAGAAAATTATATACGGACACCGAGTTGGATAAATTAAATGATTTTAAAAGTTGTTTTGAAATTATTTAAATGAATTGATTTTAAGAATAAAATCCAATTTATGGAAATTGAATTATTTTGAATTGGAGCTCGAAATGTTAGAATTTAAACTTGGTAAACGAAATTATTAAATAAAATCGAAGTTTAGATTTAAATTGAAAATTGAAATACGGTGTAAATTTTTGAAAGTTGATTTGTTTTAAAAGATTGGACTTTTAATCGAACTCTGAATATTTCTAAGAAAATTGATATGAAATGTTATTTCAAGTTTGAGTTTGGAATTGAAAATTTATTTGAAATTTAGATTTAAATTAATTTGGAATTGAATTGAAATTTAAAGAAATTTGTGAATTGAAATCGAAATTTACATGGAATAGAAATTTATTCAAGTTGAAATTGGAATAAATCGATTAAATCGAAATGGAATTTGGATTTGATTTGGATAGGAAATTTGGGAAGTTGACCGGTTTGACTTTGGAATTATTTATCAAATAATTTTTGATTTTTTCCAAACTATTTTATATATAAACCATTTTATATTCAAATTATTTTCGATTAACTATTTAAATATTTTCTATTAAACTATTTTGAATTATTTAACTATTTTAAACTATTTAAACTATTTTCTTAAATTCAAACTGGTTAAAGAGACGGAAATGTTTATATTTAAACCTTTGGTTTAAATACGAACTAGGTTAAAGTAGAGATTATAACCTAAATTGAATTCGAATCAAATTTTGAAGTGAAATTGATTTATCGGACAAAATTGATAATTTTGAATATATGATGATTTTGAAATGGATTTGATTTTAAAGCGAATATGAATTTTGTTATCAATCATGAATCAATTTGAAATATAAAAGAGCCATCTGTGTAATAATACGTAGTTATTAAAGAGACCGGGATCGGATATGGACATACTCTCTGTCGATACCGAAAACCACTTTAATAACTATTATACGCGGAGTGTTGATCCAGAATGAAGTGGATGGTTTGGTGAACGCGTTGACTGAAGAAAGAGAACGATATTGGATGACCCCTGACATGACTAAAACAGGAGCCGCGCCGGGCCATTGAGGTTCGCCACCTCTAGCGGACACACTTCTTCGATACCATATCTATTACATTTGTGATTTGATTTGGGTGCACCCCTTGATTTGGGAGTGTTGTTTCGCGGTGTTGAGGTAGTAGCTGCTGTACTCAACATCAGTCCAGATCACGCAACTACTAGTATCCTAGTTGGTATCGCCTCATGTACCTTGTCATACTGATTATCCTATTCGCGACCACTACGTTTCGGTTTGTACCTTGAGTATATGGATTGCCCTCTGGTGACTTCCTGTTTTGGGGAAACTGCGGTCTTGTATATGCTTTTTGGGAATATAAAATGTGTTAAGGGGGATTATGGTAACGCCTTAACGCTATTTTGATACTTTATATTACTGATAGACATTATCTACTTAGCGTACATTACTACCTAGTAGATAGTTTAACGGATCCTTGAAAGGTGGAAAATCCCGTAACATCTCTTAAGTTATTGCACGCACGTTGACACTGGATATGAGATGTCAAACCCCATAAACATCTCTGAAGTCGTCACACTCATATTTATTTACGATTGATTTAACTTTCATATGGATATTTTAGTGCTGACTCGAGTGTTTTGTCTTTTCATTACGCTTGGGTCAGTCCTGAGTTTTCAGATTTTTGAAGATCTATTCTGGAGGACGAAGACGAAGATTTGGTATACTATTACTATTATTATCTGTGCATCATGTTGTCTGCTGCATTATTTATTTGTTCTGTTGTATATGTATAACTCTGAAATGTTGTATAAATAATTGTCTAAGTATAGTAAACAGCTTCATGAACTGTTTATTTGACTATTATATTTTATCGTTCCGCTGCGAGATTCTGTGTTGTTTCATTTACTTTATTTCTTTTCTTTTCTTAATTACCCCAATAACCATCTGCCTTTTTTTAATGGTTTGGAACCGGCATGTGTATTTGATCGTCGGTTTAAACTGTCCAAAAAGGCGGGTCGTTACAGATATTGCGTGGTTTTAGAGGAAGGGAAGGCATCGATGGTTTTATTTTTTTATTCTAAATTTTTTCCTTCTCTTCTTGCCGAGTGAAATATGAAGATGGATCTGCCAAATATATTGAAAGCAAAGGACAGGGAGGGGAGAAGCAAAGCATGGAAAAAAAAAGAAGGAAATGGAGGCTATACTTCAGAGCTCACACACGCAAGAAGAAATGAAGGAAATGTTGAGATGCAATTGAAAACTATTTGAGTACGAGGCTTATACTTATCAGGGTTGCGTTGATTGAGGTGGTAGAATATAGGTAAGAAATAAATTTAAATCAATTACACACGAATGCGTTGATTGAGGTGAGAGAATATAGGCAAGAAATAAATTTAAATCAATTATACACGATTTCGTTGATTGAGGTGAGAGAATATAGGAAAGAAATAAATTTAAATCAATTATGCACCATTGCGTTGATTGTGTATCAGGCTATGCAATATATTCCTATCAATTTATACCCGAGAGGCAAGGAAATTTCCGTACATATTGGATTGCTGATAAGTTAGTAAATCCAATGCAAAAGTGGCAAGCAAATATTTGTTGTTTTGAACGGTAAGTAAATTAAACAGTTTTTATACCAAATTAAAACCATTGAATCAAAACGAACGTGTAAAAGTTTACACATGAACTTCGAGCAATCTTGAAACGGATTTTGAACGTCTAAAGAGAAATAAATTTGCTTAAAACGGCTACGCGAATTTGGAGATTTTATTCCTATTATAAAAATGAAGAAAAAGGGAAATGTAGAAATTTACACGTAACTTATCACAGCTAGACTTAAAAGAAATTGAACGGCTAGGGAAATCATTTCTTTCCCACTTGGAATGCAAGGCTACAGATAAATTTATTTATTTAGTTATGGTAAGTAATTTTTATTAATAATGCACATAGATGCATTAATCAAATCAACCATACACCCACATTAAAATAAAAGTAACGCATTTAAATTTATACGTTTTCTTATTTATTCACTATTTATTTAGTAAAATATATGTTTAAAGAGTATTCATTAATTACGTACATACTAACTAAATAAATCAAATGGATACGAACGTACAGTTTAAAGCATTCATTTTATAAAGCTTATCTATACACTATAAATTTTAAAATTTATTACTTAATTAAAAATACGATTTGTTTACATCCATCTGATTTATTCATCATTTACCAAGAACTGATGTATATAAGTAAAAATATTAATTACTCAATTTAAAAAGTATATAATCTAACATAAAAACAAAAGCGGAAAATGTTGTTCCAAATATATCCAGTTGAATTAAAAGATTTGGAAATTAAAATTTCAAGATTTAAAATTTCAATTAATGTTAAACTTTAACCAAAATAAGAATTATAGAATTTTTCTTATATTTAAAATAAATTTGGTGATTATTTATAATTAAGTTTAAAAAAATTCAACTTTTTTGTAAATTAAAACCCCAAAGTTTATAAATAAAAGAATAAAATACTTGTTAGAATTTTTAGGTTGTTACACTCTCCCCCACTCAGAACTTTTCGTCTTCAAAAAGGAACAAAGTAGGAGAATAGAAATAACCAGATGAAAAATTAAACTTTGGAAAACAGATTAACAATTTATTCAAAACCATATAATTTTTTTAATAGTTTGGTTAAACTCATTTTATTAAATCCATTCAATTATTTATGAGATCAATTATTTATATAAAACACTAAATTTTTTACTATTAAACAAGGTAGTATATAAATAAACAATATTTTAAAGAATATATTCAAAAAGGAAAGGAAGGTAGATTCAGGAAGCAGAATATAGGTGAATAAATAAGCTGAGCAGATAAGGTAGATCCAAAAGAATAATATTGGGCACGAATCGTAAATTTCAAACCATAAGAGTCTCAATTTCAAATATTAATACAAAGTTTCTTTGTTGAAAAATACTTTTATAATAAAATACTTTATATCGAAACAAAATTTTCTTTCGAAAATACTTTCATAACTCGATGTTTAAACTAGTTTATCCTCATTCTTGCAGACTCTGGCCATGCGTTGATCAGGCACAAAGCTAGAATTCTTCAAGTACTTAGTAGACCTGTTTCAACACCCAGTGAAAATACTGAAAACTTTTAAAAACAGATATGGAAAGTACAATCCAGAAAAAATCACCTGGATCGCATGATACATAACAATCGTTACGCCTGGATCACCCAGGAAACATCCATATCCTTTAAGCATTCACTGCCTTGCGAATTACGCCATGATAAATAAAACCCGTGGACCGCAGGATACATAACAATGGTTATGCCTGGATCTCCCAGGAAACATCCATACCCTTTAAGCAATCTTTGCCTTGTGGATTACGCCACAACAACAAAACCGATAGACCGCAGGATACATAACAATGGTTACGCCTGGATCCCCCAGGAAACATCCATATCCTTTAAGTAATCTCTGCCTTGTGGATTACGCTATCCCAAAAAAAACCATGGGTTACGCTACGGTAGAACATTCGAGTATCACATCCGAAAAACCAAAAATCAGAGAGAATAATATCGACAGAATGAATCCACAATGTGGCCACAAAGCGGATATCAAGCAGAAGGCACTTTCCATATCTTTACTTCGAAAATATGTGTCATATAGATCATACTTATATAAAGTCCATTATATATAAGATTTCATTTCCAAATCGAATACTTTGCAAAATCATCATATAAATACTGGGTTTTAAATTCCAATCTATTTTCAAAAACCAAATATTTTTCTCAAAATCAATTATACTCACAATGGTTTCCAAAATTTTAACTATCCCTTTAAAACCTTAAACTATTTATTTGTATTCAAAAGATTCACTTTTCCTTTTGCAAGTTATTATCCTACATATATATAGTTATATAAAATATGTTCCAAAGTCAAACTTTTAGAACTAAATTTTATTCGAAAAATGTTGAAACAAAATTTCAAATTAATACAATTCAAAATAGTCTTATTCATTTACTTAACAAAACCGTTTCAAAATTATTTAAATCATATTAAAACATACAAAACTAAACTTACATACTTTATCAAATATTTTATACTCTTCGAAATTTCTTAGCTGTAAAATTTTAAACCTTGATTTGGAAGTGTTCGAACCTTCAAAATAGTCGGTGACAAATTTCAAATCCAAGACTTGAAAATCAGCAACAAATCGGTAAATTAATTTTTATAAATAAAGTTATACTAAATCAAATTGAAAACTCGAGGATTGAACACCGGCTTACTTTAAATCATTTCAAATATATACATATATCTTTTGAAAATCAAATCATACTTCGAAATCTGAAATCAAAATTGGTTTCACAAAATCACTCGCATAGTAAGGCTACCAGAGTGGCCTCTCCCCTACTCTGAAACTCGAAAAACAATGACGATGATGCGTGCACTCATCATCGAAATTATTTTCCAGCGACATAAGTGAGTTCTGGACTTCTATTTTCTTGAAAACTTATTTAAAATTTCTTCGAAATTATTGGAACTCATTTGAAGTCATTTGAAACATTTCTTATTCAGAAAATACTTTCAAATTGTATTACTATATATTTTTCTTACACCAATTTAAAAAAATGTCGGAGTTAAATTTCTTAAATTTCAATTTCAAAACTTTTCCATAAAAATCATTTTTATATAAATCAAATTTCTTATAAAATTTTCAAAATTTCAAATCCTTTCAAAGCTTCAAATTTTCATTTTTAAAAGGCATATAATCCTTATCGAAAACATTTTAGTTTTATATATTGAATAAAATCATACTTATCAAAATAATAATTTCGATATATAAAAACAATTTTCAAAATACAAACAAACTCGATTTTTCAAAGGATGATTTAAGAATGGATTTCAAAACAAAGACAGAGCTTCAAATTAGAGGAACTCTAAACAAATAGAATTTTGATTCGAAGATAGACTCGATCAAAAATGAGATAATTAAATTTCAAAATAGGAGATGGATATACTACATAAATCGTGGGCGACTTTAACCGGGTCCACTATGACTTCAGTAATATGATCGATGAGGGATTCTAAGGCAAATCGACATTCGATCGCCAAAGATAGAATTCGGCATAACAAGAGATAGCAACATGTAAACCGAGGATATATAAATCTCCGGTGAATCAATGCTAATTGTAAAGCAGTTTCATCCCCTTTACAAATCATTCAGTGGAGTTATGGGATAGTCCATAATCGAAAGAATGTAAATAGGGAGAGGCAAGAATGGATTTCGGAACCAAGGGAACGTTCCAAAATTCAAAGGAAATTGTAATCAAAGAGGAAAGCATTCAAGCTCGAACGAAATTGATTCCGTCATTAAATTTACCATACATGCTAAGTTTGCCTGGAGCCAAAGCTCTAATACCAATTGTAACGCCCTGCTATTTTCAACCATTCGCATCCACACATGTCGGACTTGAATTGCACAAAATATCAGGTTGTTAATTTATATTTTTCAAACTCAGCATATACAGTAAATAAATCAATCACAGAATCACATACACAAAGTAATACAATAATACGCAGCGGAATAAATAAATAGTAGTTCATGAAGCTACTATACAAATATTAGAGTTAGAAATAGAATACAACAGAATATCTCAAATGCAGTGAAGTCTCCAGTACGCAGATGACTTCTCTGAACCAATCAACTGGAAGGGCTGAAAGCTGAATCGATAGTTGGATATCCAATGAAGCTTCAAACTCCACAGGTGAGTCTCAAATGCTGTATCACTCAGTCTGACAACAGCGTAAAGAAAAAACCCAAAACACTCGAGTCAGGATTAACGTTCTTATATCAATAAATCCAACTCAAGTGAAATATCAACTGAAATACAAGTAACTTAAAGGATGTTTGGGATAACCATCCTCTAAGAGTCCATGGAACTATCTACAAGGTAGAAATACACACTATAACACCGAGGTCATTTCAAATTAATTTATACTTCACAACAAAATATCATTTCATTTCAAATATATATATTTCCAAAATATATATAAATATTTTATAAAGTAGAATATTTGTAATTTCCTCAAACTTAACAAATCACTTCAAAATCAACCCGACTTCCCTATTCAAATTAAATTCAATCTCAATTTATCAATTTCCATTCAATTCAATTTCTGACTTAACAAATTCAAATTATATATATTTCAAATACAGATCTAAATCACAAATTAACCATTTAAATTCTAGTATATTTCAAAGCTTTAATATTCAAAATTCCAAGGTTCAATTTACAGTTTCATATAGATCTCTCTTTAACCTTATTATTTAACCTTGAAATGTTCACTTAATAAAATTCAATATTTATTAAATAACCTAAATTTACCTTTAAACTAAATATTCCTTTCGATTTGTTTAAACTTGAAACTTCCATTTAATCATTTAAATCAAAATCAAGTTATAAATCAAATCTTAAATTTCAAATTTAATAGTTCAAATCAATCCAATTAAGTAGAATGCTTAACTAGATACCATTTCAAATAAATTCAACTTTATCTTCTCAACCTTAACTTATTCAAATTATTATAACAATCACTTTTGAAATATAAATTTAAATAAACACTTAAACTTATTATATGGATTGATTCAATCTCAATAAAATTATTATTAAATCTATATATAAAATTTCCATTTATATGTAATATTTTAAGAACCAATATTTATTAAAAACCATATATTTCCTTTCAACTATAGAAATTATTTTCAAACATTTATATATATATATATATATATGTGTGTGTGTGTGTGGACCAACGGTGTCTGTATATAATTTCTTACCCTATGGTCAAGGGATACAGATATTTATCATTTTAATCCAAAATTTAAATATATGGGTAGATATCACTTCGACCCGCAATCCCATATTCAATTTAATTGAAAATATCTTGGGTTTATCATTTCAACCCATAACTTAATTCTCCTATTCTAAAGTCCGTTCGGGTATGTATCATTTCAACCCATAGTGAAACCTAAACTACAGGGAACTTGCAGATAGATAACAGATAATAAAATAAAATAACAGGCATATATCATCAATACCAATATAATATAAACAACAGGATATGGTGTCATATCCCACAAGTGAACAATTGCAGATAACAACATATGTAGCAATGTAAATAACTAATAGCAGTATATTCCAATTGTCGTTTCAATTGAAATCAAATTCAATAAATAAAAGAACGTTAATCGTGAGTGATTGCTCACCTTTCGAGGCTGGAGGGATTTGTCACTGAAATGGGTTACGAATCCAAGCACGAATTTCAAAGTAAAAGCTGGATTGGCACGATTTCGACGAACAAATCTGATATACAAAGATTTGATGGGAACAAATCAGAATCAACACGATGGAAGCAACAATGATATATAATAATTATTATTATCCACGGAATAAATATTCAATTTTATAACAAATATCAAAATAACATATGTATAAATTAAAACTATTTTCAAATTAAACATATAGATTAAAAATCAACATATATTAATAATAGGTTAAAAATTAATACTTATATAAACGAATAGATATACAGGCAAATATATAAACATATGTGTAACCTATTTACAAGTTATATCTTTAGAAATCAATATTTAAATTAAAGTCTATATAATTTGCTAAAATTGTTACAAAACTAATTCATATACTAAGAAAATTTAAATGTATACCATAACATTGTTTAAAAAAAACAAACAAACATAACATATGATATACCTTACTTAACTTATATATGTAAACTGGTTAGAACTTTATATAATATATATATATATATATATATGCACAGTACATACGTTCTTAACATAAGTATTATATAAACAATATATTATCTTTGTAAAAGACATATTATATATAAGCTAATAATATACAAATTTATAAAATCAGTATATATCAATACAGCATATGTACAAAATATCCTATGCATAACTTTTATAAATAGAAAAATATCAAAATATCATATATGTATATATATACAAATCATCACGTACTACAATATGTAAACCGTACTACATGACACAGATTACCAATGTGCAGACCATAAATAAAGAAATGTGTAGACAAGATGTATATATGCAGTCTACTCACTAATTTCATATAGGTACTATAAATATACCCAAACTCAAGTATACATGAACTCCTAGACCTATTATATTCAAAATCAATAGTTATCATATAATATCAGTATACTTAATTTAAAATGATGTTTATTTATACCCAACAGATGGTGTACATTAGCTGATGTAAACTGATTGTGTATGACAAACAGCTCATAACCACTTGTATAACCCATACATTATAACCCACTTTCAAATCTATGTATTAAATATTATGTATTAAAAATCAATGTTTAAAAAAAATCAAGTATATTATCATAAAAAATATACATATATTATATATGCAGACCTTGGTGTGAACGCGGCATAAATGTGTCTACTAAAGCCAATATGTAACCTACATAATGCATGCAACCCGAGACGTGAAACACATGCAGCCAAATATAACTTTTATACTAAGATGTAATAAAATACAACATATGTATCATATAAAATTCAATATCATATCTTCTTTTGTATACCGCAATACGTATATACCGTTCAACACATTAACATATATAACAGTTTTATTGAAATCATGTATATTATTTAAAATAAAACCGAAACATCTGTTACAGATAAATATCATATACCTAACACAACATTCGTTAAACTAGAACAGCCTAAAAAATATTATGAGACAAAATCAAAATATAAAATATGCGCATGCTATAATACTTGAAACTGATGTATTATCATATACATAAACAAATATACTTTTCATATAAGCCATTGTATATAATATACTTATATTTATATACTATAACAACAGATTAAAAACTTACAAAACCAAGGAAAAACAAAAGAAGGAAATAAATTTATTATAAATCCATTACCTGATGTATGAACCACACGCAATATAGAAGGAAGATGAACAAATGCAGTGAAAATTTGTAAACGCGAGTTGAAATATATATAGGGAAGTTCGCTCAAACAAGGGATGCAGGCAGCTGACGTGGTAAGGGAGATATGCGTGGTTTCAGAGGTATGGAAGGCATCGATGGTTTTATTTTTTTATTCTACTTTTTTTTCCTTCTCTTCTTGCCGAGCGAAATATGAAGATGGATTTGTCAAATATACTGAAAGCAAAGGACAGGGAGGGGAGAAGCAAAGCATGGAAAGAAATATAAAATAAAAAGGGGAAAATGGAGGCCATACCTTCAAAGCTCACGCACGCAAGAAGAAATGAAGGAAATGTTGAGATGCAATTGAAAACTATTTGTGTACGGGGCTTATATTTATCAGGGTTGCATTGATTGTGGTGAGAGAATATAGGAAAGAAATAAATCTAAATCAATTATACATGATTGCGTTGATTGAGGTGAGAGAATATAGGCAAGAAATAAATTTAAATCAAATATACACGATTGCGTTGATGGAGGTGAGAGAATATAGGGAAGAAATAAATTTAAACCAATTATACACGATTGCGTTGATTGTGTATCAGGCAGTGGAATATATTCCTATCAATCTAAACCCAAGAGGCAAGGAAATTTCCGTACATATTAGATTGTTGATAAGTTAATAAATCCAATGCAAAAGTGCCAAGCAAATATTTGTTATTTTGAACGGTAAGTAAATAAAAGAGTTTTTATACAAATTAAAACCACTGAATCAAAAAGAACGTGTAAAAGTTTACACGTGAACTTCAAGCAATCTTGAAACGGATTTCGAACGTCTAAAGAGAAACAAATTTGCTTGAAATGGCTACGCGAATTTGGAGATTTTATTCCTATTATAAAAATGAAGAAATAGGGAAGCGTAGAAATTTACATGTAACTTATCAAAGCTAGACTTAAAAGAAATTGAACGGCTAGGGAAATCATTTCTTTCCCACTTGGAATGCAAGGCTACATATAAATTTATTTATTTAGTTACGGTAATAAATTTTTATTAATAATGCGCACTATAGATGCATTAATCAAATCAACCATACGCCCACATTAAAATAAAGGTAACGCATTTAAATTTATACGTTTTCTTATTTATTCACTATTTATATTTAGTAAAATATATGTTTAAAGAGTATTTCATTAATTACGTACTATTTATAGGCTAACTAAATAAATCAAATGGATACGAACGTAAAATTTAAAACGTTCATTTTATAAAGCTTATCTATACACTATAAATTTTAAAATTTATTACTTAATTAAAAATACGATTTGTTTACATCCATCTGATTCATTCATCATTTACCAAGAACTGATGTATATAAGTAAAAATATTAATTACACAATTTAAAAAGTATATAATCTAACATAAAAAAGCGGAAAATGTTATTTCGAATATATCCAGTTGAATTAAAAGATTTTAAAATTAGAATTTAAAGATTTAAAATTTCAATTAATGTTAAACTTTAACCAAAATAAGAATTATAGAATTTTGCTTATATTTAAAAATAATTTGGTGACTATTTATAATTAAATTTAAAAAAATTCAACTTTTTCGTAAATTAAAACCCCAAAGTTTATAAATAAAAGAATAAAATACTTGTTAGAATTTTTGGGTTGCTACAGTTATAGTAGCTTCATGAACTACTATGGTATTTTAATTTCCGCTGCGAGTTATTCTGATATTTCTGTGTCTGTGATTTTGTGATTGTATTTCATTTGCATAACGTATATTTACAATGCGGTATTTTGAGCAATTTAGGTCTGGCATGTGTGGTTGCGAATGGCTGAAAATATCGGGTTGTTACAGTTGGAATAAAAGCTTTGGTTTTTAGGCAAACCATAGCCTGCGGAGCAAAAAATCATTAGAGATAGGGTAGAAATACTCTAGAATGAGTGAAATCAATCTCAGAGTCATTTCGTTGTGAGAGAACGTATTTTCGAAGTATAAAATGGTTTTCAAAAGATTTTAAAGGATTTTAAAAAATTATATTGGTATAAAAAATTTCTTATTTTGAAATCAAGATTTTCTAAACTTCATCTCTTCGGTATCCATCTTGTTAGAAATCTCTTGGTTAGGATTCTTACCGATTAGGATTCCTTGAACTTTGGAATGCTCCCGCTAGATCTGGAGTCCAATCTTGTCTTTCCTATTTTTATCCTTTTGATTTTGGGCATTCCATAACTCCACTTTGAAATGACCTCTATAAAGATCGATGATTCTGCAAATCTTTGAATGATTTGTAAAGGGGTGAAACTCCTTTACAATTGGCATTGATTCAATGGAGATTACTCTATCCTCGGTTTACGATGCTATCTATCTTCTGCTATACCTGAATTATATCTCTGGCATTCAAATGTCGATTTGCCTTAGATTTACGAATTGATAATATTCCTGAAGTCATGGTTGACCCGGTTAAGGTCGCTCGCGATTTATACAGGCTTATCCGTCTTCTATTGGGTAATAAAATTATCTCATCTTCGTTCGAGCTTATCTTTGAACCAGAATTCCATTTGGTAAGGGTTCCTCTAAATTTGAATCTTTATTGTTTTGAAATCCATCCTTGAATAATCCCTTGAAAATTTGTGTTTGATTTTGAATCTGTGCATACATCAAAATTATTATTTTGTTAAGGATGACCCCATTTTATATATAAAAGTGAAATGTTTTCGATATGGGTTATATATTTTTCTTTCTTTGAAAATTTGAAGCTTTGAAAGGATTTTAAATTTTGAAAATTTTATAAGAATTTGACTTATATCAAATGATTTATAACTGAAGGGTTTTGAATTTGAATTTTGAGGAATCGAATTCCGGTGTTTTGAAATCGGTTTTAAGAATTCAGAATATATATATAATAATATGATTTTAAGATATTTTCTAAATAGGAAATGTTTCAAATGTATTCGAACAAATTCCAAAGATTTTGAAGCGATTTAAAAGAAGTTATCAAGAAAATAAAAGTCCAAAACTCACTTATGTCACTGGAAAATAATTTCGGTGATGAATGCATGCATCATCGATATTGATTTTCAAGTTTCTGAGTGGGGGAGAGGCCACTCTAGTAGCTTTGCTATGCGAGTGATTTTATGGAACCAAATTTTGATTTTAGATTCCAATGATGTTCGAAAGATACACACACACACGCACACACACACACACATTTTTGAAATAATTTAAAGTAAGCCAGTGTTCAGTCCTCGAGTTTCAGATTGTTCTACTATAACCTTATCTATTGGAATTCATTTACTAATTTGTTAGTGATTTCCAACTTTCGGATTTAAAAATATGATTTCCTTAACAATTTTAAAGTTCGGACACTTCCAAATCAAGGTTTAATTTTCAAAGCTAAGTAATCCTGGAAAAATATAAATCAATCGATTAGGTAAATGAGTCTGAAACAGTTTTGTTAAGTAAATGAATAAGACTATTTTGAATTATACTGATATGGAATTTAGTCTTGGAATGTTTGGAATAAAATTTAGTTTTAAATAGTTTGAGTAGGTAAATTGATCTTTTGAATAGAAATAAATAGTTAAAGGTTTAATTTTTAAAGCTATGTAATTTTCAAAAGGTAAATTGGATTTTCCATATATGGAAATAAATAGTTTAATGGTTTTAAAGGGATAGTTATAAACTTGGAAATCATTTTAGGTATAATTGATTTTCGAGAAAATATTTGGTTTTGAAAATAGATTGGATAGTTAAACCCAGCATTTATATGATGGTTTGGGAAATGAATTTGTTTGACATAAATTTTGTTGATTTGGAAACCAGGATTATTTCTTAAACCTATTGTTTCGAGAAGCTTTGAAACTGGATATATGTAATTTGGAAGAAATGATTTGGTGAAATCATATATGATTTTGAAATCGAAGCATTATTGAAAGGAATTGAAATTGAGAACCTTGTTTTATTAAATACTTGATTTGGGAGTTATCGAACGTATATAAAATGGATTTGTATAAGTATGAAGTTGATTTGAAATCTATTGATTTGGAAAAGGTACTCAATTTTTAAAGTGAAATCTTATATAATCGAAGTTTATATAAGTATGATTTGATGTAATATTGATTTGGAAAGTATTTAATTTTAAAATGGAATCTTATATATGATGGACTTTGTATAAGTAGGATATTTGAAAGTGATTTTAAATGGTACTATATGATACATATTTTCGAAGTAAAGATATGGAAAGGACCTTCTGCTTGATATCCGCTTTGTGGCCACACTGTGGATTCATTCTATCGATATTATTCTCTCTGATTTGGGTTTTTCGGATATGATACTCGAGTGTCCATCGAATTCCATGGCGATCTCCATGGTCTTATGATCGCGACTACATAGCGTAATTCGCCTGGCATAGATGGCATGTGGGTATGGATGTTTCCTGGGGGATCCAGGCGTAACCATTGTGTATCCTACGACCTATGTATGTCGTATTTGTAGCGTAATTCGCTGGCTGAGATAACTTAACGGTACAGATGCTTCCTGGGGATCCAGGCGCAACCATTGTGCATCTGCTGTAACGACCCAAGATTTTCGATCTCGAAAATTCCAGATAGTTATGAAAAAGAAGAAGGAGATAGAAGAAGAAGAAATAGAAACAAGTCACAGAAACCTCAAATTCGCAGTGGAGAAAATATAATATCAAATAAAATAATAGTTTTACAAAGAAGAACTGTGTCAGTACATTTACATTTTATACATCAGAGTTACAACACTTACACAACACTGGACAGTTTAAAACAACATGTTCTAGATACACAACTATATATAACATAGCGGAAATACACCATACGTTCCTGCCATCTAGCTCGCCTTCTGAGCTCCCGAACGTCCTTACCTCAAAATTTGTAATACTCGGTCTGACCCGAGCATTACATCAAAGTAACACCCGGGTCAGGCCGGAAAGCAGCGTGAGTAAACCCATCTAACATGGAATACGAAATCATACAACTTATATAAACCTGGGGTAACTTATATCAATTTACAACTTCACAACTTGTTATAGACATCAATTATTCCACACATCAATTTCTAAGTGCCAAAAAGTAAGATTAAATGGTCTAATTCACTTAAGTCATTCCACCTCATCCTATTGGTTTCACATATCAAATTAAAAAGAATCGAAGTGGTTTCGGGTACTTACTAATACCCGACTCCGGACTCTTCGAATCAAATGTCATCTAAACCCAAGTTATCCAATTAAATATGATTCAACTTTAATTACAAGATAACACATTTACATAGCAATTCATAATTGATAGATAATCACATTATCTCTGTGATGACCCGGAATTTCTAACAATTTAAATTGAGATATTTAATTGATTTTAAATATTTAAAAGTTAATTTTAACTTGAATTCAAGATATCAATATTTACCTGATAATTAAATCATTGAATTATATAGTTTAAATATTGAATTTAATAATTGAAATTGGGTAAATTGTTGAATCTGAAATTTCTAAGCCTGTTTAAAATAATTTGAAGGCTTATAAAATTTATAACGATGATACTGAAGATAATAGATGGTTGAAATTTAATTTAAGGATGATTTGTTCAGTTTTGAAATCATATTGTTTAAATGGAATTTAAAAATAGCTTTCCAAGGCATAGTCTCGGATTTCGACGAAACATATTCCATTGGATCCGTAATAGTTAGTTATTATCGGATTTCAATTTTCGTAGCAATCGGAGTTGTCGTTTGACCCTGACAGCTCAAAACGCTTAGAAACTATTTTAATCGATCTAATTTAAAATTGATCGTTTACTTCTGTAACTCGTGCATATGATCGATTTGCCTTTCGAAACACGTTCCATCATGTTCGGAACATGGGTAAAACCTTATAAACGTTTGTCGGCATGTCTGATTCGGGGTTCGAGATTTCGCGTTATGCAACGAGATATTTTCAATTTTTAATTATTTAATGTTCACGCGTACTCAAGAAGCTTCCCTAACCCTATACCGTATTCTCATCCCCTCTCTAACTTTTAACAGTAATTCGAACTCATCAAAAAATGGCGACGAGGTCTTAATCGAGTTCGAACTCGATGGCGAAGAGGCACAGTCGCGTGAGAATAGGGGGGAAGGCTCGATTTCAGGCCGTTCGATTTTGGGGCCGCGATTGGGTTCGCGTACGCGCGCACGAAGTAGAGGCAAAATTGATTTGGGGATTTTGAGCATTCGAGGTGGCTCGTCCTGATGTGGATTGGAGAGTGTGGTGATCGATTCGAGTCAGAGGTGGCGGTCGGCAGTAGAAATCCGAGCTCGAGGTTAACTGTGAAGCCGCGACTTTGACATGCACTTGCTTGTTCGACGGCAGGAGAAAGGCGCGGCAGTTTATGGTGACGGCGACACAAGCTCAGGAGCTCGAGCTTCGGGTTCGTGGTGGCAGCGAATTCTTCTTCGATGGAGGCTCGTGGCGTTCTCTCGATGATTAACAGTGGAAGACTCGCGGCATCTTCGTTGTCGACAGTTTGGGTGAGCAGATTTTGTTTCATTTTAATTTTCCTAAGTTTATATATAATATATGAACATGAAAGAAGGAAAAAAGGGGGAAAATTAGTTTAGGAAAATAGTAATTATTTGTTAAATAAAGATTTATTTAAATTAAATTTACAAAATGGAAATCCTATTTATTTAGATAACTATATAATTATTTGATAACTAGAATATATTTTAAAAAAATTTGTTTGAAATTAACTTATTAGGTAAAATGAAATTTATTAAATAGAAATGGAACTTGTTCAAATATTAATAAGATCGTATAACTGTTTATACAAGGTCTAAATCTGAAGGAAACAAGTCGAGATTGGATACGAATTGCAAATTCAGGAAGCAAAGGTGAGTAAATCTCACTCTGTTGGGTTTGTATTTAAATTTAAATAGTTAAATTTAAATGAATGGCCGCATAATTAAATTGATTGGATATGCACTGATGATGATTTTACTTTGGTTTTGGTTGGTTTTCGAGTTAATTGTCGTTTGACTCGAAGTATTTGGATTTTAAATTGTTTCAAACTTAAGTCATAAATAAGAAAAATATTTTCATTTTAAATGTTGAAAGGGGCTTAATGATTTGTGATTCATTAAGTTGGTAGGGTAATGAAAATGAATAATTAATTAATTTAATTAATTAATGATTTAGGTTAATTAATTTAGTAATTAAGGGTTTTGAATTAATTAATTATGGATTAAGTTAATTAATGAAGTTTAATTATTCAGAATAATCATTGGATGGTTTGATAAATAATTACTTAATAAAATTAATAAAATATAATTACTATGTAATTAATTAAGAGGTTAATTAAGACGATTAATTAAGAGGAAATTGATTTATTTAATGGAGTAAATAAATAGAGAATTAATTTAAAGGTTGAGATAAATCAAGAATGATTAATATTTGTGGTTTAATTAATGATTAATTGTTTAATGTAATTAAGTTGGACATGATAAATTAAAATGTAATTCGAAATCCTTAATTTATAAAATTAATGATGTAATTAAAGATTGATAATTTAAAATTGATTAACCCATAATAAGTGATTTATAAGAAATTAATTAATATAAGAAATTAAGGGTAAATGAAATTAATATGGTAAATTAATTTATGAAGTAATTAGTTAATTTATGATATGAAGTAATTAAGATTACTTATTGGTTTCGGTTAAGAATAATAAATATTGTGAAGTTAATTGATGATAATTTCTTGAATGAAATTGAAGGATAATTAATCCTTGGTGATTAATTAAGATGAATAATGAAGGATTGTGTAACAACCCGCATATTTATCGATTTTATATTTAAATATTTTATTTAAATATTTTATCGTTCGTCGGATTTTAGTCCGAAAAGCTACTTTTTGCATACGGTAGAATTAGGACTCGAGACCACCTCCATTGATTTCAAAATGCCGTTTGCGACCTTTTTGAGTATAAGCTTCGATATGTTTGGAGAAAGTTGATTTTTGCTACTTTTTCCCGCTTAGGGCTTTGGTTGGGCTGAGCCAATTAACCACTTAACTCTTCCAACACTCTCCTCTTCATTCACTTCTCTTCTATTTTCCTAACACTCAAGCTCAAGCAAAAATGGAGGAAGAGAATGGGAAATAGAAATTCCTTAGCCCTAGCTTGATTTGCAAATCCATCTCCTTGCTCCAAAGTTCATGAGAACCCATTGGTAAGCTTCCTCTTCTTCTTCTCCAACTCATTCTCTCTTTCAATTTCAGAAATTTCCTAAACCTAATTTAGGAAATGTTTCTCCTTTAAGCTTAGATTCAAGCTTGTTGAGTTGGAATTGAAGAGTGCTTGTTCTTGCCATTGCCTTCATAGCTTCTCCTTCATTGATTTGGGTGCAAAGGTGAGATTTTTATCTCACATCTATGACTATAATTATCTTTGGTTGTTGGGTATGAATTCCTAACACTTCTTCATGTGCATTTTCTCTTGATTTGGATTGGTTTTGTGAATACTCCAATTGTTGGGTTTTTAAGTCAAATTTGTGTGAAATCCTTTTTTTGGATGTTTGATCATGCTTTTGGTGATGCATCGAGGAGCATATAGGGCCGGGTTGCCGATTGGCATAAACCCTTAGAGCCAATGTTCGTCCGGTTGCATTTTGGAAGAGTTTGCTCTTCATTTGAATAAGGCTGAAAAACAGCCCAGGCATGACTCAGTCGACTGAAAACTCTGTTCAGTCGACTGAACCTGAAACCCGAGAGTTTCCGGGCATGATTCAGTCGACTGAAAAACTCTGCACAGTCGACTGAAACTGGAAATAGAAAGTTTCCTGAACCTGGAAAATTTCCAGGTACAGGGTTAGTCGACTGAAAACTCTGTTCAGTCGACTGAACCTGCTGTTTGAGTCCAATTTGCCTTTTTGGATTGAATTTCCAATTTAAATCAATTCGTGATGATCCTATTTATTGTCATCATTTATTATCATCTTTGATGACTTATTTTCTTTGGGAATTTTAGATATATCCACTTCGATGGATCCTTTATCGATTTCATTGGATTTTATTCACATCTTCGAATGTGATCTTTGTGATTGATTGTTTCCACAATCCCCCTTGTGCTTTGTCACTTTAAAAATATAAAGGTTTTCTATACTAGTAGTAAATATCAAAACTCTTTCCTCAAACGATTTCAATACTATTTTAATACCAAATTCGTTTATAAAACCGTTTTCCAATCTATTAGTATATACAAACCTTTACCTCACTCGTATGAGAAATCTAATTAAACGACTTAGTAAAAAAAGTGGTATGAAATGCTTGCGTTTACTTCGTCGGTTAATTCTTGGACTTGTTCGATTGAACCGCTTGTGACAATTTTCTAGTGGAGATCTACAATTTGTTCGTAAATATTTAAGTTAAGCTAGTGGTTATGGGACATGAAGCTAAGCTCATATATTTACTAGCTTATTGTAACTGACACTTCTCTTTGATCATGATGATCATCTTTGCGGTTTAGACTAGCAATGTGCGATGTCTCTTTGTCTGCGAGGGAGACTAAACCCCGTTTTGTGGAGTTTCGACTCAATTTGTGATGGGGTAGCAACCCATGGTCTTCGGGCCGTTTGTGGAGCTTCGGCTCAATTTGTGATGATTATCAACTAAGTATATATATATATATATATATATATATATATATATATATATATATATCACAGCTTGGTATCAGAGCCAAACTTCGAAACAATGTAGAATAATTTAACAAGGATCATCGTCCTAAGTCTTTCTTAGGAGTTGTGCTTTAGGATTTTATTCGGGTCTTCGTACCGTTCTATCCTACTTTCTTTTATGATTCCTTGTTTTATCTATCAAGATTGCTTGATATTCATTTTGAGAATAACTTTTTCCTCTTCTTTCTTTCTTTCTTAAAGAAGAGAAATGGTTAGACCAGGCCGTTCCAGCGTCGGTCAATCTAGTGCTACTCCTCAGGATGGAGTATTCATGTCTGCTCAGCAGCTTCTAGATCTTGTCAAGAACGCTCAAACAGCGGGTCCCAATCAGGAGCCTACTCATCCTAGATCCGGTTTTGCAGGCTTGTGCAGAGACTACACTGATTTGGGTGAAAGGCCATTCACGGGATCCGAGAGTGTTATAGAAATTCAAGCTTGGCTCAAATCATGCGATCGCATCTTTTCTCGCATGAACCTTATTGACCTTCATCGAGTCCAAGTAGCTTCTAGCATGCTCCAAGAAAGAGCA
Organism: Allium cepa; assembly: GCA_030765085.1. NCBI lineage: Eukaryota > Viridiplantae > Streptophyta > Magnoliopsida > Asparagales > Amaryllidaceae > Allium > Allium cepa. Next base: position 184,692,608 of record CM060940.1, read on the forward strand.
TTGGATTGGTATGAGCTTTTAATTTCTGAAATCGTTGAGGCGGATCTTACTTGGGAGCAATTCCGGGGAAGATTCGAATTGAAATTTGTGCCGGAGGCTGAAAAAGTAACCTTAGCCCGGCGTTTCATAGACCTTGTTCAAGGTGAATCTTCTGTGACAGACTATGTCGCATCCTTCAAATCTCTGTCCAAATACGGGATTGAGTATATTAATACCCCGATGAAGAAAAATCAGAGGTTTGTCTATGGCTTGAATAAGAACCTTAAGAAGCCATTACTCCTGAAACTTGAGGTTTCATTTGATCAGCTTATAGATATCGCTCTTCGTCTTGAAGAGGCTGATAGAGAAAGTGATGTCGAGGTTGGGAGTGTCAAACCGAACTCCAACAACACCAAGAAGAAGCATCCCTTTATTAGGTTCGAAAGTCCTAATCCTAACAAGAGAGTGAAGCAAACTACTTCTATAGCAAATACTCCTATCCCTAATCGCGGAGAATGCTACAATTGTGGCTCTAGGGACCACTATATAAATAGGTGTCCAAGGCCTATTTCTTGCCGTTATTGCAAAAGTGCGGATCATTATATATTTTCGTGTCCCAAGCATCAAAGCAAGAGAGAAGGAAAGCTGCAAGTCCCTAGCAACTCTTCTCTTGGTCAAGGTATTTTTTTATTCAATCCTTGATGACATTTGCTTTGTGATTATCTTGTTCGTGTTCTTTTTGATATAGTTTCCATCTCACTATTTTATATCAAAAGGAATTGTTAATTCTTTTTCTTTGAATATTTTGGGCTTATTGACTTCATTGAGAATTGCGAATCCGGATGGTAGATCCGCAACACTCAATTTGCTTTTGTTTAGATGTCGAGATTGTTTTATGTGACTTTTCTTTCCGAGCCGATATTTTTGCTTTGGCTTCGGAATTGACCTTTCTGTAAGGATTGGCTTAATTATTGTGAAGCCCATACCCTATTTTTCCGAGTGGATTATTCATCTTCGACATTTTCAATCTGTTAAGCAGATTTCTATTTTTTTTTGTGATTTTGATTCCATCTTGATGGCATCATTTTATTCTTTAAAGTCCTTATGGTGAGGAAAGTGTTATTTCTCTCATCTAAATAGTTTGAGAATTTTCCGGTATATTTGACTTGTCTTAGGATTATGACCTAAGTAATCTTTTGTGTGGTGCTAAGGTCTTTTTAGTTCGACTTTACCACCGTTTTCATTTGCTACAAGTTGCGGAAGTTAGCATTTCACTTATCGCATTCCGCACTTGTTATGATTCTTATGAATGACTTATTTTGTCATTCAATTTGTCCAACTTATTTCATCCATTTTATAAATCGAATATTCTATGAATATTTCGATGAGTCCATTCTTGTATTTATTGATTTTGGATGAAAATAGTAATTTAAAATTTTGCAAATCTTTTTCATAAGATTTATTTATAAGTAAAACTGGATTTTGTTCTTGAAACGAACAAAGAATATTCTTAAAACTTTTTAAGAGATTTTTTTATACTATAAAATATGATTTTTGTGATTGTATTGCCCGTTGAGTACTTTAAGAATTTTGGTCGATGCGCTTGATCAACGTTATCGATAGGAATCTCCTAAACGCTTTGATGAGACAATCAGACACGATATATTGACTTGTAAAAATGTAAATTTTTCTAGAAAGATTATTACATAAAAGTAAAAATGTAATTTTGAAAGTTTTAACTTTTCAGGAAAGAAGATTATTTAAAAGAAATTCTTTCTTTTCGATACTCTTATTCTTGTGATTCCCGTTGGGAACCAAGACTTTATCATTTGTACCGATACTAGTCGTATTGGTTGGGATGCCATTCTCTTGCAAAGGAGAACGTTCTATCACTTGTGCTTCTAAATCATTATAGCTTATCGAGACTAGATATGCCACTCATGATCTAGTGTTCGCGGCTATTGTTTTTACTTTTGGAATTTGGCATCATCATTTTTGGATGAGAAATTTGTTCTCTACCTCGATCATAAATCTTTGGAATAATTATTTTCTCATAAGGAACTTCATGTTGACTCGAGTTCCTAGCATCTTATGATCTTGATATTCTTTTATTCCCGAGAAGGGAAATCGTGTTGCCAATGCGCTTTGTCGTAGGCAACAAGTGGTTGATTCTTTGATGTTGTCTGAATGGAATTATTTTTCTATCAAGTTCATCGGACGTTTTGGTATACTTCGTTTTATTGAGCTTTATCTCATTCCTTTTAAGGACTAGCGTCCGATGTCCTTTTATTGTGTTCGGTTCATTGGACGTACCGTTTTTGTACTGCGTCAGTGTTCCGAATTATTTGCTATTTGATTCATCGGATGTACCGTTGTACTACATCGATGTCTTCGCCTTTGATTCATCGGATGTACCGTTGTACTACATCGATGTCTTTGCTATTTGATTCATCGGATGTACCGTTGTACTACATCGATGTCTTTGCTCTTGATTCATCGGATGTACCGTTTCTACTACATCGATGTCTTTGCTATTTGATTCATCGGATGTACCGTTGTACTACATCGATGTCTTTGCCTTTGATTCATCGGATGTACCGTTGTACTACATCGATGTCTTCGCTATTTGATTCATCGGATGTACCGTTGTACTACATCGATGTCTTTGCTCTTGATTCATCGGATGTACCGTTTGTACTACATCGATGTCTTTGCTATTTGATTCATCGGATGTACTGTTGTACTACATCGATGTCTTTGCTATTTGATTCATCGGATGTACCGTTGTACTACATCGATGTCTTTGCCTTTGATTCATCGGATGTACCGTTGTACTACATCGATGTCTTTTCCTTTGATTCATCGGGTGTACCGTTGTACTACATCAATGTCTTTTCTTTTGATTCATCGGATGTATCGTTTGTACTACATCGATGTCTTTGCTATTTGATTGATTGGGCGTACCGTTTTTGTACTACGCTGATGTCCCAAATTGTTTGAGTTTCTAGTTTTTTGGGCGTACTGTTTTGGTACTACGCCATTGCACCGGCTCAATTTTCTGCTAATCTTGATGTTCCCCACGTCTTTTATCTACCGGAATGCCTTAGGGATTTCGGTTTTTATTCTTGAGCCCGGTGTTATTGTGGAAATTGAAGTTTCACCAGATTTCTTGCTAACTCTTTTGTGCACTTTATGTTGAACTTCCTATTTCAAAATTTTCTTTTGTGTTAATATGCTTCTATGGTTGTTACTTCATATATTTCCTTCTTACTTATTGCGAGGACGCAATTTCTTTAAGGAGGGGAGTCTGTAACAACCCACATATTTATCGATTTTATATTTAAATATTTTATTTAAATATTTTATCGTTCGTCGGATTTTAGTCCGAAAAGCTACTTTTTGCATATGGTAGAATTAGGACTCGAGACCACCTCCATTGAGTTCAAAATGCCGTTTACGACCTTTTTGAGTATAAGCTTCGATATGTTTGGAGAAAGTTGATTTTTGCTACTTTTTCCCGCTTAGGGCTTTGGTTGGGCTGAGCCAATTAACCACTTAACTCAGTTCCAACACTCTCCTCTTCATTCACTTCTCTTCTATTTTCCTAACACTCAAGCTCAAGCAAAAATGGAGGAAGAGAATGGGAAATAGAAATTCCTTAGCCCTAGCTTGATTTGCAAATCCATCTCCTTGCTCCAAAGTTCATGAGAACCCATTGGTAAGCTTCCTCTTCTTCTTCTCCAACTCATTCTCTCTTTCAATTTCAGAAATTTCCTAAACCTAATTTAGGAAATGTTTCTCCTTTAAGCTTAGATTCAAGCTTGTTGAGTTGGAATTGAAGAGTGCTTGTTCTTTCCATTGCCTTCATAGCTTCTCCTTCATTGATTTGGGTGCAAAGGTGAGATTTTTATCTCACATCTATGACTATAATTATCTTTGGTTGTTGGGTATGAATTCCTAACACTTCTTCATGTGCATTTGCTCTTGATTTGGATTGGTTTTGTGAATACTCCAATTGTTGGGTTTTTAATTCAAATTTGTGTGAAATCCTTTTTTTGGATGTTTGATCATGCTTTTGGTGATGCATCGAGGAGCATATAGGGCCGGGTTGCCGATTGGCATAAACCCTTAGAGCCAATGTTCGTCCGGTTGCATTTCTGGAAGAGTTTGCTCTTCATTTGAATAAGGCTGAAAAACAGCCCAGGCATGATTCAGTCGACTGAAAACTCTGTTCAGTCGACTGAACCTGAAACCCTAGAGTTTCCAGGCATGATTCAGTCGACTGAAAAACTCTGCACAGTCGACTGAAACTGGAAACAGAAAGTTTCCTGAACCTGGAAAATTTCCAGGTACAGGGTCAGTCGACTGAAAACTCTGTTCAGTCGACTGAACCTGCTGTTTGAGTCCAATTTTCCTTTTTGGATTGAATTTCCAATTTAAATCGATTCGTGATGATCCTATTTATTGTCATCATTTATTATCATCTTTGATGACTTATTTTCTTTGGGAATTTTAGATATATCCACTTCGATGGATCCTTTATCGATTTCATTGGATTTTATTCACATCTTCGAATGTGATCTTTGTGATTGATTGTTTCTACAATCCCCCTTGTGCTTTGTCACTTTAAAAATATAAAGGTTTTCTATACTAGTAGTAAATATCAAAACTCTTTCCTCAAACAATTTCAATACTATTTTAATACCAAATTCGTTTATAAAACCGTTTTCCAATCTATTAGTATATACAAACCTTTACCTCACTCGTATGAGAAATCTAATTAAACGACTTAGTAAAAAAAGTGGTATGAAATGCTTGCGTTTACTTCGTCGGTTAATTCTTGGACTTGTTCGATTGAGCCTCTTGTGATAATTTTCTAGTGGAGATCTACAATTTGTTCGTAAATATTTAAGTTAAGCTAGTGGTTATGGGACATGAAGCTAAGCTCATATATTCACTAGCTTATTGTAATTGACACTTCTCTTTGATCATGACGATCATCTTTGCGGTTTAGACTAGCAATGTGCGATGTCTCTTTGTCTATGTGGAGGACTGTTCCTCATTTTATTGAGTTTCGTCTCATTTTATACATGGGTCGTACCTTTCTAGGTGCGTCAATGTTTTATTATGCATGGGGTGTACCTTTTTAGGTGCATCGATGTTTGTTTACTTCGTGGAGCAATCGGCTCAAAGTCCGCAATGGGGGACTATACCCTGTCATGAGGAACTTCGGTTCACCAGGAGGAGCTTCGGCTCAATGTCCACAATGGGGGACTATACCCTGTCAGGAGGAGTTTTTGACTCACCAGGAGGAGCTTCGGCTCAATGTCCGCAATGGGGGACTATACCCTGTCAGGAGGAGTTTTTGACTCACCAGGAGGAGCTTCGGCTCAATGTCCGCAATGGGGGACTATACCCTGTCAGGAGGAGTTTTTGACTCACCAGGAGGAGCTTCGGCTCAATGTCCGCAATGGGGGACTATACCCTGTCTGGAGGAGCTCCGGCTCATTTTTCTGGGATTGGCCAACCTTTTTATTGTGATTTCTGGATTTCGTGTGTTGATTTCTGGAATTTGTGTTTCACCAACTTTTACGATTGGCATGGATATATATATATGTCATTTATTGTGGTTTGGTGAATGAAATCAGGAGTATGACATTCCTTTTTATCTTGAGTAAATTATTGTGATATTGATTAATCTCTTGTTGATTTTCAATTACTTATTTATCACAGCTTGGCATTGTGATTATTATATGTTTATGTCATATCTCTTATTATATATCGTTTCTTTTGATATGTATAGCTAGACTAATCCGTTTATTATTTTCTTCTTAAATAATACTCGGGTCAGACTGAGATTTTTCAGGTGCTTCTGCTTGACTCCTTATCGGACTATCATCCCAACTTTTGGCAGACTACTTAGATTAGTAGTTTATTTTGTTGTATACACTCGAGATTTAGACTCATAGGTGTATTCTTTTGTATAGCACGTGTTGCTATTCTTTTGTATTATTGTGGATCTTTTGACCACTACTCTGATATACACTTTTATGTGTAATATTCATATCTATTTCCGCCTTTGTGATATGAATTGTCCTGTGACTGATTTATGTTATGTTTATTTCTATATTTGTTTCCGAAGAAATTATAGCCACTGTGTAGTAGCTTTGAGTTTGTGTCGGTATGTCGGATTTCCTCTTGAGATGAAAAGTTATATTTTTATCTGGCATATCGGTACTCGCACAAAGCAATTATACAGATGGTCGCTCCTCAACAGCCTTATTCTCCGTGCTAGTTGACAGCATTCACAGTAGTGTTCTTGGCTAGCGTGGGTATAGAGGTGGGGCGTCACAGATTGACTAATTAATTTATTTGAAAATTACTTAATGTTAAATGAAGGAATCTAGGAGATTGAGGTTAGAAATTCAATTAGAATCGATTGAATTAATTTGGAAGCGATCAAATTTGTTACGAATGATGGAATGGTATTGGATGCTTTAATGAGATGATATTCCTGATATGAAATGTTGTGTATTTCATCTTGATAATTTGGGTTAGGATGACACGAGTCTCGAAGAGGCCAGGGTCGGGTATTAGGAAATACCCGAAACCACTTCGAATATTTTTTATAGATTGATATGTGTAATCTATATGCTGGAGTGAAGTGATTTAAAGGAAATTGGACTATTTAATTCTAAGCCTTGGTACTTAGGAAATGGATGTGAGGAATAAATGATGTCTATAAGAAATTGTGGCTTTATCAATTGAATCGAGTTACACCGGGTTTTATATAGTTGTTTGCTTTGGTATTCCATGTTAGTTGAGTTTACTCACGCTGGTTTCCAGCCTGACCCGGGCGTTACTTTGATGTAATGCTCGGGTCAGACCGAGTATTATAGATTTTCAGGTAAGGACGTTCTGGTGCTCAGGAGGTGAGCTGGATGATAGGAATGTGTAGAGTATTTCCGCTGTATTACAATATTGTAAATCCGAGACATGCTAATTTGTATATGTCCAGTATTAAATATTTGTGTAACTCTGATGTATTAAAATGTAATCAACAAATAAAGTATTCTTCTATAAACTGTTATTATTTATTATTATATTTTATCCGCTGCAACGTGAGATGTTGATGATTCTGTTCTTCTTCTTCTTCTATCTCTTTCTTCTTTTTCATAACTGTCTGGAATTTTCGGCTCCGAAAATTTCTGGTCGTTACAGTTGGTATCAGAGCTGAAAGGTTAAGCGAGAACCTTGGCACTGGTGGGGATTACTCATTAAATAGAGTCCGTAGAACTCTAGAATGAGTTGAGTGTACATATATATGAGAGCGTACTTGTTATTTTCTTATATAAAGGTTTTAAATGATTTTATATAAAAGTATATTTTTGATATATAAAGCAATATTTCATTCTAATAAATATTAAGGCGATTGGTTGTTAAATTATTGAAATTAAAATTAAGAAGTAATATAATATAACCAAATTGAAGTCTTGAATTGGAATTGAATTAAGTAAAAACGAAATACAACCAAATTAAAATTAAATTAATTGAAATGAAATTCTAGAATTAGAACTAAGAAATTAAATTGTTTAAAAACTTCAAATAAAGGTTAATTTGGTTTAAAATGTTAAAACCAACCTTTTGAGAATTTAACTCGAATTTATATAATTCGAGATGGTTTAAAGATTGAAATTGGAATTGAATTCATTCAAATTGAATCCGATTTAAATTAATTGGATTTGTGGTTGAAGATGGATAAGATTAAAAATTTAAATGGAAAATTAGAATTGGATTGAATTGAAATGATTTGAATTTGAAATGGGTTCAATTGATAATAGTCCAAAATTGATTTAAATAATTCGAAATTATAATTAAAGTTGAATAAGTAAGAATAAAATGGAATTTGATTTGAAGTTGGAAAGAAATTGAGAATTAATTCAACTTGAATTGGGAATAAATCAAGTCCAATGGAATTTGGAGTTATTTGAATTGGAATTTGGTCAATTTAAATGGAAATTTAAATTGAATAGTAGGGGAAGTGAACAGTTTTAACTCTGGACTATTTTCAATAAATTGCTTTAGTATAAACTTATTTTTCTAAGCTATTTAATGTATACAACCTTTCTTCCTTAAAGCCAAATTATTTTATACTTGTTTTACAATTATTTTTGGAGCTATTTAACCATTTTTCAACTGTTTTCTAAACTAATTACTATTTTTCAACTATTTCACAAACTAAATTCTATTTTACTACTATTTTGCAATTATTTAATATTCCTGAAAGTATTCAACTATTTTCCGACTATTTTACAATTAGTTAACTATTTTATAGCTATTTTGCAAACTAATAATTATTTTTCAACTACTTATCTATTTTTAAAATTTTCAAGCTATTTTCTAAAAAGAAACTGGTCGGAGTCCAAACTGTTATTGATTAAATACCCAATTGAGATAAGGATTGAAGATATGATCCAAATGGGGATTAAGGCAATTGTAAATAAGTGAATGGGAATTAAAGGAATGTAAATAGAAAGGAAATTGATTTGGCTAATAATCAATGAAGTTAAATACGTAGGATATACGTATATTATTCTATTCGCATAGTGATTTGATTCAGATTCGAGCACAGAATTTCGAGATAGTTTGTCGACCTGTGTTGGGATTTTCACCCGATTTTTGACGATGAACTTGGATATGGATTGTTGATTGGTTCTGGATATTCTCTATCATAGTTATGGCTATGCAAGGAGAATGATGGTTTTTGATCAAGAAACCAGATTTGTGTCCGCACTAGGAAGTAGGGTGGACGATACTAGTTCGGAAGTGAAATTGTGTGATCGAGTAAGCGAACAGATTAGTATGGCGTACGGATGATATCTGTACATCGTACAGTTTTGAATGAAATTGAGATGGTAAAGAGTAATCAAAATTTGAATATATGATTTTGAATAAACAAAGTTATATATCTTTGTTATATTAGATAAATCTTTCCTTGTTGAATCTATTGACCGAAGAAAAGGATTTTGAAGATGTTTTGAAGTATAAAAGGAGTTTTATACAAGTTTGAAAGGATCCAAAGTTTTTAAATTTTATATATATCTATATATATATAAAGGATCTTATGAGAATTTTGAAAAAAGATTTTGGGAACCTTTGGATTTGGAAAGGCTTTTGATTTTTGGGTAAAATCAATATTAAAATTTGAAAAGCCTAGCTTGAGAACTATCAATTTTGGGATAAGTCGATTTTGTGTAAAGGAGCTTTGTATGAGATCATACTAGGTGTATGATTTGAAAGATACTATATGTGTATAGTATAAAGTGTTTTGATAATGGCTCTGGGGAAAAAGCCGCTCCCTTGAAATAGACTTCTCAGGAGTGCCATCGGTTGGTGCTGCCTTGAGCCCAAGGGTGGTTCTAAAGTTGATCATGTGAGGAGTCTGGACAAAACTAGTTCCTGAGGATTATGAGTAGTGTATACCATAGTGAAAGTCGCATGTGTTGCTGAGAGCCAATAGTCTACGTTTGATTTTATATCGGTAGACTGCAACCTTTGGTAACATAGCAAAAGTCATGTGTGCTGTTGAGAGCCAACAGTCTGCGTTTGATTTTATATCGGTAGACTGCGACCTATGTAGGAGCGGAGAAGTTTCATTTCGACAGCGAAAATCAGAGGCCGCAAAGAGCCTGTAGTTACATGGACTTTTGCTATGATGGCAATGTAACCCTGGAATGTAACTGCGATCTGTCGTGGGTTCCATGGCGTAATCGAGAGGCCACGGAGAGCCTACAGTTACATGGACTTTTGTTGCGATGGCAATGTAACCCTGGAATGTAACTGTGACCATGGACAGAGGTGATGATCTCCAGAGCATTCTCACCAAATATATTTCCTCTATTTTCAAACTGTTTTCTATATTTTCAATAAAATTATTTTCCAAGTATTTTCATTGGGTGTTGAAAACGGGTTTACCAAGTACTTATAGATTTTCAGTCCTACGCCTGATCAACGTATGACTGAATTTCTGTGAGAACAAGGATGGACTGGTTGAGACATCGAGTTATAAGAAGTATTTTTATTGAAAGCTATTTAAATAGTATTATCTGAATTTAAAATCAGTTCTAAAATTTTTAAATTAAGGTGTTGGAATTTTGAAAGATGAAAGAAAATCCAAACTGGAATTATAAAATGAAATTTGAACTCAGGAAAATTTAATGAAGTGATTTCGTAATAAAGTCAAACATTGATTTAAAATTTGGAAGTAAGATAATTAACTAAATAAATTATTTGATAAAATATATTTATAAATTTAGCTCGGTTAAATAAATTGGATTGTAAATTAATAATGGAGTTTGAAAATGAATTCGAATTGTAAATAGAATTCGACTTGGATTTGATATTGAATTAAATACGTGGAGGTGCTATAAAAATAGAAATAAAATGGTGTTGGGTCGAAATAGTGATGGTTTAAATTACAAATAAAATTCAAGTGTGATATGAATAGTATTTAACGAAATTTGCAAGTAAATTAGATATAATGGAAGTGTTGTCGAATGAAATGAAGGTGAATTATAATAGAAATTGTTGAATTACAAACAAAACCCAGATATGTAGAGTAAATTGAAAATGGCCTTGTAATTAGTTAAATGAGTCGTGAATAAATTGAATTTGGGAATTTAATTTATAATGACTAATCAAATGAATTTGTAAATTGAAATGAGATTTGAATGAAATAAAATCAAGTTAAGGTGAAAAGAAAATTTATTTGCAAATGTTGTGAGCTTAAGTTATGAAGTTGAAATATTTTGAAGAAAGTAAATTAACTTAAGTTTAAAATTAATAGAAGATTGGCTTCGAGCAAAAGTAAAAGATTATAAAAGTCTGGGTTAAATTAATTTGGAAATGGTTATTAATTTATAAGTTGAATGTGCCAAGCTTAATAAATTGTTTTGAATGAATCCAATGCGGAGATGAAATGAAATGCAATGTATGGTTGGTAAACAAATTAGAAAGGAAATGGAATTAAATACAGAATAAGTAGAAAATTAATTTAAAGTATTTATAAACTAAAATAGATACTCTATTAAGCGAATATCGTCGAACTGGCATAAAAATAATTATCGTTTAGCGTAAACAAAAGTAATTAAAATTCTATGAGTTGATAGAGATGAAATAAAATTGATTTTGAATCATTTGAAGTGAATATGAGCTTGTTTGGATTAAAAATCAATTGAATGTAAGAAATCGAGTTGCAAACCATTAAAATTGAATGGAATGGCTTGTCAATTGGTGAAAGTAGTTGAATTAGCTTTAAAGTTATATAAATCGCTTATGGGAAGCATTTGGTGCTTGTTGCAAATGAAATACATGTGTTTGGCTATTGAAAATAACTGAAGTGCTAATAGATTTTTCTATATATGGCACTTACATGTTTAAATTGAGTAAGTACAGGTACCCGAAGGCCGTTTGGCTGGATTCAGATGCACTAATTGCTAAAATAAATAAGCCGCTTTCTTAAAATGCTAAGTAAGGTACGCCTACGCAATAAAAATTGGAAATATGAATTGTTTTTGCTTTTTCTGACCCGGTCAGGTCGATGTATATATATTTATATCTCTTGTCAAATTGCAAAAGCTCCTCCTTACAAAGGAGACCCTGCCAAAAAATTTCCAAAATCTTGGGAGTTAGAAAATTTTTGAAATTTTTTGGGGAAAATTTTGTTAACGACAATATGATTTCAAATTGGAAATTAAAGTAAATTAGTAGGTGAAACTAATATGAATCAGTTATAAATGAAAAATAAAATTTAGTACTCAAAAGTGAAAATAAATTGAATTCATATGAAAATGGGGAAAACTAAAATAGAAATAGATATGAAAATTTCTGTAAGGAAATATATAAAATAATTTTAAAAAAGGGCTATGATTGGATATTATTGCTTGGTAAGATATGTAGGTATTAAAGGGAAAAGAAAATTGGATTTGATTCGATAAGATAAATTTGAATTGCCCGACGAAAAGGTATGTATTTAAATTTCTGTTTGAAATTGGATTGGGTTTTTGATCTGGCCACTTGGCTTTTGTTTTCTTTTGGAATTTGGGAGCCCGTAGTGGCATTTCGTAGTTGTACCGAGCTAGCCGTGCAAAGGAGATGCTGGCAAAATTTTTTGGAAATTTAGCGAGTTAGAACAATTCTGAATTTTGTTTGATAATTCAAAATTTGGTTTTAAATTGAAATTTAGATGATTGAGCAAAAGGGTATTGTTTGAAACTATAGAAGGTTTTGGGAAGTTGGTTAAGGTGATAGTGGGTCTTTAATAAAAGATAATTGGTAAGATGTTGAATCGTGAGTTTTGGGAAAAGGTAAATGGTTATTGGACCATTCTTCCTAATTAGTAATTTCGAGGATGAAATTCTTTTAAGGGGGAAGGAATGTGACGACCCAGAATTTTTAACAATTTAAATTGGGATATTTAATTGATTTTAAATATTTAAAAGTTAATTTTAACTTGAATTCAAGATATCAATATTTACTTGATAATAAAATCATTGAATTATATAGTTTAAATATTGAATTTAATAATTGAAATTGGGTAAATTGTTGAATCTGAAATTTTTAATCCTGTTTAAAATAATTTGAAGGCTTATAAAATGTATAACGATGATACTGAAGATAATAGAATGGCTGAAATTTAATTTAAGGATGATTTATTTAGTTTTGAAATCATATTGTTTAATTTGAATTTAAAAATAGCCTTTCGAGGCACAGTCTCAGATTTCGACGAAACCGGTTCCATTGGATCCGTATTAGTTAGTTATTATCGGATTTAAATTTTTGTAGCAATCAGAGTTGTCGTTTGACCCTGACAGCTCAAAATGCTTAGGAACTACTTTAATCAATTTAATTTAAAATTGATCGTTTACTTCCGTAACTCGCGCATATGATCGATTTGGCTTTCGAAACACGTTCCATCATATTCGGAACATGGATAAAACCTTATAAACGTCTGTTGGCATGTCTGATTCGGGGTTCGGGATTTCGCGTTATGCAACGAGATATTTTCAATTTTCAATTTTCAATTATTTAATGTTCACGCGTACTCAAGAAGCTTCCCTAACACTATACCGTATCCTCATCCCCTCTCTAACTTTTAACAGTAATTCGAACTCTTAAAAAAATGGCTACGCGGTCTTAATCGAGTTCGAACTCAATGGCGAAGAGGCGCAGTCGCGTGAGAATAGAAGGGGAAAGCTCGATTTCAGGCCGTTCGATTTTGGGGCCGTGATTGGGTTCGCGTACGCGCGCGAAGTAGAGGCGAAATCGATTTAGGGATGTTGAGCGTTCGAGGTGGCTCGTGCTGATGTGGATTGGAGAGTGTGGTGATCGATTCGAGTCAGAGGTGGCGGTCGGTAGTAGAAATCCAAGCTCGAGGCTAGCTGTGGAGCCGCGACTTTGACGTGCACTTGCGTGCTCGACGGCAGGAGAAGGGCACGGTAGTTTATGGTGACGGCGACGCAAGCTCAGGAGCTCGAGCTTCGGGTTTGTGGTGGCAGTGAATTCTTCTTCGATGGAGGCTCATGGCATTCTCTCGATGATCAATCGTGGGAGACTCGTGGCATCTTCGTTGTCGACAGTTTAGGTGAGCAGTTTTTGTTCCATTTTAATTTTCCTAAGTTTATATGTAATATATGTACATGAAAGAAGGAAAAAAAAGGGGAAAATTAGTTGAGGAAAATATTAATTATTTGTTAAATAAATATTTAGTTAAATTAAATTTACAAAATGGAAATCCTATTTATTTAGTTAACTATTAATTATTTGATAACTAGAATATATTTTATAAACAGAAAATTTGATTGAGACTAACTTATTAGGTAAATTAAATTTATTAAATAGAAATGGAACTTGTTCGAATATTAATAAGATCGTATAACTGTTTATACAAGGTCTGAATCTGAAGGAAACAAGTCGAGATTGGATATAGATTGAAAATTCAGGAAGCAAAGTTGAGTAAATCTCACTCTGTTGGGTTTGTATTTAAATTTGAATAGTTAAATTTAAATGATTGGCCGTATGATTAAATTGATTGGATATGCACTGACGATGATGTGACTTTGGTTTTGGTTGGTTTTCAAGTTAATTGTGGTTTGACTCGAAGTATTTAGATTTTAAATTGTTTTAAACTTAAGTCATAAGTATGAAAAATATTTTCATTTTAAATGTTGAAAGGGGCTTAATGATTTGTGATTCATTAAGTTGGTAGGGTAATGAAAATGAATAATTAATTTAATTAATTAATTAATGATTTAGGTTAATTAATTTAGTAATTAAGGGTTTTGAATTAATTAATCATGGATTAAGTTAATTAATGAAGTTTATTTAATTCATAATAATCATTAGATGGTTTGATAAATAATTACTTAATAAAATTAATAAAATATAATTACTTTGGGAAATTAATCAAGGATTAATTAAGACGATTAATTAAGAAGAAATTGATTTATTTGATGGAGTAAATAAATAGATAGTTAATTTAAGGGTTGAGATAAATCAAGAATGATTAATATTTGTGGTTTAATTAATGATTTATTGTTTAATGTAATTAAGTTGGATAGGATAAATTAAAATGTAATTGGAAATCCTTAATTTATAAAATTAATAATGTAATTAAAGATTGATGAATTAAAATTGATTAACCCAAAATAAGTGACTTATAAGAAATTAATTAATATAGGAAATTAAGGGTAAATGAAATTAATATGGTAAATTAATTTATGAAGTAATTAATTAATTTATGAAGTAATTAAGATTACTTATTGGTTTTGGTTAAGAATAATAAATACTGTGAAGTTAATTAATGATAATTTCTTGAATGAAATTGAAGGATAATTAATCCTGGGTGATTAATTAAGATGAATAATGAAGGATTGACTAATTAATTTATTTGGAAATTACTTAATGTTAAATGAAGGAATCTATGAGATTGAGGTTAGAAATTCAATTAGAATCAATTGAATTAATTTGGAAGTGATCAAATTTGTTACGAATGATGGAATGGTACTGGATGCTTTAATGAGATGATATTCCTGATATGAAATGTTGTGTATTTCATTTTGATAATTTGGGTTAGGATGACACGAGTCTCGAAGAGGCAGGTGTCGGGTATTAGGAAATACTCGAAACCATTTCGAATATTTTTTATAGATTGATATGTGAAATCTATATGCTGGAGTGAAGTGATTTAAAGGAAATTGGACTATTTAAATCTAACCCTTGGTACTTAGGAAATAGATGTGAGGAATAAATGATGTATATAACTAATTGTGGCTTTGTGATTCGAATCGAGTTACACCGGGTTTTATATAGTTGTTTGCATTGGTATTCCATGTTAGTTGAGTTTACTCACGCTGGTTTTCAGCCTGACCCGGGTGTTACTTTGGTGTAATGCTCGGGTCAGACCGAGTTTTATAGATTCTCAGGTAAGAACGTTCTTGAGCTCCGGAGGCGAGCTGGATTACAGGAACGTGTAGAGTATTTCCGCTGTATTATAATATTGTAAATCTGAGACATGCTGATTTGTATATGTCCAGTGTTGAATATTTGTGTAACACTGATGTATTAAAATGTAATCGACAAATATAGTATTCTTCTGTAAACTGTTATTATTTATTATTATATTTTATCCGCTGCGAATGTGAGATGTTGATGATTCTGTTCTTCTTCTTCTTCTATCTCTTTCTTCTTTTTCATAACTATCTGGAATTTTCGGCTTCGAAAATTTTGGGTCGTTGCAATCTCTGTCCTTCCAACATATCTTATCACAAAACAATTCTTATCAGAATATCAACCAAATCAAGCACCCATCATCATTCAATCATTAATAAGCAAGATTTATCACTTCCATTAATTACATTAATTAATGATCCTCTAATTACTTTCATTAGTTAATTATTCTTAAATTTCATTTAATAATTAACTTTTAACTTAATTGCATTCATTAATCAACCTTGATTAATCATAATTAGAAATTAACTTTCCAAAATTACTCCATCAATTAAACAAACTCCTTGATTTATTATATTAATTAATCCTTTAATTACACAGAGTAATTATCACTTAATTCCTTTCACCAAGTAATTATCCTTTAATTACTTCCCATCAGGCAATTTCTTTTTAATTAATTACATCGAGTAATTATCCACTCATTACTTCACTAAGGAATTTCACCTCATTAATTACCTTAAGTAATTATACTTAATCTTTAATTAATTATGTTTATTAAGTCAGCCTTGATTAATCTCATTCTATAATTAATTACTCTTAATTAATTACTCACTTAATTTATTTCCATAACTTTTATCAGTCAATTCTTACATTAATTACACTAAGCAGTTAATTATTAATTACTTCAACTAAGAAATTTCTCTTCATATTAATTACACCAGGTAATTAACCCAAAACTACTTTCAAATCTTCAACTAATTACTTTACTAAGTAATTACACTTTATAAACCTCTTTAAGTAATTTTACTCAATTCCATCACCAAGCGATTATTTAAATTAATTAAACCAATTATTCAACTTAAACAAATCATATTAATTAATTACATAGAGTAATTAATTTCTTTAATTACTCCCATTAAGTAATTATACTTAAAAAATTCCATAAATGATTATCTTTGATTAATTAATATAATTAATTACAAATATTAATCACATTAATTAATTATCTGATAATCCCTAGTTAATGACCTTCATTAAATTTTTTTAA
Organism: Allium cepa; assembly: GCA_030765085.1. Classification (NCBI taxonomy): domain Eukaryota; kingdom Viridiplantae; phylum Streptophyta; class Magnoliopsida; order Asparagales; family Amaryllidaceae; genus Allium; species Allium cepa. Next base: position 184,709,361 of record CM060940.1, read on the forward strand.
ATTTTTTTTAATTACTTCTCTTAACTAATTAAACTTAGATTAATCATTACTAATTATTAATAAATCTTTAATAACTAATTAATTAATTAATTAATCTTTAATTCTTTAATTAATTAAGTTTTTAATTGTTACTTGATTAATTCTTAATTACTTAATAATTAATTTCTAATCATTAATTAATAACCAAATCTTATCTAATTAATGATTCTTGATTACAAAATTAATTATTTCTTAACTAGTTTACTTAAACCTTAATTAAATAAATTAAACCCTTAATTACTTAATTAGTTAATCTAAAGTATTAATTAAATTAATTAATTATCCATTTTAATTATCCTAATAATTTAATTATCCTTAATTATTAAATCTTAATCAACCTTTTAATATAAAACATTTTCCTATTAATGATTAAATTATCAGTAACAAAAGCATTTGAAACTTATTACTTTCAAGTTTACTTTCAAATTTTCCATTAAAATTTCGTTTCAAATTAAAATTTAAAATGAATACAACTTAACTTTATCAAAATTTAAAAAACAATTATTTTTAAAACAAAAACTTTTTAATCACATGTTAAAGACACACTTATTTTATAAAGGAATTTACAAGAATTTTAAAACCAAATTTAATTCAAATTCAAATTACCTTTGAAATATACTTTAACATTTTAAAGTTATTTAAACATTTTGAATTCGATAAAACTTTATGTAATTTAAAATTAGGATACAAAGTAAAACTTGAATCCATGCTTAAACTGATTTAAAACTTTATTTAAATCTATGGTTCAAATTTTAAATTTATTTTTAATTTGAAAACCAGACAGGTTTTAAAAGAAACCTATAACCAAACAAACCCGAGCCAAACCTATAATGACTTCGAGTCAAAACCCACATATCTTTGAGAAATTATCGCAACTGACTCGAACAAACTTCAAGTAACACACGATCCTCCACTCTCCACTGCTTCGAGACACTCACACATATTCTTCGAACAACAAGCCAAGACGCTCTCATCTTCTCTAACGCTAAAAATCAAAGCACAAACCAGACTCAACTAATGTGCATGTGCACATGCGCATGGCCATGGCGGCGCTTCGGCGACCCGCTCCACCCCTGGCAAGTCATCGATCACCTCCTCTATCGATTCCACCCACCCAGACATCGTCACAAACCCAAAATCAAATCCGAGCTTCCAAAATCAAATCCGAGCTTCCAAAATCAAACTGGAAACGAACCCATCACCAAAACTGCCTCGAACCTACTACGCCGACCACCAGTTCATCAGGGACTCCGGTCACTTGCTTGATAGCCTCCATGCTACCATCTCCCCACTTCTGATGAAGCTCGATCACCCAGAGACGCCACGGTAGTGGAATTCCCGACTTCAACATAAAACCCATTCGAAACCCTACTTCGATTCACTACCGACGCCACTACGATCAAACATCACTCCCACCATTTTTCTACTGAACCTCATCGCGTTGGCCGTCTTCAGACCAAAAATTATCCAAATCGAACATGCCGGTCACCGGAATTTTACAAATTCCCAAATCCTGATCATCTCAGAAATCCTCAATATTTTCTAGTCTAAAAATTATGATTGCTACACCTAAATTCAACATTTTATAATACAATTCTGTTTATAAAACTCAAACTTAAAATTAGCATGATTGATTTTAACCCAATTACAATTTTCACTGTCATTTTCAAAATTTTGAGATGAATTCTTAATAAATTCCTATCATCATTTTTTTAAAATTAATGTTATCATGTTGCAGTACTTTTCTTTTTAATGTCATAGCCTAACAATAAATCATTTGGAAGATAGGAATTTGTTCTGTTGTTTGGAACAGAAATCATCACAGGGTCAAAATATATTCATACAGGCATATAAATTCATATTTGTATGCACAGACATTCATAAATATATATATATATATATATATATATATATATATGCATTCACATCATAAACATATAACTCATCACAAACCTCTAAGCACTATCATAGTTTTAAGAACTGTTTTTATTTTTCAAATGTTTACCCACCTTTTAGAAAAACAGAGAACAAGCCTGGTTCTTTGATCTGTAAAATTTGATTTTGATCTGCTACTACTGTTTGCATTTGAATTCTTCTGAAGCTTCATTGCTGATTGAGTTGCTTATGGCTTGATTCAGTTGAATTGGTTTGCAGATTTGATTTCCAGGTTCAGTTTCATTTGCTTTTTGTTTTATTTATTTATTTTGGTTTACAGGTTTTAGTTAACAAGAGAAGAAAGAAAGATTGATCTGAGAATGAAGAAAACAGAATTCTTTTTTTTCCCATCAATTAACACTTGTTAACTTAACTCAACACTTGTTAATTTATGCCTTACTTATTACACATTTGTCACAACTTGTATTTTTATGCCTACACCCCTTTGACAAATTTATTTATAAATTATGTTTAAACCTTATCATTTTAAAATTTGTAAATTATTTTATCCCTTATTTTTTTATAAAAGTTTTACATACATATAAATTCAATTTAAAGTTAAGTAAAAATATTCAAACTAATTTTTTTTTCAAAAGATATATATATGCATGTTAAAGTTTTTATTAATTCTTGTTTTAATATCATATTGTTTGTTCCTTTGAAAATATGAAGTTAATAAATCATATTACATTATTAAATAATTATCTATTCTTGAATTCTAAATCAAATTCTATTTACAATCTCTATTGATACTTTATTTTCCTCTGGAGAATTTTACTATTATAAAGTTATGCATATATATAATTATAAAAATTCATTAATTTCCTAATTAAGGTTTATCATTTATAATTCCAATATTTATTACAAAATTCTAAATTCATTTATATACCTTCAAATATCTTTAATTATCTGAAATTTATTTATCTAACAAAATAATGTTGTTTAAAATCTATATATATTATTATTATTTAGTTTGTAAATACCAATTTTACATTTTGTCAAAAATAATAAATAGAGGAGATTACCAAATAAATATTTATTATCAGATTTATCTGTTCAACCTAAAAAAATCAGTAATTTTATAAATTCTAGTTATTAATCAATTTAACAGATACTCTAAAGTTTGGGTTATCACATTCTTCCCCCTTTGAATCTTTTCATCCTCGAAAAGGAACGAAGCTAGGATTTATTAAAATGCTTAAAATCAGATAAATTCTTTAATCATTTTTAATGCACTTTGTAATCTATATAATATTTAGAATAGCTTTATATATAAAAATACTTTTCACAACTTGATGACTCAATAGTCCATCCTTGTTCTTACAGAAATTTGGTCATACGTTGATCAGACGTAGGACTAAAAATCTATAAGTACTTAGCAGACCCGTTTCCAACACCAAGTGAAAATACTTGGAATTTTTTTTACTGAAAATAGAAAAAATTCTTGAAAATAGAGGAAATATCCTTTGGTGAGAATGCTCTGGAAATCATCACCCCCATCCATGGTTGCAGTTACATCCTGGGTTACGTTGTCATCGCAGCAAAAGTCCATGTAACTGTAGGCACTCCGCGCCCCTCGTTTACGCTATGGAACCCACAACAGATCGCAGTTACATTATAGGGTTACGTTGCCATCGCAGCAAAGTCCATGTAATTGTTGGCTCTCAGCGACACGCACGATTTTCGCTATCAAAATGAAACTTCTCCACTCCTACATAGGTCGCAGTCTATCGATGTAAAATCAAACGAAGACTGTTGGTTCTCAGCGGCACACAAGACATTCACTACGTTACCATAGGTCGCAGTCTACCGATGTAAAATCAAACGCAGACTGTTGGCTCTCAGCGGCATACACGACTTTCGCTATGTTATACACTACTCATAATCCTCAGGAACTAGTTTTGTCCGGACTCCTCACAGGATCAACTTTAGAACCCACCCTTGGGGCTCAAGGCAGCACCACCCGATGGCACTCCTGAGAATTTGATTTCAAGGGAGCGCCTTTTTTCCCAGAGCCATCATCAAAACACTTATACTATACACATATAGTATCTTCAAATCATACACCTAGTATGATCTCATATAAAGCTCCTTTACACAAAATTGATTATCTCAAAATCGATAATATCTCAAATTAGGCTTTCCAAATTCAATATTGATTTTTCCCAAAAATAAAAAGCCTTTCCAAATTCAATATTGATTTTTCCCAAAAATAAAAAGCCTTTCCAAATCCAAAGGTTCCCAAAACCATTTTCAAAATCCTCATAAGATCCTTTATACATATCCAGATATACATAATTTTAAAAACTTTGGATCATTTCAAACTTGTATAAAACTCCTTTATACTTCAACACTTTCAAGAATCCTTTCCTCCCAGCAATAGATTCAACAAGGGAAGTTTTATCTTATATAATAAAGATATATAGCTTTTTTTATTCAAAAAATATATTCAAATTTTGGTTACTCTTTCCATTATCAATTTCATTCAAAACTGTACGATGTACACTTATCATCCGTACGCTATATCAATCTGATCGCTCCTCGATCACACAATTTCACTTCCAAAGTAGTATCGTCCATCTAACTTCCTAGTGCGGACTCAGATCTGGTTTCTTGATTAGAAACTGTCATTCTCCTTACATAGCCATAACTATGGTAGAGAATATTCAGAACCAATCAACAATCCATATCCAGGTTCACCGTCGAAAATCGAGTGAAAAATCCCAACTTGGATCGATATAGCTATCTCGAAATGCTGTGCTCGAATCTGGAACAAATCAGTATGCGAATAGAATGATATACGTATATCCTACATATTTAACTTCATTAATTATTAACTAAATCAATTTCCTTTCTATTCACATTTCCTTTAATTTCTATCCACTTACCCACATTTGTTTCAATCCCCTTTGGACTATCACCTCTATTTTTATCTCAATTGGATATTTAATCATAAACAGTTTGCACTCTGACCAGCTTAAATTTTGAAAATAGTTTGAAGAGTTTGAAAAAATAGATAAGTAGTTGAAAAATAATTATTAGTTTGCAAAATAGCTGTAAAATAGTTAAGTAATTGTAAAATAGTTGGAAAATAGTCAAATACTTATAGAAATAATTGCAAAATAGTTGTAAAATAGAATTAGTTATAAAGTAGTTGAAAAACAGTAATTAATTTATAAAATAGTTGAAAAATTGTTAGACGGTTCCAAAAATAATTGTAAAATAAATATAATATAGTTGAATTAATTCAATTTTAATCTCAATTTTAAACCATCTTGAATTATATAAATTCGAGTTAAATTCTCAAATGTTGGTTTAACCTTTTAAACCAAATTAACCTTTATTTAAAGTCTTTAAACAAATTTAATTTCTAAGTTCAAATTCTAGAACTTCATTTTAAATCAACTTAATCTTTCAAAAATTTATTACCCAAAGTTAAATTCAAATTACCTAATCCAGCCAACCTTACCCAATTCGAATTCCCATTTCAAATTTTAAACTTCACATTAATAATCTTATAAGTTTAAAAACTTATCATTCGGATATCACATCTCATTCCAAATTTTAAACTCAACATTTGGAGTTTATTTCAAATTATCTTTGATATTATGTATATCCCTCATATATACAAGGTTATTTCCTTGGCACATCAAGTTACACTTTAAAATTTAAACCACTTTTGGTTTTTAATCCAAAACAATTTTCTTTAAGGCTTTCAACAATTCTTATTTTAAAATAAGATCACCCTTAAAATATTCTGAATAATATTAATTATTCCTCTTAACATTAGAAAATAATTTCAAATGTTTCTAGACTTAGAATTCAAAACTTCTCCACTTACATCCTTTCTACTTTACTAACGATTCTCATCTGACATCCTTAAGACGTTTGTTTATTTATTGGAAAACAACCATCCCATATAAACATAATAACCAATTATTGCTTTATATTTATAATATAAGCTTTTATAAAAATTCATTCATTAAAACATTTTTTTTATATAAGAAAAATAACAAGTACGCTCTCATACACACACACACACACACACACACTCAACTCACCGTAGGGTAACACTAACCCTATTCTTGATGAGTAAACCCACCAGAGCCAAGGTTCTCGCTTAACCTGGCTCTGATACCAACTATAACGACCCGAGATTTTCGATCCTGAAAATTCCAGATAGTTATGAAAAAGAAGAAAGAGATAGAAGAAGAAGAAGAAACAGAAACAAGTCACAGAAAACTCACATTCGCATCGGAGAAAATATAATATCAAATAAAATAAAAGTTTTACAAAGAAGAACTGTGTCAGCACATTTATATTTTATACATCAGAGTTACAACACTCACACAACACTGGACAGTTTAAAACAACATGTCCTAGATACCCAACTATATAACATAGCGGAAATACACCATACGTTCCTGCCATCCAGCTCGCCTTCTGAGCTCCAGAACATCCTTACCTGAAAATTTGTAATACTCGGTCTGACACAAGCATTACATCAAAGTAACACCCGGGTCAGGCTGGAAACCAGCGTGAGTAAACCCATCTAACATGGAATACGAAATCATACAACTTATATAAACCCGGGGTAACTTGTATCAATTTACAACTTCACAAGTAGTTATAAACATCAATTATTCCACATATTAATTTCTAAGTGCCAAAAATTTAGATTAAATGGTCCAATTCACTTAAGTCATTCCGCCTCATCCTATTGGTTTCACATATCAAATTACAAAGAATTGAAGTGGTTTTGGGTACTTACTAATACCCGACTCTGGATTCTTCGAATCAAATGTCATCTAAACTCAGGTTATCCAATTAAATACAATTCAACTTTAATTACCGGATAACACATTTACAGAGCAATTCATAATTGATAGATAATCACATTATCTCCGTCCATCTAACATATCTTATCACAAAACAATTCTTATCAGAGATATTAACCAATTCAAGCATCCATCATCATTCAGTCATTAATAAGTAAGATTTATCACTTCCATTAATTACATTAATTAATGATCCTCTAATTACTTTCATTAGTTAATTATTCTTAAATTTCATTTAATAATTAACCTTTAACTTAATTACATTCATTAATCAACCTTGATTAATCATAATCAGAAATTAACTTTCCTAAATTACTCCATCAATTAAACAAACTCCTTGAATTATTATATTAATTAATCCTTCAATTACACTGAGTAATTGTCACTTAATTCCTTTCACCAAGTAATTATCCTTCAATTACTTCCCATCAGGCGATTTCTTTTTAATTAACTACATCCAATAATTATCCACTCATTACTTCACTAAGGAATTTCACCTCATTAATTACCTTAAGTAATTATACTTAATCTTTAATTAATTATGTTTATTAAGTCAGCCTTGATTAATCTCATTCTATAATTAATTACTCTTAATTAATTACTCACTTAATTTATTTCCATAACTTTTATCAGTCAATTCTTAAATTAATTACACTAAGTAGTAAATTATTAGTTACTTCAACTAAGAAATTACTCTTCATATTAATTACACCAGGTAGTTAACCCAAAACAACTTTCAAATCTTCAACTAATTACTTCACTAAGTAATTACACTTTATAAACCTCATTAAGTAATTTTAGTCAATTCCATCACCAAGTGATTATTTAAATTAATTAAACCAATTAATTAACTTAAACAAATCATATTAATTAATTACATAGAGTAATTAATCTCTTTAATTACTCCCATTAAGTAATTATACTTAAACAGTTCCATAAATGATTATCTTTGATTAATTAATATAATTAATTATTAATATTAATCACACTAATTAATTATCTGATAATCCCTAGTCAATGACCTTCATCAATTTTTTTTTAAAATTCTTTAATTACTTCTCTTAAGTAATTAAACTTAGATTAATCATTACTAATTATTAATAAATCTTTAATAACTAATTAATTAATTAATCTTTAATTATTTAATTAATTAAGTTTTTAACTTTAACTTGATTAATTCTTAATTACTTAATAATTAATTTCTAATCATTAATTAATAACCAAATCTTATCTAATTAATGATTCTTGATTATAAAATTAATTATTTCTTAATTAATTTACTTAAACCTTAATTAAATAAATTGAACCCTTAATTACTTAATTAGCTAATCTAAAGTATTAATTAAATTAATTAATTATCCATTTTAATTATCCTAATAATTTAATTATCCTTAATTTTTAAATCTTAATCAAACTTTTAATATAAAACATTTTCCTATTAATGATTAAATTATCAGTAACAAAAGAATTTTAAACTTTTTACTTTCAAGTTTACTTTCAAATTTTCCTTTAAATTTCGTTTCAAATTAAGATTTAAAATGAATACAACTTAACTTTATCAAAATTTAAAAAACAATTTTTTTTAAAACAAAAACTTTTTAATCACATGTTAAAGACACACTTATTTTATAAAGGAATTTACAAGAATTTTAAAACCAAATTTAATTCAAATTCAAATTACCTTTGAAATATACATTAACATTTTAAAGTTATTTGAACATTTTGAATTTGATAAAACTTTATGTAATTTAAAATTAGGATACAAAGTAAAACTTGAATCCGTGCTTAAACTGATTTAAAACTTTATTTAAATCTATGGTTCAAATTTTAAATTTATTTTTAATTTCAAAACCAGACAGGTTTTAAAAGAAACCTGTAACCAAACAAACCCGAGCCAAACCTATAATGACTTCGAGTCAAAACCCGCATATCTTTGAGAAATTCTCGCAACTGACTCGAATAAACTTCGAGTAACACACGATCCTCCCCTCTCCACTACTTCGAGACAGTCACGCATATTCTTCGAACAAGAACCCGAGACGCTCTCGTCTTCTCCAACGCTAAAAATCAAAGCACAAACCAGACTTAACTAACGTGCATGTGCACATGCACATGGCCACGGCGGCGCTTCGGCGATCCGCTCCACCATGGCAACTCATCGATCACCTCCTCTATCGTTTCCACCCACCCAGACATCGTCACAAACCCAAAATCAAATTCGAGCTTCCAAGATCAAACTGTAAACAAACCCATCGACCAAAACTGCCTCGAACCTACCACGCCGACCACCGGTTCATCAGGGACTCCGGTCACTTCCTCGATAGCTCGAAAACCTGATCATTGGAAATTTACAAATTCCCAAATCTTGATCATCTCAGAAATCCTCAATATTTTCTAGTCTAAATGTGAGGAACCGGCTCTTCGACGCTCGAAAACCGACATAATACGTCCACTATATCAACTACCGAGCAATCGAAGGCCGGAAAACCGAACCCTTAGGGTTTAAGAAAAAGAAAGAGGTAGAAGAAAAGAGAAAAGGGTAGAGCAGAACAGAAAGAAACAACAGAACAATATCAGAATCTCAAAATCGCAGCAGAACAACATATAATAGATAAATGAATAATCATTAAAACAAAAGAACTATATCAGTTATTACATTACATCACATTATCAGAGTGTACAACAAGAACAAACAGCGGAAAAGAAATATTGTATACTAGTTGATACGCTAAGCCATCCAGCTTGCCTCCAGCAACTCCTGAATTCCAGAATATCCTGATAAACCTGACTCTTGACTCCTCGTGTGGAAATTGGTGGGCACCCAGATTTTATGTAACGACCCAGAATTTTAATTAATTAAAATTTGAATATTCAATTAATTTTGATATTAATAAGTGAAATTTATAAGTCAAATAAATATTATTTTTAATAATTGGATTTAATTGGATAATTAAATCGATAATTTAATATGTGAAATTATGGAATTAATTGAAAATCGAGTTAAATATGATTGAAAATGATTTGTAAAATTTTATTTTATCATGTTGGAGTTAGAATGATACTTTAGAACTTTTAAAATCGAATTAAAAGTTAATTTGTGAAAATTGAATATTTTAATATTTAAATCGACTAGTGAAAATAGTCAATTTTTGAACAGTCTCAGAATTGGACGAAACTAGTTCCATTGGATCCGTAATAGTTAGTTATTACCGGATTTCAATTTTCGTAGCAATCGGAGTTATCGTTTGATCGTAGCAGCTCGAAACGCATCGAATTGTTTTTAATATTAATTTGGCGAGTTAAAATAGCCATTTTTCAAACATTCTCGGATTTCGACGAAACCAATTTCATCGGATCCGTAATGTGATATTATTGTAAGGTTTCAAATTTCGTGTCAATCGGATTTACCGTTTGTCCGGTACAAATTAAAACGCCTAGAAAATCGTTTAATCGGTTTAATTTTAAATTGAACGTTTATTACCATAACTTGCACAGATGACTGAATTAGCTTCCGAAACCTGTTCCATTGTGTCCGGAACGTGGGGTAAACCCTAGAAATGTCGGTCACTGCGCGTAAATCGGAGTTTGGAATTTCCGGAATGAATAGTGTCGTTCGTTTTCCTATAAATAGCCCACCTTCACAAATAAAAAAATAACAACAAAACCCTAGTTTCTATATGCAGCCGCCACCCCTAAACCTAAGGTCGAAAATTGTTCAACTTCTTCCCCTCCGATCTCTCAATCCATCAACAATCGTCAGAAACTCCCAACTACAATCTCGTAGAGCACATCCTCCTCTATAATTTGAACGGTGGTGATCGATTTATATGGCATGGATTGACGGCAAATTGGCCTCAAAGTACCAACGGTCGGGTCCTTACATCTGGTATCAGAGCATATGGTTAAGCGACAACCATGGTTCTGTTGGGTATTACTCATTAGAGATAGAGTCAGTAGTGCTCTAGAATGAGTTTGAGTGTAATAATAGCTATGAGAGCGTATTTGTTAGTGAATATAAAATTGTTTTGTATTGTGTTGACTTATCGGTTGATTGTTTATAGATTCCAGTCGATGTAGTCTAGCTAATTATCGTAGATAGGGGTTTCTAAACTCTTAAACAAGATAAACCGACACGATATTGTTTTAAATTGGGTAAATGAAATAATTTTACCTTGATTATATTTTATATATAAGGGAATAATTTTTCAGAATTATTAAAGTGTATATAAATTGATTGTTTAGTTGTTTGAATAATCTAAGCAAAAGAATTATAAGAATTGAATTATAATTAAAGTGATTTACAATTGTGAAATAAACTTATATATATAAGGAGTGAAACTATATGAATATGTTTATGGATAAGAGTTGTAAATAAAGATGAATTTAAAGTTAAATGGAAATTTACTTTAAAATTGAAATTTGAATTTATTTATAAGTTGGAATTTAAGTTAAGTGAAAACAAGTGATGTTTGTAAAATGGAATATAACTTAAGAGATGTTGAATGAAGTTGATATTGGTATCAAAGTAAATTAATAAAGTTAAGTGATGAATGTGAACTTAAGTTATGTAAATGAAATTCAACTTGAAATGGTTAAATGAATTAGCAATTTAATTGAATTAATGGATTAAATGTTAAATCAATTGAATGTGAATTAAGTTGATATGAAATAATGAATATAAGTGTTAATTCATTAAAATCTAATGTTATTGAAAGTTGAATAGTTGAATAAAAATCAATTAATTAAACCAATTGAAAGCAAAGGAATTTGGTTGTAACTGATATACATTGGTTGTTATATGATTGTTAGTTGATTGTATATAATTCATTAAGTATTAATGAAAATTGGAAGTTGAAGTAATTAGAATTCAATTGGAAGTTAAGTGAATCTTAAATGAAATTGAATTTGATTTGGAAATGAACCAACTTGAATATGAATTAGTGAATATAAACTAATTGAAAATGAATGTTAGTAAGAACATCCACTGTTAATGAATCAAATGTGATTAAATTGAAAACCATTTCATTGAATATTAATGAGAATATGAATGAATAATTATTGGTTATGGATGTTAGTTGGATGATAGTTGGTTGATGTTTGCATTTGTTGCTTTTACTACATTTGCTATGTTGGCATATATAGTTATTATGTTGCTATATGTTGTATGTTGATACTATTGTCTATATACATGTTCTCATGTTGTTTGTTGAGTGTTTAGTAGGTGCGGATCGCGTTTGCTTCGCATTTGGAGCTCGCTTTCGCGCTATATTAGGCGTATATGCTCGCTAATAAAATATAAGGTACATATCTCGAATTACATACCGTACTTTTATACTTTTTTCCCTGCAGGATGCTTCATTACTTGATGAGATGTATATTTGTGATATATATACTGTCATTTTTTTTCGGATCGAGCCGCGCAAAGGAGACTATGGCGAATTTTTCTGGAAATTTAAGGCGTTAGAAAAAATTTGAGAAAATTGGAAAATTTTGAAAACTTTAACTTTGATTTGGAACTGAAAGTCAAACAATAGTAGTTGTTTTTGAAAAGATAACTAAGTATGATTTGGAAACTTAGTAAAGTATTGTAAGAAATTTAACTATGAATTTGGGAAAATTAATAGATTCTATAACTTTTCTTACTTGATAATTTCGTGGACGAAATTCTTTTAAGGGGGGAAGATTGTAATGACCCAGAATTTTAATTAATTAAAATTTGAATATTTAATTAATTTTAATATTAATAAGTGAAATTTATAAGTCAAATAAATCTTATTTTTAATAATTGGATTTAATTGGATAATTAAATCGATAATTTAATATGTGAAATTATGGAATTAATTGAAATTCGAGTTAAATATGATTGAAAATGATTTGTAAAATTTTATTTTATCATGTTGGAGTTAGAACGATATTTTAGAACTTTTAAAATCGAATTAAAAGTTAATTTTTGAAAATTGAATATTTAATATTTAAATCGACTAGTGAAAATAGTCAATTTTTGAACAGTCTCAGAATTGGACGAAACTAGTTCCATTAGATCCGTAATAGTTAGTTATTACCGGATTTCAATTTTCGTAGCAATCGGAGTTATCATTTGATCGTAGCAGCTCGAAACGAATCGAATTGTTTTTAATATTAATTTGGAGAGTTAAAATAGCCATTTTTCAAACAGTCTCGGATTTCGACAAAACCTGTTTCATCGGATCTGTAATGTGATATTATTGTAAGGTTTCAAATTTCGTGTCAATCGGATTTACCGTTTGTCCGGTACAAATTAAAACGCCTAGAAAATCGTTTAATCGGTTTAATTTTAAATTGAACGTTTATTGCCATAACTCACACAGATGACCGAATTAGCTTCCGAAACCTGTTCCATTGTGTCCGGAACGCGGGGTAAACCCTAGAAATGTCGGTCACTGTGTGTAAATCGGAGTTTGGAATTTCCGGAATGAATAGTGTCGTTCGTTTTCCTATAAATAGCCAACCTTCATAAATAAAAAAATAATAATAACAAAACCCTAGTTTCTATATGTAGCCGCCACCCCTAAACCTAAGGCCGAAAATTGTTCAACTTCTTCCCCTCCGATCTCTCAATCCATCAATAATCGTCAGAAACTCCCAATTACAATCTCGTAGAGCACATCCTCCTCTATAATCTGAACGGTGGTGATCGATTTATATGGCGTGGATTGACGGCAAATTGGCCTCAAAGTACCAACGGTCGGGCACGTTTTTCAAGTGCCTGGGACCACCGAGCTTGACTGGTCTTCGAGCTGGGGTGGAGCACGCGTAGGCGGTTCGAATGGAGGTGGTTTGATGAAGTTTCGTGTAGCGAGGAGGCTCGAATTTGAAAACCTAGTTTCGTGCCTAATGGGTTCATATGCGGCAATGGCCTATAGATGGAGAACGAGAGGGAGAAGGGGGGGGGGTGCGCACGACTGTGATGAAGGAGGCAGTGGATCCAAGGGCTTAGAATGGTTGTAGGTTTATAATTATAAAATTAAGTTGTAAATTGTTTATATAAAATCGTGTAAACTTCATAAATGCATATCTTTTTCATACGAGGTCGAAAACGCGCAAAACCAGTTGCGTTGGAATCGTATGGATGAGCACTACGCGATGAAATTGGATTGGAGTCGTTTGGAGTTATTGAAAATTTCGGATAAAATTAAACGCACGTTTAATTTTATTCGAAATAAATCGCTAAAACGAAATTGAAATTAAGGTGAGAACTTCTCACTCAATCGAATCAGTTTCGATTTTTATTTTTAATAGTTAAATTTAAAATACTTGAATGCATGTTTGAATGATGATTGTTATCTATTGATTGTTAAAATAGACATTATGCGCCGTTAGTAAGCGGATGTTATTTATTAAAAACATATACCGCGAATATTTCATAAACAGTGAAATTGGTATTATATATATAATAGCAATATATATATATTGGCATATGTATATATTGGAGTTATTGATTTCCAGCATTGTATAGCGGATGAGAACCTATTGCGCCGTCTATTAAGCGGATAATATTTTAAATCCCATATACCGCGATAATTCCGTACTGGAGCGGAATTGGTATTGTTCTAATGTTTGTGGATGCAGGAAAACGGGTTGGAGGGATCCAACTGGATTCCTCAACAGTATTTATTTGATTTCAGATATTTTGATATTTGATGGATTATCATATCGATATATGATATCGGTGTTGTCGTGATTGGCTATTTGGTATGTAGCATCATTAGGCCAAATTTTGGAATTTTTAAAAGGTTTTCAAAGTGATTTTTGAAAATATACTATATGTTTGGAATTGATCCATTTTAAATAAATAAACGTTATAATTTTAATGTTATAAAAATTATGATTTTTGAGAAATAGAGTTAAAGGTTGATTTTTGAAAATATAGGTTAATGATTTTATAAAATAGTTTAAATTGGGATTTTTGAGTTTATTATAAAAAGTTTAAAAAATAGGATTTATAAAATTTAACTATTTTATAAATCAAAATGATGAAATTATAAAGGACTTTGAAGACGTTTTGAAATAATAGTATAAATTGATTTATATAAAAGATTTATAAATTGATAATTTATAAATGAAAATATTTGAATTATAAAACGAGTTTTTATAAGTGTTAGAATGAATTGTGAATGGATTTCATAAATGAATGAAATTTATAGAATTATAAACGGTGAAGTTATAAATGGAATTTTATAAGCAGTAGGTTTATAAAATTTATAAAGTTATTGAAAGAATAGATTTGGATAAATAATTGAATCTTATAAGTTATAAGATTTATAATTATGAAGTTTAAAAGAACGATTTTTGGCAAACAAATAAATTATAAGTATTTGACTTATAGTATGAATTTCTAGTATATCATTGAGATATGAATTGAGATAGGTTAATAAAGGAGATGTATAAATGGAAGTTGTTATAAAATAAATAATAAAGGAATTTATAAACATTGTTTTATAAATTCGCAACGACTTATTTTGATAAGTAGATTGTTATAACTTATTTATGGAGTTATATTCACGTTTTAGACAGTGAATTATCCTTTGAAATAAAATGAATAAAAGGATGAAATTTGTTAACGTAGTATATTCACGTTTTTGAATAGTGAATAATATGTTAAAGAAAATGTTTAGGATGGGATATTTTAAACGGAATTAAAACGATCTAACGATGTTTTAAATGTGTTGAGATTCAAAACCATAGATTTCAACATTTATTGTTGAAATAGACGTTTTCGAGAGATAAAAGGAAATGGTGGACTTTAACACTGTTGTTATAGTAAATGATTTCCGAAAGGAAATGTTTTGTATAGTATTGGGATTTATATATCTATTTTAATTTCGAATCCCTATACTAGTGATTTTGGGTTGTCGTAACGATGTTTTACGCAACATTCGTTTTGGCCCAAATAAATATGTTTAAGAGAATGATTTCCTTAAAGAATGAAATATATACTTAATATCGATTTAAGTATATTTGAATATTTTCCAAGTGTTGAAAATAAATGGATTGAGAATTACTTAATAAGTAAGTATGGAAATGTTTTCCAATATAAAGTGAATATTTTGCGAATTTATCTTTTTGAAGATAAATTTAAAATGAATAATTGAAATCGTATATTCATAGATATTGTAAAATATAAATTCACTATAGAATTTATAAAAGAAAGTGGAATTTGTTAAAAATAAATATTGATTTATTTTTGAGATATTGAATTATATATCTTGTAAAGATATCTTTGGGAAATAAATAATTTGGAAAATTATTTGAAATTTGGTGATGTGTGCATATCCATTGATAGTTCAATAACCGACTATCAATATTTACCTTTGAAAGGTATTTGTTGGGATTTGTTGAATTTGAATGCTACACTTATTTTTAAATTATTGCGCTCGTTATTCGGATTACCCATTCCGAATTGTGATACGACGTAATGGATAGCATTGAAGATCGGTGTTGAAGACCCGGTATTTGCGAGAGCGATAGGATGACCTGTCGATTGACTCTGCACCGAGTTGCTCCGGTATAGAGTTCTCCATATGTGATGGGAAATCCGATTAGGATTGCGGATATCCGGATTGCAAGGACTTCTTTGTAAGTGCCTTCGGTTCTGTTCGAGCCCGGAACAGACTTGTATGGATTGTATGTCTGACGTTACAAATTGAGATATAAAGCTGATTTCTTTCAAATATATTTCTGTTGGTGGCGGAGAATTTATTCTTTTAGCTTAACACCCTTCTCTGAGATGTACGAGCTTAGAGGTTATGTAGTTGAATGTTATCGGCGATATATTCCTAATTTGGTAATGTGACATGTTGAGTGTTGCTGTGAAATGATCATTGTGTTGATTATTTGTGATATGATCATTTATTTGATCGTCTATCTTGGTGATCATTTCTATGATCATTTGTTGACCCAAAGCATGGCTTTTGTATAAAGTATGTTTTTGTGGACGTGACTTCGTCGAGCCTCACACCCCGGAATGGTCAAAACAGGAAAGATGCGGCAAGGTTATGAGGGGTAGCGCCCTTTAGGGTATGTGCATTTCCTTCTGGAAAAGGGTGGTATCATGGTATGGAGCCCAAATACTTACTAATGTTGAAAACACTTTATGATTGTGTGAATTGATTACGAGCGCTCGGTTAAAGGTCCCAAAGGACCGTGGGATGGCATATTCGGTCAGTTGTTACTCAGTTAGGGGTAACCCGGCCTTGTGTTGGTAGAGATCCGGTTTGGTTCTCAGGGATGTCCTTCCATAGGCATTCTCATGTGGCAATGGGAAGTTCCTTGGCCTGATCATTCGTTGGAAATCCAATTCCCAATACGAAACCTTGTACGGTATTAGTTGTAGAACCTGCCATTTACTTATGGTGGTCACCACTGTTTAGATGGTAGCTATAGTAGGCATACGATAATGGTCGTATGTTGGCTAAGATTTATATTCTACTTTCGAAATATTTTTCTACACTATGCACTAGTAATAATATCAAATGTTCTTTTAAATGCGTATCAAGCATCTTTGACTATCATAAGGAGAAATCTCCTCCGATTCTGCGTTTGCATTGTGTGTGTGTGCGGGAGGCCTTGTGGTAGTCTCATTTTTAAAAGCATTGCGAATTGACTTTAAAAATATTCCTCTATTTTGATTTTAAAGACAAATAAACTGTTTGGAGTTCTCACACCAGTCACATGACTGACTCGGAGTTTATTGTTTTCCTTCCTAAACTCTGGGTGCCCACAAATTTCCACACGGGCAGTCAAGAGTTAAGGTTTATCAGGATATTCTGGAGTTGCTGGATGCAAGATGGATGGCATGGCGTATTACTAGTATATAGTATTTCTTTTTCCGCTGCATTGTTCGTTGTTGTTGTTGTACACTCTGATGATGATGTAATGTAATGTAATGTAATGTATAAAATGTAATAACTGATATAGTTCTTTGTTTAAAGATTATTCATTTATTATTATATGTTGTTCCGCTGCGAATTGTGAGATTCTGATATTGTTCTGTTGTTTTCTGTAGTTTCTATTTTCTTTCCTCTCTACTTTCTATCTTTCTTATGTTTTCTCTCTCCTTCTCTCTCTTTCTTTTTCTTAAAACCCTAAAAGTTCAGTTTTCCGTCGTTCGATTGCTCGGCAGTTGATACTGTGAACGTATTGATGTCAGTTTTCGAAAGTCGAAGAATCGGGTCCTTACAGTTTAGGAAGGAAAACAGTAAACTCCGAGTCAGTCGTGGGACTGGTGTGGGAACTGAAACAGTTTATTTTTAAAATGAAGTACAGGATAATTTTAAAATAGATTCGCAATGTTTTTTTTAGAAAATGAGACTACCATAAGGCCTCCCGCACACACACACAATGCAAACGCAGAATCGGAGGAGATTTCTCCTTATGATAGTCAAAGATGCTTGATACGCATTAAAAAGAAACATTTGATATTATTACTAGTGCATAGTGTAAGAAAAATCATTTCGAAAGTAAAGATATAAATCGTAGCCAGCATAGGCATTCCGCACTTATGCCTACTATAGCTACCATCCAAACAGTGGGGCGCCACCATAAGTGAATGATAGGTTCTACAACTAAAACCGTACAAGATCGTATTGTTTCTTTGGATTT
Source organism: Allium cepa (assembly GCA_030765085.1). Lineage (NCBI taxonomy): Eukaryota > Viridiplantae > Streptophyta > Magnoliopsida > Asparagales > Amaryllidaceae > Allium > Allium cepa. The sequence continues at coordinate 184,727,813 of CM060940.1, forward strand.
TCAACAAATGGTCAGGCCAAGGAACTTCTCATTGCCACATGAAAACGCCTCCGGAAAGACGCCCCGAGAACCTAACCGGATCTCTGCCAACACAAGGCCGGGTTACCGCTAACTGGGTAACTACTGACACGAATATGTCATTCCCCGATCGTAACCGATCTATATCCGAGGATCGTCGATTTCCAACAACCACAAAGCAATAAATTTGCAGCAACAACATAGGTTAAGTATCTGGGCTCCATACCATGATACCACCTCTATCCAGCAGGAATAACATACACAAAAGGGGCGCTACCCCCTAATAACCTTGCCGCATCCTTCTTGTTTTGACCATTTCCGAGGTGTGAGGTCCGACGAAGTCTCGTCCAAAAGGCCACGCTTTATACAAAAGCTGTGCTTTGATCATCAAATGCTCAACTGCACTTCGTATGCCACATTACCAATTTGGGAATGTATCACTAGTAACCATCAACTACATAACCTGTAAGGGTGTTAAGCTAAGAGAATAAATTCTCCGCCACCAACGGAAATATATTTGATAGAAACCAGCTTTACATATCAAATTAGAATGTCAGACACACATCCATACAAGTCCGTTCCGGGATCGAACGGAACCGAAGGCACTTCCAAAGAAGTCCTTGCAATCCGGATATTCACTAATCACGACCGTACTTCCCATCACAAAGGGTAATAAATTTCTATATCGGAGATCAGCCGATTCAGAAACATTCGACGGTAATCCTTCCGTTTTCACAAATATCCGGTCTTCAACACCGGTCATAAAATGCAATCTATAACGACGTATCACATATTCGGAATGGGTTATACGACCCCAAGGTCCGTTCCCAACTAACCGGAATAGTGAGCGCTTATTTTAAAAATAAGCGTGGCATTCAAATTCAAGCAAATCACAACAAATACATATTCAAAGGTAAATATTGATAGTCGGTTATTTAACTATCAATAGGCATGCTTAACATCACCAGATTCCAAATAATTTTCCAAATTATTTATTTTCCAAAATATCTTTACTAGATATATAATTTCCACACTTCAACCATTTGAAAACAAATTTCAAATCACTTTTCACCTTTTAATCTTTGAAAACAAATTTCAATCATTTTCCTTACGCGGAAATACTTTCATTTAAAAATGGTTCATTTAAACCAACTAAATAAATTCTTACCTATTTACTTTATATTTACGTTCCAAATCCGTAAATTTATTCCCATACTTCAAAAATAAATCAATGTTTAATTTTAAACAAATTTCCCTTTCTTTTAAAAATTCCATAGTGAATTTACAATTCCAAAATATCTATGAATATACGATTTTCAAATCGATTTCTAATATTCATTTTCAATTTATCTTTACAAAGATAAAATCTCAAAACATTCATTTGATATTGGAAAACATTTCCATACTTATTTAATAATAAGTAATTCACAAATCCATTTATTTTCAATACTTGGAAAATATTCAATATACTTAAATCGAAATTAAGTATATATTTCATTCCCTAAGGAAAACATTCTTTCAAACACATTTATTTGGGTCAAAATGAAAGTCGCGTAAAATATCGTAACGACAACCTAAAATCACTAGTATAGGGATTTGAAATTAAGATAGATATATATAAATCCCAATACTATATAAAACATTTCCTTTCGGAAATCATTTACTATAACAACAGTGTTATAGTCTACCATTTCCTTCTATTTCTCGAAAACGTCTATTTCAACAGTACATGTTGAAATCTATGGTTTTGATACTTAACACGTTTTAAAACATCTTTAAAACGATTCCCTTCATTTTATAATATCACTTTTACAAAAACATATCCATTTTCTTTAGTAATATATTTACGGTCCAAAAATCGTGAATATACTTCACTAACCAAATTCAATATTTTCTACACATTTTATTTCAAGGATAATTCGCTATCCGAAATCACGAATATATCTCCTTTAATAACCTTCTATATTAAATTTATCAAATTCAATTGATTTCGGATTCATAAATAATGTTTATAAATTCCATTTCTATTGATAAAACTTCGGTTTATAAATCTCCTTTATTAACCCCTTCAATTCATAACTCAATTTTATACCAAAAATCTAATTTACAAGTTAATTACTTATAAGTCCTTTATTTTACAAAAATCTATTCGTTTTATAACTTCACGATTTATAAATCGATAAATTTCATTCACTTAAGAAATCCAATCATTCTTCATTTTAACACTTACAAAAACTCGTTTTATAATTCCTATATTTTTAATTTATAAATATCAATTTTATAAATCTTTTATATAAACCATTTATAATAATTCAAAAATCTCAATTTAAGTAAACCAATCCTTTTAATAATTTACAAAACGTTATTTGAAACTTATATAACTCCAAAATTATACTTAAGTATTGTTTTCCAAAAATATAACTTTTATAACAATAAAATTATAATGTTTATTTATTTTAACAACTCAAAATTTAATAAAACGTATACTTTCAAAAATCACTTTAAATTATTTTTAAAATCAAAATCATTATTTTAAAACTTCAAAAATGGATCCAATGATGCAAAAGCACCAAATAGTCAATCACGACATCCAAACATCATATATCGATATAATAATCAACAAATATCACAATATTTGTAAATAAATCGATATAGTTGAGGAATCCAGTTGGATCCCTCCAACCTATTTTCCTGCATCCACAGATGTTAGCAAAATACCAATTCCGTTCCAATACGGAATGTCGCGGTATATGGGATTCATAAAATATTATCCGCTGTTATACGGCGCAATAGGGTCTCATCCGCTATATAATGCGGGAAATCAACTCCAAGTACATATATAATACCAATTCCATACGAGTTGGAATTATCGCGGTATATGTTTTTAATAAATAACCTCCGCTTACTAACGGCGCATAATGTCTATTTTAACAATCAATAGATAACAATCATTATTCAAACATACAATCAAGAAATTTTAAATATAACTATTTAAAATTTAAATCGAAACAGATTCGATTGAGCGAGAAGTTCCCACCTTGATTTCAATTTCCAGCTTTTTATTTCGAATAAAATTAAATGTGCGTTTAATTTTACCCGAAATTCTCACTAACTCCAAACGACTCCAATCCTGTTCCATAGCGTAGTGCTCGTCAAAACGATTGCAAATCAATTCCTTTCATCAGATTCCGACCTCGTACAAACAAGTTATGACATTTATAAGTTTACACAAATTTTATATAAATTAATATACAACTTTATTTTTTAAATTTTAACCCTACTATCATCATAGCCGTTGATTTTCTCAAAACCAGATCCGGGCCGCTAGCTTTGTTGTAACGGACCGCCTTTTGGACAGTTTAAATCGACGATCAAATACACATGTCGATTTCAAACCATTCAAAAGGGTAGATAGTTATTGGGGTAAATAAGAAAAGAGAAGGAAGAGAAATAAAGGAAATGAAACAACACAGAATCTCGCAGCGGAACGATAAAATATAATAGTCAAATAAACAGTTCATGAAGCTGTCTACTATACTTTGAGAATTATTTATACAACATTTATCAGAGTTATACATATACAACAGAACAATTTAAATAATGCAGCAGATAGCATGATGCACAGATAATAATAGTAGTAGTATACCAAATCTTCGTCTCCATCCTCCAGAATAGATCTTCAAAATCTGAAAAAAACTCAGGACTGACCCGAGCGTAATGAAAAGACAAAACACTCGAGTCAGGACCAAAATATCGTTATGAATGTTGAATCAATCGTAAATAAATATGAGTGTAACGGCGTCAAAGATGTTTACGGGTATTGACATCTCTTATCCAGTGTCAACGTGCGTGCAATAACTCAAGAGACGTTACGGGATTTTCCATCTCTCAAGGATCCGTGAAACTATCTACTATGTAGTAATATACGCTAAGTAGGTAATGCCTATCAGTAATATAAAGTATCAAAATAGCGTTAAGGCGTTACAATAATCCCCCTTAACACATTTTTATATTCCCAAAAGCATATACAAGACCGTAGTTTCCCCAAAACCGAAAGTCACCAGAGGGCAATCCATATACTCAAGGTACAAATCAAAACATAGTGGTCGCGAATAGGATAATCAGTATGACAAGGTACATGAGGCGATACCAACTAGGATACTAGTAGTTGCGTGATCCAGACTGATGTTGAGCATAGCCAGCAGCTACCCCAACACCGCGAAACAACACTCCCAAATCAAGGGGTGCACCCAAATCGCATCACAAATGTAATAGATATGGTATCGAAGAAGCGTGTCCGCTAGAGGTGGCGAACCTCAATGGCCCGGCGCGGCTCCTGTTTTAGTCATGTCAGGGGTCATCCAATATCGTTCTCTTTCTTCAATCAACGCGTTCACCAAACCATCCACTTCATTCTGGATCAACACTCCGCGTATAATAGTTATTAAAGTGGTTTTCGGTATCGACAGAGAGTATGTCCATATCCGATCCCGGTCTCTTTAATAACTACGTATTATTGCACCGTTGGCTCTTTTACATTTCAAATCGATTCATAATTCATATCAAAATATCATGTTCGCTTCAAATATCAAATCCATTTCAAAATATCATCGTATCTATTCAAACGTAAGATTCGTTTCAAACATAAATTTTCGCATCAATCTCATTTCGATTTCAAAATCATTTCGAATTTCAATTTAGGTTGCAACTTCATTTCTCTCAATTCGTATTTAAATTCAAGTTTTAAATATAAACATTTCACCTTATTGACCAGGTTAGGATTTTAGAAAAATAGCTTTAAGTAGTTTAAAATAATTAAAATAGTTAAAATACTTTAAAATCTTAAAATGGATTTGAAATAGATAAACTTAGTTTAAAATAATTTAAATTGGGTTAAGTAGATTTAAAACAGATTAAAATAGTTTAAGTATCCAAAATAGTTTATATAACCGAGTAATTTGGAAAACAAAATAAAACAGCTTCAAAACCAATCCATTTCAATTTATAACTTCCCAATTCAAATCAATTTCAACTTCCGTTCTACCAATTTCAATTTCGATTTCAATTCAATTCAACGTCAACTTTGACTTCGAATTTATTCAATTTTTCATTCACCTTTAATTTATTCAATTTCAATTTATCTCGATTTGGTGCTTGATTTCTCAAAATATCAATTTATAACACTTAACAAAAATTTCCAACAATATTCAAGTTTAAATCCAAATTCCAAATGTGATTCAATTCCAACTCAATTTCAAAATATCATTTTTTTATATCACTTTTACTTAGCAATATTCAAAGCTCGAATTAAGGTTAAATCTTTGAACAAATCAATTTTCGACCTTCAATCATATCCAATTTCAAATTTTAAAGTCTCAACTTAATTATTTAACAAAATTCCTTTAACCAAAATTTATTTCAACATTCCAAACTCAATTTTTTTCGATGAATTCAATTTCTATAAATCGATTTCTATTTATAACTTTTAAATCAAACATTTAAATAAATTTCAAATTGACGATTTCAAAAATTATTAACTTAGCCAATTCGGTGTCCGTATATAGTTTTCTATCCTATGGCCAAGTAGTTATTTATTTCAATTAAATGTCAGGGATGAATATATAGCACTTAAATTAAATCACGGTATCATATGTATGCATAACAGGATATATATATAAGCAAATAAACTTTCAAACATTCAATTATCAACCAATAGCATCCATCAAAATACATTATCCAATAAACAATACAATTCATGGAAGTTTCATAGTTATCAATGTCGGGTAATTTAATCACAATTCAATTTCAAATTTAACTGTCAATTTAATTTCAACGGTTAATTCAAATGACAATCTATATGACAATTAAATTTCATCAAACAACGACAAATAAAATCATAACACTTCATAATGTCAAATTTAACTAGCATAAAGATATTTAGTACGGTGTGAGCGTTATAAAACACTCACCTTGATTTCAATGCAGTTCCGGTATTTTATTTCGAATAAAATTAAACGAGCGTTTAATTTTATCCGAAATTTTCTCTAGCTCCAAATGACTCCAATCCAATTTCATAGCGTAGTACTCGACAAAACGAACCCGTCGCAATTCGTTTCGTCCAAAACGGACCTCGTATGAAAATGATTTAGCTTTTTAAAGTTATACACAAATTTATATATATCAATTTCCATATTTTTTTTAAACCCCCCATACCATCATAGCCGCTCGTTTCACTCCCTGCAATCCAGGCCGCCGATCTCCTTTCTTCCTCCCCAGTGTTCGATCGTGCAAGAAACCCAACAAGCCGGCCCTGAAACCCTAATTTACGCCACCTCCTCGATCAACTAGACGTCGATCAACCACCACCAAACGACAGCCCCAGCCAAGCCCTACCTTCGGCTACTTCATCAAGGAGCTCGGCCCCCCCCAGCTCTCCAAAATCACGTGCGAACGACGCTTGAACGTGAGCAAAATTCGAGCAATCCATTTCATTAAACCACATCTCGGCCGTTGGATCTGGAGTTCTCGATGAGTACTTCGACTTTCCAGTTGATGATTTTCGCTAACGATCTATAGATGTGAAGAAAAATGAGGAGGAAGGAGGGAGTGTATCAGCCATTGATGGATATAAGAGGCGGCTGTAGCAAATTAGGTTTTCTTTTTTTTTATTTTGTGAAAAAAAGGCTATTTATAGGAAACGACGAATATTATTTATCCGGCTTTTCCAAACTCCGACTTTCGCGCGGTAACTGACGTTCCTAAGGTTTATCCCACGTTCCGGACACAATGGAATGTGTTTCGGAGGCTAATTCGATCGTATGTGTGAGTTATGGCAATGAACGATCAAATTTAAATTAAATCGATTAAACGAATTTCTATGCGTTTGGCTTGCCCCGGACAAACGGTAAATCCGATTGACTTGAAATTTGAAACCTTACAATAATATCACATTACGGATCCGATGAAAATAGTTTCGTCGAAATCCGAGACCGTTTGAAAAATGACTATTTTAACTCGTCAAATTAATATTAAAACAATTTCGATGCGTTTCGAGCTGCCACGGTCAAACGACAACTCCGATTGCTACGAAAATTGAAATCCGATAATAACTAACTATTACGGATCCAATGGAACTTGTTTCGTCCAATTCTGAAACTGTTCAAAAATTGGCTATTTTCCTGTCGATAATTAAATATTAAAATATTCAATTTTCACAAATTTACTTTTAATTCGATTTTAAAAGTTCTACAACATAATTTTAACTTTAATATGATAAAATAAAATTTTACAAATCATTTTTAATCATATTAAACCCGTTATTCAATTATCCGATAAATTCCAATTTTAAAATCTTACTAACTCCATTAAAATCCAAATATAGCTTACATTCACCTTGGAAACCAGTTTGAATCATATTAAATCAAATTTCAAATATTCACTCTATTTTCATATATTAAATTTCAATATCAAATTAATCATATCAAATTCGGAATTTAATTATTCAAACATTTGTAATATTAAATTTAAACAATTGGATTATTCTTAAATCACTATTTTTTTTTTGAAATATTCAAACGAACTTAAAATTTAACTTTTTGAAACGAATTAAGATTATAGAACAACCATTTTCATTATACGGTTATTCAATTCCCATTATCAAATTATTCAATAATTTCCAAATATTTAATTTAAACAATTTCGATTATCCAATAATTCATTATCTTTTGAAATATTGAAATTGAACTCATAAGAATCAGCTTTTAAAACCAATTCACAATTTAGAACATTATTTTCATTTTACAGTTATTCAATTATTCAATAAGTTTTAAATATTTAATTTAAACAAATTACCTGTTCAATATTCAATATTTGATTTCAAATAGATTTACTTATCAATCAACTACTCTCTTATACCCAATGAATTCAACATTTATTATCCTATTCAACTATCGATTGCAAAGGGATTCACTAAGTCGCATTTATTTTCATTACTTGGATAATTATTATTGCAATTCCTTTCAGTTATTATTATTCCAAACGAATTACAAATTTTTTTCTAACACTAAATCACGAAATCTTATTAAATTAGCTATTTTAATTATCGAAAATTTACGGGTCGTTACACTCTCCCCCACTCAAAACTTTTCGTCCCCGAAAAGGAAAAAGAAGGGAAAAGGGTCTAAGTATAGAATTCAACATTAGATATACTTTGTTCAAAGTTACCAACTTATAAAACAATGAAATTCCATTTATAAAATCATAACTATGCTTTTTCTAATTTATTCCAAATGCCTTTCTAACTTTAAAAGTTAGTTATCCAAACAAGTTATAAAAATTTTTAAAACTTGAAAAAATTTCTAACACCCGGATTTACGAAAAATTTCGGCAGAGTCTCCTTTGCGCGGCTCGATCGGTACGACTACAAAACGCCTCTACGGGCCCCAAACCAACAAAAGAAAATCCAAAAGCCAAGTGGCTCATCAAAAATCACCAAATCCAATGATAAAATAAACATGTACCTTATATTTTTATTAGCGAGCATATACGAATAATATAACGTGAAAGCGAGCTCCAAATGCGAAGCAAGCGCAATCCGCACCTACTAAACACTCAACAAACTATGAGAAACATGCATATATGAAAATAATATCAATATACATCATATAGCAACATAACAACTACATGTGCCAACATAGCAAATGCAACACAACAACAAATGCAACCATCAATCAACTATCATCCAACAAGTCCATAACTAGTCAATATACATTCACTTCTCATTAATATTTATTGACTTGGTTTTCAATTTTTATAACAGTTGGTTCATTAACGTTGGATTTTACCAACATTCATTCACAATTCAATTAGTTAACATTCACTAATTTATATTTACATTAGTTCACTTCCAATTTGAATCAAATTAAATTCTATTTAAATTCATTTAACTTCCAATTTGATTTCAATGATTTATAGCTTAAATTTACACTTAACAATCAACTAACAATCACATAACAACCAAATCATACCCAACATAACCAAATTATTATTTTACATTCAATTTGGTTTATTTCTTTTATATATATATTCTGTTATATAATTTTAAAAGAATCATTTTATATTTGGCATCATATATTTCCAATATTAACTTTAATTAAGTCCGTAAGCCGTACATATATCATCCATGAGCAATATCAATCTAATCGCTTATTCGATCACACAATTTCACTTCCAAACTAGTATCGTTCACACGACTCTCTAGTGCGGACTCAGATTTGGTTCCTTGATTGGAAACTGTTACTCTCCTTGCATAGCCATATACTATGATAGAGAATTCCAGAATCCAATTAAAAATCCATATCTAGGGTTCGTCGTCGAAAATGGAGTGAAAAATCCTAACTTGGATCGATATAAATCATCTCGAAATTTTGTGCTCGAATCGTTATGCGAATCAAATAATATACGTACAATCTCACGTATTTCCTTCCAATGGATTTCTATCTAATTTATCTATATTAAATTATTTTATTGACTTCTATTTTTTTCACTTAATTACTCATAATCTGTTATTCAGTTAGTATATTCATTTCTTTACATAGCATATTCTTTGACATTATCTTTTCTTAACATCATATCAAAGAATTTTCATACTCAAGTTCATTTTAAACATTCCATGTGATTTAATTAAATTAAATTTCATTTTCCAATTGATTCTTAACTATAAGAAATTTCTTTGTTTACATTTATTTCATTTTCATAATTTCGGTTAATAACGAATTCATTTGTGGAACATTTTATTAATCAACACTTTAGTTTATAGTCATTTCATAAAGTCTAACTCCTCATACATGACTTCTCTTAGTTTACAGACATCTTAAAGGTTACAATTCAATTATTTTACAATTCCTTTGCAATTTATGTTTATTTTCTATAACCAATTTACAAAGATATAATACGATTCATTTCTTAAGTCCACTTACCTGTTCCATTTATCCATTCATCATTTCATGCTATATTTTAAGTATATAATATTTTTTTCCACAACCAAAATTTTCATTTATATACATTTTAATTCATTTTGAGTTTTCCTTACTTGTATGCTTCAATTATTTCCAGGTTCTGTTTATTTGTACAACATCTCATTACACATCCACAACATCATTTTAACTTTTTAATATTTGGTAAGTCTTGTTATATGTTATCAGAATGCAAATTTGGTATTATACAAATTTACAGAATTTCATTTTTACTTAATTAGAATGTTCACAATTTAATTTGTTTGAATCCTCTTTACCTTTCAACTTTAAAGTTTTCCCAAAACATAAGCTTATATATCTTAATCCTCTTATTTATAAATTCTGGTTATTCACATTTCATTCAAATAATTTGAAAATTATTAATTAACAGAACTTAGAAATATAAATGCCCGGTTCTTTTCAAGTCGTTTGAAATAAATATATACACTTATATCTTTTAAAATATATCAAATCATACCTTTGGAGTTTAAACCAAAACCCATTTACCCTAAATAATTTTGAAGATAAGCAAAGCTTCTTAGAAGTCTCCCCCACTTTGAGACTCGAAAATGAACGTCGATGATGCTGCGCAGTCATCACCGAAATTATTTTCCAGCGACATAAGAGAGGAGTACTGAATTCATTCCTTCCTTTAAAATCCCTTCAAAATATTTCCATAAACATTTTCCAACTAACGTCACAATATATTTTCTTCAAAGCTTTGAAAACCATTTCAAAATCTCCGGGTCTTAAGTTCAATATTTTCCAATTTTAAATCTATTTTAATTTATAAGTCACCTTTATAAATATTCTTATAGGATTTTCTTTCTTAAAACATTCTACAAGTGTTTTATCATTGTTCATTTTTAATTCAGCTTATTTATTAAATCACAATATCCAATTTATGATAATAACCAATATTTTCAATTCTAGCAACCAGGTAAGCTAGATAAGCCACAATAAATTTTGAAAATAAATTCTTTATACACAAAATATAATTAGGGCAAAATTATTTCATTTACCCAATTTCAAAACAATACTATGTCGAATTGTTCTGTTTGAGTGTTTAGAGATCCCTATCAATGACGTTAATTACTCGTACTGACCAGAATCCATAAGCCACTCAACAAATCAACCAACACAATAAAAAACATTTTATATCACTAACAAGTACGCTCTCTCATATTTATACACTCAGCGACTCATCATAGGGTATAACTACCCTATTTATAAAGAGTCAGACCCCACAGAGCTAAGGTTATCGCTAAACCAACGCTCTGATACCGACTGTAACGGACAGCCTTTTGGACAGTTTAAATCGACGATCAAATACACATGTCGATTTCAAACCATTCAAAAGGGCAGATAGTTATGGGGTAAATAAGAAAAGAGAAGGAAGAGAAATAAAGGAAATGAAGCAACACAGAATCTCGCAGCGGAACGATAAAATATAATAGTCAAATAAACAGTTCATGAAGCTGTCTACTATACTTTGACAATTATTTATACAACATTTATCAGAGTTATACATATACAACAGAATAATTTAAATAATGCGGCAGATAGCATGATGCACAGATAATAATAGTAATAGTATACCAAATCTTCGTCTCCATCCTCCAGAATAGATCTTCAAAATCTGAAAAAAACTCAGGACTGACCCGAGCGTAATGAAAAGACAAAACACTCGAGTCAGGACTAAAATATCCTTATGAAAGTTGAATCAATCGTAAATAAATATGAGTGTAACGGCGTCAAATATGTTTACGGGTTTTGACATCTCTTATCCAGTGTCAACTTGCGTGCAATAACTCAAGAGACGTTACGGGATTTTCCATCTCTCAAGGATCCGTGAAACTATCTACTATGTAGTAATATACGCTAAGTAGATAATGCCTATCAGTAATATAAAGTATCAAAATAGCGTTAAGGCGTTACCATAATCCCCCTTAACACATTTTTATATTCCCAAAAGCATATACAAGACCGTAGTTTCCCCAAAACCGGAAGTCACCAGAGGCAATCCATATACTCAAGGTACAAATCAAAACGTAGTGGTCGCGAATAGGATAATCAGTATGACAAGGTACATGAGGCGATACCAACTAGGATACTAGTAGTTGCGTGATCCGGACTGATGTTGAGCATAGCCAGCAGCTACCCCAACACCGCGAAACAACACTCCCAAATCAAGGGGTGCACCCAAATCGCATCACAGATGTAATAGATATGGTATCGAAGAAGCGTGTCCGCTAGAGGTGGCGAACCTCAATGGCCCGGCGCGGCTCCTGTTTTAGTCATGTCAGGGGTCATCCAATATCGTTCTCTTTCTTCAGTCAACGCGTTCACCAAACCATCCACTTCATTCTGGATCAGCACTCCGTGTATAATAGTTATTAAAGTGGTTTTCGGTATCGACAGAGAGTATGTCCATATCCGATCCCGGTCTCTTTAATAACTACGTATTATTGCACCGTTGGCTCTTTTACATTTCAAATCGATTCATAATTCATATCAAAATATCATGTTCGCTTCAAATATCAAATCCATTTCAAAATATCATCGTATCTATTCAAACGTAAGATTCGTTTCAAACATAAATTTTCGCATCAATCTCATTTCGATTTCAAAATCATTTCGAATTTCAATTTAGGTTGCAACTTCATTTCTCTCAATTCGTATTTAAATTCAAGTTTTAAATATAAACATTTCACCTTATTGACCAGCTTAGGATTTTAGAAAAATAGCTTTAAGTAGTTTAAAATAATTAAAATAGCTAAAATACTTTAAAATCTTAAAACGGATTTGAAATAGATAAACTTAGTTTAAAATAATTTAAATTGGGTTAAGTAGATTTAAAATAGATTAAAATAGTTTAAGTATCCAAAATTGTTTATATAACCGAGTAATTTGGAAAACAAAATTAAACAACTTCAAAACCAATCCATTTCAATTTATAACTTCCCAATTCAAATCAATTTCAACTTCCGTTCTACCGATTTCAATTTCGATTTCAATTCAATTCAACGTCAACTTTGACTTCGAATTTATTCAATTTTTCATTCACCTTTAATTTATTCAATTTCAATTTATCTCGATTTGGTGCTTGATTTCTCAAAATATCAATTTATAACACTTAACAAAAATTTCCAACAATATTCAAGTTTAAATCCAAATTCCAAATGTGATTCAATTCCAACTCGATTTCAAAATATCATATTTTTTATATCACTTTTACTTAGCAATATTCAAAGCTCGAATTAAGGTTAAATCTTTGAACAAATCAATTTTCGACCTTCAATCATATCCAATTTCAAATTTCAAAGTCTCAACTTAATTATTTAACAAAATTTCTTTAACCAAAATTTACTTCAACATTCCAAACTCAATTTTTTTCGATGAATTAAATTTCTATAAATCGATTTCTATTTATAACTTTTAAATCAAACATTTAAATAAATTTCAAATCGACGATTTCAAAAATTATTAATTTAGCCAATTCGGTATCCGTATATAGTTTTCTATCCTATGGCCAAGTAGTTATTTATTTCAATTAAATGTCAGGGATGAATATATATCACTTAAATTAAATCACGGTATCATATGTATGCATAACAGGATATATATAAGCAAATAAACATCCAAACATTCAATTATCAACCAATAGCATCCATCAAAATACATCATCCAATAAACAATACAATTCATGGCAGTTTCATAGTTATCAATGTCAGGTAATTTAATCACAATTCAATTTCAAATTTAACTGTCAATTTAATTTCAACGGTTAATTCAAATGACAATCTATATGACAATTAAATTTCATCAAATAATGACAAATAAAATCATAACACTTCATAATGTCAAATTTAACTAGCATAAAGATATTTAGTACGGTGTGAGCGTTATAAAACACTCACCTTGATTTCAATGCAGTTCCGGCGTTTTATTTCGAATAAAATTAAACGAGCGTTTAATTTTATCCGAAATTTTCTCTAGCTCCAAATGACTCCAATCCAATTTCATAGCGTAGTACTCGACAAAACGAACCCGTCGCAATTCGTTTCGTCCAAAACGGACCTCGTATGAAAATGATTTAGCTTTTTAAAGTTATACACAAATTTATATATATCAATTTCCATATTTTTTTTAAACCCCCCCATACCATCATAGCCGCTCGTTTCACTCCCTGCAATCCAGGCCGCCGATCTCCTTTCTTCCTCCCCAGTGTTCGATCGTGCAAGAAACCCAACAAGCCGGCCCTGAAACCCTAATTTACGCCACCTCCTCGATCAACTAGACGTCGATCAACCACCACCAAACGACAGCCCCAGCCAAGCCCTACCTTCGGCTACTTCATCAAGGAGCTCGCCCCCCCCCCCCCAGCTCTCCAAAATCACGTGCGAACGGCGCTTGAACGTGAGCAAAATTCGAGCAATCCATTTCATTAAACCACATCTCGGCCGTTGGATCTGGAGTTCTCGATGAGTACTTCGACTTTCCAGTTGATGATTTTCGCTAACGATCTACAGATGTGAAGAAAAATGAGGAGGAAGGAAGGAGTGTATCGGCCATTGATGGATATAAGAGGCGGCTGTAGCAAATTAGGTTTTTTCTTTTTTAATTTTGTGAAAAAAAGGCTATTTATAGGAAACGACGAATATTATTTATCCGGCTTTTCCAAACTACGACTTTCGCGCGGTAACTGACGTTCCTAGGGTTTGTCCCGCGTTCCGGACACAATGGAACATGTTTCGGAGGCTAATTCGATCGTATGTGTGAGTTATGGCAATAAACAATCAAATTTAAATTAAATCAATTAAACGAATTTCTATGCGTTTCGCTTCCCCCGGACAAACGGTAAATCCGATTGACTTGAAATTTGAAACCTTATAATAATATCACATTACAGATCCGATGAAACTAGTTTCGTCGAAATCCGAGACCGTTTGAAAAATGACTATTTTAACTCACCAAATTAATATTAAAACAATTTCGATGCGTTTCGAGCTGCCACGGTCAAACGACAACTCCGATTGCTATGAAATTGAAATCCGATAATAACTAACTATTACGGATCCAATGGAACTGGTTTCGTCCAATTCTGAGACTGTTCAAAAATTGGCTGTTTTTCAGTCGATTATTAAATATTAAAATATTCAATTTTCACAAATTTACTTTTAATTCGATTTTAAAAGTTCTACAACATCATTCTAACTTTAATATGATAAAATAAAATTTTACAAATCATTTTTAATCATATTAAATTCGTTATTCAATTATCCGATAAATTCCAATTTTAAAATCTTACTAACTCCATTAAAATCCAAATATAGCTTACATTCACCTTGGAAACCAATTTGAATCATATTAAATCAAATTTCAAATATTCACTCTATTTTCATATATTAAATTTCAATATCAAATTAATCATATCAAATTCGTAATTTAATTATTCAGACATTTGTAATATTAAATTTAAACAAATTTGATTATTCTTAAATCACTATCCTTTGAAGTATTCAAAACGAACTTATAAAATTTAACAAATTCAAATTATAGAACAACCATTTTCATTAAAACAGTTATTCAATTTCGCGTACCAAAACCCATACAGGCCGCTGTCCCTCTTGAATTTCGCAACCACCATCATCGACACATACCACGATCAACTAGTGCCATTTCGAAGCTCGTACCTGACTCCACCATCGATATGAAGGATGTGGCACTCGGCTTCCCCCCCACGCTTAGAAACGCGTGCGAACGTGACCCATACACGGCTATTTTGATAACGATTCGCTTCACCGTTCCTCGTCTCAACCGTATGGATTTATAGATCTCTTCGTCCTCTACACTTTCCATGTTGAAAGTTTCTTGAAATAACTTGTGGATTGAAAGTAATTGAGGAAGGAAGAAACGTGATTTTCGGCCATTGATCATGTGAAGGTGGCGGCCAGCTATTAGCTAGGGTTTTTGTTTTTCTTTTTGCAAAAGTGAATGAGAGAGGTCCTTACATAGGAAATTTCCAAATTACTATTCATCCCGGATTTTCCAAACTCCAAAAGAAGCGTGCCGGCCGGCGTTTCTTAGGTTTACCTGCGTTCCGAACACAATGGAACATGTTTCGGAGGATAATTCGATCATCTGTGCGAGTTATGGCAATAAACGATCGATTTTAAATTAAATCGATGTAAACCAATTTCAACGCGTTTTGGCTTGCCCCGGACAAACGGTAAATCCGATTGGCACGTAATTTGAAACCATATAATAATATCACATTACTGATCCGATGAAACAGGTTTTGTTGAAATCTGAGACTGTATGAAAATTGGCTATTTTAACTCGTCAATTAAATATTAAAATATTCAATTTTCACAAACTAACTTTTAATTCGTTTTTAAAAGTCCTATAACATCATTATAACTCCAATATGATATAACAAAATTTTCCAAATCATTTTCAATCATATTAAACCCAATTTTCAAATATTTCTGTATTTTCACATATTAAATTATCGATTTAATTATCCAATTAAATCCAATTATTCGAAATAAAATTATTCGACTTATAAATTTCACTTATTGATATTTAAAATTAATTAAATATAAAAAATTTAATTGACAGAAATTCTGGGTCGTTACATACTTCCCCCTTAAAAGAATTTCGTCCTCGAAATTACCAAGTAAGAAAAAGTTACACAATCCATTGTGTTTCCCAAAACAAACCATTCAAATTGGATTTTACGAATCTCTTAGGTGTTTAACTTTTCCAAAATTCGTAGTTAAACTTCTTACAAAATCTTTACTAAGTTTCCAAATCCAAACTTAGTTTTCAAAAATTTCCCAATTTTCTCAAAAATATTCTAACGTCTTAAATTTTTGAAAAAATTCGCCAGAGTCTCCTTTGCGCGGCTCGATCCGAGAAAAAATGACAGTATATATATCAAAAATATACATCTCATCAAGTGATGAGCATCCCGCAGAGAAAAAAGTGTAAAAGTGCGATATTTAATCCTAGATATGTACCTTATTTATTATTAGCGATCATATACGGCTAATATAGCGCGAAAGCGAGCTCCAAATGCGAAGCAAGCGCAATCCGCACCTACTAAACACTCAACAAACAAATGAGAAACATGTATATATGAAAATAATATCAATATACATCATATAGTAACATAACAACTACATGTGCCAACATAGCAAATGCAACAAAAGCAACAAATGCAACCAAAACAACAATCCAACCATCATCCAACTAACCAAATAAATATTCATTCATATTCAATTTCAATTAGTATATATTCACTAATTGACATTCAAGTTGGTTCACTTTCAAATCAAATTCAATTCTATTCAAGGCCATTTTCTTCCAAGTTGGATTCAATTACTTTTGCTTCTAATTTCGCTAATTCAATTTCATTAACACTTAATGAATTTGTATACAATCAATTAATAACCATATAACAACCAATGTACATTCAACATAACCAAATTATTTAATTTACATTCTATTTGGTCGAACACTTTCAATTCCAATTGGTTCATATTAAATTGACTTCCATTCAATTTATTCAATTTCTCAACTTCATTAGCTTCTAAGGAATTTACACTTTCATTCACTATTCCATATCAATTTATTTTACATTCAATTGATTAATATTCGATTTATTAGTTCAATTCAATTGCTAATTCCTTTAACCATATAAAGTTGAATTTCTTTTATATAACTCAAGTTCATATTCATCACTTCTCTTGATTAATTTACTTCGACGCCCAAAATCAACTTTATTCAACTTCACTTAAGTTATATTCTCTTTCAAACATCATTTGTTTATCTTAACTTAAGTTTCCACTTATAAATTCAATTCAGATTTCATTTCTATTTAACTTTTTACCAAAGCCAAATTTTCATCACTTATTCAAATTCAGATTTGTTTTGCTTAACAAATTGTTTAACCATTTTAATAATTGGTTTCACTTACATTTTCTCATTTCATAAGTTATACAACTTATATTCAACAATTACCACTTGGATTTTTTATTGGTTCACTTATACTTCCTTTAATTTAACTCCATCCTTTAAGTTAAATTTATTCTATCAGAATTCAATTTTGTATAATTTATCAACTCGTTTATCATTCTTATAAATATTTTAAATAGGATTCCAGAGTCTTTTCAACCTTTCAAAACCATTTTTGAAATCAATTCAAATTTTCTTTTGAATTTCCAAAACCAAATTCAAATTTTCCCAACAACTTTCTTTTAAAATAATTTGGCAGCAATTCCTCTTTTGGAAACCCAAAAATGAACACCAATGATGCCCCGATCATCATCATAATTATTTTCCAGCGACCGAAAAGAGTTTAGAGCTTTAATTTCTCATAAACAATTTTCCAAAATATCAAATCCTTTCAAAACATTTCCAAATATCCCTTTGGAATTTTACTTGCAGATTATAAATCACATTTATAAATCATTTTCTTATAAATTTCACCTATTATATATAAGATTATTTCACAAGTGTAAATCATTTTAAATATAACTTCATACTTATAATTCATTTGCTTATATAATTTATTCTTTTACAATATGTTTCATTTAACTTATTCAAACAACTTTTATTAACTTGTATATATCTTACATTTTCAACAACCAAACAATCATTTCATATACACTTTAATAATTCTAAAAAATTATTCCTTTATAGATAAAATATAATCAAGGTAAAATTATTTCATTTACCCAATTTTAAACAATATCATGTCGAATTGTTCTAAACAAGTGTTTAGAGATCCCTATCGATAGAGTTGTACGGACTATACCGACCAGAATCCATATACCACTCAACAAACCATCATCACAATATAAAATAATTTTATATTCACTAACAAATACGCGCTCATATCTATTATTACACTCACACTCATTCTAGAGTACTACTGACTCTGTCTCTAATGAGCAATACCCAACAGAGCCATGGTTGTCGCTTAACCATAAGCTCCGATACCAAATGTGAAGAACCAGTTCTTCGACGCTCGAAAACCGACATCAATACGTCCACTGTATCAACTGCCGAGCAATCGAAGGCCGGAAAACCGAACCCTTAGGGTTTAAGAAAAAGAAAGAGGTAGAAGAAGAGAGAAAAGGGTAGAGTGGAACAGAAAGAAACAACAGAACAATACCAGAATCTCATAATCGCACCAGAACAACATATAATAGATAAATGAATAATCATTAAAGCAAAAGAACTATATTAGTTATTACATTACATCACATTATCAGAGTGTACAACAACAACAACAAACAGCGGAAAAGAAACACTATATACAAGTTGATACGCTATGCCATCCAGCTTGCCTCCAGCAACTCCTGAATTCCAGAATATCCTGATAAACCTGACTCTTGACTGCCCGTGTGGAAATTGGTGGGCACCCAGAGGTTAGGAAGGAAAACAATAAACTCCGAGTCAGTCATGGGACTGGTGTGAGAACTGAAACGGTTTATTTTTAAAACAAAGTACAGGATAATTTTAAAATAGATTCGCAATGTTTTTTTTAGAAAATGAGACTACCATAAGGCCTCCCACACACACACACAATGCAAACGCAGAATCGAAGGAGATTTCTCCTTATGATAGTCAAAGATGCTTGATACGCATTAAAAGAAACATTTAATATTATTACTAGTGCATAGTGTAAGAAAAATCATTTCGAAAGTAAAGATATAAATCGTAGCCAGCATAGGCATAACACACTTACGCCTACTACAGCTACCATCCAAACAGTGGGGCACCACTATAAGTGAATGATATGTTCTACAACTAAAACCGTACAAGATCGTATTGTTTCTTTGGATTTCCAACAAATGGTCAGGCCAAGGAACTTCCCATTGCCACATGGAAACGCCTCTGGAAAGACGCCCCGAGAACCTAACCGGATCTCTTCCAACACAAGGCCGGGTTACCCCTAACTGGGTAACTACCGACACGAATATGTCATTCCCCGATCGTAACCGATCTATATCCAAGGATCCTCGATTTCCAACAACCACAAAGCAATAAATTTGCAGCAACAACATAGGTTAAGTATCTGGGCTCCATACCATGATACCACCTCTATCCAGAAGGAATGACATGCACTAAAGGGGCGCTACCCCCTAATAACCTTGGCGCATCCTTCCTGTTTTGACCATTTCTGGGGTGTGAGGTCCGACGAAGTCTTGTCCACAAAGCCACGCTTTATACAAAAGCTGTGCTTTGATCATCAAATGCTCAACAGCACTTCGTATGCCACATTACCAATTTGGGAATGTATCACTAGTAACCATCAACTAAATTACCTCTAAGGGTGTTAAGCTAAGAGAATAAATTCTCTGCCACCAACAGAAATATATTTCGTAGAAACCAGCTTTACATCTCAAATTGTAATGTCGGACACACATCCATACAAGTCCGTTCCGGGATCGAACGGAACCGAAGGCACTCCTAAAGAAGTCCTTGCAATCCGGATATTCACTAATCACGACGGGACTTCCTATCAAAAAGGGTAATAAATTTCTATATCGGAGATCAGCCGATGCAGAAACATTCGACAGTAATCCTTCCATTTTCACAAATATCTGGTCTTCAACACCGGTCATCAAATGCAACCTATAACGACGTATCACATATTCGGAATGGGTTATACGACCCCAAGGTCCTTTCCGGGCTAACCCGAACAATGAGCGCCTTATTTTAAAAATAAGCGTGGCATCCAAATTCAAGCAAATCACAACAAATACCTATTCAAGGGTAAATATTGATAGTCGGTTATTTAACTATCAATAGGCATGCTTAACATCACCAGATTCCAAATAATTTTCCAAATTATTTATTTTCCAAAATATCTTTACTAGATATATAATTTCCACACTTCAACCATTTGAAAACAAATTTCAAATCACTTTTCACCTTTCAATCTTTGAAAACAAATTTCAATAATTTTCCTTACGCGGAAATACTTTCATTTCAAAATGGTTCATTTAAACCAATTAAATAAATCCTTACCGATTTACTCTATATTTACGTTTCAAATCCGTAAATTTATTCCCACACTTCAAAAATAAATCAACGTTTATTTTTAAACAAATTTCCCTTTCTTTTACAAATTCCATAGT
Source organism: Allium cepa (assembly GCA_030765085.1). Lineage (NCBI taxonomy): Eukaryota > Viridiplantae > Streptophyta > Magnoliopsida > Asparagales > Amaryllidaceae > Allium > Allium cepa. The sequence goes on from CM060940.1 coordinate 184,749,000, forward strand.
GAATTTATAATTCCAAAATATCTATGAATATACGATTTTCAAATCGATTTCTAATATTCATTTTCAATTTATCTTTACAAAGATAAAATCTCAAAACATTCATTTCATATTGGAAAACATTTCCATACTTATTTAATAATAAGTAATCCATATATCCATTTATTTTCAATACTTGGAAAATATTCAATATACTTAAATCAAAATTAAGTATATATTTCATTCTCTAAGGAAAACATTCTTTCAAACACATTTATTTGGGTCAAAACGAATGTTGCGTAAAACATCGTTACGACAACCCAAAATCACTAGTATAGGGATTCGAAATTAAGATAGATATATATAAATCCCAATACTATATAAAACATTTCGTTTCGGAAATCATTTACTATAACAATAGTGTTATAGTCCACCATTTCCTTCTATTTCTCGAAAACCTCTATTTCAACAATACATGTTGAAATCTACGGTTTCGATACTTAACACGTTTTGAAACGTCTTTAAAACGATTCCCTTCATTTTATAATATCACTTTTCCAAAAACATATCAATTTTCATTAATAATATATTCACGGTCCAAAAATCCTGAATATACTTCACTAACCAAATTCAATATTTTCTACACATTTTATTTCAAGGATAATTCGCTATGCGAAATCACGAATATATCTCCTTTAATAACCTTCTATATTAAATTTATCAAATTCAATTGATTTCGGATTTATAAATAATGTTTATAAATTCCATTTCTATTGATAAAACTTCGGTTTACAAATCTCCTTTATTAACCCCTTCAATTCATAACTCAATTTTATACCAAAAATCTAATTTACAAATTAATTGCTTATAAGTCCTTTATTTTACAAAAATCTATACGTTTTATAACTTCACGATTTATAAATCGATAAATTTCATTCACTTAAGAAATCCAATCATTCTTTATTTTAACACTTACAAAAACTCGTTTTATAATTCCTATATTTTTAGTTTATAAATATCAATTTTATAAATCTTTAATATAAACCATTTATAATAATTCAAAAATCTCAATTTAAATAAACCAATCCTTTTAATAATTTACAAAACGTTATTTAAAACTATATAACTCCAAAATTATACTTAAGTATTATTTTCCAAAAATATAACTTTTATAACAATAAAATTATAATGTTTATTTATTTTAACAACTCAAAATTTAATAAAACGTATACTTTCAAAAATCACTTTAAAATTCTTTTTAAAATCAAAATCATTATTTTAAAATTTCAAAAATGGATCCAATGATGCAACAGCACCAAATAGTCAATCATGACATCCAAACATCATATACCGATACGATAATCAACAAATATCACAATATCTGTAAATAAATCAATATAGTTGAGGAATCCAGTTGGATCCCTCCAACCTGTTTCCATGCATCCACAGATGTTAGCACAATACAAATTCCGTTCCAACATGGAATATCGCGGTATATGGGATTCATAAAATATTATCCGCTATTATACGACGCAATAGGGTCTCATCCGCTATATAATGCGGGAAATCAACTCCAAGTACATATATAATACCAATTCCATATGAGTTGGAATTATCGCGGTATATGTTTTTAATAAATAACCTCCGCTTACTAACGGCGTATAATGTCTATTTTAACAATCTATAGATAACAATCATCATTCAAACATCCAATCAAGAAATTTTAAATATAACTATTTAAAATTTAAATCGAAACAGATTCGATTGAGTGAGAAGTTCTCACCTTGATTTCAATTTCCAGCGTTTTATTTCTAATAAAATTAAACGTGCATTTAATTTTACCCGAAATTCTCACTAACTCCAAACGACTCCAATCCATTTCCATAGCGTAGTGCTCGTCAAAACGATTGCAACGCAATTCGTTTCGTCAGATTCCGACCCCGTACGAACAAGTTATGACATTTATAAGTTTACATAAATTTTTATATAAATTAATATACAACTTTTTTTTTTTAAATTTTAACCCAACTTTCATCATAGCCGTTGATTTTCTCAAAAACTAGATCCGGCCGCTAGCTTTGTCTTCCTCCTTCCCAGTACAAGTCACGTACCAGAACCCGTATAGGCCGTCGTCCCTCTTGAATTTCGCAACCACCATCATCAACATTTACCATGATCAGCTAGTGCCATTTCGAAGCTCGTACCTGACTCCACCATCGACATGAAGGACGTGGCACTCGGCCTCCCCCCTACACATAGAAAGGCGTGCGAACGTGACCCATACACGGCTATTTTGATAACGATTCGCTTCATCGTTCCTGATCTCAACCATATGGATTTATATATCTCTTCATCCTCTACACTTTCCATGTTGAATGTTTCTTGAAATAACTTGTGGATTGAAAGTAATTGAGGAAGGAAGAAACGTGATTTTCGGCCATTGATCATATGAAGGTGGCTGGCTGGCTATTAGCTAGGGTTTTTGTTTATCTTTTTGCAAAAGTGAATGAGAGAGGTGCTTATATAGGAAATTTCCAAATTACTATTCATCTTGGATTTTCCGAACTCCAAACGAAGCGTGCCGGCTAGAGTTTCTAAGGTTACCCCACATTCTGAACACAATAGAACATGTTTCAGATGCTAATTCGATCACTCGTGTGAGTTATGGCAATAAACGATCGATTTTAAATTAAACCGATTTAACCAATTTCTACGCGTTTTGGCTTGCCCTGGACAAACGGTAAATCCGATTGACACGAAATTTGAAGCCATACAATAATAACACATTACGGATCCGATGAAACTAGTTTCATCGAAATCCGAGACTGTTTGAAAAACGGCTATTTTAACTCGTCAATTAAATATAAAAATATTCAATTTTCACAAATTAACTTTTAATTCGAATTTAAAAGTCCTATAACATCATTATAACTCCAATATGATATAATAAAATTTTCCAAATCATTTTCAATCATATTGAATGTAGCGACCCGACTTTCTATCACCAGAAAATCGCATCACTAATTAAGAAAGAAAGAGATAGAAGAAGAAAAGAAAGAAAAGAAAAAAAACAACACATCAGAATCTCATAGTGGAAAGATTGAAAATATAATATAGAACATATACGTAGTATCATATACATCTGAGTACACAACTATACATCTCAATTTAGACAGTTATAACATTTCTGTCTAATACAATACAAGACATCATACAGAATAACAACACAACGGAAACTCTAACTATAATCTACATGCTGAAGCCTCCTGCTCCATAGCTCTTCCAAATTTCGTCAAAGATAACCTGAATCACTTGACTACTCATATAGAATATGAGTACCCAAGAGTTTAATAAAACAGAAAATAAACACTCGGGTCAGACAGGGGTCTGGTGTGAGTAAACGGTTTAAGATTGCTTAACTTTAGAAAATCCTTTGAAAAGAAAGATATCACGTAAGACTTCCCACACATAAACATGGAAAAGTTTTTACCTTACGCTAAACAAAACACTTGATAGGAAATCAAGTGATATTATAATAGTGTCTAGGGTTTTCAATTAAATATGAAATAGCCGAAATTGTTACATGATTAAATTCCAGCTACTAGCCACAAAAGTGGGTAATACAAACAAAACCGTAGGGACTCGCAGGAAAAATGGGTTTCCATCAATGAAAGGGCTACTGGGGTACCGCCCGTCACAGTACGTGGCCTAGATCACCGTACCGAGGAGTACGCCCACTCCCCTACAACACAAGGCCGGGACCATTCCTTACTGAACAGTCCCGAACAAGACCACCCCGCAGTTGGCTGCAGATCCAACTGCCCACAAAGCCGAAATAAAAAGGGACATCTAGACAGGGATGTATCTCGCTCTCCAGTGGGAGCTACCCACGTAGCCATGTTGCACCTTCCCTGTTTTAGCCATTCCCGGTTGATGAGGCTTGAGGCTGCGATTACCTTTATAGAACACATCTATCTTAGAATGCCCATAGTCCACAGGACGATGTTCTGAAAGCATTCAATCCATACAAGTCCGTTCCGGGTTCGAACGAAACCGAAGGCACTATCTCGTTGCACTCATTTTGGAATTACCCTCAGAGTCAACGACCATAGCCCTTGCACTCTGAATCACCATCTCGAATCTATAAGTACTATTCAGTCAAACTCATTACGGAATCACCCACAGAGTTGTACTGACGTATAGTTCTTACACCTCGAGTCTTCACTTGCTCCACTTGGATTCACGACCTAACGTTTATTTTGGATCGGTGTGGTTTTCAGATATCCAAATATGGAAACTGATCCCGGTCTCACCGAATCCAAACGCCATTTTAATGTCCAAGTTATACTTAAGGGATTTAAACAATAGATATTTCAGAAATATCACTTAACATAAATGGATGATTCACATTACACAGATAGGTAATCCACTATTATCACATTCATCCATACATATCATAAAGCAGCATATATATCACATCTCAAATATAACATATTCACATCATCACATATTAACCAAAGACATATAATATCAACCAATATCATTAACTCATCTAATGAAATTTATCATCCAATCATTAATCAACCATAACAAGTTTGATCCAAACTTAATTAATTTAATTAATCCTAAATTAATTCTTACTTAATCACTGGGATTATCATAAATCCAGCTTCTTATTCATTAATTAATTACAAATTAATTAATTAAACATCACTTAATTATCCACATCAATTAATCTTCCTTGATTAATTATTACTTAATTAATTTAAGTAATTATTCCTTAATTACAAATTTATTTAATCATCCTGATTAATTACTTCTTAAAAATACTAAGTAATTACCTCTTAATTACTCTTTTAAAATTAATCACATTTGATTAATTATTCTTTAATTACACTAAGCAATTATTTCTTAATTGACTTTAATTAATCACACCTGATTAATAACTTTTAATTAATCACACTTGATTAATTACTTTTAATTAAACACTCTTGATTAATTTCTTTTAATTAATCACCTTTTAATTACTTTTAATTAATCACCTTTAATTAATTACTTTTAATTTCATTTAGTAATTAAACTCAATTATAAATTAATCATTCTTTAATTATTAATTAACAATTAATTAATTATTTCCATTAATTAATGATTTCTTCAATTAATTAAATTCTTTTTAATTAATTACTTAACAAGTAATTAATCACTTAATCAAATACTCTTAATTCCTTTATTAATTAACCATTAGCTAAATAATTTAAACCTTTAACTAAATTTTATTAATTAATTCTTTAATTAATAACTCAAGTGATTAACTCTTAATCACATTACTTAAGTACTTTTCATAAAGTAATTATCTTTTACTTAATTACCTCCAGTAATTATTCACTTAATTACTTCACCCAGTAATTATACTTAATTAACTCCAAGTGATTATCTTTAATTAATTACTATTTAATTACTTAATTAATTATTTAACTAATCATTTAAATTTAATTAAATGATTCTTAACTTCTTATATTATAAAAATTCTTAATTAAGAAAAACATTATCTTAATTAAATCATTTATATTAACCAATAATACTTGATTATTAATAATAATTGAATTATCTTAAATATTTCACAAATTTACTTATCTTTAATTAAATCAAATTTTAAATTACTCAAATTATAATTGATTTCTAAACTTTAATCATTAAACCTTATTTGAAATAAAAATATTTTTAAAAGTTAATTGTAATTAAAAAAATTTAAATATTCAAATTAATCTTTTAAAATCTTCAAGACTTTCCAAAGTAATTAAAATAAAATTTAATACGAACTTAATTCAAAATTCATTTATTTTATTTTAAAACCTCCATAATTTAAACATGTTAAAAATTAAATTTTGAGGCAAAGATTTAGTTTTATAAATAAAAACTTGTTTAACATTTGTTTTAAATCTTTGATTATCTACACAATCATGTTATAATTGTTTTTAAACTTTTACTGTTAAATTTTACAGCTTTAAACTCCCTGTGCCCAAACTAAAAACATGCTCGACAACCTCGAGCAAACACTCAGAAAACACGCGACAAGACCGAGCAACCCAAACCCTATACCTGCTTCGAGCTCAACCCACACGAACCCGAGATCATCTTCAAGTTCCCTCCCATCTCCTCCCTAGAACCCAAAACCGAAACATGACTCCATGCACGTTAACGTGCACAGCGCCGATGGACGTTGGCGAACTCCATGCCGACCACCCACAAGCGGTCAACTCCGATAGCCTCACGACACCGTGAAGCCACGATGAACACATCGGCAAAAACAGGAAATAAAACCCTACACGATCGAATAACGAACACATTAATCATCAATAAATTACCAAAGTAATTTTCTGGTGATCTTCATCCTCCCATCAACCTTCACGCTCAACCGCATCGTCGATTACACCGTTGTTCGTCATCGATCGACCAAAATGCCTAAAACCAGTAACCCGTGATTTCACCCCAAATATCAATCCAAAAGTCATGATACATACCTTAAAAATCATTATTTCCCATTTTTATTCCAATTATAATATCAAAACTTAAATTTGAATTCAAAAGTTTTTGACCCAAATTATAGATTTACTGTAAATTTTAAAATTTGAGCTAAACATACATTTTAAAAACCTATAACTATTTTTAGAAGGAAGATTACATGATTTCTAACAACCTTTGTTTACAAATCATAAGCTAGTTTGGATTTAAAATTGAATTATTGAATTATATAAAGAAGGCAAAGCCTGTTATTTTACAGAGCATAAGTTTAACTTCACAGGCAATCAACTTATTCACACTTCAAATCATGCATTCACTTTAAATCAAATATTCAGATAACATCAAGATATCCTTCTCAAAACAAGATGAAATTCAGGTTTTAAAAACTGCTTTTAAAATTCATTTACTCACCTTTGACAAGGAGTAGAGAACAGAAACTGTTTCCAGGTTTGAAATTTCACTTTCCCTTCTAAAATATCCACTTGCATGCTGAATTGTTTGATTAATTCTAGATTGCATGTTGATTAATTCTCTGAATTTTTTGATGTAATTGCTTGCCTATGATTCTATTTGAAAATCTTGCATTTGAAATTTAAATATCCAGCAATCTTCCTCTTGTTTCCAGATTACATCATTTTTTTCCCAGATTTTCCTTCTTTTGATCTGTGTTTTCATATCTTACAGCTTCATTCTATTTCAGGTATAACAGAGTTCCCTTTTTTTTATTTTTTTTCTTTGATTTGTTTTATATTAAGTTTGAGTTGAAGAAAAAATTTTCAGCTGAAAAATAAAACTCATCTTTTATTTACAATTAATTTTAAATTTAATTTTACAAGAGGAAGACATTTGTCATGTTAATGCCTTAATGATCTAACACCTATGCAATATGTTGGATGAAATTCGGCCGGACTAACTCCCTCTCATGCATGCCGATCCAAAGACGCTCCACCTTAACCACCGAACCAGCCTACTACCGAACCATCAACCCACCGAACCAACTTCACACATCCACAACCGGATCGAAGCATTACCGGTTCGGTACCTAGCCGAACCAACCCACTCTCTATCTCCCTGCCGAACCAACTCCATCTCCATGAACAATCAGTCCACTCACCATCGAACCATCCACCTCCGAACCAAGACACCACCTCGCCTCTAGGGCCCGAACCACTTATCATCGGTCCAAGCTATGCCCTCACCACTGGACCAACACACATGCCATTCACTACCGAACCAGAAGCAAGGGAGGACACGACCGGACCAACCATACCAGGCCAGATTGCTTCAGCCCAGGCCCACCAGCAGCTATATACATCCAGGACCCCTACCCTCAGCTTCACTCTACAAATAGAGGGGTAGAGGTACAACAATGGCAGACAAGTTTGAGAGCTCAAGCACGGATAGAACTTTCAAACAACTTTCAATTACTTGTAATCAAAGCTTTGTACTTGTAATCTGAAGAGAAAAGGAGAATAACATATAAAGTGGACGTAGGCACGTTCTGGCCGAACCACTACAAATCTGTGTGTCTTTTACAGTTTAGTCCCTACTTTTTATATATTTGCGTAAATCACCCAAATCACTAGAAACAACGTAAAATCAACTAATTCATACGACTTGGAGGTGTTTTCCCTTTTTTGTGCAAACATTTTTGGTGCTTTCACTGAGAACAGGAGATCGAAGCTTCAGCTTCCCCCACTTAACCCTTTTTTCTATCAGCATCGTTCATTGCCTGGAAAACATGCCTCCCGGACGGAAGAAAGATGCTAACAAAGGAAAGAACATCGCAACTGGCAGTATCCCATATCCAGTGATCAGAGGCCAAGACAATCGTCCAGTTCCAACAGCAAATTTAAATCAGGCAGATCCGACAGCCCCTGCTACGGAACAACCAATTACAAGGGCGGATCTGGACAGGGTTGTGGCTGAAGTAACTAACTGCTTCACATCTCAACAAGAAGCCTTAGTGGATTAAGTCATGTCATGCTTAAGGGATGTCGAAGAAACCAACCGCAACACTGAATTATGGGGTGAGTCCCAGTCTGGAGGATCTAGGAGACGACAAGGGTCTTTCTTCTTCGAAGAGGCTAACAACAGAAACTGCTACGGTAGGAGCCGAGCCTGGACTCAGCCCAAATTCCGACCCGAGGAAACGCTTGGAACCGAACCCAACGGGGGAGGTACCAGGCAAGGGTCGGATGTAGCTGAGCCCGCCATGCTACCTAACCGTAGAAACACCAAGGAACGGGGCCGAGCTGGAGTTCAGCCCGAAGTTGGACCCGAGGAAGTGTTGAGAAGAGAACCCAGCAGGGGAAGATCAAGGAAAGGGCCAACTGTGGCTGACCCCAGCATGCCCCGGAAGACCAGAGGCAGCCATTAGAGAATGTTAGGAGTGATAGACGATACCATCCCTATAGGTCATCTGGACGGAATCAATCCCGCCGGGAAGAACCAAACTCATTTCTATCCGCTCCAAAGTCTGATGAAAGGTTAGCGCGATTGTTCAAAGAGTGCGTCCAACGGGACCAAAGAGATAGAGGGATAGGCGCTAGGGTAACCAGCCACTTTACCCGTAATATCGAAATTGCCATCACCCCCCGAGAATGGAAAATGCCAACAATGGAACCTTACAAGGGAACCTCTGACCCCGTCGTACACCTACAAAGATACACACAACATATGCTCATGAGCGGAGCAACAGAGGGAGTATTGTGTAAATGCTTCCCACTATTCTTAGCAGATCTAGCTACATCCTGGTTCTGCCACCTACCCAAAGGGTCCATCAGTTCGTGGGAAATGTTGAAAGAAAAGTTCATTAACCAATTTCGCATTCATGTGGAACAACCAAAGGACGCTTATTCCTTATCTAATATCAAACAAAAGCTTGGAGAGACAGTGCAGCAATATTTAACCCGATTCAATGCTGCAGCGGCTGCAGTTCAAGATGCCGATGAGAAACTTATCCTAATGGCCCTCTGTAGTGGCGTGCACCCGGATACTAAATTTTCTAGAAGACTAAAGAAAGAAAAGCCAGCTACTTTACCCGATTTCTTCCATGAAGCTGGAAAATATATGAGACTTGAAGACGCCGCCATTGAGAGGCAGTCGGGACAACAGGCTAAGGCAACTCCAGACAGGGTTCCCGCTGCAGCAAAGGATATTCGGAGAAATGACTCTAGAGACAATGCTGGGGGCGAGAAGGGAGAAAAACGCTTATATCGACTAGGACCAAGATTTGACTCTTACACTCCTTTGAATGAAACAATCGGAAACATCTTCCTAGCAACACAAGACGAAGTTAGATACAAGCGCCCCCCGCACAAGAAGGAATCAGATAACGCAGTCAAGTCTGGAAAGTTCTATCGCTTCCTCGAATCCCATGGACATGACACCAATGAATGCCACCATCTCCGGGACTTGATTGAAGAACACATCAAAAGGAAAAGACTAGGGCGTAATGTGAAAGGTCAGAACAGGACTTCGACTCCGGCCGATGAGAACCCAGGGCTACCCCTCCCGGAAGTAGGCGAAGGAAATCGCAACACCAGCGGCTCTAGTCAAGAGAAGATAGTGGTCCATACTGTATCAGGAGGACCACACATCGCCGACAGAAGCTGGGCAGAGATGGAAAGATATGGTAAGTCACTTAGAAACGATGAACGCTACGTTAATTCTGTTATGGTAGAACGCCATCCGAAATGGAAAGAGAATGACGACATCACATTCAGTAGGCGTGATCTAGAGGGAAGGAAGTACCCACACATGGATCCTATGGTCATCTCTGCCTGGTTTGGCCCATCCAAAGTTTTCCCAATTTTAGTAGACACTGGGAGCTCCGTAAATATCCTATTAAAGCATGCTTTCGACAAAATGAAGCTGTCAATGAAGGATGTGTCTCCCTGCAACAAACCACTACATGGTTTCACTGGAGATGCGAAGATGCCCCTCGGGCAACTGGACCTCTTTGTTGAAATAGGAAGTCATCCCGCTCTGTTGTGCAAAAACAAACATTTGTACTAATAGAGAACCACTCGGCCTACAACGCCTTTTTGGGAAGACCAGCCTTGTCTAACTTCCAAATTGTCCTATCCCCATGGTGCCTGAAGATGAAATTTCCAACAGATAACGGAATATGAGAAATGGAGGGAGATCAAGACGCTGCTCGAGACTGCTATGTAACTGAACTTCGCAATAACCGTAGAAAAGATAAAGGGAAAAATGCAGAGACTACTCTCTGCATGAAAAGCTTGGAAGCATAGCAACTAAAGAAAGCCCCTCCTCTTCGATATACCAGTAATCCTTTCAATGAATTAGATCCCAGGGACAAAGAGGAGGAGGCCACCGCCGAGCCTACAGAGGCTATGGAATTCGTAGCTGTAGACAAACATGACCCAAGTAGACTATTAAAAATCGGATCTCAACTAAAAGAAGAATTAAAGGATCAACTCATTGATTTTCTTCGCCACAACATGGACGTATTTGCATGGACGCACCCTGACATGACAGGAATCTCCCCAGACGTAGCATGCCACGTGCTGAACATCGATCCCACCAACGTGCCAGTAAAGCGGAAAAAGAGAAGCATGGGGGCAGAACGGTCAGCAGCCCTCGAGGAAGAAGTAAAGAACCTACTTGCCAATAACTTCATACGAGAAGCCATCTACCCAGAGTGGATCGCCAACCCGGTACTGGTAAAAAAGGATAATGGGAAATGGCGAACATGCATCGACTTCTCCAACTTAAATGACTCTTGTCCAAAGGACTGTTTCCCACTCCCCCGAATCAATCAGCTCGTGGACAGCATAGCCTGACACGAACTTTTATCCTTTATGGACGCATACTCAGGATATAACCAGATCCCTATGCACGCCCCCGATCAAGACCACACTAGTTTCATCATTGACCAGGGATTGTACTGCTACAGAGTAATGCCTTTTGGAATTAAAAACGCCGGAGCTACTTATCAGCGCCTCGTCAACAAGATGTTTGCGAAGCTAATAGGACGATCTATGGAAGTTTATGTGGATGACATGCTGGTAAAATCGAGGAAAGCCAACGATCATATAAACCACCTAGAAGAAATGTTTCAAGTGCTTCGCCAATATGGAATGAAGCTGAACCCCCTAAAGTGCTCCTTCGGAGTATCGTCGGGAAAGTTCTTGGGATTCATCGTCCATGCCAGGGGGATTGAAGCAAACCCCGAACAAATTCGGGCTTTGCAAGATATCAAGATACCATCCACTCGAAGAGAGATGCAAAGCCTAAACGGGAAAGTGGCCGCCCTAAGCAGGTTCATCTCTAAAGCAACCGACAAATGCATCCCTTTCTTTGAAGCTCTAAAGAAAGACAAAGGAAAGTTTGAATGGACTGACGAATGCTCGACAGCCTTCCTTAACTTAATCGAACACCTCCAGAGACAACCGGTACTCTCAACTCCAAATGAAGGCGATGAACTATACCTATACCTTGCTGTATCGTCCCATGCTTTAAGCGCCGCTTTGGTGAGAGAAGACAACCGCGCGCAGCGGCCCGTATACTTTGTAAGCAAGAGATTTACAGGGGCAGAGGCCAGATACCCTAAACTTGAAAAGCTAGCATACTGTTTACTAATCACGTCACTTAAACTGCGACACTATTTCCAATCTCATTCCATCAGAGTTTTAACCGATCAACCGCTAAGGCAGGTACTCCATCCCCCCGACACTTCTGGGCAACTACTTAAGTGGTGCATTGAACTGAGTCAATATGATATTACCTACCATCCTCGCACCGCTGTCAAGGGACAAGCCATAGCTAATTTCATTGCCGAATTCACTACTAACGAAGGTAAGGAGCAATCTGAAGTAGCAGAAAATATCAAGTGGAATCTCTTCGTTGATGGAGCATCAAATGAACAAGGCTCGGGGGCAGGTGTTGTGATAATCACCCCTAGGGGAAGGAAGCTGCACTACGCCCTAAGGTTGGAGTTCGCTGCCACCAACAATGATGCAGAATACGAAGCAGTGATAGCCGAATTAGAACTTACCCTGGAGATTGGAGTCGGTTCTTTATGTCTCCATAGTGATTCTCAACTTATTGTAAATCAGATACTGGGAGAATTCCAAACTCGAGGAGATCGACTCACAGCATATCTAAAGAAGACCAAGCTGCTGCTCAATCAGTTGGATCACTATTTAATCAAACACATTCCTCGAGAAAAGAATCAGGAGGCCGACGAACTGGCAAAGCAAGCTAGCATGAAGGACGGCACCGCTTCCCGAACAATAACCATCTCACAACAACTAGCCCCGAGTTACGAGACAATGAATATGATAGCTGCAATCGAAGAGGAAACTTGGATGACTCCTATCCGGAAATATTTACAAGATGGCACACTGCCCGACGAGCGTAACGAAGCTAAGAAAATCTTAAGGAAAGCTTCCCGCTACACATTACAAGAATGCATCCTCTATCGGCGCGGCTTCTCTAATCCCTTATTAAGGTGTATCGCTGGAAGGGAAGCCAGGGAAGTCTTGTCCAACATCCATCAAGAAAGTTGCGGAGATCACACCGGAAGGCAGACTCTAACAAAGAAAATACTCCGATATGGATATTACTGGCCCACCTTAAACAAAGACGCCCTAGATTTCGTCAAGAGATGTGACAGATGTCAGAAATTTGCTAAAGTTCCTCGACTACCAACAAACAAGATTACTCAAATGACCAGCCCTTGGCCCTTTGCAGTATAGGGAATTGATTTGATTTGCGAATTGCCGACGGGCCGAGGCGGAGCCAAATATGCTATAGTGGCAGTTGACCATTTCACCAAATGGTTGGAAGCAGAGCGTCTAAATAAAATATCTTCGGCAAAAGTTATTACTTCTTGATCAAAAATGTTTTATGCAGGTACGGGGTTCCACTCAAAATCATATTGGACAATGGACTTCAATTTGACAGTGAGGAATTCATCGACTGGTGCCAAGAGCACGGAATTCACAAAAGCTTCTCATATGTGGCTTACCCCCAGGCAAACGGACAAGTCGAAGCTGTCAACAAAATCCTCAAAACCCTAATCAAGAAGAAACTTGAAAAGTCAAAAGACGCTCGGGTGGATGAACTTCCTACGACACTTTGGGCCTACCGCACATCTTACAGAACATCAACAGGGCATACTCCTTTCTCTTTGGCATACGGATCGGAGGCCATGCTCCCAGTTGAAACTGTATTGCCTTCCCACCGTAGGATCCACTACAACCCAGAAGAGAACGAAGAACTCCTCCACATGTCTTTGGATCTAATTGAGGAGAGAAGAAATGATGCAACACTCAAAGCAGCAGCTCACAAGCAAAAAGTAGCAGCACAATACAACTCTAAAGTCAAACACCGCAGCTTACAAGAAGGAGATCTTGTCCTCAAACAGATCTTCCCGCGCCCTGGGGCGCTAGATCCAGTCTGGGAGGGACCCTATGTAATTCATAAAGATCTCCACAACGGAGCTTATATTTTGTCAACAGTGGACGGAGAGGTGTTCCAGAGGGCATGGAACATCCAACACCTTCGTCGATACTTTTCTTAACTTGTACTGCCCATATAAAGTGAATTAACAAAGAGAATCAGTGGACGTAGGCATTTTGGTGCCGAACCACTTTAAAAATCTTGTCTCTTTTAACTTGTTCCATTATATCTGGGCTGCTTGTTAAGCTTTATCCTTTTCTGTTGAGCAAAATCATGCATAACGACATTTCCATTCTGGACACTTCATGGCACAACCTCACCTGGACAAGACCCAACAGGTACTATGCGAATCTATGCACTCGCCAATGAGACACTTTTGCTCCAGCATCCCTCTGCTGTGGGTTAACTCATTGCTCGCGACTGCCCTCAAAGCCAACTGTAATGAGCCGATTATAAGCCATCAAGAAGGCCGACTATAGCCGATGGCAGCTCATTACGGCGTTCGGCTCGCCGGCAACTGTGAACCTACTTTAAGCCCCAACATAAGGTGTGGCCAGCCAGGGGTAGTTCACGGTTGACGTTCGGCACCCACGCTAGCCGGCCACAGTAAATCGAATAATACCCACGATTACGGGCCATAATGGCTCGGGTAGTTACTGTGTGCGATCTCGGCTCTGATATGTCTTAAGTGCGGCTGTGGTAAAAAATATAAACTCCCTATGGAGGCGTAAGATGGGTGACAAATGTCTCCAAGACCCACAGCTAGGGAAAGTGACTACAAAACCCGTTTGCCACGAACTTAAGTATATCGACAGCCTTCCGTGATTGGAAGTTTTACTATTTCTTGTATTTCCATTTTATTTATAAAAACTTTCCTCATATCCTCTATAACGATCCCTAAAGTACAGGACACAGAATAGGAGATGCCCGCCGATGGAAATAGGAACTCACAACTAGATGACATGACACTCAACTGCATTCCATACTCAGCTACACAAGACATTCAAAGCTACCATATACAGCTAAAACTTGAAGGGCGGTACTTTCTTCTCTTGTATATAAATACGTAGCTATAATTTATGCGCACATCACACTAACGTTAACAAACATAAGTTATAGTTTAAGCAAGAACTTAGCATTAAACACAATTGAATCACTAGCACATGCACATCTATATTTCTTATGCAACATATCAAAGTAACAAAAGCATTCAAATATAGCAGAATCAGTCTATGATATGAAATTACATGTCAAAAAATAAAGCCGTTCATTACAAATGGTATAATTACAACCCAAAAGTACATTAATGTTTTGGGACTAGTATATACAGGAATGCCAAGTAGGCCAAAAAATAATCAGCTGCAGCAGGGCTCCGCCTCTATCCTGCTCGCCCTCCGGGATCAACTTGACCGCAGGGTCAGAACTCCCAGCATGTTGGCCAGGGGTCCCACCTGTCCGATTCGGGTAAAGAATCCATCAGATAAATTATACGCAATCAAGTTAAGGAAAGATTGAGAGGGAAGACTTACCAGCATCTGCTCCCTGATCATCATCATCTAGCTGCATGCCTACCTCATCCGCAGCGAGCAGCCGCATGCCCTCCTTAACCTCTACCTTCTCTTCCTTAGTAAATTGGGCCGTAACCACACCCATCCTGAAAGCCGCACCACCTTCCTTATCCGCATCGGCCTTAGCCTCCTCCAAAGCCCGAAGATATATCCTAGTCATGACCCGGGGATAGTCGTCCATCCAGGACAGGTTTCCCTGCGTCCAAGTTCGGAAATACATGTCCTGGAGCATCTCATCTTTCATCCCCTCGTTCTCCTCAAACTCTTTCATCCGGGCCTCAGAAGCCGATAGCCGTGCGACGGCAGCATCTCTCTCCAATCGGTATCTCGAGCAGTCAGCCTGAAGGGATTTCCACATCACTTCCATCTCCTCCTTCAGCTTGGCCTGAGCAAGCTCTGCGGCCTCAAGTCTCCCAGATAACTCCTCTACCTGCTCAAGATCCGTTCTCCGAACCTCATCCACCGTTGCGATGGCCATGTCAATTCGTTCTTTGCAAACAACCTCCATTTTTCGCAACTCAACATTGCTAGCCTCTTCCATGGTTTTCTTTAGTCGTCTGGAGGCCGCCTCCTGTTGGGATATCTGGATAGCCTGATCGGAAAGCTGTTTGGCCTGATCAGAAACCTTTAGCCGCAACCGAATATTAGCACTTTCAATTTCCTCTCCAGCCTTGGCCAGTCGAGCGTGATGCTCCATTAGCCTCTTGGTCTCTTCAGCCACCCGATCGATGTTTGCCTTGGCTTCATCCACCATGGTCACAATCTGAGTAGTAAGCAAATCGAGGTCTAAGGACTTAGCCTCATCAAGCACCCGTACCATGGGATTGCGGGGAAGAAGATGCTCACCCGTGGCCTCGTCAAAAGAAATGTCCTGAAAACTCGGGTCCAGATCCGGGTGGCCGGCAAATGGGTTGCGAACCAAACCAGGGTGGTCTATCGGGGTGACGGTTGGATTTTCGGACGGATGTGGGGAAGGCATAAACTCAGTAATAAACTCAGTATCTTCCTCAATAATATCATGGATAGGATGGACTGGAGGCTGAGGGACATGTGAAGGTTCAAACAAAGATCAGCCCCTCTTCCTCTTTTGCATATCTTCTTCAATAACTCCGAGAAGAGGGCGATAGCCAACCACATCTCCAGGACGGCTAGTTGACGGATTCAGTTTGGCGGAAGCTTTGAGTAGCTTGTACTGTTCAAGGCAGTGCCGAATATCTGATGTCTTGGCCACCTTACCCGTTTCTGGAAAAAAAACCAAGTGTTACAAGCATGCATGAAACTACGATCCGAGAAATATGTTAAGTTAAAAGGAGTAGGAAAACGCGTTTATTTTACAAACCCTGAGGGGGAGTGGGATACTGCAATAAGTCCTGAATCTCATTCCAGGACGGCAACTGGCCATAAAATATTACTAAGTCCTTATCATAAAGGGAGTCTACGGAAGTTAAGAATTCACCTTGAACCGCCGGAGTTGCTTTAGCTGAAATACTCTCAGAAGATAGACCGGCACCCGTCCCGGCCTTATCAGACTTCTTCGATTTCTCCACCAAGGCCGGCCCTTCCCCCAACCCCTCGAAGGCTTGGCGGAAGGCATCATCCGTCCACTCTTGAATCTCACCCGCTTGCCCAGAAGTCAAGGCACCAACGCCACTACCACTCTGCCCTTCGCCACCATTACCACCGTCACCTTCTCCATCACCTCCGCTCTCCTCCTCGCCTTTTTCTTCTTCTCCACTTTCCTCCTCCGGAACATCTGGGCATGTGTTGGGAGAGGGTCCATCAGATTTCTTAAGCTTCTTTCCCCCGACGACTGGAGGTACCGATAAAGGTCTCCTCTTGCTACTCTTCGCAGTAGCCCCGTCTTTAGCTTTGGCAGCCCTCTCCTCGGCTGTATCTCTCTGCTTAACCACAGATTGACGTGGCAGAATTAAGTTATACTCTAGGAGAGTGGCGTTCCTGATCAGGTAAGAAGCCGACCTATCCCGTCCCGAAATGGCCTTTATTTCCGCAGCCATCTGTACCAGGCGATCATTCTCCGTGACCGCAAAGCCACCTGTCGCTAGCAAGAAACAGAAGCATACAAGAAGAAGCATTGCAGTCGGGACAGAGAAATTACAAATGGAATTCAACTTACAGCCATAGGTGAAAAGGCGAAAAGAAACGGAGTCATCCTTGATGAAGAACCATTTCTTCTTAAACATGGTGAATTTCGAGTATAAGTCCAAGACCGGCTTGAAGGACACAGCCGACTCTAAACTAATGTATGGAGACCCCTTCCTGTAGCTCCTCATATTATACAAATATCAAATTTCCCAGTTAGAAGGGGGCCGCCCATACCTCCTCTGGAAGATAACGAATAGACACACTAAGATGGCGTAGGAGTTGGGCTGAAGCTGAAAAGGAGCCACCTTCAAGTAGGTAATGAAGCTGACTATCCACGCATTGATCGGAGGAATGGCCCCGCACATGCAATGGTATCGGCTATAGGCAAAATATCCTTCAGGAGGATCATACGACATCACACCATCTCCCGGCAGCAGCATGCCCGCTCTATCAATCCCGAAGGAGCGAGCGATAACATCAAGTTGTCCCTCTTTGAGGGAGCTCGGAAAGCAATCGGGAGGAGAGATCAGAAGCTCTTGAGGGCCATATCCGTCCACTAATGACCTCGGGGCAGATCCATGTCGCGCTGGTCCCGATTGGACTGGGTGCACGGTGGAAGACTCACTTCTGTCCGTAGATTTTCTCTTTTCTGACCGAGTTTCAACTTTGTGAGACATTTATCTGCAACACAAGAAAGTACATCGTTAGAACAGAGGATATAAACAAACGAGTGTATGTAATCTGCAACTTCACTCGAATTCAAAACTCAAAAGATAAAGGTTTTCAGGATCATTCGACACATAAGGTCCCTGAACTCATTCGGTACTAAAAGATTTCCGAGTCCATTCGGCGTTGAAAAGTTTTTTAGTTCGTTCGGTATTGAGTGTCTTTATTCTCATTCGGTGAAACGAAGAAACCTCATTCGGCAAAAGAAACACACCTGATTCGGCACTAAGATGATCCGGCACTATGATGATTCGGCGCTAAGATGATCCGGCACTAAGATGATTCGGTACTAGGTGATTCGGCACTTATGTGGTTCGGCTGTCTCAAATGATGGAGGTTGAACGAAGGCCTGAAGCCCATACTTATAGACAATTACGAACGACCGGACCAGTTGGTTCGGTGCACAGGGCCGAATGAAGATATCCTAGCTAAAACAAAGCATGCCATGTGTATACACATGCCCTACTTTGGGGGGCAAGTGTTGGATGAAATTCGGCCGGACCAGCTCCCTCTCATGCATACCGAACCAAAGACGCTCCTCCTCAACCACCGAACCAGCCTACTACCGAACCATCAACCCACCGAACCAACTTCACCCATCCCCAACCGGACCGAAGCATTACCGGTTCGGTACCTAGCCGAACCAACCCACTCTCCATCTCCCTGCCGAACCAACTCCATCTCCATGCACAACCGGTCCACTCACCACCGAACCATCCACCTTCGAACCAAGACACCACCTCGCCTCTACGGCCCGAACCACTTATCACCGGTCCAAGCTATGCCCTCACCACCGGACCAACACATATGTCATTCACTACCGAACCAGAAGCAAGGGAGGACACGACCGGACCAACCTTACCAGGCCAGATTGCTTCAGCCCAGGCCCACCAGCAGCTATATACATCCAGGACCCCTACCCTCAGCCTCACTCTATAAATAGAGGGGTAGAGGTACAACAATGACAGACAAGTTTGAGAGCTCAAGCACGGATAGAACTTTCAAACAACTTTCAATTACTTGTAATCAAAGCTTTGTATTTGTAATATGAAGAGAAAAAGGAGAATAACATATAAAGTGGAAGTAGGCACGTTCTGGTCGTACCACTATAAATCTGTGTGTCTTTTACAGTTTAGTCCCTTCTTTTTATATATTTGCGTAAATCACCCAAATCACTAGAAACAACGCAAAATCAACTAATTCATACGACTTGGAGGTGTTTGCCCCTTTTTTGTGCAAACACAATATGATTCACAAGTGTCATTAACATACATTAATATACTTACATGTGATTGTTAATGTTTTATAAATATTACTTCCTTTTTATTTTATAATTATTTAAGCTATGTATATGTAATTATGTAATATGGAAATGTGTATTTATCTTTTTAATAAATATTCATGAAAATTTAAATAACTTATATTTTGATTTTTTTAATATAATATATGTTTATAAATTTGAGAAATTGAGTTTAACTCCTTATATACAAATATATATACACATTTCAAATAGAAAAACATTTTAACATTAAAGTTGAAATTTACTGTGTTGATTTTAAAACACAAACCAAATCATAATATATATATTTACATATTTTATAATTTGAATATAAAGTTTTTATTACATTTAAACATTTCCTATTTACAAGATATACCAATATATATATCATAAATAGAAAATATTTTGATTAGCTTTTGGAAAATAATTTCTTACAAATTTTAAGTTGCCAAAATAAATATTTCCAAATTATTAGTTTTCAAAAGAATTAAATTTGCCAATTCATTTTGTTAAGAAAAATGTTTATAGATATTAACAAATTATTATCATAAATCTTTAAAATAATTTTAACTTGTCAATTTATAATATAAAATGATCAAATCAATTTAATTATTATCAAAGATTGTTAAATTGATATTGCTCAAAATCCCGGGTCGTCACATTCCTCCCCCCTTAAAAGAATTTCGTCCCCGAAATTTTAAAAGCAAAGATAATTTAATAACCCAGCTAAAGAATTTCAATTTCTATCAGAAATTAAACAATCAATCATACTTATCAACTATAGTAACCAAAGCAACCAATTTAAACAAATAATTTTATCTATCCAGAAAATTCCGAATAGAACTTCCTAATATTATCAAAAGTTTTCCAGGTACCTATGCTGGAATACTTGATTCTACAGAATCTTAATTAACTATACTACTATAACCCAGAACTTCCTCATATGATCCTTCAAATCTGAACAAGATATCAGACTAAACTCATAACCAGTTCAACCACCAGATTCTTCTAAATTACTGATTCTATCACTCGAAGAATCATACACATATTCCTCAGAAATATGTGAAATACAATGAATTCCAGTTATCCGAACTGGCAATTCAATCCTGTAGATCAAAATCTAATCTCTAGAGAACACAGGAAAAAATCAAAATACTTCCGGAGCTAGCTCTCCAGTTTTATCCATTCTTATAATTCCTTTGATTGGATAGAACTAAAGTAATATCCAAATTCCAACTTCACATTCCAAATCTTCTCAATTCTATCTGCATAACTCTTCCGATGCTCCTGAGTCACCTCCAATATTCCTGATCAGCTTAAACCTTTCTGATTGCTTCATGCAGCAGACTGGACCAAAAATTAAACTAATTCTCCAGATTCTATTCAACAAAATGGCCCTCCTCCAAAATTTGTCGAAATCCAAAAAACACAGGTCTATTCCACAAGCATTAGTGGACTTCAAACCTACATCTCTTATCTGGAATAGCCAAACAATTGCTCCTGACAACCTTACCTTCTAACTCTAGAAAATTCGTTCGTACTTGAATTTCCAGTAGAAATCCTCTACTGCAACATCCGGTTGCCCCATAATAGAATAACTGCTATCTCGTTTCGCTGCACAACTCTGATTTGAAATAGATGAGAATGCTATCGAAGAACTCAAGCACAATCTTTCTCCATACGCTTTTCATCCAATCCATAAAATTTTAGTGACCCATTCCATTTGGTCAAAACTTCCCAACAAAATCTTAACTAGAGCTAGATGGTCAATCCTTCCTCAAAAATCCTGAGCTGTTTCACCAAACTCTTCTCACTCCAAGAGTCATCCCACTACATGGTTGTTCTTAGAATCCAAGTCGATAAGAAAACCCAATCTTCGATTCGGGTAAACTCCTGATTTCCTCAAAAACATCTAGAGAATCTCCGACTACTATCATAGCTTTCATCTCTACTTGAGATGCCTCAATTCCCAAGCCAAAGAATACTCAAAGATTTCCCAAACAAATCTCAAGTCACTTTTGCGATCTTACTCAGTTCAGATTCCAAAGAAACTATCTGCTTCACCAACTAGAACAGCTTTTCCTAATAAAGATCAATCTTCAAGAATGGCTTATCTACCAGAAAAACTAATAAATCATTTCCTAAAAATATCCTGCTCTGATGAGCCTACCGAAGAAATAATAAGCCTTCACTATCTGCCTGGTCTGCTGATAGTAGAATCCCAAAGATTTCCGAATCATCGAAGAAACAGGTCCACGCTTCTACTTCCAAAGTTCACTTCAATGCTACTGCTATGCCAAAAGATCATCCTTAACCACAAACTCCTTGAAACAAAAAACCATCACCCAATCCCACCAAAAATCCTTGAGACAGGTAGACATCTCCTCAAAGAAACTCGGCTCAAACCCAATACCAACTACTAGTTCTCTTAAGGAAAACAAATGAGACCATGTCCGAAGTGAGGTAACTCATCGACCTTAGTCTCATACTTCAATACAGATTAGATACCCTTACTTGAGATCCAGAAAAATCTATAAATATCTGAATCTTCACTGTAGTAGACATCAATTGCTCTTCCAAAACCAACTAATCTGGCTCCAAAAGAAACATCTTCAGAACCATCTATGGAAACTGCATCTCATCACACAGCTATTCCTTTCTGAAGCTATCAAGATACCACCACTTGCTTCTCCTCAGCGGACAGATTCAACTTTTAGAAATCCTGCTCACTTGAGAGCAAATCAACCTCACACTTCAAGAATATACTCTAATCCTTGAAAAAGACTTCCTCTGGACTCAAAGAAATCCATTCTACAATCCACAAAACTTATTCGAGACAGCATTAGGTCTACAATCTCGATAAACACCTCCAACCACAACATATAAGCCTCTTCCATTAGTGGTAGTCGTGTTTCACACACTCCTACCTTATTTACCTCTATATCCTATGTTGGAAAATCCGAACAGATCACCCAACAGATTAGGTAGATATATATATATATATATATATATATATATATATATATAAATTACAAGTATGCTCTCTCAAGATAGACACCACTCCAGAGCCTAGGTATTCACTCAACCTAATGCTCTGATACCAACTGTAGCGACTCGACTTTCTATCACAAGAAAATCGCATCACTAATTAAGAAAGAAAGAGATAGAAGAAGAAAAGAAAGAAAAGAAAAAGAAACAACACATCAAAATCTCACAGTGGAACGATTGAAAATATAATATAGAACATATACATAGTATCATATACATCTGAGTACACAACTATACATCTCAATTTAGACAGTTATAACATTTCTGTCTAATACAATACAAGACATCATACAGAATAACAACACAGCGGAAACTCTAACTATAATCTACACGCTGAAGCCTCCTGCTCCATAGCACTTCCAGATTTCGTCAAAGATAACCTTAATCACTTGACTACTCATATAGAATATGAGTACCCAAGAGTTTAATAAAATAGAAAATAAACACTCGGGTCAGACAGGGGTCTGGTGTGAGTAAACGGTTTAAGATTGCTTAACTTTAGAAAATCCTTTGAAAAGAAATATATCACGTAAGACTTCCCAGACATAAACATGGAAAAGTTTTTACCTTATGCTAACCAAAACACTTGATAGGAAATCCAGTGATATTATAATAGTGTCTAGGGTTTTCAAGTAAATATGAAATAGCCGAAATTGTTACATGATTAAATTCCAGCTACTAGCCATAAAAGTGGGTAATACAAACAAAACCATAGGGTCTCGTAGAAAAATGGGTTTCCATCAATAGCAGGGCTACCGGGGTACCGCCCGTCATAGTACGTGGCCTAGATCACCGTACCAAGGAGTACGCCCACTCCCCTGCAACACAAGGCCGGGACCATTCCTTACTGAACAGTCCCGAATAAGACCACCCCGCAGTTGGCTGCAGATCCAACTGCCCACAAAGCCAAAATAAAAAGGGACATCTAGACAGGGATGTATCTCGCTCTCCAGTGGGAGCTACCCACGAAGCCTTGCTGCACCTCCCCTATTTTAGCCATTCCCGGTTGATGAGGCTTGAGGCTGCGATTACCTTTATAGAACACATCTATCTTAGAATGCTCATCGTCCACCTAACGATGTTCTAAAATCATTCAATCCATACAAGTCCGTTCCGGGTTCGAACGAAATCGAAGGCACTATCTCGTTGCACTCATTTTGGAATCACCCTCAGAGTCAACGACGATAGCCCTTGCACTCTGAATCACCATCTCGAATCTATAAGTACTATTCCGTCAAACTCATTACGGAATCACCCACAGAGTTGTACTGACGTATAGTTCTTACACCTCGAGTCTTCACTTGTTCCACTTGGATTCACGACCTAACGTTTATTTTGGATCGGTGTGGTTTTCGGATATCCAAATATGGAAACCTGATCTCGGTCTCACCAAATCCAAACGCCATTTTAATGTCCAAGTTATACTTAAGGGATTTAAACAATAGATATTTCAGAAATATCACTTAACATAAATTGATGATTCACATTACACAGATAGGTAATCCACCATTATCACATTCATCCATACATATCACAAAGCAGCATATATATCACATCTCAAATATAACATATTCACATCATCACATATCAACCAAAGACATATAATATCAACCAATATCATTAACTCATCCAATGATATTTATCATCCAATCGTTAATCAACCATAACAAGTTTGATCCAAACTTAATTAATTTATCACTGGGATTATCATCAATCCAACTTCTTATTCGTTAATTAATTACAAATTAATTAATTAAACATCGCTTAATTATCCACATCAATTAATCTTCCTTTATTAATTATTACTTAATTACTTTAATTAATTATTCCTTAATTACAAATTTAATTAATCATCCTGATTAATTACTTCTTAATTATACTAAGTAATTACCTCTTAATTACTCTTTTAAAATTAATCACATTTGATTAATTATTCTTTAATTACACTAAGTAATTATCTCTTAATTATCTTTAATTAATCACACCTGATTAATCATTTTTAATTAATCACACTTGATTAATTACTTTTAATTAAACACTCTTGATTAATTTCTTTTAATTAATCACCTTTTAATTACTTTTAATTAATCACCTTTAATTAATTACTTTTAATTTCATTTAGTAATTAAAACTCAATTATAAATTAATCATTCTTTAATTATTAATTAACAATTAATTAATTATTTCCATTATTTAATGATTACATCAATTAAATTCTTTTTAATGAATTACTTAACAAGTATTAATCACTTAACCAAATACTCTTAATTCCTTTATTAATTAACCATTAGCTAAATAATTTAAACCTTTAATTAATTTTATTAACCAATTCTTTAATTAATAACTCAAGTGATTAACTCTTAATCACATTACTTAATTACATTTCATAAAGTAATTATCTTTTACTTAATTACCTCCAGTAATTATTCACTTAATTACTTCACCCGGTAATTATACTTAATTAACTCCAAGTGATTATCTTTAATTAATCACTAATTAATTACTTAATTAATTTAATCATTTAAATTTAATTAAACTATTCTTAACTTCTTATATTATAAAAATTCTTAATTAAGAAAAACATTATCTTAATTAAATCATTTATATTAACCAATAATACTTGATTATTAATAATAATTGAATTATCTCAAATATTTCACAAATTTACTTATCTTTAATTAAATCAAATTTTAAATTATTTAAATTATAATTGATTTCTAAACTTTAATCATTAAACCTTATTCGAAATAAAAATATTTTTAAAAGTTAATTATAATTAAAATTTTTAAATATTTAAATTAATCTTTTAAAATCTTCAAGACTTTCCAAAGTAATTAAAATAAAATTTAATACAAACTTAATTCAAAATTCATTTATTTTATTTTAAAACCTCCATAATTTAAACATGTTAAAAATTAAATTTTGAGGCAAAGATGTGATAACCTGAATTCTGGAGTATTGATTAGTTGATAATTAACTGGGTTAATTAATAAAAATACTGATTTTTATTGATTGTTAAGGATGATACAAATAAATCCAGAAATTAATATTCATATCTGGGAAATAATTATTTAATAATCTCCTAATAGGGTCATTTAAAATAGGCAAAACTTATTATCTTCAATAAATTAAATAATGTGTTTGTTTAAAATTAATATATGTTTGAGATGATCTTAAGTTGAAGTTTTAAATTGAATTTGAATTTGAATATTTGGATTTAAAATTTGAATTTAAAGAATAATTATTTTGAATAGTTTGGATATAAAAATATAGGAATAAAGTTTTCATTAGAATATAATTTGTTTTATATTATTTTCCTTAAAGAATTTATTTATATAAATTATGAAAATATTTTTTTTAAATAGTAAACAAATACAAAGGTTTTATATCTACATTGATAAATGAATTAAATACACTATATATGATTTTACTTGAAATATGATTGATTTTATATTTAAATTTCTTTTAAAGGTTTTATTTTTATAAATTTAAAAAAAATGTATTAATTAAGAAATGCACTAAATTAATTAGGAAAATTTATATAAAAGCTTTTTAACTCATTTTAAAAAATATATGATAATGAATTAATACAAGTGTTATGTTTTAAGTGCACTTGATAACATGTGTTAGATAGTTAAAGTGGTATAGGACAAGTGTCATGATTTATTTATTTCTTTTCTTGATTTTTAATAAAACATAAATTAGATTTTATAAACATACATCTTACCTTCCTTTTTCTTTTTCTCTTCTCATTTCTAAACCAAAGGAAATCTCAGATTAAAACTGAGAAATCTGTAACCCATTTCCAGAAGAAGAAAAAAATAAATCAACCCTATAAATTATTTTTCCAATCAAAAGACCAAAGCCTGTAACTCATTTTCTATGCAAAACCTGTCAACATCTCAAAACAAAATTCTAAACCTATAACAAATTTTCAAATGCAACCTGGATTTTCAAAGTTATCAGCTGCAAGTTTTTTTTTTCAACATGCAAAGAAGAATTCAGAGAAAAATTATAGAAGCATGGAAACAAATATGTTCCCTGTCTCTGTTCTTTGCAGGTGAGCAAACTTCTCTTTTATAAGACTTTAAACCTCCATATCACGATCTCTGAAATATGATATGAGATGTCTTTGAATGATTGAGTAAATTCGGTTTGCATGGTTATGAATGTGTAGATATAAAGATATGTATGTCTGTATACATATATATCTCTATTTATAACAGTACAGGCTTTAGATTTTATTAGAAAAATCCTATCTTCTCATCCATTTGATTTTAGTCTAGAGTTTGTAAATGAAAATGGTTTCTAACAATGTGTTCTAAATCTTAAAAATAGTTTCAAATGTTTCTATGTAATGAATATTTTAAAATTTGGAGATTACAGTGATAAATAAAATTTTATCAGAAAACCAAGTATCAAGATTTTAAATTCCAGTTATATGCTTGGATTTGCACTTAAATATTATGAATTTTGATAATAATATCAAGTTCTTTTGATAAGAATTCATTGAGAAATTGCGAGATGACCGAGAATGGTACTTTCATCAAAACCCAGTGATCAATGGCGAATTGGACGTCGCGATTAGGGGTGAAGCTTGCTGATGCATTGGTGGGTGCGCGAAAAATATGAATTGATTTTATTTCGCATCGTAGTGTTTGGAAAAGGGCATTTTAGGGTTTAAGAACCCAAATTGGGTCGAGCTGTTCATCGTGCTCGTGTGGCAGCGTGGGATGATCGGAGTTGATCGCAACCATGGGGATGGCTGCTGGAGGGTTCGACGAAGCTTTGGTGATGATAGTAGGACTTCTCAAGGTCGGAGGCGATGGTGGGGGTGCGAATTCCGACAGTGTTGGTTTCTGAACTTGGTCAATATAGTTCGTTTTCGTTTCGAAGATACTGCTGTTGATCTGGGTCCTCGTTTAGGTTTGTAAGGGTTCGTGGGGTTTGTTGGGGTGGTCGTGAGGATCACCAGTGGTCGGCGATGCTGGTGTAGGTGCACGGCGTGCACGTCATGTCAGGGGGTGAAGTTGCTCGAAGTTAGGTTCGGGGAAGTAGGGTCGTAGCTCGGGTTGGACTCGGGGTGTCAAGCGAGTAATATATTTATACAGTAGGTTAAAATTCGATCGTGAAATAAAGTAGAGGAGGAGAAATTCTCGGGGAAGTATCGGGTAACTTGGGGTTTTACTCGAAGTATGGCTAGAGGTAATAAGGCTAGTGGCACGGTTGACTGTTTGTAACAGGTTTTGACAGAACATGTTGTTTTGTTTTTAAATTCTAAAATAAAATTTAAAACCCTGAATTTAAATGAAAGTAAATTTTTTAAATAAGATTTAAATCTAGTTTTAAATCTGATTTTAAGTTTAAATCTCATTTTAAAATAGATTCAAGTTGAATTTGAATCTAATTTGGAAATATATGAGTTTTTAAATTCAAAGTGACTTAAGAATATTAAAGTGTTTAAGAAGTTTAAAGTGTAAGTAAAGAATTTGAATTTAAATGGAGTTTGGAATGTAAAGGAGGATTTAAACAAAGTTAAATCAGAATTTTAAATTAAATTCAAATTGAATCTGAGTCTTAGGTTTCGGAAATAAGATAAAGTTTATAAATTTAAATATTGTAATTAAGTTTAAAAGTTGAAGTATACTTTAATGATTTGAAATTAAAAAAAATTAATTAGTCTAAAATCTTTACTTAGAAGATGTAATTCAGGATTAAATTACATGGCGTAATTTTTAAAGAATTAATATAATTAATTAAGGAATTAATTAATTAAGATTAGTGATTGCAATATGGTTTATTACTGTTTTAAGATTGATTCAGGTTGATAAATGAAAGTGATTAATTAAGAATTATAAATTATGGAAGTAATTAATTAAAGATTAATTACTGTAAAAAAAAAAGAAGTTAAGGATAATTACTTGTGTAATCAATTGAGAATTAAATACTTATTGAAATCAAAGAATAATTAGTTAAGGGTGATTAATTAAGGAGAATAATTAAAGGTGATTGATTAATTGGTTACAATTAATCAATATTAAGTAAATAGTAATCTAAGTAATTAAGAATTGTAGTTAATTTAATTGGTGATAAAATAAATTAACTTTTGGAAGTGATAAAATTTGGTTATAAATGATTGAATAATATTGCATGACTAATCGATATATCGTATATGTGATTTGGATGTTATGTGTTATGAGATGTTGAGATTTAACTGAGATGTTTTACTTTTCTATTGATGATGAGTTAATGTGAATGGCATTCTGAGTTGGGAATTTGAATTGTGTTCCACTTGAATATCTTAATAAGATGTACTGAATCCGAAGAGACCGGAGTCGGGTATTGGTTAATACCCGGAACCACTTTGATTTTTATAAATTGATGCGTGAAATCAATAGGGTGAATGGAATGATTAAAGGGAATTGGACCTTATAATCTAAGTTCTGGCACTTAGAAATTTCTTGTGAAATAAGAGATGTCTATAGCAACCTGAGAAGTTGTAATTTGATATAGGTACCCGGGATTATAAGTGTTGCATGCTTTTGTATTCTTGTTAAACGGGTTTACTCACGCTGGTTTCCAGCCTGACCCGGGTGTTACTTTGATGTAATGCTCGGGTCAGACCGAGTATTACAGATTTTCAGGTAAGGACGTTCTGGAGCTCAGGAGGCGGGCTGGATGGCTGGAACGTATGGAGTATTTTTTCACTGTGATATATTATTGTATATTTAGGACATGTTGTCTTAAACTGTCCAGTGTTGTGTATTGATTGTAACTCTGATGTATAAAAATGTAAATGTACTAATCAGTTTTCCTTTGTAAAACTATTATTTATGTGATATTATATTTTATCCGCTGCGAATGTGAGATTCTGAGTTTGAGTTTTCCTGTTTCTTCTTCTTTCTCTTTTCTTCTATTTCTAGCTATCTGGAAATTTCGGAATCGAAATTTACGGGTCGTTACATTTGGTATCAGAGCCGAAGGTTAAGCGAGAACCTTGGCTCTGTTGGGATCACTCATTAAGGATAGGGTAAGTGATACCCTAGGATGAGTTGAGTATATGAATATGAGAGAGCGTACTTGTTATTTCTTATATAAAGTTTTTTTTAAATGATTTCAAAAGTAAGTGAATCTTATATAAGAAATAGATTATCTGTTATATTAAGGAAATTGGTTGTAATATTAATTAAATTAAAAGTAATAGTAAGAATTAAATTAAGAAGTAATAGAATACAACCAAATTGAAGTTGGAATTAAATTAAAGACAAGATTGAAATGGATTCAAACTGAAATTAAATCTTGAAATTGGGAAAGGTTTCAGGATAAGGATAATCAATTAATTTATGTAATTAATTAAACTTTATTTAAGTAATGGATAATAATTGGAAATGATAAATAAAGAGGGAGTTACTTAATAAAGTAACTAGAGGCAAGTAATTTAAAAGACAATTACTAAATGAAGGTAATTAAGAAATAGGTTAATTACCGAATTCGATTAATTAATGACGTGATTAATATAAAGAAATTTGTTTGAATTAAAAACCAAAGGGTTTAAAATTTTAAAGTATAACTTGGTATGTAAAAGAAATTAATATATATATATGTAGATATACATAATATCAAAGTTGGTTTGAAATAAACTCTAAATATTGAGTTTTGAATTTGGAATAAGACGTGATATGCAAGTGATAAGTTTTGAACTTATAAATGGGAAAAATCATTAATGTGAGGTTTAGAATTTTGGAATTTGAAATGGAGAATTCAAGTTTGAGTGAGGTTAATCGGGATTGATTGAATTTAACTCGGAGGAAGTTAAATAAGTTTGAATGAACAATCTGATTTGGAAATTTCAAAATGAAATTGAGATTTAATTTGGAAAGTTAAAAGGTTAATCTAAATTGGGAGTTTGTGAGATCTCAAAATGGGTTTGAGATCTGGAAATTGTAAATTGATGGATGTTTTAAGATGAATTGAATGATATCATCCTATTGTTGTTAAAAATATTTAAGTTGTGAATTAGATTTGTTTAAATGAATAAGAAATGGAGTATGGTAATCAATTGTTGGGATAAAAAGGTAAATTGATTTAAAAGAATTAAATCAACATTTGAAGTATTAACTCGAATTTATATAATTCGAGATGGTTTAAAATTTGAAATTTCAACTTGAATTTGATTTGAATTGATTGAAATTGTGATTGAAGATGTATGAGTATAAGATTCAAATGGAAATTTAAATTGGATTAATTTGAATGATTCGAAATTGAAGTGGGTTCAATTTGAAGTTAGTCCAAATTAATTTGAATAATTAGGAATTGTAATTAAAATTGAGTAGTTTTAAATTCAAATGGAATTTGAATTGAATTTGGGAGGAAGTTAAGAATAATTCAACTTGATTTGGAAATAGAGTTTGAAATTGGGATTAATTCAAACTGGAGTTGAAATGAATTGAAATTTATTTGAATTAGTAGAATTTAAGATCAAGGTTGAATAAAATTAAATTTGGAAAGAACCGAGGTTAATTCAACTTGAATTTGGATTGAATCAATTTCAATGGAAATTGAAGTTATTTAAAATTGGAATTGGGTCAATTTAAATGAAAGTGGAAATTTAAATTGAATTGATGAGAATGGAGATTGGGAATTTAACAGTTTTGACTCTGGACTATTTTTAATATAAATTGTTTTAATATTAACCTATTTTCCAAGCTATTTATTATATATACAACTTTTCCTTTAAAAAGCCAAATTTTCTTATACTTGTTTTACAATTATTTTTGAAACTGTTTAACAATTTTCTAACTATTTTATAAATTAATTACTATTTTCAACTATTAATTACTATTTTATAGCTACTCTGCAATTATTTAAAATTTCTATGACTATTTAACTATTTTCCAATTATTTTACAATTACTGAACTTTTTTACATTTATTTTACAAAATAGAAATTATTTTCCAACTACTTATCTATTTTAAAATTTTCAAGCTATTTTCTAAACAAATTGGTCGGAGTTTAAACTGTTATTGGTTAAATACCCAATCGAGATAAGAATAGAGGTGATAATCCAAATGGATTGAAGTAATTCTGAGTAAGTGAATGAAAATCAAAGTGGACATGAATAGAAAGAGAATTAATTTGGCTAATAACCAATAAAGATAAATACGTAGGGTGTACGTATGTTATTCTATTCGCACAGTAATTTGATCCAGATTCGAGCACAGAATTTCGAGATAGTTATATCGATCTGAGTAGGATTTTTCACTCGATTTTTGATGGCGAACCTGGATAAGGATTGTTGATTGGTCCTAGATGTTCTCTATCATAGTTAGGCTATGCAAGGAGAATGACGGTTTCTGATCAAGAAACCAGATCTGAGTCCGCACTAGAAAGTCGAGTGGACGATACTAGTTCGGAAGTGAAATTGTGTGATCGAGTGAGCGATCAGATTGGTATAGCGTACGGATGATATGTGTACATCGTACGGATTTGAATGAAAATGACATTGAAAGGAGTAATCAAATTTGAATATTGATTTTGAGTAAACAAAGTTAAATATCTTTGTTATATAAGATAAAACTCCCCCTTGATGAATCTTTTGCCGCAAGAAATGGTTTTTGAAAATGTTTGAAGTATAAAAAGGAGTTTATACAAATTTGGAATGATCCAAAGTTTTGAAAGATTTTATATATCTGAATATATATATATAAAGGATCATATGAGGATTTTGGAAAAGGTTTTGGGAACCTATGGATTTGGAAAGGCTTTTGATTTTTGTGTAAAATCAATATTATATTTGGAAAGCCTAGTTGAGAATTATCGATTTTGGGATAATCGATTTTGTATGAAGGAGCTTTGAATGAGATCATACTAGGTGTATGATTTAAAGATACTATATATGTATAGTATAAAATGTATTGATGATGCTCTGGGGAAAAAGGCGCTCCCTTGGAATGGACTTCTCAGGAGTACCACCGGGTGGTGCTGCCTTGAGCCCCAAGGGGGGGTTCTAAAGTTGATCCTGTAAGGAGTCCGGACTAAACTAGTTCCTGAGGATTTTTGGGTAGCGAAAGTCGATGGCGCTGATGCCTACATGGGCATTTGGGTTATGCTGTGACGATAGTGTAACTCGATGTCGCTGCGATCTATTGTGGGGACCATAGCGAAAATCGTGTGGAGGATGAGTGTCAACGGTCTACACTTGATTTTGCCGGGAAGGCAACGCAACATCGGTAGACTGCGATCTATGGTCAAGTGGAGTGGAGAAGTTTCATTTTTGGCAGCGAAATTCGAGGGCGCCGATGCCTACAGTTATATGGGTTTTAGCTGTGATAGCTACGTAATCCCAGTTGTAGCTGCAATCTATAGCGGGTTCCATAGTGTAATCGTAGGGCACGGAGGCCTACAGTTATCTGTGGATTTTGTCGGGACGGCAACGTAATCATCGGGTTAACTGCGACCATGGATGGGGGTGATGATTTCCAGAGCAATCTCCCCAAAGATATATCCTCTATTTTCAAAAACTGTTTTCTATATTTTCAATAAAATTATTTTTCAAATATTTTCACTGGGTGTTGAAAACAAGTCTGCTAAGTATTTATAGATTTTCAGTCTTACGCCTGATCAACGTATGACCGAATTTCTATGAGAACGAGGATGAACTTATTGAGACATCGAGTGATAAAAGTATTTTTATAAAACTATTATTGTAATACTATATAGATTTTAAAAGTGTTTTAGAAATGATCAAAGATAAAAACCTGGTTTTAAATATTAAATAAATTCTGGTTTTGTTTCTTTTCGGGGACGAAAAGATTCTAAGGGGGGAGGAATGTGATAACCCGAATTCTGGAGTATTGATTAATTTATAATTAACTGGGTTAATTAATAAAAATACTAATTTTTACTGATTGTTAAGGATGATACAAATAAATCCAGAAATTAATATTCATATCTGGGAAATAATTATTTAATAATCTCCTAATAGGGTCATTTAAAATAGGCAAAACTTATTATCTTCAATAAATTTAATAATGTGTTTGTTTAAAATTAATATATGTTTGAGATGATCTTAAGTTGAAGTTTTAAATTGAATTTGAATTTGAATATTTGGATTTAAAATTTGAATTTAAAGAATAATTATTTTGAATAGTTTGGATATAAAAATATAAGAATAAAGTTTTCATTAGAATATAATTTGTTTTATATTATTTTCCTTAAAGAATTTATTTATGTAAATTATGAAAGTATTTTTTTTAAAATAGTAAACAAATACAAAGGTTTTATATCTACATTGATAAATGAATTAAATACACTATATATGATTTTACTTGAAATATGATTGATTTTATATTTAAATTTCTTTTAAAGGTTTTATTTTATAAATTTAAAAAAAATGTATTAATTAAGAAATGCACTAAATTAATTAGGAAAATTTATATGCTTTTTAACTCATTTTAAAAAATATATGATAATGAATTAATACAAGTGTTATGTTTTAAGTGCACTTGATAACATGTGTTAGATAGTTAAAGTGGTATAGGACAAGTGTCATGATTTATTTATTTCTTTTCTTGATTTTTAATAAAACATAAACTAGATTTTATAAACATACATCTTACCTTCCTTTCTCTTTTTCTCTTCTCATTTCTAAACCAAAGGAAATCTCAGATTAAAACTGAGAAATCTGTAACCCATTTCTAGAAGAAAAATAAAAATAAATCAACCCTGTAAATTATTTTTCCAATCAAAAGACCAAAGCATGTAACTCGTTTTCTAGGAAAAACCTGTCAACGTCTCAAAGAAAAATTCTAAACCTATAACAAATTTTCAAATGCAACCTGGATTTTCAAAGTTATC
Source organism: Allium cepa (assembly GCA_030765085.1). Classification (NCBI taxonomy): domain Eukaryota; kingdom Viridiplantae; phylum Streptophyta; class Magnoliopsida; order Asparagales; family Amaryllidaceae; genus Allium; species Allium cepa. The sequence continues at coordinate 184,783,512 of CM060940.1, forward strand.
AGCTGCAAGATTTTTTTTTTTTCAACATGCAAAGAAGAATTCAGCGAAAAATTATAGAAGCCTGGAAACAAATATGTTCCCTGTCTCTGTTCTTTGCAGGTGAGCAAACTTCTCTTTTATAAGACTTTAAACCTCCATATCACGATCTCTGAAATATGATATGAGATGTCTTTGAATGGTTGAGTAAATTTGGTTTGCATGGTTATGAATGCGTAGATATAAAGATATGTACGTCTGTATACATATATATATATATCTCTGTTTATAATAGTACAGGCTTTAGATTTTATTAGAAAAATCCTATCTTCTCATCCATTTGATTTTAGTCTAGAGTTTGTAAATGAAAATGGTTTCTAACAATGTGTTCTAAATCTTAAAAATAGTTTCAAATGTTTCTATGCAATGAATATTTTAAAATTTGGAGATTACAGTGATAAATAAAATTTTATTGGAAAACCAAGTATCAAGATTTTAAATTCCAGTTATATGCTTGGATTTGCACTTAAATAATATGAATTTTGATAATAATATCAAGTTTTTTTGATAAGAATTCGTTGAGAAATTGCGAGATGACCGAGAATGGTACTTTCATCAAAACCCGGTGGTCAATGGCGAATTGGACATCGCGATTAGGGGTGAAGCTTGCTGATGCATTGGTGGGTGCGTGAAAAATATGAATTGATTTTATTTCGCATCATAGTGTTTGGAAAAGGGCATTTTAGGGTTTAAGAACCCCAATTGGGTCGAGCTGTTCATCGTGCTCGTGTGGCAGCGTGGGATGATCGGAGTTGATCACAACCATGGGGATGGCTATTGGAGGGTTCGACGAAGTTTGGTGATGATGGTAGGACTTCTCAAGGCCAGAGGCGATGGTGGGGGTGCGAATTCCGACAGTGTTGGTTTCTGAACTTGGTCAATATGGTTCGTTTTCGTTTCGAAGATACTGCTGTTGATCTGGGTCCTCGTTTAGGTTTGTAGGGGTTCATGTGGTTTGTGGAGGTGGTCGTGAGGATCACCAGTGGTCGGCGATGCTGGTGTAGGTGCACGGCATGCACGTCATGTCAGGGGGTGAAGTTGCTCGAAGTTAGGTTCGGGGAAGTAGGGTCGTAGCTCGGGTTGGCCTCGGGGTGTCAAGCGAGTAATCTATTTATATAGTAGGTTAAAATTCGATCGTGAAATAAGTAGAGGAGGAGAAATTCTCGGGGAAGTATCGGGTAACTTGGGGTTTTACTCGAAGTATGGCTAGAGGTAATAAGGCTAGTGGCACGGTTGACTGTTTGTAACAGGTTTTGACAGAACATGTTGTTCTGTTTTTAAATTCTAAAATAAAATTTAAAACCCTGAATTTAAATGAAAGTAAAGTTTTTAAATGAGATTTAAATCTAGTTTTAAATCTGATTTTAAGTTTAAATCTAAGTTTAAAAATAGATTCAAGTTGAATTTGAATCTAATTTGGAAATAGATGAGTTTTTAAATTCAAAATGACTTAAGAATATTAAAGTGTTTAAGAAGTTTAAAGTGTAAGTAAAGAATTTGAATTTAAATGGAGTTTGGAATGTAAAGGAGGATTTAAACAAAGTTAAATCAGAATTTTAAATTAAATTCAAATTGAATCTGAGTCTTAGGTTACAGAAATAAGATAAAGTTTATAAATTTAAATATTGTAATTAAGTTTAAAAGTTGAAGTATACTTTAATGATTTGAAACTAAAAAAAATTAATTAGTTTAAAATCTTTACTTAGAAGATGTAATTCAGGATTAAATTACTCGGCGTAATTTTTAAAGAATTAATATAATTAATTAAGGAATTAATTAATTAAGATTAGTGATTGCAATATGGTTTATTACTGTTTTAAGATTGATTAAGGTTGATAAATGAAAGTGATTAATTAAGAATTATAAATTATGGAAGTAATTAATTAAAGATTAGTTACTGTAAAAAAAAAAGAAGTTAAGGATAATTACTTATGTAATCAATTGAGAATTAAATACTTATTGAAATCAAAGAATAATTAGTTAAGGGTGATTAATTAATGAGAATAATTAAAGGTGATTGAGTAATTGGTTACAATTAATCAATATTAAGTAAATAGTAATCTAAGTAATTAAGAATTGTAGTTAATTTAATTGGTGATAAAATAAATTAACTTTTAGAAGTGATAAAACTTGCTTATAATTGATGAATAATATTGCATGACTTAAATTAATTGATATATCGTATATGTGATTTGGATGTTATGTGTTATGAGATGTTGACATTTAACTGAGATGTTTTACTTTTCTATTGATGGTGAGTTAATGTGAATGGCATTCTGAGTTGGGAATTTGAATTGTGTTCCACTTGAATATCTGAATAAGATGAACTGAATCCGAAGAGACCAGAGTCGGGTATTGGTTAATACCCGGAACCACTTTGATTTTTATAAATTGATGCGTGAAATCACTAGGGTGAATGGAATGATTAAAGTGAATTGGACTTTATAATCTAAGTTCTGGCACTTAGAAATTTCTTGTGAAATAAGAGATGTCTATAGCAACCTGAGAAGTTGTAATTTGATATAAGTACCCGGGATTATAAGTGTTGCATGCTTTTGTATTCTTGTTAAACGAGTTTACTCACGCTGGTTTCCAACCTGACCCGGGTGTTACTTTGATGTAATGCTTGGGTCAGACCGAGTATTACAGATTTTCAGGTAAGGACGTTCTAGAGCTCAGGAGGCGAGCTGGATGGCTGGAACGTATGGAGTATTTTATCACTGTGATATATTATTGTATATTTAGAACACGTTGTCTTAAACTGTCCAGTGTTGTGTATTGATTGTAACTCAGATGTATAAAAATGTAAATGTAATGATCAGTTTTCCTTTGTAAAACTATTATTTATGTGATATTATATTTTATCCGCTGCGAATGTGAGATTCTGAGTTTGAGTTTTCCGATTTCTTCTTCTTTCTCTTTTCTTCTTTTTCTTAGCTATCTGGAAATTTCGGAATCGAAATTTTCGGGTCGTTACAAAAGATTTAGTTTTATAAATAAAAACTTGCTTAACATTTGTTTTAAATCTTTGATTATCTATACAATCATGTTATAATTGTTTTTAAACTTTTAAAACTTTTACTGTTAAATTTTACAGCCTCCCTGTGCCCAAACTAAAAACATGCTCGACGACCTCGAGCAAACACTCAAAAAACACGCGACAAGACCGAGCAACCCAAACCATATACCTGCTTCGAGCTCAACCCGCACGAACCCGAGATCATCTTCGAGTTCCCTCCCCTCTTCTCCCCAAAACCCAAAACCAAAACATGACTCCGTGCACGTTAACGTGCACATCGCCGATGAACGTTGGCGAATTCCATACCGACCACCCACAAGCGGTCAACTCCGGTAGCCTCACGACAGCGTGAAGCCACGATGAACACATCGGCAAAAACAGGAAAAAGTCCCCTACACGATCGAATAACGAGCACCTTAATCATCAATAAATTACCAAAGTAATTTTCTGATGATCTTCATCCTCCCATCATCCTTCACGCTGAACCGCATCGTCGATTACACCGTCGTTCGTCATCAATCGACCAAAATGCCCAAAACCAATAACCTGTGATTTCACCCCAAATATCAATCCAAAAATCATGATACATACCTTAAAAATCATTATTTCCCATTTGTATTCCAATTATAATATCAAAACTTAAATTTGAATTCAAAAGTTTTTGGCCCAAATTAAAGATTTACTGTAAATTTAATTTGAGCTAAACATACATTTGAAAAACCTATAACTATTTTTAGAAGGAAGATTACATGATTTCTAACAACCTTTGTTTACAAATCATAAGCTAGTTTGGATTTAAAATTGAATTATTGAATAATATAAAGAAGGCGAAGCCTGTTATTTTACAGAGCATAAGTTTAACTTCACAGGCAATCAACTTATTCACACTTCAAATCATGCATTCACTTTAAATCAAATATTCGGATAACATCAAGATATCCTTCTCAAAACAAGATGAAATTCAGGTTTTAAAACCTGCTTTTAAAATTCATTTACTCACCTTTGACAAGGAGCAGAGAACAGAAACTGTTTCCAGGTTTGAAATTTCACTTTCCCTTCTCAAATTTCCACTTGCATGCTGAATTTTTGATTAATTCTAGATTGCATGTTGATTAATTCTCTAAATTGTTTGATGTAGTTGCTTGCCTATGATTTTATTTGAAAATCTTGCATTTGAAATTTAAATATCTAGCTATCATCCTCTTGTTTCCAGATTACTTCATTTTTTTCCCAGATTTTCCTTCTTTTGATCTGTGTTTTCGTATTTTACAGCTTCATTCTATTTCAGGTATAACAGAGTTCCCTTTTGTTTCTTTTTTTTTCTTTTATTTGTTCTATATTAAGTTTGAGTTGAAGAAAAAATTTTCAGCTGAAAAATAAAACTCATCTTTTATTTACAATTAATTTTAAATTTAATTTTACAAGAGGAAGACATTTATCATGTTAATGCCTTAATGATCTAACACCGATGCAATATGATTCACAAGTTTCATTAGCGTACATTAATATACTTACATGTGGTTTTTAATGTTTTATAAATATTACTTCCTTTTTATTTTATAATTATTTAAGCTATGTATATGTAATTATGTAATATGGAAATGTGTATTTATCTTTTTAATAAATATTCATGAAAATTTAAATAACTTATATTTTGATTTATTTATATAACATATGTTTATAAACTTGAGAAATTGAGTTTAACTCTTATATACAAATATATATACACATTTCAAATAGAAAAACATTTTAACATTAAATTTGAAATTTTCTGTGTTGAATTTTAAAACACAAACCAAATCATAATATATATATTTATATATATTATAATTTGAATATAAAGTTTTTATTACATTTAAACATTTCCTATTTACAAGATATACTAATATATATATCATAAATAGAAAATATTTTGATTAGCTTTTGGAAAATAATTTCTTACAAATTTTAAGTTGCCAAAATAATTATTTCCAAATTATTAGTTTTCAAAAGAATTAAATTTGCCAATTCATTTTGTTAAGAAAAATGTTTATAGATATTAACAAATTATTATCATAAATCTTTAAAATAATTTTAACTTGTCAATTTATAATATAAAATGATCAAATCAATTTAATTATTATCAAAGATTATTAAATTGATATTTCTCAAAATCCTGGGTCGTCACATTAAACCCAATTTTCAATTATTTTTGTATTTTCACATATTAAATTATCGATTTAATTGTCCAATTAAATCCAATTATTCGAGATAAAATTATTCGATTATAAATTTCACTTATTGATATTTAAAATTAATTAAATATACAAATTTCAATTGAGAGAAATTCTGGGTCGTTACACTAACAATTATGATTTCTACACCTAAATTCAACATTTTATAATACAATTCTGGTTATATAACTCAAACTTAAAATTAGCATGATCGATTTTAACCAAATTTCAATTTTCACTGTCATTTTCAAAATTTTGAGATGAATTCTTAATAAGATTTCTATCATCATTTTTTTTAAAATTAATGTTATCATGTTGCAATAGTTTTCTTTTTAAACGTCGTAGCCTAACAACAAATCATTTGGAAGAAAGGAATTTGTTCTGTTGTTTGGAACATAAATCAGCACAGGGTCAAACTATATTTCTACAGACATATACATTCATATTTGTATGCACAGACATTCATAAATATATATACATGCATTCACATCATAAACATATAACTCATCACAAACATCTAAGCACTATCACAGTTTTAAGAACTGTTTTTACTTTTCAAATGTTTACTCACCTTTTAGAAAAATGGAGAACAAGCCTGGTTCTTTGATCTGTAAATTTTGATTTTGATCTGCTACTACGGTTTGCATTTGAATTCTTCTGAAGCTTCATTGTTGATTGAGTTGCTTGTGGCTTGATTCAGTTGAATGGGCTTGCAGATTTGATTTCCAGGTTCAGTTTCATTTTCTTTTGTTTTTTTTTAGTTTATGTTGGTTTACAGGTTTTAGTTAATAAGAGAACAAAGAAAGATTGATCTGAGAATGAAGAAAACATAATTCTTTTTTCTCCATCAATTGCCACTTGTTAACTTAACTCAACACTTGTTAATTAATGCCTTACTTACTACACATTTGTCATAACTTGTATTTTTATGCCTAAGCCCTTTTGACAAATTTATTTATAAATTATGTTTAAACCTTATCATTCTAAAATTTGTAAATTATTTTATCCCTTATTTTTTAAAAAGGTTTACATACATATAAATTCAATTTAAACTTAAGTAAAAATATCCCAACTAATTTTTTTTTCAAAAGATATATATATATATATATATATATCTATGTATGTATGTATGTATGTATGTATGTTAAAGTTTTTATTAATTCTTGTTTTAATATCATATTATTTGTTCATTTGAAAATATAAAGTTAATAAATCATATTACATTATTAAATAATTATTTATTCTTGAATTCTAAATCAAAATTCTATTTACAATCTCTATTGATACTTTATTTTCCTCTGGAGAATTTTAGTATTATAAAGTTTTGCATATATATACTTATAAAAATTCATTAATTTCCTAATTAAGGTTTATCATTTATAATTCCAATATTTATTACAAAATTCCAAATTCATTTATATACCTTCAGATATCTTTAATTATCTGAAATTTATTTATCTAACAAAATAATTTTGTTTAAAATCTATATATATTATTTTTTTGTTTGTAAATACCAATTTTACATTTTTTAAAATAATAAATAAAGGAGATTATCAAATAAATATCAGATTTATCTGTTCAACCTAAAAAAATCCGTAATTCTATTAATTAACCCAGTTATTAATCAACTTAACAGATACTCTAAAGTTTGGGTTACCACATCTGCGGTCTACTAGTCATCATGGCGTAATTCGCATGCTGAGATAGCTTACAGGTACGGATGTTTCTTGGGGGATCCAGGCATAACCATTGTGTATCTACGATCCATGGCTAGACAAATGTTTGGTTTGGTTGATTTGTTTGGATTGTACTTTCCATATCTGTTTTTAAAGGTTTTCCAGTATTTTCGATGGTGTTGAAACAAGTCTACTACGTACCTGAAGAATTCTAGCTTCGCGCCTGATCAACGCATGGCCAGAGTCTGTAGGAATGAAAGTAAACTTGTTAAGACATCGAGTTTTAAAAGTATTTTGATAAAGTATTATATAAAGGATATTTTGATCATTTATTTTACTTGTCTAAATAATTTAATAAATGTTTAAAAATTTTGTTTACTTCGAACTAACAAATTTGAATCTAATGACTATTCATCATATTATAAAATATTTAAAATGTTGTAGATGTTGTAAATAATTTTTTTTCAATTGAAACTTATATAGTTTTAAATATAATTCATCCTTTTCTTTCAACCTATTCTCCCTTCTAACTATTTGGCGCAGCGGATAAATCGAAACAAACTTCAATTGATGGAATGTAACAATCGGTGAGTTGATAATACTGCAAGGCCCAAATCCGTTGATCCAAAGATACCGGATTCTAGCTATCTTCGTCTCGTTGATCGCGCACGATGACGAGAAAGAAGATCTACGATTCTTCGCACGTTGATCTAGCGCACTAGATACCGTGAATCGGCTTCTACGATCGTTGAATCGAGTGCACTCGATTAACCGAAAGAGGAGATAGGAGATCACACTCAACTACCAATTTGTATGAAAGCACAAAGCTAACAAAAGAGAATTTTATTAAAAAAATCAACAACCTTACAAATGACACCATCGGCCTATTTATAGGCTTACAACTCACGCACCACTAGGTCGCATGCGACCTAACACAGTTCCCCGACCTAACAAACACCCACCGACCTAACTCAGAGCGGCCTACGACCTAAGTAAGGTCGTTAGCGACCTATCACAACATCATATATTCACATATATACAATACATCGACTTACAACACAGTACAAACAAAAGTATACGACCTACGACTTACAAAGGTCGTTAGCGACCTAACACACATATGTACAACACATAGTGACCTAAAGGAGCAGCTTCAGCGATTTTCTTGCGACCTATATGAGTTAGTTCGTTCGCGACCTAAAAGATGCGGCAACAAAGAATCACGCGACCTATCTTCCTTCACGCGACCTAATTTCAGCTCACTTTCAGCATAAGGTCGCTGGAGCGACTTACTGGACGTGTTAGGTCGTTCGCGACCCATATTTGCTTCCTTTTGTGTTATCTCGTTAGGTCGTTCCTCTCGACTTATCTTAGGTCGTGAACTTCCTCCTTCAGCGTACCCACTAGGTCGTAGACGACCTAAAATGCTTCTCTTAGGTCGTAGCTGACCTAAAACCGAGTCTTCCTCCTTACGACCTATAAAACCCGAACGACTCAGGCCTCTGTTAGGTCATTGCTTCTCCTCTCGTGAGCCGTTAGGTCGTGGCCGACCTTCATTAGGTCGTGAGCGACCTATAACTTGAGAATTTTCAGAGTTTTCAGATTGCACTGCATCATCCTCTCCGGGTTGACAAAAATTCGACCTCGAATTCTCAACATCTTCTTCCACCACAATTTCATTTCCACAATACGGAATTAAATGTTTGACATTGAAAACATCAGAAGTATGAACATCGTCTGGTAAATTCAATTGATAAGCATTTTCATTGATTTTCTTCAAAATTTCAATTGGACCAATTTTCCGCGCCTTTAATTTATTATACGTTCCAACCGGAAAACAATCTTTTGTCAACACTGCATAAACCAAATCACTTTCGTTAAATTCAACACTTCGTCGCTTCAAATCTGCAGATCGTTTATACTTCTCATTTGCCTTTTCCAATCGCTCCTGAACGATTTTATGACATTCAGTCAATCCATCAACAAAATCTACAGCCCGTTTAATCGTCCCCTTTGGTTGTGGTACTACCGCCAAATCCAACGGTCCCTTAGGCAAATTTGAATATACAATCTGAAATGGGCTATAACCTGTGCTTCTATTAACCGCATGATTATGAGCAAACTCTGCTTGGCATAACTTCATGTCCCAACTCTTCAGATTGTCTTTCACCAAACATCGTAACAAATTTTCCAACGATCTGTTAACTACTTCTGTCTGTTCATCTGTCTGCGGATGATAAGCGCTGCTAAAGTTTAACTTCGTTTCCACCATCTTCCACAAACTAAGCCAAAAATGACTCAAAAATCTGGTATCCCTGTCTGAAACGATAGAATCCGGCAACCCATGTAAGCGATAGACTTCCTTAAAGAACAACTGTGCAACCCGAACAGCATCCACCGTCTTCATACAAGCAATAAAATGTGTCATTTTAGAAAATCTATCCACCACAACAAAGATGGAATCATTTCCCCTCTGAGTCCTCGGCAAACCCAACACAAAGTCCATACTCACATCAACCCATGGTTTAGCCGGTACAGGCAACGGCATATACAACCCAGCATTGGTCGCGGTTCCTTTCGAAACTTGGCAAATATGACATCGCTCCACAAACCTTCCCACTTCTTTCCTCATCGACGGCCAAAAGTAAGACTGTGAAATCAATTGCAAAGTACGATCACGGCCCACATGCCCTTCCTCGTGTAACTCCTTGATAATTTTCAATCTCAAACTACAATCTGGAATACATAATTGATTCCCCTTGAACAAGAATCCATCAACCATCACAAATTCATCGGTATTTCCTTCCTTGACTTTCTCTACACATTTCACAAAGTAAGGATCTTCTTCAATCAGCTCTGGCAACATTTCAAACCCTGTCACCTCAACCTTCAATGTCGTTAATAAATGACTCCTCCTGCTTAATGCATCTGCTACACGATTCGTCACCCCTGACTTATGTTTCACGACAAAAGTAAACTGTTGTAAATAAGCAATCCATGATGCATGTCTCGCTGAAATCTTGTCTTGCCCCTGTAAATGCTTCAATGCCTCATGATCAGTGTACAGAACAAATTCTTTCTGAAATAGATAGTGCCTCCAGTGCTTAACAGCTTGTACCACAGCATAGAATTCAACGTCATATGTACTGTATCTCATCTTTGCTCCTGATAACTTTTCACTGAAATAAGCAACTGGCTTCCCATTCTGACTCAGAACTCCTCCAATACCGACCTTCGATGCATCTGTATGCAATTCAAACAATAACTGAAAATTCGGTAAAACAAGAATTGGTGCAGACGTCAACAATTCCTTGATCTTCTCAAAAGCAACCCCCGCTTCCTCTGACCATACAAACTGTTTCCCCTTCATGCAATCAGTAACTGGAGCCATCACGCTACTGAAGTGCGGAATGAATCTTCGGTAGAATGATGCTAGCCCATGAAAACTTCTCACCTCTGTAATCGTCCTCGGCTGTGGCCAATTCCTGACTGCTTCCACTTTATTCTGGTCAACTTGAATTCCTGCTTCCGAAACAATATACCCCAGAAATAAAACACTTCTTGCCATGAACACACATTTCTTCGTAGCAGCATAAAATTGTTCCTCGCGAAGAATGATCAACACTTCCCTCGAATGTAGAACATGCTCCTCCATACTCCTGCTATATATCAGAATATCATCGAAATAAACTACCATGAACCTCCCAATGAATGGTCTAAAGATTTGATTCATCACCCGCATGAATGTACTAGGTGCATTTGATAACCAAATGGCATAACCAACCATTCGTATAACCCCTCTCTCGTCTTGAACGCTGTCTTCCATTCGTCTCCAGGTCTAATCCGAATCTGGTGGTAACCACTTTTCAAATCAATCTTCGAAAAGATAGTTGCCCCACTCAACTGATCTAGCAAGTCATCCAACCTCGGCATGGGAAATCTATATCTCACGGTAATCTTGTTCAATGCTCGACTGTCAGTGCACATCCTCCACGTTCCATCCTTCTTGGGTACCAATAAAGCTGGTACAGCACATGGACTCAAACTCTCCTGCACTCGCCCTTGTTCAAGCAACTCTTCCACCTGCCTCCTCAACTCTTCATGTTCCTTCGGACTCATTCGATAATGTGGTCGATGTGGTAAAACTGCTCCCGGAACAAGATCAATTTGATGTTGAATGTCTCTAAGTGGCGGTAACTCCTTAGGCAACTCCTCTGGAAATACATCTTCAAACTCTTTCAAAACTGGCTTTGCTTCTTCTGGAATTTCAACCTCTTCTCTACTCTCTCGCCCAATCAACAAATAGACTTCAGGCTCATCTTCAACTTCCTTAACAAACTCCTTCAAAGTCAACAGAGTTTTCAATTCCTCAATCTCCTCCGGCTTGCTCTCCTTCTGTTGTTGCTTCTTGGGAACCAAAGTGATTTTAGTACCCTCGAACATGAAACTATAGCTATTGGCTCGACCATCGTGTTGTACTGCTCGATCAAACTGCCAAGGCCTGCCCAACAACAGATGACACACATCCATGTCCACTACATCGCACCAGATTTCATCTTTGTATTTCTTCCCAATAGAAAAATTCACGCAAGCTCTTCTCCCAACTTTCACTTCACCACCCTTCCTTAACCAAGCTAACTTGTATGGTTTAGGATGCTTCTCGGTTTTCAACTCCAATTTCCTCACTGCCTCTGTAGAGATAATATTATCGCAACTCCCAGCATCAATGACAAATTTACAAACTTTTCCAAGAATAGTGCAAGTAGATTGAAATATGTTATTCCTCAACCAACTATCTTCCTCCTCTTGTTTTGGCGTCAAACAAGACCTCCTCATCATCAGATTACAACCTTCGTCTCCCGACACTTCTTCTTCCTCCTCAACATAAGGTGAATTAGAACATTCAGCTTCTTCCTCCTCATCCTCAGCTTCAACTATCATAGCTCTCTTCTTCGGCTTTGGACAGTCATTGCTTTTATGACCCATCTCCTGGCAATTGTAACATTTGAACCCACTGCTAACCTTCGCCTTCTCACCCTCCTTCACAACTGGTTTGGCAACAGCTTTAGTAACATTAGAACTTCCACCGACACCCTTTGCTTGATTGTTAGAATTAGTAAACACACCACCTCCACGCCTTCCTTGCTTTTCCCAAGCTAACGCCTTTTGATGTGCCTCCGCTACAGATCTGGGATCGAACATATTAACCATATCCTGGATCTGCATTCTCAACCCTCCAACAAACCTAGCAGTCAGCTGTTCTTCTGTCTCCATTATATCGTTCCTGGCAATGAGTTGGTAAAATTCATCTGTATAGTCATTTACTGATTTTGTCCCCTGCCGTAGATTCTGCAATCTCTGGTACATAAGTGATTGATAGTTGTATGGTAAAAATGTAGCTCTCATCAATTTCTTCATCTTCTCCCAAGATTCTATCTTTGACTTCCCCATTCGTTCACGAGTAAGTTTAGTTTGCTGCCACCACGCCAAAGCTCTCCCCCTCAGCCTTGTAGCAACTAACTTCACCCTTCGATTCTCCGGAACCTCCTTGAAATCAAAGATTTCCTCTACATTAGATAACCAGTCTAAAAATTGTTCAGCAACCATCCCACCTTTAAATTCCGGAATCTCCATCTTCATTCCCGCTTCCCAACGTCGATCATCATCCACAACCCGATACTGACGTTGTCCTTGATCTTGATCTCGGAAATGAACACTCACTCTATCACCATCAAACTCCTCATCAAAGTCTGATGCACATCGTTGTCTTTCACGCCCTCCAACATCTCTACCACCACCACTTCTACATCCAACATCCCTTCTATCATGATCATCAACATTCCTCCTACTTCGATTGTCAACACTCCTATGCTCTTGACTTTCTCTCCTCTCCCGTTCTGAATGTAATGACACTCTACTACCCCCACGGATGGATTCAGGTGAATTTCTTCTTCTACTTTGATTCATATCAATCATAAGCTTCTCCAACCTACCAATGCCTTCATCAATCTTCTCATGCATACGTTGCTCCATTTGATCGGCTTCTTCTCTTCGATACAAAGCTTCAACGTTTTGATGACGGTTAGCTCTTCTAGGCGGCATGATTGAACAACAAAATCTTCAAGTCACGGCTTCACAAGCTTCCACACAACTTCACAAGGCTCGGCCTTAAACTTCTCTTGACTCGGCCTATACCACTACACAACTTAGCTCGGCTCAAGCTCAAGTACTTCAACACAAATCAAATTCAAACAAATCTCCACTCTAGATCCAAAATGGAATGGATCGGCTTCTTCAAACTCGTTGCAACTTCAAGATGAACACGATAAACTTCAAATACTTGGCTCCAAGAATCAACTTAGCTATGATTGGCTAAGTATGGCTCTGATACCAAAACTGGCGCAGCGGATAAATCGAAACAAACTTCAATTGATGGAATGTAGCAATCGGTGAGTTGAGAATACTGCAAGGCCCAAATCCGTTGATCCAAAGATACCGGATTCCAGCTATCTTCGTCTCGTTGATCGCGCACGATGCCGAGAAAGAAGATCTACGATTCTTCGCACGTTGATCTAGCGCACTAGATACCGTGAATCGGCTTCTACGATCGTTGAATCGAGCGCACTCGATTAACCGAAAGAGGAGATAGGAGATCACACTCAACTACCAATTTGTATGAAAGCACAAAGCTAACAAAAGAGAATTTTATTAAAAAAATCAACAACCTTACAAATGACACCATCGTCCTATTTATAGGCTTACAACTCACGCACCACTAGGTCGCATGCGACCTAACACAGTTCCCCGACCTAACAAACACCCACCGACCTAACTCAGAGCGGCCTACGACCTAAGTAAGGTCGTTAGCGACCTATCACAACATCATATATTCACATATATACAATACAGCGACTTACAACACAGTACAAACAAAAGTATACGATCTACGACTTACAAAGGTCGTTAGCGACCTAACACACATATGTACAACACATAGTGACCTAAAGGAGCGGCTTCAGCGATTTTCTTGCGACCTATATGAGTTAGGTCGTTCGCGACCTAAAAGATGCGGCAACAAAGAAACACGCGACCTATCTTCCTTCACGCGACCTAATTTCAGCTCACTTTCAACATAAGGTCGCTGGAGCGACTTACTGGACGTATTAGGTCGTTCGCGACCCATATTTGCTTCCTTTTGTGTTATCTCGTTAGGTCGTTCCTCTCGACTTATCTTAGGTCGTGAACTTCCTCCTTCAGCGTACCCACTAGGTCGTAGACGACCTAAAATGCTTCTCTTAGGTCGTAGCTGACCTAAAACCGAGTCTTCCTCCTTACGACCTATAAAACCCGAACGACTCAGGCCTCTGTTAGGTCGTTGCTTCTCCTCTCGTGAGCCGTTAGGTCATGGCCGACCTTCATTAGGTCGTGAGCGACCTATAACTTGAGAATTTTCAGAGTTTTCAGATTGCACTGCATCACTATTTCTACCTTCTTCTTCTTTGAGGGTCCTTTCTGTATTATGGAAATAGTTGGTTCTTTGGCTTATCGTTTGGATTTGCCCGAGAAGCTTTTTGGAGTGCATGATGTATTCCATATTTCACATATTCTCTAGTATCTTCATGACCCATCTCTTTTCATTCAGCCTTCTGCTCTTGATAGTTTGGAAATTTAGCCTAATCTGACAGTCAAGAGTAAGCCCCTTCGTATTGTCGACAGAGGTACGAAGCAGTTAAGAAGGAAATCTGTAGTCTGGTCAAAGTACTGTGGAGTACTAATGATCGAGATTGTACCTGGGAGACGGAGGAGAGCATTCGTGCTTCAAATCTGGAATTGTTTTTTTCAGGTACTATTTGCTTTTTCTATCTTGCTTTTCCTTATTTTCCTTGCTCATTCCTTTTCGAGGATAAAAAGATTTGAGTGGGGGGAGTGCAACAACCCTGAATTTTGTGATTTATTTTAATTGCTTATTTGATTATTTTATTTGATAACTTTATTATATTTATTAAAATGGATAAATAAAATTTATATTAAATATAAATTTTGATTTATATGTTAATTTTAATTCCAAACATGAATAAATTGTATATTTTCCAAAAAATGTGAATTTTGGTCAAAATGGTCAAACTTTGAATTTTAAGTTTAAAAATTAAATATTTGAATTTATGAATTTGATATTTTATTACGAAAATAAATTTAATTTCAAGAATACTGCTTTTCGTTTCGTTGAAATCCGATTTATATTGTGAAAGTTATGCTTTTTACAACATTGTATGTAAATTGATTTATTTAATAAAATTGTTTGTTTTAATTTATATAAATAATATTTTTATTTGTCATATAACGTTTTAATATGTGTTATATGACATGTTAAGTATATATTTTACCTTAAAACATTTTTAAAGTGATGTTATAATTTTTTCAAAACTTATTGTATTTATTTTCAATTTTTATAACCTAGTTTCTATTTTTAATCTATTTTCTTAATTTAATTATATTTATTTAAGATTTATTTATATATTGTTATTAATTCATTATATTTTTTAGTTTTTATTTTATTTATATGCATTTTCATATGTATTTTAAATTTCAAAAAGAATTTGGAAATATGATGGGTTTTGGACCGTTAGTATGCATTGTCTTTTCATATTCATTTTTCCTTTTCACTCCAACCACCACATCCATTCATTTGCTGACCACATCACCTTCCTTCAGCCGACTTTCCTTCATATTTTTCATGCACAAAAAGTTTCTCACTCAAAAAATTTCAGCCTCTATCTCCTGAAGAAAGTAAATATTTTCACTTTGTTTTTCACTTTTCTTCTTTGTTTTCTTATTCTACTTGCACTTGCTTCGCCTATTTAGCTCGGCCCTTGCTCGTCCATCACCAAAGACGCCTCCACCACCACCACAACTAGCCGCCACCTCCTTCAGCCCACTGCCCCAACATGGTCGTGCATCACCTTGTTGCCAAACTCCACCAAGTATTGCCTTATGCCTTGAAAACTTCATAGCCGAGCTACCTATTTGCTACTCCACTACACTACATCACCTTGGCTGACCTTTGCTCCACTTTCTCCAGCCATACCTGAACCTAAAACCTTTGAAACATCACCTACAGTCCCTACCAGTCCTAGCCGTGCTTGCTCATGCTTGTGGCCGAACCATTGTTGCATTGGAAATCCACTTTTGTTGCCTTGTTTTGTATTGTGCATGCCTATATCCTTGTACACTTTCATATCCATGTATGGCCGACCAATTGAACCCAAAACCTGATCCAAATTTTTACCTTGCCATGTAATTCTAACCTATGGCCGAGCATAAGGTAGTTGAATGCCAATGCAAGAGTGTTGGTTATAAGTTGTGCATGTATTTCTAGCTTGTTTAATAATATTTTGATTTGAAATTCATGTTGTATATCTTGTTTTGTCTGCTATGTGACAAGACAAATAACTTTGGGTCTCCCACATTCGAATCATAGTCATGCTTTCGTAACTTTGTGGATCTCTGTTTTGTGTATTTGGTTATTATCTCCAATTTGTAGAGGTGAGTTATTCCGACCAGACAATTTGTACTTATATAACCAGTAAACTGATCGCAGTTGAATATGTAAACCATATTATCATGTTATAACTGCCTATGCTACGATCCTATATTGTTCACCCCCGCTTATACACCTTCTATATCATCTGTTACTATTATTTAATACTATTCTGTTTATTTATATCAGTTTATCACACTGCAAGTTCCCTGTAGATTAGAATCACTATGGGTTGAAATGATACATACCCGAACGTACTTTAGAATAGGGAAAAATCATTATGGGCTGAAATGATAGGCCTAAGCGATTTTTATTTATTTTCATTTACTTGGGATTGTGGGTATGAAATGATAGAACCCAGATTTTTCCTTTGTAAATTACGGATTGAAATGATATATTATCCGTATCATTGGACTTAGGTTAGAAAATTTTATACAGACTATGGTTAAAATAAGTTTTTCTAAAAATTTTAAAATATTACAAAAATGGAAACATTATGATATTTTTATTTAAATTTTATAAAAAATGATTTTTATGAAATATTAATAATTTACTACAAGTTAAATAATTGAAATAAAAAAATGGTAGAGTAGAATTTGAAATATAAGTAAAATTTGGAATTTATGATTTTGTTTATAAATGTAGTTTGAATTAAGTAAGAAAATATGATAATTTGATTTCAACTTGAATTCAAAATGATTCTATAAAGTGTTATTGATTTTTCTATAAATTAAAAATAGTTAGATAAATAATGTTTAAAACTGAAATTTGAAATATAACTTAACTTGGAAAATGTGAAACGTGTTTTAAAATAAAGTTAAGTTAAGAAAAATAAAAGGGAATTTAAATTTAATTTATGAAATGGTAAATTATATTTAAAATGTAAAGTAAATGAAAAGTCATAAAATTTTACATTTATTTTTGAATTATTAAACATTTGATAATTATTTGTGAAAATTTCACTTTGTAAAATCGTAAATTAAAGGGTATTTAAATGATTGTTTTTAAAGTGAGAAAATATGATTTTTATAAGTTGAAATGGATTTAAATAAATTTTAATTATTTGTGAAATTGTAGTGAAAGTTAGGAATTTAAATTGACAGCATTCCTGAAAAGCTATCATTTCTAAAGTGAAAGATAGTACATAATTTTGTACATGCTGTAATTGGTATAAATGAACTAAATGGCTAAAATAAACTAAGGGCTAGTACAACACTTTGTGAGTGCTGTTGTTGCTGAATTTAACTAAGGTTTTACTTGAAATCTAAAACCTATTACAGCATTTTAAATGTTGTCTTATGCTAATTGAATTGTTTTTAAACAACTTTCCATAGCATTTTCTAAGTACTGCGAAAGTTGAATTTTCACTGTTTTGATAAATTTAAGTGAATAAATGAATTCTGAAAATGGTAAAATTTTGAGAATTGAATATTTTATTATTAAATATAATAACTTCATTTAAAATGATTTATATGGAATATTCTGATTTGAAATATAATCCATTTTGAAATGTGATTTGAAATGGTATTTAAATTAAATAAAATGAATGTGGTTTGGGAAAAATATGATATTTTGAAATGGATTTTAAAATGATATTGAATTTTGAAATGATATTTGATTTCAAAGTATAAATTACCATTTAGGAATTTTAACAATGGGATGTATTTAATTTATGGTTTTACTGACCCTTAGAGGATGGGCGATCACAAGCATCCTTTAAGTTATGGTGCATTATTACTACAGTTCACTTGAGTTGGTTATATAAGTATGTATGTCCTGACTCGAGTGTTTTGTGTTTAACTTTACACTCGGGTCAGCCTGAGTATTTACAGCTTAGCTTTGGATTTCTTTTCTGGAGCTAGGAATCGCTGGAGATTCTACTTGTCTAGTTATCTATTCTCTTTCAGTTTCAGTTGTTCTATTTCAGCTCTGGTATTTATAAACTTTTATGTATTTGGAATTTCTATTGCATATGTTTTTCAGACTAATATTATGTATTTTGTTTTGAGATATTGTTTTAGTAGTTTCATGAACTACTATGGTATTTTAATTTCCGCTGCGAGTTATTCTGATATTTTCGTGTCTGTGATTCTGTGATTGTATTTCATTTGCTCAAAATTTAATTACAATGCTGTATTCTGAGCAATTCAAGTCCGGCATGTATGAATGCGAATGGCTGAAAATATCAGGTTGTTACAGTTGGTATCAGAGCTTTGGTTTTTAGGCAAACCATAGCCTGCGGAGCAAAAACTCATTAGAGATAGGGTAGAAATACTCTAGAATGAGTGAAATCAATCTCAAAATCATTTCCTTGTGAGAGAACGTATTTTCGAAATATAAAATGATTTCCAAATGATTTTAAAGGATTTTAAAAAATTATATTGGTATCTAAATTTTCTTATTTTGAAATCAAGATTTTCTAAATTTCATTTCTTTGGTATCCGCCTTGTTAGAAATATCTTGGTTAGGATTCTTATTGATTAGGATTCCTTGAACTTTGAAATGCTCTCACTAGATCTGAAGTCCAGTCTTGTCTTTCCTATATTTATCCTTTTGATTTTGGGCATTCCATAACTCCACTTTGAAATGACCTCTATAAAGATCGGTGATTCTGCAAATCTTTGAATTATTTGTAAAGGGGTGAAACTCCTTTACAATTGGCATTGATTCACCGGAGATTTTTCTATCCTCGGTTTACGATGCTATCTACCTTCTGCTATACCTGAATTATATCTCTGGCATTCAAATGTCGATTTTCCTTAGATTTCCGAACTGATTAGATTCCTTAAGTCACGGTTGACCCGGTTAAGGTCGCCCACGATTTATAAAGGCTTATCCATCTTCAACTTGGCAATAAAATTATCTCATCTTCATTCGAACTTATCTTCGAACCAAAATTCTATTTGGTTAGAGTTCCTCTAAACTTGAATCTCTGTTGTTTGAAATCCATCCTTGAATAATCCCTTGAAAATTTGGGTTTGATTTTGAATTTGTGCATACATGGAAATTATTATTTTGATAAGGATGACCTCATTTTATATATAAAAGTGAAATGTTTTCGATATGGATTATATATTTTTCTTTCTTTGAAAATTTGAAGCTTTGAAAGGATTTGAAATTTAGAAAATTTTATAAGAATTTGACTTATATAAAATGATTTATAACCGAAGGGTTTTGAATTTGAATTTCGAGGAATCGAATTTCGATGTTTTCAAATCGGTTTTAAGATTTCAGAATTTATATATAATAATAATATGGTTTTAAGATATTTTCGAAATAGGAAATGTTTCATTGTATTCGAACAAATTCTAATGATTTTGAAGAGATTTCAAAGAAGTTATCAAGAAAATAAAAGTCCAAAACTCACTTATGTCGTGGAAAATAATTTCGGGGATGAATGCATGCATCATCGACTGTGTAGTTAAAGCACTCACCATATTCAAAGCGGTGGAGGTGCAAAAAGTCATAGCGGGTATACAGCGAGGATATAGCGGGATATAGCAGATAGCTCTAAAGTAACATATAAAACTTGTACTTAATGTTTTTAAAAATATATAAAAGGTAATTAAATGAAAAATTATCATCCAAATTGAATTATAAGTAGTAGATAAATAATTTTTAATAAAAACATATGCGAATATACTTTAAATAAACGTAAAACTGTTATATAACATAATTAAATTTAATAGAATATTAGAGTATGTTAATTTCTAAAAATATGTTAAAAATTAAATCAAATAAATTAGTTTCATAATTTTTAAAGTATAAATCCAATTTTTCATTTCATTTTATTAAAGAAGATATATCAAAAAAGTGGAATATAGCGGGAATAACGGGATATAGCAGAAATGGTGGGGCTTAAAGCAGAAAGGCAATATTTTGGGGCTATATGGATAAATCATAGCGGCAGAAATCCGCTATGAGATATAATGAGGTTATAGCGGGGTTATAACTACATAGATCATCGATTTGATTTTCGAGTTTCTGAGTGGGGCAGAGACCACTCTAGTTGCTTTGCTATGCGAGTGATTTTGTGAAACCAAATTTTTATTTTAGATTTGAAAGATGTTCGAAAGATATATATATATATATATATATACACACATACACATATATATTTGAAATAATTTAAAGTAAGCCGGTGTCCAGTCCTTGAGTTTCAGATTGTTTTACTATAACCTTATCTATTGGAATTGATTTACTGATTTGTTGGCGATTTCCAACTTTTGGATTTAAAAATATGATTTCTTTGACAATTAAAGTTCGGACACTTCCAAATCAAGGTTTAATTTTCGCAGCTAAGTAATCCTAGAAAAATATAAATTAAACGATTAGGTAAATTTGTTTGAAACTGTTTTGTTAAGTAAATGAATAAGACTATTTTGAATTATACTGATATGGAATTTAGTTTTGGAATGTTTTTAACAAAATTTAGTTTTAAATAGTTTGAAAAGGTAAATTGATCTTTTGAATAGAAATAAATAGTTAAAGGTTTAATTTTTAAAGCTATGTAATTTTCAAAAGGTAATTTGGATTTTCCATATATGGAAATAAATAGTTTAATGGTTTTAAAGGGATAGTTATAAACTTGGAAATCATTTTGGGTATAATTGATTTTTGAGAAAATATTTGGTTTTGAAAATAGATTGGATAATTATACCCAGCATTTATATGATCGTTTTGGAAATGAATTTTTTCGACATAAATTTTTTTGATTTTGAAACCAAGATCATTTCCTAAACCTTTTGTTTTGAGAAACTTTGAAACTGGATATATGTAATTTGGAAGAAATGATTTGGCAAAATCATATATGATTTTGAAACTGAAGCGTTATTGAAAGGAATTGAAATTGAGAACCTTGTTTTATTAAATATTTGATTTTGGAGTTATCGAACTTATATAAAATGGATTTGTATAAGTATGAAGTTGATTTGAAAACTGTTGATTAGGAAAAGGTACTCAATTTATAAAGTGAAATCTTATATAATCGAAGTCTATATAAGTATGATTTGATAAAATATCGATTTAGAAAGTATTTGATTTGAAAATGGAATCTTACATATGATGGAAGTTTTATACGTATGATATTTGAAAGTGATTTTAATGGTACTATATGATACATATTTTCGAAGTAAAGATATGGAAAGTGCCTTCTGCTTGATATACACTTTGTGGCCACACTGTGGATTCATTCTATCGATATTATTCTCTCTGATTTAGGTTTTTCGGATATGATACTTGAGTGTCCATCGAATTCCATAGCGGTCTCCGTGGTCTTATGATTGTGACTGCGTAGCGTAATTCGCCTGGCTGAGATGGCCTGAGGGTACGGATGTTTCCTGGGGGATCCAGGCGTAACCATTGTGTATCCTACGATCTATATAGGTCGTATTTGTAGCGTAATCTGTTGGCTGAGATAAGTTAAGTGTACGGATGTTTCCTGGGGGATCCAGGCGTAACCATTGTGTATCTGCGGCTTACTAGTCATCATGGCGTAATTCACATGCTGAGATAGCTTACAGGTATGGATGTTTCCTGGGGGATCCAGGCGTAACCATTGTGTATCTGCTATACATGGCTAGAGAAATGTTTGGTTTGGTTGATTTATTTGAATTGTACTTTCCATATATGTTTTTAAAGGTTTTTCTGTATTTTCGCTGGGTGTTGAAACAAGTCTACTAAGTACCTGGAGAATTCTAGCTTTGCGCCTGATCAACGAATGGCCAAAGTCTGCAGGAACGAAAGTAAACTTGTTAAGACATCGAGTTATAAAAGTATTTTGATAAAGTGTTATATAAAGGATATTTTGATCATTTATTTTACTTGTCTAAATAATTTAAAAAATGTTTTAAATATTGTTTACTTCGAACTAACGAATTTGAATCAAATGACTATTCATCGTATTAAAAAATATTTAAAATGTTGTAAATAAAAATTTTGAACTGAAACTTATATAGTTTTGAATATGGTTCATCCTTTTCTTTCAACCTATTCTCCCTTCTAGCTATTTCTACCTTCTTAGGGTCCTTTCTGTATTATGGAAAGAGTTGGTTCTTTGGCTTATCGTTTGGATTTGCCCGAGAAGCATTCTAGAGTGCATGATGTATTCCACGTTTCACATCTTCTATGGTATCTTCATGACCAATCTCTTTTTGTTCAACCTTATGCTCTTGATAGTTTGGATATTTAGCCCAATCCGACTGTCAAGAGTAAGCCATTTCGTATTATCGACAGAGGTACGAAGCAGCTAAGAAGGAAATCTGTAGTCTGGTCAAATACTGTGGAGTACAAATGATCGAGATTGTACCTGGGAGACGGAGGAGAGCATTCGTGCTTCGAATCCAGAATTGTTTTTTCAGGTACTATTTGCTTTTTCTATCTTGCTTTTCCTTATTTTCCATGCTCATTCCTTTTCGAGGACGAAAAGATTTGAGTGGGGGAGAGTGTAGTAACCCTAAATTTTGTGATTTATTTAATTGTTTATTTTGATTATTTTATTTGAAAACTTTATTATATTTATTAAAATGGATAAATTTTTGTTATATAAAATATAAATTTTGACTTATATGTGAATTTTAATTCCATACATGAATAAATTGTATATTTTCCAAAAATGTGAATTTTGGTCAAAATCGTCAAACTTTGACTTTTAAGTTTAGAATTTAAAATTTTGAACTTTTGAATTTTATCTTTTATTATGAAAAAAAATTAATTTCAAGAATACTGCTTTTCGTTTCGTTGAAATCAGATTTATATTGTGAAAGTTTTGCTTTTTACAATGTTGTATGTAAATTGATTTACTTAATAAAATTGTTTGTTTTAATTTATATAAATAATATTTTTATTTTTCATACCATGTTCTAATACGTGTTATATGACATGGTAGGTATATGTTTTATCTTAAAACATTTTTAAAGTGATGTTATAATTTTTTTCAAAACTTATTGTATTTATTTTCAATTTTTATAACCAAGTTTCTATTTTTAAGCTATTTTCTTAATTTAATTATATTTATTTAAAATTTATTTGTCTATTTTTGTTCATTCGTTATATTTTTGTGTTTTTATTTTATCTATATGCATTTTCATATGTATTTTAAATTGCAAAAAGAATTTGGAAATATGAAGGGTTTTGGACCTTTAATATGCATTGTCTTTTCGTATTCATTTTTGCCTTTTCACTCCAATCACCACATCCATTCATTTTCTGAGCATATCACCTTCCTTCAGCCAACTTTCCCTCATATTTTTCATGTACAAAAAATTTCTCTCTCAAAAAGTTTCGGTTTCCATCTCTTGAAAAAACTTGGATAAATACTTTGAATTTGTTTTTCACTTTTCTTCTTTGTTTTCTTATTCTACTTGCACTTGCTTCACTTATATAGTTCGGCCCTTGCTCCTCCATCACCATAGCCGCCTCCACCACTACCATAACCAGCTGTCACCTCCTCCAGCCCACTGCCCCACCATGGTCGTGCATCACCTTGTTGCCAACTCCACCAAATATAGCCTTATGCCTTGAAAACTTCATAGTCGAGCCACCTATTTGCTACTCCACTCCACTACATCACCTTGGCCGACCTTTGCACCACTTTCTCCAGCTATACCTAAACCTAAAACCTCTGCCACATCACCTCCAGTCCCTACCAGGCCTGGCCGTGCTTGCTCATGCTTGTGGCCGAACCATTGTTGCATTGGAAATCCACTTTTGTTGCCTTGTTTTGTATTGTGCATGCCTATATCCTTGTACACTTTCATATCCATGTACGGCCGACCTATTGAACCCAAAACCTGATCCAAATTTGTACATTGTCGTGTAATTCTAACCTATGGCCGAGCATAAGGTAGTTAAATGCAAGTGCGAGAGTTTTGGTTATGAGTTGTACATGTATTTCTAGCTTGTTTAATATTTTGGTTCGAAATTCTTGTTGTATATCTTGTTTTGTTTGCTATGTGACAAGACAAATAAATTTGGCTCTCCCACACTAGAATTATAGTCGTGCTTTCGTGCCTTTGTGGATCTCTGTTTTGTGTATTTGGTTGTTATCTCCAGCTTGTAGAGGTGAGTAATTCTCACCAGACAATTTATACTTATATAACTAGTAAACTGATCGCAATTAAATCTGTAAACCGTGTCATCGTGTAATGTTCAACCCTGCTTATACAACTATTATATCATCTTTTAATGTTATATAATGCCATTCTTTTTGTATTTATCAGTTTATCACACTGCAATTTCCCTGTAGATTAGAATACTATGGGTTGAAATGATACATACCCGAATTGACTTTAGAATAAGAAAAAATCATTATGGGCTGATATGATAGGCTGAGCGATTTTTAATTATTTTCATTTACTTGGTATTGCGGGTTTGATATGATAGAACCCGGATTTTTCCTTTGTAAATTATGGATTGAAATGATATATTATCTGTATCATTGGACTTAGGTTAGAAAATTTTATGTAGACTGTGATTAAAATATATTTTTCTAAAATTTTTAAAATATTATAAAAATGGAAATGTTATGATATTTTGGTTTAAATTTAATTTAAAAATGATTTTTATAAAATACTTATGATTTTCTATAAGTTAAATAAGTGAAATAAATAAATAGTAGACTAGAATTTGAAATATAAGTAAATTTTGGAATTTATGATTTTGTTTATAAATGTAGTTTGAATTAAGTAAGAAATTTGATAATTTGATTTTAATTTGAATTCAAAATGATTTTATAAAGTGTTATTTATTTTTCTATAAATTAAAAATTGTTAAATAAATAAATGTTTAAAATTGAAATTGAAATTTGAAATATAACTTAACTTGGAAAATGTGAAATCTGTTTCAAAATAAAGTTAAGTTAAGAAAAATAAATAGGGATTTTAAATTTAATTTATGAAATGGTAAATTAAATTTAAAATGTAAAGTAAATGAAATGTTATAAAATTTTACATTTATTTTTGAATTATTAAAGATTTGATAATTATTTGTGAAAATTTCACTTTGTAAAATCGTAAATTAAAGGGTATTTAAATGATTGTTTTTAAAGTGAGAAAATACGATTTTTATAAGTTAAAATGGATTTAAATAAATTTTAATTGTTTGTGAAATTGTAGTGAAAGTTAGGAATTTAAATTGACAGCATTCCTGAAATGCTATCATTTCTAAAGTTAAAGATATTATAGCATTTTGTAAATGCTGTAATTGATATAAATGAACTAAATGGCTAAAATGAACTAAGGGCTATTACAGCACTTTGTAAGTGCTGTAGTTGCTGAATTTAGCTAAGGTTTTACTTGAAATCTAAAACCTATTACAGCATTTTAATTGCTGTCTTATGCTAATTGAATTGTTTTCAAACATAACTTTCCGTAGCATTTTGTAAGTGCTGCAAAAGTTGAATTTTCACTGTTTTAATAAATTTAAGTGAATAAATGAACTCTGAAAATGGTAAAATTTTGAGAATTGAATATTTGGTTATTAAATATAATAACTTTATTTTAAATGATTTAAATGGAATATTTTGATTTGAAATATAAACCATTTTGAAACATGATTTGAAATGGTATTTAAATTAAATAAAATGAATATGGTTTTGGAAAATATAATGTTTTGATATTTTGAAATGGATTTTGAATAATATTGAATTTTGAAATGATATTTGATTTCAAAGTATAAATTACCATTTTGGAATTATAACCATGGGATATATTTAATTTATGGTTTAACTGACCCTTAGAGGATGGGCGATCCCAAGCATCCTTTAAGTTATGGTGCATTATTACTAGTTCACTTGAGTTGGTTTACATTATATAAGTATGTATGTCCTGACTCAAATGTTTTGTGTTTTACTTTACGCTCAAGTCAGCCTGAGTATTTACAACTTAGTTTTGGATTTCTTTACTGGAGCTAGGAATAGCTGGAGATTCTGCTTGTCTAGTTATCTATTCGCTTTCAGTTTCAGTCAGCTCTGATATTTTAAACTTCTATGTATTTGGAATTTCTATTGTATATGTAACAATCCTGATTTTGAAGATTACCTGTAAATATTAAATTATAACGGTAGTTATGATTTAATATTATGAACTAAAACAAGATTTGGAGATTTTAAATTGCTTATTTGGAATAAACAATGGTTTTTTGGGAAATAAAATGTGAAAATAAAGTTTAAAAGCTTTATTTTGTTTGTTTGGGTCAATAACGAGTGGAAAATAATTTTTATTTAGAGAAATTGCAATAATTTTATTAATTATTGCCAATTACTTCTTTTAATAATTTTTAATGGAAGTATTTGATTTTTAAAGGTTTTCTTATTGAAATAAAAAGTGGAAATTGGGTTAAAAATAAGTTTTGGCTATAAATAATGTTTTGAAATGGTTTGAAGTATTTTTCTAAGTGATAAAGTAAATTTTTGTGGAATTCTAGGAGTTAAAAACATGGTTTTATTCATTTATTTGAGTAAATAGTGCATTTTTGTTAAATAAAGGAATTTAATAACAAAAAATATTTAAAAAAATTAATCTTATTTTATGATAGATTTTTATTTTTATTTTGTATGTATACAAGTTTCCATATTTTTCTTATGTGTAAATATGGGTTCTCTAATTAATTGTTGAATTCCTCTTGCATGTCCTTTTCTTTTGTTCTACAGGTTCTTAGAGACTTCAATCTAGCAAAAATCTTCCAACTTGCAACATAAATCCAAGTTTTTCCATTGTAACAGCAAGGTGAGTTGAAATACTCACATAATCTAGCTGAGCCAAGCTCAAAAAATTGCAAAAGCAAGCAAAAATTTAGTTTTTTGGGTAAATTTTTGCTGTTATTTTTTGTTTGAAATCTTTTCCATATTGCCTCTTTGAATGCCTATAACTTTTGATTCCGCAACGAAATGCTGCCAGATTTCTTGCATTTGGTAGCCTGCATGTTGAACTTCATTTCTGCAAATTTTGGAAGAAAAATATTATGATTTGAGTGTTCATACTGTTGTTGGAAAATCAACAAAACACAAATTTTCTCCCCGTAGAAACTGTGTTTTGTTGCTGCAAACATGGCCTAAGTCCATGTTTGCGATGGCATAACATTTTCGTTTCTAATTGAAGTTACGTGATTCTTTTTTTTTTGAAAGATGGTGTCTTCTACTATAATGATACCAAATTTGAGGTTATTTATATTTAGATATCTTATAGAAATATGCTGCTAAACATTGACCTGGACCATGTTTTTGCCCAGAATTTTACAGTGAAAACACTGTTTGGGCCCATCTTTCAGACATCATTACTTTCTCCTGTTGTATCCAAATTACATGATTCTTTTTTTGTTTGAGAGATGAAGTTTTCTACTACGTGGAAACCAATTTTGAGCTCAATCCGATGTAAATTGATCCTCTATTTCATGCATGAAAATTGAGCCCAGAGTGGATTTTAAGCCTGGGCACATCCTTGTTGAACTATTACAACCATGGTCTGAGTCCATGTTTGTGACAGCATAACTTTTCCATTTTCTTTTGGAATTCATTGATTCATTTTTTTGTCAATGAAAAAGTTTTCTACTTTATGCACACTAATTTTCATATGAATCAAAGATCGTTCGACCATCTGTTTTATGTCTGAAAGTTGAACCCAGAGAAAATTTTAGACCTGGGTACTATTTTGGCCAAGTGTTTTCATGTCCTTATTCCGTCCGATTTTTGACATTTACTTTTGTTTTTGTGATATTTTCAAAGTATTTGAGGGCTATGATGCCTATCAATAAGTTAGCTCAGTTTTGATGAGTTCAAAATTCAAATTTTGAATTATTTGAATTTAATTTGAATTTAAATTTGAATTTAAATTTGAATTTCAGTATAAGTGGAATTTTTCTTGTTTTTGGTCATTTTCGAGCACGGTTTTCTCCAATTCTTTTTGAAATGATTTTTAAAATTTAGAGGATTTAAAAATAATTATTATATAATATTTTAAAGTATTTTCAAGTATAAAACCTATTTGTTCCTTATAATATGGGAAATTTTCAAATATGGTTTCCAAATGGTTTTCGAAATCGATTTTAAAAGCTTATTTTCAAGTTAAATTATTTTTCTATAAAAATTACACGTTTTTGCACTGTCGAGCGAATGAGAAGGAGAGTTAAACGTTTGGGTACAACACGTAGTATGGAATACGTGCATTTATCCTTTCGGTTAATTCCTAACTTGTCTGTTTGATCGTTTTGGCCTACGAGTCTAGTTTACCGATGATATGAGGTGAACCTTTTACTGCTTTGAGTGTGAAATTTACTAGCGGTTAGAAAACCATTTAGTGCGAACGGGTGGTATAGGACACACGTTAACACTTTTCGGGTTCCTTTCCGAGAGTTTGTGACACATTTTCCTGTTGGTGTTCCAGTATTGGACCTTCGAGTCATTTGCCATTGTGGCGTATTTGTCTTCGGACGTTTGCCATTGCGGCGTATTTGTCTTCGGACGTTTGCCATTGTGGCGTATTTGCCACTGCGACGGCCATTGTGGCGTATTTGCCACTGCGGTGTATTTGTCTTTTGGCGTTTGCCTTTGGGCAAGGTACCTATTTTGTGAAACAGTACTCGGCAAAAATAGCACGTGCAAAACCTTTTTGAGATGATTTTTACCCTTGTGTGTCGTCATTTTGGAATCGGTCCTTTGAACCATTCGGTGGCGATTACTTTGGGATTTTTGGACTCTTAAGAGTTCTTTTGAGATTTTCATTACCTACATTGGCGTGTTGAGATTTGCCTTTGGACGTGTGTGTGTGTGTATATATATATATATATATATAAATATATATATATATATATATATATAAATATATATATATATATATTGAGATTGCCTATAGGCACTATTTTCGAGATTTGCCATTTGGCGTTGTATGGGATTTTTATCTCTTTGTCGACATTTTCCTTATGGGTTATGTCGAGATGGCTTTTGCTTATGTTTTCTTGGAGATGCCGATATGGCGGGTTTGGGAATTACTCTTTTAGGAGTTAACATTTTGCTATTCCCTAAACCATTCTTATTGATTTATGACTGCCGATGATATGAGGCATGCTACATTTTAGCAATTCATGAGATTTTATGTTTTATGCTTATTGGAGCAATAATGTTTTATCACCTAGTATCACCATATATGCCATACATGTTCTGTATCCTCCATATGACTATAGTCTGCTTTTTTATGGTTTCTTCTTGTTTAAGAAGAATATCACTATGCTCTTATGCTCTATTATTCTCCTATCACCTTTTACCGATTCATTTAGCTAGACTGACTCGTGTATTTTATACTCGGGTCACACCGAGGTATTTCAGGTTAGGAACTTTTGGACTTAGCATATTCTGCTTCTGCATGGACTATTCTGCTAGCTCTTTTTGTTATAGCTTTTTGTGTAGTCCTTTTTGGTTTGCTACTCTGATATGTATATTCTTTTGACTCGTGTTTGTACTGTGGTCGTCATACCACATATGTGATGTATCATTTTGTATACTTTGTGATGTATCTGTGTATGTGTGTATCTTTGGAATTATCTACTGTTCTGTGATGTGTTTTACATTTGAGTTATTGTATTTTTTTCTGATAGATCATATAGCCACCTATGGTTTTGTATTAAGTATTTATTGGATATGTCGATCCACTTGAATCAGGAAAAAAATGGCATTGTCGATGTATTCAATAGATATTTAAGACAAGGCTATAGATGGTCGCTCCTATCCAGCACTATTCTCTGCATTAGCAGACAGTATTACCCAGTAATGCTCTTTGCTAATGTGGGTCTCGCGGTGGGGCGCTACAGCGTGGTATTAGAGCTGAGTTCAGAACAAAATATGATAAACATAGAATAGAAACACATATTACGGTACATCAAAGTGTAATACAAATGTTACGAATCCCTGAATTATCATGCTTTTGTTCTTTTCGTGTCCTTTGGGGTAGATATAATTTTGGAAATATGTTTAGGAATGCATTTTAATTCCGTAGTATTCCATATTTGAACTAATGATATCTGCCATGTGAATAATTTTATCTTATCTTAACTTTCAGTTATGGCTGGAAGGGGCAGAGGACGACGTTCGGATGCGGGGCAGTCCAGTGGCTCCCATCGGATGGAGTACATATGTTTGCCGATCAGTTTATGGAGTTATTTAGGAGCATCCAGCCTCCAGCTCCTACTCCAGCTTCTCCTTCGCGCAAGTCTTCTTTCGCGTGGATGTGTAGTGATTTTGCACATCTCGGAGGCAAGCCATTCAAAGGCTCCGAGTCTGTTTTGGAGGTTCAGGCTTGGATTCGTTCTTGCGAGCGGATATTTTCTCGCATGGATCTTTCGGATTATCAAAGGGTTCTTGTAGCATCCATCATGTTACAAGAGCGTGCTCTTGATTGGTACGAGCTATTCACTGCCAAGCTTGACGAGTCTACTCTTACATGGACTTAGTTTCGGGAACGATTCGAGCTTAAATTCGTTCCTGAGTCTGAGAAAGCATCTCTTGCCCGTCGCTTCCTCGAGCTAAAGCAATGGAAATCTTCTGTTTCAAATTATGTGTCTTCTTTCAAGGCTCTTTCTATGTATGGCCTTGAGTATATTAGCACTCCATACAAGAAGAACCGCAAGTTCATTTCTCGCCTTAAGAAGTATTTGAAGAAATCTTTGATGTTGCAGCTTAAGCTTTCTTTTGAGGAGCTAGTTGAGTCGGCACTTCATCTTTAAGCCGTCGAGAAGGAGATCGATAGTGGAGATGATGTTGAGGTTCGCAAGAACCCCAACAAAAAGCAGTTTCCTTTTCAGAAATCCAAGTTCTTTCCATCCAAAAAGAAGAAGCCAGTTGGTTCTACTTCTCAGCCTCAGTCTCGGCCTCATTCTCAACCTCAGTCTATTGGAGCACCTCCCTCTTGCAAGGGGTGTTTCAATTATGGTTCGCCCGACCATATGATTCGGGAGTGTCGTAAGCCTCCCTTTTGTCGATATTGCAAGAAAGAGGGCCATCATATTTCCACTTGTCCTATTGCTCCAAATAATGCCAAATCTGGCAAGCTGAATGTAGCAGATGCTTCTGGAGGTTCTTCTCAGCGCAAAGGTACTTCTCCTTCTATTCTTGAAGGTTCATTATTGTTTCATGATCGTTCTATTCGAGTCCTCTTTGATACGGGTGTGTCGCATTCATTCGTATCGAAGAAGCTCGTAGATGATTTGTCTTTAGATGTTTCTTGTATGGTTACTTCATTGAGGATCGCGAATCCTATCGGAGGATTCGCAACCCTTAGCATGCTCTGTGATGATGTTGAGATTGTTTTATGTGGCTTTTCTTTTCGTGCGAATCTGCACGTTATTTCTTATTTGGGATTTGATAGGATTTTTGGTATGGACTGGCTAGTGCGATATGATGCCAGGATTGTTTGTGCTCAACGGATTTTATATCTTCGACATCCAGATTCATCTACTTAGCTATCACTTGTTCTTCGGAATGTGGATAATTCCGAAATGTCTTTATATTCTCTAGAATCACAAGACGACGAAGATATATCTCGTATTCCCATTGTTTGTGAATTCTCTGATGTATTTGAGCCTGCTTGGGTTTGCCACCCAAGCGGGCGATTGAGTTCCACATTGATCTCATTCCAGGCGCTCAGCCAGTTAGTCGTCCTCCCACGAGGATGTCTACAAAAGAAAATGAGGAGCTCAAGAAGAAGCTTTTAGAGCTTGAGTCCAAGCATTTGATCCAATCTAGTTCTTCACCGTGGGGTGCCGCGGTCGTCTTCGTGAAGAAGTCTGATGGAACTCTTAGGCTCTGCATCGACTATCGCAAGCTTGACGAGTTGACCATCAAGAATAGATATCCATTACCTAGGATCGACGATATGTTCGATCAATTGAGTGGCGCTAAGGTCTTCTCTCAACTCGACCTTGCCACTAGTTTTCATCAACTCCGAGTCGCGGAACATAGCATACCTCTTACAGCTTTCCGCACTCGATATGGATCTTACGAGTGGCTCGTTATGCCATTCGGTTTGACGAACGCTCCTGCTTTCTTTGTTGATCTTATGAATCGAGTATTCCGAGAATATCTCGATAAGTTCGTCCTTGTGTTCATTGACGACATCCTTGTTTATTCGAAATCAGAAGCCGAGCATGCTAACCACTTGAGAATTGTCTTGAGTACTCTTCGTCACCATAAGCTTAAAGCCAAATTCTCCAAGTGCCATTTCTGGGAGAATAAGGTTAAGTTCTTAGGCCACATCGTTTCTTCCGAAGGCATTTCGGTCGATTCTTCGAAGATTGAATCTATCCAGAATTGGAAGAGGCCTGAGAATGTTCATGAGATTCGTAGTTTCTTGGATTGGCAGGTTATTACCGCCGGTTCATTAAGGATTTCTCTTGTATTGTGCTTCCTCTCACTAGCCTTACTCGGAAAGGCATTTGATTTATTTGGTCCGACAAGTGCGAAGCTTCTTTTCAGCAGTTGAAGAAGCTTCTCACCAATGCTCCTATTTTAGCGGTTCCTGAAGGGAATCAAGATCTTGTTGTCTACACCGATGCTAGTCATTATTGTTGAGTCACAGCTTCTATGAAGATTTTGATTGCTGACAACAATATTAAAGCGATCGACAAATCAAGACGTACATATGGTACTCTAGATTATAGGTTGATTATTTGATGTTATAATAGTAATAAAATTGTCAAAATCTATCCTCAAATAATCATGCACAAAATATAATATATATATATACACATTTATATAGGTTGTGCACTTTATTGTGCAACTTAACAGAGACCGGTCGACCGGTCCAAAAATGAACGGTCGACCGTTCCTGTTGAATGTGCACAATAAACGTGCACACATGCACATAACGACTATATTTTTAAAAACCTGTCTACCGGTTAGTTTTTGACCTGTCGACCGATTTTAAACAGAGAGCAACTTTTTCCAAAAGACACATCTTTCTTCAATAGTTGCGTCTCTTCTTCTTCATCAATGATCATAACTTTTGACTGCAACTTTTCACCAAGGGTTATAACTATTTTCTCTCTATAAATACACATCAATATCATTGATTAAAACAATAAGTTTTATTAAGATTATATATGCTCTCTATCTATTCTTTGAATTCACTTGCATTCAAAAAGCTCTAAACTACTTTCATTCCTTATTGAATCATTGACACTATCTCATATATTTTGATTCAATAAGCAATATAAATTCCATAATCTTCACAAACATCATTCACAATTTGAGGATAAGATTATAGGAAGAGTGTACTACAAGTGACAAATCCGTGTTTACAAGAGCACAAGTTGTCAACAACAATTGTAATTGTTTTTGTTGAAGTCCTCAGTATTGTAAGAGGCAAGTGTTGAAGTCCTCAGCATTGTAAGAGGCAAGTGTTGAAGCCCTCAGTGTTGTAGAGGCGTGAAATCCCGTTCGGCTGTTCGGGTAATTGTAAACCTGTTCCTCCGGGTGAAGCGAGGTTGTAATTAGTGAAAATCCAGATAGTAGTCTGGGACTGGACGTAGGACGGTGCTCCGAACCAGTATAAAAATCTCTGGTGTGATTTTTCTATTTTTTATTTACAATGCTATTATCATCTATTTCTGCATTTGTATTGTAATCCATATTACACGATCCGTGTATAATATATTAGCACATATAATTGTATACACACCGCACTTTCATTCGGTATCAGAGCAATCTCATTTGCGACATGGCACACATTTGCGACAAATGCGCAGAGGAATTTCATATTTCTATCACAAGCTCGGAGTCGGAGGAACAATATTCTCCGATTACACCGAAACAAAGGCCGGAATGCCCTCACCATTGTTTTCGCACACCTGGCCATACTCCAACATCCAAGCGTGCAAAGAAAGCACTATTCTGCTCTCCGCGCACGAAGGCGCAAATCGATAAAATTCATCACTACCAAAAGCATCAAATCGATCTTCAACGACAACTACATTATGGTCAAAACCTACTATACCATGAACAACAACGTACTTCAACTCGTTTATCCGCTTTAGAACGAATGGCTTCATTCTTCTGCGGTTCAAACAAACACGATGTTCATGAACCAATGCCGTCAAGACCATCGACTTCAACAACTCCAAACTCTTGGGATAAAAACTATAACGAGAATGAAGGAGCTCGATATAAGTGGAGTCCGTGGGCTAAACGCATTGAAAACGACAAGAATTCTAATAACAACTCACCTTCTCATTAGAATTCCATAATGTATATTATTTTGCTTTCATATATAATTCTTGTAATACAGTATATTTTTGCAATAATAACATAATATATAATATATTCATTCGACTCGTGTTCAAAATTTTTGCCAAATTCTGCATTTTTGCACACAGAGCCAAACCGGTCGACAGCCTGAAATATGACCGGTCGACCGTTTTGCTCTCTGGTTGAAAACGGTCGACCGGCAATACGCAGGCGGTCGACCGGTCGGCAGTTATTTTTTTTTATACTTCACGTATATATTTTTGCCACCAACCCTCTTTACTTTCTACTCTCTACTGAAAATTTTCCCATTTCCAAACCCTAGTTCATATTCTCAAGCTTCACAAACTCTCAAATTCACTTCAATGGCTCCTCCTCAGAAAAAATCAAAGAAAAGAGCAACATTAGAAACTTCTTCTCTTACTCTCTCTGCTAGAAAATGGCTAGAATCTCCGGTTGCAGTAACTAGATGGAATCAAATGACAAATTACAAATTCCATCCAGGCTCATTCATCAAATTCGACGATTTCACTGCATACGGTATTCAAAGATTAGCAAATAGATCTCGTATCTCTCCTCTTATTGATTTTTCTGTAAATAGCGTACAAATTAATCATTTGATGATTAAGCTATTTTATGCAAATATGAATTTAGAGGAATATACTCCGGAAAATCCAAATGGAGTTATTTGGTCAGTAGTATGTGGCAAACGAATCTATCTCACTTATGATAGAATTGCTTCTATTTTGGGAATACCGAATAGGGGTGAAGAGTTTTCATCGACATTTTGTGAAGTTTTCACCCGGAATAGTACGAGTCATAAATTTATAGAAGATGATAGTAACGGCACCAAATCGATTGGGCTACGACCGACTGCAAGGTTGTTACACCATGTCCTAATGCACTCTCTATTTCCTCGATTAGGAAACTATGATGCCGTTTACAAAGAGAATTTCAAGGCTCTTTATGCTATCTACGATGATATCGAAATAAATTGGGTTCACATGATTTTCGATGAAATTCTTAAGGTAAATAACTCTACTCGTCCACATTTCTTCTATAACGAGTATATTATGCGTATGTTGCTTGCATGTGGAGTCACACCCCCGGATTCGGCATATTCTACACCAAAGTGTATTGACTCAACTACTATCAAACGGATGAAGCTTCCTCCTCCATATGTTCATATTATGCCATTCGAACAATGGCAACAACGCGATACTCAAGAACAACAAGCTCCACCATCTCGTCGTCGTTCTGAAGATGTTAGATTATTGAAATCTAAATCATCTACAAGAGAATCTCTTGAAACCATCGCTCGGAATCAATTTTTACTTGAATCAAGACTAAAACGAATGGATTCGAAAATTGATAGACGATTCAATAAGGTAAAGTCATTCTTCGGCGCTATATGGGATGCTATATCATGTAGCACATCCGTCTCGACCCAACATCAAGACCCCGGAAAACGTCCGGCTCCTCCAACTTTTACTTGGTCGACATCCGAGGAATCCGGTGGTACAAGCGGACAAGGTCGTGGGGACAATGACGATGATGATGACGATGACAATGACGACGACGACGACGACGATGATGATGATGATGAGGAAGAGATTCAGTCGGAATGAAGTTAGTTTGTTTTTCTTTTCATTTCTTTAAAAACATATATGGCACTTGTACTAAATAGTGTCCATCTTTTTATTCGTAGTAGACTATGACTTGCATTGTACTTCATCAAAACATCCTGTGTTTGAATGTATGCATTGTTCTCTTTGGTTTATATTTTCTATTGTTTACTCCTTTTTGTCGATGACAAAGGGGGAGAAAGGTGCTAATAATTGTTTGCAGGATGAAAGAAGCTAATAATTGTCTGCAGGAAATCACATATTCAGGGGGAGATCCTATACTTGAGTTTTTATATTGTCATCAATCAAAAAGGGGGAGAATGTTGAGTCACAGCTTCTATGAAGATTTTGATTGCTGACAACAATATTAAAGCGATCGACAAATCAAGACGTACATATGGTACTCTAGATTATAGGTTGATTATTTGATGTTATAATAGTAATAAAATTGTCAAAATCTATCCTCAAATAATCATGCACAAAATATAATATATATATACACACATTTATATAGGTTGTGCACTTTATTGTGCAACTTAACAGAGACCGGTCGACCGGTCCAAAAATGAACGGTCGACCGTTCCTGTTGAATGTGCACAATAAACGTGCACACATGCACATAACGACTATATTTTTAAAAACCTGTCTACCGGTTAGTTTTTGACCTGTCGACCGTTTTTAAACAGAGAGCAACTTTTTCCAAAAGACACATCTTTCTTCAATAGTTGCGTCTCTTCTTCTTCATCAATGATCATAACTTTTGACTGCAACTTTTCACCAAGGGTTATAACTATTTTCTCTCTATAAATACACATCAATATCATTGATTAAAACAATAAGTTTTATTAAGATTATATATGCTCTCTATCTATTCTTTGAATTCACTTGCATTCAAAAAGCTCTAAACTACTTTCATTCCTTATTGAATCATCGACACTATCTCATATATTTTGATTCAATAAGCAATATAAATTCCATAATCTTCACAAACATCATTCACAATTTGAGGATAAGATTATAGGAAGAGTGTACTACAAGTGACAAATCCGTGTTTACAAGAGCACAAGTTGTCAACAACAATTGTAATTGTTTTTGTTGAAGTCCTCAGTATTGTAAGAGGCAAGTGTTGAAGTCCTCAGCATTGTAAGAGGCAAGTGTTGAAGCCCTCAGTGTTGTAGAGGCGTGAAATCCCGTTCGGCTGTTCGGGTAATTGTAAACCTGTTCCTCCGGGTGAAGCGAGGTTGTAATTAGTGAAAATCCAGATAGTAGTCTGGGACTGGACGTAGGACGGTGCTCCGAACCAGTATAAAAATCTCTGGTGTGATTTTTCTATTTTTTATTTACAATGCTATTATCATCTATTTCTGCATTTGTATTGTAATCCATATTACACGATCCGTGTATACTATATTAGCACATATAATTGTATACACACCGCACTTTCAATTATGGCCTCTGTGCCGTGCTTATACAGAAGGATCGGGTAGTTGCTTATGCTTCTAGGCAACTACGACCGAATGAGGTACGCTACTCCACTCATGACCTCGAGTTAGCCGCCATTATCTTCGCCTTGAAGATTTGGCGCCATTATTTATTAGGCGAGCACTTCATTCTATACACCGATCACAAGTCCTTGAAATATCTCTTCACTCAGAAGGAGCTCAGCATGAGGCAACATCGTTGGCTCGAGTTTCTTTCTTCCTATGACTTCGATATCCAATATACCACTGGTAAGGGTAATGGTGTTGTTGATGCGCTTAGTCGCAAACATTCGGCTGTTATTTCTATAATGCTAGCCGAGTGGGATGTTCTAGAGACCTTATCCCTTTGTGATATTCGTGATCGAGCTCCATCTTCTGATTCTCCTATCTTATTATTTAGTTTGGAAGCTCGACCCATTTTATTGGATCGTATTACCGGTGCTCAACGGCGTGATCCCAATCTTGTGCACCTTATTCAGATTTGTGAGTCTGAGTCCCGTGATGAGGAGTTGAGGGATTTCAGCATTGATTCTCATAGGTGTCTTCGAAAGAAGAACTGTCTTATGGTGCCTTCCGATTCTCCACTTAGGCATGACATTCTCGATGACTGTCATCGTTCTAAGTATACCTTTCACCTTGGCAGTAGTAAGATGTATGCCGATATGCATCGCCTTTATTATTGGGAAGGTATGAAGTGCGATGTGGCGAGTTATGTTAGTAATTACATGACTTTTCAACGTATCAAAGCTGAACATCAGCGCTCTTATGGTCTCCTTCAGCCTCTAGAGATTCCATTGCGGAAATGGGATCAGATTTCGATGGATTTCATTGACGGCCTACCTCGTTCGAGATCGGGTCATTCTGGTATTTGGGTTATTGTTGACCGCCTCACCAAATCAGCTTATTTCATTCCTATTAAGTCTAATAGGAGTGCTTCTCATTTGGCTATGTTATACGTCAAGGAAATTGTGAGACTTCACGGTGTTCCTAGTTCGATTGACGAGTTATTTCTGGCAGAGCCTTCAGCAAGCTTAGGGAACAAAGCTTAATTTCAGCACAACATATCATACGCAGTCTGATGGACAGACTGAACGGGTGAATCATATTCTCGAGGATCTTCTCCGTGCTTGCATTCTAAATTTTGGTGGTAGTTGGGAGGATCACCTACCTCTTGTGGAATTCTCCTATAACAATAGTTTTCAGTCCAGTATCGGTATAGCTCCTTTCGAAGCATTATACGGAAGGTCATGTCGATCACCTTCTTGTTGGTTGGAATCTGGTGAGAAGCTCATTCTTGGCCCAGATTCTGTTTTTGATTCTTCTGAGAAGATTGATCTTATTCCTCAGAGAATGAATGAGGCACAGAGTTGCCAGAAATACTACGCGAACAACCGTAGGAAGCCTCTCGAGTTCTCGGTTGGTGATCTCGTCTTCATTCGTGTTTCTCCTCCAAAAGGGGTTATGCGCTTCAGTACGGCTGGGAAATTGGCTCCTCGCTTTATAGGACCATTTCCTATTACTGAACGCATTTGCTCTGTGGTTTATAGAGTTTCACTTACAGCTCATCTATTTGGCATTCATGACGTGTTTCACGTCTCTCAGCTTCGAAAGTGTCTTCGAGAGTCGGATTCTGTCATCGATTCTCCTGATATGCAAGAGCTTGAGATCTCACCAGACCTATCTGTTATGCAGCAGCCTATTCGCGTACTTGCTTTGGAGGTGAGACGCCATCGAAATAAGGACGTGTCGCTCGTTAAAGTTCAATGGTCCGCTAATCCCAATGACTGCACTTGGGAAACCAGAGAGTTTATCGAGCGATCCTACCCTGGTTTCTTTCTTCGCATAGCGATGGTGAGAATCTTTTTATCTCGAGCTTATTTCTTTTTTGAGTGATGAAATAAATGTGTTGAATACAAATTCTTCTCTAGAAATTGCGAGGACGCAATTTTGTTAAGGGAATGAGTCTGTAACAACCCTGGTTTTGGAGATTACCTGTAAATATTAAATTATAACGGTAGTTATGATTTAATATTGTGAACTAAAACAAGATTTGGAGATTTTAAATTGCTTATTTGGAATAAACAATGAATTTTTGGGAAATAAAATGTGAAAATAAAGTTTAAAAGCTTTATTTTGTTTGTTTGGGTTAATAACGAGTGGAAAATAATTTTTATTTAGAGAAATTGCAATAATTTTATTAATTATTGCCAATTACTTCTTTTAATAATTATTAAAGGAAGCATTTGATTTTTAAAGGTTGTTTATTGAAATAAAAAGTGGAAATTGGGTTAAAAATAAGTGTTGGCTATAAATAATGTTTTGAAATGGTTTGAAGCATTTTTCTAAGTGATTAAATAATTTTTTATGGAATTTTAGGAGTTAAAATCATGGTTTTATTCATTTATTTGAGTAAACAGTGCATTTTTGTTAAATAAAGGAATTTAATAATAAAAAATATTTAAAAATAGAAATTAATCTTTTTATATGATAGAAATTGTTTTATTTTGTATGTATACAAGTTTTCATATTTTTCTTATGTGTAAATATGGAGAAAATGCATTTTGTATGTTGTATATGTACATAAGTTCATATGTTAGTTAATCATTTAGCCTAATTTATTTTCTCTAACTCCAATTTGGGTCCAAAAGCCCATTAGTGCACTAAAGTCAGAAATGAGAAAGATGTGAGGCAAAAAAAAAAAAAAAAACTGTACGTACATTGCTACTCTCCTCTTCTTCTTCCTCCAATAAGCAAACATAGAACCTACTTCATCAAATTCAAATCCAACTAGATTTCTTCAATTAAATTCAATAAATAGCAATCTCTTTCAACCTAGAGTGATAATTCAAAAGGTAATCAACTCCAAAACCCTACAATTTTAGTAAAATCCTAATTTCAAAAATGGGTTCTCTAATTAATTGTTGAATTCCTCTTGCATGTCTTTTTCTTTTGTTCTACAGGTTCTTAGAGGCTTCAATCTAGCAAAAAGCTTCCAACTTGCAACATAAATCCAAGTCTTTCCATTGCAACAGCAAGGTGAGTTGAAATACTCACATAATCTAGCTGAGGCAAGCTCAAAAAATTGCAAAAGCAAGCAAAAATTTAGTTTTTTGGGTAAGTTTTTGCTGTTATTTTCTGTTTTAAATCTTTTCCATATTGCCTTTTTGAATGCCTATAACTTTTGATTCCGGTAACGAAATGCTGCCGGATTTATTGCATTTGGTAGCCTGCATGTCGAACTTCATTTATGCAAATTTTGGAAGAAAAATATTATGATTTGAGTGTTCAAACTATTGTTGCAAAATCAACAAAACACAGTTTTTCTGCCTGTATAAATTGTGTTTTGTTGCTGCAAACATGGCCTGAGTGCATGTTTGCGATGGCATAACATTTTCGATTCTAACTGAAATTGCGTGAATATTTTTTTTGTTTCAAATATGGTATCTTCTAATATAATCATACCAAATTTTAGGTCATTAATACTTAGATAGCTTATAGAAATATGCTGCTAATCATTGACCTGGACCATGTTTTTGCCCAGAATTTTATAGCGAAAACACTGTCTGGTTCATCTTTGAGACATCATAACTTTCTCCTGTTATATCCAAATTACATGATTCTTTTTTTGTTTGAGAGATGATGTTATCTACTACGTGCAAACCTATTTTGAGCTTAATCCGTTGTCAATTGATCCTCTCATTCATGCCTGCAAGTTGAATCCAGAGTGGATTTTAAGTCTGGGCACAACCTTGTTGAACTTTTACAAACATGGTCTGAGTCCATGTTTGTGACAGCATAACTTTTCCATTTTCTTTTGGAATTCATTGATTCTTTCTTTATCTGATTTATGAAGTTTTCTAGTTTATGCACACTAATTTTCGTATGAATCAAAGATCGTTCGACCATCTGT
Organism: Allium cepa; assembly: GCA_030765085.1. Classification (NCBI taxonomy): domain Eukaryota; kingdom Viridiplantae; phylum Streptophyta; class Magnoliopsida; order Asparagales; family Amaryllidaceae; genus Allium; species Allium cepa. The sequence continues at coordinate 184,825,233 of CM060940.1, forward strand.
TTAATGTCTGAAAGTTGAACACACAGATGATTTAAGACCTGTGTACTATTTTGGCTAAGTGTTTTTATCCTTTTTCCGTCCGATTTTTGACATTTACTTTTGTTTTTATGATATTTTTGAAGTATTTGAGGGCTATGATGCCTATCAATAGGTTAGCTCAGTTTTGATGAATTCAAAATTCAAATTTTGAAATATTTGAATTTAAATTTGAATTTCGGTTTAAGTGGAATTTTTCTTGTTTTTGGTCGTTTTCGAGCATGGTTTTCTCCAATTCATTTTGAAATGATTTTTAAAATTTAGGGGATTTAAAAATAATTATTATATAATATTTTAAAGTATTTTCAAGCATAAAACCTATTTGTTCCTTATAATAAGGGAAATTTTCAAATATGGTTTCCAAATGTTTTTCAAAATCGGTTTTAAAAGCTTATTTTTAAGGTAAATTATTTTTTTTATAAAAATTACATGTTTTTGCACCGTCGAGCGAATGAGAAGGAGAGTTAAACGTTTGGGTAAAACACGTAGTATGGGATACGTGCGTTTATCCTTTCGGTTAATTCCTAACTTGTCCGTTTGATTGTTTTGGCCTACGGGTCTAGTTTACCGATGATATGAGGTGAATCTTTTACTGCTTTGATTGTGAAATTTACTAGCGGTTAGTAAACCGTTTAGTGCGAATGGGTGGCATGGGATACACGTTAACACTTTTCGGGTTCCTTTCCGAGAGTTTGTGACACATTTGCCTGTTGGCGTGCCAGTACTGGACCTTCGGGTCATTTGCCATTGCGGCGTATTTGTCTTCGGACGTTTGCCATTGCTGCGTTTTTGTCTTCGGATGTTTGCCATTGCGGCATATTTGCCATTGCGGCGTATTTGTCTTTTGACGTTTGCCTTTGGGCAAGGTACCTATTATGTGAAACAATACTCGGTAAAAATAGCATGTGCAAAACCTTTTTGAGATGATTTTTACCCTTGTGTGTCGTCATTTTGGACTCGGTCCGTTGAATCATTCAGTGGCGATTACTTTGGGATTTTTGGACTCTTCGGAGTTCTTTTGAGATTTTCATTTCCTACACTGGCGTGTTGAGATTTCCCTTTTGGTGTATATATATATTGAGATTGCCTATTGGCACTATTTGTTAGATTTTCCTTTTGGCGTTGTATGGGATTTTTATCTCTTTGTCGACATTTGCCTTATGGCTTATGTCGAAATGGCTTTTGCTTATGTTTCCTTGGAGTTGCCGATATGGTGGGTTTGGGAATTATTCTTTTAGGAGTTTACATTTTGCTATTCCCTAAACCATTCTTATTGATTTATGATTGCCGATGATATGAGGCATGCTACATTTTAGCGATTCATGAGATTTTATGTTTTATGCTTATTGAAGCATTAATGTTTTATCACCTAGTATAACCATATATGCCATACATGTTCTGTATCCTCCATATGACTATAGTCTGCTTTTTTATGGTTTCTTCTTGTTTAAGAAGAATATCACTATGCTATTATGCTCTATTATTCTACTATCACCTTTTACTGATTCGTTTAGCTAGACTGACCCGTGTATTTTATATTCGGGTCAGACCGAGGCGTTTCAGGTTAGGAACTTTTGGACTTAGCATATTCTGCTTCTGCATGGACTATTCTGCTAGCTCTTTTTGTTATAGCTTTTTGTGTAGTCCTTTTTGGTTTGCTACTCTGATATGTATATTCTTTTGACTCGTGTTTGTACTGTGGTCGTCATACCACATATGTGATGTATCATTTTGTATACTTTGTGATGTATCTTGTATGTGTGTATCTATGGAATTATCTACTGTTTTGTGATGTGTTTTACATTTGAGTTATTGTATTTTGTTCAGATAGATCCTATAGCCACCCAAGGCTTTGTATTAAGTATTTATTGGATAAGTCGATCCACTTGAATCAGGAAAAAAAATTGGCATTGTCGACGTATTCAATAGATATTTAAGACAAGTCTATAGATGGTCGCTCCTATCCATCCCTATTCTCTGCATTAGCAGACATTATTACCCAGTAATGCTCTTTGTTAATGTAGGTCTCGGGGTGGGGCATTACAGCTTATGTTTTTCAGACTGATATTATGTATTTTGTTTTGAGATATTGTTATTGTAGCTTCATGAACTACTATGGTATTTTAATTTCCGCTGCGAGTTATTCGGATATTTCTATGTCTATGATTCTGTGATTGTATTTCATTTGCTCCAAATTTATTTACAATGTGGTATTTTGAGCAATTCAAATCCGGCATGTGCGGATACGAATGGCTGAAAATATCGGGTTGTTACAAGACAAGAGCTTGGAGTCGATGATGGAGCAGTGAAGTGTAAGGGCTAATAGCTACTAATCCTGAGGTTGATTCCAAAATGGATGTAGTAGGAATAGTGCATTCGGTTCCGTTCAGACCTAGAACAGACTTGTATGGATGAAAGCTTTCAAAACATCATCAGGAGGATGATGAGCATTCTAAGTGAAATGTTCTAAAAAAATGTAACACTTAGCCTCGAGCCTCATCAATCGGGAATGACTGAAAATCAGGGGATATGCAGCAAGGCTAAGTGGGTCGCACCCATTATGTTAAGGTCATCCCTATCTAGATGATCCTTTTTGTTTGCGCCAAAATTGGTCACAAACACCCAATACCGTGAAAGCACCCGCTTATCAACACAGATCAGTTATAATCAACACAGAACTCAGATTTAAGCAATAAATCACAATAATTCACAGACAACAATCACAAACACAGGATTTATAGTGGTTCGGCGTTCGTGCCTACGTCCACTTTGAAGGTTTTCTCTTTATTGCTTCTCTTGATGATCTTAATCGATTACAATGGATTATAGCTTTGAAATCTGAACTCAACAACAATAGTGATGAATAGGATTGAATTCAGCAGAGTCTGGGCTTGCTCTCTCTCATCTGAATCTCCCCCCCCCCCTTTTCTGAATGACCAGGGGCTCTATTTATAGGTGTGGAAGGTCAAAATCCCGCCTAAAACCTGGAGAGGCTACTTGGCACGTGACTGGGGGCCCACAGGCCCGCGTTCTTGGAATGCGTGCCCAGTTTGGGATCGATTCGAAGTGAACTTCGAATCGATCAAAAAAATTGCCCAATTGCGATGAAACTTAGTGTGGACGTTCTTCATCATGTAGACAAACTTCTGTGAAAATTTCATGGGATTTGGATCAGTAGATTGGGAGTTATGATCGGTTGGAAATTGGGCGTTCGTCATGCTGTTTGCTTCGACTCCACTTGTTGACTCATTCGAATCCATATGGTTCGAATCCATATGGTTCGAATCCATACGGTTCGAATCCATGCGGTTCGAATCCATGGGTTCGAATCCATATGGTTCGACTCCATATGGTTCGAATACATGCTTTTGTATGCGAAGGCAGTGACGTGGTGTGCTGTGTGGATGGATTCGAAGCCGCTGGATGCGAGGCCGATGGAGTCAAAGTAGGGAGTACTTTAGATGGATTCGAAGTGGAGCATGCACGATGGAGTCGAACCAAGGACATCGATTCGAAGCAAGGATATAGGGAGGCTTCGGTTGAATGGATACGAAGCTAGGTGGGGGTTTACTTGATGGAGTCGAAGCCGATGGAGTCGAAGGTGATGGAGTCGAAGGTGATGGATGGAGTCGAAGGTGATGGATGGAGTCGAAGGTGATAGATGGAGTCGAAGGTGATAAATGGAGTCGAAGGAAGATGTTGGCTGACGGGTTCGAAAGTCTCTTCTTCTTATGGGTTCGAAAATGATGGGTTCGAATACGATGGGTTCGAACATGATGGGTTCGAGTATGATGGGTTCGAACATGATGGGTTCGAACCGAGCAATGTGCACCCTCTTAACTTGAATCCATCATAACTTGAGCATACGACCTCGGATTGACTTGAAATTTTAAACGCTGGCTTCTATGGTCTTTCTTGTCGTGTCCTATCAATTGTGGCCCGTTCCGGACTCGGACAAAATTCATCGATATCCATAGTAAAGTGAAGTACGACCGATCTCTGAGGTGAACTGTCTTCTATTTTTGACCAATCCTTTGGTATCACGGCTTTGCCAAAAAGCGGGATAACATTTTGCCCCCCAAAACATGCCTTGCGGTAGGAAGGTGTGTTTTGCAATGCCTTGATTTGGATGTTCGTATCCTATTATCAACCTGAAAAGAACTTGATAGTTTTATATGTCCGCAAATGACGATTGTTCGTGATCGAATTATTCGGGATGAAGCGCGGCCGTTCATGGTCAAGCGCCTAACTTCAAATGACGATCGTTCGTGATCGAGTCATTCGAGGGAAAGTGCGACCCTGCGCGGTCAAGCACGTAAATCCATGCGTCGATCGTTCGGGATCGAGTCATTTGTGGTGAAATGTGACCGTTCAAGGTCAAGCGCCTAATTTCGAATGACGACCGTTCGCGATCGAGTCATTCGAGGTAAGGTGCGACAGTGCCCGGTCAGATGCTTAAATCCATGTGGCAATCGTTTGGGATCGAGTAATATGTGGTGAAATGCGACCGTTCAAGGTCAAGCGCTCAACTTCAAATGACGACCGTTCGGGATCGAGTCATTCGAGGTAAAGTGCGACAGTGCGCGGTCAAGTGGTGGTCCTCAAATGACGACCGTTCGCGATCGAGCCATTTGAGGTAAGGTGTAATAGTCAGCGATCAGGTGGCGGACCTCAAATGACGACCGTTCGCGATCGAGTCATTTGAGGTAAAGTGAGTTGTGCCGTTCGAGGCGAGTTGTGACCATTCGCGATCATGTGCCGTTCGAGGCGAGTTTGTGACTGTTTGAAGTCGGATGCCGTTCGAGGCGATTTGTGACCGTTCGCGGTCGGGTGCCGTTCGAGGCGAGAAAGCGTGCCCGGGAGGGCTTGATGTTTTGGATGCCAGGGTCACGTTCGGGTGAGTTACTGGATTGTTTATGTGCCTATTGAAGGCGAATCAGTGTGCCCGGGGGGGCTTGATATTGTTGATACCAGGTTCACGTTCGTGTGGGTCCCTGGATCATTTGTTTAGGTATATCACTATCTCAGAGCATGCCTAAGGACCGTTCGCGACCCCGTACATGTGCTAGTAGCCTAGCCATTTCAGAGTTATCAGAATCAAATATCTATTCAACGGATGAGTTTTTAAAAACAGAAATGTCCAAACAAACCAAGTTCAAATGTCCAAATCAACATGAAATAAAAACAAAGCAAAGATGTCAAAGTGTAAGTTCCCACTACAAAACATTCAATGATCACTCAGAGCATGCCTGGAGAACGTTCGCGATCTCGTACATGTGTAAATGATTCGATTGCGTTAGTGGGCGCTTGCGACTTGTTCATCGTTATTTTAACTCATTGATAACCAAACGACGTCCTGGTTCAGGGTTGCCCCTGGTTGATGTAGACGGTGGCCGCTCTGGCTCCTCCGCTGAAGCTCGCCTCCTCACATACTGAAGGAGCATGCCGTTCCTGATGTGTCCTTCCACCTCGTCCTTCAGATGCCTACAATCATTAGTGTTATGACCGTTTAATTCATGAAATACGCAAAACTTATCTGATTTTCTTTCGCTTGAGGTTGGATCCCTCCGCATTGGTCTGCGATACGGAATCTGCTCCTTGGTATCCTGATAAATGCGTTCCAAACTCTCAGTCAGTTCGGTGTAAGTAGTGAATCGCGGCTCTCTCCGCTGCCATTTTGACCTGTCATCATAATCCTCAGTCCTTCGTTTTCCTTTATCCTTGTCTGAGTCCTTTTCGATAGGCTTTTTGTCTTTAAGCATATAAACTTCTATTCCCTCTCCTTCTTCTCTTTCTGTATTCGCATCCTCTAAACGTAAAAACTTTTCCGCCTCGTTGTAGAATTCCTCTAGATCCACGGGTGGATCTTTAGTCAATGAATTCTTGAATTCTGTGCCGTCAGCTACTCCGGACACAGCTGCCATTACCACCATGGACGGATCCGCTCGGTCCACTGACGCCGCTGCTGCATTGAATCGTGCTAGATAACTCCTCAAGGTCTCTCCGGCTTTTTGCTTTAGGGTTGCCAAAGTCATCACATTCTTGGGTCTCGTAATGTGAACCCTGAATTGCCTCATAAATCTCTCAATTAAACCATTCCACGTTCTGATGGATCCATTCTCTAATTGCCTAAACCACAATGCTGCAATATCTGTCAAGTATAATGGAAAGCACCGGGCCATAACCTCCTCTGATGCCCCCAGCACTTCCATATGCCTCATATACTTTGTTAGATGAACCGTGGGGTCCATTCTCCCGTCATACGTGTCCAACGATGTTAACTTGAAATCCGGTGGGTTTCTAGCTTGTCTAATCGCCGAAGTGAAAGGACTCCTATTAACATCCTCCAAATCCTTGTTTACCAAACCGCCTCTCATAGCTCTTCTAACCATCTCCGCCAATCTGTCGTTGTCACCGAGATGCAATCTTCGTTCATTACTTTCAACCTGCCCCCCGAGTTCACGAGGGAATTCTGGAATCTGGCCCCTTGACTGAGCGTTCATTCCTCTGTTGCCTCCAGGTTGCGTGGGTACTCCTCTCTCTCCCTCCGGGACTGGATCTTCGTGCTCCAAGTGTGCGCCTCCTGATCCAGGTGCTATTCCGGATGGTCCTGCTCCGTTCTGAACTCCATCAGTTTCTCTATTCTGTGTTCCAAGTTGTCCAATTTGTTGAAATAAGCTCTGAATCAACTCCTCATGTCTCTTCATCATTGTCTCCATTTCGTCCCTAGTGATGTAGATTGATGCTTGATTCCCTCCTGAGGAGGCCTCTTGACTTCCTTGTGGTTCACTTCTCTCAGGCCTTGGCCTTCTACTCGATTGTCTTGTCATAATTTCTAGATCTGAACTCCTGGATTTTCAAATTCAACTTCTTCCTGAATCAGTTTCTCAGTGAAAGCACCAAAATGTTTGCGCCAAAATTGGTCACAAACACCCAATACCGTGAAAGCACCCGCTTATCAACACAGATCAGTTATAATCAACACAGAACTCAGATTTAAGCAATAAATCACAATAATTCACAGACAACAATCACAAATACAGGATTTATAGTGGTTTGGCGTTCGTGCCTACGTCCACTTTGAAGGTTTTCTCTTTATTGCTTCTCTTGATGATCTTAATCGATTACAATGGATTATAGCTTTGAAATCTGAACTCAACAACAATAGTGATGAACAGGATTGAATTCAGCAGAGTCTGGGCTTGCTCTCTCTCTTCTGAATCTCCCCCCTCCCTTTTCTGAATGACCAGGTGCTCTATTTATAGGTGTGGAAGGTCAAAATCCCGCCTAAAACCTGGAGAGGCTACTTGGCACGTGACTGGGGGCCCACAGGCCCGCGTTCTTGGAATGCGTGCCCAGTTTGGGATCGATTCGAAGTGAACTTCGAATCGATCAAAAAAATTGCCCAATTGCGATGAAACTTGGTGTGGACGTTCTTCATCATGTAGACAAACTTCTGTGAAAATTTCATGGGATTTGGATCAGTAGATTGGGAGTTATGATCGGTTCGAAATTGGGCATTCGTCATGCTGTTTGCTTCGACTCCACTTGTTGACTCATTCGAATCCATATGGTTCGAATCCATATGGTTCGAATCCATACGGTTCGAATCCATGCGGTTCGAATCCATGGGTTCGAATCCATATGGTTCGACTCCATATGGTTCGAATACATGCTTTTGTATGCGAAGGCAGTGACGTGGTGTGCTGTGTGAATGGATTCGAAGCCGCTGGATGCGAGGCCGATGGAGTCGAAGTAGGGAGTACTTTAGATGGATTCGAAGTGGAGCATGCACGATGGAGTCGAACCAAGGACATCGATTCGAAGCAAGGATATAGGGAGGCTTCGGTTGAATGGATACGAAGCTAGGTGGGGGTTTACTTGATGGAGTCGAAGCCGATGGAGTCGAAGGTGATGGAGTCGAAGGTGATGGAGTCGAAGGTGATGGATGGAGTCGAAGGTGATGGATGGAGTCGAAGGTGATAGATGGAGTCGAAGGTGATAAATGGATTCGAAGGAAGATGTTGGCTGACGGGTTCGAAAGTCTCTTCTTCTTATGGGTTCGAAAATGATGGGTTCGAATACGATGGGTTCGAACATGATGGGTTCGAGTATGATGGGTTCGAACATGATGGGTTCGAACCGAGCAATGTGCACCCTCTTAACTTGAATCCATCATAACTTGAGCATACGACCTCGGATTGACTTGAAATTTGAAACGCTGGCTTCTATGGTCTTTCTTGTCGTGTCATATCAATTGTGGCCCGTTCCGGACTCGGACAAAATTCATCGATATCCATAGTAAAGTGAAGTACGACCGATCTCTGAGGTGAACTGTCTTCTATTTTTGACCAATCCTTTGGTATCACGGCTTTGCCAAAAAGCGGGATAACACTTTTAATTCAGCTTAGTGGTCGGTTGCTGATCCCAACCGCTGGGTGATCTTATTCGAGATTATCCAGTAAGGGGTAATCCCGGTCTTGTGTTGTAGGGGATTTAGGGTGGATCCTCGGTATGCTGATCTGGACGAGGTACTGTGATAGGTGGTACCCTAGTGCCTAGTCATTCGTTGGAAATCCATTTTTCCTACGTGCCTTTTGTGATTTTGATTGTAGAACCCACTTTGTGGCTAGCATGCTGGAATTTTATCATGTAATAATTTCAGCAATTTGAATAAGTATTTGTATATATACACTATTATAATATCAGAGGATATTGATAAGAAATGTTTTAGCTATCGTTAGGTAAAAAATCAACATGTTTATTTGTGGCATGGTCTTATGAGATGCTTTTGATTATCAAAGGATTTTTGAAACTTTAATAATCAATTTGAGTGTATTTTATTATAATGCTCAGGTCAGACCGAGTATTATAAATACATGATAGGATGCTTGGAAGCTTAGGAGAGGAGCTGGAGATCGTGATGTATTACCCGTATTTGTTCTAAATTCCACTGTTGTCATAGTTTGAATTTGCCAGTAAGCTGTGAGTCAGGCTGTTATAACTACCAGGCTGGTAATTGTTGTTTGTTTGCGATACTCTGATGATGTAATCTATAAAACATATATAGTTTTCACTTTTGTGTAAAGATCTGTTATTATCTATTATATTTTATTCCGCTACTATTGTGAGATTCTGTAATTTGTTTAGCTCCTTCTTTCTTCTATCTTCTTTCTTTTCCCTAAACTATCTGTCTTTTCCGGCACTAGATCGTCGGCATATTATACTGTGGCGCTTTTTGTGTCGATTTTCGAGGGTCGAGAAGGATGGATCGTGATAGTTTGTATCGGAGCTTAGGTTGGCAATAAGCTTAGCTCTGGTGGGGATTACTCACTAAATAGTGTCGGAAGTGTTTGCACCAAAAAATGGACAAGCACTTCCAAGTCGTATGAATTAGTTGGTTTTATGTTGTTTCTAGTGATTTGGGTGATTTATGCAAATATATAAAAATAGGGACTAAACTGTAAAAGACACACAGATTTATAGTGGTTCGGCCAGAACGTGCCTACGTCCACTTTATATGTTATCCTCCTTTTTCTTTCAAATTACAAGTACAAAACTTTGTATACAAGTATTTGAAAGTTGTTTGAAAGTTCCTTCCGTGCTTGAGCTCTCAAACTTGTTTGCCATTGTTGTACCCCTGCCCCCTTATTTATAGAGTGAGGCTGGGGGCAGGGGTCTTGAATGTATATAGCTGCTGGTGGGCCTGGGCTGAAGTAATCTGGCCTGGCACATCTGGTTGGTTCGGTCGTAGCTGGGTGGAGTTTGATTCGGTGGTAGGCGAGTGGCTTTCCTTCGGTGGTGCCACCTTGGGTTTGGTTCGGTGGTGTGTAGGGTTGGATCGGTGATGTGTGGTTGGAGTTTTGGCTCGGCGTGGGCTGGTTCGGTGTGGGGTGATTCGGTGGCAAGATGGAATCGTGGTGGATGCATGGCGTTTGGACTGGTGGAGGTTGGTTCGGCGAGCATGAGAGAGGGGTTGGTCCGGTCGTTTCTGGAGGAGGTTGGTTCGGCAGGGGTCGTCTTTACTTTGGTTCGGTGGTGGTGGAAACGCACCAAACACTTGCCTCCCAAAGTAGGGCATATGTTTAGCATATGTCGTGCTTTGTTTGACATGGACAACCATATTCGGCCTGAGAGCCAAACCGACTTGTTCGGTTATCAACCTTCCCCTATAAGTATGGGCCTAAGGCCTCTGTTATTCCCTACCGAACGAGATAGCCGGATAAGAATTTTCCTGTCGAATCAATTCATTTTGCCGAGTCGTCTCTCCTACCGAATCAGGTGAGTTGCCGAATGAGTGTTTTGATCTTTTCCCACCGGACGTGCTCGGGGATCCGAATGAGTTCGCGGACCTTGTGTATCGAATGAGCTTGAAAACCGAATGAGTGCGAAAACCGAATGAATGTGAAAACTTTTATTTTTACGAATGAGTTTTGAATTTATGAGCGAGTCTCCAGGCTGCATGTACCTATTTGCTTATGTTTCCATACTCCTTGTTCTAACAACATGTCTTTCGCTTTTGTGTATGCAAATAAATGTCTCGCAAAGCAGAAACTCGATCAGATAAAAGGAAGTCCAAGGACAGAGAAGAGCCCTTCACAGTGCCCCCAGTGTGGGCCGAATGTCATGGGCCTGCTCCGAGATCGCTAGTAGATGGGTATGGCCCCTAGGAGCTCTTGAATTCTCCGCTCGACTGTTTTCCTAGCTCTCTCAAAGAAGAGCAGCTCGATGTCATTTCTCGCTCTTTCGGGATTGATAGAGCACTCATGTTGTTGTCGGGGACGGAGTGATGCCGTACAATCCCCCCAAAGGATACTTCGCATATAGCCGGTACCACTGCATGTGCGGGGCCATTCCTCCGATCAATGCGTGGATAGTCAGCTTCATTACTTACCTGAAAGTGGCCCCTTTTCAGCTTCAACCCAACTCCTATGCCATCTTAGTGTGTCTATTCATTATCTTCCAGAGGAGATATGGGCGCCCCCTTCTAACCGGGAAATCCGATATCTATACAATCTGAGGGGCTACAAGAAGGGGTCTCCGTACATTAGTTTAGAGTCAGCCGTGTCCTTCAAGCCGGCTTTGGATTATACTCGAAGTTTACCATGTTTAAGAAGGAATGGTTCTTCGTCAAGGACGACTCTGTTACTTTTCGCCTTTTCACTTCTGGTTGTATGTTGAATTCCACTTGTAATTTCTTTGTCCCGACTGCAATGCTTCTTCTTATATGCTTTTATTTCTTGCTAGCGACAGGTGGCTTTGCGGTCGTGGAGAATGATTTCCTGGTGCAGATGGCCGCGGAGATAGAGGCTATGTCTGGAAGGGACAGGTCGGCTTCTTACCTAATCAGGAATGCCACTCTCCTGGAGCACAACCTGATTCTGCCACGTCAATCCGTGGTTAAGCAGAGAGATACAGCCGAGGAAAGGGCTGCTAAAGCTAAAGATGGGGCTACTGTGAAGAGCAGCAAGAGGAGGCCTTTCACAAAACCTCCAGTTGTCAGAGGTAAGAAGCTCAAGAAGTCCGACGGCCCTTCCCCTAGCACGTGCCCAATGACTCCGGGGGAGGAAGACGTGGAGAAGGATAGAGGTGAAGGCGAAGGAGGCGATGTAGAAGGAGAGGCAGAAAGCGGAGACAACAGAGAAGGTGATGGTGGTGGTGATGGCCCCGGGGATTTGCCTCCTGGGCAAGCAGGCGAGATTCAAGAGTGGACGGATGATGCCTTCCGCCAGGCTTTTGAGGGGTTGGAGGAAGGATCAGCCTTGGTGGAGAAGTCGAAGAGGTCTGATAAGGCCGGGTCCGGTGCCAGCCTATCTCCTGAGAGTATTTCAGCTAAGGCAACTCCGGCGGTTCAAGGTGAATTCTTAACTCCTTCTTTTAACTTCACATGCTTATTGAGTCATAGTTTCACGCATGCTTGTAACACTTGGTTTTTATTCTAGGAATGGGTAAGGTGGCCAAGACATCAGATATTCGGCACCGCCCTGAACAGTATAAGTTACTCAAAGTTTCCGCCAAACCAAAGCCGTCAGCTAGCCGTCCTAGAGATGCGGTCAGATATCGCCCTCTTCTCGGAGTCATTGAAGAAGATATGCAAAAGAGAAAGAGGGGTCGATCTTCGTTTGAACCTTCACCTGGCCCTCAACCTCCAGCCCAGCCTATCCATGATATTATTGAGGAGGATATTGAGCTTATTCCTTCCCCACATCCGTCCGAAAATCCAACCGTCACCTCGATAGACCATCCTGGTTTAGTTCGCAACCCATTTGCCGGCCATCCGGATCTGGACCCGAGTTTTCAGGATATCTCTTTTGACGAGGCCACGGGTGAGCATCTTCTTCCCTGCAATCCCATGGTACGGGTGCTTGATGAGGCTAAGTCCTTAGACCTCGATTTGCTTACTACTCGGGTAGTTACCATGGGGGCCGAAGCCAAGGCTAATATTGATCGGGTTGCGGAGGAGACCAGGAAGTTGATGGGGCATCATGCTCGTCTGGTCAAGGCTGGAGAAAAGATTGGGAGTGCTAATATTCGGTTGTGGCTAAAGGTTGCTGATCAGGCCAAACAGCTTGCCGATCAAGCCATTCAGATTTCTCAGCACGAGGCAGCCTCCAAGCGGTTGAAGGAGACTATGGAAGAGGCTAGTAGGGAAGAACTACGAAAGATGGAGGCCTCCTGCAAGGAGCGGATTGACATAGCCATTGCTACGGTGGATGAGGTTCGAAGGGAGGATCTCGAGCAGGTAGAGGAGTTATCTGGGAGCCTTGAGGCCGCAGAGCTTGCTCAGGCCAGGCTAAAGGAAGAGATGGAGGAAATGAGGAGGTCTCTTTAGGCTGACCGCTTGAGATATCGATCGGAGAGGGATGTTGCCATCGCTAAGTTGCTGTCCTCCGAGGCCCGGGTGAGGGTGTTTGAGGAGAATGAGGGGATGATGGACAAGATGTTGCAGGATATGTACTTCCGTACTTGGAAGCAGGGAAATCTATCCTGGATGGATGACTATCCCCGGGTCATGGCCAGGATATATCTCCGGGCTTAGGAGGAGGCAAAGGCCGATGCGGATAAGGAAGGTGGAGCGGCATTCAGGATGGATGTGGTTACCGCCCAGTTCTCAAAGGAGGAGAAGGTAGCGGTGAAGGAGGGGAAGCGGCTACTTGCTGCGGAGGAAGCCGGTGTGCAGTTGGGGGATGAGGACCAAGGAGCGGGTGTTGGTGAGTTTTCCCTTTTTAGCTTTTCATAACTTGATCGTTCGTTGTCGGTTTAATGGACCCATTTCCTGAATTGGACAGGTGGGGCCTCTGGTCATCAAGTTGGGAGCTCTGATCCTGCAGTCAAGTAGATTCGAAGAGCTGGTAGGACGAGGGTGGAGCGCAGGTGCAGTTGGCTATTTTATTTGGTCTGCTTGACATTCCTGTACATGCTAGTTCAAAACATTAATGTACTCTTAAGTTGTAATTATGTTATTGAACGTCTTTATGTAAGTTTATAACATAAGCTGATTCTTTTATATTTTGAATGCTGTTATTATTTTGAAGTGCTGTTATAAAAAACATAGTTATGCATATGCCTGTGATCTAATTGTGTTCGATGTTAAGCTTTTGCTCGAAATATAATCTCATGTTTTGCAATGTTATGAATAAGTCATAGCTACATGATTATGCACAAGAGAAAAGAGTACCGCCCTTCATGTTATGGTTGCAGGGGGTAGCTTTGGACGTCTTGTGTAATTGACCATTGATGCGGCTGAGTGCCTTGTCACCCAGTTCGCGGGCTCAGATTCTCGTGAGCGAATGCCTCCTATTTAGTGTCCTGTACTTTGGGGACCGTTATGCAGGACACAAGAAAAGTATTTAAATGGAATGCAAATATAGGTAAAGTAAAACTTCCAGTCACGGAAGGCCGTCCATATGCTTAAGTTCGTGGCAAACGGGTTTTGTAGTCACTTTCCCTAGCTGTGGGTCTTGGAGACATTTGTCACCCATCTTACGCCTCCGCGGGGAGTTTATCTTTTTTACCACAGCCGCACTTAAGACATATCGGAGCCGAGATCGCGCACAGTAACTACCCGAGCCATTATGCCCGGTAATCGTGGGTATTATTCGATTTACTGTGGCCGGCTAGCGTGGGTGCCGATCGTCAACTGTGAACTACCCCTGGCTGGCCACACCTTATATTGGGGCTTAAAGTAGGTTCAAAGTTGCCGGCGAGCCGAACGCCGTAATGAGCTGCCATTGGCTATAGTCGGCCTTTGTGATGGCTTATAATCGGCTCATTACAATTGGCTTTGAGGACAGTCGCGAGCAATGAGTTAACCCGCAGCAGAGGGATGCTGGAGCAAAGGTGTCTCATTGGCGAGTGCATAGGATCGCATAGTACCTATTGGGTCTTGTCCAGGTGAGGTTGCGCCGCGAAGTTCCAGTACGGAAATGTCGTTATGCATGATTTCGTTCAACAGAAAAGGATAACACTTAACAAGCAGGCAAGATATAAAGGAACAAGTTAAAAAGAGACAATATTTTTAAAGTGGTTCGGCACGAAAATGCCTACGTCCACTGATTCTCTTTGTTAATTCACTTCATATGGGCAGTACAAGTTAAGAAAAGTATGGACGGAGGTGTTGGATGTTCCATGCCCTCTGAAACACCTCTCCGTCCACTGTTGACAAAATATAAGCTCCGTTGTGGAGATCTTTATGAATTACATAGGGTCCGTCCCAGATTGGATCTAGCGCTTCGGGGCGTGGGAAGATCCGCTTGAGGACAAGATCTCCTTCCTGTAAGCTGCGGTGCTTGACTTTAGAGTTGTATTGTGTTGCTACTTTTTGCTTGTGAGCTGCCGCTTTAAGTGCTGCATCATTTCTTCTTTCTTCAATTAAATCCAAAGACATGTGTAGGAGTTCTTCATTCCCTTCTGGGTTGTAGTGGATCCTACGGTGGGAAGGCACTACAGTTTCAACTGGGAGCATGGCCTTCGATCCGTATGCCAAAGAGAAAGGAGTATGCCCTGTTGATGTTCCGTAAGATGTGCGGTAGGCCCAAAGTGCCGTAGGAAGTTCATCCACCCAAGCGCCTTTTGACTTTTCAAGTTTCTTCTTGATTAGGGTTTTGAGGATTTTGTTGACAGCTTCGACTTGTCCGTTTGCCTGGGGGTAAGCCACAGATGAGAAGCTTTTGTGAATTCCGTGCTCCTGGCACCAGTTGGCGAATTCCTCGCCGTCAAATTGAAGTCCATTGTCCGATATGATTTTGAGTGGAACCCCATACCTGCATAAAACATTTTTGATCAAGAAGTTGATAGCTTTTGCCGAAGATATTTTATTTAGAGGCTCCGCTTCCACCCATTTGGTGAAATAGTCAACCGCGACTATGGCATATTTGGCTCCGCCTCGGCCCACTGGCAGTTCGCCAATCAAGTCAATTCCCCATATTGCGAAGGGCCAAGGGCTGGTCATTTGAGTAATCTCGTTTGCTGGTAGTCGAGGAATTTTAGCAAATTTCTGACATCTGTCACATCTTCTGACGAAGTCTAGGGCGTCTTTGTTTAAGGTAGGCCAGTAATATCCATATCGGAGTATCTTCTTTGCCAGAGTCTGCCCACCAGTGTGATCTCTGCAACTTCCTCGATGTATGTTGGATAAGATCTCCTTGGCTTCCCTTCCAGCGACACACCTTAATAAGGGATTAGAGAAACCGCGTCGATAGAGGATGCCTTCTTGTATCGTGTAACGGGAAGCTTTCCTCAAGATTTTCTTGACTTCGTTACGCCCATCGGGTAGTGTGCCATCTTGTAAATATTTCCAGACAGGAGTCATCCAAGTTTCCTCTTCGATTGCAGCTATCATGTTCATTATCTCGTAACTCGGGGCTAGTTGCTATGAGGTGGTTATTGTTCGGGAAGCGGCGTCGTCCTTCATGCTAGCTTGCTTTGCCAGTTTGTCGGCCTCCTGATTCTCTTCTCGAGGAATTTGTTTGATTAAATAGTGATCCAACTGATTGAGCAGCAGCTTGGTCTTCTTTAGATATGCTGTGAGTTGTTCTCCTCGAGTCTGGAATTCTCCCAGTATTTGATTTACAATAAGTTGAGAATCACTATGGAGACATAAAAAAACCGACTCCAATCTCCAGGGCAAGTTCTAATCCGGCTATCACTGCTTCGTATTCTGCGTCATTGTTAGTGGCAGCGAACTCCAACCTTAGGATGTAGTGCAGCTTCCTTCCCCTGGGGGTGATTATCACAACACCTGCCCCCGAGCCTTGTTCATTTGATGCTCCATCAACGAAGAGGTTCCACTTGATATTTTCTGCTACTTCAGATTGCTCCTTACCTTCGTTAGTAGTGAATTCGGCAATGAAATCAGCTATGGCTTGTCCCTTGATAGCGGTGCGAGGATGGTAGGTAATCTCATATTGACTCAGTTCAATGCACCACTTAAGTAGTCGCCCGGAAGTGTCGGGGTGATGGAGTACTTGCCTTAGCGGTTGATCGGTTAAAACTCTGATGGAATGAGATTGGAAGTAGTGTCGCAGTTTCTGTGACGTGATAAGAAAACAGTATGCTAGCTTTTCAAGTTTAGGTATCTGGCTTCTGCCCCTGTGAATCTCTTGCTTACAAAGTATACAGGTCGCTACGCGTGGTTGTCCTCCCTCACCAAAGCGGCGCTTAAAGTATGGGATGATACAGCTAGGTATAGGTATAGTTCCTCGCCTTCATTTGGAGTTGAGAGTACTGGTGGTCTTTGGAGGTGTTCGATCAAGTTAAGGAAGGCTGTCGAGCATTCGTCAGTCCATTCGAACTTTCCTTTGTCTTTCTTAAGAGCTTCGAAGAAAGAGATGCAGTTGTCGGTTGCTTTAGAGATGAACCTGCTTAGGGCCGCCACCTTCCCGTTTAGGCTTTGCATCTCTCTTCGAGTGGATGGTATCTTGATATCTTGCAAGGCCCGGACTTGTTCGGGGTTCGCTTCAATCCCCCTGGCATGGACGATGAATCCCAAGAACTTTCCCGACGATACTCCGAAGGAGCACTTTAGAGGATTCAGTTTCATTCCATATTGGCGAAGTACTTGAAACATCTCGTTCAGGTGGTTTATATGATCGTTGGCTTTCCTTGATTTTACCAGCATGTCATCCACATAAACTTCCATAGTTTGCCCTATTAATTTTGCAAACATCTTGTTGACAAGGCGCTGATAAGTAGCTCCGGCGTTTTTAAGTCCAAAAGGCATTACTTTGTAGCAGTACAATCCCCGGTCAGTGATGAAACTGGTGTGGTCTTGATCGGGGGCGTGCATAGGGATCTGGTTGTATCCTGAGTATGCGTCCATGAAGGATAAGAGTTCGTGTCCGGCTGTGCTGTCCACGAGTTGGTCGATTCGGGGGAGTGGAAAGCAGTCTTTCGGACAAGCGTCATTTAAGTTGGAGAAATCGATGCATGTTCGCCACTTCCCATTAGCTTTCTTTACCAGTACCGGGTTGGCGATCCATTCTGGGTAGATGGCTTCTCGTATGAAGTCGTTGGCAAGTAAGTTCTTTACTTCTTTCTCAAGGGCTGCTGATCATTCTGCCCCCATGCTCCTCTTTTTCTACTTCACTGGCACTTTGGTAGGGTCGATGCTCAGTATGTGGCATGCTACGTTTGGAGAGATTCCTGTCATATCGGCGTGCGTCCATGCAAATACATCCATGTTGTGGCGAAGAAAATTGACGAGTTGATCTTTCAACTCCACTCTTAACTGAGACCCGACTCTCAGCAGTCTACTTGGGTCGTGTTTGTCTATAGCTACAAATTCCATAGCCTCTGCAGGCTCGGTGGTGGCCTCCTCCTCTTTGTCCCTGGGGTCTAATTCGTTGAAAGGATCGCTGGTATATCGAAGAGAAGGGGCTTTCTTTAATTGCTATGCTTCCAGGCTTTTCTTGCAGAGAGAAGTCTCTACATCCTTCCCTTTATCCTTCCTGCGGTTATTGTGAAGCTCAGTTACATAACAATCTCGAGCGGTGTCTTGATCTCCCTCTATTTCTCCTACTCCGTTATCTGTTGGGAATTTCATCTTCAGGCACCATGGGGCTAGGACAATTTGGAAGTCAGACAAGGCTGGTCTTCCCAAAAAGGCGTTGTAGGTCGAATGGTTCTCTAACAGTACAAATGTTTGTTTTCGCACAGCGGAGCGGGGTTGACTTCCTATTTCAACAAAAAGGTCCAGTTGCCCGAGGGGTACCTTCGCATCTCCAGTGAAACCATGTAGTGGTTTGTTGCAGGGAGACACATCCTTCATCGACAGCTTCATTTTGTCGAATGCATGCTTGAATAGGATATACACTGAGCTTCCAGTGTCTACTAAAATTCGGAAAACTTTGGCTGGACCGAACCAGGCAGAGATGACCATAGGATCCATGTGTGGGTACTGTCTTCCCTCTAAATCACGCCTACTGAATGTGATGTCGTCACTCTCTTTCCGTTTCGGGTGGCGTTCTTCCATAATAGAATTAACGTAGCCTTCAACATTTCTAAGCGACTTACCGTATCTTTCCATCTCTGCCCAGCTTCTGTCGGCGATGTGTAGTCCTCCTGATATGGTATGGACTACTATTTTCTCTTGACTAGAGCCGCTGGTGTTGCGATTTCCTCCGCCTTCCTCTGGGAGGGGTAACCTTGGGTTTTCATTGGCGGGAGCTGGAGTCCTGCTCTGGCTTTTTACATAGCGTTCCAGTCTCCTCTTTCTAATGTGTTCTTCAATCAAGTCCCGGAGATGGTGGCATTCATTGGTGTCATGTCCATGGGATTCATGGAAGCGGTAGAACTTTCCAGATTTGAGTGCGTTATCTGACTCCTTCTTGTGCGGGGGGCGCTTGTATCTAACTTCGTCTTGAGTGGCTAGGAAGATGTTTTCGATCGTTTCATTCAAAGGAGTGTAGGAGTCAAATCTTGGTCCAGGTCGATATAGGAGCTTTTCCCCTTTCTTTCCCCCAGCATTGTCTCTAGAGTCATTTCTCCGAACATCCTTTGTTGCAGCGAAAACATTGTCTGTGGTTGTTTTAACTTGTTGCCCCGACTGCCTCTCAGTGGCAGCGTCCTCAAGTCTCATATACTTTCCAGCTTCATGGAAGAAATCAGGTAAAGTAGCTGGCTTTTCCTTGGTTAGTCTTCTAGCAATTTTAGTATCCGGATGTACACCACTGCAGAGAGCCATTAGGATAAGTTTCTCATCGGCATCTTGGATTGCGGCCGCCGCAGCGTTGAATTGGGTGAGATATTGTTGCACTGTCTCTCCGGGTTTCTGCTTGATATTAGATAAGGAATAAGCGCCTTGGGTTGTTCCATATGAATGCGGAACTGGCTGATGAATTTTTCTTTCAACATTTCCCATGAGCTGATGGACCCTTGGGGTAGGTGGCAGAACCAGGATGTAGCTAGGTCTGCCAAGAAAAGTGGGAAGCATTTACACAATACTCCCTCCGTTGCTCCGCTCATGAGCATATGCTGGGTGTATCTCTGTAAGTGTACGATGGGGTCAGAGGTTCCCTTGTAAGGTTCCATCGTTGGCATTTTCCATTCCCGGGGGGTGATGGCAGTTTCAATCTTGTAGGTGAAGGGGCGGTTACCCTAGCACCTATCCCTCGATCCCTTTGCTCCCGTTGGACGCACTCCCTGAACAATCGCGCCATTCTTTCATCAGAACTTGGAGTGGATAAAAATGAGTTTGGTTCTTCCTTGCGGGATTGACTCCGTTCAGATGACCTGTAAGGATGGCATCGTGTATCACTCCTGACCTTCTCCAATGGCTTCCTCTGGTCTTCCGGAGGCATGCTGGGGTCAGCCACAGTTGGCACTTGCCTTGATCTTCCCCTGCTGGGTTCTGTTCTTAGCACTTCCTCGGGTCCAACTTCGGGCTGGACTCCAGCTCGGCCCCGTCTACTGGTGTTTCCATGGTTAGGTAACATGACAGGCTCAGCTACATCCGACTCCTGTCTGGTGCCTCCCCTGTTGGGTTCGGCTCCAAGAGTTTCCTCGGGTCAGAATTCGGGCTGAGCCTGGGCTCAGCTCCTACCATTGTTGTTTCCGTCATTAGCCTCTTCGAAAAAGAAAGACCTTTGTCGTCTCGCAGATCCTCCAGACCGGGACTCACCCCATGATTCAGTGTTACGGTTGGATTCTTCAGCATCCCTTAAGCATGACATGAGTTGGGCCACCAAGGCTTCTTACTGAGATGCGAAACGGTTAGTTACTTCAGCCACAATCCTGTCCAGATCCGCCCTTGTAATTGGTTGTTCCATAGCAGGGGCTGTCGGATTTGCCTGATTTAAATTTGTTGTTGGAACTGGATGATTGTCTTGGTCCCTGGTCACTGGATTTGGATACTGCCAGTTGCGATGTCCTTTCCTTTGTTAGCATCTTTCTTCCGTCCGGGAGCCATATTTTCCAAGCAATGAATGATGTTGATAGGAAAAGGGTTGAGTGGGAGAAGCTGAAGCTTCGAGCTCCCTCGTTCTCAGTGAAAGCACCAAAAAGGTTTGCACCAAAAAATGGACAAACACTTCCAAGTCGTATGAATTAGTTGGTTTTATGTTGTTTCTAGTGATTTGGGTGATTTATGCAAATATATAAAAAGCAGGGACTAAACTGTAAAAGACACACAGATTTATAGTGGTTCGGCCAGAACGTGCCTACGTCCACTTTATATGTTATTCTCCTTTTTCTTTCAAATTACAAGTACAAAGCTTTGTATACAAGTATTTGAAAGTTGTTTGAAAGTTCCTTCCATGCTTGAGCTCTCAAACTTGCCTGCCATTGTTGTACCCCTGCCCCCTTATTTGTAGAGTGAGGCTGGGGGCAGGGGTCTTGAATGTATATAGCTGCCGGTGGGCCTGGGCTGAAGTAATCTGGCCTGGTACATCTGGTTGGTTCGGTCGTAGCTGGGTGGAGTTTGATTCGGTGGTAGGCGAATGGCTTTCATTCGGTGGTGCCACCTTGGGTTTGGTTCGGTGGTGTGTAGGGTTGGATCGGTGATGTGTGGTTGGAGTTTTGGCTCGCCGTGGGCTGGTTCGGTGTTGGGTGATTCGGTGGCAAGATGGAATCATGGTGGATGCATGGCGTTTAGACCGGTGGAGGTTGGTTCGGCGAGCATGAGAGAGGGGTTGGTCGGGTCGTTTCTGAAGGAGGTTGGTTCGGTAGGGGTCGTCTTTACTTTGGTTCGGTGGTGGTGGAAACGCACCCAACAGGAAGTACCCTAGAATGAGTTTGAGTGTATTAATAGATATGAGAGCATATTTATTAGTGAATATAAAGCTGTTTTTATACTGTGTTGACTAATCGGTTGAGTGTTTATGAATTCTGGTCTGTACGGGAAGTACAACCGTATCAATAGGGGTTTCTAATTAAACTCTTAAACAAGGTAAACCGACATGGTACTATTTTTAAAGTGGGTAAATGGAATAATTTTACCCAAATTATATTTTGATATAAGAGAAATAATTTTCTAAATTTATTATATATATTTGGATGTTTGGTTGATTATACTATAATCAAATAAGAATTTAAAATTTGAAATAGTTTGTAACCAAATAAAATTCTATAAGTATGACCTATCCAAAGGAGTATAACTAAAATTTGATTTAAACCTGAATTTAAATCCCAAAAATTTTGAAAAGGGTTTTAAAAGAATTTAAACAAAAGGTTTGGGAATTTAAAATTTTGGGAATGTTTGAAATGTTTTCGAAAGTGTTTGAAGGAAATAATAAGAGTATTATTTTAAGAAATATTTCTGAATGGAAATTGTTTTGAAAGGAATTTGTGGAAGTAAGGAAGCACTGAACTCACTTCAGTCGCTGGAAAATAATCCTGATGACGATGGCTACATCATCAGTATTCATTTTCGAGTTTCTAAAGTAATGGATTGCTACCGTGGTGATTGGTTATGATATTTGTTTGGACTTGTTGGGTATATAAGTTGTTTAAGAAATTTACGAAGGAAAAAATTGTTTTGGTAAAACCAAGTGTTTTGGAATTCAGAGATTCGATTACCAAGTGGATATTTGTTATTTATGACTTCAAAATGGTTTTGGAATAAAAACCAGGCAACTGAATTTTGGGAATTCTATTTAAATAATGTAAAAGTCAAGATGAATCAACTATTGAACTTATAAGTGAAATTGATATAAATAAGAAAGGAAATTAAAAATTTTAATCCTGGAATTAAAATTTAACTTGGATAAGATATATTTGAATTTAACTCAAGATAAAATAAATAAAATGTGAATTGGAATTGAATTAAATTAGATATAAAGTTGAAATGTAAAATGATTATATAATTATGGGCTATAATTGTATAATGAAATTTATAACCTTAAGCTATTAAGTGTTATATATAATTTAGAATTATGATTATAAGATGTAAATGGACTCAAATGAGAAATATAAGATTTTAAGTAAATAAGTAAGTGAACTTATGAATGGAAAATGGTTGAATGACATGGTAAAAGAAGAATGGAAAATTCAAGATTTAATCCTAAATGAACGAAGAATTGAAATAAGTTGAAGTAAAGTATAAAATGTGAATGGACTTAGGTTAGTATATAAGTTTTTGAACTTAAATATTGGGAAATACAAAATTAAGTAAACTTATTGAATTACAATTTGTAATTGGATTGAAATTTGATTAGATAAGAATCAAACTAAAATGAAAATAAAATTGACGCAAGAAGAAATGATTTTTTTTAAGAGTGGTAATAAATTAAGCAAGCTGTGCAATGGTTTTGAATAAACTTGTTGGATAATGAAAATTGAATGCAAGTGAAAGGATTTAAATTAATAATGTGATGGAAATGATAATGTTGGGTTATGAATAATTTAGAATGGAATGAAATTAATTTAAATTTGAGTTCGAATTAATTTAAAATGGTCATAAGCTTAAGAAATTGTTACTTGCTTGAAACAACAACTTGCATAGAAATTAGTCGTTTTGTCGTAAACAAGGAAATGGATTAAAGGAAGTAAATGAAATTGGTTTTTGAACAAATTGGAATAGATAAAAATTTAGTTAAGAGGATTTTCATATGAATGAATGTGAATCATACTTGTGATGCAAATATATAAATTTAGGAAAAATGAAATGGTGTAAGTAAGGCACATGTTAATTATATTGAAGTGAATATGAGTTGGTCGGGGTAAATATGAATTGAGAGTAGTAAACTTGGATGAAATCATTCGAGTGCAATGAAATGATGTTTGGATTTGTAAAGGAAATTAAAATAGTGTTGAAACCTTATGATTGCTTATAAAGGATGGTTAACATGTAGAATTATGAAATTTTGTTTGTTTAGGCTATGTAATTGATGGTTTTGGTTAGTTAAATGAACGGATTGTTGTTAAAATTTCATATTATTGAAAACTTACGTGCTTGTTTGAGTAAGTATAGGTACGGGAGGCAATCGATAGAGTTGGAGCGTGAAATGCACAATAATTAGCCACCTGCTTATAAAACGCTAATGTGAGGTACGCCTGCGCAATAAAAATTAAGAAATGATAATATATGACTATATATTTTGTTTTCCGACTGTGTGGGTTGATGTATATATTTATTATATTTGTGATATTGTAGAACGCTCTCCGTACAAAGGAGATGCTGTCAAAAAATTTCGAAAATCTAGGGAGTTAGAATTTTTTTAAAGTTTTGAAAATTTTGGTTAACTAGAAAAGGTGATTTTGGAATAATGTTGAAAATAAAGCTTTCGGGTTAGAATATAAAACAAAATGGTTTTAGATTGAGCTAAAAGGTTTTGACAAGTGAATGTAAATTTTAACTAAGCAAGTTTTGGGTAGGTAAATGAGTTTGGAAGTATTTTCCTACCTTAGCAAATTTCGGGGACGAAATTTTTATAAGTGGGGATGAATGTAACGACCCGGAATTTTGGTCGTTAGATTTTGAACATTTCATTCGATTTAAATGTTGAATGTGAATTATAATTTGATTTTGAAATAATAAGATTTTGATTAAATCAATAAGATTAGTTAAAATTCCAAAGATGGCAATTCAATTGGATTTGAATAATAATCATTAATTGAAAGTAGGATACTTAGTAAATCTGGGAATTAATGGTTATGGAAATGATTTCTAAAATTAATTTAAAGTCTATTTCTATTTGAATTCGAATATTGGACTTTTGGATGGAATCAAAAGTCGATAAGTTAAATTGGAATTTTTATATTAATTTAACAACGGAATTTAATATAATAATGCAAATAACCAGATTTTGATATGAAATGAATCAGAATGATTTCTATTATGATTATAGATTCTATATGATTTATAATTATGTTAGTAAAATTTTAAAAGTGAAATTTTAAGTGATTTCGACGATTTTGGAACTCGTTTGAATTAATAGACGAGTTAAAATAGCCTTTCGGGGCACAGTCTCAGAATTCGATGAAACTAGCTCCATTGGATCCATAATAGTTAATTATTATTAGATTTAAAATTTTGTAGCAGTTGGAGTTACCGTTTGTGACGACCCGCCTTTCTCTCCACAGAAAGACGCATCATCTTAAAGAAAGAAAGAGGTAGAAATAGAATAGATAGAAGAAAAGAACTCAACAATATTAGAATCTCACAGCAGAACGACACAAAATATAATATATAACATAACTATTACATAGTCTATTAAATAACAGAGTTATACAGATACAACAACACAAGATAGACAGTTATAAAAGTCTATCTGTTCTACAACTCAAATTCGACACATACATCACAGAGATACATCACAGCGGAAAACACCATATAACTACAAAAGCTGAAGCCTCCTGCTCCATAACTCCTCCAGAATTCGTCAATGCTAACCTGAATCCCTTGGCTACTCGTAAAAATTTGAGTACCTAAGAGTTTAAGAAAAACATAATAAACTCCGGGTCAGACATGGGTCTGGTGTGAGTAAACGGGTTAAAGTTGCTTAATTTTTAGAAACCTTTGAAAACAAAGGGTATCACGTAAGACTTCCCACACATAAACATGGGTAAGTTTTTACCTTACGCTAACCAAAACATTTGATAGGAAATCCAGTTATATTATAATAGTGTCTAGGGTTTTCAAGTAAATAGAAAACAACCGAAATTGTTACATTCATTAAATTTCAACTACTAGCCACAAAAGTGGGTAATACAATCAAAACCGTAGGGGCACGTAGGAAGAATGGGTTTCCATCAATGGCAGGGCCACTGGGGTACCACCCGTCACAGTACGTGGCCTAGATCACCGTACCGAGGATCACTCCCGACCCCCTGCAACACAAAACCGGAACCATTCCTTACTGAACAGTCCCAAACAAGAACACCCTGGAGATTCTAGCTAGCAATCGCCCACACAGCCGAAATAAAAAGGGACATCTAGACTGGGGTAACCTCGTCCTACTTGGGCATGACCCACTTTGCCTTGCTGCACCTCCCCTGTTTTAGCCATTCCCGGTTGATGAGGCTTGAGGCTGCGATTACCTTTATAGAACACATCAATCTTGGAATGCTCATCGTCCACATGACAGTGTTCTGAAAGCATTCAATCCATACAAGTTCGTTCTGGGTTCGAACGAAACCAAAGGCATTATCTCGTTACACTCATTATGGAATCACCCTCAGAGTTAACGACAATAACCCTTGCACTCTAAAAACTCCATCTCGAACCTGAAAGTACTATCTACGTTATACTCTTATTGGAATCACCCTCAGAGTTTTTTTTAATGACAGATAGTTCTTACACTTTGAGCCTTCAACTCGACCTTCACTTGAATTCACGACCTAACGTATAACTTGGATCGATGTGGTTTTCGGATAATCAAATTTTATACCCGATTCCGGTCTCATCGAACCAAACATGTCTTAAAGGCCAAGTTGTTTAAATGTTTAAACAATTCAATTCAATTCAATGCTTTGAATTTACACAGTATTAACATAGATAAATATCACACATTTATCATTGATATAATCAATATCATATCACAGAATGTCACAACACATATCATCAATAGATATCAATCCAATACATATCATCCAATTCAGACATTCAACAACCAATCATCCATAAGCAAGCATTATCAATTCATACCACGATTAATTTAATTACTTAAATTGAATTAATCCCTTAAGAATTAATCACCTAATCTTGCTCATACAATTACTAACCTTAATTAATTAATCACTCCTTGATTAACTTAATTAATCAATTAATTAATCCCTAATCCCAGATCAATTTTCCTTTATTCATTAATTAATGAACCTCGATTATTAATTAATCTCCTTTAGTATAAAGTAATTAATCTTTAATTACTTTCATAATCAATTAATTGACCTTTAATTAACTGATTAATTATCCATCAACTATCGATTAATAACCTTAATTATTAATCAATATTTCATAATACAAATTAATTAATCCATAATTATTTTTATAATTAATTAATTAACCATTTATTATCTAATTAATTATCTCTTAATTATTAATTAATAAACCTAATTATCAATGATTAATTAAGAACTTAATTACAGATTAATTACTCCTTAATTACCAATTGATTAACCATTTGCCTAATCCATCATTAACTGTTAACGTATCCCTAATTAACAGTTAATCAACCCTTAATTACCACTTGATTGATCCTTAATCACAATTGATTAATCAATTTATTACCATTTAACAACTTCTTAATTAATCCATAATCATGGTTAATTATTATTAAATTATTAATTAATAAAACCTTATCTATTAACTAATAAAACTTAATTACAAATTAAGCACTTCTTAATTACTAAATAAGTAAATTTATTTACTTAATTAACTACTAATTAATTACTTAATTAGTCAATCTTAATCACTAATTTAATTAAGTTTAATTACACTTAATTAATAATCCAGTTAATGATCTTTTAATTACAATTTAATTAATCTTAAATTAATTAACCTTTAATCCTTAACCATTTATTAATCAAGTAAATTATTTTCCCTTAATTAATTTCGTAATAAATTCTTTATAATTAAACTAATTAATTAAACTTAATTTCTTTAAAATAACTTAATCAAAATTAAGATATTAAAACCTTAATTAAGATAAAACATTATCTCATAAATGCTTTAATTGCCCTTAACATATTTACAATCATTACCTTTATAACTATCCTTACTTAATTAAATTATTAAATAAGTTTTAAGTTAAAACAATCATTTAGTTTGATAAATTAAAGTTATCAGAACACAACTTTAAATAACTTAAATATTTATCAATTTATAATTTTTAAAAGCTAGTCTCAATTTTAATTTAAAACTTTCTTTTTATATAAACTTTTAAAATTACATTCAAAACTCTATTTTTAAAATCACTTTAAATTTTGTTAACAAAGTTTTAATTTAACGAACTTCAAAACTTCTTAAAATATGTTCAAGAAAACATTTATTAAAACTTCAAGTAATTTATAAAAAAGTTTAAACCAATTTTAATTTTTAAATTTCAAAATAACAAGTTTTAAAACTTTTAAAACTTTAATTACTGCTTTATACTTTCTACTTCGGGTCGAACCTAATTACCACTCGGGTTTAAACCCGAGTTTTCTTCCTCTTCTCCTCATTTTTTTTAAACTTTGATTAAATTCCAGTTTAACAAAATCTACAGGTTAACCCAACCCAACATACTCGAGAACAAACTCGAGTTTCCCATGCCAAAACTCGAACGCGACTTCGAGACTTCCCACGATCCAAAACTCTCAGACACTCAACCGATTCCGTGCACATGCACGCCACCGCAGGTTGCCTCCGACCATCGTCAATGCCTCTGGCATGTCATTCATCACCATAGCATTGCAACCCGACCACCAAACTACTCAAAAACGACCTCGATCAAAATTCGATTACCTAGTTCGCTTGATCCCAATATAGCCTCAGATGATCTCCCTTCGACCACCAAGCTTCGGTCACTAGAGGTCGCGTGGTGCTAACCAACTCTTGCCAAGCCGATACGCTACCATCTCCCAAAATTTCAAGCAGCTCGCATCATCGGAGAAAATGTGACAACCCCGATCCCACCTTCAACAAAATCTAGGGTTAAAATCTTAACCCGACCACTGACGACGCCATAGTGCACAATCGCCTCGACCTTCATTTTTGCCCAACAACCTGATCGTCCACCTTGCTTCAGACAAAAACTCAACCACTCAAAATCCCCTGACCAATAGAAAATGCTCAAGAACCATATTCCTGATATTTCCCAATTTCTTACTCAATTCAATATTAAAAACTTGGATTTTTGTTTTAAAAATCCCGTCTTTAATAGTAGATTCAAGTTAAGATCCTGAATTAAAGTGTTTGGTTTTAACATGTTTAAAATAGTCTTCACTGCATCCATAATTTCCAGATAAATTTTTAAGCATTTTTACTTAAATTCATTTTTAAAATTTAATCGAGGTCTAAACAAACTTTTATTGTTTATAAACAAAATCCTATAGGAAATAAGAGAAGGAGAAAATGAAATTTTATCTAAATTTGAATATACTGGACAAAGAATAGAGAAGAACAAAGCACCTTGAACACAGTCATGTAAATACAGCAACTTCCCACAGATTATACATACATGCATAGCAACATTATCACAGAAATTTTCAAACAACAATTATTTAGTTACTTAAACTTTTTAATTAAATAAAAATTGTTTGCTCACCTCTTTTAAAAACAGAGCTTGATTCCTGAAAGCTTATGTTGCATGATACTGGATTGCTTAAAACTGGAATCATGATGATGAACAAAACTTTGAAAAAAAAATGTTGTTTCCAGGTTCTTGATCAAAGAAAGTTCCCAAGCTTTCTTTTTTTTCCTCTAATGCTCTACAGGTTTTGAAACTAATTCTGGTTTCAGATTTTTGATAAAAGAAGATTTTCCAGGCCTTTGAAAATGCTTGATCAAAACAGGTTACAGCTTTGAAGATAATACTGGTTTCAGGCTTTTGATAAAAACAACATTACAGGGTTTGGTATTATGATTTGCAGTTGGAAAGAATGCTACATATTTTTTTTCTTGAACTTGAGGATTTGAATATGGTTTCAGACTTGAAGTTACAGTGTTATTTTGATTTTCTGTTTTTCCTATGAAAATATTTCAGATTGATTTTTTCTTGAGGAAACATTTTCAGATTGTGGCCATTAATTTTCTGAATTCAAAGAAAAGAATGAAGGAGGTAATAGGAGTTTATATGACGAATTCTAAGGTTTAATAAAATTTTAAAGAAAAAGAAAATTAAGAAAAAGGCACTTGTTTAATTTTGTTACATTTGTCATAAACCATAGCTTACTTCATAACACATGTATTCAGTGAAGTTTAAAAATGAACACATGTCATTTCTTATTTTTAAATTATTTTTAAAATGATTTTTAAAAGCCTTTATTATTAATTTTCTCAATATGTAAGTACTTTACTAATTTATAAATGCTTTTATAAATTTATAAATCCTTTTTCATTTCTTATAAAAATAATACTTTCAAAAGAAAATAAGATATAAACTAATTAGATTCCAAATAAAATAATAAAAAATTATTTAACCCATTTTTACACGCTAATTTAAATGTTTTTCCATTTATTTACTACTAAACAAACATTTTCCAAATTTATATAAATAAAATTCTTTTGTTTTAAATTAATATAAAGCAAATCTAATATTTTTTTTAAATAAAAACTTTATTTAGAAATTTTTATTTCCAAAATTATTTCAAGATATAAATTCTTTTTAAATTTCAAATTCCAATTAAAAATTCAAATTTTAAATTCAAATTCAATTTAAACTTAAATTTAAAATCAAATCAACTATATCTATATTAGATTAAACAAACACACTATTAAATTATCTCTAAATTTAAAATTCTCATCTTCAAATATAAATAACCTAAATAATATTTCTAAATTTAAAGTAAATTTTTAAATAAACATATATTTAAACAATGCTTATTAAATTAAAATGTTAAGCCTATTAAAAATCAAACAACACAAATTAATAATTATTCCATTTAAAATTAATTTATCTCCAAATTTAAATATATCACATAAATTTTATTTAGGTTATTTATATTTGAAGATGAAAATTTTATCAATCTTAAATAATTAAATTAAGAGATTATCTCATTTTAAATTCCTCGAAATTACGGGATATTACATTCCTCTCCCCTTAAAAGAATTTCGTCCTCGAAATCTAAAATAAAGATAATCCAAAATCTTTTATTTCATTTAAACCATTCAAGCATTCCTATCAACCGAACATTATCAACCAACAACAATCCATCCAAACAAATAGTTTATTTAAACAACCAACTCATTCAATCAAACAATCCTAGCTATCCGGACATAGATCCAGATAAGTCTTCCCAAAACTATTCAGAGTTTCCCAAGACAAACTCTAAAATCCTAACTCCACAACAAAAGATAGATCGTTCATGTATTTCCTTAGATGAGATACGTGAAAAACAATGTGAATCCCAGCCATCCAAACTGGCAATTCAATCTTGAAGACTTCAACACTAATCTTCTCCTGATAAGCTCCACCATCGCAGATACCTCACAGACCAAAACTGGACCAAGAACCAGACGATCTTCCGATTCTACTCCACAGAATGGAAATCTACAAGGTATTCTAAACAAAGCTTCATAGGATGCATCAAGATATTCGCCTGATAACTTATACGAGAATTCCAATAAATGCAGATGATCCTCCTAACATCCAAAAAATCCAAAGCACAAGTTCTCTCAAATCTCTAAGATTTGATTCAGCCTTTCTATTTGTTTGGGAATAATAGGCTGTACCCAAATTTAATCTCGAACCCAAAGCTGATCACAAAGCCTTCCAAACTAGCTGGAGAAGATAAGATCACAATTGCTAACAATGCTGACTGAAACACCAAGCAGTCAGACAAACTCTCAAGAAAACTCAGCCAAAGATGCTACAGAACGGATTGCCTCAACCAGAATAAGATGGTCATTCTTGGTTAACCAATTCAAAATCACCCATATTCCTTTAATTCCCTTTTTGTTCCTTGGCAAACTGTCGAAGAAATCCAAAGAAATCACTTCCTACTGGAACTTCCACTTCGGAACCTCCAAAGACTACAACGAACCGACGGTCTTCTGCTGATCACCCACACTTGCTGACAGATCGCGCATCCAAAGATGAAAGGAGCTACATCCTACTTTGTACTTGGCCACTAGAAGATTCTCTTCATTTCCATATATCTCTGAACACCCTGGGCAGGACACAACCTGTAGCGAAGACTCCCTGCAAAAACTTCTTGCTTCAAAATCCAATAATTCGGAACACAAATTCTTCCGATGATCCTCAATGTTCCTTTGACCATCCATCTCAAAACTGGAACACTGACCATCATTGACTCACTTCATCCATCTTAGACACACACAAATGTCCGAGCAGATCTCAAACTTATTCCTGCGATCCGAGATAGCTAGAACAGGCGCACTAGTCAGCCTTGCCTTCAAATCCGAGAAAATCTCTTCACACTCGGGTCCACTTATATTCCTGTAGAACTCTTCCAAACCAGAAAACTTCGTTTGCTTCTACTCCTGAATAGTAGCTATCCAGGCTGGATCTACAGAAATACCATCACTAAAACAAAATTCTACATCCAAGCCTCTAATCCTAATTCCAAATGTCGCTAGCTCTCCTCTTCAGTCTTGGAGTAGACAAGAAAAACATTGATGAACGCGAGAATAACTTATACCACACATCCCAAATCATGATTCATCAAATCCACACAGAATCTCAAAAAACTTATAAGTCTAGGCCACAAAGACAACAGCTGAACTCCAACAGGGAAAAACTAAGCTGAACAACAGGCACTGCTTCGAAACAAAAGACGATCCAAATCTCTATCTTCCGATGAGGAAAACCTTCGCTCCCTTAGAACATTCGAAAAATCTCTGACCACTCAATGGACCCCATACATTCTGGAGATGCCTCACTCTATGTAGAAGATGGCTTCAAAAGAACCCTAGCATCATCGCAAGTCACTTTTGCGATTCTTCCCAACCCAATCTTCAAAGATACAATCCTTACTTCACACATCAACAGCCCAGTACCATCCAACCAACCCAAATCCAAAACAAGATCAAAGCAGTTTAAATCAAATAAAAAGGTCTCTAGAAAAAATATGGGGAAGATAAGAAAATCTTAAGCCTCCACAGATTTGATCTTTCTCAGTTATCTCTCTATAGGGCTAGATACAAAGGTAGAAGGGCTAAGCAAACAAAGAGAGACGAAACTCCTTTACAACTCATGTTGGAAATCCATACAGATACCCAACAAATTTATATAAGTACATGGTTATATAAAAATTACAAATACGCGCTCTCAAGTTAGACACCACTCCAGATCCTAGGTATTATCTCAACCTATGCTTTGATACCAAGTGTGATGACCAGCCTTTTTCTCCACAGAAAGACGCATCATCTTAAAGAACGAAAGAGGTAGAAATAGAAT
This sequence comes from Allium cepa, assembly GCA_030765085.1. NCBI lineage: Eukaryota > Viridiplantae > Streptophyta > Magnoliopsida > Asparagales > Amaryllidaceae > Allium > Allium cepa. The sequence goes on from CM060940.1 coordinate 184,857,764, forward strand.
AGATAGAAGAAAAGAACTCAACAATATCATAATCTCACAATGGAACGAAGCAAAATATAATATATAACATAACTATTACATAGTCTATTACATAACAGAGTTACCAGATACAACAATACAAGATAGACAGTTATAAAAGTCTGTCTATTTTACATTTCAAATTCGACACATACATCACAGCTGAAAACACCATATAACTACAAACGCTGAAGCCTCCTTCTCTATAACTTCTCCAGAATTCTTCAATGTTAACCTGAATCCCTTGGCTACTCGTAAAAACTTGAGTACCCAAGAGTTTAAGAAAAATAGAATAAACTCCGGGTCAGACATGGGTCTGTTGTAAGTAAACGGGTTAAAGTTGCTTAATTTTTAAAAACCTTTGAAAACACACGTAAGACTCCCCACACATAAACATGGATAAGTTTTTACCTTACGCTAACCAAAACATTTGATACGAAATCTAGTCATATTATAATAGTGTCTAGGGTTTTCAATTAAATAGAAAACAGCTGAAATTGTTACATTCATTAAATTCCAGCTACTAGCCACAAAAGTGGGTAATACAATCAAAACCATAGGGGCACGTAGGAAGAATGGGTTTCCATCAATGGCAGGGCTACTGGGGTACCGCCCTTCACAGTACGCGTGGCCTAGATCACCGTGCCGAGGATCACTCCCGACCCCCTGCAACACAAAGCCGGAACCATTCCTTACCGAACAGCCCTGAACAAGACCACCCTGGCGATTCTAGCTTGCAATTGCCCACATAGCCGAAATAAAAAGGGACATCTAGACAGGGGTCGTTCTACTTAGGCATGACCCACTTAGCCTTGTTGAACTCCCCTGTTTTAGCCATTCCCGATTGATGAGGCTTGAGGCTGCGATTACCTTTATAGAACATGTCAATCATAGAATGCTCATCGTCCATCTGACAATGTTCTGAAAGCATTCAATCCATACAAGTTCGTTCCGGGTTTGAACGAAACCGAAGGAATTATCTCGTTACACTCAGTATGGAATAACCCTCAGAGTTAAAGACAATAACCCTTGTGCTATGAAAACTCCATCTCGAACCTGAAAGTACTATCTACGTTATACTCGTATTGGAATCACCCTCAGAGTTTTTAACGACAGATAGTTCTTACACTTCGAGTCTTCAACTCGATCTTCACTTGAATTCACGACCTAACGTTTAACTTGGATCGATGTGGTTTTCGGATAATCAAATTTGATACCCGATCCCGGTCTCATCGAACCAAACGTGTTTTAAAGGCCAAGTTGTTTAAAGGTTTAAACAATTCAATTCAATTCAATGCTTTGAATTCACACAGTATTAACATAGATAAATATCACACATTTATCATTGATATAATCAATATCATATCACATAACGTCACAACACATATCATGAATAGATATCAATCCAATAGATATCATCCAATTCAGACATTCAACAACCAATCATCCATAAGCAAGCATTATCAATTCATACCATGATTAATTTATTACTTAAATTAAATTAATACCTTAAGAATTAATCACTTAATCTTTCTCATACAATTACTAACCTTAATTTATTAATCACTCCTTGATTAACTTAATTATTCAATTAATCAATCCCTAATCCCACATCAATTTTTCTTTTTCATCAGTTAATAAACCTTAATTATTAATTAATCTCCTTTAATATAAAGTAATTAATCTTTAATTACTTTCATAATCAATTGATTAATTAATTATCCATCTACTATCGATTAATAACCTTAATTATTAATCAAATTTCATAATACAAATTAATTAATCCATAATTACTTTTTATAATTAATTAATTAACCATTTATTAACTAATTAATTATCTCTTAATTATTAATTAATAAACCTAATTATCAATTAATAATTAAGAACTTAATTACAGATTAATTACTCCTTAATTGCCAGTTGATTAACCATTTGCCTAATCCTTCATTAACTGTTAACCTATCCTTAATTAATAGTTAATTAGTCCATAATTACCATTTGATTAATCTTAAATCACAATTCATTAACCAATTAATTACCATTTAACAACTTCTTAATTAATCCTTAATCATGGATTAATTATTCTTAAATTATTAATCAATAAACCTTATCTATTAACTAATAAAACTTAATTACAAATTAAGCACTTCTTAATTACTAATTAAGTAAATTTATTTACTTAATTAACTACTCATTAATTACTTAATTAGTCAATCTTAATCACTAATTTAGTTATGTTTAATTACACTTAATTACTTGATTAATGAATCCCTAATCATTAGTTAATAATCTAGTTAATGATCTTTTGATTACAATTTAATTAATCTTAAATTAATTAACCTTTAATCCTTTACCATTTATTAATCAAGTAAATTATTTTCCCTTAATTAATTTCTTAATCAATTCTTTATAATTAAACTAATTAACTAAACTTAATTTCTTTAAATTAACTTAATCAAAATTAAGATATTAAAACCTTAATTAGGATAAAACATTATCTTATAAATGCTTTAATTGCCCTTAACATATTTACAATCATTACCTTTATAACTATCCTTACTTAATTAAATTATTAAATAAGTTTTAAGTTAAAACAATCATTTAGTTTGATAAATTAAATTTTTCAGAACACAACTTTAAATAACTTAAATATTTATCAATTTATAATTTTTAAAAGCTAGTTTCAATTTGAATTAAAAACTTGTCTTTTTATATAAACTTTTAAAATTACATTCAAAACTCGATTTTTAAAATCACTTTAAATTATTTTAACAAAGTTTAGTTTGACAAACTTGGAAACTTCTTAAAATATGTTCAAGAAAACATTTATTAAAACTTCAAGTAATTTATAAAAAAGTTTAAACCAATTTTAATTTTTAAATTTCAAAATAACATGTTTTTAAAACTTCTAAAACTTTAATTACTACTTTATACTTTCTTCTTCGGGTCGAACCCGATTACCACTCGGGTTTAAACCCGATTTTTCTTCCTCTTCTCCCCATCTCTTTTTTTTAAACTTTGATTAAATTCCAGTTTAGCAAAATCTACAGGTTAACCCAACCCAACATAGTCGAGAACAAACTCGAGTTTCCCATGCCAAAACTTGAACGCAACTTCGAGACTTCCAACGAGCCAAAATTCTTAGAAACTCAACCCGATTCCGCGCACATGCACACCGCCGTAGGTTGCCTCCGACCATCGTCAATGTCTCCGGCATGTCATTCACTACCACAACATTGCAACCCGACCACCAAACTACTCAAACAAGACCTCGATCAAAATTCGATTACCCTGTTCGCCTGGTCCCAAAACAGCCTCACATAATCTCCCTTCGACCACCAAGCTTCGGTCACCAGAGGTCGCGCGGTGTAACAACCAGGTATTTTCAACCATTCGCATCCATTATAAGTGTATAGGTAGACACTCATGCCAGAATTGAATTTCTCAAAATACCACGTTGTAAATAAAATTTTGGCAAACCTCAGAATATACAGTAAATAAAAATCACAGATCACAGACACAGAGTATATAAAAATGCAGCGGAAGAAAAAGAGATAGTATTTCATGAAGCTACTATATAAAATATAAGATACATCAGAGTTAAATAAGATACAACAGAAGAGTAACAGGATACATCAGGTACAAATTAGATACATCACTGAACCACTGGATACTGAAACAAAATAGATGGCTGGATCTTCAAGGAAAGCTCCAACGACGAAGGTGAATCTTGAATGCTAACTCAATCAATCTGACCTAAGCGTAAAGCAAAACACAAAACCCTCGAGTCAGGACATAAATACTTATAAACTATAAATCAACTCAAGTGAACAGTAACAAAATGCATCAGTAACTTAAAGGATGCTTGGGACCGCCCAACCTCTAAGGATCCGTTAAACTATTTACTATGTAGTAATATACGCTATATACGTTAGTGTCTAATTAGTAAAGTATAATCATATAGAAAATAGCGTTAAGGGGATGGTGAACCTTAACGCGGTCGGATCTTTAAAACCAAAATCGTAGTGGGCTCGATATAAGGATAAGACACGGCACGCGAGGCAATGCCAGGGTGGATACACCGTTTGCACTCCCGGACCGGTGGTGACGGCAAGCCAGCAGCTTCCGCCCACCTTGAACAATACCCCCGAATCAAAGTGGCGCCACCGAATCGAATCACAACTGTAATAGAATAGTTTCGATGGAGCATGCTCGATGAAAGGGTGCGACCCTTTGTGTAGCCCGGTATAGCTCCTGTTTTAGTCATATATGCCAACTTACGGGAGTTGGGTCCACGTAACATACCTCGAGAACATCGCCACCATCCTACTTCATTCTGGAATCTCCACCGCGTACACAGTTGTTAAAGTGGTTTTCGGTATTGTTCGGCTATAAGACAATATCCGATCCCGGACTCTTTAACAACCAATCGTTATTATAACCCATGGATATTTATTTCAAATAATTTATACTTTCAAGACCAAAATATCATACTCATTTCAAAACAATATCACAATTCTATCATTTCCATTTCAAAAATAATTCAATATTATATCACTCGAATAAAACCCAAATTTCCAAATCATTGAATATTTCTTTAAATTTATTAAACTTGAAATATTCCTTTAAATTATCATAGCATTTTGGAAATGTTACCTTAAGGAATCATAGCATTTTTGGAATGTACTACTTTCCACTTTACATTGTATATAATCAAAGTATTGATAAGCTTAAAATTTTAACATGTCAATTTATCATAGCCTTATAGTTAAATAAACTTTCTTACTCTAATATACAATTTAAACCGAAATTCTTATGTTATGTTAAAAGCACCTTATTAACTTACATTATTATTACAATAAAGAAACTTTATTATTTTAATCATTTAAAGTATGCCATTCACATAAATTAAAACTTGCTTATCAAATGTACGTTATCAACTTACATTTTATTATTACAGTAAGTAACATTTATATTTTTAATCAATTTAAAATACACCATTACATTGATTAAAATCTACGTGTCAAATGTACGTTTTAAATTTTATATTCCTATTACAATAATGAACATTTATTAATTTAAATCAATACCACACTACTAAAAACTTTACATGTTTCTTTCTTAATTAAAACTTTACATGTTTCTTTCTTAATTAAAACTTTACATGTTCTTGCATTAATTAAAACTTTCATGTTCTCTCATTAATTAGGACTTTACACGTTTCTTTCATTAATTAAAAATTATACGTTTCTTTCATTAATTAAAACTTATACCTTTCTTTCATTAATTAGGAATTTACATGTTCCTATCATTAAGTAGAACACCATACGTTCTTTCATTAATTAAAACCTATACGTTTCTTTCATAAAATAAAACCTATACGTTTCTTTCATAAATTAAAACTTATACCTTTCTTTCATTAATTAGGAATTTACATGTTCCTTTCATTAATTAGAACGCCATACGTTCTTTCATTAATTAAAACCTATACGTTTCTTTCATAAATTAAAACCTATACGTTTCTTTCATAAATTAAAACCTATACGTTTCTTTCATAAATTAAAACTTAACATTTCAGATTTATATTACCATTTCACAAATTTAACTAAACTTACAGTTTATTTAATTTATTTAACATCTTTAGTTAAAACTCAAATTTCACATTTTCAAGTCAAGTTATATTTTAAAATTTCATTTTCAACAGTCATTTATTCAACCACTTAAATTTATAGAAAATCAATAATTCTTTAATAAATCACTTAAATTCAAATATAAATCAATCTATCATATTTACCATTTCCAAATAAAATTAAAGTCCATTTTATTCATGTAACTTAAATATCATTTTTAGCCAAAATTCCAAATTTCAAACATAAGTTATATTTCAAAATCGAGTTAATCCATTCATAAATTACATTTTTGACACATAGAAAAATCATAATTTATTTATTTTAAAACCTTTCAAAATCTATTTAAATCAAATTTCAAAATTTTATATTTTTAAAATACTTAAAATATTCAAAGCACTTTATAGAATAACCACGGGTCTGTATATAGTTTTCTAACTTAGGTCAAGTGATACGGATATGTATCATTTCAATCCGCGGTTTAAAATGTAAAAATCCGGGTTCTATCATTTCAAACCTGCAATCCCAAGTTTAAATAAATAAATAAAATAACTCAGGCCTATCATTTCAGCCCATAATGATTTTTTATCCTAACAGGGAACTTGCAGTGTGATCATATACAGAAATAATATAAACAATGTCAATATCACAATATAGAGTCATGTACCAGATGTCAGGTGAAAATTAACAATTTTAACATGGTAATAACATGGTAATAACACGGCATAGCATATCATATGATCATCATTAACTTGCATAAACATTTTACATTACTAAACACCTGTCATCAGTCCACTTTTCATAAGTATATATGTCAGAGTGAGAAAGACTCACCTTCTCAAAGCTAGAGACCAAAACAACAAACACAAGAGCGATTCCAAAAGCACGACAAACACGATTTGAATTGAATGAATGGAAAGCCTTGATAATGATCTTGTATACAACAAATAAACAAGACCACATAAACATATGCATACAATATAAAGGTTTGTTGAACAATAGAAAAGTAGAAGCAACAAATGATATTACCAAGCTTTTCAACCACTTTTGCTTGACCACAACTCCATGTATGCTCGGCCATACATGCTTAGGGCTAGGCCACACATGTTTTCAGGTGGAAAAGGATCTGGTTTTGGCATCACAAAGGCATGGAAAGCACAAAAATGTGAAGTGGTAGGAGATGATATGAGGAGGTGTTAGGGTTAATTGGTGAAAGGTTATGTTAAAAGTAAAAGGGTGGACTATAAAGGCCCATAGAAAGATAGAAAGTTTAAGGCCTTTCAAATTTCCTTTTCTATTTAATTTTATAAAAAAAATAAACTATGACTTCAAAAATACAAGACCACTTTTAAAATAGACTATAACTTCAAAATAAAGGTGACAAAACAAATTTTGTTCCTTTCTTTTTTTTTTCAAACAAAAGGGCAGAGGGAATATAGACTAGAATGCCAAATTACAGAGGTGACAAAACAAATTTTTTTTTTCTCATTTCTTTTTTCCAGAACAAGGGCCAGTGGAAAAATAGATTATAACTTCAAAAATACAAAGTGACAAAAGCAACTTTTTGTTTCATTCATTTCCCCTTTTTTTTTCAAAACAATGCTCGGTGGCAATATTACTTCAAAAACAAAATACAAAGGTGACAAAAAATGGAATTTTTTCATTCCTTTTTTTCTCAAACAAGGCTCGGTGGTCTGGCTTGGGTAGGGTCGGAAAAATATGGTGAATGGCCAAGCACGGAGGCAGGCAATAGGATAAAGCAAAACAATGGAAGGAGAACAAATGAAATAAAACAAGAGTGAAAAGAAGAAAGAAAGAAAAAGAGAAGAAAAAAAATGAAAGGAAAAGCATGCGCCGGTTCATACCTTCAGGAGATGCTCACGCAAATTTTGATGGAAGCAAAATGAATAATTTGTGGTATGGAACTTTTGAACGTGAAATATATATTAACATTTGCTCACTAATTTATGTAGAGGGCAGGCAAGAATAAAATGCTTGAACGGTAGAGGCAATTTAATTCTATCCAATAGGTGGAAACGTATGGGAGGCAAGAGGGAAATAAATAATTCACACACGGAAATGATTTAAGGCAAGATTTGAGCAAGATTTTGGATTCTCAAAAGAGAATATACGGCTGAAAACTTTGCATTGTTAACGCAAGAAAAAATCAAGTAGATAACGAAAAGGCAAGAGCAACAATTAAATATATGCCCAAAGTAACGTACAAATTATTTTGTTTCTCTTATTAAATAACGTACAAATTATTTTGTTTCTCTTATTAAATAACGTACAAATTATTTTGTTTCTCTTATTAAATAACGTACAAATTATTTTGTTTCTCTTTAAAATACTAGCGTTTCTATTAGGAAAATAAACCATCACTTTAAACCAAAATTTAATAGCTACTATACCATAATTAATAACATTTGATTTAGCTTCATCCAATTGATTGTTAAATATAAAGTTAAGAAACAGATGTAAACATATGTAAAAGAAATGTAAAGTTTATTTCCCGTTTCACACTAATTATTACTAACCTTTTTTTTTTAAAAAAAGTATACAACAAATCTGACCAAAACAAAAGTGAAATAAATGTTACACAATTGTATACAGTTCAAGATGAAAATTTTGCCTTTAGAATTATAAAATTTAGAATTTCTATTAAAGTTACACTTTTTATCCAAATACAATTTTCGGACATTGTTTATTTTTATTTGGACAAATGATCAGAAAACATTTCAAGAAAATTTCCAAAATTAGATTTTTAAGAAAACAAAAGCCAAAGTCTTTAAATAAATGAAAAAAAAAAAATTTTTAAACTTTTAAAATTTTAAGTTGAAAGTCACAGTTTGACTATTTTGACCAAAATCAGCATTTCAGGCAAATATTCAACTTACACAAGTTTGGAATTATAACTCATATAAAAATCAAGATTATATTTAAATAATAAATTTAATCATTTCAAATAAGTAAAATAAGTTTTTTTTAAATCAAAATCTTACATTAAAAATAATTAAAATATACAATAAAATAATTACAAAATACAGGGTTGTTACACCCTCCCCCACTCAAAACTTTTCGTCCCCGAAAAGGAATGAGCTATGGAAGGGCACAGAAAAGATAGAGTGAAATAGGATTAAGATAAGATGACAAGAAGATTGAAGTTAGACCTGATAACTATTGTTATAGGTAAGTTTTACAAGGTGGAGATTATCAAAGATTATAGAAAGATTTCTAAACAGAAAGATCATAGAAAGATGCATATACCAGTCTATAGCAAGATGAGGACGATAAGAACAACCAAAAGATAGTTTGAAAAACAAAATAAGAAAATGAATTTGAAAGCTTGTAGATTTCAACTTAAATAGAAAATAAACTTTTACCCAAGTTACATAAATCTTAACTATCTCAAATTTCATTATCTTATTATCCAATCATCTTAAATTAACAATTTTTTTTTTAAAACCATGGGTTAGAAAAATAATCATTTATTACACTCACAATGTATTTAATAAATTTTATTCTTCTTTATTCCTAATAAAATTAAATTTATTCCTCTCAATATATTTATCACTCGTGTTCAATATACTTACACTTATTATAACTGCCTTCTTTTATTCTTAGTTCTTTTAACATCATTTTATTGTAAGTTATTCAATTACCATTTATTATTCTTTAACTCTGTTTATCGTTTTATAACTTAAAATTTAAGTGTATAGCATTTATTATAACCACTCAAATTTTATTTATACATCTTTTTTATATTGTATATTATCCAATTACATTGTTAACTTCTGAAATTAAGGTAAGTTCTATTGGAATGAAATTGTGTCATACAAATAAAACTTTCCAATTCAATTATCTCAAGTTTAATCATTTATCCAAATTTTTTTGATTTTCTTTTTATAATTGAAATTATTGTTAAAAATAAAATTTAAGAATTAAATTTCCGATTTCTTCAAACCATTTAGAGATAAGTAATAAAAAATATATATATATATATATAATATGTCAAATCAAATTTCAATCGTATATCTATATATATTATAAATTAAGTCATATTTTAGAAATTCAAATCAATTTAATTTCCCAAAACGAAGCTGTAGCAAGACTACAGAATAGTCTCTTCACTTCGAAACTCGAAAATGAACGTCAATGATGCTGTAGTCATCACCGAAGTTATTTTCCAGCGACAAAGAGAAGAGCACTAATTTTTAAACTTAAAATTATATGGAAACAAATTCTATTCAAAATACTTTAAATAATATAACCTTTTAAAACTTTAAACCAAAGTTCGAAATAATCGGGATTTAAATCCTCAAATTCTTGTTTTAAATTCATTTCATTAAGTTCCATAAATTTACTTATATATAAAAATTTATTTCATTAACCAAATTTTTTTTTAAATATATTGTGTCCGTTTGTTCTGTCAAAGTGTTTTGGAAATCTTATTGATAGCGCTGATCAGACGTATCGATCAGAAACCCAACTCAACATCAACAACTCAAACAACACAATATATAAAACATTTTAAATTTTAAATACTAGTTTACAAATACACTATACATGAATAGATTTTCAAAGAAGGATAGAGATTCAAATTTTTTTGATTAACACAAATCAAAGGAGATTATGATTTAAAAATAAGTTGGAAACAAGGATGACATGATTAAATAACAGAATAAGAAGATGGATAAGCTTATATAAATCACGCGCAACCTTAACCGGGTCAACCGTGACTTAAAGAATAAGATCAATGTTGATTTTTCTAGGGTAAATCTACATTCGATCTCAAGAGTTAGAGTTTGAAATAACAAAAGATATTAGCATCTAAACCAAGGATAGATAAGAATCTCTGGTGAATCGATGCTAACTGCAAAGGAGTTTTCCCCCTTTTTCAATTAAATTTGAAATTGGCGTGACCGCCGACTCACTAGAAAGATCATTCGAAGCGGAGTTATGGGTTACTCCAGAATCAAAAGAAGATGAATAGTGAGGGATACGAATGGATATTGGAACCGTAGGGAATGTTCCAAAATTCAAAGGAATCGAGTCAAAAGGGAGAGATTCAAACTCGAATGAAAGTGATTCTGTAAATACATTCACTCCATATGCTGAGTTTCGCCTAGAGCTACCAAAGCTCTGATACCAACTGTAACGACCCGATATTTTCAACCATTCGCATCCATTATAAGTGTATAGGTAGACACTCATGCCAGAATTGAATTGCTCAAAATACCGCGTTGTAAATAAAATTTTGGCAAACCTCAGAATATACAGTAAATAAAAATCACAGATCACAGACACAGAGTATATAAAAATGCAGCGGAAGAAAAAGAGATAGTATTTCATGAAGCTACTATATAAAATATAAGATACATCAGAGTTAAATAAGATACAACAGAAGAGTAACAGGATACATCAGGTACAAATCAGATACATCACTGAACCACTAGATACTGAAACAAAATAGATGGCTGGATCTTCAAGGAAAGCTCCAACGACGAAGGTGAATCTTGAATGCTAACTCAATCAATCTGACCCGAGCGTAAAGCAAAACACAAAACCATCGAGTCAGGACATAAATACTTATAAACTGTAAATCAACTCAAGTGAATAGTAACAAAATGCATCAGTAACTTAAAGGATGCTTGGGACCGCCCAACCTCTAAGGACCTGTTAAACTATTTACTATGTAGTAATATACGCTATATACTGTAGTGTCTAATTAGTAAAGTATAATCATATAGAAAATAGCGTTAAGGGGATGGTGAACCTTAATGCGGTCGGATCTTTAAAACCAAAATCGTAGTGGGCTCGATATAAGGATATGACACGACACGCGAGGCAATGCCAGGGTGGATACACCGTTTGCACTCCCGGACCGGTGGTGACGGTAAGACAGCAGCTTCCGCCCACCTCGAACAATACCCCCGAATCAAAGTGGCGCCATCGAATCGAATCACAACAGTAATAGAATAGTTTCCGATGGAGCATGCTCGATGAAAGGGTGCGACCCTTTGTGTAGCCCGGTATAGCTCCTGTTTTAGTCATATATACCAACTCACGGGAGTTGGGTCCACGTAACATACCTCGAGAACATCGCCACCATCCTACTTCATTCTGGAATCTCCACCGCATACACAGTTGTTAAAGTGGTTTTCGGTATTGTCCGGCTATAAGACAATATCTGATCCCGGTCTCTTTAACAACCAATCGTTATTATAACCCATGGATATTTATTTCAAATAATTTATACTTTCAAGACCAAAATATCATACTCATTTCAAAACAATATCACAATTGTATCATTTCCATTTCAAAAATAATTCAATATTATATCACTCGAATAAAACCCAAATTTTCAAATCATTGAATATTTCTTTAAATTTATTAAACTTGAAATATTCCTTTAAATTATCATAGCATTTTGGAAATGTTACCTTAAGGAATCATAGCATTTTTGGAATGTACTACTTTCCACTTTACATTGTATATAATCAAAGTATTGATAAGCTTAAAATTTTAACATGTCAATTTATCATAGCCTTATAGTTAAATAAACTTTCTTACTGTAATATACAATTTAAACCGAAATTCTTATGTTAAGTTAAAAGCACCTTACTAACTTACATTATTATTACAATAAAGAAACTTTATTATTTTAATCATTTAAAGTATGCCATTCACATAAATTAAAACTTGCTTATCAAATGTACGTTATCAACTTACATTTTATTATTACAGTAAGTAACATTTATCATTTTAATCAATTTAAAATACACCATTACATTGATTAAAATCTACGTGTCAAATGTACGTTTTAAATTTTATATTCCTATTACAATAATGAACATTTATTAATTTAAATCAATACCACACTACTAAAAACTTTACATGTTTCTTTCTTAATTAAAACTTTACATGTTTCTTTCTTAATTAAAACTTTACATGTTCTTGCATTAATTAAAACTTTCATGTTCTCTCATTAATTAGGACTTTACACGTTTCTTTCATTAATTAAAAACTTATACGTTTCTTTCATTAATTAAAACTGATACCTTTCTCTCATTAATTAGGAATTTACATGTTCCTATCATTAATTAGAACACCATACGTTCTTTCATTAATTAAAACCTGTACGTTTCTTTCATAAAATAAAATCTATACGTTTCTTTCATAAATTAAAACTTATACCTTTCTTTCATTAATTAGGAATTTACATGTTCCTATCATTAATTAGAACACCATACGTTCTTTCATTAATTAAAACCTATACGTTTCTTTCATAAATTAAAACCTATACGTTTCTTTCATAAATTAAAACCTATCGTTTCTTTCATAAATTAAAACTTAACATTTCAGATTTATATTACCATTTCACAAATTTAACTAAACTTCCATTTTATTTAATTTATTTAACATCTTTAGTTAAAACTCAAATTTCACATTTTCAAGTCAAGTTATATTTTAAAATTTCATTTTCAACAGTCATTTATTCAACCACTTAAATTTATAGAAAATCAATAATTCTTTAATAAATCACTTGAATTCAAATATAAATCAATCTATCATATTTACCATTTCCAAATAAAATTAAAGTCCATTTTATTCATGTAACTTAAATATCATTTTTAGTCAAAATTCCAAATTTCAAACATAAGTTATATTTCAAAATCCAGTTAATCCATTCATAAATTACATTTTTAACACATAGAAAAATCATAATTTATTTATTTTAAAACCGTTCAAAATCTTTTTAAATCAAATTTCAAAATTTTATATTTTTAAAATACTTAAAATATTCAAAGCACTTTATAGAATAACCACGGGTCTGTATATAGTTTTCTGACCTAGGTCAAGTGATACGGATATGTATCATTTCAATCCGCGGTATAAAAGGTAAAAATCCGGGTTCTATCATTTCAAACCCGAAATCCCAAGTTTAAATAAATAAATAAAATAACTCAGGCCTATCATTTCAGCCCATAATGATTTTTTTATCCTAACAGGGAACTTGCAGTGTGATCATATACAGGAATAATATAAACAATGTCAATATCACAATTTACAGTCATGTATAAGATGTCAGGTGAAAATTAACAGTTTTAACATGGTAATAACATGGTAATAACACGGCATAGCATATCATATGATCATCATTAACTTGCATAAACATTTTACATTACTAAACACTTGTCATCAATCCACTTTTCATAAGTATATATGTCAGAGTGAGAAAGACTCACCTTTTCGAAGCTAGAGACCAAAACAACAAACACAAGAGCGATTCCAAAAGCACGACAAACACGATTTGAATTGAATGAATGGAAAGCCTTGATAATGATCTTGTATACAACAAATAAACAAGACCATATAAACATATGCATACAATATAAAGATTTGTTGAACAATAGAAAAGTAGAAGCAACAAATGACATTACCAAGCTTTTCAACCACTTTTGCTTGACCGCAACTCCATGTATGCTCGGCCATACATGCTTAGGGCTAGGCCACACATGTTTTCAGGTGGAAAAAGATCTGGTTTGGCATCACAAAGGCATGGCAAGCACAAAAATGTGAAGTGGTAGGAGATGATATGAGGAGGTGTTAGGGTTAATTGGTGAAAGGTTAGGTTAAAAGTAAAAGGGTGGACTATAAAGGCCCATAGAAAGATAGAAAGTTTAAGGCCTTTCACATTTCCTTTTCTATTTAATTTTATAAAAACAAAATAAACTATGACTTCAAAAATACAAGACCACTTTTAAAATAGACTATAACTTCAAAACAAAGGTGACAAAACAAATTTTGTTCATTTCTTTTTTTTTCAAACAAAAGGGCGGAGGGAATATAGACTAGAATGCCAAATTACAGAGGTGACAAAACAAATTTTTTTTTTCTCATTTCTTTTTTCCAGAACAAGGGCCAGTGGAAAAATAGATTATAACTTCAAAAATACAAAGTGACAAAAGCAACTTTTTTTTTTCATTCGTTTCCCCTTTTTTTTTAAAATAAGGCTCGGTGGCAATATTACTTCAAAAACAAAATACAAAGGTGACAAAAAATGGAATTTTTTCATTCCTTTTTTTCTCAAACAAGGCTCGGTGGTCTGGCATGGGTAGGGTCAGAAAAATATGGTAAATGGCTAAGCACGGAGGCAGGCAATAGGATAAAGCAAAACAATGGAAGGAGAACAAATGAAATAAAACAAGAGTGAAAAGAAGAAAGAAAGAAAAAAGAGAAAAAAAAACGAAAGGAAAAGCATGCGCCGGTTAATACCTTCAGGAGATGCTCACGCAAACTTTGATGGAAGTAAAATGAATAATTTGTGGTATGGAACTTTTGAACGTGAAATATATATTAACATTTGCTCACTAATTTATGTAGAAGGCAAGCTAGAGTAAAATGCTTGAACGGTAGAGGCAATTTAATTCTATCCAATAGGTGGACACGTATGGGAGGCAAGAGGGAAATAAATAATTCACACACGGAAATGATTTAAGGCAAGATTTGAGCAAGATTTTGGATTCTCAAAAGAGAATATACGGCTGAAAACTTTGCATTGTTAACGCAAGAAAAAATCAAATAGATAACGAAAAGGCAAGAGCAACAATTAAATATATGCCCAAAGTAACGTACAAATTATTTTGTTTCTCTTATTAAATAACGTACAAATTATTTTGTTTCTCTTATTAAATAACGTACAAATTATTTTGTTTCTCTTATTAAATAACATACAAATTATTTTGTTTCTCTTATTAAATAACGTACAAATTATTTTGTTTCTCTTTAAAATACTAACGTTTCTATTAGGAAAATAAACCATCACTTTAAACCAAAATTTAATAGCTACTATACCTAATTAATAACATTTGATTTAGCTTCATCCAATTGATTGTTAAATATAAAGTTAAGAAACAGATGTAAACATATGTAAAAGAAATGTAAAGTTTATTTCCCATTTCACGCTAATTATTACTAACCTTTTTTAAAAAAAAAGTATACAACAAATCTGACCAAAACAAAAGTGAAATAAATGTTACACAATTGTATACAGTTCAAGATGAAAATTTTGCCTTTAGAATTATAAAATTTAGAATTTCTATTAAAGTTACACTTTTTATCCAAATCCAATTTTCAGACATTGTTTATTTTTATTTAGACAAATGATCAGAAATCATTTCAAGAAAATTTCCAAAATTAGATTTTTAAGAAAACAAAAGCCAAAGCCTTTAAACAAATGAAAAAAATTAAATTTTTAAACTTTTAAATTTTAAGTTGAAAGTCACAGTTTGACTATTTTGACCAAAATCAGCATTTCAGGCAAATATTCAACTTTCACAAGTTTGGAATTATAACTCATATAAAAATCAAGATTATATTTAAATAATAAATTTAATCATTTCAAATAAGTAAAATAAGTTTTTTTTAAAATCAAAATCTTACATTAAAAATAATTAAAATATACAATAAAATAATTACAAAATACAGGGTTGTTACACGCGGTGCTGACCAACTCTTGCCAAGCCGATACGCTACCATCTCCCAAAATTTCAAGCAGCTCACATCATCAGAGAAAATGTGGCAACCCCGATCCCACCTTCAACAAATGCTAGGGTTAAAAACTTAACACGACCACTGACGATTTCATATTGCACAATAGCCTCGACCTTCATTTTTGCCCAACAACCTGATCGTCCACCTTGCTTCAAACGAAAACTCAACCACTCAAGATCCTCTGACCAACAGAAAAAGCTCAAGAACCATATCCTGATATTTCCCAATTTCTTACTCAATTCAATATTAAAAACTTGGATATTTATTTCAAAAACCCCATCTTTAATAGTAGATTCAAGTTAAGATCCTGGATTAAAGTGTTTGGTTTTAACATGTTTAAAATAGTCTTCGCTGCATCCATAATTTCTAGATAAATTTTTAAGCATTTTTACTTAAATTCATTTTTAAAATTTAATCGAAGTCTAAACAAACTTTTATTGTTTATAAACAAAATCCTATAGGAAATCAGAGAAGGGGAAAATGAAATTTTATCTAAATTTGAATATACTGTACAAAGAACATAGAAGAACAAAGCACCTCTGAACATAGTCATGTAAATACAGCAACGTCCCATAGATTATACATACATGCATAGCAACATTATCATAGAAATTTTCAAACAACAATTATTTAGTTACTTAACCTTTTTAATTAAAGAAAAATTATTTACTCACCTCTTTTAAAAACAGGGCTTGATTCTTGAAAGCTTATGTTGCATGATACTGGATTGCTTAAAACTGGAATCCTGATGATGATCAAGACTTTGAAAAAAAAAATGTTGTTTCCATGTTCATGATAACAGAAAGTTCGCAAGCTTTTTTTTCTCTAATGCTCTACAGGTTTTGAAACTAATTCTGGTTTCAGATTTTTGATAAAAGAAGATTTTCCAGGCCTTTGAAAATGCTTGATCAAAACAGGTAACAGCTTTGAAGATAATATTGGTTTCAAAATTTTGATAAAAACAACATTACAGGGTTTGGTATTCTGGTTTGCAGTTGGAAAGAATGCTACAGATTTTTTTCTCTTGAACTTGAGGATTTGAATATGGTTTCAGACTTAAAGTTACAGGGTTATTTTGATTTTCTGTTTTGCATATGAAAATATTTCAGATTGAGTTTTTCCTGAGGAAACATTTTTAGATTGTGGCCCTTAATTTTCTGAATTCAAAGAAAAGAATGAAGGAGATAATGGGAGTTTATATGTTGAATTTTAAGGTTAATAAAATTTTAAAGAAAAATAAAATTAAGAAAAAGACACTTGCTAAATTTTGTTACATTTGTCATAAACCATAGTTTACTTCAAACACATGTATTCAAAGAAGTTTAAAAATGAATACATGTCACTTCTTATTTTTAAATTATTTTTAAATTATTTTTAAAATGATTTTCGAAAGCCTTTATTATTAATTTTCTTAATATGTAAATACTTTACTAATTTATAAATGCTTTTATAAATTTATAAATCCTTTTTCTTTTCTTATAAAATTAAAACTTTCAAAAGAAAATAAGATATAAACTAATTAGATTCCAAATAAAATAATAAAAAATTATTTAACCCATTTTTACATGCTAATTTAAATGTTTTTGCATTTATTTACTATTAAACAAACATTTTCCAAATTTATATAAATAAAATTCTTTTGTTTTAAATTAATATAAAACAAATCTTATTTTTTTCAAAATTAAAACTTTGTTCATAAATATTTTATTTCCAAAATTATTTCAAGATATAAATTCTTTTTAAATTTCAAATTCCAATTAAAATTTCAAATTTTAAATTCAAATTCAATTTAAACTTAAATTTAAAATCAAATCAAATATATCTATATTAGATTAAACAAGAACACTATTAAATTAAGAAATATTAAATTCTAAATTTAAAGTAAATTTTTAAATAAACATATATTTAAACAATGCTTGTTAAATTAAAATGTTAAGCCTATTAAAAATCAAATAACACAAATTAATAATTATTCCATTTAAAATCAATTTATCTCTAAATTTAAATATATCACATAAGTTTTATTTAGGTTATTTATATTTGCAGATGACAATTTTATCAATCTTAAATAATTAAATTTAGAGATTATCTCATTTTAAATTCCCCGAAATTCCGGGATATTACACCGTTTGTTCATACGGGTGAGAAACCGTTGAAAATTTAAATCGATAATTTAATATTTTAAATCGATTCAAAAAGCTATGTTCCACATACGACCAAATTGGGCTCCGAAACATGTTCCATTGTGTTCAAAATATGGGTAAAACATTCTAAATTCCCGTCGGCATGCATCATTTGGAGATTGTTTGAAAAAGTAGTTTAAAAATGAATTTAATATTAAAATAATATTTATAAACATGTATATGTACGTATAAGTAGAAAAACCCTAATCTTTCTTTCGACCACCAGCTAATATTTCAATGGCCGATATCTCACTACTCTTCTCTTCAATTTTCTCCTCCTTCGCACTATAATATTGAGAAGCTCCAATACGAAGATCATAGAGGGCTTCGAGATCTACGATGTGGACGATCGTGATCAAGAATAGCGTTGCGGATCGTCTCAATTTCCACCGCGTTCACTTGGCGTTCGAACACGTGTTTCGAGATGATAGTGGCACTTGAAGGTTGTGCGTGGGCCGTGGGTGCGTGGCGACTCGCACTTCGTCATGGAGTTGGTTGATCATTCTCTAGTTGCACACTGGAGGGACGGTAGGAGGTCAACATGGGCGATGTTGGGTTTGATTATAGCCTAAAAACGTCGCGTGGGAGACGAAGCTATGTGCTGCCTGATTTCTTTTGCTTGTATTGAATGGCCCAATGGTAGTCTTGTTTTTAAAATAATAAAATGTGAAAATATTTATATTAAAAATCATACAAACTTTTAAACATGCATATCTTTTACATCCATGGTCAGATTCCAACCAAACAAGAAGCACCAAATCGCAGCGGTGAGTATCCCGCTGTGGTGCAGATCTGGGATCGTTTTGAGAAAATAAAAATTTTGGTTAAATCGAACGCTGTTCGATTTATTTTAAAAATTGGAACACTCGACGAATTCTAGGTGATTTAATCTCACTCACATCTAGAATGCCATTTAAATTAAATAGTTAATATTTAATGATTGAATGGTTGAATCTGAAAATTATTATCAGATTAGATCGATATTTTATTCGTTGTGCTAACATCTGTGGACGCAGGGAAACAGGTTAGAGGGATCCAACTAGATTCCTCACAATATAGAAATTATCTTCATAATCTGTGACGTATTTTGTTGATATTTCATGATAGTTTAATTTGGAAAATAAGTTATGCTGTGTTATGGTTGGATAACTATAATATGGTAATTTAAAACATAAATAAAATGAATTAGGATTAAAAGGGAAATGAAAAGGAATTTTTAAGTAATGAATTTAAGGAAATTAAATTCAGGAAATTTGTTTGGAATTTGAAGTGTTTTTGAAACTGTGATTTAGAAGGAAATGAGGAATGGAAATGTGTAAACGTGTTTATAAATGAAGTGGAATATTTATCAGTGGATAATTTGGAAGTATAGATTCCGATGAGTATTTATAAAAAAGGTGCAATTCACTTTAAAAATGTAAAGGTTACTTTATTTTTAAAAGTCTGGAAAGTATATTTTTTCTGGAAAACAAAGTATATTTTCAAAGAAAAGTTTTCAAAGTATAATCTAAAAGTGTAAAAGAAATGTGTTTTTTAGAATGTTTTATAAAATTATCACTTTTGGCTAATTTTAGGTATAAGTAAATATTAATTTAAGTAATTATGGTATTTTTTATTTAAGTTACTCAAGAAACTTTTATAGATTTTCAAAAGTATTATTTTAAAGAATTTAGCAACTTATTTAAAATAATTTAAGAAAGTGATTTCCAAGAGATGGGAAACGTGTTTAAATATAAAAGGGTGTTTAACTTTTAAAGTGTTGAAAGAAATTTACGGGATTGTGACGTAAATTTGGATTGAGATAAATCGAGTAGGATTTATAAAGGAGTATATAGGTTATTCTAAAATGGAGGTGTATTTACTCGAATGCCAAGTATATTTTTCAAAGGAATTTTATTCGTTTAAGCTTAAGTTTTAAAAATTGTTTTAAAAATAATTTTTTAGAAAAATTTATTATATTTTAATTGTTTCAAAATTTTAAAGTAAATCTATTCAAATTAATTTTGGTAGTAATTGTTATAAAGATTAGATTAGCGTTATGTTTTTTAAAGAAATTTTCTAATATTATACTTTATATAAATTTTATTATAAAAGTAGTTTGTGGCTAAAATTTTACTCGGAAATTTATTATAGAATTTCATAACTATTATTTTGAGCAAAGTGATTTAAAGTAGTTTTATTTAAAAATGTTTGAAGTATTTATTTTTGAGAAAAGTGATTTAAATTATATAAAAATCTAAATTTTAAAAGACTTGGTGTTTTCAGTTGAAATGAAATAATTGGTTGAATTGTTTGTTTATTTGATAGTTAAATAACCGACTATCAAATCTAGACCCAAATATAATTTTGGAAATATCTAGAAGAGGTATGAGAATTATATGGTACAGTTACCGTTCGAGGTGTTATACTGTACGTATAAACTCGTTCATTCTTCTAGAATGTTGGTAAGGAAATTCGTCTACCAACGGTTAGGTGGTGAACTCCGATCTTGTCTTCGTCTGTGTATTTCCTAAAGAATGGGGGTTGAGTTAACCAAGAAATAGTGAACGTTGTTTGGAAGAGACCGAGATCGGATTGTGAATCTGAAAACCACTTTGATTCAACGAGTACGTTTTCGTGATGAAGACAAGAGCTTGGAGTCGAAGATGGAGCAGTTAAGTGCAAGGGCTAATCGCCACTAATCCTGAGGGTGATTTCAAAATGGATGTAGTAGGAATAATGCCTTCGGTTCTGTTCGGACCTGGAACGGACTTATATGGATGAATGCGTATAGAACACCATCAGGAGGACGATGAGAATTCTAAGTGAAATGTTCTTAAAAAAAGGTAATGCTTAGCCTCGAGCCTCATCAACCGGGAATGACCGAAAATCAATGGATATGCAGCAAGGCTAAGTGGGTCGCGCCCATTAGGGTAAGGTCATCCCTGTCAAGTTGTTCCTTTTTATTCGGCTTAGTGAGCGGTTGCTGATCCCAACCGTGGGTGATCTTATTCGAGATTATCTAGTAAGGGGTAGTCCCGATCTTGTGTTGCAGGGGATTTAGAGTGGATCCTCGGTACGCTGATCTTGACGAGGTACTGCGGTAGATGGTACCCCATGAAAGTCTATTAGATGGATCGTGTACTGTGTGTGTATATATGTGTGTGTGTGTGTGTGTGTATGAAAGTATAAGTGACTAACTATATGATGTATCTAAATTAAACTTAATAGATGATAATAGCAAAGTAAATGGACATAATCACACCAGTATTTTATACAGGTTCAGACCTCCCGTCCTATGTCCAGTCCCGAAGCTCCTCTTCGGAATTCGACTATCGAACACCCTCACTTCGCCCGGAGGAATAGGCTTGGTTACAAAAGCTTGTTCTTGTCAAGTGTGTGTTCTATAACACGAATATTGACTATTAAGTACAAATGCTTCCATCTATATATCTAGAGAATATTGATTGAAGAGTTCTGAATATATGGAAGACTGAAATACAGGTATTCGATTGCTAGAGATCAAGTATAAAACAGAGTATAAGAATAAAGAGCATAAGTAAGGTGAGATCTTCCCTTGGATTCTTGATGCTATTTATAGCGGTAGAGAGATTCCTTGTGTAGATGCATCCATTAGCAAGTGTTCTAAGGTCGCTTCTGATGGTGATGAAGAGTTGCAGTGAAGAGGAGCTAACGTGTCTTTCCAATTGTGACAGTTGTGCTTTGAATATCAACACCCGAGTTCAAAATCAAACGTCTAAAAAATGTTTCAAACGTCTGGCTCTTATATATATTTTTGTGTATGGTTGATTTTTAGACGTCTGAGTACATTAACCAGACATCTGAATCTATCTGATTTGCGAACCCGAGGAATCAATCAGACGTCTGGCTACTGCACCTAGACGTCTGAACTTGTGCATGTTGCTTTTCTTGTGTCTGTGTCATTGCTCTTCTGATTCTATCGACTTGTAGCTTCTTGCTACTTTCTTCGAGTCTTGTTCTTGTGTCTTTGGTGATGTTATTCTAACAATTACCTATGAATAGAAATATATATGCATATTCGATTTCCATTGTATAGTTGTTATCATCGAAACCATAGAATTGATTTCCTAACAACCTCCCCCTTTCTGGTGATGACGACTATTCGATGTACTTATATATAAATTATAAATCTCCCCTTCAATATGTGCTTATTCTTAATATTTTATAATTACACTTATATTTCTCCCCCCTTGGCATTATAAAAAAGAATGAAAGGTAATATAACCAATGCCAAAGACAAAAGGAATATTTCGTTAATAAAAGTGAATGCTTACATAGATTTTGTCAAATTTACAGAAGTTGATATCAAAAACCTAAAATCTATGACTTCCAAAATCCATAATTCTTTTGGTCGGAGGTTCATCCTCAGAATTTTCAAAATGTTTTGTAGGAGGAAAAGGTACTGGGGTTGGCCAATCTTCAGAAGGTGGTGTTTGACCGCGAACCCGTTGTAGTACTTCTTTGAGAATCGATAAAACAAATGAAAGAGATTCTTCAACTGTGGCTAGGCATGTAGCAAATGATGTTTCGAAGTTGTCAATTCGCTTGGCCATAAGTTTTTTAATTTTGAGATAGTATATGCTGGTTTCGAAGGGTGAGATCTCGAACACTTTCATTTGGATTTGTATCCATTCGAGTCTCCATAATCTTATCTTGTCTTGGATAATCAAATGGTGTAGGAGGAGGTGGATTTACCTGTCGATGTTATTCCTCTTCTTGGGATGGTACAATGTGTGGTTGAGGAGGAGGCTCAACTCGTATAGATTGGCTATTGTGCGTCCAATCTTCAAAGGATATGAATTCTAGGGGAATTTCGGGTAGATGCGTAAGGGTGAAGAATTTGGTGGAGGTATATTTAGGTGAGATTTCTTAGAAGGTCGATAGGTAGAATGGAATGTTATGTGCACAAAAAAGTCTCATAATATAAGTTGGGTAAATAATTGATGGCCGTGATCGAGTCCAAAAATGCTTGAGTTCGTCGAAGAGGAATTCGGCCAAATTCACCATGTTCCACTAAATTGAGCATATAGGGCTTTGTACTCTAATTCGGTTATTTGCTCATGGCTTCCCATACATGGAACAATTGTATTGATTATCATTCGAGTTAGGAGTCGAGCTTTTGGACGTAGATATTTGTAGGCAAATTTTGGCATTTCGTCCTCCCAAATTTGATGAGTAATACTGCTTTGTGGCATGAAGCGCATATTGGGAATGTTGTATAAATCTTCCCTTGTGTCAAAGCATCCTAGGGTTCTACCTATAATGCCCGGAGTTAATCTAAGCGTGTTGCCATACACACTAGACCAGAGCCAGTTATCTTCATTTTCAGTGTTCCACACTGAAGTGCTATCCAAATTTGCATAGAATAGAAATATTGCTAAATGGTCGATTTGGATGTCATTAGGAGTGAATGAAATCAAGGTTTCTAACCCGACATTCTCACATAGTTCATCCAAATCGTACATTGAAAATTTAAGGAGATTATAGAATGGACCGATGTGGAGCTTCTTCTTTTGTATATCTTCATACCTTTTAATGTAATGTGGCACTCTATTCATCCACCTTTCAATCTGATTATCGGAGCACACTTGAGGATTTGAAGAGGACGTACGTTAGTTGTTTTCCTTTTGAAATCTTGGGATTCGTAGTTCGAGGAGGCATTATGATTTGATTTGCTTAAAGATGAAGTTTTTGAGAGAAAAATCGTCTCTCTAGGGATTAGAGGTTTTAAAAATTTTGAGATAAAAGAAAAGGACGACGTTATGTAGGATAATTTGAAGAGTCGATTGAATTTCAGACGTCTGTATTGGAAATTAGACATCTGGTTTGACCTAAATTGGGTATAGTAGATGAATTTAGACGTCAAGTATTTAGGTAAGACATTTGGTTTGTTTCGAGGTTAAATAATTGGATAGTCAGAAAGTTTTACCAGACGTTTGACTTGAAAAACAGACGTCTGAGAAAGAATAATGTTGAAAATATTTTGTGGCAAAGAACTAAGTCAGACGTCTGGTCTTATTTTAGACGTTTGAAATTTTCTGATTTTTATTTCGAGCATACAGAGCAAATTTTCAGACGTCTAGGGAGATTATCAGACGTCTGACATGCGCACACTACTTAAAAATGAGACGTGTATCGGAGTATTAGACGTCTGAGGTCCATATCCAAACGTCTGGAATAGGCAGGTTGTCTAAAAATAGCCTAAAATTTGATGGTTTCGCTTATTTTTCGATTGTATAATTTATGAATAAAACATATTTTTTGTGAAATCAAATAAACATAGATACAAGGAATAACAAATATATTTTATTTAGAAGGTGATGGAGTTTGATGATCTCCGAACTTGTTATCCTTCCATGGTTTAAGTGGAGACCATATATTTCCTCGTTCGTGAGTTTTCGGGGAGTCAGAAAATCATCTTGATGTAGGGTCTGAAGGAGTATGATACGAGGATGAGGGATCCAAAGAACTGTAAGGCTTTGGTAGCAGTTCATGGATATCTTTCTTCCGTGACGAACAAAACTTTATCGCTACTCGCCCCAAAAAGATTAGCCGTCGCGCTGTAACTTTTTGTTCTAAACATAGTTCTCGTTGTAGGTCTATCTATTGTTTCTGATAATGATGAATTTCATTAATTTTGTCCTTTGTGTTAGGAGAGACAAACAGAGATTTTTTAGTCTTCTTGTTATCGGGCGTAAAACCTGTATGATGTGAGGACTATCTATACGTTGGTTCCTACTTTGGTGTAGGTGTAGGAAGCGTTGTGTAATGTCAGCCGAGCTATCCGTCGTAGGTGTTGAGATGGAGATGGATATATAACATCGCTATATTTTTTTCCTTTAGGAAGATATGAATTGTTTGTATATAGTTTTGTATAACTGTTTATATATAAGTTGAAAAAATTATTTATAGACAAACTAACTGTCTAAAAAATTAAAGGTTCAGAAATTATTAAGTATAATTTGTGGTAGTAAAATAAATGATTAACCATAGCCTATAATGAAGCATTAATTATTTTTAAGGAAGAAGGTCATGAAGTGAGCAAATCCCTAAATTTCGTCGAAGTTTAATAAAAGTTTGTTCATTCAGTGGTTTGTAAAGATGTATGCTACTTGATTTTCGGTATTTACGCATTCTAATGAAATAGTTCCTTTTTCAACATTGTCTTGTAAAAGATGATGTCGTATATCTATATGCTTAGTTCGTGAATGATTAACAGGGTTTCTTGATAAATTTATAGCACTTGTGTTATCACAATATATTGGATATTTTTTGATAATTTTGCCGAAATCCGTAAGTGTTTGTTGCATGTATATGACTTGTTCACACGCTAGAGCTATGGAGATATATTCGGCTTCGCAAGTAGATAAAGAAACACAATTTTGCTTTTTTCTAAACCATGAAACTAATAAATGTCCGATAAAGTGATAAGTTCCACTAGTACTCTTACGATCTGTTCTACATCCACCGAAATCTACGTCGCTATATGAAACTAGTTCAAACGATGATTCTTTAGGATAAAACAAACCATAATCTCTAGTACTAGATAGATAACGTAAAATACGCCTAACAGCTCTTAGATGAGATTCTTTTGGTTTTGCTTGAAATCAAGCACACAGACATGCACTCATCATAATATCGGGTCGACTAGCCGTCAAATAAAGTAAAGAACCAATCATGCTACAATATAATTTTTCATCAAAATCTTTTCCGTTATCACCCTTTCTAAGTGAATAGTGGTACTCATTGGTGTTGGTTTGCTCAAAGTTTTATTCATTTCAATGCGATGTAATGATCATTACAATATTTTTCTTGATAAATAAAAATTCCATTTTCAAGTTGTTTTATTTGTAAACCTAAGATGAAATTTAATTCTCCAATATGTGACATCTCAAATTCATTTTTCATAATATTTGAAAATTGATTACATAGATTTTCATTGGTTGAACCAAAAATGATATCGTCAACATAAATTTGTACAACTAAAATATCATTATTATCTTTTTTAATAAATAAAGTTGTATCTATTTTTTCTATTTGAAAACCAGATGTAATTTTAAACCGTTCGTACCACGCTCGTGGAGCTTATTTTAATACATATAATGCTTTGTTTAATTTAAAAACATGATCGGGATATTTTTCGTGAACAAATAGTGGGGGTTGTTCTACATATATATTTTCTTTAATAAAATCGTTTAAAAAAGAACTTTTGACATCCATTTGAAATAATTTAAAATTATGATGAGTTGCAAAGGCGAGTAATGTACGAATGGCCTCTAATCTTGCTATTGGAGCAAATGTTTCATCGTAATCTATACCTTCTTCTTGATTATAGCCTTGAGCAACTAAACTTGCTTTATTTCTTACAAAATTTCCGTTCTCGTCTGCTTTGTTTTTAAATACCCATTTTGTTCCTACAACCGATTGGTCTTCAGGTCTTGTTACTAATTCCCAATCATTATTACGTTCAAATTGATTTAATTCTTCTTGCATAGCTATTATCCAAAAGTTATTATTTGAAGCTTCTTTATAATTTTTTGGTTTAAAATTTGACACAAATGCTATACGGCTTATTTGATTGAGTTGATTTCTAGTTACTCTAGAATTAAGATCTCCAATGATATTATCTTTTGGATGATTGTTAAGAATTCTAGGAGATGATATCAAAGTGTTATTTTGTACATTTGTTTCATTAGTAATAGAATTTGTTGAATTTGTAAGTGGAATAATTTTTTCTTCATCATTGGTATGACGGTTAAAAATATTTTCATCGAACGAAACATGCAAACTTTCTTCAATTGTATTATTTCGTTTATTAAAAATTCTATATGCTTTGCTACGATCCGAAATCCAACAAAGATACCTTCATCGGCCTTTGGGTCAAATTTTCCTAAGTTATCTTTTGTATTTAATATAAAACATTTTAAACCAAAAGTCTTAAAATATGATACTTTAGGTTTTCTTACAAAAAATATTTCAAAGCAAGTTTGTTAGTCATAGGACGTATAGTGTTACCTTGAAGTTTGACCAGGCAACTAGGCAATCAGCACCAGGAACGTTCGGCATAGAAGAACGCTCGGCATCAGACGAACACTCGGCATGTTGAGGTTGTTCGGCGTCGCATCGGTCGGTAGGGGATAGCGCTCGGCATCTAGGAGCATTCGGCATCGAGGAACATTCGGCATTGAATACCGTTCGGCCAAAGAGAAATGCCTGGAATAAGATCGCTCGGCGACAAAGTATTGTTCGGCCTCCCGAGTACGTTCGGCCAAAGACATTTTTCGATGATCCTAGGTCGTTCGGCATTCCAACCTGGTTCGGCAACCTTTGCTCGTTCGGCATTCCAACCTAGTCCGGCATGGATCGTTCAGCATTCCAGCCTGGTTCGGCACGGTATATTCGGCAACACTGGATCGTTCGGCACTCCAACTTCTTTCGGCATGAGAGCATCGTTTGGCGCAATCGCCTTGGCTCGGCATCTTACCGTTCGGCTTCCCTGCTTCGGCGCATAAAGTTAACACTATTTGGACCAAGATATTCAGCTACCAGGCCCACTAGGGAAGTCCAACCCACCTTCGCCTATAAATAGGGGGCAGGGGCACAGAAAAAGGGGCCAGATTTTAGAGAACACCGGGGAGACTCTGTCTTTTTCAAGACTCATTCCAGACTTATTTCTTTTACTTTACAATTATATTCTAGTAACTAAGAACGGATTGTAACTGTAATCACCCATCGTGGAAATCAATGGAAATGAACATCAAAGTGGATGTAGGCTGTTATACCGAACCACTATAAATTTGGTGTTCTTGTTCTCTGCATTTAAATTTAGACTATGTTCTCTGTTTAATTTACTTTCTTCATTAATCTCTCTACACAATCTTTCTAAGGGTGTTAGTGACCAATTTGGTGATAACATTTTGGTGCATTCATTGAGAGTTTGAATTCTCAGGCTATTAGGATCTACTTTGCAGCTACTAGATTGCATAAATCCCCCGAAGGAGATCCATAGTCATCTATAAGGAATCTGTTGATTCTACTCAGAGTTACAGCCAACAACTCTACCATGGGAAGACCACGAACCAGATCAGCCTCTCAAAATGCAGATGCCTACGAAACCGCTAGTGTGCAACAACGGGGATCGAGCAATCAGCAAGCGATTCGAGGTGTAGGGCCCTCCAACCAAAACCAAGTAGAAGTTGTTTCCCGAGCAGAATTCAATGACCTGATAAGAGAACTTAAGGAAAGTAGAAGGCAACTTGCTGAGCAAATGCAAGCCAACGCTGACCTCATGACTTAGCTTACTCAGCAGCAGCATCAGAATGCTGGAGGTAGCCATGTCCCTTACTCTGAAGATGATAGCTCGACTTCTGCTAATGAACCTCCTAGGCGTAGGCGCCGTAAGGATGAAGATACACATGCAGGTAATACTAATCGATCTACTAGAAACCAAGACCCAAATCGGACGGGACATCAACCTGCACGGTCCTGTGGAACGGAACCCAACCTCCCATCTTCCATACAAACCCCGGATTTGACGGCTATGGTCAGGCAGTTGATGAAAGAAAACCAAGGTCTAACTAACGAAGACTAGGGAGTGTCTAAGAGTCATACTCCCTTCACGGATACCATTCTACATGCTGAATACCCAAGAAAGTTCAGCATGCCCGCCATTCCAGCCTACGAAGGGAAGACTGACCCCAGGCAGCATGTGATGAGGTACGGATGGATGATGGATTCTACAAGAGCTAATGACGCAACCAAGTGTAGGTGTTTCCCAACCACCTTGTCCGTGATTGCCACCATGTGGTTCACTCGACTCCCACCACGATCTATATCCAGCTTCGACGAATTAGCATTGAAATTCGTAGAATAATTCAGGATACACACCACTCGTCCAAAGGACGTGATGTCCTTATCAAGTGTAACTCAAACTCCAGGAGAGTCATTGATAGCATGCTTGCAAAGGTTTCATGTTGTTGCTATCGAGGTGAGCAATCCTAACGACCACGCGATTTTGATGGCAGTAATGCATGGAGTGCATCCGGATTCTGAATTTGGAGATTGGTTGGCGGGAGAGCCCCCAGCTACGCTGGAATGTTTTTATTCGAAAGCTCATCAGTTCATAAGAAGGGAGGAAGCCTGGTGGACAAGGCGAGACAAGGCATGAGGGCCCGTTCAAGAGCTGCGAAAAGTAACGTCGCCGTGAAACAAATTGGAGATACTTCTGGAAAAAACTCAAGCTAACGTCCAGAACAAGCCCAGGAACTCTAAAGGATCCGAAGGTGGAAATCCTAGAAAGAAAAATCAAATAGGGAAATGGAAATCAAGGTTCCCAACATACAATGAATACATCCCGTTGAACGCATCACTTGAAAACATCTATCTATCAACTTGTGACACTTTCCAATATAGAAAGCCACGTCCAAAGGAATCGACAGAAGAACAGAAGCAAACCGGGAAGTATTTCCGTTTTCACGAGTCTTATGGGCACAACACAGAGGAGTGCAGACACCTCCATGATGCCATAGAAAAACTAATTAGACAAAAGAGGCTGCAGGAATTTGTCAAAGACCCATAGGATGGGAGGCAAGAAACATCGGACCCTGGACGCGGGCCAGCCCCACACCAACCGGAACAACCTACTTGGATTGTGGGTAGATTGGTTATTAACACGATTGATGGCGGACCTCATCCTGTAGATAAGAATTGGTAGGAGATGGTGTGATATGCTAACACTTTAAGACATGCGGAGTACAAGTGTTGTTCGAACGTGGAGGATGGGACTCCTGCAAAGCAGCGGTGCACGATGAAGATATCGTATTCACGAACAGAGATGCGGATAAGGTAGAGGCACTTACCATTGACCCAATGGTCATATCTGCGACCATCGGGCCGGCATTTGTAAAGAGAATTATAATTGATTACGGAAGTTCCGTTAACATCGTCTTCCGGAAGGCAAACGACCAAATGAAGCTGGAGACCAAGGATTTGAAGCCATCCAAGACCAGAATCCATGGCTTTAATGGCGCAGCGACTGATGCAGTGGGATATGTAAAATTACCAGTTGAACTGGGACAAGGTGAACGCAGAAGGGTGCGAATCTTGCCATTCATAGTACTGGACGTTGATTCCCGATACAACGTATTTCTGGGTCGTCCAGCCCTGGCGGAATTTAGGGCAGCTTTGGCCCCATGGTGTTTGACGCTAAAATTTCCAACAGACAAAGGGGTTGGAGTGGTACACGGCGACCAGGCAACCTGCCATGCATGCTATGTAGCTGAGCTCAGGGAGGCACGACGTAGGGAGAAAGGAAAGGTTACGGACAGCTC
Organism: Allium cepa; assembly: GCA_030765085.1. Taxonomy (NCBI): domain Eukaryota; kingdom Viridiplantae; phylum Streptophyta; class Magnoliopsida; order Asparagales; family Amaryllidaceae; genus Allium; species Allium cepa. The sequence continues at coordinate 184,888,499 of CM060940.1, forward strand.
TGTCCGCATCCAAGGTTCTGATGATTGACAACTAGCGCCCGAGCCCTGGCTCGGGCGGCATTCTCGGATCCATAGAGACAGAGATCCGAGAGACGATGATGGGGAACCCATAGAAACAAATGCGGAACCGGCTGAACCAACCATCGATATCTCAGTTAGCCGCAGCGACCCATCACGGATTCTTGAATTAGGATCACAGCTCGACCCCGTGGCAGCTGAGAGCCTTACTGAATTCCTCCGAGCGAACCTTGATGTTTTTGCTTGGACGCATTCTGATATGTGTGGGATTTCTCCTGCAATCGCGAGTCATATGTTGAACATAGACCCGAGACATGTTCCTGTAAAACAAAAAAGGAGAGGCATGGACCTGGAGAGGTCCGCGGCTCTCAAAGAGGAGGTGGACAAACTCAAAACCAACGGGTTCGTCCGCGACGCCCTCTACCCTGAATGGGTATCCAACACGGCGTTAGTAAAGAAAGCGAATGGAAAATGGAGGACTTGTGTTGATTACTTCGATTTAAACAAGGCATGCCCGAAGGATAGTTTCCCTTTGCCAAGGATTGACCAACTCGTCGACTCAACTGCTAGACACGAGTTACTATCATTTGTGGACGCGTACTCTGGTTACAATCAAATTCCAATGCACATCCCAGATCAAGAACACACCAGTTTTGTCATAAACATGGGATTGTATTGCTATGTAGTAATGCCATTTGGATTGAAGAACGTAGGAGCGACTTATCAACGCCTGATGAATTGAATGTTCAAAGATCAGATTGGTAAAACAATGGAAGTCTACGTGGATGACATGCTCGTGAAGTCACGGCAGTCAAAGGGCCGCATCCGAGACCTAGCAGAGATGTTTGACATACTCAGGCATTATGGAATGAAGATCAATCCATTGAAGTGTTCATTCGTCGTAGCTTCAGGAAAATTTTTGGGATTCACTGTGAATGCCCGAGGAATTGAGGCTAAACCAGAGAAGATCCAGGCTATCCGAGATATACAAGTGCCTAGAACCATAAAGAAGGTGCAAAGCCTGAATGGAAAATTGGCTGCGCTAAGTTGGTTCATATCCCGAGCTACAGACAAGTGTATTCCCTTCTTCGACATTATAAAGAAAGGAAAGAGAAACTTCGAATGGACATCCGACTGTGAGGAAGCATTCCGGGCTCTAGTAAGGCACTTGGAAAGTACCCCATACTGTCCAAGCTGATAGACCACGAAATGTTGTATGTATACTTGGCGGTGTCCCATATATATATATATATATATATATATATATATATAATAGTTAAAAAATAAATCAAGTATAATTATAAATAAAAACAATAAACAAATCAATCATTTGAAAATAATATTTTTAATCATTTTAAATAAATTTATAAAGGAGATTGTGAATTACTTGTTATTTATGTGAATAAATGTTTCATTTATTATTTTGTATTTTAAACTTCATATTTGATTTACAAATCACATTTATTAATCAATATTTTAAAAAGAAAATAAACAAACATTTTTATAACTTTATTTTAACCTAAATTAATATTCAAACTTAAGTTAAAATATAATTAAACAAATAAAACATTTGTCTTATGTATTTAAAATCATTTAGTTATTTATAAAACAATTTTGATAACCTTAAAACAAAAATAAATCATAATTTCCCAATTACCAAAATATTATAATTAGAAAATATGCTATACTAATTAAATTTAAAAACCAAACTTATCTATTTAAAATATACACACACACACACACACACACATACATTATAAATAGAAAACAATTTATTAACTTATTAAAAGATAAATTCACTAATTAAATATTTAATAAAAGAAGATTATTATATCAATTCAAAGTTATTTACAATAAATTATCAAATTAATTAAATTTTAAACATAGATTATTAAATTTATATTGCCAAAAATTCCAGGATATCACAATCCTCCCCCTTTAAAAGAATTTCGTCCCTGAAATTTAAAACAAAGGTAATTTAATAATCTTATTAAAGATTAAATTTTAAAACACAACATATAATAATTATATGTTAACAACTATAGCAACTAATTCACACAATCGGAACAAATCTAACTATCCAGAAAAAAATTCTGGATAGAACTTCCACGAGTTTCCCCTGTAAATATCGGGTTACTCGCTCTAAAGAATTCAAACAGTCAAAACTACTAAGCTACAGAGCTCTAGCCTGTCTAGATCTACAAAACTAAATAGGATATCAGACTACAGATGAGTTTGACTCAACAACCAAACTTCCATAACTGCTGGTTCTACAACCAGAAATAGATCATACACGTACTCCCTCAGAGATACGTGAAACACACTGAATCCCAGTTATCCAAACTGGCAATTTAACTCTTGAAAACCCAACACTTATCTTACTAGAACAAAGAAGAAGCGCAAAACACCTCGGAGCTAGCTTCACAGACTTACCAAAACTTATAGCTCCTTGAATCATAGAAAAACTTAACCAAAACCTAATCTCGGACTCCGGAATCCAAATTCCTCCGTCTCTTATCCATAAAAATTCTTCGGACGATCCTGAACTACCAACATCCTTCCTGTTCAGCTCAACCCTGGCTGATTCTTCTAGAAACAAACTTCACCAATCCAATCCAATGATCTCCTCAAGATCAATCCAAAACCAAGAACACAAACTCTACTCCACAACAACAAAAGACGGAACAAACTTCTCCTTATCCGGGAAAGAAAACAGATGCACTCTAAAACTGCTTCCGCTGCACAACTCTGATCCGAAGTAGTAGAAAACGCTGATGAAGAGCACGAGCACAAACTGGACAACAAATCCTAGAAATATGGTTCAACGGATCCATAAGAAAACTCAGAAGTTCCTCCGAAACCTGAGTTGCTTCACCAACTCTATCTCTAAGAATCATCCTTCCACTAGGCTGAACCATCGAAAATCCTAGAATACTAGCCGATAAGAAAACTCGATCTCCAGATGCGGACAAACCTATGACTTTCCTGAAGACACCCGGACAATCTCCAACAACTCAAGAGAACACTCAATCATCGCAAGTCACTTTTGCAATCAATCCATCCTAATATCCAAAGAAACTGCTCTCTCTACCAATCAGAATAGCTTATGATGGCCTAGCCAACCCATCGAAGGAACGAGTCCACTCTGCTGCTTCTGAACTCTACCTCAGAAAAACTACCCAGCCAGAAGACTTCCTGCCAACACTGGGCACTCCGAGCTGCACTGCTAACACCATTGCCAGAGACTTCCTAATCCAAAGCTCTTCGAGAAACTCGGACCTCAAAGCAAACAAAAACTTCCTACTGGACTCAGCCACAACATCAAGTAGACTCACTTCCTTACTCTTATTCCAAAGAAACATCTTCGGAAATATCCATAGTCACTGCGTCTCATCACGCAGCTACTACTTCCTGAGGTATCAAAAAATACCATCACTCGCTTGCTTCTGCCCAACCAACAGATCCAAACTCAACTCATCCAACTCTGCACTACAAAGATGACTCCGAACATTAACAGGTTTCCTTCAGAGATCGATGAAATCCTTACTCCAAGAAAAACTCACTCGAGACGGTATTAGGTCTACAGTCTCGACAGATACACTTCCAACCTCATCACTCAAACTCCAACCATCGGTAGTTGTGTTACACACACCACTACCTTATCTACCTTTATAACTTATATTGGAAAAACCCGAACAGGTAACCCAAATAGATGTGTAGAAATAATTATATATATATATATATATTAAAAATACAAATACGCTCTCTCAAGATAGACACCACTCCAGAGTCTAGGTATTAGCTCAACCTAGCGCTCTGATACCAACTGTGAAGACCCGACTTTCATCTCCCAGAAAGTCGCATCATCTTGAAGAAAGAAAAGGGATAGAAAAGAGAAAAGAAAGAAGAATAAGAAGAAACAACAACAGAATCTCAATAGCGGAACGAGTACTAGACAGTACAACACGTACTAGACAATACAACATAAGTATTACATAGTATACAACAATTGTCAGGGTTATACAGACAATACAACACATACTAGACAGTTATAAACACTTATCTAGTTATTACAACTCAATACAATACCGAAAACACTCAGAGATACCAACACAGCGGAAAACTATATTATATATCTACACGCAGAAGCCTCCTGCTCCATAATTCGTCAGAGCTAACCTGCATACCTTGGCTACTCGTAAAAATTTGAGTACCCAAGAGTTTAAGAAAAACAGAAATAAACTCCAGGTCAGACATGTGTCTGGTGTGAGTAACAGGTTAAAGTTGCTTAACTTTGAAAAACCTTTGAAAAGAAAGGTATCACGTAAGATTTCCCACACATAAACATGGAAAAGTTTTTACCTTACGCTAACCAAAACACTTGATAGGAAATCCAGTGATATTATAATAGTGTCTAGGGTTTTCAAGTAAACATGAAATAGCCGAAATTGTTACATTATTAAATTCCAGCTACTAGCCACAAAACTGGGTAATACAATCAAAACCGAGGGCACTTATTGGATTTTGGATTCCATACAATGGCAGGGCTACTGGGCTACCGCCCGTCACAGTATGTGGCCTAGATCACTGTACCGAGGATCACTCCCAATCCCCTGTAACACAAAGCCGAAACCATTCCTTACTGAACAGTCCCGAACAAGACCACCCCGCAATTGTGATCAGCAACCACAGCACATAGCCAAAAAAAAGGGACATCTAGACAAGGGTAAATCTCGTCCGCTTGGGCATGACCCACTAAGCCTTGCTGCACCTCCCCTGTTTTAGCCATTCCCGGTTGATGAGGCTTGAGGCTACGATTACCTTTATAGGACACATCACTTAGAATGCTCATCATCCACCTGACGATGTTATGAAAGCATTCAATCCATACAAGTTCGTTCTAGGTTCGAACGAAACCGAAGGCATTATCTCGTTAAAATCATTTTGGAATCACCCTCAGAGTTAACGACCATAACCCTTGCACTCTGAATATTCATCTTCACTTGAGATTCACGGCCTATCGTTAATTTGGATCGATGTAGTTTTCGAATATCCAAATATTGAAACCCGATCCCGATCTCACCGAATCCAAAACGTGTCTTTTAAGGCCAAGTTGTTTTCAGATTTTAAAACAATTCAATTCATTATCTATATACACATAGATAGATAATTCACATCACAACAGATAATCAACATTATCATCATCAACAGATAATCCATATTAACATTATAAACAGATAATCCATATCACCATCACAATGCAACCAATGCATCCATATCATATAACATTACTCATCTCATGGCTGAACTCACAAACCATTCAAGGCAACTAACATCAATCATACATAAGCAATGATCTAATGATCACACCACTATAATTAATTTAAAGTGAATTAAATTAATTATTTATCTCTAATTAATTTAAAATGAATTAAATTAATTACTTCATCATTATAATCCTTCTTAACTTAATCATTAATTGATTGCAAATCAATTAATTAATCACCATCTCATTTGTCATTTCAATTAATCATTACTGATTAACAATTCCATAATTACAATAAGTAATTAGCTTTTAAATTAATTACGCAAGTTAATTATACTTAACACTTTGCAATATTTAACTTTTAATTACTTAATCAATTAACTAAAATTAATTACATTAATCCTTTATTAATTAATTACTTCATTTATTAATTATTCCTTAATTAGTCAATTCATCATTAATTTTATTAATGATTTCTAATTACATTTTTAATTAATCTCTCTATTTAAATTAATTGCATTAAGTAATTAATCTTCAATTATATCACACATATATTAATCACCCTTGATTAATACATCTAGTAATTAACTTCCCTTAATTACTTCATTGAATAAATTAATCCTTAATTTATTCTTTAATTAATCCCTTGATTAATTTCAAAGTAATTTAATCTAAATTACTTCCATAAATAAACATCTTTAATTACATCCAGTAATTATCAATAAATTACTTCCATAAGTAATTACAAACCATTAATTACATAAAGTAATTAATTATTAAACCATCAAATGTTTAAATTGATTAAATTTAATTAATAATCTAAACTAATCACATTAGCACAATTAATTACATTAAGTAGTTAATTCATTAGTTACTTCTATTAAGTAATTAAACATAAACAATTACTCAAATGATTATTATTAGTTAATTAATCTAATTAATTATCAAAAATTAGTCACATTAATTAATTGTTAAATAATCATAGTTAATAACCTTCATTAACAATTCTTTAATTACATAATTAAGAAATTAACTCAGATTAACCATCATTAATTACAAATTAATTAATATATAATTACTAATTAATTAATTACTAATTATTAAATTAATTAAGTGTTAACTATAACTTAATTAATCATTAATTACTCGATTAATTAGTCTTTAATCATTAATTAAAATTTAATTAATAACCCTTAATTACAAATTAATTAACCTTAATTAATTAATATTAAACCTTAATTAATTAATTTAAAAATTCTTAATTACTTAATTAATCATCCTATCATTAATTAATTAAATAATTAATTACCCATCCAAATTAGCTTAATAATTTAAATGAATCCAAATTCTTAAGTTCTAACTTAATTTAAGAAAACATTTCTTAGTTATTTAAAGTATTTTAAAAACACTTTGTTTCAAATTTACTTTAAATTTCACTTTAAATTTCATTTTAAAATTTTAAGATTTTAAAAAGGATATAAATTTATTTAAACAAGGTTTTAAACACAATTTAAAATCTTTATATCTCACATGTTAAAGAAATAACCATTTTATAGAATAAGTCTAAAAGAATATAAAAAAAATTCACTTTAACCTTCCAAGTTATTTTAAAACAAATTCAATTTTAAAAATTCCTTTAATTTCAAAACTGAAATGCAACTTTAATCTTCATTCCAGATTTAAACTTAAACCTTTAAAAACTTAACTACATTTTACATCTTCATTTTAAAATTCAAATTATTTAACCATTTCTAAAATAGTTAAAACAAAATAAATTTATAAACTTTTTTATTTTGAAACTGAAATTTCAAACCAAATTCCAGATTTTTAAAACTGGATTTAAACTTATTTTAAATTTCTATTTTACAAATTAAACTCCAGTTTTAAATTCAAAACTAAATAAACTTAAAAGTTGTTTAAAACTAGATTTAAATTTCAAAACCTAAATTATTTCAAATCTCATATTCAAACTAATTTGAACTCATATTTAATTTCTGATTTCAAAAAAAAATCAGTTTAAATTTCAATTTGCATTTTATACTTTTCTTTAAAAATATAAAAACAGATCAGGCTTCTGTTTTTATACTAAAACCTGAAACAATATGGCATACCCAAGCAAACTTAAATTTACTTCGAGACAAAACTTAACTGCTTCGAGCAGAAAACTCAAATCCCCGAGACCAATGCAAGGCAACCGAAATCTTGTAACCACCCCAAAATACAATCAACACAGCCCATCAGAAAATAGTGCACCGTGCGCATGCACGGTGCCTCCGGCCAAACTTGATCATCGTCGCGACCTCCCCACAGTCGTCAACTCCGACCATCCAAACAACGTCCTAGTCATCACTTGCCCGAATACAAAATTGTGACCCAAAATTCCCAAACCTGGAACAAAACAGTAACTTCATTCCAAACCTGTCAACGTCCCTCGTCCTCCCACAACCGATCACCAGAACTCCAAAGGCTCCGGCCAAGCTTCGTCCATGCCCTAGCCACCATTACCCAAAATATAGTTGAACTCGATCAACTGACGAAGATGAACCAAAGCAAAAACTTTAACCCATACAAACTAAGGTTCCAAACTGCAAATCTCAATCACACCCTCAAAGATGAAATGCAACCCAATCCAAAAAAATTCACCACACCCCTGATAACACCACCTCCTCGAGAAACAATCTCGACACCTCAAACCACTTGTAGCAACAGAGATGCCCAAAATACAGTTTACTGTCAAAATAAAACTGCTCTTTGATTCTAGCATTTTAAATTGTAAATGTTGGTTTAAAATTCATGATTTTGCATGATGTTTTGATTCATAATCCTGAAAAATTGAATTGTAAAATTTGAATTTTCCACTTATACAATTTATTGCTCTGTTGTTTATGTTTCAAGTAAATTCCTATTTACTTTTAACTTGAGTAAAATCTTAAATCTTAATCTTTAAGTCAACATATATGTCTTGTTTATATCCTACATTTTAATGGCAACCAAATCAAAAGATATTGGATTCTTTTGTTTTAGAATCTAACTTTAACTAAGAACGGGCAAAAGCAATATCAAAAGCAAAATCACTTATACATTCATACATACATAGAAATTTTTCAAAGATATATAAAAACAAAATAAACTTCATCTCAGATAAACAAGAGGCAACTCAAACTTTTACCTACTTAAAATAAAAATGGAATTACTCACCTGATTTTAAACATGAAGAGCAGAGCACAGATTTGAAAAAAAAAAACCCTTTTGAAACTCTTTTGCAGACTTGTTTGAATGCTTTAAAATTTTAGTGCTTTGATCTTTGAAATTTGAGTTGTAGATGTTTTCAACTTGCTTCAATTGTTGCATGCAGGGGCAAATTTTCCAAGTTTTGAATGAATTGAATGCAGGTTGCTATGCATTTGATTTTGCATGTGCTTCCAGAAAAAAAATGCAGAAAACCATTTTAGGTTTTTGAAAAATGAATGCAGGCCTTTGTAAGTGGATCAGGGATTTGAAGAATGCAGTTTGAATTAGAACAGGGAGATTATGAAGTGTGATTTGTATTTTTGAAGAGAAGAAAATGGTTTTGCAGATTTTTGAAAATAGATCAGGAATTTGATTTGAAGATGGTTTAAAGTGGAATGTTTTTCTCAGCCGAAAATTTCTCTTAGTTTAGGAATTGAAATGAGGAAAGAAAAAGAAATGGAAGATGGCATGAGTTTATATAACTATATTTATGATAAATTAAAAATTAAAGAAAATTAAAATTAAAATTTGACACATGTCTTAAGTTTTAACACTTGTAAATTACCTTGTTTAATCTCTTAACACATGTTATATTATGCTTTTATATACTTACACAAGTCCTTTTAAAAAAAATTGCATTTATAATTAAAGTGGTAATAAAAGTTTTAAACTTAATTAATTAGTTAACAAATACTTAGATATATATATATATATATATATAAATAATAATTAAAGAATAAATAAAGTACAATTATAAATAAAAACAATATACAAATTAATCATTTGAAAATAATATTTTTAATCATTTTAAATAAATTTATAAAGGAGATTTTGAATTACTTGTTATTTATATGAATAAATGTTTCATTTATTAATTTGTATTTTAAACTTCATTTTTGATTTACAAATCACATTTATTAATCAATATTTTAAAAAGAAAATCAACAAACATTTTTATAACTTTATTTTAACCTAAATTAATATTCAAACTTAAGTTAAAATATATTTCAAAAAAAATAAAAATTTTGTCTTATGTATTTAAAATCATCTAGTTATTTATAAAATAATTTTGAAAAGCTTAGAAAAAATCATAATTTCCCAATTACCAAAATATTATAATTAGAAAATATGCTATACTAATTTAATTTAAAAACCAAACTTACCTATTTAAAAAATACACACACACACACACACACATTATAAATAGAAAACAATTTATTAACTTAGTAAAAGGTAAATTCACTAATTAAATATTTAATAAAAGAAGATTATTAAATCAATTCAAATTTATTTACAATAAATTATCAAATCAAATTAATTTTGAACATTGATTATTAAATTAATATTGCCAAAAATTCCAGGATATCACATCTAACCACGCATAACCGTGAGGACTTTTAAATAGGATTAGAATCAACTTGTTTATTTAATAAATCAATTTTGATATATGTTCCATACATGCATAACCGTTAGGACTTTTAAATGAGCATGGAAGCACATAATCAAAAATTCCAAGTAATTCACCCATGCATAACAGTGAGGACTTTTAAATGAGAGTGAATAATTTGGTTTTTTAATTTGTTTTTTTAAAAATAAAAATAAAAAACGATGATTCTTGTTTAAATCACCACATACTGACATACTATAATGGATTTTGATGAGTGATGGTTGATAGAAATATGATAGAAATAGAAGTGGTCATGGTCATGGAATTTTTACCAACAAAAAGTTTTATAACTCTCATTTAAATTTCTAGAGAAATTTACTAATTATACTGTCTCGAGTTATAATATATGATAAATATCAACACTCATCACTTTTTCAATCACTATTTATATTTTTGATAATTAGTAGGGAGTTAGATTAGTCAATGCAGTCATTTAAAATCAAATTCAAAAATAATTATAAAATCAATTTTTCTAAAGATGACCAATCTGAAAACAAGGTCAAAATTGATTTTCTAGAAGGGGTTTTATGAGAAAAAATTTCTGCTAATTTGAAAATTATTCGAAATGAAAAATATGCAGATATTTTCTTTAAAAAATGGTGCAATTACTAAATGTCTCAATATAAATCATGTTTCACTAGTTATTTTTCTATCACTAGATTACCAGTGTAATCTGCATCTGATTTTTTCTTTCACTCAAGATTATTATTAATTGAATGTTATAGATCGGGCCGTGAAGTTGCAACAATTTCTTGAAGATCTTTTTGAATGAAATTATTTTCAATTTTAATTGAAGCTATATAAATAAACAAACAAGTGTCAGATCTAAAAGCCGTAGGATAAACTAATATATTCATGTGTATCAAGAGAAATCATTATCAATAGTCCAAATAATTTAAAATTTGATTGGTTAACAATTTTTAATAAGTCAGATCATCAACATTTATTTCATTATCACATTACTGGCTTATTTAAATAAAATTATGGTGTAGATTTTCACATTTAATAAGATGAATATATCATTACCTGTTTTACGTTTACGACAATTTTTCATTGTTTCCCGTTGTGGTTCTGTCACCTTTATACTAGGCTAAGGAACTTTAATTTGTCGCTCGTTGCGTCCCTGGAACAGCCAGAATCCAAGTAACACTATTGTAGTTCCTTAGCCTGCCACCACACCTACACGATAAAAAAAATTTGCGACCTATTTGTTTTTATAGGGCCATGATTGTTAGTGGCAATTGATTTTGAAAAATAATTTTGTAGAGACCAATAACTATTTATATATGTTCCTTTTGGCACCCAAATTTGTTCAACTTTGAGAGATTTTATATTTGTGCTTTTTGGAACCCAAATTGGAATGGTTTTTATGTGTTTGGGTCTATACCAACAATTATTTTGATTGTGTCTAAGTTTTCTACAAATTGTGCACATGGAATTGACTTGATTAATTTCATTTCTAACATTTCCAGATTGATTATATCCAAGTCCTTGTCTAACTATATCAAGAGTTTATTTCCTTAATAGCATATTCAATGATTTTTCACTTTTGGAAAATTTATCTAAAGTCGTTGACAGTTGTTGGACTTGTGTTTTGAGAGATTCTTTTTCGTTTAATAATTGTGTACACTTTTTAATAAAATTTTCTCTTCTTGTATTTTCACTTTCTTTCAAAACTACAATTTCATTTTCAAGCGATTTAATTCTTATTTCTAATTTTTTAATCTCTTCTTCGAATGTTGGATACTTATCACTCTTAGGGATCCTATTTTGGTAGTTTTTAACTAATTGGTCAAATTGTTTATTTAATTCTATCAAAATATCTTTTTGTGATTCAAATTTAGCGTACTTCTCCCTAAGTCTTTCAAAACAGCCATTTACTTCGTGGAAATATGTAAGTAATTCAGAATGAGTAAGTTTTGATACCTCGCTTGGCTCGTCATCATCGCTATCGGCTATATCACCTCGAAGGCACAGATCTGCTTTCTTACTCTCACTGTTGTTGCTTTTATAATTATTATCGCTTGTATTCCACGTGGCTGTAGAATTTTTCTTTTTAATTTCTTTTCTTGGCCGTGTTGATTTCGAGGATAATTGTGCTTGATATGACCGGGTTTGTTGCACTTGTGACAAATGATCCTGTGTTCTTCTGAGTTGTCCAGTGCTTTGATTATTCTGCTTTTCAATTGCTGATTTGGAACTAGATTTCCAAATTTGTGGTTCCACTTTTTGAATCTCTTTATTAGTAGCGCTAGCTTAGCTGCTTCATTATCATTATCCTCATCACTACTACTTTTGGCCAATCGTATTAAGCTTGTTTCTTTAATTGAGTCGATTGATGATGATTTCTCATTGTTGTAGACTTTTGCACCATATATTGCATCAAAAGCATTCCAGATTTCCTGTGCATTTTCACAATGAGAGATAAAGTTAAAATTATCCTGATAAATACGAGAATACAATATATGCATAGCAAGAGCATTAATCGAGATAATGTTCTCATCTGTTATATCACACCCGTTTTCAATAATATCCCAACATTTAATATTAACAGATTTTAAATAAAATTCCATTTTTAATTTCCAATTTAAAAAATTTGTTCCATCAAAAATAGGAGAGATAATATTAGAACGATCCTCAGCAAAAGTAGCCATTTTAAAAATTCAATTTTTTTTTAAAAAAATTGGTTTTTGAAAAGTCAAATTTTTTTAAACAAAAATGGCTTTTGTACCTAGCTCTGATACCACTTGTAGGATCGATTTCACCCAGAGGGGGAGGGGAGTGAATAGGGTGATACTATCAATTATAAAAATTACTGCGGAAGTTTATAAAATTGTTTCAACACAAATATATCGGTCTAATAACAGCACAGATAATAGCAGAATAATAAATGTAGAAATAGAACGACATAGAATTTACCCAGCTTCGGCAAAACCCTGCCTACATGTTGCCCCCAAGGTTTCTACTAGAAATTAAGCAGTTGGACGCTTACACACATAAATTTGCGACACCCGCTATCGACTAGCCTTAACTCTATGCACAAAACCCTACCACAACTCAGCCGTTGAGTTGCGAATTCTCAAACTACGCCATGTAGTTTGTCCCCTAGTCACACGACTAGAAATTACAATTGTTTAAACAAGAAAATACAATTAAAAGACAATTAAAAAGCAAAACCCCAAATTTATAAACTAATGCCCAATTATGTATGCCGGCCCAATAAAAATGATAGAGATTAAATCCCTTTTCTTTGCATAATTCGGCCGAAATCCTTTGCTTCGTTCTTTGGAAAATGGGCCCCTTGTTCTCGTTCCTCTTTGCTATGAAATTAGGGCTTTTGTAATTCTTGAAGCCGCCGAATGATTGTTGTTTGATTACAATAGCAATGTACTCCTTTGCTTCGGCAATCGACCGTTTGTTCGATTCTCACACGGCTGCTTCAATTCGATCTAGTTCGATTTAGACTTCGGTATGTAATTTATGCCTTTTTGCCTTACTTATTAGTTTGCTTGAACTCGATTGATGATTTGAGTTAAATGATTGTTCATTGATGCTCGAACTCGAATGCATTTTTTCTGATTATGTTTAGGGTTTATATATATGGTTCGAACTCCTGTATTTTTGTTCGTATATTATCATTTGAATTCGTCTATTTATTTATTTCGGCCACTTGATTTTGGTTGAATGATTATGATGATTTTTGACTTCTTCAATTCGTATATTTTTGGCTTGGTTAACACGGTGTTGATTTCTGACTTGGATCGATTTCGTTCATTGTTGCCTTGGTCAACGCGGTGTTGATATTCTGGTAACTTTGGTGATGCTTTGCTTTGATCTTGGCTTTGATAAAATTGATTTTGTGAAAGTATTTTGGGTTCGGTACTGTCTTGATTTGAAACTGCAGTTCCATGATTTTTCGAACTCCTTTTTGACTGTGACTTTGGCATTGCTTTGAACTGCAGTTTGAAATCTCCTCTGTCTTAATTTTGCAATTTTAACTGCTGCACTGTCTGGTTATATTTGGTCATTCATATATACTTGATATGTGCATGTTTACTTTGCATATATAACATGTTGAACTTGTACTGCGTTTGTTTGTCAAATAGTTGTAGTCTCGTTTTGGTTAGTCTGCACTTATATACTTCATGTTGTTACTGACTGTTAGACTGGTTTGTAGCTTGTGGTAACCAGACTTAAGTTTTATACATATTGTGGTGAGTTTCTTGTACATGCCTTGTTTATGTTCCGTTCACCATTGTTGCACTGTCTTTATTCTGACCAGTTCATTTTCTTGAGTCTTGTTCATGGATTGATTTCGACCTATTCTGTTGTCACTGTGTATATATGTACACTTGTTTTGGTTGCTGCATTTCAACATATAAATTGAATTACACACTGTCTGTTGTAGTTTGCACTGTGCATTCGTACTTGAGTCCGTAACCTTCATCATGTATACACATGCAAATGTATGTGTGTTTGTATATGCTTGTTTTGGTTCATTGAATTCTAGTAGCACTCGAGTCTTGTTCAAGTCTTCATTGCACTGTCCACTGATGTTGATCTGGTTCATCTATATGCTCCAATGTAATTGTAGTCTCGAGTTTGTGTTCATTGTTACTTGAATTTGATTCACTCCAGAAAGTTTTGTCCATTGTATATGTTGTTATATGATGGCTGATGTGCACTGGTTATCTTCACATCATTGTTTAATTCGAAATCTGGTTCAAGTTGTAGTGATATTGCTTGCATTTTGGTTTCTCTGTCTTCAATGTTGATGCATGCTGCAGTTTGATATTGGTTGATGTTTTCGTGGACTTGAAACTATAGCTCTAGTTCTGTATCTGCCTAGCAAGATTGTTTTCTTGTGCACGTCACTTTCCATTTTGATTTTTGGAATTGCACCTAAGTTGAAGCTAGCTTGTAGCTCGGGTTTGACCTTGTGCTGATATCGTGACTTTATTTATATTGCACTTGAGTTGAACCCGGCTTTTAATTTGGGTTTGACCTTGTGCTCACCTGTCCCTGTAATTTTGTCAAGTGTATATATCGGTGTGCATGGCCTTGTGGCATGTACAGTTATACACTGTGCATGTCACAATGCGACGACCTTGAATTTCTAACAATTTAAATTTGAATAGTTAATTGATTTTAAAATATTTAAAAGTTAATTTTAACTTGAATTCCAGATATTAATATTTACTTGATAATTAAATCATTGAATTATATAATTTAAATATTGAATTTAATAATTGAAATTGGGTAAATTGTTGAATCTGAAATTTCTAAGCCTGTTTAAATAATTTGAAGGCTTATAAAATTTATAACGATGATACTGAAGATAATAGAATGGTTGAAATTTAATTTAAAGGTAATTTGTTCAGTTTTAATAATATATCGTTTAAATTGACATTTAGAAATAGCCTCTGAGGCATGGTCTCGGAATTCGACGAAACTAGTTCGATTGGATCCGAAATAGTTAGTTATTATCGGATTACAATTTTCGTAGCGTTTGGATTTACCGTTTGCTCGTACCGGAGGAAAAGGCGTTGAAATTAAAATCGATAATTTAATAATTTAATATTTTAAATCGATTTATAAAGCTAACTTCCACATACGATTAAATTACCTTCCGTAACACATTCCATCATGTTTGGAACGCGGATAAAACCCTATAAATGCTTGTCGGCATGTCTGATGCAGGGTTCGAAATTTGACGGTGCGACATGAGATATTTTCAATATTTAATTATATAAACAATCGTACACAGGAAGCTTTCCGCAAATCGTTATATTATCTCGTTCCTCTTTCTATTCTGAAAACTGATATTGAAAAAATATGAAATCCGAAATCAAATCAAACCGTAATCAAATAAAAAATAATAATTTTGAAAGTTAATGACGATGCAGAATTTTGGACAAGCTCGAACTCGAGGGAGAGGGGGGATTTTGAGCTCGAGTGTGGGATTGTTGAGCGTGCGTTCCTACGCGATGTAGGGTTGCGATGTGGAAGGCGACGCGGCTCGCGCATGCTACGATGGGGGTCATGGCTTTAGCGTATCGACAGCAGGAGGTATGGTTTGGGGTTTCGTGCTGTGTGGAGGCTCGAGATGCGTTAGCAAAATTCGACTGCAACGTTCAAATTTTGTTCTGGTGGTGTGTTCGAGAGCAGGCGATGAAGCTAGGGATTTTCGATGTTGGTTGGGTAGCGCAGCGAGCTTCGAGACCGGATCGCAATTTTCAGTAGAGGGTGTTTCGCTTCATTAAAGGTGAGTTTAAACCCTCATTTATCTATGTTACTAATTTTCTGAATTAAATGATTATTCTGGTTTGTAAGCTGTTTGAGTTGTGAGGCAAGAAATAAAAAGACAACCGAATGAAATCTGACAATCTGTATATGTTCAAAGGAGTGAAATGCAAGTAAAAGAAATATTACTAACCTTGGGATATGAACCTAGTTGTTGAGTTGGCTTATAATTCAATAGCCTGTAAAAGAAGTTATAGATTATTCCTGTTGTAAATTGTGTTCAAGTTCTAGTACAGAAAAAGTAAAATTAAAAAAGAGGGTTTTACAGTTATGATTTTTATTCAAACAAAAAAATAAAATAAATTATTATTATTTAGTTAAAATTGAATTGTTAACTAATTAATTTATTTAAAGGAATTTAGTTTAAATTAAATAATTAATTAAATCTATGATAATTAATTGATTTATCAAAATGTTATACAAGGTATGAAAATCGTGGAAAACCAATCGAGGTTGGAATTGGATTGCCAAACAAAAATCAAAGGTGAGTATATCTCACTCTGTTTGATTTTTATTTAAATTTAAATGGTTAAATTTAAATAATTGGTTGGATGATTAAACTGATTAGATGTGTACTGATCATGATGTGACTTTGGTTTTGGTTGGTTCTCGAGTAAATTGTGGGTTGACTCAAAGTAGTCGTGTTTTTAAAGTGTTTTAGACTTAAAGTTATAAATAAGAAAATGTTTTCATTTTAATTTTGTTAAGGTCATAATGTTTTGTGATTCATCAAACTAGTAGAGTAATTAAAATGGATAATTTATTAGTTCAATTAATTAATGATTTGGATTGGTAATTTAGTAACTAGGGGTTTGAATTAATTAATGAAGGTTTAAGTTCATCTATTAAGTTTGATTAATGTTGAATAATCAATGGATGGTTGATAGGTAATTACTTAATGTAATTAATAAAATATAATTACTTTGTGAAATTAATCAAGAGATTAATTAAGATAGTTAAATAAAGGAGTAACCAATATATTTAATGAAGTAAATAAAAGGATAGTTATTTACAGGTTGAGATTTATCGAGAGTGATTAATATTGTGGTTGAATTGAAGTAATAATTTTAGATTGGAACAAATTAAAATATAATTGGAAATAATTAATTAATATAATTAACGATGTAATTAAAGATTGATTAATTAAGATGAATTAATAAGTAATAAGTGACTTATGGGAAGTTAATGAGTATAAGTAATTAAGGATTAATGTAATTAAAATAATTCATTAATTCATGAAGTAATTAAGATTACTTATTGATCTTGGTTGAGACTAATTAATATTGTGAAGTTAATTAAAGATAATTACTTTAATGTAATTGAAAAATAATTAATCCAGGGTAATTAATTAAGATGAATAATGAAGGATTGACTAATTAATTGATTTGCAATTAATTAATGTTGAATGAAGGAATCTAAGTATTG
This sequence comes from Allium cepa, assembly GCA_030765085.1. Classification (NCBI taxonomy): domain Eukaryota; kingdom Viridiplantae; phylum Streptophyta; class Magnoliopsida; order Asparagales; family Amaryllidaceae; genus Allium; species Allium cepa. The sequence continues at coordinate 184,906,189 of CM060940.1, forward strand.
AGGTTAGAAATTCAATTAGGATCGATTAAATTAATTTGGAAGTGATCAAATTTGTTTATGGATGATTGAATGGTATTGGATGCTTGAATGTGTTGATATCTATAATATGAAATGTTGTGTATTTCATTTGGATAACTTTGGTTAGGATGGCACGAGATTCGAAGACACCGGGGTCGGTTATTAGAAGATACCCGAAACTGCTTCGAATTTTCATAGATTGATATGTGAAATCTATTGGCTGGAATGAAATGATTTAAGTATATTGGACTATCTAATCCAAATTTTGCGTATTAGAAAATTTATGTGTGAAATAAGTGATGTAAACGTCAAATTGTGAATTTCTAAATTTATTCGAGTTACCTCGGGTTTATATAAGTTGTTTGCTTGGATATGCCATGTTGGATGGGTTTACTCACACTGGTTTCCAGCCTGACCCGTGTGTTACTTTGGTGTAATTCTCGGGTCAGACCGAGTATTACAGATTTTCAGGTATGTACGTTCGGGAGCTCAGGAGGCAAGCTGGATGGCAAGATCGTATAGAGTATTTCCGCTGTATAATATTGTTGTGTATCCGTGACATGATAATTGAGTATATTCAATGTCTATATATGTGACTCTAATGTATTAAAATGTAATTGACAGATATAATATTCTTTGTAAACTGTTATTATTTATTATTATATTTTATCTGCTGCGAATGTGAGATGTTGGTGTTTCTGATCTCTTCTTCTCTTCTATCTCTTTTTCTTTTTCATAACTATCTGGAATTTTCGGGTTCGAAAATTCCAGGTCGTTAAAGTTGGTATCAGAGCTGAAAGGTTAAGCGAGAACCTTGGCTCTGGTGGGGATTACTCATTTAATAGAGTCCGTAGTACTCTAGAATGAGTTGAGTGTATATATATATATGTATGTATGTATGTATGTATGTATATATATATATATATACTGCGTGTTGCACAAGTGGCTGAATTTAACAACTGTGTATTATCCGCTGGTCTTGCTGAAGCATTCCATTCAGGCATGAAATATACATGGAGAAGTGGTGAGTCCAAGAAAATAACATCAAGACTAGATAGAGTTCTTGGAAACTCAGAGCTGTTTAAAAAAATTCCAAAACTTAAAGTAATGGTTCTACCTTGCTCGACAAGTGACCACTGTCCCCTTTTGTTACAATTCAATGATGACGACACTATGCAAAAGGGAAAACAATTCCGATATGCTAATCAATGGCCTCTGATAGATGGATTTGATGAAGTTGTGAATTTCAATACAGTTAAGATTCCTCCAGGTAACCACATGTATCGTTTTGTGATGCTCATTAAAATTATGAAAAATAGACTCAAAGAATGGAATAAGTGCAGACACAAGAATAATGATAAAATTGCTGTTATCCAACATCATTTAGAAGAAACTCAAATTAAACTTGATGAAGACCCTCTAAATGAAGGCCTGAATGCAGAATTTTATAAGTTACAAAGAAGTCTCAAAGAAGAAATTCACAAGAAAGCTGTTGAGTTGAAACAAAAAGCAAAAGAAAGGTGGTTGAAAAAGGGAGATGAATGTAACAAATTCTTCTACGCTAAAATGTCCATACGACAACATCATAACAACCTGCTGAACTGCATAGATGAACAAGGAGATACATCAAGACTTATAAAGAACATGGAGGAACAGGCTATTACCTACTTTACAAATTTATATAATGGAGAAAATGATGATCAATTACCTCAGGTCATTTGCAGAAGGAGAATCTCTGCTGAAGGAAGTAATATGTTGACAGCTCCTATTATGGAGGGAGAATTGGAGGATGCTGTCACCTCCATCTGCAGTGACTCCTCCCCCGGACCTGATGGAATGAGGGCATCCTTCTTCAAAATTGTGACACCCCACCTCTATACCCATGCTAGCCAAGAACATTACTGAGAATGCTGTCAACTAGCACGGAGAATAAGGCTGTTGAGGAGCGACCATCCGTGTAATTGCTTTGCGCAAGCATCGATATGTCAGATAGTATAACATGCATTTTCTTTATCAAGAGGAAATCCGACACACCGACACAAACTCAAAGCTACTACACGGTGGCTATAATATCTTCGGAAACAGATATAGAAGTAAACATAACATAAATCAGTCACAGACAATTCATATCACAAAGGCGGAAATAGATATGAATATAACACATGAAAGTGTACATCAGAGTGGTGGACAAACAAGATCCACAATAATACAAAGGAATAGATACAAGTGCTAGACAAAAGAATAAGTATACATCGTAGAGTCTGCATCTCAAATGTATACAACAAAAACTACTAAACTTAAGTAGTTAGCCAAAAGATCAGATGATGGTTCCGGATAGGAAGCCATGAGGAAGCACCTGTAAAATCTCAGTCTGACCCGAGTATTATTTAAGAAGAAAATAATAAACGGATCAGTCTAGCTATAAATATCAGATGAAGTGATATATAATAAGAGATATGACATAAACATATAATAATCACAATGCCAAGCTGTGGTAAATAAGTAATTGGAAATCAACAAGAGATTAATCAATATCACAATAATCTACTCAAGATAAAAAGGAATGTCATACTCCTGATTTCATTCACCAAGCCACAATAAATGACATATATATCAATGCCCATCGTAAAAGTTGGTGAAGCATAAATTCCAGAAATCAACACACGAAATCCATAAATCACAAGAAAAAGGAACAACAACGTCGTACAACGGGACGTCCGATGAACCAAATCACAATAAAAAGGATGGCCAATCCCAAAAACTAGACATCGACATAACTAAAAAGACATGCCCCATGAACAGTCGAACATCGACGCACCTAGAAAGATTCGCCCCATGCTCTAGCATCGACGCACCTAGAAAGATACACCCCATGCACAAATAAATAAACATCGATGCACCTAGAAAGATACACCCCATGCTCTAGCATCGACGCACCTAGAAAGATACGCCCCATGCACAAATAAATAAACATCGATGCACCTAGAAAGATACACCCCATGCTCTAGCATCGACGCACCTAGAAAGATACGCCCCATGCACTAATAAATAAACATCGATGCACCTAGAAAGATACACCCCATGTAATGTCTAACATCGATGCACCTAGAAAGATACACCCCATGCTAAGTCGAACATCGACGCACCTAGAAAGATACGCCCCATGCATAGACGAACATCGACGCACCTAGAAAGATACGCCCCATGTCCCGACTTATTGAGCCGATTGCTCCACGAAGTAAATAAACATCGATGCACCTAGAAAGGTACACCCCATGCATAATAAAACATTGACGCACCTAGAAAGGTACGACCCATGTATAAAATGAGACCAAACTCAATAAAATGAGGAACAGTCCTCCACATAGACAAAGAGACATCGCACATTGCTAGTCTAAACCACAAAGATGATCGTCATGATCAAAGAGAAGTGTCAATTACAATAAGCTAGTAAATATATGAGCTTAGCTTCATGTCCCATAACCACTAGCTTAACTTAAATATTTACGAACAAATTGTAGATCTCCACAAGAGAATTGTCACAAGAGATTCAATCGAACAAGTCCAAGAATTAACCGACGAAGTAAACGCAAGCGTTTCATACCACTTGTTTTACTAAGTCGTTTAATTAGATTTCTCATACGAGTGAGGTAAAGGTTTGTATATACTAGTAGATTGGAAATCGGTTTGAGAAAACGAGCTTTGTTATAAAATAGTGTTGAAATCATTTGAAGAAAGAGTTTTGATATTTACTACTAGTATAGAAAACCTTTATATTTTTAAAGTGACAAATCACAAAGAAGATTGTAGAAACAATCGGGCATAAAAATTCACATTCGAAGACGTGAATAAAATCCAAAGAAATCGATATAAAATCCATCAAAGTGGATATATCTAAAATTCCCAAAGAAAAGGTCATCAAAGTCGATAATAAATGACGACAACAAAAGGGAGACCACACGAATCGATTAAAGTTGGATATTCAAACGGATTAGCAAAATAGGCTAATCTGGCAAAAAGAAGCACGTCGGTCGACCGGACCAAGGGGTCGGTCGGCCGAACCCTGTTCCACAAAAATCCTCGGGAAGCAGGTCGGTCGGCCGAACCCCTGTAGTCGGTCGACCGGACCCTAAAACAGAAAGTGCTTATGCACTTAGAAGCAGGTCGGTCGACCGGACCAGGGGGTCGGTCGGCCGAACCTGTTTCCAGCCTCATCCATGCCTATTACAAATGAGGTTCAATCTTGACCAAATTGCATTCGCACGAGCAGCGGCGCTAAGGGTTTATGTCAATCGACTACCCGGCCCTATAAGCTCCTCGATGCATCACCAAAAACATGTTCAAACATCAAAGTTAGGATTTTTAATGAATCGAACTCAAAACACTAAAAATTGGAATACTCACAAAAGCAATCCAAATCAAAATCAAATGCACATGAATAAGTGTTAGGAATTCATACCTAACAATCGAAGATAATCATAAGCATAGATGTGAGATTAAAAATCTCACCTTTGCACTAAAATTTATGAAGATGAAGCTTGAAAGCAAACTAAGATCAATTCCTCTTCAATAACAACTCAAGAAGCATCAATCTAAGCTTAAAATAGAAACATTTCCTAAATTAGGTTTAGGAAATTTCTGAAATTGGAAGGAGAATGAGTTGGAGAAGAAGAAGAGGAAGCTTACCAATGGGTTCTCAAGAACTTTGGAGCAATGAGATGGATTTGCAAAGCAAGCTAGGGCTTAGGAATTTCTATTTCCCATTCTCTTCCTCCATTTTTGCTTGAGCTTGAGTGTTAGGAAAATAGAAGAGAAGTGAATGAAGAGGAGAGTGTTGGAACTGAGTTAAGTGGCTAATTGGCTCAGCCCAACCAAAGCCCTAAGCGGGAAAAAGTAGCAAAAATCAACTTTCTCCAAACATATCGAAGCTTATACTCAAAAAGGTCGCAAACGGCATTTTGAACTCAATGGGGGTGGTCTCGAGTCCTAATTCGGCTGTTTGCAAAAAGTAGTTTTTCGGACTAAAATCCGACTAACGATAAAATATTTAAATAAAATATTTAAATATAAAATCGATAAATATGCGGGTTGTTACAGACTCCCCTCCTTAAAGAAATTGCGTCCTCGCGATACTTAAGAAGAAAATAAGAAGTAACAACCATAGAAGCATATCAACACAAAAGAAAATTTGAAATAGGAAGTTCACCATAAAGTGCACGAAAGAGTTAGCAAGAAATCTAGTGAAACTTCAATTTCCACAATATTACCGGGCTCAAGAATGAAAACCGGAATCCCTAAGGCATTTCCGTAGATAAAAGACGTGGAGAACGTCAAGAATAGCAGAAAATTGAGCCGGTGCAACGGCGTAGTGCAAAAACGGTACGCCCAAGGAACTAGAAACTCAAATAATTTGGGATATCAGCGTAGTACAAAAACGGTACGCCCAATGAACCCAAGCAAAGACATCGATGTAGTACAAACGGTACATCCGATGAATCAAATAGCAAAGACATCGATGTAGTACAACGGTACATCCGATGAATCAAATAGCAAAGACATCGATGTAGTACAACGGTACATCCGATGAATCAAAAGCAAAGACATCGATGTAGTACAATGGTACATCCGATGAATCAAAAGCAGAGACATCGATGTATTACAATGGTACATCCGATGAATCAAAAGCAAAGACATCGATGTAGTACAACGGTACATCCGATGAATCAAAAGCAAAGACATCGATGTAGTACAACAGTACATCCGATGAATCAAAAGCAAAGACATCGATGTATTACAACGGTACATCCGATGAATCAAAAGGAAAGACATCGATGTAGTACAACGGTACATCCGATGAATCAAATAGCGAAGACATCGATGTAGTACAACGGTACATCCGGTGAATCAAAAGGAAAGACATCGATGTAGTACAACGGTACATCCGATGAATCAAAAGCAAAGACATCGATGTAGTACAACGGTACATCCGATGAATCAAATAGCAAAGGCATCGATGTAGTACAACGGTACATCCGATGAATCAAATAGCAAAGGCATCGATGTAGTACAACGGTACATCCGATGAATCAAATAGCAAAGACATCGATGTAGTACAACGGTACATCCAATGAATCAAAAGCAAAGACATCGATGTAGTACAACGGTACATCCGATGAATCAAAAGGAAAGACATCGATGTAGTACAACGGTACATCCGATGAATCAAATAGCAAAGACATCGATGTAGTACAACGGTACATCCGATGAATCAAAAGCAAAGACATCGATGTAGTACAACGGTACATCCTATGAATCAGAAGGAAAGACATCGATGTAGTACAACGGTACATCCGATGAATCAAAAGCAAAGACATCGATGTAGTATAAACGGTACATCCAATGTATCAGTAGCAAAGACATCGATGTAGTACAAACGGTACATCCGATGAATCAAAAGCAAAAACATTGATGTAGTACAATGGTACATCCAATGAATCCAAAAAGAAAAGACATTGATGTAGTACAACGGTACATCCAATGAATCAAAAAGTGAAGACATTGATGTAGTACAACGGCACATCCAATGAATCCAATAGCAAAGACATTGATGTAGTACAACGGTACATCCAATGAATCAAATAACAAAGACATTGATGTAGTACAACGGTACATCCAATGAATCCAACATAATAAAAGAACATCGGAAGCAAGCTCATAAAAGAAATGAGATGAAACTCAATAAAACGAAGTACATCAAAACGCCCGATGAACTTGATAAAAAGATAATTCCCTTCAGACATCATTAAAGAATCAACCCTTGTTGCCTACGACAAAACGTATTGGCAACACGATTTCCCTTCCGGGAATAAAAAGAATATCAAGATCATAAGATACCAGGAATCTCGAGTTAACATGAAGTTCCTTAAGAGAACATAAATATTTCACAGATTTGTGATCGAGGTAGAGAACAAATTTCTCATCCAAATATGATGATTCAAAACTCTAAATGTAGAAACAATAACCGCGAGCACTAGATCATGAGTGGTATATCTAGTCTCGATAGGCTATAATGATTTAGAAGCACAAGTGATAACACGTTCTCCTTTGCAAGAGAATGGCATCCAAACCAATACGACTAGTATTGGTACAAATAGCAAAGTCTTGGTTCCCCTCCAGGAATCACAAGAATAAGAGTATCGAAAAGAAAGAATTTCTTTTAAATAATCTTCTTTCCTGAAAAGTTAAAACTTTCAAAATTACATTTATCATTATGTAATAATCTTTCTAGAAAATTTTACTATTTTCAAGTTAATATACTGTGTCTGATTGTCTCATCAAAGCGTTTAGGAAATTCCTATCGATAACGTTGATCAAGCGCATCGACCAAAATTCTTAAAGCACTCAACGGGCAATACAATCACAAAGTCATCTTTTCTAGGATAAATAAATCTCTTAAAAAGTTTTAAGAATATTCTTTGTTCGTTTTAAGAGCAAAATCAAATTGCACTTATAATTAAATCTTATGAAAAAGATTTGCAAAATTTTAAATTACTATTTTCATCCAAAATCAGTAAATACAAGAATAGTCTCATCGAAATATCCATAGAATATTCGATTTATAAAGTGGATGAAATAAGCTGGACAAATTGAATGACATAATAAGTCGTTCATAAGAATCATAACGAGTGTGGAATGCGGTAAGTGGAATGCTAATTTCCGCAACTCGTAGCAAACGAAAACCGGTGGTAAAGTCAAACTGAAAAGACCTTAACACCACACAAATGATTTCTTAGGTGATAATCCTAAGACAAACTTAAAAATGCCGAAAAATTTCTCAAACTACATGAATGAGAGAAATAACACTTTCCTCATCATGAGGGTTTAAAGAATAAAATGATGCCTTCAAAAATTTGAAATCCGAATCACAAGGAAAAATAGAAATCTGCTTAACAGATAGAAAATGTCGAAGATGAATAGTCCACACGGAAAATAGGATATGAGCTTCAAAATGATCAAGCCGATCCTTTCAAAAAAAAATCAATTCCGAAGCCTAAGTAAAAATATCGGCTCGGAAAGATAAATCACATAAAATAGTTTCGACATCAATAGAAAGCAAATTGAGTGTTGCGGATCTACCATCCGGATTCGCAACTCTCAAAGAACTCATCAAGCCCAAAAAAATATTCATAAAAAAAGAATCGACAAGCTCTTTTGATATAAAATAGTGAGATGGAACCCATATCAAAAAGAACTCAAATAAGAAGATCACGAAAGAAAACAATGCCATCAATGATTGAGTGAAAAATACCTTGACCACGAGAAGAGTTGCTAGGGGCTTGCACAATATTTAGCTTTCTCATGTCCTTGTTCAAAAGTTTGGGACACGCAGATAAAAGATGACCCGGTTTCTTGCAATAGCGACAAGAATGCGGTTTTGGACACATATTCGCATAGTGTTCCTTAGAATTACAATTGTAGCATCCTCCACGATTAGGGATTAGAGTCTTTGCTACAAAAGTAGTTTGCTTCGCTCTCTTATTAGGATTAAGGCTCTTGAACTTAATATGCCTCTTCTTGGAAGTCCCAATATCACAAACACTTCCTTTACCAACCTCTCCATGAAGAAGAGTAACATCCACAAGCTGATTGAAAGAAACTTCAAGTTTCAAAGGTATAACCATTTTGGGGTTCTTACTCAAAGCATACATAAACTCTTGATTCTTTAAAAGATCCAAAAGTTGTTGAGCAGGCATAAATACTCCATCCTGGGGAGTAGAACTAGATTGACCGGCGCTGGAACGGCCTGGTCTAACCATTTCTCTTCTTTAAGAAAGAAAGAAGGAGAAAACTTATTCTCAAAATAAATATCAAGCAACCTTGATAGATAAAACAAGGAATCATAAAAGAAAGTAGGATAGAACGGTACGAAGACCCGAATAAAATCCTAAAGCACAACTCCTAAGAAAGACTTAGGACATGATCCTTGCTAAATTATTCTATATTGTTCCGAAGTTTGGCTTTGATACCAAGCTGTGACGCCCCACCTCTATACCCACGCTAGCCAAGAACATTACTGAGAATGCTGTCAACTAGCACGGAGAATAAGGCTGTTGAGGAGCGACCATCCGTGTAATTGCTTTGCGCGAGCATCGATATGTCAGATAGTATAACATGCATTTTCTTTATCAAGAGGAAATCCGACACACCGACACAAACTCACACTACACCAAAAGCTGAATTTTACAACAAGCCTTCCGCCTAATTAGCAACGGTAATTTCCCGTTGTTAAAATACAACGGGTTTTAACCGTTGTTATGTATTTAGCAACTTGGAGGGAAATTTCACCTTTGGCGCCATACGTTTTGCCCGTTTCTTTTCTTTTAGCGACGGGATTTAACCGTCGTTTATATTGTGCTAATTTCTGGCGGTATAATTTAGTACCTTTGCGCCATAATGTTTACAACAAACCACGAAACATTTCTCGTCCCAAATTATTTCCCCATTCGACCTAAATTAATCGATTTCGCCCCAAAATATCTCCACCACCTCCGCCTCTTCCGAAAGAGCCAGAGCTAAGACCACTTCGAGGAGCAGGTTGCTGCCGAGCGTGCCAATCAAGGAAGGAGCGTGCCAATCAATCGCGGCGTGCCAATCAAGGAAGGAGCGTGCCACCAATCGCGGCGAGTAAGTCGTTTCGCTTACTGAAATTGTGAAATTGCAGTGGGACTGATTAGGGCTTGAGTATTAGGACGAGTTGAATGGCTAGGTCAAAATTTAGGTTACTTAAATTGTTAGGATTGAATGATTTTATTAGCAGTTTTAATTTGCTTACAGAATTTGTATGCATGAATTATTTAATTATCATTAATTAGTACCCAAATTTGATTTTCTGCTTTTTTATTTATTAAGTTTGCTACTCAAATCAATTACTAAATTATGTGTATTTTATATTTTGATGATGCATTAAACGTCTACACATATTCAGATGTACTTAATATCATTCTAAACTATTGCACTTAAATTGATTTCAGCTTCTAAAGTTATCAAAGTGAATTCTATTAGTTAATTTGGTACATCTGAATACGTATTGGTATCAGGTATTAGTTAATTAGGTACATCTAACTGGATTGATCACGTACATTGAATACGTATTGGTACCAATTGTAAACTGCTTCTAAATTATTAATTATGCAATTTGGTGATAAATTTTCGTATCTGAATACGTCTCATTTGGTGATTAATTGCCACTGTCAATCCAAAGGATTACAAGTATTCAGATGTACAAAAAAAAAAAGAAATTCATAATCGCCATAATTAATTTGTAAGTACAAATTAGTAACCCAGAATCTGTTTTCAGAATCATGATGTAAAAGCAAACCTAACATGAACTTAATCCCATACATGATACATTCAAGAATTCACCAAGTCAAAGATTTTAATATGACAAAATCTGTTTTCATCATTAGTTTCTCCACCCTCAGTTTCTGTTCTTCCCGTGGTTCTGTTGTTTTTGTTTATTTTAGTGGTTTCTTAGATAAAAGTTTAGTTTACCATTTAATTCCCTTAAATAAAAGTTTTATATCATTTGTCTAATTTATTTATATGTTGTACATGCATGCATGATTACTATTTATTTATATGTTGTACATGCATGCTAGATTATGTGTTACATGTTTTATTTATTTACAGTATTCGATTTTGGTTTTATTTGGCTTCATTTGGTTTTATATCAGAAGAAGCAAAAGATTGATTTGTAGTATGTGGATTCCTTAATTATCAGTCCTTTTATTTTGATATATATGTTCGGTTGAATCATTCACTAGTTGTCACATTCACTAGTTTAGTGCTAGTGTTAAAAATAAGATTGATTGTGAAAAATAATAACCAGTAGGGATATTATTTGATTGGTAGTTGATTGAGTTGATTGTTGTAGGATAATATCAACTAGTGATATTATTCGATTGGTAGTTGATTATTAATCGATGATAAATAATTATTTAGTAGTAATTGTAGATAACTATTATTGGGTAAATTAAATTTTGTAAATGACGCGAGCCATGTGTTGCGTAAAAGAGGAGTAGCGCATAGACGTTATGCCGGTGCTAAAATTCATGTCGTTGTAATGTCAAATTTTTTTGGAAACAGTTTGGTGCTAATGTTAAAAATAAGAATAACTTTTTTGTTAACTTAGTTAGTTTTTATAAAACATAGTTAATTTAGTTAATTATGATATAATTTTGTTAACTTAGTTAATTTTTATAAAACATAGTAAAATAATAAACCTAGTACAGAGGTCAAATTTGAATGAAAAAGGAGAGGTTAATTTTAGATGAGAGCTATCTCGTCGTTACAGAGGTCAAATTGATCAATGCTGAAAAAGGAGAGGATGGTTATACAAGGATGCTTTGGGTTGGAAGTACTATACATGTATTTTTCTTACTAAATTTTTCTTTTTTTTCTGGGTAAATGGGTAGTATTATTTATATATTTTCAATAAGAAATCTTGTATAGATGGTTAGGATGTTGTGTATGTAAACACAAACTGAATTTGAATGAAGGGACGTGAAGGGTGAGTAGTCGATTTCTTTGTTACTCAAGTTGTTTCACATTTTCTGAGCATGGTTGTGATGTAAATAATGAGTTTTTGATATCATCGTCCATGTTATATGGTTGCATTTGAAAATAATTTTGGAATGAAAGGGAGTAGGTGGTTTATACCCCGTGATATTGGCTGCTAATGCAGTGCGTTGGCTACTGAACGGGATGCCGTGAGGAATCATCAATTACTAAAATTAATCATACATGGATTAAGATAGGGTAACCGATCTGTACATGTGAATGTGATACAATTTTTTTTTTTTTTGGATTTATTAGCTGATAAGAATCATAAGATGCTACAATGCTGCATAGACAAGCTCAGACAAATAATGGAGAATTGTTTGCATCTGAATACAAGGGGCCTGGTGCACCACCTGTTAGAAGTTTTTTCAAAATATTTGGGCGGGGGTGGAGGTCTGGGTGGGTGGGTATAATACCCTGTATTAATCGTTATTTTAATACTAAAGGCAAAATGATAATTTTACAAATATTGAAATTAGACGACGTGACTTATACCATCGCGTAGAGCTTATTGGATGAAGTCTTCTAAATCTGATGGCAATTGAAAACGTATTCTATAACAAGATCTCACTTCTAAAATTTCTCAGAATGTTTACTCATCTAAGACTATTTTTGTATTACTTACTTGAGCATGATTAATATATCTTGTAATATGTATTTGTTTTGTCTTTATTGATACGATATCAATCATATTTGTTTTATCTTTATTGTGGCGAAGTATGTTGAGTTTTCACTATTGCTTATGGAATTTCTTTGATTTATGTGCAGGCAGCTTCTATTGTACTTACATTCAGGTGTCCAAACGAAAGAGCACTAGTACATTTTCTTACAAGACTGTTCTATACATAATTATATTTGATTAGTAAATTTGGGTTGCTAAATAATTTGAGAGTAGTTGTTGTGAATTTCAGTCAATTTGAATTAGCCTACTTTGTACCTTTTAAATCAGAAATTACGACTAATTTGATCAAAATGAGTAGTATGCTTATGTTGATTAAACTATTTAGGTTCACTTCGATTGCCTGTACATTGACCAAAATTTGTGGATGTAGCCAATCTTGGTTCATTTCATATATGTAAACATGAAATAATTTATATGTAAACCTGATTTGGATTCAAACCACGTAATGGCTTCGTTGCGTCATTTTTGTTCTATGTCTGCTTTCTCGAATGCAAGTAGTAACAGATATTTAGATTAGTTATTTATATTCGTTTTATGTAAAGCAAATGATATCTTAATTAGAATTACTTGGCTTAAAATTACCCATGTAACAAGAACGTTATGATTAAATTGTTTACTGGTACAATCTAGGTTCCATATTTCCATGTGTACAGGATTTTAAATAGTATACCATACTGAAAATTGTAGCTAAAACAACAATGAACAAACGTCATGTAGGAGTGATTTCTGATGAAAGCACACATCATAGTTGATGAAACACATGACTGGTCAGTAGTAAATTGATAGAATCAGGAGTTGTGGCAATAGGGTTGATCAGGTGAGTTGGACTATTAAGACTAGATAGACTGCACGAGCAATGTTCTGTTGTAGTTGTACCAATGAGTTGAAGTGTTTGAAGCACCTAAAACCATTGTCTGATATGTAGCATGCTGATGTATGGCCAGTTATTACAAACTGAAATATTTTTGGAGCATGAGTATCAGACTTTTAAGAATTCAGTCTTAATTTGAAAGTGGACTGGAAGTTTGGGGCTTTGTTGTTTCAATTTTAGTATGCACTTTGTTGTTTCATATCAGTCTTAATTTAATCATAACCTGAAACTGATTGATCCTTGGACATCATAGGAAACATGTTTTCTTATGTGCAGTCTAGTAAAATCTCTTAATTTATAACCTTTAAACTATTAATACCATTTTATGTTCTCTTGTATTTCATGTTATATATGATTCAGTAACCAGAATGCGTTGGGTTTTAACATTTATATGTATAGGTTAGTTTAATGCTAACTCATGTTTATTCATTTTGCAGCTGCATGGAAGGCCTGGTTACGAGGAAAGCTGTTTGAGCATGTAAATGAACGCTGTATTAAGAACGTATGCTTGTGTGAATTATCTTAGACTGCTCAAGTTAAGTGTTGTTATCATATGTATGGTGAAAATACTGTTATCTTCAAACTTAGGACGATGGATGCTATTATTATATGTTATGTAATAACACTGTGATAATACTGTGTCATGACTTATGTAGCTGTTTGTAATTGTATGTCTGGTAGCACTGTATTTGTATGTCGGGTAGCTGTTTGTAATTGTATGTCTGGTAGCTGTTTGTAAATGTATGATAATACTGTGTCATGACTAATGCTTTTAATGCCCATATTTTTTTTTTCAAACGGACAGAATTACAACGGGTAAGAACCGTTGTAATATAGTACATAACAACGGTTTCTGCCCGTTTCGTTATGAGTAAAGGCCATGGAATTATGGCTCAAATGGAACGGCTAAAACCCGTTGCTATTTACGATAACACAACGGGCAATACCCGTTGCTTTATAGACACTAAGAAACGGTTTAAAACCGTTGCTTATGATCTAAAAGAAACGGTTAATTACCGTTGCTATTTGTAAATAAACAACGGGCAATAACCGTTGCTTTATGGACATTAAGCAACGGTTTAAAACCGTTGCTTATGATCAAAAAACAACGGTTAGTTACCGTTGCTAAAGTTTACCACTCCGTTATTAGAAACGGTTTTTAACCGTTGGTAATGGTGTAAGCAACGGTTATAAACCGTTTCTAATAGATGATTATGGTGTGGTGTCAAAGCTACTACAAAGTGGCTATAATATCTTCGGAAACAAATATAGAAGTAAACATAACATAAATCAGTCACAGACAATTCATATCACAAAGGCGGAAATAGATATGAATATAACACATGAAAGTGTACATCAGAGTGGTGGACAAACAAGATCCACAATAATACAAAGGAATAGATACAATTGCTAGACAAAAGAATAAGTATACATCATAGAGTCTGCATCTCAAATGTATACAACAAAAACTACTAAACTTAAGTAGTTAGCCAAAAGATCAGATGATGGTTCCGGATAGGAAGCCATGAGGAAGCACCTGTAAAATCTCAGTCTGACCCGAGTATTATTTAAGAAGAAAATAATAAACGGATCAGTCTAGCTATAAATATCAGATGAAGTGATATATAATAAGAGATATGACATAAACATATAATAATCACAATGCCAAGCTGTGATAAATAAGTAATTGAAAATCAACAAGAGATTAATCAATATCACAATAATCTACTCAAGATAAAAAGGAATGTCATACTCCTGATTTCATTCACCAAGCCACAATAAATGACATATATATCAATGCCCATCGTAAAAGTTGGTGAAGCATAAATTCCAGAAATCAACACACGAAATCCAGAAATCACAAGAAAAAGGAACAACAACGTCGTACAGCGGGACATCCGATGAACCAAATCACAATAAAAAGGATGGCCAATCCCAAAAACTAGACATCGACATACCTAAACAGACATGCCCCATGAACAGTCGAACATCGACGCACCTAGAAAGATACGCCCCATGCTCTAGCATCGACGCACCTAGAAAGATACGCCCCATGCACAAATAAATAAACATCGATGCACCTAGAAAGATACACCCCATGCTCTAGCATCGACGCACCTAGAAAGATACGCCCCATGCACAAATAAATAAACATCGATGCACCTAGAAAGATACACCCCATGCTCTAGCATCGACGCACCTAGAAAGATACGCCCCATGCACAAATAAATAAACATCGATGCACCTAGAAAGATACACCCCATGTAATGTCTAACATCGATGCACCTAGAAAGATACACCCCATGCTAAGTCGAACATCGACGCACCTAGAAAGATACGCCCCATGCATAGACGAACATCGACGCACCTAGAAAGATACGCCCCATGTCCCGACTTATTGAGCCGATTGCTCCACGAAGTAAATAAACATCGATGCACCTAGAAAGGTACACCCCATGCATAATAAAACATTGACGCACCTAGAAAGGTACGACCCATGTATAAAATGAGACGAAACTCAATAAAATGTGGAACAGTCCTCCACATAGACAAAGAGACATCGCACATTGCTAGTCTAAACCACATAGATGATCGTCATGATCAAAGAGAAGTGTCAATTACAATAAGCTAGTAAATATATGAGCTTAGCTTCATGTCCCATAACCACTAGCTTAACTTAAATATTTACGAACAAATTGTAGATCTCCACTAGAGAATTGTCACAAGAGATTCAATCGAACAAGTCCAAGAATTAACCGACTAAGTAAACGCAAGCGTTTCATACCACTTGTTTTACTAAGTCGTTTAATTAGATTTTTCATATGAGTGAGGTAAAGGTTTGTATATACTAGTAGATTGGAAATCGGTTTGAGAAAAAGAGCTTTGTTATAAAATAGTGTTGAAATCATTTGAAGAAAGAGTTTTGATATTTACTACTAGTATAGAAACCTTTATATTTTTAAAGTGACAAATCACAAAGAAGATTGTAGAAACAATCGGGCATAAAAATTCACATTTGAAGACGTGAATAAAATCCAAAGAAATCGATATAAAATCCATCAAAGTGGATATATCTAAAATTCCCAAAGAAAAGGTCATCAAAGTCGATAATAAATGACAACAACAAAAGGGAGACCACACGAATCGATTAAAGTTGGATATTCAAACGGATTAGCAAAATAGGCTAATCTGGCAAAAAGAAGTAGGTCGGTCGACCGGACCAGGGGGTCGGTCGGCCGAACCCTGTTCCACAAAAATCCTTGGGAAGCAGGTCGGTCGGCCGAACCCCTGTAGTCGGTCGACCGGACCCTAAAACAGAAAGTGCTTATGCACTTAGAAGCAGGTCGGTCGACCGGACCAGGGGGTCGGTCGGCCGAACCTGTTTCCAGCCTCATCCATGCCTATTACAAATGAGGTTCAATCTTGACCAAATTGCATTCGCACGAGCAGCGGCGCTAAGGGTTTATGTCAATCGACTACCCGGCCCTATAAGCTCCTCGATGCATCACCAAAAACATGTTCAAACATCAATGTTAGGATTTTTAATGAATCGAACTCAAAACACTAAAAATTGGAATACTCACAAAAGCAATCCAAATCAAAATCAAATGCACATGAATAAGTGTTAGGAATTCATACCTAACAATCGAAGATAATCATAATCATAGATGTGAGATTAAAAATCTCACCTTTGCACTAAAATTTATGAAGATGAAGCTTGAAAGCAAACTAAGATCAATTCCTCTTCAATAACAACTCAAGAAGCATCAATCTAAGCTTAAAATAGAAACATTTCCTAAATTAGGTTTAGGAAATTTCTGAAATTGGAAGGAGAATGAGTTGGAGAAGAAGAAGAGGAAGCTTACCAATGGGTTCTCAAGAACTTTGGAGCAATGAGATGGATTTGCAAAGCAAGCTAGGGCTTAGGAATTTCTATTTCCCATTCTCTTCCTCCATTTTTGCTTGAGCTTGAGTGTTAGGAAAATAGAAGAGAAGTGAATGAAGAGGAGAGTGTTGGAACTGAGTTAAGTGGCTAATTGGCTCAGCCCAACCAAAGCCTTAAGCGGGAAAAAGTAGCAAAAATCAACTTTCTCCAAACATATCGAAGCTTATACTCAAAAAGGTCGCAAACGGCATTTTGAACTCAATGGGGGTGGTCTCGAGTCCTAATTCGGCTGTTTGCAAAAAGTAGATTTTCGGACTAAAATCCGACTAACGATAAAATATTTAAATAAAATATTTAAATATAAAATCGATAAATATGCGGGTTGTTACAAAAATGCACTGGATAAACCTGAAAGATATTATGTTAACAACATATAATGAAGCTTTAAATTCAAGGGAATTCATTCAAGAAATCAACCATACATTCATATCTCTTATTCCTAAAGTCCAAAAACCAGAGAGAATTGAAGATTATAGGCCGATAGCTTGTTGCAATGTCACATACAAAATCCTCAGTAAAATTATTTGCAAAAGGTTGAATAAAGTCTTACCAGACTTAATATCTCAATGCCAAAGTGCATTCATCAAAGGTAGACTCATTTCTAAAAATTATGTAATGGCTCATGAATTGATAAGGAACTTCAATAAAAAGGGAGCAGAAAAATTATGCATAAAAGTGGATTTGCAAAAGGCCTATGATAAAGTCAACAGAAATTTCATCACTCATATGCTAGAATCAATGGGGGTTCCAATGAAGCTAATAAAACTGATACGATTCTGCCTAGACACTCCAACTTTCTTCATATTGATCAATGGTAGCCCTACAGGATATATTCAAAGCAATCGAGGGATAAGGCAGGGTGACCCTCTATCCCCCTACCTTTTTGCAGTAGCAATGGAATGGTTTACATTACAAATGGAACTGGCATATAATCAAGGGTTTATTCAACCAATATATAATAACCTTCCATGTGTTACTCATTTACTCTATGCAGATGATCTCCTGGTGGTGATTAAAGGTAATTTAAAAGCAATAGACAAGATTAAAGCAATATTTGGAGAACTGGAAAGGTATGCAGGCCTCAAATTGAATGAAATGAAAACCAAATGCTACTTCAGCAAATACTGTCTTAACAAACAGTCCATGATTGACAAACTTGGCTTCACTGAAGGACATCTCCCAGTCAAGTACTTGGGATTACCTTTGTCAAACAACAATATTACAGATGTAGAATGTGGTAAGCTTATTAACGAAATTAGGGAAAAATTACAAGGTTGGAGGTCAAAACTTTTATCTTTTGCTGGTAGAGTGGAGCTAGTACACACAGTCATAACTTCCAAAGTTAGATTCTGGCTCCAGTCTTTTCAAATTCCCGATTGCTCTATTGCTAAAATCAACTCAGTATGTGCTGATTTTATTTGGAGGGGAGGGATGCACAAGGTTAAATACTCAGACTTATGCAGGAAAAAGAAAGAGGGTGGAGTGGGATTGAAAAATCTTTATGAACTTAAAAAAGTGTACTGCCTCAAATCAGCCTGGAGTGTATTAACTTCAAACAAACTATGGGCTTCCTGGATGAGATCTAGGCATCTGAAAGATAACTTCTGGACTACTAGAATTGATAATAATGCTTCAGTTACTTGGAAAAACATTCTTAAGACCAGAGAGGATTTTCAAAAGTATTTAGACAGACAGATTGCCAATGGAAGGAAAACTGATATCTGGAGAGATCCATGGCTTAACTCTAAAAGTCTGATAGACAAGCTTAGTTGGGATGCATTCTCAGCATATGGAACACCAAACTGGAAAGTAACAGATACTATTGATAATGGAGAATGGCAATGTAACAGTAACTTACTAACTCTCAATTACCAGGACGAAATTCGACAGAAATATACCTACAGAGAAGAAAATGAAGATAAATGGATATGGAAGGTGAGTGCTAATGACCATTTCAAATTCAAAGACATTTGGGAAGAATCAAGAAATAAAAGTGCTGAGGTTAAATGTTCTGATATAGTATGGAGCAAATCTAATCCCCCAAAAATGGCGCACACACTATACAAGGCGATTCTGGGTAAATTACCCACAAAAGACAGACTAAAAAAATGGAATATTTTGGAAGACACAACATGTCTCTTTTGTTGCAGGGAAGAAGAAACTCATGACCACTTATTTTTTGACTGTGAATACCCGAAAAGAATTTGGATCAACCAAAAGAACAGACTTCAGCTTAACAATTGTACTACTAGATTAAAAGAGGAGATGGATTACTTGCTCGATGGGAGAAACTTCTCTAAGTTGATGAAGGAGCTCGGAAAAATTGGCCTTACAACCTGCTTGTGGTTCATCTGGAAGGAACGGAACCGTAGGACTTTTGAAGATAAAAAGCTAGACACTTTAGCTCTCACAAATCGAATTAACAGAGAAATTGCTATTATTATCAAAGAATTCCTAAGAAAATACTCACCACTGCATCGGCACAAGAAGAATTACTACTGGCGAAGTTGAGGAAGAAGGAACTGAGCGGACAAAATCAACCAAGGAGCTGGCAGCCGCCATAGATGTAACCTATTAAGGAAAGGAAGTTGAAGACGATAGTTTGACTGTATTTGTCGGTCCATTGTTTTATTATCTTTGATGTATTGTGCTTGGGCCGCAAAGCCTGTTTAGTAATCAAATTAACCTATTTTCAAAAAAAAAAAAATGAGCGCGTACTTGTTATTTGCTTATAAAGGTTTTAAATGATTTTATATAAAATTATATTTTGATATATAAAGTAATATTTTCTTCTAATAAATATTAAGGTGATTGGTTGTTAAATTATTGAAATTAAATTAAGAAGTAAGATAAAATACAACCAAACTGAAATCTTGAATTGGAATTAAACTAAGTGATAACGGAAAATACAACCAAATTTAAATTTAAATTAATTAAAAATGAAAATTTAGAATTAGAACTCGAAAAATTTAAATTGTTTAAAAACTTTAAATGAACAAAGTTAATTTGGTTTAAAAAGTTAAACCAACCTTTGAAAATTTAACTTGAATTTCATATGATTCGAGATGGTTTAAAATTGGGATTGGAATTGAATTAGTTCAAATTGAATTTGATGTGAATTATTTGGATTTATGATTGAAGAGGTAAAATGTTGGATCTGGAGTTTTAAGCCTGTTAAAATAATTTGAAATTATAATTAAAGTTGAACAGGTTTCAAATCAAATGGAATTTGATTTGAAATTGGAGTTAAGTCAATTTCAAGGGGAAATTGAAGTTATTCAAATTAGAATTGAGTCAATTTAAACGAAAGTGGAAATTTAAATTGAATTGATGAGAATGGAAATTGGGAATTGAATAGTTTGACTTTGGACTATTTTTAATAAATTGTTTTAGTACAAATCTATTATTCTAAGTTATTTATTATATATACAACCTTTCCTTCTTAAAGCCAAATTATTTTATACTTGTTTAACAATATTTTTGGAGAAATTTAACCATTTTTCAACTATTTTATAAACTAATTACTATTTTCCAACTATTTCACAAACTAATTTCTATTTTACAACTATTTTACAATTATCTAAAATTTCTATAATTATGTGACTATTTTCCAACTATTTTACAATTATTTAACTATTTTATAGCTATTTTACAAACTATTAATTGTTTCCAACTACTTATCTATTTTAAATCTTTCAAGCCAATTCAAACTGTTATTGATTAAATACCTAACTGAGATAAGGGTTGAAGTGATAATTCAATGGGATTAAGGCAAATGTAAATAAGTGATTGAAAACTTTAAGTGAATGTGAATAGAAAGTAAATTAATTTGGCTAATAATCAATGAAGTTAAATACGTAGGATATACGTATACTATTCTATTCGCATAGTGATTTGATCCAGATTCGAGCATAGAATTTCGAGATAGTTATATCGATTCGAGTCGGGATTTGTCACTCGACTTTCGACGAAGAACCTGGATATGGATTGTTGATTGGTTCTGGATATTCTCTATCATAGTTATGGCTATGCAAGGAGAATGACGGTTTCTAATCAAGGAACCAGATTAGTGTCCACACTAGGAAGTCGGGTCGACGATACTAGTTCGAAGTGAAATTGTGTGATAGAGCGAGCGATCAGATTGGTATAACGTACGGATGATATGTGTACATCGTACGGAGTTGAATGAAATTGATATTGAAAAGAGTAATCAAGTTGGAATATTTTATTTTGAATAAACAAAGTTATATATCTTTGTTATATAAGATAAATCTCCCCTTGTTAAATCTATTGCCAGAAGAAAAGAATTTTGAAGGTGTTTGAAGTATAAAAGGAGTTTTATACGAGTTTGAACAGATCCAAAGTTTAAAACAAATTATATATGTCTGAATATATATATATATATATATATATATATAAAGGATCTTATGAGGATTTTGGAAAAAGGTTTTGGGAACCTTTGGATTTGGAAAGGCTTTTGATTTTTGGGTAAAATCAATATTGAAATTTAGAAAGCCTAGTTTGAGAATTATCGATTTTTTGGATAATCGATTCTGTGTAAAGGAGCCTTGTATGAGATCATACTAGGTGTATGATTTGAAAGATACTATATGTGTTGTAACATCCAGCCTTTTCGCACGCTTTAAATCGACGATAAACCACACACGTCAGACTTAAAACATACAAAAGGGCGGATTGTTATGGGGTAAATAAGAAAAACGAGAAAGAATTAAAACAAAACAGAATCTCACATCGAAAGGATAAAATATAATAATCAAATATACAGTTCATGAAGCTATTTACAAAATATGTTTTTTACTTACATAGTATACATCAGAGTTACACATACCAATGAATAAAAATCGATGCAGCGGAATACAGTGGGCAGTGGAACAATATAATATAATAATAATAATGAAATCTTCGTCTTCATCCTTTAGAAATAAAATCTTCGATCCTGAAATGCTCGGACTGACCCGAGCGAATTGAAAAGACAAAGCCCTCGAGTCGGAACTAAAAGATGTTATGTAAGTTAAATCAACAGAAATAAATATGAGTGCAGTAACTTAAGAGATGCTCGGGATTTACATCTCCTGAGGATCCGTTAAACTATTTACTATGTTGTAATATTTCACTATTATAATAGTGTCTAATTGTAAAATAAACTTACTTTAAAATAGCGTTAAGGAGTGACCCAATATTCCTCTTAACACATAATATATTCCCATAGTCTATACAGTACCGTAATCTCCCCCGTACTGGGCGTTGTCAGAGGGCACTCCATAGGTATGGTACAAAACAAAATCGTATAAGGCGCGCTAGGATAGGTGACACGACACAACTAGGCAATTCCAGAGTAGATATACCAATTACGATTCCAGGTCGTTGGTGACGCGTACCAGCTACTACCGCCCACCTCGAACAACACTCCCAAATCAAAGAAATCAAAAGTGGCCACCGAATAAATATAAAGTCAGAATACAATATCGAAGGGATGTGTTCGATAAAAGGTGCTACCTTCTTAACCCGTCGATCGCTCCTATTTTAGCCACCTTAAGCCAACTCACGGGAGTTGGGTCCATTTATTTACCTGAAAGGAAATGTAACAACCCGCATATTTATCGAGTTTACATTTAAATATTTTTATTTAAATATTAAATCGTTAATCGGATTTTGGTCCGAAAAACTACTTTTTGCAAACGGTCAAATTAGGACTCGAGACCACTTCCATTGAGTTCGAAATGTCGTTTACAACTTTTTAAGTATAAACATCGATAGGTTTGGAGTTAGTGAAATTTCACTAACTTTTCCCGCTTTGGACTTTGGGTTAGTTTAGCCTATTAAGCCCAAGTTCCAACCCTCTTCTCCTCACTCTTCATAAATTTCCTAACTAACTCAAGCTTTAGCATTAATGGTGAAGAGAATGGGAAATTAAAACTCCAAGCTCAAATTCAATTGCAACTCCATCATTCAACTCCAAATTCAAGTAGAAGATATTGGATTCAAGCTTTGGATTGCTTCTCCTTGCTTTCAAGCTTCATCTTCATAAATTTTAGTGCAAAGGTGAGATTTTTATCTCACAATTCTAGCCTATAACTATATTGGACTGTTGGGAATGATTCCCCATCACTTTAGCATGTGCATTTGCATTTGGTTTGGATTGGATTGGCGAAAAACTCCAATTTTTAGCGTTTTTGACAAAAAACTGCAGTTAGGTCGCACTGCCTCGGAGTTAGGTCGTTCTGGCCTTAAGTCGTTTCTGGCCATCGCTAAGTCGTCCACGAGTTAAGCCTAAGTCGTAAGTCGCGCGCGTTGAAAAGTCACCGCCTTTGTATTTCTGTTCGCCTGTGTTGAGTCGTTCACGAGTTAGAGTGCTAAGTCGGCTGCGAGTTAAGAGTTAAGTCGTTCGTGTGTTATCTCGTAAGTCATCTCCGACCTAAGCTCCAGTAAGTCGTTCGTGTGTTATCTCGTAAGTCGTCTCCGACCTAAGCTCCAGTAAGTCGTTCGCGTGTTATCTCGTAAGTCGTCTCCGACCTAAGCTCCAGTAAGTCGTTCGCGTGTTATCTCGTAAGTCGTCTCCGACCTATGCTCCACTAGGTCGTAGGTCGTATCCGACCTAAGCCTCTCTAAGTCGCGAATTGTTAAGTCGGCTGTCCTTAAGTCGTTCGACCCCACTAAGTCGTAGGTCGCCTCCGACCTTACCCTTAGGTCGTATGACCTGTTTGTTAAGTCGGCTATCCTTAAGTCGTTCGACCCCACTAAGTCGTAGGTCGCCTCCGACCTTACCCTTAGGTCGTATGACCTGTCATCCACTAGGTCGCGCCACTTAGGTCGTATCCCTTAGGCCGCGAACTCTTTAGGTCGTTAGACCTCATTTTGCTTTAGGTCGTAAGCCGCTTGTCTTCACTCAGGTCGAACCCCGTATAACTCTGCGTAGGCGATCTTATCTGAAGAACATTCAACCGAACTTCCTGAGCTGATTTCCTTGGATTTTTATCACATCTTCGAATGTGATCTTTGTGATTGATTGTTTCTACAATCGCTTCTGTGATTTGTCACTTTAAAATATGAAGGTTTCAATACTAGTAGTAAATATTTTCTTAAACCGTTTTCCAATCTATTAGTATATACAAGCCTTTACCTCACTCGGATGAGAAATCTAATTAAACGACTTAGTAAAACAAGTGGTATGAAACGCTTGCGTTCACTTCGTCGGTTAATTCTAGGACTTGTTCGATTGAACCCCTTGTGACAATTTTATTAGTGAAGATTTACAGTTTGTTCGTAAATATTTAAGTTAAGCAAGTGGTTATGGGACATGAAGCTAAACTTCTATATTTACTAGCTTAGTGTAATTGACACTTCTCGTTGATCTTGATGATCGCTTTATGAATTAGACTAGCAATTGCGCGATGTCTCTTTCATTGCAAGGTTAGACTAGACACCACTTGTGTGATTCCATTCACACATACCTTTCTGCTTTTTGGTTAGTCTTGACCTCATTCTGTGTGATTCCACTCACACATGTGGGGTAGCTCCCCATGGTCTTCGGACCGTCATGTGATAGGCCTCTTTCCCTTTTTATGATTTCTGGATTTCTCGTGTTGATTTCTGGAATTTTTGTCATTGACTTGTTATGAGTACAAGTTTAGGGTATGATGCCCCCTTCGAATCTTTGAGAAGATTCTTGTGATATTGATTATCTCTTATTGATTGATCTTCTGTTGATCATTATTTACATACTTATAGCGGTATGTCGTTATGGATGTTTATGTTTATGCCATATCTTTTATGTTATATCATGTCATCTGATATTTATAGCTAGACTGATCCGTTTATTATTTTCTTAAATAATACTCGGATCAGACCGAGATGTTACAGGTGCTTCTGCTTGACTTCTTCCCAGGGATTCATCACTCTGACTTTTGGCTAACTGTTTAGATTAGCAGTTTTTGCTGTATACACTTGAGATATAGACTCATAGTTGTATTCTTTTGTATAGCACGTGTTGCTATTCTTTTGTATTATCGTGGATCTTATTGACCACTACTCTGATGTACACTTTCATGTGTTAGTTATATATTCATATCTTCTTCCGCCTTTGTGATATGGATATCTGTGACTGATTTGTGATATGATTATTTCTATGTTTGTTTTCGAAGATTATTTATAGCCACCGTGTGATAAGCTATTACATGGATGGTCGCTCCTCAACAGCCTTATTCTCCGTGCTAGTTGACAGCACTTCTCCGGAGTGTTCTTGGCTAGCGTGGGTATAGAGGTGGGGCGTCACAGGAAACGCCGCCACCATCCTACTTCATTTGGGAATCTCCATCGCGTACACGGTTATTAAAGTGGTTTTCGGAGTTGGCAGAATATGAAAACTTCCGATCCCGGTCTCTTTAACAACCAATCGTTATTATAACACCGCGGTCTCTTCAAAATAGTTTATACTTTAAAACCAAAATAAAATATCCATTTCAAAACCATATACTTACGATGTCATTTCTATTTTAAAACCCTAATCAATGTGATATCATTTTTATTTCAAATAGATCTTTTTTCAAAAATCATAGTACTTTCAAATATATATACCTTAAACCCATAGCTTCGAAACAAAATTTTCAATACTTAAATGGTTTAATAATAAATTACTTTATAAAGTAAATTTGCTTTTTAATTTCTCAAATAAATTCCCAATACAGATTTGAATTCCCAAGTAAACCATTAAATTTCCATATATTTTGAAGTTTTAAATATTCCACCATTTCAAAACTAAATTTCTTTATTCATATATATATATATATATATATATATATATATATATCAAATTCAATTTTTATTACTTAGATTTGAAATGTTTACTTAATAAATCAAACATCATTTAAGTAAAACCTTTAAACTTCAAATAACTTGATGTTCTTTAAATTTTATTAACTTGACATATTCATTTAAATCAACTCGATTTTTATTTAATCGCTTTAACCCAGAATCAAGTTATAAAATCACACCCTTTAAAAATCTCAATTTTTATTTAAATTTCGCATCCATTTTATTCATGTCAAATCCCTAAATCCTTCAATTCAAACCAATTTCATAATTATCTTCCATTTTAATTTTTATTTAAGTCATCAAAATTTTATATATACAATATCTTAAATACGTACTTACCCATATAATAATAAAACAATCAAACTCTATTGTTCAACTTATTTTTATTAAACCAATTTATACATAGCTTAAATTCAAGAATTTAACTATATATATAAAATAATATTTATATAATATCAAAAATTATGATTTATTCTGCCGTATATTTCTTTCCAAACCGTAGAAAATCACTTTAAAATATTTCTTTATATAGACCGTGGTGCCTGTATATAATTTTCTATCCTATGGTCAAGTGATACAGATATTTATCATTTCAATCTGCAATTTAAAAATAAAAATACGGTTGTATATCATTTCAAACCGCAATCCCGAATGAGATGAAAATGCATAGTAACTTGCAGTTTATAACCATATAAAATACAACATCCATTCATCCAATATCACCCATCGACCATTTATAACAATCATCATCAAATTCGAATAATAGCATCAATATAGAACGAGTAATGAACAATAGGTATTAAGTAGCAGTTTATATTCAATAATAAATTAAATAACTGTTTAATTGGCAGTTAATATGCAATGAACAATTAATTAACAATTTAACTGGCAGTTTAAATGCAATGAATTAATTAATTAACAATTTAACTGGCAGTTTAAATACAATGAATAAACTAAATAGCAATTTAATTTAAATGAAAGAAATTAACCGAGATGATGATTAAAAACATACCAACAACCATAAATAAATTTTACATCACATCATACATCAATTTAACAAACATAAGAAATTTTAGAAGTTGTGAGTGGGTTAAAACACTCACCTTTGAATTTTAAATTGAATTTAAATCCAATTTAAACCCAAAAATTGGACAGTCTCCAAATTCGTCCAAACCAGCGCCAAAATGCGTGAAATTTTATTATGATCCTAACAAAAAAATCACGCGTGAAACGAAGTTCGTACGGGAAAGTTATAGCAATAGGAACATTCAATACTTTAAATTGAAATAAATAAAAATAAAACAAGTGGACCATACAAGCACCCACATCAGCGTCTCCCATCTATTATCACACGCACGGTAACATCGAAGCTTTCAACAGTAAATTCGCCCAGGCCACGTGCATTGACCACCAAACGCCGCCTCCATACACCACAAATGCCCACGGCGACATCGCCATTCGACTCGCCTCTTCGCCCTCTTCACTGCCGCCCCCTTTCGATCGCCTTCATCTACAGGCCGCCACCGCAAAAATCTAGGGTTTTGAACCCTAGTTCGAATATTCCGATCATCATGCCTCCATCTAGGCCAAGCGACCACCACCGATCTGCTCCGTGGGGAACGCTCCACAAAACCCTTCAATTGATTTCAGATTTCATCGAGGTCAATCAACCTCCAAATTTGAACGGCCGAGAATTTCTCAATTTTTACTGATCAAACGACAATCCAAAACGAAAAACGAACACCACCAGTGAATTATGCTAGTCGAGAGCTTCAACATATATTTTTTTCAAATTTTTCTGAGGACTTTAAAATTTATGCTTTGGATTTGATTTGAAATTGGATCTGAAATTTGTTTGTCTGCCATTGAGGAAGAGAAGGAATAGAATGAATTTACGTATAGACAAATGAGAATTAGGGAGGCTAGGGTTTATAGCAGGATATTATAGAGAAGATTGGAATAGAGTAAATGGATCGGGTTGAATACGCGCTAACGACGAAGTGGCCCAAAAAGCCCGTTTTGACCCCGGAACGAAATTGGGTAAACCCATATATCAAAATAGGTGTTTTAAAATATTTTAAACGTAATGGAAAAGGTTTCAGGCTGAAATTGCATCGTATGAAGAAGTTATGCTAAAATCAAAAATTTTCAAATCGATTTTAATTGATTTCAATTTTGTTTATTTCAAGGCGTTTCGAGTCCGTACGATCAAACGACAAGTCCGATCGTTACGAAAGTTGAAATACTACAATAATTTACCGTTTACGGATCCGATGAATTTGGTTTCGTCGAAATCCAAATCAGTGGCCAAAATGGCTATTTTTCCATTAATTAAATTAATAATTAATAAATTAAATCAAATTTTAAATTTCAATTCTTTAGCTTACAAATTTTGTCACTTGATTTATTTATCCATTTATAACAATTTAAACAAATTTTCTTGTTGATTCAATGTTAATTATTTCAATCACTACTATCTTTGCTTTCAATTTCTATAATTCAGAAATTACCAATTTTAATTTCAATAATTCTATTTAATTGACTTTTCATTTTATTATTCAATCTATCAATATCAATTGGATGAAATTTTCATTGGTTCGTAGTTATTGCATTACTATTCACAAATTTCATCCTAATTTCCGTTATCGTAATATTTTAATATTAAATTCCACTTATGCAATTAATCCACTTATTGAATTCTAAATTTCAAATAGATTAATAAATCTTTATTTTTTACTTCTTAAATCAACCAATGGTCATATTATAAATAAAATTAACATTGGTTACCAATTATTTCCTTAATTTATGCTATCATAGCTTTTAATTTAGATTTATTTCATTTGATTACCAGTTTATACTAAACATACTAAATAAATGGCTAACCTATACTGATCGTTACCCTTAATGTTAAACTTCCCTTATAAGCTATTATTAACAAACAATTGTTGTAATTGATTCAGATCTAATTCAATGCATTAAATAAATGGGTAAATGATTAAAGTTTTCACTATTGCCCAATTTACACACCTTCATACTTTAATTATCAACCAACAATTTATTATGCATTATTTCATCAATTAATATCAATTTTGAATTTATTTCCCAATTTGCCGATTTCATTTAATTATACCCTTACAATTTGTTTCCCTCAATTGGTATATCATTTCATTCGATTTATTAATAATTACCTTAGTTAACCTTAATGTAGCATTAGATTAAAGTTTCATGACATTAATATAAGCCTATGTACAACTTAATCTAAATAAATATTATATTCCTAAATGTACTTCTATCAATTAAATGCATTAATTAAGGTTTTGAAACCAATAAATGGATTTTCCTAAATTTCATCCTTAAACCAACTTATTTTTCTACATACATTGCGTATTAATTCATCAATAAACATACTTTGAACTATTTTATTTTCATTATGCTGAAATTAAGTCACTTATACTCATTTAATATCCCAATTCATTTATTTATCTTGGTTTCAATCCTTTATCAAATTAATTTCCATCTTATGCATGTAATTAACATTTCTATTGATTTTACATTCAAAATTTTCAGTTATTATCTTAACTAACAAAAGGCAATGTTTAACTACATTTAATCGCTATTGATTAAATACATTGGTAAAGAATAATAGTTGTCACCATTATACAATTTATAACATTTGTAAATTTATTCTCTACAAAAAATTAGTACAACAACTCTCATTAAATACATTTATTCCAATTTCATCCATTACACATTAATTTATCACCTTTTGCATCCCACTATAAATTAGTGCACCCATTAATACCACCCATTTATAATTCCTTACACAATACTGATCTTGTTTAATTACCATTAACTATATATTTTGTACAATAATTAAATGTTTACATTTTTTACTTATATTTGATTTTATAACCAAGCATAGCATGTTTAATACAATGAATTGGAGTTTCATTAAGATTGTTGACAATTTACTCATATTAACATTATTTCATTTTAATTTAGTTATTATTCCATTATTAAATTTACAAATTTTTATTTCTTTCAATATTATCTCATAAAATATTATTAAATTAATAAATTTTAAACATCGAAAATTTATGGATCGTTACACTCTCCCCCACTCAAAACTTTTCGTCCTCAAAAAGGAAAAGAAGGGAAAAGAAGAGTTAAATAAACAATACGTCTTATTCAAAATATTACCTTTATAAACAAATAATTTGCAAAATTTATTACTTCAAATAAAATATACCCATTTTATAACCATTAAATCCTTTGATACTTAAATAAATAAAGTTTGGAAATCATTTTCAAAAAATTTCTAAGTCCAAACTTCACGAAAAAATTTGGCAGAGTCTCTTTTGTACGGAGAGGCTCGGGAGAAAATATAATATCAAATATAACAAAATATAACATATACTTTCTAAAATAATATATATCCCAACACGAGAAAAATAATATAATAACGTTATAAACTGTAATCCGAAAACATACCTATTTGTCGGGCAATTAACGCTTATTTTATGGAACCAAAAGCAGTAGTTATTGCTTCCATACCTGCATTTCACTTATATAATCTAAAAAGAGTTAACAATTATATAAAATAAAATATTTAAGGTTATTGTCAACCTCCAACAAACAATCAATACAACAACAACAACAATCCCTTTCAACAAGGGATCCAACCATCACATAAAATTAACACAAATCAAACATTCATTCATATCAAACAAACAAATAGTTGTTCGGGTTCAAACTTTAAATTGTACGGAATGAAAAAAATAAATTACTAATTGTACCTTTCACTCAACAGTCTTAGGTGAAATTAAATAGATTATTCATTCATCCAAACAATTTTAAAGTATCCTTACCCAAACAACCATAAACCAAACAAACAATAAATCAAGTTAATTTTTGTTAATTTCATTTCAAACTATTGTTGTTTGATTTCCCTTTTATCCATATATTGATTTATCTTTTTATATTACATTTACTTTTTTCAACTTTTATTTCCATTTACTCATTCTTGTTGCATTACATTTATTAATTTCTCAATTCCATTTATAATTTAGTGCTTACCTTTCAATTAATTAAATTAGTAGCCTTCCGATTATACATAACTTTATAACCACTACAACCTTCTATTCTTGTGTATTAAAGAATCTCAGAAAATACTTTCATTATTTCAAATTTTTACCTGTAAAATTTCCCCTTTTTCATTTTCTTTTAACATTTTAACTTTTAAATAATTTGTAAATTATACGTATGTTAAAGAATGCAATTGAAAATTATACAAGTTTACCTCATCCTTTAATTTAATTTAATGTTCAATAATTACATCCTTTATTTTATAGGTTACAATTTCAAATTTCACTTAATACCATTTATAACCTAGCATTAAATCTCTTACTTCCTTTAGAGGTTTCGATTTTATTAATTACCTACGTTCCAATTCACTACAGTAATTGAAACTATTAATTAATGGAAAAATAAGAATTAAATACCGGGTTTTATTCAAAATCATATAAAATAAAAAATAAATGTATATACTTACACTTTATATATCCAATTATATTTAAAACAGTTTAAAATTTATATTTTTTTATCAAAATAAATCTACAGTAAAACTACTATAGTTGTAACAACCCGCATATTTTACGATTGAATATTTAAATATTTTATTTAAATATTTTATCGTTAGTCGGATTTTAGTCTGAAAAGTTACTTTTTGCATACGGTCGAATTAGGACTCGAGACCACTTCCATTGAGTTCAAAATGCCGTTTGCAATCTTTTTAAGTATAAACTTTGATATTTTTGGTGTTAGTGGAATCTTGCTACTTTTTCACTTTAGGCTTTAGGTTGGTTTAGCCCATTAGCCTAAACTTATAACTCTAACTCAACCCCCTTCCGTTCATAACTTTACTTTCATTTCTTAACACTCAAGCTTCATCAAAAATGGAGGAAGGAATGGGAAATTAAAAATCCAAGCCCTAGTTCACATGCAAATCCTACATCTAACTCTAAATTCAAAGAGAAGACATTGATTCAAGCATTTTGGGTTGATTCTCCTTTGCTTTCAAGCTGCTCTTTCATTGATCTTGTGAAAATGTGAGATTTTTATCTTACATCTTTGTCTATAACTATCTTTGATTGCTGCGTATGAATTCCTAACACTTTTTCATATGCATTTGCTTTTGGTTTGGATTGAATTGGTGAAAATTCCAATTTTTAGTGTTTTGGGTTCAAATCTTTAAAGATCCAACCTTTGATGTTTGAACACGATTTTGGGTGATGCATCGAGGAGCCAATACAACCGGGTAGCCGATAGGCGTAATCCCCAGCATTCGTGCTCGATCGGTTGCTATTTGAGTGAGTTTTAGAAGTTCAAACCCTTAGGTTGCTCGGCTTGCACATGAGGCATTTTCGGCCTGCAGTTAGCTCGGTCGGCAGTTTGGTCGTGCTTAGGTCGCGCCGTGTTAGGTCGTTCCATGTGTTTAGTCACTCAGCACACTTAGGTTGGCTTGCATTTAGGTCGCCCCCTATAGGTCGTTAGGTCGTTGCTCGGCCTTGTATTCCCTAGGTCGCTAGGTCGCTCGACCCTCTCACACGCCTTAGGTCGTTAAGTCGCTCGGCCTTACCCCTTAGGTCGCTCGGCCTATCCTTACCTCCTTTGGTCGCGCATGCCTATAGGTCGCTTACCTCCCTAGGTCGTTCCGTGTTAGCTCCCAACTGCTAGGTCGCGCTCCATAGGTCGCGCCATGCATTTTGTCCCACGTTGCTGTTAGGTCGCTTGGCCATGTTAGGTCGCACATCTCCATAGGTCGCCCAGTAGTTTGGTCATGCCATGTTGAGCCGTAGGGGTGTTTCAACTTTGATGAATTTGGAATCAAATTTTTTGGATTTTTATTTACATCTTCGTATGTGAATTTTTGTGATTGATCATTTCTACGATCATTTTTGTGATTTTTCATTTAAAAAAATATACAAACCTTTACCTCATTCGTATGAGAAATCTAATTAAGTGGCTTAGTAAAACAAGTGGTATGAAACGCTTGCGTTTACTTCACCGGTTAAACCTTGGACTTGTTCGACTGAATCTCTTGTGACAATTTTCTAGTGGAAATCTACAATTTGTTCGTAAATATTTGAGTTAAGCTAGTGGTTATGGGACATGAAGCTAAGCTTTTATATTTACTAACGTGCTGTAATTGACACTTCTTGATGATCGTTGATGATCATTTTTTTGATTTAGACTAGAAAATGTGCGATGTCTCTTTGTCTACGAGGGAGACTAAACCCCGTTTCTGTGGAGCTTCGGCTCAATTTGGTGGGGTAGCACCCATGGTCTTCGGGCCATTTTATGGAGCTTCGGCTCAAAATTAATGGTTAGCTACCATGGAATAGTGTTCCATTTTGTGATACATGTGTTGGTGTGCTTTCATGCTCCCGTTTTGTGACAGGCCTCCCACTTTTTGTGATTTCTGGATTTCCATTGATGATTTCTAGAATTTGTGTTTCACCAATTTTCGTGATTTTCATTGATATGTTTTATCAATATTTGTGCATTGGTGAATTTGTGTGTCATTAACCTTTTGTGAATAAAGATATTGAGTACGACATTCCTTTTTATCTTTGGGAAGATTCTTGTGATATTGATTAATCTCGTGTTGATTTTCAATTACATACTTATCACTGTATGGTATTATGGTTATCATATGTTTATGTCTTATCTCTTATTTTATATCATTTTATCTGATATTTATAGCTAGACTGATCCGTTTATTATTTTCTTATTAAATAATACTCGGGTCAGACCGAGATGTTACAGGTGCTTCTGCTTGACTTCACTTCTGGGATTATCATCATGTCTTTTGGCTAACTACTTAGATTAGTAGTTTTTTTGTATACCCTTGAGGTATAGACTCCTTGATATATACATATTCTTTTGTCTAGCACTTATAGCTATCTTTTTGTGATATTGTGGATCTTGTTTGACCACTACTCTGATGTACACTTTCACGTGTAATATTCATATCTATTTCCGCCTTTGTGATATGGATGTCTGTGACTAATTTTGTGTTATGTTTATTTCTATATTTGTTTCCGAAGAATATATATAGGCACTATGTGGTAGCTTTGAGTTTGTATCGGTATGTCGGATTTCCTCTTGAAACCAAACGCATGTTGTACCATCTGACATATCGGTGCTCGCACAAAGCAATTACACGGATGGTCGCTCCTCAACTGTCTTATTCTCCGTTCTAGTTGACGGCATTACCCCATAGTGTCCTTGGCTAGCGTGGGTATAGAGGTGGGGCGTCACAGCTTGGTATCAAAGCCAAACTTCGGAATAATGTAGAATAATCTAGCAAGGATCATCATCCTAGGTCCATCTTAGGAATCGTGCTTTAGGACTTGATTCGAGTCTTCGTACCGATTCTTCCTATTTTCTTTATGATTACTTGCTTATCTATCAAAAATGCTTGATATTCATTTGGTAAATAACCTTATCCTTCTTCATTCTTTCTTTCAAAAGGAAGAGAAATGGTTAGACCTGGCCATCCCAGCGCCAGTCAATCTCGTGCTACTCCCCAAGATGGATTAGTTATGTCTGCCCAGCAGCTTCTTGATCGAGTAAGGAACGCTCAAGCAGCCGGATCTAATCCGGAGTCTACTCACCCTAGGTTTGGATTTGCATGCTTGTGCAGCGATTATACCAATTTAGGTGGAAAGCCATTTGAGGGTTCTGAAACCATTATTGAAGTCCAGGCTTGGCTGAGATCGTGCGATCGAATCTTTTCTCGCATGAATCTTATTGATCTTCACCGTGTTCAGGTGGCCTCTAGCATGCTCCAAGAAAGAGCATTAGATTGGTATGAGCTTCTGATCTTTGAAATAATTGAAGCGGATCTTACTTGGGAGAAATTCCGGGAGCGCTTCGAATTAAAATTTGTGCCAGAAGCTGAGAAGGTGACTTTGGCTCGCCGCTTTATAGACCTTGTTCAAGGTGAATCTTCTATGACAGATTATGTCACATCCTTCGAGTCACTTTCTAAATATGGGGTCGAGTACATAAACAGCCCTTTGAAGAAGAACCAGAGATTTGTCTGTGGCTTGAATGAAAATCTCAATAAGCCATTACTTCTAAAGTTAGAAGTTTCGTTTGATCAACTCGTCGATATCGCTCTTCGTCTTGAAGAGGCAGATAGAGAGAGTGATGTTGAGGTTATGGGAGCCAAACCAAACTTCAACAACAAGAAAAGGCCTAATAAGTTCAAGGGTCCTTATCCCAACAATAAGAAAGGGAAGCAAGCCTCTCCGGCAGCTAAGACTTCTACCTCAAGTAGTGGGCAATGCTACAACTGTGGTTCTAAGGACCATTATGCGAACAAGTGTTCAATGCCTCATACTTGTCGCTATTGCAAAAGCCCGGATCGTTATTTATCTTCTTGTCCCAAACATCAAGGCATGAAGGAGGGAAAGCTTAATGTTGCCCAAGCCACTGGCAACACATCTCGTGGTAAAGGTATTTCTCATTCTATCCTTGATGGCATTATTTTATTTCGTGATCATCCTATTCGAGTTCTTTTTGATACGGGTGCGTCCCATTCTTTTGTTTCAAAAGTACTTGTTGATACTTTTTCTTTGGATGTTTTGTGTTTAATGACTTCTTTGAGAATTGCGAATCTGGTTAGTGGATCCGCAACAATCAGTTTATTGTGTAAAGATGTCGAGATTATTTTGTGTGATTTTTCTTTTCGAGCTTATTTGCATGTTATGCGCTACTTAGGCTTTGGAACGATTTTGGGAATGGATTGGCTTAACCGCTATGAAGCCCAAATCCTATGTCCTGAGCGGACTATTCATCTTCGACATCCTCAATCTATTAAGCAGATTTCTATTGATCTTAAAGATTTGGATTCTAGCTTGGTTGCATCTCTATATTCTTTAAATCCTCATGATGAAGATAATGATGATGAGGAAGATATTATTTCTCTTATTCACGTCGTTCGTGAATTTTCCGACATATTTTAGCCCGTTTTAGGATTACCACCTAAGCGAGCAATTGAGTTCAGAATTAATCTCATCCCTGAAGCTCAACCTATCACTCGTCCTCCTTATTGTATGTCCAATAAGGAAAATGAGGAGATGCGCAAACAATTATCCGAATTGGAGACGAAGCAATTTATTCGCTCTAGTTCCTCTCCTTGGAGAGCTTCGGCTATTTTTGTGAAGAAATCCGATGGTACACTTAGACATTGCGTTGACTACCGCAAGCTTAATGATCTTACTATCAAAAATAAATATCCTTTACCTCGGATTGATGATCTATTCGATCAACTTAGTGGTGCTAGAGTCTTTTGACAATTAGACTTAGCTACCGGTTTTCATCAGCTTCGTATTGCAGAGGATAGCATTCCTTTGACATCTTCCCGTACTCGTTATGGATCTTATGAATGGCTTGTTATGCCATTTGGTTTAACGAATGCTCCGGCTTATTTCGTTGACCTTATGAATAGAGTTTTCAAAGACTTCCTCGATCGGTTTGTTCTCATCTTTATTGATGATATTCTTGTGTATTCAAAAACCGAGGAGGAGCATGAAAAACATCTTCGGATGGTGTTGGAAACTCTTAGGAGCAATCAATTAAAAGAAAAAATTTCTAAATGCCACTTTTGGCGATCTCGTATGAAGTTTCTCGGTCATATTATTTCCGAATCCGGAATTTCCATGGATCCTTCAAAGATTGAAGCAATTCAAAACTGGAAGAGACCAGAGAGTGTGACGAAAATTCGCAGTTTCCTTGGATTGGCCGGTTATTACCGCCGTTTCATAAAGGATTTTCCAAAATTTCCGTGCCTCTTACTAGCTTGACAAAGAAGGGAGTTAAGTACATTTGGTAGGACAAATGTGAAGCTTCTTTTCATAAATTAAAAGAACTCCTTTCCTATGCTCCTATTCTTGTGATCCCCGAGGGAAACCAAGATTTTATTGTTTATACCGATGCTAGTTGCATTGGTTTGGATGTCGTTCTTATGCAAAGGGAATGTGTTATTGCTTATGCTTCTAGGCAATTGAAGCTAGCCGAGACTAGATATCTCACTCATGATTTAGAGCTCGCGGCTATTGTTTTTACGCTTCGTATTTGGCGTCATTATCCTTTGGGAGAAAAATTTATTTTATACACCGATCATAAATCCTTGAAGTATCTATTTTCTCAAAAGGAACTCAATTTGCGTCAACAATGTTGGCTCGAATTTCTTGCAGCTTATGATCTGGATATTCTTTATACTCCTGGAAAGGGAAATCGTGTTGCGGATGCACTTAGTCATAAGCAACAAGCGGTTGTTTCTATGATGATATCCGAATGGAATGATCTCGGAATTCTATCCACTTGTGAGATTCAAGATCGTGTTTCTGATTTATGTTCATCTCTTGTTTTATGTAGCCTTGAGGCTCATCCTTCTCTTTTAGACCGCATTCTTGAAGCTCAAAAGCTAGATCCCGAATTGGCTCTTCTTGGCCAAAATCTTAGGGATAAAATTGATATTGAAGGTTTGGAAGACTTTGATATTGATTCTCGTGGCGGTATTTGAAAATTTGGTAGACTTATCGTGCCAAAGGTTAGTAATCTTCGTAAAGACATTTTAGCAGATTCTAATCGTTCTAAATTTACCATTCATCCCGGTAGTAGTAAAATGTACGCAGATATGAAGCGGCTTTACTATTGGGAGGGAATGAAATCTGATATTGCTAACTTTGTTAAGTGTTGCATGACTTGCCAACTTGTCAAGGCGAACACCAAAGGCCCGGTGGGTAATTGCAACCTTTAGAAATTCCAATTTGGAAGTGAAATCAAATTTCCATGGATTTTATAGACGGACTTCCTCGTTCTCGTTAGGGTCATGATAGCTTATGGGTGATAGTCGATCGACTTACTAAATCCATCATTTTATTCCCGTTCGGTCTAATCGAACTGTTACTCTATTGGCCAAACTCTTTATTAAAGAAATTGTAAAATTGCATAGAGTCCCTACTTCTATTGTTAGTGATCATGATCCATTATTTACTAGTGGATTTTGGAAGAGTCTTCAAAAAGCTTTGGGAATGAAGCTTAATCTTAGCACCGCTTATCATCCCCAGTCCGATGGGTAAACTGAGCGTGTGAATCAAACTCTTAAAGTTCTTCTTCGTGCATGTGTTCTTGATTTTGGTGGAAGTTGGGAAGATCATATTTCTCTTGTTGAGGTTTCCTATAATAATAGCTTCCAATCCAGTATTGATATGGAACCTTTCGAAGCACTCTATGGAAGGTCATGCCGATCTCCTTCTTGTTGGCTTGAGGCCGGTGAGAGGCTGGTTTTAGGTCCAGATTTTATTCGTGATTCCACAGAAAAGATTGATCTCATTCGTCATAGGATGAAAGAAGCCCAGAGCAGACAAAAATCCTATGCTGATAACCAGAGAAGGAAATTAGAATTTTCTGTGGGAGATCTTGTGTTTATTCGTGTTTCACCTATGAAGGGTGTTGTACATTTCAGTCGATCGAGAAAGTTAGCACCTCGATATATTGGTCCATTTCCCACCACCGAACGTATTAGTTCCGTGGCTTATCGCCTTTTATTAACGGCTTAATTTTCTGCTATTCATAACGTGTTTCACGTTTCTCAACTGCGGAAGTACCTTCGAGATTCTGATTCTGTTCTTGAGCCTGGTATTGTGGAAGAAATTGAAGTTTCACCGAATTTAACTTATGAACAACATCCTTTCGTATTATTGCTTCAGAGGTCAAGCGCCTTCGAAATAAAGATGTTCCGCTTGATAAAGTCCAATGGTCCTCAAATCCTAAGGATTGCTCTTGGAAATCTAGAGAGTTCGTCGAGCGAACACATCCGGACTTACTTTCTTGTACTCTTTGAAGTGAATTTCTTATTTCAAATTTCTTTTGTGTTGACATGCTTTCATGGTTGTTACCTTATATTTTCTCCTTAAATATTGCGAGGACGCAATTTCTTTAAGGAGGGGAGTCCATAACAACCCGCATAATTTACGATTGAATATTCAAATATGTTATTTTAATATTTTATCGTTAGTCGGATTTTGGTCTGAAAAGTTACTTTTTGCATACGGTGGAAGTAGGACTCGGGACTACTTCCTTTGAGTTAAAAACGCCGTTTGCGATCATTTTAAGTATAAATTTTGATATGTTTGGAGTTAGTGGAATCTTGCTACTTTTTCACTTTAGGCTTTAGGTTGGTTTAGCCCATTAGCCTAAACTTATAACTCTAACTCAACCCCCTTCCCTTCATAACTTTACTTTCATTTCCTAACACTCAAGCATCATCAAAAATGGAGGAAGGAATGAGAAATTAAAATTCCAAGCCCTAGTTCACTTGCAAATCCTACATCTAACTCCAAATTCAAAGAGAAGACATTGATTCAAGCTTCTTGGGTTGATTCTTATTTGCTTTCAAGCTTCTCTTTCATTGATCTTGTAAAAAGGTGAGATTTTTATCTCACATCTTTTTCGATAACTATCTTTGATTGTTGGGTATGAATTTCTAACACTTTTTCATATGCATTTGCTTTTGGTTTGGATTGAATTGGTGAAAATTCCAATTTTTAGTGTTTTGGGTTCAAATCTTTAAAGATCCAATCTTTGATGTTCGAACACGATTTTGGGTGATGCATCGAGGAGCCAATACAACCGGATAGCCGATAGGCGTAATCCCCTAGAGTTCGTGCTCGATCGGTTGCAATTTGAGTGATTTTTAGAAGTTCAAACCCTTAGGTCGCTCGGCCTGCACATGAGGCATTTTTGGCCTACAGTTAGCTCGGTCGGCAGTTTGGTCGTGCATAGGTCGTGCCATGCTAGTTCGCATCATGTTAGGTCATTCCATGTGTTTGGTCACTCGGCACACTTAGGTCGGCTTGCATTTAGGTCGCCCCCTATAAGTGGTTAGGTCATTGCTCGGCCTTGTATTCCCTAGGTCGCTAGGTCGCTGGACCCTCTCACATGCCTTAGTTTGTTAGGTCGCTCGGCCTTACCCCTTAGGTCGCTCGGCCTATCCTTACTTCCTTTGGTCGCGCATGCCTATAGGTCGCTTACCTCCCTAGGTCGCTCCGTGTTAGCTCGCAACTGTTAGGTCGCGCCTTGTTTAGGTCGTTCCCTTTGAGGTCGCGGTCCATAGGTCGCGCCATGCTTTTTGTCCCACCTTGCTGTTAGGTCGCTCGGCCATGTTAGGTCGCACATCTCCTTAGGTCGCCCGGCAGTTTGGTCGTGCCAAGTTGAGCCGTAGGGGTGTTTCAACTTTGATGAATTTGGAATCAAGTTCTTTGGATTTTTATTTACATATTCGTATGTGAATTTTTGTGACTGATCGTTTCTACGATCATTTTTGTGATTTGTCATTTAAAAAATATACACAAACCTTTGCCTCATTCGTACGAGAAATCTAATTAAATGGCTTAGTAAAACAAGTGGTATGAAATGCTTGCGTTTACTTCGCCGGTTAATCCTTGGACTTGTTCGACTGAATCTCTTGTGACAATTTTCTAGTGGAAATCTACAATTTGTTCGTAAATATTTGAGTTAAGCTAGTGGTTATGGGACAAGAAGCTAAGCTTTTATATTTACTAACTTACTGTAATTGACACTTCTTGATGATCGTTGATGATCATTTTTGTGATTTAGACTAGCAAATGTGTGATGTCTCTTTGTCTACGAGGGAGACTAAACCCCGTTTCTGTGGAGCTTCGGCTCAATTTGGTGGGGTAGCGACCCATGGTCTTCGGGCCGGTTTATAGAGCTTCGGCTCAAAATAAATGGTTAGCTACCACGGAATATCGTTCCATTTTGTGATACACGTGTTGGTGAGCTTTCATGCTCCCATTTTGTGATAGGCCTCCCCCATTTTGTGATTTTTGGATTTCCATTGATAATTTCTAGAATTTGTGTTTCACCAATTTTCGTGATTTTCATTGATTTGTTTTATCAATATTTGTGCATTGGTGTAATATCCCAGAATTTTGGACAATATAAATTTGATAATCTGTGTTTAAATTTATATTGAATTGATAATTTTTGTTAATAAATTGGATTTGATTCTATAATCTTCTTTATTTAAATATTTAATTTGTGAAATTATTTTTAATGAGTTAATAAATTGTTTTCTATTTTATAATGTATATGTATTTGTATATATTTTAAATAGATAAGTTGTTCTTAATTAAATTAGTATAGCATAATTTTAATGTTTTAAAAATGGAAATTTTGATTTGTATTTAATTTAAAATTTGCAAAAATATTCAATAAAATACTATTTGATTTTAAATATGTAGGATGAATGTTTTATTGGTTTAAAATTCATTTATTTTATTCAAGTTTGAATACTAAAATAAGTTACAAAAATGTTGTGTTATTCTTTTTAAAATAATGATTTATAAAATGTGATTTGTACATTCAAAATACAATTTAATTTATGGAACATGTATTCATTAAGTTACAACCTTTTGTGTAAATTTATTTTAATTGTTTAAAAGTTTCTTTTTCAAAAGATTAATTTGTATGTTGTTTTATTTATTTTAATACTTTGCTTATTCTTTAGAAATTTATTTAAATACTTAACTAAGTATAAGAACTAGTTAACTAAGTTTAAACATTCATTAAGCTTAATTTTTCTTTAACAATTAATTAAGATAACAAATCATTTAAAAGAGACATGTGTATATTTTGAGTTAACATGTGTTAAATATTTATGTGTGTAAATTTACAAGTGTTTAACATTTGTACAAGTGTAAATTTTATTTATATTTTTCTTTTAATTCATTAAATCTGAAAATTACCTTTATATAAACTTGCTTCTTCATTCATATTATTTTTACATTCCTTAATCAAAATAAAGACCAAATTTCATTTTTTCCACATCCATAATCAAATCTGCAATACTTCAAACTCAAGTATATTTGTATTATTTCACTCCTCTTAAAAATCATTACACTGTAACTCTTCAAACCAGTAACCCATATATTTCAATCAGAAGCTTGTAGGTTTTCAAAACTGCAAAGGCCCTTATCCATTTTCAAATCTGCATTTCAATTTTTATCATGAAGGCCCGCATGCAACAAACTAGAACATGCATTCATGTTTTCAAAAAAAATCTGAGATTTGGAAACTGTAATGTCAAGTTACACCTGCATTTCATCTGGAAGCATGTATAAATCAAGATTAAAAGCAAGAAAAAGGTCTGCATTTCTTAGCATTTAAAATCAAGGAAGCCTGCATGTAAGATCTGGAAACAAATTTCAAAGAGCAACAACATTTTATTTTAAAAAGAAACATTCAAGTTTAAAAAGCATTCAAGCTACTACATGCTAAAAATCCGGACAGTGCTCTGCATTTTGGCAAATACAGGTGAGTAACTCATCTTTTTAAAACTGTTTAATAGGTAAGTTGTGCATGTTTATAAATTACAAATGAATATATATGAAAGTACCTACAAGTATGTGTCTGTAAACAAGATGATGACTGTGCATGTGTGGTCTTCAAAATTTCAAACCTATGTTTGATTTCTGAATTTTTTTCCTTTAACTTGTTGCTATTAAACTTAAACAATTGAATAAAATCTGTTTATTTTGGAATAGGGTAGGTATATATTTTATAGAAATTAGATAGAGTTATCTAAAATCTGGAAAAAATTAAGATTCACAGAGCAAAACAGAATAGAGCGAGAATTCAAACTTATTGATTTAATGTTTCAGGTTTATTAATAGAATCATCAAGTGAATTCAATAATTTTAAATCAAAAACTAAAATTTATAGTGCTGTAAATAAAGTGCAGTTTCAAATTAACTGTATTTTACATTTTGGTCAAGTTCAGTTGATCTTTGCAATTGAATTGGTTAAAAATTTTTCTGGAGGTAGTTTATCTATCATAGATTATAGGAAAATTACTTAAGTGGATTGAAATTAAATTTTGAGATTGTAATTTGTGATTTGTAGTGTAGAACCCTAGTTTTTACCGAGTTTAAGGAATTGGGTGCTGCGGCTTCAAAAATGAATCGAGTTCAAAGATATTTAGGGTATTGATAGATGATGGGTTGATGGAGTTGTCACCGGAGTATGGAAGTTGATGATGGTCGGGAAGAGGAGAAATTGGTGATGACAGGTTAGACACTGAGGTGGGGAAAGTGTTTCCAGGTTTTTGCTTAAAACTTGAATTTAAATTCAAGTTGAATTTTTGGAAATTTGAGGGTTGAAGGGTGTAGTGTAGTCACTGATCGATGGGAAATGGCCAGAGATGATGGTCAGAGGTGGCAGGAGATGGTTTAAGAATGCACAGGAAGGAGTTGTGCAGGTTGTGGTGATTTTTTTTTTTGGTTGCAGGTTTTTGTCTCGGGATGGTCTCGGGATTATTGAGGGGAAACTCGAAGTAAGTAGGGTATTGACTCGAAGTCAAATAGGGGGGGTTCGAGTGTATTGGTGTTTTAGGATTTAACAAAACAGAAACCTCTTCTGTTTTAAGAAATTTTAAAGTCAAGTTTTAAATTTAATCTGGAAATTGAAATTAGGATTTAAACCTGAATCTAAAGATGAATTCAAATAATTTGAATTCTGATTTTTGAAATAATTTGAATTAAGAAATTCAAGTTTGGTTTAAAATAAAAAAAAAGGAACAGGAAACCTGTTTCCAGTTTTATAAAATTTGAAATAAATGCAAACTAAAATTTTAACTTAGGATTTTAAAACTGAATTTAAATATGAATTCAAATAAGTTTGAATTCTGGTTTTTTGAAATAATTTAAATTCAGAAAATTTCAAAGTTGGTTTTTTTTAAATAAAACAAAAACTGTTTTCTGTTTTTAAATGTAAAGGTAAAGTTTAAATTGCAAGTGGAGATTTAAAATGAGTTTTTAATCTGAAATTTGAATATGAATTCGAATTAGATTGTCTGAGATTTGAATTCATTTATGTTTTTTTAAACTTAAATTTGATTTTCAAACTCA
Organism: Allium cepa; assembly: GCA_030765085.1. NCBI lineage: Eukaryota > Viridiplantae > Streptophyta > Magnoliopsida > Asparagales > Amaryllidaceae > Allium > Allium cepa. The sequence goes on from CM060940.1 coordinate 184,950,162, forward strand.
CAAGTGTAAATGCATATGTGTTTTGCATTTGAATTGGAAGGTTAAATTTTAAATTAGAAATCCAAAGTGAATTCAAATCTGGGTTTTTTTAAATCTGGAATAAAATTCAAACTTCAGATTTTTAAAATAAAGGTTGATATTTAAATTACTTTTAAATGATTAAATGATTTGCATTTGAATTGAGGGTGTAGATTGTAGGAAGAATTTTGAAGAGTTAAAACTAAAATGAGTTTGGAAGTTGTATTTCGATTTTGAAATTTTAAAGTAATTTTTAAATTGATTTGAATTTAAATTGAATTGAAATTTAAATCCTTTTAAACTTATTAATAAAGTAGATGTTTCTTTTAACATATAAGATTAAGTTTTAAATTGTTTAAGATAAATTTGAGTCTTAAGTTTAAAATGAAGTTAAATAGAATTTAAAGTAAATTTAAAAACATTTTGTTTTTAAATGTATAATTAAATAAGAAATGTTTATCTAAAAGAAAACATAAAATTAAATGATTGGATTCATTTAATTATTAAGGTAATTAAGATGAAAATTAATTATTTAATTAATTAATTATGTGGATGTTTAATTAAGTAATAAATGATTTTTTTTAAGTTAATTAATTAGATTTGAGATTAATTAATTAGGGTTAATTAATCTATAATTAAGGATGATTAATTAAATTTATGATTAAGATTTATTTAATCAAGTGACTAGAGATAATTTAGATTTTAATTAACACTTAATTAATTAATAATTAATGGTTTATTAAATGATAATTATATATTAATTAATTGATAATTAATAATGATTAATTTAAGTTAATTCTAAATTAAGTAATTAAGAAATATTAATGAAGGTCATTAACTAAAGATTATTTTAACAATTAATTAATGTGATTAATTTTTGATAATTAATTAGATTAATTAATTAATAATAATCAATTGTTTATTACTTAATGAAGTAATTAATGGATTAATTACTTAGTGTAATTAATTTAGTAAATGTGATTAGTTTAGATTAATTAAGTTAAATTAATTTAAACATTTGTTGATTGTTTGATAATTACTTTATGTAATTTATGAATTTGTAATTACTTAAGGAAGTAATTAATTAATAATTACAGGATGTAATTAAAGATATTTGATATAGAAGTAAATTGGATTTAAATTACTTTGAAATTAATCAAGGGGATTAATTTAGATAATTAACTAAGAATAATTAATTATGGGATGAGTAATTAAAGTAGTTAATTACTGAATGGTTATTAATCATGGGTGATTAATATTTATATGTGGATTAATTTCAGATTAATTACTTATGTAATTAATTTATATTTAGAAATTTACTAATTGTAGTCAGAAATCATTAATTAATTAGTTAATGATGTAATTTGAAATAGATTAATTAAGGTATAATTAACAATGAATAAATAATTAATGTAATTAATTTTAGTTAATCAATTAATTTAGTAATTACAAGTTAATTATTTGCAAAAGGTTTAAGTAATTAACTTGTGTGATTAACTTATAAGCTAATTACTCATTGTAATTAGAGATAGTTAATCAATATTTATTGAAATGTTGAGATGATGATTTATAAATTGATCTGAAATCAATGGATGGTTAAGTTAAGCAGAATTTTAATGATGAAGTAATTAATTTAATTCATTTCAAATTAATTAGAGATTGAGTAATTAATTTAATTCATTTTAAATTAATTATAGAAAGTGTGATCATTAGATCATTGCTTATGTTTGATGAATGGTATTGGTTGCCTGGTATGATTTGTAATCTCAGTTATGAGATGAGTAGTGTATGTGATATGGATGCATTGGTTGCTTTTGGATGATAATATGGATTATCTGATTTTGATATGAATTATCTGTTGATAATGATAAGGTTGATTATCTGTTGTGTTGTGAATTATCTATCTGTGTATATTTAGATAATGAATTGAATTGTTTAAAACTTAAAACAACTTGGACCTAAAAGACACGCTTTGGATTTCGATGAGACCGGGATCGGGTTTCCATATTTGGACATCCGAAAACCACATCGATTCCAATTAAACGTTAGGTCGTTAATACAAGTGGAGCAAGTGAAGACTCGAGGTGTAAGGGCTATACGTCAGTATAACTCTGTAGGTGATTCCGTAATGAGTTTGACCGAATAGTACTTATAGATTCGAGATGGTGATTCAGAGTGCCAGGGTTATTGTCATTAACTCTAAGGGTGATTCCAAAATGAGTGTAATGAGATAATGCGTGCAGTTTCGTTTGAACCCGGAACGAACTTGTATGGATTGAATGCTTTCAGAACATCGTCAGTGGACGATGAGCATTCTAAGTGATATGTCCTATAAAGGTAATCGTAGCCTCAAGTCTCATCAACCGGGAATGGCTAATACAGGGGAGGTGCAGCAAGGCTTCGTGGGTCGAACCCACTTGAGAGTAAGATTTACCCCTGTCTAGAGGTCCCATTATATTTCGGCTGTATGGGCAGTTGATCATGAAAACCGTCGGGGTTGTCTTATTCGGAACTGTTCAGTAAGGAACGGGTCCGGCTTTGTGTTGCAGGGGATTGGGAGTAATCCTCGGTACGGTGATCTAGGCCACGTACTGTGACGGGCGGTACCCCAGTAGCCCTGCCATTGTATGGAATCCAAAATCCAATAAGTGCCAACGGTTTTGATTGTATTACCCACTTTTGTGGCTAGTAGCTGGAATTTAATAATGTAACAATTTCGGCTATTTATTATTTATTTGAAAACCCTAGACCCTATTATAATATCATTGGATTTCCTATCAAATGTTTTGGTTAGCGTAAGGTAAAAACTTTTCCATGTTTATGTGTGGGAAGTCTTACGTGATACCTTTCTTTCAAAAGGTTTTGAAAATTAACCAACTTTAACCTGTTACTCACACCAGACCCATGTCTGTCCTGGAGTTATTTCTGTTTTCTTTAACTCTTGGGTACTCAAATTTTTATGAGTAGCCAAGGGAATTCAGGTTAGGATTCAGGTTAGCTTTGAAGAATTGTGGAGGAGCATATGGAGCAGGAGGCTTCTACGTATAGTTATATAGTTCCGCTGTGTTGGTATCTCTGAGTGTTTCTGTATTGTGATTGAGTTGTAATAACTAGACAGGTGTTTATAACTGTCTAGTATGTGATGTATATGTCTGTGTAACTCTGATATTTGATGTATACTATGTTATACTTATGTTACTTATATAACTTATTCATTCCGCTGTTGAGATTCTTATGTTGTTTCTTCTTTTTCTTCTTTCTTTTCTCTTTTCTATCCCTTTCTTTCTTAAGGATGATATGACTTTTTGTGGAGAAAAAATCGGGTCGTCTCACTTGGTATCAGAGCGTTAGGATGAGTGAATACCTAGGCTCTGTAGGGGTGTCTATCTTGGGAGAGCGTATTTGTATTTTTAATATTATATATATATATATATATATATATATATATATATATATATATAGTTCTACCTATTTGTTAGTTTATCTGTTCGGGTTTTTCCAATATAAGTTATAAAGGTAGATGAGGTTGGAAGTGTATTTGTCGAGACTATAGACCTAATACCGTCTCGAGTAAGTTTTTCTTGGTTTAAAGACTTCATCGATCTCTGAAGGTAACCTGTAAAGGTTCGGAGTTCATCTTTGAAGTGCAGAATTGAGTTTTGATCTGTTATTAGGGCAGAAGCAAACAAGTGATGATATCATGATACCTCAGGGAGTAGTAGCTGCGTGATGAGATGCAGTGACTATGGATATTTCCGAAGATGTTTCTTTGGAACAAGAGTAAGAAGTGAGTCTGCCCAGTGATGTGGCTGAGTTTAGCTGAGTATTCTGAGTTGATCGCAAAAGTGACTTGCGATAGTATGTTCTTTGGATTGTTGGAGATTGTCCGGATCTCATCCAGGAAGTCAGAAGTTTGTTAGCATCTGGAGATCGAGTTTTCATTTCAGGATTGGTATAGGTGGTTCAGTTAGTAGATGGATGGTTCCTTGAGATAGAAGTTGGTGAAGTAACTCTGGTTTCGGAGAAACATCTGAGTTTTCTTATGGATATGTGGAACCATATTTCTGTGCTGGGTTGTCTAGTCTGTGCTTGTGTTCTTCGTCAGCATTTTCTTCTGTTTCGGATCAGAGTTGTGCAGCGGTAGCAGTTTGGGTTTTTTTTTCCAGATAAGGAGAAGTTTGTTCTGTCTTCTGTTGTTGAGAAGCAGGGTTTGTGTTCCTGGTTTTTGAGTGATCTTGTGGAGATCATTGGATTGTTTTTTATTCAGTCTGTTTCTTTTGGAATCAGCAAGAGTTGAGCTGATTAGGAGTGATGTTGGTAGCCCAGGATCGTCCGAAAGGTTTTTATGGATAAGAGACAGAGAAATTTGGATTCTAGAATCGGAGATTGGATTTTGGTTTAGTTTTTCTCTAATCTAAGGAGCTATAAGTTTTGGCATGTTTGGGAATCTAGCTCCGTAGTGTTTTGGTTTTTTCTGTGATGAGTTAGATCAGTGTTTGGTTTTCTAGAGTTGAAGTGCCAGTTTGGATAACTGGGATTCAGTATGTTTCACGTATCTCTGAGAGAGTATGTGTTTGATATTTCTGGTTGTAGAACCAGCAGTTTAGGATGGTTTGTTTGTTGAGTCAGACTCGTCTGTAGTCTGATATTCTGTATAGAATTGTTGTTAGGAGCTCTATAGCTTAGTAGTATTGATTGATTAGATTTTATATAGCGAGTATCCCGATATATATATACTGGGGAAACTTGTAAAGTTTTATCCAAAATTCTTTTGGATAATTATATTTGTTATGATTGTGTGAATTGGTTGCTTTGGTTGTTGGCATATGATTAACATATGCTGTGTTTTAAAATAAAATCTGTAAATAAATTATTAAATTACCTTTGTTTTAAATTTCGGGGACGAAATTCTTTTAAGGCGGAAGGATTGCGATATCCCGGAAATTTGGACAATATAAATTTGATAATCTGTGTTTAAATTTATATTGAATTGATAATTTTTGTTAATAAATTGGATTTGATTCTATAATCTTCTTTATTTAAATATTTAATTTGTGAAATTATTTTTAATGAGTTAATAAATTTTTTTCTATTTTATAATGTATATGTATTTGTATATATTTTAAATAGATAAGTTGTTCTTAATTAAATTAGTATAGCATAATTTTAATGTTTTAAAAATGGAAATTTTGATTTGTTTTTAATTTAAAATTTTCAAAAATATTTAATAAAATACCATATGATTTTAAATATGTAGGATAAATGTTTTATTGGTTTAAAATTCATTTATTTTATTCAAGTTTGAACATTAAAATAAGTTACAAAAATGTTGTGTTATTCTTTTTAAAATAATGATTTATAAAATGTGATTTGTACATTCAAAATACAATTTAATTTATGAAACACGTATTCATTAAGTTACAAACTCTTGTGTAAATTTATTTTAATTGTTTAAAAGTTTCTTTTTCAAAAGATTAATTTGTATGTTGTTTTATTTATTTTAATACTTTGCTTATTCTTTAGAAATTTATTTAAATACATAACTAAGTATAAGAACTAGTTAACTAAGTTTAAACATTCATTAAGCTTAATTTTTCTTTAACAATTAATTAAGATAACAAATCATTTAAAAGAGACATGTGTATATTTTGAGTTAACATGTGTTAAATTTTTATGTGCGTAAATTTACAAGTGTCTAACATTTGTATAAGTGTAAATTTTATTTGGATTTTTCTTTTAATTCAGTAATCTGAAAATTACCTTTATATAAACTTGCTTCTTCATTCATATTATTTTTTTTACATTCTTTAATCAAAAGAAAGACCAACTTTCATTTTTTCCACATCCATAATCAAATCTGCAATTCTTCAAACTCAAGTATATTTGTATTACTTCACTCCTATTAAAAATCATTACACTGTAACTCTTCAAAACAGCAACCCATATATTTCAATCAGAAGCTTGTAGCTCTTCAAAACTGCAAAGGCCCTTATCCATTTTCAAATCTGCATTTCAATTTTTATCATGAAGGCCTGCATGCAACAAACTATAACATGCATTCATGTTTTCAAAAACAATCTGAGATTTGGAAACTGTAATGTCAAGTTACACCTGCATTTCATCTGGAAGCATGTATAAATCAAGATTAAAAGCAAGCAAAAGGTCTGCATTTCTTAGCATTTGAAATCAAGGAAGCCTGCATGTAAGATCTGGAAACAAATTTCAAAGAGAAACAACATTTTGTTTTAAAAAGCAACATTCAAGATTAAAAAGCATTCAAGCTACTACATGCTAAAAATCTGGACAGTGCTCTGCATTTTGGCAAATACAGGTGAGTAACTCATCTTTTTAAAACTGTTTAATACGTAAGTCGTGCATTTTTATAAATTACAAATGAATATATATGAAAGTAACTGTAAGTATGTGTCTGTAAACAAGATGATGACTATGCATGTGTGGTCTTCAAAATTTCAAACTTATGTTTGATTTCTGAATTTTTTTTCCTTTAACTTGTTGCTGTTAAACTTAAACAATTGAATAAAATCTGTTTATTTTGGAATAGGGTAGGTATTGATTTTATAGAAATTAGATAGAGTTATCTAAAATCTGGAAAAAATTAAGATTCACAGAGCAAAACAGAATAGAGTGAGAATTCAAACTTATTGATTTAATGTTTCAGGTTTATTAATAGAATCATCAAGTGAATTCAAGAATTTTAAATCAAAAACTAAAATTTATAGTGCTGTAAATAGAGTGCAGTTTCAAATTAACTGTATTTTACATTTTGGTCAAGTTCAGTTGATCTTCGCAATTGAATTGGTTAAATTTGTTTCTGGAGGTAGTTTATCTATCATAGATTATAGGAAAATTACTTAAGTGGATTGAAATTAGATTTTGAGATTGTAATTTGTGATTTGTAGTGTAGAACCCTAGTTTTTACCGAGTTTAAGGAATTGGGTGCTGCGGCTTCAAAAATGAATCGAGTTCAAAGATATTTTGGGTATTCATAGATGATGGGTTGATGGAGTTGTCACCGGAGTATGGAAGTTGATGATGGTCGTGAAAAGGAGAAATTGGTGATGACGGGTTAGACACTGAGGTGGGGAAAGTGTTTCCAGGTTTTTGTTTAAAACTTGAATTTAAATTCATGTTTAATTTTTGGAAATTTGAGGGTTGAAGGGTGTAGTGTAGTCACTGATCGATGGGAAATGGCCAGAGATGATGGTCAGAGGTGGCAGGAGATGGTTTAAGAATGCACATGAAGGAGTTGTGCAGGTTGTGGTGATTTTTTTTTTGGTTGCAGGTTTTTGTCTCGAGATGGTCTCGGGATTATTGAGGGGAAACTCGAAGTAAGTAGGGTATTGAATCGAAGTCAAATAGGGGGGGGGGGTTCGAGTGTATTGGTGTATCAGGATTTAACAAAACAGAAACCTGTTCTGTTTTAACAAATTTTAAAAGTCAAGTTTTAAATTTAATCTGGAAATTGAAATTAGGATTTAAACCTGAATCTAAAGATGAATTCAAATAATTTGAATTCTGATTTTTGAAATAATTTGAATTAAGAAATTCAAGTTTGGTTTAAAATAAAATAAAAAAAGGAACAGGAAACCTGTTTCCAGTTTTATAAAATTTGAAATAAATGCAAACTAAAAGTTTAACTTAGGATTTTAAAACTGAATTTAAATATGAATTCAAATAAGTTTGAATTTTGGTTTTTTTTGAAATAATTTAAATTCAGAAAATTTCAAAGTTGTTTTTTTTAAATAAAACAGAAACTGTTTTCTGCTTTTAAATGTAAAGGTAAAGTTTAAATTGCAAGTGGATATTTAAACAGAGTTTTTAACCTGAAATTTGAATATGAATTCGAATTAGATTGTCTGAGATTTGAATTCATTTATGTTTTTTAAATTTAAATTTGATTTTCAAACTCACAAGTGTAAATGCATATGTGTTTTGCATTTGAATTGGAAGGTTAAATTTTAAATTAGAAATCCAAAGTGAATTCAAATCTCGGTTTTTTTAAATCTGGAATAAAATTCAAACTTCAGATTTTTAAAATAAAGGTTTAAATTTAAATTACTTTTAAATAATTAAATGATTTGCATTTGAATTGAGGGTGTAGATTGTAGGAAGAATTTTAAAGAGTTAAAACTAAAATGAGTTTGGTAGTTGTATTTCAATTTTGAAATTTTAAAGTAATTTTTAAATTGATTTGAATTTAAATTGAATTGAAATTTAAATCCTTTTAAACTTATTAATAATGTAGATGTTTCTTTTAACATATAAGATTAAGTTTTGAATTGTTTAAGATAAATTTGAGTCTTAAGTTTAAAATGAAGTTAAATAGAATTTAAAGTAAATTTAAAAACATTTTGTTTTTAAATGTATAATTAAATAAGAAATGTTTATCTAAAAGATAAAATTAAATTAAATGATTGGGTTCATTTAATTATTAAGGTAATTAAGATGAAAATTAATAATTTAATTAATTAATTATGTGGATGTTTAATTAAGTAATTAATGAATTTTTTAAGTTAATTAATTAGATTTGAGATTAATTAATTGGGGTTAATTAATCTATAATTAAGGATGATTAATTAAATTTATGATTAAGATTTATTTAATCAAGTGATTAGAGATAATTTAGATTTTAATTAACACTTAATTAATTAATAATTAAAGATTTATTAAATGATAATTATATATTAATTAATTGATAATTAATAATGATTAATTTAAGTTAATTCTAAATTAAGTAATTAAGAAATGTTAATGAAGGTCATTAACTTAAGATTATTTTAACAATTAATTAATGTGATTAATTTTTGATAATTAATTAGATTAATTAATTAATAATAATCAATTGTTTATTACTTAATGAAGTAATTAATGGATTAATTACTTAGTGTAATTAATGTAATAAATGTGATTAGTTTAGATTAATAAAGTTAATTTAAATTAAACATTTGTTGATTGTTTGATAATTACTTTATGTAATTTGTGAATTTGTAATTACTTAAGGAAGTAATTAATTAATAATTACAGGATGTAATTAAAGATATTTGATATAGAAGTAAATTGGATTTAAATTACTTTGAAATTAATCAAGGGGATTAATTTAGATAATTGATTAAGAATAATTAATTACGGGATGAGTAATTAAAGTAGTTAATTACTGAATGGTTATTAATCATGGGTGATTAATATTTATATATGGATTAATTTCAGATTAATTACTTATGTAATTAATTTATATATAGAAATTTATTAATTGTAGTCAGAAATTATTAATTAATTAGTTAATGATGTAATTTGAAATAGATTAATTAAGGTATAATTAATAATGAATAAATAATTAATGTAATTAATTTTAGTTAATCAATTAATTTAGTAATTACAAGTTAATTATTTGCAAAAGGTTTAAGTAATTAACTTGTGTGATTAACTTATAAGCTAATTACTCATTGTAATTAGAGATAGTTAATCAATATTTATTGAAATGTTGAGATGATGATTTATAAATTGATCTGAAATCAATGGATGGTTAAGTTAAGCAGAATTTTAATGATGAAGTAATTAATTTAATTCATTTCAAATTAATTAGAGATTGAGTAATTAATTTAATTCATTTTAAATTAATTATAGAAAGTGTGATCATTAGATCATTGCTTTTGTTTGATGAATGGTATTGGTTGCCTGGTATGATTTGTAATCTCAGTTATGAGATGAGTAGTGTATGTGATATGGATGCATTGGTTGCTTTTGGATGATAATATGGATTATCTGATTTTGATATGAATTATCTGTTGATAATGATAAGGTTGATTATCTGTTGTGTTGTGAATTATCTATCTGTGTATATTTAGATAATGAATTGAATTGTTTAAAACTTAAAACAACTTGGACCTAAAAGACACGCTTTGGATTTCGATGAGACCGGGATCGGGTTTCCATATTTGGACATCCGAAAACCACATCGATTCCAATTAAACGTTAGGTCGTTAATACAAGTGGAGCAAGTGAAGACTCGAGGTGTAAGGGCTATACGTTAGTATAACTCTGTGGGTGATTCCGTAATGAGTTTGACGGAATAGTACTTATAGATTCGAGATGGTGATTCAGAGTGCAAGGGTTATTGTCATTAACTCTGAGGGTGATTCCAAAATGAGTGTAACGAGATAATGCCTTCGGTTTCGCTCGAACCCGGAACGAACTTGTATGGATTAAATGCTTTCAGAACATCGTCAGGTGGACGATGAGCATTCTAAGTCATATGTCCTATAAAGGTAATCGTAGCCTCAAGCCTCATCAACCAGGAATGGCTAAAACAGGGGAGGTGCAGCAAGATTTCATGGGTCGCACCCACTTGAGAGTAAGATTTACCTCTATCTAGAGGTACAATTATATTTCGGCTGTGTGGGCGGTTGATCATGACAACCGTCGGGGTTGTCTTATTCGAAACTGTTTAGTAAGGAACGGGTCCGGCTTTGTGTTGCAGGGGATTGGGAGTAATCCTCGGTACGGTGATCTAGGCCACGTACTGTGACGGGCGGTACCCCAGTAGCCCTGCCATTGTATGGAATCCAAAATCCAATAAGTGCCAACGGTTTTGATTGTGTTACCCACTTTTGTGGCTAGTAGCTGGAATTTAGTAATGTAACAATTTCGGCTATTTCTTATTTATTTGAAAACCCTAGACCCTATTATAATATCATCGGATTTCATATCAAATGTTTTGGTTAGCGTAAGGTAAAAACTTTTCCATGTTTATGTGTGGGAAGTCCTACGTGATACCTTTCTTTCAAAAGGTTTTGAAAATTAAGCAACTTTAACCTATTACTCACACCAGACCCATGTCTGACCCGGAGTTATTTCTGTTTTCTTTAACTCTTGGGTACTCAAATTTTTATGAGTAGCCAAGGGAATTCAGGTTAGGATTCAGGTTAGCTTTGACGAATTGTGGAGGAGCATATGGAGCAGGAGGCTTCTACGTATAGTTATATAGTTCCGCTGTGTTGGTATCTCTGAGTGTTTCTGTATTGTGATTGAGTTGTAATAACTAGACAGGTGTTTATAACTGTCTAGTATGTGATGTATATGTCTGTGTAACTCTGATATTTGATGTATACTATGTTATACTTATGTTACTAATATAATTTATTCATTCCGCTGCTGAGATTCTTGTGTTGTTTCTTCTTTCTCTTCTTTCTTTTATCTTTCCTATCCCTTTCTTTCTTAAGGATGATACGACTTTTTATGCAGAAAAAGTCGGGTCGTCTTAATTGGTGAATTTATGTGTCATTAACCTTTTATGAATAAAGATAATGAGTATGACATTCCTTTTTATCTTTGGGAAGATTCTTGTGATATTGATTAATCTCATGTTGATTTTCAATTACATACTTATCACAGTATGGCTTTATGGTTATCATATGTTTATGTCATATCTCTTATTCTGTATCATTTTATCTGATATTTATAGCTAGACTGATCTGTTTATTATTTTCTTATTAAATAATACTCGGGTCAGACCGAGATGTTACAGGTGCTTCTGCTTGACTTCACTTCTGGGATTATCATCCTGATTTTTGGCTAACTACTTAGATTAGTAGTTTTTGTTGTATACCCTTGAGATATAGACTCCTTGATGTATACATATTCTTTTGTCTAGCATTTATAGCTATCCTTTTGTGATATTGTGGATCTTGTTTGACCACTATTCTGATGTACACTTTCATGTGTAATATTCATACTTATTCCGCCTTTGTGATATGGATGTCTGTGACTAATTTTGTGTTATGTTTATTTCTATATTTGTCTCCAAAGAATATATATATAGCCACTGTGTGGTAGCTTTGAGTTTGTATCAGTATGTCGGATTTCCTCCTGAAACCAAATGCATGTTGTACCATCTGACATATCGATGCTCGCACAAAGTAATTACATGGATGGTCGCTCCTCAACAGCCTTATTCTCCGCGCTAGTTGATGGCATTACCTCGTAGTGTCCTTGGCTAGCATGGGTATAGAGGTGGGGCACCACAACAGTGGCCTTCCCACTTCGGAACTCGAAAATGAATGTCGATGATGTGTGCACTCATCACCGAAATTTATTTCCCAGCGAAAGAGAGGGGAGTACAAAATTTATTTCTTTTCAAAGTTTCCTTTAAAAAAATTCTTTCAAATTTAATTAAAATATTTATATCAGCAAATACTTCTAATAATAATATTATTATATTTTAACATCATTCAAAAGAAATTTTCAAAACCCCGGAACTTCAGTTCTATATTTCCAATTTTCATTTATTTCATTTTCAATCTTATTTCAACTATTATTTATAAATTTCATTACCTAATAACCAATATATTGCAACCAAATATATATATATATATATGTATGTATGTATGTATGTATATGTATGTATCATTTAAAAATTTATTTTATATATAGAAAATATAATAGGCAAAATTATTTCATTCACTTATATTAAAACCAAATATTATGTCGGTCTGTTATATTAGGTGTTTAGAAACCCCTATTGATGTCACAGCGTCCCATGCACCAACCAGAGTTTGTAAATACAAAACGGAACAAATTAACACAATATCAAAACCTTTTTATAACACTAACAAGTATGCTCTCTCATATAAATACACTCAGCGACTCCCATTGGGTATTACTACCCTATTAATAAAGAGTCTGACCCCACAAAGCTAAGGTTTATCGCTAAACCAAAACTCTGATACCAGATGTAACATCCAGCCTTTTCGCACGCTTCAAATTGGCGATAAACCACACACATCGGACTTAAAACATACAAAAGGGAGGATTGTTATGGGGTAAACAAGAAAAAAGAGAAAAAATTAAAACAAAACAAAATCTCACAGTGGAAGGATAAAATATAATAACCAAATATACAGTTCATGAAGCTATTTACAAAATATTTTTTTACTTACACAGTATATATTAGAGTTGCACATACCAACGAATAAAAATCGATGCAGCGGAATACAGTGGGTAGTGGAACAATAGAATAGAATGATAATAATGAAATCTTCATCTTCATCCTCCAGAAATAAAGTCTTCGATCCTGAAATGCTCGGACTGACCCGAACGAATTGAAAAGACAAAACTCTCGAGTCAGAACTAAAAGATCTTATGTAAGTTAAATCAACAAAAATAAATATGAGTGCAGTAACTCAAGAGATACTCGGGATTAACATCTCTTGAGGATCCGTTAAACTATTTACTATGTAGTAATATTTCGCTATTATAATGGTGTCTAATTGTAAAATAAACTTACTTTAAAATAGCGTTAAGGAGTGACCCAATATTCCCCTTAACACATAATATATTCCCATAGTCTATACAGTACCGTAATCTCCCCCGTATTGGGCGTCGTCAGAGGGCACTCCATAGGTATGGTACAACAAAAATCATATAAGGCACGCTAGGATAGGTGACACGGCACAACTAGGCAATGCTAAGGTAGATGTACCAACTATGCTTCCAGGTCGGTGGTAACGCGTAGTAGCTACTACCGCCCACCTCGAACAACATCCCCAAATCAAAGAAATCAAAAGTGGCCACCGAATAAATCCAAAGTCAGAATAGAATACCGAAGGGATGTGTCCGATAAAAGGTGCTACCTTCTTAACCCGTCGATCGCTCCTGTTTTAGCCACCTTAAGCCAACTTACGGGAGTTAGGTCCACGTATTTACCTCAACGGACACGCCGCCCCCATCCTACTTCATTCTGAAATCTCTACCGCATACACGGTTATTAAAGTGGTTTTCGAAGTTGGCAGAGAGTATGACAACTTTCGATCCCGGTCTCTTTAACAACCAATCGTTATTATAAAACCGCGGTCTCTTCAAAATAGTTTATACTTTAAAACCAGAATAAAATATCCATTTCAAAACCATATACTTACGATATCATTTTTATTTTAAAACCCAAATCAATATGATATCATTTTTATTTCAAATAGTTCTTTTTTTAAAAATCATACTACTTTCAAATACATATACCTTAAACCATAGCTTCGAAACAAAATTTTCAATACATAAATGGTTTAATAATAAATTACTTTATTAAGTAAATTTGCTTTTTAATTTCTCAAATCAATTCCAAATACAGATTAGAATTCCCAAGTAAACCATTTAAATTTCCATATATTTCGAAGTTTCAAATATTCCACCATTTCAAAACTAAATTTCTTTATTCATATATATATATATATATATATATATATATATATATATATCAAATTCAATTTTTATTATTTAGATTTGAAATGTTTACTTAATAAATCAAACATCATTTAAGTAAAACCTTTAAACTTCAAATAACTGGATGTTCTTTAAATTTTATTACTTGATGTATTCATTTAAATCAACTCCATATTTATTTAAATCTCTTTAACCCAAAATCAAGTTATAAAATCATACCCTTTAAAAATCTCAATTTTTATTTAAATTTCACATTCATTTTATTTAAGTCAAATCCTTAAATCCTTCAATTTAAACAAATTTCATAATTATCTTCCAGCTTAATTTTTATTTAAGTAATCAAAACTTTATATATACAATATCGTAAATAGGTACTTATCCATATAATAATAAAACAATCAAACTCCATTATTCAAATTATTTTTATTAAACCAATTTATACATAGCTTAAATTCAGGAATTTAACTATATATATAAAATAATATTTCTTAATTTATGCTATCATAGCTTTTAGTTTAGATTTATTTCAATTGATTACCAGTTTATACTAAATAAACTAAATAAATGGTTAACCTATAATAATCGTTACCCTTAACGTTAAACTTCCCTTATAAGCTATTATTAAGAAACAATTGTTGCAATTGATTTAGATCTAATTCAATGCATTAAATAAATGGGTAAATGATTATAGTTTTCACTATTGCCCAATTTACACACCTTCATACTTTAATTATCAACCAACAATTTATTATGCATTATTTCATCAATTAATATCAATTTTGAGTTTATTTCCCAATTTGCCGATTTCATTCAATTATACCCTTACAATTTGTTTCCATCAATTGGTATTTCATTTCATTCGATTTATTAGTAATTACCCTAGTTAACCTTAATGTAGCATTAGATTAAAATTTCATGACATTAATATAAGCCTATGTACAACTTAATCTAAATAAATATTATATTCCTAAATTTACTTCTATCAATTAAATGCATTAATTAAGGTTTGAAAACCAATAAATGGATTTTCCTTAATTTCATCCTTAAACCAACTTATTTTTCTACATACATTGCATATTGATTCATCAATAAACATACTTTGAACTATTTTATTTTCATTATGCTGAAATTAAGTCACTTATACTCATTTAATATCATAGTTCACTTATTTTTCTTGGTTTCAATCCTTTATTAAGTCAATTGCCATCTTATGCATATAATTAACATTTCTATTGATTTTACATTCAAAATTATTAGTTATTATCTTAACTTACAAAAGGCAATGTTTAATTACTGTTAACCCCATTTTGTCAACGAGTTAAGGCCTGGGCCGAATCATCAGATAAAGTACTCAGCGACTCAGTGGATTTACGACTCAAGGTACTTCAAGATTCAACAGGTTACCGACTCAACAAATTGAAGAGTGGCACGAGTTGAAGAATTGTGCGACTTACGACCTACCTTGAGTCGTCAGCGACTCAAGCATGCAAACCAAAAAGCCAAGTCCAGTTAACTCGTGCGCGACTCACGACTTAAGGAAGTGCACGACTCAAAGAAGGAACTCGATTTAAAGACAGGATGGCTTTGCGACTCAACAGATGGTGCGACTTAACAAGCTAACGACTTAAAGCTCTAAGCGACTTAAAAAAGCGGACCGACTTAAGGCCTCCAACGACTCAACGAGTTAAAGAGCTACAACCTAGGATAAGTCGTTCACAGCCTAAAACTACAGAACATAAATTTGATGCTGCCTTATCTCGTGACCCTTGACTCGTAAACGAGTTAAGGCTTATGTCCAGGTGAACAACTCAGAACCGCCTCACCTACTCCACTGCCTGCTAACTCTTGACCCTTAAGTCGAGCGCGACCTACGACTTTCCTTGAGTCGAGCGCGACTCATGACTTGAGCGAAAAACTGCTGCCCAGAATCACACCTATAAATACACTACCACCTCCAACATTAAAAGGACTTTTGGATCACTTTCTTCAAGAGATTGAGACTTCACCATCTTCAAAGCAATCTACACTCCATCGCTTCAAGCTCACGCAAGACATTTAGACCAAACTTCGCACAAAGATTCGACATATTCAATCATGGATTCAAAGAACTCTGTGGCATTAAAGTTTTCTCTAGCTACTTGTCTTTTTGAATTGAATTGGATTATAATTGAAAGAGATGGTAATAAGTTGTAATTCAGTCAGCAATAAAAAGGATTGAAGTGGACGTAGGCTTGATCATAAGCCAAACCACTATAAACTCTGTGCTCATTTACTGCATTTTCTGTTACTTACTGTTATCTCTTGATTCCCGTATACACGGGTGGTGCTTTCACAACTACACTTCACACACCGGGGTGTTAGCGTTCAAATTTTAGCGTTAACATTTTTTGTGCTTTCACTGAGAAGATTGAACTCAGGATACTTCCATCATTGCTTCGCAAAGGTCTATTGAAAGGATTTCTTTTAAAACTAGGAGTTTATTGGAAATAATGGCTCCTGGAAGAAGACAAAGTTCTGCAAGGTACGATAATGTTCAGGGGAACACAGCTACCTCTCTTCCTTCAAGCCAAGCAGCTCCGACTGCTGGAGTTACATGAGCGGAGCTGGATGCCATGATTTTGGGACTGAATCAGCAGTTGAATGCTCAGAATGCGCAATTGGAAGCCCAGAATGCCTTGATTATGGATAGGTTAAACACCCTGCTTGAGCCTAATCACCAACGAAAGGATAATGAAGCAATCTATGCTGAAGATGCCTGTGACCCCCAAGAGAAAGATATTCCTCAAAGAGCAGACAACACCGCTGCAAGGGCACCTTCTCAAGCTGAAGGGTCAAGACCACAGCCAACCTTTCAAACTTCCGAAAGAGCAGCTAACTTCTTACAGGCAAAGTCTTAACACGACGAGGAGTATCTATCAGGAATGGTCCGCTCAATCATGAAAGAAAGCATGCGGAGGCACGAGGATGAAAACGATTGGGGGTTTTCTCCAAGCAAGACTCCGTTCACTGAAAGGATTTTAAAGGCGGAGTTTCCTAGGAAATTTGTACCTCCTACCATCCCAGCCTATCGAGGGACAAGTGACCCTAACCAATTTCTATACAAATACGATTGGCATATGACTGGGGCACGAGCATCGGATGAGATTAAATGCCGATATTTTTCGATATATTTAGAAGGGGTGGCTTTGCTTTGGTTCACCAAGCTACCAATTCGATCTATAGATCAATTCTCCGATTTAACACGAAAGTTCAATGAACAATTCAGATTGTATGCATCAAAGGCAAAAGATATAATGTCATTGTCCAGTCTAGAACAAGCACCCGGAGAACCTATCAGGTCCTTTTTGAACCGTTTTAATATAGCTTTAGCCGAGGAAGACAATGCGGAGCCCCGAATGATCCTCACATACTTAATGCGGGCCATCAACAAGTCAAGTGAATTTGGGATATGGCTTAAAATGAAGGAACCAAACTCACTCGAAAAGTTTTATAAAAAAGCCGACGAATTCATACGCCTAGAAAACCTCTCGATGCCAGCGAAAGCAGTGGTGGCCGAAATCAAGAATAACAATGTCATCATTAACAAGAGAGGATCTGGAAACCAGAAAAGGGAGAGTGATGAAGGAAAGAGACAAGGAAATAAGAAAAAACCTCGACGTTTTAATCCTTCAGATTTCACCCCCTTAACTGATGCACCGGAAAGAATCTTCTTGGCAACGAAGAATGTTATCAAGTACCCTAAACCACCTGAGATGGGGAGAGGGGTAGTGCAAAACGGGAAATTCTGTTGATTTCACAACCAACCCGGTCACGATACTGATCAATGTCGCCAGTTAAAGAGTGTGATTGAAGAATTGCTGAAACAGAATAAACTTCAACAATATGTGAAGAAAGACAAAATTGACCCAACCACGTCCACTCAGGGGCAACCATGTCCTCCTTATCGACCCGGTTCAAGCAACAGAATTACAGAGCAAGAATCCGAGAAGCTAGTCATTGACTGACACGTGAATCGCAAAATCATGGGATAACATTCATTTACACCCATATTTTACTTGATAGCGTTGTTTAATTTTGTAAAATGATCATGAATGTATAATTCTTGTACTGTTAGCTACTACAAATGTGATGTGAATCAGTAATGAGCAATTATAAATTTTGTATTCTTTAATACTGTTAAAATGCCTGTATCATTTCGATATGCAAATATTACTAAAAGTGTCTATTTAGTATTGCAGGTTATTGAAATAAAGCTGGCTCATCCAACATATCACAAAGCGAAGCAATCCCTACAAATCATGAAGTGAACGAATGGCAAGTCAAAAATGTTCCGAATTCAAGTATTTCGAAAGAAGTGCAATTTGTAAACAATTGAGGACTCCACCAAAGAGGGCACCTTTCTAATAAGAAAGTTCCAAGCTTTTGCTAACCAACCACGATCGTTTGTGTAAACGAACATCTGGTGGAGCAGCTTGCATCTGCCTCATGGATTCATTCAGCAATAAGGCACATTTCTTTAGCAAAAACAAACGACAGAACGAGACATGTACTTGAAGTATTGTGAGGGATTGCTAAGAAGCGCAGGGTATAAAGACACAAGATCCAATGCTACTCTTTAGAGTTCAAAATACTCTTTAGAGTCCAAATGCTTCTCTTCGGAGACCCAACGCTACTCTTTAGAGTTCAAAATACTCTTTAGAGTCCAAATGCTTCTCTTCGGAGACCCAATGCTACTCTTTGGAGTTCAAAATTCTCTTTAGAGTCCAAATTCTTCTCTTCGAAGACCCAATGCTACTTTTTCGAGTTCAAAATTCTCTTTAGAGTCCAAATGCTTCTCTTCGGAGACCCGATGCTACTCTTGAGAGTTCAAAAATACTCTTTAGAGTCCAAATGCTTCTCTTCGGAGACCCAGTGCTACTCCTCAGAGTCTAAATGCTACTCTATAGAGTCCAAATCAAAGACCTCGAGCGGGCCAACCAGAAAAAGAGAGATCTTTCTCGTTACAAAGTTGCGGAATGATCGGTCGATACACTCCCGTGAATCCGTCCAACCGAGAGAAAGAAACTCCAAACTTACAGGCAGTAACCCTACTTAGAGGCACACATTTCACCGAGATTGAAATAAAACTTCCAAGTGTTGAAATGTGGAAAGCCCCCTTCGGAGGCCCGCTTCCCAGCGAACAGGGAAAAATAAAAGCCTCTCCCAAGGGGCAAAAATAAAAAGACCTCTTCCCAGAGGCAGAAATGAAAAGACCTCCTCCCGAAGGCACAATCAAGCAGAAAGACCTCTTCGGAAGCACACGTTGCACCAAGATTGAAATAAAACTTCCAGGTGTTGAAACGTGAAAAAGCCTTCCTCAGAGGTGCAACTTTTCAAAGAAACAAAAATCAAGAAGCCCTTTACTGTGGCAAGTAAAAAAAAAAAAAAAAGAAGCCATCTTCAAAGGCACACTTTAACTCTCAAAGGAAGAATGATCCACCTATTCTGGGAAATCCTCTTCCTCAGAAAGAGGTTAAAGTACCCTTTAGATACCCGCTTTACCACGTAGAAAAATTCACTTGATAAAATGTGTATATGCACAAAGGAAAGAGTGATATCTTTGAAGGATGGAGCATAAAAACTTATGTGGAGGGAGTTGTACTCTGTTTTTTAACGAAATAATATTCCTCCAAGTAGGGAATGATTATTCTCTAAAAAATAAAGGTACAAGTCCCCTCAAAATATAAAATATTGCAACGAGCTTATGGTATAGGGGCAACATGGTATAACTACATCGGTAAAATTGCGCTCAAACAGTATACCATGAGCTCACTGCAATATCGTGCAAAGAAACTTGTACAAAAATGAATAATAAATGCATTCTCAGATACAGACAGAAGTTTGTACAAAGAAAAAGAATCATTTTATTCAACACTATTAGAATTTTATACAGGTACAGGTTCCAAAGTAAAAAGCAAAAGAAAAGCGGGGGCCGGTACCCGCACAATTTCCGGTCAGTACATGCAAAAAAGGCAAAAAGCGATACGAAAGCCACAGAACCAGAGCCATCATTTCTTCTTCCGTCCACCTTTTGAGCCCGCACCCGGCCGGATAACCAACTTCTTAAGCCGGCTTGTAAGAGTAGGGGATGAAGGAGAAAGGGGCTCAGTCGGACTTTCTTCCGTTTCTTCTTCGCCAGTTAAGGATCCCTTCTTCTTCTTATTCTTGAAAACTCCCTGCTTTCCTCTCTTCTTGGAGGAAGACCCACTCCCTGGAGAAAGAAGTTTAGCTAATGGTTCATCATCGAAACCAGTTGCTTCTGGAGTCTTCTCACTCCATTCAGTTTCTTCTCCCTTGTGTTCTTGTAAAGCAATGGGATCGTCCAAGTCTTGAAGAGCTTCTATTTGCCCCTCTTGTGATCCCGGTTGCGAGGCAGAAGGAGGAGTCACCTGAATATATGGAGGAGGAATAATTGGAGGTGGGGAAGTTTGAACGATGCTCGACGTTTTCTCTACAGAAGGAAAAAAGTTCAAGTCAGTAAAAAGCGGAGATAAAGGTTCGCCGAGGTTCAAGAAGTAGTCAAAAAGCTCATCAAGCTCGTAAGAAACAGATGAGCAGTCTACTTGGGCAAGATTAACAGTAGGGTTACCTGCAGAAGTCGGTTTTCTGACATCAACCTCGTAAGCTGTGCCTCGGCACCCTCGTCGCCTTCATCTCCACCGTGTATGCTTGTGATCTCGGTGGTAACTTTGGTAGGAGATAGAGAATGGGAACTAGAACCGATAATGTCAATTTCGGCCGAAGGAGAAGGCTGAAGTGGAACAGTTGAGATAGTTTGTCCCGAATATTCTCCTGCCGCTGTTTCGGCCCTTAATTTTGCAAGCTGTTCTCTCCCCTTGGCGAGAGCGGCGCGAGCATCATCATCAAGATAATGCTCCTCAAGAGCTGACTCAGCATAGCCCGCGCCTTTACCACCAAGCATATCGAGTGCGGCCTCCCAAACTTCAGCCAGAGTAATTTCATACTTGGGGCCTAGAAAGGCGAGGTTACCGCGCCCTAAGATGCTATGCAAGCGGAAATCAAATAATGTTGAGCTGATGTTGGTCCTCGTTGCCTCGTGAGATTCTTCAGCTGCAATTTTGCCGGGAACGGCCTCATCACGCTCCCTTTCAGCTTTGGAAAGTTGAAGCTTAAGCATTTGAATCTCCTCCTCTTGGGAGCTGTTTTTCTTTCGAAGCTCTTCAATATCCGCAACATAGCCCTCACTAATTCTTTTTTGCACTTCAAGCCTATCTTCGGCATCCCTTTGGCTGGCATGAGCATCTCTCACTTGTTTTAGGAGCACTTCTTCTTTTTGAAGATAGGAAGTAGAGGAAGTAGCAAGCTCTTGTTTCAGTTCCTTAACTTTTGCTTCAAGCTCTTCATTGTAAGAAGCGATGCTCCTCATTTCAGTATCGTGTTGCTCAAGAACCTTTTGCCATTCGGCTTTATCATTTTCCATAGTGAGCATGGCCTCTATATTTGCACGATTAACCCTTTGAAGCTCGTCAACAAGTTTTTGCCAGTTCGACATCCTCTCAATATCAAGCTTGACGGCATCGAGATTTCGTAACATGGCAGACTTGTCAATGGGGACCAAGTCAAGGTCGAACCTTACTCCCTTCAGACACCACTATGGAAACCGACTTTGCAAAGTGACCGGGCCCGGTCCAACTTGGAATTTGGGCCTGCTAATTATTGTTTGAATATCTGCTTTCCCAAGAGCGGGAGAGCCAGAAGGAATGTCAAGCGAGGCGGGGGCAGTAACCTTTTCAGGAGTTGTAGAGATGTGCTTCTCACCATGTTGGGCTCGCTTGCTCGAATCTTCAACCATATGACTTTTTCCTCGGTCATCATGGGATTTTCTTTTATGGGAATCGTCGCCTCTCTGCGAAGAATCGTGGCGCTCCTCCCTCTCTCTTCTTTCATAACGCTCCTCTTGAACCCTCTTCTCTTGAGCCTTTCGGGCGGCTCTTTCTTCATCAGATTCTCTGTAAGAGGGGAGGTAACGCCTATAATCATATTGGTTACGCCTCCCGTAGCGCTAGAAGTCATCATAGTAGGATCTGCTGCGTCCCATCGGAGGATCTGAAATAAAAAGAGCTAAATTTTAGAATTCTTCAAAGTACAAAAAGTCAGAAGCATAAAAGTGTTGAAAGATTCTAGGTGAGTGTAATGTGCAAACTGCGCGCATAAAACTACGAACCACTCTTTAATTGTGGAGTAGTTATGGGTGTAGAAGGTAACATCAACTCCTGAGTTGACAGAGTCTGTTGCAGAATAGAAGTCGCCTCGACTGTTGAAGAAGAAATCCCGGTAGTGATAGGATCATCTTTAAAGATCTCTTGTGAGGTGGCAAAGAGGTCGCTCAGTCCTTCGAAAGTGTCGTCCCTGCTCTGCTTGACAGGACTGGTTTTCTCAGCTTTTTCACCAGATTTCTGTGAATGTTGGGGAGATCCCTGAGGCTCTTCTTCCTCAATAACCGGGGCAAGTTTGTCAGATGGCCCCGCAATATCAACAGAGGTGGAGCACTTCACTAGCGAAGCCTCGGGAGCAGGTCCTTTTGGTATGGATGTGTCGGTAGAAACTGGGGCATCCAACGCTCTAGTCGGGGAGTCTGGGATTTCATGAGGATGTGTAGAACGAGAAGTATGCAAAAGTCCATACTGATGCAAAAATTCGTCTTTCAACAGAAATTGAATGTCTCTCTCCTCAACTGGCATGGCCTTGAGCCTTTCGAAAGTTGGCTTATGACTGGGAACCCTAGAAGGAGGGGGGAGCGCTGAAAATAAAAAAGAAGCGGAGTTAACACTTAACAATTCAGTCTCGCAAAAGTCGGATAACAAACGTAGTAAGAATGGTTAATCTTACTTCCTTCCCTCCATACAGCGTAAAACCCCGGGAGATAGCGAACATAGAAAAATTGAGTCAAAAACCCATGAGCGCTGTCATGAAGACCGATGATCAATTTACGATTTCGAGCACTTCTCACGACAGTAATAGAGGGGTGATCTTTAGTCCTGGTGAAAGAGCATAAGAAGCAAATCTCGTCAAAGCTTGGGAATCGATCAAGCGTCCTCCTAAACAGTACACACAACCCCATTACAATGGCATAGCCATTGGGGTGTAATTGGGATGGGGCGATGGCCAATTGATGAAGAAGTTGTTGGAAAAAGTCATTGAAAGGAGGAACGCCCCCACTTAGGCACATTTGTCGATTGACCGTTACAAAGCCAGGGGGTGCTATGTCAGCAGTGTTACTTCTCTCGGGAAGAATGGCATCTGATTCAGCAATGCCAAACTGAGCGCACAATTGGCGAAAAACTTTGTACGATAAAGTAGAAGAGGCTCTTTCAGGAGGATTGATTAATGGAACTGGAATAGGAGCGACAACTCCAGCCTGTGCTGTTATCTCTTCTTGCTGGGAAGTCATTCTACACAAGACACTGGATATTCAAATGTGAAGGTGCACGTTTCCTAAAAGTGTGGAGTGTTGTGCAGAACTAATAAAAATAAACAAGTAAATATAACTGGAGTTAAGCTCGTCAACAATTGATTGGCTATCAAATTTCAAGACTTGTTAAATTGAAGTTCAAGTACAGTGTTAATGCAAACAGGAAAGTTTGGTTGACTATTCCCATGTTGCCTTGATATTTTGCCTGGATTCATTTTTTTAAAGCACTTCGTTCACACAATCTATTTAAGATTATCCGTTTTAACTAATCTGTCATTTGATGTGGGCATTCAATGACAGTATATTCGTCCCATTATTCTGTAAATGTTGAAATAGACAAGTTATTAGTTTGCAAAAGTGACCTGTGAAGAAAACGCAAAAAAAATTTAACAGGTTAAAGTCCAAACAATTCAGCACTCAAGCAGTATATTTCAGCAAATCAAATTAAAATTTCAAGGTTCAAGCAAAATTGTAAACTGCGACAACTTAAGTGTTGACTCGGCAACGACTTAAGTGTTGGCAACGATAGGAAGAATTTCTTAAGTCGTAAGTCATGGAAAGGAGGAAAAGCTCCAGTTCGAAGCAACCAGAAATTCCTTCAAGTTCTAACTCGGTCGCGACTTAAGGGGTAAGTCGCAAAGGTTTTTAAGTCGGTCAAGGTTTAAATTGTGAAGGTTCTTAGGTCGTTCGGAATTACTGAGTCGCGCCAAAGCTAACGTCACGACCAACCCCTTCTCAGATCCATAACCGGTCATCCTCCTAACTCCTAACCCGTTAACCCATATGAGATAGTATCGTCTTCTCTAAAATTCGTGAATCAACTGACTCGAAATATGGTAACCCATCATCTTCTCCCTGCGAATCATATAAAAAACTCAATCAAACCGCTCTAAGCTTGTCAACAGTTAATCATGACGTGACTCGAGATGAAATATGGTGTGAAGATTCGGTTTGGGGTTAGAAAATTGGGAAACCATGCTCAAAGGGTAACGGTAGTCGTGCAATTGGATGAGCGAGGAGTTTACTTACGTGGTGTGGTGACGAAGATTGTAGGAACTTGGTTGGCAATGAGGAAAATTGATTAAATTCGTCTCTTAAAGTTTCGAAGGTCGTTAATGGCGGAAGTATGCAACTGAAGAGATAAAGTAATGAGAAGGAACGACCTAAGCCATTTATACCTCGGGGTAGTGGAAGATGAGTCGGCATGTGCGAGTCAAGATGAGTTGAAGTACACGACCTACGACTTAGGCGTGTACTTCGAGGGGCAAATGTTAACCCCGTTTTGTCAACGAGTTAAGGCCTGGGCCGACTCATCAGATAAAGTTCTCAGTGGCTCAGTGGATTTACGACTCAAGGTACTTCAAGATTCAACAGGTTACCGACTCAACAAATTGAAGAGTGGCACGAGTTGAAGAATTGTGCGACTTACGACCTACCTTGAGTCGTCAGCGACTCAAGCATGCAAACCAAAAAGCCAAGTCCAGTTAACTCGTGCGCGACTCACGACTTAAGGAAGTGCACGACTCAAAGAAGGAACTCGACTTAAAGACAGGATGGCTTCGCGACTCAGCAGATGGTGCGACTTAACAAGCTAACGACTTAAAGCTCTAAGCGACTTAAAAAAGCGGACCGACTTAAGGCCTCCAATGACTCAACGAGTTAAAGAGCTACGACCTAGGATAAGTCGTTCACGGCCTATGTGACGAGAAGGGATTTTGCCCGCTCGAAAATCGACATCCATACTTCAAATCGTATTCGAATGCCATAGATTCGACCGTTCAAATCCGATTCGTCGGAGCTTATAACAACATTAAGTAAACAACACAGCGGAATAAAAGAATAATACGTTGATATGCAGCTTTGATACAATATCTGATACAACAGATGATCCAATAGATATCAATATACATCAGAGATATGATACAATAAAATAGCAGCGGAAAAGAAAATAGATGACAACATCTATCAGCGGAACAATATAACTCTATGATAGTCTTCAAAAGAGAACTCCGAGAACTGCAACTCCATTTCCAAGAATCAATCCAGCAATAGCTCGAACTCCCAATAACGATGCACCAAGCTAGGCAAGACTGGTGCGAACCAAGGGCTGAACTAACTCCAGATAATCTACTAAACCTGACTATCTGAAAAAAAACCCAACTCTAGACTGCTCGTGTAGAAAATAATGAGCACCCAGAGTTTAGGAAAGAAACAATAAACTCCGGATCAGTCGTGGGACTGGTGTGAGCAACAAAAACAGTTTATCTTTTTAAAAACATTCAAAGAAATATTTTTAAAGTCAATTCGCAATGCTTTTAAAAATGAGACTACCATAAGACCTCCCGCCACACACACAATGCAAACGCATACTTGGAGGAGATTTCTTCTTATGATAGTCAAAGATGCTTGATACGCATTAAAAAGAAACATTTGATATTATTACTAGTGCATAGTGTAGGAAAAATTCATTTCGAAAGTAGAATATAAATCTTAGCCAGCATAGGTACCATTATATTATGCCTACTATAGCTACCATATTGATGGCAGGTTCTACAACTAATACCGTACAATTCTCGTATTGTTTCTTTGGATTTCCAACGAATGATCAGGCCAAGGAACTTCCCATTGCCACATGAGAATGCCTCTGGATGGACATCCCCAAGAACCAAACCGGATCTCTACCAACACAAGGCGGGGTTACCCCTAACTGAGTAACAACTGACCGAATATGCCATCCCCCGGTCCTTTGGGACCTTTCAACCGAGCGCTCGTAATCAATTCACACAATCATAAAGTGTTTTCAACATGAGTAAGTATCTGGGCTCCATACCATGATACCACCCTTTTCCAGAAGGAAATGCACATATCCTAAAGGGCGCTACCCCTCATAACCTTGCCGCATCTTTCCTGTTTTGACCATTCCGGGGTATGAGGCTCGACGAAGTCACGTCCACAAAAAACATACTTTATACAAAAGCCATGCTTTGGGTCAACAAATGATCATAGAAATGATCACCAAGATAGACGATCAAATAAATGATCCTATCACAAATAATCAACACAATGATCATTTCACAGCAACACTCAGCATGTCACATTACCAAGTTGGGAATATATCGCTGATAACCTTCAACTACATAACCTCTGAGCTCGTACGTCTCAGAGAAGGGTGTTAAGCTAAGAGAATAAATTCTCCGCCACCAACAGAAATATATTTGAAAGAAATCGGCTTTATATCTCAATTTGTAATGTCAGACATACAATCCATACAAGTCTGTTCCGGGATCGAACAGAACCAAAGGCACTTACAAAGAAGTCCTTGCAACCCGGATATTCACAATCCCGATCGGATTTCCCATCACTTAGGGAGTTTCTATACCGGTGCGACTCGGTGCAGAAACAATCGATAGGTCATCCTATCGCTTTCGCAAATACCCGGTCTTCATCACCGGTCTTCAAATGCTATCCATAACGTCGAATCACATATTCAGAATGGGTTATACGACACAAAGGTCCTTTCCCGGCTAAACCGAATAGTGAGCACGATATTTCAAAAACAAATGGATAATGGAATTTCAATTAAGTCACAACTTAATAATTCAAAACTTTCTTTTCAAATGGCTTAACAAATTACCATTTTCAATCTTTAAACAAAAAGATTCATTTTCACAACCTTTAACGGTTTAAACAATTTTCACATTTTAATCTTTTAAATAAAAGATTCATTCACAGATTTTCCAAATCAATTTTCATTTTAATTTGATTAACTCGTTAAATCTTTAAATCAAAGATTTAACTTATAGTCTTCAAAACAATTTCATTTCAATTTGATTTAAACAAATCATCAATTTAAATCTGTTAAAAATAAACAGATTTAATTCATAGCTTTCAAAAAGAATTCATTCATAACTTAGGAAAACCCTTTCTCTATTCAATCTTGAAATTCCCCTAATTAACTGGAATCTCAGTTCTTATCTAGAAGTGTTTATCATTTGAAAACAACAGTTTTCATTTTGGAAATCTTATTCATTTATATGAGTTGAAATCCTTGGGTTAAATTCAAATTCCCAAAACCATACCTTTAAAATGGTTTAAATTCATACAAACATGTTTATAATATCTTTAACCATAATTTCCAATCATCGAATTCAATTCCAAATATCGAATTCAAATTCAAATTGAATTATTTAAATTGGAGATTTTACCAAGTTATTCAAAATAGCTTTTATCTGTGAAAACCTTTTTCAAAAGCTTTAACGTTCAACCCAAATCCATTTTCAAAATCAATTTGAAATTAAAACTTTAATTTCAAAAACATTAAATTTAAATTATCTGTGACTTAACCGATTTCCTCGTGAAATCCGTATTTGTGTGTGTATGGTGTAGTCCAGGGATTTAACACAATAGTGCAACATCATTCAATCATCACTGATTAAAACACAGAAATATAGTTGATAAGCGATATAAACTATAACGATTATCGTCCATTCACAGATTCACAGATAATATATAAATGTAAATAAATATACACAGCTCAATCTACAGAACAAAATATCACAAATCAGATAGGACAATCAATTCAAGGCATCCCATACAATACAATCATTCATAAGTAAGGTCAAGTATTCAATAAACATTTATAAGCAGGATTAATTAAATTTATTTAATCCTAATTAATTCACTTTATTTCCAATTAAATGAATTACTTATGGATTTATTTATCAAACAGATTAATAAGTAAAGTTACTCTTAATTCATCACATTAATTTGATTATCCTTTAAATAAATTAATTAATTATATAATTTAATTATTCTCGAATGAATTATCAAATCAATTTATCACGTTATCCTTAAATTTATTATTGCTTAATCACTTGATTTAATCAATTTCAATCATTAATTAATTATTCTTAATTAAGTAATTATCTTAAATAATCGATTATCTTTAATTAATTGTCATCAATAAATTACAAAACATTTAATGAATTATCTTTTAATAAATATATCTTTAAACCCTAATTAATTAATTTAAACCTTTAATTTAATAAATCCAAATCATTATTTAATTAAATAAATAAATTATCCATTTTAATTAACTTAATAATTAACGAGTTTCAAACCATTAAATTCTAATTAACTTTAAATAACTTAGTTATCATTATATACATCTAACATTTTACCTTTATAATTAACTTACTTAGTTGAATCATTTAATTTGAGTTTAACTAACTTAAGCATTTAGCTTAACAAATTTAAGTTAAACAAATCATATATCTTCCTTAAAAAAACATTTATCATAAAGAGTTCAAACTAGATTCAATTTAAATTTAAATTTGCTTTTATATAAAACTTTTAAAACTGTTTAAAATTTTACTTAGTTTAAAATTTAAAACCTGGTATTACAACAACCCGAGACCAAAACGTAAATACTTCGAGCCGACTTCAGGGAAACGCGAGAACCACTTCGGGTCGACCCCGCAAAATCTCGAGTAATCATACGAGAAACTTCGTCTTCCCCAAAGCTCATTCTTTCTTCTACTCGTATCCTTCTTCTTTCTATTTCTTTTGAAAAGTTTTAAGTATAAACTGTAAATTTTATCACCACTTCTCAAACTCGAGTAAACACCGAAGTAACCTATGAAATTTCTCGAGCTCCTGTACTTCTTCCTTTTCGACCCTTCAATCTGATACACGCAAAAGCACGTGCACGTGCACCACTGGCCAGCGACGCTCTGGTCATCGTCCCCGATTCTGGCAAGTCACAAACCACTCCAATATACGAAATCGAAACTCGATTCACCTCTAAATTGTTCAGATCGAATTTAAGCATCTCATGGCAAACCTGTAACTTGAACACCCCCCAGCAAATTTGCTTCGCCTCGGTCGCTTCCACCACCGGAAAGCCACTACTTCGGCCTACACACTCGACTACAACCTAGGCACCTCCCCTTCAAGCCCGGCCACGCTCGATGCTACGACGAAGTCGTGGCGATCAAATGTTTGAGCACCAGAAAAATTAGGTTAAAAAAGAAAAAAAACCGCCACCGTAGTCACCTCCGACGTCGTGACCACCACTACCCATTTTTCCTGCCACCCTGGTAAACTCCACCACCTTCAGGAAGAATCGCAGCCACATCGATCCACCCAATTTCCAGAAGCAACTCAAAATCCCCAAATTGGTTAACAAAGAAATGCTCAATCAAACCTTCACTAGAAAATGTAATTTTTGTTTTAAAAATCAGAGTTTTGATTAAGCATTCAGTTCATATTCTTAAATTGAAAATTTAAGATATTGGAAATATCACTTGTATTTAGTATTTACTGATCTTAAGGTTTTCAGGGCAGTTTTGCTCTATTTTTCTTAAATACAAAATTTTAAGAATTTACTTTATAATTAAACAAACTTATTTTGCTTAGATCCTAAATCATAACATCAAGTAAATTGAGAGGAAATAAGTTTTGAATTAAACCTGAGTTAAAAATCTTTAAGTACAGGGGTAACTTCAGGTTATACTGACATGCAGATATCATGTTTCACACACACAAACTTCACCAATAAATAAACACCAATTCATGATCTGCTTCATACTTAAATCCAGCAACCAGATAATTAAGTTTATAAATAAAGTTACTCACTTGTCATGAGAAGAAGAACAGAGGTCTTCTACTTGAAACAGGATTTGAATACAAGCTGGAATCCCACTTGTTTACTTGCTTAATTCCCAGATTTTCCAGTTTGTAATTTGTGTTTTTTTTTCTTTCTTCTTCCAGATTTGAAAAACTGGTTACAGGCTTTTGGTTTGTGGAACAGACTTACAATGAGAGGGGAAGGAAAATATAAAGGAGATGTGTACAGGGGTTATTATTGTTTGTTTGTACAATAGTTATGGGCTGGTTTGAAAGCATTAAATGCTTCATGCTTCAATGTAACAGCCATCTCATTTTAATTCTTACAAGTACATTATGCATACACTTATATAGATATGCTGTTTGATTTCTTTTGCAAGTACCAAGACTTGTATTCAAAGTTTTCTATTCTTTTGTGATCTAATCCAGTTTTATTTTTCTTGTTCTTGTTCTATGTTTATATGTGAAGGTATTTCTTACTTTTAAAATATAATTAAAATTCTATAACTTTGTTTTGTACATAGATGTTTTATATATTTGTTTGGTTCCATACTTAACTTTTATTTATCTCTATTTATAACTCAATATTTATTTTACTTCTATTTTTAGTTTAAATAATTATCATAAATTTTACTTTAAAAATTATTGTTTCACATTTCTATTTGTACACATATATTTTATATAACTCAAATTATCATCATTTATGAATTTTTAAATCAATTTATTTATTTATTTCTATACTTGTGTCTAAAGTATATTATTTATTTTTCAAAATCATTTATTTAAGAATTTACTTAAAATCCAATATATACATATATATTCTCATATATACAAATTTTCAAACCCATATGACTTAATATATTTTCTATTTGAATCGGGGAAACTCGCATCATTTATAATCAATTTTACAAATTTTAATTCAAAAATTCATTTAAATTATCAATTTAAATTCATAAAAATCTGGGGACGTTACAGCCTAAAACTACAGAACATAAGTTTGATGCTTCCTTATCTCGTGACCCTTGAATCGTAAACGAGTTAAGGCTTATGTCCAGGTGAACAACTCAAAACCGCCTCACCTACTCCACTGCCTGCTAACTCTTGACCCTTAAGTCGAGCGCGACCTACGACTTTCCCTGAGTCGAGCGCGACTCATGACTTGAGCGAAAAACTGCTGCCCAGAATCACACCTATAAATACACTACCACCTCCAACATTAAAAGGACTTTTGGATCACTTTCTTCAAGAGATTGAGACTTCACCATCTTCAAAGCAATCTACACTCCATCGCTTCAAGCTCACGCAAGACATTTAGACCAAACTTCGCACAAAGATTCGACATATTCAATCATGGATTCAAAGAACTCTGGGGCATTAAAGTTTTCTCTAGCTACTTGTCTTTTTGAATTGAATTGGATTATAATTGAAAGAGATGGTAATAAGTTGTAATTCAGTCAGCAATAAAAAGGATTGAAGTGGACGTAGGCTTCATCATAAGCCGAACCACTATAAACTCTGTGCTCATTTACTGCATTTTCTGTTACTTACTGTTATCTCTTGATTCCCGTATACACGGGTGGTGCTTTCACAACTACACTTCACACACCGGGGTGTTAGCGTTCAAATTTTAGCGTTAACAATTACATTTAATCGCTATTGATTAAATACATTGGTAACGAACAATAGTTGTCACCATTATACAATTTATAACATTTGTAAATTTATTCTCTACAAATAATTATTACAACAACTCTCATTAAAATACATTTATTCCAATTTCATCCATTACATATTAATTTATTACCTTTTGCATCCCACTATAAATCAGTGCACCCATTAATACCACCCATATTATAATTCTTTACACAATACTGATCTTATTTAATTACCACTAACTATCTATTTTGTACAATATTTATATGTTTACATTTGTTACTTATATTTGATTTTATAACCAAGCACATCATGTTTAATACAATGAATAGGAGTTTCATTAAGATTATTGACAATTTACTCGTATTAACATTGTTTCATTTTAATTTAGTTATTATTCCATTATTAAATTTACAAATTTTTATGTCTTTCAATATTAACTCGTAAAAAATATTAAATTAACAAATTTTAAACATCGAAAATTTATGGGTCGTTACATGTGTATAGTATAAAGTGTTTTGATGTTGGCTCTCGGGAAAAAGGCGCTCCTTTGGAAATGAACTTCTCCCGAGTGCCACCGGGTGGTGCTTCCTTGAGCCCTAAGGGGGGTTCTAAAGTTGATCCTGTGAGGAGTCCGGAAAAAACTAGTTCCTGAGGATTATGAGTAGTGTATACCATAGCGAAAGTCGTGTATGCCGCTGAGAGCCAACAATCTGCGTTTGATTCTATATTGGTAGACTGCGACCTATGGTAACATAGCGGAAGTCGTGTGTGCCGCTAAGAGCTAACAGTCTGCGTTTGATTTTACATTGGTAGACTGCGACCTATGTAGGAGTGGAGAAGTTTCATTTTGACAGCGAAAATCGTGTGTGCCGTTGAGAGCCAACAGTTACATGGACTTTTGCTGTGATGGCAACGTAACCCTAGAATGTAACCGTGATCTGTTGTGGGTTCCATGGCGTAATCGAGAGGCGTGGAGTGCCTACAGTTACATGGACTTTTGCTACGATGGCAACGTAACCTAGGATGTAACTACGACCATGGATAGGAGTGATGATTTCCAGAGCATTCTCACCAGATATTTCCTCTATTTTCAAAAACTGTTTTCTATGTTTTCAATAATATTATTTTCCAAGTATTTTCACTGGATGTTGATAACGGGTTTACCAAGTACTTATAGATTTTCAGTCCTACGCCTGATAAACGTATGACTGAATTTCTGTGAGAACAAGGATGGACTGGTTGAGACATCGAGTTATAAGAAGTATTTTATAAGAGCTATTTTAATAGTATTATGTGAATTTAAAAGCATTTTTAAAATAAAAGAGTTGGAATTTTGGAAATGAAAGAAAATCCAAACTGAAAATATGAAAAACAAAATTTGAACTCAGGAAAATTTAATGAAGTGATTTTTTTGTAATAATTGATTTAAAAAAGTGGAAGTAAGCTAATTGGCTAAATAACTTATTTGATAGAGTATGTTAATGAAATTTAACCTGGCTAAATAAAATAAATTGTAAGTTATAATGAAGTTTAGAAATAATATCGAATTATAAATAGAATTTGACTTAGATTTGATAATGAATTAAATAAGTGGAGATGCTATAAAAATAGAAATAAAATAAAGTGGGATCGAAATAGTGATGGGATGAATTACAAATAAAATTCAAGTGTGCTATGAATAATATTTAACGAAATTTGCAAGTAAATTAGATATAAGGAAAGTGTTGTCAAATGAAATGAAATTGAATTATAATAGACATGGTTTGAATTGCAAACAAAACCCAAGGGAATAGAAATAAATTGAGAATGGCTTTGTATTAATAAAATAAATTCGAAAATGAATTAAGTAAGTGAATTAAAAATTTGAATATGAGGTGGATAAATGGGTTAATCGAATTAATAATAAATGGATGAAGTTTGCTTGGATAAAAATTAAATCAAAGTTTTAGTTGGTATTGGGTTATTAGAATGGAAGGTTATAAAATAAAGGGTTTGGGTTAAATTTATTTTTGGGAAATGGATATTAGTATAAGCATTGAATGTTGTCAAGCTCAATGAAATAGTTTTCAAATGAAACCAATGCAGAGATGAATGAACGGCAATGTAGGGTTGGTGAATAAATTGGAAATAAAATGGAATTAAATACAGAATGAGTAGAAAATTAATTTAAAGTAGTTATAAACTAAAATAGATACTCTATTAAACGAATATGGTTGAAATTGCGTAAAAATAATTGTCGTTAGGCGTAAACAAAAGTAATTAAAATCTATGAGTTGATAGAGATTAAATAAACTTGATTTTGAATCATTTGGAGTGAATGTGATTTTTTTTGGATTAAAAATCAATCGAATGTAAGAAATTGAGTTGCAAACCATTAAAATTGAATGAAATGGCTTATGAATTGATTGAAAGAAATTGAATTAGCTTTAAAGTTATATAAATCGCTTATGGAAAGCGTTTGGTGCTTGTTGCTTATGAAATACATGTGTTTAGCTATTGGAAGTAAGTGAAATGCAAATAGATTTCCTATATATGGCACTTACATGTTTAAATTGAGTAAGTACAGGTACCTGAAGGTCGTTTGGCTGGATTTGGACGTGAAAAATGCTAAAATAAATAAGCTGCTTGCTTGAAATGCTAAATAAAGTTACGACTACGAAATAAAAATAGGAAATATGAACTGTTTTTGCTTTTTTCGACCGTGTGGGTCGACGTATATATATTTACATCTCTTGTCAAATTACAAAGGCTCCTCCGTACAAAGGAGACTGCCAAAAAAATTTGAAAATTTTGGGAGTTAGAAAATTTTTGGGAAAAATTTTGTTAACGACAAAACGATTTCAAATTCGAAACTAAAGTAAATTAGTAGATGAAACTAATATGAATCAGTTGTAAATGAAAGATAAAATTCAATATTCAAAATTGAAAATAAACTGAATTCGTATGAAAATGAGGAAAACTAATTTGAATAGAAGTAGATGTGAAAACTTCTGTAAGGAAATGTATAAAATGATCTGAAAGGTTACGATTGAATATTGTTGCTAAGTAAGATATGCAAGTATTAAAGGGAAAAGAAAATTGGATTTGATTCCATAAGATAAATTTGGATTTTTCGACAAAAAGATATGTATTTAAAATTTCTGTATGAAATTGGATTGGGTTTTTGATCTAGCCACTTGGCTTTTTTTTTCTTTTAGAATTTGGATGCCTGTAGAGGCATTTTGTAGTTGTACCCAGCCCGCTGCGCAAAGGAGACGCTGGCGAAATTTTTCGAAAATTTAGAGAGTTTGAAAAATTTTGAGAAATTTTTTGATAATTCAAAACTTGATTTTAAATTTAAATTTATATGATTGAGCAAAAGGGTACTATAAAAGGTTTTGGCAAGTTGATTAAGGTGATAGTGGGTCTTTAATAAAAGATAGTTGGCAGGTTGTTGATAAAACTGTTGGTTTTGGAGGAAAGTTAAACGAGTATTGGTCCATTTTTCCTAAATAGTAATTTCGGGGACGAAATTCTTTTAAGGGAGGAGGATTGTGACGACCCAGAATTTATAACAATTTAATTTGAATAGTTAATTAATTTTAAAATATTTAAAAGTTAATTTTAACTTGAATTCTATATATCAATATTTACTTGATAATTAAATCATTAAATTTAAACATTGAATTTAATAATTGAAATTGGGTAAATTGTTGAATCTGAAATTTCTAAGTCTGTTTAAATAATTTGAAGGCTTATAAAATTTATAACGATGATACTGAAGATAA
Source organism: Allium cepa (assembly GCA_030765085.1). NCBI lineage: Eukaryota > Viridiplantae > Streptophyta > Magnoliopsida > Asparagales > Amaryllidaceae > Allium > Allium cepa. The sequence goes on from CM060940.1 coordinate 184,985,934, forward strand.
TAGAATGGTTGAAATTTAATTTAAAGCTAATTTGTTCAGTTTTAATAATATATCGTTTGAGTTGACGTTTAGAAGTAGTCTTCCGAGGCACGATCTCGGAATTCGACGAAACGAGTTCCATTGGATCTGCAATAGTTAGTTATTATAAGATTTCGATTTTTGTAGCGTTTGGATATACCGTTTGCTCGTACCGGTGAGAAACGCGTTGAAATTAAAATCGATAATTTAATATTTTAATATTCTAAATTGATTTATAAAGCTAACTTCCACATACGATTAAATTAGCATCCGAAACACGTTCCATCGTGTTCGAAATGCGGATAAAACCTTATAAACGCCTATCGGCATGTTTGATTCGGGGTTTGAAATTTCACGGTGCGATACGAGATATTTTTAATATTTAATTATATAAACAATCGTACGCATGAAGGATTCCCCAAATCGTTATATTATCCCGTTCCCCTCTCTATTCTGAAAATAGATATCGAAAAAAATATGAAATATGAAATCAAATCAAACCGTAATCAAATAAATTTTTTTTTGAAAGTTAGTGACGACGCAGAATTTAGGACGAGCTCGATCTCGAGGGAAAAAGGGGATTTTGTGCTCGAGCGTGGGATTGTAGAGCGCGCGTTCTTGCGCGATGTAGGGTTGCGATGTGCAAGGCGACGCGGCTCGCGCACGCTGCGATGGGGATCATGGCTTTTGCATATCGGTGGCAGGAGGTAGGTTTTGGGGTTTCGTGCTGTGTGGAGGCTCGAGATGCATTAGCAAGGTTCGACTGCAACGTTCAAATTTTATTTTGGTGGTGTGTTCGAGAGCAGGCGATGAAGCTGGGGATTTTTGATGATGGTTGGGTAGCGCAGGGAGCTTCGAGACGGCATCGCAATTTTCAGTAGAGGGTGTTTCGCTTCGTTAAAGGTGAGTTTAAACCGTCATTTATCTATAGTACTAATATTTCGAATTAAGTGATTATTTTGGTTTGTAAGCTGTTTGAGTTGTGTGGCAAGAAATAAAAAGACAACTGAATGAAGTCTGACAATCTGTATATGTTGCAAAGGAGTGAAATGCAAGTAAAAGAAATATTAGTAACCTTGGGATATGAATCTAGTTGTTGGGTTGGCTTATAATTCAGTAGCCTATAAAAGAAGTTATAGATTATTCCTGTTGTAAATTGTGTTCAAGTTCTGGTACAGAAAAAGTAAAATAACAAAAAAGTGGTTTACAGTTATGATTTTTATTCAAACAAAAAAATAAAATAAATAATAATTATTTAGTTAAAATTGAATTGTTAACTACTTAATTTATATAAAGGAATTTAGTTTAAATTAAATAATTAATTAAATCTACGATAATTAATTGATTTATCAAAATGTTATACAAGGTCTGAAAATCGTGGAAAACAAATCTAGATTGGAATTGGATTGCCAAACAAAAATCAAAGGAAAATCTCACTCTGTTTGATTTTTATTTAAATTTAAATGGTTAAATTTAAATAAATGGTTGGATGATTAAACTGACTATATGTGTATTGATGATGATGTGACCTTGGTTTTGGTTGGTTCTCGAGTAAATTGTGGGTTGACTCGAAGTAGTCGGGTTTTTAAATTGCTTTAGACTTAAAGTTATAAATAAGAAAATGTTTTCATTTTAACGTTGTTAACTGCTTAATGATTTGCGATTCATCAAACTAGTAGAGTAATTAAAATGGATGATTTATTAATTCAATTAATTAATGATTTGGATTGATTAATTTAGTAATTAGGGGTTTGAATTAATTAATGAAGGTTTAAGTTCATCTATTAAGTTTAATTAATGTAGAATAATCAGTGGATGGCTGATAGGTAATTACTTAATGTAATGAATAGAATATAATTACTTTGTTAAATTAATCAAGAGATTAACTAAGATAGTTAAATAAAGAAGTAATCAATTTATTTAATGAAGTAAATAAAAGGATAGTTAATTATAGGTTGAGATTAATCGAGAGTGATTAATATTGTGGTTGAATTAAAGTAATTAATTTAGATTGGAACAAATTAAAATATAACTGGAAATAATTAATTAATATAATTAACAATGTAATTAAAGATTGATTAATTAAGATGATTTAATCAGCAATAAGTGATTTATGGGAAGTTAATTAGCATAAGTAATTAAGGATTAGGGTAATTAAAATAATTAATTAATTCATGAAGTAATTAAGATTACTTATTGATCTTGGTTGGGACTAATTAATATTGTGAAGTTAATTAAAGATAATTACTTTAATGTAACTGAAAAATAATTAATCCAAGGTGAATAATTAAGATGAAAAATGAAGGGTTGACTAATTAGTTGATTTGGAATTAATTAATGTTAAATGAAGGAATCTAAGGATTGAGGTTAGAAATTCAATTAGGATCGATTGAATTAATTTGGAAGTGATCAAATTTATTTGACGATTGAATGGCATTGGATGCTTGAATGTGTTGATATCTCTGATATGAAATGTTGTGTATTTCATTTGGATAACTTGGGTTAGGATGACACGAGATTCGAAGAGACCAGGCTCGTGTATTAGAAGATACCCGAAACCACTTTGAATTTTTATAAATTGATATGTGAAATCTATTGGCTGGAATGAAATGATTTAAGTAAATTGGACTATCTAATCCAAATTTTGGGTAATAGAAAATTTATGCATGAAATAAGTGATGTCAACATCAAACTGTGAATTTGTAAATTTATTCGAGTTAACCCGAATTTATATAAGTTGTTTGCTTGGATATGCCATATTGGATGGGTTTACTCACGCTAGTTTCCAGCCTGACTCGGGTGTTACTTTGGTGTAATGCTCGGGTCAGACCGAGTATTACAGATTTTCTGGTAAGTACATTCGGGAGCTCAGGATGTGAGCTGGATGGCAAGAGCGTATAGAGTATTTCCGCTTTATAATATTGTTGTGTATCTGTGACATGATAATTGAGTATATTCAATGTTTGTATATATGTGACTCTGATGTATTAAAATGTAATCGAAAGATATAATATTCTTTTGTAAACTGTTATTATTTATTATAATATTTTATTCGTTGCAAATGTGAGATGTTGGTGTTTTCGATCTTTTTTTCTTCTTCTCTTCTATCTCTTTCTTCTTTTTCATAACTATCTAGAATTTTCGGGTTCGAAAATTCCGGGTCGATACACACAAGCTGTTCGTGTATGATGATTTCGAATTAAATGATGACGAACAACCCAAATACCTGAGGCAAATAAGATTTCCAAAATCACATTTTATTTTATACTGTAAAAATATTTTATTTTCAATTTTACTGCGTCAAAATTTATTTTTGCAGATTGCTCAGATGCTGGATTCAATCTGGAATGAAGTTGAAGATAAATGTAACAACCCGCATATTTATCGATTTTATATTTAAATATTTTGTTGTTAATCGGATATTGGTCCGAAAAGCTACTTTTTGCAAACGGTCAAATTAGGACTCGAGACCACTTCCATTGAGTTCGAAATGCCATTTACAATTTTTTTAAGTATAAACATTGATATGATTGGAGATAGTAGAATTTCACTACTTTTTCACTTGAGACTTTGGGTTGGGCTTTTAGCCTATTAGACCCAACCTTCACCCCTCCTCTTCATAACTTCATTTCTATTTTCCTAAGTCTTCAAGCTTCTTCAAAAATGGTGGAGGGAATGGGAAATTAAAATTCCAAAACTCAAATTCAATTGCAATCCATCTTTCTACTCCAAATTCAAGAAGAAGACATTGGATTCAAGCTTCTTGTGCTTAGATAGAAGAGGGATTGATTCTTGCTTGCTTAAAACTTCATTTTTCATTGAATTTGTGCAAAGGTGAGATTTTTATCTCACAATTCTAGCCTATAACCATATTGGACTGTTGGGAATGAACCCCTATCATGTTTGCATGTATATTTGCATTTCGTTTGGATTGGATTGGCGAAAAACTCCACTTTTTAGCGTTTTTGGTGAACTTCCAGCCTTAGGTCGTTCTGGACCCTTAGGTCGCTCGGGTTCGTGACGTGCGCATGGAAAAGTCGCTTGGACTTAAGTCGTAGGTCGTTTCTGACCTATAATCTCTAGGCAAACGTTAAGTCGCTCGCCCTGGTTTATCTCGTAGGTCGTCTCCGACCTAAGCTCCTGATAAGTCGTTCGAGTTAGGTCGTTGGACCATTTACCTTAGGTCGCTCGTCCACTAAGTCGGCCTGGTTTATCTCATAGGTCGTCTCCGACCTAGGCTTCTGTTAAGTCATAGGTCGCGTGGTTTTTAGGTCGCATGACCTTTAAACTGATAGGTCGCTGGACCTATAACTCGTTGGGTTGACCCCCTTTAGGTCATGAACCTTGTTAAGTCGTTCACCCTCCATTTCGTAAGTCGTAAGTCGTTACCGACCTTAAATCTCCTCTACTAGTTTGGTCGTGTGCTTTTAGGTCGCTCGACTCTGTTAAGTCGTAGGTCGTTGGACCTTAGGTCGTTCGCCTTCCTTAAGTTGCCCGACCCCTCCACACTAGGTCGCTCGGCATGCTTGAGTCGTAGGTCGTTGGACCTTAAGTCGCTTGCCTACCTTAACTCCAGTTAGGTCGCTCGGCCATTTTGTTAGGTCGCGTGAACCCTTAGGTCGTTAGACCTCATTTTGCTTTAGGTCGTAGGCCGCTTGTCTTCACTTAGGTCGTACCATTTTGTACGGGGCGCTGCCCCCTGGACCCCCGCGACCTGACTGGGCAGGTCGAACCCCGTAAGCGTTGGCGTTGCCCCCGCACCGCCACCTTGGGGGGTTGCCACCCCCCCTGGACCCCCCCTCCGTAGGGGATCTTATCTGAAAAACATTGAGTTGTTTTCCTTGGATTTTATTCACATCTCCGTATGCGATCTTTGTGATTGATTGTTTCTACAATTGCTTCTGTTTTTTGTCATTTTATAATATAAAGGTTTCAATACTAGTAGCAAATATCAAAACTCTTTTAACAAATAATTTCAACTCTATTTTTAATAACAAAGCTCTTTTCTTAAACCGTTTTCCAATCTATTAGCATATACAAACCTTTACCTCACTCGGATGAGAAATCTAATTAAACGACTTAGTAAAACAAGTGGTATGAAACGCTTGCGTTCACTTCGTCGGTTAATTCTTGGACTTATTCGATTGAACCTCTTGTGACAATTTTATTAGTGAAGATTTACAGTTTTTTCGTAAATATTTAAGTCAAGCAAGTGGTTATGGGACATGAAGCTAAACTTCTATATTTACTAGCTTAGTGTAATTGACACTTCTCGTTGATCATGACGATCATTCTGATGCTTTAGACTAGCAAATGTGCGATGTCTCTTGTTGCGAGGTTAGACTAGACACCACTTGTGTGATTCCACTCACGCATACCTTTTTGCTTTTTGGTTAGTCTGCAGCTTAATCTGTGTGATTCCATTCACACATGTGGGGTAGCTCCCCTTGGTCTTCGGACCGTCATGTGATAGGCCTCTTTCTCTTTTCGATGATTTCTGGACTTCTTGCGTTGATTTCTAGAATTTATGTCATTGACTTGTTATGAGTACAAGTTTGGGGTATGATGCCCTTTCCGAATCTTTGAGAAGATTCTTGTGATATTGATTATCTCTTATTGATTGATCTTCTGTTGATCATTATTTACATACTTATAGTGGTATGTCATTATGGATATTTTATGTTTATGCCATATCTTTTATGTTATATCATGTCATCTGATATTTATAGCTAGACTGACCCGTTTATTATTTTCTTAAATAATACTCGGGTCAGGCCGAGATGTTACAGGTGCTTCTGCTTGACTTCTTCCCAGGGATTCATCACTCTGACTTTTGGCTAACTGTTTAGCTTAGCAGTTTTTGTTGTATACACTTGAGATATAGACTCATAGTTGTATTCTTTTGTATAGCACGTGTTGCTATTCTTTTGTATTATTGTGGATCTTTTGAGCACTACTCTGATGTACACTTTCATGTGTTAGTTATATACTCATATCTTCTTCCGCCTTTGTGATATGGATGTATGTGACTGATTTGCGATATGCTTATTTCTATGTTTGTTTCTGAGGATTATTTATAGCCACCGTGTGATTAGCAATTACATGGATGGTCGCTCCTCAACAGCCTTATTCTCCGTGCTAGTTCACAGCACTACTCCGTAGTGTTCTTGGCTAGCGTGGATATAGAGGTGGGGCGTCACAATAAATTATGAGTGAATGAGCGATATGTAGCGAGGACATTTGTAAACGAAAGATTGTGATGTAATTGAATTTATATTGTAATCAAAATTGTGTATGTATAGTGAGAGCACGAATTTGTACTATTCAAAATTGTAACAAATATTTGTTTGAATAAAATATCCATTTGAATTTAAACTCTGTGTTATTTATTTATTCAGCAAATATTTATTTAATCATATGAAAAAATAAAATAGTACATTAACAGATACATTTAAATGAATATATATATATATATATTTATTATCATCAAACAAAAATCATATACTTGCATATTCAACAGACCAAATTCCAAAAGTAGGCAAATCCAACACAACAATCCTGTCTCAAATCAAGTGCTATGAATGTGATCAATACGAACATATGAAGAAGGATTGCACTAAACTCAATAATGACAAAAAGAAGAACAAGTTTGAAAATTGAAAAAGAAGAAGGCTTTCAAAGTAACATGGGATGATACAGATTCTTCATCATCTGAAAGTGATAGCGATAGTGACGGAGAACAAGTTAATGTGTGATTTATGGCACAAATTGATGAGGTATGTTCGGAACATAGCTGTGATGAGTTATTGGAACTTAGCATGGAAATAGATGATAAATTTAGACAAATTAAAAAATTGAACAAAGAATATATAGTTAAAATAAATAGAATAGAAATTGAAGTAGGAATGTTAAAAGATGAAAAAATTATCTTAGAAGAAGAACTAGAATTATCTCAAGAGAAAATTAAAAATAATTTAATAGAAAGTGAGGCAGTTGTTATTGATTTTAAAAACACTAAAATAGTGAAGGATAATTTGTTAAAAGAAAATGTTAATTTGAAAACGATATTTCAATATTGAAAATTTAAAATTTAAAATAAAAGGAAAAATTAGATAAAATTACAAATAATGTGTCAAAATTTAATAAAGGAAAACAAGATTTGGAAAATCTTATCAAAACTTCAAAACCATCAGGCAATAGAAATGGAATAGGATTTAAAAGTACCTCTAAACAAGAGGAAATGATGCTAAAAATTTTAGTTATAAAAAACTAAAAGTTTACCTTCGTCTAATATGAATATCAAAGGTATGAAAATTTGAATTCCTAAGACAAATAATAATTTAATTTGACAAAAACATATTAATAATTTCTTAGAAAATGTAGTTTATGATAAAAGTTATATTTATAAAGGTACCAAACCATCTTGGGTATGGCTACCTTTGTCGAACAATTAGGACCCTAACAAAATATATGGGTACCAATTAAAACATCTTTTATTTTGTAGGTACCCAAAATAAAAAATAAGGAGAAATGGATACTAGATAGCGGATGCACCAAGCATATGACCAGGAATTCTAAAATGTTATCAAATATAACATACATCGATGGTGGAACAGTAACCTTTGGAGATAATTCAAAGGTTATGTCGTGGGCATTGGAGAAGTCATCAACTCTGGTATATCTAACTCTCCTATTATTACAAATGTTTTATTAGTAGAAAATTTAAAATACAACCTACTAAGTGATAGTCAATTATGCGATAAAGGTTTTCGAATAAATTTTGAAAAAGATAGATGTAATATTTTAGATAATAACAAATAACTTATTTTTGAAGGTTTTAGAAACAAAAATATTTAAGTATTAAACATGAAAAAAAATAAAAATTCGAATTTGTGTTTAACCGCCAAACATAATGATCCATGGTTATGGCATAAACGATTTTGTCATATCAATTTTAACAATACTAATAAATTGGCAAAATATGAACTAGTTAGAGGTTTGCCTAGAATAAATTACAAAGTAGAAAATTTATGTGACGATTGTCAAATTGGAAAACTAAAGAAAAGCTCGTTTAAATATAAAAATAATATTTCTACAAAACAACCACTAGAATTATTACATTTAGACTTATTTGGCCCAACACAAATACGATCCATAAATCACAACAAATATGTTTTCGTAATAGTTTATTATTTTTCAAGATATACATGGACTTTGTTTTTAAAACATAATAGCGATACTTTTGGTATGTTTAAGATATTTGCTAAAATAATTAAAACACAGATGGACCTAAAAATTAAAAATATTCTACGTGGTCACCGTGGAGAATTCGAAAACTATCTATTTACTAATTTTGTAATAAAAAAGGAATAAGTCATAATTTTTCTTTTCCTCGCACACCTCAACAAAATGGTGTTGTAGAAAGAAAAAATCGAACGTTACAAGAATGCGCCCAAACATTATTAAATAATAGTGGTTTACCAAAATGCTTTTGGGCAGAAGCTATTGCTACAGCTTGTTATGTATTGAATCGAGTAACTATATGTTAGCACCAAAATTGGTCACTAACACCCTTAGAAAGATTGTGTAGAGAGACTAATGAAGAAACTAAATTAAAATAGAGAATAGAGTATAAATTTAAATGCAGAGAACAAGAACACCAAATTTATAGTGGTTCGGCGTAACTGCCTACATCCACTTTGAAGTTGATTTCCATTGATTTCCTCGATGGGTGATTACCGTTGCAATCCGTTCTTAGTTACTAGAGTATAATTGTAAAGTAAAATAAATAAGTTTGTAATAAGTATTAAAAATGGCAAAGTCTCCACGGTATTCTCTAAAATATGGCCCTTTTTCTGTGCCCCTGCCCCCCCTATTTATTGTCGAAGGTGGGTTCGACTTCCCTGGTGGGCCTGGTAGCTGAATATCTTGGTCCAAATAGTGTTAACTCTATGTGCCGAAGTAGGGAAACCGAACGGTAAGATGCCGAGCCAAGGCAATTGCGCCAAACGATGCTCTCATGCCGAACGAAGCTGGAGTGCCGAACGATCCAGGGTTGCCGAACGTACCGTGCCGATGCAGGCTGGAATGCCGAACGATCCATGCTGGACCAGATTGGAATGCCGAATGAGCCAAGGTTGCCGAACTAGACTGGAATGCCGAACGGCCTAGGATCGCCGAACGATGTCTTTGGCCGAACGTACTCGGGAGGCCGAACAATCTTTGGTCGCCGAGCGATCTTATGCCGAGCGTTCCTCTTTGTCCGAACGGTATTCAATGCCGAATGTTCCTCAATGCCGAATGCTCCTAGATGCCGAGCTCTATCCCCTGCCGATCGATGCGACTCTGAACAACCTCAACATGCCGAGTGTTCATCTGATGCCAAACGTTCTTCTATGCCGAACGTTCTTCTATGCCGAACGTTCCTGGTGCTAATTGCCTAGTTGCCTGGTCAAACTTCCAGGTAACACTTTTCCCCCAAAGTACATCATGTGATCGAACATGATGTGCTTTGAACTATGAATTGGTGTAATGTCGAGGCCAAACGATACTCAAATGCCGAACAAGATAACCAATTCCAAACATGTTTCGTGCTTTGACCGGTTTTACCGGTCAGAGTCGTTTCGACTTCCTCTCTTCTCCTATAAAACCCGGTACCCTACTTCTTCTCTTTTTCACATCTTATCGTGATTTTCCAAGAGCACGCAACTTATTTCCTTTAAGTTTCAATCATCCCTTCTGTTCCTCGAATCCAGCACGTCCTTCCTACAATTCCCAAGCTCCTATCATTCCTCTTGTTAAGAGTTTTCATATATATTCATTTAAATCACAAAATATAGTTAGACAGATGATAGTATGTAGGAGGTACGGGGATGAAGGGGACGAGATGGGTCTTGATCGTGCCCAGAGGCTGGGACTTGATTTGACCTTAGGTGATTCCAAGACGGGTGGAACGGAGAGGAGAATAGTGGATGGTAGAAGCGCTCGAAGGTGGGAGTTAGTTGGATGTGTGTGGCGTTGGAGGTGAGACCTAGTGGTATGGGTCGGCCTTGCAATGGTTCGGCATGATCTTCCTATGCCGAACGAGGTTGAAGAGGAAAAATCGAAGGGAAGTGGGGAAAAGACAGGATGTCGGCCGATATCTTGGCCGAACAGTATTTTAGCCGATCACTATTCAGGTCGAACAACAGTCGGCCGATCGATGGTCTGGCCGGACAAGATATAGGCCGAACGATAGTTCTGCCAACCGATAGTATGGCCGAATGATAGCTTGCCCGTTTGTCAATTAAGCCGAACAACCATTAGGCCGAACGATCATGCAAGCCGACCCATATTCTATCGGTCGAACATAACTTAAGCCGAACGATATTTAGCCGAACAACACATAAATGCCGAACTAAAACATGTCGAACGGTCGTAAAGCAAGAACAATGACTCTAACATTCTAGCATATCGAACCGAATTGGACTAATAACCTTCTATTTTCAGTAGCTATAAATCTGAACTTTACTTGACGTAATCGGATAACTTCCTCTAACATTCCCTGAACTTAAAAATGTAATCGCCATTTAGCGGGCTTTTGGAGATAGTCGGCGATGACGGTCTCAGAAGGCGATGATTTTTAAGCTTAGTTTTATATCAGTAACCTTGCGACTCCCGAATTTCCAATGCTTATACACGATTGATTGCACTAGCTCACACACCACACAGGTGGGAAATTTATGTTGCTAAGTCTAATGTTGATCATTTTTTGAGTATAGTTCATACAAGTGCTCTGCAAGATTCGATTCCTGTCAAGGAAAAATGTCTAAAAAATCCAGTTCCGCCACAATCTCGGACAGACCTGGGCCGTCTTCCAAACAAGGGGACATAGACACTTCCAACCCGTCGACCTCCCCCGCTCATAATTTAGCTCCTGATGCCCTGGTGTCATCTATTCTTTTAAATAATCCGGTCGATTCACAGGCTTCGAAGGTTAACGAAGTCGCCCTACGGCGAATATGTTCTATCCACGGCATCCCTTTTGCCGATGTGTTGGTTCCGTCGAGGCATGATCGTCCACACCTGCCCCAAGTCGGATACACCGCCTGCAATAAGTTTATATGCTGGGTGGGCAGCGTGCCTCCATTCAATTTATTTCTTTGGGACGTGTTGCAATACATAGACGTCGCCCCGTCGCAGCTGCACCCAAACGGTCATGCATTCATTTATGGGACCTACCTCCTTTTCATGGCTGTCTTCTCTAGGCCACCGACTCCCGGAGACATCAAATATATTTATATGATCAAGAAGCGAAGAGATAGCCCCTCCTTCGTGTTCCTCGAGCCACACCACAAGTGCCAAATTATAACCGAAGCATGGAGCAAGTTTTCCTTGTAGAAACATGAATGGTTCAATGTGCGCTGCCCTCCTGGTTTCGCGAGGAGATGGGTTGAAGGAAGTAAGTCTTCTTCTTGGAGAGATTCTCATATTTCGGTCGAGGCGATGCTTTTTCTAACTCTTGTTTCATTTTTTCCAGATATCAATCCATGTCCTGAGGGCCGCGGCTATTCTGAGGCTGTTGAGGCTATTAGAGCTCTTCCCGTTGAGAACGAGACATCCGGACCCTCATTTCAAATGAATCACTGTCAAGGTTTGGGCGGTTAGCAGAAGGTCGTCGGGTGAGCCTTCTTGAGGGCGTCTCCATCCCCAAGACTGCATACGGTAAAGGGAAGAAGTTGGCTGAACCGTCGTCACGCCACACCCTCGATGCACAGAAGGAGGAGGAGATTAAAGAGAGTGAAGCACCCGAAACACAAGGTGAGAATTCGGGTCTTACTCAGGATCCACTCGTCGAAGTGCACAATATTGAAACGTCATCTTCCCCTTCGAAGGGAAAAAACAAAGTGACATGTAAGATTAGGAAGGAGAAGGTTGGCGGAACTTCCAAAGTTACGCTAATCTCGGCAGAGAAGGAGTCTTCTTCACAGCACGTTGAGAGTTCGCTAAAGGGCCTCTCGAACCTCTCCATTTTGAAAGACCTGCTCAACTATGACTTCAATGATCCAAAGGCATTCAAGTTCCATTCGCCCATCAGAGGCGATGTTGGTATTCCAACCCAAAGTCAGGGAGGGAAAACCCCTATTATCAAGACTACTGGTTCGTCGGGGGGAAGCACTAGGACACACATGAACATTTGCACTTCAATTCTCACTTAGATTTTTGTCGTCACATCTCTCTTCGCTAATCCGTTGTTATTTGAATTTCGTGCAGGCGACATTGGGTGCTCACACAGATTCGATCGTCTTCGCGGTTCGTCCATTTTCATCAACCAGAACAGGATTCGAGTTTCGAAAAACGTCGAGATGGAGATGGCGATAAAGACTATCATTCCCGGGACTCCTCATCCCGGAGGAAAACATACTATCAGCCAAAGCACCACCAGGATAATTCGTCTCACGCGGAGCACAACAAAGACAAGCACGACCATAAGAGGTCGCAACCCAACGCTCCCCGGGACCAGTACTCTGACTCCTCTTCTACTCGACAATCCCGAGGTTCTCACCAGAGGGGCGAACTTTCAAAACCGTCACCCCTGCTCCTTCGACAAACCCGACAGTGTCAGAGAAGCTGTCCGAGCTTAAAGACAAATTTCCGATAATCTGCTTCGATGGCCTAAAATTCCTTCCGGCGATTCATCCTATTCCCGGTCATGTTAAACAGAGAGCTCTTGCCTATACGAATGACGTCTAAGTTCAACATGACGCATTTGTTCACCTAGCTGAGAAACTTTCCCAAGTCTCTGCGGAGCACCAGCATGAGATAGACCGTTTGAAGCTTGAGGCTATCCACGATAGAAATATCGTTAAGGTCCAAGACGAAGAAATCACCACTTATAAGTCTAAACTCGAGGTCGCCCATCGGAGTGCCAGGGATACTGCTGAGGCCGTTACTAGCTTGGAATCAACTCATAAGAAAGAGCTTGACGAGGTGGTTCAATGATGCGGGGCTTTGGCCTTGGAGAAGAACTCCGTTCAAAAGGAGAGGGATGCGTTCAGCACCCGGGTCAAGGAACTTGAGGAGCTCCTCCGCAGAGAGAAAGAGGAGAAAACGGATGCCCAAGAAGAGTCACAGTGATACTGTGACGAGATTGTCGCCACCCTACTTTTAAAAGAACAACTCGAGGGCGAGCTTTCAAGGGTTGAGATGTTAAAGAGCGAGGCCCGTGAAGAGGGCAAGAAGATGGCGTTGACGGACATCGATTCCCGTCTTGAGGCAGCCAGGGAAGAAGGTAGAGAAGAGATCAAAACCACATTCGACCCACTCATCGCCGAATTCAACGCCCGCGTGCTCATGCACCATGACTTAACTTTTTTGGACGACAGCTATCTTGAATCATTAGTCGAGGCGTGGGAAACCTTAATTCAGATCAGGAAGGCTGAGCAGGTGTCGAGGAGGTTGACGAGGGGGATTTGATAAAAGAATTTCTGAAGGGAAATGAGCCTCGGACCCATCGGTGGCCAAGGCCCTTTACTGCAAAGGCTCCCCCTCGAGGAAAGGGAAAGAAGTTGTCGCCAGTCCATCCGGGGCTGAGTCTCCTATTCATGTGCCTTCCCAGCCAGCCGGTCGGTCGATACTCGATCCCTTTGAACAACATATTGGCTATGTTTCGGAAGCCCCCGGCCCGGGCATTCATGTTTTGTCTCCTATCCCGGAGGGCGAAACACCTTTGACGGCAGAGAGTTTGCCAGGGCCTGGTAGATAACCTTTCACTTTGAGATTTTGAAAGTCGTCATTGTTTGTATAGTACTATTGCATTCTAATGCTCATCTTTTCTGATTTTGTGTAGGTGTTCTGATCCCAATCCCACTCCGAGGAGCGATGTCGCCAAGGAGGTGGAAGAGACTGGTGGGGCTGCTCATGCTGGTGATGTTCCTTGGCCAGATGCTCAAGTGATCCGGGCGCTTTATGAAGGCAAGTCTGATTCCTCCTCTGGGAGTTATGAAGTAGAAGTCACAGGGGCCTCTGAGCGTACATCTGAATTGAGCATGAAGGAGTGGCTCAAGAAAGAGAAAAGGGATACAGTCAAGGTCAAGGTTGAGCCGCGTGAAGTGGACCTGGATGATCCCTTGAACAAGCCCTTGAAGGTCATCCTTCCTGGCAGATGTTCCCCCTACTTCTTCAGTTGTTACTCCTCCATCGAGGAAGGCTTCCAAGGGTAAGCGCTCTAGGGAAGAGTCGTCCGGGAAGAAGTTGAAGAAGCCCAAGAAATGACTACTGTCCTCATTCAACTAGAGTCAATCTAAGTCGTGTAATAATTTTTTGTAATTTTTGTAGATAGACTGTTGGCTCCGAATTTTGGAGTGCCTGTAGCAAAAAACTTTTCCTGAATAGAGTTTAGTCTCCTTTTCTGTCTTTTCAAAAGATTCTTATTATTCAGTTTTCTTTGTGATTGTGATTCGAGTCCATGTTGTTACGCATAACATGGACTTCTTGGTTTGTCTTCACACGGCCCGTTGATTCCCTAAGAGTTATTCGTTTTCCTCCCATGCTTCAAGTACTTAGAACTTTTTTAATCTGTACAATGGGAACTTAGCATATTCCAGTCCGCATTCTGGGGACTTGGAGAATTTTTACCGTTTATACTCGAGTCCACGCTCCGGGGACTTCGAGCACCACAGTCCATACTACGGGAAATTGGAGATTTTGAGTCATTTATACTCGATTCCGTGCTCCGAGGACTTCGAGTACTCCAGTCCGCACTTCGGGGACTTGGAGATTCTGAGTCGTTTATACTCGAGTCCGCGCTCCGGGGACATAGAGTACTTCAGTCCGCACTTTGGGGACTTGGAGATTTTTCGTCGTTTATACTCGAGTCCGCGCTCCGAGGACTTAGAGTACTCTAGTCCGCACTCCGGGGACTTGCAGATTTTTATTTGTTTATACTCGAGTCCGCGCTCCAGGGACATAGAGTACTCCAGTCCGCACACCGAAGACTTGGAGATTTTTAGTCGTTTATACTCGAGTCCACGCTTCGGGGACTTAGTACTCCAGTCCGCACTCCGGGGAATTGGAGATTTTAAGTCGTTTATACTCAAGTCCGCGCTCCGGGGACTTAGAGTACTTCATTCCGCGCTCCGGGGACTTCGAGATTTTAAGTCGTTTATACTCGAGTCCGCGCTCTGGGGACTTAGAGTACTCCATTCCGCACTCCGGGGACTTGGAGATTTTAAGTCGTTTATACTCAAGTCCGCGCTCTGGGGACTTAGTGTACTCCAGTCTGCACTACGGGGACGTGGAGATTTTAAGTCGTTTATACTTGAGTCTGCGCTCCGGGGACTTAGAGTAATCCAGTCCGCACTACGGGGACGCGGAGATTTTAAGTCGTTTAAACTCGAGTCCGCGCTCCGGGGACTTAGAGTACTCCAGTCCGCACTCCGGGGACTTGGAGATTTTAAGTCGTTTAAACTCGAGTCCGCGCTCCGGGGACTTAGAGTACTCCAGTCCGCACTCCGGGGACTTGGAGATTTTAAGTCATTTATACTCGAGTCCGTGCTCCGGGGACTTAGAGTACTCCAGTCCGCACTCCGGGGACTTAGAGATTTTAAGTCGTTGATACTCGTGCTCGTGCTCCGGGGACTTAGAGTACTCCAGTCCGCACTCTAGGGACTTGGAGATTTTTATTCATTTATACTCCAGTCCGCACTCCGGGAACATAGAGTACTCCAGTCTGCATTCCGGGGACATGGAGATTTTTTAACTCGTTTATACTCGAGTCCACACTCTGAGAACTTAGAGTACTCCTGTTTGTACTCTAGGGACTTGGAGAATTTAAATCGTTTATACTCGAGTCTGCACTCCGAGGACATAGAGTACTCTAGTCCGCATTCCGGGGATTTGAAGATTTTAAGTCGTTTATACTCGAGTCCGCGCTCCAGGGACTTAGAGTACTCCAGTCCGCACTCCGGGGACTTGGAGATTTTAAGTTGTTTATAATCGAGTCCGTGCTCCGGGGACTTAGAGTACTCCAGTCCGCATTCCGGGGACTTGGAGATTTTAAGTCGTTTATACCCGAGTCCACGCTCCGGGGAGTTAGAGTACTCCAGTCCGCAATCCAGAGACTTGGGGATTTTTATTCATTTATACTCGAGTCCGCGTTCCGGGGACATAGAGTACTCCAGTCCGCACTATAGGGACTTGGAGATTTTTTTGTGTCCGTGCGCGTTCATACATTAGCTGGGATAACATAATTTTATTTTCCCGTCACAGGATCATCATCTTTAGAGACATTAGTAATTCATGGGAAAGATGGCTTCAAGCCTTTGTTAATGAGAGCAAACTAAATTGCTTTATTACATGCCAAGAATTAGAAATAAAAGCATACTGGAAATAAGTGCGACTAATACATGAAAGAAATAGACTAAGTATAATAACGCTGCAAGTGCTCGTTGTTCCATGCTGGAGGGAGTGTTGCACCATCGACGGTCGCTAGCTTGAAAGTTCCTTCTCCAAGCTTCCGTTCAATGACGTATGGACCTTCCCATGCGGGATTCATATGAGACAGGATCAAGAAAACTCGTTTCAACACGAGGTCTCCCACACTAAACATTCTTGGCCTGACCTACTTGTTATAATATTTAGCGACTCTATGTCTGTATTCGGCCGCTCTCAAATTGGCTTCTTCACGTTTTTCATCAATGAAGTCCAATGATTCTAATAAAAGATTCTGGTTCGACCCGGGGTCGTAATAAGTTACCCGTTGCGATGGGACCTCAAATTCCACGGGTATGACAGCCTCCATGCCATACGCCAACGCGAATGGAGTGTGGCCAGTTGCGGTTTAATGGGTGGTCCTGTAGGCCCAAAGTGCTGTTGGAAGCTCATCCACGCAGCTGCCTCTAGCCTTTTTCAAATGTTTTTTCAATTTGGACTTGATTATCTTGTTTACGGCTTCCACTTGTCCATTGGCCTTCGGGTGAGCAACCGCTGCAAACTTCTTTTCAATGCCATATTTTTGATAAAATTCTTTGAACTCCTTGCTTTCGAATTGAGTCCTATTGTCTGTAATGATGGTCCGTGGAAGGCCGAAGCGGCATATGATATTTCATACGACGAAATTAACAACCTTCTTGCTAGTTATCGTGGCCAGAGGCTCTGCTTCTGCCCATTTGGTGAAGTAGTCGACCGCAACTATTGCATATTTCGCTCCACCTTTAGCTGTGGGTAAAGAACCAACTAACTCAATTCCCCACATTGCTATGGCCAGGGACTTACCATTTGCGTGAGCTCCGTCGACGGAGCTCTCGGGATTTTTGCATATATTTGGCATTTATCACATCTTCTCACATAGTCTACAGCATCCCGATTCACAGCTTGCCAGTAGTATCCATAGCGGAGGATCTTCTTTGCTAATGTCTGCTCCCCAGTATGGTCGCCGCACTCTCATTCATGGACTTCCTCCAGGACTCGTTTTACCTCATCATGGGCAATGCATCGGAGTAGTAGGGTCGAGAATCCCCTTCGATACATTATTGCATCCTGTATTACATAACGTGAGGCTTTACAAAGGACTTGGCGTCTTTCGCTCCTCTTCTCAGGCAAATCCCTTGTAGCAGGTACTGCTTGATTGGCGTCAGCCACGATTCCTCCTCAAGTTTGATTTCTAACATGAAATCTATCTCTGTTACGTCTATACTTGGAGCATATAGGGCCTCAACGGGGAACAATCCCATTTGCTGAGCATCACCGGTGCTTGCAAATTTTGCCAACGAATCGGCTTCTCTATTTTGTTCGCATGGGACATGCAAGATGTCGTAGTATTCCAGATTCGCCAGCAGCTCTTGAACCCGAGCAAGGTAACGAGTAAGTCTATGTCCCTTCGCTTGATAGTCTCCCCGCACCTGATATACTACCAGCTGCGAGTCACTGAAGATTTCGATTGACTTCACTCCCAGTTCGATAACAAGTCTCAAGCCAGCAATCAATGCTTCATATTCGGATTCGTTATTTGTTGCTGCAAACTCCAGCTTCAAAGCTTAGCAGATCGATTGGTCTTCAGGAGTTACGAGGAATATACCTGCCCCCGAGCATCGGTCGTTAGATGCCCCATCGGTGTACATCTTCTATCGAAGTGGAGGTATGATTCGGTGACTCTCGGTTCATCTAGCATAGTGAATTCAACAATGAAGTCATCTAGTGATTGTCCTTGTATGGCCCTCCATGGCAAATAGGTAATATCGAAATGACTTAACTAAATATTTCATTTCAGCATCCTCCCGGAAGTTTCCGGTCATTGGAGTACCTATCGCAAGGGTTGGTCAGTGTAGACACCGATTGAGTGTTCCTGAAAGTTGGGGCGAAGCTTGCGTGATGCGATCACCAAGCAATAGGCTAGTTTTTCAATCTTTGGATAATTTCTTTCCGCTCCTGTCAAGCGTTTACTAACATAGTAAACCGGCTTTTAGATCCAGTCTTCCTCGCGGACCAAGGCCATACTGATAGCGTGCATTTCAGTTTTGAAATTAAAGGAATTTTTAAAATTGAATTTGTTTTAAAATAACATGGAAGGTTAAAGTGAATTTATTTTATATTCTTTTAAACTTATTCTATAAAATGGTTATTTCTTTAACATGTGAGATAAAAAGATTTTAAATTGTTTTTAAAACCTTGTTTAAATAAATTTGTATTCATTTTAAAATCTTAAAATTTTAAAATGAAATTTAAAGTGAAATTTAAAGTAAATTTGAAACAAAGTGTTTTTAAAATACTTTAAATAACTAAGAAATGTTTTCTTAAATTAAGTTAGAATTTAAGAATTTGGATTCATTTAAATTACTAAGTAAATTTAGATGGGAAATTAATTATTTAATTAATTAATGATAGGATGATTAATTAAGTAATTATGAATTTTTAAATTAATTAATTAAAGTTTAATATTAATTAATTAAGGTTAATTAATTTGTAATTAAGGGTTATTAATTAAATTTTAATTAATGATTAGAGACTAATTAATCGAGTAATTAATGATTAATTAAGTTATAGTTAACACTTAATTAATTTAATAATCAGTAATTAATTAATTGGTAATTATATATTAATTAATTTGTAATTAATGATGGTTAATCTGAGTTAATTTCTTAATAATGTAATTAAAGAATAGTTAATGAAGGTTATTAACTAAAATTATTTAACAATCAATTAATGTGATTAATTTTTGATAATTAATTAGATTAATTAATTAATAATAATCATTTGTGTAATTGTTTATGTTTAATTACTTAATAGAAGTAATTAATGAGTTAACTACTTAATGTAATTAATTGTGTTAATGTGATTAGTTTAGATTAATTAGTTAAGTTTAATTAATTTAAACATTTGATGGTTCGATATAATGGGTTTGTAATTACTTAGGGAAGTAATTAATTGATAATTACTGGATGTAATTAAAGATGTTTATTTATGGAAGTAATTTAGATTAAATTACTTTGAAATTAATCAAGGGATTAACTAGAGAATAAATTAAGGATTAATTTATTCAATGAAGTAATTAAGGGAAGTTAATTACTAGATGTTATTAATGAAGGGTGATTAATGTATGTGTGATATAATTGAAGATTAATTACTTAATGTAATTAATTTAAATAGAGAGATTAATTAAAAATGTAATTAGAAATCATTAATAAGATTAATGATGAATTGATTAATTAAGGAATAATTAATAAATGAAGTAATTAATTGATAAAGGATTAGTGTAATTAACTTTAGTTAATTGATTAAGTAATTAAAAGTTAATTACTGCAAAGTGTTAAGTACAATTAACTTGTGTAATTAATTTAAAAGTTAATTACTTATTGTAATTATGGAATTGTTAATCAGTAATGATTAATTGAAATGACAAATGAGATGGCGATTAATTAATTGATTTGCAATCAATTAATGATTAAGTTAAGAAGGATTATAATGATGAAGTAATTAATTTAATTCATTTTAAATTAATTAGAGATGAAGCAATCAATTTAATTCACTTTAAATTAATTATAGTGGTGTGATCATTAGATCATTGCTTATGTATGATTGATATTAGTTGCCTTGAATGGTTTGTGATTTCAGCCATGAGATGAGTAATGTTATATGATATGGATGCATTGGTTGCATTTTGATGATGATATGGATTATTTATTTATAATGTTGATAAGGATTATCTGTTGATGATGATAATGTTTATTATGTATTGTGATGTGAATTATCTATCTGTGTGTATATAGATAATGAATTGAATTGTTTAAAACTCTTAAAAAAACTTGGCCTTAAAAGACACGTTTTGGATTCGGTGAGATCGGGATCGGGTTTCAATATTTGGATATCCGAAAACCACATCGATCCAAATTAACGATAGGTCGTGCATCTCAAGTGAAGATGAAGATTCAGAGTGCGAGGGTTATCGTCGTTAACTCTGAGGGTGATTCCAAAATGATTTTAACGAGATAATGCCTTCGATTTCGTTCGAACCCGGAACGAACTTGTATGGATTGAATGCTTTCAGATCATCATCAGGTGGACGATGAGCATTCTAAGTGATGTGTCCTATAAAGGTAATCGTAGCCTCAAGCCTCATCAACGGGAATGGCTAAAACAGGGGAGGTGCAGCAAGGAAAAGTGGGTCATGCCCAAGTGGACGAGATTTACCCCTGTCTAGATGTCCCTTTTATTTCTGCTATGTGGTGTGGTTGCTGATCACAATTGCAGGGTGGTCTTGTTCGGGACTGTTCAGTAAGGAATGGTTCCGGCTTTGTGTTACAGGGGATTGGGAGTGATCCTCGGTACAGTGATCTAGGCCACATACTGTGACGGGCGGTACCCCGGTAGCCCTATCATTGTATGGAATCCAAAATCCAATATGTGCCCTCGGTTTTGATTGTATTACCAACTTTTGTGGCTAGTAACTGGAATTTAATAATGTAACAATTTCGGCTATTTCATATTTACTTGAAAACCCTAGACACTATTATAATGTCACTGGATTTCCTATCAAATGTTTTGGTTAGCGTAAGGTAAAAAAATTTCCATGTTTATTTATGGGAAGTCTTACGTGATACCTTTCTTTTCAAAGGTTTTTCAAAGTTAAGCAACTTTAACCTGTTACTCACACCAGACCCATGTCTGACCTGGAGTTTATTTCTGTTTTTCTTAAACTCTGGGTACTCAAATTTTTACGAGTAGCCAAGGGATTCAGGTTAGCTTTAATGAATTATGGAGGAGCAATGGAGCAGGAGGCTTCTACAGGTAGATATATAATATTGTTTTCCACTGTGTTGGTATCTCTGAGTGTTTTCTGTATTGTATTGAGTTGTAATAACTAGATAGGTGTTTATAACTGTCTAGTATGTGTTGTATTGTCTGTATAACCCTGACAATTGTTGTATACTATGTAATACTTATGTTATTAATATAATTTACTCATTCCGCTGTTGAGATTCTGTTGTTGTTTCTTCTTATTCTTCTTTCTTTTCTCTTTTCTATCCCTTTTCTTTCTTCAAGATGATGCGACTTTCTGGGAGATGAAAGTCGGGTCTTCACAGTTGGTATCAGAGCGCTAGGTTGAGCGAATACCCAGACTCTGGAGTGGTGTCTATCTTGAGAGAACGTATTTGTATTTTTAATATATATATATATATATATAATTATTTCTACATATCTATTTGGGTTACCTGTTCGGGTTTTTCCAATATAAGTTATAAAGGTAGATAAGGTAGTGGTGTGTGTAACACAACTACCGATGGTTGGAGTTTGAGTGGTGAGGTTGGAAGTGTATCTGTCGAGACTGTAGACCTAATGCCGTCTCGAGTGAGTTTTGCTTGGAGTAAGGGTTTCATCGATCTCTGAAGGAAACCTGCTAATGTTCGGAGTCATCTTTGTAGTGCAGAGTTGGATGAGTTGAGTTTGGATCTGTCGGTTGGGCAGAAGCAAGCGAGTGATGGTATCTTAATACCTCAGGAAGTAGTAGCTGCATGATGAGACGCAGTGACTATGGATATTTCCGAAGATGTTTCTTTGGAATAAGAGTAAGGAAGTGAGTCTACTTGGTGTTGTGGCTGAGTCCAGCAGGAAGTTTCCGTTTGCTTTGAGGTCCGAGTTTCTCGAAGAGCTTTGGATTAGGAAGTCTCTGGCATTGGTGTTAGCAGTGCAGCTCGGAGTGCCTAGTGTTGGCAGGAAGTCTTCTGGCTGGGTAGTTTTTCTGAGGTGGAGTTCAGAAGCAGCAGAGTGGACTCGTTCCTTCGATGGGTTGGCTAGGCCAGCATAAGCTGTTCTGATTGGTAGAGAGAGCAGTTTCTTTGGATATTAGGATGGGTTGATTGCAAAAGTGACTTACGATGATTGAGTGTTCTCTTGAGTTATTGGAGATTGTCCGGATGTCTTCAGGAAAGTCAAAGGTTTGTCCGCATCTGGAGATCGAGTTTTCTTATCGGCTAGTATTCCAGGATTTCCGGTGGTTCAGCCTAGTGGAAGGATGATTCTTAGAGATAGATTTGGTGAAGCAACTCGGGTTTCGGAGGAACTTTTGAGTTTTCTTACGGATCCGTTGAACCATATTTCTAGGATTTGTTGTCTAGTTTGTGCTCGTGCTCTTCATCAGCGTTTTCTTCTACTTCGGATCAGAGTTGTGCAGCGGAAGCAGTTTTAGAGTGCATCTGTTTTCTTTCCCGGATAAGGAGAAGTTTTTTCGTCTTCTGTTGTTGTGGAGTAGAGTTTGTGTTCTTGGTTTTGGATTGATCTTGAGAAGATCATTGGATTGGATTGGTCCAGTTTGTTTCTAGAAGAATCAGCCAGGGTTGAGCTGATCAGGAAGGATGTTGGTAGTTCAGGATCGTCCGAAGAATTTTTATGGATAAGAGACGGACGAATTTGGATTCCGGAGTTGGCGATTTGGTTTTGGTTAAGTTTTTATCTGATTCAAGGAGATATAAGTTTTGGTAAGTCTGTGAAGCTAGCTCCGAGGTGTTTTAGGCTTCTTCTTTGTTCTGGTAAGATAAGTGTTGGGTTTTCAAGAGTTGAATTGCCAGTTTGGATAACTGGGATTCAGTGTGTTTCACGTATCTCTGAGGGAGTACGTGTATAATCTATTTCTGGTTGTAGAACCAGCAGTTAAGGAGGTTTGGTTGTTGAGTCAGACTCATCTGTAGTCTGATATCCTATTTAGTTTTGTAGATCTAGATAGGCTAGAGCTCTGTAGCTTAGTAGTTTTGGCTGTTTGAATTCTTTAGAGCGAGTAACCCGATATTTACACAGGAAACTCGTGGAAGTTCTATTCAGAATTTTTTTCCGAATAGTTAGATTTGTTCTGATTATGTGAATTAGTTGCTATAGTTGTTAACATATGATTATTATATGTTGTGTTTTAAAATTTAGTCTTTAATAAGATTATTAAATTACCTTTGTTTTAAATTTCAGGGACGAAATTCTTTTAAGGTGGGAGGATTGTGATATCCTGGAATTTTTGGAAATATAAATTTAATAATCTATGTTTAAAATTAAATTAATTTGATAATTTATTGTAAATAACTTTGAATTGATTTAATAATCTTCTTTTATTAAATATTTAATTAGTGAATTTATCTTTTAATAAGTTAATAAATTGTTATCTATTTATAATGTGTGTGTGTGTGTGTATTAAATAGATAAGTTTGGTTTTTAAATTTAATTAGTATAGCATATTTTCTAATTATAATATTTTGGTAATTGGGAAATTATGATTTATTTTTGTTTTAAGGTTTTCAAAATTGTTTTATAAAAAACTAAATGATTTTAAATACATAAGACAAATGTTTTATTTGTTTAAATATATTTTAACTTAAGTTTGAATATTAATTTAGGTTAAAATAAAGTGATAAAAATGTTTGTTTATTTTCTTTTTAAAATATTGATTAATAAATGTGAATTAAATATGAAGTTTAAAATACAAATTAATAAATGAAACATTTACTCATATAAATAACAAGTAATTCACAATCTCCTTTATAAATTTATTTAAAATGATTAAAAATATTATTTTCAAACGATTGATTTGTATATTGTTTTTATTTATAATTATACTTGATTTATTCTTTAACTATTATTTATATATATATATATATATATATCTAAGTATTTGTTAACTAATTAATTAAGTTTAAAACTTTTATTAACACTATAATTATAAATACAAATTTTTTTAAAGGACATGTGTAAGTATATAAAAGCATAATATAACATGTGTTAAGAGATTAAACGAGGTAATTTGCAAGTGTTAAACTTAAGACATGTGTCAAATTTTAATTTTAATTTTCTTTAATTTTTAATTTAACATAAATATAGTTATATAAACTCATGCCATCTTCCATTTCTTTTTCTTTCCTCATTTTAATTGCTAAACTAAGAGAAATTTTCAATTGAGAAAAACATTCCACTTTAAACCATCTTCAAATCAAATTCCTGATCTGTTTTCAAAAATCTGCAAAACCATTTTCATCTCTTCAAAAATACAAATCACTCTTCATAATCATTCCCTGTTCTAATTCAAACTGCATTCTTCAAATCCCCGATCCACTTACAAAGGCCTGCATTCATTTTTCAAAAACCTGAAATGGTTTTCTGCATTTTTTTCGGGAAGCACATGCAAAATCAAATGCATAGCAACCTGCATTCAATTCATTCAAAACTTGGAAAATTTGCCCCTGCATGCAACAATTAAAGCAAGTTGTAAACATATTCAACTCAAGTTTCAAAGATCAAAGCACTAAAGTTTCAAAGCTTTCAAACAAGTTCGCAAAAGATTTCAAAAGGGTTTTTTTTCAAATCTGTGCTCTGCTCTGCATGTTTAAAATCAGGTGAGTAGCTCCATTTTTATTTTAAGTAGGTAGAAGTTCGAGTTGCATGCTTGTTTATCTGAGATGAAGTTTATATTGTGTTTGTATATCTTTGAAAAATTCCTATGTATGTATGAATGAATAAATGATTTTGCTGTTGATATTGCTTTTGCCTGTTCTTAGTTAAAGTAAGATTCTAAACAAAAGAATCCAATATCTTTTGATTTGGTTGCTGTTAAAATGTAGGATTTAAACAAGACATATATGTTGACTTTAAAGATTAAGATTTAAGATTTTATTCAAGTTAAAATTAAATTGGAATTTACTGGAAACATAAATAACAGAGCAATAAATTGTATAAGTGGAAAATTAAAATATTACAATTTAATGTTTTAGGATTATGAATCGAAACATCATGCAAAATCATGAATTTTGAACCAAAATTTACAATCTAAAATGCTAGAATCAAAGAGCAGTTTTATTTTGACAGTAAATTGTATTTTTGGCATCTTTGTTGCCACAATTGGTTTGAGGTGCCGAGATTGTTTCTGAAGGAGGTTGTGTTATCAAGGGCGTTGACAATTTTTTTTGGATTGGGTTGCATTTCATCTTTGAGGGTGTGATTGAGATTTGCAGTTTGGAACCCTAGTTTATATGGGTTAAAGTTTTTGCTTTGGTTCAACTTCCTCAGTTGATCGACTTCAACTATATTTTAGGTAATGGTGGCTAGGGCATGGACGAAGCTATGGCCGGAGCCACTTGAGTTCGGGTGATCGGTAGTGGGAGGATGAGGGACGTTGACAGGTTTGGAATGAAGTTACTGTTTTGTTCCAGGTTTGGGAATTTTGGGTCGCGATTTTGTATTCGGGCAAGTGATGATTGGGACGTTGTTTGGATGGTCGGAATTGATGAGTGTCGACTGTGGGGAGGTCGCGACGCTGATCAAGGTTGGCCGGAGGCACCGTGCATGTGCACGGTGCACTATTTTCTGATGGGCTGTGTTGATTGGGTATTGGGGGTGGTTATAGGATTTTGGTTGCCTCGCGTTGGTCTCGGGGATTTGAGTTTTCTTCTTGAAGCAGTTAAGTTTTGTCTCGAAGTAAATTTAATTTTGCTCGGGTATACCACATTATTTCAGGTTTTAGTATAAAAACAGAGACCTGATCTTTTTTTATATTTTTACAGAAAAGTATAAAATGCAAATTGAAATTTAAACTAAGTTTTTTTTGAAATCTGAAATTGTATATGAGTTCAAATTAGTTTGAATCTGAGATTTGAAATAATTTAGGTTTGGAAATTTAAATCTAGTTTTAAAAAACTTTTAAGTTTGTTTAGTTTTGAATTTAAAACTGGAGTTTAATTTGTAAAATCGAAATTTAAAATAAGTTTAAATCCAGTTTTAAAAATCTGGAATTTGGTTTGAAATTTCAATTTTAAAATAAAATAAGTTTTTAAATTTAATATGTTTTAACTATTTTAGAAATGGTTAAATAATTTGAATTTTAAAATGAAGATTTATAATGTAGTTAAGTTTCTAAAGATTTAAGTTTAAATCTGGAATGAAGATTAAAACTGCATTTAAGTTTTGAAATTAAAGGAATTTTTAAAATTGAATTTGTTTTAAAATAACTTGGAAGGTTAAAGTGAATTTGTTTTATATTCTTTTAAACTTATTCTATAAAATGGTTATTTCTTTAACATGTGAGATAAAAAGATTTTAAATTGTTTTTAAAACCTTGTTTAAATAAATTTGTATTCATTTTAAAATCTTAAAATTTTAAAATGAAATTTAAAGTGAAATTTAAAGTAAATTTGAAACAAAGTGTTTTTAAAATACTTTAAATAACTAAGAAATGTTTTCTTAAATTAAGTTAGAACTTAAGAATTTCGATACATTAAAATTATTAAGTTAATTTAGATGGGTAATTAATTATTTAATTAATTAATGATAGGATGATTAATTAAGTAATTAAGAATTTTTAAATTAATTAATTAAGGTTTAATATTAATTAATTAAGGTTAATTAATTTGTAATTAAGGGTTATTAACTAAACTTTAATTAATGATTAAAGACTAATTAATCGAGTAGTTAATGATTATTTAAGTTATAATTAACACTTAATTAATTTAATAATTAGTAATTAATTAATTGGTAATTAAATATTAATTATTTGTAATTAATGATGGTTTATTTGAGTTAATTTCTTAATAATGTAATTAAAGAATAGTTAATAAAGGTCATTAACAAAGATTATTTAATGATTAATTAATGTGATTAATTTTTGATAATTAATTGGATTAATTAATTAATAATAATCATTTGTGAAATTGTTTATGTTTAGTTACTTAATAGAAGTAATTAATGAGTTAATTACTTAATGTAATTAATTGTGTTAATGTGATTAGTTTAGATTAGTTAATTAAGTTTAATTAATTTAAACATTTGATGATTTGATAATTAATTGCTTTATGTAATTAATGGGTTTGTAATTACTTAGGGAAGTAATTAATTGATAATTACTGGATGTATTTAAAGATGTTTATTTATGGAAGTAATTTAGATTAAATTACTTTGAAATTAATCAAGGGATTAATTAGAGAATAAATTAAGGATTAATTTATTCAATGAAGTAATTAAGGAAAGTTAATTACTAGATGTTATTAATCAAGGGTGATTAATATATGTGTGATATAATTAAAGATTAATTACTTAATGTCATTAATTTAAATAGAGAGATTAATTAGAAATGTAATCAGAAATCATTAATAAAATTAATGATGAATTGATTAATTAAGGAATAATTAATAAATGAAGTAATTAATTAATAAAGGATTAATGTAATTAACTTTTGTTAGTTGATTAAGTAATTAAAAGTTAATTATAGCAAAGTGTTAAGTTAATTAACTTGTGTAATTAATTTAAAAGCTAATTACTTATTGCAATTAGGGAATTGTTAATTAGTAATGATTAACTGAAATGACAAATGAGATGGTGATTAATAAATTGATTTGCAATCAATTAATGATTAAGTTAAGAAGGATTATAATGATGAAGTAATTAATTTAATTCATTTTAAATTAATTAGAGATGAAGTATTTAATTTAATTCACTTTGAATTAATTATAATGGTGTGATCATTAGATCAGTACTTATGTATGATTGATATTAGTTGCCTTGAATGGTTTGTGATTTCAGCCATGAGATGAGTAATGTTATATGATATAGATGCATTATGATGATGATATGGATTATCTGTTTATAATGTTGATATGGATTATCTGTTGATGATGATAATGTTGATTATCTACTGTGACGTGAACTATCTATCTGTGTGTATATAGGTAATGAATTGAATTGTTTTAAACTCTTAAAACAACTTGGCCTTAAAAGACACGTTTTGGATTTGGTGAGACCGGGATCGGGTTTTCATATTTGGATATCCGAAAACCACATCGATCCAAATTAACGATAGGTCGTGGATCTCAAGTGAGGATGAAAATTCAGAGTGCATGGGTTATTGTCGTTAACTCTGAGGGTGATTCCAAAATGAGTGTAACGAGATAATACCTTCGGTTTCGTTCGAACCCGGAACGAACTTGTATGGATTGAATGCTTTCAGAACATCGTCGGGTGAACGATGAGCATTCTAAGTGATGTGTCCTATAAGGGTAATCGTAGCATCAAGCCTCATCAACCGAGAATGGCTAAAACAGGGAAGGTGGAGCAAGGCTAAGTGGGTCATGCCCAAGTTGGACGAGATTTACCCCTGTCTAGATGTCCCTTTTATTTCGGCTATGTGGTGCGGTTGCTGATCACAACTGCGGGGTAGTCTTGTTCAGGATTGTTCAGTAAGGAATGTTTCCGACTTTGTGTTGTAAGGGATTGGGAGGATCCTTTGTACAGTGATCTAGGCCACGTACTGTGACGGGCGGTACCTCGGTAGCTCTGCCATTATATGGAATCCAAAATCCAATAAGTGCCCTTGGTTTTGATTGTATTACCCACTTTTGTGGCTAGTAGCTCGAATTTAATAATGTAACAATTTCGGCTATTTCATATTTACTTGAAAACCCAAGACACTATTATAATATCACTGGATTTCCTATCAAATGTTTTGGTTAGCGTAAGGTAAAAACTTTTCCATGTTTATGTGTGGTAAGTCTTACGTGATACCTTTCTTTTCAAAGGTTTTTCTAATTTAAGCAACTTTAACCTGTTACTCACACCAGACCCATGTCTGACCCGGAGTTTATTTCTGTTTTTCTTAAACTCTTGGGTACTCAAATTTTTACGAGTAGCCAAGGGATTCAGGTTAGCTTTGACGAATTATGGAGGAGAAATTGAGCAGGCGGTTTCTGCGTGTAGATATATAATATAGTTTTCCGCTATGTTGGTATCTCTGAGTGTTTTCTGTATTGTATTGAGTTGTAATAACTAGATAGGCGTTTGTAACTGTCTAGTATGTGTTTTATTGCCCGTGTAACCCTGATAATTGTTGTATACTATGTAATACTTATGTTATTAATATAACTTACTCGTTCCGCTGTTGAGATTCTGTAGTTGTTTCTTCTTTCTCTTCTTTATTTTCTCTTTTCTATCCCTTTTCTTTCTTCAAGATGATGCGCCTTTCTGGGAGATTAAAGTCGGGCCGTCACATTAGAAGATACTTAAATTCATTTAAAAAAAATGGAATATTACTAATTTCATTTAAAAGTCCTAACGGTTATGCATAGTTAGTAGATATTAAATTCCTGGAATAAATATACCATAAATAGACACAACCGTATGGTTTTATACGACGACATCATTCCCATCGTTCTAAAAGTGGAATATGCGCCTAATAGAGTATTTATGATTTTGGTTCGATTTTTATAGAAATTTAATATTTATGTTCGATTGAGTTTTAATGTTGTATTAATATCTATCACTTTATCTCCATTTTTTCTAACACTATTACTCTTTTGCTGATAACAAAAGGGGGAGAGAAAAGTAAAGATTTTGATAAATAAAGGTCAAATATTTTCTATTTGCATCTAGGCTTATTTGCATATTTTTATTTACATGCATATATGAAGGCGGAGCTTTATGTAGAGATAGAGCATTTAAATAGGGGAGCAAATGGAGTCTATCAATGATCAAATACATTTAATATATTCAAAATCCTAAATATATGTTTGTTATCATCAAAAGGGGGAGATTGTTGAATATGAAAGAATATGATTTTTGTTTGATGATAATAAACATATATATGTTCATTTAAATGTGTTTTTTAATGTACTATTTTATTTTTTCACATGATTAAATAAATATTTGCTGAATAAAATAAATAACATAGAGTTTAAATTCAAACGGATATTTTATTCAAACAAATATTTGTTACAATTTTGAATAGTACAAATTCGAGCTCTCACTATACATACACAATTTTGATTACAATATAAATTCAATTGCATCACAATCTTTCATTTACAAATATCCTCACTACATATCGCCCATTCGCTTATAATTTATCTTCAACTTCATTCCAAATTGAATCCACCGTCTGAGCAATTTGGAAAAATAAATTTTGACGCAGTAAAATTGAAAATAAAATATTTTTGCAGTATAAAATAAAATATTTTTGCAGTATAAAATAAAATGTGATTTTGGAAATCATATTTGCCTCATTTATTTGGGTTATTCATCATTATTTAATTCGAATTCATCATACACGAATAGCTTATGACATGCACAGTATATCACTATACATGCCATAAGGCCGTGCATATCGATATATACACTTGATAAAATTACAGGGAAAGGTGAGGATGAAGTCAAACCCAAATTAAAAGTCGGGCTTAACTCAAGTGCAATATAAATAAAGTCACGATATCAGTACAATGTCAAACCTAAGCTACAAGCTAGATTCAACTTAGGTAAAACTCCAAAAATCAGAATGAAAAGTGATGTGCACAAGAAAACAATCTAGCTAGTCAGATATGGAACTAGAGCTATAGTTTCAAGTCCACGAAAACATCAACCAATATCAAACTGCAACAAGCCTCAACATTGAAGACAGAGAAACTAGAATGCAAGCAGTATCACTGCAACTTGAGCCAGACTTCGAATTATACAATGATATGAAGATAACCAGTGCACAACAGCCATCATACAACAACATATACAATGGACAAAATTTTCTGGAGTGAATCAGATTCAAGTAAGAATGAATACAAACTCGAGACTACAATTACATTGGAGCATATAGATGAATCAGATCAACATCAATGGACAGTGCAATGAAGACTTGAACAATACTCGAGTGCTACCAGAACTCAATGAACCAACGCAAGCATACACACACACATACATATGCATGTTTATACATGATGAAGGTTACAGATTCAATTACGAATGCATAGTGCAAACTACAACAGACAGTGTGTAATTCAATTTACATGTTGAAATGCAGCAACCAAAACAAATGCACATATATACACAGTGACAACAGAACAGGTCGAAATCAATCCATGAACAAGACTCAAGGAAATGAACTGGTCAGAATAAAGACAATGCAACAATGGTGAACGGAACATAAACGAGGCATGTACAAGCAACTCACCACAATATGTACAAAACTCAAGTCTGGTTACAACAAGCTACAAACCAGTCTAATAGGCAGTAACAACAACTATGAAGTATATAAGTGCAGACTAACCAAAACGAGACAGCAACTATTTGTAACAAACAAACACAGTACCAGTTCAACATGTTATATATGCAAAGTCGACATGCACATATCAAGTATATATGAGCGACCAAATACAATCAGACCGTGCAGCAGTTCAAAATTGCAAAATCAAGACAGAGGAGATTTCAAACTGCTGTTCAAAGCAATGCCAAAGTCACAGTCGAAAACGAGTTCAAAAAATCATGGAACTGCAGTTTCAAATCAAGACTGTGCCAAACCTAAAATACTTTCACAAAATAAATTTTATCAAGGCCAAGGTCAAAGCAAAGCATAACCGAAGTTACTAGAAAATCAACACCGTGATGACCAAGGCAACAATGAACGAAATCGAACGAAGTCAGAAATCAATACCGTGTTAACCAAGCCAAAAATATACGAATTGAAGAATTCAGAAATCATCATAATCATTCAACCAAAATCAAGTGGCCGAGATAAATCAATAGACGAATTCAAATGATAATATACGAACGAAAATACAGGGGTTCGAACCGTATATAAACCCTAAACATCATCGGCAAAAATGCATTCGAGGAAGCATCAAAGAATAATCATTTAACTCGAATCATCGATCGAGTTCAAACAAACTAACGAGTAAAGCTAAAAAGCATTAATTACATACCAAAGTCTAAATCAAACTCGATCGAATTGAAGCAGCCATGTGAGAATCGAAGAAACGGTCGATTGCTAAAGCAAAGAAGTACAATAGCCATTGTAATCAACCAACAAACAATCGACGGCTTCAAGAATTCCAAATGCCCTAATTTCATAGCAAAGAGGAACGAGAACAAGCAGCCCATTTTCCAAAAAACAAAGCAAAGGCCGAATTATACAAAGAAAAGGGATTTAATCTCTATCATTTTTATTGGGTCGGCATACATAATTGGGCTTTAGTTTATAAATTATGGGTTTTTCTTTTTAGTTGTCTTTTAATTGTATTTTCCTTTTTAAACAATTGTAATTTCTAGTCATGTGATTAGGGGACAAACTACGTGGCGTAGATTGATAATTCGCAACTCAGTGGCTGAGTTGTGGCAGGATTTTGAGTGTAGAGTTAAGGCTAGTCGATAGCGGGTGTCGCAAGTTTACGTGTGTGAGCATCTGACTGCTTAATTTCTAGTAGAAACCTTGGGGGCAGCACGTAGGCAGGGTTTTGCCGAAGCTGGGTAATTTCTGCGTCATTCTATTTCTGCATTTATTATTTTTCTATTATCTGTGTTGTTATTATTCTAATATATTTGCATTGAAATTTTTTTATAAACTTCCGCAATAATTTTCATAATTGATTGTATCATCCTATTCACCCCCTCTAGAGTGAAATCGATCCTACATGGTCATCCTTTTAAATTTCTTGAATCTATTATAATTCTTGGCAATGAAGACTACCTCTTCTTCATCTAAATCAGAGTCATCATTTTTTGTTGTTGGGAATGTTATATTCTTCTTCTCCAAATTTTGTTCTTTCCGTGCCTGCAAATTAGCTTCATAGGAAATTAAATTTTCTATCAACTCTTCAACTTTGAGAGTAGAGAGATCATTAGCTTCTTCAATAGCTAATACCTTCCTTTCCCAATCAGATGTTAAAGAGTTGAGTATTCGAGAAACTAAATCAAAATCAGTCAACTTAACTCCTAATGCTATAAGATCATGTTGGATAGTTTGAAATCTAGAATACATGTCAACAATAGTTTCATTTTGCTTCATTTTGAATGACGAAAATTGGTTTTGCAAAATTAAAATCTTAGTTTGTTTTACCTTTGTTTTACCTTCGTGTGTAATTTGTAAAATACGCCAAATGTCAAATGTAGTTGTGCATAACATGACATGTGAAAATTCATTTATATCTAGTGAGCAAAGTAAAAAATTCCATAGCTTTAGCATTGTTTGATGCTAAGGTCTTTTGTGCATCTGTCCATGTGTTCATAGTAGTAGTAGGTGCTTCATATTTAGCTTGAGTGGCTGACCAAATTTTTAGACCATTAGCTTCCATAAAAATTCTCATACATGTTGACCAATATGTATAGTTAGAGCAATTAAAAAGTGGAGGTCGTGTTGTGGATTGTCCTTCTTGAAAAATACTTTCCATATTACAGTGATTCAAAAAACATGTTACTGTTCTTTTGATCAAACCTTGCTTTGATACGAATTAAAAGTCTATAAGATGGATCGTGTATATATATATATATGCAAGTATAAGTGACTAACTATATGATGTATCTAAATTAAACTTAATAGATGATAATAGCAAAGTAAATGGAAATAATCACACCAGGATTTTATACTGGTCGGACGTCCCATCCTACATCTAGTCCCGAAGCTCCTCTTTGGAATTCGACTATCCAACACCCTCACTTTTCCCGGAGGAATAGGCTTGGTTACAAAAGCATGTTCTTGTCAAGTATGTGTTCTATAATACGAATATTGACTATTAAGTACAAACGCTTCCAATCTATATATCTAAAGAATATTGGTTGAAGAGTTCTGAATATATGGAAGACTGAAATACAGGTATTCGATTGCTAGAGATCGAGTATAAATTAGAGTATAAGAATAAAAAGCATAAGTAAGTAAGGTGACATCTTCTCTTGGATTCTTGATGCTATTTATAGTGGTAGAGAGATTCCTTGTGTACTTGCATCCATAAGCAAGTGTTCTATGGTTGCTTCTGATGGTGATGAAGAGTTGTAGTGAAGAGGAGCGAACGTGTCTTTCCAATTGTGACAGTTTTCCTTTGAATATCAACAGCCGAGGGCAAAATCAGACGTCTAGAAAATGCTTCAGACGTCTGGCTCTTATATTTTTTTTGTATATGGTTGATTTTCAGACTTTTGAGTACACAAACCAGACGTTTGAATCTGTTTGATTTGCGAACCTGAGGAATCAATCAGACGTCTGGCTAGTGCACCCAAACGTCTGAACTTGTGCATGTTGCTTTTCTTGTGTCTGTGTCATTGCTCTTCTGATTCTATCGACTTGTAGCTTCTTGATGCTTAGTTTGAGTCTTATTCTTGTCTCTTTGGTGTGTTATTCTAACAATTACCTATGAATAGAAATATATATGCATATTCGATTTCCATTGTATAGTTGTTATCATCGAAACCATAGAATTGATTTCCTAACACCCTATTGCACAGTCATTCGTTGGAAATCCATTTTCCCTACATGCCTTTTACGGTTTTGATTGTAGAACCCACTTTGTGGCTAGTATGCTGGAATTTAACCATGTAACAATTTCAGCTATCTGAATAAGTATTTGTATAAAGACACTATTATGATCACAGAGGATTTTGATAAGAAATATGTTAGCTATCACATGGTAAAAACCTGATATGTTTATTTGTGGCATGGTCTTACGAGATGCTTATGATTTTAAAAGGATTTTTGAAGCTCTAATAATCAATTTGAGTGTATTTTCTCACGCTGGTATTTCAGACTGACTCGGGTGTTACTTTATTATAATGCTCGGGTCAGACCGAGTATTATAAATATAGCATATGATGCTTGGATGCTTAGGAGAGGAGCCGGAGATCACCCGTATTTGTTTTAAATTCTGCTGCTGTGATTGTTTGAATTTGCCAGTAAGCTTTGAGCCAATTTATTATAACTGCCAGGCTGGTAATTGTTGTTTTTTGTGATAATCTGATGATGTAATCTATAAAATAGATATAGTTTTCATTTTGGTGTAAAGATCTATTATTATCTATTATATTTTGTTCCGCTGCGATTGTGAGATCCTGTTATTGGTTTTGTTCCTTCTTTCTTCGATCTTCATTCATTTCCCTCAACTATCTGTCTTTTTCGGCACTCGATCATCGACATATTATGCTGTAGCTTATTTTATGTCGATTTTCGAGGGTCGAGAAGGACGGGTCGAGACAGTATTGTTTAACTGGGATTTCTGGAATACGAAATGGATGTCGGAATCGAGATTTGAAGGGTTTTGGAATATAGTTTGGATTATTAAAGAAATAGATTTATAAATGGAATTTAAATTAGAAATCGATTTATATATGGTTTTTTAATATAAACCCGTATAAACTGGGAATGAGATTATGAAAAAATTAATAAATGATGTTTATGAATAAGTGGAATGGTTATTATTTAATAAATGGGAAATATAAATTCACAGTGTGAATTTAAAATGAGATAAGGAAACCGGTATAGAAAGGAGTAATGGATTTTATTTCGAAATTTGAAAATAGTTTTGGATTTGGAAATGTAAATGATTTGTGAAAAATCGAGGGAGATTTATAAGTATTAAAATGATAATATTGGATTTTAAAAATATATTTTCATTAGTGAAGTTGTTAAAGGATTTTCATTTATTAAAATATTAACTGGACTAAAATATTTCAGGAAGATAGTTTTTAAATATTTAATATTGTTTGAAATAAATTCTTATTTTCATAATAAGCTTTGAAAATTTATTATTATTATTTTTGATTGAATTGAAAATTTGGTATCATTGTTATTTAACAAGCGGAGGTGATATTTTAGATAATTACTGAAATTTGTTTGAAATTTTATTATTTTACTTCAGAATACTTATTTTAAAAAGGCGGAGTTTTGGGAATTTGTTGCAGCTACTTATAAATACTCATCAGATTTGTAAATAGGATTGTATTGAATGGATGTGATTTTATAAGAAAAATCTTATAATGGAATTCATGAATTTTAGAAAATTAGAGAAAAAGAAATTTCCAAATTTTTTAAAGATGAAAATTTCAAAAATGAACTTCAATAAAAGATTATAAATTGTTAGTTGGGTTATAAATAAGTACAATCGATAATTTTTGAAATTTGTAAAGGTAGATTACAAATAGTTTAAAATTTGTAAAGGAATATTTCCCTAAGTTAAACTTTGAATTTTATAAAGAAATTTTACAAATAGATTTGGAAATATATATGAAATAATGAAATTTTTGGAAAGTAATGGTATATTTTCATAGCGTAATTTAAGGGTAGAGATTGCCTTCAGTTTGGGATGTTTTCGCTAGGATAGCGACATAAACATGGTGCAAACTGCGGTCTATGATTGATTGCATGGAGGAAATCGAGAGGTGGAGATTGGCTAAGTTAAGTTTGGATTTTCTGAGATAGAGACGCAACCATCGAGCTTTGATCCATGGTCGACACCAAATGATACTTCCATATCTATTTTAATGAGTTTTCAAGTATTTTTGGAAGTTTGTGAATATTCTTATTCAGATGAAATAAGTATATGCTTTTTTTAAAGTGGAATTCAAATTTATCAAATTAAAATCGAGGCTTTGTGATTTCAGTGGGAAATGTAATCTTTGGTTGAATGTTTGTTTATTGATAGTAAATAACCGACTTCAAATCTTGGCCCAAATATGTAATCCATCTTAATTTTGGTTGTAGGTAAATGATTTACTACTTAACACCAAAGGATTTCAACTTTGGAAATATCTATGGGAAACACGGTAATTATATGGTACAGTTTCCATCGGGGGTGCTACACTGTACGTGTAAACTCGTTGTTCTTCTAGGACAAATGATAAGGAGATCCGTCCATTTAAAAAGTTAGGAGGTGATCCACACTATTATGTATTGTATGATTATTTCCTAAAGAATGGGCACTGAGCATTTTGAAAAAAACAATTGGTTTATGGAGCGTCGGGGAAGCAGGAGAGTGTACTCGTAATATATGACTCGAAACCGTTACTACTCCAAAACCATATATTGTTCTATGGAGGAGTTTCGTGTTGTATTTAGATGTTGAAATTGATATTTGGTTCCAAGACCGTTGGGTATGGAATCCGTGTGTGGTTCCAAGATTTATTTGTGATGTGGGAATCTATATGCAATTCCAAGGCTATTGTGGTATGGGAATCCATATAGGATTCCGTGATCTAACTTTGGACCGCTACGTAAGCTGGAACGTTGAACGTAGTCTTATTAGGAAAATGACTAAAACCAGAAATAGGAGGCATGGCCAGGAGGGTTGGCAAACCCATAGGGTGTAATCGGCTCCTTTTTCTAGGAATACCGATACCTTTAGTTATTTTTGGCATGCTGGAGCGACGCACTCTGTCTTAGCAAGACTAGTTATGTTTTTGCTATAATACCTCAGCTAGATGGGTATGATGCTTGGGAAGGATAACTGCGATCCTTATGCAGCAGTACCATTCTCGAAGTACCGAGGGCACCTTCGTGGAGTCCAACAAAATTAGCGGACGAGCCTTATCGAGTTTTGATTTTATACTAGTATTGTTGTAATGTACATAGCACGAGCATCACAGCTACTTGATTATAATTATTATTTCGACCCTTAGACATTATTATAATATCACTAGATTTTCTATAAAAATGTTTTGGTTATCATAAGGTAAAAACCTGTCGTATTTATGTGTGGCGTGGTCTTACGCGATACCTTTGTTTTCAAAGGATTTTGATATCAGTAAGAATTTATATTGAGTGTGTTTTCTTATGCTGGTTTTCCAGACTGACTCGGGTGTTATTTTATTACAATGCTCCGGCCAGACCGAATATTACAGATTTTGGTTAGGAAGCTATGGAGCACAAAAGACGAGCTAGAGGATTTTAGGCGTATTCCATGTACTTGATTATATTCCGCTGTGTGTGCATGCTGTATATTCAACACTTGTAAGGATAAGTTATTATAATTGTGATGACCAGAATATCTGGATATTTAAAATGAAATATTTTGTTGATTTTAAACATTTGAAAGTCAGTTTAACTTGAATTTCAAATATCACTATTTATTTGGCGATTAAATTATTTAATTTACTTATTGAAAGTTGGGTAAAATATTGAATCTTCAGTTTTATGCTTGTTAGAAATATTTCAAAGGCTTATAAAATTTATATTAATAGTACAGAATGTAATGAAAGCTTTAGAGTTGAGTTTGGAAGTGTTTTGTTAAGTTTTGAAAATATATCGTTTAAATCGATTGTGACGCCCCACCTCTATACCCACGCTAGCCAAGGACACTATGGTGTAATGCCGTCAACTAGCACAGAGGATAAGGCTGTTGAGGAGCGACCATTCGTGTAATTTCTTTGTGCGAGCACCGATATGTCAGATAGTACAACAAGCATCTGATTTCAGGAGGAAATCCGACACACCGATACAAACTCAAAGCTACTACCCGGTGGCTATATATATTCTTCGGAAACAAATATAGAAATAAACATAACACAAATCAGTCACAGACATCCATATCACAAAGGCGGAAATAGATATGAATATATAACACATAAAAGTGTACATTAGAGTAGTGGTCTAACAAGATCCACAATGTCACAAAAGAATAGCTACAAGTGCTAGACAAAAGAATATGGATACATCAACGAGTCTATATCTCAAATATATACAATGAAAACTACTAATCTAAGTAGTTAGCCAAAAATCAGGGTGATGATCCCAGATGTGAAGTCAAGCAGAAGCACCTGTAACATCTCGGTCTGACCCGAGTATTATTTAATGAGAAAATAATAAAGGGATTAGTCTAGCTATAAATATCAGATAAAATGATATAGAATAAGAGATATGACATAAATATATGATAACCATAAAGCCATACTAGAATATGTATGTAATTGAAAATCAACAAGAGATTAATCAATATCACAAGAATCTTCTCAAAGATCAAAAAGAATGTCATACTCTTTATTTATATTCACCAAACCATAAATATTGCCAATAATATCAGTGCCAATCACAAAAGATAATGACACACAAATTCACCAATGACCAAATATTGATAAAACTTATCAATGTAAATCACGAAAATTGGTGAAAACACAAATTCCAGAAATCATCAATGGAAATCCAAAAATCATAAAAAGGAGGAGGCCTATCACAAAACGGCAGCATGAAAAATCACCAACACGTGTATCACAAAATGGAACGCTATTCCATGGTTGCTAACCATTAATTTTGAGTCGAAGCTACACAAAACGGCCCGAAGACCATGATTCGCTACCCCACCAAATTGAGCTGAAGCTCCACATAAACGGGGTTTAGTCTCCCTCGTAGACAAAGAGACATCGCACATTTGCTAGTCTAAATCACAAAAATGATCATCAATGATCTTAAGAAGTGTCAATTACAGTAAGCTAGTAAATATATAAGCTTGGCTTCATGTCCCATAACCACTAGCTTAACTTAAATATTTACAAACAAATTGTAGATCTCCACTCAAAAATTGTCACAAGAGATTCAATCGAACAAGTCCAAGAATTAACCGTCGAAGTAAATGCAACCGTTTCATACCATTTGTTTTACTAAGCCATTTAATTAGATTTCTCGTACGAGTGAGATGAAGTGACAAATCACAAAAATGGTTATAGAAACAATAAATCACAAAAATTCACGTTCGAAGACGTGAATAAAACCCAAAGAATCCGATTCCAAATTCATCAAAGTGGAAATACCCTTGCGACTTAACAGCCACGACTTACGACTTAACATATGTCAACACAAGAAATCAGTGGCTCATCGCATGCGACTACACGGCATACAACCTAAAAGATCAGCGACTTAAGAAATAGCATGCAGCTTAAAGCAGGTGCGACTTAAAGGGTGGCGCGACATAACCGAGCGACCTAAGTGTTGCAAGCGGCATAATAAGCCAAGCGACCTAAGTGTGGAATGACCTATCCCATGGCGCGAACTATCTTATCGCGACCTAAGTTGGCAGGTGCGACATAAGACAGGCGAGCGACCTAACGACCTAAGAGGAAAGAAGGCCGAGCGACTTAATGACGTAAGAGGAAAGAAGGCCGAGCGACTTAACGACCTAAGAGGAAAGAAGGCCGAGCGACTTAAGGACCTAAGAGGAAAGAAGGCCGAGCGACTTAAGGACCTAAGAGGAAAGAAGGCCGAGCGACTTAACGACCTAAGAGGAAAGAAGGCTTAGCGACTTAACGACCTAAGAGGAAAGAAGGCCGAGCGACTTAAAGAGACCAAAGGCGCGACCTAAGCGTCATGACCTAGCCCTACGACCTAAGTGACGAGCGGCCTAAGGAGATTGCGGCTTAACATATGGCCGAGCAACGACCTAAGCATGGCGCGACCTATAGGGGTGCGACCTAAATGCAGGCCGACCTAATTTGTAGGCCGAGAATCCTATGTGCAGGCTAAACGACCTAAGCAACAAAAATGCAAAAACTCTCTCAATTTGCAACCGATCGAGAGCGAACGCTAGGGGATTACGCCCATCAGCTACCCGGTCCTATTGGCTCCTTGATGCGTCACCAAAAACGTGTTCAAACACCAAAGTTAGGATTTTTAAAGATTTGAACCCAAAACACTAAAAATTGGGATTTTCACCAATTCAATCCAATCCAAGAGCAAATGCATATGAAAAAGTGTTAGGAATTCACACCCAACAATTGAAGATAGTTATAGAAAAAGATGTGAGATAAAAATCTCACCTTTACACAAAATCAATGAAGAAGAAGCTTGAAAGCAAAGGAAGAATCAATGGCTTCTCTTTGAATTTGGAGTTGGATGTTGGATTTGCAAATGAACTATGGCTTGGAGTTTTAATTTCACATTCCTTCCTCCATTTTTGATGAAGCTTGAGTGTTACAAAATGAAAGTAAAGTTATGAACGGAAGGGGGGTTGAGCTAGAGTTAATAGTTTAGGCTAATGGGCTAAAACAAACCCAAAGCCAAAAGTGAAAAAAATGAAAAAATTCCACTAACTCCAAACATATCAAAGTTTATACTCAAAAAGATCGCAAACGGTGTTTTGGACCCAACGGAAGTGGTTCCGAGTCCTAATTCGACCGTATGCAAAAAGTAACTTTTCGGACTAAAATCCGACTAATGATAAAATATTAATAAAACATTTAAATATTCAATCGTTAAATATGCGGGTTCTTACAGACTCCCCTCCTTAAAGAAATTGCGTCCTCGCAATATTTAAGAAGAAAATACAAGGTAAAAACCAGAAAGCATATCAACACCAAAGAAATTTGAAGTAAGAAATTCACCTCAAAGAGCACGGGAAAGTAAGTCCAAATGTGTTCGCTCGATGAACTCTCTAGATTCCCAAGAGAATCCTTAGGATTTGGGGACCATTGAACTTTAACAAGTGGAACATCTTTATTTCGAAGGCGCTTGACCTCCGAAGCAATGATACGAATAGGATGTTGCTCATAAGTTAAATTAGGCGAAACTTCAATTTCTTCCACAACACCGGGCTCAAGAATAGAATCAGAATCTCGAAGGCATTTCCGTAATTGAGAAACGTGAAACACGTCATGAATAGAAGAAAATTGAGCCGGTAATAATAGGCGATAAGCCACGGAACCAATACGTTCGGTGATAGGAAATGGCCCAATGTACCGAGCCGCTAACTTTCCCGATCGACTGAAACGTATTACACCCTTCATAGGCGAAACATGGATAAACACAAGATCTTCCAAAGAAAATTCTAATTTCCTTCTCCGGTTATCGGCATAGGATTTTTGTCTACTCTAGTCTTCTTTCATCTTATGACGAATAAGGTCAATCTTTTCTATTGAATTACGAATAAAATTTGGAACTAAAACTAGCTTCTCACCGGCCTCAAGCCAACAAGAAGGAGATCGGCATAACCTTCCATAGAGTGCCTTAAAAGGTGCCATACCAATACTAGATTGGAAGCTTTTATTACAGGAAAACTCAATAAGAGTAATATGATCTTCCCAACTTCCACCAAAATCAAGCAAACACGCACGAAGAAGATCTTCAAGAGTTTGATTCACACGCTCAGTTTATCCATCGGACTGGGGATGATAAGTGGTGCTAAATTAAGCTTCGTTCCCAATGGTTTTTGAAGACTCTTCCAAAATCCACTAGTAAACAATGGATCATGATCACTAGCAATAGAAGAAGGAACTCCATGCAATTTTACAATTTCTTTGATAAACAGTTTGGCCAAGAGAGGAACGGTTCGATTGGACCAAACGAGAATAAAATGGGTGGATTTAGTAAGTCTATCGACTATCACCCATAAGCTATCATGACCCGAACGAGAACGGGGAAGGCCGTCTATAAAATCCATGGAAATTTGATCCCACTTCCAAATTGGAATTTCTAAAGGTCGCAATAACCCCCCATGCCTTTGATGTTCGGCCTTGACAAGTTGGCAAGTCATGCAACACTTAACAAAGTTAGCAATATCAGATTTCATTCCCTCCCAATAATAAAGTCGCTTCATATCCGCGTACATTTTACTACTACCAGGATGAATGGTAAATTTAGAACGATGAGAATCTTCTAAGATGTCTTTACGAAGATTACTAATATTTGGCACGATAAATCTACCAAATTTTCGAATACCGCCATGAGAATCAATATCAAAGTCTTTCAAACCTTCAATATCAATTTTATCCCTAAAATTTTGGCCAAGAAGAGCCAATTCGGGATCTAGCTTTTGAGCTTCAAGAATGCGGTCTAAAAGAGAAGGATGAGCCTCAAGGCTACATAAAACAAGAGATGAACATAAATCAGAAACACGATCTCGAATCTCACAAGTGGATAGAATTCCGAGATCATTCCATTCGAATATCATCATAGAAACAACCGCTTGTTGCTTACGACTAAGTGCGTCCGCAACCCGATTTCCCTTTCCCGGGGTATAAATAATATCAAGATCATAAGCTGCAAGAAATTCGAGCCAATGTTGTTGACGCAAATTTAGTTCCTTATGAGAAAATAGATACTTCAAAGATTTATGATCGATGTAAAGAATAAATTTTTCTCCCAAAAGATAATGACGCCAAATACGAAGGGCGAAAACAATAGCCGCGAGCTCAAAATCATGAGTGGCATATCTAGTCTAGGCAGGCTTCAATTGCCTAGAAGCATAAGCAATAACACTTTCTCTTTGCATAAGAACGGCACCCAAACCAATGCGACTAGCATCGGTATAAACGACAAAATCTTGGTTTCCCTCGGGAATCACAAGAATAGAAGCATCGGAAAGGAGTTCTTTAATTTTTGAAAAGATGCTTCACATTTGTCCGACCAAAAGTATTTAACTCCCTTCTTTTTCAAACTAATAAGAGGCACGGAAATTTTTGAAAAGTCCTTTATGAAAAGGCGGTAATAACCTTCCAAT
Organism: Allium cepa; assembly: GCA_030765085.1. Taxonomy (NCBI): domain Eukaryota; kingdom Viridiplantae; phylum Streptophyta; class Magnoliopsida; order Asparagales; family Amaryllidaceae; genus Allium; species Allium cepa. The sequence continues at coordinate 185,029,601 of CM060940.1, forward strand.
CCAAGAAAACTACGGATCTCCGTCGCACTCTCTGGTCTCTTCCAATTTTGAATCGCTTCAATCTTTGAAGGATCCATGGAAATTCCGGATTCGGAAATAATATGACCGAGAAACTTCACACAAGGTTGCCAAAAGTGGCATTTAGAAAATTTTGCTTTCGATTGATTGCTCCTAAGAGTCTCCAACACAATCCGAAGATTCTTTTCATGCTCCTACTCGGTTTTTGAATACACAAGAATATCATCAATAAAGATGAGGACAAACCGATCAAGGAAGTCTTTGAAAACTCTATTCATAAGGTTAACGAAATAAGCCGAAGCATTTGTTAAACCAAATGACATAACAAGCCATTCATAAGATCCATAACGAGTATGGAACGATGTCAAAGGAAAACTATCCTCTGCAATACGAAGCTGATGAAAACCAGTTGCTAAGTCTAATTGTGAAAAGACTCTAGCACCACTAAGTTGATCGAATAGATCATCAATCCGAGGTAAAGGATATTTATTTTTGATAGTAAGATCATTAAGCTTGCGGTAGTCAACGCAAAGCCTAAGTGTACCATCGGATTTCTTCACAAAAATATCCGAAGCTCCCCAAGGCGAGGAACTAGAGCGAATAAATTGCTTCGTCTCCAATTCGGATAATTGTTTGCGCATCACCTCATTTTCTTTATTGGACATGCTATAAGGAGGACGAGTGACAGGTTGAGCTCCAGGGATGAGATTAATTTTGAACTCAATTTCTCGCTTAGCGGGTAATCTTAAAACGGGCTCAAATATGTCGGAAAATTCACGAACAACGTGAATAAGAGAAATAATATCTTCCTCATCAACATTATCGTCATCATGAGGATTTAAAGAATATAAAGATGCAACCATGCTGGAATCCGAATCTTTGAGATCAACAGAAATCTACTTATCAGATTTAGGGTGTCGAAGATGAATAGTCCGCTCAGGACATAGGATTTAGGCTTCATAGCGGTTAAGCCAATCCATTCCCAAAATCAATCCAAAGCCTAAGTAGCGCATAACATGCAAATCGGCTCGGAAAGAAAAATCACACAAAATAATCTCGACATCTTTACACAATAAACTGATTGTTGTGGATCCACCAACCGGATTCGCAATTCTCAAAGAAGTCATTAAACACAAAACATCCAAAGAAAAAGTATCAACAAGTTCTTTTGAAATAAAAGAGAGGGACGCACCCGTATCAAAAAGAACTCGAATAGGATGATCACGAAATAAAATAATGCCATCAAGGGTAGAATTAGAAATACCTTTACCACGAGATGTGTTGCCAGGGGCTTGAGCAACATTAAGCTTTCCCTCCTTCTTGCGCTGGAGTTTGGGACAGGAAGATAAATAATGATCCGGGATTTTTCAATAGCGACAAGCATGAGGCTTTGAGCACTTGTTCGCATAATGGTCCTTAGAACCACAGTTGTAGCATTGCCCACTACTTGAGGTAGAAGTCTTAGTTGCCGGAGAGGCTTGCTTCCCTTTCTTATTGTTGGGATAAAGACCTCTGAACTTATTAGGCCTTTTCTTGTTGGTGAAGTTCGATTTGGCACCCATAACTTCAACACCACTTTCTTTATCTGCCTCTTCAAGTCGAAGAGCGATATCAACGAGTTGATCAAAAGAAACTTCCAGCTTTAGAAGTAATGGCTTCTTGAGATATTTATTCAAGCCATAGACAAATCTTTGGTTGTTCTTCAATGGGGTGCTTATGTACTCGACACCATATTTAGAAAGTGACTCGAATGATGCGACATAGTCTATCACAAAGGATTCACCTTGAACAAGGTCAATGAAACGGCGAGCCAAAGTCACTTTCTCAGCTTCTGGCACAAATTTTAATTCGAAGCGTTCCCGGAATTTCTCCCAAGTAAGATCCGCTTCATTTATTTCCGAAATCAGAAGCTCATACCATTCTAATGATCTTTCTTGGAGCATACTAGAGGCCCCCTGAACATGGTGAAGATCAATAAGATTCATGCGAGAAAAGATTCGATCGCACGATCTCAGCCAATCCTGGACTTCAATAATAGTTTCAGAACCTTTGAATGGCTTCCCACCCAAATTGGTATAATCGCTGCACAAACGTGCAAATCCAGACCTAGGGTGAGTAGACTCCGGATTAGATCCGGCTGCTTGAGCATTCCTTACCAGATCAAGAAGCTGCTGGGCAGACATAAGTACTCCATCTTGGGGAGTAGCACGAGATTGACCGACGCTGGGATGGCCAGGTCTAACCATTTCTCTTCCTTTTTGAAAGAAAGAAGAAGGATAAGGTTATTCACCAAATGAATATCAAGCAATCTTGATAGATAAATAAGGAATCATAAAGAAAATAGGATGAATCGGTACGAAGACTCGGATTAAATCCTAAAGCACGACTCCTAAAACGGACTTAGGACGATGATCCCCGCTAGATTATTCTACATTGTTCCGAAGATTCGCTCTGATACCAAGCTGTGATGCCCCACCTCTATACCCACGCTAGCCAAGGACACTACGGTGTAATGCCGTCAACTAGAATGGAGGATAAGGCTGTTGAGGAGCGACAATCCGTGTAATTGCCTTGTGAGAGCATCGGTATGTCAGATAGTACAACAAGCATCTGGTCTCAGGAGGAAATCCGACATACCGATACAAACTCAAAGCTACTACCCGGTGGCTATATATATTCTTCGAAAACAAATATAGAAATAAACATAACACAAATCAATCACAGACATCCATATCACAATGGCGAAAATAGATATGAATATGTAACACATAAAAGTGTACATCAGAGTAGTGGTCAAACACGATCCACAATGTCACAAAAGAATAGCTGCAAGTGCTAGACAAAAGAATATGAGTACATCAATGAGTCTATATCTCAAATGTATACAACGAAAACTACTAATCTAAGTAGTTAGCCAAAAATCAGGGTGATGATCCCAGATGTGAAGTCAAGCAGAAGCACCTGTAACATCTCGGTCTGACCCGAGTATTACTTAATAAGAAAATAATAAATGGATCGGTCTAGCTATAAATATCAGATAAAATGATATAAAATGATATAAATGGATTAGTCTAGCAACAACCTAAGCATGGCGCAACCTATAGGGGTGTGACCTAAATGCAAGCCGACCTAATCTGCAGGCCAGGAATCCTACGTGCAGGCCGAACGACCTAAGCAACAAAAATGCAAAAACTCTCTCAATTTGCAACCGATCGAGCACGAACGCTAGGGGATTACGCCCATCGGCTGCCCGGTCCTATTGGCTCCTTGATGCATCACCAAAAATGTGTTCAAACACCAAATTTTGGATTTTTAAAGATTTGAACCCAAAACACTAAAAATTGGGATTTTCACCAATTCAACCCAGTCCAAGAGCAAATGCATATGAAAAAGTGTTAGGAATTCATACCCAACAAGTAAAGATAGTAATAGACAAAGATGTGAGATAAAAATCTCACCTTTACACAAAGTCAATGAAGAAGAAGCTTGAAATCAAAGGAAGAATCAATGGCTTCTCTTTGAATTTCGAGTTGGATGTTGGATTTGCAAATGAACTAGGGCTTGGAGTTTTAATTTCCCATTCCTTCCTCCATTTTTGATGAAGCTTGAGTGTTAGGAAATGAAAGTAAAGTTATGAAGGGAAGGGGATTGAGCTAGAGTTAATAGTTTAGGCTAATGGGCTAAACCAAACCCAAAGCCCAAAGTGAAAAAAGTGACAAAATTCCACTAACTCCAAACATATCAAAGTTTATCCCCAAAAAGATCGCAAACGGTGTTTTGGACCCAATGGAAGTGGTTCCGAGTCCTAATTCGACCGTATGCAAAAAGTAACATTTCGGACTAAGATCCGACTAACGATAAAATATTAAAATAAAACATTTAAATATTCAATCGTAATATATGCGGGTTGTTGCATCGATATTTAAAAATAGCCTTCCAAGGCACAGTCTCAGAATTCGACGAAACTAGTTCCATTGGATCCGTAATAGTGTATTATTATTGGATTTCAATTTTCTTAACGTTTGGAATTGTCGTATGATCGACGATAGGTAAACACACAAAAATCTATATCGAAAAATTTAATATAGTAACTGGATCCAAAAAGCTATCTTCTCCATACGATCGAATTAGGACCCGAAATCTTTTCCAGTGCGTATGGAATAGGGGTAATGCTTATCAGCATGCCTCAATAGGAGTTCGAAATTTTGAGTTGCAATTCAAGATGATTTAAATTTAAATTTGAATTTAAATATAATACATATATACTATTTGACCAGTCAAAACCCCTTCACATTAAAACTTTTCTCTTCTTTCCAAGGACACTGTAGCTGGTTAATTCAATTACGTTACCATCTAATCCTGTCTCCTCTTTGAAACTAGGCAGAAAGAGAAAAATAAAAATATAAGTATAGTTCTATTCCCATTTTTTCAAGTGAAAACCTCTTCTCTACCTTCTTTTTTTCCAATTTAGAAATGCCCATAGAAAAAAATAAAATAAAATGAAGCTCGGATAAAATAAAAATGGCAGACCGATTCATATAAAAAAATGAACGAAACGGATTGCGAGCATCGCGAGGATGGGATTCACGAGGGGAGGGTTTCGCATCGCGATGGGGAAATTGACCATGACTAGGGAGGATGCGGTCGCAACCCTAAGGGAACGCGCGAGCTCGAGTTAATTCTGGCGATGGTATTTGAGAATTACAAGTCATTAGATGGGCCATTGCCTATAGGCATTATTGAAGTTTTCAGATCAGGATCTGGTACTCCTGCTCCTGCACTTCTACCTGTAGTGAAGCTATATACTCTTCTTCATGATATGTTGGTACCTGAAGTGCAATTGAAGTTGTGTGGCTATTTTAAAGCTGCTGCTAAGATAAGGTCAAGACATTATTTACTAGAAACCGATAAGTTAGTGGCAACCAATAGTGAGGGCACACTTCTAGATTCTGTTACCATGTCTATTGCTTACCAGAAGATAAAGAATTTATGCCTAAATATCAGGAAAGAGATATTTATAGATATTCAAATCCATGATCAACACATACTCCCCAGTTTTGTAGATTTGCCAAACGTATGCGCCTCAATTTTTAGTATGGATTTGTGCAATTGATTGCGTGCTTTTCTTGTTACATGCCCACCCACCAGCCCAACACCCCATGTGACTGACGTTGTCCTTGCAACTGCCGATTGTTAGAAGGATCTTGCTCGTTGGAACATATCTTCCATTAAAGGAGGTGTTGATGCAAAAGAATTGTTTCATACTTATATTGTCATATGGATTCAAGATAACTGACTTGCATTGCTTGAAGCTAGCAAGCTAGATAAGGTCCAAAATCATGATGAAAACAAGCCGGGTTGGATTGGGTTGCAAACACAATCAAAGGTGATTTAATCTCACTCATTTGGATTACCATTTAAATTTAAATAGTTAAATTTAAATTATTGGCTGAATGATTGAATTGAGTGGATGTGATATTATATAATATATATATATATATATATATATATATATATATATATATTGGAGTGATTGATTCCCTCATTATATAGCGGTTGAGACCTTACGCATCCCGCATAATAGCAGATGACCCATTATACCTCGATATCCCCCTTGAAGTGGGATTGGTATTTTTATAATGTGCTAACATCTGTAGATGCAAGGAAATAGGTTGGAGGGATCCAACTGGATTCCTAAAAATGTTGGAATTTATTTTCATATTCGGTGTTATGTTTTATCTGTTATAATAGGATAGATTATACTGATTATATCGGGAATTGAAAATATTGAATGCTATGGTTTGTCTGAATATATCTTGGGTATATTGAGATATCAAAAATATAAGGATTGGATTTTTAAAGGAAAAAAGGGAATTCTGAGTAAAATAAATATAGTGAAATTGGATAAATTAAAGAATGAATTTGGGAAAGGATAAAGGGTTTGATTTAAAATCCTATCAAATAAATTCCAAGCATGGGAAAAGAGGTTTTTGGATAAATGGGAATAAATGAATTTTGAACCTTAAGTGATACTATTTAAAAAATAAAGGATTTATTTTCAAATTTTAAATTCATGGTTTAAAATGGTTAGGGAGAATTTAAAACGGGGAAATTTTGAAATGAAATATGAAATTGATAATGTCAGATCTAAAATAAGATTTTAAATTTTAATAAAGGAGGGAATATGGAATTAATGGGTTTTGAAATAAATTTGGATTAGTAAAGGAATTTATTTTAAAATGGAGTTTGTTTTTGAAATCGATTTGAAAACCGACTAAGTTTTGAAATTGTGATTAAAGAAGAGTGAGATTGTGAAATTTATAAACAAGGTTTATAAATAAAGCGAAATAACTACAGTGGATACAATGGAAGTATAAATCCAGTATGAGAATTTATAAAGGAGTGGGTAATTTGTTTTAAAAATAAATAGTGGTTTTATTTTTAATTGTATGGGAAAGAAATTTACAGGTTTGAGACGTAAATTAAATTAGGATAAATCGAGAAGGATTTAGTAACTGATTAAATGAGCTATTTTGAAATGGAAAGCGTATTTTCCTGAAAAGCCAAGTATATTTTCAAAGAAAGATTTCCAAGTATAAGTTAGAGGTTTTTAAGTGGTTTAAAAGAATGGTTTAGAAAGAAGTTATTATTTAGTGGTTTTAATTTTTTTAAAAGTAAATATTTATTAAGTAAATTATAGAAGTGATTATTTTAAAGGTTTAACTAGTATTATGATTTAAACGTTGATTATTTAATATTTATACCTTACAGAATAACTTTTATTCTAAAATTAGTTTTGGCTTAAGTTTTACATGGGAAATTATTATAAAATTTCATTACTAGTATTTTAAATAAAGTGTTTTAAGTAGTTTTTATTTTAAGCATTTTAAAGTATATATTTTTGGATAAAGTGTTTTAAATTATTTAAAAATCGAAATATTAGGACTTGGTGATTTTCAAAGGAAATAAAACAATTGAATGGAAATTTATTCCGCAGGAGAAAAAGTGATCTGAAACTATTTTCAAAGGGTTGAAATTTGGAAAAATATCTTGCAAAGATATTTTGAAATAAGTAATCTGGGAAATTATTAAGGCCTGATGGTTTTTTGTGGATGTTATTTGATAGTTAAACAACGGCTATCAATATTTGCCAATGCGTTGATTGTTTCGAAGAGACCGGGAACATGATTAATTTCTCGAAAACCACTTCGATCCGGTTTGGACGTTTTCATGGGGAAGACAAGAGCTTGGAGTCGAAGATGGAACAGTGAAGTACAAGGGCTAATCGCTACTAATCAAGGGGGTAATTCCAGAATGGATGTAGTAGGAGTAGTATATTCGGTTCCATTCGGACTGGGAACAAACTTGTATGGATGAATGCTATCAAAACATCATCAGCAGGGCGATGAGCATTCTATGTGAGATGTGAGCCTCAAGCCTCATCAACCGAGAATGGCTAAATAAGGATAGGTGCGGCAAGGCTAAGTGGCTAGCAACCAATTAGGGTATGGTCATCCCTGTCTAGTTGTCCCTTTTATTCGATTGTGTGGGCGGTTGTTGATCCCAACCGTGGGGTGATCTTATTCGGACTATCCTGTAAGGGGTATCTCCGATCTTGTGTTACAAGGGATTAGGGGGATCCTTGGTACGCTGATCTAGACCAGGTACTATGACGGGTGGTACCCCAGTAGCCCTGCTATTGTATGGAATCCAATCTCCAATAAGCGCTTGTACGGTTTTGATTGTGCCCAACTATTGCTTGAATGTGAGATGCAAGCATTTCAGTTAGATTCTATTTTACTTTCTATAAACACTATTATAGTATCAGACGGATTTGATAAAAATGTTTTGGTTATCGTAAGGTGTTAACGCTAAAAATGTACGCTAACACCCCGGTGTAAGTTGTAGTATAGTGAAAGCACCACCCGTTGGAACGGGAACTGAAAATAAGCAGAGAAACAGTAAAGAGACAACAGTTTTTGTAGTGGTTCGGCATAAAGTCAAGCCTACGTCAACTTAATCTCTTTTATTGCTGATTTGATTACAACTTATTCAATGAATCTTCAATTACAACACAATTAAGAAGAGTAGCTAGAACTTCAATGTAGAAAGGCTCTTCGAATTCATGTTGAATGAGTTAGATCTTTCCCAAAGTTCGTTGAAGCGTCGTCGGTGTTTGAAGTGTTGAAGGAGTCGAGAAAACAAAAAAGTATAGGCATTCTTGAAATGATCCAACAGTCCCCTTCCTGGTGGAGTAGGCAGGGTATTTATAGGGAATATCTGGAAGTAGGTCGTAGGTCGTGGGTGACATAGGTTTAGGTCGTAGGTCGTGGGCGACCTAAGGGTAGGTTGTAGGTCATGAGCGACCTAAGGGATGGGCTTTGGCTTGAAATGGTTGTTCTTGATCAACTGCCTCTACTGGTAGGTTGCGGCGACCTATGGGAGTAGAGGACGACTTATATGGAGCGACTTAGAAGAAGTAGCGACTTAAGGTTGGGAGCGACCTATATGCAAGCGGCTTTATTCTATTTTAACTCGCTAGGTCGCTGGACCTTTTAGGTAGTTTGGTCACTCCCCTTTTTAGGTTGTTACTTTCCATTGAGTCACTAGGTCGTTAACTCGTTGAGTAGCTTAGGTCGTTAACTCGCTGTAGGTCTTACATCTATATTAGCTTGCTTGGACATTTAGGTCGCTGATCCTTGTAGATCGTAGGTCGCTGAGACCTTTTAACCCGTTAGGTCAATGATCCCCTTTAGCTTGTTAGGTCGCTAAGCCTCTTACCTCGTTAGGTCACTTAGCCTCTTAGCTCATTAGGTCGCTAAACCTCTTAGCTCGTTAGGTTGCTAAGCCTCTTAGCTCGTTAGGTCGTGAAAAAGAGGAGTTAACACTTGCCCCTCGAAGTATACGCCTATGGACTAGGTCGTGTGCTTCGATCTAATTCCGCTAGGTCGTGAGTGACCTAAATAGCATGTTAACTCGCGCGACTATTTGTCTTCTCCTCTTTTCTCCCATATAAGCCGTTAAACCACTTCGTCCTCTTCACTTCATTGCTTATACTTTGCCGCCATTGTTGCATTCGAGCTCAGGAGTTAACACAAAATCCTCTCCTTTTCATCCCCAATCGTTGATTTCAACAGCAAATTTAGGTAATTCTGATCATCTATCCGTCACGTTTACCATCGATTCCTCCATAATCAGCTCCATACAATTTTCGTTACCATGTTGTAAGACTATATTCTGATTCGCCCTCCGATCACCATTGAATCGTTGGTAATCGCTTTAAAAATGAATGAATTTGTGGATGGTTTCTGGAGATTTGGAGGAGACGATGAGGCTTTAGGTGCTTGGAAGAGGTGTAGGGATATTTGGTTAACGGGTTAGTGGATTTTAGGTCAAACCGTGGTGCTTCTGGTGATGCAAGGGCGGTGGACGTGTGGCAAAGTGTGAGTGGAGAACATGCCCTAGGGTTTTTTGATGGGCAAAAGTTTGGTACTTCCGAGCTACTTCAAGAGCGACCTAATGAACCGAACGACCTAAGAGCCTTACGACTTAAAGTAAACTAAACGACCTTTGAACTTGCGACTTAACTTCCTGCGTCATAACCTTTAGGTCACTGGTGTATTCGAACGAGCTGACACTTGAACAAATATGCCTTGTAGTGACTTAATTTTGCCAGAATAGTATATGAATTCCAAACAGAACAACTTAGGGAAAGCCCGACCTATGATAAGTCGTTTGAGAACAATTTGGACGACCTAAAGAGCCCCGAGTTAACTTAAGTCGTTCCTGCGACCTAAGAAGTGAATAGGACTTGAACACTTGTAAAAGAACCTGACTGAATTTCAAACTTGAACAGCCATGATAAACTGCTTGAACATGTTGCTTTTTTCCACAGACTGAATTAACTAATAACCTGTCAAACACAACATTTGCAGAAAAATAGGACGATTATACTGCCATTGACTGCCCACACCGAATGACAGATTAGTCGATAATGAATAGTCAACTTAATGGAATTTACACGAATGAAGTGCTGCGAATTAACAAGTTCAAGTGAAGTATTAAAGCAAGGCTAAATTAATCAACTAAAGCTGATCTTGCTTGCATCGATACTGTACTTGAACTTAAAATAACAAGCCCTGAAACTTTATAATTAACAAATGCTAACTAGTTTAATTCCAGTTTTATTTGCTTTTTCTTTTTATTAGTTTTGCACAAACACTTCACACTTTTAGGAAACGTGCACCTTCATATTTGAATATCCAGTTCCTTGTGTAGAATGACTTCTCAACAAATACAAGAAGAGATGATAGAGCGGACTGAAGGAGTTTTTCCAATAGCCGATCCTTTAGATAATCCTCCAGAGAGATTTACAACTTCATTGAGCCAACGGGTATTCAATCAGTTATGCACTCAATTTGGCATCGCTGAAGCGGATGCTTTGCTTCTAGTGGTAAACGAAACTGCCGATAGGCCACCTCCTGGCTTCGTTGCCGTCAACCGTCAAATGTGCTCGAACGGAGCTATCCCCCCATTCAATGATTTTCTTAGAGTGCTCCTCCTTCGATTGACTATCTCTCCTTTCCAGTTACACCCTAATGGCTACGCCATTTTGATGGGATTGTGCATACTGTTCAGGAGGACGCTTGACCGTCATCCGAGCTTTGAAGAGATTTGCTATTTGTGCACATTTGCGAAGAACAAAGATCATCCTTCTATTATACTCGTGAGGGGCGCAAGAAACCGTAAAATAATTACTGATCTTCCTTAAAGTGCCCATGGGTTTTGAACCAGTTCTTCTTTATTCGCTGCCCCCGGGATTCTATGGAATCTGGAGAGTAGAAAGTAAGACTACTTATCTCCGTTTACTTGATTTCTGAGCCTTTCAAAACTCTAGCCATCAAGTGTTAACTTTATTCTTTACTTTTGCAGCAATTCCTCCTCCATCAAGAGATTCTATCCATAAACTGACTTTTGAGAGATTGAGTGCTGTAGCTGCTGAGGAGAGAAGTATTAAATTTCTGCTGAAGCACGAGTTTTTTCAGCAATTCGGACTTCTGCACCCTTTTCGATCTATTCAACCCCATGATGCCCCCAGTTCTCAGGTAGAAGTATCAGATGCCCCAGTCTCCGTGAAGGAATCCACACCAAAGGAATCTATTGCTGAGGCTTCGTTAGTGAAATGATCATGTTCCGTTGACGATGCGGGATTATCTGGCAAATCTGAACTTCTTCCACTCATTGAAGAAGAGGAACTTCCTCAACGTTCTGGGAAGGCCACTGGAGAGACCGATAAGGGAGTTGGGAAAGAGAGTTCCGTTGGGCACAATGGTGATGATGTCTTCGGGGGACTGAGTGACCTTATGGTGACTTCCTAAGAGTTTTTTGAAGACAACACCATCACCTCCAAGCTCGTTTCTCCCTCAATTGAAGCGACGTCCGTTTTGCGTTCAATTCTATCCATCCAAGAATTGACTCCCAAGCCGACGAGTGGTTTGTAGCTTGACGCGCGTAGTTCACATGCCACACACACTTAGGATTTTGGTAATTATGTGTACTTAGCTTCTTTACTTCGAAGATTTCTAAACTTGTCTCTTTTTCACTTTCAGGTTCTCCTATGAGACACAGTGGTTCGTACTACGACGACTTTCAACGCTATGGGAGGCACGATTTTTACGATCCCGGGCGTTACTTTCCTACCCCTAGAGAAACCGATGAGGAAAGAGCTGCCAGGAAAGCTCGCGAGAGGCAGGCTTAGGAGGAGCGATATGGAAGAAGAGATGACCTCCATGACTCTCACCAAAGGGACGATGACAACCATAAAAGAAAGCCACACGATGACAAGGGGTAGAGTTTTGAAGCTGAAGGGTCCAGCAAGCGTGCCAAGCCTAGCGAAAAATCTTCATCTGAAATTTCCAAAGTACCTGCTACTTCTATTTCTCTGGACATCCCTTCTAGTTCCCCTGCCCTCAAAAGAACTCAGATTCATATAATCATTGATAGGCCTGCATATCAAGTTAAGAATGCCCCGCCTGCACTCCAAAGCCGGTTTCCAAACTGTTGTTTAAAAGGAGTACGCTTTGACTTGGACTTGGTCCCCATTGATAAAAAGGCTATGCTAAGAAATCTTGATGCTGTTAGGCTTGACATTGAAAGAATGTCCGGGTGGAAAAAGCTAGTCGATCAGCTTCAAAGAGTGAACTGTTTAAATCTCGAAGCTATGCTAACCATGGAGAGTGACAAATCTAAATGGAAGAAAGTTCTCGACCAGCACGACACGGAGATGAAGAACATCACTGCATATAATGAGAAACTCGAAGCTGAAGTCGAGCAACTTAAAGTTGAACTTGCTACCTCTTCCACTTCTTTTACTCAAAAGGAAGATGTGCTTCAAAAGCAAGTAAGAGATGCCCATGCTAGTCAACGAGATGTTGAGGCTAGACTTGAGGCACAACAGAGAATTATGGAAAGCCACCGCACTGATGTTGCTCAGTTGTAGGAAAAGACTAGCTCCCAGGACATGGAGATTGAAATGTTAAAAGCTCAACTTTCTAAAGTTGAAAAAGAGCGTGACGAGGCCATTGCTGGAAAAGCAGCAGCTGAACAGTCTCATGAGGAGACGAAGGCCAACGTCAGTTCTACTTTTTTTGAGTTTTACATTCACAGCGTCTTGGGGCATAGCAGTCTCTCATTTTTGGGGCCAAAGTATGAAATTACCCTGGTGGAAGTGTGGGAAGAAGCGGTTGAAATGCTTAAAGGTGCCGGCTATGCTGAGGAGGGTCTCGAGGCTCATTTTTTGGACGATGAAGGTCAAGCCCCCCTTGCTAGAGGAAAGTACAACTCGCCAAAGAACGAGAAGCAGTGGAAAGAGAGCATTCAGCGAAGGCACCTTTGACCGACCCGACTCATCTTTCGGCTTCGGTTGACGTTGACATTATTGGCTCTAGTTCTCATTTTCCGCCTCCTGCTAAAACCGAGACCGAAATTACGACTGCCCACACTGAGGCCCAGGAAGATATGGAAGCCCATGATTTTGAAATCGACGTGGCAAAACCAACTCCTCCAGGTAACTTCAACACTGATCTAGCTCAAGTGGACTACTTGTTTGATTCACATGAGTTTGATGAACTTCTTGTAAACCTTGACATGCCACTATCTCCTCTCTTTACGGGAAATAATGACGCTTAATTCTTCTTCTTCTGTAGTGAAAACCACAAGTACTGCACAAGCTTCGCCTCCTCCATCTGTTGCTTCTTCATCTCTTCAAATTACTCCTCTTGCTTCTCAACCGAGGTCTCAAGAAGAACAGATAGAAGCTCTTCAAGGCTTGGATGACCCGGCCGCTTCGCAAGAGCGGAAAACTGAAAGGCTGAAGGAGGGTGAAATGACCTCGGAGGAGTTCACTTCCGATGATACAAAGTTGATTGATCTCATGACTCGGGGCAGCGAATCTTCTTCAAAGAAGAGGGGGAAGCGTGGAGTCTCGAAGAAAAGGAAGGAGACTCCTGCTGATGATGAGAAGGCAGAAGAGGACCCAATTGCGCCTCTTTCTCCTCTTTCCTGACCCGTCCAAGCCGACTTAAAAGTTAACCATTAGGCCGGGTGAAGGCTCCAAAGGCGGAGGGAAGAAGAAGTGATGGGTCCGGCTTTATTTCTTTTTTGCTTTTTGCTTGTATTGACCGGAGATTGTGCGGGTACCGGCCCCCGCTTTTTGAAACCTGCACATGTATACATATTTTTTATAGTATGGAATAAAATGATTCTTTTTACTTGTACAAACTTTTGTCTGTATGTATAAATGCATTTATTCCTTTCTATCACACAAGTTTCTTTATTTTCCTTGTATGATATTGCAATGAGCTCGTGGTATGTTGCTTGAGCATCGCTTTTATTAATGCGGATATATTATATTGCCCCCATACCACGACTTATTGCAATCTTCTCCATTTTGAGAAAACTTATACTCTTACTTTGGAGAACAATTCTTCCACTTTGAGAAGATTCGTACTCTTACTTTAGAGAATACTTCTTCCATTTTGTGGAAATATTATTCTACTCTAGTAGAGTGTGCTTTGTATTGGAGAAGTTTTCTTTCTTTTTTGTTCAAAAAAGTTTTTACACTTTGCTTTCAGAGATGGTCATTTTTATTTTTGAGAAGTGGATTCCCCTACGCGGTGAAGTGGGCGTCCGAAAAGGGCTTTGATTTGTCTGTGCCTCCGAAGAGGGCTTTCTATTTGTGCCTCCGAAGAGGGCTTTACGTCTGTGCCTCTGGAGAGGGCTTTTTGTCTGTGCCTCTGGAGAGGGCTTTTCTTTGTTTGGGCCTCCGAAGAGGGTTTTCTGTTTGTGCCTCTGGAGAGGGCTTTTTGTTTTTTCCCTGTACGCGGGGAATCGTGCCTCCGATGAGGGCTTTATTTTTTCCCTTAACGCGGGGAAGCTTGCCTCTGAAGTGGGCTTTATTTTTTCCCTTTACGCGGGGAAGCCTGCCTCCAAAGAGGGCTTTTGCACTCCAGCTTGGTGAAGTGTGCCTCCGAAGAGGGCTTTTGGCGTCGAAGAGGGCTTTGGCACTCCAACTTGGTGAAGTGTGCCTCCGAAGAGGGCTTTTGCACTCAAGCTTGGTGAAGTGTGCCTCCGAAGAGGGCTTTTGGTGTCGTAGAGGGCTTTGGCACTCCAACTTGGTGAAGTGTGCCTCCGAAGAGGGCTTTTGCACTCCATCTTGGTGAAATGTGCCTTCGAAGAGGGCTTTTGCCTCCGAAGAGGTCTTTTGCCTCCGAAGAGGGCTTTTGCACACCAGCTTGGTGAAGTTTGCCTCCGAAGAGGGCTTTGTTGGTCGCTAGGAAGGTTGCATCTCACAGTTGGGTGGATCCATGGGGCAGACGCAAGCTACCTAACTAGATGTTCGTTTGCACAAACGATCGCCATTAACTAGCAAGGGCCTGGAACCTTCACGTTGGCAAGGAGCCCCTGCGGTGGTTCCACCAACCTTTTTGGTTGAGGCACAAGACTCCATTCTGGTTGTTCTTTGTCTGCTTTCCCATGTCTTTCCACCATCTGGCTCTCAGCAATTCCTCATTATTGTTTCCAAGCACATGTTCCCTTCCTTTGCAAGTTGTTTGCTTTTTTCCGGAGAAGTGCATTTCATTGTTAAGTGAATCCATGGGGCAGACGCAAGCTACTTGATTGGATGTCCGTTTGCACAAACAATCGTAATCAGTTAGCAAGGGCCTGGAACCTTCACTTTGGGAAGGTGCCCCTCCGGCGGAATCACCAACTATTTGTGAGAAGCACCCTCGATGTAGGAATTGAATGTCGAATTTTTGTGGCTTGACATTTAGTTGTTGGTGATTTGTAGGAATCGCTTGGCCTTGTGATGTGTTGAATATGTATGCTTTGCTTTGATAGCCTGCATTATTAAATCGACATTTTAACAATATATTTAAGATACATGCGCATCGAAACGAGGCAAGCATTTTATAGTAATAGAGAACACAAGATTTATAGTGGTTCGGCCAAGAACTAGGCCTACATCCACTTTATAGTTCTTATTTTTGATTTACATTGCTTTTACAATGGTTTACGACACAAGAATGATACATCCATAATCATTTTACAAATTTAAGCATAGCTTCTAAGTAAAATATGGACGCAAGTGATTGCTGTTCCAGGCTCTCAGAATTGGATCTCCATCGACAGTTGTGAGCTTGAAAGTGCCATCGAGAAGTTTTATGCCTATGACATATGGCCTTCCCAGTTTGGCCCAAACACTCTTATTGCTATCATGACCTTTTTCAAGACTAGATCACCACCTTCAAAGCTGCGTTGGCGAACTTTAGAATTGAAGTGCCTGGCTATTCTTTGTTGATGGGCTGCAATTCTGAGCTCAGCTTCTTTCCTTCTTTCATCAAGAAAATCAAGTGCTTCAAGTTGCAGCTTTTCATTTTTAGTTTGGTTGAAATGAATTCTCCTGTGTGAGGGGACTTCTATTTCCACCGGAATCATTGCTTCTGATCCATATGCCAATGAGAATGGAGCGTGCCCGGTCGCAGTTTTATGAGAAGTTCCGCATGCCCATAGCGCTAGTGGAAGCTTATTGACCCAACCACCTTTCGCTTTTTCCAGCTGTTTTGTGATGGTTGATTTGATAATTTTGTTTACTGCTTCCACTTGCCCATTTGCCTACGGATGAGCCACTGCTGAGAAGCTTTTTTGGATCTTGAATCGCTTGCAAATGTCCTGGAACTCTTCGCTTTCGAATTGGGTACCGTTGTTTGTGATTATCTTTTGAGGCACACCATACCTGCAAATGATATTCTTAGTCACAAAGTTTATCATCTTTTTATAGATAATAATAGCTAACGGTTCAGATTCGACCCATTTAGTGAAATAATCAATAGCAACAATAGCATATTTGATTTCGGACTTGGCAGTTCGCAAAGGTCCGATGAGATCTATTCCCCAGATGACAAACGGCCATGGACTGGCCATCTGTGTTAGCTCGGTGGAAGGTGCTCTAGGGACTTTTGCAAATCTCTGGCATCTGTCACACTTTCGGGAGTAGCAAGCAGCATCTCGATTAATGTGGGCCAAAAATACCCATAGCGGAGAATTTTCTTTGCTAGAGTTTGACCGCCTGAATGATCCCTACACTCTCCTCCGTGCACTTCAGCTAAAATTGTCTTAGCCTCTTCCTTGGTTACATATCGGAGTAATGGCATCGAGAATCCCCGTCTGTACAACCGGCCGTCTTGAATTATATATCTCGAGGCTTTTCTCAACAATTTCTAGCGCTCTTTTGAATTTTCTAAAAGGGAGCCGTTGAGTAGATATTCCTCGATCGGAGTCATCCATGACTCCTGCTCTTGAGATACAGCCATGATCCAGTCAATATCCATCTCATCAGTACTTGGAGCTGACAAGACTTCCACAGGGACCAATCCCAATAATTGAGCTTCGCCAGAACTTGAATACTTTGCGAGAGAATCTGCCTTCGTGTTCTCTTCCCGGGGTAGATGGCTTAATGTATAATGATCAAAATCATTAAGAATCTCCCAGGCCTTTGACAAGTAAGCAGGCAGATTTCCTCCTTTAGTTTGAAACTCTTTCTTGACTTGGCACACAATAAGCTGGGAATCACTGAAGATCTGCAATACTCTGATGTTCAGTTCTTTAGCAATCCTTTATCCGGCGATAAGAGCTTCATATTGTGCTTCATTATTTGTCGAAGGAAATTCTAGTCTCAATGATAGCAAAATGATCGCCCTTCGGGGGTTTCAAGCACAACCCCAGCTACGGAACAACAATCATTTCTTGCACCATCAACATATAACTTCCATTGGATCGGGATGTCATTAGTCACCTCTTCCTCACTGTCACCTTTATCTGCGTATTCTGCAATGAAGTTTGCTAAAGCTTGTTCATTGATTTCTCTTCGGTGATGGTAGGTGATATCATACTGGCTGAGTTCAATATTCTACTTTAGAAGGCGACCCGAAGTTTTAGGGCGAAATAGGACTTGCTTCAGAGGTTGATCAGTGAGGACTTTAATAGGATGAGCTTGGAAATACGGCCTCAACTTCCTGGATGCAATCAGCAGACAATAGGCAAGCTTTTCAAGCTTTGAATAGTTCATCTCTTCCCTAGTGAATCTTTTGCTGATATAATAAACCGGGCATTGAACTTTTGCGTCTTCCCGTACCAGTGCTGCATTGAGAGCATGAGATGAAACCGCTAAATATATGAAAAGATCTTCACCATTGCTGGGCTTAGAAAGTATTGGAGGCGTTTCCATGTGACGAATCAGTTCATCAAAAGCTTTCTGACATTCAGGAGTCCATTCAAAGTTTTTCTTTCCTTTCTTCAGAGCGTCAAAGAAGGGAATGCATTTATCAGTGGCTTTGGAAATAAACCGACTTAAAGCAGCGACCATCCCGTTAAGGCTTTTCAATTCCTTCTTTGTCCTAGGGGCTTTGACTTCTCTTAAGGTAGTAATCTGAGCAGGATTCGATTCAATCCCCCTAGCACTCACAATGAAACACAAAAATTTTCCGGAATCTACCCCGAATGATCATTTCAGAGGATTTAGCTTCATCCCATAATTTTGGAGAACAGCAAACATTTCTGCCAAATGATCCATGTGGTCTACTGCCTTCTTCGATTTCACCAGCATGTCATCAACATATACTTCCATAGTCCTGCCAATCTGGGGCTTGAACATGGCATTGACAAGTCTTTGATAAGTTGCCCCTACGTTCTTCGGTCTGAAAGGCATGACTTTGTAGCAGTAAAGACCAACATCAGTGATGAAGCTCGTGTCCTCCTGATCTAGCTCATGCATCATGATTTGGTTATATCCTGAGTAAGCATCCATAAAAGACAATAGTTCATGCCCGGCTGTTCCATCCACCAACTGATCAATCGTGGGTAACGGGAAACAGTCTTTGGGGAACGCTTTGCTCAAGTCTGAAAAGTCGATGCATACTCTCCACTTTCCATTTGCTTTTTAACCAACACCGGATTAGAAACCCAATTTCGATAAGTGGATTCTCTAATAAAGCCATTTTCCATGAGCCGGTCTACTGCTTCTTTTAGTGCCGCTGACCTTTCAGGACCCTGGGATCTTCTCTTCTACTTGACGGGTGTGAATTTCGGATCAATATTCAAAGCATCCACCTCGATTTCTAGGGATATTCCACACATGCCGGCATGACTCCAAGCGAATACATCTAGGTTTTCTTTCAAGAATGATATCAACATATTCTGAACCGTCACACCGAGTTGTGAACCCACGTTCAGCACCTTGTTTGGATCTTTGAGGTCAACAGGTATTGGCACCGTCACTTCCACCAGCACCACTCTATATTCCCCTGCACTGGTTTTTCTGAGATCAATCTCTTTCCGCGCACCACTATGTTCACCAGTGCAAGGTCCACCCTGTAATTGCTACAAGGTGGGTTCTTTGGTGTGGAGCGGAGCTACCGCACCCTTACCCATCTCTCTTTTCTTCGCCTCTCGTAGCTCTATGAGATAGAATTCTCGCCCTGCGTTTTCGTCCCCTTTCACTACACCAACTCCATTATCAGTGGGGAATTTCATAGCCAGGCACCAAGGGGTGAGAATGGCCATAAATGCGGCAAGAGCCGGTCGGTCCAAGAAGGCATTATATGCAAAGAGTTCGTCATCAATCACAAACGTTTGCTTTCGGACCACCTTCTTTTTCCCTTCTCCAAGTTCCACAAATAGGTCAATAGTCCCAACAGGCTGTTTTGGTTCTCCAGTGAAGCCAACATTTTTTTGTGAAGAAGCTTGGACATCAGCCATGGGAATATTCATCTGATCAATTGTCTTTTTGAAGAGGATATTGTAAGAAGCGCCGCAGTCCACAAGCACCCTTCTTACAATGGCTGGTCCGATGCCTGCAGAAATCACTAAGGGATCTACGGTGGGAGCCTCAACACCAACAGAATCCCTGGCTCGGAAAATGATGTCATCATTAAAAGTTCTCTGTTGTTTTAATGGTGTAGCATCTTCCAAAACAAAAACACTTTCTTCAGCTAGAGCATATCTCAAAGCATGAGAATATCTTTCCATCTCACCCCAACTTCTGCCCGCTGGGTGAGGACCCCCCGTAATCACATTAATGATAGGCCTTTCAGATTCATGCGTTGTGGCCCTCTCACCTGAGCCAGAATGATGAGCAGGAACTTGTTGCCCCTAAGTAGATGAGCTTGGGTCATTTCTATTTCTCTTCACATATTGTTGTAATTTATTCTGTCGCAGCAGATGTTCAATGAAGTTCTTTAAGTGGCGACATTCGTTAGTGTCATGGCCAGGTTGATTGTTAAACCGGCAGAATCTCCCATTATGAGCGGAATCTTTCCCAGGCTTTACCTTAGGGGGTTTGGGATATTCTACAGTATCCTTGGTTGCAAAGAAGATATTTTTTGGGGTGTCAGTTAAGGGAGTGAAATCTGAAGATCTAAAGTGGCGAGCATTCTTTGCATCCTTCTTCTTTTTCCCGCCATTATTCTCCCTCTTCTGGCCATGAGATTCTTTCCTGTTAGAAGTAACAATGTTATTCTCAACCTCAGTCGCAACTACTTTTGCCGGCACAGGAAGGCTTTCTAGGCGCATGAATTCATCGGCCTTTTTGTAGAACTTTTCAAATGAATTTGGCTCTTTCATCTTCAGCCATTTCCCAAATTCACTGGATCTATCAATAGCTTGCATTAGGCAGGTCCGAATCATTCGAGGCTCTGCATTATCAACCTCGGCCAAGGCTATGTTAAAGCGGTTCAACAAAGATCTGATAGACTCTCCAGTTTTTGTTCAAGGCTGGAAAGTGACATTATATCCTTAGCCTTCGAAGCATATAACCTGAACTTGTCTTTGAAATTTCGAGTTAGATCCGAAAACTGATCCACCGATCGAGTTGGCAATTTTGTGAACCACAACAGGGCCACTCCCTCCAAATATACCGAAAAGTATCTGCATTTGATCTCATCCGTAGCCCTGGCACCTGTCATATGCCAGTCATATTTGTACAAGAACTGGTTTGGATCACTTGTTCCCCGATCAGCTGGAATAGTGGGGGGAACGAACTTCTTTGGAAATTTAGCTTTTAGGATCCTCTCAGTAAAGGGAGTCTTGCTTGGAGCAAATCCCCAGTCCTTTTCATCTTCTTCCCTTTGCATACTTTCTTTCATAATTTGTCGAACCATTCCCGAGAGGTATTCCTCATCGTTTGGAGGCCCCGTGGGACAGACGTCAGCTATTTTTTCGAAAGTTTGCGTAGACAAACGTTCGCGAAAAGTGGGTTGTGGTCTTGAACCTCTGGTTTGGGGAGGTGCCCCTTCGGCGGTGCCAGCTGCCCTTTGAGGAATACTCTTTCCTTGAGAATCGTGTACATCTTCGGCAATGGTTTCTTCATTATTTTCCGGTTGATGTTTAACTCCAAGCAAAGCATTTACTCTATCCAACATTAAAGCGTTCTGGGCTTCCATCTGTTGTTGTAACCCAGACACTACGGCATCCAACTCTACCCTTGTGACTCCAACACTAGGATCCGCTTCATTTGACACGGGAGAGGTGACGGTGTTATCACAAGTATCTCTAGATCAGCAGATCTACGTTTTCTTCCTTGATCCATAATCTCAGATAAACTTCTGGTTCGTAAAGAAAGTCGTTCAACAAATCTTTGTGGAGCTATGATGAGAGTATCCTGAGTTCGATTTCTCAGTGAAAGCACCAAAAATGTTAACGCTAAAAATGTACGCTAAAACCACGGTGTAAGTTGTAGTATAGTGAAAGCACCACCCGTTGGTACGGGAACTGAAAATAAGCAGAAAATAGCGGAGAAACAGTAAAGAGACAACAGTTTTTATAGTGGTTTGGCTTAAAGTCAAGCCTACGTCCAATTAATCTCTTTTACTGTTGATTTGATTACAACTTATTCAATGAATCTTCAATTACAACACAATTAAGACGAGTAGCTAGAACTTCGATGTAGAAAGGCTCTTCGAATTCATGTTGAATGAGTTAGATCTTTCCCAAAGTTTGTTGAAGCATCATTGGTGTTTGAAGTGTTGAAGGAGTCGAGAAAACAGCAAAGTATAGGCGTTCCCAAAACGATCCAAAAGTCCCCTTCCTGGTGGAGTAGGCAGGGTATTTATAGGGAAAATCTGGAAGTAGGTCGTAGGTCGTGGGTGACATAGGTTTAGGTCATAGGTCGTGAGCGACCTAAGGGTAGGTCGTAGGTCGTGAGGGACCTAAGCGACAGGCTATGGCTTGAAATGGTTGTGCTTGATCAACTGCCTCTGCTTGTAGGTTACAGCGACCTATGGGAGTAGAGGACGACTTATATGGAGCGACTTAGAAGAGGTAGCGACTTAAGGTTGTGAGCGACCTATATGCAGGCGGCTTTATTCTGTTTTAACTCGCTAGGTCGCTGGACCTTTTAGGTCATTAGGTCGCTCCCTTTTTTAGGTCGTTACTTTCCATTGAGTCACTGGGTCGTTAAATCGTCGAGTAGCTTAGGTCGTTAACTCGCTGTAGGTCTTACATCTATATTAGCTCGCTTGGACATTTAGGTCGCTGATCCCTGTCGATCGTAGGTCACTGAGACCTTTTAACCCATTAGGTCGCTGATCCCCTTTAGCTTGTTAGGTCGCTAAGCCTCTTAGCTCGTTAGATCGCTAAACCTCTTAGCTCGTTAGGTCGCTAAGCCTCTTAGCTCGTTAGGTCGTGAAAAAGAGGAGTTAACATAAGATAAAACCCGACATGTTTATTTCTGGCTGGGCTTACGAGATACCTTCGATTTCAAAGGATTTTCTAAAACTTTTATAATCCAATTGAGTGTATTTTCTCACGTCAGTTTTCCAAACTAACTCGGGTGTTATTTTACTGTAATGCTCGGGTCAGACCGAGTATTATAGAGTATAGATTCTAGATGGACTGCAATGGAGCTCCGAGGATGTGCTGGATTGCGAGACGTATCACACGTACTTGATTTAAATTTAGTTGTGCAGTATAAGTTGTGTATTTAGTTATGTGGGTATACGTTAAAATAACTGTCCATTATTTTGCTATTGATTGTGTTATACTTTGATGATGTAATGTATATAACAGACATAGTTCTTTTTGTATGAAGATCAGTCATTTATCTATTATATATGGTTCCGCTGCGTTTGTGAGATTCTGCTATTGTTTTCCATTTCTTCTTCTACCTCCTTTTTCTTAACCCTAATGGTTTGTACTTCCGTCCACCTTGAGTTGAACTGTTGGATAATATTGTCGCCTCAAAGTGGTACAGATTTGCAGGTCGTTAAAATAACAGTCCAAATTGACTTGTAGATTGTTGTTCTCCGATGAATGTATGAATATAATTTGTTACAGATTCTTTTGTTAAAGATCAATTATTGTATATTAAATATCGTTCCGCTACGATTTTGAGATTCTGTGTTATTGTCTAGTCTTCTCTTATCTTCTTTCTTCTTTTCACCCCTAACAATCTGCCTTTTTGTTCAATTTGAGTTGACATGTGTAGTTTATTATCAGCTTAGACTATACAGAAAAGTGGGTCGTTACGATGTGGTATTGGAGCTGAAGGTTAAGCGACAACCACGTCTTTGATGGGATAATTCATTATAGATAGGATCAGTAGAACTCTAGAATGAATTTGAGTGTGTGTATATATGTATGAGCGCGATTTGTTGGAGACATAAAAATTGTATATATTGTGTTGGTTGATCTATTGAGTAGCTTATGGATTCTGGTTGATACGAGTAATTAACGTTATTGATAGGAATCTCTAAACACTTAAACAGAGCAATTCGACATGATATTGTTTTGGAATTGGGTAAATGAAATAATTTTACTTGGATTATATTTAACATATTAAGGAATAGTTTTCCCGAAATTACTATTATATGGTGTGCTTGGATGTTAGAGAATTATAATATTTAATTATCATTTGTTGTTGGTTTCTACTAGAGTGGTTGATATTTTATAGCAAGACTAAAATGGAAGAATGATTGTGTAAAACTAAATGAAATTATGGTTTATAAATGTGATTTATAGTTGAAAGGAAATGAAATTCCTAAGGTATATTATAAATATGAATTGCAAGTAAAAAGAATTTAAAACTTGGGAATTTAAGTTCCGTTAATTTTTGAAAAGGTTTTTCAAAGGTTTTGGGAGATAATAATAGTATTGTTTGGAAAATATTTTTGAATGGAAATATTTAAAAAAAAAGGATTTTAAGGAGCAAGAAAGCATGAACTCACTTCAGCCATTGGAAAATAATTTCGATGATGACTTCAGCACCATCGATGTTTATTTTCGAATTTCCAAGGGAGGAATTGCTATCGGTTGGAGTTTTTTTTGGAAAGCTGGTATTGTTTCATAATTCAAAAGAATAATTTGTTATACCAAGGGATTGTGTGTGTGTGTATATGATTTCAAAAATGATTTGAAATATTTTAGAACTAGATGTTTAAACTCTAGAATTTTCATTTAAAATGTTTTATTGGTATTATGAGAAAATTAGATCAGTAACTTATAAAAGTTGAAGATTTGCAAGTTATGGAAATGCTTCAAATTATTGAATAAGAGTGTAAGGAAAGTAAATTTAGGATTAAAATATGGAATTAAACTTAAGTTAAGTATAAAGTGAATTATGTAAATTTATCCTAAGTTAGGCTAGATGAAGTAATTGTTGGAAATCAAATTTACTGAGATTTGAAATAAATTAATGTAACAAACTAATTGGATTAATTAGTTAATTGACTATGGTTTGGAAGGTGAATAGATAAAATTGAATGTTGAAATTGGAAAAAAAAAATTGGATTTGATTTAAAATGGTATAACTTAAGTGGTGAAGTGGTAATAACCATAAGAAATGGGTATAAAATGTTTATAATGGACTTAAGAAAATTGGACGGAATTTTTTTTAAGAGGTGATTTGTACTGAATGGAATATATTAAGTAAATAAGAGAATTTGAATTATGATTGTGATTAATTGATTGTTAGAGAAATGAAAGTGAATAAAAGAAATTTGTTGTAACTAAGAAATCAATGGAAATAAGTGCGTAAGTTCTACGTATATTATATTATTTGTAGGATGGTTTGATCCAGATTCGAGCACAGAATTTCAAGATGATTTATGTCGATTCGAGTTGGAATTTTTCACTCGATTCTCGACGGTGAACACTGGATGTGGATTTTTGGTGGATTCTAGGATTCTCTATCATGGTATATGGCTATGCAAGGAGAATGATGGTTTCTAATCAAGGAACAGGATCTGGGTCCGCACTGAATGGTACTAGTTTGGAAGAGAAATTGTGTGATCTAGCGAGCGAGCGCATTGATATTGCATAAGAATGATATATATACATCGTATTGTTTCACTAAAGAAAATGATGGAAATTAAAATTTCAAGAATAATGTTAGTTGGAATTATATGATTGGATTCCATTGGTAAATAAGATGCAGGTATGTAAAAGCATGAGTAAATTTGATGCTTTTGATTTCATAAGAAAAACTGGATTGCCTGATAAAAAGGTATATGTTTAAATTGTTGTTTGATTTGATGGTTTTATGTTTAAGCCACTTGGCTTTTTTTCTTTTGTTGGTTTAGGTCCATAGTGGAAATTTGTAGTTGTTCTGATCTACTCGCACAAAGGAGATGCGTGCAAAATTTTCGAAAATTTAAGGAGTTAGAATTTTTGAAGAAAATTTTGATAACTAAAAGCTGATTTTTAAGTTATGACCTGAAATGCTTGAATGGATAATATTAATGGAACCTAGAATGTGTTTGGAAATTTAGTAAAGGTAACAACAAGGTTTCGAAAATTAATTTTTGGAGAATTAAAGGTTTAAATAGATTTGGTAATTATTTCAATTAATTTGTTTTAAAAAAGTAATGGGTTTGGGCATTTTTCCTACCTTGGCAATATCGAGGACGAAATTCTTTTAAGGGAGGAAGAATGTAATGAGCCAGAATTTTGGATATTTGAAATTATAATATTTAATTGATTTTAATATTTAAAATTTAATTTTATAAATTTAATAACTTGGATTTCAAATATTATGATTTATGAGGTAATTTAATTGTTAAATTTAATAATTGAAATTGCTTAAATAATGAATATCGGGTTTTAAGCTTGATAAAAATAATTTAAAGGGTTATTTAGTTTCTATTAATAAGAAGGAATATAATAAAACTTTAAATTGAATTTAAAAGTGATTTACTCGATTTTGAAAATAACTCGTTTTAATTAACGAGTGAAAATAGCATTCTAGGGCACAGTCTCGGATTTCGACGAAACTAGTTCCATTCTATCCGTAATAGTGTATGATTATCAGATTTCAAATTTTGTAGCATTTGGATTCACTGTTTGGTCATACGGGATAGAAACGCGTTGAATTTAATATCGAAAATTTAATATAATAATTGGGCTCAAAAAGCTATCTTTTCCATACGATCGAATTAAGGATCGAAACTTATTCCACTGCATTTGGAATAGGGTATAACATTAGGAACGTTAGGTGGCATGCCTCGATCGGGGTTTGAAATAAATATCAAGATATTTTAAAATTTTAAATAATATATATTCATTGATTTGACTTCCCCAAACATCTTTCTTCACATCGCAGATCTATAGCCACCCTACTCCTGCCTACCTCTTCCTTTTTAAATCACTTTTTTTAAAAACACAGCAGAAGAAAGAAAAAAAGTGGAATTTGAAATCAATAACTATAAATTACTCATCTAAAAACCATGAATATGTATATTTAAGCTCATTCGAGTTGTGCTTCAATACAAGGGTATTTTTGTGTTTTCGATCGTAGGAGATTTTTCAGGCAACGATAGGTCAAAACGTCGATGCCATCGCATTTCTCGTATTGAATCTCACCTCCCTACAAATTCCATCATCTTCGATCATGTATTGAAAGTTGCGACAGCGCTACAGGGGCGAAGGAAACCTATAGGTCGTGAATCGTTTTGATGTAGTAGCTCGGGAGCGTTGGTAAGGTCGACTACGTTTAGTCGAGAGAAGAAGGAAGGCAAGGTAGAAATTAGATTTCAGTGAGTGAATCTTGGTATCTTTTTTTCCGTGCATGCTAGAGATGGGTTCATGTCGTGCATAGACGGAAGAAAGGGGAAAAAAGTAGAAGAACCGGGTCCGAGTTGTGGGCCTTGGGCCGATTGCTTTGGGTGAGAGCATCTGTAATTCTTCTATTTTAAATTGTTTAAATAAGTATGCTGAGTTTAAAATAGATATCTCATTCATATTAAACCTGATTGGATTTTTGCATTAGGATTGTATTGACGAGAGCTTCGTAGTGAAACTGGTTTGGATGGATTTGGAGAAAGTGGGAAATTTGGCTAAAATTGGACGTTAGTTCAATTTTAAGTTCAAAACAAAACTTTTTGGCGAATTAAAAATTAGGGTGAGTAAATCTCACTCATTTGGAACAGTGGATTTAATTTAAAATGTTATAATTTATTTATTGGTTGATTGGTCGAATTGATAAGTTTTTATCTGTTGAATGTTATATTATATATATATTAGTAGTTGGATTTGATATTCCTGCCGATTGGAGCGGATGAGACACTTGCGCCCCGCATAATAGTGGGTGACCGTATATTACCGCGATATCCAACCTCGAAGCGGGATTGGTATATTATATTTTATAACGTCTATGGTCGTAGGGAAATAGGTTGGAAGGATCCAACTAGATTCCTCAAAAATGTTGATTTTTAATTTCATATATAGTAAAATGTGATGTGTTTGAATAGTCTGTTATAGATATTAATGTGATTTGAATTTATTGGATGTTATAATAGCACTGGCCTTGATTTTGGTATTATAAATATAATATTTTTGAATTTAGAAAGGAAATTCAAAGGCGATTTTTGAAGTGAAAATAATTATATTGAATTTTAGGATTATATAAAAGGAATTTAATTTGGATAAAATAAACGAATTGATTTTTTATATTTGTTTAGCCATTCTGTAAAATGGTTTCAAATTGAGAATCTAATTTGAGTACTTTTAGATAACGGATATTTTAATTGGGATTTCTGGAATACGAAATGGAAGGCGGAATAGGGATTTGAAGGGCTTTGGAATATAGTTTGGATTATTTAAAAAATAGATTTATAAATGGAATTTTAACTAGAAATCGATTTGTAAATAGGTTTTTGTAATATAAACCTATATAAACTAGGAATAGGATTATGAATTTTTTTTATAAATGATGTTTATGAATAAGTAGAATGATTATCATTTGATAAATGTGAAATATAAATTCATAGTGTGAATTTAAAATGAGATAAGGAAACCGGTTGTTTTAAATTCATAGTGTGAATTTGGAAATGTAAATCGGATTGTGATAAATCGAGGGAGATTAATAAGTATAAAAATGGTAATATTAGATTTTAAAAATATATTTTTATCAAGAAGCGCAGTTGTTTTAAAGAATTTTTATTCATTAACTATTAATTGGACTAAAATATTTCAGGAAGTTGGTTACTTAAATAATTACTACAGATTGAAATAAAGTCTAATTTCATAACAAGCTTTCAAAATCTATTATTATTATTTATGAATGAATTGAAAATTTTCTATCATTGTTATTTAAAAAGGGAAGGTGATATTTTAAATAATTACTTAAATTTGTTTGAAAATTTATTACTTTACTTTAAAATACTTATTTTAAAAAGGTAGAGTTTTGGAAATTTATTGAAGCTACTTATAAATACTCTCGATATTTATAAATAGGATTGTATTGAATGGATGTGATTTTATAAGAAAAATCTTTTAATGGAATTCGAGAACTTAAGAAAATTAGAGAAAAAGAAATTTCCAAATTATTTAGATATAGAAACTTCAAAAATGAATCTGAATTCAATAAAGGAGTTATAAATTGTTAGTTGGGTTATAAATAAGTATAACCGGTAGTTTTTGAAATTTGTAAAGGGAGATTACAAATGTTGTAAAATTTGTAAAGGAATATTTCTCTAAGTTAAAGTTTGAATTTTATAATGAATTTTTATAAACAGATTTGGAAATATTTACGAAATAAAGAAATTTTTGGAAAGTAATGGTACATTTTCATAACGTAATTCAAGGGAAGAGATTGCCTACATATTAGGATGTTTTATCTAGGATAACGACGTAACCATGATGCAAACTGTGATCTATGATTGATTGCCTAAGTTAAGTTTGGTTTTTCTGGGATAGAGATATAAACATCGAGCTACGATCCATGGTCGATACCAAATGGCACTTCCATATCTATTTTAAAAGTTTTCAAGTATTTTTGGAAGTTTGTGAATATTCTTATTCCGACGAAATATGTATATGCCTATTTTCAATGAGGATTTAAAATTTATCAAATTTAATTTAAATGATGCTTAATGATTCCAATGGGAAATGTAATCTTTGGTTGAATATTTGTTTATTTATTAGTGAAATAACCGACTATCAAATCTTGACCCAAATATGTAATCCTTCTTCATTTTGTTGGTAGGCAAATGATTTCCTACTTACCACCGAAGGGTTTTAACTCTGGAAATATCAAGCGGAAATACAGGAATTATATGGTGTAGTTACCATCGGTGATGCTATATTGTACGTATAAACTCGTTGTTCTTTTAGGAAAAATGATAAGGAGATCCGTCCACTTAAACGGTTAGGAGGTGAGCCCCGCTCTTATGTATTGTCTGATTATTTCCTAAAGAACCAGTATTAAGCATTTTGGACATCGACGATTGGTTTATAGAGCGCCCGGGAAGATGGACCTTGTACTCGTAAGAGATGACTCGGAACCGTTACCACTCCAAAACCATATACGGTTCTATGGAGGAGTTTTCATGCTATCTTGAGATGTTGAAATCCATGTGTGGTTCTAAGACCGTTGGGTATGGGAATATGTGTGTGGTTCCAAGATCTATTTGAGATGTGGGAATCTATATGCGATTCCATGGCCATTGTGGTGTGGGAATCCATATGGGATTCCGTGACCTATTTTTGAAGCGGTGCCTAAGCTGGAATGTCGGACGTAGCCTCATCAGCGAAAATGACTAAACCAGAGATAGGAGGCATGGTCAACAGTGTTGACAAACCTATAAGGTGTATTCGGCTCCTTTTTCTAGCAGTACAGATATATTTAGTTGTTTTTGGCATGCCGAAGTGATGCACTTGGTCTTAGCAGGACCAGTTATATTTTTCCTATAATACCCTGGCTAGACCGGTATGATGCTTCGGAAGGATAACTCTGATCATTGTCAGGAGGACTATTCTTAAAGTACCGAGGGCACATCCGTAGAATTCTACACAATTAGCAAACGAGCCTTATCGAATTTTTGATTTTATACTAATATTGTTGTGATGTGCACAACATGAGCAGCACAACTACTTTATTATTATTAAATTATCCCTTGGATATTATTATAATATCATTGGATTTTCTATAATAATGTTTTGGTTATCATAAAGTAAAAACTTGTCGTATTTATATGTGGCATGGTCTTATGAGATAACTTTGTTTTTCAAAGGGTTTTGATAATAGTAATAATTCATATTGAGTGCGTTTTCTCACGCTGGTTTTCCATACTGACTTGGGTGTTATTTTATTATAATGCTCGGGTCAGACCGAGTATTACAGATTCAGGTTAGGATGCAATGGAGCTCAGGAGACGAGCTAGAGGATTTTCAGGCGTGTTCCACGTACTTGATTATATTCCACTGTATGTATGTTGTATATTCAACACTTGTGAGGATAAGTTATTATAACTGTCCGGATTGTCTTGTAGATTGTTATACTCTGATGATTGTATGAATATAATTTGTTATAGTTTCGTTAGTATAAAGATCAGTTATTGTATATTATATATTGTTCCACTGGAATTGTGAGATTCTGTGTTATTATTTAGTGTTCTCTTATCTTCTTTCTTCTTTTTCACCCGTAACAATCCACCTTTTTTTTCAATTTGAGTTGACGTGTGCAGTTTGTTGTCATCTTAGACTGTACAGAAAAGTGGGTCGTTACATTTCCAAACTATTCACTTTATTTTTCTACACAATATTTAACAGCCTTTAAAATTCTATCTTTTCTTCAAATGTTTTATGCTCACTGTAACGCTTAAAATTGAACGCTAACACCCCGGTGTAAGTAAAGATTAAGTGAAAGCACCACCCATCAATATGGGAATTAGAAGTAAGTAGAAAAGTCACAGAAAAAGCAGTAAAGAGACAACAGTTTTATAGTGGTTCGGCTTCAAGTTAAGCCTACATCCACTTTAATCTTCTTTATTGCTGAATCAATTACAACTTTACAACAATCTTTGATTACAACACTGCTAGGACAAATAGCTAGAACTCCGATGTAGAAG
Organism: Allium cepa; assembly: GCA_030765085.1. Lineage (NCBI taxonomy): Eukaryota > Viridiplantae > Streptophyta > Magnoliopsida > Asparagales > Amaryllidaceae > Allium > Allium cepa. Next base: position 185,060,515 of record CM060940.1, read on the forward strand.
AACTCTTTGAATCCATGTCGAATGTGTTAGATTTCTTCTTGAAGTTCGTTGAGATATCTTTCGTATTTGAAGTGTCGAGTGAGTCGAGAATTCCGTAGAGTATCGGCGTTCCAAAAATGAGCCAAATGATCCCCCCTTCGATGGTGTAGGCACGGTATTTATAGGGAAATTTCGGAGCTAGGTCGTAGGTCGTGAGCGACCTAGAGGTAGTCCGTAGGTCGTGAGCGACTTACGGCTTAATTAGAGCGTATTTGATCACCTCGAACAAACTGACAAGTCATAGGTCATGAACAACCTAGGGAGGAAGCGGCATAAGAAGCTTCTTTGGTATGTTTAGGTCGTAAGCGACCTAGTGAGAATAGTTGGCGACTTGCGGTTGGGAATGACATAAGAAGTTGCTTCATTTTGTGATAACTCGCTAGGTCGCTGGATCTTTTAGGTCGCTAGGTCGTTTTGCTACTAGGTCGCTAGGTCGCTTAGCTACTAGGTCTCCAGGTCGCTTAGCTACTAGGTCGCTAGGTCGCTTATCTCTGTAGGTCGTTAGGTCGCTGATCTCTTGTACCTTTACCCCGTTATGTCGCGGAGTTGTGTCATGCTGTGCCGCTTCATGATGTTAAGTAGCTAGACCCATTAGGTAATTAAATCGTAGGTCATTTAACTGTCTAGGTCGCTGAGTTTCTTAGCTCGTTAGGTCGCAATAACTTTAGGTCGCTAGGCTCTTGATTCCATTAGGTCGCTTAGAGGAGTTAACACTTGCCCCTCGAAGTACACGCCTAGGGTTAGGTCGTGTGCTTTGATATCTCTCAACTTGTACTGTTCTGAGCTGTTAGGTCGTAAGAGACTTATGAGAAGCTAAGGTCGTGTGTGCCGATTCGAGTTCCACTGCTTCGGTGCATAAATAGTTTAGGTCGTTTCTTCATTGCTTCATCTGCTCTAACATTTCGTTCTGCCATTAACAAGTTTTCGAGCTTCTCGAAGACGATTCTCATTATTCAATCATCAATCATCTCCACCATTATATTGCGTAATTAAATTCCATCAAAAATTTAACCATGTTCTTCATCAAATCCCGAATTCCCCACTTGTCGTCCTTAATCCAGCTTTGTACACCGCGCTTCGCCATGAATCGTGTCACAACCTATCCTCGTCTGCCTTTGGTTGTAATATTATTGTAATTCTTCGAAAACAAATCAGCATACTGGATCCATGACGAATCTGAGGTGGTTTGAATCGATTCTGGGTGATTTGGTGGTGGGACGGTGGATTTTACGGTAGAGGTGATGATAGGTTTTTGGGTTAACGGGTTTGTTCGTTAGGCTGTTTGCTGAGTAGGGAGGAGCAAAGGGAGTTAATAAATGATTGGTTGAGGAGCTTCGGCCGACCTTAGGTTCATCGGCTTGATCATAAAACACGTGACCCAACTTACTTGCGACCTAGCTTGCTTACGACCTAACTCGCCTGCGACCTAATTCGCTTGCGATCTAACTTGCCTGAATAACATAAAGCTTAAAGCAGAGCGACTTAATGAACTAATGACCTAACTTTCTGCGGCAGAGGTTTTAGGTCGCGACCGAGTTAGGACTTTGATAATTTTTAACTGCCTGGCCTCGAACATTGCGACTTAAGAAGTTCAACTTATGCTAAGTCGTTTGACTTGATCTGGACTACCTAAATAATCCCCGAGCTACCTTAAGTCGTTCTTGCGACTTAATGACTTGAACAGAACTTGAATAATTGCAAGAATTTGATAGGACTTGATTAAATTTCCAACTTAAAAAGCTAGAATGAACTACTTGAACTCGTTGTACTTTCTTCACAGATTTTAATGCTAACAACCTGCTAAACACAACATTTGCAGAAAACTAGGGCGAATGTACTGCCATTGATTTCCCACATCAAATGAAAGATTAGTCGATAAAGGATAGTCAACTTAAAGAAATTATATGAAATGTTGTGAATCAACAAATTCGAGTGAAGTATTAAAGCAAAGCAATATTAATCAATTAAGGCCGATTTGTTTGCATCAACATTGCACTTGTATTTGGGCTTAAAACAGCAAGCCCTGAAACTTTATAATTGACAAATGCATATTAGTTTAATTTCAGTTATATTTGCTTGTCATTTTATTAGTTTTGCACAACACTTCACACACTTAGGAAACGTGCACCTTCATATTTGAATATCCAGTTTCTTGTGTAGAATGTCTTCTCAAGAAGAAATGATAGAGCAAGCTGAAGAGGTCTTCCCGATAGCCAATCCACTGGATGATCCCCGGAAAGGACTCTAACTACTTTGAGTCAGCGTGCGTTCAACCAACTACGTATTCAGTTTGGTATGGCTGAAGCAGATGCTTTACTTCCTGGACCAAATGATACTGCTGACAGGCCACCTCTCGGTTTCATCGCTGTCAATCGTCAGATGTGCCTATGTGGTGTTATTCCTCCTTTTAATGACTTTCTTCAGCGACTCCTTCTCCGATTGATTATCTCTCCTTTCCAATTGCATCCCAATGGACACGCCATCAATGGGACTTTGTGTGCTGTTCAGGAGGACACTTGATCGTCTTTCGAGTTTTGAAGAAATCTGTTACTTGTGCACATTCGCAAAGAACAATGATCGTCCCTTTATCACACTCGTAAGAAGCGCCAGGAACCGTAGATTGATCATCGATCTTCCGAAAAGCGCCCACGGGTTCTTAAATCAATTCTTCTTCGTTCGTCGTCCTCTAGGATTTTACGCCATCTGGAGAGTAGGAAGTAAGATTGCTTATCCCCGTTCTTTCCATTTAAGCTTTTCAAAGTCCAAGTTGCTAGGTGCTAACTTCATTCTTTACTTTTACAGCACTTCCTCCTCCCTCTAAAGATCCCAGCCACAAGTCGACCTTTGAAAGATTAAATGTCATGGCGGTTGAGGAAAGAAGTATTAAATTTTTGCTCAAAGACGAATTTCTTCACCAATACGAACTTCTGCACCCTTCTCGTTCTACTCAGCCTCATGAAATCCCTGATTCTCCAGTAGAGACAGCGGATGCCCCAGTTTCCATCGGAGAACTTACGCCGAAAGAACATACTATTGAGGCTTCACTGGTGAAGTGCCCTGCTTCTATTGACATTGTGGGGTCGTCCGGCAAACTTGCACTTGCCCCGATCATCAAGGAAGAGAAACCTCCTCAACAGTCCGAGAAGACTGTTGATGAATGAGCTGAGAGGAAGGGTCCCGCCGGGCATAATGGTGACGACATTTTTGAGGGGTTGAGCGACTTGATGTTTACTTCACAAGAGCTCTTGAAAGACGATACCACTACTGCTAAAGTTATTTCTCCAGTAGTTGAAGCGACATTTGCCTTGAAACAAACTCCATCATCCCAAGAGTTGGCGCTTGCCGTAAAATCTGTCATCACTCCCCAATCGAGGAGTGGTTCGTAGTTTGACGCGCGTAGTTTGCACGTTACACACACTTAGGATTTTTCAGTACTTATATGCATTCAACTTCCTTGCTTTGAAGATTTCTAAATTTATCTTTTCTTCATTTTCAGGTTCTCCAATGGGACGAAGTGGCTCTTACTACAATGATTTCCAACGTTATGGGAGGCGTGGCTCTTATGACCCCAAGAGGTATCTTCCTGCCTCCTAGGAAACCGACAAAGAAAGAGCTGCGTGGAAAGCTCGTGAGAAGCGCGCTTATTGAAGAACGCTACGGGAGAAGGGATGAACGACATGATTCTTCCCAGAGAGTGGATGATTCCCACAAACGAAAATATCGTGATAATAAAGAGAAAAGTCATGTCGCTAAAGATCCGAGCAAACAGGCCAAACTAGGTGAGAAACCGACATTTGAAATTTCTGAAAAACCCGCTGCTCCCGTCTCTTTGGAAATTCCTTCCAGCTCTCCAGCCCTTCAAAGAGCTGATATTCAAACAATTATCAGTAGGCCCCCGTATCAAGTTGGGCAGGGTCCGGCTACTCTACAAAGTCGGTGTCCACACTGGTGCTTAAAGGGAGTGCGTTTCGATCATGACTTGGTCCCAATCGATAAGCAAGCCATGTTGCGAAATCTTGATGCCGTAAAACTCGATATCGAGAGAATGTCTGGTTGGCAAAAACTTGTTGAAGAGCTTCAAGATTAAACCACGCAAATCTCAAAGCCATGCTAACTATGGAAAATGATAAATCCGAGTGGCAGAAAACACCCGATCAGCATGATGCAGAGATGAAGAGTGTTGCCGCTATAACGAGAAGCTTGAAGGGGAAGTTGAAAAACTTAAAGAAGAGCTTGCCACTTCTTCCAATTCCTATTCTCAAAGAGAAGAAGTGCTTCAAAAACAGGTGAGAGATGCTCACACTGCACAGAGAGATGCTGAAGCTAAATTTGAAGCACATCAGCAAGCTGTAGAAAGCTACCGAGCTGACGTTGCTTAGCTACGAGAAAAAACCATCTCCCAGAACTTGGAAATTGAACTGCTAAAAGCTCGACTTTCTGAAGCTGAAAAGGAGCGTGATGAAGCTATTGCCGGCAAAGCAGCAGCCGAGGAATCTCAAATGGCAACTAAAGCCGATGTCAGCTCTACTTTATTCGAGTTCTACATTCATAGTGTTCTGGGGCACAGTAGCCTTAGATTTTTGGGACCGAAGTACGAAATCACTTTGGCCAAAGTGTGGGAAGTCGCACTTGATATGCTTGGAGGAGCTGGATATGCTGAAGTAGATTTAATGGCGCACTATCTAGATGACGATGCATGTGCTGCTCTTGCCAGGGGAAATGAGCAACTTGCTAAAGAGAGAGTTGAAATGGCAGAAGGAGAACATTTAGGGAAGGTAACTTCAACCGACCCAGTTCGACCTTCGGTTTCGGCTGACATCGATGTCGTTGTCTCTAGTTCCCATTCTCCACCTCCTGCTAAAGCTGTTATTGAAAGTGCCACCACCCGCACTGGAGATGAGACTCGAGAAAGCACTGAAGCACAGGACTTTGAAGTTGATATAGTAAAGCCTACTTCTCCAGATAACCTCAATGTTGATCTTGCTCAAGTGGACTGCTTGTTTACTTCACATGAGCTTGATGAACTTTTTGATTATTACTTAAATCTTGACGCGCCACTTTCTCCTCTTTTTATGAGAGACTCTGACTTTAACTTCTCTTCTCCTGTAGTGAAAGCGCTAAGTGTTGTTCAGACTTCCCCTCTTCCAGCTGTTCCCTCTCCGCCTCCTCAGATTACTCCTCCTTCCGCCTCTCAACCGGGGTCACAAGAGGAGCAGATAGAAGCTCTTCAAGGCCTGGATGACCCGGTCGCTTCACAAGAACATAAGGCCGAGGAACCTGAAGAAGGAGAAAGAACTCCGGAGCAAACTATCTCTGATGACATAAAGTTGTCTGCACTTTTCACTCCGGGCAGTGAGTCTTCTCCAAGGAAGAAGGGGAAGCGTGGAGTCTCAAAGAAAAGGAGGGAAGCTTCTGCCAGTGAAGAAAAAGCAGAAGAAATTCCAATTGCACCCCTTCCTCTTTCTTCCCCTACTATTATAAGCCGACCCAAAAAGTTAATCATCCGGCCAGGGGAGGGCTCGAAAGGTGGAAGGAAGAAGAAGTGATGGGTTCGGTCCTACGCTTTTCGTCTCGCTTTTTTGCTTTTTTGCTTTTATATATAAAGACTTGTGTTGACCGAAGATTGTGCGGGTACTAGTCCCCGCCTTCTTTTATTTTGAAACCTGCACATGTATAAAATTTTCATAGTATGGAATAAAATGATTCTTTTACTTGTACAAAATTCTGTCTGTATTTGAGAATGCATTTATTCTCTTTTTTTATACAAGTTTCTTCATTTTCTTTGTGTGATGTTGCAGTAAACCTGTGGTATGTTGCTTGAGCATTTCTTTTATGAATGTAACTATATTATATTGCCCCCATACCACGGTTTATTGCAATCTCTTTCACATAGGCAAAATTTTGGAGAACTCTTCTATTTCGAGAAGACTTGTACTCTTTCTTTAGAGAACAACTTTTCCATTTGAAGGAGGTTTGCATCTGTACTTTAGAGAATAATTTTTCCATTTTAAGGAAATATTTTTCTGATTTAGTAGAATGTGCCTCGTATTGCAGAAGTCTTCTCTTTTTTATTTTGAAGAAGTTTTTACACTTCACTTTCGGAGAAAGTCACTTTTATTTTTGGCAAGTGAATTTTCCTACACGGTAAAGTGGGCCTTCGAAAAAGGGCTTTGACCTGTTTATGCCTCCGAAGAGGGCTTTTGTTTGATTGTGCCTCTGGGAAGAGGGCTTTTTTGTGTGTTCCTCTGGGGAGAGGGCTTTTGTTTTTTCCCTGTATGCGGGGAAGCGGGCCTCCGAAAAGGGCTTTTTGTTTCTGCCTTTGGGGAGAGGCTTTTGTTTTTTCCCTGTTCGCTGGGAAGCGGGCCTCCGAAGAGGGCTTTTTGTTTCTTCCTCAAGGGAGAGGCTTTTGTTTTTTCCCTCTTCGCTGAGAAGAGGGCCTCCGAAGAGGGCTTTGGCACACCAACTCTGGTGAAGCGGGCCTCCAAGGAGGGCTTTTCACATTTCAGCACTTGTGAAGTTTTATTTCAGATCTCGGTGAAATTTGTGCCTCCGAAGAGGTCTTTTAGCATTTCAACTCTGGTGAAATGGGCCTCCGAAGAGGGCTTTGCACATTTCAACTCTTGTGAAGTTTTATTTCAGATCTCGGTGAAATGTGTGCCTCCGAGTAGGGCTTTTGCCTGGAAGTTTATTTCTCATGGTTGGATGGATTCACGGGGTGGACACAAGTAACTTGGATGCTTGTTTACACAAACGGTCTCGGCTAGTTAACGAGTGCCATGCCTTCCACTTGGGAAGATGCCTCCGGTCATTCCACCAATCTTTTTTGGTTGAGAAAGAGAACATTCTTTTTCTGGAAAGTCCCGTTAAAGGTCTTTATCCTCCGAAGAGGGCTTGTGCCTCCGAAGAGGTCTTTGGCTGTTTCCTGCCTGCTCGCCTATGTCTTTTCGCCATTTGCTCATATCAGCGATTCCCTGTTATCATTTTCAAGCACATATTCCTTTCTTTTGCAAGTAGTTTATTTTATCCAAACAAGTGTACTTCATTGTTAAATGAGTTCGCAGGAGCAGACACAGGCTAACTAATCGGATGTTCGTTTGCACAAACGATCACAATTAGTTAGCAAGGGCCCACCTTCGGCGGAACCACTAACTGTTTGCTTGAAGCACTTCTTATATAGGATTTGTGTCTGGAATTTTTGTGGCTGAACATTCATTTGTTGACTGATGTCAGGGATCGCTTGGTCTTGTGATGGGTAAGATTTGTCTTAATGGCCTGCAATATTAAATCGACATTTTAGCAATACAATTAAAGTACTTTACATATATCGAAATAAAACAGGCATTTTGTAATAGTAGGGAACACAAGATTTATAGTGGTTCGGCCAAGAACTGGGCCTACATCCACTTTATAGTTCTCATTATTCACTTGCACTGGCTTTATAATGGCTTTCAATACAAGAATCAAACATGCGTAATTCTTTTACAGTATTTCAATAAAGCTTTTAAGTAAAATTGGACGCAAGTTATTGCCGTTCCAAGCCCTTGGAATTGGATCTCCTTCGACAGTTGTCAATTTGAAAGTGCCATCAAGAAGTTTTTTGCCTATGACATATGGCCCTTCCCAGTTTGGCGCAAACACTCCTGTTGCTGTCATGATCCTTTTCAAGACTAGATCTTCAATCTCAAAGCTGCGTTAGCGAACTTTGGAATTGAAGTGCCTGGCAATTCTTTGCTGATGGGCTGCAATTCTGAGTTGAGCCTCTTCCCTTCTTTCATCAAGGAAGTCTAATGCTTCAAATTTCAGCTTTTCATTTTCAGCTTGATCAAAATGGATTCTTCTGTGTGAAGGGACTTCTGTCTCCACCGGAATCATTTCTTCTGATCCATATGCTAATGAAAATGGAGTGTGCCCAGTCGCAGTTTTATGGGTAGTTATGCCCATAGTGCTAGTGGTAGCTTATCGACCCAACCACCTTTCGCGTTTTCTAGCTGTTTTTTGATGGTTGATTTGATAATTTTGTTTAGTGCTTCCACTTTCCCGTTTGCTTGCGGATGAGCCACTACTGAGAAGCTTTTTTGGATCTTGAATCGCTTGCAAAAATCTTGAAACTCTTCACTTTCGAATTGGGTTCCATTGTCTGTGATTATCTTTTGAGGCACACCATACCTGCAAATGATATTCTTAGTTACAAAGTTTATCATCTTTTTAGAGGTAATAGTAGCTATAGGTTCAGATTCAGCCCATTTAGCAAAATAATCAACAGCAATAATAGCATATCTGATTCCGGACTTAGCGGTTGGCAAAGGCCCGATGAGATCTATTCCCCAAATAGCAAATGGCCATGGACTGACCATCTGTGTTATCTCGGTGGACAGTGCTCTTGGGATTTTTGCAAATCTCTAGCATCGGTCACATTTTCGGGCATAACTTGCAGCACCACAATTAATGTCTGGCCAAAAATACCCATAACGTAGAATTTTCTTTGCTAGAGTTTGACCACCTGAATGATCTCCACACTCTCCTCCGTGTACTTCAGCTATAATTGTCTTAGCCTCTTCCTTGGTCAGACATTGGAGTAATGGCATTGAGAATCCCCGCCTGTACAATCGGTCATCTTGAATTATATATCTAGAGGCTTTTCTTAGCAACTTCTCTCATTCTTTTGAATTTTCTGGTAGAGAACCATTGAGCAGATATTCCATTATCGGAGTCATCCATGATTCTTGCTCTTGAGAAATAGTCATGACCCACTCAAACTCCATTTTATCAATACTTGGGGCTGACAAGACTTCTACAGGAACCAATCCCAGTAATTGAGCTTCACCAGTGCTTGTGTACTTTGCGGGAGAATCTGCCTTCATGTTCTCTTCCCGGGGTATATGACTTATCGTATAATGGTCAAGATCATCGAGAAGTTCCCAGGCTCTTGACAAGTAAGCAGGCAGATTTCCTCCTTTAGTTTGAAACTCTTTCTTGACTTGGCATACAATAAGCTGTGAATCACTGAAGATCTACAACACTTTGACATTCAATTCTTTAACAATCTTCAAGCCGGCAATAAGAGCTTCATATTATGCTTCATTGTTTGTCGAAGGGAATTCCAATCTCAATGCATAGCACAATGACCGCCCTTCAGTAGTTTCAAGCACAACCCCAGCTCCGGAACAGTAACCGTTTCTTGCACCATCAACATATAATTTCCATCGAATTGGGGTATTATCAGTTACCTCTTCCTCACTGTCACCTTTGTCTGTACATTCTGTGATGAAATCTGCTAAAACTTGTCCATTGATTTCTCTCCGGGGATGATAAGTGATGTCGTATTAGCTGAGTTCAATATTCCACTTCAGAAGGCAACCCGAAGTCTCAGGGTGAAATAGGACTTGCTTCAGAGGTTGATCAGTGAGGACTTTGATAGGATGAGCTTGGAAATATGGCCTCAATTTTCTTGATGCAATCAGTAGACAATAGGCGAGCTTTTCCAATTTTGAATAATTCATCTCTGCCCCAGTGAATCTTTTCCTAATATAATAGACCGGGCACTGAATTTTTGCGTCTTCCCGTACCAACGCTGCACTGAGAGCATGAGATGAGATTGCCAAATATACGAAAAGATCTTCACCATCGTCGGGCTTAGAAAGTATCGGAGGCATTTCCATATGACGAACTCATCGATACCTTTCTGACATTCAGGAGTCCAGTCAAAATTTTTCCTTCCTTTCTTCAGAGCATCAAACAATGGAATACATTTATCAGTAGCTTTGGAAATGAATCGACTCAAGGCAACGACTTTTCCATTAAGACTTTGCAATTCCTTCTTCGCTCTAGGGGCTTTGACTTCTTTTAAGGCAGCAATCTGAGTAGGATTATCTTCAATGCACCTAACACTCACATTGAAACCCAAGAACTTTCCGGACTCCACCCCAAACGAACATTTCAAAGGATTAAGTTTCATTCCGTACTTTCGGAGGAATGCAAACATTTCGGCCAAGTGATCCATATGGTCTACTGCCTTCTTTGATTTCACCAGCATATCGTCAACATAAACTTCCATAGTTTTTCCAATCTGTGGCTTGAACATTGCATTGACGAGTCTTTGGTAAGTTGCCCCTTCATTCTTAAGTCCAAAGGGCATGACTCTATAGCAGTAGAGACCAACGTCGATGATGAACACGTGTCCTCCTGATCTGGCTCATGCATCATGATTTGGTTGTATCCGGAGTAAGCATCCATAAAAGATAACAATTCATGCCTCGCTGTTCCATCCACCAATTGATCTATCCTGGGTAACGGGAAGCAGTCTTTGTGGCAGGCTTTGTTTAAATCTGAGAAGTTGATGCGTACTCTCCACATTCCATTAGCTTTCTTAACCAGTACTGGATTTGAAACCCAATTCAGATAAATAGACTACCTGATGAAACCGTTCTCCATGAGCCGATCTACCTCTTCTTTCAATGCTGCTGACCTTTCAGGACCCTGGGTTCTTCTTTTCTGCTTTACCGGTGTAAACTTCGGATCAATATTCAGAGTATGTACTGCAATTTCTGGGGATATTCCACACATATCAGCATGAGTCCAAGCGAATACGTCCAGATTTTTTTTCAAGAATGATATCAAGGAATTTTGAACTGTCACACTAAGTTGCGAACCCACATTCACCACTTTGTTCAGATCTTTCGGGTCAACAGGTACTGGCACCGTTACTTCCGCTGGCACCACTCTATTCTCCCCTGCACTAGCTTTCTGGGATCCATTTCTCTTCGTGCCCCGCTATGCTCGCCAGTGTAGGGTCCACCCTGTAATTGCTACAAGGTTGGTTCTTTGATGCGGGCTGGGGCTGCCGCATCTTTTCCCATCTCTCTCTTCCTCGCTTCAAGCAACTCTATAAGATAACATTCTCCACCAGCATTCTGATCCCCTTTAATAACACCAACTCCTTTATCCATGGGGAATTTCATAGTGAGGCACCACGGGGCGAGAATTTCCTTAAAAGACGCAAGAGTTGGTCGGCCTAGGAAGGCGTTGTAGGCAGAAGATTCATCAACAATTACAAAAGTCTATTTTCGAACCACCTTTCTGCCCCTCTCCAAGCTCCACGAACAAGTCGATAGTTCCAATTGGTTGCTTCGGTTCCCCAGTAAACCCAACTATTTTTTGTGATGAAGCTTGAACATCAGCCATCGGAATTTTCATTTGGTCGAATGTCTTTTTGAAGAGAATATTGCAAGAAGCGCCGCAATCAACAAGAACTCTCCCTACAATAGCCGACCCAATGCCTGCAGAGATGACCAAGGGATCCATGGTTGAAGCTTCAATGCCCATAGAGTCCCTGGCTCTGAACACAATATCATCATTAAAAGTTTTCTACTGCTTCAAAGGTGCAGCATCTTATAGCACAAAAACACTCTCTTGTGTTGGTGCATACTTCAAGGCATGGGCATATCTTTCCATCTCGCCCCAGCTTTTGCCTGCTGGGTGAGGACCTCCCGTAATCACACTAATAACGGGCCTTTCTGATTCATGCGCAGTAGTCCTCTCACCCGAGCCAGATGGATGAGCAGGAAGTTGCTGACCCTTACTAGATGAAGTTGGGACATTCCTATTCCTCTTCACAAATTGCTGCAACTTGTTCTCTCTCAGGAATTCTTCAATCAAACTTTTCAGGTGGCGACATTCGTTGGTATCATGACCGGGTTGATTGTGAAACCGACAAAATCTCCCACTTTGAGCAGCTTTTTTCCCAACTCTCATCTCAGGTGGTTTAGGATATTCTACCACATCTTTGGTAGCAAAAAGGATATTTTCCGGGGTGTCAGTCAAAGGAGTGAAATCTGAAGGTTTTAAGAAGCGAGGTTTCTTCATATCCTTCTGCTTCTTCCCACCATTATTCTCCCTCTTCTGACTTCCAGATTCCTTTTTGGTAGGAGCAGCAGTATTATCCTTAACCTCTATCAATGTCACTTTAGCCGATGCTTGAAGGCTTTCCAAGCGCATGAATTCATCAGCTTTCTTATAGAATTTCTCAAGCGAATTCGGTTCTTTCATCTTCAGCCACTTCCCAAATTCACTTGATTTGTCGATTGTCCTCATCAAGTATGTCAAGACCCTCTGTGGCTCTGCATTATCCACTTCAGCCAAAGCTATGTTGAAGCGGTTCAAGAAAGATCTAATAGATTCCCCAGGATTCTGTTCCAGGCTTGACAGTGACATAATATCCTTTGCCTTTGAAGCATACAACCTGAATTGCTCTTTAAACTTCCGAGTCAAATCGGCGAACTGGTCTATGGATCGGACCGGTAGCTTTGTGAACCAGAGTAGAGCCACTCCTTCCAAGTATACCGGAAAGTACCAGCATTTGATCTCATCCGATGCCCTGGCACCTGTCATGTGCCAGTCATACTTGTACAAGAATTGATTAGGGTCACTTGTTCCCTTATAAGCCGGGATGTTTGGAGGAACTAACTTCCTTGGGAATTCCTCCTTTAGAATCCTTTCAATGAACGGAGTTTTGCTCGGAGCGAATCCCCATTCTTTTTCATCTTCATCCTTCTGCATGCATCTAACTCCGCTCGTGTAATTCTAGCACTTGGTGCTGCTTGACTTGATGAAGGAGTAGTGGCAGTATTCTCACGAACATAACTAGGTCTAGTAGATCTGCGCTTTCTTCCAGGATCCATTATCTCTGATAGACTTCTGGTTTTGAAAGAGATTTTTTCAACAAACTTTTGCGAAGCAATGACGAAAATAGTCTGAGTTGGGTTCTCAGTGAAAGCACCAAAAATGTTAACGCTTAAAATTGAACGCTAACACCCCGGTGTAAGTAGAGATTAAGTAAAAGCACCACCCGTCAATATGAGAATTATAAGTAAGTAGAAAAGTCATAGAAAAAGCAGTAAAGAGACAACAGTTTTATAGAGGTTCGACTTCAAGTTAAGCCTATGTCCACTTTAATCTTCTTTATTTCTGAATCAATTACAACTTTACAATAATCTTTGATTACAACACTGGTAGGACAAATAGCTAGAACTCCGATGTATAAGAACTCTTTAAATCCATGTCGAATGTGCTAGATTTCTTCTTGAAGTTCGCTGAGATGTCTTTCGTGTTTGAAGTGTCGAATGAGTCGAGAATTCCGTAGAGCATCGGCGTTCCGGAAATGAGCCAAAAGATCCCCCCTTCGGTTGTGTAGGCACGGTATTTAAAGGGAAATTTCGGAGCTAGGTCGTAGGTCGTGAGCAACCTAGAGGTAGGCCGTAGGTCATGAGCGACTTACGGCTTAACTAGAGTGTATTTGATCACCTCGAAAAAACTAACAAGTCATAGGTCATGAACGACCTAGGGAGGAAGCGGCATAAGAAGCTTCTTCGGTATGTTTAGGTTGTGAGCGACCTAGTGAATTTTTGTCTACTTACGGTTGGGAACGGCATAAGAAGTTGCTTCATTCTGTGATAACTCGCTAGGTCGTTGGATCTTTTAGGTCGCTAGGTCGTTTAGCTACTAGGTCGCTAGGTCGCTTAGCTACTAGGTTGCTAGGTCGCTTAGCTACTAGGTCGCTTAGCTACTAGGTCCCTAGGTCTCTTAGTTACTAGGTCGCTAGGTCGCTTATCTCTATAGGTCGTTAGGTCGCTGATCTCTTGTAGCTTTAGCCCGTTAAGTCGCGGAGTTGTGTCATGCTGTGCCGCTTCATGATGTTAAGTCGCTATACCCTTTAGGTAATTAAATCGTTAGGTCGTTTAACTGTCTAGGTCGCTGAGTTTCTTAGCTCGTTAGGTCGCAATAACTTTAGGTCACTAAGCTCTTGATTCCATTAGGTCGCTTAGAGGAGTTAACACTCACTAAATAATATATATTCAAAATATTGTGTTCGAATGTCTCATTCTAGTATTTAGGAAATTCCTACAATAATGTTGATCAGGCACATTGACTAGAATTTTTAAAGCACTCAACGAAAATTTTAACACAAAATAAATTTCTCTATGATATGCTTATATCTTTACAACTTTACCAAATATTTATTTGCTTGCCATACTAAACATAATCAAATTCAACTAATCTGTAAATACTTTACCAAAAAGATTTTAATCTAAATGAATGATTTCTTTTAAATTTTTCTTTTCAACCCCAGTTCTTTACTGAAAATAATTTTTTCAACGCATCCATATATACTTCAAGAAAATATCACTTTTCTTAATTCATTTTAACCTTTTATTAATTATACATATAAAAAAAAATTCATTTATCATAATTTTAATCTTTCCAATATTTCTTGCAGTAGCTACACCGTTGAAGGCACCGCAAGATCTTAGCATTAATATCGAGCATGTTTCTAACTCTAAACGATAATTCCTACTAAATATTAATTATAAACAACCACTATAATGTCGAAACATCCATGCATTAATCAACCAAGCGAACATTTATTAAAGATCAAGCTATTAAATGTGCTCAGCGAAAATAGCCCATCTGCTCCCACTATGCAACTTTGATCACTTGTGAATCAAGACACAACAATGCAACTCTAAGCCATCTAAGGTCTAGCAAACCATATCCATTAAATCTCACTTTTGACAAGAGTGAATCTCCAATTAGAAAAATACAATATTAACACTCAACCTACTCAAATAATCGAATAACACAAATACAACCCAACGAATACCCCGGTAATCATTTTATTCCTATCCTTAACTAGAAATAAAATTATATCTAGCACACATAAACACCTAGAGGTAGGGACATTAAGTCTTTCTAGGTCGTAATTCGTGTCAGATAATTATTCTATATTGTTTTGACCTGCTCTGATACCAACCTGTAACGCCCTGCCTCTATACACGTAGTACTAAAGGACATTAGGAAGTAATGTTGTCTAGTAATACAGAGAATAAGGTTTATTAGAAGCAGCCTCACGTAAACCTTCCCTTGAGCTAACACCGATAGGTCATTCTCATGATGATTTGAATTAACCCAAATTGACATATGTGGTATTTGTGAGAAGCAACACTTTAGTAGGTTTGTAACAACAAAATAACTTATAATAGATATTCATAGTCATAGAATCACATCATATGGGAACAAAATATGATACATATCCCATAATAGAAAGTGGGTTTCAAGACTAGAGTAGAAAGCTCGCTACGCAATAATATACATCATTGTGTCATCACTACCTAAATCCAAAATATCATACTTATACAAAAACACACACTAACTGAAGAGATAACAGATGAAAATCTTGCTAAGCCTAATGATGAGATAATAAAAAGCTGCATAATGAAAAATCCCTTCAAAATCTAGATATGCACATGAATCCATGATCACCGTCCCTGAACCTGAAATGTCCCGGTCTGACCCGAATATTATAATAAAATTACACTCGGTCAGATAATCTCTAAATATCAACGGGTAACTTAATAATATAGATATCAATCAAATATCATAGCAATAGAGCATAACTAACAATAATTAACATACAAGTGATATCGATAACACTTGAGTCTATTGAAGAATATCATATATAAATATGGTAGTTCATACATAGCTATTTCAAATCAATAAACCAAATAAATCATTATAAGTCTATTGCTTATCAAAGGTATTGTCCCCTTTGTGGACTAAACATACAGGTACGATCCCCTCTTGGACAATCATAAAATAGAAACGAATCACATTATTTCACAAAATCATATCAAGTCTCTCATGGACTATCATTTTAACTATGGTGCTAACATATCAAAACCTTCTGAACATAGAAAAAAGGAATTCATACCCAAACATAGGTATTACAAAGGACACACAGGAATGAATACCCGTTTATACTCATACATCAAAAATAGCAGTTTGATTAGTCACTAACACCATACTAGTAGTTTAGTCCGTCACTAACACCACACCAATAACTCGGTTGATCACTAATACTACACAAGCAGTTTGGTCGGTCACTATCACCATACCAGCAGTTTAGTCGGTCATGAACACCCCACTAGCAGTTTTATCAGTTACTAACACCACACTAAATAATTCGACCAATATGATATTTTTAGTGGGAAAATCTCTCTTTTGGAAGACTGATAAGAAAAGCACTAGGAGTCTAGCGCGCTAAACTCCTACAGTCCAATAGTATCGAATATTCATAACATTTGTTCAACCTAATATTGCACTGCTAAGGTGCCACGCCTACAAACGGATGACGCAATTGTTATGACATCAAATATAGCCCATGGTACAGACTGCTGGTGCAGTGGTATAAGACTATAAACTAGAACAAATACCACGACTTGGGGTGGTACTCTGTCATCTAGCCACTAGTTCGAACAACTAGCCTACAATGCCAAGCAAACGAATGCACTAATGAATATAACGAGTTAGACAATAACTCACATTCTCAAGATACTATTTAATCTCAGAGTATCACACTCTTTTAATAGTAATTATTAAAGTAAAACTAGTGCCCCATATGTAACGACCTAATTTTTCGACCCCCGAAAATCGACATCAATATGTCCACTGTATCAAATGTCGAACAATAGAATGCCGAAAAACCGAACCGTTAGGGTTAAAGAAGAAGAAGATAGAAGAAGAAACAAAAACAATAAGGAATCTCACATTTCCCAGCGGGAAAACTATAATAGATAAATGAATAATCTCTAAAACCAAAGCATTATATCAGTTTATACATCACATAATCAGAGTTTACAAAAACACAATAGTGGAAAAGAAATATTATATACTAGCGATACGCCTCACCATCAAGCTTGCCTCCAGATCTCCCAAGCATATCCTCTTCGACTTCGCTCCAGAATAATGATAATCTTACTCTAGGCTGCCCTTGTGGAAAATTATGGGCACCCAGAGTTTATAAAGGGAAAAGTAAACTCCATGTCAGTCATGGGACTAGTGTGAGATCTTAAAAACAGTTATTTCACAAAGAAAGGAAAAGAAATCCGCTATGCTTTTGGAAAATGAAACTACCATAAGGCCTCCCGCCGCCAGCACAATGCAAACGTAGAATTTTAGATGATTTCTCCTTATGATAGTCAAACATGCTTGATACGTAAAATCACTTTTACATTATTATTATTAGTGCATAGTGTGGAAAACATTTCAAAAATATAATATTAATCCTAGCTAGCATCTCGTACTCTGCCTACTATAGCTACCAATTAAACGGCGGGTCACCACCATAAGTAAAAGCAGGTTATACAACTAAAATCGTACAGGGCGTATATTGTTTCTTTGGATTTCCAACAAATGGTGAGGCTAAGGAACTTCCTATGCCACATTGGAATGCCTCTGGAGGGATGCCCCGAGAACCTAACCAGATCTCTGCCAACACAAGGCCCGGTTACCTTGCGCTGTAATACAAATGTAACTAGATAACCATACAAGTATGCCACCCCTGGTTGTTGCCGACCTTTATCCGAGGATCCTCAGCAACACAGCAACAACCACAAAGCAATAAATTTGCAGTAACCACATAGGTTAAATATCTAGGCTCCATACCATGATACCATCCTTTCCTAGAAGGAAATGGGCATACCCTAAGGGCGCTACCCCTAAACAACCTTACAATATCATTCCTTTTTCGACCATTTTCGGGTTGTGAGGTCCGACGAAGTCTTGTCCACGAAGCTATGATTTTCACAAAAGCTACGCTTTGATCAACACATGATCAGCAGCTATGCCACATTACCAAATTGGGAATGTATCACTAGTAACCATCAACTACATAACCTCTGAGTTGGTACGTCTCAGAGAAGGGTATTAAGCTAAGAGAATAAATTCTCCACCACCAATAGAAATGTATTTGATAGAAACCAGCTTTACATATCAAAGTGTAAAGTCAAGTACACATCTACACAAGTCCGTTCCAGGATCGAACGGAACCGGAGGAACTTCAAAGAAGCCCTTACAAATTTGAATATTCACCAATCACGTCCGGACTCCCCATCACAAAGGGTGATATAATCTCTATACCGGAGCAACTTGGTGCAGAGACATTCGTCAGCTAATCCTTTCGCTTTCGAAAATACCCGGTCTTCAACACCATCTTCAAATGCAATCCCATTTCGTCGTATCATTATTCGAAATGGGTTTTATGACACAAAGTCCTCTCCCGACTAATCCGAAGAACGAGCGCTTATTCTAAAAATAAGTTTACATTGAGATTTCAAGTAAATCACTTCAAATTTCCACTTTAATCTAAACAAAATATCCATTACATAGATTCGATATGGTTTTCGAACCCCGGTCGCATCGAAATTCAAATGCCATTTAAAGGCAATGTTGATAGTCGGTTATTTAACTACCAATCAATATTCACAACAATCACCAGATTTTGAATAAATTTTCCCTAATTATTTATTTTCAAAATATCTTCATAAGATATATTTTCACAGTTCAACACTCTAAAAACAAATTTCAAATCACTTTCCTTACGCGGAATATGTTTCCAAATATTTATTTCCACAAAAAAAATTTCGAGTTCAAATACTTTAAAATAATTTAAATCACTTATCCAAAATATACTTTGAAACTTTCAGAATAAAAAACTATTTTAAACACTTATTTAAATATTTGCTATGAAAACATTATACCAATATCTAATATAAAACTTCAAGTCCAAACTAATTTTAAAATAAAATTAGTAGATAGGGTATAACTATTTAAATAACAATTTTCTAAACAAATATCAATTAAATCATTAAACAATAACTACTATAATTAAATAAATAAATTTTTACTTTAAAGATTTTTCAAAATAACTTAAGAAAATAATTTCTCCAAAATATTCCTTTAAAACCACTTTAGAACTTTTAATTTATATTTAATAACTACTTTGAAAACATACTCGGCTTGCCAGGGAAAATACACGTTCCGTTCCAAAATGGTCCATTTAAATCAATTAATAAGTCCTTCTTGATTTATTTTAAATTTACATTCAAAATTTATAAATATCTTTCCACACTTTTTGAAGATAAACCCATATTTATTTTTAAAACAAATTTCCCTTTCATAAATTCTCGTTGTGAATTTAAATTTCCAAATATTCACTGATATACGATTTTAAAAAAAGTCGATTTCCAAATATTCACTTTCAAACACCAAATCATTTTTTAAATTGGTTTCCAAATTTATTTTCAAATACCAAATCAAATTCCAAATTTATTTCCAAATTTATTTCCGACACCAAATCAAAATTTCAAATCGATTTCCCAAAGATATATTTTTAAACACCAAATCAAATTTCAAATTGATTTTCAAATAATTTACTTCCTTTTAAAATAAATTCCTTTATTTCTCCAAATTATTTAAAATCCAAAATTAAAATAATTTCTTCAACTATTAAACAATATTACTTAAATCCCTTGATTAAAATCTTTTCCTATATTTTGGAATTAATTCAATAAGATTTTAAAAATCGACTTTTATACTTTTAAACTCCTTCTTTTTAAATTTATCCAATTTCTAAAATCCATTTACCTAAAATTTTCTACTTTAATTTCCAAAAATCCAATTCTTAATTTTTGGTATCCTACGGTACCAGAAATATATTCAACTAAGCTATAGCCTTTAATAAATTTCAATCACAAATATAGTCAAACATAGATTATAAATAAATCAACACACAACGTTGAAAGAAATTCAAATATTTGAGGAATCCAGTTGGATCCCTCCAACCTGTTTCCCTGCATCCACAAATGTTAGCAAAATAATTAAATACCAATTCCACTTCGAGGTAGAATATCATGGTATATGGGATTAAATAATATCATCCGCTATTATGCGACGCATAGGGTCTCATCCGTTATATAATGCGAGAAATCAACGACTCTAAATATATATGTATGAATGTATGTATGTATGTATATATTTATGTATATACTAATATATATGCTACCACATCCAAACGGTCAATAAATAACTGAAAATCTAATTTCAATTGAGTGAGAAGATCTCACCTTGACTACGCAAGCGACCCATTTCCATCTCGTCTTGTTTCTTCACAATTTTAGACCTTCACTGTCGATCGTGGCCTTCCACTCGCATTCGCGCCTGGCTTCCATCGCACGCATGCTCTCTTCTCCAGTGACCCAGACAGCAACGAAAAATCATCGCGAGCAACGCAGAATTCCCCGTGCTGCCGCCTTGCTTCGCTTGCTCACTTGCACAGTCTTTCCCAAAGACCGTCATAAATCTCCATGACAACGACGCCGGCCTCGCTCGAGTCTCGACCACATGCCCAGCCGCGCGCGTACACTTTTCGCGACCGAAATCGCATCACCGTGCCTACATATGCGACCTTGAGGCGCCGCTTATCGAGCCCTGCCGATAAAATTTGTTTCTTGAATTCGCGAATTCGATTGAAATGGGGGGAACCGCTCTCTTATTTCGGAATGAGAATTTTAAAACGAGGGCGGCCACTGTTATTTGAGTTTGAATGAAATTGTGATAGGAAAATGAAGAAGCTTAGCTTTCTATCTTATTTTTAGTTTAAATAATTTTTATGTTTATTTTTTTGGACGTGTGTAAAATTTTTGCCAGGTGTTGTAAAAGATAAAACGTGTAAAAAATTTCCTAAAAAAACATTATTAAATACATATATATAATTTAAATCGTTAAATTGAAATTTAAATCGCCTTGGATCTGTAGTTTAAAATCTTGATCTCCTATCGAGGCGTGCTGCTAAGCGTTTATAACGTTAAACCCCTATTCCGAACGCAATGGAAAAGGTTCCGAGTCCAAATTCGATCGTATGGAGAAGATAGCTTTTTGGACCATGCTATTAAATTAAATTTCGATATATTCTACGCGTTTGCTAATCGTATGGCCAAACGATCACTCCAAACACTACGAAAATTGAAATCTAATAATAATACAATATTACAGTTTCAATGGAATTGGTTTCGTCAAATTCCGAGACTGTGCCTCGTAAGGCTATTTTTAAATATCGATTTAAACGATATAAATTCAAAACTGAAAAAATACTTCAAATTTCAAATTTTAACACTTCCATTATCTTCAGTATCATTAATATAGATTTTATAAACCTTCAAATCATTTTTAACAAGCTCAAAAACCGAAGATACAACATTTCACCCAATTTCATTTTATCAAATTAAATAATTAAATTGCCAAATAACCAGATATTTTTGAAATTCATGTTAAGCCAACTTCCAAATATTTAAAATCAACTAAATATTTCAATTTTCAAACTTTCAAAATTCTGGGTCGTCACACCATAACTACTGGGTGGTTCTAAAGCATTTACCATTAATTAGGAAATTCCACCACCAACTACTCCACACAAACAAGTCATATAATTAAACAATGAAGTGATAACTAATGTCACATAACCACTTATTACTACTATATTATTTAAGTATATTTCTCATTTCATAGAAATAGTAAATAATTAGCTCAAAAGCTAATTTTCACGAAAATTCATCAAAAGTCCCAAAAGGAATCTCGAATTGGCATATATAGAAAAAAACAAAATATAATAAAATATTATGACATATCATAATTTTGAAAGCAATTACATCAAATTCATCACATATAAATGAGTTCTAAATACAATATGTAAAAGTCTATTTTTACACATCTCCTTAAAAACCATACTTTTAAATCGTCCACTATATCTACCAACAATATATAATATAATATAATTATTTATATTATGTACTTCCAAATATTCTGATAAGGAAATTATCATTATAATTGAAAAAATTATGCGAAAATAGTTTGATTAGAAAATCTTTCTTTTGAAAACTCAAGTTGATATTATGCAATAAAACTTATGTGTGTCATCATATATCCATGCAGCATTTCAATGGAATATAAAATCCAAGATGAATTCACAAATTCATAAATCGAAACACAAGAATGGCTTCAAAATCATCACGGAATAAGGCAACAAAATAATGCAATAATAATATGAAACAAATGGGCGAATAAACGAACAAAAGGGAAAATTGGTGCTTTGCCTAGGCTGAAATAGCTCCAGGAGTTCAAGCCACTAGTACAATGGTGGTGCCCCATCGGTCCACCGATGGTGGCAAAACCTGGAGCTATTTCAGCTCCAGGTGGAACGACCCGGGATTTTGGACATCCCGAGTTGTGAATATTAATTTAGAACATTCAATAATGTTGTATTTTTATATACAATATTCCCATAAATTGATGGTTAATAATCTTATACAATTTTGCAAATCAACATAATTTTAATTTTTAAGTCTATATTAAATTAGAGATGGGTTTAAAAGGACTTTCTTGCATACACATATAGTTCTTCACAATCTTTTCAGCAGGTGTAAAATCAAATTGCAGGCCAACATAATGGCAACTTCAGCATATATTTTTTTCAAATTTGTTCCCTGTTCTCAGGTGCAGCTGCATCTTTATAAATGAAACATCTCAAGTTCGAACCATGGAATATTGAAAGCATATAATTCAAGAAAATAAGCTCTATTAATGTCTTAAGAAATCAAAGAGTAAGAAGAAGAAAAACAGTGTTCATTTTATTTAGAAGAAAACAGTTTGGAGTTTGCTATTCTAGTTCAAGGTACAGGGATTTTTAAAGAAGCTGTTCAAATTTTAGATTTCAACTTTAGTTAAGGTTTCAACTTCAAGTTTTGAAGCTTCTGGAATCGATGTGAAAGGTGAGAAACTAATTTGTAAACTCTGGGAACTTAAATTACTCTGTAATGAAAATTTTGCGTTCAACCTGCCTGAAAAATTCAAAATCTCTTCACCCAAGCTATATTTTAAGTTAATGTAAACTAGGAAATTGTTCATTTGCAAGTATAGTTTGTAGGAAAAATAAACTTGTATGGAATTGGTTTGTGAAACTCGAAAGAGTACTGTTTTATAGTGGAAACTTAACTAAAGTCAAAATTTAATGTTTTTAATTTTAGGATTCAAGTATGTAATCTCGATCCTTACATGAAAATATGATTTTTAGTGGTTAATTCATAATTTTTAGTGATGGTTATGTGGAGAGATCGAGAGATAAACAGTTTTCAATAAAAATATATTTTCCGACAACATAGATGACGAGAGGTGACGTGGGTGGTTCTGATAGAAGTAGGCGATCATGGTGGAGGTTTTTACCGTGGCCGTTTTTCGATTTTGGGTTTGGTTCGGCGGTGCGAATCAAATTTAGGGTTTTGGTGAAGTTTTTGAAATGGTGGAAACGATGATGATTGTAGGAATGGAGGGGTGACCGAGCTCTCTGATTTTTGGCAGATAGGTAGTGTCAGGGCAGGGCTTTCGTTTGGCGATGAAGTTGATTTGATCGGTAAAGTGTGGTGGGAGCAGTTCGACGAGTTCTGGGTCCGGAGATGTTCAGTTGGTTCGAGTGTGAATTGTTTTTCGACTGGGATGGCTTCTGGTCATCGTTGAGATGGCGTTTGAGATCAAGGATCGAGGTACGACTCGTCGGTGGTGGCACGACGGAGTAAGGGTCAGGGAATCGATGGTGCATGTGCACGTTCATCACCGTGCATAGGTGATCAGAGGAAAAGTATTGTTCGTGGATTGACCCGTGTGTATGTTGACCGGCTTAATTTCGAGTTCGATCTGGGTTCGTGAGTTTCAGTGTTGATTCGAGTGAGTCGTTGAGTGATCGAAGATTTATCTTCTCAAATTTTGAGCGTTAGTTTCTGTAGTTTGGGATGTTGCCTGAATGTAGTGAAGAAGGATGGGAAGATGATGAATTGGAATGCACTGTTTTTGGTTTGAAAACTGGGCTCGGCCCATTTGTGTCTTTTATTTAGTTGAAGAATGCGAGTCTTTTGGAAATTGCGT
This sequence comes from Allium cepa, assembly GCA_030765085.1. NCBI lineage: Eukaryota > Viridiplantae > Streptophyta > Magnoliopsida > Asparagales > Amaryllidaceae > Allium > Allium cepa. The sequence continues at coordinate 185,084,356 of CM060940.1, forward strand.
ATCAGCCTTGGGTTTAAATTTTGATAATTGAAATTTCAATAATAATAAATGAAACAAGTATGTGAGAGTAATGACCACATATTATCTCCCAGGCATGGATTCAGGAAGTGGTCAGAGTGTTTTGTGGTAAACCAAACAAACAAAGAATAAATAAATGAATAATTAATAATATATAAAGATAAAAATGTTTTGCTTATGTTCAAATAAAACAAGAAAGTCGTAGAACAGGTTGATCAATTTTGAATTTGACTTAAGTTATTTTAATAAGCTACTTTATAACAAACTAGACGAGTTATATTAAGTAATTTATTTAATGACCTAACGACCCTTGAGTTTAATTGTAAAAGAGAATAAGTAGAAGTGAAATGAATTAAAGAAATTAAGTAAAAATTTCACTTTTTGAATTAATGCAATTGCTTAAGTAATTTTAAAATAACTACATAATTTTGTCGAATAATGAAGTGTTATTAAGAGGTTTATTCTATCACAAGATCTTACGTCGTTGTACGATCTATTGTGTAGGTTAAATAAGAAATTTTTTATAAGCCTAGCAGATAAAATTAAAATACCATTTGAATATGTGTGTCGTTATGAAATTTTACACGGCTTATCTGTAAAAATGTATCTGAATTAGGATATACGTGTTAATAATAGATTTTTATTAAACTGTCTAACACCCTGGCAGCGGAAACTGACACCATTCCGTTGAATAGTAAAATTTAATACTTGTTGATTGTATAACCATTTATTTGATCTTATCTGTGTAATTGAATCTAGCATTGCTAAATTATGAACTGAATATTCATACATGTATCTTTATTTCCTTGTTATTCATATTTGGAAATATATATCGATCTTTAGGTGATTGATTGAATTAAGAAATGGAAATGGTGAATTGATAAGTACCATTGAGACTAATAAGCCTTATTCTACTTTGATTTATTTTGAACCTATTTTGTTAAAAGAGAAATACTTCTCATATTTAAGGAATTAAGTAATTTCGAAATTCAAACGTAGTATTTTGAAATCATTTTAAAGGGTATAATTTCCATTGGTATGTATTATATAAATTATATCAAGTATTAAATAAATTGAAACCAGTTCCTTAAATGACAATTTCTATTAAAATAAATTTTAAGTATATTTTCTTTAATATACATTTATTTTAATCATGTTTAATTACTATTTTGAAATAATCTTATAAAGAATATTTTATTAAACTTATGAATAATATTTGAAAACTTCATAAGTATGTTTTGGACAGAAATGGTTATATATATATATATATATATATATATATATATATATCGAAAGGGATAAGCTTTCTTAGAAAATTTTAATCCGTTAGGATTTGAAATATGAACAAGGCTTAATGGTTGCAATGAGAAAATAACTTGGTTGTATTGATTGATAGTTAAATAACCGACTATCAATATTGGACAATACGCTAATCGTTTCGAAGAGACCGTGATCGAGATTTATTTCTCGAAAACCTCTTCGATCTGATTTGTACGTTTCGTGGAAACGAGTTTGGATGCGAAGATGGAGTAGTGAAGTGCAAGGGCTAGTCGCTACTAATCCTGAGGATATTTCCAAAATAGATGTAGTAGGAATAGTGCCTTCGGTTCCGTTCGAACCCGGGACGGACTTGTATGGATGAATGCTTGCGAAAACATCGTCAGGTGGACGATGGGCATTCAAAGAAATATGTTCTATAAAGGTAACGCTTAGCCTCAAGCCTCATCAAATGGGAATGACTGAAAATCAGGGGATATGCAGCAAGGCTAGGTGGGTAGCACCCAAGCAGGGTGAGGTCATTCCAGTCTAGATGTCCCTTTTATTTTCGGCTTAGTGGTGCGGTTGCTGATCCCAACCGCGGGGTGATCTCACTCGGGATTGTCCAGTAAGGGATGGTTCCGGCCTTGTGTTGCAGGGGATGAAGGGAGTAATCCTCGGTACGGTGATCTAGGCCCGGTACTGTGACAGGTGGTACCCTAGTGCCTAGTCATTAGTTGGAAATCCATTCTCCCTACGCACCTTTTACGAGTTTTGTTTGTATTACCCACTCTGTGGCTATAGCTGGAATTTAATCATGTAACAATTTCGGCTATTTTAATAAGTATTTGTAAATAGACCCTATTATAATATCAGAGAATTTTAATAAAAATGTTTTAGCTATCGTAAGGTAAAAACCCGACATGTTTATTTGCGGCGTGGTCTTACGAGATGCTTTTGTTTCAAAGGATTATCTAACTTCAATAATCAAGTTGAGTGTGTTTCTCACGCTGGTTTACCAGACTGACCCGGGCTTGGTGTTTTTCCTATATGCTCGGGTCAGACCGAGCATATGTATTCCAGGTTTAACTGGAAGAGAGGAAGCTGTTCAGAAAAGGAGCTGGATCAGTATCGTATTTTCGTAATTGTATATATATTTAGTCTGTTTGGTCGTGTGGTTATGATTATAAGGACATGGTCGATATAACTGTCCGAGTTGTATAGTTGTAACTCTGATGTAAAACATGTATATGATATATAAAGTAACAGTTTTGGTTTCGTGTAAAGATTTGTTTATATTATAATTTAGTCGATCCGCTGTGAGATTCTGATTTGTTCTCTTTTCTTCTATCTTATTTCTATTTCTATCTTCATTCTTTCTTTCATTATCAGTCTTTCCATACTATTTAGCTGACAAGAGTGGTTTAATGTCGGTTTAAATCGGTACGGAAAAATGGGTTGTGACATTGTGGTATCAGAGCGCTAGGTTGAGTGAATACCTAGGTTCGAGCGAGTTGCTCCTTAAGGAATAGAGTCTGTAGTAGCTTGGTTAGTCTGAGCGTATATATACATACGAGAGCGCGTACTTGTTAATGATATAATATGGTTTTGTATTGTGTTAATTGATCGGTTAAGTGGCATATGGATTCTGGTCAATACGAGTAGCTAACGTTATTGATAGGAATCTCTAAACACTTGAACCAGGCCAACTGACACAATATTGTTTTAAAGGGGTAAATGAAATAATTTTACCCAAAATATATTTTCTATATAAAGCACATGTTTTTTTATATATATGGAATGAAAAAAAAAATGGTTTGATTGTGATAATAATAATCCATCATCCAGGATTTAGTGACCTTAGTTGTTAACCTTGTGTATTTCCATGGGTTGCCCTTCTTGACTTGGACATTCCCTTAGAAATAGGACCCTTTGGAATTCGGATCTTTAAAAAAAAAGATTTTGCTGAGTTTATTACTAAAGAAATTTGGAATTTTAGACTAGTAAATTTTAAAGAAAATTTTCAAATAACGAGTTCCTTAGAAGAAAAAAATGTGTTGAAATTTTAAAAAAGAAAAAAAAAACTATAACAATTTAACAGTTATGTAGAGATATGAATCTATGAATTATAAGAATAAGTTGTTTAGAAAACTAACTATATAAAGATATATTTTCTCATCTGATAATCATTTTTCTTAAATATGGATTTAAATTATTTTTAAACAATGGTCTTATAAAAAATTAAAATTTTGAAAATGAATAAATTTTGAAATATAACCTTTGATGTACTGTTTGGTTTATAAAATTATAAAAACTTTGGATCTCATGATTTGGGTTTTGATTTTTATTATAGAGAACTCGAAGTATTAGCCGGGGTGGGGCAGTCTTTAAGAAAGGTAGGGATAGTGATTATGATTCGGCTGGAAGTCCTCAGGAGGATCCAGGAGAAACATCAATGTCTAGGGAAATGCCAATAGAACATATCGATCAGCCTCAGCCTCGTGAAGAAGAGCCAGAGGAGGAACTTGAAGCTGAAGAAGAGCCATAGGAGGAATTTGAAGCTGAAGAGGAGCCAGAGGAGGAATTTGAAGCTGAAGAGGAGCCAGAGGAGGAGTTTGAAGTTGAAGAGGAAAAAGAAGAGTTTGAGGATGAAAAATGTGTCGAATCATAGAATGAAGATGCGGTTATCTGGGATCTTGATAATGGCGTTGAGATCGAAGATGATCAGGAAGTGCTCGAGGATGAAGAGGGTGGAGGTTACATTCCGGGAGGGCCAGATCTAGGGGATGTTTGGGAAACTGATAGTGAGGTTGAGGTCATCAAATTACCGGGACCGGAGATAGAGGACTCTGATAGTGAGAATCCATAGTTAGTTAGGTTGTTTTCTATTAGTAGGGTGTGTTTTTTATTGTGGGTGTTTATGACCCAAGGACGTCATGGTTGTTAGATATTAGATGTTTGGTAGGGTACTATAAATATCTATATATATGTTGGGTTGAATGGATGATGTAATGGATGTAGAAATGTTCTTGATGGTAATTAATGTAATGTATGTTTTGATAAACAATGTGAATATATGTATTTACTAGTTTGGCTTGCCATTGGTCTGTTCTAATCCGAGTAGATAATTATACTAAATTAGTTATAGAATTTCGGGGATGAAATTCATTTAAGGGGGAAGGAACGTAACGACCCGGGATTTTGGACATCCCGAGTTGTGAATATTAATTTAGAATATTAAATAATATTGTATTTTTATATACAATATTCCCATAAATTGATGGTTAATAATCTTATACAATTTTGCAAATCAACATAATTTGAATTTTAAAGTCTATATTAAATTAGAGATGGGTTTAAAAGGACTTTCTTACATACATATATATTTTGTTTTAGAAGAAAAAAAATTTGTGTAGATTGTTCTGGAAACATATATGAATTTGTTTAGAGATTAACTGTGTATATTTTATGCTATAAGATAAAATATATTAGAGGATATAAACTTATTAAAATCAAATAGTTATATATATATCGGAAACAATAAATTTACGTGTAAGGAGAATAGAAATTAATGACATGAAATTAAATTGAGATGTATATAAAATTCTGATAAAATTCATAATGAAGTAAAAAGAGGTATTTTTGATTTTGGGTATATAAACAATGTTGTTTATATTTGATAAAAACGAATTTTAAGATTTCTAAAATAATGATATATATACATTGTATTAGGGAAGTTGTATATGTGTAATGATAAAGTTAGAAAGAAAATTTAAAATATTTAAATTGACGGAACGTTATAAATAAAGATGTGTATAATAATCACTTTAGTAATTTAAGAGAAGCTATATATACACACATAGATGACAAATGAATTTAGTTTATTTAAAAGAAATGAATTTCCATATTTTGAATTAAAAGGTGTGTATATGGTTATATATATATATATATATATATATATAAAGACTTAGAAATAGTTTAAATATCACTTTGTAATCCTTGTTTTAAAGCAACGTATGTATATTGGGAATGATATTTCATTTTGTTTAAAATACATATACATTTATATAAGACAAATTAACCAAGAATATTAAAATCTGTTATTTTAAAACGATCGATTTTCCACCTTTATTTTATAATTTGTAAGAATGCATACCTTAAGTATTATTTCAATATAGTTTCTCATTTTATTAAAATGTATAAGAAACAAATGCAGACACTACTTTGACAAGTAATGATAATTTTGGGCTTTTTAAATTTTTCAATATACTTACATATGTTGTAAATATTGCATGGTTTATGTTATCATAAATGAAAAATAGGATAGTTTGCAACCCATTTAACTGTTAAGTAAAAACATTTTGATGAAGGTTAACTACGGGTAAGTTAGCAATAAAATGTAAATCAGTGAACAAGGAGGAAAACAATTATTTTTATTAATCAGAATAGTGGATAAGTGATAATAAGTACTTGAATCAACAAGTATAAGAATACACTCGGCAGTACAATCCTGGGAAGAAATCCAACACCATTATTATTCTTACAAATCTTCCCAGTAATTCTATTCACATACTTAAAATCAATACATATAAATTGTCTTGTGATAATTCCTGTCAGCTTATAAAAATAATTGTTCTTGTTCAAATCTGAATACACATACATGTATTTGTCTTTGAAATAATTCCTTTCAGCACATGTATATAGATTTGTCTTGGTTCATATCCAAGTACAAATGCCTTTATAAACCTATTAGTGTAAGTAAAAAGAAATAATTAACAGGTTAGTAAAACTATTACTGTAAGTAGAAAGAAAAATTAGAAGGTGAGTTAACCTATTACTGCAAGTACAAGAAGTAATGAAGCAAACAAGATCACGGCAGAAATTGTCTGAGAAAGTAAAACAAATATCTAACAAAAATCTATAGTTCTTCACAACCTTTTCAGCAGGTGTAAAATCAAATTGCAGGCCAACATAATGGCAACTCCAGCATATATTTTTTTCAACTTTGTTCCCTGTTCTCAGGTGCAGCTGCATCTTTATAAATGAAACATCTCAAGTTCGAACCATGGAATATTGAAAGCATATAATTCAAGAAAATAAGCTCTCTTAATGTCTTAAGAAATCAAAGAGTAAGAAGAAGAAAAACAGTGTTCATTTTATTTAGAAGAAAACAATTTGGAGTTTGCTATTCTAGTTCAAGGCACAGGGATTTTTAAAGAAGCTGTTCAAATTTTAGATTTCAACTTTAGTTAAGGTTTCAACTTCAAGTTTTGAAGCTTCTGGAATCGATGTGAAAGGTGAGAAACTAATTTGTAAACTCTGGGAACTTAAATTACTCTGTAATGAAAATTTTGCGTTCAACCTGCCTGAAAAATTCAAAATCTCTTCACCCAAGCTATATTTTAAGTTAATGTAAACTAGGAAATTGTTCATTTGCAAGTATAGTTTGTAGGAAAAATAAACTTGTATGGAATTGGTTTGTGAAACTCGAAAGAGTACTGTTTTATAGTGGAAACTTAACTAAAGTCAAAATTTAATGTTTTTAATTTTAGGATTCAAGTATGCAATCTCGATCCTTACATGAAAATATGATTTTTAGTGGTTAATTCATAATTTTTAGTGATGGTTATGTGGAGAGATCGAGAGATAAACAGTTTTCAATAAAAAAATATTTTCCGACAACATAGATGACGAGAGGTGACGTGGGTGGTTCTGATAGAAGTAGGCGATCATGGTGGAGGTTTCTACCGTGGCCGTTTTTCGATTTTGGGTTTGGTTCGGCGGTGCGAATCAAATTTAGGGTTTTGGTGAAGTTTTTGAAATGGTGGAAAAGATGATGATTGTAGGAAAGGAGGGGTGACCGAGCTCTCTGATTTTTGGCAGATAGGTAGTGTCAGGGCAGGGCTTTCGTTTGGCGATGAAGTTGATTTGATCGGTAAAGTGTGGTGGGAGCAGTTCGACGAGTTCTGGGTCCGGAGTTGTTCAGTTGGTTCGAGTGTGAATTGTTTTTCGACTGGGATGGCTTCTGGTCATCGTTGAGATGGCGTTTGAGATCAAGGATCGAGGTACGACTCGTCGGTGGTGGCACGGCGGAGTAAGGGTCAGGGAATCGATGGTGCATGTGCACGTTCATCACCGTGCATAGGTGATCAGAGGATAAGTATTGTTCGTGGATTGGCCCGTGTGTATGTTGACCGGCTTAATTTCGAGTTCGATCTGGGTTCGTGAGTTTCAGTGTTGACTCGAGTGAGTCGTTGAGTGATCGAAGATTTATCTTCTCAAATTTTGAGCGTTAGTTTCTGTAGTTTGGGATGTTGCCTGAATGTAGTGAAGAAGGATGGGAAGATGATGAATTGGAATGCACTGTTTTTGGTTTGAAAACTGGGCTCGGCCCATTTGTGTCTTTTATTTAGTTGAAGAATGCGAGTCTTTTGGAAATTGCGTATCAGCCTTGGGTTTAAATTTTGATAATTGAAATTTCAATAATAATAAATGAAACAAGTATGTGAGAGTAATGACCACATATTATCTCCCAAGCATGGATTCGGGAAGTGGTCAGAGTGTTTTGTGGTAAACCAAACAAACAAAGAATAAATAAATGAATAATTAATAATATATAAAGATAAAAATGTGTTACTTATGTTTAAATAAAACAAGAAAGTCGTAGAACAGGTTGATCAATTTTGAATTTGACTTAAGTTATTTTAATAAGCTACTTTATAACAAACTAGACGAGTTTTATTAAGTAATTTATTTAATGACCTAACGACCCTTGAGTTTAATTGTAAAAGAGAATAAGTAGAAGTGAAATGAATTAAAGAAATTAAGTAAAAATTTCACTTTTTGAATTAATGCAATTGCTTAAGTAATTTTAAAATAACTACATAATTTTGTCGAATAATGAAGTGTTATTAAGAGGTTTATTCTATCACAAGATCTTATGTCGTTGTACGATCTATTGTGTAGGTTAAATAAGAAATTTTTTATAAGCCTAGCAGATAAAATTAAAATACCATTTGAATATGTGTGTCGTTATGAAATTTTACACGGCTTATCTGTAAAAATGTATCTGAATTAGGATATACGTGTTAATAATAGATTTTTATTAAACTGTCTAACACCCTGGCAGCGGAAACTGACACCATTCCATTGAATAGTAAAATTTAATACTTGTTGATTGTATAGCCATTTATTTGATCTTATCTGTGTAATTGAATCTAGCATTGCTAAATTATGAACTGAATATTCATACATGTATCTGTATTTCCTTGTTATTCATATTTGGAAATATATATCGATCTTTAGGTGATTGATTGAATTAAGAAATGGAAATGGTGAATTGATAAGTACCATTGAGACTAATAAGCCTTATTCTACTTTGATTTATTTTGAACCTATTTTGTTAAAAGAGAAATACTTCTCATATTTAAGGAATTAAGTAATTTCAAATTCAAACGTAGTATTTTGAAATCATTTTAAAGGGTATAATTTCCATTGGTATGTATTATATAAATTATATCAAGTATTAAATAAATTGAAATCAGTTCCTTAAATGATAATTTTTATTAAAATAAATTTCAAGTATATTTTCTTTAATATACATTTATTTTAATCATGTTTAATTACTATTTTGAAATAATCTTATAAAGAATATTTTATTAAACTTATGAATAATATTTGAAAACTTCATAAGTATGTTTTGGACAGAAATGGTTTTATATATATATATATATATATATATATATATATATATATATCGAAAGGGATAAGCTTTCTTAGAAAATTTTAATCCGTTAGGATTTGTAATATGAACAAGGCTTAATGGTTGCAATGAGAAAATAACTTGGTTGTATTGATTGATAGTTAAATAACCGACTATCAATATTGGACAATACGCTAATCGTTTCGAAGAGACCGGGATCGAGTTTTATTTCTCGAAAACCACTTTGATCTGATTTGTACGTTTCGTGGAAACGAGTTTGGATGCGAAGATGGAGCAGTGAAGTGCAAGGGCTAGTCGCTACTAATCATGAGGATATTTCCAAAATAGATGTAGTAGGAATAGTGCCTTCGGTTCCGTTCGAACCCGGGACGGACTTGTATGGATGAATGCTTGCGAAAACATCGTCAGGTGGACGATGGGCATTCAAAGAAATATGTTCTATAAAGGTAACGCTTAGCCTCAAGCCTCATCAAATGGGAATGACTGAAAATCAGGGGATATGCAGCAAGGCTAGGTGGGTAGCACCCAAGCAGGGTGAGGTCATTCCAGTCTAGATGTCCCTTTTATTTTCGGCTTAGTGGTGCGGTTGCTGATCCCAACCGCAGGGTGATCTCACTCGGGATTGTCCAGTAAGGGATGGTTCCGGCCTTGTGTTGCAGGGGATGAAGGGAGTAATCCTCGGTACGGTGATCTAGGCCCCGTACTGTGACAGGTGGTACCCTAGTGCCTAGTCATTAGTTGGAAATCCATTCTCCCTACGCGCCTTTTACAAGTTTTGCTTTTATTACCCACTCTGTGGCTATAGCTGGAATTTAATCATGTAACAATTTCGGCTATTTTAATAAGTATTTGTAAATAGACCCTATTATAATATCAGAGAATTTTAATAAAAATGTTTTAGCTATCGTAAGGTAAAAACCCGACGTGTTTATTTGCGGCGTGGTCTTACGAGATGCTTTTGTTTCAAAGGATTTTCTAACTTTAGTAATCAAGTTGAGTGTGTTTCTCACGCTGGTTTACCAGACTGACCCGGGCTTGGTGTTTTTCCTATATGCTCGGGTCAGACCGAGCATATGTATTCCAGGTTTAACTGGAAGAGAGGAAGCTGTTCAGAAAAGGAGCTGGATCAGTATCGTATTTTCGTAATTGTACATATATTTAGTCTGTTTGGTCGTGTGGTTATGATTATAAGGACATGGTTGATATAACTGTCCGAGTTGTATAGTTGTAACTCTGATGTAAAACATGTATATGATATATAAAGTAACAGTTTTGGTTTCGTGTAAAGATTTGTTTATATTATAATTTAGTCGATCCGCTGTGAGATTCTGATTTGTTCTCTTTTCTTCTATCTTATTTCTATTTCTATCTTCATTCTTTCTTTCATTACCCGTCTTTCCATACTATTTAGCTGACAAGAGTGGTTTAATGTCGGTTTAAATCGGTACGTAAAAATGGGTTGTGACATTGTGGTATCAGAGCGCTAGGTTGAGTGAATACCTAGGTTCGAGCGAGTTGCTCCTTAAGGAATAGAGTCTGTAGTAGCTTGGTTAGTCTGAGCGTATATATACATACGAGAGCGCGTACTTGTTAATGATATAATATGGTTTTGTATTGTGTTAATTGATCGGTTAAGTGGCATATGGATTCTGGTCAATACGAGTAGCTAACGTTATTGATAGGAATCTCTAAACACTTGAACCAGGCCAACTGACACAATATAGTTTTAAAGGGGTAAATGAAATAATTTTACCCAAAATATATTTTCTATATAAAGCACATGTTTTTGTATATATATGGAATGAAAAAAAAATGGTTTGATTGTGATAATAATAATCCATCATCCAGGATTTAGTGACCTTAGTTGTTAACCTTGTGTATTTCCATGGGTTGCCCTTCTTGACTTGGACATTCCCTTAGAAATAGGACCCTTTGGAATTCGGATCTTTAAAAAAAAAAAAGATTTTGCTGAGTTTATTACTAAAGAAATTTGGAATTTTAGACTAGTAAATTTTAAAGAAAATTTTCAAATAACAAGTTCCTTAGAAGAAAAAAATGTGTTGAAATTTTAAAAAAGAAAAAAAAACTATAACAATTTAACAGTTATGTAGAGATATGAATCTATGAATTATAAAAATAAGTTGTTTAGAAAACTAACTATATAAAGATATATTTTCTCATCTGATAATCATTTTTTTTAAATATGGATTTAAATTATTTTTAAACAATGGTCTTATAAAAAATTAAAATTTTGAAAATGAATAAATTTTGAAATATAACCTTTGATGTATTGTTTGGTTTATAAAATTCTAAAACCTTTGGATCTCATGATTTGGGTTTTGATTTTTATTATAGAGAACTCGAAGTATTAGCCGGGGTGGGGCAGTCTTTAAGAAAGGTAGGGATAGTGATTATGATTCGGCTGGAAGTCCTCAAGAGGATCCAGGAGAAACATCAATGTCTGGGGAAATGCCAATAGAACATATCGATCAGCCTCAGCCTCGTGAAGAAGAGCCAGAGGAGGAATTTGAAGCTGAAGAAGAGCCAGAGGAGGAATTTGAAGCTGAAGAGGAGCCAGCGGAGGAATTTGAAGCTGAAGAGGAGCCAGAGGAGGAGTTTGAAGTTGAAGAGGAAAAAGAAGAGTTTGAGGATGAAGAATGTGTCGAATCAGAGAATGAAGATGCGGTTATCTGGGATCTTGATAATGGCGTTGAGATCGAAGATGATCAGGAAATGCTCGAGGATGAAGAGGGTGGAGGTTACATTCCGGGAGGGCCAGATCCAGGGGATGTTTGGGAAACTGATAGTGAGGTTGAGGTCATCAAATTATCGGGACCGGAGATAGAGGACTCTGATTGTGAGAATCCATAGTTAGTTAGGTTGTTTTCTATTAGTAGGGTGTGTTTTTTAGTGTGGGTGTTTATGACCCAAGGACGTCATGGTTGTTAGATATTAGATGTTTGGTAGGGTACTATATATATCTATATATATGTTGGGTTGAATGGATGATGTAATGGCTGTAGAAATGTTCTTGATGGTAATTAATGTAATGTATGTTTTGATAAACAATGTGAATATATGTATTTACTAGTTTGGCTTGCCATTGGTTTGTTCTAATCTGAGTAGATAATTATACTAAATTAGTTATGGAATTTCGGGGACGAAATTCATTTAAGGGGGAAGGAATGTAACGACCCGGGATTTTGGACATCCCGAGTTGTGAATATTAATTTAGAATATTCAATAATATTGTATTTTTATATACAATATTCCCATAAATTGATGGTTAATAATCTTATACAATTTTGCAAATCAACATAATTTGAATTTTTAAGTCTATATTAAATTAGAGATGGGTTTAAAAGGACTTTCTTACATACACATATATTTTGTTTTAGAAGAAAAAAAATATGTGTAGATTGTTCTGGAAACATATATGAATTTGTTTAGAGATTAACTGTGTATATTTTATCCTATAAGATAAAATATATTAGAGGATATAAACTTATTAAAATCAAATAGTTATATATATATCGGAAACAATAAATTTACGTGTAAGGAGAATAGAAATTTATGACATGAAATTAAATTGAGATGTATATAAAATTCTGATAAAATTCATAATGAAGTAAAAAGAGGTATTTTTGATTTTGGGTATATAAACAATGTTGTTTATATTTGATAAAAACGAATTTTAAGATTTCTAAAATAATGATATATATACATTGTATTAGGGAAGTTGTATATGTGTAATGATAAAGTTAGAAAGAAAATTTAAAATATTTAAATTGACGGAACGTTATAAATAAAGATGTTTATAATAATCACTTTAGTAATTTAAGAGAAGCTATATATATATACATAGATGACAAATGAATTTAGTTTATTCAAAAGAAATCAATTTCCATATTTTGAATTAAAAGGTGTGTATATGGTTATATATATATATATATATATATATATATATATAAAGACTTAGAAATAGTTTAAATATCACTTTGTAATCCTTGTTTTAAAGCAACGTATGTATATTGGGAATGATATTTCATTTTGTTTAAAATACATATACATTTATATAAGACAAATTAACCAAGAATATTAAAATCTGTTATTGTAAAACGATCGATTTTCCACCTTTATTTTATAATTTGTAAGAATGCATACCTTAAGTATTATTTCAATATAGTTTCTCATTTCATTAAAACGTATAAGAAACAAATGCAGACACTACTTTGACAAGTAATGATAATTTTGGCCTTTTTAAATTTTTCAATATACTTACATATGTTGTAAATATTGTATGGTTTATGTTATCATAAATGAAAAATAGGATAGTTTGCAACTCATTTAACTGTTAAGTAAAAACAGTTTTGATGAAGATTAACTATGGGTAAGTTAGCAATAAAATGTAAATTAGTGAACAAGGAGGAAAACAATTATTTTTATTAATCAGAATAGTGGATAAGTGATAATAAGTACTTGAATCAACAAGTATAAGAATACACTCGGTAGTACAATCCTGGGAAGAAATCCAACGCCATTATTATTCTTACAAATCTTCCCAATAATTCTATTCACATACTTAAAATCAATACATATAAATTGTCTTGTGATAATTCCTGTCAGCTTATAAAAATAATTGTTCTTGTTCAAATCTGAATACACATACATGTATTTGTCTTTGAAATAATTCCTGTCAGCACATGTATATAGATTTGTCTTGGTTCATATCCAAGTACAAATGCCTTTATAAACCTATTAGTGTAAGTAAAAAGAAATAATTAACAGGTTAGTAAACCTATTACTGTAAGTAGAAAGAAAAATTAGAAGGTGAGTTAACCTATTACTGCAAGTACAAGAAGTAATAAAGCAAACAAGATCACGGCAGAAATTGTCTGAGAAAGTAAAACAAATATCTAACAAAAATCTATAGTTCTTCACAATCTTTTCAGCAGGTGTAAAATCAAATTGCAGGCCAACATAATGGCAACTCCAGCATATTTTTTTTTCAACTTTGTTCCCTGTTCTCAGGTGCAGCTACATCTTTATAAATGAAACATCTCAAGTTCGAACCATGGAATATTGAAAGCATATAATTCAAGAAAATAAGCTCTATTAATGTCTTAAGAAATTAAAGAGTAAGAAGAAGATAAATAGTGTTCATTTTATTTAGAAGAAAACAGTTTGGAGTTTGCTATTCTAGTTCAAGGCACAGGGATTTTTAAAGAAGCTGTTCAAATTTCAGATTTCAACTTTAGTTAAAGTTTCAACTTCAAGTTTTGAAGCTTCTGGAATCGATGTGGAAGGTGAGAAACTAATTTGTAAACTCTGGGAACTTAAATTACTCCGTAATGAAAATTTTGTGTTCAACCTGCCTGTAAAATTTAAAATCTCTTCACCCAAGCTATATTTTAAGTTAATGTAAACTAGGAAATTGTTCATTTGCAAGTATAGTTTGTGGGAAAAATAAACTTGTATGGAATTGGTTTGTGAAACTCGAAAGAGTACTGTTTTACAGTGGAAACTTAACTAAAGTCAAAATTTAATGTTTTTAATTTTAGGATTCAAGTATGCAATCTCGATCCTTACATGAAATTATGATTTTTAGTGGTTAATTCATAATTTTTAGTGATGGTTATGTGGAGAGATCGAGAGATAAACATTTTTCAATAAAAAAAATATTTTCCGACAACATAGATGACGAGAGGTGACGTGGGTGGTTCTGATAGAAGTAGGCGATCATGGTGGAGGTTTCTACCGTGGCCGTTTTTCGATTTTGGGTTTGATTCGGCGGTGCGAATCAAATTTAGGGTTTTGGTGAAGTTTTTGAAATGGTGGAAACGATGATGATTGTAGGAATGGAGGGGTGACTGAGCTCTCTGATTTTTGGCAGATAGGTAGTGTCAGGGCAGGGCTTTCGTTTGGCGGTGAAGTTGATTTGATCGGTGAAGTGTGGTGGGAGCAGTTCGACGAGTTCTGGGGTCGGAGTTGTTCAGTTGGTTCGAGTGTGAATTGTTTTTCGACTGGGATGGCTTCTGGTCATCGTTGAGATGGCGTTTGAGATCAAGGATCGAGGTACGACTCGTCGGTGGTGGCACGGCGGAGTAAGGGTCAGGGAATCGATGGTGCATGTGCACATTCATCACCGTGCACAGGTGATCACAGGAGAAGTATTGTTCGTGGATTGACCCGTGTGTATGTTGACCGGATTAATCTCGAGTTCGATCTGGGTTCGTGAGTTTCAGTGTTGATTCGAGTGAGTCGTTGAGTGATCGAAGATTTATCTTCTCAAATTTTGAGCGTTAGTTTCTGTAGTTTGGGATGTTGCCTGAACGTAGTGAAGAAGGATGGGAAGATGATGAATTGGAATGCACTGTTTTTGGTTTGAAAACTGGGCTCGGCCCATTTGTGTCTTTTATTTAGTTGAAGAATGCGAGTCTTTTGGAAATTGCGTATTAGCCTTGGGTTTAAATTTTGATAATTGAAATTTCAATAATAATAAATGAAACAAGTATGTGAGAGTAATGACCACATATTATCTCCTAGGCATGGATTCAGGAAGTGGTCAGAGTGTTTTGTGGTAAACCAAACAAACAAAGAATAAATAAATGAATAATTAATAATATATAAAGATAAAAATGTGTTACTTATGTTTAAATAAAACAAGAAAGTCTGAGAACAGGTTGATCAATTTTGAATTTGACTTAAGTTATTTTAATAAGCTACTTTATTACAAACTAGACGAGTTTTATTAAGTAATTTATTTAATGACCTAACGACCCTTGAGTTTAATTGTAAAAGAGAATAAGTAGAAGTGAATGAATTAAAGAAATTAAGTAAACATTTCACTTTTTGAATTAATGCAATTGCTTAAGTAATTTTAAAATAACTACATAATTTTGTCGAATAATGAAGTGTTATTAAGAGGTTTATTCTATCACAAGATCTTACGCCGTTGTACGATCTATTGTGTAGGTTAAATAAGAAAAATTTTATAAGCCTAGCAGATAAAATTAAAATACCGTTTGAATATGTGTGCCGTTATGAAATTTTACACGGCTTATCTGTAAAAATGTATCTGAATTAGGATATATGTGTTAGTAATAGATTTTTATTAAACTGTCTGACACTCTGGCAGCGGAAACTGACACCATTCCATTGAATAGTAAAATTTAATACTTGTTGATTGTATAGCCATTTATCTGATCTTATCTGTGTAACTGAATCTAGCATTGCTAAATTATGAACTGAATATTCATACATGTATCTGTATTTCCTTGTTATTCATATTTGGAAATATATATCGATCTTTAGGTGATTGATTGAATTAAGAAATGTAAATGGTGAATTGATAAGTACCATTGAGACTAATAAGCCTTATTCTGCTTTGATTTATTTTGAACCTAGTTTGTTAAAAGAGAAATACTTTTCATATTTAAGGAATTAAGTAATTTTGAAATTCAAACGTAGTATTTTGAAATCATTTTAAAGGGTATAATTTCCATTGGTATGTATTATATAAATTATATCAAGTATTAAATAAATTGAAATCAGTTCCTTAAATGATAATTTTTATTAAAATAAATTTCAAGTGTATTTTATTTAATATACATTTATTTTAATGATGTTTAATTACTATTTTGAAATAATCTTATAAAGAATATTTTATTAAACTTATGAATAATATTTGAAAACTTCATAAGTATGTTTTGGACAGAAATGGTTATATATATATATATCGAAAGGGATAAGCTTTCTTAGAAAATTTTAATCCGTTAGGATTTGAAATATGAACAAGGCTTAATGGTTGCAATGAGAAAATAACTTGGTTGTATTGATTGATAGTTAAATAACCGACTATCAATATTGGACAATACGCTAATCGTTTCGAAGAGACCGGGATCGAGATTTATTTCTCGAAAACCACTTCGATCTGGTTTGTACGTTTCGTGGAAACGAGTTTGGATGCGAAGATGGAGCAGTGAAGTGCAAGGTCTAGTCGCTACTAATCCTGAGGATAATTCCAAAATAGATGTAGTAGGAATAGTGCCTTCGGTTCCGTTCGAATCCGGGACGGACTTGTATGGATAAATGCTTGCGAAAACATCGTCAGGTGGACGATGGGCATTTAAAGAAATATGTTCTATAAAGGTAACGCTTAGCCTCAAGCCTCATCAAATGGGAATGACTGAAAATCAGGGGATATGCAGCAAGGCTAGGTGGGTAGCACTCAAGCAGGGTGAGGTCATTCCAGTCTAGATGTCCCTTTTATTTTCGGCTTAGTGGTGAGGTTGCTGATCCCAACCGCGGGGTGATCTCACTCGGGATTGTCCAGTAAGGGATGGTTCCAGCCTTGTGTTGCAGGGGATGAAGGGAGTAATCCTCGGTACGGTGATCTAGGCCCCGTACTGTGACAGGTGGTCCCCCAGTGCCTAGTCATTAGTTGGAAATCCATTCTCCCTACGCGCCTTTTACGAGTTTTGTTTGTATTACCCACTCTGTGGCTATAGCTGGAATTTAATCATGTAACAATTTCGGCTATTTTAATAAGTATTTGTAAATAGACCCTATTATAATATCAGAGAATTTTAATAAAAATGTTTTAGCTATCGTAAGGTAAAAACCCGACATGTTTATTTGTGGCGTGGTCTTACGAGATGCTTTTGTTTCAAAGGATTTTCTAACTTTAATAATCAAGTTGAGTGTGTTTCTCACATTGGTTTACCAGACTGACCCGGGCTTGGTGTTTTTCCTATATGCTCGGGTCAGACCGAGCATATGTATTCCAGGTTTAACTGGAAGAGAGGAAGCTGTTCAGAAAAGGAGCTGGATCAGTATCGTATTTTCGTAATTGTGTATATATTTAGTCTGTTTGGTCGTGTGGTTATGATTATAAGGACATGGTTCATATAACTGTCCGAGTTGTATAGTTGTAACTCTGATGTAAAACATGTATATGATATATAAAGTAACAGTTTTGGTTTCGTGTAAAGATTTGTTTATATTATAATTTAGTCGATCCGCTGTGAGATTCTGATTTGTTCTCTTTTCTTCTATCTTATTTCTATTTCTATCTTCATTCTTTCTTTCATTATCCGTCTTTTCGTACTATTTAGGTGACAAGAGTGGTTTAATGTCGGTTTAAATCGGTACGGAAAAATGGGTTGTGACACCAGGTCGCCCTCCGGTAGTCCGTCGACGATGGTTTTCGGGCTATAAATGATTTGGTCTCCAGGGCAAAGGATTGTGAAGCATGCAAGAACTTAAACATCATGGAATTTATGCTATAAGAGGTTTCTAGCTTGAGGTTTCAACTAGCAGAGATCAAAGCAGCTAGATATGCGAATATCACAATCAATTTGAGATCAACACAACATCAATTCATTCAACAGCACAACAACAACTTGCATCTAACTTCATTAATAGATGGTGTGAGTGCTAACTCACCTACTAACCTTTTACAATCTTTCCTTCACCACCTATGCTTGCTACTCCTCTTCTTCTACTAGAAATTTCCTTGAACTCAAATACACAAAAAACAAAGAAATGAAAAACTAGGCAAACGTACTACAAATGAATTGGAGATAAGTTGCAGTTTAAATTGAGAGACTACCTTGATTTCTCTCAGAGTTCATCTCAATTTATTGGAACTTGAATTTGATAATTTGCTTTGCTACCTAGGGTTGAGTTTGAGAAAGATAACTTGAGAAATTGATTGTATGTTATGAAATGAACGTACTGGTAATTTTTCACAAACCCTCTTTTAATTAAATCAAACAAGGAATTTAACCATTATCTCATTTTTCAACAACTTAAACCAAAAAGATTTCAATGATTGAAGCATAGATGCATTTATGTGAAAATGAAATTTTAATAATCATTTAACGTTTTATTTTTATTATTTGAAAATGAGACATTTTGCATTTTCCAAAATAAGAAAACATACCTATAAATCATTTTAGCAACTAAATTTATCATTTTTTCTCTAAATAATATTAATTATAATTTAGAAAGCACTAATGCATTTATGACCCCAACAATTTACATACTCGATCCCTATTTCACAATATTTTCTCTAAATTCCTTTATTAAACAAAATACATGATTTTTTATTGATATAACCCATTCTCGAAACATATTATTTTTATAAATAAGTTCTAACACTTTATAATCACCATTCTAATCTTTGAAAAGATTATAACACTCTAATTTACAGAAATACTTAATTTAAACCCAATTTCTTAAATATAATTTATCCAAAATATACAATTATGAAATTCCTCAGTTACTAGATTTCCTATCTTACATAATTAAATTCGGTTTGTTTAATTGAATAAATGATAATCAATGCAAGCACAATCGGGTTATTGTAGAACTCCTCACCTAATAAAATTGCATCCTCGCAATTTCAACCTAAGGAAATTCCATAACATGTTACTATTTAGCTCCATGACCAACAAAATTTAAAACCAACCATGCACACAACAACCATAAACACAAAAGAATGACTCATCTAACTAATGTTCTTCCAGGAATTATACCTTGATTTTTATTTCTTTTAAAAAATTCATTTCAAATAAAGGTTTATACATAGCATTTCCTACTAATTATTGCTCATCAATACCCCCAATTTATTATCATATATGATATAAATTCATAAACTTAAGTACAACCTTTTAATTCAAAATTCCAAATTCACTAAGATTAACTATTTTACAAGATTATCGTTTTTAAACTCTTTTTATAACTAATAGAATAACTTAACAAAGTCTCAATCTAAGTTTTAAAAATTAGTTCATACATTTCAGCACTCTAAACTCCTTATCAAGCAATATGATACTAGCAAGCCATTGTAAAACATGATATAAATTTTCAAATCAAGAAGAACTCCAGAAAAGAGACTATTATGTCCAAAACAATTTTCATAACCATTACCCAAATTTAGACCTACTGTACACAAGTCAAATTTTCACCCAGTAAAACCTAAAATTTGTCGAAACTCGTAAAATAAAATTTGTTCTACTCAGTCTAAGCTTTCTGATAAGATAAAGATCATCAAGTGGATTTACCGTTTGAAATTCAAGTCCAAAATACATTCATTTTTTAACTTAAAAATTAACTAACAGGACAAAGATGCCCATTTGTTTTCAAACTCATTTTGGACTAAACAAACTGTAAATTTTTTGAAAGTGGTCAAAATAATTTTTGTAGCCTACTGTTACTTTTTTTCACAAGTAGATTGACCAAATTTGGAGTAATAAATCTCAAGCTATCGCTATTCTTCTACAGCACTTTTTGAACTAAATTTTTAGCATTAAAAACATCTTAAATCCACCACTCTCAAACCTATTCTAAAACACAAAACTATAGAATATTTAGAAAAATCTTAATACAAAGCTAATTGTTACATGATCTACATTTCGAAAAGCTAAAGACTTCAAACATTTCAAATTTTCCTATGCAATCAAGTTGCATAATCCACTCACTCAAATTCACAATTTCAAAATATCACATATGCAAGTTTTTCTCCTTATTGAAAACTTATTTTAAATGAGGTAGCTAATCCTTACTTACAAGAACTAATTATATGTTCTTTCAAAAGAAATCTTCTCAAACACATAATCAATTCTAAATCATACCCATAATAGGTTTTGGAAATATACATTGATTTTTATATCACATCCATAATTCAAATAATCAAACCTCGTTGTCTTATTCATTTATTATCTCTAAATAAACACTCAATATAAAACATCTTGTAATAAAAGAACTACTCCTACTTACTCATTTCTCTTTACAATAAAACTAAAAATATAGTCAATCTTAAATTTCAAATGAATTTTTTTTCAAATTCACAACTAGAACAATTTTAACACTATCCAAGTTTAAGACTTATGTTTACTCAAATGGTTTCACTCTATGCCAAGCTCATAAAATATTTTTACTACAGTGAATTTTTATGCTAACTTCAAACCATCATATATTGACTTAACTATTATGGAAACCTTAGTGTCGAAATTCCATTTTCCCACAAAATGTACTTTGCTACTACTTTTAGTTCAAAACATACTATAACCTAATAATTATAGTTATATCTCAACTGTTAACTTATTACCAAACCCATTTTTAGATTATCAATTAAGATTCAAGGACGGCAAATAGTCATTTATTACTTTAAAAACATATCTAAACAGAGCAATAATTTTTGTATATCCTAAACTCTTTTTAATTCATGCTAATATAAAAGTCCAAAATTAGCATTATTTAATTTACTCAAGAATATGAATTAGCATTTTAACACTTATTATCAAATAAGTGACTAGACATCCAGACTAAGTTTTCATAACCTCTTAAGTTCATTTTAGTCCCAAAATTTTATAAACATAAAATATAACTCTTATTATGATATCTTTTTAATCAATATTTAGTTTTGTACACAATGTATTTTCTCATTTTGATACTTTGTTTTATTCATCAAACTATCACATGATACATTCTTCCAAATTATGTATCTTCTTAATTTTAATAATTTATTTTACTTATCAAAATATCATATGATATCTTTTCCCAAAAATATAACTCATATACTACTATAGAATCTTATATTTTATTTCCAAAGAAACTTTCAAAACCATTCACTGTATTTTTCTACACGATATTCGACTAGTTTTAAAATTCTATCTTTTCTTCAAATATTGTATGCCCATTGAATAATTTATATTCAAAATACCATATTGGAATGTCTCATTCTAATTTTTAGGAAATTCTTATCGATAATGTTGATCCGACGCATCGACTAGAATTCTTAAAGCACTCAACAAAAATTTTAACACCAATTAAATTTCCCTATGATATACATATATCTTTTACCAATTTAAAAAATATTTATTTTTTTGCCTTAATAAATATAATCAAATTCTACTTATATGCATATCCCTTCTAAGAAATATTTTTAATTTAAATGAATGCTTTCTTTTATTTATTTTTTCAACCCCAATTCTTTACTAATAACAATTTTACAACACATCCATAAATGCTTCAAGAAAACATCAATTTTTTTAATTCATTTTAACCTTTGGTTAATTATACTTATTAATTAAATTTCATTTAATATACTTTTAATCTTTCCAATATTTCTTGGGTAGCTATAGCTTTAAAGAAACTGCAAGTTCTTTTCATTAATATTGAGCAGGTTTCTAGCACTAAATGATAATTCCTTCTCGATGTTAATTATAAAAAATTACTCTAATATCGAAACATCCATGCATTAATCAACCAAACAAACATTTATTAAATATCAAACTACTAAATGTGGTCATCAAAAACATACCATCTGCTCCCGCTATGCAACTCTGATCACTAGTGGATCAAGATACAACAATGCAACTCTAAGAAATCTATGGTCTAGCAAACACTATCCATTAAATCTCACTTTTGGAAAAAGTGAGTCACCAGTTATAACAACACAATATTAACACCCAACATACTCAAATAGTAAAATAACATGAATACGACCCTGTAGATTACCCCAGTAATCATTTTATTTCTATCCTTAATTAGAAACAAAATTGTTTCTACCACACACAAACACCCAAGGGTAGGGACACTTAGTCTTTCTAGGTCGAGAATCGTATTAGATAATTATTCCGACCTGCTCCAATACTAAGCTGTAGGCTCTCCCTCTATACATATACTACTAAAGGACATTACGAACTAATATTGTCTTGCAATATGGAGAATAAGGTTTATTAGGAGGGGCCTTACATAAATCTTCCCACGAGCTAACATCAATGCGTCATTCTTACCATGGTCTGAATTAACCTAAATTGACATATGAAATATCTGCACGACGCGACACTTACGTAGGTTATAATAATGGAATAACATATAATAAATATTCACAGACACAGAATTGTAGCATAACGAAATATGATACACATCCCATAATAGAAAGTGAGTCTCAAGATAGAGTACAAAGATTACTACCCAAAAATATACATCATAGTATCATCATTGCCCAAATCCAAAATATCATACTTTTACTTACATATACAAAGAACACACATTAACTAAAGAGATAACAGATGAACATCTCGCTAAGCCTAATGACAAGATAACAAAAGGCTGCATAGTGCAAAATCGCTTCAAACTCCAAACACGCACATGAATCCATGGTTATGGTCCCTAAACTTGAAATGTCTCGTTCTGACCCAACCATTATAATAAAATAACAACAAGTCTCTCATGGACTATAATTTTAAATATGATGCTAACATATCAAAATCTTCTAAACACGAAAAAAGGAATTCGTACCCAAATAAAAGTTATACAAAGGACACACGAGAATGGATACCTGAATATACTCATAAATCAACAATAGTAGTTTAGTTGGTCGCTAAGACCATACAAGAAGTTTAGTCGGTCGCTAACACTACGTCTATAGTTCGGTCGATCCCTAATACTGTACTAGTAGTTTAGTTGATTGCTAACACCATACTAGCAGTTTAGCCGGTTGCCAACACCATACTAGAAGTTTAGTTCTTTGCATACACCACACTATATAATTTGACAAATAGGATATTCTTAGTGTGAATTACTCTCTTCCAAGGGGAGACTGATAAGAAAAGCCCCAGTAGTCTAGCCCGCTAAACTCCTACAGTCCAATGGTACCGGATATCCATAACATTTGTTCAACCTAATATTGCACTTCTATGGTGCCACGCTTACTAAAAGGTGGTGCAATTGTTATGATATCAAATATATCCCATGGTACAAACTACTGGCTCGGTGGTATAGGACTAGAAACAAAAACTAATACAACGAATTAGGGTGCGAACTCAACCATCAAGCTGCTAAGTCGAACAAATGGCCAACAAGGTCATGCTAACAAATGCACTAACAAATATAACGAGTTACACAGTAACTCTCATTCTCAAGATACTATTTAATTCCATAGTGTCACATAATTTTTTAATACCAATTATTAAATTAAAACCGTGTCCCATAACCACTAGCTGTTGCTAAAGTATTTACTATTAGTAAATTCCACTACCAAATACTCTACACAAACAAGTCATCTAATTAAACAATGAAGTGATAATTAATGTCCCATAACCACTTGTTACTACTATATTGTTCAAGTATATTTCTCATTCCATTGAAAAAGCAAATAATTAGCTTGAAAGCTAATTTACATGAAAATTCATCAAAAGTCGCAAAAGGAATATCAAATTGGCATATATAGACAAAGACAAAACACAATAAAATACTAAGAAGATATCATATTTTTGAAAGCAATAACTTCAAATTCATCACATATAATGATTTTTAAAAACAATTTGTAAAAGTCTATTTGCACACTTCTCCTTTAAAAACCATACTTTTAAACCATCCACTATGTTTACCAACATTGTATATATAATATAATTATTTTTATTATATACTTCCAAATATTCTTGTAAAGAAATTATAGTTATACTTGAAGAGATTATGCAAAAGTGGTTTGGTTTGGAAATCGTTCTTTTGGAAACTTATGTTGATATTGCACAATAAAACATGCATGTAATATCATATATCCATATAGCATTTCTATGGAATATAAATCTAAGATGAATTCACAAATTCATAAATCAAAATCCAAGAATGGCATCAAAATCATCATGGAATAAAGCAACAAAACAATGCAATAGTAATATGGAACAAATAGGTGAACGAACGAACGAACATGTAAATTGAGGCTTTACCTGTAACTGAAATAGCACCCGGAGATCACGCCACTGGTGCACCGATGGTGGCAAAACCTGGAGCTATTTTGGCTCCAAGTCGCCCTCCAACAGTTCGTCGACGATGGTTTTCGAGCTGCAGATGATTTGGTCCCTAGGGGAATGAATTATGAAGCACACAAGCACCAAAATATCATGGAATTGCTATAAGAGATTTCTAGTTTAGGGTTTCAACAACCAAAGATCAAAGAAACTGAATATTCGATTATAACAATCAATCTAACATTAATACAACACTAATTCATTCAACAATACAATAGCAACCTGCATCTAACTTTATAAATAGACGGTTTGAGTGTTAACTTACCTAGTAGCCTTTTCGCAACCCGCCTTGGCATCCTATGCTTGTTACCCCCTCTTCTTCTACTCCAAATTGTCCTATAACTCAAATACATAGGAAAAAAATTGAAAAATAGGCAAACATAGTATAATGAATTAGAGATAAGGTTTAGTTTGGATTGAGGGATTACCTTGATTTTTCTCACATTTTATCTCAATTTATTAAAATTTAAATTTGATGATTTGCTTTGCTACCTAAGGTTGAGTTTGAGAAAGATAACTTAAGAAACTTGATGTATGTTATGAAATGAACGCAATTTTTCTCAACTTAGAAAAACTCAGTTTCACTTAAGTCCATAAATGTGCTAATATACATGCCTAAGCCCAAGCCCTCTTTTAATTAAATTAGAAAAAGGAATTAAACCATTATCTCATTTTTCAACAACTTAAAACAATATTTTGTCAATGATTTAAACACATAAAATTTTATGTGAACACTCTAACGTTAATTTTATTACTTAATCATGATAATTAAATAATGAAATGAATTTTTAATAATCATTTAACCTTTTATTTTTATTATTGAAAATGAGACATTTTGCATTTCCTACTATAAGACAACATACCTATAACTCATTTTAGTAATAAATTTATCATTTTCTCTTTAAATAATATTATTTATTATTTAGAAAGCAGTAACACAATTTATAACATAATTTACCAAAGAATTTACACACTCATTCCTATTTAATAATATTTTCTCTAAACTCATTTTAAAGAAAATACACAATTTTTTTGTTGATTTATCTCATTCTCTAAACTTATTAATTTTATAAATAAGTTATAACACTTTATAAACCATCATTATAATCTTTAAAAAGATTATAACACTCTAATTTACAAAAATACTTAATTTCAATCCAATTTCTCAAATACAATTTATCCTAAAAATCCAATTACTAAATTCCTCACTTATTAGATTTTCTCTCTTACATAATTAAATCTAGTTTGTTTAATTAAATAAATGACAATCAAGGTGAATACAGTCGAGTTTTTGCAATATATGTACTCCCTTTCCATTTATAGACTCTCCAAAACTAATTGGTGAATTCTTAGCTAACTCAATATCGGTTCTCTCAGAAGTAAGAGAAAACTAAAGAAGTGTAACACCCTATATTTTTATAACATTATTTAGAACAATTCATTGGGTAAATTAAATAATATAATGTGAAGATTAATAGGTTGAGATTTGATTAGACTAAGGGTAGCCTTGTTATGTTCGTGTGTTAATTAAAATGAAATAACATAAGCTAACATGTTAGGATATGACAAGGGTATGGGAAATAGTAGAAGGGCTTATAGCCTAAACCCTTTGGAATGAAACTCACATTCATTTCATTTTCACACAAACTAAAACTATACCAAGACCGACCACCATTATTGTCTCAAGTGAAGATTAAAGCTTGGATTCAAGCAAAGGAAGATAATCAACATAAAATCTCACATCTTGTAACAACCCAGGGTTTTGCTGTTAGTTTATTATCGTCAAATGACGATTAAATTAGTTGACTAATTGCGGTTGATAGTTTTTAATTTGATTGAAATTCTTTATAGATTTGTTAGTGTTGTATGGGCCTTAAATGAAAAATTGTAACCCATGTTTCTTTAATTTACTTGGGTCGCGTTTTATCAAAAGCAAACCCGTTCTCTCCTCTACCTATTTTCTTTTTGACAACCCTAAACCTAAACTATCGAAACGAACATAGAGGCTCTCTCGTTTCTCTTTTGAAAATTTTAGGGTTTCAATTCTTCTTCGCTCGATTATTTGACCGCCATAGCTTCGAATTTATCTTGCTCGTTTCTCTACCACCACGTCTTTGAATTGTTCAACATATTCTTCGATTGATGGTGATTTACCTGACTTAGTTCTATGTTGACTTCAGCCACTCGAAGGAGTTCGTCCTTGCTTCGTATTGGGCATCGTGCAAAGGCGAGCAAAAGGAGATGCTTGCGGCTACAATTGGTTGGGATTCTTCGACAAAGGTGAGTGGTTCCACTCACATTCTAATTCTAGCCTTAGTGCTTTGCTTCAGTCAATTGATTTCGTTTGGATGATGTTGGTTTCTCTTTTTTTTTCATGATTTTGAACTGTGACGTGATTCGACTCCTCGAACTTGTTTTGTTGACTTGTGTATATCACTGTCATTTTGGTTCACTTGTTTTCACTACTTTGCTGGGTTTATGCGAGTTTGAATCTGGCCATTGATTTATGTTGTAACTTGATTTTATGATCTCTGTAGCATGTATCTCGGCTATAGCATGTTCATTAGTTTGCACAATGCACTGTGTTGCACTGTATATTCTAGTGTGCTTTAGTATGCATTGATCTCTGACTTTGGCCACTTCGTTGATTTTAAACTAGTGACTTCGGTCTTGACTGTGGTGATGATTTCAGACTATCACTACACATCTTTCTTTTTTGGCATTATCTCTGATCTGTTGGCACACAGTCTTCATTTCTATTTAGTTTGTATCAAGTCAATCGCATTCAAGAATTTCCGTAGTTCACTGTGTTTTGTAGTTCATAGTGTTTTGGCTACCTGTGCATTGTTTTGACTGTCTTGTTCAATCACTAATACCTTGCATTAATGCATTGTTTTCATTGCATTTGGTCAATTCTATTCATGTGTTTGTGTGCTGTGGTGCCATACCTCTGGTGCCCTCACCCTCCCTCTATTTTGTAGTTATACCACTGCTTTGTGCTTTGGTGCTGCAGTTGAGTTGAGTATGTGACTTGACCTTTTTGCATTGTGTGGTTGTTTGATGCCTTCTTGAATTTTGCAGTCTTGTTGTACATTTGAATCTGGGTAGCTTGTCATAATGTTGCACTTGCTTGACCCAGTTTGATAATTGTATGCTTGCTGTGCTTCTTTATCTCGTCTTCGCTTCACTGTGCACTGTTGCATTTGCTGGAGCATTGCTTTCATATATTTATGTGCTGTTGACATGTACATTGTCCTTCTCTTTGTACCTGTTTCCAACTGCAGTTTCATTGTGGCATTTGCTTTGTATTGTTTCTGTACATTGAGTTGAATCCGGCTTAAACGCTCGGGTTTGACCTTGTGCTCACATTGCGATTTCATTTGAATTGCATTTGAGTTGAACCTGACTTTTCTTGGGTTTGACCCTGTGCTCGTTTGTAAACTTTCATTGAGCTTTTGTGTATTTCATCTCTGTATTGGCGAGGCAATGCACGCGTGTACTGCAGCCAATTAAAAATCTGCCGTTTTAAATTTGTTGATTTCAATTGATGAAATTGCTTCGTGTTTCCAATTCAATATTTTGATATTGTATTCTGTTTTGGTTTGATTTGATCATTTTGTTGCTATTTAATTATCTATTTGATAATTAGATTATGAGTTTCTAATTATTTATTTAATAATTAGATTTTGTTGTTAATTGCCGTTTAGGCAATTCTAATGTTTTCTAAATTATCTTCATTGATGATCTTTTCATTTATCTTTGTTGATGATTTGAATCTGCTGATTTGTTGTTTAACACTATTAAGTGTTATATTTACCGTTATTTGATTCTTTATTAAAGGATCGGATAAACGAGAATTATTGTGACTGTCGTCTATTTGTTACTTAATTATTATTTCTTCTGTGCACTAATAACTGAGTTTGAATTAGACTGATCGGTGTATTATTTTCTTTTGAATATAATACTCGGGTCAGTCCGAGTTATTACAGGTTGTAGATATCTTGCTTTGGGTTGCTGCTAGAGCTATGAAGTTTCTTTATATCATTTGGAGAAGATGTTGTCACAGTATAAGATGTTGTATATTCATGTATATTATTCACGATAATGTACTTGTGAATATAACTTCCTGAGTCGACAGTTGTAGTTGTATCATATG
The DNA here is from genome assembly GCA_030765085.1 of Allium cepa. NCBI lineage: Eukaryota > Viridiplantae > Streptophyta > Magnoliopsida > Asparagales > Amaryllidaceae > Allium > Allium cepa. The sequence goes on from CM060940.1 coordinate 185,113,334, forward strand.
TATTATATCACATGTATTGTAACTGACATCAGTTATTATATATGAGACATTTTGTTTTATCTGTGTTCCGCATTTATATTATCTGTGTTATTATTATATCTATTGTCCTAAACTATTATGAACCATCGTAGTTCGTTTTATACTGGAATTGGATATGTTGATGGGAGTAAATAAATAAGAGATGAAAAATAAAAATATATACCACTCCTATCTAGATAACAAATACTAGTGTAAGGCCTAACTACGGATGGCCGATCCTATCCAGCCTTATTCTTCATGATAACAGACAGTATTTCCTTTAATACTCTTTGTTATTGTGATCTCAAAGCTAAGGTGAATAATTAATAAATCCCATTTTCATATGCTTTTTGTTTTTTTGATTAGATCCGAAATGTTTTTGCAAGTATATGTCATGTTTTGATGATTAAAGTTATATATATGCTTGTTGATCAATTATATATGTTCATGTTAATTCTTATGATATGTTTGATATGAAACCCTATTAGATTACATCTAATGCCATGAAAATTTAAATATAGGTTAGAAATGATATTTCGGAGATGGGTTTCAATTTTCATAAATTTCTGAATTAATGTGGATTTTATATAAATTTTCTAGTGAAGAATATGATTTACTAGTTATAAATTATTTACAGCTAAAATAACAATTATATAGGTTTGAAATTTTTATATGTTAGAAAATATATTGAAATAGATTTTCGGATTTTTCTGGATTTTTCCTAAGTTATTTCATGAATTTATAAAATTAATTAATGTATGGGAATCAAATATTTTATATATTTAATTATAGAGAATGGGCATTTTATAAAATAAAATGATTATTTAATCTGAAAAATAGCGGCAGCACTTTTCTGAAAAGTCTTTATAGCAAATGAGAATTTGACAAATAAAGGCAGGTTGGTTGAAAATTATCCTTTCAAAGTTAAAACAAAGAAATCATAATTTTGGCATGTTTCAGCCAATTTTGGTATTAAACCTTCCGACCCAGACCTTCCGACAAGATCGAGAGGTTCGTAGCTTTCGACAAGATCAGACCAATGCATATAATTTCAGGTTACTTGGTACGTATTGAATTGGACAAGGTCGAAAGGTTAGTTGCCAAAGAGGTTGGGGTATGTTTGTTTTATAAACCAAAAGTTTTCACCTGCCTTGCTTTTGGAAAGAATTATAAATAAAGGTTTTAAACCTTCCGACAAAGTCAAAAGGTTACTACTGCTTTATCACTATTTTGTTTTGAAACTTTCTGACACAGTCGAAGGGTTAATGCTGCTTTATAAATGTTTTCTTTTGAACCTTTCGACAAAGACGAAAGGTTTACTTGTTTTTAAAACTAGCCGTTTCTCCATGCTTTCGAAAGGAAGCTTTCGACTTAGGTGATTTACCCTTGTTTTATAAACTGAAGAATAACCCAAGCTTTCAAAGGAGTTGTTTTAGAGGCAGTGGCCTATTGTTTTGAATAAAATGTTTTAAGCTTTCAAAGCAGATCTTCCGACAAGGTTGAAAGGTTGATTCCAATGAGGTCAAAAGGTTTTAAAATAAGGTTTTCCACTTGCTTTAAATTGAACCTAGTAAGCTTCGAAAGGTTTGTTTTGAATGATTTCGAAAGGTTTAAGTTCAATGAATTTGAAAGGTTTATGTTCAATGACTTCAAAAGGTTTTTGTTAAATGATTTTGAAAGCTTTAAGTTCAATGAATTCGAAAGATTTAAATTCAATAATTTTGAAAGGTTTAATTTCAATGAATTTGAAAGTTTTAAGTTCAATAACTTCGAAAGGTTTTAGTTGAATGATTTTGAAAGGTTTAAGTTCAATGAATTCGAAAGGTTTAAGTTGAATGATTTTGAAAGGTTTAAGTTCAATGATTTCGAAAGGATTGATGAATGATTTTGAAAGGTTTTTATTCAATGGTTCCGAAAGGTTGAGATGGAAGGTTTTCTATGGTTTTTCTAAGGTAATGTTTTAAAGAGATTTTCAAAGAAGGATGTCCAAAGGCCCATTGCTTTCGAAAGGTTTACTTTTAAATGGTTTCGAAAGTTTTGTGAATGGTTTTGAAAGGTAAGGTTTTGGCATATTGGCCCAGATAATTAAAAGGTTTTCACTTGGTTTTGGAAAGAGGTACTTTCAAATGTTTAAAGGTTTTCATCAAATAAAGTTTGAATAAAGAATATATACAACATGGTAATATGATTTTGAGTAAAGCATAAAGGCTAAACATATTTTTCCTTGTTAAGTTTGATTTAAAGGTTTTAAATCATTCTGAAAACGTTTGCAAGGAAAATTATGGGAGAGTATCCATAAATGAAAATGACTCAGACATTAGAATACCAGATGGGACTGGTATGGGGTCGCGCCCAAATTAGCTATTAGCCCTAGCTAATTGTTGTCCAAATTTCCAATGTGTAAGGGTTTGTCACAGGTAGACTAAAAATATGATTATACACCGAAAGGAATATATGTTTGTGTACAGGTAGGTTATTGGTGAGCTCGAAAAACCATTAGGACCAGGAAGACCTAGGAGATGATTATGTTAGGGATAGATCATCCAGAAGAGGAGTATTTAATAGATAGTTAAGGACATACCGTCCAAAAGTGAAGTAATTAATAGATAGTTAAGGATAGATAATCCAAAAGAAGAATAGCTAATAGGTGTTAGATTAATTTTTATTATATTGTCTAGTAGGCACGAGCCAGCCAAAGGTCAAAAGTTATCTAAACAAAAGTTATGTGTTTGAACAAATAGTTCATTATTACCTAATGTTTATGTATGTTTCCGTAATGATGCTTTACATTGTTTAATCAGTTTTTATTACAAGAAAAGGTTTTGCAAAGATGTGTTTTAAAAGAATGTTAGTTAGGAGAAACTCGTTCTGCTAAGCAGGGTGGTCTCACTTAACATATATATTCCAAAATGTATAGTATTATACATACCAGGCTTTATGTCTGACTCGAAGTTTATGTTTTCCCCTTAAACTCTCGGGTGCTCAAAATTAATTTGAGTATGCTAAGGGTTAAGGTCTTTTCATGTTTTAGTATGATGATGAATAAGGCTACCGAAGGCATGCAGAAGGCTAGCTATTTAGGAGCTGCAGTTTTATGTTTTGTTGTATTTCTGCTATATATGTATTAAGTCTATTATAACTCTATGGCTCTAATCATCTAAAGGGTATCTTTATATACAGCTCTTGGCATATTTGTAATAGATATATTTTATCTGTACCTGGGAACGTATTGGGATTATCTAAGTTGAATATGGGACATCTGTTCTAAATGTAATGAAGTAAAAGTTATTTGAAATATATGTTTTGTTTCATATTCAAGTGCTTCTGATATTATAGATACCATTAACATAGCCGTATTTAGTCGCCGGAAGCTAATACTATAGATGACTGTATCATCTATAGCGCTTAGTTTTGGGCCTCAAGATAGGGGATGTTACAAGAAGTTTTGAAAAAAATACTCCTCCCCGAGGTTTCTTATTGTATAAAAAACTTGAAGCCTTTCGATACCTTCTTAGGTTATATTTTATCAATTTCGATAATTGACTAATCGATTATCTAGTCAAAACAATTGCTTATACAAATTAATATTTATATGCTTAACTTGTTTCCAACATTCCAACTTAACTATTCCTCATCCGATAGTTATGCCAGGTGAGCATGAGCATTGGTTGCATCAAAGCCTTGCCTAGACACTTCATTCTTGGATCTCACAAATATATAAATCTACCATGTCAGCATTTAGTGTTAAGTATAGTATTAATGATTTTCATAAACAAATAGGAAATTAACATGTTTCCAACATTTTCTGACTTACTATTCCTCAACCAAGAGGGAAACTGGTTGGTTATTGCTTTATTGCTCCATTTATACTCGACATCAATCTTAACTCTCACAAATAGATAAGCCTTACTTCATCGGCTTTTGGTGTTAAGCATAGTTAATTACTTTCAAACAAGCAATCAAATAATTAGTCGTTCATCCACCAAGCAAATCTTAAACCTTTTTTTAAAAAATTTATATACAATTTTCAGATAATTGAAAATATTTATAATTGATTTTAAAACATTTATCCAAAATATTACTTTAAAATAACAAGTTTACAAGCTTTTAGACTTAAAAGGAACATGTTTTTAACAAAATATCTTTTTTCTAAATTCACAACTAATTCTTAGTTATTCATAAAGATCTCAAACCACTTTTAAAATACTCTAATAATAGTTATTAAATGCTTATAAAAAGAATTAAGAAAAATACTTAAATTTAAATATCTTTTTAAACCATCAAATTTCAAAAGTCAAGTCTAAATGGAGCAGTTTTCCACAACTGAAATTTTGGTCACTTTTAAGATGTTACTTAATTTTTACTGTTCAATATTCTAATAGCAATGGACATACATATAAAACATTATAAATATGGCGAGAAACTCATAAGGATCTCTATATGAAGTTCCATAGCAATCACAAAAAACAAGGCAATTCACAACTACATCTATAGCGACTATCACTATAAGTGCACTTTCAAATCCTAGTCCAATCTAAACTAGTCCATCTATAACCTATGTTCTTTGTTCAAGGTATAATCGTATGTCATAAAATTCCATTCAAGTCCATTCCAAGTTCGTTCAAATCAATATACATGGATAACATGTGTCACTTATTTTCAAACCAAGAATTCAAACCAATGTTTTAATACACATCAACAACAATTCAACAACTTAAACACAATAAAAATACAACATATATATGTTATATTTTCATTCAAATGAGTTGTTAACTCATCTTTAACCAAACAAACAACTAAGATCCAGGAATCCAAGTCCAAACCCAAGCTTGCAACACCTTTCCTTTCCTCTCTTCCTTGCTTTTGCCTTGCTTTTTCCATCCTTCCTTCATTATAGCTTATGGCTTATCCATGTTGGGTGAATGTAGCTTTGTTTCTTCAACTTCTAACTTGATAGAAGGTTTTTTAATATCTCTCAAGGGTTTAATCCAAATTTGAGTTGATTTAGATTTGATTTGCAATAATTTTCTTGAGAACATGAGGAAGGAAGGAAGGAAGACAAAGCTATTAATTTCTTACTTTACGCTTTGTGAATTTGTGATTATAACTCTAAGGTATACTACTTATATAGGCACAAGAATTGTGTTTCCTAAGCTTGCATTCATCCCCACACCATGCCATAGAAGCTTCACCTCCTATCACTTCTCCTTTATGCTAATTACCATTATACCACTCTCATGATAATATCTCTTATCCTTTAGAACATTCTAGAACCTTCCAAGCTTTATGAAAAGGAGAATGTGTTAATTAGTTGCTAATGTGTTTATTTGATCATTGCATAAGTGACAAAAAGTTCGAACAACTTATATCGACTGAAAAATTGTTTACCTATAAATCTATTTTCGGTCATATTATCAATTTTTCTTCGAAGAATATATTTTGTAAACAAATTTGAAAAACAAGTTTCACGTCATTATTTATTAATTAAATGATATTTAACATGGTTATAAAATTATATTTTACCACTTATATATACTCCAAAATGTTACGATATTCGAAGACGAAGTGTTTGAATTTCTGGATCGCTACACGCTCGATGATTGCTATGTCATGATTTAACTATGATCAATATGGAGTGTCTGTGTTGATGTTCAACAGTATTCTCGAGTCGAGAGAATTATGAATTATCGACACTCTGAGATTTCCTATTTGACCTTGTTCTTATTAACCAACAAGAAACTCTCGGGCAAGTCATTCTATGGTTGTCTAATAAAAATCAGTATGTAACCCTTTGGTGCCCTCTAATAGATATGAATAATACATTCCCTAACATTCGGAGAGTGTTACATACTCTAGTCTTCATAGATGTATCGATATCCTTTCTCAAAACGTGCTGACTAGAAATATTTAAAATAATATGTTACTTAGTATTGTGATAATTTTCTTATGATTACAACTCCTTGTGATTATTATCACATTATATACCAATTAAGGATTTTCTATCAAATATACTTAAAGTAATCATTTAACTAATATATCACAATATCAAAAGTATATAATAGAAAAAAGCACCTTTTATTTCGAACAAATTTTTATTACAGAGTTAATAATTTACAATAAATTATAGAATTGCCCCAAAAGCATACCCTTAACTCACCCTTAACTCTCGCATGCCAGTATATCTTCTTGCCTTGCTAACTGCATAAGAAATATCTTGGTTGGTGCGAATCATAGCATACACTAGAATATTAATAAATCTAGCATATTCTAATTGATTTATTGATCTACCAATATTAGAATATACCCACTTATTTGGGTTAAGCGGAATGGATCGGTTTACAATCAAAGTGACTGAATCTTTTAAGATTATCTCAATGAATTGAGTTTAGATGATAGCTAGCCCTTCATCCGTTCTTATGGATCTTGTTTCTAAAGTAACTTCTATGATCCCTATGTCATTCAAGCAAGAAAATGAAGACAATAACCTTTCTGTTTCTTCAATACTTGATGTATCCGTCCCAAATAGCAATACGTCATCAACATACATATTATTACACATTTTCTAACATGAAATTTATGATAGAAGCATTTATCTGATTCACAAATCCTAAAACTAGTAGGTATTATGGTCTTATCAGACTTTTCACGCAACAATTTTGATGCTTATTTAAGAATGTAAAGTGACTTGACGAGCTCACATACCTTGCGCTCTTGCCTAAGCATGACACAACCTTTTCAGCATTTAGAAATGTGATCTTGACCTCCATTTGATGAGTTTCAAAATTATAAATAAATGTTAATGCTATTAGTTTCCTAATTGTTGAAATCCTTGCTACATGGGCATAAATATCAAAAAAGTCAAACCCTTTCTTTTGTGTAAATCATTTAGCAACCAATATGGCATTAAACTTTTCTATTGTACCATCTGCTTTTTGCTTTTTCATAAATATCCACTCAAATACTATTAGTTTAGAATTGAGAGGTAAGTCCACTAGCTTCCATATTTGACTTCCCATAATAAAATCTATTTCATCATTTATGGATTATTTCCCAAAGGATGAATTCTGAGACTTCGCTGACTCATCCCTCGATCCTGCAACCAAATAAGTGAAAAAATCTAGTCTATAAGTTTTTTGATTGCTTTCTTTTTCCTCCCCAAAAAGACTCACTAGTTTCATCATTATTGATCTTAATATTCTCCTTTAATTCCTGAGTTGGTTGGTTAACCTCCATTGTTTTAGGAATAAGTTCATTCACCTCCATCATGTCATCAATAGATGGATTAGATGAAATATATGTGAATCTATTTTCATAAAACATCGCATTTTTGATTCTATTATAGTATTGACCTTAAATTAGTTATTAGGTTCTATTATAAGAAATCTATAACCCTTGCTATGCTGAGCATATGCTATAAAGATACACTTAATCCCATTTTGGTCATAATTTCTTGATTTTGGGTTCAATTAATCTAACAATCACCGTACAACCCTAAAATTTGTAGTAGTCCAGATTTGGCTTTCTTCCTTTCTAAAGTACATATGGAGTGATTTTGGTTTTCTTATACAACATTCTATTTAATATATAACATGTAGTTAATAATAATTCACCATAGAAACTAGTATTAGGAAAAGAATTACATAAGCATTAAACATTTTAGTGAGCTTTTAAATTTTCGTTTTGCTTACTTCATTCTATTTTAGTGTGCATGCAATTGAGGTCTCCTAGATTATACTTATGGATAGATAAAATGCAAGAAAGTGATATTCAACCTCCTCTATCAAATCTATGGGTTTTGATTTTAGCACCACATTGAGTTTCAAGTTCATCGTTATAAGTCGTAAATGAATTGAATGCTTCATCTTTAGCATGCATAAGATAGAAATTGCAGTATTTAGAGTAACCATCAATAAAAGTGATAAAATATTTCCTTCCTCCTATGGCAAGAATACCGTGAATATTATAAATATCTTTATAAAGCAATTATAGTAATCTAGTGCTACTAGAAGATTTAATATAAATAGTTTTCTAGTTATATTTATCAAGGATCACACTATAAAATAATCATTAAAGTTATTATCATGTTTAACGAAGTCATATCATGCATGTTTCTAGTATTAACATGTCCTAATCTAGTATGTCATAGAGAGAATGAATCAACGTATAAGAAAAAGCATTAGTTTTATTTATATTCAATTTAAACATACCATCACACATGCACTTAGAACACCGCCCTTTGTCAACATAGTTTTATGACTCAAAAACTTGATTGAAACCATACTTATTTAATCGACTCCCAAAAAAAGGCTCTTCTAATCTTCAGGTGTATAAAATATACCCTTTAGAGTCCGTATTTTTTCTAAATGTGAACATTAACTCTACTATCTGCTTTCCCTTGATCGCTACTTTGGTTGATTTACTTATGTATTGATAATTTCTCTCTTCAATCGTTTCAAGTTTCTTGAATAGACTTCGATTATTTCATATATGCTTAGTAACACCAAAGTTGATCCACTAAGAATTATCTGTTTCAATCTTTTTATTTTATAGATTACGCCATGAAGTTTTCCTTCGATGATTATTGTTCCATTTTGAAATGACATTCCCTTTTAAAGTGACCCGACTTTCCATATGTGAAACAGGTATTCACTTTTTTTTGCCTTCTTGTTATGGAATCTTTTGCTCTATTGAAATTTTCTCTTTTGATTAAAAGTGTTTTCTAATACATTATTTGAGCCTTTTTCCTCCACAATGCAGACCTTTGAATATACTATTTTATTAGAGGTTCTTTATGCCTTAGTGTTTATGACGACCCGGAATTTCTAACAATTTAAATTGGAATATTTAATTTATTTTAAATATTTAAAAGTTAATTTTAACTTGAATTCAAGATATCAATATTTTCTTGACAATTAAATCATTGAATTATATAGTTTAAATATTGAATTTAATAATTGAAATTGGGTAAATTGTTGAACCTGAAATTTCTAAGCCTGATTAAATAATTTGAAGGCTTATAAAATTTATAACGATGATCCTGAAGATAATATAATGTTCGAAATTTAATTTGAAGGTGATTTGTTTGGTTTTGAAATCATATCGTTTAAATTGAATTTAAAATTAACCTTCCAATGCGCAGTCTCGGAATTTGACGAAACCAGTTCCGATCTGTAATAATTAGTTATTATCGGATTTCAATTTTTGTAGCAATCGGAGTTGTCATTTGACCCTGGCAGCTCGAAACGCTTAGAAGTTATTTTAATCGATTTAATAAGCTAACTTTCACATACGATCGAGTTAGCTTTCGAAAAACGTTCCATTGTGTTCGAAACGCGAGTAAAACCTTATAATCGCCTAGTAGCATTCCTTTATAGGAGTTCGAAATTTTAGTTCCAATTAACGGGCATTTTGGAAGTTTTACTTTGTAATAATAAAAAATAATAATAAAACCCGTACTTGTACTCAAGAAGTTTCCTCCTACCATTATCTTATTTACGTTCCCACTCTCTTTTCTCAAAAAAAATCATTAGTGAAATCGAAATGGCCGAAGCCGATTTGAACAAGCTCCCTTTTTCCGTATCGAAACCCTTCTCCTACTTCTAATTCAAACTCTAATCAAGGCCGACATCATTCTATTGAAAATATATAAAGTAAAATCGATTCGAGTAAGAGGCGGGGGTCGCCAGTTGAAATTCAAGCTCGAGCGCAGCACGCATGGGCCGCGATGAGGTGAAGTGGCGACCACAAGAGGAGAGCGCGCGAGGCTAGGTTGGAAGGTTCGGCCTCACTGGAATCGCGTCGTTCGCGAGGTTATGGAGGGTTATGATGTGGGATTCGTCGCATTGGTAAAGCAGCAAGGTATTTGCATCTAGATTAATTTGATTTAAATAAATGAATAACTATAAATATGTAAAAAAATTATTGTATAGTAAGGAATTTTTTTTTAACAGTTCTATCCTTAAAAAAAAGAAATTCCAAATGATTAATTTATTGGTTAACCCGTTTAATTATTTTTAGATTGTTAAAAAGAAAAATTAGTTTAAAAATTTAGATTTATTTGGGTGAATTAAATCATTAGTTAAAATTTAAACTATTAAACATTGGTTAATTGTTTGTTTTTTTTAGTAAGTACATAAGTTTTCGGGAAATATAAGAGTTTTTATGAATTCAGTTTTTAAAACTTATATAGAATATTTTTCATGCAGCCCGTAAATTTATTAGTTTATTTTTCCAATTAGCAGTAAAGTTTTATAAATAAAATAAAATAAATATGCATGTTTTGAACTTACAATTAATTGAGGATAATTCATTATGGTGATGAATTTGTTAATTAACACATTTAATTGTTTCAATCACCAAGCAATTTATTAAAGGAAAATTTAAATTTATTAAATGGAAAATAAATTGTTTGGTTAATTTAAATATTAATAAATTGTATGATGTTATTCGAGGATTAAAATCATGGAAACAAGCCAGTTTGGAAGGGTTTTCAAACGACAGGATTTAAGGTGAGTAAATCTCACTCTGTTTGATTTTATTTAGATTTAAATGGTTAAATTTAAATAATTGGTTGATTGATTGAGTTGATTGAATGTGTGCTGATGATCTGGTGATTTTGGTTTTGTTTGGTTCTCGAATTAATTGTTGTTGACTTGAATCATTTGGGTTTTAAATGGTTTTAAACTTAAATCATAAATAAAGAGAATGGTTCATTTTAAAGTTAATAAGGGTTTAATAAGTTGGTGATTCATTAAATAGGTAGGATGATTTAAATGGATAAGTAATTAATTTAATTAGTTAAAGATTTGGGCTAATTAATTATGTTTAGATTAATTTAGGATGATCATTGGGTAGTTTAATAAGTAACTACTTAATGCAATTAATAAAATTACTTTCTATATTTAATCAAGAGATAAATTAAGATAATTAATTAAGGAGAATTAATTTATTTAATGAAGTAAATAAAAATGGAGATAATTTCAGTTGAAGAAAAAAAATCAAGTATGATAAAATACTGTGGTTTAATTCAGGCAATTAATTTAGATTAGAGAAGAGAAAAAATTTAAAATGCAAATGGAAATCATTAATTTATATAACTAATGATGTAATTAAAAATTGGTAAATTAAAATTGATTAATCCATAATAAGTGACTTATGAGAAATTGATTAATATAAGTAATTAAGGATTATATAGCTAATTAATTTATGAAGTAATTAAGATTACTTATTGATTTGGGTAAGAAGAATTAATATCGTGAAATTAAATAAAGATAATTACTTGAATGTAATGAAAAAAATAATTAATCTGGGGTGATTAATTAAGATGAATAATACAGGTTGACTAATTAATTGATTTGCAGTTAATTAATGTAAATGAAGGAATCTAAGTGGTGGAGGTTAAAAATTCAATTTGAATCAATTGAATTAACTTGGGGTGATCGCATTTTCTTATGGATGATTGAATAGTATTGGATGCTTTGAATGAGTTAATATATCTGATATGAAATGTTGTGTATTTCATTTGAATAACTTGGGTTAGGATAACTTGAGTTTCGAAGAGACTGGGGTCGGGTATTGCGAAATACCCGAAACCACTTCGAATTTTTATAAATTGATTGTGAAATCAATAGGCTGGAATGAAATGATTTAAGTGAATTGGATTATTTTATCTAAGTTTGGTACTTAGAAAATGACGTGTGTAATAAGTGTTGTCTATAGAAAATTGTGAATTTGTTAAATTGGTATAAGTTACCCGGGTTTATATAAGTTGTTTGCTTGTGTATTCCATGTTGAAAAGGTTTCGCTGGTTTCCAGCCTGACCCGGGTTTTGCTTTGGTGTAATGCTCGGGTCAGACCGAGTATTACAGATTTTCAAGTAGGGATGCTCTGAAGCTTAGGAGGCGAGCTGGATGGCTAGAACGTATTGAATGTTTACCGTTGTGTTATATTATCGTATATATCTGAGACATGTTAAATTGTTTCTGTCAAATGTTGTATAAAATCGTTGTAACTCTGATATATCGATGTAAATTGATGGATACAGTTTTCTTCGGTACTATTATTATTATTGATATTATATTTTATCCACTGCGAATGTGAGATTATGTGTTTCTTTTCTGTTCTTCTTCTATCTCTTTCTTCTTTTCTCTATCTATCGGGAATTTTCAAGATCGAAAATTCCGGGTTGTTTCAGTGTTCTTCAATTTGAAAATACTATACAATATGATCCAGACTCATTTCCTCCCTCTTCTGTATAAGTATTTTCCTTGATCTTTCTAAGAAGAGGTAAGTTTGTTTATTATGGCCAAAACTTTGATTCCTTCACCCTAGTCATATTATGCTAACTGAACTGGTTTAGAACATGCATAATATCATTGAATTGATTTACTACTGGCCTAACATAAGTCATTTTATAACTGAAAATTTTAGTGGCAAGAAACTTCTTATTGGTTACATCCTTCATAAGATACTTGGCCTCCATGAATCCTAAACGCCCCTTATAGTCCACTTATTGCAGTACTTATCAAATAATGTACCTAATATAGGTTTAGAGAGGTGCCCTTTGAAAATTTAATCATAATATTCCAATTTTATTCGCGCTCTAGTTAGTGCTATAACTTCATTATTGTTCTCTCCTTGTTTTGTCATCTTTAGCTTGTATACAACTTTCTATCGTACTAATAATAAATGCATCTTTTTTTATCAATGATCGAAACTGACTTCATCGAACTTCTCTAGTTTGGTGTAATCTAAAAGGGCTTTTCAAAATCTTTGGTACCAATATTGGAATTGCATCTTAAGGTCATTGGTGGTAGTTTTAGAGCATTGTGGCAATCGTAGGCAATGTCTCTACTTTGATTTGTCGATGTTTGCTTCAAGGCATTCAAAATAGTACCCTCCTTAAGACATAATTTTCCTTCAATACTGTTAGATTAAAAAAGCGCGTGCTTTAAGTTTCGACAAACCATCTCCCATGATACAATGAATCCTGATTGTCATACTCTCTGATTGACTATGGTAGCATAACCATAGTCTGATCCTAACTATTTTTTGAATGATTGCAATAATAAGGATATCATGATTGTAACCTACAATATTGCAAATTCGATATAATTTTGAAAATGATACGGATATCAAAGAGAAGAAGAACATTTCTAAGTAAAAAATCAAGTGATTTTCATTTTGGAATGGGAGGCCTATTTATAGGAAATGGGTGGTTATGTCCATTACAAAAACAAAATTACAATTTTAGAGAAAAAATATATAAACAAACAAATGGGTTGCGTTTGTTCATTGCATTGACGACAATGTCGCTAGAGGGAGGCATAACTTGGGCATGAAGTGCAGCATACGGCATGAGAAAAGGGAGGTGCATATGTGTTCTGGTGGCTTTCAGGTGGTGGTGACATGAGTTTTGGTGACAAGTGATGATGTGGTTAGGGTGGCTGAACGACTGGTCAGCATTGAGGTGGAATTCGTGGCTAACATGTATATCTATGGCCGATGATGTCGGAGTTTTAGCAGCGATCAGGTGGAGCTGCCATTTGTGCATAAGTGTGTAAGTGGATGAGGCCGACGATGATTGCGTTGGCTGATAGAAATAGAGCTATGGATTGTGAATTCATTCTTCTTGCCCCATTTCGACGAGTAAAACATTTTATTCACATCTATATTTTAATTCCACTGTTCTGTTATTTATCACATTTATTGTTGAATTACTTGCTTGAAATGGTTGTTTGGATATTGGTTGAGTTAGTTGGTCGTGATATTGGATTGATTATTATGAATTTAGATATGATTTTGGATTAGATAGTAAACTTGTTTGCTTGTTGGATTATCAAAATGCAAAGGAGATGTTATCTTATTACATTTTGATGTGTAGTTATTTTTATGTATTCATTTTATAGATGACCAGAATTAGATGCAATTTGATTCGGGTCAAATGATAAAATTTATATTGATGATTGCTATTGAGTTTGGAGAATTTTACACCATGAATTCTATTTTAGATGATTTATTTCCCATTTTAAAATATTTTTTGAAAGCTTTGAAAAATTAATTATGGAATTTTAAAATAAGTATATACAAATAAATAAAAGTGAATTAGGAATAAAACGACTTGAAGGAAATTGTTTGGGAAATAATAGTTGGATTAAAAATAAATATAGAGATTTTTATGAATAATTGATGTATGGAATTCTGTAAATATAAACGAGGGGTTTTTAATAATATTTTCAAAAGTGAAATTCTCTTTTATGCATTGAAATATTTAATAAAATGGATGTAGAGAAAATTTCAAATGATGGTTTTTGATTATATAAATAAATTTATAAAAGCTTGACATTTATTCCTTTTTTGATACATTTATTGGTCCAAAATAAAATTATTTGAATACTTTCATCTTTAAAGATTTTATTGATTTCGATATATGAATGATTCACCTTGAGATTGATTTGTTGAGTGATTTAGAATGATACAATTTTTGCTTCCGTATGATGAGGAATCTGCGTTAACGAAGTTATATTGTCGTTTGGGATAGGGCATTTGTATTATTTCTCCTGTTATTCTTTAGACTGGTTATATAGAATATTGTGGAGAATGAGTGTAGTTTATGAGTAGTGATTAAATGTTTGAGTATCACAAGGTGGTTTGAGATGTCATTGTATTATTCATTCAGTTATTCATTGTAAATAGATGCCACTCAAGTGAAGGGAACTGGGATACTAAGTTTGTACTTACGTAAGGTAATGCTTGGTGTAGAGAAAGTTTATATGCTTGGTGTAGAGCAAGATTATAGATGTAGAGTTATGAATTTATACCTATTAATAGATGTTAATTTATAGGGGTGTACTTATATGTATGTTATTTATCATGAAGTGCTACGGGATATGACTAGTAGTTAGTGGGAACCAGATTGGCCAATGTTTACCCTAACATCCTAATCGTGGGGTCGCATCCCTAATATGCGACAATTTTATTATATTTGATGTGTATCATGGGATTTAGAGATCGGTGGAGTAGCCTTTAAGGTGATGTAGCCCTAGCCACTTTAGTCACGAAGGCCAATAGCATATTGCCTTAAGGGTATCATATGAGTCATGGTTAATGCCTAGCATAGTCTAGCAGCATGTCTAAAAAATGCAGTGGACATAGTCACGATACCGGGTATGCAATTGAAGACTGTAGGAGCGGATCCGGATGGTACAGCCTTGGGTTCTTGGAGCAGGCAGGTAGCTATCAGTCTACCTTTTGTTTTTCATGGATTGGTAGATACATACATATGATATATGTACTTCACTTAAATTTTAGAGAATATCCTGGTGGAAAACCTAGGTGCTTATGGGATGGTGTGTAGCAATACTGTGATTTGACTGCTCGACGTAATACAGATATTTTGAGGTTATTGGGTGGTGTAACCCATATATTATGATTTGATTCCCATCGATATTCATTTGTATATATGGAGATGAAATTATACCTGAGACTTGATTGATATTCAGAGTAAGTGGATTAATTTATCTTTTATTATATCTGACAGATGGCTAGTTACATTACATTTTAAAGTAAGACAGTTTATTTTACATTGTTTTGATGATAATATTTTATTATTTGAGATTGAGAGACATTTAAACAAAACCATAAGCTAGCCCTACTACACTTGGTGATAAATAGCTTATTATTGATTTCTAGATTTTGATTATGATTTTTGGATATGTGTGATTAACCCATTCAATGTTGACTTTATGATTCTTGATTTGATGTGATTTATGTGGATGATGATGTTCTTATACTGGGTAGGCTGGTTTATACTTTATATGATATTAGGATTATTTGAGGTAACGTTATTTATTTATACCTAGTATATAAAGAGTTCTATATTTCTATTGATCTTGGATTTAGATATAGTCTGACCTGTTTATTATTTACAAGATACTTAGGTCAATACGAGACATTTCAGGTTAGGGACTACAAGACCAGCTCATGTGTTTTCTAGGCATAGAGGAGATGATATATATAGTATTATGGATTATATTTAGTATTGTATAATCTCATACGTGTATATGTACCAACCCGTATTTTTGACGATAGAATATTTAAATAATTGATCTAAATATTTAGTCATGAATTAATTAAAGGTCCCAAAATATAATTTTTCACATACGATTGAATCAAAACTCGAGACCACTTCCATTGAGTTCGGATCGATGTTGCAAATTAAAATAAGTATAGGCATCGCTATATTTGGAGATCGGGAGATTTGATGGCCAAGACGATCTCAAAATGAGCAAAATTATCATTCTAAAGCACTTACTCATATAGCAATGAAATTTATACCATTGGGACCATGAAAATGAGGTGTACACAGATGAATCTTGTTACGACCAGACAAACCCTATGATCATATGAGCTTGAAACATGCAATGATTTATTTGAGAATTACAATAAATTAAATATAATATTATTTATATTGACCAATCACCTACACACTCTCCAATCCTTACTCGTTACTGTTTAATTCATTCTCTAGAATTATGCCCGCCTCCTCAATCATCACTTTAAAAAAAATCAAGCGATTCAGGATATTAAAATTAATGGGACTGGATTCATTTAACTCAGGGCGAGATAAGCTTCGAATCCACATAGAATTTGGCGTGTGTAGCAACATTTGGCCGAGGTCGACCCATTCTTGTCGAACTAGGGTTACATATGGATGGCAATTGAGGGAGAGTTGGAAAAATGGTGATAACCATTGCGTTTCTCATATTGAAATGCATCTCGTTGTACCATCTAGTGAAGCTTCGATCAATGTTGGTGATTTGAGCAATTTTCCTAGAAGAGGATCTATCACTAGTCTCGTTTTTATAGGGGATGTCTAGTTGCTTATTTTTAGGCCCAAGGCAGAGAGACACGGAGTGGAGTCTGTTGGCAAAAACGGCAAACCGTTTCGTTGAGAGATGGAAGAGAAATTAAAGATGAATGCACGACATGAAGTGGGTTCATGTGCACACATACAGGCGATTTGCTTAATAGGGGAAAGAAGGAGTATAGAAGTAATTAAGGTAAATAATTAGTTAATCCAAATTCTTATATTATGCGCATCTTTTGCATACGAGATCCATTTTGGATGTTTTTTCTTGTTTTGCGCTCATGATGGAGAGCTCTATGACTTGATGTTGGTATGGCCAGCTTTTGTTGAGGTGGGCAATAGTGCATCTCACTATACTATGATTGTTAGTGTAGTGCTAAAACGATGTTTTGAAATGGTTGCTAACTTTAAAATGTGATTTTAATATATATATATATATATATATATATATATATATATATATATATAGACACACACACACACATATATATAAACATCTACTTGATTTATATAATATAGATTAAAAGTATTTTAGAATGGTTTACATCCAATATCACATTTCTCCCATTGACGTGCTATTTTAGGAAATTCTAGTTTCAGGCTGTTTTTGATATGAATCCCTTATTGGCTTATATAGACGCATTATACATGTTGTATGTAAACTATATTTGATGTACGTATGCTTGTTGGTTGCACATATGTTTGTTATTAGTGATCCAATTTTAGGGAATATTTTGCACCTTAGGATTTCGTGCCTATTGATCCGAAACCCAAACCTAATTTATAGGAGAGCACTAGAATGCATGTCAACCAATTAGAAGATGGAAGATGATGGACTTAAACGGACTTCAGACTTCTAGATAGACGCTGGACGTTTTCATTTGGTTTGTACTTGTCCATTTTTGGTTAAGTACAGGACCATCGTGGTTTGTATTGACCACTATAGAGTGGTCGGTGCCCATCACTATTGATGATGGCTGATTTGGCTGATCTTTGGCATGGACAGCAAGGAGGCTTCGAAGAGCATGATATGATAGTTCGTTTGTGCTGCTGAATCTAGGTCTTGATGTTATTTCTCTAAGATTAGTGATTTCGATGATCATGATGATTTGGTGTTTCGATGTTCACACTTTTAGATCTTCAAATGGTAGCTCGTTGTTGCATAGACGTCGGTTTCGATTGTGACACTTTTAGGCTTCGGATAGTAGCTCATTGGTGTATGAAGTTAGGTTCCAAGGTTGTAGGTTTGACATCGAAAGGAGTCACGATGTTTTTCGGCAGGTTCTTTTGGGATGACCCATAGATAAAATGTTGAATGGTTCTATCGTGGGAATGGGTGAAGCAATGAAGAGCTTGGATGCGCATGCTAATGGATCGTTGATACTCGGAGTATTTTCTGTTGTACTCAAAGCTAAGGTATTGTGCGTACGCCTATGTGTACTTGGTACAGTTACCCCAGGTCGGTTGATTGGATACGTATAGCCTGGATCGGCTAATTTGGGTTTAGTGTCCAGATTCGAGGTGCGAAATATGAAAGTATAAGTAAAAACTAGGATTTACCCATTAATCCTTCGCGGTTGATAGGTCATATGACTTATCATATATCCAGAGCACACCAAATGACAGGTAGTATTGTTTGATGGAGGCTATGTTTGTTATGGCTACTTCATTAGCCACTATCACTGTAGGAATGTCATGTGATGTAGGTATTGTGGATAGGGATGCCTAGGCACCTTGACATTGTATTTAATATGGAGTACTCCTTATAATAATCATAGAGTTTCGCATTATGTACGTTATGCATTAGCTCTTTGGATTCAGACACAGGTTAGATATGATTCTCCATACCCTCTATTCGATATACTATACTGACTTCTATAGTGTTTTGAGATTTTTTGTTGCTTACACCAGAATGTTGTTTGACTCGAAGTTTTATGCTTTGCTTCTTATTATCTCGGGTATTCTTAATTGAGTAGACTAGAAGCTTGTTTAAACAATGTATGGAGTTCTGCAGATGGGATGGCAGGAGGAGACACTTTCTCGTACTTATATTTTTATACTTATTATTGTTTATTCCACTATATGACACTATGGAGCCTTAGTAGTGTTTGACTTACTATTATTAGAGACAGTATTAGTTGAGTTTATTTATCAGTTGTATAAACTCTAATATCGTTCTGTATAATTGTATGAGCCTGTGTACTCTAATTATGTGGTTCATATAGTTATTACTATCTCGATTGTTTTATATCCGTGATAACTATTATATTTTATTACCTGATGCGCCGTGAGATATACAACAAGTTATGTGATTGGGTGATTTTTTTTCCTCTGTTCTTCTCTTCTTTTTCTCTCCTCTTTACTTTTATTCCTCTTCTTTACTTTTTTTCTTTCCCTTGAAAATCATCCTATATCGGTCAGATGTTCTAGTAGCGCATTTTTCGTTTATATAAGCATTGAAGGTGGAGGGCAGTCATCACAGTCTATCATTGTGATGTATATTGGACTTATGTTGTATATTGTATACTATATATTATAGCCATGATTGACTCCGTGATCTCCAATATATATTGTATAATGTGTTTTGTTCTATCCTAGAGGCACACATGTTTATTTCTTTGTGTTGATAATGTGTACGTTTGGTTGTGAGTTATATTCGATGTTTAAATACGTACCACTATTTGCCAAGGGAATATTCATGTGTGTACCCCATATTGCCTCATTTTCTGTAACATTCGATGGTATTACTTTGTAATACTCTTAGATAGTATGAGCATAGAGGTGGGGGTGCTACAATATGCATCTACTAAAGTATTTCCTACCCTTAATACTCAGCCGAATTTTTGAATACATAATATTTTCGGGCCTTTTTATTATGCTAATTTTTGGGTCTGAATGTATAATTATGTGCAAAAAATTATTATTGTTTTAAATCCAAGATAATAGCCCAAGCCCAAAGTTTAAAACATGAACCCAACTCGGCTTGGCATGGCACGATACGGCGGCATCGTTTATGTATGTGTATTTTAATATACATAGCCTCCCTCCTGAATATAAGAAAAAACATTTGAGTGCTCAACAAGCACACCCTTTCTCTTACGGGCCATGTATATGAACTAACACGGTCACAAAATTTCCATGGTTCCTACTATATGTTGTTATAGGAAAACTCATGCATAAGTATAAATGTCTCGTGGACTTGTATCTATACATAGTGATAAATCATTAAAGCACGTCAAGTTGGAATGATTGACTAAGCATAAACCATTGATCATATGTGACGTACCAGATGTGTTTCAAATATGCATTTTATATTCTTCAAATAGTATAAATATGTCGACATGTGTATGGCATTTTGTCTTTATCTATGTTTAATGAAATGCACTTGTAGACAAGCCAGAATTTCAAAGATGGTGGCATAACCATCATGCATCATATATGTTGGTTTATCGGAAGTACCTTATAATATAAACTTCAACATTTTCTATTTGTAAACCGATTAAGTACTAAGCTATACAACCTCAACCATTTATTATAATTATAACCTTGGAATGAAACATAGTGTTGGTTGTCCAGACTAATATTATGGTGCTTCTAGTTTCATCGTATAACATACTTTTTCTCATTGAACTAAAGATTATGAATTTCATTATGATGAGTTGAATTTCGTCATTGATGATTATCATCTGTATTGGCTTTAAACTTGTTCCTCTTATTGTTTTCAGCACCATGTCCCTTGGAAGTCCTTTAGTAAATGGATCCGCCAAGTTTTGGCTAGACCTTACAAAATCTGTGGTAATTACCTCATCAGTTAACTTCTGCCTAACCACACTGTGCCTTCCTTGGGCCAATATGCTTAGATTTTCCATTATAGACTTGCTATTTTCTTGTGATAATGTTGCTTGACTAACGCTGTGCACAAATATTGGTGGCATCGGTTTCGACCATACATGAATTTCAAGTAGTAAATTTCTTAAACATTCTGCTTCTTTGTTACAAGCAGCCAATGCTAGAAATTCAGCAACCATGGTTTAATCAGCTGTACAAGCTAGTTTTATAGAGGCGTAGGATATCACTCCCTTACCGAGATTAAATATCCACCGGCTAGGTTATTTATGATCTTCACTCTTACTATTCCAACTAACGTCTATCTATCCTTATATTACACTTAGATACCGACATAACAAAATAGCATAGTTTATGGTTCCTTGTAAGTATTTTAAAATCTTTTGTACAATAATCAAACACACATGACTAGTGTTACTAGTATATTTACTTGCCTTATCAACTACATAGGCATATCCAGTCTAGTGCAATTCATGGCCTACATCATACTCCTAATAACTTTAGCATATTCCAGTTGATCTATAATCTACCAATATTAGAATATAACTGCATATTTGTATAACATATGGAGGATATCGATTTGCAATAACACCGAGCCTTCGCATGGTTGAAAGTAGTTGAACCTTTTCAAGATATTCCCAATGCAATGAAATTGGGTGATAGCTAAAGCTTCCTTCATTCTAATGATTCTTATCCCTTAAATCACTTTTACAAACACAGGGTCCTCCATGTCAAAAAATAAAAATAGAAACCTTTTTGTTTCTTTGATACTCGAAGCATCAGTCCAAATATCAACATAGAGACATATTGTTGCATCTTTTCCATCATTAAACTTGATATAGACACATTTTTCCAATTTACTAATCCTAAAACCATTGGGTATTATGGTTTTATCATGTTACCACCAATTCCCTCTTCAACCTGGTCAAAACCAAAATGGAAAAAAGGAAAAGGGAAAAAGAGATGACAGTACCAACAAAGCCTTTCGAAGTAGCTGAAGGGATGATACACCCAAAAGCCAGATGTGTTTCATGCTAATGAAGGGGTCCATATGGTTGAAAGCTATCTTTCGTGTCAATGTCTACCTTTCAAAACAGATGCTTTCGCCTACATGAAAATGTTTCAAATAAGAAGAGGAATACCTTTGAAGGCAGCGGATAACAACTCCTCATCTGTGTGCCAAACCTTTTGAAATCAAAGGTTTCGCCTTCTTCAAACTACTCAAAAAGTTGCATTGATCAGAACAACCCTTTTGAAAGTATAATAAAGCCTTTCGAACCGGCCATAGCATTTAAAGTCGAGGAAAGGTTCCTCATCTATCTGAAAGTATGTCTTCAAAAGCTTCCTTCTGTATTGAAACCAAAAATATTTCAATACCTTCGAAACTACAAGAATGTACCTGCTGACAAAGTCGAAAGCTTATGCTACTTCCCACTTGCAACAACAAAGCTACACAAGGGGAAAAGGTGTAACCACCCCTTTCCATGAAGTCAAAATCATTCAAACCAATTCGAAAGCATTATAGTGAAATGCATAAGTGTCAAAGCAGACGGAAGGTTTATAAAGCCACCTTTCGACTAGGTTGAAACCTCTGAGTCAAAAGGTGCCCACCCGCACCTATAAATAAGACCCTAAGGGACTAGTTTAGGACAACCGAATTCATTCATTTTACTCTTATAATTTCTTAAATTTGTAAAATTTTAAACCCTAATTTGGAAATCAAATTAGGGGAAATTAATCAACTTTTACATTATTAGTTTAATGAAGGCAAGGTTTTGATGTTGGTTGTTATGCAACTGCTTCGAGACATTTATTTGATATAATTGAGTTCTGCTTGCGTCAACTTAATGGAAAGGGTACCTTTTGAGTGAGTCGAAATCTCTGACTTACCAATACACTTAAGTCCTTAGCTACAAACCATTGCTCACAAAATGCTCATTTTTTAATGAGTCGAAATCTTAAACCTTGCTTAATTTCCCTCAAATTTCAGGGTTGATCCCAAGTCATTTATAAGACCAGCTTTCAACGGAGTCGAAACCTATCCATTCAAACCATACTCCCAAATCTTTAGTTCCAACCATTAGTGTTTCACAACCGTTTAGAAAGGAGTTTTTGAAAGGATAACTAAACAACTTCAGCAAGCTCGAAAGACCTAAAAGAAAGGGATATGTGTGTTTCAACTGGGTCGAAAGGTCGTAAAAGGAAGAGTTTTCACAACAAAGACTTATTCGTAAGGTTAATCAAAGAAAGCAATAAGATCCTAACCTTTAAAATTTAATCAAAAGAAGCTTAGAAGGATATTTCTCCACCTTTAATTCTACTTTGGGCTTTGAGAAGTTTCTTTTTAAAATTTTGGCGTTAGAAGGAGGCTTGAACCTTCGATCCTGTAAAATTTCTACACCATTTTCTTCTAATCCAATTCTATTCCGAGCCTATCCACTTAAGACCTTACTTCATCATGATTGACAAAGTCAAAAGATTCGAGCAAGACTTCTTGGAGCCACGTCTAGTTAAATCCTCTCGTGGAGCAATTAATGATACAAATCTACAAGAAGAACAACTATTAAGAATGAAGGCTTTAAGGATCGTGAGGAAAAAGAAAGTTGAAGTCTATGATCCAGTTAAATGGAGTTTAGACCCTTTTCATATTGGCCCCACCCTAATATTTTCCTCAGGAGAAAAGAAAAATGGAAGTGTAATATCCCGGAATTTCCAGGAATTCAAAATGTTGATAATCTCTTAATTTAAATTATTTGAACTGATAAAATTGTTATTTTCAAAAATGAATAACCAAGTAATAATAATATAATGTTTTAATTATGGTTATATATTTGTTTTAAAATAGGAATAATTATTTTATTGTATAAATAAATTCTAATTAGCTTATTGTTTTCAAAATTGATAAGTTTGCTTAAAATATATATTTTTGTGTATTTTAAATTGATTTTAAAATAGGATATATTATTGGTAAATAATAATGAGCTTATTTAAAAGTTGATATTTATGTTTATTTAAATTGATTTTTAGATTTGGATTTTAAATTTGACATTGAATATAAATTAGAATTCAAAGGATATACATAAATCTTAAAATAAAATGATAATATAGTTTGAGTTTAAAATATATAGATAATGTTTTTGATTAAAAATAACATTTGTTTTATTTTTTTCTTTTATAGGAATTTATATGTAGAAATTTGATTTGTATTTATTTAATAAAATAAATAGAAGGCTTTTGAAATAGCATCTTTAATATGAGTTGCAATTTGTATATAACTTTATTTAAGTTATATTTGGTTTCATTCTTTTTAAAGATTGTATTTTATATAAATTAGCACACATTTATAAATGTATAAGTGTATTTGTTTATTAGATATTTAATTAGAAAATATTTTTAAAATTAAGAAAACATGTTTGTTAATTAGGAAAATAATTTAAAAAGGCTTTTAAATTTCTTTTAAAATTAAAAAAAAACTCAATTTGACAAATGTTTTGTTTTAAAACACTTTGTTAACAAGTGTTAACACATTCATGAAATTGAGACAAGTGTCCATTATTTTTTATTTTCTTTTTAATTTATAAAATATGAAATTGCTTATATAATCACCTTTTCTCTTCATCTTTCTTTTTCTCTAAAAAAACTTTTTTCATTCTTGAAAAAGAAAACTTGAATATGCATGAAAATATGAAGCTCCTAAATTCAAACCATCCTCAAAACAAAAATCTGAACAATCTTCAAAAACAAAATATGCAAATTTGTTAACCTGAAACATTTCTGTGATTCAAAAATCTAGAAATTCATGCACCTTCACTCAACATCCAAAACCAAAAATAAACTTGAAACCTGTAATCTTTCAATTGAAAATACAAGACCTTCTTCAAACCATGCTGTGACAAATTCTGCATCATGATTTCAGGAGTCTGATGCAAGCTTTCAATCCATTTTCTGCATCAAATTTTCAAATGCATGCAAGTGAATCTATTGAATGCAAATCTGATACAATGTAGTTAAAACAATCAAAAGGGGGATGAAGCTTTTCTCTGTTTCAAATGAGGCTTCATCATCAGTTCATAGTCTTTTACAACTTCATGTTCTTTTTCCAAAACACCTACATTCCTTAAAAATGGTGAGTAAACATTCTAATTCAATGCTAAAGTAGTTTTAGACTTTGCTTTCATATGATTTCTGTGACAAAGTATCTTTGCATGTGAATATATGTGTATGAACACTTTATGAATTTAAATTTTTAGACTGTGCATGATGATATGACTCTTTTCCAGGTTGCAGTGTTAACAAATAAATTTAAAACTCATATATTTTATTTTTTTTCACTGATGACACTTGGATCAAAAACAAAATAGAGTATTTTTGGAATGATATAGATACTAAGAATATAAATAAGTATGGAATGTGTTTGCATTTTGAAAATGACAGTAAAAAAAACTGTTGGAATCTTCAAAATACAATAAAATCAAATGTTAATTTTTATTAATTCAAACTTATATCATAGATTAGTTAGGAAAATTAGGATTTTTTAAGAAAGTATCACAACTTTTAAAATTGTATTGAGAGGGGAATTGGGTATTATCTGGAAATTGGATTTTTGCCCAATTCTATTGATCTGTGCATCTGGGTGGCTCGAGATTGTTGATTAAGCTAGGTGAAGTATCAGAGAGTGTTGCAAAAATTATTGAAGAATTTTTAAATCACTGTGAAGTTTGAATTTGCGTGAAATTGATTTTTAACCTAGTTTTTGGGGTCTGCTGTAAATTGCTCTACTGTGTTTTCCTCGGTGCATTAAGCTTGAAGAAAATTTGTGTGAAGGAAGCGTGGTGGGTCAGTGATCTATGGTCGGAGTTGTAGTGCTTAACGTTGATCGGAGGTGATGATTTTGGGGTTTGCTGATGATGGTGTTTGGGTTCTGTACACCCAGGGATGCTCGATTTTGATTTGGGGTAGATGTTGGAGTTTGGTTGTTCGTGGAGGCTTGTAGGGTGGTAGAATGACTTGTTAGTGGGTTCGACGTTGGTCGGAATTGGTCCGATACCGGTGCAGGTTGCACGGGGTTGGTTGTTGTCAGTGGAATTGGATTTTGTTTGGGGTCGCTTGGTTTTCTCGAAGCAGGTCTCAGGTAGTAGCAAAGATAGCTCGGGGGGGAACTCGCGTGATCTCTAGGGTTTTGTGTGCTGGGGTTTAAACTGTTATGTTAACAGTTTTTAGTTTTAAATTTAAACAGTTTTTAAAATTTTAAACTCAAATTTGTTTAATAAAAAAAAAGAGATGCACTTTCTTTCTTGGTTCAAATATTAAGGGGTTGAATCCAAATGGAACATTTAACTAGATTTTAAATTTAAAATAAAGTAAGTTTTAAACTTTTAAATAATTTAAGCTAAGTTAAATTCTTGTTTTAAATTGATTTGTTTTATAATTAATTTGTATGAATAGTTTAAATGTTTAAATTAATGTTATTTTCAAACTTACTTTGGAAATCTAAAAAGGAAATTTTATAAATGTTTTTATTTATTAACAATTAAGGGTTTAAGTAATTTTTGAATTTGAAACTCATGATTGTTAATTAATAATTAAAGATAGGAAATTATTGTTTTCTTTATATTTTAATTTAATTAATGAATTAAGATTAAGTAAAGATTTAAAGGTTAGATAAAGATAATGTTTTATATTAAATAATAATAAAGTGTTGATGAATAATTATTTAGTTAATTAAGAATTTTAGGTTTATTAATTTATCTACTTAATTATTTTAAAGGATTAATTAAGTAATTAATTAAGTATGATTATAAATTTAATTAAATAATAATTATGATGATTAGATTAATGACTAATGATTAATTAATTTGTAATTAATTATTAATTAAGTAATTAGGGGTTAATTAAAATAGTAATTAATTGATATTTAATAATGGTTTTATTAAGTAATAATCAGGTTTCCTTAATTAATAATTAAGAAGTTATTAATCTATAAATTCAAGTTAATTAAGGATTAAATATTTTTATTAAGGTTAATTAATTATAATTAAGAATTAATTAATTGTATTAATTAATTTGTAATTAAGGTTGTTAATTAATAATTAAGTTTATTAATTAATGATTAAGAGATAATTAATTAGTTAATTAAGGTTAATTAATTAATTATAAAAGTAATTAGTGATTAATTACTTTGTATTAGATAACTGATTAATAATGAAGGTTTATTAATTAATAGTTGAAGATAATTAATCTGTTACTTGAAGATTAATTTGGTTAATGAGTAATTAAGGGATGAATTACTCAATTATAATTAATGAGGTAAGTATGATCAATTAAGTTAATTAATTTGTTAATTAATTAATTATAGTCACTTGATTAAGGATTAAGTATGTTTACTTAACAACCTTTGATAAAAGTAATTACTTAAGATAAGTAATAAATAAATTACAGAGGTAATTGAGATAAGTAAAATTATTGATTGGGAAGTAATTTTAAATAGGAAATTACTGGTTAAAGTAATTAAGGGTTTATTGCTTGGTGTAATAAATCAATGAATTTATAAAGTAATTAAAAGTAATTAAGAAGTAATTAAGAATAATTAATTACTGTTTATATTTATTTAATTAATTGAAAGTAATTAATTTAACATGATTAATTAATGTAATTAATCAAGCAATAATGAAATTAATTAAAGTTAATTAATTAATGGAAGTAATTAATTAAGGTTCATTAATTGATATGATTAATGAGAATAATTAAGGATTAATTACTTGATTAAGAGTTAATTAATCAAGGTTGATTAATTAGGAAGATGGTTAATTAATTGGTTTAATTAATGTTTATTAAGCAAGATTTGTTGGGATGAAGGTAATTAATTTAATTAATTTTAAATCAATTAAGAGATGAAGTAATTAATTTAATTCACTTTAAATTAATTAGAGATTGGAGATAGTTAATTTAATTCATTTTAAATTAATTATGTTGTGATTAAGTAAATCATTGCTTATGCTGAATGTGTGACATTGATTGTTTTGAATGGATGTAATCTCAGAAATGAGATAAGTAATGTTGTGTGGTATGAATGGTTGGTTGCATTGTGATGGTAATATAGATTATCTATTGTGATAATGATATAGATTACCTATTTTGTTATGATCATCTGTTATTTGACAATGTAGTTATCAATTGTGATTTGTGAATTATTCATTCTGTGTGTATATAGATAGTTGAATTAAATTGTTTTAAAAACTTTAAAACAACTTGGACTTAAAAGACACGCTTTGGATTTCGATGAGACCGGGATCGGGTTTCCATATTTGGATATCCGAAAACCACATCGATTCCAATTAAACGTTAGGTCGTGAATCAAGTGGAGCTTTGTGAAGACTCGAGGTGTAAGGGCTATACGTTAGTATAAATCTGTGTGTGATTCCATGATGAGTTTGATGGAACTAGTTCTTACGGATTCGAGATGGTGGTTCAGAGTGCAAGGGCTATTGTCGTTAACTCTGAGGTTGATTCCAAAATGAGTGTAACGAGATAATGCCTTCGGTTTCGTTCGAACCCGGAACGAACTTGCATGGATTGAATGCTTTCAGAACATCGTCAGGTGGACGATGAGCATTCTAAGTGATGTGTTCACTAAAGGTAATCGTAACCTCAAGCCTCATCAACCGAGAATGGCTAAAACAGGGGAGGTGCAGCAAGGCTTCGTGGATAGCCCCCACTTGAGAGTAAGATTTACCCCTGTCTAGAGGTCCCTTTTATTTCGGCTGTGTGGGCGGTTGAATAGCTACATCCGTCGGGGTTGTCTTATTTGGAACTGTTCAGTAAGGAATGTGTCCAGCTTTATGTTGCAGGGGAGCGGGCGTACTACTCGGTACGGTGATCTAGGCCACGTACTGTGACGGGGGTACCCCAGTAGCCCTGCCATTGTATGGAATCCAAAATCCAATAAGTGCCATTGGATTTGATTGTATTACCCACTTTTGTGGCTAGTAATTGGATTTTATAAATGTAACAATTTCGGCTATTTCATATTTATTTGAAAACCCTAGACCTATTATAATATCACTAAATTTCCTATCAAATGTTTGGTTAGCGTAAGGTAAAAACTTTTCCATGTTTATGTGTGGGAAGTCTTACGTGATAACTTTTCTTTCAAAAGGTTTTTAAAGTCAAGCAACTTTAACCGTTTACTCACACCAGACCCATGTCTGACCCGGAGTTTATTCTGTTTTTCTTAAACTCTTGGGTACTCAAATTTTTACGAGTAGCCAAGGGGAATTCAAGTTGGCTTTGACGAATTCTGGAGGAGCAATGGAGCAGGAGGCTTCTGCGTATAGCTATATAGTATTTCGATGTGTGTTCTCTGAGTTGTTGTCTTTGAGTTGTATAACTAGACAGGTGTTTATAACTGTCTAGTATGTGTTGTTTTAGCTGTGTATTTCTGATGTATATGATACTACATAATCCATTATGTGATTAATATAATTTATTCGTTTCGCTTTTTAGATTCTGATGTTGTTTCTTTCTTCTTCTCTGTCTTTTCTCTTTTCTATCCCTTTCTTTCTTTAAGATGATGCGATTTTATGGTGGTAGAAAGTCGGGTCGTCACAGGAAGTGACAACTTGTTTGATCAAATGAGGAAAACAATTCAACGTTATATCAAAGGCACAATTTTTGAAGAAAGAATAATGGCTGATTACAATGCGTTTGCATACAAATGGTATCAAGCAACAACTGGAACACTACCAACTTGGGAACTTCCAAGGTTTTAAAAAGAAAACCAGTCATAGAGGGTGAAATCTAGAACCAAGTAATAAAAGGTCATGAAGCTATCCTCGAGAAGTGAACTTCAATTCGAGACTTCCTAAGGAATCAAATTTGACAGCATCAGTAGAGAATGTTTATCTGCTAACCAAGGAAGAGCTTAACTATTGGCTACCACAGAAGAAAAAACCAAAATATGAATGGAATCTGGGAGGATCCTATTGCCACTACCATATGATGAATGGTCATGAAATAAATCACTGCAGAACACTCGAAGGAATGATAACCAACTTTTTAAGATAAGTAATGGGTTTGTAAAGAGATCATAGATGAAGTCAATAAAGAACAACTTTACTAAGGAAAATCTACATGGTTAAGAGTGAAATACTCCTTGCACTTAGACATTACCTTAACGACTAAAGCCTTTGTCCGCGCCGAGTTGGCTAGGTCAAAGCGCCTCCTAGAGGTAAGCCTATATCCATGCAATGCTATGGTAAGAATAAAGCATCGACAAACCCTTGGCCGTGGCACGCTATGGCCAAGTCAAAGCACGTCCTAGAGGGAGGTTAGAGTAAGCCTTTATCCGTGCCATGCTATGCCAGGTTAAAGCATCGACAAGCCCTTTGCCGCGCCATGCTATGGACAGGTCTAGGCGCATTCAGGAGGGAGGTTGGAGTAAGCCTTTATCCATGCTACAATATGGCCAGGTTAAAGCATCAACCAGCCCTTGGCCACGCCATGCTATTGCTAGTTCAAGGATCTTCCTAAAGGGAGGTTTGGTAAGACCTTGTGTCCTACTAAGAATAAGCTAACCAAGCCAACCAGACAACAACGGACTAAGAAGTCCAAGCCTAAGAAAAGACATATCAAACAATGGAATAAGGTGTCCAGGCCTAAGAAGTGGCATATCAAACTACGGACCAAGACGCCCAAGCCCAAGAAGCGACATATCAGAAAATGGACTAAGACATCCGAGGCTAAAAAGTGGCATAACAAATGACGTACTAAGACGACCGAGCTCGAGAAGCAGCTAATCAAGTAGCAACTACATACAAGGTCTGAATGGTTTACACATGTCGAAAGAGACAAGACCCAAGGAGCAGAATAGAACATAAGGCTTAAATAAGAATTTGCGGCCTTCGACTAATCATCAAAGAAGAATTTCCAAACTTCACTATTTAATAACCGAATATAGGTTTCGGGTCATTCATTATTGAGTTCGGGATCTCACTATTTAATACCTAAATCTGTGTTTCAGGTCTTTTTGTTCACGGTCTTCATCAAACCTGAGTCTTGGTTTCGAGGCTATAATTATTAATTATTGAACTTCACTCCTTAATGCCTAAATTTTGGCAAAAGATATCTATTAAGAAGATTATTTTTATGGACTCCTGGTTATCATCCCCAAATACTTGAATCTGGGTTTTAGATCTTCTGACCTTTAAATTTCATTTATTAATGCCTGAATCTAGGTCACTGGACTTCTATTAAAATATTATTGTCGATTTTCTATCTCCAAAAGTTGAATTTCTACTCATCTATAATTAAATCCTTAGTTGACTTTATGGTTTTCTACCATCAGACTTTTGATGATCTCGTAATATAATTGAAGTTGAATTCCTTGTTATCTCTCATCATTGCCGAAGATGGGCTTCAAGACATTTAATTATGCGATTACTTTTCATATGTTAACATGATGATTTGTTAAGTGATATGAATTGACTTCTATATCGATTTCAAGCTAACGATAAGAAAAATTGTTTACTTCATGCTTTTCAGGGAAAGCAGATTAGTAAAATATGATTGAAAGATCCAGCAAATACAGAAATCATGGTACAAGTTATCAAAGAGCTGATTCAGAAACAACATTACAAGAAAAGATTACAAACCTGGTGATATTTACAAAATTTTCATAATTAACGTGATTTATGAAATTATTTACAAGTGTACAGAACAAATATATACATTTCATAAATATGGACTGTTTATGAATCTTGAACGACCTTATTTAGATTCTCAGCAATTAAAGGATCCACAATGTGATGAATAGCAATAGGAAGAACCTTTTTAAGTTTCTTCTCTTTCTTCCTCATCTCGTCTTCGTCATCTATAGACTCAATATTGGTCTTCAAAGCACAATTAAATGCTTTGTTGGCACCTTTAAGAGTTTTATTCTCCTTTTCCAAATCAGTGATATGCTTCTGAAGAAGAAACTTCTCGCTTTTAAGATTTTGAATCTTAGCAGCATACTCATTTATGCGCTACGAGTATCTCACTTTTTGTTGTTCATCGAAATACTTCATCATCTCAAATTCAACTTTTCTACACCACTGTCCTGCTATTTTTTCGTTTAAACCAATAGGAGGGTTTGTCATAGTAGGGAACTTTTGGATGGCAAGGGAAGTAGACCTTGTCAATTTTGCAGTACATGGAACAATAGGTGAGGTTGGTGAATCAATGTTTGAAGTATTATCTCCCATAATGAATTCAAGTGACTCACACTGAGCTTGACTATCTTTCAACTTAATTTCCAAATCACTTACTTGTTGAAGAAGTTCTCACATCTTGTGGTCAAAATCAATTAAAGGATTTGACTTAATTTGGTGCTTCAGTATAGAGATCGTTTCATTCTTACTCTAAACAACCGCCTCAAGATTGGCAATCTAATCATTGAGATTTCTAGTGATCGTCTTTTGAAGTAGATATCTTCTGTACCATTCAAGAGCTACGGAATTATTTTGAAAGTGAGAAGATAAAGGATCATTCGCGAGTTTTGTCTTCTTAATGTCTACTAATAAACGACCTTTGATGTTGATGAAACGAGATGGAGAATCTAACGAGAATGGTGTTATAGATAACTATAACTCCTATTTAAATAAAAGGAAAAAGAAAATGAGGTTAAGACTAGAATAATCAATCTCTTTATTGTAGTAATAAAAGATTACAACTCAAGTAAAAATTGAAACTAAAAAGTACAACTAAACATTTATTTCACATCTAAAGTTGAGAAACTGCATTTCTAATTTTACTCAATGAATTAACATAAAGAATAAATGTTGAGTTAAAAGGAACATTAAGTCCTTCCGGAGTAATAACCGATGGATATTTTCTATAGTCCCATTACCTGATAGGAGGACTATCACGACCACATATTAATTTGGTATGATATGTCCGGATTTCCTTAAGTAGCTTCTCTTTTTCTTTACCGAGAAAATTGAAACAGGGAAAAAGATGTTCCATGTAAAGTTTTTGCAAATCTCTAAGAAAGCAACATCTAGCTAATTTTGAAGATTTTAAAATTGTTGCCATTTTAAGATAATCTCTTCTTAGTTTAACATACTGGCTTAGAAAATCTCTAGAGAAAAAGTTACCTGACGGACATTCATTTTGTGATAACGTAATAAATACAGCTAAGTATAATAGGAAAACGAAAGAAACAATTCACAAACCAATATTATTACATAATTATGATTGTTCATCTAGTTCATACGAAATCGACTTTGTAAATAATTCTGAAATAAACTTGTCCTTATAGTATTTTAGTTTATCAAAAGGCAATTCTTGGGAAATTGATCTGACTCGTGGTAAGTTCCAACATGCTCCAAGATGCGAGTCAGATTAAAATTCATCTAAGTATCTCTTGTGTAAATGCCTAAGTAATCCCTAATAAAATCACCTAAGTATGAGAAATGTACAGTTGGGTGTCTACAATAGACTTTATAGAGGAAGTCTACCAAAATGTTTCTCTCCTCAATCAACATCCAAAAGAGCATAATCAACTCCCAGTTCTCCTAAAAAGCCATCATATCGAAGGCGCATCCTCCTCAGTCATAGGGTATCTTTTAGATATTTGAAGGATGCTAACACTGCCATAATTCTATTAAGTCTATGATACTTATCGGAGATAATTTATGTTCTTTCAGTTGTTTATCTAACTCTTTATACAAACTATTTCTTTCCACATGTTTTATTTCAAGCTTGGCTTTATAGGGGTGAATGGGTTTCCACCTTATCTAAAATGAAGGATTTATACTATTATTATCTTGGAAGTGAAAGTCGCTTAAACAAAGAATCTCATACCCAAGAGACGGGAATTGATGCTTGAGATACCTACTTTTTCTATCTCTTAGTTCTTCCACATTAATGTAAGCAAGCCCCTCTTGAGGGTCAAAAGGCACATGAGGTTTAGATGGGCTTGCTCAAGAATAGATGGATCGGGATTGACCTTTTCAAATGTCCTGGTGTTGTCATCACCATTTTTCAGGAGTATAAGTGTGACCGCTCCTCTCGCCACTTGAACTTTGACCTCCATATACGATTTCATCATCATTGTCATTATTATCATCATCATAATTGTTATTCCCTCTTCCTCGATGACTTCATCTTTGTCACCTTCATATTCGGTGTCGGAGTTTACTTCGAAGCAAGGGATCTAGTATAGAATCTTAGAGGCATCGATCTCCTCTCTTTCAGCAATTTCATCCCCCTACTCCATTGTTTTTAATTTTTTTCATAACCCAGTTGACAAGAGTAAGGGCGAGTGATGGAAAGCTCAAGTCTACGCATTTATCGACATTGTCAGCGTAAGCGAGCATTATAGCATCTTCAAAAGAATTGACAATGATGTCCTGAAGAAAAGTATCAAGGAATTGAGACACCCGCTGCTTCGGATCAGAAATAACATTGATAGCCGACTTTAGAGAGTCTTTGTTTCTCTTTAGCTTTTTCTCCAAAGAAGATTGTTTTGCTGCAATCAAACCTTTTTTGTCCTCGAATTTGGTAAGGGCCATTTTCATGGCCATATTTTCATCGGCAAGGAACTGATGAGCTTTCCTCTCCTCAGAAATAACAGATTCTTATTGGGCAAGAGAAGCCCTCAATCGCTCTAATTCTATAATAGCGTCATTTTTTTGCAGCGGACGGGGAGGAAACTTGACTGTTTTAGTTGGAAATTTCTCCTTGAAGCTTAAACGATTCAGTGGAGGATTTTGATGCATTTTCATGCAATGAGAGCGAACTCTCCAAAATCTAAAAGAAAAAGTATAACATAAGTCAAAAAATTAGAAAGAAACAATAATAATTAAATTAAGTACTATGAAGCATACCAAGAGTTGTTGTTGAATTAGAGATCGATAATGATCTGTTGGATCAAAAATGGATGAAAGGGGACAAATAGAAGCAAAAGATGGAGAATTCAGGATAGGGTGAACCATTCTTTTGAAATCGCTCAGAGTCATAGGTGATGTAGGTCTGGAAGAGTACAACTACTGAGAGGGGGGTGAAGTTCCCAAGTCTTTTTGCATTTGTTCAATTACACGAGAAGAGCACGAATGACAATGTGTAACAAGCAATCGACTTGTAAGGGAGTCTTCTTAGGTTGATCAGGAGAAGCTTTGATAGTTGGACTCTCCAAAATTTTGTAAATATCTACAAACTCCCCCTCTTTGAATTGCGAAGAATCGAAAACTTCAACAATCTTAGCCTTCTTAGGGGATGGCTCTACCACGACCGCTTTACCTAGCTTTCTTTTAGCAGCCATCTTTGATCTAGCGATGGCTTAAGACAAAGATGACACATAGGTTGTAGAAGTGGGGAGAGTTGGATCAGTTATAATTATCACAACCTGAGGTGCAGCTGTTGAAAAATTCAAAAAATTACAAGTCAGAGGAATATTTTGAAGATTAATACGACACCAAACTACAAGCACTACGTTTAAACTTACCAAAGTGATCGGGATAAATTGTTGGAATTTGAGAGAAATTCTTTAGATCACCTAAAGAATGGAAGTGTTTTCTTCGAGATGTATGTTGAACCAAAGGACGTTAACCAAGTACCACCTGGCTTGATGGTAGGAGGGAATGCTTTTGTAGATTTGAAGGATCTAATAGGGTCAATCTATTTCCAATCCTACTAGAAGCGGCAATCAGTACCTTCACCATTTTCTTATCTTCTTCATTCAGCTCTTTAATAGAAGCACTTGACAAGGAAGCATAAATTAGCAAAGGAAAATAACTAAACGGAAAAATAATGACTATGATCAACTTATGGAGGGAAGAGAAAACTTCACTAATGTTGGGAAAGCATTTAACGAAGAACAATTGTGCTTCCTAATCCCTAATTTGTTCACCCCCTCAGATATTAGCTTTTTGGGGGTATTGGCTCTAAAGATTAAGTTAGTTTCTAAGAATAACCAATTGAACAATATGATTCAACACTTCAGCATTAGGAGAAGGAATGCCGGATTCCAGTGCCATGAGTTACAGGGATAAAAGATTGTATAAAACATTTGGTGATAGTTGTATAGGAGAAATGCCTAGATAACTCTGGATAAGAAATCCAGGAAGGGTAAGAAGCCTCCATTCCAAATGTGGATAGCAGTATAGGCAAAGTGCCCTTCATGAGGGCTTTAAATGGTGTCGTTATCACTCAGGGGAATAACTTCCACCCTAGTAATGCCGAAGTCTTTGAGAATTGCATCCACCTCATCTTGGGTAGATATTATGGAATGTTTGGAAGTTGCTTCAATCTTCTTGGGTGAAGATTCCATCATTGGCATCGTGTCCTTCTTTGGGTTTTAGAAAGACTATTTCAACCCCATGATCCTGCCAAGTGAAATCATTTCAGCTAGAACTTATTTTTTTTTTATGATATTAACATTTTTTCAAGGATATTGGAAGCCTATTGCAACAATTTGAATATTAAGCATGGGTTTTAGAGTTATAAAAATGAAATTTGTTGAGCTTTCGACAGAGTCGAAAGGGAGAATGAAGCTGATGCCTAACAAACACCCTTTAACAATGTCGAAAGCTCAAGGATAATTTTGTTATTGAAGGAAATAGTTGAAACCTACACAACTAATTTGAATAAAATATCTGCTATCAACATTCAATGAAAAGGCAAAAGAACCTTTTGACATTATCGAAACCCATAAACATAGTTTTTCAAAGAGAGTTCGAATGTTGTCGACCATATGCCAATTGGGTCGAAAGGTTTGAATTTGTGTAACATTGATATAAATGAAAAGGCTTTGGGATGTTTTGACAATATCTGTATAAAATAATGGCCAAGACCTCAATTAGTTACATGGGGTGTCAAGCAAGTCGAAAGGGGTACATAGTTTCGAAAGCATACCAACGACAAAATTTAAGTTGATATAGTAGGTTTCGACTGAGTCGAAACATTTGATTAGGTTTACATCTTAAACAAAGTATAATATTCTCAACCTAATTTATAAAAATGAATGATGAATTTCTACCTCCATAAATCCCCTAAAATAAATTAGGAGTATGTACAAAAGGTTTTGAAACCTATAGAATAAAGATTATGCTTTTGAAAGTATGCATTAGACAATTATGTAGCAAGAGCACTAAGTAACTTCTTCGAAAGATACCAGAATACACTAAAGAATAATTATGCTTTCGAAGAAGTTCGCTTCGTGTTAATAACCTCAACCTTTTGACAAGGTCAATTAAGAGATGCGCTGAATTACCTTTCGACCCCTTCGAAAGAGTTTGAGGAAGCAAAACAAAAGTTACCGCCTTAACCCCTTTTGAGGGGGTAGAAAGGTAAAATCACAGTGCCAAAATATGTTTCAAACTGCAAAAACTTCTCTATGAAGTAATTGGAAATCCCCTTCTTCCCCAAATTCAATTTTAACCCAAAACTTCAAAAAGTAAATAACTAACTTGACTTTAATACGAATTACAATTTTAAATCTTAAAAATCGATAAGTTGCAAACTCGAGACTTCTAAAAAAAATTAAACCAAATGGATTTTGAATGGAAATTAACAGAGGAATGGAAATGAAATGAGCCATGAGAATGAATCAGGGAATGCTCTCAGGTGAATAAAAAACCTAAATTATTTCTATTAAATCAAAACAATAGTTTAGCATCGAACCAAGAAAATTTTAAAAATCAAAATTCACCACGGAAGGAAAAATCAAAAAGCAAGATAATAAAAACTTAATTTGGATTTGGATTTTTGTGCATTGGAAATAGAAATTATTTGAAAATTTGAAAACTTTGATTCTTGTTGGAAGTTTCTTCTAATTGTAGTTATGTAAAAGAGGGAAAGAAAGTAAATTTCTTTATAAGAAAAGCCGACATGGACGACAAACCACATGATCAAATCTAAATGAACGGTCAGGATTTGCGCATGAATATAAAAAGGCGGGAAGTGTAATAGGTTTCGAAAGAGTTGACTTGGAAAGTCAAGAGCATCACTTCGCAGAGGGGCAAATGTTACCACCAATTCCCACTTCAACCTTGTGAAAACCAAAATGAATAAAAGGAAAAAGTAACAAGCGATGACATTACCTACAAAGCCTTTCAAAGTAGTCGAAGGCTGCTACAGCCAAAAGACAAATGTGTTTCAAGCTTTCGAAGGGGTCAATATGGTCGAAAGCTCCCTTTCGCATCAATGTATACCTTTCGAAATAGATGCTTTGCCTACATGAAGACGTTTCAAATAAGAGGAATAATTTCATAGGTAGCAGATTGTTGAATATATGATTATATGGTTTTTGTTTGATGATAATAAATATATTTATATATATATTCATTTAAATGTATTTGTTAATATATGATTTTATTTACACAGAATAAATAAATATTTGATGAATACAATAAATAACAAAGAATTTGAATTCAAACGGATATTTTATTCAAAAAAATATTTATTATAATTTTTGTATAGTACAAATTTCAAGCTCTCACTATATATATACAGCTTTAATTACAATACAATTTTGATTACATCACAATTTCACATTTACATTGCACATCACTACATATCACTCATTCACTCAACTCGTACTGATCTTCTTTCATTCCAATGTGAATCCAACATCTAAGAAATCTGAAAAAATATACATTGACGCAGTAAAATTGAAAATAAAATATTTTTGCAGTATAAAATAAAAAGTGGATTTTGAAAATAATATTTGCCTCAGTTATTTAGGTTGTTCTTCATCATTTAAACTCGAATTCATCATACACGAACAGCTTGTGACATACACAGTGTATCACTGTATATGCCACAAGGCCGTGCACACCGATATATACACTTGATAAAATTACAGGGACAAGTGAGCACACGTCAAACCCAAAACGCCGGGTTCAACTCAAGTGTAGTAAAATTAATGTCACAATATCAGCACAAGGTCAAACTCAAGCTCCAAGCTGGATTCAACTAGGTGCAGTTCGAATATACAAGTTTAATAAAATGGTCAGGAGCAAGCCATTCAAAGTGTACACATGAACCAGAAGAGTTCGATTCAAGACAGCA
This sequence comes from Allium cepa, assembly GCA_030765085.1. NCBI lineage: Eukaryota > Viridiplantae > Streptophyta > Magnoliopsida > Asparagales > Amaryllidaceae > Allium > Allium cepa. Next base: position 185,152,113 of record CM060940.1, read on the forward strand.
ACTCAATCGATATGGTATGCAACCTGGACCACATGAGCTCAATGCAACACAACATCAAAGAAATAGATACAAGTTCAATGATTCGACACATAATGAAATAGCACCAGAGCAGGCACAAGCTAGAAGTTCATCATGCCGCACAAGTAAAAGGCAAACCAACTCAATGCAACTACATGATGACTAGAAACATAATACATATATGCAGCCTCGACTAAACTCCAAAAGATACAACGTATATGCAACTGTGAAACGGGACAGTGCAAGTATCAGACTCGAGCACAAAGGCTACAACTTCAAATGAACATTACAAGGAAATACAACTCTAGCTGCAACAAATGGCTCAAACTCAACTACAATCTCATGACCACAAATCTTAACTAAAGTTCAAGTTACACATGAATTCAACTCAGATGCAAGCACACTCGAAGCACAGTACACATCAACCAATGAAAACCAGAACTGTGCTCAAAGCAAATGCAGACCACATGAAGGAACAAAGCTTAACAGATCACAACAATGAATGGACTTCACAATGAAGAGCAGACACAAATAATAATGGCACTGCCTCAACTGTCAATTCATAAGCACATGCACCAGTGATACCACCGAAGACCACAAGCTAATCTAAACAACAATGAAGTCAACAATGAACCAGAGATTACAAACTAAAGGCATAAAAAATCAAAATCGAGAAGAACGCACAGACTCATATAAAACAGTGAATAAACAATGTCATCAGTAAACAAGATCAGAGCAGAAAGTAAAATGGGACATGTATATACACAATGCATAGCATCGTCAATGCAAACCAGATTCAAGCTCAAGAAAAATAGAGGCAATACGCAAGTGCTACCAGAATTCATCGGCTACCAAAATCATGGAACCGTATGGTACAGTTCGAACAATATCACCAACATTTTAAGAAATCAAAATGGCCGAAGTAAACACGATCAAAGTCAATGCCGAAGTCACAGAGAAATCAACACCATGATAGCTAAGGATATTGAAAAGCTCAAAATCGAAGCCGTGGTGAACAAGCCATCATCAAATTATACGAAATTGACAAAGTCAAATAAACCATCAACATCAAAACAAAATCGAATGGCCGAAATAAAAAATTAACAAATTCAAATAAATGTATACGAACGAAAATCAAGGATATCGAATCCTATATAAATAAGTAACATCATAGGCAAATGGCAAGCATCGAATTCAAGTAAGCCAAAACCAGTAAAGCAAAAGGAGTAAATTACATACCAGAATCAAATTCGAACATGATCGAATTGAATTAGACGAAGGCGATTCAAAGAGCCAAACAATCGATGAAAGCAACAAACTAGAAAACGTCTACTTCGGAAGAAAAAAACCCTAATTTCAGAGCAAAGTGGAAAGAGAACAAGCAGCCATTTTTTAAAGAGGAGTCGGCGAAGAAATAAAAGAAAGGGGAATTCACTCTTATCTCACTTTGGGCCGGCTTGATTTATTTATTTGGCTAGTAATTATACAAGGCTCTAGTAAAATTAGGGTTAATTTGTTTTTAAATTTGTAATCGTGAAAATTCTAGTCGTGTGACTAGGGGAAAAACTACGTGACGTAGTTTGAGAATTCGCAACTCAGTGGCTGAGTTGTGGTAGGGTTTTGAGCATAGAGTTAGGTTAGTCAGTAGATTGTATCACGAGTTTACGTGTGTAAGCATGTGACTACTTAAGTTCTAGTAGAAACCTTGGGGGCAACACGTAGGCAGGGTTTTGCCGAAGCTGGGTAAATTCTGTGTCGTTTTATTTCTGCATTTATTATTCTGCTATTATCTGTGCTGCTATAATTTTGATTTATCTGTGTTGAAATAATTTTATAAGCTTCCACAATAATTTTTATAATTAACAGCATCACCTTATTCACCCCCCCTCTAGGGTGAAATCGATCCTACAAGTGGTATCGGAGCTAGGAATAGAAGTCAACTTTTGTTTTTAAAAAATTCATTTTTCAAAAACCAATTTTTGTTTTAAAAATTTGAATTTTTAAAATGGTTTCTTTTAATACTGCTTTTGCTGAGGGTCAATCCATATTTAGACCACCAATGTTCAATGGTGAATACGCCTACTGGAAAAATAGAATGAAAATTTTTCTGAAAACCATCGAAGCTTGGAATATTGTTGAGACAGGTTATAGAGCACCAACTATAATTGTAGATAATAAGGAAATAGATAAACCAAAGGATTAATGGACAGAACTAGAAAATAAATTACAGAATGCTAATGCTAAAGCTATGAATTCTATTATCTGTTCATTGGATAAATTTGAGTTTAATCGTGTCTCACATTGTCTAACTACGTAGGAAATATGGCACACACTAGAAGTGACTCATGAAGGAACACCTCAAGTCAAAGAATCTCTTCTTGCCATGCTAAGAAGCGAATACGAGAATTTCACAATGGCGAAGGAAGAAAATTTCAAAGAGATGTATGGACGACTTTCCAATATCGTATACAAATCAAAAGCTCTTGGAAAATCATACATAGGGTTGTAGATAGTCCGAAAAATCCTCATAGTCCTTCCACGAAGATTTGAAGAAAAAGTGACTGCCATTCAAGAACAAAAGGATTTAAAACAAATCAAAGATGAAGAACTCATCGGAAATCTCACCACTTATGAGCTGGAAATGAAATTTAAGGAAGAGCGTGAAGGAGCTGACACTCGAAAGAAATCAATAGCTCTTAAAGGAACAACATAAAGTATGGTGAAGATGATGACGATGGGGCAGCAGAATTGGAGCTGGTAATAAAGAAATTCAAAAGGTGGAACTACAAATACGAAAATCTGGCTCAAAATCAAAATTTGAAAAGTAGAATAGCCAAAGCACTAGACTACTCAGAAGAACAGAAGATCATCTGTCACAAGTGCAACCAACCCAGACACATCAAGCCCAATTATCCTCAAAATCGACGCGACTTTGAAAAGAAATCAAAAAGGAGAAGTTTTGCAGCCACGTGGAATACAAGTGATGAAGATATTCAAAGTACTAGTAGTGAGAGTGAGAAAGTAGATATGTAACGACCTGATATTTTCAACCATTCACATCCATTATAAGTGTATATATAGACACTCATGCCGGAATTGAATTGCTCAAAATACCGCGTTGTAAATAAAAATTTGGCAAATCTCAGAATATACAGTAAATAAAAATCACAGATCACAGACACAGAGTAATAATAATGCAGCGGAAGTAAAAGAGATAGTAATTCATGAAGCTACTATATAAATATATCAGAGTTACATAAGATACAATAGAAGAAATAAAGTACAACAGAAGTTTAAATATGGTAACCAAGTACAAGATGAATAGAACAACCAAAATGAAAAGATGAAACTTGACAAGTAGATAATCTCCAGCGATTCCAATCTCCAGAAAGTGGAAATCCAAATCTGTGAATAACACAGGCTAACCCGAGCGTAAATAAAAATACAAGCACTCGAGTCAGGACATACATAATTGTACAATGTAAACCAACTCAAGTGAACTATACCAAAGATACAAGTAACTTAGAAGGTGCTTGGGACCGCCCATCCTCTAAGGATCCATTAAACTATTTACTATGTAGTAATGTACGCTATATACAGTAATGTCTAATCAGTAAAGTATAATCATATAGAAAATAGCGTTAAGGGGATGGTGAACCTTAACGCGGTCGGGTCTTTTAAAACCAAAATCATAGTGGGCTCGATATAAGGAGATGACACGGCACGCGAGGCAATGCCAGGGTGGATACACAGTTTGCACTCCCGGACCGGTGGTGACGGCAAGCCAACGGCTTCCGCCCACCTCGAACAATACCCCCGAATCAAAGTGGCGCCACATATCGAATCACAAAAGTAATAGAATGGTTTCCGATGGAGCATGCTCGATGAAAGGTTGCGACCCTTTGTGTAGCCCGGTATAGCTCCTGTTTTAGTCATTTATGCCAACTCACGGGAGTTGGGTCCACGTAATATACCTCGAGAACGTCACCAACATCCTACTTCATTCTGGAATCTCCACCGCGTACACAGTTGTTAAAGTGGTTTTCGGTATTGGCTGGCTATAAGACAATATCCGATCCCGGTCTCTTTAACAACCAATCGTTATTATAACCCGTAGTTATAACTTTAAAACAATATTTTATACTTCAAAAATAAAATGTCATTTCAACCCAAACTTTTATCAAAATAAAAATTAAATCATTTCCAAACCATTTCAATATATCATCATACCATATCTTTCAATTCAAATATTTATCAAAATAAATATCAAGTCATTTCTAACCATTTCAATATTTTAAATTATCATATCCTTTAAAAACTTCCTTTCAAACCATTTTAATACATCAAAATATCATAACCTTTCAAAGCTTCATTTTTCAAATCATTTAACATCAAAATATCATATCTTTCAAAACTACGTTTCAAATTATTTTAATATATCAAAATATCATATCTTTCAGTACCACGTTTCAAATCATTTTAATATATCAAAATATCATATCTTTTCGAAACCATATTTCAAATCATTATTCATTTTATTCAATTTAAAATACCATTTCAATTCATATTTCAAAACAGTTTATATTCCAAAAAAAATCATTTTTAATCATAAAAATGAAGTTATTATGTTAAAAATTAAATTATTAAATTTCCAAAATTTTCAACTTCCAAAGTTCATTTATTCACTTACGTTTATCAAAACAGTAAAATTCCACTTTTCGCAGCATTTAGAAAACGCTACGGAAAGTTACATTCAAAACGGTTCAATTTAACAGAAGACAACATTTTAAAATGTTGTAATAGGGTTTACTTAAATTCCAAATAAACTTAGTTAAATTCAAAAATTATAGCACTTACAATATTGCTATAATAGTTTTTAATTCAATTAAGCTTTTTAGTTCATTATCATCAACTACAGCATTTACAAATACTGTAATATCATTTACATTGTAATTAATAGCATTTCAAAAATGCAGTCAATTAACTCCAAATATTCAATATAGTTTCTCAACCAATTATATTTTTATTTAAAACATTTTTAAGTCATAAAATGATACATTTTCACATTTATAAACATCATTTAATTTTCCTCAAGTTCATGATTTTATAAAGTTAAATTTCCATTCAAAAATCAAGATTTAATAATAATTCACTTATTAAATTGCAATGTTCAATTTTAAATTCCTTGCATTAAATTTCAACTTAACACTTAAGTTCAAATTCTCAAATATAACTTTGTTTTATTTTTATTTGCTTAACTCAAAGTTCACTTTTAAGTCAATTACATAAATTTCCAATTTTTAGTTATATTTTTATTTCAACTTAAATATTCATTCATTTCACATTCAACTTTATCAAAAATCATTAATACGATATAAAATCACTTTAAATTAATTTACATTCAAAATATCATAAATTTATCATATTTTCAAAGTTAATTTAAATTCCATTAAAAATTGAATCAAAATTTCCAAAATAACTTACATTCATATTTTCTAACTTTTCCATAATTTATTTAACTTATAGATTTCCAGAAAATAAATAATACTTTACAAAAGTTATATTTTTATTAAATTTCAAATCAAATTTTATAATAATTAAATTTCTAAAAATTTTTAAAATTTTTAGAAAAACATATTTTAGCTACGGGCCTGTATATAATTTTCTACGCTAGGTAAAGTGATATGGGTAATATATCATTTCAACCCGTAATTTACAAAGAAAATCCGGGTTTTATCATTTAATACCCGCAATCCCAAGTTAAAATAAATTAAATAAAAACCATTCAAGCCTATCATTTCAGCCCATAACGATTTTTGCCTATTCTAAAGTCCGTTCGGGTATGTATCATTTCAACCCATAGTGATTCTAATTTATAGGGAACTTGCAGTGTGAAAAACTGATAAAATACACAGAATAGCATGGAATAACAGTAACATATGATATAAAAGGTGTTTAAGCATGGGTGAACATCATATGATAATAATATAAGCATATATAACATGGTAATATAGTTCTACAGATTCATAGGGTGTCAATTCACATTTGTATAAGTATAAACATCAGGTGAGATTTACTCACCTCTTTGTGCTGGAGATATCAAGACCAATGACACAATGGAAACAAAAGCACGATGACAAGACTACGGACATGAGAGGAGAGCGAATCAAATCTACAACTCTTGTGTACAACCCAAAACAAACAATCAAAACAACAAAATTCAATACGACTTTAAAATGCAATAACATTGAAATAAAAGGAGATACGACTACACAGTCTTTTGCTTTGCCTTCTCTACTGTTTGGTATGGCTTAGGGTCTGATTTGGTTCAGATATGGTCAAGGTTTGGGTCTGGTTTGGGCTAACATAACTCGGGTTCAGGGCAAGACAAGGTGGAGTTTTATTCATGAGGAGATGAAGTGGGATTGAAGGCAACTAGGTAGTTTTTAGTCAAAACAAGGGCTCGGCCTTGGGGAGTGGGCTCGGCCTGTGGTGCATCATGACTAGGCAGAGGTGGGAGAGGGTGTGCCGTGGTCAGGTCAGAGTAGTGGTGGCGGCTATGGTGGTGGTTGAAGTGGATGAGCAAAAAGTGGTCAACAAAGCATGGATCTAGGCATCTAGGTTGTATTTGGAAAGGTTTGGCTATCAAGGCGGTTCGGCCTTGGTCATGGATGGTGAGGTAGATGGTGATGATGGTCGGGAAGAGATGGAAGGAGGTGGTGGCCATGGAGCAAGGGGGAAAGCCGCTCCAATCAGGGGAGAAAGCAAAGCAAATTTGCATAGAAATAGGAGAAAAAGTAGAAACAAAAGAGGAATTTACCTATTTTTTTTTTTTTTGCAAGATGGAGGCCATGAATTTTTAGGGTTTGAGAAGATTTGAAACTCGTGAAAATAAGAGGAAGTCGGCTGGTAAAAATGAGGAAAAGAACGGTCAAAATAAAAGAGGTATTGATAACAAAGAAACGGTAAAAGAAACAGTGAAACGACTTTACGTTTCTTAGCCTTTAAACCTTTCAAATTTCCTATATATATACTTGAAAAATATTTATAAATAAAGATAAGTACACAAAATAAAAATGAATTCACAAAATAAAATATATAAAATTAAATTTAAATATAATTTTGATGAAGAAAATAGCAGAAAATAAGAAAACAGCCTAAAAAAAAGAAATCAACACGGTAAACTTTGGAAAAATTCTAACATCACCAAAAAAATGTTTTCAAAATAGAATATATATCTAATATGTCATATAACACATATAATAACATTATTTGATAATTAAAAATATAATTTATAAAATTCAACATAAAGAAAATTGTTAAATAATTCAATGTACACACAATATTGAAAACAGTATAACTTTCACAATTTAAATCCGTTTTTATCGAAACGAAAAGTGGTATTCATGTTATTAGATCTATTTTCATAATAAAATATAAAATTTATAAAATTCAAACTTTTAAATTTTTAAGTTAAAAATCAAAATTTGACTATTTTGACCAAAATCAACATTTCAGGAAAATATTCAACTTACACAAGTTTGAAATTATAATACATATAATAATCAGCATTTATATTTTTAAAATGAAATGTTTGAAATAAAACAAGTTTGAAATAATTTAACAATAAATAAAGTAAAATTTAAATTATATGCATAATCTAGGGTTGCTACACTCTCCCCCACTCAAAACTTTTCGTCCTCAAAAAGGAATGAGGTACGGGAAAGGACAGAAAAAGATAGAGTGAAACAAGATTAGGACAAGATGACAAGGAGAAGGAAATTATACATGATAAATATTGTGATAGGTAAGTTTAACAAGGTGGAGATGATCTGTGATGTCCCGGAAATTTAGGCAATAATTATTTAATAATTTCCATGATAATTATTTTAAAATGTGAAATATTGATTTAATAATTTAATTCAAACTGGAATTCTCTTTTGAAAATTATAATTATTTAGTTTGATAAATGATATTCTTTTCAAAGTTAAAAATATTTAAGTAATAAATTTATTTTTCTTAACTGATTTAAAAATATTTTATTTATGATGTATAAATGTTTATACATTGTAAATAGAAGATTTGGTTTTTAATTTTAATTTATTATTTAATAAAGGGTATTTTCTATTTTATATATAGATGAATAAATTGTAAATGGATTTAAATTAATTTAAATTAGTATTGTAAAATTTTCAATAGTTTGTTTTAAAAGATCTACCTTATAATTTTCATAAAAAGTAAATAAGTATTTATTTTGTTTTTAATAATAAATATAGTTTATAATTTCAATTTTATAATAAAGGTTTATTTTGTTTTGTTTTATTTTAAAATTCTTTTCTTTTGAAATATAGTTTCATATAGAATATTATTTTAAATAATTAAACAAGCATTTAAATGTAAATGTATAGTTTTATAAAGAAGTTCATAGTTTATATGTATTTATTTAAAGACCAGATGTTAATAAACTTTTGAAAATTGCTAAAATTAATTTGAAAGGGTTTAAGATAAATTCAAATACATATATAAATTTAGAAATGGCTTTTAAATATTAACATGCATATGTGTTAATTATTTAACTAATAAAATGGACACTTGTAATCACATAACAAATTAATACAACAAGTGGCAAGCTTATTTATTTTTCTTAAAGTTTAAGTTATATTGATAGAAACATAATAAAAGCATTGGGTTAAAACACTTTTTCTTCAATTGAAAATTTGAAAACCAGATTTTTGCAAAAGGAATTTCAAAACCCAAAATTTTAACTCATGTTCAAGAATCAAATTACAAATCTGCAAAATCAAAATATAAATCAAGCTTCATATCCGCAACCTCAAATCTGCAACATTTTAAACCAAGTCTGCAATCTCTTTCTTCATATATCATCTGCAATATAAAATCTGAGCTATTAGTATGGGTCTGCATGCATCATCAACAACAAGCAAACTTCAACTTGCAAAGCCAGATTTCATCATGAAGTTTCAACAGAGTCCTGGAAATTTAAATCTGCATCTCTGGAATTACTTTCTGCAGCTTCAATTAAATGTGAGTAAACTTTTAATTTTAAAAACAGTATTCTTTTAAATAAATGCACATGCAAGTATTAGAACTCAAGTTCAAAGAAAAACTGTCATTAAAAATATATATATATATATATATATATAAATTGCTATGGATGAAAACTGCAGTGATTCATTTTGTTTGAGGAAAATAACTTCACAAATGGAAAAGCTTAATAATCTGTTGCATGTGTATTGATAGTAATAAGCAAGCTTGTATGATTGAATTGTGATGAATGTTCTGTGTATACATATATAACTATGTATATATATGATGCTTTGGCCAGGAACCTGCATACCTGTTTGTTTTATTTTTACTGAGATTTTTAAAAGAAAATCTTTATCTCTGAGTTTAGTACTCTGTTAGGATTGATATGTGAACAAAATGTGTATGTTTAGTTTAGATGCAGGTTTGTAAATCATGACTTAGCTAAATTGAAAACTTAATTGTTGTCTCTGTAACAGATACTGACAATTTTTGTTTTAATTAAGAGTACCAAACATCTGAAATTATTTTATCAAGATTATAACATTGAAGTATGTTAGAAATCAGAAAGTGTAAAACAAATTTCACTTTTAAAATGAACTGTAGTATTACCTATCCTGTTTTGAATAAAATCAGGAATTTGGAAGAGGTCTGCTAAGCTAGTGGATTTAGGACGTTATGATGTTTCATGTTAGTGGAGTGTGGATGTGAGAAATGATGGAATTAGGTGATAAATGATCAGAAGTTGTTCCAGAGGAGATGGTGTTCGAATTTTCAGGTTTTCAAAAACCTGATCTTAAGTGTGCAGTTCTTAGCATTTGCATATGCTCTATGTTGCATTGAGTAGGACGGGAATTTGGGAGGTTGCAGAAGGGCTGTATATGGAGCTATAGCCGGAGTTGTAAGTGGTCTGGTGATCGGTGATTTGGTTGCAAGTTGTTGACAGGTTGGTCTTGGTTGCAGTGGTAACTTAGGTGAACTATTGGGGTGTGCAGGGTTTTGACCCGAAGTAGAACTCGGGGTTTTGTGAAATTATCTCGAAGCAGGTTTGTATGAAACTCGAAGTAGTGAGGGAGTTTCTCGGGTCAGAGGGGTTACAGGTTTATAAACCTGTAGCTTTGTAGTTTTTAAGAATTTGAATAAAATTTATAATTTAAAGATCTTAATTTGATTTAAATATAAGTTAAGTCTGAATTCAAATGGAGTTTTGAGTTCAAGGTTTTAAAAATGAAACTTTTAAATTTAAACAAGTTTTAAATTCTGTTTTAAATCAAGTTTTAAAACAAAACAATTTCAGGTTTAAAATCCTGTAGCTTTGAAATTTCTAACATTTGAATGAATTTAAATTTTTGTGTGGGAATTTGATTTTAGATGGAAGTTGAAAACTGAACTAAAATGTAGTTTGAAATTTAAAGTTTTTGAAAATGAGAATCTTAAATTTTAAACAAAAATTTAATCTCGGGTTTAAGTCAAGACTTAAAATAGTTTCAGGTTATCTTTTAAACCTGATTTTTGATTTAAACAGATTATTTGAGTTTTAAATTTTGAGCAGATTTAAATGATTTAAACAAGATCTAAATTGGTTTTGAAATTTAGTTAAAAAAAGTTTCAAATTTCTTTGGAACAGTTTTGATTTCAAAACAAGTTTGTAATATATATATATATATATATATATATGTATGTATGTATGTATGTATGTATATATATAATGAACATGTTCAAATGCATAAAAATAGATTTGGAAAAAAAATTTGATTTCAAGAAAGTTTTAAAACTTGAAGAATTTATTCTTTAATACTTGAATAAATATGAAGTGTTTAATGTTGATTTGAAGATAAACAAATCAATCTATTTTCAAAGGCTTAATCTATTTTAATCAAGTAATTAATTTTAAATCTCTCTTTATAGTTAGGTAATGAATGTTCTTAACATTCATTTTATTGTAAGGTTTTATAATTATTTAATTTGGATCAATGTTTAAATAATTAAACATTTGAATCTTTAAATAAAATTGGAATTTGAATTTAGTTTTAGAAATGTATTGTTTTAATACATTTTGAATTTAAATGAGTCATTTGATAAGTAAATTGATTATTTTGAAAATCTTTAAAATAATTAAGGATTTACTTAATTATTTGATTCTTAAATAATGGTTTAGATTAATATTAATTACAAATGTTTTATTAATCTAATTTAAATTTCCTTAAGTATATAATTAATGAAATGTGTTAATAGATAAATGATGATAATTATCTAAGGATAATTTAGTAATTGATTAAGGAAATTAATTTTGGATAATTAATTAGATTAATTAATTGAATCTAATTAATTGTAATTTGTTAAGTAATTAAGGAATTAATTACTTATTGTAATTAATTTTGATATGTGATTTAATTAAGTTAATTAATTTAGTTTAATTAATTTAAATAAATCATTTGATGATTTTAAGAATGTAATTATTTATTATAATTAATGGAGTAGGATTGCCTAGGGAAGTAATAATGATAATTACTGGAATGTAATCAGTAATTTGGATAATTACTTTTGTAATTAATTAAGGAATTAATTAATGACTAATTATTGGATAATTAATTTGATTAATGAGTAATTAAAGATAGTTAATTACTTAATTTAATATTAATCAAGGTGATTAATAATTAGACTAATTACTAAATGTAATTAATTTTAATTAAGTAATTTATTTAAATATTAGAGATCATTAATTATTTTAATTAATGATGTAATTAAGAATTGTTTAATTTAATAATAATTAATTAAGTGGTTAATTAATTGTAATTAATTAAGGATAAATATAATTAATTATAATTAATTAATAAATGAGTAATTAAAGGTTAATTACTTATGATTAAGGTTAATTAATTTATGAAATTAATTTAATACTAATTACTTATTGTAATTAGTGAATGATTAATCAAAGTTGTTTAATCAAGTTAAATACTTAGTGGATAATTAATTAACTGTGTTAACTAATTAATGGATGTTAAGCAGGATTTATAGAAGTGTTAATTAATTTAATTTATTTTAAATTAATTAGAGATGGTTGTAATTAATTTAATTCATTTTAAATTAATTATAATTGATGGTTAATGAATCATTGCTCATGGATGTTATTGGTTGAATGGTTGAGATCTTAGTGATGAGATTAGTTGTATCTATATGATATGGATGATTGGTTTAAGTATGATGGTTTATGATGGATTATTTGGTTGTGATGATTATCTGTTTATGGATGATACAGATTATCTGATACGATATGAATGTGCTTATCTATTGTGGGATGTAGTTTATCTATCTATGTGAAATAGATAACAATAAATAAGTTAATTACTTAAAACCCTTAAGTACAACTTGCACATTAAGATGGCGTTTGGTTTCGATGAGACCGGGATCGGGTTTCCATATTTGGATATCCGAAAACCACATCGATTCCAATTAAACGTTAGGTCGTTAATCCAAGTGGAGCAAGTGAAGACTCGAGGTGTAAGGGCTATACGTCGGTATAACTCTGTGGGTGATTCCGTAATGAGTTGACGGAATAGTACTTATAGATTCGAGATGGAGATTTAGAGTGCAAGGGTTATCGTAATTAACTCTGAGGGTGATTCCAATACGAGTGTAACGAGATAATGCCTTCGGTTTCGTTCGAACCCGGAACGAACTTGTATGGATTAATTGCTTTCAGAACATCGTCAGGTGGACGATGAGCATTCTAAGATTGATATGTTCTATAAAGGTAATCGTAACCTTAAGCCTCATCAACCAGGAATGGCTAAAACAGGGGAGGTGCAGCAAAGCTTCGTGGGTAGCACCCACTTGAGAGCAAGATTTACTCCTGTCTAGAGGTTCCTTTATATTTCGGCTGTGTGGCAGTTGGTGATGACCAATCTGCGGGGTGGTCTTGTTCGGAACTGTTCCGTAAGGAACGGGTCCGGCTTTGTGTTGCAGGGGAGTGGGAGTACTCCTCGGTACGGTGATCTAGGCCACGTACTGTGACGGGCGGTAGCCCAGTAGCCCTGCCATTGATGGAAATCCATTTACCCTACGAGACCCTACGGTTTTGTTTGTATTACCCACTTTTGTGGCTAGTAGCTGGAATTTAATGAATGTAACAATTTCGGCTATTTCTTATTTACTTGAAAACCCTAGACACTATTATAATATCACTGGATTTCCAATCAAATGTTTTGGTTAGCGTAAGGTAAAAACTTTTCCATGTTTATGTGTGGGAAGTCTTACGTGATACCTTCTGTTTTCAAAGGATTTTCTAAAGTTAAGCAACTTTTATCCCCGTTTACTCACACCAGACCCCTGTCTGACCTGAGTGTTTATTTTCTGTTTTATTAAACTCTTGGGTACTCATATTATGTATGAGTAGTCAAGTGATTCAGGATTGCTTTGACGAGTTCTGGAGGAGATAATGGAGCAGGAGGCTTCAACGTTTAGATATATGTAGTGATTCCACTGTGTTGAGTTATCTGTTTCTCTGATGTACTTGAATTGTAATAGCTAGACAGATGCTTATAACTGTCTAGTTTTGTGTTGTATTAGCTGTATTACTCTGATGTATATGATACTATGTAAAGTATTATGTGATATATTATAATTTATTCGATTCCGCTGTGAGATTCTGATGTTGTCTGTTCTTTCTTTCTTTTTCTTTTTTTTCTTTCTCTTTTCTATCCCTTTCTTTCTTCTTAGCGATGCGACTTCCTGGAGTCTGGAAGTTGGGTCGTCACATGATCTTTCCAAGATCCTCCGGAATCAAGAACACAAGCACGAAAAGGTGGATTCAAAATGAGTACCAAAGATTATCAAAGATTATAGAAGATTTCTAAACAGAAAGATTATAGAAAGATGCCTATACCAGTCTATAGCAAGAAAAGGATGATAAGGACAACCAAAAGATAGTTTGAAAAACAAAATAAGGAAATAAATTTGAAAGCATCAAAATTTCAACTGAAATAGAGAATAAATCTTTACACAAGTCAAATAAATCTTAACTATCTCAAATTCCATTATCTTATTATCCAATCATCTTAAATTAACAATTTTTAAAACCATTGATTTGAAAAATAATCATTTATCATACTCATAATGTACTTAATACATTTAATTCTTCTTTATTCCTAATTAAAATTTAAATTTATTCCGCTCAATATATTTATCACTTATGTTAAATATACTTACACTTATTATAACTGCTTTGTTTTATTCTTAGTTCTTTTAACGTTATTTTATATTGTAAATTATTCAATTACCCATTTATTCTATTTACCTCTGTTAATAATTTTATAATTAAAATTTAAGTGTATAACATTTATTATAACCACTCAAATTTTATTTGTATAATCTTTTTATATTGTATATTATCCAATTACATTGTTAACTTATGAAATTAAGGTAAGTTATATTTGAATGTAATTGAGTATTATACAAATAAAACTTTCAATTCAATCATTTCAAGCTTAAATCATTTATTCAAAATTTTTGATTTTCTTTTTTTTATAATTGAAATTATTCTTTAAAAATTAAATTTCCGATTTCTTCAAACCATTTTAGAGATAACTAAATGTATGTACATAGTTTATCAAATCAAATTTAAATCATATATCTATATATATTATAAATCAAGTCATATTTTAGAAATTCAAATCAAATTGCTTTCCAAAACAAAGCTGTAGCAAGATTACAGAGCGGTCTCTTTACTTCGAAACTCGAAAATGAACGTCGATGATGCAAGAGTCATCACTGGTGTTATTTCCCAGCGACAATGAGAAGAGCGATAATTTTAAACTTAAAATTCTTTGGAAACAAAGTTCTATTTGAAAATACTTTAAATAATATAACCTTTTAAAACATTAAACACAAGGTTTGAAACCATCGAAAATTAAATTCTCAAATTTCTTGTTCTAAATTCATTTCAGTTCCCAAACAAATTTATAAACAACTATCATTTATAGAACTATAAATGATAAATCAAGTATTATCATTTCAAATAATCAATTTAAATCAGTTTATTAAGTTTCATAAATTTACTTATATATCAAAATTTATTTCATTAACCAAAATTTTAAAATATATTGTGTCAGTTTGTTCTGTCAATGTGTAGAAATCCTATCGATAGCGTTGATCAGACGAATTGATCAGAAACCCAACTCAACATCAACAACTCAAACAACACAATATATAAAACAAAACATAGACATACAAGTATAATTCAAAATGTTTGGAAGAATAGATTGGAAACAAAAGACAAGATGATTTAATAACAGAGTAGGGAGGTGGGTAAGCTTAAAAAAATCACGGGCAACTTTTATCGGGTCAACCGTGGCTTAAAGAATAAGATCAATGTGGATTTTTCTAGGGTAAATCTACATTCAATCTCAAGAGTTAGAGTTTGGAATAACAAAAGATATTAGCATCTAAACCAAGGACAAATATAAATCTCTGGTGATTCGATGCTAATTGTAAAGGAGTTTCCCCTTTTTTTTCAATTCAATTTGAAATTGGCGTGACCGCCGACTCACTAAAAAGATCATCCGAAGCGGAGTTATGAAATTCTCCATAGTCAAAAGAAGGTGAATAGTGAGGGACACGAATGGATTTTGAAACCGTAGGGAACGTTCCAAAATTCAAAGGAATTGAGTCAAAAAGGAAGAGATTCAAACTCGAATGAAAAAGATTCTGTAAATACATTCACTCCATATGCTGAGTTTTGCCTAGAGCTACCAGAGATCTGATACCAACTGTAAGGACCTGATATTTTCAACCATTCACATCCATTATAAGTGTATAGGTAGACACTCATGCCGGAATTGAATTGCTCAAAATACCACGTTGTAAATAAAAATTTGGCAAATCTCAGAATTTACAGTAAATAAAAATCAAAGATCACAGACATAGAGTAATAATAATGCAGCGGAAGTAAAAGAGATAGTATTTCATGAAGCTACTATATAAATACATCAGAGTTACATAAGATACAATAGAAGAAATAAAGTACAACAGAAGTTTAAATATGATAACCAAGTACAAGATGAATAGAACAACCGAAATGAAAAGATGAAACTTGACAAGTAGATAATCTCCAGTGATTCCAATCTCCAGAAAGTGGAAATCCAAATCTGTGAATAACTCAGGCTGACCCGAGCGTAAATAAAAATACAGACACTCGAGTCAGGACATACATACTTATACAATGTAAACCAACTCAAGTGAACTGTAGCAAAGATACAAGTAACTTTGAAGATGCTTGGGACCGCCCATCCTTTAAGGATCCGTTAAACTATTTACTATATAGTAATATACGCTATATACAGTAATGTCTAATCAGTAAAGTATAATCATATAGAAAATAGTGTTAAGGGGATGGTGAACCTTAACGCGGTCGGATCTTTAAAACCAAAATCGTAGTGGGCTCGATATAAGGAGATGACACGGCATGCGAGGCAATGCTAGGGTGGACACACCGTTTGCACTCCCGGACTGGTGGTGACGGCAAGCGAGCAGCTTCCGCCCACCTCGAACAATACCCCCGAATCAAAGTGGCGCCACATATCGAATCACAAAAGTAATAGAATGGTTTCCGATGGAGCATGCTCGATGAAAGGGTGCGACCCTTTGCGTAGCTCGGTATAGCTCCTGTTTTAGTCATTTATGCCAACTCACGGGAGTTGGGTCCATATAATATACCTCGAGAACGTCGCCACCATCCTACTTCATTCTGGAATCTCCACCGAGTACACAGTTGTTAAAGTGGTTTTCTGTATTGGCCGGCTATAAGACAATATCCAATCCCGGTCTCTTTAACAACCAATCGTTATTATAACCCGTAGTTATAACTTTAAAACAATATTTTATACTTCAAAAATAAAATGTCATTTCAACCCAAACCTTTATCAAAATATAGATTAAATCCTTTCCAAACCATTTCAATATATCATCATACCATATCTTACAATTCAAATATTTATCAAAATAAATATTAAATCATTTCTAACCATTTCAATATTTTAAATTAACATATCCTCTAAAAACTTCCTTTCAAATCATTTTAATACATCAAAATATTATAACCTTTCAAAGCTTCATTTTTCAAATCATTTAATATCAAAATATCATATCTTTCAAAACTTCGTTTCAAATCATTTCAATATATCAAACTATCATATATTTCAGTACCACATTTCAAATCATTTTAATATATCAAAATATCATATCTTTTCGAAACCACATTTCAAATCATTATTCATTTTATTCAATTTAAAATACCATTTCAATTCATATTTCAAAACAGTTTATATTCCAAAAAAATCATTTTTAATCATAAAAATGAAGTTATTATGTTAAAAATTAAATTATTAAATTTCGAAAATTTTCAACTTCCAAAGTTCATTTATTCACTTACGTTTATCAAAACAGTAAAATTTCACTTTTCGCAGCATTTAGAAAACGCTACGGAAAGTTACTTTCAAAACAGTTCAATTTAACAGAAGACAACATTTTAAAATGTTGTAATAGGGTTTACTTAAATTCCAAATAACTTAGTTAAATTCAAAAATTATAGCACTTACAAAATTGCTATAATAGTTTTTAATTCAATTTAGCTTTTTAGTTCATTATCATCAACTACAGCATTTACAAATACTGTAATATCATTTACATTGTAATTAATAGCATTTCAAAAATGCAGTCAATTAACTCCAAATATTCAATATAATTTCTCAACCAATTATATTTTTATTTAAAACATTTTTAACTCATAAAATCATACATTTTCACATTTATAAACATCATTTAATTTTCCTCAAGTTCATGATTTTATAAAGTTAAATTTCCATTCAAAAATCAAGATTTAATAATAGTTCACTTATTAACTTGCAATGTTCAATTTTAAATTCCTTGCATTAAATTTCAACTTAACACTTAAGTTCAAATTCTCAAATATAACTTAGTTTTATTTTTATTTACTTAACTAAAAGTTCACTTTTAAGTCAATTTCATAAATTTCCAATTTTTAGTTATATTTTTATTTCAACTTAAATATTCATTCATTTCACATTCAACTTTATCAAAAATCATTAATACGATATAAAATCACTTTAAATTAATTTAAATTCAAAATATCATAAATTTATCATATTTTCAAAGTTAATTTAAATACCATTAAAAATTAAATCAAAATTTCCAAAATAACTTACATTCATATTTTCTAACTTTTCCATAATTTATTTAACTTATAGATTTCCAGAAAATAAATACTACTTTAAAAAAGTTATATTTCTATTAAATTTCAAATCAAATATTATAATAATTAAATTTCTAAAATATTTTAAAATTTTTAGAAAAACATATTTTAACTACAGGCCTGTATATAATTTTCTACGCTAGGTAAAGTGATACGGGTAATATATCATTTCAACTCGTAATTTACAAAGAAAATCCGGGTTTTATCATTTCAAACCCGCAATCCCAAATTAAAATAAATAAAAACCGTTCAAGCCTATCATTTCAGCCCATAACGAATTTTCCCTATTCTAAAGTCCGTTCGGGTATGTATCATTTCAACCCATAGTGATTCTAATTTACACGAAACTTGCAGTGTGATAAACTGATAAAATATACATAATAGCATGAAATAACAGTAACATATGATATAACAGGTGTTTAAGCATGGATGAACATCATATGATAATAATATAAGCATATATAACATGATAATATAGTTCTACAGATTCACAGGTTGTCAATTCACACTTGTATAAGCATAAACATCTGGTGAGATTTACTCACCTCTTTGTGCTGGAGATATCAAGACCAATGACACAATGGAAAAAAAGCACGATGACAAGACTACGGACATGAGTGGAGAGCGAATCAAATCTACAACTCTTGTGTACAACCCAAAACAAACAATCAAAACAACAAAATTCAATACAACTTTAAAATGCAATAACATTGAAATAAAAGGAGATACGACTACGCAGTCTTTTGCTTTGCCTTCTCTACTATTAGGTATGGCTTAGGGTCTGATTTGGTTCAGATATGGTCAAGGTTTGGGTCTGGTTTGGGCTAACATAACTCGGGTTCAGGGCAAGACAAGGTGGAGTTTTATTCATGAGGAGATGAAGTGGGATTGAAGGTAACTAGGTAGTTTTTAGTCAAAACAAGGGCTCGGCCTTGGGGAGTGGGCTCGGCCTTTGGTGCATCATGACTGGTCGGAGGTGGGAGAGGGTGTGCCGTGGTCAGGTCAGAGGAGTGGTGGCGGCTATGGTGGTGGTTTGGGTGGTGGTTGAAGTGGATGAGAAAAAAGTGGTCAACAAAGCGTGGATCTAGGCATCTAGGTTGTATTTAGAAGAGTTTGGCTATCAAGGGGGTTCGGCCTTGGTCATGGCTGGTAGGGTAGATGGTGATGATGGTCGGGAAGAGATGGAAGGAGGTGGTGGCCGTGGAGCAAGGGAAAAGCCGCTCCAATCAGGGGAGGAAGCAAAGAAAATTTGCATAGAGATAGGAGAAAAAGTAGAAAGAAAAGAGGAATTTAACTAAATTTTTTTTTGCAAGATGGAGGCCTTGAGTTTTTAGCGTTTGAGAAGCTTTGAAACTCGTGAAAATAAGAGGAAGTCGGCTGGTAAAAATGAGGAATAGAATGGTCAAAATAAAAGAGGTATTGATAACAAAAGAAACGGTGAAACGACTTTACGTTTCTTAGCCTTTAAACCTTTCAAATTTCCTATATATATACTTGAAAAATATTTATAAATAAAGATAAGTACACAAAATAAAAATGAATTCACAAAATAAAATATATAAAATTAAATTTAAATATAATTTTGATGAAGAAAATAGCAGAAAATAAGAAAACGGCCTAAAAAAAAAGAAATCAACACGGTAAACTTTGGAAAAATTCTAACATCACTAAAAAAAATGTTTTTAAAATAGAATATATATCTAATATGTCATATAACACATATTAGAACATTATTTGATAATTAAAAATATAATTTATAAAATTTAACATAAAGAAAATTGTTAAATAATTCAATGTACACACAATATTGAAAACAGTATAACTTTCACAATTTAAATCCGTTTTTATCGAGACAAAAAGTGGTATTCATGTTATTAGATCTATTTTCATAATAAAATATAAAATTTATAAAATTTAAACTTTTAAATTTTTAAGTTAAAAATCAAAATTTGACTATTTTGACCAAAATCAACATTTTAGGAAAATATTCAACTTACACAAGTTTGAAATTATAATACACATAATAATCAGCATTTATATTTTTAAAATGAAATGTTTTAGATAAAACAAGTTTAAAATAATTTAAAAATAATTAAAGTCAAATTTAAATTATATGCAAAATCTAGGGTTGTTACAAGATATGTGCCTTCAAGGTAATATAACTGATAGCGACGATGATGAACCAAGCGAGGTATCAAAACCCACTCACTCAGAATTACATATATATTTCCATGAAGTAAATGGCTGTTTTGAACGACTTAGGGAGAAGTATGCCAAACTTGAATCACAAAAGGATACTTTGATAGAGTTAAATAAACAACTTGATCAATTAGTTAAAACCTATCAAAGTAGGATCCCTAAGTGTGATAAGTGTCCATTATTTGAAGAAGAAATTAAAAAATCAGAAATTAATATAAAATCACTTGAAAATGAAATTCTGATTTTGAAAGAGAGTGAAAATACTAGGAGAGAAAATTCTATTAAAAAGTGCACAAAATTGTTAAACAAAAATGAATCTCTCAAAACACAAGTCCAACAATTGTCAACGACTTTAGATAAATTTTAAAAAAGTGAAAAATCGTTGAATATGCTATAGGGAAGCAAACTGTTAATACAGTTAGACAAGGACTTGGACATAATCAATCTAAAATTGTTAAAAACAAAATTAATCAAGTCAATTCTATATGCACAATTTGTAGAAAATATGGACACAATCACAATAATTGTTGGTATAGACCCAAATACGTGAAAACTATACTAATTTGGGTTCCAAAAGGCACAAATATAAAATCTCTCAAAATTAAACAAATTTGGGTGCCGAAAGGAACATACATAAATAGTTTCGGGTCTCCACAAAATTATTTTCCAAAATATTCTGCCATTAACAATCATGGACCAATAAAAACAAATAGGTCACAAAAATCTTTTATCGTGTAAGAGTGGTGGCAGGCTAAGGAGCAACAATAGTGTTATCTGGATTCTGGCTGTTCCAGAAACACAAGGGGCTACAAAGCAAAGTTCCTTAGCCTAGTATAAAGGTGACAGAATCACAGTGGACAACAACGAAAAATATCGTAAAGGTAAATTAGGTAATGGTATATTTATTTGAACGATATATTAAATGTGATAATGTGCACCATAATCTGAGTTATATCAGCCAAAAATGTGATGATGAAATAATGATAATTTTTGATTCTGACTTACTCAAAATTGTTGGCTAATTATATTCTTATGCCAATAACACTATAAAATTTTTGTAGAGTCTTTGAATTATTTCATATATATTAGTTTTGATTAATAATAGGGTTTTGTTGGATGATAATACATTTGGTTATTTTACGGCTGACTCTATATTCACGGTTTTTGATTATTTACATGGTTTCAATTCAAATTCAAGAGAATGTCATTTAAAAAGCTATTAAAATTGATGGTCTAGTCTATTAAATTCAATGTCTACCAAATTCAATTAATGATAATTTTGAGTGAAAGAGAAATTAAGATGGAGATTACACTGGTAATCTAGTTGATAGAAAAAATTTCTAGTGGAACGTGATTTGTTGGGACATTTAGTAACTGCATCATTTTTCAAAGAAAATATCTGCATATTTTTCATTTCATGAATTTTTTTAGCAGAAATTTTTCAAAACCCCTTTTAGAAAATCGTCTTTGACCTTGTTTTCAAATTGGTCATTTTTAGAAAAATTGATTTTATAATTATTTTTGAATTTAATTTTTAAATTATAACATTGACTAATCTGACTCCCTACTAATTATCAAAAAGATAAATAGTGATTGAAAAAGTGATGAGTGTTGATATTTATCATATATTATGACTCGAGACGGTATAAGTAGTAAATTTCCTTAGAAATTTAAACAAGAGTTATAAAACTTTTTGTTGGTAAAAAATTCCACGACCAACTCTATTTCTATCATATCTCTAAAGACTATCACTCATCAAAATTCAATATAGTTTGTCAATATGTGGTACTTTAAACAGGAATCATTCGTGTAACGACCCAGAATTTCCGAACCCGAAAATTCCAGATAGTTATGAAAAAGAAGAAAGAGATAGAAGAAGAAGGAGAACAAAAACACCCACATCTCACATTCAAAGCGGATAAAATATAATAATAAATAATAACAGTTTACAAAAGAATATTATATATGTCGATACATTTTAATACATCAGAGTCACATATATACATACTTTGAATATACTCATTTTCATGACACAAATACACAACAATATTTCACAGTGGAAATGCTCAATACACTCCTACCATCTAGTTCGCCTCCTGAGCTCCAAAATGTACCTACCTGAAAATCTGTAATACTCGGTCTGACCCGAACATTACATCAAAGTAACACCCGGATCAGGCTAGAAACCAGCGTGAGTAAACTTATCTAACAAGAAATTCCAATGCATAGAACTTATTTAAGAGCCTGGGGTAACCTTGTATCAATTTACAAATTCACAATTTGATATAGACATTACTTATTTCACACGTCAATTTCTAAGTACAAAAACTTAGATTAAATGGTACAATTCACTTAAATCATTCTATTCCAGCCTATTGATTTCACATATCAATCTATAAAGAATCGAAGTGGTTTCGAGTATTTATTGATACCCGACTGCGGTCTCTTCGAATTCAATGCCATCTTAACTCACACTATTCAAGTGAGACACAATTCAACAATTCATGTAACATTGCGACTTTTCGACGCTCGAAAACCGACATCAATACGTCCACTGTATCATCTGCCGAGCAATCGAAGGCCGAAAAGCCGTACCGTTAGGGTTAAAGAAGAAGAAAAGGATAGAAGAAGAGAGAGAAAGATAGAACAGAACAGAAAGAAAGAACAGGACAATATCAGAATCTCACAATCGCAGTGGAACAACATATAATAGATAAATGAATAATCTTTAAACAAAGAACTATATCAGTTATTACATTACATTATATTACATTACATCATCAGAGTGTACAACAACAAACAACAACAAAGAGCGAAAAATAAATACTATATACTAGTGAATACGCCATGCCATCCAGCTTGCCTCCAGCAACTCCTGAATTCTAGAATACCCTGATAACCTGACTCTAGACTGCCCGTGTGGAAATTGGTGGGCACCCAGAGTTTAGGTAGGAAAATAATAAACTCCGAGTCAATCATGGGACTGGTGTGAGAACTTAAAACAGTTTATCTTTTAAAAAAACAAACAGTAGGTAATTTTAAAATAGATTCGCAATGCTTTTTTGAAAATGAGACTACCATAAGGCCTCCCGCACACACACACAATGCAAACGCATAATCGGAGGAGATTTCTCCTTATGATAGTCAAAGATGCTTGATACTCATTAAAAAGAAACATTTGATATTATTACGAGTGCATAGTGTAGGAAAAATCATTTCGAAAGTAAAGATATAAATCTTAGCCAACATACGACCATTATCGTATGCTTACTATAGCTACGATCTAAACAGTGGTGACCACCATAAGTAAATGGCAGGTTCTACAACTAAAATCGTACAAGGTGCGTATTAAAGTTTGGATTTCCAACAAATGGTCAGGCCAAGGAACTTCCCGTTGCCACATGGGTACGCCTCTGGAAAGACGACCCGAGAACCTAACCGGATCTCTTCCAACACAAGGCCGGGTTACCCTTCAAACTGGGTAACTACTGACACGAATATGTCATTCCCTGATCGTAACCGATCTATATTCGAGGATCCTCGATTCCAACAACCACAAAGTAATAAATTTGCAGCAACAACATAGGTTAAATATCTGGGCTCCATACCATGATACCACCTCTATCCAGAAGGAATGACATACACTAAAGGGGCGCTACCCCCTAATAACCTTGCTGCATCCTTCCTGTTTTGACAATATCCGGGGTGTGAGGTCTGACGAAGTCTCGTCCACAAAGCCACACGCTTTATACAAAAGCTGCTCTTTGATCATCAAATGCTCAACAGCACTCCGTATGCCACATTACCAATTTGGGAAAGTATCACTAGTAACCATCAACTACATAACCTCTAAGGGTGTTAAGATAAGAGAATAAATTCTCCGCCACCAATGGAAATATATTTGATCGAAACCAACTTTACATCTCAAATTGTAACGTCAGACACACATCCATACAAGTCCGTTCCGGGATCGAACGGAACCGAAGGCACTTCCAATGAAGTCCTTGCAATCCGGATATTCACTAATCACGACCGGACTTCCCATCACAAAGGGTAATAAATTTCTATATCGGAGATCAGCCGATGCAGAAACATTCGACGGTAATCCTTCTGTTTGAATAAAAATCCGGTCTTCAACACCGGTCATCAATGCTATCCATTACGACGTATCACTATTCATAATGGGTTATACGACTCAGAGGTCCTTTCCCGGCTAACCCGAATAATGAGCGCTTATTTTAAAAATAAGTGTAGCATTAAAATTCAAGAAAATCATAACAAATACCTATTCAAAGGTAAATATTGATAGTCGGTTATTTAACTATCAATAGATATGCACAACGTCACCAAGTTCCAAATAATTTTCGAAATTATTTATTTTCCAAAATATCTTTACAAGATATATATATATTTTCCACACTTCAACATCTGAAAACAAATTTCAAATCACTTTTCACCTTTACAACTTTTGATAACAAATTTCAAATCGTTTCCCTGCACGGGATATATTTCCAAATCTTTATTGATTTTCATTTCAAAATGGTTCATTTAAACCAATTAAATAAATCCTTACCGATTTACTTTATATTTACATTCCAAATCCGTAAATTTATTTCCACACTTCAAAAATAAATCAACGTTTATTTTTAAACAAATTTCCCTTTCTTTTATGAATTCCATAGTGAATTTACAATTCCAAAATATCTATGAATATACGATTTCCAAATCGATTTCTAATGTTCATTTTCAATTTATCTTTAAAAGATAAAATCTCAAAATATTCACTTCATATTGGAAAACATTTCCATACTTATTTAATAATAAGTAATTCACAAATCCATTTATTTTCAACACTTGAAAAATATTCATTATACTTAAATCGAAATTAAGTATATATTTCATTCTTTAAAGAAAACGTGTGCTTAAACACATTTATTTGAGTCAAAATGAATGTTGCGTAAAACATCGTTACGACGACCCAAAATCACTAGTATAGGGATTCGAAATTATGATAGATATGTAAATCCCAATACTATACAAAAACATTTCCTTTCGGAAATCATTTACTATAACAACAGTGTTATAGTCCACCATTTCCTTCTATTTCTCGAAAACGTCTATTTCAACAATAAATGTTGAAATCTATGGTTTTGATGCTTAATACATTTTAATGCATCTTTAAAACAATTAACTTCATTTTATAATATCGCTTCCCCGAAACATTTCTTTAAATATATTATTCACTATCCAAAATCATAAATATACTACGTTAACCAAATTTAACATTTCTACACATTTTATTTAAAGATTATCCACTGTCCAAAATCGTGGATAAAATTCCCAACCAAACTCTTATTATTACAACATTTTAACTTAAAGGATAATTCGCTGTTCAAAATCATGAATATATCTCCTTTAATAAACTTCTATATTTAATTTATCAAATTTGATTGACTTCGGATTCATAAAACAGCGTTTATAAATTCCAATTCTATTTATAAAACCTTCGATTTATAAATCTCCTTTATTAACCAATTCAGTTTATAACTCCGTTATATACGAAAAAAAATCTAATTTATAAGTTGATTACTTATAATCCTTTATTTTACAAAAATCTATTCATTTTATAACTTCACCATTTATAATTCTATAAATTTCATTCACTTACGAAATCCACTTTTTTTTACTTCTTGTTTAATACTTATAAAAACTCGTTTTAAAATTCCTATATTTTTAATTTATAAAATATCAAGTTTAAAAATCTTTTTATATGAACCGTTTATAATAATTCAAAAATCTCAATTTAAATAAACCAATCCTTTTAATAATTTACAAAACGTTATTTAAAACTTATATAACTCCAAAATCATACTTAAGTACTATTTTCCATAAATATAACTTTTATAACAATAAAATTATAATGTTTATTTATTTTAACAATTCAAAATTTAATAAAACATATACTTTCGAAATCACTTTAAAAATCTTTTTAAAAATAAAAATCATTATTTTAAAACTTCAAAAATGGATCCGATGATGCAACAACACCAAATAGTCAATCACGGCAACAAAGACATCGTATATCATTATACGATAATCAACATATATCACAATATCTGTAATCAAATAATTAGTGGTGAGGAATCCAGTTGGATCCCTCCAACCTGTTTCCTTGCATCCACAGATGTTAGCACAATACCAATTCCGTTCCAATACGGAATATCGTGGTATATGGGATTTATAAAATATTATCTGCTATTATGCGGCGCAATAGGGTCTCATCCGCTATATAATGCAGGAAAATCAACTCCAAGTACATAAATAATACCAATTACAATCTAGGTGGAATTATCGCGGTATATGTTTTTAATAAATAACATCCGTTTAATATACGGCGTATAATGTCTATTTAAATCAATAATAGATAATAATTTATCATCTAGGCACACAATCAACAATTTTAAATCTAACTATTTAAAATTTAAATCGAAACAGTTCGATTGAGTGAGAAGTTCTCACATTGCTTTCAATGACAGTTTTAGCATTTTATTTCGAATAAAATTGAATACGCGTTTAATTTTACCCGAAATTCTCACTAGCTCCAAACGACTCCATTCCAATTCCATTGCATAGTGCTCAACATAACTAAGCCAACGCAACTTGTCTCGTCTAAAACGGACCTCGTATGAACAAGTTACAATATTTTAAAGATTGAACAAATTATTATATACAAATATTTACAATTTTATTTATTATTTTCAACCTCAACACATCTGGGCCGCACGATTCCGAATTGCAGATCAGGTCCGTGTAATACCTCTTCTTCCTCCACGTTATTTCCAGGTCGAGACAACCCATGAGCCGCCCTTGCTTCACCAATTTTCGCACCATATATCGGCCCCTAGATGACGATCAGACAACGGCATATCGAAGCCCCACGCAAGTACTACCCTAGGCCGAAGAACGGTGAAGCTCGGCCCTATGATGGCCGTGAATTCCGCGTGTAAACTGATGATGAACGGGGCCCCACAGCGACCACTACGACGATCTTCACGTCGACCCACCGTACGGATCTATCGAGCTCGAGGCGCTCTACAACTTTCGTTCAGATGCCGAAGTCTAATGGTGAACGGATCACGAGATATTGAGGGAGAAAGATTTCGTGTTTATGGCCATTGACAACGAGGGTGGCGGCTGAACGTTCAAAACCTAAGGTTTGATTTTCTTTTGCAAAATGAAAATAGTTAGGTCCTTTTATAGAAAAATTCCAAAACACTATTCATCCCGAATTTTCCTAACTCCAAACGAAGTGTGCCGGTTGGCGTTTCTAAGGTTTACCCCGCGTTCCGGACATAATGGAACGTGTTTCGGAGGCCAATTCGGTCATATGTGCGAGTTACAGAAATAAACGATCAGATTTAAATTAAATCGATTTAAACTAATTTCTAGGCGTTTTGGCTTGCCCCGGACAAACCGTAAATCCGATTGATACGAAATTTGAAAACATACAATAATATAACATTACGGATCCGATGAAACTAGTTTCGTCAAAATCCAAGACTATTTGAAAAATGGCTATATTAACTCGTCAATTAAATATTAAAATATTCAATTTTCACAGTTTGACTTTTAATTCAATTTTAAAAGTTCTATAACATCACTATAACTCCAATATGATTTATTAAAATTTTATAAATCAATTTTAATCATATTAAACTCAATTTTCAATTATTTACGTAATTTCAACTAGTAAATAATTGATTTAATTATCCAATTAAATCTAGATATTCGAAATAAAAATTATTCGACTGTTTAATTTCGCTTACTAATATTTAAAATCAATCAAATATACAAATTTTAATTAACAAAATTCTGGGTCGTTACAATTCATCATCGATAGATAACCACATAATTCACTATTCAAGACAAAAATATCATATCTCAAACATTTCATATCAGAAATATCAACTAATCATTTATAAGCAAGATTAATTAGTCACCCATTCCTAATTGGATCAAATTAATTTCTTAAATCAGTTTTAATCTTGCTTACATTACAATAATTACTTACAAACCAATTAATTAATCATCATCTTAATTAATCACGCTAGATTAATTATCCTTTAATTACATTAAGTAATTATCCCATAACTAATTCACAAATTAATTATTCCTGACCATTCACTGTAATTAACCTTTAATTACTTTCACTAATTAATTATTCTTCTAATTACATTTAATAATTAATTTTTTTGACTTAATTACATTCATTAATCAACCTTGATTTATCACATTAGTAATTAACTTCCTTTAGTTACTTATATTAATTAAATCAACCCCTTAATTAATCTCATTAATAGATCCTTTTATTTACACTGAGTAATCACTACTTAATTACTTCCCTCAAGCAATTATCCTTAATTACTTCCTTTAAGTGATTTCATTGGTTAATTAAACTCAATTAATCAACCTCTAATTATTAATTAATTAATCTATAATTAACTAACTTATAACCTTGAATTATTTGTTTAATGCTTCCAATTAATTACTTGAGAAATTCATTGATTAATGCTTAATACATCTAATTAAGCACTTACTAAATTAATTTATTGGAAAGACTAAGAATAAATTAAATTTTAAAACATTTTATTTTTATTTTATTTTATCTTTTTTTAAAGGAAAAAATAAAATAAATTTGAAACTTATAAAAGATTTACTTTGAACTTGTTACTACAATCTTAAATTTAAATCAAGTTAACAAAATAAAATCTGCGTCAAACCCCGATCATCTAATTTTCTTATTTAAGAAAACTTGTTAAAAGTTTTCGTTCATCAAAGTTTGAAAAAAACCTCGAGCCAAAAACCAGACTCCACGAACCAAACCCGAGAAAAATAACGACCCCAAAACTTCGAGTCTAATTCTAATTTACTCGAGCTTCTCCCGTGCAATCCCTTCTCTCCCAAGTTCTTACCACCCAGACACAATGACAACAACGTGTACGTGCACACATGGTCGGAGTGCCTACGACCTTCATCGCTAACTTCGGGAAGTCAGCGACGTCACTCTCATGCGATTCGACCACCAGAAACATCGAATCAATCTCTAGAACCAAAATCGAATAGAGACGAGAACCCTCAGAAAAACCCTATCCAAAGTTTCTCCAATCACCATCACTGTAGACCATCTGAAAATTCGCCATCGAGCCCTAACGTTCGCCAACATCCCACACTCAATTTCCTCTTGCTCCGATCGAGCAAGATGCCACCATTCAGGAGAAATCGTCTCAGAAACATCAACTAACAGTTTCAACCCTAAACCCTACTACAGCTCTTTCCGATCATCACAACCCCTTAAAATCATGATCGTATTTTTCCCACGATCTACAGCTTCCCCTCTACGTTCAAGCTCGACCATGACGACCAATTCGTCATTGAACAACTGGAATCGACCAATTCCTCCAAAATGAACAACTCAAGAATACACCCAAAATTTCAAACTATAAATTATGATACACATACCAAAAATCATGATTTCCTATTTCTAATTCATCCATGCAATCCATCCTTAGAATTGAATTCATTAAATTGTTGACCAAATTTACAATCTTACTGTAAATTTAAAATTTCGAACCAAATATTTATTTTCAATTCCTGTAATTATTTTTAGGAGGAAAGTTACTTGTTTGCAAACATCTTTCATTTACAAATCAAAGGCTATCAGGGATTAAATGATGAGATCTTGGATTTTGAGAGGAAAAAAAACAAAAGCTGTAGTTCTCAACAGATCCTATTTTCAAACTGCACAATCATTAAATATTCACACATCCATTTCAATTCAAATTCTCATCTAACAAATGATTTTATATTCAGATAACATAGAAAAATTCAGGTTTTAATACTGTTTTTTTAAAATTGTTTACCCACCTGACCAAAACTTGAACAGAAAACAATTTCTGTTTTGGGAAACAAATCTTCTACTTGATCTTCCATTAAATCTTCCTGTCTGATTGTTGTTGAATGATGTTGATGTTTATTTTCTTTTCTCAGGTTTGCAAAATTGAGAAAGAACAGGCATGAGAGGATGTTTAACAGGTTATGATTTTTTTCAGGGTCCGGAAATTTGTAAAGACTTATTGTTGTTTGAAACTTGAACCTGATTCTAAACTTGCCCCTTTTTTTTACGAAGAAAATTTTGTTTCCTCTTTATTCATCAAAATAAAAGAAAAGTAAGTTATAATTCAAACATGACACTTGTTCAAATTAATTACATTTGTCAAAATATCATTATAATCCCATTACACATGTCAACAATGAGCTTCATAATTTAAACATTTGTATTTATTTAATTTCTTACAATTTTTAAATGAATTTTGAAAGCTTTTTGTATTTAACGGTTATACATGTAATTAAATGTTCATAATATGATCTTGTATTATACTTTTAGTTTGGTTTATACTTAAGCATATAAAAATTTAAAAGAGGGTATGTCAAACCCCTTATATATATATATATATATATCTTAGCTTACATAGATAAATTGTAGATAGAAATTTTAGATTTGAAATTTCAAAAAAAAATGAATTTTTAGAAATAGATTGGATTTTAATACTCAATATTTTGAAATTGTAATTCATCATTCTTATAATTTTGATCAATTTATATTTTATATTTATATTCATACCTTTCTAGTCTTTATACGTATAATTTTTCAAAAGAGAAGATTTAAAATCTTAATTATACACTAATATAATTATTTTTTGAATTTCAAACCGTCAAATTCAAATTCAATTTAAATTGACTTATATACATATTTAAACAAACACACATTATATGTGTTTTAAAATAATGATTTTGCAAATTTTAAAATAATTAGACTAGAAGATTATCAAATAAATATCTATCCAAGTATAAATATTTATCATCGGATTTATTTGTTAAATCCATAAATCAATATTATTTTAATTAACCCAGTTTATTAATCAATTACAAATGTCCAGAAATCCGGTTTATCACATTCCTCCCCTCTTAGAATCTTTCGTCCTCGAAAAGGAACGAAGCCAGAATTTATTTAATGCTTAAAACCAATTAAATCACTTTTTGATCATTTTAAAATACTTTAAAATATATATAATATTTCCAAAATAATTTTTATAAAAATATCATTTTATAACTCGATGTTTCAATAAGTCCGTTCTCGTTCTCACAGAAATTCAGATATACGTTGATAAGGCGTAAGACTGAAAATCTATAAGTACTTAGCATACCCATTCTTAACATCTAGTGAAAATACTTGGAAAATAATTTTACTAAAAATACAAAAAACATTTTTGAAAGCAGAGGAAATATCTTTGGTGAGAATGCTATGGAAATCATCACCCCCATCCATGGTCGCAATTACATCCAGGGTTACGTTGCCATCGCAGCAAAAGTCCATGTAACTATAGGCACTCCGCCCCCTCGATTACGCCATGGAACCCACAACAGATCGCAGTTACATTCCCGGGTTACGTTGCCATCGCAGCAAAAGTCCATGTAACTGTTGGCTCTCGGCGACACACATGATTTTCGCTGTCAAAATGAAACTTCTCCACTCCTACATAGATCGTAGTCTACTGATATAAAATCAAACGCAGACTGTTGGCTCTCAGCGGCACACACGACTTTCGCTATGGTACACACTACTCATAAACCCTAGGAACTAGTTTTGTCCGGACTCCTCACAGGATCAACTTTAGAACCCCTCCCTTGGGGCTCAAGGCAGCACCACCCGGTAGCACTCCTGAGAAGTTCATTTTCAAGGGAGCGCTTTTTTCCCAGAGCCATCATCAAAACACTATACTATATACATATAGTATCTTTAAATCACACACCTAGTATGATCTCATAAAAAGCTCCTTTACACAAAATCGATTATCTCAAAATCGATAGTTCTCAAACTAGGCTTTCCAAATTCAATATTGATTTTTCCCAAAATCAAAAGCCCTTCCAAATACAAAGGTTCGCAAATTTTTTTCCAAAATCCTCATAAGATCCTTTATATATATATATATATATATATATATATATATACACATATAAAATCTTTGATAAAAATCTTTGGATCATTTTAAACTTGTATAAAACTTCTTTTATACTTCAATTATTTCCAAAAATCAATTTTCTTCAGGCTATATATTCAACAAGGGAAGATTTATCTTATATAACAAAGATATTTAACTTTGTTTATTCCAAATCAAATATTCAAATTTGATTACTCTATAAAGTCACTTACCAAATTACTTACTTTCATAAAGTAAATTCCTACCATAGAAATATCCAATTTCCATTTTACTTTATCTTATATTTCACAAAATATATTCTTCATTTCAAAAACCATTTCACATTTCTTATCCACAAATTCCCAGTATCAATTTCATTTAAACTCGTACGATGTACACATATCATCTGTACGCTATGCCAATCTGATTGCTCACTCGATCACACAATTTCACTTCCGAACTAGTATCGTCAACTCGACTTCCTAGTGCAGACATAGATCTGGTTTCTTGATCAGAAACCGTCATTATCCTTGCATAGTCATAACTACGATAGAGAATATCAAGAACTAATCAACAATCCATATCCAGGTTCGCCTTCAAAAATCAAGTGGAAAATTCCAACTCGAATCGATATAGCTATCTCGAAATTCTATGCTCGAATCTATATCAAACCACTATGCGAATAGAATAGTATACGTACATCCTACGTATTTAACCTCATTAGTTATTAGCCAAAACAATCTCTTTTTCTATTAGCAATCCCTCAAATTCCTATCCACTTATCCATAATTTCTTAAATCCTCATTTGGATTATCACCTCATTTCTTATCTCAAATGGATATTCAATCGTAAACAGTTTGAACTCTGTCCAGCTTAAATTTAGAAAATAGCTTGAAAAGTTTAAAATAGATAAATAGTAGAAAAAATAATTATTAGTTTGTAAAATAGATGTAAAAATAGTTAAGTAATTGCAAAATAGTTCGAAAATAGTCAAATAGTTATAGAAATTTTAAATAATTGCAAAATAGCTATAAAATAGTAATTACTTACAAAGTAGTTGAAAAACAGTAATCAGTTTATAAAACAGTTGAAAAATTATTAAATAGTTCCAAAAATAATTGTAAAACAAGTATAAGATAGCTTTAGATTTAAAAAGAAAAGCTGTATAGTAAATAGTTTGGGAAAAATAGATTTGTACTAAAACAATTTATTTTGAAAATAGTCCAGAGTCAAATTGTTCAATTCCCAACCTCCCTTTCCAATCAATTCAATTTAAATTTCCACTTCTATTTAAATTGACTGAACTCCAATTTAAATAACTTCAATTTCCCTTCAAATTGATTCAACCTCAATTCAAGTTGAACTAACCTCAGTTTCTACCCAAATTTAACCGTATTCAACTTTGATCACAAATTCTACTAATTCAAATAAATTTCAATTGAACTAGTTCCAATTTCAATTCATTTCAACTCCAGTTTGAATTAATCCCAATTTCAAACTCCATTTCTAAATAAAGTCGAATTATTCTTGATTTCCTCCCAAATTCAGTTCAAACTCCATTTGAATTTTAAACTATTCAACTTTAATTACAATTCCAAATTATTCAAATCAATTTGGACTAATTCCAATTTGAACCCACTTTAATTTCAAATCATTTAAATTCCTATAAGAATTAATTCCAATTCCCATTTGAAATCATTTTTTTCTTCTAATTAATCAAATTCAAATTTTCCATTTGAATTTTCAAACTTATACACCTTCAATCTCAAATCTAATTGATTCAATTCAGATTCAATTTTAACTAATTCAATTTTCAATCTTAATTTTAAACCATCTCGAATTATATAAATTCAAGTTAGATTTTCTAAGGTTGGTTTATCCTTTTAAACCAAATTAACCTTTATTAAAAGCTTTTAAACAATTTAATTTCTGAGCTCAAATTCTAGGATTTTCATTTTAAATTATCTTTATTTACTTATTTCAAAGTTTACATAAGAGTTCAAAACGATTTTAACTGAAAAATTTAATTTATTACCAAATTTTATCTTCTAGTTTGAAACCAATCCTTAAACAAGTTTAATTTACAAATTCAATTATTCAAACTTTCAGTTCAAAGTAATTCCATATCCTTAATTTCAATTTAAAATTTTAATTTCCCCTTTTATTTCAACAATGAATATATTACCTCACCTCAATTCTTATTCATTTAAAACAAATACAATTCACAACTTAAAGATTTTTAACAACAATGGGATGATATCATATAACTTATCCATTCATTTTCAATTTCCAAATTTCAAACCCATTTTGAGATTACTCAAACTCCCAATACAAATCAACCATTTAACTTCCCAAGTTAAATTCCAATTTCATCTTGAAATTTCCAAATCAGGTTGATCATTCAAACTTATTTAACTTCTTCCAAGTTAAATTCAATTTACTTAATCCAGTCAAATTTACATATTTGAATTCCCTTTTAAATCTTAAACTTCATATTAATATCCTTCCCACTTAAGTTTAAATCCTACTTCACTTTGGGTTTCATGTCACATACCAAGGAAAATTCAAAACCCAACCTTAGAGTTTATTTCCTCTACATACCTGGTTACTTTTAAATTTTAAACCACCTTTGGTTTTAAATTCAAACAAATTCCTTTAAAATTTCAAAAAACCCTTGTTTGAAATAGGACACTGTAACGACCCAGGATTTTTAGTAATTAAAATTTGAATATTTAATTAATTTTAAATATTAATGAGTGAATTTATAAGTCGAATAAATTTTAATTTGAATAATTGGATTTAATTGAACAATTAAATCGATAATTTAATATGTTAAATTATAGAAATAATTGAAATTTGGGTTAAATATGATTGAAAATGATTTGTAAAATTTTATTTTATCATATTGGAGTTAGAACGATATTTTAGAACTTTTAAAATCGAATTAAAAGTTAATTTGTGAAAATTGAATATTTTAATATTTAAATCGACTAGTGAAAATAGTCAATTTTTGAACAGTCTCAGAATTGAACGAGACCAGTTCCATTGGATTCGTAATAGTTAGTTATTACCGGATTTCAATTTTCGTGTCAATCGGAGTTATCGTTTGATCGTGGAAGCTCGAAACGCATCGAATTATTTTTATTATTAATTTAGCGAGTTAAAATAGCCATTTTTCAAAAAGTCTCGGATTTCGACGAAACCAGTTTCATCGGATCCATAATGTGATATTATTGTAAGGTTTCAAATTTCGTGTCAATTGGATTTACCGTTTGTCCGGTACAAATTAAAACGCCTAGAAATCGATTTAAATCGGTTTAATTTAAATTGAACGTTTATTGCCATAACTCGCACAGATGTCCGAATTAGCTTTCGAAACCTATTCCATTGTGTCCGGAATGCGGGATAAACCCTAGTAACGTCAGTTTCGGCGCGTAAATCGGAGTTCGGAATTTCCGGGATGAATAGTGTTCGAAAATTTCTTATAAATAGCCCAAAATTCTCAAAAATAAAAAAATTTATAAACCTAACCCTAATTTGTTCAGAGCCGCCACCCACATCTATGAACGGACGAAATTCACTTTCCTTTCCCCCTCGATTTCTTCCAATCCACTAACAATTAGAGAAAACTTCCAACTAGGAAGTGGTAGAGCACGACGAGAGCTTCACGAGTACTTTAGATCCATACGGATTTGATGGAGATCGGAGCAACGAGGAGGGAGCTAGGGGGGCCGTTTGTGGTCAGCTGCGCACGATTTTCAGGGAGGAGGGGGTGGCCGAGTTGCAGATGGTTGGGGCCGAGAGTAGAGGAGGCTAGGAGCTTCGAGGTGGTGTTCCCTGATCGCGTTCAAGTTCGTCGATGAGGCTCGAATTTCTAACCCTAATGGTTGATGATGGGTTCGACATCATACTGGAGATGTTGCGTGAGGGAGAGATGAAGGCAAAGCACGGTGGTGATGAAGCAAAGTGAGATATAACGGCCAGAGATGTTAAAGGTTGAAAATTATAAATAAAAGTTGTAAATTAGTTAATATAAATACGTGTAATCTTAGAAAAATCATATCTTTTTCATACGAGGTCGAAAACGCGCGAAACCAGTTGCGTTGGAATCGTATGGACGAGCACTACGCGATGAAGTTGGATTGGAGTCGTTTGGAGTTAGTGAGAATTTTGGGTAAAATTAAACGCGCGTTTAATTTTATTCGAAATAAATCTCTAAAACGAAATTGAAATCAAGGTGAGAACTTCTCACTCAATCGAATCAGTTTCGATTTTATTTTAAATAGTTAGATTTACAATATTTGAATGCATGTTTGAATGATGATTGATATCTATTGATTATTAAAATAGACATTATACGCCGTTAGTAAGCGGATGTTATTTATTAAAAACATATACCGCGAATATCTCATAAACAGTGAAATTGGTATTATATATAATAGCAATATATATATATTGGCATATGTATATATTGGAGTTATTGATTTTCCGCATTTTTTTGTTTAGCGGATGAGACCCTATTGCGCCGTCTATTAAGCGGATAATATTTAAATCTCATATACCGCGATAATTTCGTACTGGAGCGAAATTGGTATTGTGCTAATGTTTGTGGATGCAGGAAAACAGGTTAGAGGGATCCAACTGGATTCCTCAACAGTATTTATTTAAATTCAGATATTTTGATATTTGATGGATTATCATATCGATATATGATATCGTTGTTGTCGTGATTGACTATTTGGTGTGTAGCATCATTGATCCAAATTTTGGAATTTTAAAATGTTTTTAAAGTGATTTTTGAAAATATACTATATGTTTGGAAATTGATTCATTTTAAATAAATAAACGATATAATTTTTAATGTTATAAAAATTATGATTTTTTTTTGAGAAATATAGTAAAAGGCTGATTTTTGAAATAAAATGAATAAAAGGATGAAATTATAAAGGAGATTAAAGATGTTTTAAAAGAATGATATAAATTGATTTATATAAAGGATTTATAAATTGATATTTATAAATTAAAACATTTGAAAGTTTCTATAAGTGTTAGAATGAACTGTGAATGAATTTCATAAATAGAAATGAAATTTATAGAATTATTAACGGTAAAGTTATAAAAGGAATTTTTATAAGCAGTAGGTTTATAAAATTTATAAAGTTATTGAAAGAATATATTTGGATAAATAATTGAATCTTATAAGTTATAAGATTTATAATTATGAAGTTTAAAAGAATAATTTTTGTAAAATAATCTTTTTATAAGCGTTAACTTATAATGTGAACTTTTGGTTTATAATTGAGTTATAAATCGAATAGATTAATAAAGGAGATTTATAAAAAGTTGTTATAAAATAAATAGAAAAGGAATTTATAAACGTTGTTTTATAAATTCGCAAACGACTTATTTTGATAAGTAAATTGTTGAAACCTATTAATGGAGTTATATTCACGTTTCTAACTGTGAATAATCCTTTGAAATAAAATGAATTAAAGGATGAAATTGATTAACGTAGTATATTCACGTTTTTTTTTGAATAGTGAATAATATGTTAAAGAAATTGTTTTGAATGTGATATTTGAAATAGAATTAAAACGACCTAACGATGTTTTAAAATGTGTTGAGATTCGAAACCATAGATTTCAACATTTATTGTTGAAATAGACGTTTTCGAGAAATGTAAAGGAAATAGTGGACTATAACACTGTTGTTATAGTAAATGATTTCCGAAAGGAAATGTTTTGTATAGTATTGGGATTTATATATCTATCTTAAAATTCGAATCCCTATACTAGTGATTTTGGGTTGTCGTAACGATGTTTTACGTAACATTCGTTTTGGCCCAAATAAATATGTTTAAGAGAATGATTTCCTTAAAGAATGAAATATATACTTAATTTCGATTTAAGTATATCGAATATTTCCTAAGTGTTGAAAATAAATAAAATTTGTGAATTACTTATGAATAAATAAGTATGGAAATGTTTTCCAATATAAAGTGAATATTTTGAGAATTTATCTTTTTGAAGATAAATTGAAAAGGAATATTGAAATGAATAATTGAAATCGAATATTCATAGATATTTTGGATTATAAATTCACTAAGGAATTTATAAAGGAAAGTGGAATTTGTTTAAAAATAAATATTGATTTATTTTTGAAGTGTGAAAATTATATATCTTGTAAAGATATTTTGGAAAGTAAATAATTTGGAAAATTATTTGGAAACTGGTGATGTTGTGCATATCCATTGATAGTTCAATAACCGACTATCAATATTTCCCTTTGAATGGGTAATTGATGTGATTTGTTTGAATTTGAAAGCCACACTTATTTTTGAATAAGCGCTCACTATTCGGGTTAACCGGGAAAGGACCATGGGGTCGAATAACCCATTCCGAATATGTGATACGTCGTTGTGAATTGCATTGAAGATCGGTGTTGATTATTGTGATAGGATCGTTTATTTGATCGTCTATCCTGGTGATCATTTCTATGATCATTTGTTGACCCAAAGCATGGCTTTTGTATAAAGTATGTTTTTGTGGACGTGACTTCGTCGAGCCTCACACCCCGTTAATGGTCAAAACAGGAAAGATGCAGCAAGGTTATGAGGGGTAGCGCCCTTTAGGATGTGTGCATTTCCTTCTGGAAAAGGGTGGTATCATGGTATGGAGCCCAGATACTTACTCATGTTGAAAACACTTTGTTATGATTGTGTGAATTGATTACGAGCGCTCGGTGAAAGGTCCCAAAGGACCGGGGGATGGCATATTCGGTCAGTTGTTACTCAGTTAGGGGTAACCCGGCCTTGTGTTAGTAGAGATCCGGTTTGGTTCTCGGGGATGTCCATCCAGAGGCATTCTCATGTGGCAATGGAAAGTTCCTTGGCCTGATCATTCGTTGGAAATCCAATTCCCAATACGAAACTTGTACGGTATTAGTTGTAGAACCTGCCATTCACTTATGGTGGTCACCACTGTTTGGATGGTAGCTATAGTAGGCATACGATAATGGTCGTATGTTGGCTAAGATTTATATTCTACTTTGGAAATGAATTTTTCTCTACACTATGCACTAGTAATAATATCAAATGTTCTTTTTAATGCGTATCAAGCATCTTTGACTATCATAAGGAGAAATCTCCTCCGATTCTGCGTTTGCATTGTGTGTGTGTGCGGGAGGCCTTATGGTAGTCTCATTTTTAAAAGCATTGCGAATTGAATTTAAAAATATTCTTCTATTTTGATTTTTAAAGATAAATAAACTGTTTTGAGTTCTCACACCAGTCACATGACTGACTCGGAGTTTATTGTTTTCCTTCCTAAACTCTGGGTGCCCACCAATTTCCACACGGGCAGTCAAGAGTTAAGGTTTATCAGGATATTCTGGATATTCTGGAATTGCTGGAGGCAAGATGGATGGCATGGCGTATTATTATGTATAGTATTTCTTTTTCCGCTGCACTGTTTGTTGTTGTATGATGTTGTACACTCTGATGATATGATGTAATGAAATGTAATGTATAAAATGTAATAACTGATATAGTTCTTTGTTTAAAGATTATTCATTTATTATTATATGTTGTTCCGCTGCGAATTGTGAGATTCTGATGTTGTTCTGTTGTTTTCTGTTCCGTTCTATGTTCTATTTTCTACCTTCTTTTCTCTCTCTATTTTCTATCTTTTATCTCTTCTTCTGTCTTTTTCTTTTTCTTAAACCCTCAGTGCTCGGTTTTCCGTCGTTCGATTGCTCGGCAGTCGATAAAGTGAGTATCGATGTTGAATTTTCGACAGACGAAGAATCGGGTCCTGACAGACCCTTTATTCAAATATATTAAATAACATCTCTTATTTTAAAATAAGATCATATTCAAAATAGTTTGAATAATATTATTTCCTTTAACATTTTAAAAACAATTTCAAATGTTTAAATTTAGAATTCAGAACTTCACAATTTGAAACCCACTTTAATTTACGTCCTTTCAAATTTACAAGTTATTTTCTTTTTAAATGGTTATTTCCTTAAAACATTTTATTGTTTATTTGAAAACAATCGTCCCATTATTAAACACAATAACCATTTTATTTCTCTGGTTTGTAACTAATTCTAATTCATCTTATTTAGAAATTCTTCCCCAACTTCAAGATTAAATTTCAGTTTGAATCCATTTCAAACTTATATTTATTTAGTTTAAATTTGGTTGTAATTCTATTACCACTTAATTTAATTCCAATATTTAACATCCAATTACCTTAATATTTATTAGAAAGATATATTACTTTATATATCAAAATATATTCTTATATAAAATCATTTGAAATCTTTATATAAGAAAATAACAAGTACGCTCTCATATGTATATACACTCAACTCATTTTAGGGTACCATTGGCCCTATTTTAAATTAGTACACCCACCAGAGCCAAGGTTCTCGCATAACCTGACTCTAATACCAACTATAACAACGCAGAATTACCGAACCCGAAAATTCCAGATAGTTATGAAAAAGAAGAAAGAGATAAAAGAAGAAGGAGAACAGAAACACCCACATCTCACATTCACAATGGATAAAATATAATAATAAATAATAACAGTTTACAAAAGAATATTATATCTATCGATTACACTTTAATACATCAGAGTCACATATATACAGACTTTGAATATACTCATTTTCATGACACAAACACACAACAATATTTCATAGAAGAAATACTCAATACATTCCTGCCATCCTGTTCGCCTCCTGAGCTCTAGAACGTACCTACCTGAAAATCTGTAATACTCGGTCTGACCCGAGCATTACATCAAAGTAACACCCGGGTCAGGCTGGAAACCAGCGTGAGTAAACTTATCTAACAAGAAATTCCAATGCATAGAACTTATTTAAGAACCCGGGGTAATCTTGTATCAATTTACAAATTCACAATTTGATATAGACATTACTTATTTCACACGTCAATTTCTAAGTACAAAAACTTGGATTAAATGGTCCAATTCACTTAAATCATTCCATTCCAGCCTACTGATGTGACGCCCCACCTCTATACCCACGCTAGCCAAGAACACTACGGTGTAGTGCTGTCAACTAGCGCGGAGAATAAGGCTGTTGAGGAGCGACCATCCGTGTAATTTCTTATCACACGGTGGCTATAAAATGATCTTCGGAAACAAATATAGAAGTAAGCATAACATGCGAATCAATCACAGATATCCATATCACAAAGGCGGAAAGAGATATGAATATATATCACATAAAAGTGTACATCAGAGTAGTGGTCTAAAAAGATCCACGATAATACAAAAGAATAGCAACGCGTACTATACAAAAGAATACAACTATGAGTCTATATCTCAAGTGTACACAACAAAAGCTGCTAATCTAAACAAGTAGCCAAAAGTCTGAGTAGTGAATCACTGGGGGAGGAGACAAGCAGTAGCACCTGTAACATCTCGGTCTGACCCGAGTATTATTTATAAGAGAATAATAAACGGATCAGTCTAGCTATAAATATCAGATGACATGATATAAAATAAAAGATATGGCATAAACATAAAATATCCATACTGACATACTACTATAAGTATGCAAATAATGATCAACAGGAGATCAACCGATAAGAGATAAATCAATATCACAAGAATCTTCTCAAAGATCCAAAGAGGGCATCATACCCTAAACTTGTACTCATGACGAGTCAAAGAGATAAATTCCAGAAATCAACACAAGAAATCCAGAAATCATAAAAAGGGAAAGAGGCCTATCACATGACGGTCCGAAGACCATGGGGAGCTACCCCACACGTGTGAATGGAATCACACAGATTGAGGTCAAGACTAACCAAAAAGCAGAAAGGTATGTGTGAATGGAATCACACAAGTGGTGTCTAGTCTAACCTTGCAATGAAAGAGACATCGCGCAATTGCTAGTCTAATTCATAAAGCGATCATCAAGATCAACGAGAAGTGTCAATTACACTAAGCTAGTAAATATAGAAGTTTAGCTTCATGTCCCATAACCACTTGCTTAACTTAAATATTTACGAACAAACTGTAAATCTTCACTAATAAAATTGTCACAAGAGGTTCAATCGAACAAGTCCAAGAATTAACCGACGAAGTGAACGCAAGCGTTTCATACCACTTGTTTTACTAAGTCGTTTAATTAGATTTCTCATCCGAGTGAGGTAAAGGCTTGTATATACTAATAGATTGGAAAACGGTTTAAGAAAAGAGCTTTGTTATTAAAAATAGAGTTGAAATTGTTTGTTAAAAGTGTTTTGATATTTACTACTAGTATTGAAACCTTTATATTATAAAGTGACGAAACACATAAGCAAGTGTAGAAACAATCAGTCACAAAGATCGCATACGGAGATGCGAATAAAATCCAAGGAAATCAGCTCAATGTTTTTCAGATAAGATCCCCTACGGAGGGGGGGTCCGGGGGGGTGGCAACCCCCCAAGGTGGGGGTGCGGGGGCAACGCCACCGCTTACGGGATTCGACCTGCCCGGTCAGGTCGCGGGGGTCCAGGGGGCAGCGCCCCGGCGGGGTGCGGGGCAGCGTCCCGACCAAAACGGTACGACCTAGTGAAGACCAAAGGAAGGATAGGATCGAGCGACTTAAAGGGTTTCGACCTAAAGAGTCACGACCTAAAGGAGTAAGCGACCCTAAGGAAACTCGCGACCTAATCATGGCCGAGCTAAGGTGAGGTGCGACTCAACCAGGTAAGCGACCTAAGGGAGACGAGCGACCTAAGGAACTCGCGACCTAACAAAAGCACAGGTCAAGCGACCTATGGGAGACGAGCGACCTAAGGAACTCGCGACCTAACAAAAGCACAGGTCAAGCGACCTAACGTTTTAAGGCCGAGCGACCTAATTAAACTCGCGACTTAATGGTGTGAAAGGCGTGCGACCTAAAGTGTTACGACCTAAGGGTCGAGCGACTTAGTGGAATAAGGTCATACGACCTAACGGAGTAAACGGTCGAGCGACTAACAGGTTATAGGTCATGCGACCTAGTGGGTTAACGGCCTAACGACCTAAGGGTTATAG
This sequence comes from Allium cepa, assembly GCA_030765085.1. NCBI lineage: Eukaryota > Viridiplantae > Streptophyta > Magnoliopsida > Asparagales > Amaryllidaceae > Allium > Allium cepa. The sequence continues at coordinate 185,195,742 of CM060940.1, forward strand.
GCCCAACGACCTAACGGGTTATAGGTCCAACGACCTAGCGGGTTAGAAGGTCATGCGACCTAAAAATGGAAGGCAAGGCCGAGCGACTTAAAGAACCAAGGCCACACGAGTTAAGGCCTAACGGCCCGACGACCTACGACCTAAAGGCCCACGACTTACGACCTAAGGAGCCAGAGCGAGCGACCTAAGGCTATATAGGGGATTTAAGGCCAGAAACGACCTAAGTGTTTGCGACCTAACGACCTAAAAGCCCGCGACCTACGACCTAAGAGCCATACGACCTACGACCTATTTCCGAGTGCCGAGCGACCTAACGTTGTAGGCCATTTTAAGGTCGGAAACGAGCTATTTTGAGGCCGAGACTTTTCCACGCGAACGACCTAGCATAGGCAGAACGACCTAAGTGCAGAATTTCACCAAAAACACTAAAAATTGGAGTTTTTCGCCAATTCGATTCAAACCAAATGCAAATGTGCATGCAAAAGTGATAGGGAATCATTCCCAACAGTCCAATATAGTTATAGACTAGAATTGTGAGATAAAAATCTCACCTTTGCACTAAAGTTTATGAAGATGAAGCTTGAAAGCAAGGAGAAGCAATCCAAAGCTTGAATCCAATATCTTCTACTTGAATTTGGAGTTGAATGTTAGATTTGCAATTGAATTTGTGCTTGGAGTTTTAATTTCCCATTCTTTTCACCATTAATGCCCAAGCTTGAGTTAGTTAGGAAATTTATGAAGAGTGAGGAGAAGGGGGTTGGAACTTGGGCTTAATAGGCTAAACTAACTCAAAGTCCAAAGCGGGAAAAGTTAGTGAAATTTCGCTAACTCCAAACCTATCGATGTTTATACTTAAAAATTTGTAAACGGCATTTCGAACTCAATGGAAGTGGTCTCGAGTCCTAATTTGACCGTTTGCAAAAAGTAGCTTTCTGGACCAATATCCGATTAACGACCTAATATTTAAATAAAATATTTAAATATTAAATCGATAAATATGCGGGTTGTTACAATTGATTTCACATATCAATCTATAAAGAATCGAAGTGGTTTCGGGTATTTATTGATACCCGACTCCGGTCTCTTCGAATTTAATGCCATCTTAACTCACACTATTCAAGTGAGACACAATTCAACAATTTATCATCGATAGATAACCACATAATTCACTATTCAAGGCAAACATATCATATCTCAAACATTTCATATCATAAATATCAACTAATCATTTATAAGCAAGATTAATTAGCCACCCATTCCTAATTAAATCAAATTAATTTCTTAAATCACTTTAAATCTTGCTTACTTTACAATAATTAATTACAAACCAATTAATTAATCATCATCTTAATTAATAATGCTAGATTAATAATCCTTTAATTACATTAAGTAATTAACCCATAACTAATTATAATTAATTATTCCTAACCATTCACTGCAATTAACCTTTAATTACCTTCACTAATTAATTATTCTTCTAATTACATTTAATAATTAATTTTTTGACTTAATTACTTTCATTAATCAACCTTGATTTATCACATTAGTTATTAACTTCCTTTAATTACTTATATTAATTAAATCAACCCCTTAATTAATCTCATTAACTAATCCTTTTATTTACACTGAGTAATCACTACTTAATTACTTCCCTCAAGTAATTATCCTTAATTACTTCCTTTAAGTAATTTCATTGGTTAATTAACCTCAATTAATCAACCTCTTATTATTAGTTAATTAATCTATAATTAATTAATTTATAACTTTGAATTATTTGTTTAATGCTTCTAGCTAATTACTTGAGAAATTCATTGATTATTGGTTAATACATCTAATTAAGCACTTACTAAATTAATTTATTGGAAAGACTAAGAATTCAACTCAATTAATTAACTAGATATAGAATCTTCAAAACAAAACAAATTAAATTTTAAAACATTCTATTTTTATTTTATTTTATATTTTTTAAAGGAAAAAATAAAATAAATTTGAAACTTATAAAGATTTACTTTGAACTTGTTACTACAATCTTAAATTTAAATCAAGTTAACAAAATAAAAAATGCAGTAAAACCTGATCATCTTTTTTTCTTTTTAAGAAAACTTGTTAAAAATTTTCGTTCATCAAAGTTTGATAAAAACCCCGATCCAAAAACCAGTGTAACGACCCAGAATTTTTTAATAATTTAAATTTGAATATTTAATTAATTTTAAATATTAATAAGTGAATTTATAAGTCAAATACATTTTTATTTGAATTTTTGGATTTAATTGGATAATTAAATCGATAATTTAATATGTTAAATTATGGAAATAATTGAAAATTGAGTTAAAAATGATTGTAAATGATTTGTAAAATTTTATTTAATCATACTGGAGTTATAGAAATATTTTAGAACTTTTAAAATCGAATTAAAAGTTAATTTGTGAAAATTGAATATTTTAATATTTAATAATCGACTGTAAAATAGCCAATTTTTGAACAGTCTCAGAATTGAACGAAACCAGTTTCATTGGATCCGTAATAGTAAGTTATTACCGGATTTCAATTTTCGTGTCAATCGGAGTTATCGTTTGATCGTGGCAGCTCGAAACGCATCGATTTATTTTTAATTTAAATTTGGCGAGTCAAAATAGCCATTTTTCAAAAAGTCTCGGATTTCGACGAAACCAGTTTCATCGGATCCGTAATGTGATATTATTGTAAGGTTTCAAATTTCAAGTCAATTGGATTTACCGTTTGTCCGGTACAAATTAAAACGCCTAGAAATCGATTTAAATCGGTTTAATTTAAATTGAACGTTTTCAGCCATAACTCGCACATACTTCCGAATTAGCTTCCGAAACCTGTTCCATTGTGTCCGGAACGCGGGATAAACCCTAGGTACGCTGGTTACGGCGTCTAAATCGGAGTTCGGAATTCCCGGGATGAATAGTGTTTACGCTTGCCTTTTTCTATAAATAGAAGTTAAAATCTCAAAATTTTATAAAAATTAAAAACCCTAATTTCCTATTGCTAGCCGCCAGTTGCAATGGATGGCCAGAAATCTCTAAGCTTCTCCTCCAATTATCTTCCCATCCGTGAGTCGATTCAACAAACATTCAACACGAAGGTTGTAGAGGGTGGTGAGATCTCCACATCCAACGGTGGAGATGGGATATGGTGAAGCGTGGTGGCCTCAAATAGCTTGCGTTTGTCATAGGTTGCGCACGAAATTGCGGTTGAAGGGGGGGGCGAGCTTCTCAAGCTTGGGGCCGAAGTTGGAGGGGGTGAAGGCCTTCGATGTGGAGGTGTCAGATCGAAATTCTATCGAGCAAGCAAAGAGCAAAATCAAAACCCTAATTGCATATAAGTGGGTTCGGCCTTTCGTTCGTTTTCTGTAGAAACGTGCGCGCAGGGAAGAAAGCAGGAGCGGCTGTGATGAAGGGAAGTGGAGATCTACGGCCCATGTTAGCTTGGTTAAGAATTTAATTAAAATTAGTAAATTTATATATAGTTTAAATTCGTGCAAGTTCAAATATACATATTTTTTTCATACGAGGTCGAAAAAATGCAAACTCAGTTGCGTTGGAATCGTATGGACGAGCACTACGCGATGGAGTTGGTTTGGAGTCGTTTGGAGTTAGTGAGAATTTCGGGTAAAATTAAACGCGCGTTTAATTTTATTCGAAATTAAAGCTAAAACGGAAATTAAAACCAAGGTGAGAATTTCTCACTCAATCGAATAGATTTCGATTTTTATTTTAAATAGTTAGATTTAAAATATTTGAATGCATGTTTGAATGATGACTGTAAATTATTGATTGTTAAAATAGACATTATGCGCCGTTAGTAAGCGGATGTTATTTAATATAAACATATACCGCGAATATTTCATAAACAGTGAAATTTGTATTATATATAATATCAATATATATATATTGGCATATGTATATATTGCAGTTGATTGATTTCCCGCATTTTTTGTTTAGCGGATGAGGCCCTATTACGCCGTTATTAAGTGGATAATATTTAATAAGAACATATACCGCGATAATTTCGTACTGGAGCGAAATTGGTATTGTGCTAATGTTTTTGGATGCAGGAAACAGGTTGGAGGGATCCAACTGGATTCCTCAACAGTATTTATTTTATTTCAGATATTTTGATATTTGATGGATTATCATATCGATATATGATATCGTTGTAGTGGTGATTGACTATCTGATGTGTAGCATCATTGGACCCAGATTTTGGGATTTTAAAATGATCTTTAAAATGATTTTTGAAAATATACTTTATTTCTGGAATTGATCCATTATAAATAAATAAACGTTATAATTTTTAAAGTTATAAAAATTATGGTTTTTGTGAAATATAGTTAAAAAGCTGATTTTTAGAAATACGATTAAAAGTCGATTTTTGAGAAATATGAACTAATGATTTTATAAAATAATTTAGATTGGATTTTTGAATATATGATAAAAGTTTAAATATAGGATTTATAAAATTTGATTATTTTATAAATCGAAGTGATGAAATTATAAAGGAATTTAAAGACGTTTTAGAATAATAATATAAACTGATTTATATTTAGAGATTTATAAATGGATATTTATAAATTGAAATATAGACATTATAAAACGAGTTTTTATAAGTGTTTGAATGTAGTGAAAGTGAATTTCATAAATGAATGAAATTTATAGAATTATAAACTGTGAAGTTATAAATGAAATTTATAAATAGTAAGATTATAAATTTGTGAAGTTAATTGAAGAATAGATTTGGTTAAATAAATAAATCTTATAAGTTATAAGGTTTATAAATTGAAAAGTCTTTAAAAAGAACGATTTTGTAAAATAATCGTTTTATAAGTAGTTAACTTATAATATGAACTTTTAGTCTATAATTGAGTTATAAACTGGAATAGGTTAATAAAGGAATTTATATAAAGGAAGTTTTTGTAAATAAATAGAAATGGAATTTATAAACGTTGTTTTATAAATTCACAAACGACTTATTTTGATAAGTTAATTGTTATAACTTAGAAATAGAGTTATATTCACGTTTTAGATAGTGAATAATCCTTTGAATTAAAATGAATAAAAGGATGGAATTTGTTAAAGAAGTTTATTCACGTTTTTGAACAGTGAATAACACGTTAAAGAAATTGTTTAGAATGTGAATGTTTTAAATAGAATTAAAACGATCTAACGATGTTTTAAAATGTGTTGAGATTCGAAACCATAGATTTCAACATTTATTGTTGAAATAGACGTTTTCGAGAGATAAAAGGAAATGGTAGACTATAACACTGTTGTTATAGTAAATGATTTCCGAAAGGAAATATTTTTGAATAGTATTGGGATTTATATATCTATTTAATTTCGAATCCCTATACTAGTGATTTTGGGTTGTCGTAACGATGTTTTACGCAACATTCGTTTTGACCCAAATAAAAATGTTTAAGAGAATGATTTCCTTAAAGAATGAAATATATACTTAATTCGATTTAAGTATATTGAATATTTTCTAAGTGTTGAAAATAAATGATTGTGAATTACTTATTTAATAAGTATGGAAATGTTTTCCAATGTGAAGTGAATATAGAGAATTTATCTTTTTGAAGATAAATTGAAAATGAATAATTGAAATCGTATATGCACGAATATTTTGAAATATAAATTCATTATGGAATTTATATGTGAAAAGTGAAATTGGTTAAAAATAAATATTGATTTATTTTTGAAGTGTTGAAACTATATATCTAGTAAAGATATTTTGGAAAATAAATAATTTGGAAAATTATTTGGAATCTGGTGATGTGTGCATATCCATTGATAGTTCAATAACCGACTATCAATATTTCCCTTTGAATGGGTAATTGATGTGATTTGTTTGAATGTGAATGCTACACTTATTTTTGAATAAGCGCTCACTATTTGGGTTAACCGGGAAAGGACCATGGGGTCGTATAACCCATTCCGAATATGTGATACGTCGTTATGAATTGCATTTGAAGATCGGTGTTGAAGACCGAGTATTTGTGAAAGCGATAGGATGACCTATCGATTGTCTCTGCACTGGGTAGCTCCTGGTATAGAGATCTCTTAAGTGATGGGAAATTCGATCGGGATTGTGAATACCCGTATTGCAAGGGCTTCGTAAGAAGTGCCTTCGGTTTTGTTCGAGCCCGGAACAAACTTGTATGGATTGTATGCCTGACATTACAATTTGAGATATAAAGCCGATTTCTTTCAAATATATTTCTGTTGGTGGCGGAGAATTTATTCTTTGCTTAACACCCTTCTTTGAGACGTACGAGCTCAAAGGTTATATAGTTGAAGTTATCAGCGATATATCCCATTTTGGTAATGTGACATGCTGAGTGATGCTGAAATGATCATTGTGTTGATTATTGTGATAGGATCATTTATTTGATCGTCTATCTTAGTGATCATTGTGTTGATCATTTGTTGACCCAAAGCACGGCTTTTTGTACAAAGTGTGTTTTTGTGGAAGTGACTTCGTCGAGCCTCACATCCCGGAAATGGTCAAAACAGGAAAGATGCGGCAAGGTTATTAGGGGTTGCTGTAGCTCCCCTTAGGGTATGTGCATTTCCTTCTGGAAAGGGGTGGTATCATGGTATGGAGCCCAGATACTTACTCATGTTGAAAACACTCTATTTATTATGGTGTGATGTTGGATATCGAGCGCTCGGTTGAAAAGGTCCTAAAGGACCGGGGAATGGCGTGCTCGTGTCAGTAGTTACCCAGTTAGGGGTAACCCGGCCTTGTGTTGGCAGAGTTCCGGTTTGGTTCTCGGGGGTGTCTTTCCAGAGGCATTCTCAGTGGCAATGGGAAGTTCCTTGGCCTGACCATTTGTTGGAAATCCAAAGAAACAATACGTGACTTGTACGGTTTTAGTTGTAGAACCTGCCATCTAATATGGTAGCTATTAGTAGGCATAATATAATGGTACCTATGCTGGCTAAGATTTATATCTTTACTTTCGAAAGAATTTGTTCTACACTATGCACTAGTAATAATATCAAATGTTACTTTTAATGCGTATCAAGCATCTTTGACTAACATAAGAAGAAATCTCCTCCAAGTCTGCGTTTGCATTGTGTGTGTGGTGGGAGGTCTTATGGTAGTTACACTTTTAAAAGCATTGCGAATTGAATTTAAAAATATTCTTCTATTTTGATTTTAAAGTTAAATAAACTGTTTTGAGTTCTCACACCAGTCACATGACTGACTTGGAGTTTATTGTTTTCCTTCCTAAACTCTGGGTGCCCACCAATTTCCACACGGGCAGTTAAGAGTTAGGTTTATCAGGATATTCTGGAGATTCTGGAGTTGCTGGAGGCAAGATGGATGGCATGGCATATTACTTATATAGTATTTCTTTTTCCGCTGCACTGTTTGTTGTTGTATGATGTTGTACACTCTGATGATATGATGTAATGTAATGTATAAAATGTAATAACTGTAGTTCTTTGTTTAAAGATTATTCATTTATTATTATATGTTGTTCCGCTGCGAATTGTGAGATTCTGTTGTTGTTCTGTTGTTTTCTGTTCCGTCCTATTTTCTTCTGTTTCTCTTTTTCCTCTATATTCTATTTTCTTCTATTTTAAAATTCTTCTATCTTCTATTTTTAAAATTCTCTGTTTTCTAAAAAAATTATCTATCTTCTTTCTCCTCTATTTTTCTTTTTCTTTCTTCTTTTCCTCTCTTCTTTCTTTTCTTTTCTTTTTAAAACCCATAACATCTCGGTTTTCGGCCTTCGATATTCGGCAGTCGATAAAGTGAGTGTCGATGTCGAATTTTCGAAAGTCTAAAAATTTTCGGGGCGTTACATTTGGTATCAGAGCTCTTATGGTTAAGCGACAACCATGGTTCTGTTGGGTATTACTCATTAGAGATAGAGTCAGCAGTACTCTAGAATGAGTTGAGTGTAATAATAGATATGAGAGCGTATTTGTTAGTCAATATGAAATTGTTTTATATTGTGATGATTGGTTTATTGAGTGGTATATAGATTCTGGTTAATGCGAGTAATTAACGTTGTTGATAGGGATCTATAAACACTTGAATAGAACAATTCGGCACAATATTGATTTTTAAAAATTGGGTAAATGAAATAATTTTACCTTGATTATATTTTATATATAAAGGAATAATTTTTCAGAATTATTAAAGTGTATATAAGTTGATTGTTGAATAAGTTGTTTGAATAATCTAAATAAAAGAATAATTGTATAAGCAAAAGAATTATAAGGATTGAATTATAATTAAAATGATTTACAATTGTGAAATAAACTTATATACATAAGAAGTGAAACTTTATGGATATATCTATGAATATGAGTTGTGAATAAAAATGAATTTAAAGTTAAATGGAATATAACTTAAGTGTTGTTGAATGGAATTGATTTTGGTATCGAAGTAAATAATCAAGTGGATTAAATGAATATGACTTAAGAGTTATATAAATGAAATTCAACTTTGTAATTGAATTGAATGAATGGATTGAATGTTAAAACAATTGAATGTAATTTAAGTTGATAAGGAATAATTAATGAAAGTATTAATTCATTAAAATCTAATGTTATTAGAAGTTGAATAAAATTGAATGGAAATCAATTTAATTAAACCAATTGAAAATGATGGTGTTAAATCAAATTGAATGAATATAAGTGAAAAGAATTTGGTTGTAATTAATATAAATTGGTTGTTATATGATTGTTATATGATTGTATATAATTCATTAAGTGTTAATGAAATTGAAAGCTATGTAATTGAATTCAAATAGAAAGTAAATAAATTTGAATAGAATTGAAAGTGAATTGGATTTAATTAGTGAATGCAAACTAATTAAAATTGAGAATGAATGTTAGTAAATCCAATGTAAATAAATCAAATGTGATTTAAAGTGAAAACTCAAATTCATTGAATATGAATGAGAATATAAATGAATATTGATTGGTTATGGATGTAATTGGTTGATGGTTGAATATATGTTGTTTTACTACATGTGCTATGTGACATATATAGTTGTTATGGAGCTATATGTTGTATATTGAGATTATTTGCATATGTGCATGGTTCTCATGTTGTTTGTTGAGTTTAGTAGGTGCGGATCGCGTTTGCTTCGCATTTGGAGCTCGCTTTAGCGCTATATTAGCCGTATATGCTCGCTAAAAAAATATAAGGTACATATCTCGGATTAAATATCGCACTTTTACACTTTTTTCCCTTCGGGATGCCTCATTACTTGATGAGATGTATATTTGTGATATATATACTGTCATTTTTTTTCGGATCGAGCCACGCAAAGGAGACCATTGCGAATTTTTCCGAAAATTTAAGGCGTTAGAAAAATTTTGAGAAAATTAGAAAATTTTGAAAACTATAACTTTGATTTTGGAATTGAAAGTTAAACAATAGTAGTTGTTTTTGAAAAGATAACTAAGTATGATTTGGAAAACTTAGTAAAGTTTTGTAAGAAGTTTAATTATGAATTTTGGGAAAGTTAATAAATTCTGTAACTTTTCTCACTTGTAATTTCGAGGACGAAATTCTTTTAAGGGGGAAAGATTGTAACGACCCAGAATTTTTTAATAATTTAAATTTGAATATTTAATTAATTTTAAATATTAATAAGTGAATTTATAAGTCAAATACATTTTTATTTGAATTTTTGGATTTAATTGGATAATTAAATCGATAATTTAATATGTTAAATTATGGAAATAATTGAAAATTGAGTTAAAAATGATTGTAAATGATTTGTAAAATTTTATTTAATCATACTGGAGTTATAGAAATATTTTAGAACTTTTAAAATCGAATTAAAAGTTAATTTGTGAAAATTGAATATTTTAATATTTAATAATCGACTGTAAAATAGCCAATTTTTGAACAGTCTCAGAATTGAACGAAACCAGTTTCATTGGATCCGTAATAGTAAGTTATTACCGGATTTCAGTTTTCGTGTCAATCGGAGTTATCGTTTGATCGTGGCAGCTCGAAACGCATCGATTTATTTTTAATTTAAATTTGGCGAGTCAAAATAGCCATTTTTCAAAAAGTCTCGGATTTCGACGAAACCAGTTTCATCGGATCCGTAATGTGATATTATTGTAAGGTTTCAAATTTCAAGTCAATTGGATTTACCGTTTGTCCGGTACAAATTAAAACGCCTAGAAATCGATTTAAATCGGTTTAATTTAAATTGAACGTTTTCAGCCATAACTCGCACATACTTCCGAATTAGCTTCCGAAACCTGTTCCATTGTGTCCGGAACGCGGGATAAACCCTAGGTACGCTGGTTACGGCGTCTAAATCGGAGTTCGGAATTCCCGGGATGAATAGTGTTTACGCTTGCCTTTTTCTATAAATAGAAGTTAAAATCTCAAAATTTTATAAAAATTAAAAACCCTAATTTCCTATTGCTAGCCGCCAGTTGCAATGGATGGCCAGAAATCTCTAAGCTTCTCCTCCAATTATCTTCCCATCCGTGAGTCGATTCAACAAACATTCAACACGAAGGTTGTAGAGGGTGGTGAGATCTCCACATCCAACGGTGGAGATGGGATATGGTGAAGCGTGGTGGCCTCAAATAGCTTGCGTTTGTCATAGGTTGCGCACGAAATTGCGGTTGAAGGGGGGGCCGAGCTTCTCAAGCTTGGGGCCGAAGTTGGAGGGGGTGAAGGCCTTCGATGTGGAGGTGTCAGATCGAAATTCTATCGAGCAAGCAAAGAGCAAAATCAAAACCCTAATTGCATATAAGTGGGTTCGGCCTTTCGTTCGTTTTCTGTAGAAACGTGCGCGCAGGGAAGAAAGCAGGAGCGGCTGTGATGAAGGGAAGTGGAGATCTACGGCCCATGTTAGCTTGGTTAAGAATTTAATTAAAATTAGTAAATTTATATATAGTTTAAATTCGTGCAAGTTCAAATATACATATTTTTTTCATACGAGGTCGAAAAAATGCAAACTCAGTTGCGTTGGAATCGTATGGACGAGCACTACGCGATGGAGTTGGTTTGGAGTCGTTTGGAGTTAGTGAGAATTTCGGGTAAAATTAAACGCGCGTTTAATTTTATTCGAAATTAAAGCTAAAACGGAAATTAAAACCAAGGTGAGAATTTCTCACTCAATCGAATAGATTTCGATTTTTATTTTAAATAGTTAGATTTAAAATATTTGAATGCATGTTTGAATGATGACTGTAAATTATTGATTGTTAAAATAGACATTATGCGCCGTTAGTAAGCGGATGTTATTTAATATAAACATATACCGCGAATATTTCATAAACAGTGAAATTGGTATTATATATAATATCAATATATATATATTGGCATATGTATATATTGCAGTTGATTGATTTCCCGCATTTTTTGTTTAGCGGATGAGGCCCTATTACGCCGTTATTAAGCGGATAATATTTAATAAGAACATATACCGCGATAATTTCGTACTGGAGCGAAATTGGTATTGTGCTAATGTTTTTGGATGCAGGAAACAGGTTGGAGGGATCCAACTGGATTCCTCAACAGTATTTATTTTATTTCAGATATTTTGATATTTGATGGATTATCATATCGATATATGATATCGTTGTAGTGGTGATTGACTATCTGATGTGTAGCATCATTGGACCCAGATTTTGGGATTTTAAAATGATCTTTAAAATGATTTTTGAAAATATACTTTATTTCTGGAATCGATCCATTATAAATAAATAAACGTTATAATTTTTAAAGTTATAAAAATTATGGTTTTTGTGAAATATAGTTAAAAAGCTGATTTTTAGAAATACGATTAAAAGTCGATTTTTGAGAAATATGAACTAATGATTTTATAAAATAATTTAGATTGGATTTTTGAATATATGATAAAAGTTTAAATATAGGATTTATAAAATTTGATTATTTTATAAATCGAAGTGATGAAATTATAAAGGAATTTAAAGACGTTTTAGAATAATAATATAAACTGATTTATATTTAGAGATTTATAAATGGATATTTATAAATTGAAATATAGACATTATAAAACGAGTTTTTATAAGTGTTTGAATGTAGTGAAAGTGAATTTCATAAATGAATGAAATTTATAGAATTATAAACTGTGAAGTTATAAATGAAATTTATAAATAGTAAGATTATAAATTTGTGAAGTTAATTGAAGAATAGATTTGGTTAAATAAATAAATCTTATAAGTTATAAGGTTTATAAATTGAAAAGTCTTTAAAAAGAACGATTTTGTAAAATAATCGTTTTATAAGTAGTTAACTTATAATATGAACTTTTAGTCTATAATTGAGTTATAAACTGGAATAGGTTAATAAAGGAATTTATATAAAGGAAGTTTTTGTAAATAAATAGAAATGGAATTTATAAACGTTGTTTTATAAATTCACAAACGACTTATTTTGATAAGTTAATTGTTATAACTTAGAAATAGAGTTATATTCACGTTTTAGATAGTGAATAATCCTTTGAATTAAAATGAATAAAAGGATGGAATTTGTTAAAGAAGTTTATTCACGTTTTTGAACAGTGAATAACACGTTAAAGAAATTGTTTAGAATGTGAATGTTTTAAATAGAATTAAAACGATCTAACGATGTTTTAAAATGTGTTGAGATTCGAAACCATAGATTTCAACATTTATTGTTGAAATAGACGTTTTCGAGAGATAAAAGGAAATGGTAGACTATAACACTGTTGTTATAGTAAATGATTTCCGAAAGGAAATATTTTTGAATAGTATTGGGATTTATATATCTATTTAATTTCGAATCCCTATACTAGTGATTTTGGGTTGTCGTAACGATGTTTTACGCAACATTCGTTTTGACCCAAATAAAAATGTTTAAGAGAATGATTTCCTTAAAGAATGAAATATATACTTAATTCGATTTAAGTATATTGAATATTTTCTAAGTGTTGAAAATAAATGATTGTGAATTACTTATTTAATAAGTATGGAAATGTTTTCCAATGTGAAGTGAATATAGAGAATTTATCTTTTTGAAGATAAATTGAAAATGAATAATTGAAATCGTATATGCACGAATATTTTGAAATATAAATTCATTATGGAATTTATATGTGAAAAGTGAAATTGGTTAAAAATAAATATTGATTTATTTTTGAAGTGTTGAAACTATATATCTAGTAAAGATATTTTGGAAAATAAATAATTTGGAAAATTATTTGGAATCTGGTGATGTGTGCATATCCATTGATAGTTCAATAACCGACTATCAATATTTCCCTTTGAATGGGTAATTGATGTGATTTGTTTGAATGTGAATGCTACACTTATTTTTGAATAAGCGCTCACTATTTGGGTTAACCGGGAAAGGACCATGGGGTCGTATAACCCATTCCGAATATGTGATACGTCGTTATGAATTGCATTTGAAGATCGGTGTTGAAGACCGAGTATTTGTGAAAGCGATAGGATGACCTATCGATTGTCTCTGCACTGGGTAGCTCCTGGTATAGAGATCTCTTAAGTGATGGGAAATTCGATCGGGATTGTGAATACCCGTATTGCAAGGGCTTCGTAAGAAGTGCCTTCGGTTTTGTTCGAGCCCGGAACAAACTTGTATGGATTGTATGCCTGACATTACAATTTGAGATATAAAGCCGATTTCTTTCAAATATATTTCTGTTGGTGGCGGAGAATTTATTCTTTGCTTAACACCCTTCTTTGAGACGTACGAGCTCAAAGGTTATATAGTTGAAGTTATCAGCGATATATCCCATTTTGGTAATGTGACATGCTGAGTGATGCTGAAATGATCATTGTGTTGATTATTGTGATAGGATCATTTATTTGATCGTCTATCTTAGTGATCATTTTGTTGATCATTTGTTGACCCAAAGCACGGCTTTTTGTACAAAGTGTGTTTTTGTGGAAGTGACTTCGTCGAGCCTCACATCCCGGAAATGGTCAAAACAGGAAAGATGCGGCAAGGTTATTAGGGGTTGCTGTAGCTCCCCTTAGGGTATGTGCATTTCCTTCTGGAAAGGGGTGGTATCATGGTATGGAGCCCAGATACTTACTCATGTTGAAAACACTCTATTTATTATGGTGTGATGTTGGATATCGAGCGCTCGGTTGAAAAGGTCCTAAAGGACCGGGGAATGGCGTGCTCGTGTCAGTAGTTACCCAGTTAGGGGTAACCCGGCCTTGTGTTGGCAGAGTTCCGGTTTGGTTCTCGGGGGTGTCTTTCCAGAGGCATTCTCAGTGGCAATGGGAAGTTCCTTGGCCTGACCATTTGTTGGAAATCCAAAGAAACAATACGTGACTTGTACGGTTTTAGTTGTAGAACCTGCCATCTAATATGGTAGCTATTAGTAGGCATAATATAATGGTACCTATGCTGGCTAAGATTTATATCTTTACTTTCGAAAGAATTTGTTCTACACTATGCACTAGTAATAATATCAAATGTTACTTTTAATGCGTATCAAGCATCTTTGACTAACATAAGAAGAAATCTCCTCCAAGTCTGCGTTTGCATTGTGTGTGTGGTGGGAGGTCTTATGGTAGTTACACTTTTAAAAGCATTGCGAATTGAATTTAAAAATATTCTTCTATTTTGATTTTAAAGTTAAATAAACTGTTTTGAGTTCTCACACCAGTCACATGACTGACTTGGAGTTTATTGTTTTCCTTCCTAAACTCTGGGTGCCCACCAATTTCCACACGGGCAGTTAAGAGTTAGGTTTATCAGGATATTCTGGAGATTCTGGAGTTGCTGGAGGCAAGATGGATGGCATGGCATATTACTTATATAGTATTTCTTTTTCCGCTGCACTGTTTGTTGTTGTATGATGTTGTACACTCTGATGATATGATGTAATGTAATGTATAAAATGTAATAACTGTAGTTCTTTGTTTAAAGATTATTCATTTATTATTATATGTTGTTCCGCTGCGAATTGTGAGATTCTGTTGTTGTTCTGTTGTTTTCTGTTCCGTCCTATTTTCTTCTGTTTCTCTTTTTCCTCTATATTCTATTTTCTTCTATTTTAAAATTCTTCTATCTTCTATTTTTAAAATTCTCTGTTTTCTAAAAAAATTATCTATCTTCTTTCTCCTCTATTTTTCTTTTTCTTTCTTCTTTTCCTCTCTTCTTTCTTTTCTTTTCTTTTTAAAACCCATAACATCTCGGTTTTCGGCCTTCGATATTCGGCAGTCGATAAAGTGAGTGTCGATGTCGAATTTTCGAAAGTCTAAAAATTTTCGGGGCGTTACAACCAGACTCCACAAACCAAACCCGAGCAAAATAACGATCCCAAAACTTCGAGTCTAATTCTAATTTAGTCGAGTTTCTCCCGTGCAATCCCTTCTCTCCCAAGTTCCCACCACCCAGACACACTGACAACAACGTGTACGGGTACACATGGTCGGAGTGCCTCCGACCTTCACCGCTAACTTCGGCAAGTCAACGAAGTCACTCTCTTGCGATTCGACCACCAGAAACATCGAATCAATCTCCAGGACCCAAATCAAAAAGAGATGAGAACCCTAAGGAAAACCCAATCCAAAGTTTCTCCAATCATCACCGTAGACCATCTGAAAACTCGCCATCGAGCCCTAACGTTCTTTAGCATCCGAGCCCTAACGTTCTCCAGCATCCCACACTCCATTTCCCCGCACTCCGATCGAGAACGATGCCACCGTTCAGGAGAAATCGTCTCGGAAACATCAACTAACAGTTTCAACCCTAAACCCTACTACGGCTCCTTCCGATCATCACAACCCCTTAAAAATCATGATCGTATTTTTCCCATGATCTACAACTTCCCCTCTACATTCAAGCTCAACCACGACGACCAATTCGCCGTTGAACAAGTAGAATCGACCATTTCGTCCAAAATGAACAACTCGAGAATACACCCAAAATTTCAAACTAAATATTATGATACGCATACCAAAAATCATGATTTCCTATCTCTAATTCATCTGTGCAATCCATCCTTAGAATTGAATTCACAAAGTTGTTGACCAAATTTACAATCTTACTGTAAATTTAAAATTTCGAACCAAATATTCATTTTCAATTCCTGTAACTATTTTTAGGAGGAAAGTTACTTGTTTGCAAACAACTTTCATTTACAAATCAAAAGCTATCAGAGGTTAAATGATGAGTCTTGAATTTTGAGAGGAAAAAAACAAAAGTTGTAGTTCTCAACATATCTTATTTTCAAACTGCACAATCATTAAATATTCACACATCCATTTCAATTCAAATTTTCGGGCTAACAAATGATTTTATATTCAGATAACATAGAAAAATTCAGGTTTTATGTGACGCCCCACCTCTATACCCACGCTAGCCAAGAACACTACGGTGTAATGCTGTCAACTAGCGCGGAGAATAAGGCTGTTGAGGAGCGGTCATCTGTAGTTAGGCCTTACACTAGTAATGGTTATCTCGATAGGAGTGGTATATATATATATATATATATATTCTTTCATTTTTCATCTCTGATTTATTTACTCCCATCGACATACCCCAATTCCAGAATAAAACGAACTACGATGGTTCATAATAGTTTAGGACTAAATATATAATAGTAACACAGATAATATAAATGCGGAACACAGATAAAAACAGAAAGTCTCATATATATAATAATTGATGTCAGTTACAATACATTTGACACGGTACATATGATACAACTACAACAGTCGATTCAGGAAGTTATATATACAAGTACATTAACGTATATAATATACATGAATACATATCTTCCTATACAATTACACTGACTACTATAAATGACGACGACTACTCCAAAAGATATGAAAGGACTTCATAGCTCTAGCAGCAACCCAAAGTAGAATATCTACAACCTGTAATAACTCGATCTGACCCGAGTATTAAATTCAAAAGAAAATAATACACGGGTCAGTCTAACTCAAACTCAGTTATTAATGCACGGAAGCAATAATAATCAAATATCAAATAGACGACAGTCACAGAAATCTCGCATATCCAATCCCTTTAATAGGGAATTGGATAACGATAAATATAACACGTATCAGTGTTAAATAGCAAATCAGCAGATTAAACCAAATCAAAATACGATTCAAAATATTGAATTGGCAACACGAAACAAATCCAGCAATTGAAAACATCAATTGAACATCAATCTGGTAGGGCTGCAGTACACGCACGCATGTATTGCCTCGCCACTACACATGCATTACACAAAAGATCAACGCATCAAGAGTAAAAAAACTACCAATAAAATCGATACCGTGTGGCTACAGTTCACGCTTGCGTGCACTGCCTTGCCACTATAGTGATGATGTACACAAAATATCAGGAACCAAAATCAATGAAGGTTCAAATATCAATTCAAAATGTCGATACTATGTGGCAGCAGTGCACGCACGCGTACACTGCCTCGCCACAATAGCATATACAAAAATAACAACAAGGCACAAAGGCCAATACACAAGAATTCACAGTGCAAACTAATACACTAAGCAAGTGGCAGCAGTTTAAAACTTCCACCAAATAAATTGTAAAATATGTACACAAAAGAATGTACATAACAAACTGCACATGGCAAAATGAATCATAGGTACAACGAGAAGCAGTACAACTCAAATGAGCAAGTGCACAAGAGAAGGCTGCACATGGTCAAAATGAACCAGAGGTGCAACAAGGAACTGCACATGGCAGGGGTACATGTGATGACCAAGCCAAAGGAAGGTATAAGTAAACAGAGATATGGCTTAATCCAAATAGCCAACACAAGACATCAAAAAACATGACAATGATGTGCAGATGTATGCAGAGAAATGGCACAGGTGTGTGCAGAGGTATGAAGTACATGAAGTCATCAAAATGAAGGTGGGAGCACCAAAACCATGGCACCACAACACACAACATTATAGAACATAGAGAGTCAGTACCCAACAGAGGCAACTGGCAACACATATGCATATACATGCTATCAGTAATTACAAAATGTGGCAAACAGAAGTCTAGGAGTAGTTCAAGTGCATGAACACATAACTCAAAGGAATGAAACACTACAGGCAAATAAACTCAAAACTGTAACTCAAATGCAAGCTGCATAAACATGTATACATATGCATGCTATCAGCAATTACAAAAGGCAAAGGTCAAATCACAACTATCATGATTCAACACAACTGCAAAGCCACTCGATAACGTGGAAAATAGCATATGCAGTGATACATATAGAAGATGCATCATTACAGCAACTAAAAGTGAACTAGGCATATGTACCCAAACCAAAAGAACTCAGTAACAAGCAAAATGAAATGCCCAGATGCAATTACCAGTTTTGTACCAAGATAACTGCAGAGTAAAATAAGACATGCCGAAGTCACCAGTAACAACTACATGATACAGGACAATGCAACCCAAGTAGAAAATGTGTGGGAACGTGAACCAGTAACAAATATACAAGCATTACAATAAACCCAATACAGTTATACGCGACAACAACAAAGTGAAGTCTAGGTGCCTAAAAGTCAGAGGCAAGGTAACTGCAGACTAGTCA
The DNA here is from genome assembly GCA_030765085.1 of Allium cepa. Classification (NCBI taxonomy): domain Eukaryota; kingdom Viridiplantae; phylum Streptophyta; class Magnoliopsida; order Asparagales; family Amaryllidaceae; genus Allium; species Allium cepa. The sequence continues at coordinate 185,214,307 of CM060940.1, forward strand.
TAAATGAAGACTACACGAGCTTAATGCATCAGTAAAACAAGCTCGAGACTGGTGGTAACAAGTTTGACCAAGAAACTGTTGTCAACAGCAGTTATAAAAATAGTGTGACAAAAGTAAACGAAGACACAATCATGTATCAACCAAAGTCAGAGACCAAAATCAAGCATCACATGGATAGGTCAGTGAACACAATTAAGTGAAAGTCGAAGTCAATTAGAAATTCACGAAATCAAAGAAACAGGCGAAGTCAAAGGAAATCATCAATAAAATCAAGACGAAGTCAATCAACAAAAACAAAAAGAAAGCGGACGAGATCGAACAATTTCACAGTTAGATGTGAGTAATATAAATTACTCACCTTTGCCACAATCGAAGCAGGGAAGTCGAGGCCGAAGAAATCGAGGAACACGAACGAAGTTAAGCCCTAGCTTCAAGAGACAGCACCATCACGCGATCGATCCTCTGAGAAACGAATGCAAACTAACGAATTGAAGACAGCACCTTCGATTTGAATGAGCCCTAATCCTTGAACGATGAGGGCAAATGAAAGAGAGGCCGCCATTGTTATTTCTTTGTTCGATTTTATTTTAGGGTTACGAACGAATAAGAAAAATGAATAAAAGGGGATGGGTTATTTTCTTAGCAAATTACCATGGCCCAATAAAAAAAATGGACCACTATTTAATTTTCAAAGCCCATCAATCTTTTTAACACTTTATAATAGAATTTTAATTCAATTTAAAAACTTCAATTGGCAATTTGAAACAATATTAATCGTTTAAATGTCGATTATTAATTGATGCGAAGTACCAGGTTGTTACAGACTCCCCTCCTTAAAGAAATTGCGTCCTCGCAATCATAATGAATAAATGGACAAAAGGGTAACAGCCATAAGAGCATATCATCACAAAATGACAAAATTTGAAATTGGAAGTTCACCATATAGAGCATGAAAGAGAAAGCCTGAACTGTTTGCTCGATGAATTCTCTGGATTTCTAAGTGAAATCCCTAGGGTTTGAGAACCACTGAACTTCCATAAGAAAAACATCTTTATTTTAAAGGAGCTGAACCTCCGAAGCAATGGTGTGAATAGAATGTTGCTCAAGAATAAAAATCGAAAATCCCTAAGGCATTTCTGTAATTGGAATACGTGGAAAACGTCATGAATAGCAGAAAATTGAGCCGGTACACCGGCGTAGTACAATATAAACAACAAGGAAATCTTTTAATTTCATAAAAGAAATTCACAAATTCTCTACAAAATTTAATTATCAATTAGATAATTAGAATACAGAAATCACAAAACAGCAATATCTAATTATCGATATGATAATTAGAAGACAGAAAAATTAGCAAATCTAATTATCAACGAAGATAATTAGAAAACACAAGTCACAAATATCTAACTATCAAAAACGATAATCAGGAATTACCACAACGGTAATCATATTTCAAATCAACAAATATTCAATTATCAAAACGATAATCAAATCTTAAATCACAAATATTTAATTATCATAAACGATAATTAAATCTCAAATACCTAATTATCACGAGCGATAATCAGAAACAACAAATATCTGATTATCAAAAACGATATTCAAAAACCATAAATATCCGATTATCAAAAACGATAATCCAAAATAATATTTCAATTAACGAGTCCGGGATTAACCGAAATAGAAAACGCACATGTCCCATAACCACGAGTTTTACTAAATCGTTTAATTCACTTCATCGTTTTCTTGAAAGTGCAAAATTATGTATTCTAAAAATAACATTTCACATTCTCAAACGGACAAGTCTGGAATTAAGCGAATCGGTAAAAGAAAGGGGTCATAGTCCTCGATTTTTCTGAAACGTTTAAATCGCTTCCTCATTCTTTTGAAAGCGTAAACTGTAAAAAAATTTGAAAAAAATTTCAATTTATATTTTGAAACAATTTTTAAAAATAACAAATTTTTAAAACACGTGATTAAAACAGCAACGTCAGTAGCAATTTCGACAAGGAAATTGCACTTCTCAAAATACCGTAAAACCGGACAACAAAATAAGCATCGTGGGATAACCGCTTGAAAATCCATTTTGAGATTGACGGTTACTGAAGTTAATACGTCAAAATCTCATCAAAATAATTGCATCAAAATATAATACCAATGAATTTTCATTCATCAAAAATGTCACAAGAATCTTCTCAAAGATAGAAAGGGGTATCATACCCTAAACTTGTATTCATAACAAGTCAATAACACACGAATTCACCAATGCACAAAAATTGATAAAAATTATCAATAGAAATCACGAAAATTGGTGAAGCACAAATTTCAGAAGACTACATAAGAAATCCAGAAATCACAAAATGAGAGTATGAAAACACAAATGGGAGTATGAAAACTCAAATGGGAGTATGAAAACTCACCTACACGTAGCATGAAAACTCACTAACACGTGTAACGCAAAGCGAGAACGGGAGCATGAAAACTCCCCTACACGTGAGCATGAAAACTCACCAACGCGTGTAACGCAAAGCGAGAACGGGAGCATGAAAACTTACCTACACGTGAGCATGAAAACTCACCAACACGTGTAACGCAAAGCGAGAACGGGAGCATGAAAACTCACCAACACGTGCAACGCAAAGCGAGAACGGGAGCATGAAAACTCACCTACACGTGAGCATGAAAACTCACCAACATGTGTAACGCAAAGAGAGAACGGAAACATGAAAACTCACCTACACGTGAGCATAAAAACTCACCAACACGTGTAACGCAAAACGAGAATGGAAGCATGAAAATTCACCTACACATGAGCATGAAAACTCATGTGACGACCCGCCTTTTGGACAGTTTAAACCGACGATCAAATACACATGTCGATTCCAAACCATTCAAAAGGGAAGATGGTTATTGGGGTAAATAATAAAAGAAGAGGAAAGAGAAAAAAAAGAAAGGAAACAACACATAATCTTGCAACGAAACGATAAAATATAATAATCAAATAAACAGTTCATGAAGTGGTTTACTATACCTTGATTATTATTTATACAACATTTATCAGAGTCATACATATACAACAGAACCATTAAAATAATGCAGCAGACAGCATGATGCACAGATAATAATAGTAATAGTGTACCAAGTCTTCGTCTTCGTCCTCCAGAATAGATCTTCAAAAATCTGAAAACTCAGGACTGACCCCAGCGTAATGAAAAGACAAAACACTCGAGTCAGGACTAAAATATCCTTACGAAAGTTAAATCAATCGTAAATAAATATGAGTGTAACGGCGTTAGAGATGTTTATGGGGTTTGACATCTCATATCGAGTGTCAACGTGCGTGCAATAACTCAAGAGATGTTACGGGATTTTCCATCGCTTAAGGATCCGTTAAACTATCTACTATGTAGTAATGTGCGCTAAGTAGATAATGCCTATCAGTAGTATAAAGTATCAAAATAGCGTTAAGGCGTTACCATAATCCCCTTTAACACATTTTTATAATGCCACAGTCTATACAGCACCGTAAGCCCCATCGTAAACTAGTGGTTATCAAAGGATACTCCATAGGTATAACACAAAACAAAGCGTAGTGGTCGCGAATAGGATAATCAGTATGACAAGGTACATGAGGCGATACCAACTAGGATACTAGTAGTTGCGTGATCCGGACTGATGTTGAGCATAGCCAGAAGCTACCCCAACACCGCGACCAACACTCCCAAATCAAGGGGTGCACCCAAATCGCATCACAAATGTAATAGATATGGTATCGAAGAAGTGTGTCCGCTAGAGATGGCAAACCTCAATGACCCGGCGTGGCTCCTGTTTTAGTCATGTCAGGGGTCATCCAATATCGTTCTCTCTCTTCAGTCAAGGCGTTCACCAGACCATCCACTTCATTCTGGATCAACACTCCGCGTATAATAGTTATTAAAGTGGTGTTAGGTATTGACAGAGAGTATGTACATATATGATCCCGGTCTCTTTAATAACTACGTCTTATTACACCGTTGGCTCTTTTACATTTCAAATCGATTCATAATTTATATCAAAATATCATATTCGCTTCAAAAATCAAATCCATTTCAAATATCATCGTATCTATTCAAATGTAAGATTCCGTTTCAAAAAATCATTTTTCATCTCAATATCTTTTTTTGGTTTCAAAATCATTTCGAATTTCAATTTTAGGTTGCAACTTCATTTAACCCAATTCGTATTTTTAAATTCAAGATTTAAACATAAACACTTCACCTTATTGACCAGCTTAGAATTTTAGAAAATAGTTTTAAGTAGTTTAAAAGTAGTTTTTAATAATTAAAATAGTTAAAATACATAAAATCTTAAAATGGATTTGAAATGGATAAATTAGTTTAAAATAATTTAAATTGGGTTAAGTAGATTTAAAATAGATTAAAATAGTTTAAGTATTCAAAAATGGTTTATATAGTAGAGTAATTTGGAAAACAAAATAAAACAGCTTCAAAACCAATCCATTTCAATTTATAACTTCCCAATTCGAATCAATTTCAATTTCCGTTCTACCGATTTAATTTCGATTTCAATTCAAATCAATGTCAACTTTGACTTAAATTATTCAATTTTATATTCACTTTCAATTAATTCAATTTCAATTTATATCGATTTGGAGCTTGATTTTCAAAAATATCCATTTATAACACTTAACAAAATTATTCATCAATATTCAAGTTTAAATCCAAATTTCAATATATGATTCAATTCCAAGCTCGATTTCAAAATATCATTTTTATATCACTTTTACTTAGTAATATTCAAAGCTCGAATTAAGGTTCAATCTTTAAACAAATCAATTTTCGAAATTCAATCATATCCCGATTTTAAATTCCAAAGTCTCCACTTTAATTTATTCAACAATTTCGTTTAACCAAAATTTTATTTCAACATTCCAAACTCAATTTTTCGATAAATTCGATTTCTATAAATTGATTTCTATTTATCACTTTTAAATCAAAACATTTAAATAAATTTCAAATCGACGATTTCAAAAATTATTAATTTAGCCAATTCGGTGTCCGTATATAATTTTTTATCCTTTGGCCAAGTAATTATTTATTTCAATTAAATGTCAAGGATGAGTATATATTACTTAAACCGATCACAGTGTCATATGTATGCATAACAGTATATATAAGCAAATAAACATCCAAACATTTAAATATCAACCAATAACATCCATCAAAATACATCATCCAATAGACAATACAATTCATGGCAGTTTCATAGTTATCAATGTCAGGAAATTTAATCGCAATTCACTTTTAATTTCAATTTAACTGTCAATTTAATTTCCAACGGTTAATTCAAATGACAAGCTATGTGACAATTAATTTTTTATCAAACAATGACAAATAAAATCATAACACTTCATAATGTCAAATTTAACTAGCGTAAAGATATTTAGTACGTTATGAGCGTTATAAAACACTCACCTTGATTTCAATGTAGTTCCAGCGTTTTATTTCGAATAAAATTAAACGAGCGTTTAATTTTACCCAAAATTTTCTCTAACTCCAAACGATTCCAATCCAATTCCATAGCATAGTGCTCGTCCATACGATTCCAACGCAACTGGTTTCGCGTGGTTTCGACCTCGTATGAAAAAGATATGAATTTTCAAAGTTACACGAATTTTTAATTATAAAATTACAACATATATTTATAATTTATAAACCTAATCGATCTCAGCCCTTGATCCCATCTCCCTGCAATCATAGCCGCTCCCCTATTTTCTTCTCCCATACGCGATCTTCTACAGGAGAAGCCGAACCCATCAAGTAAACGAGGGTTTAATTTTTCGAGCCTCCACGACGACTTCGACAACGATCAGAAGCTTCCATTCCAAAGCCCATCCCCTCCTCTTCACTCGGCTGCAAAGCCATGGAGCTCGGCCCCCTATTGAGCACGCGAAACGAGGCCGAACTGCAGGCCTTCAAGCTCCTTTTCCAGTTGATCCACTTCGAATTTTACGATCTTGACCGTTCAGATTGAAGGTCTCACAATGCTCTACGAATTGTTAGTTGGGAGTTTGTTGTAAAAGCTGATGGATTTGGAGAATTCGAGGGGAGAAGATGAATGCATTTCAGCCATTGGTTTTATTGGTGGCGGCGGCTGAATAGAAACCCTAGGGCATATTAATTTTTCAAGAAGTGCATTTAAAGGGGCTTTTATAGAAATTATAACGAACACTATTCATCCCGGAAATACCGAACTCCGATTTACGCGCGGTGACCGATGTTTCTAGGGTTTACCCCGCGTTCCGGACACAATCGAACAGGTTTCAGAAGCTAATTCGATCATCTGTGCGAGTTACGGCAGTAAACGATCAAATTTAAATTAAACCGATCTAAACTAATTTCTAGGCGTTTTGGCTTGCCCCGGACAAACGATAAATCCGATTGACACGAAATTTGAAACTTTACAATAATATCACATTTTGGATCCGATGAAACTGGTTTCGTCGAAATCCAAGACTGTTTGAAAAATGGCTATTTTAACTCGTCAATTAAATATTAAAATATTCAATTTTCACAAATTTACTTTTAATTCGATTTTAAAAGTTCTACAACCTCATTCTAACTTTAATATGATAAAATAAAATTTTATAAATCATTTTTTAATCATATTAAACCCTTTATTCAATTATCCAATAAATTCCAATTTTAAAATCTTATTAATTCTATTATAATCCCGATATAACTTACATTCACTTTGGAAACCAATTTTTGAATCATATTAAATCAAATTTCAATTATTCACTCTATTTTCATATATTAAATTTCAATATCAAATTAATCATATCAAATTCGGAATTTAATTATTCAAACATTTGTAAGATTAAATTTAAACAAATTTGATTATTCTTAAATCACTATCCTTTTATAATATTCAAAACGAACTTATAAAATTTAACAAATTCAAATTATAGAACAACCATTTTCATTAAAATAGTTATTCAATTTCCGTTACTCAATTATTCAATAAGTTTTAAATATTTAATTTAAACAATTTACCTGTTCAATATTCAATATTTGATTTTAAATAGATTTTACTTATCAACCGATTTCTCTATTATACCCAATGAATTCCACATTTATTATCCTATTCAACTTTTGATTTCAAAGGCATTCACTAAGTAGCTTTTATTTTACATTACATGGATAATTATTGTCGCAATTCATTCCAGTTATTATTATTCCAAATGAATTACAAATTTTTTTCTAACATTAAATCATGAAATCTTATTAAATTAGCTATTTTAATTATCGAAAATTTACGGATCGTTACACTCTCCCCCACTCAAAACTTTTCGTGCCCGAAATGGAAAAAGAAGGAAAAAGGAACTAAGTATAGAATTCAACATTAGATATATTTTATTCAAACTTACCAACTTATAAACAATGAAATTCCATTTATAAAGTCATAACTACGCTTCCACTAAGTTACTCCGACCGGCTTTCCAACTTTAAAAGCTAGTTATCAAAACGAGTTATAAAAAAAATTCAAAACTAGAAAAAATTTCTAACACTCGGATTTACGGAAAATTTCGGTAGAGTCTCCTTTGCGCGGCTCGATCCGAAAAAAAATTGGCAGTATATATATCACAAATATACATCTCATCAAGTGATGAGGCATCCCGCAGGAAAAAAGTGTAAAAGTACGGTATGTAGTCCGAGATATGTACCTTATGTATTATTTAGCGAGCATATACGGCTAATATAGCGCGAAAGCGAGCTCCAAATGCGAAGCAAGAGCAATCCGCACCTACTAAATACTCAACAAACCATGAGAAACATGCATATATTAAAATAATATCAATATACATCATATAGAAACATAACAACTACATATGCCAACATAGCAAATGCAACAAAACAACAAATGCAACCATCAATCAACTATCATCCAACTATCATCCAACGAATCCATAACCAATCAATATAAATTCACTTCTCATTAATATTTATTGACTTGGGTTTCAATTTTTAATCATAGTTGATGCATTAACGTTGGATTTTACTAACATTCATTCTCAATTCAATTAGTTAACATTCACTAATTTATATTTACATTAGTATACTTCCAATTTGAATCAAATTAAATTCTATTTAAATTTATTTAACTTCCAATTTGATTTCAATGATTTATAGCTTTCAATTTACACTTAATGAATTATCTACAATCAACTAACAATCATATAACAACCAAATCATACCCAACATAACCAATTTATTAACTTTTACATTCAATTTGGTTTATCTCTTTTATATATATATATATATATATATATATATATATATATATCATTTTATATAATTTTAAAAGAATCATTTTATATTTGGCATCTTAAATTTCCAATATTAACTTTTAATTAAGTCCATAAGCCGTACATATATCATCCGTGAGCAATATCAATCTAATCGCTTATTCAATCACACAATTTCACTTCCAAACTAGTATCATTCACACGACTCTCTAGTGCGGACTCAGATTTGGTTCCTTGATTGGAAACTGTTACTCTCCTTGCATAGCCATATACTATGATAGAGAATACTAGAATCAAATTAAAAATCCATATCTAGGGTTCACCGTTGAAAATCGAGTGAAAAATCCTTACTTGCATCGATATAAATCATCTCGAAATTTTTTGCTCGAATTTGGATCAAATCGTTATGCGAATAAAATAATATACGTACAATCTCACATATTATCTTCCAATGGATTTGTATCCAATTTATCTATACCAAATTATTTTATTGACTTCTATATTTTTTTTCTTCACTTAATTACTCACAATCCCTTATTCAGTTAGTATATTCATTTCTTTACATAGCATATTCTTTAACATTATCTTTTCTTAAACATCATATCAAAGAATTTGCTTACTCAAGTTCATTTAAACATTCTATAAAATTTAATTAAATTCAATTTCATTATTTTAGTTAATAACAAATTTATTTATGGAACATTTTATTAACCAGCACTTTAGTTTAATAATCATCCTACAAAAGTCTAACCTCTCATAAATGACTTTTCTTAGTTTACAGTTATCTTAAAGGTTACAAATTTTTTTCAATCCCTTTGTAATTTATATTTATTTTCTATAACCAATTTACAAAGATATGATACGATTCATTTATCTTCTTTCTTAAGTTCACTTACTTGTTCCATTTATCCAATTCATCATTTCATGCTATATTTAAGTTTATAACATTTTTATCACAACCAAACTTTCATTTATATACATTTTAATTTCTTTTTGAGTTTTCCTTACTTGTATACTTCAATTACTTTCAGGTTCTGTTTATCTATACAATATCTCATTACATATCCAAAACATCATTTTAACTTTTAACATTTGGTAAGTCTTGTTATATGTTATCAGAATGTAATTTTGGTATTATACAAATTTATTGAATTTCATTTTACTTAATTAGAATGTTCGCAAATTTAATTGGTTTAAATCCTCTTTACCTTTCAACTTTAAAGTTTTCCCAAACAAAAGCTTAGATATCTTAATCCTCTTATTGTATAAATTCTGGTTATTCACATTCCATTCAAATAATTTGAAAATTATTAATTAACAGAACTTAGAAATTTAAATGCCCGGTTCTTTTCAAATTGTTTGAAATAAATATATACACTTATATCTTTAATATATCAAATCATACCTTTGGAGTTTAAACCAAAACCCATTTATCCAAATAATTTCGAAGAAAAACAAAGCTTCTTAGAAGCCTCCCCCACTTTGAGACTCGAAAATGAACGTCGATGATGCTACGCAGTCATCACCGAAATTATTTTCCAGCGACTGAAGAGAGGAGTACTAAATTCATTCCTTCTTTTAAAAATCTTTTCAAAATATTTCCATAAACAATTTCCAACTAATAGTACTATATATTTCTTCAAAGCTTTTGAAAACCATTGTCAAAACCTCCGGGTCTTAAATTCAGTATTTTCCAATTTAAATCTATTTTAATTTATAAGTCACCTTTATAAATATTCTTATAGGATTTTCTTTCTTAAAACATTCCACAAGTTGTTTTATTATTGTTTATTTCTCAATAAGCCTTATTTATTAAAACACAATATCCAATTAATGATAACAATCAATATTATCGTTTCCAACAACCAAATAAGCTAGATAGATCACAATAAATTTTGAAATAAATTCTTTATATATATGTTAACGCTAAAATTTGAACGCTAACACCGCGGTGTATGAGTTATAGTTGTGAAAGCACCACCCGATAGCTCGGGAACAGATTACAAGCAGATAATAGCAGAAAAGCAGTAAACAACAACAATTTTATAGTGGTTCGGCTTAAGGGTATAGCCTACGTCCACTTTAAGTACTTTTATTAATGATCTCGTTACAAGCTGATACAATTCTTCCCAAGTATAATACACTTTGAATTACAAGAGACTTAGAACAAGTAGCCTAAACTTCGATGAAGATGAGAGTTTTCGAATCCATGTTGGATGTATGTGATCTCTTCTTGAAGTTGTTTGTAGCGTTCTTAGTGTCTTGAGAGCTTCAAGTGTTAGATTGGTTCGGAATGCAGCAGAGTATCGGCGCTTGAAGAGAGTCAGCCCCAGTCCCCTCCTAGTTCGAGTTAGGGCTGTATTTATAGGCTTTTATCGGAGTTAGGTCGTAGGTCGTGACCGACCTAAGTAAGGTCGTAGGTCGCAGTCGACCTAAAAAGCACTGGCCTTCCTTCCATAAGAACATACGTGCTGATTTGTACAAGTCCAAGGTCGTAAACGACCTATCCCCTAGCGGCATGGCATAGGCGGCTTCTTTATTCATGCAGATAGGTCAAGAGCGACTTATCCTAGGTCGTTAGCGACCTATCATAGGTCGTGAGAACTTTCCTGTAGTCATAGCTGGAGTTCTTAAGTCGTTGAATCTCTTAGGTCGTGACCTTCCTTAGGTCGAAGTACTCCGTTAGGTCGTTGGGCAGTATTTTTATCTCCAAGTGCTAGGTCGTCTTCGACCTAAAGTAGGTCGTAGGTGGGCAACGACCTAGGGGATGGGATCTGACTTATCTCAATTGTGCTCCGCTCTTTTCTCAGCGAGTTGATAGGTCGCGTACGACTTGTTTTAGGTCGTAAGTCGGCTGAGATTTAGGTCGCTGAGACCACTTCATTCTCAGGTCGGTAGGCTATGGCTTTGTTTAGGTCGCATATGATTTAGGTCGTAAGTTTGGTGAGCCTGTAGGTCGCTAAATTCTATAGGTCGCTGTGTTACTGGAGAAGTTAGGTCGCTTCTGTGGTCAGGTCACGACCTTCCTTAGGTCGCTGCTGCCTTTAGGTCGAGACAATCTTTAGGTCGCAACACTTTAGGTCGCAGCTACCTTTAGGTCGTTGGGTTCCGCTAGGTTGTAACCCTCTTTAGGTCGCTAGGTCACGTGTGCGGTTAAGTCGCTGCATTTCCATTAGATCGCTCACAGAAGGGAGTTAACATTTGCCCCTCGAAGTATATGACTTAGCCATAGGTCGTGTGCTTCGACTTTCTTAACTCGCATTCTGAAGAATTGCTAGGTCGCAAACGACTTAAGGAGAAAATTAGGTCGCGTAGTGTCGGTTCGCGTTCCACTGTCCTAGAATATAAATACCGTAGGTCGCTCCCTCCCCTCTTCATCTGCTTCAGCATCCATTCTGCCATTAACAAGCTTCTGAACTTCTCGAGGACGATTCTAATCAGCTCAATCTTTCAACTTTTCCATCACCAGATTGCGTAAGTGAGTTCTATCAACATTCGATCACATCCATCATCAAACCACGGATATTCCACTTGTCATTCTTAATGCATTTTCGTATGCTGCTTTTTCCCATAAGTCACGATTCGATTTTCCTCTTGATTGAGTTATCGTGGTGATTCTTGTGGATATAGCAGTATATCCGATGTATGGTGGATCTGAGGCAATTTGGATTGGATTTTTCGAGTGATCTGTGAGGATGTGGGAGGAAGATGGTAAACTACAGTGATTCAAATTAGCTGGTTTATAAATTTGGAAGAGATGAGGAAGGCTCTAATGGGTTAACGGGTTAATGGTAGTGATGATCTGGCAGCGTGTGAGTGGGGAATCGACCTTAGGGGTGTCTGTTTGAATGTGAACCATGCGACCTAATACTAATGATCTAACTCCCTCTTGAATGAGATAAAACTTAAAGCAGAGCGACCTCATAACGACCTAAAAAAGTAACGACTTAAGTTCCATGATGATTGAAATCTTAGGTCGCGGCTGACCTTACACTTAAACAAATCTGGACCATCTTACTCTGAACTAAAGTGCGACTTAAGAACTTGTTGACCTAGATTCCTGAATGACTGCAGAGGGACTCGACATGTCAACGACCTAATTCTTTTGCGGTATGGGCTCTAGGTCGCAGCCGAGCTAGGACTTGAACAATTTTGCATTGTTTTGAACCCCTTGAACTTGCACAATGCGACCTAATGAAGCCCCGACCTATGCTAGGTCGCTGGACGACCTATGACTTGTGAAATTCTGTGAAGACTTGGTTGAATTGTTTGACCTTGAATTCTGTTGCACTTTGTTGTAGATTATCTCTAATGCTAATTAACCTGTTAAACGCAATATTTGCAAAAAAACTGGGACGAGTATACTGCCATTGACTGCCCACATCGAATGACAGATTAGTTGATAAAGAGTAATCAACTTAAATGAACTGTGTGAATGAAATACTGTGAACTAATGAATTCAAATGAAGTGTTAAAGCAAAACTAAAATATCCAGTTAAAGTTGATTCGTTCGCATTAACACTACACTTGAGCTTTATATTAACAAGTCCTGAAATCTCATAGTCGATTAATTGTCAACTAGTTCAATTTCAGTTATGTTTGATTTCTTTTTTTTTAGTTCTGCACAACACTTCACACTTTTGTAGGAAACGTGCACCTTTTCATATGAACATCCAGTTGCTTATGTAGAATGATGTCTCAGCAAGAAGAGATGACAGAACACGCCGAAGGAGTTTTCCCGATCGCTATTCCACTAGAAAACCCTCCAGAAAGAACTCCTACCCTTCTGAAACAGCGGACACTTAATCAATTATGCGTTCAATTTGGCATTGCCGAGGCAGAAGTTTTACTCCCTGGACCAAATGATTTCGCTGATAGACCACCTTACGGTTTTGTTGCTATTAATCGCCAAATGTGCTTAAGTGGGGCAATTCCTCCTTTTAATGAATTTCTTCGACAAATCCTTCTTCGACTGACGATCTCTCCTTTCCAGCTGCATCCCAATGGCTATGCCATTTTGATGGGATTATGCGTTTTGTTCAGGAGGACTCTTGACCGTCTTCCGAGTTTTGAGGAGATCTGTTACTTGTGCACTTTTGCAAAGAACAAGGAACACCCTTCAATAGTACTTGTAAGAGGTGCGAGGAACCACAAACTTATTTTGGATTTGCCGGAGAGTGCACATGGTTTCCTGAATCAATACTTCTACATTCGCTGCCCCACAGAATTTTACGCAGACTGGAGAGTAGGAAGTGAGATCTTTTTTCCTTCTTTCTTCAATTTTACTCTAAGTCTTTCATGGTTCGTATTGCCAGGTGCTGATTCCATTTCTTATTTTTACAGCACTTCCTCCTCCTTCTAGAGATTCCAGCCATAAACCAGTTTTTGAGAGGCTAAGCGCTGTGGCTGCTGAAGAAAGAAGCGCAAAATTTCTATTGTCAGATGAGCTTCTTCATCGGTTTGAGCTTTTACATTCTTCTCGTTCCACTCAAATTCATGAAGCCCCAACGGAAGTCCCCGATTCTCCGATAAAGACTCCTGATGCCCCAGTCTCCATTAAAGAGCACATGCGGGGAGAAACTTCTATAGAAACTTCATTAGTAAAGTGCTCTATTCCAAGAGATGTTGCGGGGCCATCCGAAAAACTTGCCCCGGTTATCGAGGAAGAAGAGCCTCAGGGATCTTCTCACCATTCACAAGAATTTGGTAAAGAAGCTGAGAAATCCAGTCCTGTTAAGAAGAGCAGGGACGATACTTTCGAAGGACTGAGCGACCTCTTTGCTACTTCACAAGAGATCTTTAAAGACGATCCTATCACTACCGGAATTTCTTCTTCAGTAGTCGAGGCTACTTCTATTTTGCAACAGTCGCCGTCGACTCAAGAGTTGACGCTAACTATTACACCCACAACTACTCCCCAATTAAAGAGTGGTTCGTAGATTGATGCGCGTAGTTTGCACATCACACACACTTAGAATTTCCTTATCCTTTCCACGAACATGCCTTCTTCTTTTTTAACATTTGAAAGATTCTCAAGTTTTGTTTCTTTTTTCTTTTAATTTTAGGTTTTTCAATGAGGCGAGGCAGCTCGTACTATAATGACTTTCAGCGATATGGGAAACGCAGCCAGTATGGCTATCAATCCTATCCTCCTGTTCATAGAGAGACTGATGAAGAAAGGGCTGCCCGGAAGGCTCGGGAAAGACGTGATTATGAAGAACGCTTTGGAAGACCAGATAATCGACATGATTCCTCCCACAGAGAGAGTGACTCCCTTAAACGCAAATCTCATGATGATAGAGGGAAGAGTCACACAACTGATGACTCGAGCAAACGGGCCAAAGTTATTGAGGAGCCAATGCCTTCGCCTTCAGAGAAGATTACTGCTCCTACTTCTTCTCAATCTCCTGCCCCTTCCCCTACTGACATCCAAGCAATCATCAATAGGCCATCTTACCAAGTTGGACCAGGTCCAGCCACTCTTCAAAGCCGATTTCCTAATTGGTGTTTAAAAGGAGTTCGCTTCGACCTCGATCTGGTTCCCATAGATAAAAGTGCTATGTTACAGAACCTTGATGCAGTCAGAACTGATATTGAGAGGATGTCGTCTTGGCAGAAACTCGTTGACGAGCTCCAAAGGGTGAATAGAGCCAATCTCGAAGCTATGCTTACCATGGAGAATGACAAAACTGAATGGCAAAAGATCCTTAAACAGCATGATGCAGAAATGAGGAGTATTGCCGATTATAATGAGAAACTTGAGGCGGAAGTTGGGAAACTTAAAGAGGAGCTTGCTACTTCTTCCACTTCTTATTCTCAAAGGAAGAGTGTGCTTCTTCAACAGGTGCGGGATGCTCATGCCGCGCAAAGGGATGCTGAGGCCAAGGCTGATGGGTTGGAGCAGATTATAGAGGGCAACCGTACTGATATTACTCAGTTACGAGGACAAACTGGCCTTCAGGCTGCAGAGATTGAAAAATTGAAAGCCCAGCTATCCAAAGTCGAGAGAGAGCGAGATGAGGCTGTTGCGGGTAGAATTGCAGCTGAAGAGGCCCATGAAGCCACCAAAGCTGATATTGGCTCGACACTATTTGATTTCTACTTGCATTGTATATTAGGGCGTGGCAGTCTTGCATTCCTGGGCCCCAAGTATGAGATTACCCTGGCCGAAGTGTGGGAGGCCGCACTAGATATGTTTAAAGGGGCCGGATACACTGAAGAGGAGTTGGAGGTGCACTACTTAGACTTTGAGGCTCGCGCAGCCCTTGCCAGAGGGAAGAAGCAACTTGCCAGATCGCGGGTTGAAATAGTGGGGGAAGAGCATCAAGAAAAAGAAACAAATTTGACTGCTCCTGTCCCTCCTTCAACTTCGGCCGATGCTGGCATTATTAGTTCTAGCTCTTATGTACCGATCCCTGCTCAAACTGATACCGGGGCCAAAATTACTCAAGCCACAGATGAATCGCAAGAGAGTGCTGAAGCTCCGGACTATGAAATTGACGTAATAAAGACAACTTCTGCAGGTAATTCTACTGTAAATTTCGCTCAAGTGGATTGCTCATTTGTTTCTTATGGGTTTAATGAGCTTCTTGACTATTTTCTGAATCTTGACGAGCCTTTATCTCCTCTTTTTACTGACTTTAACCTCTTTTCTCCTGTAGAGGAAGTTCCTCCCCCGGTTATCCCTCCTACGTCTCTTCAGGCGACTCCTCCTTCTGCTTCTCAGCCTGGATCACAAGAGGAGCAAATAGAGGCTCTTCATGGCTTAGATGATCCCATTGCTTCACAAGAGCAGAAAGACGAGGGACTTGAGAGAGGTGAAATATCCCCGGAGCGGACTCCTTCTGATGACATAACTTTGTCTAAACTCGTTACTCCAGGGAGTGAGTCTTCCTCAAAGAGGAGAAAGAAGCAAGGAACATCAAGGAGGAGGGGGAAGAAAATCATTGCTACCGAGGAGGAATTGGAAGCTGGGCCAGTTGCACCCCCCTCTCCTTCTTCCCTTCTGCCCACAGATCGGCCTGAAAAGTTAATCATTCGGCCGGGTAAAGGGTCCAAAGGGGGTAAGAAGAAGTGAAGATTTTAGCTTCTTTGCTTTTTGCATGAACTGGTCGGGAGTTGTGCGGGTACCGGCCCCCGCTTTTCTTTATTTTGAAACCTGTACCTGCATTTCAATTGAATAAAATGATCCTTTGTTTGTACAGACTTCTATTTGAATTTGAGAATGCATTTATTATTCATTTTTGCACAAGTTTATTTATATGATATTGCAGCGGGCTTATGGTATGTTGTTTGAGTATTACTTTACTGATGCAGCTATACCATTTTGCATGTAATTATACCATGTTGCCCCCATACCTTAAGCTTGCTGCAATATTTTATACTTCGAGGGGACTTGCACTCTTATTTGCTAAAGAATAATTATTTTATTCTTTAAAGAAATTTTTTGTAGAGTACAACTCCCTTCGTATAAGTTTTTACGCTTTGTCTTTCGAAGAAATCACTTTTTTCTTTTGCTTATGTGCATATTTTACCAAGTGAATTCTTCTATGTGGTAAAGCGGACCTGTGAAGGGTACTTTGACTTCTTTTTTTTTTATATGAAGATCATTTTCCAGAGTAGGTAAATTACTCTTCCTTTGAAAGTTAAAGCACGCTTTTGATGAGGATTTTTTTTTATATAGAAAGTTGTACCTCTGAGGAGGGATTTTTCACGTTTCAACACTTGGAAGTTTTATTTCAATCTCGGTGAAATGTGTACCTCCAAAGAGTTGTGCCTTTGAAGAAAGCCTTTTCACGTTTCAACACTTGGAAGTTTTATTTCAATCTCGGTGAAACGTGGGCTTCCGAAGAGGTCTTTCTTCTTGATTGTGCCTCCGAAGAGGTCATTATTTTGTTTGCATTTCAACTCTGGTGAAATGAAATTCCGAAGAGCAGCCGTTACACTTCAACTCCTGGTGAAATGTGCCTCCGAAGAGGTCTTTATCTTGTTTGCATTTCAACTCTGGTGAAGTGAAATTCCGAAGAGCGGCTGTTACACTTCAACTCCTGGTGAAATGTGCCTCCGAAGAGGTCTTTATCTTGTTTGCATTTCAACTCTGGTGAAGTGAAATTCCGAAGAGCGGCTGTTACACTTCAACTCCTGGTGAAATGTGCCTCCGAGAGGGTTTTCATTGCCTGGAAGTTACTCTCTCATGGTTGGAGGGTCATGACTCCTCCAATCTTTTTTGTTGAGTAGAGAACTTTCTTTTTTGTGGCATATGACCCATTAGAGGTCTTTATCCTCCGAAGAGTTGTGCTTCTGAAGAGGACTTGTGCTGCCGATGATGGCTTTGATTGTTTTCTTGTCTTCTTGCTTATGCCCTTTTCAGCGATCCTCTTTTCTTTTTTCTTTTCAAGTTTTCATTCCCCTTTTCTTGCAAGTAGCTTGTTTAATCCAAGGAAGTGTACTTCATTGTCAGGCAAGTTCGTGAGAATGGGCACTAGCTTCCTAATTGCATGTTTGTTTGTTCAAACAATCTCAATTTATTAGCAAGGGCCCGTTTCTATCGAAATCATAGGCCGTTCAATTGAAGTATTTCCTATCTAGGATTTGAATTCGGGGCTTTTGTGACTTGAAATTTGTTTGTTGAATGATGGTGAGAATCGCTCGGTCTTATTATGTGCAAGTTTTATTTCCATTGTCTGCAAAAATTTAAATCGACATTTCAGCAATACATTTTATGTACTTTTATATCGAAAATAAAGAAAACATGTAATAATAATAAGGAACACAAGATTTATAGTGGTTCGGCCAGGAATTTGGGCCTACATCCACTTTATATTTTTTTCATTATTCGCTTGCATCAGTTTTACAATTGCTTTCAATTACAAGAATCATACATTCGCAACTCTTTTTACAATATTTCAACAAAATTTTCAAGTAAAGTATGGACGCAAGTGATTGCTGTTCCATGCCCTTGGAATTTGATCTCCTTCAACAGTAGTGAGTTTGAATGTGCCGTCAAGAAGCTTCTGACCTATGACATATGGTCCTTCCCAATTTGGCCCAAACACACCTGTTGCTGTCATAATTCTCTTCAGGACTAGATCTCCAATCTCAAAGCTGCGTTGGCGAACTTTGGAATTGAAATGTCTGGCTATCCTTTGCTGATGAGCTGCAATTCTGAGATTAGCTTCATCTCTTTTTTCATCAAGGAAGTCTAGCGCTTCAAGCTGTAGCCTTTCATTTTCTGCTTGATTGAAATGGATCCTTCTGTGTGAAGGAACCTCTGTTTCTACCGGGATCATTGCTTCCGATCCGTATGCTAATGAGAAAGGAGTGTGCCCAGTCGCAGTTTTGTGAGTGGTTCTGTATGCCCATAGTGCAAGTGGTAGCTTATCGACCCAACCACCTTTTGCTCTTTCAAGTTGCTTTTTGATGGTTGATTTGATGATCTTGTTTACTGCTTCCACTTGCCCGTTTGCCTGCGGATGAGCAACTACTGAAAAGCTTTTCTGGATTTTGAATTGCTTGCAAAAATCTTGGAATTCCTCGCTTTCAAACTGAGTACCATTGTCTGTGATTATTTTCTGAGGCACACCATACCTGCAAATGATATTCTTGGTCACGAAACTTATCATCTTCTTAGAGGTGATAGTAGCCAATGGTTCAGCTTCAGCCCATTTAGTAAAATAATCAACTGCAACAATAGCATATTTAATCCCTGATTTGGCAGTCGGTAGCGGCCCAATGAGATCCATTCCCCAAATTGCAAACGGCCATGGACTGACCATTTGTGTGAGTTCAGTTGAAGGCGCTCTAGGAATTTTGGCAAATCTTTGGCATCTGTCACACTTTCGGGAATAGCTTGCAGCATCATGATTAATTTCTGGCCAAAAATATCTGTATCGGAGAATTTTCTTTGCTAATGTTTGGCCACCTGAATGATCACCACATTCTCCTCCATGTACCTCAGCTAGGATTGTTCTGGACTCTTCCCTGGATACACATCGAAGCAATGGCATTGAGAATCCCCGTCTGTATAATCGGCCATCCTGAATTACATAGCGAGAGGCTTTCCTTAGTAGCTTCTGTCTCTCTTTCGAATTTTCTGGCAGAGAACCTCTGAGTAGGTAGTCCAGTATTGGAGTCATCCATGACTCTTGTTCTTGAGATACATTCATAATCCAGTCAATATCCATCTCGTCTATACTTAGTGCTGAAAGGACTTCTACGGGGACTAATCCCAATAGTTGAGCTTCACCAGAACTTGAATACTTTGCGAGGGAATCTGCCTTCATATTCTCTTCCCGAGGAATGTGGCTTATTGAATAATGATCGAGCTCACACAGAAGTTCCCAAGCCTTTGACAAGTAAGCGGGCAGGTTTCCCCCTTTCGTTTGAAATTCCTTCTTGACTTGGCATACAATAAGCTGAGAATCACTAAAGATCTGTAATACTCGGATGTTTAGTTCTTTAGCGATTTTCAGTCCTGCGATAAGAGCTTCATATTCTGCTTCATTGTTTGTTGAAGGAAATTCCAATCTTAGTGCATAGCATAATGACCGACCTTCAGGAGTTTCAAGTACCACCCCTGCTCCAGAACAGTAGTCATTTCTTGCGCCATCAACATATAACTTCCACTGGATTGGGGAATCATTGATCGCTTCTTCCTCACCATTACCTTTCTCTGTGAATTCTGCAATGAAATCAGCTAAAGCTTGTCCGTTGATTGCTTTTCGGGGGTTATAAGTGATGTCATATTGACTGAGTTCAATGTTCCACTTTAGAAGGCGACCCGAAGTTTCAGGGCGAAACAGGACTTGCTTTAGAGGTTGATCGGTGAGTACTCTGATAGGATGAGCTTGGAAATATTGCCTCAACTTCCTTGATGCAACTAGTAGACAATAGGCGAGTTTTTCCAACTTGGAGTAATTCAGCTCTGCCCCAGTGAGTCTTTTGCTGATATAGTAAACCGGATGTTGAATCCTTTTGTCTTCCCGAATCAACGCTGCACTTAGAGCATGAGATGATACTGCCAAGTATATAAGAAGATCTTCACCATTGCCTGGCCTAGAAAGTATTAGAGGCGTTTCCATATGACGGATCAATTCATCAAAGGCTTTTTGGCATTCGGGAGTCCATTCAAAGTTCTTCTTTCCTTTCTTCAGAGCGTCAAAGAATGGGACGCATTTATCAGTAGCTTTGGAAATGAACCGACTCAGGGCGGCGACCTTTCCGTTCAGACTTTGCAATTCCTTCTTCGTTCTAGGAGCTTTAACTTCTTTTAAGGCAGTAATTTGAGCTGGACTAGCCTCAATGCCCATAGCGCTGACGATAAACCCTAAGAACTTTCCGGACTCGACCCCAAACGTGCATTTCAGAGGGTAAGCTTCATTCTGTATTTCCGGAGGACTGCGAACATTTCTGCTAGGTGTTCAATGTGATCCGCTGCTTTCTTAGACTTTACTAACATGTCGTCGACGTAGACTTCCATAGTTTTGCCCAATTGCGGTTTGAACATAGCATTAACAAGTCTTTGGTAGGTTGCCCCTGCATTTTTCAATCCGAACGGCATAACTCTGTAGCAATAAAGACCAACATCGGTGATAAAGCTCGTGTCCTCCTGATCCGGTTCATGCATCATGATCTGGTTATATCCGGAGTAGGCATCCATGAAAGATAACAATTCATGCCCCGCTGTTCCATCTACCAGTTGATCGATCCTGGGTAAAGGGAAGCAATCTTTGGGGCAGGCCTTGTTCAGATCTGAAAAATCGATGCACACTCTCCATTTTCCATTAGCTTTCTTAACCAGCACAGGATTTGAAACCCAATTCGGATATGTAGATTCTTTGATGAAGTTATTTTCCATGAGTCGATCAACTTCCTCTTTTAATGCTGCTGACCTTTCTGGACCTTGGGTTCTTGTTTTCTGTTTTACTGGTGTAAACTTTGGGTCAATATTCAGAGCGTGTACTGCAACTTCTGGAGATATTCCACACATATCAGCATGAGTCCAAGCGAAGACATCCAGATTTTCTTTCAGGAAAGATATCAAGATATTCTGAATTGACACATTAAGCTGTGAACCCACATTCAACACCTTATTTGGGTCCTTCGGGTCAACAGGTACCGGTACTGTCGTTTCCACCGGTACTACTCTATTCTCCCCTGCACTGGCTTTTCTGGGATCCATCTCTTTCCGTGCCCTGCTATGCTCGCCAGTGCAGGGTCCGTCCCGTAATTGCTACAAGGCTGGCTCTTTGATGCGGACCGGGGCTGCCGCATCCTTTCCCATTTCCCTTTTTCTTGACTCTCGCAACTCTGTCAAATAGCACTCTCGCGTAGCATTTTGATCCCCTTTTATAACTCCTACTCCATTGTCTGTAGGGAATTTAATAGTGAGGCACCACGGGGCTAAGATAGCTTTGAACGCTGCGAGCGTTGGACGACCAAGGAAAGCATTATAAGCAGAAAACTCATCGACAATCACAAATGTTTGCTTGCGGACTACTTTCCTTTCTCCTTCCCCAAGTTCTGCAAGCAGATCGATGGTTCCTATTGGTTGCTTTGGCTCCCCAGTGAAGCCAGCGATCTTCTGCGATGAGGCTTGTACATCGACCATAGGGATTTTCATTTGGTCGAATGTCTTCTTGAAGAGGATATTACATGATGCTCCGCAGTCAATGAGAACTCTTCTGACAATGGCCGGTCCGATACCAGCTGAGATGACCAAGGGATCTAGGGTAGGAGCTTCGATACCTGTGGAATCTCTGGCTTTGAAAATAATATCATCACTGAAAGTTTTGTGTTGTTTCAGGGGCGTAGTGTCTTCTAAAACAAAGACGTCTTCTTCGGCTGGAACATATTTCAAAGCCCTGGTATATCTCTCCATCTCACCCCAGCTCTTGCCAGCTGGGTGAGGTCCTCCTGTAATGACATTGATAATGGGCCTTCCAGATTCATGCCCCGTAGCTTTCTCACCTATCCTAGGCTGATGAACAGGAGCCTGTTGCCCTTGACTTGACGATGCAGGATTGTTGCTATTCTTTTTCACAAATTGCTGCAGCTTGTTTTCTCTTAGCAACTCTTCAATCAGATTTTTCAACTGGCGGCATTCATCGGTCTCATGACCGGGTTGATTATGGAAGCGGCAGAACTTCCCACTCTGTATAGCCTTTTTCCCGGTCCTCAAAGGGATAGGTTTAGGAAAATCAACAGAATCTTTAGTGGCAAGGTAGATGTGCTCCGGCGTATGTGATAATGGAGTATACTCTGATGGCTTGAAGGATCGGGGCTTCTTCAGATTACCCTGTTTCTTCCCATTATTATTCTCCCTTTTTTGCCCCACCGATTCATTCTTGCGTGGAGCGACAGTGTTATCTTCAACTTTCTCCAACACTGCCTTTACTGGTAAAGGACGGCTTTCCAGGCGTATGAATTCATCTGCCTTTTTGTAGAACTTTTCGAGGGAGGTTGGCTCCTTC
Source organism: Allium cepa (assembly GCA_030765085.1). Lineage (NCBI taxonomy): Eukaryota > Viridiplantae > Streptophyta > Magnoliopsida > Asparagales > Amaryllidaceae > Allium > Allium cepa. Next base: position 185,237,086 of record CM060940.1, read on the forward strand.
ATGTTTAGCCATTTCCCAAATTCGCTCGACTTATCAATAGCCCTCATCAGATAAGTCAATATCATTCGTGGTTCAGCATTGTCCACCTCAGCCAGCGCTATATTAAAGCGGTTCAAGAAAGATCTGATAGATTCACCAGGATTCTGTTCTATACTCGACAACGACATGATGTCCTTGGCCTTTGAAGCATATAGTCTGAACTGCTCCTTGAATTTTCGAGTCAAGTCTAAAAACTGATCAATAGATCGGACTGGCAACTTGGTGAACCACAGTAGAGCCACACCCTCAAGGAATACAGAGAAATATCGGCACTTTATCTCGTCAGAGGCTCTGGCACCTGTCATGTGCCAATCATATTTATACAAGAATTCATTCGGATCACTTGTCCCTTTGTAAGCTGGGATAGTTGGAGGGACAAACTTCCTTGGAAATTCCGCCTTTAAGATTTTCTCAGTAAATGGAGTTTTACTTGGGGCGAAACCCCATTCTTTCTCATCTTCAACCCTTTGCATACTTTCTTTCATGATTTGCCAGACCATTCCAGAAAGATACTCCTCATCATGTCGAGTTCCAGATCCACCAACCTCAGGAAGCGTTTGCTCAAAGGGACTGGCAGCCCTTTCAGGAGCATTCCTTTCATTAGCATCATGAATGTTGCCAGCATAATTCCTTCCATTACCAGCCGGTTGATTGTTTGCCTCGAGCAAATCATTCAACTTATTCAGAATTAGAGCATTTTGGGCACTCTGAGCCTCTAATTGTGCATTCTGGGCGTTTATCTGCTGGTTCATCCCTAATATTACAGCATCCAACTCCGCTTTCGTAACCCCAGCAGACGGAGTGGGTTGATTAGGTACAGGGGAAGCGGATGTTCCCTCTTGAACGTTCCCAGATCTGACAGATCTACTCTTCCTTCCAGGAGCCATAATCTCAGACAGACTTCTGGTTTTCAAGGAAATTCTCTCTACAAATCTCTGTGAAGCAATGATGATAATTTTTCCTGAGTTCAATTCTCAGTGAAAGCACCAAAAATGTTAACGCTAAAATTTGAACGCTAACACCCCGGTGTATGAGTTATAGTTGTGAAAGCACCACCCGATAGCTCGGGAACAGATTACAAGCAGATAATAGTAGAAAAGCAGTAAACAACAACAATTTTATAGTGGTTCGGCTTAAGGGTATAGCCTACGTCCACTTTAAGTACTTTTATTATTGATCTCGTTACAAGCTGATACAATTCTTCCCAAGTACAATACACTTTGAATTACAAGAGACTTAGAACAAGTAGCCTAAACTTCGATGAAGATGAGAGTTTTCGAATCCATGTTGGATGTATGTGATCTCTTCTTGAAGTTGTTTGTAGCGTTCTTAGTGTCTTGAGAGCTTCATGTGTTAGATTGGTTCGGAATGCAGCAGAGTATCGGCGCTTGAAGAGAGTCAGCCCCAGTCCCCTCCTAGTTCGAGTTAGGGCTGTATTTATAGGCTTTTATCGGAGTTAGGTCGTAGGTCGTGACTGACCTAAGTAAGGTCGTAGGTCGCAGTCGACCTAAAAAGCACTGGCCTTCCTTCCATAAGAACATACGTGCTGATTTGTACAAGTCCAAGGTCGTAAACGACCTATCCCCTAGCGGCATGGCATAGGCGGCTTCTTTATTCATGCAGATAGGTCAAGAGCGACTTATCCTAGGTCGTTAGCGACCTATCATAGGTCGTGAGAACTTTCCTGTAGTCATAGCTGGAGTTCTTAAGTCGTTGAATCTCTTAGGTCGTGACCTTCCTTAGGTCGAAGTACTCCGTTAGGTCGTTGGGTAGTATTTTTATCTCCAAGTGCTAGGTCGTCTTCGACCTAAAGTAGGTCGTAGGTGGGCAACGACCTAGGGGATGGGATCTGACTTATCTCAATTGTGCTCGGCTCTTTTCTCAGCGAGTTGATAGGTCGCGTACGACTTGTTTTAGGTCGTAAGTCGGCTGAGATTTAGGTCGCTGAGACCACTTCATTCTCAGGTCGGTAGGCTATGGCTTTGTTTAGGTCGCATATGATTTAGGTCGTAAGTTTGGTGAGCCTGTAGGTCGCTAAATTCTATAGGTCGCTGTGTTACTGGAGAAGTTAGGTCGCTTCTGTGGTTAGGTCACGACCTTCCTTAGGTCGCTGCTGCCTTTAGGTCGAGACAATCTTTAGGTCGCAACACTTTAGGTCGCAGCTACCTTTAGGTCGCTGGGTTCCGCTAGGTTGTAACCCTCTTTAGGTCGCTAGGTCACGTGTGCGGTTAAGTCGCTGCATTTCCATTAGATCGCTCACGGAATGGAGTTAACAATATAAATATAAGTAGGGCAAAATTATTTCATTTACCCAATTTCAAAACAATACCATGTCGAATTGTTCTATTCGAGTGTTTAGAGATCCCTATCAATGACGTTAATTACTCGTATTGACCAGAATCCATAAGCCACTCAACAAATCAACCAACACAATATAAAACATTCTATACCACTAACAAATACGCTCTCTCATATGTATACACTCAACGACTCATCATAGGGTATTATTACCCTATTTATAAAGAGTCAGACCCCACAAAGCTAAGGTTATCGCTAAACCAAAGCTCTTATACCAACTGTAACGACCCGCCTTTTGGATAGTTTAAACCGACGATCAAATACACATGTCGATTCCAAACCATTCAAAAGGGCAGATGGTTATTGGGGTAAATAATAAAAGAAGAGGAAAGAGAAATAAAAGAAAGGAAACAACAAAGAAACTTGCAGCGGAACGATAAAATATAATAATCAAATAAACAGTTCATGAAGTTGTTTACTATACCTTGATTATTATTTACACAACATTTATCAGAGTTATACATATACAACAGAACCATTAAAATAATGCAGCAGACAGCATGATGCACAGATAATAATAGTAATAGTGTACCAAGTCTACGCCTTCGTCCTCCAGAATAGATCTTCAAAAATCTGAAAACTCAGGACTGACCCGAGCGTAATGAAAAGACAAAACACTCAAGTCAGGACTAAAATATCCTTATGAAAGTTAAATCAATCATAAATAAATATGAGTGTAACGGCGTCAGAGATGTTTACGGGGTTTGACATCTCATATCCAGTGTCAACGTGCGTGCAATAACTCAAGAGATGTTACGAGATTTTCCATCTCTTAAGGATCCGTTAAACTATCTACTATGTAGTAATGTACGCTAAGTAGATAATGCCTATCAGTAATATAAAGTATCAAGATAGCGTTAAGGCGTTACCATAATCCCCCTTAACACATTTTTATAATGCCATAGTCTATACAGCACCGTAAGCCCCCCTGTAAACTGGTGGTTATTAGAGGATACCCCATAGGTATAACACAAAACAAAACGTAGTGGTCGCGAATAGGATAATCAGTATGACAAGGTACATGAGGCGATACCAACTAGGATACTAGTAGTTGCGTGTTCCAGACTGATGTTGAGCATAGCCAGCAGCTACCCCAACACCGCGAAACAACACTCCCAAATCAAGGGGTGCACCCAAATCGCATCACAAATGTAATAGATATGGTATCGAAGAAGTGTGTCCGCTAGAGATGGCGAACCTCAATGACCTGGCGTGGCTCCTGTTTTAGTCATGTCAGGGGTCATCCAATATCGTTCTCTTTCTTCAGTCAAGGCGTTCACCAGACCATCCACTTCATTCTGGATCAACACTCCGCGTATAATAGTTATTAAAGTGGTATTAGGTATTGACAGAGAGTATGTACATATATGATCCCGGTCTCTTTAATAACTACGTCTTATTACACCGTTGGCTCTTTTACATTTCAAATCGATTCATAATTTATATCAAAATATCATATTCGCTTCAAAAATCAAATCCATTTCAAATATCATCGTATCTATTCAAATGTAAGATTCCGTTTCAAAAAATCATTTTTCATCTCAATGTCTTTTTTTGGTTTCAAAATCATTTCGAATTTCAATTTTAGGTTGCAACTTCATTTAACCCAATTCGTATTTTTAAATTCAAGATTTAAACATAAACACTTCACCTTATTGACCAGCTTAGAATTTTAGAAAATAGTTTTAAGTAGTTTAAAAGTAGTTTTTAATAATTAAAATAGTTAAAATACATAAAATCTTAAAATGGATTTGAAATGGATAAATTAGTTTAAAATAATTTAAATTGGGTTAAGTAGATTTAAAATAGATTAAAATAGTTTAAGTATTCAAAAATGGTTTATATAGCAGAGTAATTTGGAAAACAAAATAAAACAGCTTCAAAACCAATCCATTTCAATTTATAACTTCCCAATTCAAATCAATTTCAATTTCCATTCTACCGATTCAATTTCGATTTCAATTCAAATCAATGTCAACTTTGACTTCAATTTATTCAATTTTATATTCACTTTCAATTAATTCAATTTCAACTTATATCGATTTGGAGCTTGATTTTCAAAAATATCCCTTTATAACACTTAACAAAATTATTCATCAATATTCAAGTTTAAATCCAAATTTCAATATATGATTCAATTCCAAGCTCGATTTCAAAATATCATTTTTATATCACTTTTACTTAGTAATATTCAAAGCTCGAATTAAGGTTCAATCTTTAAACAAATCAATTTTCGAAATTCAATCATATCCCGATTTTAAATTCCAAAGTCTCCACTTTAATTTATTCAACAATTTCTTTTAACCAAAATTTTATTCCAACATTCCAAACTCAATTTTTCGTTAAATTCGATTTCTATAAATTGATTTCTATTTATCACTTTTAAATCAAAACATTTAAACAAATTTCAAATCGACGATTTCAAAAATTATTAATTTAGCCAATTCGGTGTCCGTATATAATTTTCTATCCTATGGCCAAGTAATTATTTATTTCAATTAAATGTCAGGGATGAGTATATATTACTTAAACCGATCACAGTGTCATATGTATGCATAACAGTTTATATAAGCAAATAAACATCCAAACATTTAAATATATACCAATAACATCCATCAAAATACATCATCCAATAGACAATACAATTCATGGTAGTTTCATAGTTATCAATGTTAGGAAGTTTAATTGCAATTCAATTTTAATTTCAATTTAACTGTCAATTTAATTTTCCAACGGTTAATTCAAATGACGAGCTATATGATAATTAAATTTTTATCAAACAATGACAAATAAAATCATAACACTTCATAATGTCAAATTTAACTAGCATAAAGATAATTAGTACGTTGTGAGCGTTATAAAACACTCACCTTGATTTCAATGTAGTTCCAGCGTTTTATTTCGAATAAAATTAAACGAGTGTTTAATTTTATTCGAAATTTTCTCTAGCTCCAAACGATTCCAATCCAATTCCATAGCGTAGTGCTCGTGCATACGATTCCAACGCAACTGGTTTCGCGCGGTTTCGACCTCGTATGAAAAAGATATGAATTTTCAAAATTACACGAATTTTTAATTATAAAATTACAACATATATTTATAATTTCTAAACCTAATCGATCTCAGCCCTTGATCCCATCTCCCTGCAATCACAGCCGCTCCCCTATTTTCTTCTCCCCTACGCGATCTTCTACAGGAGAAGCCGAAACCATCAAGTAAACGAGGGTTTAATTTTTCGAGCCTCCACGACGACTTCGACAGCGATCAGAAGCTTCCATTCCAAACCCATCCCCTCCTCTTCACTCGGCTGCAAAGCCATGGAGCTCGGCCCCCTATTGAGCACGCGAAACGAGGCTGAACTGCAGGCCTTCAAGCTCCTTTTCCCGTTGATCCACTTCGAATTTTACGATCTTGACCGTTCAGATTGAAGGTCTCACAATGCTCTACGAATTGTTAGTTGGGAGTTTGTTGTAAAAGCTGATGGATTTCGAGAATTCGAGGGGAGAAGATGAATGCATTTCGGCCATTGGTTTTATTGGAGGCGGTGGCTGAATAGAAACCCTAGGGCATATTAATTTTTCAAGAAATGAATTTAAAGGGGCATTTACAGAAATTATAACGAACACTATTCATCCCGGAAATTCCAAACTCCGATTTACGCGCGGTGACCAGCGTTTCTAGGGTTTACCCCATGTTCCGGACACAATGGAACAAGTTTCGGAAGCTAATTCGATCATCTGTGCGAGTTACGGCAATAAACGATCAAATTTAAATTAAACCGATTTAAACTAATTTCTAGGCGTTTTGGCTTGCCCCGGACAAACGATAAATCCGATTGACACGAAATTTGAAACCTCACAATAATATCACATTACGGATCCGATGAAACTGGATTCGTCGAAATCCGAGGCTGTTTGAAAAATGGCTATTTTAACTCGTCAATTAAATATTAAAATATTCAATTTTCACAAATTTACTTTTAATTCGATTTTAAAAGTTCTACAACCTCATTCTAACTTTAATATGATAAAATAAAATTTTACAAATCATTTTTTAATCATATTAAACCCGTTATTCAATTTTCCAATAAATTCCAATTTTAAAATCTTATTAATTCTATTATAATCCCGATATAACTTACATTCACTTTGGAAACCAATTTTTGAATCATGTTAAATCAAATTTCAATTATTCACTCTATTTTCATATATTAAATTTCAATATCAAATTAATCATATCAAATTCGGAATTTAATTATTCAAACATTTGTAAGATTAAATTTAAACAAATTTGATTATTCTTAAATCACTATCCTTTTATAATATTCAAAACGAACTTATAAAATTTAACAAATTCAAATTATAGAACAACCATTTTCATTAAAACAGTTATTCAATTTCCGTTATTCAATTATTCAATAAGTTTTAAATATTTAATTTAAACAATTTACCTGTTCAATATTCAATATTTGATTTTAAATAGATTTTACTTATCAATCGATTTCCCTATTATACCCAATGAATTCCACATTTATTATCCTATTCAACTTTTGATTTCAAAGGCATTCACTAAGTAGCTTTTATTTTTCATTACATGGATAATTCTTGTCGCAATTCATTCCAGTTATTATTATTCCAAATGAATTACAAATTTTTTTCTAACATTAAATCACGAAATCTTATTAAATTAGCTATTTTAATTATCGAAAATTTATGGGTCGTTACACTCTCCCGCACTCAAAACTTTTCGTCCCCGAAATGGAAAAAGAAGGAAAAAGGAACTAAGTATAGAATTCAACACTATATATATTTTATTCAAACTTACCAACTTATAAACAATGAAATTACATTTATAAAGTCATAACTACGCTTCCACTAAGTTACTCCGACCGGCTTTCCAACTTTAAAAGCTAGTTATCAAAACGAGTTATAAAAAAAATTCAAAACTAGAAAAAATTTCTAACACTCGGATTTACGGAAAATTTCGGTAGAGTCTCCTTTGCGCGGCTCGATCCGAAAAAAAATTGGCAGTATATATATCACAAATATACATCTCATCAAGTGATGAGGCATCCCGCAGGGAAAAAGTGTAAAAGTACGGTATGTAATCCGAGATATGTACCTTATGTATTATTTAGCGAGCATATACGGCTAATATAGCGCGAAAGCGAGCTCCAAATGCGAAGCAAGAGCAATCCGCACCTACTAAACACTCAACAAACCATGAGAAACATGCATATATGAAAATAATATCAATATACATCATATAGAAACATAACAACTACATATGCCAACATAGCAAATGCAACAAAACAACAAATGCAACCATCAATCAACTATCATCTAACTATCATCCAACGAATCCATAACCAATCAATATAAATTCACTTCTCATTAATATTTATTGACTTGGGTTTCAATTTTTAATCACAATTGATTCATTAACGTTGGATTTTACTAACATTCATTCTCAATTCAATTAGTTAACATTCACTAATTTATATTTACATTAGTTTACTTCCAATTTGAATCAAATTAAATTCTATTTAAATTTATTTAACTTCCAATTTGATTTCAATGATTTATAGCTTTCAATTTACACTTAATGAATTATCTACAATCAACTAACAATCATATAACAACCAAATCATACCCAACATAACCAACTTATTAACTTTTACATTCAATTTGGTTTATCTCTTTTATATATATATATATATATATATATATATATATCATTTTATATAATTTTAAAAGAATCATTTTATATTTGGCATCTTAAATTTCCAATATTAACTTTTAATTAAGTCTGTAAGCCGTACATATATCATCCGTGAGAAATATCAATCTAATCGCTTATTCAATCACACAATTTCACTTCCAAACTAGTATCATTCACACGACTCTCTAGTGCGGACTCAGATTTGGTTCCTTGATTGGAAACTGTTACTCTCCTTGCATAGCCATATACTATGATAGAGAATTCCATAATCAAATTAAAAATCCATATCTAGGGTTCACCGTCGAAAATCTAGTGAAAAATCCTTACTTGCATCGATATAAATCATCTCGAAATTTTGTGCTCGAATTTGGATCAAATCGTTATGCGAATAAAATAATATACGTACAATCTCACGTATTACCTTCCAATGAATTTCTACCCAATTTATCTATACTAAATTATTTTATTGACTTCTATATTTTTTTTTCTTCACTTAGTTACTCACAATCCATTATTCAGTTAGTATATTCATTTCTTTACATAGCATATTCTTTAACATTATCTTTTCTTAAACATCATATCAAAGAATTTGCTTACTCAAGTTCATTTAAACATTCTATAAAATTTAATTAAATTCAATTTCATTATTTTAGTTCATAACAAATTTATTTATGGAACATTTTATTAACCAGCACTTTAGTTTATTAATCATCCTACAAAAGTCTAACCTCTCATAAATGACTTTTCTTAGTTTACAGTTATCTTAAAGGTTACAAATTTTTTTCAATCCCTTTGTAATTTATATTTATTTTCTATAACCAATTTACAAAGATATGATACGATTCATTTATCTTCTTTCTTAAGTTCACTTACTTGTTCCATTTATCCAATTCATCATTTCATGCTATATTTAAGTTTATAACATTTTTATCACAACCAAACTTTCATTTATATACATTTTAATTCCTTTTTGAGTTTTCCTTACTTGTATATTTCAATTACTTTCAGGTTCTGTTTATCTATACAATATCTCATTACATATCCAAAACATCATTTTAACTTTTAACATTTGGTAAGTCTTGTTATATGTTATCAGAATGTAATTTTGGTATTATACAAATTTATTGAATTTCATTTTACTTAATTAGAATGTTCGCAAATTTAATTGGTTTAAATCCTCTTTACCTTTCAACTTTAAAGTTTTCCCAAACAAAAGCTTAGATATCTTAATCCTCTTATTGTATAAATTCTGGTTATTTACATTCCATTCAAATAATTTGAAAATTATTAATTAACAGAACTTAGAAATTTAAATGCCCGGTTCTTTTCAAATTGTTTGAAATAAATATATACAGTTATATCTTTAATATATCAAATCATACCTTTGGAGTTTAAACCAAAACCCATTTATCCAAATAATTTCGAAGAAAAATAAAGCTTCTTAGAAGCCTCCCCCACTTTGAGACTCGAAAATGAACGTCGATGATGCTACGCAGTTATCACCGAAATTATTTTCCAGCGACTAAAGAGAGGAGTACTGAATTCATTCCTTCTTTTAAAAATCTTTTCAAAATATTTCCATAAACAATTTCCAACTAATAGTACTATATATTTCTTCAAAGCTTTTGAAAACCATTGTCAAAACCTTCGGGTCTTAAATTCAGTATTTTCCAATTTAAATCTATTTCAATTTACAAGTCACCTTTATAAATATTCTTATAGGATTTTCTTTCTTAAAACATTCCACAAGTTGTTTTATTATTGTTTATTTTTCAATAAGCCTTGTTTATTAAAACACAATATCCAATTAATGATAACAATCAATATTATCGTTTCCAACAACCAAATAAGCTAGATAGATCACAATAAATTTTGAAATAAATTCTTTATATATAAAATATAATTAGGGCAAAATTATTTCATTTACCTAATTTCAAAACAATACTATGTCAAATTGTTCTGTTCGAGTGTTTAGAGATCCCTATCAATGACGTTAATTACTCGTATTGACCAGAATCCATAAGCCACTCAACAAATCAACCAACACAATATAAAACATTTTATATCACTAACAAATACTCTCTCTCATATGTATACACTCAACGACTCATCATAGGGTATTATTACCCTATTTATAAAGAGTCAGACCCCACAAAGCTAAGGTTATCGCTAAACCAAAGCTCTTATACCAACTGTAACGACCCGCCTTTTGGATAGTTTAAACCGACGATCAAATACACATGTCGATTCCAAACCATTCAAAAGGGCAGATGGTTATTGGGGTAAATAATAAAAGAAGAGGAAAGAGAAATAAAAGAAAGGAAACAACAAAGAAACTTGCAGCGGAACGATAAAATATAATAATCAAATAAACAGTTCATGAAGTTGTTTACTATACCTTGATTATTATTTACACAACATTTATCAGAGTTATACATATACAACAGAACCATTAAAATAATGCAGCAGACAGCATGATGCACAGATAATAATAGTAATAGTGTACCAAGTCTACGCCTTCGTCCTCCAGAATAGATCTTCAAAAATCTGAAAACTCAGGACTGACCCGAGCGTAATGAAAAGACAAAACACTCGAGTCAGGACTAAAATATCCTTATGAAAGTTAAATCAATCGTAAATAAATATGAGTGTAACGGCGTCAGAGATGTTTACGGGGTTTGACATCTAATATCCAGTGTCAACGTGCGTGCAATAACTCAAGAGATGTTACGGGATTTTCCATCTCTTAAGGATCCTTAAACTATCTACTATGTAGTAACGTACGCTAAGTAGATAATGCCTATCAGTAATATAAAGTATCAAAATAGCGTTAAGGCGTTACCATAATCCCCCTTAACACATTTTCATAATGCCATAGTCTATACAGCACCGTAAGCCCCACTGTAAACTGGTGGTTATCAGAGGATACCCCATAGGTATAACACAAAACAAAACGTAGTGGTCGCGAATAGGATAATCAGTATGACAAGGTACATGAGGCGATACCAACTAGGATACTAGTAGTTGCGTGTTCCGGACTGATGTTGAGCATAGCCAGCAGCTACCACAACACCGCGAAACAACACTCCCAAATCAAGGGGTGCATCCAAATCGCATCACAAATGTAATAGATATGGTGTCGAAGAAGTGTGTCCGCTAGAGATGGCGAACCTCAATGACCCAGCGCAGCTCCTGTTTTAGTCATGTCAGGGTTCATCCAATATCGTTCTCTTTCTTCAGTCAACGCGTTCACCAGACCATCCACTTCATTCTGGATCAACACTCCGCGTATAATAGTTATTAAAGTGGTGTTCGGTATCGACAGAGAGTATGTCCATATCCGATCCCGGTCTCTTTAATAACTACGTCTTATTACACCGTTGGCTCTTTTACATTTCAAATCGATTCATAATTTATATCAAAATATCATATTCGCTTCAAAAATCAAATCCATTTCAAATATCATCGTATCTATTCAAATGTAAGATTCCGTTTCAAAAAAACATTTTTCGTCTCAATATCTTTTTTTGGTTTCAAAATCATTTCGAATTTCAATTTTAGGTTGCAACTTCATTTAACCCAATTCGTATTTTTAAATTCAAGATTTAAACATAAACACTTCACCTTATTGACCAGCTTAGAATTTTAGAAAATAGTTTTTTAAGTTGTTTAAAAGTAGTTTTTAATAATTAAAATAGTTAAAATACATAAAATCTTAAAATGGATTTGAAATAGATAAATTAGTTTAAAATAATTGAAATTGGGTTAAGTAGATTTAAAATAGATTAAAATAGTTTAAGTATTCAAAAATGGTTTATATAGCAGAGTAATTTGGAAAACAAAATAAAACAGCTTCAGAACCAATCCATTTCAATTTATAACTTCCCAATTCAAATCAATTTCAATTTCCATTCTACCGATTCAATTTCAATTTCAATTCAAATCAATGTCAACTTTGACTTCAATTTATTCAATTTTATATTCACTTTCAATAAATTCAATTTCAACTTATATCAATTTGGAGCTTGATTTTCAAAAATATCCCTTTATAACACTTAACAAAATTATTCATCAATATTCAAGTTTAAATCCAAATTTCAATATATGATTCAATTCCAAGCTCGATTTCAAAATATCATTTTTATATCACTTTTACTTAGTAATATTCAAAGCTCGAATTAAGGTTCAATCTTTAAACAAATCAATTTTCGAAATTCAATCATATCCCGATTTTAAATTCCAAAGTCTCCACTTTAATTTATTCAACAATTTCTTTTAACCAAAATTTTATTTCAACATTCCAAACTCAATTTTTCGTTAAATTCGATTTCTATAAATTGATTTCTATTTATCACTTTTAAATCAAAACATTTAAATAAATTTCAAATCGACGATTTCAAAAATTATTAATTTAGCCAATTCGGTGTCCGTATATAATTTTCTATCCTATGGCCAAGTAATTATTTATTTCAATTAAATGTCAGGGATGAGTATATATTACTTAAACCGATCACAGTGTCATATGTATGCATAACAGTTTATATAAGCAAATAAACATCCAAACATTTAAATATATACCAATAACATCCATCAAAATACATCATCCAATAGACAATACAATTCATGGTAGTTTCATAGTTATCAATGTTAGGAAGTTTAATTGCAATTCAATTTTAATTTCAATTTAACTGTCAATTTAAATTTCCAACGGTTAATTCAAATGACAAGCTATATGATAATTAAATTTTTATCAAACAATGACAAATAAAATCATAACACTTCATAATGTCAAATTTAACTAGCATAAAGATAATTAGTACGTTGTGAGCGTTATAAAACACTCACCTTGATTTCAATGTAGTTCCAGCGTTTTATTTCGAATAAAATTAAACGAGTGTTTAATTTTATTCGAAATTTTCTCTAGCTCCAAACGATTCCAATCCAATTCCATAGCGTAGTGCTCGTGCATACGATTCCAACGCAACTGGTTTCGCGCGGTTTCGACCTCGTATGAAAAAGATATGAATTTTCAAAATTACACGAATTTTTAATTATAAAATTACAACATATATTTATAATTTCTAAACCTAATCGATCTCAGCCCTTGATCCCATCTCCCTGCAATCACAGCCGCTCCCCTATTTTCTTCTCCCCTACGCGATCTTCTACAGGAGAAGCCGAAACCATCAAGTAAACGAGGGTTTAATTTTTCGAGCCTCCACGACGACTTCGACAACGATCAGAAGCTTCCATTCCAAACCCATCCCCTCCTCTTCACTCGGCTGCAAAGCCATGGAGCTCGGCCCCCTATTGAGCACGCGAAACGAGGCTGAACTGCAGGCCTTCAAGCTCCTTTTCCCGTTGATCCACTTCGAATTTTACGATCTTGACCGTTCAGATTGAAGGTCTCACAATGCTCTACGAATTGTTAGTTGGGAGTTTGTTGTAAAAGCTGATGGATTTCGAGAATTCGAGGGGAGAAGATGAATGCATTTCGGCCATTGGTTTTATTGGAGGCGGCGGCTGAATAGAAACCCTAGGGCATATTAATTTTTCAAGAAATGAATTTAAAGGGGCTTTTACAGAAATTATAACGAACACTATTCATCCCGGAAATTCCAAACTCCGATTTACGCGCGGTGACCAGCGTTTCTAGGGTTTACCCCACGTTCCGGACACAATGGAACAAGTTTCGGAAGCTAATTCGATCATCTGTGCGAGTTACGGCAATAAACGATCAAATTTAAATTAAACCGATTTAAACTAATTTCTAGGCGTTTTGGCTTGCCCCGGACAAACGATAAATCCGATTGACACGAAATTTGAAACCTCACAATAATATCACATTACGGATCCGATGAAACTGGATTCGTCGAAATCCGAGGCTGTTTGAAAAATGGCTATTTTAACTCGTCAATTAAATATTAAAATATTCAATTTTCACAAATTTACTTTTAATTCGATTTTAAAAGTTCTACAACCTCATTCTAACTTTAATATGATAAAATAAAATTTTACAAATCATTTTTTAATCATATTAAACCCGTTATTCAATTATCCAATAAATTCCAATTTTAAAATCTTATTAATTCTATTATAATCCCGATATAACTTACATTCACTTTGGAAACCAATTTTTGAATCATGTTAAATCAAATTTCAATTATTCACTCTATTTTCATATATTAAATTTCAATATCAAATTAATCATATCAAATTCGGAATTTAATTATTCAATCATTTGTAAGATTAAATTTAAACAAATTTGATTATTCTTAAATCACTATCCTTTTATAATATTCAAAACGAACTTATAAAATTTAACAAATTCAAATTATAGAACAACCATTTTCATTAAAACAGTTATTCAATTTCCGTTATTCAATTATTCAATAAGTTTTAAATATTTAATTTAAACAATTTACCTGTTCAATATTCAATATTTGATTTTAAATAGATTTTACTTACCAATCGATTTCCCTATTATACCCAATGAATTCCACATTTATTATCCTATTCAACTTTTGATTTCAAAGGCATTCACTAAGTAGCTTTTATTTTTCATTACATGGATAATTATTGTCGCAATTCATTCCAGTTATTATTATTTACAAATTTTTTTCTAACATTAAATCATGAAATCCTATTAAATTAGCTATTTTAATTATCGAAAATTTACGGATCGTTACAACTCACCAACACGTGTAACGCAAAACGAGACGCTATCTCATGGTGGCCAACCATTAAATTTTGACACACGAATGGTCCGAAGATCGTGGGGATCTACCCCATATGGATGAGTCGGAATCACCCAGATGAAGTCTAGGCTAACCAAAAAGCAAAAAGGTATGTGTGAATGGAATCACACAAATGGTGTCTAGCCTAACCTCTCAACAAAAAGGTATGTGTGAGTGGAATCATACAAGTGGTGTCTAGCCTAACCAGAAAGCAAAAAGATATGTGTGAGTGGAATAACACAAATGGTGTCTAGGCTAACCAGAAAGCAAAAAAGGTATGTGTGAGTGGAATCACACAAATGGTGTCTAGCCTAACCAGAAAGCAAAAGGAGATGTGTGAGTGGAATCACACAAATGGTGTCTAGGCTAACCAGAAAGCAAAAAAAGTATGTGTGAATGGAATCACACAAATGGTGTCTAGCCTAACCAGAAAGCAAAAAGATATGTGTGAGTGGAATCACACAAATGGTGTCTAGGCTAACCAGAAAGCAAAAAAAGTATGTGTGAACGGAATCACACAAATGGTGTCTAGCCTAACCAGAAAGCAAAAAGATATGTGTGAGTGGAATCACACAAATGGTGTCCAGGCTAACCAGAAAGCAAAAAAAGTATGTGTGAATGGAATCACACAAATGGTGTCTAGCCTAACCAGAAAGCAAAAAGATATGTGTGAGTGGAATCACACAAATGATGTCTAGCCTAACCAGGAAGCAAACAAAGAGACATCGCACAATTGCTAGTCTAAATCATAAAATGATCGTCATGATCAACGAGAATGTCAATTACACTAAGCTAGTAAATATAAAAGTTTAGCTTCATGTCCCATAACCACTTGCTTAACTCAAATATTTACGAACAAACTGTAGATCTTCACTAGAAAATTGTCACAAGAGATTCAATCGAATAAGTCCACGAATTAACCGGCGAAGTAAACGCAAGCGTTTCATACCACTCGTTTTACTAAGTCGTTTAATTAGGTTTCTCATACGAGTGAGGTAAATGTTTGTATATACTAGCAGATTGGAAAACGGCTTAGGAAAAGAACTTTGTAGTGAAATAGTTTTGAAATCGTTTGGAGAAAACGGTTTTGATATTTACTACTAGTATAGAAAACCTTTATATTTTTAAAGTGACAATCTCAAAAATGATTGTAGGAACAATCAATAACAAGAATTCACATACAAAGATGTGAATAGAATCCAAAGAAATCGATACCGAATCCATCAAAAGGTATGTTCACGAAAATCCCGAAGAAAATGTTATCAAAGTTGCTAATAAATGATAGCAACAAATCGAGGAATTAACAAGAATCGATTAAATTTGGAAACCAAATCAATTCACTAAAATTCACATTCGAAGACGTGAATAAAATCCAAAGAATTCGACTCTAAATCCATTAAAGTAGAAATACCCAAAAATTCCAGAACTAGAAGTTATCAAAGTCGACAAAGGAGATAACAACTAATCGGAAAAGAAGAATCGACTACAATTGGAAAAACAAAGCAGAACGAGCATAAATGCATAAATGACTTCAACAAAAATAAAAATCAAGTCAATGTCGAAGTAAACAATTAATGGCCATAATCGAGTACAAAACGATTCAACATCATCATCAAAGAATTCAACGGTCAAACAAAGTCAGAGTCTTGGAAATCAAGAAATTAGGAATTTCTCAAAAACAAAGTGACCGAAGTCGAATGGAAATCAAGCCGAGGAAAATACAAAATATCAAGTTCAAAATCGCTGAGATTCGAACAAAATCGACATCGGCTAAATCAATTCAAAGCCGAAAACACAAGAACAAAATCCTCATCATCAAAAACTCAACTTGAGTTCCCAAAGAAAACGGAGGCAGAAGCCAAAATTCTTTCACAAAATCAAAAATCAAACGCACATGAATAAGCGTTAGGAATTCATACCTAACAATCAAAGATAATCATATACAAAGATGAGAGATAAAACATCGACAAATAGTTGTATCACATGTACTATCTAAGTTATGTTTTATATTTGTCCTAAACCCCAGGCTTTGATACCAAGCTGTGACGCCCCACCTCTATACCCATGCTAGCCAAGAACACTATGGTGTAATGCTGTCAACTAGCGCGGAGAATAAGGTTGTTGAGGAGCGGCCATCTGTAGTTAGTCCTTACACTAGTAATGGTTATCTCGATAGGAGTGGTATATATATATATATATATATATATACACACACACTTTCATTTGTCATCTCTGATTTATTTACTCCCATCGACATACCCCAATTCGAGAATAAAACGAACTACGATGGTTCATAATAGTTTAGGACAAAATATATAATAATAACACAGATAATATAAATGCGGAACACAGATAAAAACAGAAAGTCTCATATATATAATAACTGATGTCAGTTACAATACATTTGACACGGTACATATGATACAACTACAACAGTCGACTCAGGAAGTTATATATACAAGTACATTAACATATATAATATACATGAATACATATCTTCCTATACAATTACACTGACTACAATAAATGACGACGACTACTCCAAAAGATATTAAAGGACTTCATAGCTCTAGCAGCAACCCAAAGCAAATATCTATAACCTGTAATAACTCGGTCTGACCCGAGTATTAAATTCAAAAGAAAATAATACACGGGTCAGTCTAATTCAAACTCAGTTATTAATGCACGGAAGCAATAACAATCAAATATCAAATAGACGACAGTCACAGAAATCTCGCATATCCAATCCCTTTAATAAGGAATTGGATAACGATAAATATAACACGTATCAGTGTTAAACAGCAAATCAGCAGATTAAACCAAATCAAAATACGATTCAAAATATTGAATTGGCAACACAAAACAAATCCAGAATTGAAAACATCAATTGAACATCAATATGGTAGGGCTGCAGTACACGCACGCGTGTACTGCCTCGCCACTACACATGCATTACACAAAAGATCAACACATCAAGAGTAAAAGAAATACCAATAAAATCGATACCGTGTGGCTGCAGTTCACGCTTGCGTGCACTGCCTTGCCGCTATAGTGATGATGTACACAAAATAGCAAGGAACAAAAATCAATGAAGGTTCAAATATCAATTCAAAATGTCGATACTGTGTGGCTGCAGTGCACGCACGCGTACACTGCCTCGCCACAATAGCATATACAGAAATAACAACAAGGCACAAAGGCCAATACACAAGAATTCACAGTGCAAACTAATACACTAAGCAAGTGGCAGCATTTTAAAACTTCCACCAAATAAATTGTAAAATATGTACACAAAAGAATGTACATAACACATTGCACATGGAAAAATGAATCAGAGGTACAACGAGAAGCAGTACAACTCAAATGAGCAAGTGCACAAGAGAAGGCTGCACATGGTCAAAATGAACCAGAGGTGCACAAGGAACTGCACATGGCAGGGGTACATGTGATGACCCAGCCAAATGAAGGTATAAGTAAACAGAGATATGGCTTAATCCAAATAGCCAACACAAGACATCAACAAACATGACAATGATGTGTAGATGTATGCAGAGAAATGGCACAGGTGTGTGCAGGGGTATGAAGTACATGAAGTCATCAAAATGAAGGTGGGAGCACCAAAAACATGGCACCACAACACACAACATTAAAGAACATAGAGAGTCGGTACCCAACAGAGGCAACTGGCAACACATATATGCATGTACATGATATCAGTAATTACAAAATGCGGCAAACAGAAGTTTAGGAGTAGTTCAAGTGCATGAACACATAACTCAAAGGAATGAAACATTATAGGCAAATAAACTCAAAACTATAACTCAAATGCTAGATGCATAAACATGTATACATATGCATGCTATCGGCAATTACAAAAGGCAAAGGTCAAATCACAACTATCATGATTCAACACAACTGCCAAGCCACTCGATAACGTGGAAAATAGCATATGCAGTGATACGTAAAGAACATGCATCACTACAGCAATTAAAAGTGAACTAGGCATATGTACCCAAACCAAAAGAACTCGGTAATAAGCAAAATGAAATGCCCAGAAGCAATTACCAGTTTTGTACCAAGATAACTGCAGAGTAAAAGAAGACATGCCGAAGTCACCAGTAACAACTACATGATAAAGGACAATGCAGCCCAAGTAGAAAATGTATGGGAACGTGAGCCAGTAACAAATGTACAAGCATTACAATAAACCCAATAGAGTGATACACGACAACAACAAAGTGAAGTCTAGGTGCCTAAAAAGTCAGAGGCAAGGTAACTGCAGATTACACATAAATGAAGACTACACGAGCTCAATGCATCAGTAAAACAAGCTCGAGACTGGTGGTAACAAGTTTGACCAAGAAACTATTGTCAACGGCAGTTATAAAAATAGTGTGACAAAAGTAAACGAAGACACAATCGTGTATCAACCAAAGTCAGAGACAAAAATCAAGCATCACATGGATAGGTCAGTGAACACAATTAAGTGAAAGTCGAAGTCAATCAGAAATTCACGAAATCAAAGAAACAGGCAAAGTCAAAGGAAATCATCAATAAAATCAAGTCGAAGTCAATCAACGTAAACAAAAAGAAAGCAGATGAGATCGAACAATTTCACAGTTAGATGTGAGTAATATAAATTACTCACCTTTGCCACAATCGAAGCAGGGAAGTCGAGGCTGAAGAAATCGAGGAACACGAACGAAGTTAAGCCCTGGCTTCAAGCGACAGCACCATCACGCGATCGATCCTCAATGAAACGAATGCAAACTAACGAATTGAAGACGGCACCTTCGATTTGAGTGAGGCCTAATCTTTGAACGATGAGGGCGAACGAAAGAGAGGCCGCATTGTTATTTCTTCGTCGATTTTATTTTAGGGTTACGAACGAATAAGAAAAATGAATAAAAGGGGATGGGTTATTTGCTTTGCAAATTATCACGGCCCAATAAAAAAATGGACCACTATTTAATTTTCAAAGCCCTTCAATCTTTTTAATACTTTATAAAAGAATTCTAATTCAATTTAAAAACATCAATTGGCAATTTGCAACAATATTAATCGTTTAAATGTCGATTATTAGTTGATGCGAACTACCGGGTTGTTACATTTTAATACTGTTTTTTTTTAAATTGTTTACTCGCCTGACCAAAACTTGAACAGAGAACAATTTCTGTTTTGGGAAACAAATCTGCTACTTGATCTTCCATTAAATCTTCTTGTCTGATTGTTGTTGAATGATGTTGATGTTTATTTTCTTTTCTCAGGTTTGCAAAGTTGAGAACGAACAAGCATGAGAGGATGTTTAACAGATTATGAATTTTTTTCAGGGTTTGGAAATTGTTAAAGACTTATTGTTGTTTGAAACTTGAACCTGATTCTAAAAGTTCCCCTTTTTTATGAAGAAAATTTTGTTTCCTCTTTATTCATCAAGATAAAAGAAAAGTAAATTATAATTCAAACATGACACTTGTTCAAATTAATTACATTTGTCAAAATATCATTATAATCTCATTACACATGTCAACAATGAGCTTTATAATTTAAACATTTGTATTTATTTATTTTCTTACAATTTTTAAATGAATTTTCAAATCTTTTTGTATTTAATGGTTATACATGTAATTAAATGTTTATAATATGATTTTATATTATACTTTTAGTTTGGTTTATACTGAAGCATATAAAATTTTAAAAGAGGGTATGTCAAACCCCTTTATATATATATATATATATATATATATATCTTAGCTTACATAGATAATTTATAGATAGAAATTTTAGATTTGAAATTTCAAAAAAAAATGAATCTATAGAAATAGATTGGATTTTAATACTCAATATTTTGAAATTGTAATTCATCATTTTGTTATAATTTTGATAAATTTATATTTTGTATTTATATCCATACCTTTCTAGTCTTTATACATATATAATTTTTCAAAAGAGAAGATTTTAAATCATAATTATACACTAATATAATTATTCTTTGAATTTCAAACCCTCAAATTCAAATTCAATTTAAATTGACTTATATACATATTTAAAAAAACACACATTACATGTGTTTGAAAATAATGATTTTGCAAATTTTAAAATAATTATACTAGAAGATTATCAAATAAATATCTATCCAAGTATAAATATTTATCATCAGATTTATTTGTTAAATCCATAAATCAATATTCTATTAATTAACCCAGTTTGTTAATCAATTACAAATGTCCAGAAATCCGGGTTATCACAATTCATTTTTCATTTTACATTTTTAAAAATAATAATAATAATAATAATAATAAATAAATAAAATAAAATGAAATCCAAAGTGTTCACTCTCAATTAAAAGTCCTCACGGTTATGCATGGGTGAATTACTTGGACTTTGTTGTATGCTTTCATGCTCATTTAAAAGTCCTCACGGTTATGCATGTATGGAACGCATATCAAAATTGATTTTTTCTTAATAATAAACAAGTTGATTATAATCCCATTTTAAAGTCCTCACGGTTATGCGTGGTTAGAAGACACTTGAATTCATTTTTTTAAATAAAATTGGAATACTCCTAATCTCATTTAAAAGTCCTAACGGTTATGCATGGTTGGTAGATATTCAAATTTCTGATATAAATATACCACAAATAGACACAAATGTATGGTTTTATATGATGACATCATTCCCATCATTCTAAAAGTGGAATATGCGCCTAACAAAGTATTTATGATTTTTGTTTGATTTTTTATTGAAATTTAATATTTATATTCAATTGAGTTTTAATGTTGTATTAATATCGATCACTTTATCTCTATTCTAACACTATTACTCTTTTGCTGATAACAAAAGGGGGAGAGAAAAGTTAAGATTTTGTTAAATAAAATCAAGAAAAGGTCAAATATTTTCTATGTGCATCTAGGCTGACTTGCACATTTTTAATTGTATGCATATATTAAGGGGAGCTTTGTGTAGAGAGGAAGCATTTAAATAGGGGGAGCAATTAGAGTATATCAATGATCAAATACATTTGACATATTCAAAATCTAAAATATATGTTTATTATCCTCAAGAAGGGGAGACTGTTGAATTTGCGATTATATGATTTTTATTTGATGATAATAAACATATATATATATATATATATTCATTCAAATGTATTTGTTAATATACTATTTTATTTACATAGATTAAATAAATATTTGATGAATAAAATAAATAACACAGAATTGAATTCAAACAGATATTTTGTTCAAACAAATATTTATTAAAATTTTTGTATAGTACAAATTTCAAGCTCTCACTATATATATACAACTTCAATTACAATACAATTTTGATTACAACACAATTTCACATTTACATTGCGCCTCACTACATATCACTCATTCACTCAACTCGTACTCATCTTCAACTTCATTCTAATGTGAATCCAGCACCTGAGAAATCTTCAAAAATATACATTGACACGGTAAAATTGAAAATAAAATATTTTTGCAGTATAAAATAAAATGTGGATTTTGAAAATAATATTTGCCTCAGTTATTTGGGTTGTTCGTCATCATTTAAACATGAATTCATCATACACGAATAGATTGTGACATACACAATGTATCACTGTATATGCCACAAGGCCGTGCACAACGATATATACACTTGATAAAATTACAGGGACAGGTGAGCACAGGTCAAAACCAAAACTCCAGGTTCAACTCAAGTGCAGTAAAAATAATGTCACAATATCAGCACAAGGTCAAACCCGAGTTCCAAGATGGATTAAATACAGGTGCAGTTCGAATATACAAGTTTAATAAAATGGTCAGGAGCAAGCCAGTCAAAGTGTACACATGAACCAGAACAGTTCGATTCAAGACAGCGACTCAATCAATATGATATGCAACCTGGACCACATGAGCTCAATGCAACACAACATCAAAGAAATGGATACAAGTTCAATGATTCGACATAAAATGAAACTGCACCAGACCAGGCACAAGCTAGAATTTCTTCATGCTCGCAAGTGAAGGGCAAACCAACTCAATGCAACTACATGATGATTGAAAGCATAATACATATATGCATCCTCGACTAAACTCCAAAATATACAACATGTATGCAACAGTGAAACTGGACAGTGCAAGTATCAGACTCGTGCACAAAGGCTACAACTTCAAATGAACATTACAAGGAAATACAACTCTAGCTGAAACAAATGGCTCAAACTCAACTGCAATCTCAAGACCACAAATCTCAACTAAAGTTCAAGTATACACATGAATTCAAATCAGATGCAAGCACACTCGAAGCACAGTGCACATCAATCCAATGAAAACCAAAAATGTGCTCAATGCAAATCCATAACACATAAAGGAACAAAGCTCAAGAGATCACAACAATGAATGAACATCACAATGAAGAGCAGACACAAATAAGAATGGCACTGCTTCAACTGTCAATGCATAAGCACATGCACCAGTGATACCAACGAAGACCACAAACTAATCCAAACAACAACGAAGTCAACAATGAATTAGAGATTACAAACTAAAGGCACAAAAAATCAAAACCGAGAAGAATGAATAGACTCATATAAAACAGTGAATAAACAATGTCATCAGTAAACAAGATCAGAGCAGAAAGTAAAATGGAACATGTATATACATAGTGCATAGCATCATCAATGCAAACCAGATTCAAGCTCAAGCAAAATAGAGGCAATCCTTAAGTGTTACCAGAATTCATCGGCTACTAAAATCATGGAAGAGTATGGTACAGTTCGAACAATATCACCAGCATTTTAAGAAATCAAAATAGCCGAAGTAAACACGATCAAAGTCAATGCCGAAGTCACAGATAAATCAATACCGTAATAGCCAAGGATATTGAACAGCTCAAAATCGAAGCCGTGATAAAGAAGCCGTCATCAAATTATACGTAATTGACAAAGTCAGAGAAACCATCAACATCAAAAAAAAATCGAATGGCCGAGATTAAAAAATTCACAAATTCAAATAAATGTATACGAACTAAAATCAAGGATCTCGAATCCTATATAAGTAAGTAACATCATCGGCAAATGGCAAGAATCTAGTTCAAGTAAGCCAAAACCAGTAAAGCAAAAGGAGTAAATTACATACCAGAATCGAATTCGAACTTGATCGAATTGAAGTAGCCGAAGGCAATTCAAAGAGCCAAACAATCGACGAAAGCAACGGACTAGAAAACGTCTATTTCGATTAAGCAACCGAAAGTCGACGACTTCAGAAAAAACCTAATTTCAAAGCAACGTGGAACGAGAACAAGCAGCCATTTTTCAAAGAGAAGTTGGCGAAGAAATAAAAGAAAGGGGAATTCACTCTTATCACACTTTGGGCCGGCTTGGTTTATTTAATTTGGCTATTAATTATACAAGGCTCTAGTTAAATTAGGGTAAATTTGTTTTTAAATTGTTTTTTATATTTGTAATCGTGAAAATTCTAGTCGTGTGACTAGGGGACAAACTACGTGGCGTAATTTGAGAATTCACAACTCAGTGGCTGAGTTGGGGCAGGGTTTTGAGCGTAGAGTTAGGTTAATCAGTAGCAGGTGTCACGAGTTTATGTGTGTAAGCATGTGACTACTTAAGTTCTAGTAGAAACCTTGGGGGCAGCACGTAGACAGGGTTTTGCCGAAGCTGGGTAAATTATGTGTCATTCTATTTCTGCATTTATTATTCTGCTATTATCTATGCTGCTATAATATTGATTTATCTGTGTTGAAATAATTTTATAAGCTTTCGCAATAATTTTTGTTATTAACACTATCGCGCTATTCACCCCCCTCTATGGTGAAATCGATCCTACATAGATAACAACCCTTCACATGCGCGCCAAACCATTCGAAACCAAAGGTTTTGCCTTCTACTCAGAAAGATGCCTTGATCGAAACAACCCCTTCAAAAGCTTAATCAAGCCTCTCGAACCGGTTAAAGCCTTTAAAATCCAGGGAAGGTTTCGCATCTATCCGAAAGCATGTCTTCGAAAGCCGCCTTCTACATCGAAAACTAGAGTATTTCAATACCTTTGAAACCCCAAGATGTACCCGTTGACAAAGTCGAAGCTCATGCTACTTCCCACTCGCAACAACAAAGCAACATAAGGGGAAAAAGGCGCAACCACCCATTTCGATGAAGACAGAAGCATTCAAACCCATTTAAAAGCATTAGAGAGGAATGCACAAGTGTCAAAGGAGACAAAAGTTTTACAAAGGCACCTTTCAACCTGGTCAAAAGCTCTAAGTCGAAAGGTGCCTACCTGCACCTATAAATAAGTCCCTGGGGTCTGGTTTAGGAGAGCCGAATTCATTCATTCTACTCTTATACTTTCTTAAATTAGTAAACTTGTAAAAACTAATTTGGAAATAAAATTAGGGGAAATTAATCAACATGTACATAATTAGTTTAATAAAGGCAAGATTTTGATATTGATTGCCATGTAACTGTTTCGAGACATTTATTTGATTCAATTGAGTTCTGCTCGCATCAAGTTAATCGAAAGGGTACCTTTCTAGTGAGTTGGAACCTCTAACATACCAATACACTTAAGTCCTTTGCTCCAAACCATAACTCACCAAATGCTCATTTTTTGTGAGTCGAAACCTTAAATCTAGCTTGTTTACCCTTAGATTTCAGGATTGATCCCAAGCCATTTATAAGACCAGCTTTTGATGAAGTCAAAACCTATCTAGTCAAACCATACTCTCAAATATTTACTGCTAACTATTAGTGTTTCGCAACTATTTCGAAATGATAACTAAACAACTTCAGCAAGTTCAAAAGAATTAAAAGAAAGGGATATAAGTGTTTCGGCTAGGTCGAAAGGTCATAAAAGGAAGACTTTTCACAATAATAACTTGTAACGATCTCGGATTTAAATTGAGTATGAATTGATAATTTATTTCATTTATGAATAAAAATTGTGAAGAAATTGGTAATTAATGTAAATTTTAATATAAATTTTGAATTAATCAAGAATTAAAATGGATATTTGAAAATAAGCATGTATATAAAATGGATTGACAATTGAATTTGAATTGGGATTTAAATATAAATATCTTAGGAAATAAATTTGTGTTTGGATTTTTGGATATGATGTTAAACAAAATATTCAAATAGACTTATAATTATATAAAATATGAAATGATCATGTTAGATAATTCTAGAAATAAAGAAATAAAAATAAATACATTAGTAAATTTTGTATTTGATAATTTGTGTTAAAAATAGGAACTAAAATACATAAGCTAAAAAAATTCTTGAAAGTAAAAAAAATGAACAAGGCATAAAACAAATAACTTTTAAGTACTTATGTACACTTAAACAAACATAAAGTAAAGACTGTTGTAGATACATGGAGATATTACCTAACATGCGTTCATTTAATGCAATTACTCCTCTACAGGAAACAAGATCCCATCAGTAAAATTTAAAAACATAGCATAGTCAAAAAAGAAAAAAGAAATATAAACTGCTGAGAAAAGGAAACCAGTACTTGCCTATGCCTTCACCTGTACAAAATATTTTATATATACATGAACATCTCTCTACTTTAATTCGTTCAAACAACTTAGCAAAGATCAGAAACTAAAAAGAAAACATCACCACATATTCAAGCTTGAGAACAAATTACTGAAGAGGAAAATAGAAAAGAAAACAAGAAGATCAAAAACAGTTTTGCAAAACAAAAGCAACTCTCTGTTCAAACTTATTTTCATAGGTGAGTAACTTTTCTTCCTATCAAGTCTAATCTATTTTGTTTTATACAACCGACAATTGAAGTAATGTTGGGTGGATGGATTGAAACTTTTGCGTCTATATGAATGTGCTTTATGCTGTGGATATCTGTGTTTAAAAATGTGTCTGTGTATATACAAAACTTTACCTCTGCTTTGTTCACAACAGGCTAGATCAACTTTAAAAATTTATATCTCTTGATATAAAAAGTTTTATGCTAAGATCTCTAAAGGAAACTTGTTTGTAGTTTTCCGATTTAACTTTTAAAAATAACTTCATCTTAAAAATATTAGGCGTGCATTAGGAAGCCGTAAATTTACAGCAAAACCCATACCATTCATGAAATATAAATTGCTTAAATCTAATGTTTTGTTACATAATCGAAACCGTCTGGTGGAATGGTGATTTTAGGTTGTAGTTTCATGATTTTTTAATTTGCGAATCAAGAGAAATTGTATGATGACCGTAGGTTGAATTTTCGTCATTTTACGGTGATCTCGAGGGTCTGAGGTGTCGCGATTTATTCTGGAGGCAGAAGTATGATTGGAATTTTAGGGAAAATATTAGAAAGGCGAACAAGTGGTGGTGGCGAGGGTGATTGATCGTGGAAGATTTTAGCCCTAGTTTTATCTGGGTCGAGATTTTTAATTGGTTCAACTTACTCGATTAATCGAGTGTTGCCAAATCTTGGGAAATGAAGCTAGGGACTGTGGCGTAGGTCCTGACGAAGTGGCGAGGGTTCTGGTGCAGGGTGGTGTCGTAACGAAGCAAATTTAGGTAATCTTCTTAGTTGGGTTTAGTTCCAGTTTATGCTGGGTAGGCTCGAGTTTGATTTATCATGGTTATCGGCAATCGAGGGGGTCGGTTCGTCTGAGGTGGTGATCGACGACTTGGCAAGGGTCATGGTGACGACTAATGGGGGCCGGAGCTGTCGTGCATGTGTACGTGTGCGCGTTCGTGTCAGTGGGTGTGTCAGCGACTTCGTATATTGACTCGACTCGAGTGATGCTCGAGTATAATGAAGGGTTTCTTCGATGTGAGACCTGGGAGCGTGGGTTTGTTTTCACGAGTTACTGCCGCTGTAACTTGAATGTAAACTAAAAAAAAGAGGGAAGGAGAAACAGGCATGGGGAAGAAAGGAAAGGTCTCAGGGAAGTAACGAGTAGACGCCGGGGTTAACTCGAGTGAAATACCTGTTTTACTCGGGTTTTAAAGAAAATTGGGTTAAGCCCAAACAAAATTTTCAAGTTAACAAATATTAAGTAAACCTTTGGCATTTACAAGGTAAACAAATGTAGATTTTGTTAAGTTAAAACTTATCATAAGTTAAATAATTTGTTTAACATGAATTTTGCAAGTTAAAATGTAGTGTAATGCAAAAGCTAAATTTTTAAATAAAAAATGAAGTAATTGAGTTTAAAAGCTTTTCCTTATATAAGTCTTCTGTGTAAATAATAAATGTTCCTTATAACTATTTTAAGGTTTATAAACTGATATTTAAATTGTTTAATGTGTAAATGAATAATCATTTTGAATCTTATATTCAAAATGGAACTTGAAATTAAATTTAGATGTGTAAGGTTTTACACTCATGTTAATGAAGTCATCAATAAGAAATGAATTATATTAGAGATAATAAGGTAATAAAATGATTTAATTAATATGGTAATTAGAGAATAATTTATTTAATTTATAAATAAATAATTAAGATTTATTTTATAATTAGAGATGATTTATAATGAATTAATCCAAGATAATTTTCTTGAGAAAGGAACTAAGGAAATGTTATTAGTTAATGAAGATAATTAACTAGAGATTATTAAGTAATTAAATTAATATGATTAATTTTGATAATTTATTCGATGTATTAATTAAGATAATCAATTGTAAATTGTTAATTACTTAATGAAAGTAATCAAGGGGTTAATTGCTAATTGTAATTTAAATTGGATATTTTGATTTATTTATTGATAAAGATTAATCGGTAATTAATGATTTATTGGTATGAGATGATCGCTTAACGGTAAGAAATTAAAAGTTAATTTCTTACGATAATTAATCAAGGGGTTAATTAATCATGTAATTGGTTCGGAGGTTAATTTAATTAATATGATTAATTAAGAAAAAATTAATTAATTAAAGCAATTGATAAATTAATTTATTCCATCAAATGATTTGTAATTAATTTATCAGGATTGGGTAATAGATTCATAAGTAATGAATTTAATAGGAAGTAAATAGAATTGACTAGGATTAAACGATTAACTAATCCTACTCATAAATGACTATTGAATACTTGGCCTTACTTATGAATGATTGTATTATATGAGATGACTTGAATTGATTGTCATATCTTATCTGTGTTATTTTGTTCTATGGATTGAGCTGTGTATAATTTATTCATTTATCGATGATACGTTTGTATATTATCTGTGAATCTGTGAATGAGCGATAAGCGTTATAGTTATATCGCTTATCAACTATGTTGTTGTATTTGAATCTATGATGAGTGAATGATGTTGCACTATTGTATTAAACCCTGGACCACTCTTATACACACACAAATATGGATTTCACGATGAAATCGATTAAGTCATAGATTTTGAAATAATTTATAAAATTGAGTATTTAAATTCAAATGTTTTGAAAATGAGATTGAGTTAAAGTGAAGAGCTTTTGGAATAGAATTTCAAAGATGAGATTTATTTTGAATTACTTGATAAAGTATGAAGTTTAAATAATTTAACTTAAACTTAATTTCAAGATCTGAAATTGAATTCTATGATTTGAAACTAGGGATTAACGACATTATACTAGTTATATATGAGTCAAACCATTTTTAAAGTATTGTTCTTTTGGGAATTTGAATTAACCCAAAGATTGTAACTTGCATAAATGAAATAGTGTTTTTCCGAAATAACACTATTGTTTCTAAATGATAAAAAGCTTTCATAGGAGAAATGAATTTCAAATTGTATTAAAAGGGATTTCAAGTGAACTGAAATAGTTTCCAAGTTATAGATGAATATCTAAAAACGAAATTTTTTTGAGAATATTTAGGAACGATTTGAAAGCTAATGAAACAAATCTTTGATTTAAAGATTTAAATGAATTAATCCAATTGAGATGGAATTGTTTTGAAACTTATGAATGAACCTTTGGGTCGTATAACCCATTCCGAATATACGATACGTCGTTATGGATAGCATTTGAAGACCGGTGGTGAAGATCGGATATTTGCGAGAACGATAGGATGACCTATTGATTGTCTCTGCACCGAGTAGCTACGGTATAGAAATTCCCTAAGTGATGGGAAGTCCAATCAGGATTGTGAATACCCGGATTGCAAGGACTTCTTTGGAAGTGCCTTCGGTTCTGTTCTAAATCTAGAACTGACTTGTATAGATTGTATGTCTGACATTACATTTTGAGATATAAAGCAGATTTCTTTCAAATACATTTCCATTAGTGGTGGAGAATTTATTCTCTTAGCTTAACACCCTTAGAGGTTATGTAGTTGAAGGTTATCAGCAATATATTCCCAACTTGGTAATGTGGCATGCTGAGTGATGCTGATCATTTGTTGATCAAAGCGTGGCTTTTGTAAAAAGCGTAGCTTTGTAGACGAGACTTCGTCGAGCCTCACAAACCGGTAATGGTCGAAACAGGAATTGTGCGGCAAGGTTTCAGGGGTAGCTTCCCTAGGGTATGACCATTCCTTCTGGAAAAGGGTAGTGTCATGGTATGGAGTCCAGATACTTACTCATGTGGACACATTATATTTATTTCTGTGTGGTTGTTGGTTTAGAAGCGCCTCGTATAAAGGTCCCAAAGGACCAGGGGTGGCATATCTGAGGTTTTGTATATTCCCCGGGAAGGGGGGTAGCCGGCCTTGTTTGGCAGAGATCCGGTTTGGTTCTCGGGACGTCCTTCCAGAGGCGTTTCCATGTGGCAATGGGAAGTTCCTTGGCCCGACCATTTATTGGAAATCCATTCTTCAAATACGTACCTTGTACGGTTTTAGTTGTATTACCTGCCATCTACTTATGGTGGCTCCCCACTGTTTGGATAGTAGCTATAGTAGGCATAGTTCGAAATGTCTATGTTGGCTAAGATTTATATCTTTACTTTCGAAATGATTTTTACTACACTATGCACTAGTAATAATATCGAATGTTTCTTTTTAATGCGTATCAAGCATTTTTGACTATCATAAGGAGAAATCTCCTCCGATTCTGCGTTTGCATTGTGTGTGTGTGCGGGAGGCCTTAAGGTAGTCTCATTTCTAAAAAGCATTGTGAATTGATTTTAAAATATTTCTTTATTTGTTTTAAAGATAAAACTGTTTTTTTTGCTCACACCAGTCCCATGACTGATCCGGAATTTATTGTTTCTTTTCTAAACTCTGGATGCTCAAATTTTTTCTACACGAGCAGTCTAGAGTTGGGTTTTTCAGATAGTCAGATTAGTAGGTTATCTGGAGCTAGTTCAGTCTTTAGAGGTGGACGAGACTTGCTTATCTTAGTGAATCATGATGTTGGTTCGAGCTGCTGCTGGAGTTCTCTTTTGAAGACTATTTGGAGTTATTTGTTCCGCTGCTAGTGTTATCTATTTTTCTTTTCCGCTGCTATTTTATTGTATCATATCTCTGATGTATATCGATATTCATTGTATCAGATATTGTATCAAATTTGTATATCAACGTACTATTCTTTTATTTCGTTGTGTTGCTTACTTAATTGTGTTATAAGCTCCAGCGACTCTGATTTGAACGGTCGAATCTATGGCATTCGAGTATGATGTAAAGTATGGATGTCGATTTTCGAGCGCGAAAAATCCCTATCGTCACATAACTTATTCGAAAGGTTAATCAAAGAAAACATTAAGATCCTAACCTTTTTTACTTAATCAAAAGAAGCTTAGAAGGACATTTCTGCACCTTTAATTCTACTTTAGGGTGTTGACAAGTTTTCTTGTTAACATATCAAATTTTTCATACCATTGTTTTAGTGCTTGTTTAAGATCATAAAGTGACTTGATGAGCTTATATACACTATGCTCTTGCCCAAGGATGACAAAACCTTTTGTTTATCACACACACATATCATCATCAAGTTCGTCGTTTAGAAATGCATTTTTTGCTCAGTTTTCTTGAACATAGTTGTTAATCGGGATTTTAACTAAGCAGATTTTCATTGGAAGTTAGAACATTAAGATGAAGAAGAAACGACTCATGAACATGTAAAGCCTTTAGAAGAGCTAGAAGAGGGAACTAAAGAAACTGCACTAAGAATTGGGCAAGTCTGAGCTCTCAGTACCGAGAGGAAGCTCTCGATATTAAGAGTATTTCCTTGCACTTTACACCTCTGGGACCACTTAAACTTTACGCACTACTTCAACCAATCTTTGTCAAGTGCTTTTCTAAGAGAATAGACAAGCAATGCTAAGGATTGATGAGAAGAATGTACGATAATACAAGCATTATCAAGTAAATCGCTAGGAACTTCTCAACCTTTATGGAAAAGAGTTCAGAGTACACCAAATCAGAGATGGGAACGAAAGACAAGAGAAGAAGATAGGTTTTTCACCAACACAAACCTCTCAGCACTGAGAGAAACCTCTTGGTACCGATAGCTCCATATTGGTAATTGGGCTAGTGAGCTCTATCCTCTGCCCATGGGCTAAGCACAACTACGACCTATGATTTACAAAGAAGTCTCCCTTATAATTACCATTCCTATATCAACCAAACAAGGACCTTTCCTCTAGCATCGAACTCTGAATCTTCTTCATCTCATGTCTCTCTATACAATAGTCACATAGGCATATACTTTTGGCAGTTCTAGGATTAAGAACCCGTCAATCCCTTATATAGAGACTCTAAATCTGTATCAAAGCCTTAATCGATAAATATATGAAGTGTACGTAGATCAGAGAATGCTGAACCATTATAAAAATCTTTTGTTTCTCTACTTTTATGTGCGTTTATACACTTTTCTACTAGATATGATCCTATGATAGATTTTCTTTGGGTGTAGTGCCACTTTTGGCATCAAAAATAGTATCGTTATCCAACTTTTTGATTTAATAAAATTCAAAGGAAGTCAGAACATCTACGTCAAGTAAAAACTGCTTAAGAACCAACCAAAAGGATTAGAAGAAGAAATCAAGATGGACATAATAGGAAAACGACAAAAATTGCCTACGGAGATGGATTGCTAGTAATCCATCACATATGGATCGCTAGCGATCCATAAATACCGCCGATGGATCGTCCGTTCTTCTTGCGTCATGAAGCATTATGTTTTCTAGGCATACCTACTAAGTTTCACGATGTTCCAAGCTAGCTAGACCAAGAAATGAGCATTCATCTGATTCCAGCCATAGTTCAATGCAACTAGTACATAAATCACCATCAAAAAATGACATCTATTAATGAAATTACATGGAGTTCATCTACACAAGGCATGGAACATGATCCAATTGAAACAAGCATAAAACACTTTAACTCCATGGATCACTAGCGAACCTTGCCCTATAGATCGCTTGCGATCCATCATATTGGGTCGGTTCACTGCGAAATTTCTTGAGCATCTTCATACATTCAAACGTAAGTCTTGGCAAAGCGGATCTGGCCCAATTTCTCTCCAGCCCCTATAAATAAAATCCTACTTTCAGCATAAATGGATCTTCTGGACTGGCTGCTGAAACTCTATATGCTCTTCTCCTTGTTCGCAATTGTCATTTAAAGGGTTCATTGTGATTCTCCAGTGAACTAATATTGGTGACTCGATCTAACTTACTAGATCCAATTAAATTATATTCAGATTCAACTTGTAATTGTAGTCAGTCGACAAAAAAAGTTATAAAGTTAACGCAGGCTTAGTTAATAGCCAAACCACTATAAAAATCTCTTGTCTCTTTACTTTATATGCAAGTTGTTATTCCTTGTTTCTATTTTATTTTCCTTGATAAACAGGGCTTGTGCTTTAACACTCAATCTAGGATGTTGACACATTTTTGGGTTAACATTATGGTGCTTTCATTGAGAATACAAATCAAGCTTAGATCCAGCTATCTACTTTGGATCAGATAGGTTCAGAAGTTAGATCCTCAATCTCTGCTTGGAAGATTTGCTATTGAGAATCAATGGCACTAAAAAGAAAGAGAACTACTTCCGGAAGATCTATAGGAGCACTATTGCTGGAGAAGAAACAAGCCCCCAGCAGATTGAAGTCAACAACTTCCACAATCTACATTTAGAAGCTAACTTCAAAGATCAGGTTCCAGGATTTTCTATTCAATGTTAAGTTGTAACTAGAGATAAATTAAATAAAATGGTTGACGAAATTAATCAAAAAATGAAAAACAGCCAAATGGCTATGTTGGACAAATTGAAATCCCTATTGATCTTAAGGTCACATGCTGCTCCAAGAATCATGACAGAGCCCGCGATTACCATGGAGTAAGAAAATTCTTCCATCTCTGACCAGAACAGGAGAAACGTGAAGCAGCTGTAGAAAAGAGTGATAGGTGGAACCATAGGAATCAACATGGAAGGAAACACAACACTCTACAACTATGATGCAACCAGCTACAAACTTGAATCTAGAAGCAAAAACCCCACGGGAAGACATAACTATGGCTCTCTCTGATTAAGAAGATGGCGAGCGACTTGATGATGATAAGTTGGAAGGAAATACTAATGCATTCAATTATGCCAAAGAGATCCAAACTGCCCACATCAGACCAACCGCAAACGAACAGAACCCGGAGGGAGTGGCTCTCCCAAAGACAGGAGAGCCTACGTGTAACGCCCCACCCCGAGACCCACATTAACAAAGAGAATTACGGAGTAATACTGTCTGTTAGTACAGAGAATATGGCTGGTTAGAAGCGACCATCCATAAGCTTTGTCTTAAACATGCATTTAATACGTCGATTGGGTGCTCTAAAATATTTTTTCTTTCACTTTTCTCAAGTGGATCGACATATGTAATAAATGTTTAAAAATAAAACTGCAGTGGTTAATGGATCTATCAGAACAATATATAATAACAACAAATACAATAGATCACAGAATAGCAGTCACATACACACACACATATACATAGATACATCATAGTACACTACATAGTGATACAACAGTGGTGGTACATAGGCCACATTATATACATCGAGTCAAAAAGAATATGTACATATCAAAGTTCACAAAATAACTATAAGACTACACAAAAGATGATTAGCATCCAAAAGAGAGCAAGAAAATCCATAGAGAAAGTAGCAGCGGTAATCTACAGCAGGTGGCTAACCAGAAACAACTCGGTCTGACCCGATTATAAATACACGATTCAGTCTAGCTAAAACAGAGTAGTGAGTGTATAATAAGGAAAAGATAATATCCTACAAGGTCCCAACATCTCGAAAGAGATGTGACGAATTCTCAATGTCATAAATTACATAAGCAAGCTTCAACTAATCAACACAACATATAAGGGTTTCCATCGATAATAAATTGCTAAGCACGAAGGCTAAGCTAATGGTGTGTAATTATATAACACATGGAAACAAGATGGAAATTATAACAACAATAACATGTGGAACCCGTTTAAGAGTTTGAATCAACAGGAATGGAATCACCATAAATAAATAACATGATAGCGCTTAGGCTATATAACTAAACCAACATCGTTAACCATGGTGAAAAAATTCATAAATCATCTAAATTCTAGAAATCAACATAAAGAAATCTAGAAAAGCAACAATGTAAAGAATAGGACCCAACTGTCAAAAAATTAGCCAAACAACTATATATGTGGAAAGGACCCAATTGTGCAGTAAGTGGCCCAACAACCTGCCAAGTACTACTTATAGGTGACCCAACAGTCCGTGATTAGCCCAACAGCTATATATTTACATAGGACCCAAAAGTCAAAGTACTAGCAAACAACCAGAAGGTCCATGAAATGTGTATCACTTCAATCGAACAAGTCCGAAATTAACCAAAAAAGTAAATGCATGTAACTCATACCATATGTTTTGTTAAATCATTTAAATCACTTCCTCGTTCTCTCAAAGAGTGAAAAAATGTGTATTTTATGCAGAAAATATTTTTCTTTGAGAAAACAAGTTTTAAAATAGTTTTTATGAAATTGTTTGGAAATTATGGCTTTAAAATTATTTTTATTATAGAGATCCAATATGTTTAGTAGCTTCAAAAATAATTATAAATGTTGTAAAAATATTTATTTCGAAAACTATTTTATTATAAAAATCAATCCAAAATCGGTTTAGAAAACATGTTCTCGAAAACATCAAAAATCACCGAAAACGCCATAAAATCGGCATATGAAATCTACTCAAAAACATGTCAATCTAGAGTATGGATGAACAATAATGTTGGCTTACCTATTGATAGGTTTGAGTTGGCCATAAAGTGATCGGAATAAGAAATACAACCCATGGGACATAAAAGAAAATGACCTGGAAAAATAAACAAACAAGGGTCGACCCTTAAAAGGGTTAGCTCAACCTTGAGGAGGTATGGGTCGACCCTTATATAGCTTAGGTTAACCCTATGGTCGACCCCCAGAGTGTCTGGGCCGAACTGATGGTCGCGAATGCTACATGCAATTTTGCCTGTTTCGTTTCCAACTTTAAGCACTGATTTTAGGCACTTCCAAATTGAATCAAGCAAGGAAATTTGACATGCAACTACTACTAGACATGGTCTCTGATCCGGAAAATATTTCACTCAATTTTGGTATGAAACCAAAAGATATGGGTTCATAAAGTTGAACCAAGGCAAGGATTTTATTGTAAACTAAAAATTACACATTTAGTGTTTACAGTAAATCACACCAAAATAAACTGAAACAAATTTCTTTACAAGTAGCTTGTTTTGGCTAGAAATGTGAGCTACTACTCACCTTGTTATAATTTTAGTGATTTAAATTAGCAAGCTATAGTCTTTTGGCCTTGGAAAAGCTTCGGATACCTGTAGCTGAAAAAGAAACAGACATGCAAACACAAAAAGAAAGTTACAGAAACTGTTAATCTCTAAATAGAAAAATAGAAGATGAAACAAGTATTGTTTTCGTGAGATTACCTGTATTAGATAAGGATTTATCTAATTTCGCACTCTGATTTCTTAAATTTTAAAGAGATTTTAATCTAAGGAGTTGGAGAGGAGGCCATTTGATTTTCTCAGGTTTCTTTTAGGTAGGAGAAGAAAAATGAAGAATGTACATATGGATTTCCTTCCCCCTCTTCTGACCATTCTAGAGAATGGGTTTGGTCTTGAACCCATTATTTAAAAGCCTAAATGTTATTGCTTAATTAAAATTTAGCTAAGTTAATTTATGTTAACATTTTATTCACCTTATTATACATATCTTAACTAAATAAATTTCCACAACATATTTCTATGTTTACAAAAATGTTTCACAACATACAAAATTAATTTACCCATTAAAAACTATTTTCCATGATTAAATTCTTATTTTTATTTAAATACTACAATTCACACCATTATTTACATAAAACAATACTTTTAACACTAAAACTTTCACAAAAATCATTTTCTTATCCAATCTAACATAGCAAATCATATAAACATTATTTTTATATCCAAAGATTATTTTTGAACAATACCCTAACTTTTTACTTACAGTATTTACCATAGTAAATTCTAAGCATTAAAATTAACAAAAATCAACATTTGGCAATAATTTCCAAAATTATTGCGTTTTATCAAATTAAAAACATATAATGCAAACTTTTATCATAAATTCTCATAGCAAATTTTCCAATACTTTATTTATGGTATTATATATTTATTTACAACAAATGGTATTGAATTAAATTCTTTTATTTCACTTATTTAATTAATTAACCACAAATCAACATAATTCCAATTTATTTTACCAAAATCCATTTTTTATTTCAACTAAAAACTTTTAACAAATTTTAAATCTCCAAATTATTTTATTCCTTCATTATTAAGTTTTAACCACCATTATAATTATATTTAATAGGTAATCACCAAAACCAGGGTTGTCATAGCCTCACCACATAAAAATTGCGTCCTTACAATTTCCTAGAGAAGAGCTGTATACAACACAATTTGTTTCATAAAATAAAGGAAAATAGATAGTTTTAGTTTAAAAATTCTCACCCTCAATATGAGAAGATAGAAAACAAGATAGGATTGCTCTATAAATTCTCTAGTTTCCCACGTACAGTCATTGGGATTAGTGGACCATTGAATCTTCATGAGCGGTACATCCTTTTTTCGAAGGCGTTTCACCTTCGAAGCAAGAACACGGATAGGATATTGCACAGTAGATAAATCAAGTGAGACCTTACGCTATTGCAGACAAGGAGAATCAATAACAAAATCTGAATCACGATGGCATTTCCGAAGCTGAGAGACCTGAAATACGTCATGAATACCAGAAAACTTGGCCGAAAGTGATACTCTATAAGCAACTGGGCTAATACGCTTAGTAATAGGAAATGGTCCTATGAATCGAGGAGCCAATTTCCCGGTCCTACTGAAACGCATTGCCTCCTTCAAGCGAGATACACGAATAAAAACAACATCACCAATGAGAACTCAAGAGGCTTCCTATAGTTGTCCGCGTAGGATTTCTATCGACTCTGTGCCTCTTTCATTCTCTGACAAATAAGATCGATCTTTTCTAAAGTTAAGCTCTGATACCAAGCTATGATGCCCCATCCCGAGACCCACATTTACAAAGAGCATTACGAAGTAATACTGTCTGTTAATGTGGAGGATAAGGCTGGTTAGAAGTGACCATCTGTAAGCTTTGTCTTAAACATGTATTTAATATGTCGATTGGCTGCACTAATTTTTTTCTTTTACCTTTCTTAATTTGGATCCACATACGCAATAAATGATTAACATAAAATTACAGTGGCTAACGGATCTATCAGAACAATATACAATAACAAAAAAGATAGTAGATCACATAACATCAGTCACACATATATATACATATATACAAATACATCATAGCACACTACATAGTGATACAACACTGGTGGTACATAGACCATAATATATACATCGAGTCAAAAAGAATATGTACATATCATAGTTCACAAAATAACTATAAGGCTACACAAAAGATGACTAGCATTCGAAAGAGAGCAGGAAAATCAACAGCGGAAGCAGCGGCAGTAATCTATAGTAGGTGGCTAGCCTAAACAACTCAGTCTAACCGAAGTATAAATACACGGGCCAGTCTAGCTAAAAAAGAGTAGTTAGGGTATAATAAGGAAAAGATAATATCACATAAGGGCCTAACATCTCAAAAGAGAAGTGACGACATGAATTCTCAATATCGTAGATTACATGAGCAAGGTTCAACTATCAACACAAGATATAAGGGTTTCCATCGATAATAAATTGCAATGGACAAAGGCTAAGCTAATGGTATGTAATTATATAATACATGGAAACAAGATGGAAATTATCACAACAACAACATTAGAACCCGTTCAAGAATTCGAATCAACAGGAATGAAATCACCATAAATAAATAACATGATAGCGTTTAGGCTATATAAATAAACCAACATCGGCAACCATGGTGAAAACATTTATAATAATCTAAATTCTATAAATCAAGATAAATAAATCTAGAAAAGCAACAATATAAAGAATAGGACCCAACAGTCCAAAAATTAGCCCAATAGCTATATATTAAGAAAGGACCCAACAGCCCAATAAATGACCCAACAGCCCACCCAAGTACTATTTATAGGTGACCCAACAGTCCCAAATAGGACCAAGAGTCCGTGATTTGCCCAACAGCTATATATATTATATAAGACCCAATAGTCCAAGTACTAGCAAATAACCCGAAGTCCATGAAATGTTATAGCTTCAATCGAAAAGTCCGGAATTAACCGAAAAAGTAAACATATGTGTTTCATACCATATGTTTTAACAAATCATTTAAATCACTTCCTTATTCTCTCAAAGAGTGAAAAATATGTATTTTATATAGAAAATATTTTGCTTTGGGAAAACCAATTTTAAAATAATTTTTCTGCAATCGTTTGGAAATTATGGCTGTGAAATTCTCTTTGTTACAAAGAATATATATTTTTAACAGCCTCAAAAATAATTATAAATGTTGTAAAATATTTATTTCAAAAGCTATTTTATTACAAAAATCATTCCTAATTGGTTTAGAAAACACGTGCTCGAAAACATCAAAAATCACCAAAAAGGCCACAAAATCGGCATATGAAATCTACTCAAAAACACATCATTCCAGAGTATGGGTCAAAAATAATTTTGGCTTAACTATTGATAGGTTTGAGCCCTTCAAAACACTTCAAAATATTGTTGGAACTGGTCACAAAAGTGACTAGAATAAGCAAAACAACCAAAACAGTGCATATGACACAAAAGGAAACGACTTGGAAAGATAAATAAACAAGCGTCGACCCTTAAAAGGGTTAGGTCGACCTTAGGGAGGCATAAGTCAACCTATGGTCGACCCCCAGTATGTCTGCATTGACCTGATGGTCATGGATGCCACCGACAAATTTGCATGTTTCGTTTCCAACTTTGAGCACTGATTTCAGGCGCTTCCAGATTGAATCAAGCAATGAAATTTGACGTACAGCTACTACAAAACATGGATTCTGATCCGAAAAGGATTTCACTCAATTATGGTACGAAAACAAAGAGATATGGGTTCATAAAGTTGAACCTAGACAAGGATTTTATTGCAAACTAAAAATTACACATTTACAGTAAATCAAAACAATGTAAACTAGAACAAATTTCTTTACAAGCAGCTTTTTTTGGCTAGAAATGTGAGTTACTACTCACCTTATTATAATTCTAGCGATTTAAATTAACAAGCAGTAATCTTTTGACCTTGGAAAAGCTTCAGATACATGTAGCTGAAGAAGAAACTGATATGCAAACACAAAAAAGTTACAGACGCTACTGATATCAAAATAAAAAAAATATAAGATGAAACAAACATTATTTTGGTGAGATTACCTGTATTAGAATAGGATTTATCTAATTTCACACTTTGATTTCTTAAATTTTGAAGAGATTTTAATCCGGGGGTTGGAGAGGTGGCCATTTTGATTTTCTCAGGTTTGTTTTAGATAGGAGAAGGAAAATGAAGAATGTACATATAGATTTCCTCCCTCCTCTTCTGACCATTCTAGAGAATGGGTTTGGGATTGAACTCATTAGCCAAAAGCCTAAGTATTATTACTTAATTAAAATTTAACTAAATTAATTTACGTTAACACTTTATTTCACCATATTATATATACCTTAACTAAATAAATTTCCATAACATATATCTATGTTTACAAAAATGTTTCACAACATATGAAAATTAGCTTATCCATTATAACTAATTTCCATCATTAAATTCTTTTTTTTTATTTAAATACTTCAATCTACACCATTATTTACATAAAATAATATTTTTAACACCAAAATTTCCACAAAAATCATTTTCTTATCCAATCAAACATAGCAAACCACATAAACATTATTTTTACATCCAAATATTATTTTCCACCTTTTTATTTGAAATATTTACCATATTAAATTCTAACATTGCATTAAAATTAACAAAAATCATCATTTGGAAATAATTTCCATAATTATTGCATTTTATCAAATTAAAACCATATAATGCCCATTTTTATTGCAAATCCTCACAAAAAGTTTCCAAAATTTTATTTCTAACATTATTTGTTTATTTACAACAAATGATATTGAATTAAATTATTCTACTTCACTTGTTTAATTAATTAACCACCAAAATCAACTTAATTCCCTTTTATTTTGCCAAAATCCATTGTTTATTTAAAATAAACAATTTTAACAAATTTTATATCTTCAATTTATTTTATTCTTCCGTTATTAAATTACAACCACCGTTATAATTTAATTTCATAGGTAATCGTCGAAACCAGGGATGTTACACTAGGCTTCAGCCCACTCATGAAGCTGGTTTGCAAAATCACACACCTAGTTTAGTCACTAACAACCGACCACTAGATTACCGGATATTTGAGGCACATATTGCAGACGTGTCAAGCGATTAATGGATGAAAGTAAGGATAAAGAGGGATGATGAATAGGAATCCGCTCCATGTTGGACTCCTATCACTGATGACATTATAAATGAGCGATACCCTAAGAAGTTCGCCATGCCGACTATTCCGTCTTATGGCGGAACGAGAAACCCGAAACCCCACTTGTATAAGTACTGTTGGTACATGGACGAAGTGAATGCTTCAAATGCCATTCGATGTAGATGTTTCTTGATTTTTCGAAAGTGAATTGCTTTCATTTGGTTCAACAGGCTTCCAGCAAGATCCATCTCCACCTTCAATCAATTAGCTACAAGATTCCTTGGTCAATTTAAACTTCACACGAAACAACCAAAAGTTGTGATGTTGTAACAACCTGGTATTTTGTGATTATTTTTATTTGTCTATTTTAATTATTTTAATTTGAATTGCTAATTTAAAAGCTTTATTTTATTTATTAAAATGAATAGATTTTGTTATTTTAAAAGTATATTTTGAGTTTTGTGTACATTATAATTTCAAACCTAAATAGTTGTATATTTTCCAAAAATGTGGATTTTGGTCAATCTGGTCAAACTTTGACTTTTAAATTTAAAATTAAATTTTTTAAATTTTTGAATTTTATATTTTATTATTAAAATATATTAAATTTTGATAGCACTGCTTTCGTTTCGTTGAAATCTGATTTATATTGTGAAAGTTATGCTTTTTACAATAACGGGTGCAAATTGATTTATTTAATAAAATTATCCATTTTAATTTATATAAATAATATTTTTAATTGTCAAATGTTCCAATATGGGTTATATGACATGTTAGGTATACATTTTATTTTAAAACATTTTTAAAGTGATGTTATAATTTTTTCAAAATTTATTGCATTTATTTTCTATTTTTAAAGCTTAGTTTCCATTTTTATGCTATTTTCTTCATTTAAATTATATTTAATTAAAATTTATTTATTTATTTTTGTGAATTCATTTTATTTTGTGTTCTTATCTTTATTTATAAATATTTTTCAAGTACATAAAAATTTTCCAAAGTTTATTCCATTTACTTTCAAATTTTCTAGCCTAGTTTACATTTTCTTTGCTATTTTCTTAATTTAATTATATATAATTAATATTTATTTATTTATTTTTGTTTATTTACTAAATTTTCGTGTTTTTATCTGAATTTATATATATATATATATATATATATATATATATATATATATTTCAGTTATTTAAAAATTCCAAAAGAAATATGGTAAATTGAAGAGTTTATGACTTTTGATTTGCTTAAGTCCTTTTGTATTCACACCTTTTCACATTTCAAACAACACCTTTCCATATTTGCTGCCGTAACTTCATTCTTTCAGCCGACTACACCATTCATTTTCACGTGAATTTCTTTTCTTCTCATCTCACAAAAAAAATTCGACCTCCTTCCTTGTGAAATTTTTTGTAAAAGATTTCTTTCTTTGTTTACTTTTTCATTGTTTTATATTGATTTGCACTTGCTTCTTCACCTTCTAGGCTCGGCCTGCCACCTCCTTCAGTTTGGCCACCTCCATCACCATTGGAACCCATCACCACTACCTCCTTCTCACTGAACATCCCAAGCCGAGCCACTCTTGGTGGTAGATCCACATGAAAATACACCAAACTCCACCTAAATGTCCATAGCCTATCACCATGATGCTCCACCACCACAAACTCCTCCTTGGCCGCCACCTACACCACCATCTTCAGCCCCTACCTGACCTGACATCACTAACATGTTATCCCTTGACCCACCGGAACCCAGTCCGTGCCCATATGGTCGTGGCCGTGGCCTTGATTTGCATTGAATCGTAGGTTGTGTTGCTTTGTGTTGCCTCAGCTTGTTGTTTTGTATCACCTACGTTTGCACCATCATCAAACCCACGTAGGCCGACCCATTTAAGCCCAAATCAGATCGAAAATCTTACCATAGCCGTGTGTTTCTGACCCAAGGCTGGAATACAAGTGTTGAAAGCAAGTGCAAAAGATTAGCTTTGTTTTGTGCATTCATTTCTAGCATTGTTTAATCGTATTCGGGTTGAAAACTTATGTAGATTTTTTTGTTTGTTTGAATGTATTCAAGTTGACTAATCTTTGGATCTCCCAATCTAAAATCTTATTTGTACTTTTGTGCCTTCGAAAATCGCAGTTTGTGTGTTTCAGTTGTCGTCTCCAGCTTATACCGGTGAGTTATTCTCACCAGATAGTTTTATACTTATATAACTAGTAAATCGATCATATTTGAATCTGTAAAATGCATCACCATGTTATATCTTCTATGTTATGATCATATGATGTTCATCCATGTTTAAACACCTGTTATAACATCTATTATTGTTATATAATGTTATTCCGTTATTTATATTAGTTTATCACACTGCAAGTTCCCTTTAGATTAGAATCACTATGGGTTGAAATGATACATACCCGAACGGACTTTAGAATAGGGGAAAATCATTATGGGCTGAAATGATAGGCCTGAACGATTTTCAATTATTTCATTTTACTTGGGACTGAGAGTTATAAATGATAAAACTCTGGTTTTCTTTATAAATTACGGGTTGAAATGATATATTACCCGTATCACTTTACCTAGTGTAGAAAATGATATACAGACCCGTGGTCAAAATATATTTTCCTAAAAAATTTAAAATATTTTAGAAATGCAAATATTATAATATTTTGATTAAACTTAATTAAAAATGATATTTGTAAAGAATTTTGATTTTTCTGAGAATTCATAAGTGAAATAAATTAATGATAAACTGGAAATTTGAAATAAAAGTTATTTTGGAAATTTTGATTTAATTATAAATAGAATTTAAATTAATTATGAAAATATGATAAATTTATGATATTTTGAATTAAATGAATTTAGAATGATTTTTATAATATATTAATGGATTTTGAATAAGTTAAATGTGAAATAAATGAATATTGAGTTGAATTTTGAAATATAACTTAAATTGGAAAATTGTGAATTTTGTCTAAAAGTGAATTTTGAAGTTAAGTAAATAAAATGTAAAATAAGTTATATTTCGAAATTTAAACTTAAGTGTTAAGTTAAAAATTTAATTATATGAATTGAAATTGAATGTTGGAATTTAATAAATGAATTATTATTATATT
Organism: Allium cepa; assembly: GCA_030765085.1. Taxonomy (NCBI): domain Eukaryota; kingdom Viridiplantae; phylum Streptophyta; class Magnoliopsida; order Asparagales; family Amaryllidaceae; genus Allium; species Allium cepa. Next base: position 185,281,965 of record CM060940.1, read on the forward strand.
GATTTTTGAATGGAAATTTAACTTTATAAAATCATGAATTTAAGGAAAATTAAAGGATGGTTATGAAAGTGAAAAATATATGATTTTGTAAGTTTGAAATGGTTTAAATAAAAATTTAACGGTTTGTGAAAGTATAGTGAATATTTGGAATTTAATTAACAGCATTTTGAAATGCTATGATTTCTAAAGTGAAAGATATTACAGCATTTGTAAATGCTGTAGTTAATATAAATGAGCTAAAGGGCTAAATTGAATTAATGGCTATTATAGCACTTTGTAAGTGCTATAATTGTTGAATTTAACTAAGGTTTTATTTGAATTAATGTAAACCTATTATAGTACTTTGAATGCTGTCTTTTGTTATATTGAATTGTTTTAAAAGTAACTTTCAGTAGCATTTTTCTAAATGCTGCGAATGTTGAATTTTCATTGTTTTAATAAATTTAAGTGAATAAATGAATTTTGAAAGATTAAAATTTTGAAAATTTAATAATTTAATTATTAAATAATGACTTCATTTTTATGATTTAAAATGAAGTAATTTGTTTTGAAATATAAACTATTTTGAAATGTGTGTTGAAATTGTATTTTAAATAAATGAATGTGGTTTGGAAGATACAATATTTTTATATTTTGAAATGGATTTTTGAATGATGTTGAAGTTTGAAATGATATTTGATTTCGAAGTATAAAATAAAATTTTGAAATTTTAACCACTGGACGTATTTAATTTATAGTTTAACTGATCCTTAAAGGATGAGCGATACCAAGCATCCTTTAAGTTATTGTACATTACTACTACAGTTCACTTGAGTTGTTTCACATTATATAAGTATATATGTCCTGACTCGAGCATTTTTTTTAATCTACGCTAGGATCAGCCTGAGTATATACAGCTTAGCTTTCGATTTCTTTTCTGGAGCTAGGAATCACTGGAGATTCTGCTTGTCTAGTTATCTGTTCCCTTTCAGTTTCAGTTGTTCTATTTCAGCTCTGGTATTTATAAACTGCTATGTATTAGAGATTTCTGTTGTATATGTTTTTCAGAATGATATTATGTATTATATTTTGAGAGTTTGTTATAGTAGCTTCATGAACTACTATGGTATTTTAATTTCCGCTGCGAGTTATTCTGATATTTCTGTGTCTGTGATTCTGTCATTGTATTTCATTTACTCCAAATTTATTTACAATGCAGTATTTTGAGCAATTCAAGTCCGGCATGTGTGGATGCGAATGGCTGAAAATATCGGGTTATTTCAGTTGGTATCAGAGCTTTGGTTTTAGGAAAACCTTAGCCTGCGGAGCAAAAACTCATTAGAGATAGGGTAAAAATACCCTAGAATGAGTGAAATCAATCTCAGAATCCTTTCTTTGTGAGAGAACATATTTTCGATGTATAAAATGATTTCTAAATGATTTTCAAAGATTTTCAAAGATTATTTTGGTATAGAAATTTCTTATTTTGAAATCAAGATTTTATAAACCTCATTCCTTCTGTATCCACCTTGTTAGAAATCTCTTGGTTAGGATTCTTATCGATTAGGATTCCTTAAATTTGAAACACTCCCACTTGTTCTAAAATCCAGTCTTGTCTTCCTTATTTTATCCTTTTGATTTTGGGGCATTCCATAACTCCACCCTGAATGACCTCTATAAAGATCGGTAATTCCACAAATCTTCGAATGATTGGTAAAGGGGTGAAACTCCTTTAAATTAGCATTGATTAACCAAAGATTTCTGTAACCTCGGTTACGATGAAATCTACCTTCTGCTATATCTGGATTCTATCTTTGGCGATCGAATGGTGATTTTCCTTAGATTTTCGAATGGATTATATTCCTGAAGTCACGGTTGACCAGTTAAGGTCACCCGCAATTTATATTAGATTATCCATCTTCTATTTGGTAATAAAATTATCTCATCTTTGCTCGAGCTTATCTTCGAACCAGAATTCTATTTGATTAGAGTTTCTCTAAATTCAAATCTCTGTTGTTTGAAATCTAACCTTGAATCATTCATTGGAAATTTTTGTTTGATTGTATTTTGAATTTGTGCATGCATCGAAATTATTATTTTGATAAGGATGATCCTATCTTGTATATAAAAGTGAAAGTTTTTCAATATGGATTATATATTTTTCTTTCTTTGAATATTTAAAGTTTTGAAAGGATTTAAAATTTTGAAAATTTATAAGAATTTGACTTATATAAAAATGATTTATAACTGAAGGGTTTTGAATTTGAATTTTGAGGAATCGAACTCCGGTGTTTTTAAATCGGTTTTAAGATTTTGAAAAATATATAATTATAATATGATTTAAAGATATTTCTTCGAATAAATTTTTTTCAAATGTATTCAAACTATTCCCAATGATTTTGAAGTGATTTCAAAGAAGTTTCAAGAAAATAAAAGTCTAGAAACCACTTATGCCGTTGGAAAATAATTTCGGTGATGAATGCATGCATCATCGACATTGATTTTCGAGTTTCTGAGTGCGGGAGAGGCCACTGTAATAGCTTTGCTATGTTAGTGATTTTGTGAAACCAATTTTAATTTCAGATTTTGAAGTATGATTTGATTTTCGAAAGATATATGTGTGTATATATATTTGAAATGATTCAAAGTAAGCCGATGTTCGGTCCTCGAGATTTAGATTTGTTTTAGTATAACATTATCTATTGGAAATGGTTTACTGATTTGTTGGTGATTTCCAACTCTTAGATTGAAAATATGATTTCTTCGACTATTTTGAAGGTTCGAGCACTTCTAAATCAAGGTTAACTTTTTAAAGCTTTGTAATTTTAAATAGTATGGGGTATTTGATAAAGAATACAAGCTAGTTTGGTATGATTAAAGTATAAAGTAATATGATTTATATCAGTTCGAAACTGTTTGTTGAGTGAAATAAATAAGACTATTTTGAATTATACTAGTATGAAACATAGATTTAAAATGCTTTGAATAAAATATATATATAGAATAATAATCTTTCCATTGGTAATTAAACTTAGTAACCATTTTAGGTATTTTGATGATTGAAATGATTTGGAAATGATTTAATCTTTCTTTTGATAAAGAATGTGAATTTGAAATGATAATTGATTTTGATAAATGAATATTTGAAGTTTATATTTGTATGAAAGGATTTTTGGTTTACCTGTAATTTGAGTTTATTTAAAAATGATGGATTTATGAAATGAATATTTCAAAACTAAGTAATAATGAAGTAAAATTCGAGATATATGAAATTATAAAATTTAGTTTTGGAATATGGTATATTTAAGCTTTGATTTCAAAGATTGAATAATTTATTTTATGGATCAAATCTTCATTTGAAATTTGATAATATTTGAAATGGTTTTGTTGGAAAAATAAATTGAATTGAAACTGATGGTTTGAATTGAATTAATATTGGAAATTTTAGATTTGGATTCAATTGAATAAGTTTGTGAATGTAAAGAATTAAAGGAATGTTCGATGATTTCAAATGTATGATTTCGAAAGGTTATGATTTTCAAAGCGTAATGATTTCAAGTATTTTGCTTTCGCAAGATTTATAACTTTGAAAGCATTATGATCTTTTGAGAGTGAATATATGTTTGAAATAGAAATGAATTTGTTTGACATAAATTTTGTCGATTTGGAAATTTGGATTATTTTCTAAATCTATTGTTTTAAGAAACCTTGAAGCTGAATATATGTAATTAGGAAGAAATGATTTGGCGAAATCATATATGATTTTGAAACTGAATTGATATTAAAAGGGTTCGAAATTGAGAACCTTGTTTATTTAAATACTTTGATTTGGGAATTATCGAACTTATATAAAATTGATTTGTATAAGTATGAAGTGATCTGAAAACTATTGATTTGTAAAGTTACTCAAATTGTAAATTGAAATCTTATATAATCGAAGTCTATATAAGTGTGATTTGATATACTATTGATTTTGGAAAGTATTCGATTTGAAATGAAATCTTATATATGATAGACTTTATATAAGTATGATATTTGAAAGTGACTTTGAAAGGTACTATATGATACATATTTTCAAAGTAAAGATATGGAAAGTGCCTTCTGCTTGATATCCGCATTGTGGCCACACTGTGGATTCATTCTATCGATATTATTCTCTCTGATTTGGGTTTTCCAGATATGATACTCGAGTGTCCATCGAATTCCATGGCGATCTCCATTGTCTTACGAGCGCGACTGCATAGCGCAACTGCCTAACTGAGATGGCCTAGGGGTACTGTAACGACCCTGACACGACCTTCGAAAATCGGCACCGAATACGACACTCGTATCCAATGCCGCAGATTTAAATGTTGAATCTGGTTCGCCGGAGCTTATAGCACATTAAGTACAACACAGCGGAAGAAAACAATGAAATAATACATTTGATATACAACATTTGATAAAATATTCAAATACAATGATGATACAATGAATATCAATATACATCAGAGACATGATACAAGACAATAGCAGCGGAAAGAAAAGATAACACCAGCAGTGGAACAATATCTCCAATATGGTCTTCAAGAAAGAACTCCAGTATCGGTAATCTCCATCTCCAAGGCACCAATCCAGTAATAGCTCGAACTCCCAATAACGATGCACAAAGATAAGCAAGGTCAGTCATCCAAAGACTGAAGAAGATTCCCAAGGACTGAAAGCTACCAAACCAAAGACTTCGAAAGCTATTGATCTACACCTATTAATAATTATGTGAAAAACCCAATTCTAAACTGACCGTGTGGGAAAATTGTGGGCACCCAGAGTTTAGGAAGGGAACAATAACTCCAGGTCAGTCGTGGGACTGGTATGATGTAACAGACCGCATATTTTACGATTGAATATTTAAATATTTTATTTTAAATATTCATCATTAGTCGGATTAGTATCCGAAAAGCTACTTTTTGAAAACAGTCGAATTAGGACTCGAGACCACCCCCATTGAGTTCAAAATGACGTTTGCGACCTTTTTGAGAATAAACTTTGATATGTTTGGAGTTAGTGGAATTTTTCTACCTTTTCACTTAGGGCTTTGGTTTTTGTTTCAGCTTATTCGACCCAAGCTTCACCCCTCTTCTCTTCATTACTTCATTTCTATTTCCTAATACTCAAGCTTTAGCAACAATGGAGAGAGGAATGGAAAATTAAAACTCCAAGCCCTAGTTTACATTTGCAAATCAAGTTCTAGCTCCAAATTTATAGAAGAAGCTTTGGTAAACCTCCCCTTCTTCGTCTCCAACTCATTCTCTTAACAATTTCAGAAATTCCTAAACCTAATTTAGGAAATGTTTTCCCTTTTAAGCTTAGATTGAATCTCTTTTGGTTGGAATTGAAGAGTGATTGTTCTTGACATTGCTCTATAGCTTCTTCTTCATAGTTTTGAGTTTAAAGGTGAGATTTTTATCTCACATCTGTGTCTATAACTATCTTTGATTATTAGGTATGAATTCCTAACTCTTATTCATGTGCATTTGATTTTGGTATGGATTGATTTGGTATATATTCCAATTTTTGGTATTTTGAAGTCAAACCTTTAAAAATCATAGGTTTGGTGTTTGACCATGCTTTTGGCGATGCATCGAAGGGCCTATGGGGCTAGGAAACTGATTTGTGTAAACTCCTAGTACCCTTGCTCGACCGATTGCAATTCGAAAGGAATTAGCCTTCATTTACATAGGCATGGAAGTGCAGGAAACAGGTTCCAGTCGACTGGAATTTTAGGCCAGTTGACTGACCTACTACCTGAGCATTTCCCAGGCTCTGGTCCAGTCGACTGGCATACTGAGTCTAGTCGACTGACAAGCATCTCGCGTATATTCCAAGACTGAGTTCAGTCGACTGAACTCAGTGAGCCAGTCGACTGACCTACTCTTAAATGCCTATTATGCTTATTTTTGTCTATTTTGTTTATGATTCCAATTTTTATCGATTCGTTTTGATTCCTAGATGATGCTATCAATTATTCGACTTTGATGATTTCTAATATGGGATTTTTGGAAATATCCATTTTGACGGATTTGATATTGATTTCTTTGGAATTAATTCACATCTTCGTATGTGAATTTTAGTGATTGATTGTTTCTACAATCATTTTTATGCTTTGTCACTTTAAAAATATAAAGGTTTCAATACTAGTAGTAAATATCAAAACTCTTTTATCAAAATGATTTCCACTCTATTTTCAACATCAAGCTTATAAAACCGTTTTCTAATCTACTAGTATATACAAACCTTTACCTCACTCGTATGAGAAATTTAATTAAACGGCTTAGTAAAACAATTGGTGTGAAACGCTTGCGTTTACTTCGTCGTTTAATTCTTGGACTTGTTCGATTGAATATCTTATGACAATTTTCGAGTGGAGATCTACAATTTGTTCGTAAACATTTAAGTTAAGCTAGTGGTTATGGGACATGAAGCTAAGCTCATATATTTACTAGCTTAGCGAAATTGACACTTCTTGAAGATCGATGATGATCATTTTGTGATTTAGACTAGCAATGTGCGATGTCTCTATGTCTGCGAGGGAGACTAAACCCCGTTTCTGTGGAGTTTCGACTCAATTTGGTGGGGTAGCAACAGATGGTCTTCGGGCCGTTTTGTGGAGCTTCGGCTCAAAACTAATGGTTAGCAACCTCGGAATAGCGTTCCATTTTGTGATACACGTGTTGGTGAGTTTTCATGCTCCCGTTTTGTGATAGGAATCCTCCTCCCCTTTCCCTTTTTGTGGTTTCTGGATTTCCATTGATGATTTCTAGAATTTATGTTTCACCAATTTTTGTGGTTCACCGATAAGTTATATCAATATTTGTGCATTGGTGAATTTGTGTGTCATTAACTTTTGTGATTAGCATTGATGTAATTGTCAATATTTATGGTTTGGTGAATAAAAATAAAGAGAATGACATTCTTTTTGATCTTTGAGAAGATTCTTGTGATGTTGATTAATCTCTGGTTGATTTTCAATTACATACTTATCATAGTATGGCTTTACGGCCATCTTACGTTTTTGTCATATCTCTTATTCTATATCATTTTATCTGATATTTATAGTTAGACTTATCCATTTATTATTTTCTTATTAAATAATACTCGGGTCAGACCGTGATGTTACAGGTGCTTCTGCTTGACTTCTCATTTGGGATTATTATCCTGACTTTCGGCTAACTACTTAGATTAGTAGTTTTTGGTTGTATACCTTTGAGATATAGACTCATTCTTGTAGTCCTATTCTTTTGTGTAGCACTTGTAACTATTGTTTTGTGATATTGTGGATCTTGTTTGACCACTACTCTGATATACACTTTTATGTGTAGTATTCATATATGTTTCCGCCTTTGTGATATGAATTACCAGTGATTGATTTGTGTTATGTTTATTTCTATATTTGTTTCCAAAGATATTATAGCCACTGTGTAGTAGCTTTGAGTTTGCATTGGTATGTCGGATTCCCTCTTGAAATGCAAGTTATATTTTTATCTGGCATATCGGTACTCGCACAAAGCAATTACGCAGATGGTCACTCCTTAACAGCCTTATTCTCCACGCTAGTTGACGGCATTACCCCGTAGTGTCCTTGGCTAGCGTGGGTATAGAGGTGGAGCGTCACATATGAGCAAACAAAACATTTTTTATCTTTTAAAACAAACAACAAAAGAGTTTAAAATAAATCTGCAATGCTTGTTGGAAAATGAAACTACCATAAGGCCTCTCGCCACACAATGCAAATGCAGAATTGGAGGAGATTTCTCCTTATGATAGTCAAACATGCTTAATACGCTAAAACAATCTGATATTATTTTTTGTGCATAGTGTAGAAAACCTTTCGAAAGTATAATATTAATCCTAGCCAGCATATGCATTACGAATTATGCCTACTATAGCTACATCTAAACAGTGGTGATCACCATAAGTAAATGGCAGGTTCTACAACTAAAACCGTACAAGGCACGTATTGAATATTGGATTTCCAACAAATAGTCAAGCTAAGGTACTTCCTACTACCACATGGGTACGCCACTGGAGGGACGTCCCGAGAGCTTAACCAGCTCTCTGCCAACACAAGGCCGGGTTATCTCTTTAACTAGGTAACTACTACACGAGCATGCCATCCCCTATCGTTTGCGACCTTTATCCGAGGCACCTCTCAACCACAAAGCAATCAAAAAGTAATAGATTTACAGTGACCACATGAGTTAAGTATCTGGGCTCCATACCATGATACCACCCTTTTCCAAAAGGGAATGACACACCCTAAAGGGAGCGACCCTCATAACCTTGCCGCATCTTTCCTGTTTCGACCATTTCCGGGGTGTGAGGTCCTGATGCAGTCTCGTCCACAAAGCTATGCTCTATAAAAAAAGCCATGCTTTGATCAACAAATGATACACAGCAGCACTCAGCATGCCACACTACCAAATTGGGAGTATATCACTAATAACTATCAAATACATAACCTTTGGGCTCGTATGTCTCAGAGAAGGGTGTTAAGCTAAGAGAATAAATTATCCGCCACCAAACAGAAATGTATTTGATAGAGATCAGTTTTATTATCTCAAAGCGTAGTGTCAGACATACAACCATACAAGTCTGTTCCGGGTTCGAACAAAACCAAAGGCACTTCCGAAGAAGCCCTTGCAATCCGGGCATCCACAATTTCGATCGGACTCCCCATCAGATATGGAGAACTATATACCGGAGCAACTCAGTGCAGAGTCAATCGACAGGTTATCCTATCATTCTCGAAGACACTTGGTCTTCACCACCGGTCTTCAAATGCTATCGTCGTATCACAATTCGGAATGAGTTATATGACACAAGGTCTTCTCCCGGCTAAACCGAATAGTGAGCGCAATATTAAAAAAAACATATGGATATGGGATTTCAGTTAAGTCACGACTTTTAAAAACCCAAAATCATTCTTCAAATGGTTTAAACAAATTACCATTTCAAATCTTTAAACAAAAAGATTCATTTCACAAAGTTCACCCAGTTTCACAAAGATTCATTCACAGGTTTTCAAAATAATTTCCATTTCGATTAGGATTAACTCATCCAATCTCTAAATCAAGGATTTAACTTATAGCTTTCAAACCGTTTCCAAAGGTTTATTCATAACTTGGAAGACCATTTTCATTTTAGACTTGAAATCCTTCTAACACAAATTGGAAGTTCATTTCTTATGTGAAATCTTTTATTATTTGAAAAAAAATAGTTTTCATTTTGGAAAAATCTGTTTTCATTTATGCAAGTTAAAGTTTTTCAACTTAAGTTAAATTCAAATTCCTAAAACAACACTTAAAAATGGTTTAAAACCCATATAAAGTTATATAACCTTTTTAAATCATAAATTATCAACATAGAATTCAACTTTGAATTCAAATTTAAATCAAATTTCAAAACTAAATCAAGTTATTCAAAAATAACTTTTATCTTTGAAATTCCTTTTTAAAAGCTTTTCACTTTTAACTCAATTCTATTTCCAAAACCATTTGGATTCAAAATTTAATTTTTTAAAACTATTTCAAAAATTTGTGACTTAACCAATGTCCACATGCAATCCATATTTATGTGTATAAGTGTGGTCTAGGGGTTTTACACAATAGAAGTGAAACATCATCAACAAGTACATATTCAATACAGCAATATATTTGATAAGCGGTATAAACTATAACGCTTATCTTTCATTCACAGATCATAGATATGTATATATGTCACAGATAATAAATTACACTAAACATAGCTCAAATTAAAATAGAGCATCACAATCAGGGATATTAAACAATTCAATCATCCAATAGAATCCAAACATTCATAAGTAATATTAGTTAATTGTCTGATTAATTCAAATCAGATTAATTACTTATGAATTACTAATCCTGGTTAATTAACATTAGTAAATTACAAATAGTTTTGATTAATTACTCTTTAATCATTTATTATATAACCATTTATTAATAATATTAATTAACCCTAAATTATAATTCATCAACCTTTAATTATTAAATGATTAACCTTTAATTATTCACCATTTAATTAATTATCTTCAATTAATTAACCCTTAATTAATTAATTACCATTAAATTAATTATCCTTAATTAATTACGATAAGTAACTATCCCTAATCTTAAATAATGTTAATCACTTGATTAATCCACCTTTGATTACTAATTAATTACTTTTAATTAAGTAATTATCTTTAAGCAATTAATTACCTTTAATTGTTTTCGTTAATTTAATTTTCATTAATTAATTATATTAATTAATAAATCCTTAATTATAAATTAATTAACCTTTAATTAATTTATTTAAAATAATTCTCCTTAAATATTCACAATAATTAGCCTCAAATTAATTATCCATAGTAATTAACTCTAATTTTAATTACACAAAGTAATTATACTTAATTACTTAATCACATTCTTTAATTTATCAAAACTTAATAAATTTTAAAGATAAACCTCTTTTATCTTTGATTAACTACTTAACCACAACATTTAAATCTTACTTTAATGAACCTTTGAAAATCAATTTACTTATTAACATAAATTAACTAAAGAACTAAAGTCAAATAACAATTTAAAAACATCATTATCTTTTAAATTAATTTCTTCATTTAAACTCAATTAACTTAAATAATATTTGCATTAATCCTGATTTCAAACTAAAATAAAACATTTATTATCCTTTAAAATAAATCAAGAAATGTTTAAAGCTTGATTTAATTACATTTTGAAAACCTGTTCTAATTTAAAATCTAAAACTGCTCTTAATAACAAACCGAGACCACCCCGCGTCTTTGTTCGAGTCAAATACCAACTTCCCCGAAGCCTTGCCCGCTTCTGTTTTCTTTTTCTTTTAAACTGTAACGACTTGCTATTTTGGACCATTCAAATCGACAATAATACTATACATGTCCGACTTGAATAATTCAAAATACCGAATTGTTAATTGAAATTTGGCAAAAATATATACAGTAAATAAATCAATCACAGAATCACAGATACAGAGTAATACAATGATATGCAGCGGAATAAACGAATAGTATTTCATGAAGCTACTAGATAAACAAAGCAAGAAATAAAATACATCAGAAAATCCCAGATGCGGTGAAGTCTCCATTACGGGCAGATGACTTCTCTGAACCAATCGACTGGGTGACAGAAAGGATAGATAGCTGGATCTTCAAGCAAAGCTCCAACTTCGAAGGTGAGTCTCAAATGCTGTATCACTCAGTCTGACCCGAGCGTAAAGAAAAACACAAAACACTCGAGTCAGGATTAACATTCTTATATCTATAAATGCAACTCAAGTGAAATATCAACTGAAATATAATTAACTTAGAGGATATTTGGGATACCAATCCTCTAAGGATCCAAGGAACTATCTACAGGGTAGAAATATACACTATAACACCGTGGTCATTTATATTTTATTTATATTTCAAAACTAAAATATCATTTTCATTTCAAATATCTCTATTTTCCAAATTAGTATATATATATATCCAATAATTTATGAAGTAAAGTATTTTTATTTCCTCAAACTACACAAATCGCTTCAAAAATCAACTCGACCTTCCCATTCAAATTTAATTTAATCAAAATTTATCAATTTCCATTCAATTTAGTTTCTGACTAAACTAATTCAAATTTTATCTATTTTAAATACGGATTTGAACCACAAAATAAACCATTTAAATTTCAATATAATTTGAAGTTATTATATTTCGGAGCTTTAAATATTCCACAAATCTATTTCAGAAATACAAATTTAATAAATCCTTAAACATATTTCATACTTATAAAATCAATCTTAATTAAATTATCTTAATATTAAATCTATATATAAAATAACCTTTATGCATAATACTTTAAATCAATATTCATTAAAACCGTATATTTCTTTTCAAGACCATAGAAATTATTTTCAAAACATTCATATAGACCACAACGTCGATGTAAAATTTTCTATTCTATGTACAAGGGATACGGATATTTATCATTTCAATCTGTAAGTTAAATATATATGGGGTGGATATCATTTCAACTCGTAATCCCAAATCCAATTCAAATGAAAATCGCTTGGGTTTATCATTTCAACCCATAACGAAATTCTCCTAGCCTAAAATCCGTTCGGGTATGTTTCATTTCAACCCGTAATGATTTCTATACTAACAGGGAACTTGCAGAGTGATAACACATATGAAAATAATAATAACAATAGGCATATATCCTCAAAAATAAATATAAACAATAGGATATGGTGTCATATCCCATAAGTGAATAGTTACAGATAATAGCATATATAACAATTTAAATAATTACAACATCATATTTCAATTGTCGTTTCAATTTAATCTAATTTAACAAATAAAAGAATGTTAATCGTGAGTGATTGCTCACCTTTCGAGGCTAGAGAATACAGAAGATGACATGAATACGGACACTGATATATACACTGAAATTTGAATTATAAATCCGAACACGAATTTCAAAGCAAAGTAGGATTGGCACGAATTGGACGAACGAGGGTGATAATCAAGAATTTATGAATTGAATCAGAATCAGTCTGATATATACAGCAATTTTTTCTATTTTAATAAAAATAAAAATTGCATCCCTAAGAAAAGTTTAAAGTCGAATCACACACACACACACACAGATATATATATATATATATAATTTACCTTTTTTTTCATTCATAAACCAATAGTTTTAAAATTTGAAATAAAACAAATATGTTAAATAAAATCCTTATAATTTTTCCAAACCATTTTAATTTTTACACATAGATCAAAATTTCTATTTACAAATCTAAGACCCAAACCACCCCATACGACCTATGTATATAATATCATTAAGGTTTATATTTTAAAATAAGATTAATATATAAAACATCAACAAATTGCACTGCTCAAATCTCATTTATAAACTACTATATACATATGGTACAAAATCCACTACACAATACAATTATAAATTTTAAACACTTTACCAATATATATAAACTTATATATAACTACCCATACGTAAACAGTAAAGCCTATACATAGACTTATATAAAATTTTAAACAACGGACGTATGAATTACTAATATAACTTATATTATAACTTATTTTATAAATATATATAATACTGTAACCTATGCAAACCGAAAGTATAAGTTAGAATGTAAACATTATACAATATATATAAATAGCAACTAATATAACTTTAATATAAAAAAATTTGCGAAAGCAACTGGTCTACACTAAAATACATATACACCCTTAACTTTTATGCAAACATGCTTGCCAACTGAAATGAAAACTTAAATATATTAGAAAACTATCTCCATACATAAGTATATGCAAAGTATATAGATATATATATATAAGGCTATAAAGATATATCTATAATTATTGTAACTTTATATAAATATATGTCATATACGAAGTTAGGAGAATAAACAACTTCAAAAATCCTATACAACTTCCATAATAATAAGATGTAAATTGACCTTCAATAAAAGTTATAAACCTGTTTATTCTAAAACTATATATATATATATAATAACGGATTTACAAAACTTATAAAATAAATCATACAATATGGTTTGTAAAATATACATATATGGACTCGGTGTTAAAACAAAAATGAATATAAATCTTCTTGCCAAATATGCAGACTCCATTTGCAGATCCAACACAACTCACACATATTAAATATGCATAAACTTCTAGAAACAAAACAAACTTTTCAAAAAAAGGAAACCACGTTTGGTGTATATATGTATTCAAATCCAACAACTTTATATAAACCACTATATGTATGCATCTTATATTTTTATACCACTATCAATATATCATAACTATACTCCATATAAACAATTATGCATACCAACTTTGAATGCTAGAATATGCATCAATAGCACGTACAGGGGACGTGTATTGGTAAAGTCATCCATATCATAGCTAAATATAAAACTATAATATATATATATATATATATATATATATATATAAAAAAATCACCCTTGCAAATATAAACTTAACTTACCTATGCCTGGTTATGCGAACAGTAGAGGAAACAGGGGAGGGTCGCTGCGTCTTCGATGGATATTGTGCAAGGGGAAGAGCGGGTTCGGTGGAGGAGCGGAGTTTGGAAAAGGTGAAGGAGAGGCCGAAATTTGTAGTGCCAGGCAAGTTTATATAGAAGAAGAAGAAACAATAGAGAGGAATTAAATGGAAACGACTAAATAAAAGTAACCAAAGAAATAGCACAATCACGTGCTATGATTCAGTGGAGGATTTAAGGCAAAATATTCACGTTGATTCAGGAAAATAATCAAAGCAAATAAATGGTAGCACGTTTCAAATTTGAACGGAAGGAAAGAGAAAAGTCATAATTTCGAAAAAATATCAAAGTAACAGCTACACATTTATTCAAGAGCTATTAAAGCAATTTTTAATTTGTGAAGGCAATGTTACTCTGCGGTCTATTTTTAAAATAAGAATGCTGAACGAAAATCAACCGTCAAATATAGTGCGGTGTAAATGGCAAGAGTCACGCTGATTACTGAATAAAATAAAACGAATAACCAATTATTATATTTTTTTAGACAGTGGAAAAATGATGAAATAAAAGTTCAGTGAAAGTAGGAATGAATATATTAGAAAAGTAATGATTCTAGTAACAACGGTCATCTTAGATTAAGTTGAAAAATTTATAATAATTTATTACCGTGGCTATGGTTCAAATTTTTTTGAAAGCAAGGAAACCAAAAGGTCACAATTAAATGTAAGCTTTAAATTTTTAATAAATACATAACGTATCTAAGTTTATACGCTTATAACTTTCTAGTTGTAGTGTATGAACGGTCATAATGAAAGAAGTGGAAACAGAGAGCGTAGGAATGGAAAGGTTATAAAAATAAAATTTCACCCTTAAATTCCGGAGATAAATAAGGTAACGTACCTCTTTAATGAAATGTACAACAACGGTCACAAGTTAAAATTTAGATGAAAGTTTAAAGAAATGAGGGGAAGATGGTTTTTTTAAATTAATCACTTCCCAGAATTAATATGTCAATGAAAAAAAGAAAGGAGATGAATCAGGGAAACGTATTATAACTTATATATAACTATTAAACAGATAGATGGAAGAAAAGGTGAGCAGGTGAGCAAAAGTGGAAACTAATTTATGAGCGAAATGGAATATAAGCTGTTGCCTGGGAAGAAAAAGGAAAAGTTTAAAAATTAAAGGCAATGGACTGCTGAAATTAAATGAGTATAAAACGTGTAAAAGTTTTATACTGAAACGGCTATAAATTTCAATTATTATTATAAAACGGGGAATAACGAAAGGCAAGGACGATGATTTCAAAGTTTATTAATGGCTAGGAATGGGAAAGTCTATCTGTGAATTGAAAAAATTATTAAGCAATTGAAATTGGTAGAAAAAGTAACAGCTACACACTGTTTTGGAAACAATCAAAGCAATTAATAGCTTGATTGGACAGCAAGAATAAATATGGAAGGACACGTTATAAAGGCAAAATGAACCGTTTGAAAATAAATAAAAGAAATGATAGCAAATAAAACAGTTGTGCCTTGAATTTTCCAAAATAAATTATTTTATGAACATCAATTATTACTGATTTAAATTGAACAGAATCACACCCAAAAATATACTTTCTTAATTTTTGATGAAAATTTATCATTTGCCACATTTAACTATACGTAATCCAAATGTAAGATTTTATTTCAAAGTATTATTATTTAAAATTTCTCAAAAATCAAATTAAATATGCTAAATAAAACCATTAAAAATAACAAATTTTTACGGGTCGTTACACTCTCCCCCACTCAAAACTTTTCATCCCGAAAAGGAAGAAGGTAGGAGAATAGAAATAACCAGAAAGATAAATAGATTGAAAGACAAGGATAAACGATTAATTTAAGACCATATAAATTTTACTTGAAATATTCATTTGAAATTAAATTTTCTTTAATACTTAAAAAAAATTTCAAACCCATTTGTAAATTTTTTTGCTTCCTATATAAATACCATTTATAAGTTTTAAATAACACTTTTTTAAATATATATGAAAATTATTTAGAAACAGTTATTCACATCCTTGGTTATATTTTCAAGGAAGTTATTTAGCAACATTAAATCCATTGTTTATAAATTTACTAGTTTATCTTAAGATACTTTCAACATTATAGATAAATTAATACTCATTTCTTAAATATGTTATATTAAATTAATAACTTCTGCAATATTAATGACACTAATGATTTACTATTAAACCATGTATATATAAATAAATAATATTTTAAAGATTATATTTAAAAAGGAAAGGAGGGTATATTCGGAAAAACGGAATATAGGTGAATAAATAAAGCTGAGCAGATAAGGTAGGTTCAGAGGGATAGTATCGGGCCCGAACAATTAAATCAAACCATAAAATTTTAATCTCAAATATTAATACAAAATTTCTTTGTTGGAAATACGTTTATAATAAAATACTTTTATATCGAAACGAATTTTTCCTTTCAAAAATACTTTTATAACTTGATGTTTCAACAAGTTTATCCTCGTTCTTGCAGACTCTGGCCATGCGTTGATCAGGCGCAAAGATAGAATTCTTCAAGTACTTAATAGACCTGTTTCAACACCCAGTGAAAAAACTTGAAAAAACTTAAAAAACAGATATGGAAAGTAAAATCCAAACAAAGCTAACAAACCAAACCTTTGTCCAACCATGGTTCGCAGATGCATAATGGTTACTCCTGGATCGCCCGTGAAACAATCCATATCCGTAAGCTTTCTCAGCCCTGCGAGTTATGCCATGATGGCTAGTAGGGTGCAGGATGCACAATGGTTACGCCTGGGTCCCCCAGGAAATAATCCATACCTCTAGGCCGTCTCAGCCAGGCAGTTTCGCTACTAATGCGACCTACACAGATTGTAGGATACACAATGGTTACGCCTGGGTCCCTCAGGAAACAATCCGTACCCGTAGGCCAGACTCAGCCATGCAGTTGCGCTATGCAGTCGCGAGAGAAAAAAACCATGGGTTACGCCACGGTGGGAACACTCGAGTATCACATCCGGAAAACCAAAAATCAAAGAGAATAATATCGATAGAATGAATCCACAATGTGGCCACAAAGCGGATATCAAGCAGAAGGCACTTTCCATATCTTTACTTCGAAAATATATATCATATAATACCTTTTCAAATCACTTTAAAATATCATACTTATATAAAGTCCATTATATATAGGATTTCATTCTCAAATCGAATACTTTCCAAATCAATAGTATATGAAATCACACTTATATAGACTTCGATTATATAAAATTCGCTTTCCAAATTGAGTACCTTTCAAATCAATAGATTTCAAACCAGCTTTATACTTATACAAATCCATTTTATATAAGTTCGACCACTCCCAAATCAAGTACTTAATAATATAAGGTTCTCAATTTCAAATTATTTCAATATCAATTCAGTTTCAAAATCATATATGATTTCACCAACTTTTCTTCCAAATTAAATATCTCAATTTCAAAGTTCCCACAATAATAGGTTTAGAAAAATAATCCCAGTTTCCAAATTAACATAATTCAAGTCAACAAATTCATTTCCAAAATCACCATTTAAGTACTGATTTTAATTCCAATCTAATTTCAAAACCAAATATTTTTCTCAAAATCAATTATACTCAAAATTGTTTCCAAATTTATAATTATCCCATTAAAACCTTTAAACTATTTATTTCTATTTGAAATATCCAATTTACCTTTCTGAAAACCATTATTTAAAACTTAAAAAAAAAATTCAAAACATTTCAAAACTAAATTCCATATTAGTATAATTCGAAATAGTCATATCCATTAACTTAACAAAAGTTTTTAAACTTAAACATACAAAACTAAACTTATATGCTTTATCAAATATTTTATCCTCTTTGAAATTTCTTAGATTTGAAAATTTAACCTTGATTTGGAAGTGTTCGAAAATTCAAAATAGTTAGGGATATCAAATTTCCAATTCAAGAGTTGAAAATCAACAATAATCAATAAATCAATTTCAATGGATAGGATTATACCAAATCAAATCATAAACTCGAGGATTGAATACCGGTCTAACCTTAAATTGTTTCAAATATATACATATATCTTTCGAAAATATCAAATTACTTCAAAATTTGAAATCAAAAACGGTTTTACAAAATCACTCACATAGCGAAGCTATTAAAGTGGCCTCTCCCCCACTTTGAAACTCGAAAATCAATGTCGATGATGCGTGCACTCATCACCGAAATTATTTTCCAGCGACATAAGTGAGTTCTGGACTTCTATTTTCTTGAAAACTTCTTTGAAATTTCTTCAAAATTATTGGAATTCATTTGAACTCATTTGAAACATTTCTTATTCGGAAAATACTTTTAAATCGTATTATTTTTTGTATTTTCCAAAATCTTAAAACCAATTTCAAAATACCGGAATTCAATTCTCGAATTTCAAAATTTACCCTTCAGTTATAAATCATTTTTGTATAAATCAATTTCTTATAAATTTCCAAAATTTCAAATCCTTTCAAAAAATTTATATATAGAATAACATTTCGCTTTTATATGTAGAATAAAATCATAGTTATCAAAATAATAATTTCGATATATAAATTAATTCCAACCATAATCCGATTTTCAAAGGACGATTGAGGAATGGATTTCAAAGCAACGATAGAGATTTAAATTAGAGGAACTCCAATCAATAGAATCCTGATTCGAAGATAGACTCGATCGAAGATGAGATAATTAAATTACAAAATATAAGATGGATATACTTTTATAAATCGTGGCGACCTTAATCGGGTCAACCGTGACATCAGGAATATAATCAAAGCGGAATTCCAAAACAAATCAAGATTCGATCGCCAGAGATAGAATTCTCCATATCAAGATATAGCAGCATCGTAAACCGAGGAAAAAGAAATCTTCAGTGAATCAATGCCAATAGTAAAGGAGTTTTCACCCTCTTTACAAAACATTCAGTGGAATTATGGGATACTCCGGAATCAAACGAATATAAATAGAAAGAGACAAGGATGAATTTCAGAACCGAGGGACATTCCAAAATTCAAAGGAAATCGAGTCAAAAAGGAAGAGATTCAACTTGAACGAAAGAAATTTTGTAAATAAATTTACCATATATGCTAAGTTTTGCCTAGAGCCATAGCTCTGATACCAACTGTAACGACTCGATATTTTGGACCAATCAAATCGACAATAATACTATACATGTCCGACTTGAATAATTCAAAATACCGAATTGTTAATTGAAATTTGGCAAAAACATATACAGTAAATAAATCAATCGCAGAATCACAGATACAGAGTAGTACAATAATACGGAGCGGAATAAGTGAATAGTACTTCATGAAGCCACTCTATATAAACAAAGTTAGAAATAAAATACATCA
Source organism: Allium cepa (assembly GCA_030765085.1). Taxonomy (NCBI): domain Eukaryota; kingdom Viridiplantae; phylum Streptophyta; class Magnoliopsida; order Asparagales; family Amaryllidaceae; genus Allium; species Allium cepa. Next base: position 185,301,465 of record CM060940.1, read on the forward strand.
GCAAATCCCAAATGCAGTGAAGTCTCCAGTACGGGCAGATGACTTCTCTGAACCAATCAAGTTGATGACTGAAAGGATAGATAGCTGGATCTTCAAGCAAAGCTCCAACTTCGAAGGTGAGTCTCAAATGTTGTATCACTCAGTCTGACCCGAGCGTAAAGCAAAACACAAAACACTCAAGTCAGGATTAACATTCTTATATCTATAAATCCAACTCAAGTGAAATATCAACTGAAATATAATTAACTTAGATGTAACATCCCGGAAATTAGTGCGTTTAAATTTGTGATTTATTTGAACTTTTAAATTCAAATTGTGAAATTTCAAGACAAATTAAATATCATTAATATGATATAAAGGAAAGACATATGGAATTAAATAAATAAACAATAATAATGATAAATAAATAAAAATATATATAATAGACAGGGAATTGTTTAAACAATAAAATATATGTGACAAATTAAAACTTATAGTTAAACTTCAAATAGAAAAAAAAATTTCAAGAGTATGCTTGTGATAAAAAAACTATATAGTTAAAATCTTATGATTTATAACATGACCTATGTAAGATATAACTTGCATATAAATTGTAAACCAAGAAACAATAAAATGAAGAGAAGTATTTTTAAACAAAACAATTGTACATACAAAGCTTATGCAAGAAGATTTAACAAAGATAAATATCTTCAAGAACAAACAAAAATTGTACTTATAAAGAAAAAAAAATCAACAGCATATATATGTAAACTAAAATGGGAACAAAGGCATTAAATGCCATCTATTCAAACACAAATGAAAATCTTACTTAGCACAAACAAAATCATATCAGCCGAAGAAAAAAAAAAATTGATTTGTCAAAGCAAGAAAACAAAATAAAGGAAAAATATGAATCAAGGGAAGTAAGCTGTCCTAGAAGATACCTACCCTTGTACAAACTATCTACTTTATATATGCAGTGCAACTTAGTTCAACCTTTCATATAAACACATCCATACTACCTCCATTTCATTCAAAACTTTTTACTAAAGAAAGGGAGAAAAACAAAACAGGAAAGAAAGATTCAAGCTGCAGTTTCCAAAACAAGTAAAAGCAACCTCTGTTTTAAATTTAAAGCAACTCTGTTCTTTCCTATCAGGTGAGTAAACTTATTTGTTTATTTGAAATCTAAGTATTTAGTTCATAGATCATGTGTTTTTTTTAGTTGTATATTGGAAAGGAAATGTTGTTGTATTGTTTCTGTATTACTGAAAGTATTATACAGTTTATCTTAAAAAGAAAATTTGTTCAGAACAAAAGTAACTAGAAGAAAATTCAAATAAACTCACACAATCTTTTCCTAGCTTATTTTAAAAAAAAATAAGTTTTTGAAACTTGCATCACAGTTTAAAATTTTGTTTTGAGCTTGAAATGAAAATTTTGTTTCTGTAACCAAAGTTTTACAGTAAAAACAAGATTTTATGATTTATTCAAGTATTTCAAACCATTGATTTGATTATATAACTCAGATCTACATACAAAAATAGGATTTTAAAAACCAAGATGGTGATTTTTCATTAAGTTTTTGTTGAGATTTTTTAGATGATCAGAAAATCGAATTTTTGTAAAATTCCGACAACCAAGACGATCGTAAGCCTCGTGATCGTCGTCGTATCTAGCTGGAGGGCTTGGCATCACAAGAAAAATGCAAGTTGGATTTTTAAAAATCAAAATTTCGTATTCGAGAGCGATTTAGGGTTCACGTTCGAAATGCGATGCCGCGCCGTCTACAGGTGACCGGACTTCATGCCTCCGGTACCCATCGTTGCGTTACACGCTGAGGAAGCTTGGGTCAAGTGTTCGTGGTCTCTGATGACCAGAGGAGGTGGCGCGGCCTCGTTTCCTGGTGATGAGCTTTTGGGTTTGTTTGGTCGAGACTTCTCGATTTTGCTTTTGAGTTTAATTCGAGACTTTGGGTGTTGGTACTGTTTTGGGATGTGGAGAGCGACTCGTAGATGGCCGCAGCACCGTCCCACGTTGGTGAAGTTGGCCGTGCACGTGTACTTGCAGTGGTCGTGTGTCAGTGGTGAAATCTGGGAGAGGAGAGCAGAGTGACTCGAAGTCACTCTCGGGGAAGTGGGGTAGAAACTCGAAGAAGGACTTGAGTTTGTCCAGGGTTGTAGCGTGGTTGATTTGGGAACTTAAGAAAATTTTGTAAAAATTAGCACTCGGGTAAGTTTTAGCTAAAACCCGAAGCAGAGGCCCATTTCCCTCGGGGATGACTCGAAGAACCCCTCGGGTTGGACCTGAAGATAACAGATCGCAGTTTTGCAATATAGTTTTAAATGATTTTCTAATTTTTCTTCATAAATGATGATAGTAGGTTAAGATAATGTAAAGTGTTTTTTTTCTACTTAACAAAATATTTAAGAAGTATATTCAAATTTGTTAACTTAAAACAAATATATTATGATGGTTAAATAATGATTAAATAATTAATGATTAAAATTACTTTGAAATTAAAGGTTGATTAATTTAAAGAATAATTAGCAAATAAAAGTAATTAAGATTTGGTTAATTAACCATTAAGAATTAATAAATTAAGATAGTTAATTAAAGATTAAATGATTGATAAAGCCATTTTAAAATTTAATAAATTTATAATTAAGTGAAATTTTAAACATTGATTTAAAATAATCAATAAAGATAATTATTTGGTTAATTTATTAAATTACATTCACTTTGATTTGTAAATAACTAATCATTGCTATGCACTATATTGATTTCTATTGTGATTGTGATACTGTGTGATGCACTATGACTGTGATTTGCTCCGTATTGGTGTGAAAACCCTTTTGCCGTAAACGGCATTTAAACTTCGATGCGACAGGGAGTCGGATTTCAGTTTGTTATCCGAAACCCACATCGAACCCTGAATGTGAACATTTGTGATTGATATATCCACGTGTTTTAAAAAATTGAGCGCTCACTATCCGGTTTAGCCGGGAGAGGACCTTTGTGTCATATAACCCATTCCGAATAATGATACGTCGAAATGGATAGCGTTTGAAGACCGGTGGTGAAGACCGGGTGTCTTCGAAAACGATAGGATAACCTATCGATTGTCTCTACACTGAGTTGCTCCGGTATAGAGATTTCCTAAGTGATGGGAAGTCCGATCGAGATTGTGGATACCCGGATTTGCAAGGGCTTCTTCCTTTATTGGACGAAGTGCCTTCGGTTCTGTTCGAACCCGGAACAGACTTGTATGGTCGTGTGTCTGACACTACACTTTGAGATATAATGCCGATTTCATACAAATACATATCTGTTGGTGGCGGAGAATTTGTTCTCTTAGCTTAACACCCTTCTCTGAGACGTACGAGCTCAGAGGTTATGTAATTGAAGGTTATCAGCGATATATTCCCAAATTGGTAGTGTGGCATGCTAGGTGCTGCTGTGTGTTGATGATCATTAGTTGATCATTTGTGATCAAAGCAAAGCTTCCGTGTAAAGCATAGCTTTGTGGACGAGACCTCATCGGACCTCACAACCAGAAAATGGTCGAAACAGGAAAGATGCGGCAAGATTATAAGGGTCGCGCCCTTTAGGGTGTGTCATTTCCTTTTGGAAAAAGGTAATGTCATGGTATGAAGCCCAGATATTTACCTGTGTGGTAGCTCCAATCTCATTTACTATGTGGTTGTTGCTTTGTGACAGAGGGCCCTCGGATAAAGGTCCCAAAGGACCGGGAAGTGGCATACTCGAGTAGTAGTTACCTAGTTACAGAGGTAACCCAGCCTTGTGTTGGTAGAGAGCCGGGAAGGTTCTCGGGAAGTCCCACCAGAGGCGTACCCATGTGGCAGTAGGAATTTCCTTAGCCTGACCATTTGTTGGAAAATCCAAAGAAACAATACGAACCATTTACGATTGCAATTTGTATAACTTGCCACCTCAGGTGACAGCTATAGTAGGCATAATATAATGGTACCTATACTGGCTAAGATTAATATTCTATTTTCGAAATGCTTTCTACACTATGCACTAATAATAATATCAAGAAAATTTCTCGTATTAAGAATATTTGACTATCATAAGAAGAAATCTCCTCCAAGTGTGCGTTTGCATTGTGTGTGTGGCGGGAGGTCTTATGGTAGTTTCATTTTTATTTCGAAAGCATAACGAATTTTCTTTACAAGTCTAGTTTATTTAGAAGCAACTATTTTTGTTTATTCATACCAGTCCCATGACTAACCCGGAGTTTATTGTTTCTTTTCTAAACTCTGGGTGTCCAAAATTTCTACACGGGCAGCCTAGTAGCAGGTTTCCATATTGTGGGAGTTAGCAGTATTTTAGAGCTTTTACTTTGGAGATATTCTAGAAGCTTTTTGGATCTCAGGTTGTTAGTGTTTCTTGGAAGGTTGTTATCATTTCATTCCTATGAAGACTTTTGGATATATGATCATCGATGTATTATTATGGTGTATGTATTAAATAATCTGATGTATTGTTGGATATTATGATATTGTACCTGTGATGTATGCATGATATTCATTTTGTTCCGCTATTTTATATTCATCTGATGTTGTTATAAGCTCCGGCGATACGAATTTGATGTCGTTTATTAGATATCAAGCCCGGGTCGTCACAAGTGGTATCAGAGCCGAAGGTTGAGTAAGAACTTTAGCTACGGAGTATAACACATCAGATGGATCATTAGAGATGGGGTGGAGTATACCCTAGAATGAGTATAACCAAGACTGAAACTCTAAATTGGTTAGTCTATTTCTTTTTACTGCTGAAATTCCTTAAGATATTTCGTCCATTCATCTAAATCAATTTTCTTACTAATTTCAGATAGTAAGAATGAGCGGGCGCAGAGGAAGAGTTAGGGGTCAAGGAAGTGCCACAGCACCAAATCAAGTTCCCCCAACAGTGGTAATAGCAGTACCTATCCAGCATCAGCCGGACTTGGCTGATTTATATAAGAAATTCGCAAAGCTTGGTGGTAAACCATTCAACGGCAAGGAGTCAATTATTGAGGCTGAAGCATGGACCAGATCATGTGAGAAAATCTTCAGAGGGCTGAAATTGCAAGACGATCAGAAGCGACTCATAGCTTCTTGGCAACGTCAAGATGAAGCCTCAGCTTGGTGGGAGACAATCACGATAGATAAGCCAGAAGATGGGTTTTCTTGGGAGAAATTCAAAGAAGTGTTTGAGAAGCGATATTTGCCATCAGCTGGAATTTCTCGGATGTAACAGGAATTTATCGACCTGAAGCAGTATCTGAATAAATTTAATGAGTTATCTCGTTTTGGTCCCAAATTGGTGAATACGCCTTTAAAGAAGAATGAACGATTCATTCGCAGGACGAATAAGAAATTCCACGAAAGAATGATGGCCCACGTTAAGGAGTCTTTTTCAGATTTAGTTCATATGGGGTACCGATATGCCACACTTGATATGCAAGAAGCCCCGGCAGAAAAGGAAATTCCGGCAATCCAAATTGGAAGAAACGGAAATTTGGAGCCAAGAAACCATGGCAAAGTAAGGAGAAAAAGAAGAGCATTCAGGGTAGTACTGCTGAGAATGTCACTTGTTATAATTGTTTAGAAAAAGGCCGCTACGCAAACAGCTGCAAGAAGCCAAAGGGAGACCAATCTGCTCAAGCAAAGCCTAGGAAGTGCTATTACTGTTAGAAAGTGGAGCATGAAGTTAAGGACTGTCCAACCATGAAGCAAGCTCAAACAGCAAAAGTGTACGCAGTCAAAGACCAACCTGCATCTTCCAAGGCAGAGAAAGGAAAAGGAGTTCTGGAAGGTAATCTTACCATTTATGATAGTATTGTTAGAGTTCTATTTGACATGGGTGTTGCACATAGTTTTATCTCTCAGCAAGCCATTAATGAATTAAATCTTGAACCCGATTTTGTTGATGAGCCTATATGCGTAAAGAATCCAGTTGGAGGTCCCGCGAACCTTTGTCTTCGATGTAGAGATGTTCCTATCTCATACTCTTGTTATCAATTCCCTACTGGTCTCTTTGTTCTTGATTTTAACGAGTTTGAAGTCCTACTCGGGATGGATTGGCTAGCGAAATACGAAGCCAAATTAGATTGCAACAATCGATTGATTTCTATTAAAACCGAATTTGGAGATTTCATCGAAATTTCTTATAAGGACCATAGTCCTAAAAGAGAAGGGTTGATGTATAATTTGGGTTATCCCGAACACAGTTTGGAGTCCATTCCAATTGTTAGAGATTTTCCGGATGTGTTCGGAGTAGTGAAATCTCTACCTCCACATCGAGAAATAGAATTCAGAATCGACCTTGTACCTAATGCTCGTCTTGAAGTTCACGCAAGTCGCAGGATGGCGCCCAGGGAAAAGGTTGAATTAGTCGAGCAGACCAGGGATCTACAAGCAAAAGGATTGATTCGACCCAGTTTTTCTGAATGGGGTTCAGCCGTTGTGTTCGTCGCTAAATCGGATGGATCTTTGAGGTTGTGTGTAGATTACCGCGATCTCAATAAGCAGACTCTCAAGAATAAATTTCCACTACCTAGAATTGATGATCTATTTGATCAATTATGCGACGCTCGTTTCTTTTCGAAGATGGATCTAGCCCAGGGAGTCCATCAACTATGCATCATCGAAGATTGTGTACATTTAACTGCTTTCAGGGGTCCCAATATGTTCTACGAATGGTTAGTCACGCCTTTTGGGCTAACCAATGCTCCAGCATACTTCGTAGATCTTATGACTCGGGTGTTTCGGGAAGTTTTGAATAAATTTGTGCTCGTATTTATTGATGATATCTTGATTTATTCCAAGACAGAAGGAGAACATGTCGAACACCTTACAATTGTTTTGGAAATATTGCGGAGAAATATTCTATATGCAAAATTTTCCAAATGCCACTTCTGGGTCAGAGAAGTCAAATTTCTCGGCCATATTGTTAATGAAGAAGGGATTTCGGTTGATCCTAGCATGATTTCTGCCATTCTTGATTGGAGAAAACCCACTATACCAAAGGAAGTTCGAAGCTCTTTCGGTTTAGCAGGTTATTACCGGAAGTTTGTTCAAGACTTTTCGAAGATAGCTAGTCCTTTGACGAAGCTAACAATGAAAGATATAAAATTCAATTGGACTCCGAAATGTGATGAAGCTTTTCAGGAGTTGAAAAAGAGATTGACTACTGCTCCTGTTCTCACTATTATCAACGGGAACCAAGGTTTATCTGTTTATACCGATGCTTGCGGTGATGGTTTGGGTGCAATATTAATGCAGAATGGGAAGGTGATTGCCTACGCGAGTAGACAATTACGTCCTCATGAAAGAAATTACCCCACCCATGATTTGGAACTCTTAGCTGTTATCTTCGCTTTGAAGATATGGCTACATTATCTTCTGGGTAAGAAATCTTCTCAGCTTTCTTAATAATTTATGAAATTAACTTAACTTAAACAATATACTTAATGAACTCTCTTTTTCTAGGTGAAAAATTCGAATTATTCACCGACCATAAATCCTTGAAATATCTCTTTACCCAGAAGGATCTGAATCTGCGACAACAACGTTGGTTGGAATTTCGGGCATCTTATGACCTGGATATTCTATATACGCCGGGAAAGGCTAATGTAGTTGCAGACGCTTTGAGTAGGAAGCACGCTATTCTTGCTCATCTGGTTATCACTCCTACTCTTCTTGAAAGGATTTCCAGCCAACAGAAAGAAGATGAGTTTCTTCATCAAATTTATGAGAAAATGCGTCGTGGAGAAAATACTAGTTTTGAGATAGACAACAATAATGTTTTAAGATTGAAAGGAAGAATTTTTGTCCCTGACATTCCAGAGCTGAAACGTGAAGTTTTAGATGAATTCCACAAGTTCAAACATTGCATCCATCCAGGAGTCAATAAAATATATCGAGATATCAAAAGAACTTTCTGGTGGAAGACGATGAAGAGAGATATCTCTATTTATGTGAGTCGCTGTGCTACTTGTCAGCAAATCAAAAGCGATCAAAAGAAAGTGCCCGGTTTACTTCAGCCTTTGGAAGTACCGAAATGGAAATGGGATCAGGTATCGATGGATTTCATCGACGATTACCACGAACCAGGAGGGGAAATGAAGAAATTTGGGTTATAGTGGACCGTCTAACCAAAACTGCTCACTTTATTCCAGTGAAATCCACTCGAACTGCAGCAAGCTTAGCAGCTATATATATAAAGCAAAATTGTTCGTCTACATGGTATTCCCAGCAGTATAGTGAGTGATCGTGATCCGATCTTCACTAGTAGATTTTGGGAGGCATTCCAAGCCGCTTTGGGAACAAAATTGAATCTCATCACTACTTATCACCCACAATCTGATGGACAGACAGAAAGGGTTAATCAAATTTTAGAAGACCGATTGCGCGCTTGCATTCTTGACCTTGGTGGTTCTTGGGAGGACTATTTGCATCTGGTCGAATTCTCCTATAACAACAGCTATCAGGCTAGTATCGAGATGGCTCCCTTCGAAGCTTTATATGGTCGTCCGTGTCGATCACTTGCATGTTGGATCGAATCAGGTGATAGACTCGTTCTTGGACCGGACATAATTAAAGAAGCCACGGAGAAGGTAGATTTTATACGGAAGAAGTTATTAACTGCTCAGAGCCGTCAGAAAAGCTATTATGACTGCCGAAGAAGAGATTTAGAATTTCAAGTTGGAGATTCTGTATTTGTGAAAGTGTCTCCGATGCGGGGTGTATTGAGATTCGAGAAAACTGGAAAGCTAGCACCGCGTTATATTGGTCCTTTTCCTATTCTGGAAAGGATCGATCCTCTAGCATATCGAGTACAGTTACCCAGCTGGTTGTCTGGTGTGCATGATGTGTTTCACATTTCTAATCTTCGGAAGTATGTGCACGATCCAGATGATATTACTGAAGAAGCTGCTCAGCAGGACCTTGAGATCACTCCCAACTTGGCTATAAGAAGGGAACCGATAAAAATTGTAGATCGTGATGAGAAGCGATTGCGAAACAAAGTTGTGAAATTGGTCAAATTTCAGTGGAGTGGTGATCCAAAGGACTGTACTTGAGAAACTGAAGATAATATGAAGAAATCATATCCCAACTGCAGAATAGACATCTCGGCTTAAACTGTAAGTCATTTCTTTATTTTTCCGAATTCGTATATTCTTTGTTTACTTTTCTCTCTCTTCCAATTTCGAGGACGAAATTTTCTTAAGAAGGGGATAATGTAACATCCCGGAAATTTGTGTGTTTAAATTTGTGATTTATTTTAACTTTTAAATTCAAATTGTGAAATTTCAAGACAAATTAAATATCATTAATATGAGATAAAGGAAAGATATATGGAATTAAATAAATAAACAATAATAATAATGATAAATAAATAAAAATATATATAATAAACAGGGAATTGTTTAAACAATAAAATATATGTGACAAATTAAAACTTATATTTAAACTTCAAATAGAAAAAAATATTCAACAGTATGCTTATGATAAAAAAAACTATATAGTTAAAATCTTATGATTTATAACATGACATATGTAAGATATAACTTGCATATAAATTGTAAACCAAGAAACAATAAAATGAAGAGAAGTATTTTTAAACAAAACAATTGTACATACAAAGCTTATGCAAGAAGATTTAACAAAGATAAATATCTTCAAGAACAAACAAAAATTGTACTTATAAAGGAGAAAAAAAATCAACAGCATATATATGTAAACTAAAATGGGAACAAAGGCATTAAATGCCATCTATTCAAACACAAATGAAAATCTTACTTAGCACAAACAAAATCTTATCAGCCGGAAAAAAAAAATTGATTTGTCAAAGCAAGAAAACAAAATAAAGGAAAAATCTGAATCAAGGGAAGTAAGCTGTCCTAGAAGATACCTACCCTTATACAAACTATCTACTTTATATATGCAGTGCAACTTAGTTCAACCTTTCATATAAACACATCCATACTACCTCCATTTCGTTCAAAACTTTTTACTGAAGAAAGGGAGAAAAACAAAAAAAGGAAAGAAAGATTCAAACTGCAGTTTCCAAAACAAGTAAAAGCAACCTCTGTTTTAAATTTAAAGCAACTCTGTTCTTTCCTATCAGGTGAGTAAACTAATTTGTTTTTTTGAAATCTAAGTATTTAGTTCATAGATCATGTGTTTTTTTTAGTTGTATATTGGAAAGGAAATGTTGTTATATTTTTTCTGTATTACTGAAAGTATTATACAGTTTATCTTAAAAAGAAAATTTGTTCAGAACAAAAGTAACTGGAAGAAAATTCAAATAAACTCACGCAATCTTTTCCTAGCTTATTTTAAAAAAAATAAGTTGTTGAAACTTGCATCACAGTTTTAAATTTTTTTTTTAGCTTGAAATGAAAATTTTGTTTCTGTAACCAAAGTTTTACAGTAAAAACAAGATTTTATGATTTATTCAAGTATTTCAAACCATTGATTTGATTATATAACTCAGATCTACATACAAAAATAGGATTTTAAAAACCAAGATGGTGATTTTTCATTAAGTTTTTGTTGAGATTTTTAAGATGATCAGAAAATCGAATTTTTGTAAAATTCCGACAACCAAGACGATCGTAAGCCTCGTGATCGTCGTCGTATCTAGTTGGAGGGCTTAGCATCACAAGAAAAATGCAAGTTGGATTTTTAAAAATCTAGATTTCGTATTCGAGAGCGATTTAGGGCTTAGGAACCCATTTGCGTTCAAGTTTGAAATGGCGATGCCGCGCCGTCCACAGGTGACCGGACTTCGTGCCTCCGGTACCCATCGTTGCGTTACACGCTGAGGAAGCTTGAGTCAAGTGTTCGTGGTCTCTGATGACCAGATGAGGTGGCGCTGGCTCGTTTCCTGGTGATGTGCTTTTGGGTTTGTTTGGTCGAGACGTCTCAATTTTGCTTTTGAGTTTAATTCGAGATTTTGGGTGTTCGTGCTGTTTTGGGAAGTGGAGAGCGACTCGTGGATGGCCGCAGCACCGTCCCACGTTGGTGAAGTTGGTCGTGCACGTGTACGTGTAGTGGTCGTGTGTCAGTGGTGAAATCTGGGAGAGGAGAGCAGAGTGACTCGAAGTCACTCTCGGGGAAGTGGGGTAGAAACTCGAAGAAGGACTCGAGTTTGTCCAGGGTTGTAGCGTGGTTGATTTGGGAACTTAAGAAAATTTTGTAAAAATTAGCACTCGGGTAAGTTTTAGCTAAAACCCGAAGCAGAGGCCCATTTCTCTCGGGGATGACTCGAAGAACCCCTCGGGTTGGACCTGAAGATAACAAATCCCAGTTTTGCAATATAGTTTTAAATGATTTTCTAATTTGTTCTTCATAAATGATGATAGTAGGTTAAGATAATGTAAAGTGTTTTTTTTCTACTTAACAAAATATTTAAGAAGTATATTCAAATTTGTTAAGTTAAAACAAATATATTATGATGGTTAAATAATGATTAAATAATTAATGATTAAAATTACTTTGAAATTAAAGGTTGATTAATTTAAAGAATAATTAGCAAATAAAAGTAATTAAGATTTGGTTAATTAACCATTAAGAATTAATAAATTAAGATAGTTAATTAAGGATTAAATGATTAATAAAGCCATTTTAAAATTTAATAAATTTATAATTAAGTGAAATTTTAAACATTGATTTAAAATAATCAATAAAGATAATTATTTGGTTAATTTATTAAATTACATTCACTTTGATTTGTAAATAATTAACCATTGCTATGCACTATATTGATTTCAGTTGCGATTGTGATAATGGGTGATGCACTATGACTGTGATTTGCTCTGTATTGGTGTAAACACCCATTTGCCGTAAATGGCATTTAAACTTCGATGCGACAGGGAGTCGGATTTCAGTTTGTTATCCGAAACCCATATCGAACCCTGAATGTGAACATTTGTGAATGATATATCCACGTGTTTTAAAAAATTGAGCGCTCACTATCCGGTTTAGCCGGGAGAGGACCTTTGTGTCATATAACCCATTCCGAATAGTGATACGTCGAAATGGATAGCATTTGAAGACCGGTGGTAAAGACTGGGTGTCTTCGAAAATGATAGGATAACCTATCGATTGTCTTTGCACTGAGTTGCTCCGGTATAGAGATTTCCTAAGTGATGGGAAGTCAGATCGGGATTGTGGATACCCGGATTTGCAAGGGCTTCTTCCTTTATTGGACGAAGTGCCTTCGGTTCTGTTCGAACCCGGAACAGACTTGTATGGTCGTGTGTCTGACACTACACTTTGAGATATAATGCCGATTTCATACAAATACATATCTGTTGGTGGCGGAGAATTTATTCTCTTAGCTTAACACCCTTCTCTGAGACGTACGAGCTCAGAGGTTATGTAATTGAAGGTTATCAGCGATATATTCCCAAATTGGTAGTGTGGCATGCTAAGTGCTGCTGTGTGTTGATGATCATTTGTGATCAAAGCAAAGCTTTCGTGTAAAGCATAGCTTTGTGGACGAGACCTCATCGGACCTCACAACCCGGAAATGGTTGAAACAGGAAAGATGCGGCAAGGTTATAAGGGTCGCGCCCTTTAGGGTATGTCATTTCCTTCTGGAAAAAGGTAATGTCATGGTATGAAGCCCAGATATTTACCTGTGTGGTAGCTCCAATCTCATTTACTGTGTGGTTGTTGCTTTGTGACAGAGGGCCCTCGGATAAAGGTCCCAAAGGACCGGGGAGTGGCATACTCGAGTAGTAGTTACCTAGTTACAGAGTTAACCCGGCCTTGTGTTGGCAGAGAGCCGGGTAGGTTCTCGGGACATCCCGCCAGAGGCGTACCCATGTGGCAGTAGGAATTTTCTTAGCCTGACCATTTGTTGGAAAATCCAAAGAAACAATACGAACCCTTTACGATTGCAATTTGTACAACCTGCCACCTCAGGTGACAGCTATAGTAGGCATAATATAATGGTACCTATGCTGGCTAAGATTAATATTCTATTTTTGAAATGCTTTCTACACTATGCACTAATAATAATATCAAGAAAATTTCTCGTATTAAGCATATTTGACTATCATAAGAAGAAATCTCCTCCAAGTGTGCGTTTGCATTGTGTGTGTGGCGGGAGGTCTTATGGTAGTTTCATTTTTGTTTCAAAAGCATAACAAATTTTCTCTACAAGTCTAGTTTATTTAAAAGCAACTATTTTTGTTTATTCATACCAGTCCCATGACTGACCCGGAGTTTATTGTTTCTTTTCTAAACTCTGGGTGTCCAAAATTTCTACACGGGCAGCCTAGTAGCAGTTTTCCATATTGTGGGAGTTAGAGTATTTTGGCGCTTTTACTTTGGAGATATTCTAGAAGATTTTTGGATCTCAGGTAGTTAGTGTTTCTTCGAAGGTTGTTATCATTTCATTCCTATGAAGACTTTTGGATATATGATCATCGATGTATTATTATGATGTTATTTGGAGTTGTGGTGTATGTATTAAATACTCTGATGTATTGTTGGATATTATGATATTGTACCTATGATGTATGCATGATATTCATTTTGTTCCGCTGTTTTATATTCATCTGATGTTGTTATAAGCTCCGGCGATACGAATTTGATGTCGTTTATCGGATATCAAGCTCAGGTCGTCACATTAGAGGATGTTTGGGATACCCATCCTCTAAGGATCCAAGGAACTATCTACAGGGTTGAAATATGCACTATAACACCGTGGTCATTTCAATTTTATTTATATTTCAAAAATAAAATATATTTTCATTTTAATATCTTTGTTTTCCAAATTAGTATATATATATCCAATAATTTATGAACTAAAGTATTTTTATTTCCTCAACTTCACTAATCGCTTCAAAAATCAGCTCGACCTTCCCGTTCAAATTTAATTTAATCAAAATTTATCAATTTCCATTCAATTTAGTTTCTGACTAAACTAGTTCAAATTTTATCTATTTTAAATACGGATTTGAACCACAAAATAAACCATTTAAATTTCAATATAATTCGAAGTTAATATATTTCGGAGCTTTAAATATTCCACAAATCTATTTCATAAATACAAATTTAATAAATCGTTAAACATATTTCATATTTATAAAATCAATCTTAATTAAATTATCTTAATATTAAATCTATATATAAAATAACATTTATTAAATCTATATACAAAATAACCTTTATAAAATCAATCTTAATTAATTAATCTTCATATTAAATTATCTTAACATATTTCATACTTTAAATCAGTATTTATTAAAACCATATATTTCTTTTCAAGACCATAGAAATTATTTTCCGAACATTCATATAGACCACGGCATCGATGTAAAATTTTCTATTCTATGTACAAGGGATACGGATATTTATCATTTCAATCCGTAGGTTAAATATATACGGGTGGATATCATTTCAACCCGTAATCCCAAATTCAATTCAAATGAAAATCGCTTGGGTTAACATTTCAACCCATAACGAAATTCTCCTATTCTAAAATCCGTTCGGGTATGTATCATTTCAACCCATAGATATTTCTATACTAACAAGGAACTTGCAGAGTGATAACAGATATGAAATAATAATAACAACAACAGGCATATATCGTCAAAAATAAATATAAACAATAGGATATGGTGTCATATCCCATAAGTGAACAGTTACAGATAATAGCATGTATAACAATTTAAATAACTACAGCATCATATTTCAATTGTCATTTCAATTTAATCAAATTTAACAAATAAAAGAATGTTAATCATGAGTGAATGCTCACCTTTCGAGGCTAGAGAATACAGAAGATGATATGAATACGCATGCTGATACGGACACTGAAATTTGAATTATAAATCCGAGCACGAATTTCGAAGCAAAGTAGGATTGGCACGAATTGGACGAACGAGGCTGATAATCAAGAATTTATGAATTGTATCGGAATCAGTCTGATATACACAGAAATTTTTGCTCTTTTAATAAAAATCAAAATTGCATCCCTAAGAAAAATTTAAAGTCGATTCACACACACACACACACACACACACACACACACATATATATATATATATATAATTTACCTTCTTTCTCATACATAAACCAATAGTTTTAACATTTGAAATAAAGCATATATGTTAAATAAAAATCCTTATAATTTTTCCAAACCATTTTAATTTTTACACATAGATCAAAATTTCTATTTACAAATCTAAGACCCAAACCACCCCATACAACCTATGTATATAATATCATTAAGATTTATATTTTAAAATAAGATTAATATATAAAACATCAACAAATTACACTGTTAAAGTACAAAATCCACTTCACAATACAATTATAAATTTTAAATACTTTACCTATATATAAACTAATATATAACTACCCATACATAAACAGTAAAGCCTATACACAGACTTATATAAAATTTTAGACAACGAACGTACAAATTACTTATATAACTTATATTATAACTTATTTTATAAATATATATAATACTGTAACCTATGCAGACCGAAAGTATAAGTTAGAATGTAAACTTTATACGATATATATGAATAGCAACTAATATAACTTTATTATTATTATTATTATTATTATTATTTTGCGAAAGCAACTGGTCTACACTAAAACACATATACACCCTTAACTTTTATGCAAACGTGCATGCCAACTGAAATGAAAACTTATATATTAGAAAACTAACTCCATACATAAGTGTATGCAAAGTATATAGATATATATATATATAAGGCCATAAAGATATATCTATAATTATTATAACTTTATACAAATATATGTCATATGCGAACTTAGGAAAATAAACAACTTCAAAAATCCTATACAACTTCCATAATAATAAGATGTAAATTGACCTTCAATAAAAGTTATAAACCTGTTTATTATAAAACTATATATATATATATAATAATGGATTTATAAACTTATAAAATAAATCATGCAATATGGTTTGTAAAATATACATATATGGACTCAATGTTAAAACAAAAATGAATATAAATCTTCTTGCCAAATATGCAGACTACATTTGCAGATCCAACACAACTCACACATATTAAATATGCATACACTTCTAGAAACAAAACAAACTTTTCAAAAAAATGGAAACCACGTTTGGTGTATATATGTATTCAAATCCAACAACTTTATATAAACCACTATATGTATGCATCTTATATTTTTATACCACTATCAATATATCATAACTATACTCCATATAAACAATTATGCGTACCAACTTTGAATGCTAGAATATGCATCAACAGCACGTACAAGGGACGTGTATTGATAAAATCATCCATATCATAGCTAAATATAAAACTATATATATAATATATATAAATAACACTTGCAAATATAAATTTAACTTACCTATGCCTGCTTATGCGAACAGTAGAGGAAACAGGGGAGGGTCGCTGCGTCTTCGATGGATATTGCGCAAGGGGAAGAATGGGTTCGGTGGAGGAGCGGAGTTTTGAAAGGTGAAGGAGAGGTCGAAATTTGTAGTGCCAGACAAGTTTATATAGAAGGGGAAGAAACAATAGAGAGGGAAATAAGAGAAAACTGGGAAGAAGCAATAAAAAGGGAAGAAAATACGAACAGAACTAAATGAAAACGACTAAATAAAAGTAACCAATAAAATTGTAACGACCCAGAATTTTTATTAATTAAAATTTTAATATTTAATTTATTTTAAATATTAATAAGGGAATTTTTAAGTCAAATAAATTTTTATTTGAATTATTGGATTTAATTGGATAATTAAATCAATAATTTAATACGTTAAAATATGGAAATAATTGAAAATTGAGTTAAATATGATTGAAAATGATTTGTAAAATTTTATTTTATCATGTTGAAGTTAGAATGATATTTTAGAACTTTTAAAATCGATTTAAAAGTTAATTTGTGAAAATTGAATATTTTAATATTTAATAATCGACTGTAAAATAGCCAATTTTTGAACAGTCTCAGAATTGAACGAAACCAGTTTCATTGGATCCGTAATAGTTAGTTATTACCGGATTTCAATTTTCGTATCAATCGGAGCTATCGTTTGTTCGTGGCAGCTCGAAACGCATCGAATCGTTTTTAATTTAAATTTGACGAGTCAAAATAGCCATTTTTCAAACTGTCTCGGATTTCGACGAAACCAGTTTCATCGGATCCGTAATGTGATATTATTGTAAGGTTTCAAATTTCAAGTCAATTGGATTTACCGTTTGTCCGGTACAAATTAAAACGCCTAGAAATCGATTTAAATCGGTTTAATTTAAATTGAGCGTTTGTTGCCATAACTCGCACATACTTCCGAATTAGCTTCCGAAACCTGTTCCATTGTGTCCGGAACGCGGGGTAAACCTTAGAAACGCTGGTTACGGCGCCTAAATCGGAGTTTGGAATTCCCGGGATGAATAGTGTTTACGCTTGCTTTTTCTATAAATAGAAGTTAAAATCACAAAAAAATAAAATCAAAAACCTAACCCTAATTTTATACTACAGCCGCCACTTTCTATTTCTAAGGCCAGAATTCAATCTCCTTTTCCCCTCAATCTCTCCCAATCTACAAAGAATTAGAAGAAGTGTTCAACACGAAAAAGGTAGAGCATGAAGAGAGCTCGAAATCCATACGGATATGATCTTGGTTGGAGCGACATGGAGTGAGAAAAAGGGGGCCATTTGCATCAGATTTCGCACGCATTTCCACGTGCATATGGTGGCCGAGCTCCACCATAGGGGGGCCGAAGATAGCTTAGTTCGAGAGCTTCGTCATGGCGTTGGTGTGATCGGATTTCGTCGAGTATCGGGGGAGAAATGTTTAACCCTAGTTCAAGCTAAGTGGGTTTGTGTATGCGGCCTATAACCTGGAGGAGAACGTGATGTAGAAGATGAAGGGGAACGGCCAAGATGGTGTGGCAGTGGATCCAAGGGCTGTGGCATGTTAGGGTATTAAAATTTTAGAGTTATGTTGTAATTATAGTTATAAAATCGTGTACAAACTTCATAAATTCATAACTTTTTCATACGAGGTCGAAACTGCGCGAAACCAGTTGCGTTGGAATCGTATGGACGAGCACTACGCGATGGAGTTGGTTTGGAGTCGTTTGGAGTTAGTGAGAATTTCAGGTAAAATTAAACGCGCGTTTAATTTTATTCGAAATAAAAGCTGAAACGAAATTAAAACCAAGGTGAGAACTTCTCACTCAATCGAATCGGTTTCGATTTTATTTTAAATAGTTAGATTTAAAATATTTGAATGCATGTTTGAATGATGATTTGTATCTATTGATTGTTAAAATAGACATTATACGCCGTTAGTAAGCGGATGTTATTTATTAAAAACATATACCGCGAATATTTCATAAACAGTGAAATTGGTATTATATATAATATCAATATATATATATATTGGCATATGTATATATTGCAGTTGATTGATTTCCCGTATTTTTTTGCGGATGAGACCCTATTACGCCGTTATTAAGCGGATAATATTTAATAAAAACATATACCGCGATAATTTCGTACTGGAGCGAAATTGGTATTGTGCTAATGTTTTTGGATGCAGGAAAACAGGTTGGAGGGATCCAACTGGATTCCTCAACAGTTTTTATTTGATTTCAGATATTTGGATATTTGATGGATTTTCATATGGATATATGATATCGTTGTAGTCGTGATTGACTATTTGGTGTGTAGCATCATTGAACCAAATTTTGGGATTTTAAAATGATTTTAAAGTGATTTTTGAGAATATACTATATTTTTGGAATTGATCCATTTTAAATAAATGAACGTTATAATTTTTAAAGTTATAAAAATTATAATTTTTGAGAAATACAGTTAAAAACTGATTTTTGAGAATATGATGCTATTGAGTTTATAAAATAGTTAAATCGAGATATTTTAGAATTATTGTAAAAAGTTTAAATATAGGATTTATAAAATTTAATTATTTTATAAATCAAAATGGTGAAATAATAAAGGAGATTAAAGAAGTTTTAAAATAATAATATAAACTGATTTATATTTAGAGATTTATAAATGGATATTTATAAATTGAAATATAGACATTATAAAACGAGTTTTTATAAGTGTTTGAATGAAGTGAAAATGAATTTCATTAAAGAATGAAATTTATAGAATTATAAATGGTGAAGTTATAAATGAAATTTATAAATAGTAAGATTTATAAATTTGTGAAGTTATTTGAAGAATAAATTTTGTTAAATAAATGAATCTTATAAGTTATAAGATTTATGGTTTGGAAAGTCTTTAAAAGAACGATTTTGTAAAATAATCGTTTATAAGTAATTAACTTATAATGTGAACGTTTAGTTTATAATTTAGTTGTAAACTGGAATAGGTTAATTAAGGAATTTATAAAAAGGAAGTTTTTATAAATAAATAGATATGGAATTTATAAACGTTGTTTTATAAATTCGCAAACGACTTATTTTGATAAGTTAATTGTTATAACCTATTAATGGAGTTGTATTCATGTTGTAAACAGTGAATAATCCTTTAAGTTAAAAAGAATAGAAATAATGGAATTTGTGAACGTAGTATATTCACGTTTTGAATAGTGAATAATACGTTAAAGAAAATGTTTTGAATGTGATATTTTAAATAGAATTAAAACGATCTAACGATGTTTTAAAAGGTGTTGAGATTCGAAACCATAGATTTCAACATTCATTGTTGAAATAGATGTTTCGTGAAATAAAAGGAAATGGTGGACTATAACACTGTTGTTATAGTAAATGATTTCCGAAAGGAAATGGTTTGGGTAGTATTGGGATTTATATATCTATTTTAATTTTGAATCCCTATACTAGTGATTTTGGGTTGTCGTAACAATGTTTTACGTAACATTCGTTTTGACCCAAATAAATATGTTAAGTGAATGATTTCCTTAAAGAATGAAATATATACTTAATTTGATTTAAGTATATTGAATATTTTCCAAGGTTGAAAATAAAAAGATTTGTGAATTACTTATGAATAAATAAGTATGGAAATGTTTTCCAATATGAAAAGATAAATTGAAAATGAATAATTGAAATCGGTTATTCATAGATATTTTGGGAATATAAATTCATTATGGAATTTATAAATAATAAGTGAAATTAGTTTGAAAATAAATATTGATTTATTTTTGAAGTGTTGAAATTATATATCTTGTAAAGATATTTTGGAAAATAAATAATTTGGAAAATTATTTGGAATCTGGTGATGTATGCATATCAATTGATAGTTCAATAGCCGACTATCAATATTTCCCTTTGATTGGGTATTTGATATGATTGTTTGAATTTGAATGCACACTTATTTTTGAATAAGCGCTCACTATTCGGGTTAACCGGGAAAGGACCATGGGGTCGTATAACCCATTCCGAATATGTGATACGTCGTTGTGAATTGCATTGAAGATCGGTGTTGAAGACCGGTATTTGCGAGAGCGATAGGATGACCTATCGATTGTCTCTGCACTGGGTCGCTCCTGGTATAGAGATTCCATAAGTGATGGGAAATCCAATCAGGATTGTGAATATCCGGATTGCAAGGACTTCTTTGTAAGTGCCTTCGGTTTTGTTCGATCCCGGAACAGACTTGTATGGATTGTATGTCTGACATTACAAGTTGAGATATAAAGCCGATTTCTTTCAAATATATTTCTGTTGGTGGCGGAGAATTTATTCTTTGCTTAACACCCTTCTTTGAGACGTACGAGCTCAAAGGTTATATAGTTGAAGTTATCAGCGATATATTCCCAATTTGGTAATGTGACATGCTGAGTGATGCTGAAATGATCATTGTGTTGATTATTTGTGATAGGATCATTTATTTGATCGTCTATCTTAGTGATCATTGTGTTGATCATTTGTTGACCCAAAACATGGCTTTTGTATAAAGTATGTTTTTGTGGACGTGAATTCGTCGAGCCTCACATCCCGGAAATGGTCAAAACAGGAAAGATGCAGCAAGGTTATGAGGGGTAGCACCCTTTAGGATATGTGCATTTCCTTCTGGAAAAGGGTGGTATCATGGTATGGAGCCCAGATACTTACTCATGTTGAAACACTTTGTTTTTATGATTGTGTGAATTGATTAGAGAGCTCTCGGATAAAGGTCCCAAAGGACCGGGGGATGGCATATTCGGTCAGTTGTTGCTCAGTTAGGAGTAACCCGGCCTTGTGTTGGTAGAGATCCGGTTTGGTTCTCGGGGATGTCCATCCAGAGGCATTCTCATGTGGCAATGGGAAGTTCCTTGGCCTGACCATTTGTTGGAAATCCAATTCCCAATACGAAACTTGTACGGTATTAGTTGTAGAACCTGCTATTCACTTATGGTGGTCACCACTGTTTGGATAGTAGCTATAGTAGGCATACGATAATGGTCGTATGTTGGCTAAGATTTATATCTTTATTTTCGAAATAATTTCCTACACTATGCACTAGTAATAATATCAAATGTTATTTTAAATGCGTATCAAGCATCTTTGACTATCATAAGGAGAAATCTCCTCCGATTCTGCGTTTGCATGTGTGTGTGTGCGGGAGGCCTTATGGTAGTTTCATTTTTAAAAGCATTGCGAATTGAGTTTAAAAATATTCTTCTATTTTGATTTTAAAGATAAATAAACTGTTTTGAGTTCTCACACCAGTCTCATGACTGACTCGGAGTTTATTGTTTTCTTTCCTAAACTCTGGGTGCCCACCAATTTTCCACACGGGCAGTCAAGAGAAAGGTTTATCAGGATATTCTGGATATTCTGGAGTTGCTGGAGTCAAGCTGGATGGCATGGCGTATTATTTATATAGTATTTCTTTTCCGCTGCACTGTTGTTGTTGTATGTTGTTGTACACTCTGATGATATGATGTAATGAAATGTGATGTAATGTAATAACTGATATAGTTCTTTGTTTAAAGATTATTCATTCATTATTATATGTTGTTCCGCTGCGAATTGTGAGATTCTGTTGTTGTTCTGTTTTGTTTCCTTTCTGTCCGTTCTATTTTTAAAATTCTTCTATCTTCTATTTTCAAATTCTCTATGTTTCTGTTCTGTTCTATGTTTTCTCTATTTTCTCTCTTCTACTTCTTTCTTCTTTTAAAAACCCATAACATCTCGGTTTTCGGCCTTCGATTTCTCGGCAGTCGATAAAGTGAGTATCGATGTCGAATTTTCGAAAGAACGAAAATCCGTGACGTTACATTTGGTATCAGAGCTGATGGTTAAGCGACAACCATGGTTCTGTTGGGTATTACTCATTAGAGATAGAGTCAGCAGTACTCTAGAATGAGTTTGAGTGTAATAATAGTTATGAGTGCGTATTTGTTAGTGAATAAAAATTGTTTTATATTGTGTTGATTGGTTTGTTGAGTGGTATATGAACCTTCGTCGACGCAGCTTCGAAACTGAATCGAAGGGGTTTCTAAACACTTGAATAGAACAATTCGACATAATATTGATTTTAAATTGGGTAAATGAAATAATTTTACTTTGATTATATTTTATATATAAAGAAATAATTTTCAGAATTATTAAAGTGTATGTAAGTTGATTGTTAGGTTGTTTGAATAATCTAAATAAAAGAATAATTGTATAAGCAAGTGAATTATAAGAGTATGAATTATAATTAAAGTGATTTACAATTGTGAAATAAACTTGTATATATAAGAAGTGAAACTATATGAATATATTTATGAATATGAGTTCTAAATAAAAGTGAATTTAAAGTTAAATGGAAATATAACTTAAGAGATGTTGAATGGAATTGAATTTTGGTATCGAAGTAAATAATCAAGTGGATTAAATGAATATGAACTTGAGTTATGTAATAGAATTCAACTTTATAATTGAATTGAATGAATGGCTTGAATGTTTAATCAATTGAATGTAATTTAAGTTGATAAGGAATAATTAATGAAAGTGTTAATTCATTAAAATCTAATGTTATTAGAAATTGAATAAAATTGAATGAAAATGAATATAAGCAAAGGAATTTGGTTGTATTATATAAACATTGGTTGTTAGTTGATTGTATATAATTCATTAAGAATTAATGAAATTGGAAGCTATGAAATTGAATTCAAATTAGAAGTAAATAAGTTTGAATACAATTGAATGTGAATTGGATTTAAATTAGTAAATGATAACTAATTGAATTGAAAATGAATGTTGATAAAATCCAATGTTAATAAATCAAATATGATTTAGAGTGAAAACCAATTCATTAAATATGAATGAGAATATGAATGAATGTTTATTGGATATGGATGTTAGTTGGTTGATGGTTGAATATATGTTGCATTTGTTATGTGACATATATAGTTATTATGTTCCTATATGTTGTATATCGATACTATTATCTATATGCATGATTCTCATGTTGTTTGTTGAGTGTTTAGTAGGTGCGGATCGCGTTCGCTTCGCATTTGGAGTTCGCTTTAGCGCTATATTAGCCGTATATGCTTGCTAATAAAATATAAGGTACATATCTCGGATTAAATATCGTACTTTTACACTTTTTTCCCTGCGGGATGCCTCATTACTTGATGAGATGTATATTTGTGATATATATACTGTCATATTTTTTCGGATCGAGCCGCGCAAAGGAGACTATGGCGAATTTTTCCGGAAATTCAAGGCGTTAGAAAATTTTTGGGAAAATTTGAAAAGTTTTGAAAACTTAAACTTTGATTTGGAATTGAAAGTTAAACAATAGATAGTTGTTTTGAAATGATAACTAAGTATGATTTGAAAACTTAGTAGAGATTTATAAGAAGTTTAACTATGAATTTGGGAAAATTAATAAATTCTATAACCTTTCTTACTTGTAATTTCGAGGACGAAATTCTTTTAAGGGGGGAAGATTGTAACGACCCAGAATTTTTATTAATTAAAATTTTAATATTTAATTTATTTTAAATATTAATAAGGGAATTTTTAAGTCAAATAAATTTTTATTTGAATTATTGGATTTAATTGGATAATTAAATCAATAATTTAATACGTTAAAATATGGAAATAATTGAAAATTGAGTTAAATATGATTGAAAATGATTTGTAAAATTTTATTTTATCATGTTGAAGTTAGAATGATATTTTAGAACTTTTAAAATCGAATTAAAAGTTAATTTGTGAAAATTGAATATTTTAATATTTAATAATCGACTGTAAAATAGCCAATTTTTGAACAGTCTCAGAATTGAACGAAACCAGTTTCATTGGATCCGTAATAGTTAGTTATTACCGGATTTCAATTTTCGTATCAATCGGAGCTATCGTTTGTTCGTGGCAGCTCGAAACGCATCGAATCGTTTTTAATTTAAATTTGACGAGTCAAAATAGCCATTTTTCAAACTGTCTCGGATTTCGACGAAACCAGTTTCATCGGATCCGTAATGTGATATTATTGTAAGGTTTCAAATTTCAAGTCAATTGGATTTACCGTTTGTCCGGTACAAATTAAAACGCCTAGAAATCGATTTAAATCGGTTTAATTTAAATTGAGCGTTTGTTGCCATAACTCGCACATACTTCCGAATTAGCTTCCGAAACCTATTCCATTGTGTCCGAAACGCGGGGTAAACCTTAGAAACGCTGGTTACGGCGCCTAAATCGGAGTTTGGAATTCCCGGGATGAATAGTGTTTACGCTTGCTTTTTCTATAAATAGAAGTTAAAATCACAAAAAAATAAAATCAAAAACCTAACCCTAATTTTATACTACAGCCGCCACTTTCTATTTCTAAGGCCAGAATTCAATCTCCTTTTCCCCTCAATCTCTCCCAATCTACAAAGAATTAGAAGAAGTGTTCAACACGAAAAAGGTAGAGCATGAAGAGAGCTTGAAATCCATACGGATATGATCTTGGTTGGAGCGACATGGAGTGAGAAAAAGGGGGCCGTTTGCATCAGATTTCGCACGCATTTCCACGTGCATATGGTGGCCGAGCTCCACCATAGGGGGGCCGAAGATAGCTTAGTTCGAGAGCTTCGTCATGGCGTTGGTGTGATCGGATTTCGTCGAGTATCGAGGGAGAAATGTTTAACCCTAGTTCAAGCTAAGTGGGTTTGTGTATGCGGCCTATAACCTGGAGGAGAACGTGATGTAGAAGATGAAGGGGAACGGCCAAGATGGTGTGGCAGTGGATCCAAGGGCTGTGGCATGTTAGGGTATTAAAATTTTAGAGTTATGTTGTAATTATAGTTATAAAATCGTGTACAAACTTCATAAATTCATAACTTTTTCATACGAGGTCGAAACTGCGCGAAACCAGTTGCGTTGGAATCGTATGGACGAGCACTACGCGATGGAGTTGGTTTGGAGTCGTTCGGAGTTAGTGAGAATTTCGGGTAAAATTAAACGCGCGTTTAATTTTATTCGAAATAAAAGCTGAAACGAAATTAAAACCAAGGTGAGAACTTCTCACTCAATCGAATCGGTTTCGATTTTATTTTAAATAGTTAGATTTAAAATATTTGAATGCATGTTTGAATGATGATTTGTATCTATTGATTGTTAAAATAGACATTATACGCCGTTAGTAAGCGGATGTTATTTATTAAAAACATATACCGCGAATATTTCATAAACAGTGAAATTGGTATTATATATAATATCAATATATATATATTGGCATATGTATATATTGCAGTTGATTGATTTCCCGTATTTTTTTGCAGATGAGACCCTATTACGCCGTTATTAAGCGGATAATATTTAATAAAAACATATACCGCGATAATTTCGTACTGGAGCGAAATTGGTATTGTGCTAATGTTTTTGGATGCAAGAAAACAGGTTGGAGGGATCCAACTGGATTCCTCAACAGTTTTTATTTGATTTCAGATATTTGGATATTTGATGGATTTTCATATGGATATATGATATCGTTGTAGTCGTGATTGACTATTTGGTGTGTAGCATCATTGAACCAAATTTTGGGATTTTAAAATGATTTTAAAGTGATTTTTGAGAATATACTATATTTTTGGAATTGATCCATTTTAAATAAATGAACGTTATAATTTTTAAAGTTATAAAAATTATAATTTTTGAGAAATACAGTTAAAAACTGATTTTTGAGAATATGATGCTATTGAGTTTATAAAATAGTTAAATCGAGATATTTTAGAATTATTGTAAAAAGTTTAAATATAGGATTTATAAAATTTAATTATTTTATAAATCAAAATGGTGAAATAATAAAGGAGATTAAAGAAGTTTTAAAATAATAATATAAACTGATTTATATTTAGAGATTTATAAATGGATATTTATAAATTGAAATATAGACATTATAAAACGAGTTTTTATAAGTGTTTGAATGAAGTGAAAATGAATTTCATTAAAGAATGAAATTTATAGAATTATAAATGGTGAAGTTATAAATGAAATTTATAAATAGTAAGATTTATAAATTTGTGAAGTTATTTGAAGAATAAATTTTGTTAAATAAATGAATCTTATAAGTTATAAGATTTATGGTTTGGAAAGTCTTTAAAAGAACGATTTTGTAAAATAATCGTTTATAAGTAATTAACTTATAATGTGAACGTTTAGTTTATAATTTAGTTGTAAACTGGAATAGGTTAATTAAGGAATTTATAAAAAGGAAGTTTTTATAAATAAATAGATATGGAATTTATAAACGTTGTTTTATAAATTCGCAAACGACTTATTTTGATAAGTTAATTGTTATAACCTATTAATGGAGTTGTATTCATGTTGTAAACAGTGAATAATCCTTTAAGTTAAAAAGAATAGAAATAATGGAATTTGTGAACGTAGTATATTCACGTTTTGAATAGTGAATAATACGTTAAAGAAAATGTTTTGAATGTGATATTTTAAATAGAATTAAAACGATCTAACGATGTTTTAAAAGGTGTTGAGATTCGAAACCATAGATTTCAACATTCATTGTTGAAATAGATGTTTCGTGAAATAAAAGGAAATGGTGGACTATAACACTGTTGTTATAGTAAATGATTTCCGAAAGGAAATGGTTTGGGTAGTATTGGGATTTATATATCTATTTTAATTTTGAATCCCTATGCTAGTGATTTTGGGTTGTCGTAACGATGTTTTACGTAACATTCGTTTTGACCCAAATAAATATGTTAAGTGAATGATTTCCTTAAAGAATGAAATATATACTTAATTTGATTTAAGTATATTGAATATTTTCCAAGGTTGAAAATAAAAAGATTTGTGAATTACTTATGAATAAATAAGTATGGAAATGTTTTCCAATATGAAAAGATAAATTGAAAATGAATAATTGAAATCGGTTATTCATAGATATTTTGGGAATATAAATTCATTATGGAATTTATAAATAATAAGTGAAATTAGTTTGAAAATAAATATTGATTTATTTTTGAAGTGTTGAAATTATATATCTTGTAAAGATATTTTGGAAAATAAATAATTTGGAAAATTATTTGGAATCTGGTGATGTATGCATATCAATTGATAGTTCAATAGCCGACTATCAATATTTCCCTTTGATTGGGTATTTGATATGATTGTTTGAATTTGAATGCACACTTATTTTTGAATAAGCGCTCACTATTCGGGTTAACCGGGAAAGGACCATGGGGTCGTATAACCCATTCCGAATATGTGATACGTCGTTGTGAATTGCATTGAAGATCGGTGTTGAAGACCGGTATTTGCGAGAGCGATAGGATGACCTATCGATTGTCTCTGCACTGGGTCGCTCCTGGTATAGAGATTCCATAAGTGATGGGAAATCCGATCAGGATTGTGAATATCCGGATTGCAAGGACTTCTTTGTAAGTGCCTTCGGTTTTGTTCGATCCCGGAACAGACTTGTATGGATTGTATGTCTGACATTACAAGTTGAGATATAAAGCCGATTTCTTTCAAATATATTTCTGTTGGTGGCGGAGAATTTATTCTTTGCTTAACACCCTTCTTTGAGACGTACGAGCTCAAAGGTTATATAGTTGAAGTTATCAGCGATATATTCCCAATTTGGTAATGTGACATGCTGAGTGATGCTGAAATGATCATTGTGTTGATTATTTGTGATAGGATCATTTATTTGATCGTCTATCTTAGTGATCATTGTGTTGATCATTTGTTGACCCAAAACATGGCTTTTGTATAAAGTATGTTTTTGTGGACGTGAATTCGTCGAGCCTCACATCCCGGAAATGGTCAAAACAGGAAAGATGCAGCAAGGTTATGAGGGGTAGCACCCTTTAGGATATGTGCATTTCCTTCTGGAAAAGGGTGGTATCATGGTATGGAGCCCAGATACTTACTCATGTTGAAACACTTTGTTTTTTATGATTGTGTGAATTGATTAGAGAGCTCTCGGATAAAGGTCCCAAAGGACCGGGGGATGGCATATTCGGTCAGTTGTTGCTCAGTTAGGAGTAACCCGGCCTTGTGTTGGTAGAGATCCGGTTTGGTTCTCGGGGATGTCCATCCAGAGGCATTCTCATGTGGCAATGGGAAGTTCCTTGGCCTGACCATTTGTTGGAAATCCAATTCCCAATACGAAACTTGTACGGTATTAGTTGTAGAACCTGCTATTCACTTATGGTGGTCACCACTGTTTGGATAGTAGCTATAGTAGGCATACGATAATGGTCGTATGTTGGCTAAGATTTATATCTTTATTTTCGAAATAATTTCCTACACTATGCACTAGTAATAATATCAAATGTTATTTTAAATGCGTATCAAGCATCTTTGACTATCATAAGGAGAAATCTCCTCCGATTCTGCGTTTGCATGTGTGTGTGTGCGGGAGGCCTTATGGTAGTTTCATTTTTAAAAGCATTGCGAATTGAGTTTAAAAATATTCTTCTATTTTGATTTTAAAGATAAATAAACTGTTTTGAGTTCTCACACCAGTCTCATGACTGACTCGGAGTTTATTGTTTTCTTTCCTAAACTCTGGGTGCCCACCAATTTTCCACACGGGCAGTCAAGAGAAAGGTTTATCAGGATATTCTGGATATTCTGGAGTTGCTGGAGTCAAGCTGGATGGCATGGCGTATTATTTATATAGTATTTCTTTTCCGCTGCACTGTTGTTGTATGTTGTTGTACACTCTGATGATATGATGTAATGAAATGTGATGTAATGTAATAACTGATATAGTTCTTTGTTTAAAGATTATTCATTCATTATTATATGTTGTTCCGCTGTGAATTGTGAGATTCTGTTGTTGTTCTGTTTTGTTTCCTTTCTGTCCGTTCTATTTTTAAAATTCTTCTATCTTCTATTTTCAAATTCTCTATGTTTTTGTTCTGTTCTATGTTTTCTCTATTTTCTCTCTTCTACTTCTTTCTTCTTTTAAAAACCCATAACATCTCGGTTTTCGGCCTTCGATTTCTCGGCAGTCGATAAAGTGAGTATCGATGTCGAATTTTCGAAAGAACGAAAATCCGTGACGTTACAAAAATAGCACAATCACGTGCTATGATTCAATGGAGGATTTAAGGAAAAATATTCACGTTGATTCAGAAAAATAATCAAAGCAAACAAATGGTAGCACGTTTCAAATTTGAACGGAAGGAAAGAGAAAAGTCACAATTCCGAAAAAATATCAAAGTAACAGCTACACGTTTATTCAAGAGCTATTAAAGCAAATTTTAAATTGTGAAGGCAACGTTACTCTGCGGTATATTTTTAAAATAAGAATGCTGAACGAAAATCAACAGTCAAATATGGTGTGGTGTAAATGGCAAGAGTCACGCTGATTACTGAATAAAATAAAACGAATAACCATTTATTATATTATTTTTTTAGACGGTGGAAAAATTAAGAAATAAAAGGTCAGTGAAAGTAGGAATGAATATATTAGAAAAGTAACGATTCTAGTAGCAACGGTCATCTTAGATTAAGTTGAAAAGTTTATAATAATTTATTACCGTGGCTATGGCTCAAAAATTTTTGAAACCAAGGAAACCCGAAGGTCACAATTAAAGGTAAGCTTTAAATTTTTAATAAATACAAAATGTATCTAAGTTTATACGTTTATAACTTTCCAGCTGTAGTGTATGAATGGTCATAATGAAAGAAGTGGAAACAGGGAGTGTAGGAAAGGAAAGGTTAGAAAAATAAAATTTCCACCCTTAAATTCCGGAGATAAATAAGGTAACGTGCCTCTTTAATGAAATGTACAGCAACGGCCACAAGCTAAAATTTAGCTGAATGTTTAAAGAAATGAGGGGAAGATGGTTTTTTTAAATTAATCACTTCCCAGAATTAATATGTCAATGAAAAAAAGAAAGGAGATGAATCAGTGAAACGTATTATAACTTATATATAACTATTAAACGGATAGATGGAAGAAAAGGTGAGCAGGTGAGTAAAAGTGGAAACTGATTTATGAGCGAAATGGAATGTGAGTTGTTGCCTGGGAAGAAAATGGAATAGTTTAAAAATTAAAGGCAATGGACTGCTGAAATTAAATGAGTATAAAACGTGTAAAAGTTATATACTGAAACGGCTATAAATTTCAATTATTATAAAACGGGGAATAACAGAAGGCAAGGACTATGATTTCAAAGTTTATAATGGCTAGGAATGGGAAGGTCTATCTATGAATTGGAAAAATTATTAAGCAATTGAAATCGGTAGAAAAAGTAACAGCTACACATTGTTTTAAAAACAATCAAAGAAATTAATAGTTTGATTGGACAACAAGAATAAATATGGAAGGACACGTTATAAAGGCAAAATGAACCGTTTGAAAATAAATAAAAGAAATGATGGCAAATAAAACAGTTGTGCCTTGGATTTTCCAAAATAAATTATTTTATGAACATCAATTATTATTGACTTAAATTGAACAGAATCACACCGTAAAATATACTTTCTTAATTTTTGATGAAAATTTATCATTTGCCACATTTAACTATACGTAATCAAAATGTATGATTTTATTTCAAAATATTATTATTTAAAATTTCTTAAAAATCAAATTAAATACGCTAAATAAAACCATTAAAAATTAACAAATTTTTACAGGTCGTTACGCTCTCCCCCACTCAAAACTTTTCTCCCCCACTCTCCCCCACTCGACCATCCATCATCATCGAATTGTTTGAAATTCGAAAACAAAAAAATCATCCCAAAACTGGAACTACACCTTCAACTAGGAACCACGATGCGCCGCCACGATTGACCATCGGACAGTCTGCAGCTCCACCTAGACCTTTGCCACATCCCCCGCATTGATTCCCTCCAGATCGGTTGCCTCTGATCCATCTTCGATGACGGAATTGACTCATTTTCTTCATCAAACTGAACTGGGCAAGAAACCCTAGTTCATCAAACCCAGGCTACGCCGATCATCAATAAATTTTCCGGCTATTTTTCCCATGATCACAAACTTCCCGACCATTTATAGTTCAAATCCCATCGTCTAATTCATTTCTGATCGACGGCAATTCACGAAAAAGCAATTTCCGTTTAATATTCAATTTCCCCCAAAATATCAACTTAAAAATCCTCATTTTATTTTTAAAAATCATAGATTTTGATAACGAATCAGATTGTATATCTGAAACGAGAAATCATTAAAGCCGAATTTAACATGGTTTTGAGATTCCACTGTATTCTTCCTTCCCAAAATATTTACTCAATATTTTCACTTAAAATTTTGTTAAAAATGTTGTTACACTATTACAATCATCTTTTGTTTAGAGATCAAGACCTAACATTGATTATAGGAGGAGATATTGAATTTAATCTAAGGGATTAAAACCTGTAATTCAACATTGTAAGGTATATTTGCATATACACCGACATGCAAGGTTATTTTCATGTAAATATATACATGCATGTATACCGAACAAACACTTATCATGGAATACTTCAAGTATCAAGCACAGATAATTAAAATATACAAGTTTTGGATCTTAAAAGAAGGGGTTTGCTCACCTGAGTAATTTGATAGAAAGGAACAGAGAAAGAACTTGACCTTGGAAGTGATATTTTGTTGGAAAACTGGAAACTTAGTTGTTGATGTTTGATTTTCTTCTTGAGTTTAATGCCTACTTTTATTCCCACATTTGAAATGCTTTAAATGATCTTCAGTTTTGTTTGATTTACCGATTGATTGCTCTAGGTTGATTTTCCAAATTCTGTTATGCTTTGAAAACTAATCTATACTTGCATCAGGTTGAAACTTGATGTTTGCATGCTTAAATCCAGTTTGAATTTGATGCTATTTGATTTTATTTTTGATTTCTTTTCTGGTTTCTGTTTTCAGGAATTTAGTTTGGAAGGAGATTTTGAATTTTTGTTTCAGATTTGAGAAGAGAAGATAATGACAGCCTAGTTATTCTTTTTTCCCCTTGCATGTTTTCAAATTTAATTTCAAAAGAAAAAAATGGTGCTTCCACTTGTAAAATTTGCATGATGATTTATTTACACTTGTTAGTCTCTTTTGTGCATGGCTTACACTTGTTCAAAAAAAGTCATATTATGTTTAAGTCCCTAGTCTTGAAATTAGTTTGTACATTTATTTTAAAATTTAGCTTTAAACCCTCTTGTTATTATATTTTACAAGAAAGAAGATTAACCCTTTTTTTCATTGATCTTATTTAAATCTCAAACTTGAGTTAAAATATTTATATATATACTTTATATTTTCATTCATACATTTATTCTCTATTTATATTTGTATAACTTAAAGAAAAAGAATATTAACCTTATTTCAAACTATTATACTTTTTAAATAAATAATTATCTATATATGTATTATTTTAAACTTTTATTTCTTGTTTTATCTACATTTTGTTTATTATTTCTACTTATACCAATTTAAAGAAAGAAATGATTTTAAACTCAATATGCTTTTAATAAATGAACGCATATATAATAGTATTTAGTTTTAAACAATTGTTTTGAAAACCATTTATATCTAATTCAAAATATAACTTTCAAAATAAATATTACATATGTCTCCTAAAATTAGAAAACAAATTTCTACTAGTATAAAATTATATAGTTTTCAATTCCAAATTTTATTTTTTTATAAGATATTAAATATAAAATTTCAAATCCACAACTAAATTTAAAAAAAAAACAATGTCCAAATAAACAAATATCCCATCTAATCTTGGAAAAAAATTAATTTAATTTACAATTTAAATTCACAAGTTTATATCAATTGCTAAATTTAATTTTACTCAAAAATCGGGATCGTTACAGATTCCCCCTTTAAGAATTTTTGTCCTCGAAATTTGCAAGGGAGACAACAAAGAAAAGAAGATAGATAAAGAAATGATTGATCAGATCAGATCGAAATATTTATTCTGCATTCGGTTTACCAAATCGGAATATCAACAATATGAGTACAAACTCATACAATTATTTCACAAGATACTCGGGTCCACCGGTTTGCGAATACGCAAAGGCATTGATTAGTTCGAAGGGAAACTAACCATTCGTAGAACATATCAAGACCCCAAACAATAGATTAATGGATTTTATCTTCCACAATTTTCAAACACTAGATATGGATTCCAACTTAGGTCGGAACACCCCAAAGTATATACCAACTTGTCCCTCTTCGGACTTCAGTCTACACAAGAAATTACAATAGAATTTCCAATTTGGTTTTGACCGAAATCGTTTTATTAATACAATTCAAATTTAGCCTTATATTTGTTAACCAATTTATTCCAAATAAATTTTCAAATTTATTAGAGTTTAAAACGAAAAGTTGATAAGAAACTGATGAAGATACGAAGTAAGGATTTTCTACAACGATTCGTAGGGCCACCATCATCCTGAAACTTCTTTCTGGATCTGTCACGAAGCCATCGAAAGAATTTGGAATCGAATCAAAGGAGATTGATAGAGGAAATTATTTCCACTGTTGTAGGGTATTGACCATTTGTAGTGGTACTCCCCTGTCCCCTATCTCGTCCTCGTCTTGCACTCATACTTACTATTAGTGGATAGTAAGAGAATTTACTGAGGCATTCGAAGGGATATCTTTGGGATACTCATTCTAGGGTATACTTCACCCTATCTCTAATGAGTAACTTAATGTGTTATAATCCTGAGCAAAAGTTTCAACCTTCAGCTCTGATAACAAATGTGACGACCCTGACACAACCTTCGAAAATTGGCACCGAATACGACACTCGTATTCAATGCCGTAGATCCAAACGTCGAATCTGGTTCGTCGGAGCTTATAGCACATTAAGTACAACACAGCAGAAGAAAACAATGAAATAATAAATTTGATATTCTACATTTGATACAATATTCAGATACAATGATGATACATTGAATATCAATATATATCAGAGACATGATACAAGAAAATAGCAGCGGAAAGAAAAGATAACACCAGCAGCGGAACAATATCTTCAATATGGTCTTCAAGAAAGAACTCCAGTATCGATAATCTCCATCTCCAAGGCACCAATCCAGAAATAGCTCCAACTCCCAATAACGATGCACAAAGATAAGCAAGGTCAGTCGTCCAAAGACTGAAGAAGATTCCCATGGACTGAAAGCTACCAAACCAAAGAGTTCGAAAGCTATCGAATCTACATCTATTACTGATTATCTGAAAAACCCAACTCTAGACTCCCCGTGTGGGAAATTGTGGGCACCTAGAGTTTATGAAGGGAATAATAAACTCCAGGTTATTCGTGGGACTGGTATGAGCAAACAAAACATTTTTTATCTTTTAAAACAAACAACAAAAGAGTTTAAAATAAATCTGCAATGCTTGTTGGAAAATGAAACTACCATAAGGCCTCCCGCCACACACACAGTGCAAATGTAGAATTGGAGGAGATTTCTCCTTATGATAGTCAAAGATGCTTAATACGCTAAAACAATTTGATATTATAATTAGTGCATAGTGCAGAAAACCTTTCGAAAGTATAATATTAATCCTAGCCAGCATAGACATTCCGAAATATGCCTACTATAGCTACCATCTAAACAGTGGTGAACACCATAAGTAAATGGCATGTTCTACAACTAAAACCGTATAAGGCATGTACTAAAGATTGGATTTCCAACAAATGGTCAGGCTAAGGAACTTCCTACTACCCCATGCGTACGCCTCTGAGGGACGTCCCAAGAGCTTAACCAGCTCTCTACCAACACAAGGCCGGGTTACCTCTGTAACTAGGTAACTACTACACGAGCACGCCATCCCCCGGTCGTTTGCGACCTTTATCAGAGGTGCCTCTCAACCACAAAGCAATCACAAAGTAATAGATTTGCAGTGACCACATAAGTTAAGTATCTGGGCTCCATACCATGATACCACCCTTTTCCAGAAGGGAATGACACGCCCTAAAGGTAGCGACCCTCATAACCTTGCCACATCTTTCCTGTTTCGACTATTTCCGGGGTGTGAGGTCCTGATGCAGTCTCGTCCACAAAGCTACGCATTATACAAAAGCCATGCTTTGATCAACAAATGATACACATCAGCACTCAGCATGCCACACTACCAAATTGGGAGTATATCACTGATAACTATCAACTTTATAACCTCTGGGCTTGTATGTCTCAGAGAAGGGTGTTAAGCTAAGAGAATAAATTCTTAGCCACCAAACAGAAATGTATTTGATAGAGATCAGTTTTATTATCCCAACGTTTAGTGTCAGACATACAACCATGCAAGTCTGTTCTGGGTTCGAACAGAACCGTAGGCACTTTCGAAGAAGCCCTTGCAATCCGGGCATCTACAATTTCGATCGGACTCCCCATCACATATTGTGAACTCTATACTGAAGCAACTCAGTGTAGAGTCAATCGATAGGTTATCCTATCGTTCTCGAAGACACTCGATCTTCACCACCAGTCGTCAAATGCTATCGTCGTATCACAATTCAAAATGGGTTATATGACACAAGGTCCTCTCCCGGCTAAATCGAATAGTGAGCGCAATATTTAAAAAAAACATATGGATATGGGATTTCAGTTAAGTCACAACTTTTAAAAACCCAAAATCTTTCTTCAAATGGTTTAAACAAATTACCATTTGAAATCATTAAACAAAAAGATTCATTTCACAAAGTTCACCCAGTTTCACAAAGATTCATTCACAGGTTTTCAAAACAATTTCCATTTCGATTAGGATTAACTCATCCAATCTCTAAATCAAGGATTTAACTTATAGCTTTCAAACTGTTTCCAAAGATTTATTCATAACTTGGAAGAACATTTTCATTTTAGACTTGAAATCCTTTTAACACAAATTGGAAATTCATTTCTTATGTGAAAGCTTTTATTATTTGAAAAAAAATAGTTTTCGTTTTGGAAAAATCCGGTTTCCTTTATACAAGTTAAAGTTTTTCAACTTGGGTTAAATTCAAATTCCCAAAACAACACTTAAAAATGGTTTAAAACCCATATAAAGTTATATAACCTTTTTAAATCATAAATTCTCAACATAGAATTCAACTTTGAATTCAAGTTTAAATAAAATTTCAAAACTAAATCAAGTTATACAAAAATAACTTTTATCTTTGAAATTCCTTTTTAAAAGCTTTTCACCATTAACTCAATTCTATTTCCAAAACCATTTGGATTCAAAAGTTAATTTTTAAAACTATTTCAAAAATCTGTGACTTAACCAATTTCCATGTGCAATCCATATTTGTGTGTGTATAATTGTGGTCCGGGGGTTTTACACAATAGAAGTGCAACATCATCAATCAGTACATGTTCGATACAATAATATATTTGATAAGCGGTATAAACTATAACACTTATCTTTCATTCACAAATCACAGATATATATATATCACAGATAATAAATTACATTAAACACAGCACAAATAAAAACAGAGCATCACAATCAGGGATATCAAACAATTCAATCATCCAATAGAATCCAAACATTCATAAGTAAGATCAGTTAATTGTCTGATTAATTCAAATCAGATTAAGTACTTATGAATTACTAATCCTGGTTAATTAACATTAGTAAATTACAAATCATTTTGATTAATTACTCTTTAATCATTTATTAATTAACCATTTATTAATAATATTAATTAACCCTTAATTATAATTCATCAACCTTTAATTATTAAATGATTAACCTTTATTATTCACCATTTAATTAAAATTAATTATCCTTAATTAATTACGATAAGTAGCCATCCCTAATCTTAAATCAATGTTAATTGATTAATCCACCTTTAATTATTAATTAATTACTTTTGATTAAGTAATTATCTTTAACAATTAATTACCTTTAATTGTTTTCCTTAATTTAATTTTAATTTATTAATTATATTAATTAATAAATCCTTAATTATAAATTAACTAACCCTTAATTATAAATTAATTAACCCTTAATTAATTTATTCAAAATAATTCTCCTTAAATATTCACAATAACTAGCCTCAAATTAATTAGCCAAAGTAATTAACTCTAATTTTAAGTACACAAAGTAATTATACTTAATTACTTAATCACATTCTTTAATTTATCAAAACTTCATAAATTTTAAAGATAAACCTCTTTTATCTTTGATTAACTAGTTAATCACAACATTTAAATCTTACTTTAATGAACCTTTGAAAACAGATTTACTTATTATCATAAATTAACAACAGACCTGAAGTCAAATAACAATTTAAAAACATCATTACCTTTTAAATTAATTTCTTCATTTATACTCAATTAACTTAAATAATATTTGCATTAATCCTCATTTCAAACTAAAATAAAATATTTATTATCCTTTGAAATAAATCAGAAAAGGTTTAAATCTTGATTTAATTACATTTTGAAAACCTGTTCTAATTTAAAATCTAAAACTGCTTTTAATTCCGAACCAAGCCCGATCTACATCTTTCCCCGAGTCAAATACCAACTTCCCCGAAGCCTTACCCGCTTCTGTTTTCTTTTTCTTTTAAACTTTGTCATGTTAAAATTCTAAAACTCAAGCCAACTACAAAATTTCTCGAGACCAAACTCGAGATAACATTCTTCTTCCCCGAGCTTCACTTAACCCACATACCACATATATACGCGTGCACGTGCACAGTCGCACGACGACGCTCCGGCCATCGTGGTGACCATACACTAGTCGCCGATCACCTCCCCAGACGACTCGACCATCCATCATCATCGAATTGTTTAAAATTTGAAAACAAACGAATCATCCAAAAACTGGAACTACACCTTCAACTAGAAACCACGACGCGCCGCCATGATTGACCACCGAACAATCTGCCGCTCCACCAAGACCTTCGCCACATCCCCCAGCGTTGGTTCCCTCTGGACCGGTTGCCCCCGATCTATCGTCGATGACGGAATTGACTCATTTTCTTCATCAAACAGAACTGGGTAAGAAACCCTAGTTCATCAAACCCAAGCCACGCCGATAATCAATAAATTGGCCGGCTATTTTTCCCATGATCACAAACTTCCCGACTATTTATAGTTCAAATCTCATCGTCTAATTCGTTTCTGATCGACGACAATTCACGAAAAAGCAATTTTCGTTCAACATTCAATTTCCCCTAAAATATCAACTTAAAAATCCTCATTTTATTTTTAAAAATCATAGATTTTGATAACGAATCAGATTATATATCTGAAACAAGAAATCATTAAAGTCAAATTTTAACATTGTTTTGAGATTTCACTGTATTCTTCCTTTCTAAAATATTTATTCAATATTTTCACTTAAAATTTTGTTTAAAAATGTTGTTAAACTATTACAATCATGTTTTGTTTAGAGATCAAGACTAACATTGATTATAGGAGGAGATATTGAATTTAGTCTAAGGGATTAAAACCTGTAATTCAACAGTGTAAGGTATATTTGCATATACATAGACATGCACAGTTATTTTCATGTAAATATATACATCCAGGCATACTGAAAAAACACTTATCATGGCATACTTCAAGTATCAAGCACAGATAATCAAAATATACAAGTTTAGGATCTTAAAAGAAAGGGTTTGCTCACCTGAGTAATTTGAAAGAAAGGAACAGAGGAAGAACTTAACCCTGGAAGTGATATTTTGTTGGAAAACTGGAAACTTACTTGTTGATGTTTGATTTGCTTCCTGAATTCACAGTCTACTTTTATTTCCAGATTTGAAATGCTTTAAATGATCTTCAGTTTTGCTTGATTTACCGATTGATTGCTCCAGGTTGATTTTTTAGATTCTGTTTTGCTTTGAAAACTGATCTATACTTGCATTAGGTTGAAACTTGATGTTTGCATGCTTAAATCCAGTTTGAATTTGAAGCTATTTGATTTTGTTCTTGGTTTCTTTTTTGTTTTCAGGAATTTAGTTTGGAAGGAGATTATGAATTTTTGTTTTAGGTTTGAGAAGAGAAGATAATGACAGACTGGTTATTCTTTTTTTTCCCTTGCATGTTTTCAAATTTAATTTCAAAAGAAAAAAGTGGTGTTGCCACTTGTAAAATTTGCATGATGATTTATTTACACTTATTAGTCCCTTTTGTGCATGGATTACACTTGTTCAAAACTAGTAATATTATGTTTAAGTCCCTTGTCTTGAAATTAGTTTATACATTTATTTTAAAATTTAGCTTTAAACCCTCTTGTTATTATAATTTACAAGAAAGAAGGTTAACCCTTTTTTTATTGGTCTTATTTAAATCTCAAACTTGAGTTAAAATATTTATATATATACTTTATATTTTCATTCATACATTTATTCTTTATTTATATTTGTATAACTTAAAGAAAAAGAATATTAAACTTATTTCAAACTATTATTGTTTTTAAATAAATAATTATCTATATATGTATTATTTTAAACTTTTATTTCTTGTTTTATCTACATTTTGTTTATTATTTCTACTTATACCACTTTAAAGAAAGAAATGATTTTAAACTAAATATGCTTTTAATAAATAAATACATATATAATTGTATTTTGGTTTAAACAATTTTTTTGAAAATCATTTATACTAATTCAAAATATAACTTTCAAAATAAATATTACATATGTCCCTTAAAATTAGAAAACAAATTTCTACTAGTATAAAATTATATAGTTTTCAATTCCAAATTTTATTTCTTTATAAGACATTAAATATAGAATTTCAAATCCACAATTAAATTTAAAAAAATCAATGTCCAAATAAACTAATATCCTATTTAATCTTGGAAAAAATTAATTTAATTTACGATTTAAATTCACAAATTTATATCAATTACTAAATTTAATTTGCTCAAAAATCGGGATCGTTACAAGTACGTGTTGTTTCCTAGGGGATCCAGGCATAACCATTGTGTATCCTACAATTTATGTAGGTCGCATTAGTAGCGAGACTGCATGGCTGAGACGGCCTAGGGGTACCAATTGTTTCCTGGGGGATCTAGGCGTAACCATTGTGTATCCTGCATTCTACTGGTCATTATGGCGTAACTCGCAGGGCTGAGAAAGCTTATGGATAAGGACTGTTTCCTAGGGGATCCAAGTGTAACCATTGTGTATCTAGGATCCATGGTTAGACAAATGTTTTGGTTTGGTTGATTTGTTTGGATTGTACTTTCCATATCTGTTGTTTTAAAAGTTTTTCCAATATTTCACTGGGTGCTGAAACAAGTCTACCAAGTACCTGGAGAATTCTAGCTTTGCGCCTAATCGATGCATAGCCAGAGTCTATAGGAATGAAACTAAACTTGTTAAGACATCGAGTGATAAAAGTATTTTGATAAAGTATTGTATAAAGGATATTTTAATCATTTATTTTACTTTTCTAAATAACGTAAGATGTTTAAAATATTGTTTACTTCGAACTATCAAATTTGAATCAAATGGCTATTTATCATATTATAAAATGTTTAAAATGTTGTAAATATAAAATTTTAAATTGAAATGTATATGGTTTTAAAATAATGGTCTATCCTTGTGCTCCAACCTATTTTTCCTCCTAGCTATTCCTACCTTCTTCTTCTTTGAGGGTTCTTTCTGCATTATGGAAAGAGTTGGTTCTTTGGCTTATCGTTTGGATTTGCCCATGAAGCATTCTGGAGTGCATGATGTATTCCACGTCTCACGTCATCTCCGGTATCTTCTTGGCATATCTCTTTTTTCCAGCCTTCTGCCCTTGATGGTTGGGATATTAATACTAATTGGACTGTCAAGAGTAAGCCACTTCGTATTGTCGACAGAGATACGAAGCAACTAAGAAGGAAATTTGTTAGTTTGATCGAAGTACGATAAGGTACTGATGATCGAGATTGTACCTAGGAAACGAAGGAGAGCATTTGTGCTTCGAATATGAAATTTTTTTCCTATGTACTATTTGTTGTCTATCTTGCTTTTCCTTATTTTCCTTTTTCGTTCTTTTCGAGGACGAAAAGATTTGAGTGGGGGAGAGTGTAACAACCCAGTATTTTGTGATTATTTCTATTTGTCTATTTATTTACTTTAAATTGAATTGCTAATTTAAAAACTTTATTTCATTTATTAAAATGAATAAATTTTATTATTTTAAAAGTATATTTTTATTTTTGTGTAAATTATAATTTCAAACCTGAATAAGTTGTATATTTTCCAAAAATGTGGATTTTGGCCAATCTGGTCAAACATAGGCTTTTAAATTTAAAATTTAAATTTATGAATTTTTGAATTCTATCTTTTATTATGAAAATATATTAAATTTTGAGAATACTACTTTTTGTTTCGTTGTAATTCGATTTATATTGTGAAAGTTATGCTTTTTACAATACTGGGTGTAAATTGATTTATTTAATAAAATTATCCATTTTAATTTATATAAATAATATTTTTATTTGTCAAATTATGTTCTAATATGGGTTATATAACATGTTAGGTATACGTTTTATTTTAAAACATTTTTAAAGTGATGTTATGATTATTCCAAAATTTAACGCATTTATTTTCTATTTTTACAGCCTAGTTTCCATTTTTATGCTATTTTCTTCATTTAAATTATTTTTAATTAAAATTTATCTATTTATTTTTGTGAATGCATTTTATTTTGTGTTCTTGTCTTTATTTGTAAATAGTTTTCAAGTACATTAAAATTTTCCAATGTTTATTCCATTTATTTTCAAATTTTCTAGCCTAGTTTACCTTTCTTTGCTATTTTCTTAATTTAATTCTATAGTTAATATTTTTTTTTATTTACTAAATTTTCGTGTTTTTATCTCAATTTTTATATATATATATATATATTAGTTATTTAAAAATTCCAAAAGAAATATGGTAAATTGAAGAGTTTATGACTTTTGATTTGCTTAAGTCCTGTTGTATTTACACCTTTTCTCATTACAAACAACTCCTTTCCATATTTGCTGTCATAACTTCATTCTTTCAGCCGACTACCCCACTCATTTTCACGTGAATTTCTTTTCTACTCATCTCAAAAAAAAATTCGGCCTCCTTCCTTGTGAAAAAATTGGTAAAAGCTTTCTTTCTTTGTTTACTT
Source organism: Allium cepa (assembly GCA_030765085.1). Taxonomy (NCBI): domain Eukaryota; kingdom Viridiplantae; phylum Streptophyta; class Magnoliopsida; order Asparagales; family Amaryllidaceae; genus Allium; species Allium cepa. Next base: position 185,343,925 of record CM060940.1, read on the forward strand.
TTTCATTGTTTTATATTGATTTGCACTTGCTTCTTCACCTTCTAGGCTTGGCCTGCCACCTCCTTCAGCTTAGCCGCCTCCATCACCACTGGAACCCATCACCACCAACTCCTTCTCACTGGCCATCCCAAGCCGAGCCACTCTTGGTGGTAGATCTACATGAAAATACACCAAACTCCACCTAAATGTCCATAGTCGATCACCATGATGCTCCACCACCAAAAACTCCTCCTTGGCTGCCACCTACACCACCATCTCCAGCCGCTACCTAACCTAAGACCACTAACATGTCATCCCTTGACCCATCTGAACCCAAGCCGTGCCCATATGGCCTCGGTCGTGGCCTTGATTTGTATTGAATCCTAGGTTGTGTTGCTTTGTGTCACCTTAGCTTGTTGTTTCATATCACCTATGTTTGAACCATCATCAAACCCATGTAAGCTGACCCATTTGGACCCAAACCAGTTCCAAACTCTCACCATAGCCGTGGGTTTCTGACCCAAGGCTGAAGTACAAGTGTTGAAAGCAAGTGCACAAGATTTTAGCTTTGTTTTGTGCATTCATTTATAGCATTGTTTAATCGTATTCGGGTTGAAAAATTATGTAGATTGTTTTGTTTGTTTGAATGTATTCAAGGTGATCAATCTTTGGATCTCCCAATCTCAAATCTTATTCATGCTTTTATGCCTTCGAAGATCTTAGTTTGTGTGTTTTAGTTGTCGTCTCCAGCTTGTACCAGTGAGTTATTCTCACCAGACAGTTTTATACTTATATAACTAGTAAATCGATCACATTTGAATCTGTAAAATGCATAACCATGTTATATCTGTTATGTTATGATCATATGATGTTCATCCATGTTTAAACACCTGTTATAACATCAGTTACTATTATATAATGTTATTCTGTTATTTTTATCAGTTTATAACACTTCAAGTTCCCTTTAGATTAGAATCACTATGGGTTGAAATGATACATACCCGAACAGACTTTAGAATAGGGGAAAATCGTTATGGCCTGAAATGATAGGCCTGAATGATTTTCAATTATTTCATTTTACTTGGGACCGTGGGTTTGAAATGATAAAACCCGGGTTTTCTTTGTAAATTATGGGTTGAAATGATATATTACCCGTATCACTTTACCTAGTGTAGAAAATGATATACAGACCCGTGGTTAAAATATATTTTTCTAAAAATTTTAAAATATTTTAGAAATGTAAATATTATAATATTTTGATTTAAACTTAATTAAAAATGATTTTTGTAAAGTATTTTGATTTTTTTGAGAATTTATAAGTGAAATAAATTAATGATAAAATGGAAATTTGAAATAAAAGTTATTTTGCAAATTTTGATTTAACTATAAATGGAATTTAAATTAAATATGAAAATATGATAAATTTATGATATTTTTAATTAAATGAATTCAAAATGATTTTTATAATATATTAATAGATTTTGAATAAGTTAAATGTGAAATAAATGAATATTGAGTTGAATTTTGAGATATAACTTAAATTGGAAAATTGTGAATTTTGTTTAAAAGTGAATTTTGAAGTTAAATAAATAAAATATAAAATAAGTTATATTTTGAAATTTAAAATTAAATGTTAAGTTAAAAATTTAATTATATGAATTGAAATTGAATGTTGGAATTTAATAAATGAATTATTATTAAATATTGATTTTTGAATGGAAATTTAACTTTATAAAATCATGAATTTAGGGAAATTAAATGATGGTTATAAAGTGAAAAATATATGATTTTATAAGTTTGAAATGGTTTAAATGAAAATTTAATGGTTTGTGAAAGTATAGTGAATATTTGGAATTTAATTAACAGCATTTTGAAATGCTATTATTTCTAAAGTAAAGGATATTACAGCAATTGTAAATGTTGTAGTTAATATAAATGAACTAAGGGGCTAAATTGAATTAAAGGCTATTATAGCACTTTATAAGTGCTATATTTGTTCAATTTAACTAAGGTTTTATTTGAAATAATGAAACCCTATTACAACATTTTGAGTGCTGTCTTTTGTTAAATTGAATTGTTTTAAAAGTAACTTTCCGTAGCATTTTTCTAAATGCTGCGAAAGTTGAATTTTCATTGTTTTAATAAATTTAAGTGAATAAATGAATTTTGTAAGATGAAAATTTTGGAAATTTAGTTATTTAATTATTAAATATAATAACATCATTTTTACGATTTAAAATGAGGTAATTTGTTTTGAAATATAAACTATTTTGAAATGTGTGTTGAAATGGTATTTTAAATAATTGAATGTGGTTTGGAAGATACGATATTTTGATATTTTGAAATGGATTTTTGAATGATATTGAATTTTGAAATGATATTTGATTTCGAAGTATAAAATACCATTTTGAAATTTTAACCACGGGGTGTTTTTAATTTATAGTTTAACTGATCCTTAAAGGATGGACGATCCCAAGCATCTTTTAAGTTATTGTACAATTCTACTATAGTTCACTTGAGTTGGTTTACATTATATAAGTATATATATCCTGACTCGAGTGTTTTTTGTTTAACTTTATGCTCGGGTCAGCCTGAGTATTTACAGCTTAGTTTTGGATTTCTTTTCTGGCGCTAGGAATCGCTGGAGATTATGCTTGTCTAGTTATGTGTTCCCTTTCAGTTTCAGTTGTTCTATTTCAGCTCTGGTATTTATAAACTGCTATGTATTTGAGATTTCTATTGTATATGTTTTTCAGACTGATATTATGTATTATGTTTTAAGAGTTTGTTATAGTAGCTTCATGAACTACTATGGTATTTTAATTTCCGCTGCGAGTTATTCTGATATTTCTATGTCTGTGATTCTGTCATTGTATTTCATTTGCTCCAAATTTATTTACAATGCGGTATTTTGAGTAATTCAAGTCCGTCATGTGTGGATGCGAATGGCTGAAAATATCGGGTTGTTACAAATGTCCTTGTCCAGCCTATTTCAAAGACGGAACAAATCTCTGAAGTCTTTCTTGAATCGGTTCAACACTGCGATAATTAAAGTAAATAATCCGAACGAGGATATGATTTTCATGGCCATAGTCTATACAATTCACCTCAAAACTAAATTTGAGAAATATAGCAAAATGATACAACCCATCACTAGGAAGGACTTCAACGAAAAGGTGAGCCAGTACTTGAGATTGGAAGAGGCACATGAATTGGAAAGGAAGTCTGTTACCTTACATCCAACCAATATTCAGAAGAGTTCTATGGCGATAAACGGAGATATAAAAACCTTCGGGGCTACTGAATGAAATGCTGGAAGAAATGGGAATCAGAAAAGGAAAAACCAGAATTCCAACAAGCAAAATGGAAGTAGCAAGCGACTCATAGGTTTACGGACCGAAGAATACACCCCGCTCAATAATACTCCAGAAAAAATCTATCTCGCGAGATAGGGGGAAGAAGAGTACAAGATTCCACCTATAAAGGAAGCAACTGAACAATAAAAGTGTTTCGGAAAGTACCGCAGCTTCCATGAGACACATGACCACAACACGAATGAGTGTCATCGCTTGAAGCACATGATTGAGGAGTTGACTCGAGAGAAAAAGCTTCAGAAGTATGTGAAGAAATCACTATATCTTGACCAACCAGTACCGCTCGAAGCTCATAGAGACCAAGGGAATCAAGCTGGAAGCAACAAAGAGGGGCCTAGATGGACTAAACATGTCATATTCCGTCTTTCACTACCCAGAAAGACGCATCATGAGTAAGAAAGAAAGGGATAGAAAAGAGAAAAGATGGAGAAGAAAGAAAGAAACAACATCAGAATATCAACAGCGGAACGAATAAATTGTAACAACCCTGTATTTTGTAATTATTTTATTGTATATTTTAATTATTTTTAATGTAAGATTTTGATTTAAAAACTTATTTTACTTATTCGAAATGATTAAATTTATTATTTAAATATAATCTTGATCTTTATACGAGTTATAATTCCAAACTTGTGTAAGTTGAATATTTGCATGAAATGCTGATTTTGGTCAAGTTAGTCAAACTGTGACTTTCAACATAAAATTTTAAAAGTTTAAAAATTTAATTTTTTTTTCTTTAATTATGAAAGTACATAAAATTCTAAGAACACCACTTTTCGTTTCGTTGGAATTGGATGTAAATTGTGAAAGTTATACCCTTTACAATATTATGCGTATATAGGGTTATTTAACAATGACTATTTTAAATTGTATAAATTACTTCTTCTTGGTTATATTTTATTTTAATATGTGATAATATGTTTTACTATGTATATTTTGACTTTTAAATATTTTTAAATGATAATAGAATTTTTCCAAAATTTACTGTATTTATTTTCTATTTTTAAAGACTGTTTTCTAATTTTCTACCATTTTCTTCATATAAATTATATTTAATAATTTTTTTTTTGTGAATGCACTTTTATTTTTTTTGTTATTTTATTTTTTATAAATATTTTACAAGTCCATGAATATTTTCTAAAGTTCATTTGGATTTATTTCTAATTTTAAAGCCTAGTCTAAAATTTTAAGCCATTTTCTTATTTTAATTATATATAATTAAAATTTATTTATTTATTTTATGCACTCACTTTTATTTTCTGTGTTTTACTTTATTTTATTCATTTTACATGTATTTAAATTAAAGTAAATTTTTCCAAAGTGTATTGAAGTTATTTCTAATTCTTAAGTCTAGTTTGCATTTTTCTATGCTATTTTTCTTATTTAATTATATCTAATTAATATTTAATTTTTAATATTTTGTTTATCTGTTATATTTTCGAATTTTAACTGAGATTTTAATTATTTTCAGTTATTTGTATGTGTATAAATATATATGAGAAATTTGAAAGGGTTAAGAGCTAAGAAACGGAAAAACGTTTTATCCGTTTCTTTTGCAGTTTCTTCTGTCATTAATACATCAATTCATCTTAGCCATTCCTTTCCCCATCCTTTGCAGCCGACTTTCTCTTGTCATTCACGAATTTTTGAAGCCCCAAAACCCTAAAAATCATGGCCTCCACCTTGAAGAAAAAAAATTAGGTAAATCCCTCTCTTCTTACTTTTCTATGCAATTTTGCCTTGTTTCTCTTTTAAGTTTGGATCGGCCTCTTCTCCATAGCCGCAGCCACAAACTCCTACATCTCTTCCATGCCTCCAACACCATCTACTCCACCAACCATGACCATGGCCAAGCCATCTATGGTGGCCAAACCCTTCAAATTGCAACCTACATGCCTAAAAACAATGTTTTTGACCATTGTTGCCTCATTCCCTTCATCTCCACTTGTTGCCTTGCCTATATGATGTTAAATCTGACCTATATGATGTCATACCTGAGCCAAAGCATCATCATAGCCAAGCATAAGCGTCCCTTAGACCAAGCATTGAAGTGGTTGAAGAAGGTCCAATCTATCTTGTTCATTTCGCTTTGTATTTCAAAATTGTTTCAATGTTATTTTATGTTGAATGTTTATATATTGTCTTGTTTGTTTTATTTTGGGTTATTGATACAAAATCTTATCTTGGCTATCTTTCAACTCAAATCAAAATTCGTGAAATTGTGCTTGTCGTGCCTTTGGAGTCATGCTTGTATGTTGTTTTGGTCTCTAGCTTTGAAAAAGGTGAGTCTTTCTCACTCTGACATATATACTTATGAAAAGTGGATTGATGACAAGTGTTTAGTAATGTAAAATGTTTATGCAAGTTAATGATGATCATATGATATGCTATGCCGTGTTATTACCATGTTAAAACTGTTAATTTTCACCTGACATTTGATACATGACTGTATATTATGACATTGACATTGTTTATATTATTTCTGTATATGATCACACTGCAAGTTCCCTGTTAGGATAAAAATGTTATGGGCTGAAATGATAGGCCTGGGTTATTTTATTTATTTATTTAAACTTGGGATTGCGGGTTTGAAATGATAGAACCCGGATTTTTACCTTTTAAACTGCGGATTGAAATGATAAATATTCGTATCACTTGACCTAGGTTAGAAAACTATATACAGACCCGTGGTTATTCTATAAAGTGCTTTGAATATTTTAAGTATTTTAAAAATATAAAATTATGAAATTAGATTTAAATAGATTTTGAAAGGTTTTAAAATAAATAAATTATGATTTTTCTATGTGTTAAAAATGTAATTTGTGAATGGATTAACTGGATTTTGAATTATAACTTATGTTTGAAATTTGGAATTTTGACTAAAAATGATATTTAAGTTACATGAATAAAATGGACTTTAATTTTATTTGGAAAATGGTAAGTATGATAAATTGATTTATATTTGAATTTAAGTGATTTATTAAAGAATTATTGATTTTCTATAAATTTAAGTGGTTGAATAAATGACTGTTGAAAATGAAATTTTAAAATATAACTTGACTTGAAAATGTGAAATTCGAGTTTTAACTAAAGATGTTAAATTAATTAAATAAACTGGAAGTTTAGTTAAATTTGTGAAATGGTAATATAAATCTGAAATGTTAATTTTTAATTTATGAAAGAAACGTATAGGTTTTAATTTATGAAAGAAACGTATAGGTTTTAATTTATGAAAGAAACGTATAGGTCTTAATTTATGAAAGAAACGTATAGGTCTTAATTTATGAAAGAAACGTATAGGTCTTAATTTATGAAAGAAACGTATAGGTTTTAATTTATGAAAAAAACGTATAGGTTTTAATTTATGAAAGAAGCGTATAGGTTTTAATTTATGAAAGAAACGTATAGGTTTTAATTAATGAAAAAACGCATGGTGTTCTAATTAATGATAGGAACATGTAAATTCCTAATTAATGAAAGAAAGGTATAAGTTTTAATTTATGAAAGAAACGTATAGGTTTTATTTTATGAAAGAAACGTATAGGTTTTAATTAATGAAAGAACGTATGGTGTTCTAATTAATGATAGGAACATGTAATTCCTAATTAATGAAAGAAAGGTATAAGTTTTAATTAATGAAAGAAACGTATAAGTTTTTAATTAATGAAAGAAACGTGTAAAGTCCTAATTAATGAGAGAACATGAAAGTTTTAATTAATGCAAGAACATGTAAAGTTTTAATTAAGAAAGAAACATGTAAAGTTTTAAGTAGTGTGGTATTGATTTAATTAATAAATGTTCATTATTGTAATAGGAATATAAAATTTAAAACGTACATTTGACACGTAGATTTTAATCAATGTAATGGTGTATTTTAAATTGATTAAAATGATAAATGTTACTTACTGTAATAATAAAATGTAAGTTGATAACGTACATTTGATTAGCAAGTTTTAGTTTATGTGAATGGCATACTTTAAATGATTAAAATAATAAAGTTTCTTTATTGTAATAATAATGTAAGTTAATAAGGTGCTTTTAACTTAACATAAGAATTTCGGTTTAAATTGTATATTACAGTAAGAAAGTTTATGTAACTATAAGGCTATGATAAATTGACATGTTAAAATTTTAAGCTTATCAATACTTTGAATTATATACAATGTAAAGTGGAAAGTAGTACATTCCAAAAATGCTATGATTCCTTAAGGTAACATTTCCAAAATGCTATGATAATTTAAAGGAATATTTCAAGTTTAATAAGTTTAAAGAAATATTCAATGATTTGAAAATTTGGGTATTATTTGAATGATATAATATTGAATTATATTTTGAAATGGAAATGATTCAATTGTGATATTGTTTTGAAATGAGTATGATATTTTGGTCTTGAAAGTATAAATTATTTGAAATAAATATCCATGGGTTATAATAACGATTGGTTGTTAAAGAGACCGGGATCGGATATTGTCTTATAGCCGGACAATACCGAAAACCACTTTAACAACTGTGTACGCGGTGGAGATTCCAGAATGAAGTAGGATGGTGGCGACGTTCTCGAGGTATGTTACGTGGACCCAACTCCCGTGAGTTGGCATATATGACTAAAACAGGAGCTATACCAGGCTACACAAAGGGTCGCACCCTTTCATCGAGCATGCTCCATCGGAAACTATTCTATTACTGTTGTGATTCGATTCGGTGGCGTCACTTTGATTCGGGGGTATTGTTCGAGGTGGGCGAAAGCTGCTGGCTTGCCGTCACCACCGGTCCGGGAGTGCAAACGGTGTATCCATCCTGGCATTGCCTCGCGTGCCGTGTCATATCCTTATATCATGCCCACTACGATTTTGGTTTTAAAGATCCGACCGCGTTAAGGTTCACCATCCCCTTAACGCTATTTTCTATATGATTATACTTTACTGATTAGACACTACCGTATATAGCGTATATTACTACATAGTAAATAGTTTAACGGATCCTTAGAGGATGGGCGGTCCCAAGCATCCTTTAAGTTATTGATGCATTTTGTTACTGTTCACTTGAGTTGATTTACAGTTTATAAGTATTTATGTCCTGACTCGAGGGTTTTGTGTTTTGCTTTACGCTCGGGTCAGATTGAGTGAGTTAGCATTCCAGATTCACCTTCGGCGTTGGAGCTTTCCTTGAAGATCCAGCCATCTATTTTGTTTCAGTATCCAGTGGTTCAGTGATGTATCTGACTTGTACCTAATGTATCATGTTACTCTTCTGTTGTATCTCATTTAACTCTGATGTATCTCATATTTATATAGTAGCTTCATGAACTACTATCTCTTTTTCTTCCGCTGCATTTTTATATACTCCGTGTCTGTGATCTGTGATTTTTATTTACTGTATATTCTGAGATTTGCCAAAATTTTATTTACAACGCGGTATTTTGAGCAATTCAATTCTGGCATGAGTGTCTACCTATACACTTATAATGGATGCGAATGGTTGAAAATACCTGGTTGTTACAGTTGGTATCAGAGCCAGGTTGCTCTAGGCAAATCTCAGCATATAGAGTGAATGTATTTACAGAATCACTTTCATTCGAGTTTGAATCTCTTCCCTTTTGACTCGATTCCTTTGAATTTTGGAACGTTCCCTGCGGTTCCAAAGTCCATTCTTATTCCCCGCTGTTCATCTTCATTTGATTCTGGAGTATCCCACAACTCCACTTCGAATGATCTTTATAGTGAATTGACGGTCCCGCCAATCTCAAAAGTTTTCTTGTAAGAGGGGTGAAACTCCATTTTAACAGCATCGATTCACCAAAGATTTTATATCCTCGGTTTAGATGCTAGTATCTCCTATTATCCCAAACTCTAACTCTTGAGATCAAACGTAGATTTACCCCAGAAAATCCACTTCGATCTTATACTTTAAGTCACGGTTGACCCGATTAAGGTTGCCCGTGATTTATTTTAGCTTATTCACCTCCCTACTCTGTATTTAATCATCTTGTATTTTGTTTCCAACATATTTTCAAACATTTTGAATTGTATTTGTCAATCTATATTTATTTTTTTGTTGTTGGAGTTGTTGATGTTGATTTGGGTTTCCGATCGATTCGTCTGATCAACGCTATCGATAGGATTTCTAAAACACTTTGACAGAACAAACTGACATGATATTATTTTAAATTTTGTTTTGGTTAATGAAATAAAATTTTGATATATATATTTATGGAACTTAATAAAATGATTCAAATTGATAATTTGAAATGATAATACTTGATTTATCATTTATTGTTCTATAAATGAATTTATAAATAATTGTTTATAAATTTATATGGGAACTTAAATGAATTTAGAAAAAGAAATTTGAGAATTTAATTTCCGATGGTTCCAAACCTTTTGTTTAAAAGCTTAAAGGGATATAATATTTAAAATATTTTCAAATAGAAATTTGTTTCCAAAGAATTTTAAGTTTAAAATTAGTACTCTTCTCTTTGTCGCTAGAAAATAACTTCGGTAATGACTTCAGCATCATCGACGTTCATTTTTGAGTTTCGAAGTGAAGAGACTGTTCTGTAGTCTTGCTACAGCTTTGTTTTGGGAAATTAAATTGATTTGAATTTCTAAAATATGACTTGATTTATAATATATATATAGATATATGATTGAAATTTGATTTGACATATTATATATGTATATATATTATTTCTTATCTCTAAATGGTCTGAAGAAATCGAAAATTTAATTCTTAAATTCTATTTTTAAAGAATAATTTCAATTATAAAAAGAAAAAAGAAAAAAGAAAAAATTTGAATAAATGATTTAAGCATGAAATGATTGAATTGGAAATTTTATTTGTATAATACAATTGCATTCGAATATAACTTACCAAAATTTCAGAAGTTAAAAATGTAATTGGATAATATACGATATAAAAAGATTTTATAAATAAAATTTGAGTAGTTATAATAAATGTTATACACTTAAATTTTAATTATAAAATGATTAACAGAGGTAAATATAATAAAGGGTAATTGAATAACTTATAACAAAATAATATTAAAAGAACTAAGAATAAAAGAAAGCAGTTATATTATGTGTAAGTATGTTTAACATAAGTGATAAATATAGTGAGAGGAATAAATTTAATTTAATTTAGGAATAAAGAAGAATAAAATTTATTAAGTACATTGTGAGTGTAATAAATGATTATTTTTCAAACCCATGGTTTTAAAAGTTGTTAATTTAAGATGATTGGATAATAAGATAATGAAATTTGGTGTAGTTAAGATTTATTTAACTTGTGTAAAGGTTTATTCTCTATTTAAGTTGAAATTTCCATGCTTTCAAATCTAATTCCTTATTTTGTTTTCCAAACTATCTTTTGGTTGTCCTTATCATCCTTATCCTGCTATAGATTGGTATGGGCATCTTTCTATAATCTTTGATAGATCTTTGGTAATCATTTTGAATCCACCTTTTCGTGCTTGTGTTCTTAATTTTGGAGAATCTTGGAAAGATCACCTCCACCTTGTAAAAATTACCTATAACAACAGTTATCACGTATAACTTCAATCTTCTTGTCATCTTATCTTAAACCTATTTCACTTTATCTTTTCTGTGCCCTTCCATACCTCATTCCTTTTCGGGGACGAAAAGTATTGAGTGGGAGAGAGTGTAACAACCCTGTATTTTGTAATTATTTTATTGTATATTTTAATTATTTTTAATGTAAGATTTTGATTTAAAAACTTATTTTACTCATTTGAAATGATTAAATTTATTATTTAAATATAATCTTGATCTTTATATGAGTTATAATTCCAAACTTGTGTAAGTTGAATATTTGCATGAAATGCTGATTTTGGTCAAGTTAGTCAAACTGTGACTTTCAACTTAAAATTTTAAAAGTTTAAAAAATTAATTTTTTTCTTTTATTATGAAATTACATAAAATTCTAAGAACACCACTTTTCGTTTCGTTGAAATTGGATGTAAATTGTGAAAGTTATACCCTTTACAATATTGTGCGTATATAGGGTTATTTAACAATGACTATTTTAAATTGTATAAATTACTTATTCTTGGTTATATTTTATTTTAATATGTGATAATATGTTTTACTATGTATATTTTTACTTTTAAATATTTTTAAATGATAATAGAATTTTTCCAAAATTTACTGTATTTATTTCCTATTTTTAAAGGCTGTTTTCTAATTTTCTGCCATTTTCTTCATATAAAGTATATTTAATATATATATTTTTTTGTGAATGCACTTTTATTTATTTTTTTATTTTATTTGTTATAAATATTTTACAAGTCCATGAAGATTTTCTAAAGTTCATTTGGATTTATTTCTAATTTTAAAGCCTAGTCTACAATTATAAGCCATTTTCTTATTTTAATTATATATAATTAAAATTTATTTATTTATTTTATGCACTCACTTTTATTTGCTTTGTTTTACTTTATTTTATTCATTTTACATGTATTTAAATTAAAGTAAATTTTTTCAAAGTGTATTGAAGTTATTTCTAATTCTTAAGTCTAGTTTGCATTTTTCTGTGCTATTTTTCTTATTTAATTATATCTAATTAATATTTAATTTTTAATATTTTGTTTATCTGTTATATTTTCGAATTTTAACTGAGATTTTAATTATTTTCAGTTATTTGGATGTGTATAAATATATATGAGAAATTTGAAAGGGTTAAGAGCTAAGAAACGGAAAAACGTTTTATCCGTTTCTTTTGCAGTTTCATCTGTCATTAATACATCAATTCATCTTAGCCATTCCTTTCCCCATCCTTTGCAGCCGGCTTTCTCTTGTCATTCACGAATTTTTGAAGCCCCAAAACCCTAAAAATCATGGCCTCCACCTTGAAGAAAAAAAATTTAGGTAAATCCCTCTCTTCTTTCTACTCTTCTTACTTTTCTATGCAATTTTGCCTTGTTTCACTTCTAAGTTTGGATCGGCCTCTTCTCCATAGCCACAGCCACAAACTCCTACATCTCTTCCATGCCTCCAACACCATCTACTCCACCAACCATGACCATGGCCCAGCCATCTATGGTGGCCAAACCCTTCAAATTGCAACCTACATGCCTAAAAACAATGTTTTTGACCATTGTTGCCTCATTCCCTTCATCTCCACTTGTTGCCTTGCCTATATGATGTTAAACCTGACCTATATGATGTCATACCTGAGCCAAACCATCATCATAGCCAAGCATAAGTGTCCCTTAGGCCAAGCATTGAAGTGGTTGAAGCAAGGTCCAATCTATCTTGCTCATTTCGCTTTGTATTTCAAAATTGTTTCAATGTTATTTTATGTTGAATGTTTATATATTGTCTGGTTTGTTTTGTTTTGGGTTGTTGATACAAAATCTTATCTTGGCTATCTTTCAACTCAAATCAAAAGTCATGAAATTGTTCTTGTCGTGCCTTTGGAGTCGTGCTTGTATGTTGTTTTGGTCTCTAGCTTTGAAAAAGGTGAGTCTTTCTCACTCTGACATATATACTTATGAAAAGTGGATTGATGACAAGTGTTTAGTAATGTAAAATGTTTATGCAAGTTAATGATGATCATATGATATGTTATTCCGTGTGATTACCATGTTCTTACCATGTTAAAACTGTTAATTTTCACCTGACATTTGATACATGACTGTATATTGTGATATTGACAATGTTTATATTATTTCTGTATATGATCACACTGCAAGTTCCCTGTTAGGATAAAAATGTTATGGGCTGAAATGATAGGCCTGAGTTATTTTATTTATTTATTTAAACTTGGGATTGCGGGTTTGAAATGATAGAACCTGGTTTTTTACCTTTTAAACTGCGGATTGAAATGATAAATATCCGTATCACTTGACCTAGGTTAGAAAACTATATACAGACCCGTGGTTATTCTATAAAGTGCTTTGAATATTTTAAGTATTTTAAAAATATAAAATTATGAAATTAGATTTAAATAGATTTTGAAAGGTTTTAAAATAAATAAATTATGATTTTTCTATGTGTTAAAAATGTAATTTATGAATGGATTAACTGGATTTTGAAATATAACTTATGTTTGAAATTTGGAATTTTGACTAAAAATGATATTTAAGTTACATGAATAAAATGGACTTTAATTTTATTTGGAAAATGGTAAATATGATAAATTGATTTATATTTGAATTTAAGTGATTTATTAAAGAATTATTGATTTTCTATAAATTTAAGTGGTTGAATAAATGACTGTTGAAAATGAAATTTTAAAATATAACTTGACTTGAAAATGTGAAATTTGAGTTTTAACTGAAGATGTTAAATTAATTAAATAAACTGGAAGTTTAGTTAAATTTGTGAAATGGTAATATAAATCTGAAATGTTAAGTTTTAATTTATGAAAGAAACGTATAGGTTTTAATTTATGAAAGAAACGTATAGGTTTTAATTTATGAAAGAAACGTATAGGTCTTAATTTATGAAAGAAACGAATAGGTTTTAATTTATGAAAGAAACGTATAGGTTTTAATTTATGAAAGAAACGTATAGGTTTTAATTTATGAAAGAAACGTATAGGTTTTAATTAATGAAAGAACGTATGGTGTTCTAATTAATGATAGGAACATGTAAATTCCTAATTAATGAAAGAAAGGTATAAGTTTTAATTTATGAAAGAAACGTATAGGTTTTATTTTATGAAAGAAACGTATAGGTTTTAATTAATGAAAGAACGTATGGTGTTCTAATTAATGATAGGAACATGTAAATTCCTAATTAATGAAAGAAAGGTATAAGTTTTAATTAATGAAAGAAACGTATAAGTTTTTAATTAATGAAAGAAATGTGTAAAGTTCTAATTAATGAGAGAACATGAAAGTTTTAATTAATGCAAGAACATGTAAAGTTTTAATTAAGAAAGAAACATGTAAAGTTTTAAGTAGTGTGGTATTGATTTAATTAATAAATGTTCACTATTGTAATAGGAATATAAAATTTAAAACGTACATTTGACACGTAGATTTTAATCAATGTAATGGTGTATTTTAAATTGATTAAAATGATAAATGTTACTTACTGTAATAATAAAATGTAAGTTGATAACGTACATTTGATAAGCAAGTTTTAATTTATGTGAATGGCATACTTTAAATGATTAAAATAATAAAGTTTTTTTATTGTAATAATAATGTAAGTTAATAAGGTGCTTTTAACTTAACATAAGAATTTCGGTTTAAATTGTATATTACAGTAAGAAAGTTTATTTAACTATAAGGCTATGATAAATTGACATGTTAAAATTTTAAGCTTATCAATACTTTGAATTATATACAATGTAAAGTGGAAAGTTGTACATTCCAAAAATGTTATGATTCCTTAAGGTAACATTTCCAAAATGCTATGATAATTTAAAGGAATATTTCAAGTTTAATAAATTTAATGAAATATTCAATGATTTGAAAGTTTGGGTTTTATTTGAATGATATAATATTGAATTATATTTTGAAATGGAAATGATACAATTGTGATATTGTTTTGAAATGAGTATGATATTTTGGTCTTGAAAGTATAAATTATTTGAAATAAATATCCATGGGTTATAATAACGATTGGTTGTTAAAGAGACCAGGATCGGATATTGTCTTATAGCCGGACAATACCGAAAACCACTTTAACAACTGTGTACGCGGTGGAGATTCTAGAATGGAGTAGGATGGTGGCGACGTTCTCGAGGTATGTTACGTGGACCCAACTCCCGTGAGTTGGCATATATGACTAAAACAGGAGCTATACCGGGCTACACTAAGGGTCGCACCCTTTCATCGAGCATGCTCCATCGGAAACTATTCTATTACTGTTGTGATTCGATTCGGTGGCGTCACTTTGATTCGGGGGTATTGTTCGAGGTGGCGGAAGCTGCTGGCTTGCCGTCACCACCGGTCCGCGAGTGCAAACGGTGTATCCACCCTGGCATTGCCTCGCGTGCCGTGTCATATCCTTATATCAAGCCCACTACGATTTTGGTTTTAAAGATCCGACCGCGTTAAGGTTCACCATCCCCTTAACGCTATTTTCTATATGATTATACTTTACTGATTAGACATTACCGTATATAGCATATATTACTACATAGTAAATAGTTTAACGGATCCTTAGAGGATGGGCGGTCCCAAGCATCCTTTAAGTTACTGATGCATTTTGTTACTGTTCACTTGAGTTGATTTACAGTTTATAAGTATTTATGTCCTGACTCGAGGGTTTTGTGTTTTGCTTTACGCTCGGGTCAGATTGAGTGAGTTAGCATTCCAGATTCACCTTCGGCGTTGGAGCTTTCCTTGAAGATCCAGCCATCTATTTTGTTTCAGTATCCAGTGGTTCAGTGATGTATCTGACTTGTATCTGATGTATCCTGTTACTCTTCTGTTGTATCTCATTTAACTCTGATGTATCTCATATTTATATAGTAGCTTCATGAACTACTATCTCTTTTTCTTCCGCTGCATTTTTATATACTCTGTGTCTGTGATCTGTGATTTTTATTTACTGTATATTCTGAGATTTGCCAAAATTTTATTTACAACGCGGTATTTTGAGCAATTCAATTCTTGAATGAGTGTCTACCTATACACTTATAATGGATGCGAATGGTTGAAAATACCTGGTTGTTACATAAATTATATTAATCATATAAATATTACATAGTATACAATATTAGTCAGAGTTACACAACTTATACATCACATACTAGACAGTTATAAACACCTATCTAGTTGTTACAACACAAAATACAACTCAAACAGACGACTCGGAGATCAACACAGTGGAACCACCTATATATCGACAAACGCTGAAGCCTCCTACTCCATTGCTCCTTTAGAATTTGTCAAAGCTAACCTGAATCCCTCGACTACTCGTATATGATATGTGTACCCAAGAGTTTAATAAAACAAAAAATAAACAGTTAGGTCAAACATGGGTTTGGTGTGAGTAAACGGTTTAAGTTTGTTTAACTTGAAAAACTTTGAAAACAAAAGGTATGACGTAAGACTCCCCACACATAAACATGGGTAAGTTTTTACCTTACGCTAACCAAAACATTTGATAGGAAATCCAGTGATATTATAATAGGTTCTAGGGTTTCAAGTAAAATACAGAAATAGCTGGAATGCTTACATCTCACATTCCAATATAGTTTGGCACAACTAAAACGTATGGCACTTATTGGAGTTTGAATTCCATACAATAACAGGACTACTGGGGTACCACCCGTCACAGTATGAGGACTAGTCACCATACCGAGGATTATTCCCAATCCCCTGCAACACAAGGCCAGAACCATCCCTTACTGGGAAGTCCCAAACAAGACAACCCCGACAGTTGTCGCGAATCAACCGCCCCACACAGCCGAATAAAAAGGGACTTCTAGATAGGGGTAAATATCGTCCTACTTGGGCATGACCCACTTAGCCTTGCTGCACCTCCCTATTTTAACCATTCCCGATGGATGAGGCTTGAGGCTACTATTACCTTTATAGAACACATCTATCTTAGAATGCTCATCATCCACCTGATGATGTTCTGAAAGCATTCAATCCATACAAGTTCGTTCCGAATTCGAACGAAGTCGAAGGCATTTTCTCGTTACACTCATTTTGGAATCACCCTCAGAGTTAGCGACGATTACCCTTGCACTTTGAATCTTGATCTTCACTTGAGATTCACGACCTATCATTAATTTGGATCGATGTGGTTTTCAGATATCCAAATCTGTAAACCTGATCCCGATCTCATCGAAATCCAAAACGCCATCTTTTAGGTCCAAATTGTTTTAAAGTTTAAAACAATTCAATTTATTATCTATATTCACAAAGATAGATAATTCACATATCCATAGATAGATAATCCATATCATCACAAATAGACAATTCACATTATCATCATACTTCAACCAAAGCATCCATATAACACAGCATCACTTATCTCATATCTGAGATCTCAAACCATTCAAGGCAATAAATATCATCCATCCATGCATAAGCAAGGATTAATTATTCACACTATCTCTAATTAATTTAATTAAAATGAATTAAATTAATTACTTGCATCTCTAATTAATTTAAAATAAATTAAATTAATTACTTTCATCACGTAAATCTTGCTTACATAATCATTAATTAATTACAAATCAATTAGTTAATCACCATCTAATCACTCATCTTAATTAATCATCCTTGATTAATTATCCTTTAATTACATTCAAGTAAGTAGCTAATTATTCTTAACCAAATACAGTAATTAACCTTTATTTACTTCATTAAATAATTAATTGTAATTAGTTACATTCATCCTTAATTAATTACATTAATTAATTACTTTATAATCATTTATTATTGATTAATTACCTTTTAATTAATCAATCCTTAATTACATCATTAATTATATTAATTAATGATCCCTTTATTACTTCTTAATTAATTATTAATCATATTTAATAATTAAGCTTTAATCAATTTTTATTCATTAATCAACCTTGATTAGTTTACAATTAGTAATTAATTATCCTTAATTAATTACATCATTTAATTATCTTCAAATAACTTTAATCAATTCTTAAATTAATTACACTAAGTAATTAATTATAAATTACTTCCACTAAGTAATTATCCTTCTTTATTAATTACACTAGGTAATTAAACCCAAATTACACTCATTTTTTAATTAATTACATCCAGTAATTATCCACTAATTACTTCACTAAGTAATTGTACTTAATAAATTACACTATGTAATTATACTTAACCCAATGATTAATTTTAAATTAATTAAACTAGTTAATTAACTTAAACTAATCACATTAATTTAATTAATTACATTGAGTAATTAATCACTTTAATTACTTCCATTAAGTAATTGTACTTAAACAATTCCATAAATGATTATTTTAATTAGTTAATATAATTAATTATTAAAATTAATCACATTAATTAATTGTTTAATAATCCCTAGTTAATGATCTTCATTAACTATTAACAATTCTTTAATTACTTTTTTAAGTAATTATACTTTAATTAACCATTTCTAAATATAAATTAATTAATTATTAATCATAAATTAACTAATTTTTAATTAATTGAGTGCTTAACTGAAACTTAATTAATCTTTTAATTACTTGATTTATTAATTTTTAATCGTTAATTAATAATCTTTAATTATTCAATTAATGATCTTAATTACAAATTAATTAACTCTAATTAATTAACTTATTAATTAATTTTACTAATTAATTCTCTTTATTAAACACTTAATTACATCATTAGAAAACATTAGAAACCTATTGTATAATTAAAACAAAATATACCTAAAAACAAAACAATTAAAACATTTAATTTATCATTTAAAATCTCGAAACTTATTCAAAACTTGATAAATAAATACCTATTCTTTGAAACCTTAGTTATCAATTTCTTTTTAAAACTTATTCAGTTTTTAAACATATTTAAAACTTGGTTCAAAATTCCTTTTTGAATTTCAAATATATTTTAAATCTTAACTAAACATTTCCTTTTGAAAACTAATTATTTTAAAATCTTTAAAACTTTTAAAACTTATTTACATACTTTGCTTGAAACTCAAAATATTATTCTAGCTTGTAAAACTAAATTTTTGATTTGCTTTGAACTTAAATTTTGATTTCTTTTTTTCATAAAACTGTTCAAACCTTTGCAATTTTCACTTATCTAATTAAACCATAATAACACCTCAAATCATACCCGAGCCAAAACAATAAAAACCCTAAGCCAGCTTCAAGTCTATCGCAAAATATCACTACTTCGAGTCGCACAAGCATCCACGCGTGATTGAAACCGAGAGAAACCATCATCTTTCCAAACGCGAAACAAACCAGATATAACATTGGCATAGTGCATGTTAACGACCAAATTCGCGAACTCCGGCCAACTTCCTGGCCTCCAACAAATCGACCTCGCCTTCGCCCGCCTCCTCGACGTTCCCGACCAATGTTTACAACAGCGAAACAAAAATTAGCCATCTGATCGGAAATCTGGAGAATAACCAAATCGAAAAATTCGCCATCGACGATGGCTCTGTCCACTGGACCATATGCCTAACTGCCTGAAGCGACATCACTCTCCGATGAAACATTTCCCCCTCAAGCGATACACCACGATACTTTGACAACGACGAACGATCAACAAGAAAATCAATGACAAAAACCGACGTTAAACCCTATATCACCCCTCTTCGGCCACCTCGGCCATCAGAAACATTCATACCCAATTTTCCCGAGTTCCCCTACTCCTCATCCTCCCCTAGCCTAAGTTTCGACCACTAACTTGCCTCCTATCAACTGTGATCGACCAATAACCCAATATTGATCATCACGGCATAACCCAACAATCACTATACTAAAAATCCTAATTTTGCTTCCTAAAATCATCATCTTCCATTACTAATCTGATCCTAAATTCAAATTACTAAATTACGATGATTTAATTTTGATATGTATATTTGTATTTACTGTAAAAACCCAAATTTGAAATAACGTCTTAATACAACCTTTTCAAATTATTTTTAAGAATAAGGTTATAACCCTTCAATCATCTTTTATTTAAAGATCGATGCTTAAATTCGATCACAGGAAGAGATTTGAAATTTTTTCTTTTTGTTATCTATAGCATGTAAATAGACAGAGGAGCATATACAGACATTTCATAAACACTACATGCATTCACATTCGTATGCATATATAAACCATATTTTAAAAAAATTCATCACAACATTTAAGTAACATCACAGATATAAACTGTTTTTAAAAGGGATGTTTACTCACCAAAGTTTTAAACAGAGACAAGCTCTTGCTTCAGAAACTTGAATAGCTTAGAAATGTTCTTTGATTTATAAACTGAAATGCTGAAGAATATATTTTGTTGCTGAAATTATTGAAGAGATGATTCCAGATTTGATTTTGAACTAGCCTTTGAAAACGAGATTACAGGTTTGTTTTCAAAACAGAGTTGAAGTTGCTTGCTTTTGATAAACTGCTACAGGCTTTTTGATTCCAGATTGAAAAATGCAACCTTTTACTTGAGAAGATTGGAAAATAATTTATAGGCTTGTGAAATAGATATGGAAATTTGATTACCGATTAATGATTTTTGATTTCAGGTGGTAGAAAATGTTCTGGCTTTGATCTTGCTTTTGAAAATGGTAAACAGGTTTCTGATTTGCTTTTTAAAATCTTAGGTTTGAAGATGATTTTTGCAGACTTTGATGATTTTTGAAAATGGGATTAAAGGTTGTAGAATTTTATTTGGTTCTGGTATAAGGAAGGATTGATTACAGATTTTTGTTTAGAGATTTAGCTTGAGTTTCTTTATTCTTCTTAGTTTTGAAAAAGAAAAGAAATGAGATAAAGAAAACATATGTTTTATATAAGTAAATTTGTAACTTATTTAAAATAAAAGAAAAACCAAAAATAATAAATGACACTTGTACAATCTACTTAACACTTGCATTTGCCTTTGCTCATAAATTAACACTTGTTATATTAGGTTTAATATATTTACTTGTCTTATAAGTAATTTTACTTATTTTTATTTATTTTAAAAGTAAATAAAAGCTTTTATCCCTTATTTAAATGTATATATTTAAATTTCTTTTAAAGAAAATCTAATAAAACAAATTATACACAAATAAAATTTATACATATATTTTAAATTCAAATATTTTAAAATATCTAACTTTTGAATTTTAAATTTTAAATCCAAATTCAAATTAAATTCAAAATCCAATTTAAAATCAACAACCTATTAAATTTGAAAATAACAATTCAATTTTCTTTAAAATATATTTATGAAAATAACACATTATTATTATTGTTTGAAAATAACAATTTGCTAATTTAAAACAATTTATAAAAAAAATTATCTTATTATTTATACATTACTTATATTACTTAAACAACTTAATGTTTCACATGCAAATTACACTTTAAACTTCTATATATTTCCAAATCATATTTATCAAATAATATTTTAAAGAAAATAAACAAATCTTTTTATCACTCTTATTTAAATTTAAACTTAAGCTTAAAAATATATTTTAAACAATTTAAACATTTTCCTTAAGTATTTTAAAACCATGTAGTTAACTTATTTAAATAGTCTATGAAATGTTTTATTGTAAATTAAATCATAATTTCCAAATTACCAAAATATATTAAAATTTGAAAACCTTATTTTATTTATTTATTAAATACAACCAAAGCTTTCCTATTTACAATATATACAAATATATACATTATAATTAGAAAATATTTTATTAACTTTTGAAAAGATAAAATTTATCAATTAGATATTTATTTGCTTTTAAAAGAATAAATTTACCAAATTAAATTAAAATTATAAAAGACAATTATCAAATCAATTTAATTTTTAATCAGATTATTAAATTGATATTGCCCAAAGTTCCAGGTCAGCACCGAACATTGACTCATCATTGGAACGATACCTGGAGGGCCCCATTCTATGCAGAAGTGTTGGGGAGAAATGGAGAGGTATGCGACCTTATTAAAGCATGCTCCGAATGATGCATGCTTTGGATCTAAGATGGAACCCCTGCTAACCAACAGAGAACCCTAAACGATGACATAGTATTTCAAAATTGAGACGCTGAAGGAATAGAAGCTCCAACTCTCGACAGCATGGTCGTGACAGTAGGAATCAGACCCGCCATGATCCGACGAGTATTAGTAGACAGCGATAGCTCTATGAATATCCTTTTCAAATGCACCTTTGATTAGATGAAGATCAGTATGAAAGATGTATCTGCCAACCAAACAAAGATTCAGGGACTCACCAATGGAACCAAACAACCCATCGAAAGGATTGACTTATCCGTAGAACTCGAAGAAGGCGACCGAAAAGTCACCCTCGTCCAAACCTTTGTGATCGTAGATGAAATTTCCACCTAAAATGCCTTCTTGAAGCAACCTTCCTTGACAAATTTTAAGATTTCTTTAGCTCAATGATGTCTAACTATGAAATTTCTGACAGAAAAATGGAGTCAGGGCAATCAAGGGAGACCAAAGCACCACTAGGGAATGTTATATCATGGAACTATGCATGTCTAAAAGAACAGAAAAGGGGAAGAATGTAGAGAGAACTCTCCACATTCTTGGACTTGCTGAATAGCAACCACAGAGCCGCCTCTGGCTTGGGGACCATAGCCATTCAATAAGGGTTTGGAACCTAGAAAGAAGAGTTTAGAGGAGAAATAGGAAGCACCGGTTGAATTGACGGTGTCTGTTCCGGTTAATTTGGATTAGCCAACATGGGTCCTCAAAATTGGATGGATCTTGAAAATAGGATTCGATTGGAACTCAACAAATTTCTTCACGACAATCTGGATGTGTTCACTTGGATGCATTTCGATATTTGTGAGGTGTTGCTGGAGATAGAATGCCACGCACTCAGGATTGATCCCAAGTAGATGCTAGTGAAGCAGAAAAGGCGCAGCCTAGGGCCCGTGTGATCCAAAGTTCTGAAGGAAGAACTAGACAAGCTGCTAGGGAATGGTTTTATCTGTGATGCAACCTACCCTGAATATGTATCTAACCGTTTTTGGTCAAGAAGTCCAGTGGGAAATGAAAAACATGTATTGACTACTCAGATCTACACAAATCTTTCCTAAAAGACTGCTTTCCTCTTCCCAGAATCGATCAGCTTATGGACGGGACGGCAGGACATGAATTGCTATCATTTATAGATTCATATTCGAGATACAACTAGATCATGATGCAGAAGCCCAATCAAGAAGATACCAGCTTCATTATTTATCTTGGATTATATTGCTACAAAGTGATGCCATTTGGCTTAAAGAATGCCGGAGCAACTTACCAACGACTAGTCAATGCCATGTTTAAATATCAGATTGGGAAGACATTGGAAGTTTATGTAGATGACATGTTGGTTAAATCATGCATAGCTGCAAATCACTTGGACAACCTTACCGAAATGTTCAAAATACTCCAAAAATTTGCAATAAAGCTCAATCCTCTTAAATGTCATTTCGGGGTAGCCTCTGGAAAGTTCTTGGGATTCATCGTAAGTGCCAGAGGCATCAAAGAAAATCTCGAGCAAATAATCGCTTTGCGAGAAGTCGATGCCCCCAGGAATAAGAAAGATTAGGAAGCTTGAATGGAAAGGTTGCAGCACCGAGCCGGTTTATCCTAAAAGTAATCAGTAAATGTATACCGTTCTTTAACGCACTAAGGAAGGAAAAGAAGAACTTCGAATGGAATCAAGCTTGTCAAACCGTGTTCGAAGATCTTCTACGACATACGGAAACCCCGCCAATCCTGTCCAAGCCAGTAGACGGAGAAAATTTGTACATCTACTTACCAGTCTCGCCACATGCATTGAGTTCCACACTCGTATGAGAAGAAGCTAAGATCCAGTAACCCATATATTACATTAGTAACTGAGCAGAAAAGAACTGTCCAAAATTGGAAAATCTTGCATATTGCCTCTTGATCGCATCCAGAAAGTTACGATCGTACTCCCGATCAGAGTGTTGACAGATTAACCCTTAAAGCAAGTTTTATGCCACCCTAGACCTCTGGATGGCTTATCAAATATAACATCGAATTAATTCAGTATGACGTTACATGCAATCCTTGAAAGGCAATAAACGGGCAGGCGTGGGAAAATTTCATTGCCGGATTTACAATAGGGGATAACGGGGAAGAAATGACTCCAGATGTGGAGACATGCCGGAAGCCATTCATCGATGGTCTGTCGAACAACTTCTGCTTGAGAGCAGAATTAATGGTCAAGACTCTCGAAGGAAGATCTGGTTGCTATGCCTTGCGCTTTGATTTCTTTGCAACAAATAATGCGGTAGGATACAAAGCATTAATAGCTAGGTTGAAAGTTGTGACGGAACTTTAGATAAAATACATACACATCTATAGTGACTCTCAGCTAGTCGTTTGTCAGGTGAAAGGCAAACATAAGGCTCGAGGGGGACCTCACCCTGTATCTATCTAAAGCACAAGAACTTCCAATGACGATGAGCATTACCCCATAACTCATATCCCGAGGGAATAGAACAAGAAGGCGGATTATCTAGCCAAACTAGCCAGTTCCGAAGAAGCTCTGTCACTGGGGCTAGTCCGTTGTAACCCTAACTACTCCGAGTATAAGTAAGATGGATATCGACCGGATTTTTAAGACAACCAAGGAACCAGCGACATGGATGACGCTGATCGAAGATTACGTACTCACAGGATCTCTCCCCACTAACAGGAACCAGTGGAAAAAGCTTCTTTGAAAGGCACTATGGTTCATAATACAGGATGGAATATTCTACCGAAGGGGATTCTCTACCCAACGATCAAATGTGTGACCAATGACGAAGCTTAAAGGATCCTAAAAGAAATTCATGACGGCGACTGCGGAGATCCTACCGGGGGCAAACCCTTACAAAGGAAGGTTTTCGATATGGGTACTTTTGGAAAAGAATAAACCAAGATGCAGCAGATTACGCCAGATGGTACGGTCAATGCCAAAGATTATGCAAGATCAAAAGAACCCCCTTGATGGAGCTAAAACAGATGGTTAGCATAGGGCCATCCGCAATCTGGAGAATCGATCTGATTGGCGTACTACCAGTGGCTAAAGGCGGAGCCAAATATGCTATTGTTTCCATTGACTATTTCACCAAATGGGCCAAAGCGGAATCACTGGCCACTATTAACACAAAGAAATTCATTAACTTAGTTACTAAAAATATTATTTGCAGGTTTGGGGTGCCACAGAAAATCATCATGGTTAGTGGGACTCAATTCAAAAGCGTTGATCTCAAAGACTTTTGCAAATGCTTCCGAATTGAGAAAAGCATTTCCACTGCCACGCATCCATAGGCAAACGGGCAAGTGGAAGCAGTAAATAAGATAATCAAGTCCACCATCAAAAAACGACTAACTATAGTAAAATGAAATTGGGTCGATAAACTTCCACTCGCACTATGGGCCTAAAGGAAGATGCATAAATCTGCAACTGGGCACTCTCCATTCACCGTAGCATATGTTTTAGTAGCAATAATCCCGGTTGAGTTAGAAGTCCCTTCTTATCGGAGGCAACTTCTATCAAAGGAAAAATGAACAACTCCTACTTGAGTCACTTGATATGGTCGATGAGAAGAGGTAAGGAGCCAAATTAAGGACCACCCCTCACTACAGCAAAAAGACCTTTTAATAGCGTTTAAAAAACGTTATAATATGTTTTTATAGCATTTTTATTAACGCTTTAAACAAACAAGTTGTAATAAGTCAATGACCATTTAAAAAACATGCCTTTTATAACGTTTTCAAAATAATATAAAAAGTATCAATGGCGTTCCTAAAATGCTGTAAAAAACCCTTTATTATAATGACATGTTGGTATACAAGGGTCATAAAACACTATTATTAACCGCAATAGAATTTCATAAACGCTTGTGTTGGCTTTAATAGTGATTTAAAAATGCTATCAAATCCTTTAACAACGTTTTAAAAATCATTTTTGCAGTACGTACATATCCATTATCACATTATAACTGACAAATTTACATAAACACAATGTATCAAACACACAATCATATAGATCACATTAAACAAAAAATGAATAACCATTCAACATTCATATAGTATAATGCATATTATGTCATAATATTTAATGAACATTACTTAAAAGCGTATAATACAAGTGATAAAAGATTGTACTATAAATGACGATTAAATATGCAAACAAAAAAGTTGTTACTTCAAAAGAACTTCAAATCGCTAATATACTGCAGCATGTTGCCATTTGTATGCATCATAGATGGGTAATTACCTATGATAAAGAAATTCAACAATTAGCAATGATAACTATACATACATGAATATATGTATGTGTGAGAAACTTAATTATATAAATTTAATTATTTTATATTGAACTTAATTAATTTATAAGAAACTTGATTAACTTAGTTAATTTTTATAAAATTAAATTGATTTATATAAACTTTAGTCAATTATATAAAATTTAGTTAAATTATATAATCATATGGAAACGATATCAATAACATATGGAATTTCATGAAATAAATGTAAATTTTGTTTAAAATACATTATTCAACAATTGCATGTATATTGTTATAAACTTATTAAATTTATAGCACTTTATTAAGTTTTATAAACTTATTTAATTTAAAAAAAACAGTTGGCTTATCTAAATATTATAAAACTTAATTAACTTAGTTACTTATTTTAAACTTAGTTAATTTGTTGTTGTTGTTATTATATTATTAATATTATTTTATTACCATTACTATTATTATATCATATTATTATTATTATTATTCTAAATTTAGTTAATTTTTATAAACTTAATTAATTTTTATAAAACTTAGTTAACTTAGTTAATTTTTATAAAAATTAGATAATTTTTATATAACTTAGTCGATTTTTATAACAAGTTTACAAAGAGTTCAAAATAGAGAACATGATTTTTGTAAAACTAATTATTATAAAACTTAATTAAATTTTATAAACTCATTCAATTTTAAAATAATAGTTAGCTTATTTAATTATTATAAAACTTAATTAACTTAGTTACTTATTTTAAACTTAGTTAATTTATTATTGTTGTTGTTATATTATTATCATAATATTATTTTATAGCTACTATTAATATTATTATATTATATTATTGTTATTCTTTTATATTTAGTTAATTTTTATAAGCTTAATTAATTTTCAAAAAGCTTGGTTAACCTAGTTAATTTCGATAATAGTTATAAAACTTAGTCAATTTTTATAACAATTTAACAAATATTTCAAAATAGAGAACATGATTTTTATAAAAACAAATTTATTTTTATAAAATTAAATTAATTTTCATAAACTTTAGTCGATTTAATTAAATAAATTAAAATTTGTTAATTTTTATAAAACTTACTTAACTTATTTAATTTTTTGATAACTTAATTAATTTTTATATAACTTAGTTATTTTTATAACACTCACTTAATTAACTTTTTTGAGAGAAATGTGTGACCCTCTAGACTAGAGGAGAGCACACATGTAAATAAATAAATATATTTATCACTAAAAATAAGGTGATGCCAACACGCCTGGCAGGTATCTAATCATAGTACAACAAACAAAGAAAAAAACTCAAGTACCCCTAGAATAAGCTTCGGCAAGGCCATGAACCATTACACCCCAATATCGAGCTCCGGCAAGGCCAACGCCTGGTAGTGCGGTGTTAGAATTACCTAAAAAATCTATAAAGTAACTTACCAGAAGACACCTCCATCTGAGAAGGAAATACCTCACCGCAAACTCAGAAAATCCAAACAGAATGCCTCACTATAGATGCGAATGATGAAAACATCACCCTATAGACTCAGAAGAATTGAAGAGAGCGCTCGGTATAAAATTGAATAATCTTCAAATTAGAATGCCAAACTGAAGATGTAGAAGAACTAAGAAGAACTCCTCACCGTAAATAGCAATCATGCCAACCTGCAAAAGAATCTAATCCCATTTCTAGCCAAAACCTATATCTGTAAAAGGAACTAAAGAAAATTATAAGAATAATACACATACATGTATATAAATGAAATTTATGTACATATATGTATTAATGAAACAAAAGTAAAGATACAAAAGCTAAGACAATAGGACAGGAAAACAACAAAAATTAGACACAGACTAAAAAAGAATCCATGATCAAAAGAAGTTAAAATATAAAAACGTAAACAAAAACTAAAAAAAATTAAAACTTATCATTACGCTCCTTTGACCAAAAGGATATCATGATAATCAATGAAATCATCATTTAGTTTGAAAAAATATTAATGTTACAATTATTAATGTCAAAAATATTATTTTTATGTTTAAATAACTTAATATTTTTACTAACCTTATTAAGATATTCTTTAAAATGATTATTTTTAGTTAATTTATATTTAGGATTCGAGATCCTATTAAAACAAAATGAAGATATTATAAAAATCAATTTATTGAAATGGCTATTATTATTACTGAAAGATCTCTGATTTTTCTCCAAACAAATATACCCTTAAATTATAATGAATAAAGTCTCAAGTAAAAATCTATTGTCCATTTTAAACTTAAATCTAAAATTATTCCAATTAAATTCACAATCGGTAATTTTAGTTACAAGAATAAAGTTAAGGATTTTGAAAGTATTATTTATAATATAATATGTGTCTATGCAATCATAATATACATGCATAATGTCTTCAAAAACCAAATTACAAAAGAACCATGTATTATCAATTTGCATATTCTTTTTCTTTAACAATTCAATATTATTTAGTTTTTCATGCATGATTAACCATATATACATTTTAGATTTAGGAGGAGCATTTGTTTTCCAAATAAGTTTAAAAGAATTATTAGTTATTCCTGACAAATTAAGAAATTTATGAAAAGAATTAGAAGCGTTCCCTACTCTTATCCTGCTCCCAAATAATATTGTCATTATCATTATTAATACTATATAAATTCAATCTAGTATAAAGCAAAGAAAGTTGCCTAAGAGTTGTACCTTCTAAAATTCTATTAAAACTAAAATTCGAAGGGGGATCATTATCTGGAGAAAAAATATCTAAAAGCAATGCATTCTTGAAGTTACAAATATCGTAAAGCTGCTTAAATTCCATGTTAAGAGGAATGATAGAAATCCAATGGTCATGCCAAAAAGAAGTATTATTTCCTGAATGAACAGTCGTATTAGTACCAAGCTTAAAAATCTCTTGACATGTTAAAATTAATTTCCAAAAATTAGACAACTTTTTAATAAAAGAAGGTGTAATTTGGTATAAGCTATTACTATCATTATAGTAACATTTACAAATGATTTCTTTCCAAATAGAGTTATCATTAATATCCTTAGATTTCCATAACCATTTCCCTAACAAAGGAAAAATCATGTTACACAAATCAATGAGTCCTAAGCCACCTTCCTTTTTGGATTTACTAACTGTTTCCTAACTACTAAACAATTAATACTACTATTAAAGTTATCCCCACTCCATAAGATGTCCCTTCTTATTTTATCAATTTTGTTAATCACCCAATTTGAAAAAAGATGCATAGACATCCAATAGACTGGAAGAGCAGACAAAACAGAATTTATGAGAACTAATCTACCAGCTTTGGATAAAAATCTCCCATTCCAATTAGAAATCCTATTTTTTATTTTATCTATAATAATAAGCCAGTCATCATGTTTAAGTTTAGTTGATCTAATCAGAAATAAAGATAATCATAAGGAAAATTCATAGTTTTACAGATAAGCGTATTAGCAACTAAATCTTCAACCTTATCAAAATCATTTAAAAGTAAACCAAACTTTTATAAAAATTTAATTTTAAACCTGAAAGAAGTTCAAACTATATAAAATAAACTGAAGGGTAATGACATGTTTAGAAAAATGAGAGATAAATAGTAAGGTATCATCTGCGAATTGAAGGATAGATAGACCATTACGCGAGATTTCACTACCAACACTCCCTAAAGGTCCATTATCAATCGCTTTTTTAATTATCTTAGCAAAAACAACTATGGCTAAGTTAAATAAAAGTGGTAATAAAGGATCGCCTTGCCCTAAACCTCATTTAGATTGAATTTTATTACCTAAAATACCGTTAACCATTATACTAGAGTTACCAGTTTTAAGCAAAGTCATAATCCAGCTAATCCATCTATAATTGAAACCTCTACCAAATAACATATCAGCTAGAAAATCTTAATCAGTCGAATCAAAAGCTTTCGCAAACTCAAGTTTAAGAAGAGCACATGTAATGTTGTTTTTACAGCAATGAACAACAGCCACTCCATCAGTGATATTCCTACCCATATTGAAAGCAGTTTGTGAACAATCAGCTAAATTATTCATTTTTTTACTAAGCTTATTAGGTAAGACTTTAGAGATAATCTTAACAGAGCAGTTAATTAAAGAAATAGGTCTAAGATCTTTTAAATTATTAGCATCGATTTTTTTATGTAATGAAATTAAATTTGCAAAATTAAATCTTCCTAGTTGTAATTTACCATTTTAAATTCATTAAACATGCTAATTAAATCGAATTTTAAAACACTCCAAAATAATTTGTAAAATAAAATAGGCAATTCCTCAAGGCCCGGGGCTTCACTAGGCATGTCATTAATAGCTTTCAATATTTCCTCTTTAGAAAAATGATCATCAAACTCAAAAAGCTCAATTCTAGAATCAATAGGATAAATATCATTTCATCTAACGTTAATTCTATGTTTGTTCATAGTACCAAATATATCTCTATAATAAACTGTAAAAGCCATATTAAGATCCCTTTGATTGACCAATTCTACATTATTCACAAAAATAGAATTTATCATTTTGCAATGTTTTCTACCATTTTCTATATTATGAAAAAAAATGTAATATTATCACCTACATTAATCCATTGAATTCTAGATCTCTATTTCCACATAACTTCTTTTTTTCCTAAAATAGAACTAAGCTCTTCTTTTAAATTAATGAGAATGTTACGTTCACCTAGTTTTGGTTGTCTAGTTTCTTCTCTCCTGTTTATTTTAAACATTTTAGAAAGAATATTTTATTTTTTAATTTTAATACTTCCAAAAGCATTCTTACTCCAAATTTTCAAAAAAAATCCTAAGAGCCCTAAGCTTTAAAATAATTTTTTTTTAAGAACTATCCTTATTTTTTTGCAGAATTATCCTAATTTTTTTGAATTTAAAAGATTTATTAACAGTCTTATGTTGATCGCACGTAAGAATTATAGGACAATGATCAAAATATGTGTATGGAAAACCTGAGAGTTTACATATAGGAAAGTTATCCTCGATTTCATCACTGATGAAAAATCCATCTAGAAGAGCCATTGAGGGGGACTCTCTAGTATTACTCCAAGTGAATTCTCTATTAGAAAGAGGAATTTTTATCAAATTAGAATTAATGATAAATTGGTCGAATTCTTCCATTGAAATGGAACCACCTTCTCGTGGAGAACACTCTATTAGAAAACGCATAACATTGAAATCACCCTCCTCCCCATAATCCATGAACCAAGAGCTAGTGATCTAAATTCTAAACATTCATTCCACAGAACCCGACGACCAATTTTTGAATTTGGCCCACAAACATTAGGTATATTTAAAATAAAATTGTCATAAATATTAAGGAGAATAATGTGAAAATAATGTTGTTTAGAAATACATTGAAGTAATTTAAAAGAATTATCCCGCCACCCTATAAGTAAACCCACTGAAGTACCAGCAGAAGGCAAACAATCCCAATTCATAAAATGGTAACCACCTAATTGCCTATAAGAAGGAATGTCAGGACATTAATAGTGGAATGCCAATAAAATAATCCTTAATAATGCTCTAATTTAATCACACTTATTTAAATCGTTCAACCCTCTAATATTCCAACTAATAATCCTTGTAAACCAACAGATCTAGCCCTATCAATTTCCCTACTTCTAATAAAAGCAGTATCTAATTCAACATTAGAAAGAACAAAACGGTATCTCTAGCTAGCTGACAAAATTCAGAGGAAGAAAGACTACCTAAAGCATACGAAGAATTAGTACGACCTAATCAGAATCCATAGGAGAGACTGAATTCGTATTACAACTCGTGGCATACGAATTAGACAACTCACCCAAGGACTAAGAATGACCACAAGGGATCCTAGCACTAAGACGAACTGTGATGCTCCACCCCGAGACCCACATTAACAAAGAGTAATACTGTATGCTAATGCAAAGAATAGGGTTGGTTAGGAGCGACCATCCATAGTCTTGCCTTAAATTAATATTAAACATGTCGATAAATGCTCTAATAAATTTTTTTCCAACTCAAGTGGATCGACATATCTAATAAATACTTAATACAAATCTATAAATGGCTAACAGATCAATGAGAACAAAATACAATAACTAAATGTACATCCCATCACAAAATAGAAAATGAATATATATATATATATATATATATATATATATATAAATACATATACACGGATACATCCCAATACAATACAAATGATACATCAATTGTGGTATGACTACCACATTATATACACAAGTCAAATAAATGTACATCTCAAGATACAACTCTAAATAGACTAACTATGAATAGTGATAAGAAGAATCCAAGTAGAAGCTTCAAGGAAAAGCTAAGTCCAAAAGTATGAGTCTAACCTGAAACAAACTCGGTCTGACCCGAGTATAAAATACACGGGTCTGTCTAGCTACAACAATCGGTTTAATAAGGATAGACGATAATATGAAGTGTAAGGAAAAAAGGTATAATTTCCTCTCGAATGAGAAGAACCATACTAAGAGTATGACATAACTTCACATAAGGGCAAGGATGATTATTCTTCTCAAATGAGAAGAAATAATAAAAAGATCATGTCTATAACTCAGGTAACCCAAAATCACTTAAGTGTCTAAAAACTTTAAAGAAGTAAACTTAAAGGTAATACTAACCTATAGAACATTCATGCCTTATATCATCGGCGAAAACCTAATAAGAACTATAATTGTTTTATCGAACCATATCTCCTAATATGAGAAAACACAAATCATAAATCTTGCCAGAATGGCTAAGCATAAATATTCTCAAAAATAGAGAAATTCCAAAAATCAAAATATGCCTCATCTCATCGGCATATACAAATCTCAAAATGCAAAGGAATGGCAATATGAATCTCAAAATAGAATAATCTCCAAACTCAATTATGCCTCGTCTCATCAGCATATATATAATACTCGAAACTCAAACTCGCTAAAATGGAAAAACCTAAAATACATCCTTAAAATTAAGAAATCGTCAAATCTTATAAATCAAGGAACTCAATAAGAGTTCAAAACTTCATAAATGAAATCACCAAACATATATAACATCTCATATAGCTCTATGATATCGATGTAATAAAGACATCTCAAAATGGCGAAATCATAATAAAACATAAAACTCAGAAAACCCAGATTGGCCAGATCCTTGATTGCATGTCGTAGTAATGCTGCACGTGTTTAATTCTTGTCAATGCTATTTATAATTTAGGTATCTAGATCGCGGACCCGAAGGTCATACTCATGGTGACCGAAGTGACATAACTCGTGGTGACCGAAGTCACATACTCAGATGATCCAAAGGTTTATAGCACAGGTATACTCGTGGATGTGTCACAAAATCTCGAAAATGAAACCAAAAAATGTTAATATGCGTCTCATACCAAGTATTAAGGTGTGTCTCATACCATATGTTCACACTAAATGGTTTACTAATCGATAGTTAACTCCACATCATAATAATAGAATCTCAAATCTTAGAAATTTTAGATTACTCATATATCTTGCCTCGTATCATCGGCAATTGTAAATAAATCTCATAGTGTAAACCATAATTCCCAAAAAGGGAATTCTCATCTCAAGACTAACCTCGTCTCATCGGCGAGTAAAAAAACATATATAAGTGGCTCTCATCAATTATTACTCCTATAATAGGAGATCTCAAACCTCTCAACTCGCCAAATATTGGCCAACTTAGATAATTCCTATAATAGGAATTATAAATCTCAATAATCAACTCAAAATAATATACTCAAGAAATTTCGATCGTACAAGTCTGAAATTAATTGAGACGGTACACTCATTTGTCACATACCACGTGTTTCACTAAATCGTTTAATTCTCTTTCTCATATGACTCAAAAGTACTAAAATACGTATTTTACATCTAAAATAATTTGTTTGATAAAACAAGCCTTTAAAACCTTTTTTCGAAAAAGATTATTGAATAAAATATTTGAAATTACCTTATTATAGAGAATAAATAGGTTTTATAACTTAAAAATATTTTATAATAATTATTTAAATGTAATTTATTTTAAAAATTATTTCAAAACCGTTTAGAGAAATCCGTGCTCGAAAACAATGAAAAACAAAGAAAACACTTCAAAACCGATATTCGAATTCAATTCAAATTCATCTCAAATTTGAATCTCAAATTTGAATCTCAAATTCTACAAAATTTAGCTAGCCTATTGATAGGCATCATAGCCCTCAAAACAGTTCAAAATTATCCCAAAACATGAGGAAGAAAGTAGAGAAATCGAGAAAGAAATAGAGGGGAACAAACTGAAACAATAAGAGGAAGGAAGGCTCCCCAGGTCGACATGCATGTCGACTTAGGTGTCGACCCTTTAAGCCTATAGGTCGACATGGATGTCGACCTATAGAGCCTTTGATCGACCTTTAGGTAGGCACAACTCCCCGCCGACCATTCAAACACGAATTTGAACATTTGATTTCCTGGACTCGTATTGATTTTCCAAAGCAATTTTAACCAAGCAAGTGAATGAATTTTTCCACCAGTTTCTGTAAGCACGTACTACAAAATTCAGGCTATAATCCAGAGAAATTCAAGAAGCATTTCATGATGAGAATAACAAGAAAAAATTACTCAAAGAAGCAACTCAAAACCAATATAAAATGTAAATTGAAAAGAGGAAGAATTGTTTACAGCAAACAATTTCTACAGTAGATTTCACCAAGCCAAGCCTTGTTTAGCTAGAGACTGTGGGTAAATAACTCACCTTGTAGTTCATGGAGATTGATATCAATAAACTTAGCCAAAACTGAAGCAAGATGAAGGCTCTAGGAAATAGAAAGCTTCAGTTACCTGTAAAAACTTAGAAACAGGACATGCACCAAAGAGAAGCAAATTACAGACAACCCAAAGCAAAAATTAGAATTTGATGAATAATTCTATGATTAGGAGTAGATTACCAAAATTAAATTGCTTTGTTTTGATTGTTACAGCAAGAATTAGACTAAGGGATTTTAGTTTTTGATTATGAAGACAAGTTGGGTTTCTTCTTTTCTCTTTTACTGTAAAATTTGTTATGTACGTATAGGAAGAAGAAAGCTTCTTTTCTTATTTTAGTTTAGGCTATGTGGGCTTTGGACCCAAAATCATTTAATTAATTAGCTTATGAGAAATTAATTAGCACTAAACAAGTACACACACTATATAATTAAAGTAAACAACACATTTTCTACAAGTTTTCTCTACAAATAATTCATGTAAATTCATTTACAGGTTGAAGAACATATTTTCATCATATAAAAAGATTAATTTTTATTTTTGGAAACACTTTCATTATTACGATACTTTATTTTACAAAAATACCCTATTTTCACAATTAAAAGAAAAAGTCTACATTTTTAACATCCAAAATTCCACAAAAATTATTTTCTTACTCAGAAAAATATACAAACTATCTTAAACTCAGCTTTACAATTAAAAAACATTTTTAAACCAATTCCCATTTTTTATTTAAATAAACAACCTATAAAAAATCATATACCCCTTTTTAAAAATTATTAAAAGAGGTTATTGGCAATAATTAATACAATTATTGCACTTTCTCTAAATAAAAACCATTTTCATATCACTATTAACCCAAAAAAATAAAATAAAGTTCCAAACTTTATTTTTCTCATTTATTTCCAAAATTCATTGTTTATTCCAATAAACATTTACATACCTCCAATTTTATTTAATTTACAATATTAAATTATAATTGCCGTTATAATTTAATATTAAATGGTAATCTCCAAAACCAGGGTTGTTACAGACTTCCCCCCTTATTAAAATTGCATTCTTGCAATTTCTAGAGAAGAATTTATATTTAACATAATTATTCCATCAATCAAAGGAAGGATAGATGGGCATGAGATCAAAATTCCACACTCTCTACTCAAGATGAAGAAGGCCAAAATAAAATAGCTCGGTAATTTCTCTAACTTCCTAAATATATTCGTCGGGATTAACGGACTATAGAATACCTTCGAGTAAAATCTCATGATTTCGAAGGCAACACACCTTCGAAATAAGGGTACAAAAGTAGAATGCAACCTAAAAATCAATCGAGTGAGATTGATTTCTCAAAAATTCCTTAAATAGAGTCAGGGTATAGCTCAACTTTTATCCCACACTCCAATCAACAAGGTGATTATTGCCATATCTTTCCATGTATCATACGGAACACACTGACAACGAGGAGACAACAACTAAGGTAAGAAAATTCAAAGAGAGGTGGTTACTTCAAAGGCCACCAACTTCGATGACCGTAAAAACGCAAGTCGCTAGACAATTGCGCTAAGGCAAAAGAAGTACAAGGAACCAATATATTTTAAAAAGATAAATTTTAACTCAGAAGTTTCTTGAAGTTTTTGGAAATGCATCACTTTGAGAATCGTAATCTCAATTTCCTCTACTTGAAAATTTTGAAACTTTTTAGTATAATATCTCAAAATGAGGAACAAATTTAAACACATATACCCCTATTTTTACAAAATTATATTTTTCAAAGAATTTTTCTAAGTCCATATCATGCTTTATTAAAATAAAATTTTAAAAACCTCACTTCCAAAAATTTCTAAAACAATTTTACATAAGCCATTCAAAATAAAAAATTTATTTCTAAACCTCATGATATTAATTCCAAACTTAACATTATTAAAATTCGATTATTACTGTGTCTGATGGTCTCATTATAGCATTTAGGAAACTCCTATTGATAACGTTGATCAGGCGCATCGACCAGAATTCTTAAACACTCAATGGACGACCTAACACAAAGAAAATCATTTTCTATAAAAAGAAATTATTTATATAATATTCAAAATATTATTTATTTATCTTAAAATAAATTCAATTCCTATTAAATCCAACCACATCGAATCTTAGTGATGGATCATTTGTTTAAAAGATTAAAGTGGAAATTTGTTGTGACTTACTTGAAATCTGAATGTAACCACTTATTTTTAAAATAAGCGCTCATTATTCGGATTAGTCGGGAGAGTACTTTGAGTCATAAAACCCATTCTGAATAATGATAAGATGAAATGGGATTGCATTTGAAGATGGTGGTTGAAGATCGAACATTTTAAAAAATGAAAGGATTACCTGCCGATTGTCTCTGCACCGAGTTGCACCAGTATAGAGATTTAGATCACCCTATGTGATGGGGAGTCCAGCCGTGATTAGTGGATATTCGGATTTGCAAGGACTTCTTTTCTTAATTGGACGAAGTGCCTTCGGTTTCATTCGGACCCAGGATGGACTTGTATGGATGTATATCTAACATTACACTTTAAGATATAAAGTTGGTATCTATCAAATACATTTCTGTTGGTGGCGGAGAATTTATTCTCTTATCTTAACACCCTTCTCTAAGATGTACGAGCTTAGAGGTTATGTAGTTGATGGTTACTAGTGATATACTTCCAATTTGGTAATGTGGCATTCTAAGTATTGATCATTAGTTGATTGAAGCATGGCTTTTGTGAAAAGCGTAGCTTTGTGGGACGAGATTTCGTCGAACCTCACACCCTGGAAATGGTTGAACAGGAAAAGATGTAGCAAGTTTATGGGGGTCGCGCCCCTTAGGGTATGTGCATTTCCTTCTAGATAAAAAGTGGTATCTGGTATGGAGCCCAGATATTTAACTTATGTGGATAAAAAGTGGTATTCTATTATGGAGCCCAGATTATTTTACTTATGTGGTTATTGGTTGTTGAGGTGCCTCGGTAAAGGTCGGTCTAGACCAGGGGATGGCATACTCGTGACAGTTAATTACCTAGTTACGGAGTGAAAATCAAAATCAAAAAAAAGAATTCATTGAGTTATTCTCAGAATACTCAATTCATAAGATGGAAGAAATAGACTAAACCATTAGTCATTTCAAATAGCAAAATGAACTACTCAGTAGAACCACACACTGCGGAATGTGGTAAGAACCACGCTATCCTCCGTGATTCGTATCCATTGGTAATTGATGTAGGGTCAAGCTAAGGAATGGCCCTAGCACCACTTAATAGATTAAAAGAAATCGATAAGATATATGAGTAATGGCAAGATACATTCTCAAATGAGAAGAAGGGACACCAATACTAAATCATTGCTTCAAGTAAGTAATACTACAAAGCATATCAACAAAAGAGTATCCAAGGAGGATATCTTGAAAAACAGAAATAACAAATGTCGAATAAATCTTAGTGGACATTCTCACGAAAGATTGACCGAAAGGCTAAGAATTGGAAATGAGGTCAATCCAACACTAGATTACCCAATGAAGTGACATATCCAAACAGGCTCCCATCAACATAGTCATCATGACTGGAATTCGAGATATATTATCAACATCTCAAAACTCAAGAGAGAATACAGAGGCTTCGAAATAATCACTAACATTCCGAAGAACAAGAAACATCAAACCAACAGAATTAGGATACCCAAATATTGGATCCTTAAAACAAAATACAGCTCGATAAAGTGAAAGCAAATCCATCTCAAATTGCTCCAAATTGTAGATAGAGACTCTAAATAGGAAATATCGTGCTAATCCGCATGAAAAGATAAACTACAAAGGACAATCTCAAAATCTCATACATCATGCCCAATATTGTGGATCCCCTCAATAGGATTCGTAATCCTAAAGGAAGAACAAGACAAGGACGTCAAAAAGTATCAACAAATCGCTTCGATATGGATGAGTGTCAAGCGCCCATATCGAAGAGGAACCAAATAGAATAATCACAATGGATTACTCCAAAGATAAGATAACATCAACTTAATTGTGGGATACTATGAAAAAAAATATTCCGAGACATATCCCATACTTCTATCTCAATGGACAGGAAAGTCTAAAGATGCAAAGATTAATGGATTTGTATACTTGTACTGTACTTGGATGTGTCATTGTATATATGCTTCCGTTCTATGTTTATCATAATTTGTTCTGAAATTATCTATGATACTAAACCGTGATGCCCCACCCTGAGACCCACATTATCAAAGAGTATTGTTGAGTAATACTATCTGCTAATGCGGAGAATAGGGCTAGTTAGGAGCAACCATCCATAATCTTGTCTTACATATTTACTAAACATGTCGATAAATCCTCTAATAATTTTTTTTCCAACTCAAGTGGATCAAGATATCTAATAAATACTAACTACAAATCTATTAATGGCTAACGGGTCTATAAGAATAAAATACAATAACTAAATGTACATCCCATCACAGAATAGCAAACGGATATATGTAAATACATATACACCGATACATTCCAATACAATACAAATGATACATTAATTCTAGTATGTCTATCACATTATATACACGAGTCAAATAAATATACATCTCAAGATACAACTCTAAAAAGACTATAGCTGCAAATAGCGATAAGAAGAATCCAAGCAAAAGCTTCAAGGCAAAGCTAAGTCCAAAAGTATGAGTCTAACCTGAAACAAACTCGGTCTGACTTGAGTATAAAATACACGGGTCGGTCAAACTAAAACAATTAGTTTAATAAGGATAAACGATATTATGAAGTATAAGGAAAAACATAGAATATCCTCTCGAACGAGAAGAACCATACTAAGAGTATGACATAACTTCATATACGGGAAAGGATGATTATTCTTCTCAAATGAGAATAAATAATAAGAAGATCATGTCCATAAGTCAAATGAACCAAAATCACTTAAGTTTATGAAACCTTTAAAGAAGTAAACTCAAAGGTAATACTCTACTGTAGAACATTCATGCCTCATATCACCAGCAAAAACTCAATAACAACTATAACGATTTTAATAAACCATATCTCCTAATGGGAGAAAACACAAACCATAAATCTTGCTAGAATGGCTAATCACAAATATTCTTAAAATAGAGAAATTCTGAAACTCGGAATACGCCTCATCTCATTGGCATATACGAATCTCAAAACACAAAGGAATGGCAATATGAATCTCAAAATAAAATAATCTCCAAACTGAATCATGCTTCGTCTCATTGGCATATATATAATACTTGAAACTCAAATCACAAATATTCTTAAAATAGAGAAATTCTGAAACTCGAAATACGCCTCATCTCATTGGCATGTGCGAATCTCAAAACACAAAGGAATGGCAATATGAATCTCAAAATAAAATAATCTCCAAACTGAATCATGCTTCGTCTCATTGGCATATATATAATACTTGAAACTCAAACTCACCAAAATGGCAAAACCAAAATATATCCTCAAAGTCAAGAAATCATCAAATCTTATAACTTGTTAATAAAAGTTCAAAACTTTATAAATGAAATCACCATATATATATATATATATATATATAACATCTCATATAGCTCTAGGCTATCGATGTAATAAAGAGATCTCAAAATGGCGAAATTATAACAAAACATAAAGCTAAGAAAACCCAAATTGGCCAGATCCTCGATCGCATGTCGAAGCAATGCTGCACATGCTAAACTCTTGTCCAGTGCTATTTATAATGTACGTACCTAGCTCGTAGACCCGAAGGTCATACTCGTGGTGACCGAAGTCGCATAACTCGTGGTGACCGAAGTCACATACTCAGATGATCGAAGGTCTATAGCACTGGCATACTCGTGGATGTGTCATAAACTCTCGGAAAGGAGCCAAAAAGTGTTAACGTGCGTCCCATACCACATGTTCTTACTAAATGGCTTACTAACCGATAGTTAACTCCACAACATAAAAATAAAATTTCAATTCTAAGAAATCTCAGAATACTCATATATCTTGCCTCATATCATTAGAAAGTGTAAATAAATCTCATAGTGGTTTCTCATAAACCATAATTTTCGAAAAGGGAAATCTCATCTCAGGACTCACCTCCTCTCATCGGCAAGTAAAACAACATATGTAAGTGATTCTCATCGATTATTACTTCTACAATAGGAGATCTTGAACATCTCAACTCGCCAAATATTGGCTAACCCGGATAATTCCTATAATAGGAATTATAAATCTCAATAATCAACTCAAAACAATGTACTCAAGAGATTTCGATCGTACAAGTCTGAAATTAATCGAAAAAGTAAACTCATGTGTCACATACCACGTGTTTTACTAAATCGTTTAATTCTCTTTCTCATACATTCGAAAAGTACCAAAATTTGTGTTATATATTTAAAATAATTTTCTTGAGAAAACAAGCCTTTAAAACCATTTTTCAAAAACGATTATTGGAATATATTTGAAATTAGCTTATTATAGAGAATAAATAGGTTTTAGAACTTAAAAATAATTTAAATATATTATATAATAATTATTTAAATGTCAATTTATTTTAAAAATTATTTCAAAACCGTTTGGACAAATCTGTGCTCGAAAACAATGAAAAACAAAAAAAACACTTCA
The DNA here is from genome assembly GCA_030765085.1 of Allium cepa. Taxonomy (NCBI): domain Eukaryota; kingdom Viridiplantae; phylum Streptophyta; class Magnoliopsida; order Asparagales; family Amaryllidaceae; genus Allium; species Allium cepa. The sequence goes on from CM060940.1 coordinate 185,385,600, forward strand.
AAACCGATATTCGAATTCTATTCAAATTCATCTCAAATTTAATTTCAAATTCAACAAAATTTGGTTAGCCTATTGATAGGCATCATAACTTTCATAATAGTTTAGAGTTGTCCTAAAACATTAGGCAAAACGTACAGAAATCGACCAAGAAATAGAGCGGAACACACAGAAATAACAAGAAGAAGGAAGGTTCCCTAGGTTGACATGCATATCGACTTGGGTGTCGACCCTTTAAGCCTATAAGTCAACATACATGTCGACCTATGGAGCCTCTGGGTCGCCCCAGGCACTACTTCCCGTCGACCATTCAAGCGTAAATTTGAACATTTGATTTAATAGCCTCGTATTTATATTCCAAAGCAATTTTAACCTAGCAAATGAATGAATTTTTCCACAAATTTTTGCAAGCACATACTACAACTTTCAGGCTATGATCCGAAGAAATTCCGAGAGCATTTCATGATGAGAACATCAAGACAAAATTACTCAAAGAAGCAATCCAAAGCTAATATAAACTCTAAACTAAAAAGAGGAAGAAGTGTTACAGTAAACAATTTCTACAAAAGATTTCACCATGCTGAGCGAGGTTTAGCTAGATATTGTGAGTAAATAACTCACCTTGCAATTCATGGAGATTAACATCAATAAATTTAGCCAAAACTGAAGCAAGATGATGGATTTAGGGAATAGAAAGCTTCAGCTACTTGCAGAAACTTAGAAACAGGACATGCAACCAAAGAGAAGCGAATTACAGACAACCCAAAGCAAAAAATAGAATTTGATGAATTATTCTCCGATTAGGAGTAGATTACCTAAATTAAATGGCTTTATTTTGATTGTTACAGCAAGAACTCGAGTTAAATTAGGGGATTTTTATTTTTGATTATGAAGAGTAGTTGGGTTTCTTCTTTTCTCTTTTACTGTAAAATATGTTATGTACGTATAGGAAGAAGAAAGCTTCATTTCTTATTTCAGGTTTACGCTAAGTGGGCTTTGGACCTAAAGTCTTTTAATTAATTAGCCTATGAGAAATTAATTAGCACTAAACAAGTACAAACACTATATCATTAAAGTAAACAACACTTTTTCTACAAGTTTTCTCTACAAATAATTCATGTAAATTCATTTACATGTTGAATAAAACAATTTCATCATATAAAAAGAGTAATTTTTAATTTTTGAAACATTTTTATTATTATAATCCTTGGTTTTCAAAAAAGCCTTTTTTTCACAATTAAAAGCAAAAGTCTACATTTATAACTTCCAAATTCCATAAAAATTATTTTCTTACTCAGAAAAATATTACAAACCATCTTAAACTCAACTTTACGATTAAAACACATTTTAAAACCAATTTCCATGTTTTTATTTAAATAAAAAATCTATAAAAAATCACATGCCTCTTTTTAAAAATTATTAAAAGAAGTAATTCGCAATAATTAATAGAATTGTTGCATTTTCTCTGAATAAAAACCATTTTTAAATCATTATTAACCCAAACAAATAAATATCCCAGGGTTGTTACACGAATAGTCCCACTAACTGTCACTGATTTCCTACATTTACATCTCCTTGATGATGAAGAAAAGGATGTAGAAATTCCTCATATATTATGAACATTTGAATCCACATTTGATGTGTACAGTGTACTTTGAATCACAGGCTTCACAACTTTCTTATTCTCGGTACAAACTTTAACATTATTCTCATCCATATGGTGTCAACCACCAAAAGCCATTATCTACTTCAACTTCTGCCAGAACTAATTCCATTTGATGATCATCAGAACAAACACTATCATTTAGAATTTCAAGCAACGCATTCTCATCAAAATCTGTTAACATTCCACCATTCAATTCACCATCAATCTCCACCTCCATATAAGTGTAACAGCCCACAAATCCATACCCCTTGAGTCAACTCTATTCTACGTCAATCAACTCAAGATGTACAGAAATACGAACCATTTGGGTTAAAGAAGAAGAGACAGAAGAAGAAAATAGAAAACAACAACAGAATCTAACCATCGCAGCGGAATAAAATATAATAGATAATAAATAATGTTTACTCAAAATCAAATATCTCTGTTTATATATTACATCATCAGATTACATCAATCACAGCTCAACATCAACAACATACAACTGGATACACAGCTACTCTACACAGCGGAATATACATATAAAACAAGTATGAAAGTACGTATCGTCATCCAGCTCGTCTCCTGAGCTCCACAGCATCAATCCTGTATCCTATAATACTCGGTCTGACCCGAGCATTACAGTTAAATAATACCCGAGTCAGTCTGGAATCCCAGCATGAGAAAATCACACTCAACTGATTATTAAAATTCAAAAATCCTTTGAAAACAAAAGCATCTTGTAAGCCCACGCCACAAATAAACATGTCGGGTTTTTACCTTACGATAGCTAAAACATTTTTTATAGAAATCCTCTGATATTATAATAGGGTCTATATACAAATACTTATAAAATAGCCGAAATTGTTACATTAATTGAATTCCAGCTACTAGCCACAAAGTGGGTAAAACAAACAAAACTCGTACAAGGCTCATAGGGAGAATGGATTTCCAACTTATGACTAGGCACTGGGGTACCACCTGTCACAGTACATGGCCTAGATTACAGTACTGAGGAGTACGCCCGCTCCCCTGCAACACAAGACCGGGACTACCCCTTACTGGATAATCCCGAGTGAGATCACCCCGCGGTTGGGATCAGCAACCGCTCACTAAGACGAAATAAATAGGGACATCTAGACAGGGATGACCTCACCCTGCTTGGGTGCTACCCACCTAGCCTTGCTGCATAACCCCTGATTTTCAGTCATTCCCATTTGTTGAGGCTTGAGGCTAAGCGTTACCTTTTTAGAACATATCCCTTAGAATGCCCATCGTCCACCTAACGATGTTTCGAAAGCATTCATCCATACAATTCCATCCCGGGTTCGAACGGAAACGAAGGCACTACTCCTACTACATCCATTTTGGAAATATCCTCGGGATTAGTAGCGACTAGCCCTTGCACTTCACTGCTCCATCTTCGAATCAAAACTCGTTTCCACGAAATGTACAAACCGCAACGAAGTGGTTTTCGAGAAATAAATCTCGATCCCGGTCTCTTCGAAACAATCAACGCATTTAGCCAATATTATTAGTCGGTGATTTAACTATCAATTAACATTCACACATCCATCCCACATAATAAATAATTTCCCAAATTATTTATTTATCTCAAAATATCTTTACAAGATATATTTCAATTCTAATCTTTTGAAAACAGTTTCAAACTATCTTCCTTTTTCAGAATAAATTCCAAGTATTTCTATTTCTACTGAAATCACCAAGCACAAAACTTTAGATTTAAAAATAATTTAAAACACTTTATTGAAAAATATGTTAAACATTTAATTTAGGAAAATTACTTTAATACTTAATTTATAATAATACTTTTAGAAATAACTAAAATAAGGTTATCTTATAACTATACATTAGATTTTCTTCTTCAAACAAAATACCAAATCATTCTTTAAATAATTATTACGATAATAGATTAAACAAAGTACTTACTTTAGAATTTACTTAAAACATTTAAGTTAAAAATACTTCAATAATTGATTAAAATATATACTATATGAATATTTGAAAATAAAGTTACTTTATAAAATATAAACTAGGTTCTCACTCTTAAAACAAAACACTAAGTTACCTTTTAAATAATTACTACGATAATAGATTTGAAAAAATATTTACTTTAGAATTTAAACATTTAGAAAATAATAAATTTCCAAGAACATACTTTTTAAAACAACATAAAAACCTTTATCTTATTTTTAAAAACTTACTTTGAAAACGTACTTGGCTATCCAGAGAAATATACTTCTCCTCACATTCTTTTTGAAATTTCCAATTCCAAACACTTGAATCAATTTCCAAATTGATTTACAATTAACCCTATTTATTCCAAATTCCATTAACTCCATATTTAAATCCTTAATTATGATTTAAAATATTTTTACTGAAATACCAATTTAGATTTCTCCAATTACTTCTTTATTCTTTTAAATAAAATTTAAATTGTGAATTTTAAAAAAATTCTTTATTTCTTTAAATAATATCAATTTATTTTTCAATTCGTTAATTTCTGTTTATTCAAAATCTTTTTCTTTTCATACTCGTAGTTATTTATTAGTATTTTAATATCACTTCCATTTCTTTCAATTCATTCTTAATTTATTCAAATTTCCTATAATGATTTCGCTTACAAATTCACTTCTTTTATTTTCTTTCCAAAATTCAATTTATATATTTTTGGTAATTCATTATACCCAAATATATCCAATCAAACCATAGCATTCAATATTCTAATATAATTCATCATAGAATATCAAATAATCACAACAGAGAATGTTAAATAATTTAAATAAATATTGAGGGACCCAGTTGGATCCCTCCAATCTGTTTTTCCTGCATCCACAGATGTTAGCACAACATAACATACCAATTCCACTTCGAAGTGGAACATCACAGTATATGGGTTTAGATATAATATTTGCTATATAATGCGGGAAATCAAATATTCCATGATATAGTATATACTATAATATAGCACATCAATCAATTCAACCATTCAACCAATTATTTAAATTTAACCATTTTAAACTTAAATAGAATCCATAAGATTGAGATTAACTCACCTTTTATTTTATTAGCATCCATTTTCAATCCAGCTTGCTTTCTTCTCAATTTTTTTGACCTTGAATAAATAATTTACATTTATTTAATATTCGAAATAAACTCGAACAATTCAATCCACCATTTTAAAAATTTATTAACAGTTGAATTAATCGAATGATAAAATTTCCATTTATAAATTTAATTACCAATGATTTTATGTTAACCTAGAAATTAAATTTTAAGCTGATTCCCTTTTTAATAAATTAAACGAACTGATCAGTTGATTTTAACTAAAAAAAATCTTCCCTTTCAAAATCTTTTTTGAAACTAAAATAAATTTAATAAGTTAATTAAAACAGTTTAATTATCAACCCTTTCCTTTAATAAAATAAACTAGTAGAGGAAATAAAAATCCTTTATACCTGTATATCATTTAACCTTTGAAACAACATACAGGTGTATAAAATAATTCATAGTGATTCCAAAATCAATGTTATATAAAAATTTCTATCTCTTTTTTTTAATTAACAGTAAGCTGATCATTAGCATATATAGACATTTATTTAACCAACTGTAGTTCTCAAATAAATATACATGTTATAAAATCGAATTCGAGAAATCAGTTCGAAAATCTCACCTTCACATGCTATCGCGAGTGACGCGTCTCGACTATTCGATGCTGCCAACACCCAAACCACGCGACTCGAGCTGATGCTCAAACCTCCGCCATTGACCCAATTTCGACCATTGCGCTCGAGATTCGAATCTCCTCGTCACTTCAACACGTGCGCCACTGAAGTCGTGCGACCACATCCGCCTCGCGAATCGTCCCCATGCTTGCCTCCAAGAGGGTGGCCTCGCCAGCCTCCCTAGCACCGCCGCGAGATATGATTCGCTCTCCTCTTTGTCGCCCTTGGCATTGATTTATTTTTTTCGATTTGCTGGATACGTGAATTCAATTGAAGAAAAAGAAAGGGAAAAAGAAGCGGCCATAAATTTGTTTGTGCTGGGAAGAAAAGAGAATGAGGCGGTTTATTGATTTCGAGATTTCCAAATCCATTACATTTTCTTCTTCGGCTGATATAAAGTTAATGGAGGGGATGTTTGCATGCTGTACTACTTGCTATAGTGCTTAAGAGATGATAAAATCGCGACTGATGGGAAAAGAAACGGCTGATAGTGACCAGATATAAAAATATATATATTTAAGTTGAATTTGAATTTTTCGATATAAACTACACGCGTTTATCTATCGTACGAACACACAACAACTCCAAACACTACCAAATTTGAAATACGATAATAATACAATATTACGGATCCAATGAAACTGGTTTCGTCGAATTCCGAGACTGTGCCTCGGAAGGCTATTTTTTATTTCAATTTAAACGATATATTTTTAAAACTGAACAAAACATCTTTAAATTCCATTCGATCACTTTTATTATCTTCAGTATCATTAATATAAATTTCACAAGCCATCATATTATTTTTAATGAGCTTTAAACTTCAGATTCAATATTTTATCGAACTTCAAATTATTTATTCAATAATTTAATTATCAATAATTAGTGATATTTGAATTCAAGTTAAAAATTTACTTTTAAATATTAAAATCAATTAAATATTTTGATTTTAAAGGCTTAAAAATTCCGGGTCGTCACATTCCTTCCCTCTTAAAAGAATTTCGTTCCCGAAATTACTAGTTAGGAAGAATGGTCGAATACCAGTTACTATTTATTTCCCAAATCCAAACAGTTTTATTAACTTTCCATAACAAAAAAAAATTATTAAAGAGCCATTATTACTTCAACTAATCTCCCAAAACCTTCCATAGTTTCCAACAACATTATTTAGTTCATTTATTCAAATTTGAATTTAAATTCAAATTTAGATTATCAAAACTTTCTCAAAAAATTTCTAACTCTCTAAATTTCCGAAAAATTTCGCCAGCATCTCCTTTGCGCGGCTAGCTCGGTACAACTACAAAAGGCCTCTACGGGCTCCCAAATTCCAAAAAAAAACAAAAAGCCAAGTGGCTCGATCAAAAACCCAATCATATTTCATAGAAATTTAAACACATACCTTTTTTGGTTGGGCAATTCTAATTTATTATCTGAAATCAAAACCAATTTTTCTTTTCCATTTTTCATACCTTTATATCCTGTTTAGCCACAATATCCAATCACAACATTCAAAAACATTTTATTGACTTCTTTTACACATTTTCAATATTTTTTTTACTTAAGACCTTACGATGCATATATATCATCCGTACGCAATACCGAATCTGATTGCCTACTCGATCACACAATTTCACATCCGAACTAGTATTGTCCACCCGACTTCCTAGTGCGGACTCAGATCTGGTCTCATGAACAGAAACCGTCATTCTCCTTACATAGTCATAACTATGATATAGAATTTCCAGAATCAATCAAAATACATATCCAGGGTTCGCCGTCAAAAATCGAGCGAAAAATCCTAACTCGGATCGATAAAATTATCTCGAAATTCTGTGCTCGAATCTGGATCAAATAGCTATGCGAATAAAATAATATACGTACATCCTACGTATTTGCCCCAATTGATTATCAACTATATCAATTTCCTTTTTATTCTCATTTATTTTGATTTTTATTCACTTATTCAGACTTTCCCTTGCCACCACTTCCAGTTTTAATCTTTTTGTATTCCAATTCCTTGTAAATTCAATTTTCTTAAATTTGCAAATTAATTTCAAACCTCAATACTTTTATTCTCATCTTTTATCCAAATTTCATTTTCAATTTTATTTGATTTTGATTCACCTTCCAATTCAAAACACTGAGTTTAATTCATCTTATTTCAATCGATATTCGATTAATCATTCCTTAAATTAATTTCACTTACTAATTTGTTTTTTTTACATCTCAAATAAAAGTTGTTTGTAAACTTTTTCTATCTTCAATCTCTTTGAACAATATCTTCAGTTCATCTTAATTTACATATACAATTTAAATTAAATTTCAACATTCAATTATAATTCTATTCGCTTAACAAATTTAAATCATTTGTCGTTAGTGAAAATTTTCAAAAGATTCAAAAAAATCTAACTCCCAAAATTTTCGAAAATTTTTGCCAGAGTCTCCTTTGTACAGAAGAGCTTTTGCAATTTGAAAAGAGGTATAAATATATATACATCGACCCACACGGTCGAAAAATAGAAAAACAGTTCATATTTCCTATTTGTATTGCGTAGGCGTATCTTATTTAGCATTTTAAGCAAGCGGCTTATTTATTTTAGCAATTAGCGCAACCAAATCCAGCCACACGGCTTCCAAAAACCTGTACTTACTCGATTTAAACATGTAAGTGACAAATATACAAAGTTTATTAGCATTTCACTTCATTTCAATAGCTAAACACATGCATAACATAAGCAATATACCCTAAACACTTTCCATAAGCAAATTTATAAGGTTCCAACACAAATTTAAATGCTTTCAATCCATTCACACACCATCCCACTCAATTTATTCTTATTTTGTTCCATTTAAATGGTTTACACTACATTACTTACATCCAATTTATTTTATCCAACGAACTCATTACATAATATATTTACAAGCCAAACATCCGTCCTATCAAATTGGTATTCAACTTGCATATCATTTCATTAACTAAACGAATTTTATTTAAGATCATTTCATTAAACTCGACATAACCATTTCACGATTTACCTAAGTCAAGCTTTTATTCAAATATTACTTAAGCTGTTTATTTCCTTCAAGATATTTCAACTTCAAAAATCAGGTTATACTTTGTTTTCTTTAAGCACTTCCCAATTTAAATCCTTAATTTGATTTTAATTATCAAACCAATCTCATTTACTAATTTAATTAAATTAGTTATTCAGTCAATTCTTTAGACTTCAAACTTCCATACTTAATTCATTTATACTCGAGTTCATTTCCAATTTCATTAACTAATTAATTATCTATTGGTTTATTCCAATTTTATACCCAATATTTGATTTTGATTTTTTTTTCAAAAATCACTTTAACTATTTTACTGGAGTTCAGTCTGTTTTATAATTTAAGTTTGGATTTTAATCATTTTCCAAAATACAAAACAATTTCATTTTGGCTTATTTATTACACTTCTAAATTTTATAAGTCATAGACTTATTTATCTCCATACTTTTATCTATTTATAATCAATCCCATTCACGTTTTACTTTTTAATCCGGGATTATACATTTTATTTAGCGAAGTATATATTTCTATTATTCCATAAACATTTTACATAAGATTCCAGAGTTTAAACACTTTCCCAAAATTTCAAAATCACTTTTGAAATCAACTACATCCAAAATCCTTCTGCAAATTCAATTATCCCTTTGAATTTCAAAACCAAACCAAGATCGCAAACAATTCCAATTTAAAATATTCAGGTAGCAATACTTCTCTTGGAAACTCGAAAATGAACAGCGATGATGTCGCGATCATCATAGGAATTATTTTCCAGCAACCGAAAGAGTTTAATGCTTTTATCTCTTTAACAACATATCAAATATTTTTAATTTCCAAATCTCACAAGATTTCAAATGCAACTCAAAATATTTCCAAAATAGTACTATTATTCCTCCAAATCATTTTTTTTGAAACCCTTTTCAAATTTAAATTTTTCACCAAAAACTCCAAATTGCATTTCCTTTAAATCTGCATTCAAACATTCTTTGGAATTTTATCTCATTTCAATTTCAAATGTTTCCCTGGAATTCTATTTCAAAATTATAATCACCTTTACAGTTTACATTTACAAATCTCATTTATATATGAAGTTTATTTCAATTTATAAATTACATTTATAATCTATATTTCAAATTCCATTTTGTTATATAAATTTATTCTTCAACTTTGGTTATAAGTTTTCAATTTCTACACAATGGTGTTAATAATTTTATATTATCATTCCTTAACAATCAAGCGTCCAAATGCTATAATACTTCACAAAAGTTTATATCTTTTATATACAAAAATAATATAGGTAAAATTATTTCATTTACCCTACTTTAAAACAATACTGTGTCAAATTGTTCTATTCAAGTGTTTAGAGATCCCTATAAATAACGTTAATTACTCGTATTGACCAGAATCCATAAACTACTCAATAAACCAATCAACATAATATAAATCATTTTATATTCACTAAAAAATACGCGCTCATATCTATTAATAGGCTCAAAGTCAGTCTAGAGTACTATTGACTCTATTTAATGAGTAATTCCCACCAGAGCCAAGGTTATCACCAACCTAAGCTCTGATACCACTGTAACAGCCCGCAAATCCGTACCCCTTGAGTCAGCTCTATTCTACGTCAATCAACTCAAGATGTACAGAAATACGAACCATTTGGGTTAAAGAAGAAGTGATAGAAGAAGAAAACATAAAACAACAACAGAATCTAACCGTCTCAGCAGAATAAACATAATAGATAATAAATATTTTTTACTCAAAATCAAATATCTCTGTTTATACATTACATCATCAGATTCATCAATCGCAGCTCAACATCAATAACATACAACTGGATACATAGCTACTCCACACAGCGGAATATATAGAAAACAAGTACGAAAGTACGTATCATCATCCAGCTCGTCTCCTGAGCTCCACAGCATCAATCCTGTATCCTATAATACTAGGTCTGACCCGAGCATTACAGTTAAATAATACCCGAGTCAGTTTGGAATACCAGCATGAGAAAATCACACTCAATTGATTATTAAATTTAAAAAATCCTTTGAAAACAAAAGCATCTCGTAAGACCACGCCACAAATAAACATGTCGAGTTTTTATCTTACGATAGCTAAAACACTTTTTATAGAAATCCTCTAATATTATAATAGGGTCTATATACAAATACTTATAAAATAGCTGAAATTGTTACATTCATTAAATTCCAGCTACTAGCCACAGAGTGGGTAATACAAACAAAACTCGTACAAGGCTCGTAGGGAGAATGGATTTCCAACTAATGATTAGGCACTGGGTACCACCTGTCACAGTACGTGGCTCTGATCACAGTACCGAGGAGTACGCCCGCTCCCCTACAACACAAGACCGGGACTACCCCTTACTGGATAATCCCGAGTGAGATCACCCCGCGGTTGGGATCAGCAACCGCCCACTAAGCCGAAATAAAAAGGAACATCTAGACAGGGATGACCTCACCCTGCTTGGGTCCTACCCACCTAGCCTTGCTGCATAACCCCTGATTTTCAGTCATTCCCATTTGATGAGGCTTGAGGCTAGCCGTTACCTTTTTAGAACATATCCCTTAGAACGCCCATCGTCCACCTAACGATGTTCCAAAAGCATTCATCCATACAAGTCCGTCCCGGGTTCGAACGGAACCGAAGGCACTATTCCTACTACATCCATTTTGGAAATATCCTCAGGATTAGTAGCGACTAGCCATTGCACTTAACTGCTCCATCTTCGAATCCAAACTCGTTTCCACGAAACGTACAAAGCGGATCGAAGTGGTTTTCGAGAAATAAATCTCGATCCTGGTCTCTTCGAAACGATCAACGCATTTAGCCAATATTGATAGTCGGTGATTTAAGTATCAATTAACATTCACACATCCATCCCACACAATAAATAATTTCCAAATTATTTATTTATCTCAAAATATCTTTATAAGATATATTTCAATTCCAATCTTTTGAAAATAGTTTCAAACTATCTTCCTTTTTCAGAATAAATTCCAAGTATTTCTATTTCTACTGAAATCACCAAGCACAAAACTTTAGATTTAAAAATAATTTAAAACATTTTATTGAAAAATATGTTAAACATTTAATTTATAAAAATTACTTTTATACTTAATTTATAACAATACTTTTAGAAATAACAAAATAAGGTTACCTTATAACTATACATTACATTTTTTTCTTTAAACAAAATACCAAATCATTCTTTAAATAATTATTACGATAATAGATTAAACAAAATACTTACTTTAGAATTTACTTTAAAATATTTAAGTTAAAACTACTTCAATGATTGATTAAAAATATATACTATATGAATATTTGAAAATAAGGTTACTTTATAAAATATAAACTAGTTTCTCACTCTTAAAACAAAACACTAAGTTACCTCTTAAATAATTACTACGATAATAGATTTGAAAAAAATATTTACTTTAGAATTTAAACATTTAGAAATAATAAATTTCCAAGAACATACTTTTTAAAACAACATAAAAACCTTTATCTTATTTTTAAAAACTTACTTTGAAAATGTACTTGGCTATCCAGAGAAATATACTTCTCTTCACATTCTTCTTGAAATTTTCCAATTCCAAACACTTGAATCAATTTCCAAATTGATTTATAATTAACCCCATTTATTCCAAATTCCATTAACTCCAGATTTAAATCCTTAAATATGATTTAAAATACTTTTACTGAAATACCAATTTATATTTCTCCAATTACTTCTTTATTCTTTTAAATAAAATTTAAACTGTTAATTTTAAAATAATTCTTTATTTCTTTAAATAATATCAATTAATTTTTCACTTCATTAATTTTTGTTTATTCAAAATCTTTTTCGTTTCATACTCGTATTTATTTATTAGTATTTTAATATCACTTCCATTTCTTTCAATTCATTCTTAATTTATTCAAATTCCCTATAATGATTTCGCTTACAAATTAACTTCTTTTATTTTCTTTCCAAAATCCAATTTATATATTTTTGGTAATTCATTATACCCAAATATATCCAATCAAACCATAACATTCAATATTCCAATATAATTCATCATAGAATATCAAATAATCACAACAGAGAATGTTAAATAATTTAAATAAACGTTGAGGGACCCAGTTGGATCCCTCCAACCTATTTTTCCTGCATCCACAGATGTTATCACAACATAACATACCAATTCCACTTCGAAGTGGAACATCGCAGTATATGGGTTTAGATTTAATATTTGCTATATAATGCGGAAAATCAAACATTCCATGATATAGTATATACTATAATATAGCACATCAATCAATTCAACCATTCAACCAATTATATAAATTTAACCATTTTAAACTTAAATAGAATACAGAAGAGTGAGATTAACTCACCTTTTATTTTATTAGCATCCATTTGCAATCCAGCTTGCTTTCTTCTCAATTTTTTGACCTTGAATAAATAATTTACATTTATTTAATATTCGAAATAAACTCGAACAATTCAATCCACCATTTTAAAATTTATTAACAGTTGAATTAATCGAACGATTAAATTTCCATTTATAAATTTAATTACCAGTGATTTTATTTTAACCTAGAAATTAAATTTTAAACTGATTCCCTTTTTAATAAATTAAACGAACTGATTAGTTGATTTTAACTAAAAAAAATCTTCCCTTTCAAAATCCTTTTTGAAACTAAAATAAATTTAATAAGTTAATTAAAACAGTTTAATTATCAACCCTTTCCTTTATTAAAATAAACTAGTAGAGGAAATAAAAATCCTTTATACCTGTATATCATTTAACCTTTGAAACAACATACAAGTGTATAAAATAATTCATAGTGATTCGAAAATCAATGTTATATAAAAATTTCTATTTTTTTTTAATTAACAGTAAGCTAATCATTAGCATATATAGACATTTATTTAAACAACTGTAATTCTCAAATAAATATACATGTTATAAAATCGAATTTGAGAAATCAGTTCGAAAATCACACCGTCACATGCTATCGCAAGTGACGCGTCTCGACTGTTCGATGCTGCCGACACCCAAACCACGCGACTCGAGCTGATGCTCAAACCTCCGCCATTGACCCAATTTCGACCATCGCGCTGGAGATTCGAATCTCCTCATCACTTCAACATGTGCGCCACTAAAGTCGCACGACCACATCCGCCTTACGAATCGTCCCCATGCTTTCCTCCACGAGCATGTCCTCGCCAGCCTCCCTAGCACCGCCGCGAGACTCGATTCGCTCTCCTCATTGTCGCCCTTGGCATTGATTTATTTTTTTCGATTTGCTGGATTCGTGAATTCAATTGAAGAAAAAGAAAGGGAAAAGGAAGCGGCCATAAATTTGTTTGTGCTGGGAAGAAAAGAGAATGAGCCAGTTTATTGATTTCGAGATTTCCAAATCCATTATATTTTCTTCTTCGGCTGATATAAAGTTGATGGAGGGGATGTTTGCGTGCTGTACTACTTGCTATAGTGCTTAAGAGATGATATGTAACGACCCAGAATTTTTATTAATTAAAATTTGATTATTTAATTAATTTTAAATATTAATAAGTGAATTTATAAGTCAAATAATTTTTATTTGAATAATTGGATTTAATTGGATAATTAAATCAATAATTTAATATGTTAAATTATGGAAATAATTGAAAATTGAGTTAAATATGATTGAAAACGATTTGTAAAATTTTATTTTATCATATTGGAGTTAGAATGATATTTTAGAACTTTTAAAATCGAATTAAAAGTTAATTCGTGAAAATTGAATATTTTAATATTTAATCGACTAGTGAAAATAGTCAATTTTTGAACAGTCTCAGAATTGGACGAAACCAGTTCCACTGGATCCGTAATAGTTTGTTATTACCGGATTTCAATTTTCGTAGCAATCGGAGTTATCGTTTGATCGTGGTAGCTCGAAACGCATCGAATTATTTTTAATTTTAATTTGGCGAGTTAAAATAGCCATTTTTCAAAAAGTCTCGGATTTCGATGAAACCAGTTTCATCGGATCCGTAATGTGATATTATTGTAAGGTTTCAAATTTCGTGTCAATTGGATTTACCGTTTGTCCGGTACAAATTAAAACGCCTAGAAAATCGTTTAAATCGGTTTAATTCAAATTGAACGTTTATTGCCATAACTCGCACAGATGTCCGAATTAGCTTCCGAAACCTGTTCCATTGTGTCCGGAATGTGGGGTAAACCCTAGAAACGCTGGTTACGGCACGTGAATCGGAGTTCGGAATTCCCGGATGAATAGTGTTCGTTTTTTCTCTATAAATAGACACCCTTCTCTTTAGAAAAAAAAACAAAAAAAAACCCTAAACTAAACCCTAGCCGGCCCTAACAAATGAAAGGCCAGAATTTTCCCTCTTTCCTCCCTCGATTACTCCAAATCCGTCGACAATTAGGCAAAAGTTTCAACTAGTAAATTGTAGATCTCCTGAGTACGATATATCCAACGGTGGAGATTGGGAATGGAGTTGTGGATAGACGGCAATTTGCAGTCAAAGGCCATACGGTCGGCCTCGATTTTCATGCTAGATGTAGGACCGGACTTCAAGGCACTTGGGGCGCTGGTAGAGTGGAGCGAGGCGGTTCGAATGGCGTGGAGGTGATGGAGTATCGATGCTTGTGGGTGGAGCAAAAATTAACCCTAATACTTGAAGTTGGGTTCGGCCGTTATCAGGGACGTCGCGTGAACGTGAAGGAGAAAGGGGGGCGCACGGTCCAGATCCAAGCATCATGAAATCAACGGCCTGAAACTAGTGTGGGTTTTAATTATAAAATATATGTTGTAATTTATGATAATAAAATTCGTGTAAACTTCATAAAATCATAACTTTTTCATACGAGGTCGAAAACGCGCGAAACAAGAAGCGTTGGAATCGTATGGACGAGCACTACGCGATGGAATTGGATTGGAGTCGTTTGGAGTTAGTGAGAATTTCGGGTAAAAATTAAATGTCCGTTTAATTTTATTCGAAATAAATCGCTAAAACGAAATTGAAATCAGGGTGAGAACTTCTCACTCAATCGAATCAGTT
Organism: Allium cepa; assembly: GCA_030765085.1. Classification (NCBI taxonomy): domain Eukaryota; kingdom Viridiplantae; phylum Streptophyta; class Magnoliopsida; order Asparagales; family Amaryllidaceae; genus Allium; species Allium cepa. Next base: position 185,401,117 of record CM060940.1, read on the forward strand.
TCGGTTTTATTTTAAATAGTTAGATTTAAAATATTTGAATGCATGTTGAATGATGATTGTTATCTATTGATTGTTAAAATAGACATTATGCGCCGTTAGGAAGCGGATGTTATTTATTAAAAACATATACCGTGAATATTTCATAAACAGTGAAATTGGTATTATATATAATAGCAATATATATATATATATATTGGCATATGTATATATTGGAGTTATTGATTTCCCGCATTTGTATAGCGGATGAGACCCTATTGCGCCGTCTATTAAGCGGATAATATTTCAAATCCCATATACCGCGATAATTCCGTACTGGAGCGGAATTGGTATTGTGCTAATGTTTGTGGATGCAGGAAAACAGGTTGGAGGGATCCAACTGGATTCCTCAACAGTATTTATTTGAATTCAGATATTTTGATATTTGATGGATTATCATATTGATATATGATATCGTTGTAGTCGTGATTGACTATTTGGTGTGTAGCATCATTGAACCAAATTTTGGGATTTTAAAAGGATTTCAAAGTGATTTTTGAAAGTATATGTTATAAAATATTTTTGGAATTGATCCATTATAGATAAATAACGTTATAATTTTTATGTTATAAAATTATGATTTTTGAGAAATTCAGTTAAAAGTTGATTTTTGAAAATATGGGATTAATTATTTTATAAAATAGTTTAAACTGGAATTTCTGAGTTTATTATAAAAAGCTTAAAAATAGGATTTATGAAATTTGATTATTTTATAAATCAAAAGGATGAAATTATAAAGAAGTTTAAAGACGTTTTAGAATAATAATACAAATTGATTTGTATAAAAGATTTATAAAATGGATATTTATAAATTAGAATATTTTGAATTATAAAACGAGTTTTTATAAGAGTTAGAATGAATTGTGAATGAATTTCACAAATGAATGAGATTTATAGAATTACAAACGGTGAAGTTATAAATGGAATTTTATAAGCAGTAGGTTTATAAAATTTATAAAGTTATTAAAGAATATATTTGGATAAATAATTGAATCTTATAAGTTATAAGATTTATAATTATGAAGTTCAAAGGAACGATTTTTCAAACAAATAAATTATAAGTATTTCACTTATAATATGAACCTTTGTTTTATAATTGAGATATAAATCGAATAGGTTAATAAAGGAATTTATAAACGGAAGTTGTTATAAAATAAATAGAAATGGAGTTTATAAACGTTGTTTTATAAATTCGCAAACGACTTATTTTAAGAAGTAAATTGTTGAATCTATAAATGGAGTTATATTCACATTTTTGACTGTGAATAATCCTTTGAAATAAAATGAATAAAAGGATGAAATTTGTTAACGTAGTATATTCACGTTTTTGAATAGTGAATAATATGTTAAAGAAATTGTTTTGAATGTGATGTTTTAAATAGAATTAAAACGATCTAACGATGTTTTTAAATGTGTTGAGATTCGAAACCATAGATTTCAACATTTATTGTTGAAATAGACGTTTTCGAGAAATAGAAGGAAATGGTGGACTATAACACTGTTGTTATAGTAAATGATTTCCGAAAAGAAATGTTTTGTATAGTATTGGGATGTATATATCTATTTTAATTTCGAATCCCTATACTAGTGATTTTGGGTTGTCGTAACGATGTTTTACGCAACATTCGTTTTGGCCCAAATAAATATGTTTAAGAGAATGATTTCCTTAAAGAATGAAATATATACTTAATCTCGATTTAAGTATATTGAATATTTTCCAAGTGTTGAAAATAAATAAAATTTGTGAATTACTTATGAATAAGTAGGTATGGAAATGTTTTCCAATATAAAGTGAATATTTTGAGAATTTATCTTTTTGAAGATAAATTGAAATGAATAATTGAAATCGTATATGCATGGATATTTTGGAAATATAAATTCACTATGGAATTTATAAAAGAGAGTGGAATTTGTATGAAGATAAATATTGATTTATTTTTGAAGTATTGAAAATAATATATCTTGTAAAGATATTTTGGAAAAGAAATAATTTGAAAAATTATTTGGAAACTGGTGATGTGTGCATATCCATTGATAGTTCAATAACCGACTATCAATATTTCCCTTTGAATGGGTATTTGATGTGATTTGTTTGAATTTGAATGCCACACTTATTTTTGAATAAGCGCTCACTATTCGGGTTAACCGGGAAAGGACCATGGGGTCGTATAACCCATTCCGAATATGTGATACGTCGTTATGAATTGCATTTGATGACCGGTGTTGAAGACCGGGTATTTGCGAAAGCGATAGGATGACCTATCGATTGTCTCTGCACTGGGTAGCCCTGGTATGGAGATTCCCTAAGTGATGGGAAATTCGATCGGGATTGTGAATACCCGGATTGCAAGGGCTTCGTGAGAAGTGCCTTCGGTTCTGTTCGAGCCCGGAACAGACTTGTATGGATTGTATGTCTGACATTACAAATTGAGATATAAAGCCGATTTCATTCAAATATATTTCTGTTGGTGGCGGAGAATTTATTCTTTTAGCTTAACACCCTTCTCTGAGACGTACGAGCTCAAAGGTTATGTAGTTGAATGTTATCAGCAATATATTCCCAATTTGGTAATGTGACATGCTGAGTGTTGCTGTAAAATGATCATTGTGTTGATTATTTGTGATAGGATCGTTTATTTGATCGTATATCCTGGTGATCATTTCTATGATCATTTGTTGACCCAAATCATGGCTTTTAAATAAAGTATGTTTTTGTGGACGTGACTTCGTCGAGCCTCACACCCAGTGAATGGTCAAAACAGGAAAGATGCAGCAAGGTTATGAGGGGTAGCGCCCTTTAGGATATGTGCATTTCCTTCTGGAAAAGGGTGGTATCATGGTATGGAGCCCAGATACTTACTCATGTTGAAAACACTTTATGATTGTGTGAATTGATTACGAGCGCTCGGTGAAAGGTCCCAAAGGACCTGGGGATGGCATATTCGGTCAGTTGTTACTCAGTTAGGGGTAACCCGGCCTTGTGTCGGTAGAGATCCGGTTTGGTTCTCGGGGATGTCCATCCAGAGGCATTCTCATGTGGCAATGGGAAGTTCCTTGGCCTGATCATTCGTTGAAAATCCAAAGAATCAATACGATCTTGTACGGTATTAGTTGTAGAACCTATCATTCACTTTTGGTGGCGCCCCACTGTTTGGATGGTAGCTATAGTAGGCATACGATAATGGTCGTATGTTGGCTAAGATTTATATTCTACTTTCGAAATGAATTTTTCCTACACTATGCACTAATAATAATATCAAATGTTCATTTAAATGCGTATCAAGTATCTTTGACTATCATAAGGAGAAATCTCCTCCGATTCTGCTTTTGCATTATGTGTGTGTGCGGGAGGCCTTATGGTAGTCTCATTTTTAAAAGCATTGCGAATTGACTTTAAAAATATTCCTCTATTTTGTTTTCAAAGATAAATAAACTGTTTTGAGTTCTCACACCAGTCACATGACTGACTCGGAGTTTATTGTTTTCCTTCCTAAACTCTGGGTGCCCACCAATTTCTACACGGGCAGTCAAGAGTTAAGGTTTATTCAGGATATTCAGGAGTTGCTGGAGGCAAGATGGATGGCATGGCGTATTATTATGTATAATATTTCTTTTCCGCTGTTTGTTGTTGTACACTCTGATGATGATGTAATGTAATGTAATGTAATGTAATGTAATGTAATGTAATGTAATGTATAAAATGTAATAACTGATATAGTTCTTTGTTTAAAGATTATTCATTTATTATTATATGTTGTTCCGCTGCGAATTGTGAGATTATGTTGTTGTTGGGTTGTTTTCTGTTCCGTTCTATTTTCTGCTTTCTTTTCTCCCTATTTTCTATCTTTTTCTATCTCCTTCTGTCTCTTTCTTTTTCTAAAACATTGATAATTCGTATTTCTGTTCATCTTGAATTAATCTATGGAGACTAGTGTATATTCAAGGGGTAAGGATTTGCGGGTCGTCACAGCTGTTATCAGAGCTTATGGTTAAGCGACAACCATGGTTTTGTTGGGTATTACTCATTAGAGATAGAGTCAGTAGTACTCTAGAATGAGTTTGAGTGTAATAATAGCTATGAGAGCGTATTTGTTAGTGAATATAAAAATTGTTTTATATTGTGATGATTGCTTTGTTGAGTGGCATATGAACCTTCGTCAGCGTGGTCTCGACAACTATGCCGAAGGGGTTTCTAAACACTTGAATAGAACAATTCGACACAATATTGTTTTAAATTGGGTAAATGAAATAATTTTACTTGAGTATATTTTATATATAAAGGAATAATTTTTCAGAATTATTTAAGTGTATATAAGTTGATTATTTAGTTGTTTGAATAATCTAAATTAAAGAATAATTGTATAAGCAAAAGAATTATAAGAATTGAATTATAATTAAAGTGATTTACAATTGTGAAATAAACTTATATATATGAGAAGTGAAACTATATGAATATATTTATGAACTTGAGTTATGAAATGAAATTCAACTTTTGTAATTGAATTGAATTAATGAATTGAATGTTAATCAATTGAATGTGAATCAAGTTGATATGAAATAATGAATGTAAGTGTTAATTCATTAAAATCTAATGTTATTAGAAGTTGAATAATTGAATGAAAATCAATTTGATTGAACCAATTGAAAGTGATGGTGTTAAACCAAAATGAATATAAGCAAAGGGGTTTGGTTGTGATTAATATACATTGGTTGTTATATGATTGTTAGTTGATTGTATATAATTCATTAAGTGTTAATGAAATTGAAAGCTAAAGTAATTGGAATTCAATTGGAAGTTAAGTGAATCTTAAATAGAATTGAATTTGAATTGGAAGTGAACCAACTTGAATAGGAATTAGTGAATATAAACTAATTGAAAATAAATGTTAGAAACATCCACTGTTAATGAATCGAATGTGATTAAATTGAAAACCTATTTCATTGAATATTAATGAGAATAAGAATGAATATTTATTGGTTATGAATGCTAATTGGATGTTAGTTGGTTGATGGTTGAATATATTGCTTTTATTGCATTTGCTATGTTGGCATATATAGTTGTTATGTTGCTATATATTGTATATTGATACTATTGTCTATATACATGGTTCTCATGTTGTTTGTTGAGTGAGTAGTAGGTGCGGATCGCGTTTGCTTCGCATTTGGAGCTCGCTTTCGCGCTTTATTAGCCGTATATGCTTGCTAATAAAATATAAGGTACATATCTCGGATTACATACCGTACTTTGATACTTTTTCCCTTCGGGATGCCTCATTACTTGATGAGATGTATATTTGTGATATATATACTGTCATTTTTTTTCGGATCGAGCCGCGCAAAGGAGACTATGGCGAATTTTTCCGAAAATTTAAGGCGTTAGAAAAAATTTGAGAAAAATTGGAAATTTTTGAAAACTTAAACTTTGATTTTGGAATTGAAAGTTAAACAATAGTAGTTTGGTTTGAAAAGATAACTAAGTATGATTTGAAAACTTGGTAAAGTATGGTGAGAAGTTTAAAATTAGTTTTGGAAAGTTGATAAATTCTGTAACTTTTCTTACTTAAAAATTTCGGGGACGAAATTCTTTTAAGGGGGGAAGATTGTAACGACCCAGAATTTTTATTAATTAAAAATTGAATATTTAATTAATTTTAAATATTAATAAGTGAATTTATAAGTCAAATAATTTTTATTTGAATAATTGGATTTAATTGGATAATTAAATCAATAATTTAATATGTTAAATTATGGAAATAATTGAAAATTGAGTTAAATATGATTGAAAATGATTTTTAAAATTTTATTTTATCATATTGGAGTTAGAATGATATTTTAGAACTTTTAAAATCGAATTAAAAGTTAATTTGTGAAAATTGAATATTTTAATATTTAATCGACTAGTGAAAATAGTCAATTTTTGAACAGTCTCAGAATTGGACGAAACCAGTTCCATTGGATCCGTAATAGTTTGTTATTACCGGATTTCAATTTTCGTAGCAATCGGAGTTATCGTTTGATCGTGGCAGCTCGAAACGCATCGAATTATTTTTAATTTTAATTTGGCGAGTTAAAATAGCCATTTTTCAAAAAGTCTCGGATTTCGACGAAACCAGTTTCATCGGATCCGTAATGTGATATTATTGTAAGGTTTCAAATTTCGTGTCAATTGGATTTACCGTTTGTCCGGTACAAATTAAAATGCCTAGAAAATCGTTTAAATCGGTTTAATTCAAATTGAACGTTTATTGCCATAACTCGCACAGATGTCCGAATTAGCTTCTGAAACCTGTTCCATTGTGTCCGAAAAGCGGGGTAAACCCTAGAAACGCTGCTTACGGCGCGTGAATCGGAGTTCGGAATTTCCGGATGAATAGTGTTCGTTTTTTCTCTATAAATAGACACCCTTCTCTTTAGAAAAAAAAATAAAAAAAAACCCTAAACTAAATCCTAGCCGGCCCTAACAAATGAAAGGCCAGAATTTTCCCTCCTTCCTCCCTCGATTACTCCAAATCCGTCGACAATTAGGCAAAAGTTTCAACTAGTAAATTGTAGATCTCCTCGAGTACGATATATCCAACGGTGGAGATTGGGAATGGAGTTGTGGATAGACGGCAATTTGCAGTCAAAGGCCATACGATCGGCCTCGATTTTCGTGCTAGATGTAGGACCGGACTTCAAGACACTTGGGGCGCTGGTAGAGTGGAGCGAGGCGGTTCGAATGGAGTGGAGGTGATGGAGTATCGATGCTTGTGGGCGGAGCAAAAATTAACCCTAATACTTGAAGTTGGGTTCGGCCGTTATCAGGGAGGTCGCGTGAACGTGAAGGAGAAAGGGGGGGGCGCACAGTCCAGATCCAAGCATCAAGAAATCAACGGCCTGAAACTAGTGTGGGTTTTAATTATAAAATATATGTTGTAATTTATGATAATAAAATTCGTGTAAACTTCATAAAATCATAACTTTTTCATACGAGGTCGAAAACGCGCGAAACAAGAAGCATTGGAATCGTATGGACGAGCACTACGCGATGGAATTGGATTGGAGTCGTTTGGAGTTAGTGAGAATTTTCGGTAAAAATTAAACGTCCGTTTAATTTTATTCGAAATAAATCGCTAAAACGAAATTGAAATCAGGGTGAGAACTTCTCACTCAATCGAATCAGTTTCGATTTTATTTTAAATAGTTAGATTTAAAATATTTGAATGCATGTTGAATGATGATTGTTATCTATTGATTGTTAAAATAGACATTATGCGCCGTTAGTAAGCGGATGTTATTTATTAAAAACATATACCGCGAATATTTCATAAACAGTGAAATTGGTATTATATATAATAGCAATATATATATATATATATATTGGCATATGTATATATTGGAGTTATTGATTTCCCGCATTTGTATAGCGGATGAGACCCTATTGCGCCGTCTATTAAGCGGATAATATTTTAAATCGCATATACCGCGATAATTCCGTACTGGAGCGGAATTGGTATTGTGCTAATGTTTGTGGATGCAGGAAAACAGGTTGGAGGGATCCAACTGGATTCCTCAACAATATTTATTTGAATTCAGATATTTTGATATTTGATGGATTATCATATTGATATATGATATCGTTGTAGTCGTGATTGACTATTTGGTGCGTAGCATCATTGAACCAAATTTTGGGATTTTAAAAGGATTTCAAAGTGATTTTTGAAAGTATACGTTATAAAATATTTTTGGAATTGATCCATTATAGATAAATAACGTTATAATTTTTATGTTATAAAATTATGATTTTTGAGAAATTCAGTTAAAAGTTGATTTTTGAAAATATGGGATTAATAATTTTATAAAATAGTTTAAACTGGAATTTCTGAGTTTATTATAAAAAGCTTAAAAATAGGATTTATGAAATTTGATTATTTTATAAATCAAAAGGATGAAATTATAAAGAAGTTTAAAGACGTTTTAGAATAATAATACAAATTGATTTGTATAAAAGATTTATAAAATGGATATTTATAAATTAGAATATTTCGAATTATAAAACGAGTTTTTATAAGAGTTGGAATGAATTGTGAATGAATTTCACAAATGAATGAGATTTATAGAATTACAAATGGTGAAGTTATAAATGGAATTTTATAAGCAGTAGGTTTATAAAATTTATAAAGTTATTAAAGAATATATTTGGATAAATAATTGAATCTTATAAGTTATAAGATTTATAATTATGAAGTTCAAAGGAACGATTTTTCAAACAAATAAATTATAAGTATTTCACTTATAATATGAACCTTTGTTTTATAATTGAGATATAAATCGAATAGGTTAATAAAGGAATTTATAAAAGGAAGTTGTTATAAAATAAATAGGAATGGAGTTTATAAACGTTGTTTTATAAATTCGCAAACGACTTATTTTAAGAAGTAAATTGTTGAACCTATAAATGGAGTTATATTCACATTTTTGACTGTGAATAATCCTTTGAAATAAAATGAATAAAAGGATGAAATTTGTTAACGTAGTATATTCACGTTTTTGAATAGTGAATAATACGTTAAAGAAATTGTTTTGAATGTGATGTTTTAAATAGAATTAAAACGATCTAACGATGTTTTTAAATGTGTTGAGATTCGAAACCATAGATTTCAACATTTATTGTTGAAATAGACGTTTTCGAGAAATAGAAGGAAATGGTGGACTATAACACTGTTGTTATAGTAAATGATTTCCAAAAAGAAATGTTTTGTATAGTATTGGGATGTATATATCTATTTTAATTTCGAATCCCTATACTAGTGATTTTGGGTTGTCGTAACGATGTTTTACGCAACATTCGTTTTGGCCCAAATAAATATGTTTAAGAGAATGATTTCCTTAAAGAATGAAATATATACTTAATCTCGATTTAAGTATATTGAATATTTTCCAAGTGTTGAAAATAAATAAAATTTGTGAATTACTTATGAATAAGTAGGTATGGAAATGTTTTCCAATATAAAGTGAATATTTTGAGAATTTATCTTTTTGAAGATAAATTGAAATGAATAATTGAAATCGTATATGCATGGATATTTTGGAAATATAAATTCACTATGGAATTTATAAAAGAGAGTGGAATTTGTATGAAGATAAATATTGATTTATTTTTGAAGTATTGAAAATAATATATCTTGTAAAGATATTTTGGAAAAGAAATAATGTGGAAAATTATTTGGAAACTGGTGATGTGTGCATATCCATTGATAGTTCAATAACCGACTATCAATATTTCCCTTTGAATGGGTATTTGATGTGATTTGTTTGAATTTGAATGCCACACTTATTTTTGAATAAGCGCTCACTATTCGGGTTAACCGGGAAAGGACCATGGGGTCGTATAACGCATTCCGAATATGTGATACGTCGTTATGAATTGCATTTGATGACCGGTGTTGAAGACCGGGTATTTGCGAAAGCGATAGGATGACCTATCGATTGTCTCTGCACTGGGTAGCTCCTGGTATAAAGATTCCCTAAGTGATGGGAAATTCGATCGGGATTGTGAATACCCGGATTGCAAGGGCTTCGTGAGAAGTGCCTTCGGTTCTGTTCGAGCCTGGAACAGACTTGTATGGATTGTATGTCTGACATTACAAATTGAGATATAAAGTCGATTTCATTCAAATATATTTCTGTTGGTGGCGGAGAATTTATTCTTTTAGCTTAACACCCTTCTCTAAGACGTACGAGCTCAGAGGTTATGTAGTTGAATGTTATCAGCAATATATTCCCAATTTGGTAATGTGACATGCTGAGTGTTGCTGTGAAATGATCATTGTGTTGATTATTTGTGATAGGATCGTTTATTTGATCGTCTATCCTGGTGATCATTTCTATGATCATTTGTTGACCCAAAGCATAGCTTTTGAATAAAGTATGTTTTTGTGGACGTGACTTCGTCGAGCCTCACACCCCGTGAATGGTCAAAACAGGAAAGATGCAGCAAGGTTATGAGGGGTAGCGCCCTTGAGCATATGTGCATTTCCTTCTGGAAAAGGGTGGTATCATGGTATGGAGCCCAGATACTTACTCATGTTGAAAACACTTTATGATTGTGTGAATTGATTACGAGCGCTCGGTGAAAGGTCCCAAAGGACCGGGGGATGGCATATTCGGTCAGTTGTTACTCAGTTAGGGGTAACCCGGCCTTGTGTTGGTAGAGATCCGGTTTGGTTCTCGGGGATGTCCATCCAGAGGCATTCTCATGTGGCAATGGGAAGTTCCTTGGCCTGATCATTCGTTGGAAATCCAAAGAAACAATACGATCTTGTACGGTATTAGTTGTAGAACCTATCATTCACTTATGATGGCGCCCCACTGTTTGGATGGTAGCTATAGTAGGCATACGATAATGGTCGTATGTTGGCTAAGATTTATATTCTACTTTCGAATGAATTTTTCCTACACTATGCACTAATAATAATATCAAATGTTCTTTTAAAAGCGTATCAAGCATCTTTGACTATCATAAGGAGAAATCTCCTCCGATTCTGCGTTTGCATTGTGTGTGTGTGCGGGAGGCCTTATGGTAGTCTCATTTTTAAAAGCATTGCGAATTGACTTTAAAAATATTCCTCTATTTTGTTTTCAAAGATAAATAAACTGTTTTGAGTTCTCACACCAGTCACATGACTGACTCGGAGTTTATTTTTTTCCTTCCTAAACTCTGGGTGCCCACCAATTTCTACACGGGCAGTCAAGAGTTAAGGTTTATTCAGGGTATTCAGGAGTTGCTGGAGGCAAGATGGATGGCATGGCGTATTATTATGTTTAATATTTCTTTTCCGCTGTTTGTTGTTGTTTGTTGTTGTACACTCTGATGATGATGTAATGTAATGTAATGTAATGTATAAAATGTAATAACTGATATAGTTCTTTGTTTAAAGATTATTCATTTATTATTATATGTTGTTCCGCTGCGAATTGTGAGATTCTGTTGTTGTTGGGTTGTTTTCTGTTCCGTTCTATTTTCTGTTTTCTTTTCTCTATATTTTCTATCTTTTCTCTCTTCTTCTCTCTTTTTCTTCTTCTTAAACCCTCAGTGTTCGGTTTTCCGTCGTTCGATTGCTCGGCAGTCGATAAAGTGAGTATCGATGCTGAATTTTCGGAAGACGAAGAATCGGGTCCTGACATGATAGAATCACGTCTGATGGGAAAAGAAACGGCTGATAGTGACCAGATATAAAAATATATATTTAAGTTAAATTTGAATTGTTGGATACAAACTACATGCGTTTATCTATCGTACGAACACATGACAACTCCAAACACTACCAAATTTGAAATCCGATAATAATACAATATTACGGCTCCAATGAAACTGGTTTCGTCGAATTCCGAGACTATGCCTCGGAAGGCTATTTTTTTATTTCAATTCAAACGATATATTTTTAAAACTGAACAAAACATCTTTAAATTTGATTCTATCACTTTATTATCTTCAGTACCATCAATATAAATTTCACAAGCCTTCAAATTATTTTTAATGGGCTTAAAACTTCAGATTCAATATTTTATCCAACTTCAAATTATTTAATTCAATAATTTAATTATCAATAATTAGTGATATTTGAATTCAAGTTAAAAATTTACTTTTAAATATTAAAATCAATTAAATATTCCGATTTTAAAGGCTTAAAAATTCCGGGTTGTCACAACAAGCATCCCCAACATAGTCCACTGGCAAGGAAACAGTAGTCAGTTGATTTCCAAACACTACTTTATTACTCCAACCGGTTCGATAGAATTATTAGCAGTATAATCGCTATAAGGCACCAAGCCCATAGACAACCCCTCTTTAACTCTTAACAAATTATAAGCGGTATAATCAATATAATTGCGTGCACCATGCACATTGATACCAGCGAGAATATCTGTAACTTCAACACCAAAGCAAGTCAATCTTCCCTCAATCATTTCACCTAAAACCTCCATTTTAACATTAACGAGATAATCTGTAGCTTCAACATTAACAAACCACTTTCTTACTTATTCTTATTAGACAGCGAAACAACAGAGATACTGGGAGAAGAATTCACCATGTCTATATTATTTCCATCCATAGCATTTAAATTTTTACCATAACTCATCAAATAGTTAGCCATTCGATCAACTGAATCATCATTATTAGCAGTACTAACTTTCTGAGCAATTATATCATTATCTAAGCTCCCCTTTAAAATTGTCGATTCATCAAGGAAATCCTTTGAACGATTACCTTCAGTAAATCCTTCACTTTTCTCCGTAACTAAATTCACATTACTACCTACAACTTTCTCCAACTGCTTTATTGCAAAAACATTGCATATCTGGGTATGAAATTATAAACTGCTCTCAACTTCAATCAAGTCATAATTTAGATCAGACTCCTCCATAGATGGAAGATAATCAAATTTATTAGCAATAGATAACTCAAAATTCCCCATCTCATAAGATTTTTCTTTTTATCGTTTATTATGAGTATGAATGAAACCTTGCTTTAATTCACTTGTATTCTACTAGAGCCATGGTCACTCAAAGAGAAGATAGCATAATCCACAACCAAAAACATTTGCCTTCGAAGAATGAGAATCTGCATAACATTATGTAACATAAGGGTGTAAAAGATAGGATCATATCCATTAAACTCCTCTCTCTTGGTAGTGATAACAAGATCAGAATCTACATTATAAGAACAGCCATTAGTCCCATTCAAAACTACTTTTCTATCAACATTCATACCAATATCATTAGAAGAACATCCAGAATTTCCAAAATATTCTTCTGGATCCCCAAATTTATCTCTATAACCCTTACCAATATTAATCGAATTGATTGCACCAAAATGAACGAACATTTCCCCTAAATAGTTAATTCCCTCCGTCCTCTGTAGCCATAAATGATTAAGTAAAATCCCCTTCAACTTTATACACTTTACTAAAAATTTAAACCCATGGTCGGCCATTGATGGATTAGAATTTTTATCGGAGGAAAGAACGAATTTTATCGAACAGTCTCTTTTTTAGGGCCGAACTTTCCAAACCCAAAACATCTGACTGGGTCGTGACATTCTGTTAACTCTGCCTCGGCCGAAAGTTACGACCCAGAGGAGTTGCCGACCTAAGGCTTGAAGGGATGACGACTTAACTGTTTAACCTTATGAAGCATGCTAACCCAAATGATACCGATCTAAGGCATGAAGGGATGCCGGTCTAACGAGGCTATGCCGACTTAAGGAGAGTTCCGACCTAGTATGGAAGTCGACCTAGTACTTTACAAGGTTTACGACCTAAGGCAGCTACCGATCTAGTGCCTTAGGAGGACCCGATCTAAAAAACTTATAAAAGCCCACCGACTTAACCTATTTACCGATTTAACTATCCAAGATGCTTGCCGACTTAACTATCAGGCACAAACTCATCCAATCTAAACCGTGGCCGGCTTATGACTTATGATGAGTCGTGACCGATCTATGGATTTGAGGAGTGAAGTTGCGCAGGAGTTTAACACGTAACACATTATCTCGGTAACGACCTAGGACTTAGCACATGACGTCAACTTAAACTGAAGACCATGCATAAGAAAGAGGGGGCGACCTACGACCTAGCCTAGCTCGGCACCAACTCACGATCCAGTTTGAACCGGCTACTACCTATAACTCAACACCGAGAACCTCTATAAATACACGACCATCACCAACATTCAAAGGACCTTTTGGGCTAATTCTCGAAGCACCGTTACTCTGCCATTTTCTCAACTCAAGCAACATTCCAAGCACTCCAAACTCCAAGGACGCTACTACACACTTCAAAGAAGAATCACAATCATTCAAGATGAATTCGAAAGATTATTCTTCATGGGAGTTTGAGCTATTTGTCTGAAGTTAATTGTAATTGAAGAAAGTGATATAAATTGTACTCATATCAGCAATAAAGAGAATCTAAGTGGACGTAGGCCTGATTTTGGGCCGAACCACTATAAAACTTGTGTTTTTACTGCTTTTCTGCAATCTCTTTACTTGTATCTTGTTCCCGTATTCACGGGTGGTGCTTTCACAACAGTCATCTACACACCGGGGTGTTAGCGTTCAAATTTAGGCGTTAACATTTTTGGTGCTTTCACTGAGAATTGAACTCAGGACAGCTGTCATCATTGCTTCGCAGAGATTTGAAGAAAGAATTTCCTTAAAAACCAGAAGTATATCTGAGATTATAGCTCCTGGAAGGAAAAGTAGATCTATCAGATCTGGGAACATTCAAGAGGGAACCTCCGCTTCCCCTGTGCCTAATCTACCCACTCCGTCTGTTGGAGTTACAAAAGCGGAATTGGATGCTGTGATTCTAGGGCTAAACCAGCAGATAAACGCCCAAAATGCACAACTAGAGGCTCAAAGTGCCCAGAATGCTCTGATTCTGATTAAGTTGAACGACTTACTTGGGGCAAACAATGAACCGGCTGGTAATGAAAGGAACTATGCTGGCAACATTCATGATGTTAATGAAAGGAATGCTCCTGAAAGGCCTACTAGTCCCTTTGAGCAGGCAGTACCTGACGCCGGTGGATCTAGAACTCGACATGATGAGGAATATCTTTCTGGAATGGTCCGGCAGATCATGAAAGAAAGTATGCAAAGGGTTGAAGATGAGAAGGAATGGGGTTTCGCTCCAAGTAAAACTCCGTTTACTGAAAAAATCTTGAAGGCGGAATTTCCAAGGAAGTTTGTCCCTCCGACTATTCCAGCTTACAAAGGGACGAGTGATCCGAATGAGTTCCTGTATAAATATGACTGGCACATGACAGGTGCCAGGGCCTCCGACGAAATAAAGTGCCGATATTTCCCCGTATACCTGGAAGACGTGGCTTTATTGTGGTTCACCAAGTTACCAGTCCGATCTATCGATCAGTTTTCAGACTTGACCAGAAAATTCAAGGAGCAGTTTAGACTATATGCTTCGAAGGCCAAGGATATTATGTCACTATCGAGTTTAGAGCAGAATCCTGGTGAGTCTATCAGATCCTTCTTGAACCGCTTCAATATAGCACTGGCTGAGGTGGACAATGCTGAACCACGAATGATATTGACTTATCTGATGAGGGCTATCGATAAGTCAAGCGAATTTGGGAAATGGTTAAATATGAAGGAGCCAACCTCTCTCGAAAAGTTCTACAAAAAAGCAGACGAGTTCATTCGCTTGGAAAGCCGTCCTTTACCAGTAAAGACAGTGTTGGAAAAAGCAGAAGACAACGCTGTCGCTCCACGCAAGAATGAATCGGTGGGGGAAAAAAGGGAGAATAGTAATGGGAAGAAACAGGGTAATCTGACGAAGCCCCGATCCTTCAAGCCATCAGAATATACTCCATTATCACATACACCGGAGCACATCTACCTGGCCACTAAAGATTCCGTCGATTTCCCTAAACCTATCCCTTTGAGAACTGGGAGAAAAGCCATACAAAGTGGGAAATTCTGCCGCTTCCACAATCAACCAGGTCATGAAACTGATGAATGCCGCCAACTGAAAAATCTGATTAAAGAGTTGCTAAGAGAAAACAAGTTGCAGCAATTCGTGAAAAAGAATAGCAACAATCCTGCATCGTCGGGTCAGGGGCAGCGGGCTCCTGTTCATCAGCCTGGGGTAGGAGAGAAAGCTACGGGGCATGAATCTGGAAGGCCCGTTATCAATGTCATTTCAGGAGGACCTCACCCAGCTGGCAAAAGTTGGGGTGAGATGGAGAGATATTCCAGGGCTTTGAAATATGCTCCAGCCGAAGAAGACGTCTTTGTTCTAGAAGACACTACGCCCTTTAAACAACAGAAAACTTTCAGTGATGATATTATTTTCAGAGCCAGAGATTCCACAGGTATTGAAGCTCCTACTTTAGATCCCTTGGTCATCTCGGCTGGTATTGGACCAGCCATTGTCAGAAGAGTCCTCATTGACTGCGGAGCATCATGTAATATTCTTTTCAAGAAGACATTTGACCAGATGAAAATCCCTATGATCGATGTGCAGGCCTCATCACAGAAAATCGTTGGCTTCACTGGGGAGCCAAAGCAACCAGTAGGAACCATCGATCTGTTTGTAGAACTTGGGGAAGGAGAAAGGAAAGTGGTCCGAAAGCAAACCTTTGTGATCGTCGATGAATATTCTGCTTATAATGCTTTTCTTGGCCGTCCAACACTCGCAGCATTCAAAGCTATCCTAGCCCCGTGGTGCCTCACTATTAAATTTCCTACTGACAATGGAGTAGGAATTATAAAAGGGGATCAAAATGCTGCGCGAGAATGTTATTGGACAGAGCTGCGAGAGTCAAGAAAAAGAGAAATGGGAAAGGATGCGGCAACTCCAGTCCGCATCAAGGAACCAGCTTTGTAGCAATTACAGAGCGGACCCTGCACTGGCGAGCACAGCGGGGCACGGAAAGAAATGGATCCCAGAAAAGCCAGTACAGGGGAGAATAGAGTAGTACCGGTGGAAACGACAATTCCGGTACCTGTTGACCCGAAGGACCCAAATAAGGTGTTGAATGTGGGTTCACAGCTTAATGTGTCAATTCAGAATGTCTTGATATCTTTCCTGAAGGCAAATCTGGATGTCTTTGCTTGGACTCATGCCGATATGTGTGGGATATCTCCAGAAGTTGCAGTACACGCTCTGAATATTGACCCAAAATTTACACCAGTTAAACAGAAAAGGAGAACCCAAGGTCCAGAAAGGTCAGCAGCATTAAAAGAAGAAGTTGATCGACTCATGGAAAATAACTTCATCAGAGAATCTACATATCCGAATTGGGTTTCGAATCCTGTGTTGGTCAAGAAAGCTAATGGAAAATGGAGAGTGTGCATCGATTTTTCTGATCTAAACAAGGCTTGCCCCAAAGATTGCTTCCCATTACCCAGGATCGATCAACTGGTAGACGGAACTGCGGGACATGAATTGTTATCCTTCATGGATGCTTACTCCGGTTATAACCAAATCATGATGCATGAGCCGGATCAGGAGAATACAAGCTTTATCACAGATGTTGGACTTTATTGCTACAGAGTTATGCCCTTCGGATTGAAAAACGCAGGGGCAACCTACCAAAGACTTGTTAATGCTATGTTCAAACCGCAATTGGGCAAAACTATGGAAGTCTACGTCGACGACATGTTAGTGAAGTCCAGGAAAGCAGTGGATCACATTGAACACTTAGCAAAAATGTTCACAGTCCTCCGGAAATACAGAATGAAACTTAACCCTCTGAAATGTACATTTGGGGTCGAATCCGGAAAGTTCTTAGGTTTTATCGTCAGTGCTAGGGGCATTGAGGCCAGTCCAGCTCAAATTACCGCCTTAAAAGAAGTTAAAGCTCCTAGAACGAAGAAGGAATTGCAAAGTCTCAACGGAAAGGTCGCCGCTTTGAGTCGGTTCATTTCCAAAGCTACTGATAAATGCATCCCATTCTTCGATGCCCTGAAAAAAGGAAAGAAGAACTTTGAATGGACTCCCGAATGCCAAAAAGCTTTTGAAGAGTTGATCCGTCATATGGAAACGCCTCCGATACTTTCTAGGCCAGGCAATGGTGAGGATCTTCTTATATACTTGGCAGTATCATCTCATGCTCTAAGTGCAGCGCTGATACGGGAAGACAAAAGGATTCAACATCCAGTTTACTATATCAGCAAAAGACTCACTGGGGCAGAGCTGAATTACTCCAAGTTGGAAAAACTCGCCTATTGCCTACTAGTTGCATCGAGGAAACTGAGGCAATATTTCCAAGCTCATCCTATCAAAGTACTCACTGATCAGCCTCTAAAGCAAGTCCTATTTCGCCCTGAAACTTCGGGTCGTCTTCTAAAATGGAACATTGAACTTAGTCAATATGACATCACCTATCACCCCCGAAAAGCAATCAACGGACAAGCTTTAGCTGATTTCATTGCAGAATTCACAGAGAAAGATAATGGTGAGGAAAAAGCGGTCAATGATTCTCCAATCCAGTGGAAGATGTATGTTGATGGCGCAAGAAATGACAACTGTTCTGGAGCCGGAGTGGTACTTGAAACTCCTGAAGGTCGATCATTATGTTATGCACTAAGACTGGAATTTCCTTCAACAAACAATGAAGCAGAATATGAAGCTCTTATTGCAGGTCTGAAAATCGCTAAAGAACTGAACATTCAAGCATTACAAATTTTCAGTGATTCTCAGCTTATTGTATGCCAAGTCAAGAAAGAATTTCAAGCAAAAGGTGGAAATTTGCCTTCCTACTTGTCAAAGGCTTGGGAACTCCTATGTGAACTCGGTCACTATTCAATAAGCCACATTCCTCGGGAAGAGAATATGAAGGCAGATTCCCTCGCAAAGTATTCAAGTTCTGGTGAAGCTCAACTATTGGGATTGGTCCCTGTAGAAGTCCTTTCAGCGCCAAGTATAGACGAGATGGATATAGACTGGATTGTGAATGTATCTCAAGAACAAGAGTCATGGATGACTCCAATACTGGATTACCTACTCAGGGGTTCTCTGCCAGAAAACTCGATAGAAAGACGAAAGCTTCTAAGAAAGGCCTCTCGCTATGTAATTCAGGATGGCCGATTATACAGACGGGGATTCTCAATGCCATTGCTTCGATGTGTATCCCGGGAAGAGTCCAAAACAATCCTAGCTGAAGTGCATGGAGGAGAATGCGGTGATCATTCAGGTAGTCAAACACTAGCAAAGAAAATTCTCCGATACGGATATTTTTGGCCAGAAATTAATCGGGATGCCGCAGATTACTCCCGAAAATGTGACAAGTGCCAAAGATATGCCAAAATTCCTAGAGCACCTTCTACCGAACTCACACAGATGGTCAGTCCATGGCCATTTGCAATTTGGGGAATGGATCTCATCGGGCCGCTACCAACTGCTAAATCAGGGATTAAATATGCTATTGTTGCAGTTGATTATTTTACTAAGTGGGCTGAAGCTGAACCATTGGCTACTATCACTTCTAAGAAAATGATAAGCTTTGTGACCAAGAATATCATTTGCAGATACGGTGTGCCTCAGAAAATAATCACAGACAATGGTACTCAGTTTGAAAGCGAGGAATTCCAGGATTTTTGTAAACGATTCAAAATCCAGAAAAGCTTTTCGGCAGTAGCTCATCCGCAGGCAAACGGGCAAGTGGAAGCAGTGAACAAGATCATCAAATCAACCATCAAAAAGCAACTCGAAAAAGCAAAAGGTGGTTGGGTCGATAAACTACCACTTGCACTATGGGCATACAGAACTACTCACAAAACTGCAACTGGGCATACTCCTTTTTCGTTAGCATACGGATCGGAAGCAATGATCCCGGTTGAAACAGAGGTCCCTTCACACAGAAGAATCCATTTCAATCAAGCGGAAAATGAAAAGCTGCAACTTGAAGCGCTGGATCTCCTTGATGAAAAAAGAGATGAAGCTAACCTCAGAGTTGCAGCTCATCAGCAAAGGATAGCCAGACATTTCAATTCCAAAGTTCGTCAACGCAGCTTTGAAATTGGAGATCTAGTCCTGAAAAGAATTATGACCGCGACAGGTGTGTTTGGGCCAAATTGGGAAGGACCATATGTAGTAGGTCAGAAGCTTCTTGACGGCACATTCAAGCTCACCACTGTTGATGGAGAGCAAATTCCAAGGGCATGGAACAGCAACCACTTGCGTCCATACTTTACTTGAAAATTTTGTTGAAAAATTGTAAAAAGAATTATGGATGTATGATTCTTGTAATTGAAAGCAATTGTGAAACTGATGCAAGTAAATAATGAAAAAAAATATAAAGTGGATGTAGGCCCAATTTCATGGCCGAACCACTATAAATCTTGTGTTCCTTATTATCATTATATGTTTGCTTTGTTTTCGATATAAAAATACATAAAATGTATTGCTAAAATGTCAATTTAAATTTTTGCAGACCATGGAAATAAAACTTGCGCATAATAAGACCGAGCGATTCTCACCATCATTCAACAAACAAATTTCAAGTCACAAAGACCCCGAATTCAAATCCTAGATAGGAAATACTTCAATTGAACGGCTAATGATTTCGATAGAAACGAGCCCTTGCTGATAAATTGAGATCGTTTGAACAAACAAACATCCAATTAGGAAGCTAGTGCCCGTTCTCACGAACTTGCCTGGCAATGAAGTACACTTCCTTGGATTAAACAAGCCACTTGTGAGAGAAAGGGGAATGAAAACTTGAAAAGAAAAAAAAGAGGATCGCTGAAAAGGCATAAGCAAGTGAACAGAGGAACAACCAAAGCTACCATCAGCGGCACAAGTCCTCTTCGGAGGCGCAACTCTTCGGAGGATAAAAGACCTCTAATGGGTCATACGCCACAAAAAAGAAAGTTCTCTACTCAACAAAAAAGATTGGAGGAGTCATGACCCTCCAACCATGAGAGAGTAACTTCCAGGCGATGAAAACCCTCTCTGAGGCACATTTCACCAGGAGTTGAAGTGTTATAACCGCTCTTCGGGATTTCACTTCACCAGAGTTGAAATGTAAACAAAATAAAAGCCCTCTTCGGAGGCCCATTTCACCAGGAGTTGAAGTGTTATAACCGCTCTTCGGGATTTCACTTCACCAGAGTTGAAATGTAAACAAAATAAAAGCCCTCTTCGGAGGCCCATTTCACCAGGAGTTGAAGTGTTATAACCGCTCTTCGGGATTTCACTTCACCAGAGTTGAAATGTAAACAAAATAAAAGCCCTCTTCGGAGGCCCATTTCACCAGGAGTTGAAGTGTTATAACCGCTCTTCGGGATTTCACTTCACCAGAGTTGAAATGTAAACAAAATAAAAGCCCTCTTCGGAGGCACATTTCGCCAGGAGTTGAAGTGTAGCAACCGCTCTTCGGAATTTCACTTCACCAAAGTTGAAATGCAAAAACAAAGACCTTCTTGAAAGCACACGTTTCACCGAGATTGAAATAAAACTTCCAAGTGTTGAAACGTGAAAAGGCTTTCTTCAAAGGCACAACTCTTTGGGGGTACACGTTTCACCAAGATTGAAATAAAACTTCCAAGTGTTGGAACGTGAGAAATCCCTCCTCAGAGGTACAACCCCCTCCCGGGGACACAATTAAGAAGAAAGACCTCTTTGGAAACCCACGTTTCACCGAGATTGAAATAAAACTTCCAAGTGTTGAAACGTGAAAAGGGTTTCTAAGGCATAACTCTTTGGAGGTACACGTTTCACCGAGATTGAAATAAAACTTCCAAGTGTTGAAACGTGAAGAATCCCTCCTCAGAGGTACAACTTTCTATATATATAAAAAAAATCCTCATCAAAAGCGTACTTTAACTTTCAAAGGAAAAGTAATTTGCCTACTATGGAAAATGATCGTAAAAAAAAAAAAAAAGAAGTTAAAGTACCCTTCAGAGGTCCGCTTTACCACATAGAGGAATTCACTTGGTAAAATATGCACATAAGCAAAAGAAAAAAGTGATTTCTTCGTACGACAAAGCGTAAAAACTTATACGAAGGGAGTTGTACTCTATAAAAATTTTCTTTAAAGAATAAAATAATTATTCTTTAACAAATAAGAGTGCAAGTCCCCTCGAAGTATAAAATATTGTAGCAAGCTTAAGGTATGGGGGCAACATGGTATAGTAGCATAGCTGCATCAGTAAAGTAATACTCAAACAACATACCATAAGCCCGCTGCAATATCGTGTAAATAAACTTGTGCAAGAAATAAAATAAATAGTAAATGCATTCTCAAATTCAAACAGAAGTTTATACAAACGAAGAATCATTTTATTCAATTATAATGCAGATACAGGTTTTCAAAATAAAAGCGGGGGCCGGTACCCGCACAACTCTCGGCCAGTTCATACAAAAGGCAAAAAGCTAAAATCTTCACTTCTTCTTCCCTCCTTTGGACCCTTTACTCGGTCGAATAACCAGCTTTTCAGGACGGCCAGTGGGTATAAGGGAAGTGGGAGAGGCAGGTGTAACCGGTCCAACTTCCGGCTCCTCTTCAGTGGCGGTGATTTTCTTCCCCCTCCTCTTTGATGTCCCACGCTTCTCTCTCCTCTGTGAGGAAGACTCACTCCCCGGAGTGACAAGTTTTGATAGAACAATGTCGTCAGAAGGAGTCCGTTCCGGGGAAATGTCACCTCCCTCAGGTCTCTCATCTTTCTGCTCTTGCGAAGCGATGGGATCATCCAAGCCGTGAAGAGCCTCTATTTGTTCCTCCTGTGATCCAGGTTGCGAGGCAGAAGGAGGCACCGCCTGAAGAGATGAAGGAAGGATGACCGGAGGAGTAGAAGTTTGAGCAGTGCTTGGTACTCTCTCTACAGAAGAAAAAAGGTTAAAGTCAGTAAAAAGAGGAGATGAGGGTTCACCAATGAAGTCAGTAAAGAGAGGAGATGAAGGCTCGTCAAGGTTGAGAAAATAGCCAAGGAGCTCGTGAAACTCATGTGAAATAAGCGAGTAACCAGCTTGAGCAGAATTGACAGTAGCGAGATTAACAGTGAAGTTACCTGAAAAAGCTGGTTTCCTGATATCGACTTCATAAGCTTGCGTATCAGCGCTCTCTTCACCCTCGTCTCCACCTTGTGTGCTTGTAATATCAGCGGTAACTTTGGTGGGAGAAGCGAGATGGGAACTGGAACCAATAATGTCGACTTCAGACGAAGAAGGTGGCTGGACTAGAGTAGTTGAAGTGGTTTTCCCCAGCTGATCCCCTTCCGTCACTTCGGTTCTTAGTTTGGCAAGTTGTTCCTTTCCCCTGGCGAGAGCAGCGCGAGCGTCTTCATCAAAATAATGCCTTTCCAGGGCTGACTCGTCATAACCAGCACCTTCAGCACCAAGCATATCGAGGGCGGCCTCCCACACTTCAGCTAAAGTGATCTCATACTTGGGACCAAGAAAGGCGAGGCTTCCACGCCCCAAGACGCTATGCAAGTAGAAGTCGAATAATGTTGAGCCGAAGCTGTTTTTGGTCGCCTCATGAGATTCTTCGGCTGCGATTTTGCCGGCGACAGCCTCATCGCGCTCCCTTTCAGTTCTGGCAAGCTGAAGCTTGAGCATTTGTATCTCCGCCTCCTGGGAGTTGTTTTTCTTTCGAAGCTCGGCAATATCAGAGACATAGCCGTCACTGATTCTTTTTTGTACTTCAAGCCTGTCCTCAGCGTCTCTCTGACTGGCATGAGCATCTCTAACTTGTCTGAGAAGCACTTCTTCTTTTTGAGAGTATGAAGTAGAGGAAGCAGCAAGCTCATCTTTCAACTTCTCAACCTTTGCTTCGAGCTCCTCGTTGTAGGAAGTAATACTTCTCATCTCGGTATCATGCTGCTCAAGGACCTTTTGCCACTCAGCCTTATCGTTTTCCATGGTGAGCATAGCCTCTAAGTTGGCGCGGTTAACTCGTTGAAGCTCATCAACAAGCTTCTGCCAGTTTGACATCCTCTCGATATCAAGTTTAACGGCGTCAAGATTTCGTAGCATAGCAGGCTTGTCAATAGGGACTAGGTCGAGATCGAACCTCACACCCTTTAAACACCACTGCGGAAAACGACTTTGTAAAGTGGCTGGGCCCGGTCCCACTTGAAATTTAGGCCTACTTATTATTGTCTGGATGTCCTCCTTCCCAAGAGCAGGAGAGTCAGAAGTAATGTCAAGAGGGGCAGGGGCAGTAGGCTTTTCGGGAATAGCGGAAGCATGTCTCTCACCATGTCGGGCTCGTTTGCCTGAATCTTCAGCTACATGACCTTTTCCTCGGTCGTCGTGAGATTTCCTTTTGTGCGAGTCATCACTCCTCTGCAGAGAATCATGGTGCTCATCCCTATCCCTTCTGTCATAACGCTCTTCTGCATCCCTCCTTTCACGAGCCTTTCGAGCAGCCCTCTCTTCGTCAGACTCTCTATAGGAGGGAAAGTAACGCCGATAATCATATTGACCACGCCCCCCGTAGCGTTGGAAATCCTGATAATATGATCCGCCGCGTGTCATTGAAGAATCTGAAATAAGAAAAGAGAAGCTTTAGAAATCTTTAAAGTATAAGAAGATAAGTGCATAAATGTGAACAAATGCCAAAAAGTCCTAAGTGTTGTGTGATGTGCAAGCTACACGCATTAAGCTACAAACCACTCTTTGGTGTAGAGGTGATGATAGCTTGGGTATGAGGAGTTGATGTTTGTGTTGGCGTTTGTCGAAGAAGAGACGTCGCCTCAATTACAGGAGAGATAGTTTTAGATACGTCATCTCTAAAAAGCTCCTGCGAAGTCACTATTATGTCGCTCAACCCCTCATAAACATCGTCACCATCATGCTTGGTGGGACTTGTTTTCTCAATTCCTACATCAGCTAATCCCCCGAGAGGCTGTGAAGGTTCTTCTTCTTCCTCGATCGGGGCAAGCACTGTCTTACTGGATGACCCCATAATGTCGGTAGAAGTGGAACACTTCACCAATGAAGCTTCAATATTAGACTCTTTTGATGCGAGTTGTTCGACAGTAACCGGGGCGTCAGGAGTTTTCGTCGGAGAATCGGGAACTTCTGTTGGAACTTCATGGGCATGCGTAGAACGAGAAGCGTGTAGAAGCCCGTATTGGTGTAAAAATTCATCCTTCAGCAGAAATTTTATGCTCCTTTCTTCCGCAGCCACGGCACTCAACCTCTCGAAAACTTGTTTATGAATCGGATCTCTAGAAGGGAGAGGAAGTGCTGAAAAGAGCAAAGAATGAAGTTAGCAACTGAAAGTTCGGATCTCGGAAAAAGTTTCAAAAACGAAAAAATGGAAACACTAGTCTTACTTCCTATTCTCCAGATGGCATAAAACCCTGGAGGGCAGCGAGCAAAGAAAAACTGGTTCAAAAATCCATGAACACTTTCAGTGAGATCGGAAAGGAGCTTGCGGTTTCTGGCACTTCTCACAATAATGAGTGAAGGATGATCTTTACTCTTTGTAAACGAGCACAGATAACGAATTTCTTCAAAACTCGGTAGGCGATCAAGAGTTCTTCTAAACAAAACACATAACCCCATCAAGATGGCATAACCATTAGGATGAAGTTGAAATGGAGAGATCGTCAACCGGAGAAGAAGAGTTCGAAGGAAGTCATTGAAAGGGGGAATTGCCCCACTTAAGCACATTTGGCGATTGGCTGCAACAAAACCGTAAGGAGGATTATCGGCAGTGTCGCTTGGCCCGGGCAATAAGACATCACTTTCAGCAAAGCCGAATTGGGTGCGTATCTGAATAAACATTCTTGGGGTTAGAATGGTTGAAGTTCTCTCCGGAGGATTCTCTATGGGAACAGCTACCGGGAAAGTCTCTTCCTCTTGAGCTACCATTTCTTCTTGTTGATGAGAAGTCATTCTACATAAACAACTGGGTATTCAAACATGAAGGTGCACGTTTCCTAAAGTGTGTGAAGTGTCGTACAAGTATCAATCAAACAATAAGCAAAGGTAACTGGATTAAAAACTAGCAAGCATTTGTTAGTTATAAAATTCAGGGATTATTGTTTTAAGTCTAAATATTCAAGTAGGATGTTGATGCAGATAAATCAGTTCAAATTGTTGATACTTTGCATTAATATTTTACTTTAGTCAATTAATTCACAACATTTCATGCAATATATTCATGTCTCTTATCTTGTCTTGACTAATCTGTCATTTGATATGGGCAGTCAGTGGCAGTATGTGCGCCTTGGTTTTCTTTGTTTGTCTGTTATTCTCAACAGGTTTACAGCTTAAAAGTGAGAATGATCTGTAAAGTAACACAATGAAATTCAAGCAAACTTGAAGTTAGGCCAATTCAAAATGTTCAAAATATAGGCAACTTAGTTCGGAAGTCCAAGTCAGAATACTTAAAGTAGGCCTATGCTCCTAAATGACAATACACCCAGAGCCTAAGAACTAACTCGGCTACGGTTTAAAACTCTTTTGCAAGATGAAGCTAAGTAGGTAGCGGGTCAAGGTCTAGATGGTTTAACTTGGCAACTCGTTCACTAGGTCGCAAGCTCTGGTTCGAAAGGCAGGAATTTCTCAAGTGTTATCTCGGCCACGGTTTAAAGCTTAGATCGGCAGAATGGTAGGTCGGTGGGTTTCCCACATGTATTAACACGGCCACGATTTAAGGAATGAATCGGCCAAAAGCTAAGTCGCCTAAAATCAACGGGTCGCATCAAAATCAATACTTCGACCCACTCAAACCGTTAGCTACCCCCTCAAATCAAAAAACCCACACTTCATTCCTATTAGTTCATACTTTCAGATCATCCATTGCACCAATTCAAAACCTCTGCAAATTCGAAACCTTGCAATCCTAGCACACATCAAAATCCACTAGCCTGAATCAGTGAACCATCTTCATCGTTTCATCGGTCAGTTAAAATCGAACCTAGTAACCTAAACTTCATCGACTACAGGTATAGTGGGATTCGTGATGGAACGTTGCGCAAAGAAACGATTCGTATTCAAATGACAGAATTCATGAACCAACAGCAACCTATGATTGAGAAGGGGACGGATTCACTTACGCAATGGATAGTAGTGATTATCGGTGATCGACTGGAATGAGGTCGCTTGTAAGAGCTTGAGAAAATTTTAATGGCGAAATCGAGCAAAGGAGTAAGTGATGAAAAGAAAGAAGAAGATGGATGTTTTATACCTTACATTGGGGAGAACTGTTGGATCGCGTACGGTCTAAATACTTACCGACTTGGTGGAGGACGAGTTAAAGAATATCGAAGCACACGACCTAACCAATAGGCGTGTACTTCGAGGGGCAAATGTTAACTCTGCCTCGGCCGAAAGTTACGACCCAGAGGAGTTGCCGACCTAAGGCTTGAAGGGATGACGACTTAACTGTTTAACCTTATGAAGCATGCTAACCCAAATGATACCGATCTAAGGCATGAAGGGATGCCGGTCTAACGAGGCTATGCCGACTTAAGGAGAGTTCCGACCTAGTATGGAAGCCGACCTAGTACTTTACAAGGTTTACGACCTAAGGCAGCTACCGATCTAGTGCCTTAGGAGGACCCGATCTAAAAAACTTATAAAAGCCCACCGACTTAACCTATTTACCGATTTAACTATCCAAGATGCTTGCCGACTTAACTATCAGGCACAAACTCATCCAATCTAAACCGTGGCCGGCTTATGACTTATGATGAGTCGTGACCGATCTATGGATTTGAGGAGTGAAGTTGCGCAGGAGTTTAACACGTAACACATTATCTCGGTAACGACCTAGGACTTAGCACATGACGTCAACTTAAACTGAAGACCATGCATAAGAAAGAGGGGGCGACCTACGACCTAGCCTAGCTCGGCACCAACTCACGATCCAGTTTGACCCGGCTACTACCTATAACTCAACACCGAGAACCTCTATAAATACACGACCATCACCAACATTCAAAGGACCTTTTGGGCTAATTCTCGAAGCACCGTTACTCTGCCATTTTCTCAACTCAAGCAACATTCCAAGCACTCCAAACTCCAAGGACGCTACTACACACTTCAAAGAA
The DNA here is from genome assembly GCA_030765085.1 of Allium cepa. Classification (NCBI taxonomy): domain Eukaryota; kingdom Viridiplantae; phylum Streptophyta; class Magnoliopsida; order Asparagales; family Amaryllidaceae; genus Allium; species Allium cepa. The sequence goes on from CM060940.1 coordinate 185,428,670, forward strand.
GAATCACAATCATTCAAGATGAATTCGAAAGATTATTCTTCATGGGAGTTTGAGCTATTTGTCTGAAGTTAATTGTAATTGAAGAAAGTGATATAAATTGTACTCATATCAGCAATAAAGAGAATCTAAGTGGACGTAGGCCTGATTTTGGGCCGAACCACTATAAAACTTGTGTTTTTACTGCTTTTCTGCAATCTCTTTACTTGTATCTTGTTCCCGTATTCACGGGTGGTGCTTTCACAACAGTCATCTACACACCGGGGTGTTAGCGTTCAAATTTAGGCGTTAACACATTCCTTTGCCAAATGATTACCATCCCCATAACGATAGCAGAAATTTCTATCCCTTTTCGTATCGATCCAATTCTTGAATTTTAGATACTGATTAGACGAATTTTGTCAAGAGAGCAATTGATTCTTGACTATTTTTGCATAAGAACGATTTAAGAAAGCATCGAGATTTAGATGAGGGGAAGAATTAGTTGATATTGATATCAATTTAGGAAAGAATGAAGAAGATGATTGTTGAAAGCAAGAAACCAAAGTCACCATTTTGTTCTCTATTTTTGCGTCCATAAGGAAGAAGCTAATTCAAACTCACTTACTCAATTTAGTTGAATATTTATAAGACTTAGTTTATAAATTAGTTAAATAATTTTAGTTATATTTATATAACTTAATTAAATTTTATAAGAAGTAGTTAATTTTTATAAACTTTTAATTAATCTAGTTAAATTTGTATAAAACTTGATAACGTAATTAACTTTTATAAAAATTAGTTAATTTTTATAAATTAAGTAAATTTTTTAAATTTTAATTATTTTTTATATAATTTGGTTATCTTAGTTAAATTTTATACTTAGTTAATTTTTATAAATTTGTTTAAATTTAATAGAATTTTATTGATATTTAAATAATAAATTAATTTTATAAAACTTGGTTAATTTTTAGAAATTATTTAATTTTTATAAAACTTGCTTGATTTAGTTAATTCTTACATAATTTGTTGATTTTTACAAACTTATCGGATTTCATGAATTTTTGACGGCACCTCCATTGTGCAGTTAGTACTTTCCGCACACCCCAATTCAATATACATTTATACAATCAAAACAAGACCAGATTTAGATCATATATAACAAAATGTACTTCACAATATCGTACACATTCAAATGCATACAAACATAGCTTTTATTAGCAACTTTAGCCAGCAATCTTCCATATAGCAAAGGAATGTTTTATGCACCTATATAGCAGAGTAAAGGGAACAATTAGGGTGCAAATCTACAAAATAGTTAAGAACATGCCTAAAGGCTCAACAGCAATACAAAGCACCATGCTAACACTTGGATATGTAGCTTTGGAACTCACCAAGGATAAAGCGATATTCAAAAAGGAGAATATGGAGTTAACAGAAAAGTTCAAGATGTAAGTAGTGAAAATATATAAACTTAAACAATGAGCCATGCATTCCACTGAATCATTGCTATTAACATGAATACCTGAATAGAGGAACATCTTGAACTCTGAGAAATTCATTTCAGATCAAAACAAATCAACCAACTTGACTTGATGAACCTAAATAGGTCTGATGTACCTAGGTAAACTTTGGCTCCTAAGGTGACCAACTGATTCTCTCACTTATTCTATGTTAGCAAACTAGGAAGTTCAAAAAGAAATTAAGCAAAAAATTATTAAATTTAAATAGGGCAAAAAATATTCTTATGTGTTGTATCAATAACTGCAACTACAAATTTTATGGTTGCAATGAAATATAAAAAGGGAACAGCTGTTCCTGATAACGATATAGAACACAAACATCCAGGGAATACGCATTTGTAGGCATATTCTTTATCTTACCCAGATAACAAAATTAACCGCGTGTTTTAAGTGAATGAGATGATATTATTCATACTATACTTACACATGGTAAGATTTTTGAGTATAGAGCATTGTAAAATGAAATAACATATCGTTGGATGGAAGATGTAATACGCATGGGAATAATTAGTGTACCTATATAGCACTCACATTAAGAGATACTAAACTATGTTTGTATGCAAGCTATAAGATATCTAAGGCATAATATCTAAACTCAAGCTATGTTTATATGCAAAAGAAAAAGGCAAATAAATGTAGCCTGGGTTGAAATCCAACATGTACATAGGGGAAAATGGACTCATTACAGTGCGTCTGTAAAGACATACAGATACACTAGTGAAGCAATGCAATATACATGTACCCTTGAATCAGACGATATTAATTTAGCTCGCTTTCATCAAGCAGAGGCATGATCATCAGGCCCAGCAAGCATAATCTTCCTTGCCAACACATTACGTAGTTACAAAAGCAAGAAAAGAAAGAACAGACGAAAATAGGCCATTCATGCAAAGTTAAATAAAGCTAATGTCACAAGTATAATATTATATCAGATCATATCAGGTTCATGCCATAAATTATCTACATGATATTTATTTTTTGATCTACTTTAGGCACTGAAAAAGATTGAATAGGGACATGCACATGATTTATAGTTCTGTTCCAATTACAAATATCATGAAATGCAAAATACATATAAGAAAATAGTTTTATATTCAGTTCAAAATTTTAACGAGGACGGTAAGATATGCAACACATGAACAGTATTTTAATGAGGATAGTAAGATATGCAACACATGATTAGGAGTAGACTTGGGAACCGAAAATTTTAGACTGCCTTTATCCTTTTGGTGGTTATGTATCCACACGCTATAAATGCAGCGCCCAAGAATTAAATAATTGCAGTTAAGAGAAAACGCTATTTCAAGTTACCATTAATATTGTTTTTTATTATAGTGATATTACTCTAATTTTCTAACAAGCAAAGGCATGTTCCCTGCATCATTATAGATACCATTTGTTAACCACCAGTTTAATCCATGACCAAGCAAAGTAGTGCTACTCATGTTTCTGTTTTAACCAAAATGATGGATAGTACCTGTTAAATGTATGCTGAGTCTAAAAGAAAGATGATTTATCAATGTAAATTAAATGAGTGCTTATTTAAAGTCACTGCCACATCCAGCAATTCAAGACTGTGAAAATAAAAACAACTAGTTAACAGACGTTGATAGCATATGGCAGGTTAAATCATCGACAATTTATAAAAGAAGCTTTTATTTGAACAAATAAAGCCATACCTTGATCCTTTTACTTCTCATACAATTTACTCATATTTTTGTAATTGGAATTAGACAATCCACTGCAATAAGCAAAACAAATGATCATGTGCTAATAATAACAATTACATATCATTCACATTCACATACAATGAGAATGCTACATATAGTTTACTAAAATCATATAATATACAGGTAAAAAGAAACTACTAGAAATACCATTTAGATGCAATATTGACAATCAGTAGGACTTTTCCTTTTAAAGACTAAGATCGACATTTTTCCTTTAGCATCCTGCAACAAATCAAGATCAAACGAAATGACACATATATTATCCAGAAATATTTGTTACAGAAGTTTGACGAAGCATACTTCTTGAAAAAATTCACCAAACATACATTTTAATAAATGAGATTCATGTCATAGAAGATACAAATTCTAAAGGTGTGAAGTTGCACGCTCAGCTGAAAGCAACTGAGTGCAACAATTAAGCTGCTGTTGCAACTGAATTGCATACTTGTGAACTCGGTTGCAATGTGCAATTGAGTTGCACTCGGTTGCTTCAAATGAGTGCTTGAGTTGCACTTAGTTACTATTGCAACTGAGTAAGCAACTAAATGCAACTCAATTGCACACTGTAAGCGCGTTCAGAACTCAGTTATTGTTGCAACTAAATTGTGCTGAGTTATCCAATGAGTTATAGTGTGCAACTGAGTTGTCGCTCAGTTGAAAGCAAATAACTGTGACTCGGTTGCACACTGCAACTAAGTGCACAATTCAGCTGCATTTTACTTATTTTTACATTAAAAAATGTACAATTTTTTTATTAATTTACAATGTGAAAAAGTATAATAGCATCACATAAAATTAGGTTAGGTTTAAACAACTAAAACAATTTTAGAGTAAATAATACTATCTTTTAACGTTCTTCGTAATAAAATATGTGAACAATGGTAATATGCAAGACAGTTTCTCTCAAAGCGGTAACCAATAGCAAGAGAAGCAGCAGCCATCATAACTCATCCCACAATAAATCTTACAGCCATTGCAAATGTTGGTATTGCATCACCATAAGTTGAAGCATCATCTCATCATGTAGGATCTCAGTATGCTGTAGTACTGTCTCATGTTCACTCTCAAGCTTCTGATAACAATCTGTAACGACCCGTAATTTTCGATAATTAAAATAGTTAATTTAATAAGATTCTGTGATTAAATATTGAAAGAAGTAAAAGTTTGGGATTTATTAAGGATATAATAACTAAGATGGAACATAACAATGTCAATCAAAGTTAATTATTGATAAATTGAATGAAATTCCAATCAATTGAAATGATTAACATGTATGACTTGGTCCTAAAGTGAATATAAGAAAACAAATGTAAATATTGAATTAACCAACGAAATAATATGTTGTTAATGATAATTGAATAAAATCCGTGTTATGTAAGCAAAGGTGACCTTTGTTTGTAAATGATAAAATGTGATTTCAAGTTAATGGTAACAATTATTATAAGTTACCTACTTAATTAGTCTATAAAATTTAAGTGGAAATCAATTGGAATTAAAATGTAAATAAATGTTATATTAATAAGAGTTAAGGCAATAATGGTAAATTGTGAATGTAATAAAATGAATAGAAATGTTGGTTATATTCATAATGTAATAATTAATTTTATTAAATAGCGAAATCAAGATAAATAAATCAATTTGGGATTTTAAATTTTATTAGTGTATGAAATTGACAAAATTCAGTATAATTGAAATATAGTAGCTAATACAAATAAAAGATGGAGATTGGAGGATATTAATGTAAGGAAATGTAAAAAATGTTAACTATGTTGATAGAATAATAACTTATTTAAATAAAAAGATTGAAAACAAATAAAATCAATTTATTGGAATTAAATTAAAGTAAATAGAATTGATGGCAACTGAAATTAAAATCTGAAATTGGTAAATTAATCAACTTTAAATTGATATCTAAATTTGTTTAAATTATTGTAAATGTTTAAGAAATCAAAAAATGATAGAAATTGTAGATTATTAAAGGTTAATTGAAAAAAAAGTGATTTAATTAATTTATTTAATAATGTGAAAATAGCTATTTCGGTCACTATCTCGGATTTCGACATAACTAGTTTCATCGGATCCGTAATGGTGAATTATTATAGGATTTCGAATTTCGCAGCGATCAAACTTGTCGTTTGATCGTACGGACTCGAAACGCTTAGAAATCAATTTAATTAAATCAAGTGAAATTAATTTGAAATAAGCTGATTTTAACATAACTTCTTCGTACGATGAAAGTAGGACTTGAAACCTGTTCCATTGAGTTTAAAAATATTGAAAACATCTACCTTGATATATGTGATGATCCATTTTCGTTTCGGAGGCAGAACGGGCTTTTCTGGTCATTTATCGTTCAACTTGTAAATCAAAGCTGATCCATTCATTTCTATTTTCTGATCTACCTATAAATAGTCTATTATACACCCTCGTGTTTCTCGACTCAGTTTGTCTATACGTATAATTCATTCTCAATGGCATACAAACAAATTCCAGATTCAAACCCAATTACAATTTAAAATTCAATCTCCAAATCAAACTCCTCAAAACTATGTTAGGTTATATGTCTATTCGAAGCTCTTGACGAGCGTAATTCAAAGGTGTGATTCGTTTTTCAATTGGATTCATCATTTGTCCACAAATCCGTGATTTGTTCGCGGCTGTCCATGGTTCACCGCCTCATTTAACGGTGGATCGTCGACATTTTGTCGATCAAAAAGTTGCAATGGGTAGAGGGCATTGGAAGGAGGTCACCATACGGTTTATCGGGTTGGATAGTGCCAGAATTCACCGTGAATGGCATTTGAAGTCGGCGGCAGTGATGTTGCTAGGCACGGCCGGAGGGGGAGCCATCATCAAAGATGGTCGACGTGGCAAGGCAAGGCTTGGGGTGAGCTTTGATCATCTGAAGGTTGGCCGTGGGCGATGCGGGGTATGCTTAAGGAGCGGTGGGGCGATGACAGGTTCGAACAAAATGTGTAGGGTTTGCGTGTCGTGGCCTCTGTGTGTATAATTCTATCTTTCTTTTTTTATTTTATTTAAATTATATTTTCAAATTTTCTAACTCTAATAACTTTTGCATACGTGGTCCGATTCAAATGCGGTGTCTTTTGTTGGAATCATATCGAAATTTCGAACATTTTGATGCAGGTGTGGACAGATTCTGAGAATGTTTGAATTTTGGGTTCAAACTGGATTTCGGTTCTATTTCAATTCAAAGGTGAGTGTTTTGACCCACTCACAACTACAATTTATTCTATTTGTTAAATTAAATTTATGATGTAATTAGAAATTTATTTATGGTTGTTTGGTATATTAAAATTGCTGTTCCAATTAATTTGAATTTTATGTGGATTAAATCGTTATTTAATTTATTACTGAATTTAAATTGTCAGTTAATTTCCTGTATATAATATTCTGTTATTTGTTGATATTTATTGGTCATGTTGGTTGATGATTGTGATTAATGTTTGAATTTATTATTGGATAATTGGATGCTATAATTGATTTATGAAATGCAATCACTCTACAAGTTCCCTTAGTTATTGTTTAAGAAAATCACTATGGGTTGAAATGATATATACCCAAATGATCTATAGATTAGGAAAAATTTGTTATGCGTTGAAATGATAGACTCAAGAGATTTTATGGACTTTTAATATAAATTCAAGATTGGGTTTGAAATGATATATAATCGTAAAATTTTAAATTGCGGATTGAAATGATAAATAGCTGTATCACTTGACCCTAGGGTAGAGAATTATATACGGACATCGGATTGGTCAAATTAAATGATTTTAAAATCCTTAATTTTCGAATTTAATTAATTGATATTTTGAAATAAAATTCGATTTATATAAATTGAAGTATTATTGGAAAATCAAGTTTTATGTTGAAATGTGAATTGGTTTAAAGGAATTGCTTAAGAAATTAAATTGAAAGTTTAAAGTTAAAATTTTAAGCATAAATGAAATTCTATTGGAATTGAGCTACTGAATTTGTTACAAATATAACTTTGTAATTTTTTGAAACTAGACTAATTCGAATTGATATTTGAACATGGATTGAAAACAATATGAAATTCAACAGGTTATTGAAATTTGAAATTGAAAGGTTAAAAATTTGGTTTGTTGATCTGGAAATTGAAAATGGTCCAAATGTGTTGAAATGAAATGAATAGTCTAATTTGGTATTAATTCCAAATTCATATTTAAATATAAAATATTTTAAAAATATATTATTTAAAAATTTCTAATTATTAAGATTTTCAAGTTTATTAAACTATTTAACCAGTGTTAACTATATAAATCACGTTAACCTATTTTAGACCAATTTAATTTATTTTAAACTAATTAAACCATTTTAATTCATTTTAAATCTAATTAATCTATTTAAAGCTATTTAATCTATTTTAATTATATTTTATCTATTTTAAATCTATTTAATATAATTTAAATCTATTTAAACCATTTTTAAATCTAATTTAATCTGATTTAAATCTATTTAAACCATTTTTACTATTTTAATATATTTTAAACTATTTTAAATCAGTTAAACTATTTTAGAGTACTTTAACTATTTTAAACTATTTTCAAGTTATTAAAAACTATTTATGACGATTTAAATTATTTTTTAAAATTTTAGACTATGCAAAGTTGAAGTATTTATATTTAAATCCTTGATGATGATACAACCTAAGTTGGGATTTGAAATTGATGCCCTTTTTGTAAAATGACATATTTGAGTAAATATGATGATTTTGGAATGAGGATTTAATTAACCTATCTTATGGATAATTTTGAAAGTTAATATGGTTTTGAAAGTGAATATGATTTGGAAAGTAATATGCTTAGAAATCTAATATGATATTTTGAATATTAATTATGAATTGATTTTTTTTTTCAAATGTAGAAGAACCATCTAGTGTCCGACCAGAGGAGCTACCGCTTTTGACCCGAGATCGCTCCTGTTTTAGCCACCTTAAGCCAACTCACGGGAGTCGGGTCCACTTAATATACCTCAAGAACGTCGCGAACATCCTACTTCATTCTGGAAACTCCACCGCATACACAGTTGTTAAAGTGGTTTTCGGTATCGACAGAGAGTATGTCCATTTCCGATCCCGGTCTCTTTAACAACCAATCGTTATTATAACGCGTAGTTATAATTTAAAAATCATAGTTTATACTTCAAAATAAATTAACATTTCAAATTCAAATCTTTATCAAAATAAAGATCTAATCATTTCCAAACCATTTCAATATATGAAAATATCATATCTTTCAAAATTCATTTCAAATCATTATTTGAATTCCAATCCAAATATATGCATTTAAATATCCTTCTTAATTCAAAGATATCATTCATTTATTATCCTTTTAAATCACATTTAAATAGTTTATATTTAAATCAAATAATTTATTTAAACCATTTAAAGTGAAGGTCGTTATATCTAAAATCAAATAATCAGTTCTCAAAAAATTTAGACAATTCAGAGCTTATTTATTAAATCAAAACCTCAAACGTTCATTTCAGCCTACCGCAACACTTATCAAGTGCTACTGTAGCCCTTTATTTAGTTTCAGATTTTAGTTATCTTTCTGCTATCACAGCACTTACCTAGTGCTATAATACCACATAGTTACAATTTATACATAGTTTATTTGTATCAACCGTAGCACTTACAAAGCGCTGTAATATCATTTACGTTAGAAATAAAAGCATTTCAAAATACTGTTAATTACATTTCCAATATTCTATATAATTTCACCAACAATTAATCTTCTTTTTTCTTTTTTCTAATCATTTCAAACTTATAAAATTGTATAATTTCACTTTTAAAACAATCATTTAAATATCCTTTTATTCATGATTTTATAAGGTTAAATTTCCATTCAAAAAAAATCAATATTTAACATTAATTCACATATTAAATTCACACATTCAATTTCACTACTTTATAATTTAACTTAACATTTAAGTTTACATTTTCAAATATAACTCATTTTCATTTTATTTACTTACTTAAAAAAATTCACTTTTAAACAAAATTCACAAATTTCCAATTTGAGTTACATTTCAAAATTCAACTCAATATTCATTCATTTAACATTTTAACCTTATTCAAAAATGATTAATATATTATAAAAATATCATTTTAAATTTATTTAAATTCGAAATATCATAAATTTGTCACATTTTCATATTTAATTTAAATTCCATTTATCACTAAATTATAATTTCCAAAATAACTTACATTCCATATTTTCTAACTTTACCATTAATTCATTTCACTTATAAATTTTCAGAAAATCAATAATAATTTATAAAAATCATTTTTAATTAATTTTTCTAAATTAAAATGTTATAATATTTACATTTCAAACATATTTTAAAAATTTCAGAAAAAAATATTTTTACTACGAGTCTGTAAGTAATTTTCTACCCTACGTAAAGTGATATGGGTAATATATCATTTCAACCCGCAATTTACAAAGAAAACCTGGGTTTTGTCATTTCAAACCCACAGTCCCAAGTAAATGAAAATAATTTAAAATCATTCAGGCCTATCATTTCGACCCATAATGATTTTCCCTTATTCTAAAGTCCGTTTGGGTATGTATCGTTTCAACCCATAGTGATTCTAATCTAAAGGGAACTTGCAGTGTGATAAACTGATAAAATTAATATAACAGCATAATATATCAGTAACAGATGATATAACAGGTGTTTAAAAATGGGTGAACATCATATGATCATAATATAGCAGATATAATATGGTGATGCATTTTACAGATTCAAATGAAATCAATTCACAAGTCATATAAGTATAAACTGTCTGATGAGAATAACTCACTGGTATAAGCTGGAAACGACAACTAAACACACAAACTGAGATCTTCAAAAGCAAGATAGCGCGATAATGACTCGAGTTTGAGAGCGCCAAAGGTAAATTGCCTTGAACACATTCAAACAAGAAAATACAAACAACATAAGTTTTCAACTCAAAAATACGATTAAACAATGTTAGAGATAAATGCATAAAACAAAGCCCAAGATGTTTGCACTTGCTTTCAACCACTAATGCTTAGCCATAGGTCAGGTTTGCACAGCCAAAGTGTGTGCTAGGATCTGGTTTTGGGTTCAATAGGGTCGGCCAAACATGTATGGTGATGGGGAAAAGGTGATACAAAGGGGTAGGTGCATGGATTACAACTACAAAGGCAAACTACATGGATTCAATGCAACATTGGGCTCGGACCAAGCAAGACCAGGCACGGCCATCTCTGTAGTGGGCTGGAGTATGGTGTAGCAGAGGGTTTCAGGTCATCTATGGGTGGTGGAGGTGGAGTAGGTGGCGGCCAAGGAGATGTTGGAGGTGATGAAGGCATAGGTGTTGGCTAAGACAATACAAGTGGAGTTTGTGCAAATTTTGTTGGATTTGGTCACATGGGTGCACGGCAATGGCCTTTGGCAGAGGGTTGGACAAGGTGGTGGGTGGTTCTGGTGATGGAGGAGGTGGCCATGGTGAAGGAGGAGCAAGGGGCTGAGCTACAAAGGTGAGAAAGCAAGTGAAAACAACATAAACAAGAAGAAAAACAATGAAAAGAGAAAAGAATTTTACCCAAAATTCTTGGAGATGATGGAGGCCGAAATTTTCAGAGATGAGAAACATTTTCTTACGTGATAAATGAAGAAAAAAAGATACGGCTGAAGATAGTAGGTAGGGTCGGCCAAAATAAAAGCAAATGTTGGTTGAAAATTGAAAAGGTGGAATATAAAAAGTCAAGGCAAACCAGTGGACACAAACTCTTCAAATATCCACCATATTCTTTTAAAATTTTATATACTGAAATATATATATATATATATTCATATAAAAATACAAAAAATTAGTAAATAAACAAAAATAAATAAGTATTAATTATATATAATTAAATTAAGAAAATAACAAAGAAAATGTAAAGTAGTCTTGAAAATTTGAAAATCAATGAAACAAATTTTGAAAAAAATTTATGTACTTGAAAAATATTTATAAATAAAGATAAGAACACAAAATAAAAATGCATTCACAAAAATAAATAAATAAATTTTAATTCAATATACTTTAAGTAAAGAAAATAGCAAAGAAAATAGAAACTAGGCTTTAAAATTTGAAAATAAATGCAATAAATTTTGGAAAAATTCAAACATCACTTTAAAAATATTTAAAAAACAAAAATATATGTAACATAACATATAATACAAATTTGAACAAGTTATGACAAATAAAAATATTATTTATATAATTTAAAATAAACAATATTGTTAAGTAAAACAATTTACACCCAATATTGAAAAAAAAAAACTTTCCCAATATAACTCCGATTTCAACGAAATGAAAAGCAGTATTCTCAAAATTTAATCTGTTTTAATAATAAAGATAAAATTCAAAAATTTAAATATTTAAAGTTTAAAATTTAAAATTCAAAGTTTGACCAGATTGACTAAAAATTCAATTTCTAGAAAAATATTCAATTTATTCAAGTTTGGGAATATAATTCACCTAATAATCAAAATATATATTTAAATCAAAATATATATTTAAATAACAAAATTTATTCATTTTAATAAATAAAAATAAAGTTTTAAATCAGGAAATTCAATTTAAAAGAAATAAGATATACAATAAAATAACCACAAAATACAGGGTTGTTACACTCTCTCCCACTCAAAACTTTTCGTCCCCAAAAAGGAATGAAGTACGGGAAACATAGAATAGAATAATTGAATAACTAAGAAAAAGAAAAAGAAAGATTCCCATTGATCGTAGCGATCATGACTGGATCAACAGAAATTCCACTACTAGAAACAATATGTCTAAGGAATCGGACTTCATCTTTCCAGCAATGGCAATTAAAGAATTTATTAAGCACAGCATGAAAACAAGATTCATCAAATCAACAAAGAAAGCAAGAGCATTAGTCAAACCAAAAGGCATGACTAACCATTTATAGAACCCATTCCCAGAGTTCCAGGAATAAGATGTGTAAGAAAAGAAATTTCCCGCTTAGGAGGTAAAGCAGTGACTTTACCAATATATCGAGATAGAATCTGACTACAGGAGTCAAATGAAGATCACCACTAAAGAATTGATCATAATAGAAAAGTTGCACATGCTTAAAAATCCTATTAAGGTTTGCAGAGACCCTATTGGATTTGAAACACATAAAAGAATAGAAACAACTCGGGAGAAAAGAGATACTCAAACTTATCGCACAAATTAACAGAAATAAGACTATGGAAAAATCTAGTATCAAATAAAACACGAATATGATACATAAATAAAGAAAGGTTGCACTGAAGAGTACCTTGGTCATCACTAGGAGTAGGAGGAGGTGGAGGAACTAGAGAAGATGCAGATGGGATAGCAAATATACCAGAAGGCTTAATATCAACAGGAGGAGGAACAACTGCACTAGCTAAGGTAGGACAGCTATTGGCATAGTGTCCCTTCTGATCACATCTGAAGCAAGTGATGGCAGAAAGGTCAACAGGTTGCCTATGAGAAGGAGGAGATGAAAAAGATCCGAAACCCGAATTCTTGAGCCAAATCTGCTTCTGCTGCTGGAAATTAGGCTTTCTCTTCCTAGAATTGGCAAAGGAAGACTGAGATGAAGGAGTACCATTAGGAGCAAGAGCAGGAGCAGGACCCTTAGAAGTAGGGTTCTCATAACGGATAGCCATATCCATAAGCTGGGTGAAAATGCCATGGACATGAGAAATGAGACGATCATAATACTCGGTACGAGCACTAGATATGAACTTGTCATTCTTCTTGAGAGGAGTGTTAATCAGGCTAGGGCCAAACTTAGAAAGTTCGTTGAACTTCCTCTCATACTCAGCAAAAGACATGGTACCCTGCTTGGATCCATAAATTCACGATAAAGCTGAGATTTCCCGGCTTCGGGCATCCATTTTGCCACAAAAGCCTCTCTGGAAAGATGATATATAAACTTAGAAAAGCACAAAAGACAGAAAAATAGAATTCAAAGGAACACGAGAAGATACCTAAACTGTTCCCAAGTAATATCAGCTTCGACGGTGTTAGCCGTGATAGACTCCCACCAATCTAGAGCAGACTCATGTAACTGCCAAGCTGCTAACTGACGCTTCTGGGCGTCAGAAATCTCAAGACCGGTAAATATCCTCTCAAGACTTTGCAACCATTGTTGAGCCTCAATGATGCTCTCCGAACCTGTGAATGGAGTTTCACCAAGGAGAGTGAATTCCTTACAAAGAACCGTGAATCTAACAGGAGCAACAGGCTGAGGAGATGGGGCAATACCACGACCCTTACCTCCGGCATTTCCTCGATTCATCCTGAAAAATATCAAGAATGAATTTAGGACAAGATAAAGACAAGCCAAAGATAAATTAAGATAAGACAAGAGAATTCACTTGGATGAACATCCTAAAGAAAGAAAAATCTAACAAGGTAGATACGAATGGAAGGAAGTTAAAAAACATTTGAAAAATCCTTTAAAACAAGAAAAAATTTAAACCAAAATAATCTTTGAAAAATCTTTTGAAAACATTTCGAAAATCATTTTATACTTTGAAAATACGTCTCTCACAAAGAAAGTGATTCTGAGATTAATTTCACTCATTCTAGGGTATTTCTACCTATCTCTAATGAGTTTTTGCTCCTCAGGCAATGGTTTGCCACAAACCAAAGCTATGATACCAAATGTAATGATCCGCCATTTCGTACCATTCAAATCGACAATAATCCACACATATCGGACTTGAATGATGCAAAATAACAGATTGTAAATAAATTTGGAGCAAATGAAATCAAATACACAGCATCACAGACATAGAACAATCAGAATAACTCGCAGCTGGATATAAAAATAACATAGTAGTTCATGAAGCTACTATAACAGAGTCTCAACTCAAATACATAATAATAGTTTGAAATAAGATAATAGAAATCCCAAATACATAGAAGTTCTCTAATACATGAGATAAACTAGAATAGCTGAAACAGAAATAGATATATAAATAGATAGGCAGAATCTCCAGCAAAGACCAGCTCCATAAAGAGAACCCAAAGCTGTGAATACTCAGGCTGATCCGAGCATAAAGCAGAACACAAAACACTCGAGTCAGGACAATATATACTTATATAATGTAAACCAACTCAAGTGAACTGTAATAAGGTACAAGTAACTTAAAGGATGCCTGGGAACGCCCATCCTCTAAGAATCCGTCAAACTATTTACTATATAGTAATATTACGCTATTATAATAATGTCTGCAGTAAAATAAACTTACTTTTAAATAGCGTTTCGGGCTACCCATATCACCCTTCACACATAATAGTCCCAGTAATCCATTTAGTATCATGATATCTCCAGATCGGGAGACTATCAGAGGATACCACACGGGCTACTGGAGAAAAACAAACTCGTAGTAAAGGCTCGGTATGGTAAGTGACATGGCACATAAGGCAACGCCAGGGTAAATATACCAATTACGCACACGGGCTGGTGGTAACGCAGCAGCCGCATACTCCCACCTCGGAACACACTTCCATATCAAAATCGAAGGATGGACATCTAATCAACCACAAGTAAGAGTATAGTATCGAAGGAATGTGTCCGACCAGAGGAGCTACCCCTTTTGGCCCAAGATCGCTCCTGTTTTAGTCACCTTAAGCCAACTCACGGGAGTCAGGTCCATGTATATACCTCAAGAACATCGCCACCATCCTACTTCATTCTGGAAACTCCACCGCGTACACAGTTGTTAAAGTGGTTTTCGGTATCGACAAAGAGTATGTCCATATCTGATCCCGATCTCTTTAACAACCAATCGTTATTATAACCCGTAGTTATAATTTAAAAATCATAGTTTATACTTCAAAATAAATTAACATTTCAAATTCAAATCTTTATCAAAATAAAGATCTAATCATTTCCAAACTGTTTCAATATATCAAAATATCATATATTTCAAAATTCATTTTTCAAATCATTATTTGGATTCAAATCCAAATATACACATTTAAATTTCCTTTTTAATTCAAAGATATCATTCATTTATTATCCTTTTAAATCACCTTTAAATATTTTATATTCAAATCAAACAATTCATTTAAACCATTTAAAATGAAAGTCGTTACGTTTAAAATCAAATAATCAGTTCCCAAAATTTTAGACAATTCAGAGCTTGTTTATTAAATCAAAACCTCAAACATTCATTTCAGCCTACCGCAACACTTATCAAGTGCTACTGTAGCCCTTTATTTGGTTTCAGATTTTAATTATCTTTCTGCTATCACAGCACTTACCAAGTGCTGTAATACCACTTAGTTATAATTTATACATAGTTCATTTGTATCAACCACAGCACTTACAAAGCGCTGTAATATCATTTACGTTATAAATAAAAGCATTTCAAAATATTGTTCATTACGTTTCCAATATTCTATATATTTCACAAACAATTAATCTTTTTTTCTTTTTTTTAATCATTTAAAACTTATAAAATCATATAATTTCACTTTTAAAACAATCATCTAAATATCCTTGTATTCATGATTTTATAAGGTTAAAATTCCATTCAAAAAAATCAATATTTAATATTAATTCACATATTAAATTCACACATTCAATTTCACTTCTTTATAATTAAATTTTAACTTACATTTAACTTTAAATTTTCAAATATAACTCATTTTCATTTTATTTACTTAACTTAAAAAAATTTCACTTTTAAATAAAATTCACAAATTTCCAATTTAAGTTACATTTCAAAATTCAATTCAACATCCATTCGTTTAACATTTTGTAATGACCCGCTATTTTGGACTATTCGCGTCCGCACATGTCGGACTTGAATAATTCAAAATACCGAATTGTTAATTTAAATTTGGCAAAACTGAGATATACAGTAAATAAATAATCACAGAATCGCCGACACAGAGTAATAATATGCAGCGGAAGCAAAAGATAGTAGTTCATGAAGCTACTATATAAATATATAAGATACATCAGAGTTAAATAAGTTACAACAGAAGTCTCGAATACAATAGTCGAATACAATATCAGAATACATCTTTAAATCAACTGGATATCTGAAGCTGGATAGATAGCTGGATCTCCAAGCGAAGCTCCAACTCCAAGGTGAGTCTCGAAGGCTGAACCACTCAGTCTGACCCGAGCGTAAAGCAAAACACAAAACACTCGAGTCAGGATTAATATTCTCATGTCAATAAATCCAACTCAAGTGAAATAGCAATCGAAATACATGTAACTCAAAGGATGTTGGAATCACCATCCTCTAAGGATCCGTTAAACTATCTACTATGTAGTAGTGTACGCTAAATAGATAATGTCTATCAGTAATATAAAGTATCAAAATAGTGTTAAGGCGTTACCATTATCCCCCTTAACATATTTTATATAAGCATCATAGTCTATACAGCACTGTAAACTCCACCGTAAACTGGTGGGATATCAGAGAGTACTCCATAGGTATAACACAAAACAAATTCGTAGTGGTCGCGTATATAGGGATACAAGTATGACAACGCACATGAGGCAATACCCAAGGTAGTGAAACTACCGTTCGCCTGATCCGGACTGGTGAGAACGCATCGCCGCAGCGATCGCAACACCGCGAAACAACACTCCTGAAATTCCGAGGGTGCACCAATCAATCACAAATAATGAGTAGTAGTTACGAAGAAGTGAGTTCGCTCGAGGTGGCCAACCCCATTTGGCCCGGCACGGCTCCTGTTTTAGTCATTTCCAATTTGACACAAGTGTCAAGGCTATCCAATATCGTTCTCTTTCTTCAGTCATCACGTACATCATTCCAACCACTTTATTCTGGATCATCACTCCGCGTATAGTTATTGAAGTGGTTTTCGGTTTAGACAGAGAGTATGTCCATAACCGATTCTGGTTTCTTTAATAACTTTCGTAATTATTACACCGATTGGTCGTTTAATAAATTTCAAAAAAAATCAAATTCAATTTCAATTTAGAATTCGCAAATCTACATTTCATTTGTCTTTCAAAATCAGTTCCAAAATTTACGTTTCAAAACTTCCAAATTACCATTTCAAAGTCTTACAATCCAATTTCAACTTTTATTTAAAACCATTCAAATATTGATTCAAGTTCGTATATAAATTTCATTCCGGAATTATTTAAATTAAATAAATTTAACATTCAAATCAATTTAAATTCATTTATCGGTTTCATTCAATATTCGTTAAGTTACTTATCATTCAAACAGTTTCCATTTAATTTCCAATTTATTAAATCAATTACTTACGTTCAACTTCATTTTATCAAAATTTCAATTTGAAATAAATTAAATTCGTCAAATCAATTCTTTAAATTACAAGTCTTACGTTAATTTCAATAAATCCCATTCATTTCAATAAATCACATTTTATTTCTTGTTAAAGAAATTCAATTTTCACTTATTTATTGACTTCGTCACAAATTTCAAATTCAATTAATAAAGAACTAAATTCACATAATCGAGAAGTTTCGATTTCACTTATTAACTTACTTAAATATTTTTCCCAAAACATTAATAAATAAAGAAACTCAATTTCATTTAATAACGAAGTTCAAATCCACTTATTCAAAAGTTCAATTTCTCCTATCAAAGAATTCAATTTTTATTCAATTATCCAATAATTCAATCTTATTCAATTATTAAATAATTTCGGTCTTAATTATTAATAATTTCAAAAATTAATAATTCAAACTTGATTATCAATTCAAACTTAATTATTGAATCATTTCCACTTAATTATGAATTCAAACTTAATCATCAAATCATTTCAACTTAATTATAAATTCAACTGAATAATTTCAACTTAATTATAATTTCAAACTTAATTATAATTTCAATTTATATTATTAATTGATTTCTAACTTAATAATTTCAAAACTAAATTATTATTAATTGCAAATTATTTATTAATAATTCCAAATTTAATTATTAAATAATTAAATTTCAAACAACGTTCTTTCATCAATTATGACGTTAATATTTGTTTCAGATTTCAATCTTTACATTTTCCTTTTTATCAAAATTTATGTCCCAATTTTATTTCAAAACCTTATTTTTCAAATAAAATCTTTATTTTATTTCAAATCAAATTTTGACCAATCGGTTTATTTAATTCTCTATCCTAAGTCAAGTTCATTTTGGGTATTTATCATTTCAACCCGATTCCAATTCAATTCACAAATCAAAGCATAGCAAAGGGAACTTGCAGTGTGATAACAGGGATGGTGTCAAAGTAAATAAACAAGCAACAACACAATCAATAACAATCCAATAATTTATTCAAATAATCTCGAAATAATCGTATTAATTCGCATTGTTATTTGTGCGAATTAATATAATTATCTCTAGAATCTACACTATCATTTCATGTAGATTAAAGATTATTATATTACAGTTTTTCCACTTGTCGTTCAATTTCAATTTCAAATTTTATTCTACAACAATTAATCCAATATACGTTCAAAGGTTCAAAATATAATTTATCATATTCTACGTGTCAATTAACTTAACAATTTCAAGGGGTCATATTATTCAAATTAACTAATCAAATTCAACACATATGTCGATTCAAAATTTATAACTATCCTACGTCAAATTCAATTGCACACTATTCATCACCTTTTACATTTCAATTTAACATCCAATATAAACAACAAAATCAATCAATTTCAACCAAACTGTATTATCATCGCATAATAATTAACAGATAATGGTGTCAGATGTCATAGGTGAACAGATACAGGTAACAACAGCGTACATAACTAACAACAGGTATATTTCAATTGTTGTTTCAATTGAAATCAAATTTAATAAATAAAAGAATATTAATCGTGAGTGATTGCTCACCTTCCGAGGCTAGAGATATAGACAATGAAGATGAGTTATGAAATTCAGGCACGAACTACGAAGCAGAGCACGATGGAAACGAGTTCAACGAACATAGCTATATAAAGAAGAAGGAGACTGAGACTTGGTTAGAGATCACAGATACAGCGGGAGTGCGACACACAGTCGACAAAGGAAGGAGAAAGGCCACCATGCTCGGTCGAAATGCAGTCGGCTGAACCGAGGAGACGAACAAGGTTCGGCAACGTTGGAGGTGTCGAGCTGAGGCGATGAGGTCGGAGCAGGAAGTGGCGGCAGCAGGGCATGGACAAGGGAAGGGTTGTATTGGCATTAGGTAGGAGGCGGAGCACGACAGGATGGGAAGGCGACGATGCGGATGTTATGGTGACGCGTGAAGAGGAGCTCGGCGAAGCTGTTCGGCCTGCTGTGCTTGGTCCGGGCTGGGTGGCGTGAGGTGCCGAAGAGGGTGTGTGGGCCGTGGAGGCTGCGAGGCGGTGGTGAGACAAGGTGGCGGTCGATGTTGTGGGTCTGTGCCACGTGGTGGTTGCTGACGGGTGGAAGAGGTCGGAGGGGTGTAGGCTTAGGCGTAGGTTGCTCGGGCCGAGTGACCATGTCAAGGGAGAGGGAAGGCGGGTTTATGCGTTGATGGTTGTGGCTGCCATGGTGGGTTGAGGTGAGAACGGCCGAAGGTTGTTGGCCGAGGTGATGACGTGGGTAGATGCGGCGGAGGGGAAGTGGGTGGAAGGCCATGCGTGATGAAGGGAAAAGAATGAGGGGGAAAGGCCGAGAGTACAATGAAGTACTGAAGCTAAAGTGAGAGAGTGAGAGGAACGGGTCTGGAAGTGGAAAGAACAAATGAATGGGCAGGTTATAATTTTTCAAAGGGAAGTTGCACTAAAATGAAATGTGTATCTCTGTAAGTAGAATAGGAACAGGTGAAAGCAAGGAAAAAGAATATCAACGAACCAGAGAATATATTGGAACTAGTGAATAATAAATTGAAATAGGAAAACGCAAGAGTCTTGGGTTATCACTGGGAATATAAAAAGGGTTAGAGGTTGTTGATTTACACGGTTGTCAATAAAAAGGCAGAAACCAAAAGACTTAAAACCCGTATCGATACGGTTATCCGTTTCACGAATTTCGTCAGATACCAAAATTCAAAACACAGAATCGGATGTACCGCAGAGGTCAACACGACGAGACGATCACAACGGTACACAGATATCGGCGATACGATCGAATTATAAAAATTCGAATTTTCTACTAGCGGAAAATGCATGAAAAACGTAGAAAATTAAGATCGACGGAGCCAAAGATGTCCGAATTTGGGAAAGCGACAAACTGAAAACTTGCTCAAAAGATGCTTTAGAATTTTTCTATGTAAAAATATTTTGGTTTTGAAAACGTTTTATTTTCATCGCTTTTTAACTGATTAGATTGAAGTAATTTTACGCACGAAATAAACTTTCATATTTTCGGACGAAAATTTACCGGTTGCTATGATTAAATAGATGCATTCCAAATATAAATTTTATATTTCAAAATTTTATCGTTTAAAATTTCAAAATTTCAGTTAGTAACGTTATTAAAACCGGTTAAATTTACGGGTCGTTACATTCTCCCCCACTCAAAACTTTTCGTCCCCGAAAAGGAAGGAAGTAGGAGAATAGAAACAACAAAAGAAAATAGACTTGAATTACATTATAAAAATTTAATTTAAACCATATGAATTTCAATTTAAATAAATTTATATTCAACAATTTGTTTTTAAATTCATGATTTCCATTAAATTGATTAGATTTCACATTTACTACTGTTAGGTACAAAAGGTTTCTTTCAAACGAAATTCAATTTAAATTCAATTGATTCAAGATACTCCCTTAAGTTGATTTAATTAAATTTGTTATCTTTCAAAATAAATTTTCTTCTATTAATCTCGCCTATTATTATTTAACATATTATTCTATTTATCTCCATAACCGTTTTATAATTAAAATTTAAGTCAATGGCATTTATTATACGCACTCACATTTCATTTATAAAGACAATTTATATTATATATTATCCAATTTTCTTAAATTAACGATTTCAAAGATCATAAATTTGAATAGTCTTTTATTATAATCATACTTTATTCGACAAATTTTAATTCTTCTTTATTCCAAATTATTATTAAATTTACTCTGCTTAATATATCTTATCACCTATATATTAAGTATATTTACATTTATTATAACTACTCAAATTTATTTAAAAATTCCTTATCCAAATAAAATTCCTAATTCAATTCTCTCAAGTTTAAATATTAATTCAAAATTTGGTTTCATTTATAATTGAAATTATCCTTTATCATAAATTTAAGAATTTAATTTTCTAGTAACTTCAAATTTATTTAGAGACAAATAAATATATATCATATCAAATTAAATTTTTAAACCATACATCAATATATACTACAAATCAAATCATACTTTAAGAAATTCAAATCAAATTATTTTCAATATGAACCGTAGCAAAGCTACAGAATAGTCTCTCCACTTCGAAACTCGAAAATGAATGTCGATGATGCGGCCGTCATTACCAAAATTATTTTCCAGCGACAAAAGAGAAGAGCTCAAATTTAATCATTTAAAATTCGTTGAAAACCATTTCTATTCGAAAATATTCTGAATAATATACACTATACACTTTTAAAAGCGTAGTTCGAAATTATCGGAAATTAAATTCTCAAATTCTAATTTAAATTTATTTTATATTTTAAATCAAATTATATCCAAGTTTTATTCATTTATTTATTTTATGCAATAGCCAATGGTTTATACAATATATAAAAATCAAATATTTCTTTCCAACAACAAATTCATTAACTATTTTATTTCAGAACTTATACTTATATATAATATAATCATACTAAACTATTTTATTCACCAAATTCGAAAATACTATTGTGTCAGTTTGCTCTGTTCAAGTGTTTTGGAAATCCTATCGATTGCGTTGATCAGACGAATCGATCGAAAACCCAAATCAACATCAACAACTCAAACAACACAACAGATATAAAACATTTTTAATATTAATTTTCAAATACACTTTCTCGCTTGACGATACAAAGATGGATCTCAAAGCAAGGATAGAGATTCAAATTTGATGGAAATCAAATCAAAGAGAATTTTTGATTCGATAATAAGTTCAGATTCAATAACATAATCGGGGGATGGATAAGCTTATTTAATTCACGGGCAATCTTCCGGGTCGACCGTAACTTCAAGAATAAGATCGATGCTGAATTCCGAGATAAATCAACATTCGATCTCAAGGGATAGAATTCAGGTATAACAGGAGATGGATAGCATCGTAAACCGAGGATATAGAAATCTCTAGTAAATCGATGCCTATTGTAAAGGAGTTTCACCCCTTTTTACAAATTCTTCAAAATTTGGCGAGACCGCCGATTCATTATAAAGGTCATTCGAAGTGAAGTTATGGATACTCCAGAATCCAGACGAATACGAATAGTTAGGGACAAGAATGAATTTCGGAACCGTAGGGATCGTTCCTAAATTCAAAGGAATTACGTTAAAGGAAGAGATTGAAACTCGAATGAGAGTGATTCTGTAAATACATTTACCATATATACTAAGTTCTTCCTAGAGCTACCAAAAGCTCTGATACCAACTGTAACGACCTGCTATTTTGGACTATTGGCATCCGCACATGTCGGACTTGAATAATTCAAAATACCGAATTGTTAATTTAAATTTGGCAAAACTGAGATATACAGTAAATAAATAATCACAGAATCACCGACACAGAGTAATAATATGCAGCGAAAGCAAAAGATAGTAGTTCATGAAGCTACTATATAAATATATAAGATACATCAGAGTTAAATAAGTTACAACAGAAGTCTCGAATACAATAGTCGAATACAATATCAGAATACATCTTTAAATCAACTGGATATCTGAAGCTGGATAGATAGCTGGATCTCCAAGCGAAGCTCCAACTCCAAGGTGAATCTCGAATGCTGAACCACTCAGTCTGACCCGAGCATAAAGCAAAACACAAAACACTCGAGTCAGGATTAATATTCTCATATCAATAAATCCAACTCAAGTGAAATAGCAATCGAAATACAAGTAACTCAAAGGATGTTGGAATCACCATCCTCTAAGGATCCGTTAAACTATCTACTATGTAGTAGTGTACGCAAAATAGATAATGTCTATCAGTAATATAAAGTATCAAAATAGTGTTAAGGCGTTACCATTATCCCCCTTAACATATTTTATATAAGCATCATAGTCTATACAACACTGTAAACTCCACCGTAAACTGGTGGGATATCAGGGAGTACTCCATAGGTATAACACAAAACAAATTCGTAGTGGTCGCGTATATAGGGATACAAGTATGACAAGGCACATGAGGCAATACCCAAGGTAGTGAAACTACCGTTCGCCTGATCCGGACTGGTGAGAACGCATCGCCGCAGCGATCGCAACACCACGAAACAACACTCCTGAAATTCCGAGCGTGCACCAATCAATCACAAATAATGAGTAGTAGTTACGAAGAAGTGTGCTCGCTCGAGGTGGCCAACCCCATTTGGGCCGGCACGGCTCCTGTTTTAGTCATTTCCAATTTGACACAAGTGTCAAGGCTATCCAATATCGTTCTCTTTCTTCAGTCATCACGTACATCATTCCAACCACTTCATTCCGGATCATCACTCCGCGTATAGTTATTAAAGTGGTTTTCGGTTTAGACAGAGAGTATGTCCATAACCGATTCCGGTTTCTTTAATAACTTTCGTAATTATTACACCGATTGGTCGTTTAATAAATTTCAAAACAAATCAAATTCAATTTCAATTTAGAATTCGCAAATCTACATTTCATTTGTCTTTCAAAATCAGTTCCAAAATTTACGTTTCAAAACTTCCAAATTACCATTTCAAAGTCTTACAATTCAATTTCAACTTTTATTTAAAACCATTCAAATATTGATTCAAGTTCGTATATAAATTTCATTCCGGAATTATTTAAATTAAATAAATTTAACATTCAAATCAATTTAAATTCATTTATCGATTTCATTCAATATTCGTTAAGTTACTTATCATTCAAACAGTTTCCATTTAATTTCCAATTTATTAAATCAATTACTTACGTTCAACTTCATTTTATCAAAATTTCAATTTGAAATAAATTAAATTCGTCAAATCAATTCTTTAAATTACAAGTCTTACGTTAATTTCAATAAATCTCATTCATTTCAATAAATCACATTTTATTTCTTGTTAAAGAAATTCAATTTTCACTTATTTATGGACTTCGTCACAAATTTCAAATTCAATTAATAAAGAACTAAATTCACATAATCGAGAAGTTTCGATTTCACTTATTAACTTACTTAAATATTTTTCCCAAAACATAATAAATAAAGAAACTCAATTTCATTTAATAACGAAGTTCAAATCCACTTATTCAAAAGTTCAATTTCTCCTATCAAAGAATTCAATTTTTATTCAATTATCCAATAATTCAATCTTATTCAATTATTAAATAATTTCGGTCTTAATTATTAATAATTTCAAAAATTAATAATTCAAACTTGATTATCAATTCAAACTTAATTATTGAATCATTTCCACTTAATTATGAATTCAAACTTAATCATCAAATCATTTCAACTTAATTATAAATTCAACTGAATAATTTCAACTTAATTATAATTTCAAACTTAATTATAATTTCAATTTATATTATTAATTGATTTCTAACTTAATAATTTCAAAACTAAATTATTATTAATTGCAAATTATTTATTAATAATTCCAAATTTAATTATTAAATAATTAAATTTCAAACAACGTTCTTTCATCAATTATGACGTTAATATTTGTTTCAGATTTCAATCTTTACATTTTCCTTTTTATCAAAATTTACGTCCCAATTTTATTTCAAAACCTTATTTTTCAAATAAAATCTTTATTTTATTTCAAATCAATTTTTGACCAATCGGTTTATTTAATTCTCTATCCTAAGTCAAGTTCATTTTGGGTATTTATCATTTCAACCCGATTCCAATTCAATTCACAAATCAAAGCATAGCAAATGGAACTTGCAGTGTGATAACAGGTATGGTGTCAAAGTAAATAAACCAGCAACAACACAATCAATAACAATCCAATAATTTATTCAAATAATCCCGAAATAATCGTATTAATTCGCATTGTTATTTGTGCGAATTAGTATAATTATCTCTAGAATCTACACTATCATTTCATGTAGATTAAAGGTTATTATATTACAGTTTTCCCACTTGTCGTTCAATTTCAATTTCAAATTTTATTCTACAACAATTAATCCAATATACGTTCAAAGGTTCAAAATATAATTTATCATATTCTACGTGTCAATTAACTTAACAATTTCAAGGGGTCATATTATTCAAATTAACTAATCAAATTCAACACATTTGTCGATTCAAAATTTATAACTATCCTACGTCAAATTCAATTGCATATTATTCATCACTTTTTACATTTCAATTTAACATCCAATATAAATAACAAAATCAATCAATTTCAACCAAACTGTATTATCATCGCATAATAATTAACAGATAATGGTGTCAGATGTCATAGGTGAACAGATACAGGTAACAACATCGTACATAACTAACAACAGGTATATTTCAATTGTTGTTTCAATTGAAATCAAATTTAATAAATAAAAGAATATTAATCGTGAGTGATTGCTCACCTTCCGAGGCTAGAGATATAGACAATGAAGTTGAGTTATGAAATTCAGGCACGAACTACGAAGCAGAGCACGATGGAAACGAGTTCAACGAACATAGCTATATAAAGAAGAAGGAGACTGAGACTTGGCTAGAGATCACAGATACAGCGGGAGTGCGATACACAGTCGACAAAGGAAGGAGCAAGGCCACCATGCTCGGTCGAAATGCAGTCGGCTGAACCGAGGAGACGAACAAGGTTCGGCAACGTTGGAGGTGTCGAGCTGAGGCGATGAGGTCGGAGCAGGAAGTGGGGGCAGCAGGGCATGGACAAGGGAAGGGTTGTATTGGCATTAGGTAGGAGGCGGAGCACGACAGGATGGGAAGGCGACGATGCGGATGTTATGGTGACGTGAGACGAGGAGCTCGGCGAAGCTGTTCGGCCTGCTGTGCTTGGTCCGGGCTGGGCGGCGTGAAGTGCCGAAGAGGGTGTGTGGGCCGTGGAGGCTGCGAGGCGGTGGTGAGACAAGGTGGCGGTCGATGTTGTGGGTCTGTGCCACGTGGTGGTTGCTAACGGGTGGAAGAGGTCGGAGGGTTGTAGGCTTAGGCGTAGGTTGCTCGGGCCGAGTGACTATGTCAAGGGAGAGGGAAGGCGGGTTTATGCGTTGATGGTTGCGGCTGCCATGGTGGGTTGAGGTGAGAACGGCCGAAGGTTGTTGGCCGAGGTGATGACGTGGGTAGATGCGGAGGAGGGGAAGTGGGTGGAAGGCCATGCGTGATGAAGGGAAAAGAATGAGGGGGAAAGGCCGAGAGTACAATGAAGTACTGAAGCTTAAGTGAGAGAGTGAGAGGAACGGGCCTGGAAGTGGAAAGAACAAATGAATGGACAGGTTATAATTTTTCAAAGGGAAGTTGCACTAAAATGAAATGTGTATCTCTGTAAGTAGAATAGGAACAGGTGAAAGCAGGGAAAAAGAATATCAACGAACCAGAGAATATATTGGAACTAGTGAATAATAAATTGAAATAGGAAAACGCAAGAGTCTTGGATTATCATTGGGAATATAAAAAGGGTTAGAGGTCGTTTATTTACACGGTGGTCAATAAAAAGGCAGAAATCAAAAGACTTAAAACCCGTATCGATACGGTTATCCGTTTCACGAATTTCGTCAGATACCAAAATTCAAAACACAGAATCGGATGTACCGCAGAGGTCAACACGACGAGACGATCACAACGGTACACAGATATCGGCGATATGATCGAATTATAAAAATTCGAATTTTCTACTAGCGGAAAATGCATGAAAAACGTAGAAAATTAAGATCGACGGAGCCAAAAATGTTCGAATTTGGGAAAGCGACAAACTGAAAACTTGCTCAAAAGATGCTTTAGAATTTTTCTATGTAAAAATATTTTGGTTTTGAAAACGTTTTATTTTCATCGCTTTTTAACTGATTAGATTGAAGTAATTTTACACACGAAATAAACTTTTATATTTTCGGACCAAAATTTACCGGTTGCTATGATTAACTACATGCATTCCAAATATAAATTTTATATTTCAAAATTTTATCGTTTAAAATTCCAAAATTTCAGTTAGTAACATTATTAAAACCGGTTAAATTTACGGGTCGTTACACATTTTAACCTTATTCAAAAATCATTAATATATTACAAAAATATCACTTTAAATTCATTTAAATTCGAAGTATCATAAATTTATCATATTTTTCATATTTAATTTAAATTCCATTTATCACCGAATTATAATTTCCAAAATAACTTACATTTCATATTTTCTAACTTTACCATTAATTTATTTCACTTATAAATTTTCAGAAAATCAATAATACTTTATAAAAATCATTTTTAATTAATTTTTAAATCAAAATATTATAATATTTACATTTCAAACATACTTCAAAAATTTTAGAAAAATATATTTTAACTATGGGTCTGTATATAATTTTCTACCCTATGTAATGTGATACGGGTAATATATCATTCCAACCCGTAATTTACAAAGAAAACCCGGGTTTTATCATTTCAAACCTGCAGTCCCAAGTAAATGAAAATAATTGAAAATCATTCAAGCCTATCGTTTCAGCCCATAACGATTTTCTCTTATTCTAAAGTCCGTTCGGGTATGCATCATTTTAACCCATAGTGATTCTAATCTAAAGTGAACTTGCGGTGTGATAAACTGATAAAATTAACAAAACAGCATAATATAACAGTAACAGATGATATAACAGGTGTTTAAGTATGGGTGAACATCATATGATAATAATATAGCAGATATAATATGGTGATGCATTTTACAGATTCAAATGAAATCAGTTCACAAGTCATATAAGTATAAACTGTCTGGTGAGAATAACTCACTGGTATAAGCCGAAGACGACAACTGAAACACACAAACTGAGGTCTTCAAAAAAACAATAGCACGATAATGATTCGAGTTTCAGAGGGACAAGATAAATTGCCTTGAACATATTCAAACAATACAATACAAAAAACATAAGTTTTCGACTCAAAAATACGATTAAACAATGTTAGAGATAAATGCATAAAACTAAGCCCAAAATGTTTGCACTTGCTTTCAACCACTAATGCTCAGCCATAGGTCAGGTTTGCATGGCCAAAGTGTGTGCTAGGATCTGGTTTTGGGTTCAATAGGTTTAGCCAAACATGTATGGTGATGGGGCAAAGGTGATACAAAGAGATAGGTGCATGGATTACAACTACAAAGGCAAACTACATGGATTCAATGCAACATTGGGCTCGGCCCAAGCAAGACCAGGCACGGCCATCTCTGTAGTGGGTTGGAGGATGGTGTGGAAGAGGTTTCAGGTCGTCTATGGGCAGTGGAGGTGGAGTAGGTGGCGGCCAAGGAGATGTTGGAGGTGATGAAGGCATAGGTGTTGGCTAAGACAATACAAGTGGAGTTTGTGCAAATTTTATTGGATTTGGTCACATGAGTGCACGGCCATGGCCTTTGGTAGAGGGCTGGAGGAGGTGGTGGGTGGTTCAGGTGATAGAGGAGGCGGCCATGGTGAAGGAGGAGCAAGGGCTGAGCTACAAAGGTGAGAAAGCAAGTGAAAACAACATAAACAAGAAGAAAAACAATGAAAAGAGAAAAGAATTTTACCTAAAATTCTTGGAGATGATGAAGGCCGAAATTTTCAGAGATGAGAAACATTTTCTTGCGTGAAAAATGAAGAAAAAAAGATACGGCTGAAGATAGTAGGTAGGTCGTACAAAATAAAAGCAAATGTTGGTTGAAAATTGAAAAGGTGGAATATAAAAAGTTAAGGCAACCCAATGGTCACAAACTCTTCAAATATCCACCATATTCTTTTGAAATTATATATAACTGAAATAAATAAATAAATAAATAAATATATGAATTCAGATAAAAATACAAAAACTTAGTAAATAAACAAAAATAAATAAATATTAATTATATATAATTAAATTAAGAAAATAACAAAGAAAATGTAAACTAGTCTTGAAAATTTGGAAATAAATGAAAAAAACTTTGAAAAAATTTTATGTACTTGAAAAATATTTATAAATAAAGATAAGAACACAAAATAAAAATGCATTCACAAAAGTAGATAAATAAATTTTAGTTCAATATAGTTTAAATAAAGAAAATAGCAAAGAAAATAGAAACTAGGCTTTAAAATTTGAAAATAAATGCAATAAATTTTGAAAAAATTCAAACATCACTTTAAAAATGTTTAAAAAACAAAAATATATGTAACATAACATATAATACAAATTTAATTAAGTTATGACAAATAAAAAGATTATTTATATAATTTAAAATAAACAATATTGTTAAGTAAAACAATTTACACCCAATATTGAAAAAAAACATAACTTTCACAATATAACTCTGATTTCAACAAAACGAAAAGCAGTATTCTTAAAATTTAATCTATTTTCGTAATTAAAGATAATATTAAAAAATTTAAATATTTAAAATTTAAAAGTCAAAGTTTGACCAGATTGGCCAAAAATTCAATTTCTAGAACAATATTCAATTTATTCAAGTTTGGAAATATAATTCACCTAATAATCAAAATATATATTTAAATAATAAAATTTATTCATTTTAATAAATAAAAATAAAGTTCTAAATCAGGAAATTCAATTTAAAAGAAATAAGATATACAATAAAATAACCACAAAATACAGGGTTGTTGCACGATTTCTGTATAAGGTATGACGTGACTCTGATTCTCGTGAGTTAGCTTAGATGTGATTAACACAGGAGCTATTCCTGGGCCAAGTGTGCTCATACCTCCAATCGGGCATGCTTCTTCGATACCATTTTATGACATTTGTGATGAATTGGTGGCCACCCCTTGATTTTGATTATGGGATATGTTGCGAGGTGGACGGTAGTAGTTACTATGCTTTACCACCAGCCCGGTTCTGCAATTGGTAAATCTACCCTTTCATTGCCTCGAGTGCCGTGTTTGCATGCGCTAGAGCGCCTTCTACGAGTTTGTTTTGTACCATACCTATGGGGTGCCCTCTGGGTAAACCTCACGGAGGAGCCTACGGTACTGTATAGACTATGGGAATATATAAAATGTGTTAAGGGTGATATGGGTAACGCCTTAATGCTATTTTAATACCTTTACCTTACTGTTGACATATTATAATAGCGTATTGTACTACATAGTAGATAGTTTAATGGATCCTTATGAGATGTGAATCCCGAATATCTCCTAAGTTATTGCACTCACATTAGACACTGGATAAGAGATGTCAACCCCCGTAAACATCTCTAAAGCCAACACACTCATATTTACCGTTGATTTAACTTACATAAGTTCTTTTAGTTCTGACTCGAGTGTTTTATCTTTTTAATTCGCTCGGGTCAGCCTGAGCATTTCAGGATTGAAGACCTTATTTCTGGAGAATGAAGACAAAGACTCGTACTATTATTATTTATTATATTCCGCTGCATCATGTTGTCCCGCTGTATTTTTTTATTCTTGTTGTCTGTAATTCTGATTCTGTATTGTATAAGTATAATCAAATTTATTTGCAAAACAACTTCATGAACTATTATTTGATTATTATATTTTGTCATTCCACTACGAGATTAAGGATTTGTTTTATTTCTTTCTATTTTTCTTATTTACCCCGTAATAATATGCCCTTTGAATGGTTTGAGTTTGACATGTGTGTCTGTTGAAAACATCTAAAAAGGCAGGTTGTTATAGTTGGTATCAGAGCTTTGGTTTAGCAATTAACTTTGTGGGGTCTGACTCATATTAATCAGGGTAGTAATACCCTAGAATGACGCACTGAGTGTATATATATGAGAGAGCATATTTGTTATTGTTATAAAAGGTTTTTATTTTGTGTTAATTTGTTCCATTATACGTTCGTAAATTCTGGTTGGTGCATAGGACGCTATGACATCGATAGAGATTTCTAAACACTTAATAGGACAGAGCGACATAATATTGTTTTGAAATATAGGTAAATGAAATAATTTTCCCTATTATACATTTTGCATATAAAATAAAAATTTTACAAATGATTTATTTGGTTGTTTATTTAGTTGTAATATATTTGTTGTTAAGTAGTGAAATTTATGAATATTGGTTGAAAATAAAGATTAGTAAATGAAGTAAATAAAAATTGGAAGTTTAGAACTGAAGTTTGGGGAATTTTGAAAATTTCTTTCGAAGGGTTTTGTAATATGATATTAATATTATTTAGAAGTAGTTTCTGATATAAATATTTCAAGATGATTTGAAAGAAATGTTTTAAAAGGAAATTTTTAAAGGAAACAAATTATGTACTCCCCTCTTATTCGCTGGAAAAAAATTTCGATGATGAGTGCACGCAGCATCGATGTTCATTTTTTGTTTTCAAAGTAGGAAGGCTGTTGTAGTAATTTTTACTACACATTTGTTTTGATAACAAGTCTTAATTTTAAATTCCAAATATGATTGGATTTACAAAGGATATGATTTTATATATATATATATATATATATATATGTATATATATATATATATTATTTTAAAATAATTGAAATGAAACCCGGTTGTTTGGTTCTTAAGTTTCTATAAATTAGAAATTGAAATTATTGTAATGAATGGAATCTTGGCTATATTAATAATGGAAAACTTCTAAAATGGAAATAAGAAATGGTAATTATTGAACATTTTGTTAACTAAATAAATAATATAAACTTGTGTAACTTTCAATTGCATTCTTTGAAACATAAATATATAACTCACCGAAATATTAAATTTTGTAATGTTAAAAAGAATATGCAATGGAATATCATACAAGTGAAAATTAAGTAATGAAAGTGTTCAATGAATTTTTTTAGTACGAACATTGATATTATAGTTATTATAAATTTAAGTTAATAACTTGAAATGCTACTAATTAAATGTAATAAAAGTATACAATGTAAGAAAAGTGTTCAATGAATTTTCTTACCTATGTCACTCATATGTAGTTATTTAAACATTTGTAAACCAATTCTTAAAGTACTATATAGGTTTCTTTACAAGTGAATAAACATACATTCATTCAGCGTTTATTTTCATTTTCTTTTATTCATTACTTTCAAAATTCATTTTTCATTTATAATGAAAATTTATTTTCATTACTTTACATTCATTTCTTACATAAATTGTATCCATTCAATTGTTTATAGTCCCTGATTTCATTATTTAAATGTTTCATACATTTTAATACTATTTGGTTTACATTTATAAATTTATATACTTGATTCCATTAAATAATCAATTCATTAGTGCATAGATTCATTCTCAAATTTCTTACCTTTTAATTTACACTCAACCTTCCTTATATAATGTCACTGAATATTAAATCCATTTTCTAAATCATTCCAACCATTTCTGAAGTTATAATCATTCAATTAATATGGTACTCACTTTATTTATAAATGGTTTCAACATTAATTCAAGTTTATAATTATTGACTTACAGTGTTCACCTTTTACTATTCAAGTTTATAACATATGTGAATAAATGAAATGTAAATAAATGGAATTAGGTATTGTATGAATGAATAGGGATTGAATTTGTAAGAAATAAAGGAAATTTAAGAAAATAATCATTGTATGGAAAGGAAATAAAAAATAAATGTTGTGAAAGAAAATTTGATAATTAAATAACATTGGAAATGATTGATTGTTTTGGCTTTTATTGGTTGTTCGAGAAAGGATATTTCTAATTGTTTGGATGTATGAATAATCAGTTGAATTTTATCTAAGGCTGTTGAGTAAATGGTATAATTAGCAGTTATTTGTCATTTTATACAATTAAAAGTTCTGAACCCAAACAAACCATTTGTTTTTCTTGATATGGATGATGGTTGATTACTTTGATTCCTTGCGATGATTGTGTGCTTGTTTGCAAGAGATTGTTGTTATGTTATATTTATTTGTTGGTTATGAATTCAAACAACTTAAACATTTCATTTTATATAATTATTGACTCATTTTGGGTTATATAAGTGAAATACAGGTTATGGAAGCAATTGTACTACTTTTGGTTTCATAATTAAGCTTTGTTTACCCGACAAATAGGTATGTCCTCGGATTACGGTTTTCTAACGATATTATATTGTTTCCCACTGTTAAGATATATTATTTTAAAAAATTATGATATATATTATTATTATTGATATTTTTATTTCTCCCGAGCTTCTCCGTGCAAAGGAGACTCTGTCGAAATTTTTTGAAAATTTTGGACTTAGAAAATTTTGTAAAATGTTTTCCAAATTTTATTAACTTGAATATAAAGTGTTTAATTATTATAAATTGATATATTTATCTAATTATTTAATTTCGTAAATTTATTTGTTTATAAATTTAATATTTTGAATAAGATATATTGATTTCTAAATTTCTTTTTTCCCTTCTTTCTCCTTTTCAGGGACAAAAACTTTTGAGTGGGGGAGAGTGTAATGACCCATAATTTTCGATAATTAAAATAGTTAATTTAATAAGATTTTATGATTAAATATTGTAAGAAAAAATTTTTAGGATTTATTAATGAAATAATAACTAAGATGAAATATAACAATGTTAATTAAGGTCAATTATTGATAAATTGAATGAAATTCCAATCAATTGAAATGACTAACATGTATGACTTGGTTATAAAGTGAATATAAGAAAACCAATGTAAATATTGAATTAACCAACGAAATAATATAAATAATATGCAGTTAATGATAATTGAATAAAATCTGTGTTATGTAAGCAATGGTGACCTTTGTTCGTAAATAATAAACCTATAATGTGATTTAAAGTTAATGGTAACAATTATTATAAGTTACCTATTTAATTAGTCTATAAAATTTAAGTGAAAATCAATTGGAATTAAAATGTAAATAAATGTTACATTAATGGGGGTTAAGGCAACAACCGTAAACTGTGAATGTACTAAAATGAATAGAAATGTTGGTTATATTCATAATGTAATAACTGATTTAATTAAATAGTGAAATCAAGATAAATAAATCAATTTGGGATTTTAAATTTTATTTAATGTGTGAAATTGAAAAAATTCAATATAATTGAAATATAGTAGCTAATACAAATAAATGATGGAGATTGGAGGATATTAATGTAAGGAAATATACAAAAATGTTAACTATGTTGATAGAATAATAACTGATTTAAATGAAAAGATTGAAACCAAATAAAATCAATTTATTGGAATTAAATTAAAATAAATAGGATTGATGGCAATTGAAATTAAACACTAAAATTGGTAAATTAATCAACTTTAAATTGATATCTAAATTTGTTTAAATTATTGTAAATGTTTAAGAAATCAAAAAATGATAGAAGTTGTAGATTATTAAAGTTGAATTGAAAAGAGGTGATTTAATTAATTTAGTACTAATTTATTTAATTAATGTGAAAATAGCCATTTCGGCCACTATCACGGATTTCGACGAAACTAGTTTCATCGGATCCATAGCGATGAATTATTATAGGATTTAAATTTCATAGCGATAAGATTTGTCGTTTGATCGTATGAACTCGAGACGCCTAGAAATCGATTCAATTAAAATCAATTGAAATCAATTTGAAATAAGCTAATTTTAATATAACTTCTTCATACGATAGAATTAGTACTTCAAACCTGTTCCATTGAGTTTAAAAATATTGAAAACATCTATTTTGATATTTGGGATGACCAATTTTCGTTCCGGAGGCAGAACGGGCTTTTGGGTCATTTATCGTTCAACGTGTAAATCAAATCTGATCCATTCATTTCTATTTTCTGATCTACCTATAAACCCTAGTGTTTATCAACTCACTTTCTCTATACATGCAATTCCTTCTCGAAGACAGACAAACAAATTCCAGATTCAAACCTATTTCAATTTATAATTCAATCTCAAAATCAAAATCCTGAAAACAATGTCAAATTATATAACAATTCAAAGCCCTCGTTGAGCGTAATTCAGTGGTGTGATTCATTTTTCAATTAGATTCACCATTTGTCCACAAATCCATGATTTGTTTGCGGCCGTCCATTGTTCGTCTCCTCGTTTAACGGTGGATCGTCGACCTATTATCGATCGAAAAGTTGCAATGGATAGAGGGCGTTAGGAGGAGCTCATCCACACGGTTCATCGGGTAGGATAGTGCTAGGATTCACCACGAACCGCATTTGAAGTCGGTGGCAGTGGCGTTGATAGGCATTACCTGAGTGGAAGCCATCGTCAGGAGATAGTCAGTGTGGCAAGGCGAGGCCTGGGCGAGCTACGATCATCTGACGGTTGGCCGTGGGCGACGCGGGGTAGGCTTGAGGAGTGCCGACATGATGTATAGGTTCGAACGAAACATGTAGGGTTTGTGTGATGTGACCTCTATGTGTGTAATTCTATTTTTCTTTTTTTATTTAAATTATATTTTCAAATTATCTAACTCGAATAACTTTTGCATACGAGGTCCGATTCACGTGTGTTTTCTTTTGTTGGGATTATATCGAAATTTCGGACATTTTGACGTAGGTTTGGAAAAATTATGAGACTGTTTGAATTTTGGGTTTAAATTGGATTTCAATTCGATTTAAATTCAAAGGTGAGTGTTTTGACCCACTCACAACTTCTAAAATTTCGTATGTTTGTTAAATTAAATTTATGATGTGATTAAGAATTTATTTATGGCTATTTGGTATATTAAAATTGCTATTCTGGTAAATATCTATTTTATGTGGATTAAATCGTTATTTAATTTATTATTGAATTTAAATTGCCTGTTAATTCCCTGTTTATAATATTCTGTAATTTGTTGATATTTATTGGTCGTATTGGATGATGATTGTGATTAATGTTCGAATTTATTATTGGATAATTGGATGCTATATTTGATTTATGAAATGCTATCACTCTGCAAGTTCCCTTAGTTATTGTTTAGGAAAATCACTATGGATTGAAATGATATATACCCGAACGATCTATAGATTAGGAAAAAATTGTTATGGGTTGAAATGATAGAATCGAGCGATTTAATAGATTTTTAATATAAATTCGAGATTGTGGTTTGAAATGGTATATAACCGTAAAATTTTAAATGCGAATTGAAATGATAAATATTTGTATCACTTGACCCTAGGATAGAGAATTATATACGGACACCAGATTGGTTAAAGTAAATGATTTTAAATCATTAATTTTCGAATTTAATTAAATGATATTTTGAAATAAAATTTTATTTATATAAATTGAATTATTATTGGAAAATCAAGTTTTATGTTGAAATGTGAATTGGTTTAAAGGAATTGCTTTAAGAAATTAAATTGAAAGTTTAAAGTTAAATTTTTAAGTATAAATTAAATTCTATCGAAACTGAGCTATTGAATTTGTTTGAAATATAAGTTTGAAATATTTTGGAATTAGAGTAATTCGAATTGATATTTTAACATGGATTGAAAACGGTATGAAGTTCAATAGTTTATTGAAATTTTAAATGAAAGGTTTGAAATTTGGTTTGTTGATTTGGAAATTGAAAATGGTCCAAATGCGTTGAAACGAAATGAATAGTTTAATTTAATATTAATTCCAAATTCATATTTTAATACAAACTATTTTAAAAATATATTATTTTAAAAATTTCTAGTTATGAAGATTTTCAAATTTATTAAACTATTTAACCAATATTAACTACATAAATTACATTAACCTATTTTAAACCAATTTAATTTATTTTAAACTAATTAAACCATTTTAATTCATTTTAAATCAAATTAATATATTTAATGCTATTTAATCTATTTTAATTATATTTAATCTATTTTAAATTTATTTAATATAATTTAAATCCATTTTAAATCTATTTAAACCATTTTCAAATCTAATTTAAATATATTTTAACTATTTTAAACTATTTTAAATCATTTAAACTATTTTAGAGTATTTTAACTATTTTTAAGCTATTAAAATCTATTTATAACCATTTAAATTACTTTCTAAAATTTCGGACTATGTAAAGTTGAAGTATTTATATTTAAATCCTTGATGATGATATAACCTAAGTTGGGATTTGAAATTGATACCCTTTTTGTGAAATGACATATTTGAGTAAATATAACGGTTTTGGAATGAGGATTTAATTAACCTATCTTATCGATAATTTTGAAAGTGGATATGGTTTTGAAAGTGAATATGACTTGGAAAGTAATATGCTTTGAAATGGAATATAATATTTTGAATATTAATTATGAATTGATTTTTTTGAAATGTAAAGGAACCATCTGGTGTGAAATAAGCGTTTGGTTGTTAAAGATACCGGGATCAGATATTGTCATACTCTCTGCCAATGCCGAAAAACACTTTAACAACAGTGTACGTGGTGGAGATTTCTGAAATGAAGTATGTATAAAGTATGTATAAAGTATGACGTGACCCTGACTCCCGTGAGCCATCTTAAATGTGACTAAAACAGGAGCTATACCTAGGCCAAGTGAGGTCATAGCTTCGATCGAGCATGCTTCTTCGATACCATTTTATGACATTTGTGATTATTTGGTGGCCACCCCTTGATTTTTGATCATGGGAGTGTGTTTCGAGATGAGGGGTAGTAGTTGCTAGCGTTACCACCAGCCCGGTTCTGCAATTGGTAAATCTACCCTGGCATTGCCACGAGTGTCGTATTCACATGCCCTAGAGCGCCTTCTACGAGTTTGTTTTGTACCAAACCTATGGGGTGCCCTCTACGTAAACCTCACGAAGGAGCCTACAGTATTTTATAGACTATGGGAATATACAAAATGTGTTAAGGGGATATAAGTAACACTTTAACGCTATTTTAATACCTCTACTTTACTGTAGACATATTATAATAGCATATTGTACTGCATAGTAGATAGTTTAACGGATCCTTAGAAGATGTCAATCTCGAACATCTCTTAAGTTATTGCATTCACGTTAGACACTGGATAAGAGATGTCAAACTCCATAAACATATATGACGCCATCACACTCATATTTACTGTTGATTTAACTTACATTAGATCTTTTAGTTCTGACTCGAGCGTTTTGTCTTTTCAATTCGCTCGGGTCAGCCTGAGCATTTTAGGGTTGTAGACCTTATTTCTGGAGGACAAGGACAAAGACTCATACTATTATTATTTATTATATCCTGCTGTACCATGTTGTCCCGCTGCATTTATTTATTTATTCTTGTTATTTGTAACTCTGATTCTGTATTGTACAAGTATATCAAATTTATTTGTAAAACAGCTTCATGAACTGTTTTTTTATTATTATATTTTATCATTCCGCTGCGAGATTCTGTATTTTTTTATTTCTTTCTCTTTTTCTTATTAACCCCATAACATTGCCCTTTTGAATGGTTTGAGTTTGACATGTGTGTCTACTTAAAATGTCTTAAAACGAAGATCGTTACACAATTCATGCGCTTCCCTAAAGTGCATGCCTCTCCACATCAAGCCATTCAACCACAGTCTTCAAGATGCCAATAGGATCAAATTGGTGCCATAGTTTTCCACTGAAACTCAAAGTTCACATGATCAGAAGAGAAGAAATTCACAAGATTATGGACAGAGGATAAAGTAAGATTATACACCCTAATAAAACTAAAAATCATAAAGATAAGAAAAGTGTTTGAAATAAGCTAACAGATTTTACGAATCAATCATAAGCTGTCCTTATGCTCAAATTTCATATTTATGTGCTAAGTACTTATGTCTTCCCAATCATCGTAACATGTTTGAAGCAAAAGCAACGTATAATTATTGAAACTTATTAAATTACAAAACCTAGTTAACCTGGTTGATTTTATAAAATTCAGTTAACTTGATTAAATTATGTAAAATTTAATTAATTACTAAAAACTATTTAATTCTTATAGTTATTTATTTTCATCTCAACTTCTTTAGTAATACTAGTTAAATATAGCATTTTATTTTTCTTACCAGGGAATTTCTTTTGATTAATTAGTGGTTAAACGGATAATTTTCGACTATGAAATGCTGAAATTATTGAAGGGATGAAAAGGTAATTTAGTTTGACTAACTACTATGCATAAAACAATGAAATTTAACATAATTGTGCATTTTCCAGGTCATGTTCCTACATGTCTCTGTACCAGAATAGTAATGGCAGTGAGCATGACCCATAGATAAATTCTTTTGATTAAGTAAAAATATGGCTGAGGAGCATTTTCACAATATGTACTTAATAAATTTAATATAACCACTTATTAAATCTCTATAATAGCTGTTAATTTTTTCTAAAAATTACAGTAATACGTTCCTAATTAAAATCATATTTTCATACATGCTTTCACTAAATCTTATTTCTAATTCCATAGAAAAGTAATTGTAAAGTAAATATGAAACAGCTAAATATGAATCAAAGAATTTTAAAAGCTTTGATTAGCATGATAACTAGGGAACACTAAAATGGTAAATATTACTGTTTTATGTTTTCACATTTTTAGATATTGATGCAATTAAATATTTGCTGCAAATCGTGAATTACCAATATAGAAAACAACGAGCAACCGATTATGAATTAGCTAATGAATTATTTCAATCCTAACTAACTTGCATAGTACGAATGAATCTACATGTTGAACTAATTTTTAATCAACTAAACTGCATTATTTAATTTGCAAACATGGAAAATAAAAAAACCAAGCCAAAATCGGTACTTATAAATATAAAATAGCATAATTAAGACTGTTCATTATAATTTAATCCAACCATTAAACGCAAAACCAAAAAAATTAGAAGGTATACCTACAGTAAACTTCGCACTTAGTCGAGGAATAAGGCTTGGTCAAAAATTGAAATCATGCTTCAGCTTCGTTGAGGGATCGAGCTTGGTCGAGGAATAAAGCTTCATTGAAGGATCTTGCTTAAGAAGCGTTGAATCATGCTTCGTTGCGGAATCGTATTTCGTTGCAAAATCACGCTTCAGCGTCGTGGAGGAATCGACGTTATTGAAGAATCGCGCAGTGAGTTTTGAGGAATAGAGCGAGCGACAGAATCGATCTTTCAGAGGGAGGATGGATTCGCGATTGTAGAGAATTCAAGAGTGGAAAGGAGATTTGTTGTGACGTCTCACCCTTCTCGATCCTCGAAAATCGACACAAAATACTCCACAATATAATATGCCGACGATCAAGTGCCAGAAAAGAAAGATTGTTGAGGAAAAAGAAAGAAGA
The DNA here is from genome assembly GCA_030765085.1 of Allium cepa. Classification (NCBI taxonomy): domain Eukaryota; kingdom Viridiplantae; phylum Streptophyta; class Magnoliopsida; order Asparagales; family Amaryllidaceae; genus Allium; species Allium cepa. Next base: position 185,469,310 of record CM060940.1, read on the forward strand.
TAGAAGAAAGAAGGAACTAAACAATAACATAATCTCACAATCGTAGCGGAACAAAATATAATAGTCAATAACAGGTCTTTACACAAATGAAAACTATATCTGTTTTATACAACATATCATCAGAATATGTCTCAAACAAACAACAATTACCAGCCTGACAACATCAACAATCATGGCAGCGGATATAAACAAGTACGGATAACACATCTCGTACTCCAGCTCCTCTCCTGAACTCCACAATGTCCTTTCCTATAATCTATAATACTTGTTTGATCCGAGCATTATAATAAATAACATCCGAGTCATTCTGGAATACCAGCGTGAGAAAAATACACCCAAATTGATTATTAAAGTTTTAAAATCCTTTGAAAACAAAAGCATCTCGTAAGACCACGCCACAAATTAACATATCAGGTTTTTACCTTATGATAGCTAAAACATTTTTATCAAAGTCCTCTGGTATTATAATAGGGTCTATATACAAATACTTACTAAAATAGCCGAAATTGTTACATGATTAAATTCTAGCTACTAGCCATAAAGTGGGTAATACAAACAAAACTCTTAAAAGGCACGTAGGGAGAATGGATTTCCAACTAATGACTAGGCATTGGGGTACCACCTGTCATAGTACGTGGCCTAGATCACTATACCGAGGATTACTCCCAATCCCCTACAACACAAGACCGGGACTACCTCTTACTGGATAATCTCGAGTAAGATCACCCCGCGGTTGTGATCAGCAACCGCAACACTAAGCCGAGTAAAAAGAGACATCTAGATAGGGATGACCTTACCCTAATGGGTGCTACCCACATAACCTTGCTGTATAACCTCTGATTTGCAGTCATTCCTGGTTGATGAGGCTTGAGGCTAAGCATTACCTTTTAGAACATTTCACTTGGAACGCCGTGGTCCACCTGATGATGTTTCGAAATCATTCATCCATACAAGTCCATCCCGGGTTCGAACGGAACCGAAGTCACTACTCCTACTACATCCATTTTGGAAACATCCTCGGGATTAGTAACGACTAGCCCTTGCACTTCACTCTCCATCTTCGACTACGAACTCGTCTTCCTCATGAAAATGTACAAACCGGATCGAAGTGGTTTTCAAGAAATTAATCTCGATCCCGGTCTCTTCGAAACGATCAACGCATTGGCCAATATTGATAGTCGGTGATTTAACTATCAATTAACATTCACAAACATTCATCAAGCAATAAATAATTTCCCCAAATCATTTATTTACCTTAAAATATCTTTGCAAGATATGTTTTCATTTTCAATCCCTTGAAAACAATTTCAAACCACACACTTCTTATGGAATAAATTTCCAAATATTGATTTCCACTAAAAACATCCAAGCCAAATACTTTAGATTTATAATAATTTAAATTAAAGCTATTTACATACTTTATTTGAAACATATACATACTTTTTAAATGTTTCAAATAAAACTGCTTTAAAAATATAAATCATTTTTCTTCAAAATAAAAGTTAAGTCATACTAAATTGAAAGAAAAGTTATGAAATACTATACAGGTTTTCAAATAAAACTTTAACCAAACTATCTTTACAATAAAACCATTTTATAAAATATAATATTAATAATATTCTTTTAAAACATAATACCTATTAACCCTTTAATATAATTATTACTATAACTAATTTAGTAAATATTTACTTTTAAAAATTTTTACAACTTAAATAAGAATTTTCTTAAAAGCATTCTTTAAAAATCAAATTTAAAAATTTTAACTTTTACTTAAAAATCAGCTTTAAAACGTACTTGGCTTTTTAGGGAACTGCACTTCTGTTTTCATAATAAACCAAAGAATCTTTTTATAAATCCAACATGATTTATCTCAATTCAAATTTACGTTTAAATCCCGTAAATTCCTCTAACACTTTAAAAATAAACCCTCTTCTTTATTTTTAAACACATTTCTATTTCCTCGAATATCACTTTCAAAAATATGCTTACAATATTTTAAATAAAGCTCCTAGAAATTACTTAATTGAAAATAATACTTAAGGAAATATATAAAGGTTTTCTAAGTAATTTAAGCTCAAACTTAACTTTTAAAATAAAGTTATTAAATCAAATATTTATATTATAATTTCCTTTTGAAACTTAATACTACTTTACTTTTAAGATAATTAAATACCATAATCTCTTAAATAAATATTTACTTACACTTTAAAAAATTAAAATAATATTTTCTTTCTAAAATATTCTAAAACACGTTTTAAACTACCCATTTATATTTTGAAAGTTTTTCTTTAAAACATACTAAATTTCCAGGAAAAAGTACGCTTCCCATCCTTTAAAAACAATCTTACTATTATTTTTTAAGAAATTTGCACTTCTTATAGAAATTCCCACCGGAATCCTAAACTTTCAATATTTATCCCCGATAAATATTTCACTTTATTTATAAACCAAGTTTATAAATTTTCATTTCATATTTCCTTTTTAAATCAAAATTTCAAAAACACTTCAAATTCCAAACTAATTTCTTGAATTTAATTTCCTTAAATTCATTACTTAAAAATTCTTTTTATTTACTTTTTACTCCCATTTCAATTGATTGATATTTAAAATACCAAATTATATTATCCAACCATAACACAGCATAACAAAATTCCAAATCAATCTATCACAGGATATCAATGAAATATATCACAGAATATAAATAAAATTTCTATTTGTGAGGAATCCAGTTGGATCCCTCCAACCTGTTTCCCTGCATCCACAGATGTTAAGACAACAAATAAATATCAATCCAGACTGATATTAATATTCATATTCAACCAATCACTCAATTATTTAAATATTAACTATTTAAATTAAAAGGTATCCAGGTGTGAGTGAGATTGACTCACCTTGAGTTTCGATGAGCATTTTAAATTTTAAATTAAATCAAACCATTCGATTTAATCTAAAATTTCCACTTGCTCCAATCATCCCCGGACTTGTTGCAGTGCGTAGACCGCGTCGCAGCGATTTCTGTGATTCTTGTTTCGTTTGAATCTGATAATGTATGCTCAAGTTACGAATTTACAAAGTTTGAATAACATTTTAAAACAAATTTTCTTTCTTTATTAAATTACCATCGGCTACACATTGCTTCTTCCTCAAACACGCACGTTTCCAGTGAAGCCGAACCCATCATCGTCGGCCTAGGGTTACACGACGCTCTACCTACGGTTCACTCGAGCTTGATTAGAACTCACCACGAGATAGCTCGTCGCGGCCTCCACCTATGGCCGAAACACGGCGAAGCTCGGTCAACCCATGCTCGTGAATGACGAGCTCGAATGGCGACTCTTTGAAGCCAAAATCCTTCCTCTATCATTGATGATAGCTCGAATCACCTGTTGGATCTGTAGATCTCTCCACGATCTACAACTTTCATTTAGAAAGTTTTCGAAATCAAAGCATGGATCGAGAGATTTTTGAGGAGAAACGAAACTGATTCTCGGCCATTAGAATGTTTTCACGGCGGCCCGAAAATGAACGAGGGTTTCGGCCCTTATACGTATATATATACGTTTATAAAAATATTATATTATTAATATTCTCAATTTTAACAACTTTTACAAATGAACTCCAAATCACACGTGCCGCCAGGCGAATCTAAGGTTTTACCCACATTCGAACACAATGTAACGTGTTTCGGAAGCTAATTTGATCGTATGAGCGAGTTACGGAAATAAACGATCAATTTTAAATTAAATCGATTAAAATAGTTTTTATGTGCTTTGAGCTGCCAGGGTCAAACAACAACTCTGATTGCTACGAAAATTAAAATCTGATAATAACTAACTATTATGGATCCAACGGAACTAGTTTCGAAAGATTCCGAGACCGTGCCCCGGAAGGCTATTTTAACTTGTCAATTAATTCGAGCGATTTTCAAAATCGTCGAAATCATCTAAAATTTCACTTTTTAAACTTTACTAACTTTATTATAAATCATACAAAATTTATATTCACAGCAGAAATCATTCTGATTCATTTCGAACCAAAATCTGATTATTTGCATTATTATATTATTAAATTCCATTATTAAATTAATATAAAATTCCAAATTTAAACTATCGACTTTTAATTCCATCCAACAGTCCAATATTATAATTCAAGTCCAAATAGACTGAAAAGAAATTTTAGAAACCATTTTCGTTCCATTTGCCTCCAGATTCACAAATTATTTCAATTTCCAAATATTAAATTATTATTATTCAAATCCAATTAAATTACCGTATTTGAAATTTAACTAATTCTTTTAATTTAACCAAAATCTTCTTACTTCAAAATCCACACTTAACATTTAAAATGGATTAAACGTTCAAAATCTAACGTCTAAAGTTCTTGTTCGTTATATTCCTTCCCCCTTATAATAAATTCGTCCTCGAAATTTGCTAAGGTAGGAAAATGCTTCTAATCTCATTTACTTACCCAAACTTACATTTACTTCACCAAATTGTTAGTTCCATTCCAAAATCATTTGCTTATTTTAACATAAAGCTTTGTTCTCACTATCCTTTCAAAAACAACTTTACTAGTTAAACAAAATTTTCAAAATTTCCAAAAAATTTCTAACTCCAAAATTTTTTACATCGTCTCCTTTGTACGGAGAGCGTGTTACAATATCACATTAGATATAAATATGTATACATCGACCCACACGGTCGAAAAACAAAATATACCACTATATATATATATAGTGTATATATATATATCATTTCCAATTTTATTGCGTAGGCGTACCTTAGAATAGCATTTTAAAAGCAAGTGGCTAATATATTATGCATATACGCGCTCCAACTCTATCGATTACCTCTCGTACCTGTACTTACTTAAACAAACACATCAGTTTTCAATAATATGAAAATTTAACAACATTTCATTTATTAATCTAAACCAAACATGTCAATTTCAAAGCCCACACAACAATTTTCGAAATCCTACAAGTACCATCTTTATAAGCAATCACAAGTTTTCAATGCTACTTTAGTTTTCTTTACAAATCCAAACTTCATTTTATTCCACTCGAATGATTTACATTCAATTGTCTACATACAATTTATATTTACTTCAATTCAATTCCAAATTAATTTACAATCAAATCTTTATTTTCAATTTGATACATTTTCATTTCGTTATGATTCACTTGCATTTATATACAAATCCACTAAATTAAATTCCATCTCATTCCAATATATTCAAAACTAACTTCATTTACTTTCCTTAATTTATTAGTTTTGTTTACAACAAAAACGACTAATCTAAATGCAAATTTGATGTTATTCAAGCAAATAGCCATTACTTAAGTTTTATACCCCTTTTAAATTAATTTCAACTCAAACAATATTAATTTTACTCCATTTGAAATTATTTACAATCCAAACAATTTTTTACGTCATCTCAATTATTAAATCAAATCCCTATTCTCATTTCAAGTTCATCATCCAACTTAACTTTATATTAATATCATTCCATTCTGGATTATTTACAACTCGAACATTCTTATTTCAACATGATATGAAATTAAAATTCTTTCACTTGCATTAAAATTTTATTATCTAAACAAAATTTCATTCAAGAACCCTTATAAAGCTCGAATCCAAAATAACTCCATTTCTTCTTACATTAATCTTATTTCCATTTTAATTTGATTCTTACCCAATAAAATTCCAATCCGTTTACAGATTTTAATTCAATTTGTTTACTTACTCAATCCATTTTAATTTTAATTCTCCTTCTCAATTCATTTCTGAATTTATTTTACTAGTAACATAACCATTCCGATTATTTCAAACCAAAACTGGGTTTTATTTTTCTTTTTAAATTTTTAACAAGCTAACAAAATTTGTTCATTCCAATACAATTTCCATTTAATTTAGCTTACCCTAAATTCATCTTCAAACAATTTCTTTGGATTTAGTTGAGTGAGCATTTACTTCATTCAATATCATTTCAACTAAATTAAATCTTCTTTCAGTTCAATTCTTCTCAAATTTTAATTCAAGTTCAACTAGATTTATCCAGCCAACTTAAATTCTTACCATTCACTTTACCATTTTAAATAAGAATTTAATTCCATTCAATATTATTTATAATGCAACTGAATTTTGATTTCAATTCAATTCAAATTTAACTCAATTTCTCTTAGTCTAAGTTAAATCCAATTCGGTCCAATTTTATTTCTCCTTTAATATAAGTTCAAGCCTTATTTACTGACTTTAGTCCATTCACCTTTTATATTTCACTTACCTTATCTCAATTTACATTTCATTTAGGATTTAAATTTTGAACTTCCCAAAAAATGACAACCATTTTATTTAGGTTTACAATTGTTTTCCTTTATCCATAAGTTCACCAACTTATTTATTTAAAAGCTTATATTGCTCTTTTGAGTCCATTTTCACCTTATAATCACAATTCCGAATTTTATATATATCACTTAATAGCTTAAGGTTATAAATTTACTATGCCATTATAACTCACAATTACAAAGTCATTTTACATTTCAACTTTATCCACTTTAATTCGATCTCAATTTCAATTTTATTCAACTTATCTCCAGTTTAATTCAAATATATTTTATTCACTTACATTCACTCAAATTAAATTTTAATTCCAGGATTAAAATTTCATTTTCCCTTCTAATTTAAATCAACTTCACTTTATACGTTTGATGGTTGATTTACCTTAACTTTCCACATTATTTAAATAGAGTTCCCAGAATTCAATTACCCAGTTTTATTTCAAAACCATTTTGAAATCATAAACAACACATCCCCACTTGGAATATCACATCAAACTTCCAGATTCCAAAACAACTTGTTTTTACCAAAACAAATTTCCCTTTTGAAATTTCTAAACAACTTGTATCCCAAACAAGTCCAAACAAGTATCATAACCAATTACCACGGTAGCAATCCATCACTTTAGAAACTCGAAAATGAATTCTGATGATGTGGCCACATCACCAAGATTATTTCCCAGTGACTGAAGTGATTTCAGAGCTCCATACTTCCACAAATTGTTTCAAAATAATTTCCATTCAAAAATATTTTCCCAAAATAACACTCCATTATTTCCTTTAAATTTTTGGACAACATTTCCAAACATTCCCAAGATTTTAAATTCCCAAACTTTTTGTTTAAATTCATTTTAAGCACCTTTCAAAATTTCAGGGATTTAAATTCTGGTTTAAATCAAATTTTAGTTATTCTTTTTTTGGATAAATCATACTTATAGAATTCTATTTGGTTATAACCATTTCAAATTTAAGACTCTTATATTTGATTATATTATTAACAACGAAACATCCAAATATATAATAATTCCAGAAAATTATTCCTTTTATATCAAAATATAATTTTGGGTAAAATTATTTCATTTACCCATTTTAAAAACAAAACCATGTCGGTTTATCTTTTTTAAGAGTTTAGATACCCCTATCGATACGGTTGTACTTCCCGTACCGACCAGAATTCATAAACACTCAACCGATAAGTCAACACGGTATAAAAACAGTTTTATATTCACTGACAAGTACGCGCTCAGAGCTATTAATACACTCAACTCATTCTAGAGTACTATGGACTTTATTTAATGAGTAATTTCCCTACCAGAGCCAAGTTTGTCGCCAGCCTAAGCTCTGATACCACAAATGACGACCCGCCCTTTTCGACCCTCGAAAATCGACACAAAATACTCCACAATATAATATGCGACGATCAAGTGCCAGAAAGGATAGATTGTTGAGGATAAAGAAAGAAGATAGAAGAAAGAAGGAACTAAACAATAACATAATCTCACAATCGCAGCGGAACAAAATATAATAGTCAATAACAGATCTTTACACAAAATGAAAACTATATCTGTTTTATACAATATATCCTCAGGTATATCTCAAAAAAACAACAATTACTAGCCTGATAACATCAACAATCACAGCAGCGGATATAAACAAGTACGAATTATAGGTCTCGTACTCCAACTCCTCTCCTGAACACCACAGCATCCTTTCCTATAATCTATAATACTCGATCTGACCCGAGCATTATAATAAATAACATCCGAGTCAGTCTGGAATACCAGCGTGAGAAAAATACACCCAAGTTGATTATTAAAGTTTCAAAATCCATTGAAAACAAAAGCATCTAGTAAGACCACGCCACAAATGAACATGTCGGGTTTTTACCTTACGATAGCAAAAACATTTTTATCAAAATCCTCTGATATTATAATAGGGTCTATATATAGATACTTACTAAAATAGCCGAAATTGTTACATGATTAAATTCCAGCTACTAGCCACAAAGTGGATAATACAAACAAAACTCGTAAAAGGCGCGTAGGGAGAATGGATTTCCAACTAATGACTAGGCACTGAGGTACCATCTGTCACAGTACATGGCCTAGATCACCGTACCGAGGATTACTCCCAATCCCCTACAACATAAGACCGAAACTATCCCTTACTGGATAATCCCGAGTAAGATCACCCCGCGGTTGGGATCAGCAACCGCACCACTAAGCCAAATAAAAAGGGACATCTAAAGGGGGATGACCTTACCCTAATGGGTGCTATCCACATAGCCTTGCTGTATAACCCCTGATTTCCAATCATTCCCGTTTGATGAGGCTTGAGGCTAAGCGTTACCTTTTAGAACGTTTCACTTGGACTGCCCATCGTCCACCTTACGATGTTCCGAAAGCATTCATCCATACAAGTCTGTCTCGGGTTCGAACGAAACCGAAGGCACTACTCCAATTACATCCATTTTGGAAACATCCTCAGGATCAGTAGCGACTAGCCCTTGCACTTCACTGCTCCATCTTCGAATCCGAACTCGTCTTCCTCTCGAAAACATACAAACCAGATCGAAGTGGTTTTCGAGAAATTAACCCTGATCCCGGTCTATTCGAAACGATCAACGCATTGGCCAATATTGATGGTCGGTGATTTAACTATCAATTTACATTCACAAACATCCATCAAACAATAAATAATTTCCCCAAACCGTTTATTTACCTCAAATATCTTCGCAAGATATGTTTCCATTTTCAATCCCTTGAAAACAATTTCAAACCACACACTTCTTGTGGAATAAATTTCCAAATATTGATTTCCACTGAAAACATCCAAGCCAAATACTTTATATTTATAATAATTTAAATTAGAGCAATTCACATACTTTATTTGAAATATATATATATATATATATATATATACACACACACTTTTTAAATGTTTCAAATAAAAGTGCTTTATAAAATATAAATCATTTTTCTTCAAAATAAAGTTAAGTCATACTAAATTGTAAAATAAAGTTATGAAATCCTATACAAGTTTTCAAATAAAAATTAACCAAACTACCTTTACACTAAAACCATTTTATAAAATATAAATATTAATAATATTCTTTTAAAACATAATACCTATTAACCCTTAAAAATAATTATTACTATAACTAATTTAGTAAATATTTACTTTTAAAATTTTTTACAACTTAAATAAGAATTTTCTTAAAAACATTCTTTAAAAATCAAATTTAAAGCTTTTAACTTTTACTTAAAAATCTACTTTAAAATGTACTTGGCTTTTTAGGGAACAATACTTCTATTTTCAGAATAAACCAAAGAATCTTTTTATAAATCCTACACAATTTATCTCAATTCAAATTTCGCTTAAATCCCGCAAATTCCTCCAACACTTTAAAAATAAACCCTCAATTTTTATTTTTAAACACATTTCTATTTCTTGGAATATCACTTTCAAAATATATGCTTAAAATATTTTACATAAAGCTTCTAGAAATTGCTTAATTGAAAATAATACTTAAGGAAATATATAGAGGTTTTCTATGTAATTTAAGCCAAATTTAACTTTTAAAATAAAGTTATTAAATCAAATATTTATATTATAATTTCCTTTTAAAAACTTAATACTTTACTTTTAAGGTAATTAAATACCATAATCTCTTAAATATATATTTACTTACACTTTAAACAATTAAAATAATATTTTCTTTCTAAAATATTCTAAAACAAGTTTTAAACTACCCATTTATATTTTGAAAGTTTTTCTTTAAAACATACTAAATTTCCAGGAAAAAGTACGCTTCCCATCCTTTAAAAACAGTCTTACTATTATTTTTTAAGAAATTTTCACTTCTTATAGAAATTCCCATCGAAATCCTAAACTTTCAATATTTATCCCCGATAAATATTTCACTTTATATATATAAACCAAGTTTATACATTTTCATTTCACATTTTCTTTTTAAATCAAAATTTCAAAAACACTTCAAATTCCAAACCAATTTCTTGAATTTAGTTTCCTTAAATTCATTACTTAAAAATTCTTTTTATTTCCTTTTTACTCCCATTTCAATTTATTGACATTTAAAATACCAAACTATATTATCCAACCATAACACAGCATAACAAAATTCCAAATCAATCTATCACAGGATATCAATGAAATATATCACAGAATATAAATAAAATTTCTATTTGTGAGGAATCCAGTTGGATCCTTCCAACCTGTTTCCTTGCATCCACAGATGTTAGCATAACAAGTAAATATCAATCCAGACTGATATTAATATTCAACCAATCATATAATTATTTAAATATTAACTATTTAAATTAAATGGTATCCAGATGTGAGTGAGATTAACTCACCTTGAGTTTCGACGAGCGTTTTAAATTTTAAATTAAATCGAACCATTCGATTTAATCTAAAATTTCCACTTGCTTCAATCATCTCCGGACTTGCTGCAACGCGTAGACCACGTCGCTGCGATTCCGGCACTTATTGTTTCGTTTGAATCTGATAATGTATGCTCAAGTTACGTATTTATAAAGTTCGAATAACATTTTAAAACAATTTTTATTTTTATTTTTTTATATTAAATTATCATTGGCCGCACACTGCTTCTTCCTCAAACATGCACGTTTCTAGTGAAGCCGAACCTATCATCGCCGACCTAGGGTAACGTGCCGCTCCACCTACGGTTCACTCAAGCTCAATCAAAATTCACCACGAGATAGCTCATCGCGGCCTCCACCTATGGCCGAAATACGGCGAAGCTCGGTCAACCCATGCTCGTGAATGATGAGCTCGAACGGCGACTCTTTGAAGCCAAAATCCTCCCTCTATCATTGATGATAGCTCGAATCACCCGTTGGATCTGTAGATCTCTCCATGATCTACAACTTTCATTTATAAAGTTTTTGAAATCAAAGCATGGATCGAGAGATTTTTGAGGGGAAACAAAACTGATTTTCGGCCATTGGAATGTTTTCACGGCGGCCCGAAAATGAACGAGTGTTTCGGCCCTTGTACGTATATAAAAATATTATATTGTTAATATTCTCAATTTAACAACTTTTACAAACGAACTCCAAATCACACGTGCCGCCAGGCGTTTCTAAGGTTTTACCCGCATTTCGAACACAATGTAACGTGTTTCAGAAGCTAATTTGATCCTATGAGTGAGTTACGGAAATAAACGTTCAATTTTAAATTAAATTGATTAAAATAGTTTCTATGCATTTTGAGCTTCTAGGGTCAAATGACAACTCCGATTGCTACGAAAATTGAAATCCGATAATAACTAACTATTACAGATCCAACGGAACTAGTTTCGTCAAATTCCGAGACTGTGCCCTGGAAGGCTATTTTAACTTGTCGATTAATTCGAGCGATTTTCATAATCGTCGAAATCATCTAAAATTTCACTTTTTAAACTTTACTAAATTTAGTATAAATCATACGGAATTTATATTCACATCAGAAATCATTCTGATTCATTTCGAACCAAATCTGATTATTTGCATTATTATATTATTATTAAATTCCATTATTAAATTAATATAAAATTCCAAATTTAACCTATCGACTTTTAATTCCATCCAATAGCCCAATATTATAATTCAAATCTAAATAGACTTAAAATAAATTTTTGAAGCCATTTCCGCTCCATTTGCCTCCAGATTCACAAATTATTTCAATTTCAAATATTAAATTATTATTATTATTCAAATCCAATTAAATTACCATATTTGAAATTTAACTAATTCTATTAATTTAACCAAAACCTTCTTACTTCAAAATCAATTCAAAATCCACATTTAACATTTAAAATGGATTAAACGTTCAAAATCTAATGTCTAAAATTCCGGGTCGTTACATTTGTTAGTGAAGTGGAAAGGATTTATGGAAATTAGAAGTGAAGGGAAAAGCAAAGTACGGTGGCACAATAATAAGGAAGAGGGAAACACATAGAATATGACCGCCAAAATTTTATTTTGCTTAAAGATTGCATGCACAGAAGCTATCTTTGACCTTGAATGACCATTGATATACCTAGTTATAGCAAGTCAAGTTTCCATGCAATCCCCGGTTGCTATTAATAGAATATTTTCTTGTAGTGGCTCATCAAAAAAGGGTCGCACGGCACTTCAACTCCAAAATTCATAACCACACCTTCAAGGTGGGAGGCCTTGTCCTCAAAAGGGCATACCCTATACCAGGAGCATTCGGACCAAACTGGGAAGGACCCTATGTGATCGATTAAAAGGTAGGAGATGTCACATTCAAGCTAACAAATGTTGATGGAGCATAAATTCCCCGAGCATGGTACAGTGAATCGCTGCGTCCTTACTTTATTTAAGACTATCTTATGTATTTCCTATTTCCAATAAATAAGTCGCCCGAAAATACCGGAGGCATTATAAATAGGCAGAACTTGCCTAACATTCATTAATAAAATTGCTTTGCATTTTGGACCAATAGAACTGCATTAACAAAAGTAACATGTAGAGAATCGGCACAAAACCATCTGATCGTTGCTTGAGATAGTGGAACCATGCTCAAGTATGTCCCATCTACCCGCCGGGTCGACGGAAGCAAATCAACTCAAATCATTGGATCAACGAAACTCAATCCCTGCCTTCTAAGATCTAGGGTTGGTCCGGCAACACTAGGTGAGCCCCAATCAAAGCCACACACCTCTATATTCCATGCATTGCTCTTGAGTCATGGAACCACGCTCCCAGAACATGAACTCTCATGTGCTCGAAGATCGGTAACATCGGTATATTCCAAACTGTTCCAGATCGACGGGTTATATCGATCCCAATGCCATGCTTCCCATTAGCCGACCATACCCTCAAAAGCCACGCACCTTATAAGCTACGCCGACTCTTAAAAGCCATGCATTTCATAAGCCGCGTACACTCTTAATAAGAGGATTTCTTAAGTAATTAATAAAATGAACACTATTTTTGGCTTTAGTTCTAATTTGCAACCCAAAAGAGTTAAACAACTTTTATTTAATTACTTACGAATAGCTTCATAAATTAAAAGCTTAAGTATTTAAACCATTGCCAAATGAATAAAATAACTTCTTAAATTATTTCAACAATGAATAATGTTTTTATAAAGAAGTCTTACTAATCTCAAATTCTTCTTTTATTTAAAAAGACTCAAACTAGATGAATATTCTTATCCAAACTTTAGTTTCAATTATCTTTAAATAAAATTCTAATTTCTCCAACTTTCTATAATTCTAGAATTCACAATAATTAAATAAAATATCAATATTGTTTTCAAGTGATTTCGACCCTTTGAGAATACTAATATTTTTAAAATCCATAATGATTTAGAATTAATTATTCTAAAAAATTTATTTTTACAAAAGAATACAAATTTTGGATTAATGATTCAAAATTTCCAATTTAAACCATTATTTATTCCATTAACTCGAAAAAATCCAAGTTGTTGCAGGTAGCCCGATAAAATTTCTTGAGGTCAAAAATGTCACCAATCAATATTTCCCAAGTTATAGTGTCATACGACACAATATGAATATAAAAATAATAATTTACAACCGTTCGATACATAAAATTTAGATCGTTATAATATAGCTATTGTAAATCATAAAACATGTGCTATCTCACCTTTAAATAGCAAATGTACACAAAAATAGCCGTCGTAAAACACAAGATAATTGATATTGTAAATCAAGAATAAAAGATACCCTAAATCAAAGGATAATAGATATTGTAAATCAAGGATAGTAGCTATCGTAAATCAACACTATCATAAAACATAACCATTGTAACTTAAAGATCAATAACTATTTTAAATATAAATTTTAGAGCTATCGTAATTTCAAAACATAATGCTATCACATTTGTAACTTTGTAAAGCTATTGTAACGACCTAAAATTTTAGTTATTTGATTTTGAATTTTGAATTTGAATTAATTTTAAATATTAGAATAATTGGTTTTTAAAGTTTAAAAACCTGTCAGGAATTGTTTAAAATATGTGAATTATGAACTTAATATCGAAATAGTGATCTAATACCAGAATTACTTAAATAATCGAATCTTGAATTTAATTTGAATAAAGCTTATTTAAGTTCATTTTAATAATAAATGGTTAGGGTAAATTGTAATTTATATTTAAAATAATGAATTATTTTATGCCAACGAGTTCCATGACGGTCAAACGTATTGTGTGCTCATGCGAGTTCAAAGTGCATAGCGATTAATTTTAGAAATTAATTATAATATAATTTGATTTTTAAAAGCCAACTTCTGTATACGATAGAATTAGGTCTCGGTAATAGTTCCACTGAGTTCGGAACATGGGTATTTGGCTACGAATGCCAGTAAGCACGCCCCGAATGGAGTTTGAAAATCTTCGAGCGTGAATAGTATCAGGTATACCTATATAAGGGCCCCTAGTCTCATTATTTTGGCCAAACCAAATTCATGAAACCCTAGCTGCCATTAACAGTCCATAATCCAACAACTGTACTTCATCCAAGCCTCTAGGGGCATTACTGTTCATGGGTGTCAACTAGAAAAGTGTAGAGCTAGAGGAGACGAGGTGATTCAGCAGTGGAGATCGCCTAAGGTAAAGTGTAGCGACCAGAATTCGCAACAAATGGCGAGGCAATTTTTGGTCATTCTTTTCAATTTGAGGCATCACAAGGAGGAGCTATTGGTGGCATTGGCAAGGACGAGGTTGGGGCTCAGCCAAAACGCAGCGGCCGATGGTGGTATAAAGCGGCGGCGAGGGATGAAGATGTTTGGTTTCGATTGAGTGCACCTGGACTCTAGAGACGAGAGATTAGCGGCCCTGGTTCGTTTAAAATGTGATTAGGTTAAGTGCTAATTAGGGAAATTAGTTTATTTAATTTTATTATTTAAATCAAAATTTTGTAATTTGTATGTCTTCTTCATACTAGGTCCAAATCAAACATGGTCAATAGCTATGCGCTCATAACATTGAACACTACATTTTGGAGTTGAACCGGTAAGGATTGGAGCTTGTAGGAATTTCAGCTAAAACTGAATGCTTTTAGTTGGAACTAGGACGCATAAGCAATAACTAGAATTTAGATGAGTTTGACTCACCCTTTTGGTTAACTAGTAATGCTCTATAGCAGATAAAAATTATTGATTGTTTGCTTGGATGCTTTATTTGGTTTTGATGAATTATCACTTTAAAGTGGTCAACATATGAAAGCAATTGCAGGGATTTATCTGATGTACAAGAAATATATAGAGGGATCCAACGGGATTCCCTGCTTCTGTTGATTTATTTTCAATTATACTCTTGTTATATGAATTATGAAATATCAAATCTGATTGTATAGACCTACGAGATATGATATTGTTATGTATTGAAAACTTAACATTTGTAGTGATAAAAATTAATATCAACATTGGTTAAGCAACGTATGACTGTTGGCTTCAATTTAGTATTTTTGAAATGCTATTAATTTCTATTGGGTTTTTGATTCGAAGAATGATTTAAATCTAACCTTTAGGTTTTCTGGAATATTTTTATTTAAGCAAATTTTAAACTTCTCGTTTTTACCCCCAAACCCTTTTTCTTTGTCTTTTTTGAATCATTTAGAAATGTTTTAAAGTTGTTTAATATTATTTAATAATGATTTTAAGTGGTTTAACTATTGTTTAATAGTACTTTAAAAGTTGTCTATTTATATTTACTATTGTTTTAAAGTTATTTATCAATAGTTTATATTGTGAAAAGTTATTTATTAAATAACTGATATTGTTTGAAGTTAATAATTATTATTTTTGCTGTTAATAATTATTATTATATAATGATGTTTTGAAGTAAGTAATTTTTATTTATTATAATTTTTTGAAGCTATTAATTGTTTTATTAAAAATGTTTTATGGTTAATTAATTATTTTATTAATGATATTAGAAAGTTAATTTATTATTTATTAAGGTTGAGAAGTAGATTAATTTATCTGATTAATTATATTTACGAATACTAAATTGATTTTAAAAAAAAGAATCTTACTTAATAAAAGAGATTTATTAAAGAATTAGTTATGAAAATGTGGTTTGTATTAATAAGAGGTTTTTTAAAAAAGCTTTATAAATTATTTTTATAAAGGACCTTTATAAAGGGTTTTTGGTAAGAATTTTTATGAAGGTTCTTTATAAAGGACTTTTTATCAAACAATAAAGTTTACAAATGGGTTTATAGATTTATAAAAGAAGTTTCATCAATAGTTTTTAGAGATTTATAAAAGAGCTTTATAAATGGTTTTAGAAATTTATAAAAAGATTTTTATCAACGGATTTAGAAGTTAATAAAAAGAGTTTTATAAGCTGTTTAGAGATTTATAAAAGAGTTTTATAAATGGTTTTAGAGATTTATAAAAGAGTTTTATAAATGGTTTTAGAGATTTATAAAAGGAGTTTATAAAAATGATTTTTTATTTGTATAAAGGAAATTTATAAAATGACATGAGATTTGATTTCTATAAATGATATTTTAATAATTATGGTGGTGTGGAACATCTTTCCGTACTTAACACCGAATAGGAAATCTTTCTCAGTGTTTTGTGAATATACTGATACTAATGAAATAAGTATATAGATATTTTCCAAGAATGAAAAGTTGTTTTGTGAATATAACTTTTTGTAAAGATATATAAATCAAGTATTTATAAAGAGGTTAAATAAATGATTTATTTAAAAAAGGGCTTAATGGTTGCTTATGCGCTGAACCAACATTGGTTTCCCTATGGAAATAAATCCCCGATGTAATTGTTGTATATTTGATAGTTAAACAACTGATTATCAAACATGGCCACTTTAGATTATCGTTGGCGGTTTGAAGAGACCAGGGTCAGATATATTTTCCGAAAACCACTTCGAACCAGCTTAAGCATTTGAATTGAACACTTGAAGATGATTAAAGATGGAGCTTTTGAAGTGTCAGGGCTGCTTGCTACTGATCCTAAGGGTGACTCCAAAATGAATGTAGTGGAGGTAGTGTCTTCAGTTTTGTTCAGACCAAGAACGAACTTGTATGGATTAATGCTACATTGCATTTCTACCTGGAGGCCAATGTTAGCATTCCAAGATGGTTAGCTATATTAAAGGTAATCGTAACATCAAAGGATTCAAACTTCATCAACCAGGAAATGACTAAAGCAGGGACGTGTAGTAGGTCTACGAGGTTTGCTTTTATTAGGGTATGATCATTCCATATCTATTGTCAATATTTATGTATGCTTCGGGGACCATTATGGTTGTTTTATATAGGGTGATCATATTTGGTGCTATTCAATAAGGGGTAGGGGTAGTCCTGAGTAGTAGCGGTGCAACATTTTGTAGCCTCTAGTATATTTTATCTAAAGGCATACTGATTTGATGGGTAGAACCTCACCCTTTCATAGTTGGAATCCATTCTCCAATACAACCTTCGAATTTGATTGTATACGTAATATGCTGGAATTTCATAGTGTAACAATTTCGGCTATGATTAATATGTATTTGTATCCTAGACGCTATTATAATATCACTGGATTTTCTACAGAAATGTTTTGGCTATCGTAGGGTAAAAACATGTCCGTGTTTACGTGCAGCGTGGTATTATGAAATACCTTTGTTTTCAAAAGATTTTTATAACATTAAAATTCAATTGAAGTGTGTTTCTCACACTGGTTTACCAGACAAATCCGGGCGTTATTTTTCTTATAATGCTCAGATTAGGCCGAGTATATTTACAGATCCAGTTTGGATACTTAGAGCTTCAGGAGACGAGTTGGATGCCTCCATGTCGTATTCATGTACATTCTATTTTTCGCTGCATTGGTTGTTTATATAGATCGGCAATTGTAAGAACATGCTATTATAACTGCCCAAGCTGATCATCAATTTAGTGTACTCTGATTGACATATTTATAACAAAGTTTAGTTTTTCTTTTGTAAAGATCATTGTTATATTATATATTTCTCATCACGTTGTGAGATTCTATTCTGTCTTTTCTTTCTTTTTTTCCAAATAATCTATCTTTCTGGCACTCGGATGCATGGCATGTGAATACCATAAATGTATTAGTGTCGACTTTTGATGATCAAAATGGCGGATCGTTACAGCTATCATAGATGTAAAATATAGCTATGGTAAATAAAGATGAAGGCCATCATAAATCAATAAAATGGTTGCTATCACAAATCGATATGGAATTTCTGAAAATATCTTTGAAATCGATTTATTTCCTTTAAAAGCACTGACTTTTCACTAAATCATACTATATATAAAATTTCTATTAATTAGTCAAATTCTTCACAAAAATCCTTTTAAGGAAAATAGAGATAATTTCTTCTACATCAAAAAATTAATTAAGACCCTTGTTAATTAATTAATTACTGTTTTTAATTAAACTTTTCATTTACCAAAAACAATTTATATCAATTCGAAAATGCATGGAAAAAATATCCAAAAATTCCCAAAAGTTTGATTTTATATCTTTTAATGCACATAAAAATTTAAAGCTAAAATAATTAATTTTCCTATTTTAAATAAGTTAAACTCGAAAATAAGTGTTTTAACAACTTGGAAAATTCATAGAAAACCAAAATAAGTTAGTAAAATTATAAAATTTAAAACACTCTCCAAATTAATATTTAAATAACATATCAAATTTAAAAGCATTTAGAGACCATTATCATAGATTTTAAATTCAAAAACACTTTATTTAATTCCGTAAATTCATAAATTATAACCCTAAATCCATATAAATTATTATCTCATCCAAAAACATGTTCTAACACAACATCCTAGTCATATCCTACCAAATCCGGAATGAACCAATCATCCGAAAACATGTTTGCCTTGATTAGTTTAATGAGAGAGATTTGTCCTTAGACTTCTTTCATCAAGCACTTTTTTATGGAGAGCGTAAATGGTGGTTTTTTCTTTTCCTTTTCCTTTCATGTTCTTTGTTATGATCGAAAATAACGAGGGAGAAGGGGAAAGAGTTTAAGAACTATATAAACCTTAACTTTCCTTCCGCATTAGTTATAATTAGATTCTTTAAAAAAATTCTACATATAAAACAAATACTCCATTTTTAAATTCAGATTCAGAATTTATTAATATGGCAAGCCTACACACTTTCACATTTTTCCTACATTGTTTATTTAATTACAAACTAATTAAATTTTCGAAATAGTGTGCCATAAAAATAAATGTGTTGAATAAAGATATTTTCTTTATGTTTACTACAAAAATGTGTAGGTCGTTACAAGGCCAATCGATAAATTACCAAACTCCTTAACTCAACCCAATTACCCATCATTTAAACGAGTCAAACCCAGCCTATTTCATTAATTGCTTTTATCAGATTGAACCATGCGATTAATTTACGAAATGGGTTATATGAGTTTGACTCACTTAATAATTAAAACTAATTACCGTAAAAATTTAAAAAAAAATCAAAGCTGAAAAAAGCTAGGAATTTCAAACAAACTAAAAATATTAGAAATTTCAAAAATTTATTATTTTCAAAAAATTATGACAAAAATTTTTAAATTTTAAAAATGGAAAATAACCAAAATTTAAATACATTGGAAAAAATGAAAAGATTTAGAAAAAATTATTTATGTAATTAATAAATAAAGTTAGCATTATTTTGGTAAATTAATAAGGTTTAAATTTTAAAAGAGATTGATTTTTGAAAAGGAAATAAAACTTTGATATATGTGAAAATTTTGAATATTTGAAAAAAAAACGTTGACCTAATTTTGAAAATTTGAAAGACGTGAAATTCTGAAAAGGTTAATGTTCAGAAAAATTGAAAACTTAAAACTCTAAAACAATTCGATATTTTTTCAAAATCTTTAATTAGAGCATTTTGGTTAAATTGGTTGGATTCGTTTACTACTTTATTAATTGGTTAGGTTGGACAGCCCATTTAATAAATGAGTTAGTTAGATTGAATCTATTTTTCCATAATTGTGTTGGGTCAATTTCTATCCATTCCATTTATGACCCAGCCAACCATTTGATGGGTTTAGATTCGAACCAAGACCTAGAGGTATTATTTTGTTCTACTTTTGTAATTTATTGTGTGTAAGAACTAAAAATCCTACAAGCAATGCCTTCTTCCTGAAATGGCAATAATTATTTCATCCATACCTTCATTTTTGCTTTTTTCCCATCTTAGGTGTGGCACAAATACTTCCTTTGCAAGCTCACGGGATTTTAACTCCATTGAACCATGTATCCGTACGGTGCAATTTTTTGCAATGGCACATAGAAATGTCCAAATATAGAACATTTGCAATTCACATATATCCTTCTTTCTGCTTCCGAATTCGGTTAACTAAGCTTTTCGGCTTTGATTTGAGTAGCTTTACCAATTACAAAGTTTCAGTTTCAACCATTAGTTTAGTCAATTAAAGAGGAAGGTTGTTTATAGTACCACCCCAACTTTGCCTTTTTACCCTACCCTTTTAAGTTAAATTTTCAGTCTACCATTCTTCTTCCTGTAAGAGACTTACCTTTGACGGTAAATTCAATTAATTTCAAGGGATATCATTCATAACTTCATGGGATTCATTTCTCCACACGCTGTGTCTAAGTTGTCTGTACCTTGAACTATTTGCACCAACTAATTGATTTCATTATTTTACAACAAAACGCATTTAATCAAATCATCTAAACCACATCGTAACCTCACTTTGGTGTAAGCATAACAAAAATACATATTTTAAATGATATATGATCACTCTTAAAACATCTATCTATCAAAATGTTAAGCTTATGAATTAAAGAACAGTTGAGCATTTGAATTAGATTGCATTTTTAAAACAAATCGCTCTAGTTTAGATTCTTCTTCTATAATTTTTCAAAAGAAATCAAATTTTTGATCATGTTGTTTTCAATTAAGAATGAACGGTAAACCAAATATCAATGTTAAGGACCACCAGCTCATGCAACAAGTGATATGACGTTTTAGACGGATGTTTTAGAGGTCAGTAATTCGAACTCTCGAGATATCAAAATGAGCGTGATACTTGAATAAAAGACCACTTTTATTCTTAAAAAAATATCAATGTCTATGACACCGACCTTTCTTTTGTATCGGTGATGCTTATAAGATACCTCCTTAGTCAAGATAATGTCAAATCCCGCGACCATCAAAGCAATGCAAAAATAAAGTTGTTAGGAATAACCTTCTTTTTTTGCATCTTGTGTCTTGAGCTTTACATGCTTTATTATCAACAACCTTAGGAACACGCTTCACATTGCAATATTGTTTGTATTTCATCACATGTCAAGTCTTTTGGGTAGTATCTTTGAAGACCCAAATGGACCACTACACACAGTACAAAAGACTGTACTAAGTGTTGATGAAAACCATTTGTCCTGCACCCACTTCCTCCTCATGGCTCATTCGATGAAGTTTTGGATCGATGCATGAAGGACTGATTCATACTTTGGAAAATAATTTTAAATGATAATGTAGAATGATTTAACATTTTGACATAAAATAGACAAATATGATATCGAAAAAGGCAAAATCCATTCATACACAATAGTTTACCTTGAATGCACCAATCTTTTTGTCAGAATCAGATACACCATATTTTACTTAATACATACCATCCATATTACAAAACTACCCTCACTTCAAATTAAAACAAAACACCAATCTCATCTCTCCCTCCCTCTCCTCCCCTTACCCCCTCCCCCTCCCCTTCCCAAACCCCTCCCTCCATCTCTTCAATTAATCAAATCCATAAATCTTTCTTCCTAAATGTCCTAAATTTAATTTCGCAAATTCTAAATTTTAGTTTCTCAACAACTACCTTATTATATACATTCTCGATCATCTTATCAATTGGTTGCACTTTGTTTCTTTCTTTTACTTATTGGAGCTTTTAGAATATATTCAAATTTTAGAGTTTATATTGCATTATCATTGTTGTTGGGGAGAGATAAATTTGATTGTGAAGTCAAAACAACATGTGCAAGTTTTGAATTTAAACAATCTTAAATTATGATTTTAAAGTCTGAAATTAAATTATGATCTTAAGTAGAGATAAATTCCATTTTTTAATAAACATAAATTCTGATGTTAACTTTTAGACCTTTTTTACTTGGGAATAAGAGATGTTAACATTTAGACTTAAAATTGAAATTTGTTAAACTATAAGAACTTAAAATGGTAAAAACCCTTAAATAGTATGAATGGGGGTTTAAATTTTGAACTGAAATCTACCAATATAGAAACTATGAATTCAAAATTATTAAAATATAAGGGTGGTTTTGTCCTAAATTTGGTTAAAAATTTAATGACAAATCTAAAGTAACTTATGATGTACAAATATAAGGAGAGAGGGGATTTATGGAGAAAGACAAGGGATTTTAATAGAATTTATAACTAACTACTATTCACTATTAATTGTGCCCTTGTTGTTACTAATATTTAAATTTCTGTTTTTCGACGTTTTACAAATGCATTTAATTTTTGAGTTAAATCTGTCTTTTATATCATAGTTTATATGTATTTTTGAAAAACGAATAATATTTTTAATTTTGATAAAATGTGATATTTTCTTACAATTCTATTGCCTCATATTTTAATTTATCCTTTTTGAGTTTATGTTCGTGAATACATAAAATTTACATTGTCGATTTTTGAAAACCAAATAAAATTTCCACTTTATATGCAAAAATCAATAACAATGGAAGATCATACCTTAGTATCATATAATTTAATGATTAGTTTCATATATTATTAATTAAAAAAAATATTAACCATCAGAAACCTCTAGTTGAAGTAGTTAGAAATATCACTAGAAATCACGTTTTAGACCTGTCCTCTAGGGGTTTTAGATTAATTTCCAAATATTACTATACACATGAAAAAAATTAGTTCCCTAAATATAGCCGAGTCATATAAAATTTGCCGATTTCATTTGGAAAGTTATTATCCTGTAACGTATGTTCCAAAAAAGTTAATATCAATTTTCACCCTCTATCCTACCTGAATATCTTATGAACTAAATAAGTGTGGAGCAATTAATTGCTTAATTCAATGTACATTTAAACCCCAGATATGCATGCTGAGGTAATTGGGAAAAAACTGTAGCGAAAGTTCACTATAAATAACAATTCCTTGAACCCTTCTCCAAACTTTCCAAAAGATTTATAATGGAGTTTCGTTTCCGAGCCAAGGATGAGCGACTCTTCCCGTCAAATCCTATTTATTCTTCAGATAATTTTCTGGATCAAGCATTGCAAGGTGAAAGTTTAAGGAGAATATCCTAGTTTTTGTCATTTATTGTATATTTTTCCGTTCAAACCCATATTTGTCATGTTTTACAGTGATTATACACTAGGGATTCAGTTTTCTTCCCTAGATTTTGTATGTTAATATTAAGTATAAGATCTGTAGGTGTATAATGATTCGTGTTTTTTTTTTCTTTTCTTTTTTATGTTTTATGGATTCGATTTTTAACTGGGAAAGTAATTTTGAAGTTTTAATTTTGTTTTCTAAAAGAAAGTTAGATATAAACAGCGGTTGCATTTGTAAATTGGTGGAATGCTTTTGGAAGCCTCTAGATACAGTAGTTTTGTATAGAAACAGAGTAGATATTCTCTTAGACTACATGGACTTCGCACCATGTTTATTAAAGTGCACGTGTTTTGCTTAAAGGCATCAAATGTGGAGTCCATGTATTCTGGGAGTATCTGTACCCCGATGATCTTACGGCTTTAGATACTCCACGCATTCCGTTATTATATGCGTTTGATATTATAATTAACGTAATTTTTTAGTTTTCTTGTTTGATATTTTACAACATTTGCTGATATACTGCAACTATGGACTTTTAATAGAGTAATTTTTATTGCAAAAAAATATGGTAACATAACTGCTAATTTGATTGGCAATTATCTTATGAGATTATTTTTGCAACAAAAATTTTCTATTAATAGTCCGTGATTGTAATATAACAACAAATTTGCAAAATAGTAACTCATAAACTAAACACCACAATTTTGTATGAACCTGTATGTTGCACTACTATTGAAAACAAATCCTAGTAGTTAAATTGTTTAGCAGTTAGGGAAAATAATCATTTTTTTTTCAATGTTTTCTTACATACAGCATTTTTCCGTGCATTTTACAGCAATATGAAGTAATTTCATTTTTGAAGGGACGCCAGTATGATATTCCGTTAAAATAAGCTTGTGCTAAACACATTTTACAAGTCCAAATTAAAAGGAACTGAATGTATGTTAAAACCAACAGGTTCACAACCTTTCATAATCAACTTTTGTTGGTAGGTGCTATCAATAATTTGGTTGTGCTCTCGTTTAAAGGGATTGAATTGTTGATGAGGAAACTGACAAATTAACACTTCATTTTCTTTCATCTTTATAAAAGTTAAAAAGCTAACCCAGTGTGATTTAAGGCAGAGTATCCTTATAGAAACAGTTACGTTTTCATTCTGCATCTATTTCTATGATTACATTTTCCATTATTTCCTTTTTATAATTTCTATTATCTACATGATTACATTTTCTTATTCCCATTTTTACTCAGTTAATCATTATGGAAATCTTTTGTCCAATATCTCGCTTACTTTCTAACTTACATATTTATTTTATCTAGATTTATTTGCTAGTTTCAGTGAGCTATATGGTAAAGAGGTATATAATTTATAATCGATCAAGTATGAGATCTTCATTGTTTTCTTTTTTCTATCTTTAGAACAGAGTAAGAAGCATACACAATGTGTAATTTCACATTGAGTATCCCTACAAACATTTCTATTTCTATTAATTCTGTTTCTGTGGCTACATTTTCATTATTTCCTACACTACTATCTCTATAACTCTATTATTTCCGTTATTACATTTTCATTATCATCGATTTTACTCAATTAATTGTATGTTTTTTATTTAATTTTTACTCAACTGATGATTAGCTAGGCAGCATGGTAATCTTTTGTCGAGGATCTTGTGTGCTTTTTAACCTTCATGTTTCTTTTCTCTATATTTCTTTTTAATTTTTTATGAGCTATACCGTGACAAGGTAATTGATTTATAATTAATCAAGTTTGAGACATCTTCATTGTTTTGTTCACATGATTTTGATTGTCGAGCTTGTATATTTAGCTGATATTGTGACTGGCTATTCTAATCATAAGGAAGTGATAAAGAGTTGTTAACAATAGAAAATCAATTGATGGATGGTGTGTAAATATTATGTATAAATTTCCTTTTTGCTGAATATAATTTTATATTTGAAGAAGCACAGCAATTCTGTTTTTCTACCGTACCGATCATTTCCAAACTTTTGATTCTAAGGGGAAAGAACTTTTCATGACCAAAAAAGCATTTTTGTAACAAGGTTAAATTCTACTTCAGTGGTCTCTGATTTCAGAAGAAGCAAAGCAAGTTCACATATATCAAATTTACAAGGTTTTATACGTGTATCCAAAATGTCATGCTTAGATTATGTTAGTTTCATGAATCATGGTTTAATCTTATTGATTTGTAATGACCTTTATTGCCATTTAATTGATAGCAGTCTTAATCAACTTCTTACTATTTATAACAAAAGTCGTGATTATTGTAATTTTTTTATACTGGTTTTGAATTCATGAGATGTGAATAAAGAAGAGAGATATATTTTAATTCTTGTGAGAACAAATGTAAGATACTTCTTATTTTGATCTATTTTTTCTTACCTCAACCGGTTCAGTTAGTTACACTGATTTCAAAAACTTGTTACCCGGAGGTCGATCGATGGAAGAACTACAAAAGGAATTACTGGAGGAGAAGATCAGAGGGGAAATTATTGCTCAAAGGATAATGCAAAAAAGGATGTTAGAAGAAGAAGCACGACGAAACTTCGAGTCTAATCATAAAATGTCTAAAAACACAACTGATGATCATCAATCAAGTCTGCTTGTAGACAACATGGGTGCCGATGTTGCCCAAAGGCTGTCTTGTTCTCCCGTCATAGAGGAGAGTAAAGAAATGCCTATGAAGGTTTTCTTCTTATACCTTTAATGATTTCACTTAAAGCTTTTTATATCTGTTTTCTTTGACACACACACACACACAGAGAGAGAGAGAGAGAGAGAGAGAGAGAGAGAGAGAGAGAGAGAGAGAGAGAGAGAGAGAGAGAGAGAGAGGGAGGGAGAGGGAGGGGGGGGGGGGGGGGGGGGGGGAGGGAGGGAGGGAGGGAGGGAGGGGGATGGAGGGAGGGAGGGAGGTAGGGAGGGAGACATATATCATAACACCCTCATAACATCATATTTTATTAGTTAAGAGCATGCAAATCTTTTCGAGTGTGAAAACTAAATTTTAAGTTATAGTAAGGTGAATTGTAAGGATACTCTTGCCATGGATTCCTTCTTTTTAACTTGAATGTATCATTTGTGTTATGATTTGAACACCAAATAGCAATGTGGGGGTTGAACTAGTCACATTTACAATGTTGTTTGAATTTGCAATTTTGTTAAAACAAAGTAGATTGTGTACCTTTTCTCATTAAAACAACTGTTCTTTATTAGATGGAATACACCTGTAACCGCATCATAATGAATTTAGCTAAGCTCTTTTTAAGTGGGAAAACATAAATTTATTTTAAGTTATTTAAATTGTAAGAAAGCCCTTATTATAGATTTCTTCTTTTTGTAATTGGTATGTATAATTTGTGCCATGATTTGAGCACCAAATGGCAATGTGGAGAATGGACTTCTCACATTTACAATGTTGTTCAAACTGAGATTTGTGTAGCAAAAACAAAGGATAATAGAAAGTAGATTTTTGGACGGTTTTGTCATTAAAACCAAATGCTTTTTAATTGGATCAAATGCTTTTTTCCTCTATAAAGTACCTTAAACAATATTGTTTCTCTATTCAGATAGAGTCATCGATCAAGAATGATTTTGTTTGCCAGAAGCGAAAAT
Organism: Allium cepa; assembly: GCA_030765085.1. NCBI lineage: Eukaryota > Viridiplantae > Streptophyta > Magnoliopsida > Asparagales > Amaryllidaceae > Allium > Allium cepa. The sequence goes on from CM060940.1 coordinate 185,496,634, forward strand.
TTAGCACAACATCAGAAGAAACTCGTGAAGTCAAACGGCAAAAGATGGTGACTGAGTGGGGATGTGCCCTTTGCCATTTTAGTGCTGCTAGTGAAGATGCATTCAAAGAACATATAAAAGATCAGAATCACATTACTAATCTTTCAAAACTCGGTAATGGTAGTAGAAAAGCAACTGAGCATAACAACAACGAGAAGACTTTGACTGAAAAGGCGGGTAAAGTCCAGGAAACTAAGGAAATCAAAGCAGCTAAGAAAACTCAAGAGGCAAAGGAGAAAGGTCTAGATGGAGGAGAACAGAACTGCAACATTTGTGGTGTCAGCGTGACTAGCAAATCTGCGCTCGTCGAGCATGAAAAGGGGAAGAAACACTTGGCTAAGGTGGCAAAGTTCAATCCCAGTAATAATGGCAATGACATTTCCTTGAATGGCGAGGCCATTGTTAATATTCCAGAAAGCCAAGTAGCTCCGAAAAAATTGAAGAATGGAGAGGTTAAGGAGGCTGTAAGGACAAAAGATTTCTACTGCGCGCTTTGCAACATCAACTGTTTCAGTGAAGGAGTACTGGATTCTCATTTGAAGGGAAAAAAACATGTAGCCATGGCTCAGAAAATGTCACTTGCTCCTGCCATCAACGTGACAGAGAAATCGTCTAATGAGGTTCTTTCTCGATCTTTTCTGTTTTCTAATTTATCAAACACAAATTTCCCCAAAACTCAAGAAATTTGCAATATTAGAGTGACTGCATATAAGGCTTTCTAGTTCATTTTTGAATGTGCACCAATTAAAATGACCCTTATTTCCTATTAAGAAAAAAGGAAAAAAGAGTGAACTATTTTTTAGCTTCTCATTGTCCATTATTGTTCTTAGAGGCTATGCAGTAAATCCTACCAATTCATGCTTTTTCATAGCATAACCCTCCTTGGTTTCTTCATTGTTATCCAATTTATTTCACCGATTTGTATGATGATATTAAAACTAATTAAGATATGTTTCTGCATAATATTTCACTCTTGCTTTGGATAAAACAGCCAGAAAAAAATGTGGCTTCTGATAAGGCAAATACTAGCCATCCATCTGCACAAGCTCATGGAGTTAATCTAGCAAAAGTAGAAAATACTGATTTGAGTTGCATTCTTTGCGATATTAGAGTGACTTGCAAACTTGCACTTCAAGAGCATCAGAGAGGGAAAAAGCACTTGGCTAATGTCATGAAAAAAAGCACCACTAATCAAAAGGGAAATGGCTGCAACAAATATTCTTCCTTGAAAGGCAAAGCCATTAATACTCCAGTGATCAAAGAAGACATGAAAAGCGGAGAAATTCATGATGTTGCACATCAGAAATTTCTTGCTGCAGAGTATGTGGTATCAAATGTTTAGAAAGAGAAGTGGCTTCTCATATGAAGGTTCAATTTTGTTAACACAATATTTGAGGGTGCTGAAATAACTATAAAAGGTGATTAGCGAATTTTAATGGGTCCTTGAGATCCGTTTTGCAAATGCACTAGCCAACTTCAATGTTGTGTTAACAGAATTGTACTTTGTAGTAGCCTAATTTGCTAACAAGGATTATCTTTTTGTCATGATGTTTATACACGGTGCTGATTATATACGCGATGGGGTTTTTTTTTTTTTTTGTTATAATCATATAATTGACATTCCAACTCTTTCAGACATACATTTGGTATTTATGGATTTTACATATAGATTAATCTTTTTTGTGCCACTCTTTTTGTTAAAAGATTCTTCATGTCCTCCCATGAACCAAGATGTTGATCTTTATTTTGTGATTGGTATATTATTAGAATATTAAAATAAAGCATAATATGTGTGGGAGAAGGTTCAATGTTATCCCTCTTCATAGCACCTCGGTAACCTCCTGATTTCGACATCATACTATTATATAAATAAAAACTTGTGGTGGGTAATAAGGGTGATGCAGGGGTGCTACAAAGAGGGGTGACATTGAACCTTATTTACATTCATACATACTATGTATATGTGTCACCCGCATATATATATATATATATATATATATATATATATATATATATATATATATATATATATATAAGCAAGTTTTGATTATTTTATTCTTGAGATAAATTATGAATTTGAATCTTTGGGGATGATACAGATCGCTTTGACTTTAATCTATAAGGCTAACGGTGCGTTTGTTTGAAATGCGAAAGCAGCATTTGAAAAGGACACGGTCCGTGAAAGGAGAATGTTTGTTCTTGTGTACGAAAGGACCATTTTGAAATGGGCATCTTAATCGTTTTGTTATAAATAATTATTTTGTTATCGTACTTTTATTTTAATAATTTTTTAATTGTGTAGTGAAATAATATAATTTAATAAGACAACTTTCATTAATCATTAAAAACTGAAATAAAAATAAAATTATAAATACGACGGAATAGAATGAAATATAACCAGGCATGTGGAAAGGTAGACGGGTATGCAGATGGACGTCTAATCATAAACTACTGGTATCTATTTGGGTGTTGCAAATGTTCTATTTCCAACCGAAGCTATTTTCGGGCTTGTCATCTTCTAAATTAGAAAAAACTTCCTTAATCTTGAGTAGTGATATGACTTTAGACAAATGAATTTCTTCAAATTTCCTCACACGATCAATGACATCCTAGAAGGTTATAAACGGACAAGCGGATGGTACATTTGGATAAGGATTAAGGGAGGGAGTAGTATACGAGGAGGGAGTAGCGTATGGAAGAGGCTGTCTATTTCAAAATGATATTTTTTTTTTCAAAATTTTCTAATATACCATATCGATAATATCGTTTATTTTCTCGTCATTCTCCATTTGCCTTCTCCTACTACGAGTTTTGGAAGATAAATCTCCGATACATGCTATTGTGACGACTGCATGTTGATGTCCTTCAGGTGAAGTATAGAATTTATCAATTTTCCAAGTTTCATTGTACAATATGTAGGTGGTTTGTTCTAGTGGAGGAGAATGCACTTGATCTTCTGTGGCACCAGGTGTAAATACACTAGCTCTCCTTGTAATGGTACCTTGTAAAATTTGTTGCGGTAACTCCATATGGACAATTGAGTGTATACTTGAGAATTGTGGATTCTAACTCCTGAAAAGCACAAAAAGGTAGAAAATTTAGCATTAACTCATAAACAAAAGAAAATTGTCAAATTTACCTTCACACGACCGGCGTTACTCGCTTCTGCTAGCCGTCGCCCTCGCAGAGTTCCATCCTACGTCCATTTTGTTATACAAACTCTGCCATACTGACATTGTTTCTTTAGTCCATCGTGTTTGTAGTTAATTTGAGCGTCCGTTGCCAGTATTTCAATTGGAATTTTCGTCAAAACCTCATCCGATATAGTCGCAATTTTCTTATGGATACCTGTTTTTTTTCCACTGGCTCCATAAGCTCCGACATTGCAATGCATGAACAATATCGTAGTTTATTCAGATCAATTCTTCGGACTTCGATGGAAGTTTTTCCAAATGGTTTTGATCATTCTCTAACTCAAAATAAAAACTAGAAGAAAATTCAAAAAAATATATATAAAGTAAACGGAAATGAGATTGAGATGAGTATATCAAAAACTCTCTCAAAACACAACTGTCTTTTGCGGATTTTTTGAGTTGGGGTTGATGTTGGTGAGGAGAAAGAAGAGAGAATGATGGTAGTATATAAGGTTAAAAATATGAACGTTGGGGTTAGCCATTGGGTTAATCATTGGTGTTAGACACATTTGACGTCAACTAGTAAATTTGGTCTATTGAGATAAACAATCCAAATATGTCGGCCCTACATCAAACGCTTTCAAAGTGACACAAACATGAACAGAGCAAAAATTATGTGCGACCCCACCCTAAATCATTTGTTTGCAATTCTTCTTATGATTACTATTGTCTGATTTATTTGGCATTTAGTACTATGATTATCTTTTTTAGTCGCATATATGATTTTAAGTTGCGTACTTCTACCACTCCAAGATTGTACTATGAAAACGATGATAGGATAGTCTGGTAGTCTGTATTTAGGTGTAATCAAACTCTGCCTTTAATTTGTATGTATTGTTTTTATTCTTTGCCTCTGTAAAAATTTCCATGTGAAATTTAGGTGATTGTCGAAAAGGGTTGAAGTTTGATATGGAAGGGTATGCCTTTAATATGTGTACTATGTGGCAGATTTTATTATAATCTTATCTAATAAATTTCATGTGGTACATATGATGAAATTTATAGTGTGCATGAATGCTAAGATTACTCATTATCAGTACACACTCCCTCTATATATCGAAATGCGCCCGAATGCATAATGTTTATTTAGTGATTGTCAAATTTATCAAATTATTGGCGTTAAGATCAAGTGTGGAATTTTATTTAGATACATTTTGGTGCTAAATGTTAAGTTCAACCTTATGTTTTTCAACTTTTTTCCCCTTTTTCTTGAAAAATATAAGTGTAAAAGGTAGCCTTGTGTGGTATCCATGACATAATGCATGATGAAAAGATAACAAATTTTAGTTCTTTCTATACAAGGATATAAAGTTTAGACACATTACTCTAATTATTTTTTGAAGCAAGTTATGAGTATAATTATGTAATATATTTTAATACTTCTTAGCAATATGGAATGTATCATCGTTGCTACCAAAATGATTAATAGTTTGAATTTATTTCAAAATAACTCAATGTGCTTGGTACTTTCAAAATCTAATGTGCCATCGACAGTATGGAACAATTAGAATAGTGCTGGTATTGAGTTCGCTTCCAAACACGTCTAATACCGCTTTCTTAAGATGTTAGTTGTTCTAATCACCATAATTAGTTTATAAAGTTGAGTGTAGAGCTATGACACATCATCTTTAAGATATATTAGAGTTTGAGAATTTAATCTCTTTGATGGATTGCATTCGTACTAAAGAAATCAATCTCAATTATATTTTGAATATTGTAGCGATAATATTATCCAGTTATTAATATGCATGATTGCAAATCAGACATAATTTTTGTGAACTTTAAAAGATCAGAAGAAGAGATGTAGAGGAGAGAGAGAGTTTGAAAAATTCTAACTATTTTATGAAACGAAAACAGGCTAATGTATAGGCTCGAAGAAACTTGACCAAAGGTTTTGTCCCTTGGCTAATTGTTCGTGCCAAGGAAAATGTCTATTGGCCGAAACCGGTTTAAAAGCTATGAGCAATGTTTTGGATCCACATTATTAACTTGGAAAGATCATATGTGTTCATTTCGAAAATATATTTTTGATAGTTGTTAGAAATACCCACGTTAACTAATATAAGTTAATTCCTTTTGTTTCGAAAAAAACATAAGCTAATTTGTCTTTTTTGGAAGTTATCTTGCACTTTTGGGATGCAAGCTTATAATTTTCACAAACTTCGAATTTGTTAAATTTGACATTAGTAAAAGGTGAAGATATGTAATAAAAAGACATACTTAATAAAACTTTAAATAATTATGTAAAACAAAATTTGATTTTCAAATTTTTGGAAATCTTTCTATGTAGCTTAAGTTAGCTTTTTTTTCATCCGAAAATAGGAACCTAATGTACACATTTGTTGCATGATGAAGTTTTTAGAAAACCCATATTAGACATATAAACTTGCTGCTCAAAGTTGTAGGTCTATACTTCTCTAAATAGAGGAAATGCCGAGTAACTTTGGAAAATAATTATGTGAACATCCTTTATAAAGACATATACTTTTACTATTATGAATAAACTGTTTGTATTAAATAGATAGAAATGCAGTATAGATCATATATCTTGATTTGAACAAATGAATGTTTTTATTGCATATGAAGATAAAATTGCATTACACCGCAAAAGATCAAAGATCATATTACATTGCTCTTGTACAATAGTATATATAAGGTACAAGAGTATGTATTGGGCCTTAAGCCCAGGATCTGAAATGAATACCCCTGAATAATATCAGCCCTTATATAGAATGCACGGCTTGGATGATGCTAAACTGATGAGATGGATTACAATATTATATATGAGAGAAAACACACTTCTCTCGTTCATTCTTACCCCCACCCCCCTCAAACCTGTGAGATCTAGGGTTTGCACGAGAGAAAATGAACATAGCGGCGGCACTATTCTCAGGAAGAAATACAATGAGCGAGATGCTTTTGAAGAATGAATCGATTACTCTGGTATGAAGACAATCCTCTGAGACCTTTGGCTAGGGTTAGCGGCATCAATATTGAGCTCTTCTCTTAGTCTAGAGAAGCTTGATCTCGATAATGGTTTAGTAAGTATGTCCGCTTTTTGATGCGGCGATGGTATGTATCCAACTCTTAATTTTCCTTTTATTACTTGTTCTCTGATAAAGTAGAGATCTAGCTCGATATGTTTGGTTTTTGAATGAAGAACTGGATTAGAAGTTAAAGATATTGCACTAACATTGTCACACCAGATTGTTGCTCTGTCTGGTTTGATGTTGAGTTCATTTAAAAGGGACTCTAACCACATAACTTTCGCTGCCGCACTTGCAACACATCTAAATTCAGCCTCAGTGCTAGATCTTGATACTGTATTCTGTTTCTTAGCACTCCATGATACAGGGTTTTTGCTTAAGTAAATACAGTAGCCTGAAGTTGACTTTCGATCATCTATATCAGTTCCCCAGTCAGCATCTACATATGCATTTATGTTAAAAGTGTTGCTAGCTTTTAAAATGAGACCATGATCTATTATTCCTTTCAGATATCTGAGTATCCTTTTAACTGCTTTCCAATGAATGTTTGTAGGATTTTGCATGTACTGGCTGACTTTATTCACACAGAATGATATGTCTGGCCTTGTTATAGTCACATACTGAAGTGCACCTACTATGCTCCTGTACTGTTTGACATTCTGAATTGCTTCACCCTTATATTTCGAAAGTTGATGATTTACAATCATTGGAGTTGGTAGAGAATTTGCTTTTTCCATTTTGATTCTTGATAATATTTTTGAAATGTACTTCCTTTGATTGAGATGTATTTCATAATTTGATGCTCTCTGTACTTCAATTCCTAGAAAGTAGTTCAGGTCTCCCAGATCCTTAATTGAGAATTCTGAGTTAAGCATTTCTGTGAGTTTCTTAATTTCTGAATCACTGCTCCCTGTAATAATAAAATCATCAACATAAATTAGTACATAAGTGGTAGATAGATTGTTAACTTTAGTAAATATGGAGTTGTCAGATTTTAGAGAGTTGTAGCCAAATTTCACAAGTGTTGATTTGAGCTTGTTATACCACACTCTTGGAGCTTGTTTTAACCCATAAATAGCTTTATTGAGTTTGCACACTAGCCCTTTGTCTGATTTTTGAATAAATCCCTCTGGTTGCTCCATAAATACTTCTTCCTGTATGACACCATTAAGAAAAGCATTATTGACATCTAATTGTCTGATGCTCCAATTTCTATTCAAGACAATTGTTAGGATGACTCTGATTGAGGAGGGTTTCACAACAGGGGAAAAGGTTTCTGAAAAATCAAACCCATACTGTTGTGAATACCCTTTTGCAACTAGCCTTGCTTTGTATTAAGAAATTGAACCATCAGCATTTTTCTTTAATTTAAAGGTCCATCTGCATCCTATTATATTTTTGTTTTCTGGTTTCTTGACCAGATCCCAAGTTCCTTTGTTAATTAGAGCATTGTATTCATCCTGCATAGCTGCTCTCCATTTATCACTATGAATGGCTTCTGTGTAGGATGAAGGTTCTTCCTGAAGAATCATGTTGTTGATAATTTTTGGTTTATAAACACCACATTTTTCTCTAGTCAACATTGGATGAGTATTGATGTTATTTCTGGCAGTGTTGTCAGAACTGTTGTTTGAGCTGTTGCAGACCATGTCATGATCATGACTTGAACTGCTTGCTTCTTGGCTTTGAAGATTCTGATTATTGCTATCATCTTCATGTGCATCTTGCTCTTGACCTGACTCTCTAGCAGTCATGGTGTGTTGAGAGCTTGTATCAATGGTACTCCTTATAGGCTGTGTTGAGGGCAGAGCTTCAATCTCATCAGGTAGATCTGGAGTTATGAACTTTGTATTTCTCACCTTTTCAGTGGTCTTGATTTCAGCATTACTAAAAGGAAACACCTGCTCATTGAATTTCACATGTCTAGATATATATATTTTTCCTTTACTGTCTAAGCACCTATATCCTTTTTGTTTATTACAATATCCTAAAAATGTGCATGGAGTAGACCTAAAATCTAATTTGTGTTTGTTATAAGGTCTTAAGCAAGGAAAGCATTGACACCCAAATATTTTTAGATGCTCATAATCTGGTTTTATTCTAGTTAAAACTTCTTGTGGACACTTGAACTTAAGAATCTTTGTTGGTAGTATATTTATCAAGTATACAGCGGTGTTAAATGCCTCAAGCCAAAATTTTATTGGCATTGATGCTTGTGCAAGTAAAGTTAATCCAGTTTCTATAATATGCCTATGTTTTCTTTCAATAATTCCATTTTGTTCAGATGTGTATGGACATGTAGTTCGATGATTAATACCTTTCCTTTCAAAGAAACCTTTTAAGGGAAGAAACTCCTTACCACCATCTGACTGAAATGTACATACATTGTTTCCAGTCATGTTTTCAACTTTGTGATGAACTGCATTACAATATTACTAGTCTCTGACTTAGATTTTAGCATGTATATCCATACAAATCTTGAATAAGCATCTATAAATGATATGTAGTATTTGTAACCATAATCAGAACTAATAGGTGCTGGCCCCATAAATCACTAGCAAGTAACTCAAGTGGCCTTATATAATTTGTGTGAGAATCTGGAAATTCAAGTTTATGACTTTTTCCCAATTGGCAAGAGGTACAAAAATAAGAATCAGAGATGTTACTAGATGAAATGTTATTACTATTCATGACATGTTTTACAACTTTCACACTGGGATGTCCCAGTTTGCGGTGCCACAAATCAAATTTATCATTGTTTTTAGAATCACTAGTAACATTCAATACAAGAGTATTTTCCTCATTCACAGAGGTTTTTGAATTTGAAAAATCAAATCCGTACAGTCCATTGTTTTCTTTACCCTGCAAGATAATTTCTTGAGTTAGTATATCTTTGACTATGCATGTTTCAGGATAGAATTCAAAGTAAACTTTATTATATTTTGCAAACTGGGAAACACTCATTAAATTTTTTTTAATTGAAGGAACCCTTAACAAGTTTCTTAGAATAAGTTGTTTGGGTCCTAGTATTCTTGCATTTCCAGTGTGTATAATGTGCACAGTTTTACCATTACCAACAGAAAGACTTTGTGTACCTTTATACTCTTTGTTCCCCAAGTTTAAATTGTTGAGGTTGCTGGTTATATGATTGGTAGCTCCTGAATCCGGGTACCAACAGTCATCTGCATCATCATCATTTGTTGTTGATTCAGTGTTTAGAGCCTCTGCCTGAGTTGAATTGTTGCCTTTTGTAGAGAGACTAGATTTATGTTTGTACTGCTGCCTTGTTGTGATGGTGTATAATTCCTGTTGAATCTAAAGTAACATTTATTTTCTCCATGACCATATTTTTCGCATATTTGACATCTTATTTTGTTGCTAGAGTTGCTTCTGCCTCCTCTTCTACCCCTGTTGGATGTTCCACCTCTTTGTGAATTGTTGAACTGTCCTTTGGTGTTTGAATTTTGTTTGCTTTTGTTGAATGTATAATTGACAGAAATATCTGAACTGATTGTTTTGTTATGCTCTACCCTTCCCTCATGTGAAAGAAGAGTAGAATATACAAATTGTAATGAAGGTGTAGGCTCCATAGTAGAGATGATGGCCACAACAGCTTCATAATCACTGTCTAATCCACTGATTATGTGCAGAACATGCTCTGATTCTTATACTTTGTGCCCTGCTGAAGCTAGTTGATCACATAGGTTTTTGATTTTGAGTAGATACTCATTCATTGTCATGTCATTCTTTCTAATATTTTGTAGTTGTCTTCTGTGGTGCATGATTCTTGCAGATGACTGAGATGTGAAGTTTCTTTCAATTGATGTCCATATTTCTTAGGCAGTTTTGCAGCCTATAAGTTGTGGCAAGATTGATGCACTTATGGATTACATCATCCATGCACATACCAGACTGTCTTGCCTCTGGTGTGCTGTGAATTCTGGGTTTGGTACCAGTTTGTCCTCACTATCTTTAACAAACTTTGGTGGAGTAATTCTTGTACCAAAAACATAATCCTCTAATCCATAACCTCTGATAGATGTTTCAACTTGTAATTTCCAGAGCAAAAAATTCGACTCATCAAGCTGAATGGATATCATCTGACTCTGAGGCCTGATGATTGTCTTCATCAGATCATTCACAGGATCTGATTGTGGTTGGTTTTGTGATGCCATTGGGCTTGTTACATCATCCAGATTTGACTTGATCGTTGCTATGATCCCGAACAACAAGAAGTTGGTAAAATCTGAACCCGAGCTTTCTATGAATTGAGAATTTTAAGAAGATTTTGTGATTGAATCTTGATGATGTCTTGTGAACTTAAATGATGATTTTTATTTTTAAAGATTGTTTGTGAATAAGTTGCTTTCTGATGAGTTTTCTTGATGCACTTGATTCAACTGCGAATTTTCTTGATGTTCTTGATCAGTTTGCTCCTTTGGTTTAAAATTTTTATGCTCTTCCTGGTAGTCTGATGCAGCCAGACTTAGTTCTTGGCGAGGCACTAATTATCAGTGAGCAGCCACAACTCTCAAGTGAAGAGATCCCGGATCTTGGATGAGAGGAGTCCACGTGATGAGACTTTTCTGATGGACTTAGAATTATGATTGATGCAGTTTGGACAAATTGTTGCTCCGATACCAATATAGAAATGCAGTATAGATCAGATATCTTGATTTGAACAAATGAATGTTTTTACTGCATATGAAGATAAAATTGCATTACACTGCAAAAGATCAAAGATCATATTACACTGCTCTTGTACAATAGTATATATAAGGTACAAGAATATGTATTGGGCCTTAAGCCCAGGATCTGAAATGAATGCCCCTGAATAATATCAGCCCTTAGATAGAATGCACGGCTTGGATGATGCTGAACTGATGAGATGGATTACAATATTATATATGAGAGAAAACACACTTCTCTCGTTCATTTACTTAAATCATATTTATCGTTGATGTTTTTAATCCTAAATATATGATTCCTGTATACACACACATATTTATCTATCTTGGATTTTCTTTTGATTTAATTTTAATTTGAATATTCAAAATATTCAAATTAAAATATAAACAAATAATGAACATATATATAATATAATAATGCACATAGATAATATTGGTTTTATTTTAGCAACTTTAAACTTGTATGTATGTACATACACGCACATAAACCTAGAAATAAAACATCTGAATATAAGTATTATGTATATTTATAATAATAAATATTATTATTTTAGTATTTATATATAATAGGAAGGAACAGGTAAATAGACACAAGGAAGAAGTTGCAAAAAAATTTAGTCTCGGGGATAGCAAGTTTGCTTTTTAGTTTGAAGGACACTTTTTAGTGTAAACTGAAAATGATAGTTACAACTATCATTCTATGATTTACACTAAAAGTGTTCTTCAGCCTAAAAAACAAACTTCTTGTCCCTAATACTAAATTTTTTTGCAACTTCTTCCTTGTGCCTAAAAACCCCTATATCACTAAAAAAGAATTTTGGATTCCCTACGCCAGTTTGGCGTAGGCGCGGTGTAGGGAAAAGATTTTACCTACGCCACCCCTACGCCAAAGAAGAGGTTGGAAAACAATGCGTCACAAAAAAATCCCTACGCCTTCCCTACGCCGCATTCCATACGCCTTCCCTACGCCGCATTCCATACGCCGCATTACCTACGCCTTCCCTACGCCGCATTCACTACAACAAAAATACATTTTTACAACTGCCAAAAACAGTTGTAATAGGTCTATTACAACAGGCATCCGTCAGTCGTTATATCCAAAGTTGTAATAAAGCTGAAGATTTTTACAGTGGCCGCACAGAGTTGTGAAAAACTTTTTTACAACTTCTATTGGCGGTTGTAATAGATTTGTTTACAACTGTTTTCGACAGTTGTAAAGTGATATGCTACAACTGCTTAGGACACTTGCAATAAATATTTTACAACTGCTGCAAATAGTTGTAAAATTAGTCATTTATGTAAACTAACTTAATCATCTCAATATTTCAATGGAACTTTTGAGTTCCATCTCTAGATTTTGAGAGAAATCAGTAGAACCAGTTTCCAACAAAAAATTTCATTTAAATTGAACCAACATCAAGAAAACATCATTCTTTTTGTTTGTAAGTGATTCTAGCACAAATCCATATGTGTAGCAAAGGGGTTCGCACTTGATTTACATATAGTGTTTAACTACAAATAATAAACAATGAAGGCCTTTTGGGATTTCTGTTCCTATGTTCTTCTTTGACTGGTTCTTCATTTTGGGTCCAATTAAAATTGGCTTCTTATTCTTCAATTCTGATCTAAAAAAATTAACTCCCTCATAAAAAATTATCCCGTCTTCTCCTCATAATAAAAATTTTCGCAACCCAATATTTCGCCATAACTGAGAAAGGAAAAAGTCGACGATGCTTTCAGAGTTTGTTGCCTTGAATCTGAAACTGTTGTGTTGTGCTGATTCGAAGTAGTGGTTCCATAGACTTAATGGATGTGTGGTGTTTTTGTTGCCAGGATTTGCACTGCCGATCTTTGGGTCTTGCGTCGATCAAAGAGATGCCGATCTCATCAGAAGCTTGATGCTGCATCCCTGCTGTCAGTTAGATGCATGCATCGAAATCTGGGTCTATTTGCTTAAGATAATGTGAATTTCTTCGCTTTATCGGGATTAGGAAATGATAAAAAGGATCTCGCATCCAGATGCTTTTTGATGAATCAGTGGAAACTTGGTAAAGCTTGCAATTCTTTGGATGCCTGTGGAAGTGTTCCGAGGTTAGAATACCAAAACCTGATGTTGACTTTGATGAGTTTAACATAAGATAAATTATTATGAAATGGGAAATTCATGTAGGAAGACTATAGTGAAGCGCTAGGATAGGAGGAGATATACTAAATGGGTGTGGAGGTCAGATGGCAAAGACGAAAATGAGGGAAGAGGAATATAAGACAATGAAATGAGGGGAATTTGAATTGGAGCCAAAATTTTGAGGAGTGGAGCCAAAAATTTTGAGCCGTGGAGCCAAAATTTTGAGCCGTGGAGCCAAAATTTCGAAGATTGGAGCCAAAACCTTTGTTAGTTAAACCAGGAAAAAAAATCTACATATGTCAATTAAAATTGTCATAAAAGAAAATATTTAGATGCATATGAAAATATTAACTTTTATTACAAATTTTTATTTTTGAATTTTAACAAAGTTCATTATTAATTATAAAATTTTATTAACAAACATTATTATAGATTTTAGATATTAAATATTATTATCAATTATAATTGTTAAATATCAAATAATAAATAATAAATATTATTTCTTAATTATCAAATATAAAGTACGGATTTATTATTAGTCTTAATTATTAATTATTGAATAATAATTATTAATTAACTATTAATTGTCTGGCGTAGGTAAAGCGTAGAGAAATTTCAACCTCTTTCATCCACAGTCGTAGGAAAAGCGTAGGGAGAACAATAAGGTGTATGGAATGGGTAGGCAATTCCCTACACATTCCCTATGCCATAGTCAGTTGTTGGAGAACCTGGTGCGCGTATGAAATGTGTAGGGAATTCTCTACGCCATCCCTACCCCTTCCCTGCGTTTCCACGTTTTCCCTACGCCGTGCCTACGCGGTGTAGGGATGGCCTAGGGAATTCTAGGTTGGAAAATAGCCCTCTTTTTGGTAGTGTATCCTTTTGAATCTTTTGCAACTACGCAAATGCCCCAATAAAATTTTATATGAAGGTTTGGATATATTCATAAATTCACATGCTCGCGTTTACATATCTTCTACCTATCTTCTCATGCTCAAACCACTTCGTTCATTCCCAGTTGAAAATTCTCATAAACTTCCATAAGTTTTTACTGCCATTGCTTCAAGTTCCATTTTTTTCTAATCTTTGTTCCAAGGTATCAGCTTTTATAATCTTTTCTTGATTAATGAGGTGGAAGGAGATCCATACTTTGTTTGAAGAAACACCAATTCAGGTAATTGTTTTGTTATTTTCATCTACTATTTGGGTTAAATAGCTTAACGCTTGAGATGCTGATGTAGATTGATGTATACATCAATATCCAAATGTGTTGGGTTCAAATTAGATCTTTTAGTATGTGCTCTATAAACAATTGTAAGATATATTTTTAAATATAATCAAACTATGATTGAAATTTGTTCCTATCTATCGTACCTATTTTGTTAAAAGTTAATCAACGATCTTTTGCCAAAAGATACATCATATATGGAACCACGATCTTCTTTTCAAAGTGTTTGCGAGTGGGAACTGACAACACATAAGTAGCAGTGTAAATGAGATAACATCCAGGAAGGTAGAGCAAGGGTTAATCTTGAATATTGTATTTCATTGATTATGATATAGATTACAAAATGGCACTTTATGAGTGCAGCCTTAAGTACTGTCAATGTACCTTTCTGTTCGTATTTTTTTCTTAAATGAAATTTCAGTGAATCATTTATACGCTTAATTTTCTGAGGTGAGATAAAGCTTTGGCATTATGTAAAAAGTGCTATAACACAACTTTCTTCTATTCACGAGTAGATCAATACATAAATACTCATATTATTGATTTTGAAAATTTTAAGGTAGTAAATTTGAAAGAATAAATAGTTAGCTTAAACATGAATTGATAACATTTACACCAATGTTTCACTTACTGTTGTTGAATATTTTGGAGAAAGAGGGAGAGAATATAAGAAAGATGAGTTTTTATTTTATTTTGTTGTAGAAAACTTTTCTTTATTGATGATTTATTTCTTGCTTTATTGATTGCTTGATTAATTACTTAATTGATTACAAAATGAGGGGAGAGCTACTCTATTTATATGACTCAATAGAACATTCTAGAAACAGAATATTCTAGAAACATGACTCATTTGACAACTCTAGAACTTTCTCTTTAGACAACTCTAGAAACATAACTTTTATATAATTCTTATTTCTAGCAACTAATATAAAATTCTAGAGCTCTCTCCAAATTCTATTAAATACAAGAAGATTCTAGAAACTTTTATAATAAGAAACTTCTAGAAATTAACAAATCAAGTTTACTATTTCAACACTCCCTTTTAAACTTGATTTGTGACTCTAAGCAGTACTTGTAATCTTTGTATTTCACGTGCTTCGGCAGGAATAAAGATATCATCCAAACTTTCTTCATTGCATCGACCTTCTTGCCAAACGTTGAGATCTTCAATGCAAGTTCACATATTCTTGCTTTATCTCTTTCATATCGTCTTTCTTTATTACAGTAGGATTTTCCATAAACTAAGCGTTCCAGCATCCGCCTTGTTTCAGTACCATAGATTTTGCATGAGTCATATATTCTACCTTTGCATTCTTTCATAACTTCACACTTACGGTTTTCGATTAATTCATTTTCCATGCATGCTTTCCAAATTTAATTTTCGTCCGTCATTTTTGGAAACATTTCTTGAAAATTTGGTTTGTTCAAAATTATATAAGCTTTGCTCACTTTCTTATTTTCATGATGAAATTCATCGCTTTCCACTTTGGCTTCATTCTCCTTTTCCATATCTTTAGAATCTTGCTCGTATATTAAATTTCCTCTTTGCTTTTGAATTTTATCTTCTTGATTCGGGCCTTCTTCATTGTCATCTCCTTTACTTTCATACTTTTCATCATCGGTGTCATCTTTGCTTTCTTTATTTTCTTCATCTTCTTCTTTTTCGTCATTTACACGTTTTCCTTCTTCTTCCAATTTATCATTCTCTAACTTCTCAAATTCCAATAATTTTTCAACATCTTTCTCATTGTCACTATTCTTTGTTTTCTCTTTTTCATGAATCAGATTGTTTTCTTTTGTTATTTTTGCATCATTCTTTCCATATACTTCTTTCAATAAATTCAACGATTCTTTTGTGGAATCTTCTCCGAGTATATGATCATAAGCTACTTCATCAACGTTCTCACTGATCACAACATGAGAACAATGGTCATTCCATCGTAATTTGGTAAATGCTTTCTTGTCAATTTGCGACACGTTCTCCAAATCATTCGACCATTCATAATCATTCTCGACAATCTTTGATAATCCTTTGCAGATTAACTCTTCTTTCTTTTCCTCATAAGTCAGCAGCAAAGTACCATCTTTTTGACTTATTTCTTCAACGTAATTGGTCTTCTCTTCAATTTTATTATGCTTTGAAGCTCTACATTCAGAAGCATAATGTCCAAATTTCTCACAATTGTAGCATTTAACACGTGACTTGTCATGCCTTGAATTTCCTCTTCCACGACCTCTTGTTGAGCTTTCTCCTCTTTTGTTGTTGCTATTATTGTTTTCATAGTTGGGCCTCCAACCTCGTCCATGTCCATATGCACGACCTCTTCCTCTTTCTTGGCCACCACCCCATCTTTGCTGGCTTCGATTACTTTCTTCCTTTTTTGAATCAATCCTTGTCTTAAGGACTTGCTCCACAGTCTCTTCCTTTTATTTTCTTCATAAGCTTGCAGTGAGCCTCGAAGTTTCTCTATTGACATGGTCTCCAAGTTTTTTGTTTCTTCAATGATGGCGACAAAATGTTCGAACTTTGGATCTAATGATCTAAGAATCTTCTCCATAATTCTTACATCATCTAACTTCTCACCATTTCTTTTAAGATTATTACTAACCACTAGAACTCGTGAGAAGTAATCAGAAACAAGTTCACCTTCTTTCATATGTAAAGTTTCAAACTCTCCTCTTAAACTTTGAAGACGTACCTTTTTGACTTGATCAGCTCCCTTGTAAGACGTTCGAAGCTTCTCCCACGCTTCTTTGGCCGACTTTGATTCAGAAATTTTTTCAAATGTGTCATCATCCAATGCTTGATAAATTAGACAAAGAGCCTTCTTGTCCCTTGTCCTTGATTTTCTCAAACCGTCTCTTTGAATTTGAGATAAACCATCTTCATTCTCCTGTTCGGTATAGCCATTTTCAGCTATCTCCCACACGTCGTGTGCTCCAAGGAGAGCCATTGTCCTTAAACTCCAATTATCATAATTGTTCTTGGTAAGCATTAGAACTTGTAGGGGAACGCCATTATTCGCCATCTCTATCTTCTAAAAGATCCTCGCTCCGATACCACTTTGTTGAATATTTTGGAGAAAGAGGGAGAGAATATAAGAAAGATGAGTTTTTATTTTATTTTGTTGTAGAAAACTTTTCTTTATTGATGATTTATTTATTGCTTTATTGATTGCTTGATTAATTACTTAATTGATTACAAAATGAGGGGAGAGCTCCTCTATTTATATGACTCAATAGAACATTCTGGAAATAGAATATTCTAAAAACATGACTCATTTGACAACTCTAGAACTTTCTCTTTAGACAACTCTAGAAACATAACTTTAATATAATTTTTATTTCTAGCAACTAATATAAAATTCTAGAGCTCTCTCCAAATTATATTAAATACAAGAAGATTCTAGAAACTTCTATAATAAGAAACTTCTAGAAATTAACAAATCAAGTTTACTATTTCAACAACTGTAACCATTTTTCTGATGAGTTATTTTTGATTCAAAAAAATTATTTCTCATTGAAAATTTCAATAAATTGTCAATGTTCGACCCAAGTGAAGATAAACATGATTCTAAAGCCTGTCTCCTTAAAATCTCTTGGGTGACAATCTGTAAGTTGTCAACAAGGTTTGATGCATCTGAACTGCTGGGGCTATGCTTCGATATTGTTGAAGTTGAACAAACATGAAATGACTGATGAGTTGAACCATCTATATTATCATCTGTCGATACCAAAGTAAAAGATTCGATCTTTGACTTCACTTTGTCGATATAAGTTTGTGTGTCATCATCATTACTTTCATGGAGGTTATTCGTATCAGTTTTAATAACTGCTGTAAAAATAGCAAGAATTTGGTCTTCTTTTAACAAGTGAGTTCCAAGTAAACGTTCTAAAACTAAATATCTTGCATTAGAAAGAGTTGCTAATGTAATGTGAATAAGACCCTATGAATTTAGGTAAGACTTAATATTTGTATTATTACTCAAATAAACTTTAAATGCTACTCTCAATAAAATACTACTTGAGGAAACAATGGATTGGAGCTCATACTTAGCAAAGCCTCATCAAGTTCATTTATAGAGTCTTCTAAATAGTCAGTTTCATGTAAACAATTAAGAAATTACAATGTTATTGATATATGTGCAACAAAGGAGACATTATAATGTATGGCTAGAATGAAACTGGCGATAACAGCAAATGAAATCAAACTATAGGAAAGTTATCACAGCATTGTAAAGTAGTTTCAACGATATAAAGCGTGCTTATCATTGAATATGAGTTTCATGTTCATATTGTATTTGCAAAATCAATATTCAACTTATCGTGAAAGTAATTAGATAAATATATCAGTGCACTAAGAACTGTACAATGTGGATTTACATGTTTTATTATTAGTACAATAAAGTATTTTACATTTCTCTAAAAATAATACAAACTTATATTTTCTCCTATTTTTATTATTCAGGAGATTAGATACCGTCATACTTCACACCCGTGCAACATACGGGCTTACAAATATATAAATGTATAATTATCATGTGCATGTGTGTGTGTATGTGTGTGTTTATTTAATAATAATTTGGAAATTAAAATGTAAGGTTTTAATTTGTTTTAAAATTATAACATAATAAAACTGCAAATGGACAACTCTCTCATTTTACATATACTTCAAAATTTATAAATGCATCTTCAAACTTTGGAAAGTTATAGTCAGGAAGTGCAATCCACTAATACGGTTCTTCAATTCTGAACTTAGAAATGTTTCTTTCTTTCTTTCTTTTTTTTTGCAGCATTTAGAACCATAGAGATGACTTTCATATCAAAACAATGCCAAAGGGTGCCTTCGCTTTAACAGCTATTAAAAAGGAGAGAAGAACCCAAATTTGCTTTAGAATTGCTGATTATACTTACAGTTAGTGTTGATAAAGGTGTAGGTTGGATGCTTTGTTGGTTGTTTTGTGTTATAATATGCTTGATTATGTATATGCGCATTTATCCTTAGTGATTGTAGAATGTTTCTATAATTTATGTATTTATTAGTGTGGAACCCGTGCGTTGCACACGGTAATATTATTAAAAAATAGTATTTATATTTTAACTATTGCTAAAAAATATTTTATTATGGAATATATATAATAAATTTATTGTGACATATTAATCATAAATTAAAATGACACGCCACGCTTGAGTATAAGGTTGAGAGTTCAATCCTTGCTAACTACATATCCTAATAAAAATTTATGTCCCAACTCAAAAAAGTTATAAATTAAAATTTTTAATACCGTATATGTAAATAATTTATGTTATGTGACATACATTTATATATATATATATATATATATATATATATATATATATATAAGTGAACAAATAACTTTACCATTTTTGTTAATATGTTGTCCATATATTGAATGTCATTTTTTCAAAGGATTTATAAATGGATTAATGAACATTAAATAATTAAATTTATTTAAATAAACTGAATTAACAATCAAGGTACTAATTAAAGATAAGGAGTTGAATTCAAAAAAGTTGGAGAAAATCTAGAATTTTTTTACACATATATTTGTAATTGAGAAGAGCATATTATGTTTAGCTTATCCATGTGAACTTTTATCCATTATTTAGTTTTCATTTCAATTTTATCTTTAAAGTTAATCATATATTTCATGTTATTGTAGGAGGGTCATACCTACAACTTTGATAATTGCAAAATAATGTTATGTAGCATTTAGCTGAGTTGTGAGTTCGATATAGTTTAATAACATTTTGAAAGTGGGAATGCTTATATAATCTAATTTTTATTGGTGTAATATATGTGTTCGCATTGTAATGTTGTATATTTTAAATTTATCTTTTAAGGGTTGTTAAAAATAAAATAATGTTATGTAATGTACGATAAGTTTTTTGAGATAAATGAATTAGAAATTAAAAGAATTATTATTCATGTGTAATTTTATGTTATATGATTTAAATATCTTTATAACTGAATTAAAAAACAATTTTATAATTTTTCTCATATATACGAATATTGTATATATATTTAAATTCCCGTATTTTTAAGATCTATAATTAGATGGATTAATAAATATATATTATTTAATCATATTTATTTAAATGGTTTAAATTTAAGATTACACAATTAGTTAAATATATGGACTCGAATGTAAAATATTAGTAGATAATTGAGACCAATCCCTAAGTAAGTGTAAAAAATATAAAATTTAGGTATTTGAGGTTAATAGAATTTTTACAGTGTAATGCATGATAAATTCATTCAGTAAACAAATTATAAAATAATTTTTTTGATGTCATTAATGCATACATATGTTATTCATATATATATTTGCATCCAAATGATTTTTTTTTACCAATTTGTTGATGCATCTGTAGTATAGTGTTGAAACTTGCATCTTTTAGGATTTATTAATAAATATTACTTGACTAAAATTATCAATTAGTTTAAAGTTTGGATTATGTAATTAATTTAAATGTGCGGACGTTAATGTAAAATTTTCGGAGAGAACCATTAAAGGTTTGTAAATAATTGTATATTTTTTAAATGTAGGTATTCGAATGTAAAATAATGTGAGAAGTATAGTAGAATAATTGTAATGTAGTAACTATAAGATTTTAAAAATAAAATATCTGGATTTGGAGAGAATTAGAGAGGATAGAGATAACTTATAGAATTAATGAGAGAGCTTCAAATTCTTCTGCTTTGCTATTATTTAATAGATTGATTAACTTACATAAATATTTTGATGATATTAATGGTTTTTGAAGTGTAATGCTATTTAAGGGAAGGATTAATGTATATTTCTATTACATATTTCTATTGCAATTCATTAAGAGTCTGGAGCATTTTGACATTACTGAAACTAGACCACCAAATATTTTTACCAAGCTAAGGATGTGAAATACTTGAGTAGAAGGCCACTTTGGATATTCTTTAAGAGCATCTCTGACAATTTAGAATGTGGATATACGATTTTCCACACTACGAAATGTTGGAGAGCAATATTCTCCAATGTAGATCAGGTCAGGCACCTGTTGAACAGGCGCCCGAATTCCATGGAAAGAATTGAGGCACCTGTTCAACACGTGCATGGGAACCAGGCGTCTGTTCAACAAGCGCCTAAATTTGAGGCGCTTGTTGAACAGACGCCTGGTTCCCAAGCGTCTGTTGAACATACGCCCAAATAAATCTCATATTCCGAAACTTTTCCCCATGATTTCTACACTATCGGATTTTCTACACTCTGTTGGAGTTGAATTTGGGTGCGAATATGTGATTATCTAAGATCTTGCTTGCTGTTGGAGATGCTCTAAATCCAAAGAATATCTTTTTTACAAAATGAAGCCCTCCTATGATGCCCCACCTCTATACCCACGCTAGCCAAGAACACTACGGTGTAATGTTGTCAACTAGCATGGAGAATAAGGCTGTTGAGGAGCGACCATCCGTGTAATTTCTTTGCGCGAGCACCGATATGTCAGATAGTATAACATGCATTTTATTTCAAGAGGAAATCCGACATACCGATACAAACTCAAAGCTACTACACAGTGGCTATAATAATCTTCGAAAACAAAAATAGAAATAAACATAACACAAATCAGTCACAGATAATTCATATCACTAAGGCGGAAGAAGATATGAATATGTATATAACACATAAAAGTGTTCATCAGAGTAGTAGTCAAGAAGATCCACAATAATACAAAAGAATAGCAACACGTTCTATACAAAAGAATACAACTACGAGTCTATATCTCAAGTGTATACAACAAAATAAACTACTAATCTAAGTAGTTAGTCAAAAGTCAGAGTAATCAGTCCCAAGTGAGAAGTCAAGTAGAAGCACCTGTAACGTCTCGGTCTGACCCGAGTATTATTTAATAAGAAAATAATAAACGGATCAGTCTAGCTATAAATATCAGATAACACGATATAGAATAAGAAGTACGACTAAACACATAATAATCATCATGCCAAGCTGTGATATATATATATATATATATATATATATATATATATATAAGTAATTGAAAATCAACAAGAGATTAATCAATATCACAAAAATCTTCACAAAGGTCCAAAAAGTGTATCATACCCAAAACTTGTATTCACAACAAGTCAATGACACACGAATTCACCAAGGCACAAAAATTGATAAATCATATCAATGAAAATCACTAAAATTGGTGAAGCATAAATTCTAGAATTCAACACACGAAATCCAGAAATCATAAAAAGGGGGGAGGCCTATCACACGAACGGGAGCATGAAAACTCACCTACATATGTATCACACGAACGAGACGCTATCTCATGGTAGCTAGCCATTAATTTTTGACACACGAATGGCCCGAAGACCATGGGGCGCTACCCCACATGTGTGAGTCGAAATCACACAGAAACGGGGTCTAGTCTAAATCGCAGACAAAGAGACATCGCACAATTGCTAGTCTAAATCACAAAAATGATCGTCATGATCATTAAGAAGTGTCAATTACAGTAAGCTAGTAAATATATGAGCTTAGCTTCATGTCCCATAACCACTAGCTTAACTTAAATATTTACGAACAAATTGTAGATTTCCACTAGAAAATTGTCACAAGAGATTCAATAGAAAAAGTCCAAGAATTAACCGACGAAGTAAACGCAAGCGTTTCATACCACTTGTTTTACTAAGCCGTTTAATTAGATTTCTCATACGAGTGAGGTAAAGGTTTGTTTATACTAATAGATTGGAAATCGGTTTGAGAAAATGAGCTTTGTAATAAAATAGTGTTGAAATCATTTGAAGAAAGAGTTTTGATATTTACTACTAGTATAGAAAACCTTTATATTTTTAAAGTGAAAAATTACAAAGAAGATTGTAAGAACAACCAATCACTAAAATTCACATTCGAAGACGTGAATGAATCCAAAGAAATCGATACCGAATCCATTAAAATGGATATTCCCAAAATCACGAAGAAAATGTCATCAAAGTCGATAATAAGTGATAATAACAAAAGGGAATCAACACGAATCGATTAAAGTTGGAAATTCAAGCTAAATAGGCAAATAGGCAAAAATTGGCATATTCAGACGTCTGAAAGGTATGATTCAGACGTCTGAATCTGGAAAATAAATACTTTCCAGGACATAATTCAGACGTCTGAATCCTTGAATTCAGACGTCTGAAATAGGCACTTTTTAGCCTATTTCCTCTCTGGTTCCAAATGAACCAATTCAGACGTCTGAATCCTTATATTCAGACGTCTGAATCTGGGAATAGAAATCTTCCCAGAACAATATTCAGACGTCTGAATATTACGTTTCAGACGTCTGAATGAAGGGTTCAGGGTATTTCCTGAACCTAGGCCAAAAATGGCCAAACGGATACCGGAAGCGATCGATCGAGCGACGATGACTAAGGAATTACGTCGAACGACAACCCAGCCTATACGGCTCTTCGATACGCCTCAAATATCAATGTCCAAACATCCATAATAGGATTTTCATAAATTAGACCAAAACACCAAAAATTGGAATATACACAAAATCAATCCAAACCAAAATCAATTGCACAAGAATAAGTGTTAGGAATTCATACCTAACAATCGAAGATAATTATAGACTAAGATGTGAGATAAAAATCTCACCTTTGAACCCAAACGATTGAAGAAGAAGCTATAGAGCAATGGTAAGAACAATCACTCTTCAATTCCAACCCAACAAGCTTGAATCTAAGCTTACAGGAGAAACATTTCCTAAATTAGGTTTAGGAAATTTCTGAAATTGAATGGAGAAAGAGTTGGAGAAGATGAAGGAGGTGCTTACCAATGGGTTCTCTTGAATTTGGAGCTAGAAGTTGGATTTGCTAAGGAAGACTAGGGTTTTGGAGTTTTAATTTCCCATCTCTCCCACCATTGATGCCTTAGAACTGAAAAGAGGAGGAAGTGAGAGTGAATGGGGGAAAAGTGGTTCAGATTTGAGTATAAGTTAAACATAGGGCTGAACCCAAACCCAAACCCAAAGTGAAAAAGTAGCAAAACTTGACTAACTCCAAACATATCAAAGTTTACACTTAAAAAGGTCGCAAACGCGTTTTGAACTCAATGGGAGTGGTCCCGAGTCCTAATTCGACCGTATGCAAAAAGTAGCTTTTTGGATTAACTTCCGAGTATTGATAAAATATTTAAATAAAATATTTAAATATAAAATCGACAAATATGTGGGTTGTTACAGATTCTCCTCCTTAAAGAAATTGCGTCCCCGCAATCCTTAAGAAGAAGATATATAGTAACAACCATAAAAACATATTCAACACAAAAGAAGTTTGAAACAAGAAGTTCACCTCAAAGAGCATGAGAAAGTAAGTCCGGATGTGTTCGCTCGATGAACTCTCTAGATTCCCAAGAACAATCCTTAGGATTTGAAGACCATTGGACTTTAACAAGGGGAACATCTTTATTTCGAAGGCGCTTGACCTCCGAAGCAATAATACGAATAGGATGTTGCTCATAAGTTAAATTAGGTGAAACTTCAATTTCTTCCGCAACACCGGGCTCAAGAATAGAATAGGAATCTCAAAGACATTTCCGTAATTGAGAAACGTGAAACACGTCATGCATAGCAGAAAACTGAGCCGGTAATAAAAGGCGATAAGCCACGAAACCAATACATTCGGTGATAGGAAATGGCCCAATGTATCGAGGCGCTAACTTTCCCGATCGACTGAAACGTACAACACCTTTCATAGGTGAAACACGAATGAACACAAGATCTCCCACAAAAAATTCTAACTTTCTTCTTCGGTTATCGGCATAGGATTTTTGTCTACTCTGGGCTTCTTTCATCCTATGTCGAATAAGTTCAATCTTTTCTGTGGAATCACGAATAAAGTCTGGACCTAAAACCAGCTTCTCACCGGCCTCAAGCCAACAAGAAGGAGATCGGCATGGCCTTCCATAGAGTGCCTCGAAAGGTGCCATACCAATACTAGATTGGAAGCTATTATTATAGGAAAATTCAACAAGTGAAATATGATCTTCCCAACTTTCACCAAAATCAAGAACACATGCACGAAGAAGATCTTCAAGAGTTCGATTCACATGCTCGGTTTGTCCATCGGACTGAGGATGATAAGCGATGCTAAAATTAAGCTTCGTTCCTAAAGCTTTTTGAAGACTCTTCCAAAATCCACTAGTAAACAGTGGATCACGATCACTAACTATAGAAGTAGGAACTCCATGTAATTTAACAATCTCTTTAACAAAGAGTTTGGCCAAAAGAGGAACGGTTCGGTTAGACCGAACGGGAATAAAATGGGCAGATTTAGTAAGTCTATCAACGATCACCCATAAGCTATCATGACCCAAACGAGAACGGGGAAGGCCATCTATAAAATCCATGGAAATTTGGTCCCACTTCCAAATTGGAATTTCTAAAGGTTGCAATCGCCCACCGGGCTTTTGATGTTCGACCTTAACGAGTTGGCAAGTCATGCAACGCTTAACGAAGTTAGCGATGTCAAGTTTCATTCCCTCCCAATAATAAAGTCGCTTCATATCCGCGTACATTTTACTACTACCGGGATGAATGGTAAATTTAGAATGATGGGAATCTTCTAAAATATCTTTACGAAGATCACTAATATTTGGCACGATAAGTGATGTGCACGTAAATGTGTATATTTTTATCATCATATTTATTCTTTTTAAATTACATAAATGATCATATTGGGTATTTTAACTTGTTTGAACCAAAATTCATATCATTTGAAATTGTCACATATTCATCTTCATCCAAGGGCAAAATGGTCATTTTTGTGCGTATATTAATTTGAGAAAAATTAATTGAAAATTTGTATATATTTTTGTAGGAATTTGATCTCAAATAGAAGTGGTTTCATGAAGATATGCATGCACAAAATTAATACAAAGGAATGAAGATGGAAATAATTCAAAGTGAAGATCATGGAGGACCCCACCTACCCACCTACCTTAATGTACAAATTAAAGGCTAATGCACATGCTTTTGGACTTAATGGCTTCATGTACATTTAATGGGGGATTAAGACATGTTAATGATTACTTGGCCTCCACACTTACTAAGGGGCATTTTGGTCATTCCCAAAAAAGTGAATTAGGGTTTTAAAACTTGTATATATACCCCTTATGTTTCATGTAGCCATCTCTTCTCTTAGTCTCTCTTCATTAGTTTAGGATCAAAATAAAAGACAAGTTCTCTTTTTTCTTTCATGGCTACTTGGCCATTTCTCTTTATGTAGTTTTTTTTATGTAACTTCAATACATGTTCTTTTTATTTTCATGCTTATTTACTTTCATGTTGTAGTGTAGATTTATTTTTCATGCAAGTAGTATAGTTTTTCTCTTTGCTCTCTTTTTCCTCTTCTTTTTATTCATTGTTGCTTGCTACATTTGTTCATATGATGACAAATATGAGAGGCTAAACTCCTTCAATTTAGGGGTAATGAAGCTCTCTAATCATGTAGCTTCAACTTAATTTGATGTTTATGCTCTCTTTTTATGCTTAATGAGAATGATTGAAGTGGTTTAATGATGTTGTTTAGCTTTGAATTTGATAGTCTATGTTGTTTATAACAAATAGGCTATGCTTAAACAAACAAAACACAAATTGCCTCTTCATCTACATATGATTATGGCAAAGAAGTGATTGTTGAAATTGAAATTTGATGGCTTATATTTCTAATTAATGGTTAATAGGCCATGCTTAAAATAGATTTTGCTTTCAACTTTGTTGTCATATTTCATGAGATTTAAAAGTGTATTAGTGGTTGTGTTATAGTTTGATGGTTTATATTGAGCTAATTAATAGCACAAATATACCATACTTATGATAAGCACATCAACTAATTCACTAATGACAAGAAAAGAGAGATCATAACTTCTTTTTGTTGATTTATATGATCTAGAGAGTGGAAATTGCCTCTAATTGTCTTAATACTCTCATATTTTTTATCTATTTTCTTTTGTCATTTTTCTTTCTTTTTTTTTAGTTAATCACTCTTCCAACTTTGGTTAATTTGATTGAGTAGATTTTTAAAATCATCAATTCCCTGCGGATCGACCCGTATTCGCCGCGTGCTACATTCGTACACCGTGCGCTTGCGGTTATTTTTATCTCTAAATTCGTTCGACGGTTTTCTAAACCGATAGAATTTCCGTCGACGAACAAGTTTTTGGCGCCGTTGCCGGGGAATTGCTTCGATTTTGATTTTCAATTCTTCGGATTATTTTCGTTAGATTATATCGTTTATTTGTTTTGTGTGTTAGTGTGCATTTTTAAAAAAAAAATGAAGATGAATAAGTCTACTAAATCTCCGAATGCCGCCATAGGAATCGATATCAAAGTCTTTCAAACCTTCAATATCAATTTTATCCTTAATATTTTGGCCAAGAAGAGCCAATTCGGGATCTAGCCTTTGAGCTTCAAGAATGCGGTCTAAAAGAGAAGGATGAGCCTCAAGGCTACATAAAACAAGAGATGAACACAAATCGGAAACACGGTCTCGAATTTCGCAAGTGGATAAAATCTCGAGATCGTTCCATTCGGATATCATCATGGAAACAACAGCTTGTTGTTTACGGCTAAGAGCATCGGCAACACGATTACCCTTACCGGGAGTATAAAGAATATCAAGATCATATAGTGCAAGAAATTCGAGCCAACGCTGTTGATGCAAATTAAGCTCCTTTTGAGAGAATAAATACTTCAAGGATTTATGATCGGTACAAAGAACAAATTTCTCTCCTAAAAGATAATGACGCCAAATCCGAAGAGCAAAAACAATAGCCGCGAGCTCTAAATCATGAGTGGCATATCTAGTCTCAGCAGGCTTTAATTTCCTAGAAGCATAAGCAATAACACGTTCTTTTTGCACAAGAACGGCACCCAGACCAACGTGACTAGCATCGGTATAAACAACGAAATCTTGATTCCCCTCGGGAATAACAAGTATATGAGCATCAGAAAGAAGTTCCTTTAGTTTCTGAAAAGAAGATTCACATTTGTCCGACCAAATGTATTTAACACTTTTCTTCGTTAAGCTAGTGAGAGGCACGACAATCTTAGAAAAATCTTTGATAAAACGACGGTAATAACCCGCCAATCCAAGGAAACTACGAATCTCCGTCACACTCTTCGGTCTCTTCCAATCTTGAATCGCTTCAATCTTTGAAGGATCCACGGAAATTCCGGATTCGGAAATAATATGACCGAGAAACTTCACACGAGATTGCCAAAAATGGCATTTAGAAAATTTTGCTTTCAGTTGATTACTCCTAAGAGTTTCCAACACAATCCGAAGACGCTTCTCATGTTCCTCTTCGGTTTTTGAATACATAAGAATATCATCAATAAAGATGAGAACAAACCGGTCGTGGAAATCCTTGAAAACTCTATTCATAAGGTCAACGAAATAAGCCAGGGCATTTGTTAACCCAAATGGCATAACGAGCCATTCATAAGATCCATAACGAGTACGGAACGATGTCAAAGGAATGCTATCCTCTGTAATACGAAGCTGATGAAATCCAGTAGCTAAGTCTAATTGTGAAAAGACTTTAGCACCACTAAGCTGATCGAATAGATCATCAATCCGAGGTAAAGGATATTTATTTTTGATAGTAAGATCATTAATCTTGCAGTAGTCAACGCAAAGCCTAAGTGTACCATCGGATTTCTTCACAAAAATAGCCGAAGGTCTCCAAGGCGAGGAACTAGAGCGAATAAATTGCTTCGTCTCCAATTCGGATAATTGTTTACGCATCTCTTCATTTTCTTTATTGGACATACGATAAGGAGGACGAGTAATAGGTTGAGCTCCAGGGATAAGATTAATTCTGAACTCAATTGCTCGCTTAGGTGGTAATCCTAAAACGGGCTCAAATATGTCGAAAAATTCACGAACAACGTGAATAAGAGAAATAATATCTTCCTCATCATCATTATCGTCATCATGAGGATTTAAAGAGTATAACGATGCAACCAAACTGGAATCCGAATCTTTAAGATTAATAGAAATCTGCTTTACAGATTGAGGATGTCGAAGATGAATAGTCCGCTCAGGACATAGGATATGAGCTTCATAACGGTTAAGCCAATCCATTCCCAAAATCATTCCAAAGCCTAAATAACGCATGACATGCAAATCAGCTAGGAAAGGAAAATCACACAAAATAATCTCTACATCTTTACAAAGCAAACTAAGAGTTGCGGATCCACCAACCGGATTCGCAATTCTCAAAGAAGTCATTAAAGCAACAACACTTAAAGAAAAAGTATCAACAAGCTCTTTTGATATAAAAGAATGTGATGCACCCGTATCAAAAAGAACTCTAATAGGTTGATCATGAAATAAAATAATACCATCAAGAATGGAATGAGAAATACCTTGGCCACGAGATGTGTTGCCAGGGGCTTGAGCAACATTAAGCTTTCCCTCCTTCCTATTTTGAAGTTTGGGACAAGAAGATAAATAATGATCCGGGCTTTTGCAATAGCGACAAGTACGAGGCTTTGAACACTTGTTCGCAAAATGGTCTCTGGAACCACAGTTAAAGCATTTCCCTTCAGTAGGGGAAAAGGTCTTTGCAGCAGGAGTTGCTTGCTTCCCTTTCTTATTGGGATAAGGACCTTTGAATTTGCTTGGCCTCTTCTTGTTGTTGAAGTTTGGTTTGGAACCCACCACTTCAACATCACTTTCCCTATCCGCCTCTTCAAGACGAAGAGCGATATCAATGAGTTGGTCGAAGGGAACTTCTAATTTTAGAAGTAATGGCTTCTTGAGAATCTTGTTCAAGCCATAGACAAATCTCTGATTTTTCTTCAATGGGGTGTTAATATGTTCAACCCCGTATTTAGGGAGAGATTCAAAAGACGCGACATAATCTGCCACGGAAGATTCACCTTGAACAAGGTCTATGAAACACCGAGCCAATGTCACTTTCTCTGTTTCTGGCATGAATTTTAATTCGAAGCATTCTCGGAATTGCTCCCAGGTGAGATCCGCTTCATTAATCTCAGAAATAAGAAGTTCGTACCAGTCCAATGCTCTTTCTTGGAGCATACTAGAAGCCACCTGAACTCGGTGAAGATCAATGAGGTTCATACGAGAAAAGATTCGATCGCATGTCCTTAACCAAGCCTGGACTTCAATAATAGTTTCAGAACCTTTAAATGGCTTCCCGCCCAGGTTGGTGTAATCATTGCACAAACGTGCAAACCCAGATTTAGGGTGAGTACGTTCCGGATTAGAACCAGCTGCTTGAGCATTCGTGACAAGGTCAAGAAGTTGTTGGGTAGTCATAAAAACTCCATCTTGGGGAGTAGCACTAGATGGTCCAGCTCTGGGACGACCAGGTCTAACCATTTCTCTTCCTTTAGAAAGAAATAAAGAAGAAGAAAAAGGTTATTCACAAAATGAATATCAAGCAATCTTGATAGACAAAACAAGGAATCATAAAAGAAAATAGGATAGGACGGTACGTAGACCCGAATAAAATCCTAATGCACGACTCCTAAGATGGACTTAGGACGATGATCCTTGTTAAATTATTCTACATTGTTCCGAAGTTTGGCTCCGATACCAAGCTGTGACGCCCCACCTCTATACCCACGCTAGCCAAGAACACTACGGTGTAATGTTGTCAACTAGCACGGAGAATAAGGCTGTTGAGGAGCGACCATCTGTGTAATTTCTTTGCGCGAGCACCGATATGTCAGATAGTATAACATGCATTTTATTTCAAGAGGAAATTCGACATACCGATACAAACTCAAAGCTACTACACAGTAGCTATAATAATCTTCGGAAACAAAAATAGAAATAAACATAACACAAATCAGTCACAGATAATTCATATCACTAAGGCGGAAGAAGATATGAATATATATATAACACATAAAAGTGTTCATCAGAGTAGTAGTCAAGAAGATCCACAATAATACAAAAGAATAGCAACACGTGCTATACAAAAGAATACAACTATGAGTCTATATCTCAAGTGTATATAACAAAATAAACTACTAATCTAAGTAGTTAGCCAAAAGTCAGAGTAATCAGTCCCAAGTGAGAAGTCAAGTAGAAGCACCTGTAACATCTCGGTCTGACCCGAGTATTATTTAATAAGAAAATAATAAATGAATCAGTCTAGCTATAAATATCAGATAACATGATATAGAATAAGAGGTACGACTAAACACATAATAATCACCATGCCAAGCTGTGATATATATATATATATATATATATATATATATATATATATAAGTAATTGAAAATCAACAAGAGATTAATCAATATCACAAAAATCTTCACAAAGATCCAAAAAGGGTATCATACCCAAAACTTGTATTCACAACAAGTCAATGACACACGGATTCACCAAGGCACAAAAATTGATAAATCATATCAATGAAAATCACTAAAATTGGTGAAGCATAAATTCCAGAATTCAACACACGAAATCCAGAAATCATAAAAAGGGGGGAGGCCTATCACACGAACGGGAGCATGAAAAATCACCTACATATGTATCACACGAACGAGACGCTATCTCATGGTAGCTAGCCATTAATTTTTGACACACGAATGGCCCGAAGACCATGGGGCGCTACCCCACATGTGTGAGTCGAAATCACACAGAAACGGGGTCTAGTCTAAATCGCAGACAAAGAGACATCGCACAATTGCTAGTCTAAATCACAAAAATGATCGTCATGATCATTAAGAAGTGTCAATTACAGTAAGCTAGTAAATATATGAGCTTAGCTTCATGTCCCATAACCACTAGCTTAACTTAAATATTTACGAACAAATTGTAGATTTCCGCTAGAAAATTGTCACAAGAGATTTAATCGAACAAGTCCAAGAATTAACCGACGAATGAAACGCAAGCGTTTCATACCACTTGTTTTACTAAGCCGTTTAATTAGATTTCTCATACGAGTGAGGTAAAGGTTTGTTTATACTAATAGATTGGAAATCGGTTTGAGAAAACGAGCTTTGTAATAAAATAGTGTTGAAATCATTTGAAGAAAGAGTTTTGATATTTACTACTAGTATAGAAAACCTTTATATTTTTAAAGTGACAAATCACAAAGAAGATTGTAAGAACAATCAATCACTAAAATTCACATTCGAAGACGTGAATAAATCCAATGAAATCGATACCGAATCCATTAAAATGGATATTCTCAAAATCACGAAGAAAATTTCATCAAAGTCGATAATAAGTGATAATAACAAAAGGGAATCAACACGAATCGATTAAAGTTGGAAATTCAAGCTAAATAGGCAAATAAGCAAAAATTGGCATATTCAGACGTCTGAAAGGTATGATTCAGACGTTTGAATCTGGAAAATAAATACTTTCCAGGACATAATTCAGACGTCTGAATCCTTGAATTCAGACGTCTGAAATAGGCACTTTTTAGCCTATTTCCTCTCTGGTTCCAAATGAACCAATTCAGACGTCTGAATCCTTATATTCAGACGTCTGAATCTGGGAATAGAAATCTTCCCACAACAATATTCAGACATCTGAATATTACGTTTTAGACGTCTGAATGAAGGGTTCAGGGCATTCCCTGAACCTAGGCCAAAAATGGCCAAACGGATACCGGAAGCGATCGATCGAGCGACGATGACTAAGGAATTACGTCGAACGACAACCCAGCCTAAACGGCTCTTCGATACGCCTCAAATATCAATGTCCAAACATCCATAATAGGATTTTCATAAATTAGACCAAAACACCAAAAATTGGAATATACACAAAATCAATCCAAACCAAAATCAATTGCACAAGAATAAGTGTTAGGAATTCATACCTAACAATCGATGATAATTATAGACTAATAAGTGAGATAAAAATCTCAACTTTGAACCCAAACGATTGAAGAAGAAGCTATAGAGCAATGGTAAGAACAATCACTCTTCAATTCCAACCCAACAAGCTTGAATCTAAGCTTAAAGGAGAAACATTTCCTAAATTAGGTTTAGGAAATTTCTAAAATTGAATGGAGAAAGAGTTGGAGAAGATGAAGGAGGTGCTTACCAATGGGTTCTCTTGAATTTGGAGCTAGAAGTTGGATTTGCCAAGGAAGACTAGGGTTTTGGAGTTTTAATTTCCCATCTCTCCCACCATTGATGCCTTAGAACTGAAAAGAGGAGGAAGTGAGAGTGAATGGGGGAAAAGTGGTTCAGATTTGAGTATAAGTTAAACATAGGGCTGAACCCAAACCCAAACCCAAAGTGAAAAAGTAGCAAAACTTGACTAACTCCAAACATATCAAAGTTTACACTTAAAAAGGTCGCAAACGGCGTTTTGAACTCAATGGAAGTGGTCCCGAGTCCTAATTTGACCGTATGCAAAAAGTAGCTTTTCGGACTAACTTCCGAGTATCAATAAAATATTTAAATAAAATATTTAAATATAAAATCGACAAATATGCGGGTTGTTACACTTCCCTTTTTTTGGTGTGTGATATTTATACTTATATGCTAATTGAACAATTATGAATTTCTTATGTTCTTAGTTGATATACGAAACATAAAATAATTTCTATTTTTCTTAATTATCTAATGAAAAAAGAAGTTAGATCACGTATTTATTTTCACCAAAAGAAAGTTAAAGCATGCTTTTCGTTACACACGTCCAACGGACAAACCATACATACTAGTAATAATAATAATAATAGTTATTTAAGTAATAAATATAATACCATGAAATGTTTTTACTAAAAATAAAATCTAAATGCATGCTAAATATATTTGGATTTAATATGTTTGTTTGTGTATTTATAAGTATTTATTTACACTAATTATATTTGAATTAACATACATACATACATACATACATACATACATACATATATATATATATATGTATGTATGTATGTACAGTGATCTAAATCAATAAGTTATACGTATAAAAGGAATCTAATTATCTGATAATCAGTCTTGGGGTGTTTCTATAAAAACGAGTTAGAATACACTTACTGATCGTACTGGCAGCTATTATCTCAAACCAAAAACACGACGAGAACTCCTACTCCAATTTGTTTGATGGTTTGCAGCACTATAGAGTCAAAATTTAGGCTAAATATATTGATTTTTTATTATATAAATTCGACCACTTAAAACAAAGAAGAATATACAAGTGTAATGGGATTGTTGCTCCACATGAAAACAGCCAATGGTTAGCAACCATATAGGTGCTAAACCATGACCTAGGACCACTTTTGGCATTGGTTATAAGTCCAAAATATAAACAATCAACCTGCTTAAAAGCGTTGGCAATACTTATATATATTTTCTAATAATATCTACATGCTTGTTTCATATAGTTTAGTAATAATTGTTATTCTAAAGTTGATGTCACCTCAACGCCTCGAATACTGCTCTCAAAGGCATCCAGGCTTCTCCTTAGTTTGTGAGTAGAATAATATATCGTCAGTAAATATAAGCACAAATTTATTAAGATGATCTTTAAAGAAATGGCTCATAAGAGAAAAATAATACGTTAATGAAGTGGTTAGCAAGACAATATAAAAAACCACACATAAAATTTAATCGCTATCCTGAATGCAGTAGCCGATGCACTATATTTAACAACTCACAATTAATGGAGTCCCAAAGCTAAATCCAACAAAGAAAATATCTGAGCACCACTAAACTAATCAAACAAGTCGTCCATGCGTGACAAAAGTCAACTTATAGTAATCTACACAATGTCTGAAATAACCATCCACCTTGGTTGCAAATATAACCGGTGCGCTCCACTAAGGCCATTGGAGAAAGCTCTCCTTCACTAGCTACATGGCGTAGATTTCTCCCTCTACTCCCTCGTGGCCATACACCTCAAATGAATAGCAGTAAGCATCACATCTTTGACAAAATGTATGAAAAAATGTGTCTCTTTGTAAGGAGGTAATCCTAAAAATTATCCAAACACATCTAGGTATTTATTGACGATAAGTACTAATGTTAACTCATCCCAAGAGATATCGAGCAAATACAAATTGCTAACGTACCGTGAGCTCTAAGGCCTATGATATGGATCTTGCTTCCACTCACTATCAACTTTCATTATCATCAATGGCTTCTTGCATTCAATTACCACTTTCTATTTCCCAATCAAATTTAGACTAGTATAATATCAAAACAAGAAAAATAGAATATTAATATATCATAAACAAATAACCAATCATAACATGATAATTTGACGTTAGAACAAACCATACTTAAACCACTCGATCACCCAACCATGTTAGACGCTATTATATGTCTATCTACAAAACAAGGTTTAAGGTCTAACTTCTCTACAAAATTATTGGAATAAATGAATGGGAATCTCCAGTTTAAACAAAACACAACTTAGAATAAAAACTAAAATCATACCTTCCCTCAATATGTTCGTTCCCTTTAGAGAATTAAATAAACGAACTGGAACAACATTAATTGCATAAGCTTTAACCTCTTTTCCTCCCTTTACAAGTGTCGAACAATCCTTCTTCTAGTGTGCAGCTTAACGATAACGCAAACCCTTCTTCTTAGACTTATCAACATCACATTTCTTAGCATAATTCCTTTTTCACTGCACGAATGAAAAGTTTCATTTTTCTTACTCTTCTTTTCAGCATCACTTTTTTTCCTTGATCTTTTCATTTTCACCACTAATGATTTTTGCCCTGACTGGATCCATCTACAATGACCAACTTGGACTTAGTCTAAGCATTTTCAATTCGAATCACCATATCTACTAACTTCTCGAAAGTAATTCCTACATCGACATGACTCAAGTTATGATCCTTAATCTTTTCTCTCGGTTCCAAAGTAAATTTCTTTGTTTTCTTCAGTTAGTTAATAATCAAACAAATTTCAAATTTCATTAATGTATTGAATTCGATAACATATTCTTGAAGACGGTTATAACTTTTTATTGAAAATTCAAGAACCTTCTGACAAGAGAAGCCTTTATAGTTTCAAAGATGAAACAAGCTTTAACTTCTGCTTAAACTATTTCCTTTCTACCTTATTCTCTTATGTTTCCTCAACTAAGAAACCCCTCCAGTCCATGGTTTCTCTATAAAGTTAATTATATGCCAACCTCCTATTCTACATATCCTTCATACAATATCCTTGAATATCATATAACATATTATTATACTCCTATTTTGGCATACACGAAAGATTTGTATTCAAAAAGATAATTCTTCACATTCAAAAATAATAATTAAAGATAATATAATCTACTTATACCACTACCTTAGATTTTATTAGAAACTCCACAAAAGAGGGATTGAAATGTTGCTCAGGAGTTAAGAAAAAATGCTTGTATAAATATTTAAAATTTTCTTGGAAGAATGTAGGAAAAGTACTTAAAAATTTGCTCGAAGACACATTGGAAAAATAGCGTGAAATAAAGAAAATACTGAAATTGGAATTTATCTCAAATATAACGCCTGAAGCACTTAAAATGAAGACCTTTGAGTCACTCTCATGCAACCTCTAAGGTAGTGCTCAATGTAGCTCTCTCTCAAAGCTAGTGCGCTCAAAGATTGAGAGCTTGAAGCTACTTTGGGCTCCACTTGAAGCAACCACATAGCATGCTCCAAGGTGGCATTTAAAATGGCACCACACTCGAAGAAAAAGCACTCACACTCGAGTGCTTGAAGCTCCTTTGAGCTAGCACTCAAAGTAATCCCAGAGCATGCTCCAAGGTATTGCTCGAAAATAGATTGCTTCCAGTCGTTCTCTAAGGAACCCGTAGTCAGCTCTAATAGAAGAGGAAAAAAGCTCAATGCAAGAGAGAAGTGCTTAAAAAAGTGAATAATTCTTAAGAAGCTTCAGACATGAAATTAAGGCAATAAATCAAATAGTACGCGCTCCTATTCTCATATATATTATTAAATTCAAAAGTTGATAAAAAGGATGAAAACTAACCCTTCATACACTCAAATACGTTAAAGCATTACCATGTTCTTCATACCACTATTAATAATACATACATATAAACACACACACACATATTAACAAAGTATAAACAGTAAAACAAGGAGATAGAAGATGAATGAAGACAAAGAGGACATA
This sequence comes from Allium cepa, assembly GCA_030765085.1. Lineage (NCBI taxonomy): Eukaryota > Viridiplantae > Streptophyta > Magnoliopsida > Asparagales > Amaryllidaceae > Allium > Allium cepa. The sequence continues at coordinate 185,534,035 of CM060940.1, forward strand.
GGTTAAATTTGGTCGAAGCTCTATAATAAATTTGTGCTGCCTTTTCATTTTTCTGTTTTTTTTTTCCTCCTCCTATCTTCTCTTTTTTCCCTTTATTTTTAAGATCTAGATGATTCAATATTTTTTGCATTTTCATTTGAATATTTTAGGTATATAAATTATATCCTAGAGATCAACTAGATCTGAGTAAAATTACTGCATTAAAAATCACTTGATGCTTGTGCCGAGGATGATGAAAATATTTTGGTGATTTCACTTCGAAGTATCTAATCTTCTACTTTTTGATCTCCAACTTTTTTTTCAAAAAAAAGTTCTCGATGATTTTAGTGTAGAAAAATTACTTTCCTTCTATGTGGTTAAATTTTAGAAAAATAGTTCTCTTTGCCTTGATTTAAAAGCGGAGAAGAAATTTTCTTCTAGAAAAGAATCATTACTTTCTCTTGCTTTAATTTCTTTTTGGGGAATTATTATGCAAAGGAAATAAATTTATTTAAAACTTAATTTAAATAAATTTTTTTGAACAATTATTTCTACAAGATAAACTCTTATAATGCGAAACATATGGATGCTTCTTTAGCCTTTTGTCAATCCACTACTCTATGGAACCCTGGATAAGAACTACTAAAATGATAATTATGATTGAGATGGTGAGTAGAGAGTAGGTTGAACAATGATCCCTGATGCAAATTTTCTTGATTGAATAGATCAAGATATCCTAAATACCTAAGTTGAACAAGTCAACCAAGGCACTCAAAATTCTCTAGGTGAACAAATCAAAGAAGCATTAAAACTGCATTAGGTGCTTAAATTGATCAATGTGACCTAAATCCTATCTTCGCCTAAGATAACTTAAGGGCATTCAAAATAATAACCAAGGCGATCAAGAGCAGACTTGCCTTATTCGAGTTTCTTCCCTTCAATCCACTAGTTAAGAAGTTGACATGGAAGAAAAAGTGATAGCTAAAACAACTCTTTTGGACCCTTAAGAGTAGAATGTCTGTAGGATAATATGATTCAATTTGGTTTCAACCACATTCCCCCTGAGGTGTTACTTGATCCTCAATGAAGCAAGTTCATATTCATATTTTATTATCATGATAGAACTATCATGATAACCATAGAAAATCCAAGGAAAGATTGAAAATTCAATATAAGAGTCACATCAATCGAGCTCACACTCGAAGGAGAAGGTATGACTCTTTGGATGTAAATGAAGAGCCAAGAAATATTTTGACATCTTATACGCCGCAAATGGAAACATGCAAAGGGACAACCGATCCAACCACCATTTTCTCAAGTATAATAAACACATGGATGTTGTCAATGGAACATATACTGTAAATGATAGAGTCAAGGGTATTACATAGGGGAAATTGTGTAATTTGACCATGTAACTTAATTTTGATATAAAATATTATTCCAAATGAAAGTATGCTTTTTTTAATTTCTTTACGTATATGTTATTCATATACACATACAAATAATGTTAAGAGCACATTATTATATATAAAATAGAATTACCTGGAAACAAAGGGTTTACACGATCACAATTATAAAACAGTTCATAACCATGACTACTGAGGGAAAATAATAAGCTGTTGTCCTTAAATGTTCCTAGTCACTTGATATTTTAAGAATGTGATATCAGTATTCTGACAAGACTGGTATACATAAATCTATCCATATGATGGATAATGACTTACCCATGATTGTTTTGGGTGCTAGTAGGTTACATACTTATTGTATTTTGGAACAATTACCGAATGACTTCTCGGGAGACATCTATCGCATACTTTAACTAAGTCAAATAGAAGACCTCATGTGACAATGTGCACTTCTTTCAAATTGAGAGTACTACGAATCTTATGCATGGAAACTATACTTTGACTATGGTCAATCATGTGATATTGACTCATGTTACGACCATTATTGGGTATATGTCAAGACACATGAAATGATGGACTACACAAAAGAGGATTCATATCCTTTGATACAGAAGTTCAGTGTCATTATAATTGAAAGTCAACCCAAAGTTGAAGTCTATGGTCGATGTAATATTGTTAATTAATAAATGTTATCGGATTGAACTAAGTGATTTTACAGATTCAACTTTGTAATTAAATACAAACATCATTGTAATTTTAACTTTAAATCTAACTCAAGATGTTTAGGTAAAATAGCAACAATAAAGAGGAATGACACATGAAACACATCATTGCTTAAAATTGTTTCTTCAAAATGATTAGAAATAGGACTTCGCCCAGAAAATTTGTAAGTGACTGTACTCATGTCCACTACTGTACTTCGACAAGTCCATACAGACTTTAGTATTTAATTTGTTTAAATATTATCATGAACTAAGTTCAAACCTAGGATTCACATAACTATGATTCTTAGATGTCGTCTAAAATTATTAAACATAACGGTTATGTGTTAATTTATTTAACTGATTATGGGTTTAAGTCTATAAATTTATATATTTAAAATTTTCAATTCAAACGTACCAACATTAATTAAATGGTAAAGTCTCCATTTATGTTCTAATAGCATGTAAATTATATATGCATGTCTAGTGTGATATCCTGGAATTTCAAGGAATTTAAAATGTGATAATCTCTTAATTAAATTATTTAAATGGATAAAATTGTTATTTTCAAATATAAATAACCAAAATAAAATTTATGTGAAGTTTTCAAATTTAGATATAGATTGATTTTAAATAGAATAATTATTTAGTTTGTGTTATTTTATAAATTTGATTTTAAATATACTTACTATTTTCAAAATTTAATAAGTGTTGTCAAATAAATTTTAATAGATTTAATGTTTCCAAATTTAATAATGTGGTTGTTCAAATTAATATAGATATATTTGATTTGATTTTAAATTAAAGTTTAAATTGAATTTGGGTTAGAAATTTGAATTTAAACTTGAAATTTAAAAAGGATATATATATATATATATATATCTTGAAAATTATTTTGGATATAAAAGAATATATGAATAAAGTTTTTATTTTAAAATTAAATTTGTTTTATATTTAAAACAAAAGAATTTTTATTTATATAAATTTGGAAAATCTTTATTTAATAGTAAATAAATACAAAAACTTTTAAATTAGCATGTAAAAATGGATTATATAACTTTATATGATTTTATTTAGAATCCAATTGGTTTACATTTTATTTTATTTTCTTTTAAAATTTTTATTTTTATAAAATAAGAAAAAACATTTTTAAATTAATAAAAGTACTTACATATTAGGAAATTTAATAATAAAGCTTTTAAAATCATTTAAAAATAATTTAAAAATAAAGAAATGATAGGTGTTTAATTATGAGAACATATTGAATACATGTGTTATGAATTAAACTATGGGTTATGACAAATGTTATAGAATTTAACAAGTGTCCTCATTTGTTTTTCTTTTCTTTAATTTTGATAAACAATAATGCATATCATATAAACTCCCTTTTTTTCTTTCTTCACTCCTTTTTCTTATCTTTTTCATTCAAATTAAGAAATCAATGGCCACAACCTGAACTATTCTCATACGCAAATCAGAAAATCCACAAACAATATTCAAGTTCAAACTGAAATTAAAATCAGTAATCTCCTCAAAAACAAAATCACATCTGAGATTATCAAAGCACTTTAAAAAGCATGAAGACTTCTGTTATCGAAACCTGAAACCAACTCCTCTGTAACAAATCTTCAATCAGAGGAAATTCAAACATGTTCAACTCTATAAACCAGAAGATCAAAAACCCTATAACCTCAAGCTTGAAACATTTTTACAAATCCTGTAAACATTTTCTCAAAACCCAGCTCTGTAATCCTCTTTTATCAAGCCTGCAATCAAAATACTACAAGCATTTTCAAAGATTGTAACCAATTTATATCAAAGGCTGTAGCTTTTTCAAAGCTGCAATCTGGAAACAACAAATTTTCAAAGTCTAGATCATATCATCATGTTCCAGTCTTAAAGCAATCAAGTATCAAGTATTTCAGCCTTAATGTTTCAAGCTTGACAAGTTTCAGAAATCAGATATCAAGACGCAGTATTCAAATTTTCAAAGTTTCAATCCAGTTTGCAAGTTTTCATCCAGTTTCAAAAATTCTCTGCATTTTCAAAAAGGCGAGTAAACTTTTAAAAAAAATAAAAATAAAAGTTAAGTAGATAATTATCTGATTTGCATGTGGAATCTGTGATGATGCCTGCATGTGTAGATATAAGTATAAAATCTTGTATATGAGTGTGTACAGATGTGCATGTCTGATCTGTATTCTTTTTCTTCTCTGTTTAATATTATAGAGTCTAAATATAGAGATAACTCATTCTCTTTTCCTCTGATTTCTTTTAAGGCTTAGTTTCCATACATTAAATGTTTGTTTAGACATAGATTAAATATTAAAGATGAATTTAAGTAAAAATGCTTAAAGGTTTATCTGGGAATTATGAGTGTAGTGAAAATTCTTTTAAACATGCTAAAACCAAGCACTTTAATTCATTAATTCAAGATTATAACTTGAATCTACTATTAAGGTTAGGAATTAAAAAAAAAAAAATCAGAATTTTCAATGTTGAAATGGATGAGTATTTGGGGGATGTTTGGAATAAGGATCTTGATCATTTTATAGTGATCTGAGGTATTTGAGTGGTCGAGTTTTCGTCTAAAGCTAGATTGACGATCAGGGTGCTTGGCAAAAATGGTGGTTGAGGCGAACATGGACAGTGGCGTCGGCGGTTGGTCATAAGGGTTTTAAACCCTAGTTTTGATGGAGCTTGAGTTTCGAGTCACTGCTTCTCCTCTGATTGAACGAGTGCTGTGAAACTCGGGATAATGGTTGCGTGTTGGCTCGGCAAGATGTGGCTAGAGTTGTCTGACCGCTGGTGGTCAGAGATGGGTGATCAATAGGGTTTTGTTGGAGACTGTTTGGTTTCAGGATTCAACTGGGTAGCTTGATTTTGTTTGTGGGCTTTTGAGTATCGGTTGATGGTCGAAATGTGTTGCCGTGATGTAGGGTGAAGTGCCGGAGGGTGCGGCGAAGGTCGGGGGTGGCTCCGGCAGCGGTCATGTGCATGCTGATGCTCTGGTGTCAACTGTTTTGGCCGGTGGGTTGCTCGAAGTAGAGGTCGGGTTTTGGTGTAAGTAGCTCGAGTGTAAACTCGAAGTAGTAAGGGTGATTCACCTGTAGATTTTAAACTTAAAATTTAATCAAAGTTTTTTAAAAAAATGGAGAGAAGAGAAGAAACTCGGGTTTAAACCCGAGTAGCCTTCGGGTTTGACCCGAAGTAGTGTGATTGAGTAATTTTAAAAAGTTTTAAAAACAAGGATTTTTGAAATTTAAAAATAAATTTAGTTTAAACACTTTTATATAATAAATGTTTTCTTAAACATTTGTGATTTAGAAGTTTGAAAGTTGTTAAATTTAAATTTTGTTAAGTAAATTTAAATTGATATTTAAAATTGAGTTATGAAAGTAATTTTAAAAGTTTAATATAAAAAGACAAGTTTTAAATTCAAATTTAAAATAGTTTCTAAAAACTATTAATTCATAAATGTTTAAGTTATTTTTAAGTTATGATATGGTAACTTTAATTTATTAAGATAAATGATTATTTATATTTAAAACTTAATTAATGATTTAATCAAGTAAAGATAATTTTAAAGATTAATGGTGTAATTATGTTACTAAAGGCATTAATAAGATAATGTTTTATCTTAATTAAGGGTTTAATGTCTTGATAATAAGTAAATTAATTTAAGAAAATTAAGTTTAATTAATTAATTAATTAATTATAAAGGATTAATCAAGAAATTAATTAAAGGTAATTAATTTACTTGATTAATAAATGATTAAGGATTAAAAGTTAATTAATTTAAAGGTTAATTAATTTGGAATTAAAGATCATTAATTAGATTATTAATTAACGATTAGAGATAAATTTAAGTAATTAAGTGTAATTAAGACTTAATTAATCAAGTGATTAAGATTGATTAATTAAGTGATTAATGAGTAATTAATTAAGTAATTAAAGGTTGCTTAACTAATAATTAAGAGGTGTTTAACTTGTGATTAAGTTTTATTAATTAATAAAAAGGTTTTATTAATTAATAATTAAAGGATAATTAATCCGTATTTAAGGATTAATTAAGAAGTTGTTAAATGATAATTAATTGATCAATCAATGGTGACTAAGGATTAATCAAATGATAATTAAGGAATGGTTAACTGTTAATTAATGGTTAATCAACTAGTGATTAAGGAGTAATTAATCTGTAATTATGTTATTAATTAATAATAAATAATTAATTTTATTAAATAATAATTAAGGGATAATTAATTAGTTAATTAATGATTAATTAATTAATTATAAGAATAATTATGGATTAATTAATTTGTATTAAGAGATATTGATTAATAATTAAGGTTATTGATCAATAATTAATGGATAATTAATCAGTTAATTAAAGGTTAATTAATTGATTATAAAGTAATTAAGGATTGATTACTTTGTATTGAAGGAGAATAATTAATAATTAAGGTTTATTAATTAATAGTTAAAGGATAATTAATCTGTGATTAGAGATTAACTGATTGATTGATAAGGTAATCAAGGAGTGATGAATTAATTAAATATAATTAATTAATGGTTGATCAAGCATGATTAGATGATTAATTATGATATGGATTAATAATTCCTATTTATGGATGATTGTTTAGAATGTCTGAATTGGATGATAACTATTGAATGATATCTATTGAATGGTAACTATTGGATGATATCTATTGGATGATATGCTGTGACATTCTATGATATGATATTGGTTATATCAATGATAAATGTGTGATATTTATGTGTGCTAATGCTGTATGAATTCAAGTATTGAATTGAATTAAACTTTTTAAAACTTTTAAACAACTTGTCCTTTAAGATACATTTGGATCTCGATGAGACCGGGATCAAATATCAAATTTGATTATCCGAAAACCACATTGATCCAAGTTAAACGTTAGGTCGTGAATCCAAGTGAAGATCAAGTTGAAGACTCAAAATGTAAGAACTGTTTGTCATAAAACTCTGAGGGTGATTCCAATACGAGTATAATGAAGATAGTGCTTTCAGGTTCGAGATAGAGTTTTCAGAGTGCAAGGGTTATTGTCGTTAACTCTGAGGGTGATTCCAAAATGAGTGTAACGAGTTAATGCCTTCAGTTTTTTTCGAACCTGGAACGAACTTGTATGGATTGAATGCTTTTAGCACATCGTCATGTGGACGATGAGCATTCTAAGATAGTGGTGTTCTATAAAGGTAATCATTGCCTCAAGCCTCATCAACCGGGAATGGCAATAACAAGGGAGGTGCAGCAAGGCTAAGTGGGTAGCACCTAAGTAGGATAAGATTTACCCGTGTCTAGAGTCCCTTTTTATTCGGCTGCGTGGGCTGTTGAATAGCTACAACCGTCGGAGTTTTCTTATTCGGGACTATCCAGTAAGGGATGGTTCCGGCCTTATGTTCCAGGGGATTTAGGATGGATCCTCGGTACGCTGTTGTAAGCCACGTACTGTGACAGACGGTACCCCAGTAGCCCTGCCATTGATAGAAACCCATTCTTCCTATGAGCCCTTATGGTTTTGATTGTATTACCCACTTTTGTGGCTAGAATGCTGGAATTTAATCATGTAACAATTTCATCTATTTCTTATTTATTTGAAAACCCTAGACCCTATTATAATATCACTCGATTTCCTATCAAATGTTTTGGTTAACGTAAGGTAAAAACTTACCCATGTTTATGTGTGGGGAGTCTTACGTGATTTTCAAAGGTTTTTCAAAAGTTAAGCAACTTTAACCCGTTTACTCACACCAGAGCCATGTCTGACCCGGAGTTTATTCTATTTTTCTTAAACTCTTGGGTACTCAAATTTTTACGAGTAGCCAAGGGATGCAGGTTAGCTTTGACGAATACTAGAGGAGAGATGGAGCAGGAGGCTTCAGCGTTTGTAGTTATATAGTGTTTCTGTTGTGATGTATCTCTGTGTTGTATAATAGACAGACTTTTATAACTGTCTATTTTGAATGTTGATGTATCTGTGTAACTTTGATATGTAAATGACATTGTAATAACTATGTGATATATTATATTTTGTTCCGTTCCGCTATGAGATTCTGATATTGTTGAGTTCTTTCTTCTATCTATTCTATTTCTACCTCTTTCTTTCTTAATAATGATGCATCTTTCTGTAGAATGAAAGGCGGGTTGTTAGATCTAGTATTGAAATGTAAGGGAAGTGTAAATTTAGAAAGAATAGTGTGCACAAATTAGTTGTTGATTAATGCTATATTATTGGGTTTTAACTTAGGAGTTGTAAAATGAAGGGACTCACTCTCTTTTGTAAATAACTCTCCATGAAATCCTCCCATTTTCTCTAGGAAAATACATACAAAACTCGACTCCATCTTCTTTATTTTTCTAAAGATAAATTGCTCTCATTTAAAATTATCTCGTAAATAGTTTTCAAAGTTAGAAAAGGCAAGGAGATTCCTAAAAATCTAATGTGCGATAATTTGGCAACTTTATCAAAAGGGGAAGTAGGTGCTTAGATCGAAGACTGGAAGTTAAATATACAATAGGTCAGTGGGCATATTTAGTTAAATTCTTCATATGAAACTACTATGTAAGAAAAGGGCATAATCTTATAGTTTATTATTATTTTTACTTGTATCTAATAGACAATTTATCAATAATAATTTAATTATTTAAATTATTTTGATTGACTGATTTATTTAATACATTGAAAATCACTTAGCATAAAATAATACTTGTAAGATTATCATTCTATCACAACAGTTACGAAACATTTGTTTCGATATGAAATCACAATTTAAATTTATGACAAAATACCAGATCTACTTTTCGTTTGAACAAAACATAAATATGTTTGTAATCAAATTATATCAACAAATTTAATAAGAGAATAGATAAAAATCTACATTTGTATTTGGCAATATCATATTTATGTTTGCAATGAACAGCTTATAATTCCTTATAAAATTAAATTGATTTGACTACTTTTAAGCTTTGTTAGGAATTTATCATGTACATCTCTTTACATGGTTCCATATTAGTGGGAAATTAATGTTTTTGTTATTATTTGTATATATATTTATGGTTAGAAGTCCTATATATGTGTGTATGTGTGTATAAATACACACATACATACTCATATGAACATATATCATTTGCTAGCATTATCGTGCGACCTTTTAAGTTACAAAAGTTTAAAAAAGTCATATATTGCGATTGCAGCTACATTTGTGGAATTTAATTTGACTTGACTGAGTGTAACTTACATTAGGTATATTAAATGCCATTTTTTAATTGGGTAATTGTAAAATGCACTAGGTATATGAAGTGACATTTAGATAGAAAATGAGATGTAAAGTAGAAATCAAAAACAAATTAAACCAATTTAATTAACAATTGAACATTTGAAACAGAATTTGAATATGTACTTATGGGCAAAACATATATATTTACATGCACTAGATGCTTTATAAGACACACACACACACGCATATATAACGTGATTATAAATTCCCATAATTATATGTGTATATATAGACATTAATGTAATGCAAATATGCTTCCCTTAGACACTACCACACTATTATTAATGAACATACGATGTTCATTTTAAACTATACATGTTTACTGATTAAAATAATTATAGCAAAATTAATTTTAATCCTAAACAAATCTCATTACATAAAATTAAACATCAAATATGATTTAACGTATATTTATTTATTTGTGATAAGGCATTAATTGAACAAGTGCATAATGAGTTAAAAGGAATTTTTTTTTTGAAATTACCACTCCACAACCCCCTCCCACGCTTGATGCACTTGATCCAACAATAGTATTTGAGCTATTACATGCTACTGGTAAACATTGATTAACTCATAAGGAAAGTCCTTAAAAATTATCATTAGAATGGCGTCTAAGGTCCAAAGTAAGTGTGTCTAAGGTGGAGGGTCACTTATTGTAACAGCCCGGAATTTTGGGTCGCTAGATTTGAACATTTAATTCATTTTAAATGTTGAATATGTGTTATAATTTGAATTTTGAAATAAAAGACTTTGGTTAAATTAATAAAATTGGTCAAAACTTTATGTACAGTAATTTAATTGAAATTTGAATAATAATAACTTAATATATTAGAAATGGGATAATTGGTAATTCTGAGTGATAGATTTTAAAATTTATTTCAAGTCTATTTGGGTTTGAATTATAATATTGGACCATTGGATGGAATTAAAAGTCGATAGATTAAATTTGGAATTTTATATTAATTTAATAATGGAATTTAATAATATAATAATGCAAATATTCAGATTTTGATTTAAAACGAATTAGAATGATTTCTAATGTGATTATAAATTCTATATGAATTATAAGTTAATAAAATTTTAAAAGTGAAGTTTAAATGATTTCGACGATTTTGAAAATCGCTCGAATTCATTGACGAGTTAAAATAGCCTTCCGGGGCACAGTCTCGGAATTCGACGAAACTAGTTCCATTGGATCCGTAATAGTTAGTTATTATCGGATTTCAATTTTCGTAACAATCGGAGTTGTCGTTTGACCCCGACAGCTTAAAAGGCTTAGAAAATACTTTAATTGATTTAATTTAAAATTTATCGTTTATTTTCGTAACTCGTGCATATGATCAAATTATCTTCCGAAACACATTCCATTGTGTTAGGAACGTGGGTAAAACCTTAGAAATGCCTGTCGGCACGCGTTGTTTGGAGTTCGTTTGTATAAGCTTGTTATTTGGAGATTTTATTAATAAAATAATATTAATTAACGTTATAAAGCATGTTTAATAACCCAAAACCCTAAATTTAGTTCGGCCGCCACCATATTATTCAATGGCCGCAAAACAACTTCATTTCTTCCTCCATTTCTTCAAATCCACCAACATCTAGCAGAAATCACCAACTAGAAAATCGTAGAGAGCGTCGGGATCTTCGATTTGTACGGTGGAGATGAGTTTTAGTCGACCAGAGGAGGCGTTTAGGGGCTGCGTTTGTGCGAAGTTCACGCACGATTTTCCGTGTTCTGGAGCCGTCGAGTTCATCGTGCCCTCGGCCGTGGGTGTGCATCACTTGGGGCTTTGACATAGGCTATGTTGATCGGCTTCTAGCGGAGTTTGGGGTTGCGTTTCGAAACCCTAAAGAGGATTTTTGGGTTCGGCCTTGACTTTTATCGCGTGCGTGGGAAGAAAGCTTGTGCGGCCGTGATTTTGGTTGGTAAACGTGCGACAATGATCTGTTAAGGTTTAAAATAATAAAATAAAATAAAAGAAATTGTTTTAAATTTGATGCAATCTTTATAAACCTATAACTTTTACATGTTTGGTCAGATTTTGACGAATTTGATAGCGCCGGAATCGTAGAGACGCGTACTACACGGTGGAAAAGTTCTGGATTCGTTCTGAGCAAGTAAAAATTTAGGTTAAATCGAACGCCGTTCGATTTAATTTAAATTTGAACACTCGTCGAAAATCCAAGGTGAGTTTAACTCACTCACATCTGGAATACTGGTTAATTTAAATAGTCAATATCTAAATGATTGCTTGATTGGTTGATATGATAATTATTATCAAATTGAATCGGTACATTGTTGTGCTAATATCTGTGGATGCAGGGGAAAAAGATTGGAGGGATCCAACTGGATTCCTCACAAATAGAAATTTATTTATATTCTGTAATATATCACATTTATATTCTGTGATAAAATTGTTTTATATCCTATTATACTATGCTCTGTTTATTTACAGTGGTAGATAAATTGGACAATTAATTGTGTTGTGCTCTGATTTGGTGAATACAACCTGGAAATTTAATTATAAATAAATTGGGTTTAAAGGAAAATTAAAGAAATTCTTAAGTAAAGAATTTAAAAGGAATTAAATTCAAGTGATTGGTTGATAATATGAAGTATCTGAATTTGTGGTTTAAAAAGGGAATTGAGAATTGTTGAAAATAATAGCTAGATTTATTTTAAAGAATGGGAAGTGTGCTTTCTCCTGGAAATTTTATTTTGTTTTCCAAAAAGCTTTCAAATTATAAATTTGCAGTTTAATTATGTTTAGAGTATTTTAGTAAGAAATATTATTTTAAATTGTTTTTAAGTGAAAGCAAATATTTGATTAAGTAATTATGGTATTTAATTATTTTTAAAAAAGTAAAGTTGTATTCAGTTTTCAAAATGGGAATTATAATATAAATATTTGACTCAATAACTTTATTTTAAAAGCTAAATTTGACTTAAAGTACTTAGGAAACCTCTATATATTTCCTTAAGTATTATTTTCAATCAAGTAATTTCTAGAAGCTTTATTTTAAATATTTTAACATGTATTTGTCAGTGATTTCCAGGAAATAGCAATGTTTTTAAAAATAAAAGGAGTTTATTTTAAAGTATGGAAAGGAATTTTACGGAATGAACGTAAAATTGAATTGGGTAAATCAGGTTGGATTGATAAAAAGAATTCCTTGGGTTATCCTTAACGGAAGTGTATTTCCCTCAAGCCAAGTACGTTTAAGTAGATTTCTAAGTAAAAGATAAAGGTTTTAAATTTGATTTCAAAGGAATGTTTAAGATAATCCTTGTGTAGGTTGCAATGATTTCAAAAGTAAATATTTACTAATTAGTTATAGTAAAAATTATCCAAGTGACAAATGCCATTATGTTTTAAAGGAATATTATTAATATTTATGTTTGTAAAATGGTTATATTTTAAAGATAAATAGTTAAAGTTTTATTTGAAGCTTGTATAAAATTTCATAGCTTTATTTTAAAATCTAGTATGACTTAACTTTATTTTAAAGATAATAGTTTATATTTTATTAAGCAGTTTTATTCAAGATATTTTTAAAGGATATATATATTTTAGATCAATATGTAGGAAGTTTTAATATGAATATTTTGATGTATTTTCAATAATAAAGTATTTAAATTATTTTAAACCTTAAATATGGGTACTTGGATGTTTCAGAGGAAGTAAAGATTTGGGAATCTATTCCATGAGAAAATTGGGTTTGAAAAGTGTTTCAAAGGGATTTTAAAATGGATTTATATCTCGCAAGATATTTTTGAGGAAAATAAATAATGTGGGAATTATTTATTGTGTGATGGATGTTTGTAAATGTTAATCGATAGTTAAATCACCGACTATCAATATTGGACAAATTCGTTGATCATTTCGAAGAGACCGGGATCGAGAATTATTTCTCGAAAACCACTTCGATCCGGTTTGTACGTTTTCGTGGGAAAAACGAGTTCGGAGTCGAAGAAGGAGCAGTGAAGTGCAAGGGCTAGTCGCTGCTAATCCTGAGGATATTTCCAAAATGGATGTAGTAGGAGTAGTGCCTTCGGTTCCGTTCGAACCCGGGACGGACTTGTATGGACGAATGCTTTCAAAACATCGTCAGGTGGGCGATGTGCATTCTAAGTGAAACGTTCTAAAAGGTAACGCTTAGCCTCAAGCCTCATCAACCGAGAATGATTGAAAATCAGGGGATATGCAGCAAGGCTTGGTGGGCAGCACCCATTTCCAGGTAAGGTCATTCCTGTCTAGATGTCCCTTTTATTTCGGCTTAGTGGTGCGGTTGTTGATCCCAACCGCGAGGTGATCTTACTCGGGACTATCCAGTAAGGGGTAGTCCGGGCCTTGTGTTGCAGGGGATCGGGCGTGGTCCTCAGTACACTGATCTAGACCAGGTACTGTGACAGGTGGTACCCCAGTGCCTAGTCATTAGTTGGAAATCCATTCTCACTACGAGCCTTTTACGAGTTTTGTTTGTATTACCAACTCTGTGGCTAGTAGCTGGAATTTAATAACGCAACAATTTTGGCTATTTTATTAGTATGTGTATATAGACCCTATTATAATATCATAGGATTTCTATAAAAACTGTTTTAGCTATTGTAAGGTAAAAACCCGACATGTTTATTTGTGGCGTGGTCTTACAAGATGCTTTTATTTTCAAAAGGATTTTTGAAACTTTAATAATCAATTTGGGTGTATTATTATCAGCTGGTATTCCAGACTGACGTGGGTGTTATTTCATTATAATGCTCGGGTCAGACCGGGTATTATATGTTCAGGACAGGATGCTATGGAGCAGGAGAGGAGCTGGAGTCCGAGACGTGTTATCCATACTTGTATATATCCGCTGCCGTGATTGTATGAAATTGTCTGAATGGTAAATGTTGTTTGTTTGAGATACTCTGATGATATTGTATAAAACAGATATAGTTTTCATTTTGTATAAAGCTCTATTATTGACTATTATATTTATTCCGCTGCGATGGTTTGATTCTGATAATTGTCTTGTTCCTTCTTTCTTCTACCTCTTCTTCTTTAATACTAATGGTTCGTATTTCTGTTCCACTTTAGTTAATTGATGTAGAATAGTGTTGACTCAAGGGGTACGGATTTGCGAGCTGTTACACTTGGTATCAGAGCTTAGTTTGGCGACAACCTAGGCTTTGGTGGGGAAATTACTCATTAAACAGAGTCAATAGTACTCTATAATGAGTTGAGCGTATTAATAGATATGAGAGCGTACTTGTTAGTGAATATAGCATTGTTTTTATATTGTGTTCACTTATCGGTTCAGTGTTTATGAATTCTGATGGGTACGGGAAGTACAACCGTATCGACAGAGGTTTCTAAACTCTTAAACAAGATAACCCGACATAGCATTGTTTTTAAAGTGGGTAAATGAAATAATTTTACCCAAAATTGTATTTTGATATAAAAGAAATAATTTTCTGAAATTATTATATATTTGATTGTTTGGTTATTAATATCTTAATCAAATAAGAATCTAAAATTTAATCTAAAATTTGAAATGGTTACAATCAAATCAAATTCCTTGAGTATAAATTATACAAAAGAAGAATAACTAAATTTGAATTAAACCAGAATTTAAATCCTGGAAGTTTTGGAAAGGATTTTAAATCTAATGAAAACAAAAGTTTGGAAATTTAAAATCCTGGGAAAGTTTGAAATGTTTGCTAAGGTGTTTGAATGCAATAATGGAATATTATTTTAGAGGTATTTTTGAATGGAAACTGATTTGAAATGAATTTGGGAAAGTAAGGAAGCACTGAACTCACTTCAGTCATTGGAAAATAATCCTAATGATGATGGCCACATCATTCGAATCTATTTTTGAGTTTCTTAAGTGATGGATCGCTTCCATAGTAATAGGGTATGATATCTGTTAGATTTGTTGGATATACAAGTGGGTTTAGAAGTTTCAGAAAGGGAAATTGCTTTGGTAAAAACAGATTGTTTTAGAAATATAGAAGTTTGATTTGATATACCAGAAGATTACGAGTTATTTATTATTTTAAAATGATTTTGAAATAAAACCGGGTAATTGAATTCTGGAAAATTCTATTGAAATAATGTGTAAAGTTAAAATGAATCAACCATTTAACTTATTAAGTGAAGTTGATATAAATAAGAAGGAAATGAAATTTTTAATCTTGGAATTAAAATTTAACTTGAGTAAATGGAAGTGAATGAAATATATTGAAGTGAATAAAAAATTTGAATTTAACTTCGGATAAGTTAAATAAATTGGACTTAGAATTAAATTGATTTGGATTAAATCGAAATGTAAAATGATTTTGTAATTGTAGGTCATTATGTAAGGAATTGTAACCATAAGCTATTAAGTGTTATGCTTATAATTTGAAATTGTGGATTTAAAATTTGCAAAGAATTAAATTGAAAGAAAATTTGTATCCTTAAGGATTCAGTGATACATACATACATACATACATACATACATACATACATACATACATACATACATACATACATACATACATACATACATACATACATACATACATACATACATACATACATACATACATACATACATACATATATAATTTGGAATTGTGATTGTAAGATGAAAATAATCCAAATGAGCAATATAAACTTTTAAGTAAATAAGTTGGTGAACTTATAAGTAGAAAATGGAATTATAATCAAAAATGGGAAATAGTTGAATGGTATGGTGAATTCAAACTTAATCTCAAATGAAATGTGAATTGAAATAAGGTGAAGAAAATATAAAATATGAAAGATGTGATTGAATTTAAGTCAGTAAATAAATTTTGAACTTGTATATGGAAAATTACAATTGGATTGAATTGGATATAACTTTGATTTAATGGAATTGAGTTGAAATTGGATTGAATTAAAATCAAAATTCAGTTGTGTTACAAATAATTTTGAATAGAATTAAATTCTTATTTAAAATAGTAAAAGAAATGGAATGAATTCAAGTTGGCTAAATAAAACTTAGATGGACTTGAATTAAATTTGGAAAAGAATTAAATCGAAAGGAAATTTAATTTAGATTAAGTAAGAATGATATTGTATGAATAAAATTTTAACTCAACTAAATTCAAAGAAATTGTTTGAGAATGAATTTAGCGTAAGCTAAATTAAATAAAGAAAAGCTTGAAAATGAATTTAGTGTAAACTAAATTAAATGGAATTTGTATTGGCAAGGATGAAATTTTGGTGGTTTGTTAAGAAAATTTTGAAAAGAAAAATAAAAACCCAGTTCTGGTATGGAATTTAATTTTGGAAATAAAAAGCTGAGAGTGTGAATGAATAATGGGATTAGATTATAATAATGATGGTTTGAATTATAAATAAATTCAAATGAGTGGAATAATTTAAAGTGATCATATTGTTAACAAAAATTCAGAATGAATCGAGGAGATAAATTGAAATTTCAAATGGATTGAATAAATAAACAAATTGAATTAAAATTTGTAATTGGATTGGAATTTAATTTAATGAGAATCAAATTAAATAAAATAAAATTGATATAAGAAGATAATGAAAATATTGTGAAAGAACCTAAGCAAACTGAATAATAATTGTGGCCGAGCTTTATAATGTTGACTTAGATAAACTTGTTTAGGTAATAAACATTGAAATGCAAGTGAAAAGATTTTAATTAAATACTGTGATGAAATAAGAATGTACGAATTAAATACAACAGAATGGGATGATATTAATTTAAACTTAAGTTGGATGATAAATTTGAAGTGAGAATAAGGATTTGATTTAAAAATTGCAAGGAAATAAGAATATTTGGGTTGTGAATAATTCCGAATGGAATAAAATTAATATAAACTTAAACTGGAATTAATTTTAATGGTTATAAGCTTAAGTGATGATTATTTGCTTGAATGACATGAAAGTTTGTATAAGAATTGGTCGTTTTGTTGTATTCGGAATTGAGTGGTTTAAAGAAGCAAATGAAATTGGTTTTTGAATCAATTGGAATGGATTGAAATTTTATTAAGTGATTTTGTATATTATTACAAGTGGATCTTAAAGGAAATGTAAGTATATCAAATCTAAGAATAAGAATTTGATTGTGAATCAATTTGAAATTGAATTGAAGTAAATTGATGCAAGTGATACACATGTAATCATATTGATGTGAATATGGATTGAGAATAGTAAACTTGAATGTAAATCATTCAAGTGAAATAAAATGAAGTGAATTTGTCAGGAAATTTAAACTGGTGATTGGAATTTTTGAATTGCTGATAAAATATGGTTAACATGTCAAATTCTGAAGTTTGCTTGTTTAAAACTATGAAATTGATATGTTTGGTTAAGATTGATGAACGAAATGTTATAAAAATTCTTATATTATTGAAAACTGATGTGATTGTTTAAGTAAGTACAGGTACGGGAGGCGGTAGATAGAGTTGGAGCGCGTATATGCAATATAAATTAGCCGCATGCTGTTAAAATGCTAATTAAGGTACGCCTACGCAATAAAATTAGAAAATATGAACTGTTTTTTGTTTTTCCGACCGTGTGGGTCGATGTATATATTTATATCTATTATGATATTGCAAAAGCTCCTTCGTACAGGGGAGACTCTGCCAAAATTTTCCGAAAATTTTGAGAGATAGAAAATTTTTGAAAAATTTGAAATGTTTCATTAATGACAAATTTGATTTCTAATAACAATTTAAAATAAAAAGGATTTTGGGATAGGAATTAAAACTAGTAGTTTCGATTTGAAACTAAAGAATTTAGGCAAAGAGAATTTGAGATTTTCACTAAGTAGATTTTGTTATTGGGTTTGGAACATTCTTCTACCTTAGCAAATTTCGGGGACGAAATTTTTATAAGGGGGGAGGAATGTAATGACCCAGAATTTTAGGTCGCTAGATTTGAACATTTAATTCATTTTAAATGTTGAATATGCGTTATAATTTGAATTTTGAAATAAAAGACTTTGGTTAAATTAATAAAATTAGTTAAAACTTTATATACGGTAATTTAATTGAAATTTGAATAATAATAACTTAATATATTAGAATTGGGATAATTAGTAATTCTGAGTGATAGATTCTAAAATTTATTTCAAGTCTATTTGGGTTTGAATTATAATATTGGACCACTTGATGGAATTAAAAGTCGATAGATTAAATTTGGAATTTTATATTAATTTAATAATGGAATTTAATAATATAATAATGCAAATATTCAGATTTTGATTTAAAACAAATTAGAATGATTTCTAATGTGATTATAAATTCTATATGAATTGTAATTAAGTTAATAAAATTTTAAAAGTGAAGTTTTAAATGATTTTGACGATTTTGAAAATCGCTCGAATTCATTGACGAGTTAAAATAGCCTTCCGGGGCACAGTCTCGGAATTCGACGAATCCAATTCCATTGGATCTGTAATAGTTAGTTATTATAGGATTTCAATTTGCGTACCAATCGGAGTTGTCGTTTGACCCCGACAGCTTAAAACGCTTAGAAAATACTTTAACGATTTAATTTAAAATTTATCGTTTATTTCCATAACTCGCGCATATGATCGACTTTGCTTCTGAAACACATTCCATTGTGTTCAGAACGTGGGTAAAACCTTAGAAACACCTGTCGCCACGCATTGTTTGGAGTTCGTTTGTATAAGCTTCTTATTTGGAGATTTCATTAATAAAATAATATTAATTAACGTTATAAAGCATGTTTAATAACCCAAAACCCTAAATTTAGTTCGCCCGCCAACATATTATTCAATGGCCGTAGAACAACTTCATTTCTTCCTCGATTTCTTCAAATCCACTAACATCTAGCAGAAATCACCAACAAGAAAATCGTAGAGAGTGTCGGGATCTTCGATTCGTACGGCGGAGATGAGTTTTAGTCGACCAGAGGAGGCGTTTAGGGGCTGGATTCGTGCGAAGTTCGTGCACGATTTTCCGTGTTCTAGAGCCACCGAGTTCATCGTGCTTTCGGCCATGGGTGTTCGTCAATTGGGGCTTCGACATAGGCTATGTTGATTGGCTTCTAGCAGAGGTTGGGGGTTGCGTTTCGAAATCCTAAAGAGGACTTTTTGGTTCGGCCTTGACTGTTATCGCGTGCGTGGGGAAGAAAGCTTGTGCGGCCGTGATTTTGGATGGTAAACGTGTGGCCATGATCTGTTAAGATTTAAAATAATAAAATAAAATAAAAGAAATTGTTTTAAATTTGATGCAATCTTTATAAACCTATAACTTTTACATGTTTGGTCAAATTTTCACGATTTTGATAGCGCCGGAATCGCAGAGACGCGTACTACGCTGCGGAGCAGTTCTGGAATCGTTCCGAGCAAGTAAAAATTTAGGTTAAATCGAACGCCGTTCGATTTAATTTAAATTTGAACGCTCGCCGAAAACCCAAGGTGAGTTTAACTCACTCACATCTGGAATACTGGTTAATTTAAATAGTCAATATCTAAATGATTGCTTGATTGGTTGAATATGATAATTATTATCAAATTGAATCGATATATTGTTGTTCTAATATTGTGGATGCAGGGAAAACAGGTTGGAGGGATCCAACTGGATTCCTCACAAATAGAAATTTGTTTATATTCTGTAATATATTACATTTATATTTTGTGATAAAATTGTTTTAGATCCTGTATACTATGCTCTGTTTATTTACTATGGTAGATACATTGGACATTTAATTGTGTTGTGCTCTGATTTGGTGAATGCAACCTGTAAGTTTAAATATAAATAAATTGGGTTTAAAGGAAAATTAAAGAAATTCTTAAATAAAGAATTTAAAAGGGATTAAATTCAAGTGATTGGTTGATAATATGAAGTGTTTGAATTTATGGTTTAAAAAGGGAATTGAGAATTGTTAAAAATAATAGCTAGATTTATTTTAAAGAATGGGAAGTGTGCTTTCTCCTGGAAATTTTATTTTGTTTTCCAGAAAGCTTTCAAATTATAAATTTGCAGTTTAAATATGTTTAGAGTATTTTAGTAAGAAATATTATTTTAAATTGTTTTTAAGTGAAAGCAAATATTTGATTAAGTAATTATGGTATTTAATTATTTTTAAAAAAGTAAAGTAGTATTAAGTTTTCAAAAAGGGAATTATAATATAAATATTTGACTTAATAACTTTATTTTAAAAGTTAAATTTGACTTAAAGTACTTAGGAAACCTCTATATATTTCCTTAAGTATTATTTTCAATCAAGTAATTTCTAGAAGCTTTATTTTGAATATTTTAACATGTATTTGTAAGTGATTTTCAGGAAATAGCAATGTCTTTAAAAATAGAAGGAGTTAACTTTAAAGTATGGAAAGGAATTTTACGGAATGAACGTAAAATTGAATTGGGTAAATCAGGTTGGATTGATAAAAAGAATTCCTTAGGTTATCCTAAACGGAAGTGTAATTCCGTAAAGCCCAGTATGTTTAAGTAGATTTCTAAGTAAAAGGTAAAGGTTTTAAATTTGATTTCAAAGGAATGTTTAAGAAAATCCTTGTGTAGGATGCAAAGATTTCAAAAGTAAATATTTACTAATTAGTTATAGTAAAAATTATCCAAGTGACAAATGCCATTATGTTTTAAAGGAATATTATTAATATTTATGTTTGTAAAATGGTTATATTTTAAAGATAAATAGTTAAATTTTTATTTGAAGCTTATATAAAATTTCATAGCTTTATTTTAAAATCTAGTATGACTTAACTTTATTTTAAAGATAATAGTTTATATTTTATTAAGCAGCTTTATTCAAGATATTTCTAAAGGATATATATATTTTAAATCAATATGTAGGAAGTCTTAATATGAATGTTTTGATGTATTTTCAAGAATAAAGTATTTGAATTATTTTAAACCTTAAATATGGGTACTTGGTTGTTTCAGAGGAAGTAAAGATTTGGGAATCTATTCCATGAGAAAATTGAGTTTGAAAAGTGTTTCGAAGGGGTTTTAAAATGGATTTATATCTCGCAAGATATTTTTGAGGAAAATAAATAATGTGGGAATTATTTATTGTGTGATGGATGTTTGTAAATGTTAATTGATAGTTAAATCACCGACTATCAATATTGGACAAATGCGTTGATCGTTTCGAAGAGACTGGGATCGAGATTTTTTTCTCAAAAACCACTTCGATCCGGTTTGTACGTTTTCGTGGGAAAAACGAGTTCGGAGTCGAAGATGGAGCAGTGAAGTGCAAGGGCTAGCCGCTGCTAATCCTGAGGATATTTCCAAAATGGATGTACTAGGAGTAGTGCCTTCGGTTCCATTTGAACTCGGGACGGACTTGTATGGACGAATACTTTCGGAATATCGTCAGGTGGGCAATGTGCATTCTAAGTGAAACGTTCTAAAAGGTAACGCTTAGCCTCAAGCCTCATCAACCGAGAATGACTGAAAATCAGGGGATATGCAGCAAGGCTTGGTGGTAAGCACCTATTTTCGGGTAAGGTCATTCCTGTCTAAATGTCCCTTTTATTTCGGCTTAGTGGTGCGGTTGCTGATCCCAACCGCAGGGTGATCTTGTTCGGGGCTATCCAGTAAACGGTAGTCCAGGCCTTGTGTTGCAGAGGATCGGGTGTGGTCCTCATTACACTGATGTAGACCAGGTACTGTGATAAGTGGTACCTCAATGCCTAGTCATTAGTTGGAAATCCATTCTCCCTACGAGCCTTTTACGAGTTTTGTTTGTGTTACCCACTCTGTGGCTAGTAGCTGGAATTTAATAACGTAACAAATTTGGCTATTTTATTAGTATTTGTATATAGACCCTATTATAATATCAGAGGATTTCTATAAAAAGTGTTTTAGCCATTGTAAGGTAGAAACCCGACATGTTTATTTGTGGCGTGGTCTTACGAGATGCTTTTATTTTCAAAAGGATTTTTGAAACTTTAATAACCAATTTGGGTGTATTATTATCAGCTGGTATTCCAGACTGACTCAGGTGTTATTTCATGATATTGTTCGGGTCAGACCGGGTATTATATGTTCAGGACAGGATGCTATGGAGCAGGAGAGGAGCTGGAGTCCGAGACGTATTATCCATACTTGTATATATCCGCTGCTGTGATTGTATGAAGTTGTCTGAATGGTAAATGTTGTTTGTTTTAGATACTATGATGATTTTGTATAAAACAGATATAGTTTTCATTTTGTGTAAAGCTCTATTATTGACTATTATATTTATTCCGCTGCGATGGTTAGATTCTGATAATTGTCTTGTTCTTTCTTTCTTTTACCTCTTCTTCTTTAACCCTAATGGTTCGTATTTCTGTTCCACTTGAGTTAATTGATGTAGAATAGTGTTGACTCAAGGGGTACAGATTTGCGGGCTGTAACACTTATGTAACAAAGATTCTTATAAATGGAAAACTTTCCACTCCGCTAGGAACTTACCAAGCTAGTCTAGTTGTTTGATTTCATAGGTTTACTTATTGTGAGGCTCAAATTTTTGGCCTTGGATTGATTAAAATAAATGTATTTGGAAATATGATAGATATATATTTTATACTTAAAATTATTTGAAATTAAAATAAAATCATAATAGTAATAATTTAAATTCAAAATGCTTTTAATTAATATAAGTTTTAAAAGTTATAATATTTACTGTAGGAATTTAATTAATACACACACACACATTTGATTTAAAATTAAATTATAATTGTTATGATTGAATTAATATTATATATTATTAAACTTGGTGAAATTTTAATAGTTGAAATAACAAAATTAAAAAAATCAAATAAAATATAAAGGATTTATTCATATAATATAACAAAGTCATATATATTTAGTGATGGTTGATATCATTGGGTATTTGGAATACTAATAAATCCTTATTATTGATATCACTCATTAAATATTTTAGATTTTTGAATTTGTAAATTTTAGTTTCTCTCCATTATTTACATACAAAATAGAGTGCTAGGCATACTTGTGGTTTTTGAGTAGCCTCACGCCACATCCTGTGTGTAGTGATGTTTTGAATGTCTATAGAATCGATAAGCCAAATTAGATGCCTTTTGTTGATAATCCTCAATGCTAGTACTTATATAATAACATGATGGGTCATGAGTGTCTAATGCATTTTTTGATTTATTGGTAATCCTCACGGTTGCAAAGGTAATTAAGACCAAGGAATCAAAATGGTTAGGATTTATACATTATATAGCCAAAAAAAGAGTTATTCGCCATTATACGAATAAAAAATTATGGATTATCCTGAAGGCATTAGTAACATGATAAATAGGTCTTAACACCTATTAGCATATTTTTAGAAAATTCTTATATCTCTTTTAGGTTATAAAAGATATGAAAATCTAGTGGAGACTTAACAAAAAAATATAATAAACTATTCTAATAAGTAAAAGTGAGCATGTATTTATAATCTTATCGACCTTAATTTTTTGCAAAGAAATTATCTCATTAAAATGCATATTAAATGAAATGAATTGCAAAGATTGATTAATAAAAGTAATATAACGGTTCCACTTATAAATATTTAGCATGTTGTCACTTCAATCCCATGCAATTACTAAATAGTATAGCTATCAAATGGTTACATGAATGTGCACTTTCCCTATGTTATTTTTTGTCTATTATGAGTATTGAACTCCAAAGACAGCACAAGAATACGAATGCTTATGGAATATTCGGTCACATGCGAAATGTTATTTGGGGAATGGTCTCATTTCTAAAAGTATGAAAATTTTAAATTGATTTTTTCCTTTGAAAGTAAGCAAAAACACATAGTTTAGTATTGTATACCCAATATGATTGTGTACATTGATAATCTCTCTAAGTTTTGTTATGACTTTATACCAAGAACTATGGATAGACCTTATTCATAGATTATTAGTAGCTCAGTTTCGTAAGTTCATATTGAATTGTGTTGAATTTTGGCAACACTATATGGAGAGAATTGAAGGGGTTGGAAGTAGCTTGGTGATGGAGAAAAAAGTTCGCAAATCGGAGCTAAGAGGATGAAGTTATGGCGAAGAACGTGGAGTGGTGTTGAGACACTCAGCATAAATGTCTGAGAGAATAGTCAGACGTCTGAGTCTGTTGTAGAATTTTCCAGAGAGCAAGAACAGACGTCTGTCCACAGTGGCAGACGTCTAGTGTATTAGGAAAATTTTCCTCAGATTTTGGACATAAGTCTGTGACGTTTGTGGTGACTTTTGCCTTTTTTTGGCTTGGGCTTGACAGGAAGATTTGTGGTATTTGAAGGGGCAATTTTGGAACTTTGCCTAGGTTTTCCATTCTCATATATAAGCTATTTCCTGGATCCAGATTTCTATGCAACAGAAAGCGACTGCAAGGGTTTTAGCCTCAACTAATTAGGGTTAATCAAAACCTAATTTTCTTCAATTCTCTTCCCCACAAATCAATTTCTAATAGAATTTTGATCATTGCGATCAATCTTTTGTACTCTTCTCATCGATTTTAATAAAAACTCTCTCTTAAAGTGGATGTACACTAACATAATTTTAGTGGAACCACTATAAATCGCTGTGTGATTTATTTTACATTATAGCTTTGATTTCTATATTACTTGTTTGGGATTGTGATCGGATATGGATTGGTTGAGATTTGGATTGAGTTGTTGATTGATCGTTTTTACACTTATTACCACGATCTTGTTATTCGCTATGCTTTTGGGGTTTTGATTTGAGTGGTCTCAAGTTAGAATCCGTCATAACAATTGGTATCAAAGCAATGGTATTGGTAGGTGGTTGTAGAAATGCCGGATTCAAATAATACCTCAAGTAGTTCCTCAATGGGTAATCCAAGTGGTGTAGCGCCTTATGTACGTGGATCGTATGCAGCTTCAAGATCACAATCGGTAATCGACAAGTGGAATGGAAATAATGATTTTGAAAAATGGCAATGGAAGATGAAAGCCGTTCTAAAGAGGAATTGTAACGACCCAGAATTTTGGTCGCTAGATTTTGAACATTTAATTCATTTTAAATGTTAAATGTGAATTTGAATTAGATTTTGAATGAAAGATTTAGGTTAAATTAGTAGAATTCATTAAATTTCAAATACGGGAATTTAATTGAAATTTGAGCAATAATAATTTAATATCGGAATCGGGATAATTGGTGAATATGGATGTAAATGGTTATGAATTGGTTTCTAAAATTTATTTTAAGTCTATTTGAATTTAAATAATGATGTTGGACGTTTGGATGAAATCAAGAGTTGATAGATGAAGATTTGGGATTTTATATTAATTTAATAATGGAATTTAATAATATAATAATGCAAATAATCAGATTTTGGTTCGAAGTGAATCAGAATGATTTCTAATGTGAATATAAATTCTATATGATTTATAATACAGTTAGTAAAGTTTTAAAAGTGGAATTTTTTATGATTTCGACAATTTTGGAAATCGTTCGAATTAATCGACGAGTTAAAATAGCCTTTCGGAGCATAGTCTCGGAATTCGACGAAACTCATTCCATTGGATTCGTAATGGTTAGTTATTATCGGATTTCAATTTTTGTAGTGATCGGGGTTGTCGTTTGACCCTGGCAGCTCAAAACGCATAGAAACTATTTTAATCGAATTAATTTAAAATTGATCGTTTATTTCCGTAACTCGCGCATGCGATCGAATTAGCTTCCGAAACACATTCCATTGTGTTCGGAACGTGGGTAATACCTTAGAAACACCAGGCGGCACATGTGATTTGGAGTTCGTTTGAAAACTTGCAAATAATATGAGAATATTAATAAATTATTATTAAATAAGCGTTTATATATATGTTGCCTACAGCCAAAACCCTAAAACTCTTTCCCAGCCGCCACTAAAACATTCAATGGCCGAAGTTCTACCAAATTAAACTCCATTTTTCACACAATCCATTTCTTGATTTTGAAATCTTCCAACTGGAAGATCGAAGAGAGCGAGGAGCTCTTCATAATCAACGGTGGAGATTGATTTTCGTCGACCGGAGACGAAGCTTGGAGGCCGCGTTGTGCGTTGCTCGTGCGCATTTTTTCTTGGCCATTTGTGCACCGAGTTCTACCGTGTCATTGCCGCGCGTGTGCCTTGCTTAGGGTTTCGATGCGAGGACCTTGGATCGAACTTCGATGGTCGGAGGGGGGCGCGGCAGTTGATTTTGTTTGGCGACGGATGGTTTCTGAAACCCTAGGTTCGGATGCGTGAGGGAGAAGAACATGCGAACGGCCTTGATTTCGATTTTTGTTTATGTGGCCCTGATCAAATTTGGTAAATAAAAAAAGAAAAAAAAGAAATTTGTGTTTAAATTGGTAATTGAACTTTTAAAATTCATATTTATTGCTTGCATTATCAGAATTCAACGAATTTGCTAGCGCCGGAATCACAGCGACGCGATCTACACTGCAGCGCAAATTTGGAAACGTTCGGAGCAAGTAAATATTTAGGTTAAATTGAATGCCATTCGATTTAATTTAAATTCGAACGCTCGTCAAAAAACCCCAAGGCGAGTAATCACACTCAAATCTGGATACCAGTTGATTTAAATAGCCAATATTTAAAATGCTTGATTGGTTGTTTGGCTGAATATGATAATTATTATCAGATTGAATCGATATTTATTAGTTGTGCTAATATTTATAGATGCAGGGAAACAGGTTGGAGTGATCCAACTGGATTCCTCACAAATAGTAATTTTAGTTATATTCTGTGATATATCTCATGGATAAATTTATTTTATATTCGAGTCTGTGAATGAAGATAAGCGTTATGGATTATGGCGCTTATCGATGTTAATATGATTGAATCTGTGATGGTTAATGTGTGCACTATTGTGTTAAACCCTGGACTACACTATACACACACGAATATGGATTTCACGTGGAAACCGGCTAAGTCATAGATATTTGAATTTAATTCAAAATAGTTTTAAAATTTGAATTTTAAATCCAAACGGTTTTGGAAATGGAATTGGGTTAAATATGAAAAGTTTGTGAAAAGGGATAAAAGTTATTTTGAATAACTTAATAAAGTTTTGAAATTTGAATAGTTTGATTTAAATTGGAATTCAATATCTGAAATTGAATTCTATATTCGGTTTATGATTTAAAACAGTATACAAGTTTATATGAGTTTTTAAACCATTTTAAAGTGTTGCTTTGGGAATTTAAATTAACCCGAAGATTTAACTTGTATAAATGAAATCGGATTTTTCCAAAATAAAAACTACTTGTTTTCGAACGATATAAGCTACCATATAAGAAATGAATTTCCGATTTGTATTTAAGGTAGTTCAAGTTGAATTTGAAATGGTTTTCCAAGTTAGTAATGATTTGGAAATTTTGGTCTAAAAAGATTATACTAGTTATAAAGATGTTTATATAGGTTTTAACCATTAAAAAAAGGGTATGGTTTTGGAGATTTAAATTTAAATCCAAATTTATACTTGAATGGGTTAACTTATGTAATTTGTAATCGGTTTTTCCCAAAATGAAAACTATTTGTTTCAAATAATAATAGCTTTCATAAAAGAAAGGATTTCCAATTTGTGTCGAAAAATTTCAAGTTTGAAATGAAATTGTAAATAGTTTGGAAAACTATGAATTAACCTTTGTGAAGACGATTAAATCTTGTTTTGAAATCTAAGAGGATTTTAAATAGTATATCTTCCATATGCAAGATTTGAATTGGGGAGGGTGTGAAAGTTATGAATTAAACCTTAAACTGAAAGATTGGATGAGTTAATCCAATTTGAAAGGGAAATTATTTTGAAAGCTATAAATTGAATCTTTGTGAAACTAGGTGAACTTTGTGAAATAAATCTCTTTATTTAAAAAGATTTGAAATGGTAGTTTGTTTAAACTATTTGAAGGAAAAGTTTTGGATGTTAAGTTGTGACTTAATTGAAATCTCATATCCATATGTTTTTAAATAGTGCGCTCATCATTCGGTTTAGCCGGGAGAGGACCTTTGTGTTGTATAACCCATTCCAAATAATGATACGTCGATATGGATAGCATTTGAAGACCGGTGGTGAAGGCCGGGTATTTTCGAGAACGGTAGAATAACCTATCAATTGTCTCTACATCGAGTAGCTACAGTATAGAGATTCCCTAAGTGATGGGAAGTCCGATCGGGATTGTGAATACCCGGATTTGCAAGGGCTTCTTCGGAAGTGCCTTCAGTTCTGTTCGAACCCGGAATAGACTTGTATGGTTGTATATCTGACACTACACTTTGAGATATAAAGCAGATTTCTTTCAAATACATATCTGTTGGTGGCGGAGAATTTATTCTCTTAGCTTAACACCTATCTCTGAGACGTACGAGCTCAGAGATTATGTAGTCGAAGGTTATCAGCGATATACTCCCAATGTGGTAGTGTGGCATGCTGAGTGCTGCTGTGTGTTGATAATCATTTGTTGATTAGTTGTGATCGAAGCATGGCTTTGTGAAAAGTGTAGCTTTGAGGACGTGACTTCCTTAAGCCTCACGACCTCATAATGGTCGAAACAGGAATCGTGGCAGCAAGGTTATTTGGGGGTAGCTCCTCCTGAGGGTGTGACCATTTCCTTCTGTATATAAAAAGTGATATCATGGTATGGAGATCAGATATTTACTTATGTTGATTTTTTTTAAAAAGTGGTATCATGGTATGAAGCCCAGATACTTTACTGTGTGGTTGTTGGATTGAGGACCCTCGGATAAAGGTTGGTAACGACCGGGGGATGGCATACTCGTGTCAGTTGTTACCTAGTTACTGAGGTAACCCGACCTTGTGTAGTAGAGATCCAGTTAGGATCCAGGGACGTCCCTCCAGAGGCGTTCCATTTTATTTGGGAAGTTCCTTTGCCCGACCATTTGTTGGAAATCCAAACAAAACAATACGAGCCCTTTACGATTTAAATTGTGGAACCTGTCATTTAAAATGGCAGCTATAGCTGGCATAATATAATGGTACCTATGCTAGCTAAGATTAATATTATACTTTCGAAATGTTTTCCACACAATGCACTAATAATAATAATATCAAAGGATTTTGCGTATTAAGCATGTGTGACTATCATAAGGAGAAATCTCCTCCAATTCTGCATTTGCAATGTGTGTGTTGCGGGAGGCCTTATGGTAGTTTCATTTTCAAAAAGCATAGCGGATTTCTTTTTATTTTCTTTGTGAAAATAATTGTTTTGAGATCACACACCAGTCCCATGACTGACCTGGAGTTTATTGTTCCCTTTCTAAACTCTGGTGCCCACAAATTTTCCACACGGGCAGCCTAGAGTCAGGTTAGCATTATTCGGGAGCAATAATCGGAAAAGAGATGTTGTGAAGATCAAGAGCAAGCTGGACGGTGAAGCATATCACTAGTCTATGTAATATTTCTTTCCGCTATTTGTTGCTGTACACTCTGATAATGTAATTTGACGTAATGTAATAACTGGTATAGTTTTTTGTTTTAAAAATATTCGTTTATCTATTATATGTTGTTCCGCTGCGATATGTGAGATTTTGTTATTGTTTCTGTTTCTTCTTCTATCTTCTTCTTCTTTAACCCTAACGGTTCGGTATTTCGGCATTCGACTGTGCGGCATTCGATACAGTGGACATATTGGTGTCGATTTTCGAGCGTCGAAAAATGGAGTCCTTTACATGTGGTATCATAGCATTTGGTTAAGCGACAACCTTGGCTCTGTTGGGTGTTACTCATTAGAGATAGAGTCAGTAGTACTCTAGAATAAGTTTGAACGTATTAATAGCTATGAGAGCGTACTTGTTAGTGAATACAAAATTGTTTTATATTGTGTTGATTTATCGGTTGATTGTTTATAGATTCTGGTCGATGCAGTCTAGCTAACTGTGTCGATAGGGGTTTCTAAACTCTTAAACAAGATAAACCGACATAGTATTGTTTTAAAAGCGGGTAAATGAAATAATTTTACCCAAAATTATATTTTGATATAAAAGGAATAACTTTCTGAAATTAATATATATATATATATATATATGGATGATTGGTTGTTGATATTATGATCAATTATAAGAATCTAAAGTTTGAAAGGGTTTATAACCAAATAAGATTCTATAAGTATGATTTATCCAATAGAAGTGTAACTAAATTTGAATTAAACTAGAATTTAAATCCCAAAAATTTTGAAAAGTGTTAAAATGAATTTAAAACAAAAAGTTTGGGAATTTAAAACTCTTGGGAATGTTGAAATGTTTTTCAAAGTGTTTGAAGGAAATAATAGAGTAATATTTTGGAAAATATTTTTATGGAAATTGTTTTGAAAGGAATTTGTGGTAGTAAGGAAGCATTGAACAGAGTTCAGTCATTGGGAAATAATCCTGATGATGATGGCCACATCATTAGAATTCATTTTCGAGTTTCTAAAGTGATGGATTGCTTCCATAGTAATTGAGTATGAGTTGATTATAATTTTAAAATGGTGTTGAAAAAAAAAGGGAGATTGAATTCTAGAAACACTATTTAAATAATGTGAAAGTTAAGACAAATCAACAATTGAACCTATTAAGTGAAGTTGATATTAATAAGAAGAAAATGGGAATTTTAACCGTGGAATTAAAATTTTAACTTGAGTATATGGAAGTAAATTGAAAATTTGAGTTTAACTTGGGTTAAGTTAAATAAATTGGACATAGAATAAAAAAATTTGAATTAAATTGGATATAAAGTTGAAATGTAAAATGGCTTTGTAATTGTAGGTCATTGTGTAATGAATTTGTACCCATAAGCTATAAAGTGTTATACCTATAATCTGAAATTGTGAATTTAAAATTTGTGCAAAGAATTAAATTGAAAGGAAATTTGTATCCTTAAGAATTCAGTGATACATATGTATATAATGTGGAATTGTGATTATAAGATGTAGATGGATCAAAATGAGCAATATAAGCTTTTAAGTAAATAAGTTGATGAACTTATAAATAGAAAATGGAATTATAATCACAAATGGAAAATAGTTGAATAGTATGGTTAATTCAAACTTGATCCTAAAGGAAATGTAAAGTAAAATAAAGGGAATTGAGTTAAATTTGGATTGAATTGAAATCAAAATTTAGTTGTGTTATAAATAATATTGAATGAAATTCGATTCTTGTTTAAGTAGTAAATGAAGTGAAATGAATTTAAATTGGCTAAATAAAATTTAGTTGAACTTGAATTAAATGGAATTTAAATTAAGTATGAATGATATTGAATGAATTGAATCCTCACTCAACTGAATTTAAAAAGGATTGTTTAGAAATGAATTAGTGTAAGATAAATTAAATGGAAATTGCATTGGAATGGTTATGTTATAAATAAATTGAGAAATGAATCGAGGAGATGAATTAAAATTTAAAGTGGATTGAATAAATAAACAAATTGAGTTAAAATTTGTAAATGGATTGGAATTCGATTGAATGAGAATCAAATCAAATTAAATAAAATTGATATAAGAAGAAACTGAAATATTGTGAAAAAAAATTCTGAACGAAATAAAATTAATATAAATTTAAACTGGAATTAATTTTAATGGTTATAAGCTTAAGTGATGGTTATTTTCTTGAATGACATGAAAATCTGCATAAGAATTGGTCGTTTTATTGTATTTGGAAATTGAGTTGGTTTAAAGAAGCAAATGAAATTGGTTTTTGAATCAATTGGAATGGATTGAAATTTTATTAAGTGGTTTTGCATATGAATGAAAATGGATCATAAAAGAAATGCAAAGGTATCAAATTGAAAATAAAATTTCATTGTGAATCAATTTGGAATTGAATTGAACTAAATTGATGTAAGTAAAGCATATGTTAATCATATTGAAGTAAAAATGAATTGGTTGTAGTAAATATGCATTATATATATAGTAAATTTGAATGTAAATTATTCGAGTGGAATAAAATGAAGTTTGGACTTGAAAAAGAAATTAGAATGGTGTTGCAAACTGGTGGATTGTTTCTTTTAAGAAGGTTAACATGTAGATTATGAAAATGTGTCGTTTGGGTTTTGTAAGTGATGTGTTTGGTTTAGTTTAATGAATAGAATGTTGATAAATCTCATATTATTGTAAACTCATGAGTTTGTTTAAGTAAGTATAGGTACGGGAAGAAATCGATAGAGTTGGAGCGCGTATATGCAATATAAATTAGCGCATGCTTTTAAAATGCTAATAAAAGGTACGCCTACGCAATAAGAATAGGAAATATGAACTTTTTTTGGTTTTTCGACCGTATGGGTCGATGTATATATATTTATATCTATTGTGATATTGCAAAAGCTCCTCCGTACAAAGGACAGGCTGTCGAAAATTTTTCGAGTTAGAAAATTTTTGGAAATTTTGAAGTTTTTGGTTAACTAGTAAAGTTGTTTTTGAAAGGATAATGAGAACAAAGCTTTTAGGTTAAAAATAAGCAAATGATTATGGAATTGAGTTAAAAGTTTTGACCAAGTAAATGTGAGTTTGGGTAAGTAAATGAGTTTAGTAGCATCTTCTTACCTTTGAAAATTTCGGGACGAAATTCTTTTAAGGGGGGAAGGATGTAACGGCCCAGAATTTTGGTCGCTAGATTTTGAACATTTAATTCATTTTAGATGTTAAATGTGAATTTGAATTCGATTTCGAATAAAAGATTTAGGTTAAATTAGTAGAATTAATTAAATTTCAAATACGGGAATTTAATTGAAAATTGAATAATAATAATTTAATATCGAAATCGGGATAATTGGTGAATCTGGATATAAATGGTTATGAATTGGTTTCTAAAATTTATTTTAAGTCTATTTGAATTTAAATAATGATGTTGGACGTTTGGATGAAATCAAGAGTTGATAGATTAATATTTGGGATTTTATATTAATTTAATAATGGAATTTAATAATATAATAATGCAAATAATCAGATTTTGGTCCGAGGTGAACCAAAATGATTTCTAATGTGAATATAATTTCTATACGATTTATAATAGAGTTAGTAAAGTTTTAAAAGTGGAATTTTTGATGATTTCGACAATTTTGGAAATCGTTCGAATTAATCGACGAGTTAAAATAGCCTTCCAGGGCACAGTCTCGGAATTCGACGAAATGAGTTTCATTGGACCCGTAATAGTTAGTTATTATTGAATTTCAATTTTCATAGCGATCGGGGTTGTTGTTTGACCCTCGCAGCTCAAAATGCATAGAAACTATTTTAATCGATTTAATTTAAAATTGATCGTTTATTTCCGTAACTCGCGCATGCGATCGAATTAGCTTCTGAAACACGTTCCATTGTGTTCGGAACGTGGGTAATACCTTAGAAATGCCAGGCGGCACGTGTGATTTGGAGTTCGTTTGAAAACTTGCAAATAATATGAGAATATTAATAAAATATTATTAAATAAGTGTTTATATATACGTTCCCTGCAGCCAAAACCCTAACACTGTTTCCCAGCAGCCACTAAAACATTCAATGGCCGAAGTTCTACCAAATTAAACTCCATTTTTCACACAATCCATTTCTTGATTTTGAAATCTTCCAACTGGAAGATCGAAGAGAGCGAGGAGCTCTGCATAATCAATGGTGGAGATTGATTTTCATCGATCGGAGACGAAGCTTGGAGGCCGCGTTGTGCGTTGTTCGTGCGAAGTTTTTCTTGGCCGTTCATGCACCGAGTTTGACCGTGTCCTGGCTGCGCGTGTACCTTGCTTAGGGTTTCATTGTAAGGACCTTGGATCGAACTTCGATGGTCGGAGGGAGGCGCGGCAGTTGATTTTGTTTGGCGATGGATGGGTTCTGAAACCCTGGGTTCGAACACGTGAGGGAGAAGAACATGCGAACGACCTTGATTTCGATTTTTGTTTGTGCGGCCCTGATGAACTTTGGTAAATAAAAAAAGAAAAAAAAGAAATTTGTGTTTAATTGGTAATTGAACTTTGAAAATTCATATCTGGTGCTTGCATTATCAGAATTCAACGAATTTGGTGGCGTCGAAATCGCAGCGACGCGATCTACACTGCAGCGCAAATTTGGAAACGTTCGGAGCAAGTAAAAATTTAGGTTAAATCGAACGCCGTTCGATTTAATTTAAATTCGAACGCTCGTCAAAAAAAAACCCAAGGTGAGTAATCTCACTCAAATCTGGATACTAGTTGATTTAAATAGCCAATATTTAAAATGCTTGATTGGTTGTTTGGCTGAGTATGATAATTATTATCAGATTGAATCGATATTTATTGGTTGTGCTAATATTTGTGGATGCAGGGAAACAGGTTGGAGGGATCCAACTGGATTCCTCACAAATAGTAATTTTAGTTATATTCTGTGATATATCTCATGGATAAATTTATTTTATCTATGAGTCTGTGAATGAAGATAAGCGTTATGGATTATGCCGCTTATCGATGTTAATATTATTGAATTTGTGATGGTTAATGTGTGCATTATTGTGTTAAACCCTGGACTACACTATACAAACACGAATATGGATTTCACGTGGAAATCGGCTAAGTCACAGATATTTGAATTTAAATCAAAATAGTTTTAAAAGTTGAATTTTAAATCCAAACGGTTTTGGAAATGGAATTGGGTTAAATATGAAAAGTTTGTGAAAAGGGATAAAAGTTATTTTGAATAACTTAATAAAGTTTGGAAATTTGAATAGTTTGATTTAAATTGGAATTCAATATCTGAAATTGTATTCTATATTCGGTTTATGATTTAAAACAGTATACAAGTTTATATGAGTTTTTAAACTGTTTTAAAGTGTTGCTTTGGGAATTTAAATTAACCCGAAGATTTAACTTGTATAAATGAAATCGAATTTTTCCAAAATAAAAACTATTTGTTTTCGAACGATATAAGCTACCATATAAGAAATGAATTTTCGATTTGTATTTAAGGAAGTTCAAGTTGAATTTGAAATGGTTTTCCAAGTTAGGAATGATTTCGAAATTATGGTCTAAAAAGATTATACAAGTTATAAAGATGTTTATATAGGTTTTAACCATCAAAAAAAGGGTATGGTTTTGGAGATTTAAGTTTAAATCCTAGTTTATACTTGAATGGGTTAACTTATGTAATTTGTAATCGGTTTTTCCCAAAACAAAAACTATTTGTTTCAAATAATAATATCTTTCATAAAAGAAAGGATTTCCAATTTATGTCGAAAAATTTCAAGTTTGAAATGAAATTGTAAATAGTTTGGAAAATTGTGAATTAACCTTTGTGAAGACGATTAAATCTTGTTTTGAAATCTAAGAGGATTTTAAATGGTATATCTTCCATATACAAGATGTGAATTAGAAAGGGTTTGAAAGTTATGAATTCAACCTTAAACTGGAAGATTGGATGAGTTAATCCAATTTGAAAGGGAAATTGTTTTGAAAGCTATAATTGAATCTTTGTGAAACTGGGTGAACTTTGTGAAATAAATCTCTTTATTTAAAAAGATTTGAAATGATAATTTGTTTAACCCATTTGAAGGAAAAGTTTTGGATGTTAAGTTGTGGCTTAATTGAAATCTCATATCCATATGTTTTTAAATACTGCACTCATCATTCGGTTTAGCCGGGAGAGGACCTTTGTGTCGTATAACCCATTCCAAATAATGATACGTCGATATGAATAGCATTTGAAGACCGGTGTTGAAGACTGTGTATTTTCGAGAACGATAGGATACCCTATCTATTGTCTCTACATCGAGTAGCTACGGTATAGAGATTCCCTAAGTGATGGGAAGTCCGATCGGGATTGTGAATACCCAGATTTGCAAGGGCTTCTTCGGAAGTGCCTTCGGTTCTGTTCGAACCCAGAACAGACTTGTATGGTTGTATGTCTGACGCTACACTTTGAGATATAAAGTAGATTTCTTTCAAATACATATCTGTTGATGGCGGAAATTTATACTCTTAGCTTAACACCCTTCTCTGAGACGTACGAGCTCAGAGGTTATGTAGTTGAAGGTTATCAGCGATATACTCCCAATGTGGTAATGTGGCATGCTAAGTGCTGCTGTGTGTTGATGATCATTTGTTGATCTGTTGTGATCGAAGCATGGCTTTGTGAAAAGCGTAGCTTTGAGGACGTGACTTCCTCGAGCCTCACAACCCGGTAATGGTCGAAACAGGAATCGTGGCAGCAAGGTTATTTGGGGGTAGCTCCTCCTGAGGATGTGACCATTTCCTTCTGGATATAAAAAGTGATATCATGGTATGGAGCCCAGATATTTACTTATGTTGATTTTTTTTAATAAAAATTGGTATCATTGTATGGAGCCCAGATACTTACCATGTGGTTGTTGGATTGAGGGCCCTCAGATAAAGGTTGGTAATGACCGGGGGATAACATACTCGTGTCAGTTGTTACCTAGTTACGGAGGTAACCCGGCCTTGTGTAGCAGAGATCCGGTTAGGATCCGGGGACGTCCCTCCAGAGGCATTCCATTTTATTTAGGAAGTTCCTTTGCCCGACCATTTGTTGGAAATCAAAACAAAACAATACGATCCCTTTACGATTTAAAATGTAGAACCTGTCATTTAAAATGGCAGCTATAGCTGGCATAATATAATGGTACCTATGCTGGCTAAGATTAACATTATACTTTCGAAATGTTTTCCACACTATGCACTAATAATAATAATATGAAAGGATTTTTCTTATTAAGCATGCTTGACTATCATAAGGAGAAATTTCCTCCAATCCTGCGTTTGCATTATGTGTGTGGAGGGAGGCCTTATGGTAGTTTCATTTTCAAAAAGCATAGAGAATTTCTTTTTATTTTCTTTGTGAAAATAATTGTTTTGAGATCTCACACCAGTCCCATGATTGACCTGGAGTTTATTGTTCCCTTTCTAAACTCTGGGTGCCAACAAATTTTCCACACGGGCAGCCTGGAGTCAGGTTACCATTATTCGGGAGCAATAATCGAAAAAGAGATGCTGTGAAGATCAGGAGCAAGCTGGACGGCGAAGCGTATCACTAGTATATGTAATATTTCTTTCCGCTGTTTATTGTTGTACACTCTAATAATGTAATGTGATGTAATGTAATAACTGATATAGTTCTTTGTTTTAAAAATATTCATTTATCTATTATATGTTGTTCCGTTACGATATGTGAGATTCTGTTATTGTTTCTGTTTCTTCTTCTATCTTCTTCTTCTTTAACCCTAACGGCTCGGTTTTTTTGCATTCGACTGTGCGGCATTCGATACAGTGGACGTATTGATGTCGATTTTCGAGCGTCGAAAAATTGAGTCCGTTATAGGAATCATATACATCATGTAGTGTTTGATACACATTTGTTGCCGGTAGACATCTCGAATGTTGAGAGTGAGAAAATGGTAGAGTGGGCTTTCATTACGCTTCAACTTGTTATGAGAAAGAATATTATCTCTGAAATTAGTGGTGAGACTACTGCTAAGGGTATTTGGGATAAGTTGGAGGAGTTGTATATGAAGAACTCACTAACTAATTGCATGATCTTATTGCAAACGTTCTTCACCTATAAAACGAAGGAAGGTACTTCACTAAAGTTGCACTTGAATACTTTGGCTGATTTGCTAATGAATATGAAGGCAGTAGTTTGAAGATTGTGGAAGAGAAAAAGGCGATGATATTGTTATGTTCGTTGCCGGGCCGCTATATATCTTTCTCAAATAGTTTGATCTATAGCTAGGATGTATAAACTCTTGATGATGTCAAAATAGGTCTTCTTAGCGAGAAGTTGTAGGATCAAATGAAGGAGTTAGGTGATGGAAGTAGTGGTCATGGTTATTTATGGAGAAGGTGAGATATATGAAGAAGGAGAACCAGGGGCGTTCTAAATCAAGGAACCTCGGTTGGAAAGAAAGTCGAAGGAAAGAAAAGGCAAGTGCTATATTCGTAAGAAGCCCAGTCATTGGAAGAATGAGTGTTTGGACAAGGAGAAGGCAAAGATGGAAGTAGCATCTTCATCAGTAGTGGTGGAGAGTGGAGTTGGCGAGGGAGATGTGTTATCGACGATAGCATCAAACGTTTCGGGTAGCGATTGGATGCTCGATTCGGGAGCGTCTTATCATATGACGCCGAATAGGAATTTTTTTTCATCTTATGTTGAAAGATGAGGAAATTTCGAGAATAACATTGAGTTTAATGTAGTCCAGGGTTTTTTGATGAGAATAAAATTTCGAGAATAATTTTTTTGATGAGTTTAATGTATTTTTTTCATCTTATCATATGGAGCGTTGTTCAGGGAGAATAAAAGCTCATCGAATGTTCAGGACTGGATTCATGGTGAATCAAAGGAGAAGAAAGTTATTCCCACATTTTATCCATGGAGTAGAGAGAGTAGAGTAGTTGGAGACGCTTGCAAGGAGGTAGCGGTTGATGTGACATCACATAGTCCATAGGGTTCCTCTAGTAGTGATAGTGATGTGCATGATTCTAGAGAAGATTCTGTTCAAGGTGGAGCTGAAGGAGGTTTGGATAATGGTTTTGCTAGTCGGGTTGGTCACCGTACTATAAGGCCACTAGAAAGATACAGTTATTGGAACTGTCTTAGCTTTTGTGGTAATTTGGACTATGCTCTTCATGTAGTTCAAGATGAGCCGATGGACCTTGATAATGTCATCAAGTTGAGTGATAGATCAAAATGGATTTGTGCCATGGAGGAAGAGACACAATCATCGTTGAAGAATCAAACTTGGGATTTGGTTCCATTTCCTAAAGAAAACCATGCTGTTGGATGTAAATGAATAAATAATGTGAAGGATGATGGAAGATACAAAGCTATGCTAGTGGCTAAGGGGTTTGCACAAAGGAAGGGGGAGGAGTATGATGAGATATTCGCACCGGTTGTATGCCATACTTCAATCTGGATATTACTTGCTATAGTTGTTATTCACGACTTGGAGTTGGAGAAACTTGAGTTGAAAACCACCTTATTGCATGGTGACTTGGATGAAGACATCTACATGGAGCAATCAGAAGGTTTTGTTATGGATGGTAAGTCAAATTTGGTTTGCAAGCTAAAGAAATCACCACATGGTTTAAAGCAATCACCTAGAGACAATGGTACAAGAGATTTGATCATTTTATGCTTGAAAATGGTTTTGATAGAAGCATCAAGGATGCTTATGTATATTTCAAAAGGCTAAAAAATAATTATTGGGTATATGTGCTCTTGTATGACGACATGCGCATTGCTTCTACGGATAAGAAAGAAATCAACAAGTTAAAACTGAGTTTGAAATCGAAGTTCGATATAAAGGATCTTAGTAAAGCAAGAAGGATATTGGGCATGGAAATTGAAAGGGATCGAAAGCAATTTGAGTTAAAACTAACTCAAAAGGAGGGCATAGAGAAAGTGCTTTATCGGTTTAACATGGAGAATGTAAAGGCGTCAAATACTCATTTACCTTTGCATATGAAGCTTTCGAGTAAGGGATCGCCTAACTTGGAGAAAGACAAGGCTTATATGGAGAATGTGACATATGCTAGTGCAGTTGGAAGTCTAATTTATGCTATGTTGTGTATAAGACCTGATATTGCAAATGCCATTGGGATGGTTAGTCGATATATGGCTAATTTGAGGAAATCGCATTGGGAAGTTGTGAAGCTTATATTGCGATACATTAGAGGCACATCATCTCATGGTCTTGTTTTTGGTGGTAGTGAAAGAATGGATTGAAAGTTGGTTGGTTATTGCGATTCGGACTACACCGGTGATAGGAATCGAAGAAAATCAGCTTTCAGATATGTCTTCACACTTGGGGGTATAGCCATAAGATGGAGATCAAGATTGCAGATCGCAGTTGCTTTATCCACTATGGAGGCGGAGTTGATAGCTGCAGTGGAGGCGGCAAAGGAGGCACTTTATTTGAGGCAATTGTTATGTGACTTAGGATTCGAGCATGATGGCATAGATGTTCGATGTGATAGCCATATTGCTATTCACTTAGTGGAGAATTTGGCGTTTAGCTTACGGACCAAGCATATTCAAGTGAGAGATTCATTTCGAGTAGCCATGAATGATCATAAGCAAGTATATCTTCATAAAGTGCACAAAAAGGATAACGCGGCGGATATGTTCACTAAGGCATTGCCGGTTGAAAGTTTGAGCTTTGCTCAAACTTGATTCGCTTGAAGAAGTGCTAGGTGCCATGGGGTGGCACTGTTGAGGGAGGAGCTTTGTTGGAGATGAGGAAGAGTATTGGTGAGAGATTGTGGTTCTATCTTCTTGGTGAGTGCTAGTTTACACTCCTTAGCACTTTAGTTTTTGGTGAGATAGTTTAGGATTTGGATGTTTTCAACACTTTGTTAGTGGACGGGGGCATTGCCTGAGCTCGTTGACGTAGTGCATTGGGCGCTGGCTTTGCCGGAGCTCATTGGGAAAGCATTCACATTTGGATGAATGTAGAAGTGGTGATAGTTGGTGCTATCGGTTGTTGATGATGGTATGGTAACATTGGAGTTGGAGATGAATATAGTGTCGAGGTGGAGTGTTGAATTTTGGCGACACTATATGGAGAGAGTTGAAAGGGTTAGAAATAGCTTGGTCATAGAGAAAATGGTTTGCAAATCGGAGCTTGGAAGAAGAAGTTATGACGAAGAAGGTGGAGTGGTGATGAGAGACTCAGCACAGACGTCTGAGAGAATGGTCAAATGTCTGAGTGTCTGCTGCAGAGTTTTCCAGAG
Organism: Allium cepa; assembly: GCA_030765085.1. Lineage (NCBI taxonomy): Eukaryota > Viridiplantae > Streptophyta > Magnoliopsida > Asparagales > Amaryllidaceae > Allium > Allium cepa. The sequence goes on from CM060940.1 coordinate 185,575,096, forward strand.
AGCAAGAACAGACTTATGCCACTTTGGACAGACATTTGCCACTTTGGACAGAAATCTGCCACTTTGGATAGACGTTTGGTGTCTCAGAAATTTTTTCCCGAGACTTCGGACAAACGTCTATCACTTTGTGACAGACGTCTATGGCGACTTTTGCCAGTTTTTGGCCTTAGTTTGACACGAAGGTTTGTGATATTTGAAGGGGCGATTTTGGAACTTTGCCCAGGGTTTCTATTCTCCTATATATGCTATTTCTTGGATCCGAATTTCTATGCAACAGGAAACGACTGCTAGGATTTTAGCCTCCACTAATTAAGGTTAATCAAAACCTAATTTTCTTTAATTTTCTACTCCACAAATCAATTTCTAATAGAATTTTAATCATTGTAATAAATCTATTGTACTCTTCTCATCCATTTTAATAAAAGCTCTATCTTAAAGTAGATGTACGCTAACACTATGTTAGTGGAACCACTATAAATCGCTGTGTGATTTATTTTACGTTATTGCTTTGATTTCTATATTGCTTTTTAGGGATTGTGATCGGATTTGGATTAGTTGAGATTTAGATTGAGTTATTGATTGGTTGTTTTTACACTTCTTATCACGATCTTATCTTCCACTGTGCTTTAGGGGTTTTGTTTTGAGTGATCTTGAGTTAGAATCCTTCATAACAAATTGCAATATGAATTCGCTAAAATAGCGTATCTACTTGATTTTGTTACAGTGATCCATACTTTTTTGAAGGAATCAGGTCTAGGTAAAGTAGTAAAGGATTCATCTTCAAGTAAGGTATGACCTTTGAGGAAGCAAAGAAAATTTTCTAGGATGGTAGTGATGTAGGCATAGTAGGGAGGACTAATGAAGTCATCACTGCTTCATGAGGGGACATTGAAAATGGGATTGTTTTAAAATTGTTTAATGATTCTTAAGGAGAAGGAGGAATTAGATTCCTATTAGAAGAAAATACACTCCTTAAGAAAATAGTGTATTTATAAGTTTTACTTAATGAGTTATGGAAACTATCTAGAACTCACAGTGGTACTTTGTTATAGAAGCTTAGAATGATATGGCCAGCAACAAGAGGTTTAATGGGGCATCACATTGAAAATGATGCTAATGTAGCATTTAATAAAGTTGGGGCATACCATAAAATGCTTGTAAATTGACATGTTTTTTTTTTTCAGTTTCTATTATGATCAGGATTTTTTTATGAATAACATCTGCTTTCATGTTTAACTAAAAGTGGATACATTTTTTTTCTTTCAAAATGAATTCTATGAGAATTCATCATGGCAATAAAATTTCTTGGTATACAAGTAATGCTATTTATAATAATGTGTTGGTTATTGAAAATACTAAAGCATCTAAAGTAAGTGAGGAGTACTTTTGGAATTATAGACTAGGCTATACCAACGAGGCACACATGCTCAAGTTAAGAAATGAAGATTGTCATCAATCACTTGATTTAGAGTCATAAAATACTTGTGTGTTTTTCCTTACAAAAAATAATCAATCATCCAGTTGGAGCGGCAAAAGAGTTAATGAACTCTTAGGTTTGAAAACACGAATTTTTGTGATCCAATGTCTATAACTAGCATTAGCAAATCCACTTACTTCGATATATTCATTGATGTTTAATCTGTTAGTTGTAGAGTTATGGATTTTAAAGCTTAACTAAACATTAGAGGGGGGAATAGTGTTTTCTAACTTTAGTGAATTTCTTTTTGATTTTTTAAAATTATATTTAATTAACATAGAATAAACAATCACAAATTCAAACATAGATAAATAAAAATATAGTAAAGCAAAAGTAGCGAACCAGAGAGATTACGCGAAGGTTTTATACTGGTTCAGAGTTACCTTAGATCCAGTCCCGTAAAATTGCTTGTACAGATTTCTTTCCAAATGCCGATCTTTGAACAGGTAGAAGGTAAATCCAATACAATCATGATTTCAAGGCTATGAGACAAACTCTACATATTTTCCAAGCTCTAGGTATACTCACTTGATTTGACTTAGGATACAAGCATATTCACTTGGATTACTGGGACACCAAGCACATCCAAATGATTTGAATTGGGACACAATCACACCCAGTCAACTATAAATAGAGTTTTAATGGTTTTTCCAAAGATAATGTTTGATCTTTGGATACAATTGATCCTATAGCCTCTTGGACAACACTTTGTTCTTTGATTGAGTGAGAGAGATGATTGAAATCAAAGAGCAAACGATAGAGAATCACTACAATGAAAATTGAATTGATTCTAGTATGCATTTGAGAAAATTTGAGTATATTTTCAATAGAATTTTGATAGAGTAAGACTGGAGAAGATAATAAGAAAGTATTTGTTAGAAATTCGTTTGGAAACCCCCAATATATGTAGAACAAATAAACATGTCCATTCACGAAGAGTTATGACAAATAGACACTTCATTTCAAATTTGTATTTTGAAAACTACGACATGTATGTCGACATAAAATTTTCCAATATGTCGGCGTATTCCAGTATATTTTAGAAACTTGTTTGTTTTATAATGTATTAAAAGTCTAATTCTTTGTAAAATACTTTTATAATTGGTAAAATAGTTTATAAAAATTTTAAACTTTAGAAAACTCTTATAAATTATATTTAAATATATTTTGAAAAATATTTTGATTTAAAAATAAATGACAAGGAAAAGAGAAATTGAGATCAAAGATTACTACCAAGGACTTTAACAATATTCTATAACTTTATACACTGTAACATAGTCTTGAAATCTTCATATCTTGATCTTTATGCTAATGAGTCTTCATGGCCAGTCCTTGAGTCTTTATACTGTACCGTCTTTAATTCAAAACTTGTAAAATATCTTGCACTATACACTATATGATTGGCAGTCATTGGAATCCATATTTCATATGAATGTATATTTGTTACCAAGGTAGTTATCATCAAAATCAATATCTAAGGTACTAACAATCTCCCTTTTTTTGACGATGACAACCAATATTATCTTGTATATACATAAAATATGATATAACCACCCTTGAGTTAGATATATCCCCAATAATATGTGTATATGTATAATTTATATTTTTCTTCCTCTTTGTCATCAACAAAAATAGGTAAAAAACAAACACTCCCCTTAAATAAAGGACATAATGATATATGATGATAAACTTAATCCAAAATCAATAATTGTAACACCTCGCATTTTTATACAGTTAAAAATTAACATGTAACGATAAGTAACGAAAACAAATAATTTTGGAATTATCAGAATATGGCTCTGAAACTTGTATCATTGTGTCCGGAGATATTTTTTGATCAGTTTTCATATATAACTCGTCAAAATCTGAACCAATATAAAGAGTTATGAACGAAACAAAAAAAGGAAACAAAACAAAAAAATATGTACATATTGGCCGACAACAGGTGGACCCAATTGGCACAAAGGTCGACCGGTGCTTAGCTGCAGTCGATCGCTTGGTTGACCCAGGTGCGACCTGGACGAATTTTTCATCCAGGTACGTACGTGATGTGTTTTCTAGTTTCTATATCATCCGAGCCATACGTTCTTTAATCCTATGGTTCCGAGCGACCCTATGACGTGGTGGCTTCAGGTTCAATCTAAGAATCCGACGGTCTGAGATCCCCAAGCTCCAATTGTGATATCCCGGAATTTCAAACAATTTAAAATGTGATAATCCCCTTTATTTATTATTTTAAATTGGTAAAAATTGTTATTTTCAAACAAAATAATGTGATATTTTTAAATATAAATATAAATAGATTTTAAAAATAGAATTATTATTTCCAAATAAAAATGTATTTGTTTATATATGTGTGTGTATATATATATATATTAGAGTTGATTTTAAATTGGATTTTTAAATTTGAATTTGAATTTGAAATTTGGATTTAAATTTGAAATTTAAAAGATATATATCTTAAAAATATTTTGGATACAATATATATGAATAAGGTTTTATTTAGAATATAATTTGTTTTTATTTTTATTTTCTTTGAAGGATTTTGTTTATATAAATTAAAAGGTACTTATTAATTAAGAAATTTGATTTAAAAGTTTTTAAAATCATTTTAAATTTTATTAAACATGAATAATTACAAGTGTTAGATTTTTAATCCTTTTATTAACATGTGTAAGGAGTTAAATAATGGTAAAGACAAATGTTAACCATTTGAAAAAGTGTCATCCTTTTTATTTTCTTTTTTCTTTAATTTTTAATAAATCATAATTTACATTATATAAACATACATCTCTTCTCTTCTATTTCTTTCCTTATCTTCTCGTTTTCAAAAGCCATGAAACTCAAAATCTGAAAACATTCCTCAAAACAAATCAAAAATCCTATAAACATTTTAACAACTCAAACCTGTTAATATTCAAACCAGAAAAGATCAAAAGCCTGTAACAAAGGTTTGTTCTCAAATGCAACCTGGAGTAAAGTTTATCAAGCAATCTTTTCAAATTTAAAGCAAACTCAACTTTATTCAATTAAGAAAGTTTCCAGTTCAACAAAGCTTTTCCGTTTCAAAAGAAATCAAAGCAATTCAAGGTTTCCAGTAAAACAAGCTTTCAAACAATTCAAGTTTTCAAGTCCAGTTTCTAGGCTCTCTACCTTTCCAACAGGTGAGTAAACATTTAATTAAAAAGCTTAAGTAGATAAATGATTGTTGTATGTGAAATTCTGTGATGAAGATTGCTTTGCTTGTGTATATATATATATGTAATATCTCTGTGTATATATGAAGTATGTATGTCTGTTGTTTGTGAACACCTCTGTTCTAAGTTCAAAGCTTATAGTTTTGATCAAAATTCCAAATCTTTTTATCTGTTCACTGTTAAGTTTTGGATTTCAAACAAAATAGTTTATTTTAAACATCATCTAGGGTTTAAAAATTGGTTCAAGTATAATAAGTTTGAAAAGCCTCTGGAATCAAGTAAATACAGTAGATTTCTAATAACATGTTAAAAACCAAGCACCTTAATTTGCTGATTCAAGTTTATAACTTGAATCTATTTTGAAAATTAGGATTTTTCAAATGAAAATCACAATTTTTAGCATTGTAACGAGTGTGCATTTCGGGGATGACCAGAAGGTAGTTTTTAAGCATTTTCTGTTGGCCGAAGGACCTAGGGTGGTCGGGAACTTGGCTGGAGGTGGTAGGGAAGTGGTCGAGGCCGGGAAAAATGGTGGAAGTTTTTCTTTGTCACCGTGGCGACGACGGTAGGTCGAACTAGGTCTTAACCCTACTTTATGTTGAGGTCAGGTTTTTGGTGTGCTGCATCGCCTCTGGTGATTCAAGTTGCTCGAAACTTTGGGAAATGGCAGCACGGAATGTCGGCAATGCATGGTCGAGGTTGCTCGACCTTTGGAGGTTGGAATCGTTTGGACGAGGGGTTTTTCTGGCGTATGTTTTGGTTCCAGTTTGTCTGAGTGCCTCGATTTTGATTTAAGGCTTGTGCTAGTGTTTCGATGGTCGGGAACCGATGAAGGGGTGATCGTCGATATGCCGGAGGAGTCGTCGATGGTCGGAATAGCCTTGGTGGATGGTGCATGTGTACGGGGATGTCAACGGTATCTGTTGTTTGGGTTTGGTTTTGTCTCGAAGGAAGGTTCAGGCATATGGATGTGTGACTCGAGTATATACTCGAGTGGGAACGAGAGTGTTTCGGGTTTTAAAACTTAAACTAAAATCTAAGTTAAAAAAAGAGAAGTAGGAGGTGGTTTACTCGGGGCAAGACCCGAGTGGTCTTCGGGTGGAACCCGAGGCAAGGGTTAAGCAGTTTTGAAAAGGTTTTAAAACAATATTTTGAAAATATAAATAATTTAGTTTAAAAAAATTTCTTGTATAAATTCTTTTATACATATAAATAAATTTTTTCTTAACATTTGATTTGGAAATTATAAAATTGTTAACTTTAATTTGTTAAGTTTAATGATTATTTATTTTAAAAACTTTATTAAATGATTTAATTAAGGAAGTTGATTATAAAGATAAAATGTTTTAAATATAAATGATAATTATGTCATTTATAAAGATAATGTTTTACCTTAAGGTTAGTTAAGGTTTTAATGGGTTGAGATTAATTTAGTTAATGAGTGATTGAGTATAATTAATTGTTTTAATTAATTATTAATTAAGGATTTATAAATTGATAATTAAGGGTTATAAGTAATTAGTTAAAGGTTAATTAATTGTAATTAAGAATTATTAATTAGATAATAAAAGATTATTAATTAATGATTAGAGGATCAAATTAGTTCGTAATTAAGGGTATAGTTAATTAATTGTTAATTAAGAATTAATTAATTAAGTAATTAAAATTGGCTAATTTTGTAATTAAAGATTAATTAATTAAGTATTAGAGGTTAATTAACGGAAATTTAAGAAGTACTTAATTTGTAATTAAGTTTTTATTAATTAATAATTAGGGTTTGTTAATTAATAATTAAAGGATAATTAATCGGTAGTTAAAGATTAATTAATTGGTTAATCAACTAGGAAGTAAGGATTAATTAATTTGTTATTAAGGGATATTAATTAATAGTCTAAGAATAATTAATATGTAATTAGGGATTAATTAATTGATTGATAAGGTAATTAAGGTTTGATTAATTAATTAAATAGTTGTAATTAATTAATTAATGATAGATTAAGCAGGATTAGGTGATGAATTATGATACAGATTGATAATTCTTGTGTATGATTGTTGTGTAGAATGTTTGGATTGATTGATATCTATTGGATGATATTCTATGATGTGATGTTGGATATATCTGTGATAAATGTGTGATATTTATCTGTGATGAATGCTGTGTGAATTCAATGTTTTTAAATTGAATTGAATTGTTTAAACCTTTAAACAACTTGGCCTTTAAGATACGTTTGGATTTCGATGAGATCGGGATCGGATACCAAATTTGATTATCCCAAAACCACATCGATCCAAGTTAAACGATAGGTCATGGAATCTCAAAATGAAGATCGAGATGGAGTTTCAGAGTGCAAGGGTTATTGTCGTTAACTTTGAGGGTGATTCCAAAATGAGTGTAACGAGATAATGCCTTCGGTTTCGTTCGAACTCGAAATGATCTTGTATGGATGAATGCTATCAGACCATCGTAAATGGAAAATGATGAGCATTCCGAGATGTGTTCATTTAAGGGTAATCGTAGCCTCAAGCCTAATCAACCGGGAATGGTTAAAACAGGGGAGGTGCAGCATGGCTAAGTGAGTCGCGCTCAAGTAGGATAAGATTTTCCCCTGTCTAGAGTCCCTTTTTATTCGGCTGTGTGGTGGTTGCTAGCTACAATCGTGGGGTTGTCTTATTTGGGACTGTCCAGTAAGGGATGTTCTGGCCTTGTGTTGAAGGGGATTGGGAGTGATCCTCGGTACATTGATCTAGGCCACATATTGTGACGGGCGGTTCCCAGTATCCTTGCCATTATGGAATCCAATTTCCAATAAGTGCCCTCGGACTTGATTGTATAACCCACTTTGTGGCTAGTATGCTATGAATTTAATAATGTAACAATTTCAACTATGTGAATATTTATTTGAAAACCCTACACCCTATTATAATATAACTTCCTATCAAATGTTTTGGTTATCATAAGGGAAAAACATGGCAGTATTTATTGACGGAGAGTCTTACGAGATACCTTTTATTTCAAAGGTTTTTCCAAGTTAAACAGCTTAACCGTTTACTCACACCCGACCCATGTCTGACCAGAGTTTATTTCTGTTTTCTTAAACTCTTGGGTACTCAAATTTCTATGAGTAGCCAAGTGATCAGGTCTTGCTTGACGAATTTTGGAAGCTTGGAGCAGGAGTCCAGACGTAGTTATATCTATCTATTCCCGCTGTGCTGAACCTTTTTTCTGTTGTAATTTGAAATGTAATGGATAAGACAGGTCTTTGTAACTGTCTAATGTGATGATGTTGTTGTAATTTGTGTAACTCTGATGTATTGACTATGTAATATTTATGTGATATATTATATTTTTTCCATTTCCACTGTGAGATTCTGATATTGTTTAGTTCTTTCTACTATCTATTCTACTTTAACCTCTTTCTTTCTTATTGATGATGCGTCTTTCTATGGAATGAAAGACTGGTCGTCACACTTGGTATCAAAGCATAGGTTGAGATAATACCTAGGCTCTGGAGTAGTGTTTATCTTGAGAGCGCGTATTTGTAATTTTTATATAACTATATATCTATCTAAATTTGTTGGGTATCTGTTCAGGTTTCCAACATGAGTTCTAGAAGAGTTTCATCTTTCTCTTTGTTTGGTTGACCGTTCTATCTTTGTATCTAATCCTTTAGGCAGGGTAACCAAGTTAGATAAGATCTGTAGAGGCTTAAGGCTTTCTTATCTCCCCATAGTTTTCTTGTGACCCGTTTGTATTGGATTTCAAAGGGTTTGATCTTATTCTGGGTATGGATTGGTTGGATTAGCATAAGGCTGTTTGGTTTGTGAAGCAAGGATTGTGTCTTTGGGGGCAGGGTTGGGAAGAATCACAAAAGTGACTTGTGATGATTCCGGAGTTCATCTGAGTAATCTTTTGCATGGAATCGAGGCATCTCAAGAAGGTGTTGAGTCCATCGAGGTGGTCAGAGATTTTTTGGATGTTTCCGAGGAAGCGAAAGGTTTGTACCCATCGGGAGATAGAGTTTCGGATCGTCTTAGTTCCAGGAGCCGTACCTGTTGTTCAGCCTAGTAGAAGGATGGCGCCGTAGGAGAGAGAAGAGTTGTTGAAACAGACTCAAGATTTCTTAGAGAAAGGTTTGATCCGGCCTAGTTTTTCCAGTTGAGGTTCAGCTGTTGTCTTTGTGACCAAATCGGACGAGTCTTTGAGATTTTGTGTGGATTTGATGAACCATGTTTTTCGGATATGTTGAATAAGTTTGTTCTCATGTTTATCGATGATATTCTTGTCTACTCTAAGTCTGAAGAGGAGTACAAGCGGTTTTTGGGATGGTGTTAGAGACTTTGAGGAGGCATGTTTTTAAGATTTAATTTTCGAAGTACCATTTTTGGAAGTCGGAAGTCGGAAGTCAGATTTTGGGGAATATTGTTTCTAGTAAAGGTATTTCTGTAGATCCAGCCGAAGTAGCTACTATTCAGGAGTGGAAGCAGCGCAGACTCCGACAGAAGTCCGCAGTTTTCTGGGTTTGGCAGGGTTCTACAGGAAGTTTATCAGGGATTCTTCTAAGATTTCTTTGCACTTAACTAAGTTTACTCGGAAAGGAGTAAAGTTTAAGTGGACCTCGATTGTGAAGAGGCTTCTTGGATTTGAAGGCAAGGCTGACTAGTGCGCCTGTTCTAGCTATTCCTGATGGTAAGAGTAAGTTTGAGATCTACACGGACGTTTATGTGTGCCAGTGGTGGATGGATTGAGTCAAGAATGGTCAGTGTTCCAGTTTTGAGTTTGATAGCCAAGGAACATTGAGGATCAATGGAATGATTTGTGTTCCGAATTTCAAGGATTCGAAGCAAGAAGTTCTACTAAAGAGTCATCGCTACAGGTTGAGTATCCACCCAGGGATTTCAAGATGTATAAAGATATGAGGAGAATCTTTTGGTGGCCAAGCATGAAAAGGATGTTGCTGCTTTCGTCAATGGATATGCGATCTGTCAGCAGGTTAAAGGTGATCAGCAGAAGTCCGTAGGTTTGTTGTAGCCTCTGGAAGTTCCGAAGTGGAAGTTGGAAGTGATTTCTATGGATTTCGTTGACAGTTTTCCAAGGACCAAAAAGGGATATGAAGGAATATGGGTGATTGTAGACCGGCTAACTAAGAGCGTCCATTTTATTCCGGTTAAGGCAACCTGTACTGCAGCATTTTTGGCTGAGATTTTCTTGAAGTAGATTGTCCGACCGCATGGTGTTCCACTAAACATTGTTAACGACCGAGATCCTATCTTCTTCAGCAAGTTTTGGAAGGCTTTGCGATCAGCTTTGGATACGAGTTTGAGTTGAGTACTGCTTATCATTCCAAGTCAGACGGAAAGGCTGAATATAATTTTTAAGGATATGCTGAGGGCTTGTGTTTTGGATTCTAGTGGATCTTGGGAGGACCATCTGCATTTAATGGAATTCTCGTACAATATTGGTTATCAGGCGAGTATCAAGATGGCACACTATGAAGCTTTATATGGAAGACCTTGTAGATTCCCATTCTATTGGATAGAGCCAGGAGATCATCTTGTTCTTGGTCTAGATTTGATCCGTGAGGCATCTGTGAAGGTGGAGCTTTTCAAGAAAAGAGATTAAGAGCAATGCAGGATCGCCAGAAGAATATGCGGATAAGAGACGAAAACAATTGGAATTTGAGATTGGAGATTTAGTCTTTGTCAAAATTTCCCAGATAAAAGGATCAATAAGATTTGGTAAGACGGGAAAACTTGCCCTAAGGTATATTGGTCCGTTCCGAGTGCTCGAGAGGATTGGTGTTGTGGCTTACAAGATTGAATTGCCAGTTCAGATGGCTGGAGTTCACAATGTTTTTCACGTATCGCACCTAAGGAAATACGTGAACGACTCATCTCTTGTTGTGGAGCCAGCAGTCCAGGAAGTTTTAGTGGTCGAACCAGTATTATTTGTTGTCAGGCATCCAGTCCAGATCGTTGATCAAGATGAGAGGAAACTCAAAAGCTGGTTTAGGTGCAGTGGAGCTAGGATTCCAGAGTTTGTATAGGGAAACCCTGGATAGTTTAGGAAAGCTTATTCGGAATGTCCAGATACCTAGTATTGTTTGTTTGAATAAATTGTTTGTTGAATGAAATTGTTTGTTTGGATGGACTGTTATTTGGTTGATAGTGTATGGTTGATATGTATGCTTGGATTGTTGAAATAAAGTTTTTGGATTATCTTTTGTTTTAAATTTCGGGGATGAAATTCTTTTAAGGGGGGAGGAATGTGATATCCTGGAATTTCAAACAATTTAAAATGTGATAATCCCCTTTATTTATTATTTTAAATTGGTAAAAATTGTTATTTTCAACCAAAATAATGTGATGTTTTTAAATATAAATATAAATAGATTTTAAAAATAGAATTATTATTTCCAAACAAAAATGTATTTGTTTAAAAATATATACACACACATATATTTGAGTTGATTTTAAATTGGATTTTTAAATTTGAATTTGAAATTTGGATTTAAATTTCTTTAAAGGATTTTGTTTATATAAATTAAAAGGTACTTATTAATTAGGAAATTTAATTTAAAAGTTTTTAAAATCATTTTAAATTTCATTAAACATGAATAATTACAAGTGTTAGATTTTTAATCCTTTTATTAACATGTGTAAGGAGTTAAATAATGGTAATGACAAATGTTAACCATTTGGACAAGTGTCATCCTTATTATTTTCTTTTTTCTTTAATTTTTAATAAATCATAATTTACATTATATAAACATACACCTCTTCTCTTCTATTTCTTTCCTTATCTTCTCATTTTCAAAAGCCAGGAAACTCAAAACCTGAAAACATTCCTCAAAAAAATCAAAAATCCTGTAAACATTTTAACAACTCAAACCTGTTAATATTCAAACTAGAAAAGATCAAAAGCCCGTAACAAAGGTTTATTTTCAAATGCAACCTAAAGCAAAGTTTATCAAGCAATCTTTTAAGATTTAAAGCAAGCTCAACTTTATTCAACTAAGCAAGTTTCCAGTTTAACAAAGCTTTTTAGTTTCAAAAGAAATCAAAGCAATTCCAGGTTTCCAGTAAAACAAGCTTTCAAACAATTCTAGTTTCCAAATCCAGTTTTCAGGCTCTCTGCCTTTCCAACAGGTGAGTAAACATTTAATTAAAAAGCTTAAGTAGATAAATGATTGTTGCATGTGAATTTCTATGATGAAGAATGCTTTGCTTGTGTATACATATGTAATATCTCTGTGTATATATGAAGTGTATGTCTGTTGTTTGTAAACACCTATGTTCTTAGTTCAAAGCTTATAGTTTTGATCAAAATTCCAAATCTTTTTATCTGTTAACTATTAAGTTTTGGATTTCAAACAAAATAGTTTAGTTTAAACATCATCTAGGTTTTAAAAATAGGTTCAAGTACAATAAGTTTGAGAAGCCTCTGGAATCAAGTAAATACAGTAGATTTTTAAAAACATGTTAAAAACCAAACACCTTAATTTGCTGATTCATGTTTATAACTTGAATCTACTTTGAAAATTAGGATTTTTTAAATGAAAATCACAATTTTTAGCATTGTAATGAGTGTGCATTTCGGGGATGACCAGAATGTAGTTTTTAAGCATTTTCTGGTGGTCGAAGGACCTAGGGTGGTCAGGAACTTGGCTGGAGGTGGTAGGGAAGTGGTCGAGGCCGGGAAAAATGGTGGATGTTTTTCTTCGTCACCGTGGCGGCGGCAGTAGGTCGAACTAGGTCCTAACCCTAGTTTATGTTGAGGTCGGGTTTTTGCTGTACTGCATCGCCTCTGGTGATTCGAGTTGCTCGAAACTTTGTGAAATGACAGCATGGAAGGTTGGCAAGGCATGGTCGAGGTTGCTCGACCTCTGGTGGTCGGAATCGTTTGGTCGGGAACTAATGAATGGGTGATCATCGATATGCCGGAGGACTCGTCGATGGTCGGAATAGCCTCGGCCGATGGTGCATGTGCACGTGGACGTCAGCGGTATCTGTTGTTTGGGTTTTGTTTTGTCTCGAAGGAAGGTTTGGGCATATGAATGTGTGACTCGAGTATATAATCGATTGGGAACGAGAGTGTTTCGAGTTTTAAAACTTAAATTAAAATCTAAGTTAAAAAAAGCGAAGGAGGAGGAGGTTTACTCGGGGCAAGACCTGAGTGGTCTTCGGGTGGAACCCGAAGCAAGGGTTGTGCAGTTTTGAAAAGGTTTTAAAACAAGATTTTGAAAATATAAATAATTTAGTTTAAAAACTTTTCTTGTATAAATTCTTTTATATATATAAATAAATGTTTTCTTAACATTTGATATGGAAATTATAATTGTTAACTTTAATTTGTTAAGTCAAATGATTATTTTATTTTAAAAACTTAATTAAATGATTTAATTAAGGAAGTTGATTATAAAGATAAAATGTTTTAAATGTAAATGATAATTATGTCATTTATAAGACAATGTTTACCTTAAGGTTAATTAAGGTTTTAATGGGTTAAGATTAATTTAGTTAATAAGTAATTTAAGTTTAATTAATTTTTTTAATTAATTATTAAATAAGGATTTATAAATTGATAAATAAGGGTTATAAGTAATTAATTAAAGTTAATTAATTATAATTAAGAATTGTTAATTAGATAATTAAAGATTATTAATTAATGATTAGAGGATCAAATTAATTTGTAATTAAGGGTATAGTTAATTAATTTATAATTAAGAATTAATTAATTAAGTAATTAAGATTGGCTAATTTTATAATTAGAGATTAATTAATTAAGTAATTAGAGGTTAATTAATTTGAATTTAAGAAATACTTAACTTGTAATTAAGTTTTTATTAATTAATAATTAGGGGTTATTAACTAATAATTAAAGGATAATTAATCTATAGTTAAAGATTAATTAATTGATTAATCAACTGGGAATTAAGGACTAATTTATTTGTTATTAAGGGATATTAATTAATAATTAAAGTTTATAAATTAATAGTTTGAGAATAACTAATCTGTAATTAGAGATTAATTAATTGATTGATAAGGTAATTAAGGTATGATTAATTAATTAAATGGTTGTAATTTATTAATTATTTATTGATTAAGCAGCATTAGGTGATTAATTATAATATGGATTAATAATTCCTGTTTGTGGATGATTGTTTGTGTAGAATGTCTGGATTGATTGATATCTATTGGATGATATTCTGTGATGTGATATTGGATATATCTGTGATAAATGTGTGATATTTATCTGTGATGAATGCTATGTGAATTCATTGTTTTTAAATTGTATTGAATTGTTTAAACCTTTAAACAACTTGGCCTTTAAGATATGTTTGGGATTTCCATGAGACCGGGATCGGATATCGAATTTGATTATCCGAAAACCACTTCGATCCAAGTTAAACGATAGGTCATGGAATCTCGAAGTGAAGATCGAGATGGAGTTTAAGAGTGCAAGGGTTATTATCGTTAACTCTGAGGGTGATTCCATAATAAGTTTAGCGAGATAATGCCTTTACTTTCGTTCGAACCCGGAACGAACTTGTATGGATGAATGCTATCAGACCATCATAAATGGAGGACGATGAGCCTTCCCAGATGTGTTTATTGAAAGGAAATCATAGGCTCAGGCCAAATCAACCGGGAATGGTTAAAAAAAGGGAGGTGCAGCAAGGCTAAGTGAGTCACGCTCAAGTAGGATAAGATTTTCCCCCGTCTAGAGTCCCTTTTTATTCGGCTGTGTGGCGGTTGCTAGCTACAACCGTGAGGTTGTCTTATTCGGGACTGTCCAGTAAGGGATGGTTCCGGCCTTGTGTTGCAGGGGATTGGGAGTGATCCTCGATACATTGATCTAGGCCACGTACTGTAACAGGCGGTACCCCAGTAGCCCTGCCATTGTACGGAATCCAATTTCCAATAAGTTCCCTCGGACTTGATTGTATAACCCACTTTGTGGCTAGCATGCTGTAATTTAATAATGTAAAAATTTCAGCTATGTGAATATTTATTTGAAAACCCTAGACCCTATTATAATAAAACTAGATTTCCTATCAAATGTTTTGGTTATGGTAAGAGAAAAACTTCTCCGTATTTATTAGCGGATAGTCTTTCGAGATACCTTTTATTTTAATGGTTTTTCCAAGTTAAACAGCTTAACCGTTTACTCACACCAGATGCATGTCTGACTTGGAGTTTATTTCTATTTTCTTAAACTCTTGGGTACTCAAATTTTTATGAGTAGCCAAGTGATCAGGTCTTGCTTGACGAATTTTGGAAGCTTGGACTAGGAATCCAGACGTAACTATATCGATCTATTTCCGCTGCGTTGAACCTTTTGTCTGTTGTAATTTGAAATGTAATGGATTAGACAGGTCTTTATATATGTCTAATGTGATGATGTTGTTGTAATCTGTGTAACTCTGATGTATTGACTATGTAATGGTTATGTGATATATTATATTTCGTTCCGTTTCTACTGTGAGATTCTGATATTGTTTAGTCTTTCTACTATCTATTTTGTTTCTATCTATTTCTTTCTTATTGATGATCTGTCTTTCTGTGGAATGAAAGGGGGTTGTCACACCAATATAAATAGGGCCCTAGGCCTTGCTATCTTCTCACAATTAGATTTTCTCTCATGGTTTCATTGCCCAAGGCTGAACCATAAATAGAAAATATTTCTTTGGGTTCTTCGCCTAAGGATGAACCCTAAAAAGAAAATAATTTCTAAGGAGAAGATCTTCTAAATTAAAATATTATACACCTTGGAGGAAGGGGATCCGGAAGGACTGTGGATTCAAACGGAGCACAAGCGAAGCTAAGGACGACATATGTGTGGATTTATTTATATATCTTTCAAGTTTAAGATATATTATCTTTAGATTCCCATTTAGAAAATTGTATTCAGTAATTAATCATATTAATTAAATTATGTGAATTATAAGAAAAGTTGTAGTTTATTTAAAGTATTAGTATTTATACATTGTTTTCTATGCCTTATTTACATCTTTTTCTGTGTTTTGGATTTTTATGCAAGCGTTAGTTTTCTTCTATCTCCTCCTTTTTCTTCTCTAATGGATTATAATTAAGAATACTAAAATTAAGGAAATTAGATGTAAAATAATAAAAGCTCGAGCAATATAATTACTGTAATAAATTACATTAAAACGGGAAAAGTCAATGGAAGTAATTATTAGATTAATTGATGGGTTTAGAAAATAGGATACATTTTCATAACTTAACATCTAAAAGGTAGCGATAAACGTAACTGTAGGAATAAAAGAAATAAAAAAGTGAGCTACTATAAAATAGAGAAACCACTGTATTTTACACTACTCCAAAACAGTAAAAGAAATATCTTGCAGTTACAGATTATTGTTTATAGTGTTATCAAGTATTAAGATATGGAAATGGATTATATAGTTTTCAAAACCGACCAAATAAAATAGAATTACTACCTAAAATTGGAGACAATAAAGTAAAGTATGAATTGAAACAAGAAAATTATTAATCAAGAATTTGAAGCTGTAATGAGCCTAAGTCTGCATTTACTGCGGAGGCTATTTAAATAGGCAATTATTGTGATAAGTGAATTATGTAATATTAGAGAATTAAAGAAAATTATGTATCATAACAAAAGAAGGCAGACTAAAACAGACAAGAAACGCCTGTAATTATATAACGGACTATAAAAGAAGAAAAAGTAACAACTACAAGTAGAATTATAACATAGGTTGTAATTGTGAAATATAAACGGAAAAGCTTATCATGAGACTTAAAATAAATTGGTAAGCAATGGTAGTAGACAATAATTGTAGAAGCTTATTAAAACAACTTATATTAAGTCAATAAGAAAATAAACTAGAAATGACAAAAGTGGCTTATTTTATTGAACTTAAGGATTTATATATTAAGTTAAATAAGAAAGATAATGAATGTGGCTCATACTAACAGCATTCCCTATTAGATCTATTGTAATATCATAATAATTATAAGTGCGAAGAGGGCAAGAATATGCTAATTAAGTTAAATAAGTAGCCAACAGAGTAAGAAAGCAAACTACATGCAAATTAAAAGATTAGATTTAGGGTCTAATAAAAGAATCAAGAATTGCGTTTGGAGCAGCCCAAAGGTTGAAGCGCCTAATGATCATCAGGGATTCCAGCAATGGAGAAGCACGTCCAACTTAGAATTTTCGGGCTTCAAGAAAGTATGAGACTTTAATGGGTTGTGAGGATACTCTAGGATGGCCCTCTGGGTAGGCCTAATGAAGCTGTATCCCCGGAGGCAGGTATGTAGGTGTTCCATAAAGAGAGTATGCCTTGACTGCATTTGCATTATAAGCCTAATGAAGCAGACCTTTGTAGGAAGTCAGAAAGGCTTGGTGTTCGGAGTAGGGTATTTGTATGTCTAGTACTTACAAGTAAGTTTAAGGATAATCGCATGCGGATATCAGCCAACATCAAGACCAAGAGCAATTTAGGAAAAACTAGAGTTAAACCAATATGCCAATGATTCTTTCACTATCGAGACATTAGATGGGGGCGGCACCGTCAATTGGATGTTAGATTGTTTGCAGTTGGGCACGACTTAACTCTTTACCGGTATTTCGTTTTAGTTGAGGGGTGGCTGCGTAAGGCCATAGCCACGACGGGAAAAGGGACAGACCAACTAGAATATCTGTATTGTAGCCCTAATGAAGAAGACCATTATAGATATAGAAAATCCCCGATTGAATTCCGTACAAGGTAGACCTTGTTAGCGAGATTAAAATAGTAGACAGGAAGATTACGTAGTCCTTAATGTACGCACTGGTTGGTACATTGTGGATGTCCGATCACTGGCATAAACTAGTTCAGACATGATTTACATTCTCATAATAAGCAGTGCAACATCTGTATTATAGGTGTGACGACCCTAGATTTTGGCCCTATTAATTTTAATAAATATTTAGTTTAATTTAAATAAAAAGTAAACTTATCATTTTTAAAATGAATAAATCTTTTGGAATAATTGCCATTTATTTATAATGGATTTGTATTTGAAAAAGGAAATTGATTTGGAGATTTAAAATAAATCTCTTAATAATATTTATAATAAAATTTATCTTATATATTTCAATTAAAATATACTTTGTTTTGTTAACATGTGATAAATAAATATATAGATGTGGACGATAATGTTTAAATTAAAATCTAAATCTATCAACATAAAAATAAGTCAAAAATATGAATATAACTTAATTGTTGACAACTAAAATACAAATAGAATTAAATATAAATATAAGTAAGTAAACCATATTGAATATAACTTGAATATTGATAGATAGAAATAAAAAAATAATATAGGGGGAACAAGGATTAAATAATTTTGGTAAACATACAACATAGATTTAAAATTGGTAAGAACAGAGTATAAAAACACAAGTGTATATACAACATAACTTTAACATTTGTAACAAAGCATAAGTTAAAGAAAGAAAATAAGACCTGACAAGTATAGAATGGAACAAGACCAAAGAAAAGTAAAACCTGAGACAAATATGTACATGAGTTCAAGCTAGATAATAACAAAACATAATATCTTCATTTGCAAGCTAAGTTTTTGCCTGCAAAGAGTATATTTTCGTACAAAATATTTATGTACAGCTAAACATAATTATAGTTTGTAAATGAATTAAGAAACAAAGCATTTAAATGCTTCCATCTCAGCCACCAACATTTGTTCAGCCGAAACTTGAAACATCACTTCAATAATCACAGTAAGTAAACACACAAGAAAAATAAAATCTCTGATCAACAGGTTGAAGCTGTACCAGTTGTAGCCTGCTACTGTTCAAGCTATTTCTTTATATATCACCTTATTCTAGTTCGTTCCAAAAACTTAGTTAACCTGAGAAGCAAACCTGAAAAAAAAGAAAGGGTAGCATCATCAGTATGCAAATTAAAATAACATCTCATTTAAACAAAGTAAAGAAGGATCAAAAGGGAATCAAGTATACAGCTTCCAGAAGTGTTCTCTGTTCATATTATCTTCAGGTGAGAAAACCTCAACTTAAAAGTTTTAAGTTTATATTGAAAATAATAAAGATGATTCACTGATTTCGTGGTATTGCTTATGCGTTAGCTTGAATATGATACTGTGTTGTTGTGTTGATCTGTACTTCACTGTAAATTGTTACAAGTTGTTTATTCTGTTCAAAACTCAAATGATTTTCATCAAAATATTGTTAAGCTTTAAGTTTCAACTGAAACAAGATGTTTAA
This sequence comes from Allium cepa, assembly GCA_030765085.1. Taxonomy (NCBI): domain Eukaryota; kingdom Viridiplantae; phylum Streptophyta; class Magnoliopsida; order Asparagales; family Amaryllidaceae; genus Allium; species Allium cepa. The sequence continues at coordinate 185,594,039 of CM060940.1, forward strand.
ACTTAAGCTAAGATTTTGTTAAGATGTTTAAACCATCTTTTTGTAAAAATATATATATATATACTGTAATTTGATTTTACAGGTAATTAAGTAAAATGTGATGAAGTTGACTATTGTGAAATATTAGTTCAAGATCATAACTTGAATAATTACTGCGAATTATGATTTTTAAAACAAAAATGAGGATTTTTAGTTTAGTATTCTCGGGGAAATTTGGATTTAAACAAAAATTGCATTTTTACCAATTATTGATGAACGATCCAATAATAAATGCCGAAACTTGAATTTAAGCAAGTATGATCATCTGTGATGTTGGGAAAAATGTTGAATAATTTTTCAAATTCACGAATGTGTCGAACGAACTCGATTTAGGGTTTGGTTTCAAGTTTTTAGCCATGGCTGTAATGTGACGAATACGACCCCTATGCATGATCGAGCTTCGCGTAGCTTTGGGGAGTGGTAGTCTAACGCGTTTTCATGGTGTGGATAAATTCTGGGCGCTCCTGGTGGTCGGAGTGATGAAGGCGAGGGGTTTGTTTTGGTTAATCTCGGCTACAGTTTTGGTTGAAGTATGTTTTTTTGAGAAATGATGGGAAAGGTTGATTTAAATGGTCGGTCATGGTGCATAAACGAAGTCGAACTTGAGGGAATCGGCAGCGGCGAGTAGTTCGATTTCCGACGAGCGTGTAGGTGCACAATGGACAAGCAGTGTCGTCGTGTATGTCCTCTTGTATTTTCTGGAGTGGAATTTCAGCGAGATTTGGGAAGAGGAAGGAGAGGTGGGTTTAGATTTGCGTGGGTCGTTGTGGGCTTCGGCCCATATGAATTTAATACTCTTCGTGATTAAGGTCGGTTCATCTAACCTTAATTTCAAAAGAACTTATTTGCTCAAGTAATCAAGTTTAACCAATTTTAAGGATTTATTTCCTTATAATAGTGTTACTAATTTTGGGATAGCAAACCGTATAATGGCTTTTACTTAAATAAGTTATATAACTTAATTAAAGTATGAAATTAAGAAGTTAAATAAAGGATAAAATGCCTTGAAAATTATACGTTAACAAAGATTAAGTAATTAATAGAGATAAATAGATTAAATTAAGTTAATCACGGACCCTGGAGGGTAGGGATTAATTAATTAAGGAATTAAAGATTAATTAATTAATTATTGATTAAGGGCTACTAAATTAATAATTAAGGATTATAATTAATCTATTTGAGAGAAATTAAATTGTAATTGGTGATAAATGATTAGACGTAATTTAAGGGTAAATTTATTTGGGGTTAACATGTTTAAGTATGGATTAAAGGTCTAATTAATTACTGATTAGAGGCTAATTAATTAAGGGAAAATTAACCAATAGAATTATTACTTGATGAAGGTAAATTAAGGAAAATTACTTTATGAAAGTAATTAAGAATTCATTTCTTAAGTGTAATTACTTATGAGATAGATTAATTGAGGAAGTTATTTAGGGGTTAGTTAATTAACGAGTGTGATTAATTAAGGGATAGTTAATCAATGTAAATGATTTTGAAAAATCAATTTGAATAAGTAATTATGAATAAATGTGGTGAAATTACTTAGCAAAGTAATTAACGGAGATTACAGGATGTAATAAATAAATGGGTAATTACTTAATGAGAAGTAATTAAAGAATAATTATTTTGTGGAAGGGATTAATTGGTAATTACTCAGTGAAATGGAAGGACTAATTAATATAATTAATCGAGGAGTTGGTTTGATTAATGGTGATATTTTGATTATCTATCAAGAATGAATTGCTGTGTAAAAGTATAATCCGGTAAAATTTAAACATAACTTGGGTTGAAATGACATTGGATTCGAAGAGACCGAAGTCGGGTATTACTAAATAACCGAAACCACTTTAGATCTTCATAGGTTGATATATGAAATCAATAGGCTGGGACGGAATGATTTTAGTAAATTGGACCATTTAATCTAAGTTTTGGGTACTTAGATATTGGTATGTGAAATTTGTGATGCCTATAACAAATTGTAATTAGTAAATTGATTCGAGTTACCCCGGGTTCTATATAAGTTGTAGGCTTTTGTATACTTTGTTGGATTGGTTTACTCACGCTGGTTTCCAGCCTGACCCGGGTGTTACTTTGGCGTAATGCTCGGGTCAGACCGAGTATTACAAATTTTTAGGTAGATACGTTCTGGAGCTCAGGTGGCGAGCTGGATGGTAAGAACGCATAGAATATTTCCGCCGTAATTGTATTATTATAATTCTGTGATAAATTGATTGTATATATTTAGCGACTGTATATAATGTGAAACTCTGATGTATATTAAATGTAATTGACAAATATAGTATTCTTTTGTAAACCGATATTATTTATTATTATATTTTATCCGCTGTGAATGTGAGTTGTTGATGTTTCTGTTCTTGTTCTTCTTCTTCTCCTTCTATCTCTTTCTTCTTTTTCATAACTATCCGGAATTTTCGGGTTCGAAAATTTCGGGTCGTTACATTTGGTATCAGAGCTGAAAGGTTAAGTGAGAACCTTGACTCTGGTGGAGATTACTCATTTAATAGAGTCTGTAGTACTCTAGAATGAGTTGAGAATATATATATATATATATATATATATATATATGAGAGCGTACTTGTTATTTTCTTATAAAAAGATTTTAAATGATTTTATATAAAAATATATTTTGAGATATAAAGCAATATTTCCTTCTAATAAATATTAAGGTGATTGGTTGTTAAATTATTGGAATTAAAATTGAGAAGTAATATAATACAACCAAATTGAAGTCTTGAATTAGAATTAAATGAAGTAAAAATGAAAATGCAACCAAATCGAAATTTAATTAATTGAAAATGAAATTCTAAAATTAGAATTCAGGAATTAAATTATTTAAAAGCTTTAAATAAAGGTAATTTTGAAATGGGATTCAAACTGAAGTTTAATCTTGAATTTATAGAAATAAGAATAAAATAAAAGGGGAAATGGGACTTGATGCAAACAATGGGTTGTTTGGAAATTGATTTGAATTTAAAACCAAAGGTGGTTTAAAATTTTAAAACATGGCTGGGAGGGCCAAGAAATAAATATGTATGTATGTATGGATATACATGATATTAAAGATAATTTGAAATAAAGTCTAAGAGGTTGAGTTTTGATTTTTTTCCCTGAAGTGTGATGTAAAAACCCAAAGTGATATAAGTTTTTAAGTGGAAAGATTATTATTGTGGAGTTTAAGGATTGAATGAGGTTGATTGGATTAAGTAAATTGGAATTTAACTTTGGGAAAGTTAAATAAATGTAGAAAAAGCAACCTGAATTGGAAATTTCAAGATGAAATTGGAATTTAACTTGGAAAGTTAAATGGTTGATTGAATTGGGAATTTGTGTAATCTCAAAATGGGTTTGAGATTTAGAAACTGAATATGGATGGACGTTTTAAAATAAATCGGATGATATCATCCTGTTGTTAATAAAAATCTTTAAATTGAGAATAATATTGTATAAATAAAATAACTTTGAATAATTAAGTTGTAAATTAAATTTGTTTAAGAACTGGCTTCAAACCGGAAGATAAAATTTAATAATAAAGTAAAATTTTAAAATAAAATTGTATCGAACTCTTATTTGAACCTTGAAATACATAAGTAAAGATAATTTAAAATGAATTTATGAGAATTGGACTCAGAACTTAAATTGATTAAAAACTTTGAATAAAAGTTAATTTGGTTTAAGAAAAAAAAAAAGTCAAACCATCCTTTGAGAATTTAACTCGAATTTATATAATTCGAGGTAGTTTAAATTCAAGATTGAAATTGAGTTAATTCAAAATTGAATTTGGTTTAAATTGGGAAAGGAATCAAGATTGATTCAACTTGAATTGGGATTAAATAAATTTCAATGGAAGTTGGAGTTATTAAAATTGGAATTGGATCAATTTAAATGGAAGTGGAGATTTAGATTTAATTGATGAGAATGGAGATTGGGAATTGAACGATTTGACTCTAGACTATTTTAAATAAATTGTTTTAATATAAACTTAATTTTCTAAGCTATTAAATACATACAACCTTTCTTTCTTAAAGCCAAATAATTTTATACTTGTTTTACAATTATTTTTTAAGCTATTTAATTTTTTTCCAACCGTTTTATAAACTAATTACTATTTTTCAACTATTTTACGAATAAATTACTATTTTTCAATTACCTAAAATTTCTGGAACTATTTAACTATTTTTCAACTATTTTACAATTAGTTAACTATTTTAAAGCTATTTTGCAAACTATTAATTATTTTTTAACTACTTATCTATTTTTAAAATTTTCAAGCTATTTTCTATATATAAACTGGTCGGAGTTCAAACTGTTATTGGTTTAAATACCCAACCGAGATAAGAATTGAAGTGATAATCCAAACGGGGATTAAGGTAAACGTGAATAAGTGAATGAAAATTTAAGTGAATATGAATGAAAGAGAAATTGATTTTGACCAATGATCAATGAAAATAAATACGTAGGATGTACATATATTATTCTATTCGCATAGTGATTTGATCCAGATTCGAGCACAGAATTTCGAGATAGTATATCGATCAGAGTTGGGATTTTTCACTCGATTTTCGACGGCGAACCTAGATATGGATTGTTGATTGGTTCTAAAATTTCTCTATCATAGTTATAGCTATGCAAGGAGAATGGCGGTTTCTAATCAAGAAACCAGATCTGAGTCCGCACTAGGAAGTCGGGTGGACGATACTAGTTCGGAAGTGAAATTGTGTGATCGAGTGAGCGATCAGATTGGTATAGCGTACGAATGTTATGTGTACATCATACGGTTTTGAATGAATTTGATATTGGAAAGAGTAATCAAATTTGAGTATTTGATTTGAATAAACAAAGTTATACATATCTTTGTTATATAAGATAAATATTTCCTTGTTAAATCTATTGCCGGAAGAAAAGGATTTTTGAAAGTGTTTGAAGTATAAAAGGGTTTTATACAAGTTGGAAATGATCCAAAATTTTAAAAATTATATATCTGTGTACATATATATATATAAAGGATCTTATGAGGATTTTGGAAAAGGGTTTTGAGAACCTTTGGATTTGGAAAGGCTTTTGATTTTTGAGTAAAATCAATATTGGAATTTGGAAGGCCTAATTTGAGAATTATCGATTTTGGGATAATCGATTTTGTGTAAAGGAGCTTTGTATGATATCATACTAGGTGTATGATTTGAAGATACTATATGTGTATAGTATAAAATGTTTTGATGATGGCTCTGGGGAAAAAGGCGCTCCCTTGAAATGAACTTCTCAGGAGTGCCACTAGGTGGTGCTGCCTTGAGCCCCAAGGGGTTTTAAAGTTGATCCTGTGAGGAGTCCAGACAAAACTAGTTCCTGAGGATTATTGGGTAGCGAAAGTCGAGGGCGCTGATGCCTACATAGGCATTTTGGTTATGCTATGACGACAGTGCAACTCGATGTCGCTGCGATCTACTGTGGGGACCATAGCGAAATCGTGTGGAGGATGAGTGCCAACAGTCTACACTTGATTTTTCCAGGAAGGCAACGCAACATCGGTAGACTGCGATATATGGTCGAGTGGAGTGGAGAAGTTTCATTCTTGGCAGCGAAATTCGATGGCGCTGATGCCTACATTTATATGGATTTTTGCTGTGATAGCTACGTAACCCCAGTTGTAACTGCGATCTGTCGTGGGTTCCATGGTGTAATCAAGGGGCGCGGATGCCTATAGTTATCTATGGATTTTCTCGGGATGGCAACGTAACCATCGGGTTAACTGCGACCATGGATGAGGGTGATGATTTCCAGAGCATTCTCACCAAAAATATATCCTCTATTTTCAAAAACTGTTTTTTATATTTTTAATAAAATTATTTTCACAAGTATTTACAATGAATGTTGGAAACGAGTCGGCCAAGCACTTATAGATTTTCAGTCGTACGCCTGATCAACGCATGACCGAATTTCTATGAGAACGAGGATGGACTCGTTGAACATCGAGTTATAAAAGTATTTTATAAAAACTGTTTTAGAAATATTATATTGATTTTTATAGTAGTTCAAAATGATCAAAGAAGAATTTATATGATTTTAAGCATTTTAATGAACCTGGCTTCATTCCTTTTCGAGGACGAAAAGATTCAGAGGGCGGAAGAATGTGACGACCCTAGATTTTGGCCCTATTATTTTAATAAATATTTAGTTTAATTTAAATAAAAAGTAAACTTATCATTCTTAAAATGAATAAATCTTTTGGAATAATTGCCATTTATTTATAATGGATTTGTATTTGAAAAAGGAAATTGATTTGGAGATTTAAAATAAATCTCTTAATAATATTTATAATAAAATTTATCTTATATATTTTAATTAAAATATACTTTGTTTTGTTAACATGTGATAAATAAATATATAGATGTGGACGATAATGTTTAAATTAAAATCAAAATCTATCAACATAAAAATAAGTCAAAAATATGAATATAACTTAATTATTGACAACTAAAATACAAATAGAAATAAATATAAATATAAGTAAGTAAACCATATTGAATATAACTTGAATATTGATAGTTAGAAATAAAAAAAAAATATAGGGGGAACAAGGATTAAATAATTTTGGTAAACATACAACATAGATTTAAAATTGGTAAGAACAAAGTATAAAAACACAAGTGTATATACAACATAACTTTAACATTTGTAACAAAGCATAAGTTAAAGCAAGAAAATAAGACCTGGCAAGTATAAAATGGAACAAGACCAAAGAAAAGTAAAACCCGAGACAAATATGTATATGAGTTCAAGCTAGATAATAACAGAACATAATATCTTCATTTGTAAGCTAAGTCTTTGCCTGCAAAGAGTATATTTTCGTACAAAATATTTATGTACAGCTAAACATAATTATAGTTTGTAAACGAATTAAGAAACAAAGCATTTAAATGCTTCCATCTCAGCCACCAACATTTGTTCAGCCGAAACTTGAAACATCACTTCAATAATCACAGTAAGTAAACACACAAGAAAAAAAAAATCTCTGATCAACAGGTTGAAGCTGTACCAGTTGTAGCCTACCACTGTTCAAGCTATTTCTTTATATATCACCTTATTCTATTTCGTTCCAAAAACTTAGTTAACCTGAGAAGCAAACCTGAAAAAAAATTGAAAGGGTAGCATCATCAGTATGCAAATTAAAAAAACATCTCAATTAAACAAAGTAAAGAAGGATCAAAAGGGAATCAAGTTTACGGCTTCCAGAAGTGTTCTCTGTTCATATTATCTTCAGGTGAGAAAACCTCAACTTAAAAGTTTTAAGTTTATATTGAAAACAATAAAGATGATTCACTGATTTCGTGGTATTGCTAATGCGTTAGCTTGAATATGATACTGTGTTGTTGTGTTGATCTGTACTTCACTGTAAATTGTTACAGGTTGTTTATTCTGTTCAAAACTCAAATGATTTTCATCAAAATATTGTTAAGCTTTAAGTTTCAACTGAAACAAGATGTTTAAACTTAAGCTAAGATTTTGTTAAGATGTTTAAACCATCTTTTTGTAAAAATATATATATATATACTGTAATTTGATTTTACAGGTATTTAAGTAAAATTTGATGAAGTTGACTATTGTAAAATATTAGTTCAAGATCATAACTTGAATAATTACTGTGAATTATTATTTTTAAAACAAAAATGAGGATTTTTAGTTTAGTATTCTAGTGGAAATTTGGATTTAAAGAAAAAATTGCATTTTTACCAATTACTGATGAACGATCCAATAATAAATGCCGAAACTTGAATTTAAGCAAGTATGATCATCTATGATGTTGGGAAAAATGTTGAATAATTTTTCAAATTCACGAATGTGTTGAAGAACTCGAATTAGGGTTTGGGTTTAAGTTTTTAGCCTTGGCTGTAATGTGACAAATATGACCCCTATGCGTGATCGAGCTTCGCGTAGCTTTGGGGAGTGGTAGTCTAACGCGTTTTCGTGGTGTGGATAAATTCTGGGCGTCCCTGGTGGTCGGAGTGATGAAGGCGAGGGGTTTGTTTTGGTGAATCTCGGCTACAGTTTTGGATGAAGTATGTTTTTTTGAGAAACGATGGAAAAGGTTGATTTAAGTAGTCGGTTATGGTGCATAAACCAAGTCGAACTTGAGGGAATCGGCGACGGCGAGTAGTTCGACTTCCGGCGAGCATGTAGGTGCACAATGGACAAGCAATGTCGTCGTGTATGTCCTCTTGTGTTTTCTGGAGTGGAATTTCAGCGATATTTGAAAAGAGGAAGGAGAGGTGGGTTTAGATTTGTGTGGGTCGTTGTGGGCTTCGGCCCATATGAATTTAATACTCTTCGTGATTAAGGTTGGTTCATCTAACCTTAATTTCAAAAGAGCTTATTTTCTCAAGTAATCAAGTTTAACCAATTTTAAGGATTTATTTCCTTATAATAGTGTTATTAATTTTGGGATAGCAAACCGTATAATGGCTTTTACTTAAATAAGTTATATAACTTAATTAAAGTATGAAATTAAGAAGTTAAATAAAGTATAAAATGCCTTGAAAATTATATGTTAACAAAGATTAAGTAATTAATAGAGATAAATAGATTAAATTAAGTTAATCAAGGACCCTAGAGGGTAGGGATTAATTAATTAAGGAATTAAAGATTAATTAATTAATTATTGATTAAGGGCTACTAAATCAATAATTAAGGATTATAATTAATCCATTTGAGAGAAATTAAATTGTAATTGGTGATAAATGATTAGATATAATTTAAGGGTAAATTTATTTGGGGTTAACTAGTTTAAGTATGGATTAAAGGTCTAATTAATTACTGATTAGAGGTTAATTGATTAAGGGAAAATTAACCAACAGAATTATTACTTGATGAAGGTAATTTACGGAAAATTACTTTATGAAAGTAATTAAGAATTCATTTCTTAAGTGTAATTACTTATGAGATAGATTAATTAAGGAATTTATTTAGGGGTTAGTTAATTAACGAGTGTGATTAATGAAGGGATAGTTAATCAATGTAAATGATTTTGGAAAATCAATTTGAATAAGTAATTATGAATAAATGTGGTGAAATTACTTAGCAAAGTAATTAACGGATATTACAGGATGTAATAAATGAATCGGTAATTACTTAATGAGAAGTAATTAAAGAATAATTATTTTGTGGAAGGAATTAAATGGTAATTACTCAGTGAAATGGAAGGACTAATTAATATAATTAATCGAGGAGTTGGTTTGATTAATGGTTATATTGTGATTATCTATCAAGCATGAATTGCTGTGTAAAAGTATAACCCGGTAAAATTTAAACATAACTTGGGTTGAATTGACATTGGATTCGAAGAGACCGAAGTCGGGTATTAGTAAATACCCGAAACCACTTTAGATCTTCATAGATTGATATATGAAATCAATAGGCTGGGATGGAATGATTTTAGTAAATTGGACCATTTAATCTAAGTTTTGGGTACTTAGATATTGGTATGTGAAATTTGTGATGCCTATAACAAATTGTAATTAGTAAATTGATTCGAGTTACCCCGGGTTCTATATAAGCTGTAGGCTTTTGTATACTTTGTTGGATTGGTTTACCCACGCTGGTTTCCAGCCTGACCCGGGTGTTACTTTGGTGTAATGCTCGGGTCATACCGAGTATTACAGATTTTCAGGTAGATACGTTCTGGAGCTCAGGTGGCGAGCTGGATGGCAAGAACGCGTAGAATATTTCCGCCGTAATTGTATTATTATAATTCTGTGATAAATTGATTGTAAATATTCAGTGACTGTATATAATGTGAAACTCTGATGTATATTAAATGTAATTGACAAATATAGTATTCTTTTGTAAACTGATATTATTTATTATTATATTTTATCCGCTGCGAATGTGTGTTGTTGATGTTTCTGTTCTTGTTCTTCTTCTCCTCCTTCGATCTCTTTCTTCTTTTTCATAACTATCCAGAATTTTCAGGTTCGAAAATTTCGGGTCGTTACAATAGGCCTTATGAAGCTGTCCTTTACAGATGTAGCTACAGAATGCTCGTGGAGCAAGACGATGAAGTATCTGTATTATAGGCCTTACAAAGTAGTCCTTTACAGATATAGCTACAGAGCAAGACGATGTATCATCTGTATTGCAGGCCTTACAAAGTAGTACTTTGCAGATATTGTTACGGAACACTCTCGAAGTAGGACAATGAAGCCCTTTTCGAGGAGGATACGAAAGGTACCATGGGTGGTACCTAGGACCAATATGGTCAAGGGGCATATAGCTACATATATGTATATATTAGTTATTAGGTTTTGATCTACTATGGAGTAGATGGGCACGATTCACGAATGGAGGTGAGAATATTGTAACTTAACGAACCTAATACAAGAGTAAATGGAAGTAAAACGATATATGTAGAATTAAGCCTAGAAGTAGTAATTCATCCATTCACCAGAACTTTTGTTCTAACCTCCTCCTCATAACATTCTACAGGTTAGGTAGATGACAGAGACTTCTCAGCTATGTGACACTTGCTTAGGAAGGGTTATTATTTGGGTGATTATTTACTTAATATTATATTTTAATTAATTCCGCTGTGAGATAATTAATGGAGCTCTGATATATTTATCTTTGCCTATTTGCAGTATACTAGATACCCAACTCGGACTCCAGGGGGCTTGGGTTTTAGCATTTTTACGAAAATCCAGACCACTGGAATTCGGGTTGTTACAATAATCAAAGTAAAAATAATTGTACGATAAGCTATACTAATAAACATGGTGATATATGATTATATGATGAACAATGTATGACATAAAGTGGATTTTTATTTATATAATTCATTTATGTACAACTCAAACTAACAATTCAAACTAATCAAACATCAAATCTAATTGTCACACAAAACAAAAATAAAACACCAAAATCCAACACAAAGCCAAAATAAATCTAGCAAACCAAATTTATTATGAGTTATAACTGTATTTATGGATTTGTCTAATTATGGAGGATTTGTGAATGGGACAGATAGGGTAGTGAAGGCAAAAGTTTCCTCTTTGTTTGATGAGATTTCCATCTTGATTGAAGCAAACTTCTCCAACGCATTTGACTTCATTGTCATCTTTGTTATTTCCCTCATCTTCCTCTTCCTCTTCTTCTTCTTTCTCTTCTTCAACCATAGGATTGTGAGTTTCTTGATTAGGATTATCTTCGTCAATTACTATTGGATTTGTTGGATTATCTTATCCAATAGGGATTTCTGAAGATTCCGTACAATACGGCCTACTTTCTCTTGTTCCTTTAAGAGATGAAGTTGAACAACTTCTATCTTAGTAAGCATATGCAGTATATGCTTCATGTCATCCTCGATTTTTTTTACTTTGACCATGGTGATGTTCTGGAGAGGGCCTAGCATGGGTATTAAGAAAGAAATGAGTGTATTAACTTCTCTTCGTAATTTGGAATTCAAGGATGCCATAGGTTTATTTTATTTCAAAGAAGGACATAAAACTGGACTTAGTTTCAAAATTTGATTATTATATAAGTGTTTTTTGAATTTTGGAGGGAAGTCTGTTTTCAGAATTATCCAATATATGTCGACATATAGTAAATGGGTATGCCGACACATATTGTATAATTTTGAAAATTTTATTTTTCTTTTATTCTTTAATTATTATACAATATAATATCTATATCTCAGAGAACGAACATATTCCTAATTCTCTTCTAAGCTTAATAAAAGATGCTTGAGGCAATAGTTCTGTTAAAATATTGGCTATTTGATTTTTAATATTTATAAATTCGAGTGAAATTACTTCATTATTTACATTATCTCTCAGAAAATGATGTTTTACTTCCATATTTTTGATTCTTGCATGATACGTTGGATTTTTAGATAGATGTATTACGTTAATATCATCATACTATATCTGTGACTTAGTGAAATTTAGGCCAAAGTCTTTTAAAGTTTGTTGCGTATAAATTACTTATGAACATGCTAGTGTCGTTGAAATATATTCTTCTTTTATTATGGATAGAGATACAAAATTTTGCCTTTTGCTAAACTAGGAAACCAGAGAGCGTCCAAAAAATTGACAAGTTCCACTTGTAATTTTTTGGTCTTAGTCCGAATCACTATATGAAATCAGATCAAAAGAATCTTCTTTTGTGTAGAAAAGTCCATAGTTTAGTGTGTTATTTACATATCTTAATATTCATTTGGATTTTAGATGAGTTTCTATAGGTTGAATTTGATATCTTGCACAGAGACAAACAATATGCATTATATTAGGTCTAGTAGCAGTAATATAAACTAATGATCCTATCATATATATAGTTTTTGATCTACATCTTTTGAGTTTTCTTCTTTATTTAATTTCTCATTAGTTGCCATAGGAGTTAGTTTTCCACAATGTTTCATGCGACATTTCTTAACTAAGTCTTTAGCAGATTTTTCTTGATTTATAGAGATTCCATTATTTAACTGTCTTAGTCGTAATCCTGAAAAGATGGTTAGTTCTCGCATATGACTCATTTCAAATTCCTTAATCATTATATCTGAGAATTCTTTATTTAACTTTTCATTTGTTAATCCAAAGATAATATCATCTACATATATTTGTATAAGTTGAATATCATTATAATTTCTTTTAATAAAAGAGTATTATTTACCTTTCATATTTCAAAATTAGACTGTCATAAATAAGATTTTAGTCTATCATACCATGCTTTAGGTGCTTGTTTTAAACCATATAAAGCTTTCTTTAACTTATTAACGTGATTTGATAGTTTTTCATCTTCAAAAAGAGGAGGTTATTCTACATATACATCTTCTTTAATAAATCCATTCAAAAAGGTGCTTTTGACATCCATTTGAAATAACTTAAAATTATTATGAATTGCAAAAGCAAGTAAAATTCTGATAGCCTCTAATTTGGCTACAAGAGCAAAAGCTTCATCAAAATCTATACCTTCTTCTTCATTATAACCTTGAGCATACTAAAGGTGCTTTATTTCCACTGATTTCTCCTTGTTCATTCATTTTATTTCTATATACCTATTTAGTTCCTCTAATAGTTTTATCTTCAGGTTTTGGGACTAATTCCCAAGCATCATTTTGACGTACTGATTCAATTCTTCTTGCATATCAAGTATTCAATAATCGTTTAATGATGCTTCCTTTCGATTTTTGGGTTCAATAATTGAGAAGAAAGAACATTACTTGTTTAATTGGTTTCTTGTTTTTACAATCGATTCTATGTTTCCTAAAATATTTTCTATAGGGTGATCTTTCAAACATTCAGTTCTTTATTTAGATGTATATTTTTAGAGCTATCATTATTTTCATCATTAGTAATTTCATTGTTAGTAATTTCATTATCAGTATTTAATTCCTCATCAATATTGGTATTATTGATTTTAAAATTTTCATCAAACGAAACATGCAATGTTTCTTCGATGGTGTTAATTCTGGTGTTGAAATTTCTATAAGCGTTTCTTCTATTAGAATAACCGAGAAAAATACCTTTATCCAATTTAACATCAAATAAGTTAACTTTAGTATTTAGTATAATAGCAAAAAATCGAAAATATGATACTTTAGGCTTTTTATTATAAAATAATTCATTGGAGTTTTCTTAGCCAAAGATCTTATTAAATTTTTTTTGGTAATTAACTATCATTTAACATTGTTCTAACACATTCTTGTACAGTTCTACTTTTACATTTTACTACATCATTTTGCTGTGGTGTTCTTGGAAATAAAAAGTTCTGTGTTATTCCTTTCTTATTGTAGAAATTTCCAAAATATTCATTTTCGAACTCTCCTCCATAATCGTTCTCCTAATCATTTTAATTTTAGATTACATTTGATTTTGAATTATTTTAGCAAAATTTTTAAACATTTCAAAATCATCATTTTATGTTTTAAGAGATTGTCCGTGTAAATCTTGACAAATTTATTGTGATTTACCGATTATATTTGCCATGGTCCGAAAAGATCTAGATGAAGAAGTTCAATGGGATGATAAGTAGAAATCATATCTTTAGATTTAAAGGAAATTTTACGAAAATTTCCTAATTGATAGGCGTCACATAAATTATTAACATTAAAACTTATTTTAGAAAGACCCCGAATGAGTTCATATCTAGCAGTTTTAGAAAATTTTAAAATTAAAATAACCACCTCTTTTGTGCCAAATCCATAGGTTGTTAGATTATGCCAAAAGATATATGTTGTCATTGGACACTTTCAAACTCAAATATAGATGTTATGTATCCCCATACCTCCAAAGATAATATTTGACTCGTTATCTTCGATATGGTGGTAATTTTTTCAAACTTAATTTTAAAGCCTTTATCACACAATTGACTAGTACTAAGAAAATTATGTTTTAAAATTTTTAACCAACAAAACATTAGAAATAGTAGGAGTTTTAGAGTTATTGACATTGCCAATGCCAACTACATATCCTTTTGAGTTGTCTCCAAAGTATACTGATCCACCATCTTTATAGAATATATCTTTCAAGATCTTTGGATTTTCAGTCATGTGTCTTAAACATCCACTATCCAATATATGATTATCCTTCTTGATTTGTGATACTTGATTTTCAAATACCTGTTCACCATCAGCCATATAACAAACTTGTTCCTACAATTCAAAAACACACCTTTCCAAGAAATCAAGTGACTTTTCAAAACAATTAGTTCCTAAAAACATATCGGTTTCATAAAATTGTTTTTTGCAAAACTATTAAAAGTATTACTAGCCATTTAAACTTTTTAAAAATTAAATTAAGAATTTTCGAAAACCTAATACGCTAATACCAAATGATAGTGGCAGAATTATGGATCCTTAGGCTTAGCTAAACACTAGAGGAGGGTGTATAGTATTTTCTAACTTTAATGAATTTCATTCTGATTCTTTTAAGATTATACTTAATTAACATAGAATAAACAATCATAGATTCAAACATAGATAGATATAAATGCAGTAAAGTAAAAGTAGAGATTCAAAGTGATCACACTAGGGATTTTATACTAGTTCAGGGTTACCCTAGTTCCAGTCTCGTACAGTTGCTTGTACATATTTCTTTCCAATGCCAATCTTTCAATGGGCAGAAGGCAGACCCAATACAATCTTGATTTCATGGCTACGAGGCACACCCTTTAGATTTTCCAAGCTCTGGGTACACTCACTTGATTTGCCTCAGGACACAAGCATACCCACTTGGAATTTCAGGACACCAAGCACACCCAATTTATTTGAATCGATCATAATTACAACCATCAGCTATAACTAGAATTTTAATGGTTTTTCCAAAGACAATGTTTGAAATTTGGATACAATTGATCCTATAGCCTCTTGGATAGCACCTTGACCTTTGATTGAGCTAGAGAGATGATTGAAATCAAAGAGTAAATAGTAGAGTATCAATATAATGAAGATTGAATTGATTCTGGTTTGAATTTGAGAAAATTTGAATATATTTTCAATAGAAATTTTGGTAGAGTAAGAGGAGAGAAGATAATAAGAAAGTATTTGTTAAAAAATTCGTTTGGAAACCCCCTATATATGTAGAACAAACAGACATATCCATTCACGAAGAGTTATGATGAATAGACACTTCATTTCAAATTTGTATTTTGAAAACTGCGGCATGTATATCGACATACAATCTTTTTATATGTCGACATATTCTAGTATATTTTAAAAACTTTGTTATTTTAAAACGTTTTAAAAATCTAGCGCGTTGTAAAATATTTTTATACTTGGAAAAACAGTTTAAATATAGTTTATAAACATTTTAAACTTAGAAATTTTGTATGAAATATTTTTAAATATATTTTGATCTAAAAATAAATATTAAAAAAAAGAGAAATTGCGATCAAAGATTGCTACTAGGGAATTTAACCATATTCTATGATTTTATACACTGTACATGTAACGATCCGTAATTATAACACCTTGAAAATGAGATATTTAATTATTTTAAGTATCCAAATGTTGAATTTTCAAACTTAAACAATCATGTTTTATATGATATATAACAATGGTAAACTTATTTTTGATATTGAATAAAGATTTTAGTTTCCTATTGTAAAATTGATAAAACTCGGATTCCGATAAAGTAGGATAAATATTCAAGAAATTTGTTCAAAGGATAAATAATTCCTTTTAAATATATATAATCGATATCAAACTCATTTGATAATAATGATAATTTAACTTATAATGGTTCGATAAATATACAAAACTTGTTTTATAAAATTGAAAATTTTCGTCGCATATCGATAAATCGATGTCGTATTTTTATAAAAAGATTTGGATATTGTTTTATATTATTTTATAAGTAAAATATTCTTGTGTTAAATATTTAAAGATAATAATAAATTTATTTTGAAGTTTAGTTTATATGAATAAATAGTTTAACAAAAACGTCAATGACTGGAAAACGTTTTGTCGAAAATCAACGTTTTATTCAAAATAAGTTGCCGCAACATTATCGCACCTTTGTTACTACGTTTTAACACATATATTATATATATTCTAGTAATTAAACATGTTTACTTTTACTAAATATAATTAGTAAACTTCTAGAACATCATTAAGAAAAGTAAGCAAGTTTAAGAAAAGTCAAAAGTAAACATCAAATCCAAATCACATCAAAATCCAATAAAATAATTACTTTTCTCTACTTAATCTTTAACTGAATAAGATATAACGTAAGGATGTGAAATGTAACACCCGTATATTTTACGATTGAATATTTAAATATTTTATTTTAATATTTTATCGTTAGTCGGAGTTTAGTCCGAAATGTTACTTTTTGCATACGGCCGAGTTAGGACTCGGGAAAACATCCATTGAGTTCAAAACACCATTTACGATCTTTTTGAGTATAAACTTTGATATGTTTGGAGTTAGTGGAATTTTTCTACGTTTTCACTTTGGGTTTTGGGTTTGGTTTAGCCCATTTGCCTAAACTATTAACTCTAACTCAACCCCCTTCCCTTCATAACTTTACTTTCATTTCCTAACACTCAAGCTTCATCAAAAATAGAGGAAGGAATGGGAAATTAAAACTCCAAGCTCAAGATCATTTGCAAATCCAACATCCAACTCCAAATTCAAAGAGAAGCCATTGGTTCTTCCTTGCTTTCAAGCTTCTTCTTCATTAATTTTGTGTAAAGGTGAGATTTTTATCTCACATCTTTGTCTATAACTATCTTTGATTGTTAGGTATGAATTCCTAACACTTATTCATGTGCATTTGCTTTTGGTTTGGATTGAATTGGTGAAAATCCCAATTTTTAGTGTTTTGGGTTCAAATCTTTAAAAATCCAATCTTTTGATGTTTAAACACGTTTTTGGTGATGCATCGAGGAGCCAATACGACCGGGTAGCCTATTGGCATAATCCCCTTGCGTCCGTGCTCGATCAGTTGCAAATTGAGTGTTTTTTGAGCTTCAAAACCCTTAGGTCGCTCGGCCTGCACCATATAAGCCCCTCGGCCTGCAGCTAGCTCGCACACTCCATAGGTCGCGACAAAATTAGGTCATTTTGTCCCTAGGTCGTTTGGCTTTCCCCCTTAGGTCGTAGCTCCCTAGGTCGTTCGGCCTGCACACGAACTTGTCGGCCTTCTTCTATTGCTTAGATCGCGTCAATTTAGGTCGCCCTCCCCTTGGTCGCACGACCTTGTTTATTCATTAGGTCGCTAGGTGGTCGGACCATTAAGTCATGCTTGCACCTTAGGTCGTTGCTCGGCCTTGTTTCGTTAGGCTGCTCGGCTTTAGTCCTTAGGTCGCTCGGCCTTGTTTAGCTGCTAGGTCGATCAGCCTGCAACCCCAAAGACACTCGGCCTTCTACGCATAGGTCGTTCCACCACTTGTCGCTCGGTTAGGTCGTTCGGCCTTGTTAACCCTTAGGTCGCTCGCCCACTAAGTTGCTCGGCCCCATTATCTCTTAGGTCGTTGACCATCCTTAGGTCGCTCGGCCTGTTTGCACCGTTAGGTCGCGCCACGCCTTAGGTCGCGCCATGTTGAGTCGCGCCATCCCTTAGGTCGCTTGCTCCTGCACTTATGCCGCTACTCCTTAGGTCATTCCACTGCCAGGTCGTGCCGTGTTGAGTCGCTAGGCTATTTCCACTTTGATGAATTTGGAATCGTATTCTTTGGATTTTATTTACGTCTTCGTATGTGAATTTTTGTGATTGATCGTTTCTACAATCATTTTTGTGATTTGTCATTTTAAAAATATACAAACCTTTACTTCACTCGTACGAGAAATCCAATTAAACGGCGTCGTAAAACAAGTGGTATGAAACGCTAGCGTTTACTTCGTCGGTTAATTCTTAGACTTGTTCGATTGAATCTCTTGTGACAATTTTCGAGTGGAGATCAACAATTTGTTCGTAAATATTTAAGTTAAGCTAGTGGTTATGGGACATGAAGCTAAGCTTTTATATTTACTAGCTTACTGTAACTGACACTTCTTGATGATCGTTGATGATCATTTTTGTGATTTAGACTAGCAAATGTGCGATGTCTCTTTGTCTACGAGGGAGACTAAACCTCGTTTCTATGGAGCTTCGGCTCAAATTGGTGGGGTAGCGACCCATGGTCTTCGGGCCGTTTTGTGGAGCTTCGGCTCAAAAATTAATGGTTAGCTACCATGGAATAGCGTTCCATTTTGTGATACACGTGTTGGTGAGTTTTCATGCTCTCGTTTTGTGATAGGCCTCCTCCCTTTTTGTGATTTCTGGATTTCTATTGATGATTTCTACAATTTGTGTTTCACCAAGTGATTTTCATTGATATGTGTTATCAATTTTTGTGTATTGGTGAATTTGTGTGTCATTAACTTTTGTGATTGGCATTGATATTATTGTCAATATTCATGGTTTTGGAGAATGAAAATAGGGAGTATGACATTCCTTTTGATCTTTGAGAAGATTCTAGTGATATTGATTAATCTCGTGTTGATTTTCAATTACATACTTATCACAGTATGGCTTTATGTTTATCATATGTTTATGTCATATCTCTTATCCTATATCATTTTATCTGATATTTATAGCTAGACTGATCCGTTTATTATTTTCTTATTAAATAATACTCGGGTCAGACCGAGATGTTATAGGTGCTTCTGCTTGACTTCACCTCTAGATTATCACCCTGACTTTTGGCTAACTACTTAGATTTGTAGTTTTTGTTGTATACATTTGAGATATAGACTCACTGATGTATCCATATTCTTTTGTCTAGCACTTGTAGCTATTCTTTTGTGACATTGTGGATCTTGTTTGACCACTACTCTGATGTACACCTTCATGTGTTATATATTCATATCTATTTCTGCCTTTGTGATATGGATATCTGTGACTGATTTGTGTTATATTTATTTCTATATTTATTTCCGAAGAATACGTATATGGCCACTGTGTAGTAGTTTTGAGATTGTATCGATGTGTCGGATTTCCTCCTGAAATCGAATGCATGTTGTACTATCTGACATATCGGTGCTCGCACAAAGCAATTACACGGATGGTCGCTCCTCAACAGCCTTATTCCCCATGTTAGTTGACGGCATTACCCCGTAGTGTCCTTGGCTAGAGTGGGTATAGAGGTGGGGCGTCACAGCTTGGTATCAGAGCCAAACTACGAAACAATGTAGAATAATTTAACAAGGGTCATCGTCCTAAGTCCATCTTAGGAATTGTGCTTTAGGATTTAATTCGAGTCTTCGTACCGATTCATCATATTTTCTCTATGATTCCTTGTTTATCTATCAAGATTGCTTGATATTCATTTGGTGAATAACCTTTTTCTTCTTCCTTCTTTATTCTTAAGGAAGAGAAATGGTTAGACCTGGCTGTCCCAGCGCCAGTCAATCTCGTGCTACTCCCCAAGATGGGTATTTATGTTTGCCCAGCAGCTCCTTGATCTTGAAAGGAATGCTCAAGCAGCCGGATCTAATCCGGAGTCTACTCACCCTAGGTCTGGATTTGCACGTTTGTGTAGAGATTATACCAATTTGGGTGGAAATCCATTCAAAGGTTCTGAAACCATTATTGAAGTCCAGGCTTGGCCGAGATCGTGCGATCGAATCTTTTCTCGCATGAATCTTATTGATCTTCACCGTGTTCAGGTGGCCTCTAGTATGCTCCAAGAAAGAGCATTAGATTGGTATGAGCTTTTGATATTTGAAATAAATGAAGCGGATCTTACTTGGGAGAAATTCCGGAACGCTTCGAATTAAAATTTGTGCCAGAAGCTGAGAAGGCGACTTTGGCTCGCCGTTTCATTGACCTTGTTCAAGGTGAATCCTCTGTGACAGACTATGTCGCATCATTCGAGTCCCTTTCTAAATATGGGGTCGAGTACATAAACACCCCATTAAAGAAGAACCAAAGATTTGTCTATGGCTTGAGTAAAAATCTCAAGAAGCCATTACTTCTAAAGCTAGAAGTTTCTTTTGACCAACTCGTTGATATCGCTCTTCGACTTGAAGAGGCAGATAAAGAAAGTGATGTTGAAGTTATGAGTGCCAAACCGAACTTCAACAACAAGAAAAGGCCTTATAAGTTCAAAGGTCCTTATCCTAACAATAAGAAAGGGAAGCAAACAACTTCGGTGGCAAAGACTCCTACCTCTAGTAGTGGGCAATGCTACAATTGTGGTTCTAAGGACCATTATGCAAACAAGTGTTCAAAGCCTCGTATTTTTCGCTATTGCAAAAGCCCGGATCAATATTTATCTTCTTGTCCAAAACTTCAACACAGGAAGGAGGGAAAGCTTAATGTTGCTCAAGCCCCTGGCATCACATCTCGTGGTATAGGTATTTCTCATTCTATCCTTGATGGCATTATTTCATTTTGTGATCATCCTATTCGAGTTCTTTTTGATACGGGTGCGTCCCATTCTTTTATATTACAAGAACTTGTTGATACTTTTTCTTTGGATGTTTTGTGTTTAATGACTTCATTGAGAATTGCAAATCTGGTTGGTGGATCCGCAACAATCAGTTTACTGTGTAAAGATGTCGAGATAGTTTGTGTGATTTTTCTTTCCGAGCCGATCTGCATGTTATGCGCTACTTAGGCTTTGGAATGATTTTGGGAATGGATTGGCTTTACTGTTATGAAGCCTAAATCCTATGTCCTGAGTGGACTATTCATCTTCGACATCCTCAATCTGTTAAGTAGATTTCTATTGATCTTAAAGATTCGAATTCTAGCTTGGTTTCATCTTTGTATTCTTTAAATCCTCATGATGACGATAATGATGATGAGGAAGATATTATTTCTCTTATTCATGTTGTTCGTGAATTTTTCGACATATTTGAGCCCGTTTTAGGATTACCACCTAAGCGAGCAATTGAGTTCAGAACTAATCTCATTCATGGAGCTCAACCTATCACTCGTCCTCCTTATCGTATGTCCAATAAAGAAAATGAGGAGATACGCAAACAATTATCCGAATTGGAGACGAAGCAATTTATTCGCTCTAGTTCCTCTCCTTGGGGAGCTTCAGCTATTTTTGTGAAGAAATCCGATGGTACACTTAGGCTTTGCGTTGACTACCGCAAGCTTAATGATCTTACTATTAAGAATAAATATCCTTTACCTCAGATTGATGATCTGTTTGATCAACTTAGTGGTGCTAGAGTCTTTTCACAATTAGACTTAACTACCGGCTTTCATCAGCTTCGTATTGCAGAGGATAGTATTCCTTTGACATCGTTCCGTACTCTTTATGGATCTTATGAATGGCTTGTTATGCCATTTGGTTTAACGAATGCTCTGGCTTATTTCGTTAACCTTATGAATAGAGTTTTCAAAGACTTCCTCGATCGGTTTGTTCTCATCATTATTGATGATATTCTTGTGTATTCTAAAACTGAGGAAGAGCATGAAAAACATCTTCAGATTGTGTTGGAAACTCTTAGGTGTAATCAATTAAAAGCAAAATTTTCTAAATGCCACTTTTGGAAATCTCGGGTGAAGTTTCTCGGTCATATTATTTCTGAATCCGGAATTTCCGTGGATCCTTCAAAATTTGAAGCGATTCAAAATTGGAAGAGACCGGAGAGTGTGACTGAAATCCGTAGTTTTCTTGGATTGGCAGGTTGTTACCGCCGCTTCATAAAAGACTTTTCCAAAATTTTCGTGCCTCTCACTAGCTTGACAAAGAAAGGTGTTAAATACATTTGGTCGGACAAATGTGAAGCTTCTTTTCAGAAATTAAAAGAACTCCTTACCGATGCTCCTATTCTTGTTATTCCCGAGGGGAATCAAGATTTTATTGTTTATACCGATGCTAATCGCGTTGGTTTGGGTGCCATTCTTATGCAAAGAGAACGCGTTATTGCTTATGCTTCTAGGCAATTGACGCCAGCCGAGACTAGATATGCCACTCATGATTTAGAGCTCGCGGCTATTGTTTTCGCCCTTCGTATTTGGCGTCCTTATCTTTTGGGAGAAAAGTTTATTCTTTATACCGATCATAAATCTTTGAAGTATCTATTTTCTCAAAAGGAACTTAATTTGCGTCAACAACGTTGGCTCGAATTTCTTGCATCTTATGATCTTGATATTCTTTATACCCCCGGAAAGGGAAATCGTGTTGCGGACGCACTTAGTCGTAAGCAACAAGCGGTTGTTTCTATGATGATATTCAAATGGAATGATCTCGGAATTCTATCTACTTGTGAGATTCGAGATCATGTTTCCGATTTGTGTTCATCTCTTGTTTTATGTAGTCTTGAGGCTCATCCTTCTCTTTTAGACCGCATTCTTGAAGCTCAAAAGCTAGATCCCGAATTGGCTCTTCTTAGCCAAAATTTTAGGGATAAAATTGATATTGAGGGTTTGAAAGACTTTGATATTGATTCTCGTGGCGTATTCGAAAATTTGGTAGACTTATCGTGCCAAATATTAGTGATCTTCGTAAAAATATTTTAGAAGATTCACATCGTTCTAAATTTACCATTCATCCCGGTAGTAGTAAAATATACGCGGATATGAAGCGACTTTATTATTGGGAGGGAATGAAATCTGATATTGCTAACTTTGTTAAGTGTTGCATGACTCGCCAACTCATTAAGGCCGAACATCAAAGGCCCGGTGGGTTATTGCAACCTTTAGAAATTCCAATTTGGAAGTGGGATCAAATTTCCGTGGATTTTATAGATGGCCTTCCCCGTTGTCGTACGGGTCACGATAGCTTATGGGTGATAGTCGATAGACTCACTAAATCCACCCATTTTATTCCCGTTCGGTCCAATCGAACCGTTCCTCTTTTGGCCAAACTCTTTATCAAAGAAATTGTTAAATTGCATGGAGTTCCTACTTCTATTGTTAGTGATCGTGATCCATTGTTTACTAGTGGATTTTGGAAGAGTCTTCAAAAAGCTTTGGGAACGAAGCTTAATTTTAGTGCCGCTTATCATCCCCAGTCCGATGGACAAACCGAGCGTGTGAATACAACTCTTGAAGATCTTCTTCGTGCATGTGTTCTTGATTTTGGTGGAAGTTGGGAAGATCATATTTCTCTTGTTGAGTTTTCCTATAATAATAGCTTCCAATCTAGTATTGGTATGGCACCTTTCGAGGCACTCTATGGAAGGCCATGCTGATCTCCTTCTTGTTGGCTCGAGGTGTTGAATATGCGCTTTGCGCTTATATGATTTTTGTTTGATGATAATAAACATATATACATTCGTTTAAATGTATTTGTTAATATACTATTTTATTTTTCATAGAATAAATAAATATTTGCTGAATAAAATTAAATGACACAGAATTTGAATTCAAACAGAAATTTTATTCAAACAAATATTTATTACAATTTTGAATAGTACAATTTCAATCTCTCACTATAACTATACAACTTTGATTACAATCACATCACATTTGACATTTACAGTTAACCTCACTACATTTCACTCACACTCGTATTTTTCTTCAACTTCCTTCTAGTTTAAATCCAGCATCTGAGAAATCTGCAAAAATATTCACTAACGCAGTAAAATTGAAAAAGAAATGTTTTTGCAATATAAAATGAAATATGGTTTTTGAAAATATGATTTGCCTCAGTTATTTGGGTTGTTCGTCATCATTCACACTTGTTTTCATCAGAAAGTCGTGCATATAGATATTACAGGGACATGTAACCATAAGTGGCTGCAATACACACGTGTACATTCATACACGTGTGCACTGCCTCGCCAACTCGTGTGCGCAACCAACAATAGCAAGTGTGCAAGCACAACTTCACAACAAACAAGGCAATGCACTATGCAATGTACAACAAGTCCAACATCCTCAAATGAAGTACAAAGCATGCACATGAACAACATAACTGATCAATGCAACTGATCAAACATGCACAAAGTGCCACAAGTGTACATGAATACAACTCGACTGCAAAAGTACAGTCATGAAGACTGCAAGAACATGAACATAGGATCAACACAGCCAAATGAAACACATCAAAGAAACTAATCTCGACCAAATTCAGTAAGGCAATGCACCAATACAAACTCCAATGACTCAAGCAACATGTCCAGGTACAACATGACAATGCTCAAAGACACAGTACACATGTATGCAGTGACACAATAATACACATGAAAACCAACAATTATGCAATAGTGAAAAACACAAGTCAGTGGTGAAGCAACAACAATGAAGCAGAGCCAAGATTACATGTACTCGAGGCAAATGCAACAGTGAAAACTGAAGTAAAAAAAAAAGTGCATGAACATAGTGAAGACCACAGAGGCAGTGTAACAGTGGTGATGCAGTGGCACATGACTATCAAGCAATACCAGTGACCAACCCAAGATCACCGGGCAATTAACCAGAGGCAACCACAAGTGCAAGAATAAACCAGCATGAATGCAACATGGCTAAGATGTCTCAAATAAACAAAACACCAAATAACCATGGAACAGCAAAGTGATCAAACAAACAAGATCAGGGCAGTGGACAGTACAAGCCAGAAAATGCAACGACCAAAACCAGTTAAACAAGACACAGCAGTGATCAGATGAATCTTGAAATGCAACAAAGTGAAATGGAGCTCACTGAGAAATGCAATGCAGGTACCAACTTTGATGAATGTATATGACACCAACCAGAGGCAACATCACACTATTCAACTACATCAAGTCCAAATATACAGAAGTCAGAGCAGAGAACTGATACAAATGAATGTAGTGAACTATGAAGATCAACAAGTAAAGGCCACACCAGAATGCATCAAAAGCAAACCGAGTACAGGCCATAACATGTCAATACAAGCACATGAGGTAATGAATCACTGAAGTAATGCATCCAGTACCAACCAGAAAAAGATGGCCAGAGACGAAATGATTCAAAGCCAAAAGCCAGCAGTAAAAAATCTCACGAAATCAACATGGTCAAAGCAAACCAACGCAATTCAAGTGAGGATGAAAAATTGACCAAGTCACAAATCAACACCGTGATGAACACGGCAATTCAAAGCCGTGGGGATCGAACATCAGAAAAATACGATATTGAAAAAGTCAGAGATTTTGTCTCAATCATCCAAGTATAATCGAATGGCCAAAGCAAATCAGTAGACAAATTCAAACACGAATATACGAACGCAAAAATAGGATTTTGAATCCTATATAAGCCCAATCATCATTGGCAAAATAATCATCGAGTTCAAGTATCAACTTAGTAAAGTAAAAGGAAACAGTACATACCGAATTCACAAACAACGAACTCGATCAAGCAACTACAAACGAGCGATAGTCGACCATCAGAGAAGCAGCAAGCTAGGGCAACATATCTCAGATCGAACGAAGAAATTGAAGCCCTGATTTACACAAGAGCCGAAGCCCTAATTGGAACAAATGGAACGAAGCCCTAAATTTCAGAAACAGGACGAAGCCGCCATTACTCTCACGAACGAGACAAAAAGGATCCGGTGAAATAAGGGAGTTGGCTGGCCTTATTATTAAAAAGGGGTTTTGTGTTTTAATTTTATAAAAGGGCTTTATTATATTGTTAATTAGGGTTTAGGGTTATTTTCTATTGTTTTTTAATTATTGTTTTTATTTTACGAATCAAAGAATTTGTAAATCACCACCTAGGGTTTAGGTAGTGTCAGATTGTCTAGTTAGAATTAGTTCAGTGAGCAGGGTGTGCGAGTTTACAAAGCTGTATAGGCGGGAGCAAAGTTTGCGAGTAAGCGAAGCTCTATAGGCGGGAAGCAAAGTTTACGAGTAAGCGAAACTCTATAGGCGGAGCAGGGTGTGCGAGTCTAGTAGAGTGTTTGTGAGCGGGAGCAAATGTTTGCGAGCAGGGTGTGAGAGTCTAGTAGAGTGTTTGTGAGCGGGAGAAAATGTCTGCGAGTCTAGTAGAGTGTTTGTAAGCGTGATACTGTTTAATTCTAATAGAAATCTATGAATGCAGCAGTAGGCAGGGGTTGCCGAAGCTGGGTAAATTTTGTGTGTGATTTACTTTTCAGCATATTTATTTCTGCAGTTTATTTCTGTGTTTAAATTGAGAAAATTTGCTATAACCCTATTCACCCCCCCTCTAGGGTTAATCTAGATCCTACAAGTGTTATCAGAGCACGGTATATTTTTATTTAACTTTAGAGTCATGAGTCTACAAAATAATGCTTTTTCTGAGGGGCAATCTATTGCTAGGCCACCCATGTTTAACGGGAACGATTATGCTTATTGGAAAGTTAGGATAGGTATCTATCTTAGTTCTGTTGATTATGATGTTTGGGATATTATTGAAACTGGCTATAAACCTCCCACTATAATCGTTGGTGATACTGAGATTCCTAAACCTAAGGATAGGTGGGATGCCAACGATAAGAAACTGAAAACGACAAATGCTAAAGCCATGAATGCTTTGATATGTGCTCTTGATAAAAATGAATTTAATAGAATTTCTCATTGTACAACAACACAGGAAATATGGCACACTTTGGAGGTGACACACGAAGGAACTTCTCAAGTCAAGGAGTCTCGTCTAGCCCTATTCAGCAATGAATATGAGAACTTTGTGATGGACAAAGGCAAGAGCATAAAGGACATGTTTGGACGCTTTTCAACCTTGGTATACAACGCTAGAGCGCTTGGGAAGGTCTTCACTGAGGTAGAGCTTGTGCGGAAGATACTACGAGTCTTACCGATGAACTTTGAGGCAAAAGTCACTGCAATCCAAGAATCGAAAGATCTGAGTAAGCTAAGCATGGAGGAGTTGATTGGCAACTTGATGACATATGAGCTTGAGCTAAAAGCAAAGGAAGAACGCAACAACTCCGAACCAAAGAAGAAGACGATTGCCTTAAAGAGCAAAGAAGAAAGCGATGAAGAAGATCCAATTGAAGAGCTTGCAATGGCTGTCAATAAACTTAGAAACTCATCAAGATTTAAGCCACACAAGAAGAAAACAAAGGGCAATAGGACAAAAGACTCTGAAAATTCCGATAATGAACTGACATGTTATAACTGCAACAAGCCTGGCCACATCAAACCAAAATGCCCACTTCTCAAAAACAACAAAGGAAAGAAAAAGGCGAAGAAGGTATTTGCAGCGACTTGGGATGATGAAGAAGGAGAGGAAGCTTCGGATAGCAGCTCAGAGGAGGCTAACTTGTGTTGCATGGCAAAATCAGAATCAGAAGCAACCTCCGAGGAATCTAGTGAGGCAGGTGAGTATTCCTATAGAGATCTAGTTTTTATGTGTCTTGATCTTACTAAGGTAGTGGATACTCTTGAATCTAAAATTGAAAAACTGAAATCTGATAGGAGAGAATTTGCTCGTGAAAATTTTAGGTTAAAAACTGAACTTGAAAATATTCAAAACCTAGAATGTAAAAAATGTAAGATTTTAGATTCAGAATTATCAAAACTTAGGAATAACTTTGAAAGTCTTGAAAATGAAAACTTGAATCTTAAGGAAACCATCGACACTAGGAGAAAGGATTTTATAAATCGATGCACCTCACTTGTCGCTGAAAACTCAACATTAAAAACCAAAGTCCAAAATCTTGAGAAATCCCTGAATAACTTTTCAGAAGGAGAAAAATCTTTCAAAATGTTATTGGGAAATCAAATTTTTGCTAACAATAGAAAAGGACTAGGTTTTGGGAAATCACAAAATGATGATAATGCAAAAGGTAAAAGTGTTTTTGCTCGATCTGAAATAATTGGACATCATGTTGAAAATCATAGTCATCGGAACACAAAATTTAATCAAGACAATTTAATGTGCACGATTTGTAGAAAATTTGGACATAATCTAAATAATTGTTGGTATAGACCCAAACACATGAAAACTATACCAATTTGGGTTCCAAAAGGCACAAATATAAAATCTTTGAAAGTCAAACAAATTTGGGTGCCAAAAGGAACATATATAAATAGTTTTGGGTCTCCACAAACATATGTTTCATATTCTGCCACTAACAATCATGGACCTATAAAAACAAATAGGTCACAAAAATCTTTCATCGTGTAGGTGTGGTGGCAGGCTAAGGAACAACAACGGCGTTCTTTGGATTTTGGCTGTTCCAGAAACACAACGGGCAACATAGCAAAGTTCCTTAGCCTAGTATAAAGGTGACAAAATCACAATGGACAATCACGAGAAATTATCGTAAAGGTAAAACAGGTGAAGGTATATTAAATGTGATAATCTGCACCATATTCTGAGTTAAATCAGCCAAAATTGCGATAATGATGTAATGTCTTTAATTCTGACTTATTGATATGATTTTTCATTTGACTTGTTCTTATTTATGACCTTGATTTGTGCTTAAATGATGGCCAATCAGATTTTCAACTTTGAACTAATCCATATAAATTTGTTCGGTCAAATAATGGTATTTTGTTGATCCTTGATTGCTCATGCTACACGTAGATATATTTTGACATTTTGGTCACTGCTTGTAAATTTGCACGATTTCAAATTTCATGGGATAGCTGTTAAAAAGGATTTTAAGAAATTGTTGAAACTTCAAGAAATTGTTTTTGAAATAATTATGATGATTGACTGTTGATTACTCATGAATATAATTGTTTATCCTACGGTTTCTGAAATTAACGCCATGATATTTGTTTGAATGTTAACATGGCTTCATTTCAAATTTCATTCTGAAATAGTTTGTTGAAATTTCACAATCTGGTCTTTGACATCCAACGAGTGAATATTGAGTGAAATTTAAATTCAGATGCAGATTACACTGGTAATATAGTTGATAGAAAAATTACTAGTGGAACGTGATTAATTTTTTGAAACATTCATTTGCTGCATCGTTTTTTTTCGAAGAAAATATTTGCATATTTTTCACTTGAAATAATTTTCAAATAGCAGAAACTTTTCTAATAAAACCCCTCGAGAAAATCATGTTTGACCATATTTACAGATTAGTCATTTTTGAAAAATTGATTTTATAATTTTTGAATTTGATTTTAAATGACTATTTTAACTAATCTAACTCCCTTTGATTATCAAAAAGATGAATAGTGATTGAAAAAGTGATGAGTGCTGATATTTATCATATATTATAACTCAAGAAAGTATAATTAGAAAATTTCTTTAGAATTTCATAACAAGAGTTATAAAAACTTTTTGTTGGGTAAAAATTCCATGACCATTTCTATTTCTATCATCTTTCTATCGACCATCACTCATCAAGATCATATTTAGTATGTAAATTTGTGGTAGTTTACAAAGGAAATCATTTGTTCTTCAATATCTTTAAATCTGTGAAGGAAATTATTTCTGCTTCAACTTATTATATTTAGCAATAAAAATAATTATCCAAAGTATTCACTCTCATTTAAAAGTCCTCACGGTTATGCATGAGTAAATTACTTGGATTTTTGATTATGTGCTTCCATGCTCATTTAAAAGTCCTCACGGTTATGCATGTATGGAACGCATATCAAAATTAATTGATTCAAATAGACAAGTTGATTCTAATCCCATTTAAAAGTCCTCACGGTCATGCATGGTTAGAAGATACTTGATTTTATTTTTTAAATAAAAATTGTGAATACTACTAATCTCATTTAAAAGTCCTAACGGTTATGCATGGTTAGTAGATATTCAAATTTCCTGAAATAAATATACCACAAATAGACAGAATTGTATGATTTTTGATGATTTTATCCCCATCACTTCTGAAAATGGAATATGCGCTTGACAAGGGTAATTATGATTTTTGTTTGAGTTTTATTGAAATTTAATATTTATATTCAATTGAGTTAAATGTTTGATTCATGTTTATCACTTCATCCCTATTTTTACAACACTGTTATTCTTTTGCTGATAACAAAAGGGGGAGAGAAAAGTTAAGATTTTGTCAAATAGAATCAAGCAAAGGTCAAATAATTTTCATAATTTTCAATTTGCATATAGGCTTATTTACATATTTTTATTTGTATGCATATATGTAGGGGGAGTATTGTGTAGAGAGGAGCATTTAAATAGGGGGAGCAAATTGAACGATCAAATACATTTAACACATTTAAAATCATAAATATATGTTTGTTATCATCAAAAGGGGGAGATTGTTGAATATGCGCTTTGCGCTTATATGATTTTTGTTTGATGATAATAAACATATATACGTTCGTTTAAATGTATTTGTTAATATACTATTTTATTTTTCATAGAATAAATAAATATTTGCTGAATAAAATTAAATGACACAGAATTTGAATTCAAACAGAAATTTTATTCAAACAAATATTTATTACAATTTTGAATAGTACAATTTCAATCTCTCACTATAACTATACAACTTTGATTACAATCACATCACATTTCACATTTACAGTTAACCTCACTACATATCACCCACACTCGTATTTTTCTTCAACTTCCTTCTAGTTTAAATCCAGCATCTGAGAAATCTGCAAAAATATTCACTAACGCAGTAAAATTGAAAAAGAAATGTTTTTGCAATATAAAATGAAATATGGTTTTTGAAAATATGATTTGCCTCAGTTATTTGGGTTGTTCGTCATCATTCACACTTGTTTTCATCACAAAGTCGTGCATATAGATATTACAGGGACATGTAACCATAAGTGGCTGCAATACACACGTGTACATTCATACACGTGTGCACTGCCTCGCCAACTCGTGTGCGCAGCCAACAATAGCAAGTGTGCAAGCACAACTTCACAACAAACAAGGCAATGCACTATGCAATGTACAACAAGTCCAACATCCTCAAATGAAGTACAAAGCATGCACATGAACAACATAACGGATCAATGCAACTGATCAAACATGCACAAAGTGCCACAAGTGTACATGAATACAACTCGACTGCAACAGTACAGTCATGAAGACTGCAAGAACATGAACATAGGATCAACACAACCAAATGAAACACATCAAAGAAACTAATCTCGACCAAATTCAGTAAGGTAATGCACCAATACAAACTCCAATGACTCAAGCAACATGTCCAGGTACAACATGACAATGCTCAAAGACACAGTACACATGTATGCAGTGACACAATAATACACATGAAAACCAACAATTATGCAATAGTGAAAAACACAAGTCAGTGATGAAGCAACAACAATGAAGCAGAGCCAAGATTACATGTACTCGAGGCAAATGCAACTGTGAAAACTGAAGTAAAAAAAAAAGGGCATGAACACAGTGAAGACCACAGAGGCAGTGTAACAGTGGTGATGCAGTGGCACATGACTATCAAGCAATACCAGTGACCAACCACAAGATCACCAGACAATTAACCAGAGGCAACCACAAGTGCAAGAATAAACTAGCATGAATGCAACATGGCTAAGACGTCTCAAATAAACAAAACACCAAATAGACCATGGAATAACAAAGTGATCAAACAAACAAGATCAGGGCAGTGGACAGTACAAGCCAGCAAATGCAATGACCAAAACCAGTTAAACAAGACACAGTAGTGATTAGATGAATCTTGAAATGCAACAAAGTGAAATGGAGCTCACTGAGAAATGCAATGCAGGTACCAACTTTGACGAATGTATATGACACCAACCAGAGGCAACATCACACTATTCAACTACATCAAGTCCAAATATACAGAAGTCAGAGCAGAGAACTGATACAAATGAATGTAGTGAACTATGAAGATCAACAAGTAAAGGCCACACCAGAATGCATCAAAAGCAAACCGAGTACAGGCCATAACATGTCAATACAAGCACATGAGGTAATGAATCACTGAAGTAATGCATCCAGTACCAACCAGAAAAAGATGGCCAGAGACGAAATGATTCAAAGCCAAAAGCCAGCAGTAAAAAATCTCACGAAATCAACATGGTCAAAGCAAATCAACGCAATTCAAGTGAGGATGAAAAATTGACCAAGTCACAAATCAACACCGTGATGAACACGGCAATTCAAAGCCGTGGGGATCGAACATCAGAAAAATACGATATTGAAAAGGTCAGAGATTTTATCTCAATCATCCAAGTATAATCGAATGGCCAAAGCAAATCAGTAGACAAATTCAAACACGAATATACGAACGCAAAATAGGATTTCGAATCCTATATAAGCCCAATCATCATTGGCAAAATAATCATCGAGTTCAAGTATCAACTTAGTAAAGCAAAAGGAAACAGTACATACCGAATTCACAAACAACGAACTCGATCAAGCAACTGCAAACGAGCGATAGTCGACCATCAGAGAAGCAGCAAGCTAGGGCAACATATCTCGTATCGAACGAAGAAATTGAAGCCCTGATTTACACAAGATCCGAAGCCTTAATTGGAACAAAGGGAACGAAGCCCTAAATTTCAGAAACAGGACGAAGCCGCCATTACTCTCACGAACGAGACAAAAAGGATCGGGTGAAATAAGGGAGTGGGCTGGCCTTATTATTAAAAAGGGGTTTTGTGTTTTAATTTTATAAAAGGGCTTTATTATATTGTTAATTAGGGTTTAGGGTTATTTTCTATTGTTTTTTAATTATTGTTTTTATCTTACGAATCAAAGAATTTGTAAATCACCACCTAGGGTTTAGGTAGTGTCAGATTGTCTAGTTAGAATTAGTTCAGTGAGCAGGGTGTGCGAGTTTACAAAGCTGTATAGGCGGGAGCAGAGTTTGCGAGTAAGCATAGGCGGGAAGCAAAGTTTGCGAGTAAGCGAAACTCTATAGGCGGAGCAGGGTGTGCGAGTCTAGTAGAGTGTTTGTGAGCAGGAGCAAATGTTTGCGAGCAGGGTGTGCGAGTCTAGTAGAGTGTTTGTGAGTGGGAGCAAATGTCTGCGAGTCTAGTAGAGTGTTTGTAAGCGTGATACTGTTTAATTCTAATAGAAATCTGTGAATGCAGCAGTAGGCAGGGGTTGCCGAAGCTGGGTAAATTTTGTGTGTGATTTACTTTTCAGCATATTTATTTCAGCAGTTTATTTCTGTGTTTAAATTGAGAAAATTTGCTATAACCCTATTCACCCCCCCTCTAGGGTTAATCTAGATCCTACACGAGGCTGGTGAGAAGCTGGTTTTAGGTCCAGATTTTATTCGTGATTCCACAGAGAAGATTGACCTTATTCGTCATAGGATGAAAGAAGCCCAGAGTAGACAAAAATCCTATGCCGATAACTGGAGAAGGAAATTAGACTTTTCTGTGGGAGATCTTGTGTTTATTCGTGTTTCACCTATGAAGGGTGTTGTACGTTTCAGTCGATCGGGAAAATTAGCGGCTCGGTATATTAGGCCATTTCCTATCACCAAACATATTGGTTCCATGGCTTATCGCCTTTTATTGCCGGCTTAACTTTCTGCTATTCATGACGTGTTTCACGTTTCTCAATTATGGAAGTGCCTTCGAGATTCCGATTCTATTCTTGAGCCCGATGTTGTGGAAGAAATTGAAGTTTCACCTAATTTAACTTATGAGCAACATCCTATTCGTATTATTGCTTCGGAGGTCAAGCGCCTTCGAAATAAAGATGTTCCGCTTGTTAAAGTCCAATGGTCCTCAAATCCTAAGGATTGCTCTTAGGAATCTAAAGAGTTCATCGAGCGAACACATCCGGACTTAATTTCTCGTGCTCTTTGAGGTGAATTTCTTATTTTTATTTTTTATTATTTTAAAATGTTTTAAAAATCTAGCGCGTTGTAAAATATTTTTATACTTGGAAAAACAGTTTAAATATAGCTTATAAACATTTTAAACTTAGAAATTTTTTATGAAATATTTTTAAATATATTTTGATCTAAAAATAAATATTAAAAAAAAAGAGAAATTGCGATCAAAGATTGCTACTAGGGACTTTAACCATATTCTATGATTTTATACACTGTACATGTAACGATCCGTAATTATAACACCTTGAAAATGAGATATTTAATTATTTTAAATATTCAAATGTAGAATTTTCAAACTTAAACAATCATGTTTTATATGATAAATAAGAATGGTAAACTTATTTTTGATATTGAATAAAGATTTTAGTTTCCTATTGTAAAATTGATAAAACTCGGATTTCGATAAAGTAGGATAAATATTCGAGAAATTTGTTCAAAGGATAAATAATTCCTTTTAAATATATATAATCGATATCAAACTCATTTGATAATAATGGTAATTTAATTTATAATGGTTCGATAAATATATAAAACTTGTTTTATAAAATTGACAAATTTCGTCGCATATCGATAAATCGATGTCGTATTTTTATAAAAAGATTTGGATATTGTTTTATATTATTTTATAAGTAAAATATGCTTGTTTTAAATATTTAAAGATAATAAGAAATTTATTTTGAAGTTTGGTTTATATGAATAAATAGTTTAACAAAAACGTCAAAATGTGACTGGAAAACGTTTTGTCGAAAATCAACGTTTTATTCAAAATAAGTTGCCGCAACATTATCGCACCTTTGTTACTACGTTTTAACACATGAATTATATATATTCTAGTAATTAAACATGTTTACTTTTACTAAATATAATTAGAAAACTTCTAGAACATCATTAAGAAAAGTAAGTAAGTTTAAGAAAAGTCAAAAGTAAACATCAAATCCAAATCACATCAAAATCCAATAAAATAATTACTTTTCTGTACTTAATCTTTAACTGACTAAGACATAAAGTAAGGATGTGAAATGTAACAACCCGCATATTTTACGATTGAATATTTAAATATTTTATTTTAATATTTTATTGTTAGTCGGATTTTAGTACGAAATGTTACTTTTTTGCATACCGTCGAATTAGGACTCGGGACCACATCCATTGAGTTCAAAACACCGTTTGCGATCTTTCTGAGTATAAACTTTGATATGTTTGGAGTTAGTGGAACTTCGCTACTTTTTTACTTTGGGTTTTGGGTTTGGTTTAGCCCATTTGCCTAAACTATTAACTCTAACTCAACCCCCTTCCCTTCATAACTTTGCTTTCATTTCCTAACACTCAAGCTTCATCAAAAATGGAGGAAGGAATGGGAAATTAAAATCCAAGCTCAAGATCATTTGCAAATCCAACTTCCAACTCCAAAATCAAAGAGAAGCCATTGATTCTTCCTTGCTTTCAAGCTTCTTATTCATTAATTTTGTGTAAAGGTGAGATTTTTATCTCACATATTTGTCTATAACTATCTTTGATTA
Source organism: Allium cepa (assembly GCA_030765085.1). Taxonomy (NCBI): domain Eukaryota; kingdom Viridiplantae; phylum Streptophyta; class Magnoliopsida; order Asparagales; family Amaryllidaceae; genus Allium; species Allium cepa. The sequence goes on from CM060940.1 coordinate 185,629,720, forward strand.
TTAGGTATGAATTCCTAACACTTATTCATGTGCATTTTCTTTTGGTTTGGATTGAATTGGTGAAAATCCCAATTTTTAGTGTTTTGGGTTCAAATCTTTAAAGATCCAATCTTTTGATGTTTAAACACGTTTTTTGTGATGCATCAAGAAGCCAATACGACCGGGTAGCCTATTGGCATAATCCCCTTGCGTCCGTGCTCGATCGGTTGCAAATTGAGTGTGTTTTGAGCTTCAAAACCCTTAGGTCGCTCGGCCTGCACCATATAAGCCCCTCGGCCTGCAGCTAGCTCGCACACTCCGTAGGTCGCGGCAAAATTAGGTCGTTTCGTCCCTAGGTCGTTCAGCTTTCTCCCTTAGGTCGTAGCTCCCTAGGTCGTTCGGCCTGCACACGAACCTCTCGGCCTTCTTCTATTGCTTAGATCGCGTCAATTTTGGTCGCTCTCCCCTAGGTTGCACGGCCTTGTTTATTCATTAGGTCGCTCAGACTATTAAGTCGCGCTTGCACCTTAGGTCTTTGCTCGGCCTTGTTTCGTTAAGTCGCTCGGCCTTGTTTAGCTGCTAGGTCGCTCGACCTGCAACCCCAAAGACACTCGGTCTTCTGCGCATAGTTCGTTCCATCACTAGGTCGCTCGGTTAGGTCGTTCGGCCTTGTTAACCCTTAGGTCGCTCGCCTACTAAGTCGCTCGGCCCCCTTATCTCTTAGGTCGTTTACCATCCTTAGGTCGCTCGGCCTGTTTGCACCATTAGGTCGCGCCACGCCTTAGGTCACGCCATGTTGAGTCGCACCATCACTTAGGTCGCTCGCTCCTGCACTTATGCCGCTACTCCTTAGGTCGTTCCACTGCTAGGTGGTGCCGTGTTGAGTCGCTAGGCTATTTCCACTTTGATGAATTTGGAATCGTATTCTTTGAAATTTATTCACGTCTTCTTATGTGAATTTTTGTGATTTATCGTTTCTACGATCATTTTTGTGATTTGTCATTTTAAAAATATACAAACCTTTACTTCACTCGTACGAGAAATCCAATTAAACGGCTTCGTAACACAAGTGGTATGAAACGCTTGCGTTTACTTCGTCGGTTAATTCTTGGACTTGTTCGATTGAATCTCTTGTGACAATTTTCGAGTGGAGATCTACAATTTGTTCGTAAATATTTAAGTTAAGCTAGTAGTTATGGGACATGAAGATAAGCTTTTATATTTACTAGCTTACTGTAACTGACACTTCTTGATGATCGTTGATGATCATTTTTGTGATTTAGACTAGCAAATGTGCGATGTCTCTTTGTCTACGAGGGAGACTAAACCCCGTTTCTGTGGGGCTTCGGCTCAAATTGGTGGGGCAGCGATCCATAGTCTTCGGGACATTTTGTGGAGCTTCGGCTCAAAAATTAATGGTTAGCTGCCATGGAATAGCGTTCATTTTGTGATACACATGTTGGTGAGTTTACATGCTCCCGTTTTGTGATAGGCCTCCCCCCTTTTTGTGATTTCTGGATTTCTATTGATGATTTCTAGAATTTGTGTTACACCAATTTTCGTCATTTTCATTGATATGTGTTATCAATTTTTGTGTATTGGTGAGTTTGTGTGTCATTAACTTTTGTGATCGGCATTGATATTATTATCAATATTCATGGTTTTGGAGAATGAAAATAGGAAGTATGATATTCCTTTTGATCTTTGAGAAGATTCTGGTGATATTGATTAATCTCTTGTTGATTTTCAATTACATACTTATCACAGTACGGCTTTATGGTTATCATATGTTTATGTCATATCTCTCATCCTATATCATTTTATCTGATATTTATAGCTAGACTGGTCCGTTTATTATTTTCTTATTAAATAATACTCGGGTCAGACCGAGATGTTACAGGTGCTTCTGCTTGACTTCACCTCTAGGATTATCACCCTGACTTTTGGCTAACTGCTTAGATTAGTAGTTTTTGTTGTATACATTTGAGATATAGACTCACTGATGTATCCATTCTAGCACTTGTAGCTATTCTTTTGTAACATTGTGGATCTTGTTTGACCACTACTCTGATGAACACCTTCATGTGTCATATATTCATACCTATTTCCGCCTTTGTGATATGGATATCTGTGACTGATTTGTGTTATATTTATTTCTATATTTGTTTCCGAAGAATATATATATATATATATATATATATATAGCCACTGTGTAGTAGTTTTGAGTTTGTATCGATGTGTTGGATTTCCTCCTGAAACCGAATGCATGTTGTACTATCTGACATATCGGTGCTCGCACAAAGCAATTACATGGATGGTCGCTCCTCAACAGCCTTATTCTCCGCGTTAGTTGACGGCATTACCCCATAGTGTCCTTGGCTAGAGTGGGTATAGAGGGGGGGCGTCACATGAAAGATGATGTTAAGTAATGAAAAAGTGGAGATTTCTTTAGGTTGAAGTATGGTTAGTTTTGTAATTTGGTAAGAGGTTATTTTGGTAAATTTACCACTTCTTTCTTTTTCTATAAATACCCACCTCCTTCTTCACTTTCATTCACATTTCTTCTTCTTCTTTTCTGAAGCTTCTTCATTTTCCTCCTCTTCTCTTAAATATATTCCAAGCCATAGAGAAAAATTATAAAGAAATAATGTCAAAATATATTGAAATATTCAAAAGAAATAAAGGTTTATTCTCTTCAAATCAAGCTTCTCTTTTCTTCATATTTTATCTCTTCTTCTCTTGGCCATCACTCCTTCGCATCTGAACCAAAATATAAAAATCATTTTTTCAAAAAATGTATTTTTCAAATGGCTACAATTTTCATGTTGACCACTTTGTCCATTTCTTAGCAAAAATATATCAAAAATTCACTTTTTTCCAGTGCATTCTCTGGCCCAGTTTTTAAGCCAGAGAATAGGCTATTTTGTTCTGATCATAAGTTGATCATAACTGATCCAAATTAAGATATTCATTTTTTAAACCATATGAAATTCAAGCAGTTACAACCTTTATGTTGATCACTTTTTCCAGTTTTTAATTTTGATATGCCTGAAACTCAATTCTTTGAAGTGCATGTTTGGGCTTCATTTTTGTCAATCCGATAATACCTCTTCTTCTTTCTATCATATCTCCCACAAAACTACTTGGAATTTAGTGATTCTTTTTAAATTCAAGAGAAAAGAACTTGCAACAACTTTTCAGTTAACAAAATTTTCAAATTTTGAGAGTAAGAGAGTCAAAAACAAGAGAGAAGATGACCTATTTTCTGGGTCTAATTTTGAGAATTCATGTTCAAAGCTCTACCACTTCTTCTCTATACTTTCGGTCAATCTCCATTTCAAGCCTTGGCCAAGCATTAGGAAGGAGAAATTCGGGTTTATTTTCATTTTTTTTCCAAAGCATAGCAGAAAGTATGCGTCAGATTTTAAAGTCCTTGCCTTAAAGTTTGACGGAGTGGAATCCAAAGTGAGTACAACTCACTCTTTCTGACTCACTGATATTTTTATATAAGTGAGAATAAATATTATTTATGATGATTGATGGATGTTTGGATGATATATAATATATTATATATATATATATTGATTGGTATTTGGATGATATATGATATATTATACATATATTGATTGGTATTTGGATATATTCCTGCCTATTGGAGCAGATGAGACCCTATACTTTCCATGTATGAGCGGATGACCTTTTGTACGCGCGTCTACCTCGAAGCGGACATTATACACATATTCTAATATGTATGTTTGTTGCAAGTGGCAGGTTGGAGGGATCCAACTGGATTCCTCACTCATGTCGGTTTTATTTACAGATATTGTGATATATGCTGTTATTATGTGATATATGATGATTTGGATGCCGTGATTGTTGTGTTTAGTGCTGTTGCAGCATTAGGCCATATTTTGAAAATTTAAAAATGTTAAAATGACGATTTCCAAATTAAAAAGCATTTTAAATACATGTTGTTAATTTTGAATGGTTAAGGAAATGAATTTATTTAAAAAAATAAAAGATATAATTTTTATGTTGTAAAAAATTATGATTTTTGTGAAATATAATCAGAATGTGATTTTTGAAATATGAAGTTGATTATTTTGTGAATAGTTTAAAATGAAAATTTGATTTATTATAAATGGTTTATATAGAAGATTTATAAAATTGATATTTTATAAATTAAAATATTAGAATTATATAACGAGTTTTATAAGTGTTAAAATGAAGTATAAATGAATCTTATAAGTGAATAAGATTTATAATTTGTGAAGTTATAAAAGAAAGAATTTGTAAAAAAAAAAGAGAATTATAATAATTAACCTATAATTTGAATTTCTGGCATATAAATGAAATAAATGGAATTGTTTAATAAAGGAGATTTATAAATAGAAGTTTTTATAAAATATAAATGTGATTGTTTTATAAATATGAATCAATTGAATTTGATAATTTAAATATAGAAGTTTCTTAAAGAAATTTCATCCACGACTTTGGACAATGTATAATCCTTTAATTTAATGTGCAATAGTAATGAATTTGGTAAAAGGATTATATTCATGATTTTGGACAATGGATTATCCTTTAATAAATGTGTAGAAATACTAGATTTTGTAAATGGACTATATTCACGATTTTGGACAGTGAATAATATATTAAATAAAATCGATATTTTTGGGAAGTGATATTTTAAATGGAATAAAATAGTTTGAAGATGTTTTAAAATGTGTTAAGTATTGAAACCATAGATTTCAACATTCATTGTTGAAATAGACGTTTTCGAGAAATAGGAAAATGATGGACTATAACACTGTTGTTATAACATATGATTTTGGAAAGGAAATGTTTTGTATAGTATATGGGATTTATATATCTATCTAATTTTCAAATCCCTATACTAGTTATTTTGTGTTGTCGTAACGTACGCAACATTCGTTTTGACCCAAATAAATGTGTTTAAAGAGAATATTTTCCTTAAAGAATAAAATATATACTTAATCCTGTTTTAAGTATATGAGATATTTTCTATGTGTTGAAAATAAATTGATTTGGGAATTACTTATTGTTAAATAAGTATATGGAATGGTTTTCCAATATTGGAATGGTTTTGAGATTATGTCTTTTTAAAGATAAGTTGAAGTGAATATTTGGCAAGTGATTTAATTAATAAAAGATTAATTAAAAGGGCCTAGCTATTGCTTATGGTGCTAAATATTTGTTTGTTTGCTTTGATAGTTAAATAACTGACTATCAAATTTGGCCATTTTAGTTCCTCAACTTGATGTGGGAACTATTTAGTCGCGCACATTGTACGTAGCATTCTGTGTTGGCTTGATTATCATTTGTGTTGAGGATGTTGATTCGTATAGTGCGGAGTATTACTCCAATCTATCGAGCTTCCTTCTTGACCCGAAGGATAGAAAGTTGAAAGTTGCAGACATGATAAGTCTATGAGACTTAGTTTCTGTGTGAGGTTGAGAAACGCTTTTACGTTGTTAGTGCAAAGAGACCAGGATCTATTTATCCGTAAACCACTTCAGACCAACGTATATGCATTCGATTGTGCAGATTATGATGATATCGATATTCAAGATTTTTATAGGGGGACTGCTTGTTGATCGTTTGGGGTTAAAATCCTAATATACATCTAGTAGTAGTGGTCTCTTCATTATGAAATATTCAATGCAAGGACTATTCGCTACTAATCCTAGGGATTTCCCGATAAGATGTGGTAGAAAAGTACCTTCGGTTTGTCTTGTTCCTGGACAACTTGTACGGATTTTTTTCTGACATTGCATTTTTAAAGATTACGTACATTGGTTTTTACAAATGTACATAAGTGGTGATGAAGAAGGCAACTTCTCTTAGATTAACACCCACCTTGAGACGTATGAGCTTAAGGGTTGTATTTTTGTGGAAGGCAATTATTAGTCAACGGAAATAGCCATGTGGCATTCAAAGTGATGTGATATGTGATATTTGAAAGGTAATCATTACCTCAGGCCTCATCAACCGAAAATGACTAAAATAGGGTTAGATGCAGCAAGGCTAAGTGGGCCGCTCCCAAGTAGGATATAATCATGCTCTTCTAGATTTATCTTTATACATTATGACGTCGTGTATCTGATTATTGGGTTTTGTATGCTATGAGGGCCCTCGGTAAAGGTCAGTAACGACCGGGGGATGATATATTTGGTACCATCTAGTTATAGAGGTGGGCCGACCTTGTGTTGGTAGAGGGCAGATGTTCTATGCCTTACGACATCCATCTGGAGGTGTACCCATCAGAAGGTAGTCCCTTCACCTGTTCATTTGTATGGAAATCCAAACTCCACTACGTACCATCCATTTTAATTGTATTACCCATTTCTGGCTATATGCTAGAATTTAATCAATGTAATAATTTCTGCTATGATTAATATTATTTGTATACTAGACACTATCATAATATAAGAGGATTTGATATGACATGTTATAGTTATCGTAAGGTAAAAGCATGTCTGCGTTTATGTGTGGCCTTGTCTTACGAGATGCTTTTTTTATAAAGGAAAAGTTTGGTAATTTAATAAATTCAGTTGCCTGGTTTACCAGACTGAACCGGACGTTCTTCGCTTTCAATGCTCGGGTCAGACCAAGTATATTTATAGGTTCAAATTAGTGCTTTTGGAGCTTCGGCAGGAGAGCTTAAGATCTTCATTTTCGTATACATATATCGATTTTGATTATTGATCATCCGCTGCATTGCTTAGTTGTTGTATATTATCGACAATTGCGAGGACATGTTATTATAGCTGTCCAGGCTGATAACTAGTGATTGATTGTTGAACTCTAATTGATGTTTGTATATATAGTTTCTATTTTGAAAAGATTATTGGTATGATATTATATGTTTTCCGTTGCGTTGTGAGATTCTGTATTGTTCTGTTTGGTTCTATATTCACTCTTTCTTCTCTTCTCTTATTCTCTCTTCTTTTCTTTCTCTTGACTTCCTGTCGGTCTGTGCTTTTTGGGTCGGACTTGTATGGTTTATTGTCGATTCAATGGGTACATAATTGTCCGTTTGTTACACGTGGTATCAGATCTTATATTTTGTATATTCGTAAGCTTTGATGTGCACTCAATGTTGATAGGGACAGTAGCATCCTAGATTGAGTTTGAGTGTATTATATATATGAGCGCGTATTTGTTAGTTATTATAAAATATTTTATATTGCGTTTGCTTATCCATTGAGCTGTTTGTGAATTCTTATCGGTATGTAGGACGCCATGTTATCGATAGGGATTTCTAAACACTTAAACGAGGCAAGTCGACATAGTATTATTTAAAATTGGGTAAATGAAATAATTTTACCTCGATTATATTTTATATTTGAAGGATTAATTTTTTAGAATTATTAAAGTGTATATAAATTGATTGCTTGCTTCTTCGAAATGTAAATATATAAGTTATTAAAAGCTGTTTAAATAGTCTAAATAAAAACAATTATTGTAAAAGAAGAATAAATTATATAAGCAAATGAATTATAATGTATGGAATTATAATTAATATGATTTAAAATTGTGAAATAATCTTATATATGAGAAATGAAACAACATGAGTATATTTGTAAATATGAGTTGTAAATAAAAATGGATTTAAACTAAGAATCTGAAAATTTGAATCCCATTTATTTTGAGGGTTAATTTTCAAAGTTAAAGAGATTATATTGTTATAAATCTAAATAAGATAAATGAAGTTGGAATGATCTTATATAAGTGAAGTAATATAGTGAAATTATATAAGTAAAAGATTTATAAATGTGATTTATAAATATAAAGGAAATTTTAAAATGAATATAAAGCATTGAATTCACTACTGTTGCTGGGAAATAATAAGGGTAATGACTGCAGCTTCATCAGTATCATTTTCGAGTTTCTATGTGATGGATTTGTTACCAATAATAAATTAAAAATTGAAGTTTTTTTATGGTAAACAAATTTGATTTAAAATCCAAGTTGAAATTGATAATATAAGTAAAATGAGTTTTGGGCTTATAATATGAAAAACAAGTTTAACTTTGGTAAAGTTGAAATGAATTTGAGTTATTATAATAAAATATATGATTTGAAATTTAACTAAAGGAAGGTTAAATAAATTGAATTGGATTTGGACCAGATTTGATAAGTTATTCGAATGAAAATAAAATGTAAGGGGTAAGTGATTATATAATATGAATTTGGAAGTTTAGATAATTAAGTTGTATAACTTAGAAAATGGAAAAATGTAAGTAAAACCAATTGTTAAAATGGTTAAACAATTTTGTTAAGCAAAACAAAATCTGAATTTGAGTAAGTGATATGAAATTTGACTTAAGCAAAGTTAAATAAAATAGAATTTGAATTAAATTAGTAGTGAACTTAAGTTGTATAGTGGAAGTAAATGCAACTGAGAGTGAAATGAAATTTAACTTAACTAATGTTGAATCAAGTTTATTTTGATAAATAAATTGAATATGCAATGTAGAGTTGAATAATAAGAAGTTAGTAAAGTGAAGTGATGAATATGAAAGTTATATAACGAAATTCAACTTTAGTTGTAAAATGAATTAGCAGTCGAATTAATGAATGGATTTGAAAACTTTAAGAAGTTGTTATAAGAAGTTTAACTAAATGATTTCAAGAAATTTAAACATTTAATTGATTTTGGTAATCCAGTCTAAATGAGTTGTTTTGAAAAGTTAATGGATTTTGTGACTTTTTTTTACTTGGTAATTTCGAGGACGAAATTCTTTTAAGTAAGGGAGAATGTAACGACCCGTAATTTTAACACCTTGAAAATGAGATATTTAATTATTTTAAATATTCAAATGTAGAATTTTTAAACTTAAATAATCATGGTTTATATGATAAATAAGAATGGCAGACTTATTTTTGATACTGAAAAAGATTTTGGTTTCCCATTGTAAAATTGATAAAAGTCGGATTCCGATAAAGTAGGATAAATATTCGAGAAATTTGTTTAAATGATAAATAATTACTTTTAAATATATATAATCGATATCAAACTCATTTGATAACAATGGTAATTTAATTTATAATGGTTCGATAAAATATATAAAACTTGTTTTATATAATTGACAAATTTTGTCGTATACCAATAAATCGATGTCGTATTTTTATAAGAAGATTTGGATATTGTTTTATATTATTTTATAAGTCAAATATGCCTTTTTTAGTTATGTGAAGATATTAATAAATTTATTTTGAAGTTTGGTTTACATGAATAAATAGTTTAACAAAAATGTCAAAATGTGACCGGAAAATGTTTTGTCGAAAATCAACGTTTTATTCAAAATAAGTTGCCGCAACGTTATCGCACCTTTGTTAATATGTTTTAACAAATATATTATATATATTCAAATAACTAAACATGTTTACTTTTATTAAGTATAATTAGAAAACTTATAGAACATCTTAAGAAAAATAAGTAAGTCTAAGAAAAGTCAAAAGTAAACATCAAATCCAAATCACATCAAAATCCAACAAAATAATTACTTTTCTTTACATAATCTTTAAGTGACTAAGACATAAAGTAAGGATGTGAAATATGATGTTAAGTATTGAAAAAGTGAAGACTGCTTTAGGTTAAAGTAATGTTGGTTTGATAATTTGGTAAGAGGTTATTTTGGTAAATTTACCACTTCTTACTTTTTCTATAAATACCCACCTCCTTCTTCACTTTCATTCACATTTCTTCTTCTTCTTTTCTCAAGCATCTTCATCTTCTTCCTCTTCTTTTTAATGGCTTCCAAGCCATAGAAAAAAATTATAAAGAAATAATTTTAAAATATTTAAAAATATTCAAAATAAATAAAAGTTTATTCTTTTCAAATCAAACTTCTCTTTTCTCAATATTTTACCTCTTCTTTCCACATTTTACCTCTTCTTCTATCGGCCCTAATTTCTTCAAAGCAGAACAAAAATGTAAAATTTATTTTTTAAAATTATGTATTTTTTCATTGGATACAACTTTCATGTTGACCACTTTGTCCAATTCCTGGAATAAATATGTCAAAAATCCATTTCTTTCCAGTGCATTCTCTGGGCCAGTTTTTAAGCCAAAGAATAGGCCATTTTGTTTTGATCATAACTTGATCATAACAGGACCAAATTAAGAAAAAAATTTTAAACCATATGAAGTTCCAGTGGTTACAATTTTTATGTTGATCACTTTTTCTAGTTTTTATATTTGGCATACCTGAAACTCAATTCTTTGAAGTGTATTTTTGGGCAACGTTTTTGTCAATCCGATAATACCACTTCTTCATTATCATATCTCCCTCATATCTTCTTAGAATCAAGTCATTATTTTTTTTTTAAATTCAAGAGAAGAATTTTCAATGACTTTTGAGTTAACAAGTTTTTCAAAATTTGAGAGTAAGAGAGTCAAAAACAAGAGAGAAGATGACCTATTTTCCGGGTCTAATTTTGAGAATTCAAGTTCAAAGCTCTACAACTTCTTCTCTATACTTTCGGTCAATCTCCATTTCAAGCCTTGGCCAAGCATTAGGAAGGTGGAATTTGGGCTTATTTTCATTTGTTATTCAAAGCATAGTAGGAAGTATGCGTAGGATATTAAAGTTCCTTGCCTTAAAGTTTGAGGGAGTGGAATCCAAAGTGAGTACAACTCACTCTTTCTGACTCACTGATATTTTTATCTAAGTGAGAATAAATATTATTTAAGATGATTGATGATTGTTTAGATGATATATGATATATTATACATATATATATATATATATATTGATTGGTATTTGGATATATTTCTGCCTATTGGAGCAGATGAGACCCTATACGTTCCCGTGTATGAGCAGATGACCTTTTGTATGTGCGTCTGTCTCGAAGCGGACATTGTACACATATTCTAATATGTATGTTTGTTGAGGTGACAGGTTGGAGGAATCCAAATGGATTCCTCACCGGTATTGGTTTTATTTAAAGATATTGTGATATATGTTGTTATCATGTGATATATGATGATTTGGATGCTGTGATTGATGTGATTAGTGTTGTTGCCACATTGGGCCATATTTTGGAAATTTAAAAATGTTAAAGTGATGATTTCCAAATTAAAAAGCATTTTAAAAGTGATTTTGAATCTGTACGTTTTGTTAATTTTGAAAGGTTAAGGGAATGAATTTATTTTTAAACAAATAAAATATAAAATTTTTATGTTATAAAAAATTAGGATTTTTGTGAAATATAATCGGAATGTGATTTTTGAAATATGAAGTTGATTATTTTGTAAATAGTTCAAATTGAGATTTTTGATTTATTATAAATGGTTTATATAGAAAATTTATAAAATAAAATATTGGAATTATAAAACGAGTTTTATAAGTGTTAAAATGAAGTATAAATGAATCTTATAAGTGAATAAGATTTATAATTTGTGAAGTTATAGAAGAATGAATTTGTTAAAAAAAAGAGAATTATATGCACATTTGAATTTCCGGCATATAAATGAAATAAATGGAATTGGTTAATAAAGGAGATTTATAAGTAGAAGTTTTTATAAAATATAAATGTGATTGTTTTATAAATGTGAAATAAATTGAATTTGATAAGTCAAATATAGAAGTTTCTTAAAGAAATTTCATCCACGTTTTTGGTTAGTGGATAAACCTTTAATTTAATGTGCAATAGTAATGAATTTGGTAAAAGGATTATATTCACGATTTTGGATAGTGGATTATCCTTTAATAAATGTGTAGAAATATTGGATTTGTAAATAGACTATATTCACGATTTTGGGCAGTGAATACTATATTAAATAAAATGGATATTTTTGGGAAGTGATATTTTAAATGGAATAAAATGGTTTGAAGATATTTTAAAATGTGTTAAGTATCAAAACCATAGATTTCAACATTCATTGGTGAAATAGACGTTTTCGAGAAACAGGAAAATGATGGACTATAATACTGTTGTTATAGCATATGATTTTCGAAAGGAAATGTTTTCTATAGTATATGGGATTTATATATTTATCTAATTTTCGAATCCCTATACTAGCAATTTTGGGTTGTCGGAACGATGTTTTATGTAATATTCGTTTTGACCCAAATAAACATGTTTAAAGAGAATGTTTTCCTTAAAGAATAAAATATGTACTTAATCCCGATTTAAGTATATGAGATATTTTCTACGTGTTGAAAACGAATTGATTTGTGAATTACCTATTGTTAGTATATGGAAATGTTTTCCAATATTGAAATGGTTTTGAGATTATGTCTTTTTAAAGATAATTTGAAACGAATATTTGGCAATTGATTTAATTAATAAAAGATTGATTAAAAGGGCCTAATGATTGCTTATGGTGCTAAATATTTGTTTGTTTGCTTTGATAGTTAAATAATCGACTATCAAATTTGGCCATTTTAGTCCCTCGACTTGATGTGGGAACTATTTAGTCGTATACTTAGTTCGTAGCCTCGCGTGTAGGCTTGACTATCATTTGTGTTAAGGATGTTGAATCGTATAGTGTGGAGTATTACTCCAATCTATCGAGCTTCCTTCTTGGCCCGAATGATAGCAAGTTGAAAGTTGGAGACGTGATAAGTCTACGAGACATAATTTCTGTGTGAGGTTGAGAAACGCTTTTACGTTGTTGGTGCGAAGAGACCGGGATCGGTTTATCCGAAAACCACTTCGGACCAACATATATGCATTCAATTGTGCAGATTATGATGATATTGATAATCAAGATTTTCATAGTGGAGGACTGCTTGTTGTTCGTTTGGGATTAAAATCCTAATATACATATAGTAGCAATGGTCTCTTCATTGTGTAATATCCAATGTAAGGACTATTCGCTACTAATCCTAGGGATTTCTCGAAAAGATGTTATAGGAAAGTACCTTTGATTAGTCTTGTTCCTGGACAACTTGTATGGATGTTTGTCTGACATTGCATTTTTAAAGATTACGTACATTAGTTTTTACAAATGCACATCGGTGGTGGCAGAGAAGGCAACTTCTCTTAGCTTAACACCCTCCTTGAGACGTATGAGCTTAAGGGTTGTATTTTTATGGAAGCCAATTAGTAGCCAACAGAAATGGCCGTGTGACATTCAAAATGATGTGATATGTGATATGTGAAAGGTAATCGTTAACTTAGGCCTCATCAACCAGAAATGACCAAAACAGGGTTAGATGCAGCAAGGCTAAGTGAGTCGCTCCTAAGTAGGATATGATCATCCTCTTCTACATATATCTTTACACACCATGGCGTCGTGTATCTAAGTACCATGGTTTGTTTTCTATGAGGGTCCTCAGTAAAGATCAGTAATGATCGGAGGATGACATATTTGGTATCATCTAGTTATAGAGGTTGGCAAGTCTTGTGTTGGTAGAGGGCAGATATTCTGTGCCTCGGGACATCCATTTAGAGGTGTACCCATCGGAAGGTAGTCTCTTCACTCGATCATTTGTATGGAAATCCAAACTCCACTACGTACCTTCCATTTTGATTATATTACCCATTTTGGACTATATGCTGGAATTTAATCAATCTAACAATTTCGGCTATGATTAATACTATTTGTATACTAGACACTATTATAATATAAGAGGATTTGATATGAAATGTTTTAGTTATCGTAAGGTAAAACATGTCCGTGTTTATGTATGGGCTTGTCTTACGAGATATTTTTGTTTTGATAAAGGAAAAGTTTGGTAATTTAATAAATTCAGTTGAGTGTGTTTCTTACGCTGGTTTACCAGACTGATCCGGACGTTCTTCCCTTTCAATGCTCGGATCAGACCGAGTATATTTATAGGTTCAGATTGGTGCTTTTGAAGATTTAGAAGGAGAGCTAGAGATCTTCATTTTTGTTTACACATATCGGTTTTGATTATTGATTATCTGCTGCATTGCTTAGTTATTGTATATTATCGGCAATTGTGAGGACATGTTATTATAACTACCCAGGCTGATAACTAGTGATTGATTATTGAACACTGATTGATGTACGTATATGCAGTTCCTATTTTGAAAAGACCATTGATATGATATTATATGTTTTCCGCTGCGATGTGAGATTCTGTATTGTTCTGTTTGGTTCTATCTTCTCTCTCTCTTCTCTTCTCTTCTTCTCTTTTTTTTCTTTCTCTTGAATTTCCGTCGGTTTGTGCTTTTAGGGTCAGACATGTATGGTTTATTGTCGATTCAAAGGGTATGTAATCTCCCATTCGTCACATTGTACCATAGTCTTGAAATCTTCATATCTTGGTCTTGGTACTCATGAGTCTTCGTGTCCAGTTCTTGTGTCTTTATACTATACGGTCTTCAATTGAAAACTGGTACAATATATTGCGCCATATAATATATAACTTGGCAAAATCATTAGTAATCATATTTTATATGAATATATATTTGTTATCAAGGTTGTTATCATCAATATCAATATATGAGGTACTAATATTATCCATATGGACATATGTGTTTTATGTAATAGAAGTCAAAGGGTATATAATAAATCCATAAAATACAAGACCATTGTAGAAATATCAAACATGCAAAAAAATACTATTACTTGATCAAAGAGTTGAGTATCTTGGATATAAGTCCCTAGAACACCAGAAATAGAATAAGATTCTCTCTCATGTCATTCCTTATAATAGTCTTCAACATAACGATGTTTCAAATAGAAGAAATCAAATTCTATTAGACATCACTAATAACGAGTAAAGATGATTTATATCTTTATTAGGGCATTTTTACTTAAGATTAAAGAACTTATGCTGTATTTGTTTCGTCAAAATTATGCACACAATTTCGTAAAAGTTATTGTAACGATCAGCATTTTTTATGTGTCGATAGATCGTAAAAAAATTATTTTCGTAACCAAATTAGGTCCAAATGAACTATAACTTTAGGGAACGCCGAGTACTAATAATTTTGACCCTCGGAATAGATTATGGATAGTTTTTACCTTTAACTCTTATAAGTGTTATAACTTTTGATAGAAACTGAATTAGGGTCTGTGACCATTGCAAAATGGAAGATTTGATGGTTTCTCGTTGCATAGATTGGTCATAATAGATTTTTGGACTTACAGTTTATGAGATATTATCATTTGAAGTTAGATAGTTTTTGGATAAATTAGTGGATAATTAGATTAAGGCCATATTATCCCACTAACCCATTAGTATTGGAGCTAATTATAGGTTAGGGGGCAGCTACTAATCACTTTCCTTATGCTAAAAACACCCTCTAAATTTTACCATATCAGGGATGGACTGGCCAAAGAGGTATGGAGTCGTGATTGATTGTTAGGGATTATTGGCGATGATAGGTATATATGGTAAGCATTGGCGAGTGTTGAGCTGCATAGCCAATAACTAATGATAGTTAGCTTTATATATTTTATCGAGATCCCACATGATGAGATATCATTGGTACCCATTGCTAGAGAGTATCCAAACATATTTAAGGAGGTGACCAGTTTACCACCACAAAGGGAGATTGGAATCCATATCGATTTAGTGATAGGTGTTGGGCCAATAGTTATGCATTGAGGCATGGCATCCAAAGAGCAACATGAGATAGAGATGCAAGTGAATGGCCTATTGAGGAAGGATGTTATAGGCATTCGCGCCCATGAGGTTTAGGCACAATGAGATGGCTTAACATGATGGCAAGGGAGTCAAAGAGCTATAAGAGAAGGAAAGTAAGGCTAAGTTAATGGAGCAGATGGATGAAAGAAGGTAAGCATTCCTTGCTTGATATATACAAAAACATAAGCTTGATCCGTAGGTCTTATAGCTTGCTCTGCCCAGTAGATCCACAAACATGTGGTCGATGCAAATAGTTTCTTTGTCCAATAATAGGAATACACCAGATAAGAGTTCTTGTTCGGTAGTCCCAACACCTAACATGAATTTATATCCGATAGGTAGTACACCAGATAAGAAATCTTGCCTAGTGCAAGGTATTACTAAATAAGATATTTTTTCTGGTGTTGTATATGCCGAACAGTATAACTTGTAAGGTGTAGATTCAAGACCGAGCAAGGGAGGAAGGAAGCTGTGCTAAACCAAGGAGAAGTAAGAAGGAACATGGCCAAAAAGATGTCTACATCCACCTACTGATCCAACTACCCCTGAACATAGCTATTTCAATTGAATAAAACATGATATTTATGAAACAAAATCATGATATATAAAGAAATTCTAGATAATATTTCCTGTATATGGAAATAACAGAACCGAATGAGTTATACATGGAAACTATCTGGTTTGTTGGGTAACCTCCCTACCTCTTTACTTATATAGATAACCAAGCATTCAGCAACCATGGGGATAACTTTAAGGAGCAACTAGACTCTACCAAACTTGAATAACTGAATAGAGCTCAGCAAATCCAACATTTGATAACAAACCACTGTATTCAACATTCAAACACTTATAAAAGCTGAAATATAAGAATGAAAATAAAAAATGAATAGTGGATGTAGGTCCGTTATAGCTAAACCACTTTAAATCCATGTGTACTTTACCTTTTCAGTGCTTTCTTTCTATTTTCTTTACTACTATAAATTTGATAGGAGGTGTTTGTCCACTTTTCATGCAAACATTTTTGGTGCTTTCACTGAGAACCTGATTCTCAGCTGCCTCCAAAATCTAAGAGAAAAGCCAGTGCAACTAGTAGGAACTTTTACCAAACAATTACCAATAAAGATGACAATTCAACCAATACTCTTGGACCAAATAGTATCACCAGAGGCGACTTAGATGGACTTGTGGCTGATCTAGATGCATGGTTTGATTCCCAGCAACAAGCATTTGTGGACAAAATCATCATACATTTGGGGCAGACGCAACCTGCCACATGGATCACTGAAATGAGAAGAAGATTGTAGACTAGGGTATCTAAGAGGAAGAGAAGATCACATTCCGATAGTGGATCCAATCTGGAATATCGAAACGAAGGGCAAATGTATACCGATGAAGCAGATCGAATAAGAATTCAACATGAAGCAGCGCCTGAGGACTGGTTTGGCACCCAACCAATCAAGAGAGGTGATGGACAAGGGCTGGTTATTGCTGAATCTTCCCATTCTAGGTGGTGCTCTCCTATCCTAGAAAAAGTGGCAGTCAGTGGAAGGCAAACTTACCGTCATGAACTATCCAAATCCAAGATTTGAACCGAGATCGCATGTCATATCATCACCAAAGAAGTGAAAGGAGTCCTTTACCTTGGAGGGAAAGGTCATCCCAGCTCTTCTCATCTCCCAAACCAGAAGACCGAATGACATAAATCATAAGCCAAACAACCAATAATTTCAATTGTCGTTAAGTTTATTCTTACAAATTTCTTTTCATTTCTTTTCCTATTTGTTTATTTTCATTCATTCATACAAAGCTTATTTTCATTAATTTACACTCATTCTTACAAAAGTTTGTTTCTCACTTATTCATACAATGCCATTTTCATTAAAGTTTCATTCATATGATGATTTTGTTTAATTTAAATGTATTACTTACAAATTCATTTCCTATTCATCCATACAATCCCATTTTTCTCTTTTCATTACTTTACATTCATTGCTTACATAAGTTATTTCCATTTCAATTATTAGCTTATCCATTATTATATAAGCCTCTTTACAATTTAATTCACCATTAATAGATTATTTATTTTGCACATTCATTTCTTCCATATATTGAATTATTGGATATTGTATCCATTTCTAAATCATTTCACCATTTTCTTATGTTATAATCATTCAATTAATGTAATATTCACTTTTACTATTCATTTTAATTACAAATAGCGGCAGTGTAACTCCCCTTCAAAATGGAAATAATAGTCCCACATCGCGGAAAAACACTATGAAGTTGGTGCTTATATACCATAACCTTTACCTCATAACAACGTCGAGGCCTTTTAAGGAACAAAACCCCTCACCATGGCTTGGCCCATGAGGCGGAGGTGATTAAGTTGGGATAATATCTACGTTAAGTGAGATGCATGATGTTACATTGGTATCAGAGCCATACCCAACCGGTATTGTGTTCTGTACATGTTATAGCCACGATGCGTGGGCGGTGTTGTGCTTATGAACCAACGAGGATGTTGGGCTCTAAAGGGTGAGAGATTGTAACACCCCTTCAAAATGGGAATAATAGTCCCACATCGTGGAAAAACACTATGAAATGGGTGCTTATATACCAAAGTCCTCACCTCATAACAACGTCGAGGTCTTTTGAGGAACGAAACCCCATACCTTTGCTTGGCCCAAGAGGCGGAGGTGACTAAGTTGGGGACAATATCTGCGTTAAGTGAGGTGCGGGCTATTACAGGCAACCTTAACTTAAGTTCAATATCATTTACTTACAGTATTCACTCTTTCTATAAATTTAATCAGTAACATTTCAAATTAGTAACTTATGTTTATAATAATTTATAACATCAGAATTCTTATTTAGAAGTAACTTCATTGAACACTTTCATTACTTAAGTTTTACTTGTATAATATTTTATTACATATCCTTATTTAAAATTTCAACTTTTAATATTTTGATAAGTTATATATGTCTTTTAGAATGTAATTGAATGTTACACAAGTTCATCTTATTCATTTTAGTTAAAAAAATGTTCAGTATTTACATTTTCATATTTTTTCTTCCATGTCTACAAACTACAAATTTTCAATTTCCTATATATCCCATTAATCACTTAGCTTCCAATTTCTTATTTTTCTCATTTCAGTAGTTTCCAATTATTAGTGTAGTCAAGATTTCATTTATTACAATAATTGAAATTTCTAATTTACAGAAACTTAAGAACTAAATACCGGGTTTCCTTTCAAATCAATTTAAAAAATATATATGAATCATATTTAGAAAAATTACGATTTGTGATCAAAATAATTGTGTAGTAAAACTACTACAGTAGTCTTTCCACTTTGAAACTCGAAATTGAAGGTTGATGATGCATGCACTATTCACCGAAATTATTTTCCAACGACAGAGAGGGGAGTACAAAGCTTATTTCCTTTAGAAATTCCTATAAAATATTTCTTTCAAATCATATTGAAATATTTATATCTGATAAAACTTCCATATAATACTAATATTATATTCCAAAATCCTTTGAAAACAAATTTCAAAACCCTGGAAATTAAGTTCTCAAATTCCAATTTATATTTACTTCACTTGTAAATCCTATTTCACGTTCAATATTTATAAAATTTCACTACCTAACAGACATCATATTATAGACAACTATATCCATTTATAAAAATTTATTCTTTTATATACAAATATAATATTAGATAAAATTATTTCGTTTACCCATATTTCAAAACAATATTGTGTCGATCTGCCCTATTAAGTGTTTAGAAACCCCTGTCGTTGCCATAACTTCCTATGTACCGACCGGAATTTATAAATACTAAACGGAACAAATTAACACAATACAAAAAAAGCTTTTATAAAATTAAAAAAACTCTCTCCCATATATATTCACTCAACGACTCATTCTAGAGCATTACTACCCTATTTCTAACGAATCAGACACCACAAAGCTAAGGTTATCGCTAAACCTCGCTCTGATACCAAATGTAATGACCCACCTTTTTAGACGGTTTAAATCGAAGATAAACCACACACGTCAGACTCAAACCATTCAAAAGAGAGGATTGTTATGGGGTAAATAAGAAAATCAGAGAAAGAAAGAAAACAAATAAAGAATCTTACAGCAGAATGACAAAATATAATGATCAAATAAACAGTTCAGGAAGCTGTTTTACAGATAACATTTGATTACACTTTTACAATATAGAATCAGAGTACATACAACAGAAACAAATAACAATGCAGCGGAACAACATAATGTAGCGGAATAAACAAAATAAATGATATAGTATACAAATCTCCATCTTCCTCCTCCAGAAAAGTAGTCTTCAATACACTGAAAAGCTCAAACTGACCCAAGCGAATTGAAAAGACAAAACACTCGAGTCAGAACGAAAGGATCTTTTGTAAGTTAAATCAAAAGTAAATAGATATGAGTGTAACGGCGTCGGAGATGTTTATGGGATTTGACATTTCCTATTTGGTGCCAAACGTGAGTGCAATAACTTAAGAGATGTTCGAGATTCTATCTCCTAAGGATCCGTTACACTATCAACATACATAGTACAATACGCTATTATAATAGTATCTACAGTAAAGTAAAGTATTAAAATAGCTTTAAGGCATTACTCATATCACCCTTAACACATTTTACACATTCCCATAGTCTATATGGTACCGTAAGCTCCACCAAACCGGTGGTTTAACCAAAGGGCACTCCATAGGTACGTTACAAAACAAACTCGTAGTGGGCGCAATAAGGCATGTGACCAGGCAAGCAAGGCAATGCTAGGGTAGGTTTCTACCATTTGCACTCCTGGATCGGTGGTTGTAGGATCTATTTCACCCTAGAGGGTGGGGTGAATAGGGTAATAGTATTAATTATAAAAATTTATTGTGGAAATTTATATAAAATAATTCCAACACAGATCACAAAAGAATAATAGCAGCACAAACATAGTAGATTATAAAAGGCAGAAAATAGAACACAAAGATTTACCCAGCTTCAGCAAAACCCTACCTACGTGTTGCCCCTAAGGTTTCTACTAGAAATTAAGTAGTCAGATGCATACACACGTAAACTCACGACACCCGCTACCGACTAACCTTAACTCTATGCTCAAAACCCTGCCACAACTTCAGCTACTGAGTTGCGAATTCTCGAACTACACCACCGTAGTTCGTCCCCTAGTCACACGACTAGAAAATACAATCGTTTAAAAGGAAAAATACAAATTTAAAAATAATGATAAAAGAAAACCCTAATTTTTAAACTATAGAAGCCTAAAGATTGAGTTGATAAAACCGACCCAAATATTTGTGAAGTGATAAAAAATATTATCCCCTTTATTCTTTTATTGGCCCGCTTCCTTGTTCTTCGATGTCTTCGGCCTCCTTTCCTTTGCTCAAAAATTAGGGCTTCTAATTGGAAGCTGCCGACAATATTTGATCAAACAAATGATATTCTCGCATAGCTCTATTAATCATTTGTTTGTTTCTTAGATTCGGCTGCTTCTTTGCTCGAGTTCGATTCGAACAATCTAGTATGTAATTTATGCTTTTCCGCTTTACTGTTTAGCTTGATTGAACTCAATGCTTTTTATGGCCGATGTGATTGGGTTTTATTAGGATTCGAATTCCTACATTTTCGTTCGTATAAACGTCTGATAATTTTTGACTTGGCCGTTTGGTTTTGTTTTGATCCTGGTGATGATTTCCGACTTCTTCAATTTGTATAATTTGCTTGCTTGTCATGGGTTGATTTATTGGCCACCACGGCTTTGAATTGCATGTGATTGAATTTATGTTTCTATTGACTTCATTAATTTTTCTGACTTTTCAGTCGTGGCTTTGATTTTGACATTTAACTAGACTTGGTTATTTTTGAAATGGTGATAATATGTTTTTGCTTCGACACTGACTTGTTCAATATTCCCTTTCACTTGTATGTGTATTCAACCCTGTAACATACCCGATGTGATGCTTGTAGTTGTCTGATCATATGTATTTGTTGAACTTGCTACCACTTAGATCATCACATTTTTTCTGTTTCATTTATTCTCGGATTCATAACAACTGTTCTGTAGTTTGACCATTTGTATATGCTGCCTTGACTGGTTCCTGACCATAGGTGCTATGCTCTGGTTGTTTTTCGAACATGCTTGTTACATTACTATATTCATGATTGAAGTTGTGTAGAACTAATGTACACTCTGTCATATTTATTTCTTTGACTCATTTCTTGTTTGCATTGTGCTGTATACATGTTACTTCGAGCTAGTACATATGAACTCTTTTAATCCACACAGTATATGTCAGTGGTATTTGTGGATTTACAAGTTTTGTTCATGGGGTCTGCTTTAAATTAGTTTTGAAGTCTCTGATTAAACTTGGTGCATGCCATGCTTTGCTTACTTTGATATCGAGTTACACTGCTTGCATATCCATATAATACTTGTTGTATCACCATATATGTATATTCATGTTTACTTGAGGCTTGCACTTGAATGTGCAGTGTGGTTGGCACTTGTATTTTGTTGCACTATGTTTGACTTGGTCTTGTAGCATTGAAACTGTACTGGTGCAATTATGACAATTTTTTTATTTTGTTTAGGGCTTTTGTTTCCAGTTCTGGTTATGGCCATTACATTTTTGAGGTTGTGTTGCTTGATTGCTTTGATCGAGCATTTTCACTTGTACTTGACTTGTACTTTGTATTACACCTGAGTTGAATCCAGCTTATAGCTTGGGTTTGACCTTGTGTTGATATTGTGACTTAATATTTATTTCACTTGTGTTGAACCTAGCTTTTGATTTGAGTTTGACCATGTGCTTACATGTCCCTTTAGATTTATCAAGTGTATATCGGCGTGCGCGGCCTTGTCGCATATACATTGATACATTGTGCGTGTCACAAGCTGTTCGTGGATGATGATTTCAAATTTAAATGATGACGAACAACCCAAATAATTAAGGCAAATAATATTTTCAAAAATTACATTTTATTTTACACTGCAAAAATATTTCCTTTTCAATTATACTACGTCAGTGTATATTTTTGCAGATAACTTAGATGCTGGATTCAATCTGGAATGAAGTTGAAGATAAATACAAGTGAATGAGTGAATTGTAGTAAGATGCATTTGTAAATGAAAAATTGTGATGTAATCAAATTTGTATTGTAATTGAAATTGTATATATATAGTGAGAGCTCAAATATGTACTATTCAAAATTGTAATAAATATTTGTTTGAAAAAAATATCTATTTGAATTTAAATTTTGTATTATTTATTTTATTCGGCAAATATTAATTTAATTATGTAAAGAATAAAATAGTACATTAACAAATACATTTAAATGAATATATATACATATATACATGTTTATTATCATCAAACAAAAATCATATACTTGCATATTCAACAATCTTTCCATTTTGATGATAACAAACATATGTTTAAGATGTGAATTTTTCAAATGTATTTGATCTTTCAATTTGCTTTCTCCCCCTGCTTGAATGCTCCCTCTCTACACAAAGCTCTCCCTTCATATATGAGTGAAAATAAATAAAAATATGCAATGAGTCTAGATTCATATAGAAAATACAAAATAAAATATTTGACCTTTATTTACCAAAATCTTAACCTTTCTCTCCCCCTTTTTTTATTAAAAAAAGAGTAATAGTGTTAGAAAAATAGAGATAAAGTGATAGACATTAATATAACATTAAGAATCAATCGAATATAAATATTAAATTTCAATAAAAAATCAAACAAAAATCATAAATATTCTGTTAGGTGCATATTCCACTTTAGAGTGATAGGGATGATGTCATCATATAAAACCATACAGTCGTGTCTTTTTGTGGTATATTTATTTCAGGAATTTGTATATCTACTAACCATGCATAATCGTCAAGACTTTTAAATGAGATTAGTAGTATTCCAAATATTTATTGAAAAATGAATTCAAGTATCTTCTAACCACGCATAACTATAAGGACTTTCAAATTGGATTAGAATCAACTTTTCTATTTAATCAATAAATTTTGATATGCGTTCCGTACATGCATAACCACGAGGACTTTTGAATGAGCATGAATGCACATAATCAAAAATCCCAAGTAATTTACTCATGCATAACCGTGGGGGCTTTTAAATGAGAGTGAATACTTTGGATGTTTTTTATTGCTAAAAATATAATAAAATGAAAGCGCATAATTTCACGTTTAAAATACCACATATTGACATAGCATATTAGATTATGATGATTGATGGTCGATAGAGATATGATAGAAATAGAAATGGTCATGGAATATTTACCAACAATTTTTTTTTATAACTCTTGTTTAAATTTCTAAATAAATTTACTAATTATACTTTCTCAAGTTATATTATATGACTAATATCAACACTCATTACTTTTTCAATCACTATTTGTCTTTTCGATAATCATTAGGGAGTCAGATTAGTTAATATAGTCATTTAAAATCAAATCCAATTATAAAATCAAAATTTCTAAAATGACTAATCTGAAACAGGATCAACAAAAATGATTTTCTAGAAGGTGTTTTGTAAGTAATTTTTTTGCTAAATTGAAAATTATTTCAAGTGAAAACTATGCAGATATTTTCTTTGAAAAACGATGCACCTAATGAATGTCTCAACATAAATCACGTTCCACTAGTAATTTTTCTATCAA
Source organism: Allium cepa (assembly GCA_030765085.1). NCBI lineage: Eukaryota > Viridiplantae > Streptophyta > Magnoliopsida > Asparagales > Amaryllidaceae > Allium > Allium cepa. The sequence continues at coordinate 185,654,023 of CM060940.1, forward strand.
CTAGATTACGAGTGTGATCTGCATCTGAATTTCCTTTGACTCAAAATCATCATTTGTTGAATGTGATAGACCAAACCGTGAAGTGTGCAACAACATATTTTAAAAACATTTTCAATAGCTTTTAAATGAAATTGTATTGCAGCCATGTAAATAAAAAAATCAGTGAACATAATGACCAAATATATCCATGAATATCTTGAGTAATCATAAATCAATAAAACCATCATTAGACCAAACAAATCTATATAAAGTATTGAAGTGTTCTCGGCATAAAAGAATAATTGGAGAACAATTATCATAAGTCAGAATCATAATCAACATTTATTATCACATAACTTGCTGAATTAATTCAAATTATGGTGCAGATTATCATATTTAATATATCGTTCAAGATAGATGTTGTTTGCGCAAAATGGTCACAAGCACCCAATTATCGATGAAAGCACCAATTCATAATCACAGATCACAGATAGAAAGTATGTAGAGAATTTAAAATGAAGAACACTCAGAAAACTAAGAAGAAAGCAGTAAAGAACACAAAGTTCATAGTGGTTCGACAATCCGGCTTACGTCCACTTTGAAGTTGATCACTTTATTGATGTTTCCTTGTTGATTACAATTGATTATAGCGGATTACAATGTTCAAATTCGAGTACAACAGAAGCCTTTATATGTAAAAGTAGTTTCGGTAGATTCTGGACGTCAAAGAGCCAAAAGATCCTTCTTCTGTAGGCCCTAGGGCTCCATTTATAGGCATAGGCTGCAAATATCTTGCTCAAATCTCGGGAGACTTCTTATGGCACGTGAGGGGGCCCATGCAATTGATCCCAGGCTATTTCAACTCGATCCGTGATCGATACATATGTAATTCGTATCGATCAAGATTTTGTCCAATATAGTCAAAATTTTGCATGGACCTTCTTTACCTTGTACGTAAGCTCTTGTGAAAATTTCATAGCATTTGGACTTATAGGTTGTGAGATATGATCGATGCAAGTTTGAACTTTTCGTACGTTGTTTTCTTCATATCAGTACTAGTTCGCATCGATATGTTCGAGTCGATCCAGGCACGTGCCTGTAGTGTTGACGTGGCACTAATTATTCGGCCCGATCCATGTTTCGTGTCGAGTCGACCGAGTCTTCCCACGTTGTGCCTTGTTCGTATCAAGTGTCATGGGTCTGTTCGCATTGATCTAGGCCGTATTGCTCATATCGACCTAATACGTTCTATGGTTCATGTCGATCCGTAGACACTTGCTTCTTATCGATGGTTTCTAGCTTTTTCGTATCGACCAGAAAAGGTTCGTTAATGTGTTCTTCGTACCGATCAGTGGCTGATCGATATGAAGTATGTGGATAGTGATCGATACGAAGTGCATGAAGAAAGGATCGATACGAAGTGATAACCACCCCTGGATATGAACTAGTTAGCGACGGTGGATTTGAACAAAGACCAATTGATGGATGCGAACAACGGCTCCATAATGGATACGAACAATGCAGATCAAATGGATTCGAATGTATCGATTTGAGCATGGATTTGATGGAAACGAATAGGGCCTCCCAAGATCGATGCGTACTAGGTGGATATGAAGTACGAAGTGAAGGCCGATTTCCTTGAACGACGTCGATCATATCTTGAGCATGCAGACTCCGATCGACTTGAAATTCGGAACACTAGTTTCTATGGCTTTGCCCGTTGTGTCATACCAATTGTGGCCCGATCCGGACTCGTACAAAACTTGTCGATATCCATAGTGAACTTATGCATAACGGGCAATCAAGGAGGATTGTCTTTGGTTTCCAGTCAATCTGTTAAAAGGCGGAATAACACTTTCCCCCCAAAACATGCCTTGTGATAGGAAGGTGTGTTTTGTAATGCCATAAGTTGGATGTTCGTATCCCATTGATGACCTGCAAAGAAATTGATAGTCTTATCTGACCGCGAATGATGATCATTTAGGATCGTATGTCATTCGAGGTTTTATGTGACCGTTCGCGGTCGGATGCCATTCGCGACGAATGGCGACCGTTCGCGGTCGGAGTGTCGTTCGAGGCAATTTTTGACCGTTCGTGGTCGGGTGCCATTCGAAGTGAGGGGTATGTGCCCGGGGGGACCTAGTATCATTAATGTCAGATTTCACATTCGAGCGAGTTTCTGAATTGTTCATTGTAGTGGTTTATCGCCATCTCAGAGCATGCCTAAGGACCGTTCGCGACCATGTACATGTGTAAGCGGCTTAGCCGTTATGGAATCACAGATAGCAGATTTACATTCAAAATGAGTCATTCAACAGAATGGTCTAACAAAATCAAGTCCAAACATAAGAAATGAAAAAAAAACAATATCGAGACATCAAAGTGCAAGCACCTACACCAATGCGATTATTAGTCGTATCCGAGCATACCTGAGGATCATTCGCTATCCCATACATGTGTAAATAACTTAATCGTGTTGGTGTGGAGTTTTCCACTCGTTCGTCATTATTTCAATCAATTTATAACAAGATGATGCCCCGATTCCAAGCCGTTCCCAGTTGATGTAGGTGGTGGCCACTCTCGTTCCACCGTTGTTGTTCCCCTTCTCACATACTGTGATAGCAAACCATTCCGAATATGTCCCTTAACCTCATCCTTTAAGTACCTGCAGTCATTCGTGCTATGACCATTCAGCTCGTGGAATAAGCAATACTTTTTTGATCTTCTCTTATTGCTGGTCGGTTCCCTCCTCATTGGCTTTCGATAAGGAATCTGCCACTGGTATCCTAGTAGATTCGCTCCAAAGTCTCATTCAGCTTCGTATTTGAGGTGAATCTTGGTTTCTTTCGTGGTCGCGTTGATCCATTATCATTATCCTCCGCCTTTCGTTTCCCTTTATAAGTTCCTGCACCTTTTTCACGAGGATTTTCGCCCTTGACTTCATAAACATCGCCTTCCTCTCTTTCAGCATTTGTATCCTCTAATCGTAACAATCCTTCAGCCTCATGATAAAATTCTCCTAAATCCATGGGGGGATCCCTTTTCAATGAATTCTTAAATTATGTGCAATCAGGTATGCCAGATACGGTTGCCATCAAAACCATGGATGGATCTGGTCGATCCACCGATGCTGCCACTTCATTGAATCGCATCAGAAAGCTCCTTAAAGATTCCCCGGTTCTTTGCTTCAGTGCTGCCAAACTCACCACATTCTTAGGTCTTGAAATCCGAACCCCGCATTGCCTTATAAACCTTTCAGTCAAATCGGTCCATGTTCCAATGGAGCCACTCTCCAGTTGTCTAAACCATAGCGCTACAATGTCTGTAGGTACAATGGGAAGCACTGGGCCATAACCTCCTCTGATGCCCCCAGCACTTCCATATCCTCATATACTTCGTCAGATGAATCACATGATCCATCCTCCCATTATACATTTCCAATGTTGCTAACTTGAATTCTGGTGGATTCCTGGCTTGCCTGATCGTAGGAGCAAAGGGACTCCTATTCACATCCTCCAGATCTCTATTCACTAGTCTGCCTCTCATGGCTCCTCTGACCATCTCTGCCAATCTATCACTATCGTAAAGCTGTAGCCCTTGTCTATTGCTTCTACTTTTCCTCCCGAGTTCACGATGGATCCCTGGGATTTGCCCTCCGGAATGAGCATTCATTTCTCTATCAATGCCATGTTGCACGGCTCCTCTTGGTATTCTGCCTGGGATTGGGTCTACATGTTCCAGGTAAGTGTCCCCTACTTATAGGGCTGTGCCAGATGTTCCTACCCCATTCTGAATCCTTGTTGCTCCGTGCTCACAATCCCTATCTCCAACATCTCCTGTGGCTGCGTTAGCTTGATTCTGCACCCTGGTTTGTCCAGTTCCTCAAAGTAAATTCTGTATTATCTCTTCCTGTCTTTTCAGAAACTCTTCATCCATAACTCCCATCATCATCTCTATCTCATCTCTGGTGATGAATGCCGAAGGCTGATTAGCCCCTGACGATGCCTCCTGGCTTCCTTCATGCTGACTTTCCTCTGCTCTTTGTCTTCTACTTGATTGCATTGTCATAGCTTTTTAGATCTGAATCCTTACACCTTCAAATTTAACTTCCAAGTGGCAGAATCCCTGAGTTAGCTATTCTCAGTGAAAGCACCAAAGTGTTTGTGCCAAAATTGGTCACAAACACCCAATTATCTATGAAAGCACCGGTTCACAATCATAGATCATAGATAGCAAGTATGTAGAGAAACAAAAATGAAGAACACTCAGAAAATTAAGAAGAAAGCAGTAAAGAACACAAAGTTTATAGTGGTTCGGCAATCCGGCATACGTCCACTTTAAAGTTGATCACTTTATTGATGTTTCCTTGCTGATTACAATTGATTATAGCATATTACAATGTTCAAATTCGAGTACAACAGCAGCCTTGATGTGTAAAAGTAGTTTTGGCAGATTCCGGACATCAAAGAGCCAAAAGATCCTTCTTTTGTAGGCCCTGGGGCTCTATTTATAGGCGTAGGCTGCAAATATCTCGCTCAAATCTCAGGAGATTTCTTCTGGCACGTGAGGGGGCCCACGCGATTGGTCACAGGTGATTTTTACTCGATCCGTGATCGATACGAACGTAATTCATGTCGATCAATATTTTGTCCAATGGAGTCGAAATTTGGCGTGGATCTTCTTTAGCTTGTACGTATGCTCCTGTAAAATTTCATAGCATTTGGACTTGTAGGTTGTGAGATATGATCGATGCAAGTTCAGACTTTTCATACACTGTTTTCTTCGTATCGATACTGGCTCGCATCGATATGTTCGAATCGATCCAGGCACATGCATATAGTGTTGACGTGCCACTAATTATTCAGCCCGATCCTTGTTTCGTGTTGAGTCAACCGAGTCTTCCCACATTGCACATTGTTTGTAACGAGTGCCATGGGTCTGTTCGCATCGATCTAGGCCATATTGTTCATATCGATCTGATACATTCTATGCTTCGTGTCGATCCGTAGACCCTTTCTTCGTATCGATGGTCTCTAGCTTTTTCATGTCGATCAAAAAAGGTTCGTTAATGTGTTCTTCGTACCGGTCAATGGATGATCGATACGAAGTACGTGGATAGTGATCGATAGGAAGTGCACGAAGAAAGGATCGATATGAAGTGGTAACCACCTCTGGATACAAACTAATTAGCGATGGTTGATTCGAACAAAGGCTAACTGATGGATGCGAACAGCGGCTCCATGATGGATACGAACAATGTAGATCAGATGGATTCGAATGTATTGATTCGAACATGGATTTGATGGATATGAATAGGGCCTCCCTGGATCAAAGCGAACTAGGTGGATATGAATAGGGCCTCCCTGGATCAAAGCGAACTAGGTGGATTTCCTTGAATGGCATCAATCATATCTTGAGCATACTGACTCCGATCGACTTGAAATTTGAAACGCTGGTTTCTATGGCTTTGCTCGTTGTGTCATACCAATTGTGGCCCGATCCGGACTCAGACAAAACTCGTCGATATCCATAGTGAACCTGTGCATAAGTGGCAATCAAGGAGAACTATCTTTGGTTTGTAGACAATCTTTTGGCATCACGGCCTTGTTAAAAGGCGGGATAACAGATATATCTTTACCTATTTTACCTTTATGATAATTTTTCGTTGCTGCCCATTGTGATTCTGCCACCTTTATATTAGGCTAAGGAATTTGATTTGTCGCCCGTTATGTGCCTGGAACAGCCAGAATCCAGTTAACACTCTTGATGTTCCATAGCCTGTTACAATACCTACACGACGAAAGATTTTTGTGACCTATTTTTTTAAAAGTCCATGGTTGTTTGTGGCAAATGACTTTTAAAAATAATTTTCTGAAGACCCAAAACTATTTATATATCTTTCTTTCGGCACCCAGATTTGTTTGACTGTGAGGGATTTTATATTCGTGCCTTTTGGAACCCAAATTGGAATAATTTTCACGTGTTTCGGTCTGTATCAAAAATTCTTTTGATTGTATCCAAATTTTCTACAAATTATGTGCATGGATTTGACTTGATTAATTTTACTTCCATCAAGTTTAGATTGATTATATCCAAATCCTTGTCTAATAGGATTGACGATTTGTTCCTCAACAACATATTCAACGATCTTTCACTTTTGGAAAAATTTTCTAATGTTGTAGATAATTGTTGGACTTGTGTTTTGAGAGATTCATTTTCGTTTAATAATTGAGTGCACTTTTTAATAGAATTTTCTCTTTTAATATTTTCGCAATCAAAATTTCATTTTCAAGCGATTTAATTTTAATTTCTGATTGTTTAATCTCTTTTTCGAGTGATGGACACTTATCACACTTAGGGATCTTACTTTGATAGTTTTTAACTAATTGATCAAGTTGTTTATTTAAATCTATTAAAGTATCTCTTTTTGATTCAATTGTAGTGTATTTCTCCCTAAGTCTTTCAAAACAGCCATTTACTTCGTGGAAATATATAAGCAATTTTGAGTGAGTAAGTTTTGATACCTCGCTTGACTCATCATCGTCGCTATCGGTTATATCACCTCGAAGGCACATATCTGCTCTTTCACTCTCACTACTAGTGCTTTTATAATCATCATCACTTTTATTCCACATGGCTGCAAAACTTCTCCTTTTCGATTTCTTTTCTTGGTCATGTCGATTCTGAGGACAATTGGGCTTGATGTGCCAGGCTTTTTGCACTTATGGAAGATGATCTCCTGCTCTTCTGGGCTGTCTAGTGCTTTGATTATTCTGCTTTTCAATTGTTGATTTAGAGATGGATTTCCATATTTATGATTTCACTTTTTGAATTTCTTCATTAATAGTGCCAGCTCAGCTGCTCCATCATCATCGTAATCATCATCATCACTTTCTGTTGTTCCTTTGAGAGCTATCAATTTCTTTCGAGTATCACTTCCTTCACGCTCTTCCTTGAATTTCATTTCTAGCTCATAAGTGGTGATATTTCTGATGAGTTCTTCAATTTTGATTTGTTTCAAACCCTTTGATTCTTAAATGGCTGTAACTTTTGCTTCAAAACTTCGTGGAAGGACTCTAAGGATTTTTTGGACTATTTCCAACTCTGTGTATGATTTTTCGGGAGCTTTTGATTTGTATACGATATTGGAAAGTCATTCGTACATCTCTTTAACATTTTCATCCTTGGCCATTATGAAGTTCTCATATTCGCTACTAAGCATGGCAAGGCGAGATTCTTTGACTTGAGATGTTCCTTCGTGAGTCACTTTAAGTGTGTGCCATATTTTTTGTGCAGTTAGACAATGTGAGACACGATTAAATTCAATATAATCCAATGAAAAAACAATAGAATTCATAACTTTAGTATTAGCATTCTGTAACTTATTTTCTAAATTTGTCCACTGATCAATTTGCTTTTCAATTTCCTAATATTTACTATTATGGTTGGGGCACTATAACCTGTCTCAACTATATTCCAAGCATCAATGGTTTGCAGAAAAATTTTCATTCTATTTTTCCAGTAAGCATATTCACCATTGAACATTGGTGGTCTAACTATGGACTGACCCTCAGCAAAGGCATTATTAAAAGAAGCCATTTTAAAAATTCAAATTTGTAAAACAAATTTGGTCTTTGAAAAATCAAATTATTAAATCAAAAATGGCTTTTGTTCCTAGCTCTTATACCACTTGTAGGATCGATTTCACCTTGGGGGGGTGAATAGGGTGATACTATTAATTATAAAAATTTATTGCGGAAGTTTATATAAAATAATTTCAACACAGATCACGACAGAATAATAGCAGCACAGAAATAGCGGAATATAAAAGGCAGAAAATAGAGCACGCAGATTTACCTAGCTTCGGCAAAACCTTGCCTGCATGGTGCCCCTAAGGTTTCTACTAGAAAGTAAGTAGTCAGACGCTTACACACTTAAACTCGCGACACCCGCTATCGACTAACCTTAACTCTAAGCTCAAAACCCTGCCACAACTCAGCCATTGAGTTGCGAATTTTCAAACTACACCACCGTAGTTCGTCCCTTTAGAAAATACAATAGTTTAAAAGGAAAAAATACAAATTAAAAAATAATTATAGAACAAAATCTTAATTTTTAAACTACAGAAGCCCAAAGATTGAGTTGAGAAAACTGGCCTAAATATTTGTGAAGTGTTAAAAAATATTATCCCTTTTATTCTTTTATTTGCCCACTTCCTTGTTCTTCGATGGCTTCGGCCTCCTTTCCTTTGCTCGAAAATTAGGGCTTCTGAGTAGAAGCTGCCGACAATAGTTGATCAAACACAAGATATTCTCGCATATCTCTATTTATTATTCGTTTGTTGCTTAGCTTTGGCCGCTTCTTTGATCGAGTATGATGCGAACAATCAGGTATGTAATTTATGCTTTTTTGCTTTACTATTTAACCTGCTTGAGCTTGATACTTTTTACGGCCGATGATGATTGGGTTTTATATTCGAATTCCTATATTTTCGTTCGTATAAACGTCTAATAATTTTTGACTTGGCCGTTTGATTTTGTTTTGATGCTGGTGATGATTTCCGACTTCTTCAATTTGTATAATTTGCTTGCTTGTCACAGCTTGATTTCTTGGCCATCACGGCTTTGAATTGCTTGTGATTGAATTTATGTTTCTATTTACTTCATTTATTTTTCTGACTTGTTCGTCGTGGCTTTGAGTTTGACATTTAACTAGACTTGGTTATTTTTGAAATGGTGATAATAGGTTTTTTCTTCAACACTGACTTGCTCGATATTCCCTTTGACTTCGGTATGTGTATTCAAGCCTGTAACATACCGACCTAATGCTTGTACTTGTCTGATTATATGTATTTGTTGAAATTGCTACCACTTAGATCATCACAGTTTTTTTGTTCCATTTATTCTCTGATTCATAACAACTGTTATACAGTTTGACCATTTGTATATGCTACCTTGACTAGTTCCTAACCATAGGTGCTATGCTCTGGTTGTTTTTCGAACATGCTTGTTAGATTACTGTATTCATGATTGAAGTTTTGTAGAACTGATGTGCACTCAGTCATATGTATTACTTTGACTCATTTCTGGTTTGCATTGTGTTGTATACATGTTACTTCAAGCTAGTACATATGAACTCTTTTTATCCATACCATATATGTCAGTGGTCTTTGTGGATTTACTGCTTGTATTCATGGAGTCAACTTTAAACTTGGTTTTGAAGTCTTTGATTAATCTTGTTTCATGTCGTGCTTTGCTTACTTTGATATCGAGTTACACTGCTTGCATATCCACATAATACTTGCTGTATCACCATATATGTATGTTCATGTTTACTTGAGGCTTGCACTAGAATGTGCAGTCTGGTCGGCACTTGTATTTTGTTACACTGTTTTTGACTTGGCCTTGTGGCATTGAAACTGTACAGGTGCAATTTTGACAATTTGTTCATTTTGTTTCGGGCTTTTGTTTCCAGTTCTGGTTATGGCCATTGCATTTTTGAGGCTGTGTTGCTTAATTGCTTTGATCGAGCATTTTCACTTGTACTTGACCTGTGCTTTGTATTGCAGCTGAGTTGAATCCTTCTTATAGCTCGGGTTTGACCTTTTGTTGATATTGTGACTTAATATTTATTTTCAGTTGTGTTGAACCTGGCTTTTGATTTCGGTTGACCTTGTGCTCATTTGTCCCTGTAGATTTATCAAGTGTATATCTATATGCACGGCCTTGTGGCATGTACAGTGATACACTATGCATGTCACAAGCTGTTCATGTATGATGAATTCAAATCTAAGTGATGACGAACAACCCAAATAACCGAGGAAAATAATATTTTCAAAAATTATATTTTATTTTACACTGCAAAAATATTTCCTTTTCAATTGTACTGCGTCAGTGTATATTTTTGCAGATAACTCAGATGCTGGATTCAACTTGGAATGAAGTTGAAGATAAATACAAGTGAATGAGTGAATTGTAGCGAGGTGCATCTGTAAATGAAAATTTGTGATGTAATCAAATTTGTATTGTAATTGAAATTGCATATATATAGTGAGAGATCAAATTTGTACTATTCAAAATTATAACAAAAATATTTCTTGAATAAAATATCTGTTTGAATTTAAATTTTGAGTTATTTATTTTATTCGGAAAATATTTTTTTAATTATGTGAAGAATAAAAATAGTACATTAACAAATACATTTGAACGAATATATATATATATATATATATATATGTTTATTATCGTCAAACAAAAGTCATATACTTGCATATTCAACAGTGGTAACGCATAACAGCTACTACCGCCCACCTCAAAATGCACTCCCATAGTCAAATCGGGAGATGGCCACTAAATCAATCACAAAGTCATAATATGGTATCGAAGAAATGTGCCCGATCGGAGATGCGACCTCACTTGGCCCGGTATAGACCTTGTTTTAGCCACATCAAGCTGACTCACGGGAGTCAGGGCTACGTAAATACCTCATACTGAATCGTTCGCCAAACCATCCTACTACATTCTTGAATCTCCACCATGTACATAGTTGTTAAAGTGGTATTCGGCATTGGCAGAGAGTATGACAATATCTGATCCCGGTCCCTTTAACAACCAATTACTTATTTCACACCGGATAGTCCTTTTACATTTCAAAAATCAATTCATAATTGATATCACAATATCGTATTCGATTCAAACATATCACTTTCGAAATCATATTTACTTTCTAAATCATATTCGCTTTAGAAATCACATCATTTTCGAAATCATATTTACTTCCGAGATCATACTTCCAAAATAGGTTAAACCCACATTTTAAAATCATCATATTTACTCGGAATCTATTATTTCATTAGAAAATATAATTTCAAATTCCAACCTAGATTATGACATCATTTATGCATATTCATTTTTAAATCAAGAATTTAAATATAAACACTACAACTTTACATAGTTTGAAATTCAGAAAATAGTTCATATAGTTATAATAGTTTTAAGTAGTTTAAAATAGTCTAATTAGTTAAAAGTAGTTTAAATATTTTAAATTAGTTTAATGGCTTAAAATAGTTTTAAAACGGATTAAAATATTTTTTAATAGTTAAAATGGTTTAAAATACTTTAAAATAGTTTTAAATGGTTTTAATAGTTTAAAATAGATTAAAATAGTTTAAAAATATATTAAGTAGCTTAAAATGGATTAAGTAGGTTAAATGATTTAACATAGTTAAATAGGTTTAATATACTTTAATATAAAATGGTTTGAAAATATAAGTAAATCTGAATTTAAAATAATATATTTCTAAATAGTTTATATTAAAATAATTAATTTGAAGTTAATATCAAATTTACACTTATTTCTTCCATTTCAACAAATCCGGACCATATCTAGATTTCGACAAAACTAAAGTTTCTTTCAATTCAAATTCCTATAAAACTCGTGTTTGAACTACAATGTTAAGGCACTTCAATTTCCAAGATTGTAACGACCCGGAATTTTGGGCAATATCAAATTAATAATCTATGTAAATAATTTAATTGGTTTGATAATTTCTTTATAATTTTAATTTAAAATTGGCTAATTTAATCTTTTAAAGGTTAATAAATATTTAATCTGATAATTATGATCAATATCTTTTTAACAATTTAAAATAGATAAGATTTATTTTTCAAAGCTAATCAGATTTTATTCTATTTATAATATATACATTTGATATATATTGTGGATAGGAGATCTTTTGTTTTAAATTAAAGATCAATTTTTAAATTGTAATATATATATATATATGTATGTATGTATGTATATGTTATAATTTGATATTGTTTTGGAAATTTAATTTTAATCTATTGATAATTTGAATATGTATCAAATAATAACTTAAAGCTTTGTTTAAAAAATTAATATTCTTCAAAAGCTAATTTACAGACTAATTTAATTGTTTTCAAAATATAAGATAATTGTTTGTTTTTAGGTATAATAGTTTAAATAAAATTTTCTTTTTGTTTTCTTTAAAAATGCTTAATATAAAATGGTTATAAATGTATATATATAAACATTCTAGATTTTAAAATATATGTATAAGAATATATTTGTATTATAATTAGTTTTCTAATATTTTCTTTAAAGGTAAACATATATTTACATGTGTAAACATTTATTTATAAAAGTAAACTAATTATGTAAGTTTATATTTACATTTTAAATTAAATAAAAATTTATTCAAAAATACTTAGGGACATGTGTTAATATATTAACACATCTTAGTAACATGTGTTGTGTAATTAAATAGCATAGTTGACAAATGTAAAACCTTTAACAAGTGTCTTTATTTTAAAATTATACTTTCTTTAATTTTAATAAACCTAACATATGAAGAAATTGTTTCCACTTTCAATTAACGGCAATCAAAAATTATTCTCCAAACAGAAATCTTTCTTAAAATCTGAAATTAAAAAGCAAAATTAAATCAAAAGTTCAAAACAGAAATCTTTTTCAAAGCCTGGAACTGCAAATCCAATCTGCAACAAAATGGAATCAAGTTCAACCTGCAATTCAAATTTAAACTGAAGTTTCAGCGCTTTAAAATCAACTAATTGATGCATGCAAAAGGGATTTTCAACAGCAAGCAAAAGTTTTTCCAAATTTAAAAGTGAATCAAAAGCCTGGGAAAGAAACTGCTCTGCCTTTCAATATGGTGAGTAAACTATTTTAAAAATAGTTTAATTTTAGATTTCATGATGATATCATGATGTTATCTTGAAATTTAATTTAAAATTGGATTTCATGTGGAATTAAAATATTTAATTGCCTGTAAGATGTAAAAATGAATACCGTGATTAATAAAAACAGTCCAATTCTTTCAAAAATCTAAATAACTTGATTTTTATCATGAATTGGACGGTGATACGTTAATGAAAGTTGTTTGTAAACACATAATATGTCATCTAAAAATAGTTGTAGGATTTTAAATAAATTAATTATTCATATTTTTCAAATTTACAGTAAAAATCAAAACATGGGCAAAATTTTATGATTTTAAACTTTAGTTTTGAATTTATATCTGGATTACAATAGTAAAGATATGATTTTTAGAGCTGGTATCACAATTTTTAATTGTGTATTGAAGTTGAATTTGCGGTTTGAAGGATTTAGGGACTTTTATGAATTGTGGATGTTATACCTGATGATTTGATTTGATTTTTGAATCGTAGCTAGCTTGTATGTCATAGATTATAGGAAAAATACTATTGATATTTTTTAATGATGAATTTGATGGGAATTGCAGAGAGTAGGGTTTAGTTGGTTTTGGGTTTCGGTTTGGCTGTTGGTGATTTCGCGACGAACGTTGGTGGGATTTTGGTGTTCGCAAATGGGTGAAAGTGGAGCTCGAGTCGTGGCGGTGCTATGGAGGGAACCGCGAAGCCCATCAGTGTGGGGTTGGCCGGCGGTGATGGAATTTGGAGGTGATGTTTTCTGTAGTTTTTTTCGCAGCTTGGTTCGAACGATCGAAATTCGTTTCAATGATGCTATGATTGATCTGAGTGTGGGATCGTGCTCGTGAGTGTTGTTGTGACCGAAGTGGGTCGTCGCAATGGTCGATGGAGGTCGGCGGTGAAGGTGCATGTGCACTGTGTCTTGCATGCATAGTTTTGGGGCAGGGGAATGGTTTTTGGGGAAGACGAATGGAAACTCGGAGCAAACTTGCGTGTGACTCGGGGACGACTCAAAGACGGAGGGGTTTGGGTTTGCTTAGGTGTTGACTCGGGTTAAATCGTGGTTTGCTTCGGGATTTTTGGGTTGTTGTTCTAGTGATAGATATATCACTAAGTTGCATTTTAACTTGAGTTGACTAAATTAAAAATCAATTTTTTTATTTTATTTTATTTTAGACAAGTTTTATAAAAGAATTAAAAATGTAAAGTTTAAACTTGTTGTTTAAAAATTAAATGTTAATCAAACTTTTAAAGTTAAGTTGAAATTTTATTTATTTTATTTTACTTTAAATTTATTTAAAGTGATTTCATTTGAAAGTAATTTAATTACATTTTGGAGTTCGATTTAAAAGGATATTTTGAATTTAAATATTAAATCAAAGTTAAGTTTAAATGTTAAGTAATTATTCAAACCTAAGATTTCAAATTTTTATTTGAAATAAATAAGACTAATATTAGATGTTTTAAAGTATTCTAAAATTTGAAATTTGTTTCTAAATATCCTATTTTCAAGCAAGATTATTATTATGATTTTGTAAACCAAGTGTAATAGCTTGCCTTTGAATAAATAAGATTTAAATTATTCAAATAATTTATTTATGGAAATAAATAAGGTTAAATTATTTAGGAAATTAACTTAAGAATACTTGTTTAATATGATTTGATTAGTTTAATTAAGAATAATGTTTTCTTAATTAATTAAGGATTTTAGAAAAAATAAGCTAATTAATTAATTGTTTAATTAATTTTAAATAATTAGGTAATTGTTTATTTAAATTTATATAACCACTTAATTATGGATTAATTAAGTGTAATTACTTAATATAGAAATTAATGATTAATTGTTGATTAAAATTAAGAAGGTTAATTACTTATGGAAGTGTAATTATTGGTAAATACTTGTAGGAGCAATTAGTTGAAGTGATTATTGGGTAATCACTTATTGATATCAATTAAGGAATTGATTAATATAATTGTTTTAAAAATTAATTAATTATGAAGAAATTAATTAATTAATTAATTAAAGAATTTAGGATTGTTAAATAATGGAATTAATTATTTGTTAAGTAATTAATTAAGAGAGTAATTAAGAATTTTTAATGAAGTAATTAGAAATAATTACGTATGTAAGTAATTAAGAGTTAATTACTTAAGTATTTTAGTTAATTAATTAGTGAGATTAATTAATTAATGAAATATGTTTAACTAAAGAATAATTACTAAATGTAATTAATTAAAATTAAAACTAATTAATAGAGTAATTAATTAAGGATTTATTTATTAATTTAATTATTTAATAATTACTTAATGAAGTAATTAAAGATTAATTAATTGATTAAATTAGAAATTAATTAATTAAGGAGTTAATTAAATTTAGTTAAGTAATTACAAATTGTTAATTACTGATTATGATTAATAGAATAATTAATTATAAGTTATTTTTTAATTTCAGTAATTATTAATTAATAAGGATCATTAATTAATGTGATTGATGATATTAATCAAGGTTGATTTATATAAGTGATTAATGTAAGTGTGATTAATTAATTGTAATTAATTAAGGTTTAATGTGATTAATTATAATTGATTAATTAATAAAGAAAATGTAGAATCATTAATTATTGTAATTAATAGTAGTAATTAAAGATTAATTACTGAATGTGGCTAAGGATAATTACTTAAATGTAATTAAGTATAATTAATCAAGGAAGATTAATTAAGGAAGATCATTAGAGATGATTAATTTATTTATTTGGAATAATAATTAATGAAGAAGGATTATGGTAATCTAATTGATTAAGAGATAATCAATTCTGTTTGGATGATTGATTAATATGGGTTGATTGGTTAATATTGGTTAATGTATTTATATTGGATGATCAATATTGAGTGATTGATATTGGGTGTTTGGTGGATATTGGTTAATACTGGATGATTTGGATATTTATGATGTATGATATGCTACTTTGTGAGATGAATAATATGAATTATCTATCGTGATAATATGATTTATCTTTCTGTTTATATCATCCTGAATATAAGTTTAAATTGTTTAAACCCTTAAGTACAACTTGGACATTGAAATGGCGTTTGGTTTCGGTGAGATCGGGATCGGGTTTCCATATTTGGAATCCGAAAACAACATCGATTCCAATTAAACGTTAGGTCGTTAATCCAAGTGGAGCAAGTGAAGACTCGAGGTGTAAGGGCTATACATCAGTATAACTCTGTAGGTGATTCCGTAATGAGTTGACGGATAGTGCTTATAGATTCGAGATGGTGATTTAGAGTGCAAGGGCTATGGTCGTTGGCTCTGAGGGTGATTCCAAAATGAGTGTAACGAGATAGTTCCCTCGGTTTCGTTCGAACCCGAAACGAACTTGTATGGATTGATTGCTTTCAGAACATCGTCAGGTGGACGATGAGCTTTCTAAGATAGATGTGTTCTATAAAGGTAATCGTAACCTCAAGCCTCATCAACCGGGAATGGCTAAAACAAGGGAGGTGCAGCAAGGCTTCGTGGGTAGCTCCCACTTGAGGTCGAGATTTACCCCTGTCTAGAGGTCCCTTTCTATTTCGGCTTAGTGTGTGGTTGGTCACGCCAACTACGGGGTGGTCTTGTTCGGGGCTGTTCAGTAAGAAATGGTTCCGGCCTTGTGTTGCAGGGGAGTAGGCGTACTCCTTGGTACTGTGATCTAGGCCACGTACTGTGACGGGTGGTACCCCAGTAGCCCTGCCATTGATGGAATCCAAAATCCAATAAGTGCCTGTACGGTTTTGATTGTGCCCAACTATGTTGGAACGTGAGATGTAATCATTCCAGCTATTTCTATATTTTATTTTGAAAACCCTGGACACTATTATAATATCACTGGATTTCCTATCAAATGTTTTGGTTAATGTAAGGTAAAAACTTTTCCATGTTTATGTGTGGGAAGTCTTACGTGATACCTTTTCTTTTCAAAGGTTTTTCTAAAGTTAAGTAGATTTAAACTGTTTACTCACACCAGACCCCTGTCTGACCCGAATGTTTATTTTCTATTTTATTAAACTCTTGGGTACTCATATTATGTATGAGTAGTCATGTGATTCAGGTTTGCTTGACGAATTTTGGAGGAGATATGGAGCAGGAGGCTTCGAAGTGTAGATATATATTGATTCCGCTGTGTTTGTTGTATCTGTTTCTGTTGTACTTGAGTTGTATAGTTAGACAGAAGTTTATAACTGTCTAATATCTGTTGTTTAAGCTGTGAACTCTGATGTAATGAGATACTTTTTAATATTTACGTGATATATTATATTTCATTCGTTCCGCTGTGAGTTATCTGTTGTTGTTGTTGTGTTTCTTCTTTCTCTTTCTTTTCTTCTTCTATCCCTTTCTTTCTTCAAGATGATGCGATTTTCCTGGAGATAGGAAGTCGGGTCGTCTCAGTTGGTATCAGAGCATTAGGCTGAGTGAATACCTAGGCTCTAAAGTGTGTCTTTCTTTAGGGAGCATTAGGTTGAGTGAATACCTAGGCTCTGTAGTGGTGTCTTCCTTGAGAGAGCGTACTTGTAATTTTTATATATAACTATCTATATATGTCTATATCTACCTAAATCTGTTGGGTTATCTGTTCGGATTTTCCAACATAAGTTATAGAGGTAGATGGAGTAGTTGTGTGTGTGTAACACGACTACCACTAATGGAAGAGGTCCATATGTTTGAGGTTGAAAGTTTTTGTCCAGACTGTAGACCTAATACCGTCACCAGTGAGATTTGTAGTTTGGAGTAAGAATTTCTCTGATATCCGAAGGAAATCTTTTGATGATTCGGAGTTTATCTTTGAAGTGTAAGTTTGGATTTCGCTCGGATGAGCGAATTTTTCTTGAGTTTGGATCTGTCGGAAGTGTAGAAGTAAGGGATGATATCTCAATAACTGCGTGATAAGATGCAGTATCCTTGGATATTTTCTGAAGGTGTTTTCTCTTAAAGCAGTTTTAGAAGTGGTTGAGGAGCAGTCTTTACCTGCCAAAGAGAAGATCCGACTGTATAGAAGTTGTCCGTATCTTTAGCAAGGAAGTTAGCTGTTTTGGAATATGAGACTAAGGTCTATAAGTTATTTGTTTTGGCATGGTCTCATTTGTCATTCCCTAAGGAAAACGAGATATGGATGCTTGGTTTGGAGTCCGAGTTTCTTGAAGGGATGTTTGCCATCTCGGAAGTCGGTTGTGTGGTTTGTTGATGGTTTTGGAGTTGAGAAGCATTTGGATTAGAAGTCTTTGGTTAGCTGTGGTAGCAGTTGCAACTCGAAGTGTTCGGAGTGCTGACGAGGAGATCTTTTGGCTTCGCAGTATCGTCGAGGTAGAATTTGGAAGCAGCTGTGTGGCTTGTTTCTCCGATGGTTCGGGAATCTTAGTGGTTCCTCTTTCAGTAGCCCGGGCAGTTGGTGGAAGTTATCTTGAAGAATTAACCTTGATTGGAAAGGTTTAAAGCTCTTCTAATTGGTAAAGAGAGGACAGTTTCTTTGGAATCCGAACTAGGTAGGATCGCAAAAGTGACTTGCGATTAGTTTGGAATTTATCTTGGGTGATCTGTTGTTTGAGGCTGAGGGTTCTCATGTGGAAGTAGAAGCTGCTGGAGTAATCAGAAGTTTGTCTGCATCTGGAGTTGCGCTCCATATTATTTTGGTTCCGGAAGCAATTTTGGTAGTTAGCCTGATGTTGGATGGTTCTTGGAGAAAGGAGAGTTGGTATAGCAGCTCAGAATTATTTTTAGAATTGGAATTGGACTGATCTAGCTTTTGAATAGGATTCTGTTTTGAGGTTGTGTGACCAAGTCTGATGTGTCACTCAGATTTTTATGGATTTGATAAACAAAGTTTTCCGGATATAGCGGATAAGTTTGTATTCGTGTTCATCAGCAATATTCTCATCTATTTCAGAATCAGAGTTGTGCAGCGGAAGTGAGGTAGCAGCTGTGCAAGGAAGGAAACAAGTTCTATTTGCTATTGCTTGGGAAGTAGAGCTTGAGTTCTAGATTTCAATGAATCTTGGAAGACTTTTCTGTTGAATAGGATCTAGGAACTGTTTGCTTTGGTCTAGTTGTTTCTGGGATTATCAGCATAGGTTGAGCTGATCAGGAAAAGGTTGGCAGCCCAGGATTGTCTGTTGAGTTATACAGATATGAGATAAGGAGTTTCAAAATCGAAGTTATAGACTTCAGTGTTGTTAAAATTCTCTGGTTAAGAAAGCTGAAATTGGATAAGATTGGTTGGTTAGTGCTGGGGCATTTGAGATTTTCTTATCTATGTCTTGATAGGATAAGATAGAATTGCCAGTTTGGATAGCTGGAATTCATTTTGTAACACGTGTCTCTGTGAGGGTACGTGTATGATTCATCGATTGGTTGTTGAATCTGTAGTTCAGTTGGATTTAGAAGTTGAGCTGGACTTGGGTATAGTCTGATGTTCTGTTCAGATTGATTGATTTGGAGATGAGAGAAGCTCTAGATTTTGGTTGTTTAGTTAGTTTGTTGGCTTTTGTAGAGAGAGTATCCCGGTGATTTATCTTGGGAAACTCGAGATAGTATTAGAGATTTATTCTGATTTGTGTCAGAATAATTAGTTAGGTTTGTTTGTTTGATTTATTGCTTTGGTTGTTAGTAACTGGTAAATAGGAATGCTTTGCTGTTTGGAATTAAAATCTGTACTGGGTTATTAAATTACCTTTCCTTTTAAATTTCGAGGACGAAATTCTTTTAAGGAAGGAGGGTTGTAACGACCCGGAATTTTGGGCAATATCAAATTAATAATCTGTGTAAATAATTTAATTGGTTTGATAATTTTCTTTATAATTTTAATTTAAAATTGGCTAATTTAATCTTTTAAAGGTTAATAAATATTTAATCTGATAATGGTGATCAATATCTTTTTAACAATTTAAAATAGATAAGATTTATTTTTCAAAGCTAATCAGATTTTATTCTGTTTATAATATATACATTTGATATATATTGTGGATAGGAGATCTTTTGTTTTAAATTAAAGATCAATTTTCAAATTGTAATATATATATGTATATGTTATAATTTGATATTGTTTTGGAAATTTAATTTTAATCTATTGATAATTTGAATATGTATGAAATAATAACTTAAAGCTTTGTTTAAAAAATTAATATTCTTCAAAAGCTAATTTACAGACTAATTTAATTGTTTTCAAAATATAAGATAATTGTTTGTTTTTAGATATAATAGTTTAAATAAAATTTTCTTTTTGTTTTCTTTAAAAATGCTTAATTTAAAATGGTTATAAATGTATATATATAAATATTCTAGATTTTAAAATGTATGTATAAGAATATATTTGTATTATAATTAGTTTTCTACTATTTTCTTTAAAGGTAAACTTATATTTACATATGTAAACATTTATTTATAAAAGTAAATTAATTATGTAAGTTTATATTTACATTTTAAATTAAATAAAAATTTATTTAAAAATACTTAGGGGCATGTGTTAATATATTAACACATCGTAGTAACATGTGTTGTTTAATTAAATAACATAGTTGACAAATGTAAAACCTTTAACAAGTGTCTTTATTTTAAAATTATACTTTCTTTAATTTTAATAAACCTAACATATGAAGAAATTGTTTCCTCTATCAATTAATGACAATCAAAAATTATTCTCAAAACAGAAATCTTTCTTAAAATCTGAAATTAAAAAGCAAAATTAAATCAAAAGTTCAAAACAGAAATCTTTTTCAAAGCCTGGAACTGCAAATCCAATCTGCAACAAAATGGAATCAAGTTCAACCTGCAGTTCAAATTTAAACTGAAGTTTCAGCGCTTTAAAATCAACTAATTGATGCATGCAAAAGGGATTTTCAGCAGCAAGCAAAAGTTTTTCCAGATTTAAAAGTGAATCAAAAGCCTGGGAAAGAAACTGCTTTGCCTTTCAATGTAGTGAGTAAACTATTTAAAAAAAGTTTAATTTTAGATTTCATGATGATATCATGATGTTATCTGGAAAATTTTATTTAAAATTGGATTTCCTGTGGAATTAAAATATTTAATTGCCTGTAAGATGTAAAAATGAATACCATGTTTAATAAAAACAGTCCAATTCTTTCAAAAATCTAAATAACTTGATTTTTATCATGAATTGGACAATGATATGTTAATGAAAGTTGTTTGTAAACACATAATATATCATCTAAAAATAGTTGTAGGATTTTAAATAAATTAATTATTCATATTTTTCAAATTTACAATAAAAATCAAAACATGGGCAAAAATTTATGATTTCAAACTTTAGTTTTGAATTTATATCTGGATTACAATAGTAAAGATATGATTTTTAGAGCTGGTATCTCAATTTTCAATTGTGTATTGAAGTTTAATTTTCTGTTTGAAGGATTTAGGGATTTTTATGAATTGTGGATGTTATACTTGATGATTTGATTTGATTTTTGAATCGTTGCTAGCTTGTATGTCATAGATTATAGGAAAAATACTATTGGTTTTTTTTAATGATGAATTTGATGGAAATTGCAGAGAGTAGGGTTTAGTTGGTTTTGGGTTTCGGTTTGGCTGTAGGTGATTTCGCGACGAACGTTGGTGGGATTTTGGTGTTCGCATACGGGTGAAAGTGGAGCTCGAGTCGTGGCGGTGCTATGGAGGGAACGGCGAGGCCCATCGGTGTAGGGTTGGTCGGCGGTGATGGAATTTGGGGGTGATGTTTTCTGCATTTTTTTCGCAGCTTGGTTCGAACGATCGAAATTCATTTCGATGATGCTATGATTGATCTGAGTGTGGGATCGTGCTCGTGAGTGTTGTTGTGACCGAAGTGGGTTGTCGCAATGGTCGATGGAGGTCGGTGGTGAAGGTGCATGTGCACCGTGTCTTGCGTGCACAGTTTTGGGGCAGGGGAATGGTTTTTGGGGAAGATGAATGGAAACTCGGAGCAAACTCGCGTGTGACTCGGGGACGACTCGAAGACGGAGGGGTTTGGGGTTGCTTCGGTGTTGACTCGGGTTAAATTGTGGTTTGCTTCGGGATTTTTGGGTTGCTGTTCTGGTGATAGATATATCACTAAGTTGCATTTTAACTTGAGTTGATTAAATTAAAAATCAAGTTTTTTATTTATTTTATTTTAAACAAGTTTTATAAAAGAATTAAAAATGTAAAGTTTAAACTTGTTGTTTAAAAATTAAATGTTAATCAAACTTTTAAAGTTAAGTTGAAATTTTATTTATTTTATTTTACTTTAAATTTATTTAAAGTGATTTCATTTGAAAGTAATTTAATTATATTTTGGAGTTCGATTTAAAAGGATATTTTGAATTTAAATATTAAATCAAAGTTAAGTTTAAATGTTAAGTAATGTTTCAAACCTAAGATTTCAAATTTTTATTTGAAATAAATAAGACTAATATTAGATGTTTTAAAGTATTCTAAAATTTGAAATTTGTTTCTAAATTTCCTATTTTCAAGTAAGATTATTATTATGATTTTGTTCCAAGTGTAATAACTTGCCTTTGAATAAATAAGATTTAAATTATTCAAATAATTTATTTATGGAAATAAATAAGGTTAAATTATTTGGGAAATTAACTTAAGAATACTTGTTTAATATGATTTGATTAGTTTAATTAAGAATAATGTTTCTTAATTAATTAAGGATTTTAGACATAATAAGTTAATTAATTAATTGTTTAATTAATTTTAAATAATTAGTTAATTGTTTATTTAAATTTATATAACCACTTAATTATGGATTAATTAAGTGTAATTACTTATTAAAGAAATTAATGATTAATTGTTGAATGAAATTAAGAAGGTTAATTACTCATGGAAGTGCAATTATTGGTAAATACTTGTAGGAGTAATTAGTTGAAGTGATTATTGGGTAATCACTTATTGATATCAATTAAGGAATTGATTAATATAATTGTTTTAAAAATTAATTAAATATAAACAAATTAATTAATTAATTAATTAAAGAATTTAGGATTGTTAAATGATGGAACTAATTTTTTGTTAAGTTATTAATTAAGAGAGTAATTAAGAATTTTTAATGAAGTAATTAGAAATATTTACATATGTAAGTAATTAAGAGTTAATTACTTAAGTATTTTAGTTAATTAATTAATGAAATATGTTTAATTAAAGAATAATTACTAAATGTAATTAATTAAAATTAAAATTAATTAATAAAGTAATTAATTAAGGATTTATTTATTAATTTAATTGTTTAATAATTACTTAATGAAGTAATTAAAGATTAATTAATTAGATTAATTAATGAAGGATTAATATAACTAAATTAGAAATTAATTAATTAAGGAGTTAATTAAATTTAGTTAAGTAATTACAAATTGTTAATTACTGATTATGATTAATAGAATAATTAATTATAAGTTATTTTTAAATTTAAGTAATTATTAATTAATAAGGATCGTTAATTAATGTGATTGATGGTATTAATCAGGGTTGATTAATATAAGTGATTAACATAAGCATGATTAATTAATTGTAATTAATTAAGGTTTAACGTAATTAATTATAATTGATTAATTAATAAAGAAAATGTAGAATCATTAATTATTGTAATTAATAGTAGTAATTAAAGATTAATTACTGAATATGGCTAAGGATAATTACTTAAATGTAATTAAATATAATTAATCAAGGAAGATTAATTAAGGAAGATCATTAGAGATGATTAATTTATTTATTTGGAATAATAATTAATGAAGAAGGATTATGGTAATCCAATTGATTAAGAGATAATCAATTCTGTTTGGATGATTGATTAATATTGGTTAATTGGTTTATATTGGATGATCAATATTGAGTGATTGATATTGGGTGTTTGGTGGATATTGGTTAATACTGGATGATTTGGATATTTATGATGTGTGATATGCTACTTTGTGAGATGA
The DNA here is from genome assembly GCA_030765085.1 of Allium cepa. NCBI lineage: Eukaryota > Viridiplantae > Streptophyta > Magnoliopsida > Asparagales > Amaryllidaceae > Allium > Allium cepa. The sequence goes on from CM060940.1 coordinate 185,677,644, forward strand.
ATAATATGAATTATCTATTGTGATAATATGATTCATCTTTCTGTTTATATCATCCTGAATATAAGTTTAAATTGTTTAAACCCTTAAGTACAACCTGGACATTAAAATGGCGTTTGGTTTCGGTGAGACCGGGATTGGTTTCCATATTTGGAATCCGAAAACCACATCGATTCCAATTAAACGTTAGGTCGTGAATCCAAGTGGAGAAATGAAGACTCGAGGTGTAAAGGCTATACGTCAGTATAACTCTGTAGGTGATTCCGTAATGAGTTGACGGAATAGTGCTTATAGATTCGAGATGGTGATTTAGAGTGCAAGGGCTATGGTCGTTGACTCTGAGGGTGATTCCAAAATGAGTGTAACGAGATAGTGCCTTCGGTTTCGTTCGAACTCGAAAAGAACTTGTATGGATTGAATGCTTTCATAACATCGTCAGGTGGACGATGAGAATTCTAAGATAGATGTGTTCTATAAAGGTAATTGTAACCTCAAGCCTCATCAACCGGGAATGGCTAAAACAGGGGAGGTGCAGCAAGGCTTCGTGGGTAGCTCCCACTTGAGAGCGAGATTTACCCCTGTCTAGAGGTCCCTTTCTATTTCGGCTTAGTGTGTGGTTGGTCGCGCCAACTACGGGGTGGTCTTGTTTGGGGCTGTTCAGTAAGGAATGGTTCCGGCCTTGTGTTGCAGGGGAGTGGGCGTACTCCTCGGTACTGTGATCTAGGTCACGTACTGTGACGGGCGGTACCCCAGTAGCCCTGCCGTTGATTGAATCCAAAATCCAATAAGTGCCTGTACGGTTTTGATTGTGCCCAACTATGTTGGAACGTGAGATGTAAGCATTCCAGCTATTTCTTTATTTTATTTTGAAAACCCTGGACACTATTACAATATCACTGGATTTCCTATCAAATGTTTTGGTTAACGTAAGGTAAAAACTTTTCCATGTTTATGTGTGGGAAGTCTTACGTGATACCTTTTCTTTTCAAAGGTTTTTCTAAAGTTAAGCAGATTTAAACCGTTTACTCACACCAGACCCCTGTCTGACCCGAGTGTTTATTTTCTATTTTATTAAACTCTTGGGTACTCATATTATGTATGAGTAGTCAAGTGATTCAGTTTTGCTCGACGAATTTTGGAGGAGATATGGAGCAGGAGGCTTCGACGTGTAGATATATATTGATTCCGCTGTGTTTGTTGTATCTGTTTCTGTTGTACTTGAGTTGTATAGTTAGACAGAAGTTTATAACCGTCTAATATCCGTTGTTTAAGCTGTGAACTCTGATGTAATGAGATACTTTGTAATATTTATGTGATATATTATATTTCATTCGTTCCGTTGTGAGTTATCTTTTGTTGTTGTGTTTCTTCTTTGTCTTTCTTTTCTTCTTCTATCCCTTTCTTTCTTCAAGATGATGCGATTTTCCTGGAGATAGGAAGTCAGGCCGTCTCAATTTCAAAGTTTAAATATTCGAACAATTTCAATAACTCAATTTCGATAAATTTCATTTATATTATAAATTTCAAATTTGAAATTCTCATTTTTTTCTATAACCAATTCATTAAACCAACTCCAATTTTAACATTTAAAACTTCGATTTTTGAAAATAATTCAGTTTATATAAATCAAATTTTATTTCAGGATACCATTTAACTGAATTCAAAATTTAAGGATTTAAAATTATTTAATTTAACCAATCTGGTGTCCATATAATTTTCTACCCTATGATCAAGTGATACAGATGTATATCATTTCAACTCGCAATAATTTAAAATTATGGGTATATATCATTTCAATCCGCAATCTCGAACTATAATACAATCCATAAAATCGCTAGGGTTTATCATTTCAAACCATAATGATTTTTTTTAATCTATGGTTCGTTTAGATAAGTATCATTTCAACCCATACAGATTTTCTAACAATAAACTAAGGGAACTTGTAGGGTGGTAACATTATAATTATAACATCTAGTCATCCAATACCAACAATCAAACATCCATCACAATCATCATTCAGATCAACAAATAAATAACAACAATTGACTGATAATCAATAACAGGTGTCAACAAGAAATTTAAAATTCAATATTAAATTAATGGCGATAATACTCAATAAAAGTTAGATTTAACTGGAATAACAATTTGAATATACAAAACATCAACCAATTAATTTCTAAGCGCATTGTAAATTCAATTTAACTAACATAAGATAATCTAGTAGTTGTGAGCAGGTCAAACCACTCACCTTTGATTTTAAATATATTTAAAACCCAAAATAAGGCCCAAAATTTAACAGTCTTAGAATTTGTCCAAACCAGTTCCATAATGTTTGAAATTTCAATACGATTACAGCGGAGTAAACCATGCATGAATCCGACCTCGTACGCAAAAGTTATAACAATTAGAAATTATGCGATTCAAAATATGAAATAATTAAATAATAAAAAAATTCCAGTACATGTCATACTTACTACGTCACCTAAGTTCTCTCAGCGAACCCTCGATAGAGTAAAAATCATGCTCGACTTGATAAATCCGCCAACCTCCATTGTTCGCTGCTGCCTAGATCTATGCTGCCGTTCACCTCTGACATACCGCGCCGCCATCCCCCAAGATCGTCGACCGCACACGACCTACCAAGACGCCGATCGAATCCACTAATTTCACAGCCGCTGACTATAACATTGAACACTAATCCAATTATTAAGGCAAATTCGACCGTCACTTCGCCGAGGAAGCCATACAGATGCACTCCACTCACCAATCTCCACTCAATCATATCGTCCAATCGGCTATCCACTGACGTTGATCAACATCCAATTGAATGGCCAAGATTTATCCCTTTAATTCTGGACACATAGAGGCCCAAATTAAAAAAATACAGATCTAGCATGTGCTCATCAAGAGCTTCGAATCGGTATATAACATGATTGGTTTGGAGAAGTTTGGATTTGAAATTGATTTAGAAATTGAATTTAGGGTTTGAAATCTGAATTGGTTTCTACCATTGAAAAGAGAGAAGAAGATAGATGGAATTGTACGTATCGATATAAGAAATAAAAGCAGCTAGGGTTTAGAAAGGTCTATTTACACAAACAAAGCCCAATAAGAATGAATAACACCCGAATAGATTTGAATTGACAATACGACCCAAAAGTCCCGTTCTGCCTCCGAAATGAAAGTGGGTCATCCCTTATATCAAAATAGATGTTTTCAATATTTTTAAATTCAATGTAATATGTTTCAAGTCCTAATTCCATCGTACAAAGAAGTTAGCTTTTAAAATCATCTTATTTCAAATTGAATTCAATAAATTGATTTCTATGCATTTCAAGTCTGTACGATCAAAGGACAAGTCTGATTGCTACGAAACTTGAGCAATAATTCACCGTTACAGATTCGATGAAACTTGTTTCATCGAAATCCGAGATTATGGCCAAAATAGATATTTTCACGTTAATTAAACGAATTATTATTAAATTAATTAAATCAATTTTTTATTCAAATGTCATAATTAACGAGTTTTATCATTTTGGATTACCTACTAATTTATAATCTTTTAAGATAAATTCTTTGTCTAATTCAATATTAAATATTGCACAATTTACAACGTTCAATGCTAATTGCAATAACTTCATTAATTATGATTTAAATTCAAATAAATTAATTTAAATTTCAATCTTATTATTCAATCAATCATCACTTCATGGATGAACTTAGAATTAGCTTACCATTTATCGTGTTCATTATTCTTCAGTTTCCATCTTATTTCAATTTAACATGTGATATTAAATTACATAAATCCACATTATCTTCCAATTAGATTGAACATGTTAAATAAATAGGTAACAAATAACAATTTTCACCTTTTACATATTTTAATCACATTTATAAGTTAATTATCTACAAACAAATGTTATAACCATTTACACAACACTGATTTTACCTAATTACAATTAGTTACATATTATTTCACCAATTAATATAACTTTTAATATATTTCCTTATTTACAATTTATAACCAATTATAACTATTCAATCATTTCAATAAATTGGAATTACATTAAAATAGTTAGTGATTACCTTTAATTAACATTATTATATTTCATTCTAGCTATTTTCTCACTAATATATCATAAATTTTTATTTCTTCCAATATTAAATTACAAAATCTTATTAAATTCAATATTTTAATTATCAGAAAATTATGAGTCGTTACAATTGAATTATGCGTTTAAAATATGGAATTTGTGTAGATAGTTGAAATAGAATCAAATGGTTAAAATAAGGTTATACATTGAGATTTAAATTGCCACTGTAAGTTTGGATTGATGGTTGATTATGGAATGACACGTGTGACGACCCGGAATTTTGAGCAATATCAATTTAATAATCTTTGATAATAATTAAATTGATTTGATCATTTTATATTATAAATTGACAAGTTAAGATTATTTCAAAGGCTGATAATAATAATTTGTCAATATCTATTAATATTTTCTTAACAATATAAATAAGCAAGGTTAAATTCTTTTGGAAGTTTATAACATTTTAATTTGGAAATATTATTTTGATAAATAAGAAATTTTAATATATTAAAACTTTATATTCATATTGTAATATATATAAATGTATATATATTGTGATTTGAATTTGTTTTAAAATTTAATTTGGAAATTAACAAATTTAATGATTAGTATGTTTTTCTATTTGAAATGTGTATATATATTTGTATATATATTTGAAATAGGAAAATTACTAATTTAAATTTAAAAAGAGTTTTTGCAAACCTTAATAAATATATAATTTTCAATTTGAAATGTGAATTTGATTTAATGACTTTGAATTGATAATTGAGATTTAAATTTTAAATAATAAAGTTAATTTCTTATTTTATAAACATATATTTTAGCTTTTGTTTTTAATAAGATAAATTGTTTTAATTTTTTTTATAAAGAGCTAAAATCAATTTCTCAAGTTTTATTATATAATACCATTACAATTTAATTCAAATGCATAAATAAAGTTATAATTGCTAACATGAATTCACTTTTATATATGTATTGAAATCCAAAGCTTATTCTTATAAAATAAGTACATCTTATAATCATGTAAACATTTCATAAATATTTATATAAGCTTAAAATAAATTATTAAGGATAAAATAACATTTAAAAGAAAATTTAATAACACTTATAAAACCACTTGCAAGTATATTAATGTATGTTAAAACACTTGTAATCATACTTGCATAGGTGTAAGTAAATTAGAGTTTCATTGTGACAAATGTCACTCTCTAATAATTTAATGAAAAATTTAATTGTAAAATACAAATGATCTTCATTTTCAGTAAAAGAATTCCTTTACACTCTTCAACATCAAAATGAAGATCAAAAATCAAAAGAGATAAATGCAGAAAAACTTTAGAACCTGAAAACTAAATGAAAGAATCTGAATAATTTAAATCAAAGGTAAAAAGGGAAGCTCAACATCGAAGCAAGTTTAATCATGTAACAAGATGTAAACATAAACATGCAGATAGAATTCAGAAGCATGCATATGAATTTTGGAAGCCTGGAAAAAAAATGCAGATGAATTTAAAAGCAAGTGCGGTTCTGTCTTCTGAAAATTTCCACGTGAGTAAATAAATTTTAAAAACAGTTTTAAAACTTGAATACTATCTTGGATTGAGAATAAATATCATGCTGTTGCTTGGATATCTGAATTGAATTAAATGCATATTTGAATTCCTGTGCAGTTACAAATTTATGTTCTGTGTTAATAGGAGGGTTACCAATTTGATAACAAATTCAATAACTTGTTCTTGAATTCGAATTAGAACTTGAATTGTAAATAAAAGTTGATTGAATCTAAGTAAACTATCATCCAGAAACAATTACCAGTTTTTAAAGTGAATAAATGATTCTAAATACCGGAATTTACAGTAAAATATAAAATTGGGTCAAAATTTGATGAATTCAATTTCATGTTTTGATTGCATGATTGAATTGCAAATGGAAAATGATGATTTTTAGTACTTGAATCACAATTTTTAATGTGGGGATTTGTGAGTATTTTGGGATTTACTGTTTTGGGTATTTTTGCCAAATCACGGCAAACCACGGTGAAGTGGACATCGCCGTTGAACTCGAAGGTGGAGGGAGCTTCAGTGATCATGCGAAAATTGTTTCATGAATTTTTAATTGAGTGGAATGGCCGAGAATTGAGAAGTAATGGTTTTATTACCTGTTTTTGGCCGATGAGGTCATCATGGTTTCACGGTGTCGTGGTGATACCAGAGGTAATCGCGAGCATTGCCGAAGGTCCAGGGAATTGTGGGGAAGCTACGGTGGTGGTGGCGTGGTCTCTGGTGAAGGAAATGGTCGGCGGTGGTTGATTTTGTTGATGGGTGGGTTTCGAGCAGTTTGGGTTGAAGGTTGAAAACTCGTTCTCGATCGAATTTGTGATTTCTGGGTTTAGTACGTTGATGTCGAAGTTGAAGTCGACTTGGGGATGACCGGAAAAGAGTTCGCCAGCGACCAACGTGGGTGTGCACGTTAATGTGCACGGATCTGTGTTTCAGGGGGAGGTTCGGGGGAGAAGAAGGTGGAAGACTCGAAGATGGCATCGGGTTTTTGGCGTGCTGACTCGAAGCAGGAAGATAGGGGGAAAAGCATGGGGTGTTTGCTGGTTTTACTCGGGATGTTACTGGGTTTTTGAGTGGTTTACTCGAGTATTTAGGTATTCAGGTTTTAGTACAGGAGTTTGATATGATTAATACAAAGAATATTTGTTTTCAGAAATAAAGTTTTTAGAACAAGGTTGAACAAGTTTCAAAATTTAATTTGTTTCAAAGTTATGTTTTAAATCAAATTTATATATTTTAAATATGGAAGTTTTAAATTAAAATAAGTGGATTTGAAATCAAGTTTATATTAAACTTTGTTAAATAAATTTGGAAAGGTTTTAAAAATTTTAAAGTTCAATCTAAAATATGTTTAAATTATAATTGATTTCTAAATATTATATTTTTTATTTAAATAAAGTTTAATGATTTAGAATTTGATAATCATTTGTAATAAATATTATCTATAGTTATTTTGAATTTGATTTGATTAAAGATAAATACATTTGTAAAGTTAATTGAGATAATTAAATTATTTTTAATTATCAGTTTTAATTAAGACAATGTATTCTTAATTAAGAATCTTTATAATATAATAAGTTAAGAATCATTTAATTAATTTTAAATGATTAAGTTAAATAAGTTAATTAATTAATTAGTGATTAATTAAGATAATCACTTATGAGTTAATTTAATATAATTCCTTGGCGAGGTAATTAAGTGATTAATTACTAAATGTAATTAAATAAAGGATAATTACTTTATTAAAAGAAATTAAGTAAATGTGATTAAGAGTTAATCACTTTAGTTATTAATTAAAGACTTAATTAATAATTAGTTAAAGGCCTAAATTATTTGATTAATGATTAATTAATAAAAGGATTTAGAGTAATTAATTAAGTGATTAATTACATGTTAAGGTAATTAATTAAGGAAGAAATTTAATTAATGAAGTAATCATTAATTAATGAAAATGATTAATTAATTATTAATTAATAATTTAAGGATAATTAATTTATAATTTAGTTTTAATTACTAAATGTAATTAAATAAATAATCAAAGGTGATTAATTAAAAGTAATTAATTAAATATGATTAATTAAAAGTAATTAATCAAGTAGTTTTAATTAAGAGTAATTAATCAAATGTGATTAATTAAAGTGAGTAATCAAGTATGATTAAAGGATAATTAAGGAAGAATTATCAAGATAATTATGGAATAAATTAATTAAGGTTGATTAATTTAGAAGGTAATTTAGAGGTAATTACTTGTTTAATTTGAAAGTAATTAATCATGATGATTAATTAATATGAATTACTTAAAGTAATTAAGTGATAATTAATCAGTGAAGATTAATTGAAATGGATAATTAAGTGATGTTAGTTAATTAATTTGTAATTAATTAATGAATAAGAAGTTGGATTGAAGATAATCCAAGTGATTAATTAAGGATTAATTTAATTTAAGGATTAATTAAATTAATTAAGTTGAATCAAACTTATTTATGAATGATTAATGATTGGATGATATATATCATTGGATGAGTTAATGATATTGGTTGTTGTTGGATGACATTGATTGATGGGTGATGATGTGAATATGCTATATCTGAATGTGATATATGTGCTGCTTTGTGATATGTATAGATGCATGTGATAATAGATGCTTATCTATCTGAGTAATATGGTATATCCATTTATGTTAAGCGATATTTTTAAATATCTATTATTTAAATCCCTTAAGTATAACTTGGACGTTAAAATGGCATTTGGATTCGGTGAGACCGGGATCGAGTTTCCATATTTGGATGTCCGAAAACCACATCGATTCCAATTAAACGTTTGGTCGTTAATCCAAGTGGAGCAAGTGAAGACTCGAGGTGTAAGGGCTATACGTCAGTATAACTCTGTGGGTGATTCCGTAATGAGTTTGACGGAATAGTGCTTATAGATTCGAGATGGTGAATCAGAGTGCAAGGGCTATGGTCGTTGACTCTGAGGGTGATTCCAAAATGAGTGCAACGAGATATTGCCTTCGGTTTCGTTCGAACCCGGAACGAACTTGTATGGATTGAATGCTTTCAGATCATCGTCAGGCGGACGATGAGAATTCTAAGATAATTGGTCCTATAAAGGTAATCGCAGCCTCAAGCCTCATCAACCGGGAATGGCTAAAACAGGGGAGGTGCAGCAAGGCTTCGTGGGTCGCTCCCACTGGAGGGCAAGATACATCCCTGTCTAGAAGTCCCTTTTTATTTCTGCTTTGTGGGCAGTTGGAACCGCAGCCAACTGCGGGGTGGTCTTGTTCGCGACTGTTCAGTAAGGAATGGTCCCGGCTTTGTGTTGCAGGGGAGTGGGAGTACTCCTTGGTACGGTGATCTAGGCCACGTACTGTGACGGGCGGTATCCCAGTAGCCCTGCCATTGTTGGAAACCCATTTTCCCTACGAGACCCTACGGTTTTGTTTGTATTACCCACTTTTATGGCTAGTAGCTGGAATTTAATCATGTAACAATTTCGGCTATTTTCTTATTTACTTGAAAACCCTAGACACTATTATAATATCACTGGATTTCCTATCAAATGTTTTGGTTAGCGTAAGGTAAAAACTTTTCCATGTTTATGTGTGGGAAGTCTTACGTGATACCTTTTGATTTCAAAGGATTTTCTAAAGTTAAGCAATCTTAAACCGTTTACTCACAACAGACCCCTGTCTGACCCGAGTGTTTATTTTCTGTTTTATTAAACTCTTGGGTATACATATTATATATGAGTAGTCAAGTGATTCAGGTTATCTCTTGACGAATTCTGGAGGAGCTTTGGAGCAGGAGGCTTCAGCGTATAGATATAGTTAGAGTTTCCGCTGTGTTGTTATTCTGTATGATGTCTTGTATTGTATTAGACAGAAATGTTATAACTGTCTAAATTGAGATGTATAGTTGTGTACTCTGATGTATATGATACTATGTATATGTTCTATATTATATTTATATCGTTCCGCTGTGAGATTCTGATGTGTTGTTTTCTTTTTCTTCTCTTTCTTTTCTTCTTCTATCCCTTTCTTTCTTATTTAGTGATGCGATTTTTCGGGAGTGGGAAGTCGGGTCGTTACTGCTGGTATCAGAGCATTAGGTTGAGTGAATACCTAGGCTCTGGAGTGGTGTCTATCTTGAGAGAGCGTACTTGTAATTTATATATATATATATATATATATATATATATATATATATATATATATATTATATAACTACCTAATCTGTTGGGTTATCTGTTCGGATTTTCCAACATAGGTTATAAAGGTAGATAAGGTAGGCGTGTATGGAACACGACTACCACTAATGGAAGAGGCTCATATGTTGTGGTTGGAAGTGGTTCTGTCGAGATTGTAGACCTAATACCTTCTCGAATAAGTTGTGTGGATTGGTGAAAGGATTTCTTTGAGTCCGGAGGATGTATTTTCAAGAATTAGAGTATATTCTTGAAGTGTGAGGATGATTTGCTCTCTAGTGAGCGAGATTTCCAAGAGTTGAGTTGTCCGCTGAGGAGAAGTGGTGGTATCTTGGTGGCTTCATGAAGGAATAGCTGTGTGATGAGGTGCAGTTTCCATAGATGATTCTGAAGATGTTTCTTTTGGAGCCAGATTTAGATGGTGTTGGAAGAGCAATTGATGTCTACTGCAATGAAGATTCAGATGTTTAGAGAATTTCTGGATCTCAAGTAAGGGTGTCTTGTCTATATTGAAGTATGAGACTAAGGTCAATGAGTTACCTGTAACGACCCAGGATTTTTAGAAATTAAAATTTGAATATTTAATTAATTTTAAATATTAATGAGTGAATTTATAAGTCGAATAAGTTTTTATTTGAAATATTGGATTTAATTGAATAATTAAATCGATAATTTAATACGTTAAATTATGGAAATAATTGAAAATTGAGTTAAATATGATTGAAAATGATTTGTAAAATTTTATTTTATCATATTGAAGTTATAATGATATTTTAGAACTTTTAAAATCGATTTAAAAGTTAATTTGTGAAAATTGAATATTTTAATATTTAATAATCGACTGTAAAATAGTCAATTTTTGAACAGTCTCAGAATTGAACGAAACCAGTTTCATTGGATCCGTAATAGTTAGTTATTACCGGATTTCAATTTTCGTGTCAATCGGAGTTATCGTTTGATTGTGGCAGCTCGAAACGCATCGAATCGTTTTTAATTTAAATTTGGCGAGTCAAAATAGCCATTTTTCAAAAAGTCTCGGATTTCGACGAAACCAGTTTCATCGGATCCGTAATGTGATATTATTGTATGGTTTCAAATTTCAAGTCAATTGGATTTACCGTTTGTCCGGTACGAATTAAAACGCCTGGAAATCGATTTAAATCGGTTTAATTTAAATTGAGCGTTTGTAGCCATAACTCGCACAGATGTCCGAATTAGCTTCCGAAACCTGTTCCATTGTGTCCGGAACGCGGGGTAAACCCTAGAAACGCTGGTTACGGCGCGTAAAACGGAGTTCGGAATTTCCGGGATGAATAGTGTTTCGTCGGTTCCTTATAAATAGCCCTTCACTCAAAGAAAATAAAAAAAAATACTAAAACCCTAATTATAAACGTGTAGCCGCCACTGAAATATGAACGGCCGAGAATTTGCAATCTTCTTCCCTCTAAATCTCCAAATCCACTCAACGATTCAACAAACTCCCAACTAGAGAATCGAAGAGCACGAAGAGCTCTATAATATCAACGGTGATGATCAGAATCGGGGTGGTGGATTGACTGCAGCACGCGTTCAAAGGCCGTGTGTTCGAGCACGTTTTGCTCGTGCTTGGGTTGACCGAGTTCAACAGAGGCTTGGGCGTGGGTGGTGTTCGGGGAGGCGCACGACATGAAGGTGGTTGATCGAAGTATCGTCGAGTATAAATGGCGAAAAATTTAACCCTAATTGCACGAATTGGGTTTGGCCGAATACTGTAGGCATCGCGTGGGAGAAGAAATAGCATATGCGGCCAGGATTTCATGGTGTTGAGATCAACGGCTTTGAATGGTTTAAATTATAAAATTTTATAATTAAAGTTGTAAATTATGAATATAAATTTATGTAATGTTCAAATATTCATAACTTTTTCATACGAGGTCGAAAACGTGCGAAACCAGTTGCGTTGGAATCGTATGGACGAGCACTACGCGATGGAGTTGGTTTTGAGTCGTTTGGAATTAGTGAGAATTTTGGGTAAAATTAAACGTCCGTTTAATTTTATTCGAAATAAATCGCTAAAACGGAAATTAAAACCAAGGTGAGAACTTCTCACTCAATCGAATCAGTTTCGATTTTATTTTAAATAGTTAGATTTAAAATATTTGAATGCATGTTTGAATGATGATTGATATCTATTGATTGTTAAAATAGACATTATACGCCGTTAGTAAGCGGATGTTATTTATTAAAAACATATACCGCGAATATTTCATAAACAGTGAAATTGGTATTATATATAATATCAATATATATATATTGGCATATGTATATATTGCAGTTATTGATTTCCCGCATTTATTTGTTTAGCGGATGAGACCCTATTGCGCCGTTATTAAGCGGATAATATTTAATAAGAACATATACCGCGATAATTTCGTACTGGAGCGAAATTGGTATTGTGCTAATGTTTGTGGATGCAGGAAAACCGGTTGGAGGGATCCAACTGGATTCCTCAACAGTTTTTATTTGATTTCAGATATTTTGATATTTGATGGATTATCATATTGATATATGATGTCGTTGTTATCGTGATTGACTATTTGGTATGTAGCATCATTGGACCAAGTTTTGGAATTTTAAAATGATTTATAAAGTGATTTTTGAAAATATACTTTATGTTAGGAATTTGATCTATTTCAAATAAATAAACGTTATAATTTTTAATGTTATAAAAATTATGATTTTTGAGAAAAATAGTTAAAAACTGATTTTTGAGAATATGATGCTATTGATTTTATAAAATAGTTTAAATTGGATTTTTGAATATATTATAAAAGTTTAAAAATAGGATTTATAAAATTTGATTATTTTATAAATCAAAATGGTGAAACTATAAAGGAAATTAAAGACGTTTTAAAAGAATAATATAAATTGATTTATATTAAGAGATTTATAAACGGATATTTATAAATTGAAATATTGACTTATAAAACGAGTTTTTATAAGTGTTTGAATGAAGTGAAAATGAAATTCATAATGAATGAAATTTATAGAATTATATAACGGTGAAGTTATAAATGGAAATTTTATAAACAGTAGGTTTATAAAATTCGTAAAGTTCAAAGGAACGATTTTTGCAAAAATGTAACGTACACGGATTTTCGTTGCCGAAAAACCGAATAGTTATGAGTTTTTAAAAAGAATTTAAGAAAAGAAAAAGACAGAAGAAGAGAGAAGAAGACAGAAAATAGAGAAAGAAAACAGAAAATCAGAAAATAGAGAATTTGAAAATAGAAGAGAAGAAAGATAGAACAAAATAGAACGGAATAGAAAGGAAACAACAGAACAACATCATAATCTCACAATTCGCAGCGGAACAACATATAATAATAAATGAATAATCTTTAATCAAAGAACTATATCAGTTATTACATTACATCACATTTCATTACATCATATCATCAGAGTGTACAACATACAACAACAAACAGTGCAGCGGAAAAAGAAATACTATATACTAGTAGTACGCCATGCCATCCAGCTTGCCTCCAGTAACTCCAGAATATCCAGAATATCCTGATAAACCTAACTCTTAACTGCCCGTGTGGAAATTGGTGGGCACCCAGAGTTTAGGAAGGAAAACAATAAACTCCGAGTCAGTCATGTGACTGGTGTGAGAACTCAAAACAGTTTATTTGCTTTAAAATCAAAATAGAGGAATATTTTTAAAGTCAATTCGCAATGCTTTTAAAAATGAGACTACCATAAGGCCTCCCGCACACACACACAATGCAAACGCAGAATCGGAGGAGATTTCTCCTTATGATAGCCAAAGATGCTTGATACGCATTTAAAATAACATTTGATATTATTACTAGTGCATAGTATAGGAAAATCATTTCAAAAATAAAGATATAAATCTTAGCCAGCATAGACATTCCGCACTTATGCCTACTATAGCTACTATGTTCAATAGCAGGTTACCGCCACATTCCATAGCAGGTTATACAACTAATACCGTACAAGTCTCGTATTGTTTCTTTGGATTTCCAACAAATGGTCAGGCCAAGGAACTTCCCATTGCCACATGGAAACGCCTCTGGCTGGACGTCCCCGAGAACTTAACCAGCTCTCTGCCAACACAAGGCCGGGTTACCTTTATCACTAGGTAACTACTACACGAATATGGCATCCCCCGGTCCCATTGGACCTTTAACCGAGCGCTCGTCACCAACAACACCACACAGTAATAAATATAGTGTATCAACATGAGTATGTATCTGGGCTCCATACCATGATACCACCCTTTCCAGAAGGAAATGCACATACCCTAAAGGGAGCTACCCCTCATAACCTTGCCGCATCTTTCCTGTTTTGACCATTCCGGGATGTGAGGCTCGACGAAGTTTCGTCCACAAAAACATACTTTATACAAAAGCCATGCTTTGGGTCAACAAATGATCAACACGATGATCACAAGGATAAACGATCAAATAAACGATCCTATCACAAATAATCAACACAATGATCATTTCAGCATCACTCAGCATGTCACATTACCAAATTGGGAATATATCGCTGATAACATTCAACTACATAACCTCTGAGCACGTACGTCTCAGAGAAGGGTGTTAAGCTGAAAGAATAAATTCTCCGCCACCAACAGAAATATATTTGAAAGAAATCGGCTTTATATCTCAATTTGTAATGTCAGACATACAATCCATACAAGTCTGTTCCGGGCTCGAACAAAACCGAAGGCACTTATAAAGAAGTCCTTGCAATCCGGATATTCACAATCCTGATCGGATTCACCATCACATATGGAGAACTCAATACCGTAGCTACTCGGTGCAGAGTCAATCGACAGGTCATCCTATCGCTCTCGCAAATACTGGGTCTTCAACACCGATCTTCAAATGCAATTCACAACGACGTATCACATATTCGGAATGGGTTATACGACCCCATGGTCCTTTCCCGGTTAACCCGAATAGTGAGCGCTTATTCAAAAATAAGTGTGGCATTCAAATTCAATCAAATCACATCATATACCCATTCAAAGGGAAATATTGATAGTCGGTTATTGAACTATCAATTGATATGCACACATCACCAGTTTCCAAATAATTTTCCAAATTATTTATTTTCCAAAATATCTTCACTAGATATTAAATTTCAATACTTCAAAAATAAATCAACATTTATTTTTATACAAATTTCCACTTTCTTTCATAAATTCAATAGTGAATTCATATTCCAAAATATTCATGCATATACGATTTCAATTATCCATTTTCAATTTATCTTCCAAAAGATAAATTCTAAATATTCACTTCATATTGGAAAACATTTCCATACTTATTTATTCATAAGTAATTTTCAATCCATTTATTTTCAACACTTGGAAAATATTCAATATACTTAATCGAGATTAAGTATATATTTCATTCTTTAAGGTAAACATGCTCTTAAACATATTTATTTGGGTCAAAACGAATGTTGCGTAAAACATCGTTACGACGTCCCAAAATCACTAGTATAGGGATTCGAAATTAAAATAGATATATAAATCCCAATACTATACAAAACATTTTCCTTCGGAAATCATTTACTATAACAACAGTGTTATAGTCCACTATTTCCTTTCATTTCTCGAAACATCTATTTCAACAATCAATGTTGAAATCTATGGTTTCGAATCTCAACACATTTTAAAACATCGTTAGATCGTTTTAATTCTATTTAAAACATTCACATTCAAACCATTTTCTTTAACGTGTTATTCACTATTCAAAAAAATGTGAATAAACTTCATTAAGAAATCTCATCCTTTTATTCGTTTTAATTCAAAGGATTATTCACTATTCAAAAATGTGAATATAACTCCTTTAATAGGTTTCAACAAATTTTCTTATCAAAATAAGTCATTTGCGAATTTATAAAACATCGTTTATAAATTCCATTTCTATTTATTTATAAAAACTTCCTTTTTTATAAATTCTTTTATTAACCTATTCCAGTTTATAACTCAATTATAACTCAAAGTTCATATTATAAGTTAATTACTTATAAAACGATTATTTTACAAAATCGTTCCTTTAGAGACTTTCCAATTTATAAATCTTATAACTTATAAGATCCATTTATCTAACCAATCTATTCTTCAAATAATTTCACCAAATTTATAAATCTTACTATTTATAAATTTCTTTTATAACTTCACAGTTTATAATTCTATAAATTTCATTCATTTATGAATTTCATTTTCACTTCATTCAAACACTTATAAAAACTCGTTTTATAAGTCAATATTTCAATTTATAAATATCCGTCTATAAATCTCTTAATATAAATCAATTTATATTATTCTTTTAAAACGTCTTTAATTTCCTTTATAGTTTCACCATTTTGATTTATAAAATAATCAAATTTTATAAATCCTATTTTTAAACTTTTATAATATATTCAAAAATCCAATTTAAACTATTTTATAAAATCAATAGCATCATATTCTCAAAAATCAGTTTTTAACTATTTTTCTCAAAAATCATAATTTTTATAACATTAAAAATTATAACGTTTATTTATTTAAAATAGATCAAATTCCTAACATAAAGTATATTTTCAAAAATCACTTTATAAATCATTTTAAAATTCCAAAACTTGGTCCAATGATGCTACATACCAAATAGTCAATCACGATAACAACGACATCATATATCAATATGATAATCCATCAAATATCAAAATATCTGAAATCAAATAAAAACTGTTGAGGAATCCAGTTGGATCCCTCCAACCTGTTTTCCTGCATCCACAAACATTAGCACAATACCAATTTCGCTCCAGTACGAAATTATCGCGGTATATGTTCTTATTAAATATTATCCGCTTAATAACGGTGCAATAGGGTCTCATCCGCTAAACAAATAAATGCGGGAAATCAATAACTGCAATATATACATATGCCAATATATATATATTGATATTATATATAATACCAATTTCACTGTTTATGAAATATTCGCGGTATATGTTTTTAGTAAATAACATCCGCTTACTAACGGCGTATAATGTCTATTTTAACAATCAATAGATATCAATCATCATTCAAACATGCATTCAAATATTTTAAATCTAACTATTTAAAATAAAATCGAAACTGATTCGATTGAGTGAGAAGTTCTCACCTTGGTTTTAATTTCAGTTTTAGCGATTTATTTCGAATAAAATTAAACGGACGTTTAATTTTACCCAAAATTCTCACTAACTCCAAATGACTCCAAACCAACTCCATCGCGTAGTCCTCGTCCGTACGATTCCAACGCAACTGGTTTCGCACGTTTTCGACCTTGTATGAAAAAGTTATGAATATTTGAACATTACACAAATTTATATTCATAATTTACAACTTTAATTATAAAATTTTATAATTTAAACCATTCAAAGCCGTTGATCTCAACACCATGAAATCCTGGCCGCATATGCTATTTCTTCTCCCACGCGATGCCTACAGTACTCGGCCGAACCCAATTCGTGCAATTAGGGTTAAATTTTTCGCCATTTATACTTGACGATACTTCGATCAACCACCTTCATGTCGTGCGCCTCCCCGAACACCACCCACGCCCAAGCCTCTGTTGAACTCGGTCAACCCAAGCACGAGCAAAACGTGCTCGAACGCACGACCTTTGAACGCGTGCTGCAGTCAATCCACCACCCCGATTCCGATCATCACCGTTGATATTATAGAGCTCTTCGTGCTCTTCGATTCTCTAGTTGGGAGTTTGTTGAATCGTTGAGTGGGTTTGGAGATTTAGAGGGAAGAAGATTGCAAATTCTCGGCCGTTCATATTTCAGTGGCGGCTACACGTTTATAATTAGGGTTTTAGTATTTTTTTTTATTTTCTTTGAGTGAAGGGCTATTTATAAGGAACCGACGAAACACTATTCATCCCGGAAATTCCGAACTCCGTTTTACGCGCCGTAACCAGCGTTTCTAGGGTTTACCTCGCGTTCCGGACACAATGGCACAGGTTTCGGAAGCTAATTCGGACATCTGTGCGAGTTATGGCTACAAACGCTCAATTTAAATTAAACCGATTTAAATCGATTTCCAGGCGTTTTAATTCGTACCGGACAAACGGTAAATCCAATTGACTTGAAATTTGAAACCATACAATAATATCACATTACGGATCCGATGAAACTGGTTTCGTCGAAATCCGAGACTTTTTGAAAAATGGCTATTTTGACTCGCCAAATTTAAATTAAAAACGATTCGATGCGTTTCGAGCTGCCACAATCAAACGATATCTCCGATTGACACGCAAATTGAAATCCGGTAATAACTAACTATTACGGATCCAATGAAACTGGTTTCATTCAATTCTGAGACTGTTCAAAAATTGACTATTTTACAGTCGATTATTAAATATTAAAATATTCAATTTTCACAAATTAACTTTTAAATCGATTTTAAAAGTTCTAAAATGTCATTCTAACTTTAATATGATAAAATAAAATTTTACAAATCATTTTCAATCATATTTAACTCAATTTTCAATTATTTCCATAATTTAACGTATTAAATTATCGATTTAATTATTCAATTAAATCCAATATTTCAAATAAAAACTTATTCGACTTATAAATTCACTTATTAATATTTAAAGTTAATTAAATATTCAAATTTTAATTTCTAAAAATCCTGGGTCGTTACATTACCTCATTTCGGACGTGGTCTCATTTGTTTTCTTAAGAAGATAAGTGGTTGATGTTGATTTGAGCCGAGTTTCTTAAGAAGATGTTTACTCGTCTCAAGGATGTTTTAGAGAAATTGGATGTTTGTTTGGTGTTTCAGAAGTTTCTGGTTAAGGAAGATCTTGTGGCTTAGCAGTATCATTGAAGTGAAGTTTGGAGGTAGAAGCATGGACCTATTTCTTCGATGATTCAGTAATCTTTGGAATTCTACTATCAGGAGACTAGGCAGATGGTGAAGGCTTATTCTTTTCTTTGGGAGACTCAGCAGAGCGAGATATCTATTGGAAGTGATCTATCAGTTTCTGATAAGTAAGCCATTCTTGAAGATTGGTCTTGAATAGGAAAAGCTGTTCTAGTTGGGGAGACAGTTCTTTGGAATTTGAACTGAGTGGGATCGCAAAAGTGACTTGCGATTAGTTTGGGAATCTTTGAGTATTCTTGGTTTGAGATTGAGGCATCTCTCATGGAGGGAAAGGCTATGGAAGTAGTCGGAGGTTTTCCAATGTTTTTGAAGGATTTAGAAGTTGACCTGAATCGGAGATTGAGTTTTCTTATCAACTTGGAATTCAGGAGTAATTTTGATGGTTCAACCATGAAGGGGGATGACTCTTAGAGCGAGAAGAGTTTGGTGAGGCAGCTCAAGATTCTTTGGAAAAGGATTGATCATCTAATTCTAAGTTAAAATTCTGCTGAGATGTTTTGACCAAGTGGAATGGTCACTAAGATTTTATGGGTTGGATGAACTCCGTATGAAGAAAGATTTTTCTTGTATTCTTCGATAGCATTCTTATCTGCTCTAGATCAGAGTTGTGCAGCGGAAGCGAGTTGGCAGCTATTCTAGAATGGGAGCAACCTGGAGTTGCAGTTTTCTTGGATTATAGGGTTTTCTACAGGAAATTCAAGTATGAAGGAATTTTCTGGATATGGTAGGCAAGGTTGTCAAGTGCAATTGTTTGGCCATTTCAGATATGAGATAGGTTTGAAGTCCATTGATGCTTGTGGAATAAAGTTGTATTTTGGATTTTAGCGAATTATTTATAGGAAAGCCACTTTGTTGAATAGGATCTGGAGATTTGATTTGAGTTGGTCCTGTTGTTTCTTGAAGCAATCAAGCAAGAGTTAGACTGATCAGGAATATTGGAGGTGACTCAAAGCATCTGAAGAGTTGTGCAGTTAAGAATTGAAGAGATTTGGAATGTGCAGTTAGAGTTTGGATATTGTTTTAGTTTTATCCAATCAAAGGAGATATAAGACTGGGTAAAACTAGAGAGTTCACTCTGGAGGTATTTTGAGTTTTTCCTGTGTTCTCTAGAGATTAGATTTTGATCTACAGGATTTAATTGCCAGTTTGGATAGCTGGAATTCATTATATTTCACATATCTCTGAGGAATATGTGTATGATTCTTCGAGTGATAGAATCAGCAGTTAAGAAGTGATTTGGTAGTTGAGTTGGTTTTGAGTTTAATCTGATATCTTGTTCAGATTTGAAGAATCAGGTGAGGAAGTTCTTGGTTTTAGTAGTGTAGTTACTTAAGATTCTGTAGAGCGAGTATTCCGTTATAGGTACCTGGAAACTCTTGATGATATTAGGAAGTTCTATTCAGAATTTTATCTGGATAGATAAAATTATTTGTTTAAATTGATTGCTATGATTGGTAATGTATGATTGATTGTTTGATTGCTGATAAGAATTTAAATTCTTTAACTGGGTTATTAAATTATCTTTGCTTTTAAATTTCGGGGACGAAATTCTTTTAAGGGGGGAGGAATGTGACGACCCGGAATTTTGAGCAATATCAATTTAATAATCTTTGATAATAATTAAATTGATTTGATCATTTTATATTATAAATTGACAAGTTAAGATTATTTCAAAGGCTGATAATAATAATTTGTCAATATCTATTAATATTTTCTTAACAATATAAATAAGCAAGGTTAAATTCTTTTGGAAGTTTATAACATTTTAATTTGGAAATATTATTTTGATAAATAAGAAATTTTAATATAATAAAACTTTATATTCAAATTGTAATATATATAAATGTATATATATTGCGATTTGAATTTGTTTTAAAATTTAATTTGGAAATTAACAAATTTAATGATTAGTATGTTTTTATATTTGAAATGTGTATATATATTTGTATATATATTTGAAATAGGAAAATTATTAATTTAAATTTAACAAGAGTTTTTGCAAACCTTAATAAATATATAATTTGTAATTTGAAATGTGAATTTGATTTAATGACTTTGAATTGATAATTGAGATTTAAATTTTAAATAATAACGTTAATTTCTTATTTTATAAACATATATTTTAGCTTTTGTTTTTAATAAGATAAAATTGTTTTAATTTTTTTTATAAAGAGCTAAAATCAATTTCTCAAGTTTTATTATATAATACCATTACAATTTAATTCAAATGCATAAATAAAGTTATAATTGCTAACATGAATTCTCTTTTATATATGTATTGAAATCCAAAGCTTATTCTTATAAAATAAGTACATCTTATAATCATGTAAACATTTCATAAATATTTATATATGCTTAAGATAAATTATAAAGGATAAAATAACATTTAAAAGAAAATTTAATAACACTTATAAAACCACTTGTAAGTATATTAATGTATGTTAAAACACTTGTAATCATACTTGCATAGGTGTAAGTAAATTAGAGTTTCATTGTGACAAATGTCACTCTCTAATAATTTAATGAAAAATTTAATTGTAAAATACAAATGAGCTTCATTTTCAGTAAAAGAATTCCTTTACTCTCTTCAACATCAAAATGAAGATCAAAAATCAAAAGAGATAAATGCAGAAAAACTGTAGAACCTGAAAACTAAATGAAAGAATCTGAATAATTTAAATCAAAGGTAAAAAGGGAAGCTCAACATCAAAGCAAGTTTAATCATGTAACAAGATGTAAACATCAACATGCAGATGGAATTAAGAATCATGCATATGAATTTTGGAAGCCTGGAAAAAAAAATGCAGATGAATTTAAAAGCAAGTGCGGTTGTGTCTTCTGAAAATTTCCAGGTGAGTAAATAAATTTTAAAAACAGTTTTAAAACTTGAATACTATCTTGGATTGAGAATAAATATCATGTTGTTGCTTGGATATCTGAATTGAATTAAATGCATATTTGAATTCCTGTGCAGTTACAAATTTATGTTCTGTGTTAATAGGAGGGTTACCAATTTGATAATAAATTCAATAACTTGTTCTTGAATTCGAATTAGAACTTGAATTGTAAATAAAAGTTGATTGAATCTAAGTAAACTATCATCCGGAAACAATTACCAGTTTTTAAAGTGAATAAATGATTCTAAATACTGGAATTTACAGTAAAATATAAAATTGGGTCAAAATCTGATGAATTCAATTTCAAGTTTTGATTGCATGATTGAATTGCAAATGGAAAATGATGATTTTTAGTACTTGAATCACAATTTTTAATGTGCGGATTTGTGAGTATTTGGGATTTACTGTTTTGGGTATTTCTGCCAAATCATGGAAAACCACGGTGAAGTGGACATCGCCGTTGAACTCGAAGGTGGAGGGAGCTTCAGTGATCATGCGAAAATTGCTTCATGAATTTTTAATTGAGTGGGATGGCCGAGAATTGAGAAGTTAGGGTTTTATTACCTGTTTTTGGCCGATGAGGTCATCATGGTTTCACGGTGTCGTGGTGATACCGGAGGTAATCGCGAGCATTGCCGAAGGTCCAGGGAATTGTGGGGAAGCTATGGTGGTGGTGGCGTGGTCTCTGGTGAAGGAAATGGTCGGCGGTGGTTGATTTTGATGATGGGTGGGTTTCGAGCAGTTTGGGTTGAAGGTTGAAAACTCGTTCTCGATCGAATTTGAGATTTCTGGGTTTAGTATGTTTATGTCGAAGTTGAAGTCGACTTGGGGATGACCGGAAAAGAGTTCGCAAGCGACCAACGTGGATGTGCACGTTAATGTGCACGGATCTGTGTTTCAGGGGGAGGTTCGGGGGAGAAGAAGGTGGAAGACTCGAAGATGGCATCGGGTTTTTGGCGTGCTGACTCGAAGCAGGAAGATAGGGGGGAAAAGCACGGGGTGTTTGCTGATTTTACTCGGGATGTTACTGGGTTTTTGAGTGGTTTACTCGAGTATTTAGGTATTCAGGTTTTAGTACAGGAGTTTGATATGATTAATACAAAGAATATTTGTTTTCAGAAATAAAGTTTTTAGAACAAGGTTGAACAAGTTTCAAAATTTAATTTGTTTCAAAGTTATGTTTTAAAACAAATTTATATATTTTAAATATGGAAGTTTTAAAATAAAATAAGTGCATTTGAAATAAAGTTTATATTAAACTTTATTAAATAAATTTGGAAAGGTTTTAAAGATTTTAAATTTCAATCTAAAATATGTTTAAATTATAATTGATTTCTAAATATTATATTTTTTATTTAAATAAAGTTTAATGATTTAGAATTTGATATCATTTGTAATAAAGATTATCTATAGTTATTTTGAATTTGATTTAATTAAAGATAAATACATTTGTAAAGTTAATTGAGATAATTAAATTATTTTTAATTATCGAGTTTTACTTAAGACAATGTTTTCTTAATTAAGAATCTTTATAATATAACAAGTTAAGAATCATTTAATTAATTTTAAATGATTAAGTTAAATAAGTTAATTAATTAATTAGTGATTAATTAAGATAATCACTTATGAGTTAATTTAATATAATTCCTTGGGGAGGTAATTAAGTGATTAATTACTAAATGTAATTAAATAAAGGATAATTACTTTATTAAAAGAAATTAAGTAAATGTGATTAAGAGTTAATCACTTTAGTTATTAATTAAAGACTTAATTAATAATTAGTTAAAGGCCTAAATTATTTGATTAATGATTAATTAATAAAAGGATTTAGAGTAATTAATTAAGTGATTAATTACATGTTAAGGTAATTAATTAAGGAAGAAATTTAATTAATGAAGTAATCATTAATTAATGAAAATGATTAATTAATTATTAATTTAAGGATAATTAATTTATAATTTAGTTTTAATTACTAAATGTAATTAAAGTAAATAATCAAAGGTGATTAATTAAAAGTAATTAATTAAATATGATTAATTAAAAGTAATTAATCAAGTAGTTTTAATTAAGAGTAATTAATCAAATGTGATTAATTAAAGTGATTAATCAAGTATGATTAAAGGATAATTAAGGAATAATTATCAGGATAATTAAGGAATAATTATCAAGATAATTATGGAATAAATTAATCAAGGTTGATTAATTTAGAAGGTAATTTAGAGGTAATTACTTAGTTCAATTTGAAAGTAATTAATCATGATGATTAATTAATATGAATTACTTAAAGTAATTAAGTGATAATTAATCAGTGAAGATTAATTGAAATGGATAATTAAGTGATGTTAGTTAATTAATTTGTAATTAATTAATGAATAAGAATTGGATTGAAGATAATCCAAGTGATTAATTAAGGATTAATTTAATTTAAGGATTAATTAAATTAATTAAGTTGAATCAAACTTATTTATGAATGATTAATGATTGGATGATATATATCATTGGATGAGTTAATGATATTGGTTGTTGTTGGATGACATTGATTGATGGGTGATGATGTGAATATGCTATATCTGAATGTGATATATATGCTGCTTTGTGATATGTATAGATCCATGTGATAATAGATGCTTATCTATCTGAGTAATATGGTATATCCATTTATGTAACGAAAAGCGGTCACAACCGGTAGGCTTTTCAACCATCCCAGCCCCACCGTGGCTTACACTGATATCCCAAACTTGCTTTTACGGCCACCCTTTCGAATGTCACGGCTTCGCCTAACCAACCCCGTAAAGAGGACGTGTGGGGGTAAGAGTCTCCCGTTCGCCACCAAACCGCGAAGCGAGAACCCCCCATCACATATCACCTAGCATAAGCAAGACTGGTGTGTGATGGGTGGTTCTCGCTTCGCGGTTTGGTGGCGAACGGGAGACTCTTACCCCCACACGTCCTCTTTACGGGGTTGGTTAGGCGAAGCCGTGACATTCGAAAGGGTGGCCGTAAAAGCAAGTTTGGGATATCAGTGTAAGCCACGGTGGGGCTGGGATGGTTGAAAAGCCTACCGGTTGTGACCGCTTTTCGTTACAAAAGTAAATTTTTTTTTCCTAGAGGAACGAACGGAAGAGAACGACAAGGCCGCCATTTTTTTCCCTTCATTTGGTTTAGGGTTTTCAACGAAGTGATACGCGATTTCGGCTGTGATGAAAGCATTTAATGCTTGAGTACCTTGTGTCCTTCATGTCTTCATTTGCAAGCTATTACATATATTTATGTTTTTCTTTTTCCTTGCATTTCCTTGTCTTCTTTAGTAAGCTTCATAGGTATATATTTGTTTGAAGTTTAACTATCAAACATAAATTTATATTAACATGTATTACAATTAGATTTTATACTTGTATTTTGTACTAATAAAATTTATTCCCTTTTATTTAAGTTAAAGAACAATGTTATTAAAACTAACCATCAATTTATAAATTTACATAAATAATAATTCTTAAATCTAAATTATTTTTTCTAAGTCAGTAGTTCGAATTTTAAATACAAATTTAATATTCAATTTCAAACTCCAAAGTCAAATTCAAATTTTATTCAACTTTCGATAGATTAAATTCTAAAATTTAATCGCCAAATTCATAGTTATATTGGAAATTCAATTTAAACCATCATTCAAATATTTAAAATTAATTAAATATTTTCAATTTAAATTGTTCAAAATTCAGGATCGTTACATGTTAAGTGATATTTTTAAATATCTATTGTTTAAATCCCTTAAGTATAACTTGGACATTAAAATGGCGTTTTGATTCGGTGAGACCGGGATCGGGTTCCCATATTTGGATGTCCGTAAACCACATCGATTCCAATTAAACGTTTGGTCGTTAATCCAAGTGGAGCAAGTGAAGACTCGAGGTGTAAGGGCTATACGTCAGTATAACTCTGTGGGTGATTCCGTAATGAGTTTGACGGAATAGTGCTTATAGATTTGAGATGGTGAATCAGAGTGCAAGGGCTATGGTCGTTGACTCTGAGGGTGATTCCAAAATGAGTGCAACGAGATAGTGCCTTCGGTTTCGTTCGAACCTGGAATGAACTTGTATGGATTGAATGCTTTCAGAACATCGTCAGGCGGACGATGAGCATTCTAAGATAATTGGTCCTATAAAGGTAATTGCAGCCTCAAGCCTCATCAACCGGGAATGGCTAAAACAGGGGAGGTGCAGCAAGGCTTCGTGGGTCGCTCCCACTGGAGAGCAAGATACATCCGTGTCTAGAAGTCCCTTTTTATTTCGGCTTTGTGGGCAGTTGGAACTGCAGCCAACTGCGGGGTGGTCTTGTTCGGGACTGTCCAGTAAGGAATGGTCCCGGCTTTGTGTTGCAGGGGAGTGGGAGTACTCCTCGGTACGGTGATCTAGGCCACGTACTGTGACGGGCGGTACCCCAGTAGCCCTGCCATTGTTGGAAACCCATTTTCCCTACGAGACCCTACGGTTTTGTTTGTATTACCCACTTTTGTGGCTAGTAGCTGGAATTTAATCATGTAACAATTTCGGCTATTTTCTTATTTACTTGAAAACCCTAGACACTATTATAATATCACTGGATTTCCTATCAAATGTTTTGGTTAGCGTAAGGTAAAAACTTTTCCATGTTTATGTGTGGGAAGTCTTACGTGATCCCTTTTGATTTCAAAGGATTTTCTAAAGTTAAGCAATCTTAAACCGTTTACTCACACCAGACCCCTGTATGACCCGAGTGTTTATTTTCTGTTTTATTAAACACTTGGGTACTCATATTATATATGAGTAGTCAAGTGATTCAGGTTATCTCTTGACGAATTCTGGAGGAGCTTTGGAGTGGGAGGCTTCAGCGTGTGGATATAGTTAGAGTTTCCGCTGTGTTGTTATTCTGTATGATGTCTTGTATTGTATTAGACAGAAATGTTATAACTGTCTAAATTGAGATGTATAATTGTGTACTCTGATGTATATGATACTATGTATATGTTCTATATTATATTTAAATCGTTCCGCTGTGAGATTCTGATGTGTTGTTTTCTTTTTCTTCTCTTTCTTTTCTTCTTCTATCCCTTTCTTTCTTATTTAGTGATGCGATTTTCCGGGAGTGGGAAGTCGGGTCGTTACAACACGTATATTAAAAACCATCAAAACACATTTGATTTTGGAGTTAAATTATACGATGATGGTGCATTGTGGTATAAATCAGAGTTTGCCAGAAAGCAACTCAGAGTAATAAACAATTATGTATTATGGAATTTTATTAAGCGAAGTTGGCTCTAGATAGTGCATTTTGAATTTCAAATTCTTTGTTGTACTTGAAACTTTGATTTTGAGACATATAGAATTTCTATTCTATGAAATTTGGAAAATTTTACTAATAATATTATATATATATATACATATATTAATTTAAGGCATTTTGAAGAATAGTTTTAGAAAATCATTTTTTATATGATATATAGTTTGGAATCGCTTTTAAAGTATATAAATTATACTTATGTTCATACTTATAAAATTTAAATTTATTATTGTTAGAAAATACTTTTAGGGATAAAAGCAGTAGAAAAGCAAAGTTTTAGTATATATATAAGAGATTTGTTGAAAAGAAACAATTTTTCTTTATATTAGCAAATTATGAATTTTTCTCTCATAAATAGTAAAAAGGAATTTATAATAAATTTTTAAAAGGTTTTGATAAAGCTATTAATAATACATACAATTAGATATTTCGAAAAAGATTTTATTGGTATTAAAAAAATTTAAATCAAAATAAAATTTATAAAAACCTTCCTTAAACTAAAATTGGATCAATAATTTTAATTTGATTTAAAATTGGAAAATTAAATTGGATTTCTGTTGAATTTCATGATTTTCTATGAAATAAAGAATTTTAAATAAACGATTGAATTGTCGAATGGTATGGGACACTTTGTGCAATTCTTTCGGTTCTTATTATGATTTGTTAAATAGAGTTCAAAGTGGAAATTACTAGCTTTTAGTAAATATTTGAATTTATTATCTGGTATGGGACAGTTGGTTAAATTCTTGTGATTATTGCAGTGAAAGTAATTAAAACATAGAGTTGTATTAACTTAGGGTTTTCGAATTTCAGATCGATAGATCCCCAAGAGACTATTACTCATTTTTCCTCGACCCGAGAGTCAATTCATTTTTAGATTTGGATAGGAAGACCTATTTCTTGGGGTTAGGTCTGTTCTGGTATAACATAGTTGTCCTTTTTGTTGTTTAGACAGTTGTTATATTGCAGCCCTATCAGTTTATTTCATAGCTAGACAATGTTCACCTATTTATATTCGTTAGTTAAATTCACATAGTTTTGTCATAAACACGACTATCTATTTCTTATCGTTAGGAGTCGGTGTTTTTACCTAATAGTCTATTTCTTTTCATTAGACTATTGCGCTATATGGCGGGTTTGTTTATTTTAGTTAGGCCTCGTGTCGCACTATATCATATGATAGTTGACTACCATTATTATTTCAATATTGATGTTTATTTTATCAGAGATTTTTAGTATGGATAATCTGTATCCTTTATGGCTCTGAGGAATTTTGAACTGGTTATCACCATATTTTGAGATGATAGTCTATTTAGACTAGATACGTATTTATGAAATGGTGATTTGTTAGATATGCCTTGTTTGAGTATTTGTTTTGGGCATATTTTATTTTTGACTTAGTTTGTAATGACCCGAAAATATTAGCGATTTTTAAATAATGTAATTAACTAAATTTTTGTGAAATTAAATAGTAAAATTTTAGAAATGGAAATTTGATATTTGGTATTCATATATTGATGCATAGCAAGTGGCACATTTCCATTTGAAAATTTGAAAGTTTGTTTGGCTATGAAATTTCAATTTAAAATTTAAATTAGTTAAATTTTTTTATAAATATAATATTTTTGAAATCTGAATATTTTTATATAAGAAAAAGACTTACTATATTTTGAGTGCCATATTTCGTTTATTTTCGGAAAATTAACAGCATTCCTGGCAGAAAATATCGAATTTTGATAGGATGGTCGTATCGTTGATATCTGTGTACTATTATGTTCATCCCGTCGAACTAATCTCTATGGTATATTCTTTCCTATGAGTTGGCGTTCGGTATGTGGCAAAATTGACGAAACAATTTATTGTATCGATTCCGCACTTGAACCTGTTGGTTTGCTTTGTCCTTTTACTTACCCACCGATAGAACTAATAACCATCTACTTCTATTATTTTCAAAAATTTCATTGTTTGACTTTTTTATTCCTATTTGGTATAACATATATGCCGTGTCCTTCGGTTCCAACTTTCCTTCTATGCTTTTCTGTTTTCTTCCTGTGCTCTTCCCTGTTCTTGACATTTCTAAAAGAAAATATATATATTATAAAGTAAGCATTCTGAATTATATATATGTTTAGATCTGAGAACGTACGCCTTCTATTTCCTTTATTCTCCTCCTAGTTTGTACACGAAGACAACCTATGTTTCTTTTTCAAATTTTCCCCCAAAGCAACACTAGCCTCACAGCCTGCTCGTGCCCCTTAAAAATTTTCCCGAAGCAAACCCATGATTTTCTCATGCTTCCCCTATGTTACTTGAACCAAACCCATAGCCACTTCGGCACATAAAGCACCCATAGCCACATCCGCCCATTCCTTCGCCGAATTCCACGGCAACTCCTTAAATTCGGACCGCCTACCCCTCCCTCTCCATTGCTTTGCTAATTGCTCAATTCCCCTGAACCACATGGCCGAACCACCTCTACACCTGACAACTTGGCCACCATGACCATCTTCCCACGATCAGAGATCCGCCTGCGCCATCATCCTGTTGTTGAAGCCAACCCCACATCAGCTGCACCCAATCACCAAAACCTGGCCATTCTTCTTTCCACTGTGTGCAACTGCCTGCTAATAACCCGATCCAACACCCTTCATGCCATACAGCAGCCTCGCCTACAAACTCCTCTTCTTCGCAGCCCCGTAACCACCTGAAATCTTCCTATCTCTTCAGTCAATGCCACAGCTAAGTATTCCGCAGCAGCCGCCATCATGTTGTTCGGCCTAATTGAAGCCAAGGCCCCCTTTGTGTTGTGAATTGTATGTAAATATATATATATTTATATATATATATGGAAGTTTATATATTAGTTTATAAATTAGTTATATATATATATATATATATATATATATATATATATTTATACATAGTGATCTTGCTTTTTGCTGTGAAAAACAGTAATATATA
The DNA here is from genome assembly GCA_030765085.1 of Allium cepa. Taxonomy (NCBI): domain Eukaryota; kingdom Viridiplantae; phylum Streptophyta; class Magnoliopsida; order Asparagales; family Amaryllidaceae; genus Allium; species Allium cepa. Next base: position 185,707,615 of record CM060940.1, read on the forward strand.
TACACACACAAAGTTATATTTTGCATGAAGCTTATTTATAAAGAGAAAAGAAAAAAAGGACTTTGAAAAGATGTAGGTATTTTAAGAAATAATGATATATATACACATATATTTTATTTTAATATGTGTTTTAAATTAAATATTGATTTTAAAGTATATATATGTATATAATAATTTTAATTTTAAAGTATAATATGAATATTTTATTTTAAATATGTGTTTTTAATTGAATATTGATTCTTTTAAAAAATCTAGTATATGTTTTGTTCCCATTTATATCAAGCTAGTTTTGATTTTAAATTCATCGATTCAAGTCCGTCATGCTTTGCTTCGGAATTTATGCTTGGATTCATCGCATCTTGTTCTTGTTTTTTCTATATCCTCGTAAGGTGAGCATTCACTTACGATTAACATTTTTATATTTAGCAAATTCAATTTACATGAAATGACGATTGAAATATGTTGTTAAATTTAAAATTTTTAGTTATTTAATTGTTAAATATGATCTGTTAATATTTGCATTTGTTCACCGATGTTAACTGACAATATTGATACCATAACCTGTTGTATATATTTAAATTGTTAATTATGATATATGTTTGTTAATTGATATGTTATGCTATTTTATATTATTATTTTATTGTTCTCCTCTGCAATTTCTCTGTTAGTTTAGGAATTCCCTATGGGTTGAAATGATACATACATGAACGATATTATAGATTAAGGAAAATGGTTATGGGTTGAAATGATAAACCCACACGATTTTATTGATTTTGAAATTTTGGGATTATGGGTTGAAATGATATATACCCGTAAATATTAAATTATTGTGGATTGAAATGATAAATATCTGAATCACTTGACCATAGGATAGAAAACATTGTACGAACATCGTTGGTCTATTGTTGAAAATGATTTCCAAGGTTTTGAAAGAAAATATATGTTTTTTTAATAAATATTGATTTTTAAAATATATTACATATATATTTATTTTTATATATGTGCAAAATATAGTTTTTTAAAAATTATAGATTTGAAATTTTAAAATTATAAGTTAGTTTTTAATATATAAATTTTAAGATTTTACTAATAATTTTATTATTTTTAAATATATAAAATCAGATTAGTATAAAATAAAATTTATCAACTAGATTTACTTTAATAAAATTAAATTTAATTAGTTTATATATGTTTAAGTATTCATATAAAAAATTTATTAATATTTTTAGAAATAGATTTTGTAATAAATTTAATAAAGTACGGTTGGAAAGATAAATTGAAATTGATTTAAAATCTAATTTGTTTAAGAATAGGATATAAATAAGTATTGATTTGAAACTTATTGATTTTAAGATTTTTAAAATACAATTTTCATAACTTGATAACCAGTTTTGATTAAAGGTGATTAACTAAATATATTCAAATTTAAATAAAATTGAAATTGAATATTTAATTTTGATTTAAATTTATAATTTGAGATTTCATTTAAATGCCATTAAAAATGATTAAGCGTATATTTCAAATTTGAATAAAATTAAAGTTGAATTTTGAAATATAAGTGAAAATTATCAATTTGAGTTATTGTAAAGGTTGAATATTTAAACTTTGGAACCTATTTAATTTAAAGTGGATTAAACTTGTAGTTCAAATATGGATTTGAAATCGTTATAAATTAAATGGTTTTAATGAGAATTTGAATTGAACCTTTAACCTTTAATCGAAATTGTTGAACTGAGATTGATTTAAATTGAAAATTTTGAACTAAATATGATTTGAGTTTATTTGTGAAATTGGAGAAACAATTCTAATTTGAAACTATTTTTGATATAAACTCTTTTGAATCTATAAACTATTTTAATATATATACATTATTTCAAATTTATAAACAATTTTAAATATATATTTTCTAATATATAAACTATTTTTAATATATAAACTATTTTAATCTATAACCTATTTTTAAATATATAAACTATTTTAATTTATAACATTTCAATATAATAAACTGTTTTCAATATGAACTGTTTGAAATATAAATTGACCAAGGTATGAAATAAGCGTTTGGTTGTTAAAGAGACCGAGATAGGATATTGTCATACTTTCTGCCAATATCGAAAACCACTTGAACAACTGTGCATGTAGGTGATATTGCATAATAAAGTAGGATGGTTTGGAAAACGATTCTATAGGAGGTATTAACGCAGGCCTGACTCCCACGAGTCAGCTTGATGTGGCTAAAACAGGAGCTATACCGGGCCAAGTAAGGCCGCATCTCCAATCGAGCATGCTTCTTCGATACCATTCTATTACTTTGTGATTTTATTGGATGAACCTTTGATTTGGAGTGTGTCTAGAGGTGGGAAGTAGTAGCTACTATGCGTTACCACTAGTCCGAGAGTGCAAACGGTAGAATCTATCCTGGAATTGCCTCACGTGCCTTGTCACATACCTTATAGCGCCCTCTACGAGTTTATTTGTACCGAACCCATGGAGTGCTCCCTGAGTATTCCATCAGTTTGGTGGGGCTTACAGTATCTGTATAGACTATGGGAATATATAGAAATGTGTTAAAGGGGATATGGGTAACGCATTAATGCTATTTTAATAGTTTACTTTACTATAGACATATATTTGTAGTGTATTGTACTATGTATATAGATAGTTTAACGGATCCTTAAAGGATGGGAATCCTAAACATCCTTTAAGTTATTTTGTGTTTCAGTGGACATTTCACATGAGTTGAATTTACTAGTATAATAATGTTAAAACAGACTCAAGTGTTTTGTATTTTGCTTTATACTTGGGTCAGACGGAGTGTCACGGCATTTGACTCGCCTTTGGAGTTTGGAGCTTTGCTTGAAGATCTGTCTCTTATCTATTCAGCTTTGCAGTTATCTCAATTATTTCCAGTTGTTTATGGTGAGGCTTGTCTGTTGCTTTTGTATTTGAATGTAACAGCCCGATATTTTCAACCATTCGCATCCATTATAAGTGTATAGGTAGACACTCATGCCAGAATTGAATTTCTCAAAATACCGCGTTGTAAATAAAAATTTGGCAAATCTTAGAATATACAGTAAATAAAAATCACAGATCAATGACATAGAGTAATAATAATGCAGCGGAAGTAAAAGAAATAGTAGTTCATGAAGCTACTATATAAAAATATCAGAGTTACATAAAATACATCAGAAGAAATAAAGTACAAAGGAAGTCTCACTACATAGAAGTCTACTAATACAAGAGCTGAACGGAACAACAGACTGCAAAAGGTAAACTTGACAAGTAGATAATCTCCAGCGATTTCAGTCTCCAGAAAGTGGAAACCCAAATCTGTGAATAACTCAGGCTGACCCGAGCGTAAATAAAAATACAAACACTCGAGTCAGGACATACATACTTATACAATGTAATCCAACTCAAGTGAACTGTAGTAAAGGTACAAGTAACTTAGAAGATGCTTGGGACGGCCCATCCTCTAAGGATCCGTTAAACTATTTACTATGTAGTAATATACGCTATATACAGTAGTGTCTAATCAGTAAAGTATAATCATATAGAAAATAGCGTTAAGGGGATGGTGAACCTTAACGCGGTCGGATCTTTAAAACCAAAATCGTAGTGGGCTCGATATAAGGAGATGAAACGGCACGCGAGGCAATGCCAGGGTGGATACACCGTTTGCACTCCCGGACCGGTGGTGACGGCAAGCCAGCAGCTTCCGCCCACCTCGAACAATACCCCCGAATCAAAGTGGCGCCACGTATCGAATCACAAAAGTAATAGAATGGTTTCCGATGGAGCATGCTCGATGAAAGGGTGCGACCCTTTGTGTAGCCCGGTATAGCTCCTGTTTTAGTCATATATGCCAACTCACGGGAGTTGGGTCCACGTAATATACCTCGAGAACATCGCTACCATCCTACTTCATTCTGGAATCTCCACCGCGTACACAGTTGTTAAAGTGATTTTCGATATTGGCCGGCTATAAGACAATATCCGATCCCGGTCTCTTTAACAACCAATCGTTATTACAACGCGTAGTTATAAATTTAAAAAAAAAATTTATACTTCAAAATAAAATATCATTTCAACCCAAATCTTTATCAAAATAAAGATTAAATGATTTCCAAACCATTTCAATGTATCATCATACCATATCTTTCGATTCAAATATTCATCAAAATAAATATCAAGTCATTTCTAACCATTTCGATATATTAAATTATCATATCCTTTCAAAACTTCCTTTGAAATCATTTTATTATATCGAAATATCGTAACCTTTCAAAACTTCGTTCAAAATATCTTATCTTTGAGCACTTCCTTTCAAACTATTTTAATATCAAAATGTCATATCTTTCAAAACTCCATTTTCAAATCATTTTAGTATATCAAAATATCATATCTTTTCAAACCACATTTCAATCATTTAATATATCAAAATATCAAAACCACATTCATTTCAAATCATTATTCATTTTATTCAATTTAAAATACCATTTCAATTCACATTTCAAAACAGTTTATATTAAAAAAAAATCATTTTTAATCATTAAAATGAAGTTATTATGTTCAATAATTAAATTATTAAATTTCCAAAATTTTCAACTTCCAAAGTTCATTTATTCACTTAAGTTCATCAAAACAGTGAAAATTCACTTTTCGTGGCATTTAGAAAACGCTACGGAAAGATACATTCAAAACAGTTCAATTTAACAAAAGACAACATTTAAAAATGTTGTAATAGGGTTTACTTAAATTTCAAATAAACTTAGTTAAATTCAAAAATTATAGCACTTACAAAAATTGCTATAATAGCTTTTAATTCAATTTAGCTTTTTAGTTCATTATCATCAACTACAGCATTTACAAATGTTGTAATATCATTTACATTGTAATTAATAGCATTTCAAAAATGCAGTCAATTAACTTCAAATATTCAATATAATTTCTCAACCAATCATATTTTTTTATTTAAAACATTTTTAACTCATAAAATCATACATTTTCACATTTATAAACATCATTTAATTTTCCTCAAGTTCATGATTTTATAAAGTTAAATTTCCATTCAAAAATCAAGATTTAATAATAATTCACTTATTAAATTGCAATGTTCAATTTTAAATTCATTGCATTAAATTTCAACTTAACACTTAAGTTCAAATTCTCAAATATAAATTAGTTTTATTTTTATTTACTTAACTAAAAGTTCACTTTTAAGTCAATTTCATAAATTTCCAATTTAGTTTTCAAAATTTCAACTTAAAGTATTCATTCATTTCACATTTCAACTTTACTGAAAATCATTAATATGATATAAAATCACTTTGAATTCATTTAAATTCAAATTATCATAAATTTACCATAATTTCATATTCAATTTAATTTCCAATTATAATTAGATTAAATTTTCCAAAATAACTTACGTTCAAAATTTTCTAACTTTTCATTAATTCATTTTACTTACAATTATTCAAAAAATCAATAATATTTTACAAAAATCCTTTTTAATTAGATTTAAATCAAAATGTTTTAATATTTACGTTTCTAAAATAATTTTAAATTTTTTAGAAAACATATATTAACTACGGGTCTGTATATAATTTTCTACACTAGGAAAAGTGATACGGGTAGTATATCATTTCAACCCATAACTTACAAAGAAAATCCGGGTTTTACCATTTCAAACCCGCAGTCCCAAGTAAATGAAATAAATTGAAAATCATTCAGGCCTATCATTTCAGCCCATAACATTTTTCCCTTATTCTAAAGTCCGTTCGGGTATGTATCATTTCAACCCATAGTGATTTCTAATTTACAGGGAACTTGCAGTGTGATAAACTGATAAAATATACAGAATAGCATGAAATAACAGTAACATATGATATAACAGGTGTAATAATAGGTGTGAACATCATATGATAATAATATAAGCAGTTATAACATGTTAACATAGTTCTACAGATTCACAGGGTGTCAATTTACTACTTATGTAAGTACATAATGTCTGGTGAGAAATACTCACTTTTTTTGCTGGAGATATCAATTAGAATGGCACAACGGATCCAGAAGGCACGACCTTTGATTTGAGTGGAGAGAAATAGCCAAGATATCATCTTGTAAACAACCCCAAAACAAGACAATACAACTTATGAATATTCAACCAAAATATATTGAAATAAATTGAATTTGAAAGGCAACAAAGACAAGATAACTTGACTTTGCTACAACCATTCAAAAGCTCGACTAAGGGGTTTGTTTTCTCTGCCATAATGATGATATGAGTGTGGGAGAGGCAAGGCTAATAGCCATGCAAACATTCAAACAAAACAAACAAATAACATAAGTTTTCAAACCCAAATTCAATTAAACAATGTTAGAATTAAATACATAAAACAAAGCCAAAGTTTTTGCACTTGCTTTCTACCGCCTATGCTTCAGCTATAGATCTGAAATACATGTCTAAGGAGTGGGTTAGGATCAGGTCTTGGGCTCATATGGGTCGGCCATAGCTTGGAAGTAATGGTGCAAAGTTGGATGGACATAGGTGCAACAAAAGAACAACTACAAGGCAAATTCATCACTTCTATGCTATAAATGGGTTCGGCCATAGGCTCTAGGGGCATGGCCATTGGGTCCAAGTGGTGGTGGGTGATGTGGCAGAGGGTGGAGGTCAGGTCAGAGGTGGTGGTGGTGGCGGCTAATGGTTGTAGAAGGTGGTGCTAGCAAACTAGGCTCGATTTATGTAAATAGGTGATGGGTTTGTGCATTTTTGGTGTTGTCTCTTGCTAAGGTGGGTTCGGCCTGGTCATGGTGATGGACTAGAGGGGTGGTTGATCAGAGAAGGAGGAGGTGGAGGTCAGCCTAGATCTGGTTGAGGAGGAGTGGAGCTATGAAGTAGAGAACAAGTTGCAAAATCACATAGAAAAACTAGAAAACAAGAGAAGAGAAGAAGATTTTATCAAATTTTTGCAATATGGAGGCCATGATTTTTTTTTTAGGGTTGAGAAGCTTTGGTAATTCATGAAAATGAAGAAAAGAAGTCAGCTGAATATAGTATAAGGAACGCCCAAAATAATTGATGTATTGATTGAAAAAGAAACGGTAAAAGAAACGGTGAAACGACTTTACGTTTCTTAGCTTTTAAAACCTTCCATACTTCCTTTTCTTTTAAATCAAGTAAAACAAAATAAACTTCAGCAATTATATCTAAAAACCGAAACAAAGTGAAATAAAATAAAAGTATATAATTAAATTTAAAGAAATATAAATAGAATTAAGGAAATTGCTTAAAAATTGAAAACAGGGTTCAAAAATTACAATTAAAACATCAATGGCTTTGGAAAAATATCTACTTCATTTTAAAAATATTCTAAAGAAAAATTTTGAAATAAAATAATTTATTTATCATTTATAAAATAAAATAAATAATTAAATTGGAGAAAAATAGAAAAGAACTAAAGAAAATGTTTAAAAATTGAAAACAGGGCATGGAAATTACAAGAAAAATACTACTAGCTCTAGAAAAATTCCTACCTCACTTCAAAAATATTAAAAGACAAAAACATACATAAAATAACATATCAATACATATTACATTAAAATATGACAAAGAAAAATAAAATTTATACTATTTAAAATAATAAAATCGCAGAATAAACAAATTGCACTCAATATTGAAATATACATAACTTTCACAATTTAAATCTGTTTCCAACGAAACAAAAAGCAGTGTTCTTAAAATTTTATGTACTTTCATAATAAAAGATAAAATTTAAATTTTCAAACTTTTAAAATTTTAAATTAAAAGTCAAAGTTTGACTATTTTGACCAAAAATTTACTTTTTGGAAAATATTCTTTTTAGTCATGCTTTGGAATGATAATTCATATCAAAACGAAAGTTTATCATTCAAAATAAATAAAATAAGTTTTTAACTCAAAAATTCAATTAAAATAATTAAAATATACAAAAAAAATAAATCAATCAGAAAATACAGTGTTGTTACACTCTCCTCCACTCAAAACTTTTCGTCCCCGAAAAGGAATGAGGTACGGGAAAGCACAGAAAAGATAGAGTGAAACAAGATTAGGACAAGATGACAAGAAGATTGAAATTATACATGATGGCTATTTTTATAGGTAAGTTTTACAAGGTGGAGATGATCTTTCCAAGATTCTCCAAAATTAAGAACACAAGCATGAAAAGGTGGATTCAAAATGATTACCAAAGATCTATCAAAGATTATAGAAAGATGCCTATACCAATCTATAGCAAGATAAGGATGATAAGAAAAACCAAAATATAGTTTGGAAAACAAAATAAGGAAATAAATTTGAAAGCACGAAAATTTCAACTTAAATGGAGAATAAATCTGTACACAAGTTAAATAAATCTTAACTATCTCAAATTCCATTATCTTATTATCCAATCATCTTAAATTAATAATTTTTAAAACCAAAGGGTTTGAAAAATAATCATTTATTATACTCATAATGTACTTATGACATTTAATTCTTCTTTATTCCTAATTAAAATTAAAATTATTCCTTTCGATATATTTATTACTTATGTTAAATATACTTACACTTATTATAACTGCTTTGTTTTATTCTTAGTTCTTTTAATATATATTTTTTGTAAGTTATTCAATTACCCTTTATTATATTTACCTCTGTTAATCATTTTATAATTAAAATTTAAGTGTATAACATATATTATAACCACTCAAATTTTATAAAGAAAATCTTTTATATTGTATATTATCCAATTACATTGTTAACTTTTGAAAAATTAAGGTAAGTTATATTTGAATGCAATTGCATTACACAAATAAAACTTTCCAATTAAATCATTTCATCCTTGAATATTCATCCAAAATTTTGATTTTCTTTTTATAATTGAATTTAACAATTAAATTTTCGATTTTTTCAAACCATTTAGAGATAAATAAATGTATGTACATAACTTATCGAATCAAATTTTTAAATCATATATCTATATTATATATTATAAATCAAGTCATATTTTAGGAAATTAAAACCAAATTAAATTCCCAAAACAAAGCTATAGCAAGACTACAGAACAGTCTCTTCACTTCAAAACTCGAAAATGAACGTCGATGATGCTGCAGTCATGACCGAAGTTATTTTCCAGCGACAAAGAGAAGAGCACTAATTTTAAACTTAAAATTCTTTGGAAACAAATTTCTATTCAAAAATACTTTAAATAATATTATCTTTTAAAACTTTAAACACAAGGTTTGAAACCATCGGAAATTAAATTCTCAAATTTCTTGTTCAAAATTCATTTCAGTTCCCAAATCAATTTATAAACAACTATCTATAAATTCATTTATAGAACAATAAATGATAAATTAAGTATTGTCATTTCAAATAATCAATTTTAAATCAATTTATTAAGTTCCATAAATTTACTTATATATCAAAATTTTATTTCACTAACCAAATTTTAAAATAATATTGTGTCAGTTTGTTCTGTCACAGTGTTTTAGAAATCCTATCGATTGCGTTGATCAGACGAATCGATCGGAAACCCAAATCAACATCAACAACTCAAACAACACAATATATAAAACAAAACATAGATATACAAGTTTAATTCAAAATGTTTGGAAGAATAGATTGGAAACAAAAGACAAGATGATCAAATAACAGAGTAGGGAGGTGGATAAGCTTAAATAAATCGCGGGCAACCTTAACTGGGTCAACCGTGACTTAAATAATAAGATCGATGGGGATTTTTAGGGTAAATCTACATTCGATCTCAAGAGTTAAAGTTTGGAATAACAAAAGATATTAGCATCTAAACCAAGGATATATATAAATCTCTGGTGAATCGATGCTGATTGTAAAGGAGTTTCACCCTTTTACAATTCAATTTTTGAGATTGGTGGGACTGCCAACTCACTAAAAAGATCATTCGAAGCAGAGTTATGGAATACTCCAGGGTCAAAAAGAAGATGAATAGTGAGGGATACGAATGGATCTTGGAACCATAGGGAATGTTCCAAAATTCAAAGGAATCGAGTCAAAAGGGAGAGATTCAAACTCGAATGAATGTGATTATGTAAATACATTCACTCCATATGCTGAGTTTTGCCTAGAGCTACCAAAGCTCTGATACCAACTGTAACGACCCGATATTTTCAACCATTCGCATCCATTATAAGTGTGTAGGTAGACACTCATGCCGGAATTGAATTGCTCAAAATACCGCGTTGTAAATAAAAATTTGGAAAATCTCAAAATATACAGTAAATAAAAATCACAGATCACAGACACAGAGTAATAATAATGCAGCGGATGTAAAAGAAATAGTAGTTCATGAAGCTACTATATAAAATATCAGAGTTACATAAAATACATCAGAAGAAATAAAGTACAAAGGAAGTCTCACTACATAGAAGTCTACTAATACAAGAGTTGAACGGAACAACAGACTGCAAAAGGTAAACTTGACAAGTAGATAATCTCCAGCGATTTCAATCTCCAGAAAGTGGAAACCCAAATCTGTGAATAACCCAGGCTGACCCGAGCGTAAATAAAAATACAAACACTCGAGTCAGGACATACATACTTAAACAATGTAATCCAAGTCAAGTGAACTGTAGTAAAGGTACAAGTAACTTAGAAGATGCTTGGGACCGCCCATCCTCTAAGGATCCGTTAAACTATTTACTATGTAGTAATATACGCTATATACAGTAGTGTCTAATCAGTAAAGTATAATCATATAGAAAATAGAGTTAAGGGGATGGTGGACCTTAACGCGGTCGGATCTTTAAAACCAAAATCGTAGTGGGCTCGATATAAGGAGATGACACGGCACGCGAGGCAATGCACGGGTGGATACATCATTTGCACTCCCGGACCGGTGGTGACGGCAAGCCAGCAGCTTCCGCCCACCTCGAACAATACCCCCGAATCAAAGTGGCGCCACGTATCAAATCACAAAAGTAATAGAATGGTTTCCAATGTAGCATGCTCGATGAAAGGGTTCGACCCTTTGTGTAGCCCGGTATAGCTCTTGTTTTAGTCACATATGCCAACTCACGGGAGTTGGGTCCACGTAATATACCTCGAGAACATCGCACCATCCTACTTCATTCTGGAATCTCCACCGCGTACACAGTTGTTAAAGTGGTTTTCGGTATTGGCCGGCTATAAGACAATATCCGATCCCGGTCTCTTTAACAACCAATTGTTATTATAACCCGTAGTTATAACTTTAAAAAATATATTTTATACTTCAAAATAAAATATCATTTCAACCCAAACCTTTATCAAAATAAAGATTAAATTATTTCCAAACCATTTCAATATATCATCATACCATATCTTTCGATTCAAGTATTTATCAAAATAAATATCAAGTCATTTCTAACCATTTTGATATATTAAATTATCATATCCTTTCAAAACTTCCTTTCAAATCATTTTATTATATCAAAATATCATAACCTTTCAAAACTTCGTTCAAAATATCTTATCTTTCAGCACTTCCTTTCAAATATTTTAATATCAAAATGTCATATCTTTCAAAACTCCATTTTCAAATCATTTTAATATATCAAAATATCATATCTTTTCAAACCACATTTCAATCATTTAATATATCAAAATATCAAAACTACATTCATTTCAAATCATTATTCATTTTATTCAATTTAAAATACCATTTCAATTCACATTTCAAAACATTTTATATTACAAAAAACCATTTTTAATCATTAAAATGAAGTTATTATGTTCAATAATTAAATTATTAAATTTCCAAAATTTTCAACTTCCAAAGTTAACTTATTCACTTAAGTTTATCAAAACAGTGAAAATTCACTTTTCGTGGCATTAAAAAAACGCTACGGAAAGATACATTCAAAACAGTTCAATTTAACAAAAGACAACATTTAAAAATGTAGTAATGGGGTTTACTTAAATTTCAAATAAACTTAGTTAAATTCAAAAATTATAGCACTTACAAAAATTGCTATAATAACTTTTAATTAAATTTAGCTTTTTAGTTCATTATCATCAACTACAGCATTTACAAATGCTGTAATATCATTTACATTGTAATTAATAGCATTTCAAAAATGCAGTCAATTAACTTCAAATATTCAATATAATTTCTCAACCAATCATATTTTTTATTTAAAACATTTTTAACTCATAAAATCATACATTTTCACATTTATAAACATCATTTAATTTTCCTCAAGTTCATGATTTTATAAAGTTAAATTTCCATTCAAAAATCAAGATTTAATAATAATTCACTTATTAAATTGCAATGTTCAATTTTAAATTCATTGCATTAAATTTCAACTTAATACTTAAGTTCAAATTCTCAAATATAACTTAGTTTTATTTTTATTTACTTAACTAGAAGTTCACTTTTAAGTCAATTTCAGAAATTTCCAATTTATTTATATTTCAAAATTTCAACTTAAAGTATTCATTCATTTCACATTTTAACTTTATTAAAAATCATTAATATGATATAAAATCACTTTGAATTCATTTAAATTCAAATTATCATAAATTTATCATAATTTCATATTCAATTTAATTTCCAATTATAATTAGATCAAATTTTCCAAAATAACTTACGTTCAAAATTTTCTAACTTTTCATTAATTCATTTTACTTATAATTATTCAGAAAATCAATAATATTTTACAAAAATCCTTTTGAATTAGATTTAAATCAAAATGTTTTAATATTTACATTTCTAAAATAATTTTAAAATTTTTAGAAAACATATATTAACTACGGGTCTGTATATAATTTTCTACACAAGGAAAAGTGATACGGGTAGTATATCATTTCAACCCGTAATTTACAAAGAAAATCCGGGTTTTATCATTTCAAACCCGCAGTCTCAAGTAAATGAAATAAATTGAAAATCATTCAGGCCTATCATTTCAGCCCATAACAATTTTCCCTTATTCTAAAGTCCGTTCGGGTATGTATCATTTCAACCCATAGTGATTTCTAATTTACAGGGAACTTGCAGTGTGATAAACTGATAAAATATACAGAATAGCATGAAATAACAGTAACATATGATATAACAGGTGTAATAATAGGTGTGAACATCATATGATAATAATATAAGCAGTTATAACATGTTAATATAGTTCTACAGATTCACAGGGTGTCAATTTACTACTTATATAAGTACATAATGTCTGGTGAGAAATACTCACTTTTTTTTTGCTGGAGATATCAATTAGAATGACACAACGGATCCAGAAGGCACGACCTTTGATTTGAGTGGAGAGAAATAGCCAAGATATCATCTTGTAAACAACCCCAAAACAAGACAATACAACTTATGAATATTCAACCAAAATATATTGAAACAAATTGAAATTGAAAGGCAACAAAGACAAGATAACTTGACCTTGCTACAACCATTCAAAAGCTCGACTAAGGGGTTCGTTTTCTCAACCATAATGATGATATGAGTGTGGGAGAGACAAGGCTAATAGCCTTGCAAACATTCAAACAAAACAAACAAATAACATAAGTTTTCAAACCCAAATTCAATAAAATAATGTTAGAATTAAATGCATAAAACAAAGCCAAAGTTTTTGCACTTGCTTTCTACCGCCTATGCTTCATCTATAGATCTAAAATACATGTCTAACGAGTGGGTTAGGATCAGGTCTTGGGCTCATATGGGTCGGCCATAGCTTGGAAGTAATGGTGCAAAGGTGGATGGACATAGGTGCAACAAAACAACAACTACAAGGCAAATTCATCACTTCTATGCTATAAATGGGTTCGGCCATAGGCTCTAGGGACATGGCCAGTGGGTCTAGGTGGTGGTGGGTGATGTGGTAGAGGGCAGAGGTCAGGTCAGAGGTGGTGATGGTGGTGGAAGTGGCGGCTAATGGTTGTAGAAGGTGGTGCTAGCAAACTAGGCTCGATTTATGTAAATAGCTGATGGGTTTGTGCATTTTTGGTGTTGTCTCTTGCTAAGGTGGGTTCGGGCCTGGTCATGGTGATGGACTAGAGGGGTGGTTGATCGGAGGAGAAGGAGGTGGAGGTCAGCCTAGATCTGGTTGAGGAGGAGTGGAGCCATGAAGTAGAGAACAAGTTGCAAAATCACATAGAAAAACTAGAAAACAAGAGAAGAGAAGAATATTTTACCAAATTTTTGCAAGATGGAGGCCATAATTTGTTTTCTAGGGTTGAGAAGCTTTGGTAATTCATGAAAATGAAGAAAATAAGTCAGCTGAAGATAGTATAAGGAATGACCAAAATAATTGATGTATTGATTGAAAAAGAAACGGTAAAAGAAACGGTGAAACGACTTTACGTTTCTTAGCTTTAAAACCTTCCATACTTCCTTTTCTTTTAAATCAATTAAAAGAAAATAAACTTCAGCAAGTACATATAAAAACCGAAAAAAAAAGAAATAAAATAAATTTATATAATTAGATTTAAAGAAAATATAAAAAGAATTAAGGAAATTGCTTAAAAATTGAAAACAGGGTTCAAAAATTACAATTAAAACATCAATGGCTTTGGAAAAATATCTACTTCATTTTAAAAATATTCTAAAGAAAAATTTTGAAATAAAATAATTTATTTATCATTTCTAAAATAAAATAAATAATTAAATTGGAGAAAAATAGAAAAGAACTAAAGAAAATGTTTAAAAATTGAAAATAGGGCATGGAAATTACAAGAAAAATACTGTTAGCTCTAGAAAAATTCCTACCTCACTTCAAAAATATTAAAAGACAAAAACATACATAAAATAACATATCAATACATATTACAATAAAATATTGCAAAGAAAAATAAAATTTATACTATTTAAAATAATAAAATTGCAGAATAAACAAATTGCACTCAATATTGAAATATACATAACTTTCACAATTTAAATCCGTTTCGAACGAAACAAAAAGCAGTGTTCTTAAAATTTTATGTACTTTCATAATAAAAGATAAAATTTAAATTTTCAAACTTTTAAAAATTTAAATTAAAAGTCAAAGTTTGACTATTTTGACCAAAAATTCACTTTTTGGAAAATATTCTTTTTAGTCATGCTTTGGAATGATAATTCATATCAAAACTAAAGTTTATCATTCAAAATAAATAAAATAAGTTTTTAAATCAAAAATTCAATTAAAATAATTAAAATATACAAAAAAATAAATCAATCATAAAATGCAGGGTTGTTACATTGAAACTACTTTGTATTTGGATATCTGTTTTATTTTGTTTCAAACTCTATTCTTTCTTTAGTAGCTTCATGAACCACTATTTATCTATTCCGCTGTTTATTGTTATATTACTCCGTGTCTGTGATTGATTTATTTACTGTGTATGCTGAGTTTTTCCAAATACAAATTAACAACATGTTATTTTGAGCAATTCAATTTTGACATGAGTGGAAGATTGTCGATTTGAGTGGTTCGAAATGCCAGGTCGTTACAGTTGGTAACAGAGCTATGGTTTAGGCAAAACTTAGCATATGGAGTAAAAACTCGTTAGAGATAGGGTAGTAATACCCTAGAATAAGTAGAATCAATTATAGGATCACCTTCATTTGATCTTGAAATTCTTCCTCCTAGAATAGGATTTCTTTTGAATTTTTGAAACTTTCCCTTTGTTCCAAAATTCATTCTTGTCTTTACCTGCTCGTTGCCCTTCTTGGTACTGAAGCATCCCATAGCTCCATTTCTATCCCCGCCAACCTTAGTATGATTGTAAAGGAGTGAAACTCCTTTACAATAGGAGTCGATTGACCATAGATTTCTATGTCCTCGGTTTGATGCTATCATCTCTTGCAAAGCCCGAACCATTTCTCTAGTAGACGACCTGGGTAATTCACTTGTGATCGAATGTCAAATTCCTCAGGATCCTACTGCTAGTTTTATCTTTCCGCTTGATTTTCAGTCTGGTGATCTTGACTCCACCTGATATTCAGGGATTATCCTGATGCTTTGGTGAAGTCACTTCTCTCCCTCCCAAGCGAGAATTTGAATTTCGCATTGATCTTATTCCTAGAGTTCAACATGTTGTCCTTCCATTGGAATGAATGGTTTGTATGAATGGCTAGTCATGCCTATGGATTAACCAATGCTCTTGTTTTCATCGATTTCATGAATCGCGTTATCCACGATGTTTTCAACCAGTTTTTCCTTGTTTTCGTTGATGATATTCTCGTCTTTCTGAAGTCTTGGTTGACACGGTTAAGGTTGTCGAGATTATATAAGTATATCCATCTTTCCTCTTTGTAATTTAATTTTCTTATCTTCCTTTAAAGCCTATCTTTATAGTTAGAATTATCTTTAATTAAGGTTCCTCTAGATTTGAATCCCTATCCTAATTCTAAATCCACTATTGGATCATCCTGTGAGGGGTGTATTTGTAATTAATATAAAAATGTTTTATATTGTGTTGTTGAGTTGTTAAGTTTGAATTTTGGGTTTCGATCGATTCGTCTGGCCAACGTTATCAATAGGAATTACAAAACACTTGAATAGAGCAAATTGACATAATATTGTTTTTGAAATTGGTGAATGAAATAATTTTATGTAAGACTATTATGTACGACTATATTTTATATATATAAAATTATAATTTTTATGAAATTAGATAGTTAAATGAATTGGTTATCAGAAATGATAGTACTAGATTATCATTTACTCTTTTGTCAACATTCCAAAACCCTTAACTATTGTTGTGTGTTATAAGAAGTTGAAATTTTATAAACATGGTTTGTAAATCTGATTTACAAATGAATTGAATTTACAATTAAAGATTTGAGAATTAAATTTCCAGTGCATTTAAAATTTGGTTTTCAAAATTTTGAAAAATATATCATTTGAAATATTCTCGAATGGAAATTGTTTCAAAGAATTATAAAAGAAGTAAGTCAGTACTCTTTTCTTGTGTCGCTGTAAAATAATTTCTACGATGACTGCAGCATCATTGACATTCATTCTCGAGTCTCAGAGTGGAGGGACCACCTAGTAGCTTTGCTACACTTTTGTTTTGGAAAATGGACCTGATTTGAATTTCTTGAGTAAGATTTTATGTGCAAAAATATATGTATATAATTATTTCAAAATGGTTTGAAGTGAAACCAGAAATTCGACTCTTAAGTTTTATGTTAAGTAATGGTTTTCAATTATTGAAATGAAGCAAATATTTTTTGAATAATTGGAATATCTAAAATGAAAAATGAAATTGAAACAAACAGTTGAACTAGGATAAATTTATGTGTATATTACTCAATTGCATTATAAAACATAGATATAACTTAGCTAAAATACTGAAAGAGTTAAAATGTTTATGTGAATGTAATTGAAGGTTAAACAAGAGAAAACTTAAGTAATAAAATGTTCAACTAAATTTTGCTTAATAGAAATGTAGTAAATAAAAGGTAAATTTATATGGTTTTAAATTAAGTGTTGTATCTAATACTTTGTATTTCGAATCTATCTTTTCTTTTTGTTGCCTGTATTCTCCTAACTCGTTCCTTTTTTGGACGAAAAGTTTTGAGTGGGAGAGAGTGTAATGGCCCGAAATTTTTAATGATTTTTAAATAACGCAATTAACTAAATTTTTGTGAAATTAAATAATAAAATTTTAGAAATGAAAGTTTGATATTTGGTATGCGTATATTGATGCATAGCAAGTGGAAAATTTTCATTTGAAAATTTGAAAGTTTGTTTGGTTGTGAAATTCAATTTAAAATTTAAATCAGTTAAAAATTTGTTGGAGATAAAATATTTTTGAAATTTAATTATTTTTATATACGAAAAATGTTTACTAAGTTCTGAGTGAGGCGTCATATTTCGTTTCGTCAAACTAGGACTACTCTATACCCGTTTATCTTATTTTCGGTAAACTAATAGCATTTCTAGCAATGAATATCGACTTTTTATAAGAAGATCGCATCGCCGATATCCTTGTACTATTCTGTTCGTCCCGTCATGTTGATCTCCATAGTATATTCTTTCCAATAATTAGGCGTTCGGTACGCAACGAAATCGATGAAACAATTTATCGTTTCAGTTCCGTACATGAACCTGTTGGTTTCCTTTGTCCTTTTAATTACCCGCCGGCTGAACTAATAGCCATCTACTTTTATCATTTTTAGAAATTTCAATGTTTGACCTTTGTTATTCCCATTTGGTACAATATATATATATATATATATATATATATATATATATTGTGTCCCTTGGCTCCCACTTTCCTTCTTTGCTTTTCACTTTTCTTCCTATGCTCTTCCGTGTTCTCTAACATTTCTAAAAGAATATATATATATATGTATATATATATATATATATATATATATTATAAAGTAAGCATTCTGAATTATATATAGGTTTGGATCTGAGAACATGCACCTTCTATTTCCTTCGTGCTACTCCAACTTTGAACCTGAAGACAAGCTGTATATTTTTTTCAAATTTCCCCCCAAAGTAACTCTAGCCACTCAACCTGCTAGTGCCTCTTAAAAAATTTACCGAAGCAAACCCATGATTTTCTCGTGCTTCCACTATGTTGCTTGAACCAAACCCATAGCTACTTCGGCCCGCAAAGCACCCATAGCCACGTCCGCCCATTCCTTCACCAAATTCCATGGCAACTCTACAAAACCCAACCACCTACCCCTCCCTCTCCATTGCTTTGCCAACTGCTCAACTCCCATGAAGCACATGGCCGACCCACCTCTCCACCCGACAACTCGACTGCCATAACCATCTTCCTATGACTAGAGATCTGCCTGCGCCATCACCCTGTTGCCGAAGCCAATCCCACGTCTGCACCTAATTAGCAAACCCGATCATTCTCTCTTCCACTGTGCGCAATTGCCTGCAAACAACTTGATTCAACACCCTTTATTCCATACAGCAGCCTCGCCTTCAAACTCCACTTTGCTGCAGCCCCGAAGCCACCTGAAATCTTTCCTCTTCCTTACTCAATTCCACAGCCAAGTATTCCACAATAATTGCCATCACCTTTTTCGGTCCATGGCAGTCACGGCCTCCTTTGTTTTGTGAATTATACATACATACATATATATATATATAATTATATATGGAAGTTTATATATTAGTTTATAAATTAGTTATATACATATATACATAGTAATCTTTCTTTTTGCTGTTAAAAACAATAATATATATATATATATATATATATATAAATTTATATTTTGCATGAAGCTTATTTATAAAGAGAAAAGAAAAAAAAGGATTTTGAAAAGATATAGGTATTTTCAGAAATGATGATATATATATATATATATATATATATATATATATATATATTATTTTAATATATGTTTTAAATTAAATGTTGATTTTAAAGTATATATGTATATATGTTTATAATAATATTGATTTTAAAGTATTATATGAAGATTTTGTTTTAAATATGCGTTTTTAATTGAATATTGATTCTTTTTTAAAATAATAATATAATATATATTTTGTTTCCATTTATATCAAGCTAGTTTTGATTTTGAATCCATCGATTCAAGTCCGTCATGCTTTGCTTTAGAATTTGTGCTTGGATTCGTCGCATCTTGTTCATGTTCTTTCTCTAGCCTCGAAAGGTGAGCAATCACTCACGATTAACATTCTTGTATTTAGCAAATTCAATTCATATGAAATGACGATTGAAATATGTTGTTAAATTTAAAAATGTTAGTTATTTAATTATTAAATATGATCTGTTATTATTTGCATTTGTTCACCTATGTTAACTGACAATATTGACACCATAACCTGTTGTATACATTTAAATTGATAATTATGATATATGCTTGTTAATTGATATGTTAAGCTATATATTATTATTGTTTTATTGTTCTCACTCTGCAACTTCCCTGTTAGTTTAGGAATTCCCTATGGGTTGAAATGATACATACCCGAACGATATTATAGATTAGGGAAAATCGTTATGGGTTGAAATGATAAACCCATGCAATTTTATTGATTTTGAAACTTTGGGATCACGGGTTGAAATGATATATACCTGTAAATTTTAAATTATCGTGGATTGAAATGATAAATATCCATATCACTTGATCATAGGATAGAAAACTATATATTGACACCGTTGATCTATTGTTGAAAAAGATTTCAAAAAGTTTTGAAAGTAAATATATGGATTTTAATAAAGTTGATTTTTAAAATATAATATATATATATTTATATATGTGTAAAATTTAGATTCTAAAAATTATAGATATGAAATTTTAAATTTATAAGTTAGTTTTGAAAATATAAATTTTAAGCTTTTACTTATAATTTTATTATTTCAAAATATATAAATTATATTTAATATAAAATAAAATTTAATAATAAGATTTAATTTAAAAAAATTAATTTAATTAGTATATATATAATATTTTTAGTATTTATATAAATTTATATTAATATTAAAAAAAATAGATTTTGTAATAAGTTTAATAAAGTATGGTTGGAATGATAAATCGAAATTGATTTGAAATATTATTTGTTTAAGAATTATTTATAAATAAGTATTGATTTGAAACTTATTGATTTTAAGATTTTTAAAGATACGATTTTTATAACTTGGTAAATGGTTTTAGTTAAAGGTGATTAACTGAATATATTCAAAAATTAAAATTGAATATTTGATTTCGATTTAAATTGATAATTTGAGATTATATTTAAATGCTGTTAAAAATGATTAAATAAATATTTCAACTTTAAATAAAATTAAAGTTGAATTTTGAAATATAAATGAAAATTATCAATTTGAGTTATTGTAAATGTTGAATATTTAAACTTTGGAACTTATTGAATTTAAAGTGGCATAAACTTGTAGTTCGAACCTGGATTTTAAATCGATATAAATTAAATGGTTTTAATGAGAATTCGAATTGAACCTTTAACCATTAATTGAAATTGTAAACTAAGATTGATTTAAGTTGAAATTTTGGAACTAAAATTGATTTGAATTGATTTGTGAAATTGGAAGAAATAATTCTAATTTTAAACTATTTTTGTTATAAATTCTTTTGAATCTACAATCTATTTTAATGTATATATTATTTTATATAAACAATTTTAAATATATATATTTAATATATAAACAATTTTTAATATATAAAATATTTTAATCTATAACCTTTTTTTAAACATGTAAACTATTTTAATTTATAGATATTTCAATATATAAAAACTATTTTCAATATGAACTGTTTGAAATATAACTTGACTATGGTGTGAAATAAGCATTTGGTTGTTAAAGAGATCAAGATCGAATATTGTCATACTCTCTGCTAATACTAAAAATCACTTTAACAACTGTGCACATGATGGAGATTCTAGAGTGAAGTAGGATGGTTCGACGAACGATTGTATATGAGGTATGGACGTAGCCTTGACTCCCTCGAGTCAGCGCTATGTGGCTAAAACATGAGTTGTACCCGGCCAAGTGAGGTCGCACCTCCAATCAAGCATGCTTCTTCGATACAATTCTATTACTTTGTGATTTGGTTGGGTGCACCTTTCATTTGGGAGTGTGTCTCGAGGTGGGCGGTAGTAGCTTCTATGCGTTACACCAGTCCGAGAGTGCAAACGATAGAATCGTATCCTAGCATTGCCTCACATGCCTTGTTACATGCCTTATCCGCTCTTTATGAGTTTATATTGTACCGTACCTATAGAGTGCTTCCTGAGTATCCCATCAGTTTGGTGGGGCTTACAATATCTGTATAGACTATGGTAATATATAAAAATGTGTAAAGGGCGGTATGGGTAACACCTTAACGCTATTTTAATAGTATACTTTACTATAGACATTATATATATAGCATATTGTACTATGTATGTAGATAGTTTAATGGATGCTTAAAGGATGGGAATCCCAAACATCCTTTAAGTTATTTTGCATTTCAGTTGACATTTCACTTGAGTTGAATTTACCGTATAAGAATGTTGATCCCGACTCGAGTGTTTTGTGTTTTGCTTTATGCTCGGATCAGACTGAATGTCGCAGCATTTGACTCCTCTTTGGAATTTGGAGCTTTGCTTGAAGATATGTCTCTTATCTATTCAGTTTTTGCAGTTATCTCAGTTATTTCCACTTGTTTATAATCAGGCTTATTTGTTGCTTTTGTATTTGAGACACTTTGTATTTGGACATCTATTGTATTTTGTTTCAAACTCTGCTGTTTTTGTAGTAGCTTCATAAACTACTATTTAACAATTCCGTTGTTTATTGTTATATTACTTTGTGTCTGTGATTCTGTGATCGATTTATTTACTGTATATGCTGAGTTTTGCCAAATATAAATTAACAATCTGTTGTTTTGAGCAATTCAAGTCTGACATGAGTGGATGATTGTTGATTTGAATAGTTCAAATGCCAAGTCGTTACATAATTGGTTATTATTAAGTCAAATTTTTGAGATCAAAATTTATTGGTTTGATTTGCCTTTTCAAATTTTTGGGTTTTAGGCATATTTTGAAATGGCTTATTTTAGACTTAAGTCATTTATGGATTTATACAGTGAATTTAGTCAACATGCCTTATTATAATTGTTTTATATGCTTATTATTTTAAGTCATTGAGCTATGATATTAAAAACTCACCTGTTATTTAGATATAGTCTAACCCGTTTATTATTTTAATACTCGGGTTAGGCCGAGACTTTATAGGTATAGGGATCCATCGACCTTTGGATTTTTGGCTAGCAGTGAAGTAGACTATTTTGATAGTTTTAGTTTACTTCGTACTTGTGTATATTGACAGTTAGGAGTTTATGTCATCTATGTTATATAGTAGCGAATTTGTACCTGATACAAGATCAATGGACATGATGTATATATTTATGTGGGTCTAGTACCGATATTTTGTAGACTCACATTCTATAAGGTATATGATGATGTATATTATTCTGCCATGATCTGTAACTCTGATTCTGATTTATCTACATTATATACTGTTTTGTATATTTTTAATCAGTGTGTTTATTACTTTGTATTTATACTGTATACATCTAAATTTCAGTTCATCAAAAAGGTAAATAAGACGTGTCAGTATTAGCATAAAGATATATTCACATTCGATCGCCCTTAACTAGCCATATTCTTTAGATTAACAGACGCGATCACGTGTAATGTTCTTTGCTAAACTGGGCACGGCGATGGGGTTGTTACAGCTTGGTATTAAAGCTGTGTTCAGAACATTATAGAATATAAAGAGTACAGAGTTGAGATCTAAACCTAGATGACCTAGAGTCCCGTCTCTTTGGTATGTAGTAGCTTGTAATTTAATTAACTATTTAGGAATAAATGATTATTGGGAATGGTAATTGGGATGTATTTGAAAAATCTTTTGATAATACTATATAACTTATTATTATAAAAATATTGGGGCTCACTTCTGTAAAGTGTGAGATTTAATGGATATTATAAAAAAGTAGGTGAATTAGAATTTAATTGTTGTATCCTGATTTGTTAGTGATCAGAGTTGATGCAACCCAGCATGATTCAAGTCGCTCCAATGCAGTACAAATTGAAGAGATTTTAGGTCGGTTGCGACCTAGTGAAGATTCGCGAGTTAACGAGGGTCGGTTGCGACCTAGGAGAGATTCGCGAGTTAATGAGCAACATTCTTTAGGTCGGTTGCGACCTAGTGGAGATTCGCGACCTAGCAAAGAGCGCTCGCGAGATAACGAGATAGGTCGCTCAAGCGAGCTACGACCTGGCAATGGAAACAAGTTAAGTTTAGGTCGCGAACGACCTAACTCTCATATGCCGCTTCTTTAGGTCGTGAACGACCTAATATTAAGACGCAAATTTCTCCACCCCGGCTAAGTCATAAGTCGCTCCCTCTCAAGTGCCGCCTTAGGTCGTTCAAGTGATAGGTCGCGTGAAGATTGCCATGAAGCTTTGTTCTTAGGTCGCTGCTATTTTAGGCCGTGAGTCATTATGTGTATATATTGAGTCATTTTGATGTATTTTCTTTTTAAGTCGTGTGTTGCTTGTATATGTTTTTAAGTCGTTGTACTCAGGTCGATTACTATGTGTGATGAAACCAGTGTGTTAGGTCGGTGTCGACCCATGTTAGGTCGTAGGTCGCTTAAACGACCTATGTTAGGTCGCGCACTATTGTTAGGTCGTGAGTGTGTGGTGTTGTAATAAGTTGAGTCGCATATTGATAGGTCGCTAGCGACCTAAGTTGGGTCGTGTATTGTTCGAGTTGTAACGCCTATAAATAGGCAAGGTGTGTCATTTGTAAAAGGTTGTTGATTTTTGAATGAAACTTGTTTGAGTGCTTTGTGCCTCTTTGAAATTGGTAGTTGAGTGTGATCCCCTATCTCCACTTTCGGTTATTCGAGTGCGCTCGAATCAACGATTGTTGAAGCCAATTCATGGTATCAAGTGCGCTTGATCAACATTTGAAGAATTGTAAATCTTCTTTCACGGTATCGTGCGCGATCAACGTGTCGAAGATAGCTAGAATTCGGTATCTTTGTGATCAACGAATTTGGGCATTTCAGTATCTTCAATCCACCGTTTGCTAATTTTACCGTTTCATTTATTTTTCTGTAATTCCGTTGCGTCAGTTTGGTATCAGAGCTGGACTTAGCCAATCATAGCTAAGCCGAGACTTGGAGCCGAGTTTGAAGTTGGTGTTCATCGTGTTCGTCTTGAAGTTGCAACAAGTTGGAAGCTTTCAATCCATTTCATTTTGGATCAAAGTGTGAAAGGTGATTGAAGTGAACCGAGTTAGGTAGAGCCGTGCATCACTTTGTGAGAAGTGTAGACCGAGAGGTGTTTGAAGCTGAGCCGAGCTAGGCCTTAGGTCGCTACAAGCTTGTGCAAGCTAGTAAAGTGTTGAGCTAGTTTGAGCCGTGTATTGTTAAAGTTTTGAAGTTTGCATTTGTCTTTGTTGAAGTGTTTGTGATTGTGTAATCATGCCACCTAGAAGAGCTAACCGCCATCAAAATATTGAAGCTTTGTATAGAAGAGAAGAGGCCGATCAAATGGAACAACGCATGCATGAAAAGTTTGATGAAGGGATTGGTAGATTAGAGAGAATGATGCTTGAAATGAATCAAAGTAGAAGAAGGGTTTCACCGGAGTCGAGCCATGGGGGAAGTAGAATTTCACCACATTCAGATCGAGAGAGAAGAGAAGATAATGATCGTAGAAGTGTTGACAATCGTGATAGGAATGTTGATGATCGAAATCGGAGAGATGTGGATGATCGTGGTCGGAGGAATGTAAATCGAAGGGGTGTTGGTGGTAGAAGTGGTAGCGGTAGAGATGTTGGTAGTCGTGATCGACAACGATATGCATCATATTGTGATGAAGAGTTTGATGGTGATAGAGGAAGTGTTCATTACCGAGATCGAGATCAGGGACGACGTCAATATCGGGATGTTGAAGATGATTGACGTTGGGAATCGGGTATGAAGATGGAAATACCATAATTCAAGGGTGGAATGATTGAAGAA
Source organism: Allium cepa (assembly GCA_030765085.1). Taxonomy (NCBI): domain Eukaryota; kingdom Viridiplantae; phylum Streptophyta; class Magnoliopsida; order Asparagales; family Amaryllidaceae; genus Allium; species Allium cepa. The sequence continues at coordinate 185,733,126 of CM060940.1, forward strand.
GAATTCTTGGACTGGTTGTCTAATGTTGAAGAGATCTTTGATTTCAAAGAGATTCCGGAAAATCGTCGAGTGAAGTTGGTTGCTACTAGGTTGAGGGGGAGAGCTATGGCATGGTGGCAGCAAACCAAACTTACACGAGAACGGATGGGGAAGTCGAAGATTGAATCATGGGAGAAGATGAAGAAACTGATGAAAGCTACATTTTTACCTTACAATTATCAATCACTCATGTATCAGAGGTTACAGAATCTGAGGCAAGGGACGAAGACTGTTAATGATTATGCTGATGAATTTTATCAACTGATTGCTCGAAATGACATTATGGAGACAGAGGAACAATTGACTGCTAGGTTTGTTGGAGGGTTGAGAATGCAGCTTCAAGATATGGTGAATATGTTTGATCCTAGATCTGTAGCAGAAGCACATCAGAAAGCGTTGGCTTTGGAGAAGCAGGGAAGACGTGGAAGTGGTGTGTTTCCAAGTTCCAATACTCAGAACAAGGGTGCTAGCGAGAATTTCAATGTTTCTAAAACTTTCAGTAAACCAGTTGTGAATGAAGTTGCGAAGGCGAAGATCAACAACAGTTTCAAATGTTATAATTTCCAAGAAGTGGGTCACAAGAGTAATGAATGTCCGAAGCCGAAGAAACGAACTATGATTGCTGAAATTGAAGGTGAGGATGTTGGTGAAGGTTATTCTAGTCCAGTTGAGGAGGATGAACAAGATATCGCGTCGGGAGATGAAGGATGTAATCTAATGATGAGGAGGTCTTGTTTAACACCGAAGCAAGAGGATGAGGCTAGTTGGTTGAGGAGCAACATTTTTCAATCCACATGCACTATTCTGGAAAAAGTTTGTAAATTTGTGATTGATGCAGGAAGTTGTGACAATATTATCTCTACTGAAGCTGTGAGAAAGTTGAAGTTGAAAACGGAGAAACATCCTAATCCTTACAAGTTAGCGTGGTTAAGAAAAGGAGGAGAGGTGAAGGTGGACAGGCGAGTTCGAGTTCCATTTTCTATTGGGAAGAAATATAAAGACGAGATCTGGTGTGATGTAGTTGAGATGGATGTTTGTCATTTGCTTTTGGGGAGACCGTGGCAGTATGATCGAGCAGTGCAGCATGACGGTCGAACCAATAGCTACAGTTTTATGTTCGAAGGCGTTAAGATTATTTTAGTTCCAAAGAAGAGATAGGAGGGAGAGAGCAAGTCAGAAGAGATTGAGGAGCTTAAAACTTTGTTGACTTTAAAAGAATTTGTTGAAGAAGTAGAGGAGAGTCCTGAAGTGTTTTTGTTGTTTGGACATAAAGCTACCAAACCCGTTGAAGTTCCAGAGGAAGTAAAGCCGGTATTGGAAGAATTCAGAGATGTGTTTCCTGAGGAGTTACCAACAGAGTTACCACCGTTTAGGGATATTCAGCATCAGATTGATCTTGTGCCAGGGGCAATGTTACCACACAGGCCACATTACAGGATGAGTCCTAAAGAGCATGAGGAACTGAGAAGGCAGGTGGAGGATTTGTTAGAACAGGGGCGTGTTCAGGAGAGCTTGAGTCCTTGTGCAGTTCCAGCCTTATAGGTGCCGAAGAAGGATGGTCCGTGGAGAATGTGTACGGACAGTCGGGCTCTAAACAAGATCACTGTGAGATACAGATTTCCTATGCCGAGGTTTGATGATTTAATTGACCAGTTGTTGGAGCTGTTGTGTTTTCCAAGATTCACTTGAAGAGTGGATACCATCAGATTCGTATTAGACCTGGTGATGAGTGGAAGACTGCTTTTAAAACCAGGGAAGGTCTATACGAATGGTTGGTTATGCCGTTTGGCTTATCAAATGCTCTTAGTACTTTTATGAGAGTGATGAACCAGATTTTTAGACCATTCATTGGGAAGTTTGTAGTAGTTTACTTTGATGATATTTTGATCTATAGTGGGAGTATGGAAGAGCATATTCAGCACTTGCATGAAGTACTGTTGATTCTACGACAAGAGAAATTTTATGCTGCAACAAATAAGTGTGTGTTCATGACGCACAGTGTTTTGTTTCTGGGATATGTTCTGTCGAAGGAAGGCATTCAAGTGGATGAAAGTAAAGTAGAAGCTGTCAGGAGTTGGCCACAGCCCAAGACAATTACTGAAGTGAGAAGCTTTCATAGGTTGGTATCTTTTTATCGAAGATTCATTCCACATTTTAGCAGTGTAATGACACCTATAACCGATTGCATGAAAGGAAAGAAGTTTGCATGGTCAGAGGAAGCAGGGATTGCTTTTGAGAAGATCAAGACACTATTGACGTCAGCACCAATTCTAGTTTTGCCGGATTTTCAGTTGTTATTTGAGTTACATACTGATGCATCAAAGGTTGGAATTGGTGGTGTTTTGAGTCAGAAGAGAAGACCAGTTGCTTATTTCAGTGAGAAGTTATCTGGAGCTAAGTTGAGATATAGCACTTATGATGTGGAATTTTACGCAATTGTTCAAGCTGTGAAGCACTGGAGACATTATCTGTTTCAGAAGGAGTTTGTTCTTTATACAGATCACGAAGCTTTGAAGCATTTGCAAGGACAGGATAAAATTTCAGCTAGGCACGCTTCATGGGTCGCGTATCTACAGCAGTTTACGTTTGTTGTAAAACACAAATCAGGGGTGACGAATCGTGTTACTGATGCTTTGAGCAGGAGGAATCATTTGTTGACAACAATGAAGGTTGAAGTGACAGGATTTAAACTATTGCTAGAATTGTTTGAAGAAGATCCTTACTTTGCGAAATTTGTTGAGAAAGTCAAGGATGGGATTACTGACGAGTTTGTGTTGGTAGACGGATTTTTATTCAAGGGGAATCAATTATGCGTACCGGATTGCAGCTTGAGAATGAAAATTGTGAAAGAGTTGCATGAAGAAGGGCATGTGGGTAGAGATCGTACATTGCAGTTGATTTATCAATCCTATTATTGGCCATCGATGAGACAGGAAGTTGAAAAGTTTGTGCGTAGATGTCATGTTTGTCAAGTTTCGAAAGGGACGGCTACAAATGCGGGATTGTATATGCCTTTACCTATTCCTACAAAACCGTGGGTAGATATAAGCATGCATTTCGTGTTGGGTTTGCCAAGGAATCAACGGGAAAATGACTCTATATATGTTGTGGTGGACCGTTTCTCGAAGATGGTACATTTTGCTGCTTGTAAGAAGACGGCGGATGCAGTTCATGTGGCACAGTTGTTCTTTAAAGCGGTCTATCGTTTACATGGTTTACTAGAGTCTATAGTTTCCGACAGGGATACCAGATTTCTGAGTCATTTTTGGCTAAGTTTGTGGAAGACGGTGGGAATGAAGCTGAATTTCAGTAGTGCTTATCATCCGCAAACTGATGGACAGATGGAGGTTGTGAACAGATCGCTGGGAAATTTATTACGGTGTCTTGTGAAGGATAATCTGAAGAGCTGGGATGTGAAGTTATGTCAAGCAGAGTTTGCTCATAATTATGCAGTGAATCGTAGTACGAATTTCAGTCCATTTCAGATTGTATATTCAAGCTTTCCAAAGTGGCCGTTGGATTTGACGATAGTGCCACAACCGAAGGGGACAGTTAAGCGAGCTGCTGATTTCGTTGATGGGTTAACAGAATGCCATAGAATCGTTCAGGAACGATTGGAGAAGACAAATGAGAAGTATAAACGATCTGCGGATCTGAAGCGAAGGAGTGTTGAATTTAATGAAGGAGATTTAGTATATGTTGTGCTAACGAAGGATCGTTTTCCAGTGGGAGCATACAATAAACTTAAAGCTCGAAAGATTGGTCCTGTATAGATTGTGAAACGGATCAACGAAAACGCTTACAGGTTGAAGCTGCCGGAGGATGTGTATACTTCTGACGTGTTTAATGTTAAACATCTTATACCTTACTATGGAGATGAACAATCCAATGGGGAAGAACTTTTAAATTCGAGCACGAATTTTTCCCAACCTGGGGAGGATGATGCAGCCCAGCCTGATTCAACTCGCTCCAATGCAGTACAAATTGAAGAGATTTTAGGTCGGTTGCGACCTAGTGAAGATTCGTGAGTTAACGAGGGTCGGTTGCGACCTAGGAGAGATTCGCGAGTTAACGAGCAACATTCTTTAGGTCAATTGCGACCTAGTGGAGATTTGCGACCTAACAAAGAGCGCTCGCGAGTTAACGAGATAGGTCGCTCAAGCGAGCTACGACCTGGCTATGGAAACAAGTTAAGTTTAGGTCGCGAACGACCTAACTCTCATATGCCGCTTCTTTAGGTCGTGAACGACCTAATATTATGACGCAAATTTCTCCACCCTAGCTAAGTCATAAGTCGCTCCCTCTCAAGTGCCGCCTTAGGTCGTTCAAGTGATAGGTCGCGTGAAGATTGCCATGAAGCTTTGTTTTTAGGTCGCTGCTATTTTAGGCTGTGAGTCGTTATGTTTATATGTTGAGTAGTTTTGATGTATTTTCTTTTTAAGTCGTGTGTTGCTTGTATATGTTGTTTAGTCGTTGTACTCAGTTCGATTACTATGTGTGATGAAACAAGTGTGTTAGGTCGGTGCCGACCCATGTTTGGTCGTAGGTCGCTTAAACGACCTATGTTAGGTCGTGCACTATTGTTAAGTCATGAGTGTGTGGTGTTGTAATAAGTTGAGTCGCATATTGATAGGTCGCTAGCGACCTAAGTTGGGTCGTATATTGTTCGAGTTGTAACGCCTATAAATAGGCAAGGTGGGTCATTTGTAAAAGGTTGTTGATTTTTGAATGAAACTTGTTTGAGTGTATTGTGCCTCTTTGAAATTGGTAGTTGAGTGTGATCTCCTATCTCCACTTTCGGTTATTCGAGTGCGCTCGAATCAACGATTGTTGAAGCCAATTCATGGTATCAAGTGCATTTGATCAACGTTTGAAGAATTGTAGATCTTCTTTCACGGTATCGTGCGCGATCAACGTGTCGAAGATAGCTAGAATTCTGTATCTTTGTGATCAACGAATTTGGGCATTTCAGTATCTTCAATCCACCGTTTGCTACTTTTACCGTTTCATCTATTTTTCCGTAATTCCGCTGCGTCAAGAGTGCACAGCGGAAGCTGGAAAGTAGCTTTCTACCGAAGGCGATTGTTTGTTTGTTCAATTGAAATGTATGTTGTTTGCATCATTGGATGTTTGATTGTTTTGAAAATTTTCTTTTATATAAAATGAAATTGTAATTATTGGTGCAAACAAATAAATACCAAGATGCACAGTGGAATTAAAATTGGTTAAGAATGACTTTATTTAAATTTTGAAGCAGATAGAAAGAACTTTTATAAAAGTAAATACTAACTTTGGTATTTGAAAATATACTTAATAATCGAAATAAGATATAATAAAGATTTATTGATTAATGGATGCTTGGTTGTTTTAAAAATTGTAAATGATTGTGAAAAAATTAATATTGAGTGGGAATTACTATTGAGAGTTAAAACCGCTCAATAATAACAGTAAGAACTTATGGTGTCTTTAAGTAGTGTAAATGCCGCAAGAAATATTGAAAATTTAAATTTATATGAAACAAAATGTTAATTCATATGTGCGATTACTTAAGTACTAAATTGAATTTAATTTTTGGTGTTTGTTTGAAGTGTTTACGGATGAATGTTATGTAATTATTATCAATAAAATAGTAAAACTATTGTGACGACCCTAAATTTTGTACGATTGAAATTGAAATATTTAATTGATTTTAAAATATTTGGATGATGGTTTAGCTTGAATTTCAAATATAACTATGGATTCGGCAATCAAATTATTGAATTTAATTTATTGAAGTTGGATAAAAATTTGTATGTTCAATTTTAAGCCGATTAAAAATATGTTCAAAGGCTTAGAAAATTCATATTGATGATATTGAAGATAATGGAAGCTTCAGAATTGGATTTGAAAACGATTTGTTCTGTTTTGAATTTATATCGTTTAAACTGATATTTAAAAACAGCCTTTCGAGACACAGTTTTGGATTTCGATGAAATCAGTTCCATTGGATCCGTAATATTATATTATTATCGAATTTCAATTTCCGTAGCATTCGGAGTTGTCGTGTGATCATACTATAAGAAAACGTGCTAAAATTTATATCGAAATCTAATTTAATAACTGATTCAAAAAGCTATCCTCTCCATACGATCGAATTTGGACTCGAAACCTTTTCCATTGCGTACGAAATAGGGGTTTAACATTATAAACGCCTAGCGGCACGCCTCGATGGGAGTTCGAGATTTTGAGTTGCAAGATTTATACGATTTAAATTTGAATATGAATTTAATAATATATATACTCACAAAAAGAGAAAGAAAAAAGATATAATTATAATAAATAAACAATCCAGCACGTATTTTCTTTAGCAACACGTGTTCCACTTTCTCTGATAAAATTCGCAAGCGTTTGTTTTATAAAAAAAATTATAAAAATAAACAAACGATTGAAACCATCTCAACAAATCGAAATAAAATTTAAAAATGTCTTCCACTCGAACCAAAGCTTAGCTCGAATTCAAAAATAAAAAGATAATGGCGGATTCAAAAAATCAAAACAGAAATTAATGGTGGCCGAGCAATTCCTTTCCCCTTCCATTGAATTCGAAACCGATTCGTTCAAGAAATATGAAAGGGATTCAAATCGCGAGCTTATGAGCGAACATCGTGTTGAAGATGAAATGGCTCAGCGATTAAGCAAGGCGATCGTGTGCTCGTTTTGCGCGAGGTCGGCGAAGCGATGAAGCGAGGAGGTTAAGGCAGTCGTGCATGAGGAGGGCTCGGCGGCAGAGTGCGTTAGCAAGCGAGGGGGATCGGCGATGGTTCGTGGGCCGATTTCGAGCATCGTGGATGGCAGCTCGCGAGAAGTGGGGGTGGTGTGACTGGTATGAGTGGTGTCAGGCGATAACAGCGAGGCCAGGGTCGAAATGGTGGAGATGGCGACTTTGATGGGGTTCAGCGCACGTGAATTTGGGTTATTCGATGGTCGTAAATTTCTATAGTAAGGTAATTTGAATATTTAAAGACATTTTAAATTTAACGACACTTAAGTTTAAAGGTAAACTGGAACTTACTGTCTGGTTTTAAAATATAAGTATATATGTGCATGCAGAATTTTTTTACAGTGAGGTTTAAATTAAACGAGATTAAATTATTAATTAACTTATTGAATTTACTTTGGTTACTAAGAGTAATTTATCTAATAGAAAATTGATAAATAGATTAGTTCAAAGATTTAAAAGCGTTAGTTAATCAAATTTACCAAATGAAAATTGATTGTTCGATTATTTCGAATATTAATAAATTGTATAATTGTTTATACAAGTTTTAAAAATTGTGAAATCAAGCTGGAATGGAAATGGATTGCAAAATAAAAGCAAAGATGAGAACTTCTCGCTCAAAATTTGTGGCTTGGTTAATTTTAAATGGATAAATTTAAAAGTTGTTGATTGTATGCTTGGATGATAAATTATTATCAGTTGTTTTGAAATAGACCCTATGCGCCGCATAATAGAGGATAATATTATATTTAAACCCATATACCACGATATTCCACCTCGAAGTGGAATTGGTATTATATATGTATTTGGAGTGATTGATTTCCTGCATTATATAGCGGATGAGATCCTATGCGCCGCATAATAGCGGATGATATAATTTAATCCCATATACCGCGATATTCCACCTTGAAGTGGAATTGGTATTTAATTGTTGTGCTAACATCCGTGGATGCAGGAAAACAGGTTGGAGGGATCCAACTGGATTGCTCAACTATTTGAATTTGTTTCAATGTTGTGTGTGATTATTTATAATCCATGTATGATTATATGTGACGCCCCACCTCAATACCCACGCTAGCCAAGAACACTACGGAATAATGCTGTCAACTAGCACGGAGAATAAGGCTGTTGAGGAGCGACCAGCCATGTAACTTCTTTGTGCGAGCATTTCATTTAAGGAGGAAGTCCGACATAGTCCGACATACCGATACAAACTCAAAGCTATCACACGGTGGCTATAAATAAATCTTCGAAAACGAATATAGAAATAAACAAAACACAATCAGTCATAGACATCCATATCACAAAGGCGGAAAAAGATATGAATATATAACTAACACATAAAAGTGTACAGCAGATTAGTGGTCATGAAAGGACCACATACACAAAAGAATAGCAACACGTGCTATACAAAAGAATACATCTATGAGTCTATATCTCAAGTGTAAACGAAAAAAACCGCTAATCTAAATGGTCAGTCAAAAGTCAGAGTAGTAAATCCCTGGGGGAGAAGTCAAGCAGAAGCACCTGTAACATCTCGGTCTGACCCGAGTATTATTTATAAGAAAATAATAAACGGATCAGTCTAGCTATAAATATCAGATAACATGACATAAAACAATAGATATGGCAAGAACATATAGTAACCATAAAGACATACTATGATAAGCATGCAAATAAAGATCATCAAGAGATCAAACAATATCAAAAGAATCTTCTAAAAGATCCAAATTCACCAAAAAAAAGTGATGACACACAAATTCACCATAACATAAAAGCTGGAAAATCATAACAATGAAAGTCTTGAAAATAGGTGAAGCACAAATTCCAGAAGTCTACACAAGAAATCCAGAAATCACAATATAGGAGCGTGAAAACTAACAAAATGGGAGTATGAAAACTCACCTACACGTGTAACACAAAGCGAGACGCTATCTCATGGTTGCAAGCCATTAATTTTGACACACGAATGGCCCGAAGACCGTGGGGCGCTACCCCACATATGTGATGGCGAAACATCACACAAATGCGATGGCGAAACATCACAAGAGCGTGGTCAAGTCTCCCTCGCAGACAAAGAGAAATCGCATAGTTGCTAGTCTAAATCACAAAATGATCGTCACGATCATCAAGAAGTGTCAATTACACTAAGTTAGTAAATATAAAAGTTTAGCTTCATGTCCCATAACCACTTGCTTAACTTAAACATTTACGAACAAACTGTAAATCTTCACTAGAAAATTATCACAAAAGATTCAATCGAACAAGTTCGAGAATTAACCGACGAAGCAAACGCAAGCGTTTCATACCACTTGTTTTACTAAGCCGTTTAATTAGATTTCTCATCCGAGTGAAGTAAAGGTTTGTATATACTAATAGATTGGAGAACGGTTTAAGGAAAGAGCTTTGTAGTAAAATAGAGTTAAAATCGTTTTGATATTTACTACTAGTATTGAAACCTTCATATTTCTAAAGTTGTTATCCCGCCTTTTTAGCAATGCCGTTGATACCATAAAATCGACCGAGAAGCCAAAGATAGTTTGTCTCGAAGAATGGTCAACTCAGCATCTCAACAAAGCAAGTTCCGTTGAATGTTTTTCATATAAGATCCCCAACGGAGGGGGGTCCCGAGGGTGGTAACCCCCCAAGGTGGGGGTGCGGGGGCAACGCCCCCGCTACGGGGTTCGACCTGCCCAATCAGGTCGCGGGGGTCCATGGGGCAGCGCCCCCGGCGGGGTGCGGGCAGCGCCCCGTCCAAAACGGTACGACTTAGTGAAGACCTAAGGGAGGATAGGATCGAGCGACGTACGAGTATAAGGGGTCGAGCGACCTAGGGGTGTTCGCGACCTAACGACCTAAACAAGGTCGAGCGAGTTAAGATGATATGCGACCTAACGTGTCACGCGACTTAACGAAGGGAAGGCCGAGCGAGTTAGGGTGATGCGCGACCTAACGGAGGCGAGCGACTTAAGGGGTCATGCGACCTAACTGGAATGGCCAAGCGATGTAACAACCCAGGAAAGGTCGAATGACCTAATAGGGTTCGCAACATAAAGTTGTACGCGACCTAACGGGTTAAAGATCATGCGACCTAACGGGTTAAAGGTCATGCGACCTAACGGGCTAAAGGTCATGCGACCTAACGGGCTAAAGGTCATGCGACCTAACGACTCAAGCGACTCAATGATCGAACCACCTAATGAAGCAGGCAAGCCCAAACGAGTTAGGGGTTAACGACCTAACACATGGTCGTGATAAGCAGTAGGGGGAACGACCTAACGACGTTGCGACTTAGAGGCCAGCGACCTAAAGCCAAAGACGACCCAAATTGGTTGCGAGTTAAAATGGTCAAGCGACCTAAGGATTTAAAGGCCATGCGACCTAAAGGAGTGGGCGTAAGGCCAAAGGTGAACGACCTAGTATCTAGCGACCTAACGATGTAGTGGCGAGCGACCTACGACCTACGATCTACGACCTAGTGCCGAGCGACCTATGGCTATAGAATGATTTAAGGCCAGAAACAAGCTATTTGAAGGCCGGGACTTTTCCACGCTAACGACCTAGCATAGGCAGAACGACCTAAGTGCGGAATTTCACAAAAAACACTAAAAATTGGAGTTTTTGGCCAATCCATTCCAAACCAAATGCAAATATACATGCAAACGTGATAAGGATTCATTCCCAACAGTCCAAGATAGTTATAGACAAGAATGTGAGATAAAAATCTCATCTTTTCACCAATTTATGAAGGTAAAGCTTGTAGATGAATGGAGAAGCAATTACAATCTAGAATACAATGCTTTTCCTTGAATTTGGAGTTGAATGATGGAGTTCGAGTTGAATCCTAGGCTTGGAGTTTTTAATTTCCCTTTCCGCTCACCATTAATGTTAAAGTTTGTGTTTGGTAGGAATTTATGAAGAGTGAGGAGAAGGAGAGAAGTGGGTTTGAGTTATAATGGCTAATCTAACCCAAAGTCCAAAGCGGGAAAAGTAAGTAAAATTCCACTAACTCCAAACTGTAGGATCTAGATTAACCCTAGAGGGGGGTGAATAGGGTTATTGCAAATTTTCTCAATTTAAACACAGAAACAAACTGCAGAAATAAATATGCTGAAAAGTAAATCACACACAAAATTTACCCAGCTTCGGCAACCCCTGCCTACTACTGCATTCCCAGATTTCTATTAGAATTAAACAGTATCCCGCTTACAAACACTCTAACAGACTCGCAAACCCTGCTCCCGCTTACAAGCACTCTAATAGACTTGCACTCCCTACTCCCGCCTATAGAGTTTTGCAAACTCGCAAACCCTTGCTTCCGCCTATAGAGTTTTGCAAACTCGCACACCCTGCTCACCGAACTAATTCTAACTAGACAATCTGACACTACCTACGGCCTAGGTGGTGATTTAACAATACTTTGATTCGAAAAGTAAAAACAACAAAATAAAAAACAAATTTAAACTTGAAACCCTATTTGAATATAAACTAAAACACCCTTTTAAAATAAACCCTAAATAAAAACTAATTCCCCTTTATAATAATAAAGGCCGGCCCAATTCTTTTTCTCGTTCCTTTTTCTTTCGGCTTGTGAGACTAATGGCGGCCATTCCTCTTTGTCGAATTAGGGCTTCAGTTCTTTTATTTCTTGCTTCCAAAATTATGGCTTTCTGACTTGTTCGTGGCTCTCTGATGATCGATTCTGATTTGCGTTGCTCTTGCTCGCTGCTTTGCTTATGATTGATTCTCTGGTTTGCGTTGCTCCTCTGTTGATCGAGTTCGTTGTTGCGGTATGTAATTTTCTTTTCGTTGCTGCTTAAATTGCTTGCTTTAACTCGATGCCTATGATGATAATTGGGTTTGATATTTATATGAATTCGAATCACTTGAATTTGCTCGTATTCATTTACACTTTCCTAATTTTTTGATTGCCTGATGCGCACGACTTTCCTGATATTTGCGACTACTTGATGCACGTGGTCTTGATTTTGAAACGTTCGATTTTCTTCTTGAGTCATACGCCAGAAACTTTCCTTTTTTTCCTTTGCTTTGACTTTTTTAAATACGTATCTGACTTCGGCTTTACTGTGTATTACTTCATGACTGCCACGGCTTCGGCCATCGTTGTGTTCGTCCCTGTGAGCTTCGTCTCTGGCCATTCCTCATATGAATTGATTCATATTTGATATGCTGGCTTGTACTTGATATTGTTGACTGATGTTCACTTCACTGTTGACACACTTGAACTTGATTGTTACAGTATTCATATGAATTGTTGTGTTTACACCCCTTTCTGTTGCTCTTGTGTTGCATTTGATCTTTCTGGCCTTGTACCTGTCCTGGCTTTGGTTGTTGCAGTATGTCACTGTTTTTCTTGTTAAAAAAAATTGCTGTGTCACTGCATTTGGTCTGAGTCACTTGTATCCATTCTCGGCTAGGCTTGAGTTTTGTATTGGTTTCACTGGTGCATTCTCACTTTGGTTTCATGATGTACTTGCTTCCTGGATTGATTTTTTCCACTTCATGTTGTCTTGAGTATTTGGTTCCTTACTTTTCATTGTTGCTTGGATATTGAACTTGAGAGGTTTCAGTTTGCATGTGCTCTGCACTGTGTTTGGTTCACCATGTTGCAACTGCTTGTTGTAGCTGAACTTGTTGTTGTACATGTTGCACTGATTTTCATTGTTGCTTTTATCTTGTACAACTTGTATCACTGCTGCTTGTTTTTTTTTTCATTTTTATTGTGTCATTTCTCCAAATTTGTCTGCACTTTTGTCACTGCTTGTAGTTGTTGTACACTTGTGGTCTTTGTTTGCTTGGTGGCATTTCTTTGTGGTCTGCACACATGTGCTTGTGTATTTGCTCATGTACATACTGCATTGTGGTTTCAAAAATGTGAGTTATTGTCTGGTTGCTTTGTGTAGTTGCCACTATATTTGTAGCTTGCATCACTGTATATTATGACTTTTTCAGTCATGTTGAACTGTGTACATTTGCCTTACTGAACTTGATTTTCTGGTTGGTGCATTGCCATATAGTACATATGAACTTGGTCTCTGATCCTTTGGTGTTTCTGTGTTCATGCTTGTGACATTCATGTTGCAGTTGGTCTTTGCATCCATTCATGTTGATTTTTGAAATTTCACTTGAGTTGAATCCAGTTTCAAAGACTCGGGTTTGACCTTGTGCTCATGTCGTGATTTTAAATATATCGCACGTGAGTTCAACCCAGCTTTTCATTTGGGTTTGACCTGTGCTCACCTGTTGCCGTAGCATTATCAAGTGTATATTGATGTGCACGGCCTTGTGGCATGTACAGTGATACACTGTGCATATCACATTGTTCGTGTATGATGAATTCAAATGTGAATGATGACGAACAACCCAAATAACTGAGGCAAATCATATTTTCAAAAATCATATTTTATTTTATATTGTAAAAATATTTCTTTTTCAATTTTACTGCGTTATGAATATTTTTGCAGATTACTCAGATGCTGGATTCTAATTGGAATGAAGTTGAAGATAAACTACGTGTGTGAGTGATATGTAGTGAGGAATTTATGTAAATATGAAATTGTGATGTATTGTAAACAAAATTGTATATGTATAGCGAGAGCTTGAATTTGTACTATTCAAGATTGTAATAAATATTTGTTTGAATAAAATTTCTGTTTGAATTCAAATTCCATTCAAATTCTATGTAATTTATTTTATTCAACAAATATTTATTTAATCTATGAAAATAAAATAGTACATTAACAAATACATTTAAATGAATATATATATATATATGTTTATTATTATCAAACAAAAATCATATACTCGCATATTCCACAATCTCCCCCTTTTGATGATAACAAACATATATTTAAGATTTTGACTGTGTTAAATGTATTTGAACAATGATATACACTAATTGCTCCCCCTATTTAAATGCTTCCTCTCTACATGATGCTCCCCCTACATATATGCATATAAATAGAAATATACAAATGAGCCTAGATGCAAATGGAAAATTATTTGACCTTTGCTTGATTCTATTTGACAAAATCTTAACTTTTCTCTCCCCCTTTTGTTATCAGCAAAAGAATAATAATGTTAGAGAAAAATAGAGATAGAGTGATCAATATTAATCCAACATTAAACTCAAATTGAATATAAATATTAAAATTCAATAAAAATCAAACACAAATCATAACTACCCTTGTTAGGCGTATATTCCACTTTTAGAAAGAATGGTAATGATGTTCTCATATAAAATCATTCAGTTGTATCTACTTGTGGTACATTTATATCAGGAATTTGAATATCTACTAATCATGCATAACCGTTAGGACTTTTAAATGAGATTACTAGTATTCCAATTTAATTTTAAAAAATGAAATCAAGTATCTTCTAACCACGCATGACCGTGAGGACTTTTAAATGGGATTAGAATCAACTTGTCTATTTAATCAATTAATTTTGATATGCGTTCCATACATGCATAACCGTAAGGACTTTTAAATGAGCATGGAAGCACATAATCAAAAATCCAAGTAATTCACCCATGCATAACCGTGAGGACTTTTAAATGAGAGTGAATACTTTGGATATTTATTTATTTTTACAAAAAATGTGACATGAAAAACAAATGATTCCTGATTATAGTACCACATATCGACAAACTATATTTAAGATTTGATAAACAATGGTCGATAGAAATATGATAGATATAGAAATGGTCATGAAATCTTTACCCAACAAAAAACTTTTATAACTCTTGTTTGAATTCCTAAAGAAATTTTCCAAATATACTCTCTTGAGTAATGTATGTTAAATATCAACACTTATCACCTTTTCAACCACTATTTATCTTTTTGATAATTAGTAGGGAGTCGGATTAGTCAAAATTTGTCATTTAAAATCAAATAAAAATGACTAATCTGAAAACATGGTCAAAAATGATTTTCTCGAAGGGATTATATGGAAAAAAAATTCTGCTATTTGAAAATTATTTAAAATGAAAAATATGCAGATATTTTCTATGAAAAATGATGCAGTTACTAAATGTTTCAAAAATCACGTTCAACCAGTAATTTTTCTATCAACTAGATTACCAGTGTAATCTGCATATGAGTTTCTCTTTCAATCCAAAATATAACTAACTAAAATTGATAAACCAGACCATGAAGTGTGCATCAAAAATTTCAAACTCAATTTTAGAAACAATTTAAATGACATTCTTTGAATTTGAATTGAAGCCGTGTAAATAATCAGAAAACCGTGAATATAGAGTTAGCCGTAACCAAAAATATTATCATCCAACAAAACACTATTTTTAATCCAAACTAATATATATGAAGTAAATCAAAGAATAGTGTTTTTGGCATAAATATAATTGGCCAACAAGTCAGAATCAAAAAAAATCATCATCTCTACAACATCTCAATATTGGCTGATTTCATTCAGAATATGGTGCAGATTATCACATTTAATTTATCGATCCAATAAATATACCTTCACCTGTCTTACCTTTACGATAATTTTTCATGGTTTCCCATTGTGATCCTGTCACCTTTATAATAGGCTAAGGAACTTTGCTTTGTCGCCCGTTGTGTTTATGGAACAGCCAAAAATCCAGAAAACACTGTTGTTGTTCCTTAGCCTGCCACCACACCTACACGGGAAAAGATTTATGTGACCTATTTGTTTTTATAGGTCTATGGTTGTTAGTGGAAGAAGATTTAGAAAAATAATTTTGTGGAGACCCAAAACTGTTTATATATGTTCCAGTTGGCACCCAAATTTGTTTAACTTTGAGAGATTTTATATTCGTGCCTTTTGGAACCCAAATTGGTATGGATTTCACATGTTTGGGTCTATACCAACAATTATTGTGATCGTGTCCATATTTTCTACAAATTGTGCACATGGAAATTTCTTGCTTAATATCGCTTTCAACATTTTCAGATTGATTATATCCAAGTCCTTGTCTAGCTGTATTAACAGTTTGCTTCCCTAATAGTAGACGCAACGATTTCTCACTTTTTGAAAATTTATCTATAGTTATTGACAATTGTTGGACTTGTATTTTGAGAGATTCATTTTCGTTCAATAATTGTGTGCACTTTTTGATAGAATTTTCTCTCCTAGTATTTTCGTTCTCTTTCAAAATAAGAATTTCATTTTCATGTGATTTTATATTAATTTTTGATTTTTTAATTTCTTCTTCGAATGTTGGACACTTATCACACTTAGGGATCCTACTTTGATAGGTTTTAACTAATTGGTCAAGTTGTTCATTTAATTCTATCAAAGCGTCTTTTGTGATTCAAGTTTGGCATACTTCTCCTTAAGTCGTTCAAAACTGCCATTCACTTCGTGGAAATAAATAAGTAATTCAGAGTGAGTGAGTTTTGATACCTCACTTAGCTTCATATTGTGCTCTATGTTTTTTAATTTTTGATTTAGAGCTGGATTTCCGTATTTTCGGTTCCTCCTTTTGAATTTCTATATTAGTAATGCCAGCTCGGCTGCTCCATCATCATCATCCTCATCACAACTGCTATTTACCACTCCTGTTAAGCACATTTCCTTAACTAAGTCGGTTGTGGAGGACATCTCATTGCTGTTGACATTTGCTCCATATAGTGCATCAAAAGTATTCCAGATTTTCTGTGCATTCTCACAATGAGAGACGAAATAAAAATTATCACGATTAATATGAGAATATAATATATGCATAGCAAGAGCATTAATCGAGATAATTTCCTTATTTGTTATATCACACCCATTTTCAATAATATCCCAACATTTGATATTAACAGATTTTAAATAAAATTCAATTTTCAATTTTCAGTTCAACAAATCTGTTCCATCGAAAATAGAAGGAATAATATTGGAACGACCCTCAACAAAAGTATTATTCGGTGGATTCATGACTCTAGAGTTAAAGAAAAATACCGTGCTCTGATACCACTTGTAGGATCTAGATTAACCCTAGAGTGGGAGGGGAGGTGAATAGGGTTATAGCAAATTTTCTCGATTTAAACACAGAAACAAACTGCAGAAATAAATATGCTGAAAAGTAAATCACACACAAAATTTACCCAGCTTCGACAACCCCTGCCTACTACTGCATTCCCAGATTTCTATTAGAATTAAACAGTATCCCGCTTACAAACACTCTAACAGACTCGCAAACCCTGCTCCCGCTTACAAGCACTCTAATAGACTTGCACTCCCTACTCCCGCCTATAGAGTTTTGCAAACTCGCAAACCCTTGCTTCCGCCTATAGAGTTTTGCAAACTCGCACACCCTGCTCACCGAACTAATTCTAACTAGACAATCTGACACTACCTACGGCCTAGGTGGTGATTTACCAATACTTTGATTCGAAAAGTAAAAACAACAAAATAAAAAACAAATTTAAACTTGAAACCCTATTTGAATATAAACTAAAACACCCTTTTAAAATAAACCCTAAATAAAAACTAATTCCCCTTTATAATAATAAAGGCCGGCCCAATTCTTTTTCTCGTTCCTTTTTCTTTCGGCTTGTGAGACTAACGGCGGCCGTTCCTCTTTGTCGAATTAGGGCTTCAGTTCTTTTATTTCTTGCTTCCAAAATTATGGCTTTCTGACTTGTTCGTGGCTCTCTGATGATCGATTCTGATTTGCGTTGCTCTTGCTCGCTGCTTCGCTTATGATTGATTCACTGGTTTGCGTTGCTCCTCTGTTGATCGAGTTCGTTGTTGCGGTATGTAATTTTCTTTTCGTTGCTAGTTAAATTGCTTGCTTTAACTCGAGGCCTATGATTATAATTGGGTTTGATATTTATATGAATTCGAATCACTTGAATTTGCTCGTATTCATTTACACTTTCCTAATTTTTTGATTTCCTGATGCGAACGGCTTTCCTGATATTTGCGACTACTTGATGCACGCGGTCTTGATATTGAAACGTCCGATTTTCTTCTTGAGTCATACGGCAGAAACTTTCCTTTTTTTTCTTTGCTTTGACTTTTTCAAAGACGTATATGACTTCGGCTTTACTGTGTATTACTTGGTGACTGCGACGGCTTCGGCCATCGCTGTGTTCGTCCTTGTGCTTCGTCTCTGGCCATTCCTCATATGAATTGATTCATATTTGATATGCTGGCTTGTACTTGATATTGTTGACTGATGTTCACTTCACAGTTGACACACTTGAACTTGATTGTTACGGTATTCATATGAATTGTTGTGTTTACACCCCTTTCTGTTGCTCTTGTGTTGCATTTGATCTTTTTGGCCTTGTACCTGTCCTAGCTTTGGTTGTTGCAGTATGTCACTGTTTTTCTTGTTAAAAAAACTGTTGTGTCACTGCATTTGGTTTGAGTCACTTGTATCCATTCTCGGCCAGGCTTGAGTTTTGCATTGGTTTCACTGGTGCATTCTCACTTTGGTTTCATGATGTACTTGCTGCCTGGATTGATTCTGTCCACTTCATGTTGTCTTGAGTATTTGGTTCCTTACTTTTCATTGTTGCTTGGATATTGAACTTGAGAGGTTTCAGTTTGCATGTGCTCTGCACTGTGTCTTTTTCACCATGTTGCAACTGCTTGTTGTAGCTGAACTTGTTGTTGTACATGTCGCACTGATTTTCATTGTTGATGTTATCTTGTACAACTTGTATCACTGCTTCTTGTTGTTTTTTTTTCATTTTTGCTGTGTCATTTCTCCAAATCTGTCTGCACTTTTGTCACCGCTTATAGTTGTTGTACACTTGTGGTCTTTGTTTTCTTGGTGGCATTTCTTTATGGTCTGCACACATGTGCTCGTGTATTTTCTCATGTACATACTGCATTGTGGTTTCAAACATGTGAGTTGTTGTCTGGTTGCTTTGTGTAGTTGCCACTATATCTGTAGCTTGCATCACTGTGTATTATGACTTTTTCAGTCATGTTGAACTGTGTACATTTGCCTTACTGAACTTGATTTTCTGGTTGGTGCATTGCCGTATAGTACATATGAATTTGATCTCTGATCCTTTGGTGTTTCTGTGTTCATGCTTGTGACATTCATGTTGCACCTGGTCTTTGCATCCATTCATGTTGATTTTTGAAATTTCACTTGAGTTGAATCCAGTTTCAAAGATTCGGGTTTGACCTTGTGCTCATGTCGTGATTTTAAATATATTACACGTGAGTTGAACCCGGCTTTTCATTTGGGTTTGACCTGTGCTCACCTGTTCCTGTAGCATTATCAAGTGTATATTGATGTGCGCGGCCTTGTGGCATGTAAATTGATACACTGTGCATGTCACATTGTTCGTGTATGATGAATTCAAATGTGAATGATGACGAACAACCCAAATAACTGAGGCAAATCATATTTTCAAAAATCATATTTTATTTTATATTGCAAAAATATTTCTTTTTCAATTTTACTGCGTTAGTGAATATTTTTGAAGATTGCTCAGATGTTGGATTCTAACTGGAATGAAGTTGAAGATAAACTACGTGTGTGAGTGATATGTAGTGAGGAATTTATGTAAATATGAAATTGTGACGTATTGTAAACAAAATTGTATATGTATAGTGAGAGCTTGAATTTGTACTATTCAAGATTGTAATAAATATTTGTTTGAATAAAATTTCTGTTTGAATTCAAATTCCATTAAAATTCTATGTAATTTATTTTATTCAAAAAATATTTATTTAATCTATGAAAAATAAAATAGTACATTAACAAATACATTTAAATGAATATATATATGTTTATTATCATCAAACAAAAATCATATACTCGCATATTCCACACAAACCCATCAATGTTTATACTTAAGAAAGTTGTAAACGTCATTTCGAACTCAATGGAAGTGGTCTCGAGTCCTAATTTGACCGTTTGCAAAAAGTAGTTTTTCGGACCAATATCCGATTAACGATAAAATATTTAAATAAAATATTTATGTAAAATCGATAAATATGCGGGTTGTTACAGACTCCCCTCCTTAAAGAAATTGCGTCCTCGCAATATATAAGATGGAAATAAAAAGCAACAACCATAAAAGCATATTAACACAAAAGAAATTTGAAATAGGAAGTTCACCTCAAAGAGCAGGAGTAAGCAAGTCCGGATGTGTTCGCTCGATTAATTCTCTGGATTCCCAAGAGCAATCCTTAGGATTTGAGGACCATTGAACCTTCACAAGCGGAACATCTTTATTTCGAAGTCGTTTGACCTCCGAAGCAATAATTCGAATAGGATGCTGCTCGTAAGTTAAATTCGGCGAAACTTCAATTTCTTCCACAACACCCGGCTCAAAAATAGAATCGGAATCTCGTAGGCATTTCCGTAATTGAGAAATATGAAACACGTCATGCATAGCAGAAAATTGAGCCGGTAATGTAAGGTGATAAGCCATAGAACCAATACGCTCAGTGATAGGAAATGGCTCAATATATCGAGGTGCTAACTTTCCCAATCGACTGAAACGTACAACACCTTTCATAGGTGAAACACAAATAAAAACAGAATCTCCCACAGAAAATTCTAACTTCCTTCTTTGATTATCGGCATAGGATTTTTTTCTACTCTGGGCTTCCTTCATCCTATGTCGAATAAGTTCAATCTTCTCTGTGGAATCACGAATAAAGTCTGGACCTAAAACCAGCTTCTCACCGGCCTCAAGCCAACAAGAAGGAGATCGGCATGGCCTTCCATAGAGTGCCTCGAAAGGTGCCATACCAATACTAGATTGGAAGCTATTATTATAGAAAAATTCAACATGTGAAATATGATCTTCCCAACTTCCACCAAAATCGAGCACACAAGCACGAAGAAGATCTTCAAGAGTTTGATTCACACGCTCGATTTATCCATCGGACTGGGGGTGATAAGCAGTGCTAAAATTAAGCTTCATTCCTAAAGCTTTTTGAAGACTCTTCCAAAATCCACTAGTAAACAATGGATCTCGATCGCTAACAATAGAAGTAGGAACTCCATGCAATTTGACAATTTCTTTGATTAAGAGTTTGGCCAAAAGAGGAACGATTCGATTAGACCGAACGGGAATAAAATGGGCGGATTTAGTAAGTCTATCAACGATCACCCATAAGTTATCATGACCCGAACGAGAACGGGGAAGGCCATCTATAAAATCCATAGAAATTTGGTCCCACTTCCAAATTGGAATTTCTAAAGGTTGCAATAACCCACCAGGCCTTTGATGTTCGGCCTTGACAAGTTGGCAAGTCATGCAACACTTAACAAAGTTAGCAATATCAGATTTCATTCCCTCCCAATAATAAAGTTTCTTCATATCAGCGTACATTTTACTACTACCGGGATGAATGGTGAATTTAGAACGATGGGAATCTTCTAAAATATCTTTACGACGATCACCAATATTTGGTACGATAAGTCTACCAAATTTTCGAATGCCGCCACAAGAATCAATATCAAAGTCTTTCAAACCTTCAATATCAATTTAATCCTTAACATTTTGGCAAGGAAGAGCCAATTCAGGATCTAGCCCTTGAGCTTCAAGAATGCGGTCTAAAAGAGAAGGATGAGCCTCAAGGCTACATAAAACAAGTGATGAGCATAAATCGGATACGCGCTCTCGAATCTCACAAGTGGATAAAATCTCGAGATCGTTCCATTCGGATATCATCATAGAAACAACTGCTTGTTGTTTGCGGCTAAGAGCATCAACGACACGATTACCCTTACCGGGGGTATAAAGAATATCAAGATCATAAGGTGCGAGGAACTCGAGCCAACGCTGTTGACGCAAATTAAGTTCCTTTTGAGAAAATAAATATTTCAAAGACTTTTGATCCGTGTAAAGAATAAATTTCTCTCCCAATAGATAATGACATCAAATTCGAAGGGCGAAAACAATAGCCGTGAGTTCTAAATCATGTGTGGCATATCTAGTCTCGGCCGGCTTCAATTGCCTAGAAGTATAAGCAATAACACGTTCTTTTTGCATAAGAACGGCACCCAAACCAACGTGACTAGCATCAGTATAAACAACAAAATCTTGATTCCCCTCGGGAATAACAAGAATAGGAGCATCGGAAAGGAGTTCTTTCAATTTCTGAAAAGAGGCTTCACATTTGTCCGACCAAATGTATTTAACTCCCTTCTTAGTCAAGCCAGTAAGAGGCACGACAATCTTAGAAAAGTCTTTAATGAAACGACGGTAATAACCCACCAATCCGAGAAAACTACGAATCTCTGTCACACTCTTCGGTCTCTTCCAATCTTGAAATCGTTTCAATCTTTGAAGGATCCACGGAAATTCTGGATTCGGAAATAATATGACCGAGAAACTTCACACGAGATTGCCAAAAGTGGCATTTAGAAAATTTCGCCTTTAATTGTTTACTCCTAAGAGTTTCCAATACAATCCGAAGATGCTTTTCATGCTCCTCCTCGGTTTTAGAATACACAAGGATATCATCAATGAAGATGAGAACAAACCGATCGAGGAAAGCCTTGAAAACTCGATTCATGAGGTCAACGAAGTAAGCCGGAGCATTCGTTAAACCAAATGGCATAACAAGCCATTCATAAGATCCATAACGAGTACGGAACGATGTCAAAGGAATACTATCCTCAGCAATACGAAGCCGATGAAAACCGGTAGCCAAGTCCAACTGCGAAAAGACCCTAGCTCTGCTAAGCTGATCAAACAGATCGTCAATCCGAGGTAAAGGATATTTATTTGTAATAGTCAGATCGTTAAGCTTGCGATAGTCAACGCAAAGCCTAAGCGTACCGTCGGATTTCTTCACGAAAATAGCCGAAGCTCCCCAAGGCGAGGAGCTAGAGCGAATAAATTGCTTCGTCTCTACTTCAGATAATTGTTTGCGCATCTCCTCATTTTCCTTATTAGACATGCGATAAGGAGGACGAGTAATAGGTTGAGCTCCAGGAATAAGGTTAATTTTGAACTCAATTGCTCGCTTAGGTGGTAAACCTACAACGGGCTCGAATATGTCGAAAAATTCACGAACAACATGGATATGAGAAATAATATCATCCTCATCATCATCATCGTCATCACGAGGATTTAAAGAATATAAGGATGCAATCAAACAGGATTCTGAATCTTTAAGATTAACAGAAATCTGATTTACAGATAGTGGATGTCGAAGATGAATAGTCCGCTCAGGACATAGGATATAGGCTCGATAACGGTTAAGCCAATCCATTCCCAAAATTATTCCAAAGCCTAGGTAACGCATAACATGCAAATCGGCTAGGAATGGAAAACCACATAAAATAATCTCCACATTTTTACAAAGCAAACTAAGAGTTGCGGATCCACCAACAGGATTCGCAATTCTCAAGGAAGTCATTAAAGCATCAACATTTAAAGAGAAAGTGACGACAAGTTCCTTTGATATAAAAGAATGGGATGCACCCGTATCAAAGAGAACTCTAATAGGTTGATCATGAAATAAAATAATACCATCAAGAATGGAATGAGAAATACCTAGGCCACGAGATGTGTTGCCAGGGGCTTGAGCCACGTTTAACTTCCCCTCTTTCCTGCCTTGAAGTATGGGGCACATATGTATATAATGTTCCGAGCTCTTGCAATAGTGACAACTTTTAGGCTTCGAACACTTGTTCCCAAAATGGTCCTTAGAACCACAGATATAACATTGTCCGCTACTAGAGGAAGGTGTCTTTGCAGCCGAAGTTGCTTGCTTACCCTTTTTGTTGGGATAAGAACCTTTAAATTTGTTAGGCCTCTTTTTGTTGTTGAAGTTTGGTTTAGCGCCAACCACTTCAACACCACTCTCTCTATCGGCCTCTTCAAGATGAAGAGCGATATCGACGAGTTGATCAAATGTAACTTCTAGTTTTAGGAGTAGTGGCTTCTTAAGGTTCTTATTTAAGCCATAAACGAACCTCTGGTTCTTCTTTAGTGGAGTATTTATATATTCGACCCCATATTTGGAAAGGGATTCGAATGATGCAACGTAGTCCGCCATAGAAGACTGACCTTGAACAAGGTCAATAAATCTCCGAGCCAAAGTTACTTTTTCAGCCTCGGGCACGAATTTCGATTCGAAGCGTTCCCGGAAGTGCTCCCAGGAAAGATCCGCTTCATCAATTTCTGAGATTAACAGCTCGTACCAATCCAATGCCCTTTCTTGGAGCATACTAGAAGCCACCTGGACTCGATGGAGGTCAGTGAGATTCATGCGAGAGAAGATTCTATCGCATGTTCTGAGCCAAGCTTGGACCTCGATGATAGTTTCAGTGCCTTTAAATCGCTTCCCACCTAAGTTGGTGTAATCACTGCACAAACGTGCAAACCTAGATTTAGGGTGAGTAGGTTCCAGATTAGAACCAGCTGCTTGAGCATTCGTGACAAGGTCAAGAAGTTGCTGGGTAGTCATAAAAACTCAATCTTGGGGAGTTGTAGTAGATTGACCGGCACGGGGACGTCCAGGTCTAACCATTTTTCTTCCTTAAGAAAGAAGGAGAAGAAAAAGGTTATTCACTAATAGATATATCAAGCAATCTTGATAAGTGAAACAAGGAATCATAATAAAAATA
The DNA here is from genome assembly GCA_030765085.1 of Allium cepa. Lineage (NCBI taxonomy): Eukaryota > Viridiplantae > Streptophyta > Magnoliopsida > Asparagales > Amaryllidaceae > Allium > Allium cepa. The sequence goes on from CM060940.1 coordinate 185,757,476, forward strand.
GGATGAATCGGTACGAAGACTCGAATTAATCATAAGGTACAACTCCTAAGCTGGACTTAGGACGATGATCCTTGTTAAGTTATTCTACCTTGTTCCGAAGTTTGGCTCTGATACCAAGCTGTGACGCCCCACCTCAATACTCACGCTAGCCAAGAACACTGCGGAGTAATGCTGTCAACTAGCACGGAGAATAAGGCTGTTGAGGAGCGACCAACCATGTAACTTCTTTGTGCGAGCACTGATATGTCAGATAGTATAGCATGCATTTCATTTAAGGACGAAGTCCGACATACCGATACAAACTCAAAGCTATCACACGGTGGCTATAAATAAATCTTCGAAAATGAATATAGAAATAAACATTACACAATCAGTCACAGACATCCATATCACAAAGGCGGAAAAAGATATGAATATATAACTAATACATGAAAGTGTACATCAGAGTAGTGGTCATGAAAGGACCACATACACAAAAGAATACATCTATGAGTCTATATCTCAAGTGTAAACGACAAAAACTGCTAATCTAAATGGTCAGCCAAAAGTCAGAGTAGTAAATCCCTGGGGGAAACGTCAAGCAGAAGCACCTGTAACATCTCGGTCTGACCCGAGTATTATTTATAAGAAAATAATAAACGGATCAGTCTAGCTATAAATATCAGATAACATGATATAAAACAATAGATATGGCAAGAACATATAGTAACCATAAAGACATACTATGATAAGCATGTAAATAAAGATCATCAAGAGATCAAACAATATCAAAAGAATCTTCTAAAAGATCCAAATTCACCTAAAAAAAAGGTGATGACACACAAATTCACCAAAACATAAAAGCTGGAAAATCATAACAATGAAAGTCATGAAAATAGGTGAAGCACAAATTCCAGAAGTCTACACAAGAAATCCAGAAATCACAATATAGGAGCATGAAAACTCACAAAATGGAAGTATGAAAACTCACCTACACGTGTAACACAAAGCGAAACGCTATCTCATGGTTGCAAGCCATTAATTTTGACACACGAATGGCCCGAAGACCGTGGGGCGCTACCCCACATATGTGATGGCGAAACATCACACAAATGCGATAGCGAAACATCACAAGAGTGGGGTCTAGTCTCCCTCGCAAACCAAGAGACATCGCACAGTTGCTAGTCTAAATCACAAAAATGATCATCACGATCATCAAGAAGTGTCAATTACACTAAGTTAGTAAATATAAAAGTTTAGCTTCATGTCCCATAACCACTTGCTTAACTTAAACATTTATGAACAAACTGTAAATCTTCACTAGAAAATTGTCACAAAAGATTCAATCGAACAAGTTCGAGAATTAACCAACGAAGCAAACGCAAGCATTTCATACCACTTGTTTTACTAAGCCGTTTAGTTCGATTTCTCATCCGAGTGAAGTAAAGGTTTGTATATACTACTAGATTGGAAAACGGTTTAAGGAAAGAGCTTTGTAGTAAAATAGAGTTAAAATCATTTTGATGAAAGAGTTTTGATATTTACTACTAGTATTGAAACCTTCATATTTCTAAAGTTGTTATCCCGCCTTTTTAGCAAGGCCGTGATACCATAAAATCGACCGAGAAGCCAAAGATAGTTTGTCTCGAAGAATGGTCAATTAACATCTCAACAAAGCAAGTTTTGTTGAATGTTTTTCAGATAAGATCCCCCACGGACGGGAGTCCAGGGGGGTGTCAACCCCCCAAGGTGGGGGTGTGGGGGCAACGCCCCCGCTACGGGGTTCGACCTGCCCAGTCAGGTCGCGGGGGTCCAGGGGGCAGCGCCCCCGGCGGGATGCGGGGCAGCACCCCATCCAAAACGGTACGACTTAGTGAAGACCAAAGGGAGGATAAGATCGAGCGACCTACGAGTATAAGGGGTCGAGCGACCTAGGGGTGTTCGCGACATAACGACCTAAACAAGGTCGAGCGAGTTAAGGTGATGCGCGACCTAACGTGTCATGCGACTTAACGGAGGCAAGGCCGAGCGAGTTAGGGTGATGCGCGACCTAACGGAGGCGAGCGACTTAAGGGGTCATGCGACCTAACTGGAATGGCCAAGCGACCTAACAACCCAGGCAAGGTCGAGCGACCTAACAGGGTTCGCGACATAAAGTTGTACGCGACCTAACGGGTTAAAGATCATGCGACCTAACGGGTTAAAGGTCATGCGTCCTAACGGGGTAAAGGTCATGCGACCTAACAACTCAAGCGACTCAATGGTCGAACGACCTAATGAAGCAGGCAAGGCCGAACGAGTTAGGGGTTAAAGACCTAACACATGGTCGTGATAAGCAGTAGGGGGAACGACCTAACTACGTTGCGACCTAGAGGCCAGCGACCTAAAGCCAAAGACGACCCAAATTGGTTGCGAGTTAAAATGGTCAAGCGACCTAAGGATTTAAAGGCCATGCGACCTAAAGGAGTGGGCGTAAGGCCAAAGGTGAACGACCTAGTATCTCGCGACCTAACGATGTAGTGGCGAGCGACCTACGATCTACGACCTACGACCTACGACCTAGCGCCGAGCGACCTAAGGCTGTAGAACGATTTAAGGCCAGAAACGAGCTATTTGAAGGCCGAGACTTTTCCACGCTAACGACCTAGCATAGGCAGAACGACCTAAGTGCGGAATTTCACAAAAAACACTAAAAATTGGAGTTTTTCGCCAATCCAATCCAAACCAAATGCAAATATACATGCAAACGTGATAGGGATTCATTCCCAACAGTTCAAGATAGTTATAGACAAGAATGTGAGATAAAAATCTTACCTTTTCACCAATTTATGAAGGTAAAGCTTAAAGATGAATGGATAAGCAACTACAAGCTTGAACCCAATGCTTTTCCTTGAATTTGGAGTTGAATGATGGAGTTGGAGTTGAAACCAAGGCTTGGAGTTTCTAATTTCCCTTTCCACTCACCATTAATGTTAAAGTTTGTGTTTGGTAGGAATTTATGAAGAGTGAGGAGAAGGAAAGAAGTGGGTTTGAGTTATAATGGCTAGTCTAACCCAAAGTCCAAAGCGGGAAAAGTAAGTGAAATTCCACTAACTCCAAACCCATCAATGTTTATACTTAAAAAAGTTGTAAACGGCATTTCGAACTCAATGGAAGTGGTCTCGAGTCCTAATTTGACCGTTTGCAAAAAGTAGCTTTTCGGACCAATATTCGATTAACGACAAAATATTTAAATAAAATATTTAAATATAAAATCGATAAATATGCGGGTTGTTACATTATATTTTTGATTGTAATTGAAGGTTATTATTTAGCTGAATGTATTTTTGGTATCGTAGGATACCAAAAATATGAAATTGAATTTTTTGGAATTTAAAGTAGAAGCTTTAGGCAAATTCATTTAAAGAATTGGGTGAATTTAAAAGAGGAAATTTAAATAGATAAAGTTTTGTTTCTGATAACTTATAGAATAAATTCCAAAATATGGGAAAAGATTTTAATAAATGGGTTTTGAATAATATTGTTTAATAGTTGAAGAATTTATTTAAAATTCTGATTTTAAGTGAATTGGAAGAGATAAAGGAATTTATTTTAAAAGAAATTTATTTTAATGGAAATAAATTTAGAAATCAAATTTGGAAATTTATTTTGGTGATTGAAAATAAATCTTTGAAAAATAAAATTTGGAAATTGATTTTGGTGATTGAAAATAAATCTTTGGGAAATCCATTTGGAAATTGATTTGGGTGTTTGAAATAAATTTGGGAAATCAATATGGAATTTGATTTGGTGTTTTGAAAACGAATTTGGGAAATCGATTTGAAATTGATTTGGTGTTTGAAAATAAATTTGGAAATCATGTGAAATTTGATTTGGTGTTGAAAGTGAATATTTGAAAATTGATTTGAAAATCATATATCAGTGGATATTTGTAAAATTAAATTCACAATGGGAATTTATAAAGGAAAGGGAATTGGTTTATTTTTAAAGTGAGGAATTTACAAATTTGGAATGTAAGTTGAAATAAATCAAGAAGGATTTATTAATTGGTTTAAATGGACCAGTCTGAAATGAAAGTGTATTTTCTTTGGAAAGCCAAGTATATTTTCAAAGTAGCTTTTAAGGTATAGATTAAAAGTTCTAGAGATGGTTTTAAAAAGAATATTTTGGAGAAATCATTTTCTTAAGTTATTTTGAAATTTTTTAGAGTAAAGATTTATTTAATTAATTATAGAAGTGATTATTCAAAGATTTAATTGATAATTGTTTTAGGAAAAGGTTATTTGAATAATTGTACTCTATCTACTAATTTTATTTTTAAAACTAGTTTGGACTTAAAGTTATATGTGATATTAGTATAATGTTTTCATAACTAATATTTAAGTAAGTGTTTAAAAATAGTTTTATTTTAAATGTTTTCCCAGTGTATTTGGATAAGCGATTTAAATTATTTTAAAGTATTCGGACTTGGCAGATTTTCAGTGGAAATAAATAATATCGGGAACTTTCGCGAGTGAAAAGTGATTCGAAATTTGTTTTCAAAGTGATGAAGTGTTAAAATTATATCTTATGAAGATATTTTGAAAATGTGATTTGAAATTTGTTTTCAAATGGTTGAAGTGTGAAAATATATCTTTCAAAGATATTTTGAAAATAAATAAATAACCGAGGAGAAAATTATTTGAAATCAAGTAATTGTTGTGAATGTTGATTGGTAGTTAAATAACCGACTATCAATATTGGCCTTTAAACGACGTTTGAATTTCGATGCGACGGGGGGTTGGATTCCAAATGGATATTTGAAAACCACATCGAACCTTTGTGATTGTGATGGATCTTTTATTTAAAAGATCAAAGTGGAAATTGTTGTGATTTGTTGAAATCTGAATGTAACACTTATTTTTAGAAAAGCGCTCGTTATTCGGATTAGTCGGGAGAGGACTTTATGCCATAAAACTCACTCCGAATAATGATACAACAAAATGAGATTGCATTTGGAGATGGTGTTGAAGACCAGGTATTTTCGAAAGCGAAAGGATTACCTGCCGAATGTCTCTTCACTGAGTTGCTCCGGCATAGAGATTTGATCACCCTTTGTGATGGGGATTTCGGACGTGATTAGTGAATATCCGGATTTGCTAGGGTTTCTTTGAAGTGCCTTCGGTTCTGTTCGAACCGCGAACAGACTTGTATGGATGTATGTATGATGTTACACTTTGAGATGTAAAGCTGGTTTCTATCAAATACATTTTTGTTGGTGGCGGAGAATTTATTCTCTTAGCTTAACACCCTTCTCCGAGACGTACGAGCTCAGAGGTTATGTAGTTGATGGTTACTAGTGATACATTCCCAGTTTGGTAATGTGGCATACGACGTGCTGCTAATCATTTGTTGATCAAAGCATGGCTTTTGTGAAAAGCGTAGCTTTGTGGACGAGACTTCGTCGAGCCTCACAACCCGGAAATGGTTGAAACAGGAATGTTGCGGCAAGGTTTTTAGGGGTCGCGCCCCTAGGGTATGCCCATTTCCTTCTGGATAAGAGGTGATATCATGGTATGGAGCCCAGATATTTTACCTATGTTGATGCTAGAAATTTATTATACATTGTGGTTGTTGCTTTGTGGTTGAGGATCCCCGAATAAAGGTCGGTAACGACCGGGGATGGCATACTTGTGTGGTAGTTACCTATGTTATAGCTTGGTTAAAGCATGAGGTAGCGTCGGCCTTGTTAGCAGAGATCCGATTAGGTTCTCGGGGCGTCCTTCCAAAGGCGTACCCATTTCAATGTAGGAAGTTCCTTTGCCTGACCATTTGTTGGAAATCTAAAGAAACAATACGCTCCCTGTACGGTTTTAGTTGTATAACCTGTCATGGAATGTGACGGTAACCTGCTATTGAACATGGTAGTTGTAGTAGGCATACGAAGAAATGTTGTATGCTGGCTAAGATTAATATTACATTTTTGAAATGTTTTTTGCACTATGCACTAATAATAATATCAAACAGTTTTTTGCGTATCAAGCATTTTCAAATGTCATAAGGAGAAATCTCCCCCAAATGTACGCATGCATTGTGTGTGTGGCGAAAGGCCTCATGGCAGTTTCATTTTCCAAAAGCATGGCAGATTTCTTTTTATTTTCTTTGTGAAAATAACTGTTTTTTTAGATCTCACACCAGTCCTATGACTGACCTAAAGTTTATTGTTCCCTTCCTAAATTCTGGGAGCCCATAATTTTTCACACGGGCAGCCTAGAGTTACGTTATCAAGTCTTTCTGGAATTCAGGAGTTGCTATGGAGCTCCAGAGACAAGCTGGATGGCGGAGCGTACTTTCGTATACTATTATCTTTTCCACTGTGTATCCAATTGTAAGGACAAGTTCATATAATTGTCCAGTTGTGTGCTATGTAAGTTGTACTCCGATGATGTTGTGATGTAAAACACATAAAGTTCTTTGTTTTAAAGATTATTCATTTATCAATTATATGTTGTTCCGCTGCGAAATGTGAGATTCTGTTATTGTTTCTATTCCTTCTTCTATATTCTTCTTCTTTAATCCTAATGGTTTGGTTTTCCGACGTTCTATTGAATGGCAGTTGATACAGTGGACGTATTAATGTCGACTTTCGAAAGTCGAAAAATCGGGTCGTTACAACTATGATAACATTAAGATTGATTGAAAGAATTTTAATAAAAGCAAGCATCTATTTAAATTAAAAATCTTTTTGATATTGGATATACATATATATGGAATGTGGTTATATTTATATAAAAAGAAAATACTTGGAAAAGCCTAAAATAAATATGTACATCATATAGAAAATTAATTTGTGTTAAATTTCCCATTGAGTGCTTTAAGAATTCTGGTCGATGCACCTGATCAACGTTATCGATACGAATTTCCTAAGCACTAGGGCGAGATATTTGGAAACAATGTTTTTGGTAATGAAATATTTTAGAAATATTATTTAGCATTATATATAATACTTTTGAAAAGAAAATTGAATTTTGAAATGATTATATATTATACATGATAAAGCAGACAGTTTCGAAAGGTTGTTTTGATGGTTTTCAATATACATGTCATTCAATAATCAAACATCAATCCAAACTTACATTGACAATTCAAATCTCAACATATAGCCCTATTTTAACCATTTGATTCAATTTCGGCTATCTATTCAAATTCCATATTTTAAACGCATAATTCAATCAATTCAAACTCTAATTTAATTATAAACTATAGCATACAAACAAGGATATAATTGATTTAGATATAGGGTGTGAGTTATACAAAATAACTCACCATATAATAAATCAATCATATGCATACAAGCATCTCCTATCCAATTCAACCATTAACAAACCAAAGAACGTAACATAATCAACAAATAATATGCAAAAAGAATCCTAGCATTTAGAAATAGAATTTGTAAGTCAAAAATAACTCACCGAACCAAAGAGCGAAACTAATCGCTCGACCATATCTTCCATTTAAATTTCAGCAACCTTTTTTAGAAGCCTGCAGATAGCCACCATCAATCATGCCTTTACTATTTCCAACCATCCCTGCCTTTGGCCACCTTCGTACGCACCCCCATCACCTCGCGCATAAATGATTTCCTCAACCACGAAGTCGCCCTTGCCTGCAGCAATGCTGGCTGTTACCATGCCTTGCCACATCATCGCTGTAGATCCTAGCATGACCCCTTAGAAGACATCGCCAACTAAAATGCATGCTTTCCAGGCTTCGTCTTCGATCGTTTTTTAGTTCTCGAATCTATTGCGTGAAGGAGGTAGGAAAAAACGCCCTGGAACGGGTTGATTCGAGAAAAGTACGCTTGGGGTTTTGAGAATCCTGGGATGGAATTAGATAAGAGAGAAGGAAATTATTTTTATTTGGGCTTGGGAGTGTTTTTGGGCTTGGGTTTTAGAAAGAGAAAGCAGGTTTATAGATTTAGATTTAGTAAGGAGATGGGCTGATGAGCTAAACTATAACTTATGGCCCAAAAAGTAATTAAGTACAAATTATTATACTTAGCCTAATGAATAGATTAAATTAACCTAACTTATTAAATCAACTAAGTTAAGTTAGATCAAATTTTCACAAACCAATTTAGTTATAAATTTATAAATCCCAATAATTGATTTAAATGATATTTCGACCAAATCAAAATAAATAACCTAATTCATTTATTCAAATTGGATTGAATTTCGTAATCAAATTAAAAAAAATCATATTCAAATTTCATCACACTAATTAATTGAAATTAATTAGGTCGTTAACAATAGGGTTGTTACATCGACCTTAACTAGAGAAGTGTTCGCCTAGACAAGAGGAACAAATTGACCAGTGGGATTAGCATGAGATCGATGGTGGCGGTGATTATGGCTGTTCAAAGGTGCAGCATCTGGGTTCTATTTTCTAGTGAAAGGTGGAGAGTTATGGGGTCGGATCGGTGGCAGGAGGCACAATTGGGCTAGGAAAGTCGACGACGAGCATGCGGTGGTCGGCGATGGCGCCTGATAACGTTAGCGTGGAGAAATAGTAACGCATCCTAGGTTACGAACGATGGTAGGGAAAGATGACTAACATTTAACATTCAAATTATTTAAGTTAATTAAAAATTTCATAATCTCAAAAGTTCTAATAGTTGTATCTTATTCATACGAGGTCGGAATTGAATGCGACAAGTCATGTTGCATTCGTTACAACGAATAGAACGGTATAGAGTTAGATTGGACGGATTTGGAGCTAGTGAGAATTTGGGTTAAAATTGAACAACCGTTCGATTTTAATTCAAAACGGAATGCTTTGGCGGTAATTGGAATTTCGGTGTAACTCACATCCCCGGCCCACTTATATTTATATATAAGTGTGGATAATTTTGTTTGTTTGTTGACTGTTTGAACGATTTACTATTTTATTAGTTGGCTTCGGTATATTCCAGCCCTTGGAGTAGATGAGACCCTATTACGTTCTCGTCCATGAGTGGATGACCTATTATATACGATTCTGCCTCGAAGCAGTTAATTAATATTTTATGACTATATACTATGTGATGTAGGGGGAGAATTTAAAGAGATTCAACAGGATTCCATGCACCGTTGATTTTACTTTTCACATATTTTGATATATGATGTGTTAGATGCCATATTTGATGACATTGGTGCGATTTTTCTTATTTAGTGCTTTAGTAGCACTAGGCTTTATTTTTTGTATTTTAAAATTCTATAAAAATATGATTTTGATTTAAAATGTATTTCAAAGTGATTTGAAAGTATATATGTTTTAATAATTTTTAAATTATAAAAAGAAAGGAATTTATTTTAAATAAAAGTATGATTTTTGGTATTCTAAATTAACTTTTTTTATGAAATATGTTAAATAGTGATTTTTGAATAGTTTATAGAAAGGATATATAAAAGTGGTATTTCATAAATAAATATTAAACGGTGTTTTGTAAATATATATAAAATGGATTTGTAATCAATATTTGGTAAATGGATTTATAAATGGATGAGATTTATAAAAAAATGTATTTATAAATGGATTTTTATAAATAAAGAGAATTTATAAAAATAGAAGTTTTACAAAATAAAATAGAGAGTTAAAAACATAAGTTTTATAAGTATGGAAATGAATTTATGTTGAAATTTTAAATATGGAGTTTAATTGCTTTTAAAACGATAATCTTTGAAAGTAATGTTTTGAGAATAATAATTTCAAATGGAAGTTAATGGTTTTAAAAGTGATTTAAAATGTGTAAAGTGACAAAAACATAGATTTCAACATTTATTATTATAAAAGATGTTTGCGGGAAAGTGCGCATGGCATGGACCATAACACTGTTGTTATAATAAATGATTATCGAAAGGGAACGTTTTATAAAGTGTACATGATATGTACACACAAACACACAATTAATCGAATCCCTATACTAGTGTTTTTAGGTTGTCATAATGATGTTTTATGCAACATTCATTTTAACCTAAATAAATTGTGTTTTAACCTCCTATTGAAAATACACGAAATGGTTCTTATGATCGTACTAAAGGCTTGGTGGTAAAAGAAGCATTGCTTTTTATACTTAACACCCTTCCGGAGGCGTATGAGTTCGGGAATTGTACAGTTACGGAAATCTATTTAGTATGTCTCCAAAATGGCAGTGTTATTAAATATACATATATCGTCAATGTAAGTATATAGAAATGTTTGCCAAATATCGAATAGTTGAAATAGTTTTGAGAATATATCCTTTTAAAGATATTTTGAAGTAAATATTTAGAAAGTGATTTAATTAAAGAGATTAATTAAATGAGCTTAGTGACTGCTTATATGCTAGATTTTATTTGTTGCTTTGATAGTTAAACAACCAAATATTAAATTTGGCCATTTTTGGTTTCTTGACTTGATGTAGAAACTGATTAGTTGTGCAGTTAGCATGAAGCCAAATATTTAGGCTTGATTATCATTTGGTGTTAAGAACATTGATTCGAGTAGTGCGGAGTGACTATGGTACTCCAATCTACTAGGTTTCATTCTTGGCCGAAGGATAGCAAGTTGAAGTTGAAACATGATAAGTCTACGAGACTTGGATTCTGTATGAGGTTGACGGCCTCTTATCGTTGTTTATCCGGAGAAACCACGATCATATTTATCCGAAAACTATTTCAGACCAATATGTGCATTCTAAAGTACAGGCATATGATGATGACTTTTGAAGACGGGGATCTTCATGACACATGGCTACTTGCCACTAGACCCGCGATGCATATTGTACATATAGTGGCAGTAGTGCTTCGCTATGAAAATCTTTGATATGCAAGGACTTCTCGCTTCTTATCTATGGATGATACCCGACATGATGTAATGGGAGAGTACCTTCAGTTTGTCCTATTTCTGGACAATTTGTATGGACGAATGTCTGACGTTGCTTTTCTAGATCACATTGATTGATCTCTATAAACGTATCATCTTTTTGGTGGTGAAGAAGGTAGCACCTTTGAGCTGAATACCCTTTCTTGAGACATACGAGCTTAGGAGTTATACGTGTGTTGAGACATACAAGCTTAGGAGTTATACGTGTGTAGAAATCAATTGCATCAGGCATTTAAACTACAACGTTTGCTATGTGAAAGGTTATCATTACCTTAGGTCCCATTAATCGAGAATGGCTAAAATAGGGTTTCTTCAACGCTATGTGGGTCACTCCCATAAGGGTATGATCATCACCTTTCTAGATTTCCCTCTTTATTTTGCGTATGTTGCGTATGCTTGTTGCCATGGATAGAACGGGAATGACTAGGGGGATGCCATATTTGGTCCCATCCGCCACCAAATGGGCTGTAGGCAGGCCGGTTCTGATTCGTAGAGGTTTCAAAGATATCGATCGTCGGTACATTCCTCTAGGGATGTACTGTTCGGAAGGTAGTCCATTACCTTGCCATTGTATGGAAATCCATTCTCTTATACATGCCTTCCATTCTGTTTGTAGAACCTATTATGTTGAAATTTATTATTGCAACAATTTCGGCTATGATTAATATTATTTGTATGCTAGACACAAGTATAGTATAATAGAATTTAGTATGAAATGTTTTGGTTATCGTAAGGTAAAAATCTGTCCATGTTTATGCAACATTCCTGATTTTAAGGCCAAATTAATTTAATAATTAATTTGATCTTTGGAATTAAACTTTGAAATATTTGATAATTAATATAAAATTTTGAATTAAATTGTGAGATTAATTGGTAAAATTTATTTGAGTTTCTCCAAAAACAATTAAAATGTGGGTTTTATAAATAAATTGTGAAAATAGGAATTAATAAAAGCTTTAAAATTTATGTATACGTATATAAATGGATTTTTAAATTGAATCTGGAATTTGAAATTCAAGAACAAATATTTTGAGAAATAAATTGGATTTAAGAATTTTATAAACTAGTAGAGATTTGTTTTCTATTATATATACATGTATGTAAATATATACATTGTGATTGGGAAGATAGGATTTAAGAATTATTTTCTTAAGGATTTATAAATAGTTATAAAAGGAAATATAAATATAAAATATATAAAGATATTTGAATTTAATTTTATGAAATGGATTTTAAAATTTGTTTGAAGTTAAACCTTTATTCTAAAGACTTATATACATATATAATTTATATATGTGTTTATTATTAAAATACAACTAAACTTTGAAATCAATTTCTTTAGAAGTTATGATTTGTACAACGACTTGGATTTAAAATTTAAAACAAGAATGAATATAAAATATTTACCTTTTGAAATTTAATAAATGTATTGTAAATAACATTGATTTAATAAATAAATTTTAAAAGCTTTATAAATTAAGAATTATATGTGTATGTATGTTTATAAACAAGAATGAAAGTTTTAAAACTTACATATATGTGTACATATCTTTTGTAAAACAAATATAGTTTGTAAATAAACTCAACACAATTATGTAAACATAATTGTTTAAGTAAACAAGGGCTAAAACATATAGTTTGTATATAAATTAAGTAATTCACGATAAATTAAGGACTTAAGCACAATTTAATCAAAAGTGACATTTGTTAATTAAAATATCCTACATATTACAAGTGTAATAATTTTGGCATGCAAATGAACAAATGTAAAACATGTAGATCATGAAGATAACAAGTGTTGTTTAGTAGTACAAGTGGCAAGGTTGTTTTCTTTTTGAGTAATAATGTAAACAAATAAAGTATAAGAGAAAATAACCAAGCCATTCTCAATTTTCTTAAAAACTGAAATTAAACTACAGATAAAAAAAAGAAAAATAAAAAGAAAAACCAGAAAACAAAAGCAAACAATCTTTTAAAATCTTGAACCTGAAAATCTGGTCTGGATTCAAGTTTTTCATGCTCGAATTTGATGATCAAGCTTCAATTTGATTCGGACCTTAGAGCAAGAGCATTTCCAGTTTTAAAAGATAAAAAAATTAATTCAAAACAGGAAAACAATGGAAAGAAGCAAGAGGGAAGTCAATTTCCAGGTTCAAACTCAAAACAAAAATCATAATTCAACTCAAACAATTTGCAACTTGGAGCAGTTCAAAACAAAGTGTCAGATCAGATACGAACAACTCAAAATAAATTCAAGCTTCAACCATTATCTCATCATCTCAACTACTTGAAATCAAATCATCTCCAGATTCAAACTGCAAAAAACAATCAAGCTTCAGATTAAAATCCAGTTCATCTCAAATTTTCAGATCAAAGACTTAAAACTGCTCCTCTGTTCAACCATTCCAAGTGAGCAAAATTTTCAACCTCAAATCTGTTTGCATTTGAAGATAAGATTGTGATAATGTTTTGGTATGGATTTGAATGTGCCTGCATGTTTTATGTATACATAGATTGAGTGTGTGCATGTCTGTGAATTAGGCAGATTGCCTCTGCCTTGTTTACAATCTTGTCTACAGGTTTTTAAAATCCGTTTTAAAAAATAATAAATTAAATTCTCCTCCTATAATCAAAAATAGGCTAGAATCTCTGAAGATGAAATGAGAATAAGGATGTACCCTTTTTTTAAAAATAATTTCGGGTGGATTATTTAGGAATTTGGGAATTACAGTAAGATCTCTTCAAACTTGAAAATTTGATAATTTTATTTTTGGGTTTTGAATATATAAATGGATTTGTGTTTACAAGTTATGATTTTTAAGAACAAAATTAGGATTTTTAGAATAATATCGAATGAGAATCTCGGGGTTGATAGAGAAGATTGTTTTGGCCAAATTCTGAAAATCGAGACATATTTGGGTCTCGAGGTTCTTGTCGGAGGAAGATTGGATGGTGATGAATACAGGAAAATTAGTGCTTGAATTTCTTGATCGCCTTGGTTGCCAGGCGATGACGATTTAGGGTTTAAGTTCATATTTTTATTAGTGTCGGAATTCGCATTGTAGGTGTCTCGTCGTTGCTCCGGAATGCATCACATCGGGGGGAGCAGCATGTTGTGGTGAGACGCATCTCTGGTATGGATGCGTGACCTTCGGTGGTCCGTGGTGAAGGCAAGGGGAGGTTTTTCGATGATGGGTTGGTTCTTATTTAGTGCTTGTATGCTCGATTTTGATTCGTGGACGATTTTGAAGTTTTGGATGTTTGGGAAGCTCAGAGGGGCCAACATAGACTTGGTAGTGGGTGGCGACTCGATCGAAGATGGCCGGGGTAGTGGCGCATGTGCACGAGTGGTGATGTGTACCTGTGTTGCTTGAATGGTTGAGGAGGACGGGAAATTCTCGAGTCGAACTTGAAGGGATTCGCGAAAATACTCGGAAAAATGAATGTTGGGGAAAGCCCGAAGAAGGGCTCGGGCAAATCAGCTTATGGCTCGGATTATTTGATTTGATACAGAAAACAGTTTTAAAATTTTAAGAAAATCTAGTTTATCAAAAGAAAATAAATTTGGTCAGACCAAATTTCTTTTAAATATTATATGATTATTTTAAATTAATTAAGAAGATTTCTAAATAAATTGTTTTAAATTTACCAAGTTTTAAAATGATTTAAAATAAATATAACCTTTATTTTGAAAAGCTTATTTTAACTTAATAATAATTAAAGGTTAGTTAATTAATATAAAGGATGTTTTAAAATTATTAATTAACTTTTAAAGGTCTAGTTAAAATTATTTGTCAAAGGAAATTAGTTACTTGAAGTTAATTAATTAATAAGATAAAAATAATTAATAATTCAAGTTTAATTAATCAAGTAATGAATGAATAATTATTTAAAATAATTACTTAGTGAAAGTAATTAAGAATGGATAATTAATGGTTTAAAGATTGATTAATCAAGTATTTAAAGGTTAATTAATTTAAAGAATAAATAATTAATGTGATTAATTAATTAAGGCAATTAATTTAAGAAGTAATTAATTAATTAAATGTTAAGTTAATTAATAAAAATAATTAATTAATGGTAAAAGTTAATTAAGTAATTAGGGATAATTAACTATTTTAAATTAATTAGGATTCATTAATTAAACGATAATTAATTAAGGGTTAATTAATTGATTAATTAATTAAGGATAATAAATTAAGGGTAATTGATTAATTAAGATTAATTCTTTAACAATTAAGGGTTGATTTATTTATCAATTAAGGGTAATTAATGAATAATTAAAGGATGATTAATTAAATTGAAATTAACTAATGTTAATCAACCAGAATTAGTGATTAACCTAGTTTCAAGTAATCAGATAATCAATAATCTACCTTGTGGATGACTATATTCTATTGAATGTTGGGAATTGTTTGATATCTCTACTGTGTGATGCTTTATGATTTGAATTGTTTACTTCAAGTTGTGATGTATGTAATTTATTTATATATAACGGATTTATCTTATCTTTCTGTGATTCTATGTATATAGATAAGCATTATAGGATTATACAGCTTATCGATATTGATGTAATTGTATCTGTGATGATTGATGATGTTGCACTATTGTGTAAAACCCTTGGACTACACCTTACACACACAAATATGGATTGCACGAGGAAATTGGTTAAGTCATAGATTTTTGAAATGATATTAAAGTTGAATTTTTGATTCCAAAATAGTTTTGGAATTGGAATTGAAAGCTTTTGAAAATGAGTTTTAAAAATAAAAGTTATTTTGAATAACTTAATAAAGTTTTGAAATTTAAATAATTTGATTTAAGTTTGAATTCAATAATTGAAATTGAATTCAAAATTTGGGAATTATGGTTTAAAAAGATTATATAAGTTATAAAGGTGTTTATATGGGTTTTTAACCATTTAAAAATATATATTGTTTTTGAATTTAAATTTAAACCCAAGTTTTACACTTGAATGGCTTTAACTTATGTAAATGTAATCAGCTTTAACTTATGTGAAAGATTATTAAAACTTGTTTTGACATCTAAGAGAGTTTTAAATGGTCTATCATTCATACAAAAGATTTCAATTGGAAATGGTTTGAAATTTATGGATTAAATCTTTAATTTAATGATTGGATAAGTTAATCCAATTTGAAATTAAATTGTTTTGAAAATTCGTGAATGAACCTTTGTGGAAAATTGGTGAACTTTGTGAAATGAACCTTTTTGTTTAAAAGATTTGGAATGATAATTTGTTTTAAACCATTTAAAGAAAGGTTTTGGATAATAAGTTGTGACTTAACTGAAATCCTATACCCATATGTTTTGAAATATTGCGCTCATTATTCGGTTTAGCCGGGAGGGGACCTTCTGTCATGTAATCCATTGCAAATAATGATACGTCGGTAGGGATAACATTTGAAGACCGGTGGTGAAGACCGGGTATTTTTGAGAACGAAAGGATAACCCGTCGATTGTCTCTGCATTGAGTCACGCCGGTATAGAGGTTCCCTAAGTGATGGGAAGTCTGATCGGGATTGTGAATACCCGGATTTGCATGGGCTTCTTCAGAAGTACCTTCGGTTCTGTTCGAACCCGTAACAGACTTGTATGGATGTTTCTCTGACATTACATTTTGAGATGTAAAGCTGGTTTCTATCAAATACATTTCTGTTTGCTGGCGGAGATTCATTCTCTTAGCTTAACACCCTTCTCTGAGACGTACGAGCTCAGAGGTTATGTAGTTGATGGTTACTAGTGATACATTCCCAATTTGGTAATGTGGCATACGAAGTGCTGCTGATCATTTGTTGATCAAAGCATGACTTTGTGAAAAAGTGTAGCTTTGTGGACGAGACCTCATCGAGCCTCACAACCCGGTAATGGTCGAAACAAGAAAGATGCGGCAAGGTTTCAGGGGTCGCACCCCTAGGATATGTCCATTCCTTCTGTAAAAGGGTGGTATCATGGTATGGAGCTCAGATACTTACTCATGTGGACATTGTAAATTTATTACTGTGTGATGTTGTTGGTATAGAGGGCCCTCGGATAAAGGTCGCAAACGACTGGGGGTGGCATATCTTAGGTGTTACTCCCAGGAAGGGAGGACAATGGCCTTGTGTTAGAAGAGAGTCGGGTAGGCTCTCAGGGCGTCCCTCCAAAGGCGTTCCCATGTGGAAATAGGAAGTTCCTTGGCCTGACCATTTGTTGGAAATCTAATCAGCCAATACGCGCATTGTACGGTTTTAGTTGTATGACCTGCCATCTACTTATGGTGGCGCCCCACTGTTTGGATGGTAGCTATAGTAGGCATAGTTCGAAATGTCTATGCTGGCTAAGATTAATATTATACTTTCGAAATGTTTTCCACTATGCACTAATAATAATATCAAAATGGTTTTTGCGTATCAAGCATTTTTGACTATCATAAGGAGAAATCTCCGCCAATTTTGCGTTTGCATGGTGTGTGTGGCGGGAGGCCTTATGGTAGTTTCATTTTCCAAAAAGCATCGTGGATTTGAGCTTTAAAAGCTTTTTTTTTAAAAGATAAAAATGTTTTTGTTTGCTCACACCAGTCCCATGATTGACCCGGAGTTTATTGTTCTCTTCCTAAACTCTGGGTGCCTACAATTTTCCACACGTGCCTTCTAGAGTTGGGTTTTTCAGATAGTCGAATTGTAGGAATTGATTCGATAGCCTTCGAAGCCCTTTGGATTTGTGGATTGCATTTGCTACACTTCAGCATTCATGACTGACCTTGCTTAGCTTTGTACAACGTGATGGGGTTCGAGCTTTCTTTGGATTGGAGATGGAGTTTTTGTAGTTTGGCATTGAAGATATTATCCTTCCGTTGCTATTTCTTGTATCTCTGATTGTATTGGTATCTATTGTATCATTCTATTGTATTCAGTTGTATCAGATATTGTATCAAATGTATTATCCATTTTCTTCCGCTGTGTTGTTATACTTAATGTGTTATAAGCTCCGGCGAACCAGATTCGACGTTTGAATCTGCGGCATTTGAATACGAGTGACGTATTTGGTGCCGATTTTCAAAGGTCGAGTCCGGGTCGTTATAGTGGTATCAGAGCTGAAGGTTGAAACTTTAGCTTAGGAGTATAACATATTAAATAACTCATTAGAGATAGGGTGAAGTATACCCTAGAATGAGTATATCCCTAAGATATCCGTCCGTATGCCTCGGTAAATTCTCTTACTTTTCACTAATAGTGAGTATGAGTGCAAGAAGAGAACAAGATAGAGGAAAGGGGAGTACCGGTACGAATGGTCAATACCCTGCAACAGTGGAAGCAACTTTCACTATCAATCTCCTTTGATTCGATTCCAATTTCTTTGATGTCTTCGTGGAAGCTCGAGGAAGAAGCTTCGGTGTGATGGTGGCCCTACGAATCGATGTAGTTAATTTCCATTTCGTATTCTCTTCGTTGGTTTTCTATCAGCTTTTCGTTTATAACTTTGATAAATTTGAAAATTTAAATTGAAACAAATTGGTTAACTTAAATAAAAAGTAAACATTGAATTGTATCGATAAAACGATTTCGATTAAAACCAAAATTGAAATTCTATTGTAATTTCTTGTGTATATCAAAGTCCGAAGAGGGACAAGTTATATATAATTTGGGGTGTTCCGACTTAAGTTTGGAATCCATATCTAGTGTTTGAGAGTTGTGGAAGATTAAATCCATTTATCTATCATTTGGGTCTCGATATATTCTACGAGCGATTAGTTATTCCTTCGAACTAACCAGCGCCCCTGCATATCTCATAGATCTGGTGACCCGAGTATCTCGTATAGTATTGAATGAGTTGTTCTCATACCTATTGTTGATATTCTGATTTGGTAAGCCAAATGCAGAATAAATGTTCAGTTTGTTCTGAAAAGATATTTCTCTTTCTTTGTGTATCTATCCATTCTTTGTTGTCTCCCTGGCAAATTTCGGGGACGAAATTTTCTTAAGGGGGAAACCTGTAACATTCCTGATTTTAAGGCCAAATTAATTTAATAATTAATTTGATCTTTGGAATTAAACTTTTGAAATATTTGATAATTAATATAAATTTTGAATTAAATTGTCAGATTAATTGGTAAATTTATTTGAGTTTCTCCAAAAATAATAAAAATGTGGGTTTTATAAATAAATTATGAAAATAGGAATTGATAAAAGCTATAAAATTTATATATATATGTATATAAATGGATTTTTAAAATTAATATGGAATTTGAAATTCAAGAATATTTATTTTGAGAAATAAATTGGATATAAGAATTTTATAAACTAGTAGAGATTTGTTTTCTATTATATATACATGTATGTAAATATATACATTGTGATTGGGAAGATAGGATTTAAGAATTATTTTCTTAAGGATGTATAAATAGTTATAAAAGGAAATATAAATAGAAAATAATATAAAGATATTTGAATTTAATTTTATGTAATGGATTTTAAAAGTTGTTTGAAATGAAACCTTTATTCTAAAGACTTATATACATATATAATCTATATATGTATTTATTATTAAAATACAACTAAATTTTGAAATCAATATCTTTAAAAGTTATGGTTTGTACAATGACTTGGATTTAAAATTTAAAACAAGAATGAGTATAAAATATTTACCTTTTGAAATTTAATAAATGTATTGTAAATAAAATTGATTTAATAAATAAATTTGAAAAGATTATAAATTAAGAATTATATGTGTATGTATGTATATAAACAAGAATGAACGTTTTAAAACTTACATATATGTGTACGTATCTTTTATAAAACAAATATAGTTTGTAAATAAATTCAAGACAATTATGTAAACATAAATGTTCAAGTGAACAAGGGCTAAAACATATAGTTTGTATATAAATTAAGTAATTCATGATAAAGAAGGACTTAAGCACAATTTAATCAAAAGTGACAATTGTTAATTCATAATATCCCACATATTACAAGTGTAATAATTTTGGCATGCAAATGAACAAATGTAAAACATGTAGATCATGAAGATAACAAGTGTTGTTTAGTAGTACAAGTGGCAAGGCTATTTTCTTTTTGAATAATAATGTAAACAAATAAAGCATAAGAGAAAATAACCAAGCATTCTCAGTTTTCTTAAAAAACTGAAATTAAACTACAGATAAAAAAAAGAAAAATAAAAAGAAAAACCAGAAAACAAAAGCAAACAATCTTTCAAAATCTTGAACCGGAAAATCAGGTCTGGATTCAAATTTTTCAAGCTCGAATTCGATGATCAAGCTTCAATCTGATTCAGGCCTTAGAACAACAGCATTTCCAGTTTTAAAAGCTAAAAAAATAAATTCAAAACTGGAAAACAAAGAAAAGAAGCAAGAGGAAAGTCAATTTCCAGGTTCAAATTCAAAACAACAATCATAGTTCAACTCAAACAATTTGCAATCTGGAGCAGTTCAAAAAAAAGTGTCAGATCAGATACAAACAACTCAAAATAAATTCAAGCTTCAACCATTATCTCACCATCTCAAGTACTTGAAATCTGATCATCTCCAGATTCAAACTGCAACAAACAATCAAGCTTTAGATTAAAATCCAGATCGTCTCAAATTTTCAGATCAAAGACTTAAAACTGCTCCTCTGCTCAACCATTCCAGGTGAGAAAAATTTTCAACCTCAAATCTATTTGCATTTGAAGATAAGATTGTGACAATGTTTTGGTATGGATTTGAATGTGCCTGCATGTTGTATGTATA
The DNA here is from genome assembly GCA_030765085.1 of Allium cepa. NCBI lineage: Eukaryota > Viridiplantae > Streptophyta > Magnoliopsida > Asparagales > Amaryllidaceae > Allium > Allium cepa. The sequence goes on from CM060940.1 coordinate 185,778,081, forward strand.
CATAGATTGAGTGTGTGCATGTCTGTGAATTAGGCAGATTGCCTCTACTTTGTTTACAGTCTTGTCTACAGGTTTTCAAAATCTATTTTAAAAAATAATAAACTAAATTCTCCTCCTATAATCAAAAATAGGCTAGAATCTCTGAAGATGAAATGCAAACAAGGATGTAACATTTTTTTTAAAATAATTTCGGATGGAAATATTTAGGAATTTGAGAATTACAGTAAGATATCTTCAAACTTGAAAATTTGATAATTTTATTTTTGAGTTTTGAATATATAAATGGATTTGTGTTTACAAGTTATGATTTTTAAGAACAAAATCAGGATTTTTAGAATAGTATTGAATGAGAATCTCGGGGTTGATCGAGATGATTGTTTTAGGCAAATTCTGAAAATCGAGACATATTTTGGTCTCGGGGTTCATGTCGGAGGAAGATTGGATGGTGATGGATACAGGAAAATTAGTACTTGAATTTCTTGATCGCCATGGTTGCTAGGCGATGACGATTTAGGGTTTAAGTTCATATTTTTATTAATGTCGGAATTCGCATTACTGGTGTCTCGTCGTTGCTTCAGAATGCATCGCACCGGGGGGGAGCAGCGTGTTGTGGTGAGACGCATATATGGTATGGATGGCGTGACCTCTGGTGGTCCATTGTGAAGGCAAGGGGAGGTTTTCCGATGATGGGTTGGTTCTTATTTAGTGCTTGTATGCTCGATTTTGATTCGTGGACGATTTTGAAGTTCTGGGTTTTTGGGAAGCTCACGGGGGCAACGTAGACTTGGTGGTGGGGGGCGACTCGATCGGAGATGGCCGGGGTAGTGGTGCATGTGCACAAGTGGTGATGTGTACCTGTGTTGCTTGAATAGTTGAGGAGGATGGGAAATTCTCGAGTTGAACTCGAAGGAATTCGCGAAAATACTCGGAAAAATGAATGTTGGGGAAAGCCCAAAGAAGGGCTCGGGTAAATCAGCTTATGGCTCGGGTTATTTGATTTGATAGAGAAAACAGTTTTAAAATTTTAAGAAAATCAAGTTTATCAAAAGAAAATAAATTTGGTTAGACCAAATTTCTTTTAAATATTAGATGATTATTTTAAATTAATTAAGAAGATTTTTAAATAAATTATTTTAAATTTACCAAGTTTTAAAATGATTTAAAATAAATATAACCTTTATTTTGAAAAGCTTATTTTAACTTAATAATAATTAAAGGTTGGTTAATTAATATAAAGGATGTTTTAAAATTGTTAATTAACTTTTAAAGGTCTAGTTAAAATTATCTGTCAAAGGAAACTAGTTACTTGAAGTTAATTACTTAATAGTAATTAAGATAAAAATAGTTAATAATTCAAGTTTAATTAATTAAGTAATTGATGAATAATTAGTTAAAATAATTACTTAATGAATGTAATTAAGAATGGATAATTAATGCTTTAAAGATTTATTAATCAAGTATTTAAAGGTTAATTAATTTAAAGAATACTTAATTAATGTGATTAATTAATTAAGGTAATTAATTTAAGAAATAATTAATTAATTAAAGGTTAAGTTAATTAATAAAAATAATTAATTAATGGTAAAAGTTAATTAAGTAATTAGGGATAATTAACTGTTTTGAATTAATTAGGATTCATTAATTAAATGATAATTAATTAAGGGTTAATTAATTGATGAATTAATTGAGGATAATTAATTAAGGGTAATTAATTAATTAAGGTTAATTCTTTAACAATTAAGGGTTGATTTATTTATTAATTAAGGTTAATTAATGAATAATTAAAGGATGATTAATTAAATTGAAATTAACTAATGTTAATCAACCAGAATTAGTGATTAATCTAGTTTCAAGTAATCAGATAATCAATTAATCTTCCTTATGGATGACTATATTCTATTGAATGCTGGGAATTGTTTGATATCTCTACTGTGTGATGCTTTGTGATTTGAATTGTTTAATTCAAGCTGTGATGTATGTAATTTATTTATCTATAATGCATTTATGTTATATTTCTGTGACACTGTGTGTATAGATAAGCGTTATAGGATTATACCGGTTATCGATATTGATGTAATTGTATTTGTGATGATTGATGATGTTGCACTATTGTGTAAAAACCCTGGACTACACCTTACACACACAAATATGGATTGCACGAGGAAATTGGTTAAGTCACAGATTTTTGAAATGGTATTAAAGTTGAATTTTTGATTCCAAAATAGTTTTGGAATTGGAATGGAAAGCTTTTGAAAATGAGCTTCAAAAATAAAAGTTATTTTGAATAACTTAATAAAGTTTTGAAATTTAAATAATTTGATTTAAATTTGAATTCAATATTTGAAATTGAATTCAATAATTTGGGAATTATGGTTTAAAAAGATTATATAAGTTATTAAGGTGTTTATATGGGTTTTTAACCATTTAAAAAAATATTGTTTTGGAATTTAAATTTAAACCCAAGTTTTATACTTGAATGGCTTTAACTTATGTAAATGTAATCAGCTTTAACTTATGTGAAAGAGTATTAAACCTTGTTTTGAAATCGAAGAGAGTTTTAAATGGTATATCTTTCATATAAAAGATTTGAATTTGAAATGGTTTGAAAGTTATGGATTAAATATTTAATTTAAAGATTGGATAAGTTAATCCAATTTGAAATGAAATTATTTTGAAAAGCCGTGAATGAACCTTTGTGGAAAATTGATGAACTTTGTGAAATGAACCTTTTTGTTTAAAAGATTTGGAATGGTAATTTGTTTTAAACCATTTAAAGAAAGGTTTTGGATAATAAGTTGTGACTTAACTGAAATCCTATATCAATATGTTTTTAAATATTGCGCTCAAAATTCGGTTTAGCCGAGAGAGGACCTTGTGTCATATAACCCATTCCGAATAATGATACATCGATATGGATAGCATTTGAAGACTGGTGGTGAAGACCGGGTATTTTCGAGAACGAAAGGATAACCCGTCGATTGTCTCTTCACTGAGTCACGCCGGTATAGAGATTCCCTAAGTGATAGGAAGTCCGATCGAGATTGTGAATACCTGGATTTGCAAGGGCTACTTCGGAAGCGCCTTCGGTTCTGTTCGAACCCGGAACAGACTTGTATGGATGTGTGTCTGACATTACACTTTTGGATGTAAAGCTAGTTTCTATCAAGTACATTTTTGTTTGGTGGCGGAGATTCATTCTCTTAGCTTAACACCCTTCTCTGAGACGTACGAGCTTAGAGGTTATGTAGTTGATGGTTATTAGTGATACATTCCCAATTTGGTAATATGGCATACGAGTGCTGCTGATCATTTGTTGATCAAAGCATGACTTTGTGAAAAAGTGTAGCTTTATGGACGAGACCTCATCGAGCCTCACAACCCGGTAATGATCGAAACAGGAAAGATGCGGTAAGATTTCAGGGGTCACACCCTTAGGGTATGTCCATTCCTTTTGGAAAAGGTTGGTATCGTGGTATGGTGCCCATATACTTACTCATGTGGACACTGTATATTTATTACTGTGTGATGTTGTTGGTATAGAGGGCCCTTGGATAAAGGTCGCAAACGACCGAGGGTGGCATATCTTAGGTGTTACTCCCGGGAAGGGAGGACACCGGCCTTTTGTTAGCAGAGAGCCGGGTAGGTTCTCGGGACGTCCCTCCAGAGGCGTTCCCATGTGGCAATAGGAAGTTCCTTGGCTTGACCATTTGTCGGAAATCCAATCATCCAATACGCGCCTTGTACGGTTTTAGTTGTATGACCTGCCATCTACTTATGGTGACGCCCACTGTTTGGATGGTAGTTATAGTAGGCATAGATCGAAATGTCTATGCTGTCTAAGATTAATATTATACTTCCGAAATGTTTTCAAATATGCACTAATAATAATATCAAAATGGTTTTCGCTTATTAAGCATTTTTGACTATCATAAGGAGAAATCTCCTCCAATTCTGCGTTTGCATGGTGTGTATGGCTGGAGGCCTTATGGTAGTTTGATTTTCCAAAAAGCATTGCGGATTTGAACTATAAAAGCTTTTGTTGTTTGTTTTAAAAGATAAAACTGTTTTTGTTTGCTCACACCTGTCCTATGACTGACCTGGAGTTTTGTGTTCCCTTCCTAAACTCTGGATGCTCACAATTTTCCACACGGACAGTCTAGAGTTGGGTTTTTGAGATAGTCGAATTGTAGGAATTGATTCAATAGCCTTCGAAGCCCTTTGGATTTGTGGATCGCATTTGCTACACTTTAGCATTCATGACTAACCTTGCTTAGTTTTGTACAATGTCATGGGGTTCGAGCTAGCTTTGGCTTGGAGATGGAGTTTTCGGAGTTTGGCATTGAAGACATTATCCTTCCGTTGCTATTTCTTGTATCTATGATAGTATTGATATCTATTATATCATTCTATTGTATTCAATTGTATCAGATATTGTATCAAATGTATTATACATTTTCTTCTGCTGTGTTGTTATATTTAATGTGTTATAAGCTCCGGCGAGCCAGATTCGATATTTGAATCTACGACATTTGAATACGAGTGACGTATTCAGTGCCGATTTTCGAAGGTCGAGTCAGGGTCGTTATAATTTATATGCGGCGTGATCTTATGAGATACCTTTGTTTTGAAAAAGAAAGTTTTTGATAACTTCAAAATTCAGTTGAGATTTGTTTTCTCATGCTGTTTTACTAGACAGATTCGGGCGTTATTCCTTTTCTATTCTTTGGTCAGACCGAGCATATTTACAGATTTAGATTTGGATATTTAGAGCTTCAGCAGATGAGCTAGAGATCTTCAGGCGTATTCATATATATATTTATTTTCCACTGCATTGTTGTAGATTTATCAGCATTTGTGAGGACGGTTTGTTATAACTATCCTACCTGATGATTAGTTATTTGTTGTTTGTAAAGATCATTGATATTATATTATATGTTGTTTCCACTGCAATTGTGAGATTCTTTGTTTTTTTTAGTTTCTATTTCTCTTCTTCTTCTCTTCTCTTCTTCTTTCTTTCCTATAACTATCCGTCTTTCTTTTCCGTTTGTGCCGGACATGTGTGGTTTATTGTCCGCTTGAATTGTGCAGATTTGCTAGTTTGTTACAACTGGTATCAAAGCTTAGGTTTAGTGAAAATTCTAGGCTTAGGTTGGGTACTCATTATAGATAGGGTTATTAATACCCTAGAATGAGTTAGAGTGTGTGTATCAATTTTTCGTATAGGGTCTCCTTAGGATGATTTCAAAGACCTAGACTTCTCTAACACGCCCAAATGACTCAAACAACCATCTCACCTCACGTGACACCACACTTGTGTCGATATACCTGCTCATGCACACATATGCAAACACATACACGCAAACACATAAAACTTCACAAATCACGTTACGAGGTTCAACAAAGTGATTACTCGACCCAGTACTCTCTCACGCAACTTAACACATTCATGGGCCACTGTGGCTACATGAGATTACTCGTAGCATGTTTATACATGTAACGATCCTTACTCAACCTTTGAAAATCGACAACAAATACGACATTCGTATTCAAATGCCGTAGGTCCAAATGTCGAATCTGGTTCGCCGGAGCTTATAACACACTAAGTACAACAAAGCGGAAGAAAAAGAATATCAATATATATAACATTGATATAATGACAGATACAATATCTGATATAATATGATACAACAGAATGATACAATAGATATCAATATACATCAATGATAAGATACAAGACTATAGCAGCAGAAAGAAAGATAACACCAGCAGTGGAACAAAGTCTCCAAAATAGTCTTCAAGAGAGAACTCCAGAACTGTAACTCCATCTCCAAGGCTGCAATCTAGAAATAGCTCGAACTCCTAATAACGTTTTACAAAGATAAGCAAGTGCAGTCGTGATCCAATGACTGGACTAACTCCAGACAATCCACTAAAGCTGACTATCTGAAAAACCCAACTCTAGACTGCCCGTGTGGAAAAATTGTGGGCACCTAGAGTTTAGGAAAGGAACAATAAACTCGTAGTCAGTCATGGGACTGGTATGAGTAACAAAAACAAAGTTTATCTTTTAAAACAAGCAACAAAAGAATTTAAAATAAATCCGCAATTCTTTTTTTTTTATAAATGAAACTGCCATAAGGCCTCCCGCCACACACACAATGCAAACGCAGAATTGGAGGAGATTTCTCCTTATGATAGTCAAACATGTTTGATATGCAGATTCTTGTCAATATTAGTATTAGTGCATAGTGCAGGAAACATTTCGAAAGTATAATATAAATCCTAGCCAACATAGACATTACGAACTATGCCTACTATAGCTACCATCTAAACAGTGGGGCGCCACCATAAGTAAATGGCAGGTTATATAACTAAAACCGTATAGGGCGCTTATTGTTTTGTTTGGATTTCCAACAAATGGTCAGGCTAAGGAACATCCTACTGTCCATGGATATGCCTCTGGCGGGACGTCCTGAGAACTTAACCAGCTCTCTGCTAACACAAGGCCGGGTTACCTCTGTAACTAGGTAACTACTACACGAGCATGCCATCCCCTGGTCCTATGGGACCTTTATCCGAGGCGCCTCTAAACCACAAAGCAACAACCACACAGTAAATGAGATTGAATCCACCACATAGGTAAATATCTGGGCTCCATACCATGATACCACCCTTTACCAGAAGGGAATGACATACCCTAAAGGTTGCGACCCTCATAACCTTGCAGCATCTTTCCTGTTTCGACCATTTTCGGGGTGTGAGGTCCTGATGTAGTTTCGTCCACAAAGCTACGCTTTACACGAAAGCCATGCTTTGATCACAACTGATCAACAAATGATCATTAACACACAGCAGCATTCAGCATGCTACACTTCCAAATTGGGAATATATCATTGATAACCTTCAACTACATAACCTCTGAGCTCGTACGTCTCAGAGAAGGGTGTTAAGCTAGGAGAATAAATTCTCCTCCACCAACATATATGTATTTGAAAGAAATCTGCTTTATATCTCAAAGTGTAGTGTCAGACATACAACCATACAAATCTGTCCCGGGTTCGAACAGAACCGAAGGCACTTCCGAAGAAGCCCTTGCAATCCGGGTATCCACAATCCCGATCGGACTTCCCATCACCTAGGGAGAACTCTATGCCGGAGCAACTCAGTGCAGAGTAATTCGACAGGTTATCCCATCATTCTCGAAGACACCCGGTCTTCAACACCGGTCTTCAAATGCAATCCATAACATCGTATCATTATTCGGAATGGGTTATATGACACAAGGTCCTCTCCCGGATAAATCGAATAATGAGCGCAATATTTAAAATATATGGATATGGGATTTCAGTTAAGTCACAACTTCTAAAAATCCAAAGCTTTTCTTTCAAATGGTTAAACAAATTACCATTTCAAATCTTTAAACAAAAAGATTTATTTCACAAAGTTCACCCATTTTCACAAAGATTCATTTACGAATTTCAAAACAATTTCCATTTCCATTCGATTAACTCATTAAATCTTTAAATTAAAGATTGAACTTATAGCTTTCAAACCCGTTTACATAGCTTGGAAAAACATTTACATTTTAGACTTGAAATCCCTTTACACAAATTGGAGGTTCATTTCTTATGTGAAAGCTTTTATTATTTGAAAACAAATAGTTTTCGTTTCAGAAAAATCCAATTTTATTTGCACGAGTTAAAGTCCTTGAATTAAATTCAAATTCACAAATCAATACATTTAAAATGGTTTAACCCATATATAACTTGTATAACATCTCTAATCCCTAGTTTCAGATCATAGAATTCAGTTTCAAATTTTGAATTTAAATTTAAATCAAATTATTTAAACTTCAAGGCATAATCAAGTTATTCAAAAATAAATTTTATCTTTGAAATTCCTTTTCAAAAACTTTTTACTTTAATCCCAATCTATTCCCAAAACTATTTGGATTCAAAATTAAAATTCAAAACTATTTCAAAAATCCACGACTTAACCCATTTCCACGTGCAATCCATATTTGTGTGTGTTTAAGTGTGGTTCAGGGGTTTCACACAATAGTGCAACATCATCAATCATCACAGATAAATTAAATTTATCAATCACAAAGATTCACCATTACGATTCGATGTGGGTTTCGGATAATCAACTAGAATCCGACTCCCTATCGCATTGAAATTTAAATGTCGTTTACGGACAAAAAGGATTTTCACATACACATAGAAACAAATCACAAATCACAGTTCATCACAAAGCAATTCACATCACACGGTAACACAATCACAGCAGAAATACCAATCCAGTACACAATATTTGACAATTATCTTAAATTAATCAAATTAAACTCAATTAATTACACTGAGCAATTAATTTCTTAATTACTCCCATAAAGTAATTACACTTACACAATTCCACAAATGATTATTATTAAATTAATTAATCTCAATTAATTATTAAATATTAATCACATTAATTTAATTATTTAAACAATCTTAGTTAATGACCTTCATTAACTAATGACAATCCTTTAATTACTTCGCTAAAGAAATTACTTACATTAATCACCATTAATTTAAAATTGATTAACCATTAAAAATTCATTAATTAATCCTAATTAGTTAATTAATTAAGTGTTAACTGTAACATAATTAGTTCTTAATTAATTGATTAACTAATTACTAATCATTGATTAAAAATTCAAATCTTATTTAATTAATGATCCTTAATTACCAATTTGTTTATCCTAAATTAATTATCTCAAATCTTAATTGATTGATTTAAACATTTAATTATTAAATTAATTAATACAAATCATTCATTATCCATTTTAATTAATTTAATAATTTCAAATCATTAAATCTTCATTTATTTAAAGATAAAAACATTTTTCTTATTAATGATCAAATTATCATTAACAAGGTATTCAAAACAATTTACTTTCAAAATTTTACTTTTAAAATTTCATTTTAAATTTAAGATTTAAAATGGAAACAAATTAACTTTAACAAGTTTAAAACAATTTCAAAAACCCTTTTTATTTCACAAGTTGAAGAATGATTTATCTTATAATAGAAGTTTAAAAGGGTATAAAACCTAGTTTCATTTTAAATTCAAATCAATTCAAAAATTCATTTTATCATTCAAACTTTTTAAAACTAATTAAATTTAAAACTTCTTTTATTTCAAGATTAAGATTCAAATTTATATTTGAATCCATATTTACTTTGATTTTAAACTTCACTTACAATTTAAAATTCACTTTAAAATTCAAACTACTTAAACCTTTTTAAAGTAGTTAAAACAATCTAAATTTAAAAACTTTATTTATTTTAAACTGAGATTCAAAGCTAACTTGAACCAGATTTAAACTTGGATTTAAACTTATTCTAAAACTTTGCTTTTCAATTTAAATTTCAGTTTAAATTTAAATCTGAAATAGGTTTGAAAACCTGTCACAAGAAATCGACCCGAGGCCATTATATTCTGCTTCGAGTCCAAACCTAACTGAACACAAGCCGAACATCACCATGCTTCGAGTAAAACTCGAGACTACTGATACCCCCAACCCAGAACTTCACTAGATAATAAAGTGCACCGTGCACATGCACGGTGACTTTATCCACCTCCGACCATCTCCGATGGTCTATCCACATCGGCGACATCCTCCACATCCAAACACAAGCAATAGGAACAGCCTTCCCAAGCTCGAAATTGAATTCAAGTACAAACACCAAACCTGGAGCAAGAAGAAGCTAGAACACCTCCAAAACCTGGAAATGCGTCGCCTCCACAAGCTCAACCATCAGAATATATGAAATTCCGGCCATGAACTCGTCAACCTTCCCTCTTCCATTCCCCAGAACCACGTCGCACTCGATCCAACGTAGACGACGAACGAATCAAATCTTTCGACCTCAACAAAACTAGGGCTACGAACTTCAAACACTCGCCGCCTCCACCACGACCATCCGACCACCATCCCAATATTTTTCCTACAACCACCGTTCATCCCTCCATCACTAGCCAAAACCCAGACCTCAACACATTAGAGGATCACCAGAAGTCACTGAAATAATGAAATCTCGACTAACCCAAACTGCTCTTCCTTCTTAATTCTAAAAATTATGATTTTTGTTTTAAAAATCGTGTTTTGGTATGAGAATTCAGTTTATACACCTGAACTTGTAAATTAAAAAGTTTGAATTTTTGACTGAGTTAAATATACCCGGTTTTCTCGATTTCCTGAGCTATTAACAAGTTGTTTTGACTTGAATAAATTTTTAATCTTGAGTATCTGCTATAACAAACAATTGTTGTTTTAACACCATGTCCAAACAATATGTAGAACAAGAGGAAAAGATTTTTGAATTAAAAATCGTGTGCTTAGAATTTAAACAGAGGACATATATATAACATAAACAACAACCTGTACACCAAACACCCATCAACCAAATATACATAGAGAATTCATGTTTATATTCAGACATACTTATCACTAATATAACTTGTAACAGATCCATATTTTTTTTAAATTGTTTAAAGTGATATTACTCACCATGTTTCAGAAGAAAGAACAAAGCTTGTATGTTGAAAACTACAGTTATTTATTTTTTCGTTAATCTTCTTGTTGTTTAAACTGTAATGATGTTTAAGTTTTGAATAAGACTTTCTTTAGATTTTCTTAGCTTTGAAGGAACGAACTGGAATGAGAAGCTTGATATAAAGGAAATGAGTTTACATGTGATTATTATTTGTTTGTACAATATCAGAGATATTTTTTTTATTTGGAGGCTGATATGATATATATGGTGTGCTAAGATATTTTTGCATTAATTATTGTCTTTATTTTCTCAAATTTACATACTTACCCCTTTTATTGTTCATACTTGAATATATACCTATATTAGTGTCTTCTTTTGCAAGCTCAAAGATATTAATATTTTCTTTCTTATGTCTACATACATATCCTATTTATTTGAATGTAGTTGAATGTATAAAAAATTTATTGCCTTATGGCTTTATAATATAAACAAATTTCTATTTTAATATGTTGTTTAAATTTTTCTAATGTATTAACTTTATATTTTAATTTATCTTATATATATATATATATATCTATTTCTAATTTAAATATGTATTTCTAACTTAAATGCTTATTATCTTGTATATCCACGTATATATATATTTATTTTTAACTTTAATACTTATTGTCCTATTTTTACATTTTGCATTCATTCATTATATATAGATATTTAACTTTTAAAGAAATCGTTTTTAAAACTTATTTATACCTTAATAAAATAAACACACATATGATATATTATAAAATATAGAATTTAACTTTAAACATCCTTTGAAAATTATTTTATATCAATTTCAAAATTTAACTTTCAAAAGATTAACTTGTATAAATAAAGGCACATCTAATTTAATCGTATCCAAAATCCAAATACAAATTTATTTTCTAAGATATTTAAATTTACATCCCAATTTCAAATTCTATTTTCAATCTATTTACATACATATATATTTTCAAATATCTAAATTAATTCTCAGTTATTTCATAATTAAACTAGAATCTTATATTAATTACTAATTAATTTCACCAGTTTTTATTCAAAAATTAAATAAATTATCAATTTAAACTTAGTTAAAAATCCGGGATCGTTACTGATTCCCCCTTAAGAAATTTCGTCCCGAAATTTGCAGGCACGAAAACAACAAAGATAGATACACAAAGACAGAAAAACAGTTTTCCAGGTCAAACTGGATATCTATCCTGTATTTGGCTTACCAAATCAGAATATCAACAATAGATATAAGGACAAACTCATACCATTTTTTTCACAAGATACTCGGGTCACCAGATCTACGAATATGCAGGGGCACTAGTTAGTTCAAAGGGCAACTAACCATTTGTAGAATATATCGAGACCCAAAAGAACAAACAAATGGATTCAATTCAAGTCGAAATATCCTAAAGTATATATAACTTGTCCCTCTTCGGACTTTGATCTACACAAGAAATTATAATAGAATTTTCAATTTGGTTTTAACCGAAATTGTTTTATTGATACAATTCAAATTTAGCCTTGTATTTGTTAACCAATTTATTTTGAATTTTCAATTTCAAATTCATTAAAGTTGAGATCGAAAAGCTGATAAGAAACCGATGAAGATACAATGTAAGGATTTTCTACAACAATTCGTAGGGCCACCATCACACCGAAACTCCCCTTTGCAACTGCCACGAAGCAAATCAAAAGAAATTGGAAAGACGAATCAAAGGAGATTGATAGAGAAAATTGTTTCCACTATTGCAGGGTATTGACCATCTGTAGTGGTATTCCCCTGTCCCCTATCTCGTTCCCTCCTTGCACTCATACTTAGTATTAGTGGATAGTAAGAGAATTTGCTGAGGCATTCGAACAGATATCTAGGGATATACTCATTCTAGGGTATACTTCACCCTATCTCTAATGAGTTACTTAATGTGTTATATTCCCGAGCTAAAGTTTCAACCTTCAGCTCTGATACCAAATGTAATGATCCTGACGCGACCTTCGAAAATCGGCACCGAATATGACACTCGTATTCAAATGCCACAGATCCAAACGTCGAATCTGGTTCGCTGGAGCTTATAACACACTAATTACAACACAGCGGAAGAAAAAGAATATCAATATATATATATATATATATATATAACATTGATACAATGACAAATACAATATCTGATATAATATGATACAACAGAATGATATAATAGATATCAATATACATCAGAGATAAGATACAAGACAATAGCAGCGGAAAGAAAGATAACACCAGCAGTGGAACAAAATCTCCAAAATAGTCTTCAAGTGAGAACTCCAGAACCATAACTCCATCTCCAAGGCTGCAATCCAGAAATAGCTCAAACTCCCAATAACGTTGCACAAAGATAAGCAAGTGTAGTCGTGATCCAATGACTGGACTAACTCCAGATAATCTACTAAACCGGACTATCTGAAAAACCCAACTCTAGACTGCCCGTGTGGAAAAATTATATGCACCCAGAGTTTAGGAAAAGAACAATAAACTCCAACTCAGTCATGGGACTGGTATGAGTAACAAAAACAAAGTTTATCTTTTAAAACAAACAACAAAAGAATTTAAAATAAATTCGCAATGCTTTTTTTTTAAAATGAAACTACCATAAGGCCTCCCGCCACACACACAATGCAAACATAGAATCAGAGGAGATTTCTCCTTATGATAGTCAAACATGCTTGATACGCAAATTTTTGTCAATATTATTATTAGTTCATAGTTCAGGAAACATTTCGAAAGTATAATATAAATTCTAGCCAGCATAGACATTTCGAACTATGCCTACTATAGCTGCCATCTAAACAGTGGGGCGCCACCATAAGTAAATGGCAGGTTATACAACTAAAACCGTACAGGGCGCGTATTGTTTTGTTTGGATTTCCAACAAATGGTCAGACTAAGGAACTTCCTACTGTCCATGGGTACGCCTCTGGCGGGACGTCCCGAGAACTTAACAACTCTCTGCTAACACAAGGCCATGTTACCTCTGTAACTAGGTAACTACTACACGAGCATGCCATCCCCCAGTCCTTTGGGACCTTTATCCGAGGCGCCTCTAAACCACAAAGCAATAACCACACAGTAAATGAGATTGAAGCCACCACATAGGTAAATATCTGCGCTCCATACCATGATACCACCCTTTACCAGAAGGGAATGACACACCCTAAAGGGAACGACCCTCATAACCTTGCCGCATCTTTCCTGTTTCGACCATTTCCGGGGTGTGAGGTCCTGATGCAGTTTCGTCCACAAAGCTACGTTTTACACGAAAGCCATGCTTTGATCACAACAGATCAACAAATGATCATCAACACACAGCAGCACTCAGCATGCCACACTACCAAATTGGGAATATATCACTGATAACCTTCAACTACATAACCTCTGAGCTCGTACGTCTCAGAGAAGGGTGTTAAGCTAAGAGAATAAATTTTCCGCCACCAACAGATATGTATTTGAAAGAAATCTGTTTTATATCTCAAAGTGAAGTGTCAGACATACAACCATACAAGTCTGTCCCGGGTTCGAACAGAACCGAAGGCACTTTCGAAGAAGCCCTTGCAATCCGGGTATCCACAATCCCGATCGGACTTCCCATCTCTTAGGGAGAACTCTATACCGGAGCAACTCAGTGCAAAGTCAATCGATGGGTTATCCTATCGTTCTCGAAGACACCCGGTCTTCAACACCGGTCTTCAAAGGAAATCCATAACGTCGTATCATTATTCGAAATGCGTTATATGACACAAGGTCCTCTCTCGGCTAAACCGCATAATGAGCGCAATATTTAAAATATATGGATATGGGATTTCAGTTAAGTCACAACTTCTAAAAATCCAAAGCTTTTCTTTCAAATGGTTAAACAAATTACCATTTCAAATCTTTAAACAAAAAGATTTGTTTCAAAAAGTTCACCCAGTTTCACAAAATTTCATTTACGGATTTCAAAATAATTTCCATTTCCATTGGATTAACTCATTAAATCTTTAAATTAAAGATTTAACTTATAGCTTTCAAACCCGTTTACATATCTTGGAAAAACATTTTCATTTTAGACTTGAAATCCCTTTACACAAATTGGAGGTTCATTTCTTATGTGAAAGCTTTTATTATTTGAAAACAAATAGTTTTCGTTTCAGAAAAATCCAATTACATTTGCACAAGTTAAAGTCCCTGAATTAAATTCAGATTCCTAAATCAATACATTTAAAATGGCTTAACCCATATATAACTTGTATAACATCTCTAGTCCCTAGTTTCAAATCATAGAATTCAGTTTCAGATTTTGAATTTAAATTTAAATCAAATTATTTAAACTTCAAGGTGTAATCATGTTATTCAAAAATAAATTTTATCTTTGAAATTCCTTTTCAAAACTTTTTACTTTAATCCCATTCTATTACCAAAACTATTTGGATTCAAAATACAAATTCAAAACTATTTCAAAAATTTGCGACTTAACCCATTTCCTCGTGCAATCCATATTTGTGTGTGTATAAGTGTGGTCTAGGGGTTTTACACAATAGTGCAACATCATCAATCATCGCAGATAAAGTAAATTTATCAATCAAAAAGATTCACCATTATGATTCGATGTGGGTTTCGGATAATCAACTGGAATCTTACTCCTTGTCGCATTGAAATTTAAATGTTGTTTACGGGCAAAAAGGGTTTTCGCATACATATAGAAACAAATCACAAATCACAGTTCAGCACAAAGCAATTCACATCACACAGTAACACAATCACAAAAGAAATACCAATCCAGTACACAATATTTGACAATTATCTTAAATTAATCAAATTAAACTCAATTAAGTACACTGAGCAATTAATTTCTTAATTACTTCCATAAAGTAATTATACTTACACAATTCCACAAACGATTATTATTAAATTAATTAATCTCAATTAATTATTAAAAATTAATCACATTAATTCAATTATTTAAACAATCTTAGTTAATGACCTTCATTAACTAATGACAATCCTTTAATTACTTTGCTAAAGAAATTACTTAGATTAATCAACATTAATTTAAAATTGATTAGTCATTAAAAACTCATTAATTAATCCTAATTAGTTAATTAATTAAGTGTTAACTATAACATAATTAGTTATTAATTAATTGATTAACTAATTACTAATCATTAATTAAAAATTCAAATCATATTTAATTAATGATCCTTAATTACCAATTTGTTTATCCTAAATTAATTATCTCAAATCTTAATTGATTGATTTAAACTTTTAATTATTAAATTAATTAATCCCAACTATTAATTATCCATTTTAATTAATTTAATAATTACAAATCATTAAATCTTCATTTATTCAAAGATAAAAACATTTTTCTTATTAATGATCAAATTATCATTAACAAGGTATTTAAAACAATTAACTTTCAAAATTTTACTTTTAAAATTTAATTTTAAATTTAAGATTTAAGATGGAAAAAAATTAACTTTAACAAGTTTAAAACAATTTCAAAAACCCTTTTTATTTCACAAGTTAAAGAATTATTTATCTTATAATAGAAGTTTAAAAGAGTTTAAAACCCAATTTCATTTTAAATTCAAATCGATTCAAAAATTCATTTTATCATTCAAACTGTTTAAAACTAATTAAATTTAAAACTTCTTTTATTTCAAGACTAAGATTCAAATTTATATTTGAATCCAGATTTAAACCTTTGATTTTAACTTCACTTACAATTTAAACTTCACTTTAAAATTCAAACTACTTAAACCTTTTTAAAGTAGTTAAAACAATCTAAATTTTAAAAACTTTATTTATTTTAAACTGAGATTCAAAGCTACTTGAACCATATTTAACCTTGGATTTAAACTTATTCTTAAACTTTGCTTTTCAATTTAAATTTTAGTTTAAATTTAAATCTGAAACAGGTTTGAAAACCTATCACCAGAAATCGACCCGAGGCCATTATATTCTGCTTCGAGTCCAAACCTAACTTAACACGAGCCAAACATCACCATGCTTCGAGTAAAACTCGAGACTACTGATACCCCCAACCCAGAACTTCACTATAAAATAAAGTTCACCATCCATATGCACGGTGACTTTATCCACCTCCGACCATCTCCGATGGTACATCCACATCGGCGACATCCTCCACATCCAAATATAATTAACAGGAACAACCTTCCCAAGCCCGAAATTGAATTTGAGTACAAACCCCAAACCTGGAACAAGAAGAAGTTGGAAATCCTCTAAAACCTGGAAACGCGTCGCCTCCACAACCTCGACCACCAGAATATCTGAAATTCCGACCATGAACTCGTCAACATCCCCTCTTCCATTCCCCAGAACCACGTCGCACTCGATCCAATGTAGACGACAAACGAATCAAATCTCTCGGCCTCAACAAAACTAGGGCTACGAACTTCAAATGCTCGCCGCTTCCACCACGACCATCTGACCACCATCCCAATATTTTACCTACAACCACAATTCATCCCTCCATCACCAGCCAAAACCCCGACCTCAACACATCAGAGGATCACCAGAAATAACTGAAATAATGAAATCTCAACTAACCCAAATTGCTCTTCCTTCTTAACTCTAAAAATTATGATTTTTGTTTTAAAAATCGTGTTTTGGTATGAGAATTAAGTTTATAAACCTGAACTTGTAAATTAAAATGTTTAAATTTTTGACTGAGTTAAAATATACCCAGTTTTCTCGATTTCCAGTGCTATTAACAAGTTGTTTTGACTTGAATAAACTTTAAATCTTGAGTATCTACTATAACAAACAATTGTTGTTTTAACACCATGTCCAAACAATAAGTAGAATAAGAGGAAAAGATTTTTGAATTAAAAATCTTGTGCTTAGAATTTAAACAAAGGATATATATATATATATATATAACATAAACAACAACCTCTACACCAAACACCCATCAACCAAATATACACAGAGAATTCATGTTTATATTCAGACATACTTATCACTAATATAACTTGTAACAGATCTATATTTTTTTTTTAAATTGTTTAAAGTGATGTTACTCATCTTGTTTTAGAAGAAACAACAGAGCTTGTATATTGAAAACTGCAGTTATTTATTTTTTCTTTAATCTTCTTGTTGTTTAAACTGTAATGATGTTTAAGTTTTAAATAAGACTTTCTTCAGATTTTCTTAGCTTTGAAGGAACGAACTGGAATGAGAAGCTTGATATAAAGGAAATGAGTTTACAGGTGATTATTATTTGTTTGTACAATATCAGAGATATTTTTTTTATTTGGAGGCTGATATGATATATATGGTGTGCTAAGATATTTTTGCATTAATTGTTGTCTTTATTTTCTCAAGTTTACATACTTACCCTTTTATTGTTCATACTTTAATATATACATATATTAGTGTCTTCTTTTGCAAGCTCAAAGATATTTATATTTTATTTCTTATGTCTACATACATATCCTATTTGTTTGAATGTATAAAAAAAATTCTTGTCTTATGGCTTTATAATATAAACAAATTTCTATTTTAATATGTTGTTTAAATTTTTCTAATGTATTCACTTTATATTTTAGTTTATCTTACATATCTATTTCTAATTTAAATATGTATTTATAACTTAAATGCTTATTATCTTGTATATCTACATATATATATATATATATATAACTTTAATACTTATTGTCCTATTTTTACATTTTGCATTCATTCATTATATATAGATATTTAACTTTTAAATAAATCATTTTTAAAACTTACTTATACCTTAATAAAATAAACACACATATGATATATTATAAAATATTGAATTTAACTTTGAACATCCTTTGAAAATTATTTGATATCAATTTCAAAATATAACTTTCAAAAGATTCATTTGTATAAATAAAGGCACATCTAATTTAATCATATCCAAAATCCAAATACAAATTTGTTTTCTAAGATATTTAAATTTACATCCCAATTTCAAATTCTATTTTCAATCTATTTTATATACATATTTATTTTCAAATATCAAAATTAATTCTCAATTAATTCATAATTTAACTAGAATCTTATATTAATTACCAATTAATTTCACCATTTTTTATTCAAAAATTTAATAAATTATCGATTTAAACTTAGTTAAAAATCCGGGATCGTTGCAATACATATACATAATCAATCGCACTAATATATTCATTCATTCGCACATACACAACCATTTATTAACAATTATAACTACAATTAAAAAATTATATTTATCGTTATATAACTTAAAATGCACATACACTTTTACTTATCCATATCATATGCATATACGTATATTTGAATAACAGTCGATTAATTTAAAAATCAAATCATCCTTTATAAAATAATCCCTTCTTACTATTTTATAAAATCTCATACTTTTATAAAATATTACTTTTACACTATGGATGCAGTACGAACTATGGAATCGATATGTTTAAATTGTTCAAGGCCTTTAAGTCGTTTGGAGTTGGCTTCGTTTTTGAATCGTTCGGAGATTATAAGTCGCTCACGACTTAACAAAGGGTATTCACGACCAAATGATAAGGCCTTAAGTCGTTCACGACTTAACAGGGGGGAGGATAACGAGTTACGACTTAAGGAAGGGATTATAGGTCATCCATGACTTAAAGAGAAGGAGCTACGACCTAACAAAGAAGATGAAAGGAAGTTATGACTTAACAGGGGCTTAAGTCGTTTGGGATGGATGAGTCGTACACGACTCAACGACTCATCTATAAGTCGTCCACGACTTATCTTGAAGTAGGGGAATGTTCCAGCTATTAAAGGCTTGAGTCGTAGGAAGGCGCGACCTAGTTAAGTCGTTGAGGAGATATGCCGCAAGAAGCTCATGTTGCTTGAGTCGTATGAGTCTTAGGTCATAAACCAGGTCATGATAAGTCGTTATCTGTTTGGAGTCTTGAGTCGTGTCATTAGTTGAGTCGTATCTTTTAAGTCGTCTTGTATATATATGTTGTGATGTAGTTGGACCGTAAGTCGCGACTTACTTAAGTCGCGTTTTCACTTGAGTCATTGTAACTTGTGTATGGATGAGTCGTAAGTCGTTTGTGTTGAGTCGGTTGTAACTCATTAAGTCTTAAGTCCTGAGTCGTTGAATGTAAGTCGGTCATGTATATGAAGGTGCTGTAATAAGTTGAGTCGGTATGTTGTGTTGTAATATGAGTCGTGAGTCACTGAATGCTTGAGTCGTGAGTCGTAGGGTGATGAGTCGGCAACGACTTAAGGCTCAGGTTGAGACACACTATAAATAGGGAGTGAGTTGTACATTTCAAGTGGTTGATTTTTGAATAAAATTTCTTATTGATTGCTGTGTGCTTTCTTCTAAAATTGGTAGTTGAGTGTAATCTCCTATCTCCACTTTCGGTTATTCGAGTGCGCTCGAATCAACGATTGTTGAAGCCGATTCGCGGAATCAAGTGCGCTTGATCAACGCTTGAAGAATTGAAGATCTTCTTTCACGGTATCGTGCGCGATCAACGTGTTAGAGATAGCTAGAATTCGGTATCTTCGGATCAACGAATTTGGGCATTTTGGTATTCATCAATCCACCGATTGCTACTTTCATCGTTATATTGATTTTCTTTTAATCCGCTGCGTTAGTTTGGTATCAGAGCTAGACTTAGCCAATCATAGCTAAGCCGAGACTTGGAGCCAATTTTTGAAGTTGAAGTTTGAAGTTGGAGTTTATAGTGTTCATCTTGAAGTTGCAACGAGTTTGAAGATTTTGATCCATTTGATTTTGGATCTAGAGTTGAAAAGGTGTTTGAAGTGTTTGAAGGCCGAGCATAGTTTGTGTTGAAGATTTGTGTTTGATTTGTTGAAGTATTTGAGAAGTTTTGAAGAGATTGTGAAGATTTGAACTATGCCACCAAGGAGAGCTAACCGTCATCAAAATGTTGAAGCGTTTTATAGAAGAGAAGAAGCCGAGCTTATGGAACAACGTATTAATGAGAAATTTGATGAAGGCATTGGAAAGTTAGAGAATTTGATGAATGATTTGAATCAAACTCAAAGGAGGAGATCACCAAACTCGAACCATAGAGGAAACCAAGTTTCGCCATCGGTTACGGAAGCGAAGAGGGTATCACCGCATTCTTTTAGAGATAGAAGAGAAACATCAATTTCATCAAGGAGAGATCAGCATGACTATGGACATGAAGAGAGGAGAACTCCACGAGAGTTTGAAAACGAGGCGTATAGAGATGAAGAGAGACATAGTCGAAGAAGCATGCATGAACGAAGGGATGATAATGGTCGAGATCGATGTAGGCGTACTTTTGATTTTGATGAAGAGGGTGATAGAGCTAGCATTCATTATCGAGATCGAGACCAAGTTCGAAATTCATACCGGGATGTTGAAGATGATCGTCAATGGGAATCGTGTATGAAGATGGAAATTCCAGAGTTTAAGGGTGGAATGGTAGCAGAAGAATTTCTTGATTGGTTGTCAAATGTTGAAGAGATCTTTGATTTCAAGGAGGTTCCTGAGCATAGAAGAGTGAAATTGGTTGCTACTAGGTTGAGGGGGAGAGCTTTGGCATGGTGGCAGCAAACTAAACTTACAAGGGAGAGAATAGGAAAGTCAAAGATTGAATCATGGGAGAAGATGAAGAAGTTGATGAGAGCTACTTTCTTACCATACAACTATCAATCACTTATGTACCAGAGATTGCAGAATCTGAGGCAAGGGACGAAGTCTGTTAGTGATTATGCTGATGAATTTTACCAACTCATTGCCAGGAATGATATTATGGAAACGGAAGAACAGCTAACTGCTAGATTCATTAGGGGATTGAGAATGCAGATTCAGGATATGGTTAATATGTTTGATCCTAGATCAGTAGCAGAGGCACATCAGAAAGCGTTGGCTTGGGAGAAGCAGGGAAGGCGTGGAGGTGGTGTGTTTACTAGTTCCAATAATCAAGTGAAGGGTGATAGTGGGAGTTCTAATGTTCCTAAACCTGTCAGTAAGCCAGTGGTGAAGGAGGCTGAGAAGGAAAAGGTTAGCAGTGGTTTCAAATGTTATAATTGTCAGGAGTTGGGTCATAAAAGCAATGAATGTTCGAAACCAAAGAAGAGAACCATGGTTGCAGAAGTTGAGGAGGATGATGGTGAGGAGGCAGAATGTTCAAATACACCTTATGTTGAGGAGGAAGACTTATTGTCCGGGGATGAAGGTTGTAATTTGATGATGAGGAGGTCATGTCTTACACCAACGCAAGAAGAGGATTCTAGTTGGTTGAGGAGCAATATTTTTCAGTCTACATGTACTATTCTGGGAAAGGTTTGCAAGATCGTTATTGATGCTGGAAGCTGTGACAATATTATCTCTACAGAAGCAGTAAGGAAGTTGAACTTGAAAACTGAGAAGCATCCTAAACCGTACAAGCTAGCATGGTTGAGGAAGGGAGGTGAAGTAAAGGTGTGTCGAAGAGCTTGTGTGAATTTTTCTATTGGGAAGAAGTACGAAGATGAAATTTGGTGTGACGTTGTAGACATGGATGTGTGTCATCTGTTGTTGGGCAGACCATGGCAGTTTGATAGAGCAGTGCGCCATGATGGTCGTGCTAATAGTTACAGTTTCATGTTTGAAGGTACTAAAATCACTTTAGTTCCCAAGAAGCAGCAACAGAAGGAAAGCAAGCTAGAGGAGATCGAAGAACTGAAAACTTTGCTATCTTTGAAGGAGTTTGTTAAAGAAGTTGAAGAGGAGCCTGAAGTCTTTTTGTTGATTGGACGAGAGTGTAGTGAAGAGGTTGAAATCCCAGAAGAAGCGGAGCCAGTTTTGAAGAATTTGAAGATGTATTTCCAGAAGAGTTGCCTAAAGAGTTACCACCACTGAGGGACATTCAACATCAAATTGATCTTGTTCCGGGAGCAGTTTTACCACATCGACCACATTATCGAATGAGTCCGAAGGAACATGAGGAGTTACGAAGGCAAGTGGAAGAGTTGTTAGAACAGGGACGTGTTCAGGAAAGCTTGAGTCCTTGTGCAGTACCAGCATTGTTGGTGCCGAAGAAGGATGGAAAATGGAGAATGTGTACCGATAGTAGAGCTTTGAACAAGATTACTGTTCGCTACAGATTTCCTATGCCGAGGTTGGATGACTTGCTAGATCAGTTGAGTGGGGCTACTATCTTTTCGAAGATTGATTTGAAGAGTGGTTATCATCAGATTTGAATTAGACCGGGAGACGAATGGAAGACCGCATTCAAGACGAGGGAAGGTCTATATGAATGGTTGGTTATGCCGTTTGGTCTATCAAATGCACCAAGTACATTTATGAGGGTGATGAATCAAATTTTTAGACCGTACATTGGGAAGTTTGTTGTAGTTTAGTTTGATGATATTCTAATCTATAGTGCGAGCACAGAGGAGCATGTAGAGCATTTGAGAAAGGTGTTAATTATTCTTCTGGAGGAACAATTTTATGCAGCTACGAAGAAATGTGTGTTCATGACTCGAAGTGTATTATTTTTGGGATATGTTTTATCTGAGAAGGGAATCCAGGTGGACCAGAGTAAAGTTGAAGCTATTAGAAATTGGCCACAGCCGAGAACTATCACTGAAGTTAGAAGTTTTCATGGATTGGCATCATTCTACCGAAGATTCAGTCCACACTTCAGTAGCGTGATGGCACCAGTTACTGATTGCATGAAGGCGAAACAATTTTCTTGGACAGAGGAAGCTGGGATTGCTTTTGAGCAGATCAAGGAACTTTTGACGACAGCACCAATTCTTGTATTACCAGATTTTCAGTTGTTGTTTGAGTTACACACTGATGCATCAAAGGTTGGGATTGGAGGAGTGTTGAGTCAGAGTGGAAGACCTATTGCATATTTCAGTGAGAAGTTATCAGAGGCAACGATGAGATATAGTACATACGATGTTGAGTTTTATGCTGTTGTGCAAACTGTTAAACATTGGAGGCATTATCTATTTCAGAAAGAATTTGTTCTTTACACTGATCATGAAGCTTTGAAGCATTTACAGGGGCAGGATAAGATTTCAGTGATACATGCATCGTGGATTGCATATTTACAGCAATTTACCTTTGTTGTTAAGCACAAATCTGGGGTGACGAATCGTATGGCTGATGCTTTGAGTAGGAGAAGTCATTTGTTGAAAACATTGAAGGTTGAAGTGACAGGATTTGAATTATTGCCAGAGTTGATTGAAGAAGATCCTTACTTTGCAAAGTTCGTTGAGAAGGTTAAGGATGGAAGTACTGATGAATTTGTGTTGGTTGATGGTTTTCTGTTTAAAGGAAATCAGTTATGTATTCCAGAGAGCAGTTTGAGATTGAAGATTATCAAAGAGTTGCACGAAGAAGGCCATGTGGGTAGAGATCGTACGTTGCATTTGATTTCTCAATTTTACTTTTGGCCGTCGATGAAGAAAGAGGTTGAAAGGTTTGTGGAGAGATGCCATATATGTCAGGTTTCGAAGGGAACTGCGACCAATGCAGGATTGTATATGTCGTTACCTGTACCGTCTAAACCATGGGTTGATATCAACATGGATTTCGTTTTGGGTTTGCCTAGAACTCAAAGGGGGAATGATTCTATATTTGTTGTGGTGGACAGGTTTTCGAAAATGGCACATTTTGTTGCTTGTAAGAAGACGGCGGATGCTGTTCGTGTTGCTCAGTTATTTTTCAAAGAGATCTATCGAATCCATGGATTGCCAGAATCTATTGTGTCGGATAGGGATACTCGTTTTCTGAGTCACTTTTGGTTAAGTTTGTGGAAGATGGTTGGAACGAAGCTGAAATTTAGTAGCGCTTATCATCCGCAAACTGATGGACAAACAGAAGTTGTTAACAGATCGTTGGGAAATTTGTTGCGATGTCTTGTGAAGGACAATCTGAAGAGTTAGGACATGAAGTTATGTCAGGCAGAGTTTGCTCATAATCATGCAGTGAATCGTAGTACGGGATTCAGTCCATTTCAGATTGTATATTCAAATTTACCCAGGGGACCGTTGGATTTAGCAGTAGTACCACAACTAAAAGGGACAGGTAAACGAGCTGTTGATTTTGTTGAAGGATTGACGGAATGACATAAAATCGTTCAAAAACGATTGAAGAAGTCGAATGAGAAGTATAAGTGAATTGCAGATTTGAAGAGACGAAATGTTGAATTTAATGAAGGTGATTTGGTGTATGCTGTGTTGACAAAGGATCGTTTTCCAGTGGGCACTTATAACAAGTTGAAAGCCAGAAAAATTGGTCCTGTAGAAGTTGTGAAACGGATCAATGAAAACGCTTATAAGTTGAAGCTACCGGAAGACGTATACACTTCTGACGTGTTCAATGTTAAACATTTGATTCCATACCATGGAAATGAAATTATTGTGGAAAGATAAAGTGAAAATTCGAGGACGAATTTCTGTCAACCGGGGGAGGATGATGTAGTACGGACTACGGAATCGATATGTTTAAATTGTTCAAGGCCTTTAAGTCGTTTGGAGTTGGCTTCGTTTATGAGTCGTTCGGAGGTTATAAGTCGCTCACGACTTAACAAAGGGCATTCACGACCTAATGATAAGGCCTTAAGTCGTTCGCGACTTAACAGGGGGGAGGATAACGAGTTACGACTTAAGGAAGGGATTATAGGTCGTCCACGACTTAAAGAGAAGGAGCTACGACCTAACAAAGAAGATGAAAGGAAGTTACGACTTAACAAGGGCTTAAGTCGTTTGGGATGGATGAGTCGTACACGACTCAACGACTCATCTATAAGTCGTCCACGACTTATCTTGAAGTAGGGGAATGTTCCAGCTATTAAAGGCTTGAGTCGTAGGAAGGCGCGACCTAGTTAAGTCGTTGAGGAGATATGCCGCAAGAAGCTCATGTTCCTTGAGTCGTATGAGTCTTAGGTCGTAAACCAGGTCATGATAAGTCGTTATCTGTTTGGAGTCTTGAGTCGTGTCATTAGTTGAGTCGTATCTTTTAAGTCGTCTTGTGTGTATATGTTGTGATGTAGTTGGACCGTAAGTCGCGACTTACTTAAGTCGCGTTTTCACTTGAGTCATTGTAACTTGTGTATGGATGAGTCATAAGTCGTTTGTGTTGAGTCGGTTGTAACTCATTAAGTCTTAAGTCCTGAGTCGTTGAATGTAAGTCGGTCATGTATATGAAGGTGCTGTAATAAGTTGAGTCGGTATGTTGTGTTGTAATATGAGTCATGAGTCGCTGAATGCTTGAGTCGTGAGTCGTAGGGTGATGAGTCGGCAACGACTTAAGGCTCAGGTTGAGACACACTATAAATAGGGAGTGAGTTGTACATTTCAAGTGGTTGATTTTTGAATAAAATTTCTTGTTGATTGCTATGTGCTTTCTTCTAAAATTGGTAGTTGAGTGTAATCTCCTATCTCCACTTTCGGTTATTCGAGTGCGCTCGAATCAATGATTGTTGAAGCCGATTCGCGGAATCAAGTGCGCTTGATCAACGCTTGAAGAATTGAAGATCTTCTTTCACGGTATCGTGCGCGATCAACGTGTTAGAGATAGCTAGAATTCGGTATCTTCGGATCAACGAATTTGGGCATTTTGGTATTCATCAATCCACCGATTGCTACTTTCATCGTTATATCGATTTTCTGTTAATTCGCTGCGTCAACTATTTTATAAATCTCATTCTATTTTATATAATATATCATTACTACTATTTTATAAAATCTCAATCTATTTTATAAAATACGCCTTTCACCTATAAAATTATTTCTTCACTTAAATAATAATTTTTAAGTGCTTATGAGCGTAGTTAAGCCTCCTATCACTTTAATAAGAGCTCCTGACTTACTTAATTATCTTACTAACTTTTCTAAGATCAATTGAAAGGATTTATTAATATTTTTTAATGGCGTGCACATCCTTATATTACCTAATTAATCAAAATCCAACTATAACATCATATATAATCATCCAATTAACCCCAAAATAAATTTTAGGCTTACTTACTTTTCAAAATATGGTATCTAAAGTTTCTAATAAATAATGTGATAATCTAAATATGTCTAAGGTATAAACAAAAGGCAAATTACATTGTTAGCATTCTCTAAATCATTCCATATAATTTCATAATCACAAATAAAAAAATTATAAAGTATAACATGTATATTAAATAAGAGAATCATTCCAGTCCCCTCATCTTCTCCAAATAAAGATCAAAATCACCAAAACCTTAATCCAAGCTTACTTTAAATTTGAGATCTTCATCCAAACTCTACTTCGTGCAAATTCCTTCGCACGTTTTGTACAAAATTGGAAGGGTGGATTTATGGTGATTTTTAGTTGACTTTAGGAACTTATTTGAGAGGGTTAGGGCTAGGAGATTAAGAGATGATTATGGGGTAATTAGGAAAGTAAGTAGAGGAAAGGGAGGAAATGGATCTTGAATGAAAGAATGAAATGAAAGTGGGAAGGATTTAGCCACTTCTAAGGTAAATTATGGGCTAGGCCCAAATTCATTTTTTTCTCCAAAAGTCAATGTCCACTCCAAAAATTCAACGACTCCAAACATAGTCAAGTTTATAATCATTTTGCTTACGTCGGAAAAGCAAACTCAACTATCGATATTTCGAGTCCTAATTCACCTGTCTGCAAAAGTCAAGTATAATGGATGTTTTTTTAATTAATGATTAAAAATTTAAATTAATCATTTACATATTCAGTCATTAAAGTTACAGGGTGCTCCACATCTTTTACCATTCCCTTGGTTGGCGTTCTAGATCTTACGCCAATGTTTTGCGATTTAGATTAGCACATAGGCCTTATACCCATGCTTTCATCACAACACCAGAATTTTTTTGTAACGGTTATAACCGTTGGTAATCAGATTCCCAACATTATAACCGTTGGTAGCAGGTACGTTATATTTTTTTTACGTATTTTATAACGGTTATAACCATTGGAAAATTTTGGTATTTCCAACTGTTATAACCGTTGGGAATTTTGGTATTCCCAATGGTTATAACGGTTGGGAACCTTTCCTATTCCAACATTTATAACCGTTGGAAATTATGGTTATAACCTATGACTATTTTCATATTCCCAACGGTTATAACCATTGGGAATTTTTTAATTTTCAACGGTTATGACCGTTGGGAATTCCTCGCATACATAAGTAAATAACAAAATTACCAACACTTATATGTATTGCAATTTGGTATAGTTGAACCATATCTTATTCAGCATCTAATAGTATTTCATTCAACTATATCTATACGAATTTATAACAACAGAAAACATGAAACTAAATTTCAAAACTAGCAAATCGTCAAATTACAAAGAAAACATCAAACGTACAAAGTAGTACATATCAAATTCCATAAAGTTCATTGTGACAACTTCAAATTTCATTACTACAACATATCTAGAAGCTTACAAACAGCGAATATGACACTCTGGCCAAACTACAAAACTACCATCAACTAATTCAGAGAATGTATAATGACCATTTTGAGCCACCATCAAATTTGTACAGCAACAAAATCTCTTCCAAAATCATCCAAACTAATTATTCCTTCATTACCATTAACACTAGCTTTTGATTTTACCTCCCTTCTGCAGCTTCTATTAAAGCCTGAATATTAAAATGAATTGATTATTCGATCTCATAACTGTTCCATTTTGAAATTGTTAAAACATTATTTTGACCAAAAACGATTAGTGCCAACAATTTTCTCAATGTTTGAATATGATTTTCAACATGATTTTGATTTGGTTAAATGTAGGTCTAATCTTTATGAGGATAATTTGCAATAGTCATTGATGCTATGATCAGTAAACACAAAGTTCCATACATGTCATACATGTAACTAGCCGAAATTTAAGCATTAATAACTAATTAACGAATTAATTAAATAATGAAATAACTTTGTGAAATTGTCATAATTCAGCCATGGAATTTGCACCATTGTGTCTGCGGTAATTTTTTGGTCAATTTCCATATATTGATCGACAAAATCCGAGCTAGTATGAAGAAGATATGAGTTAATGAAGAAACGAGAAAAGAAAAAAAAAATATAGGCTAGGTCGACCCTAGGTTTGACCCTCACTATGGATAGGTCAACCTATAGGTCGACATTAGCTAGTGGAAGGTCAACACCAGGGTCGACCCGCATGCATTCTAGTACATGGCTTCATCTAGCTGATTCGAACATGTCATTTTGTAACTTTTACCCAATCGTGTGCATCCATGCTTCCATCTAACAATTCTATCGAGCCTATGATATGGCGGCACAAAATTTAATCTCCAAATCCAATGGTCTGAGATCCATAAGTGCCATTATAAATAAGACCCTAGGCTTAGCTATTTTTCTCATTTAGATTTTCTCCATTTGGATTCATTGCTTAAGGCTGGACTTTAAAAGGAACATTTTTCCAAGGAGTAGATCTTTTTAATTGAAATATTTTATACCCTATAAGTGGATCCGGAAAGGCCAAAGGAAAGAGTTAAGGACCGCAGGGGAGTGTTTAAGTAATTAGTTTAGATTTTTATGTAATTTAGAATAATAGAGTTTCCAATAGTTGTAGTTTTTCTACAATTTTGGGATAATCTTTATGCAAGTTTGTTTACAATTTATTTTTAAGTAAATTTTAGACTTGTTTTCCAGTCTATTTTCTTTTAGCTATTCTATTTCAGTTATTTGCAATTATTTATTGTTAATTATAGTTTTCCTAATTATTAAAAGTTATTTACAGCATTTACAGTTATTTACTGTTATTTACATTTTATTTACGTCTATTCTACATTGGGATTTCTTCTGTAAATGTTAGTTTCTTTTTAATTCACTTTTATGTGAATGGAATAAATAGAAGAGAATAATTTGCTAATATGGACTAAAATTTGAGAACACTGAATTTATAGAAACTGGGATGTAAAATGAGAAGAATTGTAAAAAAATTGGACTTAGACTGAAATAGGAAAATTTAAGATATTTGCAAGCATAGTTATAACATGTAATTGTACCCAAAAAGAGAAAATAGAAGAAATAGCAGAAGAAGCATATTTTTATACTTAGACCTTGGGTTAAGTTAATAAATAAAGTTACAACACACTTGTTATAATTAGAGGCAAATAGAAAAATGCTTATTTTAAGACTTAGAATAAGTTAATAAGCAAATATAGCAGAGAAAACAAAAGGAGGCTTATTTAAAAAGACTTATACTAAGTTAATCAGTAAAGACAGAAGTAGAACCCATATTGGAAGCATTCCCCTTATGCTGTTTAGGTTAGATAAGTGGTCCGTAATTAAAAAATAGGACACGTACCGATAGCATTCCCTTTATGCTGTTTAGGGTAGATAAGTGGTCAGTAATTAAGAAGTAGGACCCATACCGGCAGCATTCCCCTTATGCTGTTTAGGGTGAATAAGTGGTCAACAATTAAGATGTAAGACCCATACAGGAAGCATTCCCCTTTAACAAGCTTATGTTTACGGTAGATAAGTGGTCAATAATTAGAAGCTTAAATCAGGGGATTTGGAAAATGGGTGCAACTGATTTTGTTTATTAGGACCCGTATCGGTAGCATTCCCTTCAGTCAGGAACCGGTGGTCTCACAACACACGAAGGTGAGGCTAGGCACACTTATGTTGTTTAGGGTAATTAAGAGGTCCAAAAAGGGAGCAACGGATAGCGCGAGCCTAATGGTGGTCGAGCATATGGCCTCTGTGCAGGGAGATAAGTCGACATCGAGTTCCAAACACTTAATAGTGTCTTTTACTACAGGTCCCATAGAATGTGACTAACCTGCAGTAGGCATAACAGAGATAGAAGGCCGATCAAAGGGTAGATTTAGGACTTCAACCTAATTAAAGTAGGATTGGGTTTTCAACCTAATCAAAGCAGTTTTGGAAAAGTGCAATAATTGAATCGAACTATCTAAGCGAAGCAAACGGTTATACCATATTCTTGCTTTATTTCCTTTATTTCCTTTTATAATAAAATTGTTCAAAGTCTATTATCTTTATCTTTCTTAAAAATACTAGTAGTTACCTTCACTCACCATACTTTTATTCCGGCCCACTCCTCTATTTTCCCATTTTCCCTCCCATAGGACAGCAGATGTAGGGACAATAGATTTCAACTTTCTTGGAGAGTTATTCTTAGAGATTCTTCATGTATTCTTCTTCTTATTTTCAGTTTCCGTTTTCATTTGAGTTTGGATGTACTGGTACTGATGAGAGGGTTGGTTTTATTTATGTACTCTAACAATATGATTGAGATGATATTTTCTCATAAGACATGTATTTGTTATGTTGAGACATCTTATGTATTTTTTTTTATGACTCTATTTTATGAAGTTTGATTTTGAATAATAAGATTACTATTTAGATGTTTCCACTGTTTTATTTACTTTGTCTTACAAATCTTAGTCTCTGTAAGTTTTTAGCTATAACTATAGCGCAACATATTCTTTAGTGTGCCCTTTTTGGGTATACTAAGGGTTGTGGGATGTTTCATTTGGTATCAGAGCCTATGGTTAGAGGATTCCTAAAACTTTTTTTAAAATAAAATAGTTTTCCAAAAGTAACCTATTTTTAAAGTAGCCTACCTTCTAACTAGAAGTATTTTTCAAAAAGAAACTCTTATTATAGAAATAGTTTTTCAAGTATAATAGAGAGTTTTTAAAAAAATCCCCTCATAGTCCAATTCAACCTTCTTTCGATTCCTTCGAGCCTAAATTCCCTTTTCTTTACATAGTATGGCTGACTAGTTCCATAGAGCTATGGTACCAGAGGTGCAAGGACAAGTGCCCAATATAGCACTGGTAGGTGGAGATTCCATTAATTCAACTACAGCAGCCAATTTTTCTAAGCTATACGGGGACTTCACTAGTCTTGGAGGTAGAATGTTTCCTAGCACAGAGGATTTCGAGGAGGCAAGAGCTAGGTTGAAGGACACGGAGCGAACATTTAGGCTGTTAGGATTGAAGGACCGACAAAGAGTTCAGCCTACATCTTAGCAGCTGAAGGGAGAGCTTAAAGAGGTTCCGAAGTCAAAAAGCTCTAAGTAGCCCTGGTGGAAGAGTAAGAAGGAAAAGGACAAGAGGAAAGAAAGAGGAGCTCAGAAGTGGATCAAGAAAAGCAGGAAATGCAATAACTATGGACTGGTTGGTCATTACGCAAGGGATTGTAAGAATAAGATGATGAAGAGAAGCTTTTATAGTTGTGGACAGCCTGGTTACCTTAGTAGATCTTATCCTCAGAGAAAGGGACAGAGAGCAGGTGCACCTACAGTGCAAGTACAGGCTTTGGATGCAGCACCTTCTAGTAGTGGACCGGATCAAGGTATGAAAATCTCTGTAGAAGTTTTGATCTCTATCTTTGATTTTCCCATTAAGACTCTTTT
The DNA here is from genome assembly GCA_030765085.1 of Allium cepa. NCBI lineage: Eukaryota > Viridiplantae > Streptophyta > Magnoliopsida > Asparagales > Amaryllidaceae > Allium > Allium cepa. The sequence goes on from CM060940.1 coordinate 185,810,056, forward strand.
CGATTCTGGAGCATCGCACTCTTTCATTTTGAGTTCTTTAGTTGATTGTTTGCACTTAGATATCTCTTTAGTACCAGGCCCCATAGTAGTTTCAAACCCCATAGGAGGATTGACATAATTATCCCTGATTTACAGGGGTTTGAAAATATTTATACTAGGTGTAGAGCTTGATTGTGGCGCCTAAGTATTGGGATTTTTGGGGTATGGGATGATTTTGGAGATGGAAGGGTTATCCACTTATGGAGCGATATTGTACTGCGAGAAGAGAGTGTTAGGAGACATGCAACTGTAGGACTCTCGAGGTTTCTTACGACCCACGGGTGTCAGTCATGTTGAGCTTCCTTTATACCCTTAATTCATCGCTAAGAGCGCTAGATTCTATTCCAGTCATTAGAGATTTCCCAAACATTTTGAGGAGGTTCTTTGTATACTTCGCATTCATCGGTTGAATGTAGGTATCACTCTTGGCATAAGGAAATGCATTTCTTGGGGGCATAGTGAAGGTCTATGCATGGTAGAAGTTTGAGAAACGGTTTTGTACATTTAGATTTGGATTGTAGAAATCCAAAGAGTTGTAGGAAAAAATTGGCGATGTACAATAGATTCAGTTGAAAAAGAGGAAAGCCCATGTGTAGATAATTGTTTCAGGTATGTGGATTTAACTGTAGTGACTCGGAATAAATATAAGCAGAGGAATAGGAACAAAAGAATTTAGTAAGCAAATGAGATTTCCAAAAAGTTTAGGAAGGGTACTCCTAGGGTAGTAGGAAAAAATTCCACTTTATGTCTAGCCCAATAAAACGAAATTGTTAGAATTGAAAAATATAATTGTTAATATTTTTGAGAAAGTAAATATTGGGTTTTTGAAAAAAAAGTGGTATGAGATTAATATTGGTTTTTATATGATGTAAATTTCGCTAAAATTGAAATTCTCTTTGAGGAATTATAGAGCATATATATAGCTCGCTAGTTTCTTTGTAGGTAAACAAAGATTTTAAATATAAAAACCTAGAGTGTATTAAGAATTGGAAACATAAGTTACATCATTTATTGTTGTAATAGATGCTTTTGTGAAAAATAAGGGAAGCGTAGACTATAACACTATTGTTATAGTAGGTGACTCCCAAAGGAAATATTTTTACCAAGTATATGAGATTTATTAGTATTTATCAATACATCGGTATTTTTGGATTGTAGTAATGATGTTTTACGCAACATCTGTTTTGGCCCAAATAAAAATGTGTTTTAAAGATGATTTCTAAGTATAGAAATAAAGTGGTTTGTAAGTACACTTATTTTTTTGAGCAAGTTTAAGGAAATGTTTTCTAGTTATGGATGTAATAAAACAGTTTTGAAAATGCATTTTTCTGAAATGAAAAGTGAAGTTAAATATTAGGAAATTAATAAATTTCATAGGAATTGACTATTGTAAGAGAATATAGATTAAACATACTTTAAATTATTGGAATGAAATGAATAATGATGAAATTTCCTATGAAACCAAATCCTAATTAAAGATGTTTTGTGCAAGTGATAAGGAATATGTGAAAGAGAAGTGCAAGATGTGGGAAGCACCATATTTTGTATAGCCTATTTTGAAAAATATAAAATAAATTCCTTGTAATTTCACAAGAACATGAAGTCCACTTTTAAAAATTTCATAGAAGGTTTTAGATTTAATAGTTTCTTATGAAAGAAAGTAGTTCAAATATATTAAAGTGTAAAACCATTAGGTGTAGGAAGAAGTGTAATAATTAGAGACAGATTTGGTTAGGAGAGATATTATAGAGGGCCTTTGTAGAAAGTCCCGAATTGTAGTTAGGAACTCCTCCAAGGTTAAGTAATTTGAAAGTTAAGGAGTTTTTAATAAAATAAATGTTCTTATCTACTCTAGTTTTTGAAAAATCGAAAATCTATGAAAAGTAAATATTTTGAAAACATGCGAGTACATTTTTAAAATATCTTAAAGAACAATGGTTTGGTGGAAAAGGTTAAATAAGTTTTTGGAAGCGAAAATCTTAGTAACGGCTAAATTTGAAAATCGAGATTTTTATGGAAAGGTGTAAAGCTCTTTAAAAAAGGAGGAATAAGTTTTGAATTTAGAATTTGTAAGTTTTCCCCTCTAGGTTTGGGAATAATGTAAATTCAAAAAGGCTATAAGGATGCAAGTCTAGAAAGATAAAATGTTAGGTAACCAAGTACCTTTTGAATTTAATAGAAACTTGAAAATAACGGTTTGGAAGGAAAAAAATTAGGATTTGATATTTAAAAAAATTCAAACGCTTTCTTTTTGGAAATGAAATGTTAAATACCAAACCAAACTTTTAAATGTGGAGTGGATAGGAATCATTTCCTAGGTGCGATGGAAAAAAATGTAAGGCTATGTAAGAGATTGTAGGGATTACTTTTAGAAGTAATAATAGAAGTTTCCGTAAAGTGTATAAGACACTAGTGAGAATCTTGGAGTGTGGCCTCATGTGTGTAGACTTTAGAAGAATAGTAAGGTGATATTAGTAAGATAGTAAGACGCACGTGGTTGAGGATGTGTATTCTTGATTTTGGAGGAACTTGGAAGGAGCGTCTTTCTTTTGTGGAATTCATATATAATAATAGCTTTTAAGCTAGCATTGGAATGGCACCTTTCAAAGCTTTTTATAGAAGACTGTGCAATTCGCCTACATGTTGGTTGGAGTCTATAGAGAGATTGCTACTTGGTCCTGACACGGTTAGAGAGACCTCGAAGAAGGTTGATTTGATTAGGAAAGAATAAGTACCTCTTATCCACATCACTTTGATAATCAAATTTGAATTTCCCATTTTCATTTTTGGTTTTGAATAGGTTCTTTCTTTTATTATCCATTGGGAGGGTAGATCTTAACCTATGGATGGTAGGATTTGATGTAAACATGTTATTAGAACATGTTATGTATGATGAATACTCATGGTTATAAATGGTTGCTAATGGATGCTAATGGATACATATACTTACACTAGACACTATTATCTCTGATGGATCAGCCTAATTAGGACACTAGAGCATATGCATATGGATGCATGTACATTTGCATTTTTATTTTTACTTTTTTCCATGGTTGCTATAAATGGATGATTATCACATGATTTTTGCATTTAGATGATGATTGTAGCATGCATATAGAACTATCAGTTATCATTAGGGAATTTGCATTCATTTGGATACATGGCACGAACATGATTACGTAAATGGAGGTCGATTGAATTAGTAGACCGCCTAATCATTTGCGTTAGTTAGGGACATTAACACTACACTATTACATATGTATCTAAATTGCATTAGAAAACTTAAAGACAATGGAAGTAATGGATGATGATTGAGTAGTTGGTTGTAAAACTCAGATGAAAGCATTTATTTCATTATTCCATCCTTAGAGATTTCGGGGGCGAAATCCCTTAAGGAAGGGAGAATATAACAACTTGAAATTTAAGCTATAATAATTAATTAAAAAATTAATCAAATAATAAAATAACTTTGTGAACTTATTATAATTTAGCCACAAAAGTTACACCATTGTGTCCGTGGTAATTTTCTGGTCAATTTTCATATATAGATCGTTAAAATCCAAGCTAGTATGAAGTAGATATGAGTTAATGAAGAAAGGAGAAAAAGGAAAAAAATTATAGGCTAGGTCGACCCTAGGGTCGACCGTCACCGTGGCTAGGCCGACCTATAGGTCGACCGTAGCTAGTGGATGGTCGACACCAAGGTTGACCCACATGCATTCTTGTACGTTGCTTCATCCAGTTGATTCGAATACGTCATTTTGCAACTTTTATCCAATCTTGCGCATCTGTGCTTCCATCCGACGGTTCCTATCAAGCCTATGACGTGGTTGCATAAGATTTAATCTTCAAATCCAACAGTCTAAGATCCACAAGTGCCATTATAAATAAGACCCTAGGCTTAGCTATTTTTCTCAATCAGATTTTCTATATCTGGGTTCATTGCTTGAGGCTGGACCCTAAAAGGTATATTTTTTCAAGGAGAAGATCTTTTTAATTAATATATTTTATACCCTATAAGTGGATCCGAGAAGGCCAAAGGAAAGAGCTATGGACCACCGGTGAGTGTTTAAGTAATTATTTTAGATTTTTAAGTAATTTGAAATAATAGGGTTTTCAATAGTTGTAGTTTTTCTACAATTTTGGGATAACCTTTACGCTAGTTTATTTACACTTTATTTTTTAGTAAATTTTAGACTTGTTTTCTAGTCTATTTTCTTTTAGCTATTCTATTTTAGTTGTTTGCAATTATTTATTGTTATTTACAGTTTTCCCAATTATTTATATTTATTTATAGTATTTGCAGTTATTTACTGTTATTTACATTTTATTTACATCTATTCTACGTTGGGATTTCTTCTGTAAATGTCAGTTTCTTTTTAATTCCCCTTTAGGTGAATGGAATAAATAGAAGAGAATATTTCGTTAATATGGACTAAAATATAAAAACACTGAATTTATAGAAAATGAGATGTAAAATGAGAAGAACTGTAATATATTGGACTTAAACTGAAATAGGAAATTTTAAGACATTTGCAAGCATAATTATAACATGTAATTATAACTAAAAAGAGAAAATAGAAGAAATAGCAGAAGATGCTTATTTTCATATTTAAACCTTGGGTTAAGTTAATAAGTAAAGTTATAAAACACAGGTTATAATTAGAGGCAAATAGAAAATGACTTATTTTATAAGTTAATAAGCAAATATAGCAGAGAAAACAAAAGGACGATTATTAGAAAAGACTTATGCTAAGTTAACAAGCAAAGATAGAAGTATGACCCGTATCAGCAGCATTCCCCTTATGCTGTTTAGGGTAGATAAGTGATTATGCTAAATGTGATTATGTCAATGTGAAGTTAGTGGAGAGAATAAGTTCATGCAGCTCCCACATCCATTTTTCCACTAAGTTCAGTTACGCAACATAAACTAATCTATAAATACTAAAAAGTATTATATTAAGAAGCACGTAAGCACGGTTTATGTAACGACCCGGAATTTTGGGCAATAAGAATTTAATAATCTGTGTTAATAATTTAATTGGTTTGATAATTTTCTTTATAATTTTAATTCAAATTGGTTAATTTAATCTTTTAAAGGATAATGAATTTGTAATCTGGCAATAAAATTGATAAGAATTATTTTCCAAAGCTAATGAAATTATAATTCTGTTTATAATATATATATATATATAATTGATATATATTGTGAATAGAAATATCTTTTGTTTACAATGAAGTCAAATTTTCAAATTATAATATATATGTATGTATATGTTATAGTTTGAGTTGTTTTGAAATTTAATTAAAACAATTGATAATTTATAATGTATAAATATTGTAGGTTGAAGCTTTGTTTTAGAATCAATGTTTTCAAAAGTTAATTTAAAGGCTAATTCAATTTATTTTCAAATTATAAGATTGTTACTCATTTTAATAGAATAGTTTATAAAGGAATTAATTAATGTTTTATTTTTGTTTTCTTTAAAAGGTTTAAATTTAAAATGGATATGAATGTATAAAATAAATGTTTTAGACTTTTAAATGCATACATAAGTATTTATGTATTTAGTAAATTAAAATATTTATACTTGTATATGTATCAAAATTCAAAAGTTTATTAACATAAAAACATCTCATAAATATAAAATTCTCATTCACATAAATATAAGATGTAAGTATCTTTGTAATAAGATTTTAAATACAATTATGCAAAAAGATTAACACATGTATAAGAAGATTCATTTATCTTACAATTAGTTTTAGAACATTTGCTTATAAAGGTAAATTTATATTTATATATGTAAACATTTATTTAATTATGTAAGATTTCACATTTGTATTTATTTAAATTCAAAAGCTCATTATCATAAAAACATTTCACTAATGAATAATAAACATTTCATAAATACATATAAATAATAAGTAAGCATTTACAACAAAGTAAGTTAAAAATGTAAGGTTATATTTACATTTTAAACTAAATGAAAATTTATTTAAATTGCTTAAGACATGTGTAAGACATGTTAATATCTTAGTAAAACACATGTAAGAAGATCATTACTTAAAGAACAAGTGGCAACATATTTCTAGTAAATGTATTAAGAAGAAAATTAGATTCACAAACCTTTTCCTTTGTTTTCACTTCTCAACAAAATTTAATGGCAACCTATAATCTTCTTCAAATCTGAAAATAAAATTCAAAAATAAATCTTCAACCTGCAATTCAACTTCAATCTGCATCTACATATCATCTTCAACCTGTAAATCCGATCTGCAACTCCAAAGGGCTACAACCTACAAATCTGCAACCTACAAACTTAAATTCAATGTGCAACTAAATGGAAATCAACCTGCAAACAAAAAGTAAAACCTGCATTTCAATGTAAAGATCTGCAATTGAAAACTGCATCTCAAATGGAAAGCAAATCTGCAATTTACAAATTCAAAGTGGCATCTTATTTCTGCAACTAAAAGGAGAATCAACAGCAAGAAATCAAATAAAATGCATTAACCAGATTTAAAGTATCCAAGCCTGGAAAATTCAAGAAACTGCTCTGCTCTGAAATAATAAAGGTGAGTAAACTCTATTTTAAAAACAGTTTGATTTAATCTTTGATTGAATGTTGCATGCTAATGTATTTGATTTAGATGATGCATATTTTTTTCCTGCATGTAAGTTTATGAAAACAATAGTAAATGCCTGCATATGAATCCTGTGTTATACAGGTTTGTTATTTTTTTTTAAATTCAATAACATGATATTGAATACGAATTAGACTGTAATTTGTAAACGAAAGTTGTTTGTAATCAAGTAATTGATCATCTAAAATAGTTATAGAATTTTAAATTGAATGATTTGCTCTAAAAATTTCTAAATACAGTGAAAAACCAAACTTGGGCAAAATTTTATAATTTCAATTTTTAGTTTTGAGTTTATAATCGAACTACATTTGGAAAAATATGATTTTTAGAGTTTGCATGATAATTTTTAATTGAGTACTCATGTTGAAATTGGGGTTTATACGGAATTGGGGATTTTGAGAATTTCTGGTTATCTAGACATCATTTTGGTTTGAAATTTGGATCAAAGCTTGAGTATAGATTGCTGGTTATAGGAAAAATACAAGATAATTTTTCTAATGAGTGGATAGTTCGAAATTGATCGAACTAGGGTTTTAGTTGAATTGTTTTCGGTTTGGCTATGAAGGCAGATTACGGATTGGATAGTGGATCGAGTTCAATTGTGTTTGGGTAGGAGGTAGCTCGTGGCCATGGAAATTTGTTGGAGTGGTCGGCGAAGTTCAACGGCATGGGAGTGGACGGCCGTGGGTGGTTCTGTGTCGAACACATTCTGCAGTTTTCGAGCAGGTGGTCCAAATTTCGATTCGCGTATGATTGGTTCGAGTTGGATGTGTTGTTGTGCTCGCTTGCGTTAGGGTGACTGTCGTAGTTGGTCGGGGTGGTCATCGGAGGCTGGAAGTGGAGGTGCACGTGCACACGAGAAGTTGCTGTGCACTGGGAAGTTTGCGTTTGGGGGAGGGGAAAACTGGGTTTAGTCATTGGGGAAGACGATTTGGAGACGCGAAGAAACACTCGCGTTTCATCGCGATTGACTCGAAGCAGAGGTGCCTGGTTTTTGACTCGGGGGAAGTTCGTGTGATTGCCGAGTTAGTCTCGGGGTTTTTTTGGGTTGTTGCTGTAGTTTTGTTCTGTTATGAATTTTAAGTTGCAACTCGAGATTGAATTAACTTAGATCAAGTATTATGTTATAAAACAAGTTTTATAAAAGAAAACATTCAAAGCTAGAACTTGTTTTTGTAAGTAAAAGTTAATCAACTTGGAAAAAAAAAGAAATGTTAAATTAAAAAGAATGTTTTGAATTTAAGTATCGAATCAAAGTTTAAAACAAATTTTAAAGTAATGTTTTAATAACAAAGCTTTCAAATTTAATTTGAAAATGAATAAATTTAACTTAGATAATTTATGAGTGTTTTAGATTCTAAATTGATTTCTAAATTTCTTATTTCCAAATAAGATTGATGTTAAAATTTTGTAAACCAAATTGAAAATGCGTCTTCAAGTTATTTAAATTTGGTTAATTCAAATGATTAATTTGTGAAAATAAATATGGTTAAATTATCTTTGTTATGAACCTTAAGAATACTAAATTAATATGAATTGTTAATAAGTAAAGAGTTTAATTAAGATAAATGTTTTCTTAATTAATTAAGGATTTTAAAATATTAAAAGTTAATTAATTAATTGTTTAATTAATTCTAAATAATTAGTTAATTATTTATTTAAATTTTAAGTAATCACTTAATTAAGAATTAATTAAGTGTAATTACTTAATATAGTAATTAATGGTTAATAATTAAGAAATGGTAATTACTTATGGAAGTAATTAAATTGAGGGTAATTAATGAATAATCACATAATGTTATTAATTAAAGATTAATTAAAATAATTGTTTTAAAGTTAATTAATTATGAAGTAATTAATTAATTAAAGGATTAAGACTTATTTAATAATAGAATTAATTATTGATAAGTAATTAATTAAGAAGTAATTAAGATTTATTAATGAAAGTAATTAGAGATAATTACTTATGTAAGAAATCAAGGTTAATTACTTAGTAAATTTAGTTAATTAATTAATGTAATTAATTAATGAATGTGATTAATTTAAGATTAATTACTAAGGGTAATTAATTAAAATGTAATTAATTAATTAAGTAATTAATTAAGGATTAATTATTAATTTAAATTGATTAATAATTACTTAATGAAGTAATTAAAGATTAATTAATTTGTTTAATTAATCAAGGATTAATATAATTAATTTGAAAGTAATTAATATAATTAAGAAGTTAATTAAATTAGTTAAGTAATTACAAATTGTTAATTTCTGATTATGATTAATAAGATGATTAATTATAAGTTAATTATTTAATTAATTAAAAGGTTAATTAATTAATAAGGATTATTTAATTAATGAATTAATCAAGGTTGATTAATAAAAGTAATTAATTAAAGTATGATTAATTAATTGTAATTAATTAAGGTTTAATGTAATTAATTATAGTTAATTAATTAATGAAGGATCATTAATTATTGTAATTAATGATAGTAATTAAAGGATAATTACTGAATATGGTTTAGAATAATTACTGGAATGTAATTAAAGTATAATTAATCAGGGAAGATTAATTAAAGAAGATCATTAAGAGATGATTAATGAATTTGATTTGTAATAAATCAATGAGGTAGGATTTAGATAATCCAAGTAATTGAAGGATAGTAATTGATTTAATTAAAGGTTAATTAAATTAATTTAAAGTTAATCAATTTGATATGGATGATTGATTGATATTGGATGATTGGTTGATATTGAATGTTGATTGATATTGAGTGATTAAATGATATTGGATGATTTGAATATATCTGTTATGTGATATGCTGCTTATGAGATGAATGTTTGATATGATTATCTATTGTGATAATGTTATTCATCTATCTGTTTATATATCATCCTGAATACAAGTTTAAAACTGTTTAAAATCCCTTAAGTACAACTTGGACATTAAAATGGCGTTTGGATTCGGTGAGACCGGGATCGGGTTTCCATATTTGGAATTCCGAAAACCACATCGATTCCAATTAAACGTTAGGTCGTTAATCCAAGTGGAGCGAGTGAAGACTCAAGGTGTAAGAGCTATACGTCAGTATAACTCTGTGGGTGATTCCGTAATGAGTTTGACGGAATAGTGCTTATAGATTCGAGATGGAGAATCAGAGTGCAAGGGCTATGGTCGTTGACTCTGAGGGTGATTCCAAAACGAGTGCAACGAGATAGTGCCTTCGGTTTCGTTCGAACCCGGAACGAACTTGTATGGATTGAATGCTTTCAACACATCGTCAGGCGGACGATGAGCATTCTAAGTGATGTGTTCTATAAAGGTAATCGCAGCCTCAAGCCTCATCAACCGGGAATGGCTAAAACAGGGGAGGTGCGCCAAGGCTTCGTGGGTAGCCCCCACTTTGAGAGTGAGATTCATCCCTGTCTAGAGTCCCTTATTATTCGGCTGTGTGGGTGGTTGGTCGCGCCAACCACGGGGTGGTCTCATTTGGAACTATTCAGTAAGGAATGGGTCCGGCCTTGTGTAGCAGGGGATGAAGGGAGTAATCCTCGGTACGTTGATCTAGGCCACGTACTGTGACGGGCGGTACCCCAGTAGCCCTGCCATTGATGGAAACCAATTTTCCCTACGAGACCCTACGGTTTTGATTGTATTACCCACTTTCGTGGCTAGTAGCTGGAATTTAATGAATGTAACAATTTCGGCTATTTCATATTTACTTGAAACCCTAGACACTATTATAATATCACAGAATTTCCTATCAAATGTTTTGGTTAGCGTAAGGTAAAAACTTTTCCATGTTTATGTGTGGGAAGTCTTACGTGATACCTTTTCTTTCAAAGGTTTTCTAAAGTTAAGCAATTTTAAACCGTTTACTCACACCAGACCCCTGTCTGACCCGAGTGTTTATTTTCTGTTTTATTAAACTCTTGGGTACTCATATTATATATGAGTAGTCAAGTGATTCAGGTTAGCTTGAGGAATTCTGGAGGAGATATGGAGCAGGAGGCTTCCACGTGTAGATATATTATGTTTCTACTGTGTATGTTGAGTCTGTATCTTGTATACTTGAGTTGTATGAATTAGACAGATGTTTATAACTGTCTAATATGTGTTGTATAAGTTGTGTAACTCTGATGTACTCTGATACTATGTAATATTTGTGTGATATATTATATTTATTCGTTCCGCTGTGAGTTATCTGTTGTTGTTGTGTTTCTTCTTTCTCTTTCTTTTCTTCTTCTATCCCTTTCTTTCTTCATCGGCAACACGATTTCCTGGAGATAGGAAGTCGGGTCGTCGCAGTTGGTATCAGAGCAGTAGGTTGAGTGAATACCTAGGCTCTGAAGAGTGTCTTTCTTTAGGGAGCGTTAGGTTGAGTGAATGCCTAAGCTCTGGAGTGTGTCTTCTTGAGAGAGCGTACTTGTAATTTTTATATATAACTATATTTATATATCTATATCTACCTAATCTGTTGGGTTATCTGTTCGGATTTTCCAACATAAGTTTTAGAGATAGATGGAGTAGTGGTATGTGTGTAACACGACTACCACTAATGGATGAGGTCCATATGTTGAGATTGGAAGTGTCTGTTGAGACTGTAGACCTAATACCGTCTCGAGTAAGGTGTGTAGTTTGGAGTAAGGATTTATCAGATATCCGAAGGAAATCTTTTTAAAAGATTCGGAGTTCATCTTGGAAGTGAAAGTTTGGATCTGTCGGAAGTGCAGAAGTAAATGATTATATCTTGGTAACTGCGTGATGAGATGCAGTATCCTTGGATATTTTCTGAAGATGTTCTCTTTTGAAGCAGTTTTAGAAGTAGTTGAGGAGCAGTCTTTACCTACCATAGGGAAGACTCATCTGTGTAGAAGTTGTCTGGATCTTTAGCAAAGAGGTTGGCTGTTTTGGGATATGAGACTAAGGCCTATGAGTTGTTTCGCTTCGGCATGGTCTCATTTTTTTTATTTCTTAAGGAAAGCGAGATGTTGATGCTTGGTTTGGAGGCTGAGTTTCTTTGAGTTGTCTGCCATCTCGGAAGTCCGTTGTGTGGTTTGTGGAAGGTTTTGGAGTTGAGAAGCCTTTGGATCAGATGTTTTTGGTTAGCTATGGTAGCAGTGCAACTCGAAGTATTCGGTGTGCTGACGAGAAGGTCTTTTAGCTTTGCCGTATCATCGAGATAGAGTTTGAAAGCAGCAGTGTGGTTATTTCTCCGATGGTTCAAGAATCTTGTGGTTCTTCTTCAGCAGTCCGAGAAGATGGTGAAGTTTTTCTTGGAGAGTTAACCTTGTTTGGGAGAAGCTTAAGGCTGTTCTAATTGGTGAAGAGATGCCAGTTTCTTTGGAATCTGAATTAGGTAGAATCGCAAAAAGTGACTTGCGATTAATTTGGGAATTTTTCTTGGATTATCTTTGTTTGAGACGGAGGATTCTCATATGGAAGTAGGAGCTACTAATGTTATCAGGAGTTTGACTGCATCGGGAGTTGAGTTCCCTATTGATTTGGTTCCAGAAGCAATTTTGGGTAGTTTGCCTGGTTGTAAGATGGTTCTTGGAGAAGTAAAGAGTTGGTGTAGCAGCTCGGAAAATTTTTGGAATTTGGATTGGTCAGATCCAGTTTTGAATTGGATTCTGGTATAAGGTTGTGTGACTGAGTCGGATGTGTCACTCAGATTTTTATGGATTTGGTGGACAAAGTTTCCCGGATATATTGGATAAGTTTGTATTCGTGTTCATCAATAGTATTCTCATTTATTTCAGAATCAGAGTTGTGCAGCGGAAGCGAGGTAGCAGCTGTGTAAGGAAGGAAGTAAGTTCAGTTTGCTATTGTTTGAGGAATAGAGCTTATGTTCTGGATTTCGACGGGTTTTGGAAAGCTTTTCTGTTGGATAGGATCCAGAAGCTGGTTTGTTTTGGTCTAGTTGTTTCTGGAAGTATCAGCATTGGTTGAGCTGATCATGAGGAGAATTGGCAGCCCAGGATTGTCTGTTGGGATATACCGATATGAGATAAGGAGTTTGGAATTCGAAGTTGGAGACTTCGTTGTTGTTGAGTTTTCTCTGGTTAAGAAAGCAGTGTTTGGATAAGATTGAATTGTCAGTTTGGATAGCTGGAATTCATTGTATTTCACGTATCTCTGAGGGAATACGTGTATGATTCACTATTGGTTATTGAATCTGTAGTTCAGTTGGATTTTGATGTTGAGCTGGATTTGAGAGTAATCTGATGTTTTGTTCAGATTGGTGAATCTAGAGGAATGAGAAGAGCTCTGGATTTTGGTGGTGTAGTTAGTTAGTTTTTGTAGAACGAGTCTCCCGATGATTTTTACTTGGGAAACTCGAAATAGTATTAGAAGGATTCCTTCTGATCTATATCAGGATAATTAGTTAGGGATTGTTTGTATGATTGATTGCTATGGTTGTTAGTAATTGGTTGTTAGGAATGCTTTGCTGTTTGAAATTAAAATCTTTTAAGGGTTATTAAATTACCTTTGTTTTAAATTTCGGGGACGAAATTCTTTTAAGGGGGGAGGATTGTAACGACCCGGAATTTTGGGCAGTAAGAATTTAATAATCTGTATTAATAATTTAATTGGTTTGATAATTTTCTTTATAATTTTAATTCAAATTGGTTAATTTAATCTTTTAAAGGATAATGAATTTGTAATCTGGCAATAAAATTGATAAGAATTATTTTCCAAAGCTAATGAAATTATAATTCTGTTTATAATATATATATAATTGATATATATTGTGAATAGAAATATCTTTTGTTTACAATGAAGTCAAATTTTCAAATTATAATATATATGTATGTATATGTTATAGTTTGAGTTGTTTTGAAATTTAATTAAAACAATTGATAATTTATAATGTATAAATATTGTAGGTTGAAGCTTTGTTTTAGAATCAATGTTTTCAAAAGTTAATTTAAAGGCTAATTCAATTTATTTTCAAATTATAAGATTGTTACTCATTTTAATAGAATAGTTTATAAAGGAATTAATTAATGTTTTATTTTTGTTTTCTTTAAAAGGTTTAAATTTAAAATGGATATGAATGTATAAAATAAATGTTTTAGACTTTTAAATGCATACATAAGTATTTATGTATTTAGTAAATTAAAATATTTATACTTGTATATGTATCAAAATTCAAAAGTTTATTAACATAAAAACATCTCATAAATATAAAATTCTCATTCACATAAATATAAGATGTAAGTATCTTTGTAATAAGATTTTAAATACAATTATGCAAAAAGATTAACACATGTATAAGAAGATTCATTTATCTTACAATTAGTTTTAGAACATTTGCTTATAAAGGTAAATTTATATTTATATATGTAAACATTTATTTAATTATGTAAGATTTCACATTTGTATTTATTTAAATTCAAAAGCTCATTATCATAAAAACATTTCACTAATGAATAATAAACATTTCATAAATACATATAAATAATAAGTAAGCATTTACAACAAAGTAAGTTAAAAATGTAAGGTTATATTTACATTTTAAACTAAATGAAAATTTATTTAAATTGCTTAAGACATGTGTAAGACATGTTAATATCTTAGTAAAACACATGTAAGAAGATCATTACTTAAAGAACAAGTGGCAACATATTTCTAGTAAATGTATTAAGAAGAAAATTAGATTTCACAAACCTTTTCCTTTGTTTTCACTTCTCAACAAAATTTAATGGCAACCTATAATCTTCTTCAAATCTGAAAATAAAATTCAAAAATAAATCTTCAACCTGCAATTCAACTTCAATCTGCATCTACATATCATCTTCAACCTGTAAATCCGATCTGCAACTCCAAAGGGCTACAACCTACAAATCTGCAACCTACAAACTTAAATTCAATGTGCAACTAAATGGAAATCAACCTGCAAACAAAAAGTAAAACCTGCATTTCAATGTAAAGATCTGCAATTGAAAACTGCATCTCAAATGGAAAGCAAATCTGCAATTTACAAATTCAAAGTGGCATCTTATTTCTGCAACTAAAAGGAGAATCAACAGCAAGAAATCAAATAAAATGCATTAACCAGATTTAAAGTATCCAAGCCTGGAAAATTCAAGAAACTGCTCTGCTCTGAAATAATAAAGGTGAGTAAACTCTATTTTAAAAACAGTTTGATTTAATCTTTGATTGAATGTTGCATGCTAATGTATTTGATTTAGATGATGCATATTTGTTTCCTGCATGTAAGTTTATGAAAAAAATAGTAAATGCCTGCATATGAATCCTGTGTTATACAGGTTTGTTATTTTTTTTTTAAATTCAATAACATGATATTGAATACGAATTGGACTGTAATTTGTAAACGAAAGTTGTTTGTAATCAAGTAATTGATCATCTAAAATAGTTATAGAATTTTAAATTGAATGATTTGCTCTAAAAATTTCTAAATACAGTGAAAAACCAAACTTGGGCAAAATTTTATAATTTCAATTTTTAGTTTTGAGTTTATAATCGAACTACATTTGGAAAAATATGATTTTTAGAGTTTGCATGATAATTTTTAATTGAGTACTCATGTTGAAATTGGGGTTTATACGGAATTGGGGATTTTGAGAATTTCTGGTTATCTAGACATCATTTTGGTTTGAAATTTGGATCAAAGCTTGAGTATAGATTGCTGGTTATAGGAAAAATACAAGATAATTTTTCTAATGAGTGGATAGTTCGAAATTGAACGAACTAGGGTTTTAGTTGAATTGTTTTCGGTTTGGCTATGAAGGCAGATTACGGATTGGATAGTGGATCGAGTTCAATTGTGTTTGGGTAGGAGGTAGCTCGTGGCCGTGGAAATTTGTTGGAGTGGTCGGCGAAGTTCAACGGCATGGGAGTGGACGGCCGTGGGTGGTTCTGTGTCGAACACATTCTGCAGTTTTCGAGCAGGTGGTCCAAATTTCGATTCGCGTATGATTGGTTCGAGTTGGATGTGTTGTTGTGCTCGCTTGCGTTAGGGTGACTGTCGTAGTTGGTCGGGGTGGTCATCGGAGGCTGGAAGTGGAGGTGCACGTGCACACGAGAAGTTGCTGTGCACTGGGAAGTTTGCGTTTGGGGGAGGGGAAAACTGGGTTTAGTCATTGGGGAAGACGATTTGGAGACGCGAAGAAGCACTCGCGTTTCATCGCGATTGACTCGAAGCAGAGGTGCCTGGTTTTTGACTCGGGGGAAGTTCGTGTGATTGCCGAGTTAGTCTCGGGGTTTTTTTGGGTTGTTGCTGTAGTTTTGTTCTGTTATGAATTTTAAGTTGCAACTCGAGATTGAATTAACTTAGATCAAGTATTATGTTATAAAACAAGTTTTATAAAAGAAAACATTCAAAGCTAGAACTTGTTTTTGTAAGTAAAAGTTAATCAACTTGGAAAAAAAAAAAATGTTAAATTAAAAAGAATGTTTTGAATTTAAGTATCGAATCAAAGTTTAAAACAAATTTTAAAGTAATGTTTTAATAACAAAGCTTTCAAATTTAATTTGAAAATGAATAAATTTAACTTAGATAATTTATGAGTGTTTTAGATTCTAAATTGATTTCTAAATTTCTTATTTCCAAATAAGATTGATGTTAAAATTTTGTAAACCAAATTGAAAATGCGTCTTCAAGTTATTTAAATTTGGTTAATTCAAATGATTAATTTGTGAAAATAAATATGGTTAAATTATCTTTGTTATGAACCTTAAGAATACTAAATTAATATGAATTGTTAATAAGTAAAGAGTTTAATTAGGATAAATGTTTTCTTAATTAATTAAGGATTTTAAAATATTAAAAGTTAATTAATTAATTGTTTAATTAATTCTAAATAATTAGTTAATTATTTATTTAAATTTTAAGTAATCACTTAATTAAGAATTAATTAAGTGTAATTACTTAATATAGTAATTAATGGTTAATAATTAAGAAATGGTAATTACTTATGGAAGTAATTAAATTGAGGGTAATTAATGAATAATCACATAATGTTATTAATTAAAGATTAATTAAAATAATTGTTTTAAAGTTAATTAATTATGAAGTAATTAATTAATTAAAGGATTAAGAATTATTTAATAATAGAATTAATTATTGATAAGTAATTAATTAAGAAGTAATTAAGATTTATTAATGAAAGTAATTAGAGATAATTACTTATGTAAGAAATCAAGGTTAATTACTTAGTAAATTTAGTTAATTAATTAATGTAATTAATTAATGAATGTGATTAATTTAAGATTAATTACTAAGGGTAATTAATTAAAATGTAATTAATTAATTAAGTAATTAATTAAGGATTAATTATTAATTTAAATTTATTAATAATTACTTAATGAAGTAATTAAAGATTAATTAATTTGTTTAATTAATCAAGGATTAATATAATTAATTTGAAAGTAATTAATATAATTAAGAAGTTAATTAAATTAGTTAAGTAATTACAAATTGTTAATTTCTGATTATGATTAATAAGATGATTAATTATAAGTTAATTATTTAATTAATTAAAAGGTTAATTAATTAATAAGGATTATTTAATTAATGAATTAATCAAGGTTGATTAATAAAAGTAATTAATTAAAGTATGATTAATTAATTGTAATTAATTAAGGTTTAATGTAATTAATTATAGTTAATTAATTAATGAAGGATCATTAATTATTGTAATTAATGATAGTAATTAAAGGATAATTACTGAATATGGTTTAGAATAATTACTGGAATGTAATTAAAGTATAATTACTGAATATGGTTTAGAATAATTACTGGAATGTAATTAAAGTATAATTAATCAGGGAAGATTAATTAAAGAAGATCATTAAGAGATGATTAATGAATTTGATTTGTAATAAATCAATGAGGTAGGATTTAGATAATCCAAGTAATTGAAGGATAGTAATTGATTTAATTAAAGGTTAATTAAATTAATTTAAAGTTAATCAATTTGATATGGATGATTGATTGATATTGGATGATTGGTTGATATTGAATGTTGATTGATATTGAGTGATTAAATGATATTGGATGATTTGAATATATCTGTTATGTGATATGCTGCTTATGAGATGAATGTTTGATATGATTATCTATTGTGATAATGTTATTCATCTATCTGTTTATATATCATCCTGAATACAAGTTTAAAACTGTTTAAAATCCCTTAAGTACAACTTGGACATTAAAATGGCGTTTGGATTCGGTGAGACCGGGATCGGGTTTCCATATTTGGAATTCCGAAAACCACATCGATTCCAATTAAACGTTAGGTCGTTAATCCAAGTGGAGCGAGTGAAGACTCGAGGTGTAAGAGCTATACGTCAGTATAACTCTGTGGGTGATTCCGTAATGAGTTTGACGGAATAGTGCTTATAGATTCGAGATGGAGAATCAGAGTGAAAGGGCTATGGTCGTTGACTCTGAGGGTGATTCCAAAACGAGTGCAACGAGATAGTGCCTTCGGTTTCGTTCGAACCCGGAACGAACTTGTATGGATTGAATGCTTTCAACACATCGTCAGGCGGACGATGAGCATTCTAAGTGATGTGTTCTATAAAGGTAATCGCAGCCTCAAGCCTCATCAACCGGGAATGGCTAAAACAGGGGAGGTGCGCCAAGGCTTCGTGGGTAGCCCCCACTTTGAGAGTGAGATTCATCCCTGTCTAGAGTCCCTTATTATTCGGCTGTGTGGGTGGTTGGTCGCGCCAACCACGGGGTGGTCTCATTTGGAACTATTCAGTAAGGAATGGGTCCGGCCTTGTGTAGCAGGGGATGAAGGGAGTAATCCTCGGTACGTTGATCTAGGCCACGTACTGTGACGGGCGGTACCCCAGTAGCCCTGCCATTGATGGAAACCAATTTTCCCTACGAGACCCTACGGTTTTGATTGTATTACCCACTTTCGTGGCTAGTAGCTGGAATTTAATGAATGTAACAATTTCGGCTATTTCATATTTACTTGAAACCCTAGACACTATTATAATATCACAGAATTTCCTATCAAATGTTTTGGTTAGCGTAAGGTAAAAACTTTTCCATGTTTATGTGTGGGAAGTCTTACGTGATACCTTTTCTTTCAAAGGTTTTCTAAAGTTAAGCAATTTTAAATCGTTTACTCACACCAGACCCCTGTCTGACCCGAGTGTTTATTTTCTGTTTTATTAAACTCTTGGGTACTCATATTATATATGAGTAGTCAAGTGATTCAGGTTAGCTTGAGGAATTCTGGAGGAGATATGGAGCAGGAGGCTTCCACGTGTAGATATATTATGTTTCTGCTGTGTATGTTGAGTCTGTATCTTGTATACTTGAGTTGTATGAATTAGACAGATGTTTATAACTGTCTAATATGTGTTGTATAAGTTGTGTAACTCTGATGTACTCTGATACTATGTAATATTTGTGTGATATATTATATTTATTCGTTCCGCTGTGAGTTATCTGTTGTTGTTGTGTTTCTTCTTTCTCTTTCTTTTCTTCTTCTATCCCTTTCTTTCTTCATCGGCAACACGATTTCCTGGAGATAGGAAGTCGGGTCGTCGCAGTTTAATTAGAGGGTTGCTTTTAAGATTGGACTTTAAGTTTTGGTGAGTCGTACATTGTCCCAGATTTTATATATTTATTGGATGCGAGTTTCGAGCTTGGCAATTGACTTGGGGTAGGAGGTAAAGCTCAAAAAGCATTTTGGACTCATA
The DNA here is from genome assembly GCA_030765085.1 of Allium cepa. NCBI lineage: Eukaryota > Viridiplantae > Streptophyta > Magnoliopsida > Asparagales > Amaryllidaceae > Allium > Allium cepa. Next base: position 185,829,428 of record CM060940.1, read on the forward strand.
GTGCATCTGAAATTAGAATTGAAACAAGAAGATTGAATTGACATATGCTTTCTAATAAAGGCACTTAGAGGCTACAACAAGTAATAATGATGGGAATACGTAAAAAAATAAAACATATAAATTTATATTTATAATTTCAAAACTTTAGAAACTTATGCTTTCACATGCAATCTGAATAGGATGAGCTACAAGTAAAACATAAATAAGATAGTGTTGCAAGCAATGTCATGCAGCTTACGTTGATATAAGCTTTTATGACACTAGATAATTTTAGTTTAAATTTTATATAAGCAGTATGTGACTTCAAAAATTGCTGCATGCCATGTTATTGAATCAAAATTAAATATAAAACAAAACGTACTCAATACAATTAAATATAAAACAAAAGAAACTCAATACATCTTCATATACAATGTGCTTACTGAACAAAAGCATTTATTTGTGTGCACGCACTAACACGTGCAAAAGGGTAAATTGAGCTAGTTTCTGCAAATGCGGTTTTATTACTATCAAAATCATCTCCATAATTCTTATAGCGATCAAATCTATTAAACACGAACCAATATTTTACAATCATATTGTAAATTCATGCATCATGAAAGGTGTCTTATACCTTAAGTTGAATGTTGGCAAGTGTACCGACTAAATGAAACTACTAAACAATGACTTGCATTGCTTTATAAATATTTTTCTGTTCTGGTCAAATTATTTTTCAAGGTGGCATTAGCCTCGCTTTGACATGGTTCAAAGAAAACTTTTTAGTTCTACTTGAAGCTTGTGGTTTTGTGAACCAACTGCCATTTTACTTATGAAGAACATTTTGAGAAAACATAAAGTTATGGTCATTTATATCTTTCCGTGCAATTTGTATGAATAAAGTTATATTTTCATTGCCATCGACAGTGGAATATGTAACAGAATGGTGGACATAAATACTTGTTCTACCATTGGTAATTTGTTACAACTTGAAATCACTGGAGTTTGTAGTAGATGCAATAAAAGGAGAAAAAGAAAGCAAATTTACCACAACATCAATAAACATCATAAATTTACAACTCAAAACATATACTTGCACAGACAGTTAAACAATTATATAGCCAGCCATCAGCATAGTTAAGCATTCACACAAACATATGATAAATTCATGAATTGGTATAAGAACATTACTTCAAATTTCATCACGTCATAATTACTTGGAAGAAATCGCCCCATTGCCATGCCGAAGTCGCCAATAGTAAATCCTCAGCCAAGCCTCACCATAAAACCATCCTCATCACTAAGTTGCCTATGCATACGCTTTCTCCTTTGTGTGTTTTCCTTATTGCGTTGTCGACCTCTTCTATTGCCAGTAGTGCTAACATTTTTCATGCGTGAAATTATAATATTTTTTCTCTTCATTAATCAATTTCGGGGTAAAGCCAAAGGCAAAGTGATTTTGAAAGATGAAGTTACGGGATTTGATGGCGGAAATGATTTAGCCATATGGGATGAAGAGTCTGTGAAACTATAAAAGTGGATGAGAAGGAAAAAAGAAGGAAGATTTTGTTGAGGGTTTTGATTCGTTTCAGAGAAGATAAGAAAAATTATGAGCGACCACATAGAATTTTAGCAAAATTCACTGAATTAATGGTGGGAATGATTTGGCCGCGTTTATACCTTGATTTTTATATTTTATATAGGTCAATGCTTGCACATAACATGAAACACCACCGAGATTAATGCAATTAAAGGCAAATTTTCTTGTAGTGGAAATTCTTTTAAAAAGGGGAATCTATAACGACCTCTAAATATATCACTTTAAATAAATGATCATTTACTTATCTATATAACAAATAATTTTTATGAATAATTATTTATAATAATTTATATGATTTTATAAATAAAATATGATCATTCTTATTAGTTAGTAATGATAAGAAAATTTATTTTCATAATTTATTTACAAAAATATGTATATTAATTTAAAAAAGAAAATATGACCAAAAATTAAAATCGGAATTTGTAACGATACAACATGTAAAATTTGTGCGATGTTGTAGGAATATGTAACATACATGTATACATGTACAAGTGCATACATGAAACATGCACATAAACATATATATACCAAAATATACAAGTATAAAAGTATAATAAAAAATATATAATATATTTTAAGATTTCTTACTCCTTAAGCATGTATATGTTAACATATGCATACATGAGCAGATGGAAGTGATGGAGGGAGGTGTGTTGGAGAAGCCTTGAAATGGTGATGCAAAAGGTGATGTGTGCACATCTTCTTTTACACTCTTCTTTTCCTGCAAATACTCTACCCTCTTCTCTTCATTTTAATTCCTCTGCTTCTTCTTCATATATCTGAGCTCCGTTTTCCACTTTAATGGCTTCCACCCTCAGAGAAATGATGCCAAAATTTATTTCAAAAAGATTTTAAATTTTAATATATATTTCTTTATACTTAAACATCTCAAAACAATCCCGAAACTCCACCTTTTCTCTTTGTTCTTAAAATCTCCACCCCACTTCTTTGTTTTGCCAAGCACTTGTTTGCTCCACCCTAAGCAATGAACACCAAGACATCTCAAGTCTTGGTCGAGGCATCTAGGAGCTAAAAATCTGAGGAATAGTGAGTTCGAAAACCGAGTAGCGGGGCTATGGCGAATTTTTAATTAATCATTAAAAAACTCAAGGTGAGAACTCCAAAACTATTATGTTATATTTGGATGATGATACGATGTTTTCAAATGGATGTTTAACATGCTTCTATCAACAAGTTTGAATGTTTTCATATGAATATTTTATATATATGCAAGTCACGAAAATACACGTCGATAAGCATAATGGAAACCACTTTCCTTGATTTAATGAATTGGTGTATATGGAATGTTAAACATCTTTAAAAATAATTTAAAAAAAGTTTGAAATGTTTTATAAACATTTAAATGTATTTTGTTGAAGAATGAATGATAATTGAAAATTTAGTCAAAAATAGATGTGTCGCGTAATGATGGTTCGCGATTTCACGCCATAAAATTCAAACAAGTGCAAAAGATGGAATATAGCTCAGAATTCTTCGAGATAAAAATTTTCCGAACTATTATATCCATAGTTTTTCTACAAAGAAAGAAAATCGAGATTTCGATAAGTAGATTTTGAGATATGAGTAAAACAAGTTTTTGAAAAAAATCGCGGTTTTGCAGTTCGAAATCCAAAACTGGACTTCTTTGAAATGATGTTTTAAATTTATTCAAAATTGTGGAATAAATCCTATAAACGCATTAAAGTGTTTAAAAGTGATTTGAGTAATAAAAATGAATTTTCAAGTAATAAAAAGTCTTTTTTGATTTATATAGCTTATAAAAGCGCTTTCCGCAACACATTTCTATAACTTTTGAAATATAGCATTAAACTTAACAATTCTTTTCCAAATCTTTCATAAATGTTTTTAGAAGGATAATCAAGTTTTTTAATGATAATTGGAAGTTTTCTAGCTTAATTAAGTGAGTCTAAATAAATGATTTAATGAAAAGTTGTTACAAATTAAGTGGTTTAATCTTGGCTCTAAAAGTTGACGAGTAGAATGGACTTTTCTATTCGTGAGACCCGAATGTGAGGTGTTTAAACTAAGGAAATGTCCAGGAGAAACTATGCCCTGGCTCGCCTGGCCATTTCCCTAGCAGAGAGATAGATAAGGTCGAAATGTCGAAAAAGAGTTAAGGTTAAAAAGGTTAAAAGAAATCGAAAGCGGTGATAAGAGAGGTTTAACGATTCCGTATATACCGAAAAGAATGTTTTAAGGAATATATATCTCCAAAAGAGATTTTGATAAAAAGAATTAAATCAATTAAAGAATGATTCCCTATTCACAAGAACATCTTTTTTGTCGATGATTGTTTCGAAGGAACCGGTGTCGGATTTGGATGATTACTATTCAAAGACCACTTCGAACCAATTTGCGTATTCGAACTGAAGACATGGATATGATATTTAGGATTTTCGTAATGAAGGACTGCTTGTCGATCATTTGGGGATAAACTCCCAATATACATATAGTAGCAGTAGTCTCTTCATTATGAAATATCCAACGCAAGGACTAATCACTACTAATTCTAGGGTAAATTTTCAATAGGATGTGGTAGGAGAGTGCCTTCGGTTTGTCCTATTCCTGGAAAACTTATGAACAAATGTCTGACGTTGCATTCCTAGTTACATAACTGATCTCTATGAACGTATCATCTGTTTGATTGCGGAGAAGGCAACTTCTTTTAGCTTGACACTCTTTCCCAAGAAGTACGAGCTCAGGAGTTATACGTTTATAGAAATCAGTCGTAAACATAGAATGACAGTATGGCATTCAGAGAAAGATAATGTTCTATGAAAAAGGTAATCGCTACCTCAATCCTCACACTTGGTAATGGCTGAAATAGGGTAGATACAGCAAGGCTATGTGGTTCCCTATGATTAGGGTATGATCATCCTCTTCTAGATATATTTCTACCCACTCTGACGTTCGGGTTTAAATTATTATGGTGTGTGCTAAGAGATGTATCGGATTGGTCGATAACAACCGGGGTGATTACATATTCGGTACCATCAAGTGAAAAAGGTAGGTCGGTCTTGTGTCGGTAGAGGGCTGTTGTTCAACGCCTCAGTACATTCCTCTAGAGATGTACTATCAGAAGGTAATCCCTTCACCTGGTGATTTGTATGGAAATCCATTCTCCAATAAGTGCCTGCCATTTTGTCCGTTGAACCTAGTATGTTGAAATTTAATAACGGTAACAATTTCGGCTAAGATTGATAAGTTTACTTGCAAATGTTTTCAAAGATATGTCATTAAAAATAATATAAGTATTTTTATGTAAGAATGTTTTGGTTATCATAAGGTGAAAACCCATACTATGTTTTTGTGCGGTGTGGTCTTATGAGATCCCTTTTTATTTTCTAACAACATATTTTAAGTTGTCACAGCAGTTCCAGCATAGGAAAATAGGAAAATCCGAAATAAAGATCAACCTTCTATAAAGACTTTCCAACCTTGATTCGGTCCACTACGAGAAGGTGTTGCATCCGAAGCCTATACTTGCGTCATAGGTGCGCCTGCTTTCTGCCCTGTCCTCTGAGGATAATCTCTACTAAGATGTCCAGGATGCCCGCAGCTGTAACATCTCCCCTTCATAGTGTCTTTCTTAGATTCCTTTGAGTAATGCCCAACTAGTCCACAATTTTGACATTTCTCACCCTTCTTGATCTATCCCTTTTGAGGTCCTCCTCCTTTCTTCTTGTCCTTATCCTTCTTATTCTTCCATATCTGTTGTTTAAAGTTTTCTGATTTAGGAACCCTCTTAACTACTTCTTCCTTAGTAATATCTTAAATGAGATCCATTTCCACAAGTGACTCATACGTCGCTCCTATAGGTACATGTGTCAATGCCAACCCTTGGAGGGGCTGGTTTAAACCCGTAGCAAACTTGGCATTCTTCTTATGTAGTGTATTAACAAGCTCCATCCCAAACCTCGATAACTCATTAAACTGATTTATATACTCTTTCATTGAAAACTCCCCTTCTTCAGACTAATGAATTTCTCCAAATGCATGCTTTCCTCGGCTTGCGACAAACTTTCTCTCAAACCATTCCCAAAATCCAGCCCAACCAATGTCTCTACCCTCCATCTACAATCTCCCACTAGTAAGAAGACTCTCCCTGCAGCTGTCAAGATGCAAGTTTAACTCTCCGTCGGTCCTCCAATCCTAACAGCCCAAGTATCTGATCCATATTCCTCAACCAAGTTTGTGCCTCTACGAAATCCTCCATGCTAGAAAATGTCTTACCTCCTAGATTAGCGAAGTCCTTTCATAGCTTAGAAAAATTGGCTGCTGCAGGTGGTTTAACAGGACCTCCACCCATGGGTGCTGCATTGGGCACTTACCCTTGCATCTCTGGTGTCGTAGCTTGGAGGCATCTATGGAACCGGCCAGGGACTTGGACATCCTCTGAAAGATTTGGGGCATCCACCATTATATGCAAAGAAACGAAAATTTAGGCTCGAAAGAATCAAAAGAAGATTGAACTGGACTTTGAGGGGATTTTTATAAAAACTCTCTTATACTTGAAAACTATTTATATAATAAGAGTTTCTTTCTGAAAAATACTTTTAGTTTGAAGATATGTAACCTTTGAAAATAATTTACTTTTAAAATAAATTTTTAGGAATCCTGTAACCTTAAGCTCTGATGTCAAATGTAACACCCCACACCCCTTAGCATCCCTAAAAGGGCACACCAAAGGATGTGGTGTGTTATAAGTGTAGCTAGAGCATCGAGAGACTAAGATTCACAAGATAAATAAGTAAAAGTAGTGGAAAACATTAAAATAATAATTTATCATTCAAAATTAAACTTCATTTCAAAATAAGTCATAAAAACATAACATGTCTCAAAACTCTCTTATGTCTCATGAAAATACATCTCAGTCTCACAAAATCAAAGTACAAAAATAACAATAATAATCCCTCTCACAAGTGTCATAAGACAAATGAAAACGATGAAAAGAAAAACAATACATCTGAAATAAGAAAACTATGGAAATGAATCTCCAAGAAACCTAAATAAACTATCCTAAACTCTGCTGGCCTATGGGGGGAAAAGGAAAGATAGAGGAGTGGGTCAGACAATAAGTCGGGTGAATGAAAGTAATTACTAGCATTTCTAAGCAAGATAAAGATAATAGACTAAGCAATAGTTCTAGCATGAAAGGAAAATATAGAAAAGATAAAATTCACATCAAATACTGTTTATGATTCTGTTTGATTGTTTGGTTTGATTGTTTGCACTTGTCTTAAACTACTGTGATTGGGCTGTAACTCTAATTCTAACTCAACTGTTAATCTCGGCTAGGTTGAAATCCTAATCCTACCCATTGATCGGCCTTTCCTATCTCGATTGTGCCACTGTGAGCCAATCCTATTGGTCCCACAGCAAAAGACACCTCTGAGTGCTTAGGACGTAGTAGCGAATTATTTACCCTAATCGATGTCGCACGCTCGGTTATCGCTGATACACACTAACTGTCGCCCCCTATTTGACCCTTTATTTACCCTAATCAGCATAAGCGTGCCTAGCCTCACCCACATGTGAGACCATCAGTCTTCGACCTGAAATGGAATGTTACCGGTACTGGTCGTAATAAAAAAATATTCTAACTTTGCACCCCTTGCCCAAATCCCCAAATTTAAAACTCTATCTATTGGTCACTTATTTACCCTAATCATCATAAGCGTGCCCAGCCTCACCTACGTGTGAGACCATCAGTCCTTGACCTGAAAGGGGATGCTACCGGTATGGTCCACTACTGCTATATTTCCTTATTAACTTAATCCAAGATCAAATTTCAAAGTAAGCCCCTTCTGTTATTTCTTTCTTTCTAATTATCACGTACATGTTATAATTGTTCTTACAACTGCTACTCTTTTATTTTCTCTTTTTAGTTATAACCACTTGTTATAATTATGCTTGCAAATATCTTAAATTTTCCTATTTCGGTCCATCTCTATTTTATTTCAGTTTTTCTCATTTTTCATCCGATTTCTGTAAATTTAGTGTTTTTCTATTTTAATCCATATTTGTGAATTCTTCTTTTTAATATTTTCTTCGCATCAAAAAGGATTAAATTTCTATAAAAAGAAACTAACATTTATAGGCTAAATTCCAACTTAAAATAGATGTAAATAACTGAATAAAATAGCCAAATGAAAATAGACTTAAAAGAACTTCTGAAATTTACTTAAAAACTATTTGTAAATAAACTTACATAAAAACCACCTCAAAATTGTAGAAAAACTACAACTATTGAGAACCCTATTTTAAATTTCTTACAAATCTAAAATAATTACAAAACACTCGCCTGTGGTCTTTAGCTCTAATCCATGGCGTTCCTGGATCCACTTCTAGGGTGTAAAATATTTTTATTAAAAAATTTCCTCTCTAGGAAATTTTTCCCTTAAGAGTTCATTCTCAAGAAATGAACTCAATTGGAAGAAAATCTTATTGAGAAAAATAGCTAGGCCTAAGGTTCTATATATAGTGTGTCTTAAGGATCTCAGGCTGATGGATTTGAAGATTTAATATGGTACAACCACGACATAGGCTCACTAGGAACCATCAGATGCAGCTACGGATGCACCGGATTTCACAAAAATCTGATTTATAGCCTTCGGCGCATACTTGGACGAAAAATCGTCTAGGAAGATAGGCGGGTCAACCTATGTTCATTGGGGGTCGATCTATGGGTCGACCTGACCCAAGCAAGGGTCAACCTATGCCTTTTTTAATTATGTATTCTGATTTCTTATTTCTCTCGTAAATTCTTCAAACTAGCTCGGATTTCGACAAGTTACGTATGAAAATTTCTTAGAAAATCACCACGGACCCAATGGTGCAACTCTCGTGGCTTAATTTTGACATTTTACTAACCCTATTTTATTAGTCAATTAATATTTTAATTAATTAGTATTACTCTAATTTTTCTGTTTGTTACGTTATTCATACTACCTCGAACAATTTGAAGTATCATTTCCTGAACTCCCCATAAGTTAACAATCATAATATTTAAATAATTTAAGTACGTACGATGTACGTATATTATCCATGCACCATATCAATTCTAATCCCTTGCTTGAACACACAAATTTCACTTCCCAAGCTAGTATTGTTAACACGACTACTCTGGTGCAGACTTTGATCCGGGTTCTTAAGTAGAAATTTCTGTTTTCCTTACACAGCTAGAGCCATGATATAAAACTTCAAAATCATATCAAAATCCATATAAAGTGTCCGCCATCAGACACTAAGTGAAAATCCTAACTCAGACAGGTGTGAATTTCCTCGAAATCATGTATTCGTATTTGGAACAAACTGTTATGCGAATAAAATGATCTACGTACAACTTACGTATTTATTCAATTGTTTTCTTAAATAAACCACTAGCCTTTCATTTTATTTTTAATTCTCATTTACTTACATAAAAATAATTTCTTATTAATTTATATCCATTTACTTACATAAAATATATTTTTTCCATTCGATATTTAAAATCATCAATGAATTAATCTTAAGATATTACTTAAGTTTCTTTATAGTTTAATACACATTTATTTACACATAAATTATTTCCCATTAACAAGTATGTTTAATAGTTTAAACCTTTTTAATTTCCATTATCTTTTAATTTAAGAGTTTCAAAACGTCCTCTTTTTATATTTTCATTAAACACTTAGCTTTAATTTATGATATTTCAATTTGTGAGTTTTCAACTGTTAAAATAGTTGAAGATTCCATTTCATTACAATAATTGAAATCGTTGATTAATAGAAACTTAAGAACTAAACACCGTTTTTCACTTCAAATCAACTTGAAATAACATATACCGATATCATTTTATATATCTACTCATACTTCATGTATTTGAATCAAAATTTATTTATCAAAAAAATGTGGTACCATAGTAGTCTTCCCACTTTAAAACTCGAAAATAAACATCGATGATGTCGCGGTCATCACCAAAATTATTTTCCAGTGACAGAAGAGGGGAGTATGAAATTTATTGTCTTTAAAATACTTTTGAAACATTTCTTTCAAATCCTATTGAAGGTATTTCTATTTGAGAATATTTCCAAATAATAATAAAATTATTTTTCCAAAATTTTTGAAAGCTAATTTCAAAAACACCGGAACTTAAGTTCAGAAATTTTAATTTTAATTTACTTTATTTGTACATCATATTTTATGAACAATATTTACAAAATTTCACTTTCTAACAAAGAAACACATCACATACAACTATAGCAATTTATAAAAATTATTCTTATTTAATATACAAAATATAATTTTAGGTGGAATCATTTCATTTACCTGTTTCAAAAAGAATATTGTGTCGGTTTGCCCTGTTCAAGTGTTTAGAAATTCATATCGATGTCATAGCATCCTATGTACCGACTGGAATTCATATATACCCAACAGAATAATTTAACATAATACAAAACATTTTATAGCACTAACAAACATGTTATCATGTATATATACACACACGCACTTAGACTCATTCGAGGATACTACTAACCCTATCTCTAATGAGTTAATCCCTAACAAGCTTAGGTATCTCTAAACCAAAGCTCTGATACCAATTGTGACAACCTACTTTTTTAGACGATTCAAATTGAAAATAAACCACACATGTCTAACTTAAATAGTCCAAAAGATAGATAATCAATGGGGTTAGAAAATAAAATAAGAAGAAGCAAAAAAACAATAATCTGAATCTCATAGTAGAATGACAAAATATAATAATCACATAAACAGTTCATGAAGCTGTTTTACACTATAAATTTCACTTTCATTTTGCAACATAACCAAAGTACAATAAACAAACATACCATATAATGCAGTGGAATAATACTAATAAATACGATCACCAATCTCCATCTTCATCTTGAAGGAATAATGTCTTCAAACAGTGAAATACTTAGGCTAACCCGAGCATAGTGAAAATACAAAACACTCGAGTCAGAACAAAAAATTATTATGTACGTTAAATGAATATCATGAGAAATAAAGGTACAAGTAACTTAAAAGATGTTATGGGATTTTCCATCTCATATGGATCCGTTAAACTAATTTTACATAATAAGATACACTATATATGTAGTGCCTATTAGTAAAGTAAAGTATTAAAATAGCGTTAAGACTTTACATTGATCCCCCTAACACATTTTTAAGCAGGCAGTCTATGAAGGTCCTGTAACATAACCAGCAATGTCGGTAGCCAGTGATACCCCAAGTATCATACTAAAACAAAATTGTAGTGGGATCATATAAGGATAATCATATAACAAGGCACGTGTGGCAACGCCCAAGGTAGGATTCTACCAATTTACCCTTTCTGGCTGGTTGTAACACATCGCTGCAACAACTGCCGACCGTGTCCAATGCCCCCAAAATCAAATTAAGGTTCACTGATCAATTTAAAATCAATATTGACCCCTAAAGGTAGCTAGTCCTTTGGCCAGACATAGGATTATGTTTTAGTCATTTCAAATTAATAAAAATGTCGAAGTCATTCTTCATCATTCTCTTACTTTAATCCAGCAAATGTACGCCAATCAAACCACTTTCATTTTGGAACATCTTCCACGTACACAGTTACTAAAGTGGTTCCGGTATTGACAGAGAGTATGCCAATATCCGACTCCGTTCTTTAATAACCAATCGTCCATTTTACACACCATATGGTCATTTTAAATGTCAATAAAACTTATCATATGTCATATCACAAATAAGTTCAAATCAGATTTAAATTTCAATTTTCATATTTCATATTTCATATCACAAATATCATTTTTTGAATTCAATCCTTTACACTCAAAGCAGTTTCGGATTTAACAGCTTTGAATTTAAAAATAGTTTGAATCATAATAGTTTTTAATGTAAAAATAGTTCGGATTTAAATAGTTTTGAATTTAAAATAGTTTAAACTGAAAATTGTTTGAATTAAAAAAAGTTTGAAAGTTTTAATAGAAAATAGTTGGACTTAAAAATTTAGTTTGAAATTAACATTTTTAATTGAAAATAGTTTTAAATTTGAAATAATTTCTTTTCATTTAAACATTTAACCCGGGTCTAAATTCAAAATTTCACTTTAAACAACTTTTCAATTCAAGACGAATTTCCAATTTCAAACTTCAATTTATGCCAATTCAAAATTCAATTTTTAATTCAAAATAAACAACAATTTAAATCATTTCAAATTTCAAGTAATTCAATTTTGTTAAACTTAAGTTTCAACTAATTCAATATTCAACCCTTTAAAATAATTCAAGTAAAAGTAATTCACATTAAATTTCAAAATTAGCCTTTACGATTTAAAATTGATAAACTCAAGTTAAATCCTTTAAAACAATTTTATTTAACAAATTCAAATTCCAAATTTTAATACCATTTCATTTGACCAAATTCGATGTCCGTACATAATTTTCTACCTATGACCAAGTGACTATTTTATTTTAGATTTCAATCAAATGGGTATATATCATTTCAACCCATTTTTAAATGTCATATGTGTATATTATTTCAATCATAGTTCAATTTCGAAATAGACAGTTTATATGATGTCAATGATATGCAAGGTGATAACAGGGATATATCAAAGTAAATGATCATCAATAAAATAAGCACATCATCCATCGTATCAATCAATAGGCATACATATGCAATCAACATCCAAATCAAGCAATCATACATATATCGCAAAAATTATTAATTACTACATATCGGGGTGTTTAACTAGCTGTGATATTCAGTTTTCAATGTCAATTTAATTTACTAAACAAAAATCAAAATAATTTATTGCTTCGTGATTTTTTATTTAACTTACAGAATAAATTTTCGTATTGTGAGAGGGGGTTTAATCACACCTTTGATTTATGCCCATCGAAAATCCAAATGAATGCCCAAATTCCAGCAGTCTCCAAACCCAGCCAAACTATCACAGCCTACTTTTCTGTACAGTTCAAACCGACAATTTACCACACATGTGTAGTCCAAATTGAATAGAAAGGCGGAATGTAAGAAAAAAAAGTAGAAGGAAGGTAGAAATAAAACCAAACAACATAGAATCTTATAGTGGAAATAAATAATCTATAATATAGAACAAATCTTTACATAAAACAAAACTATAATTTATACACATACAGACATCAGTTAGAGTATACTAACCTATTCAGCACGGATAGTTATAACACCATGTCCTCACAATTGCTGATAAACAACCATATGTGCAACGAAAAATATAATTATCTATGTGAATGCGACTCTGAACCTCCTGCTCCTCTCCTGAAGATCCAATCCTTCTAACTAAATATGGAAATATGCTCGATCTGACCCAAGCAAATAGGAAAAACCATGCCCGGGTCAGTTTGGAAAAATAAGCGTGAGAATTTAAATCACAAGGAATTTTATTCGTTATAGCTTCCAAAATCATTTTAAAATCAAAGATATCCCGTAAGACTACGCCACACATAAACAAGAAGTGTTTTTTCCTAATGGTAACCAAAACCTTTAATAGAAAATCTAGTGATATTATAATAGTGTCTAAGTAAAAATACTTGCTCAAATAGCCAAAATTATTATGTTATTAAATTCTAGCATACTAGGCTCTACAAACAAAAGGCCATAAAGGTTCGTATTAGAGAACGGATTTCCATAAAATGACTAGGCACTACTTATCACAGTATACGTCTAGAAAAATGCACCGAGGACCTCGCTGGGATCCCTACAACATAAGATCGTCCCCACCGTTAAACCTGGATAGAATCGAATATGCTATCACCCCTGGTGTTCCCACCCTTACCGAGTTTTTCCCATGCATCATATTTATAATAGGGACAGTTTGGCGCAGCTCCCTAATAAGTTTCAAAATACACAAAAATCCCAGCAAAAAAAAGTTTGTAAATTAGGTCCCTAGAATTAAGTTAATGAATAATGACAAAAACTTTTGCAATTATTCAGTGAATAATCGCAGACATTTATGCAATTATATCAAAAACTTGCAGACGTTTCCGCAATTATTCATTGAAAAATTACGAAAATTTCCGAATTTTTTTCAAAAAATTGTGGAAAGTTCCTCAATTATTCACTAAAAATTGCGGAAATTCCCACAAATGAGGAAATTGCGGAAATTTCCGCAATTTTTCACCAAAAAATTACATAAATTTATGCAACTTTTGGATATAATTGCATAAATGACTGCAATTATTCAGTGAATAATTGCATAACTGTATGCAGTTACTTAGTAACTTAATTCTACAGACCTAATTTACGTACTTTTTTTATTAGGGTTTTTGTGTACTTTGAAACTTATTAGGGACCTAAGCCTAATATTCACTTTATAATATCCGAGGGTATCTAGAAAGGTGATAAACATGCCCTAATTGGATGCGACCGACTTAGCCTTGTTGCGTCTCCCCTGATTTTCAATTATTCTGGTTGATGAGGCTTGAGGCTCCTATTAACTTTTTAAGGAATTTATAGTTGGAACGCTCATTGTCCTCCAATGACAATGTACTAATACCATTCGTCCATACGAGTTTGTTCTTGGTCTGAACGAAACCGGAGACACTATTCCTACTACATCCATTTTGGAATCATCCTCAGGATTAATAGCGATTAGCCCTTGCACTTTAATGCTCCTTCTTCGATTCTATGCTCTTGTCTGCACTTCGAAAACATATTCGTTGGATCGAAGTGGTTTTAGGATAACATATCCAATCCTGGTCTCTTCGAAACAACTTTTAAAATTTCCGGTAAACTCAACTATGGTTTTCTAGCAAATAAGAAGATGAAAATATGATCGGAGATCATCCCCTAACCGGTAGTTGACGGATTTCCCTATAATCTTCCTAGAAGAACGAAACGAGTTTATACATTCAGTATAGCACCTCGAACGGTAACTTTACCAATAATTCCTGTGTTTCTCCTTGATATTTCCAAAGTTATGTTTCTGGGTCGAGATTTGACAGTCGGTTATTTAACAATCAATAAACAATCATCCAATCAAAAGTTTTCATTGCCCACTGAAATTAGTAAGCCTTATTTAATTTAAAATTTAAATAAATTAAATCTCTTCATCAAAGGTATGCACTTACCTCACCGGAATAAGTATATCAACAATGCATTCCCTTCCAAAAATATTTGAAAACATTTTAAAACAAAACACGGAAAGCACTATGCGTATCAACCATGGATTCGTAGCTCAATGATTATGTCTCTATCCTAGAGAAATCCAAACTTAACTTAGGCAATCTCTACCTCCCGATTACGCCATAAAAGTATATCATTGCTTTTCAAAAACTATATTTAATAATTGTCTATAACAACCCTGACTCGACCTTTGAAAATCAGCACCGAATACGATACTCGTATTCAAATGCCGCAGTTCCAAACGCCGAATCTGGATCGCCGGAGCTTATAACACATTAAGTACAACAACACAGCAGAAAAAATGAATAATATCATTGATATACAACATCTGATACAACAATGAATACAATAGAATGATACAATAGATATCAATACTATCAAAGATACAACAAATAGCAACGGAAAGATAATGTCTTCAATGCCAAACTCCAAGAACTCCATCCCCAATCCAAAGCTAGCAAGAACTCCCATCACATTTCACAAAGCTAAGCAAGGTCAGTCGCGAATGCTGAAGCATAGAAAATGCGATCCACAAATCCAAAAGGCTTCGAAGGCTATGGAATCTGTAACGACCCGCATTTTATGTATCGAAGGATCGTAGAACTATGGTTATTAGGTCGTTAGTGTTGTTAAGTCGTCCAGAGTATAAGTCGACCAGAGCTTAAGTCATCAAGAGTTAGGTCGTATAGTAGCTTAGGTCGGTGGAGCGACTTAGGGGATTGGAGCGACCTAAGGAAAGACAGCGACTTAAGTTAGTTAACGACCTGGTAGTTAGCGGCTTAAGGGATAGGCGACTTAAGGAGGGCAGCGACTTAAGGATTAGCGGCAACGACCTAGGAGTTAATGGCATAAGCGAGTTAATGACCGAAGGAACTAAGCGGGTTATCGACTTAAGGATAATAGGTTAAGTCGTTATAGTTAGGTCGTGAGATCCTGTGTGTATAGATGGGTCGTGAGCGACCTATGTTAGGTCGCTGTGTTTAGCTAAGTCGCTAAGCCGTGTTTAGTTATGTCGCGTAGCGTTAAGTCGCTAAGCCATGTCCCTGTTAGGTCGTTGTGTTTAGTTAGGTCGTAGACGACTTATGTTGGGACGGAGGGTGTAGTTAAGTCGTGACCGACCTATGTTAGGTCGCGTGGGTACTTAAGTCTTTAGGTTGTGTGTGTAGCTAGGCTGTGTATGTTGTAGGTCGCGCATAGATTGAAGGCGTTAGGTCGTAGGTCGGCGATTTCGTTAGGTCGTGACCGACCTAAGTGCGAGCGACCTAGGAAAACTGCCTATAAATACATGGTTTTACCTCACTTTTTGGGATCCGGATTTTGAAGCGACGAAGTCCTGCAATTTTGAGAGCTCGAGTGCTGCACTTCTTCACCTCTTTTTCTCTACTTTAATCGGGTGTTTCTTTCCATCCAAATTGAAGATCAAATCAAAGATCCAAGAGCTTAGATTGAAGATCTCCATCCATCGAAGAAGGATTTCATCGTTTGAAGCGGAATTTTGGCGGATCAAGCTAGACCCTTCGCTGTCCTGATCTGAAGTGTGTTGCTTTTGAGGTGTTTAGGTGATTCGGTGAGATGTGAGTATCTCTCACACGGATCCAAAGGAGTATATTTGATTGGTGGTTTGATTTTGTGTTAAAGATAGTGATTTCATGCATTTTTCTTAAATCTAATTATAGATCCATTATTTATGAAGATTTGACATCCATTTTTGTACATGTTAACCTGTGCAAGTTCATCTATTAAGTTGTAGAGATAATACTTATGATTCATGCTTGTTAGATTTGGACTCCTTATTTACAAGATTGCCATTTTAGTTATAATTGCTTTTAGATCATGTTTGAATGCTTAATTACTTGGATTAATGATTGTCTTGATTGATTGTTATGAATTAGTTGATTTATGGTTGAATTTGGACATGTATGGTCGAAGATGATTCAAAAGCTAAGGGAAAGGCTCTTGAATAAAGAGAGCTGCTCGTGGCATATGTGGCGGATGATGAAGCTCATATGGACGGATTTGATGACGATGTTGAGATGGGCTTTGCTATGATGAGATGAGGCGAGGCATGATGTGATGTAGCCTTGATATAATCCAGACGGGATCATTCCAAGCATGTTGATAACTCGAGGGATGGTTCGAATTTGTGGATAATGGTTGGCTCGAGAGGCGCTTGAGCTAGTATGAGAATAGTCGTCGAGGAGGATGACTAGAAGGCTGAGATTTCATCGTTATTGAAGGTTCTAGCAGACTCAAAGCAAGAGTACGTTGGGCAGATTCGATAGTCCCAAAAGACTAATAGTTGATGGTCGAGTAATCTGGGCAGATTCGATAGTCCTAGGCACGGGCTGCGACGACGTGCGGAGTTCTGTCTAGAACCGGGGTTACCATTAGCCCTTGACGGACGGCTGAAAGAATATGCCGGTCATTCAATTAACGGTGGTATCGAAGCAATGATAACAGTGATAGCAAGAGTCATGGATGTTTGGTTGTATCATCATTCGGTCTCAAGAGCGGTGCTTTTTGGGTGCTTATCTGATCTTGGTTTAGGCCTTGGGGGTTTGTACTTGGAAAACATCGACCTTGACACGAATGATAATTGCTTTACTTTAAATGTCTGCTTTGCTATGTTTATTTCTGCTTAGTGTGTCTGGGGGCTATCACTGTAGAAAGAGGTGGAGTGGGTGGGTTGGGTTCCTATTCCTTTTACCTTTATGCTCTTTTGGTATGTTGTTAGTTAATTTACCGCTCACTAAGACTGTTGTCTGACTCAAGGTTTTGTGTTCAACTCTTATTACCATGGGCTGTTCATCCATTTTGGGATGGGCAGACTAGGTAGCAGGTGACAGGTGCTGTTCTTAGTGACCAACGATGCTGATGACGAAGACGAGCTGGAGGCTTGCATATTATTTTCTTACTATATGTACTGGATGTTCCGCTGCTTGTATATTCTCTGAGTGATATGTAGTGAGGCTTGATGCATTGACTATTCAGATTTTTGTATCAAACTACTATGAGGCTTATTTGACGAGATTCTGTTTTGTGGAGCTTCACTATATATATATATATATATATATATATATTGTATTTTACCCATGCGCTGTGAGTAATACGATAGACTCCGCTGTTCTTACCTTACCTTGATGATCATCCATGGCTGCCTGGCACACTTTACAACGCACTATTTCCTTGTTTAGTGCAGGAGTCATGGGCGGTCGTCACATTTGGTATCAGAGCTTTGGTTAACCGATTTTAGCCAACTCTCGCTAACGTAACCACGTATGAGAGACTTAATTGTAATTTTGATGGATGATTACTATATATAATATAGTAGCTTAGAAGGATTTGAACCCTTTATGTAGTTGTTCTCAAGGTGTACTAATCATTTTTTTAGATATTAGGAATGAGTCGAAGAGAGAGACAAGCTGCTAGGGAAGGCCGTGCTGCTGAGGGAGTTGCTGATTATGCTGCTATGTTCGAGGCCATGATGACTTCGATCATGAGAATGACGCCAGCTCCGGGGCCAATGGTAGATGTTGAAGTTCAAGTTCAAGCTCCAAAACCGGTGGATTTTGCTAAGCTGTGTAAAGACTATACTGCTCTTGGAGGGAAGGTTTTCTTGGGAACTGAATCAACCATTGAAGTCCAGAAATGGATAGATGCTTGTAGAAGGATCTTTGGTGACTTGGGAATCGATGATGGAACCAAAAGGAAGCTCGCATCAAGACAGCTTCAGGGAAGAGCTTCTGACTGGTGGAACTCTATCACCATTGATACTTCAGAGGAAGAAACTACTTGGGAACAATTTCAAGTCAGGTTTGAAGCTAAGTTCATTTCTATAGCCCAGAAATCTGTTCTGTTCAATAAGTTTGTGGAACTCAAGCAAGGTGGAAGACCAGTTCTTGAGTATGTTTCTGAGTTTGAAGCCTTGTCCAAGTATGCTCGGTCATATATTGAATCCCCATATCAGAAGAACGAGAAGTTTGTGACAGGCTTGGACATTTATCTTGGGAGGCAGTTGGTGGATCATCTGGACGATCCGTTTGAGAAGCTTGTGGAGAAGGATCTCAGGCACGAGAATCTGTTTCCTAAAGAAGGATCTGTTGTTGCTGTGACAAAGGAGGAGTCTAAATCACAGCAAGGTGGAAACAAGAAGAGGAAGCAGCAGCAGCAGAAGGGTAAGGATGGCCAGAAGAAGCCGAAGGGTGAAGTGACCTGCTACAATTGTCAGCAGAAGGGCCATTTCTCTAGAGATTGTAAGAATCCAAAGGTGCCGGTGAAGTGCCACAACTGTGACAAGCTGGGGCATATTAAGAGGAATTGTCCAGAACTGCGGAAGGACAAACAGATTGTGCAAGCCTATGCTTTGGGAGCTGTGCCATCATCTTCAAAAGCTCCTACTGCAGAAGAAAAAGGAAAGAGTGTGGTGGTACAAGGTACCCTTTTCATTTGTGGTGTTCCAGTTAGAGTGTTATTCGATACTGGAGCATCGCATTCCTTTGTTTGTAATGAACTTGTATGCCGGTTGGGTTTAAAACCAGATATTGTTGATAGACCATTGGTTGTGACTAATCCAGTTGGGAGTTCGTCCTGTCTGTGTAAGATATGTCGTGGTCTAGTTGTATCGAGTCATGATTTCTCTTTTGTTTGTGATTGTTTTGTTCTGAACTTTGAGGGGTTTGGAATTATTTTGGGTATGGACTGGCTTAGGAAGTATGCGGCAAAGGTTGATTGTGAAAGGCTGGAGGTGACAGTTGTTTGCACCAAAATTGGTCACAAACCCCGATGAATGTGAAAGCACCAGTGTTGGAATATAAATCAGCAATATCCAAACACAAATCGCAGATCTAAGTAGCAAAATAGTAAATGTAAACAAGAACACACGATTTTATAGTGGTTCGGCTATCTCCGGCCTACGTCCACTTCAAAGGTTTTTCCTTTTATTGATGTTCTTCGCTGATTACAATCGATTACAGCGGATTACAATGAATTGTAGTTCGGAAATTCAGGTACAACGGTGGTTCTGATAGTTAAACTTGAATCCGGCAGAGTCTTGGCGTTTAATGGCGGAAAGATCCCTTTTCTGAATGACCTGGAGGTCTATTTATAGGCGTAGGCTGCTGCTATCTCGCTGAAAACTTGGGAGACCTCTTCTGGCACGTGAGGGGGCCCACACGTACGGTCTCGGAAAGTTTGGGCCCACTTTGGCATCGGTTCGAACTCCATTCGAACCGATCAAGAATTCATCCAATCGAGGTGAAATTTGGCGTGGACATTCTTCATCATGTATGCAAGCATCTGTGAAAATTTCATGGCATTTGGATCAGTAGGTTAGGAGATATGCAGGGTTCGAAATTGACTTCACGGTGAGGCTGTTGCGTTCGAACCCCTGTTGCTTGAAACGATGATTTCGAAACCAGTGTGGCACGCGACTTCGTGGTGACGTGGAGCGCAAGTTTCGAATCGATCCGGACTTCTCTCCGTGTTGACCGCTTCGACTCCATATATCCCGGCGCAGTCGAACCGATGGGAGACACGTCATCGTGGTTGGTTGACCCAGTGGGTTCGAATGAAGCTACTCAGGATGGGTTCGAAGTGTGGCTCTGTGATGGGTTCGAAGCTAGGTTTTGTGATGGGTTCGAAGTGGAGTCAAGGCTAACTAGATGGACTCGAACCCGATGGGTTCGAGATTGGTATGGCAGTGCTATCGGTTCGAACGCAGGTGGGTTCGAAATAGATGGTTTCGAACCGATGGCTACGAACTCCATCGATTCGAACTGGGGCAAATGCTTATGGATTCGAGGCGCAGACTTATTTCGTGGGTTCGAACCAGATGGGTTCGAACATAAGTAGGGTGATGGTTTCGAATATGATGGGTTCGAACACTATGGGTTCGAACCGAGCAATGTCAATTCCTCTTATCTTGATTCCATCATAACTTGAGCATACGACCTCGGATTGTCTTGAAATTTGGAATGCAGATTCCTATGATCTTTCTTGTCGTGTCCTATCAACTGTGGCCCGTTCTGGACTCGGACAAAATTCATCGATATCCATGGTTATCCTATAATGCATGGTTGATATTCATGAATAGTAATCATTGATTTCTAGTAAATTATGGGTATCTCAACTTTGCCAAAAGTTGGGATAACAACAGTCGAGAATGTGGAAGGGCGAAAGGTTGTGATACGATGTAAGCATGAGGAAGGCGTCTTCATGAGCTTCATGTATTCGCTGGTTGTTCCACGGGATGGACTGTCATCGGTGCCGGTCGCAAATGGATTTGAGGATGTCTTTGATGAGGTCAAAGGGTTACCGCCGCATAGAGAGATCGAGTTTCGCATCGATCTAGTTGAAGGAGCCAGACCTGTTGTGATGCCTCTTAGGCGAATGGCGCCTAGGGAACAACAAGAGTTAAAGGTAAAGTTGATGGTCTTTTACAGAAAGGATTCATTCGGCGTAGTGTGTCCGAATGGGGTGCACCAGTTGTGTTTGCAACCAAAGCAGATGGATCATTGTGGTTGTGTGTGGATTATTGTGAGCTGAATAAAGTGACTAAGAAAAACAAGTATCCATTATCGAGAATAGATGACTTATTTGATCATCTTCACGAAGCCAAGGTGTTTTCTCAGATGGATTTGGCAACGGGATTTCACCAATTAAGAATGGCAAAGGATAGTGTGCCGAAGACTGCTTTTAGGACACCATCAGGTTTCTTTGAGTGGCTGTGACGCCCCACCTCTATACCCAAGCTAGCCAAGAACATTACGGTGAATGCTGTCGACTAACACGGAGAATAAGGCTGTTGAGGAGCGACCATCCATGTAATTTCTTTGCGCGAGCACCGATATGTCAGGCAATATAACATGCATTCTATTTCAAGAGGAAATCCGACATACCGACACAAACTCAAAGCTACTACACGGTGGCTACATAAATCCTTCGGCAAACAAATTTAGAAATAAGCATAACCCAAATCAGTCACAGACAATTCATATCACAAAGGCGGAATAAGATATGAATATTACACTAGAAAGTGTACATCAGAGTAGTGGTCTAAAAAGATCCACAATATCACAAAAGAATAGTTACACGAACTACACAAAGGAATAAGTATACATTAAGGAGTCTATATCTCAAATGTATACAACAAAATAACTACTAATCTAAGTAGTTAACCCAAAAGTCAAGGAGTTAATCCCGGATGAGAAGTCAAGCAGAAAGACCTGTAACATCTCGGTCTGACCCGAGTATTATTTAATAAGAAAATAATAAACGGATCAGTCTAACTATAGATATCAGATGAAACGATATAGAATCAGAGTTCTGACTAAACGCATAATAATCACAAGGCCAAGCTGTGATATATAAGTAGTTGATAATCAACAAGAGATTAATCAATATCACATAATCTACACAAGAATCCAAGAAGTGTCATACCCTTTATTTCGTTCATCAAACCACAAATATTGACGATAATATCAATGTCAATCGCAAAAGTCAATGACACACAAATTCCAGAAGACTACACAAGAAATCCAGAAATCACTAAAGTCAATGACACACAAATTCACCAATGCACAAATATTGATAAAACTTATCAATGGAAATCACGAAAATTGGTGAAACACAAATTCTAGGAATCTACACAAGAAATCCAGAAATCACAAAGGGGGAAAAAGGCCTATCACAAATGGGAGCATAAAGCCCACCAACACGTGTATCACAAACGGAACGCTAATTCCATGGTCGCTAACCATCACAAATTGAGCCGAAGCTCCACAAACGGCCCGAAGACCATGGGTTGCTACCCCATCACAAATTGAGTCGAAACTCCACGAAACGGGGTCTAGTCTCCCTCGCAGACAAAGAGACATCGCACATTGCTAGTCTAAATCACAAAGATGATCGTCATGATCAACGAGAAGTGTCAATTACACTAAGCTAGTAAATATATGAGTTTAGCTTCATGTCCCATAACCACTTGCTTAACTTAAATATTTACGAACAAACTGTAAATCTCCACTAGAAAATTGTCACAAGAGGTTCAATCGAACAAGTCCAAGAATTAACCGACAAAGTAAACGCAAGCGTTTCATACCACTAGTTTTACTAAGCCGTTTAATTAGATTTCTCATACGAGTGAGGTAAAGGTTTGTATATACTAATAGATTGGAAAACGGTTTTTGGTATTAAAATAGTATTGAAATCGTTTGAGGAAAGAGTTTTGAAATTTACTACTAGTATAGAAAACCTTTATATTTTTAAAGTGACAAATCACGAAGAAGATTGTAAGAACAATCAATCACAAAAATTCACATACGAAGACGTGAATAAAATCCAACGAAATCGATAAAGGATCCATCGAAATGGATATTCAAAAATCCCTAAAAAGAGTCATCAAAGTCATAATAGATGATAACAACAAATAGGATTATCACGAATCGATTTAAATTAGAATTTCAATCCAAAAAGGCAAATTGGACTCAAACAACAGGTTCAGTCGACTGAACAGAGATTTTCAGTCGACTGACCCTGTACATGGAAATTTTCCAGGTTCAGGAAACTTTCTGTTTCCAGTTTCAGTCGACTGTGCAGAGTTTTTCAGTCGACTGAATCATGCCTGAAAACTCTCGGGTTTCAGGTTCAGTCGACTGAACAGATGTTTTCAGTCGACTGAATCATGCCTGGGCTGTTTTTCAACCTTATTCAAATGAAGAGCAAACTCTTCCAAAATGCAACCGGACGGACATTGGCTCTAAGGGTTTATGCCAATCGGCAACCCGGCCCTATATGCTCCTCGATGCATCACCAAAAGCATGATCAAACATCCATAAAAGGATTTTACACAAATTTGACTTAAAGACCCAAAAATTGGAATATTTACAAAACCAATCCAAATCAAGAGCAAATTCTCATGAAGAAGTGTTAGGAATTCATACCTAACAACCAAAGATAATTATATTCATAGATGTGAGATAAAAATCTCACCTTTTCACAAAATCGAACAAGAAGAAGCTTGAAAGCAAATGGAGAATCAACCTCTCTTCAACACAACCCAATTGAGCTTGAATCTAAGCTCAAAAACAAGAACATTCCCAAAATTAGGTTTAGTAATTTCTGACATTGGTATGGGAATAAGTTGGAGAAGAAGAAGAGAAGCTTACCAATGGGTTCTTCTTGAGTTTGGAGCAAGGAATTTGATTTGTAAGAGGAACTAGGGTTTTGGAATTTTAATTTCCAATCTCTCCCACCATTAATACTCTAAAAACTGAAATGAGAAGAGAATGAGGGTGAGTGGGGAAGAGTGGCTCAGATTTGAGCATAAGTAACATAGGGCTGAGCCCAAACCAAACCCAAAGTGAAAAGTAGCAAAAATCAACTTTCTCCAAACATATCGAAGCTTATACTCAAAAAGGTCGCAAACGACATTTTAAACTCAATGGGAGTGGTCCCGAGTCCTAATTCGACCGTATGCAAAAAGTAGCTTTTCGGACTAAAATCCGACTAACGATAAAATATTTAAATATAAAATCGATAAATATGCGGGTTGTTACAGACTCCCCTCCTTAAAGAAATTGCGTCCTCGCAATATTACAAGAAGAAGATATATAGTAACAACCATAAAAGCCTATTCAACACAAAAGAAGTTTGAAATAAGAAGTTCACCTCAAAGAGCACGAGAAAGTAAGTCCGGATGTGTACGCTCGATGTACTCTCTAGATTCCCAAGAACAATCCTTAGGATTTGAAGACCATTGAACTTTAACAAGCGGAACATCTTTATTTCGAAGTCGTTTGACTTCCGAAGCAATGATACGAATAGGATGTTGCTCATAAGTTAAATTAGGCGAAACTTCAATCTCTTCCACAACACCAGGCTCAAGAATAGAATCGGAATCTCGAAGACATTTCCGAAGTTGAGAAACGTGAAACACGTCATGCATAGCAGAAAACTGAGCTGGTAATAAAAGGCGATAAGCCATGGAACCAATTCGTTCGGTGATAGGAAATGGTCCAATATATCGAGGCGCAAGTTTTCCCGATCGACTGAAACGTACAACACCTTTCATTGGTGAAACACGAATAAACACAAGATCTCCCACAGAAAATTCTAACTTCCTTCTCCAGTTATCGGCATAAGATTTTTGTCTACTCTGGGCTTCTTTCATCCTATGACGAATAAGATCAATCTTTTCTGTAGAATCCCGAATAAAATCTGGACCTAAAACCAGCTTCTCACCGGCCTCAAGCCAACAAGAAGGAGATCGGCATGGCCTTCCATAGAGTGCCTCGAAAGGTGCCATACCAACACTAGATTGGAAGCTATTATTATAGGAAAATTCAACAAGTGAAATATGATCTTCCCAACCTCCACCAAAATCAAGCACACAAGAACGAAGAAGATCTTCAAGAGTTTGATTCACACGCTCAGTTTGTTCATCGGACTGGGGGTGATAAGCGGTGCTAAAATTAAGCCTCGTTCCTAAAGCTTTTTGAAGACTCTTCCAAAATCCACTAGTAAACAATGGATCACGATCACTAACAATAGAAGTAGGAACACCATGCAATTTAACAATTTCTTTGATAAAGAGTTTGGCCAAAAGAGGAACGGTTCGATTAGACCGAACGGGAATAAAATGGGCAGATTTAGTAGGCCTATCAACAATCACCCATAAGCTATCATGACCCGAACGAGAACGGGGAAGGCCATCTATAAAATCCATGGAAATTTGGTCCCACTTCCAGACTGGAATTTCTAAAGGTTGCAATAACCCTCCGGGCCTTTGATGTTCGGCCTTAACGAGTTGGCAAGTCATGCAACGTTTAACGAAGTTAGCGATGTCAAGTTTCATTCCCCCCAATAATAAAGTCGCTTCATATCCACGTACATTTTACTACTACCGGGATGAATGGTAAATTTAGAGTGATGAGAATCTTCTAAAATATCTTTACGAAGATCCCAAACATTTGGCACGATAAGTCTACCAAATTTTCGAATGCCGCCACGAGAATCGATATTAAAGTCTTTCAAACCTTCAATATCAATTTTATCCTTAATATTTTGGCCAAGAAGAACCAATTCAGCATCTAGCCTTTGAGCTTCAAGAATGCGGTCTAAAAGAGATGGATGAGCCTCAAGGCTACATAAAACAAATGATGAGCATAAATCGGAAACACGGTCTCGAATTTCGCAAGTGGATAAGATCTCGAGATCGTTCCATTCGGATATCATCATAGAAACAACAACTTGTTGTTTACGGCTAAGAGCATCGGTGACACGATTACCCTTACTGGGAGTATAAAGAATATCAAGATCATATGGTGCAAGAAATTTGAGCCAACGCTGTTGACGCAAATTAAGTTCCTTTTGAGAGAATAAATATTTCAAAGACTTATGATCTGTGTAAAGAACAAATTTCTCTCCTAAGAGATAATGACGCCAAATCCGAAGAGCAAAAACAATAGCCGCGAGCTCTAAATCATGAGTGGCATATCTAGTCTCAGCAGGCTTTAATTGCCTGGAAGCATAAGCAATAACGCGTTCCTTTTGCTTAAGAACGGCACCCAAACCAATGCGACTAGCATCGGTATAAACAACGAAATCTTGATTCCCATCGGGAATAACAAGAATAGGAGCATCAGAAAGAAGTTCTTTTAATTTCTGAAAAGAAGCTTCACATTTGTCCGACCAAATGTATTTAACACCTTTCTTCGTCAAGCTAGTGAGAGGCACGGAAATCTTAGAAAAGTCTTTAATAAAACGACGGTAATAGCCCGCCAATCCGAGAAAACTACGAATCTCCGTCACACTCTCCGGTCTCTTCCAATCTTGAATCGCTTCAATCTTTGAAGGATCCACGAAAATTCTGGATTCAGAAATAATGTGACCGAGAAACTTCACACGAGATTGCCAAAAGCGGCACTTAGAAAATTTTGCCTTTAATTGATTACTCCTAAGAGTTTCCAACACAATCCGAAGATGTTTTTCATGCTCCTCCTCGGTTTTAGAATAAACAAGAATATCATCGATAAAGATGAGAACAAACCGGTCGAGAAAGTCTTTAAAAACTCGATTCATTAAGTCAACGAAATAAGCCGGGGCATTAGTTAACCCAAATGGCATAACAAGCCATTCATAAGATCCATACCGAGTACGGAACGATGTCAAAGGAATGCTATCCTCTGCAATACGAAGCTGATGAAAACCGGTAGCCAAGTCCAATTGTGAAAAGACTCTAGCACCACTAAGTTGATCGAATAGATCATCAATCCGAGGTAAAGGATATTTATTTTTGATAGTAAGATCATTAAGCTTGCGGTAGTCAACGCAAAGCCTAAGGGTACCATCGGATTTCTTCACAAAAATAGCTGAAGCTCCCCAAGGCGAGGAACTAGAGCGAATAAATTGCTTCGTTTCCAATTCAGATAATTGTTTACGCATCTCCTCGTTTTCTTTATTGGACATACGATAAGGAGGACGAGTGATAGGTTGAGCTCCCGGAATAAGATTAATTCTGAACTCAATTTCTCGCTTAGGTGGTAATCCTAAAACGGAGTCGAATATGTCGGAAAATTCACAAACGACGTGAATAAGAGAAATAATATCACCCTCATCATCATCGTCATCACGAGGATTTAAAGAATATAAAGATGCAACCAAAGCAGAATCTGAATCTTTAAGAATAACAGAAACCTGATTAACAGATTGAGGATGTCGAAGATGAATAGTCCGCTCAGGACATAGGATACGAGCTTCATAATGGTTAAACCAATCCATTCCCAAAATCATTCCAAAGCCTAAATAACGCATGACATACAAATCGTCTCGGAAAGAAAAATCACACAAAATAATCTCGACATCTTTACACAATAAACTGATTGTTGCGGATCCACCAACTGGATTCGCAATTCTCAAAGAAGTCATTAAACACAAAACATCCAAAGAAAAAGTATCAACAAGTTCTTTTGATATAAAAGAATGGGACGCACCCGTATCAAAAAGAACTCGAATAGGGTG
This sequence comes from Allium cepa, assembly GCA_030765085.1. Classification (NCBI taxonomy): domain Eukaryota; kingdom Viridiplantae; phylum Streptophyta; class Magnoliopsida; order Asparagales; family Amaryllidaceae; genus Allium; species Allium cepa. The sequence continues at coordinate 185,857,197 of CM060940.1, forward strand.
ATCACGAAACAAAATAATTCCATCTAGAATAGAATGAGAAATACCTTGGCCACGAGATGTGTTGCCAGGGGCTTGAGAAACATTTAACTTTCCCTCCTTTTTGCCCTGAAGCTTGGGGCATGAAGATAAAACATGACCGGGAACTTTGCAGTAGCGACAAGAAAGAGACTTTGGGCACTTGTTCGCATAATGGTCCTTCGAACCACAATTATAGCATTCCCCACGACCAAAGGAAGAAGTCTTTGCCACGGAGGTTGCTTGCTTCCCTTTCTTATTGGGATAAGGGCCTTTAGATTTGTTTGGCCTCTTTCTGTTGTTGAAGGTTGGTTTGGAACCCACCACTTCAACGTCATTCTCTCTATCCGCCTCTTCAAGACGAAGAGCGATATCAACGAGTTGGTCGAAAGAAACTTCTAACTTTAGAAGTAATGGCTTCATGAGACTTTTGTTTAAGCCGTAGACGAATCTATGATTCTTCTTAAGAGGGGTGCTGATGTACTCAACCCCATATTTGGAAAGCGACTCGAAGGAGGCGACGTAATCAGTCACGGATGACTCACCTTGAACAAGGTCTATAAATCGTCGAGCCAATGTCACTTTTTCAGCTTCCGGTACGAATTTCAACTCGAAGCGTTCTCGGAATTTCTCCCAAGTGAGATCCGCTTCATTAGTTTCAGAAATAAGAAGCTCGTACCAGTCCAATGCTCTTTCTCGGAGCATACTTGAGGCCACCTGAACTCGGTGAAGGTCAATAAGATTCATGCGAGAAAAGATTCGATCGCATGACCTTAGCCAAGCCTGTACCTCGATAACAGTTTCGGAACCTTTGAATGGCTCCCCACCCAAATTAGTGTAATCGCTACACAAGCGTGCAAATCCCGACTTTGGGTGAGTAGGTTCCGGGTTAGCTCCAGCTGCTTGAGCATTTGTTACCAAATCAAGAAGCTGTTGAGCAATCATAAAAACTCCATCCTGGGGCGGAGTGCTAGATGGCACGGCTCTGGGGCGGCCAGGTCTAGACATTTCTCTTCCTTAAGAAAGAAAGAAGAAGAAGAAAAAGGTTATTCACCAAATTGAATATCAAGCAATCTTGATAGATAAACAAGGAATCATAAGGAAAATAGGATGGAACGGTACAAAGACCCGAATAAAATCCTAAAGCACAACTCCTAAGATGGACTTAGGACGATGATCCTTGTTATAATATTCCATATTGTTCCGAAGTTTGGCTCTGATACCAAGCTGTGACGCCCCACCTCTATACCCACGCTTGCCAAGAACATTACGGTGAATGCTGTCGACTAGCACGGAGAATAAGGCTGTTGAGGAGCGACCATCCATGTAATTTCTTTGTGCGAGCACCGATATGTCAGACAATATAACATGCATTCTATTTCAAGAGGAAATCCGACATACCGACACAAACTCAAAGCTACTACACGGTGGCTATATAAATCCTTCGATAAACAAATTTAGAAATAAGCATAACATAAATCAGTCACTGACAATTCATATCACAAAGGCGGAATAAGATATGAATATTACACTAGAAAGTGTACATCAGAGTAGTGGTCGAAAAAGATCCACAATATCACAAAAGAATAGTTACACGAACTACACAAAGGAATAAGTATACATTAAGGAGTCTATATCTCAAATGTATACAACAAAATAACTACTAATCTAAGTAGTTAACCCAAAAGTCAAGGAGTTAATCCCGGATGAGAAGTCAAGCAGAAACACCTGTAACATCTCGGTCTGACCCGAGTATTATTTAATAAGAAAATAATAAACGGATCAGTCTAACTATAGATATCAGATGAAACGATATAGAATCAGAGTTATGACTAAACACATAATAATCACAAGGCCAAGCTGTGATATATAAGTAGTTGATAATCAACAAGAGATTAATCAATATCACAAAATCTACATAAGAATCCAAGAAGTGTCATACCCTTTATTTCGTTCATCAAACCACAAATATTGACGATAATATCAATGTCAATCGCAAAAGTCAATGACACAAAAATTCCAGAAGACTACACAAGAAATCCAGAAATCACTAAAGTCAATGACACACAAATTCACCAATGCACAAATATTGATAAAACTTATCAATGGAAATCACGAAAATTGGTGAAACACAAATTCTAGGAATCTACACAAGAAATCCAGAAATCACAAAGGGGGAAAAAGGCCTATCACAAACGGGAGCATAAAGCCCACCAACACGTGTATCACAAACGGAACGCTAATTCCATGGTCGCTAACCATCACAAATTGAGCCGAAGCTCCACAAACGGCCCGAAGACCATGGGTTGCTACCCCATCACAAATTGAGTCGAAACTCCACGAAACGGGGTTTAGTCTCCCTCGCAGACAAAGAGACATCGCACATTGCTAGTCTAAATCACAAAGATGATCGTCATGATCAACGAGAAGTGTCAATTACACTAAGCTAGTAAATATATGAGTTTAGCTTCATGTCCCATAACCACTTGCTTAACTTAAATATTTACGAACAAACTGTAAATCTCCACTAGAAAATTGTCACAAGAGGTTCGATCGAACAAGTCCAAGAATTAACCGACAAAGTAAACGCAAGCGTTTCATACCACTAGTTTTACAAAGCCATTTAATTAGATTTCTCATACGAGTGAGGTAAAGGTTTGTATATACTAATAGATTGGAAAACGGTTTTATAAATGAATTTGGTATTAAAATAGTATTGAAATCGTTTGAGGAAAGAGTTTTGATATTTACTACTAGTATAGAAAACCTTTATATTTTTAAAGTGACAAATCACGAAGAAGATTGTAAGAACAATCAATCACAAAAATTCACATACGAAGACGTGAATAAAATCCAACGAAATCGATAAAGGATCCATCGAAATGGATATTCAAAAATCCCTAAAAAGAGTCATCAAAGTCATAGTAGATGATAACAACAAATAGGATTATCACGAATCGATTTAAATTAGAATTTCAATCCAAAAAGGCAAATTGGACTCAAACAGCAGGTTCAGTCGACTGAACAGAGATTTTCAGTCGACTGACCCTGTACATGGAAATTTTCCAGGTTCAGGAAACTTTCTGTTTCCAGTTTCAGTCGACTGTGCAGAGTTTTTCAGTCGACTGAATCATGCCTGAAAACTCTCGGGTTTCAGGTTCAGTCGACTGAACAGATGTTTTCAGTCGACTGAATCATGCCTGGGCTGTTTTTCAACCTTATTCAAATGAAGAGCAAACACTTTCAAAATGCAACCGGACAGACATTGGCTCTAAGGGTTTATGCCAATCGGCAACCCGGCCCTATATGCTCCTCGATGCATCACCAAAAGCATGATCAAACATCCATAAAAGGATTTTACGCAAATTTGACTTAAAAACCCAAAAATTGGAATATTTACAAAACCAATCCAAATCAAGAGCAAATTCTCATGAAGAAGTGTTAGGAATTCATACCTAACAACCAAAGATAATTATAGTCATAGATGTGAGATAAAAATCTCACCTTTTCACAAAATCGAACAAGAAGAAGCTTAAAAGCAAATGGAGAATCAACCTCTCTTCAACACAACCCAATTGAGCTTGAATCTAAGCTCAAAAACAAGAACATTCCCAAAATTAGGTTTAGGAATTTCTGAAATTGGTATGGGAATAAGTTGGAGAAGAAGAAGAGAAGCTTACCAATGGGTTCTTCTTGAGTTTGGAGCAAGGAATTTGATTTGCAAGAGGAACTAGGGTTTTGGAATTTTAATTTCCAATCTCTCCCACCATTAATACTCTAAAAACTGAAATGAGAAGAGAATGAGGGTGAGTGGGGAAGAGTGGCTCAGATTTGAGCATAAGTAACATAGGGCTGAGCCCAAACCAAACCCAAAGTGAAAAGTAGCAAAAATCAACTTTCTCCAAACATATCGAAGCTTATACTCAAAAAGGTCGCAAATGGCATTTTAAACTCAATGGGAGTGGTCCCGAGTCCTAATTCGACCGTATGCAAAAAGTAGCTTTTCGGACTAAAATCCGACTAACTATAAAATATTTAAATATAAAATCGATAAATATGCGGTTTGTTACAGTGGCTGGTAATGCCGTTTGGATTGACCAATGCACCAGCATATTTTGTGGATATTATGAATAGAGTGTTCAGGGATTAGTTGAAAAAGTTCGTATTAGTGTTCGTGGACGATATATTGATTTATTCCAGAACTGAAGTAGAGCACAAGACGCATTTGTGTGTTGTTTTGGAAACCCTGCGGAAACATCAGCTGAAGGCTAAGTTTTCGAAGTGTCACTTCTGGAAGAGTGAAGTGACGTTCTTAGGCCATATAATCTCTGGAAATGGAAGAGCAGTTGATCCCGCTAAGGTGGCAGCAGTCCAGGATTGGGTTAGACCTAAGAATACATCTGATGTGAGAAGTTTTCTTGGATTAGCAAGATACTATCATCGATTTATCAAAGACTTTTCCAAGATAGCTGCACCATTAGCAGGATTGACGAAAAAGAATCAAGTATTCAGATGGGATGCTAAGTGTGAGCAAGCTTTCGGAATCCTGAAAGAGCGACTAACAAGTGCTCCTGTTTTGACTATTCCAAGTGGAAATGATGAGATGGTGGTTTACACCGATGCATGTGGTACTGGACTTGGAGCAGTGCTAATGCAGAAGGATAAAGTTGTTGCATATGCAAGTCGACAACTGAAGCCGCATGAAAGGAACTACCTGACTCATGATTTGGAGTTAGCGGCGATTGTATTTGCTTTGAAGATGTGGAGACATTACCTCGTGGGAGTTCGATTCGAGTTGTTTACAGATCATAAGTCGTTGAAGTATCTTTTCTCCCAAAAAGATTTGAATCTTTGACATCAACGATGGCTAGAGTTTTAAGCATCATATGATTTTGGTATAGCCTATACTCCGGGAAAAGGTAACGCAGTGGCAGATGCGTTAAGTCGAAGACATGCAGGATTGGGAGCCATGTTTTCAGAATGGAAGAGTCTCGAGTATTTGGCTGGATTTGACTTCAGGCCCAAATGTGAATTGGAACCTGAAATGTTGGCAAACTTATCGATAAGACCTACTATTGTGGAAAGGATTGGTGAGGGCCAAAAGCGAGATAATAAGCTTGTCAAAATTATCCGTGATTAGGAATCGGGGTTGGACCCAGAGAAGGATAAAGGATTCGAGGTCGATCGAGAAGGTTGGCTTCGAAAACAAGGACGACTAGTTGTTCCCGATATAGATGAATTGAGAGATGAAGTTCTGAAGGAAAGTCATCACTCGAAGCTGACAATTCATCCAGGTGGAAATAAGATGTATCGAGATATGAAAAGAACCTATTACTGGGAAGGTATGAAGAAGGATGTTGGAAATTTTATTTCCAAGTGTATGAACTGCCAGCTGGTAAAAGCCGAGCATAAGAAGCCCAGTGGATTACTTCAACAATTAGAAGTTCCTACATGGAAGTGGGAGCAAATATCGATGGATTTTATCGATGGGCTACCTAGAACCAGAGCAGGAAATGAAGGGATTTGGGCCATCGTAGATTGTTTGACTAAGAGTGCAAGATTTATTCCTATTCGATCAACTAGGACTACATCGAAGTTGGCTGAGCTGTATGTTAAGTGGATAGTTCGATTCCATGGTATTCAGAAAAGTATAGTGAGCGATCGAGACCCATTGTTAACTAGTGGATTTTGGGAGAGCTTGCAGGAAGTTTTAGGAACCGAGTTGTGTTTGAGTACAGTTATCATCCCCAAACAGATGGTCAGACCGAGAGAGTCAACCGAGTTTTGGAAGATCTCCTCAGAGCATGTGTTTTGGACTTCGGAGGATCATGGGAAGATCATCTTCATTTGATGGAGTTTTCATATAATAACAGTTATCAATCAAGCATTGGTATGGCACCGTATGAAGCATTGTACGGAAGACCGTGTAACTCTCCGACATGTTAGTTGGAAACAGGAGAAAAGTTAATACTTGGGCCAGAAATGATTCGACAGACTTCGGATTGTATAAAGATCATTCGGCGACGAATCAAGGCAGCCCAAGACCGTCAGAAAAGTTATGCCGATAAGCGTCGTAAGGATTTGGAATTCGACGTAGGTGATTTGGTTTTTGTAAGGATTTCTCCACTGAAGAATGTTATTCGATTCGGGAAGAAAGGGAAATTGACTCCGAGATTTGTTGGACCATTTCCGATCATTGAGCGAATTGGAAAGCTCGCATATAAATTGGAATTATCAGAAAAGATGTCGGGTGTGCACAATGTTTTTCATGTATCGTATCTACGGAAGTATGTGCACGACTCGAATACAGTCGTTTCTGCTGATAACTGTGAATATTTTGAAGTTGATCCAGTTGTTAAGAGACCTCGTAAGCCGCTTCGTGTTGTGGAAACTGACACGAGACAGCTTAGGTGGAAGGTAGTCAAATTGCTCAAGGTACAATGGAGTGATGATGTTAACGACTGTTCATGGGAGGAGGAAGGGAGGATGAAGGCAGCTCATCCTGAACTCTTCGAGGTATGACCATGAGGTGTTGTGACATCTCATGACATTGTAACTTGTTCTGGTCTTAGAATTCTGCATGGTAGGCTAGGAATTGGATGCATGGTTTGTTGATTGCTATGGATGGTAGGCATGCAGAATAGCCTTTGATTGCTCTTATTTGTTTGGAATTTCGGGGGCGGAATTCCTAAGGGGGAGAGAATGTAACGACCCGTATTTTATGTATCGAAGGATCGTAGAACTATGGTTATTAGGTCGTTAGTGTTGTTAAGTCGTTCAGAGTATAATTCGACCAGAGCTTAAGTCGTCCAGAGTTAGGTCGTATAGTAGCTTAGGTCGGTGGAGCGACTTAGGGGATTGGAGCGACCTAAGGAAAGACAGCGACTTAAGTTAGTTAACGACCTGGTTGTTAGCGGCTTAAGGGATCGGCGACTTAAGGAGGGTAGCGACTTAAGGATTAGCGACAACGACCTAGGAGTTAACGACATAAGCGAGTTAATGACCGAAGGAACTAAGCGGGTTATCGACTTAAGGATAATAGGTTAAGTCGTTATAGTTAGGTCATGAGATCCTGTGTGTATGGATGGGTCGTGAGCGACCTATGTTAGGTCGCTGTGTTTAGCTAAGTCGCTAATCCGTGTTTAGTTATGTCGTGTAGCGTTAAGTCGCTAAGCCATGTCCCTGTTAGGTCGTTGTGTTTAGTTAGGTCGTAGACAACTTATGTTGGGACGGAGGGTGTAGTTAAGTCGTGACCGACCTATGTTAGGTCGCGTGGGTACTTAAGTCATTAGGTTGTGTGTGTAGCTAGGCCGTGTATGTTCTAGGTCGCGCATAGATCGAAGGCGTTAGGTCGTAGGTCGGCGATTTCGTTAGGTCGTGACCGACCTAAGTGCGAGCGACCTAGGAAAACTGCCTATAAATACATGGTTTTGCCTCACTTTTTGGTATCCGGATTTTGAAGCGACGAAGTCCTGCCATTTTGAGAGCTCGAGTGCTGCACTTCTTCACCACTTTTTCTCTTCTTTAATCTGGTGTTTCTTTCCATCCAAATTGAAGATCAAATCGAAGATCCAAGAGCTTAGATTGAAGATCTCCATCCGTCGAAGAAGGATTTCATCGTTTGAAGCGGAATTTTGGCGGAACAAGCTAGACCCTTCGCTGTCCTGATCTGAAGTGTGTTGCTTTTGAGGTGTTTAGGTGATTCGGTGAGTGGTGATTATCTCTCACACGGATCCAAAGGAGTATACTGGATTGGTGGTTTGATTTTGTGTTAAAGATAGTGATTTCATGCATTTTTCTTAAATCTAAGTATAGATCCATTATTTATGAAGATTTGACATCCATTTTTGTACATGTTAACATGTGCAAGTTCATCTATTAAGTTGTAGAGATAATACTTATGATTCATGCTTGTTAGATTTGGACTCTTTATTTACAAGATTGCCATTTTAGTTATAATTGCTTTTAGATCATGTTTGAATGCTTAATTACTTGGATTAATGATTGTCTTGATTGATTGTTATGAATTAGTTGATTTATGGTTGAATTTGGACAAGTATGGTCGAAGATGATTCAAAAGCTAAGGGAAAGGCTCTTGAATAAAGAAAGCTGCTCTGGCATATGTGGCGGATGATGAAGCTCGTATGGATGGATTTGAAGACGATGTTGAGATGGGCTTTTCTATGATGAGATGAGGCGAAGCATGATGTGATGTAGACTTGGTATAATCCAGACGGGATCATTCCAAGCATGTTGATAACTCGAGGGATGGTTCGAGTTTGTGGATAATGGTTGGCTCGAGAGGCGCTTGAGCTAGTATGAGAATAGTCGTCGAGGAGGATGACTAGAAGGCTGAGATTTCATCGTTATTGAAGGTTCTAGCAGACTCAAAGCAAGAGTACGCTGGGCAGATTCGATAGTCCCAAAAGACTAATAGTACGCTGGGCTGCGACGACGTGCAGAGTTCTGTTTAGAACCGGGGTCACCATTAGCCCTTGACGGACGGCTGAAAGAATGTGCCGGTCATTCAATTAACGGTGGTATCGAAGCAATGATAACAGTGATAGCCAGAGTCATGGATGTTTGGTTGTATCATCATTCGGTCTCAAGAGCGGTGCTTTCTGGGTGCTTATCTGATCTTGGTTTAGGCCTTGGGGTTTTGTACTTGGAAAACATCGACCTTGACTCGAGTGATAATTGCTTTACTTTAAATGTCTTCTTTGCTATGTTTATTTCTGCTTAGTGTGTCTGGGGGCTATCACTGTAGAAAGAGGTGGAGTGGGAGGGTTGGGTTCCTATTCCTTTTACCTTTGTGCTCTTTTGGTATGTTGTTAGTTAATTTACCGCTCACTAAGACTGTTGTCTGACTCAAGGTTTTATGTTCAACTCTTATTACCTTGGGCTGTTCATCCATTTTGGGATGGGCAGACTAGGTAGCAGGTGACAGGTGCTGTTCTTAGTGACCAACAATGCTGATGACGAAGACGAGCTGGAGGCTTGCATATTATTTTCTTTCTATATGTACTGGATGTTCCGCTGCTTGTATATTCTCTGAGTGATATGTAGTGAGGCTTGATGTATTGACTATTCAGATTTTTGTATCAAACTACTATGAGGCTTATTTGACGAGATTATGTTTTATGGAGCTTCACTATATATATATATATATATATTGTATTTTACCCATGCGCTGTGAGTAATACGATAGACTCCGTTGTTCTTACCTTACCTTGATGATCATCCATGGCTGCCTGGCACACTTTACAGTGCACTATTTCCTTGTTTAGTGCAGGTGTCATGGGAGGTCGTCACAGAATCAATTCCTACTATTCGACTATCTGAAAAAACCCAACTCTAGACTGCCTGTGTGGAAAAATAGTGGGCACCCAGAGTTTAGGAAAGGAACAATAAACTCCAGGTCAGTCATGGGACTGGTGTGAGCAAACAGAAACAGTTTTATCTTTTAAGACAAACAACAAAGCTTTTAAAGTTCAAATCCGCAATGCTTTTTGGAAAATGAAACTATCATAAGGCCTCCGCCACACACACCATGCAAACGTGGAATTGAAGGAGATTTCTACTTATGATAGTCAAAAATGCTAAACTATTTTGATATTATTATTGGTGTATAATGGAAAACATTTCGAAAGTATAATATTAATCTTAGCCAGCATACAACCATTATTGTATGCCTACTATAGCTAGCATGTTCAATAGCAGGTTACCGCCACATTCCATGGCAGGTTATACAACTAAAACCGTACTGGGCTCATATTGTTTTGTTTGGATTTTCCAACAAATGGTCAGGCCAAGGAACTTCCTATTGTCACATAGGAATGCCTCTAGAGGGACGCACCGAGAACCTACCCAGCTCTCTGCTAACACAAGGCCGGTCTACCCATTTCTCGGGGGTAAAACCTAAGATATGCCACCCTCGATCGTTTGCGACCTTTATCCGAGGGCCCTCTACACAAACAACATCACACAGTAATAAATATACTACAGTGCCCACATGAGTAAGTATCTGGGCTCCATACCATGATACCACCCTTTTCCAGAAGGAATGGTCATACCCTAGGGGAGCTACCCCTGAATCCTTGCTGCATCTTTCCTGTTTCGACCATTACCGGCTTGCGAGGCTCGATGAGGTCTAGTCCACAAAGCAACGCTTTTCACAAAGCCGTGCTTTGATCAACAAATGATCAGCAGCACTTCGTATGCCACATTACCAAATTGGGAATGTATCACTAGTAACCATCAACTACTTAACCTATGAGCTTGTACATCTCAGAGAAGGGTGTTAAGCTAAGAGAATAAATCTCCGCCACCAAACAGAAAAGTATTTGATAGAAACCGGTTTTACATCTCAAAGTGTAATGTTAGACACACATCCATACAAGTCTGTTCTGGGTTCGAACAGAACCGAAAGAGCTTCCGAAGAAGACCTCGCAAATCTGGGATTCACAATCTCGATCGGACTTCCCATCACTTAGGAAATCTCTATACCGGCGCAACTCAGTGCAGAGACAATCGACGGGTTATCCTTTCATTCTCGAAAATACACGGCTTCACCACCGGTCATCAAATGTTATCCATAACGACGTATCATTATTCGAAATGGGTTATATGACACAAGGTTCTCTCCCGCTAAACCGAATAATGAGCGCAATATTTAAAAACATATGGATATAGGATTTCAGTTAAGTCACAACTTATTATCCAAAACATTTCTTTAAAAGGTTTAAACAAATTACCACTTTAAATCTTTTAAACAAAAAAGACTTATTTCACAAAGTTTACCAATCTTCCACCAAGGTTAATTCATAGTTTTTAAAACAATTTACAATTCCATATCTTTTTATATATATAAAGATACACCCTCTAGATTCTCTTCAATTTGGAAACAAAGCTTACAATTCTTTCACAAAGATTTACTCACAGATTTCAAAACAATTTTCATTCCAAATTGGATTTACTCATCCAATCTTTAAATCAAAGATTTAATTCATAGCTTTCATAACATTTCCAATCCAAATCTTCTATATAAAAGATACACCGTTTAAAATCCTCTTCGATTTCAAAACATGGTTTAATTATCTTTCACAAAGGTTAATTCATAATTTTTCGAAATTATTTACAATTTCATTTCAAACTTTAAATCTTTCGATGCAAATTGGAAATCCTTTCTTTTTATGAAAGCTATTACTAATTGAAACAAATTGTTTTCGTTTTGGGAAATATGATTATATTTACATTGGTTAAAGCCATTCAAGTACAAAACTTCGGTTTTAAATTCAAATTCCCAAAACAGTACCCTTTAAATGGTTAAAACCCATATAAACACCTTTATAACTTGTATATTCCTTCTTAAACCATAATTTCCTAATTTTTGAATTCAATTTCAAATATTGAATTCAAATTCAAATCAAATTATCTAAATTTCGAAACTCAACCAAGTTATTCAAAATTACTTTTATTTTTGAAATCTCTTTTCAAAAGCTTTTGATTCCAATTTCAAAACTATTTTGGATTCAAAAATCAAATCTTCAAAATCATAAAAAAAATCTGTGACTTAACCGATTTCCTTGTGCAATCCATATTTGTGTGTGTATAGTGTGGTCCAGGGATTTTACACAATAGTGCAACATCCTCAATCATCACATATTCAATCATTACGATTCGATGGGGGTTTCGGATAACCAACTGGAATCCGACTCCCTGTCGCATCGAAGTTTAAATGTCGTTTTACGGCAAAAAGAATTTCAAATACATATAGGAACAAATCACAAATCATAGTTCATCACAAAGCAATCACTGTATCACAACAGAAATATCAATCCAGTATAGAATATGTGATGATGGTCCATCATCTTTGATTAAGGTGATTGTGATTAAAGTGAATTAACCATATAATTATCTTTATTAATTATTTTAAATCAATGTTTAATTTTACTTAATTATGAATTAATTAAATCTCAATTGGCTTTATTAACTAATTATCCTTTAATTAATTATTTTAATTTACTAATTCTTAATTGTTAACTAATTATTTAATTACTTTTATTCATTGACTATTCTTTAATTAATTAATTATTAATTATAAAATCATTACAAAACATTAATTGTTAATTACTATTTCATCATTATAAATAAATTTGGTTTAAAGTTAACACTTGGATATTTGATTTACTTCTAAATTTTTTTATTAAGTTAAATTTTAAAACAACTTTTGTTTAAAAGAAAATAAAAGATTTAAAATATCTTTGAACTTCGTAAATTTTAAATAATTGATTCAATACCATTTACCTAATATTCCATTAACAACTATCATTAATTTCTAAAGAGTGTAATTAGAAAATTTATTTAACTTGTGTTTCAAACTTTAGTTAAACCTGGATTTTCTGCTGTTTCATAGCCAACCCGAGGCTTCCTCGAGTTGTACGCGAGGAAAACACCCCCCCCCCTCCGTTTCGAGTTTTTCCCAATTTAACCTGAGTAAATTTTTTATTACAAAAAATTTGTTTAAGTTTTAAAATGACCCGATACAACGTCAAAACAACACGAGCTCGTCTTCGAGCCTTCTCCCCAATTCCCCACATAATGCTTTGAGATGCCTCCCTTCTTCCCCAAACCCATTACAACTGACACCACAACCACCATGTGCACGAGCATGGCCAAAACCATCACCGTCGTTCGAAGCTGCGTCCACCAACGAGTCGACCACTATCCCCCAAAACGCCACAAACACCCAGAACTCAAATAAATTTCGAAAACGAGGATCGGTTCATCTCGACCCAAACGACTCATTTGGACATCATCAGAAAAATGGCTCGCCCCACCTCCTCTGACCGTTAGCGGTCACCAAACGTTGACCCAAGCTCCATCAACGAGCAACGCCTCGCTTCGCACCATTGACACGCAGTCCGATCGCCCATTGATGGCGCATCATCATCTTTTCGAACGTGAACAAAACTGGGTTCTTAAACCCTAATTTGACCTCAAATCAAAAATTTAATGGTTTATAAATTTTACCCGTATTTTTCTCATAATCTTGAACATCAAATCTAACCGTGACGACGAACTCGAGGCCCACCATCGTTTGGATCATCTGATTTTGACAAAAATGCATTTTTCTGATAAACCCCAATATCTCGGTAAAAAGTTAATGAAAAATTTGAATTTTTGTTTCTAAAATTATCATTTTTGAAGGGGATTCAAATAATATTGCTGAAATAAGAATCTGTGATGTTCGAATTCCTTGCTTATTTTGATTGTGACTGTGTTTTACATTTTCCAGAAAGAACAAAACATGTTGCTTTGCTTTTGATCTGTTGCTAAACAAAATGCATATCCAACATCTCTTTAATTTGTTTATACTTTTGATTTCAGAGAAGGATAGAGAGGAAGATCTTGAAATTTAGCATGGTTTGCTCTGTAAACCTGATACTTGAATGTAACTATGGTTTCACAATTTCCAGTAAGAAAAAAGAAAACTACAAAACTTGCTTTGATTAATTACTGAAAAGGTAGTGCAAGTTTAAAACAAAACTTCAACTTGCCTAGACTTTAATTTAGAGGAGAATAGAGGAAAATTATTGAATCTATCATGGTTTCATTTTTTTTGTAAACCAAGGACTAAGAAAAGAACAGAAGAACTGTAATGACCCGGAATTTTGAAAGCAATATCAATTTAATAATCTGAAATAAAAATTAAATTTATTTGATAATATTTGTAATAAGATTTGAATTAATTTAATAATCCTATTAAATAAATATTGATTGATAATATTTTATCTTTTTAAATCTAATAATTGTTTTATATTTATAATATATATAGAATATCGTATATATTGTAAATAGGTATTGTTTTAAATTTAATTAATAAATAAATCCTGTTTTCTATAAAAATATGTATCTTTAGTAAATTGTGGATTATGATTTTATTTAAAAGTTAAACTTTTAAAAGGTTATTTAATAAATAAATATGGTTTTAAAGACATAAGATAAATATTGAAATGATTTAAAATATGTTTAACTGAAGTTTAAATTTAAATAGATAACAATAAGGTATATTTTGATTTCTTAAAAAAATTTAGTTGGATAAAATAAATAATTTATTAATAAGAAGATAATTTCTTTTATAAATTATTTATGGTTATCAAATTTTGTTATTTTTAAATATAATAATACATTGTTTTAACAAATAAATTTTTAATAAAAATAAATGTTTTTCAAAATTTAATTGTGTGGTTATATTTGTAAATAAACTTGATTTCAAAATTTAATTTGAACTTGAATTCAAAGCTTGAAAACTAAAGTGTATATGTTTTTAATTTGTTTTGATTTTGAAATATTTGTATAAGCTTCATTTTATAAACTAAATTGGATTTATTCATTTTGAAATTATCCACATATAAATAAATGCATGTTAGCTAATTAATTAAACATATCTTATATTAAACATCTAATTAAAATACAAGTTAACTTAATTATAACCAATTAACATTTAAAAACAAATGTAAACATTTTACTAATTAAAAGAACATGTGTTAGGAATTAAGACATTTAAGGTGACAAATGTTACATTGTGAGACAAGTGTCAAGATTTAATTTAACATTTTCTTTTGTTTTTATTTTTGAATAATTTCAGTTTATAAAAAACTTTTTTTCTTTCCCTCATCTTCTTTTCTTCTTCAAAAATCTGAAGACAAACAAATTTAAAAAATAATAATAATAAAACACTTCCATTCAAAAACTTAAATCTGTAAACATCTTCAAATCTGCAAAACCACTTCTCAGACCTGAAACAAAGGCTATACATTTTCTAACATGCAAGCAAACCTGCATATTTTTCAAGTGCAAAAACATTTGCATTTCCTCCTTTCAAAATCTAGAAGCAAAATCTATTTGAGCTTGCTTTCTGGAATCTGGAGTGTCTGCATGCAAGTAAAATCTGGAGCTAATGTAAAGCAAGATTTAAAGTTCACAAGATTAAGAAAAAAAAGGGGCAAGCCACCAGATCCATTAAGCAAAGCAAAAGGGAGGTTCCTAGTTAAAAAAAAAGCACAAGTCTCTTTCAAAATCTCTGCTCTGCCTATCAAGATTAAGGTGAGTAACATCATAATATAAATGGATTAAAAATATAATTATGTTGCAAGTTTCATCACTGAAAAAACAAATATGTTGTGAATGCATTATATGGATGTATTCGTGTGTAGTATATTTTTTGCTCTGTCTTTATATGGTTTCCCAGACTCAAGACTCTGTCTTACCACCTGATCTAGATTGTTTGGATTTGATTTACAAACCAAGTATGTTTTAATTAGTTAGATTAAGTTTTAAAAACTTAAATTTTGTTAAAACAAAATCTGGTATTACTGTAAAGCCAGAATATCAAGGTTATGTTGAAAAATATGAAAACTTCAATTTGTGAAATAGATAGATTCAGGATTATGGATTAAAAACTAAAATCAAAACATGATTTTTAGAGAGAAAAAAATTAGATTCTTAGTTGAGGGGGTATGGTGCAGTTCGGTGTTTAACTGTAAAGCGGGATTTTGGGTTTTTGGGGGATCTAGGCGAATTTAAGTGTTGGGGTTCTTCAGGTAGGTAGAGGAGTAACCATTGATGATTGGAAAAATAATGGTTGTTGATGCAAATAAACATGGGGACAGTGGTGATGAATTATTACCTGTATCCCTAGTTTTGTTTGGACATTTTGATGTGGTCGATACAACCATCAGAGAGGACCGAGTGTCATGGGTCTTTGGGAGGTGATTGCTGAAGTGTAGGCAAAGTTGTGGCCGGAGGTGGAAGTTCTCTGGTGGACGGAGCATTGAGGGGGAAGTGATGACAGGTTTAATGGGTTTTGGTACTTCTGGTTACAGTTTTTGGGATTAAGTCTTGAATTTGATTTCGAGCTGTGGAGGGAAGAATTGATGATCGTGTTGGGTCGTGGGGTTTGTCGCCGTTGTGGGGAGACCACCGGAGGTGGTTGGAGATCGTCGAAGGCACGGTGCATGTGCACCGTGCACTTTTGTTTCAGGTGGCCTGGGTGCAAGCATTGGGGTAACTCGAGAATCACTCGGGAAATTGTGGGGTATGGCTCGAAGCAGTGGGTTTTCTAACTCGAAGCAAATTTTGTTCTTGCTCGGGTTTAAGCATATTAACAGGTTGTAGTTTTAAAAACCTGTAGTTCAATTTTTATTTTAAACTAAAAATTTTCAAAACTAAGTTTAAATGAAGTAAAGTTTTAAATGAGATTTAAATCTAGTTTTTAAATCTGAGTTAAGTTTAAATCTGTAGTATGTATTATAGTTTCAATGATTTTGAAATCTTATAAGTTTTTAAAATTTGAAAGTGGTTTTCAGTTTTAAATAAAAAAAAGAGAACCTGACAGTTTCTTTCTGGAAATTGAAATTCATTTTGAAAATCTGAAACTAATTTAAAAACAGCAGTTTGAATTTCAATTTTAAGTTCAGTTTCTTAAGATCTTTGAATCTTCAAGTTTTAAAAATGGAATTTGGATTTTAAAATAAGAGTTTTTAAATCAAGGTTTAAATCAAAAGTTTGATGTAAGTTTAAATCAAATGATTTAAAATGGATTCTAATATCTTGAATTTTAAATCTGGGTATTTGAATAAGTTTAGAATTTGAATGTTTTCAAACAAGTTTAAATTTAAATTGTTTGTTAGAGATAAATTTGTTTTCAAACAAATATTTAAGCTTGACTTTCCTTTGAATAAAGGCATTATAAAAAGTTTTTAAAAGGAAGTTAAGTGATTTGTTAACTTTAATTTGAAATTTAAATGGTAATGTACTTTAAAATTAATTTTAAATGAAATTAAGCAAATTGGTTAAAGTCTTATCTTATATAAGTTTTAAATGAAAGTAATAAATGTTATTTACATTTATTTTAAATGATTTTAAATGGAACCTAAATTTGGTTTCTGCTTAAATAAATATCATTTTGAATTTTAGATTTAAAATGAAATTTAAATTTAAATTTTAAAATGCAATGTTCTAAGTACACCTTAATATTAATGAAATTATTATTAAGGAATGGATTATCTTAGAAATGATTAAGATGTTAAAATAATTTAATAAATAAGATGATAAAGGAATGACATATTTATTTAATTTATAATTTATAATTTGGATTAATATAATTAGAGATAATTAAGAAGTAATTAAAGAAAGTAATTAAAGAATGTCAAATAGTTAATGATGCTCATTAACTAAGGTTTATTTTGTAATTAATTAATATGATTAATTTTAATAATTAATTAGATTAATTTATTAATGATAATAAATTGTGAAATTTATTTAAGTTAATTACTAAATGAAAGTAATTAAGGCATTAATTACTTAACGTAATTAATGGAGTTTATTGAGTTTGGTTTAATTAATTAATTAAGTTTAATAAATTTTGAACATTGGATTTGATAGTAATTACTTGATGTAATTAATGAAGTAGAATTACTCAGTACAGTAATTAAAGATAATTACTGGATGTAATTAATAAATGATGTTGGGATTGTGAAAACAATTTGGATTAAATTATTTTGTATAATTAATAAAAGGATTAATTAAAGAAATTAATTAAGGGGTAATTAATTTGATAAGTAATTAAGGGTAGTTAATTACAGATTGAGATTAATCAAAGGTAATTAATAATTATGGTTTAAGTGAGATTAATTACTGAAAAGTAATTAATTTAATTGAGTAATTAATTAAATATAATTAAGGATCATTAATTAATATAACTAATGAAGTAATTAAGATTGATTAATCAAGATTAATTAATCAATAATAAGTGATTAAGTCTAATTAATTAATTGTAATTAATTAAGGTTTAATGTAATTAATTTAGTTAATTAATTAATGAAGTAATTAAAGGTTAATTACTATATTAGGTTTAGAGTGATTATTTTTGTGAAATTAATTGAAGTATAATTAATCAGGATTGATTAATTAAGATGATAATTAGAGGTTAATTAATTAAGTACTTTGTAATTAATTAATGATGATCTAAGAAAGATTTATATTGTGTATGTAATTAATTTAATTCATTTTAAATTAATTAGAGATGATGTAATTAATTTAATTCAATTTAAATTAATTATAGATAGTATGATTATAGATCATTGCTTATGAATGGTTGTTATTGGTTGCATTGAATGGTTTGGACATCTCAACTATGAGATTAGTAATGTTGATGGATATGGATGCGTTGGTTGCATTTAAATGATGATATGGATTATCTTTTTATAGTGATAATATGGATTATCTATTGTGATGATAATGATAACCATTTGTTGTGAATCTGTGAATTATCTATCTGTGTGTATATAGATAATGTTATTGAATTGTTTTAAACTCTAAAACAACTTGGACCTAAAAGACACGCTTTGGATTTTGATGTGACCGGGATTGGGTTTCCATATTTGGATATCCGAAAACCACATCGATCCAAATTAACGATAGATCGTGAATCTTATGTGAAGAGTGAAGACTCGAGGTGTAAGGACTATTAGTCGGTATAACTCTGGGGGTGATTCCATGATGAGTTTGACAGAAATAGTACTTACAGGCTCGAGATGGAGATTCAGAGTGCAAGGGTTATCGTCGTTAACTCTAAGGGTGATTCCAAAATGAGTATAACGAGATAATGCCTTCGGTTTCGTACGAACCCGGAACGAACTTGTATGGATTGAATGCTTTCAGAACATCGTCAGGTGGACGATGAACATTCTAAGAGATGTGTTCTTTAAAGGTAATCGTAGCCTCAAGCCTCATCAACCGGGAATAGCTAAAACAGGAGAGGTGCAGCAAGGCTTCGTGGGTAGCTCCCATTGGAGAGCAAGATTTTCCCCTGTCTAGAGGTCCCTTTTTATTCGGCATAGTGGGCAGTTGGATATGCGCACCAACTGCGGGGTTGTCTTGTTCGGAACTGTTCAGTAAGGAATGGTTCCGGCCTTGTGTTGCAGGGGAGCGGGCGTACTCCTCGGTACATTGATCTAGGCCACGTACTGTGACGGGCGGTACCCAGTAGCCCTGCCATTGTATGGAATCCAAAATCCAATAAGTGCCAACGGTTTTGATTGTATTACCCACTTTTGTGGCTAGTAGCTGTAATTTAATAATGTAACAATTTCGGCTATTTCATATTTACTTGAAAACCCTAGACCTATTATAATATCACTGGATTTCCTATCAAATGTTTTGGTTGGTGTAAAGTAAAAACTTATCCATGTTTATGTGTGGAAAGTCTTACGTGATACCTTTTCTTTTCAGGGGTTTTTCAAGGTTAAGCAACTTTAACCTGTTACTCACACCAAACCCATGTCTGACCCGGAGTTTATTCTTTGTTTTCTTAAACTCTTGGGTACTCAAATTTTTGCGAGTAGCCAAGGGATTCAGGTTAGCTTTGACGAGTATTGGAGGAGCAATGGAGCAGGAGGCTTCTGCGTTAGATATATAGTATTTCACTGTGTGTTCTGTGTTGTCTCTGAGTTGTATTATGTTGTAAATACTAGATAGGTGTTTATAACTATCTAGTATGTGTTGTATTATCTGTGAACTCTGATAGAGGTTGTAAACTATGTAATATATTATGTTATTAATATAATTTGTTCGTTCCGCTGTTTAGATTCTGATGTGTTGTTTCTTCTTCTTCTCTTTCTTTCTCTTTTCTATCCCTTTCTTTCTTATTAGCGATGCGTCATTCTGTGGAGACGGATGGCGGGTCGTTACAGTGGTATCAGAGCATTAGGTTGAGTGAATACCTAGGCTCTGGAGTGGTGTCTATCTTGAGAGAGCGTATTTGTAATTTTATGTATATTTATATATATTCATCTATTTCTATTTTTCTTTTGGATTACTTGTTCAGTTTTTCCAATATAAGATATAAAGGTAGATGAGGTAGTGGTGTGTGTAACACGATTACTACCATTGGTTGGAGTTTTTATGTTGAGGTTGGAAGTATATCTGTCGAGACTGTAGATCTAATACCGTCTCGAGTAAGCTTTGTTGTGTTGAAGTATTTCATCGATCTCTGAAGGAAACCTATTAAGGTTCGGAGTCATCTTTGAAGTGCAGAGTTTGGTGAGTAGAGTTTGATCTGTTCGATTGGGCTGGAGCAAGTGATGGTATTTTGATACTTCAGGAAGTTGTAACTGCGTGATGAGATGCAGTGACTATGGTTGTGTCCGAACATATTTTTCTTTGGAACAAGTTTTAGAGGTATTCTGCTTCGATGTTGTGGTGTTTCTGTTTGCTTTGAGGTCCGAATTTCTCGAAGAACTTTGGATTAGGAAGTTTTGGCTTTGATGTCAGCAGTGCAGCTTGGAATATTATGTGAGCCGACAGAGAGGTCTTAGCTGAGTAGTTTTTCTAGAGGTGGAATTTAGAAGTAGCAGAGTGGATTCGTTTCTTCAATGGATTGACTAGATCAGTGTATGCTGTTCTGTTTGGTAAAGAAAGGACAGTTTTCTTTGGAAATTTATCTGGGTTGGTCGCAAAAGTGACTTGCGATTGTTTGAGAGTTCTCTTGGATTGTTAGAAATTTTTCTGGATGTCTTCTGGAAAGACAGAGGTTCGTCAGCCTCTGGAGATTGAGTTTTCTTATTGATTAGTATTCGAGGAGTGGAACTGGTGGTTCTGTTTAGTTGGAGAATGATTCCTAGAGATAGAATTTGATGAAGCAACTCGGTTTCGGAGGAATTTCTGATTTTTCTTTATGGATCAGTTGAACCATATTTCTGGAGGTGATGTCCAGTTTGGGCTCGTGTTCTTCGTCAGCATTTTCTTCTACTTCGGATCAGAGTTGTGCAGCGGAAGCAGTTTGGAAGTGTTTCTGGTTGTCTTTTTTCAGATTAGGAGAAGTTTGTAGTCTTTTGCTGTTTATGGAGTAGAATTGTGTTTTGGTTTTGGATTGATCTTGAGGAGATCATTGTGTTGGGTTGTTTTTAGTTTTGATTGTTTCTAGAGGAATCAGAAAGGGTTAAGCTGATCGGTTTGGATGTTGGCAGCCAGAACTTGTCTGAAGACATTTGTGGATAAGGGACGGAGAAATTTGAAATTCGAAGTTTGAGACTTCGTTGTAGTTGGTGTTTCTCTGATTAAGAAGCTATAAGTTTTGAGTAAGACTGGAAAGCTAGCTCGGTGATGTTTGGATCTTTTCTCTGAGTTTTGGTTGGATTAATGTTTGGTTTTCAGGATTGAATTGCCAGTTTGGATAACTGGGATTCGATGAGTTTCACGTATCTCTAAGGGAGTACGTGAATGGTATATCTCTGGTTTTGGAACCAGCTGTTATAGAGGTTGGTTGACTGAATCAGACTCGTCTGTAGTCTGATATGCTGTCTAGTTCTGTAGATTTAGATGAGTAGGAGCTCTGTAGCTTAGTAGTACTGATTGTTTGGAAACTATAGAGCGAGTATCCCGATATTTTGACCGGGGAAACTCGAGGAAACTCTATCCAGAATTTTATCTGGATAGATAGATTTGATTGATTGGATGAATTGATTGGTATGGTTGTTAGCATATCATTGGTATATGCTTGTGTTTTAAAATTAAATCTTTAAAATAGATTATTAAATTAACTTTATTTTAAATTTCGAGGATGAAATTCTTTTAAGGGGAGAGGAATGTGATGACCCGGAATTTTGAAAGCAATATCAATTTAATAATCTGAAATAAAAATTAAATTTATTTGATAATCTTTGTAATAAGATTTGAATTAATTTAATAATCCTATTAAATAAATATTGATTGATAAGATTTTATCTTTTTAAATCTAATAATCGTTTTATATTTATAATATGTATAGAATATCGTATATATTGTAAATAGGTATTGTTTTAAATTTAATTAATAAACAAATCCCGTTTTCTATAAAATATGTATCTTTAGTAAATTATGGATTAAGATTTTATTTAAAAGTTAAACTTTTAAAAGGTTATTTAATAAATAAATATGGTTTTAAATATGTAAGATAAATATTGAAATGATTTAAAATATGTTTAACTCAAGTTTAAATTTAAATAAATAACAATAAGGTTTATTTTGATTTCTCAAAAAAAATAGTTGGATAAAATAAATAATTTATTAATAAGAAGACAATTTCTTTTATAAATTATTTATGGTTATCAAATGTTGTTATTTCTAAATATAATAATACATTGTTTTAACAAATAAATTTTTAATAAAAATAATTGTTTTTCAAAATTTAATTGTGTAGTTATATTTGTAAATAAACTTGATTTCAAAATTTAATTTGAACTTGAATTCAAAGCTTAAAAACTAAAGTGTGTATGTCTTTAATTTGTTTTGATTTTGAAATATTTGTATAAGCTTCATTTTATAAACTAAATTGGATTTATTCATTTTGAAATTATCCATATATGAATAAATGCATGTTAACTAATTAATTAAACATATCTTATATTAAACAACTAATTAAAATACAAGTTAGCTTAATTATAACCAATTAACATTTAAAAAAAATGTAAACATTTTATAATTAAAAGAACATGTGTTAGGAATTAAGACATTTAAGGTGACAAATGTTACATTGTGAGACCAGTGTCAAGATTTAATTTAACATTTTCTTTTGTTTTTATTTTTGAATAATTTCAGTTTATATAAAACTTTTTTTCCTTCCCTCGTGTTCTTTTCTTCTTCAAAAATCTGAAGACAAACAAATTTAAAAAATAATAATAAAACACTTCCATTCAAAAACTTAAATCTGTAAACATCTTCAAATCTGCAAAACCACTTCTCAGACGTGAAACAAAGGCTATACATTTTCTAACATGGGAGCAAACCTGCATATTTTTCAAGTACAAGAACATTTGCATTTCCTCCTTTCAAAATCTGGAAGCAAAATCTATTTGAGCCTGCTTTCTGGAATCTGGAGTGTCTGCATGCAAGTAAAATCTGGAGTTAATGTAAAGCAAGATTTAAAGTTCACAAGATTAAGAAAAAAAGGGCAAGCCACCAGATCTATTAAGCAAACCAAAAGGGTGTTTCCCTGTTTAAAAAAAAAGCACAAGTCTCTTTCAAAATCTCTGCTCTGCCCATCAAAATTAAGGTGAGTAATATCAGAATATAAATGGATTAAAAATATAATTATGTTGCAAGTTTCATCACTGAAAACAAATATGTTGTGAATGCATTATATGGATGTATTTGTGTGTAGTATGATTTTTTGCTCTGTCTTTATATGGTTTCCCGGACTCAAGACTCTGTCTTACCACCTGATCTAGATGTTAGGATTTGATATACAAACCAAATATGTTTTAATTAGTTAGATTAATTTTTAAAAACTTAAATTTTGTTAAAACAAAATCTGGTATTACTGTAAAGCCAGGATATCAAGGTTATGTTGAAGAATATGAAAACTTCAATTTGTGAAATAGATAGATTCAGGATTATGGATTAAAAACTAAAATCAAAACATGATTTTTAGAACATAAATTTAGTTTTTTAGTTAAGGGGGTATGGTGCAGTTCTGTGTTTAATTGTAAAGGGGGATTTTGGGTTTTTGGGGGATCTAGGCGAATTTAAGTGTTGGGGTTCTTCAGGTAGGTAGAGGAGTAACCATTGATGATTGGAAAAATAATGGTTGTTGATGCAAATCAACATGGGGACAGTGGTGATGAATTATTACCTGTAGCCCTAGTTTTGTTTGGACATTTTGATGTGGTCGATACAACAATCAGAGAGGACCCAGTGTCATCGGTCTTTGGGAGGTGATTGCTGAAGTGTAGGCGAAGTTGTAGCCGGAGGTGGAAGTTCTCTGGTGGACGGAGCATTGAGGGGGAAGCGATGACAGGTTTGATGGGTTTTGGTACTTCTGGTTACAGGTTTTGGGATTAAGTCTCGAATTTGATTTCAAGCTGTGGAGGGAAGAATTGATGATCGTGCTGGGTCGTGGGGTTTGTCGCCTTCGTGAGGAGACCACCGGAGGTGGTTGGAGATCGCTAGAGGCACACTGCATGTGCACCGTGCACTTTTGTTTCAGGTGGCCTAGGTGCAAGCATTGGGGTAACTCGAGAATCACTCGGGAAATTGTGGGGTATGGCTCTAAGCAGTGGGTTTGCTGACTCGAAGCAAATTTTGTTCTTGCTCGGGTTTAAGCATATTAACAGGTTGTAGTTTTAAAAACCTGTAGTTCAGTTTTTATTTTAAACTAAAAATTTTAAAAACTAAGTTTAAATGAAGTAAAGTTTTAAATGAGATTTAAATCTAGTTTTTAAATCTGAGTCAAGTTTAAATCTGTAGTTTGTATTATAGTTTCAATGATTTTGAAATCTTATAAGTTTTTAAAATTTGAAAGTGGTTTTCAGTTTTAAATAAATAAAAAAGAACCTGACAGTTTCTTTCTGGAAATTGAAATTCATTTTGAAAATCTAAAACTAATTTAAAAACAGCAGTTTTAATTTCAATTTTAAGTTCAGTTTCTTTAGATCTTTGAATCTTCAAGTTTTAAAAACGGAATTTGGATTTTAAAATAAGAGTTTTTAAATCAAGGTTTAAATCAAAAGTTTGATGCAAGTTTAAATCAACTGATTTAAAATGGGTTCTAGTATCTTGAATTTAAAATCTGGATATTTGAATAAGTTTAAAATTTGAATGTTTTCAAACAAGTTTAAATTTAAATTATTTGTTAGAGATAAATTAGTTTTCAAACAAATATTTAAGCTTGATTTTCCTTTAAATAAAGACATTAATAAAAGTGTTTAAAAGGAAGTTAAGTGATTTGTTAACTTGAATTTGAAATTTAAATGGTAATGTACTTTGAACTTAATTTTAAATGAAATTAAGCAAATTGGTTTAAGGCTTATCTTATATAAGTTTTTAATGAAAGTAACAAATGTTATTTACATTTATTTTAAAGGATCTTAAATGGAATCTAAATTTGGTTTATTCTTAAATAAATATCGTTTTGAATTTTATATTTAAAATGAAATTTGAATTTAAATTTTAAAATGCAATGTTCTAATACACCTTAATATTAATGAAATTATTATTAAGGAATGGATTATCTTAGAAATGATTAAGATGTTAAAATAATTTAATAAATATGATAATGAAGGAATGAAATATTTGTTTAATTTATAATTAATAATTTGGAATAATTTAAATTAGAGATAATTAAGAAGTAATTAAAGAAAGTAATTAAAAGAATGTCAAATAGTTAATGATGCTCATTAACTAAGGTTTATTTAGTAATTAATTAATATGATTAATTTTTAACAATTAATTAGAATAATTTATTAATGATAATAAATTATGAAATTTATTTAAGTTAATCGCTAAATGAAAGTAATTAAGACATTAATTACTTAATGTAATTAATGGAGTTTATTGAGTTTGGTTTAATTAATTAATTAAGTTTAATAAATTTTAAACATTGGATTTGATAGTAATTACTTGATGTAATTAATGAAGTAGATTACTCAGTGAAGTAATTAAAGAGAATTACTAGATGTAATTAATGAATGATGTTGAGATTGTGAAAATAATTTGGATTAAATTATTTTGTATAATTAACCAAGGGATATATTAAAGAAATTAATTTAGGGGTAATTAATTTGATAAGTAATTAAGGGTAGTTAATTACAGATTGAGATTAATCAAAGGTGATTAATAATTATGGTTTAAGTGAGATTAATTACTGAAAGTAATTAATTTAATTGAGTAATTAATTAAATATAATTAAGGATCATTAATTAATATAATTAATGAAGTAATTAAGATTGATTAATCAAGATTAATTAGTCAATAATAAGTGATTAAGTGTAATTAATTAATTGTAATCAATTAAGGTTTAATGTAATTAATTTAGTTAATTAATTAATGAAGTAATTAAAGGTTAATTACTATATTAGGTTTAGAGTAATTATTTTTGTGAAATAAATTGAAGTATAATTAATCAGGATTGATTAATTATGATGATAATTAGAGGTTAGTTAATTAATTAGTTTGTAATTAATTAGTGATGATGTAAGCAAGATTTATATTGTGTATGTAATTAATTTAATTTATTTTAAATTAATTAGAGATGATGTAATTAATTTAATTCAATTTAAATTAATTATAGATAGTATGATTATAGATCATTGCTTATGAATGGTTGTTATTGGTTGCATTGAATGGTTTGGAAATCTCAACTATGAGATTAGTAATGTTGATGGATATGGATGCGTTGGTTGCATTTTAATGATGATATGGATTATCATTTGATAGTGATAATATGGATTATCTATTGTGATGATAATGATAATCATCTGTTGTGAATCTGTGAATTATCTATCCGTGTGTATATAGATAATGTTATTGAATTGTTTTAATCTCTAAAACAACTTGGACCTAAAAGACACGCTTTGGATTTCGATGAGACCGGGATTGGGTTTCCATATTTGGATATCCGAAAACCACATCGATCCAAATTAAAGATAGGTCGTGAATCTTATGTGAAGAGTGAAGACTCGAGGTGTAAGGACTATTAGTCAGTATAACTCTGGGGGTGATTCCGTGATGAATTTGACAGAAATAGTACTTACAGGCTCGAGATGGAGATTCAGAGTGCAAGGGTTATCGTCGTTAACTCTGAGGGTGATTCCAAAATGAGTATAACGAGGTAATGCCTTCGGTTTCGTTCGAACTCGGAACGAACTTGTATGGATTGAATGTTTTCAGAACATCGTCAGGTGGACGGTGAGCATTCTAAGAGATGTGTTCTCTAAAGGTAATCGTAGCCTCAACCCTCATCAACCGGGAATGGCTAAAATAAGGGAGGTGCAGCAAGGCTTCGTGGGTAGCTCCCACTGGAGAGCAAGATTTTCCCCTGTCTAGAGGTCCCTTTTTATTCGGCTTAGTGGGCAGTTGGATATACGCACCAACTGCGGGGTTGTCTTGTTCGGAACAGTTCAGTAAGGAATGGTTCTGGCCTTGTGTTGCAGGGGAGCGGGCATACTCCTCGGTACGTTGATCTAGGCCACGTACTATGACGGACGATACCCCAGTAGCCCTGCCATTGTATGGAATCCAAAATCCAATAAGTGCCAATGGTTTTGATTGTATTACCCACTTTTATGGCTAGTAGCAGGAATTCAATAATGTAACAATTTCGGGTATTTCATATTTACTTGAAAACCCTAGACCTATTATAATATCACTGGATTTCCTATCAAATGTTTTGGTTAGCGTAAGGTAAAAACTTTTCCATGTTTATGTGTGGAAAGTCTTACGTGATACCTTTTCTTTTCAAAGGTTTTTCAAAGTTAAGCAACTTTAACCTGTTACTCACACCAGACCCATGTCTTACCCGGAGTTTATTCTTTGTTTTCTTTAACTCTTGGGTACTCAAATTTTTGCGAGTAGCCAAGGGATTCAGGTTAACTTTGAGGAGTATTGGAGGAGCAATGGAGTAGGAGGCTTCTGCGTTAGATATATAGTATTCCGTTGTGCGTTCTGTGTTGTCTCTGAGTTGTATTATGTTCTAAATACTAGACAGGTGTTTATAACTGTCTAGTATGTGTTGTATTATCTGTGTACTCTGATAGTGGTTGTAAACTATGTAATATTTTATGTTGTTAATATAATTTATTCGTTCCGCTGTTTAGATTCTGATGTGTTGTTTCTTCTTCTTCTCTTTCTTTCTCTTTTCTATCCCTTTCTTTCTTATTAGCGATGCGCCATTCTATGGAGACGGATGGCGGGTCGTTACAGTGGTATCAGAGCATTAGGTTGAGTGAATACCTAGGCTCTGGAGTTGTGTCTATCTTGAGAGAGCGTATTTGTAATTTTATATATACTTATATATATTTATCTATTTCTACCTATCTTTTGGATTACCTGTTCAGTTTTTCCAATATAAGATATAAAGGTAGATGAGGTAGTGGTGTGTGTAACACGATTACTACCATTGGTTGGAGTTTGTATGGTGAGGTTGGAAGTATATCTGTCGAGACTGTAGTTTTAATACCGTCTCGAGTAAGCTTTGTTGTGTTGAAGTATTTCATCGATCTCTGAAGGAAACCTGTTATGGTTCGGAGTCATCTTTGAAGTGCAGAGTTTAGTGTGTAGAGTTTGATCTGTTCGATTGGGCTGGAGCAAGTGATGGTATTTTGATACTTCAGGAAGCTGTAACTGCGTGATGAGATGCAGTGACTATGGTTGTGTCCGAACATATTTTTCTTTGGAACAAGTTTTAGAGGTATTCTGCTTCGATGTTGTGTTGTTTCTGTTTTCTTTGAGGTCCGAATTTCTCAAAGAACTTTGGATTAGGAAGTTTTGGCTTTGATGTCAGCAGTGCAGCTTGGAATGTTCCGTAAGCCGACAGAGAGGTCTTAGCTAAGTAGTTTTTCTGAAGGTGGAATTCAGAAGTAGCAGAGTGGATTCGTTTCTTCAATGGATTGACTAGATCAGTTTAAGTTGTTCAGTTTGGAAAAGAGAGGACAGTTTTCTTTGGAAATTTATCTGGGTTGGTCACAAAAGAGACGTGCGATTGTTTGAGAGTTCTCTTGGATTGTTAGAAATTTTCTGGATGTCTTCTGGAAAGACAGAGGTTCGTCAGCATCTGGAGATTGAGTTTTCTTATTGATTAGTATTCGAGGAGTGGAACTGGTGGTTCTGTTTAGTTGGAGAATGGTTCCTAGAGATAGAATTTGATGAAGCAACTCGGTTTCGGAGGAATTTCTGAGTTTTCTTTATGGATCTGTTGAACCACATTTCTGGAGGTGATGTCCAGTTTGCGCTCGTGTTCTTCGTCAGCATTTTCTTCTACTTCGGATCAGAGTTGTGCAGCAGAAGCGGTTTGGAAGTGTTTCTGGTTGTCTTTTTTCGGATTAGGAGAAGTTTGTAGTCTTTTGCAGTTTATGGAGTAGAATTGTGTTTTGGGTTTGGATTGATCTTGAGGAGATCATTGTGTTGGGTTGTTTTTGGTTCTGATTGAATAACAGAGAAGCTTTTCTACAGTTGAAACCAGAAATGGTTTTAAATTTTTGATCTTGATTTTTCCTACAAATGATTGATTCAATTACTCGGATTCTTACTTTACTACTTTAATATTGGTTAGCAAACTTCGAATTCAAATTAAAAGAAAAGGTTCACTTGCCTTTAAATTATTTTAGAAACCCTTGCACAGCCAAAAACCTGAAGCACTTGTTTTTATGAATCTGCTGTTTTGAATTCTGTTTGTTAAAACTTGATTTCAAAGTCATAATTTCATTAAACTATCAAGTTAAAAATCTACCTAAGAGATGGAGTGTATCACTACGGTTTTGAAGCTTTAAGTTGATTCTCATATTTTAGCTTTTGAATTCAAGAAGGTAGGCAGTTTTGCTTTTTTTTCCTTTCTGATTTCTACTTTTTCATGAGTGTTGGAGCTTTAGATTGCTAGATCTTAGTTACTGTATTTTCAGAGATTTGGAGCTAAATAATTTTGAAATTGAAAGGTGAAAAGTTTCCTATAATTTTTTATAATTTGATTGTTTTATTCAAGCAATGATGTTTCATGCCATTTGTAAACAATAATCATGAGATCTCAATTTTGTTATTCTCTTTACTCCACCTCTCATATGAATGCATATTTAGCATTTATGATTTTTACAAGACAAAAGAAATTTATAATTTTATTTTTTATATTATATACACTTTATAAATAAATGTATCTCTTTATTCATTTGTATATATGTATATACATATGCAATGTTAAAAGAATTGTTTTCAACCAATATTTACATTATATACATTACATCTTAATGTTTTCAAATGCTACTTATTTTTAAAAACATTTATTTTAAATTTCAATTCAAATTTCAATTCAAACCTGAAATATAAACATTTATGTCCATTAACGTGTTTACACATATCTTGAAAAATTTAAATTCAATTTCAATATATATATATAAATATATATATATATATATTCAATTCTACTCATATATGCAATATACATACATGTATATAAAATTTTAAATCCAAATGACCTTTTAAAACATCCATTATTTCAAATTTTTAAACTCAAAAGAAATTGGAATTTTATTCATATCTAATTTTCACTTATTTTATTTGTTTAAGATTTTCGTTCCAATTTATTTTCAAATTAAATTCCAAGGGTCTAAATATATTATTAATTTAATTTGACAAATTTTTAGGATGTTACAGATATCCCCTCCTTGAGAAAATTTCGTCCACAAAATTTGCCAGGGAGACAACAAAGAATAGATGGTAGATAAAGAAATGATTGATCAGATCAGATCGAAATATTTATTCTGCATTCGGTTTACCAAATGAGAATATCAATAATATGAGAACAACTCAATCAATTATTTCACATGATACTCGGGTCCACCGGTCTATGAATATGTAAGGCCATTGATTAGTTCGAAGGGATAACTAATCATCCGTAGAATATATCGGTCCATAGAGAATGGATAGATGGATTTAATCTTCCACAACTCTCAAACACTAGATACGGATTCCAAACTTAAGTCGTAACACCCCAAATTATATATAACTTGTCCCTCTTCGTACTTTGATACTCACAAGAAATTACAATAGAATTTCAAATTTGCTTTAATCGAAATTGTCTTATCGATACAAATTATTTAACTTTATATTTTAGTTAACCAATAAATCAAATTTCAATTTCGCTAAAGTTAAGATCGAAAAGTTGATAGAAATTTGACCAAGAGTATACGAAATAGAGACTTATCTACACGATTCGTAGGGCTACCATCACACCGAAGCTTCTTTCTCGAGCAGCAACGAAGCAATCAAAAAAATTGGAATCGAATCAAAGGAGATTGATAAAGAAAGATATTTCCGTTGTTGTAGGTCATTGACCATTTAAGGGTATTTCTCTGTCCCCTATCTCGTCCTCTTCTCGCACTCATAGTCACTATCTGTGGATAATAAGAGAATTTACCGAGGCATATAGATGGATATCTTAGGGATATACTCATTCTAGGGTATACTTCACCCTATCTCTAATGAGTTACTTAATGTGTTATACTCTTGAGCTAAAATTTCAACCTTCAGCTCTGATACCACTTATAACGACCCTGACTCGACCTTCGAAAATCGGCATCGAATACGACACTCGTATTCAAATGCCGCAGATACAAACGTCGAATCTGGGTCGCCGGAGCTTATAACACATTAAGTACAACAACACAGCAAAAAAAAGGAATAATATCATTGATATATAACATCTGATACAACAATGAATACAATATAATGATATAATATATATCAATACTATTAGAGATACAAGAAATAGCAGCGAAAAGATAATGTCATTAATGCCAAACTCCAAGAACTCCATCCCTAATCCAAAGCTAGCGAGAACTCCCATCACATCTCACAAAACTAAGAAAGGTCAGTCGCGAATGCTGAAGTGTAGCAAATGCGATCCACAAATCCAAAAGGCTTCGAAGGCTAACGAATCAACTGCTACTATTAGACTATTTGAAAAAACCCAGCTCTAGACTGCCAGTGTGGAAAAATAGTGGGCACCCAGAGTTTAGGAAAGGAACAATAAACTCCAAGTTAGTTGTGGGACTGGTGTGAGCAAACAAAAACAGTTTTATCTTTTAAGACAAACAACAAAACTTTTAAACTTCAAATCCGCAATGCTTTTTGGAAAATGAAACTACCATAAGGCCTCCCACTACACACACCATGCAAACGTAGAATTGAAAGAGATTTCTCCTTATGATAGACAAAAATGCTTGATACGCGAAACCATTTTGATATTATTATTAGTGCATAATGGAAAACATTTCGAAAGTATAATATTAATCTTAGCCAGCATACAACAATTATTGTATGCCTACTATAGCTACCATGTTCAATAGCAGGTTACCTCCACATTCCATGGCAGGTTATCCAACTAAAACCGTACAGTGCTCATATTGTTTTGTTTGGATTTTCCAACAAATGGTCAGGCCAAGGAACTTCCTAATACCACATGGGAACGCCTCTGGAGGGACGCCACGAGAACCTACTTGGCTCTCTGCTAACACAAGGCTGGTCTACCCCTTCCCAGGGGTAAAACCTAAGATATGCCATCCCCGGTCGTTTACGATCTTTATCCAAGGGCCCTCTACACCAACAACATCACACGGTAATAAATATACTACAGTGTCCACATGAGTAAGTATCTGGGCTCCATACCATGATACCACCCTTTTCCAGAAGGAATGGCCACACCCTAAGGGAGCTACAACTGAAACCTTGCCGCATCTTTCCTATTTCGACCATTACCGTTTTGTGGGGCTCGATGAGGTCTCGTACACAAAGCTATGCTTTTTCACAAAGCCATGCTTTGATCAACAAATGATCAACAGCACTTCGTATGCCACATTACCAAATTGGGAATGTATCACTAGTAACCATCAACTACATAACCTCTGAGCTCGTACGTCTCAGAGAAGGGTGTTAAGCTAAGAGAATAAATCTCCGCCACCAAACAAAAATGTATTTGATAGAAACTGGTTTTACATCTCAAAGTGTAATGTCAGACACACATCCATACAAGTCTGTTCCGGGTTCGAACAGAACCGAAGGCACTTCCAAAGAAGCCCTTGCAAATCCGGGTATTCACAATCCCGATCGGACTTGCCATCACTTAGGAAATCTCTATACCGGCGCGACTCAGTGCAGAGACAATCGACGGGTTATCCTTTCGTTCTCGAAAATACACGGCTTCACCACCAGTCTTCAAATGCTATCCATAACGACGTATCATTATTCGAAATGGGTTATATGACACAAGGTCCTCTCCCGGCTAAAGCGAATAATGAGCGCAATATTTAAAAACATATGGATATAGGATTTCAGTTAAGTCACAACTTATTATCCAAAACATTTCTTTAAAAGGTTTAAACAAATTACCACTTTAAATCTTTTAAACAAAAAAGATTTATTTCACAAAGTTTACTAATCTTCCACCAAGGTTAATTCATAGTTTTTTAAACTATTTACAATTCCATATATTTTTTAAATATATAAAGATACACCCTCCAGATTCTCTTCAATTTGGAAACAAAGCTTGCAATTCTTTCATAAAGATTTACTCGCAGATTTCAAAACAATTTTCATTCCAAATTGGATTTACTCATCCAATCTTTAAATCAAAGATTTAATTCATAGCTTTCATTCCATTTCCAATTCAAATCTTCTATATAAAAGATACACCATTTAAAATCACCTTCGATTTCAAAACATGGTTTAATAATCATTCACAAAGGTTAATTCATAATTTTTCAAAATTATTTACAATTTCATTTCAAACTTGAAATCTTTCGATGCAAATTGGAAATCCTTTCTTTTTATGAAAGCTATTACTAATTGAAACAAATTTTATTTACATAGGTTAAAGCCATTCAAGTACAAAACTTGGGTTTTAAATTCAAATTCCCAAAACAATACCCTTTAAATGGTTAAAACCCATATAAACACCTTTATAACTTGTATAACCTTTTTAAACCATAATTTCCTAATTTTTGAATTCAATTTCAAATATTGAATTCAAATTCAAATCTAATTATTTAAATTTCAAAACTGAACCAAGTTATTCCAAATTACTTTTATTTTTGAAATCTCTTTTCAAAAGCTTTCAATTCCAGTTTCAAAACTATTTTGGATTCAAAAATTAATCTTTAAAATCATCAAAAAAATCTGTGACTTAACCGATTTCCTTGTGCAATCCATATTTGTGTGTGTACAGTGTGGTCCAGGGTTTTTACACAATAGTGCAACTTCATCAATCATCACAGATTCAATCATTACGATTCGATGTGGGTTTCAGATAACCAAATGGAATCCAACTGACTCCCTGTCGCATTGAAGTTTAAATGTCGTTTTACGGCAAAAAAGGTTTTCACATACATATAGGAACAAATCACAAATCACAGTTCATCAGAAAGCAATCACGGTATCACAACAGAAATATCAATCTAGTACAGAATATCTGATGATGGTCCATCATCTTTGATTAAGGTGATTGTGATTAAAGTGAATTAACCATATAATTATCTTTATTAATTATTATAAATCAATGTTTAATTTTACTTAATTATGAATTAATTAAATATTAATTGGCATTATTAACTAATTATCCTTTAATTAATTATTTTAATTTACTAATTCTTAATTGTTAACTAATTAAGTTTAATTACTTTTATTCATTGACTATTCTTTAATTAATTAATTATTAATTATAAAATCATTACAAAACATTAATTGTTAGTTACTATTTAATCATTATAAATAAATTTGGTTTAAAGTTAACACTTGGATATTTGATTTACTTCTAAATTTTTTTATTAAGTTAAATTTTAAAACAACTTTTATTTAAAAGAAAATATAAGATTTAAAATATCTATGAACTTCGTAAATTTTAAATAATTGTTTCAATACCATTTACCTAATATTCCATTAACAACTATCATTAATTTCTAAAGAGTGGATTTAGAAAAATTATTTAATTTGTGTTTGAAACTTTAGTTATACCTAGATTTTTCGCTGTTTCATAGCCGACCCGAGGCTTCCTCGAGTTGTACCAGAGGAAAACACCCCCAGCTTCGACTTTTGCCCAATTTAAACCGAGCAAATTTCTTATTACAAAAAATTTGTTTAAGTTTTAAAATGACCCAATACAACGTCAAAACAACACGAGCTCGTTTTCGAGCCTTCTCCCCAATTCCCCGCGTAATGCTTCGAGTTGCCTCGCTTCTTCCCCAAATCCATCACAACTGACACCACAACCACCACGTCCATGTGCACGGCCAAAACCATCACCGTTGGTCGAAGCTACAGCCACCAACGAGTTGACTACCATCCCTAAAAACGCCACAAACACCCAGAACTCGAATAAATTTCGAAAACGTGGATCGAGTCATCTCGATCCAAACGACCCATCTGGACATCATCAGAAAAATGGGTCGCCCCACCTCCTCTGACCGTCAGTGGTCACCAACCTTTGACCCAAGCTCCATCAACGTGCGACGCCTCGATTCGCACCATTGACACGCAGTCCGATCGCCCATTGATGGCGCAACATCATCTTTTCGAACATGAACAAAAATGGGTTCTTAAACCCTAATTTGACCTCAAATCAAAAATTTAATGGTTTATAAATTCTACTCATATTTTTTTGGTAATCTCGAACATCAAACCTAACCGTGATGACGAACTCGAGGCCCATCATCATTTGGATCATCTGATTTTGACAAAAATGCATTTTTCTGATAAACCCCAATATCTCGGTAAAAAGTTAATGAAAAATTTGAATTTTTGTTTCTTAAATTATCATTTTTGATGGGGATTAAAATAATATTGCTGAAATAAGAATCTGTTATGTTCGAATTCCTTGCTTATTTTGATTGTGACCGTGTTTTACATTTTCCTGAAAGAACAAAACATGTTGCTTTGCTTTTGATCTGTTACTAAACAAAATGCATATCCAACATCTCTTTATTTTGTTTATACTTTTGATTTCAGAGAAGGATAAAGAGGACTAAATTTAACATGGTTTGCTCTGTAAACCTGATACTTGAATGTAACTATGGTTTCACAGTTTCCAGTAAAAAAAAGAAAACTACAAAACTTGCTTTGATTAATTACTGGAAACATAGTGCAATTTTAAAACAAAACTTCAACTTTTTTAGACTTTAATTTCAGAGGAGAATTGAGAGAAAATTGTTGAATCTATCATGGTTTCATTTTTTTGTAAACTAGGGACTAGGAAAAAGAACAGAAGAACTGGGAAAGAAAACAACATTTCCAGGCAAAGAAAAACACAAGCGCCACAATTCATTCACATGCAAAGCTTTTAGCATCATTCAGGTATTCACAAAATCAACAAATGGTTGAAGAGATCAAAGGTTTACTCACATTTCCTGAAGACAGAAAGGCTCTTGACAGTTTCAAAGAAAGGGATGAAGGCCTGTAAATTTTCTTCTTTCCTTTCTACTTTAATTTTTTTAGTTTAGATCTGCAAGTTGTAGATTAAAATTCTTGCTTACTCTTTGTTGTATTCTTTTTCTTAATTCATCAATAACAGCAGTTTTTAATTACTTACAGTTGAATAACAGAGAAGCTTTTCTGCAGTTGAAACCAGAAATGGTTTTAAATTTTTGATCTTGATTTTTCCTGCAAATGATTGATTTAATTAATTAGATTCTTACTTTACTACTTTAATATTGTTTAGAAAACTTTGAATTCAAATTAAAAGAAAAGATTCACTTTCCTTTAAATTATTTTAGAAACGCTTGTACTGCCAAAAACCTGAAGCACTTGTTTTTATGAACTTGCAGTTTTGAATTCTGTTTGTTAAAACTTGATTTCAAAATCATAATTTCATTAAACTATCAAGTTAAAAATCTACCTGAGAGATGGAGTGTATCACTACAGTGTTGAAGATTTAAGATGATTCTCAGATTTTAGCTTTTGAATTGAAGAAGGTAGGAAGTTTTCCTTTTTTTTTCCTTTTTGATTTCTACTTTTCTTGAGTGTTGGAGTTTGAGATTGCTAGATCTTAGTTACTATATTTTCAGAGATTTGGAGCTAAATAAATTTGAAATTGGAAGCTGAAAAGTTTCCTATAAATTTTTTTAATTCGATTATTTTATTCAAGCAATGATGTTTCATGCCATTTGTAAACAATAATCATGAGATCTCAATTTTGTTATTCTCTTTACTCCACCTCCCATGTGAATGTATATTTAGCACTTTTGATTTTTACAAGACGAAAGAAATTTTATAATTTTATTTTTTATATTATATACACTTTATAAATAAATGTTTCTCTTTATTCATTTGTATATATGTATATACATATGCAATGTTAAAAGAATTGTTATTAACCAATATTTACATTATATATATTACATCTTAATGTTTTTAAATGCTACTTATTTTTAAAAACATTTATTTTAAATTTCAATTCAAATTTCAATTCAAACTTGAAATATAAACATTTATATCCATTAATGTGTTTACACATATCTTAAAAAATTTAAATTCAATTTCAATATATATATATATATATATATTCAATTCTACTCATACATGCAATATACATATATGTCTATAAAATTTTAAATCCAAATGACCTTTTAAAACATCCATTATTTCAAACTTTTAAACTCAAAAAAATAGGAATTTTATTTATATCTAATTTTCACTTATTTTATTTCTTTAAGATTTTTTTTCCAATTTATTTTCAAATTAAATTCCAAGGGTTAAAATATATTATTAATTTAATTTGATAAATTTTTGGGATGTTACATTATCTCAAAATAATGCTTATAAAGTTTCTATATAATTTTTTCAAGTTTAATTTAGGAAAATACACTTTTATAAAAGTTTACTATATAATATATATTATTTTTAGAACGTTATTAATATTTGAACAAATTATCCTGAAAATAAAAAACTTTAATACTAATCAATCCTTAAGTAATAATTAACTTTAAACAAATCACTATAAAATAACTTTACTTAATAATTAAATATACTTTAAAAAAATTTAATAATTAAATAGCTTTGAAATAATAATTAAATAATTTTTAAATAATTTTTAAGAATAATTAAATAATTAACCTTAAATCATTATCAAATAATTATTAATTAACTTTAAAATGTCATTAATAAAATAATAATCGTTCTTAAAATAATTTTGGTTCAAAGGTCAACTTCCAAATCGGAAAACAGACTTATTAATTTCAATAGAACTTAATCAAGTTGCCATTCGTTCTATAACAATTCTGATAACAGATATAGATATTTACATCAATCTATTTTTAACAATTAATTCAACATCATATTTCCAAATATAATTATTAGGATAGTAAATAGATGTCCATACAAATAAAATAGAAGAATAGGGTTTTATTTCTGCTAGTCAATGTCCATAAACACATATATCCGGTAATAATGCTAGAACGGTGATATATTCTGCCAATTGGGCTCCAATTAAATAAAATTAGCGGAACGGATTTTTATTCCGGTAAATGAATGTAAAAACATCGTAATTAACTTAAATTAACTCATAGTTATTTTTTTCTGGGCAAAACACTTTAATGGACGGGTCATATAAATTAAAACTTCAATGTTTGTTTTAAATTGATTACTTAAATTTTTGTTCGTTTTAATATACCATAAAGTTTCACTTGTTCAAACTCTACAACCAATCATATGACGGCTTCATATTTGTCGATACGAACCCATTGCAACCAGTTTTACTTAAAACAGACTTACAATTTGCTAGAAAATAACTTTTAAAATATTCAACCTTTTAAAATAAGACAATTTATTTAAAATTCTTTTCCACTCTTCCTCTCTTTTGGGCAGAAGCTGTGATGTCCCACCTCTATACTCACACTAACAAAGGATTTTATTGGGTAATGCCATCAATTAGTACGAAGAATATGGCTGTTGAGGAGCGACCAACTATATAATTAATTTGAGCGAGAACCGATATGTCAAATATTATGTCATTCATTCCACGTCAAGAGGAAATTCGACATATTCAATCCAAACTCAAAAATACTACACAGTGGCTAAGCGGCCTTTGGAATAAACGTAAAATAAGTAAAACATAAAATCGGCCATAGATATTCATACCACTAAAGTGGAAACAGATATGAATATAACACATAGAAGTGAACATCAAAGTAGTGGTTATACAAGATCCATTACATCACAAATGAATAGGTACAAGTGCAAGACAAAAGAATAAGTATACATCAAGGAGCCTCTATCTCGAATGTATGAAAATAAAAACTATGAAGCTAAAGTAGTTAGCCAAAAGTCAGAAGCTAGTCCCGGCTAAGGAGTCAAGTGGAAGCACCTGAAACACCTCGCTCCGACCCGAGTATTATTTAATAAGAAAAATAATAAACGGATCAATCTAGCTATAAATATCATATAAGATGAGATAGGATAAGAGATATGACAAAAATATATGATATCAATAATACCATATTGTGACAAGTATATATTTGATAACAGTGAAAATCATACAATATCTCAATTTTTCCCAAACACCCAAAAAGAATATCATATTCTTTAGCTTATTCACCAAACCTCAAATATTGACAAAACATATCAATGCAAATCACAAAAATTGGTGAACAACAAATTCTAGAAATCAATAATTATAATCCAAAAAACACAATGGAGGGATGCCTATCACAAACGGGAGCATAAAAACTCACCAACATGTGTATCACAAACGGGATGTTATCCCATGGTCGCTAAACCATAAAATTTGAGCCGAAGCTCCACAAACGGCCCAAAGACTATGGGTGGCTACCCAACAAAATTGAGCCAAAGCTCCACCAAAACGGGGTTTAGTCCCCCACGCGGACAAAGAGACATCACACATCGTTGGCCTATATTACAAAATGATCATCATTGATCAATAGTTGTAAGTTACACTAAGCTAGTAAATAAATAAGTTAGGCTTCATGTCCCATAACCACTGGCTTAACTTAAATATTTACTAACAGATTGTAGATTTTCACTCAAAAAATGTCACGAGATTTCAATCGAACAAGTCTAAGAATTAAACGACAAAGTAAACGTGTGTTTCATACCACTTGTTTTTTAAGTCCTTTAATTGGATTTCTCAAGTAAAGGTTTGTACATACTAATAGATTGGAAAACGGTTTTAAAACGAGTTTTGTATTAAAAATAGCATTGAAATCGTTTTTGTGAAAGACTTTTAGTATTTACTACTAGTATAAAAACCTTTATATTTTAAAGTGACAAATCACAGAAATGATTGTAAAAACAATCTATCACCAAAATTCCACATTCGACGACGTGAATTAAAACCATGAAAATCGTTATCAAATCCATCAAATGGAAACACCAAAAATGCAGAAAAAAATCATCAAAGTCGGTATTGATTGACAATAACTATTCGGATCGTCAAAGATCGATAAAAATTGGAAATCCACTCAGAAACAGGAAAAATTGGCAAAATTCAACAGAACCAGTCATCTGACCGGTTTAACCAGACGTCTGACCCTAGATTCTGGAAATTTATATTTTTTTTCACTTTTTTCTTTTATTTCCTGAAGCCTCCCAGACGTCTGGTCCTGGGCTCTGGAAATTTATTTTCATTTTGATTTTTTTTCTCAGAAGCGCCTGCCAGACGTTTGGAAATTTCAACCAGACGTTTGGTTGCCTGGGCTGGGCAAAAAAATTCCTAGGACATTGATGGCCAAATCAGCTCGGATGCGATCGAAAGAGCGATGGAGGCTGGGGATTTCTGTCAAGTGACAACCCAGACCTAAAGGCTCTTTGATACACCCCAAATAACATGTCCAAACAATCATAGAAGGAATTTCATAAATTTTGACTTCAAAACCAAAATTGGAAAATTCACCAAACCAATTCAAATCGAAAGCAACTGAACCTGAAATAGATTTAAGGAATTTATACCTAAGAACAATGAAACTATAGATTTAGATGTGAGTTCGAAAACACACTTTTAAACTCAAAACAAGGAATGAGAAGCTCTAAAACAAAGCAAGATCAATCTCTCTTCAACTTCACTTCAAGAAACTTCAATCTATGATCACACGCAATGAATTTCCTATGTTACATTATAGGAAAAATCAAGAATTGATGAGGAATCGAGATGGCGAAGATGAAGAGGATGCTTACCTAAGCTTCTCCTTGATTTAAGAACTTGAATTTGAATTTCCTAAATGAACTAGAGCTTAGGAATTTTGTTTCCTCCTCCAACTATTTTTCCTAGGGCTTGAGTTTATTAGGAAATTAGAAATGGAATGAATAAAGAGGAGTGGAGTGGAAGGTATTAGGTAGGAGAGTTTGGGTCTCTTATTGGGTTAATAGGCTAGCATCCAACACAAAGCCCAAATGAAAACACCAAAATCCTAATCAACTCCAAACATATCAATGTTTATACTTAAAAAAGTTGTAAACGTTGTTTTAAACTCAAAGAAAGTTGTCTCTAGTCCGAATTTGACTGTTTACAAGAAGTCATATTTCGCACTTTAAACTCAACTAACGATGCTATATTTAAATAAAACATTTACATATGTAATCGTAAAATATGCGGGTTGCTGCAGACTCCTCTTCTTGAAGAAATTGCGTCCTCGCAACACTTAAGAATAATATAAAGAGTAACAACCACTCTAAGGCATAACAACAGAAAATAAAATTAGAAGTGAGAAGTTCAGCTTAAGGAGCAGGGGAGAGTAAATCCGAATGTGTTCGCTCGTTGAATTCTCTGGATTCTCGAGAACAATCCTTAGGATTTGAGGACCATTGAACTTCCACAAGTGGAACATTTTTATTTCGAAGGCGTTTAACCTCCATAGCAATGATACGAATATATGTTGCTCATAGGTCAAATTAGGTGAAACTTCAATTTCTTCGATAACAACGGGCACAACGTGATGACCAGCCTTTTCGACCTTGAAAAATCGACATAAATACGCTCATTATATAATATGCCAAACGATCGAGTGTCATAAAGATAGATTATTGAGGGGAAAGAAAGTAGGTAGAAGAAAGAAGAAACTAAACAAAACTGAATCTCAAAGCTGACTGGATAACATACAATATAAATAGTTCTTTACACAAATCAAAACAGTAATATACATATCTCACATCAGAGTACATAAATCAATAGTTACCAGTCTGGACAGTTACAACAACCTGCTCTCATAATTACTGGTAATTTCAACAAACACTGTAGTGGAATAAACAAGTACGAGAATACATCTCAATCTCCAGCTCATCTCATGGGCCCTATAGCATTCTAACCTGAACCTGTAATACTAGGTCTGACCCAAGCATTATAAGGAAAATAACACCCGAGTCAGTCTGGAAAACCAGCGTGACAAAGCATGCACAATTTGAATTATTAAAGTTATCAAAATCCTTTGAAAACAAAGGTATCTCATTTTATATCAAAATTGTCTGATATTATAATAGTGTCTAAAGAAAGTAAACAAAATATAGCTGAAATGGTTGCATCTCACGTTTCGCATAGTTAGGCACAATCCAAAACCATACGATGCTTATTGGACTTTGGATCCCATACAATGACTGGCACTAGGGTACCACCTATCACTGTACACTTCTAGAAGCATGTACCGAGGACCTCGCCGGGATCCCCTACAACACAAGACCGGACTACCCCTAACTTGGATATTACTGAATATGTTATCACCCAGGGTGTTCCCACCCTTTCCGAGAGCTCTTTTGCACGCACCGTCTTATCCAAAATATATAATAAATCTAGGGGTATTTAGAAAGGTGACAACATAACTGCGACGACCCGAAATTTCTGGATATTTGGAATTGAAATATTTAGTTGATTTTAAATATTCAAAAGTTAGTCCAACTTGAATTTCAAATATCATTATTTATTTGGAAATTAAATTATTGAATTTAATATTTGAAAATTGGGTAAAATATTAAATCTTGAGTTTTAGGCTTGTTAAAAATATTTCAATGGATTGTAAAATTTATATTAATAGTACTGAAGGTAATAGAACTTTTAAAATTGAATTCGAAAGTGTTTTGTTCAGTTTTAACTATATATATAGATAAAACAAAAATATATATATACAAGGTTTGCAAAAATATAGGGATTTTAAATGGAATCCCAAATCAAATTTTTATTTCGCGAGAGAGAAGTGATTTGAAACTGTTTTCAAAGGGTTGAACTGTAGGAAAATGTCTTGCGATGATATATTGAAATAAATAGTATATTGAAATAAATTGTTTGGGAATTATTAAGGTCTGATGATTGTTTGTTAATGTTATTTGATAGTTAAATAACCGACTATCAATATTGGCCAATGCACTGATCGTTTCGAAGAAACCGGGATCGGGATTAATTTCTCGAAAACCACTTCGATCCAGTTTGAACGTTTTCGTGAGGAAGACAAGAGCTCGGAGTCGAAGATGGAGCAGTGAAGTGTAACGACTAATCGCTACTAATCCTGAGGTGATTCCAAAATGGATGTAGTAGGAGTAGTGCCTTCGGTTCAGTTCGGGCCTGGAACGGACTTGTATGGATGAATGCTATCAGAACATCGTCAGGAGGACAATGAGCATTCTAAGTGAATGTGTGCTAAAAAGGTAACGCATACCCTTGATCCTCATCAATCGAGAATGGCTAAAACAGGGGAGGTGCACACAAGGCTAAGTGGCTAGCAACCAATTAGGGTAAGGTCTTCCCTGTTTAGATGTCCTTTTTTATTCGGCTGCGTGGGCAGTTGTTGATCCCAACCGTGGGGTGATCTTATTCGGACCATCCAATAAGGGGTAGCTCCGGTCTTGTGTAGTAGGGGATCAGGGTGTATCATCGGTACAGTTATCTAGACCACGTTCTGTGACGGGCGGCACCCCAGTAGCCCTGCCATTGATGGAAACCCAATCTTCAATAAGTGCCTTCAGACTCGTTTATATACCTATTATGTTGGAATTTAATGAATGTAACAATTTTGGCTATTTGAATAAGTATTTATATATAGACACTACTATATTATCAGAGGATTTGATAAGAAATGTTTTGGTTATCGTAAGGTAAAAACCCGACATGTTTATTTGTGGCGTGGTCTTATGAGATAGCATTGATTTCAAAGGATTTTGAAACTTTAACGATCCAAATGTGTGAGATTAACTCACCTTGATCTTTTTTGCAATCCAATTCCATCTGAATTCAATTTACCTTTCATTTCTAAATTCAAGGTTTAAAAATAGTTTGGGAGAGATAAGAAGAATTTTGGGAAAAAGTATAAAATTGGTATTTTTAGTTTAAATAAGATTTTAAATCATAATAAAAGGATGAATCTAAATTAATGGGTTTTGAAATAAATTGGAGAAGTAAAGGAATTTATTTTAAAATGGAGTAAATTTTGGAGATCGATTTGGAAATTGATTTATTGTTGGAACTACGTTTTAAAAGAAGGATGAATCTGTGGAATTTATAAATTGGGTTTATAAAGTGAAATAAGATATCAGTGGATATTTGGAGGTATAAATTCACGGTGGGAATTTATAAAGGAATGGGTAATTTGTTTAAAAATAAATAATCGTTTATTTTCAAAGGTGTGTAAAGGAAAGTGTATTTCCCTGAAAAGCCGATTATATTTTCAAAGAAAGATTTCCAAGTATATGTTAGAGGTTTTTAAAATGGTTTTAAAAGAATGTATTAGAGAAATTTTATTATTATAAACTGTTTTAGAATTTTAAAGTAGATATTTATTTAAATTATTTATAGTAGTAATTATTTTAAAGGTTTAACTATTATTATGATTTAAAAGATAATTATTTAATACTTATACCTTATAGAATAACTTTTACTTTAAATTAGTTTTAGCTTAAGTTTTACATAAGAAATTATTATAAGATTTTA
Organism: Allium cepa; assembly: GCA_030765085.1. Classification (NCBI taxonomy): domain Eukaryota; kingdom Viridiplantae; phylum Streptophyta; class Magnoliopsida; order Asparagales; family Amaryllidaceae; genus Allium; species Allium cepa. The sequence goes on from CM060940.1 coordinate 185,901,646, forward strand.
TAGCTAGTATTTTAAATAAAGTGTATTAAGTAGTTTTTATTTTTAAATGTTTTAAAATATATATATTTTGGATAAAGTGATTTAAATTATTTTAAAATCTAAAGTATTAAGACTTGGTGGTTTTCAGTGGAAACAAAGCAATTTGGCGGAAATATATTCTGCGAGAGAAAGAGTGATTTGAAAACTGTTTTCGAAGGGTTGAAGTGTAGAAAATATCTTGCGATGGTATTTTGAAATAATTTAGAAAATTATTAAGGCCTGATGGTTGTTTGTGGTTGTTATTTGATAGTTAAATAACCGACTATCAATATTAGCCAATGCGCTGATCGATTCAAAGAGACCGAAATCGTGATTAATTTCCCGAAAACCACTTCAATCTGGTTTAAATGTTTTCGTTAGGAAGAAAAGCGCTTGGAGTCGAAGATGGAGCAGTGAAGTGCAAGGGCTAATCACTACTAATCCTTAGGTGATTCCAAAATGGAAGTAGTAGGAGTAGTGCCTTCGGTTCCGTTTGGACCTGGAACGGACTTGTATGGGCGAATGTTATCAGAACATCATCAGGAGGACGATAAGCATTTTAAGTGAATATGTGCTAAAAAGGTAACGCATAGCTTCGAGCCTCATCAACTGGGAATGGCTAAAACAGAGGAGGTGTATCAAGGCTAAGTGGCCAGCAACCAATTAGGGTAAGGTCATCCCTGTCTAGATGACCCTTTTTTTGGCTGTGTGGGCGGTTGCTGAACCCAACCGCAGGGTGATCTTATTCGGACTATCCAGTAAGAGGTAGCTCCGGTCTTGTGTAGCAGGGGATCAGGGTGGATCCTCGATACGGTGATCTTGACCACGTACTGTGACTGGCGGTACCCCATAGCCCTGCCATTGATGGAAATCAATCCTCCCTACGTACTTTTATGGTTTTGATTGTGAGGTTCTGATATTGTTTTCTATTTCTTCTTCTACCTCCTTCTTCTTTAACCCTAATGGCTCGATTTTTCGGCATTCAATTGTTCGGCATTTGATACAGTGGACGTATTGATGTTGATTTTCGGACGTCGAAAAATCGGGTCGTTACATTTTCTACAAGTGTAACGGACCCGATATTTCGACGCCCGAAAATCAACATCAATCCACTATACCAAATGCCGAACAATCGAATGCCGAAAAACCGAACCATTAGGGTTAATGTAACGACCCGTATTTTTACGGATCGAAAGATCGTAGAACTGTCGACATTAAGCCGTTGATGTTGTTAAGTTGTTTAGAGTTTGAGTCGACCAAAGCTTAAGTCGTGTGAAAGTTAACTCGGGTGATAGCTTAGGTCGTGTGGTGCTTAGGTCGTGAACGAGTTAGTGATATGGAGCGACCTATAGAAGTTAGGCCGTGTAATAGTTAGGTCGTGAGGAAGATAGGTCGCGTGGAGCGACTTAACGTAATTAGCGACTCAAGGTTTAGGCGACCTAAGCGGATGGGTGTGGAACTTAGGTCGTGGGTAATTTAGGTCGTTTGGGACGACTTAACGGGTTGGCGACCTAGCCTGTGTTGTAGTTAGGTCGTTGGGCGACTTATGGTTGAGTCGTTAGGTCGCGTGTGTTTTAGGTCGTTGGATTTGTTAGGTCGCTGAGCCGCTTGAGTACTTAACCCAGTTATGTCGTAGGTCGCGTGAGGTTTTTAGGTCGGCTTGTGTTTTAAGTCGTGCATAGGTTAAGTCGTTAGGTCGTTGGACCGTTAGGTCGCGCATGCCGTTAAGTGTTGAGTTGTTAGGTTGTCGAGTCGTGTAGAGGCTTAAGTCGTAGGTCGGGACAGTTAGGTCGTGGACGACCTAAGGTTTCAGCCTATAAATACACGTCTTTGGTTCACTTTTTGGCACCGGATTTTGAAGCGACGAAGTGCTACCATTTTGAGAGCTCGACTACGACACTTCTTCACTTCTTTTATCCACTTTAATCTTGTGTTTCCATTCATCTAATTTGAAGATAAAATCGAAGATCCAAGAGCCAAAGTTGAAGATCTTCATCCATTGAAGAGATATTTCATCGTTTGAATCGGAATCTTGTCGGATCAAGCTAGATCCTTTGCTGTCCAGGTCTGAAGTTGATATCTTTTGAGGTGTTTAGGTGATTTCGTGAGTGGTAGTTATCTCTCACACGGACCCAAAGGAGTATATTGGATCGGTGGTTTGTTTGTGTGTTAAAGATAATGATTTCATGCATTTTCCTTAAGTATGCATGTAGATCCATTGTTTATGAAGTTTTGGTATCCATTTTATCACATGTTACTCTATGCAAGTTTATCCATCAAGTCGTAGAGATATTACTTAGGATTCATGCTTGTTAGATTTGGACCCTTATTTACGAAACTGCCATTATTGTTATAACTGTTTATTTACATCTTGTTTGAACGATTTATTACTTGGATTAATGATTGATTTGATTGATTGTTCGAAGTTAGTTGATTGACGACTTGATTTGGACAAGTTGGTCGAAGATGATTCAAAAGCTAAGTGGAAATGCTCTTGAATAAGGAAAGTTGCTCGTGGCATATGAAGCGGACGGTAAAGCTCATATGGATAGATTTGATCATGATGTTGAGATGAGACTTTGCTATGATGTGATGAGGCAAAGTATGATGTTGAGATGAGACTTTGCTATGATGCGATGAAGCAAAGCATGAGGTGAGATAGCCTTGGTTTAATCCAGACGGGATCATCCCAAGCATGTTGATAACTTGGTGAAATGGTTCGAGTTCGTTGATAATGGATGGCTCGAGAGGCGCTTGAGCTAGTATGAGAAAAGTCGTCGAGGAGGATGACTAGGAGGCTGAGATTTCATCGTTGTTGAAGGTTCTAGCAAGCTCAAAGCAAGAGTATGCTGGGCAGATTCGATAGTCCCAAGCACGGGCTGCGACGACGTGCTAAGTACTCTGGGCAGATTCGATAGTCCTAGGCACGGGCTGCGACGACGTGCGGAGTTATGTCTAGAACCGGGGTTACCATTAGCCCTTGACGGACGGCTGAAAGAATGTGCCGGTCATTCAATTAACGGTGGTATCGAGGCAATGATAACAGTGATAGCCAGAGTCATGGATGTTTGGTTGTATCATCATTCGGTCTCAAGAGCGGTGTTTTCTGGGTGCTTATCTGGTCTTGGTTTAGGCCTTGGGGGTTTGTACTTGGAAAACATCGAACTTGACTCGAGTGATAAATGTTTTACTTTTAATATCTGCTTTGCTATGTTTATTTCTGCTTAGTGGGTTTGGGGGCTATCACTGTAGAAAGTGGTGGAGTGGAATGGTTGGGTTCCTATTCCTTTTTACCCTTTATGCTCTTTTGGTATGTTTGATAGTTGATTTACTGCACACTAGGACTTTTGTCTGACTCAAGGTTTTATGTTTAACTCTTATTACCTTGGGCTGTTCATCCGTGTTGGGATAGGCAGACTAGGTAGCAGGTGACAGGTGCTGTTCTTTGTGACCAACGCTGTTGATGACGAAGACGAGCTGGAGGCTTTTGCATATTGTTCTTCTTACTATATGTACTGGATGTTCCGCTGTTTGTTTGATACTCTGAGTGTTGTGTAGTGAGGCTTGATGTATTGACTATTCATATGTTTGTATAAAATTACTATGAGTCTATATGATAAGATTCTGTTCTATGGAGCTTCACTATGTATACTTTTCTACTGTATTTTATCCATGCGCTGTGAGTAATACGATAGATTATTCTATGTTTGCCTTACCTTGATGATCGTCCATGGCGGCGTGGCACACTTTACAGCGCACTTCTTCCTTGTTTAGTGCAGGAGTCATGGGCGGTCGTCACATTTGGTATCAGAGCCTTGGTTAATCGATTTTAGCCAACGCTCGCTGACGTAACTATGTATGAGAGACGTAATTGTAATTTTGATGGATGATTGCTATATATAATATAGTAGCTTAGAAGGATTTGAATTTATTTTGCAGTTGTTTCCCCAGGGTATGTTAATAATTTCTTTTAGATATTAGGATGAGTCGAAGAAGGAGACCAGCTGCTAGAGGAGGCCGTGCTGTTGAGGGGGCTGCTGATTATGCTTCTATGTTCGAGGCTATGATGACTTCGATCATGAGAAGGATGCCAGCTCCGGGGCCATCAGTAGATGTTGGAGTCCAAGTTCAAGCCCCAAGACCAGTGGATTTTGCTAGGTTGTGTAAGGACTATACTGCTCTTGGAGGAAAGGTTTTCTTGGGACAGAATCAACCATTGAAGTTCAAAGGTGGATTGATGCTTGTAGAAGGATCTTTGGTGATTTGGGAATTGAGGATGCAACTAAGAGGAAGCTTGCATCAAGACAGCTTCAGGGAAGAGCTTCTGATTGGTGGAATTCCATCACCATTGATACTCCAGAGGAAGAGATTACTTGGGAGCAATTCCAAGTTAGATTTGAAGCTAAGTTCATTTCTACAGCTCAGAAATTTGTTCTGTTTAAGAAGTTTGTGGAGCTCAAACAAGGTGGAAGACCAGTTCTTGAGCATGTTTCTGAGTTTGAAGCTTTGTCCAAGTATGCTCGGTCGTATATTGACTCCCCTTATCAGAAGAATGTGAAGTTTGTGACAGGCTTGGACATGGGAGGCAGTTGGTGGATCATTTGGATGACCCATTTGAGAAGCTTGTGGAGAAAGCTCTCAGGCATGAGAATCTGTTTCCTAAAGAAGGATCTGTTGTTGCTATAACCAAGGAAGGGCCTAAACCACAGCAGGGTGAAACCAAGAAAAGAAAGCGGCAGCAACAGAGGGGTAAGGATGGCCACAAGAGGCCGAAGGGTGAAGTGACCTGCTACAACTGTCAACAGAAGGGACATCTCTCCAGAGATTGTAAGAATCCGATGGTACCGGCGAAGTGCCGCAACTGTGACAAACCGGGGCATTTCAGGAAGAATTGTCTGGAACCGAGGAAGGACAAGCAGATTGTGCAAGCTTATGCTTTGGGGGCTGTGCCATCATCTTCGAAAGCTCCTACTGTGGAAGAGAAAGGAAAGAGTGTGGTGGTTCAAGGTACTCTTTCTATATGTGGTGTTCCAGTTAGAGTGTTGTTTGATACTGGGGCGTCGCATTCCTTTGTTTGTAGTGACCTTGTAGGCCGGTTGGGTTTGGAACCGGATATTGTTAATAGACCATTGGTTGTGACTAATCCAGTTGGGGGTTCGTCTTGTTTGTGTATGGTATGCCATGGTCTAGTTGTATCGAGTCATGATTGCTCTTTTGTTTGTGATTGTTTTGTTTTGAACTTTGCGGGGTTCGGAATTATTTTGGGTATGGACTGGCTTAGGAAGTATGCGGCAAGGGTTGATTGCAAGAGGCTGGAGGTGACAGTCGAGAATGTGGAGGGGCGAAAGGTTGTGATACGATGCAAGCATGAAGAAGGCGTCTTCATGAGCTTCATGTATTCGCTGGTTGTTCCACGGGATGGACTGTCATCGGTTCCTATTGTGAATGGATTTGAGGATGTCTTTGACGAGGTCAAAGGGTTACCGCCGCATAGAGAGATCGAGTTTCGTATCGATCTAGTTGAAGGAGCCAGACCTGTTGTGATGCCTCTTAGGCGGATGGCGCCTAGAGAACAGCAAGAGTTGAAGGTGCAAGTTGATGACCTTTTTCAGAAAGGATTCATTCGGCGTAGTGTGTCCGAATGGGGTGCACCAGTTGTGTTTGCAACCAAAGCAGATGGATCGTTGAGGTTGTGTGTGGATTATCGTGAGCTGAACAAAGTGACTAAGAAGAACAACTATCCATTGCCGAGAATAGATGACTTGTTTGATCAGCTTCACGAAGCTAAGGTGTTTTCTCAGATGGATTTGGCAACGGGATTTCACCAGTTGAGAGTGGCAAAGGATAGTGTTCCGAAGACTGCTTTTAGGACACCATCCGGATTCTATGAGTGGCTGGTAATGCCGTTTGGATTGACCAATGCACCAGCGTATTTTATGGATCTTATGAATAGAGTATTCAGGGATCAGTTGAACAAGTTCGTACTTGTGTTCGTGGATGATATCTTGATTTATTCCAGAACTGAAGAAGAGCACAAGACGCACTTGCGGATTGTTTTGGAAATCCTGCGAAAACAACAGCTGAGGGCTAAGTTTTCGAAGTGTCACTTCTGGAAGAGTGAAGTGAGGTTCTTAAGCCATGTTATCTCTGGAAATGGAATAGCGGTTGATTCCGCCAAGGTGGCAGCAATCCAGGATTAGATTAGACCTAGGAATGCATCTGATGTGAGAAGTTTTCTTGGATTAGCAGGATACTATCGTCGGTTTATCAAAGATTTTTCCAAGATAGCTGCACCATTAACAGGATTGACGAAAAAGAACCAAGTATTCAGATGGGATGCTAAGTGTGAGCAAGCTTTCGGAATCCTGAAAGAGCGACTAACAAGTGCTCCTGTTTTGACTATTCCAAGTGGGAATGATGAGATGGTGGTTTACAACGATGCATGTGGTACTGGACTTGGAGCAGTGCTAATGCAAAAAGATAAAGTTGTTGCGTATGCAAGTCGACAACTAAAGCCGCATGAAAGGAATTATCCTACTCATGATTTGGAGTTAGCGGCGATTGTATTTGCTCTGAAGATGTGGAGACATTATCTATTAGGAGTTCGATTTGAGTTGTTTACAGATCATAAGTCGTTGACGTATCTCTTCTCCCAAAAAGATTTGAATCTTCGACAGCAACGATGGCTAGAGTTTTTAGCATCATATGATTTTGGTATAGCCTATACCCCAGGAAAAGGTAACGCAGTGGCAGATGCGTTAAGTCGAAGACATGCAGGATTGGGAGCCATGTTTTCAGAATGGAAGAGTCTCGAGTATTTAGCTGGATTTGACTTCAGGCCTAGATGTGAATTAGAACCTGAGATGTTGGCAAAATTATCGATAAGACCTACTCTTGTGGGAAGAATTGGCGAGAGCCAAAAGCGAGACGATAAGCTTGTCAAGATTATACGTAATTTGGAATCTGGATTGGATCCAGAGAAGGATAAGGGATTCGAAGTCGATCGAGAGGGTTGGCTTCGGAAACAAGGACGACTAGTTGTTCCCGATATAGATGGATTGAGAGATGAAGTTCTTAAGGAAAGTCATCACTCGAAGTTGACAATTCATCTAGGTGGAAATAAGATGTACCGGGATATGAAGAGAACCTATTACTGGGAAGGTATGAAGAAAGATGTTGGTAATTTTATTTCCAAATGCATGAACTGCCAGTTGGTAAAAGCCGAACAGAAGAAGCCAAGTGGATTGCTTCAGCCATTAGAAGTTCCTACATGGAAGTGGGAACAAATATCGATGGATTTTATCGATGGTCTACCTAGAACCAGGGCAGGAAATGAAGGGATTTGGGTCATCGTAGATCGTTTGACTAAAAGTGCAAGATTCATTCCTGTTAGATCAACCAGGACTGCATCGAAATTGGTCGAGTTGTATGTTAAGTGGATAGTTCGATTCCATGGTATTCCGAAGAGTATAGTGAGCGATCGAGGCCCATTGTTAACTAGTGGATTTTGGAAGAGCTTCCAGGGAGTTTTGGGAACCGAGTTGTGTTTGAGTACAGCTTATCACCCCCAAACAGATGGTCAGACAGAGAGAGTCAATCGAGTTTTGGAAGATCTTCTCAGAGCATGTGTTTTGGAATTCGGAGGATCATGGGAAGATCATCTTCATTTGGTGGAATTTTCATATAATAATAGTTACCAGTCAAGTATTGGTATGGCACCATATGAGGCATTGTATGGAATACCATGTAACTCCCCGACATGTTGGTTGGAAACTGGAGAAAAATTGATACTTGGGCCAGAAATGATTCGACAGACTTCAGATTGTATAGAGACCATTCGGCGACGAATGAAGGCAGCCCAAGACCGTCAGAAAAGTTATGCCGATAAGCGTCGTAAGGATTTGGAATTCGACGTAGGTGATATGGTTTTTGTGAAGATTTCTCCACTGAAGAATGTTATTCGATTCGGGAAGAAAGGAAAGTTGACTCCGAGATTTGTTGGACCATTCCCGATCGTCGAGCGAATTGGAAAGCTCGGTTATAAGTTGGAATTACCAGAAAAGATGTCGGGTGTGCACAATGTTTTTCATATATCGTACCTACAGAAGTATGTACATGACTCGAATACAGTGGTTTCTGCTGATAGCTGTGAAGATTTGGAGGTTGATCCAGTTGTTAGAAGACCTCGTAAGCCACTTCGTGTTGTGGGAACTGACACGAAACAGCTTAGGAGGAAGATAGTCAAGTTGCTCAAGGTACAATGGAGTGATGATGTTAACGACTGTACATGGGAGGAGGAAGAGAGAATGAAGGCAGTTCATCCTGAACTCTTCGAAGTATAGCCCTAAGGTGTCGTGACATCTCATGAATTTGTAACTTGTTCTAGTCTTAGAATTCTGCATGCTAGGCTAGTAATTGGATGCATGGTTTGTTGATTGCTATGGATGGTAGGCATGAAGAATAGTTTTGGTTGCTCTTGATTGTTTGGAATTTCGGGGGCGAAATTCCTAAGGGGTAGAGAATGTAATGACCCGTATTTTTACGGATCGAAAGATCGTAAACTGTCGACATTAAGTCATTGATGTTGTTAAGTTGTTTAGAGTTTGAGTCGACCAAAGCTTAAGTCGTGTGAAAGTTAACTCGTGTGATAGCTTAGGTCGTGTGGTGCTTAGTTCGTGAACGAGTTAGTGATATGGAGCGACCTATAGAAGTTAGGCCATGTAATAGTTAGGTCGTGAGGAAGATAGGTCGCGTGGAGCGACTTAACGTAATTAGCGACTTAAGGTTTAGGCGACCTAAGGGGATAGGTGTGGAACTTAGGTCGTGGGTAATTTAGGTCGTTTGGGACGACTTAACGGGTTGGCGACCTAGTGGATAGCCTGTGTTGTAGTTAGGTTGTTGGGCGACTTATGGTTGAGTCGTTAGGTCGCGTGTGTTTTAGGTCGTTGGATTTGTTAGGTCGCTGAGCCGCTTGAGTACTCAACCCAGTTAGGTCGTAGGTCGCGTGAGGTTTTTAGGTCGGCTTGTGTTTTAAGTCGCGCATAGGTTAAGTCGTTAGGTCGTTGGACCGTTAGGTCGCGCATGCCGTTAAGTGTTGAGTTGTTAGGTTGTTGAGTCGTGTAGAGGCTTAAGTCGTAGGTCGGGACAATTAGGTCGTGGACGACCTAAGGGGGCGGACGACCTAAGGTTTCAGCCTATAAATACACGTCTTTGGTTCACTTTTTGGCACCGGATTTTGAAGCGACGAAGTGCTGCCATTTTGAGAGCTCGACTACGACACTTCTTCACTTCTTTTCTCCACTTTAATCTTGTGTTTCCATCCATCTAATTTGAAGATCAAATCGAAGATCCAAGAGCCAAAGTTGAAGATCTCCATCCATCGAAGAGAGATTTCATCGTTTGAATCGGAATCTTGTCGGATCAAGCTAGATCCTTTGCTGTCCAGATCTGAAGTTGATATCTTTTGAGGTGTTTAGGTGATTTCATGAGTGTTAGTTATCTCTCACACGGACCCAAAGGAGTATATTGGATCGGTGGTTTGTTTGTGTGTTAAAGATAGTGATTTCATGCATTTTCCTTAAGTCTGCATGTAGACCCATTGTTTATGAAGTTTTGGTATCCATTTTATCAAATGTTACTCTATGCAAGTTTATCCATCAAGTCGTAGAGATATTACTTAGGATTCATGCTTGTTAGATTTGGACCCTTATTTACGAAACTGCCATTATTGTTATAACTGTTTATTTACATCTTGTTTGAATGATTTATTACTTGGATTAATTATTGATTTGATTGATTGTTCGAAGTTAATTGATTGACGACTTGATTTTGACAAGTTGGTCGAAGATGATTCAAAAGCTAAGTGGAAATGCTCTTGAATAAGGAAAGCTGCTCGTGGCATATGAAGCAGACGGTAAAGCTCATGTGGATAGATTTGATCATGATGTTGAGATGAGACTTTGCTATGATGTGATGAGGCAAAGTATGATATTGAGATGAGACTTTGCTATGATGCGATGAAGCAAAGCATGATGTGAGATAGCCTTGGTTTAATCCAGACGGGATCATCCCAAGCATGTTGATAACTCGGTGAAATGATTCGAGTTCGTTGATAATGGATGGCTTGAGAGGCGCTTGAGCTAGTATGAGAAAAGTCGTCGAGGAGGATGACTAGGAGGATGAGATTTCATCGTTGTTGAAGGTTCTAGCATGCTCAAAGCAAGAGTACGCTGGGCAGATTCGATAGTCCCTAGCACGGGCTGCGACGACGTGCTAAGTACTCTGGGCAGATTCGATAGTCCTAAGCACGGGCCGCGACGACGTGTGGAGTTATGTCTAGAACCGGGGTTACCATTAGCCCTTAACGGACGGCTGAAAGAATGCGCCGGTCATTCAATTAACGGTGGTATCGAGGCAATGATAACAGTGATAGCCAGAGTCATGGATGTTTGGTTGTATCATCATTCGGTCTCAAGAGCGGTGTTTTCTGGGTGCTTATCTGGTCTTGGTTTAGGCCTTGGGGGTTTGTACTTGGAAAACATCGAACTTGACTCGAGTGATAAATGTTTTACTTTTAATGTCTGCTTTGCTATGTTTATTTATGCTTAGTGGGTCTGGGGGCTATCACTGTAGAAAGAGGTGGAGTGGGATGGTTGGGTTCCTATTCCTTTTTACCCTTTATGCTCTTTTGGTATGTTTGATAGTTGATTTACTGCTCACTTGGACTTTTGTCTGACTCAAGGTTTTATGTTTAACTCTTATTACCTTGGGCTGTTCATCCGTGTTGGGATGGGCAGACTAGGTAGCAGGTGACATGTGCTGTTCTTAGTGACCAACGCTGTTGATGACGAAGACGAGCTGGAGGCTTTTGCATATTGTTCTTCTTACTATATGTACTGGATTTTCCGCTGTTTGTTTGATACTCTGAGTGTTATGTAGTGAGGCTTGATGTATTGACTATTCAGATGTTTGTATAAAATTACTATGAGTCTATATGATAAGATTCTGTTTTATGGAGCTTCACTATGTATACTTTTCTATTGTATTTTATCCATGCGCTGTGAGTAATACGATAGATTATTCTATGTTTGCCTTACCTTGATGATCGTCCATGGCGGCGTGGCACACTTTACAGCGCACTTCTTCCTTGTTTAGTGCAGGAGTCATGGGCGGTCGTCACAGTTAAAGAAGAAGGAGGTAGAAGAAGAAATAGAAACAATATCAGAATCTCACAATCACAGTGTGAACAAAAAGAACTATATCTGCTTATACATTACATCATTAGAGTACAAAAAAATCTATAGCACACAACTGGACAGTTATATTAGCCTGTCCACACAAAATGGACCATGCAGTTAATTTCTCTATAATTATTTACTTAAAAATTCTCTCTTTTATTTTCCTTCAAAAATCCCATCTATATTTTTTTGATAACTCGGAATACCCAAAATATATTCAATCAAACCATAGCATCCAATATTTTCAATTACCAATATACTCTATCACAGATTATCAAATAATCATATCATAGAATTTTAAAACAATCTAAATATTTTGAGAAATCCAGTTGGATCCCTTCAAACTATTTCTCTGCATCCACAGATGTTAGCACAATTAAAAATATCAATCCCACTTCAAGGGGGATATAGCGGTATAAAACGTCATCCGCTATTATGCGGGGCGCATAGGGTCTCATCAGATATATAATGCGGGAAATCAATCACTCCAATATATATATATATGTAATATACCACATCCAGACTGAGAATAAACATCAATTCAAACATTAAATCCAATAATTCAGATTTAACTATTTAAACTTAAATGGTTATCCAAATGAGTGAGATTAACTCACCTTTGATTTGTTTTGCAACCCATTTTAATTCCGACTTGGATTCCCGGTTTTTGACCTTGTATAAACTTTATATGATTTTTATTAGTGTTCAAACCAATCGAACAAATAAATTTCCATTTGATAAATTTAATTAACTAATTATTTAATATTAAACTAATTCCTTTTAAATAAAAATGTTTTGGTTATCGTAAGGTAAAAACCCGACATGTTTATTTGTGGCACGGTCTTACGAGATACCTTTGATTTCAAAGGATTTTGGAAACTTTAATAATCCAATTGGGTGTGTTTTCTCACTCTGGTTTCCCAGACTGACTCGGGTGTTATTTCTCTATAATGCTCGAGTCGGAACGAGTATTATAGAATACAGGAAAGGATGCTGTGGAGCTTGGGAGACGAGCTGGATGGCGAGACGATCACACGTATTTATTATATAATCCATTGTGTATGATTAACTGTATAGTCAGTTTTGTGAGGACAGGGTATGATAACTGTCCAGTTGTGTGCTATGAATGTTGTTGTACTCTGGTGATGTAATATATATAACAGATATAGTTCATTTTGTTTAAAGATCAGTCATTTATCTATTATATATTGTTCCGCTGCGTATGTGAGATTCTGATATTGTTTTCTATTTCTTCTCCTACATCCTTCTTCTTTAACCCTAATGGTTCGATTTTCTGGCATTCGATTGTTCAGCATTTGATACAGTGGACGTATTGATGTCGATTTTCGAACGTCGAAAAATCGGGTCGTTGCAGCTGGTATCATAAAATTCTAGCATAATAGGTATACAAACAAGTCCGAAGGCACTTATTAGAGATTGGTTTTCCATCAATGCCAGGGCTACTGGGTACCTCCCGTCACAGTATGTGGTCTTGATCACCGACCGAGGATCCACCCTAATCACCTGCATCACAAGAGCGGAGCTACCCCTTACTGGATAATCCGAATAAGATCACCTCGCGGTTGGGATCAGCAACCGCCCATACAGCCGAATAAAAAGGGACATCTAGATAGGGGTGACCTTATCCTAATTGGTTGCTAGCCACTTAGCGTTGCATGCACCTCCCCTATTTTAGTCATTCCCGGTTGATGAAGCTCGAGGTTATGCGTTTCCTTTTTCGCACACATTCACTTAGAATGCTAATCGTCCTCCTGACGATGTACTGAAAGCATTCATCCGTACAAGTCCATTCCGAGTCCGAACGGAACCGAAAGTACTATTCCTACTACATCCATTTTGGAATCACCCTCAGGATTAGTAGCGATTAGCCCTCGCACTTCACTGCTCCATCTTCGACTCCAAGCTATTGTCTTCCTCATGAAACGTTCAAACAGGATCAAAGTGGTTTTTGGGACATTAATCCCGATCCCGATCTCTTCGGAACGATCAGCGCATTGGCCAATATTTATAGTCGGTTATGTAACTATCAAGTAACATTCACAAACAATCATTAGGCCTTAATAATTTTCCAAATCATTTATTTTCAAAATATATTCGCAAGATATTTTTCTACACTTCAACCCTTTGAAAATAGTTTTCAAAACACTTTCCTCTCGCAGAATAAATTTCCACCCAATTATTTCCTTTCCATTGAAAATACCAAGCCTTAATACTTTAGGTCAAAATCGGGGAACCAAGTCGAAGTTGAAGTGGACTGCAAACAAAAATCAAAGGTGAGTTATTCTCACTCATTTGGATTACCATTTAAATTTAAATAGTTAAATTTAAATTATTGGTTGAATGATTGCATTGACTGGATGTGATACCATATATAATAGCATATATATATGTGTGTGTGTGTGTGCGTGTGTGTGTATATGTGTGTGTGTGTGTTTATATATTCGAGCGATTGATTTCCCACATTATATAGCGGATGAGATCCTATGCGCCTCGCATGATAGCGGATGACCCTTTATACCGTGATATTCCACCTCGAAGTGGAATTGGTATTTTATATTGTGCTAACATCTGTGGATGCAAGGAAACAGGTTGGAGGGATCCAACTGGATTCCTCAAAACGTTGAATTTATTTTATATTAAGAGATTTGATTTATGTGATAATCTGTGATGGTTATATTGATTATATTAGTAACTGGAATTATTGAATGCTATGGTTTGGCTGAATATATTTGGATATTTTGAAGATATGAAAAATATAAAATATTTGACTTTGAAAAGAGATATAAGAGAGAAATATAAAGTAAAATAATTTTAAATAAATTAAAGAATGAATTCGAAAAGAATAAAGGTTTGATTTTAAATTCTATTAAATAAATGCTGGGTATGGAAAAGGAAAATATGGAGATTTTAAATAAATGAAATTAAAGGAGTTTGGAGACTTAAGTGATATTGCTTAAGAATTAAAGGATTTATTTTAAATTTTAAGATTTAAAATGATTGGGAAGAATTAAAAGGGAGAATTTTGAATAAAGAATGAAAAGGATATTTTCAGTTTAAAATAAGATTTTTAATCATAAATAAAGAAGAAAGTTTTGGAATTGATAGATTTTGAAGTAAATTTGGATAAGTAAAGGAGTAATTTTTAAATGGAGTAAATTTTGGAAATCAATTTGGAAGTGTTTGAAACTGTGTTTTAAAAGGAGAATGAAACTATGGAATTTATAAACGAGGTTTATAAAGTGAAATAGATATCAGTGGATATTTGGAACTATAAATTCATGGTGGGAATTTATAAAGGAATGGGTAGTGAAACAAATGAATTTACCTTTGTAAGAAACTGAATTGAAATTGAATATTTGAATCAATTTCAATTGTTGAGTATGTAATGTTGATTGCGAAACTATGGAAGAAATTGGAAAGTTTGGAAGAGAGTTAGTGTGTGCTTAATAAAAAGATTATTTTGGGTGTTGTTAAAACTGTATGGTTTTGGGAAAGTAGTTAACGGGTTATGGACCATTTTTCTTAATTAGTAATTTCGGGGACGAAATTCTTTTAAGGAGGGAGGAATGTAACGACCCTGAATTTCTGGATATTTGGAATTGGAATATTTAATTGATTTTAAATAATTAAAAGTTAATGTTTAACTTGAATTTCAAATATCATTGCTTATTGGATAATTTAAAATATTGAATTTAATAATTGGAAGTTGGGTAAAATTTTGACTCTTGAATTTTATGCTTGTTATAAATATTTCAAACGCTTATAAAATTTATATTGGCAATATAAAAGATGATAAAAGTGATTTTGAGAAAAAAGATTCTAAGTAGACTAAATGGAATGATCATCAAAATAAGTTTATTAAGATTTGTAAAACAAATGGGTTTTCAGTAGAAATAAAACAATTGGGTGAAATTTATTTCCACGATGGAAAAGGGGATTTGAAAAATATTTTCAAAGGAATTAAAGTATAGAAAGTATCACGTGAAGATATTTTGAAATAAATAATTTGGGAAATTATTAATGCCTGATGGTTGTTTATGGATGTTATTTGATAGTTAAATAACCGACTATCAATATTTGGCCAATGAGCTGATCGTTTCGAAGGGACCAGGATCGCGATTAATTTTTCGAAAACCACTTCGATCCGGGGTGAACTTTTCATGTGGAAGACAAGAGCTTGGAGTCGAAGATGGAATAGTGAAGCTCAAGGGCTAATCGCTACTAATCCTGAGAGTGATTCCAAAATAGATGTAGTTGGAGTAGTTCCTTCGGTTCTGCTCGGACCTGGAACGGACTTGTATGGATGAATGCTTTCAAAACATCGTCAGGAGGACGATGAGGCTTCTAAGTGAATGTGTGCTAAAAAGGTAACGCTTAACCTCAAGCCTCATCAACCGAGAATGGCTAAAACATGGGAGGTGCACGCAAGGCTAAGTGGCTAGCAACTAATTAGGGTAAGGTCACCCCTGTCTAGATGTCCCTTTATTTCGGTTGTGTGGGCGGTTGACGATCCCAACCGCGGGGTGATGTTATTAGGACTATCTAGTAAGGGGTAGCTTCGGTCTTATGTAGTAGGGGATCAGGGTGGATCCTCGGTACGGTGATCTAGACCACGTATTGTGACGGAAAGTACCCAGTAGCCCTGCCATTGATGGAAACCCAATCTCCAATAAGTGCCTTCAGACTTGTATGTATACCTATTATGCTGGAATTTAATGCATGTAACAATTTCGGCTAATTGAATAAGTATTTTATATAGACACTACTATAATATCAAAGGGTTTGATAAGAAATGTTTTGGTTATCATAAGGTAAAAACACGACATGTTTATTTGTGGCGTGGTCTTACGAGATACCTTTGATTTCAAAGGATTTTGAAAACTTTAATAACTAAATTGAGTGTGTTTTCTCACTCTAGTATTCCAGATTGACTCGGGTGTTATTTCGTTATAATACTTGGGTCAGACCAAGTATTATAGATACAGGAAAGGATCCTATGGAGCTCAGGAGACGAGCTGGATGGCGAGATGTATCACACGTATTTGATGAATATTCCACTGTGTATGAATAACTACATAGTCAGTATGTGAGGATAGGTTATGATAACTGTCCAGTTGTGTGATATGAATTTTGTTGAATTATGAGGCTGTAATGTATAAATAGATATAGTTTCTTTTGTTTAAAGATTAGTCATTTGTCTATTATATATTACTCCGTTGCGATTGTGAGATTTTAATATTGTTTGGAAAAGATAAAGAAGAAATTTTGACAAAGTATGAAATTGGTATTTTCAGTTTAAATAAGATTTTAATGATAATAAAGAAGCTAAATAAGAAATTAATGGGTTTTGAAATAAATTGAGTAAGCAAATGAATTTATTTTCAAAATGGAGTAAATTTGGAAATTGATTAAATGTTTGAAACTGTGTTTTAAAAGGAGGATGAGACTATGGAATTTATAAACTGGGTTTAAAAATGAAAAAAGATATCAGTGGATATTTGTAAGTATAAATTCACGGTAGGAATTTGTAAAAGAAAGAGTAATTGGTTTTAAAAGTAAATAGTGGTTTTATTTTTAAAAGGTGTGGAATGGAAGGTGTATTTTCCCAAAAAGACAAGTACGTTTCCAAAGTAGATTTTTAAGTATAAGTTAGAGGTTTCAAAATGGTTTTAAAAGAATGTTTTAGAGAAATTTTATTATGTTAAATTGTTTTAAGATTTTAAAGTAAATATTTATTTAAATTAATTTTTGCAGTAATTATTTTAAAGGTTTAACTAGTATTATGATTTAAAAGATAATTATTGAGTATTCATATTTTATAAAGTACTTTTATTTCAAAGGCAGTTTGCTACAGTTTTTTATTCGAAAAATTAGTATAGAATTTCGTAACTTTTATTTTAAATTAGTTTTGGCTTAAGTTTTACATGAGAAATTATTATAAGATTTCATAACTAGTATTTTAAATAAAGTGTTTTAAATAGTTTTATTTTAAATGTTTTAAAGTGTGTATATATATATATTTTGATAAAGTGATTTAAATTATCTTAAAAACTAAGGTATTAAGGCTTAGTGATTTTCAAGGGAAATAAAACAAACTAGGTGGAAGGTTATTCCGCAGGAGAAAAGTGTTTTGAAAACTATTTTTCAAAAGGATTGAAGTGTTGAGAAATATCATGCGAAGATACTTTAAAATAAATAATTTAGGAAATTAGTAAGCCTAATGGTTGTTCGTGGATGTTATTTGATAGTTAAATAACCAATTATCAATATTGGCCAATGGGCTGATCGTTTCGAAGAGACCGAGATCGGGATTAATTTTCCAAAAACCACTTCGATCCGGTTTGAAAGTTTTCGTGAAGAAGACAAGACCTTGGAGTCGAAGATGGAGCAGTAAAGTGCAATGGCTAAACGCTACTAATCCTGATGGTGATTACGAAATGTATATAGTAGGAATAGTGCCTTCGGTTCCGTTCGGACCCGGAACAGACTTGAATGGATGAATACTATCAGAACATCGTCCGGAGGACGATGAGCATTCTAAGTGAATGTGTGCTAAAAAGTTAATGCATAGCCTCGAGCCTCATCAACCAGGAATGGCTAAAACAGGGGAGGGGCACGCAAGGCTAAGTGGCTAGCAACCAATTAGGGTAACGTCATCCCTGTCTAGATGCCCCTTTATTTTGGCTGTGTGGGTGGTTGCTGATTCCAACCGCGGGGTGATCTTATTCGGACTATCCATTAAGGGGTAGCTCCGGTCTTGTATTGCAGGGGATCAGGGTGGATCCTCGGTACGGTGATCTAGACCACGTACTATGACGGGCGGTACCCCAGTAGCCCTGCCGTTGATGGAAACCCAATCTCCTATTAGTGCCTTCGGACTTGTTTCTATAACTATTATGCTGGAATTTAACGAATGCAACAATTTCGGCTATTTGAATAAGTATTTGTATATAGACACTACTATAATATCAGAGGATTTGATAAGAAATATTTTGGTTATCATAAGGTAAAAACCCGGCATGTTTATTTGTGGCGTGGTCTTACGAGATACCTTTGATTTCAAAGGATTTTGAAAACTTTAATAATCCAATTGGGTGTGCTTTCTCACTCTGGTTTTCCAGACTGACTCGGGTGTTATTTCGCTATAATGCTCGGGTCAGACCGAGTATTATATAATACAGGAAAGGATGCTGTGGAGCTCAGGAGACGAGCTGGATGGCATGACGTTTCACATGTATTTGATGTATACTCTGCTGTGTTTGATTAACTGCATGGTCAGTTTTGTGAGGACAGGTTAATATAATTGTCCAGTTGTATGCGGTAGATTTTGTTGTACTCTAATGATGTAATGTATAAACAGATATAATTATTTTTGTTTAAAGATTGGTCATTTATCTATTATATATTGTTCCGCTGCGATTGTGTGATTCTGATATTGTTTCTATTTCTTCTTCTACCTCTTCTTCTTTAACCCTAATGGTTTGGTTTTTGGGCATTCGATTGTCCGGCATTTGACACAGTGGACGTATTGATGTCGACTATCGGGCGTCAAATAATTGGGTCGTTACAATAACCTAATTACGTATAAACCAGTTAGCCTTGCCGCACCTCCCGTGATTTCAGTCATTTCTGGTTGATGAGGCTTAAGGCTAACGTTTACCTTTTGAGAACAATTTCACTTTGAATGCTCATTGTCCTTCGATGATTATATTCTTATAGCATTCATCCATACAATTTGTCCTGGGTCTGGACAAACCGAATCACCGTCTTCATCATCTTCACGGCATCCATTCGTAATGTCGAAATTCGATTGAAGTGGTTTTCGGATAATTAAATCCGATCTTGGTCTCTTTGAAACAATCAACGAAATTGGCCAAATACTTGATAGTCAGTTATTTAACTGTCAATAACATCCATAAGCAGACATCTGACCTAATTATAGATTTTCCAATATCTATTTCAAAATATCTGTATAAGTATATTTAAAAACCTTCCATATTTCAATACTGAGACAACCCAATTACTTATATCCATATTCGGATATTTCAAGCCAATTCTTATTTCAATACTTAGAAAAATATTTAAAAATATATTTTCTAACCCCTTACATTCCAACCTTAGGAGAATTCCATTTATTTTTCTCATTCCCTAAGACCCTTCACAATTTATATTATAAACTTCTTAATTCGTCTATACAAATTCTATAGGTTCAAGGTTCCTTAATTAATCTCTTTATTTAAAGGTATATACTTGTCTCACCGAAATAAGTATATTCACAAACCACTCCTTTTAAAAAATATTTGAAAATCAATTCTTTAAATGAATATGGAAAGTTCCATGCGGTATCAACTATGGATTCACGGCTCAATGGTTACGTCTCTATCCTAGAGAAATCCAAAACTTAACTACAGGCAATCTCTGCCTTCGATTTGGCCATGAAAGTATACCATTTCTTTCCAAAACATTATTAATAATTATATTAAAATAAGGTTTATAAAGTTCTTAAAATAAATTTCCAAGTTTACTTTGTGCAAAAGCTCTTAGAGTTGTTATATAAAACTGTATTAATATTAATTAATTTATCTTTTTAAAATAATAATGCTCACTAATTCTTAATAAAAATAAATCTTTAACAAATCGCTATAAGGTAACATAATTAATAATTAACAATACTTTAAACAATTTAAAATAATTAATTAACAAATTTACTGGAATATTTTAACACTTTTTATATTACCCAGATATTAAAAAAAAGTTCTTTAAAAAAAGACTCAATTTCTCGATAACAGTATAACCTTTCGATTCCAATATTACCGATCCAACATTTATAAATCTCTCTTGATTTATCACCAATTTTTTTACGTCCCAATTCCGTAAATACCCTTTTTCACATTTCTAAAAATAAATCTCATTTATTTTTAAACCGATTTACCATCTCATTATAAGTTCTTGCCGTGAATTCATAATTTCAATTTACCAATTGATAACCATTTCATATTTATTTATAAATTTCATTTATAAGTCCCATAACTTACAATATCTTTTTCCATCCCTTAAACCCATTATAAACCGATTTCTAATTTAAATTCCATTTAGAATCGATTTCTTAAAAAACTCAAACTATATTCCAAAACAAACCAAATCACGTTTTAAAACCTGTATATTTAAACAAGTACCACTTAGGAATTTATTATTTAAAATCCTTTTATATGATTTATTCCAAAATATCTATTTACAATATCCAAAATAGTTATTTACAAATTTCAAAACCATTTATTTTATCAAATTAAATAATCCAAAATCTGTATAAATATTTTACTTCAAAAATCCCTTTAAAATTCTTTTCCAATTCAAACCATACATTATTTGTATTTAAAAACATCAAAATCTAGGCCAAAACTGCCATAGCATCCAATCAATTCAAAATCATAACCTATCACAGAATATTTAAATAAATCATATATCACTATAAATGTAACGACCTGATATTTTCAACCATTCGCATCCGCACATGTCGGACTTGAATTGCTCAAAATACCAAATAGTAAAAATAAATTTGGCAAAGCTCAGAATATGCAGTAAATAAATCACAGACATAGAGTAATATAAAATACAATGGAAGCAAAGAAATAGTAGTTCATGAAGCTACTATATAAATATACATCAGAGATAAACAAGATGCAACAGAAGTAACAATATGAGAATCAAGCACAAAGGCTGAATACATCCCTGGAATCAACTGGATAACTGAAATGAATAGATAGCTGGATCTTCAAGCAAATCTCCATCTCTGAAGGTGAGTCTCAAATGCTGCATCACTCAGTCTGACCCGAGTGTAAAGCAAAACACACAAAACACTCGAGTCAGGACATACGTACTTATACAATGTAAACCAACTCAAGGGAACTATAATACAAGGTACAAGTAACCTAAAGGATGCTTGGGACTATCCATGTAACGATCCCAACTTTGAATTGAATTTAAATTAATAGTTAATGTAAATTTTGGAATAAATTTCGGGGTTAATTTGAATTTGAAATATATTTATTTGTAATATATAAGTAAATTTGGATTTGACCTAAGAATTTGAATTTGAATATTGAATTTGTATTTGAATTTAAATCTTAAATAAATGACTTAGAACAACAATTTGGGTTTGAAAATATTATTTATGTAAATTAAATTGAAGGTAGTTCGTTTTAAAAGCATGCTCTTTTAAATAATATGTATGTAATAATGATTAGAAAGATATATTTATAAAATAAGAAAATTCGATATAAAATTTATTTAAAAGCTTTTAATTCATGAAAAATACAAGGTCATTTAGTTTTATTTTTGGAGAAAGAAATAAATTAAAATGAAATGAGGATAAAAAAACAAGGTTATAAATAAATTTGTAAACAAGGTTTAAGCTATTTTACAATTTATTTACATAAAGGTTTTAACCTAAAAGTGCTAATTTATAACCAATATATGAAGTGTGATATTGACAAGTGTATGCAAGAAGATAATAAAAGAAAGTAAACAAATCTATGTACATACAAAATAAAATAAAAACATATTAATAGCAAGTATGTTTGCTGTGCAAAACAAGAAGACAATATAATATATTCAAGACAACAAAAATATATAGGTAAGTATGAAAACAAAGAAAATATAAATATCTACATAAGCTTGCAAAGGAAGACAATGTTTATATAAACAAGTTGTGCTCATGAAAAATAAGACAAAGGTAATTAATGCAAGATATTATAAAACACATTATAAATTATTTCAGCCGAAATAATATGAGCTTAGCCTCCAAAATAATAATCTTTAGTCAATGAAAAAGGAAACAAGCTTACACCGGTTATAGCCTTCCCTCTGTAAACACTTTTCCTTCTATATATATATACACACATCTGCACTACTTTATTTCGTTCAAAATAAAACTTAACAAAGCCAAAAAAAAGGAAAAACATCATCATTCAATTCAATAACAGAGTAAGAATAAAGGAAGAAGAAGAAAAACAAAACTGCAGTTTTCAAAATCAGGAAGCATGTAGTGAATTAAAGAAGCAAATTCAAGTTCAAAGAAATAATTTTTGCAACAATCTTCAACCTGACTTGATCTTCAGTAAAGCAATAACAAGTTTAGATCAACAAAACAGAAAAGTGACTAAGGAAGATTAAACAACAGGTTTCCCAACAATTGAACTCTGTTCAAACTGGGTTTCTGGTGGGCAACACTTTTTCAAAGGCCTAATCCTGTTGATATATTGTGATAGTATGATGATTGTTTGATTTGTATGATGGTTGAATATCTTAATGAATGCAATATGACAGTGTGAATATCATTGCATGTCCGCATATATAAAAATGTTTGTATATGACTGTAAATATATGCCTCTATTATATCAACAAAGTAAAGAACCACCTATAGAAAAAAAATCATATCTATCTGATTAAACAAAAATTAAGCTTCAAGATCTAAAGTGAAGTTGTTTATAACATCATGGTTTCACTTTTAAAAATGATTTTAGAAAAAAATATCAAGTAAATGCTGTGAAAATGTTTATTTACAGTAAAATCCATTGATTCCAGAAAAATCAAAGCTTTTAATTTTATAAATGGACTTTGAAATCTGATAGGGGTTACGAATTGATGAATTTTGATAACTAAATCTTAATTTTTAAATAAGTAGATTTCAAGCAATTGCATGATGATCAGAAAACCTATTTCTTTCAATTCTCGATGACCTACAATGAAGTGGTGATCGTGTTCATTGATAATGTTAGCTGGAGCATTAAGGATCAATATAAAAATATAAACTGAATTTATAAATGATCGAGGCTTTGGGATGATGGGAATTTAGGGTTTAACGTGAAGTTTGGGTTCAGCATGGTTCTCGTGCTCGTGTGGAGTCAGTGATTGATCGAGTTTGATGATACTCAAGGAGATGGTAGAGGAGGCACCGACGAAGCGACGACCGGAGTTTCGAACATTCTGTTGATCTTGATGTCGAGAACGATGGGTATTTTTGATTTGGATTTGGGTTTTAGTTCGATCAAGAAGCTCGATTTTGATTTCGAACTTATTTTGGATTTTGGGTGGTTGAGATCGGTGGTGGCGATAGACAGTGACTTGTCGGTGGACGTCGTGATGGCCGGGATGTCGCCGTGTGACTGTGCACGTACACATGTGAGTTTTGGTGCAGCTGGAAATAATGTCAATCGAGGAAGAAGGGGAAGGCTCGGGTAATAACGCGGGGAAATGGTGATATAACTTGAAGTCGAGTTTGCTCGCGTGTTGCTTCGGTGAGAACGCGGGTGTTTGCTCGAGTCTTTATTACAGGAAGATCAAAAAAAGGGGTTTAAATAAAAGAATTTGATTGTTAAAAAGGATTTCTAAGTTTTAAACAAAAGTAAACCAAGTCTTACTTTTGGAAGTGAATGGTTTTCAAGAACCATTGTTTTTAAACAGGGTGTTTAAGTTTAAAAACAAAGAATTTTGATTTTGGTAAATAATTCAAATTTCAAAACAAAGTTAAAATAAGTTTTTAAAATCTGAGTTTAATTAGAACACAAGTTAGTTTGAACTTAGTTTGGAAATAAATAAAGTTTTTAAATTAAATTGTTTAATAACTTAAAAAAGTCTTAAGCAGTTAAGTGGATTTAAAAGAATTGAATTTAAAAATGGATTTTGAAATTGTAAATGAAATTAAGTTTATATAATTTAAATGTTTAAATTTATTTTTTACTTTATATAAGATAAATTGGTATTCCGTTTATGTTTTGACATTGAAAGGAAATTTAAGTAGTAAATTTGAAAGAAATGTTTTTTAATGTATTTGTGAGTGCTAAATGAAATCATTTATAAGAATGAGTTTATCTTAAAGTTTATTCATGATTAAGGATTAACTATTTAAGAAATTAATTACGAATTAATAATTGATTAGTTAAGTAATTAGGGAGAATTACTTATTATGATTAATTAAGGATAATTAATCAAATGGTAATTAATTAAGGCTTAATTAATAAATGTGATTAATTAAGATTAATTGAATAATTTAAAGGTTAATTCAATAAATAAAGGTTAACTGATTCATTAATTAAGGACGATGAGTTAATAATTAAAAGTTAACTAATAAATGATTAAAGGACAATTAATTAAATGATTTGAAATAGAGTTAATTAACCGTGATTGATGACCCAACTGATTTAAATAAATCAAATAATTTATTGAGTTCACTTGTGGATGTTTTGAATCCTATTGACTGTTGAACTGTTTGATATTTCTGATATGATATGCTTTGTGCCATAAGTTGTTTTGGTATGATCTATGATGAATGTAATAAATTTATATTATTTATCTGTGAATTTGTGAATGAACGATAAGCGTTATAGACTATATCGCTTATCAATATCGATGTGCTTAAATGTGTGATGTGATGATTTATGATGTTGCACTGTTGTGTAAAACCCCTGGACAACACCATACAAACATAAATATGGATTGCACGAGGAAATCGGCAAAGTCACAGATCTTCAACAATTGTAAAGATTAAATTCTTGAATCCAAAATAGTTTTGGAATTGGAATTGAAAGCTTTGAAAATAAAAGTTATTTTAAATAACTTGATAAACTTGAAATTTAAATAATTTGATTTAAATTTAAATTCAATATTTGACATTGAATTCAATGATTTGGGAATTATGGTCTAAAAGATTATACAACTTATAAAAGTATTTATGCGGATTTTTAACCATTTAAAAAGTATGGTTTTTGAAATTTAAATTTAAATCCAAGTTTATACTTGGATGACTTTAACTTATAATTGTAGTCAGTTTTCCCGTAACGAAAACTACTTGTTTCCAAATAATAATTGCTTTCATTTAAAGAAAGGATTTCAAAATTGTGTTGAAAGGTTTCAAGTTTGAAATGGAATTGAAATGTTTTGAAAGCTATGAAATAAGTCTTTGATTCAAAGACCGAATGAGTTAATCCAACTTGAAATGGAATTGTTTTGAAAGGCTATGAATGAATCTTTGAAAACGAGCTTTGAAAGCAATAAGTTAAGTATTGAGTTAAAGATTTAACGAGTTAATCCAGTTGAAATGGACATTGTTTTGAAATCCCTGAATGGATCTTTGTGAACTGGGTGAACTTTGTGAATTGAATCTTTTATTTAAAGATTTGAAATGGTAATTGGTTTAAACCATTTGAGAGAAAAATTTGGATATTAAGTTGTGACTTAACTGAAATCCCATATCCATATGTTTTTAAATATTACGCTCATTATTCGGTTTAGCCGGGAGAGGACTTTGTGTCATATAACCCATTCCAAATAATGTTATGTCGATATGGATAGCATTTGAAGACCGGTGGTGAAGACCGGGTATTTGCGAGAATGATTGGATGACCTATCGATTGTCTCTGCACTGAGTCACGCCGGTATAGAGATTCCTTAAGTGATGGGAAGTCCGATCCGGATTGTGAATACCCGGATTTGCAAGGGCTTCTTCGGAAGTGCCTTCGGTTCTGTTCGAACCCGGAACAGACTTGTATGGATGTGTGTCTAACATTACACTTTGAGATGTAAAGCTGGTTTCTTTCAAATACATATCTTTTGGTGGCGGAGATTTATTCTCTTAGCTTAACACCCTTCTTTGAGACGTACGAGCTCAGAGGTTATGTAGTTGATGGCTACTAGTGATACATTCCCAATTTGGTAATGTGGCATGCTAAGTGCTGCTGTGTGTTAATGATCATTTGTTGATCATTTGTGATCGAAGCATGGCTTTGTGAAAAAGCGTAGCTTTGTGGATGAGACTTCGTCGAGCCTCACAACCCGAAAATGGTCGAAACAGGAATCGTGGCAGCAAGGTTATTTAGAGGTAGCTCCTACTGATGGTATGACCATTTCCTTCTGGATAAAAAAGTGATATCATGGTATGGACCCCAGATATTTAATTATGTTGATTTTCTTGATAGCGATATCATGGTATGGAGCCCAGATACTTTACTGTGTGGTTGTTGGATTGAGAGCTCTCGGATAAAGGTCGGTAACGACCGAGGGATGGCATAATCGTGTTAGTAGTTACTTTTGGGCAGGGGTAACCCGGCCTTGTGTAGCAGAGATCCAGTTTGGTTCTCGGGGGCGTCCCTCCAGAGGCGTTCATTTTATTTGGGAAGTTCCTTTTCCCGACCATTTGTTGGAAATCCAATCATCCAATACGAGCTCTTTACGGTTTTAGTTGTAGAACCTGCCATCTACTTATGGTGGCGCCCCACTGTTTGGATGGTAGCTATAGTAGGCATAGTGCGAAATGCCTATGCTGGCTAAGATTAATATTATACTGACGCAGCGGATTAATCAAACAAAACTTCAATCGATGAAATGTAGCAATCGGTGAGTTGAAGATACCAAAATGCCCAAGTTCGTTGATCCAAAGATACCGAACTCTAGCTATCTCAAACACGTTGATAGCGCACTATACCGTGTTCAAAGATCTACGATTCTTCGCACGTTGATCTAGCGCACTAGATTCCGTGAATCGGCTTCAACAAACGTGGATTCGAGCGCACTCGAATGACGTAAGTGGAGATAGGAGATTACACTCAACTACCAATTGGTATGAAAGCACAAAGCTAACAAAAGAGAAATTTTATTCAAAATCAACAACCAAAAAGTTACAACACACCCCCTATTTATAGCTTTTACAACCCACACGACTCAGCCATTTTACAACACTTAGGTCGGCCACGACCTAACACTTAGGTCGGCCACGACCTTAAAAATCAAACCCTTCACAAGACTCAACACATTACAACACCACCGACCTACCATAGGTCGTTAACGACCTATAACAAACATTCCCGGTTTAACTCGTTTAACGACTTAGCAAATAGAATACAACACAATACAGGCCTCACGCGACCTAACATATATACAAACCGACTCAAACAACGCGACTCAACTTAGGTCGTTGACGACCTAAGAAAATCCAGCGACTCACAAGTTCACATATTTATAACCACAGCACCTACTCATGACATACGACCTAAACTTCATGCGGCCTTGCCTCGGAGCGACCTATCTTCTTCGAGACAACTTAAGTAACCTCGGCATCAGGAACTGGAACGATATAAGCAATGCAGCGACCTAAAACGATCCTTCATGAACGACTTAAAGAAGTGGCATGTGAGTTAGGTCGTTTGCGACCTAAAGAATTGTATCTCTTCTTCATGCGACCTAACTATTTGAACGACTTAACATCAGCGACTTATCTTCCACGACTTAAGGATGTGCGACCTATCATAGGTCGTAACTCGTCAATGCAGCTGGAGTGACTTATGGCTATCTCGATAACTCGTATCCCATTAGGTCGCAACCGACCTAAAGCTTGATGCCCTGAATCCTGTAGCTCGTTAACTCGGCACAGATG
The DNA here is from genome assembly GCA_030765085.1 of Allium cepa. Classification (NCBI taxonomy): domain Eukaryota; kingdom Viridiplantae; phylum Streptophyta; class Magnoliopsida; order Asparagales; family Amaryllidaceae; genus Allium; species Allium cepa. The sequence goes on from CM060940.1 coordinate 185,929,348, forward strand.
CAACACATTAGATCGTTGCCGACCTAAGAGCTTAGGTCGTGACTTGTTAGCTCGGCAACAGTCTCCTTCTGATATCCAGTTAGCTTGGAAGCGACTCAATCCTTCTTTACTAACACGTCTGACTTCCTCCTATAACTTCTTAGGTCGGAAACGACTTAAGCTTTCATTGACTCGTGTATGACTCATCAAACTCAAACACCTCAAACTCCCATTGAGTCGTAACCCTGTCCCTTTAGCTTTGTTAAGTCGTAGCTCCTTTTCCTTAACTCGTCCATTCTTCCTTTTGTTAAGTCGCACACGACTTATACTTAACTCATGATCACGGTTAGTTCGTAGCTCGCTTAAGCAACCTAAGGTCTCATGATGCTGGCCTGCATCATCTTCCCCTGGTTGGAAGAAATTCGTCCTCGAATTTACAAACTTTCTTCTTCGAGACGCTGTCTTCCATTCATTATCTGGTTTGATGTGACACTGGTGATACCCACTCTTGAGATTAATCTTGTCTTGACCCTTTGACGATATGGTTCGAAATAAAGAATGCCTAGAATAAAACAGACGTGGCATCAGACAGGCGGCATAAGGAAGTGATCTGAGGGAGATGACGTAAGAAAAAGTGTGGGATAAACTAAGCACTAAATGCCAGATCCACTTCATGTAGCACAGGACTTCATAAAAATAGTGTCGTATATCATATTGCTTCTGCCAATAGGAAGACGTGATATAGAACCAAAACTTATCCAAAATGTGAGACGATATAAGGAAATTTAAAATCATAGAACGAATTAGGAAATCTCGTCCTAAGAAGTGTGATGATTCATGCTCAGATTCTTGTCTTTCCGTATATTGTTCAGAGATGTTATCATCTAGCATCTGTCCTTGAAGTGTTGTATCAAATTCTCCTGACTGAAATGAACTCCCGCTCGCTTCTCCTTCAACATAGTTATTTTCATAAGATGGTTCCAAGCAATTGACACTGGCAATGTTTGCAGGGTGGACATCATCAGACGACTTCAACTGGCAATCATTCTCTTCCTCCTGTCGTATCAACTCTTCCTGTTCTTTCAGACTCACAAGATCATACGATACTGGCAGTAAAATAGCATCTGGTAGGAGTTCAGTATGAGGTTGAATGTCCTGGAGTGATGGTAACTCTTCGGATAATGCCTCAGAATATTCGACTTCAGACTCTTCGAATTCTGATCCAACTTCCTCGAAATCATCAATATCTTCACTCGCTCCTTGCTCGGTCAACACAAGCAATTCATTTCTCATTTCCTCATACTCTTCCAATATTACAGGATTGGTTTCTCCAAGCAGTTCCTCAAACATCTCATCTCCACATTCTTCACATATTTCGAATGCTTCATCCTCCTCAGGGTTCTCAACATCAAAATCTTTTTCGGATTCAATCAACATTGACAACTCCTCATCATCTTCCATTTCATCGACGAACTCTCTTAAAGATAATAAACAATCTGATTCTGCCTTTTCTTCCATTTCACTTTCATTTTGCCCAGGCTCCTCGAAAACCACGGAATTAATACTTGGCTGGTTCTCATCCATAAGCTCAGGTGTCAAACAAAAATCCTCCATCAACAAATGAATTCCCTCAACTCCGAACACAATTTCTTCTTCCATACTATCGATATCAAACTTTGGCAATGACGAGTAATCAACTTCTACATCCACATACTTTGACTCAATCTCTTCGTTATCATCAAATTTCAGCGGTTGATAAAAGTCAAATTCATCAGTCCTCCTCAACATATTACTCTCCTCATTACTTGACAAAGATTCTTCATCGTTATCAAATTGTGGTGCTTGATAAGAATTAACTTCGTCAATCCTCCTCAACAAATTACATTCTTCGTTCTCTAACTCGAGCTCTTCATCTTCATTATCAAACTTTAGTGGTAAGGCTGCGAATGATTCTGTAGGACCAACCTCTTCTAGCTCTTCCAACATTGGTTTAACTTCCTCCGGAAATTGAAGTTCTTCTCTTGCCTCATACATAACCAATGTTTCAGCAGTACCTTCCGATTCTTCAACACTCTCGCTGAATGATATTGGACTAGTCTGTTCCTCTTCTTCTTCTGTCCCGCTGTCAGTAGAATCATCCACTTCCTCACTTTCACATTCTTCTATAACAAAGGGTTTCTTCTGGGACTTTGTACTTTCAAAACTTCGATGGTTAGACTCCTGATAATGATAGCGCTTAACTTGGTCATCAACATTCGTCGTAATGATTCTGTGTGCAACTGGTTCGTTGATTCTCTTGGAAATTTCTCTACTGTAAGGAACGCCATCAAACTGATTACTGGGTCTTATAACCATACCCTTCCCTTGACTACCTGGATTCCTCTTCTGCAACTGTTGGTTAACACGAGATTGATAATTGTAGGGTAAGAAATTTGCTTTCATCATCCTTTTCATCTTATCCCACTTGACAACTTTAGATTTCTTCATTCTCTCTCTGGTTGATTTAGTTTGTTGCCACCAGTCCATAGCTCTACCTCTCAAGCTTGCAACAACTAACTTAACTTGGCGATCTTCAGGAATATCATGGAGTTCAAACATTCTTTCAACCTTTGACAACCAATCAAGGAATTCCTCTGCTTGTAACCCACCTCGGAATTCTGGAATTTCTGTATCCTTCCTAGATTCCTGAAATCGAAAATGAACACTATCACCATAACGATCTTCTTCAAATTTAGATGAGCTTCGATATCGATTCTGAACATTGCTTCTGCTATGAACATGCTCATCCTTTCTACTTCCTCTTTCATAATCACGATGATCTCTCCTCATCGAAACTGATGATTCTCTTCTGTCACGACTAGATGATGGTAACACCCTCCTCGCTTCCGTAACCAATGGTGAAACTCGGTTTCCTCCATGGTCCGAGATTGGCGACCTTCTGCTTTGACTTGTATTCAAATCCATCATCAATTTCTCCAATCTACCAAAACTTTCATCGAACTTCTCATGCATACGTTGCTCCATTTGATCGGCTTCTTCTTTTCGATACAAAGCTTCAACGTTTTGATGTCGGTTAGCTCTTCTAGGTGGCATGATTGAACAACAAAATCTTCAAGTGACGGCTTCACAAGCTTCCACACAACTTCACAAGGCTCGGCCTTAAACTTCTCTTGACTCGGCCTATACCACTACACAACTTAGCTCGGCTCAAGCTCAAGTACTTCAACACAAATCAAATTCAAACAAATCTCCACTCTAGATCCAAAATGGAATGGATCGGAATCTTCAAACTCGTTGCAACTTCAAGATGAACACGATAAACTCCAAATACTTGGCTCCAAGAATCAACTTAGCTATGATTGGCTAAGTATGGCTCTGATACCAATAATGACGCAGCGGATTAATCAAACAAAACTTCAATCGATGAAATGTAGCAATCGGTGAGTTGAAGATACCAAAATGCCCAAGTTCGTTGATCCAAAGATACCGAACTCTAGCTATCTCAAACACGTTGATAGCGCACTATACCGTGTTCAAAGATCTACGATTCTTCGCACGTTGATCTAGCGCACTAGATTCCGTGAATCGGCTTCAACAAACGTGGATTCGAGCGCACTCGAATGACGTAAGTGGAGATAGGAGATTACACTCAACTACCAATTGGTATGAAAGCACAAAGCTAACAAAAGAGAAATTTTATTCAAAATCAACAACCAAAAAGTTACAACACACCCCCTATTTATAGCTTTTACAACCCACACGACTCAGCCATTTTACAACACTTAGGTCGGCCACGACCTAACACTTAGGTCGGCCACGACCTTAAAAATCAAACCCTTCACAAGACTCAACACATTACAACACCACCGACCTACCATAGGTCGTTAACGACCTATAACAAACATTCCCGGTTTAACTCGTTTAACGACTTAGCAAATAGAATACAACACAATACAGGCCTCACGCGACCTAACATATATACAAACCGACTCAAACAACGCGACTCAACTTAGGTCGTTGACGACCTAAGAAAATCCAGCGACTCACAAGTTCACATATTTATAACCACAGCACCTACTCATGACATACGACCTAAACTTCATGCGGCCTTGCCTCGGAGCGACCTATCTTCTTCGAGACAACTTAAGTAACCTCGGCATCAGGAACTGGAACGATATAAGCAATGCAGCGACCTAAAACGATCCTTCATGAACGACTTAAAGAAGTGGCATGTGAGTTAGGTCGTTTGCGACCTAAAGAATTGTATCTCTTCTTCATGCGACCTAACTATTTGAACGACTTAACATCAGCGACTTATCTTCCACGACTTAAGGATGTGCGACCTATCATAGGTCGTAACTCGTCAATGCAGCTGGAGTGACTTATGGCTATCTCGATAACTCGTATCCCATTAGGTCGCAACCGACCTAAAGCTTGATGCCCTGAATCCTGTAGCTCGTTAACTCGGCACAGATGCAACACATTAGATCGTTGCCGACCTAAGAGCTTAGGTCGTGACTTGTTAGCTCGGCAACAGTCTCCTTCTGATATCCAGTTAGCTTGGAAGCGACTCAATCCTTCTTTACTAACACGTCTGACTTCCTCCTATAACTTCTTAGGTCGGAAACGACTTAAGCTTTCATTGACTCGTGTATGACTCATCAAACTCAAACACCTCAAACTCCCATTGAGTCGTAACCCTGTCCCTTTAGCTTTGTTAAGTCGTAGCTCCTTTTCCTTAACTCGTCCATTCTTCCTTTTGTTAAGTCGCACACGACTTATACTTAACTCATGATCACGGTTAGTTCGTAGCTCGCTTAAGCAACCTAAGGTCTCATGATGCTGGCCTGCATCATATACGTTCGAAATGTTTTCCACTATGCACTAATAATAATATCAAAAAGGATTTCGTGTATCAAGCATTTTTGACTATCATAAGGAGAAATCTCCTCCAGTTCTTCGTTTGCATGGTGTGTGCGATGGGAGGCCTTATGGTAGTTTCATCTTCCAAAGAGCATTGCGGTTTTCAAAGTTTTAAATTCCTTTGTTGCTTGTTTTAAAGATAAAATTGTTTTTGTTGCTCACGCCAGTCCCATGACTAACCTGGAGTTTATTGTTCCTTTCCTAAACTCTGGGTGCTCATAATTTTCCTCACAGGTAGTCTAGAGTTGGATTTTTCAGATAGTCGAATAATAGGAATTGATTCAATAGCCTTCGAAGCCTTTTGGATTATGGATCGCATTTCCTACACTTCAGCATTCGCAGCTGATCTTGCTTATCTTGGTGTGGTTGATCGAGCTAGTTCTGGTTTGGAGATGGTGTTGCAGTTACATTTTGGAGATGTATTGTATTGAAGATATTCTTTCCGCTTCTATTTCTTGTATCTCTGATAGTATAGATATTCAGTTGTATCAATCTTTTGTATCATATTATATCTGATATTGTATCTGTCATTGTATCAATGTTATATTGATATTCTTTTCTTCTGCTGTGTTGTACTTAATGGTGTTATAAGCTCCGGCGGACCAGATTCGACGTTTGGATCTGCGGCATTGAAATATGAGTGTCATATTCGGTGCTGATTTTCAAAGGTCGAGTCAGGATCGTTACATTTGGTATCAGAGCTGAGAGGTTGAGACTTTAGCTCAGGAGTATGACACATTATGTAGCTCATTAGAGATAGGGTGAAGTATACCCTGGAATGAGTAATCCCTAAGATATCCGTTCGAATGCCTCAGTGAATTCTCTTACTATTCACTGATAGTAAGTATGAGTACGAGAAGAGGACGAGATAGGGGACAGGGAAGTATCACTATAAATGGTCAATACCCTGCAACAACGAAAATATCTTTCTCTATCAATCTCCTTTGATTCGATTTCAATTCTTTGATTGGCTTTGTGGCAGCTGCAAGGAGAAGCCTCAGTGTGATGGTGGCCTTACGAATCGTGTAGATAAGCTTTTGTTTCGTATTCTCTTCGTTAAATTCCTACCAGCTTTTCGTTTTAACTTGAGTGAATTTGAAATTCTATTTGAAATAAATTGGTAAATGAAATATAAAATTGAATATGAAGATTTGTATCAATAAAACGATTTCGATTAAAACTAAATTCGTAATTCTATGTAATTTCTTGGGTAGATTGAAGTCCGAAGAAGGACAAGTTATATATATAATTTGGGGTATTCCAACTTGATTTTGGAATCCATATCCAGTGTTTGAAGAGTTGTGGAAGAATAAATCCAGTTATCTTTTGTTTGGGTCTCGATATATTCTGCAAATGGTTAGTTATCCTTCGGACTAACAATGCCTTGCATATTTCGTAGATTTGATGATCCGAGTATCTTGTGAAAAAAATTGAATGAGTTCATTCTCATATTATTGATATTCTGAGCCAAATACAGAATAGATTTTCGATTTAACCTGGAAAACTGTTTCTCTATCTCTGTGTATCTATCTTTATTGTTTCTCTACGTACAAATTTCGAGCACGAAATTTTTTTATGGGGGGAATCTGTAACGATCCCAACTTTGAATTGAATTTAAATTAATAGTTAATGTAAATTTTGGAATAAATTTAGGGGTTAATTTGAATTTGAAATATATTTATTTGTATATATATATAAGTAAATTTGGATTTGACCATAGAATTGGAATTTGAATATTGAATTTGTATTTGAATTTAAATCTTAAATAAATGATTTAAAACAACAATTTGGGTTTGAAAATATTATTTATGTAAATTAAATTAGGGGTAGTTTGTTTTAAAAGCATGTTCTTTCAAAATAATATGTATGTAATAATGATTAGAAAGATATATTTATAATATAAGAAAACTCAACATAAAATTTATTTAAAAGCTTTTAATTCATGAAAAATACAAGGTCATTTAATTTTATTTTTGAAGAAAGAAATAAATTAAAATGAAATGAGGATAAAAAATAAAGTTATAAATAAATTTGTAAACAAGGTTTAAGCTATTTTACATTTTTTCTACATAAAGGTTTTAACCTAAAAGTGCTAATTTATAACCAATGTATGAAGTGTGATATTAACAAGTGTATGCAAGAAGATAATAAAACAAAGCAAACAAATCTATGTACATACAAAATAAAATAAAAACATATTAATAGCAAGTATGTTTGTTGTGCAAAACAAGAAGACAATATAATATATTCAAGACAACAAAAATATATAGGTAAGTATGAAAACAAAGAAAATATAAATATCTACATAAGCTTGCAAAGGAAGACAATGTTTTTATAAACAAGTTGTGCTCATGAAAAATAAGACAAAGGTAATTAATGCAAGATATTATAAAACACATTATAAATTATTTCAGCCGAAATAATATGAGCTTAGCCTCCAAAATAAAAATCTTTAGCCAATGAAAAGGGAAACAAGCTTGCACCGGTTACATCCTTCCCTCTGTAAACACTTTTCCTTCTATATATATACATCTGCACTACTTTATTTCGTTCAAAACAAAACTTAACAAAGCCAGAAAAAAAGGGAAAAACATCATCATTCAATTCAATAACAGAGTAAGAATAAAGGAAGAAGAAGAAAACAAAACTGCAGTTGTCAAAATCAGGAAGCATGTAGTGAATTCAAGAAGCAAATTCAAGTTCAAAGAAATAATTTTTGCAACAATCTTCAACCTGACTTGATCTTCAGTAAAGCAACAACGAGTTTAGATCAACAAAACAGAAAAGTGACTAAGGAAGATTAAAGTACAGGTTTCACATCAATAGAACTCTGTTCAAACTGGGTTTCAGGTAAGCAACTCTTCCTTCAAAGGCCTAATTCTGTTGATATATTGTGACAGTATGATGATTGTTTGATTTGTATAATGGTTGAATATCTTAATGAATGCGATATGACAGTATGAATATCATTGCATGTCCGCATATATAAAAATGTTTGTATATGACCGTAAATATATGCCTCTGTTATATCAACAAAGTAAAGAACCACCTACAGAAAAAATCATATCTATCTAATTAAACAAAAATTAAGCTTGAAGTTCTAAAGAGAAGTTGTTTATAACATCATGGTTTCACTTTTAAAAATAATTTCAGAAAAAAATATTAAGTAAATGCTGTGAAAATGTTTATTTACAATAAAATCCATTAATTCCAGAAATATCAAAGCTTTTAATTTTATAAATGGACTTTGAAATCTGATGGGGGTTACGAATTGATGAATTTTGATAACTAAATCTTAATTTTTAAATAAGTAGATTTCAAGAAATTGCATAATGATCAGAAAACCCATTTCTATCAATTCCCGATGAGCCACCATGAAGTGGTGATCGTGGTCATTGATAAAGTTAGCTGGAGCATCAAGGATCAATATAAAAATATAAACTGAATTTATAAATGATCGAGGCACTGGGATGATGGGAATTTAGGGTTTAACGTGAAGTTTGGTTTTGGCATGGTTCTCATTCTCATGTGGAGTCAGTGATTGATCGAGTTTGATGATACTTAGGGAGATGGTAGAGGAGGCTTTGACAAAGCGATGACCGGAGTTTCAAACATTCTGATGATCTTGATGTCGAGAACCAAGGATTTTTCTGATTTGGATTTGGTTTTTAATTCGATCAAGAAGCTCGATTTTGATTTCGAACTTAATTCGGAATTTGGGTGGCTGAGATCGGTGGTGGCGATGGACAGTGACTTATCGGTGGAGGTCGTGATGGCCGGGACGTCGCCGTATGACTGTGCACATACACATGTGAGTTTTGGTGCAGCTGGAAATAATGTCGATCGAGGAAGAAGGGGAAGCCTTGGGTAATAACGCGGGGAAATGGTGATATAACTCGAAGTCGAGTTTGCTCGCGTGTTGCTTCGGTGAGAACGCGGGTGTTTGCTTGAGTCTTTGTTACAAGAAGGTCAAAAAAGGGGTTTAGATAAAAGAATTTGATTGTTAAAAAGGATTTCTAAGTTTTAAACAAAAGTAAACCAATTCTTACTTTTGGAAGTGAATGGTTTTCAAGAAAAATTATTTTTAAACAGGGTGTTTAAGTTTAAAAACAAAGAATTTTGATTTTGGTAAATAGTTCAAATTTCGAAACAAAGTTAAAATAAGTTTTTAAAATCTGAGTTTAATTAGAACTCAAGTTAGTTTGGAAATAAATAAAGTTTTTAAATTAAATTGTTTAATGGCTTAAAAAAAATTAAGTAGTTAAGTGGATTTAAAAGATTTGAATTTAACAATGGATTTTGAAATTGTAAATGAAATTAAGTTTTATATAATTTAAATGTTTGAATTTAGTTTTTACTTTATATAAGATAAATTGGTATTCCGTTTATGTTTTGACTTTGAAATGAAATTTAAGCAGTAAATTTGAAAGAAATGTTTTCTAATGTATTTGTGAGTGCTAAATGAAACCATTTATAAGAATGAGTTTATCTTAAAGTTGATTCATGATTAAGGATTAACTATTTAAGAAATTAATTACGAATTAATAATTGATTAGTTAAGTAATTTGGGATAATTACTTATTATGATTAATTAAGGATAATTAATCAAACGGTAACTAACTAAGGATTAATTAATAAATGTGATTAATTGAGACTAATTGAATAATTTAAAGGTTAATTCAATAAATAAAGGTTAATTGATTCATTAAGTAAGGATGATGAGTTAATAATTAAAAGTTAAATAATAAATGATTGACGGACAATTAATTAAATGATTTGAAATAGAGTTAAATAACCGTGATTGATGACCCATCTGATTTAAATAAATCAGATAATTTATTGAGTTCACTTGTGGATGTTTTGAATCCAATTGACTGTTGAACTGTTTGATATTTCTGATTTGAAATGCTTTGTGCCATGAGTTGTTTTGGTATGATCTGTGATGAACATAATAAATTTATATTATTTATCTGTGAATTTGTGAATGAACGATAAGCGTTATAGATTATACCGCTTATCAATATCGAAGTGCTTAAATGTGTGATGTGATGATTCATGATGTTGCTTAATTGTGTAAATCCCTTGGACTACACCATACACACACAAATATGGATTGCACGAGGAAATCGGCTAAGTCACAGATCTTCAACAATTGTAAAGATTAAATTCTTGAATCCAAAATAGTTTTGGAATTGGAATTAAAAGCTTTGAAAATAAAAGTTATAAACTTGAAATTTAAATAATTTGATTTAAATTTAAATTCAATATTTGAGATTGAATTCAATGATTTGGGAATTATGGTCTAAAAGATTATACAAGTTATAAAAGTATTTATGTGGGTTTTTAACCATTTAAAAAGTATGGTTTTGGAAATTTAAATTTAAATCCAAGTTTATACTTGGATGACTTTAACTTATAATTGTAGTCAGTTTTCCCGTAACGAAAACTACTTGTTTTTAAATAATAATAGCTTCATTTAAAGAAAGGATTTCCAAATTGTGTTGAAAGGTTTCAAGTTTGAAATGGAATTTAAATGTTTTGAATTCTATGAAATGAGTCTTTGATTCAAAGACCGAATGAGTTAATCCAACTTGAAATGGAATTGTTTTGAAAGGCAATGAATGAATCTTTGGAAACGAGCTTTGAAAGCTATAAGTTAAAACTTGATTTAAAGATTTAACGAGTTAATCCAATTGAAATTGAAATTGTTTTGAAATCCGTGAATGGATCTTTGTGAACTGGGTGAACTTTGTGAATTGAATCTTTTATTTAAAAGATTTGTAATGGTAATTGGTTTAAACCATTTGAGAGAAAAGTTTGGATATTAAGTTGTGACTTAACTGAAATCCCATATCCATATGTTTTTAAATATTACGCTCATTATTCGGTTTAGCCGAGAGAGGACTTCGTGTCATATAACCCAATATGAATAATGATGCGTCGATATGGATAGCATTTGAAGACCGGTGGTGAAGACCGGTATTTGCGAGAATGATAGGATGACCTATCGATTGTCTCTGCACTGAGTCACGCCGGTATAGAGATTCCTAAGTGATGGGAAGTCCGATCGGGATTGTGAATACCCGGATTTGCAAGGGCTTCTTCGGAAGTGCCTTCGGTTCTGTTCGAACCTGAAACAGACTTGTATGGATGTGTGTCTGACTTTACACTTTGAGATGTAAAGCTGGTTTCTTTCAAATCCATATCTGTTGGTGGCAGAGATTTATTCTCTTAGCTTAACACCCTTCTCTGAGACGTACGAGCTCAGAGGTTATGTAGTTGATGGCTACTAGTGATACATTCCCAATTTGGTAATGTGGCATGCTAAGTGTTGATGTGTGTTAATAATCATTTGTTGATCATTTGCGATCGAAGCATGGCTTTGTGAAAAAGCGTGGATTTGTGAAAAAGCGTAGCTTTGCGGAAGAGACTTCGTCGAGCCTCACCACCCGATAATGGTCGAAACAGCAACCGTGGCAGCAAGGTTATTTGGAGGTAGCTCCTTCTAAGGGTATGACCATTTCCTTCTAGATAAAAAAGTGATATCATGGTATGGACCCCAGATATTTACTTATGTTGATTTTCTAGAAAGCGATATCATGGTATGGAGCCCAGATACTTTACGGTGTGGTTGTTGGATTGAGAGCTCTCAGATAAAGGTCGGCAACGACCGGAGGATGGCATACTCGTGTCAGTAATTACTTCAGGGCAGGGGTAACCCGGCCTTGTGTAGCAGAGATCCGATTTGGTTCTCGGGGGCGTCCTTCCAGAGGCGTTTCATTTTATTTGGGAAGTTCCTTTGCCCGACCATTTGTTGGAAATCCAATCATCAAATACGAGCTCTATACGGTTTTGGTTGTAGAACCTGCCATCTACTTATGGTGGCGCCCCACTGTTTAGATGGTAGCTATAGTAGGTATAGTGCGAAATTCCTGTGCTGGCTAAGATTAATATTATACTTTCGAAATGTTTTCCACTATGCACTAATAATAATATCAAAAAGGATTTCGCGCATCAAGCATTTTTGACTATCATAAGGAGAAATCTCCTCCAATTCTGCATTTGCATGGTGTGTGCGGTGGGAGGCCTTATGGTAGTTTCATTTTCCAAAGAGCATTGCGGTTTTCAAAGTTTTAAATTCCTTTGTTGCTTGTTTTAAAGATAAAACTGTTTTTGTTGCTCACATCAGTCCCATGACTGACCTAGAGTTTATTGTTCCTTTCCTAAACTCTGGGTATCCATAATTTTCCACACGGGCAGTCTAGAGTTGGATTTTTCAGATAGTCGAATAATAGGAATTGATTCGACAGCCTTCGAAGCCTTTTTGATTATGGATTGCATTTCCTACACTTCAGCATTCGCAGCTGATCATGCTTATCTTGGTGCGGTTGTTCGAGCTAGTTCTGGTTTGGAGATGGTGTTGTAGTTGCATTTTGGAGATGTATTGTATTGAAGATATTCTTTTCACTGCTATTTCTTGTATCTCTGGTAGTATAGATATTCAGGTGTATCACTCTGTTGTATCATATTATATTTGATATTGTATCTGTCATTGTATCAATGTTATATTTATATTCTTTTCTTCCGCTCTGTTGTACTAAATGGTGTTATAAGCTCCGACGGACCAGATTCGACGTTTGGATCTGCGGCATTGAAATATAAGTGTCATATTCAGTGCCGGTTTTCGAAGGTCGAGTCAGGATCGTTACAGTCCATCCTCTAGGGATGCGTTAAACTATTTACTATGTAGTACTATTTCGCTATTATAATAATGTCTATAGTAAAATAAACTTAATTTTAAATAGAGTTAAGGCTTTACATTTTCCACCTTAACACGTAATAGTCCCAGTAATCCATCCAGTATCAGCGCATCTCCAGATCGGGAGACTACCCTAAATACTCCACGGGCTATGGGAGAAATCCAAACTCGTACAAGGCGCGCTAGGGTAGGTGACACGACACAACTAGGCAAAGCCAGGGTAGATATACCAATTACGCTTCCGGACAGGTGGTAACGCGTAGCAGCTACGACCACCCACCTCTAGCCACACCCCTAAAATCAAAAGGGCCCCAATCAATCACAAAGTAATGGAATGGTATCGAAGGAGTGTGTCCGATAAGAGGAGCTAGCTTCCTCATTAGCCCGTCAGTCGCTCATGTTTTAGCCACCTTAAGCCAAATCATGGGAGTTGGGTCCACGTATATACCTCAAAAGAACGTTGCTACCATCCTACTTCATTCTGGAATCTCCACCGCGTACATGGTTGTTAAAGTGGTTTTCGGAGTTGGCAGAGAGTGTGACAACTTCCGATCCCGGTCTCTTTAACAACCAAACATTATTATTACCTATGGATATTTATTTAAAATCATTTCTATTCCAAAACCATTTAAAATCGCGTACTATTACTTTCCAAAATAATATCCATTTTCAAAATTGGTAATATTTCCAAATCCATATACTTTCCAAAATAATATCCATTTTCTTTCCAAAATAACATCCATTCCAAAAATGGTATCATTTAAATTCCAAACCAAATCAATATATCCCTTAAATAAAACCTAAATTTGCACATCGCTGAATATTTCCTTCCATTTATTAACTTGAAATATCATATTAACCCAAACCATTGTTAGCCATTTTAACTTATAAAATTATATTTCTCGCTTCAGAAAATATTCATTTGGATATCATTTAACTTATGATGTAATAAAATAATATCATATCAATCAATATCCAACTAAAATTCATTTATAAGTCAAAATTACCCTATTTTACTTAACTTTTATTTTTAAGAAATAACTTTACACTTGAATTTAAAATATCCCTTCCATAAATAAAATGTTTCTATTACTGATTTACTTAACTTTCGTTTGAAAATTAAATTTTCACTTATCAATTTAAGTCATATTTAAGTTACAATTTTCCATTTAAATCATAATCATCTAAATTTTTTTCCAAACATAACCATAAATAAATATTTCATCATAGTTAACATACCAATCCAATTTTCTTTATAAATCTACTCATTTAGATATCAATTAACAATGATTTCAAGTTAAATAAATTTTATTACAAAAGGCCTAATTAAAACTTTATTTCATTTTATCAGTTCAAAATACAGTATTTATTATACAAAACATTCCCATCTCATAAAGTAAAATTCATAACAATTACGGGGTTAGATTTAAAACTTCCATATTAAGTCAAATTCAATCATTAAGTTATTTATCATCAATAAAGATCTTTAATTCAACTTAAAACCAAATATTAACATAAAAAAATTCAACTTATAGAAAAACTAATACACCTTTACAATTAAAGCATTAAATCAGCTTTTAAGTTGAAATTCCATAAAATTATAAGGCTCAAAATACATAATAATCTTTTAGGAAAATATTATTTAAAAATACTTACTAATTTTTGAGGGAAAATATGATTTAGAAATATTACCATGGGCCTGTATAATATTTTCTAACCAAGGTCAAGTGATACGGATATGTATCATTTCAATCGGTAACTTAGAAAGAAAAGTCCGAGTTCTATCATTTCAAACCCACAATCCCAAGTAAAATAAATACAATAAAAATCACTCGAGCCTATCATTTCAGTGCATAATGATTTTTCCTTATTCTAAAGTCCATCCGAGTATGTATCATTTCAACCCATAGTGATAGGGAACTTGCAGTGTGATAAACAGGAATAAAATAAAAGTATAGAATACAATATCATAACAGATGATGTAATAGATATATAAACAGCATTTAACATCATATAAATATATAGCATAGGCATATATGAACATAACATACCACTTTCACGTATTCACTTGTCATCATTTCACATTTACAAAAGTACGTATGTCTAGAGTGAATAACTCACCTTTTAAAAGCTAGAAATGAAATTCAAACCCAAATGTAAACTCCACAAAGCACGACTATATGCTTTTAAGTGGTGAAGAGTCGGATCCAAATATTGTATACAAATAATTACACAAACATAAGTGTATAATTCAACATATAAGATTATGAATCGAACAATGAACAATATGGATCAAAGAGACATAACCTTTTGACAAAACAAAGCAAGATGCAAACTTGAGTGAAAAGAGAGCCCGACATCCACATCTTGTACATAACAAAATAAAGCAAACAAATATCACAAACATAAGAACATGATTCAATACAAAGAATAGAGATTACAACAATGAAAAGATAGGAAATAAAATGACATAACCTTGATAAATCAAAGTAAGGCGATCAATACATGGCTTGGCATGGTCAAAGTTTTGGTGATTGTTGATGGTGGTGGTCATGGTGGTGGTTAGAGGCATGAGGCCGAGCCAATCTTTGAAGCAAAACAAAGAAAGAGGAAAAGAAAAGAGAAAGGAAATGGAAAAAGAAGAGAAGCCAGGACTTTAGAGCTTGAACATATATTTTCTGTAACATCCCGCCTTTTTGCACGATTTAAACCGACACACATGTCGGTTCAAACCATACAGAAGGCGGATTGTTATGGGGTAAATAAGAAAAACAAGAAAGAAATAAAACAAAACAGAATCTCACAGCGGAAGGATGAAATATACTAATCAAATATACAGTTTAGAAAGCTGTTTACAAAAGCTTTGATTATATTTATATAATACATATCAGAGTTACACTTACCAATAACAATGCAGCGGAATTAAATAGTGTAGTGAAACCATATTAACTATTTTGAATTATACTAAATACTTATAAACCAAATCATTATATTCCATAAATCTTTTGAAAGCAGATTTTCAAAATCCCGGACTTAAGTTCTAAAATCTCCAATTTGATTTATTATAATTCCAACTTAGCTTCGATTATTATAAATATTTTTATTACCTAACACCCAACCTATAGCAACCAAATATATATATCTTCATAAAATATTTATATATATAGAAAATATAATAGGCAAAATTATTTCATTCACCTGTATTAAAAACAAATATTATGTCGGTCTGTCCTATTAAGTGTTTAGAAATCCCTATTGATGTCATAGCGTCCCATGCACCAATCAGAATCTATAAATACAAAACAGAACAGATTAACACAATATCAAAATCTTTTTATAACACTAACAAATACGCTCTCTCATATATATACTCTCAGCGACTCCCATAGGGTATTATTACCCTATTAACAAAGAGTCAAACCCCACAAAGCTAAGGTTTATCGCTAAACCAAAGCTCTGATACCAACTGTAACATCCCGCCTTTTTGCACGATTTAAACCGACACACATGTCGGTTCAAACCATACGGAAGGCGGATTGTTATGGGGTAAATAAGAAAAACAAGAAAGAAATAAAACAAAACAGAATCTCACAGCGGAAGGACGAAATATAATAATCAAATATACAGTTTAGAAAGCTATTTACAAAAACTTTGATTATATTTATATAATACATATCAGAGTTACACTTACCAATAACAATGCAGCGGAATTAAATAGTGTAGTGAAACCATATTAACTATAGTAGTAATAATAAAATCTTCGTCTTCTTCCCCCAGAAATAAAATCTTCAATCCTGAAACGCTCGGACTGACCCGAGCGAATTTGAAAAGACAAAAACACTCGAGTCAGAACTAAAAGATCTTATGTAAGTTAAATTAACAGAATTAAATATGAATGCAGTAACTCAAGAGATGCTCGGGATTTACATCTCCTAAGGATCCGTTAAACTATTTACTATGTAGTATATTGCGCTATTATAATAGTGTCTATTTGTAAAATAAACTTACTTTTAAATAGCGTTAAGGGGTTACCCATATAGCCCTTAACACAGAATATATTCCCATAGTCTATACAGTACCGTAATCTCCCCCGTACTGGGTGTTGTCAGAGGGCACTCCATAGGTATGGTACAAAGCCAAAATCGTATAAGGCGCGCTAGGGTAGGTGACACGGCACAACTAGGCAATGCCAGGGTAGATATACCAATTACGCTTCCAGGCCGATGGTAACGCATAGCCGCAGCTATCGCCCACCTCGAATAAACTCCCCCAAAATCAAAGTAAAAGTGGCCACTGAATCAATCCTAAGTCAAAGTATAATATCGAAGAGGAGTGTCCGATCAGAGGAATGACCTCATTAACCCGTCGATCGCTCCTGTTTTAGCCACCTTATGCCAACTCTCGGGAGTCGGGTCCACGTATTTACCTTACAGGAAACGTCGCCACCAACCTACTTCATTCTGGAATCTCCACCGCGTACACGGTTAGTCAAAGTGGTTTTCGGTATCGACAGAGAGTATGTCCATATCCGATCCCGGTCTCTTTGCCAACCCATCGTTATTATAACACCGCGGTCATTTAAAAATAGTTTATACTTTAAAACCAGAATAAAATTTTCCATTTCAAAACTATGAATACGATATCATTTTTAAAACCTAAAACAATATGATATCATTTTATCCAAATATAATTCTTTCCCAAAAATCATACTACTTTAAAATCTATAATATCTGGAAACCAACATTTGAATTATATTTTCAAAGCATAATATTTCGAAAATTCATAGTTTTAAAACCATAACTTCTAGAACTTGAATGGTTTGGATATTCAACGGTATATAAAATAAATGGTTTGACTTTAAGGTTACTTTTTAAAGAAAAATATTTTCCATGGCTTTACAAATATATTTCCTTATTTAAAGTCTAAACCATAATTTAAATATCACTTTCAAGTTCCAAAACCATTTCAATTTCTATATATATATATATATGTATATATATATCCATTTGGAGTATTAATATTTCAAAACTAAAGTTGGAATTTTATTCTTTCAACAAATCAATTGTTCTATTATTTAGTCTTGAATATTCACATAAAATCCATAAATACAACTCCAATTTCTAGAAATTTAATATTTCCTTAAATTTAATTATACTAGAATATTCATTTAAATTTATCTTGGAAAAACTCCATTTATAAATATCATACCTTAAAATTTCCAAACTTAAACATATAATATAAATTATCAAATTCCATTTTCTAAATTTTTCCATTTTTATTTAACAGATTTATACACAGCCTAAATTCAAAAATTTTAACTTCATATGTATATATGTAGAAGAATAATATTTATAAAATATCGAAACTTAAAAATTTTATAAACCGTATCCCATCGAAACCATAGAAATCACTTTAAATTATTTTATATATATACCGCGGTGCCTGTATATAATTTTCTATCCTATGGTCAAGTGATACGGATATTTATCATTTCAATCCGCAATTAAAAAAAATAAAATTTTGCGGTTGTATATCATTTCAAACCTCAATCCCGAATAAAACGAAAAATGCATGATAACTTGCAGTTAAATGATATAAAATAAAACATCCATTCATCCATCATCATCCATCATCCAAATCAAAATCATCATCCAATACTAAATCAATATCAATATATATCCGAGAATATATGAGCTGTAATAACTGGCAGTTATATCCAAAAATAAAATTAACACTATTAAACGAACAGTTTATATGCAAATAAATAACTATAACTGTAAATCTATATGCAGTAATAAAATTAAATGAACAGTTATATTAAATAAATGCGATTTAACAGATATGATGAATAGAACATGCCAAACAGTCATAACTAAATTTCTACTCATATCTAAAATGAATTTAACAAACATAAAAACTTTTAGAAGTTGTGAGTGGGTTAAAACACTCACCTTTTTGAATTTAAATCGAATTTAAATCCGATTTAAACCCAAAAATTCGACGGTCTCCAAATCTGTCCAAACAAGCGTCATCAGATCCGAAATTAAATTACGATCCTAACAAAAGAAATTTCGCGTGAAACGGAATTCGTATGTAAAAGTTATACGATAAAACGTGCTTGAATTTCAAATGAAAAATAAAATAAAAGAAGAACACACATGAACCCACTTGTATGCCACGTCAACTGAGAAAGTCACGCGCCCAGGCAACTACACTCTCCCCTACGAACGCAGGCATCAGACCATCGAACCCAAAACAACTCGTTGACCGAAGGTTTGACCACGATTTTAGCTTGCCTCCGACCACCGTTGAACCCAGCACCACCACCATCGGCCTCATCTCGCCGAGCCGCTGCTACCCATGCAATCCGGTCGCCGGAAAATGCGTGTGTCGCCGCCTTGTTTGTAGGGTTCCAAAACCCTAA
Organism: Allium cepa; assembly: GCA_030765085.1. Lineage (NCBI taxonomy): Eukaryota > Viridiplantae > Streptophyta > Magnoliopsida > Asparagales > Amaryllidaceae > Allium > Allium cepa. The sequence goes on from CM060940.1 coordinate 185,948,433, forward strand.
TCGAATTTTATACGGCGATCTAGCCGTTGATTCGATGCAATAACCACATAGATCTAACCCCCTCAGTCCCCTCTCCAATACCCAGAAACCGTTTGACGATCAGACGAAGTTTTGTGACGACGTGATTAACGGTTGTAACTGATTTGGCTCAGATCTGGACACAGAGAAACTTGAATCAAAAAACGGACCGCAGATCTAAGTTGCGCTTGCCAAAATCTTCAACATATATTTTTTTCAGAATTTTTAGAGATCTTTGAATTTTCATTTTGCTTTTGAATTGATTGGATCTAGGGTTTGCACCCATTGAAGAAGAAGAGAAGCTTGAAGAAAATATACGCGTAGATAAAAATGAAATTAGGCGGAGGCTAGGCCTGAATAGCTGGTTTTATATAGAGGGTTAGAGGTAGCGTAGATAGACCGTAGAATGAACGTGCGGAACAAACTATGGCCCAAAAAACCCGCTATGTCTCCAGAACGAAATTTCGTAAACCTATATATCCAAATAGGTAATTTAAAATATTCTGAACGCGATGGAAAAAATTTCACGTCCAAATTTGATCGTATGTAGAAGTTATGCTGAACACAAAATTTCCAAATTGATTTCAAATTGATTTTTAATTAAAATTGATTTCAAGGCGTTTCGCGTTCGTACGATCAAATGGAAAGTCCGATCGTTACGAAACTTAAAATCCTACAATAATTCACTAATACGGATCCGATGAAACTGGTTTCGTCGAAATCCGAGTCCGTGATAAAAGGGCTATTTTTATACTAATTAAATAAATTAATAATTGATTAATTAAATCAATTTTAAACCTTCCAATTTTCAGATTTCCAATTTTCGCCCTTTAAATTTTCTTAATTATAAATTCTAAACAAATTTAAGTGTCAATACATAGTTGTTCTATTCATAAATCTGAATGTTAATCCTTAACTTCAATATTAAATTCCAATTTCATTAAATTCTACATTATAAATTAAATTTCGATAAAACTTATTTAATTTTCTTCCTTTCTATTATTCAAATTTATTGATTTCAATTTAATGAAATTTACATTGGCTCAATCTCTATACATTAAAAATCTCCAATTTAACTTCAGATCTCAATTTAGGAAAAAATAAAAAAATTAATTCTATCTAAATTTATATCTTCATAATATCTAAATATTTAATAATTATCTTACCACCTTTAAATTAAATATTTAACTAGTAGATTTGTGTCATTTCTAACCCCTTAGATATTAAAAATAACTAAAAGCAAATTCACATATAAATTCATTGTCAATTTTTCAGTAAATAAATTTTCAAAGGTTACTGCAACTAATCCAATTAATTGCAATAAATTCTAATAAATTTGATTTTTTTGGGTTACAACTCAATAATAAATCAATTATTACTCAACTACATAGTTAACATTTCATTTATATTCCAATACATAAATATTTCCCAAATTTCATCTTTTATTTGCATAAATTACCGTATCTAAATTTTATTGGAAATTTTGTTAACTTTACACATAAATAAACTTAGAACCTCAATTAATTTATTCCATTTTGGTTTCATTCTTTATATCACATTAATTATCATATTATGAATGGAAATTTATCTAGGTTACATCTTATTTATTCATTTACCAATATTCCACACTAACTGCAATAATTTAGTGCATTAATTGAAATTGATCAAAATAAAACTTAACAAACAATTAGAATAAGTAAAAAACAATAATTATTGTCATTAAATCTATTTCATAAGTCTACACTCAATTATTACCTTAAAATAAGATCTACATTTATATTAGTTCATGTTCACACTTCCGTTACAATATATTAATAATTATTAAATCAACGTTTATTCTTAATAACAACATTATAACTACTCAACATAAAAAAACTATACTCCCGATATTTTTATTGACAAATAAGTTAGGAATCTGTAATAGTTGTTATCCTTTCTTAAATCTATTTCCAATTAACGTACTACTAAATTGCATTCTCTTATGTTCTATCCAAACATTTATTTAGATTTTATTTCCATCAATAAATAAATATTTACATCCATCTATTAACAATTAACTTCCATTATACAATTGAGATTCATTTGTTATAAATAAAATTTCCTATTTTGTTTCTGTCAGCATTAATTAAACAAACATATTTAATTAAGAGATTATAATGTTTCTCACTATTTATTTACACTCCATTAAAACCCAACAGTCGTTTCAACCCACATTTGAATTTGCATTAAATTGGTTATCTGTCAACTTCCATTTATATTACTTCCTTAACTCACATACAATTACAATTTTATTAATATATATTAATACATAGGTGATTTAAATTCCTGTTTTTAATTCCTTATTTATATTTTATTCAAGTGCAACAATTTACACTGATTCTTTATTTATACTTCACTTAAATTTCAACAATTTGGTTAAATAACCGTTTCTACAATTCATTATTAATTATTCATTTAACTCTCCTTCATTTATTCAACTTACACAAAGGTATACATCTTACACTATCTCAATCATTGGATTTTCATTTAAATTTAATAATAATTAAGATTTTTAATTACCGTTGCTATAAATTTTCATTTAGCGTTCATCTAGTATTAATTTATCTCACTTATATATATATTTCCTTTTTCCACAAAATTTAAATTTCAAAAATCCTTTTTAATTAACAATTTAATTGTCGAAATTTACGGGTCGTTACACTCTCCCCCACTCAAAACTTTTCGTCTCCGAAAAGGGAAAAGAAGAATTTCGAAATCAATATTTTAAATTTACAAAAATTAGTTAATTTAGCTAAACGTACAAATTTGTATACAGTGAAATATTTAAGTGGATTCAACCATTAATCAACCAATCAATACAATAACCATCACCCTTACAAACAACATACATACACAAGACAAAGCAACCATTTATCCAACAAACAAGAAGTTGTTCGGGTTCAAAACTTGAAATTGTATGGAATGAAAATAACTATCAAGTGCATCCTATACTCAGCAGTCTTAGATGGAACAAAGATGGATTATTTATTCATCCAACAACTTCACATTTCTTTACCCAACCAACCATAAATCGACCAATAATAATTCAAAACAACCACCAAATTAAATTATTACACATTTATTTCCTGCTTGGTTGTTTGATCTTTTTTTTTTCTATCATTTATTGAGTGATTTCTTTATTACTTACAATTTCTTTTTTTCATTTATTACAAAATTCATTATATTTGCATTCCATTTTATTTACTTAAGTTTATATCATCTATTTATAATACTTACCTTTACTTATATAGTAAAATTTCCAATTTAACTTAAGTTTATACAATTAAATTCTCATTTTATACCAACAATTTTTTTGAATACCTTTATTGCCTCAAGCTTCACTGATAAGATTTCCCCTTACATTTTCTTACTAACATTGCAACTTTTATTATAGGGTAAGTTATTTATATGTTTTAAGAGTGTAAGTGAAAATTTACACGTTTCTTCTCAATTCCTTTAATTAATTAATGGTTCATCAAATATATATTCGTTTTATAAATTACAATTTCAACTTACCTTTAATTTCATTCATTTATTAAATGTTGACGTTTCTATTATATTTAATAGCAGTAACAATTTAATTACCCACTTCCTCTTATATTAAACTAGAAGCATTTAAATCATACTTACGTTTATAACCCTACACATCAATCTTTATTTGTTAAAGAATTTTATTTTATTTACTTAAGTTTCAACTCACCTATTAATAATACTTACCTCTAATTATAGTAAGATCTTAATTTATAACTTAAGTTTATAATATTAAATTCTTATTTATAATAGCAATTCATTGAATACTTCATTATTTCCAAAATTTCTACTTGTATACTATTCTATTCCAATCTCTTATTTAACATTTCCACTTTTTATATTTGGTAAGTTATTTATGTTAAAGAAAATGCAAAAGAACCTATACAAGTTTTATCTCATCTTTCAATTAAATTTAATGTTAATCAATATTACTCTTGTCTCATATGTTAAAATTTTCAAATTTCTCTTTATAACCTTGCATTAATTCTCTTACCTAAATTAGAGGTTTCAATTCATTAATTACTTACCTTTTATTTCACTAAAATAATTTAAACCATTAATTAATGGAAATTTAAGAAGTAAATACCGGGTTAAATTTCAATAGATAAATATATCTTTATAACTTATATACCTCTAATTATAATTAAAACAATTAAATTTTTAGATAATTTCAAAATAAATTTGCAGTAGAATTTACAACAGTGGCATTTCCTCTTCGAAACTTGAAAATGAAAGTCGATGATGCAGCCGCCATCACCGAAATTATTTTCCAGCGACAGAGAGGAAAGTACAAAATTTAATTTCTCCAAAATCTTATTTAAACAATTCTTCCGAATTATACTAAATACTTATAAACCAAATCATTATATTCCATAAATCTTTTGAAAGCAGATTTTCAAAATCCCGGACTTAAGTTCTAAAATCTCCAATTTGATTTATTATAATTCCAACTTAGCTTCGATTATTATAAATATTTTTATTACCTAACACCCAACCTATAGCAACCAAATATATATATCTTCATAAAATATTTATATATATAGAAAATATAATAGGCAAAATTATTTCATTCACCTGTATTAAAAACAAATATTATGTCGGTCTGTCCTATTAAGTGTTTAGAAATCCCTATTGATGTCATAGCGTCCCATGCACCAATCAGAATCTATAAATACAAAACGGAATAGATTAACACTATATCAAAATCTTTTTATAACACTAACAAATACGCTCTCTCATATATATACTCTCAGCGACTCCCATAGGGTATTATTACCCTATTAACAAAGAGTCAAACCCCACAAAGCTAAGGTTTATCGCTAAACCAAAGCTCTGATACCAACTGTAACATCCCGCCTTTTTGCACGATTTAAACCGACACACATGTCGGTTCAAACCATACGGAAGGCGGATTGTTATGGGGTAAATAAGAAAAACAAGAAAGAAATAAAACAAAACAGAATCTCACAGCGGAAGGACGAAATATAATAATCAAATGTACAGTTTAGAAAGCTGTTTACAAAAACTTTGATTATATTTATATAATACATATCAGAGTTACACTTACCAATCAAATGTACAGTTTAGTAATAATAAAATCTTCGTCTTCTTCCTCCAGAAATAAAATCTTCAATCCTGAAACGCTCGGACTGACCCGAGCGAATTTGAAAAGACAAAAACACTCGAGTCAGAACTAAAAGATCTTATGTAAGTTAAATTAACAGAATTAAATATGAGTGCAGTAACTCAAGAGATGCTCGGGATTTACATCTTCTAAGGATCCGTTAAACTATTTACTATGTAGTATATTGCGCTATTATAATAGTGTCTATTTGTAAAATAAACTTACTTTTAAATAGCGTTAAGGGGTTACCCATATAGCCCTTAACACAGAATATATTCCCATAGTCTATACAGTACCGTAATCTCCCCCGTACTGGGCGTCGTCAGAGGGCACTCCATAGGTATGGTACAAAGCCAAAATCGTATAAGGCGCGCTAGGGTAGGTGACACGGCACAACTAGGCAATGCCAGGGTAGATATACCAATTACGCTTCCGGGCCGATGGTAACGCGTAGCCGCAGCTACCGCCCACCTCGAATAAACTCCCCCGAAATCAAAGTAAAAGTGGCCACTGAATCAATCCAAAGTCAAAGTATAATATCGAAGAGGAGTGTCCGATCAGAGGAATGACCTCATTAACCCGTCGATCGCTCCTGTTTTAGCCACCTTATGCCAACTCTCGGGAGTCGGGTCCACGTATTTACCTTACAGGAAACATCGCCACCAACCTACTTCATTCTGGAATCTCCACCGCGTATACGATTAGTAAAAGTGGTTTTCGGTATCAACAGAGAGTATGTCCATATCCGATCCCGGTCTCTTTGCCAACCCATCGTTATTATAACACCGCGGTCATTTAAAAATAGTTTATACTTTAAAACCAAAATAAAATTTTCCATTTCAAAACTATGAATACGATATCATTTTTAAAACCTAAAACAATATGATATCATTTTATCCAAATATAATTCTTTCCCAAAAATCATACTGCTTTAAAATCTATAATATCTGGAAACCAACATTTGAATTTTATTTTCAAAGCATAATATTTCGAAAATTCATAGTTTTAAAACCATAACTTCTAGAACTTGAATGGTTTGGATATTCAACGGTATATAAAATAAATGGTTTGACTTTAAGGTTACTTTTTAAAGAAAAATATTTTCCATGGCTTTACAAATATATTTCCTTATTTAAAGTCTAAACCATAATTTAAATATCACTTTCAAGTTCCAAAACCATTTCAATTTCTATATATATATATATATATATATATATATATATATATATATATATATATATCCATTTGGAGTATTAATATTTCAAAACTAAAGTTGGAATTTTATTCTTTCAACAAATCAATTGTTCTATTATTTAGTCTTGAATATTCACATAAAATCCATAAATACAACTCCAATTTCTAGAAATGTAATATTTCCTTAAATTTAATTATACTAGAATATTCATTTAAATTTATCTTGGAAAAACTCCAGTTATAAATATCATACCTTAAAATTTCCAAACTTAAACATATAATATAAATTATCAAATTCCATTTTCTAAATTTTTCCATTTTTATTTAACAGATTTATACACAGCCTAAATTCAAAAATTTTAACTTCATATGTATATATGTAGAAGAATAATATTCATAAAATATCAAAACTTAAAATTTTTATAAACTGTATCCCATCAAAACCATAGAAATCACTTTAAATTATTTTATATATATACCGCGGTGCCTGTATATAATTTTCTATCCTATGGTCAAGTGATACGGATATTTATCATTTCAATCCGCAATTAAAAAAATAAAATTTTTCGGTTGTATATCATTTCAAACCACAATCCCGAATAAAACGAAAAATGCATGATAACTTGCAGTTAAATGATATAAAATAAAACATCCATTCAACCATCATCATCCATCATCCAAATCAAAATCATCATCCAATACTAAATCAATATCAATATATATCCGAGAATATATGACCTGTAATAACTGGCAGTTATATCCAAAAATAAATTTTACACTATTAAACTAACAGTTTATATGCAAATAAATAACTATAACTGTAAATCTATATGCAGTAATAAAATTAAATGAACAGTTATATTAAATAAATGCGATTTAACAGATATGATGAATAGAACATGCCAAACAGTCATAACTAAATTTCTACTCATATCTAAAATGAATTTAACAAACATAAAAACTTTTAGAAGTTGTGAGTGGGTTAAAACACTCACCTTTTTGAATTTAAATCGAATTTAAATCCGATTTAAACCCAAAAATTCGACGGTCTCCAAATCTGTCCAAACATGCGTCATCAGATCCGAAATTAAATTACGATCCTAACAGAAGAAATTTCGCGTGAAACGGAATTCGTATGTAAAAGTTATACGATAAAACGTGCTTGAATTTCAAATGAAAAATAAAATAAAAGAAGAACACACATGAACCCACTTGTATGCCACGTCAACTGAGAAAGTCACGCGCCCAGGCAACTACACTCTCCCCTACGAACGCAGGCATCAGACCATCGAACCCAAAACAATTCGTTGACCGAAGGTTTGACCACGATTTTAGCTTGCCTCCGACCACCGTTGAACCCAGCGCCACCACCATCGGCCTCATCTCGCCGAGCCGCTCCTACCCATGCAATCCGGTCGCCGGAAAATGCGTGCTCCGCCGCCTTGTTTGTAGGGTTCCAAAACCCTAATCGAATTTTATACGGAGATCTAGCCGTTGATTCGATGCAATAACCACATAGATCTAACCCCCTCAGTCCCCTCTCCAATACCCAGAAACCGTTTGACGATCAGACGAAGTTTTGTGACGACGTGATTAACGGTTGTAACTGATTTGGCTCAGATCTGGACACAGAGAAACTTGAATCAAAAAACGGACCGCAGATCTAAGTTGCGCTTGCCAAAATCTTCAACATATATTTTTTTCAGAATTTTTAGAGATCTTTGAATTTTCATTTTGCTTTTGAATTGATTGGATCTAGGGTTTGCACCCATTGAAGAAGAAGAGAAGCTTGAACAAAATATACGCGCAGATAAAAATGAAATTAGGCGGAGGCTAGGCCTGAATAGCTGGTTTTATATAGAGGGTTAGAGGTAGCGTAGATAGACCGTAGAATGAACGTGCGGAACAAACTATGGCCCAAAAAACCCGCTATGTCTCCGGAACGAAATTTCGTAAACCTATATATCCAAATAGGTAATTTAAAATATTCTGAACGCGATGGAAAAAATTTCACGTCCAAATTTGGTCGTATGTAGAAGTTATGCTGAACACAAAATTTCCAAATTGATTTCAAATTGATTTTTAATTAAAATTGATTTCAAGGCGTTTCGCGTTCGTACGATCAAACGGAAAGTCCGATCGTTACGAAACTTAAAATCCTACAATAATTCACTAATACGGATCCGATGAAACTGGTTTCGTCGAAATCTGAGTCCGTGATAAAAGGGTTATTTTTATACTAATTAAATAAATTAATAATTGATTAATTAAATCAATTTTAAACCTTCCAATTTTCAGATTTCCAATTTTCTCCCTTTAAATTTTCTTAATTATAAATTCTAAACAAATTTAAGTGTCAATACATAGTTGTTCTATTCAAAAATCTGAATGTTAATCCTTAACTTCAATATTAAATTCCAATTTCATTAAATTCAACATTATAAATTAAATTTTGATAAAACTTATTTAATTCTCTTCCTTTCTATTATTCAAATTTATTGATTTCAATTTAATGAAATTTACATTGGCTCAATCTCTATACATTAAAAATCTCCAATTTAACTTCAGATCTAAATTTACGAAAAAATAAAAAAATTAATTCTATCTAAATTTATATCTTCATAATATCTAAATATTTAATAATTATCTTACCACCTTTAAATTAAATATTTAACTAGTAGATTTGTGTCATTTCTAACCCCTTAGATATAACTAAAAGCAAATTCACATATAAATTCATTGTCAATTTTTCAGTAAATAAATTTTCAAAGGTTACTGCAATTAATCCAATTAATTGCAATAAATTCTAATAAATTTGATTTTTTTGGGTTACAACTCAATAATAAATCAATTATTAGTCAACTACATAGTTAACATTTCATTTATATTCCAATACATAAATATTTCCCAAATTTCATCTTTTATTTGCATAAATTACCGTATCTAAATTTTATTGGAAATTTTGTTAACTTTACACATAAATAAACTTAGAACCTCAATTAATTTATTCCATTTTGGTTTCATTCTTTATATCACATTAATTATCATATTATGAATGGAAATTTATCTAGGTTACGTCTTATTTATTCACTTACCAATATTCCACACTAAATGCAATAATTTAGTGCATTAATTGAAATTGATCAAAATAAAACTTAACAAACAATTAGAATAAGTAACAAACAATAATTATTGTCATTAAATCTATTTCATAAGTCTACACTCAATTATTACCTTAAAATAAGATCTACATTTATATTAGTTCATGTTCACACTTCCGTTACTATATATTAATAATTATTAAATCAACGTTTATTCTTAATAACAACATTATAACTACTCAACATAAAAAAACTTTACTCCCAATATTTTTATTGACAAATAAGTTAGGAATCTGTAATAGTTGTTATCCTTTCTTAAATCTATTTCCAATTAACGTACTACCAAATTGCATTCTCTTATGTTCTATCCAAACATTTATTTAGATTTTATTTCCATCAATAAATAAATATTTACATCCATCTATTAACAATTCACTTCCATTATACAATTGAGATTCATTTGTTATAAATAAAATTTCCTATTTTGTTTCTGTCAGCATTAATTAAACAAACATATTTAATTAGGAGATTATTATGTTTCTCACTATTTATTTACACTCCATTAAAACCCAACAGTCGTTTCAACCCGCATTTGAATTTGCATTAAATTGGTTATCTGTCAACTGCCATTTATATTACTTCCTTAACTCACATACAGTTACAATTTTATTAATATATATTAATACATAGGTGATTTAAATTCCTGTTTTTAATTCCTTATTTATATTTTATTCAAGTGCAACAATTTACACTGATTCTTTATTTATACTTCACTTAAATTTCAACAATTTGGTTAAATAACCGTTTCTACAATTCATTATTAATTATTCATTTAACTCTCCTTCATTTATTCAACTTACACAAAGGTATACATCTTACACTATCTCATTCATTGGATTTTCATTTAAATTTAATAATAATTAAGATTTTTAATTATCGTTGCTATAAATTTTCATTTAGCGTTCATCTAGTATTAATTTATCTCATTTATATATATATTTCCTTTTTCCACAAAATTTAAATTTCAAAAATCCTTTTTAATTAATAATTTAATTGTCGAAATTTACGGGTCGTTACATTTTCTTCATACAAATGATAATGAGGAGTTTTGAGGATTGTTTGTGCGTGAGTTATCAAAAGAAATACACGGCTAAAGATGGAAGAAAAAAGAAACATTTGAGGCGGAGTAAATGATAGGAAACAAAAAGACATAAGCTAAGGAGAAATAAACTTGCATATATTTTATTCTTAAATGCAAATGAATATGAGAAGTGGGAAATAAATCTTTGTACGTGAATTGATAAAGTTTCTCACGGCTAATAGATGGAGTGGTTTGGAAGGCAGCAAAGAAGTAAATGCTACGAAACGGAATAGGCATAAGTTAAGGGGAATGGAACGTATATATTTATTCTTAATTGCAAATGAAAATGAGGAGTTTGAAATGAGAAATAAATCTTCTTGTACGTGATTTGTGGAATGATTTCTCATGGCTAGGAAAAAAATATACACGGCTATGGTAGGTAATTAAATAGATAGGTAAGTAAAAAGGCAAGAAATAAAGAAAATGCAACGCGTGTTCCCTTGATTTTCTCCAACCATTTATAAAAGGATATAAACAAATAAAAATCCAATAAATGGTCAAAGCACAAACCAAAATAAAATAACATAATGAAAAAAAATAAAGAAATGAACATAGAAAAAATAGAAAATAAAATTATAGAAAATTATTGTGTGTAAAACACTATAATTTATCCAGTTTAAAAGGTATAAGTTTTAAATTCCCAATAAATCCTATTTGATTTCTCAATCTTGTTATTGAATCATTTATTAACTTATCCTCTTGTGGGTAATATTAACATTTGTTTATGTACTAATACATTAATAATTTCTCAATTCATCCAAATTTAAATTAACATAGTATTTAATTTCATTTACCTATAATATATCCATTTATTACGGATTGAATTCCAATTAATTTATTTTTAATAACTGCCTTTTTTAATTCTACTCTTTTTATTAAATCTATTATCACTCTATAAACCTAGTTATTATTTGTTTATCTTTCATTACATAAATATATATTCAAATTTTCATCTTTCTTTTATAGTAACTTTTATTTTCCATTATATTGAATTTGCCAAATATATACATTTAATATAATTAAAATATCAATCAATTTATTCACTTAGTTTCATTCCTTTATTTCATCTTATGAATAAAATATACATTTCCATTTATGTCATTACATTCTCACTTTATAGTTACAGTTCTGTCTCACATTAATGAACATTTACCTACATCTAAATGTAATTGATTTTCTACTCTGAATTTAGCAGCCTAAATAAAAAGGTGACTTGCATAAATATTATCACTAACTTTATATTACACTCAAGTTTATTATTTCCACTAATTATCAGAATTGCTTATATAATATTGAATTCATTCAATTACCATACATTTATTTACTTATATTCAATTTTATACCCAAATGTAACAGTTACAACTACATTAATAGACCAATTAAATAGTAACTTACAACCATTACTATAACTTTTAATTTACATTTAATTTTTAACACTCACTTCATTATAAATTATAAATTTTTTTCCTCTTTTTTTCTAAATTTAATTACAAAATCTTATTAAATTAACCAGTTTAATTATCGAAATTTAAGGATCGTTACACTCTCCCCCACTCAAAACATTTCGTTCCCCGAAAAGGAAAAAGAAGTGCAAAGAAAGAATTCAGTAAACAATACATCTTATTAAAAAAAAATACTAACTTTATATATAAATAAATTTACAAAATTAATTAATTTGAATAAAATATACCAATTTATTTAAAAAATTCCTTTAACACCATATTATATTGTATGTTATTCAATTAACCTTTTGTTCTATTTACCTTAATTAATCCTTTTTATAACTAAAATTTAAATGTATAACATTTATTATAAACACTCAAATTTTATTTATAAAATCCCTTTATATTGTATATTATCCAATTACATTGTCAACTTCTAATAATTAAGGTAAGTTATATTCGAATGCAATAAAATATTATACAAATAAAATTTTCTTAATTCAACTATCTAAGATTAAATATGTATTCAAAATATTGATTTCATTTTATAATTGAAATCATCCTTAAAGATAGAATTTTAGAATTAATTTCCGATTAACTTCAAACTAGTTTAGAGATAAATAATTATACATACAATATATATCAAATCAAATTTAAATCATATACAACACATATATTATAAATCAAGTCATATCTTAGAAATCCAACTTAATTCAATTCTCCAAAGCAAGATTGTAGCAGAACTACTGAATGGTCTCTTCACTTCAAAACTAATAAATGAATGTCGATGATGCTGCGCTCATCACCAAAATTATTTTCCAGCGACAAAGAAAATAGCACTGGTTTACCAATAAAACTTTCTTTGAAACAATTTTTTTTTTACTTGAAATACTTTAAATAATACGCCCTTTAAGACTTTAAACACAAAATTTGAAACCATCGAAAATTAAATTCTTAGTTTCTTGTTTTAAACTCATTTAAATTTATAAACTAATTTATAGCCATATTTTATAGTTTAATTATTTATATGTGAAACAAAAGATAATGGTTGCAAGCTATATACAAAGTCAAATATTATTTCTCAACGCCCAATTCAATTTACTTTCAAAATTCAGAAAATTATACTTATTTATAATATAATTATACAAAATTTATTTCATTTACTAAATTTGGAAACTATATTGTGTCAATTTGCTCTGTTCAAGTGTTTTGGAGATCCTATCGATATCGTTGATCAGACGAATCGAATAAAAACCCTAATCAACATCGACAACTCAAACAACATAATATATAAAACATTTCGAATATAGATTTACAAATACACTATACAGGAATAGGTTTTCAAAGCAAGGATGGAGATTCAAAACTGATTATCTCAAATCAAAGAAAATTTTGATTTGAGGATAAGTTGGAACAAAAGATAAGATGATTAACTAATCGAATAAATTAATGGATAAGCTTATATAAATCGCGGGCAACCTTAACCAGGTCAACCGTGACTTCAAGAATTTGATCGATGTGGAATTCTAAGGCAAACCTACATTCGATCTCAAGAGATAGAATTCGAGACAACAAGAGATACTAGCATCTAACCGAGGATATATAGATATCTCCGGTGAATCAATGTCAATTGTAAAGGAGTTTCACCCCTTTACAAGTCATTCGGTGGAGCTACGGAATGCTCTAGAATTCAGAAGAATACGAATAGTGAAGGAAAGGAATGGATTTCAGAACTGAGGGAACGTTCCAAAATTCAAAGGAATCGAGTCAAAAAGGAAGAGATTCACACACGAATGAAGGTGATTCTGTAAATAAATTTACCATATATGCTAAGTTTGCCTAGAGCCAAAGCTCTGATATCAACTGTAACGGATCATCTGTCAGTGGGTTAACGCCCACCGTAGCATACATTGGTACTTGTGTTCTGCCTTTACGGCCAGCCTCTCGACTGCACCAACCCTCGCACGGACATGTAGGAGTAAGAGTCAACCGTTCTCTACCAAACCAGGATGCGAGTAACCCCAATAATGGTGCACCCTCCAAATGCATAGGCAGACACACATTTCCAACTTGAATTGCTCAAAATACCGAATAGTAAAAATAAATTTGGCAAAGGTCAGAATATGCAGTAAATAAATCACAGATCACAGACACAGAGTAATATAAAATACAGTGGAAGCAAAGGAATAGTAGTAGGTCATGAAGCTACTATATAAATATACATCAGAGATAAACAAGATACAACAGAAGTAACAATATGATAATCAAGCATAAAGGCTGAATACATCCCTGGAATCAACTGAATAACTGAAATGAATAGATAGCTGGATCTTTAAGCAAAGCTACAACTCCGAAGGTGAGTCTCAAATGGTGTATCACTCAGTCTGACCCGAGCGTAAAGCAAAACACACAAAACACTTGAGTCAGGACATACATACTTATACAATGTGAACCAATTCAACTGATTTGTAATATAAGGTACAAATAACTTAAAGGATGCTTGGGACCGCCCATCCTCTAAGGATCCATTAAACTATTTACTATGTAGTAATATTTTACTATTATAATAATGTCTATAGTAAAATAAACTTACTTTTAAATAGAGTTAAGGCTTTACATTTTCCACCTTAACACGTAATAGTCCCAGTAGTCCATTCAGCATCAGCGCATCTCCAGATCGGGAGACTACACTAAATAGCCCACGGGCTACGGGAGAAATCCAAACTCGTACAAGGCGATAGGGTAGGTGATACGGCACAACTAGGCAATGTCAGGGTAGATATACCAATTACGCTTCCGGACCAGTGGTAACACGTAACAGCTACTATCGCCCACCTCAAGCCATACCCTCAAAATCAAAAGGGCCCCAATCAATCACAAAGTAATGGAATGGTATGGAAGGAGTGTGTCCGATAAGAGGAGCTAGCTTCCTTATTAGCCCGACAATTGCTCCTTTTTAGCTACCGTAAGCCAAAGCACGTGAGTCGGGTCCACGTATATACCTCAAAAGAACGCCGCCGCCATCCTACTTCATTCTGTAATCTCCACCGCGTACACGGTTGTTAAACTGGTTTTCGGTGTTGGCATAGAGTATGACAACTTTCGATCCCGATCTCTTTAACAACCAAACATTATTATTACCCATGGATATTTATGTAAAATCATTTCTATTCCAAAACCATTTAAAGTCACATACTATTACTTTCCAAAATAATATCCATTTTCAAAATTGGTAACATTTCCAAATCCATATACTTTCCAAAATAATATCCATTTTCTTTCCAAAATAATATCCATTCCAAAAATGGTAATAATATATCATTTAAATTCCAAACCAAATCAATATATCCTTTAAGTAAAACCCAAATATCCACATCGCTGAATATTTCCTTCCATTTATTAACTTGAAATATCATCTTAACACAAACCACTTTATAAAGTCGTATTCTTAAATCTTCAATTTCAATAGGTTTCAAATTTATATGTTTAAAGACAATTATAAATTAAATACAACTTGAAATAATTTCATTTCCAAAACCATAGTGCTTCCAAAGTTATAACAACTACAACCAAAATACTTTGGAATCATAATACTTTGAAATCATAACAATTTAGAAATGTTATCATTTGGAAATCATACTACTTAAAATCACAACACTTTGGAAATGTTATTCTTTTGAAAATCATAATATTTAGAAAAATCCTAAGATTTAAAATGACCTTCATTTAAACCATTTAAATTCAATGTCAAATAATATTCCTTTTAATATTGTAACATTTCTAAGTTTATGCGTTCAATTATAAACTTTCCAAAGACATTGTATATTTCATCCACATTAAAATTTCAATTTTTAGCCATTTTTACTTATAAAATCATATTTCACGCTTTAGAAAATATTCATTAGATATCATTTAACTTATGATGTAATAAAATAATATCTTATCAATAAATATCCAAATTTAACTAAAACTGATTTATGAGTCAAAATTACCCTATTTTACTTAGCTTTTATTTTTAACAAATAACTTTACACTTTAGTTCAAAATAACACTCCTATAAATAAATTATTTCTATTACTGAATTTACTTAACTTTCATTTGAAAATTAAATTTTCACTTATCAAATTAAGTCATCTTTAAGTTACATTTTTTCATTTAAATCATAATCATCTAAATTTTTTAAAATGCATAACCATAAATAAATATTTCATCATAGTTAATATAACAATCCAATTCTCTTTATAAATCTGTTCATTTAGCTATCAATTAACTATGATTTCAAGTCAATTAAATTTTATTATAAAAGGCCTAATTAAAACTATATTTCATTTTATCAGTTCAAAATACAGTATTTATTACTCAAAACATGCCCATCTCATAAAGTAAAATTCATAACAATTACGGGGTTAGAATTAAAACTTCCATATTAAGTCAAATTCAATTACTAAGTTATTTATCATCAATAAAGATCTTTAATTCAACTTAAAATCGATTATTAACTTATAAAAATTCAACTTATAGAAAAACTAATATACCTTTATAATTAAAGCATTAAATCAACGTTTAAGTTGAAATTTCATATAATTATAAGACTCAAAATACTTAATAATCTTTTAGGAAAATATTATTTAAAAATACTTAATAAATGTTTAGGGAAAATATTATTTAGAAATATAACCATGGGCCTGTATAATATTTTCTAACATAGGTCAAATGATACAGATATGTATCATTTCAATCCGTAAGTTAAAAAGAAAAGTCCGCGTTCTAGCATTTCAAACCCACAATCCCGAGTAAAATAAATACAATAAAAATCACTTGAGCCTATCATTTCAACCCATAATGATTTTTCCTTATTCCAAAGTCCGTTAGGGTATGTATCATTTCAATCCTTAGTGATAGGGAACTTGTAGTGTGATAAATAGGAATAAAATAACAGTATAGAATAAAATATCATAACAGATGATGTAATAGATATATAAACAGCATTAACATCATATAAATATATATCACATGCATATATGAACATAACATATCACTTTTACATATTCACTTGTCATCATTTCACATTTATAAAAGTACGTATGTCTAGAGTGAATAACTCACCTTTTAAAAGCTAGAATTGAATTTCAAACCCAAATCTAAACTCCGCAATGCACGAAAAGGCACGACAAAGTATGACTATATTCTTTTAAGTGGATGAAGAGTCGGATCCAAATTTTGTATACAAACAATTGCACAAACATTAGTGTATAATTCAACATACAAGATTATGAATCAAACAATAAACAATATAAATCAAAGGGACATAACCTTTTGATAAAACAAAGCAAGATGCAAACTTGAGTGAAAAGAGAGCCCGAAATCCACATCTTGTACATAAAAAAATAAAGCAAACAAATATCACAAACATAAGAACAAGATTCAATACAAAGAATATAGATTACAACAATGAAAAGATAGGACATAAAATGACATAACCTTGATAAATCAAAGCAAGGTGATCAATACATGGCATGGCTTGTCAAAATTTTGGTGATGGTTGATGGAGGTGGTCATGGTGGTGGTTAGAGGCATGAGGCCAAGCCTAGCTTTGAAGAAAAACAAAGAAAGAGGAAAAGAAAAGAGAAAAGAAATGAAAAAAGAAGAGAAGCCAAGACTTTAGAGCTTGAACATATATTTTCTTCACGCAAATGATAATGAGGAGTTTTGAGAATTGTTAGTGCTTGAGTTATCAAAAGAAATACACGACTAAAGATGGAAGAAAAAAAGAAATAGTTAAGGAGGAGTAAATGATAGGAAACAAAAAGGCGTACGCTAAGGAGAAATAAACTTGCATATATTTTATTCTTAAATGCAAATGAATATGAGAAGTGGGAAATAAATCTCTGTACGTGAATTGATAAAGTTTCTAACGCATATATTTATTTTTAATTGCAAATGAAAATGAGGTGTAACGATCCAGAGTTTTAATTTAAATTAAATTGATGGTGTAAATAAATTTTGGAATAAAATTGTAAATTAATTTGGATTTTTCAAATTAAATAGGAATTTTTGGTTTATTTGAGTATTTATTTTAAAATTTAATTGAGATTTTGAATTTCTATATTTAAAATCTTATAGATAAAAAGTAACATCCCAAAATTTCAATTTAAATAAATAATATGTTTTAACTTTTGGAATTTGATTTGGGAATAAATTAAGAAAAATCTAAAACAAATGAAAATAAGTGATAATATTATATGAAATAAATTCCAATTTTATTTTGAGATTAAAATATTGAAATAATAAATATTGTAAAAGGTCATATAGATTTAAAGTCTTATATATATGTGTATATTACAAATATGAGTAAATTGAATGCATATGTAAAATTAATTTAAATTTGTTCAAAATAAAGTGTGAATGTACAAATGGAAATGAAAGTTTATATTTCAAGTTTGAAATGGAAAATTGAATTTTAAATTTTAAATAAATGTTTTAAAAATTTGTAGCATTTAAAATGATTAAAGATGTAACATATGTAATGTAGATATTGGTTAGAAACAATTCTTTTAACATTATATATATATACACATACAAATGTAAACAAACATAAAGGAGATAGAGTAGAGAAGTGAACCTTGCATTGGAATTTCACAATCATGATAATTTTTACACATGGCATTCACCATATCTAATAAAATAAAATAATGAGATTTAAAATTACAAAGAAACTTTTGAGTTTCCCATATGCCCTTATTTAACATCTCAGAAAAAATCTTAAGCAACAGTAAACAACAGATTTGAGAATCTCAAATCTCAACATTCAAGAAATCAAAATATACAAAACCAGGAAATAAAAGTGAAGTGCAAACAAGAATCAAAAAAATCAAAGCTACAACCTGAAGCAATATCTCAAACAACAGGATATAAATCAAATCTGAAAGTAAAGATTTCAACAGCAAAGAAAAGTTCAATTCATCAATATTAACCAAATCTGAAAGTGTACAAGTTCAAAACTTCAACAAGTTTCAGATGTCAAAAGCTTTTACGTGGGATAGCTTCAGTTTGTTAAGTGCAGTTGGTTTCTGAAATACATTAAGGCAAGTCACTTCCTTTTTAAGAATTGAATTTTGAGTTGTGAATCAATAATAAAAATAAAGATTTAAACAATCTTATCCATCAGTTACAGAAAGAAATTCAAGGAAAATGTAGATCTAGAGTCTACAGCCTGGGAAGAATAAATCCAATTGAAGCTTTAAACAAATTTAAAACTGTAAGTAGAATTGATTCTTTTGTTTGTTATTGATAAGGTAAACAAGTGAATACAACAGGAAATTGAGCAAACTTTTGTATTTACAAATTTTTGCAGAACTAACCATCAAAAGGAAATTAAAGAAAATAATATTCAGGCTTGATTCCCCTTTGTTTCTTCTCTGTTGCAAAACTTCCAGGTGAGCAAATCTACCAAAATCTATGCTATATGCAATGAATGTTGTTCTGTTGTTAAAAAGCCTGCTTGCCTGTGTGTATGTGAATATATATATACTATGATGGATGCATGCTTGTGTATGTGTATATGTATACTCACCTCTTTATGGTATACAGTTTAAGTAAAAAAATAATCATATAAACTGTGAGCAAACTTGAATTTTTTTTTTCCCCATGAATCTGATGTCTATGGATCTGTGAACTGCCTTGTTGTGCTTGCTTGTTGATATTGGTAAATGCTTGCATGTCTCAGTAATCTTTGACTGTATGTATACCTACATATCTTGCCACCATTCTAACCACAGACTCAAGAAAGTTCAAAAAATCAAATCCTTTCCTTAACTTTTAAATCAGTAAGTAAAACAAGTTTTTCATCTGTTTTAAGAAAATCTTGTCGCATGCATAAATTTTGGAACAAAGTATGATTTAGATTAGGGTGTGTATGTTGATTGTTATGTATATGTATGTGTGGTAATATCAGTCTACATGCCTGGAAACAGGCAAAATCATGTTTATGTTCAAACATAACAGCCTGTACAAAAAGCCTAAATCTAATCTCCTAATCCCCTTTGGGCTTGGTTGTTGAATAAAAAAAAATGTTTGTATGAGGGTAACCATTATTTATAAAAGTATAAATTAGTGGGATTAACAGTGGATTGCTAGAAACTGAGACTTGCAGTTGAATATGAATGTCTCTGTTTACATAACAGGTTTGAGAAACCTGTTCAAAAAAATTCATACCACTCAGAAGAATCAATATCAGGTTTTGATTTTTAAAGGAAACTAGTTTGTACTTGCCAAATTCAAATTTTAAAAATAATTTCAAGGTTTTTATTTAAATAAATATTCAAAGAAAAGTGGATGCACAGGGGTGTGTGTACATGGTAGTGTTCTGTTTGGGTTGCAGGGTTATTAGCTCGTGATTGTCTCGGGTATATTGAGAATTGACTCGAAGCTGGGAAGCATGGGACTCGAAGTATATAACAGGGTAGCTCGGGTTTGGGTAATGTTTCAGGATTTAGTATTTAGACAGTAACTTGTTTTCCAGGTTTCTAAAATTTGAAATGAAAGTAAATTGCAGACAAAAAATTTGAAAACTAAAGTTGAATTGAATTTAAGTATAAATTCAATTAATTAAACTTTGGGTTTTTGAAATAATTTAAATTTTGAAAGTTTTAATTGGTTTTAAGCAAAACCAAAAAACCTGTTTTCCCAGGTTTATAAATTTGAAAGAAAGGTAATTGCAAAACAAAAATATGAAATGAGTCTTGAACCTGAAATGGGATTTGAATTTCAATAAGTTTAAATTTTAGACCTTTGAAATAAATTTTGAAATGCTTTCAAAACTCAAGTTTGAGTTTAAAAGTTTTAAAATATTTAACAGTAAGATTTCTAAAATTTAAACAGAGATAATATGATTTGTAAATGATTAAAGTTTTAAACAAAAGTCAAATAAGTATATATATAAAACTAGACTTGTTTCAAAATTATGTTTAACAAGTTTTATATATAATAAATATGAAAGTTTTAAAACAAAATAAGTGGATTTGAAATGAAGTTTATATTAAACTTTATTAAATAAATTTGGAAAGGTTTTAAAGAATTTAAAAGTTCAATTAAAAATATGTTTAAATTTAATTGATTTCTAAATATTATATTTTATTTAAATAAAGTTTAATGACTTAGAATTTGATAATCAATTGTAATAAAGATTATCTTTAGTTATTTTGAATTTGATTTAATTAAAGATAATTAAATTTGTAAAGATAATTGAGATAATTAAATCATTTTTAATTATCAAGTTTTATTTGTTCATAAATGATTTAATTAAGATAGTGGTTTTCTTAATTAAGAATCTTTTAATATAATAAGTTAAGAATCATTTAATTAATTTTAAATGATTAAGTTAATTAGTTAATTAAGTAATTAAATTATGATTAATTAAGTTAATCACTTTGGATTAATCTAATATAATACTTAGGGAAGTTATTAAGTGACTAATTACTAAAGGTAATTAAGTAAAAGATAAATACTTTATTAAAAGTAATTAAGTAATGTGATTAAGAGTTAATCATTTGAGTTATTAATTGAAGAATTAATTAATAATTAGTTAAAGGTTTAAATTATTTGATTAATGATTAATGAATAAAATAGTTAAGAATAATTAATTAAGTGATTAATTACATGTTAAAGTAATTAAGTATGGATAATTTATGATTAAAGATTTATTAATCAAATGTTTGAAGGTTAATTAATTTAAAGAAAAATTAATTAATTAATTAATGAAGGTGATTAAGACTTAATCAATTATTAATCATTGATTAAAGATTTCTAATGAAAGTAATTATGTGGTGGATAAATTTAAAACCACACAAATTTATTCATCTTAACTTAAGATGTTTGATTATTATGGAATGCTTTGTGATGGATTGATATATTTGGTTGTGATGTGATGTTATGTGATGCTTTGTGCTGAGCTGCTATATTTGTGATGATTATACTGTCGTATGAATATGAAAACCCCTTGACCCATAAAAACGACATTTGAATTTCGATGCGACAGGGAGTCGGATTCCAGTTGGTTATCCGAAACCCACATCGAATTGTAATGATTGAATCTGTGCTGATTGATGATGTGACACTCTTATTGTGTAAAACCCCTGGACCACACTTATACACACACAAATATGGATTGCACGTGGAAATGAATTAAGTCACAGATTTTGAGATTGTTTTAAAATTGAATTTTTAAATCCAAAATAGTTTTTGTTTAAACCAGAATTGAAGCTTTTGAAAATGGTTATTTTTAAATAACTTGATTGAGTTTTGAAATTTAAATAATTGGATTTAAATTTGAATTCAATATTTGAAATTGAATTCTATGACTTGGAAACTAAGGTTTAAAAAGTTATTCAACTTACAAATGGGTTATATGGTTTTAAACCATTTTTCAAGGTGATGTTTTGAAATTTAAATTCAACTCAAGATTTCAACTTATATAAATTAGATTTGCTTTCTCATAAGAAATGGACTTTCAAGTTGTGTTAAAAGGATTTTCAAGTCTAAAAGGAAAATTGTTTTCCAAGTTTTAGATAAATCCTTGGAAATGTGTTTTGAAAGCTATAAATCTTTAATTTAAAGATTTAATTGGGTTAATCCAATTGAAATGGGAATTGTTTTGAAATCCATGAGTAGATCTTTGTGAAACCGGGTGAAACTTTGTGAAATAAATCTTTTTGTTTAAAGATTTAAATATGGTAATTTGTTTAACCATTTGAAAGAAAAGTTTTGGATGTTATAAGTTGTGACTTAGCTAAAATCCCATATCCATATGTTTTAAAATATGGCGCTTACTATTCGGATTAGCCGGGAGAGGACCTTGTGTCATATAACCCATTCCGAATAGTGATACGACGTTATGGATAGCATTTGAAGACCGGTGTTGAAGATCGGGTGTCTTCGAGAACGTTAGGATAACCTATCGATTGTCTCTGCACCGAGTAGCTACGGTATAGAGATTCCCTTAGTGATGGGAAGTCCGATCGGGATTGTGGATACCCGGATTTGCAAGGGCTTCTTCGGAAGTGCCTTCGGTTCTGTTCGAACCCGGAACAGACTTGTATGGTTGTATGTCCGACATTACACTTTGAGATGTTAACTGATCTCTATCAAATACATTTCTGCTTGGTGGCGGAGAATTTATTCTCTTAGCTTAACACCCTTCTCTGAGACGTACGAGCTCAGAGGTTATGTAGTTGATATTTATCAGTGATATATTCCCAATTTGGTAATGTGGCATGCTGAGTGCTGCTGTGTGATGATCATTGGTTGATCATTTGTGATATGATCATTTGTTTGATCATTTATCTTTGTGATCATTGCTTTGGTCATCTGTTGACCCAAAGCATGGCTTTGTTGCATAAAGCGTAGCTTTGTGGACGAGACTGCAT
The DNA here is from genome assembly GCA_030765085.1 of Allium cepa. NCBI lineage: Eukaryota > Viridiplantae > Streptophyta > Magnoliopsida > Asparagales > Amaryllidaceae > Allium > Allium cepa. The sequence goes on from CM060940.1 coordinate 185,971,946, forward strand.
CAGGACCTCACTCCCCGGAAATGGTCAAAACAGGAAAGATGCGGCAAGGTTATGAGGGTCGCTCCCTTTAGGGTGTGTCATTCCCTTCTGGTAAAGGGTGGTATCATGGTATGGAGCCCAGATACTTACTCATGTGGATACTGCAGATCTATTACTTTGTGATACTTTGTGGTTGTTGTTGCGAGCGCTCGGATAAAGGTCCCAAAGGACCGGGGGATGGCACATTCGTGTAGTAGTTACCTAGTTACAGAGGTAACCGGCCTTGTGTTGGCAGAGATCTAACCGTAACGTTAGTTTCTCGGGACGTCCCACCAGAGGCGATCCCATAGACAGTAGGAAGTTCCTTAGCCTGACCATTTGTTGGAAATCCATTCATCCAATACGTGCCTTGTACGGATTTAGTTGTAGAACCTGCCATTTACTTATGGTGGTCACCACTGTTTAGATGGTAGCTATAGTAGGCATAGTTCGGAATGTCTATGCTGGCTAGGATTTATATTATATTTTCGAAATGGTTTTCCACACTTTGCACTTATAGTAATAATATCAAAGAATTTTCTCGTATCAAGCATAATTGACTATCATAAGGAGAAATCTCCTCCAATTCTGCGTTTGCATTGTGTGTGTGGCGGGATGCCTTATGGTAGTTTCATTTTCCAAAAAGCATTGCGGATTTCAAATTTAAATTCTTTTGTTGTTTAAAAGATAAAATGTTTTGTTTGCTCACACCAATCCCACGACTGACCTGGAGTTTATTGTTCCTTTCCTAAACTCTGGGTGCCCACTATTTTCCACACGGGCAGTCTAGAGTTGGGGTTTTCAGATAACCAATAGTAGGTGTAGATTTAATAGCTTTCAGCCTTAGGATTTGGCAATCGCATTTGGATCGAGTTGCTTCTCTTCATCTTGATTTGGGAGTTCGAGCTATTTCTGGATTGATGTCTTGGAGATGAAGATTACCAGTCCTGGAGTTCTTTCTTGAAGACTATATTGGAGTTTTTGTTCCGCTACTAGTGTTATCTTTTCTTTCCGCTGCTATTCTTTGTATCTCTGATGTATGTCGATATCTATTGTACCATTCTGTTGTATCATTCATGTTGTATCAGTTATTGTATCAAATGTTATATATATATATATATATCAGATGTATTATTCATTTCTTCTGCTGTGTTATACTTAATGTGTTATAAGCTCCGGCGAACCAGGTTCGACGTTTGGATCTGCGGCATTTGAATACGAGTGTCGTATTCGGTGCCGATTTTCGAAGGTCGAGTCAGGGTCGTTATAAGTGGTATCAGAGCTGATGGTTAAAACCTTAGCTCAGGAGTATAACACATTAAGTAACTCATTAGAGATAGGGTGAAGTAAACCCTAGAATGAGTATATCCCTAAGATATCTGTTCGAACGCCTCAGTAAATTCTCTTACTATCCACTGATAGTGAGTATGAGTGCGAGAAGAGGACGAGATAGGGGACAGGGGAGTACCACTACAAATGGTCAATACCCTGCAACAGTGGAAATATCTTTTCTCTATCAATTTCCTTTGATTCGTCTTTTCAATTCTTTGATTACTTCGTAGCAGCTCGAGGAGTAGCTTCGGTGTGATGATGGCCTTACGAATCGTTGTAGGAAATCCTTACTTTGTATCTTCATCGGTTTCTTATCAGCTTTTCGCTCTAAACTCTAATGAATTTGAAATTGAAAAATTAAATAAATTGGAAATTTTAAATTAAGTAAACTGGTTAACTAATATGAAGATTGAATCTATCTATCCATCTATTCTCTGGGATCCGATATATTCTACGAACGATTAGTTATCTCTTCGAACTAATCAATGCCCTCGTATATTCGTAGACCGGTGGACCTGAGTATCTTGTGTAATAATTGTATGAGTTCGTTCTCATATTATTGATATTCTGGTTTGGGTAGACCAAATGCAGAATAAATATTTCGATCTGATCTGATCAATCATTTCTTTATCTATCATCTATTCTTTGTCGTCTTCCTTGCAATTTCGAGGACGAAATTCTTTTAAGGGGGGAAATCTGTAACGATCCAGATTTTTAATTTAAATTAAATTGATGGTGTAAATAAATTTTGGAATAAAATTGTAAATTAATTTGGATTTTTCAAATTAAATAGGAATTTTTGGTTTATTTGAGTATTTATTTTAAAATTTAATTGAGATTTTGAATTTCTATATTTAAAATCTTATAGATAAAAAGTAACATCCCAAAATTTCAATTTAAATAAATAATATGTTTTAACTTTTGGAATTTGATTTGGGAATAAATTAAGAAAAATCTAAAACAAATGAAAATAAGTGATAATATTATATGAAATAAATTCCAATTTTATTTTGAGATTAAAATATTGAAATAATAAATATTGTAAAAGGTCATATAGATTTAAAGTCTTATATATATGTGTATATTACAAATATGAGTAAATTGAATGCATATGTAAAATTAATTTAAATTTGTTCAAAATAAAGTGTGAATGTACAAATGGAAATGAAAGTTTATATTTCAAGTTTGAAATGGAAAATTGAATTTAAATTTAAAATAAATGTTTTAAAAATTTGTAGCATTTAAAATGATTAAAGATGTAACATATGTAATGTAGATATTGGTTAGAAACAATTCTTTTAACATTATATATATATACACATACAAATGTAAACAAACATAAAGGAGATATAGTAGAGAAGTAAACCTTGCATTGGAATTTCACAATCATGATAATTTTTACACATGGCATTCACCATATCTAATAAAATAAAATAATGAGATTTAAAATTACAAAGAAACTTTTGAGTTTCCCATATGCCCTTATTTAACATCTCAGAAAAAATCTTAAGCAACAGTAAACAACAGATTTGAGAATCTCAAATCTCAACATTCAAGAAATCAAAATATACAAAACCAGGAAATAAAAGTGAAGTGCAAACAAGAATCAAAAAAATCAAAGCTACAACCTGAAGCAATATCTCAAACAACAGGATATAAATCAAATCTGAAAGTAAAGATTTCAACAGCAAAGAAAAGTTCAATTCATCAATATTAACCAAATCTGAAAGTGTACAAGTTCAAAACTTCAACAAGTTTCAGATGTCAAAAGCTTTTACGTGGGATAGCTTCAGTTTGTTAAGTGCAGTTGGTTTCTGAAATACATTAAGGCAAGTCACTTCCTTTTTAAGAATTGAATTTTGAGTTGTGAATCAACAATAAAAATAAAGATTTAAACAATCTTATCCATCAGTTACAGAAAGAAATTCAAGGAAAATGTAGATCTGGAGTCTGCAGCCTGGGAAGAATAAATCCAATTGAAGCTTTAAACAAATTTAAAACTGTAAGTAGAATTGATTCTTTTGTTTGTTATTGATAAGGTAAACAAGTGAATACAACAGGAAATTGAGCAAACTTTTGTATTTACAAATTTTTGCAGAACTAACCATCAAAAGGAAATTAAAGAAAATAATATTCAGGCTTGATTCCCCTTTGTTTCTTCTCTGTTGCAAAACTTCCAGGTGAGCAAATCTACCAAAATCTATGCTATATGCAATGAATGTTGTTCTGTTGTTAAAAAGCCTGCTTGCCTGTGTGTATGTGAATATATATATACTATGATGGATGCATGCTTGTGTATGTGTATATGTATACTCACCTCTTTATGGTATATAGTTTAAGTAAAAAAATAATCATATAAACTGTGAGCAAACTTGAATTTTTTTTTCCCATGAATCTGATGTCTATGGATCTGTGAACTGCCTTGTTGTGCTTGCTTGTTGATATTGGTAAATGCTTGCATGTCTCAGTAATCTTTGACTGTATGTATACCTACATATCTTGCCACCATTCTAACCACAGACTCAAGAAAGTTCAAAAAATCAAATCCTTTCCTTAACTTTTAAATCAGTAAGTAAAACAAGTTTTTCATCTGTTTTAAGAAAATCTTGTCGCATGCATAAATTTTGGAACAAAGTATGATTTAGATTAGGGTGTGTATGTTGATTGTTATGTATATGTATGTGTGGTAATATCAGTCTACATGCCTGGAAACAGGCAAAATCATGTTTATGTTCAAACATAACAGCCTGTACAAAAAGCCTAAATCTAATCTCCTAATCCCCTTTGGGCTTGGTTGTTGAATAAAAAAAAATGTTTGTATGAGGGTAACCATTATTTATAAAAGTATAAATTAGTGGGATTAACAGTGGATTGCTAGAAACTGAGACTTGCAGTTGAATATGAATGTCTCTGTTTACATAACAGGTTTGAGAAACCTGTTCAAAAAAATTCATACCACTCAGAAGAATCAATATCAGGTTTTGATTTTTAAAGGAAACTAGTTTGTACTTGCTAAATTCAAATTTTAAAAATAATTTCAAGGTTTTTATTTAAATAAATATTCAAAGAAAAGTGGATGCACAGGGGTGTGTGTACATGGTAGTGTTCTGTTTGGGTTGCAGGGTTATTAGCTCGTGATTGTCTCGGGTATATTGAGAATTGACTCGAAGCTGGGAAGCATGGGACTCGAAGTAAATAACAGGGTAGCTCGGGTTTGGGTAATGTTTCAGGATTTAGTATTTAGACAGTAACTTGTTTTCCAGGTTTCTAAAATTTGAAATGAAAGTAAATTGCAGACAAAAAATTTGAAAACTAAAGTTGAATATGAATTTAAGTATAAATTCAATTAATTAAACTTTGGGTTTTTGAAATAATTTAAATTTTGAAAGTTTTAATTGGTTTTAAGCAAAACCAGAAAACCTGTTTTCCCAGGTTTATAAATTTGAAAGAAAGGTAATTGCAAAACAAAAATATGAAATGAGTCTTGAACCTGAAATGGGATTTGAATTTCAATAAGTTTAAATTTTAGACCTTTGAAATAAATTTTGAAATGCTTTCAAAACTCAAGTTTGAGTTTAAAAGTTTTAAAATATTTAACAGTAAGGTTTCTAAAATTTAAACAGAGATAATATGATTTGTAAATGATTAAAGTTTTAAACAAAAGTCAAATAAGTATATATATAAAACTAGACTTGTTTCAAAATTATGTTTAACAAGTTTTATATATAATAAATATGAAAGTTTTAAAATAAAATAAGTGGATTTGAAATGAAGTTTATATTAAACTTTATTAAATAAATTTGGAAAGGTTTTAAAGAATTTAAAAGTTCAATTAAAAATATGTTTAAATTTAATTGATTTCTAAATATTATATTTTATTTAAATAAAGTTTAATGATTTAGAATTTGATAATCAATTGTAATAAAGATTATCTTTAGTTATTTTGAATTTGATTTAATTAAAGATAATTAAATTTGTAAAGATAATTGAGATAATTAAATCATTTTTAATTATCAAGTTTTATTTGTTCATAAATGATTTAATTAAGATAGTGGTTTTCTTAATTAAGAATCTTTTAATACAATAAGTTAAGAATCATTTAATTAATTTTAAATGATTAAGTTAATTAGTTAATTAAGTAATTAAATTATGATTAATTAAGTTAATCACTTTGGATTAATCTAATATAATACTTAGGGAAGTAATTAAGTGACTAATTACTAAAGGTAATTAAGTAAAAGATAAATACTTTATTAAAAGTAATTAAGTAATGTGATTAAGAGTTAATCATTTGAGTTATTAATTGAAGAATTAATTAATAATTAGTTAAAGGTTTAAATTATTTGATTAATGATTAATGAATAAAATAGTTAAGAATAATTAATTAAGTGATTAATTACATGTTAAAGTAATTAAGTATGGATAATTTATGATTAAAGATTTATTAATCAAATGTTTGAAGGTTAATTAATTTAAAGAAAAATTAATTAATTAATTAATGAAGGTGATTAAGACTTAATCAATTATTAATCATTGATTAAAGATTTCTAATGAAAGTAATTATGTGGTGGATAAATTTAAAACCACACAAATTTATTCATCTTAACTTAAGATGTTTGATTATTATGGAATGCTTTGTGATGGATTGATATATTTGGTATGTGATGTGATGTTATGTGATGCTTTGTGCTGAGCTGCTATATTTGTGATGATTATACTGTCGTATGAATATGAAAACCCCTTGACCCATAAAAACGACATTTGAATTTCGATGCGACAGGGAGTCGGATTCCAGTTGGTTATCCGAAACCCACATCGAATTGTAATGATTGAATCTGTGCTGATTGATGATGTGACACTCTTATTGTGTAAAACCCCTGGACCACACTTATACACACACAAATATGGATTGCACGTGGAAATGAATTAAGTCACAGATTTTGAGATTGTTTTAAAATTGAATTTTTAAATCCAAAATAGTTTTTGTTTAAACCAGAATTGAAGCTTTTGAAAATGGTTATTTTTAAATAACTTGATTGAGTTTTGAAATTTAAATAATTGGATTTAAATTTGAATTCAATATTTGAAATTGAATTCTATGACTTGGAAACTAAGGTTTAAAAAGTTATTCAACTTACAAATGGGTTATATGGTTTTAAACCATTTTTCAAGGTGATGTTTTGAAATTTAAATTCAACTCAAGATTTCAACTTATATAAATTAGATTTGCTTTCTCATAAGAAATGGACTTTCAAGTTGTGTTAAAAGGATTTTCAAGTCTAAAAGGAAAATTGTTTTCCAAGTTTTAGATAAATCCTTGGAAATGTGTTTTGAAAGCTATAAATCTTTAATTTAAAGATTTAATTGGGTTAATCCAATTGAAATGGGAATTGTTTTGAAATCCATGAGTAGATCTTTGTGAAACTGGGTGAAACTTTGTGAAATAAATCTTTTTGTTTAAAGATTTAAAGATGGTAATTTGTTTAACCATTTGAAAGAAAAGTTTTGGATGTTATAAGTTGTGACTTAGCTAAAATCCCATATCCATATGTTTTAAAATATGGCGCTTACTATTCGGATTAGCCGGGAGAGGACCTTGTGTCATATAACCCATTCCGAATAGTGATACGACGTTATGGATAGCATTTGAAGACCGGTGTTGAAGATCGGGTGTCTTCGAGAACGTTAGGATAACCTATCGATTGTCTCTGCACCGAGTAGCTACGGTATAGAGATTCCCTTAGTGATGGGAAGTCCGATCGGGATTGTGGATACCCGGATTTGCAAGGGCTTCTTCGGAAGTGCCTTCGGTTATGTTCGAACCCGGAACAGACTTGTATGGTTGTATGTCCGACATTACACTTTGAGATGTTAACTGATCTCTATCAAATACATTTCTGCTTGGTGGCGGAGAATTTATTCTCTTAGCTTAACACCCTTCTCTGAGACGTACGAGCTCAGAGGTTATGTAGTTGATATTTATCAGTGATATATTCCCAATTTGGTAATGTGGCATGCTGAGTGCTGCTGTGTGATGATCATTGGTTGATCATTTGTGATATGATCATTTGTTTGATCATTTATCTTTGTGATCATTGCTTTGGTCATCTGTTGACCCAAAGCATGGCTTTGTTGCACAAAGCGTAGCTTTGTGGACGAGACTGCATCAGGACCTCACTCCCCGGAAATGGTCAAAACAGGAAAGATGCGGCAAGGTTATGAGGGTCGCTCCCTTTAGGGTGTGTCATTCCCTTCTGGTAAAGGGTGGTATCATGGTATGGAGCCCAGATACTTACTCATGTGGATACTGCAGATCTATTACTTTGTGATACTTTGTGGTTGTTGTTGCGAGCGCTCGGATAAAGGTCCCAAAGGACCGGGGGATGGCACATTCGTGTAGTAGTTACCTAGTTACAGAGGTAACCCGGCCTTGTGTTGGCAGAGATCTAACCGTAACGTTAGTTTCTCGGGACGTCCCACCAGAGGCGATCCCATAGACAGTAGGAAGTTCCTTAGCCTGACCATTTGTTGGAAATCCATTCATCCAATACGTGCCTTGTACGGATTTAGTTGTAGAACCTGCCATTTACTTATGGTGGTCACCACTGTTTAGATGGTAGCTATAGTAGGCATAGTTCGGAATGTCTATGCTGGCTAGGATTTATATTATATTTTCGAAATGGTTTTCCACACTTTGCACTTATAGTAATAATATCAAAGAATTTTCTCGTATCAAGCATAATTGACTATCATAAGGAGAAATCTCCTCCAATTCTGCGTTTGCATTGTGTGTGTGGCGGGAGGCCTTATGGTAGTTTCATTTTCCAAAAAGCATTGCGGATTTCAAATTTAAATTCTTTTGTTGTTTAAAAGATAAAATGTTTTGTTTGCTCACACCAGTCCCACGACTGACCTGGAGTTTATTGTTCCTTTCCTAAACTCTGGGTGCCTACTATTTTCCACACGGGCAGTCTAGAGTTGGGGTTTTCAGATAACCAATAGTAGGTGTAGATTCAATAGCTTTCAGCCTTAGGATTTGGCAATCGCATTTGGATCGAGTTGCTTCTCTTCATCTTGATTTGGGAGTTCGAGCTATTTCTGGATTGATGTCTTGGAGATGAAGATTACCAGTCCTGGAGTTCTTTCTTGAAGACTATATTGGAGTTTTTGTTCCGCTACTAGTGTTATCTTTTCTTTCCGCTGCTATTCTTTGTATCTCTGATGTATGTCGATATCTATTGTACCATTCTGTTGTATCATTCATGTTGTATCAGTTATTGTATCAAATGTTATATATATATCAGATGTATTATTCATTTCTTCCGCTGTGTTATACTTAATGTGTTATAAGCTCCGGCGAACCAGGTTCGACGTTTGGATCTGCGGCATTTGAATACGAGTGTCGTATTCGGTGCCGATTTTCGAAGGTCGAGTCAGGGTCGTTATATGAGGAGTTTGAAATGAGAAATAAATCTTCTTGTACATGATTTGTGGAATGATTTCTCACGGCTAGGAAAAAAATATATACATGGCTATGGTAGGTAATTAAATAGATAGGTAAATAAAAAGCAAGAAATAAAGCAAACGTAACGTGTTTTCCCTTGTTTTTCTCCGACCATCTATAAAAAGATATAAACAAATAAAAATCCAATAAATGATCAAAGTGCAACTAAAATAAAATAACCTAACATAGAAAAAAAAATAAAGAAATGAACGTACAAAAACAGAAAATAAAATTACAGAAAATAAGTGCCTGTGAAACACTGTAATTTATCCAGTTTAAAAGCATAAGTTTTAAATTCCCAATAAATCCATATATTTGGTTTCTCAATCTTGTTATTGAATCAACTATTAACTTATCCTCTTATGGGTAGTATTAACATTGGTTTACATACTAATACATTAATAATTTCCCAATTCATCCAAATTTAAATTAACTTAGTATTTAATTTCATTTACCTATAATAAATCCATTTATTACGGATTGAATTCCAATTAATTTATTTCCAATAACTGCCTTGCTTCATTTTACTCTTTTTATTAAATCTATTATCACCCTATAAACCTAGTTATTATTTGTTTATCTTTCATTACATAAATATATATTCAAATTTTCATCTTTCTTTTGTAATAACTGTTATTTTCAATTATATTGAATTTGCCAAATATATACATTTATTATAATTAAAACCTCAATCAATTTATTCACTTGGTTTCATTCCTTTATTTCATCTTATGAATAAAATATACATTTCCATTTATGTCATTAAATTCACACTTTACTGTTACAGTCCTATCTCACATTAATAAACATTTACCTACATTTAAATGTAATTGATTTCCTACTCTGAATTTAGCAGCCTATATAAAAAGTTGACTTGCATAAATATTATCACTAACTTTATATTACGCTCAAATTTTTTATTTCCACTAATTATCAGAATTGCTTATATAATGTTGAATTCATTCAATTACCATACATTTATTTACTTATATTCAATTTTATATTCAAATGTAACAGTTACAACTACATTAATATACCAATTAAATAGTAACTTACAACCGTTACTATAACCTTTAATTTATATTTTATTTTTACACACTCACTTCATTATAAATTATAAAGATTTTTCTTCTTTTTTTCTTCTAAATTTAATTACAAAATCTTATTAAATTAACCAGTTTAATTATCGAAATTTAAGGGTCGTTACCATATCTGAAATTAAATTTAACATTTTTGAGGAATCCAGTTGGATCCCGCCAACTTGTTTTCCTACATCCACATATGTTAATACAACATAAAATTAGCAATTCTGATTCAAGGCGGAATATCGCGGTATATAGGGTCATCCGTTATTATGTGGGGCGCATAGGGTCTCATCCACTCCAATCGGTGAGAAATATGTCCAACTACTAATATATACTACTATATATATATATATATATATATATATATATATATTCTAACATCCAATAGACAATAATAATTATCAAATCATCCAATAAATCAATAATTAAATTTAACTATTTAAAATTAAGGCCAATCGGCCAAATGAGTGAGATTCACTCACCTTGTGATTTAAATTCACCAAACGTTCCAATTTTAAATTAACTCGAACACATTCGATTTAACCTAAAATTTTAGCTAGCTCCAATTGCCACCAAATCTGTTCCAACATGTATTACTCATCGCCACGATTACGTCGCTGCTTGTTTCGCCTGATTCCGACCTCATATGAATTAAGTATGCATTTTAAAAGTTCCATAACTTAAAATAAATTTAAATTTTCATTTCCCCTTTCATTCACAAGCCTAATCAACCCTGGCTATTGATGTTTTTTGGAATTAGGACCGCTTTCCATCTTCCTCTACATTGCATTCGTCCTGGCTCATCGTGAACCCTAATCGCTGCTTTGACCAACCTAAACCCCATCCCTGACCATCGTGACGCCGATCAACAACCATAACTCGATAGCCCTCCCTCCACCGCTCCTATGGCCGCCAACCGCACCTCCCTAGCCTTGTCGCTTCCATGAAATATCCCTCCAAATTGTGCGCCATTCGTGGCGATTTGCCGCCACTGTGGTCCTCCATACTAGATCTCGGCCGTTGATATTGTAGAGCTCCTCGAGCTCTACAAGTTCCATGTAGAAGTCTTCGGCTAATTGAGTGTGGATAGGGAGATTGAAAGGGGTGAAATATGGAATGTTTCGGCCCTTGGAATATAAACGAGGGTGTACTATAGATATTAGGGTTTGGGTTACTGTTGCGAGTGTGTGTGTGTGTGTGTGTGTGTGTGTGTATGCATGCATATAATATTTTATTATTATTTTCACAATTCAGGTGCTTTTCCAAACGAATTCCAAACAATGCATGCCGCCTAGCGTTTATAATGTTTTACCCTTATTTCGAACATAATGGGATATGTTTCAGGGCCTAATTCGATCGTATGTGGAAGATAGCTTTTCGAATCGAATTAAAATATTAAATTTTCGATATTTAATTCAACCCGTTTCTATCCTATACGACCAAAGGGTAACTCCAAATGCTATGAAATTTGAAATTCGATAATAATACACTACTACAGATCTAATGGAACTGGTTTTGCTAAATTTTAAGACTGTGCCTCAGAAGGCTAGCACATCGATTAAGCTAAGCGATTTTCAAAATCGACGAAATTACTTGAAATTCAAATTTTAAAATCTTACCGGCTCATTTATAATTCAAATAGAATTTATATCCATATTAGAAATCATTTTGATTTATATTAAATCAAAATTCCATTGTTTACACTATTACCATATATTAAATTTCACTATTAAATTAATATATAAATTTTAAAACTTAACTTTATCGACTTTTAATCCCATTCAAAAGTCCACTATCATCACTCTAATTCAAATATAGTTTTAAATCAACTTAGAAATCATTCTTATTCACATCTAACTCCAGATTCCCATATTTACCCAATTTCGAACATTAATTTACTATTCGCCAAATCCATTTAATCGCTATATTTGAAACTTTAAACCACTTCACTAATTCAACCAAAATTTCCATATTCAAAATCAAATAATATTTCAAATTCAACATTTAAAAATAAATCAAATGTTCAAAATGAACGACCAAAATTCTGGGTCGTTACACTCAAGAATAGACTTAGAATCTCTAAGGCATTTCCATAGTTGAGAAACCTGAAATACATCATGAATAGCATAAAATTTCATCGGGAATAAAAGACGATAAGCCACGAAACTAATGCTTTCGGTGATGGGAAATGGGCTAATATATCGAGGTGTTAATTTTCCTGAATGACTGAAATGCACAACGCCCTTCATAGGTGAAACAGAAATAAATACCGAATCTCCCATAGAAAATTATGATTTCCTTCTACGTTTATCGACATAGAAATTTTGTCCACTTTGAGCTTATCTCATCCTATGACGAATAAGGTCAATCTGTTCTGTGGAATCATGAAGAAAATATGGACCTAAAACCAGCTTCTCACCGGCTTCAAGCCAACCGAAGGAGATCGACATGGCCTTCCGTAGAGTGCCTTGAAAGGTACCATACCAATACTAGATTAAAAGTTATTGTTGTAAGAAAAATCAACAAGAGAATTATGATCTTTTGAACTTCCACGAAAATCAAGAATATATACACGATGAAGATCTTCAAGAGTTCGATTCACATGCTCTGTTTGCCCATCGAATTGAGGATGATAAGCGGTGCTAAAATTAAGCTTTGTTCCCAAAGCTTTTTGATGACCCTTCCAAAATCCACTAGTAACTAATGGATCACAATCACTAACAATAGAAGTAGGAAATCCATGCAATTTAGCAATTTCTTTAACATAGAGTTTAGCCAAAAGAGGTACGGTCCGGTTGGACCGAACATGAATAAAATGGGTGGATTTTGCGAGTCTATCTACAATCACGCATAGATTGTCATGATCCGAACGAGAATGGGGAAGACCGTTAATAAAGTCCATAGAAACCCGATCCCACTTCCAAATGGGAATGTCAAAAGTTGGCAATAACCTACCGGCCTTTGATGCTCGGCCTTTACCAGTGGGCAAGTCATGAAATGCTTAATAAAGTTAGAAATATTAGCTTTCATTCCATCCCAATAATAAAGTCGCTCCATGTCCACGTACATTTTACTACTACCGGGATGAATGGTAAATTTAGGACGATGAGAATCTTCCAAAATGTCCTTGTCGAGATCACTAATATTAGGTACAATAATGCTACCAAATTTTGGAATGCCTCCACGAGCATCGATTTCAAAGTCTTTCAAACCGTAAATATTTCTATCCCTACGACTTTGGCTAAGATGAGCCAATTTGGAATCATGCTTTTGAGCCTCAAGAATGCGGTCTAAAAGAGATGAATGAGCCTTAAGGCTACATAAAACAAGAGATGAACATGAATTAGGCTTATGATCTCGAATCTTACAAGTAGATAAAGTCTCAAGATCATTCTATTCAAATATCATTATGGAAACAACCGCTTGTTACTTGCGACCAAGGGAATCAGCAACGCGTTTCCCCTTTCTAGGAGTATAGAGAATTTCAAGATCATAAGATGCAAGAAATTCGATCCAACGTTGTTGACGTAAATTCAGTTCCTTTTGAGAAAATAAACACTGCAAAGATTTATGATCGGTGTAGAGAACAAATTTCTCTCCTAAAAGATAATGACGCCAAATTCTAAGAGTGAAAACATTGACCGTGAGCTCTAGATCATGAGTGGCATATCTAGTCTCGGTAGGCTTTAATTGTCTAGAAGCATAAGCGATGACCCATTCCCTTGTTGCATGAGAACGACACCCAAACCAATACGACTAGCATTTACAAATAATGAAGTCTTGGTTCCCTTCAGGAATCACAAGAATAGGAGCATCATAAAGGAGTTATTTTAATTTTTGAATAGCAAATTCTATGATAAATCATTTATTTCATGATCCTCTTTCCCGAAAAGCTAAGACATTCAAAATAATGATTAACTTTATGTATCCATCTGTTAGAAAAAACGAATTTACTTATTATAAGTCAATTTACTGTGTCTGACTGTGTCATCATAACATTTAGGAGACTCCTATCGATAACTTTGATCAGGCGTATCGACCAGAATTCTTAAAGTACTCAATGGGAAATACAACACAAAATCATCTTCTATATGATAAACATGTCTCTTATAATTTTTACGAACATTCTTTGCTTGTCTTAATAGAAGAATCCAATTATACTAATAAATAAATCTTATTAGAAAGATGTGCAATTTTAAATTGTTGCTTTCACCTATCTTCAATGAATATAAGGACGGACTCATTGAGATATTCATAGAATACTCGATTCATAAGGTGGATGAAATAAGCTGGAGGGTTCGTCAAGCCGAATGACATAACGAGCCACTCATAAGAATCATAACGAGTGCAAAATGCGGTAAATGGAACACTATCCTCCGCAACTCGTAGCTGATAAAACCGATAGCAAGGTTGAGCTGAAAAGATCATGGCACCACTCAATTGACCACTTAGGTGGTAATCCTAAGACGGGCTTAAAGATATCGGGAAATTCACGAACTACTTGAATGAGGGAAATAACATCTTCCTCATCATGTGGGTTTAAAGAATAAAATGATGCCAACAAAATTGGTATCGATTCATTAAGAACAATAGAAATCTGCTTAATTGATTGAGGATGTCGAAGATGGATAGTCCTCTCGGGATACAGGATATGGGCTTGATAACGATTAAGCCAATCCTTTCCCAAAATCAGTTCTGAAACCTAAGTAGTTCATAACATGTAAATCGGATCAGAAAGCATAATCACATAAAATAATCTTGACATTTTTACAAAGTAAACTGAGTGTTGTGGATCCACCAAACTGATTCTCAATTCTTAGTGAAGTCATCAAGCCCATAATATTTAAAGAAAATTTATCAACAAGTTCTTTAACATAAAAGAATGAGATGCACCCGTATCAAAAGAATTCGAATAGGATAATCGCAAAACAAAATAATGCCATCAAGGACTAAATGAGAAATACCTTGAACAAGAGAAGGGTTACTAGGGGCTTGCACAACATTCAGCTTTCCCTCTTTGTTGCTTTGAAGTTTGGGACATGAAGATATAAGATGGCCCGAACTTTTGCAATAGTGACAATAAAGAAGTTTCAGACACTTATTTGCACAGTGGTCCTTAGAACTACAATTGTAGCATTCTCCATGATTAGGAGTAGGAGTCTTTGCTACCGAAGTTGCTTGCTTCCTTTTATTGTTAGGATTAGGTTTGAACTTAATAAGCCTCTTCTTGTTGTTATTGAGGCTCTTCTTGGCACCTCCAACATTACTATCATTACCTTTATCGGCCTCTTCAAGTCAAAGAGTGATATCTACAAGCTAGTCGAAAGGCACTTCTAATTTCAGAGGTAAAACCTTTTTGGGGTTCTTATTCAAAGCATAGAAAAACCTTTGATTCTTTACAACATCCAAAATTTGATGGACATACATGAATACGCCATCAAGAGGAGGGCCACTGGATTGACCCGCGCTAGGACTACCAAGTCTATCCATCTCTTCTTCTTTTAGAAATAGAGAAAGAATGAGGAGGAAAAAGGTTATTCTCAAAATGAATTCAAATAAGCTTGATTGGGAAAACAAAGCACCATAAAAGGAAATAGGATAGAATGGGTCCTAAGACTCGGATTAAATCCTAAGGCACGGATCCTAAGAGAGACGTAGGACAATGATTCTTGTCATAATATTCTATATTGTTCCGAAGTTTGACTCCGATACCAAGCTGTGATGCCCCACCTCTATACTCATACTAACCTAGGACACTACTGGGTAACGATGTCAATTAGTACAAAGAAAAAGGCAATTGAGGAGCGACCAACTGTATAATTGATTTGAGCGAGAACCGATATGTCAGATAGTATGTCATGCATTTCATTTCAAGAGGAAATATGACATATCCAATCCAAACTCAAATCTGCTACACGTGGCTAAGTGGCCTTCAGAACAAATGTAAAATAAGCACAACACAAAATCATTCATAGATATTCATATCACTAAGGCGAAAAAAGATTATAATATAACACATAGAAGTGAACATAAAAGTAGTGGTCATACAAGATCCACTGCATCACAAAAGAATAGGTACAAGTGCTAGACAAAAGAATTAGTATACATCAAGGAATCTCTATCTCGAATGTATAAAAACAAAAAATACTAAGCTAAAGTAGTTAGCCAGAAGTCAGAAGCTAGTCCTTACTAAGAAGTCAAGTGGAAGCACCTGAAACACCTCGCTCTGATCCGAGTATTATTTAAGAAGAAAAATATTAAACGGATCAGTCTAGCTATAAATATCATATAAGATGAGATATGATAAAAGATATGACAAAAATATATGATATTAATAATACCATATTGTGACAAGTATATATTTGATAACAATGAAAATCAAATAATATCTTAAATTTTCTCAAACACCTAAAAATAATATCATATTCTTTAGCTTATTCACCAAACCACAAATATTGACAAAATATATCAATATAAATCACAAAAAATTGGTGAAACACAAATTCTAGAAAGCAATAATTAGAATCTAGAAAACACAAAGGGAGATGCCTATCACAAACGGGAGCATGAAAATTCACCAACACATGGATCACAAACGGGACGCTACCCCATGGTTGCTAACCCATAAAATTTGAGCCGAATCTCCACAAATGGCCCAAAGTCCAAGGGTGGCTACCCTACAAAATTGAGTCGAAGCTCCACCGAAATGGGATTTAGTCTCCCACATGGATAAAGAGACATCGCACATCGCTAGTCTAAATTACAAAATGATCATCATTGATCAATAAGTTAATTACACTAAGCTAGTAAATAAATGAGTTAGGCTTCATGTCCCATAACTACTAGCTTAACTTAAATATTTACGAACAAATTGTAGATTTCCACACGATAGTTGTCACGAGATTTCGGTCGAACAAGTCCAAGAATTAACTGACGAAGTAAATGAAAGCATTTCGTACCACTTCTTTTGATAAGTCGTTTAATTGGATTTCTCATACGAATGAGGTAAAAGTTTGTATATACTAATTGATTGGAAAATGGTTATAAAACGAGTTTTGTATTAAAAATAGCGTCGAAATCATTTTTGTGAAAGATTTTTACTATTTACTACTAGTATAAAAACCTTTATATTTTAAAGCGACAAATCACAAAAAATGATTGTAAAAACAATCAATCACCAAAAATCCACATTCGATAACGAGAGTTAAAACCATGAATATCGATATTAAAATTATCAAATGGAAACATCGAAAATCCAGAAAAGAAATCATCAAATTCCGTATTGATTGATTGTAAACCCACTCAAAAACAGGCAAATAGAACTAGATGTCTGACCCTGGGTTCTGAAAATCTATATTTTTTCTCCTTTTTCTTTTTATTTCCTGAAGCCCCCCAGACGTCTGGTTGGGTTTAACTAGATGTCTGGTCCTGGGCTTCGAAATTCATTTTCGTTTTGATTTTTTTTCAAAAGCCCCTACCAGACGTTTGGAAATTTCAACCAGACGTTTGGTTGCCTGGGATGTGCAGAAATTTGCCCAGGCCATAGATGGCCAAATCAACTCAGAATTGATCGAACGAGCAATGGAGGCAAGGGATTTATACCAAGCGACAACCCAACCCTATAAGCTCTTTGATATACCCCAAATAACATGTCCAAACATCCATAGAAGGAATTTCACAAATTTTGACTTCAAAAACAAAATTGAAAAATTCGCCAAACCTATTTAAATCAAAAGCAATTGAACATGAAATAGATGTTAGGAATTCATACCTAACAACAATGAAAGCTATAGACATAGATGTGAGTTCAAGAACTCACTTTTAAACTCAACACAAGGGATGAGAATCTCTAAAACAAAGCAAGATCAATCTCTCTTCAACTTCACTTCAAGAAACTTCAATCTATGATCACACGCAGAATTCCCTAAGTTAGGTCATAAGGAAAATCAAGAATTGATGAGGAATTAAGATGGAGAAGATGAAGAGTATCCTTACTTAAGCTTCTCCTTTATTTTAGAATTAAATTTCCTAAGAATTAAGGCTTAGGAATTTAGTTTCCTCTTCCTACCATTTTTCCTAGGGCTTGAGTGTATTAGGAAATTAGAAACGGAATGAATGAAAAAGAGCGGAGTGGGAGGTATTAGGTAGAAGAGTTTGGGTCTCATGTTGGGTTAATGGGCTAGAACCCAACCCAAAGCCTAAATGAAAATATAAAAATCCTAATCAACTCCAAACATATTGATATTTATACTTAAACAAGTTTATACAAGTTGTAAACGTCGTTTTGAACTCAATGAAAGTATCCCAAGTCCGAATTTATCTGTTTACGAAAAGTTACATTTCAGCCTTTAAATTCAACTAGCGGTGCTATATTTAAATAAAATATTTAAATATATAATTGTAAAATATATGGGTTGTTACAGAAGCCCACCCACCATCCAAACCCACATCTCCTTTCTTCATCTCCCCCTTTCTCTTTTCCTTTCAGTTCAAACCAAGAACCCAAAATCTAACCTGAGATATTCGGCCGACTCTGTTTCAGCCATCACATAACCAAACTCCACTCGCATACGACTCGAGACCCAACACATAAGCTAACCATGCGCGCACCACCATCCACGGTCCACCATGGCCACACGTAAAACGCGCACCTCTATGCACATGCACGTTTACTCGGTCACCCCTTTCCGCGTCCAAAACCCACTTGCAAACTCGCCTATCCACCCTCATCGCGATGAACTTGCTTCCCCTTATTCCGACCAATTGGAGCAGAATTCGACTACTTATTCCAAAAAAATATGCCTCGAACTCCACTTAATCTTGGAAAATCGAGTAGCACACACATCTCCCGTAGCTGTTGAATCCGCCACCACCTCTAACCGCTGCGCCGAGGTTCCTACTACCTCCACTTCAAAGCTCGTAGCCTCCAGTCGCATCGTATTTCCCTGACGAAGTCGCGTCCATCACCCTCCTTCCCATTCTCTTAAACTCTAAAATATCACTCTACCCCAATCCAAGACCTTAATCCAAAATTCGCTATGGTGAACCTCTTCCCCACGATACGATGCCCCTCCTCGGCCAAGCCCCGCCTTCCCTCGACGACCCAATCACCGAAAAATATATATTTTGTGAAAATCGATCAAACCAAAAATTCTCTCAATCAAACAACTTAAAACTCGTGATTTCTTCACTAAAATTTATGGTTTCACCTAACAATCATGAATATATACATGAATCAAAGATTTAAGAAGGTTGAAATTTGCTAAAACCATAGTGGCGTATTGTAATTACACTCTATCTCTGTACATACTTTATGAAATACAACCAAACTATTTATAACATAATCTAGGCTCGAAAATAAACATGTCACTAGTTTATGGATTTTCAAAACAATTACGGATTGAGAGGAAATAAATTTGAAATCATACAAATGGTTTGTTTTCGATTTTCAAAAGTGGCAGAGCAAGTGTAAAACACTTCCAACAACAAACAATAATTATTCTCACCTTGAACGTGCTTGAAACTTTTGAAAACTTCCGGTTTTGAATCCAATCTACAAATTTGAATTCTTGATAAACTTGCTTTTGGCTTTCAATTTGAAAGAATGGTGCTTCTTCCTTTTCTATTTACAGTGCTTTATGCTTTCAGAGCTTTTATATTTTTGTTACAGAGTTTTTCAATCTCAAGTTAACCTACTTACAAGCCTATGTATAAACACTTATACCCAAGAATGATGAGGTATAAGTATAGATTTTGGGCTTAAGGAAGATTTTGATGCTGTGCAAATGTTTTGATGTTGTACAAATTTTTTGGTGATGAATTGAAAAAAGAATTGGGGTGATATATTTTTTTTAGTTGAAAGGAAGTTAAAATGAATGTTTTGGTCTTTGCTTATTTTGAACAGGCAATGTTTTATGTATATATACTTATGTTTACCATTTTTACTTGGACCTAGCAAATGCGTATGTATCTTTTACCCATTTTTTACTTGTTTAAATTTTTACTTATGTTATTTTCTCTTTTTTTACTTGGTTGTTTTCCCTTTAGTTCCTTTTTTTTACTTTCATTTGATTTTAAAACATGCTTCCATATATGTTTTTGAAAATAATTTGCAAGTGATTTTGAAATACACAATTTAAGTCTTCATATCCATATCCATTTTTATATTTAAAAATATATTATCAAGACTCTAAATTTTTTGCTATTCCATTGTAAATAAAATAATATTCTGTTCTACATTTCTTTTTATATTTAAAATGTATAATTCAAAACAAATGAAGATTTTTGCTATTTCTTTTTAAGTGCATAAAATAACATTTTTGTTAAAACAATATTTTGTAAAAGATCCCTTTTTAAATCGATTTAAAATAATTTTATAAATTTTCTTATATTCATCGTATAATAATTTCACATATATTTCTTTGTTCCATTTAACATATATATTGTTTGTAACATATTATTTTTATTTAGTTAATACATATTTTACATTCTTCTTAACTAACGTGTGTGTGTATGTGTATATAAGAAAAATCCAAATTTAAACCCTCTTTATTTATAATACATCCTTTTCTTTTTATCATGAATTTGTTTCTAATTTACATATAAGTTCTCTTCTTATACATAGATATGTAAGAAATTCAAATTAAATCAATTTTCTACTTTATATATAAAATATGAAAAAGTCAAATATTATGTTGGTTTTAAACTATTTATTATTACCAATTTTTCATTTAACTAGGATTTTATTTTGATTAAAAGATCATATTATTGAATATTAAAAATAAATATTCAAAACTCAAGACAACAAAAATTACAGGCCGTTACATTCCTTCCCTCTTGAAAGAATTTCATCCCCGAAATTTTTGTACCTAGGCTAGTAAACATAACTAACCGAATTTTAATTTATTAACGAATTAATAAACAACCATATCGCACAAGTTCAATCATATATATTTATATTTCAAAATATAAGTTATACCGATTATCAACTATAATGCTTTCATAACTACAGCCATCATACACACATACACACACATACATACATACATATATATATATATATATATATATATATATATATATAGTCATACCAAAACATCTACTAATATACCTTACTGAACTACAATCCAACCAACATGACTTCTACAGGTTACTAATATATACTAATAGGGACACACTACCAAGAGAACTACTCAACCCAGGCTAACACTCACAGTTGACTCTCTTCATCAGAGTCCTCCACTTTGGGTCCTTCCATTTCCCTAGATTCAACATCACTATCCAGAACCCATACCACCTCCGGGCTTAGTTCCCTAAGCACTAGCATCTATATCCTAGGCCATAAATCATCCCTCAGAAGGTTATCCCCATCTGCAAGTGGCTTACTAACAACCTCGCCCGTTTCCTAAATAATAGCATCTTCGTTTTCTGATTTGGACTCCTTTTCTATCTCAAATTCCTCTTTTACTTCTATCTTTGACTCCTCTTCATACGACGAGGCTACTCAATAGGTTCCATAATCTCTCTAGCCACTTCATTACTTAAATACAACCTAATCTTCATCCACTCTCCTCGGAAGACACTACGAGTCCTCTATAATCAATTAACACAACCTAAAAATGAGATCTTATGGTTTCCAGGAATTTACATATGCTAAAGAGTACATATAGGTACACACTTCAAATAACTCTTCCATTAAATTACTGTCATTTAAAACTCTACTTAAGTAATACCAAAACCATTTTCCCTTAAAAATTTGTATAACACAATTTTCTAAAATCATTGGAGTTTTAAATTCTCAAATATCTCCTTTTATAAATCAATTATTATAAAATTAGCTTTTATGTATGAAAAAACTTCCTAAAATATTTATCTTCAAATATTTTAAATTTCTAATAGTAAACAAATTTACACAAAATTTCAAATTTTCTAAGGCTTTTATTTACAAGACCCAGATCTCTAAGGAATACTCATGTTAGAAGGACAGGCAATAGGGGATACTCAAAACTAGATGGTTATAACCAATCGAATCCTAGATGATAAAATATTATCATCACTTATCAAACAACACCTCAAAATACTATAAATTTTGAAAATCATTACCTTTTATATATAAAATATATTCTGGGTAAAATTATTTCATTTACCCACTTAAAACAATATTGTTTCTGTTGGCCTTGTTCAAGTGTCTAGAGATCCCTATCAATAACGTTAGCTACTCGTATTGACCAGAATCCATACGCCACTCAATAGATTAATTAATGCAATATAAAACATTTTATATCACTAACAAGTATGCACTCTCATATATACATATATATATATACACACTCAAACTCATTCTAGGATACTACTGACCATATCTTTAATGAGTAAATCCACCAAAGCCTAGGTATTCACTCAACCTAAGCTCTGATACCACGCTGTCAAAGCTCACTTTTCCATGCAGTTCGAACTGACAATTTACCACACATGTCCAGTCCAAATTGAATAGAAAGGCGAATAATAAGAAAGTAGAAAGAAGATAGAAAACCAAACAGCACGAAATCTCACAGCCGAAACGAATAATCTATAATATAGAACAAATATTTACATAAAATAAAACTATAACTTATATATATATATATATATATATATATAGACATCAATCAGACTGTGCTAACCTATTTAGCACGGATAGTTATAACACCATGTCCTCATAATTCCTGATAAACAACCATATATGCAACGCAAAATATAATCATCTACGTGAATACGTCTCTTGGCCTCCAGCTCCTCTCTTGAAGCTTCAATTCTTCCAGCTAAACCTGGAAATATGCTCGATCTGACCCGAGCATATAGGAAAAACGTTGCCCGGGTCAGTCTGGTAAATCCAGCGTGAGAATTTAAATCACAAGGAATTTTATTCATTATAGCTTTCAAAATCCTTTTTAAATCAAAGATATCCCGTAAGACCATGCCATACATAAACACGACAGGTTTTTCCCTTTTGGTAACCAAAACCTTTTGTAACGACCCATAATATTTTAATAGTTTTGAATGGTTTTATTTTCATATTTAATTCAATTTTGAGAAAATTTTAAATAATTGAATTTTGAAATAAAAATTTTATATTTAGAATACGTATATGAAGATACAGCAAATAGTGAATTTTCACTTAATTATATGGGAGTTTATTTTTTTTGTATAATTCTATTTCAATCTATATCGGTTAAATATTGCTGATAAAAAAAAAATTATTTCTAAGCCTGAATATTTTACATAAGAAAATTCTAAATCATAGATCCTTCATTTTTATAATAATATTCGTTCCCCCTTTTTGCTCTCCAAACTATGGTAACAAATTTGCTTTAATTTTTCTGCTGAATCAATGTATCAAACGTTGATATTTCATTTATTAGTCCACTGTCTACGTTATTTATGGACACAAATGTATTTCAGTATCTCTTCATATATCATTCCTAAATATCCTCCTCCAGATCCGTGACCATCTGATTTCTTTTGCGTTTCAAATTTTAAACGCGCATAAATCAATTGCCTTAATATTTGTCAGCTAAATAAATGGGTAACCGTTGCTAGTACATAATTTTTTTTTTTATTTCTGCCTGAATTCCGGGCTAATTTTTCACCGTTCCTTTCGTTTCACTTTAATTGCTTTAATAAGTATGTCAATGGACAGACGTTACCATTCTCATCATTACACTTTATTTCATATGGTATGTTTCTTCGTTTTTTTTCCTCTGTTCATTTCTTTTATTTGCCTCTGTCTGCTCCTTTATCCCTTCCTTCCGTTTCAAAATTCAAACGTGCTGTCCATTCTTGGCATAAATTATTTTCAGCTAAATCATAGTCGTTGCTTTTATATTTTTCCAAATTTTAGGGTCACAATTATTAATTGTTGACCTTTCCTTTCCTTTCCTTCAGTCCACTGATTCCTTCCTTTAAACCATTCAATTTGCGCGTTGATTTTATACCAATAGTCATCACTTTTATTTATTTCTCTGAAATCATGCGTAACGTTCCTTTTCAATTTATTCTTCTACCTCTCTTTATATTTTTCCATTTTGCTTTGGGAATACAAATTCGCACACTCCTCTCCTTCTTTAATTGATCTGTAGCCGTTTCTTATTCATTCTTCCTTCAGTTCCAAATTTGAAAGTGCTACCCAAGGTAAACAATTAATTGCTAAATAATTCTCCCGAAATCAGAGGACTTCACAGTATCAATTACTTTTATTTACATGTCCATTCAAATTTTCTATCGGTTAAGACCAAATAGTAGCTCACCTTTTTATTCCCTGAATTCAGGGTTTGACTATTGATTGGTACCTATCTTTTTATATTTCCTTTAATTTATTGTTTCAATATTTTCCTAAATCTATGCTTCTAGACGTTGATATGCCATTTCTATATTTTGGGTGATAACTTTTTTGAACGTTTGATAATAATAATAAATCTGCATATTATAATCGGATATCAATTGAGATCTAGGAAAGAAATAAATATAAAACGTATAACCTGACAAATAATATAAATTGCTTTAATTACACCGTTGATTTTGAAACGTATAAAATTCTATACGTTCTTTACGCATCCATTCATTTCTTTTATTTCTTCATTTACGTTTCCTCTCTTTACTGATATATACTTACTTCTTTTATCTCTCTTATCTTCTACAAAAGGCAACCCACTTCTTTGTGAAATTAAAAAAAAAAATTCCTTCATCCCTCAACCCATCAAAATCACCTCACCTCAGTTCCCGCATGCTGCTCTTCCAGCCAACGTTCCATCCTTGCCGTGAAGTTGTTCCTATCCCCTCTTTCACCTCTGTATTTTTGAATGGAAGATATTATGTGGTAAGTATATAAAGTGATAACTGCATATATATTTTTACCTTGCCTACCCTTCCTCTTTCGCCTATAAAAATCGGCATGAATAATTTAGGCACATGCCCTATTAATTAGTTATATATATCAAGCTTTGTATCCGTTGTTTTATACTTCTCAAATTTCGCATTCGGTTCCAAAGGTTTAATATATTCTGTTAGCATACATAAGTAAATAAGTTTGTAAATTGTTATGTATACATATAGTAAGTTATAAATTTGGTACAGTTTTTTTTTAGGTAGATTTGATTGATGATACGTGTCATAGTTTTTATATAAATTAATATTAGTCTGTAGTTTGTTTTTAAATATGTTATAATAACATTGATTTTTAAAGTGAGTATATTTATAGATTTATTTGAAATGTGTTAAAAAAAAAACAGTACATTTATATGTAAGGTTTATAAAAGTTATAAGCTAGGTACATTCATATATTAGTTTAAAGATGTTAGTTAGTATACACATAAGCTGCTGTATATAATTTATAATTTACGCGTATATAAGTTTGGTGTGTATATAAGTTAAGGGATCTGTAGTTATTAAATAAAGTAATCAGTTTTATATTATAGGATATTTGTAACAGGTCAGTCTATATACTTTAAGTTGTGTAAGCGTGTCAGTTTTAATACCTGAGTTTACACGCGTACTATATTAAGTTATAATCGACAGTTTCTTTATGTATAAGTCTGGTTAAAGTATAAGAATAAATATATTTAACATAGAATCTACTTGTTATACGTTTATTTGTATAGCTGCATCATGGGTTTAAAAATTTAAACCGATGATTTTATTTTGTATATTTATTTTTCTTAAAGTAACATATTGATTTTTAAGAAGAGAGAATAATATATATATTACATCAATATGAGTTTAAAATTTTGAATATGATTTGTATATAAACATACATGAACTTTATACGGTGTATCTATTCAATTATACCATCTATCCTTATCAATTCAGTTTTGATTTGACTTCGTCAACTCCTATTTATCAGTTTGTCCGACAAACCCATGTCCTTCGTGCTTTGCTTCGTAATTCATGCTTGGATTTCGTAACTCAACTTTGTTGTCTATATCCTCTAACCTCGAAAGGTGAGAAATCACTCACGATTTACATTCTTTTATTTACTAAATTTGATTTCAATTGGGATGACAATTGAAATATGAGGCTGTAGTTATTTAAATTGTTATATATGCTATTATCTGTAAGTATTCACTTATGGGATATGACACCATATCCTATTGTTTATATATTTATTTTGATGATATATGCCTGTTGTTATTATATTTACATATCTGTTATCACTCTGCAAGTTCCCTGTTAGTATAGAAATCACTATGGGTTGAAATGATACATACCCGAACAGACTTTAGAATAGGAGAAAATCGTTATGGGTTGAAATGATAAACCCAAGTGATTTTCATTTAATTGAATTGGGATTACGAGTTGAAATGCTATCCACCCGTATACATTTAGTGTACGGATTGAAATGATAAATATCCGTAACACTTGACCATATGATAAGAAATATATACAGACATCGTTGGTCCATATATATAAATATTTTGAAATTTAATTCATTGTTTTGGAAAGAAATATATGGTCTTATTAAATGTTAATCCTTAAATTTTTTTATATATAAAGGGTAATGATATATAGATTTAATAATATTTAATTTAGTCCAAATTTGATTTAATACATAAATTATGCTAAATATTTATGTAAATTTTATTCCAAAAGTATTCTGCAATCTACTAAGATTGGGAGATAAATGTGGGTTTATCTAAATGGTATTTAAATAAGGATTTATTCAATTAAATCAATTTGAAATTTTTGAATGAGAAATTTAAGGGTATGATTTTGTAACTGGATTTTATTTAAGCGATTTAATGAATATTTCACGTTTAAATAAATTAAAGTAAATACTGAGTAAAATGTAATTTAAGGTTACTTAAATGATATTGTATCTAATGAGGGATTATTTAAGACTAGATAATAATGAGGTTAAATCGAGATCTATATGGAACTATTAAATTGAACATTTAATTAAATATTAAAGCTTTGAACTATATTGGGATTTAAATGGTTTATTTTGAGATTCGGATATGTATTTGAAATCAGTATAGTTGAATTTAGTATTTAGAAACTAAATTGATTAAAAAGTTAGTTGAAACGTTGAATACTTAAAGTTTTGAAATATATTGAACATAAAGGGTATTTTGTGATTTCAAATCCGAATTTGAGATCGATAAAATTGAAGTGGTTATTTTAGAAATTGAGTTGAATTTAAATTAATAAATTGAGATTGAAATAGATTTAAATGGGGTGGTCAGGTTGATGTTAAACGATTTGTCAAGTTGAGGGAATTGAAATTTCTTTACTGTACAAATTATTTAATATATAAAAATACTATTTGGGAAGTATAGAGATATTTGAAGTGAAAATGATATTTTGTTTTGAAGTATAAATTAAGTTGAAAAGACTACGGTGTTATAGTGTATATTTCTATCTTTTAGATAGTTCCATGGACCCTTAGAGGATGGTTATCCCAAATATCCTCTAAGTTAATTATATTTCAGTTGATATTTCACTTGAGTTAGATTTATAGATATAAGAATGTTAATCCTGACTCGAGTGTTTTGTGTTTTGCTTTACGCTCAGATCAGACTGAGAGATACAGCATTTGAGACTCATCTTCGAAGTTGGAGCTTTGCTTGAAGATCCAGCTATCTATCCCTTCAGTCATCCAGTTGATTAGTTCAGAGAAGCCATCTGTTACATTGGAGACTTCATGGCATTTGAACTATTCGGTTATATTTTATTTCTAACGCTGAGGTATATAGTAGCTTCATGAACTACTATTCTTTATCTATTCCGCTGCATTGTATTACTCTGTGTAAGTGATCTATGATTGATTTATTTACTGTATATTTTAAGTTTTGCCAAATTTTATTAACAATTCGGTATTTTGAATTATTCAAGTCGGACATGTATGGTTTTATTGTCGATTTGAATGGTCTAAAATAGCGGGTCGTTACAGTTGGTATCAGAGCTTTGGCTCTAGGCAAAACTTAGCATATACGGTAAATTTGTTTACAGAATCACTTTCGCTCGAGTTGAATCTCTTCCTTTTGACTCGATTTCCTTTGAATTTTGGAATGTCCCTCGGTTCCGAAATTCATTCTGTCTCTCCCTATTTATATTCGTTTGATCCTGGAGTATCCCACAACTCCACTGAATGTTTTGTAAAGGGGGTGAAAACTCCTTTACAATTGGCATTGATTCACCGAAGATTTTTGTATCCTCGGTTTACGATGCTGATATATCTTGATATGCCGAATTCCATCTCTGACGATCGAATGTCGATTTGTTTTGGAATTCCGCATCGATTATATTCCTGAAGTCACGGTTGACCCGGTTAAGGTCGCCTATGATTTATAGATGCATATCCATCTTCTATTTTGTAATTAAATTATCTCATCTTTGATCGAGTCTATCTTCGAATCAGGATTCTATTGATTGGAGTTCCGTTAATTTAAATCTCTATCTTTGTTTGAAACCCATTCTTTGAAAATCGGGCATGTTGGTATTTTTAAAATTGTTTATATATCGAAATTATTATTTTGATAACTATGATTTTATTCTATATATAAAAGTGAAATTGTTTTCGATAAGGATTATATACCTATATATAATAATAATAAAAAATAAAATAAGAAATGTTATTCTATATAAAAAGGTTTGAAAGGATTTGAAATTTTGAAAAATTATAAGAAAGTGATTTATATGAAAATGATTTATAACTGTAGTGTTAAATTTGAAATTCGAGAATTAAATTCCGGTATTTTGAAATTGGTTTTAAGATTTTGGAAAATATATAAAAATAATACGATTTAAAAGTATTTTTCCAAATCAGAAAGGTTTCAAATGAGTTCAAATGAATTCCAATAATTTTGAAGAAATTTCGAAGAAGTTTTCAAGAAAATAGAAGTCCAAAACTCACTTATGTTGCTGGAAAATAATTTCGGTGATGAGTGCACGCATCATCGACATTGATTTTCGAGTTTCAGAGTGGGGGAGAGGCCACTTTAATAGCTCGCTATGCGAGTGATTTTGTAAAACCGTTATGATTTCAAATTCCGAAGTATAATTTGATATTTTCAAAAGATATATATATATATATATATATATATATATATATATATATATTCGAAACAATTTAAAGTGAGACCGGTGTTCAGTCCTCGAGTTTCAGATTTAATAATTGATTTATTGTTGATTTTCAACTCTTGAATTTAAAATTTGATTTTCCTAACTATTTTGAATGTTCGAACACTTCCAAATCGAGATTAAAATTTTAAAACTAAGAAATTTCGAAGAGTATAAAATGTTTGATAAAGAATATAAATTTAGTTTGAAATGTTTTGAAAAAAATATATATAGTTTTGAATAATAGTTTTCAGAAAGGTAAATTGAATATTTCAACTAAAAATAGATAGTTTAAAAGTTTTAAAGGGATAATTATAAATTTGAAAACCATTTTTGAGTATAATTGATTTTGGGAAAATATGTGGTTTTGAAATTAAATTGGAATTAAAAACCAGTACTTATATGGTGATTTTGGAAATGAATTTGTTTGACTTGAATTATTTTAATTTAGAAACTGGGATAATTTTCTAAACCTATTATTTTGGAAACTTTGAAATTTAGATACTTAATTTGAAAGAAAATTTGGTGAAATCATATATGAGTTGGAAACTGAATGGATGTTGAATGATTTGAAATTGAGAACTTATATTATTAAGCACTTGATTTGGGAGTGGTCGAACCTATATAAAATGGATTGTATAAGTATGAAGTTGATTTGAAATCTATTGATTTGAAAGGTACTCAATTTGGAAAGAGATTTTATATAATCGAAGTCTATATAAGTATGATTTGATCTACTATTGATTTGGAAAGTATTCGATTTGGGAAAAAGGGAATCCTATATATAATGGACTTTATATAAGTATGATATTTGAAAGTGATTTGAAAAGGTACTATATGATATATATTTTCGAAGTAAAGATATGGAAAGTGCCTTCTGCTTGATATCCGCTTTGTGGCCACATCGTGGATTCATTCTATCGATATTATTCTCTCTGATTTTCGGTTTTCCGGATGTAATACTCGAGTGTTTCCCACCGTGGCGTAACCCATGGTTTTTTTTTCTCTCGCGAATGCATAGCGCAATTGCCTGGCTGAGTCTTGCCTAGGGGTACGGATTGTTTCCTGGGGGATCCAGGCGTAACCATTGTGTATCCTGCAATCTGTGTAGGTCGCGAATAGTAGCGCAAGTGCCTGGCTGAGTCTTGCCTGGGGGTACGGATTGTTTCCTGGGGGATCCAGGCGTAACCATTGTGTATCCTGCACTCTACTAGTCATCATGGTGTAACTCGCAGGGCTGAGAAAGCTTACGGATATGGATTGTTTCCTGGGGGACCCAGGCGTAACCATTGTGTATCTGCGAACCATGATCGGACAAAGGTTTTGGTTTGGTTGTTTTGTTTGGATTGTACTTTCCATATCTGTTTTTAAAGGTTTTCAAGTATTTTCACTGGGTGTTGAAACAAGTCTACTAAGTACTTGAAGAATTCTAGCTTTGCGCCTGATCAACGCATGGCCAGAGTCTGCAAGAACGAGGATAAACTTGTTAAAACATTGAGTTATAAAAGTATTTTCGAAAGAAAAATTGGTCTCGATATAAAAATATTTTATTTATAAAGTTATTTTATTATAAAAGTATTTTCAACAAAGAAATTTTGTATTAATATTTGAAATTTAAATTCTTATGGTTTGAAATAAATTATTCGTGCCCGATTCTATTCTTTTGAATCTACCTCATCTGCTCAGCTTCATTTTTCACCTATATTCCGTTTTCGGAATCTACCTTCCTTTCCTTTTTGAATAAATCTTTTAAATATTGCTTATTTGTATACTGCATTGTTTTATATAAAATTTTAGTGGTATAAATATCTTTGAAGTTATTAATTAAATAAAACATATTTAAAGAAAATGATTATTAATTTATTGATAATATTTGAAAAGTATCTTGAGATAAATTTATAAATTTATGAATTATGGATTTAATGTTTTCAATAGCTTCTTTGTAAATATAACTAATGATGCAAATAATTGTTTTCAAATAGCTTTCACATATGTATAAAGATGTTAGTTAAACATATTAAATTCCAATGAGTTTTGAAAATTTTAAAGTATTAAAGATAACTGAATTGCAAATGAATATTTCAGGTAAAATTTATATAGTTTAAAAATTTAAATTACCCTTGACTTTCAATCTACCTTTATTTCTGGTTGTTCTATTCTCCTACCTCCTTCCTTTTCGGGAACGAAAAGTTTTGAGTGGGGGAGAGTGTAACGACCCATAATATTTTAATAGTTTTGAATGGTTTTATTTTCATATTTAATTCAATTTTGAGAAAATTTTAAATAATTGAATTTTGAAATAAAAATTTTATATTTAGAATACGTATATGAAGATACAGCAAATAGTGAATTTTCACTTAATTATATGGGAGTTTATTTTTTTTGTATAATTCTATTTCAATCTATATCGGTTAAATATTGCTGATAAAAAAAAAATTATTTCTAAGCCTGAATATTTTACATAAGAAAATTCTAAATCATAGATCCTTCATTTTTATAATAATATTCGTTCCCCCTTTTTGCTCTCCAAACTATGGTAACAAATTTGCTTTAATTTTTCTGCTGAATCAATGTATCAAACGTTGATATTTCATTTATTAGTCCACTGTCTACGTTATTTATGGACACAAATGTATTTCAGTATCTCTTCATATATCATTCCTAAATATCCTCCTCCAGATCCGTGACCATCTGATTTCTTTTGCGTTTCAAATTTTAAACGCGCATAAATCAATTGCCTTAATATTTGTCAGCTAAATAAATGGGTAACCGTTTCTAGTACCTAATTTTTTTTTTATTTCTGCCTGAATTCCGGGCTAATTTTTCACCGTTCCTTTCGTTTCACTTTAATTGCTTTAATAAGTATGTCAATGGACAGACGTTACCATTCTCATCATTACACTTTATTTCATATGGTATGTTTCTTCGTTTTTTTTTCCTCTGTTCATTTCTTTTATTTGCCTCTGTCTGCTCCTTTATCCCTTCCTTCCGTTTCAAAATTCAAACGTGCTGTCCATTCTTGGCATAAATTATTTTCAGCTAAATCATAGTCGTTGCTTTTATATTTTTCCAAATTTTAGGGTCACAATTATTAATTGCTGACCTTTCCTTTCCTTTCCTTCAGTCCACTGATTCCTTCCTTTAAACCATTCAATTTGCGCGTTGATTTTATACCAATAGTCGTTACTTTTATTTATTTCTCTGAAATCATGCGTAACGTTCCTTTTCAATTTATTCTTCTACCTCTCTTTATATTTTTCCATTTTGCTTTGGGAATACAAATTCGCACACTCCTCTCCTTCTTTAATTGATCTGTAGCCGTTTCTTATTCATTCTTCCTTCAGTTCCAAATTTGAAAGTGCTACCCAAGGTAAACAATTAATTGCTAAATAATTCTCCCGAAATCAGGGGACTTCACAGTATCAATTACTTTTATTTACATGTCCATTCAAATTTTCTATCGGTTAAGACCAAATAGTAGCTCACCTTTTTATTCCCTGAATTCAGGGTTTGACTATTGATTGGTACCTATCTTTTTATATTTCCTTTAATTTATTGTTTCAATATTTTCCTAAATCTATGCTTCTAGACGTTGATATGCCATTTCTATATTTTGGGTGATAACTTTTTTGAACGTTTGATAATAATAATAAATCTGCATATTATAATCGGATATCAATTGAGATCTAGGAAAGAAATAAATATAAAACGTATAACCCGACAAATAATATAAATTGCTTTAATTACACCGTTGATTTTGAAACGTATAAAATTCTATACGTTCTTTACGCATCCATTCATTTCTTTTATTTCTTCCTTTACGTTTCCTCTCTTTACTGATATATACTTACTTCTTTTATCTCTCCTATCTTCTACAAAAGGCAACCCACTTCTTTGTGAAATTAAAAAAAAAAATTCCTTCATCCCTCAACCCATCAAAATCACCTCACCTCAGTTCCCGCATGCTGCTCTTCCAGCCAACGTTCCATCCTTGCCGTGAAGTTGTTCCTATCCCCTCTTTCACCTCTGTATTTTTGAATGGAAGATATTATGTGGTAAGTATATAAAGTGATAACTGCATATATATTTTTACCTTGCCTACCCTTCCTCTTTCGCCTATAAAAATCGGCATGAATAATTTAGGCACATGCCCTATTAATTAGTTATATATATCAAGCTTTGTATCCGTTGTTTTATACTTCTCAAATTTCGCATTCGGTTCCAAAGGTTTAATATATTCTGTTAGCATACATAAGTAAATAAGTTTGTAAATTGTTATGTATACATATAGTAAGTTATAAATTTGGTACAGTTTTTTTTAGGTAGATTTGATTGATGATACGTGTCATAGTTTTTATATAAATTTATATTAGTCTGTAGTTTGTTTTTAAATATGTTATAATAACATTGATTTTTAAAGTGAGTATATTTATAGATTTATTTGAAATGTGTTAAAAAAAAACAGTACATTTATATGTAAGGTTTATAAAAGTTATAAGCTAGGTACATTCATATATTAGTTTAAAGATGTTAGTTAGTATACACATAAGCTGCTGTACATAATTTATAATTTACGCGTATATAAGTTTGGTTTGTATATAAGTTAAGGGATTTGTAGTTATTAAATAAAGTTATCATTTTTATATTATAGGATATTTGTAACAGGTCAGTCTATATACTTTAAGTTGTGTAAGTGTGTCAGTTTTAATACCTGAGTTTACACGCGTACTATATTAAGTTATAATCGACAGTTTCTTTATGTATAAGTCTGGTTAAAGTATAAGCATAAATATATTTAACATAGAATCTACTTGTTATACGTTTATTTGTATAGCTGCATCATGGGTTTAAAAATTTAAACCGATGATTTTATTTTGTATATTTATTTTTCTTAAAGTAACATATTGATTTTTAAGAAGAGAGAATAATATATATATTACATCAATATGGGTTTAAAAATTTGAATATGATTTGTATATAAACATACATGAACTTTATACGGTGTATCTATTCAATTATACCATCTATCCTTATCAATTCAGTTCTGATTTGACTTCGTCAACTCCTATTTATCAGTTTGTCCGACAAACCCATGTCCTTCGTGCTTTGCTTCGTAATTCATGCTTGGATTTCGTAACTCAACTTCGTTGTCTATATCCTCTAACCTCGAAAGGTGAGAAATCACTCACGATTTACATTCTTTTATTTACTAAATTTGATTTCAATTGGGATGACAATTGAAATATGAGGCTGTAGTTATTTAAATTGTTATATATGCTATTATCTGTAAGTATTCACTTATGGGATATGACACCATATCCTATTGTTTATATATTTATTTTGATGATATATGCCTGTTGTTATTATATTTACATATCTGTTATCACTCTGCAAGTTCCCTGTTAGTATAGAAATCACTATGGGTTGAAATGATACATACCCGAACAGACTTTAGAATAGGAGAAAATCGTTATGGGTTGAAATGATAAACCCAAGCGATTTTCATTTAATTGAATTGGGATTACGAGTTGAAATGCTATCCACCCGTATACATTTAGTGTACGGATTGAAATGATAAATATCCGTAACACTTGACCATATGATAAGAAATATATACAGACATCGTTGGTCCATATATATAAATATTTTGAAATTTAATTCATTGTTTTGGAAAGAAATATATGGTCTTATTAAATGTTAATCCTTAAATTTTTTTATATATAAAGGGTAATGATATATAGATTTAATAATATTTAATTTAGTCCAAATTTGATTTAATACATAAATTATGCTAAATATTTATGTAAATTTTATTCCAAAAGTATTCTGCAATCTACTAAGATTGGGAGATAAATGTGGGTTTATCTAAAAGGTATTTAAATAAGGATTTATTCAATTAAATCAATTTGAAATTTTTGAATGAGAAATTTAAGGGTATGATTTTGTAACTGGATTTTATTTAAGCGATTTAATGAATATTTCACGTTTAAATAAATTAAAGAAAATATTGAGTAAAATGTAATTTAAGGTTACTTAAATGATATTGTATCTAATGAGGGATTATTTAAGACTAGATAATAATGAGGTTAAATCGAGATCTATATGGAACTATTAAATTAAACATTTAATTAAATATTAAAGCTTTGAACTATATTGGGATTTAAATGGTTTATTTTGAGATTCGGATATGTATTTGAAATCAGTATAGTTGAATTTAGTATTTAGAAACTAAATTGATTAAAAAGTTAGTTGAAACGTTGAATACTTAAAGTTTTGAAATATATTGAACATAAAGGGTATTTTGTGATTTCAAATCCGAATTTGAGATCGATAAAATTGAAGTGGTTATTTTAGAAATTGAGTTGAATTTAAATTAGTAAATTGAGATTGAAATAGATTTAAATGGGGTGGTCAGGTTGATGTTACACGATTTGTCAAGTTGAGGGAATTGAAATTTCTTTACTGTACAAATTATTTAATATATAAAAATACTATTTGGGAAGTATAGAGATATTTGAAGTGAAAATGATATTTTGTTTTGAAGTATAAATTAAGTTGAAAAGACTACGGTGTTATAGTGTATATTTCTATCTTTTAGATAGTTCCATGGACCCTTAGAGGATGGTTATCCCAAATATCCTCTAAGTTAATTATATTTCAGTTGATATTTCAATTGAGTTAGATTTATAGATATAAGAATGTTAATCCTGACTCGAGTGTTTTGTGTTTTGCTTTACGCTCGGGTCAGACTGAGAGATACAGCATTTGAGACTCATCTTCGAAGTTGGAGCTTTGCTTGAAGATCCAGCTATCTATCCCTTCAGTCATCCAGTTGATTAGTTCAGAGAAGCCATCTGTTACATTGGAGACTTCATGGCATTTGAACTATTCGGTTGTATTTTATTTCTAACGCTGAGGTATATAGTAGCTTCATGAACTACTATTCTTTATCTATTCCGCTGCATTGTATTACTCTGTGTAAGTGATCTATGATTGATTTATTTACTGTATATTTTAAGTTTTGCCAAATTTTATTAACAATTCGGTATTTTGAATTATTCAAGTCGGACATGTATGGTTTTATTGTCGATTTGAATGGTCTAAAATAGCGGGTCGTTACACCTTTTGTAGAAAATCCAGCGATATTATAATTGTGTCGAAGTACATATACTTATTCAAATAGCCAAAATTGTTACATTATTAAATCCCAGTATACTAGGCTCTGCAAGCAAAAATCGTAAAGGCTCATTTTGGAGAACAAATTTCCATACAATGTTTAGGCATTGGGGTAACACCTATCACATTACACTTCTAGAAAAATGTACCAAGGACCTCGCTAGGATCCCCTACAACATAAGACCAGCCTACCCCTAACCTGGATAGAACCGAATATGCTATCACCCGAGGTTTCCTACCCTTACCGAGTTCTTCCCATACACCGTATTTATAATGTCCGAGGGTATCTGGAAAGTCGATAAACATATCCTAATTGGATGCGACCCACTTTGCCTTGATGGATCTCCATTGATTTTCGGTTATTCTGATTGATGAGGCTTGAGTCTACGATTACCTTTTTAAGGAATTTATACTTGGAATGCTCATTGTCTCCGAATGATAATGTACTGATAGCATTCGTCTCTGAATGAAACTGAAGGCACTATTCCTACTACATCCATTTTGGAATCATCCTCGGGATTAATAGCGATTAGCCCTTGCACTTTAATGCTCCATCTTTAATTCCATGCTTTTGTTTTCACTTCGAAATCGTATTTTCTGGATCAATGTAGTTTTCGGATACCTTATCCTATTCTGATCTCTTCGAAGTAACTTTTGAAATTTTCGGTAAACTCAGCCCCGGTTCTCTAGGGACTAAGCAGACAAAAATAAAATCGAAGATAATCTTCTAACTGTTAGTGGACGAATTTCATTATAATCATTCTAAAAGAACGAAATGAGTTTATATTTGTAGTATAGCACCTCGAACGGTAACTGTACCATGTAATTCTCGTGTTTCTCCTAGATATTTCCAAAGTCATGTTTTTTTTGTCCAGATTTGACAGTCGGTTATATAGCTATCAATAAACAATCATCCAATCAAAAGTTTTCATTTCTCACTGAAAAAACTAAGCCTTATTTAATCTAAAATTTAATTTAATTAAATCTCTTTATCATAGCTATATATTTATCTCACCAAAATAAGTGTATTTACGAACTGTTCCCTTTCGAAAATATTTGAGAATTTTTTAAAAATAAAAAGGGTATCAACCATGAATTCGCAGCTCAATGATTACATCTCTATCCCAGAGAAATCGAAACATAACTTGGGCAATCTTTGCCTTCCAATAACGCCATGAAAGCGTACCATTGGTTTCCAAAAACTATATTTAATTATTATCTCAAAATAATACATATAAAGTTTCTATATAATTTTTCCAAGTTTAATTTAGGAAATTACGCTTTTATAAATGTTTACTATATAATATATATTATTTTTGGAACATTATTTATAGTTAAAAAAATTATCTTGAAAATAAAATACTTTAACACTAATCAATCCTTAAGTAATAATTAACTTTAAACAAATCGCTATAAAATAACTTTATTTAATATAAAATATACATTAAACAATTTAAATAATTAAATAGCTTTGGAACAATAATAAAATACTTTTAAATAAATTTTAAGAATAATTAAATAATTAACTTTAAATCATTATCAAATCATCATTAATTAACTATAAAATATCATTAATAAAATAATAATCATTCTTAAAACAATTTTGGTTCAAAAGTCAACTTCCAAATTAGAAAGGAGTCTTATTAATTTCAATGGTACTTAATCAAGTTACCATTCGTTCCATAACAGTCTTGAATAACAGAAAGATATTCACATCAATCTATTTTTAAAAATTAATTCAACATCATATTGCCTAATATAATTATCAGGATAGTAAATAGATGTCCATACAAATAATATAGTAGAACAGGGTTTTATTTCTTCTAGTCAATGTACATAAACACATAAATTCGATAATAATGGCAGAACGGTGATTTATTCTGCCAACAGGGGTCCAATTAAATAAAACTAGCGGAACGGTGTTTTATTCCACTAAACGGATGTCAAAAACATCGTAATTAACATAAATTAATTCATAATTTTTTTATCTGGGCAAAACACTTCAATGGACGGGTCATATAAATTTAAACATCGATATTTGTTTTAAAATTATTACTAAATTTCTATTCGTTTTAATATACCACAAAGTTTCACTCGTTCAAACTCTACAACCAATCCTACGACTACATCGTGTTCGTCGATACGAACCCATCGCAACCAGTTTTACTTTAAACAGATTTACGATTTGCTAGGAAAATAACTTTTAAAACATTCAACCTTTTAAAATAAGACAATTTATTTAAAATTCTTTTCGATTCTTCCTTTCTTTAAGGCTGAAGCCCACCCACCATCCAAACCCGTATTTCCTTTCTTCTTTTCCCCCTTTCTCTTTTCCTTCCAGTTAAAACCAAGAATCCAAAATCTAACCCGAGATCTTCAGTCGACTTCTGTTTCACCCATCACATAACCAAATTCCACTCGCATACGACTCGAGACCCATCATGTAACACCCCATACCCCTTAGTATACCCAAAAGAACACATTAAAAGGTGTGGTGCATTGTAGGTATAAGTAAAGCTAACAGAGACTAAGATTCACAAGGCAAATATAGATAAAAACAGCGGAAACTTAAAATAATAACTTAATCAAAACAAAACTTCATAATTTCTTTATAAATAAGTCAAATACCAAATACCACATACATGTCTGAAAATCCAATATGTCCCGTGAAACAAAAACACATAGTCTCAAAAATTAGAATACACAATATCCCTCTTAATAAGCCACTACATAGAAGGAACATATGCTGAAAATAAAATAAGCACATAGTAAAAATCTCCTCCAAGAAAACTCCAAGCAGTAGAAATCTACTGACTTCTCCCTTGATTGCCTATAGGGGGAAGGAAAATAGAGGAGTGGGTTGAACTAAAAGTATAATGAATGATAGTAATTACTAGAGACTTTAAGCAAGATATAAGTAATAGACTCTACAACACTTGTAGCATACATAAGGATTAAGGAAATTGAAAAGAAATAAACTGGAATTAAGTATGGTTAAATATTGCTCAATTTACAAGATATGTTAACTTTGATTGCTTGCACCTGTCCTTGAATTCTTCTTTGAATTCCTAATTCTATAATTGGGATGTAACCCTAATTCTACCCTCTTTGATCGGCCTTCTACTCTATAGTACGTTTCTACGGACCAAATGCTATATAACTCCCTACACAGAATGTTACTGTGGACCAGACAACATTTATAGCTCCCTACATAGAAGACATTTATGTACTATGGACCAGATATTATATATAACTCCCTACACAGAATATAATTGTGGACCAAATGACATATATAGCTCCCTACACATAAGGCAATGGTGTCTAC
Source organism: Allium cepa (assembly GCA_030765085.1). NCBI lineage: Eukaryota > Viridiplantae > Streptophyta > Magnoliopsida > Asparagales > Amaryllidaceae > Allium > Allium cepa. Next base: position 186,011,478 of record CM060940.1, read on the forward strand.
AAAAGACACCCATACTAAGCGCTTGGAACTCATAGCTATTACTGAGTACCCGAATGGAAGTCGCATGCTTAACTGCACCATGCCATTCTCCCTTTTGCTTCACCTGTTGGATCTTCTTATTACCTCAAATTCCAGCATAAGCATGCCCCTCATCCCACTTCAGGCTAACGTGAGATCAGCGTGTGTCCATAAAAAATAGGGGAAATGCTGTTGGTATTGGCCCGTCATCCAAACAATATCTTTTTGCGCCCCTTATCCAAATCCCCTGTGATTTGGACTTCTAATTGACCAATTACTACCATTTTTAGCATCAGCGGTCTCGCTACAGGCAAATGTGAGACTACCGTTTTGTCTAATAGGGAATGTTATTTGGTATAGGTCCTACTTTCATTTTTTGCTTATTAACTTAGGTAGATTATTAAAATAAGCCTTTACATTTTTCTCTACTTTCTGTACTTATTAATTTCGCCTAATTCTTAGAATAAGCCTTATTATGTTCTTTTTCTTATTATAACCTGCGTTATAATCATGCTTATTACTCAACCCAAGGTTTAAGTGTGAAAATAAGCTTCTTTCATTTTTACTCTTTTTAGTTATAATTTTAAGTTATATCTAGGTCAATATTTTTAATTCAGTCCAATTAACTTCATAATTAGGTATAATTTCAGTCCAATTCCATTTATATTACAGTCTTTGAAATTTACATCTTATATTCCATTATTTAGTTATCATATAATTTAATCCACATTCGTGTTAATCCTATTCTAATCCATACGCGTAGAAGAAAGAGGAATAAAAAAATTGAAAATAGAAGAAAATCTGAAGCATAGAAAGAAGATGTAAATAACGTATAAATAAGGTAAATAAACTAAAATACTGTAAATAAACTATAAATAAATGAAAAAGCTATAATTAATAGAAATAAACTAAAATTACTAAAAGGAATAGCTGAATGGAAATAGACTGAAAAGAGTTCTAAAAACTGTAAATAAACTACTGAAAAGGCTATTCCAACATTCGTAGTAAAACTACAACTATGGAAACCCTATTAATTTAAATTACTTAAAGAAATTTTAAAATAATTACAATCACTCATCTCCGGTAATAAGCTCTTCCTGTGGTCTTCTCGAATCCACTTAGTGATGTAAAATAATTTAATTTATAACGATTTTATCCTTTGGAAAAATTATTCAATTTAGGGTCCTTCCTAGAAAAGTGAACCCAATTGGAGAAAATCTAGAATGAGAAAAAGTGTTAGATCTAGGGGTATATTTATAGGGGTAGAAGTGGATCTTGGACCGTTGGATTTGAGGATTGAATAGGATGCAACCACGCCATAGGCTAAATAAGAGCCATCGGATGCAAAAATGGAGGGACCGGCTTAAAATAAAGAATGCAAAACACGTCACAAAAGGCTCTGGAACGTTCGAACGTTCGTTCGTTCATAAATAACGAAGGAGGATCGACCGCCTTGGTGCCCAAGACCACCGGCCAGTTGACTGGCCTATATATATTTTCTTATTTTGTTTACTTTATAACTTGGTCATATTAGCTCAGTTTCTGATGTTCTATATATGGAAATTGACTAGAAAATTACCATGGACACAATGGTGCCATTCTTGTTGCTCAATTCTGATAATTTCACAAGGTTATTTTATTATTTAGTTAATTAATGAACTAATAATTACGCATTGAATTTCGAGTTGTTACATTCTCCTCTCCTAAAGGGATTTCGTCCTCGAAATATCTAAGGATAAAAGGATGTACTAAATCTTTTCATCTAATTCTACAACCAACTACTCAGTCATCAACCATTCATCCACTGTCCTTAAAATTTTCTAATGCAATTTTATGATACTTATGCAATTGGTGTAGTGTAAATGTCCCTAACTAATGTAAAAGATTAGGTGGTCCACAGGTTCAGTTGGCCTCTTTTTATGCAATCATATTCGTGCCATCTATCCAAATGAATGCAAAAATTTCCTAATGATGCTTGATAATTCTATATGCGTGTCACAAACATCATCCACATGCAACAATCATGTGATAAACATCCATTTATATCACCTATGGAAATAAAATAAAGATGCCCACACACCCATATGCATATGCTCTAATGTCCTAGTTGGGCTGATCCCTAAAGAATAATAGTGCCTAATATACCTATATGCATCCATTAGCATCCACTAGCAAACACTTGCAACCACTAGCATACATCAATCATAACATGTACTATTAACATGTTTACATCGAATCCTACCATCCATAGGTTAAATCCTGAGTTCTACTCTTCCAAAGGATAATAAAGGAAAGAACCTATTCAAATCTAGAAATGGAAAAAGGAATTCTAAAACATACTATAAAAAAGATGAAGATAGGAAGTACGAATCTTCTCTTCTGCTTCCCAAGTGGCATCTGCAAAATCATCTCCCCATTGCACCTTCACCAGTAGAACCTCCTTATGCCTCAGCCCGTTGGTGTCTCTCCTAAAAATCATCATGGGGATACACCGAACCGAAGCTTCCCTTTCTAACTCCACTTACTCCAATTGACTAGGCTCTACAACCTCCACCGAGTCATGTAAGCACTTTCGCAAGTGCGAAACATGGAAAACGCCGTGCACTCCTACGAGTCTATCAGGTAGCCTTACTCGGTAGCCATCTTCCCAACTCTCTCTGTGATAGGAAATGGTCGAACAAATCTAGGAGCTAACTTTCCGTTTGATTTTAATCTTACCACCTTCCTAAGCGGGGATACTTTGATAAACACTAAGTCTCAAACCTCAAACACTAAGTCTCTCCTTCGTTTGTCCGCATACAACTTCTGTTTATCTTGAGCCATCTTCATCCTTCGCCGAATCAAATCCACCCTCTCAGAGGTCTTTCTAACCATATCAGGTCAAAGTAATAACTTCTCCATAGACTCTACCCAACATGATGGGGACTTGCAAGATCTCCCATATAAATCCTCAAATGGTATCATTTCTATACTTGTTTGGTAACTATTATTGTACTCAAACTCAACCAACGGAAGATGCTCCCCCCAAGTTCCTCCAAAGTCCAAAATGCACATCCATAGTAAATCCTCAATCACCCTATTTACCCACTCTGTTTGGCCATCTGTCTGGGGTGATAGGCCGTACTCAATCTAAGTTGCGTCCTAAGCACCTCTTGTAAGCTACTCCAAAACTCACTAGTGAAAATGGGATCTTTATCACTAACAACACTAGAAGGAACTCTATATAGACAGACTATCTCTCGAATAAAAAAGGATGCCAAATATAAAACCGTACGCTTACTCTCAACTAGGATGAAGTGAGCACTCTTGGTCAATCTATCAACAATCACCCAAATGCTAGTGTTCCCCTTCCTAGAACGGGGTAAACCATCAATGAAATCCATAGAAATACTATCCCACTCCCACTTCGACAAATCTAAGGGCTGAAGTAACCCACTGGGCTTCTGCTGCTCTGATTTTACCCTTTGGCATATGAGACACTTAGCTACAAATTCCACCACGTCCTTCTTCATGCCACCCCAATAGAACAATCTCTTCATATCTCGATACATTTTGACACCACCCGGATGAATAGTCATACGGGAATGGTTTGCCTCCTCTAAAACTGCTCTCAGCAAGCCACTGGGGTGCGGAACACAAAGCCTTCCATCTCTCTTAAACCACCCCTTGCTATTTGTGGAATAGAGTTGGAGATGTACCTCTCCTTGGCTAATCCTATCCATAATGTCCATGAACTCTGAATCCTCCTATTGACTCAAGCCAATCTGATCCACGAGGGTAGGCCCCACCTCTATTGTCACCAACAACCTGGTGTAATGTCTGTAGTGGTCTTAAAATCAAAGGTAGAAATAAACTCCAAGCTCCTCCACTCTATGAACAAAGGACTAAGGGTTGCTTTCTTTTACTCAATGCATCCGCAACCACATTACCCTTCCCAGAGGTATAAGCTATATCAAAATCTTACGAGGCTAAAAGCTCCATATACCTTTGTTGCCTCAAGTTCAAGTCCTTCTATGAGAATAGGTACTTTAATGACTTATGGTCGGTAAAAAGCTTAAACCTCTCTCCATGCAAGTAGTGCCTCCGAGCTTTAGGTGTAAAAACTATGGCAGCCAACTCCAAATCGTAGGTAGGGTAGTTCTTCTCATGCATCATCAACTGCTTACTACCATAACACACTACCCTCCCTTCTTGCATCAACACTGCTCCTAGACCCATTCTGCGTGCATCGGTGTATACAGTGAAATGCTTTGCTCCATCGGGTAAAAATAACGCTGGTGCACCAGTAAGGGCTCTCTTAAGCTTCATGAAGGAATCCTCACAATCCACGTCCACATGAAATCTTTATTCTTCTAAGTAAGGCGCGCGAGTGGTGTCGAAATCTTGACAAAGTCCCTAATGAACTTCCTACAGTACCAGCCGATCCTAGGAAGCTCCTAACCTCGGTAACGTTCTTCGAGGCCTTCCAATCTTGCACAGCAACAACCTTGGTGGGGTCAACATCCAAACTTTCCTTTGAGACTACGTGCCCCAAGGAATTAACTTCATCTCTCAAAAAATGGCACTTTGAAAACTTATCTCTCAAATGATGACTATGAAGTGTGCTAAGAACCTCTTCCAAATGAATAGCATGGTCCTCGATATTCTTGGAAAATACCAAGAAATCATCCATGAATACCAGCATAAACTTATTTAGGACATCCCAAAAGACGTGGCTTATCAAATCAACGAAATAGGCTGGGGCATTAGTTAGCCCAAATGGCATAACCAACCACTCAAAGAATTCGTCCGGTGTCCTAAAGGCAGTCTTATATATACTGTCATCAGCGACTCTAAGCTAATGGAATCATGTGGCTAAATCAAGCTGAGAGAAAACCGAAGAACCTACCAACTGGTCAAAAAGATCATTTATCCTCGAGAGTGGGTATTGGTTCTTCTTGTTGAGCTTATTTAATTCCCTATAGTCCACGCGAAGTTCGAGAGAACCATCCGCCTTAGTGGCGAAGACGACTGGCGCTCCCCATTCTGATATGCTTCTTCTAATGAATCCCTTCTCCAAAAGTTCATGAATCTTCTTGTTCGATTCTTTCCTCTCCCTAGGTTCCATGTGCCTTACAGGTAATGCTACTGGCAAGGCATTCTTGGTGAAATGAATCCTGAAGTCAATCTCTCTCTTAGGGGGTAGTCCCCTATCCTCCTCAAAGGCATCTGCAAAATCTCTGAAGATGGGAACCGAATGCAACTTTGATGATGATGAATTGAGGGAATAGAGAAAAATCAACATGACTGACCCTTGCGGGTCACAAGATGCCTCCAGAGTCCTACCACTACAAGTCTCAAGTCTAACGATTCTCCTCTTATTGTTTAATATAACTCCGTATGTGGATAGACAATCCATCCCTAAGATCATCCCATACCCCGTGAATCCCAAAACATAGGCGTCGCGGTCAAATTCTACACCTAGGATAAATATTTTCAAACCCCTACAAACCATAGATAAGTGTGTCGATCCTCACATGAGGTTTGAAACAATAATAGGGTCCACTATTAATGATATGTCCAAGTGCAAACAATCTACTAGAGAACTAGAGATAAAAAAATGTGATGCTCCAAAAATAGGGAAATCAGATATAGAAATCAAACCTTATGACTTTCCTACCTCTATTTGGAATGCTACTGGAAGGTGTTGTGTCTAACGCCTGAATCTGCACAACTGGTGCACTCGCTCCCTGGTGACAACCCTTACTCATATGACCGGGCTACCCACAAGTATAGCACTTACCCTTCATCTTCTCCTTCCAGCAATCCTTGGCCATATGTCCACCCTTCCCACAACTATGGAACTTTATTCCCTTCTTAATCTTCTTCTGAGGACCATCATCTTTCTTTTTCTTCTTATTTTTTTCCCACCACTTCTTTTTTGAACCTTCTGATTTAAGCTCCTCTTTAGACTCTCCATCCTTGACTATACATGACATAAGCACCATCTCGACCAAAGACTCATACGTAGCTCCCATCGGTACATGAGTCTGCAACAGTCCTTGAAGTAATTGATTCAATCCCTTCACAAACTTCATAGCTTTCTTGTGCGGCTTGTTCACCAAATCAATACCGAACCATGACAACTCATTGAATTGATTGATGTATACCTTAACAGACAAACTCCCTTGCTTAAAATTAAAAAACCTCTCCAGCTGAACACTCTCTTCCCCTTGAGATAGAAACTTCCTATCGAATTGCCCCCGGAATCCATCCCAAGTGACATTTCAATCCTCCAACTCGATCACCTCTTACCAATAAGATGCCTCCTCCTTTAGCTGCCAAGCGCCTAGCTGAAATCGCTGCTGACCCTCCAACCCAAAAGACCAAAAACCTCTATGTGTCCCTAAGCCAAGCCTTAGCCTCTGCAAAAGTCTCCTTGCAAGAAAAAGTCTTCCCAGCCAAACTCACAAAATCTTTACAAAGCTTAGAGAAATTGATGGCGGTAAGTGGGTTGATGGGATTCCCATCTGCTGGTGCAGGATTAGACGTAGGCCCATGCACCTCTGGACTCGTGGCTTGTACGTACCTACGAAACAAGGCTGGGACTGGAATGCCCTTGGGAAGATTCGGTGCATCAGCCATTCTACAATTAGTTTAGGAAAGAGTTAAAGGGAGATTGAACTGGGCTTATGAGGGGATTTTCATAAAAATTCTTTTACACTTAAAAATCATTTCTAAAAGTTTTTTCTAAAAAATACTTTTTAAAACTAGTTATTTTGAAAAATGCTTTATTTTTAAAATAGATTTTTAGGAATCCTCTAACCTTAGGCTCTAATACCAAATGTAACACCCCACACCCCTTAGTATACCAAAATGGACACATGAAAAGGCATGGTGCATTGTAGGTATAACTAAAGCTAACAGAGACTAAGATTCACAAGGCAAATATAGATAAAAACAGCAAAAACTTAAAACAACAACTTAATCAACACAAAACTTCATAATTGCTTCATAAATAAGTCAAATACCAAATACTACATACATGTTTGAAAATCCAATATGTCTCGCGAAACAAAAACTCATAGATACAAAAATCAGAGTACATAATGTCCCTCATAATAAGCCTGTACATAGAAAGAACAGAAGCTGGAAATAAAAGAAGTACATAGAAGAAATCTCCTCTAAGAAAACTCTAACCAACAGCAATCTACTGACTTCTTTCTCGATTTCCAATGGGGGGAAAAAGGAAAAATAGACGAGTGAGTCGGACTAAAAGTCTAGTGAATGATAGCAATTACTAGAGTCTTTAAGCAAGATAAAAGTAATCGACTCTACAACAGTTCTTGCATAAATAAGGATAAAGGATATAGGAAAGGAATGAACTGGAATTAAGTACGATTAAATATTGCTCAATTTAAAAGTTAGGTTAACTTTGATTGCTTGCACTTTTCGTTGATTTTTGCATTGAATTCCTAATCCTATAATTAGGATGTAACCCTAATTCTACCCTTTTTGATCGGCCTGCTACTCTATAGTACCTTTCTTCGGACCAGATGCTATATAACTCCCTACACAGAATGATACTGTGGACCAGACGACATATATAACTCCCTAAACAGAAGGCATTTATTTACTATGGAGTATATACTATATATAACTGACTATACAAAATGTTATTGTAGACTAGACGATATACATAGCTCCCTACACAACAGCTAATGGTGTCTACGAAAGACACCCATACTAAGCGCTTGGAACTCATAGCTATTACCGAGCACCAGAATGGAAGTCGCATGCGTAACTTCCACCATGTCCGGCTACCTTTTGCTCCACCTATTGGGTCTTCTTATTACCACAAACTCCAGGATAAGCGTGCCCCTCATCCCACTTCAGGCTAACGTGGGATAACCGTGTGTCCATAGAAAATAGAGGAAATGCTTTTGATACTGGCCCTCATCCGAACAATATCTTATTGTGCCCCTTATCCAAATCCCCTATGTTTTGGACTTCTAGTTGACCAATTACTACCATTTTAGCATAAGTGTGCTCTCGTCTCAGTTCAGGCTAATGGGAAACTATCGTTTTTTCTAATAGGGAATGATATTTGGTATTGGTCCTACTTTCATTTTTTGCTTATTAACTTAGGCAAATTATTAAAATAAACTTTCACATTTTTCTCTACTTTCTATGCTTATAAATTTCGCCTAAGTCTTAAAATAAGCCGTATTATGTTCGTTTTCTTATTATAACCTACGTTATAATCATGTTTATTACTTAACCCTAGGTCTAAGTGTGAAAATAAGCTTCTTTCATCTTTTACTCTTTGTAGTTATAATTTTAAGTTATAACTAGTTCAGTCATTTGAATTCAGTCCAATTAACATCATAACTAGGCGTAATTTCAGTCCAATTCCATTTATATTACAGTCTTTGAAATTTACATCTTATATTCCATTATTTCATTTTTCTTACAATTTGATCCATATTCATGTAAATCCTATTGTATTCCATATCCGAAGAAGAAGGAGGAATAAAAGAAAACTGAAAATAGAAGAAAATACAAAGCATAGAAAGAAGATGTAAATAACGTATAAATAACAGTAAATAAACTAAAATACTGTAAATAAACTTTAAATAAACGGAAAAACTATAAATAACATAAATAAACTAAAATTACCGAAAAGAATAGCTGAAAGGAAACAGACTGAAAATTATTCTAAAAATTGTAAACACGCTACTAAAAAGGCCATTCCAACGTTCGTAGTAAAACTACAACTATCGGAAACACTTTTATTTTTAATTACTTAAAGAAATCTTAAAATAATTACAATCACTCACCTCCGGTCCTAAGCTCTTCCTATGGTCTTTCTGAATCCAATCGGTGATGTAAAATAATTTAATTTATAATGGTTTTCTCCTTTGAAAAAATTATTCCATTTAGGGTCCTTCCTAGAAAGGTGAACCCAATGAAGAAAACCTAGAATGAGAAAAAGTGTTAGGTCTACGGGTCTATAGGGGTAGAAGTGGATCTCGGACCGTTGGAATAGAGGATTGAATAGGATGCAACCACGTCATAGGCTGAATAGGAGCCATCAGATGGAAAAATGGAGGGATCGGATTAAAATAAAGAATGCAAAACACGTCACAAAAGACTTTGGAATGTTCGAACGAATGAACATTTGTTTGTAAATAACAGAGGAGGGTCAACCGGGCGGTCGACCGCGTTGGTGACTAGGTTGACCGGCCGGTCGACCTGCGCACACACACACACACACACACATATATATGCTTATTTTGTTTATTTTATAACATGGTCATTAAGCTCGGTTTCTGATGTTCTATATATGAAATTGACCTGAAAATTACCATTGACATAATGGTGCAGTTCTCATGGCTCAATTTCGATAATTTCACAAGGTTATTTATTATTTAATTAATTAAAGAATTAATTATTATGGGTTAAATTTCGGGTTGTTACACAACACTTAAGATTACCACGCATGCACCACCATCCACGATCCACCATGGCCACATGTAAAACATGCACATATATGCTTGTGCACATTCACACGGTCTCCCCTTACCATGTCCAAAACCCACCACAAACTCGCATATCCACTCTTGTCATGATGAACCTGCTCCCCCTTGCTCCAACCACCTGGAGTAAAAGTAGACTACCCAATTCAAAAAAAAAACATGCTAGGAACTCCACTTGATCGTGGATAATCGATCAGCACACACATCCTCTGTGGCGGTTGCACTCGCCACCACCTCTAACTCCTGTGCCTAGGTCCTTCCTACCTCCATCTCAAAGCTCAAAGCCTTCGGTCGCTGTGTTCCCCTGATGATGTCATGTCCATCACCCTCCTTCCCATTCCCTTAACCCCTATCCAAGACCATAATCCAAAATTGGCCATGGTGAACCTCTTCCCCAGGATGCGATGCCCCTCCTCGGCCAAGCCGCGCCTCCCCTCGATGACCGCCAATTTTTTTTTTAAAAATCGACCAAACCAAAAATTCTCTCAATCTAGCAACTTAAAAATCTGGATTTCTTCACTAAAATTCATGGTTTCACCTAACAATCATGACTATATACATGAATCAAAGATTTAAGAAGGTTGAAATCTGCCAAAACCATGATTGCTTACTATAGTTCCACTCTATCTCTGTACTTACTTTATCAAATACGACAAACTATATTTAGCATAATCTAGGCTCGAAAATAAACATATCACTAGTTTACGGATTTTGCAAAACAATTACATATTAAGAGGAAATGAATTTTGAAATCGTCCCAATGGTTTGTTTTCAGTTTTAAAAAGAGGCAGAGCAAGTGTAAACACTTCCAGCAACAAACAATAATTATTCTCACCTTGAACATGCTTGAAACTTTTGAAAACTTCATGTTTTGAATCCAATTACAAATTTAAATTTTTGATAAACTTGCTTTTGCCTTTGAATTTGAAAGAACAATGCTTCCGCCTTTTCTTTTTACAGTGTTTTATGTGATAACCCGGGCTTTGGACATCTGATAAATGGGTAATTAACCGTTTCAATCAATTAAACAGGTAAAATTATGATAATAATAGACATCTGGGTGTGTAAATAAATTTGGAAATATAATAAGAATTGAATTATGCATATCTGGAAAAAAATATTTATTTAATAATCTCCTTTATAAATTATTTAGACTTGACAAAATTGTTATTTTCAAACAATAATAGTAAGGTGGTGTTTTTGAATATAGGTATAAATATATTCATTTACAAATTTAGTATGTGAATTGAATTTAAATTGAATTTAAATTTGGATTTAATTTTAAAATTCAAAAGATGGACATTTTAAAAATATTAGGTCTAAATTTTATGTATAAGCTTTCATGTATATAATTGGTTATATTTTCTTTATAAAGAAAATTCATATGAATGTATTTAGATAAGCATTTGTAAATTGTAAATTAATATGAAGCTTTCATTTAAACATTTAAAATAAAAATATATATAGTAAAGGATTCTTACATTTGTAAGCTTTATAATTCTTGGAATTAACACTTGTAGTTAAGATTTAGTACATTGCTAACAAGTGGCATTTGTTTTTTTTTAAGAAAATAGATAGATATAATATTAAAACATATGTTATATTACATAACTATAATTATATAAACATAAGCTAAAGAGGGTTAAAATAAGATTATAAAATTTATTTAAAAGATGATTTAAAATAAAAATAAAAATTTCTCAAATAACAAGTGTAGCTTAAAGGAATTAGCAAATCAACAAGTGTATTGATTATAGCATAAATTTTAACAAGTGTCAACCTTCATTATTTTTATTAAAAATTAAATTTCAAGATAAACAATTAAGAAAACTGATTTCTTTTATTTATTTTCAGATCAAAACATTTTTTTATTTCTTTCAATCTTCTTTTATCTTCAAAATGTTAAAATAAAGACCAAGATTCAAAACAAAAAGAAAAAAAAAGACTGAAAACTGTAAGCTGTGTTGAAGCAACATAGTTGATTTAAAGGCAAAACAAATTCAAGATCAGTTCAAATTTCATCTCAAACTAAATCAAAAACATGGATCAGATCTGCAAGCATGAATCTTCAGTTTCAAGTTTTTGAAAGATCGGCCTGAAGTAGCTAGCAGCTTCCACTTTCTAACTGCAACCCCTATTTTATGATTCCTCTTTCAAATACAGGAAAAGGTGAGTAATCTTTTTCTTTGAAAAAAAAAGAAGCTTAAAATCTGGTTGAACCTTTGATGCATGAGAAAATTTATGAAGTAATATTATAAAAGTTGATTTACATGAATGAAATAAATGTTGTCTGGTATATAGATGAAATTTCTGTTGCATGCCTGTGTATACATATGCATATCTCTGTTAAATACAACATACTAAACTTGTTCAAGGAAAATTCAAAATTTCTTTCCCCGATTACTTTTAGTACTTGATGTTTGAAAGGAATTTGTGGTGATGGTATAATACAAACTGTAAAAAAGTTAATCAGGTAGAATTATCAAGTAATTATTGGATATAGTAAATATTACAGTGGGAAGGAAATGTAACATAAAATTGATTGTTTCAATTTCGAGTTTTACCTATATAATCAAATACGCCTTGTAAAAATATGATTTTTAGTAATCAAATCTAGTTTTTTAAGTAAGCTTTTAGGTAGAAACTGTAAGTTGAACAGGAATTAGGCATTTATCAATTGTCGGCGATCTAGGGTGCTAGAATTGTCGAGTTTGAAGTTGAAGCAGGACAACAGGTTTAGGAGTTCGGTAAAATTGGCTGGAAGGTTGATAGTTTGCCGAGGTGGCGCGGTTAAGAGGAAGTAGGGTTTAGGAGTTCTCATGGTCGATGTAGTGGTCTGACATCTGCGACATCGTAGATGATCTAGGAGCTATCGGAGGTTGGGAAAAAGGCAGAGGTGAGTGAGGCGTAGATCTGGACGGAGTTACGTGTTCTACGGTGGTCGGAGGGAAGGCGGAGCGAAGGATTTTGTGACTGAGTTTATTTCCAGTGATGATCAAAATTGTTCGATTGAAATTCTTCGAGTGGCTCGTGTTTCTGGGTTATCGGAGCATTAGAGGGGGTAGTCGGTGATTGCATGGTGGCGGCAAGCATGGCCGGAGCATCGGCGATCACGTGTGTACGTGCACACGTGTCCGTTCATGCCTGTTGTTGCTGAGTTTTTTTTTAAGCTTTGGAGGAAGAGGTTTGAACCCGAAGTGGTGCACGAAGAATTGAAGAGGACGACTCGTGTTTATTTCTAGTGATGAGATAAGGTTTAGTTGAATCGTTTGTCTTGGTTTTTGCTCAAGAACTTGGAGCTTTGAGCTCGGGTTGATAATCTGGTTCGTGGGTTCCTGAATAATTGATAAAACTAGATTTAACAAGTAAAATAAATGGTTACAAGTTTTAAAGGCAAGGCAAGCCAATTCTAAACAAATTTTTTTTTCAAGCAAACATTTTAAATTTGACTAATTTTTCAAACGTGGTATAGATTAGGTTATAAGTAAGATTCAAAATTTAATTATTTAGAGTAAATTGTTTCTGAATTTAAATTGTTTGGTATTGATTAATTATTAAGTAATCAATTTAATAAATTCCTAATGTTTTCTAATGTAATTAGGTAAGTGCTTATGATTTATGAATTAATTAATGAAAGATTAAGATTAAGATTAAGATATACATAATATATGTAATTAGGAATAATTATTAGATGAAAATAACTAAAGAGAAATTACTTAAAAGAAGTAATTAAGAATTAGTTACTTAATGTAATTAATTTAAGGATTAATTAATTAAGGAAATTAACTAAAGGTTATTTAATTAATGGGTATGATTAATTAACGGTTAATTAATCAATGTAAGTGATTATAGAATGATTAATTTGAGAAATTAATTAAAGATAAATATAATTAATGTTAAATGGTGAAGGATAATTAATTTGGGTAATTAATTAAAGGCTAATTACTTAATGTAATTAGAGAGGGTAATTAAGGGATGATTAATTAATGGTTTATTAATGTTTAGTAAGTAGAATTAGAAGCGATTAAAAGTAATTTACTTAAGGGAAGTAATTAAGGTTTAATTACTTAGTGTAATTAATTAAGGGGTTGATTAATTAAGTAAGGAAATTTATTACGGGTTAATAAAATTAATAATTGTGATTAATTAAAGGATAATTAATCAAGGTAAGAGATTAAAGAATAATCAATTTGAGTAATTAATTAAGGGTCAAGGCGATTAATGTAAATAGATAAAGGTTAATTATTTGTGTAATTAATTAAAGGGAGATTACTTAATGTAATTAAGGAATGATAAATCAAGGATGATCAATCAAGATGAATAATTAAGGATGACTAATTAATTTAATATAATTAATTAATGATAAGCAGGATGTATAAGTAAATAAAGTAATTAATTTAATTCATTGGTAGTCAATTAAATTAATTAGAAATGGTATGGCTAATTTATCTTGCTTATCTATGATTGAATGATATTTGAATGCCTTGGATTATTTGTTTTCTCTGATATGTGGTTATGATGCTTTGTGGAATGGAATGTTTTTTGTAATATGATATGTTGGGTTGAACAAAGATAATGTGAATATCTATGATGAATTGCTATGTAAAGGTGACATCCCGTATTTAAAAATTTAATCACTTGAATAACATGGGTTAAGATGACATTGGATTCAAAGAGACCGGAGTCGGGTATTAGTAAATACCCGAAACCACTTCGATTCTTTGTAATCTGATATGTGAAACCAATAGGCTGAAGTGGAATGACTTAAGTGAATTGGACCATTTAATCTATGTTTTGGGCACTTAGGAATTGATGTGTGAAATAAGTGATGTCTATAACAACTTGTGAAGTTGTAAATTGATATAAGTTACCCCGGATTTATATAAGTTGTGTGTTTTAGTATTCCTTGTTAGATGAGTTTACTCACGCTGGTTTCCAGCCTAACCCGGGTGTTACTTTGATGTAATGCTCGGGTCAGACCGAGTATTACAGACTTGCAGGTAAGGACGTTCTGGAGCTCAGGAGGAGAGCCGAAGGTCAGGAACGTATAGAGTGTTTATCCGCTGTGATATATATTGTTATTTATATGAGACAAGTTATTTTAAACTGTCTAGTGTTGTGAAATTATTGTAACTCTGATGTAAAATGTAAATATACTGATACTGTTCTGCTTTGTAAACTGTTATTTATTTACTATTATATTTTATCCGCTGCGAATGTGAGATTGTGTGTTTCTTTTCTGTTCTTCTTCTTCTTCTTTCTCTTTCTTCTTTTCTCTAACTATCTGGAATTTTCGGGATCGAGAATTTCGGGTCGTTACATTTGGTATCAGAGCAAGGTTAAGCGAGAACCTTGGCTTTAGTGGGACACTCATTAAGGATAAGTGTAACGACCCAGAATTTTATTTAATTAAAATTTGAATATTTAATTAATTTTAAATATTAATAAGTGAAATTTATAAGTCGAATAAATTTTAATTTGAATAATTGGATTTAATTGAATAATTAAATCAATAATTTAATATGTTAAATTATGGAAATAATTGAAAATTGGGTTAAATATGATTGAAAATGATTTGTAAAATTTTATTTTATCATATTGAAGTTAGAATGATATTTTAGAACTTTTAAAATCGAATTAAAAGTAAATTTGTGAAAATTGAATATTTTAATAATTAAATCGACTAGTCAAAATAGTCAATTTTTGAACAGTCTCAGAATTGAACGAAACCAGTTCCATTGGATCCATAATAGTTAGTTATTACTGGATTTCAATTTTCGTGTCAATCGGAGTTACCGTTTGATCGTGGCAGCTCGAAACGCATCGAATTATTTTTAATTTTTATTTGGCGAGTTAAAATAGTCATTTTTCAAAAAGTCTCGGATTTCGACGAAACCAGTTTCATCGGATCCGTAATGTGATATTATTGTAAGGTTTCAAATTTCGTGTCAATTGGATTTACCGTTTGTCCTGTACAAATTAAAACGCCTAGAAAATCGTTTAAATCGGTTTAATTTAAATTGAACGTTTATTGCCATAACTTGCACAGATGTCCGAATTAGCTTCCGAAACCTGTTCCATTGTGTCCGGAACGCGGGATAAACCTTAGGAACGTCAGTTTCGGCGCGTAAATCGGAGTTCGGAATTCCCGGATGAATAGTGTTCGTTCGTTCTTCTATAAATAGCACCCTTCTCTTTAGAAATAAAAAAAAATATAAACCTAATTTTCTAAACCCTAGCCGCCTCCATATGTTATGAACGGCCAGAATTGTCTCTCCTTCCTCCTCAAAAATCTTTCGATCCAAGCATCGATTTGGGAAACGTTCAACATCAAAGTTGAAGTGCTTGATGAGATCTTTAAATCTATACGGTAGAGATCTGAGATGGTGGAGTGTAGGAGCTTCATATTGCTCGCGTTTGGGCCGATGTTGCGCACGAATTCCGAGATGTACAGTGGGCCGAGCTTCATGGGGATGGAGCCGAGCATGGAGCATGTGGGAGGCGTTCGAATGAGGGTAGTTTGATGAAGTTTCGTCAAGTGTTGGAGTTGAAAATTTAAACCCTAGTTCTATGAAATGGGTTTGAGTGTGCGTGTTCATTTACTGGAAACGTGAAAGAGGAAGGAGAAGAGGGGGGGAGTGTGCACGAATCTGATGGGCTTGGGATTGAGATCCAACGGCCACGATCAACTATAGGTTTAAAAAAAAAATTATGTTGTAAATATTATAAATAAATTCGTGTAAACTTCAAATATTCATATCTTTTTCATACGAGGTCGAAAACGCGCGAAACCAGTTGCGTTGGAATCGTATGGACGAGCACTACGGGATGGAATTGGATTGGAGTCATTTGGAGTTAGTGATAATTTTGGATAAAATTAAACGTCCGTTTAATTTTATTCGAAATAAATCGCTAAAACGAAATTTAAATCAAGGTGAGAACTTCTCACTCAATCGAATCAGTTTCGATTTTATTTTAAATAGTTAGATTTAAAATATTTGAATGCATGTTTGAATGATGATTGTTATCTATTGATTGTTAAAATAGACATTATGCGCCGTTAGTAAGCGGATGTTATTTATTAAAAACATATACCGCGAATATTTCATAAACAGTGAAATTGGTATTATATATAATAGCAATATATATATATATATATATATATTGGCATATGTATATATTGGAGTTATTGATTTCCCGCATTTATTTAGCGGATGAGACCCTATTGCGCCGTCTATTAAGCGGATAATATTTAAAATCCCATATACCGCGATAATTTCGTACTGGAGCGAAATTGGTATTGTGCTAATGTTTGTGGATGCAGGAAAACAGGTTGGAGGGATCCAACTGGATTCCTCAACAGTTTTTATTTGATTTCGGATATTTTGAAATGTGATGGATTATCATATTGATATATGATATCGTTGTTGTCGTGATTGACTATTTGGTATGTAGCATCATTGGACCAAATTTGAAATTTAAAAAAATGATTTTTAAAGTGATTTTTGAAAATTATACGTTTTATAAAATATTTTTGGAATTGATTCGTTTTAAATAAATAAACGTATAATTTTTAATGTTATAAAAATCATGATTTTTAAGAAATATAGTTAAAAACTGATTTTTGAGAATATGATGCTAATGATTTTATAAAATAGTTTAATCGGGATTTTAGAATTTATTGTGAAAAGTTTAAATATATGATTTATAAAATTTAATTATTTCATGAATCAAGATGGTGAAATAATAAAGGAGATTAAAGACGTTTTAAAGAATAATATAAATTGATTTATATTAAGAGATTTATAAATGGATATTTATAAATTGAAATATTGACATTATAAAACGAGTTTTATAAGTGTTTGAATGATTTGAAAATTGATTTTGTAAATAAATGGAATTTATAAAATTATAAATGGTGAAGTTATAAATGAAATTTATAAATAGTAAGGTTTATAAATTTTGTGAAATTATTAAAGAATATATTTGGATGAATAATTGAATCTTGTAAGTTATAAGATTTATAATTATGAAGTTCAAAGAAACGATTTTGTAAAATAATCGTTTTATGAGCATTTAACTTATAATATGAATCTTTGGTTTATAATTGAGTTATAAACTGGAATAGGTTAATAAAGGAATTTATAAAAAGGAGTTGTTATAAAATAAATAGAAATGGAATTTATAAACGTTGTTTTATAAATTCACAAACGACTTATTTTGATAAGTAAATTGTTGAAACCTATTAATGGAGTTATATTCACATTTTTAACTGTGAATAATCCTTTGAAATGAAATATATAAAAGGATGAAATTTGTTAACAAAATATATTCACGTTCTTGAATAGTGAATAATATGTTATAGAAAATGTTTTGGATTAGATGTTTTAAATAGAATTAAAACGATCTAACGATGTTTTTAAATGTGTTAAGATTCGAAACCATAGATTTCAACATTCATTGTTGAAATAGACGTTTTCGAGAAATAAAAGGAAATGGTGGACTATAACACTGTTGTTATAGTAAATGATTTCCGAAAGGAAATGTTTTGTATAGTATTGGGATTTATATATCTATTTTAATTTCGAATCCCTATACTAGTGATTTTGGGTTGTCGTAACGATGTTTTACGCAACATTCGTTTGGCCCAAATAAATATGGTTAAGAGAATGATTTCCTTAAAGAATGAAATATATACTTAATTTCGATTCAAGTATATTGAATATTTTCCAAGTGTTGAAAATAAATGGATTTGTGAATTACTTATTAAATAAGTATGGAAATGTTTTCCAATATAAGGTGAATATTAGAGAATTTATCCTTTTGAAGATAAATTGAAATGAATAATTGAAATCGTATATTCATAGATATTTTGAAATATAAATTCACTATGGAATTTATAAAAGAAAGGGGAATTTGTTTAAAAATAAATATTGATTTATTTTTGAAGTGTGAAAATTATATATCTTGTAAAGTTATTTTGGAAAATAAATAATTTGGAAAATTATTTGGAAACTGGTGATGTGTGCATATCCATTGATAGTTCAATAACCGACTATCAATATTTCCCTTTGAATGGGTAATTGATGTGATTTGCTTGAATTTGAATGTCACACTTATTTTTGAATAAGCGCTCACTATTCGGGTTAACCGGGAAAGGACCATGGGGTCGTATAACCCATTCCGAATATGTAATACGTCGTTGTGAATTGCATTTGAAGATCGGTGTTGAAGACCCGGTATTTGCGAGAGCGATAGGATGACCTTTCGATTGTCTCTGCAATGAGTTGCAACGGTATAGAGACTCCCTAAGTGATGGGAAATCCGATCAGGATTGTGAATATCCGGATTGCAAGGACTTCTTTGTAAGTGCCTTCGGTTTTGTTCGAGCCCGGAACTGACTTGTATGGATTGTATGTCTGACATTACAAATTGAGATATAAAGCCGATTTCATTCAAATATATTTCTGTTGGTGGAGAAGAATTTATTCTTTTAGCTTAACACCCTTCTCTGAGACGTACGAGCTCAGAGGTCATGTAGTTGAATGTTATCAGCGATATATTCCCAATTTGAAAATGTGACATGCTAAGTGTTGCTGTAAATGATCATTGTGTTGATTATTTGTGATAGGATCATTTATTTGATCGTCTATCTTTGTGATCATTTCTATGATCATTTGTTGACCCAAAGCATGGCTTTTGTATAAAGTATGTTTTTGTGGACGTGACTTCGTCGAGCCTCACACCCCGTGAATGGTCAAAACAGGAAAGATGCGGCAAGGTTATGAGGGGTAGCTCCCTTTAGGGTATGTGCATTTCCTTCTGGAAAAGGGTGGTATCATGGTATGGAGCCCAGATACTTACTCATGTTGAAAACACTTTGTTATGATTGTGTGAATTGATTGCGAACGCTCCGTGAAAGGTCCCAAAGGACCGGGGGATGGCATACTCGTGTAGTAGTTACCTAGTGATAAAGATAACCCGGCCTTGTGTTGGTAGAGAGCTGGTTAAGTTCTCGGGACGTCCATCCAGAGGCGTTTCCATGTGGCAATGGGAAGTTCCTTGACCTGATCATTCGTTGGAAATCTAAAGAAACAATACGAGACTTGTACGGTTTTAGTTGTATAACCTGCCATGGAATGTGGCGGTAACCTGCTATTGAACATGGTAGCTATAGTAGGCATAAGTGCGGAATGTCTATGCTGGCTAAGATTTATATCTTTATTTTCGAAATGAATTTTTCCTACACTATGCAATAATAATAATATCAAATGTTCTTTTTAATACGTATCAAACATCTTTGACTATCATAAGGAGAAATCTCCTCTGATTCTGCGTTTGCGTTGTGTGTGTGTGCGGGAGGCCTTATGGTAGTCTCATTTTTAAAAGCATTGCGAATTGACTTTAAAAAATATTCCTCTATTTTGATTTTAAAGATAAATAAACTGTTTTGAGTTCCCACACCATTCACATGACTGACTCGGAGTTTATTGTTTTCCTTCCTAAACTCTGGGTGCCCACCAATTTCCACACGGGCAGTCAAGAGTTAAGGTTTATCAGGATATTCTGGATATTCTGGAGTTGCAGGAGGCAAGCTGGATGGCATGGCGTATTACTAGTATATAGTATTTCTTTTCCGCTGTTTGTTGTTGTTGTTGTACACTCTGATGATATGATGTAATGAAATGTAATGTATAAAATGTAATAACTGATATAGTTCTTTGTTTAAAGATTATTCATTTATTATTATATGTTGTTCCGCTGCGAATTGTGAGATTCTGATGTTGTTCAGTTATTGTTCTGTTCTATTTTCTTTTCTCTCCATTTTCTATCTTCTTTCTCTTCTTCTACCTCTTTTCTTTTCTTAAACCATAACATTTCGGGTTTCCGGCCTTCGATTTCTCGGCAGTCGATAAAGTGAGTATCGATGTTGAATTTTCGAAAGTCGAAAAATTTTCCGGGGCGTTACAATAAGGGTCAATAGTATCCTATAATGAGTTGAGTGTGTATATATATGAGAGAGCGTACTTGTTATTTTCTTATATAAAGGTTTTTAAATGATTTCAAAAGTAAATGAATCTTATATAAGAAATAGATTATCTATTATATTAAGGAAATTGGTTGTAGTATTAATTAAATTTAAAGTTAATAATAAGAATTAAGTGGTAAAAGAATTACAACCAAATTGAAATTAAATTAAAGATAAGTTTGAAATGGATTCAAACTAAAATTGAAATCTTGAATTGGAGAAGTGTTTTAAAATAAGATAATTATAATTGGAAATGATAAAATTAAGAGGGAGTTACTTAATGAAGAAACCGGAGATAAGTAATTTAAGGGACAGTTACTTAATGAAGGTGATTAAGAAATAAGTTAATTACCGAATGTGATTAATTAATGATGTAATTAATTTAAAGAAATAAAAAATAATATTATTTAATGCATTTGAATGAAATGGTCTTATTTCTAACAAGAGTTGTTTGAAAATTTAAAAAAAAATTGTTTTGAACCAAAGGTGGTTTACAATTTTAAAGTGTAACTTGGTATGTAAAAGAAATAAATATGTATATATGTGAATATAACTGATATCAAGAATGAGATATGATACCCAAAGTGTTAGGTTTTGAACTTAATAAGTGGGAAGATTGTTTATGTGGAGTTTAAAATTTGAAATAGAAGTTCAAATTTGATAAGGTTGACATGATTAAGTGAATTAAGTTTAACTTGAGGAAGAGTTAAATAAGTTGGAAAGATCAACCTGATTTATAAATTTTAAGATGGAATTAAAAATTAACTTGGGAAGTTAAATGGTTGATTGTAATTGAGAGTTTGAGTGATCTCAAGTTGGGTTTGAGATCTAGAAATTTAAAATGAATGGATGTTTTAAAATAAATTAGACAATATCATCCTATTGTTGTTAAAATCTTTAAGTTGTGAATTGGAATTGTTTAAAGGTTTTTAATAAAGGTTAACTTGGTTTAAAGGGTTAAACCAACCTTAGTGAATTTAACTCGAATTTATATAATTCGAGATGGTTTAAATTTGAAATTTGAATTGGATTAATTTGAAATGATTTGAGATTGAGGTGGGTTCAATTTGAAATTAGTCCAAATTGATTTGAATAATTTGGAATTGTAATTAAAGTTGAATAGTTTTAAATTCAAATGGAATTTGAATTGAATTTGGAAGGAAATCAAGAATAATCCAACTTGATTTGGAAATGGAGTTTGAAATTGGGATTAATTCAAACTAGAGTTAAAATGAATTGGACTTGGAACTAGTTCAACTGAAATTTATTTGAATTAGTAGAATTTGAGATCAAGGTTGAATAAAGTAAAATTTGAAAAGAAACTGAGGTTAATTCAACTTGATTTGGGATTGAATCAATTTCAATGAAAATTGAAGTTATTTAAAATGAAATTGGGTCGATTTAAAAGGTAGAGTAATTTAAATTTAATTGACGAGAATGGAGATTGGGAAGTGAGAAGTTTTGACTCTAGACTATTTTTAATATAAATTGTTTTAATATAAACCTATTTTCTAAGCTATTTATTATATATACAACTTTTCTTTTAAAAGCCAAACTATCTTATATTTGTTTATAATTATTTTTGGAACTATTTAACAATTTTCCAACTATTTTACAACTACCTAAATATTTTACAACCATTTTACAAACTAGTAATTATTTTTTCAACGACTTATCTATTTTTAATTTTTCAAGCTATTTTTTAAATAAACTGGTCGGAGTTCAAACTGTTATTGGTTAAATACCCAATCGAGATAAGAATAGTGGTGATAATCCAAATGGGACTGAAGCAGTTGTGAATAAGTGAATGAAAATTAAAGTGAATGTGAATAGAAAGAGAATTAATTTGCCTAATAACCAATAAAGATAAATACGTAGGGTGTACGTATGTTATTCCATTCGCATAATAATTTGATCCAGATTCGAGCACAAAATTTCGAGATAGTTATATCGATCCGAGTGGGATTTTTCACTCGATTTTCGACGGCGAACCTGGATATGGATGGTTGATTGGTTCTGGATGTTCTCTATCATAGTTATGACTATGCAAGGAGAATGACGGTTTCTGATCAAGAAACCAGATCTGAGTCCGCACTAGGAAGTCGGGTGGACGATACTAGTTCGAAAGTGAAATTGTGTGATCGAGTGAGCGATCAGATTGGTATGGCGTACGAGTGATATGTGTATATCGTACGGATTTAAATGAAAATGATATTGGAAGAAGTTATCATATTTGAATATTTGATTTGAGTAATGAAAGTTAAATATCTTTGTTTTATAAGATGAAACTCCCCTTGTTGAATCTTTTGCCAAGAGAAAAGAGTTTTTTCGAAAATGTTTGAAGTATAAAAGGAGTTTTATTCAAGTTTGAAATGATCCAAAGTTTTAAAGATTATATATATCTGTATATATATAAAGGATCTTATGAGGATTTTGGAAAAAGGTTTTGGGAACTTATGGATTTGGAAAGGCTTTTGATTTTTGGGTAAAATCAATATTGAATTTGGAAAGCCTAGTTTGAGAATTATCGATTTTGGGATAATTGATTTTGTGTAAAGGAGCTTTGTATGAGATCATACTAGGTGTATGATTTAAAGATACTATATATTTATAGTATAAAATGTTTTGATGATGGCTCTGGGAAAAAGGCGCTTCCTTGAAATGAACTTCTCAGGAGTACCACTGGGTGGTGCTGCCTTGAGCCCCAAGGGGGTTCTAATGTTGATCCTGTGAGTAGTCCGGACTAAACTAGTTCCTGAGGATTATGAGTAGAGTATACCATAGAGAAAGTCGTGTGTGCCGCTAAGAGCCAACAGTTACATGGACTTTTGCTGCGATGGCAACGTAACCCAGGATGTAACTGCGATCTATGGTATAACATAGCGAAAGTCGTGTGTGCCGCTGAGAGCCAACAGTCTACGTTTGATTTTATATCGGTAGACTGCGACCTATGTAGGAGTGGAGAAGTTTCATTTTGACAGCGAAAATCAGAGGCCGTTGAGAGCCTGCAGTTACATGGACTTTTGCTGCGATGGCAACGTAACCCTGGGTGTAACTGTGATCTATTGTGTGGGATCCATGGCGTAATCAAGAGGCCGCGGAGAGCCTGCAGTTACATGGACTTTTGCTGCGACAGCAACGTAACCCTGGAATGTAACTGTGACCATGGATGAGGGTGATGATTTCCAGAGCATCCTCACCAAAAATATATCCTCTATTTTCAAAAACTGTTTTCTATATTTTCAATAAAATTATTTTCAGACTAGTTTTTTTCACTGGATGTTGAAAACAGGTCTGCCAAGCACTTGTAGATTTTCAGTCTTACACCTGATCAACATATGACCGAATTTCTGTGAGAACGAGGACGAACTTATTGAAACATCGAGTTATAAAATGATATTTTCTATAAAAACTATTTGGAGATATTATATAGATTTTAAAATGTTTTAAAATGATCAAAGAATATTTTAACTGGTTTTAAAATATTTAATAAATTCTGGCTTCAATTCTTTTCGAGGACGAAAAGATTATTTTAGGGGGGAGAAATGTGATAACCCAGGCTTTGGACATCTGATAAATGGGTAATTAACCGTTTTAATCAATTAAACAGGTAAAATTATGATAATAATAGACATCTGGGTGTGTAAATAAATTTGGAAATATAATAAGAATTGAATTATGCATATCTGGAAAAAAATATTTATTTAATAATCTCCTTTATAAATTATTTAGACTTGACAAAATTGTTATTTTCAAACAATAATAGTAAGGTGGTGTTTTTGAATATAGGTATAAATATATTCATTTACAAATTTAGTATGTGAATTGAATTTAAATTGAATTTAAATTTGGATTTAATTTTAAAATTCAAAAGATGGACATTTTAAAAATATTAGGTCTAAATTTTATGTATAAGCTTTCATGTATATAATTGGTTATATTTTCTTTAAAAAGAAAATTAATATGAATGTATTTAGATAAGCATTTGTAAATTGCAAATTAATATGAAGCTTTCATTTAAACATTTAAAATAAAAATATATATAATAAAGGATTCTTACATTTGTAAGCTTTATAATTCTTGGAATTAACACTTGTAGTTAAGATTTAGTACATTGCTAACAAGTGGCATTTGTTTTTTTTAAGAAAATAGATAGATATAATATTTAAACATATGTTATATTACATAACTATAATTATATAAACATAAGCTAAAGAGGGTTAAAACAAGATTATAAAATTTATTTAAAAGATGATTTAAAATAAAAATAAAAATTTCTCAAATAACAAGTGTAGCTTAAAGGAATTAGCAAATCAACAAGTGTATTGATTATAGCATAAATTTTAACAAGTGTCAACCTTCATTATTTTTATTAAAAATTAAATTTCAAGATAAACAATTAAGAAAACTGATTTCTTTTATTTATTTTCAGATCAAAACATTTTTTTTATTTCTTTCAATCTTCTTTTATCTTCAAAATGTTAAAATAAAGACCAAGATTCAAAACAAAAAGAAAAAAAAAGACTGAAAACTGTAAGCTGTGTTGAAGCAACATAGTTGATTTAAAGGCAAAACAAATTCAAGATCAGGTCAAATTTCATCTCAAACTAAATCAAAAACATGGATCAGATCTACAAGCATGAATCTTCAGTTTCAAGTTTTTGAAAGATCGGCCTGAAGTAGCTAGCAGCTTCCACTTTCTAATTGCAACCCCTGTTTTCTGATTCCTCTTTCAAATACAAAAAAAGGTGAGTAATCTTTTTCTTTGAAAAAAAAAGAGAAGCTTAAAATCTGGTTGAACCTTTGATGCATGAGAAAATTTATGAAGTAATATTATAAAAGTTGACTTAAATGGATGAAATAATTGTTGTCAGGTATATAGATGAAATTTCTGTTGCATGCCTGTGTATACATATGCATATCTCTGTTAAATACAACATACTAAACTTGTTCAAGGAAAAATCAAAATTTATTTCCCTGATTACTTTTAGTGCTTGATGTTTGAAAGGAATTTGTGGTGATGGTATAATACAAACTGTAAAAATGTTAATTAGGTAGAATTATCAAGTAATTATTGGATATAGTAAATATTACAGTGGAAGGAAATGTAACAGAAAATTGATTGTTTCAATTTCGAGTTTTACCTATATAATCAAATACGCCTTTTAAAAATATGATTTTTAGTAATCAAATCTAGATTTTTAAGTAAGCTTTTAGGTAGAAACTGTAAGTTGAACAGGAATTAGGCATTTATCAATTGTCGGCGATCTAGGGTGCTAGAAATGTCGAGTTTGAAGCTGAAGCAGGATAACAGGTTTGGGAGTTCGGTAAAATTGGCTGGAAGGTTGATAGTTTGCCAAGGTGGCGCAGTTAAGAGGAAGTAGGGTTTTAGGAGTTCTCATGGTCAATGTAGTGGTCTGACATCTGCGACATCATAGATGATCTAGGAGCTATCGGAGGATGGGAAAAAGGCAGAGGTGAGTGAGGCGTAGATCTGGACGGAGTTACGTGTTCTACGGTGGTCGGAGGCAAGGCGGAGCGAAGGATTTTGTGACTGAGTTTATTTCCAGTGACAATCAAAATTGTTCGATTGAAATTCTTCGAGTGGCTCTTGTTTCTGGGTTATCGGAGCATTAGAGGGGGTAGTCGGTGATTGCATGGTGGCGGCAAGCATGGCCGGAGCAACGGCGATCACGTGTGTACGTGCACACGTGTCTGTTCATGCCTGTTGTTGCTGAGTTTTTTTTTAAGCTTCGGAGGAAGAGGTTTGAACCCGAAGTAGTGCACGAAGAATTGAAGTGGACGACTCGTGTTTCTTTCTAGTGATGAGATAAGGTTTAGTTGAATCGTTTGTCTTGGTTTTTGCTCAAGAACTTGGAGCTTTGAGCTCGGGTTGATAATCTGGTTCGTGGGTTCCTGAATAATTGATAAAACTAGATTTAACAAGTAAAATAAATGGTTACAAGTTTTTAAAGCAAGGCAAGCCAATTCTGAACAAGTTTTTTTTTTTCAAGAAAACATTTTAAATTTGACTAATTTTTCAAATGTGGTATAGATCAGGTTATAGGTAAGATTCAAAATTTAATTATTTAGAGTAAATTGTTTCTGAATTTAAATTGTTTGGTATTGATTAATTATTAAGTAATCAATTTAATAAATTCCTAATGTTTTCCAATGTAATTAGGTAAGTGCTTATGATTTATGAATTAATTAATGAAAGATTAAGATTAAGATTAAGATATACTGTAACGACTCGTAAAATTTTAACGGTTTTGATAACGTTATTAATTGAAATTTTATGGCAATTTAAACGATAAAATTTTGAAATATAAATTTGATATTTGGAATGCGTCCAGTTAACTATAGCAACCGGTAAATTTTCGTTCGAAAATACGAAAGTTTATTTCGCGCGCAAATTTACTTCAATTTAATTAGTTAAAAAGCGACGAAAATAAAGCGTTTTCAAAACCAAAATATTTTTACATAGAAAAATTCTAAACAATCTTCTGATAAAGATGTCAGTTTGTCGTTTTTTCAAATTCGGACATCTTTGGCTCCGTCGATCTTATTTTTATGTGTTTTTCATGCATTTTCCGCCAGTAGAAAATTTGAATTTTATAATTCAAATCGTACCACTGATATCTGTATACCATTTTGATCGTCTCGTTATGCTGATCATTATGGTGTATTCATTTCTGTATTTAGAGGTCCGGTTCGCGGCGGAAACGATAAAAATGCGCGTCGTACCGATATATAAACTTGTGACTTCTGGGACTTCCTTGTTTTTTTTTTTTAATTTGAAGCCGTTTAACCTGGCCACAGTAATAAATTGCTTTAACATTTTCAATGTGAGACATTGTAATTTCCTTCGTTTAATTTGGTCTTAGCCTTGACAGCTCATTTTTCTTTGGAATCCAACTTTAGCTTTGTGATTTGTAGCCTTCCCACTACTTCATCATTCTACTAGTTCATACGTTCCTTTCATTGAAACTATACCTACAGCCTTTCATTTACTTCCATGCATTTACTTCCATTTGCATGCCACTCCTACCTTTCCAAGAAACTTTATGCTACTTTTTAACAATTTTATTCTTCATCTCTATTCATCAAAAAAATGAAGATTACAACATTTCTTTTCAATCCAAGTTGTTGTCATTCCCTTCTCTCTTCTCATTTTCAAGCCTTCAACCAAACTCATCATCACGTGCAAGCCGCCATCGCCCTGTGCATCTCCACCAGCATTCCACTCTTCCTCTTCTCTCACCTCTTGTATGTAAGAAAAAGAACAAGATTTTTTATGTTTGAACCCATTTACAAACGCACGCATGATGCATAGCCCGAAGCCAGCTTTCACCGCATCTCTTCCACTGGCCAACTCCGCCACCTGCACCCGGAACCGCACCATCCTGATTCCCTACCGAGATCTACTTTACTTCATCTGAGATTGGTGAGTGAATATCTGAAGATATGCTGTTCTTTTCTATATTGTATGAACTGTTTTTTTTTTTTTTTGTAATATATATTATATATTTTGTAAGCAGTGTGTTCTCTATATTTTAATTCAAGTATACATATAGATTTTGTATAGCATTTTGTACGTATATATACATACGTGTCTTATGTTTAAAGTATTATATAGGTTGCTCAGTCTTCTCGCATTTGCTTCACTTCCAGTTTGGTTTTCTAATGGATATATACCGTATTAGATTGTGTTATCGGCTGAGTATATTATATGATTTATTTTGTATCTATATGTTATGCAAGTCTAGGTGAGAATATATATACTCTGTTGTTAACATATACAGCTATTTAAGTTTAGTTTTATTTATTGTAACAATGATTTTAAGCATAATATATATATAAGATATATAAGGTTTTTAAAGTAAGCTACATTTTTTTTATAAATATTGAAAATTATAATAGAGATACGTAAATTTTGGTGCAGCCTATATATTTATATATAATGAAAGGTTTGTAGTCTGTTTGACTTTTAAGGATAATTTAAAGATTGAATTGCTGTTGATTTACACTTTTTATTACATTTTATATGATAGTTCATATATAGTATACTCTATTTTGTCTGAATATAAAGATATACACTGTTTATAAACACTGTGTTTGTTTAATATGCTAGTTGCAGAAGTATAGTCTATAAAGGCTACAGTGCAGCACTCTTATTCTATCCTAAAGTATAATACACGAAACTTTATTTGGAATTTTACACATTTAATATAAAATGTGTTTGAATTTAAAATATGACTTTATGTATATATATATAGTTATATATGTTCACTTATACCAATTTTCGTCACCGATCTCGTTCTAATGAGTTCTATCGATTTCTGTTATCAGCTTTGATCGTTGTATTCGTGCCGATTTTCTTTGCCTGGATTCGTAACTCAATTTCTATGTGCGTATCAGTGTGCGTATCCGTGTCATCTTCTCGTGCACTCTAGCCTCGAAAGGTGAGAAATCACTCACGATTAATGTTATTTTATTTATTAAATTTGATTTCAAATGAAACGACAATTGAAATATATTGCTGTTTTTATTGCACGGTTATTTATGTATCAGTTCACCTATGACATCTGACACCGTTATCTGTTATATATGCAATAACAATCCAGTTTGGTTGATAAATGATTGATTGTTGATGTTTATATTGGACGTTAAATTGTTAAGTATGAAGTGATAAATAATTTGAAATTGACGTAGGATAGTTTAAAAATTTTGAATCGACATATGTGTTGAATTTGATTAGTTAAATTTGTATAATATGACCTCTTTTAAATTGTTAAATTAATTGACATGTAGAATAGTGATAATTACACTTTGAACCATTGAACGTATATTGGATAAATTGTTGTAGTATAAAATTTAAATTGAACGACAAGTGGAAAACTGTAATGTAATAATCTTTAATCTACATGAAATGATAGTGTAGATTCTAGAAATAATTATATTAATTCGCATAAACAACAATGTGAATTAATACGATTATTTCGGGATTATTTGAATTGATTATTGGATTGTGTTTGATTGTTGTTTATTTACTTTGACACCATCCCAGTTATCACACTGCAAGTTCCCTTTGCTATGCTTTGATTTGTGAATTGAATTGGAATCGGGTTGAAACGATAAATACCCAAAATGAACTTGACTTAGGATAGAGAATTAAATAAACCGATTGGTCAATAATTTGATGTGAAATAAAATAAAGATTTTATTTGAATAATAAGGTTTTGAAATAAAAAAATTGGAACGCAAATTTTGATAAAAGGAAAGTGTTAATATTGAAATCTGAAACAAAATATAAATGTAATAACTGATGGAAGAACGTTGTTCTGAATTGAATTATTTAATGATTGAATTTGGAATTATTCATTGAATTAAGTTTGAAATGATTTAATAATTAAGTTGAATGTAAAATCAAGTTTGAAATTATTAAGTTTTGAAATTATTAATAATTAAGTTTGAAATTATTTAATAATTGAATAAAATTGAATTATTTGATAATTGATTAAAAATTGAATTATGTGAGCAGAGAAATTTAACTTTTGAATAAGTGAAATTTGAACTTCGCTAATAAATAAAATTGGGTTTCTTTATTTATTAAGTTTTGGAAAAATTATTTAAGTAAATAAGTGAAATTGAACTTTTCGAATATGTAAAATTTAGTTTCTTTATTAACTGAGTTTGAAATTCGTAACTAAGTAAATAAATATATGAAATTGAATTTCTTTAACAAGAAATAAATGTGTTTTTATTGAAACAAATGTAAGGCTTGTAATTTAAAGAATTTGATTTGATGAATTTAATTTAATTAAATTTGTAAGCTTTGATGTAATGTAGTTGAACGTAAGTGATTGATTTAATGAATTGGAAATTAAATGGAAATTGTTTAAAGAAGAAATTAGCTTAACGAATATTGAATGAAATCGATAAATGAATTAAAATTGATTTGAATGAAAATTTAACCATTTTAAATGATTTCGGAATGAAACTTATATACGAACTTGAATCAATATTTGAATTGTTTAAATAAAGGTTGAAATCGAATTATAAGATTTTGAAATGGCAATTTGAAAGCTTTTAACGTAAATTTTGGAAATTGATTTAGAAAGACAAATGAAATGATGGTTTACGTATTCTAATTGAAATTGAAATTGATTTGGTTATGAAATATATTAAACGACCAATCGGTGTAATAATTACGATAGTTATTAAAGAAACCAGAATCGGTTATGGATATACTCTCTATCTAAACCGAAAACCACTTTAATAACTAAACGCGGAGTTGTGATCCAGAATGAAGTGGTTGGAATGATGTACGTGATGACTGAAGAAAGAGAACGATAATGGATAGCCTTGACACTTGTGTCAAATTGGAAATGACTAAATTCAGGAGCCGTGCCGGGCCAAATGGGGTTAGCCACCTCGAGTGAACACACTTCTTCGTAACTACTACTCATTACTTGTGATTGATTGGTGCACCCTCGGAATTTCAGGAGTGTTGTTTCGCGGTGTTGTGATCACTGCGGCGATGCATTCTCACCAGTCCGGATCAGGCGAACGGTAGTTTCACTACCTTGGGTATTGCCTCATGTGCCTTGTCATAGTTGTATCCCTATATACGCGACCACTACGAATTTGTTTTGTGTTATGCCTATGGAGTACTCCCTGATATCCCACCAGTTTACAGTGGAGTTTACAGTGCTGTATAGACTATGATGCTTATATAAAATGTGTTAAGGGGGATAATGGTAACGCCTTAACACTATTTTGATATTTATATTACTAATAGACATTATCTATTTAGCGTATATTACTACATAGTAGATAGTTTAACGGATCCTTAGAGGATGGTGATTCCAACATCCTTTGAGTTACTTGTATTTCGATTGCTATTTCACTTGAGTTGGATTTATTGATATAAGAATATTAATCCCGACTCGAGTGTTTTGTGTTTTGCTTTACGCTCGGGTCAGACTGAGTGTACCAGTATTCGAGACTCACCTTTGGAGTTGGAGCTTTGCTTGAAGATCCAGCCATCTATTCTGCTTTCTGTACTCGACGATTCCAGTGATGTATTCTGATTTGTACTTGATGTATCGTATTTATCCTTTGTTGTAAACTCTGATGTATCTTATATATTTATATAGTAGCTTCATGAACCACTATCTCTTTTACTTCCGCTGCACATTACTCTGTGTCCGTGATTCTGTGATTATTTATTTACTGTATATATGAGTTTTGCCAAATTTTAAATTAACAATTCGGTATTTTGAATTATTCAAGTCGGACGTGTGTGGATGCGAATAGTACTAAATAGCGGGTCGTTACAGTTGGTATCAGAGCTTTTGGTAGCTCTAGGCAAAACTCAGCATATAGGGTAAATGTATTTGCAGAATCACTCCCACTCGAGTTTCAATCTCTTCCTTTTGACTCAATTCCTTTGAATTTTTGGAACGTTCACTCGGTTTCGAAATTCATTCGTGTCCCTCACTATTCGTCTTCTTTCAATTCTGGAACATCCCATAGCTCCACTTACAATAACCCTTATAATGAATCGGCGATCTCGCCAAACTTCGAATGATTTGTAAATGAGTGAAACTCATTTACAGTAGACATCGATTTACCGAAGATTTCTGTATCCTCGGTTTACGATGCTATCTATCTCCTGCAATACCTGAATTCTATTTCTTGAGATCGAATGTTGATTTACTTCGGAATTCTGCATCGATCTTATTCTTTAAGTCACGGTCAACCCGGTTAAGGTTGCCCGTGAATAAAATAAGCATATCCATCTTCCGATTCTATTAATTGAATTATCTTATCTTCTGTTTTGAACTCATTATCAAATCAAAATTCTCTTTGATTTGGTTTCCGTCAAATGTAAATCTCTATACTTATTTTGAAATCCATCCTTGTGTCGTCGAGCGAGAAAGTGTATTTGTAAATTTGCATTAGAAATGTTTTAATATATATTGTGTTGTTTGAGTTGTTGATGTTGATTGGGTTATCGATCGATTCGTCTGATCAACGCTATCGATAGAATTCTCAAAACGCTTGAACAGAGCAAACTGACGCACTATTATGTTCAAATTTGGTAAATGAAATAAATCTTGAATAATTATATTATATATAAAAGTATGATTTTCTGAATTTTGATAGTTAATTGAATTGGTTGTTAATAAATAATATTGGAAATTAAATATGGCACCTAAACCATTGGCTTTTGTCTCATATATAAACAATTGAAATAAAAACATGGTTTATAATTTTTTTTTGGGAATTGTAATGAATTTAAAACAAGAAACTAAAATTTAAATTTCCAAGTGATTTCAACCATCGATTTTAAAGTTTTTAAAGCGTATAGTATTTAAATTATCTTCAAATAGAAACCGTTTCAAAGAATTTTAATTGGTTAAATCTATGCTCTTTTCTTTTGTCACTGGAAAATAATTTCGGTGATGACGGCCGCATCATCGACATTCATTTTGAGTTTCGAAGTGGAGAGACTATTCTGTAGCTTTGCTACGGTTTGTTTTGGAAATAAATTGATTTGAAATTCTTAAAATATAATTTGATTTGTAATGTATATTGGTATGATTTAAATCTGATTTGATATATTATATGTATATTTATTATCTCTAAATAAATTTGAAGTTACTCGAAAATTTAATTCTTAATCTGATTACAAATGATTTCAAATTTAAATTGAGGCAGAGATTTTGAATAAATATTTAACTTGAAATAACTGAATTGTAAAAAAGTTTATTTGTATAATACCCATTTGCAGTATATATAACTTACCTAAATTTTCAAAAGTTAACTATGTAATTGAATACTATACAACAGAAATTGTTATCAACGGAATTTTTGAATAAATTTGAGTAGTTATAATAAATGTAAATATACTTAGTATATATGTAATAGGATATATTAAGTAGAATAAATTTATTAATTTGGAATAAGAAGAATTAGAATTTGTCGAATAAAGTATGATTATAATGAATGACTATTCAAATTCATGATCTTTGAAATTGTTAATTTAAGAAAATTGGATAATATATTATATAAATTGTCTTTATAAATAAATGGTGAGTGCGTATAATAAATGTTATTCACTTAAATTTTAAATTTTAAAATGTTAAGTTAAATGAATAATAGGTATGATTAATAGAAGAAAGATTTATTTTGAATGTTAATAAATTGAATTAAATCAACTTAATGAGATATCTTGAATTAATTGAATTTATATTGAATTTCGCTTTGAAAGAAACCTTTTACATCTAACATTTATAAATGAGAGCTTAAACAAATATAATGGAAACCTTGAATTTAACAAACAAATTGTTGAATATAAATTTATTTAAATTGAAATTTATATGGTTCGAACTAATTGTTCATTCTATTTCTCATCCTATTTTTCTTCTGGTTGTTTTTATTCTCCTACCCCCTTCCTTTTCGGGGACGAAAAGTTTTGAGTGGGGGAGAGTGTAACGACCCGTAAAATTTTAACGGTTTTGATAACGTTATTAATTGAAATTTTATGGGAATTTAAACGATAAAATTTTGAAATATAAATTTAATATTTGGATTGCGTCCAGTTAACTATAGCAACCGGTAAATTTTCGTCCGAAAATACGAAAGTTTATTTCGCGCGCAAATTTACTTCAATTTAATCAGTTAAAAAGCGACGAAAATAAAACATTTTCAAAACCAAAATATTTTTGCATAGAAAAATTCTAATCTATCTTCTGATAAAGATGTCAGTTTGTCGTTTTTTCAAATTCGGACATCTTTGGCTCCGTCGATCTTATTTTTCTGTGTTTTTCATGCATTTTCCGCTAGTAGAAAATTTGAATTTTATAATTCAAATCGTACCACTGATATCTGTATACCGTTTTGATCACCTCGTTATGCTGATCATTACGGTGTATTCATTTCTGTATTTGGATGTCCGGTTCGCGGCGGAAACGATAAAAATGCGCGTCGTACCGATATATAAATTTGTGACTTCTGGGACTTCCTTGTTTTTTTTTAATTTGAAGCTGTTTAACCTGGCTACAGTAATAAATTTCTTTAACATTTTCAATGTGAGACATTGCAATTTCCTTCGTTTCATTTGGTCTTAGCCTTGACAGCTCATTTTTCTTTGGAATCCAACTTTAGCTTTGTGACTTGTAGCCTTCCCACTACTTCATCATTCTACTAGTTCATACGTTCCTTTCATTGAAAATATACCTACAGCCTTTCATTTACTTCCATGCATTTACTTCCATTTGCATGCCACTCCTACCATTCCAAGAAACTTTATGCTACTTTTTAACAATTTTACTCTTCATCTCTATTCATAAAAAAAATGAAGATAACAACATTTCTTTTCAATCCAAGTTGTTGTCATTCCCGTCTCTCTTCTCATTTTCAAGCCTTCAACCAAACTCATCATCACGTGCAAGCCGCCATCACCCTGTGCATCTCCACCAGCATTCCACTCTTCCTCTTCTCTCACCTCTTGTATGTAAGAAAAAGAACAAGATTGTTTATGTTTGAACCCATTTACAAACGCACGCATGATGCACAGCCCGTAGCCAGCTTTCACCGCATCTCTTCCACTGGCCAACTCCGCCACCTGCACCCGGAACCACACCATCCTGATTCCCTACCGAGATCTACTTTACTTCATCTGAGATTGGTGAGTGAATATCTGAAGATATGCTGTTCTTTTCTATATCGTATGAACTGTTGTTTTTTTTTGTTTTGTAATATATATTATATATTTTGTAAGCAGTGTGTTCTCTATATTTTAATTCAAGTATACATATAGATTTTGTATAGCATTTTGTACGTATATATACATACGTGTCTTATGTTTAAAGTATTATATAGGTTGCTCAGTCTTCTCGCATTTGCTTCACTTCCAGTTTGGTTTTCTAATGGATATATACCATATTAGATTGTGTTATCGGTTGAGTATATTATATGATTTATTTTGTATCTATATGTTATGCAAGTCTAGGTGAGAATATATATACTCTGTTGTTAACATATACAGCTATTTAAGTTTAGTTTTATTTATTGTAACAATGATTTTAAGGATAATATATATATAAGATATATAAGGTTTTTAAAGTAAGCTACATTTTTTTTATAAATATTGAAAATTATAATAGAGATACGTAAATTTTTGTGCAGCCTATATATTTATATATAATGAAAGGTTTGTAGTCTGTTTGACTTTTAAGGATAATTTAAAGATTGAACTGCTGTTGATTTACACTTTTTATTGCAGTTTATATGATAGTTCATATATAGTATACTCTATTTTGTCTGAATATAAAGATATACACTGTTTATAAACACTGTGTTTGTTTAATATGCTAGTTGCAGAAGTATGGTCTATAAAGGCTACAGTGCAGCACTCTTATTCTATCCTAAAGTATAATACACGAAACTTTATTTGGAATTTTATACATTTAATATAAAATGTGTTTGAATTTAAAATATGACTTTATATATATATATATATATATATATATATATATATATAGTTATATGTGTTCACTTATACCAATTTTCGTCACCGATCTCGTTCTAATGAGTTCTATCGATTTCTGTTATCAGCTTTGATCATTGTATTCGTGCCGATTTGCTTTGCCTGGATTCGTAACTCAATTTCTATGTCCGTATCAGTGTGCCTGTGAAGACCCGCAAATCCGTACTCCTTGTATATACACTAATCTCCATTGATTAATTCAAGATGAACAGAAATACGAATTCTCAATATTTAAGAAAAAGGACAGAAGAAGAGAGAAAAAGGTAGAAAAATAGAGAGAAAAGAAAATAGAACGGAAAGAAAACAACATAACAATATCAGAATCTCACAATC
The DNA here is from genome assembly GCA_030765085.1 of Allium cepa. NCBI lineage: Eukaryota > Viridiplantae > Streptophyta > Magnoliopsida > Asparagales > Amaryllidaceae > Allium > Allium cepa. Next base: position 186,047,938 of record CM060940.1, read on the forward strand.
GCAGCGGAACAACATATAATAGATAAATGAATAATCTTTAAACAAAGAACTATAACAGTTATTACATTACATTTCATTACATCATATCATCAGAGTGTACAACAACAAACAACATCAAACAATGCAGCGGAAAAAGAAATACTATATAAACTAGTAATACGCCATGCCATCTATCTTGCCTCCAGCAACTCCTGAATATCCAGAATATCCTGATAAACCTTAACTTTTGACTGCCCGTGTGGAAATTGGTGGGCACCCAGAGTTTAGGAAGGCAAACAATAAACTCCGAGTCAGTCATGTGACTGGTGTGAGAACTCAAAACAGTTTATTTATCTTTAAAATCAAAATAGAGGAATATTTTTAAGGTCAATTCGCAATGCTTTTAAAAATGAGACTACAATAAGGCCTCCCGCACACACACACGCAAACGTAGAATCGGAGGAGATTTCTCCTTATGATAGTCAAAGATGCTTGATACGCATCAAAAAGAACATTTGATATTATTACTAGTGCATAGTGTATAAAACAATTTCGAAAGTAGAATATAAATCTTAACCAACATACGACCATTATCGTATGCCTACTATAGCTACTATGTTCAATAGCAGGTTACCACCACATTCCATAGCAGGTTATACAACTAAAACCGTACAAGGATCGTATTGTTTCTTTGGATTCCCAACGAATGGTCAGGCCAAGGAATTTCCCATTGCCACATGAGAACGCCTCTGGAAGGACGTCCCCGAGAACCAAACCGGATCTCTGCCAACATAAGGCCGGGTTACCCCTAACTGGGTAACTACTGACACGAGTATGCCATCCCCCGGTCCTTTGGGACCTTTAACCGAGCGCTCGTAATCAACATCACACCATAATAATAAGTGTTTCAACATGAGTAAGTATCTGGGCTCCATACCATGATACCACCCTTTTCCAGAAGGAAATGCACATAACCTAAAGGGAGCTACCCCTCATAACCTTGCCCCATCTTTCCTGTTTTGACCATTCCGGGGTGTGAGGCTCGATGAAGTCTCGTCCACAGAGCCATGCTTGATACAAAAGGTGTGCTTTGGGTCAACAAATGATCATAGAAATGATCACAAAGATAAACGATCAAACAAATGATCCTATCACAAATGATCAACACAATGATCATTTCACAGCAACACTCAGCATGTCACATTACCAAATTAGGAATATATCGCTGATAACCTTCAACTACATAACCTCTGAGCTCGTACATCTCGGAGAAGGGTGTTAAGCTAAAAGAATAAATTCTCCGCCACTAACAGAAATATATTTGAAAGAAATCTGCTTTATATCTCAATTTGTAATGTCAGACACGCTATCCATACAAGTTTGTTCCGGGCTCAAACAGAACTGAAGGCACTTACAAAGAATTCCTTGCAATCCGGATATCCACAATCCTGATCGGATTCCCCATCACATATGGAGAACTCTATACCGGAGCAACTCGGTGCAGAGTCAATCGACAGGTCATCTTATCGCTCTCGCAAATACCCGGTCTTCAACACCGGTCATCATTGCTATCCATTACGTCGTATCACTATTCGGAATGGGTAATCCGAATAACGAGCGCAATAATTTAAAAATAAGTGTAGCATTCAAATTCAGCAAATCACAACAAATACCTTTAAAAGGTAAATATTGATAGTCGGTTATTGAACTATCAATGGATATGCATAACATCACCAGATTCCAAATAATTTTCCAAATTATTTATTTCCCAAAAATATCTTTACTAGATATATAATTTTCACACTTCAAAAATAAATCAATATTTATTTTTAAACAAATTCCACTTTCTTTTATAAATTACTTAGTGAATTTATATTCAAAAATATCTATGAATATACGATTTCAATTATTCATTTTCAATTTATCTTCAAAAAGATAAATTCTCAAAACATTCACTTTATATTGGAAAACATTTCCATACTTATTTATTCATAAGTAATTCACAAATTTTATTTATTTTCAACCTTTGGAAAATATTCAATATACTTAAATCGAAATTAATTATATATTTCACTCTTTAAGGAAATCATGCTCTTAAACATATTTATTTGGGCCAAAACGAATGTTACGTAAAACATCGTTACGACAACCCAAAATCACTAGTATAGGGATTCGAAATTAAAATAGATATATAAATCCCAATACTATACAAAACATTTCCTTTCGGAAATCGTTTACTATAACAACAGTGTTATAGTCCACCATTTCCTTCTATTTCTCGAAAACGTCTATTTCAACAATAAATGTTGAAATCTATGGTTTCGAATCTTAACGCATTTAAAACATCGTTAGATCGTTTTAATTCTATTTAAAAGATCATATCCAAAACATTTCCTTTAACATATTATTCACTATTCAAAAACGTGAATATACTACGTTAACCAATTTCATCATTTCTATTCATTCTATCTTAAAGGATTATTCACTGTCTAAAACGTGAATATAACTTCATCAATAAGTTATAACAATTTACTTATCAAAATAAGTCGTTGTGAATTTATAAAACAATGTTTATAAATTCCATTTCTATTTATTTTATAACAACTTCCTTTTATACATCTCCTGTATTGACCTATTCAATTTATAACTAAATTATAAACCAAAAGTTCACATTATAAGTTAAACACTTATAATTTATTTGTTACAAAAATCGTTCTTTTAAACTTCATAATTATAAATCTTATAACTTATAAGATTCAATTATTTATCCAAATCTATTCTTTTAATAACTTTATAAATTTTATAAACCTACTGCTTATAAAATTCCATTTATAACTTCACTGTTTATAATTTTATAAATTTCATTCATTTACGAAATTTATTTACAATTCATTCTAACACTTATAAAAACTCGTTTTATAATTCCAATACTTTAATTTATAAATATCAATTTATAAATCCCTTATATAAATAAATTCATATTATTATTTTAAAACGTCTTTAAACTCCTTTATAATTTCATCATTTTGTTTTATAAAATAATTAAATTTTATAAATCCTATATTTAAACTTTTATAATAAATTCAAAAATCCCGATTAAACTATTTTATAAAATCATTAGCCTCATATTTTCAAAAATCAACCTTTAACTATATTTCTCAAAAATCATAATTTTTATAACATAAAAATGATAACGTTTATTTATTTAAGATGAATCAATTCCAAAAATATAGTATATTTTCAAAAATCACTTTTGAAATCATTTTAAAATTCCAAAATTTGGCCCAATGATGCTACACAGCAAATAGTCAATCACGACTACAACGATATCATATATCGATATGATAATCAACGAATATCAAAATATCCATAATCAAATAAATACTGTTGAGGAATCCAGTTGGATCCCTCCAACCTGTTTTCCTGCATCCAAAAACATTAGCACAATACCAATTCCGTTCCAGTACGAAATTATCGCGGTATATGGGATTTAAAATATTATCCGCTTAATAGACGGCGCAATAGGGTCTCATCCGCTATCCAATGCGGGAAATCAATAACTCCAATATATACATATGCCAATATATATATATTGCTATTATATATAATACCAATTTCACTGTTTATGAAATATTCGCGGTATATGCTTTTAATAAATAACATCCGCTTACTAACGGCGCATAATGTCTATTTTAACAATCAATAGATAACAATCATCATTCAAACATGCATTCAAATATTTTAAATATAACCATTCAAAATAAAATCGAAACCGATTTGATTGAGTGAGAAGTTCTCACCTTGATTTCAATTTCGTTTTAGCGATTTATTTCGAATAAAATTAAACGGACGTTTAATTTTACCCGAAATTCTCACTAACTCCAAACGACTCCAATCCAATTCCATAGCGTAGTACTCGTCCATACGATTCCAACGCAACTGGTTTCGCGCGTTTTCGACCTCGTATGAAAAAGATATGCATTTTAGAAGTTCGTACGATTTGTATTAACTAATTTACAACTTTTTATTTCTATTTTTAACCTTCGTCAAATCATAGCCGCATGATCCTTAGCCCTTCACATCAGACCGCTCGTTTCTTCATCTTTCCCCAATACCCAGAACACGCACGCGAACCCATCATCACGCAACAAACCCTCGTTGTCGCACCTCCTATCGGCGACGTAACGTCGATCAAGTGCTGCCAAACGAACGGCCACTCCGAGCTCATCCCATACCCTGAACGCCATGAAGCTCGGCCCCTTGTAGCATTCAAAAATTTCGAACGAACACACCACCTACACGAGCTAATTCAGGCCCCTACCTCGACTCGTTCACGATCTCAACCGTATGGATACGATCGTCTCGATGAGCCCTTCGATCCTCGTGTTGGAAGTTTTCGAAAATATTGATTTGAGCAAGAGATAATAGAAGAAAATTGTGGGACGATTTCGGCCATTGGTTTCATTTCTGGCGGCTAGGGTAAAGGATTAGGGTTTTAGTTTTTTATTTTATTTTGTGAAGAGGATGGTCCAATTATAGGAGTTAGAACGACACTATTCATTCCGGAATTTCCAAACTCCGATTTACGCGCGGTGACCAGCGTTTCTAGGGTTTATCCCGCGTTCCGGACACAATGGAATAGGTTTCGGAAGCTAATTCGGTCATCTGTGCGAGTTATGGCAATAAACGTTCAATTTAAATTAAACCGATTTAAACGATTTTCTAGGCGTTTTAGCTTGCACCGGACAAACGGTAAATCCAATTGACTTGAAATTTGAAACCTTACAATAATATCATATTACGGATCCGATGAAACTGGTTTCATCGAAATCTGAGACTTTTTGAAAAATGGCTATTTTAACTCGCTAAATTAATATTAAAAATAATTCGATGCGTTTCGAGCTGCCATGATCAAACGATAACTCCGATTGCTACGAAAATTGAAATCCGGTAATAACTAACTATTACGGATCCAATGAAACTGGTTTCGTCCAATTCTGAGACCGTTCGAAAATTGACTATTTTCACTAGTCGATTAAATATTAAAATATTCAATTTTCACAAATAAACTTTTAATTCGATTTTAAAAGTTCTAAAATATCATTCTAACTTTAATATAATAAAATAAAATTTTACAAATCATTTTCAATCATATTTAACTCAATTTTCAATTATTTCCATAATTTAACATATTAAATTATCGATTTAATTATTCAATTAAATCCAATTATTCCAAATAAAATTTATTCGACTTATAATTTTACTTATTAATATTTAAAATTAATTAGATATTCAAATTTTAATTAATAAAAATTCTGGGTCGTTACATACTTCCCCCCTTAAAAGAATTTCGTCCTCGAAATTACTAAGTAAGAAAAGTTACAGAATCTATTAACTTTTCCAAAATTCATAGTTAAACTTCTTACAATAAATTTACTAAGTTTCCAAATCATACTTAGTTATCTTTTCAAAAACAACTACTATTGTTTAACTTTCAATTCCAAATCAAAGTTAAAGTTTTCAAAATTTTCCAGTTTTTCTCAAATTTTTCTAACGCCTTAAATTTTCGGAAAAATTCGCCAGAGTCTCCTTTGCGCGGCTCGATCCAAAAAAAATGACAGTATATTTATCACAAATATACATCTCATCAAGTAATGAGGCATCCCGTAGGGAAAAAGTGTAAAAGTACGATATTTAATCCAAGATATGTACCTTATATTTTATTAGCGAGCATATACGGCTAATATAGCGCGAAAGCGAGCTCCAAATGCGAAGCAAACGCGATCCGCACCTACTAAACACTCAACAAACAACATGAAAAACATGTATATAGACAATAGTATCGATATACAACATATAGCAACATAATAACTATATATGCCAACATAGCAAATGTAGTAAAAGCAATATATTCAACCATCAACCAACTATCATCCAACTAATTCATAACCAATAAATATTCATTCATATTCTCATTAATATTCAATGAAATGGGTTTTCAATTTAGTTATATTTGATTCATTTATAGTGGATGTTTTTACTAACATTCATTTTCAATTAGTTTATATTTACTAATTCATATTCAAGTTGGTTCACTCCCAAATCAAATTCAAATCTACTTAAGATTCACTTAACTTCCAAATGAATTTCAATTACTTTAACTTCCAATTTCATTAACACTTAATGAATTGTATACAATCAACTAACAATCATATAACAACCAATGTATATCAATTACAACCAAATTTATTTGCTTATATTCATTCAATTTGGTTTAACACCTTCACTTTCAATTGGTTTAATTAAATTTATTTTCATTCAATCTTTCAACTTCTAATAACATTAAATTTTAATGAGTTAACACTTACATTCATTATTCCATATCAATTATTCACATTCAATTGATTAACATTTAATCCATTAATTCAATTCAATTACAAAATTGAATTTCATTTATATAACTCAAGTTCACATTTATCACTTAACTTTATTAATTTACTACTTTGATACCAATATCAACTTCATTCTACAACTCTTAAGTTATACTCCATTTTACAAACATCACTTGTTTTTCTTAACTTAAATTCCCACTTATAAATAAATTTAGATTCCAAATCTAAGTAAATTTCCATTTAACTTTAAATTCATTTCTTATTTACAACTCATATTCATAAATATATTCATATAGTTTCACTTCTTATATATATAAGTTTATTTCACAATTGTTAATCACTTTAATTATAATTCAATTCTATAATTTATTGTACTTATACAATTATTCTTTAATTTAGATTATTCAAACAACCAAACAATCTACTTATATACACTTTAATAATTCTGAAAAATTATTCCTTTATATATAAAATATAATCAAGGTAAAATTATTTCATTTACCCAATTTAAAACAATATTATGTCGAATTGTTCTATTCAAATGTTTATAAACCCCTTCGGCATAGTTGTCGAGACCGTGCTGACGAAGGTTCATATGCCACTCAATAAACCAATCATCACAATATAAAACAATTTTGTATTCACTAACAAATACGCTCTCATAGCTATTATTACACTCAAACTCATTCTAGAGTACTACTGACTCTATCTTTAATGAGTAATACCCAACAGAGCCACGGTTGTCGCTTAACCATATGCTCTGATACCACCTGTGAAGACCCGCAAATTCGTACTCCTTGAATATACACTAATCTCCATTGATTAATTCAAGATGAACAGAAATACGAATTCTCAATGTTTAAGAAAAAGGACAGAAGAAGAGAGAAAAAGGTAGAAAAATAGAGAGAAAAGAAAATAGAACGGAAAGAAAACAGCATAACAATATCAGAATCTCACAATCGCAGCGGAACAACATATAATAGATAAATGAATAATCTTTAAACAAAGAACTATAACAGTTATTACATTACATTTCATTACATCATATCATCAGAGTGTACAACAACAAACAACATCAAACAATGCAGCGGAAAAAGAAATACTATATAAACTAGTAATACGCCATGCCATCCATCTTGCCTCCAGCAACTCCTGAATATCCAGAATATCCTGATAAACCTTAACTCTTGACTGCCCGTGTGGAAATTGGTGGGCACCCAGAGTTTAGGAAGGAAAACAATAAACTCCGAGTCAGTCATGTGACTGGTGTGAGAACTCAAAACAGTTTATTTATCTTTAAAATCAAAATAGAGGAATATTTTTAAGGTCAATTCGCAATGCTTTTAAAAATGAGACTACCATAAGGCCTCCCGCACACACACAAATGGAAATGCAGAATCGGAGGATATTTCTCCTTATGATAGTCAAAGATGCTTGATACGCATTAAAAAGAACATTTGATATTATTACTAGTGCATAGTGTATAAAACAATTTCGAAAGTAGAATATAAATCTTAGCCAACATACGACCATTATCGTATGCCTACTATAGCTATTATGTTCAATAGCAGGTTACCGCCACATTCCACAGCAGGTTATACAACTAAAACCATACAAGGATCGTATTGTTTCTTTGGATTTCCAACGAATGGTCAGGCCAAGGAACTTCCCATTGCCACTTGAGAACGCCTCTGGAAGGACGTCCCAGAGAACCAAACCGGATCTCTGCCAACACAAGGCCGGGTTACCCCTAACTGGGTAACTACTGACACGAGTATGCCATCCCCCGGTCCTTTGGGACCCTTAACCGAGCGCTCGTAATCAACATCACACCATAATAATAAGTGTTTCAACATGAGTAAGTATCTGGGCTCCATACCATGATACCACCCTTTTCCAGAAGGAAACGCACATACCCTAAAGGGAGCTACCCCTCATAACCTTGCCGCATCTTTCCTGTTTTGACCATTCCGGGGTGTGAGGCTCGACGAAGTCTCGTCCACAAAGCCACGCTTTATACAAAAGCTGTGCTTTGGGTCAACAAATGATCATAGAAATGATCACAAAGATAAACGATCAAACAAATTATCCTATCACAAATGATCAACATAATGATCATTTCACAGCAACACTCAGCATGTCCAAATTGGCAATATATCGCTGATAACCTTCAACTACATAACTTCTGAGCTCGTACGTCTCAGAGAAGGGTGTTAAGATAAAAGAATAAATTCTCCGCCACCAACAGAAATATATTTGAAAGAAATCTGCTTTATATCTCAATTTGTAATGTCAGACACGCTATCTATACAAGTCTGTTCCGGGCTCGAACAGAACCGAAGGCACTTATATAGAAGTCCTTGCAATCCGGATATCCACAATCCTGATCGGATTCCCCATCACATATGGAGAACTCTATACCGGAGCAACTCGATGCAGAGTCAATCGACAGGTCATCCTTTCGCTCTCGCAAATACCCGGTCTTCAACACCGGTCATCAATGCTATCCATTACGTCGTATCACTATTCGAAATGGGTAATCCGAATAACAAGCGCAATAATTTAAAAATAAGTGTAGCATTCAAATTCAGCAAATCACAACAAATACCTTTCAAAGGTAAATATTGATAGTCGGTTATTGAGCTATCAATGGATATGCACAACATCACTAGATTCCAAATAATTTTCCAAATTATTTATTTCCAAAAAATATCTTTACTAGATATATAATTTTCACACTTTAAAAATAAATCAATATTTATTTTTAAACAAATTCCACTTTCTTTTATAAATTCCTTAGTGAATTTATATTCAAAAATATCTATGAATATACGATTTCAATTATTCATTTTCAATTTATCTTCAAAAAGATAAATTCTCAAAACATTCACTTTATATTGGAAAACATTTCCATACTTATTTATTCATAAGTAATTCACAAATTTTATTTATTTTCAACCTTTGGAAAATATTCAATATACTTAAATCGAAATTAAGTATATATTTCATTCTTTAAGGAAATCATGCTCTTAAACATAATTATTTGGGCCAAAACGAATGTTACGTAAAACATCGTTACGACAACCCAAAATCACTAGTATAGGGATTCGAAATTAAAATAGATATATAAATCCCAATAGTATACAAAACATTTCCTTTCGAAAATCATTTACTATAACAACGGTGTTATAGTCCACCATTTCCTTCTATTTTTCGAAAACGTCTATTTCAACAATAAATGTTGAAATCTATGGTTTCGAATCTTAACGCATTTAAAACATCGTTAGATCGTTTTAATTCTATTTAAAAGATCATATCCAAAACATTTCCTTTAACATATTATTCACTATTCAAAAACGTGAATATACTACGTTAACCAAATTCATCATTTCTATTCATTCTATCTTAAAGGATTATTCACTGTCTAAAACGTGAATATAACTCCATCAATAAGTTATAACAATTTACTTATCAAAATAAGTCGTTGCGAATTTATAAAACAATGTTTATAGATTCCATTTCTATTTATTTTATAACAACTTCCTTTTATACATCTCCTGTATTAACCTATTCAATTTATAACTCAATTATAAACCAAAAGTTCACATTATAAGTTAAACACTTATAATTTATTTGTTACAAAAATCGTTCTTTTAAACTTCATAATTATAAATCTTATAACTTATAAGATTCAATTATTTATCCAAATCTATTCTTTTAATAACTTTATAAATTTTATAAACCTACTGCTTATAAAATTCCATTTATAACTTCACTGTTTATAATTTTATAAATTTCATTCATTTACGAAATTTATTCACAATTCATTCTAACACTTATAAAAGCTCGTTTTATAATTCCAATACTTTAATTTATGAATATCAATTTATAAATCCCTTATATAAATCAATTCATATTATTATTTTAAAACGTCTTTAAACTCCTTTATAATTTCATCATTTTGTTTTATAAAATAATTAAATTTTATAAATCCTATATTTAAACTTTTATAATAAATTCAAAAATCACGATTAAACTATTTTATAAAATCATTAGCCTCGTATTTTCAAAAATCAACCTTTAACTATATTTCTCAAAAATCATAATTTTTATAACATAAAAATGATAACGTTTATTTATTTAAGATGAATCAATTCCAAAAATATAGTATATTTTCAAAAATCACTTTTGAAACCATTTTAAAATTCCAAAATTTGGCCCAATGATGCTACACAGCAAATAGTCAATCACGACTACAACGATATCATATATCGATATGATAATCAACGAATATCAAAATATCCATAATCAAATAAATACTGTTGAGGAATCCAGTTGGATCCCTCCAACCTGTTTTCCTGCATCCAAAAACATTAGCACAATACCAATTCCGTTCCAGTATGAAATTATCGCGGTATATGGGATTTAAAATATTATCCGCTTAATAGACGGCGCAATAGGGTCTCATCCGCTATCCAATGCGGGAAATCAATAACTCCAATATATACATATGCCAATATATATATATTGCTATTATATATAATACCAATTTCACTGTTTATGAAATATTCGCGGTATATGTTTTTAATAAATAACATCCGCTTACTAACGGCGCATAATGTCTATTTTAACAATCAATAGGTAACAATCATCATTCAAACATGCATTCAAATATTTTAAATATAACTATTCAAAATAAAATCGAAACCGATTCGATTGAGTGAGAAGTTCTCACCTTGATTTCAATTTCGTTTTAGCGATTTATTTCGAATAAAATTAAACGGACATTTAATTTTACCCAAAATTCTCACTAACTCCAAACGACTCAATCTAATTCCATAGCGTAGTGCTCGTCTATACGATTCCAACGCAACTAGTTTCGCGCATTTTCGACCCCGTATGAAAAAGATATGCATTTTAGAAGTTCGTACGATTTATATTAACTAATTTACAACTTTTTATTTCTATTTTTAACCTTCATCAAATCATAGCCGCATGATCCTTAGCCCTTCACATCAGACCGCTCGTTTCTTCATCTTTCCCCAATACCCAGAACACGCACGCGAACCCATCATCACGCAACAAACCCTCGTTGCCGCACCTCCTATCGGCGACGTGACGTCGATCAAGTGCTGCCAAACGAACGGCCACTCCGAGCTCCTCCCATACCCTGAACGCCGTGAAGGTCAGCCCCTTGTAACATTCGAAAATTTCGAACGAACGCACCTCCTACACGAGCTAATTCAGGCCCCTACCTCGACTCGTTCACGATCTCAACCGTATGGATACGATCGTCTCGATGAGCCCTTCGATCCTCGTGTTGGAAGTTTTCGAAAATATTGATTTGAGCAAGAGATAATAGAAGAAAATTATGGGACGATTTCGGCCATTGGTTTCATTTCTGGCAGCTAGGGTAAAGGATTAGGGTTTAGTTTTTTATTTTATTTTGTGAAGAGGATGTTCTATTTATAGGAGTTTGAACGACACTATTCATTCCGGAATTTCCAAACTTCGATTTACGCGCGGTGACCAGCATTTCTAGGGTTTACCCCACGTTCCGGACACAATGGAACAGGTTTCGGAAGCTAATTCGGTCATCTGTGTGAGTTATGGCAATAAACGTTCAGTTTAAATTAAACCGATTTAAACGATTTTCTAGGCGTTTTAGCTTGCACCGGACAAACGGTAAATCCAATTGACTTGAAATTTGAAACCTTACAATAATATCACATTACGGATCCGATGAAACTTGTTTCGTCGAAATCAGAGACTTTTTGAAAAATGGCTATTTTAACTCGCTAAATTAATATTAAAAATAATTCGATGCGTTTCGAGCTGCCACGATCAAACGATAACTCCGATTGCTACAAAAATTGAAATCCAGTAATAACTAAATATTACGGATCCAATGAAACTGGTTTCGTCCAATTCTAAGACCGTTCGAAAATTGACTATTTTCACTAGTCGATTAAATATTAAAATATTCAATTTTCATAAATAAACTTTTAATTAGATTTTAAAAGTTCTAAAATATCATTCTAACTTTAATATAATAAAATAAAATTTTACAAATCATTTTCAATCATATTTAACTCAATTTTCAATTATTTCCATAATTTAACATATTAAATTATCGATTTAATTATTCAATTAAATCCAAGTATTCCAAATAAAATTTATTCGACTTATAATTTTACTTATTAATATTTAAAATTAATTAAATATTCAAATTTTAATTAATAAAAATTCTGGGTCGTTACAGCCCGTATCCGTGTCATCTTCTCGTGCACCTCTAGCCTCGAATGGTGAGCAATCACTCACGATTAATATTCTTTTATTTATCAAATTTGATTTCAAATGAAACGAGAATTGAAATATGTGTTATCCCAACTTTTGGAAAAGTTGAGATACCCAAGATTTACTAAAAATCGATGATTATTATTCTTGAATGTCGACCATGCATTGCAGGATAACCATGGATATCGATGAATTTTGTCCGAGTCCGGATCGGGCCACAATTGATAGGACATGACAAGAGAGATCATAGAAGTCCGCACCTCAAATTTCAAGTCAATCCGAGGTCGTACGCTCAAGTTATGATGGATTCGAGTAAAGAGGAATGGATGTTGCCCAGTTCGAACCCATCACAGAGGTCCAGTTCGAACCCATCACGAAGTCCAGTTCGAACCCATCACGAGGTCCAGTTCGAACCCATCACGAAGTCCAGTTCTAACCCATCATGAAGTCCAGTTCGAACCCATCACGAAGTCCAGTTCGAACCCATCACAAAGTCCAGTTCGAACCCATCACGAGGTCCAGTTCGAACCCATCACGAAGTCCAGTTCGAACCCACTGGGTCAACCAACCATGATGACGTGTCTTCCATCGGTTCGAATGCGTCGAGATATATGGAGTCGAAGCATTCAACTCGGAGCGAAACCCGGATCGAAGCGAAATGTGCGCTCCACGTCGACACGAAGACACGTGCCACCATGGATTTGAAACCATCAGTTCGAAAGCATGGTTTCGAACCAAACAGCCATGCAATAAACCACATTTTGAACCCATCATATCTTCTAATCTACTGATCCAAATGCAACGAAATTTTCATAGTAGCTTACATACAAGATAAAGATTTCTCCTGCCAAGTTTCAGCTCGATTGGACCATTTCTTGATGGGTTCGAAATCACTTCGAAACGATGTCAGATCGAGACGAAACTTGGTGGGGTCGGTCGCGTGGGCCTACTCACGTGCCAGAAGAAGTCTCCCGAAGTTTGAGCGAGATCTTGGCCTCCAACGCCTATAAATAGAGCCCTAGAGCAAACAGAAAGGGGGACTTTTGGGAGCTTCCACCATTGAACGTCCAGACTCTGCCGGATTGAATTACATACTTCATTATCATTGTTGTATTCAGATTTCAAGGCTATCATCAACTGTAATCCGCTGTAATCAAGAGTAATCAGCGAAGAACATCAATAAAAGTTAAAACCTTTGAAGTGGACGTAGGCCGGAGACAGCCGAACCACTATAAATTGTGTGTTCTCGTTCGTAATTTATATTTTACTGCGTGTTGCTTGCTTAAATCTGTGATTTGTGTTTGGATATTGCTGATTTATATTCCAACACTGGTGCTTCCACAATACTTGGGGGTTTGTGACCAATTTTGGCCAAACACTTTGGTTCTTTCACCGAGAAGGACTAGCACCCGCTACATCAGATTCAGAGTTCAGATTTAAGAGTTTGAAGACTTCCTATTCAAAAACAATGACTCGAAAAACAAGATAAAGAGTTGATAGAAGCCAACAGGGAGGAAGCCAAGAAGCATCCTCAAGATCAGGAGAAGGACAAGCTTCCGTCTACATCACTAGAGACGAGATGGAAGCTATGGCTAATTCATTACGTGAAAGCATGATGAAGAGTCAACAGGAGATGCTGCAGAATTTCCTCGAACAGATGAGGGCGACGAACATGCAAAACCTTGGACCAACTACAACAGCTACGAGTGCCACGTCAACACGCCAGGTCAAACCCCACAACATCTCTTACTCATGCAGCCACCTACCCGAGTTTGACAATCATGTTCGAACAGCCAAAGCCGCCACCGCCTCATTCGCCACCCACGCTCGCGCCTGGCCAGAACCACTACCACCATGACCTCCGACCCTCCTTCTGGTCCTCTCGCGCCGATCGAAGGCTCGAACAAAAGCATAGCCGCCATGATTTGTGCCCTAAATTGAATAGTTAACAACGGTCTAACCATGATCCGACCATGTGAACATCATAGATGCGCTGCGTGAGTCACTCTCTACCGAACAGTACCCACGATTGGATGATCCATCTACGTTGTTCGGAACCCTATTGATGGCCGAGAATAATCTAGCCAATTCCAGCCACACAGAAACCCAAATCGAATAACGAATCTTAGATTTGACTTGTGCTCGTCAAGAGCTTCAAATCGATATATAATTTGATAGGGTTTGGAGGAGTTTGATTTTAGAATTGAATTTGAAATTTGGGAATTAGTGTTTTGTTTGTTCGCCATTGGAAAGAGAAGATGAGAAAGAAATTTACGTACAGACAAATGAAAATAAGAAGCAATTAGGGTTTATAATAGGCTATTTATAGGCATAGCTAAAAAATAGAATGAATGGACAAGATTGATTTGAATGATAACCCACCCGGAAAGCCCGTTCTGTCTCCGAAACATAAATGGGTCAACCCAAATATAAAAATAGATGTTTTTGATAATTTTAAGCTCAATGGAATAGGTTTCAAGTCCTAATTCCATCGTATGAAGAATTTATGTTAAAATAGCTTATTTCAAATTGATTTCAACTGATTTTAATTAAATTGATTTCTAGACGTTTTGAGTCCGTACGATCAAACAACAAGTCCGATCGTTACGAAACTTGAAATCCTACAATAATTCACCATTACGAATCCGATGAAACTGGTTTTGTGACGCCCCACCTCTATGCTCACAATAATAAAGAGTATTAAAGGAAATACTGTCTATTATTATGAAGAATAAGGATGGATAGGAGCGACCATCCGTAGTTAGGCCTTACCCTAGTATTGGTTATCTCGATAGGAGTGGTATATATTTTTCATCTCTTATTTATTTACTCCCATCGACATAACCAATTCTAGTATAAAACAAATTACGATGGTTCATAATAGTTTAGGACAATATATATAATAATAACACAAATAATGTAAATGCGGAACACAGATATAACAGAAAGTCTCATATATATATATATATATATATATATATATATATATATATATATATATATATATATAACTGATGTCAGTTGATATACATGTGGTACAATACATATGATACAACTACAACTGTCGACTCTGGAAGTTACATATACAAGTACATTATCGTGAATAATATACATGAATATACAACATCCTATACAAATATACGGACTACTAAATTGAAAACGACTACTTCAAAAGATATGAAGAGACCTCATAGCTCTAGCAGCAATCCAAAGTAAGATATCAACAACCTGAAAATACTCGGTCTGACCCGAGTATTATATTCAAAAGAAAATAATACACGGGTCAGTCTAATTCAAACTCAGTTATTAGTGCACAGAAGCAATAATAATTAAATATGAATATACGACAGTCACAGTAAATTCTGTCTATCCAACCCTTCTAGAAGAGAATCGGATAACGGTAAATATAACACGTAATAGTGTTAAACAATAAATCAACAGATTCACAATATCAACAAAGATGAGTGAAAAGAATATCCATGAAGATAATTTAGAAAACATCAGAATTGTCTAAACGACAATTAACACAAAATGATTAAATTAAATCAAATCAATTCAAATAATTGAAATGTCACTTAACAACATCAAAACCGATTGGCTGCAGTACACGCACGCGTGCACTGCCTCGCCAATACGGCATATAAAATACGCAAAGGATCAATGGATCAAAAGTAAAAGAAATACCAATAAAATCGATACCGTGTGGCTGCAGTTCACGCTTGCGTGCATTGCCTTGCCACTACAGTGATGATGTACCCAACGAAAACCGTATGGCTGCAGTTCACGCTTGCGTGCACTGCCTTGCCACTACAGTGATGATGTACCCAATGAATACCAACAGAAATCAAAACCTGCAGAGGTCAAGTTTGGACAACATAAATGCGAATCCAAATGTACACAATGGACGTACACTACTGGTTGCACATGAATAAAATGAAGCTGAGGTGCAACGAGAAACCGTATAACTCAAATGAGTAAATGCACAAGGCAGTGGAACGAATTCAAGAAAACAGCTGAATGATGGTGAAAGCACCAAAGATATAACAATACAGCACATAGCACTGCATATAAAGGGATATCAACAAGGGACAAAGGTCAGCCAATGATACATGTACAAACAGCACCACTGTGTATACTGTGGAATACATATACATAAGGGAGTTATGCAGTGACTTCAAGTTCAGGTCTAATGCACAGTGAAGTACAACTGCATGCAACAGCGTGAAGGGTCACAGAGATGAATACACCAATATACAAATGCAGTTGGGAAATAGGGTAACACTGGTTAATGACATGAACGGTGCATAAAGGCTACAACAGTGCACTAGAAATGTGAACAATTTTCGACCAAATCAAAATGTATTTATGCAACAAGAAATAGGACCGTGCAGCCTTCAAAGTATCAGACTCAAGTATAGCCAATAACAGCAGCTACCACAAAATGACCGAGAATGCAATGCCTAAGACTACAACAAAGAACCAAAATCCAAGTGCACCACTACTAACAGAATGATACCTCAACTACAAATGCACCGCATGTAAAAGAATACAAGGGCAGTACCTCATACAATGATGTCCAGGCAGCAATCCTAACTGCATAAAAATGCCCCTGACTCGAATGACTCAAATGATACAAGGAATTCCATGATTAACAAGTATGCTAGTGAAGATAACACGGGTGCAAACATTTACACACAAGAGCTAAGAAACACTACAGGCATGTAGAGGATCAAAGTATGCAAGCTTGACTACAGATGCAAATATGGACAGTAGCAACATTGTTTTAACAAACTGCAACAATGTCTGAGCATTGATACAAAGCACACTGCTATGCACATATCAAAACATATAAACCAGCCAAACGAATGAACTAGTCTAAACAAGTAACAAGACCAATTACAGAAGCAAGTCAAAATGCTTCTTCGTGCCTTATGCAATAACAGGTACATATGTCTGTATGTCGTGCATATGTATGCAAACTAATTTAGGTTAGAGAAGGATACAGGCACTTAACACGGAATAGGACAGGGAACCAACATGTACAACATCAATGCAGTGAGGATATAGTTGGAATCCTCCACCTAAGCATGCAAATATATATATATACTATCACCCAAGTGCAATTTCATAACTACTGTATGAAGTTGTAATGCAAAAGCATGAAACAAAGATGTGAAATTTTATAACAACATAGGATCCGAAAATCATAAGAAAACAGTGTTTCATAACACTGTCAGAGGCTTGATGTTGTAAAAATGCCAACTAACTCAGGCTAGAAGCAAATATACATACACAGTGAAGTACAACATCAAACTCAATGAAACAAACATCACAAAAACAAGTTAGTCGATATGATCAAGGAAACCAGACCAGCTACTACCAATAACAAGGCACAGTGCAGTTTCAATTAATGCCAATAAAACGCAAAGGCCGACAGTACGCAAGTCAATGCCAAAGTCTGACTAGCAAATTTGAAACAATGATGAGTAAGGCAATTCAAAGCCGTGGATAATAGAAATCGAACCATGGCAAATAAAAATCATCACCATCGAAACAAAGTTGAACGACATAAACACAATAATAAGCAAGAATTAGATGTGAGTGACCATTTAAAAATCACTCACCTTAGACGCGAATGGAAGCAGAGACGACCCAAACCAAGCGGCCGAAGCAATCTACACGGAGACGAACTGGCAACGAGCAATGGAACGAGAATCATCTTCTCGATCGAACAACAAAGACGGTGCCCTTTAAAAATCTCACAAACCCTAATTTACTTGAAAGAGGAACGAACAAGAGAAGGAAAGCAGCCATTTTTTTTCGATCGTTTAGGTTTAGGGCTTGAGAATAATGATTGAAGGGGGAAACGAACGGGTATGACTCGAGACAACACGGTGCAACTTCCATGGGCCAACATTCAAAGCCTGAAAAATTTCTTAATAAATGTTTACAAGAATTCAACTAGATTCAAAACCCAAATTTACACTTAACAAATTTTTTTTAAACAAATATCAACTTGATTTTTAAAACGACCAACTGCAATTAACCAACAGATTAATCGTTTGATAATGATCGTAAATCACTGCGAAATCTCGGGTTGTTACAGACTCCCCTCCTTATAAAAATTGCGCCCCCGCAATTTTCATAATTAAGGTCGTCGTTAACAGTTTATTTTTCTAACATAAACTGGCTAAGTTATCAAAATGAAGGCAGAGAATTCAAACATCTAAGAAATCTTTTAATTTCATAAAAGAAATTCACAAATTCTCAACAAAATCTAACTATCAACAGATAGTCAGAAAGCAACAAGGCCTAATTATCAAAAACGATAATTAGAAATCTCAAATCGACAAATATTTAATTATCAAAGGCGATAATAAAATTTCAAATCAACAATTATTCAATTATCGCAAGCGATAATCAAATCATAAATATCTAATTATCACAAGCGATAATCAGAAGTAACGAATATTCGATTATCAAAAACGATAATCAAAAACTCATATCAACAAGTATTTAATTATCTCAAGCGATAATTAAATCTCAAATCAACAAATATTTAATTATCTCAAGCGATAATTAAATCTCAAAGCAATCAAATATTCAATTATCAAAAATGATAATTAAATCACAAATATTCGATTATCAAAAACGATAATCAAATCAACAAATATTCGATTATCAAAAACGATAATCAAATCAAAAAATATCTGATTATCAAAAACAATAATCAATTCTCAAATCAACAATTATTCGATTATCAAAAACGATAATCAAATCAACATATATTCGATTATCAAAAAACGATAATCAAATCTCAAATCAACAATTATTCGATTATCAAAAACGATAATCAAAAATCAACAAATATCCGATTATCAAAAACGATAATCAGAACTCATATCAACAAATATTCGATTATCAAAAACGATAATCAAATCAACAAATATCCGATTATCAAAAACGATAATCAGAACTCATATCAACAAATATTCGATTATCAAAAATGATAATCAAATCAACAAATATCCGATTATCAAAAACGATAATCAGAACTCATATCAACAAATATTCGATTATCAAAAACGATAATCAAATCAACAAATATCCGATTATCAAAAACGATAATCAGAACTCATATCAACAAATATTCGATTATCAAAAACGATAATCAAATCAACAAATATCAGATTATCAAAAACAATAATCAGAACTCATATCAACAAATATTCGATTATCAAAAACGATAATCAAATCAACAAATATCCGATTATCAAAAATGATAATCAGAACTCATATCAACAAATATTCGATTATCAAAAAAGATAATCAAATCAACAAATATCCAATTACCTGCAGATAATTGGATGCAACAAATATCTAGAATCAATTAAGACAACTAGAAAATCAACATAAAAGGTGGATCGATCCCAACAAATGGCGAGTTTTAGCTACGCCGCACGTGCATTAACAAATGGCCGAAGCCTACCAAGTACCCAACATAATTTTTGGCGCCCAAAAATGACCCGAAGGTCCAACAAATGACCCGAAGGTCCAATTGACCCGAAGGTCCAACAAATGACACGAAGGTCCAACATAGTGGCTCGAAAGCACACGAAAATCATCATATATTCAATTGACGAGTCCGGAACTAACCGAAATAGCAAACGCATATGTCCCATACCACGTGTTTTACTAAATCGTTTGGTTCTCTTCATCGTTTCCTTGAACGTGCAAAATTGTGTATTCCAAAAATAACATTTCACATTCTCAAATGTACAAGTCCGGAATTAAGCGAATCAATAAAAGAAAGGGGTCATAATCCTCGATTTTTCTGAAACGTTTAAGTCATTTTCTCGTTCTTCTGAAAACGCAAACTGTAAAAATTCTGAAGACAATTTCATTTATTATATAAAAGTAAATAATCTACATTCTCAAACGAATAAGTCCGGAATTAAGTGAATCGGTAAAAGAAAGGGTTCATAGTCCTCGATTTTGCTGAATCATTTAAATCTCTTTCTCATTCTTTTGAAAACGTAAACTGAAAATTTTTGAAAACAATTTTTATTTTAAAACGCTTTTTATAATCACGTGATTAAATCAGCAACATAAGTAGCAATTTCAACAAGAAAATGGTACTTCTCAAAACAACATAAAACTAATCTCAAAATCAGCATTGCGGGATAGCCGCTTGAAAATCCACTTTAAAATTTGACAGTTACTGAAGTCAAGGCGACAGTAGTTTTTAAATGTCAAAATCTCATCAAAATAATTTGCATCGAAATACAATATCAGTGAATTTTCATTCATTAAAAATGTCAACAAAACACCTTGCTTCAAAATATAGCGTTGGTGTAAAAATCCCGTTATAAGAATAACGGCAACAATATACATTTCATAACCAAGCATCGGTTCAACGTAAAATTAATGCAGTAACGTGCAATTCGTATTTGCACGTACACTACCAAATGAACAAAGAAATCATTCGAATATATCTTCAATGAAGATAATTCAAAACAGCAAAAATCAAATCAACATGTGATTAGCATCAACTGAAACCAGCAAAAATTTCAACAAAACCACATAGCTGCAATCGCTTCGAATCCTCAAACAGGATTCGAAGTTTTTTTTTAAAAAAAAAAATAAACACAGCTATGTAAACAACAAATGAAATTTATTTCTATTTCATATTTTGATTTTTAAATCAAAATAATTATCATATGTACTCAGCGAAGCAGTCACACGGTTTTCGCTGCGCACTCTGATAAACAAAGCACAAATCAATCAATCATCAAAACACAATTCACTTTTATTTTTAAATAAAGCTATTTAAAAATTTCATCAAAATTTCAAAACTTTAGTTTTTGACTCAAAGCACATATAAAACATCGACTAATAGTTGTAACACATGTTCCATCTAAGTTATGTTTTATATTATGTCCATAAACCCCAAGCTCTGATACCAACTGTGACGCCCCACCTCTATGCTCACAATAATAAAGCGTATTAAAGGAAATACTGTCTATTATTATGAAGAATAAGGCTGGATAGGAGCGGCCATCTGTAGTTAGGCCTTACACTAGTATTGGTTATCTCGATAGGAGTGGTATATATTTTTCATCTCTTATTTATTTACTCCCATCGACATAACCGATTCTAGTATAAAACGAATTACGATGGTTCATAATAGTTTAGGACAATATATATAATAATAACACAGATAATGTAAATGCGGAACACAGATATAACAGAAAGTCTCATGTATATATATATAACTGATGTCAGTTGATATACATGTGGTACAATACATATGATACAACTACAACTGTCGACTCTGGAAGTTACATATACAAGTACATTATCGTGAATAATATACATGAATATACAGCATCCTATACAAATATACGGACTACTAAATTGACGACGACTACTTCAAAAGATATGAAGAGACTTCATAGCTCTAGCAGCAATCCAAAGTAAGATATCAACAACCTGAAAATAGTCGGTCTGACCCGAGTATTATATTCAAAAGAAAATAATACACGGGTCAGTCTAATTCAAACTCAGTTATTAGTGCACAGAAGCAATAATAATTAAATATGAATATACGACAGTCACAGTAAATTCCGTCTATCCAACCCTTCTAGAAGAGAATCGGATAATGGTAAATATAACACGTAATAGTGTTAAACAATAAATCAGCAGATTCACAATATCAACAAAGATGATGAAAAGAATATCCATGAAGATAATTTAGAAAACATCAGAATTGTCTAAACGACAATTAACACAAAATGATTAAATTAAATCAAATCAATTCAAATAATTGAAATGTCAATTAACAACATCAAAACCGATTGGCTGCAGTACACGCACGCGTGCACTGCCTCGCCAATACGGCATATAAAATACGCAAAGGATCAATGGATCAAAAGTAAAATAAATACCAATAAAATCGATACCGTGTGGCTGCAGTTCACGCTTGCGTGCACTGCCTTGCCACTACAGTGATGATGTACCCAACGAAAACCGTGTGGCTGCAGTTCACGCTTGCGTGCACTGCCTTGCCACTACAGTGATGATGTACCCAATGAATACCAACAGAAATAAAAAACTGCAGAGGTCAAGTTTGGACGACATAAATGCGAATCCAAATGTACACAATGGACGTACACTACTGGTTGCACATGAATAAAATGAAACTGAGGTGCAACGAGAAACCGTATAACTCAAATGAGTAAATGCACAAGGCAGTGGAACGAATTTAAGAAAACAGCTGAATGATGGTGAAAGCACCAAAGATATAACAATACAGCACATAGCACTGCATTAAAAGGGATAGCAACAAGGCACAAAGGTCAGCCAATGATACATGTACAAACAGCACCACTGTGTATACTGTGGAATGCATATACATAAGGGAGTTATGCAGTGACTTCAAGTTCAGGTCTAATGCACAGTGAAGTACAACCCCATGCAATAGCGTGAAGGGTCACAGAGATGAATACACCAATATACAAATGCAGTTGGGAAATAGGGTAACACTGGTTAATGACATGAACAGCGCATAAAGGCTACAACAGTGCACTAGAAATGTGAACAATTTTCGACCAAATCAAAATGTATTTATGCAACAAGAAATAGGACCGTGCAGTCTTCAAAGTATCAGACTCAAGTATAGCCAATAACAGCAGCTACCACAAAATGACCGAGAATGCAATGCCTAAGACTACAACAAAGAATCAAAATCCAAGTGCACCACTACTAACAGAATGATACCTCAACTACAAATGCGCCGCATGTAAAAGAATACAAGGGCAGTACCTCATACAATGATGTCCAGGCAGCAAGCCTAACTGCATAAAAATGCCCCTGATTCGAATGACTCAAATGATACAAGGAATTTCATGATTAACAAGTATGCTAGTGAAGATAACACGGGTGCAAACATTTACACACAAGAGCTAAGAAACACTACAGGCATGTAGAGGATCAAAGTATGCAAGCTTGACTATAGATGTAAATATGGACAGTAGCAACATTGTTTTAACAAACTGCAAAAATGTCTGAGCATTGATACAAAGCACACTGCTATGCACATATCAAAACATATAAACCAGCCAAACGAATGAACTAGTCTAAGCAAGTAACAAGACCAATTACAGAAGCAAGTCAAAATGCTTCTTCGTGCCTTATGCAATAACAGGTACATATGTCTGTATGTCGTGCATATGTATGCAAACTAATTCAGGTTAGAGAAGGATACAGGCAGTTAACACGGCATAGGACAGGGAACCAGCATGTACAACATCAATGCAGTGAGGACATAGTTGGAATCCTCCACCTAAGCATGCAAATATATATATATATACTATCACCCAAGTGCAATTTCATAACTACTGTATGAAGTTGTAATGCAAAAGCATGAAACAAAGATGTGAAATTTTATAACAACATAGGATTCGAAAATCATAAGAAAACAGTGTTTCATAACACTATCAGAGGCTTGATGTTGTAAAAATGCCAACTAACTCAGGCTAGAAGCAAATATACATAGACAGTGAAGTACAACATCAAACTCAATGAAACAAACATCACAAAAACAAGTTAGTCGATATGATCAAGGAAACCAAACCAGCTACTACCAATAATAAGGCACAGTGCAGTTTCAATTAATGCCAATAAAATGCAAAGGCCGACAGTACGCAAGTCAATGCCAAAGTCTGACTAGCAAATTTGAAACAATGATGAGTAAGGCAATTCAAAGCCGTGAATAATAGAAATCGAATCATGGCAAATAAAAATCATCACCATCGAAACAAAGTTGAACGACATAAACACAATAATAAGCAAGAATTAGATGTGAGTGACCATTTAAAAATCACTCACCTTAGACGCGAATGGAAGCAGAGACGACCCAAACCAAGCGGCCGAAGCAATCTACACGGAGACGAACTGGCGACGAGCAATGGAACGAGAATCATCTTCTCGATCGAACAACAAAGACGGTGCCCTTTAAAAACCTCACAAACCCTAATTCACTTGAAAGAGGAACGAACAAGAGAAGGAAAGCAGCCATTTTTTTCTTCGATCGTTTAGGTTTAGGGCTTGAGAATAATGATTGAAGGGGGAAACGAACGGGTATGACTCGAGACAACACGGTGCAACTTCCATAGGCCAACATTCAAAGCCCGAAAATTTTCTTAATAAATGTTTACAAGAATTCAACTAGATTCAAAACCCAAATTTACACTTAACAATTTTATTTTTTAAACAAATATCAACTTGATTTTTAAAACGACCAACTGCAATTAACCAACAGATTAATCGTTTGATAATGATTATAAATCACTGCGAAATCTCGGGTTGTTACAGGTTTCGTCGGAATCCGAATTAGTAGCCAAAATGGCCATTTTCACATTAATTAAATAATTAATAATTAATTAAATCCAATTTTCAATTCAAATTTAATAATTTACAATTTCTATCACTTTGGATTACTTAGTAATTTATAACCCTTTAAACCAAATTTCTATATCAATTTATTGTTGGATATTCCATAATTTACAGTGTTTAATTCCCATTTCAATAAATTCAGTAATTATCAATTTAGTTTCCAATAATTCCATTTGTTTGACTTTCAATCTTGTTATTAAACCAATTATTACTCGGAGGATATAATTACATTAGTTTATATTTTATTACATTGATAATTTCCAACTTCATCTTCATTTACATTAACGTACTCTTTAATTACATTTAATTGCAATAAATCGACCTATTATAATTTAAATTCCAAAATTGATATATTTTGATTTTCAATTATTTTTATTCAATCAATCATCGTATTATGAAATAGAATTTATATTGATTACATCGTATTGAATTAACATTCTTCAGTTATCAATTTTATCTACGTTAACTACACTAATTAAGTTCATTAATTGCAATTAACTTCAAATTCAATTTAACGAACCAAATAAATAGGTAACTTATATCAATTATTACCATTGACTTTTAATTACATTTATAGGCTTATTATTAACAAACAAATGTTACAATTTTTTATATAATACTGATTTTATACAATTCCATTAATTTTATACTATTTCATTAATTAATTCAATATTTACATTGGTTTTCTTATATTCGACTTATAACCAAGTATAACCTTTAAATTATTTGAATTCAATTCAATTTGTTAATAATTAACTTGAATTAACATTATTTCATTTTCATTTTAGTTATTATTTCATTACTAAATCTCAAAATTTTTACTTTTTCCAATATCAAATCAGAAAAGTCTTATTAAATTAACCATTTTTAATTGTTGAAATTTACAGGACGTTACACTCTCCCCCGGTCAAAACTTTTATTCCCCGAAAAGGAGAAAGAAGGGAAAAGAAAGAAGTAATAATCAATATCTTATTCAAAATATTAAATATATAAACAAGTAATTTACCTAATTAAATAATTTAAATAAAATATATCAATTTATAACAATTAAATCCTTTTATACTCAAGTTAATAAAAGTTTGGAAAATATTTCATAAGATTTTCTAAGTCTAAAATTTTCAAAAAATTTCGGTAGACTCTCCTTTGTACGGAGAGGTCTGGGAGAAATAGTAATATCAATAATAACAATATATTACATATATTTCGAAAAAATATGTCCCAACAACGGGAAAAACCATATAATATCGCTAGAAAACCGTAATCCGAGATTGTTCCTATTTTTTGGACAATTAACGCTTATTTTATGATACCAAAAGTAGCAACAATTGCTTCCATAACCTGTATTCCACTTATATAATCCAAAGGAGTTAATAATTGTATAAAATGAAATTTTTAAGTTATTTCAATTTATAACCAACAAATCAATGTAACATAAGAACAATCACTTGCAAACAAGCATACAATCATCACAAGGAATCAAAGTAATCAACCATTCATCCATATCAAGCAATACAAATGGTGTGTTTGGGTTTAGAACCTTTAATTTTACAAAATGACAAATAACTACTAAGTATACCATCTACTAACCAGTCTTAGATAACACTCAACAGATTAATCATACATACAAACAATTAGAAATATCCTTTCCCAAACAAACCACAAGCCAAAACAAACAATCACTTCCAATGTTATTTAAGTTATTAAATTTTATTCTGTAGCATTTTTTTATTTTCTTTCCATACAATGATTATTTTCTTAAATTTACCTTTATTTCGTACAAATTCAATCCTCACTCATTCATACAATACTTAATTCCGTTTATTTACATTTCATTTATTCACATACGTTATTTACATTTTCTTACCTATGTCACTCATATGCAGTTATTTAAACATATGTAAACCAATTCTTAAAGTACTATATAGGTTTCGTTATAAATGAATTCACATTCTTTCATTCAGTGCTTCTTTTCAATTACTTTTATTCATTACTTACGAAATTCATTTTTTTCATTTATAATGAAAAATTCTTCTCATTACATTATATTCGTTTCTTACATAAATCGTATTTGTATCCATTCAATTGTTTATAAAAATCACTGAATTCATTATTCAAGTATTACATACATTTTATTACAGTTTTAGTTTACATTAATTAACCAATATACTTGGTTTCCATTAGATATTAATATCCATTAGTTCATAAGTTCATACTTACGTTTCTTACCTCCATTTTATTTACATTCATTTCTTTACATAGTATTATTGAATATTAAATCTATTTTCTGAATCATTTCAATTTTCCTGAAGTTATAATCAATTAATATAATAATCATTTTACTATTCATTTCAATTATAAATGGATTCCATCACTAACTTAAGTTTGTAATCATCTACTTATAGTATTCATCCTTTCTACTTATTTTTAATTGTAAATAACTTCAACATTTACTTAAACTATAATCATTTGTTTATATTATTCATGTTCAATTCAATTACTTAGCATATCACATTCATTTACTTGAGTTTATAATTATTTACTTACAATATTTACTTCCTATTATATTTTATTATAGTAACCTTTTAATTATAACTTAAGTTTATAACAACTGTAATATCAAAAATTCTTATTAATAAAGAAATTCCATTGGACATTTTCATTACTTAAGTTTACTTGTATAATATCCTATTACATATCCTGTTCAACATTACATTTTTAATATTTTGGCAAGTTATATATACATACATACATATATATATATATATTGTGATAACCTGAATTTTGAATATCTGTTAATTGGTAATTACTGGGTTAGTTAATGGAAATACTAATTTTAACTGTTAAAAATACTGATTTGTTAAGAATGAAACAAACGAACCTAAAAATTTATATTCATATTTGGGAAGATAATTATTTAATAATCTCCTAATACGATTATTTAAAGATGGGCAAAAATTTCTTATCTTCAACATAAATTTAATAATTTGTTTGTTTAAATCAATATATATATAT
Organism: Allium cepa; assembly: GCA_030765085.1. NCBI lineage: Eukaryota > Viridiplantae > Streptophyta > Magnoliopsida > Asparagales > Amaryllidaceae > Allium > Allium cepa. The sequence goes on from CM060940.1 coordinate 186,076,074, forward strand.
ATACATATATATATATATACATATATATATATATATATATACATATATATATATATACATATATATATATATATATGAGTTGATTTTTTTAAAATTGGATTTTTAGATTGAATTTGGGTTTAAACTTGAAATTACAAATTCTACATTCTATTACCTATATATTGTATAAGTTGTATATGAATATAAAAATATAAAATTATGCATATTTAAAGAAAAGTTGATAAATATAAATACATATTAGTGTAAATACATATATAACATATGAGATATTTGAATATAAGTTTGAACACTTGTAAAATATCTCATTATTACATATTAACACTTGTAAGGAAATGATTATTTACATTGACAAATTTAAGCTTAAGTTTTACAAATGGCATTCTTAGATAACATGTAATAAAAAAATAAAAAAAATACAAAACACAAAAGAAATAGCCTTCAACCAGTTGTAAACCTGAAATCAAAAGGGCTAGAAATCAAGCAAAACCCTTTAAACTATTTTAAAACCTATATTTGCAAATTCAACCAAGTCTCAAGCTAATTCATCAAGTGAAGAATCAAGGCAACTCAATTTCAAATTTTAAGCATGCTCAGCTAAATAGTAATAGAAGCATGAACCTGAGAAAGAAAAATCAAATTCAAGTAGCAAGCAAAATCAACATCTTCAGATCAGTTAAACAATTCCAGATTTAAAAAAAAAAATAGGCCTGATTCTCTGCACATCATGAAAAGAGGCGAGTAAGCACACTATTTTAAAGCTTAAGTAAACCAGGATATTTGCATGTGATTCTTGGAAAAATTATGCTTTGCATGTGTGTTTATAAGTGTGAATGTCTGTGTTTGTTCTGTGCATGTTGGATTATATGTTCTGCTCTGTTTCCTTGGTTACAGAGTTTGTCACTAAACCAAAAATTCAATATATCTTTATCCAGACACCGTTGGACTTTGAGCTTCAAACACAATGTGTTTTTTTAAATGTAATTTAAGGTTTAAAATCTGATTCAAGAAAAATTAGTTTGAATATCTGCTGTAATCTAGGTGATGCAGCAGAAATTTTAAAATTCATGTTAAATCAAATGTCATAATTTGTGGATCCAATTATATAACTTAAAACTTCCTTGAAAATTATGATTTTTGAAACAAAATTTATGAATTTTAGTTTTGGTTTGAAGTGGCATTTTGGTGATGGTTAGGAAAGTGTATTCGAGCAATTTCAGTTTACCGGAGCTTTTCTGGGGTCGGAATTTCGATTAGAGGAGAGAAAAGGCACAGGGTATGTGACCAAAATTTTCTGGTAGTTGGTTAAACCACCATGGTGACGTCGGTTGATCGATTTAGGTTTTAACCCAAATTTGGGTCATGGTCGAAAACGAGATGACTGCGTCATCTCTGCTGCATCGAGTGGTTTGGGACTGGGTGCAATAAAGTTATAGAGGTCTGGCAAGGGTGAAAACGGAGTTTGATGAACTTAGGTGGTCGGCAGCGTCAGATCGAGATTGATTTTGTCGAACAGCATGTTCCAGATGAGAACGAAACGCTCATTTTCGATTTAGTTTTCGAGATGTAATTTGGGAGATCGGAATCGATTGAGGGGAGGTTTGGTAACGTGCTGGAGGTATTGTCGATGATCGGAGTGCCTGCGATCAACGGTGCACGTGCACGATGGGTCAGCAGTATCAATTTGGGTTTTGGTTGTTGTTATGTTTGGGAAGGAGAAGGATGTCTCGAAGATGGTATCGTTTTCTGGAGGGTGGGACTCGAGTTCATACTCGTGTGATTTGTTGGGATTAAGTCAGAAGTTTTTTTTAAAAACTTAAATAAAATTTAAGTTTTTGAAAATAGGGGGAAAAGAAGAGAAACTCGGGGGATAGCCCGAGTGGCCTTCGGGTAAAACCCGAAGCAATAGTTTTGAACAGTTTTAAAAATGTTTTAAAATCAAATTGTTTTAAAATTTAAATTTAAAATCTAGTTTAAAACTGTCTTATTTAAACTTACTCTTTTTATAACTGTTTCTTTAATAATTGATTAAGAGGTTTTGAAAATTGTTTAATTCAAAGTGATTTTAAAATTTAGTTTAAATAAGATTTTATAAAGCAAGTTTTAAAATAGAAATTGAAAATTAGTTTTAAAAATTTCTACTTGATAATGTTTTAAGTTATTTTAAGGAATTTATGTTTTCTTAACTATAAAATTATCAGGTTAAATGATTGTTTTATTCTAAAACTTAATTAATGATTTAATTAAGCAAAGGTAATCATAATGATAAAATGTTTTAAAATGATAATGGTAATAAGGCATTTATAAGATTAAGTTTTATCTTAAGATAATTAAGGTTTAATGCCTAGAGATTAATTAAGTTAATTAAGAAATTTAAGTATAATCACTTAATATAATTAAAGTAATTATGGACTAATTAATTTGTAATAAGAGATATGGATTAATAATTAAGGTTATTAATCATTAGTTATGGATAATTAGTCTATTAATTAATGATTAATTAATTGATTTTAAAGGTATTTAAGAATGATTACCTTGTATTGACGGGGAATAATTAATAATTAAGATTTATTAATTAAAAATTAAAGAATAATTAATCTATAATTAAATATTAATTAATTAGTTATAGGGCAATTAAGGGATGAATTACCCAGTTATATTTAATGAGATGAATGTGATTAATCATGATTGATTAATGAATTAAATTGTTTGAGGATAATTAATTTGTGTAATTAATTAAAGGATAATTACTTTATGTAATTGAACATAATTAATCAAGGATGATTAATTAAATGGACGATTAAAGGATGATTAATTAATATATTTATAATTAATTAATGTTAAATAAGCAGGATTAAGGGTGATTGAAATAATTAATTTAATTTGTTTAAATTAATTAGAAATGGTATGACTAATTTATTTTTCTTATGAATGATTGAATAATATTGCATGTCTTAGACTGGTTGATATCTCGGATATGTGATTTATGATGTTATGTGATATGATATGTTGGGTTTAAACCAAGATAAAGTAGTTTCATTTGAATAATTTGCGATAAGATGGTATTGAATTCGAAGAGATCGGAGTCGGGTATTAGTAAATACCCGAAACCACTTCGATTCTTTATGGATTGATTTGTAAAATCAATAGGTTGGTTTAGAATGATTTAAGTGAATTGGACCATTTAATCTAAGTTTTTGAACTTAGAAATTTATGTGTAAAATAGGTGATATATATAACAACTTATGAAGTTGTAAATTGATATAAGATACTCGGGTTCATATAAGTTGTATGCTTTTGTATTCTATGTTAGATGGGTTTACTCACGCTGGTTTCCAGCCTGACCCGGGTGTTACTTTGATGTAATGCTCGGGTCAGACTGAGTATTACAGATTTTCAGGTAAGGCCGTTCTAGAGCTCAGGTGGCGAGCTGGATGGCAGGAACGTATGGAGTGTTTCCCCGCTGTGATATATTATAGTTTATTTAGGACATGTGGTTTTAAACTATCCAGTGTTGTGTAATGGTTGTAACTCTGATGTATGAAAATTATAAGTGTACTGATACAGTTCTTCTTTGTAAAACTATTATTTATGTGATATTATATTTTATCCGCTGCGAATGTGAGATTCTAAGTTTGAGTTTTCTGTTTCTTATTCTTTCTCTTTCTTCTTTTCCCTAACTATCTGGAATTTTCGAAATCGAAATTTCCAGGTATTTACATTTGGTATCGGAGCTGAAGATTAAGCGAGAACCTTGACTCTGATGGGATTACTCATTAAGGATAGGGTCAATGGTACACTAGAATGAGTTGAGTGTGTGTGTGTGTCTATATATATATATGAGAGCATACTTGTTATTTTCTTATATAAAGATTTTAAATGATTTTATAGAAGAATATATTTTGATATATAAAGCAATATTTATTTCAATAAATTTTAAGGTAATTGGTTGTTAAATTATTGGAATTGAATTAAATGGTAATAGAAATGCAACCAAATTCAAATTAAATAAAGATAAGTTTGAAATGGTTTCAAACTGAAATCAAAATCTTGAATTAGGGAAGGAGTTTTAGAATAAGATAATTATGAATTGGTTTCCAGATATGATAATCTTGGTTATTATCATAAATGGTTGTTGTATTTAATAAGAAAATGTGTATTAATGAGTAAGCAAAATGAAATGTTTTAAGGAAGTAAAACATTTAGGTAAATATGACTTATAAGTTGGAATTGAAGACGATCTGAACTGTAAAGATTTAAATCTGGATCCAGAATTTGAAAATTGTTTCAAAGTGATATAGAATCAATAAATAATTTAATGTATTTGAATGAAGGGGTCCTATTTCAAACAAGAGTTGTTTGAGAATTTAAAGAAATTTGTTTTGAATTAAAACCAAAGGTGGTTTCAATTTTAAAATTTGGTTTGGTGGCCCAAGAAGTAAATATGTATATATATGTGTGGATGTACATAATATTTTGAAATAAACTCTAAAGTGATGAGTTTTGATTTTCCCTGAAGTGTGATAGAAAACCCAAAGGGATATAAATTTTGAACTTATAAGTGGGAAAGAATTTTGGAATTTGAAGCGGGAATTCAAATTTAAGTAGGGTTGACTGGATTAAGTAAATTCAATTTAACTTTGGAAAGTTAAATAATTTAACAAACAACCTGAATCGGTAATTTCAAGATGAAATTAGGATTTAACTTGGGAAGTTAAATGGTTGATTTGAATTGGGAAATTCAGTGATCTCAAAATGGGTTTGAGATCTGGAAATGGATGGATGTTTTAAAATAATTGTATGATATCACCCTATTTTTATTAATAATCTTTAAACTGTGAATTGGATTTGTTTAAAGGAATGAAGAATTGGGGTATGGCAATATATCCAATATTAAGATAAAATGGAATCATTTTAGACTTAAAATTTGAATGTTTAAGATAAAAGTTTGAAGGTTTGGTTTCAAAATTGAAATTCGATGATAAATTGAATTTCAAAGATTTAGTTGTTTAAAAAGGATTTGAATTATTATTTGAACTTCGAAATAAGCTTAAAATGGAATTTTAGATTCAGAATTAAATGGTTTAAGATATAAGTTTATTTGATTTAAAGGACTAAATCAACATTTAAGAGTTTAACTCAAATTTATATAATTCGAGATGATTTAAAGTGAGATTTAATTTGAAATTGATATAAATAATTTGGATTTGATGATTAAAGTTGAATAGTTTTAAATTCAAACGAAATTTGATTTGAATTTGGAAAGAATCAAGGATAATTGAACTTGAATTGGGATTAAATTCAAACTGGGGTTGAAAAGAATTGAAAAATTAAAATTGGTTCAGTTTGAAATTTATTTGAATTAATTGGAATTATGATTGAAGATGGATAAGTTTAAAAATTCAAATGGAAATTTGAATTGGATAATCTGAACAGAAATTGATGTTGAATGAGTTCAAATTCAAATAAGAAGTTGGTTTGAATTTGGGATGAGAATGGAAGTTAACTTAATTTAAATTGAAATTGAAAGTTAAAATTTATTGGGATTGGGATCAATTCAAATTGGAATTGAATAAATTTAAATGGAAGTGAAAATTTAAATCGAATTGATTAGAAATGGAGGTTGGGAATTGAATAGTTTGACTCTGGACCATTTTCAAAATAAATTGTTTTAGTACAAATCTATTTTTCCAAAACTATTTACTATATAACTTTTCTTTTTAAACCTAAAACTATCTTATACTTGTTTTACAATTATTTTTGGTACTATTTAACAATTTTTCAACTGTTTTATGAACTAATTACTGTTTTTCAACTACTTTATAACTAATTACTATTTTGCAATTATTTAATTATTTTCCAACTATTTTACAATTACTTAACTATTTTGTAGCTATTTTACAAACTAATAATTATTTTTCAATTACTTATATATTTTTAACTTTTCAAGCTATTTTCTAAATTTAAACTGGACAGAGTTTAAACTGTTTATGATTGAATACCAAATTAAGATAAGAATAGAGGTGACAATCCAAATGGGATTGAAGCTATTGTGAATAAATGAATGAAAATTAAAGTGAATGTGAATAGAAAAGAAATTGATTTGGCTAATAATCAATGAGATAAATACATAGAATGTACGTATATTATTCTATTCGCATAGTGATTTGATCTAGATTCGAGCATAGAATTTAGAGATAATATATCGATCCGAGTTGGGATTTTTCACTCGATTTTCGACGGCGAACCTGGATATGGGTTGTTGATTGGTTCTGGATATTCTCTATCATAGTTATGACTATGCAAGGAGAATGACGGTTTCTGATCAAGAAACCAGATCTGAGTCCACACTAGGAAGTCGGTTAGATGATGCTAGTTCGAAAGTGAAATTGTGTGATCGAGTGAGCGATCAGATTGATATAGCGTATGGATGATATGAGTACATCGTACGGATTTGAATGATATTGATGTTGGCAAATTTGTGGATAAGCAATGTAAAATGGTTTCTGAAATGGAAAGTATATTTTGTGAAATATACAATGAATAAAAGTGGAAATTGAATATTTCTATGGTAAAAATTTACTTTATGGAAGTAAGTGATATGGTAAGTGGTTTTGTAAAGAGCAATTCAATTTGAATATTTGATTTGGAATACATAAAGTTATACATCTTTATTATATAAGATAAATCTTCCCTTGTTGAATCTTTTTCCAGAAGGAAAAGATTTTTGAAAGTTGTTGAAGTATTAAAAGGGTTTTATACATGTTTGAAATGATCCTAAGATTTTTCAAGGTTATATATATATCTATATATATAAAGGATCTTGTGAGAATGATTTGAAAAAGGTTTTGGAAACCTTTGGATTTGGAAAGGCTTTTGATTTTTGGGTAAAATCAATATTGGAATTTGGAAAAGCCTAATTTGAGAATTATCGATTTTGGGATAATCGATTTTGAGAAAGGAGATTTATTTAAGATTCATACTAGGTGTATGATTTGGAAGATACTATATGTGTATAGTGTAAAGTGTTTTGAAAATGGCTCTGGAGAAAAGGGCGCTTCCTTGGGATGAACTTCTCAGGAGTACCATAGGTTGGTACTGCCTTGAGCCTTTAGAGGGGAGGCAGTAAAGTTGATCCTGTGAGGAGTCCGGACAAACTAGTTCTTGAGGATTATTGGGTAGCGAAAGTCGAGGGCGATGATGCATATAGAGGAATTTGGATTGTGCTGTGATGACAGTGTAACTCGATGTCGCTGCGATCTACTGTGTGGACCATAGCGGAAATCGTGTGGAGCTGAGTGTCAACGGTCTACGCTTGATTTTTTCGGAAAGGCAACATAACATCGGTAGACCGCGATCTATGGTCGAGTGGAGTGGAGAAGTTTCATTCTTTTGGCAGCGAAATTCGAGGGCCCAGAGGCCTACAATTATATGGGTTTTTGCTGTGATAGCAACGTAACCCCGGTTGTATCTGCGATCTGTAGCGGGTTCCATGGTGTAATCGAGGGGCACGAAGGCCTACAGTTATCTATGGATTTTGTCGGGATGGCAACGTAACCATCGGTTTAACTGCGACCTTGGATGGGGGTGATGATTTCCAGAGCATTCTCACCAAATATATTTCCTCTATATTCAAAAACATTTTCTATATTTTCAGTAAAATTATTTTCAAAGTATTTTCACTGGGTGTTTAAAACAGTTTTACTAAGTACTTACAGATCTTCGGTATTACGCTTAATCAACGTATGATCGAATTTCTGTGAGAACAAGGATAGACTTGTGGAAACATCGAGTTATAAAAGTAATTTTTTTATAAAACTATTTTGGTAATATTATATAGATTTTAAAGTGTTTTCAAGTTTTGAATAAACAGAAGTTTATAGTTAAAAGGGGTTTAAAGGATAATTTTAATAAATTCTAGTTTCGTTCCTTTTCGGGGATGAAAAGATTCAAAGGGGGGAGGAATGTGATAACCCGACTTTTGAATATCTGTTAATTGGTGATTAGTGGGTTAGTTAATGGAAATACTAATTTTAACTGTTAAAAATATTGATTTGTTAAGAATGAAACAAACGAATCTAAAAATTTATATTCATATCTGGGAAGATAATTACTTAATGATCTCGTAATACGATTGTTTAAAAATGGGCAAAAATTTCTTTTCTTTAACATAAATTTAATAATATGTTTTTTTAAATCAATATATATATATATATATATATATATATATATATATTTGAGTTGATTTTTTTAAAATTGGGTTTTTTGATTGAATTTGGGTTTAAACATGAAATTACAAATTCTACATTTTATTACCTATATATTGTACAAGTTGTATATGAATATAAAAATACAAAATTACGCATATTTAAAGAAAAGTTGATAAATATAAATACGTATTAGTATAAATACATATATAACATGTGAGGTATTTGAATATAAGTTTGAACACTTGTAAAATATCTCATTATTGCATATTAACACTTGTAAGGAAATGATTATTTACATTGACAAATGTAGGCTTAAGTTTTACAAATGGCATTCTTAGATAACATGTAAAAAAAACACAAAACACAAAAGAAATGGCCTGCAACCAGTTGTAAACCTGAAATCAAAAGGGCTAGAAATCAAGCGAAACCCTTTAAACTATTTTAAAACCTATAGTTGCAAATTAAACCAAGTCTCAAGCTAATTCATCAAGTGAAGAATCAAGGCAACTCAGTTTCAAATTTTAAGCATGCTCAGCTAAATACTAATAGAAGCATGAACCTGAGGAAGAAAAATCAAATTCAAGTAGCAAGCAAAATCAACATCTTCAGATCAGTAAAACAATTCCAGATTTAAAAAAAAATAGGCCTGATTCTCTGCACATCATCAAAAGAGGTGAGTAAGCACACTATTTTAAAGCTTAAGTAAACTAGGATATTTTCAAATGATTCTTGGAAAAATTATGCTTTGCATGTGTGTTTATAAGTGTGAATGTCTGTGTTTGTTCTGTGCATGTTGGACTTATATGTTCTGCTCCGTTTCCTTGGTTTTTCTTAATAAACCAAAAATTCAATATATATTTATCCAGACAACGTTGGACTTTGAGCTTCAAACACAATGTGTTTTTTTAAATGTAATTTAAGGTTTAAAATCTGATTCAAGCAAAATTAGTTTGAGTATCTGCTGTAATCTAGTGATGCAGCAGAAATTTTAAAATTCATGTTAAATCAAATGTCATAATTTGTGGACCCAATTATATAACTTAAAATTTCCTTGAAAACTATGATTTTAAAACAAAATTCATGAATTTTAGTTTGGGTTTGAAGTGGCATTTTGGTGACGGTCAGGAAAGTGTATTCGAGCAATTTCAGGTGACCGGAGCTTTTCTCGGGGTCGGAATTTCGATTAAAGGAGAGAAAAGGTACGGGTTATGTGACCAAAATTTTCTGGTAGTTGGTTAAACCACCATGGCGACGTCGGTTGATCGATTTGGGTTTTAATCATAATTTGGGCCGTGGTCGAAAATGATACGACTGCGTCATCTCTGCTGCATCGAGTGGTTTGGGACTGGGTGCAATGGAGTTATGGAGGTCCGGCAAGGGTGAAAACAGAGTTGGACGAACTCAGGTGGTCGGCAGCGTCAGATCGAGATTAATTTTGGTCGAACAGCATGTTCCAGATAAGGACGAAACGCTCGTTTTCGATTTAGTTTTCGAGATGTAATTTGGGAGATCGGAATCGATTGAGGGGAGGTTTGGTAACGTGCTGGAGGTATTGTCGATGATCGGAGTGCCTGCGATCAACGGTGCACGTGCACGATGGGTCAGCAGTATCAATTTGGGTTTTGGTTGTTGTTATGTTTGGGAAGGAGAAGGATGTCTCAAAGATGGTATCGTGTTTTGGAGGGTGGGACTCGGGTTCATACTCGTGAGATTTGTTAGCATATGTACTACTGCATATCAGATATGGGAAACACTTAAAGTCTTACATGAAGGCACAAACAAGGTTAAGCAAACAAAGATATCCATGCTGAAGAATCAATTCCAAGACTATAGAATGCGATAAAATGAATCGATCAATGACATGTACTCAAGATTTCAAGACATTCATCATGCTCTATTCGGACTAGGAGAAAGATACATGGATTTTGACATTGTGTCTAAAGTTTTAAATTCACTCACTGATGAATGGGAAAGAAAAGTACTAGCAATCGAGGAAGCAAATGATCTATCTACAATGAAACCAGAAGAATTGATTGGAAATCTTATGTCGTATGAAGTAAATATGCAAGCTAAAAAGGATCAAGCTCAAGAAAGAAAGAATGTTGCTTTTCGTGCGAAAAAGGAAGAATCAGAGTCTGAAGATGAGGATCTAGCATTTATAGCCAAAAATTTCAAGAAATTATTAAAGTATTGAAAAGGAAACAAAAACGGATTCAAAAAGAATTTCTTGAACAAACCTTCATCCTCAAATATAGAATGCTTCAATTGTCACAAGAAAGGACACATGCAAAAAGATTGTCAAGAACAAATGAAAGAAAATCAGAAAAACTTCACCAACAAAAACAAAAAGGATAAATTCAAAAAGAAGGCATTTTCTGTAACATGGGACGATTCAGATTCCTCTTCATTCGAAAATGATAGTGATAGCGACAATGAACAGGCAAATGTATGCTTCATGGCTCAAGAATCTGAGGTAAATAATTTAACTTTCGACGATTTAATTGAAGTAAACACTGAACTTTTAAGCGCAATAAAAACACTTAAAAAGAAACTCAAAGAAACTCGTGAAAATCAAAAAAAAGCTGAATTTGAAAGGGATATGTTAAAAGATGAAAAGAAAATCATAGAAGAAGAACTTGAAAAAGTTCAAGAATCTCATTCAAATTCGGAAACTCAATTATCACTCTTAAGTCAAGAAATTGAAACTCAAGAAGAAAAGAATAATGCTCTAGCTTATGAGAATCATGAGTTAAAAATAAAACGTAAAATTGTTGAGATAGATAACACTAGTCTCAAAACTAAGCTTGATGACATTACTAAAAATATTCCCAATTTTAATAAAGGGAGAGAAAATTTATCCAGGATTATTGAAAATTCTCAACCTACTTCAAATAAGAAGGGATTAAGTTATCTTAAGAATTCAAAAGCTCACAATGATAAAAGTGGTTTAGGATATAATAAAACTGATCGTAGAAATAGCACTAGATATGCTTTCATGTATAGTAAAAATGATAGTGCTAGTAGTAAATTTCGAGTAAAGCCTAAATCCAATTTTTATAGAAATTCAAATAATACTATGACCTATAATGTTGGTAATTTCTTTAGAAGTACAAAATCATTAACAGAAAATATGAATAAAAATTATCTAAGTATTTGGGTTCTTGTTAATTGGAAAAATAGAGAAAAATACATTGATGATTATTTTGATATGGTAGTTAATAATGAAAATTATATTTATAAAGGTTCAACCACACCCAAATGGGTATGGTTTCCTAACAATTAGAAAATTATAAGAACCTTGGATATCACATGCTTTAAATGTTTTTTTTTTTTTGATACCTTACATTATAAGTAGTAGTTATTTTGTTTTATATTGCTCTATGTTAACACTTATGTAAAATATATTTTATATCATCATATAAACTCTCCTTTTTGTCGATGACAAAGTGGGAGAAAGATATTGCTCTAACACTATTTGCAGGAATAAACCATGCAAGCACGGATTAAGGGGGAGAAAAGATTAATTATTTACAGGAATATATAGCATAGATTCAGGGGGAGAAATCTAAATCACAATTACAAGAATATATTCAGTGAGGGAGATAAGATCAACAAAGCTTGTCAAAAATTCGTTCGTAGCAAATGAAGTTGTCATCATCAAAAGGGGGGAGAATGTTGGATCATAGGTTTTGCTTGCTGACAATACACAATAGTTCACGAATCTACGACTACGATAACATGTAGACTCATCGGCTCAATATATGGTTTGTATAGTTATATATTTTAACAAGAGTCATCAAATATGTATATAGAGTCTAGTTTAGTGCTTTGTTAAAATCTTTCCTCAAGAATCATCATTCACATTCAAATAAACTTGCTTGCATATTTTAATCAAAATCAAGTTTTCAAAAAATGCATGGAGCGAGGCTCGAATCCAGGTCACTAGTTTGGAAGGCATGTACTCTAACCAAATGAGCTACTGCTGTTTTTGTTTAACAACAGAATTCAGTCGACTGAATAACCTGAGTCAGTCGACTGAATCTGTGCAGTTTAACATATTTGTGCACAGTTTCAGTCGACTGAATTTCCTGCACAGTCTGCTGAATTTGGTCCTGAAAATTTTACTTCATATTTTCAGTTGACTGAATTCCCTGCTCAGTCGACTGAATTTGAAACTGTGAATTTTCTCTGAAAAGACACCTTCTTCCTCCCAAGAGTTGCAACCTTTCATCAATGGAAATGGAAGCATCTCTTGTTTGCAATCTTCGACAACATATGCATCTCTTCTACAAGTATATATACATGATTCTAACATCATTTAATTAACCTAATTCTCTTGCTTTAATCTAACTATTCTCTTGTTCATATTTTCTAGATATTCTCAAAGCATTCACTAATCTATTGCTTAAATCATTGTTTTTGTTTATAACATTCTTTTGATTCATAGCAATTCACATTTCCTACATCTTCACAAACACATTGCATATTCTCGAGGATAAGATTATAGGAATATTGTACTACATTAGACTCATTAGTGTTGACAAGAACACAACAAGTCGAATATTGTATTTTAGTAATTGAGTTGAAGTCCTCTTCAGTAGTTGAGGCAAGAAATCCCGTTCGGTTGTTTGGGTAAGTTGTAAACCTATTCCTCCGGGTGAAGTGAGGGTGTTAGTTAGTGAAATTCCTAAGTGAAGCTTAGGGACTGGACGTAGGACGAGAGGTCCGAACCAGTATAAAAGTCCTGGTGTTTCCTTACATTTACCTACTTTATCTATCTAGACTATTTCATTATTCCATATTACACGATCCTACCGCATAGCCTCTTTCAAGGCATTGATAAGATTAAGTTTTATCTTATGATAATTAAGGTTTAATGCCTAGAGATTAATTAAGAAATTTAAGTATAATTACCTAATTTAATTAAAGTAATTATGGATTAATTAATTTGTAATAAGGGATATGGATTAATAATTAAGGTTATTAATCATTAGTTATGGATAACTAATCTGTTGATTAATGGTTAATTAATTGATTTTAAAGGTAATTAAGAATGATTGCCTTGTATTGAAGGAGAATAATTAATAATTAACATTTATTAATTAAAAATTAAAGAATAATTAATCTACAATTAAAGATTAATTAATTAGTTATAGGGTAATTAAGGAATGAATTACCCAGTTATATTTAATGAGATGAATGTGATTAATCAGGATTGATTAATGAATTAAATTCTTTGAGGATAATTAATTTGTGTAATTAATTAAAGGATAATTACTTTATGTAATTGAAGATAATTAATCAAGGATGATTAATTAAATGGATAATTAAAGGATGATTCATTAATTTATTTATAATTAATTAATGTTAAATAAGCAGGATTAAGGGTGATTGAAATTATTAAATTAATTTGTTTAAATTAATTAGAAATGTTATGACTAATTTATCTTGCTTATGAATGATTGAATAATATTGCATGCCTTAGAATGGTTGATATCTCGGATATGTGATTTATGATGTTATGTGATATGATATGTTGGGTTTAAACCAAGATAAATTGGTTATCTATCGATGATAAATTAATGTGTATAGGTGACACCCTGTATTTGAAGTTTGAACTGTGTTTCATTTGAATAATTTGCGATAAGATGGTATTGAATTCGAAGAGACCGGAGTCGGGTATTAGTAAATATCCGAAACCACTTCGATTCTTTATGGATTGATATGTGAAATCAATAGGCTGGTTTAGAATGATTTAAGTGAATTGGACATTTAATCTAAGTTTTTGACACTTAGAAATTTATGTGTAAAATAGGTGATGTCTATAACAACTTGTGAAGTTGCAAATTGATATAAGATACCCGGGTTCATATAAGTTGTATGCTTTTGTGTTCTATGTTCGATGGGTTTACTCACGCTGGTTTCCAACCTGACCCGGTTGTTACTTTGATGTAATGCTCGGGTCAGACCGAGTATTACAGATTTTCACGTAAGGTCGTTCTGGAGCTCAGGTGGCGAGCTGGAGGGCAGGAACGTATGGAGTGTTTCCCCGCTGTGATATATTATAGTTTATTTAGGACATGTTGTTTTAAACTGTCCAGTGTTGTGTAATGGTTGTAACTCTGATGTATAAAATTTATAAGTGTACTGATACAGTTCTTCTTTGTAAAACTGTTATTTATGTGATATTATATTTTATCCGCTAAGAATGTGAGATTCTGAGTTTGAGTTTTCTGTTTCTTCTTCTTTCTCTTTCTTCTTTTCCCTAACTATCTGGAATTTTCGGAATCGAAATTTCCAAGCCTTTATATATGTGTGTGTGTGTGTGTGTGTGTGTGTGTGTGTGTGTGTGTGTTTAGAAGGAATAAAAGGTTACACATGTTTCATATTTGTTTAAATCAAAATGTTCAATAGTTACATCGTCTTATTTTCATCTCCATTTTATTCATAGTTTACAAATTTTCAATTTCTTATTTATTTAATTTATCATCTTAACATCAAATTTATTATTTTCATTTTTAGAAGTTTCCAATTATTAATATAGTCAAGATTCTTCTAATTGGTAGAAACTTAAGAACTAAACAACCGGGCTTCATAACAATTATTCTAAGATAATTTATATAATCATATCTTTTATATATATGTAAATCAAAACATATTTTAAAATTAAAATCTGTAACGACCCACTATTTTGGACCATTCAAATCGACAATAAATCCATACATGTCTGACTTGAATAATTCAAAACAGAAGATTGTAATATAATTTGGAGCAAATGAAACCAATCACTAAATCACAGACACGGATAAAGTCAGAATAACTCGCAGCGGAAATAAAAATAAACCTAGTGGTTCATGAAGCCACTACAACTCAATCTCAAAACAAGTACCAAAATACATAGTCTAAAAAAAATACAGTTCTGAAATAGCTATAATAGAAAATCCCAAATACATATGTCTCTAATACATGAGCTGAAATGGAAATACAGAAACTGAAATAGACAACAACTTGATAAACATATAACTCTAGAAATCTCTAGCTTCCAAAAGATAGATCCAAGCTGTAATACTCAGGCTAACCCGAGCGTAAGAAATAAACACAAACACTCGAGTCAGGACATACATACTTATACTATGTAAACCAAATCAAGTGAACTGTAATAAAATGTACAAGTAACTTAAAGGATGCTTGTGATCGCCCATCCTCTATGGATCCATTAAACTATTTACTACGTAGTATTATTTTGCTATTATAATAATTTCTAAAGTAAAATAAATTTACTTGAAAATAGCATCAAGGAGTGACCCAATATTCCCCTTAACACGTAATAGTCCCAGTAGTCCATCCAATATCGTAGTCCCTCCTAATCGGGAAGCCACCAGAGGATACTACATGGGCTACGGGAGAAAACCAAACTTGTACAATGCGTGATAGGGTAGGTGACACACCACAACTAGGCAATGCCAGGATAAATATACCAATTACTATCCGGACTGGTGGTAACGCATAGCAGCCACTACCGTCCACCTCGAGCCACACTCCCAAAAATCAAAGGTATGCACCAATCAATCACAAAGTAATAGAATGGCATACGAAGAAGCGTATCCAATCAGAGGAGCTACCTCATTGGCCCAAAGTCGCTCCTGTTTTAGCCACCTTATGCCAACTCACGGAAGTCGGGTCCACGTATATACCTCAAAGGAACGTCGCCACCATCCTACTTCATTCTGGAGTCTCCACCACGTACACAGTTGTCAAAGTGGTTTTCGGTATCGATAGAGAGTATGCCCGTATCCGATCCCGGTGTCTTTAACGACCAACGTTATTATTACCTGTGGTTATAAATTTCAAAAATGGTTTATATTCCAAATCAAAATAATTCATTTAAACCATTTAAATATGAAATAGTTGTCTTTCCAAATCAAATATTAAATTTCTAGAATTTCAGCAATTTCAAGGTTCATTCGTTCAATCATGACATTTTAAACATTGGAATTTTCAAAACAGCCATATTTATAGCATTTATAAAGTGCTGCGGTAGGCATTTAGTATGTATCAAAACATAGTTCAAATTCAGCAATTACAGCATTCAGAAATGTTGTTATAGGTCTTTTTAGTGTATTTCCAGCCATTATTCAAATTTCCAGAATTTACAGCACTTCAGAAATGTTGTTATAGGTCTTTTAGTGTATTTCCAGACATAGTTCAAATTTTCAGAATTTATAACACTTCAGAAATGATGTTATAGGTCTTTTAGTGTATTTCCAGCGATATTTCATATTTCCAAAATTTACAGCACTTTAGAAATGCTGCTATAGGTCTTTTTAGTGTATTTGCAGCCAAAGTTCATTTAACCACATCATTTCAGAATTGCTACAATTTCAGTTATACTCTTTAAACAATATATTTTCAAATTTTCTTATTTTTTTACTTAACAAACTTATTCCACCTTTCAAAATTTTATTTGGACATTATTTAACATATAAATTTTATTAGAATAACCTATTATTAATAAATATCCAATTTAATATAACTTCATTTGTTAAGTCAATACTTTACAAATTTCTTAACTTTTATTTCAACCAATAACTTAATAATTTATTTAACATTCCCATCTTCTAAAATTTAAATCTCCATTTATTTTACCTAACTTAATATTTTCATTTAACCAAATTTCCAAAACCCAAGTTAAGTCATATTTTTTTAAAAATACACTTTCCATTTATTTATACCTTTAACTTATAGAAAATAACAATATAATTCATTTAAATCCAATCTAAGCTCAAATTTTGTATTTTATTATTTCAAAATACTTAATACTTCAAAATAATACTTTAAAAATAACCATGGGTCTATATAATGTTTTTTAACCTAGGTCAAGTGATACGGATAATATATCATTTCAATCCGTAATTTAAAAGAAAAATCCGAGTTCTATCATTCAAACCCACTATCCCAAGAAAAATAAATACAATAAAAATCACTCGAACTTATCATTTTAGCTCATAATGATTTTTCCTTATTCTAAAGTCTGTTCAAGTATGTATCATTTCAACCCATAGTGATAAAGGAACTTGCAGTGTGAGATGCAAAAGTAAAATGAACAGTTAAATATAACATCTCATATTAGATGATACAACAAATCTATAAACAGGGTTTAACATCAAAAAAAATTACATCACAGGCATATATGAATAACATATCAATTTATACAGATTCACTTGTCATCATTTCACAATAATATAAGCACATACTGTCTAGAGTGAATATCTCACCTTCTCTGAAGCAAGAGATCAATTGAAACAAAAGGATCCACACACCACAAAGCACGAGAAGGCACGACGAGATTTGGGTAGGAGTACAAATTCAGATCTTCTAATTCAAAAAAATAAAAAAATTTATAAATATATGATTTTCCACAACCCAATATGAATTAAACCATGAAAACAAAATTCAACACAAAATTTTCATTAAATCAAAGAACGAAATCAATTAAAGTGAAACAATAAGGAATGAATCACCAAGTAGGCTTAGCCACAACCCTTATAGGCTCTGCCTCATCACCCCTAGGCTCGGCCATGGTGTTTAGATGCAAGCTAGGATAGGTTATAAGGTCATAAGGCACGGCTATGGCATGAGGAAGGTGAATAGAGACAAATTACATGGCATGGAAGGCTACAAGGCATGGATCTAGTGGATTTTGGCTCAGCCTATGTTTACGGTGGCTCGGCCTATGTGCTAATTTGGGTCAAAGCACACGGCCAGGGGGTGTTTGCTCATGACTTGGCTTGGTGGAGGTGGAGGAATTTGTGGCCGAAGTGAGTAATAGGAAGAAGTGGTGAAAGTGGAAGGTTTGTGATGGTTTTAGTCAACATTTGTGGTGGATCTAGGTTTTAGGTTCACCGCCAAGGCATGGGGTGGTGAGGAGGAGTGGATGGTCGGTTATGGTGGAGGGGGAGAGGAGGTGGTGGACGGAATAGGGTGGAGGACGAGAATTTCATGAAGAAAACACAAGAAAAATAAAAGAGAAAGTAAAAAGAAGGAAGGAAGAGGCCATTAAAACTTATAGTATTTTCTTTCTGGAGATGCAATGGAAGTGAGATAGGAAACTTTGTTTCTGTACGTGATTTGATGTGTAAAAGGTGACTAGGGTTTGGGGAATAGAAAGTGAATGGCTAAGGCAATAAATAAATAGGCTTAAGCAAATAAAGGCAAGAAATAAAGGCAATGAAACTTATGCCAAAATAAAACAACGTAACGTACAACTAATTGATTCGTTTCCCAACTATTAAATACAAAATATACAATGAAACATCCAAATAAATAAACTAAAGTGTATACACACAAATAGAAAATAACATAAGTTGACTAACATAGGAAAATATAGAAATAATCACACAAATTTAAAAAGGTATGCCTTTAAGACAATATAACGTATATCCATTGAAATTTTTTCCACGCAATAAATAAGAGATATAAATACATAACAATTCAAGTAGTAAAATGAATGTCAAAAATATAAAGATAAAAATAGAGATGAACGTATATGAAAAATATAAATATATATATACAAGAATTATTTATTTTGTTATATTTGGAAAGGAAATTACAAACAAAAATCCAAACTTTATTGGAAAATTTTCAAAATTCAAATTTTAGATAATTAAACACCAAAGTTTTAAATAAAAATGAATTAAAATATTTAATAAAAAAATTGGGTTGTTACACTCTCCCCCACTCAAAACTTTTCATCCTCAAAAAGGAACGAAAACAAGGAGAACAAAGGAAAATAAGATAGCAAAGCAAAAGTACCTGAAACAAACAATTCCAAATTCGAGGCACGGATGCTCTCCTCCGTCTCCCAGGTACAATCTCGATCATCTATGCTCCACTGCACTTTGTCCAGGTTTACAAATTTCCTTCTCAACTGCTTTGTACGTCGATCGACTATACGAAGTGGCTTCCTCTCAGCAGTCAGATTAGGCTTAATATCCAAACTGTCAAGAGTAGAAGGCTGGATAATAAGAGATGGATCATACAAATACCAACGAAGATGCGATACGTGGAATACATTATGTACTCCAGAATACTTCTCAGGCAAATCCAGACGATAAGCAAGAGAACCAATCCTTTCCAACATAGGGAAGGGACCAACAAACCAAGGAGCAAGCTTCCCCCTACGACCAAACCGAATCACATTCCTTAAGGGGGAAACCTTAAGGAAAACCAAGTCACCAACAGCAAACTCTAAACTCCTCCTACGACGATCAGCATACTTCTTCTGCCTATCCTGAGCAATCCTCAACTTCCTCTTAATGTCCTCGACCTTCTCCAAAGCCTCCAAAATCATCTCGGGGCCAAGAACCAAACGATTACCGGATTCAATCCAGCAAGATAGAGATGTACAAGGTCTTCCGTAAAGAGAAGCAAACGGAGACATTTCAATACTTGCCTGAATTCAAAGATGAATGAGCTACATGAAAGATTAAGACAAGATTAAAATAGAAGACTGAAATCATACCTGATAACTATTGTTATAGGTGAATTCAACAAGAGTGAGATGATCTTCCCAAGATCCTCCATAATCCAGAACACAAGCCTGAAGGAGATCCTCTAGAACTTGATTCACTCTTTCCGTTTGACCGTCAGTCTGTGGATGGTAAGCAGTGCTCAGATTCAGACGAGTACCCAAAGATTCTTGAAAAGCTTTCCAAAACTGATTTGTGAAGATAGGGTCTCGATCACAAACAATGCTGAGGGGAACACCATGAAGACGGACAATCTCCCTCATAAAGATCTCAGCCAGACTGGAAGCAGAACGGGTAGATATTTACCGGAACGAAATGAGCATATTTGGTCAATCTATCCACAATAACCCAAATGCTCGCATTTCCCCTCCTAGGCCTAGGCAATCCATCAATAATATACATGGAAACATGTTCCCATTTTTAATTGGGAACCTCAAGGGGCTGTAGCAAATCAGGGGTCTTCTGGTGATCTACCTTGACTTGCTGACAAGTCGCAAACCTACTAACATAGATAGAGATATCATGCCTCATACCCCTCCACCAATAAAGCTTCTTCATATCCTGATACATCTTCGCCACACCAGGATGAATAGAAAGTCGTGATCGATGATGTTTCAGAAGTAACTCCTGCCTCAACCCACCAACATTCGAGACACAAATCCTATTATTATTCCTCAAAATCCCTCTATCATCTATCCAAACTCCGCAACCATCAGGATTACTTCCACCAACTCTACAACGAATATTCTCCTTCATAAGCCTAAGCATCTCATCCTCGTCCTACTTAGCGATGATACGATCCAAAAGAGGAGAAGAAGAAACGACAAGCTGACATAACAAAGCCTTCTTCCGACTCAAAGCATCATCCACAACATTAGCTTTCCTAGGGGTATAGCTAATATCAAGATCATAAGAAGCAAGGAACTCAAGCCACCAAACTTGCCTTTGATTCAAATCCTTCTGGTTGAAGATATACTTCAAAGATCGATTATCAGTGAAGAGCTCAAACTTAGCACCCAAGAGATGATGCCTCCAAAGCTTCAAAGCAAAGACAACAACAAGCAATTCTAAATAATGGACTGCATAATTGACGTCATGGGTCTTTAGCTGGCGACTGGCATAGGCAATCACCTTCCCATCTTACATCAGAATAGGTCCCAAACCCTAACGACAAGCATCAGTATAAACTGTTAATCCCTCATTTCCATTTGGAACGGTAAGCACTGTGCAGAAGTAAGCTTGTGCTTCAACTCATTGAATGCAGCTTTGTACTTATCATCCTAAATAAACTTAGCATTCTTCCGAGTTAAAGCAGAGAGAGGTGCAGAAATCTGAGCAAAATTCTCAATGAATCTCCGATAATAACCGGCAAGGCCTAGAAAACTATGAATATCAGTTGGAGTCCTAGGAGTTTTCCAATCCTGTAATAGAATAGGGAGAATATAAGGACCACAAAAGATAGAATGATCAAATTAAAGAAAGAGAAGAAAGGAAAGACTAACATTGATCGCAGTGATCTTGACTGGATCAACAGATTCTCTATTACTAGAAATAATGTGTCCAAGGAATCAGATTTCATCTCTCCAGAAATGGAATTTAGAGAATTTAGCTTTCAACTAATGATTTCTAGGAGTCTTTAGAACATATTTCAAATGTGAATCATGCTCTATCTCAGACTTGGAAAACACAAGAATATCATCAACAAAGACTAGAACAAATTTATTAAGCACATCACGAAAGACACGATTCATCAAATCAACAAAGAAAGCAGAAGCATTAGTTAAACGAAAAGGCATAACTAACCACTCATAAAAACCATTCTCATTACGGAAAGCAGTCTTAGGAATACTTTCATTAGCAACTTTGAGCTGGTGAAAACCTGTGGCAAGGTCAAGCAAAGAGAAAACAGTAGCTCCATAGAGCTGATCAAACATATCATTAATGTGAGGCATAGGATTTATGTTCTTCATAGTGAGCTTGTTCAGCTCCCTATAATCAACACACATCCTCAAAGAACCATTGGACTTATTGACGAAAACCACTACAGCTCCCCATTATGAATAGCTTGGTCTTATCAGACCCTTGGAGGACAAGACCTTAATTTGCTTCCCTAACTCGACCTTCTCACGTGGTGCCATTCTTCTGGGTGGAAGAACTACAGGTCGAGCTCCAGGAATAAGGTCAATACGAAAATCAATCTCCCGCTACGAGGTAAAGAAGTGACTTCACCAAATACATGGGGATAGAGTTTGACTACCGAGGTCGAATGGATATCACCTGGAGAAGCATCAAGCGAATAAATAAAGCTGCCAGCACAGTCTTGGGGCAAACAACATTGAATCACCAAAGAGTCACCTTTATCACAAACAAGAGAAATAGTCTGGGAACTACAAGTGATATGGGCATCATGCCTCTTCAGTCAATCACCACCAAGCATAAAGTCAAAAGCATCAAAACCCAGGGCATAGAAATCACCGGAAAACTGATAGCTACAATGGAGGAGTTTCATATTTCTACAAATCCTACTAAGGTTCGTGGGACCACCAATAGGATTTGAAACACACAAAGGCAAATAAGTAAAATCGAGAGAAAGAAGATGCTCAAATTTATTACAAAGATCCACAGAAATAAAGCTATGAGAAGCTCCAATATCAAATAAAACTCTAACAGGAAAGTTAAACAGAGAAAAAGAACCCTGAAGTGTACTTGGACATCACTAGGAGCAGGAATAGGTGCAAGGGGTGGAGCTGGATAAGATGCAGAAGTAACAGCAAAAATTCCCGAAGCCTTGCCCTTCTTCTGAGTAGGGCAGTCCTTTTTGAAATGGCCAGGCTACAGAAAAATGTGGCAGAGGTCACGCCTGGTCAACTGGGCTGGAGGAATAGCAGCATCCAAGGTGGGACAATTATTAGCATAGTGTTCCTTCTGATCATATCTGTAGCAAGTAATGGCAGATAGGTCGATCGACTGATTCTGAGATGAAGAAGATGATCCCAACCCTGGAGTCTTGTTCTAATTCCTCTTTTGAAGGTAAAAGTTGGACTTCCTCTTCTTAGAACCACCGGAGGAAGACTGAGCTGAAGCAGAACGAACAATTGGAGGATCCTTAGAAGTAGGATTCTCATATCTAATGGCCATGTCTATCAACGTGGTGAAAGGATAATGCACATGGGCTATGAGCGATCATCGTACTCCGGGCGTGCACCAGCAATAAACTTCTCGTTCTTCTTGAGAGGAGTGTCAATCAGATTAAGGCCAAACTTCGATAGCTCATTGAACTTCCTCTCATATTTAGCAAAAGACATGTCACCCTGCTTCAAATCCATGAATTTCCAATATAGCTGAGACTTTCCTGCCTCGGGAATCCATTTTACAAGAAAATCCTCCCAACAGTACGATAAAGAAATAAGACAGATTTCAAAAGAGACTGAACCAAATTCAAGACAACCAGAAGATGATACCTAAATTATTCCCAAGAAATGTCAGCCCCAGTGGTGAGAGCTGTGATAGACTGCCATCAATCCAAAAATGCTCCTTTCAATTGCGAAGCTTCTAGTTAACGCGGCTGGGCATTTGTGATCTCAAGACCGGAGAAGATTCTCTCCAAATCCCTCAACCACTTTTGAGCTTCAATGATGCTCTCAGATTCTATGAACTTGGTGCCACCAAGCTCAGTATATTCCTTACAAAGCTTAGTGAACCTGACTGGGGCAGCATCATGTCCCATACCTCTTGCATTCCTATGATCCTTCCTCAAAAAGACCAAGAATGAATTCTAGGGCAGAGGAAAAAATATTTGAGATACAAAGTCAAGATTAGATAAGATAAAGTAAGGTTCGGCGGGGCATAAATATCCCGAACAAGGAAATTTCCAACTAGGTAAAGAAGGAAAACAAAGAAGTTAGAAAATTTGAAAAACAAGAATTTTTTTATATCAAATACTCTTTTAAAAATCCTTTGAAAAATCATTTGAAAAATCATTTTATACTTTAAAATACGTTCTCTCACGAAGAAAGGATTTTAAGATTGACCTTACTCATTCCAGGATATTTCTACCTTATCTCTAATGAGTTTTTGCTCCGTAGGCTAAGTTTTGCCTAAAGCCAAGGCTCTGATACCAACTGTAACGACCCACTATTTTGGACCATTCAAATCGACAATAAATCCACACATGTCTGACTTGAATAATTCAAAATGGAAGATTTGTAATATAATTTGGAGTAAATAAAAACAATCACTGAATCACAGACATAGATAAAATTAAAATAACTCGCAGCGGAAATAAAAATAACCATAGTGGTTCATGAAGCCACTACAACTCAATCTCAAAACCAGTACCAAAATACATAGTCTGAAAAACAAATATAGTTCTGAAACAGCTACAGTAGAAAATCCTAAATACATATGTCTCTAATACATGATCTTAAATGGAAATATTGAAACTGAAATAGACATCAACTTGGTAAACAGATAACTCCAGAAATCTCTAGCTTCCAAAAGATAGATCCATGCTGTAATACTCAGGCTAACCCGAGCGTAAGAAATAAACACAAACACTCGAGTCAGGACATACATACTTATACAACGTAAACCAACTCAAGTGAACTGTAATGAAATGTACAAGTAACTTAAAGGATGCTTGGGACTGCCCATCCTCTAAGGATCCGCTAAACTATTTACTATGTAGTAATATTTCTCTATTATAATAATGTCTAAAGTAAAATAAACTTACTTTAAAATAGCATTAAGGAGTGCCCAATATTCACATTAACACGTAATTGTCCCAGTAGTCCATCTAGTATCGTAGTTCCTCCTAATCGGGAAGCCACCAGAGGATACTCCATGGGCTACGGGAGAAAACCAAACTCGTACAAGTCACGCTAGGGTAGGAGACACGACACAACTAGGCAATGCCAGGCTAGATATACCAATTACTATCCGGACTGGTACTAACGCGTAGCAGCCACTATCACCTACATCAAGCCACACACCCAAAAATCAAAGGTGTACACCAATCAATCACAAAGTAATAGAATGGCATGTGAAGAAGTGTGTCCGATCAGAGGAGCTACCTCATTGGCTCGGAGTCGCTCCCATTTTAGCCCCCATATGCCAACTCACGGGAGTTGGGTCCGCGTATATACCTCAAAAGAACGCCGTCGCCATCCTACTTCATTCTGGAATCTCCACCGCGTACACAGTTGTCAAAGTGGTTTTCAGTATCAACAGAGAGTATGCCCATATCTGATCCTGATCTCTTTAACAACCAACATTATTATTACCCGTGGTTATAAATTTCAAAAATGGTTCATTTTCCAAATCAAAATAATTCATTTAAACCAATTAAATATGAAGTAGTTGTCTTTCCAAATCAAATATTAAATTTCCAGAATTTCAGCAATTTCAAGATTCATTCGTTCAATCACGACATTTTAAACATTGGAATTTTCCAAACAGCAGCATTTATAGCATTTATAAAGTGTCGCGGTAGGTATATTTAGTATGTATCAAAATCTAGTTCAAATTCAGCAATTACGACACTTCGAAAATGCTGTTATAGGTCTTTTTAGTGTATTTCCAGCCATACTTCAAATTTCCAGAATTTACAGCACTTCAGAAATGTTGTTATAGGTCTTTTAGTGTATTTCCAGCCAGTTCAAATTTCCAGAATTTACAGCACTTCAGAAATGGTGTTATAGGTCTTTTAGTGTATTTTCGGCCATAGTTCATATTTCTAGAATTTACAGCACTTCAGAAATGTTGTTATAGGTCTTTTTAGTGTATTTCCAGCCATAGTTCATTTAACCACAGCATTTCAGAATTGAATTTCTGTGATACTCTTTAAAGATATATTTTCAAATTTTCTTATTTTTTTACTTAACAAACTTATTCCAACTTTCAAAATTTTATTTGGACATTATTTAACTTATAAATTTTATTAAAATAACCTATTATTAATAAATATCCAATTTGATATAATTTCATTTGCTAAGTCAATACTTTACAAATTTCTTAACTTTTATTTCAACCGATAATTTAATAATTTATTTAACATTCCCATCTCCTAAAATTTAAATCTACATTTATTTTACCTAACTTAATATTTTCATTTAACCAAATTTCCAAATCCCAAGTTAAGTTGTATTTTTTTAAAAAAATACACTTTTCCCATTTATTTATTTATACCTTTAACTTATAGAAAATAACAATACAATTCATTTAAATCATTTAAATCCAATCTAAGCTCAAATTTCATAGTTTTAATATTTCAAAATACTTAATACTTCAAAATAATACTTTAAAAATAACCACGGTTCTGTATAATGTTTTCTAACCTAGATCAAATGATACGGATAATATATCATTTCAATCCGTAATTTAGAAGAAAAATCCGGGTTCTATCATTTCAAACCCGCAACCCCAAGAAAAATAAATACAAAAAAATCACTTGAGCCTATCATTTCTGCCCATAATGATTTTTCCTTATTCTAAAGTCTGTTTCGGGTATGTATCATTTCAACCCATAGTGATAAAGGAACTTGCAATGTGAGATGCAGTACTAAAATAAACAGTTAAATATAACATCTCATATTAGATGATACAACAAATCTATAAACCGGGTTTAACATCAAAAAACTCACATCACAGGCATATATGAATAATATATCAATTTATACAGATTCACTCGTCATCATCTCACAATAATATAAGTATGTACTATCTAGAATGAATAACTCACCTTTTCTGAAGCTAGAGATCAATTAAAATAAAAGATCCACACACCGCAAAGCACGAGAAGGCACGAAAAGATTTGGGAAGGAGTAACAACCAAATTCATATCTTGTAATTCAAAAAAAAAGCAATTATAAACATATGATTTTCCGCAACCCAATATGGATTAAACCATGAAAACAAAATTCAACATAAAATTTTCATTAAATCAAAGAACAAAATGAATTAAAGTTAAACAACAAGGGATGATTCATCAAGTGGGCTTAGCCACAACCCTTATAGGCTCGGCCTCATCACCCTTAGGCTCGGCCATGGTGTTTAGATGCAAGCTAGGCTAGGTAATAGGGTCATAAGGCATGGCTATGGCATGAGGAAGGTGAATAGAGGCAAATTACATGGCATGGAAGGCTACAAGGCATGGATCTGGTGGATTTTGGCTCGGCCTTTGTCTATGGTGGCTCGGCCTATGCGCCAATTTGGGTCAAGGCACACGGCAAGGGGGTGTTTGGTCATGACTTGGCTTGGTGGAGGTGGAGGAATTTATGGCCGAGGTGAGTAATAGGAAGAAGTGGTGAAAGTGGAAGGTTTGTGATGGTTTTGGTCAACATTTGTGGTGGATCTAGGTTTTAGGGTCACGGCCAAGTCATGAGGTAGTGAGGAGGAGTGAATGGCCGGTCGTGGTGGAGGGGATGAGGAGGTGTTTGTCGAAATATGGTGGAGGCTGAGAATTTCATGAAGAAAACACAAGAAAAATAAAAGAAAAGGTAAAAAGAAGGAATGAAGAGGCCATTAAAATTTACAGTATTTTCTTTCTGGAGATGCAAATGGAAGTGAGATGGGAAACTTTGTTTCTGTACGTGATTTGATGTATAGAAGGTGGTTAGGGTTTGAGGAATAGAAAGTGAACGGCTAAGGCAGTAAATAAATAGGCTTAAGCAAATAAAGGCAAGAAATAAAGGCAATGAAACTTATGCCAAAATAAAACAACGTAACGTACAACTAATTGATACCTTTCCCAACTATTAAATACAAAATATACAATGAAACATCTAAATAAATAAATTAAAGTGTATACACACGAAGAGAAAATAACATAAGTTGACTGACATAGGAAAATATAGTAACAATCACATAAATTTGAAAACTTCTGCCTTTAACACAATATAACGCATAACCATTGAAATTTTTTCCAAGAAATAAATAAGAGATATAAACACATAACAATTCAAGTAATAAAATGAATGTCAAAAATACAAAGATAAAAATAGAGATGAATATATATATATATATATATATATATATATTGAAATTATTTGTTTTGTTATATTTGGAAAGGAAATTACAAACAAAAATCCAAACTTTATTGGAAAAAATTTCAAAATTCAAATTTTGGATAATTAAACACCAAAGTTTTAAATAAAAATGAATTAAAATATTTAACAAAATTTTTGGGTTGTTACAAAATCAAGATTTATTTATTAAATAATTGTGTAGTTACTACAACAACAGTCTTCCCATTTTGAAACTCGAAAATGAATGTCAATGATGCGTGCACTCATCATCGAAATTTGTTTTCCAACGACAGAGAGGGCAGTACAGAACTTATTTTCTTTCCAAAATTACTTTAAAACATTTCCTTCAAATTATATTAAAATATTTATATCATAAAATACTTCTAAATAATATTGTTATTATATTCAAAAATCATTCGAAAGAAATTTTCAAAAATCATAGAACTTAAGTCTAAAATCTCCAATTTATATTTATTTTATTTTATTTCAACCTGTAACGACCTGCAAATCCGTACCCCTCTGAATCGACAATATTCTCCAACAGTTCGACTCAAAGTGGAAGGAAATACGAACCATTAGGGTTAAAGAAGAAGAAGGTAGAATAAGCAATAGAAAACAACATTAGAATCTCACAAACGCAGCGGAATAACATATAATAGATAACAACAGATTTTTATACAAAGGAAACTATAACTGTTTAATACTTATAATCATCAGAGTACACAATCAAACACTAGCACAATACTGGACAATTATGGAACTTGTCCTCACAAAAGCTGACTATACAGCATACCATACACAGCGAAATAATACACCAAGTGCGTGTGATACGACCGAACATCCATGTAACAACCCGCATATTTAGCGATTATATATTTAAATGTTTTATTTAAATATAGCGTCATTGGTCGGATTTAGGTCCGAAATGTTACTTTCTGCAAACTGTCAAATTGGGACTCGAAACCACTTCCATTGAGTTCAAAATAGCGTTTGCGATCTTTTTGAGTATAAGCTTTGATATGTTTGGAGTAAGTAGAATTTTGCTACTTTTTCTATTTGGGTTTGGGTTTAGCCCATTAGCTTAGCTTAATACCCTAACTCAGGCCCTTTCCTCTCCATTCACTCACTTCATTTCTTAAACTTAAGCTAAACTGAAAATTGGGGAAAGGAAGAAGAATTAGAAACTCCAAGCCCTAGTTTACTCTTGCAAACTCAAATTCTTACTCCATAATCCAGGAGAAGCTATTGGTAAGCCCTTTTTCATCTTCTCCAACTCTTTCCTCTTCAGTTTCAGAAATTTCCTAAACCTAACTTAGGAAATACTTTTTTTGAACTTAGATTGAAGCTTGTAGAGTAGAAGTGAAGAGTGGTTGGTCTTTTCTTTGCATGTGAGCTTCCCACCTTTGTTTTTGAGTTAAAATGGTGAGTTTTGAACTCACATCTACTTCTCTTGATATCATTGATGTTAGGTATGAATTCCTAGCACTTATTCATATGCAATTGCTTTTGATTCGGATTGGTTTTGTGAACAATGCAATTTTTGGTGTTTTGAAGTCAAAAACTCTAAAAAAAACATAGCTTTGACGTTTGATCATGTTTTTGGAGGCGTATCGAAGAGCCTGTAGTGCTGGGTTGTCGATTGGCATAAATCTCTAGCATCCATCGCTCGTTCGATCGCATTTCGGTATGGATTTGCCATTTTTGGTCTAGGCTATTATTTTTGCCTAGTAGAAAATTTCAAACATCTGAAATTAATTTCAGACGTCTAAAACCAAATCCAGACGTCTGGTTGAAAATCCAGACATTTGAAAAGGGGTATGGAAAAGGCAGAAACTAAATCCAGACGTCTGAAACAAAATCCAGACGTCTGAAATCAAATTCAGACGTCTGGTTGAAAATTTCAGATGTCTGAAATGGCCCAGCAATTAATAAGAGAGAGGAGAAAAAATATATATTTTATAGAACAAAGGGCCAGACGTCTGGAAACATCTACCAGACGTTTGGAACAGTCAATTTTTCCTATTTTGGCTATTTTTGAGTTAATTTCTAACTTTTAACGATTCGTGTTGATTCCAATTAGTTGTTTTCGCATTTTTGGACTTTGATGATTCCTTTTTGATTTCATGCACGGGTTTTTATAAAATGATCTTTTCAAATTGTATTAAAAGCTCGTTTCTCCAATTTATAAATTCTATTTAAAACACACACGATTTCGTACTCCGAGCGAAGTGGGAGTGAGAATTGAATGATTAGATAAAATGCATGCAATGAACCCGTGCGTTCATCTTCTCAGTTAATTCCAATCTATTCATTTGAATGTATTGACCTTTGGGTCTGGTTTACCGATGAGATGAGTAAATTTTGTACTGCTTTAAGTGTGAAATTGATTAACGGATAGTAAATCCTTTAGTGCGAACGGGTGGTTATGAGACTCACGTTAACGCTTTTCGGGTTCCTTTTCGAGAGTTATGACACATTTTGCCAGTTAGTGGTGTCCAGTACTAGGCCTCCGGACCTTCACCACTATGGTTTGTTGCCTTTGGGATAGTGTCTTTGGATTGTCTCCTTCAGGTTTGTTGCCTTCGGGTAGGTTGCCTTCGGGTTTGTGCCTTCGAGTTTTTGCCTTCGGGTTTGTTGCCCTATTGTATCGCTTTTGGAGTTGGTCATTCGTCACCGCTCGAGTGATATTAGGTTTGGAGTCTTTGGGCTCATGGATCCTTGTTTATACAGTACTGAGCACGTGCAATTTTCTGCTGTTTCATTGCTATGTATATTCCCTAGGTATCGCCCTTTGGTGTTGGTCGTTTTGAGCCACACGTTGTATAGCGGTTACCTTGTGGAACTTGTGTTACCTTCATTGGTATTTGTTATTTTCCTTTTTGGCTTGTTTTGGGATATTCATATCCTTTGTTTATTTGAGTTGCCGATGATATGAGGCTTGTCTTGTTATGATTCATCTTTTGTCAGATGATCGTGTTATCTCTTTTAGAGATATTTGTTATACATGATTACCATGTAGGTTTATTGTTGTTTTGATTTGTTAAGCTAGACTGACTTGTGTATTTTATACTCGGGTCAGACCGAGATGTTTCAGGTTAGGTACTTTTAGACTTAGCCTTTTTTGCTTCCGCATGGACTATTCAGCTAGCTACTTTTTGTTATAGCTTTTGTGTAGTCATTTTTGTTGTAACTCTGATATGTATCCTTTTGGATTCGCCTGTATATTGTGGTTTTCTATACCACTTGACATGTATCAGTTTGTATACTCTGTTGTGTATCCGTATATGTGTATATGATGATCTATTGTTCTGTGATGCATATTACATTTGAGTTGTTATATTATGTTCTGATAGATCCTCCAGCTGCCTATGGTTTTGTTTTAAGTATTCATTGGATATGTCGATTTGCTTGTGACAATTGTCGATGTATTCAATTGATAGTTAAAGCAAGGCCATAGATGGTCGCTCCTAACCAGCCTTATTCTCCTCGTTAGTTGACGGCATTACCCCATAGTGTCCTTGCCTAGCGTGGGTATAGAGGTGGGGGTTACAGCTTGGTATCAGAGCTGAGTTCAGAGCAAAATATGATAAACACAGAATAGAAGCACATATTATGGTACATCGAAGTGTATAAGTGTTACAAATCTTAGAACCATCGTTCCTCTATATTCCTTCTGTGCCTTGGTGGTAGATAGAATGTGGGAATACGTCTAGGAATGCATTTAAATTCCGTAGTATCTCATATTGAATTATCTACCTTGTGAATAATCTTATTCTTATCATAACTCTCAGCGTACGGCTGGAAGAGGTAGGGGACGACGTTCGGGTGTTGGGTAATCCAGCGGCTCACATTCGGATGGCGTTTATATGTCTGCCGATCAGTTTTTGAAGTTTTTTAAGAGCAATCAGCCTCCAGCTCCTACTCGAGTATCTCCACCTCGCAAGTCTGTCTTTGCACGCCTGTGCGGCGATTTTTATCATCTTGGGAGAAAGTCGTTTAAAGGCTCCGAGTCTGTTCTTGAAGTCCAAGCTTGGATTCGTACGTGCGACCCTATCTTCTCTCGCATGGATCTTTCTGATCATGATAGAGTTCTTGTAACTTCTAGCTTATTGCAAGAGCGTGCCCTTGATTGGTATGAACTTCTTATAGCCGAAATTGATGAGTCTGCGCCTTCTTGGACTCGGTTTCGGGAGCGATTCGAACAAGTTCGTTCCTGAATCTAAAAAAAAATTATTGACCCGTCGCTTCCTTGAGTTGAAGCAAGGGAA
The DNA here is from genome assembly GCA_030765085.1 of Allium cepa. Taxonomy (NCBI): domain Eukaryota; kingdom Viridiplantae; phylum Streptophyta; class Magnoliopsida; order Asparagales; family Amaryllidaceae; genus Allium; species Allium cepa. Next base: position 186,108,101 of record CM060940.1, read on the forward strand.
ATCTTCTGTTTCTGAGTATGTTGCATTATTCGAGGCTTTATCTAAGTATGGTCATGAATTCATTAGCACATCTTATTAGAAGAATCTGAAGTTTGTCTCTGGTCTTAAGAAATATCTTAAGAAGTCTTTATTGCTCCATCTTAAGCTTTCTTTTGAGGAGTTAGTAGATTCTGCACTTCATCTCGAAGCTATCGAGAAAGAGTGTGATAGTGGTGACGATGTTGATGTTTCCAAGAACCCCAACAAGAAGCAGTTTCCATTTTAGAAGTCCAAGTCTTTTCCTTCCAAGAAGAAGAAGACCGGTGGTTCTAGCTCTCAGTCTCAGTCTGTTGGAACACCTTCTATTCGAAAGTGTTTCAATTATGGTTCTCCTGATCATATGATTCGAGCTTGTCCTAAGCCTCTCTTCTGTCGCTATTGCAAGAAGGAAGGTCATCATGTTTCGAACTGTCCTACTATTCCTGCTGGTGCCAAGTCTAGCAAAATTATGCTGCTAAGGCTTCTGAAGCTTCTTCTCAGCCCAAAGGTATATCTCCATCTATTTTGGAAGGTTCTATTTTATTTCATGACCATAGTATTCGAGTTCTTTTCGATACGGGTGCTTCACATTCTTCGTATCGAAGAAGCTCATCGATGATTTATCTTTGGATATTTCTTGTATGGTTACTTCATTGGGGATTGCGAATCCTATTGGAGGATCCGCGACCCTTAGCTTGTTTTGTGATGATGTTGAGATTGTTTTGTGTAGCTTTTCTTTTCATGCGAATCTACACGTTATTTCTTATCTAGGATTTGATATGATTTTAGGTATGGACTGGCTAGTGAGATACGATGCCAAGATTATTTGTTCTAAGTAGATTTTATATCTTCGACATCCGGATTCGTCTACTCAGCTATCACTTGTTCTTCGAAATGTCGAAAATTCTGAAATGGCTTTACATTCTCTTGACTCACGCCTATTGCTTGTGACTTTCCTGATGTTTTTTAGCCTGTTTCAGGTTTTCCACCCAAGCGGGCAATTGAGTTCCGCATTGATCTCATTCCAGGCGCGCGGCCAGTTAGTCGTCCTCCCACGAGGATGTCTACAAAGGAAAATGAGGATCTCAAGAAGCAGCTTTTAGAGCTTGAGTCCAAGCAGTTGATTCAATCCAGTTTTTCTCCGTGGGGATCCGCGGTTGTCTTCGTGAAGAAGTCCGATGGAACTCTTAGGCTTTGTGTTGACTATCGTAAGCTTAATGAGTTAACCATCAAAAATAGGTATCCATTGCCTAGGATCGATGATATATTCGATCTATTGAGTGGTGTTAAGGTCTTTTCTCAGCTTGACCTTGCCACAGGTTTTCGTCAGTTAAGAGTCGCGGAGGATAGCGTACCTCTTACAGCTTTCCGCACTCGGTATGGTTCTTTTGAGTGGCTCGTTATGCCGTTCGGTTTGACGAATGCTCCTGCATTCTTTGTTGATCTAATGAGTCGAGTATTCCAAGAATATCTCGATATGTTCGTCCTTGGTTCATCGACGACATCCTTGTTTATTCTAAGTCCGAAGCCGAGCATGCTAATCACTTGAGAATTGTCTTGAGTACTCTTCGTCACCATCATCTTAGAGCCAAATTCTCTAAGTGCCATTTTAGGGAGAATAAGGTAAAGTTCATAAGCCGTGTTGTATCTTTCGAGGGCATTTCATCGATCCCTCAAAGATCGAAGCCATCCAGTATTGGAAGAGGCCTGAGAATGTGCATGAGATTCGTAGTTTCCTTAGATTGGCGGGTTATTACCGTCGGTTCATTAAGAATTTTTCCCGTGTTATGCTTCCTCTCACCAGCCTTACTCGGAAAGGTATTTGTTATATTTGGTCTGACCAGTGTGAAGCTTCCTTTCTGATATTAAAGGAACTTCTCACTAATGCTCCTATTCTTATGGTTCCCGAGGGGAATCATGATCTTGTTGTCTACACCGATGCTTGTGCTAGTGGTCTCGGTGCTGTTCTTATGCAGAAGGATCGGGTAGTTGCTTATGCTTCTAGGCAGCTGCGTCCGAATGAAGTTCGTTATGCTACTCATGATCTTGAGTTAGCCGCCATTATCTTTGCCTTGAAGATGGCGACACTATTTATTAGGAGAGCGCTTCATTCTCTATACCGATCACAAATCCTTGAAGTATTTGTTCACTCAGAAGGAACTCAATATGGAGCAACAGCGTTGGCTCGAGTTTCTCGCTTCCTATGACTCTGATGTCCAGTATACCCCTGGTAAGGGTAATCGTGTTGCTGATGCGCTTAGTCGCAAACATTCGGCAGTTGTTTCTATAATGCTTGCTGAATGGGATAATCTTGAGACTCTATCTTTTGGTGAAATTCGTGATCGAACCTCATCTTTTGATTCTCCTATTCTATTATATAGTTTAGAAGCTCGACCTATTTTATTGGATCGTATTACCGATGCTCAACGGTGAGATCCTGAGTTGTTGCATCTTATTCAGCTTTGTGAGTCTGGATCCTGTGATGAGGCATTGCGGGATTTCAGCATTGATTCTCATGGGTGTCTTCGCAAGAAGAACCGTCTTTTTGTGCCTTCTGATTTTGCACTTAGGCATGACATTCTTGATGATTGTCACCGTTCTAAGTATACTATTCTTCCTGGTAGTAGTAAGATGTATGCCGATATGCATCGCCTTTTTTATTGGGAAGGGATGAAGCGCGATGTGGCAAGTTATGTGAGTAATTGCAAGACTTGTCAGCGTATTAAGGCCGAACATCAACGTCCTTCGGGTCTTCTTTAGCCTCTAGAGATTCCATTGGATCAGATTTCTATGGATTTCATTGACGGCCTACCTCGTTCGAGATCGGGCCATGCTAGTATTTGGATTATTATTGATCGCCTCACAAAGTCTCCTCATTTTATTCCTATTAAGTCTAATAGGGCTGCTTCTCATTTGGCTAAGTTATATGTCAAGGAAATCGTGAGACTTCACGGTGTTTCCTAGTTCTATTGTGAGTGACCGTGATCCTTTATTCACGAATCATTTTTGGAAGAGTCTTCAGCAAGCTTTGGGAACAAAGCTTGATTTTAGCATAGCTTATCATCCGCGGTCTGACGGACAGACCGAATGGGTGAATCGTATCTTGGAAGATCTCCTCCGTATTTGTATTCTTGATTTTGGTGGTAGTTGGGAGGATCACCTACCTCTTGTAGAGTTTTCCTACAATAATAGTTATCAGTCCAGTATCGGTATGGCTCCTTTCGAAGCCCTATACGGAAGACCATGTCGATCACCTTCTTATTGGTTGGAATCTGGTGAGAAGCTTATTCTTGGCCCAGATTCTATTCGTGATTCTTCTGAGAAGATTGATCTTATTCGTTTGAGAATGAAAGAGGCACAGTGCCGCCAAAAATCCTATGCGGACAACCGTAGGAAGCCTCTCGAATTCTCGATCCGTGATCTTGTCTTTATTCGTGTTTCTCCTTTGAAAAGGGTGATGCATTTCAGTACGATTGGGAAATTGCCTCCTCGCTTCATAGGACAAATTTCTATTACTAAACGTATTGGCCCTGTGGCTTATAGAGTTTCACTTCTTGCTCATTTATCTGACATTCACGACGTGTTTCACGTCTCTCAACTTCGGAAATGTCTTCGAGAGTGGGATTCTGTTATTGGTTCTCTTGATTTGCAAGAGCTTGGGATCTCACCAGACTTATCTATTGTACAGCAACCTATTCGCGTGCTTGTCATGGAGGTGCGACACCTTCGAAACAAGGACGTGTCACTCATTAAAGTTCAATAGTCCGCTAATCCCAATGACTGTACTTGGGAAACCAGAGAATTTATCGAGCGATCTTATCCAGGTTTTCTATCTTTGCTTTGCAACGGTGAGAATATCTCTTCATCTCAAGCTTATTTCCTTTTCCTTTGGAATTGTAGTATGTAGTTGTTACAAATATCGTCTCTAGGAATTGCGTGGACACAATTTTGTTAGGAGGGGAGATCTATAACAACCTGCATATTTAGCGATTATATATTTAAATGTTTTATTTAAATATAGCGTCGTTGGTCGGATTTAGGTCTGAAATGTTACTTTCTGCAAACTGTCAAATTGGGACTCGAAACCACTTCCATTGAGTTCAAAATGGCATTTGCGATCTTTTTGAGTATAAGCTTTGATATGTTTGGAGTAAATAGAATTTTTCTACTTTTTCTATTTGGGTTTTGGGTTTGGGTTCAGCCCATTAGCTTAGCTTAATACCCTAACTCAGCCCTCTCCTCTCCATTCACTCAATTCATTTCTTAAACTTAAGCTAAACTGAAAATGGGGGAAGGGAAGAAGAATTAGAAACTCCAAGCCCTAGTTTACTCTTGCAAACTCAAATTCTTGCTCCATAATCCAAGAGAAGCTATTGGTAAGCCCTCTCTTCATCTTCTCCAACTCTTTTCCTCTTCAATTTCAGAAATTTCCTAAACCTAACGTAGGAAATACTTGTTTTGAACTTAGATTGAAGCTTGTAGAGTAGAAGTGAAGAGTGGTTGGTCTTTTCTTTGCATTTGAGCTTCCCACCTTTGATTTTGAGTTAAAAAGGTGAGTTTTGAACTCACATCTACTTCTCTTGATATCATTGATGTTAGGTATGAATTCCTAACAATTATTCATGTGCAATTGCTTGTGATTCGGATTGCTTTTGTGAACAATGCAATTTTTGGTGTTTTGAAGTCAAAAACTCTAAAAATCATTGTTTTGATGTTTGATCATGTTTTTGGAGGCGTATCGAAGAGCCTGTAGTTCTGGGTTGTCGATTGGCATAAATCTCTAGCATCCATCGCTCGTTCGATCGCATTTCGGTTTGGATTTGCCATTTTTGGTCTAGGCTGTTTTTTTGCCTAGTAGAAAATTTCAGACGTCTGAAATTAATTCAGATGTCTGAAACCAAATCCAGACGTCTGGTTGAAAATCCAAACGTCTGAAAAGGGGTCTGGAAAAGGCAGAAACAAAATCCAAACGTCTGAAATCAAATTCAGATGTCTGGTTGAAAATTCAGACGTCTGAAATGGCCCAGGAATTAAAAAGAGAGGAGAAAAGCATTTATTTTCCAAAACATAGGGCCATACGTCTGGAAACATCTACGAGACGTATGGAACTGTCAATTTTGCCTATTTTTGAGTTAATTTCCAACTTTTATCGGTTCGTGTTGATTCCAATTAGTTGTTATCGCATTTTTGGACTTTGATGATTCCTTTTTGATTTCATGCATGAGTTTTTATAAAATGATCATTTCAAATTGTATTAAAAGCTCGTTTCTCCAATTTATAAATTCTATTTAAAACACACACGATTTCGCACTCCGAGCGAAGTGGGAGGAGAATTGAATGATTAGATAAAACGCGTGCAATGAACACATGCGTTCATCTTCTCAGTTAATTCCCAATCTATTCGTTTGAACCTATTGATCTTTGGGTCTGGTTTACAGATGAGATGAGGTAAACTTTGTACTGCTTTGAGTGTGAAATTGACTAACGGATAGTAAACTGTTTAGTGCGAACGGGTAGTTATGGGACTCGTGTTAACGCTTTTCGGGTTCCTTTTCGAGAGTTGTGACACATTCTGCCAGTTAGTGGTGTCCAGTAATCGGCCTTCGTACCTTCACCACTATGGTTTGTTGCCTTTGGGATAGTGTCTTTGGACTGTCTCCTTCAGGTTTGTTGCCTTCAGGTATGTTGCCTTCGGGTATGTTGCCTTCGGGTTTGTACCTTCGGGTTTGTGCCTTCGGGTTTGTTTCCCTATTGTATCGCTTTTGGACTTGGTCATTCATCACCGCTCGAGTGATATTGGGTTTGGAGTCATCGGGCTCATGGATCCTTGTTTATACAGTACTGAGCACGTGCAATTTTCTATTGTTTCATTGCTATGTATTTTCCCTAGGTATCGCCCTTCGGTGTTGGTCTTTTTGAGCCACACGTTGTTTAGAGGTTACCTTGTGGAACTTGTGTTACCTTCATTGGTATTTGTTATTTGCCTTTTTGGCTTGTTTTGGGATATTCATATCCTTTATTTATCTGAGTTGCCGATGATATTAGGCTTATCTTGTTATGATTCATCTTTTGTTAGATGATCATGTTATCTCTTTTAGAGATATTTGTTATACTTTATGACCATGCAAGTTTATTATTGTTCAGTTTATCTAACTGATTTGTTTAGCTAGACTGACCCATGTATTTTATACTTGGGTCGGACCGAGATGTTTCAGGTTACGTACTTTTGGACTTATCCTCTTTTGCTTCCACATGGACTATTTAGCTAGCTCCTTTTTGTTATAGCCTTTGTGTAGTCCTTTTTGTTGTTACTTTGATATGTATCCTTTTGTTCGCCTATATATTGTGGTTTGCTATACCACTTGACATGTATTGGTTTGTATACTCTGTTGTGTATCCGTATATGTGTATATGATGATCTACTGTTCTGTGATGCATATTACATTTGGGTTGTTATATTCTATTCTGATAGATCCTCCAGCCACCTATGGTTTTGTTTTAAGTATTCATTGGATATGTCGATTTGCTTGTGACAGTTGTCGATGTATTCAATTGATTGTTAAAGCAAGGCTATAGATGGTCGCTCCTAACCAGTCTTATTCTCCGCGTTAGTTGACGACATTACCCCGTAGTGTCCTTGGCTAGCATGGGTATAGTGGTGGGGCGTCACAGCTTGGTACCAGAGCTGAGTTCAGAACAAAATATGATAAACACAGAATAGAAGCACATATTATGGTACATCAAAGTGTATTAGTGTTACAAATCTTTGAACCATCATGCCTCTATATTCCTTCTGTGCCTTGGTGGTTGATAGAATGTGGGAATACGTCTAGGAATGCATTTAAATTCCGTAGTATCCCATATTGAATTATCTGCATTGTGAATAATCTTGGTCTTATCATAACTCTCAGCGTATGGCTGGAAGAGGCAGGGGACGATGTTCGGTGTTGGGAAATCCAGCGGCTCACATTCGGATGGCGTTTATATGTCTGTAGATCAGTTCAGTTTTTGGAGTTGTTTAGGAGCACTCAGCCTCCAGCTCCTACTCGAGTATCTCCACCTCACAAGTCTGCCTTTGTGTGTCTGTCTAGTGATTTTTCTCATCTTGGGGGAAAGCCATTTAAAGGCTCCGAGTCTGTTCTTAAAGTCCAAGCTTGGATTCGCACGTGCGAGCGTATCTTCTCTCGCATGGATCTTTCTGATCATGATAGAGTTCTTGTAACTTCTAGCTTATTGCAAGAGCGTTCCCTTGATTGGTAAGACCTTCTTATAGCCTAAATTGATGAGTTTGCTCTTTCTTGGACTCGGTTTCGGGAGAAATTCGAACTCAAGTTCGTTCCTGAATCTAAAAAAAATTTATTGACCGGAGTTTGTTGCTTCCCTTTCTTGTTGGGATTGGGGTCTTTGAATTTAATAGGCCTCTTCATGTTATTGTTGAAGTTCTGTTTGGCATCCACAACTTCAACATCGCTTTCTTTATCGGCCTCTTCAAGTCGAAGAGCGATATCAATTAGTCGACCAAAAGAAACTTCTAGTTTTAGAAGTAATGGCTTCTTGAGGTTCTTATTCAACCCATAGACGAATCTTTGATTTTTCTTCAATGGGGTATTAATATATTCGACCCCATATTTAGAGAGAGATTCGAAAGATGCAACGTAATTCGTCACAGAAGATTTTCCTTGAACAAGGTCAATAAAACGCCGGGCTAAAGTTACTTTTTCAGCCTCTGGTACAAACTTCAATTCGAATCGTTCCCGGAATTGCTCCCAAGTAAGATCCGCTTTGATAATCTCTAAAGTAAAGAGCTCATACCAATCTAATGCTCTTTCTTGGAGCATGCTAGAAGCCACTTGGACTCGATGTAAATCAACAAGATTCATGCGAGAAAAGATGCGATCGCACGATTTGAGCCAAGCTTGAATTTCTATAATGCTCTCAGATCCCTTGAATGGCCTTCCACCCAAATCGGTATAGTCTCTGCACGAGCGTGCAAACCCGGATCTAGGATGAGTAGGCTCTAGAATGGGTCCGGCAGCTTGATCATTCTTTACAAGATCTAAAAGCTGCTGGGTAGACATAAATACTCCCTCCTGAGGAGTAGCACTAGATTGTCCGGCACAGGGACGGTTTGATCTAACCATTTCTCTTCTTTAAGAAAGAAAGAAAGAAGAAGAAAAAGGTTATTTTCAGAATGAATATCAAACAATCATGATTGATAAAACAAGGCATCATAAAAGAAATTAGGATAGAATGGGTCCTAAAACTCGGATAAAATCCTAAAGCACGACTCCTAAGAAGGACTTAGGACAATGATCCTTGCTAGATTATTATACATTGTTCCGAAGTTTGGCTCTGATACCAAGCTGTGACGCGCCACCTTTATACTCACGCTAGCCAAGGACGCTACGGAGTAAGCCGTCAACTAGCACGAAGAATAAGGCTGTTGAGGAGCGACCATCCGTGTAATTGCTTTGTGCGAGCGCCGATATGTCAGATAGAACAACATGCATTCAGATAGAACAACATGCATTTCATTTCAAGAGGAAATCCAACATTTCGATACAAACACAAAGCTACTACACAGTGGCTATAATATCTTTGGAAACAAATATAGAAATAAGCATAACATAAATCAGTCACAGATGTTCATATCTCAAAGGCGGAAACAGATATGAATATAACACATAAAAGTTTGCATCAGAGTAGTGGTCAAACAAGATCCACAATATCACAAAAGAATAGATACATGTGCAAGACAAGAGAATATGTATACATCAAGGAGTCTCTATCTCAAATGTATAACACCAAAAACTACAAGCTACATAGTTAGCCAAAAGACAGATGGTGGTACCAGATAAGAAGTCAAGAGGAAGCACCTGTAATATCTCAGTCTGACCCGGGTATTATTTAAGAAGAAAATAATAAACGGATCAGTCAAGCTATAATTATCAGATAAAATGAGATAGGATAAGAGATATAATAAAAATGTATGATAACCAAAAATGTCAAACTAAGACCAGTATACATTAGAAAATCAACAAAAGTCATACAATATCTCAAGAATCTCGTAGCATCAAAAATAATGTCATATTCTTTATTTAATTCACCAAGGCACAAATAACGGCATACCTATCGATGCCAATTGTAAAAGTTAGTGAAATACAAATTCCAAAAATCAACAATTAGAAATCCAGAAATCAAATAATTCGGAACAACGACGTCGTACAGCGAAACGTCCGATGAACCAGAAACACAATAAATCGGAACAACGACGTCGTACAGCGAAACGTCCGATGAACCAGAACCACAACAAATTGGAACAACGACGTCGTACAGGGAAGCGCCCAGTGAACAAGAAAAACAATAAACCGAAACAATGACGTCGTACAGCGAAACTTCCGATGAACCGGAAACACTATAAATCGAAATAATGACGTCGTACAGTGAAACCTCCGATGAACCAGAAACACAATAAATAGGAACAACGACGTCATACAGCGAAACGTCCGATGAACAAAAAACACAATAAATCGGAACAACGACGTCGTACAGTGAAACGTTCGATGAACCAGAAACAAAGAGACATCGCGCATTGCTAGTCTAAACCATAAAATGATCATCATCGATCATCAAGAAGTGTCAATTACACTAAGCTAGTAAATATATGAGTTTAGCTTCATGTCCCATAACCACTAGCTTAACTTAAATATTTACGAACAAATTGTAGATCTCCACTCGAAAGTTGTCACAAGAGTTTCAATCGAACAAGTCCAAGAACTAACCGACGAAGTAAAAGCTAGCGTTTCATACCTTTTGTTTTACTAAGCCGTTTAATTAGATTTCTCATATGAGTGAGGTAAAGGTTTGAATATACTAATAGATTGGAAAATGGTTTTAAATAAATGAGCTTTGTATTAAATTAGTGTTGAAATCGTTTCGATGAAAGAGTTTTGATATTTACTACTAGTATAGAAACCTTTATATTTTAAAGAGACAAATTACAAAAACGACTGTAGAAATAATCAGTCATCAAAATTCACATACGAAGACATGAACCAAATCCGAAGAAATTGATACCGAATCCATCAAAATGGATGTTCCCAAAAATCCAAAGAAAGAAGTCATCAAAGACGATAATAAGTGATAACAACTAACCGGATAAACAAAAATCGATAAACCTCAAAAATTTGCTCAAAAATAGCAAAAATAGGAAAATTAAACAGTTCTAGACGTCTGGTATGTGCTCCCAGACGTCTGGCCCTAGGTTCTAGAAGTATATGTGTTTTTCTCCCTTCTACTTTTAATTCCTGGGCTATTTCAGTCGTCTGAAATTTTCAACCAGACGTCTGAATTTGATTTAAGACGTCTGGATTTTGTTTCAGACGTTTGGATTTGGTTTCTGCCTCTTCCAGACCCCTTTTCAGACGTCTGGATTTTTCAACCAGACGTCTGGATTTTTCAACCAGACGTCTGGATTTGGTTTCAGACGTCTGAAATTAATTTAAGACGTTTGAAATTTTTTGCTAGGCAAAAAAAACAGCCTAGACCAAAAATTACAAATCCAAACCGAAATGTGATCGAACGAGCAATGGATGCTAGGGATTTATGACAATCGACAACCCAGCACTATAGGCTCTTCGATACACCACAAATAACATGTTCAAACATCCAAGATAGGATCTTTAAAGATTTTGACTTCAAAACACCAAAATTGAAAAATTCACCAAATCAATTCAAATTAAAAGAAAATGAACATGAATAGATGTTAGGAATTCATACCTAACAACGATGAAAGTTATAGACGTAGATGTGAGTTAAAAAACTCACCTTTACACAAAAATAAGGAAGAAGAAGCTTGAAAACAAAGGAGGATCAACCACTCTTCAATCTCAACTCTAGATGCTCCAAACTAAGATCAAAAGAAATAATTTCCCAAATTAGGTTATAGGAAATTTATGAAATTGGAGAGAGATTGAGATGGAGAAGAAGAAGGAGATACTTACCAATAGCCTCTCCGTGATTTCTAGCTTGAAGTTGAATTTGCAAATGAAACTAGGGCTTGGAAATTTCTAATTCTATTTCTCTTCCCCCATTTTAATCTAAGGCTTGAAGGTATTAGGAAATGAAAGTGAATGAAGGGAAGTGGAGTGGAGTTAGGGTGTTATGTTGGGGTTAATGGGCTGAAACCCAAACCCAAAGCCCTAAGTGAAAAGGTCGTAATTTTAGCTAGCTCCAAACATATCGGTGTTTATACTCAAAAAGGTCGCAAACACCATTATGAACTCAATGGGAGTGGTCTCGAGTTCTAATTCGACTGCTTGCAAAAAGTATCTTTTCGGACTATAATCCAACTAACGATGTTATATTTAAATAAAATATTTAAATATACAATCGTAAAATATGTGGGTTGTTACAGACTCCCCTCCTTAAAGAAAGTGCGTCCTCGCAATACTTAATAAGAAAATAAAGAGTAACAACCATAAAGGCATATCAACACAAAAGAAAATTTGAAATAAGAAGTTCACCACAAAGAGCACGAAAGAGTAAGCCCGAACGTGTTCGCTCGATGAATTCTCAGGATCCCCAAGAGCTATCCTTAGGATTCAAGAACCATTGAACTTTCACAAGAAGAACATCTTTATTTTGAAGGCGCTCAACCTCCGAAGCAATGATGCGAATAGGATGTTGCTCATAAGTCAAATCTGGTGAAACTTCAATTTCTTCAATAATACCGGGCTCAAGAGTAAAATCGGAATACCTAAGGCATTTTCATAGTTGAGGGACGTGGAAAACGTCATGAATAGCTGAAAATTGAGCCGGTGCAACGACATAGTACAATAACGGTATGCCGGAGAAAATAGAAACTCGAATAATTTGAAACAAAGGCATTGTACAATAACGGTACGCCTGATGAACCAAAGCTCAAATAATTCGAAACACCGACGCGGTACAAACGGTACGTCACATGAACCGAAGTTCAAATAATTCATAACATTGACGCAGTACAATCAGTACGTCAAATGAACCGAAGTTCAAATAATTAGGAACATTGACGCAGTACAAACGGTACGTCAAATGAACCGAAGTTCAAATAATTCGAAACAATGACGCAGTACAGACGGTACGTCAAATGAACCGAAGTCCAAATAATTCGAAACATTGACGCAGTACAAATGGTACTTCAAATGAACCGAAGTTCAAATAATTCGGAACATTAACGCAGTACAAACGGTACGTCAAATGAACCGAAGAGTCGGGACATCGATGTAGTAAAATAACGGTACATCTAATGAACCGAACACCATAAAAGAACATCAGATGCTAGTTTATAAAAGAAATGAGACGAAGCTCAATAAAGCGAGGTACATCGAAACGTCCGACGAACTTGGTAAAAAGATCATTCCATTCGGACATCATCAAAGAAACAACCACTTGTTGCTCACGACTAAGTGCATTGGCAAAACGATTTTCCCTTTACAGGAGTATGAAGAATTTCAAGATCATAAGATGTAAGGAACTCGAGCCAATGTTGTTGACACAAATGAAGTTCCTTTTGAGAAAATAAATATTTCAAAGATTTATGATCGGTATGGAGAACGAATTTCTCTACCAATAGATAATGATGCCAAATTCTAAAAGCGAAAACAACGGCCGTGAGCACTAGATCATGGGTGGCATACCTAGTCTCGATTGGCTTTAATTGTATAGAAGCATAAATGATAGCACGTTCTCTTTTGCAAGAGAACGGCCCCCAAACCAATACTTGTATCGGTGCTAATAGAAAAGTCTTGATTCCCCTCGGGAATCGCAAGAATAGAAGTATCAAAAAGAAAGAGTTTTTTAATTGATCCTCTTTCCCGAAAAGCTAAAACTTTAAAAATTACTATTAACTTTATGTAATCATCTTTCTAGAATTTTTTTTTACTTATTCCAAGTCAATTTACCGTGTCTGATTGTCTCATCAAAGCGTTTAGGAGATTCCTATCGATAACGTTGATCAGGCGCATCGATCAGAATTCTTAAAGCACTCAATGGGCAAAGCAACACAAAATCATCTTCTATATTATAAAAATATCTCTAAAAACACACTTTACAAATATTCTTTGCTCGTTTTAAGAAAAAAAAATCCAATTATACTTATAAATAAATCTTATGAAAAAGATTTGCAAAATTTTAAGTTGTTGTTTTCATCCAAAATCAATAAACACAAGAATGGTCTCATCGAAATATTTGCCAAATACTCGATCAATAAGATGGATGAAATAAGCTGGACAACTCGAATGACATCACGTATCATTCATAAGAATCATAACGAGCGTGGAATGCGGTAAGTGGAACGCTATCCTCCATAACTCGTAGCTAATGAAAACTGGTGGTAAAATCGAACTGAAAAGACCTTAGCCCCACTCAAAAGATTGTTTTGGTGATAATCCTAAGACAAGCTTAAAAATACCGGAAAATTCATGAACTACTTGAATGAGGAGAATAACATCTTCCTCAACAAGTGGGTCTAGAAAATAAAATGATGTCACCAAATTGGAACCGAAATCATTTATAAAAATAGAAATCTGCTTAACAGGTTGAAAATGTCGAAGATGGATAGTCCACTCGGGACATGAGATATGGCTTCATAACGCCAATCCTTTCACAAAAATCAATTCCGAAACCTAAGTAGCAAAAATATGCAAATAGGATCGGAAAGCACAATCGCATAAAATAATCTTGACATCTTTTCAAAGCAAACTTAGTGTCGCGGATCTGCCGACCGGATTAGCAAATCTCAGTGAAGTCATCAAGTCCAAAATATTTAAAGAAAAAGAATCAACAAGTTCTTTTGATATAAAAATAATAAGATGAACTCATATCAATAAGAACTCGAATAGGATAATCATAAAACAAATGTCATCAAGGACCGAATGAGGAATACCTTGACCAAGAGAAGTTTCACCAGGAGCTTGCACAACATTCAGCTCTCCCTATCTCCTAATTTGAAGTATCGGACATGTAGATATAAGATGACCCGAACTTTTGCAATAACGACAAAAGAGAGGTTTCAGATACTCCCTTGCATAGTGGTCCATGGAACCACAATTGTAGCATTATCCACGACTAGAGGTATGAGTCTTTGCTACCGGAGTTTGTTGCTTCCCTTTCTTGTTAGGATGGGGGCCATTGAATTTAATAGGCCTCTTCATGTTATTGTTGAAGTTCTGTTTGGCATCCACAACTTCAACATCGCTTTCTTTATCGGCCTCTTCAAGTCGAAGAGCGATATCAATAAGCTAATCAAAAGAAACTTCTAGTTTTAGAAGTAATGGCTTCTTGAGGATCTTATTCAACCCATAGACGAATCTTTGATTTTTCTTCAATAGGGTATTAATATATTCGACCCCATATTTAGAGAGAGATTCGAAAGATGCAACGTAATACGTCATAGAAGATTTTCCTTGAACAAGGTAAATAAAACGCCGGGCTAAAGTTACTATTTCAACCTCCGGCACAAACTTCAATTCGAATCGTTCCCGGAATCGCTCTGAAGTAAGATTCGCTTCGATAATCTCCAAAGTAAAGAGTTCATACCAATATAATGTTGTTTCTTGGAGCATGTTAGAAGCCACTTGGACTCGATGTAAATCAACAAGATTCATGCGAGAAAAGATGCGATCGCACGATTTGATCCAAGCTTGAATTTCTATAACGCTCTCGGATCCCTTGAATGGCCTTCCACCCAAATCGGTATAGTCTCTACACAAGCATGCAAACCTAGATCAAGGATGAGTAGGCTCTGGAATGGGTCCGGCAGCTTGAGCATTCTTTACAAGATCTAAAAGCTGCTGGGTAGACATAAATACTCCCTCCTGAGGAGTAGCACTAGATTGTCCGGCACAGGGACGGTTTGATCTAACGATTTCTCTTCTTTAAGAAAGAAAGAAAGAAAGAAGAAGAAAAAGGTTATTCTCAGAATGAATATCAAACAATCATGATTGATAAAACAAGGCATCATAAAAGAAATTAGGATAGAACGGGTCCTAAGACTTGGATAAAATCCTAAAGCACGACTCCTAAGAAGGACTTAGGACAATGATCCTTGCTAGATTATTCTACATTGTTTCGAAGTTTGGCTCTAATACCAAGCTGTGACGCCCCACCTCTATACTCACGCTAGCTAAGGACACTACGGAGTAATGCCGTCAACTAGCACGAAGAATAAGGCTGTTGAGAAGCGACCATCCGTGTAATTGCTTTATGCGAGCGCCGATATGTCAGATGGAACAACATGCATTTCATTTCAAGAGGAAATCCGACATTTCGATACAAACGAAAAGCTACTACACGGTGGCTATAATATTTTTGGAAACAAATATAGAAATAAGCATAACATAAATCAGTCACATATGTTCATATCTCAAAGGCGGAAACAGATATGAATATAGCACATAAAAGTTTACATCAGAGTAGTTGTCAAACAAGATCCACAATATCACAAAAGAATAGACACAAGTGCTAGACAAGAGAATGTGTATACATCAAGCAGTCTCTATCTCAAATGTATAACACCAAAAACTACAAGCTACGTAGTTACCCAAAAGACAAATGGTGGTCCCAGATAAGAAGTCAAGAGGAAGCACCTGTAATATCTCAGTCCGACCCGAGTATTATTTAAGCAGAAAATAATAAACGGACCAGTCTAGCTATAATTATCAGATAAAATGAGATAGGATAAGAGATATAATAAAAACGTATGATAACCAAAAATGTCATACTGAGACAAGTATACAATAGAAAATCAACAAAAGTTATACAATATCTCAACAATCTCATAGCATCAAATAGAATGTCATATTCTTTATTTAATTCACCAA
Organism: Allium cepa; assembly: GCA_030765085.1. Taxonomy (NCBI): domain Eukaryota; kingdom Viridiplantae; phylum Streptophyta; class Magnoliopsida; order Asparagales; family Amaryllidaceae; genus Allium; species Allium cepa. The sequence continues at coordinate 186,123,982 of CM060940.1, forward strand.
GGCACAAATAATGGCATACATATCAATGCCAATTGTAAAAGTTGGTGAAACACAAATTCTAGAAATCAAATTAGAAATCTAGAAATCAAATAATTCGAAACAACGACGTCGTACAGTGAAACGTCCGATGAACCAAAAATACAATAAATCGGAACAACGACGTCGTACAGCGAAACGTCCGATGAACCAGAAACACAATAAATCGAAACAACGACGTCGTACAGCGAAACATCCGATGAACCAGAAACACAATAAATCGGAACAACGACGTCGTACAGCGAAACGTCCGATGAACCAGAAACACAACAAATCGGAACAACGACGTCGTACAGCGAAACTTTCGATGAATCAGAAACACAATAAATCGGAACAATGACGTCGTACAGCGAAATGTCCGATGAACCAGAAACACAATAAATCGGAACAACGACGTCGTACAACGAAACGTTCGATGAACCAGAAACAAAGAGACATCGCGCATTGCTAGTCTAAACCATAAAATAATCATCATCGATCATCAAGAAGTGTCAATTACACTAAGCTTGCAAATATATGAGTTTAGCTTCATGTCCCATAACCAATAGCTTAACTTAAATATTTACGAACAAATTGAAGATCTTCACTCGAAAGTTGTCACAAGAGTTTCAATCAAGCAAGTCCAAGAATTAACCGACGCAGCAAACGCAAGCGTTTCATGCCTCTTGTTTTACTAAGCCGTTTAATTAGATTTCTCATACGAGTGAGGTAAAGGTTTGTATATACTAATAGATTGGAAAATGGTTTTAAATAAATGAGCTTTGTATTAAATTAGTGTTGAGATCGTTTCGATGAAAGAGTTTTGATATTTACTACTAGTATAGAAACATTTATATTTTAAAGTGACAAATTACAAAAATGGTTGTAGAAACAATCAATCATCAAAATTCACATACGAAGACGTGAATCAAATCCTAAGAAATCGATACCGAATCCATCAAAATGGATGTTCCCAAAAATCCAAAGAAATAAGTCATCAAAGACGATAATAAGCGATAACAACTAACCGGATCAAAAAAAATCGATAAACCTTGGAAATTTACTCAAAAAAAGAAAAAATAGGCAAATTAAACAGTTCCAGATGTCTGGTAGGCGTTCCCAGACGTCTGGCCCTAGGTTCTGGAAGTATATATGTTTTTTCCCCTTCTATTTTTAATTCCTGGGCTATTTCAAACATTTGAAATTTCCAACCCGACGTCTGAATTTGATTTCAGATGTCTGGATATTGTTTCAGATGTCTGCATTTGGTTTCTGCCTCTTCCAGACCCCTTTTCAGATGTCTGGATTTTTCAACCAGACGTCTGGATTTGGTTTCAGACGTCTGAAATTAATTTCAAACGTCTGAAATTTTTTGCTACGCAAAAAAACAGCCTAGACCAAAAATGACAAATCCAAACCGAAATGCGATCGAACGAGCGATGGATGCTAGGGATTTACGCCAATCGACAACCTAGCACTATAGGCTTTTCGATACACCACAAATAACATGTTCGAACATCCAAGATAGGATCTTTAAAGATTTTGACTTCAAAACACCAAAATTGAAAAATTCACCAAATCAATTCAAATCAAAAGCAAATGAACATGAATAGATGTTAGGAATTCATACCTAACAACGATGAAAGCTATAGATGTAGATGTGAGTTAAAAAACTCACCTTTACACAAAACAAGGAAGAAGAAGCTTGAAAACAAAGCAGGATCAACCACTCTTCAATCTCAACTCTAGATGCTCCAAATTAAGATCAAAAGCAGTAATTCCCCAAATTAGGTTATAGGAAATTTCTGAAATTGGAGAGAGATTGAGATGGAGAAGAAGGAGATACTTACCAATAGCCTCTCCGTGATTTCTAGCTCGAAGTTGAATTTGCAAATGAAACTAGGGCTTAGGAATTAGAATTCTTTTCCTCTTCCCCCATTTTAATCTAAAGCTTGAAGGTATTAGGAAATGAAAGTGAATGAAGAGAAGTGGAGTTGAGTTAGTGTAACGTTTTCGATTTTTCGTTGCCGAAAAACTGAAATGTTATGGGTTTTAAAAAGAATTTAAGAAAAGAGGAGAGAAAAAGATAGAAAACAGAGAGAAAGGAAAACTGAGGGAAAAGAGAATAGAACGGAAAGAAAACAACTGAACAACATCAGAATCTCACAATTCGCAGCGGAACAACATATAATAGATAAATGAATAATCTTTAAACAAAGAACTATATCAGTTATTACATTACATCACATTACATTTCATTACATCATATCATCAGAGTGTACAACAACAAACAACATCAAACAGCAGAAAAGAATATACTATATACTGATAATACGCCATGCCATCCAGCTTGCCTCCAGCAACTCCAGAATATCCAGAATATCCTGATAAACCTAACTCTTGACTGCCCGTGTGGAAATTGGTGGGCACCCAGAGTTTAGGAAGGAAAACAATAAACTCCGAGTCAGTCATGTGACTGGTGTGAGAACTCAAAACAGTTTATTTATCTTTGAAAACAAAATAGAAGAATATTTTTAAAGTCAATTCGCAATGCTTTTAAAAATTAGACTACCATAAGGCCTCCCGCACACACACACAATGCAAATGCAGAATCGGAGGAGATTTCTCCTTATGATAGTCAAAGATGCTTGATACGCATTAAAAGAACATTTGATATTATTACTAGTGTATAGTGTAGGAAAAATTCATTTCGAAAGTAGAATATAAATCTTAGCCAACATAGACATTTCGAACTATGCCTACTATAGCTACCATGTTCAATAGCGGGTTACCGCCATATTCCATGACAGGTTATACAACTAAAACCGTACAAGGCTCGTATTTGAAGAATGGATTTTCCAACAAATGGTCAGGCCAAGGAACTTCCCATTGCCACATGGAAACGCCTCTGGATGGACGCCCCGAGAACCACCGTTCTCCGCTAAACAAAGCCGGGAATCCCTTTTCCCAAGGAATATTACAAACCCTCAGATATGCCACCCCCGGTCCTTTGGAACCTTTCACCGAGCGCTCGTCACCATCATCACACAATCATAAAGTGTTTTCAACATGAGTAAGTATCTGGGCTCCATACCATGATACTACCCTTTTCCAGAAGGAATGGTCATACCCTAGGGAAGCGATCCCTGGAAACCTTGCCGCACAATTCCCATTTCGACCATTTCCGGTTTGTGAGGCTCGACGAAGTCACGTCCACAAAAACACACTTTATACAAAAGCCGTGCTTTGGGTCAACAAATGATCATAGAAACGATCACCCAGATAGACGATCAAACAAATGATCCTATCACAAATAATCAACACAATGATCATTTATAGCAACACTCAGCACGTCACGTTACCAAATTGGGAATATATCGCTGATAACTTCAACTATATAACCTCTGAGCTCGTACGTCTCAGAGAAGGGTGTTAAGCTAAAAGAATAAATTCTCCGCCACCAACAGAAATATATTTGAAAGAAATTGGCTTTATATCTCAACTTGTAATGTCAGACATACAATCCATACAAGTCTGTTCCGGGCTCGAACAAAACCGAAGGCACTTACAAAGAAGTCCTTGCAATCCGGATAATTTCTAATCACGTCCGGACTTCCCATCACATAGGGAGAACTCAATACCGTAGCTACTCGGTGTAGAGTCAATCGATGAGTTGTCCTTTCGCTTTCAAAAAGATCCGGTCTTCAACACCGATCTTCAAATGCAATTCACAACGACATATCACATATTCGGAATGGGTTATACGACCTCATGGTCCTTTCCCGGTTAACCCGAATAGTGAGCGCTTATTCAGAAATAAGTGTGGCATTCAAATTCAAACAAATCACAATAAATACCCATTCAAAGGGAAATATTGATAGTCGGTTATTGAACTATCAATGGATATGCACACATCACCAGTTTCCAAATAATTTTCCAAATTATTTATTTTCCAAAATATCCTTACAAGATATATTATTTCAATACTCCAAAAATAAATCAATATTTATTTTTAGACAAATTCCCCCTTTCCTTTATAAATTCCTTAGTGAATTTATAATCCAAAATATCTATGAATATTCGATTCCAATTATTCATTTCAATATTCCTTTTCAATTTATCTTCAAAAAGATAAATTCTCAAAATATTCGCTTTATATTGGAAAACATTTCCATACTTATTTATTCATAAGTAATTCACAAATTTTATTTATTTTCAACACTTGGAAAATATTCAATATACTTAAATCGAAATTAAGTATATATTTCATTCTTTAAGGAAATCATTCTCTTAAACATATTTATTTAGGCCAAAACGAATGTTGCGAAAAACATCGTTACGACGTCCCAAAATCACTAGTATAGGGATTCGAAATTAAAATAGATATATAAATCCCAATACTATACAAAACATTTCCTTTCGGAAATCATTTACTATAACAACAGTGTTATAGTCCACCATTTCCTTCTATTTCTCGAAAACGTCTATTTCAACAATGAATGTTGAAATCTATGGTTTCGAATCTCAACATATTTTAAAACATCGTTAGATCGTTTTAATTCTATTTAAAACATCACATTCAAAACAATTTCTTCAACATATTATTCACTATTCAAAAACGTGAATATACTATGTTAACAAATTTCATCCTTTTATTCATTTTATTTCAAAGGATTATTCACAGTCAAAAATGTGAATATAACTCCATTAATAGGTTTCAACAATTTACTTATCAAAATAAGTCGTTTGCGAATTTATAAAACAACGTTTATAAATTCCTTTATTAACCTATTCAATTCATAACTCAATTATAAAACAAAAGTTCATATCATAAGTGAAATACTTATAATTTATTTGTTTGCAAAAATCGTTCCTTTAAACTTCATAATTATAAATCTTATAACTTATAAGATTCAATTATTTAACCAAATATATTCTTTAATAACTTCACAAAATTAATAAATCTTACTATTTATAAATTTCATTTATAACTTCACCATTTATAATTTTATAAATCCCATTCACTTATGCAATCCATTTTCACTTCATTCAAACACTTATAAAAACTCGTTTTATAATTCAAATGTTTTAATTTATAAATATCAATTTATAATCCTTTATAAAATCAATTTATACTATTATTTTAAAACATCTTTAATCTCCTTTATAATTTCATCATTCTGATTTATAAAATAATTAAATTTTATAAATCCTATATTTTCAACTTTTTATAATAAATTCAAAAATCCCGATTTTACTATTTTATAAAATCATCAGCCTCATATTTTCAAAATCAACTTTTAACTATATTTCTCAAAAATCATAATTTTTATAACATTAAAAATTATAACGTTTATTTATTTAAAATGGATCAATTCCAAAAATATTTTATAAACGTATACTTTCAAAAATCACTTTAAAATCATTTTAAAATCCCAAAATTTGGTTCAATGATGATACACACCAAATAGTCAATCACGACTACAACGATATCATATATTGATATTATAATCTATCAAATATCAAAATATCTGAAATTAAATAAATACTGTTGAGGAATCCAGTTGGATCCCTCCAACCTGTTTTCCTGCATCCAAAAACATTAGCACAATACCAATTTCGCTCCAGTACGAAATTATCGCGGTATATGGGATTTAAAATATTATCCGCTTAATAGACGGCGCAATAGGGTCTCATCCGCTAAACAAAAAAATGTGGGAAATCAATAACTCCAATATATACATATGCCAATATATATATATATTGCTATTATATATAATACCAATTTCACTGTTTATGAAATATTCGCGGTATATGTTTTTAATAAATAACATCCGCTTACTAACGGCGCATAATGTCTATTTTAACAATCAATAGATAACAATCATCATTCAAACATGCATTCAAATATTTTAAATCTAAATATTTAAAATAAAATCGAAACTGATTCAATTGAGTGAGAAGTTCTCACCTTGATTTTAATTTCGTTTTAGCGATTTATTTCAAATAAAATTAAACGGACGTTTAATTTTACACGAAATTTTCACTAACTCCAAACGACTCCAATCCAACTCCATCACGTAGTGCTCGTCCATACGATTCCAACGCAACTGGTTTCGCGCGTTTTCGACCTCGTATGAAAAAGTTATAAATTTTCAAAGTTTTACACGATTTAAACTAAAATTTACAACATATTTAACCTAACTTTTAATCACAGCCGTAGGATCTCTCCCCCCTTCCATCATGACCGTGCTTACCCTTATCTCTCCTCCTTCGTTCCATCTACAGATCAAAAGCCGCACAAAAGAACCCAAAGCACAAAACTAGGGTTAGATAATTCTTCCTCCACGACGAGCTATGCAACGATCAGGGACCCCCACCACGTGCGCCCATGTGAGAGCCATGCTTGGCCGCCACCTCCTTGAACTCGGCCCCCTATATTGCCTTGAAATGCGTGTGCACCTGTAGATGAACGCGAGCGTCTCTCTCCCTCCTCGTTGCTCCGATCTCCATCAAATCCGTATGGATCTAAAGTACTCGTGAAGCTCTTCAATGTTGTAGTTGATCACTTCGCTTGATTGTGAATGGATTGTGAGATTTTAAGGAGGAAGTGAAATCAAATTCTGGCCGTTCATAACATATGGAGGCGGCTAGGGTTTAGAAAATTATGTTTTTCTTTTTTTTTTTAAATTTTATGAAGAGAAGGGTGCTATTTATAGAGTTTTGAACGACACTATTCATCCCGGAAATTCCGAACTCCGATTTACGCGCCGAAACTGACATTCCTAGGGTTTATCCCGCGTTCCGGACACAATGGAACAGGTTTCGAAAGCTAATTCGGACATCTGTGCGAGTTATGGCAATAAACGTTCAATTTAAATTAAACCGATTTAAACGATTTTTTAGGCGTTTTAATTTGTACAGGACAAACGGTAAATCCAATTGACTTGAAATTTGAAACCTTACAATAATATCACATTACGGATCCGATGAAACTGGTTTTGTCGAAATCCGAGACTTTTTGAAAAATGGCTATTTTAACTCGCCAAATTAAAATTAAAAATAAATCGATGCATTTCGAGCTGCCACGCTCAAACGATAACTCCGATTGACACGAAAATTGAAATCCAGTAATAACTAACTATTACGGATCCAATGGAACTAGTTTCGTTCAATTCTGAGACTGTTCAAAAATTGACTATTTTCACTAGTCGATTTAAATATTAAAATATTCAATTTTCACAATTTAACTTTAAATTCGATTTTAAAAGTTCTAAAATACCATTCTAACTTCAATATGATAAAATAAAATTTTACAAATCATTTTCAATCATATTTAACTCAATTTTCAATTATTTCCATAATTTAACATATTAAATTATCGATTTAATTATTCAATTAAATCCAATAATTCAAATAAAAATTTATTCGACTTATAAATTTCACTTCTTAATATTTAAAATTAATTAAATATTCAAATTTTAATTATCAAAAATTCTGGGTAGTTACAATCTTCCCCCCTTAAAAGAATTTCGTCCTCGAAATTAACAAGTAAGAAAAGTTATAGAATCCATTAATTTTCCCAAAATTCATAGTTAAACTTCTTACAATACTTTACTAAGTTTTCAAATCATACTTAGTTATCTTTTCAAAAACAACTACTATTGTTTAACTTTCAATTCCAAATCAAAGTTAAAGTTTTCAAAATTTTCCCATTTTCTCAAATTTTTTTCTAACGCCTTAAATTTTCGGAAAAATTCGCCATAGTCTCCTTTGCGCGGCTCGATCCGAAAAAAAAATGACAGTATATATATCACAAATATACATCTCATCAAGTAATGAGGCATCCCGAAGGGAAAAAGTGTAAAAGTACGATATTTAATCCGAGATATGTACCTTATATTTTATTAGCAAGCATATACGGCTAATATAGCGCGAAAGCGAGCTCCAAATGCGTAGCAAACGCGATCCGCACCTACTAATCACTCAACAAACAACATGAGAACCATGAATATAGACAATAGTATCGATATACATCATATAGCAACATATATCTCCATATGCTAACATAGCAAATGCAATAAAAGCAATATATTCAACCATCAACCAACTAACATCCATAACCCATAAATGTTCATTCATATTCTCATTAATAACTAATGAATTGGGTTTTCAAGTTAATCACATTCGATTCATTTAACAGTGGATGTTCTTACTAACATTTATTTTTCAATTAGTTTATATTCACTAATTCATATTCAAGTTGGTTCACTTCCAAATCAAATTCAAATCTATTTAATATTCATTTAACTTCCAATTGAATTTCAATTACTTTAGCTTTCAATTGGTTTAATTAAATTGATTTTCATTCAATCTTTCAACTTCCAATAACATAAGATTTTAATGAATTAACACTTACATTCATTATTTCATATCAACTTAATTTACACTCAATTGATTAATCATTCAATCCATTAATTCAATTCAATTCAATTTCTAAAGTTGAATTTCATTTATAAACTCAAGTTCACATTTATCACTTAACTTTATTAATTTACTTTGATACCCAAATCAACTTCATTCAACAACTCTTAAGTTATATTTCCATTTAACCTTATTTGGTTTTACATAACTTAAATTCCTACTTGTAAATAAATTCAGATTTCAATTCTAAAGTAAATTTTCATTTAACTTTAAATTCATTTTTATTCACAACTCATATTTATAAATATATTCATATAGTTTCACTTCTTATATATATAAGTTTATTTCACAATTGTAAATCACTTTGATTATAATTTAATTCTTATAATTCATTTGCTTATACAATTATTCTTTAATTTAGATTATTCAAACAACTAAACAATCAACTTATATACTTTAATAATTCTGAAAAACTATTTCTTTTATATATAAAATATACTCAAGGCAAAAATTATTTTATTTACCCAATTTAAAATCAATATTGTGCCGAATTGTTCTATTCAAGTGTTTAGAAACCCCTTCGGCATAGTCTTGCGGACCACGCTGACGAAAGTTCATATGCCACTCAATAAACCAACCATCACAATATAAAACAATTTTATACTCACTAACAAATACGCTCTCATAGCTATTATTACACTCAACTCATTCTAGAGTACTGCTGACTCTATCTCTAATGAGTAATACCCAACAGAACCATGGTTGTCGCTTAACCATATGCTCTGATACCAAATGTAACGTTTTCGATTTTTCGTTGCCGAAAAATCGAAATGTTATGGGTTTTAAAAAGAATTTAAGAAAATAGGAGAGAAAATGATAGAAAACAGAGAGAAAGGAAAACAGAGGGAAAAGAGAATAGAACGGAAAGTAAACAACTGAACAACATCAGAATCTCACAATTCGCAGCGGAACAACATATAATAGATAAATGAATAATCTTTAAACAAAGAACTATATCAGTTATTACATTACATCACATTACATTTCATTACATCATATCATCAGAGTGTACAACAACAAACAACATCAAACAGCGGAAAAGAATATACTATATACTAATAATACGCCATGCCATCCAGCTTGCCTCCAGCAACTCCAGAATATCCAGAATATCCTGATAAACCTAACTCTTGACTGCCCGTGTGGAAATTGGTGGGCACCCAGAGTTTAGGAAGGAAAACAATAAACTCCGAGTCAGTCATGTGACTGGTGTGAGAACTCAAAACAGTTTATTTATCTTTGAAAACAAAATAGAAGAATATTTTTAAAGTCAATTCGCAATGCTTTTAAAAATGAGACTACCATAAGGCCTCCCGCACACACACACAATGCAAACGCAGAATCGGAGGAGATTTCTCCTTATGATAGTCAAAGATGCTTGAAACGCATTAAAAGAACATTTGATATTATTACTAGTGTATAGTGTAGGAAAAATTCATTTCGAAAGTAGAATATAAATCTTAGCCAACATAGGCATTTCGAACTATGCCTACTATAGCTACCATGTTCAATAGCGGGTTACCGCCATATTCCATGACAGGTTATACAACTAAAATCGTACAAGGCTCGTATTTGAAGAATGGATTTTCCAACAAATGGTCAGGCCAAGGAACTTCCCATTGCCACATGGAAACGCCTCTGGATGGACGCCCCGAGAACCACCGTTCTCCGCTAAACAAAGCCGGGAATCCCTTTTCCCAAGGAATATTACAAACCCTCAGATATGCCACCCCCGGTCCTTTGGAACCTTTCACCGAGCGCTCGTCACCATCATCACACAATCATAAAGTGTTTTCAACATGAGTAAGTATCTGGGCTCCATACCATGATACTACCCTTTTCCAGAAGGAATGGTCATACCCTAGGGAAGCGATCCCTGGAAACCTTGCCGCACAATTCCTGTTTCGACAATTTCCGGTTTGTGAGGCTCGACGAAGTCACGTCCACAAAAACACACTTTATACAAAAGCCGTGCTTTGGGTCAACAAATGATCATAGAAATGATCACCAAGATAGACGATCAAACAAATGATCCTATCACAAATAATCGACACAATGATCATTTACAGCAACACTCAGCACGTCACATTACCAAATTGGGAATATATCGCTGATAACTTCAACTATATAACCTCTGAGCTCGTACGTCTCAGAGAAGGGTGTTAAGCTAAAAGAATAAATTCTCCGCCACCAACAGAAATATATTTGAAAGAAATTGGCTTTATATCTCAACTTGTAATGTCAGACATACAATCCATACAAGTCTGTTCCGGGCTCGAACAAAACCGAAGGCACTTACAAAGAAGTCCTTGCAATCCGGATAATTTCTAATCACGTCCGGACTTCCCATCACATAGGGAGAACTCAATACCGTAGCTACTCGGTGCAGAGTCAATCGACGAGTTGTCCTTTCGCTTTCAAAAAGATCCGGTCTTCAACACCGATCTTCAAATGCAATTCACAACGACGTATCACATATTCGGAATGGGTTATACGACCTCATGGTCCTTTCCCGGTTAACCCGAATAGTGAGCGCTTATTCAAAAATAAGTGTGGCATTCAAATTCAAACAAATCACAATAAATACCCATTCAAAGGGAAATATTGATAGTCGGTTATTGAACTATCAATGGATATGCACACATCACCAGTTTCTAAATAATTTTCCAAATTATTTATTTTCCAAAATATCCTTACAAGATATATTATTTCAATACTCCAAAAATAAATCAATATTTATTTTTAGACAAATTCCCCCTTTCCTTTATAAATTCCTTAGTGAATTTATAATCCAAAATATCTATGAATATTCGATTCCAATTATTCATTTCAATATTCCTTTTCAATTTATCTTCAAAAAGATAAATTCTCAAAATATTCGCTTTATATTGGAAAACATTTCCATACTTATTTATTCATAAGTAATTCACAAATTTTATTTATTTTCAACACTTGGAAAATATTCAATATACTTAAATCGAAATTAAGTATATATTTCATTCTTTAAGGAAATGATTCTCTTAAACATATTTATTTAGGCCAAAACGAATGTTGCGTAAAACATCGTTACGACGTCCCAAAATCACTAGTATAGGGATTCGAAATTAAAATAGATATATAAATCCCAATACTATACAAAACATTTCCTTTCGGAAATCATTTACTATAACAACAGTGTTATAGTCCACCATTTCCTTCTATTTCTCGAAAACGTCTATTTCAACAATGAATGTTGAAATCTATGGTTTCGAATCTCAACATATTTTAAAACATCGTTAGATCGTTTTAATTCTATTTAAAACATCACATTCAAAACAATTTCTTCAACATATTATTCACTATTCAAAAACGTGAATATACTATGTTAACAAATTTCATCCTTTTATTCATTTTATTTCAAAGGATTATTCACAGTCAAAAATGTGAATATAACTCCATTAATAGGTTTCAACAATTTACTTATCAAAATAAGTCGTTTGCGAATTTATAAAACAACGTTTATAAATTCCTTTATTAACCTATTCAATTCATAACTCAATTATAAAACAAAAGTTCATATCATAAGTGAAATACTTATAATTTATTTGTTTGCAAAAATCGTTCCTTTAAACTTCATAATTATAAATCTTATAACTTATAAGATTCAATTATTTAACCAAATATATTCTTTAATAACTTCACAAAATTAATAAATATTACTATTTATAAATTTCATTTATAACTTCACCATTTATAATTTTATAAATCCCATTCACTTATGCAATCCATTTTCACTTCATTCAAACACTTATAAAAACTCGTTTTATAATTCAAATGTTTTAATTTATAAATATCAATTTATAATCCTTTATAAAATCAATTTATACTATTATTTTAAAACATCTTTAATCTCCTTTATAATTTCATCATTCTGATTTATAAAATAATTAAATTTTATAAATCCTATATTTTCAACTTTTTATAATAAATTCAAAAATCCCGATTTTACTATTTTATAAAATCATCAGCCTCATATTTTCAAAAATCAACTTTTAACTATATTTCTCAAAAACCATAATTTTTATAACATTAAAAATTATAACGTTTATTTATTTAAAATGGATCAATTCCAAAAATATTTTATAAACGTATACTATCAAAAATCACTTTAAAATCATTTTAAAATCCCAAAATTTGGTTCAATGATGCTACACACCAAATAGTCAATCACGACTACAACGATATCATATATCGATATGATAATCCATCAAATATCAAAATATCTGAAATCAAATAAATACTGTTGAGGAATCCAATTGGATCCCTCCAACCTGTTTTCCTGCATCCACAAACATTAGCACAATACCAATTTCGCTCCAGTACGAAATTATCGCGGTATATGGGATTTAAAATATTATCCGCTTAATAGACGGCGCAATAGGGTCCCATCCGCTAAACAAAAAAATGCGGGAAATCAATAACTCCAATATATACATATGCCAATATATATATATATATATATATATATATATATATATATTGCTATTATATATAATACCAATTTCACTGTTTATGAAATATTCGCGGTATATGTTTTTAATAAATAACATCCGCTTACTAACGGCGCATAATGTCTATTTTAACAATCAATAGATAACAATCATCATTCAAACATGCATTCAAATATTTTAAATCTAACTATTTAAAATAAAATCGAAACTGATTCGATTGAGTGAGAAGTTCTCACCTTGATTTCAATTTCGTTTTAGCGATTTATTTCGAATAAAATTAAACGGACGTTTAATTTTACACGAAATTTTCACTAACTCCAAACGACTCCAATCCAACTCCATCGCGTAGTGCTCGTCCATACGATTCCAACGCAACTGGTTTCGCGCGTTTTCGACCTCGTATGAAAAAGTTATAAATTTTCAAAGTTTTACACGATTTAAACTAAAATTTACAACATATTTTACCTAACTTTTAATCACAGCCGTAGGATCTCTCCCCCCTTCCATCATGACCGTGCTTCCCCTCATCTCTCCTCCTTTGTTCCATCTACAGGTCAAAAGCCGCACAAAAGAACCCAAAGCACAAAACTAGGGTTAGATAATTCTTCCTCCACGACGAGCTATGCAACGATCAGGGACCCCCACCACGTGCGCCCATGCGAGAGCCATGCTCGGCCGCCACCTCCTTGAACTCGGCCCCCTATATTGCCTTGAAATGAGTGTGCACCTATAGATGAACGCGAGCGTCTCTCTCCCTCCTTGTTGCTCCGATCTCCATCAAATCCGTATGGATCTAAAGTACTCGTGAAGCTCTTCAATGTTGTAGTTGATCACTTCGCTTGATTGTGAATGGATTGAGAGATTTTGAGGAGGAAGTGAAATCAAATTCTGGCCGTTCATAACATATGGAGGCGGCTAGGGTTTAGAAAGTTAGGTTTTTCTTTTTTTTTTAATTTTATGAAGAGAAGGGTGCTATTTATAGAGTTTTGAACGACACTATTCATCCCGGAAATTCCGAACTCCGATTTACGCGCCGAAACTGACGTTCCTAGGGTTTATCCCGCGTTCCGGACACAATGGAATAGGTTTCGAAAGCTAATTCGGACATCTGTGCGAGTTATGGCAATAAACGTTCAATTTAAATTAAACCGATTTAAACGATTTTCTAGGCGTTTTAATTTGTACAGGACAAACGGTAAATCGAATTGACTTGAAATTTGAAACCTTACAATAATATCACATTACGGATCAGATGAAACTGGTTTTGTCGAAATCCGAGTCTTTTTGAAAAATGGCTATTTTAACTCGCCAAATTAAAATTAAAAATAAATCGATGCGTTTCGAGCTGCCACGCTCAAACGATAACTCCGATTGACACGAAAATTGAAATCCGGTAATAACTAACTATTACGGATCCAATGGAACTGGTTTCATTCAATTCTGAGACTGTTCAAAAATTGACTATTTTCACTAGTCATTTAAATATTAAAATATTCAATTTTCACAATTTAACTTTAAATTCGATTTTAAAAGTTCTAAAATACCATTCTAACTTCAATATGATAAAATAAAATTTTACAAATCATTTTCAATCATATTTAACTCAATTTTCAATTATTTCCATAATGTAACATATTAAATTATCGATTTAATTATTCAATTAAATCCAATAATTCAAATAAAAATTTATTCGACTTATAAATTTCACTTCTTAATATTTAAAATTAATTAAATATTCAAATTTTAATTATCAAAAATTCTGGGTCATTACAGTTAGGGTGTTATGTTGGGGTTAATGGGCTGAAACCCAAACCCAAAGCCCTAAGTGAAAATTTCGAAATTTTAGCTAGCTCCAAACATATCGATGTTTATACTCAAAAAGGTCGCAAACGCCATTTTGGACTCAATGGGAGTGGTCTCAAGTTCTAATTCGACTGTTTGCAAAAAGTACCTTTTCGGACTATAATCCGACTAACGATGCTATATTTAAATAAAATATTTGAATATATAATCGTAAAATATGTGGGTTGTTACAACTTTTAAAATGGTTTAAACCCATATAAACACATTGGGGTAATGCCCCACCTCTATACCCATGTCTCCTGAGCTCCACAACATCCTATCTTGTATCTGTAATACTCGGTCTAACCCGAGCATTATAGTAAAATAACACTTGAGTCAGTCTGGAAAACCAGCGTGAGAAATCACACTCAATTGGATTATTAAAGTTTTCAAAATCCTTTGACATCAAAGGTATCTCATAAGACCACGCCACAAATAAACATGTTGGGTTTTTACCTTACGATAACCAAAACATTTTTATCAAATCCATCTGATAATGTAGTAGGTCTATATAAAGTAAAATAGAATCTAGCTGAAATGCTTGCATCTCACGTTTCAGCATATTTGGGCACAATCAAAACCGTACAGGAGCTTATTGGAGATTGGATTCCATACAATGGAAAGGCTAATGGGGTCGCCCGTCATAGTATCTGGCCTAGATCGGAGTACCAAGGACCACTCCCGATCCTCTGCAACAAAAGGCCGGAGCTTCCCCTTACAAGATAGTTCGAATAAGATCACCCCACGATTGGGATCAGCAACCGCCCACACATCCGAAATCAGAAAGGGACATCTAGACAGGGATGACCTTACCCTAATTGGGTGCTACCCACTTAGCCTTGCTACATCTCCACTGTTTTAGCCATTCCCGATGATGAGGCTTGAGGCTAATGCGTTACCTTTTTAGCACACATTCACTTAGAATGCTCATCGTCCTCCTTACGATGTTCTGATAGCATTCATCCATACAAGTTGCCCTGGATCTGGACAAACCGAATCACCATCTTCATCATCTTCACGGTATTCATTCGCAAATGTTCAAACCGAATCGAAGTGGTTTTTGGGTAATTAAACTCGACCCGGTCTCTATGAAATGATCAGCGCATTGACCAATATTGGTAGTCGGTTATTTAACTATCAAATAACATCCACAAACAATCCATTAGGCCTTAATAATTTCCCAAATTATTCAAAATATCTTCATAAGATTATTTTTCTACACTTTAACTCTTTTGAAAATAGTTTTCAAATCAACTTTTCCTCTTGTAGATTAATTTCCAACCAATTGTTTATTTCCACTGAAAACGCCAAATCTTATTGAATTTAGATTTTAAAACGAATTAAATCACTTTACCCAAAAACATACACTTAACACGTTTGAAACAAAACTACTTAAATCACTTTATTCAAAATATTAGTTATAAAGTTTTATAATAATTTTCCAAGAAAAACTTTAGCCAAAACAGTTTTTTTTAAAAATCTATTGTATAAAGTATAAATACTTATAATTATCTTTTAAATCATAATACTAATTTAACCTTTAAATATAATTACTACTATAATTAATTTAATAAATATTTACTTTAAAAATTTTAAAATAATTTTAGATAATAATTTCTCTAAAGACATTCTTCTTTCAAAATATCTTTTAAAACTTCTAATTTATACTTAAACCTTCTTTTGGAAATATACTTAGCTTTTCAGGAAAAGTACACTTTCCCTTCCAATACAACCGTCTTATCATTATAAATCCTTCTCAATTTATTTCCAGTTTAATTTACATCACAATCCCAGAAATTTCTTTTCCACGCTTTTTTAAAATAAACAACTATTTATTTTTTTTTAAAAAATCACCCTTTCCTATTAAATCCCACCGTGAATTTATACTTCCAAATTATTCACTGATAAATATTCACTTTATTTATAAACCCTGTTTATAAATTCCATAATCATTCTCTTTGGAAATGCTGTTTCAAATCACTTAATCGATTTTAAAATCGATTCTCTAAATTAAATTCCCTATAAAACTTATTTCTCGATTTATTCAAAGTTTATTTCAAAATCCATTAATTCCAGATTCACTTCTTAATTATGATTTAAAATCTTATCTAAAACTGAAAATATCAATTTCATACTTTATTTCAAAATTCTCCTTTTATTTCTTCCCAATAATTTAAATCTTGAATTTAAAATAATTTCTTTAGTTCTTAACACTATAACTTAAGTTCTCCAATTCATTTATTCCCATTTATTGAAAAATCTCTTTTTCCGTACTTGGAATTTATTCGATAGGATTTTAAAATCAAACTTTTATTTCTTTTCCAAATTCATTCTTTCGATTTATTTTAGTTAAAATTTCTCTCTATATATCTCTTTTCAAAATCAAATCTTTTATATTTTTATTATCTTCAAATACCCAAAATATGTTCATCAAAACCCATAGCATTCATTACTTTCAATTTTCAATATAATCTATCACACATAATTAATCCATCGTAAGACAAATTATGAAAACAAATTTCAATATTTTGAGGAATCCAGTTGGATTCCTCCAACCTGTTTTTCCCTGCATCCACAGATGTTAGTCAACAAATAAAATACCAAACCCCACTTCGAGGTGGACATCGCGGTATAAAGGGTCATCCGCTATTATGAGGGGCGCATAGGGTCTTATCTGCTATATAATGCAGGAATATCAATCACTCCAATATATATATACTACTATATATAATATCACATAAAGATAATAAATCATCAATTCAAGCAATCAATTCAATAATTTAGATTTAAACTATTTAAATTAACGGTAATCCAAATGAGTGATATTAACTCACCTTTGATTTTTAATTTGCAATCCGATCCACACCGGCTTGATTCTCCAAGATCTTAGACCTTGTATAAACATTGTATCGTTTATTAATATTTGAAATAATATAACAGTTAATTTCCATTTAGTAAATTTAACTAACTAACAAATTTAATTTAGACTGATAATTTCCCTTTTAAAAAAATCTTCTAGTAACTAAAATAAATTAAATAAGTTAATAAATATGTTAATCACCTTAACACGTTATTTTTAAAATAAACTAGTATATTAAAATATTTATATATGTATATTTATTTTATTTTTCTTCTTGAAACTTCTTATACCAAAATGACCTATATACATTTTAAAAAATTCCAATCTTTATAAACCCTACAATATTTTTAAAATCCCTATATTTTTCCAAAACCTTATATATACCTATTTCTGTTTTACCTATATATATATATATATATATATATATATATATATATATTTCTTTGTATACATATATATAAACATTTATTTATTCAATTTAAATTTATACCATAAAGAGAATCGTTACCTTACCGTCGTCAAGCACCATCGCTGCTCGATGAAACTGCCACCGAACCCGAATATTCCAGCCGAGCACCATATAGCCTCCTACAGAAACGGAAACCTGTAACGAACCGTGATTTCGATAATTAAAAATGTTAATTTAATTAGATATTGTGAATAAATATTGGAAGATATAAAAAATTTGCAATTTATTTAACGAAGTAATAACTAAGTGAAATGCAACAATGTATTTTTAGTTAATTATTTACAACTTGAATGGAATTCCAATTAGTCGAAATAGGGTAAATGTACACTTGGTAATAAATTTAATATAAGAAAACGGAAATAAATATTGAATTAATTAATGAATATATATAATAAATGGTAATTGAATAAAAACCAACACTCTGTAAATAACTGTAATATTGTGGTGGAAATAACAAAACTTTTGAATGTGTGATTAAGAGTTAATGACAATAATTATTATGAGTTACATATATATTTAGTTCATTCAATTGAATTGCAAATAAATCTAAATTAAATGTTACGTTAATGTAAATTAAGGTAATACTTGGGAATAATGTTAATTTTATTCATTATACGATAATTAGTTGAATTAAAAGAATGGGAGTCGGAATTTATTAATTTATTGGAATTTAAAGTTAAATAATTGGATTTATTGCAAATAAGTGGAACTAAATATTAAATTATTACGTTAATGGAAATTAAAAGGAAATTTGAGAATATTAATGCAATAACTACGAACTAATGTAAATTTCATCCATTTGATAATAATAGATTGAACAATAGAATGAAAAGTTAACTAAATGGAATTATTGAAAATAAAATTTGTAATTTCTGAATTATTGAAATTAAAAGCAAAGGGAGTAATTATTGAAATAATTAACATTGAATCTACATGAAAATTTGTTTTAAATCGTTAAAATGGCTAAATAAACCAAAAGTGATAAAATGTGTAAACTGTATGATTGAAATGAAAATTTTGATTTGATTAATTAATATTAATTTATTTAATTAAATAGAAAATAACCATTTTTGCCACTGACTCGGATCTCGATGAAATCAGTTTCATGAGATCCGTAACGGTGAATTAATGTAGGATTTCAAGTTTCATAACGATCGGGCTTGTCGTTTGATCGTACGGGCTTGAAACGCCATGAAATAAATTTAATTAAAATTAATTAAAATCAATTTGAAATAACTTAATTTTAGCATAACTTCTTCATATGATGGAATTTGGACTTGAAACCTATTCCATTGCATTTAAATTATTTAAAAACATCTATTTCGATATATGGGACGACCCAATTTCGTTTCGGAGTCAGAACGAGCTTTTCGGGCGATTTATCGTTAATGGTCCAAACCAATCGTGTCCATTCATCGCCATTTCTGAACTACCTATAGATACCTTGTTGTAAACCCTAGCCTATTTTTGATTTCTCATTTCTATACGTACAATTTTATTTTCTTCTCCACTTTCAATGGCAGACAGAACACTAAATTCCAATTGAGATTTCAAATAAAATTCAAAGCCAAAATTTCAAACTCCACAAGATATGTCAAATTTCATATGGATTTGAAGCTCTTGATGGACACATCTCAGAACTGCAATTCGTTTTTGGTTTCGAATCACCGGTTGTCCTGAAATCATGAATTAATTCTCGGCCATCCGTTCATCGTCGATTAACTACGACCGATCGTCGTTTGAAGGGTATAGGATTGTGGAGATCGTCGCACGCAACTCATCGGTGTAATTGGTTCAACGATTCAATGGTCAGATCGACCAAAATAATTAACTTAGGGATTTGCAAATTTGCGGCGGTCGTCCCTTTTCTGGTGATCGATCGGCATGGGAGGGGGATCGGAGGGTGTAGGCTGGGTCGCACATCGTACTGTGGGGGTTCAAGTCGGCCGCACGTGGCTATGGTCTGCGTTTGGCCGAAGACGAGGCGACGGATACCTTCGATGGTCATGAATCTATAGCAGTTAGGGTTTCGTTGCGTGGGAATCAAGTGTTGACGTGGCAGCCTGTGTGTGGTGGGATTTGTTTTCCTTTATTTTATTTTTTATTTAATTTCAGCATGTTCTAATCAATATAACTTTTACATACAAGGTCGAAATTATGCGTTATTTTCTCCATTAGGATCGTATTGGAATTCCGGACATTTTGACGCTAGTTTGGACGAATTCTGAGACTGTTCAAATTTTGGGTTTAAATTGGATTTGAATTCAATTTAAATTCAAAAGGTGGGTGTTTTAACCCACTCACAACTTCTAAAATTTCTTATGTGTGTTAATTTAATTTTTGATGTGATTAGAAATTTATTTATAACTGTTTGTCATATTTTTAATCATCATCTCAGTTAAATTGAATTTATTTGAATTAAATCGTTATTTAATTTATTATTGCATATAAATTGCCAGTTAAATAGTTGTTTAATTTATTATTGAATATAAACTGCCAGTAAATGCCTGCTATTATTATCTGTTCTATATTTCTGTTATTGATTGAATTGGATGATGATTGTGATAAATGTTTGATGATTGATATTGAATGAATGGATGTTGTATTTTATATTGTTATAAACTACAAGTTTGTTATGGATTTATTTCATTCGGGATTGCAGTTTGAAATGATATATAACTGTATTTTTATTTTAAATTGCGGATTGAAATGATAAATATCTGTATCACTTGGCCATAGGATAGAAAATTTTATACAAACACCGTGGTATATATATAAAAATATTTTAAAGTGATTTCTATGGTTTTGTAAAGAAATATATGGTTTTATGAGATATTGATTTGGATATTTTATAAATGTTATTTTATATATAGTTAAATTCTTGGTTTTAAGCTATGTATAAAATTGGTTGAAAGTATGAAATAAGTTAAATAGTAAAGTTTGATTTTATTAAGATATAATATGGTTAAGTATTTATTTAAATTATATTTCTGGAGTTTATAATGACTTAAATGAGAATAAGGTTGGAAGATAAAAATGAAATTTATTTGAAATTTAACAAGATTGAGATTTTAAAGGTGTGATTTTTATAACTGGATTTTGGTTTAAGATGAATTAAACGAATATTCTAAGTACAAATAAATTGGAGGAAATATTTAGTTACTTGAAATTTGAGTTTTGTTTAAATGTTAATGGATTTATTAAGTAAATATTTCGAAAGTAAAAATAGAAAATTGAATTGGATATATATACGAAATTATCAAACTTAATTTGAAATTTGTCAAATATATAAAGTTGAAATATATTGAATCTGAAATGGTTTTGAAATCGACATAATTTGGAAAAGTTTATTTGGAAACTGAATTGAATTGAAATTTAGGATTTGGGGATTTAATTAAATTAAAATTCAAAAATTCGAGCTGTTTTGGAATTGCTTTGTGAAATTGAAGAAGCTATTTTATTATATAAAGTATTTTATTATATAAACTACTTAAGTGTTGGAAGTTATGTTTCAAAGTTTGAGTTTCAAAGGATTATGATTGAAAGGGTTATATTTCAAGTGTTTGATTCGAAATATTATAACGTTGGAAGTGCTATGATTTTTGGAAAGGATATGTCAGAGTTAAAAATGATATTATATTGATTTGGGTTTTTTATAAAAATGATATCATATTGGTTTGGGTTTTGAAATGGAAATGATATCGTAATTATATGGTTTTGAAATGGATATTTTATTGTGGTTTTGAAGTATAAATTATTTGAAATGACCGCGGTGTTATGATAATGGTTGGTTGTTGAAAAGATCGAGATTGGAAGTTGTCATACTCTCTGCCCACTCCGAAAACCACGTTAACACCCGTGTACCCGGTGGAGATTCCAGAATGAAGTAGGATGGCGGCGGCATTCTATTAAGGTATGTACGTGGACCCGACTCCAGTGATTTAGCATAAGGTGGCTAAAACAGGAGAGATTCTCGAGCCAAGGAGGTAGCCCCTCTTATCGGACACACTGCTTTGATATTATACTCTAATTTTTGGATTGATTCGGTGGCCACTTTTGATTTTGATTTTGGGGGTATGGCTCGAGGTGGGCGGTAGTAGCTGCGACGCGTTACCACCAGCCCAGATGCGTAACTGGTATATCTACCCTGGCATTGCCTTGTGTGTCATGTCACTTACCCTATCGCGCCTTGTACGAGTTTGATTTTCTTCCGTAGACCGTGGAGTATTTAGAGTAGTCTCCCAATTTGGACATGCGCTGATACTGGATGGACTACCGGGACTATTATTGTGTTAAGGGGGAGATTGGGCAACTCCTTAACGCTATTTAAAAGTAAGTTTATTTCACTATAGACATTATTATAATAGCGAAATATTACTACACAGTAAATAGTTTAACGTATCCTTAGGAGATGTGAATCCCGAGCATCTCTTAAGTTACTGCACTCGCACTTGACACTGGATAGGAGATGTCAAACACCGTAAACATCTCTGACTCTGTTCCACTCATATTTTACCATTGATTTAACTTACATAAGATCTTTTAGTTCTGAATAGAATGCTTTGTCTTTTCAATTCGCTCGGGTCAGTCTGAGCATTTCAGGATTCGAAGACTTTAATTTGAAGAACAAAGACGAAGATTTGTATTACTATTATTTATTGTATTCCACTGCATCACATTGTTCCGCTGCATTGTTATCGATTATTCTATGGTATGTACAACTCTGATATGTATTGTATAAGTATAATCAAATGTTTTTGTAAAACAGCTTCATGAACTGCTTATTTGATTATTATATTTTATCATTCCACAGCAAGATTCTATTTTTTTTCTTTCTCTGCTTTTTCTTATTTACCCCATAACAATGTGCCCTTCTGTATGGTTTAAGTCTGACGTGTGTAGTTTATCGTCGATTTAAAGCATGTAAAAAGGCGGGATGTTACATCTGGTATCAGAGCGAGGTTTAACGATAAACCTTAGCTTTGGTGGAGTCTGACTCTTCATTAATAGGGTAGTAATACCCTATGATGAGTCGCTGAGCGTATATACATGAGAGAGTGTATTTGTTAGTGCTATAAAAGGTTTTAATATTGTGTTAATTTTTTCTATTTTGTATTTATAAATTCTGGTTGGTGCATAGGATGCTATGACATCAATAGGGATTTCTAAACACTTAATAGGACAGACCGACACAATATTTTTTTGCATATAGGTGAACGAAATAATTTTGCCTATTATATTTTCTATATATAAAATAAATTTTTTATAAATGATATATATTTTTTTGTTATATATTGGTTATTAGGAAAGGAAATCTATAAATAATAGTTGAAATGAGATTGAAAATAAGATAAATGAAAATTAGAAATTTTAGAGCCTAAGTTTCAGGGTTTTTGATATTTCTTTCAAATGATTTTGGAATATAATAATAATATTAGTTAGAAGTATTTTCTGATAAATATTTCAATATGATTTGAAAGGATAGTTTTAAAGAAACTTTGGAAAGAAATAAGTTCTGTACTCCATTCTCTGTCGCTGGAAAATAATTTCGGTGATGAGCGCGTCATCATCGACATTCATTTTCGAGTTTCGAAGTGGGAAGGCCACTGTAGTAGTTTTACTATAAATTTAATTTGATAAACGAATATAAATTTTCAAATTGTTCTAAATATAATTGGATATATAAATTGTAAGTGTATACATCTATCTATTATTTTAAATTGATTTGACTCTTAACCCGTTATTTAGTTCTTCGGTTTCTGTTAATTAATGGTTCAATTATTGTAGTGAAATGGAATGTAACTAATTAATAATTGGAACCTCTAAATGAAAATAAGAAGAGAAATGATAGGTCATAAATGAAATTTCCAGAATGTTGAAATTGTAACTTATAAAAAACAAAGGATATAATTATTGAACATAAAAAAATTACAAAAATAAAATAAAAGAGAGATGAGGAAAACTTGTGTAACTTTCAATTGCATCCTTAAAAGCATATATGTAACTTTCCAAATATTAAAAGTTCTAATGTTTAATAAGAAAATGTAATGGATATTATACAAGTAATAAACGTGAGGTAATGAAAGTATGTAATGAAATTCCTTTATAAATAAGAATTTGATGTTGAAATTATTGTGAACTTAAGTTATAATTGAAATGTTACTATAATAAACGTAATAGGAAGTAAGTATTATAAGTATAAAATTATAAACTTAAGTAAATGAATTAAGATGCGAAGAAATTGGATTAAACATGAATACTATAAATAAATGAAAACGGATATTTGTAAGTAATAAATGAAAATTTGCAAGAAATAATGTAAATAAAAAAGATAAACCACTAAATGAATGAAAAGGAAATCAAACAACAAAGGTTATGAAATGAAATAAAAAAAGAATGAACTTGATCTATTGTCTGAAATTGTTGTTCGATTTGGTTTATGAGTTGTTTGGGTAAAAGATACTAAAATTGTATGGATGTATGAATAATCTATTTAGTTTCATCTAAGACTGTTGAGTAAATGGTGCACTTAACAGTTTATTTTTCATTATGTACAATTTAAAGTTTTTGAACCCGAACAACCATTTGTTTTGTTTGATATGAATGGATAATCGATGTGTGTTGATTTTATGTGATGGTTGTTTGCTTGTTGCAAGTGATGGTTATTATGTTGATTCGTTTGTTATTGTTTGAAACAAATTTAAATATTTCATTTTATATAAATATTAACTCTTTAGGATTATATAAGTGAAATACAGGTTATGGAAGCAACTGCTACTGCTTTTGGTTTCATAATTAAGCGTTAATTGCCCGACGAAAAGGTATGTTCTCGGATTACGGTTTATAGTGTTATTATATTGTTTTTCCCGTGTTGGGACATATATTATTTTGGAAAATATTGTTTTATATATTGTTATATTTCATATTATATTTTCTCTCGAGCCTCTCCGTACAAAGGAAACTCTGCCGAAATTTTCCGTAAATTTTGGACTTAGAATTTGTAGAAGGGTTTTCCAAAATTTATTAACTTATATATAGAAAAAGATTTAATGGTTATAAATAGATATATCTTATTAAAATTATTAAACTTTGTAAATTTATTTGTTTATAAAATTTATATTTTGAATAAGATGTATTGACTACTTATTTCTTTCTTTTCCCTTTTTTTCCTTTTCGGGGACGAAAAGTTTTGAGTGGGGGAGAGTGTAACGACTCGTGATTTTCGATAATTAAAAATGTTAATTTAATTAGAAATTGTGAATAAATAGTGGAAGATATAAAAAATTTACAATTTATTTAATGAAATAATAAATAAAGTGAAATGCAATAATGTATTTGTAGTTAATTATTTAAGACTTGAATGGAATTCCAATTAGTTGAAATAAGGTAAATGTATACTTGGTAATAAATTTAATATAAGAAAACAAAAATAAATATTGAATTAATTAATGAATATATATAATAAATGGTAATTGAATAAAAACCAATACTATGCAAATAACTGTAGTATTGGGGTGGAAATAATAAAACTTTTGAATGTGTGATTAAGAGTTAATGACAACAATTATTATGAGTTACATATATATTTAGTTCATTCAATTGAATTGGAAATCAATTGCAAATAAATCTAAATTAAATGTTAAGATAATGTAAATTAAGGTAATAATTGAGAATAATGTTAATTTTATTCATAATATGATAATTAGTTGAATTAAAAGAATGGGAGTCGGGATTTATTAATTTATTGGAATTTAAAGTTAAATAACTAGATTTATTGCAAATAAGTGGAATTAAATATTAAATTATTACGTTAATGGAAATTAAGAGAAAATTTGAGAATATTAATGCAATAACTACGACCCAATGCAAATTTCCACCATTTGATAATAATAGATTGAACAATAGAATGAAAAGTTAATTAAATGGAATTATTGAAAATGAAATTTGTAATTTCTGAATTATTGAAATTAAAAGAAAAGGTAGTAATTATTGAAATAATTAACATTGAATCAACATGAAAATTTGTTTTAAATCGTTACAAATGGCTAAATAAACCAAAAGTGATAAAATGTGTAAACTATATCATTGAAATGAAAATTTTGATTTGATTAATTAATATTAATTTATTTAATTAACTAGAAAATAGCCACTTTGTCCACTAACTCGGATTTCGACGAAACCAGTTTCATCGGATCCGTAACGGTGAATTATTGTAGAATTTCATGTTTCACAACGATCGGGCTTGTCGTTTGATCGTACGGGCTTGAAACACCTTGAAATAAATTTAATTAAAATCAATTGAATTCAATTTGAAATAACTTGATTTTAGCGTAACTTCTTCATACGATGGAATTTGGACTTGAATCCTGTTCCATTGCATTTAACTTATTTAAAAACATTTATTTTGATATATGGGACGATCCAATTTCGTTTCGGAGTCAGAACGGGCTTTTCGGGCCATTTATCGCTAATGGTCCAAACCAATCGTGTTCATCCATCTCTATTTCCGACTAACCTATATATACACCTTGTTATAAACGCTAGCCTATTTCTGATTCCTCATTTCTGTACGTACAATTCTATTTGCTTCTCCTCTTTCAATGACAGACAGCAATAAATTCCAATTGCGATTTCAAATAAAATTCAAAACCAAAATTTCAAACTCCACAAAAAATATCAAATTTTATATGGATTCGAAGCTCTCGTGGACGCATCTTAGAACTGCAATTCATTTTTGGTTTCGAATCACTGATTGTCCTAAAATCACGAAATAATTCTCAGCCATCGTTTCATCGTTGATCAACTATGACTGATCATTGTTTGAAGGGTATGGGACTGTGGAGATCGTCGCACGCAACTCATCGGTGTAATTGGTTCGTCGATTCAATGGTAGGATCGACCAAAATAATTCGCTTAGGACTTTGCAAATTTGCGGTGGTCGTCCCTTTTCTGGTGATCGATCCGCATGGGAGGGAGATCGGAGGGTGTAGGCTAGGTCACGCGTCGTACTGTGGGGGTTCAGGTCGGCCGCCCGTGGCTATGGTCGGCGTTTGGCCGAAGACGAGGCGGCGGCTACCTTCGATGGTCACGACTCTGTAGCGGTTTGGGTTTCGTTTCCTGGGAATCAAGTGTTGACGTGGCAGCCTGTGCGTGGTGGGATTTGTTTTCCCTTATTTTATTTTTTATTTTATTTCAACACATTCTAATCAATATAACTTTTACCTACAAGGTCGAAATTACACGCGGTTTTCTCCGTTAGGATCGTATTGGAATTCCAGACATTTTGACGCTGGTTTGGATGAATTCTAAGACTGTTCAAATTTTGGGTTTAAATTGGATTTGAATTCAATTTAAATTCAAAAGGTGAGTGTTTTAACCCACTCACAACTTCTAAATTATCTTATGTGTGTTAATTTAATTTTTGATGTGATTAGAAATTTATTTATGACAGTTTGGCATATTTTTAATCATCATCTCAGTTAAATTGAATTTATTTGAATTAAGTCGTTATTTATTTTATTATTTCATATAAATTGCCAGTTAAATAGTTGTTTAATTTATTATTGAATATAAACTGCCAGTAAATGCCTGCAATTTATTATCTATTCTATATTGCTGTTATTGATTGAATTGGATGATGATTGTGATAAATATTTGATGATTGATATTGGATGAATGGATGTTGTATTTTATATTGTTGTAAACAACAAGTTTGTTATGGATTTTATTTCATTCAAGATTGCAGTTTGAAATGATATATAACGGTATTTATATTTTAAATTGCGGATTGAAATGATAAATATCCGTATCACTTGACCATAGGATAGAAAATTTTATACAGACACCGTGGTATATATATAAAAATATGTTGAAGTGATTTCTATGGTTTTGTAAAGAAATATATGATTTTATGAGATATTGATTTGGATATTTTATAAATGTTATTTTATATATAGTTAAATTCTTGGTTTTAAGCTAGGTTTAAATAGTAAAGTTTGATTTTATTAAGATATAATATGGTTAAGTATTAATTTAAATTATATTTATGGAGTGTATAATGACTTAAATGAGAATAAGGTTGGAAGATAAAAATGAAATTGATTTGAAATTTAACAAAATTGAGAATTTAATGGTGTGATTTTTATAACTGGATTTTAGTTTAAGATGAATTAAACGAATATTCCAAGTATAAATAAATTTGAGGAAATATTTAGCTATTTGAAATTTAAGTTTTGTTTAAATGTTAATGGATTTATTAAGTAAATATTTCGAAACTAAAAATAGAAAATTGAATTGGATATATATACGAAATTATCAAACTTGATTTGAAATTTGTCAAATATATAAAGTTGAAATATATTGAATTTGAAATGGTTTTGAAATCGACATAATTTGGAAAAGTTTATTTGGAAACTGAATTGAATTAAATTTAAGATTTGAGGATTTGGTTAAATTAAAATTCAGAAATTTAAGCTGTTTTGGAATTGATTTGTGAAATTGAAGAAGCTATTTTATTATATAAAGTATTTTATTATATAAAGTATTTTATTATATAAAGTATTTTATTATATAAACTACTTAAGTGTTAGAAGTTATGTTTCAAAATTTGAGTTTTAAAGGATTGTGATTGAAAGGGTTATATGTCAAGTGTTTGATTCGAAATGTTATAACTTTGGAAGTGCTATGATTTTTGGAAAGGATATGTCTGAGATAAAAATGATATTATATTGATTTGGGTTTTTATAAAAATGATATCATATTGGTTTGGGTTTTGAAATGGAAATGGTATCGTAATTATATGATTTTGAAATGGATATTTTATTCTGGTTTTGAAGTATAAATTATTTGAAATGACCGCGGTGTTATAATAATGGTTGGTTGTTGAAGAGATCGGGATTGGAAGTTGTCGTACTCTCTGCCAACTCCAAAAACCACTTTAACAACCGTGTACGCGGTAGAGGTTCCAGAATGAAGTAGGATGGTGGCGACGTTCTATTAAGGTATGTACATGGACCCGACTCCCATGAGTTGGCATAAGGTGGCTAAAACGGGAGAGATTCTCGGGCCAAGGAGGTAGCCCCTCTTATCGGACACACTCCTTCGATATTATACTCTGACTTTTGGATTGCATTCGATATTATACTTGATACTGGATGGACTATTGGGACTATTATTGTGTTAAGGGGGAGATTGGGTAACTCCTTAAAATTAAAAGTAAGTTTATTTTACTATAGACATTATTATAATAGCGAAATATTACTACATAGTAAATAGTTTAACGGATCCTGAGGAGATGTGAATTCCGAGCATATCTTAAGCTACTGGACTCACGTTTGACACTGGATAGGAGATGTCAAATCCCGTAAACATCTCTAACGCCGTTCCACTCATATTTTACCATTGATTTAACTTACATAAGATCTTTTAGTTCTGACTCGAGTGTTTTGTCTTTTCAATTTGCTCGGGTCGGTATGAGCATTTCAGGATTCGAAGATTTTAATTTGGAGGCCGAAGACGAAGATTTGTATTACTATTATTTATTGTATTCCACTGCATCACATTGTTCCGCTACATTGTTATTGATTATTCTCTGGTATGTGCAACTCTAATATGTATTGTATACGTATAATCCAATGTTTTTGTCAAACACCTTCATGAACTGCTTATTTGATTATTATATTTTATCGTTCAGCTGCAAGATTCTATTTTGTTTTTTTCTTTCCCTGCTTTTTCTTATTTACCCCATAACAATCCGGCCTTCTATATGGTTTAAGTCCAACGTGCGTGGTTTATCGTCGATTTAAAACGTACAAAATTGCGGGATGTTACAAAACCTTCCGCATGCACCACCTCTTCCTACGTCGGTCTCGAACTATCGCTCAAACCCCTTCGCCACCCTAGAGCTTGGCAGCGCGATTCGCGGCTTTATTCCCCCCACGTTCGAGAATTACAACGTCAAATCCACACCGCACTTCTTTGCCCCGTCGTCGATGAAAACCACAACCGCTTCGAACGTGATTCTCGAATCTCGTGATCTCTCATCGAATGATTTTCTAAACTCGATGAAGAAGATAAAGTCGCAAATTCTAAATTGAAAAGGGAAGGTATTGCACGATTTCCTTCAAGGCTCGATTCGAATGAGGAACGAGATTTGGATTTAACTGAGGGATGGGAAGAAATTAAACGGCGACTCTGAGTTTGATTTTGTTCGCTTGAAATGAACAAAAGAGGGGAGACGAGTTTGGTCATTTTTATTTTTCAAAAGCTTTTATTTCTTTTTCTCGGCTGAATAAAAAAGAAGGAGAAGGGGGACATCTGGTACGTGATTTGAAAGGCAGGAGACACGTGTTTCTGATGTGAAAAAAGAAAAGAACGGTGTGAAAATATTTAAATTTAAATTGTCTCAAAAATGTAGCTTAAAATCTCGACCTCCTATCGAAGCGTGCTGCTAGGCGTTCATAATGTTATACCCCTATTTTGAAAGCAATGGAAAAGGTTTCAAGTCCTAATTCGATCGTATGGAGAAACTAGTCTTTTGGACCCAGTTATTATATTGAATTATCGATAGAGATTTTCAGCGCGTTTACATCTCGTACGGCTAAACGATAACTCCAAACTCTACGAATTTAAAATTCGATAATAATACAATATTATGGATCGTAATGGAACTAGTTTCGTCGAAATCCGAGACCGTGCCTTAGAAGGCTATTTTTAAATATCAATTTAAACGATATAATTTCAAAACATAACAAAACACTTCCAAATTCAATTCTAAAGCTTTCATTATCTTCAGTACTATTAATTTAAATCTTATAAGCCTTTGAAATATTTTTAACCAGCCCAGAATTCCCGATTCAGCCATTTACCCAATTTCCAACTATTAAATTCAATAATTAAATCACCCAATACATAGTTATATTTGAAATTCAAGTTAAAGATTAACTTTTAAATATTTAAAATCAATTAATATCAATTTCAAATATTTAAAATTCTGGGTCGTCACATTCCTCCCCCTTAAAAGAATTTCATCCCCGAAATTGCTAGTTAAGAAGAATGATCTATAACCCGTTTAACCATTTTTCTCAAACCCAAACAGTTTTTAACAACACCCAAAACAATCTTTTTTTATTAAAGTCACACTATCACCCATACTAACTTTCCAAACTCTTCCATAGTTTCTAAACAACATTACTTACTCAACCATTCAAATTATAATTCAAAACCAAATTTTAAATTATCAAAATTTTCTCAAAATTTTCTAACTCTCTAAATTTTGAAATTTTTTTCCAACATCTCCTTTGCGAGGCTAGATCAGTACGACTATAAGATGCCTCTATGGGCCCCCAGGTTTCAAAGAATACAAAAGGCCATGTGGCTAGACTAGAAAATCATCAAATTTCATATCATAATTAAATACATACCTTTTGTTGAGCAATTCAAATTTGTCTTCTGAAACCAAAACAGCAATTTATCCTTTGCTTTTAATTACCTATATCCTACTTAGCAATAATATCCAATCACAAAATTAAAAAATTTCAATATCTATTTCATTCAAGCCCGTACAATGTACACATATCATCCGTACGCAATATCAAATCTGATCGCTCACTCGATCACACAATTTTACTTCCAAACTAGTATCGTCCGCCCGACTTCCTAGTGCGGACTCGGATCTGGTTTCTTGATCAAAAACCGTCATTCTCCTTGCATAGCCATTTATTATGACAGAGAATTTTCAGAATCAATCAAAAACCCATATCCAAAGTTCGCTGTCGAAAATCGAGTGAAAAATCCCAACTTGGATCGGTATAAATATCTCAAAATTCTGTGCTCGAATCTTGATCAAACCGCTATGTGAATAAAATAATATATGTACATCCTACGTATTTATCTTAATTAAATACTAGCTATATCATATTTTTTTCACATTCATTTTAGTTTCCATTCACTGATCCATAATTATCCGATTTCACCACTTTTATTAAACCTTCATTCACATATTTACTTAGTATATTTCTCGATTCCAAATTTACTTAAGAATTTCACCATCGATTTCTAAAGTTCAATGTGAATATTTTATACTTAATTTTCACTTCACCGCTTAAGCCTTTATATCTTTTTCATTTAACTTAAGTTCCAATTCCATTTTGAACTCAATTTACCATTCATTTTTAAATATTGAATTCTATTCACCTTATCCCAAACCATACTCAATTAACCAATTCCTTTAATTAGTTCCATTCACTAATTTATTTATATCACAAACACTTTTTATTTCCAAACCTTTATTATTCTTAGTCCACTTCGAACGAATTCTCCAATTTACTTTACTTAACACAATTTAAATTGAATCCCAATATTCCGTTTCAATTCATTTGCTTACTTACTTAATAATTAGTTTACTTACTAATTTTATTTCTAACTAAATAATTTTATTCCAATAACCGTTCCATTTAGCGTACTTAGATTCATTTCCTCAAATTCACTTTTATTTAACTAGATTCAATTACATTCCGATCCAGTTCAAATTTCTAAACTTCTATAAGTTTTCCAACTTATTTAAATTCCATTTGCTAACTTCTTTTAATTTACTTCATTAACTGGCTTACTTTCTAACTTATCTCGTTTTCACACTTATTTTAATTTAACTCTCCCTTTAGTTAGATTTTTATCCTTCAGATTTCAAATTTTATAAGTTATCAAACCCATTTGAATTTCCATAAACATTTTTAATTAATCTCCCAGAGTTTAAACAATTTCCTTAAACATTCAAAAATCATTTTTGAAGTCATGTCCACCCAAAGACTGATTATTCTTTTGCATTTCAAAATCAACCCAATTTTGCAAAAAAAACACCAATTCAAACATTCAGGCAGCAATTTCTCCCTTAGAAACTCGAAAATGAACATTGATGATGCTGCAGTCATCACCGATGTTATTTTCGAGCAACCAAAGTGAATTTAGTACTTTTATTCTTTCCAAAAACTTTTCAAATATTTTAAATTTCAAATATCACCAGATTTCACACCCAATTCAAAAATATTTCCGAATAATATCCCTGTTATTCCTCCAAAATCTTTGAAAATTATTTTCAAACCAAAACGAAATTAAATTTCTTCCAAATTCCAAAATTTCAAATCCTTTCAATCTATATTTAAATATTATCCTGGATTTCTTTTTTCTCATTTCAATTATAAATCACATTTATAATTCACATTTATGAATTTCACTCTGTTATATAAATTTACTTCCTTATCATTTGGTTATAATTTCAATTCCTAGTTCAATTCCCACACAACAATGATAATAATTTAATACGATCACTTCCTAACAACCAAGCAACTATATATACTTACAATAATTTTTGAAAAAAATTCCTTTTATATATATAAAAATAATTTAGGCAAAATTATTTCATTTACCCTATTTAAACATTAATATGTCAAATTGTTCTATTCAAGTGTTAAGAGATCCTTATCATTAACTTAATTACTCGTATTGACTAGAATCCATAAGCCACTCAACAAACCAATCGACACAATATAAAACCATTTCCTATCTATTAAATAATAGTAAAGCGGAAGAAATTCCAGCTCTCACATTAATTCAAGCATTTCTCTCACCTCTCCTTAATTTTCTCTGGATATTTATTTAAATTTTATTTTAAAGACCTAATACAATGCATTAGTTTTGAATTGTTTATAAGATTTTATTAATTTTACACTATTGTTTTACATTCAAAAATCTACACTTTCTGCTTTCTACAGTTATTTTTAAAGTCCTCAATTTTCATGTACAATTTACATTTAAATCCGTATATTTAAATTATTTAAATAATTTCATTATAAATTATTTAAAAAAATTAATTAACCATTACTTATTAATTTGTCTAATAAATATTATAGATAACCATGCTAATAAAATATCACGCTCATTGTAACAAAACAATATAAATATGGATCACATAAAAAACAATACGAACAAATTTAATGTATAATTATTTATTTTAATAAATTATTAGATAAATGACTGAAGTTCAAAGATCACAAATCATCACAATAATTATACAATTTTCACCCCTACTCATCAATTCTTTTTTTTAATCCATATAAATTATCATTTTATAGTTATCCAAAATATTATGTTAATTTTTTTCCATGACTTTATATTCATATATACCGAGATTTCATAATTTCTATATTCATTTACAAAGTTTTCATCAATTTTATTTTATTATTTTACATTCAAATCTATGTATTTCAGTTAACTAAACACCATAAATCTATACTACATAAATAAATTCAAGTAATTAATACTCATTAAATTCTTTGATAATTTATAAACAAAATGACAATTTCAATTTATATACCGCATTAGTAGTAACACATGGTAGAAATTTCTTTTAAATATAAAAATATCTGAATCACTTAACAAAAATTATAGGCACAAACAATAATAAAACGTTTAATTTATGATTGATATATCGAACATTGCATAACAAAATTTTATTTTAACAACATTTAAAGTATGAGTACCATGTTTTTACAAAATTAGCGTGTGCAGTGCATGAATACATTCTATTACTTTATTATTATTATTATCCACAATTTTTGTAAATTAAAAAAATAGTTTTTCACTTAATATCTCATGTTACATTTAAAATTCCTATCAATACAGATTTGCAATTTGACATTTAAAACTCATCATCATGCACATGTGTGGGTGTGCATGCGCTTCAAAACACGCATGATCATGAATTTACTAAATATTACTTCAAAAAGGAACATATTACATCTATAATTTTCATTGAAATTTATCGTATACATAAACACTAAAAATTGTTTGACGTGCATCGGTATATCGGTCATATTTAACGTATAATTTCTTAATTTCAAATATAAATTACATTTATTTTAAAATTACATAAAAAATTTTAAAATATAAAATTTTGGAAATAACAATAGTATACATATATATACATTTTTTAAACATATAAATCAATAAAATAATATGTTTAACATATAATTCCCTTAAACTTTAGAAATATTATCGTAAAACTAATTTGAAACAAAATCTATCATTGTAAATAGTTAGAATATGAAAATAATGAATATATGATTATTTTAACTATTTTAAAATAATTTTTGAATATATTTTACTATGAAAACATAACATTTTAACATGCTAAAATCAAAAAATATATGTTTAACATTAGCATGTTACCTTGTACGTCGACTATTCAACTATGTATATTTGGCAATTTCTTTTACAACATTATCGTGTGCAACGTACGGGTTACACACTAGTTCACTAATAAATACGCAATCATATCTATTAGTACACTCAAACTCATTCTAGGGTACTACTGACTCTATCTTCAATGAGTAATCCCCACCAGAGCGAAGGTTCTCGCTTAACCTGCAGCTCTGATACCAACTGTAATGACCCACAAATCCATACCCCTCTGAGTCGAAAATATTCTCCAACAGTTCAACTCAAACTGGACGGAAATACAAACCATTAGGGTTAAAGAAGAAGGAGGGAGATGAAGAAATAGAAAATAACATCAGAATCTCACAAACATAGAGGAATAACATACAATAGATAACAACAAATTTTTATACAAAGGAAATTGTAACTGTTTCATACTTACAATCATCAGAGTACACAATCAAACACTAGCACAATACCAGACAGTTATAGTACTTGTCCTCATAAAAGCTGACTATACAGCATACCATACACAGCGGAATATACACCAAGTACGTGTGATACGTCCCGACATCCAGCTCATCTCCTGAGCTCCACAGCATCCTATGTTGTATCTGTAATACTCGGTCCGACCCGAGCATTATAGTAAAAGCCACCCAAGTCAGTCTGGAAAACTAGCGTGAGAAATCACACTCAATTGGATTATTAAAGTTTTCAAAATCCTTTGACATCAAAGGTATCTCGTAAGACCATGCCACAAATAAACATGTCGGGTTTTTACCTTACGATAACCAAAATATTTTTATCAAATCCGTCTGATATTATAGTAGTGTCTATAGAAAGTAAAATAAAATCTAGCTAAAATGCTTGCATCTCACGTTCCAGCATAGTTGGGCACAATCAAAACCATATAGGCGCTTATTTGAGATTGGATTCCATACAATGACATGGCTACTGGGGTACCGCCCATCACAATATGTAACAACCCGCATAACTTACGATTTGATATTTAAATATTTTATCGTTAGTCGGATTTTAGTCCGAAAAGTCACTTTTTGCATGTCGAATTAGGACTCGGAACCACTTCCATTGAGTTCTAAACACTGTTTGCAATCTTTTCGAGTGTAAACTTTGATATGTTTGGAGTTAGTGGAATTTTGTTACTTTTTCACTTTGGGTTTTGGGTTTGGTTTTTCCCATTTGCCTAAACCATTTATTCTAACTCAACCCTCTTCTCTTTATAACTTTACTTTCATTTCCTAACACTCAAGCTTCATCAAAAATGGAGAAAGGAGTGGGAAATTGAAACTCCAAGCTCAAGATCATTTGCAAATCCAACATCCAACTCCAAATTCAAAGAGAAGCCATTGATTCTTCCTTGCTTTCAAGATTCTTCTTCATTAATTTTGAGTAAAGGTGAGATTTTTATGTCACATCTTTGTCTATAACTATCTTTGATTGTCGGGTATGAATTCCTAACACTTTTACATATGCATTTGCCATTGATTTGGATTGAATTGGAGAAAATCCCAATTTTTAGTGTTTTGGGTTCATATCTTTAAAAATCCAATCTTTGATGTTTGAACACGTTTTTGGTGATGCAATGAGTAGCCAGGAGGACCGGGTAGCAGATAGGCGTAATCCCCTAGCGTTCGTGCTCGATCGGTTACAAATTGAGTGAGTTTTGAGCTTCAAAACCCTTAGGTTGCTCGACCTGCATATGAAGGATTCTCGGCCTGCATTTAGGTCGTTTTCCCCCCTAGGTCGTTAGGTCGCTCGGCCTTAGGTCTTAACCATAGGTCGCTCGGCCTTAGGTCTTAACCATAGGTCGCTCAGCCTTCTTCATTTCCTTAAGTCGCTCGGCATTGGTTAGGTCGCGTGCACTTAGGTCGCTCGCCTATAGGTCTCCTCGTGCTAGGTCGTTGCTTGGCCTTGTCTCCTTTAGGTTGGCCTGCAGTTAGGTCGCTCCTCCCCCATAGGTCCTTTACACCATAGGTCGTTGCTCGGCCTTGTTTACCCCTTAAGCCGTTAGGTCGCTCGGCCTTGCTTGGGTCGTTAGGTCGCTCGGCTTTCCCACTTAGGTCATTTCATTCCTTAGGTCGCTCGGCCATTTGTGAAACCGCACCATCCTTAGGCCGCTCGCCTCCTTAGGCCATGAGTTTCTTAAGTCGCTCGCCTTTCCTTAGATCGTTTGTACTGATTAAGTCGCACCTACCCCTTAGGTTGCATGCACCTTAGGTCGCTCGGCCTTCATTTCCTCTTAGGTCGCGCCATGTAGTTAGGTCGCGTCATTCATTACGTCGCACCTGCTAATCCTCGCACCAACATTAGGTCGCAACATGTTAGGTCGGTCGACCTCTTTTGAGCCGCTACCTCCTTAGGTCGTTCCACTGCTAGGTCGTGCCGTGTTGAGTCGCTAGGCTATTTCCACTTTGATGAATTTGGAATCGTATTCTTTGGATTTTATTCACGTCTTCGTATGTGAATTTTTGTGATTGATCGTTTCTAGAATCATTTTTGTGATTTGTCATTTCAAAAATATACAAACCTCACTCGTACGAGAAATCTAATTAAACGGTTTCGTAAAACAAGTGGTATGAAACGCTTGCATTTACTTCGTCGGTTAATTCTTGGACTTGTTCGATTGAATCTCTTATGACAATTTTCTAGTGGAAATATACAATTTATTCGTAAATATTTAAGTTAAGCTAGTGGTTATGGGACATGAGGCTAAGCTTTTATATTTACTAGCTTACTCTAATTGACACTTCTTGATGATCGTTGTTGATCATTTTTGTGATTTAGACTAGCAAATATGCGATGTCTCTTTGTCTACGAGGGAGACTAAACCCCGTTTCTGTGGAGCTTCGGCTCAATTTGGTGGGGTAGCGACCCATGGTCTTCGGGCCGTTTTGTGGAGCTTCTGCTCAAAAATTAATGGTTAGCTACCATGTAATAGCGTTCCATTTTGTGATACACGTGTTGGTGAGTTTTCATGCTCCCGTTTTGTGATAGGCCTCCCCCTTTTTGTGATTTCTGGATTTCCTTTGATGATTTCTAGAATTTTTGTGTTTCACCAATTTTCGTGATTTTCATTGATATGTGTTATCAATTTTTGTGTATTGGTGAATTTGTGTGTCATTAACTTTTTGTGAATAAAGATATTGAGTATGACATTCCTTTTGATCTTTGAGAAGATTCTTGTGATATTGATTAATCCCTAGTTGATTTTCAATTGCAGACTTATCACAGTACGGCTTTATGGTTATCGTGTGCTTATGTCATATCTCTTATTCTATATCATTTATCTGATATTTATAGATAGACTGATCCATTTATTATTTTCTTATAAATAATACTGGGGTTAGACCGAGATGTACAGGTGCTTCTGCTTGACTTCACATCTGGGATTATCACCCTGACTTTTGGCTAACTACTTAGATTAGTAGTTTATGTTGTATACATTTGAGATATAGACTCATTGATGTATCCATATTCTTTTGTGTAGCACTTGTAGCTATTCTTTTGTGACATTGTGGATCTTTTTTGACCACTACTCTGATGTACATTTTCATGTGTTATATTCATATCTTTTTTCGCCTTTGTGATATGGATATCTGTGACTGATTTGCGTTATGTTTATTTCTATGTTTGTTTATGAAGACATTATATCCACTATGTAGTAGCTTTGAGTTTGTGTCGGTATGTCGGATTTCCTCTTATATTTTATCTGGCATATCGGTGCTCGCACAAAGCAATTACACGGATGGTCGCTTCACAACAGCCTTATTCTCCGTGCTAGTTGACGGCATTACACCGTAGTGTTCTTGGCTAGCATGGGAATAGAGGTGGCGCGTCACAGCTTGGTATCAGAGCCAATCTTCGGAACAATGTAGAATAATCTAGCAAGGATCATCGTCCTAAGTCCATCTTAGGAGTCGTGCTTTCGGATTTGATTCGACTCTTCGTACCGATTCATCCTATTTTCTTTATGATTCCTTATTTATCTATCAAGATTTCTTGATATTCATTTGGTGAATAATCTTATCTTTCTTCTTTCTTTCTTTCCAAAAGGAAGAGAAATGGTTAGACCAGGCCGTCCCAGCGCTGGTCAATCTCGTGCTACTCCCCAAGATGGAGTATTTATGTCTGCTCAGCAGCTTCTTGATCTAGCAAGGAATGCTCAAGCAGCCGGAACTAATCCGGAGTCTACTCACCTTAGGTCTGGATTTGCACATTTGTGCATTGATTATACCAATTTGGGTGGAAAGCCCTTCAGAGTTTCTGAAACCATTATTGAAATCCAGGCTTGGCTGAGATCGTGCGATCGAATCTTTTCTCACATGAATCTTATTGATCTTCACCGTGTTCAGGTGGCCTCAAGTATGCTCCAAGAAAGAGCATTAGATTGGTATGAGCTTCTGATTTCTGAAATTGTTGAAGCGGATCTTACTTGGGAGAAATTCCGAGAACGCTTCGAATTAAAAATTTGTGCCAGAAGCTGAGAAGGTGACTTTGGCTTGCCGTTTCATTGACCTTGTTCAAGGTGAATCTTCCGTGACAGACTATGTCCCATCATTCGAGTCACTTTCTAAATATGGGGTCGAACACATAAACACCCCATTGAAGAAAAACCAAAGATTTGTATATGGCTTGAATAAAAATCTTAAGAAGCCATTACTTCTAAAGTTAGAAGTTTCTTTTGATCAACTCGTTGATATCGCTCTTCGTCTTGAAGAGGCGGATAGGGAGAGTGATGTTGAAGTTAAGGATGCCAAACCGAACTTCAATAACAAGAAAAGGCTTAATAAGTTCAAAGGTCCTTATCCTAACAATAAGAAAGGGAAGCAATCAACTTCGGTGGCAAAGACTTCTACTTCTAGTAGTGGGCAATGCTACAATTGTGGTTCTAAGGACCATTATGCAAATAAGTGTTCAAAGCCTCGTACTTGTCGCTATTGCAAAATCCCGGACCATTATTTATCTTCTTGTCCCAAACTTCAAAACAGGAAGGAGGGAAAGCTTAATGTTGCTCAAGCCCCTGGCAACACATCTCATGGTCAAGGTATTTCTCATTCTATCCTTGATGGCATTATTTTATTTCGTGATCATCCTATTCGAGTTCTTTTTGATACGGGTGCGTCTCATTCTTTTATATCAAAAGATATTGGCGATACTTTTTCTTTGGATGTTTTGTGTTTGATGACTTCTTTGAGAATTACGAATCCTGTTGGTGGATCCGCAACAATCAGTTTATTGTGTAAAGATGTCGAAATTATTTTGTGTGACTTTTCTTTCCGAGCCGATTTGCATGTTATGCGCTACTTAGGCTTTGGAATGATTTTGGGAATGGATTGGCTTAACTGTTATGAAGCCCAAATCCAATGTCCTGAGCGAACTATTTATATTCGACATCCTCAATCTGTTAAGCATATTTCTGTTGACCTTAAAGATTCGGATTCCAGCTTGGTTGCATCTTTATATTCTTTAAATCCTCATGATGATGATAATGATGATGAGGAGGATATTATTTCTCTTATTCGCGTTGTTCGTGAATTTTTTGACATATTTGAACCCGTTTTAGGATTACCACCTAAGCGAGCAATTGAGTTCAAAATTAATCTCATCCCTGGAGCTCAACCTATTACTCGTCCTCCTTATCGTATGTCCAATAAAGAAAATGAGGAAATGCTCAAACAATTATCCGAATTGGAGATGAAGCAATTTATTCGCTCTAGTTCCTGGCCTTGGGGAGCTTCGGCTATTTTCGTGAAGAAATCCGATGGTACACTCAGGCTTTGCATTGACTACCGCAAGCTTAATGATCTTACTATCAAGAACAAGTATCCTTTACCTCGGATTGATGATCTATTTGATCAACTTAGTGGTGCTAGAGTCTTTTCACAATTAGATTTAGCTACCGGTTTTCATCAGCTTCGTGTTGCAGAGGATAGCATTCCTTTGACATCGTTCCGTACTCGTTATGGATCTTATGGATGGCTTGTTATTCCATTTGGTTTAACGAATGCTCCGGCTTATTTCGTTGACCTCATGAATAGAGTTTTCAAAGACTTCCTCGATCGGTTTGTTCTCATCATTATTGATGATATTCTTGTGTATTCTAAAACCGAGGAGGAGCATGAAAAGCATCTCCAGATTGTGTTGGAAACTCTTAGGAGCAATCAATTAAAAGCAAAATTTTCTAAATGCCACTTTTGGCAATCTCATGTGAAGTTTATCGGTCATATTATTTTCGAATCCGGAATTTCCGTGGATCCTTTAAAGATTGAAGCGATTCAAAATTGCAAGAGACCGGAGAGTGTGACGGAAATCTGTAGTTTTCTTGGATTGGCAGGTTATTACCGCCCTTTCATAAAAGACTTTTCCAAAATTTCCATGCCTCTCACTAGTTTAACTAAGAAGGGAGTTAAGTACATTTGGTCGGACAAATGTGAAGCTTCTTTTCAAAAATTAAAAGAACTCCTTTCTGATGCTCCTATTCTTGTTATTCCCGAGGGAAATCAAGATTTTGTTGTTTATACCGATGCTAGTCGCGTTGGTTTGGGTGCCGTTCTTATGCAAAGAGAATGTGTTATTGCTTATGCTTCTAGGCAATTGAAGCCTACCGAGACTAGATATGCCACTCATGATTTAGAACTCGCATCTATTGTTTTCGCCCTTCGTATTTGGCGTCATTATCTTTT
The DNA here is from genome assembly GCA_030765085.1 of Allium cepa. Taxonomy (NCBI): domain Eukaryota; kingdom Viridiplantae; phylum Streptophyta; class Magnoliopsida; order Asparagales; family Amaryllidaceae; genus Allium; species Allium cepa. Next base: position 186,166,057 of record CM060940.1, read on the forward strand.
GGGAGAAAAATTTATTCTTTACACCGATCATAAATCTTTGAAGTATCTGTTTTCAAAAGGAACTAAATTTTGCGTCAACAACATTGGCTCGAATTTCTTGCATCTTATGATCTTGATATTTATACCCCCTGAAAGGGAAATCGTGTTGCGGACGCACTTAGTCGTAAGCAACAAGCGTTTGTTTCTATGATGATATCCGAATAGAATGATCTCGGAATCCTATCCACTTGTGAGATTCAAGATCATGTTTCCGATTTGTGTTCATCTCTTGTTTTATGTAGTCTTGAGGCTCATCCTTCTCTTTTAGACCGCATTCTTGAAGCTCAAAAGCTAGATCCCAAATTGGCTCTTCTTAGCCAAAATTTTAGGGATAAAATTGATATTAAAGGTTTGAAAGACTTTGATATTGATTCTCGTGGCAGTATTTGAAAATTTGGTAGAATTATCGTGCCAAATATTTGTAATCTTCCTAAAGACATTTTAGATGATTCTCATTGTTCTAAATTTACCATTCATCCCGGTAGTAGTAAAATGTGCGCGGATATGAAGCGACTTTATTGTTGGGAGGGAATGAAATCTGATATTTCTAACTTTTTTAAGTGTTGCATGACTTGCCAACTTGTCGAGGCCGAACACCAAAGGCCTGGTGGGTTATTGCAACCTTTAGAAATTCCAATTTGGAAGTGGGATCAAATTTCCATGAATTTTATAGACGGCCTTCCCCGTTCTCGTTCGGGTCATGATAGCTTATGGGTGATAGTTGATAGACTTACTAAATCCGCTCATTTTATTCTCGTTCGGTCTAATCGAACCGTTCCTCTTTTGGCCAAACTCTTCATTAAAGAGATTATTAAATTACATGGAGTTCCTACTTCTATTGTTAGTGATCGTGATCCATTGTTTACTAGTGGATTTTGTGAGAGTCTTCAAAAAGCTTTCAGAGCGAAGCTTAATTTTAGCATCGCTTATCATCCCCAGTCTGATGGTCAAACTGAGCATGTGAATCAAACTCTTGAAGATCTTCTTCGTCCTTGTGTTCTTGATTTTGGTGGAGGTTGGGAAGATCATATTTCTCTGGTTGAGTTTTCCTATAATAATAGCTTCCAATCTAGTATTGGTATGGCACCTTTCGAGGCACTCTATGGAAGGCCATGCCGATCTCCTTCTTATTGGCTTGAGGCCGGTGAGAGGCTGGTTTTAGGTCCAGATTTTTCGTGATTCCACAGAGAAGATTGATCTTATTCGTCATAGGATGAAAGAAGCCCAGAGTAGAAAAAAATCCTATGCCGATAACCGGAGAAGGAAACTAGAATTTTCTATGGGAGATCTTGTGTTTATTCATGTTTCACCTATGAAGGGTGTTGTACGTTTCAGTCGATCGGGAAAGTTAGCACCTCGATATATTGGTCCATTTCCCATCACCGAACGTATTGGTTCCGTGGCTTATCGCCTTTTATTACTGCTCAATTTTCTGTTATTCATGAAGTGTTTCACGTTTCTCAATTACGGAAGTGCCTTCAAGATTCCGATTCTATTCTTGAGCCCGGTGATGTGGAAGAAATTGAAGTTTCACCTAATTTAACTTATGAGCAACATCCTATTCGTATTATTGCTTCGGAGGTCAAGCGCCTTCGAAATAAAGATGTTCTGCTTGTTAAAGTTCAATGGTCCTCAAATCCTAAGGATTGCTCTTGGGAATCTAGAGAATTCATCTAGCGAACACATCCAGACTTACTTTCTCGTGCTCTTTGAGGTGAACTTCTTATTTCAAACTTCTTTTGTGCTGAATATGCTTTTATGGTTGTTACTATATATTTTCTTCTTAATTACTGCGAGGACGCAATTTCTTTATGGAGGGGAGTCTGCAACAACCCGCATATTTTACGATTTGATATTTAAATATTTTATTTAAATATTTTATCGTTAGTCGGATTTTAGTCCGAAAATTCACTTTTTGCATACGGTCGAATTAGGACTCGGAACCACTTCCATTGAGCTCAAAACACCGTTTGCGATCTTTTTGAGTGTAAACTTTGATATGTTTGGGTTTTGGGTTTGGTTTTGCCCATTTGCCTGAACTATTAATTATAACTCAACCCCCTTCTCTTCATAACTTTACTTTCATTTCCTAACACTCAAGCTTCATCAAAAACGGGGGAAGGAATGGGAAATTAAAATTCCAAGCTCAAGATTAGTTGCAAATCCAACATCCAACTCCAAATTCAAAGAGAAGCCATTGATTCTTCCTTGCTTTAAAGCTTCTTCTTCATTAATTTTGAGTAAAGGTGAGATTTTTATCTCACATCTTTGTCTATAACTATCTTTGATTGTTGGGTATGAATTCCTAACACTTTTACATATGCATTTGCCATTGATTTTGATTGAATTGGAGAAAATTCCAATTTTTAGTGTTTTGGGTTCATATCTTTAAAAATCCAATCTTTGATGTTTGAACACGTTTTTGGTGATGCAACGAGTAGCCAATAGGACCGGGTAGCCGATAGGCGTAATCCCCTAGCGTTCGTGCTCGATCGGTTGCAAATTGAGTGAGTTTTGAGCTTCAAAACCCTTAGGTCGCTCGACCTACATATGAAGGATTCTCGGCCTACATTTAGGTCGTTTTCCCCCCTAGGTCGTTAGGTCGCTCGGCCTTAGGTCGTAACCATAGGTGGCTAGGTCGCTTGGCTTTCTTCATTTCCTAAAGTCGCTCGGCATTGGTTAGGTCACGTGCACTTAGGACGCTCGCCTATAGGTCTCGTCGTGCGAGGTCGTTGCTTGGCCTTGTCTCCTTTAGGTCAGCCAGCAGTTAGGTCGCTCCTTCCCCATAGGTTGTTTACACCATAGGTCGTTGCTCTGCCTTGTTTACCCCTTAAGCCATTAGGTCGCTCGGCCTTGCTTGGGTCGTTAGGTCGCTCGGCCTTCCCACTTAGGTCGTTTCGTTCCTTAGGCCACTCGGCCATTTGTGAAACTGCACCATCCTTAGGCCGCTCACCTCCTTAGGCCGTGAGTTTCTTAAGTTTCTCGCCTTTCCTTAGGTCCTTTGTACTGATTAAGTCACACCTATCCCTTAGGTCGCATACACCTTGGGTCGCTCGGCCTTCATTTCCTCTTAGGTCGCGCCATGCAGTTAGGTCGCGCCATTCATTAGGTCGCACCTGCTATGCCTCGCACCAACATTAGGTCGCAACATGTTAGGTCGCTCGACCTCTTTTGAGCCGCTACCTCCTTAGGTCATTCCACTGCTAGGTCGTGCCGTGTTGAGTCGCTAGGCTATTTCCACTTTGATGAATTTGGAATTGTATTCTTTGGATTTTATTCACGTCTTCGTATGTGAATTTTTGTGATTGATCATTTCTACGATCATTTTTGTGATTTGTCATTTTAAAAATATACAAAGCTCACTCGTACGAGAAATCTAACTAAACGGCTTCGTAAAACAAGTGGTATGAAACGCTTGCGTTTACTTCGTCGGTTAATTCTTGGACTTGTTCGATTGAATCTCTTATGACAATTTTCTAGTTGAAATATACAATTTGTTCGTAAATATTTAAGTTAAGCTAGTGGTTATGGGACATGAGGCTAAGCTTTTATATTTACTAGCTTACTGTAATGGACACTTCTTGATGATCGTTGATTATCGTTTTTGTGATTTAGACTAGCAAATGTGTGATGTCTCTTTGTCTACGAGGGAGACTAAACCCTGTTTCTGTGGAGCTTCGGCTCAATTTGGTGGGGTAGCGACCCATGGTCTTCGGGCCGTTTTGTGGAGCTTCGGCTCAAAAATTAATGGTTAGCTACCATGGAATAGCGTTCCATTTTGTAATACACGTGTTGGTGAGTTTTCATGCTCCCGTTTTGTGATAGGCCTCCCCCTTTTTGTGATTTCTGGATTTCCTTTGGTGATTTCTAAAATTTGTGTTTCACCAATTTTCGTGATTTTCATTGATACGTGTTATCAATTTTTGTGTATTGGTGAATTTGTGTGTCATTAACTTTTTGTGAATAAAGATATTGGGTATGACATTCCTTTTGATCTTTGAGAAGATTCTTGTGATATTGATTAATCCCTAGTTGATTTTCAATTGCATACTTATAATAGTATGACTTTATGGTTATCGTGTGTTTATGTCATATCTCTTATTCTATATCATTTTATCTGATATTTATAACTAGATTGATCCGTTAATTATTTTCTTATAAATAATACTCGGGTCAAACCGAGATGTTACAGGTGCTTCTGCTTGACTTCACATCTGGGATTATCACCCCGACTTTTGGCTAACTCTTAGATTAGTAGTTTTTGTTGTATAAATTTGAGATATAGACTCATTGATGTATCCATATTCTTTTGTGTAGCACTTGTAGCTATTCTTTTGTGACATTGTGGATCTTTTTTGACCACTACTCTAATGTACATTTTCATTTGTTATATTCATATCTTTTTCCGCCTTTGTGATATGGATATCTGTTACTGATTTGCGTTATGTTTATTTCTATGTTTGTTTCCGAAGACATTACAGCCACAGTGTAGTAGCTTTGAGTTTGCGTCGGTATGTTGGATTTCCTATTATATTTTATCTAGCATATCGGTGCTCGCACAAAGCAATTACATGAATGGTCGCTTCTCAACAGCCTTATTTTCCGTGCTAGTTGACGGCATTACACCGTAGTGTTCTTGGCTAGCGTGGGTATAGAGGTGGGGTGTCACACAATACCTGGCCTGGATCATAGTATCGAGGACCCCTCTCTATCCCTGCAATGCAAGATCGAAGCAACCCCTTATTGGATAGTCCGAATAAGATCACCCCACGGTTGGGATCAACCACTGCCCACACAGCCAAAAGCAGGAAGGGACATCTAGACAGGGATGACCTTACCCTAATTGGGTGCTACCCACTTAGCCTTGCTGCACCTCCCCTTTTTAGCCATTCCCGGTTGATGAGGCTTAAGGCTATGCGTTACCATTTTAGCACACATTCACTTAGAATGCTCAACGTCCTCCTTACGATGTTCTGATAGCATTCGTCCATACAGGTTGCCCTGGGTCTGGACAAACCGAATCACCATCTTCATCATCTTCACGGTATTTATTCGTAAACGTTCAAATCAGATCGAAGTGGTTTTCGGATAATTAAACCCGATCCCAGTCTCTTCGAAACGATCAGTGCATTGGCCAATATAGATAGTCGGTTATATAACTATCAAATAACATCCACAAACAATCCATCAGGCCTTAATAATTTCCCAAATTATTGAAAAGATCTTCATAAGATTATTTTTCTACACTTCAACCCTTTTGAAAATAGTTTTCAAATTACCTTTTCCTCTCACAAAATAATTTCCAACCAATTTTTTATTTCCACTGAAAACGCCAAATCTTATTGAATTTAGATTTTAAAATGAATTAAATCAGTTTACCCAAAAATATACACTTAACACGTTTGAAATAAAACTACTTAAATCACTTTATTCAAAATATTAGTTATAAAGTTCTATAACAATTTCCAAGAAAAACTTTAGCCAAAACTTTTTTAAATAAATCTATTGTATAAAGTATAAATACTTATAACTATCTTTTAAATCATAATACTAATTTAACCTTTAAAAATAAGTGCTACTATAATTAATTTACTAAATATTTACTTAAAATTTTTAAAACAATTTCAGATAATAAATTTCTCTAAAGACATTCTTATTTTAAAACATATTTTAAAATTTCTAATTTATACTTAAACCTTCTTTTGGAAATATACTTAGCTTTTTAGGAAAAATACACTTTCCCTTCCAATACAACAGTCTTATCGTTATAAATCCTTCTCGATTTATTTCCAATTTAATTGACGTCCCAATCCCATCAATTTCTTTTCCACACTTTTTAAACATAAACCACTATTTATTTTTAAAACAAATCACCCTTTCCTTTTAAATCCCACCGTGAATCTATACTTCCAAATTATCCACTGATAAATATTCACTTTATTTATAAACCCTGTTTATAAATTCCATAATCTCATTCTCTTTGGAAATACTGCTTCAAATCACTTAATCGATTTTAAAATCGATTCTCTAAATTAAATTCGCCATAGACTTTATTTCTTGATTTATTTAAAGTTTATTTCAAAATCCATTAATTCCAGATTCACTTCTTAATTATGATTTAAAATCTTATTAAAAACTGAAAATATCAATTTCGTTCTTTATTTCAAAATTCTCCTTTTATTTCTTCCCAATAATTTAAATCTTGAATTTAAACTAATTTCTTTAGTTCTTGAACTATAACTTAAGTCCTCCAATTCATTTATTCCCATTTATTCAAAAATCTCTTTTCCCATACTCGGAATTTATTCGATAGGATTTTAAAATCAAAATTTTATTTCTTTTCCAAATTCAATCTTTTGATTTATTTTACTTAAAATTTCTCTCTTTATATCTCTTTTCAATATCAAATCTTTTATATTTTTGATATCTTCAGATACCCAAAATATGTTCAGCAAAACCCATAGCATTCACTACTTTCAATTTCCAATATAATCTATCATAGATAATCAATCCATCATAACAGAGATTTAGAAAACAAATTACAATATTTTTAGGAACCCAGTTGGATCCCTCCAACCTGTTTTTGCCTACATCCACAGATGTTAGTGAATAAATAAAATACCAAATCCCACTTAGAGGGGGACATCGCGGTATAAAGGGTCATCCACTATTATGCGTGGAGTATAGGGTCTTATCCGCTATATAATGCAGGAATATCAATCACTCCAATATATATATATATATATGTATATATATATATGTATGTATGTATGTATGTATGTATATACACACACACACAATACATATATGATATCGCATCCAGAAAGATAATAAATCATTAATTCAAGTAATCAATCCAATAATTTAAATTTAAACTATTTAAATTAACGGTAACCCAAATGAGTGAGATTAACTCACCTTTGATTTTAATTTGCAATCCGATCCACACCGGCTTGATTCTCCACGATTTTAGATCTTGTATAAACATTGTATGGTTTATTAATATTTGAAATAACCTAACAATTAATTTCCATTTAGTAAATTTAATTAACTAACAAATTTAATTTAGACTGATAATTTCCCTTCTAAAAAAAATCTTCTAGTAACTAAAATAAATTAAATAAGTTAATATAAAAAGATAATCACCTTAATTACATTATTTTTAAAATAAACTAACAGATTAAAATATTTATATATGTATATTGATTTTATTTTTCTTCTTGAAACTACTTATACCAAAATGACCTATATACATTTAAAAAAATCCAATCTTTATAAACTCTACAATGTTTTTAAAATCCCTATATTTTTCCAAAACCTTGTATACCTTTTACTGTTTTACCTATATATATGTATATATATTAAAAAAAACTGCTTAATATCTTACTGTAAATTTATATACTGTAAATTTATATATATATATATATATTTCTCTGTATATATATAAACATTTATTTATTCAATTTAAATTTATAACAAAAAGAGAATAGTTATCTTACTATCGTCGAGCACTAACGCCGCTCGATGAAACTGCCACCGAACCCTAATATTCTAGTCGAGCACCACATAGCCTCCCACAGAAATCGAAACACGCCGCATGCACTACCTCTTCCTACGCCAACCTCGAACTGTCGCTCAAACTCCTTCACCGCTCTAGAGCTCGACAACGCGATTCGCTACTGCCAACCCCCCCCCCCCCCCCCCCCCGACGTTCGAGAATTACAACGTCAAAGCCACACCGCGTTTCTTTGCCCCATCATCGACGAAGACCTCAACCGCTTAAAACGCAATTCTCGAATCGCGTGATCTCTCTTAGAATGATTTGATAAACTCGATGAATAAGATAAAGTCGCAAATTCTAAACTGAAAAGGGAAGGTATTGCACGATTTCCTTCCAGGCTCGTTTTGAATGACGAACGTGATTTGGATTTAACTGAAGGAAGGGAAGAAATTAAACGGCAACGCTGAGTTTGACTTCGTTCGCTTGAAATGAACAAAAGATGGGAGACGTGTTCGGCCATTTTTACTTTTCAAAAGCCTTTATTTCTTTTTCTCGGGTGAATAAAAAGAAGGAGAAGGGTGACATCTTGTATGTGATTTGAAAAGGCAGGAGACACGTGTTTCTGAAGTGAAAAAAGAAAAAGTAATGATGTGAAAATATTTAAATTTAAATTGCCTCAAAAATGTAGCTTAAAATCTCGGCCTCCAATCGAGGTGTGCTACTAGGCGTTCATAATGTTATACCCCTATTTCAAACGCAATGGAAGAGGTTTCGAGTCCTAATTCGATCATATGGAGAAAATATGTAACGACCCGCCATTCATCTCCACAGAATGATGCATCATTAGTAAGAAAGAAAGGGATAGGAACGAGAAAGAAAGAGAAGAAAGAAGAAACAACACATCAGAAACTAACCAGCGGAACGAATAAATTATATTAATAACATAAAATATTACATATAATACAATAACTATAAGAGTTACACGGATTATACATCACATACTAGACAGTTATAAACACATGTCTAGTTATTACAACTCATTACAACTCAGAGAAAACAAAGAGATACCAAACTCAGTGGAACACTATACGTATCTACACACAGAAGCCTCCTGCTCCATTGCTCCTCCACAATTCGTCAAAGCTAACCTGATTCCCTTGGCTACTCATAAAAATTTGAGTACCCAAAAGTTTAAGAAAAACAGAAGATAAACTCCGGGTCAGACATGGGTTTGGTTTGAGTAACAGGTTAAGGTTGCTTAACTTTGAAATTTTTTGAAAGAAAAGGTATCACGTAAGACTTCCCACACATAAACATGAAAAAGTTTTTACCTTACGCTAACCAAAACATTTGATAGGAAATCCAGTGATATTATAATAGGTATAGGGTTTTCACATAAATAGAAAATAGCCGAAATTGTTACATCAATTAAATTCTAGCTACTAGCCACAAAAGTGGGTAATACAATCAAAACCGTTGGCACTTATTGGATTTTGGATTCCATACAATGGCAGGGCTACTGGGGTACCGCCCGTCACAGTACATGGCCTAGATCACCGTACAGAGGAGCCACCCTAACTCCCCTGCAAAACAAGGCCGGAACTATCCCTTACTGGACAGCCCCGAACAAGACAACCCCGCAGTTGGTGCGCATATCCAACCGCCCACTAAGCCGAATAAAAAGGGACCTCTAAATAGGGGAAAATCTCGTCCTACTTGTTAGGAACTGAGTTGATGATGTTTTGATGACAACAACCTTATATAGTTATTATACTTTACTTTATAAAATATATACTAACATTTCCATATATATATATATATAGGAAGTATATGCAGGTATCATCGAAGACTGATCAGTATAAAGACTCAAGCATCAAGATGAAGATTAGAGATTCAAGATTAAAGACTCTAGAGAATCAAGATTTCAAGATCTCAAGATAAGTGTCTAGTATTTTGTTAAAACTTCATAATAGCACTCTCATCTTTCTTCCAATTTTCTTTTGGGATGGAACCCAATTTCTATCGAAACCAGTGGCTTACAAACCCACGACAAGTAGCTTACAAACCTACGACAAGTGGCTTACAAATCCACGAAAATCAAAATAATTTAAATTACTTTGTACAAGTTCTCGAGTCCTATGGAGGAGCTCTGTAGGAAGGTTCTTGCAATTTCAGTTTGAATAGATTTTTCAAAATGTTTTTTAATCTGTTTTCAAAATGTTTTAGCTTTCAAAATCATGTTTTCAAACTTTGTTTTATCCTTGAAATATTCCCCTATTCTGATTTTAAAAACATCTATTTTTAAAACATCAAAACTTATTCTGATTTTAAATATTACTTATATAATTGACGGTCTATATCAATTATATATATATATATTTAAAATAATATTTTATATTCATTCTCTATCTCAAAATATTGTTTAAAACACTTTACTTTGCTTCAGAGAAGTTTCAACTTGTTTTAAACTCAATTGTCTTTATAAAACAACATCTCCATAATTTTGAACTAAGGGATGTCGGCATAAGGGGATACCCCATGTCGACATGGTGACAGTTGGATTCAAAATTCAATTTTCAAAAGAAGTGTCCATTCGTTCGAAAATCTTTCGCCAATGGTTATGACTATTGTGCATCTATATAAAGGCTTCCAAAACAAATTTTTTTAATAACTACTTTCTTATTTTCTTCATGCTTTCTTCTCCACCATTCCATATCCATAAAACTTCATATTTTCAAGAGCGTTCCATCATTCTGCCAAATTCTCAATAGGAAATCATTTAGATACTCTCTCTATTTGATTCTCCATCATTCTACTAAAGATCAAAGTGTTATTCAGAGTTATAGGATCAATTTGTATTCAAAAAGTCCATAGAGTCTATCCATTCAAAAGGATTGTTATTAAGAAGTATTAGGGTGATCTTGTGTCCCGTAAATCAAGAGAGTTTACCCCAGACTCGGAGATAGGAGGGTTCCTCAAGGCCTTAGAAATTGAGGGTTGTAATTTGGATATTGGCTTATAAAAATCTGTACAAGGATATTGCCTTGGTGCAGGACTGGATGTAGGAGGATTCTGAACCAGTATAAAATCCGGTGTGCTCTTTCCTTTTACTTGCTTTACTTTACTATTTGCATTTGTTATATGTTCTGTGATCATTCTGTGTTAAAATTCTGTTTAGATTTGTATTGAAAGTTTTAATTTAGTCATATAGTTCATATATTCTGTAAAACACTATTCACCCCCCCCCCCCCTCTAGTGTTATTTCTGCCTTAATATCCTTAATCCGCATCCCTAACAATTGGTATCAGAGAATTGGTTTTCATTGTTTTCATAATCTGAAACTTGAAAAATATAAAAATGGCATTTTTGGAAAATTGTGTTAAAACTGTTTTGAATCTATGCATTTCATCAAAGTATCATAAGTCTGCATATAGTTATTTTGAAAAATCAAGTTGTCTACCGAAATGGTGTGTTATGCAGGAACAGACATGTTATATGGCTTCTGACGAATCAACACCCAATGGACAAACTGTGCAAATTGAGAAAGATAAATGGATACTTGATAGTGGCTGTTCGAGGCACATGACTGGAAATCCCGAGATACTCAAGGACATTACTTATCAAGATGGTGGATTAGTCAATTTTGGTGACAACTCTAAAGGATATGTGGTTGGCGTCGGCAATGTCGGTAACTCTAAAACTTTACTTATTTCTGATGTTTTATTAGTTAGGAACTTAAAACATAATGTGCTTAGTATAATTCAACTTTGCGATAAAGGTTTTAAAATTAAATTTGGAAAAGATAAATGTCACGTTGAAGATGATAAGTCTAATATAATTTTTGAAGGTATTAGGAAGAAAAATATTTATATCCTTAGTATGAAAATTTCAAATGATAATCTATGTCTTTTGGCTAATACAAGTGACCCTTGGATTTGGCATAAAAGATTTGGCCATTTGAATTTCAAATTATTATCTAGGATATCAAAACTTGACTTAGTTAGAGGTCTACCCAAGTTAAACTTTAAAGTAGATAGTATTTGTGATGCTTGTCAATTAGGAAAACTTAAGAAAAGTTCATTTAAATTAAAAGATGCTATTTCTACCTCTAGTCCTCTAGAATTACTTCATTTAGATTTATTTGGTCCATCTCAAGTTCAATCAATTAACCATAGTAAATATGTTTTTGTTATAATAGATGATTATTCAAGATATACTTGGACAATCTTTTTAAAACATAAAAGTGATGCTTTTGAAATATTTAAAAACTTTTCTAAAAGAATTCAAAAACAACATTATTTCAAAATTAAAACTATTCGAAGTGATCACGGTGGTGAATTTGAAAATGAAAATTTTGAGAATTTCTGTACTCAAAAGTGAATTACTCACAACTTTTCATTTCCAAGAACTCCACAACAAAACGGAGTAGTGAACGTAAGAATAGAACGATTCAAGAGTGTGCTCGTACAATGCTTTCTGATAGTAATTTACCTAAACATTTTTGGGCTGAAGCAGTTGCTACAGCTTGTTATATATTAAATAGAATTTTAATTAGACCATTAACAAATAAAACTCCATATGAATTACTTTATAATAAGAAACCTATAGTTGCTTATTTTAAAGTCTTTGGGAGTAAATGTTTTATACTTAATACAAAAGATAATTTAGATAAATTTGAACCAAAAGCTGATAAAGGATTTTTTATTGGTTATTCTAATAGAAGCAAAGCATTTAGAGTTTTTAATTTAAAAACTAATACTATTGAAGAAACTATACATGTATCTTTTGATGAAAATCGTAAAGATATCCTTCAATTGATGACTAAAATTCAAGTAAGTCAACTTAGGATGGCTAGAGAACAACAAAGGCAAGGGAATATTATTAGGAATGTACAAAAATTCCTTATGGATAACCATACAAATCCTATTAATATTGAAGACTCTTCACAAGCCATGGAATCCGAGGAAGAAGAACCAATGGAAGAACCACAAGAAGACCAAGAGGAAGATCAACCTTTACCTCAACCCGAAGTCCCTATGAATACGGACGAGAGCGTTATTTGCGTTGGTGAGATCCTCGTTGATACTAATGGAAACATAATTGAACAATGTGGAAACTTTTGTCTCCACTACCCCAAATGTTCGATTCATAAGTCTCCTATAGTTAAGGATCGCCATTAAAGCGTACTTTCATTTTATTCTTTGTTTTAAATTATTTTGTTTGTTCGTGTTTATGTATGTTCTTATATATGTTGTAATAATTAAAATATGTTCACTTATACTCATTATTTCATGCTTGTTCTATACATATTATTTGTTCATACTAATCATTCTTGAATTCTTAAGTAGTTAATAGTTTTTGTTGATGACAAAGGGGGAGAAAGTTATAAAAATATATGTGCTTGGTGTAAGAGGGAGTCATGGAGTAAGGGGGAGTTGTAGTTTTAAGAAGAAATCACGGAGTAACGGGGAGTTATGGTATGGCAAGAATATTTTATAAATAAAGGTTGTCATCATCAAAAAGGGGGAGATTGTTAGGAACTGAGTTGATGATGTTTTGATGACAACAACCTTATATAGTTATTATACTTTACTTTATAAAATATATACTAACATTTCCATATAGATATATATGTGTGTGTGTATGTGTGTGTGTGTGTATAGGAAGTATATGCAGGTATCATCGAAGACTGATCAGTATAAAGACTCAAGCATCAAGATGAAGATTAGAGATTCAAGATTAAAGACTCTAGAGAATCAAGATTTCAAGATCTCAAGATAAGTGTCTAGTATTTTGTTAAAACTTCATAATAGCACTCTCACCTTTCTTCCAATTTTCTTTTGGGATGGAACCCAATTTTTATCGAAACCAGTGGCTTACAAACCCACGACAAGTAGCTTACAAACCTACGACAAGTGGCTTACAAACCCACGAAAATTAAAATCATTTAAACTACTTTGTACAAGTTCTCGAGTCCTGTGGAGGAGCTCTGTAGGAAGGTTCTTGCAATTTCAGTTTGAATAGATTTTTCAAAATGTTTTTTAATCTGTTTTCAAAATGTTTTAGCTTTCAAAATCATGTTTTCAAAAATATTTTCAAACCTTGTTTTAGCCTTGAAATATTCCTCTATTCTGATTTTAAAAACTTCTATTTTTAAAACATCAAAACTTATTCTGATTTTAAATATTACTTATATAATTGACGGTCTATATCAATTATATATATATATTTAAAATAATATTTTATATTCATTCTCTATCTCAAAATATTGTTTAAAACACTTTACTTTGCTTCAGAGAAGTTTCAACTTGTTTTAAATTCAATTGTCTTTACAAAACAACATCTCTATAATTTTGAACTAAGGGATGTCGACATAAGGGGATACCCCATGTCGACATGGTGACAGTTGGATTCAAAATTCAATTTTCAAAAAAAGTGTCCATTCGTTCGAAAACCTTTCGCCAATGGTTATGACTATTGTGCATCTATATAAAGGCTTCCAAAACAAATTTTTTTAATAACTACTTTCTTATTTTCTTCACTCTTTCTTCTCCACCATTCCATATCCATAAAACTTCATATTTTCAACATCGTGCCATCATTCTGCCAAATTCTCAATAGGAAATCATTTAGATACTCTCTCTATTTGATTCTCCATCATTCTACTAAAGATCAAAGTGCTATTCAGAGTTATAGGATCAATTTGTATTCAAAAAGTCCATAGAGTCTATACATTCAAAAGGATTGTTATTAAGAAGTATTAGGGTGATCTTGTGTCCCGTAAATCAAGAGAGTTTACCCCAGACTCGGAGATAGGAGGGTTCCTCAAGGCCTTAGAAATTGAGGGTTGTAATTTGGATATTGGCTTATAAAAATCTGTACAAGGATATTGCCTTGGTGCAGGACTGGATGTAGGAGGATTCCGAACCAGTATAAAATCCAGTGTGTTCTTTCCTTTTAGTTGCTTTACTTACTATTTGCAATTGTTATATGTTCTGTGATCATTCTGTGTTAAAATTCTGTTTAGATTTGTGTTGAAAGTTTTAATTTAGTCATATAGTTCATATATTCTTTAAAACACTATTCACCCCCCCTCTAGTGTTATTTCTGCCTTAAGATCCTTAATACGCATCCCTAACACTACTTGGGCATGACCCGCTTAGCCTTGCTACATCTCCCCTGTTTTAGCCATTCCCAGTTGATGAGGCTTGAGGCTACGATTACCTTTATAGAAAACATCTATCTTAGAATACTCATCGTCCACCTGACAATGTTCTGAAAGCATTCAATCCATACAAGTTCATTCCGGGTTCGAACGAAACCGAAGGCATTATCTCATTACACTCATTTTGGAATCACCCTCAGAATTAATGACAATAACCCTTGCACTCTGAATCTTCATCTCGAATCTGAAAGTACTGCCCCGTTAAACTCATATGGGAATCACCCTCATAGTTTTAACGACGAATAGTCCTTACACCTCGAGTCTTCACTCTTCACTTGAGATTCACGACATATCGTTAATTTGGATCGATGTGGTTTTCGGATATCCAAATAAGGAAACCCTATCCCGGTCTCATCGAAATCCAAGGCGTGTCTTTTAAGGCCAAGTTGTTTTAAAGTTTAAAACAATTCAATTTCGTTATCTATATACACACAAATAGATAATTCACAGATTCACGATAGATAATCGACATTATTATCGCAAAAGATAATCCATATTTCATTATCAAAAGATAATACATATTATCATCACAATGCAACCAATGCATCCATATCACACAACATTACTTATCTCATTTCTGAGATTTCAAACCATTCAAGGCAAATCAATATCATCCATTCATAAGCAATGATCTATAATTAATTTAAAATGAATTAAATTAATTACTTCCATCTCTAATTAATTTAAAGTGAAATAAATTAATCACTTACATCAATATAAATCTTGCTTACATAACCATTAATTAATTACAATTTAATTAATTAATTATCCTCTAATTAATCACCTTAATTAATCTCCCTTGATTAATTATCCTTTAATTAATTTCATAAATTAATTACTCTTAACCAAAAACAGTAATTAACCCTTAATTAATTAACTATAATTAATTACATGGATCCTTAATTAATTACATTAATTAATTACCTTTAATCACTTATCATTGATTAATTAGTCTTAATTAATCAATCTTAATTACATCATTAATCATATTAATTAATGATCCCAGTTAAATTTAAATTAATTACTTATTTAAAATAATTACATTAAGTAATTAATCTCAATTAAACCATAATATTAATTACCTTGATTAATCACATTCAGTAATTAACTACCCTTAATTACTTATCAAATTAATTACTCCTTAATTGATTGTCTTTCATTAATCCCTTGATTAATTATAAAGTAATTTAATTCAAATTACTTATACAATTAAACCATCTTCCACTAATTACATCCAGTAATTATCATTAGTTACTTCACTAAGTAATTATACTTCATTAATTACATTAAGTAATTATTATCAAATCATCAAGTGATTAAAATTAACTAAACTTAATTAATTAATTTAAACTAATCACATTAAACTCCATAAATTACATTAAGTAATTAATTCCTCAATTACTTCCATTAGTAATTATACTTAAACAATTCACAAATGATTATCATAAATTAATTAATCTAATTAATTATTAAAATTAATCATATTAATTAATTGTTAAATAATCCTTACCTAATGACCTTCGTTAACTATTAACCATTCTTTAATTACTTTTCTTAATTTACTTCTTAATTAATCTCTAATTATAAATTAATCTAAATTATTAATTTATAAATTAAATAAATAAGCCATTCCTTAATTATCTTATTCATTTAATCATTTTAATACCTTAATAATCTCTAAGATAATCCATTTCTTTATTAATGACTTCATTAATATTAAAGTGTATTTAGAACATTACATTTTGAATTTAAATTCAAATTCCATTTTGAATTTAAGATTCAAAATGATTATTTATTTAAACATTAACCAAATTTAAATTCAATTTATAGTCCTTTAAATAAATGTAAATAAAATTTATTACTTATATATTAAACTTATATAAGAAAAGCCTTTAAACTAATTTACTTAATTTTATTTAAAAATTAAACTTTTAAATACATTACTATTTAACTTGCAAATTCAGGTTAACAAATCATTTAACTTCCATTTAAAAACCTTTTATAAAAGAACTTCATCAAAAATCAAGTTTAAATATTTGTTTGAAAACAAATTTACTTTTAACAAGCTATTTTAATTTAAACTTGTTTTAAAAACATTCAAAATTTAAAAACTTATTCAAATACCCAGATCTGAATTCAAGAAACTTGAATCCACTATTTATTTAAAACATTTCATTTTAAACTTTGATTTAAACTTGTTTTAAACCTTGATTAAAAACTCTTTATTAAAAAATCCAAATTTCATTTTTAAAACCTTAAGATTCAAAAGTTATTTGAAAACTGAACTTAACCTTTGAATTTAAACCACTGTTTAAATTATGTTTTCAAATTTTAAAATAAAATTCAAAATCTAGAAAACTGTTAGGTTTTTAAAAACCTGAATACCCACTTTAATTAAAACTTTTAAGATTCAAAGCCATTTGAATCTATACTCCATACTAGATTTAAACTTGTTTAAATCTATCATCACAACTTTTAAATTCACTTAAATTTGGTTTAAATTTAAATTACAGACAGGTTTTATAAAACCTGTAACAAAACAAAATCAACCCGAGGCAATAGCAAAGTGCTTCGAGTCAAAACCCTTATTGCTTCGAGTAAACCCCTACATTTACTCGAGTAAATTCGAGTTCAAATTCTCTGCACAAACAAAGTTCACCCGAACTTCCAAAATGCACGGTGCACATGCACCGTGACTCTGGCCATCTCCGGCCATCCACCCAGGCTTCAGCACATCGCCGATCATCTCCAATCACGATCACCAAAATCCATCACAACAACTCAAATCAAAATCAAGCAGCTAAATCAAAACCTGGAAACTAGACTGCATCTAATACCCAAACCTGTCAACGCTGATTCCTCGAAACTCCGACCACCTGAGAGCCACCACCACCGGCCACAGCCTCGACTACCTTCCCTCTAGCGATCCCCAAAAGCCCATGACACTCGATGCTCCAGAGAAAACAAACAGAGCCAAATCTACCACCCAAACAAAGTAGGTTTAGAAACTAAAACCCAAACACCACTGCTACCACCGCCACCAACCAACCACCGGTCATTTTTCCTAGCCTCTCCCGTCATCATCTACCATTAGAGTAGAAACTCAACCTCCCCAATCACTGGGATCACCAGTGATTCCCAAAAAACCCAAAACAGACGAACTTAAAACTGATCCTTTATCCCATTGCTAAAAAATATGATTTTTGTTTTAAAAATCAATGCTTTGTTTAGGGATTCAGGTTATAGATCGGAATCAATGAATTAACATGTTTGAAATCTTACTTATTCTAAGTTTGCTTTGCTCTTATTGGTTTTAAAGAGTAATTCAAATAAATTTTAACTTAATTAAATTTTAAAGCATACTCTATGGTCTAATAAACAAGTTTTGTTAAATACTTAAACCTAGATATAGATTGGATCAAGAGAAAAGAAGTTTGACCAAACTTGCTTGAACTGGAAACATACATGTTTAAGTGAAACAAACTTGTTTATACACATTCATACATTCAATACATATATGCAGAACAACCTATACATATTCACATGCAACCATCTTTCATTCAGAACTCAACATGCAACAAATTAAACACTTAAGCTTTAGAAAGTGTTACTCATAGAAAATGAATAATGGAGCAGGTTTATGTTGAAAGTAGTTCTGAATTTGCAGGCTGCAAACTTGAAACTGAAATGCTCTTGAAAACTTGAATGCATGCAAAAGATTTGAGTTGAAGATGATATGCATATGATTTCAGACTTGAATGTATGCAGCTGAATGAGTTGAAGAAGAATGCAGATGCTTTTGATTCCCAGATTTTAAATGATGCAGGCTTCAGATTTTTTTTGAGATGGTGACAGGTTGATTTTGGTTTTCATGTTTGCAAAAGTTATAGGTTTTCTTTGAAATTGTACAGGTTTGAAAATGGGTTATAGGAGATAATTTACAGGCTTTGCATGTTTGAAGATGTGAAGGTTTGATCATATTCCACTTTTTCTTTGAATAGATTTGAAAATGTGGATGGTTTGCATGCTTTGATCTCTGATTTTGGTTTCAAAGGAAGTGTTTTCAGATTTTCTTTGCACTTTAGATTTAGAAAAAGAATAAGAATGAAAGAAGATTTGTTTATATATAAAAATGAAATACTTATTAATAAAAATAAAATAAAAGGCTAATTTTCGAAATGCCACTTGTCTTCAATTTTAACATTTGTCATATAGGTATGTTAATTAGTTAACACATGTCTTTTAAGGTAATTTAGTTATAATTAAATGTAACAACCCGCATATTTTACGATTGAGTATTTAAATATTTTATTTAAATATTTCATCGTTAATCGGATTTTAGTCCGAAAAGCTACTTTTTGCAAACAGTCAAATTAGGAATCGAGACCACCCCCATTGAGTTCAAAATGGCGTTTGCGATCTTTTTGAGTATAAGCTTCGATATGTTTGGAGGTAGTAGAATTTTGCTACTTTTTCACTTAGGGCTTTGGTTTTGTTTCAGCTTATTAGACCCAAGCTTCACCCCTCTTTTCTTCATTACTTTACTTTTATTTCCCAACAATCAAGCTTTAGCAACAATGGAGAGAGGAATAGGAAATTGAAACTCCAAGCCTTAGTTTCCATTTGCAAATCAAGTTCTAGCTCCAAATTTATAGAATAAGCTTTGGTAAGCCTCCTCTTCTTCTTCTCCAACTCATTCTTTTACCAATTTTAGAAATTCCTAAAACTAATTTAGGAAATGTTTCTCTTTTAAGCTTAAATTCAAGCTATTTGGGTTGGAATTGAATAGTGATTGTCCTTGCCATTGCTCTATAGCTTCTTCTTCATTTGTTTTGGGTTTAAAGGTGAGATTTTTATCTCACGTCTATGCCTTTATCTATCTTTGATTGTTGGGTATGAATTCCTAACACTTATTCATGTGCATTTGCTTTTGCTTTGGATTGAATTGGAGAATATTCCAATTTTTGGTGTTTTGAGTTCAATTCTTTAAAAATCCTAACTTTTTTGTTTGATCACGTTTTTGGTGAGGAATCGAAGAGCTTATAGGACCGGGTAGTCGATAGGCGTAAACCCTAGCGTCCGTGCTTGTCCAATTGCAAATTGAGAGAGTTTGCACTTCATTTAAAATGGGATAGGAAATGCAGGAAATCAGGTTCAGTCGACTGAATTCTCTGAGTCAGTCGACTGAGCTGAAGCCCGAGAATTTTTCAGGTCTGTGTTCAGTCGACTGACTCAGGGAGTTTAGTCGACTGACCTGCTCCTGTTTTTCCTGTTTTGCATATTTATGGTCAATTTGCTTCGTTTTCCAATCTTTAATCGATTCTTCTTCTCCGATTAGTTGTTATCACCTTTGTCAACTATGATAATTTCTATTTTAGGAATTTTTGGGTATATCCATTTTTGATGGATTTAGAATCGATTTCTTTGGATTTAATTCACTTCTTTCAACGTGAAATTTTGGTGATTGATTGTTTCTACAATCATTTTTGTGCTTTTTCACTTTAAAGCACAAAATTTTCTATACTAGTAGTGAATATTCAAACTCTTTCACAAAGATGATTTCAACTCTATTTTTAATAGAAAGCTCATTTATTAAAACTGTTTTCCAATCTATTAGTATATACAAAACTTTACCTCACTGGTATAAGAAATCTAATTAAACGGCTTAGTAAAACAAGTGGTATGAAATGCTTGCATTTATTTCATCGGTTAATTCTTGGACTTGTTCGATTGAATCTTTTGTGACAATTTTCGAGTGGAAATCTATAATATGTTCGTAAATATTTAAGTTAAGCTAGTAGTTATGGGACATGAAGCTAAACTCGTATATTTACTAGCTTAATGTAATTTACACTTAACCTTGAGTGGAAGTCTACAATTTGTTCATAAATAATTAAGTTAAGCTAGTGGTTATGGGACATGAAGCTAAACTCGTTTATTTACTAGCTTAGTGTATTTACACTTATCGATCAATGATGATAATTTTGTGATTTAGACTAGCAATGTGCGATGTCTCTTTATCTGCGAGGGAGCTAAACCTCGTTTTAAGTGGAGCTTCGGCTTGGTGGGTAGCGACCCATGGTCTTCGGGCCATTTTAGTGGAGCTTCGGCTCATGGTCTTCCGGCCGTTTTAGTGGAGCCCCGACTCAAAATTAATGGTTAGCAACCATGGAATAGCTTTCCGTTTTGTGATACACGTGTTGGTGAGTTTTCACGCTCTCATTCTAGTGATAGGCCTCTTTCCCCCTTTTTGTGATTTCTGGATTTCTATTGATCATTTCTAGAATTTGTGTTTCACCAATTTTCGTGATTTACATTGGTAAGTTTTATCAAAATTTGTGCATTGGTAAATTTATGTGTCATCAACTTTTGTGATTGGCATTGATATAATTGTCAATATTTATGGTTTGGTGAATAAAAATAAAGAGTATGACATTCTTTTTTATCTTTGAGAAGATTCTTGTGATATTGATTAATCTCTAGTTGATTTTCAGTTGCATACTTATTACAGTATGGCTTTAGGGTTATCATACGTTTTTGTCGTATCTCTTATTCTATATCATTTTATCTGATATTTATAGCTAGACTGATCCGTTTATTATTTTCCTATTAAATAATACTCGGGTTAGACCGAGATGTTATAGGTGCTTCTACTTGACTCCTCACCAGAGAGTATTATCTGACTTTTGGCTAACTACTTTAGATTGGTAGTTTTTGTTTTGTATACATCGAGATAGAGACTCCTTGATGTGTACTTATTCTTTTGTCTAGCACTTGTATCTATTCTTTTTGTTATATTGTGGATCTTTTTCGACCACTACTCTGATGTACACTTTTAAGTGTTACATTCATATCTATTTCCGCCTTTGTGATATGGATATCTGTGACTGATTTGTGTTATGCTTATTTCTATATTTATTTCCGAAGATATTATAGCCACCGTGTAGTAGCTTTGAGTTTGCATCGATATGTCGGATTTCCTCTTGAGATGAAAAGTTATATTTTTATCTGGCATATCGGTACTCGCACAAAGCAATTATACAGATGGTCGCTCCTCAACAGCCTTATTCTTCGCTAGTTGGCGACATTACTCTGTAGTGTTCTTGGCTAGCATGGGTATAGAGGTGGGGCGTCACATCTTGGTATCAGAGCCAAACTTCAGAACAATGTAGAATAATCTAGCAAGGATCATTGTCCTAAGTCTTTCTTAGGAGTCGTGCCTTACGACTTAATTCGTGTCTTCGTACCGTTCTACCCTTTTTTTTTATGATTCCTTGTTTTATCAATCATGATTGTTTGATAATTATTTTGAGAATAACATTTTTCCTCTTCTTTCTTTCTTTCTTAAAGAAGAAGAAATGGTTAGTTCTAGCAGTCTTAGCGCTGGTCAATCCAGTAACCCTTCTCTGGATGGCGTATTTATGTCTGCCCAACAACTTTTAGATCTTGTAAAGAATCAAAGATTTATCCGTGCTTTGAGTAAGAACCCCGAAATGGTTTTACCTCTGAAACTTGAAATTCCTTTCAATCAGCTTGTGGATATCACTCTCCGACATGAAGAGGCTGATAAAGGAATTGATGGTGATATTGGGATTTTCAAGAAGAGGCATATTAAGTTCAAAAGCCCCAATCCCAATAAGAAAGTGAAGCAAACTACCTTGGTAGCAAAGACTCCAATCCCTAATCGTGGAGTATGCTACAATTGTAATTCTAAGGAACATTAAGTGTCTGAAACCCCTTACTTGCCGCTATTGAAAAATTTTGGGTCATTATTTATCTTCTTGCCCCAAACTTCAAAGTAGGAGAGAGGGAAAATTGAAAGTTGTGCAAGCCCCTTGTGATACTTCTCTTGGTCAAGATATTCTCATTCAATCCTTGATTACATTTGTTTTGTGATTATCCTATCGAATTCTTGTTGATATGGGTTCATCTCACTATTTTATATCAAAAGAACTTATTGATTCTTTTTCTTTAAAACATTTTGGGCTTGATGACTTCCTTGAGGATTGCGAATCCAGTTGATGGATCCGCAATGCTCAATATGCTTTGTTTTGATGTCGAGATTATTTTATGTGATTTTTTCTTTCCGAGCCGATTTGCATATTATGCGTTACTTAGGCTTCGAAATTGATTTGTGTGAAAGGATTGGCTTAATCTTTATGAAGCCGATATCCTATTTTCCGAGTGGACTATTCATCTTCGACATTCTTAATCTGTTAAGCATATTTCTATTTTTCCTTTGTGATTTCGATTCCAATTTGGTGGCATCGTTTTAATCTTTAAGCCCACATGTTGAGTAAAGTGTTATTTCTCTCATTTGGATAGTTGTGAATTTTTCGGTATTTTTGAGCTTTTCTTAGGGTTATCACCTAAGCAATCTTTTGAGTAGTGTTAAGGTCTTTTCAGCTCGACCTCGCCACCGGTTTTTATTTGCTACGAGTCGCGGAAGTTAGCATTCCACTTACCGCATTCCGCACTCGTTATGATTCTTATGAATGACTTATTATGTCATTCAGTTTGTCCAGCTTATTTCATCTATTTTACAAATCGAGTATTATATGAATATTTCGATGAGACCATTCTTGTATTTGTTGATTTTGGATAAAAATAGCAATTTAAATATTTACAAATCTTTTTCATAAGATTTATTTATAAATATAGTTGGATTTTGTTCCTAAACGAGCAAAGAATATTCTTAAAACTTTTTAAAGATATTTTTGTCATATAGAGGATGATTTTGTGATTTTATTGCCTATTTAGTGTTTTAAGAATTCTGGTTGATGCGCTTGATCAACGTTATCGATAGGAATCTCCTAAAGGATTTGATGGGACAATCAGACACAATGAATTGACTTGTAAAATGTAAATTTTTCTAGAAAGCTGATTACATAAAGTTAATTGTAATTTTGAAAGTTTTAGCTATTCAGAAAAGAGGGTCAATCAAAAGAACTCTTTTCCAATACTCATATTCTTGTGATTCTCGAAGGAAACCAAGACTTCATTGTTTGTACCAATGCTAGTCGTATTGGTTTGGGTGCCATTCTCTTGCGAAAGAGAATGTTCTATCATTTATGCTTCTATTCAATTAAAGCCTATCGAGACTAGTTATGCCACTCATGATCTAGCCATCGTGGCTATTGTTGTCGAATTTTAGAGTTTGGCATCATCATTTATTTTTGGGGAAGAAATTTATTCTCTACTCCGATCATAAATCTTTGAAATGTTTATTTTCTCAAAAGGAACTTAATTTGCGTCAACAACGTTGGCTCGAGTTCCTTGCATCTTATGATCTTGACATTCTTTATACTCTCGAAAAGGGAAATCGTGTCGTCGAAGCCCTTAGCCGAAAGCTGCAGGCGGTTGTTTTCATGATGATATCTGAATGGAATGATCTTGGAATTTTATCCACTTGTGAGATTCGAGATCGTGAGTCTGAGTTATGTTCATCTTTGGCTTTATGTAGCCTTGAGGCTCATCCTTCTCTTTTTGACCGCATTCTTAAAGCTCAAAAGCTAGATCC
Source organism: Allium cepa (assembly GCA_030765085.1). NCBI lineage: Eukaryota > Viridiplantae > Streptophyta > Magnoliopsida > Asparagales > Amaryllidaceae > Allium > Allium cepa. The sequence goes on from CM060940.1 coordinate 186,190,342, forward strand.
TGAATTGGCTCTTCTTAGCCAAAATTGTAGGGATAAAATTGATATTAAAGGTTTCAAAGACTTTGATATTGATTCTCGTAGCGGCATTCGAAAATTTGGTAGACTTACTGTGCCAAATATTAGTGATCTTCGTAAAGATATTTTAGAAGATTCTCATCGTTCTAAATTTACCATTCATCCCGGCAATAGAAAAAATGTACGCGGATATGAAGCGACTTTATTATTGGAATGGAATGAAATCTGATATTGCTAACTTTGTTAAGCGTTGCATGATTTGCCAACTCGTTAAGGCCGAGCATCAAAGGCCCGGGGGGTTATTGCAACCTTTAGAAATTCCAATTTGGTAGTGGGATCAAATTTCCATGGACTTTACTGACGGCCTTCCCCATTCTCGTTTGGGTCATGATAGCCTATGGGTGATAGTTGATAGACTTACTAAATCTGGCCATTTTATTCCCATTCGGTGCAATTGGACCGTTCCTCTTTTGGCCAAACTCTTTATTAAAGAAATTGTTAAGTTGCATGGAGTTCCTACTTCTATTGTTAGTGATCGTGATTCATTGTTTACTAGTGTATTTTGGAAGAGTCTTCAATAAGCTTTGGGAACGAAGCTTAATTTTAGCACCGCTTATCACCCTCAGTCCGATGGACAAACCGAGCATGTGAATCAAACTCTTGAAGATCTTCTTCATGCATGTGTTCTTGATTTTGATGGAAGTTGGGAAGATCATATTTCTCTTGTTGAGTTTTCCTATAATAATAGCTTCCAATCTAGTATTGGCATGGCACTTTTTGAGGAACTTTATGGAAGGTCGTGTCGATCTCCTTCTTGTTGGCTTGAGGCCGGTGAGAAGCTGGTTTTTGGTCCAGATTTTATTCGTGATTCCGTAGAAAAGATTGACCTTATTCTTCATAGGATGAAAGATGCTCAAAGTAGGCAAAAATCCTATGCCGATAACCAGAGAAGGAAATTAGAATTTTCTGTGGGAGATTTTGTGTTTGTTCGTGTTTCACCTATGAAGGGTGTTGTGCGTTTCAGTCGATTGGGAAAGTTAGCACCTCGATATATTGGTCCGTTTCCCATCACCGAACGTATTGGTTCCGTGGCTTATTGCCTTTTATTACCGGCTCGGTTTTCTGTTATTCATGACGTGTTTCACATTTCTCAATTACGGAAATGTCTTTGAGATTCCGATTCTATTCTTGAGCCCGGTGTTGTGGAAGAAATTGAAGTTTCGCCTAATTTGACTTATGAGCAACATCCTATTCGTATCATTACTTCGGAGGTAAAACACCTTCGAAATAAAAATGTTCCTCTTGTGAAAGTTCAATGGTCCTCAAATCCTAAGGATTGCTCTTGGGAATCCAGAGAATTCATCGAGCGAACACATCTGGACTTACTTTCTCGCGCTCTTTGAGGTGAACTTCTGGTTTCAAATTTCTTTTGTGTTGATATGCTTTTATGGTTATTACTTTTATTTCCTTCTAAAATATTGCGTGGACGCAATTTCTTTAAGGAGGGGAGTCTATAACAACCCGTATATTTTACGATTGAGTATTTAAATATTTTATTTAAATATTTCATCATTAGTCGGATTTTAGTCCGAAAAGCTACTTTTTGCAAACAGTCAAACTAGGACCGGACACCACCCCCATTGAGTTCAAAATGACGTTTGCAATCTTTTTGAGTATAAGCTTCGATATGTATGGAGATAGTAGAATTTTGCTACTTTTTCACTTAGGGCTTTGGTTTTGTTTCAGCTCATTAGACCCAAGCTTCACCCCTCTTCTCTTCATTACTATACTTTTATTTCCTAATACTCAAGCTTTAGGAATAATGGAGAGAGGAATGGGAAATTAAAACTCCAAGCCCTAGTTTCCTTTTGCAAATCAAGTTCTAGCTCCAAATTTATAGAAGAAGCTTTGGTAAGCCTCCTCTTCTTCTTCTCTAACCCATTCTCTTACCAATTTCAGAAATTCCTAAACCTAATTTAGGAAATGTTTCTCTTTTAAGATTAGATTCAAGCTCTTTAGGTTGGAATTGAAGAGTGATTGCCATTGCCCTATAGCTTCTTCTTCACTTGTTTTGGGTTTAAAGGTGAGATTTTTATCTCACATCTATGCCTATATCTATCTTTGATTGTTGGGTATGAATTCCTAACACTTATTCATGTGCATTTTCTTTTAGTTTGGATTGAATTGGAGAATATTCAAATTTTTGGTGTTCTGAGTTCAATTCTTTAAAAATCCTAACTTTGTTGTTTAATCAAGTTTTTGGTGATGAATCGAAGAGCTTATAGGACCGGGTAGCCGATAGGTGTAAAACCTAGCGACAGTGCTTGTTCGATTGCAAATTGAGAGAGTTTGCACTTTATTTAAACTGGGATAGGAAATGCAGGAAATCAGGTTCAGTCGACTGAATTCTCCGAGTCATTCGATTGAGCTGAAGCCCGAGAATTTTTCAGGTCTGTGTTCAATCGACTGACTCAGGGAGTTTAGTCGACTGACCTGCTCCTGTTTTGCCTGTTTTGCCTATTTATGCTCAATTTGCTTTGTTTTCCAATATTTAATCTATTCTTCTTCTCCGATTAGTTGTTATCACCTTTGTCGACTTTGATAATTTCTATTTTAGGAATTTTTAGATATATCGATTTTTGATGGATTTGAAATCGATTTCTTTGGATTTAATTCACTTCTTTCAACGTGAAATTTTGGTGATTGATTGTTTCTACAATCATTTTTGTGCTTTGTCACTTTAAAACACAAAGGTTTCTATACTAGTAGTAAATATTCAAACTCTTTCACAAAGATGATTTCAACTCTATTTTCAATACAAAGCTCATTTATTAAAACTGTTTTCCAATCTATTAGTATATACAAAATTTTACCTCACTCTTACGAGAAATCTAATTAAATGGCTTAGTAAAACAAGTGGTATGAAACGCTTGCGTTTACTTCGTCGGTTAATTCTTGAACTTGTTCGATTGAATCTTTTGTGACAATTTTCGAGTGGAAATCTACAATCTGTTCGTAAATATTTAATTTAAGCTAGTGGTTATGGGACATGAAGGTAAACTCATATATTTACTAGCATAGTGTAATTTACACTTACCTCAAGTGGAAGTCTACAATTTGTTCGTAAATAATTAAGTTAAGCTAGTGGTTATGGAACATGAAGCTAAACTCATTTATTTACTAGCTCAGTGTAATTTAAATTTATCGATCAATGATGATCATTTTGTGACTTAGACTTGAAATGTGCGATGTTTCTTTGTCTGCGAGGGAGACTAAACCCAGTTTTTAGTGAAGCTTCGGCTTGGTGGGGTAGCGACCCATGGTCTTCGGGCCGTTTTAATGGAGCTTCGGCTCATGGTCTTCGGGCCGTTTTAGTGGAGCCTCGGCTCAAAATTAATGGTTAGCAACCATGGAATAGCTTTCCGTTTTGTGATACAAGTGTTGGTGAGTTTTCATGCTCCCGTTCTAGTGATTGGCCTCTTTCCCCCTTTTTGTGATTTCTGGATTTCTATTGATCATTTCTGGAATTTATGTTTCACCAATTTTCGTGATTTACGTTGGTAAGTTTCATCAAAATTTGTGCATTGGTGAATTTGTGTGTCATCAACTTTCGTGATTGGCATTGATATAATTGTCAATATTTATGGTTTGGTGAATAAAAATAAAGAGTATGACATTCTTTTTGATCTTTGAGAAGATTCTTGTGATATTGATTAATCTCTAGTTGATTTTCAGTTGCATACTTATTACAGTATGGCTTTGGGGTTATCATACGTTTTTGTCGTATCTCTTATTCTATCTCATTTTATCTGATATTTATAGCTAGACTGATCTGTTTATTTTTTCTTTTCTTATTAAATAATACTCGGGTCAGACCGAGATGTTATAGGTGCTTGTACTTGACTCCTCACCCGAGAGTATTATCTGACTTTTGGCTAACAACTTTAGATTGGTAGTTTTTGTTTTGTATACATTTGAGATAGAGACTCCTTGATGTGTACTTATTCTTTTGTCTAGCACTTGTATCTATTCTTTTTTTTATATTGTGGATCTTGTTAGACCACTACTCTGATGTACACTTTTAAGTGTTATATTCATATCTATTTTCGCCTTTGTGATATGGATATCTGCGACTGATTTGTGTTATGCTTATCTCTATATTTGTTTTCGAAGATATTATAGCCACAGTGTGGTAGCTTTGAGTTTGCATCGGTATGTCGGATTTCCTCTTGAGATGAAAAGTTATATTTTTATCTGGCATTTTGGTACTCGCACAAAGCAATTATGCAAATGGTCGCTCCTCAACAGCCTTATTCTCCACACTAGTTGACGACCTTACTCCGTAGTGTTCTTGGCTAGCATGGGTATAGAGGTGGGACGTCACATTAAATGTTAATTAGTATTTAGTTAATATGTTAAATGTAGTTTATGCCTAATGAATTAGTTATATGTAATTAAAGTTTTAACATAAGAATATGCATAAGTAATTAGTATATAGGGATATATATATATATATATGTATAGATAAATTTAAAAGGAATAAAACAACTATTTATATAAATAAAAATTTATAAAAATATTATAAAATCCAAGACAATTTAAAATATATATACTTTGAAGTTCAAAAACTCTAAATTCGAATTCAAATCGAATTCTAAAATTCAAATTTGAAACTATTTTTTATTAAAATCTATTTGTTAAAAACAATACATTATTATATTTTGAAAATAACAAATTTGATAACTTTAAATAATTTATAAAACAAATTGTTTCTTTATCAATAAATTATTTATTTTATCCAACTATATTTAAAAAGGAAATCAAAATAAACTTTACTGCTAGTTTATTTAAATTTGAACTCAAAATCAATTTAAACAAATTAAACTTCTATCTTAACAATTTAAAACCATATATTATTTATTCAATAGCTTCTAAAGTTTAACTTTAAATAAAATCATAATTCCCAATTTTACTAAAGATATATATATTTAGAAAACAAGATTTATTTATTTATTAAATTTAAAACAAAGCTAATCTATTTACAATATATACATATTCTATATACATTATAAATAGAAAACAATTTATTAGCTTTTAAACGATAAAATCTATCAATTAAATATTTATTTAATTGGATTATTAAATTAATTCCAATCTTATTAACAAAGATCAATAAATCATTTTAAATTTTTGATTCAGATTATTAAATTGATATTGCCAAAAATTCCGGGATACCACATTCTTTCCCCCTTAAAAGAATTTCGTCCCCGAAATTTAAAACAAAGGTAATTTAATAATCTATTTAAAGATTTTAAATTTTTAAAACACAGGCATATATCAAACATATGCTAACAACCATAGCAATCAATTCATCCAATCAAACAATCTAATTATCCAGACAAAATTCTGGAATGAGTTTCCTTGAGTTTTCCAAGTTTAAATATCAGAATACTCGCTCTACAGAATCCAAACAATCAAAACTACGAAGCTACTGAGCTCCTACTCATCTAGTTCTACAAAACTAAATAGGATATCAGACTACAAACAAGTCAGACTCAACAACCAAACCTTCCTCTAAAACTGCTGGTTTCTAAACCAGAGATAGATCATATACGTACTCCCTCAGAGATACGTGAAACACATCGAATCCTAGTTATCCAAACTGGCTATTAAATCCTGAAAACCAATCACTTATCCTCACAAGAACACAGAAAAGATCCAAACATCTCGGAGCTAGCTTTCCAGTCTTACCCAAACTTATAGCTCCTTTGACCAGAGTAAACTTAACCAAAACCAAATCTCCGACTTCAGAATTCAAATTCTTCCGTCTCTTATCCACAAAACTTTTTGGATGATCCTGGGCTGCTTATATCCTTCCCGATCAGCTCAACCCTACGTTGATGCCTCTCGAAACAAACAAAACCACATAACTTAACAGAATGATCCTCTCAAGATCAACTAGCAACCAAGAACACAACTCTACTCCATAAACAGCAGAAGACTGAATCTTACTTCTCCTTATCCAGAAAAGGCAAAATAGAAACACTCCCAAACTACTTCCGCTGCACAACTCTGATCCGAAGTAGAAGAGAATGCTGATGATGAACACGAGCACAATCTAGTCAACACATCCAGAAATATGGTTCAATAGATCCATAAAGAAAAACTCAGAAATTCCTCCGAAATCTGATTTGCTTCACCAACGTCTAACTCTAAGAACCATCCTTCGACTAAACTGAACCAATGGAATCATTCCTAAAGTCCTAGTCGATAAGAAAACTCAATCTCCAGATGTAGAAAAACCTCTGACTTCCCTGAAGACATCCGAAAAATCTCTGACAATCCAAGAGAACACTCAACTATCGCAAGTCACTTTTGCGATCAATCCGGATGAATTTCCAAAGAAATTGTTCTCTCTTTACCCAGCAGAACAGCTTATACTTATCTAGCCAATCCATCAAAGAAATGGATCCACTCTGCTACTTCTAAACTCCACCTCCAGAAAAACTACTCAACCTGAAAACTTCCTGCCAACATAGAACACTTTGATCCGCGTTGCTGACCTAGATGCCAAAGACTTCCTAATCCAAAGCTCTTCGAGAAACTCAGACCTCAAAGCCAACCATCACATCCTGCTGAACCCAGCCAGAACACCGAAGCAGACACACTACCCAAAACTTGTTCCAAAGAAAACACCTTCGGACACATCCATAATCACTGCATCTCATCACGCAGCAGCTACTTCCTGAGGTATCAAGATACTATCCCTTACTTCTTCCCAACCAACAGATCCAAACTCTACTCATCCAACTTCAAAGATGCACTCCGAACCTTTTAAAGGTTTCCTTCAAAGATCGATGAAATCTATACACCACTACACAACTCACTCGAGACGGTATTAGGTCTACAGTCTCGACAGATACACTTCCAACCTCATACATAAAACTACAACTAATGGTAGTTGTCGTGTTACACACACCACTACCTTATCTACCTTTATAACTTATGTTGGAAGACCCGAACAGGTAACCCAACAGATAGGTAGAAATAGATAAATATATATAAATATACTTAAAATTACAAATACGCTCTCTCAAGAAAGAAATCACTCCAAAGCCTAGGTATTCACTCAACCTAGCGCTCTGATACCTCTGTAACGACCCGCCACTCATCTCCACAGAATGACGCATCATTAATAAGAAAGAAAGGGATAGGAAGGAGAAAGAAAGAGAAGAAAGAAGAAACAACACATCAGAATCTAAACAGCGGAACGAATAAATTATATTAATAACATAAAATATTACATAGAATACAACAGCTATCAGAGTTACACAGATTATACATCACATACTAGACAGTTATAAACACCTGTCTAGTTATTACAACTTATTACAACTCAGAGAAAACCCAGAGATACCAAACTCCACGGAACACTATACATATCTACACGCAGAAGCCTCCTGCTCCATTGCTCCTCCACAATTCGTCAAAGCTAAAATGAATCCCTTGGCTACTCGTAAAAATTTGAGTACCCAAGAGTTTAAGAAAAACAGAAGATAAACTTCGGGTCAGACATGGGTCTGGTGTGAGTAACAGGTTAAGGTTGCTTAACTTTGAAAAAACTTTGAAAGAAAAGGTATCACGTAAGACTTCCCACACATAAACATGGAAAAGTTTTTAGCTTACGCTAACCAAAACATTTGATAGGAAATCCAGTGATATTATAATAGGTCTAGGGTTTTCAAGTAAATACAAAATAGCTGAAATTGTTACATCTATTAAATTCCAGCTACTAGCCACAAAAGCGGGTAATACAATGAAAACCGTTGGCACTTATTGGATTTTGGATTCCATAAAATGGCAAGGCTACTAAGGTACCGCCCGTCACAGTACGTGGCCTAGATCACCGTACCGAGGAGCCACCCTAACTCCCCTGCAACACAAGGCCGGAACCATCCCTTACTAGACAGTCCCGAACAAGACAACCCCGCAGTTGGTACGCATATCCAACTGCCCACTAAGCCGAATAAAAAGGTTCCTCTAGACAAGGGAAAATCTCATCCTACTTGGGCACGACCCACTTAGCCTTACTGCACCTCCCCTGTTTTAGCCATTCCCGGTTGATGAGGCTTGAGGCTATGATTACCTTTATAGAACACATCTATTTTAGAATGCTCATCGTCTACCTGACGATGTTCTGAAAGCATTCAATCCATACAAGTTCGTTCCGGGTTCGAACGAAACCGAAGGCATTATCTCGTTACACTCATTTTGGAATCACCCTAAGAGTTAATGACAATGCCCTTGCACTCTGAATCTTCATCTCGAATATGAAAGTACTACCCCGTTAAACTCATATTGGAATCACTCTCATAGTTTTAACGACGAATAGTCCTTACACCTCGAGTCTTCACTCTTCACTTGAGATTCACGACCTATCGTTAATTTGGTTCGATGTTGTTTTCGGATATCCAAATCTGGAAAACCGATCCCGGTCTCATCAAAATCCAAAGTGTATCTTTTAAGGCCAAGTTGTTTTAAAGTTTAAAACAATTCAATTTCATTATCTATATACACACAAATAGATAATTCATAGATTCACAATAGATAATCAACATTATTATCACAGCAAATAATCCATATTTCATTATCAAAAGATAATCCATAATATTATCACAATGCATCCATATCACACAACATTACTTATCTCATTTCTAGATTTCAAACCATTCAAGGCAAATCAATATCATCCATTCATAAGCAATAATCTATAATCACACCATCTATAATTAATTTAAAATGAATTAAATTAATTACTTCCATCTCTAATTAAGTTAAAGTGAATTAAATTAATCACTTACATCAATATAAATCTTGCTCACATAACCATTAATTAACTACAATTTAATTAATTATCCTCTAATTAATCACCTTAATTAATCTCTCTTGATTAATTATCCTTTAATTACATTCAAGTAGTTATCCTTTAATTAATTTCATAAATTAATTACTCTTAACCAAAAATAGTAATTAACCCTTAATTACTTCCTTAATTAATTAACTATAATTAATTACATTGATCCTTAATTAATTACATTAATTAATTACCCTTAATCACTTCTCATTGATTAATTAGTCTTAATTAATCAATCTTAATTACATCATTAATTATATTAATTAATGATCTCAGTTAAATTTAAATTAATTACTTATTTAAAATAATTACACTATGTAATTAATCTCAATTAAACCATAATTATTAATTACCTTGATTAATCACATAAAGTAATTAACTACCCTTAATTAATTATCAAATTAATTACTCCTTAATTGATTGTCTTTCATTAATCCCTTGATTAATTATAAAGTAATTTAGTTCAAATTACTTCCACAATTAAACCATCTTCCACTAATTACATCCAGTAATTATCATTAGTTACTTCACTAAGTAATTATACTTCATTAATTACATTAAGTAGTTATTATCAAATCATCAAGTGATTAAAATTAATTAAACTTAATTGATTAATTTAAACTAATCACATTAAACTCCATTAATTACATTAAGTAATTAATTCCTTAATTACTTCCATTAGTAATTATATTTAAACAATTCACAAATGATTATCATGAATTAATTAATCTAATTAATCATATTAATTAATTGTTAAATAATCCTTAGTTAATGACCTTCATTAACTATTAACCATTCTTTAATTACTTTTCTTAATTTACTTCTTAATTAATCTCTAATTATAAATTAATCTAAATTATTAATTTATAAATTAAATAAATAAGTCATTCCTTTATTATCTTATTCATTTATTCATTTAATACCTTAATAATCTCTAAGATAATCCATTTCTTTATTAATGACTTCATTAATATTAAAGTGTATTTAGAACATTACATTTTAAATTTAAATTCCATTTTGAATTTAAGATTCAAAATGATTATTTATTTAAACGTTAACCAAATTTAAATTCAATTTATAATCCTTTAAATAAATGTAAATAACATTTATTACTTACATATGAAACTTATAAGAGAAAAGCCTATAAACTAATTTACATAATTTTATTTAAAAATTAAAATTTTAAATACATTACTATTTAACTTGTAAATTCAATCATTTAACTTCCATTTAAAAACCTTTTATAAATAGAACTTTATCAAAAATCAAGTTTAAATATTTGTGTGAAAACAAATTTACTTTTAACAAGCTATTTTAATTTAAACTTGTTTTAAACACATTCAGAATTTAAAAACTCATTCAAATACCCAGATCTGAATTCAAGAAACTTGAATCCACTATTTATTTAAAACATTTGATTTTAAACTTTGATTTAAACTTGTTTTAAACCTTGATTTAAAACTCTTTATTTAAAATCAAAATTTCATTTTAAAACCTTAAGATTCAAAAGTTATTTGAAAACTGAACTTAACCTTTGAATTTAAACCACTATTTAAATTATGTTTTCAGATTTTAAAATAAAATTCAAAATCTAGAAAACTGTCAGGTTTTTAAAAACCTAAAAACCTACTTTAAATATTTTAAAAATTTTAAGATTCAGAGCCATTTGAATCTATACTTCATTCTAGATTTAAACTTGTTTAAATCTATCATCACAACATTTAAATTCATTTAAATTTGGTTTAAATTTAAATTACAAACAGGTTTTATAAAACCTATAACAAAACAAAATCAACCTAAGGCAATAGCAAAGTGATTTGAGTCAAAACCCTTGTTGCTTCGAGTAAACCTCTACATTTACTCCAGTAAATTCGAGTGCAAATTCTCTGCACAAACAAAGTTCCCCAGAACTTCCAAAATGCATGGTGCACATGCACCGTGACTCTGGCCATCTCCGGCCATCCACCCAGGCTTCAACACATCGTCGATCATCTCCATTCTCGATCACGATCACCAGAATCCATCACAACAACTCAAATCAAAATAGAGCAGCTAAATCAAATCCAGGAAACCAGACTGCATCTAATACCCAAACCTGTCAATGCCCCTTCCTCGAAACTCCGGCCACTTGAGAGCCACCACCACCGGCCACAGCCTCGACTACCTTCCCTCTAGCGATCCCCAAAAGCCCATGACACTCGATGCTCCAGAGAAAACAAACAGAGCCAAACCTACCACCTAGACAAACTAGGTTTAGAAACTAAAACCAAAACACCACTACCACCACCGCCACTGACCAGCCACCGGTCATTTTTCCTGGCCTCTCCAGTCACCCATCTACCATCGGAGAGAAACTCAACCTCCCCAATCACTGGGATCACCAGTGATTCCCAAAAAACCCAAAATGGACAAACTTAAAAATGCTCCTATATCCCATTGGTAAAAAATATGATTTTTGTTTTAAAAATCAAGGCTTTGTTTAGGGATTCAGGTTATATATCTGAATCAATGAATTAACATGTTTGAAATCTTACTTATTCTAAGTTTGCTTTGCTCTTATTGGTTTTGCAGAGTAATTCAAATAAATTTTAACTTAATTAAATTTTTAAGCCTACTCTATGGTCTAATAAACAAGTTTTGTTAAATACTTAAACCTAGATATAGATTGGATCAAGAGAAAAGAAGTTTGACCAAACTTGCTTGAACTGGAAACATACATGTTTAAGTGAAACAAACTTGTTTATACACATTCATACATTCAATACATATATGCAGAACTACCTATACATATTCACATGCAACCATCTTTCATTCAGAACTCAACATGCAACAAATTAAACTCTTAAGCTTTAGAAAGTGTTACTCACAGCAAATGAAGAACAGAGTAGGTTTAATTTGAAAGTAGTTCTAAATTTACAGGCTGCAAACTTGAAACTGAAATGCTCTTGAAAACTTGAATGCATGAAAAAGATTTGAGTTGAAGATGATATGCAGATGATTTCAGACTTGAATGTATGCAGCTGACTGAGTTGAAGAAGAATGCAGATGCTTTTGATTCCCAGATTTTAAATGATGCAGGCTTCAGATTTTTTTGAGATGGTGACAGGTTGGTTTTGATTTTCATGTTTGCAAAAGTTACAGGTTTTCTTTGAAATTTTACGGGTTTGAAGATGGGTTACAGGATATAATTTACAGGCTTTGCATGTTTGAAGATGTGCAGGTTCGATCATATTCCACTTTTGCTTTGAATAGATTTGAAAATGTGGATGGTTTGCATGCTTTGATCTCTGATTTTGGTTTCAAAGGAAGTGTTTTCAGATTTGCTTTGCACTTTAGATTTAGAAAAAGAATAAGAATGAAAGAAGATTTGTTTATATATAAAACTGAAATACTTATTAATAAAAATAAAAGAAAAGGCTAATTTTTGAAATGCCACTTGTCTTCAATTTTAACATTTGTCATATAGGTATGTTAATTAGTTAACACATGTCTTTTAAGGTAATTTAGTTATAATTAAATGTTAATTGGTATTAAGTTAATATGTTAAATGTAGTTTATGCCTAATGAATTAGTTATATGTAATTAAAGTTTTAAAATAAGAATATGCTTAAGTAATTAGTATATAAGGATATATATGTGTGTATAGATAAATTTAAAAAGAATAAAACAACTATTTATATAAATAAAAATTTATACAAATATTATAAAATCCAAGACAATTTAAAATATCTGTACTTTGAAGTTCAAGAACTCTAAATTCGAATTCAAATCAAATTCTAAAATTCAAATTTGAAACTATTTTATTAAAATCTTGTTAAAAACAATACATTATTATATTTTGAAAATAACAAATTTGATAACTTTAAATAATTTATAAAAGAAATTGTTTGTTTATCGATAAATTATTTATTTTATCCAACTATATTTAAAAAGGAAATCAAAATAAACTTTATTGTTAGTTTATTTAAATTTAAACTCAAAATCAATTTAAACTAATTAAACTTCTATCTTAACAATTTAAAACCATATATTATTTATTCAATAGCTTTTAAAAGTTTAACTTTAAATAAAATCATAATTCCCAATTTTACTAAAGATATATATATTTAGAAAACAAGATTTCTTTATTTATTAAATTTAAAACAAAGCTTATCTATTTACAATATATACATATTCTATATACATTATAAATAGATAACAATTTATTAGCTTTTAAAAGATAAAATCTATCAATTAAATATTTATTTAATTGGATTACTAAATTGATTCCAATCTTATTAACAAAGATCATCAAATCAATTTAAATTTTTGATTCAAATTATTAAATTGATATTGTCAAAAATTCCAAGATATCACAAAATAGCTTTTTGGACACGGTTATTATATTGAATTATTGGTAGAGATTTTCAGCGCGTTTACATCCGTACGGCTAAACGATAACTCCAAACTCTAAATTTAAATTTCGATAATAATACAATATACGGATCCTAATGGAACTAGTTTCGTCGAAATCCGAGACCGTGCCTTGGAAGGCTATTTTTAAATATCAATTTAAACGATATAATTTCAAAACTTAACAAAACACTACCAAATTTAATTCTAAAGCTTTCATTATCTTCAGTACTATTAATATAAATTTTATAAGCCTTTGAAATATTTGTAACCAGCCCAGAACTCTCGATTCAGCCCTTTACCCAATTTCCAACTATTAAATTCAATAATTAAATCACCTAATACATAGTTATATTTGAAATTCAAGTTAAAGATTAACTTTTAAATATTTAAAATCAAATAAATATATCAATTTCAAATATTTAAAATTCCATGTCATCACATAACCAATATTTATAAATTTCAGTACCTAACAAACAAATATAATACAACCAAATATATCATTTATAAAATTTATTATTTTATATATAAAAATATAATAGGCAAAAATATTTCATTTACCTATATTTCAAAACAAATATTGTGTCGGTCTGCCCTTTTAAGTGTTTAGAAATCCCTATCGATGTCATATCGTCCTATGCACAAACCAGAATTTACAAATACAAATCGGAATAAATTAACACGATACCAAAACCTTTTTATAACACTATCAAATACACTCTCTTATTTATATACACTTAGCGACACATCATAAGGTATTACTACCCGATTTAATATGAGTCAGGCCCTATAAAGCTAAGTTTATCGCTAAACCAAAGTCTCATACTGTAACGACCCGTATTTTATGGATGTTAGATCGTGTGGGAAAATTAACTCGTGTAGAGATTAACTCGTGGGGGAAAGCTTAGGTCGGTATTCATGAGTCGTAAATGACCTAAGCTTATACGAGTTAAGGAATAGGTTGTTAGCAAGTTAGTAATTGGAATAGGTTAATATATATATTGCGACCTAAGGTAACTAACGAGTTAAGGGTTTGGAGATAGGTCGTATGAAGATAGGTCGGTGATACGACTTAAGGTGGTAGACGAGTTAGTGTTTAGGTCGAGTGGAGCGACCTATAGAAGTAGCGACCTAAGGAAATCCCTGTGTAGTTAGGTTGGTTGAGCGACCTAAGGGGTGACCGACCTAAGATAGAGGGGCGACTCAAGATAGTACGACCTACTAGATAACAGGTTAGAGAGACTTAAGTATTCGAGCGACCTAGTAGAATGGGCGACCTATAGGGATGGGAGACCTAAAGGTTAGTGGCTTAAGTCGGTAGGACGAGTTAAGGATAGGTCGCGTGTGTTGTTAGGTCGGCTGTGTTTTAGGTCGTGTGGCCTGGGTGTGATTCTGTGTATAGTTAGGTCGTTAGACGACTTATAGATGTTAAGTTGTTAAGTCGCGTAGGAGCTTGGGTCGGTAGGTTGTTGACTTGGGATTTGTTAGGTCGACCATTGTGTTGAGTCGGCAAGGAGTTGAGTCGGCTATAGTATAAGTCGTTGAGACCCTGTGTTAGGATTAGGTCGTGCGTCGCATGTTGGCCGAGTCGTGTGGAGTTGCTAAATCGTTGAGTCGGCCATCATGTTAAGTCGTAGAGTGATGAGTCGTTTTCCCTGATGAGTCGTACGACCTTGTGTCTTAGTGTGTTGAGTCGTAAGTCGTTATAAGGCAGTGTTTTTAAGTCACATGCATACTGTGGGCCTTAGGTCGTAATATAGTTAGGTCGTAGCATGTTAGGTCGGCAACGACCTAAAACCGAGCTACGAGTTACGACCTAAGGGGGCGACTAGCCTTTAAATAGTGGAGTTTTGCTCACTTTTTGGCACCGGTTTTTGAAGCGACGAAGTGCTGCCATTTTGAGAGCTCGACTACAATATTTCTTCACTTCTTTTCTCCCCTTTGATCGAGTGCTAACATCCATCCAAGATCGAAGATCAAGATTGAAGATTGAAGATCCAAAGTTGAAGATCTTCATCCTACAAAGCTAGATTTCATCGTTTGAAGCGAGGTTTTGCCGGATCAAGCTTGGGTATTTGCTGTCCAGATCTGAAGTGGGTTTCTTTTGAGGTGTTTAGGTGTTTTGGTGAGTGGTAGTTATCTCTCACGCGGACCCAAAGGAGTATATTGGATTGGTGGCTTGTTTGAGTGTTAAAGTTAGAGATTTCATGCATTTTTCTTAGTTCCAAGACTGGATTCATTACTTTTGAAGATGTTTACCTATGCAAGTTCAATTAACAAGTTATAGAGACAAAACCCATGTTTTATATTTGATAAATCTATGCTAAAATCCATGATTTTATATGTGTTAGACTTATGTTCATTTATTTACGAAATTTCCATTATAGTTGATATTGCTTGATTAGATCTTGTTAGAATGCTTGATTGTTTGGATGTATGATTGATTTGATTGTCTCGAGTTAGCTTGTAGTTGATTTGGGACAAGATGGTTGAAGATGATTCAAAAGCTAAGTGGAAAGGCTCTTGAATGGTGAAAGCTGCTGTGGCATATGAAGCGGATGATGAAGCTCATATGGATGGGTTCGAGGATTTTGCTATAGTCAGAGGAAGCAAAGTATGATGACGAAATGGACTTTGCCATGATATGTTGAGGCGAAGTATGATGATGAGATGGACTTTGCTAAGATGCGTTGGAGCAAAGCATGATGTGGAAGCCTTGGTTTAATCCAGATGGGATCATCCCAAGCATGTTGATTACTCGATGATGCGGTTCGAGTTGGTGGATAATGGTGGCTCGAGAGGTGCTTGAGCTATAATGGGAATA
This sequence comes from Allium cepa, assembly GCA_030765085.1. Classification (NCBI taxonomy): domain Eukaryota; kingdom Viridiplantae; phylum Streptophyta; class Magnoliopsida; order Asparagales; family Amaryllidaceae; genus Allium; species Allium cepa. The sequence continues at coordinate 186,206,487 of CM060940.1, forward strand.
GTCGTCGAGGAGGATGACTAGAAGGCTGAGATCTTATCGTTATTGAAGGTTCTAGCAAGCTCAAAGCAAGAGTACGTTGGGTAGATCCGTTATACCCAGGCGCGGGTCATGATGACGTGCTAGTACTCTGGGTAGATTCGTTATACCTAGGCACGGGTCACGAGGACGTGCGGAGTTATGTCTAGAACCGGGGTTGCCATTAGCCCTTGACGGATGTTTGAAAGATGTGTTGGTCATTCAATTAACGATAAAATCAAGGCAATGATAACAGTGATAGCCAGAGTCATGGATGTTGGTTGTATCATCATTCGGTCTCAAGAGCGGTGTTTTCTGGGTGCTTATCTGATCTTGGTTTAGGCCTTGGGGGTTTGTACTTGGAAAACATCGACCTTGACTCGAGTGATTATTGCTTTACTTTAATTATCTGCTTTGCTATGCTTGCTTCTCCTTAGTGTGTGTCTGGGGGCTATCACTGTACAAAGAGGTGGAGTGGGATGATTTGGGTTCCTATTCCTTTTATCCCTTATGCTCTTTTGGTATGTTTGATAGTTGATTTACTACTCACTAAGACTTTGTCTGACTCAAGGTTTTATGTCTCCTCTTATTACCTTGGGCTGTTCATCCATGTTTGGGATGGGCAGACTAGGTGGCAGGTGCTGATCTTAGTGGCTTACACTGATGATGACGAAGACGAGCAGGAGGCTTTGCATATTATTTTCATATTCTATGTAATGGATATTCCGCTGTTTGTTGATTAATCTGAGTGCTATGTATTGAGGCTTCTTGTATTCATAATTCAGACCATGTATGAAGCTATTATGATTAGATGATGATATTCTGTTCTATGGGAGCTTCACTATATTATATTTCTCTATTGTATTTTATCCATGCGCTGTGAGTTTTACGATAGAGTCTGTGATGTTTATTTTACCCTTGATGGTCACTCATGGCTGCCTGGCACACCTTCAGCGCACCATTCCCTTGTTTCCGTGCGGGAGTCATGGGCGGTCGTCACATTTGGTATCAGAGCTTTGGTTAATCGATTTTAGCCAATGCTCGCTGACGTAACTACGTATGAGAGACGTAATTGTATTTTGATGAATGATGACTATATATAATATAGTAGTTTAGAAGGATTTGAAATCCTTATGCAGTTGTTTCTCAAGGTGTTCTAAGTCATTCCTTTTTGTAGATATTAAGGATGAGTCAAAGGGGGAGACCAGCTGCTAGGGAAGCTGTTGATTATGCTCCTATGTTTGAGGCCATGATGACTTCAATCATGAGAAGGATACCAGCTTCAGGGCCATCAGTGGATGTTGGAGTTCAAGTTCAAGCTCCAAGACCGGTGGATTTTGCTAAGCATTGTAAGGATTATACTGCTCTTGGAGGGAAGGTTTTCTTGGGAACGGAATCGACCATTGAGGTGCAGAGATGGATTGATGCTTGTCGAAGGATTTTTGGTGACTTGGGGATTGAGGATGCAACTAAGAGGAAGCTTGCATCGAGACAGCTTCAGGGAAGAGCTGCTGATTGGTGGAATTCTATCACCATAGACACTCCAGAAGAAGAGATTACTTGGGAGAAATTCCAAGTTAGATTTGAAGCCAAGTTTATCTCTACAGCTCAGAAGTCTGTTTTGTTTAAAAAGTTTGTTGAGCTCAAGCAAGGTGGGAGATCGGTTCTTGAGTACGTTTCTGAGTTTGAGGCCTTGTCCAAGTATGCTCGGTCGTATATTGAATCTTCTTATCAGAAGAATGAGAAGTTTGTGACAGGCTTGGACAGTTATCTTGGAAGGCAGTTGGTGGATCATCTGGACGATCCATTTGAGAAGCTGGTAGAGAAAGCTCTCAGGCATGAGAGTTTGTTTCCTAAGGAAGTATCTGTTGTTGCTGTGACCAAGGAGGAGTCTAAACCACAGCAGGGTGGAAACAAGAAGAGGAAACAGCAACAGCAGAAGGGTAAGGATGGTCAGAAGAAGCCGAAGGGGGAAAAGACCTGCTACAATTGTCGGCAGAAGGGCCATCTCTCCAAGGATTGCAAGAATCCGAAGGTGCTGTTGAAGTGCTACAACTGTGATAAGCTGGGGCATATTAAGAAGAATTGTCCGGAACCACAGAAGGACAAACAGATTGTGAAAGCTTATGCTTTGGGGGCTGTTCCATCGTCTTCGAAAGCTCCTACTGCTGAAGAGAAGGGGAAGAGTGTGGTGGTTCAAGGTACTCTTTCCATTTGTGGTATTCCAGTTAGAGTGTTATTTGATACTGGAGCGTCTCATTCTTTTGTTTGTAATGAGTTAGTAGACCGGTTGGGTTTGGAACCGGATATTGTTGATAGACCATTGGTAGTGACTAATCCAGTTGGGGGTTCGTCTTGTTTGTGTATGCTATGCCGTGGTCTAGTTATATCGAGTCATGATTGCTCTTTTGTTTGTGATTGCTTTGTTCTGAACTTTGCGGGGTTCGGAATTATTTTGGGTATGGACTGGCTTAGGAAGTATGCGGCAAAGGTTGATTGTGAGAGATTGGAGGTGACAGTCGAGAATGTGGAGGGGCGAAAGGTTGTGATACAATGTAAGCATGAAGGAGGCGTCTTCATGAGCTTCATGTATTCGCTGGTTGTTCCACGGGATGGACTGTCATCGGTGCCAATCGTGAATGGATTTGAGGATGTCTTTGACGAAGTCAAAGGATTACCGCCGCATAGGGAGATCGAGTTTCGTATCGATCTAGTTGAGGGAGCCAGACCTGTTGTGATGCCTCTTAGGCGGATGGCGCCTAGGGAGCAACAAGAGTTGAAAGTGCAAGTTGATGACCTTTTGCGGAAAGGATTCATTCGGCGTAGTGTATCCGAATGGGGTGCACCAGTTGTGTTCGCAACCAAAGCGGATGGATCGTTGAGGTTGTGTGTGGATTATCGTGAGCTGAATAAGGTGACTAAGAAGAACAAGTATCCATTGCCGAGAATAGATGACTTGTTTGATCAGCTCCACGAGGCTAAGGTGTTTTCTCATATGGATTTGGCAACGGGATTTCACCAGTTAAGGGTGGCGAAGGATAGTGTGCCGAAGACTGCTTTCAGGACACCATCCGGTTTTTATGAGTGGCTGGTAATGCCGTTTGGATTGACTAATGCACCAGCATATTTTGTGGATCTTATGAATAGAGTATTCAGAGATCAGTTGAATAAGTTCGTGCTTGTGTTTGTGGATGATATTCTGATTTATTCCAGAACTGAGGAAGAGCACAAGACGCACTTGAGGATTGTTTTGGAAATCTTGCGGAAACATCAGCTGAAGGCTAAGCTTTCGAAGTGTCACTTCTGGAGGGGTGAAGTAAGGTTCTTAGGCCATGTCATTTCTGGAAATGGAATAGCGGTTGATCCCGCTAAGGTGGCAGCGATCCAGGATTGGATTAGACCTAAGAATGCAACTGATGTGAGAAGTTTTCTTGGATTAGCTGGATATTATCAACGGTTTATCAAAGACTTTTCCAAGATAGCTGCACCGTTAGCAGGATTGACGAAGAAGAACCAAGTGTTCAGTTGGGATGCTAAGTGTGAGCAGGCTTTTAGAATCCTGAAAGAGCGATTGACGAGTGCTCCTCTTTTGACTATTCCAAGTGGGAATGATGAGATGGTGATTTACACCGATGCATGTGGTACTGGACTTGGAGCAGTACTAATGCAGAAGAATAAAGTTGTTGCATATGCAAGTCGACAACTGAAGCCGCATGAAAAGAATTATCCAACTCATGATTTGGAGTTAGCGGCGATTGTGTTTGCTTTGAAGATGTGGAGACATTATCTATTGGGAGTTCGATTCGAGTTGTTTACAGATCATAAGTCGTTGAAGTATATGTTCTCCCAAAAGGATTTGAATCTTCGACAGCAACGGTGGCTAGAGTTCTTGGCATCGTATGATTTTGGTATAGCTTATACTCCGGGAAAAGGTAACGCAGTAGCTGATGCGTTAAGTCGAAGACATGCAAGATTGGGAGCCATGTTTTCGGAATGGAAGAGTCTCGAGTATTTGGCTGGATTTGATTTCAGGCCCAGATGTGAATTGGAACCTGAGATGTTGGCAAACTTATCGATAAGACCTACTCTTATGGAAAGAATTGGCGAGGGCCAAAAGCGAGACGATAAGCTTGTCAAGATTATCCGTGATTTGGAATCTGGATTGAATCCAGAAAAGGTTAAAGGATTCGAAGTCGATCGAGATGATTGGCTTCGGAAACAAGGACGATTAGTTGTTCCCGATATAGCTGGATTGAGAGATGAGGTTCTGAGGGAAAGTCATCACTCGAAGTTGACAATTCATCCAGGTGGAAATAAGATGTATCGGGATATGAAGAGAACTTATTACTGGGAAGGCATGAAGAAGGATGTTGGAAATTATATTTCCAAATGTATGAACTGACAGTTGGTGAAAGCCGAGCAGAAGAAGCCCAGTGGATTGCTTCAGCCATTAGAGGTTTCTACATGGAAGTGGGAGCAAGTGTCGATGGATTTTATCGATGGTCTACCTAGAACCAGGACAGGGAATGAAGGGATTTGGGTCATCATAGATCGGTTGACTAAGAGTGCAAGGTTCATTCCTGTTCGATCGACTAGGACTGCATCGAAGTTGGCCGAGCTTTATGTTAAGTGGATAGTTCGACTCCATGGTGTTCCGAAGAGTATAGTGAGCGATCGAGACCCATTGTTCACTGGTAGATTTTGGAAGAGCTTCCAGCAAGTTTTGGGAACCGAGTTGTGTTTGAGTACAGCTTATCACCCTCAAACAGATGGTCAGACTGAGAGAGTCAACCGAGTTTTGGAAGATCTTCTTAGAGCATGTGTTTTGGACTTCGGGGGATCGTGGGAAGATCACCTTCATTTGGTGGAATTTGCATATAATAACAGTTATCAGTCGAGTATTGGTATGGCACCATATGAGGCATTATATGGAAGACCGTGTAACTCTCCGACATGTTGGTTGGAAACTGGAGAAAAACTGATACTTGGGCCAGAGATGATTTGACAGACTTCGAATTGTATAGAGATTATTCGGCAACGAATGAAGGCAGCCCAAGATCGTCAGAAAAGTTATGCCGATAATCGTCGTAAGGATTTGGAGTTCGACGTAGGTGATATGGTTTTTGTGAAGATTTCTCCATTGAAGAGTGTTATTAGATTCGAGAAGAAAGGGAAATTGACTCCGAGATTTGTTGGACCATTCCCGATTATCGAGCGAATTGGAAAGCTCGCTTATAGATTGGAGTTACCGGAAAAGATGGCGGGTGTGCATAATGTTTTCCATGTATCTTATCTACGGAAGTATGTGCATGACCCAACTATAGTAGTTTCTGCTGATAGCTGTGAAGATTTGGAGGTTGATCCAGTTGTTAGAAGACCTCGTAAGCCGCTTCGTATTGTTGAAACCGATACGAAACAGCTTAGGAGGAAGACGATTACGTTGCTCAAGATACAATGGAGTGATGATGTTAACGACTGTACATGGGAGGAGGAAGAGAGGATGAAGGCAGCTCATCCTGAACTCTTCGAGGTATGGCCCTAAGGTGTCGTGACATCTCATGAACTTGTAGCTTGTTCTAATCTAAGAATTCTGCATGCTAGGCTAGTAATTGGATGCATGGTTTGTTGGTTGCCATGGATGGTAGGCATGCGGAATAACTTTGGTTGCTCTTGTTTGTTTGGAATTTCGGGGGCGAAATTCCTAAGAGGGAGAGAATGTAACGACCCGTATTTTATGGATGTTAGATCGTGTGGGAAAATTAACTCGTGTAGAGATTAACTCGTGGGGGAAAGCTTAGGTCGGTATTCATGAGTCGTAAATGACCTAAGCTTATACGAGTTAAGGAATAGGTTGTTAGCAAGTTAGTAATTGGAATAGGTTAATATATATATTGCGACCTAAGGTAACTAACGAGTTAAGGGTTTGGAGATAGGTCGTATGAAGATAGGTCGGTGATACGACTTAAGGTAGTAGACGAGTTAGTGTTTAGGTCGAGTGGAGCGACCTATAGAAGTAGCGACCTAAGGAAATCCCTGTGTAGTTAGGTTGGTTGAGCGACCTAAGGGGTGAGCGACCTAAGATAGAGGGGCGACTCAAGATAGTACGACCTAGTAGATAACAGGTTAGAGCGACTTAAGTATTCGAGCGACCTAGTAGAATGGGCGACCTATAGGGATGAGAGACCTAAAGGTTAGTGGCTTAAGTCGGTAGGACGAGTTAAGGATAGGTCGCGTGTGTTGTTAGGTCGGCTGTGTTTTAGGTCGTGTGGCTTGGGTGTGATTCTGTGTATAGTTAGGTCGTTAGACGACTTACAGATGTTAAGTTGTTAAGTCGCGTAGGAGCTTGGGTCGGTAGGTCGTTGACTTGGGATTTGTTAGGTCGACCGTTGTGTTGAGTCGGCAAGGAGCTGAGTCGGCTATAGTATAATTCGTTGAGACCCTGTGTTAGGATTAGGTCGTGAGTCGCATGTAAGCCGAGTCGTGTGGAGTTGCTAAATCGTTGAGTCGGCCATCATGTTAAGTCGTAGAGTGATGAGTCGTTTTCCCTGATGAGTCGTACGACCTTGTGTCTTAGTGTGTTGAGTCGTAAGTCGTTATAAGGCAGTGTTTTTAAGTCACGTGCATACTGTGGGCCTTAGGTCGTAATATAGTTAGGTCGTAGCATGTTAGGTCGGCAACGACCTAAAACCGAGCTACGAGTTACGACCTTAGGGGGCGACTAGCCTTTAAATAGTGGAGTTTTGCTCACATTTTGGCACCGGATTTTGAAGCGACGAAGTGCTGCCATTTTGAGAGCTCGACTACAACATTTCTTCACTTCTTTTCTCCCCTTTGATCGAGTGCTAACATCCATCCAAGATCGAAGATCAAGATTGAAGATTGAAGAGACAAAGTTGAAGATCTTCATCCTATAAAGCTAGATTTCACCGTTTGAAGCGAGGTTTTGTCGGATCAAGCTTGGGTATTTGCTGTCCAGATCAGAAGTGGGTTTCTTTTGAGGTGTTTAGGTGTTTTGGTGAGTGGTAGTTATCTCTCACGCGGACCCAAAGGAGTATATTGGATTGGTGGCTTGTTTGAGTGTTAAAGTTAGAGATTTCATGCATTTTTCTTAGTTCCAAGACTAGATTCATTACTTTTGAAGATGTTTACCTATGCAAGTTCAATTAACAAGTTATAGAGACAAAACCCATGTTTTATATTTGATAGATCTATGCTAAAATCCATGATTTTATATGTGTTAGACTTATGTTCATTTATTTACGAAATTGCCATTATAGTTGATATTGCTTGATTAGATCTTGTTAGAATGCTTGATTGTTTGGATGTATGATTGATTTGATTGTCTCGAGTCAGCTTGTAGTTGATTTGGGACAAGATGGTTGAAGATGATTCAAAAGCTAAGTGGAAAGGCTCTTGAATTGTGAAAGCTGTTGTGGCATATGAAGCGGATGATGAAGCTCATATGGATGGGTTCGAGGATTTTGCTATAGTTAGAGGAAGCAAAGTATGATGACGAAATGGACTTTGCCATGATATGTTGAGGCGAAGTATGATGATGAGATGGACTTTGCTAAGATGCGTTCGAGCAAAGCATGATGTGGAAGCCTTGGTTTAATCCAGATGGGATCATCCCAAGCATGTTGATTACTCGATGATGCGGTTTGAGTTGGTGGATAATGGTGGCTCGAGAGGTGCTTGAGCTATAATGGGAATAGTCGTCGAGGAGGATGACTAGAAGGCTGAGATCTTATCGTTATTGAAGGTTCTAGCAAGCTCAAAGCAAGAGTATGTTGGGTAGATCCGTTATACCCAGGCGCGGGTCATGATGACGTGCTAGTACTCTGGGTAGATTCGTTATACCTAGGCACGGGTCACGAGGACGTGCGGAGTTATGTCTAGAACCGGGGTTGCCATTAGCCCTTGATGGATGTTTGAAAGATGTGTTGGTCATTCAATTAACGATAAAATCAAGGCAATGATAACAGTGATAGCCAGAGTCATGGATGTTGGTTGTATCATCATTCGGTCTCAAGAGCGGTGTTTTCTGGGTGCTTATCTGATCTTGGTTTAGGCCTTGGGGGTTTGTACTTGGAAAACATCGACCTTGACTCGAGTGATTATTGCTTTACTTTAATTATCTGCTTTGCTATGCTTGCTTCTTCTTAGTGTGTGTCTGGGGGCTATCACTGTACAAAGAGGTGGAGTGGGATGATTTGGGTTCCTATTCCTTTTATCCCTTATGCTCTTTTGGTATGTTTGATAGTTGATTTACTACTCACTAAGACTTTGTCTGACTCAAGGTTTTATGTCTCCTCTTATTACCTTGGGTTGTTCATCCATGTTTGGGATGGGCAGACCAGGTGACAGGTGGCAGGTGCTGATCTTAGTGGCTTACACTGATGATGACGAAGACGAGCAGGAGGCTTTGCATATTATTTTCATATTCTATGTAATGGATATTCCGCTGTTTGTTGATTAATCTGAGTGCTATGTAGTGAGGCTTCTTGTATTCATGATTCAGACCATGTATGAAGCTATTATGATTAGATGATGATATTCTATTCTATGGGAGCTTCACTATATTATATTTCTCTATTGTATTTTATCCATGCGCTGTGAGTTTTACGATAGAGTCTGTGATGTTTATTTTACCCTTGACGGTCACTCATGGCTGCCTGGCACACCTTCAGCGCACCATTCCCTTGTTTCCGTGTGGGATTCATGGGCGGTTGTCACCGATACCAACTATAACGACCTGCCTTTTGGACGTTTTAAGCAGACACACATGCCTGACTCAAACCATTCAAAAGGGCAGATTGTTATTGGATGAATAAGAAAAGAAGAAAAGAAATAAAACAAATACAGAATCTCGCAGTGGAATGTCAAAATATAATAATCAAATAATAGTTCATGAAGCTGTTTACAAATAAATTTGATTATACTTATACAATACAGAATCAGAGTTACATAAAATAGAAATAAATAAATAAAAATGCAACGGAACAATATGATGCAGTGGAATAAATATAATAAATAATAGTAGTACAAATCTTCGTCTTTGTCCTCTAGAAATAAGGTCTTCAAATTCCTGAAATGCTCAGGCTGACCCGATTAAATTGAAAAGATAAAACACTCGAGTCAAAACTAAAAGATCTTATGTAAGTTAAATCAACGGTAAATATGAGTGTAACGGCGTCAAAGATGTTTTAAGGGTTTGACATCTCTTATACAGTGTCTAACGGGGGTGTAATAACTTAAGAGATGTTCAAGATTCCCATCTTCTAAGGATTCGTTAAACCATCTACTACGTAGTACAATACGCTACTATAATATGTGTACAGTAAAGTAAAAGTATTAAAATAGCGTTAAGGTTTTGCCCATATCCATTTTAACACATTTTTATATATTCCCATAGTCTGCACAGTACTGTAATTTCTCCATAAACTGGAGGGTATCAGAGGGCACTCCATAGGTATGGTACAAAACAAACTCGTAGAAGGCGCTCTAGGGCATGTGAATACGACACTTGAGGCTATGCTAGGGTAGATATACCAATTGCAGAACCGGGCTGGTGGTAACGCATAGCAGCTACTACCACCCACCTCGAACACACTCCTAAATCAAAAATCAAGGGTGGCCACCAAATCAATCACAAAGTAATAGAATAGGATCAAAGAAATGTGCCCGATAGGAGGAATGACTTCATTTGGCCTAGGTGTAGCTCCTGTTTTAGTCACCTCTAAGCTGACTCACAGGAATCAGGGTCATGTCATACCTTATACAGAATTCGTTCACTAAACCATCCTATTTCATTTCTAGAATCGCCACCACGTATACAGTTGTTAAAGTGGTTTTCAGTATTGGCAGAGAGTATGACAATATCTAATCCCGGCCTCTTTAACAACCAAACGCTTATTTCACACCGGACGGTTCTTTTACATTTTAAAAGTCAATTCATAATTTATATCAAGATATCGTATTCTCAAAACCATAGTACTTCGGAAATTATATTCACTTTGAGATCATATTCACCGTTTAAATCATATCGTTTCTGAAATCAACGTTTTCTTTCCAAAGTCATATTTACAATTAGGTTAAATCCTCCCTTCAAAATCATCGTATTCAATTAATTATAACATTTATATCCCAACTTTGGTTATAACATCATTAACTTTATTTGCTTTTAAACCAATGAAATTTGAATATAAACACATTCTCTCCAATTAGTATGGAAATTTAGCAATTAGTTTAAATAGTTAAAATGGTTATAAATAGTTAAAATACTCTAAAATAGTTTAATTAAAGGTTAAAAATACTTTTAAATTATTTTAAGATAGTTAAATAATTTTAGAATAGATTAAGTATAATTAAAATAGATTAAATAGCTTTAAAATAGATTAATTAGATTTAAAATAAGTTAAAATGGGTTAGTTAGTTTAAAATAAATTAAATGGTTTAAAATAGGTTAAAATGATTTAATATATTTAATATAGGTTAAAATAGTTTAATAGTTTGAAAATCTTAATAATTAAAGTCTTCAAAATAATATATTTTTAAAACAGTTTATATTAGAAATATGAATTTGAATTTATTATCAATTTAAACTATCTATTTCTTTTCAACACATTTGGACTATTTCAATTTCCAAAGCCTAATTCCAGATTTTAAAATTCCAATTCTCAATAAATATTTTAATCCAATATCGCTTCCAATCCATTTCGAAATACCAATTTAAATTACTCAAATTTCAATATATTTCAAAGTTATATTTCAAACAATTTTAATAACTCAATTCCAATAAATTTCCATTATACTTCAAAATCAACTTTAAGATTTAAATTTTATTCCTTTAAACAATTCCTTAAAAACAATTCAAATTTTTAACATAAAACTTTGATTTTGATAATAATTCGATTTATACAATCAAATTTATTTCAAAATATCATTTAAATAAATTCAAGAAAATAAATGATTTAAAATCATTTAAATTTAACTAATCTGGTGTCAATATATAATTCTACCCTAAGGTCAAGTGATACTGATATTTATCATTTCAATCTGCAAATTTAAAATTTTACAGTTATATATCATTTCAAACCGCGATCCCGAATAAATATAAAAATCCATAAAATCGCTCGAGTCTATCATTTCAACCCATAACGATTTTTTCCTAATCTATAGATCATTCGGGTATGTATCATTTCAACCCATAGTGAATTTTGAATAAAATTAAGGGAACTTGCAGAGTGATAACATTATATAAATCAACCATGACATCCAATCATCCAATATCAGAAATCAGACATTCATCACAATTATCATCCAATTCAACCAAATAAATTACAACAAATAACTAATTATTATTCGCAGGTGATTAACTGGAAATTTAAATTCAATAATAAATTAAATGATAATTTAATTCAAAATGATACCAATTAATAGGAATAGAAATTTAAATATATCAAACAGCCATAAATAAATTCCTAATCATATCATAAATTAAATGAACAAACATAAGAAATTTTAGAAGTTGTGAGTGGGTCAAAACACTCACCTTTGAATTTAAATCGAATTTAAATCCAATTTAGAGCCCAAATTCAAATGATGTCAGAATTCATCTAAACTAGCATCAAAATTCCCGGAATTTCGATACGATCCGAGGGGAACAAACCGCGTCCAAATCCGAGTTCGTATGCAAGTTATGTATGTTAGAACATTGGATAACCAAGATTTTAAATGGAAATAAAATAAAGTAAGCATACATTATTGCCACGTCAACATGCCAGGTCAAACCCCACAGCATCTCTCACGCACGTGGCCACCTACCCGAGTTCGACAATCACGTTTAAACTGCCAAACCAACCACCGCCTCATTCGCCACCCACTTTCGCGCCTGGCCAGAACCACTGCCATCACGACCTCCGACCCTCCCCCCCCCCCAATCTGGTCCCCTCGCACCGATTGATGGCTCGAACAGAAGCACAAACACCATGATTTATGCCCTAAATTGAATTGTTAATGACGATCTGACCATCATCCGACCACGTGAATACCACAGATGCGCTGCATGAGTCATTCTCTACCCATCGGTACCCATGATTTGATGATCCATCGATGTTGATCGGAACCCTATGGACGGATGAGAATAATCTAGCCAATTCAAGCCACAGAGATACCCAAATCGAATAACAAATATTAGATTTTACCTACGCTCGTCAAGGGCTTCAAATCGATATATAAATTGATAGGGTTTGTAGGAGTTTGATTTTGGAATTGAATTTGAAATTTGGGAATTAGGGTTTTGTTTGTCTTCCATTGGAAAGAAGAGATGAGAAAGAAATGTACGTACAGAAAAATGAAAATAAAAAGCAATTAGGGATCATAACATACTATTTATAGGAAGGGCTAAAAAATAGAATTAATGTACAAGATTGATTTGAACGATAAAGAACCCTAAAAGCCCATTCTGTCTCCGGGACGAAAATGGGTCAACCCAAATATCAAAATAGACTTTTTTGATGATTTTAAACTCAATGGAACATGTTTCAAGTCCTAATTCCATCGTATGAAGAAGTTATGTTAAAATCAGCTTATTTCAAATTGTTTTCAAGCGATTTTAATTAAATTGATTTCTAGGCGTTTCGAGTCCGTACGATCAAACGACAAATCCGATCGCCATGAAACTTGAAATCCTACAATAATTTACCATTACAGATCCGATGAAACTGGTTTCGTCGGAATCCGAATCAGTGGCCAAAATGGCTATTTTCACATTAATTAAATAAATTAATAATTAATTAAATCCAATTTTCAATTCAAATTTAATAATTTACAATTTCTATCACTATGGATTACTTAGTAATTTATAACCCTTTAAAACAAATTTTTATATCAATTTATTATTGGATATTCCAAAATTTACAGTGTTTAATTCCCATTTCAATAAATTCAGTAATTATCAATTTAGTTTCCAATAATTCCATTTGTTTGACATTCAATCTTGTTATTAAACCAATTATTACTCTAAGGATATAATTACATTATTTTATATTTTATTACACTGATAATTTCCAAATTCATCTTCATTTACATTAACGTACTCTTTAATTACATTTAATTGCAATAAATCCACCTATTATAATTTAAATTCCAAAATTGATAAATTTTGATTTTCAATTATTTTTATTCAATCAATCATCGTATTATGAAATAGAATTTACATTGGTTACATCTTATTGAATTAACATTCTTCAGTTATCAATTTCATCTACATTAACTGCACTAATTAAGTGAATTAATTGCAATTGACTTCAAATTAAATTTAACGAGCCAAATAAATAGGTAACTTATATCAATTGTTACCATTGACTTTTAATTACATTTATAGGTTTATTATTCACAAAAAATGTTATATTGTCTTATATAATACTGATTTTATTCAATTCCATTAATTTTATACTATTTCATTAATTAATTCAGTATTTACATTGGTTTTCTTATATTCAATTTATAACCAAGTTTAACCTTTAAATTATTTGAATTCAATTCAACTTGTTAATAATTAACTTGAATTAACATTGTTACATTTTCATTTTAGTTATTATTTCAATTACTAAATCTAAAAAAATTATTTCTTTCAATATCAAATCACAAAAATCTTATTAAATTAAACATTTTTAATTGTCAAAATTTACGGGTCATTACAATATTTTTGGAATAAATTTTGGAGTTATTTCATTATGGTTGGAAGCCATTAGAAGAGTGAGAAGAAGCTTGGAATTTTATGCAGAAGAAGTGTGGAAGGAAGTGAGAAAGTGGGTGTGTATTCATAGAAAAAACTTTGGATTAAAATATTATATTTGCAAAAGACCAAAATACTCTTTACTTACTTTTAAAGTAATCTTACTTTTCAACACTTAACGTAGCATTTCAATCTTTACTTTATGTCCTTATCGCTTATGGAGTAAGAAAACTTAAAGTAATAATGATGTTTCTTTTGATTTGACATGTTTGTTTTTATTAGTTTGCTTTTCCTAATTATATTCTAGAATTTTCTAATTGTGTTTTAATAAAAGTAAACCTAATTAGCAAAGTAATTAATACTTACTACATTTATATATGTGTACATGAATATTAAAAAAAAGGTGCAACAACATTGCTACCACTTTAAATCGATAAAGTGTTGATTTTTGAAAAAATGTTTTACGGTCATATTTTGACATTTTAGTTAAACTATTTGTTTATGTAAACAAAATTTAAAAATAAATTTATATAATGTTATTTGTAAATATAAAAACTCATAAATGAATTAAAATAATTCATTAAACAACCAAAACTTACTTTTCTGAAATCAGGATTTTGTCACTTTTGTCGATATAAGCAAATGCTACTATTTATGTATATTCCTATTTTCGAATCCTATATAATATTGTTTGAATAGTTAAACCTTTTATATTTTATATTTAAAATCAATTTAAATATTATATTTTGAATTAGTTAAATTTTGGATCGTTACAGAAGAAGTGAGAATTAGCAAATAGATTTCCACACATTTTACATTCTCTCTTCTATTCTCTATTTATAACATCAATTACTTAACACCTAAGTTAACATTAGATGGAAAAAAATAAATTGATTAGCCAATTAGATAGAGAAATAAACATAATTAAACATGCCTATTAATTAGGGGAAACAAAATCTTCTCTTTCTTTCTTTTGCATATTTATTTTCTTCAATTTGTGATTTTGTATCACCAAAATTTAACGCTCCACCTTGATGCAGAATCATATATCTCCAAAATATCAAGTATGTCATCTCAAGATCTATCACAACTCCCTATATATCAAGCATACCAAATTACAATCTTCTACCACCGCCTATAAGTGATGCATCTCTCGCCATGAGGTTCACTATACCAATCGGTCTCAAAAGCATTGCTATACCACAAAGACCTTCATACCTTCTTTGTGGATTTTCCTGCTCAACACCCATCTACAACTCGATCTGAGCTCATAACATGATCACTATCTATCCCTCGATCATCATCAACATGAAGACCCCAACCTCGAATGTGATCCTCAACACGGTCATCATAAGCAATGAACATAATAACCTCTCCACCCGGCTGTGGACTAGGCTCTTCCATTGTCACTCGTTTCTCATAGTCAACTACATGATCAACAAAACTATAAAGGTTTTCCTTCTTCCAATACTCCTTTCATCCATAAAAGACCACCATTCTTCATTCTCAAAACTCCACCTCGAGTTTCATAAGTGCAACCACGGCGATCCAATTGGCCGAGAGAAATAAGTTTATGTGAACTAGAAGGAACATGCCTCACGCTCGAGACTTCTCTAATCACACCATCATGCATACAAAATCGAATAGATCCAATACCACAAATCGGTAGCTCTTCTCCATTGGCTATCCTAATAATGCTGACACTCTTCTCGTAAGTAGAGAAATAATTCACATCTCTACAAATGTGAAAGCCTGCTCTCGAATCCATCTTCCAAGGCTTCTCTTCACTAATGAATGCATCACAAGAGTATCGCTATCACTACCTTTAGCTATGCCACCCCTCCCCCTCCCCCTCCACCCGTGTATCACTATGACTGTCACTATGTATAACCTTCTTTTTATCCCTTTCTATGCTTCACACCTATTGCGCATATGACCCTTTTTATGAAAATAATTATGAATGATGCTTTTTGACATACCTTTATCATTAGCGACTTTCTTCTTCGGACTTGTATCCTTTTTCAAGTCCCATGCTAACATAGCCTCATCTTGAACTAATTTCACACATGACCCTTTTCTTCTAAGCTCATCATTCAAAAGACTACTTCGAGCAGTTTCCAATGAGATAGTTCCATTAGCATTGGAATTACTCAATGAAACAACCAAAGTTTCCCAACTTTTTGAAAGAAAACTCATCAATAAAAGTACCTATAACTCATCATCAAATTGGATATTCATATTTTCTAATTGATTTATTACATCTGAAATTCGTTCAAATGCTCTGAAACAGACTTCACTCTATCTAATCTCAGTTGAACCAACTTTCGAACGAGAAAAGCCTTATTTGTAGCAATCTTCGACTCATATAAAGATACCAACTTGTCCCACAAAGCCTTAACGGATTCACAGCTAGACATTTGATGGTGGACGGAATCATCAAGATAATGATGAATCAACATAGTTGCATTCTTATCTATCTTCTTTCACTTTCCCTCCTCTACATCAGAGGGCTTCTTCCCATCTCCATCAATTGGATCATGAAGATCATTGAGGTATAAAACATCTTCCATCCTAGCCTTCCAAATATCCTAATTTTTTCCATCAAAAATAGCCATCTTTGAAAAAGAAATCATATCCCACATCGCAATAATTTTCAAATCCATGCTCTAAGCTTTGCAATGACCTTGCTTTGATACTAATGTATAGGGAAAACTTTGCTTTGTGGAAGCTTTTTCCAATAGACCTTTTAACATCCAAATCACAAAGACATAAATTTGGATAGACAATAAACAGACATTGTTTGCGCCAAAATTGGTTACAAACACCCAATTTTCAATGAAGGCACCCATTTCCAATCGTAGATCACAGAGAGCAAATATGTAGAGAAAATGAATGTGAAGAACACTCAAAAAATTAAAAGGGAAGGAGTAGAAAGACAAGATTTATAGTGGTTTGGCGTTGTAGCCTACGTCCACTTTGAAGGATTTTCTATTTTATTGATTGTTTTCGCTGGTTACAATAAGTTATAACGGTAGAAGTGAAGTACAAAGATAATCGCGGCAGAGTCTGGACGTAGGAGAACCAAAAAGATCCCTTTTCTGAAGCCCCTTGGACTGCTATTTATAGGCGTAGGCTGCAAATATTTGGCCCAGATCTCGAAAGACCGCTTCTCTCACGTGGGTGGCCCCACACGATCGATCCCATGATATTTGCACTCGGTCTGTGATCGATACGAATGAATTTTGTATCGATCAAAATCTCATTCAATCAAGTCGAGATCAATCATGAACATTCTTGAAGATGTACACAAGCTCTTGTGAAAATTTGTTAGTAGTTGGACTTATAGATTTCGAGTAATGATCGTTGCAAGTTTAATATGTAGGTAGGCTATCACGTTCGTACCCATAAAGATTTGTACATCCATCATTCTTCGTATCCATGCCATACACATCGACAACGTGGCTCGAGAATTCAAGGGAGAACCATTTTTCCTGCCGAGTGACCGAGTATTCTATCCTTTTTGGCTTTGTTCGCATCGATAGGCGCCACCTTGTTCGTATCCATCTGTGTGTATCATTTTGTATCGATGGACAATGCTTTTCGTATCGATCTATCGGTTGCTTATTCGCATCGATCATAGGCTGATCGATACAAACTGTACAAATGGAATCAACACGAACTAGCTTCGGTTGACTTCGTACCGATGACTCCTATTTATATTCGTATTGATATGTTCTTGAGCATTTCGTACCGTTGGAAGAATGTCTTTTCGTATCGTTTATGGGATGCATGCTTCGTATCGATCATTAACTAATCGATATGAATTCTTGAGAGGAGGAACGATACGTGTTGTATATTGGTGGTATCGATACGTAATGCCCCTAGCTAATGGATTCGAATTACTATAGGCGTGATGATACGATCTGATGGGTGCATGATGGATACGTAGAGATTTGATTGGCGACCGATACGAACCAAGCCATCTATGCTTGATGGATATGAACCAGGTGGAGCTTTTGGTTGTTGATCGATCCGCGGCTTCGACTCGAAGCAATCATCTCTTTAACCCGATGCAAACCTATCGGCGACTCGAAGCAGGTGCTATGGTGACTTGAATTAGCCTATTTCTTAATGACCTAAAGCAAACCTTCTGAAACTTGAAGCAGAAATCAATATGACTCGGAGCAGACTCCAAGCAACTTGAAATGACTCGATATTCGCCGAAAATGCATCTTAAATTCCTTGCACTGTCGGTTGTCGACTATGCTATGCTTTGTGCAGTTGTTTGGGTTAAGTCCGCTAGTATGTTGTCTTGCCAAAAGGCGGGTTAACACTTGCCCCCCTAAAACATGCCTTGGAATAGGAAGGTGTGTTTTGTAGAGCCAAAGGCTGGATGTTCGTATCCTGTTGATGACTATAAAAGAGATTGATAGTCTTAACTGACTATGAATGACGATCATTCGAGATCGTATGTCATTCGGTGTGGTATGTGACAGTTTGAGGTCAGGTGTCGTTCGCAGCGAATGGTTTGCGGTCGGGTGCCATTCGAGACGAATTGTGACCTTTCACGGTCAAGTGTCGTTCGAGGCAAATTGTAATCGTTCATGGTCGGGTGTCGTTCGAGGCGAATTGTGACCATTCGCGTCTGGGTGCCGTTCGAGGCGAATTGGGACCGTTCGCGGTCATGTGTCATTCGAGGCGAATTGTGACCATTCGCGATCGGGTACAGTTCGAGGTGAATTATGACCGTTCATGGTCCGGTTCCGTTCGAGACGAATTGTATGTGCCTGGGGGGACTTAGTATCATTAATGTCAGATTTCATGTTCGAGTGAGTTTCTAAATTGTTTGTTATGGCATTTTATCGTCATCTCAGAGCATGCCTGAGGACCGCTCGCGATCCCATACATGTGTAAGTGACTTGGCCGTTATAGAATTATAAAAACCAAATTTACATTCAAATGAGTCTTTCAATAGAGATGTTCAACAAAATCAAGTCCAAATGTGCGAAATAAAAAGCAAAAGCAAAACAGAGATGCCAAAGTGCAAACATCTATACTGATGCAATTGATAGTCATATCAGAGCAAGCCCAAGGATCGCTTGTAATCTTGTACATGTGTAAATGATTTAATCGCGTTGGTGTGGAGTCTGCCACTTATTCGTCATTATTCTGATCAGTTGATGACAAGATGACGCCTCGATCCGGAGCCATCTTCATTTGATGCAGGCGGTGGTTGCTCTCATTCCATCATTGTTGCTCGCCCTCTCACATATTGCGATAGTAGACCATTCCAGATATGTCCTTTTTTCTCATCCCTCAAGTGTCTGCAATCATTCGTACTATGACCATTTAGCTCGTGTAATAAGCAATACTTGTCTGATCTTCTTTCACTATTGGTTGAGTCCCTCCTCATTGGCTTTCGACAAGGAACCTACCCCGGGTGTCCTGGTAGATCAACTCCAAAGTTTCATTCAACTCCGTATAAGAGGTGAATCTCAGTTCCTTTCACGGCCACTTTGGTCCATCATTGTTATCCTCATCTTTCTGTTTCCCCGTTTCCTTGCCTGAATCTTTTCCGGGTTGATCTCCGCTTTTGACTAAATAAACATCAACTCCCTCTCCTTTCTCTTTCTCAGCATTTGCATCCTCTTGCCATAGGAACCTTTCTGCTTCATGATAAAACTCTCCTATATCCATGGGTGGATCCCTTGTCAATGAGTTCTTGAATTCTTTGCCATCAGTTATGCCGGATACAGCTGCCATTAAAAGCATGGATGGATCTGGTCGATCCACCGACGCTGTCGTTGCATTGAGTCGTGTTAGAAAGCTCCTCAAAGATTCCTTGGCTTATTGCTTCAGTGTCATCAAACTCATCACATTCTTAGGTCTTCAAATATGGACTCTAAATTGCCTCGTAAACTTCTCGGTCAACTCGGTCCATTTCTAATGGAACCACTCTCCAATTGCCTGAATCTTAGTGCTGCTATATCCGTCAGATATAGCGGGAAACATCGGGCCATGATCTCCTCTGATGCCCCCCCAATACTTCCATATGCCACATATGTTTCGTCAGATGAACAGCAGGGTCCGTCCTTCCGTCATACATCTCCAATGTCGGTAGCTTGAATTCTGGTGGATTTCTAGCCCTTCTAATTACGGGAGTGAAGGGGATCCTATTAACACCATCCAGATCTCTATTCACTAGTCCGCCTCTCATGGCTCGTCTGACCATCTCCGCCAACCTATCACTGTCGTCTAGCTGCAATCCTTGTCTGTTGCCTCCGATCTACCCCTCGAGTTCGCGAGGGAATCCTTGAATCTGCTTTCTTGGACGGGCGTCCATTCCTCTATCAATGTCGTGTTGAACGGCTCCACCTGGTATCATACCTAAGATTGGATCAACATGCTCCTGGTGAGTGCCTTCTAGCTCTGGGCTGCCCCTGATGGTCCCGGTTTGTTCTGGATCCTGGTTGTTCCATGCTCCTGATCCCTATCACTAGCACCCCTTGTAGTGGCGTTCTCTTGACTTTGCACTCTTGCTTGGCCAATCCGTTGGAGTAGGTTCTGCGTCATCTCTTCTTACCTTTTCAGCATTCCCTCCTACATAGCTTCCATCATCATCTCCATCTTGTTTCGGTTAACGAAGACCGAGGCTTGATTTGCTCCTGAGGAAGCCTCCTGACTTCCTTCATGTTGACTTCTTTCTTCTCTCGGTCTCCTTACTGATTGCTTCACCATAGCTTTCCAGATCCAAAGTTCAAGTTGTAGAATTCCTGAGTTCTTCTCAGTGAATGCACTAAACATCCAAAATTGGCCGCAAACACCCAATTGTCAATGAAAGCACCCGTTTCCATTCATAGATCACCGATAGCAAATATGTAGAGAAAATAAATGTGAAGAACGCTCAAAAAATTAAAAGCGAAGTAGTAGAAAGAAAAGATTTATAGTGGTTCGACGTTATAGCCTACATCCACTTCGAAGGATTTTCTGTTTTATTGATGGTTCTCGCTAGTTACAATGAGTTACAATAGTAGAAGTGAAGTACAAAGATAATCTCGGCAGAGTCTGGACGTAGGAGAGCCAAAAGGATCCCTTTTCTGAAGCTCTTGGACTTCTATTTATAGGTGTAGGCTGTAAATATTTCGTCCAAATCTCGAAAGACCTCTTCTCTCACAAGGGTGGGCCCACACGATCGATCCTATGACATTAGCACTCGGTCCGTGATTGATATGAACGAATTTCATATCAATCAAAATCTCGTCTAATCAAGTCGAGATCGATTACGAACATTCTTGAAGATGTACGCAAGCTCCTATGAAAATTTGGCGGTAGTTGGACTTGTAGATTTTGAGTTCTTTTCGATGCAAGTTTGATATTGTAGGTAGGCTATCACGTTCGTATCCATCAAGAGTTTACATCCATCATTCTTCATATCCACGCCATGCGCATCGATGATGTGGCTTGAGAATTCAGGGGAGATCCATTTTTCCTGCCGAGTGACCGAGTCTTCTATCCTTTTTGGCTTTGTTCGTATCGATTGGCGTTACCTTGTTTGTATCCATCTGGTGTGTATCATTTCGTATTGTTGGACAATGCTTTTTTGTATCGATCTAACCGTTGCTTATTCATATCGATCGTAGGCCAATCGATACGAACTGTACAAGTGGAATCGACACGAACTAGCTTCGGTTGACTTCGTATCGATGAATCCTATTCCTATTCGTATTGATATATTCTTGAGCATTTCGTACCGATGGAAGAATGTCTTTTCGTATCGTTCATAGGATGCATACGTCATATCGATCTTTAACTGATCAGTACGAATTCTTGAGAGAAGGCGCAATACGTGTTGTATATTGGTGGCATCGATACGAAATTCCCCTAGGGTGATGGATACGAAATAAAGTAGGCGTGATGGACACGATCTGATGGGCGCATGATGGATTTGAGGAGATGTGATTGGCGACCGATACGAACCAAGCCATCCGTGCTTGATGGATGCGAACCAGGTGGAGCTTTTGGTTGTCGATCAATCCGCGGCTTCGGCTCAAAGAAATCATCTCTTTAACCCAAAGCAAACCTATCGACGACTTGAAGCAGGTGTTGTGGTTACTCGAAGTAGCTTATTTCTCAATGACCCGAAGCAAATCTTCTGAAAACTCGAAGCAGTCATCAATATGGCTCGGTGCAGACTTCAAGCAACTTGAAACGACTCAACATTCGTCGAAATCACATCTTAAACGCCTTGCACTATTGGTCATCGACCATGCTATGCTTTGTGCAGTTGTTTGGGTAGTCCGCCAGTACGTTGTCTTGCCAAAAGGCGGGTTAACAGACATGAAATTAAAAATCAATGCACAAGAGATTCCACCCAGCCACCCTCTTTATTGATTTACCAAAATTTACTTACAATTAATCGGAAAAAAAATAAACGTAAACGAAATACAGATTGAATCAATAACCAAATTTGAAAAGGGAATCTTGATCTCTATGGCTAAAATTGTTGGATGAGAAGAACAAAGATGCAAGAAGAGAGAATTAGTAAATAGATTTCCGTACATTTTACACTATCTATTAGTCTTTATTTATAACATCAATTACTTAATGTCGAAGTTAATATTAGATAGTAAAAAAATAAATTGATTAGCCAATTAGGTAGAGAATAAACATAATTAGATATGTCTATTAATTAGGAGAAACAAAGTATTCGCTTTCTTTCTTTTGCATATTTAATTCCTTCTATATATGATTTATTACCACCAAAATTTGACAGTCATTACCTCGTAGAAGGTATCACCATCTTCATGCATTCAAATAGGTAAGTTTGTCAAAAGCATCCAATAATATACACTTCCATATCATAGCTGTTATGGACCTACCAAGTACTAAGTAGTATAACCTCAACTATATCACTATAGATACTAAAACTTTGAATTGATTATAATATTAATTGTTTAAACTAATTTCATAGTACAGTGCTTCTAATTGCATATTCCGATTCACTTTTGCACATTGAACTCTACATCATGTTAAGTTGAGTTTTCATCGTTGAAAATTGTTTATGTCAAGCTAATTTACAAAATGGATCTACCTAATCTAAATCAAAGTATTTAGTAATGATCCTATTATGTGAGTAGTTTTCTTAGCGAACCATACCTTAAGTCAATAGGCCAAAATTTACCACTATGGCCATAAATTTTTGATAGTAACGCGTTATTATCACTTTGCACAGATATGGTTACACAAAAAGTGATCATAAAGGAATTTCTAAATGTAAATTCCTTAATTCTATTATTTCTTTAATATAAGAAGCCAATGCTTTGAGGTTAGCGTTCATGGTAGAATCAGTTACATGGGTTTCTTTCTTTCTAATGCATGATATTGCTCTCCCACTAAGAGAAACAATTAACTTCTAACTAACCCACACACATTACTTTCATTATGCTAAATATCATTAATATTTACTTATATGATACAACAATATCAATTATACAAAATAGCATGGTCCAAGGTTTTATTTTAGTTTTTTATACAACATTTCAATATATACGTTTAGGTTATCAGTATATTTATTATCATGCCAACTACATAGGCAATATCAGATGACGTGTACGTCATAGCATACATAAAACGACCAATAACTCTATCATACTCTAAATAATCCTTTGATCTACTCATTTTAAAGCATACAAATACATTTTGGTTTATTTCGAGCAGTTAACTATTCAAATCTTCTCAATATATCCAGACTGGGTTATAGTTAACTTTTCTGGAGACTTTCTGATTCTTATTCCTACTATCACTTCCGCTGCTTCCATATTCATCATTTCAAAGGATGAAATAAGAATCTTTTGTTTCTTCAATACACGGATTATTAGTCTCGAACATAACCATATCTTCTCTGTAAGATATATAATTACACCTTCACTAAAACTTATCTAGATGTATACACCTTGTCTTATTATATATGTCATTCTCCCTTGATTAGTTAACTCAGTATGAAAAGACACCTCATAAAAACACCCTTTATAATGGTAAACTTTAAGAAAAGAAATTTTTTGAAAGGAAATTTTATGAAAAGAGTCCGCATGGAAAAAAACACATTAAATTATCATTTATAGAAATATATCAAGTACGTAATCGCTTTGAAGTCGTCTGAAGTATATATTCATGTATGCGCAAACATGTGTGGATATGAGTAAAGGCTTACAAATTCTGCCTTTTAAAGCTGTGCAGCACTTATGGGTTCTGTAACGGTAACGGTGAAGATGCAAAAAGTTATTGCGGGAATGCAGCGGTGATATAGCAAGAAACAGAGGAGGTGAAAAATTCTTTATTATATATAAAATCAAATAATTGAAGTCAATTTATTCTCAGCCTTACGACATTTATATAGGAAAAAAATATTTTTTAATCTTATATAACCAAACCGAAGAATATCATGATTTATGCAAACAAGGTTTGGTGACTACAATGATTTCTAACGTATATTGAGCTCTTATGCCTTAAAATTAGATATTTATCCAAACTTTATTGATTTGGTTTAAAAAAAAACTAGTAAACTCAACATTTGTGTATGAATTGTTCTAAAGCGGATGCTAAAATGCATTCATTTAGCAGGTTTAGTGGAAAATAGCGGGGCTTAAAGCAGTTTTACTGTTTAATATCATTAAATTTAAATAGCATAGCGGTTGAAGAGCACAATAAGTTATAGCAGGGATTATGCGAGGCTTTAGCGGAGCTTTAACTGCCTAACTTAAAAGAAAACTGTTGGAAATTGAATGAGCATTAATGAATAGTGCATTGGAAAATGAAGTATTTATTGTCTTGCAATATGA
Organism: Allium cepa; assembly: GCA_030765085.1. Classification (NCBI taxonomy): domain Eukaryota; kingdom Viridiplantae; phylum Streptophyta; class Magnoliopsida; order Asparagales; family Amaryllidaceae; genus Allium; species Allium cepa. The sequence goes on from CM060940.1 coordinate 186,231,081, forward strand.
ATAGTCCCACATCTTATATTATAATAACCATCATATTATATATAATATAAGATGTTGTCTCTATTCTAATTACAATGAGACAATAAGAGAGACATGAGCATGACCATCTTGGCGGGTGGTGCAACGCACCACCCCGCACGAGCGCCCGCGCCTGCGCCCGAGCCCGCACGCGCGGCGTGGGCGAATGGGCGTTTGAGGCGTCTTGTAGGCACTTAGCACTTAGCACTTAGCACTAGGCATTAGGCATTCGGGCTACTGTAATTGGTTCGCATCATACTATATTTTTAGGAGCCGAAACAGTTTAAATCCAACGGTAGTAACTGTTTGAAATGACGTGCCAATTGGTAAAGGGTCGCAACCTTTCCTAACGGTCACATACTCCTATAAATAACAGATCCGAGAAATTTTGAAACCAACTTTTATTCTAATTCTCTGATCGTCTTCTCTTTCCTCTGCACTCCGTTCTAACAAGAAAATCTTCTCTTGAGTTCGCCGTTATTCTGCATCGCTTGCGCGGCCTTGCAGAACTTGATCCGTTTTACCTTGGGAAGCGGTTGCTACTCTGCCCCTTTGTGCCACTGTGGGGGAGCAATTCTGCTTTAAGGGAACAGTATACGATACTGGACTCGGATAATTATCATACTACAACGGAACTGCTTTAACGGTACTCATTTACTTCTATTTACTTTCTACGGTTTTGAATCAGCATGAGTAGAGACAGTAGGCAGTAACAATCTTAAAGCAGAATTGTGTTACTTTGTGCTTACTGTTCTGATTGCTTTCAGGCGATGGCTCAAGAAAGCAATACCTCCGCAAACATACCCGTCATGACCACCTCTCAAATTGCACCAATGGTGGCACCGAACGTGCCATTCTCGCATGGAGAACGACCAGAAAAATTTACTGGTGTCCATTTTAAGCGGTGGCAGCAAAAAATGTTGTTCTACTTAACCACATTAGGCTTGGCCAAATTCCTCACAGAAGATCCTCCAGCGGTCGACGAATTAGAGCCCGACCCGATCAAGGCTGAGACACTCACTGCTTGGACGAGTTCGGACTTCATATGTAAAAATTACATACTCAATGGACTGGATAACAGTCTGTACAATGTCTACTGCACAATGAAGACATCGAAGGAACTCTAGATATCTTTGGATAGGAAATACAAGACAGAAGATGCTGGTATGAAGAAGTTCATTGTCGGCAAATTTCTGGATTTCAAGATGATAGACTCCAAGACAGTTATCAGCCAAATTCAAGAATTGCAGGTCATTATTCATGAAATACATGACGAAGGAATGACTCTGAGTGAATCATTTCAAGTAGCAGCCGCCATAGAGAAGTTGCCCCCATTGTGGAAAGACTTCAAGAATTATCTGAAGCATAAACGAAAAGAAATGTCCATGGAAGATTTGGTTGTTCAACTCAGAATTGAAGAAGACAACATAAAATCCGAAAAGAAAACATCTAATACTATGGTGGCAAAAGCAAATGTGGTCGAAACCGAAAAGAACAACAAAAGAAAAAGGGAAAACAACCCGAATGTGAAGAAGACAAGGAAGTTCAAAGGAAACTGTCATAATTGCGGAAAGAAAGGACATAAGGCAAGTGAATGTCGAGGTCCAAAGAATCGGAACAAAAAGAAAGACCAAGCCAACGTTGCGGAGTTAGAAGATGTCTCCGAAATGAATCTGTCCGCAGTAATTTCGGAATGTAACTTGGTTGGCAACATGAAAGAATGGTTCGTTGACACTGGTGCTACGAAACATATTTGCGCCAACAAATGGATGTTCACCAACTATAAACCAGCGACGCAACAAGAGCAACTCTTTATGGGAAACTCCTCCACGTCAAAGGTTGAAGGCAAAGGAAGAATAGTCCTTAAAATGACATCCGGAAAAGAACTTACTCTAAATGATGTCCTACATGTTCCAGATATCCGCAAGAACTTAGTTTCGGGATCATTGTTGAGTAAGAATGGTTTCAAGTTGGTCTTTGTTTCTGATAAATTTGTCTTGTCTAAGAACGGAGTATATGTAGGTAAAGGGTATGTGAGTGATGGTCTGTTTAAAATAAATGTAATGACTATTGTACCAAAGGAGATTGATAATAAAACAGATTCTTCTGTTTATATCTCTGAGTCATTTAATATATGGCATGCTAGATTAGGGCATGTTAACTTTGATACACTGCGAAAGATGATTAACGTAGAATTTATACCTAAGTTTGCAATTGATTCCAATTACAAATGTGAAACATGCGCTGAAGCAAAGTTAACTAGAACTTCCTTTCATCATGTTGAAAGGAATACCGAGCCGTTAGATTTAGTACATACTGATGTATGCGATCTAAAGATGTGTCAAACCAGAGAAGGTAAAAGGTATTTTATTACCTTTATTGATGATTGGACTAGGTACTGTTATGTGTACCTACTAAGAAGTAAGGATGAGGCCTTCGAAACATTTAAGCAATATAAGGCAGAAGTTGAAAATCAACTAAACAAAAGGATAAAAGCCTTGCGAAGTGATAGAGGTGGAGAATACGAATTTCCATTTGAGGAATTTTGCGCTCAAAATGGAATAATCCATCAAACAACAGCACCGTATTCTCCTCAATCCAATGGAAAAGCAGAACGTAAGAATCGTACTCTGAAGGAAATGATGAATGCTCTGCTTATTAGTTCTGGATTACCAGACAATTTCTGGGGTGAAGCAATACTTTCAGCCAATCATATACTGAACAAAGTACCTCGCAAAAGGACCTTTAAGTCACCACATGAACTATGGAAAAACAGACCTCCATCTTACAAATACTTAAAAGTGTGGGGGTGCTTAGCAAAGGTAGAAATACCTAAGCCTAAAAAGGTAAAAATTGGACCCAAAACTATAGATTGCATATTTATTGGATATGCTCATAATAGTAGTGCATATCGATTCTTGGTGCATAAATCTGAAATTGGTGACATTCATGAAAACACCATAATCGAATCTCGAAATGCAAGATTCTTTGAAAACATATTTCCGCTAAAAGAATCCAACGGTACTAGTATCCAAAAGAGATCAAGAGAAGAAGAAACTCTTGAACATCATGTTGATCATGAAAATAATCAAGAGTTAGAGGAACGAAGAAGGAGCAAACGACAAAGGATATCAAAAACCTTTGGACCCGATTTCTATACATATATGATAGAAAATGAACCTCTAACATATCAACAAGCAATGTCATCTCCCGATGCTCCTTATTGGAAGGAAGCAATCAATGGTGAAATAGAATCCATTCTCCAAAACCATACATGGGAACTAGTAGATCTCCCTAAGGGATCAAAAATCCTAGGGTACAAATGGATCTTCAAGAAAAAACTTAAGGCTGATGGCTCAGTAGACAAATATAAGGCCCGACTGGTGGTTAAGGGATTTAGACAGAAGGAAGATCTAGATTACTTTGACACATACTCACCAGTAACTAGAATAACATCCATTAGGATGCTTGTCGCAATTGCCTCTATACTAAATTTGGAAATACATCAAATGGATGTAAAAACCGCGTTCTTGAATGGTGAGTTGGAGGAAGAAATATACGTGCAACAACCTGAAGGGTTTGTAAGCCCAGGAAATGAAAATAAAGTATGTAAGTTGGTAAAATCACTTTATGGTCTCAAACAAGCGCCAAAACAATGGCACGAGAAATTTGATGAAACTATGATGACAAATGGATTCAAAATAAATGAATCAGATAAATGTGTCTATATGAAGAATATAGAAATGGGATATGTCATAGTTTGCCTATATGTTGATGACTTATTGATACTAGGCAATAATAATGCCATAATCAAATCAACAAAGGATATGTTGTCATCTAGATTTGATATGAAAGATCTAGGATTGGCTGATGTGATCTTGGGCGTTAAAATCTTAAAGACGTCGGAAGGTTATGTACTATCTCAATCACACTATGTGGCCAAAATAATTGAAAAATTCAAACAACATAATATAACTGTTGCTAAATCGCCAGTTGATATGAACCAAAATTGGGTTAAAAATACTGGTGATGGAATCTACCAACTTGAATACTCTCCAATACTGGGAAGTATAATGTATATCATGAATTGTACTAGACCAGATATTGCATATGCTGTAAGTAAGCTAAGTAGGTATACAAGCAATCCTGGTAAAAATCATTGGAAAGCAATAATAAGGGTTCTGGGATATTTAAAATATACTCGGAACTAAAGAAGGATATAGTGATGCAAATTGGATAACTGGTTCAGATGACACCAAATCCACAAGTGGATATGTATTTACCCTAGGAAATGGAGCTATATCATGGAAGTCTTCTAAACAAACGTGTATAGCAAGGTCAACAATGGAGTCAGAATTCATTGCTTTAGACAAAGCCGCTGAGGAAGCAGATTGGCTTAGAAGTTTCCTAGAAGATATTCCGAATTGGAATAAACCTGTTCCACCAATCTGTATACATTGTGATAGTCAGTCAGCTATTGGAAGAGCTAACAGTACACTATACAATGGTAAGTCTAGACATATTCGTCGTAGACATAAAACCGTGAGACAACTACTCTCTAATGGAGTTATCACTATAGACTATGTAAGGTCGAAAGATAACATTGCGGATCCACTAACAAAAGGCTTGCCTAGAGAGAGAGTTCAAACCTTATCGATAGGAATGGGCTTAAGGCCTGTTGGATAAAAAGTTTACCTCAACGGAAACCCAACCTAATTGACTGGAGATCCCAAGATTTAGGTTCAAAGGGACAACTAAGTTAAGGTTAAAACTTTGAAGAACTGGAAAAATAAAACATTTGGACATTCCTAAGATAAGTCAATGCACATGCCGCCGGAGAAAAGGATAAGATCTGCTTTTAATGATGTCTATACTTGGAGCTATAAAGAACCAAGTGGAGTATTGCGGAATACTCTTTATAGAATCACCTACGTGAGTGCGAAGGCGCCGCTTCAAGGAGAATTATAAGGCCAAATTCTCCAAGCACTCATGAGACCAAGCTGGTGTTCATGGCAAAAACGAACTCATACAGAGAACCAAGGGAGAAAAGAATACATTTATCACGTGTTGTCTATTTTGATTTACACAAAAGGCTTACAGTTCAAGGACAACCTAAGTCTACTGATTCGCCAGTAAAGTCAAGAAGATAAACACTAGGATAAGTTCAAGGCCAATGTGCTACTTAAACCGATATGATAAATGATTCGTAAATCTTAAGAACAAGTAATATTCATTCATGTGGGGGATTGTTGGAAATTGAATGAGCATTAATGAATAGTGCATTGGAAAATGAAGTATTTATTGTCTTGGAATATGAATAGTCCCACATCTTATATTATAATAACCATCATATTATATATAATATAAGATGTTGTCTCTATTCTAATTACAATGAGACAATAAGAGAGACATGAGCATGACCATCTTGGCGGGTGGTGCAACGCACCACCCCGCACGCGCGCCCGCGCCCGCGTCCGTGCCCGAGCCCGAACCCGAACCCGCACCCGCACCCGCATCCGCATTCGCACGCGCGGCGTGGGCGAATGAGCGTTTGAGGCGTCTTGTAGGCACTTAGCACTTTGCAATGTGCAATAGGCATTAGGCATTCGGGCTACTGGAATTGGTTCGCATCACACTATATTTTTAGGAGCCGAAACAGTTTAAATCCAACGGTAGTAACTGTTTGAAAACAGTTTAAATCCAACGGTAGTAACTGTTTGAAATGATGTGCCAATTGGTAAAGGGTCGCAACCTTTCCTAACGGTCACATACTCCTATAAATAACAGATCCGAGAAATTTTGAAACCAACTTTTATTCTAATTCTCTGATCGTCTTCTCTATCCTCTACACTCCGTTCTAACAAGAAAATCTTCTCTTGAGTTCGCCGTTATTCTGCATCGCTTGCGCGGCCTTGCAGAACTTGATCCGTTTTACCTTGGGAAGCGGTTGCTACTCTGCCCCATTGCGCCACTGTGGGGGAGCAATTCTGCTTTAAGGGAACAGTATACGATACTGGACTCGGATAATTATCATACTACAACGGAACTGCTTTAACTGTACTCATTTACTTCTATTTACTTTCTACGGTTTTGAATCAGCGTGAGTAGAGACAGTAGGCAGTAACAAAAACTTGGTTCCATTGCCTCCTACAATGTTTGCTAGTTGTACCAAAAGGTGCATTTTGTATTCCATTAAGTAGATGAAATCTCTTTTCTCTATTTCATTTTAGGTTATGTCTCTTTAGTAGTTCTATTATATCTTCCCAACGTCATGGGATAAAATCCATTAAGCCTTGTGGTGTCATTGTCTCAGGTAAGCTTAAGATTGTTGGCGGTATTTCTTTTTTCTTGTTAGTGATACAATAGTAGTGGAAGTTAGAGTTTACCTTATAAGACGCGTAAATGAAATTTCCTTAAAACAATATTTTCCTTCATCAATGTTTGATTAAACAAATAAATGCACAAGTTATAATTGTCTCCCTAAATAAAATGGTGTCCACGCAGTTGGTCTCTTTGATAGACTACGACTACACTATCTAAATTCATCCAAGCTATCCATTTAATATGCTACCATGACAAGAATGTCAAATTTACAGCCTATAGTAAATAAATTCAGTTGGATTTTTGTGTACTTTAAGAAATTATAATATGAGATAAATAGTGCAGAAGAAGGTAGACTTCAAAATTATTTTGTATCCCTAAAGATTGAGAGAGAACCCAGTTTTACAGGCCTAGATAGTCGTATTTCTTGACCTATGTTGTTCGAGATGGAGCGGAGAGCTAGAAAATTAGATTTTCTTAAGAGTCCAAGCAGATTTCAGATAGTGCCGCGATGTAAACAAGCGCTTACTACATAATTTGATACAAATGATTTGCATTAATAACAATAAAAACAATAATTACATATAGTAAGAAACTCAATTTGTGTTGATATACACATAAGTGCACAAACACACAATTAAAGTTAATGTCAATAAATCAAAATAAAATAAAATACTATTATAGTTTACTACTGTAATAGAATTTATACAAGATAATGTTCATAAGTATGAAATATGTACCATAACTATAACTAAATATTTGTGTGCTTATAATCATGACTTCATAAAAAATCAAATATTTGTGTACTTAGTAGTGACGACTTCATAAAAAATCAAATATTTGTGTACTACATAATCCTGACTTCATAAAAAACCAAGATAATTATGAATGGTTTATTTTCTTTTTATTTGTAGTAGATTACTGTAGGTTATATTACAAAAGAATTTAAAATAGAATCTAAAAATAAATGGAATAATAAAGTATAAAGAAGAACCATTAAAATCAAATTTTGAATAAGTGAAAAGTTAACGAGTAATTATTATTGTATGTTTACTTATTTATTTTTTAACCAGAAATGAATCAAATAAGCTTTAAGAAACATCAAAATTGTACATTTGTTTTGAATTATAAAATAAATACGTATTGGACGATTTTTTGTATATTTTGATATGAAATATATAAAATGTAAATAAATTTTGAAATTATATTAGAAGATGAATAGCTTCAATAAATAAAATAAATAATTGAGCTCTTTTACTGTATTTATTTTAGTTTCGTCAAAGTGAAAAAAATGTTACACCAAAAACGCCTATTTTTAGTGTTCAAAGAAATATTATCGTTCGGACAGTGCATTAGACAAAGGATGAAATAAAATGCTAAAGCAAAAAAGCAAAGTGTCAAAATTACAAAATTACACCTAAATGACACTTTGAGGTGCTCTAGCGACACCCTTGATAGCATAGCTTTTGACAAAGAAGCACAAAACATATATCTTCAAAAAGCAACCAATCAACTAGTCAAGGAGGATGAGTCAAATCAATGCAGGGCCAGCCCCAACGCAAAGCCTCCAAGGTCGTCGTCTAGGGCCTTCGATTTTCGGGGGTCATACATAGATACATACATACACAAGCAAACACATATACGTATGTATGTATTTTTGTGATTTAATAAATTAACAAAAGTGTGTTTGGTGTGATGATAAGATGATGTGCTTTATTTATAAGTCATTGATATTCAAATCTGGTGTTATGCATGTATTTTTCTTAATTATAAATTTTCATTTTAGTGCATCTAATTATTGTTTACAGTTGATTTTGGATCTTTGGGCTTAGGCCTCTAACAAGCTAGGATCGATCCTGAATGATTGGACCAGTTAACCGGTCTTCTTGCTCTGTCGGCTTTGACTAAACACGATTAAATGTTGATCATAAAATATTTGCCAAACAAAGCCAAAAATAAATTGTTTCTTTACACAATAAAGATCATTCTTGCTAGATTGACTTTTGAACAACTTGATTTTCTCTGTAATTTCCTAGATCTCAAACCATTGATTAACCATAGTGGACCAATCGATTGATGGCTTCATAAATATTCAACAAATTATTACATTTGCCTATAACGATCACCTTTCTTGGCATGCTTTAAAATTTGCAATGACCCAAAGATAAAGCGTATTTAAATTATGTTCAACACATAAATAAAACTTGAACCCGACTAAGCATAGTCTGTTGGATAGCGGCAACGCGTATTATCATGAATTGTATCTTTTTTCAAACTAGGAGAAAATCTCTTTTCAAACCAAAAGAAAACATTTAGGGGATCAAAGTTCCAAACATTCACGTGATGTGGGGATGGTTGGTGATTAATCTATATTAGATCTGAGTACATATAGCCAATTGATTCAATTGAGAAACAAGTATATGAAATTAACAGCGGAAGACGTACCTAAATCCATCGATTCTTAATTGATGTGAAAATTAATTTGGATTAGATCTTCCAAATTGACACATGCTTAGATCTATAAATTCTCTTTAGAAGAGGGCAGAGAGAATATGATAAGACTTATGTAATTTGGGGACCATAACCCCTATATATATAGTGTGTGACATTTTTCAGTTCGGCCCTTTAAAAAACTAAAATTGTCACTCCGGTATTCACACGTTATAATTTTACATGACCAATATACCCCTTATGTCTTAATATGTTTATTCCAGAAATAAATCACGTAATTAGACTTAATTACAAGATAGCTCATACATTCAAACATTAAAATATGTGGCCCCATTATGTTGAATTATTCCAACAATCTCCCACTGGGCCACATATGTAAAATTATAGAATGTATTCAACTTTATAAGCTCTTAAATAGCTACCTTGATAATATGGTATATTCAAAACAATCTCGTCCCTTGATTATGTAAACATAAAACCAAAGTGGCTTTCACTACTATTTTTTGTACCTAAACCTATCAATGGTCATAGATATCAATACAATCAAATGACATAGATCAATCATGTATGTGTAGCATGGAAATTACTTGAAATGTGATCTTTACATGTCTATTCTCAATTGGTCCTACTTTACTCTAATGAGATCAGAATTCCAAATAATATATACATATATAAGGAATTGAAGTGCAAAAGAAAACTTTATTTCTGACCAGAAAAACCGAAGCATGTCCATAATCGAAATATTGAGCAGTGTCGCCAAATAAGTGAATAAATACAAACTCCCCATAAACTAAAATATCCTTATATAAAAGATACACCATTTTAGCAACATGCTCATGAAAGACCTTGGGTGGTACTCCTTTTGTAAATGGATCCGTTGACATGGAATTTGCCCCAATATGCTATATGGATATTAACTCATTCTGCACTCTCACCTTTACAACTAGAAACTTGATGTCAATGTAATTTGACTTGCTTGAGCTTCTATTGTTATTAGAATATAATGTTGTAGATTTATTGTGTAACGACTCTGGAATTTTAACGGTTATTATAACATAAAACTAAAATTTTGCTTGAAATTTAATTACAAAATTTAGCAATGAAAATTTGACAATTGGAATGCGTCTATTTAAACATAGCAAATGGCAGATTTTTATTGAAAAATATGTAAGTTAATTCTATTGTGTAATTTTCAACTTAAAAATCAGTTAATTTGATGAAAATCAAATGTTTTCATAATCTGCATATTGTTATATAATAAAAATGTAACCATTTTTTGAGCGAGACGTCGTTTTTCGTTTTGCCAAATTTGGACCGCTCTACCTCCGTTTATCTTATTTTGGGCATTTTAGCAGCAATTTCAGCAACAAGAACTCGAGTTTTGATTGGATGATTGTATCTCTCATATCTATGTACAGTTCTATTCATCTCGTCGTGCAAATCTCCACAGTATAACCATTTTTGTAATTCGACGTCCGATACACTGCGAAATGCGTGAAACAGTTGACCATATCGGTGACCGTATTGAGCCTTTTGGTTTCCTTTATCCATTCATTATCCACCGTATAATATCAGTAGCCATTAGCCATTGGTATTCCCAACAATTCAGCTTTTTGAACTTTTACTATTCCAACGTATTATGCCTGGTTCATTTCTCTGTCCTATCTATCTTACTTTCTCTTTGCTTTTCGTCCTGTTCACTTGAAAACAAAATTTAATTATTATATACAAAGTTACATAAAGTTGTATATAAGAGAAGCCAGCTCATTCTTCTTCCTCACCCAAGCCTCTTTACTCTCCATGTTCGCCCTTGCTCCTCTACGATTTCATTCTATTCTAAAAAAAATATACATCTACATAAAAAAAGGAATATACGAAGTTTGCATGCATATTTCGAGAACCTGCTCCTTTTGTCGAAACTACTTGTACCATTTTAGCAACCGCCTGCTTCACCCAGTCGCCATTCCACCGGCCACAGCCATCTCACAACCCACTTATAGAGCTTCTCCATCGCTCCTCCTCCCCTTGCTCCATACAACCCTCGCTCATAGCTATGCCACATCACCGCTACCTTTCGACCCAACCCCTACCCACCTCAGCCTTGTCCCCGACTCCCCTCTGCCAGTGCACAAAAATGCAGTCTGCGCCCTTCATCTTCTATGATCGTCGAACCCCATCTCTGACCCGCCTCCGCCTTCACCCTCTGACTCTTCGTGAAACCATCCTACCATTCAGATCCGCAAACCCGATCCTTCATCCCCTTAGACGCAGCTACCCTCACCCATGCCTCCATGTCACAACTGCCGAGACCCCCTAGCCCGCTTCCACCGTTGCACCTTCCTCCACGGCCGGTGCACCTCCAACCCCATAGCCTCGGCCTCACATCAACTGCACCTCGACTCGTTAGACTAGCCACACCACGTCTATCCTTCTCCCCGAGCTACCTTGTAGCCTCTTTCTATATATTATATTATTAAAGTATATTTTAATAAAGGGGGTACTGTATATATTTTATAATAATAATAATGAAAAAGTTCATTTATATATATATATATATACACACACACACACAAGTTTGTGATTTTGTTTTGTATTCATTCTTCCTTTTTACAATTTTACAGTTTACTTTGTAAAGATTATAATAGCTGTTAGATGTTGCATATGTACATATGTATACAGAAAGGAGAAAAAGAATTATATATATATATATATATTTAAAGTCATTGCCTGTTGTTTCTATTCTTAAATTTAATGTAAAAGAAGGGGGGTGTGTGTGTGTATGAGTCTTGTAAGTTTCATATTTGCCTTGTTACCTGCTCACTAATCCTCTGTTATGTTTTGTTGTTAGGAAAGTATTAAAAACTTACATTTAATATATTTGGGTGTATATATATATATATATTGATTTTACATATTGGGTTTAAATATAATATGTAGATATATCGATTTTAGTAGATATATTTTAATAAACCATGATTTCTTTTAAAATTATATAACATAAAGATCTTATTTTAATATATGTATAAATTTAATATTTATTTTAATATATATATATATAAAGATTTTACTGTTAAATATGTGCTTATATATTAGTTTATATATATACCTATATATTGAGTAAAAAAGGAAAATATATTATATATACTGATTCTATCAAATTCTATGCTTTGCTTGCCGCTACCGAACTTGTCGCAGTAGTCTTTGATGTTGGGTGCTATGTCTGTATCCATATGCAAGTCTGTGTCATCTTCTTTGCCTTCGCCATTCTCTAGCCTCGAAAGGTGAGCAATCACTCACGATTAACATTCTTATATTTAGTAAATTTGATTCACATGAAATGGCGACTGAAATATGCTATTAAATTTGAATTGTTAGTTATTTGATTATTAAGTATGATATGTCATTATCTGCAATTATTCACCTATGATATATGAAACCATATCCTGTTGTATATATATTATATTTAATTTGTTACTGATGACTTATGCCTGTGTCGATATGTTATATTATTATCATATTTGTTCTCACTCTTCAAGTTCCCTGTTAGTTTACAATTCCTTATGGGTTGAAATGATACATACCCGAACGATATTATAGATTAGCAGAAAATCGTTATGGGTCAAAATGATAAACCCAACCAATTTTCATTTCTTTTAAAATTTTGGGATTTCGGGTTGAAATGATATACCTGTAAATAAATTTGAATTGCAGATTAAAACTATAAATATCTATATCACTTGACTATAGGACAGAAAATTATATAGGACACTATTGGTCTATATTTTGAAAATGATTTCTAAAGTTTGAAAGGAAATATATGGGTTTTAATGAATGCTGAATTTAAAATGAAATATATAAATACTATTTTTATATATGTATAAAATAAAAAATTCAAAATAATATGTTTTGGAAATTTTAATTTATAAGCTAGTTTTGGAAAATATAAATTTTAAGATTTTTCTTATAATTTTTTTTTTTTAAAAATATAAAAATAAGGTTTAATATAAAATAAATTTAATAATAAGATTTAATTTAATAAAAATTTAATTTAATTATTATATAATATGTTTAAGCATTTATTTAAATTTATATTAATATTTTAAAAATAAAATTTAATAACTTAATGTAATAAAGGTCGGGAAGATAAATTAGTGTTGACTTGGAATTTAAATTGGTTAATAACTGAACTTAAATACGAATTTAATTGAACTTATTGATTTTGAGATTTCGAAAGGTGTGATTTATAACTTGGTTTGATAAAAAATTGGTTAAATGAATATTTTCAACTTTAAATAAAATTGAATCTGAATATTTAATATTGATCCAAATTTATAAATTGAGATTTTATTTAGTTATTATTAAATGATTAAGTGAATATTTTCCAATTTGATAAAAAAATTTAAAGTTAAATGTTGAAATATAATTAAAACTTATATTGTAAATGTTTGAATATTTAAACTTTGAATTTTATTAGACTTGAAATGATAGTTAAAACTTGGATTTTAAATCAATGAAAATTGAAATGGTTTATTGAGAATTTGAATTGAATCATTAACCTTTTAAATTGAAAGTGTTGAACAGGGATTGATTTAAATTGAATTTTGAAATTTAAGTTGAATTTAATTGATTTGTGGAATTGGATGAAACAATTCCAATTGGGAAACTATTTCAATATAGGCTCTTTAACTAAAAATATAAACCATTTTAATTTATGACTATTTTAATACATAAATTATTTTAATTATTATCTATTCTAGTTTATACCTATTTTAGTATATATACTATTATCAATATCTAAACTGTTTAAGTTGGAAGTGTTATGATTATGAAAATTTTATGATTTCAAAAGTGTTATGATTTCAAAAGTGTTATGATTTCTAAAGCGTTATAATTTTGAAAGTGTTACGATTCTGGAAATGAATATTATGTAAAGTGAATACTGATATCGAATTGATATGGTTTTGAAATGAATATGATATTTTGATATGAAGTATGAACTATTTGAAAAGAAATGTTCATGGTGTGAAATAATCATTTGGTTGTTAAAGAGACCGGGATCAGATATTGTCATACTCTCTGCCAATACGAAAACTAGTTTAACAACTGTGTACGTGGTGGAGATTCAAGAACGAAGTAGGATGGTTTGGTGACGATTCTATATTAGGTTTTAGCGCAGCCCTGACTCCCATGAGTCAGCTTGATGTGGCTAAAACAGGAGTTATATCGGGCCAAGTGGGGTCGCATCCCTTATCGGGCAAATTTCTGAAAGTGTACGTGAAGTACTAAGGATCGTGTAATATGATATATAAATGCGAAAACTGATAATAGCAGTAAAATAAAAATTAAAGTAAGCACACCAGGAATTTTTATACTGGTTCGAACTTCCCATTCTACGTCCAGTCCCAGACTATCCTCTGGATTTAAACTAAAAACCCATCACTTAACCCGGAGGAATAGGTATACGACACCTGAGCAGCCGAACAGGAATTTTCCGCCTCAGCAGCCGAAGAGGACTTCAACTCTAATACAAATAGTTTGAAGAATGTGTTCTGAGTAACACGGATTGTCTTTTGATAGTACAACTTCCTATAATCAAATCCTCAAGAGTATGTATGTGTGTGAAGATTTAGAAGGAAGATAATTACGTAGAATCGGAGTATATGAATTAAACACAAGGATTTTAGTGAAATTAAATGAGTATGAATGCTTTGAATTGCAGAGAATAGTTAGAGAATAGATTTCAGAATTAAAAACAAGAATCGGTGATTGTGGAAGTGATTTGAAGATGTTTATATAGTTGTAGAAGAGTTACAATCTTTCATGAAGAGTTTCAATCAAAAGTTGTGTCCGTATCTCTTGAAATAGAGGACATTACTCTTCATGAAATGATCGCATCTCTTCAGAAAGTAGCCGTTTATTGTCAGGTCGGTCGACCGAAGATCCTGGTCGGTCGGCTGAGTTTGAAAATGTATACAGAACAGAGTGTATCTGTGCATATAACACAGGGTCGGTCGACCGAAGGTACAGGTCGGTCGGCCGACCTGATGTTATTTGCACAGTGAATTCTTTTATGTGTATAATTTTAAAAGTACAACACTTGTGTGTGTGTGTGTGTGACTACTTGAGGAATGATTTTAACAATATTCTAAGACTCAATATAGGAAATATACATACTAAACTCTTAATTGTAGTCTTGTCTCCTTTGTAGTGTGGTATTCTCTTTTTGTCGCCTTAGTTGTCGTACATTCTTTGAAGCTTGTGTCATGAATCAAAACTTATGAATCAACATTCTCCCCCTTTTTGATTGATGACAATATTAATATGGCGAAGTATAATGTAAATCTCCCCCTGAATATATGGCGACTTGTCTGCAAAACATTTGTTAGTGTGCAACTATTTCTCCCCCTTTGTCATCGTCAAAAAGGAATACTTATAATAACATGAAACCTTTTTTAACATACCATATGAATATCCAAAACATAAATAAGCAAATTTAATGACATTACAATAGAATATTCGAAAAGGAAAAGCAAATTGTTTTTAAAGATACTATATAACTAATGCGGAAATAATAAGATGAAAGAAAAAGAAAGATTATTCTTCATCGTCATCCGTATCACAAAATTCTGGACGTGTGTTCTCTTCCGGAGGAGCAGGTTCCTTACCACGCCTTTGAGCGGTGGACGTGTGAGTTGCCGAAGTACTAGAACTCGTATTGTCGGAAGTTGACCAAGAAAAATTTGGAGCCGGTCGTTTTCCGGGAGCAACAAAAGAGGCACCTGCTTCAGAAGTACATGATAAAGCATCCCATAGATTGACGAAAAACCCTTTAATCTTCTTGAAACGTCCGTCAATTTTTCGTAGACGTCTATCCAAGGCAAGTTGATTTTGAGCTAGAATATCAATTGCCATTTGAGTACCTGAGCCGGGAGGTGGTCTTTCCACAGAATATTGGTGCGTAATTCGTTCCGTAGTTCGAGTTGATGGTTGAGGTGTTGAAGAACTACGACGAAGTTGTTCTCGAGGAGTGTCATGCCACTGAGTAAAAGGTATTATCCTAGGAGGAGCATCAGGCAATTCATTAATTTGATGGTCCTTGAATCGAAGACATGAACTTTGGAAGTTTCGGATTCAGGAGCGTTTGGGACAAAGCTATTTATTAATCTCATGATGTATTCTCCATAATAAATATGGAGCATTTTGCCTTGGTTAAAAGATAGTAGCTCATCCATGATTAATTGAGACCAAGAAACTTGAATATTTGAACAAATAGCATACAATGCTTTGAAATTCTCTGGATATACTAAGTGATAGGACCCTCCCCTTGGAATAATAGATTTCATCATGAAGCGATGAAAGAGTCTAGCTCTAGGCCTTAATGACGAAGTTTGTCGAAAATCTGTAGCATCATCTTCAAAAAATAGATGACTTATATGATCTCTAGATGAAATATTGCAATCTATATCGTGTAAGGAAATACCACCGGACCTTGCTCCTAAGATGTGATTAATGCGGTCTATGGAAAGGAAAATTTGAGTACCACAAACCGACGTCCAAACACAATTTTCAGTGTTTCTTGGAGGGTTGATGAGGTTTAGATTAGCTAGGAAAAGTTTAACCATAATATGGTTAATTTTCAAACTGTTTTTCCGATGATCTAAGAAAGTGTCGAGACCACTATCAAGGGCGACATTTTCAATTCGATATGAAGCAAAATCAGGGTAACTTACAAAGGATTCTTCAAATATTTTGGCATTTTGAAGTTGAATCGATCTTTGGAGAGAAACATCATTAACAAGCCAATAAGCTATGATAGAGTCTACTGGAGTGGAAGATGATGATCCAGTTGTAGTTTTAGTTTTCTTTCTAGGAGCCATTTGAAGAATTGATGAAATTTGTGTAGTTTGAGATTGAGGCTAGGGCTAAAATATGATTTGGGGGAGTGGAAATGAGAAGGTGAGATGAAAAGGTGAGTGGGTGAGTTAATTTATAAAGTATTTTTGCCTCAGAAAAACACGCTCGGTCGGTCGAATAGCCTGGGTCGGTCGACCGACCTGGGTTTCAGATAGTGCTGAAACTTTCGGGAAGCGGTCGGCTGACTGACTCAGGGTCGGTTGACCGAACCCTTTGAAAAAAATATGGCTAAAAAGTTTCGGGAAGTGCCTCGGTCGACCGGATCAGGGTCTTCGGTCGACCGACTCGTTGAAAAATTTTCAACCCAGTCTTTCGGCCTGGGTTCGGCTGACCGTCTCAGGGATTTCGGTCGGCCGACCCATGTATATATGCACTAAGGACAGATTTAATTTTTTTTATTAATACATAAAATGTATACAACTTTTGTTAATAAATAATATGACATAATAATATATATATAAGTCACCGATGGGATGTTTAAAATTTACGTTCCCATGAGTTTGGTGAGGGATTGTATTCAATCGTTGACCATTTTGGGGTTGATGGAATTTGAGCATAGGGGGTAGAAGATGAAGGTCGAAACGATGACTCAGCTACATCATCCCTTCTTGATGAACAGAATTTCATGGCGATCTTTTCTATAAAGCTCAAGCGTCTCGCCATGACTTTCTGTTCGTAGTAAAGTTCACGTTGCATACTAATTTGCTGTTGCTGATAATGATGAATTTCATCGATCTTTTGTTTGGTAGAAGGAGATAGTTCAATGGTTTTCTTTCCCTTCTTTTTATCAGGAGTAAAACCTGTATGAGACCCTCCCCATGGCTTCCATCCATGTTGAGGATTGTTATGAGGAGACGAGAAATCCAGTACTCGTTTTGGCATAGGAAAAGTTGGATAAGGACCATTTTCTTGGATACGATCGGAAAAATCATCATCCGTAGAGGAATACGAAAGTCGAGAATTGTCGGAATTGTTGTTGGAAGACATTTTGTTAATGAATTTATTGATTTTACAATTTTTCTTTGAATGTGATTGTACGAGAAACAAGACCTTGGTATAAATAATCAAGTTTTAGCTAAAAAACCAGAGGACAGAATTTACCTATGAATGATTATCAAAATTCAAACAAAATATGGTTTAATAATATGAGGTTTGAAAAAAAAATTTAGCTAAAATAAGGTTTGTTCGAAAACGAACTAAATAATGTATGTTTTATTATAAACTATGCCAGGAAATACTCATAGCTCAAGTGGCTATAACATATCAATATACAAGCAAGTCGTAGGTCATGAGTTCGAGCTCCGCTTTGGTCAGAAATAAACAATTTTTATTTTTATTTTTATTTTAAATATTTTTCCATATTTTATTTTAGAGATCTTTTATAGACATTATTCCTAAATCTCGTCTAATTTTTATAAAAATATTTTCATTTAGTGGTTTAGTAAAAATGTCTGCAATTTGATTTTCAGTATTAATAAATTCTAAATTTATTATATCTTTTTCCAAACAATCACGAAGAAAGTGATGACGAATATCAATATGTTTTGTTCGAGAGTGATTTACCGGATTTTTTGATAGATTTATTGCACTAGAATTGTCACAACAAATTATAGATTTTTTAAGAAAACAGTTAAAATCTTGTAAAGTTTGTTGCATGTATACAACTTGTGCACATGCCAAAGCAGCAAATATATATTCTGTTTCACATGTTGATAAAGAGACACAGTTTTGTTTCTTACTAAACCAAGAGACTAAGGAACGTCCAATGAAATGGCACGTTCCGCTCGTACTTTTTCTATCCGTCCGACTTCCTCCAAAATCAGCATCGCTATAAGAGACTAACTCAAAAGGACATTCTTTTGGATAAAATAGTCCAAAATATTTTGTTTTTGTTAAATAGCGAATAATTCGTTTAACCGCTCGCATATGAGATTCTTTGGGATTTGCTTGAAATCGAGCACATAGACAAACACTCATCATAATATCAGGTCGACTTGCTGTTAAATATAATAATGATCCAATCATACTACGATATAGTTTTTGATCAACACTTTTGCCTTCTTCATCTCTATCAAGATGAATCGTTGTGCTCATTGGTGTTGGTTTGGCAGAAATGTTTTCCAGACCAAATCATTTAATTAAATTATAACAATATTTTTCTTGATTAATAAAAATTCCATTTTCAATTTGTTTAATTTGTAATCCAAGAAAATATGACAATTCTCCCATATGAGACATTTCAAATTCATTTGTCATTATATTTGAAAAATCCTGACAAAGTTTTTCGTTTGTTGAGCCAAAAATGATATCATCAACATATATTTGTATTATTAAAATATCTTTATTAGTTTTCTTTATAAAAAGTGTTTGATCTACTTTACCAATTTCAAAACCGGATTCTAACAAATAACTTTTAAGACGATCATACCAAGCACGTGGTGCCTGTTTTAAACCATATAATGCCTTTTTAAGTTTATAAACATGATCTGGAAATTTTTCATGACTAAAAAGAGGTGGTTGTTCAACAAAAACATTTTCTTTTATAAAACCATTTAAAAAAGCACTTTTAACATCCATTTAAAATAGTTTAAAATTATGAAAACTTGCGAAAGCTAATAGAATACGTATTGCTTCTAGTCAGGCGACTGGAGCAAATGTTTCTTCGTAATCTATTCCTTCTTCTTGATTGTATCCTTGTGCAACTAATCTGGCTTTATTCCTAGTTATATTTCCTAGTTCATCTGCTTTATTTTTAAAGATCCATTTAGTACCAATAACTGACTGATCACTAGGTCTAGGAACGAGTTCCCAAACATCATTTCGTTCGAATTGGTTTAGTTCTTCTTGCATGGAAAGAATCCAGTAATCATCAGTTGATGCTTCTTTTATGTTCTTAGGTTCTATATTAGAAAGAAAAGCTACATGACCGACTTGATTTAATTGATGTCTAGTTTTAACGTTCGTATTTACTTCTCCAATTATATTTTGCACAGGATGATGTCGTAGAATTTTTGGTGGAGATTTCGTTATATTGGTAGTAATATTCTCATTTTCAGTAATATCATGATTATTATCGAAGGTTTGTTCAATATTACTATTTTCATTCTAGATAGTTTCATCATCAGAGTCAATAGTAACATTTTGAATTATATTTTTAAAATTTTCGTCAAAAGAAACATGTAAACTTTCTTCAATAATTTTAGTTTTTTTATTGTAAATACGATAAGCTTTGCTTCGTTCCGAATATCCGACGAATATTCCTTCATCGGATTTTGGATCGAATTTACCTAGTTGATCTTTAGTATTTAAAATAAAACATTTAGAGCCAAAAACTTTAAGATATGAAATATTTGGTTTTCTTCCATTTAGTAGTTCATATGGAGTATTCTTAGTTAATGGTCGAATAGAAACACGATTTAACACATAACAAGTAGTAGCTACAGCTTCTGCCCAAAAGTGTTTTGATAAAGCAGTTCTGTTTAATAAAGTTCTTGCACATTCTTGTAACGTTCTATTTTTCCTTTCTACAACTCCATTTTGTTGTGGTGTTCTAGGAAACGAAAAATTATGATTAATGCCTTTCTTGTTACAAAATTGTTCAAAAGCTTCATTTTCAAATTCTCCTCCATGATCACTTCTTATATTTTTAATTTTTAAAATTTTAATATTTTGAATTCTTTTAACAAAAACTTTAAAATTATCAAAAGTATCACTTTTATTTCTCAAAAAGAAAATCCAAGTATATCTAGAGAAATCATCTACAATAACAAATACATATCTATTATGATTAATAGATTGTACTTGAGTTGGACCAAAAAGATCCATATGTAAAAGTTCAAGTGGTTGTTCTGTAGATATTATTTTCTTTGATTTAAAAGAAGATTTTGTTAATTTCCTAATTTACATGCATCACAAGATATATTAGTTTTAAATTCTATGTCAGGTAATCCTTTAACTAATTTATTTTTAGCTATCTTATTAATGGTTTTAAAATTGATGTGACAAAATCTTTTGTGCCAAAGACATGATTCATTTTCCTTAGCTATTAGACATAAATTTGAATCATTGTTAACATTCATATTTAAAATATAAATATTTTTATCTCTTATTCCTTCAAAGATAGTGGTATGATTTTTATCGAGAATGTTACATTTATTTTCAGAGAAATTTATATTAAAACCTTTATCACATAGCTGACTAATACTTAATAAAATGTGTTTTAAATTTTTAACTAATAAAACATCAGTAATGAGAGGTAAGTTAGAGGTACCGTTGCTACTGACATTGCCTTTGCCGATGATATATCCTTTTGAGTTATCTCCGAAGGTGACTGCTCCTCCATTTGAGTATATAATGTTTGACAACATTTCTTTGTTTCCAGTCATGTGTTTTGAGCAACCGCTGTCTAAAATCCATTTTCCTCTCTTCTTATGTGGTACCTGTAAAAACATTTATAAAAAGTTGGTACCCGTTTCTTTTTAGGGTCCTAAGAGTTAGATCTTAGGAAACCAAACCCATACGGATTCAGAATTCCCTTTATAAATATAGTTCTTGTTATTATGAACAGTTTCCATGAATATTTTGATATGTTTATTCCTTATCAAAACATTATTTGTTTTTGGAATCCATATCTTGATGGTTTTAGTATTTGGGTAAACTGTTTTCTTAATATCCTTCTTAATATTATCATTAATTCTACTTTTAACAAAGTTATTTTGTTTCTTAAATCCTAGTCCAGATTTATTGTTGGAGGATTGATAATTTTTTAGTATATTAGAAAGATTCTCTCTTCCTTTATTAAAGTTAGATACATTTTTAGAAATATCATCAAATTTTATTTTAAGATTAGATTTTTCTAATTCTAAATCCTTAATTTTAGAGTTTAAACTATTATTTTTGAAAAGTAAATCATCATTTTTATTTTTCTGAATTTCTAATTCTTCAGATATTGATGAAATTTGAGATGATAAATTAGAATTTGACTGTTGAGAATTTTCAAGTTCTTCTTCTAATATTTTCTTTTCATCTTTCAGCATATCTACTTCTAAGACTGTTCTATCTAACTTTCTTTGCAACTCCTTATTTTTCTTTTTAAGTTGCTTTGCTACATTTACTAATTCAGAATTTATTTCAATTAAATCTTCAAAGGTAAAATCACTTACATCATCTGACAAAGCCATGAAGCACACATTTGCTTGTTCATTATCACTTTCACTCTCTGAAGAGGATGATGAGTCAGTGTCGTCCCAAGTGACAGAAAAAGCTCTTCGTTTGGTTTTGTCCTTCTTAAAATTGCTCTTTTTGCGTTCTGGACAATCCTTCTTCATATGACCTTTCTTGTGACATTCATAACATTCCATTGCTGAAGATGATGGTTTGCTGCTATTAGAAATGTTGTTGGAATTATTTTTGTTTCCCTTGAATTTATTTCTGTTGAATTTCAAAAACTTTTTGAAATTTTTAGCGATCATTGCTATATCTTCATTATCTGAGTCAGAATCATCTTTTTCTGCTTGAAAAGCCACATTTTTCTTTTCTTGTGCTCCATTTCTTTTTGCCTGCAAATTTACTTCGTAGGACATTAGATTACCTATCAATTCTTCTGGTTTTAATGTTGACAAATCACTTGCTTCTTCAATGGCTAAGACTTTTCTTTCCCATTCGTCCGTTAAAGGATTCAAGATTTTTCTAACAACATCAAAATCAGTAAACTTTTGTTCTAGTGATAATAAAGCATGATAAATATCCTGAAATCTAGAGTACATGTCATTTATAGATTCATTTGGCCTCATTTTGAAATTTCAAATTGATTTTTCAACATAGAGATTTTGCTTAATTTAACTTTGTTTGTACCTTCATGTGTTATCTTAAGTGTTCTCCAAATTTCATAACCTGAAGTGCATATGCTAACTCTATTGAATTCATTTCTATCTAATGCACAAAATAAAATATTCATAGCCTTTGCATTTGATGTAGCATCTAGTTTTTGTGTGTTACTCCAAGTTGAGTATTCTCCAGTAGGAGTTATGTACTCTCTTTGTATAATATTCCAGATATCAAATCCACTAGATTGTATATAGATTCTCATTCTAGTTGACCAATAATTATAATTTATACCATTAAAAAATGGAGGTCGTGAAGTTGATTGACCCTCTGTGAAATTAGTATTAGTGTTAGTGCCAAAATCGTTAGTTTGTGTTGTTGCCATATTACTAGAAATAAATATCAAATAACTTTGTGACGGTTATAGGATGACCTTGCTCTGATACCAAATGAAAGTGTACGTGAAGTACTAAGGATCGTGTAATATGATATATAAATACGAAAACTGATAATAGCAGTAAAATAAAAATTAAAGTAAGCACACCAGGAATTTTTATACTGGTTCGAACTTCCCGTTCTACGTCCAGTCCCAGACTATCCTCTGGATTTAAACTAAAAACCCCTCACTTAACCCGGAGGAATAGGTATGCGACACCTGAGTAGCCGAACAGGAATTTTCCGCCTCAACAGCCGAAGAGGACTTCAACTCTAATACAAATAGTTTGACGAATGTGTTCTGAGTAACACGGATTGTCTTTTGATAGTACAACTTCCTATAATCAAATCCTCAAGAGTATGTATGTGTGTGAAGATTTAGAAGGAAGATAATTACGTAGAATCAGAGTATATGAATTAAACACAAGGATTCTAGTGAAATTAAATGAGTATGAATGCTTTGAATTGCAGAGAATAGTTAGAGAATAGATTTCAGAATTAAAAACAAGAATCGGTGATTGTAGAAGTGATTTGAAGATGTTTATATAGTTGTAGAAGAGT
Organism: Allium cepa; assembly: GCA_030765085.1. Lineage (NCBI taxonomy): Eukaryota > Viridiplantae > Streptophyta > Magnoliopsida > Asparagales > Amaryllidaceae > Allium > Allium cepa. Next base: position 186,254,604 of record CM060940.1, read on the forward strand.
TACAATCTTTCATGAAGAGTTTCAATCAAAAGTTGTGTCCGTATCTCTTGAAATAGAGGACATTACTCTTCATGAAATGATCGCATCTCTTCAGAAAGTAGCCGTTTATTGTCAGGTCGGTCGACCGAAGATCCTGGTCGGTCGGCTGAGTTTGAAAATGTATACAGAACAGAGTGTATCTGTGCATATAACACAGGGTCGGTCGACCGAAGGTACAGGTCGGTCGGCCGACCTGATGTTATTTGCACAGTGAATTCTTTTATGTGTATAATTTTAAAAGTACAACACTTGTGTGTGTGTGTGTGACTACTTGAGGAATGATTTTAACAATATTCTAAGACTCAATATAGGAAATATACATACTAAACTCTTAATTGTAGTCTTGTCTCCTTTGTAGTATGGTATTCTCTTTTTGTCGCCTTAGTTGTCGTACATTCTTTGAAGCTTGTGTCATGAATCAAAACTTATGAATCAACAATTTCTTCGATACCATTCTAGTACTTTGTGACTTGATTTGGGTGGACCTTTGATTTGGGAGTGTGTCTCGAGGTGGGCGGTAGTATCTGCTATGCGTTACCACCAGTCCGAGAGTGCAAACAGTATTTCTACCCTGGCATTGCCTCGCGTGCATTTCCATATGCCTTATTGCGCCTTCTACGAGTTTGGTATGTGTCATACCTATGGAGTGATCCCTGATAGCCTACCTACGGGTGGAGTTTACAGTATCTACATAGACTACAAGATTATATAAAATATGTTAAGGGGGGTATGGGTAATGCGTTAATACTATTTTAATAGTTTACTTTACTATAAACATTATTATAATAGCGTATACTACGTAGTAGATAGTTCCACGGATCCTTAGAGGATTGGAATCCCAGACATCCTTTAAGTTATTTTGCATTTCAGTTGACATTTCACTTGAATTGAATTTACTATATAAGAATGTTAATCCTGACTCGAGCGTTTTGTGTTTTTCTTTATGCTGGGGTCAGACTGAGTGTCATTACAATTGAGACTCACCTTTGGAGATTGGAGCTTTGTTTGAAGATATATCTATCCAGCTTTTAGTAGTTTTAGTTTATTCCAGTCATTTATGTTCAGACTTGTCATTTGCTTATTTATTAGAGATTCATTTGTATTTGAGATTCTGTTGTATTTTGTTTTAGACTCTGATATTTTATAGTAGCTTCATGAACTACTATTTATCTATGTCGCTGCTTATTGTTGTAATACTCTGTGTTTGTGATTCTGTGATTGATTTACCTACTATATGTGTTGATTTTTGCAAAAATAAATTAACAATCTGTCGTTTTGAGCAATTCAAGTCTGACATGTGCAGATGTGAATGGTTCAAAATACCAGGTCGTTACAAGTGGTATCAGAGCTCAAGTTTAGGCAAAACTTAGCATATGGAGTAAAATTTAATCATAGAATCATATTCATTTGAGCTTGAATTTCTTCGTTAGGATTCTCTCTGCTTAGTATTTCTTTCGGATTTTTGAACTCTCCCCTTTGTTCTGATATCCATTCTTGTGTTCTCCCATTTGTGTTCCTTTTGATACTGGAGCATCCTATAGCTCCATTTCTATTAATCCCTGTAATAATTTGAGCACATCTTGTCACCACAATTGCAACTCCATCCTTATGTGTGACTAATCCCATCGACGGTTGCGTCAACCATGGCATGATTTGTAAAGGAGGAAACCCCTTTACAACAAACGTCGATTCACCGGGGATTTCTACGTCCTCGGTTATGATGCTGTTATTTCTCGAAAAGACGAATCGTTTCTCTAGTAGACGACCCAGGTAATTCACTTTTTATTGAATTTCGAATGGCTCAGAATTTTATAGGCAGTTTCACCTTTAGCTTGGATCTCAGCCTAGCAGTTTTAACTCCACTCCAATAGTCAGGAATTTTCCTGATGTTATGGTGAAGTTATCCTCCCTCCTAAGCGGTAACTTGAATTCCGCTTCGATCCTATTCCTATAACTCGATCTCGTAAATCATGATTTCCACAATGTTCTCAATAGGTCCATCCTGGTTTTCGTTGATGATATTCTCCTTTTTCTAAGTCTCGGTTGACCTGGTTAAGGTCGTCGCGATTAATATAAGTCTGTTCATCTTTCCCTTTTTGCAATTTAATTATCTTGTCTTCCTTTCGATCTTATCTTATTAGTTAGGAGTTCTCCTTGACTTGGGTCTCTTTAAATTTGAATCTCTATCCTTGTTTTGAAACTCATTATTGAATCATCCTGGAGCGTATTTGTAATTGATATAAAATTGTTTTATATTGTGTTGTCTGAGTTGTTAAATTTTTTTTGGGATTTCGATCGATTCGTTTGGCCAACACTATCGATAGGAATTCCAAAACACTTGAACAGAGCAAACTGGCACAATATTATTTTGAAAATTGTAAATAAAGTAATTTTGTATAACTATATTTTATATATAAGGCATAATTTTTCTAAAATTAGATAGTTAAATGAATTGGTTGTTAGTAAATGATAATCTAGATTATAATTTATTTCTTTGTCAACATTTCCTAAACCATTAACTATCGTTGTATGTTTATAAATCCCATTTCCAACTGAAACGAATTTAAACTATGGATTTGAGAATCTAATTTTCGGTACTTTTCAAAAATTTGGTTTTCAAGGTTTTGGAAAAATATGTTATTTGGAAGTATTTTCGATGAAAATCATTTCCAAAGAATTTTTAAAAGAAGTGAGTCAGTACTCTCCTCTTTTGTCGCTAGAAAATAATTTCAATGATGACTGCATCATTATTGACATTCATTTTTGAGTTTCAGGATAGAGAGACCACTTGGTAGCTTTGCTACACCTTTGCTTTGAAAAATGGATTTGAAATGGATTTCTTGAGTATGATTTGTTTGACAATATATATATATATATATATATATATATTTCGAATTGGTTTAAAGTGAAACCGAGAATCAAACTCTTAAGTTTTATGTTATGTGATGATTTTCAGTTATTGAAATGAAGTAAATTTTTTGAATAATTGGAGTGTTTAACTGAGAAATGAAATTGAAACAACTTAAACAGTTGAACGAGGATAGGATTAATTTGTAATACTCAATTGCATTTTAAAACATATATAACTTACCCGAATTATTCAAAAAGTTAAAATATAATGTGAATACGTAATTGAATAATATACAACATAAATGTAGGTGATAAGATGTCCAAAATGAATTTTGTTAAGCAAGATTACAAATAAAAATTTGGTGGTCATAATAAATGTTTATGCACTTAGTCTATTTTTAAGAATTGTTAAGTGAATAAATTTATTAATAAAAAGAGAATGTTATTTAAACGGATAAATTGAATGTAAACCAATTAAATAGGGAAAAATTAGATTGAAACTAAATTAGTTGAAAATAAATCGAATGGAACGAAATTTATATGGTTTTGAATTAGTTGTGTATGTGGTACTATATATTCTGGATCAATCTTTCTTTCCTGTTGTTTCTAATCTCTTATCTCGTTCCTTTTCGGGGACGGAATGTTTTGAGTGGAGGAGAGTGTAACGATCCTGAAATTTTAACGTTTTTTATAACGTAGTTAACTAAAATTTTGCCTGAAATTAATTATAAAATTTAGTAATAAAAATTTGACATTTGGAATGCGTCTATTTAAACATAGCAAATTGCAGATTTTTATCGAAAAACATGTAAGTTAATTTTGTTGTGTAATTTTCAACTTAAAAATCAGTTAGTTTGATGAAAATAAAATGTTTTCGAAATCTGGATATTATTATATAATAAAAATGTAAATCATTTTTTAAGCGAGACGTCATTTTTCGTTTTGCCAAATTTGGACTGCTCTAGCTCCGTTTATCTTATATTCGGCGTTTTAGCAGCAATTTCGGCAACGAAAATTCGTGTTTTTGATAGGATGATCATATCTCTCATATTTGTGTACTGTACTATTCGTCTCATCGTGTTGATCTCCGTAGTATATTCATTTTGTAATTCGGCGTCCAATACGAGGCCAAACGCGTGAAACAGTTGACCGTATCGGTGACCGTATTGAGCCTTTTGATTTCCTTTGTCCATTCATTATCCACCTTATAATATCAATAGCCTTCAGCCATTGATATTCCCAACAATTCAGCTATTGGACTTTTACTATTCCAACGTATTATACCTGGTTCATTTCTCTACTCATTTATCTTATTTTCTCTTTACTTTTCGTCCTGGTCACTTGAAAACAAAATTTACTTATTATATACAAAGTTATATAAAGTCGTATATACCAGCTCATTCTTCTTCCTCACCCAAGCCTCTTTACTCTCCATGTTCGTCCTTGCTCCTCTGCGATTTCATTCTATTAAAAATATATATATACACACACATCTATGTATAAAAAGGAATATACGAAGTTTGAATGCATATTTTGAGAACCTGCTCCTTTTGCTGAAACTACTTGTGCCATTTTAGCAACCGCCTGCTTCACCCAGTCGCCATTCCACCGGCCATGGCCATCTCACAACCCACTTGCCGAGCTTCTCCATCGCTCCTCCTCCACTTGCTCCATACAACCCTCGCTCATCGCCATGCCACATCACCGCTACATTCCGACCAGACCCTGACCAACCTCAACCTTGTCCCCGACTCCCCTTTGCCAGCGCACAAAAATGCAGCCTGCATCATTCATCTTCCATGATTGTCAAGCCCCATCTCTGACTCGCCTCAACCTCCACCGTTGCACCTTCCTCCACAGCTAGTGCGCCTCCAACCCCATAGCCTCGGCCTCCCATCAACCGCACCTCCACTCGTCAGACTAGCCATACCACGTCCATCTTCCTTCTTGAGCTAGCTTGTAGCCTCATTTCTATATGTTATATTATTAAAGTATGTTTAAATAAAGGGGGTACTGTACATATTTTGTAATAATAATAATAATGACAAAGTACGTTTATATATATATATATATATATATATATATATATATATATGCGATTTTGTTTTATATTCATTCTTCCTTTTAGAGTTTTACAGTTTACTTTGTAAAGATTATAATAGCTGTTAGCTATTGCATATATACATATGTATAAAGTAAAGAGAAAAAGAGTTATATATATATATTATATTTTTAAAGTTGTTGCCTGTCGTTTCTATTCTTAGATTTAAAGTAAAGGAAGGGTGTGTGTGTGTGTCTATATATATATATATATATATATATATATATATATATATATATATATATATATGAGTCTTGTAATTTGCATATTTGTCTTATTACATACTCAATAATCCTCTATTATGTTTTCCTATTAGGAAAGTATTAAAAACTTACATGTAATATATTTGTGTGTGTGTATTGAGTTTACATATTGGGTTTTAAATATAATTTGTAGACATATTGATTTTAGTAGATATATTTTAATAAACCATGATTTCTTTTAGAATTATATAATACAAAGATCTTATTTTAATATATGTATAAATTTAATATTTATTTTAATATATATATATAAAGATTTTATTGTTAAATATGTTTTTATATATTAGTTTATATATATACATATATATTGACTAAAAATGGAAAATATGTTATATATATTGATTCTATCAAATTCTTTACTTTGCTTGCCCTAACGAACCTGTCGTGGTAGTCTTTGAGTGTTGGGTGGTATGTTTGTATCCATGTGCGTGTCCGTGTCATCTTCCTTACCTTCGTCATTCTCTAGCCTCGAAAGCTGAGCAATCACTCATGATTAACATTCTTATATTTTGTAAATTTAATTCACATGAAAGGACGATTGAAATATGCTGTTAAATTTTAATTGTTAGTTATTTAATTGTTAAGTATGATATGCCATTATCTGTAATTGTTCACCTATGGTATATGACACCATATCCTATTGTATATATATTATATTTAATTTGTTACTGATGATATATACCTATATTGATATGTTATATTATTATCATAATTTTTTTCACTCTGCAAGTTTTCTATTAGTTTAGAATTCCCCATAGGTTGAAATGATGCATACCCAAACAACATTATAGATTAGGGGAAATTCGTTATGGTTTGAAATGATAAATCCAAGTGATTTTCATTTATTTTGACATTTTGGGAATGTGGGTCGAAATGATATATACCTGTAAATATAAAATTTAACTTGCTGATTAAAATGATTAATATCTATATCACTTGACCATAGGATAGAAAATTATATACGGACACCGTTGGTCTATATTTTGAAAATGATTTCCAAAGTTTAAAAGGAAATATATGGTTTTTAATGAATGTTTATTTTAAAAAAATATATAAATGCTATTTTTATATATGTATAAAATTTAGATTTTTCAAAAAAATATGTTTTGGAAATTTTAATTTATAAGCTAGTTTTGGAAAATATAAATTTAAAGATTTTTCTTATAATTTTTTTTAAATATATAAAAAGAAGATTTAATATAAAATGAATTTAGTAATAATATTTAATTTAATAAAAATTTCATTTAATTATTATATAAATGTTTAAGCATTTATTTAAATTTATATTAATATTTTAAAAATAAATTTTAATAACTTAATGTAATAAAAGTCGGGAAGATAAATTAGTGTTGACTTGGAATTTGAATTGGATAATTATTGAATTTAAATAAGAATTTAATTCAATTTTGAGATTTTGAAAAGTATGACTAATAACTTGGTTTGATGAAAAGTCATTAAATGAATATTCTTAACTTTAAATAAAACTGAAACTGAATATTTAATATTGATCCAAATTTATAAATTGAGATTTTATTTAGTTGTTATTAAATGATTAAGTGAATGTTTTTCAATTTGAAAAAAAATATTTAAAGTTAAATGTTGAAATATAATTGAAACTTACATTGTAAATATTTGAATATTTGAACTTTGAATCTTATTGGACTTGAGATGATAGTTAAAACCCGGATTGAAAATAATAAAAATTGAAACGGGTTATTGAGAATTTGAATTGAATCTTTAACCTTTTAAATTGAAAGTGTTGGACAGGAATTGATTTAAATTGAATTTTGGAATTTAAGTTGATTTTGAATCGATTTGTGGAATTGGATGAATCTATTCTAATTGGGAAACTATTTCGGTATAATCTCTTTAGATAAATATATAAACGATTTTAATTTATAACTATTTTAATATATAAATTATTTTAATTGTTGTCTATTCTAATTTATAACTATTTTAATATATATACTATATTCAATATCTAAACTGTTTAGGTTGGAACTATTATGATTACGGAAGTGTTATGATTTTAAAAGTGTTATGGTTTCGAAATTGTTATAATTTTAAATGTGTTTAGACTTTGGAAATGAATATTATTTAAAGTGAATACTGATATCGAATTGATATGGTTTTGAAATGAATATGATATTTTGATATGAAGTATGAACTATTTGAATAGAAATGACCACGGTGTGAAATAAGCGTTTGGTTATTAAAGAGTCCGGGATCGGATATTGTCATACTCTTTACCAATACCGAAAACCACTTTAATAACTATATACATGGTGGAGATTCCAGAATGACGTAGGTTGGTTTGGCGACGATTCTATATGAGGTTTGAGCACAGCCCTGACTCCCGTGAGTCATCTTGATGTGGCTAAAACAAAAGCTATACCGAACCAAGTGGGGTCGCAACCCCTATCAGGCACATTTCTTCGATACCATTCTATTACTTTGTGATTTGATTTGGATGCACCTTTGATTCAGGAGTGTGTTTCGAGGTGGGCGGTAGTAGCTGCTATGCGTTACCATCAGTCCGGGAGTGGAAACGGTATTTCTACTCTAGCATTGCCTCGCGTGCCTTGTCACATGCCTTATCTCACCTTCTATAAGTATGGTTTGTGTCGTACCTATGGAGTGCTCTGTGATAACCTACCTACGGGTAGAGTTTACAGTATCTGTGTAGACTACAACATTATATAAAATGTGTTAAAGGGGGTATGGGTAACGTCTTAACGCTAATTTAATAGTATACTTTATTATAGACATTATTATAGTAGCGTGTATTATTACATAGTAGATAGTTCCATAGATCCTTAAAGGATGGGAATCCAAAACATCCTTTAAGTTATTTTGTATTTCAGTTGACATTTCATTTGAATTGAATTTACTATATAAGAATGTTAATCCTGACTCGAGTGTTTTGTGTATTGCTTTATGCTCGAGTCAGACTGAGCGTCACGGCATTTGAAACTCACCTTTGGAGATTGAAGCTTTGTTTGAAGGTCTATCAATCCAGCTTTCAGTTGTTTTAGTTTATTCTAGTCATTTTTGTTCAGACTCGTCAGTTGCTTATGTATTAGAGATTCATTTGTATTTGAGATTCTGTTGTCGTTTCGGACTCTGATGTTTTATTGTAGATTCATGACCTACTACTTATCTACTCCACTGCTTATTATTGTAATACTCTATGTCTGTGATTCTTTGATTGATTTATTTACTGTACATGCTAAGTTTTGCTAAAAGTAAATTAACAATCTGTAGTTTTGAGCAATTCAAGTCTGACATGTGCGGATGCGAATGATTCAAAATACCAGGTCCTTACATATTGTCACAATATTACTTTAATGGTAATTCAATATGATCAATAATGCATAGCCCAGTAACAAAATTCCATATCCACTTCACATGGATAGATGCCTTATAACTTGCCACAAACTATGCTTCCATGGTGGAAGAAGCTATGGGCTTTGTTTAATGCTTTCCCATATTATAGCCCCTCCACTTAATAGAAATATGTATCCTGAAGTGGATTTTCTACTATCCAGGCATCCAGCAAAATCAGAATCAGAATAGCCATTAATCTCCAATGGATTTGATCTTCTATATGTAAGCATATAGTCCTTTGTTCTTTGAAAATACCGCATAATCCTTTGTGCTGCTTTCGAATGATCCATTCTAGGGTTACTAAGATACCTGCCCAACACTCCTATAATGTACGCAATATCCAGATGCATACATAGTTGGGCATACATTAGACTCTCTATAACAGATGCATAAGGGATCTTCTGCATTTCTTTAGCTTCAAGGATGTTACTAGGACATTGTTTGAGACAAAATTTATCTCCTTTAGTGACAGGGATATCACCCATTTTACAATCTTGCATGCCAAACCCTTTAAGCACAGTTTCTATATAGTTCTTTTGTGACAATCCAAGAATACCTGGTGAGTGATCATGATATATTTGGAATCCAAGTATAAAAAAAGCAACCTCAAGATCATTCATTTCAAAATTATTTGAAAGAAATCTCATATTTTCGTGCAAAATATGCAAATTACTACAAGCAAGCAATATAATCAACATATAAAATCAAAAATATGAATGTTCTCGCACTGAGCTTGTGATACCAACAGTTATCAATTATGTTTGCCTCGAAACAAAATAAGGTAACTAATTTATGAAACTTGTGGTACCATTAATGAGAAGCTTTGTAACAACCCATCTTTTTGGACGGTTTAAATTGATAATAAACCAAAAATGTCAAACTCAAACCATTTATAAGGGATGATTGTTATGGGAAAAATAAGAAAAATGAAGAGAAAAGAAAGACAACAAAACACAAAATCTCATAGCAGAATGATAAAATATAATAATCAAATAAACAGTTCATAAAGCTGTTTTACAAATAATATTTGATTACACTTTACAATACAATCAGACTTACACATACATTAGGAATAAATAATAATAAAAACAGCGAAAAAACACGATGTAGTAGTTTAAATATAATAAATAGCATACGAATCTTTGTCTTCGTCCTTCGGAGATAAATGGTCTTTAATACACTGAAAAGCTTAGACTGCCCCGAGCATAATGAAAAGACAAAACACTTGAGTTGGAACTAAAAGATCTTATGCAAGTTAAATCAACAGTAAATATATATGAGTGCAACGGTTTGGAAATGTTTACGGGATTTTACATCTCGTATCCAATGTCTGACGTGCGTGCAATAACTTAAGAGATGTTTGGGATTTCTATCTCGTAAGGATCCGTTAAACTATCTACATACATAGGACAATACGCTATTATAATATGTGTACAGTAAAGTAAAATATTAAAATAGCGTTAAGGCATTACCCATATCCCCCTTAACACATTTTATATAAATGTCGTAGTCTATACAGTACTGTAAACTCCACCGTAAATTTGTGGGCTATCAGGGAGCACTCCATAAGTAGACACAAACCAAACTTGAAATGGACACGATAAGGCATGTGACAAGGCACATGAGGCAATGCCTAGGGTAGGATACTACCATTTTACGGATTCAGACTAGTGGTAATGTATAGTAGCTACTACTTCCCACCTTGGAACACACTCCCATAATCAAATCGAGAGGTGGCCACCAAATTAATCACAAAGTCATAATATGGTATCAAAGAAATGTGCCCGATAGGAGGAGAGACCTCACTTGGCCCGGCATGGCTGCTATTTTAACCACATCAAGCAGACTCATGGGAGTCAGGGCTACGTAAATACCTCATACAGAATCGTTCATCAAACCATCCTACTTCATTCTGGATTCTCCACAACGTGCACAGTTATGAAAGTAGTTTTCGGTATTGGCAAAGAGTATGACAATATCTGATCCTGGTCTCTTTAATAACCAAACTCTTATTTCACACCAGACAGTTCTTTTACATTTTGAAAACCGATTCATAATTGATATTAAAATATCATATTCAATTCAAACTATATCATTTTCGAAATCATATTTACTTTCGAAATCATATCGACAAAATAGGTTAAATCCTCATTTCAAAATCATCATATTTACTGAAATATGTCATTTCACGAGAATGTATTATTTCAAATCCAACTTAGGTAATAACATCATCTAACCATATTCGCTTCAAAACAAGGATTTAAATACAAACAATTCAACCATGCACCGCTAGAAATTTAGAAATATAGTTAAATTGTCATAAATAGTTTAAAATGGCTAAATAGTTTAAAATAAATTTTTAAATAGTTAAAATACTCTAAAATAGTTTTAAAATAGATTAAAAATAGTTTAAGTAGATTTAAAATAGATAAAATAGATTTAAAATAGATTTAATAAATTTAAAATAGATTTAATAGATTTAAAATAGATGAAATAGATTTAAAATACATTAAATACATTTAAAATAGATAAAAACAGGTTAATTAGTTTAAAATAGGTTAAAATAGATTAAACCGGATAAATTAAATTGGATTAAATAGATTAAAATAAGTTAAAATAGTTTAAATTGATTAAAATAGTTTAAAATAGTTTAAAATAGATTAAATTAGTTTAATAGTTTGAAAATGTTATTTATTAGGATTTTAAAATAACAAATCTTTAAACGGTTTATATTAAAATAATTAATTTAAAATTTATATCAATGTTAAGCTATTTCTTTCATTTTAACAAATCTGGACCATATCTAAATTTCAACAAACTAAATTTTCTTTCAATTCAAATCCCATAAAATCATTTCAATTTATATCGATTTCAAACTCATTTTGGGCTACAATTTTAAAGCACTTTAATTTCATAGATTTCAAAGTTTAAACATTCAAACATTTTCAATAATTCAATTTCGGTAAATTTCATTTATATTTCAAATTCCAACTTTGAAATTTCTATTTTTATTCTTCAAATAATTCATTAAACCAACTTAATTTCAACATTTAAAGCTTGGATTTTCAAAGTAATTCAGTTTATATAATTAAAATTTTATTTCAAAAATCATTTAACTGAATTTAAAATTTAAGAATTTAAATCATTTAATTTAACCAATCCGGTGTCTGTATATAATTTTCTACCCTATGGTCAAGTGATACGGATGTATATCATTTTAACCTGCAGTAATTAAAATTTTCGGGTATATATCATTTCAACCTGCAATCGGGAATTAAATAAAATGCATAAGATCGCTCGGGTTTATCATTTCAACCCATAACGATTTTTTCCTAATCTGTAGATCGTTCGGGTATGTATCATTTCAACCCACATGGATTTTCTAACAATAAACTAAGGGAACTTGCAGTGTTATAATAATATAAATATAACATCCGGTCATCCAATATCAACAATCAAACATCCATCACAATCACCATTCAATCAACCAATAAATAACAACAATTGACTGATTATCAATAAAAGGTATTAACAGGAAATTTAAAACTCAATATTAAGTTAACTGGCAATTAAGTTCAATAAATGCCAGATTTAACTGGAATGACAATTTAAATATACCAAACATCAACTAATAAATTTCTAACACATCATAAATTCAATCTAACTTACATAAGATAATTTAGTTGTAACGACCCAATTTTTCTACGTCTGAAAATCGGCATCAATACGTCCACTGTATCAAATGTCGAACAATCGAATGCCGTAAATCCGAACCATTAGGGTTAATGAAGAAGGAGGTAGAAGAAAAAATATAAACAATATCAGAATCTTACAATCGCAGCGGAACAATATATAAAAGATAAATGACTAATCTTTAAACAAAAGAACTATATATGTTTATATATTACAGCATCAGAGTACAACAACATCTATAGCACACAACTAGACAGTTATGTGAGAAATGTGGATTACGGATCTTAAGGCTAGAATTAACGCTAGAGGGGGTGAATAGTGTTTAAAGCAATTACTAATTCTTTTTGAGTTTATATTAATTTGAACACAAATGTATGCAATATTCAGACACATATATGATTACAGAATCAAACACAGATGCAAATATAAAGTAAAAACAATAAAGGAAAGAACACACCGAATTTCATATTGGTTCGGAGTTACCCTACATCCTGTCCCACAACACAAGTACGGATTTCCTTTCAAAATCAATTCTTACAATTACACCCTCGATTTCAAGGCCACGAGGTACACCACTCTAGATTCACAATCATCTGGGTAGAGATACTTGATTTTACGGGCAACAAGTTCACCCGATTGATGTTCCAGGCTACAATCACACCTTTTCTTGCTCGATTGATTTTCCAATGCTACTATCACACCTTTTCTCGCTCGATTTATTACAAAGAAGTCTATAACTCTAAACAGCACTGAGATCTTGTTGAGATAGTGATAGAGAATCAAACCAGAGATGATCTAGTTAGATTCAATGGTGATTTCGGCAGAGTAATGGTAAAAATGTATATAAAGAAATGTGGAAGAAGAAGAGAGTGAAATCAGAGAATATATAAATATAAATTCGTTTAAAACAGCCCCTATTTATTGTAGAACAACAGCCATGTCCATTCGTGAAAGAATATGACGAATAGACACTTTCTTTGAAATTCAAACTTTTGAAATAAACTGTCACCTTGACGACAAGGGTACCTTGGGGTTGTCGACAGGCCTAAGTTATTTTTGCTAATTTGTTTTTCTTTTAAAATAACTTCTATCTTGTATTAAAACTATTTTAAACTTTATAAATATAATTAACTATAGTAAAAATACATAAATAAGTATAGAGAATGATATTTTGGTATATATAAAATTTTGCTGTAATTTTATTTTTAAATCTAAGTATAAATATTAAAAGTTAAATATATTATAATCAAAAGATAGTTTAAAACCAAGGATAATTTGATATTGAAAATAAAAATTATTTTGAGACTAAAAGTATTTTAAAACCAGGATGGATGTTTTTGATTTTAAAAAAGAAGATTTTGAAATCATTTTGAAAACAATATATAATTTTGTAAAACATTTGAATAAAAGTTAGTGAATACAAAACAATGTTCCACTAGATTTTTCGTAGGTTTCATCCTGCTTAGGGTTCCATCCCTTTAACGGGCTCGAAGTGGATTCCATTCCACGAATAAAATGGATTTTAAGATGTCAGTGCTTTTCTAGGAGTTTTAACAAACTTCCTAACAAAATTACATATATTGAAATCTTGAACTCTTGATAATCTTGATACTCATGAGTCTTCAATCTTGATATCTTCAACCTTGAATCTCTATACTGTATAGTCTTCATTCTTGGTACCTGCATAGTTATATCCTGCATATACATATATATCTAAACTATAACGTTAGTATTTATATTTTATAACAAGTCCTAATGTTGTTGTCATCAAAATCATCATATAAAGGACTAACGATCTCTCCCTTTTTTTTTATAAAATATGCTTCTCCGTTACAATAACTCCCCTTTAATCTAATAACTCCCCTTAATATAATAACTCCCCCCTAATCTATACCTAACTACTCGAACTACCCTATTTTATATTTCTCCCCCTTTGTCATTAACAAAAACTGTCCTAAAACTATAAAACTATACAACTCCCCTTTAAACTAATATAGTACAAAGTATAGTAATGGAATGTGAAAGACATTAACATAATTATGTTATAATTATTAAATACATAAATATGTATAAGTAAACTCAGACAATCCAATCAACACACATATCAAATCTAATCATGTCAAAAAAGTCAAACAAATCAAAGGTCAAACAAATCATTCAAGTCAAAAAAGTCAATCAAGTCAAACAAGTCAATCAAGTCAAACAGGTCAAACAAGACAATTAAGTCAATCAAAACATACCAAACAAATCAAAAAATAATAATCGTAAACTATAAGACATACTATAAACTCCCCCTAAATAAAATACACTCGTTATGTATACATGTATGCAATATGTAGTTTGTAATGCAGTATGAAATGTATGACATATGCAATGTAGCATGAGATGATATGTAGAATGAAGTGCAACTTGTGATGCAAATGATTATGATATTTCATGCATTTTAATTTATGATGTAATATGCAATGAAATGTGGTATGAAATAGAATACATAATGATATGTAATATGAAATAAAATGATAATGAAGTAAAAATAATAATATGCAGAATGATATGATAACATATATACTGCGGTAAGAGATATTGAAATTATAAGATAAACATGAGTGATAAGTAATATTTAATTGACAAGCATATATGTATGTATGTATGTATGTATGTATGTATGTATGTATGTATGTATGTATGTATGAATGTATGTATGTACGAATACATACGTCAAACTATTTATTATAAGTTACTTCAACCAAACAAAGGTAATACACACCAATTGCTAGACTTAGGTTAAGGAAACTAATGAATGGGATTGAAAGAGTAGTAAAGACAAGAGTTTAAAGGTAATAAATGGTATTAAAACTATAACATAATCATGAAAGGTAGTAATCAAACTCAATATCAAAATCTAATTGCTAAGAAATATGGATTTAAACTATAGATATGATCAAATATGGTTTTTATAAAAATTAATACCCTTCTTATTTAATTTCTTCAAAAAAAATTTAACTTGATTGTTTTTTTACGAATCCAAACTTGCATGTTTATAAAATACTTAACTTTCTAGTTAAAACCTATATATTAAATTACTATTGATTAAAATATTTAGAAACATGTTTAAACACCTTTTAATTTTATTTTTTTTAAAATCATAATAAAATATTTGATAAAATGACAAAGACTGAAAAACTAAAATAAACATGTGTTATATTAAGGCCTCTTTCACTTAAAATTTTAATTAATTACTAAAAAATATCTAAACGTTAATTTTAAAATATTTTAATATAAGTTAGAAAATAACTTCTAAAAAGAATAGAGAAAAATATTTAATTTAAATATTATTTTTACATAGTTTAAAGTTTCAAATAGAAAAGACAGCATTGACAGAATGCTGTAAAAAGTTTTTGCAGTAAAATATATTCAAAATGTTTTAAACAGAAACTGCAGCATTTACCAAATGTTGTGAAATGTTTCTAAAATACTATAATGTTTCAAAGCACAGAGATGCTATAATGAATTCGCAGCACTTAAGAAATGTTCGAGAAGAAAATACCGCATTTCAGATATACTATCTATTGTTTTGGGCCTGATTTTAACATGATTTTGCATAAATTTTACGACTAGATATTGACATGTAAATAATTGATTTTTTTACCCAATTTTTTATAGTATTCAATATAATTAAAGTAACTAAAAAACATAAAAAAATAATGAGAAAACATACGTAAAGACACTTGGCATTATGCATGTAAAAATTCTTTTATTAAAGAAAAAATATAATGACATGTGTCATTTTGCATGTATGTCACTATTTGACAAGTGTCATGTGATGTGGAACAATCTTATTAATTGAAGAAATCTGTAAATAGACCCTTATTCTAACGTTCTAAATTCCTTCTGTTAATTTCTTAAAAATATAAAATTAGTATCTTAAAAGAAATAGAGTATGAGAAGTAAAAATTACATTAGAAAAGTTGAAATCACGAATGATGATATGCTTTTCTACTTAGTATAGTTGTAATTAATTAGTAGTGAGATTTTATTTGAAATAAAAAACATTTTAAAAGACTTTTAAAAAAAATTAGACTGGTATATCGATATGTATACTATGGTGTGTTGATATATCGACCAAAATATCAAAACTTATAAAGAGATAAATTTCTATACCTAACTAAATGCAACAATAAAGATGAAATAATAGTAAAGCGTACCACTTTTTGCGCTCCTCCATCTTTCTAACTTTGTTATTCTTCCATTGCTGTGAAAAAAATATTTATATCATTTAGAATTTGACGACGAGATCTATTCTATTGCGACGGGCTCATTTTTCTGATCAGCATAGTATGTTCATTTGCTGAATTTGAAGACCGTATGAGAAAGATACAGATGATTTAGTAGATTGACTAACTTGGTGCCAATACTTTGAATTCGAATTTTGAACGAATGGACACTTCAACCACTACAAATAGGCCCAACAGTCACCACTTTTCATAAAAGTCTCTTCTTATTCTTCGTCTTCTTCTTTCTGTTTTTCTATTTACCATCAAACATCTAGAAGATATATCTCCTTCATTTATTAACGGAATTGGATGAAACCAGCGACATATCGAAGAGGAAGGAAAGGGCTATGATCTAGTGATAGTTTAGTGACGAATTTGAACAGTATTGTGGTACAACAGGCCGAACAGTAAGAGAAATGCAGGAAATCCTATACACAGTTTTCAGTTTTGGATAGCCAACTTCAAAGTGTCATATGTCACTCAATTTTGATCAGTATTTGATGATCCACTGTGACGACCCGACTTCCTAACTCCAGGAAGTCGTATCATCTTGAAGAAAGAAAAGGGATAGAAGAAGAAAAGGAAGAGAAAGAAAGAAACAACAACATTAGAGAACTCACAGCGGAATGGATAAAATATAATATACCACATAAAATATTACATAGTATCTTATTACATCAGAGTGCACAACTTAAAACAACACGTATTAGACAGTTATAAACATATGTCTAACTATATAACTCAAGTACAACAGATGCAGATACCAAACAAACACAGCGGAACCATAATATCTACACGTGGAAGCCTCCTGCTCCATATCTCCTACAGAATTCGTCAAGCTAACCTGAATCACTTGACTACTCATATATAATATGAGTACCCAAGAGTTTAATAAAATAGAAAATAAACACTCGTGTCAGACATGGGTCTGGTGTGAGTAAACGGTTTAAAGTTGCTTAACCTTAGAAAAACCTTTGAAAAGAAAAGGTATCGCGTAAGATTTCCCACACATAAACATGGAAAAGTTTTTACCTTACGTTAACCAAAACATTTGATAGGAAATCCAGTGATATTATAATAGTGTCTAGGGTTTTCAAGTAAATAAGAAATAGCCGAAATTGTTACATGATTAAATTCCAGCTACTAGCCATAAAAGTGGGTAGTACAAACAAAACCGTAGGGTCTTATAGGAAGAATGGGTTTCCATCAATGGCAGGGCTACTGCGGTACCGCACATCATAGTACGTCGCCTAGATCAACGTACCGAGGAGTACGCCCGCTCCCCTGTAACACAAGGTCGGGACCATTCCTTACTGAACAGTCCCGAACAAGACAACCCCGGCAGTTTTCCGGATCAACCGCCCCACAAAGCCGAATAAAAAGGGACTTCTAGACAGGAGTAAATCTTGCTCTCCGGTGGGAGCTACCCACGAAGCCTTGCTGCACCTCCCCTGTTTTAGCCATTCCCGGTTGATGAGGCTTGAGGCTGCGATTACCTTTATAAACACATCTATCTTAGAATGCTCATCGCCAACCTGACGATGTTCTGAAAGCATTCAATCCATACAAGTTCGTTCCGGGTTCGAACGAAACCGAAGGCACTATCTCGTTGCACTCATTTAGGAATCACCCTCAGAGTCAACGACCATAGCCCTTGCACTCTAAAACACCATCTCGAACCTATAAGTACTATTCCGTCAACTCATTACGAAATCACCCACAGAGTTATACTGACGTATAGTTCTTACACCTCGAGTCTTCACTTGCTCCACTTGGATTCACGACCTAACGTTTAATTGGAATCGATGTGGTTTTCGGATTCCAAATATGGAAACCCGATCCCGGTTTCACCGAAACCAAACGAAATATCCAAGTTGTACTTAAGGGTTTAAACAGTTAAACTCATATTCAGGATGATATATAAACAGATAGATGAATCACATTATCACTGTAGATAATTCATAACAACATTCATCTCACAAAACAACATATCACATATCATAGATATCCAAATCATCCAGTATCAACCAAACACCCAATATCAATCATCCAATATCAATTGATTACCCAATATCAATTGATCATCCAATATCAATCAATCAACCAATATCAGTCAATCAACCAAGCAGGATTGATTAATTCTTAATCAATTGGACTAACCTAAATCCTTCTTCATTAATTTATTCCAAATAAATTAATTAATCATTTGTTAATGATCTTCTTCAATTAATCTTCCCTGATTAATTATATTTAATTACATTCAAGTAACTAGCTTTAACCATATTCAGTAATTAACCTTTAATTACTATCATTAATTACAATAATTAATGATCTTTCATTTACTTCTATTAATTAATCAATTATAATTAATTACATTAAACCTTAATTAATTACAATTAATTAATCACGCTTAAATTAATTACTTATACTAATCAACTTTGATTAATATCATTAATTACATTAATTAATGATCTCCATTAATTAATAATTCTCTTTAATTAAATAACTAGCCTGTAATTGATCAACTCATTAATCATACTCAGTAATTAACAATTTGTAATTACTTATCTAAATTGATTAACTTCTTAATTAATTATACTAACCCCTTGATTAATTAATCTAATTAATTAATCTTTAATTACTTCATTAAGTAATTATTAATCAATTTAAATTAACAATTAATCCTTAATTAATTACTTATTAATTAATTACATTTTAATAAATTACACTTGGTAATTAATCTTAAAATAATCACATTTCATTAATTAATTAATCTTATTAATTAATTAACTAGAATAATTAAGTAATTAACTCTTAATTACTTACATAAGTACTTATCTCTAATTACTTCATTAATAACTCTTGATTACTAAATAATCCTTAACAAGTAATTAATTCCATTATTAAATAATCCTTATTCCTTTAATTAATTAATTACTTCATAATTAATTAACTTCAACAATTATATTAATCAATTCTTTAATTGATATCATCAAACGATTAACCAATAATCACTTCCATTAAAATACTCCCATGAGTAATTTCTCCTAAATACTTCCAAAAGTAATTATCATTCTTAATTACATTCAATAATTAACCATTGATTACTCATTAAGTAATCATACTTAATTAATTCATAATTAAGTGATTAAAATTAATTAAATAAATAACTAATTATTTAAAATTAATTAAAAGAATTAAATAACCAACTTCTCATATTTAAACAAAATACTTAATCAATTAACAAAACATAAATCTTAGTTAAACTCTTACTTATTAACAAATTATATTAAGTATTCTTAAATTCATAACAAAATAGTTTAACCAAATCTATCTCTATGAATAAATTATTTGAATTTAAATCAAATGTAATGACTTAAAAACAAATTATTCAATTTGGTTTACAAAATAATAATAATATCCTTATTTGAAAATAAGGCATTTAAAAAAAATCAAATTTGAAATTTAAAACACATTAATTACCTAACTTAAAACTTATTTATTTCCAAAATAATTTGAAACTTTATTATTAAAATATTACTTAAAAATTTTGATTTAATGGTTAAATTCAAAACACTCTTTTAAATTAAAATTCGAACTTTAATCAAGTTGAATTACTTTCAAAGAAATTATCTTAACTTTTTAAATTTTGAAAGTAAATTCGATTTACATTTTAAAGTTTGATCAATCTTAATTTCAAAATGACAAGTTTTAACATTATACGTTTGTTCCTTTTATAAAACTTGTTTATAATACAATGCCTATCTTCATTAACTCAAACACAAGTTGCTTAGCACTTATCATTATACAGCACTCAACTAAACACGGCAACCCTCAAAACTCGAGACCAACATAGCGACAACACGAGACTTTCCCCGAGACACCCAGCTTCTCTTCGTCTTCGAGTTAACCTTCCAAAAATACGAGCACTAACACGAGACGTTCTCGTCTTCTCCAAACAGAACCCCCCTGAACTAAATCAGTGCACCATGTACGTGTGTACGTGCGCGATCCCCTCCGGCCGCCGATGATCGCCACGTCCATCGCCTATGGTCCCTTGAACACGTACGAACCCAAATCCAATCTCAGATCCAACAAATTCACACGAAACACAAATTTGACCCTCACGTCGAAATCTGCAACAACAACGACCACCAAAATCTCCCCTTTGCCGACCATCACGTCGCCGATTATTCTTGCCGACCACTCCATCGTGATGCCACCACCAAGACCTTCAACCTTCCCAAATGCGATCGGTCCCGAATCCTTAACCAAGTATCCTTCAACTTCGACAGCAAACCCAACATCAAGCTAGCTTAAACCATAATTGTTCCAAATTCGAGCAATTTACAAAATGGAAAAATTCTAAAACATTTTTCCCATTATCATCATCACTCAAACAAGACTCGACCAAGAAATCAAATCAAATAGTTGCATAGATCGATGGAAAACACCAAAAACTCCAAAAAAGTTCAAACCCAAAATTCACGATAAATACCCAATTAAAAATTACAATTGTCATATCTAAATTCGTAATTTACCATCACGATTACATGCATGAAACTCATTTTCGAATTTAAGACAGTAAATTTTTTTACAAAACTTAGTTTTACTGTAAAACTTTTATTTATACTTATTTGTTGTATTAAAAATTATGGAACTATTTTTATAATCTTCATTTTTCATTTACAAACAAACTTCATTCATGCATTCAAGACAAATATGAATCAAATTGGGAAATTTAAATTCTTGAAACAAAGGTTACAGTTTTTCCCTTTATCAAACAGAGCATAAACATCACATATACGGTCCATGTTTGCATAAAAATATAACTATAAATTCAATTATATAAAAAAAACTAAATGATTTCCATGCAATACCAATATCAATTCACATGCATTAGGATCAGTATCCAACTTAACTGTTTTTAAATCAATTTACTCACCTTTATAAATGTTGCAGAGCAGTATTTCTGTATTATTCCAGGCTTGAACTTTTATCTGAATAATGCTTAGATTATGCTGAAGAAAAATCCTTTGTATGCCTTTAATTTATTGATGATTGTAAACTTGCATGTTGAAAATTGCAGGTTGAATTTTGAATCCTTGCATTACAGGTTGAAGTTGCAGTTTTCTATTACTAGAAAACTTGCTTTGCAGATTGAAGTTGTTGAGAAGAACATAAATTTGCAGATTTTAGTAGAAGTGAAGAGCTTTGGCTTTTAATTAAATTTAGATTTCAGAAATATTTCTGTTTTTAGCCATAATTTTGAAAGAAGGGAGAAAAGAAAAGAAATGAGAACAAGTAAAGGTGTTTGTGAAGGGAAAACTTTCTTCTTAAAACATTTATTAAAAATAAAAATAAAAATGGTGCCACATGTTATTAATTTGAACAAGTGTCTCAAATATGTTTTAAAAGTTTACAAGTGTTTTAAAGATCTTTGAAAATTTGTTTTTAAAACCTTATAACAATAATAATTATAACTTATCTCTATGAACATGGATATTTGTATTTATGAAATGTTTTTATGTTAATAAACTTTGAATTTAGATAAATATACAAGTTTAAATCTTTTAATTCACTAAATTACTAAATACTTATTTAGTAAATATAAACTTACTTTTTTTTAAATAGAATATTCTTAAAACTACTTATAATATAAATATACGTCTTATATATGTATTTAAATATCTAAAACTTTTATATTTACACATTTATGATCATTTAAATTTTAAGCATTATATAAAAAAACAAACTTTGTTTAAATCCTTTATAAACTATCATATTTAGAATAAATAACAATTCTTATATTTTAAAAACAGACAATTATCTTATAATTGAAAATAATTTGATAAATCTAAATTAACTTTTGAAAATATAAATTAAAACAAGCTTTAAATTACAATATATTCAAATATAAATTATAAATAGATTAAATTAAGTTCAAAACAATATCAAATTATAGCATAGACTTACACATATATTACAATTTGAAAATTTATTTTTTTATTTAAAACAAAAGATATTCTATTCACAATATATATCAAATATATATTATAAACATTATAAAATTTTATTAGCTTTTGAAAAACAATTCTAACTAATTTTAAGTTGTTAAAAGATATTGATCACACTTACCAGATTAAATATTTGTTTTCCTTTAAAAGATTAATTTCACCAATTTAAATTAAAATTATACAGAAAATTATCAAATCAATTAAATTATTATTGCAGATTATTAAATTGGTATTGCCTCAAATTCTGGGTCATTACATACACCCATCAAAACGGCCGAGAGAATAAGAAGTACAATCTGGAAAAGGAAATGAGGACAAAATATTCTAATTTTTGGATGCAATTTGAAGAATAACATTGACAGTTTTGCTTTCTTTCTCTCTTTGTTCACCAAAACTTCATTTGACCATAACTTGGTTATTACTCGACAGATTCACACGAAACCACTGACATTGCGAAGTAGATGGAGAGAAGTACAGTATCATATCAAGTTGTAGATGAGAATCAAAAGCTTTGTATTGATCTGGTACCCATTTCATTATCAATTGCCACTATATATCCATTTTTTCTTCTTGATTGATGAATGATTATTTGTTATCTTTTAACCAATAGTCATTAGACATAATTCTTCTCCTGCAAAACAACATAACCATTTAAAGAATCAAGTGACTTTTCAAAATAACTAAATATAATTTCAAACAACAATATCATGATGATTCTGTTATATATTCATATGAAAAGTGTTAATAAAATCCCTAAAAATATCCATTTTAAAAAACTTTTTCAAAATTCAGATTATGAAAACTTTGAAAAATGGCTCTGATACCAAATGTGAGAAATGCGGTTTACGGATCTTAAGGCTAGAATTAACACTAGAGGGGGTGAATAGTGTTTAAAGGAATTACTGATTCTTTTTGAGTTTATATTAATTTGAACATAAATGTATGCAATATTCAGACACAGATATGATTACAGAATCAAACACAATGCAGATATAAAGTAAAAGCAATAAAGGAAAGAACACATCGAATTTTATACTGGTTTGGAGTTACCCTACATATAGTCCTGCAACACAAGTACGGATTTCCTTTCAAAATAAATTCTTACAATTACACCCTCGATTTCAAGGCCACAAGGTACACCGCTAACAATCCTCTGGGTAGAGAAACTTGATTTTACGGGCAACAAGTTCACCCGATTGATTTTCCAGGCTACATACGCACCTTTTCTCAGTCGATTGATTTTCCAGGCTACAATCACACCTTTTCTCGCTCGATTGATTACAAAGAAGTCTTTAACTCTGAATAGCACTGGGATCTTGTTGAGATGGTGATAGAGAATCAAACCAGAGATGATCTAGTCGGATTCAATGGTGATTTCGGCAAAGTAATGGTAAAAATGTATGTAAAGAAATGTGGAAGAAGAAGCGGAGTGAAATCAGAGAATATATAAATATAAATTCGTTTAAAACATCCTCTATTTATAATAGAACAATAGTTATGTCCATTCATGAAAGGATATGACGAATAGACGTTTCCTTTGAAATTCAAACTTTTGAAATAAACTGTCAACTTATCGACAAGGGTTCCTTAGGATTGTCTATACGCCTAAGTTATTTTTGGTAATTTGTTTTTCTTTGAAAATAACTACTATCTTGTATTAGAACTATTTTAAACTTTATAAATATACTTAACTATAGTTAAAATACATAAATAAGTATAGAGAATAATATTTTGGTATATATAAAATTTTACTATGATTTTATATTTAAATCTAAGTATAAATATTAAAAGTTAAATATGTTATAATTAAAAGATAATTTAAAACCAAGGATAATTTGATATTGAAAATAATGATTATTTTGAGGCTAAAAGTATTTTAAAACCAGGATAGATGTTTTTGATTTAAAAAAAGAAGATTTTGAAATCATTATGAAAACAAGATATAATTTTGTAAAACATTTGAATAAAAGTTGGTGGATACAAAACAATGTTCCACTAGATTTTTCGTAGGTTCCATCCTACTTAGGGTTCCATCCCTTTAATGGGCTCGAAGTGGATTCCATTCCACGAATAAAATGGATTTTAAGATGTTAATGTTTTTCTAGGAGTTTTAACAAAATTCCTAACTAAATTACTTATGTTGAAATCTCGAACTCCTGATAATCTTGATACTCATGAGTCTTTGGTCTTGATATCTTCAATCTTGAATCTCTATACTGTACAGTCTTCATTTTTAGTACCTGCATGTTATATCCTGCATATACATATATATCTAAACTATAATGTTAGTATTTATATTTTATAACAAGTCCTAAGGTTGTTGTCATCAAAACCATCATCTAAAGGACTAACAAGTTATATTAACCTATCCTCACAAAACTGACTAAGCAGTTAATCAGACACAGCAGATTATACATGAAATACATGTGATACGTCTCGCCATACAGCTCGTCTCCTGAGCTCCAAAGCATCCTTTGCTGTAATCTATAATACTCGGTCTGACCCGAGCATTATAGTTAAATAACACACGAGTTAGTTTCGAAAACCAGCGTGAGAAAACATACTCAATTGGATTATTAAAGTTTTCAAAACCATTTGAAATCAAAGGTATCTCGTAAGATCACGCCACAAATAAACATGCCGGGTTTTTACCTTATGATAACCAAAACATTTCTTATCAAATCCTCTGATATTATAGTAGTGTCTATATACGAATACTTATTCAAATAGCCGAAATTGTCACATTATTAAATTCTAGCAATACTTGGCTCTACAATCAAAACCGTAAAGGCACATAGGGAGAATGGATTTCCATCAATGGCAGGGCTAATGGGGTACCGCACGTCACAGTACGTGGTCTTGATCATTATACTGAGGATCCATCCTGAACCCTACTATACAATACCAGAGTTACCCCTTACTAGATAGTCCGAATAAGATCACCTCTCGGTTGGGATCAGCAACTGCCCAAACAGCCGAATAAAAGGGACCTCTAGACAGGGATGACCTTACCTTAATTGGTTGCTAGCCACTTAGCCTTGTTGCATCTTCCCTGTTTTAGCCATTCCCAGTTGATGAGGCTCGAGGCTATGCGTTACCTTTTTAGCACACATTTACTTAGAATGCTCATCGTCCTCCTGACAATGTTCTGATAGCATTCATCCAAACAAGCTTGTTCCGGGTCCGAACGAAACCGAAGGCACTACTCCTACTACATCCATTTTGAAATCACCCTCAGGATTAGTAGAGGTTAGCCCTTGCGCTTCACTGCTCCATCTTCGACTCCAAGCTCATGCCTTCCTCACAAAAACATTTAAACTGGATCGAAGTGGTTTTCGGGAAATTAATCCCGATCTTGGTCTATTCGAAACGATCAATGCATTAGCCAATATTGATAGTCGGTTATTTAACTATCAAATAACATCCACACAAAATCATCGGATTTAAATAATTTTTCAAATTATTTATTTCAAAATATCTTCGCAAGCTATCTTGCTACATTTTGACTCTTTGAAAATAGTTTTTAAATCATTTTTCTCCCGCGGAATAAATTTTCAAATATT
The DNA here is from genome assembly GCA_030765085.1 of Allium cepa. Classification (NCBI taxonomy): domain Eukaryota; kingdom Viridiplantae; phylum Streptophyta; class Magnoliopsida; order Asparagales; family Amaryllidaceae; genus Allium; species Allium cepa. The sequence goes on from CM060940.1 coordinate 186,280,791, forward strand.
ATTTATTTCCACTGAAATTCACCAAGACTTAATACTTAGATTTTAAAATAATTTAAATTACTTATCCAAATATATACTTCGAAACATTTAATATAAAAACTACTAAAATACTTTATTTAAAATACTAATTATGAAACTTTATAATAACTTCTCAAGTAAAACTTAAGCTAAAACTAATTTTTAAAAATAAAAGTTATTCTATAAAGTATAAATATTAAATAATTATCTTTAATTAATAATACTAGTTATAACCTTTAGAATAATTTACTTATAAAATTCTTAATAAATATTTACTTTTAAAAAAACAACTAAATAATAATTTATTAAAAAACATTCTTTTAAAAACGACTTAAAACCTCTAATTTATACTTGAAAATCTTACATTGAAAATATACTTGGCATTTCATAAAAATACACTTTCCTTTCCACACTTAAAAAATCACTATTTATTTTTAAACAAATCACTCTTTCCTTATAAATTCCACAATCTCATCCTCCTTCAATTCCAGTTCAAACACTTAATCGGTTTCCAAATCGATTTTCAAAACTAACTCCATTTTAAAATAAATTCCTTTGCTTACCTAAATTTATTTTAAAAACCGTTAATTCCATATTTATTTCTATATTTATGATTTAAAATCTTATTTAAAACTGAAATACTAATTTCATACTTAATTTCAAAATTCTTCCTTTATTTCTCCAAAGCCGTTTTGAATTTAAAATAAAATAAATCTTTTATTCCTTTAAATATATCACTTAAGTTTAAAAATTCATTTATTCAAAAATCTCCTTTCCCATACTTGGAATTTATTTATAGAATTTAAAAATCAACTTTTATCCTTTTCCAATTCATTCTTTAATTTATCCAAATTCTCTATAATTATTTTACTTAAAAATTCTCTCATTTATTTCCTTTCAAAAATCTAATCTATATATTTTTGATAACTCAGTATACCCAAATATTCCAATCAAACCAGAGCATCCAATATTTTCAATTACCAATATAATTTATCACAGATTATCAAATAAATCATATCATAGAATATTACAACAATCTAAATAATTTGAGGAATCCAGTTGGATCCCTCCAACCTGTTTCCCTGCATCCACAGATGTTAGCACAATATAAAAATACCAATTCCACTTCGAGGTGGAATATCACGGTATAAAGGGTCATCCGCTATTATGCGGGGTGCATAGGGTCTCATCCGCTATACAATGTGGGAAATCAATCACTCCAATATATATACTACTATATATAATATACCACATCCAGACTGTTAATAAAATATCAGTTCAAGCAATCAATCCAATAATTAAAATTTAAATTATTTAAATTTACCAATAATCCGACTTGAGTGAGATTTACTCACCTTTAATCTTTGTTTGCAATCCAATCCAAATCGACTTGTTTTCTTCACGTTTTCAGACCTTGAGTCAACATTATAAGGTTTGTTAATATTTGAATTGATCGAACATTTAATTACTATTTATTTACTTTAAGCTAATAATTTGGTTTTAAACTAATAATTTATTAACTAAAATTTTTAGTCTTAAGTAATAATTAAATTTTAAACTAATTTTCCTTTTTAAAAATCTTGTAATATCTAAAAATAATTAAATGAATTAATTAAATAAATTAATCACCTTAATACCTTATTTAAAAATAAAATAGTAAATTTAAGTATGTATATGTATATTTAATTTTCTTTTGGAGCTACATATAATATGCTAATAAAAATAAGTTATAGATTTACAAAAATAATTCCTTATATTTCCAAGATCATACACACACACACACACGCATATTTGCTATTTCTATATAAAATAAAATATGTATGTGTTATTAAATTTTTTTATTTTATTTCATTGCTGTCAAAATTTCCTTTCTCTGTATATAGGTTTAGACATATATTAATATCGATTGAAAAATATAACTGTAACCATTTTAACTGTAAAAAGGAAAATTGTAAACATGCTTTTAAAATAACATTAATTATTCTAGATATTGAATAAACTTAAATTATCTCAATAAATTCCTCACTGACATTAAAGCGAACCCTAGCCTACTCACGAGTCGTCAACCACTTCGTAGCAATGCCAGAGAAGAACCCATCACCTATCTCTTCGTGCGCGACCTCGAAGTCAACCCGAGATGCACACACTTGATCGCCGTACTTTCCACTGTCGTAGTCGCGACCTCCAACGCGCATGTTTCTCGCCGATCGATGCTCGCGCTTAGGCGATCTCGAACATCCCGATCTTTGTTCTTTTCTCGACCGAACAACACTTGAGGAAGGAGAGAGAGAAATCGCGATTTGAACAAGAAGGGTCGGTATTTCGATCAGCCCCATCATTTTGAATCTTGCACAAAAATTGATTTGGGTTCCTGAATTTCTGTCAGCCATTATTTACTCCTGATTCTTTTTTGTTTTCTTGTTTTGTTTGCTGAGATAAATGTTCGGCCCATTGCTTTTATTATTTACTTTTCTTCTTTGAAGCATGCTTGACAAATGGAGGAAGAAAGAATTTTAAGTTTAATGCGTGTCTTCAAGGAGAGCGCGTCCTAACTGCTACAGTAATCAATGCAATTATATCATTTATATTTAAATTTTAAATTCAAATTTAAAATGTCTCGATTATCGCAATTCACAATCTCGATCTTCTATTGAGGCATGCCGCTAGACGTTCATAATGTTATATCCCTATTACGAACACAATAGAAAAGGTTTCGAGTCCTAACTCGATCGTATGAAGAAGATAGATTTTTGGACCAGTAATTATATTAAATTTTTAATATAAATTTCAGCATGTTAATCTATCTTACGATCTCACGACAACTCCAAACACTACAAAAATTGAAATACGATAATAATTCAGTATTACGGATCCAATGGAACTTGTTTCATTGAATTTCGAGACTATGCCCCCGGAAGGCTATTTTTAAATATCGATGTAAACAAAATATTTTCAAACTGAACAAAACAGTTTTAAACTCAACTTTTAAAAATTCTACCACCTCTAGTATTATTAATATAAATTTTATAAACCTTCAAATTATTTTTAACGGACTCGAAATCCCAAAATTCATATTTTACCTGGTTTCAAATTGTTTAATTCAATAGTTTATTTGTCAACCAAATAGTGATACTTGAAATTCAGGTTGAAGATTAACTTTGAATATTTAAAGTCAATTAAATATTCGGATTTCAAATATCCAAAAATTTCGGTTGTCACATTCCTCTCCCCTTCAAAGAATGTCATCCTCGAAATTACTAGTTAGGAAGAATGATCCAATACCCGTTACTGTCTTCCTAAAACCAAACAGCTTTTAACAACTCCCCAAACCCAACAGTTTCAATTAAAGACACTATCACTCTTACTGACTCTTCCAAACTCGTCCATAAGTTCCAAACAATATTAATCCCTCAACCATTCAAATTATAATTCAAAATCAAATTTCAGATTATCAAAATTATATCAAAAAATTTCTAACTCCCTAAATTTTCGAAAAATTTCGCCAGCATCTCCTTTGCGTGGCAAGATTAGTATGACTACAAAATACCTCTATGGGCCCCTAGATTTAAAAAGAAAACAAAAGGCCAAGTGGCTAGACCAGAAAATCATCAAATTTCATATAGAAATTTAAATACATACCTTTTTGTCGGTCCATTAAATTTTATCTTCTGAAATCAAAAATCCTATTTTTCCTTTTTGCTTTTAAGTACATGTATACTACTTAGCAATAATATCCAATCCCAGCACACAAAAATCATTTTATACATTCTTTACAAAAGTTTCAATATCTATTTCATTCAAGCCCGTATGATATACACATATCATCCATACGCAATATCGAATCCGATCGCTCACTAGATCACTTAATGTCATTTCCGAACTAGTATCGTCCACCCGACTTCCTTGTGTGGATTAAGATCTGGTTTCTTGATCAGAAACCATTATTCTCCTTGCATAGCCACATACTATGATAGAGAATTTCTAGAATCAATCAAAAATCCATATCTAGGGTTCGCTGTCGAAAATCGATTGAAAAATCCCAACTCGGATCGATATAACTATCTCAAAATTCTGTACTTGAATCGGGATCAAATCATTATGCGAATAAAATAATATACGTAGATCCTACATATTTAGCTCAATTGATTATTAACTATATCAATTTTCTTTTTATTCACATTTATTTTGATTTCCTTCCACTTATCAATTCACCATCCATATTTTAAGTCCAGTATAAATATTTTATACACTCCTTATATTTATTTTTACTTCACTACTAAAGTTTATATCCATTTCTATTCACTTTGCCCTTACAATTCCATTTGAATCCAATTTAACTTCTAATTTTTAATATTGAATTTTATTGACCATATCTCACCCCATCTTTACTTTCCTAGTTATTTTAATTAGTTTCATTCACTAATTCGTTTTCAATCAAATTCAATTCCAAATCTGTGCAACCTACAAATTTAAATAAATCACTTCATTTCCAATTTTAATTTCAAATTTCAAATAAAATTTTATTCCCAACTCTTACTTCTTATAGTTCCTTTAAACAAATTCTACAGTTTCACTTACCTAACACCCTTTATATTGATTCCAATATTCGATTTCAATTCTAGTTCTATTTTCTTACAAATGCAAATTCATTTACCTATCCACAATTTTATTTCCAACTTATAATTTTTTATTCATGTAACCATTTCACTTAGTCTCCTTAGTCTTTTCTTTAAATTCACTTTTACTTAACTATATTTAATTACACTCCGATTCTATTTAAATTTCAAACTTCTATAATTGCACTTATTTAAATTCCATTTGCTAACTTCTTCTAATTCACTTCAATTAATTAGCTTACCTTCCAACTTATTTTGTTTTGACACTTACTTTTATTTAACCCTTTTCAAGTTGAATCTTATTCCAACAAATTTCAAATTTATGGGTTATCAATCCCATTATATTCCATAAACATTTTAATTAAACTTCCAGAGTTTAAATAATTGCATAAACATTCAAAACTTTTTTGAAATAATATATACCCAAACCAAAATTATTCCTTGCATTCCAAAATCAAAACAAAATTTTCAAACAAATACCATTCAAAACATTTAGGCAACAATTCCTCCTTTGGAAACTCAAAAATGAACATCGATGATGCTGCAGTCATCGTCGAAGTTATTTTCCAGTGACCGAAGAGAGTTCAATGCTTTTACTCTTTACAAAATATTTCAAATATTTTGAAATTCCAAATCTCACCAGATTTCATATTCAATTCAAAAATATTTCTCAAACAATATCACCATTATTCCTCCAAAACCTTTGAAAATCATTTTCAAACATTACTTTGGAATTTTATTTCATTTCCAACTATAAACTATATTTATAATTCACATTTACAACTCTATTTTGTTATACAAATTTATTTCCCGTCCTTTGGTTATAATTTCATTTTCTTATTTAATTCTTACAACAATAATGATCATAACTTAATATTTTCACTTCCTAACAACAAAGCAACCATATATTATAATAATTTACAAAAAATATTTCTTTTATATACAAAAATAATTTGGGTAAATTATTTCATTTACCCACTTTTAAAAATAATATTGTGTCGGTTTGCCTAGTTTAAGAGTTTAGAAATCTCTATCGATACAGTTGGCCAGACTGCACCAACCAGAATTTATAAATACTCAATCGATAAATCGGCACAATATAAAACAATTTATATTCACTAACAAATATGCGCTCATATCTATTAATAGACTCAAACTCATTGTAGAGTACTAAGGACTCTATTTCTAATGAGTACTTCCTACCAAAGCCAAGGTTCTCGCTTAACTTCAGCTCTGATACCACAATGTAACGACCTGATTTTTTGATGTTCGAAAATCGGTATCAATACGTCCACTTTATCAAATGCCAAACAATCGAACGCCCAAAAATCGAACCATTAGGGTTAAAGAAGAAGGAGGTAGAAGAAGAAATAGAAACAATATCAGAATCTCACAATCGCAGCGGGACAATATATAATAGATAAATTGCTAATCTTTAAACAAAAGAACTATATTTGTTTGTATATTATAGCATCAGAGTACAACAACATCTATAGAACACAACTGGACAGTCATATTAGCCTGTCCTCACAAAACTGACCATGCAGTTAATCAGACACAGCGAAATATACATCAAATACGTGTGATACGCCTCGCCATCCAGCTCTTCTCCTGAGCTCCATAGCATTCTTTTCTGTAATCTATAATACTCAGTCTGACCCGAGCATTATAGTTAAATAACACCCTAGTCAGTCTGGAAAACCAGCATGAGAAAACACACCCACTTGGGTTATTAAAATTTTGAAAACCAATTGAAATCAAAAGTATCTCGTAAGACCATGCCACAAATAAACATGTCGGTTTTAATCTTACTTTAACCAAAATATTTCTTATCAAATCCTCCGATATTATAGTAGTGTCTATATACAAATACTTATTCAAATAGCCAAAATTGTTACACTATTCAATTCTAGCAATACTAGGCTCTATAATCAAAACCGTAAAGGCACGTAGGGAGAATGAATTTCCATCGATGGCTAGGCTACTATGGTACCGCCCGTCACAGTACGTGGTCTAGATCACCGTACTGAGGATCCACCATTATTCTCTGCTACACAAGACCGGAGCTACCCCTTACTGGATAGTCCGAATAAATCACCACGCGGTTGGGATCAGCAACCGCCCACACAGCCGAATAAAAAGGACCTCTAGATAGGGATGACCTTACCCTAATTGGTTGCTAGCCACTTAGCCTTGTTGCATCTCCCCAGCTTTAGCCATTCCCAGTTGATGAGGCTCAAGGCTATGCGTTACCTTTTTAGCACACATTCACTTAGAATACTCATTGTCCTCCTGACGATGTTCTGATAGCATTCATCCATACAAGTCTGTTCCGGGTACGAATGGAACCGAAGGCACTACACCTATTACATCCATTTTGGAATCACCCTTAGGATTAGTAGCGATTAGCCCTTGCTCTTCACTGCTCCATCTTCGACTCCAAGCTCTTGTCTTCCTCGCGAAAATGTTTAAACCAGACCGAAGTGGTTTACGAAAAATTAATCCCGATCTCAGTCTCTTCGAAACGATCAGCGCATTGGCCAATATTGATAGTAGCTTATTTAACTATCAAATAACATCCACAAACAATCATCAAATTTAAATAATTTTCCAAATTATTTGTTTCAAAATATCTTCGCAAGTTATTTTTCTACATTTCAGCTCTTTGAAAATAGTTTTCAAATCACTTTTCTCTCGTGGAATAAATTTCCAAATATTGTTTATTTCCACTGAAATTCACCAAGTCTCAATGCTTAGATTTTGAAATAATCTAAATCACTTATCCAAAAAAAATACTTCAAAACATTTAATATAAAAACTACTTAAAATACTTTATTTAAAATACTAATTATGAAACTTTATAATAACTTCTCAAGTAAAACTTAAGCCAAAACTAATTTTTTAAAATAAAAATTATTCATAAAGTATAAATATTAAATAATTATCTTTAATTAATAATACTAGGTAAAACCTTTAACATAATTTACTTAAATAATTCTTAATAAATATTTGCTTTTAAAAACATTAAAAAAACAAGTAAATAATAATATCTTAAAAAAACATTCTTTTAAAATCAACATTAAACCTCTAACTTATACTTGAAAATCTTACTTTGAAAATATACTTGGCATTTCAGAAAAGTACAGTTTCCTTTCCACACTTAAAAAATTCACTATTTATTTTTAAAAAAATCACCCTTTCCTTATAAATTTCATCTGAATTTATACTTCCAAATTATCCTCTGATAATTATTTCACATTATTTATAACCCCACTTATAAATTCCATAATCTCATTCTCCTTTAATTCCAGTTCAAACACGTAATCGGTTTCCAAATCGATTTTCAAAACTAACTCCATTTTAAAATAAATTCCTTTACTTACCCAAATTTATTTTGAAACCCATTAGTTCCATATTTATTTCTATATTTACGATTTAAAATCTTATTTAAAACGAAATATTAATTTCACACTTAATTTCAAAATTCTTCCTTTATTTCTCCAAAGCCATTTTGAATTTAAAATAAAATAAATATATTATTCCTTTAAATATATCATTTAAGGTTAAAAATTCATTTATTCTCATTTATTCAAAAATCTCTTTTCTCATACTTGGAATTTATTTATAATAAAAATCAACTTTTATCCTTTTCCAATTCATTTTATAATTTATCCAAATTCTCTATAATTATTTTACATAAAAATTCTCTCTTTTATTTCCTTTTAAAAATCCAATCTATATATTTTTGATAACTCAGTATACCCAATATATCCAATCAAACCATAGCTCCAACATTTTCCATTACCAATATAATCTATCACAGATTATCAAATAAATCATATCATGGAATTTTACAACAATCTAAATATTTTGAGAAATCCAGTTGGATCCCTCCAACCTGTTTCCCTGCATCTACAGATGTTAGCACAATATAAAAATATCAATTCCACTTCGAGGTGGAATATCGCGGTATAAAGGTTCATCCGCTATTATGCGGGGAGCATAGGGTCTCATCCGCTACATAATACGGAAATCAATCACTCCAATATATATGCTACTATATATAATATACCACATCCATACTATTAATAAAACATCAATCCAAGCAATCAATCCAATAATTTAAATTTAAATTATTTAAATTTACCAATAATCCAACTTGAGTGGGATTTGCTTACCTTTGATCTTTGTTTGCAACCCAATCCAAATCAGCTTGTTTTCTTCACGTTTTCAGACCTTGAGTCAACATTATAAGGTTTGTTAATATTTGAATTGATCGAATATTTAGTTACTATTTATTTACTTTAAGCTAATAATTTGGTTTTGAACTAATAATTTATTAACTACAAATTTTAATCTTAACTAATGATTAAATTTTAAACTAATTTTCCTTTTTAAAAAATCTTATAGTATCTAAAAATAATTAATTGAATTAATTAAACAAATTAATCACCTTAATACCTTATTTAAAAAGAAACTAGTAAATTTAAGTATATATGTGTGTATATTTATTTTTCTTTTGAAGCCACATATATATACTTATATAATAAGTTATAGATTTACAAAAATAAATCCATATATTTCCAAGATCTCATATATATATATATATATATATATATATATATATATATATATATATATATATATATATATATATATACACGTATTTGATGTTTCTATAACGACCCGGAATTTTGGGTCGGCAGATTTGAACATTTAATTCATTTTAAATGTTGGATATGGATTATAATTTGAATTTTTAAATAAAAGAATTTGGTTGAATTAATAAACTTTGTTTAAAATTTCAAATATGGCAATTAAATTGAAATTTGAATAAAATAGTTTAATATTAGGATTGGGTTAATTGATAATTCTGAGTGAAAATAGATGTAAATTAGATTCTAAAATTTATTTTAGGTCTAATTGGACTTGAATTATAATGTTGGATAGTTGAAATGAAATTGGAAGTCGATAGGTCAAATTTGAATTTTATAATAATTTAAAAAATGAACTTGATATCATTAAAATGCAAATAATCTGATTTTGGTCCGGAATGAGCCAAAATGATTTTTAATGTGCTTATAAATGTTATATGAATTATAGTTAAGTTAATAAAATTTTAAAAGTGGAAATTTTGAGTGATTTCGATAATTTCGAAAATCGCTGGATTTAATAGACGAGTTAAAACAGCCTTCCGGGGCACAGTCTCGGAATTCGATGAAACTAGTTTCATTGGATCCGTAATAGTTAGTTATTACCGGATTTCAATTTTCGTAGCAATCGGAGTTGTCGTTTGATCCTCGCAGCTCGAAACGCACAGAAATCGTTTTAATCGGTTTAAATTAAAATTGAACGTTAAATTCCATAACTCTCACGTACGATCGAATTAGCTTACGAAACTTGTCCCATTGTGTCCGGAACGTGGGAAAACCCTAGGAATGCCTGTTGGTACGTGTAATTTGGAGGTCGTTTGCAAAATCTGTTAAAAACGAGAATTTTATTAATAAAATAATATTAAATTATAATAAATATACACAAAACGTTCATAACCCTAGCCCTCTTTATGCCAGCCGCCACCCAACGCATTCATGGCCGAAACTCACCGAATTTCATCTTCAATTTCCAATCAATCTACAAACTAATTTCAGAAATCATCAACTAGAGAATTGTAGATCGCAGAGAGATCTACGTATTCAACGGTCGAGATATTGTTTAGCGAGATGGATTGTTCGATTTTTGTCTTTGAGTGGGCTCGGTTCGTTCACATTTTCAGGGGGAAAGAGGTCACCGAGATCTGCGTGCTTAGGGTCGAAGGGGGAGTTTGCTGAGGCGGTTTTCGTGGAGGTAGCTGATCGAATTATCGATGAGCGAGGAGGGTGCGGTTCGAGGCCCTAATTCGCGGCTATGGATTCTTCTTGTTGCTGTAGTTTCGTCGCGTGAGGAAGACGATAGGTGCGGGCTTGATTTCTTTGTCTAAATGAATGACCTTTATTTATTTTTGGTAATTAAAAAAGGGGAATTTGTTTTGAATTCAAATTCAAACTTTAAAAATTAATAACTAATTCATACTATATCAGAATTCGACGAAATTCACATCATTGGAATCGCGGGAGCGCGAACTACATGATGGTGCAGATCCGGAGTCATTCCGGGCAAGTACAAATTTGAGTTAAATCGAACGTCGTTCGGTTTAATTTAAATCTCGAACGCTCGCCAAAACACAAGGTGAGTTTAACTCACTCACATCTGGATGTTGGCTGTTTTAAATAATTAATATTTAAATATCTGTGTGATTGGTTGCATATAATTATTGTTATCAGTCTAGATGGATATTTATATATATGTGATGTGCTAATATTTGTGGATGCAGGGAAAACAGGTTGGAGGGATCCAACTGGATTCCTCGCAATGTAGTAATGATTTTGAAAATTGATATTGATGCCTGTTCATATGTTGTGATTGATAATTTTGGAATCAACTGGTATTGTGATATTGTGGTATAAACTTCAAAACCAGAATGTTACTTATAAAGGAATTTGGAGTTTAATTATAAAGAAATTAAATTGGGTTTCAAAAGAAATTAAGAAATTAATAAATAAGGAATTTAGAAGAATATAAAAATTAGAATCTGTTGGATGGAAAACTGAAATAAAATTGTATTGGAATATTGCTGAATAAATTATAAATCCATAATTTAATTATAAATGGATAAATTGAATTTTTGAGAAATAAAAGATATTGTAAATTAATGAATTTTAAAGAATTAAAATTTGAAATCTATTTAGAATGGAAATTGAAAACTTGTAAAATCTGGAATGATAAACAAAGAGAAATGTTATCTGTTGATAAATGTGAAAGTAAATTTATGTTATTTAACCATAAATCTAAATTGAAATAAATCGACAGAAATCGTGAGAAGGATTTCTGTGATGTTTAAGTGGGAATGAGATTCCTTGGGAAAAACCAAGTTCGAGTTTAAACTGATTTTATAAAGAGAAAGTTTTGAAATTTTAAACTGGTTTAAAGAACGTTGGAAATTATTATTTTAAAGTAACTATTTAAAAATTAGTAATAGTAAAGAAATTATTCTTTTACAAATGGATTTGTTTTAAAAAGCTAGTTTTGACCTAAGTATATTGAAATAAGTATTAATCTTTTTACAACTCTATTTTTAAAATATAGTTTAACTAAAACCTTATTTTAAATCAAGTTATATCTTATAAAGTAGTTTTACTTTAAATATTTTGAAATTATATTTTGAGTAAATAATTAGTAGTAAATTTACCTATTTTAAAGTATATCTTAGAGTAAAATGTTTTAATTATTTTAAATCTAAAATGTTTTAACTTGGTTATTTCCAATGGGAATATATGGTAAAGGATTTACCTGGTAAGGAAGAATTTTGGGAAATTGTTTTCAAATGATTTTTGAAACTTTGGAAATATATCTTGTAAAGATAGTGAAACAAATAAATAATATGGAATATTATTTATTGTGTGATGGATGCTTATGGATGTTTATGAATATAAATTGATAGTTAAATCACCGACTATCAATATTGGAAAAATTCGTTGATCGTTTCGAAGAGACCGGGATCGAGATTTATTTCTCGAAAACCACTTCGATCCGATTTGTACGTTTCGTGCGAAAAACGTGTTCGGAGTCGAAGATGGAGCAGTGAAGTGCAAGGGCTAGTCGCTACTAATCCTGAGGATATTTCCAAAATGGATGTAGTAGGAGTAGTGCCTTCGGTTCCGTTCGAACCCGGGACGGACTTGTATGGACGAATGCTTGCGAAACATCGTCAGGTGGACGATGAGCATTCTAAGTGAAAACGTTCTAAAGGTAACGCTTAGCCTCAAGCCTCATCAACCGGGAATGATTGAAAATCAGGGGATATGCAGCAAGGTTAGGTGGGTCATGCCCAAGCAGGACAAGATATTTCCCCTGTCTAGATGTCCCTTATATATCTTTCGGCTTAGTGGGTGGTTGGTCGCGCCAACCACGGGGTTTATCTTGTTCGGGACTGTTCAGTAAGGAATGGTTCCGGCCTTGTGTTGCAGGGGATGAAGGGAGTAGTCCTCGGTACGGTGATCTAGGCCCCGTACTGTGACAGGTGGTACCCCAGTGCCTAGTCATTGTTGGAAATCCATTTTTCCCTACGAGCCTTATACGAGTTTTGTTTGTATTACCCACTTCGGTGGCTAGTAGCTGGAATTTAATCATGTAACAATTTCGGATATTTTATAAGTATTTGTAAATAGACCCTATTATAATATCAGAGGATTTCTATAAAAAAAAATGTTTTAGCTATCGTAAGGTAAAAACCCGACATGTTTATTTGTGGCGTGGTCTTACGAGATGCTTTTGTTTTTCAAAGGATTTTTGAAACTTTAATAATCAAGTTGGATGTATATTTAGTATCAGCTGGTATTCCAGACTGACTCGGGTGTTATTTTATTATAATGCTCGGGTCAGACCGAGTATTATTTGTTCAGGTCAGGATGCTTTGGAGCAGGAGAGGAGCAGGAGTCCGAGACGTATTATATGTACCTATATATATATCCGCTGCTATGATTGCATGGTATGTCTGATTTGTGATTGTTGATGTATGAGACACTCTGATGATATGATTGTATAAAACAGTTATAGATTCCATTTTGTGTAAAGTTATATATTTACTATTATATTTTATTCCGCTGCGACTGTGAGGTTCTGATATTGTTTTAGTTTCTTCTTCTATCTCTCCTTCTTTAACCCTAATGGTTCATATTTCTGTGCCACTTGAGTTAATAGAGGTAGAATAGTGTTGATTCAAGGAGTACGGATTTTGCGGGCTGTTACACTTGGTATCAGAGCTTAGGTTGGCGACAACCTAGGCTTTGGTGGGGAAATTACTCATTAAACAGAGTCAATAGTACTCTATAATGAGTTGAGAGTAATAATAGATATGAGAGCGTACTTGTTAGTGGATATAAAATTGTTTTTATACTGTGTTGATTTATCGGTTGAGTGTTTATGAATTCTGGTCGGTACGGGAAGTACAACCTATCGATAGGGGTTTCTAAACTCTTAAAAAAGATAAATCGACATAGTATTGTTTCTAAAGGTGGGTAAATGAAATAATTTTACCCAAAATTATATTTTGATATCAAAGAAATAATTTTCTGAAATTATTATATATATTTGGATGATTGGTTGTTAATGTCTAAATCAAATAAGAATCTAAAAATTTAATCTGGAATTTGAAATAGTTATAATGAAAATAAAATTCTACAAATATAGATTATGTAAAAAGAGGAATAACTAAATTTGAATTAAACCAGAATTTAAATCCTGGAAGTTTTGGGAAGGATTTTAAATAAAATAAAAATAAAGGTTTGGAGATTTAAAATCCTGGGAAAGTTTGAAATGTTTGTTGAGATTTGAAAGTGTTTGAAGGCAATATTGGAATATTGTTTGGGGAAATATTTTTTGTAAATGGAAACTGTTTTGAAATGAATTTAGAAAAGTAAGAAGCATTGAACTCACTTCAGTCGGTGGAAAATAATCCTGATGATGCTGGCCACATCATTAGAATTCATTTTCGAGTTTCTAAAAGTGATGGATTGCTTCCCTAGTACTTGATGATGGTATTGTTTGGATTTGTTGGGTATACAAGTGGTTTTATAAATTTCAAAGGGGAATTTGTTTTAATAAAACCAAGCGTTTTGAAATTGGGAGATTGGAGTTGATACCAGGGGTGTATGAGTTATTTATTATTTCAAATGGTTTTGAAATAAAACCGGGAATAGAATTCTGGGAAAATTCTAATTAAATAATGTGTAAAGTTGAAATGAATTAACCATTGAACTTATTAAGTGAAGTAGATATTAATAAGAAGCAGAAATGAAAATTTTAATCATGAAATTAAGAATTTAACTTGAGTAATTGGAAATGAATAAAATATATTAAAGTGAATTGGAAATTTGAATTTAACTTGGATAAGTTAAATAAATTGGACCTAGAATTAAATTGACTTGGGTTAAATTGAAATGAGTCATACCCATGAGCTATTAAGTGCTATACTTATAATCTGGAAGTGTGGATTTAAAATTTGCAACGGATTAAGATTGAAAAAATTATAACTTTGAAATTGTGGGTCATTGTGAAATGGATTGTACCCATAAGTTATTAAGTTGTATACTTATAATTTGAGATTAAGGATTTAATATTGTGTAAGAAGTTAAATGAAAGAAATTTGTATCCTTAAGAATTCAGTGATACACATATATTTAAATTTTGAAATTGTGATTATAAGATGTAGATGGATTAAAACGAGCTATATAAGCTTTTAAAAAAAAATAGGTTGGTGAATTCAAAAATCTAATCTCAAATGAAATGTGAATTGAGATAAGGTAAAGTGAGGAATAAAAGAAGTAAATGAACTTCAGTTAGTAAACAAGTTTTGAACTTGTATATGGAAAATTAAAATTGAGAATTTGAAATTGAATTAAATCTAAATGAAATAAAATTTAAATTGAATTGGATATAAAGGTGAAATGTAAATTGTTTATAATTGCATAAAGAAATTCACATACTTAAGTTCTTAAGTGTTATAATTTAAACTTGTGAATATAAAATGGAAATAAACTTAGATAAGAAATCTAAAATCTTGAATGAAAGTAAAATTTTAATCCATAAATGGAGAGAGTTGAATGGTGTGGCGAATTCAAAATTTGACCATAAATGAATTAAAATTAGATTGAATTGGATTTAACTTCAATCGAGTGAAATTGAGATGGAATTGGATTTAATTAAAAGCAAGATTCAATTGTGTTGTGAATAAATGTGAATGGAATTAAAACCTAATATGGATTAGGTTAGAGACTAATTGAATTACAATTAAATGGAATTTGTTTATTGTAATGAATAGAATTTTGATAATTGATCAAAATTTGGAAAGTAAATAAAAATCCAACTGTGGCATGAGATTTAAATTTGTAGTAACAAATAATGAGGTGTGGATGAAAAATGGAATTAAATTATAATAATGATGGTTTTGAATTGTAAGTAAATTCGAATGAGAGAAATAATTTAAATGGTCTCTTTGTTAATAAGATAAACTTAACATGGATTGGATAATTAAACAAAGAGCTTTATTAAGTAATGTTGAATTAAATTTGTTAGATAATAAAATTTTGAATTGCAAGTGAAATGGTATTAATTAATTTCTGAGATAAATTAAAGATGTATGAGTTGTCAATAATCCAGAATGGAATGATATTCATATAAATCTATTGGATAATGAATTGGAAATATAAGATTTGAGGTATAATTCAATAATTGAGATAAAGCAAGAATGTTGGGCTGTAAATAAATAGAATGGGATGTTATTAATTTGAACTTAAATGATGATTTTGAAGTGTGAATAAGAAATTGAATTAAAATTGAAATGGAATAAAAATACTTGGCTTGTGAAAATATGAATCTAAGTAGAATTAATTTTAATGGTTATAAACTTAAGTGATAAATTATTTTGCCTGAATGGAATGAAGTTGGCTTGTATTCGAAATTGAATTGGTTAACAAACAATTGAAATTGATGTTTAAGATAAATTGAACTGAATGGGAATCTAATTAAAAGAATTTGTAAAAGAATGCAAGTGATTGATTTAAAATAACAAATGGAATGGGTTTTTAAATCAATTGGAATGAATTGACTTTTGGATAAGTGATGTTTGCGTATGAATGAGAAATGAATCATAAAAGAAATGGAAATGTTTCAACATTGGAAATAAAGTTGGTTTGTAAATCCATTTAGAATTGAATTGGAATAGATTTCTATTGGTGAAGCATATGTTAATCATATTGAAATAAATGTGAATTGGTTAAAATAAATATGAATGGAACATAGAAAAACGTGTATGTAAATCCTTTGTATGAAATAACTTGGAGTTAGCATGGGAAAATGAACCTTGTGCATGTTATAAAATATGGACTTACTTAGGAAATTATGCAAAGTGTTGTTTGGAATGTAAATAGTTATGTTGGCTTACCTTTATATTGGAAATGATGTTAAATTGCTCATATTTTGATAACTGATGAGTTTGTTGAGTATAGCACAGGTGTGGGAGGCATTTGAGAGAGTTGGAGTGCGTATATGCATTATATTAGCTGCTTGCTATTAAAATTTTGCTAAAAAAGGTACGCCTACGCAAATATAATTGGGAAATGATAAATATATTGTAATATATTTTGGTTTCCGACCGTGTGGGTCGATGTATATATATATTTGTGTGTATCGCGGTATCGCGAAAGCTCCTCCGTGCAAGGGAGACTCTGCGAAAATTTTTCGAAAATTTTGGGAGTTAGAGATTTTTTGGGTTTTGGGAAAAGTTAAGTAACTTGGGAAGTTAAATTAAAACTTTAGAGTTAATAAAGCAAATAGGTTTGGGAATTGAGCAAAAGGATTTTGTGAAGTGTATATAAGCCTTTAACTAAGCAAATGGGGTAAGTAAATGGGTTTGAGAGTATGTTCTACCTTATACAAATTTCGGGGACGAAATTTTTATAAGGGGGAAGGAATGTAACGACCCGGAATTTTGGGTCGCCAGATTTGAACATTTAATTCATTTTAAATGTTGGATATGGATTATAATTTGAATTTTTAAATTTTGGTTGAATTAATAAACTTTGTTTAAAATTTCAAATATGGCAATTAAATTGAAATTTGAATAAAATAGTTTAATATTAGGATTGGGTTAATTGATAATTCTGAGTGAAAATAGATGTAAATTAGATTCTAAAATTTATTTTAGGTCTAATTGGACTTGAATTAAAATGTTGGATAGTTGAAATGAAATTGGAAGTCGATAGGTCAAAATTGAATTTTATAATAATTTAAAAATGAATTTAATATTATTAAAATGCAAATAATCTGATTTTTGTCCGGAATGAGCCAAAATGATTTTTAATGTGCTTATAAATGTTATACGAATTATTGTTAAGTTAATAAAATTTTAAAAGTGGAAATTTTGAGTGATTTCGATAATTTCGAAAATCGCTGGATTTAATAGACGAGTTAAAATAGCATTTCGGAGCACAGTCTCGGAATTCGACGAAACTAGTTTCATTAGATCCGTAATAGTTAGTTATTACCGGATTTCAATTTTCGTAGCAATCGAAGTTGTCGTTTGATCCCGGCAGCTCGAAACGCACAGAAATCGTTTTAATCGGTTTAAATTAAAATTGAACGTTAAATTCCATAACTCGCACGTACGACCGAATTAGCTTACGAAACTTGTCCCATTGTGTCCGGAACGCGTGAAAACCCTAGGAATGCCTGTTGGTACGTGTAATTTGGAGGTCGTTTGCAAAATCTGTTAAAAACGAGAATTTTATTAATAAAATAATATTAAATTATAATAAATATACACAAAACGTTCATAACCCTAGCCCTCTTTATGCCAGCCGCCACCCAACGCATTCATGGCCGAAACTCACCGAATTTCATCTTCAATTTCCAATCAATCTACAAACTAATTTCAGAAATCATCAACTAGAGAATTGTAGATCGCAGAGAGATCTACGTATTCAACGGTCGAGATATTGTTTAGCGAGATGGATTGTTCGATTTTTGTCTTTGAGTGGGCTCGGTTCGTTCACGTTTTCAGGGGGAAAGAGGTCACCGAGATCTGCGTGCTTAGGGTCGAAGGGGGAGTTTGCTGAGGCGGTTTTCGTGGAGGTAGCTGATCGAATTATCGATGAGCGAGGAGGGTGCGGTTCGAGGCCCTAATTCGCGGCTATGGGTTCTTCTTGTTGCTGTAGTTTCGTCGCGTGAGGAAGACGATAGGTGCGGGCTTGATTTCTTTGTCTAAATGAATGGCCTTGATTTATTTTTGGTAATTAAAAAAGGGGAATTTGTTTTGAATTCAAATTCGAACTTTAAAAATTAATAACTAATTCATACTATATCAGAATTCGACGAAATTCGCGGCATTGGAATCGCAGGAGCGCGAACTACGTGATGGTGCAGATCCGGAGTCATTCCGGGCAAGTAGAAATTTGAGTTAAATCGAACGTCGTTCGGTTTAATTTAAATCTCGAACGCTCGCCAAAACACAGGTGAGTTTAACTCACTCACATCTGGATGTTGGCTGTTTTAAATAATTAATATTTAAATATCTGTGTGATTGGTTGCATATAATTATTGTTATCAGTCTAGATGGATATTTATATATATGTGATGTGCTAATATTTGTGGATGCAGGGAAAACAGGTTGGAGGGATCCAACTGGATTCCTCGCAATGTAGTAATGATTTTGAAAATTGATATTGATGCCTGTTCATATGTTGTGATTGATAATTTTGGAATCAACTGGTATTGTGATATTGTGGTATAAACTTCAAAACCAGAATGTTAATTATAAAGGAATTTGGAGTTTAATTATAAAGAAATTAAATTGGGTTTCAAAAGAAATTAAGAAATTAATAAATAAGGAATTTAGAAGAATATAAAAATTAGAATCTGTTGGATGGAAAACTGAAATAAAATTGTATTGGAATATTGCTGAATAAATTATAAATCCATAATTTAATTATAAATGGATAAATTGAATTTTTGAGAAATAAAAGATATTGTAAATTAATGAATTTTAAAGAATTAAAATTTGAAATCTATTTAGAATGGAAATTGAAAACTTGTAAAATCTGGAATGATAAACAAAGAGAAATGTTATCTATTGATAAATGTGAAAGTAAATTTATGTTATTTAACCATAAATCTAAATTGAAATAAATCGACAGAAATCGTGAGAAGGATTTCTGTGATGTTTAAGTGGGAATGAGATTCCTTGGGAAAAACCAAGTTCGAGTTTAAACTGATTTTATAAAGAGAAAGTTTTGAAATTTTAAACTGGTTTAAAGAATGTTGGAAATTATTATTTTAAAGTAACTATTTAAAAATTAGTAATAGTAAAGAAATTATTCTTTTACAAATGGATTTGTTTTAAAAAGCTAGTTTTGACCTAAGTATATTGAAATAAGCATTAATCTTTTTACAACTCTATTTTTAAAATATAGTTTAACTAAAACCTTATTTTAAATCAAGTTATATCTTATAAAGTAGTTTTACTTTAAATATTTTGAAATTATATTTTGAGTAAATAATTAGTAGTAAATTTACCTATTTTAAAGTATATCTTAGAGTAAAATGTTTTAATTATTTTAAATCTAAAATGTTTTAACTTGGTTATTTCCAATGGGAATATATGGTAAAGGATTTACCTGGTAAGGAAGAATTTTGGGAAATTGTTTTCAAATGATTTTTGAAACTTTGGAAATATATCTTGTAAAGATAGTGAAACAAATAAATAATATGGAATATTATTTATTGTGTGATGGATGCTTATGGATGTTTATGAATATAAATTGATAGTTAAATCACCGACTATCAATATTGGACAAATGCGTTGATCGTTTCGAAGAGACCGGGATCGAGATTTATTTCTCGAAAACCACTTCGATCCGATTTGTACGTTTCGTGCGAAAAACGTGTTCGGAGTCGAAGATGGAGCAATGAAGTGCAAGGGCTAGTCGCTACTAATCCTGAGGATATTTTCAAAATGGATGTAGTATGAGTAGTGCCTTCGGTTCCGTTCGAACCCGGTACGGACTTGCATGGACGAAGGCTTGCGAAACATCGTCAGGTGGACGATGAGCATTCTAAGTGAAAACGTTCTAAAGGTAACGCTTAGCCTCAAGCCTCATCAACCGGGAATGACTGAAAATCAGGGGATATGCAGCAAGGTTAGGTGGGTCATGCCCAAGCAGGACAAGATATTTCCCCTGTCTAGATGTCCCTTATATATCTTTCGGCTTAGTGGGTGGTTGGTCGCGCCAACCACGGGGTTTATCTTGTTCGGGACTGTTCAGTAAGGAATGGTTCCGGCCATGTGCTGCAGGGGATGAAGGGAGTAGTCCTCGGTACGGTGATCTAGGCCCCGTACTGTGACAGGTGGTACCCCAGTGCCTAGTCATTGTTGGAAATCCATTTTTCCCTACGAGCCTTATACGAGTTTTGTTTGTATTACCCACTTCGGTGGCTAGTAGCTGGAATTTAATCATGTAACAATTTCGGCTATTTTATAAGTATTTGTAAATAGACCCTATTATAATATCAGAGGATTTCTATATAAAAAAAATGTTTTAGCTATCGTAAGGTAAAAACCCGACATGTTTATTTGTGGCGTGGTCTTACGAGATGCTTTTGTTTTTCAAAGGATTTTTGAAACTTTAATAATCAAGTTGGATGTATATTTAGTATCAGCTGGTATTCCAGACTGACTCGGGTGTTATTTTATTATAATGCTCGGGTCAGACCGAGTATTATTTGTTCAGGTCAGGATGCTTTGGAGCAGGAGAGGAGCAGGAGTCCGAGACGTATTATATGTACCTATATATATATATCCGCTACTATGATTGCATGGTATGTCTGATTTGTGATTGTTGATGTATGAGACACTCTGATGATATGATTGTATAAAACAGTTATAGATTCCATTTTGTGTAAAGTTATATATTTACTATTATATTTTATTCCGCTGCGACTGTGAGATTCTGATATTGTTTTAGTTTCTTCTTCTTCTATCTCTCCTTCTTTAACCCTAATGGTTCGTATTTCTGTGCCACTTGAGTTAATAGAGGTAGAATAGTGTTGATTCAAGGGGTACGGATTTTGCGGGCTGTTATAGTTTCTATATAAAATAAAATATGTATGTGTTATTATTATTATTTTTCTTCATTGTCAAAATTTCCTTTGTCTATATATAGGTTTAGATATATATTAATATTGGATTGAAAAATATAATTGTAAAAATTTTAACTGTAAAAAGGTAAACATTAAACATGATTTTAAAATAACATTAATTATTCTAGATATTGAATAAACTTAAACTATCTCAGGAAATTCCTCACTGACATCGAAGCAAACCCTAGCCTACTCGCGAGTCGCCAACCACCTCGCAGTAATGCCAGAGAAGAACCCATCACCTATCTCTTCGTGCACGACCTCGAAATTAACCCTAGATGCACACACTCGATCGTCGTACGTGCCACTACCGTAGTCGCAACCTCCAACATGCATGTTCCTCACCGATCGATGCTTGCGCCCAGGCGATCTCGAACTCCCTGATCTTCGTTCTTTTCTTCATCGAATAACACTTGAGGAAGGAGAGAGAGAAATTGCGATTTGAAAAGGAAGGGCCGTGATTTCGATTGGCACCATCATTTTGAATCTCGAACGAAAATTCATTTGGGTTCTCGAATTTTTGTCCGCCATTATCTACCCCGGATTCATTTTTTGTTTGCTTGTTTTGTTTGCCGAGATAAATGTTCGGCCCTTTGCTTTTATTACTTTTTTTTCTTATCTGAAACATGCTTGACCAATAGAGGAAGAAAGAATTTTAATTTTAAGGCGTGTCTTCAAGGAGAGCACGTGTCCTAACTGCTACAGTAATCAATGCAATTATAACATTTATATTTAAATTTTAAATTCAAATTTAAATCGTATCGATCATCGCAACTCACAATCTCGATCTCCTAACAAGGCGCGCCGCTAGGCGTTCATAATGTTATACCCCTATTATGAATGCAATAGAAAAGGTTTCGAGTCCTAGCTCGATCGTATGGAGAAGATAGCTTTTTAGACCAGTAATTATTTTAAATTTTCAATATAAATTTCAGCGTGTTAATCTATCGTACGATCTCATGACAACTCCAAACACTACGAAAATTGAAATCAGATAATGATAGAATATTACAGATCCAATGGAACGGTTTCATCGAATTCCGAGATTGTGCCCCGGAAGGCTATTTTTAAATATCGACTTAAACAATATATTTTCAAACTGAACAAAACAGTTTTAAATTCAACTTTTGAAAATTCTATTACCTCCAGTATTATCAATATAAATTTTATAAACCTTCCAATTATTTTTAACGGACTTGAAATCCCAAAATTCATATTTTACCTGATTTCAAATTGTTTAATTCAATATTTTATTCGTCAACCAATAGTGATACTTGAAATTCAAGTTGAAAACTAACTTTTGAATATTTAATATCAATTAAATATTCCGATTTCAAATATCCAAAAATTCCAGGTTGTCGCGTTAGTAGTTGTAAGTGGGATAAAACACACACCTTTGATTTCAAATCGATTTGAAATCCTAATAAAGGCCCAAAATTGAACAGTCTCAGAATTCAACCAAACCAGTTCCATATTGTCTAGAATTTCGATACGATCGTAGTGGAACAAATCACCAAATCCGACATCATATGTAAAAGATATGCTAATTAGAATATTCGAAAAATTTAAATTAAAATCAATAAAAAAAATTAAATAATAACACACATCATCGAAACTCTCTCAAAAACCCTAACAACATCGTGCCATCACAATCGAGCACAGACCCGAGAATGACCGCCAGCAATTCGACCATTTTGCCAATCGTACGACCACCTAGCGCCAGATCTGACATTGCCGGAGTTTACCTCACCCACGGCGCACCTCCCTTGGCCGAGCGGCCCACCATGACCACCCCTAGGACCCATGTCGCCGCCACTAATGGATGGCCAGTTCTGGCGATTCATGACACCTAGGCGACGAGCTAACCGTAAGGATGCACTTATCTCGACCCTCTCCACGCTTCAGCACCACTTGATCGTCCTTTCGACCAAGATCCACCGTTCAATCTCAAACCCACATATGAATCGACGAAAATGAAATGATGATTTCTAGCCAAACCATGAATCAAATCGAAAAATGAATCATTGTAGTAGATTGTGCTCGTTGAGATATTTCCAATGATATATAATATGATAGGGTTTAGGGAATTAAATTGGTTTTATTTGAAATTGAATTGGAATTTAAGGTTTCATATTCTGTCATTTGAGAAGAAGGAACTGGTAGAAGAATTAGTAGGTACAAAAATAAGAAATGAGAAACAATTAGGGTTTATAACAACCTATATATAGGCAGAGCAGAAATTGAAAAAACGGACCAGATCGATTTGGATTGAAACGATTATAATGATCCAAAAAGTCTGTTTCATTCCCAAAACAAAAATGGGCCATCCAGTATATCAAAATAGATGTTCTAGATATTTTTAAACTCAATGGAATAAGTCTAAAGTCCTAATTCCAATGTATGAAGAATTTAGCCTTTAAAATCAGCTAATTACAAACTGATTTTAGTAAATTATTTTCTGCGCTTTTCAACCCCGCACGATCAAACGACAAGTCTGATCGCTACGAAAGTTGGAATCAAATAATAATTCACCGTTACGAAACTGATGAAATTGGCTTCCTCCAAATCCAAGACAGTGACTAAAATAGCTATTTTCACGTTAACTAAATATTATTAAATTAATTAAATCACTTTTTAAATTCAAATTTCATAACTAACAATTTTTATATTTCTAATTACACAGAAATTAACAATCCTTTTAAATCCAATTTCCCATGTCAAATTCAATATTAAATATTGCACTGATTATGGTGTTTAGTTTCAATTTAACCAAAAGATAATTGAAGCAATTACTATACATTACTAATTCAAACACATTCTCAAGCTTATTGTTTACAAATCAAGCTAATCAATTCACATACTAAATAATCATTCTATATTACCCAATTTCAATTAATTACTTATAACTTCTCTTTTTATTTTAACATTTGGTTTATTTACTATTTACTATTTACAATTTATAACTAATTTTATATTTACAATCATTTTAATTAATTGAAATCGAACTGAAGTAGTTATCCATTACCTTACATAAACATTATTACATTTCATTCTAGGCATAGTTTCTTATTAATAAGTCTTAAAAAAAATTTAAATTTTCACAGCATTAGATTCCAAAAACTTATTAAATTTAATATTTTAATTACCGAAAACTACGGGTCACTACACTCTCCCCAACTCAAAACTTTTCATCCTCAAAAAGGAAAAAAAGGAATTAGGAAATGAATATATCTTATTCAAAGTATTAAATTTATAAAAAATCAATTTACATTATTAAATGATTTAAATCAAATATATAAATTAATAAACAAATAAATCATTTCATATTCAAGTTCAATAAAAGTTTGAAAAACATTTCCACTTTGTCAAAAAAATTGTTAGTCCAAAATTCATGAATTTTTTTGGCAGAGTCTTCTTTGTACGAAGAGGTTGGGGAGAAATTATAATATCAATAATATATATATATATATATATCATATTTCAAAATAAATATCCAAAACCACGAGAGAAATAATTTAATATTGCTATAATACCGTAATCCAAGAACGTACCTATTTGTCGGGCAAACAATGCTTTATTTGTGAAACCAAAAGCAGTAACAATTGGTTCCATAACATGCATTTCACATATATAATCCATAGAGTAAAAATTATGTAAAAGAGAAGTACTTGAGTTGTTTCAATTAATAACAAACAAATCAACACAATATAATAATAGTCACTTGCAAATAAAACAATACAATCATCATATGCAATCAAAGTAATCTGTCATCCATCTATAACAACCAAACAAATGGTTTGTTTAGGTTCATAAACTTTTAATCATTTAAAATGATAAATAAACTACTAGCTATATTATACACTCAATAGTCTTAGATAAAACTTAATAAATTATTTATACATTCTAGACGATATAAAGTATCACTTCCCAATCATCCCATAAGCCAAACGACCAATAAATTCAAATGTCAAGTGAATTTATTCTTCTTGATCTCCTTTCACATTATTTAATGTTCTTCGGTTTCATTCATTCATACACTGCTTATTTTCATTAATTTACATTCATTACTTACAAAGATTCATTTCCCATTTCATTCATACAATGCAATGTTTCCATTAGCTTACATTCGTTTACTTATATAAGTTATTTCCATTCAATTATTTAAATAATCAATGGATTCATTATTAGAGTATTGCATACATTTTCTTTCAGTTTAGTTCACATTTATTATTTACTTTGATTTCCTTTTTATATCAATATTCATTTGTGAAGCAACTCATACTTAAATCTTTATTCTTTATCTTTTCACATTTATTTCTTTCGTATATAGTATTCACTTTAATTATTCATTTTAATTACAAATAGCTGCAACATTAACTTAAGTTTATAATAATTCACTTACAGTATTCCTGTTAAATTCAATTACTAAGCATTTCAAATTATTAACTTATGTTTATAATATCCTTGTACATCTTAATTCTTCATTTATAAACACAATTCCATTAAACACTTTCATTTCCTAAGTTTTACCTGTATAATATTCTATTACATGTTTCTAATAACATTTCAACCTTTAAAATTTTAGTAAGTTATATACATGTCTTTTAGAATGTAATTGAATGTTACACAAGTTTATCTTATTAATTTTAGTAATTAAAATGTTCAATAGTTAGATTTTCTTACTTTTCAAATCTTTTGATTTATAAGTTACAAATTTCATTTTCCTATATATTTCTTTAATCATTTAGCCTCAAATTCTTATTTTCCTCATTTTAGTAGTTTCTAATTATTAATATAGTCAAGATTTCATTTCATTAAAATAATTGTGACTACTAAATTACAGAAACTTAAGAACTAAATACGAGTTCCATTTTCAAATCATTTTAAAATAATATACATATATATACAATCATATCTTTTATATATCCAAATGCTATTTAAAAATGTAAATTAAGGTTTGTTATCAAAACAAGTGTGTAGTAAAACTACTATAGTGGTCTTCCAACTTTGAAACTCGAAAATGAACATCGATAATGCGTACACTAATCATCGAAATTATTTTCCAACGACAAAGAGAGGAATACAGATCATATTTTCTTTAAAACTTCTTTTGAAACATTTCTTTAAAATCAATGTGAGAAATAATTCTATTCGAAAATACTTCCAAATAGTACTAATATTATATTTCAAATCCTTGAAAACAGTTTCAAAGTTTCGGAACTTAAGTTCTCGAATTTCAATTTATATATATTTTATTTATAATCTCATTTTGCAACCAATTTTTATAAATTTCACTTCCTAACAAACAAATATATCACCACCAACTATATCATTTATAAAAATTATCTTTATGTATACAAAATACAATGTTAGGTAAAATTATTTCATTTACCTATATTTCAAAACAAAATTGCATCGGTCTGTCCTATTTAGTGTTTAAAAATCCCTATCGATGTCATACTGTCAAATGTACCAACTGGAATTAATAAATACTAAACAGAATAAATTAACACAATAAAAAAGCCTTTTATAACACTAAAAAATACGCTTTCTCATATATATACACTCAACAAATCATTTTAGGTTATTACTACCCTATCCCTAATAAGTTAGACCTCACATAACTAAGATTATCGCTAAACCAAATCTCTAATACCAAATGTAACAATCCATCTTTTTGGATGGTTTAAATCAACAATAAACAAAACATGTCAGACTCAAACCATTTAAAAGGGAGGATTGTTATGGGTAAAATAAGAAAAAGAAGAGAAAATAAAGAAAACAAAACACAAAATCTCACAGCAGAATGAGAAAATATAATAATAAAATAGACAGTTCATGAAGCTGTTTTTAAATAATATTTGATTACACTTTACAATTCAATCAGAGTTACACATACAGTAGGAATAAATAAAAAATGTAGTGGAAAAACATGATGCGGTAGTATAAGTATAATAAATTCAATAGAAATCTTCATCCTCCAGAGATAAATGGTCTTCAGTACACTGAAAAGCTCATATTGACCCAAGCATAAAGAAAAGACAAAACACTTGAGTCGGAACTAAAAGATCTTATGTAAGTTAAATCAACAATAAATAAATATGAGTGTAACAGCGTCGGAGATGTTTACGGAATTTTACATCTCCTATCCAGCGTCTAATGTGCGTCCAATAACTTAAGAGATTTTGGGATTTCCATATCCTATGGATTCGTTAAACTATCAGCATATATAGTAAAATACGCTATTATAATATGTCTACAGTAAAGTAAAATATTAAAATAGCGTTAAGGCTTTAGCCATACACCCCTTAACACATTTCATGTAAACGTCCTAGTCTATACAGTACTGTAAACTCCAACATAAACCGGTGGGCTATCAAGGAGCACTCCATAGGTAAGACACAAACCAAACTCGTAACGAGCGCGATAAGGCATGTGACAAGGCATGCGAGGCAATGCCCAAGGTAGGTTACTACCGTTTTGCGGATCTGGACTGGTGGTAACGCATAGCAACTACTACCGCCCACCTTGGAACACACTTCCACAATCAAATTGAGTGGTGGCCCCCAAATCAATCATAAAGTCATAATATGGTATCGAATAAATATGCCTGATAGGAGGAGCGGCCTCACTTGGCGCGGCATACCCCTATATTAGCCACATCAAGCTGACTCACGGGTGTCAGGGCTATGTAAATACCTCAAACAGAATCATTCTCCAAACCATCCTACTTCATTTCGGAATCTCCAACATGTACACAATTGTTAAAGTGGTTTTCGGTATTGGCAGATAGCATGACAATATTTGATCCCATTCTCTTTAACAACAAAACGCTTATTTCACACCGGATGGTTCTTTTACATTTTCAAAAATGATTCATAATCGATATTAAAATATCATATTCAATTCAAACCATATCACTTTCGAAATCATATTCACTTTCGAAATCATATTGACAAAATAGGTTAAATCCTCATTTCCAAATCATCATATTTACTCAAATATATCATTTCACTATAAAGTATCGTTTCAAATCCAACATAGGTTATAACATCATTTAAACATATTCGCTTTAAATATAGAATTTAAATATAAACAATTCAACCTTGCACCGTTAGAAATTTAGAAATATAGTTTAAATAGTCATAAATGGTTTAAAATAGCTTAAAATAATTTTTCACCTAGTTAAA
The DNA here is from genome assembly GCA_030765085.1 of Allium cepa. Taxonomy (NCBI): domain Eukaryota; kingdom Viridiplantae; phylum Streptophyta; class Magnoliopsida; order Asparagales; family Amaryllidaceae; genus Allium; species Allium cepa. The sequence goes on from CM060940.1 coordinate 186,309,403, forward strand.
ATACTCTAGAATAGTTTAAATAAATTTAAGATAGTTTAAATAGATTTAAAATAGTTTAAGTAGATTTAAATTAAATAAAATAGATTTAAAATAGATTAAATAGATTTAAAATAAATTAAATAGATTTAAAATAGATTAAATAGATTTAAAATAGATTTAATAGATTTAATAGATTTAAAATAGATAAAAACAAGTTAATTGGTTTTAAATAGGTTAAAATAGATTAAATTGGATTAAATAGATTATAATAGATTAAAATAAGTTAAAATAGTTTAAATTGATTAAAATAGTTTAAAATGGATTAGATTAGTTTAATAGTTTGAAAATATTAATAATCGCGATTTTTAAAATAATAAATCTTTAAAACGGTTTATATTAAAATAATTAATTTAAGATTGATATCAAAGTTAAGCTATTTCTTTCATTTCAACAAATCTGGACCATATCCAGATTTCAAAAAACTAAATTTTCTTTTAGTTCAAATTCCCATAAAATCATTTCAATTTATATCGGTTTCAAACTCATGTTGAACCATAATTTTAAAGAACTTCAGTTTCATAGATTTCAAAGTTTAAACATTCAAACATTTTCAATAATTCAATTTCGATAAATTTCATTTATATTTCAAATTCCAACTTTGAAATTTCTATTTTTGTTCTTCAAACAATTCATTAAACCAACTCCAATTTCAACAATTAAAAGCTTGGATTTTCAAAATAATTCAGTTTATATGATTTAAATTTTATTTTAAAATATCATTTAATTGAATTCATATTTTAAGGATTTAAATCATTTAATTTAACCAATCCGGTGTCCGTATATAATTTTCTACCCTATGGTCAAGTGATACGGATGTATATCATTTCAACTTGCAATAATTTAAATTTACGGATATATATCATTTCGACCCGCAATCCTGAATTAAAATAAAATCCATAAAATCGTCCAAGTTTATCGTTTCAACCCATAACGATTTTTCTCTAATCTATAGATCATTCGGGTGTGTATCATTTCATCCCATATGGATTTTCTAACAATAAACTAAGGGAACTTGTAGTGTTATAACAATATAAATATAACATCAGTCATCCAATATCAACAATCAAGCACCATTATAATCACCATTTAATCAATCAAATAACAACATTGACTGATTATCAATAACGGTATTAACAGGCAATTTAAAATTAATTATTAAATTAAATGGCGATTAAATTCAATAAATGTCAAATTTAAGTGGAATGACAATTTAAATAAACAAAACATCAACCAATAAATTTCTAATCACATCATAAATTCAATTTAACTAACATACGATAATTTAGTAGTTGTGAGTAGGTTAAAACACTCATTTTGATTTCAAATCGATTTGAAATCCAAATAAAGACCCAAAATTGAACGGTCTCAAAATTCGACCAAACTAATTCTACATTGTTCGAAATTTCCATACGATCGTAGTGGAATGAACCACAGGCAAATCCGACCTCGTACATAAAAGATATGCTAATTAGAAGATTCGACAAATTTAAATTAAAATCAATAAAATAATAAACAATAATACACATCGTCGAACCTCTCTTGGAAACTGTAACTACATCGTGCCATCGCGATTGAATATAGACCCAAGAATGGTCACTAGCAATTCGACCATTTTGTCGATCGTACGACCACCTAGCGCCAGATTTGACTTCGCCATAGTTTACCTCACCCATGGCTGCACCTCCCTTGGCCGAGCGCACCATCACGACCACCCCTAGGACCCACGCCGCCGCCACTAATGGATGGCCAGTTTTGGCAATTCATGACATCTAGGCGATGAGCTAACCGTATGGATGCACTTGTCTCGACCCCCTCTACACTGCAGCACCACCTGATCGTCCAATCGACGAAGATCCACCGTCCAATCTCAAACCCACATATGAATGGCCAAAAATGAATTGATGATTTCTGGTCAAACCATGACTCAAATCGAAAAACGAATCATTGCAGTAGATTGCGCTCATCGAGTGCTTTCCAACGATATATAATACAATAGGGTTTGAAGAATTTAACTTTTGAAATTGGTTTTGATTTGAAATTGAATTGAGATTTAGGGTTTCATATTCTATCGTTTGAGAAGAAGGAACTGGTAGAAGTAATAGTACGTACAAAAATAAGAAATGAGAAACAATTAGGGTTTATAAATTCTATATATATGTAGAGCTGAAATAGAGAGAATGGACCAGATCGATTTGGATTGAAACGATAACAACGACCCATAAAGCCCGTTTCATTCCAGAAAGGAAAATGGGCCAACCAATATATCAAAATAGATTTTTTTTCGATATTTTAAACTCAATGGTACATGTTTCAGGTCCTAATTCCACTGTTGTAGTATGAAGAAGCTAGCTTTTAAAATCAGCTTATTTCAATTGATTTGAATAAATTGATTTCTGCACGATTTCGAGCCTGCACGATCAAACAACAAGTCTGATCGCTACGAAACTTGAAATCTTACAATAATTCAACATTACGGATCCGATAAAACTGATTTCGTCCATATCCGAGACAATGGTCGAAATGGCTGTTTTCATGTTAATTAAATAAATTGTTCTTAAATTAATTAAATCACTTTTTAAATTCAAATTTCATGACTAACAATTTTTATCACCTCTAATTACACATAAATAACAATATTTTTAAAGCCAATTTTCCATGTCAATTTCAATATTAAACATTGCACTAATTACGATGTTTAATTTCAATTGCCGCAAATCCATGAATTATAATTTAAATTCCAATAAATTGATTTAATTTGATTTCACTCTTTTCATTCAATCAAGCATTACTCTATGGACATAGTTAATATTGGTTTACTATTTATTACATTAATACTCAACAATTATCATATTAATTCATATTTACTGCAATATTAAATTAGATTAATTGCAATATTCCAATTGTATTTAATTTTTATCGATTTCCATATTAATTTACTGGATTATATAACCAAAAGATAATTGAAGCAATTACTATACATTACTAATTCAAACATAATCCTAAGCTTATTGTTTACAAATCAAGCTAATCAATTCATATACTAATTAATCATTCTATATTACCCAATTTCAATTAATTATGTATAATTTCTCTTTTTATTACAAACTTGGTCTATTTACTATTTATAATTTACAACCAAATTTGATATTTACAATCATTTTAATTAATTGAAATCGCGTTAAAGTAGGTAACCATTACCTTACATTAACATTATTACATTTCATTCTAGTTACATTTTCTTATTGATAAATCTTAAATTTTTTTAATTTTTCACAAAATTAGATTCCAAAAACTTATTAAATTTAATATTTTACTTATGGAAAAAATACGGGTCCTTACAAGCTTGTTTGAGCGCATAAATGGATTTCTTTAGTTTGCAAACCATATTTTTTGGATCTTCGAACACAAAGTTTTCTGGTTGCGGCATATAAATTGTTTCGTCAATGTTTCCATTGAGAACGCAGTTTTAACATCCCTTTGATGTAACTTAAGGTCAAAATGTGCAACAAGCGCCAAAATTATTCTAAATGAGTCTTTGGATGAAACCGAAGAGAAAGTCTTTTTAAAATCGATGCCTTCCTTCTGAGTAAAACTTTTCGCTACAAGATGAGCCTTATGTCTTTCCACATTACCTTTTGCATCCCTCTTGGTTTTAAATATCCATTTACAACCAATGGGTTTCTTACCTTCAAATAAAGAGACAAAATCCCAAACTTTATTGTCTTGCATGGGTTTATACTCTTCGTTCATAGCTTCAATCCACTTTTGAGAATTAGCATCTTGCATGGCTTGGTGAAAGTTGATAGGATCATTTTCCACCAATCCATTATTATCCTATATTTCTTGAAGAAATACCATATAATAATCCGGAATGGCATCTTTCTCTCTCTAGTGGATCTCCTTAGTGGCAATTCATTTTGAGGTTATCGAGTTTGTTCTTATGGAAAAATGTCCTCATCTTGAAGAGGTTTTTCGTCAATATTGTTTTATTGTGGTTTTAGATCAACTTCTTCATTAATGACAGGAATGATAATCTCTACATTATTAGAAGAAGTAACTATATTAGGAATCATAGATGACGATTCTTCCCCAAAAACAATGTTCCTTACCTCCCCCTAACTCAACATCCTCAAGGTTCCCATGTCAAAAAAATTCTTCAGTATGAGATCATACAATTTATATCCCATAGATCACTCAGAATAACCAATAAAGTAGCTGCTCACTATTTTAGAGTCCAAATTTCTTTTATTTAGCCTATAAGGTCTTGCCTCAACTGGACGTCCCCAAATATGAAAATGCTTTAAAGTGGACTATTTACCTGTCCAAAGGTCATAAGTTGTCTTGACAACTGCTTTAGTGGGTACCCTATTAAGGATATAAACTACTGTCTTTAATGCCTTCCCCTGAGTGATTTTGGTAAGGTAAAATGACTAATCATACTCCTCACCATGTCTGTAAGAGTTCTGTTTCGTCTCTCAGCAACACCATTCATGCTAGGTGAACCTGGCATGGTGTACTGTAGGAATATTCCACATTCCTCTAGGATTTGGGCAAACGGTCCTAGACATTGTTCACCCGATCCATCAGATTTACCATAACATTCACCTCCACGGTCAGATCTGACAGCTTTAATTCTTTTGTTGAGTTGGTTTTCAACATCAACCTTAAATTTTTTGAACATGTTTAAGGATTCTGATTTATCATGTATAAGATATAGGTAGCCATATCTTGAGTAGTCATCCATGAATGTGATAAAACATTGTTGGCCATTCCATGATGCCATACAGAATGGTCCACAAATGTCTGTATGTATCAATTCCAAGATGTCGGCTGCTCTATTAGCACCTATTTTTTTACGTTTGATCTATTTTTCCTTGATATACTCTATACAGACATCGAAGTTTGAAAAATCGAAAGATTCCAAAATGCCATCTGACACAAGCCTTTGAATTCTATTTTTTGATATATGATCTAAGCGCTTGTGCCATAATGTGGCTGAATTTTCCTTTTTAGCCTTTCTTTATGTACCACACGATTCCACATGCAAGACTTCATAATAAGAGTTATTAACATCAAACATATATAAGTTATTAAAAACATTGAGAGAACCAGTTCCAATAAGATTTGAATTTATTGATAAACTAAAATACCATTCCCAAATGAACAAGAATAACCAGAATTGTCCAGCTTAGAAATAGAAACCAAATTCCGTCTAAATGATGGTATAACAAAAGTATCAAATAAATCCAAATAAAACCGAGTTCTCAATAACATTTTAAAATGTAATGACCCGTAAATTTAACCGGTTTTAGTAACGTATTAATTGAAATTTTGTGGGGTTTTAAACGATAAAATTTTGAAATATAAATTTGATATTTAGAATGCGTCTAGTTAAACATAGCAACTGGTAAATTTTCGTCCGAAAATATGAAAGTTTATTTCGTGCGTAAATTTACTTCAATTTAATCACTTAAAAAGCGATGAAAATAAAACTTTTTCAAAACCAAAATATTTTTACATAGAAAAATTCTAAAACATCTTCTGAACAAGATGTCAGTTTGTCGTTTTTCCAAATTCGGACATCTTTAGCTCCGTCGATCTTATTTTTCTGTGATTTTCATGCATTTTCCGCAGTAGAAAATTTTGAATTTTTATAATTCAATCGTACCACTGATATCTGTGTGCCGTTTCGATCATCTCGTCGTGCTGAATTCTAGGATATACTCGTTCGTTTGTTTCGGCATTCGAAACTCAACGAATTCGGAAAAACGATTCATTTGTATCTCTTTATTTTAACCGTACAAGCAAAATGGTCTTTAGCATTTATTATGTGCCAAATATGTGGCCAATGGTTTCTATTCCATAAATTCAATGCACTGATGGTTTGTTCAACGCCTTGTTTTATGGGTTTGGAAAACATAAAAATGCATATATGCGGTACGCTTCTTTTCCCAATTCATTTCTCCTTCAAATCTCACACCACTTGACCTTCCTTCCCATTGATTCTATTCATTAATTTTATGATATAAAATAATACGTATATTTAGTGCAACCTCATTTCTTAGGCTGTCACCTACTTAACCAATTCATGTTTCACATCCCTCCTCCCATTTTTCTCTTTTCTTCATCCATTCTTCTCTACAACAATCATGCTATTCCCATGAAGAAGAAAAAAAAAACGCATAACAGCTCAAGCCATCGACTCTCAAGACTTCTCCACCACTTCGGCCCTCCTTTCCACCATCACTCTCCATGGCCTCGACAACCGGCAAACCCACTGGCCGAGTCCATACGCAACAGCCCGAGGCTTGAACTGCAACTCCTCCACCTCGCCGCAACCCGCAACCCAAGGCCGTGCTTTCCCCGCCGCGAATCGCCAACCACCTAGCTGCCACATCGCCTCTATGTCAAAGTGCAGACGTGCCGCCCTCTCATCAATCTCCGCCCGAGCACAGGCAACGACCCACCGCCCTCTTACTTTCCACTTTGGCATGCCACCTACCTCTATTCCAGAGCGCCACCTTTCGGTAGTTTCCTAGCAACCACTTCAAAACCCCATGCAGCAGCCGATCTTTTCATTATTATTAAAGGTATTATATTTGGTTATGTTTTAGTTAGCCTATTCTCTTCCTTTCAAAAAAGTATATTTGTTTACAACTGGTTATATACATATATATGTTAGTTATATGTCTGGTAAGATATAAAGTATAGGTTAGTTTCTAAAATAAAAAGTGTTTTGCGAAGTTACAAAAGTCTGATGTTTTAGTTCAATGTAAAGGTATTATACTTTACACTATATTTGTTAGTAGTATATATATGTCTGCGTATAGGATCATGCATAGAATACGGTTGCTATTTCAACTTTTGTTTTCATATAAAGATGAACTTATATAAAAGTTTAAAACAGAGGACTATATTTTTGCTGGCTTCTCTATTACGGGCATTGCTATTTTGATTTGAACTGTGATTTTATGCGAGTTTGCTTTATAGTTATATACTGTTTATAAGATTTTAAGTGTATTTGGAAATTTTAAGCTATGTTAAGTATACTGTTATCTGAAAAGGAAAGAAGTGTTATACTCATTGCGTGTGTGTGTGTGTGTATTTAAATTATGTTGTGTTGTTTTACATTATATTTAGCCTGCTGACATGTTGGATATGTGAAATAAGAAGGGTATACTATATGCCATATATTGTTATCTGAGTTTAGATATGATTGTGTACAGGTTGTTGTGCATTACAGTTATATATTATAATATGTAAACCTATTTTACAGTGAGAAGGAAAAGAATATTTATAACGTACGTACATTTATATAAATTATAGTATATTGTTTTAAAGGTTTATACAATATATAGACTCCTCGTTTTATGTTATAAGTATGTGTAAATTTGAAGTGTATACGTATTTTACATATGGATTTGCGTTAGCTTGCGCATATTGTTTGTTTATATAAATACACCGTGTATACACTTATTTCTGTAGTTTTATACTAATGTTTATGAGTTGCATATTAGCTTGTATGTAAGTGCATACTGATGCCTACAGTTTAAAATTAAGTTATATATTTATAAGTGTTTTCCTATGCATGAATTATAAAGTTTTGAATATAAGTTTGTATACAGCATATGTTTTGGATCCATCTATACTAAATTAGTGATGATTTTGGTGATGATATATATAGGTTTTGGAAGCTATTATTTTAATATTTTCCTTGAATTTCAATAAAAAAAATATAATATAATATTATAATAATGTGGATATTTTAGTTTATATCAAAACTGATTCGGATTTGTTCTCATCAATTCCCATTTATCAGCTTTGGTCCATCGTGCTTTGTTCCGAAATTTGTGCTTGGATTTGTAACTCATTCTATTCTCGTCCATCGCTAGCCTCGAAAGGTGAGCAATCACTCACGATTAATGTTCTTTTATTTATTAAACCTGATTTCAATTGGAACGACAATTGAAATATACTGCTGTTATTTATTGCACTGTTATTTATGTATCAGTTCACCTTTGACATCTGACACCGTTATCTGTTATGTATGCAATAATAAATCCAGTTTGGTTGATAATTGATTGATTATGTGATGTTGACATTGAACGTTAAATTGTTAATGTTGTATGTGATAAATAACTTGAAATTGAATTGGACGTAGGATAGTTAAAAATTTGAAACGACATATGTGTAAATTGATTAAATGACATTTGTGTAATATGACCCCTTTAAATGTAAAAATTAATTGACACGTAGGATTTGGTTAATTACACATTGAATCGCTAAATGTATGATATTTAAATTGATGTTGTATGAAATTGTAAATTGATGACAAGTGAAGAACCGTAATGTAATAATCTTTAATCTACATGAAATGATAGTGTAGATTCTAGAAACAATTATATTAATTCGCATAAATAACAATGCGAATTAATACGTTTATTTCGGGATTATTTGAAAATTCATTGGATTGTTATTGATTGTTGCTATTGCTTTTTTATTTACTTTGACACCATCCCAGTTATCACAATGCAAGTTCCCTTTGTTATACTTTGATTTTTGAATTGAATTGGAATCGGGTTGAAATGATAAATACCCAAATGAATTTGACCTAGGATAGAGAATTAAATAAATCCGATTGGTCAATAATTTGATTTAAAAATAAAATAATGATTTTATTCGAATAAAGAATAAGTTTTGAAATGAAGTTCGAATTTGAATGTTTATGAAAAGAATGTAAAGATGGAAATCTGATACATATATTAACGTAATAATTGATGAAAGAACGTTGTTTGAAATTTAATTATTTAATAATTAAATTTGGAATTATTAATAAATAATTTGGAATTAGTAATAATTGAGTTTTAGAATTATTAAGTTTGAGATCATTTAATAATTAAATCTGAAATTATAATCAAGTTGGAATTATAATTAAGTTTGAAATTATTAAGTTGAATTTATAATTAAGTTGAAATGATTTGATAATTAAGTTTGAATTAAAATTTAAGTGGAAATGATTTAATAATTAAGTTTAAATTTATAATGAAGTTTGTAATTATTAAATTTTGAAATTATTAATAATTAAGATTGAAATTATTTAATAATTGAATAAGATTTAATTATTTGATAATTAAATAAAAATTGAATTATTTGATAAGAGAAATTGAACTTTTGAATAAATGGATTTGAACTTCGTTAATAAATGAAATTGAGTTTCTTTATTTATTAAAGTTTGGAAAATTATTTAAGTAAGTTAATAAGTGAAATTGAACTTCTTGAATATGTGAAATTTAGTTCCTTTATTAATTGAGTTTCGGGATTTGTAACTAAGTAACTAAATAAGTGGAACTGAATTTCTTTAAAAAGAAATAAACGTGATTTATTGGAATAAATATAAGACTTGAAATTTAAAGAATTTGATTTGACGAATCTAATTTAATTCAATTTGAAGTTTTGATATAATAAAGTTGAACTTAGGTAATCGACTTAATGAATTGGAAATTTAAATGAAATTGTTTTGAATGATAAATCAACTTAACGAATATTGAATGAAATCGATAAATGAATTTAAATTGATTTGAATGAAAATTAAACAATTTAAATGTTTCGGAATGAAACTTATATACGAACTTGCATCAATATTTGAATTGTTTTAAATAAAAATCGAAATTGAATTGTAAGACTTTGAAATGGTTATTTGGAAGCTATGAAACGTAAATTTTGGAAATTGATAGTGAAAGACAAATGAAATGTTGAATTTAAATTCTAATTGAAATTGAAATTGATTTGGTTTTGAAATTTACTAAACGACCAATCGGTGTAATAATTACAAAAGTTATTAAAAAGACTGGAATCGGTTATGGATATACTCTCTATCTAAACCGAAAACCACTTTAATAACTATACACGGAGTGATGATCCAGAATGAAGTGGTTGGAATGATGTACGTGATGACTGAAGAAAGAGAACGACCATGGATAGCCTTGACACTTGTGTCAAATTGGCAATGACTAAAATTAGGAGCCGTGCCAAATGGGGTTAGCCACCTCGAGCGAACACACTTCTTCGAAAACTACTCATTACTTGTTATTGATTGGTGCACCCTCGGAATTTCAGGAGTGTTGTTTCGCGGTGTTGCGATCGTTGCGGCGATGCGTTCTCACCAGTCCGGATCAGGCAAACGGTAGTTTCACTACCTTGGGTATTGCCTCATGTGCCTTGTCATACTTGTATCCCTATATACGCGACCTCTACGAATTTGTTTTGTGTTATACCTATGGAGTACTCCCTGATATCCCACTAGTTTACGGTGGAGTTTACGGTGCTGTATAGACTATGACATTTATATAAAATGTGTTAAGGGGGATAATGGTAACGCCTTAACACTATTTTGATACTTTATATTACTGATAGACATTATCTATTTAGCGTACACTACTACATAGTAGATAGTTTAACGGATCCTTAGAGGATGGTGAATCCAACGTCCTTTGAGTTACTTGTATTTCAATTGTTATTTCACTTGAGTTGGATTTATTGATATAAGAATATTAATCCTGACTCGAGTGTTTTGTGTTTTGCTTTACGCTCGGGTCAGACTGAGTGTACCAGTATTCAAGGCTCACCTTTGGAGTTGGAGCTTTGCTTGAAGATCCAGCCATCTATTCTGTTTTCAGTATTCGATGATTCCAGTAATGTATTCTGATTTGTACTTGATGTATCGTATTTCTCTTCTGTTATAAACTCTGATGTATCTTATATATTTATATAGTAGCTTCATGAACTACTATCTCTTTTACTTCCGCTGCATATTATTACTCTGTGTCTGTGATTCTGTGATTATTTATTTACTGTATATCTGAGTTTTGCAAAATTTAAATTAACAATTCGGTATTTTGAATTATTCAAGTCCGACATGTGCGGATGCGAATAGTCCAAAATAGCGGGTCGTTACATAAAATGCCCAATAGCCTCCACTTTAACCGATTTTTCATCACCCACGTATATGTACCTTTCAGCATCAGTTGGATTTTGGCAGTTCAGGCAACCCTGTAAAGAAACACTTATGTGAGTAGAAGCACGGGAATCTAACCACCAAGTGTTTGTAGGTACTGTAGCTAAATTTACTTCAGAATAGACCAAAGTAAAGGATGTACCTTTCTTAACACACCATGCATGATATATGGTACAATCTTTCTTTAAATGTCCAGCCTTCTTACAAAAGTAATAACTATCAGTCTCCTTATGTTGTTTCTTTCCGTTGGACTTTTAGCAGTTTCCTTGTCCTTCTTTTTTTTGCCTTTTCCCTTGAGGGTGTATGCCAAATGAGCACTTTCTGTCTTATCATGCTTCAATCTCTCTTCTTCTTGTGCATAATATGAAATGAGCTCATTACGAGTCCATTTCTCATTTTGACAATTATAACTGATCTTAAACAGGTTGTATTGTGAAGGAAGAGAGATTATACCAAATGCACGAGCAAATCATCTGAAAGCTCAAGCTTAAGTGCCTTAAGTTTTGAAGCAATATTTGACATTTCCATAATGTACTCCCTTATGCTCCTTTTGCTTTGATACTTCATGTAAATCAAGCGCTGCAAAAGCATGCTTGTATTTGCCTTATCGTTTTTAGCAAAAGGTTTTTCAATCTCAGCAAGGAAATCATTCGCATTGGCTATCTTTTCAAATACCGCACCCCTAAATGCCTCTGGAATGCCATGCTTTATGATCATTGGAATCATGCGATTTGAACGATCCCACCGTTCAACGATCTTTATAACATCAGAAGAACTTTCATCCATAAGAGAGTGTGGGTGCATCCATCCTAAGTGCAAGGTCAAGGTCCATGCTGCCAAGAACAAGCAATATGTTCTCTTTCCAATTCTTAAAGTTTGTTCAAATCAGAATAGGAATATTGTTAAGATTGGCAGATATCGTAGTTAAATTAACTGTAATTTTAACATAAGAATCAATGAAATATACTCACATTGTAAAACAAAACCGCAATAAATTCAAATAATTGGCAAGTCTCTTTTCAAGATACCTAGCACAACATCAATATCAAGTCTTTGGTCAGTAATATTAATTGTAAGTGGTACACTTGTTGTAATGATCAAACAATGATAATAAGTCCAAGTCAAATATCAACCTTCCTTTGGGCTGATTAGATATTCACTTGCAAAACTATATGATTGTCACATATTTATCATCACACGTGTATAAATGATTCGGCCAAATATTAGTCTTCCTTTGGGCTGGCTAAAATCCACATGAATAAATACACACAAACATCAAACATTTTTCATGAATAACTAAAATAAGAAAAGTCACTTTGGTGATATGTTATTTCAATTAATTCATTTATAATGTAGGATATTTGCAGTTAGTTTGCAAAGAGACGATAAATAATATTTGAATTGGTTTATTTTAACTCATTCATTTATGCGTATTCCATAAATTTCAATTTTTTTTAATTTTATACATATTGAAAATATGGTTTCATAGCCGTAATAAAAAAAATTGACATCAATTAAAACTGTAACAATACAAAACAAATGGTATTTTCAATAACAATTAATGTAAAATATTGCATACTTTATTTAACTGTCAATATTCAAGACAACAGATAGAACAAATTTTAACATAGAATGGCCCATACATGTGGTATAATATTACAGAAAGTGAAACGTATTATTAATGAGCGGGCCATACATATAAAGTATATGTATCTATAAAATATAAATGCATCAAATAATAAACAATATTTCTTTTCATATTCCAAATTCAAATATGCTACATCATTAAATTTATTGCAACTAACGCATTTACTGCATTAATGAAAATAAATTTATTTATTTATTACTATAACAACCACATTTAATGCAATTATGATAAAAAATTCAATTGACCGTTATGTGGTCCAAAATGTAAATTAATGTCATGTTAAATTTTATTTCAATAAAAAATAAACATAAACATATTCAAGAACACACTTTATTTTCAATTAACCAAAATTTCTGAAATAACCCAAATACCTTATATAAATATCCAAAATTACTTAATCAAAAGTTAAGTAAGGTAAAAAATAATCATTGAACTGGATTTATATTTTTTGCATAAATGGTACTAAAGGCATCAGATCCGAACAACGGAATTAAATCATGAATTATTTATATAGATCTGAAATGACTCTACCACTCGGCCAATTCTGTTCCACTTAATCCCATTTCCATGGCCACATATCTTAATGGCTAAGGAATAGGAAATCTTTCCCAAAGGCATCAGATGAATCAATAAGAAAAGAGCAAATTTCATAGATCCAAAATAAAGGCATCGGATGAATCGACCAAAAAATTGGAAATCTCATAACCATAATTTGAAATATACTTAAAATCAGGAAATTTCTCGATAAAATCAATAATGGATGGCTCTGATATCACTTGTTGGTGATTAATGTATATTATATCTGAATACGTATAACCCATATTGATTCAATTGAGAAACAAATATATGAAATTAACAGCGGAAGGCGTACCCGAACCCATCGATTCTTAATTGATGTGAAGATTAATTTAGATTACATCTATCAAATTGACACAAGCCTAGATCTATAAATTCTCTTTAGAAGAGGGCAAAGAGAATATGAAAAGACTTATGTAACCATAGCTCCATATATAGTGTGTGACATTTTTCAGTTGGGCCCTTATACAAACCAAAATGGCCACTCCGGTATCCGCACATTATAATTTTACATAGCGAATATACCCTTTAAATTTTAATATGTTTATTCCAAGAATAGATCACGTAATTAGACTTAATTACGAGATAGCGCGCACATTCAAACATTAAAATATATGGCCCCATTATGTTGAATTATTCCTATTAGAGTTCTCAAAATAGTGAATGAGGTATATCCCATATCACCAAAAATAAGTCCATTTTCTTGTTTATACAGTGCACTCTCAATCCCTATATTGGCTCTTAGGGTCAGGTAATTTTATGCGACGTGTAGGTCCTATAGGGCTATGGACTAACACACACGCGCCGCCCGCCCGCCCATCCGACTGACCGAACCGAGTCGGATTTTCCAACGGTTGTGACCGTTGCAAACTGGTGAAGAGACGCGATTTTTTTCAGATGACCACTACAGTGAACAGCAACAGTTCTGAACCATTGCAAACGAACGGATGTGGCTGTTGCAAACAACAATAGTTTTTGGTGTTGCAAATGAAAGGATGTGCCTGTTGGGAATAGTAACACTTTTCGGCGTTGCAAATGAAGGGATGCTACTTTTCTCAACGGGTGTAGCCATTGAGAATTCGGCTATAAATAAGGAGGAAGCCTGATCGTTTTTCTCGCTTAATTTTAAAATCGAATTATCTCTTCTTCATCTTCATTTTCTCAATATCATAATCAGTCCTATCACACAGAGGATCATACACATCACGATCTCAAGCAGCTTACGTCTGTTGTATCTTAGGAGACTTTGAATAAAGTCTTAAGGAAATTGTTACGACATTCCTGTTTTCACTAAAATAGAGATGGAAACAGTTGAACAATCAACAAAGGCTATTACTCACAACAGGCCTGATCCGTTCGAAGAAGATGGTGATAACTTCATAACATGGAAAAATCAAATGATGTTTTATCTCACCACGCTAAGGCCGTAGAAGTGCATCGAGAAGGATGAACCAAAGCCTAAAGACGGACAAACTAGAGAAAAAGATGCAGCTGTTTTTCTCGGAATTGACTCATGGAAGCATTCAGACTTCCTATGTCGAAACTACATTCTGAATTGTCTGGATAAATTACTATATAAAGTATATCAGCCACACCAGACAGCAAAATCCTTATGGACTGCACTTGCACATAAATACAAAATGCAGAATATCAGTTTGAAAAAGTTCATCGTAGATAAGTTTATGGAATACAGAATGGTTGACTCCAAATCCGTAACTAGTCAAGTGCAACAACTCCAAGTCATAATTCATGAACTTGAAGCAAAAGGACATAAAGTTGGAGAATCCTTCCTTGTTGAAGCGATAACATGGAAATTACCACCATCCTGGATAGACCACCGCAATTATCTGAAACATAAAAAAAGGAGATTTCCTTAGAAGATCTTATTGTCAGACTAAAAATTGAGGTAGATAACTGCGGAGTGACAAAACAAAGCTAAGAGACATTTGTGTCAGAAGAGTCAAAGAACAAAGGGCATTTCAAGAAAAACAAGAAGAAGAAATTCCCGCAGAAGAGAAAAACGTCTGAAAACAAACCCAAAGACAATCAACGAACCAAGAAGTTTAATGGCGAGTGTTGGGTTTGTGGAAAAGCAGGACATGCCGCTAGAGATTGCAGACACAAGAAGGAACGCAACTCAAAGGCAAATATGGTGGACAACATGAAAGTAGACGAGTCTAATTTTTCAGTATTTACATCTGAATGCAATTTGGTTTAGAACCCTAACCAATGGTGGGTGGACACAGGCGCTACTCGTTATGTTTGCTCTGAAAAATCCATGTTTTCTACATACTAGAAATTCAATCACGAAGAAAAACTCGATATGGGTAATTCTGTATTATTCATGATCGAAGGCAGTGGCACGGTAATTCTCAAGTTTACTTCTGCAAAAACTATCAAGTTGAATGACGTGCTTCACGTTGTAGATATACACAAGAATCTCATCTCTAGTGCAGTACTATCGAAGAAAGGATTCAAAATGGTGTTCGAGTCCGACAAGATGGTTTTCTGTCCAAAGCTGGAATGTATATCGGAAGGGGATATTTATGTGATGACCTATTTAAGGCAAATGTAGCAGTTATCAGTAATAAAACTATGTATTCTGATTGTGCTATTAATAAAATTGAAATTTCTTGCTTGCTTGAGCACGAAATTTTACTATGGCATGATAGATTGGGACACATAAATTTCCAAAAAATGAATACATTATCAAACTTGGGATTAATTCTGAAATTCCAAGTAGATAAGAACTACAAATGTAAGACATGTGTAGAAGCAAAAATGGTAAAAAAACCATTTCAATCTGTTGATAGAAGCACCAAACCACTAGGTTTGGTTCATACAGATTTATGTGGTTTTAAATCATTACCTACAAGAGGTGGGAAAAAGTACTTTATCATGTTTATTGACGATTATACGTGATATTGCTATGTATATCTTTTAAAAAGTAAAGATGAAGCAATTACATCATTTATAAAGTACAAGGCTAAGGTAGAAAATCAGTTAAATAAAAAGATCAAGATATTGAGATCTGATCGAGGTGGAGAATATGAATCGCCATTTGAACAGTTCTGTGTCAAAAATAGTATAATTCATCAAACAACAGTTCCATATTCACCATAACAAAATGGTGTATCCGAGAGGAAGAACAAAATGTTAATAGACATGATTATGTCATGCTTTTAACCTCTGGTCTACCGACGAACTTGTGGGGGGAAGCCTTAAATATGTCTAATCACATATTAAACAAAGTCTCTCACAATAAAACAGGAACAATTGCATATGAGATTTGAAAAGGACACAAACCAAGCTTTAAATACGTCAAAGTGTGGGGGTGCTTGGCAGAAGTTCCAGTTCCGCCTCCCAAGTGAGTCAAACTTGGACCAAAAACAATATATTGTTACTATCTAGGGCCAGCCCAAAATAGTAGTGCCTACAGATTTTTTCTTTTCAAGTCCGATATAGCCGATATTTATGTAAATACAATCATGGAATGTAGAGATGCCTCATTCTTTGAAGACGTGTTTCCGCACAAAAAGAATGAAGGGAATAATGTCCCTAAAAGGACAAGAGAAGAATCAAGCAATTCACATGAAGATGAAACTCATCATGAGATTGAGGAAGTTGAACCAAGAAGAAGCGTAAGGGCTAGGACTTTGAAGACATTTGGTTCGGATTTTTTTACATATGTGTTAGAACACGAACCTCAAATGTACAAGGAAGCAATGTCCTCTTCTAAATCTTCATGTTGGAAAGAAGCAATCCAAAGTGAGGTTGATTCAATTCTAAGTAATAAAACTTGGGAAATTGTTGATATTCCACCTGAAATAAAACCTATTGGATGTAAATGGATTTTAAAAAAGAAAATGAAAGCAGATGGCTCTATCGACAAGTATAAGCCAGATTAGTAGCCAAAGAATATCATCAAAAAGAAAGAGTAGACTTCTTTGATACATATTCGCCGGTAACACGAATAACCTCTATAAGAATGCTAATAGCAATTGCATCGATCTATAATCTAGAAATTCATCAAATATTTGTAAAGACAGCATTCTTAAATGGAGATCTCGATGAGGAGATCTACATGGAGCAACCTGAAGGTTTTGTTTCCAAAGGAAATGAAAACAAAGTCTGTAGATTAGTAAAATCATTATACGGACCAAAACAAGCTCCAAAATAATGGCACACAAAATTTGATGGTGTCATGATGAGAAATGGTTTTCGTATAAATGAATGTGATAAGTGTGTTTATTATAAACAAATTGGACAATCATATGTGATGATTTGCTTATATGTACACGATATGTTAATATTTGGTCCAAATACTCAGGTAATAGAGACTATAAAGAAGATGTTAATTGGCAATTTCGATATGAAAGACTTATAAGTTGCAGACGTTATTTTGGGAATCAAAATAATAAGAACACCTAAATGAATTGAATTGTCACAGTCACATTATGTAGATAAAGTGATTGAAAAATCTCAAAATTTTGGAATCAAAGGAGTAAGAACGCCTTTTAATCCATCAGAAGTACTACATAAAATACTAATAAGAGTGTAATGCAACTGGAATAATCTCGTGCAGTAGGATGTCTCATTTATCTCATGAATTGCACAAAACCAGATATAACTTATACAGTAAGTCAACTGAGCAGGTATACAAGCAATCCAGGAAAGGAAGATTGAAAAGCACTAATGAGAGTGCTTGGATATTTAAAAAATACCACAAATTATTCCTTACATTATGGAAAATATCATACCGTCTTAGAAGGATATAGTGATGCAAACTGGATTGTTGATTCAGAGGAATCAAAATCAACGACTGGTTATGTATTTACCTTAGCAGGGGCAACAGTGTCATGGAAATCTAGTAAACAAACATGCATAGCTCTATCCACTATAGAATCAAAGTTCGTTGCTTTAGATAAAGCAAGCAAAGAAGCAGAATGGCTTCGTCACTTTTTAAAAGATATTCCATTTTGATCTAAACCTATACTGGCCATATGCATATACTGTGATAACCAAGCAACATTAAGCAGAGTGGAAAACTTTGTGTATAATGGAAAGTCACGACACATTCGTTGACGCCATAATACAATTAGGAAGTTACTCTCAAATGGAACTATTTCCATAGATTATGTGCGAACAAATGATAACCTAGCGGATCCATTTACTAAAGTTTTATCAACAGAGAAAATTAACTGCGCATCGAGAGGAATGGGTATAAAAGCCTAAACCAACAAGAGTTATCTTATACGGAAACCTATGTAAGCGACCGAAGATCCCACAGACTAGGATCAATAGACAAACCAGTTCTGAATAACTCAAGACGTAATGCATTTGTTTGGACTTAGTCCTACTCCATTCCTAAGGTGCACAATATAAATGCATGCCTACAGAAGTATTAAAAGGATAGAACTATGTTTTTTAATGATGATCATATCTTGAAAATAACAAGTGGGGTATATGTAGGATACTCTTAATGGTTGTGATCACCTATGTTAGTGTGAGCTGGGTCGGCTCTTTGAGAACATTAAACGCTTTTATTCTCTAAAAACACTCGCAGAACCAAAAATTGTTCAGAACCAAAATGAGCATAGCCAAGAGATTGGATGTGAAGGGGAAATAATGCTTTGTAAAGCTTATTGTCTGGTTATACAATAACGGCTGACGGTTCAAGATGAAATAATTCACCTATTAGCCAAGTATATCTGATAAGTTTTAACTAGGGAAAGTTCAAAGTGAAATATCTACTTATCCTCGATATAGCATTACTTTCATATGAACTATGTGATATTACACTTTGTGTGGGGGAGACATATATCGTCATTCATGTAGGGGGTTGTTGGAGTTCTCAAAATAGTGAATGAGATATATCCCACATCGCCAAAAATAAGTTCATTTTCTTGTTTATATAGTATACTCTCAATCCCTATATTGACCCTTAGGGTCAAATAATTTTGTACGAGGTGGAGGACCTATATGGCCGTAGACTAACACACGCACGCCGCCGTCCGCCCGTCCGATCGAACCGGGTCGGATTTTCCAACGGTTGTGACCGTTGCAAACTAATGAAGAAACACGATTTTTTTCAAATGACTGTTACTACGAACAGTAATAGTTCTGAACCGTTGCAAACGAATGGACGCGGCTGTTGCAAACAACAATAGTTTTTTGCGTTGCAAATGAAAGGAAGTGCCTGTTGCGTACAGTAACACTTTTTGGCGTTGCAAATGAAGGGATGCTACTTTTCTCAACGGGTGTAGCCATTGGGAATTCGGCTATAAATAAGAAGGAAGCTTGATCACTTTCCTCACTTAATTTTAAAACTGAATTATCTCTTCTTTATCTTCATTTTCTTAAAATCATAATCAGTCTTATCACGCAGAGGATCATACACATCACGATCTCGAGCAGCTTACGTCTATTTTATTTTGGGAGACTTTGAATAAAGTCTTAAGCAAATTGTTACGACAAGCCTCAGACGAAATTTCTTCTTCAACCAGTTAGATTTCTAGTTGATTTATATATATATATATATATATATATATATATATATATATATATATATCGTTTCTACGTTGTACTGTTTCTTTAAATAGTATAACGTTTGATTTATCGCTATAGTTATTATTACTATTGTTGTTAGTTTGTTGTTGTAATTAATAACAAACATACTTATTGTTAAAAATAACTAATATATAATTTCAAAGTATTGAAAATCTGATTTGTAAACTTGTGAGACTGGTTTATTATTGATTAGTCTCTGTTTTGGTATAGTAGACGTATAACAATTCCAACATGGTTTATCTCCATTTGCTTGTATTTTTACGAGTTTCTTTTCTTCCTTTATTCTCTTACTTCCTTCTCCTCAGAAAACAAAAACAATTAATATTGAATGAAAATTTAAGTATACATCGTTCTCTTTAGTGTAAATAGACAAAACAGGGGGAATAAACATGAAATGAAATCACAGAGATAAAGAAAAAGGTTGGAATACATGATGGTTTTAAAACAAAATATCTTTGGTTGCAACCATAATTGCATGATTATTGTTTTTAGTCCAGTAAATAACCAACTTTTGTTAGAATATTCTTTTGCACGTTATTAGATGCTTCAGAAATATTATTCATGTGAGTAAGCTAATTAAATGATGTATAAACAAGCATGCCTGCTCATTGATGATTAGCTTCCACCACGGCTATTACAGTAAATACCATGTTTATAAGATGGCTCTAGACTCTTTTTATATAATAGAAATACTTGAGATTTAAGTTTTGCCTTAAAAAAGGGACACGTAACTAAGCCAAAAACATTCTTCCGAGCTCACAGTAAATGTATTACGGTAACACCATATAATTTATGAGAATTGTAATAACAAAATAAAGTTTAGGCTTTTCAATCAACGTCAATGGCTTATTTCTTAGCAATAGATTCCCAAGAATATATAGTTTCTTAATTTTGTCATATAAGCCTCACAAAGAAGAAATCTAAACTCAAAAAAATAAAGTATAAATTTAGCTTTCTGAAACATCTTTTTCAAATAAAAATATACAAACACCAATTAAGCAGACTGAATTATAATATGCATGTGTACTAACAAACTTCACCCAAACCATGAAATAATATATGCATGAGTGCCCACCACAAACACTTTCTACACAACAAAACATAAAAAGGACATGTCAGAAACACACCATTGTTCATATCTAAAATGACTTGTTCATTCTCAAACCACAAAATAACAATAAACAAGTTAATTGAACCAAATGACTTGAATGGACAGTAATTTACAAGTATTATTTTAAATAGAACAACGACACCTTACAGTGTCAGATTTAACAGTTTTATTTAGAAAAATGTATAACGAAATTTACATATGTAAATAGTATTGTAAGGGGTACAAATACAAGGATACATACAATTTGAGTACTTTTACACAACAGACTAATTAAATTGACTAGCTGAATTGACATACCAACAACTGAACTTCTATATAAACAACGCTCTTGAAGATCAAAAGAGAACAAGAAGAAAACAAAAAGAAAAGATGATATTTAATGAGAAATGGGCAGGAGCAAGCTCAGCCATAGCAAGCTTCATGTTTATGTGGGCAATTGCAAAGCAGTTCTTCCCACACCAATTTGAAACTTATATTACAAAGTATATAAACAAATTTTTTCAGCTTTTCTACCCATACGTTACCATAACCTTTCGTGAACATAGTGGTGAGCGATTCAGGAGAAGTGAAGCATATACTGCGATTCAGTCGTATCTTTCTGGAACATGCACGGAACGTGCGAAAAGGTTGAAGGCGGAGATGGGTAAAGAAAGCAATAATCTTATATTAAGTATGGATGAATATGAAGAGGTTAGTGATGAGTTTCAAGGTGTTGAAGTTAAGTGGCATTCCAGGAAAAGTAAATCAACAAGGCAGAGCTTCTCTATTTATCCACCGGCTGATGATTCAAGGTTTTTTTTTTTTTTTTTTTTCCTTCCTGCTAAAACAACTATGATACGATATTTTTGCTAGTTCATGATAATTTAACTCAAAAGGCGTAGGCTAAAATGTGTATCACATACTTAAGGAGAGCTGCTATGATTTTTTACTTAGAAATACTTGATGTCATTAAACAATTACTACAATAACTGGTTTTTGCCTGATTATAAATATTAAGAATCAAGGTTCTCAAAGTAAAAATTCAAATCGTAATCCTAGAGTAAAAATTTCAAATCGCAAAGAGATTTAAATCGTGAATCATATATTTTAATGATTATAAATAACATTTTAAGTACGTAAAAGAGTTGATTGTTTTTACCCCTGTAATAACTTATATTTTTGTAATTGATTTTGAAGCTTGAGCTACTCATCTAAACTTGAAACTTCATTTTTCTCTCTTGTGTTGTACCTTTATTTTGTCTTGGAAACAATAAAATTTGAAATGTAGATTTAAATTTTATATTGTTTTTTATTAAAGCATAAATTGACATTTTCACAATAGCAAATCTAATTGAATTTTAAATGGTAAGTCAAGAACCGAATCCTGAGTGGAGAGATTCAATTTGACAGGAGATATCAATCGTTCTGAGTGGAGAGATTCAATATGACAGGAGATATCAATCATAAAATTTTGAACTTTTTTATTAATGGTGTTAAGAATTAAGCGCTTTTGCAGTGTTTACAGAAGTTTTAAATTTAATGCATCGTTTGAATCAAATGCCACTAAGTTCAATTATGAATAAATGATCATCCTAAATATGATAATCCATGGCTAAACCACTAGTATACATTGATATGGCAGCCTTGAATAATTCGACTAGGGAATGTAAAACTTCGAACTAAGTGGTGCATATTCTGATTTAGAAGAAGTAAAGGGGACAGGGAATGAATCAGAATATCAGATTAATGTTTAATTTAATAGACAAACCATTAGAGAAAAATGAAGAAGAAATTTTAACTGTATAAAAAAGGTGTTAGAATTAACTAACCAAAGAAATTTCAGATAAATGTTGCATCATAGTATGCTTTAAAATTACTAACACAACATGAAAATAAATTATACTGCAGATACTACAAGCTAGTCTTCCATCAGTCTCATAGAAAGATTATTAATGATTACTACCTCAAATATGTAATGGAGCAAGGCAAGGCAATACAAGTAAAAAAGAGGCAGAGGAAGCTTTATACTAACAGTGCTAAATTTGATGATGAATGGAGAAAACTGCAGTGGAGTCATGTTCCATTCGAGCATCCTGCCACATTCAACACAGTTGCACTTGACCCAGAAAAAAAGAATGCAATAATTCAAGATCTACAGAGTTTTAGTAAAAGCAAAGACTACTACTTAAAAGTCGGAAAACCATGGAAACGCGGCTATCTGCTATATGGCCCTCCAGGAACTGGAAAATCAACTATGGTTGCTGCCATGGCTAATTTGATGGATTATGACGTGTACGATTTAGAATTGACAGCAGTTAAGGATAACACTGGGTTAAGAAAACTGTTGATAGAAACCACAAGTAAGTCTATTATAGTGATTGAAGATATCGATTGTTCGTTAGATTTATCCGGAAAAAGGAAAAACCAAGAAAACAAAGATGACAATGAAAAGTCTGAGGAAGAGAAACTGAAAGAAAAGATGAAGGCACACGATACAGATGAGAGTAAAGTCACACTTTCAGGGCTTCTTAATTTCATTGATGGTTTATGGTCAGCTTGTGGTAATGAGAGGGTGATCGTGTTCACGACAAATTATGTGGAGAAACTGGATCCAGCTCTTATAAGAAGAGGAAGAATGGATATGCACATTGAACTTTCTTATTGCAAGTTTGAAGCATTTAAAATTCTTGCAAGAAATTATTTGGGTATTGAAGATCATGCTTTGTTTGAAGATATTAAGGATTTGATAGAGAAGAGGGATATTACACCTGCTGATGTTGCTGAAAATTTGATGCCAAAGTCTCTGGCTGGGATTAATAATCAGCAGATTGATAAATGTTTGAGGAATTTGATTCAAGCTCTAAACGACTGCAAGCCAAAGGACAAACTTGAAAAACAAACTGAAGATGTGGATGCTTTGGTGAATTGCATATCCAAGGATGAAGTGAAGGAAACCGAAGTACAGACAAATGGAAAATTTGTGCCTGCTGAAGATGCAAAAGAATAGAAGTCGCCTACTTATAAATTATAATAATAGAGCTACTGTTAGGAGCATAGCTTATTTGTTATTATGTAGTAATTTGTTAGGTTGGCGTAGAGATAATGTAGCGTTTTACTTAGAGTCGCGCTAAAAACCACATGTTACAAGCTTCATTTTACCCAACTGTGTCATTCGGCAATATTCTGCCGAACCCAGCTGAAAATTTTCGACAGTATACTGCCGAATGCAGTGTGATTTTTTTTACTCGATTTTGATGGACGGTATACGATCGATCAACATTGAGTAAAATGGAGTTTGTAACCGAGTGTATTTAGCATAACTCTTTATTTATCATCTAAACTTTTATAGCTGAATTCCGATTAAGATCATATTTTATGTTAGTTGTCTGCTGTGAGATAAAAAATTAAATTGAATCATGACAGCTTTAAATGTGAGATAAAATTTGTAGATTGTCTCTAAACTTCGTATGGATGATCGTGATGCTAATATGATCTTATCTTCAAAATATTGACTTATTTTAAAACTTTTAAATTGTCAAACAAGCAGGAGAAATTTGTAAGGTGAGCTAAATCGGTATACTAGTATGTGTATACACTGAAGGACTCAAAGCACCAAGCTCAGGCTTGAAAACACTTAATGGCATGCTTCAAACCGCGGGCTATGCTACAAGAAAATTGCATGATGTTATGCACACTATCGAAATCAAAGCTCAAACCTTTGGCTTCATGGCAATCAACTTCACGTCCTACCATTGGCGACACCATAAGGTTGTTTTCCTATACACGCACAATGAAATTAAGTTGATATGTATGAAATAAGATTATGAGACTGGGCAAACAAACGCAGTGTAATTTTATACAAATGTAATAGGGGTTTTAGGGGTAATATAGACTTTTTTCATGAACGTTACTCCTATATATATTATGTACAGAGTGTAACACAAATGTATTATTGTATTGCTGATTGAATGCATCACTGAAACATTCTATCTCATAATAATATAAGATTTCTATTTTGGTATCGGAGTCATAGTGTTTAACGGCGACAAAAAAAGGATTTAATGTCTTCATCGGATCAGAATCATGTGAGAGATAATTGTATCAATTCTCCTTGGAATTTAGTCTTATTATCGGGGATTAACCTACTTCATGATCAAGTATTCACTGCTCAGTCACCAGAATCACAAGATTAACAGTCATATCACCGCAACGCCTAATGTAACGTCCCGCCTTTTCGCACGGCTTAGATTGACGATAAACCACACACGTTGGACTTAAACCATACAGAAGGGCATATTGTTATGGGGTAAATAAAAAAAGCAGAGAAAGAAAAAAAATAGAATCTTGCAGCGGAACGATAAAATATAATAATCAAATATACATTTAATGAAGCTGTTTACAAAATATTTGATTATATTTATACAATACATATCAGAGTTGCACATACCAGCGAATAATAATTAATGCAGCGGAACAACGTGAAAGTAGTGGAATACTGACGCAGAGGATATAACGGATGACAACGAAATGAAGATTTTGTGTCAAACTAATCGAAGAAACGATTAGATGAAACAAAATAAATCGATGGTTTGAAAATACGGAATGCCCGAATTCGTTGATCACGAGAGATACCGAACTCTAGCTATCTCCAACACATTGATCGCGCACGATACCGTGTTAAAAGATCTACGACTCTTCTACGTTGATCTCGCGCACGAGATTCCGTGAATCGGCTTCAAATCCGTTGATTCGAGCGCACTCGAATAACCGAAAATGGAGAAAGGAGACAACGTTCAACTTCCAATTTCAAAGAGGCACAAAGCACTCAAACAAAGTTTTATTCAAAAATCAACCCCTTTACAAATGACACAACCCCCATATTTATAGGCATTTTATAACTCAACACTTACAGTTCCACCGACCTAACAGGGCCGCGACCTACGACCTAACATAGGTCGTTAACGACCTAATCAACATGCGACATAACATATACAACACAACAACATACAACACGAGTTAAGAAACTTACAACACAACACGAGTTAACCAATATGCGACCCAAAACAACCTAAGGATACAACACACTACGCGACCTAAAACACCATTCAACATAACGACTTAAGGATAAAAGCTTCCACGACATAAGAGCTTCAGCATCCAGTAGCAATCTAATGGAACTCGGCAGCGACCTAACTTCACAGCGGCTTAAGGTCGAGCGAGTTAACTCGCTAGGTCGGTTATTCCTGTAGGTCGTAGCTTGGTAGGGTTAGGTCAGAGCGACCTATAGGAATACGCGCTGGTTTGTTTATCTCACTATGTCGCTTGAATGCCTTGGTGCTTAACATGTTACCTCGCGAGCGATCTTCACTAGGTCATGAGCGACCTAAGGCCCTTGAACGACTCAAATCCATTGAGTTGGTAGATTGCGCTGCATCATCCTCCCCCGACTGACAAGAATTCGACCTCGAATTTGCACCTTCCTCTTCCTCGATAGGCTCATTCCCATGAAATGGAATCAAGTATTTGACGTTAAAAACGTATGTAGTGTGAATATGATCCGCTAACCTCAACTGACATGCATTATCATTGATCTTCTTCAAAGTTTCCACTGGACGAATTTTTTGAGCTTTCAACTTCTTGTAAGTTCCAACTGGAAATCGTTCTTTCATCAAAACGGCGTAAACCAAATCACCTTCTTTGAAGTTCACACTCCTTCGCTTCTTATCCTCCAGTTGTTTATACTTCTCATTTGACTTAAGCAATCGTTCATGAACAGTTCTGTGACACTCCTGCAACTCATTCATGAAATCACAAGCTCGCTTAACAACTCCCTTCTGATATGGCATTGTTGTCAAATTTAACGGTCCCTTCGGAATTGCTGAATATACAACTTGAAATGGACTAAATCCAGTACTTCGATTAACAGCGTGATTATGTGCAAATTCCGCCTGACATAACTTCATATCCCAGCTCTTCAAATTATCATTCGCAAGACATCTCAACAAGTTTCCCAATGATCTATTCACCACTTCTGTTTGCCCATCTTTTTGTAGATGACAGGCGCTACTAAAATTCAGCTTCGTCCCAACCATCTTCCACAGACTCAACCAAAAATGACTTAGAAAACGAGTATCCCGGTCAGAAACAATGGTTTCAGGTAGCCCATGTAGTCGATAAACCTCTTTAAAGAATAATTGAGCAACACGGACTGCATCAGCGGTCTTTTTACAAGCTATGAAATATGTCATCTTTGAAAATCTATCTACCACAACATATATAGAATCATTCCCTTGTTGAGTTCTTGGCAAACCGAACACAAAGTCCATGCTAATATCAACCCATGGTCCAGTAGGAACGGGCAATAGCATATACAATCCAGCATTCGTAGCTGTCCCTTTGGAAACTTGACATATGTGAAATCTCTCCACAAATCTTTTAACTTCTTTCCTCATGGAAGGCCAAAAATATGATTGAGAAATCAACTGCAAAGTACGATCTCTTCCCGCATGACCCTCTTCATGCAATTCTTTCACAATCTTCATTCGCAAACTGCCCTTTGGTATACATAATCGATTTCCTTTGAAAAGAAAACCATCCACCAACACATACTCATCCGTCTTTCCTTTCGTGACTTCATCTACAATCTTCGCAAAGTATGGATCCTCAACAAACAATTCTGGCAAAACATCAAACACTGTCACTTCAACTTTCATCGTGGTCAAGAAATGATTCCTTCTACTCAATGCATCTGCCACATGGTTTGTAACTCCCGATTTGTGTTTCACAACAAATGTAAATTGTTGTAAGTATGCAATCCACGAGGCATGCCTAGCTGCAATCTTTTCCTGCCCTTGCAAATGTTTCAATGCTTCATGATCAGTATATAACACAAATTCTTTATGGAACAAATAGTGTCTCCAATGCTTCACAGCTTGCACAATAGCGTAAAATTCTACATCATAAGTATTATATCTCATCTTGGCTCCCGAAAGCTTCACACTAAAATAAGCAATAGGACGGTTCCTCTGACTTAACACTCCTCCAATTCCAATCAAACAACAACTGAAAGTCTGGTAATACTAGAATGGGCGCTGACATCAAAAGTTCCTTGATCTGCTCAAAAGCAAATCCTGCTTCCTCCGACCATGAAAACTGCTTGCCCTTCATATAATCAGTAACAGGCGCCATCACACTACTGAAATGTGGAATAAACCTTCGGTAGAATGATGCTAAATCATGAAAACTTCTAACTTCGGTTATCGTCTTGGGTTGTGGCCAGTTTCTGATTGCTTCTACTTTACTCTCGTCCACCTGAATTCCCTCCTCAGACACTACGTACCCCAGAAATAAAACATTTCGCATCATAAACACACATTTCTTCGTTGCTGCATAAAACCGTTCCTAACGAAGAATAGTTAACACCTTCCGCAAGTGTTGAATATGCTTTTCAGTGCTCGCACTATAGATCAAGATATCATCAAAATAAACTACAACAAACTTACCAATGTACGGTCTGAAAATTTGGTTCATCACCCTCATAAATGTAATTGGAGCATTCGACAGACCAAACGGCATGACCAACCATTCATACAATCCTTCCCGAGTCTTGAATGCGGTCTTCCACTCATCACCTGGTCTTATGCAAATTTGATGAGAACCACTTTTAAGATCAATCTTCGAAAAGATTACAGACCCACTGATTTGATCCAACAGATCATCAAGTCTTGGCATAGAAAATCTTTATCTGACAGTTATCTTGTTGAGCGCTCTACTATCTGTACACATCCTCCAAGTCCCATCCTTCTTCGGCACTAATAAAGCTGGTACTGCACAAGGACTTAAGCTTTCTTGTATGCGCCCTTGTTCAAGTAACTCTTCCACCTGCCTTATCAACTCTTCATATTCCTTTGGACTCATTCTGTAATGTGGTCTATGTGGTAACACTGCTCCCGATACAAGATCAATTTGATGTTGTATGTCTCTCAACGGTGGTAATTCTTTTGTAGCTCCTCTGGGAATACATCTTCAAATTCCTTCAGTTTTGTTTAACTTTCTCTGGAATTTCAACCTCCTCACTACTTTCGCGTCCGATCAACAAAAACACTTCAGGTTCATCCTCCACTTCCTTGACAAATTCCTTCAAAGATAACAAAGTCTTTAGTTCTTCAATCTCCTCCAACTTGCTTTCACTTTGTTGTCGCTTTTTAGGAACTAAAGTAATTTTAGTACCTTTGAACATAAAACTATAACAGTTAGTCCTCCCATCGTGTTGCACAGCTCTATCGTATTGCCACGGTCTCCCCAACAACAAATGGCAGACATCCATATCGACCACATCACACCAGATTTCATCCTTATACTTCTTTCCAATGGAAAAAGTTACACAAGATCTTCGACCAACCTTCACTTCCCCACCTTTCCACAACCAAGCTAATTTGTAAGGTTTGGGGTGTTTCTCTGTCTTTAATGCCAACTTCTTTACAGCTTCTGTAGAAATGACGTTATCAAAGCTTCATGCATCGATGACAAACTTATAAACCCTTCCCAAGATAGTGCACGTTGACTGGAAAATATTACTCCTCAACCAACCAGTCTCATCCTCTTGCTTTGGTGTCAAACAAGATCTCCTCATCATTAAATTACATCCTTCGTCTCCTAAAAATTCTTCTTCCTCCTCAACTTGTGGTGAATTGGAACATTCTACTTCTGCATCCTCATCCTCAACCTCAGCAACCATCACCCGCTTCTTCGGCTTCGGACATTCATTGCTCTTGTGACCAAACTCCTGACAGTTATAGCACTTGAAATTGTTGTTGACCTTGGTCTTAGCAACTTCATTAACAACCGGTTTAGTAACAGCCTTGGAAACATTCGTATTGCTACTAGCCCCTTTCACTTGATTATTGGAATTTGTAAACACACCACCTCCTCTTTTACCTTGCCTCTCCCAGGCTAGAGCCTTCTGGTGTGCTTCAGTAATGGATCTTGGATCAAACATATTCACCATATCCTGAATTTGCATTCTCAATCCTCCAACAAATCTAGCTGTCAACTGTTCCTCTGTCTCCATGATATCATTTCTGGCAATCAACTGATAAAATTCATCTACATAATCATTCACCGACTTTGTCCCTTGTCTTAAATTCTGTAAGCGCTGATACATAAGAGACTGATAATTATAAGGTAAGAAAGTAGCTTTCATCAACTTCTTCATCTTCTCCCGTGAAACTATCTTTGACTTTCTCATTCTCTCCCGTGTAAGTTTAGTTTGTTGCCACCATGTAATAGCTCTTCCCCTCAATCATGTAGCAACCAACTTAACTCTACGATGCTCGGGTACTTCGTTGAAGTCTAAAATTTCTTCAACATTTGATAACCAATCCAAAAATTCTTCCGCAATCATTCCTCCTTTGAATTCTGGAATTTCAATCTTCATCCTCGACTCCCATTTACGATCATCTTCTATATCCCGATAGTGATTTCGTACTTGGTCTCGATCTCAATAATGAAAACTACATCTATCACCATCTTAATCATAATCAAATGTACTTTGATATCGATATCGATCATCAACATTTCCACGATCACGCATATCTCTTCTACTATGTCTTTCAGCATCATGATATGGCTCGTCTCCAAACTCACGTGGAGTTCTTCTCTCTTCATTTCTGTATTCATGGTAATCTCTTCTTATTGAAACTGATGATTCTCTTCGATCTCGATGGAATTGTGGTGACACCCTCCTCGCTTCCGCAACCGATGGCGAAACTCTGTTTCCTCCATGGTTCGAGATTGGTGATCTTCTCCCTTGACGTTGATTCATATCATTAATTAATTTCTCCAACTTTCCAATACCTTCATCAAACTTTTCATTAATACGTTGTTCCATTTGCTCGGCTTCTTGTCTTCGATATACATCTTCATCATTTTGAAAACGGTTAGCACGTCTTGGGGGCATTGACAAATCTTCAACAAATCCAAACACACTCTTCACTCGGCCTGCACTTAGCTTGGCTCAGCTCAAAGTTTAACTCTCGGCCTGGTCTTCAAAAGTGATGCACACCTCCACTTATAGCTCTCGGCTTTGATCAAACCTGAGCTCCAACACTTCAACACTTCAAATCTTCTCCCAATAGGCTCGGCTTAGCTATGATTGGCTAAGTCTAGCTCTAATACCAAACTGACGCAGCGGATATAACGGATGACAACGAAATAAAGATTTCGTGTCAAACTAATCAAAGAAACGATTAGATGAAACAAAATAAATCGATGGTTTGAAAATACCGAATGCCCAAATTCATTGATCTCAGGAGATACCGAATTCTAGCTATCTCCAACACGTTGATCGCGCAGGATACCGTGTTAAAAGATCTACGACTCTTCTACGTTGATCTCGCGCACGAGATTCCATGAATCGACTTCAAATCTGTTGAATCAAGCGCACTTGAATAACCGAAAATGGAGAAAGGAGACAACGCTCAACTTCCAATTTTAAAGAGGCACAAAGCACTCAAACAAAGTTTTATTCAAAAATCAACCCCTTTACAAATGACACAACCCCCATGTTTATAGGCAGTTTACAACTCAACACTTACAGTTTCACCGACCTAACAGGGCCGCGACCTACAACCTAACATAGGTCGTTAACGACCTAATTAACATGCGACATAACATATACAACACAAAAGCATACAACACGAGTTAAGAAACTTACAACACAACACGAGTTAACCAATATGCGACCCAAAATGACCTAAGAATACAACACACGACGCGACCTAAAACACCATTCAACACAACGACTTAAGGATAAAAGCTTCCACGACATAAGAGCTTCAACATCCAGTAGCAATCTAATGGAACTCGGCAGCGACCTAACTTCACAGCGGCTTAAGGTCGAGCAAGTTAACTCGCTAGGTCGGTTATTCCTGTAGGTCATAGCTTGGTAGGGTTAGGTCGGAGCGACCTCTACGAATACGCGCTGGTTTGTTTATCTCACTAGGTCGCTTGAATGTCTTGGTGCTTAACGTGTTACCTCGTGAGCGACCTTCACTGGGTCGTGGACGACCTAAGGCCCTTGAACGACTCTAATCCATTGAGTTGGTAGATTTCGCTGCATCAAATACTATAATATATAACAATAAATCTTCGTCTTCGTCCTCTAGAGATAAAGGCTTCAAATCCTGAAATGTTTAGGCAGCCCCAGCGAATTGAAAAGACAAAACACTCGAGTCAGAACTAAAAGATCTAATGTAAGTTAAATCAACAGTAAATAATATGAGTGGAACGGCGTCAGTGATGTTTATGTGATTTGACATCTCCTATCCAGTGTCAACGTGAGTGCAGTAACTCAAGAGATGCTCGGGATTCACATCTCCTAAGGATCCGTTTAACTATTTACTCTATAGTAATATTTCGCTATTATAATAATGTCTATTAGTAAAATAAATTTACTTTTAAATAGCGTTAAGGCTTCACATTTTCCACCTTAACACGTAATAGTACCAATAGTCTATACAGTACCGTAATACCTCCTGATCGGGAGGCTACCAGAGGATACTCCATAGATACGACACAAATCAAACTCGTACAAGACGCGCTAGGGTAGGTGACACGGCACAACTAGGCAATGCCAGGGTAGATATACCAGTTACCCTTCCGGGTCGGTGGTAACGCGAAGCGCGCAGCTACCTCCCACCACGAACCACACCTCTAAATAAAAAAAATCAAAAGTGGACACCGAATCAATCCAAAGGTCAAAGTATAATATCGAAGGGATGTGTCCGACACTACGCCATAGATGGCCTTCTGCAACATTTTTGCAAGGTGTTTGCCAGGTAAAATGTTGCGATAGCTATACAATTTTGGTCCTACTGCAACGTTGAATTTTTGATGTTGCCTTAGCCATAAAAATGTGTTGCTCTAGCTAAACAAGTGTAATTGATGCAAAAAAAAATTATTGTGTTTCTATAGCAGACCTTTGCATATCTTTCGCACCGATCCGCGTCAATCTACCAAGGCAAATCCTACATTGGAGAACGTGACACCTCATCAATCCGAACACCACTCCTTGATCTTTTAGAGCCGCGAAGAAAAAAAGTCTCCGCAAGTTACTTTTTATTTTCTTTCTTCTCTGTCGATTTTGGTTAGGGCTTCGATTTAGGGGTTCCCGATTTCGCTTCGATCCAGGCTCCGGCTCGCTCCAGTGCTCCATCGCAAGTCATCCTCCTTCGCAAATCACCCTCCACCGCTCGATGTAGTCTCCTCCTCAACTGATTCGATTGCAAGCTGGGTTTCACGAATTCAAAGCACGAAATCGATTTTGCCTAGAAGGAATTTCGAACAGAAACGTGATGTCTGGAAGCTCGAACTAGGAACGAAGAATCGCGATTCGATTTTTCCTAGAAATCGTACTAACTTCTCTAAGGTATTTTCATTCCCTACTTTTGTTGTTCCTATTTCTCCTTTTAATTTTATTTGCTATAAGGTGCTGAATTGTGAGTTAATGATTAAGTAATTCGGATATTATTTCAAAAGAAAGAATTTAAATGTTATTTAATGATTTCATTGTGATTACTATCATGGTATTACAGCAACTATGTCCTACGAGGATTTGATGTAAGATTATTTTAATGTTTATGAAAATCAAATTTGTTGATTACTATCATGGTTTTAAATCTGGGATTACCATGTGCTACTGCTTGGTGCTTTTGTAGGCCGGCTGTGTTTTTGAAACCCATATCTTTGGCCATGAATCATTTGTCCACTGCAGCTGATACAGTAACAAAAGAAGGTTGCATGTGTAACATTGTCAAAAATGAAGGACTAGTTTACAAGTATGAATACTCTGTTGTTTTCTGTCAAATATTTCCACTAAAAGTAAAGATAACTGATGAATTGAATGATAAATTTTTATCTACTGCTATTTGATTTATTTCTCAAAACACTTGTTAAGATGATAAAAAATAGTTCTAACACACCATTTTGTTTGAAAACTTGTTATAAAACCCATCTTGTTTTTTATTATATCACTATTGTACAATTGCGCTTTTGTTAAAAAATATGTATACTAACATCAAAAATCTTTACATTGCTATTCAGTTCACCATACAGTTGAGTAATAAAAAATATGTTTTTTTTCTATTGTGTGTTTGCTGTGCTCAATTGGCTTGGACTGTGGAGACTGAACCTATGATATTTTTGGTGAATGAATATAGATGTTAACATAGGTGCGTTTACGACAAATAATCCCAATTTGGTAAAATCTGAATTATAAGTTTTAACACAGGTGCGTTTACATCAATCATAGATGTTGTCACTATGGTATAAGGTCTAAATGATATTGATGAGGCATAGTTGAATAGCATAAAAATTGGGAAGATTCCTAAATTTTATGCTATTTAGCTCTTGCCTTATCAATATCATAGGTAATCTGAAGATTGTGGACTTTGGTTAAGCGTCTTTACTGGGCTGGATGTGTTGCTTCACCCTATGTGTGGGACTCCGGCTCATGCTGTGATGGCGCAAAGGGAAACCTAAATTCTCATCACGCAAAGGTAACTAATAATATTATATAGTTATTTTCAACAAGTAATTTCCTTTATGTTATATACATGATTATTTCAGTGAGCAATCCAATTTGGTCTTTGAAGTATTATACTTCATAGAATTTTTTTTAATTAATAAATGCTTCAGCTTGGGTTTTAAATACAGAATTAGAAATAACATTTATAATTTATAAATGCTTCAACTCCAGTGCATTTCTAAAACTTCTTTTGCTATATGTTGTCTCAATAAATGTTGGAATAAGAGTGTCTTGATTGCATATTTGCTTAATTGACACACTTGGTGATAAATTTAGTCAAGATTTTCCACTAGAATTATTGTTAGTTAAAGAATTTCATTATTATTTGTAACAGCAGGTGACATTGTTTGATTGAGTTGCATTATTGTTTGGTTGGCTGGACTTATCTGAGTGGATGAGCGACAGAACGCAAAAGCTTATTAAGAAGAGGAACATCAGGAGCGGTGCTGTTATGTCATAAAGAAGCTCCTAAGGGTAAATTTTAGATTACATCAATGTAGAGGATCTAACTTCCACAATCATGTCCAGTGAGACTGATAGTCTGACTTTGGGGTAACTGACATGAATTGTGATGTGTACTGCTATATGAATTGTTTTATGTACTGTGTATTATGTTGTGTATTATGCAAGTGTTTTATGTGATATTGTACTGTGTATTATGCAAGTGTTCTATGTGATATTGTACTGTTCTATGTGCTCTTAGTGTCTCTTCATATAGTATTGAAGTAGCTTCAGAATAGTGCTGTAGTAGCTTCAGAATAGTGTTGCAGTAGCTTCATAATAGTGTTGCCACCGGGTTATAAATGTTACTTAAAATAATGTTGCAATAGTCATTCAAGGTGTTGCCATAGGGATGGACCCAGTTGGGTCGTGGGCCCCACATTGTGGGCCCCACAAGATGTGGCCCCCACAACTTCAGAAAGTTAATATCTATGACAACATTTTTGGAATGTTGCTACAGATACCTATGGGTGTTGCCATAGACCCAAATAGGGTTCTTTTGCAACAATATTACTTATGTTGCCTTAGATAGTCAAAATGTTGCCTTTGAGGTCTAAGGCAACGACAAAAATTGCATCACCCTAGAAGTGTTGCCATAGACCTATGGCAACATTTTTCGGGCCTGAGCCAACATTTTTTTTGTGTTGCAGAAGGCCATTTATGGCGTAGTGCGATTAAAGGTGCTACCTCATTAACCCGTCGATCGCTCCTGTTTTAGCCACCTTATGCCAACTCACGGGAGTTGGGTCCACGTATTTACCTCAAAGGAAACTCCGCCACCATCCTACACTATTTTGGAATCTCCACCGCGTAGACGGTTATTAAAGTGGTTTTCGGAGTTGGCAGAGAGTATGACAACTTCTGATCCCAGTCTCTTTAACAACCAAACGTTATTATAACACCGCGGTCTTTTCAAAATAGTTTATACTTTAAAACCAAAATATAATATCCCTTTCAAGACCATATAAATACGTTATCATTTCTATTTTTAAAACCCCAAATCAATATGACATCATTTTTATTTTAAATGCATCCCTTTTTCCAAAATCATAATACTTTCAAATATATATATATATATATATATATATCTTAAACCCCATAGCTTTGAAACAAAATTTCTAATACTTAATTGTTTAAATATTAAAACACTTTATATAATAAAATAGCTTTTTAAATTTCACAAATAAATTCCAAATACCGATTTGAACCTCCAAATAAATCATTTCAATTTCCATATAATTCAAGGCTTTAAATATTCCATCATTTCAAAACTAATTCTTTGATAATTCCATATGTATCAAATTTAGTTACTATTATTTAGATTTGAAATATCTACTTAATAAATCCAATGTAATTTAAGGAAAACCTTTAACTTCACATAACTAGGTATTCTTTCAATTTGTTTAACCTGATATATTCATTTAAATCAACTTATATTCATTTAAATCGCTTTAAACCAAATCAAGTTATAAGAATCATACCCTATAAAACCTCAATTTATTTTAAATTTCAAATCAAAATTTTCAAGTATAATTCTTAAATAATTCAAACAAATTTCATATTTATTTTCCAACTAAATTTTTATTTAAGTCATTAAAACTCTATATATACCATATCTTAAACAGGTACTTAACCATATGATATAAAACAATCAAATTCCATTATTAAACTTATTTTTATTAAACAAACTTATACATAGCATAAATTCAAGAATTTAACTGTATATATATAAAATTAATATTTATATAATATCAAAAATTAATATTTATTAAACCGTATATTTCATTCCAAACCATAGAAAATCATTTCAAAATATTTTTATATATATAGGTCACGGTGTCTGTATATAATTTTCTATCCAATGGTCAAGTGATGCGGATATTTTTCATCTCAATCCGCAATTTAAAAATAAAAAGGCGGTTGTATATCATTTCAAACAGCAATTCCGAATCAAAAATATAACAAATAAAGAACTTGTAGATTATAATGATATAAAATAAACATCCATTCAACCATCAACAGATCACACATCCATCACAATCATCACCCAAAACAATCAATAACAATAGATAACTGATAATATATAACAGGTATTTAACTGGCAGTTATATTCAATAATAAATGAAATAACGATTTAATTTAAATAAATGCAATTAACTGAGATGATGATTAAAATATATGAAACAATCATAAATAAATGCATAATCACAACAAAAATTAAATTTAACAAGCATAAGAACATTTAGAAGTTGTGAGTGGGTTAAAACACTCACCTTTTGAATTTAAATTGAATTCAAATCCAATTTAAACTAAAAATTGAACGATCTCAGAATCCATCCAAACCATGCTAAAATTTCCAAAATTCCAATACGAACCTAGTGGAGAAAACCGCGTGTAATTTCGACCTCGTATGTGAAAGTTATTCGAGTTAGAAGGTATAAATTTCAAAAAAAAGGATAAGCTATGCCACGTCGCCATCTTTTAACCGTTTCACAACCTAGCGCAATTCGTTCGAACCCAAGTCGAGATTATAGCTTCCACCTCCTCTGAATTTTCTCGACCACCACACGCGTCGCCCTGATGATCTGAATACACCGCTGACATCTACAACTTCGACCGACCCTTCGCCGTACTCGCAGCCCACTTTGCCTCGCCCAAACGCCTACGGCCGCCGCACACGTCACTGGCCAATAAGGGCCGATTAAAGCACCATTGACCCCATTGAACCATACTGATGCGTACTACTCCACTTCCTTCACAAGCCAGTACTCCCCGATCGTCACGAAGATGACGATCTACCGTCAAATCCATCGACCCAAAATGAATGGTCGTGGATAAACGACATATTTCTAGTCAAACCGTGCTTCGCATCGGAAAAAAGTCATAGAATTGAGATGCGCTCTTCGAGAGCTTTCCGACGATATAAAATATGATATGTTTTATGGAGTTTGAAATTTTGATTTTTGGATTTGAATTTAATTTGTGTTCGGATCTAGAATTCAATTGTCTGTCATTGAGGAGGAGAGATAGTTGAAATATACGTACATACAAAAGAGAAATAGGAGTAGGCTAGGATTTATAGCCCGATGTTTATAGGTAGGGTTGAAATAGAATAGATGGACACGCTTTGAATATACGCGCTAACGAAAAAGTGGCCCAAAAAGCCCGTTTCGACTCCGGAATGAAATTGGGTCAACCCATATATCAAAATAAATGTTTTAAAATATTTTAAACGTGATGGAATAGGTTTTACGTCCAAATTCCATCGTATGAAGAAGTTATGATAAAATCAATATTTTTCAAATTGATTTTAATTGATTTCAATTAAATCGATTCCAAGGCATTTCGCGTTCATATGATCAAACGACAGGTGCGATCGTTACGAAACTTGAAATCCTACAATAATTCACCGTTACGGATCCGATGAAATAGGTTTCGTCGAAATCTGAGTCAGTGGCCAAAATGGCTATTTTTCCAGTTAAGTAAATAAATTAATATTAAATTAAATTAAATTACTTTTCAACTTCAACTCTATCATTAACAAATTTCGTCAATTTTAACTTTCTTAATCATTTACACTAGTTTAACCAAATTTAAATGTCCATTTGGATAAGTCTATATATTTAAGTGTTAGCTTTCAATTTCACTATATTCAAGAATTATAAACTGAATTTTCCAATAATTCCAATTAATTTACTTTTCACTCTATTTTTTGTTTTCTATAAACAAAGTTAATATTTGTTTTACATTCATTACATTAGTGCTCTCATTCCATCCTTTATTTATTGACTATAATATCTTCATGTACAATATTTTGGTCAACTCAAACTTCCGTTACTATATTAGTAATCACTAAAGTAATGTTCATTATCAACCATAAACATTACAATTACTTATCGGAAATTGATTGTATAAATTTCCAATTTATTACGTATCACTTCATCAGCTAACATAACTTTGAATTCATTTCTCAATTTACTAATTTCAATCAATCGTAACTTTACAATCTATTTCAATTAATAGCATGTGCACTAATTTAGTTATTGCATTAATTATTATTATTATAACATTAAGGTTCCTTTACTCTAATCGATTTCCAATTTTATTATTAAACGAAATAAACAGGTAACTTATACAAGTGTTGCCATGCCTTAAATTACACTCATGAATTCTCTAATATCAAGCAACCGTTATAGATCTTAAATACTTATGCTTTTATTTAATTACCATTAACTATATTATTATTATTCCATTAGCTAATCAGGTATTTACATTCTTTTCTTTCATTTCAATTTATCCATTTATTAAGTTTTACATAAATAAATATTTATTTCCAAATATTACCTTAATTAACATTAACGTAATATTTTATTTAGATTTATTATAATTGATTCCAATCCAATTTCTATTTTCTAATATACTCTAATTTAACAACTTCTAAACATTGTAATACCTCCCACATAAATGTAATTTTTGTTTATATTTATTCAAATTTGATTTTCTCATTTCAATTAATAGACTAAATAACGGGGAACACATAATTATTGCCTTCGTTTACTTTTACTACATTTTAGTTTATTGTTTACAGACCCAAGGGCAACAATTAACCCTGTTTATATTGGGGTTTCACTTCTATTGTCAAAAATAAATGTTAATTACCAAGGTTACACTTGTTTCCTCATATTCAATCCAAAGACTAGTATAACATTTCACACATTTTAAATTATTGTAATTTAATTCAATTTATCAATAATTAGCTTTAATCATTATTGTTACGTTTTATTTTACTTATTATTTTACAACAAGTGCTACTATTAGTTCATACACTAATTCATTCCATTTATTATACATTATTTTATTAGTAAGTCATCATTTAAATTATTAATTTACCTTTTATATCCCATTATAAATTACTGCACACATTAATTAAGATTTTAAATCAAATTAATCATTACATCTTGGTAATATTATTTTATTACAATAAGAATAAAATTTACATTTACATTGTTTCACTTATTGGAAATACATCCAAGTTATTAACAATTAACTTACATTTATACAGTTACATTCAAGTTATTGATAATTAACTTACCAATCTTATCCAAGTTATTATTTCCATTAATAATTCATTAAATTTTTACTTCCTCCAATATCAAGTCACAAAAATCTTATTAAATTAAGAAATTTAATTACTGAATTTTTCCAGGTCGTTACACTCTCCTCCACTCAACACTTTTCGTCCTCGAAAAGGAACAAGAAGGGAAAAGAAGATTTAAGAAATCAATATATCCTACTTAAAATATTAGATTTATACACAAATAAATTTACGGAATTTAATAATTTAAATAAAATATCAATTTATAACTATTAAATCCCTTTATACTCAAATTAGTAAAGTTTGGAAAACATTTTCAAATTTTTCTAAGTCCAAAATTTACGGAAAATTTCGGCAGAGTCCCCTTTGTACGGAGAGGCTTGGAAGAAAATATAATATCAATATAACAATATACAACATATATTTTCCAAAATAATATAGATTCCAACACGGGAAAAATAATATAATAGCGCTATAAACCGTAATCCGAGAACGTACCTATTTGTCGGGCAATTTACGCTAACATTATGAAACCAAATGAAGTAGCAATTGCTTCCATAACCTGTATTTCACTTATATAATCCAAAAAAGTTAACAATTACATAAAATTAAATATTTAAAGTTGTTTAAAATAACAACAAACAACCAACATACCAACCATTACTTGCAACAAGCAAACAACCATCACATAAATCAACACACATCAATTTTCATATCAAACAAAACAAATAGTTGTTCAGGTTCAAAACTTTAAATTGTATGGAATGAAAAATAAACTACTAAGTGTACCCTTCACTCAACAGTCTTAGGTGAAACTAAATAGATTATACATACCTTCCAAACAAATTTAAAGTATCCTTGCCCAAACAACCATAAACAGAAACAAACAATAATTCCAAACAACAAATCAAATTTATTTATTATTAATTCATTTCATACATTTGTTGTTTAATTTTCTTTTTATCTATATAATGATTTATCTATAAATTTACATTTATTTCTTGCAAAATTTCATTATTATATATTCATATCAAATAGTTTTCTTTGATTGCATTACATTCATATATTTTCTCAATTTCATTTATTTACACTACTTACCTTCATTTATTTATTTTGTGCTTACATTTCTATTATATTTAATTATAGTAATATTTTAATTAAAACTTAAGTTTATAACTCTATAACATCAATTCTTATAAATAAAAGCAATTTATTGAACACTTTTATCACCTACTTTTACTTGTACAATTTCCATTACAATTTCTTATTAAACATTTCAACTTCTAATATTCAGTAAGTTATATATATATATATGTTTTTAACGATGTAATTGAAAGTTATACAAGTTTATTTTATTTCCTTTAATTAATTTCATGTTCAAT
Source organism: Allium cepa (assembly GCA_030765085.1). Lineage (NCBI taxonomy): Eukaryota > Viridiplantae > Streptophyta > Magnoliopsida > Asparagales > Amaryllidaceae > Allium > Allium cepa. The sequence continues at coordinate 186,350,903 of CM060940.1, forward strand.
AATAATTTCCTTTGTTTTACATGTTACAAATTTAAATTTATTTTTATATAATTTATAACTTAGCATTAAATCTCTTATTTCCTATAGAGGTTTCAATTTTTTTTTAATATTTACATACGCTCCAATTCACTACAATAATTGAAACTATCAACTAATGGAAACTTAAGAACTAAATACCGGGTTAAATTTCAAATCATTTTAAAATAATAAATAAATGTACTTGCATATCCAATTATATTTAAAACAATTAAAATTTTATATTTGTTATCTAAATAAGTCTATAGTAAAATACCGCAATGGCCTTCCCACTTAGAAACTCGAAAATGAATGCCGATGATGCGTGCAGTCATCACCGAAATTATTTTTCACCGACAGAGAGGGGAGTACAAAAATTATTCCTTTCCAAAGTTTCTTTTTAAAACAATTCTTTCAAATTATATTAAAATATTTATATCAGAAAATACTTCTAATAATATTATTGTTATATTCCAAAATCAATTGAAAGAAATGTTCAAAACCCCGAAACTTAAGTTCTAAAATTTTCAATTTTCATTTATTTTATTTCCAATCTTATTTTACTAATATTTATAGATTACACTACTTAACAACCAATATATTACAATCAAATATAACCTTTATAAAAAATTTATTTTAATTTATATAGAAAATATAATAGGCAAAATTATTTTATTCACCTATATTAAAAACAAATATTATGTCGGTCTGTAATATTAAGTGTTTAGAAATCCCCATTGATGTCATAGCGTCCCATGCACTAACCAGAATTAATAAATACAAAACGAAACAAATTAACACAATATTAAAACCTTTTTATAACACTAACAAATACGCTCTCTCATATATATATACACTCATTGACTCATCATAGGGTATTACTATCCTATTAATAAAGAGTCGGACCCCACAAAGCTAAGGTTGATCGCTAAACCGATGATCTGATACCAGATGTAACGTCCCGCCATTTCGCACGTTTAGATCGACCATAAACCACATACGTCCGAATTAAACCATACAGAAGGGAGGGTTGTTATGGAGTAAATAAGAAAAAGCAGAGGAAGAAAAAAAACAAAATAGAACCTTGCAGCGCAACGGTAAAACATAATAATCAAATATACAGTCCATGAAGCTGTTTACAAAATATTTGATTATATTTATACAATACATATCAGAGTTGCATATACCAGCAAATAATAATTAATGCAGAGGAACAATGTGAAGGTAGTGGAATACTATAATATATAATAATAAATCTTCGTCTTCGTGCTCCAGAGATAAAGGCTTCAAATCCTGAAATGCTCAGGCTGACCCGAGCGAATTAAAAAGACAAAACAATCGAGTCAGAACTAAAAGATCTTATGTAAGTTAAATCAACGGTAAATAATATGAGTGGAACGGCGTCAGAGATGTTTACGGGATTTGACATCTCCTATCCAGTGTCAACGTTAGTGCAGTAACTCAAGAGATGCTCTGGATTCACATCTCCTAAGGATCCGTTAAACTGTTTGCTATGTAGTAATATTTCTCTATTATAATAATATCTATTTGTAAAATAAACTTACTTTTAAATAGCGTTAAGGCTTTACATTTTCCACCTTAACACATAATAATGCCAATAGTCTATACAGTACCGTAATACCTCCTGATCGGGAGGCTACCATAGATTACTCCATAGGTACGACACAAATCAAACTCATACAGGGCACGCTAGGGTAGGTGACACGACACAACTAGGCAATGCCAGAGAAGACATACTAATTACTCTTTCGGGTCGGTGGCAACGCGTAGCACGCAGCTACCACCTACCTCAAGCCACACCCCCAAATAAAAAAAAATCAAAAGTGGCCACCGCATCAATCCAAAGGTCAAAGTATAATATCGAAGGGATGTGTCCGATCAAAAGTGCTACCTCATTAACCCGTCGAGCGCTCCTGTTTTAGGCACCTTATGCCAACTCACATGAGTTCGGTCCATGTATTTACCTCAAAGGAAACACCGTCGCCATCCTACTTCATTCTGGAATCTCCACCACGTACACGGTTGTTAAAGTGGTTTTCGGAGTTGGCAGAGAGTATGAAAACTTCCTATCCCGGTCTCTTCAACCACCAAACATTATTATAACACCGCGGTCTTTTCAAAATAATTTATACTTTAAAACCAGAATATAATATCCTTTCAAAACCATATAAATACGATATCATTTCTATTTTTGAAACCCCAAATCAAATATGATATCATTTTTATTTTAAATATATCCTTTTTCTCCAAACTCATAATACTTTCAAATATATATATCTTTAACCCCATAGCTTTGAAACAAAATTTCTAATACTTAATGGTTTAAATATTAAACCACTTTATATAATAAAATAGCTTTTTAAATTTACAAATAAATTCCAAAAACCGATTTGAACCTCCAAATAAATCATTTCCATTTCCATATAATTAAAGCTTTAAATATTTCATTATTTCAAAACTAATTCTTTGATGATTTCATATATATCATATTTAGTTACTATTATTTAGATTCGAAATATCTACTAAATAAATCCAATATAATTTAAGTAAAACCTTTAACTTCACATTATTGGGTATTCTTTCAATTTATTTAACTTGATATTTTCATTTAAATCAACTTATATTCATCTAAATCACTCTAAACCAAATCACGTTATAAGAATCATACCCTTTAAAAAATCAATTTATTTTAAATTTCAAATCAAATTTTTCGACTATAATTCTTAAATAATTCAATTCAAACAAATTTCATATTTATTTTCCAACTAAATTTTATATAATTCATTAAAACTCTATATATACCATATCTTAAATAGGTACTTAACCATATGATATAAAACAATCAAATTCCATTATTAAACTTATTTTTATTAAGCAAACTTACACATAGATTAAATTCAAGAATTTAACTATATATATAATTAATATTTATATAATATCAAAAATTAATATGTATTAAACCGTATATTTCTTTCCAAACCATGGAAAATCATTTCAAAATATTTTTATATATATAGACCACGGTGTCTGTATATAATTTTCTATCCTATGGTCAAGTGATGCGGATATTTATCATTTCAATCCGCAATTTAATAATAAAAATGCGCTTGTATATCATTTCAAACCACAATCCCAAATCAAATATAACAAATAAAGAACTTGCAGATTATAATGATATAACACAAACATCCATTCATCCATCAACAGATCACACATCCACCACAATCATCATCCAAAACAATCAATATCAATTTCAATAGATAACTGATAATATATAACATGTATTTAACTAGCAGTTATATTCAATAATAATTGAAATAATGATTTAATTTAAATAAATGCAATTAACTAAGATGATGATTAAAATATATGAAACAATCATAAACATATGCATAATCACAAAAAAATTAAATTTAACAAACATAAGAAATTTTGGAAGTTGAGTGGGTTAAAACACTCACCTTTTGAATTTAAATTGGATTCAAATCCAATTTAAACCCAAAAATTGAACGGTCTCAGAATCTATCCAAACCAGTACCAAAATTTCTAGAATTCCAATACGAACCTAGCGGAGAAAACCGCACGTAATTTCGACCTCGTATGTGAAATTTATTCGAGTTAGAATGTATAAATAAAAAATTAAAAAGAAAAGAAGATAAGCTATGCCACGTCACCGTCTTTTAACCTTTCCAAACCCTAGCGCCATTCGTTCGAACCTAAGCCAAGATTACAACGGCCACCTCCCAAGAATTTTCTTGACCACCACGCGCGTCGCCCTGATGATCTGAATACGCCGCCGACATCTACAACTTCGACCGACGCTTCGCCGTACTCACGGCCCACTCTGCCTCACCCAAACGCTTACGGCCACCGCACACGTCACTGGCCAATCGGGGCCGATTAAAGCACCTCTGACCCCATTGAACCATACCGGTGCGTACTACTTCACTTCCTCCACAAGCCAGTACTTCCTGATCATCACGAAAATGACGATCTACCGTCAAATCCATCGACCCAAAATGAATGGCGATGGATAAATGGCATATTTATGGTCAAACCATGCTTCGCATCGAAAAACAAATCAAAGAATTGAGATGCGCTCTTCCAGAGCTTTCCGACGCTATAAAATATTATATGTTTTGTGGAGTTTGAAATTTTGATTGTTGGATTTGAATTTGATTTGTGTTTGGATCTAGAATTCGTTTGTCTGCCATTGAGGAGGAGAGATAGTTGAAATATACATACAGACAAAAGAAAGATAGAAGTAGGCTAGGGTTTATAACCGGGTATTTACAGGTAGGGTTGAAATAGAATAGATGGGCACGCTTTGAATATACGCGCTAACGATAAAGTGGTCCAAAAAGCCCGTTTCGACTCCGGAATGAAATTGGGTCAACCCATATATCAAATAGATGTTTTAAAATATTTTAAACACGATGGAACATGTTTCACGTCAAAATTCCATCGTACGAAGAAGTTATGCTAAAATCAATATTTTTCAAATTTATTTCATTGATTTCAATTAAATCGATTCCAAGGCGTTTCGCGTTCGTACGATCAAACGACAGGTCCAATCGCTATGAAACTTGTAATCCTGTAATAATTCATCGTTATGGATCCGATGAAACTGGTTTCGTCGAAATCCGAGCCAGTGGCCAAAATGGCTATTTTTCCAGTTAATTAAATAAATTTATATTAAATTAAATTACTTTTCAACTTCAACTCTATAATTAACAAATTTCATCAATTTTAACTTTCTTAATCATCTACACTAGTTTAACCAAATTTAAATGTCCATTTGGATAAATCTATCTATTTTAGTGTTAAGTTTCAACTTCACTATTCAAGAATTATAAATTGAATTTTCCAATATTTCCAATTAATTTACTTTTCACTCTATTATTTTTTTCTATAAACATAGTTAATATTTGTTTTACATTCATTACATTAGCACTCCCATTCCATCCTTTATTTATTGACTATCATATCTCCATTTACTATATTTTTGTCAATTTACCCTTCCGTTATTATATAAGTAATCACTAAAGTAACGTTTATTATCAAACATAAACATTATAATTACTTAACGGACGATGATTGTAAAAATTCCAATTTATTATGTATTACTTAATCAGTTAACATAACTTTGAATACATTTCTCAATTTACTAATTTCAATCAATCGTAACTTTACAATCTATTTCAATTGATAGCATGTGCACTAATTTAGTTATTGCATTAATTATTATTATTATAACATTAAGGTTCCTTTACTCTAATCGATTTCCAATTTTATTATTAAACGAAATAAACAGGTAACTTATACAAGTGTTGCCATGCCTTAAATTACACTCATGAATTCTCTAATATCAAGCAACCGTTACAGATCTTAAATACTTATGCTTTTATTTAATTACCATTAACTATATTATTATTATTCCATTAGCTAATCAGGTATTTACATTCGTTTCTTTCATTTCAATTTATCCATTTATTAAGTTTTACATAAATAAATATTTATTTCCAAATATAACCTTAATTAACATTAACGTAATATTTTATTTAGATTTATTATAATTGATTCCAATCCAATTTCTATTTTCTAATATACTCTAATTTAACAACTTCTAAACATTGTAATACCTCCCACATAAATGTAATTTTTGTTTATATTTATTCAAATTTGATTTTCTCATTTCAATTAATAGACTAAATAACGGGGAACACATAATTATTGCCTTCGTTTACTTTTACTACATTTTTGTTTATTGTTTACAGACCCAAGGGAAACAATTAACCCTATTTATATTGGGGTTTCACTTCTATTGTCAAAAATAAATGTTAATTACCAAGGTTACACTTGTTTCCTTATATTCAATCTAAACACTAGTATAGCATTTTACACATTTTAAATTATTGTAATTTCATTCAGTTTATCAATAATTAGCTTTAATCATTATTACATTTTATATTACTTATTATTTTACAACAAGTGTTACCATTAGTTCGCACACTAATTCATTCCATTTATTATACATTATTTTATTAGTAAGTCAACATTTAAATTATTATTTACCTTTTATATCCCATTATAAATTAATGCACACATTAATTAAGATTTTAAATCAAATTAATCATTACATCTTGGTAACATTCTTTTATTACAATAAGAATAAATTTTACATTTACATTGTTTCACTTGTTGGAAATACATCCAAGTTATTAACAATTAACTTACATTTATACAGTTACATTCAAGTTATTAAAAATTAACTTACCAATCTTAGCCAAGTTATTATTTCCATTAATAATTCATTAAATTTTTACTTCCTTCAATATCAAGTCATCAAAATCTTATTAAATTAAGAAATTTAATTACCGAATTTTTCCGGGTCGCTACACTCTCACCCACTCAAAACTTTTCGTCCCCGAAAAGGAAAAAGAAGGGAAAAGAAGAATTAAGAAATCAATATATCTTACTTAAAATATTAGATTATGCACAAATAAGTTTACAAAATTTAATAATTTAAATAAAATATCAATTTATAACTATTAAATCCCTTTATACTCAAATTAGTAAAGTTTGGAAAACATTTTCAAATTTTTTCTAAGTCCAAAATTTACGGAAAATTTTGGCAGAGTTCCTTTGGACGGAGAGGCTCGGAAGAAAATATAATATCAATATAACAATATACAATATATATTTTCCAAAATAATATATATCCCAACACGGGAAAAATAATATAATAGCGCTATAAACCGTAATCCAAGAATGTACCTATTTGTCGGGCAATTTACGCTTACCTGTATTTCACTTATATCATCCAAAAGGGTTAACAATTATATAAAATGAAATATTTAAAGTTGTTTAAAATAAAAAAACAATCAACATATCAACCATCACTTGCAACAAGCAAACAAGCATTACATAAATCAACACACGTCAATTTTCCATTCATATCAAACAAAACAAATAGTTATTCGGGCTCAAAACTTTAAATTGTACGAAATGAAAAATAAACTACTAAGTGTACCCTTCTCTCAACAGTCTTAGGTGAAACTAAATAGATTATTCATACCTTCCAAACAAATTTAAAGTATCCTTGCCCAAACAACCATAAACCAAAACAAACAACAATTCCAAACAACAAATCAAATTTATTTATTATTAATTTCATTTCATACGTTTGTTGTTTGATTTTCTTTTTATCCATATAATGATTTATCTTTAAATTTACATTTATTTCTTACAATATTTCATTTTTATATATTCGTGTCAAATAGTTTTCTTTTATTGCATTACACTGATATATTTTCTCAATTTCATTTATTTACACTACTTAACTTCATTTATCTATTTAGTGCTTACATTTCTATTATATTTAATTATAGTTATATTTTAATTACAACTTAAGTTTATAACTCTATAACAACAATTCTTATAAATAAAATCCATTTGTTGAACACTTTCACTACTTACTTTTACAATTTCCATTACAACTTCTAATTAAACATTTCAACTTCTAATATTCGGTAAGTTATACATATGTTTTTAAGGATGTAATTGAAAGTTATACAAGTTTATTCTATTTCCTTTAATTAATTTAACGTTCAATAATAATTTCCTTTGTTTTATATGTTACCAATTTAAATTTCTTTTTATATAATTTATAACTTAGCATTAAATCTCTTATTTCCTGTAGAGGTTTCAATTTTTTTTTAATATTTACCTATGCTCCAATTCACTACAATAATTGAAAGTATCAATTAATGGAAACTTAAGAACTAAATACCAGGTTAAATTTCATATCATTTTAAAATAATAGATAAACGTATTTGTATATCCAATTATATTTAAAACAGTTAAAATTTTATATTGGTTATCGAACTAAGTCTACAGTAAAATACTACAGTGGCCTTCCCACTTTGAAACTCAAAAATGAATGTCGATGATGCATGCACTCATCACCGAAATTATTTTCCAATGACAGAGAGGGGAGTACAAAACTTATTCCTTTCCGAAGTTTCTTTTTAAAACAATTCTTTCAAATTATATTGAAATATTTATATCAGAAAATACTTCTAATAATAGTATTGTTACATTCCAAAATCAATTGAAAGAAATTTTCAAAACCACGGAACTTAAGTTCTAAAATTTCTAATTTTCATTTATTTTATTTTCAATCTTATTTTACTAATATTTATAGATTACACTACTTAACAACCAATATATTACAATCAAATATAACCTTTACAAAAATATTATTTTTATATATATAGAAAATAGAATAGGCAAAATTATTTCATTCACCTATATTAAAAACAAATATTATTTCGGTCTGTCCAATTAAGCGTTTAGAATCTCTATTGATGTCATAGCATCCCATGCACCAATCAGAATTTATAAATACAAAACGGAACAAATTAACATAATATTAAAACCTTTTTATAACAATAACAAATACGCTCTCTCATATATGTACACTCAGCGACTCATCATAGGGTATTACTACCCTATTAATAAAGGGTCGGACCCTATAAAGCTAAGGTTTATCGCTAAACCGAAGCTCTGATACCAGATGTAACGTCCCGCCTTTTCGCACGTTTAGATCGGCCATAAACCACATACGTCAGACTTAAACCATATAGAAGGGCGGACTGTTATGGAGTAAATGAGAAAAAGCAGAGGAAAAAAACAAAATAGAATCTTGCAGCGGAACGATAAAATATAATAATCAAATATACAGTTCATGAAGCTGTTTACAAAATATTTGATTATATTTATACAATACATATCAGAGTTCACATACCGGCGAATAATAAAATGCAGCGAAACAATGTGAAAGTAGTGGAATACTATAATATATAATAATAAATCTTCGTCTTCGTCCTCCAGAAATAAAGGCTTCAAATCCTGAAATGCTCAGGCTGACCCGAGCGAATTAAAAAGACAAAACAATCGAGTCAGAACTAAAAGATCTTACGTAAGTTAAATCAACAGTAAATAATATGAGTGGAGCGCCGTCAGAGATGTTTAGGGATTTGATATCTCCTATCCAGTGTCAACGTGAGTGTAGTAACTCAAGAGATGCTTGAGATTCACATCTCCTAAGGATCCATTAAACTATTTACTATGTAGTAATATTTCGCTACTATAATAATGTCTATTAGTAAAATAAACTTACTTTTAAATAGCGTTAAAGCTTTACATTTTCCACCTTAACATGTAATAGTTCCAATAATCTATATAGTACCGTAATACCTCCTGATCGGGAGGCTACTAGAGGATACTCCATAGGTATGACACAAATCAAACTCGTACAAGGCACGCTTGGGTAGGTGACACGGCACAACTAGGCAATGCCAGGGAAGATATACCAATTACGCTTCCGGGCTGGTGGTAACGTGTAGCGCGCAGCTACCGCCCACCTCGAGCCACACACCCAAATAAAAAAAATCAAAAGTAGCCACCGCATCAATCCAGAGGCCAAAGTATAATATCGAAGGAATGTGTCCGATCAAAGGTGCTACCTCATTAACCCGTCGATCGCTCCTGTTTTAGCCACCTTATGCCAACTAACGGGAGTTGGGTCTATTCGTTTACCTCATAGGAAATGCCACCACCATCCTACTTCATTATGGAATCTCCACCCCGTACACGGTTGTTAAAGTTGTTTTTGAAGTTGGCAAAGAGTATGACATCTTCCGATCCCGGTCTCTTCAACAACCAAACGTTATTATAACACCGCGGTCTTTTCGAAATAGTTTATACTTTAAAACCAGAATATAATATCCCTTTCAAAACCATATAAATGCGATATCATTTCTATTTTTAAAACCCCAAATCAATATGATATCATTTTTATTTTAAATATATCCCTTTTTTCCAAAATCATAATACTTTCAAATATATATATCTTAAACCCAATAGCTTTGAAACAAAATTTCTAATACTTAATGGTTTAAATATTAAATCACTTTATATAATAAAATAGCTTTTTAAATTTCACAAATAAATACCAAATACCGATTTGAACCTCCAAATAAATCATTTCAATTTCCATATAATTCAAAGCTTTAAATATTCCATCATTTCAAAACTAATTCTTTGATAATTCCATATATATCAAATTTAGTTACTAATATTTAGATTTGAAATATCTACTTAATAAATCCAATATAATTTAAGTAAAACCTTTAATTTCACATAACTAGGTATTCTTTCAATTTATTTAACTTGATATATTCATTTAAATCAACTTGTATTCATTTCAATCACTCTAAACCAAATCAAGTTATAAGAATCATACCCTTTAAAATCACAATTTATTTTAAATTTCAAATCAAATTTCTCGAGTATAATTCTTAAATAATTCAATTCAAACAAATGTAATATTTATTTTCCAACTAAATTTTTATTTAATTCATTAAAACTATATATATACACACCATATCTTAAACAGGTACTTAACAATATGATATAAAACAATCAAATTCCATTGTTAAACTTATTTTTATTAAACAAATTTATACATAGCTTAGCTTAAATTCAAGAATTTAACTATATATATATAATTATATTTATATAATATCAAAAATTAATATTTATTAAACCGTATATTTCTTTCCAAACCATTGAAAATCATTTCAAAATATTTATATATATATATATACACCACGGTGTCTGTATATAATTTTCTATCCTATGGTCAAGTGATACGGATATTTATCATTTCAGTCTGCAAGTTGAAAATAAAAATGCGGTTGTATATGATTTCAAACCGCAATCCCGAATCAAAATATAACAAATAAAGAGCTTGCAGATTATAATGATATAACATAAACATCCATTCAACCATCAATAGGTCACACATCCATCAGAATCATCGTCCAAAACTATCAATATCAATATCGATAGATAACTGATAATATATACCAGGTATTTAACTGGCAGTTATATTCAATAATAAATGAAATAACGATTTAATTTAAATAAATGCACTTAACTGAGGTGATGATTAAAATATACGAAACAATCATAAATATATGCATAATCACAACAAAAATTAAATTTAACAAACATAAGAAATTTTAGAAGTTGTGAGTGGGTTAAAACACTCAACTTTTGAATTTAAATTGAATTCAAATCCAATTTAAACCCAAAAATTGAACGATCTCAGAATCCTACCAAACCCATGCCAAAATTTCTGGAATTCCAATACGAACCTAGCGGAGAAAAGCGCACGTAATTTCGACCTCATATGTGAAAGTTATTCGAGTTAGAAGGCCTAAATTTCAAATAAAAAATAAAAAGAAAAGAAAATAAGCTATGCCATGTCACCATATTTTAACCATTCCAAACCCTAGCGCAATTCGTTCGAACCCAAGCCGAGATTACAGCCGCCACCTCCTCTGAATTTTCTCGACCACCACGCAGGTCGCCCTGTTGATCTGAATACACCGCCGACATCTACAACTTCGACCGACCTTTCGCCGTACTCGTGGCCCACTCTGCCTCGCCCAAACGCCTACGGCCGCCGCACATGTCACTGGCCAATCAGGTCGACTTAAGCATCTCTGACCCCATTGAACCATACCGGTGCATACTACTCCACTTCCTCCACAAGCCAGTACTACCTGATCATCATGAAGATGATATTCTACCGTCAAATCCATCGACCCAAAATGAATGGCACTAGATAAATGGCATATTTCTAGTCAAATCGTGCTTCACATCAAAAAACAAATCACAGAATTGAGATGCACTCATCGAGAGCTTTTCGACGATATAAAATATGATATGTTTTGTGGAGTTTGAAATTTTGATTTTTGAATTTGAATTTGATTTATGTTTGGATCTAGAATTCGTTTGTCTGCCATTGAGGAGGAGAGATAGTTGAAATATACGTACAGTCAAAAGATAAATAGGAGTAGGCTAGGGTTTATAACCGGGTATTTATAGGTAGGGTTGAAATAGAATAGATGGACAAACTTTGAATATACGTGCTAACGACAAAGTGGCCCAAAAAGCCCGTTTCGACTCCGGAATGAAATTGGGTCAATCCATATATCAAATAGATTTTTTAAAATATTTTAAACGCAACGGAATTGGTTTCACGTCCAAATTCCATCGTATGAAAAAGTTATGCTAAAATCAATATTTTTCAAATTGATTTCTATTAAATCGATTCCAAGGCATTTCGCGTTCGTACGATCAAGCGACAGGTCCGATCGCTATGAAACTTGAAATGCCACAATAATTCACCGTTATGGATCCGATGAAACTGGTTTCTTCGAAATCTGAGTCAGTGGCCAAAATGGCTATTTTTCCAGTTAATTAAATAAATTAATATTAAATTAAATTAAATTACTTTTCAACTTCAACTCTATAATTAACAAATTTCATCAATTTTAACTTTCTTAATCATTACACCAGTTTAACCAAATTTAAATGTCCATTTGGATAAATCTATATATTTTAGTGTTAACTTTCATTTTCACTATATTCAAGAATTAAAAATTGAATTTTCCAATAATTCTAATTAATTTACGTTTCACTCTATTATTTTTTTCTGTAAACATAGTTAATATTTGTTTTACATTCATTACATTAGTACTCTCATTCCATCCTTTATTTATTGACTATCATATCTCCATTTACTATATTTTGGTCAACTCACACTTCCGTTATTATATTTGTAATCACTAAAGTAACATTCATTATCAAACGTAAACAGTATAATTACTTAACGGACATTGATTGTATAAATTTTCAATTTATTACGTATTACTTCATCAGTTAACATAACTCTGAATTCATTTCCCAATTTACTAATTTCAATCAATCATAACTTTATAATCTGTTTCAATTAATAGGGTGTGCACTAATTTAATTATTGCATTAATTTTTATTATTATAACATTAAGGTTCCTTTACTCTAATCGATTTTCAATTTTACTATTAAACGAAATAAACATGTAACTTATACAAGTGTTACCATGCCTTAAATTACACTCATGAATTCCCTATTATCAAGCAACCATTACAGATCTTAAATACTTATGCTTTTATTTAATTACCATTAACTATATTATTATTATTCCATTAGCTACTCAAGTATTTACATTTGTTTCTTTCATTTTAATTTATCCATTTATTAAGTTTTACATAAATAAATATTTATTTCCAAATATTACATTAATTAACATTAACGTAATATTTTATTTAGATTTATTGCAATTGATTCCAATCCAATTTCTATTTCCTAATGTACTCTAATTTAACGACTTCTAAACATTGTAATACCTCCCACATAAACGTAACCTTTGTTTATATTTATTCAAATTTGATTTTCTCATTTCAGTTAATAGACTAAATTACGGGCAACACATAATTATTGCCTTCGTTTACTTTTACTACATTTTAGTTTGTTGTTTACAAACCCAAGGAAAACAATTAACCCTATTTTTATTGGGGTTTCACTTCTATTTTCAAAAATAAATGTTAATTACCAAGATTACACTTGTTTCCTTATATTCAATCCAAAGACTAGTATAACATTTTACACATTTTAAATTATTGTAATTTCATTCAGTTTATCAATAATTAGCTGTAATCATTATTGTTACGTTTTATTTTACTTATTATTTTACAACAAGTGCTACCATTAGTTCATACACTAATTCATTCCATATATTATACATTATTTTATTAGTAAGTCAACATTTAAATTATTAATTTACCTTTTATATCCCATTATAAATTAATGCACACATTAATTAAGATTTTAAATCAAATTAATCATTGCATCTTGATCACATTCTTTTATTACAATAAGAATAAAATTTACATTTACATTGTTTCAATTATTGGAAATACATCCAAGTTATTAACAATTAACTTACATTTGTACAGTTACATTCAAGTTATTAAAAATTAACTTATCAATTTTATCCAAGTTATTATTTCCATTAACAATTCACTAAATTTTTACCTCCTTCAATATCAAGTCACCAATATCTTATTAAACTAAGAAATTTAATTACCGAATTTTTTCGGGTCGTTACACCTAAATCTCATCATAGAGACTTCATCATGCAAGTTAGGATGCAATGTGTATTCTCCTCAGATCATCTCTTCACCTTAGAAGTGAGTTATCATCCCTTACTCATTTGACATTAATCAAGAATCAGATTCTTGATTGAAGGGAGGTTGTTTCAAACCTATTTCCTCAAAAACATATCACTGGCTGCATACTTAAAGTCTACCACGCCAAGATCAGCTATTTTCAATCCATTCCTGTAAATCAAAACTAAAAGCATGGCGGGAGAAGAAGACAATAATTCTGCAATTACATCACCCATAAGAAGAAATCCCTCAACCTCAATCAAAGAAACCTCAAATATGTCCATCATAAAGCCAAAAAGTCAGTTAGGAGTTCAACTAGATGAAACCAACTTTCTACTATTGAAATATCAAACAAAATCTGCAGCAAGAAGATATGGACTTGAAGAATATGTCAATGGTATATAGCAATACCACCAAAAACAACAAAAGATGGTGAGTGCAATTTGATAGCAAATCGAGATTATATAGAATATCATAGACAAGATAGTCTACTAGCTTCTTGGGTAATGTCATCTATTAGTGAGTCTTTTATCGCAAATTGTTGGATGCAAGACCTCTCAAGAAATTTGGACAATAATTGGTCAAATCTTCAACTCTCAAACAACAGCAAGAATCATTCACTACAAAAAACAACTCCAAAATCTAAGGATAGATAACATGTCAATGCAAGAGTACTTAACCAAGTCAAAAATTACTATGATTTACTTGATGCTGCTGGCCACAAAATCTCATAAAGTGAACAAATATTAACAATCTTGAGTGGCTTAGACCAGAAATATGAATCGGTTGTAGCAATCATATCCTCAAAGGAAACACTACCAGTAATTCAATATGTACATTCTACAATTTTGGCACACGAAAGTAGAACAGAGAAAAAGAAGCCACTGAATTCAGATTTATCAGTAAACTATGCATCAAATTACAAAGGCAAGAATCAAGAAAAGGCAACAAATAACAGGTTTGCACAAAGCAATCAAAGAGGTCGACGGAACTACCGAGGCAGGGGTGGAGAAAGATGGAACAACTCAAATATGCCTAGATGTTAGATATGTGAAAGGCTTGGACATATAGCTACTAAGTGCTACTTCAGATTTGATCAAAACTTTTCATTAAATCAACAGAACAATATTCAAAGAAATTTTAATCCGAATATTAACATTGTGCATACAAATCTGGACTCAAGAAGACAAGGCAACAATTCAAGAAGTCAAGCTGACATGGAACATCAAGCAAAATCTGATGATATACAGTATGAAGACTGGTATCTAGATTCAAGTGCAGCAAATCACATTACCAATAATCTTGATAATCTCAATCTTGCAAATAAGGAGTATAAAGGTACGCAATCTATTTTTATGGGTAGTGGCAAGTAAATAGAAATTACACACTGGAAATGCAAAAATCAGTGGCAAAAGAGAGTTGCATCTCAATAATTGACTTAGAGTACCACAGATCAAGAAAAATTTAATGACTCTATCTCAATATGCCAATGATAACCAAGTATATTTTGAATTCTATCCAAAATTTTGCTTGGTTAGGGACTTACTAGACAAAGAAATTTTTCTATAATGTAATATGCAAAATGGACTATACATTTTCAATCTGATGTAGAATTGTAAGTCAACAGTTGAAAGAAAATGGTGCAACAACTCCAAGTGTGATACTAATGTTGTTAATAAAGGATTATTTGATATGTGGCATTGTAAACTAGGGCATCCAGTGTAGACACTGTAAAAACTATGTTGAAAAATAATAATATTGAATTTGAGAATATATCACTACGTTATATGTTCTCATCATGTCAAATGGGAAAAAGTCACAAGCTACCATTTCTTAAATCATCAACTAAGTATAACAAACCATTAGAGATAGTAGTAGTTGACTTATGGTGTCCAGCTCCGACTAACTCAGATTATGGTTTTAATTATTATATTTCATTTGTAGATTCTTTCTCTAGATATACTTGGATATATTTTCTTAGATCAAAGGCAGAAACGCAAAGTGCAACATGTTATTAGGACAACATAACACAAATAACATATCAATATATGTTCGAATCACGGTACACAAGTTTCAAACTTATGACCTCTCGCACCAAAGCTGAATCACTTAACCACTGGGACAATGGTGCTTGTCCATATACTTCTGAGGAAATAGTTTAATTGATAGGAAGCATAGACATATAGTGGATACATGTCTCACACTTTTAACACATGCATCAATGCCTCTGAAATTCTTGCTTGACTCTTTCAACTCAGCATTGTATCTCATTAATAGAACGCCAACTAAGGTACCGCAAAACAAATCTCCAATTCAAAAGTTATTCAATGCATTACAAAACTATACTATGCTCAAAGCATTTGATTGCCTGTGTTTTCCATACTTAAGGCCATATAATACCCATAAGTTAAGTTTTAAATCCTTATCATGTACATTATTGGTTATGCATCTAACCAAAAAGGATGCAAGTGTCTAATCAGTTATAGCATGATAATTACTTCAAGACATGTTACATTAAACGAACATGTCTTTCCCTTTACAAGGACTAACATAAAGACCACTCGAAAAGTCTACAATTCCAAAACATCCATTCATCCAATACAAATTTACTCGAGTGAGCAAGCAAAAAAGGTACAAATTGATGATCAAATGAACCATGAATCTCAACAAACCATGTCTAATGAACAATCAAGTCAGGATACACCTAAAAGTTCATCCATCTATGGGGAAAATAGGCAAGGAAATGAAACATCATATCATGACGAGGAACACTCTTCAAGTCCATAACAGGTCAGTCAATCAACTATCAGCCAAACCCAATCACCTGCAAGAGAAGGTCGTCATATGATAACAAGGTCCAAACATGGAATCTTTAAACCTAAATTTTACACCACAATATTAAATCATGATGATCAAATCAATTATGAAGATGTTGTCAGAGATAACTACGGGAAAATAGCTACGGAAGAAAATACAATGCTTTACTAAGAAATATGACTTGGAGCATTGAGCCAGTACCAAAAGATAAAAATGTTATTAGGTGCAAATGGACATATAAACTCAAAAGGATGGCAGATGGCAGAATGGCAAAGTATAAAGGAAGACATGTAGTCACAACAATGTGGATTTGATTTCAATGAAACATTTTCTCCAATGGTCAAACCAACAACAATTGGAGTGATTCTTACAATTGCACTACATAACAAATGGAATATTAGACAACTAGATGTCAATAATGCAATTCTACATGGTGAACTTTAGGAGGAAGTTTATATAAAGCAGCCACAGGATATGTTCGAAATGACAACAAGAAAATGGTATGCAGAATAGAAAAAAGCATGTATGACTCTAATAAGCACCAAGGGTTTGGTATGAAAAATTAAAAACTACTCTAACCAGTTAAGGCTACAAACCAACCAGGTTTGATAATTCTCTTTATAACGAGATAAATGATAATATTATAATTTATATCTTAGTATATGTAGATGATATGGTAATCATAGGATGCAGTAATGATGAAATCAACTATATTATTCATCATTTAAACAAGACAGTTATAACACCCAAGATTTTGGATAACATTATTTAGGATATTTAATTAGCTAAATTAAATAAAATAACGTGTTGATTAGTAGATTGAGACTTAATTTAATCAAGCATAGTCATGCCATTTAACAATGAGTTAAAAGAAGAGCTTAAATTGAAATACAGGAGGGGTAAAATAGGAAAGATGCCATTCTTAGACCCTAAACCCTTTGGTGGTGTGCCCCTACACATCCATTTCATTTCATCAAAATTTTAAAATATGAGGCCGACCACCAATAAGAAGAACAAGAGGAAGAAGATAGAGAAAAGCTAAGGAAAAAGCTAATTCAAATCAAATCCATTCACATTTCAATCTCTTTAATCTCTAAACCTAAGATGAATAGTGTTTATATCTCATTTTTGATTGTATTTTTGGTTTTTAGACAAATGCCAAATATTTTGCATTGATTTTCCATGAATTTGAATGATGAAATATTTATATATATGTGTTGATGATTAATGTATGTTCATATTGATTTTATGATATGTTTTAAGGTGAAAACCCTATAAAATGACATTCAAATGCCTTGCTAGTTTTTATGAAGGTTCGAAATATTATTTTGGAGATGGATGTCAATTTTTAGAATTTTATAAAATTATGTGAAATTTATATGAATTTTCTAGTAAAGAAAATGTTAATTAGGTTAAAAAATTATTTTTGGTCAAATAATAAAAGATTAGGGTCTAAAATTTTTATATTTGGCAAACATATAAAAAAAGATTATTTGGAAATTTTGTAGATTTTCTCTAAGTGTTTTAATGGTTACATAAAATTATTTAAGGTATGTGACTTAAATGTTTTATATAATTTAAATAGGAGAATGGGCTTTTTGTAAAATAATTTAAGTTGTTAAATCTGAAAAGTTGACAGCACTTTTGAAAAAGTGAAGTACTTTTATTTTATTTGGTAAAGAAAGATGCAACCAATCATAATTAGACACGTCAGGAAGGTTAGATGGAAAGAACTATTAGCTACATGTTTTTCACTATTTTGACACCATCGGAACCAGGTTCCGCCTCCTCATCTTCGCTTCTAACACGGTCAAACCAATGCACATGGTATCAGAGAACTGGTAGGTAGTGAATTAGATGAAGGCGTAAGGTGGTGAGTAAAAACAAGGGGTTACGAAGGGGTTAGGGCCTTGCTTTGTTTTTAAATCAAAGAAATACATATTCTTGCTTTCGACTAAATGACTTTCGACTAAATAGCTTTCAACCGGGTCAAATGATTTAAAGGAGATGGTTTTGATTGGGTTGCACGTTTGTTTTAAAGTAATTGCTTTCAACTAAGCCAAAACCTTTTTGCTACCTCCTTTTTACCTTTCGACCAAGATGGTTTCGAAAGGATTGCTTGCTTTTTAGACTATGGCCACTTCTCCAATGCTTTTAAAGGGATGGTTTCGACACCATCACATCATCACTTATGAAATGGTTTTGAAGAAGATTCTTTTGACTTAAATATTATAGAGACACTTTTTCTATAATAGAAGTAAAACCCAAATTGTTTCAAAAGAGGTAGTTTTAAACGTTTTTGAAATAGACACTTTCGACTGTAATGGGTGTTTGATCATTTTGTTCTGCTGGAAGGTAGAATCCAAATGGTCTCGACCGAGGCATTTTTCAATGTTTCGAAGGAGTAAATTTTTGAGTGGTTTCGAAGGTTTCCACATGTTTTAAATTGAACCCAAAGTTCTTTCGAAAGGATTGAGTTTTGACTGTTCCGAAAGGTTTTAATGAATGGTCTCGAAAGGGGTGGTTCCCCATGGTTTCAAAAGGGTTGAAAGGAAGGGGTTTTCCATGTTTTCGAAAGGTGATATTTAAAAGGTTTTAAAGGAGGATGTCTAATATTTTGAACCTTTCAGAGAAAAGACATGAAAGGTTTCCCAATGTTTTCGAAAGACAGTATTTATTGGTTTGCAAAGGGTCTTTCAATAGTTTCGAAGGGGTTACCTTCAATGGTTTCGAAAGGGTTATTTAAAAGTTTCAAACAGAGGTTTCGAAAGGGTTGCTTATATGTTTTAAACAAATGTTTCAACGTATTAAATAGGCAACATAGCCTAGGTGTTTTCAAGTTAAAAAGGGTTTAACTAGTTTTGGAAGGATAATTAATCCTTATTAAATCTCATCAACAATATTTTGAGTAAAGTAAATATATCATGGAAAAATAGCTTAGAGTAAAGATATGAATATATTTTTCTTTTATAAGTATGATTTAAAGGGTTAAATAATTTTGAAAAGGTTTTCAAGGAAAAAGATATAGGGTAGTTAACCATAAGAGAATAATTTGGACAGTTAGTCCATTTTGATTCAGATATTTAGTCCATTTTGCGGCTAATCAGCCCAGTTGTATGGATAGGTAGTCCATTTGTAGCATAATGTAGCTTGCTATTATGTTGTGGACAGATCGTCTACTTATTACATGTTTTTGGACAGATGGTTTATTTATTAGCATAAATGATATTGCTATTTGATATAATCAATTTGATTAACTAGTTTGGTTGTAGGAAAAGATTTGCAAAATATATGTCTTAAAGAGGATATTAGTGAGGGGAAACCCGTACTGCTAAGCGGCATGGTCTCACTTAATATCAGTAAACCGAGATGTAGCAGAATTATTCACAACAAGCTTTATATCTGACTCGAAGTTTGTAACATCCCTAATTTTTGATAGCATTACTCAGAAAATTTAGTTAGATAAATTAAATAACAAAATGGTGATAAGGAGATTGTGATTTGATTAAATTACATAACAGGGCCGTGCCTATTAACAAAGTAAATGGGCATTAAAATAGTTTATTGGTTAATTAAACTACACATCGAAAAATTAGTAAATAACAATTTATTTTACACCGCCATATGCTTTTGTGATTGCCCATTCATGTTTCACGTTTCATTTTCCACTTTCACAAGTGAAAATTCTAAACCTTAAGCAAAAGTCGGCCATTACAAAGGAAGGAAAAGAGGAATTTTAATCTAAAGCTAAGGAAAAGCTAGAGAGGATTAATCAACAACAAATCTCAAATTCCTTATCAAGTTTAAGGTAAATAATAATCTTTTGTCATCTCTATTTTTGTTCTATGATTATATGGTTTCAGATTTATGATTTAAATTTGTTTTTGTGATAAAATGGATGATGATATACTTGAATTACATTATAATGATTTATTTTAATTCATAAGCACATGAATTTTGTACAGCTTTAGTATAAAACCGAGATTATATGGTCTCAAATTTCCATGGAAATTTTTTATGTTAAGTAAAACATGATTTTGGAGATGATATTTAATTTTAGAATTTTCCAAGCTATGGAAATTTTATTATGAATTTTTTATAAAAGATATGATATAATTGGGTTTAAAATTTATTTCAAGAATTTCAGGAAGAAATTGGGTCCAAAATTTTAATATGTTTGATTACACGATGAAATCGACTTTCTATGGTTTTTTAGGATTTTTCCCAATTGATTTACTAAGGGAAATAAATTATTTTGTAAGAAGGGCTTTTTAGCAAATGTCGTTTTTGGTTATTTGGAAAGGTTTTAACATTTATCCTTTAATCTGGATTTGGATTAATACGATAGTTTTAAAAGTAAAGCATTTGAAAAAATTTATGACAACCAATTAATAGTTTACAAATAAGAAAGTTGTTAGAAAGTAATTACTAAAATGCTTTAATTCAGCCTTTAAACTAGAAAAAGATGTTCCGCCCCTATTAGTAAGGACCTTTCGACTCCTTTGATTCTGCCTCAACCCATGCAAAACCAACATAGTCGAAACTAATACACAAGATATCACTTACATGGTATGTAGTGCATTGGAAGGAAGGCAGAAGCCATGGTGTCGAAAGGGGTAGCTTCCGATGGGGTCAAAACCCTGCTATGTTTTCATAAGTTAAAACCCTTGCCTAGTTTTACCTAAAGCTTTTAAAACGTTCGAAACTTATGCTTTTGACTAGGATTTATAATTATCTTTTGAAGAAGGTTGTCATGTCATGTTAAAGTATTTGCTTTCGAAAGAGTACACTTTCTTTAAATAATTGCATTCCAAAGTGTAGGAAATGTGGATTATGGATGTTAAGGCTGGATTAACACTAGAGAGGGTGACTAGTGTTTAATGGATTTATTGGAATTTTTCAAATCTTTTAAATTAACCATAGACAAATGCGATTCACAAACACAGAGATAATCACAGAATTAGACATAGATGCAAATAGTAAATAAAAGTAGTAAAAGGAAAGAACACGCCGGAATTTTATACTGGTTCGGAGTTACCCTACATCCAATCCCACACAATTTCTTATGCAGATTTCTTTTCAAATATAATTTCGATATTACAACCTCGATTTCCAGTCCACGAGATACACCCTCCTGTCTTCGAGTCCAGGGCAAACTCTCTTGATTTAACCTGGCTACAAGATCACCTAATTGATTTACGGGCTACAATCATACGCAATTGATATACAGGCTACAATTACACCATTTCCAATATCACTTTGATAGATAGAGAGACTCGATACACTTCTTTGATTACAAATGATCCTATAACTTTGAATAGCACTGCGATCTTTGAGAGAAAGTGACGGAGAATCAAACTAGAGATGATTGAATTTGATTCACTTAGGATTTTGACAGAGTTTTGTTAAAATATAAGAGAATATTTGAGTGGAGAAGAAGGAATAAAGAAATGAAGAAAAACTGACTTAAAATTCATTGAAAACAATTGGTATTTATAGAAGAATAACGGTTATGTCCATTCGCAAAAAGTTATGATGAATAGACACTTCATTTGAAAATGTGAAATTTAATTTTCTACAGTCACCATGTCGGGATAGTGTATGTCGACAAGCCCTGGTAAATTTGAAAATTGATTTTTGTTTTTGAAAGAGATTTTCTTTCTAAAACTTATCAAAACAATTTATGAAGTTTATAAACAATTTTGAATATAGTTTAAACTTATAAAAGATACTTAAAAAGTAATCTAAAAAATATATAATTTAGAATATAAAAGTAATATTAAAAACTAAGTATAGAATATATTTTTGAGATTTAAAGCTTATAATATTAAAACCAGGAGATAATTTAGAAACAAGAGATGACTTTGAAATCAAAATATAAAAGATGATAAGAATAGTTTAAGACTAAAATATTTTAACGTAGAGAGATGACTTTAAAAAAATTAGGAAAAATATTTAAAATAAATCATTTTGAAAATTTCGAGGATTCCATTCCACTAAAGAAGGTCATGGGTTCCGTCCCACTAAGGATGTCTTGGGTTCCATCCTACTAACGAGGTCGTGGGTTTCATTCCATAATTAAAATCTGAATAAAGATTTTAGTGCTATTATAAAGTTTTAATGAAAATCCAAACATTATTACTTATCTTCATATCTTGAACTCTTGAACTCTTGATACTCATGACTCTTCGGTCTTGATTTCTTCAGTCTTGAATTCGTCAGTCTTGAATCTCTATACTCAGTCTTGAATCTTTATACTCAGTCTTGAACCTTTATACTGTACAGTCTTCATTCCTAGTACCTACACATATATATCCTGCATATACATATACATATACATATATATATATATAGACAAGAATATTAGTATATATATTTGATAACAAGTCCTAAGGTTGTTGTCTTCAAAACCATCATCTCAAGAACTAACAGAAAGGAGAGGTTTCGTCCCAGTCGAAACCAAGCCGCTAATCCCCCTTTCAACTACATTGAAGTCATCTATGTTGTCGAAGGGGTTACTCCTGTTTTAAACTAAGCCTTTCTCCTATATGCTTTCGAAAGGGTTGTGGGCTTCGAAGGTGACGGAGTCAATAGGGGTTTCGACTCTGTGCTTTAAAGCTTTTGTTTTAAAAGTTTTTCTTTCGACTAAGATGGTTCCAGCACCATCAATTTTTCCCCAAAACAAATTTTTAATAGTTTCAAAAGAGATACTTTTGTATATAACCATTTTGACCTAAATGATTTTTAAGAGTAAACTTAATGCTTTCAAAGTTGCTACTTTCATTTGTTTTGAAGCTCTATATTTTTAAAAGATGATTTGATACCATCAAAAGGCAAAATAAGTTTCGAAAGAGAATATTTATTAAGGGATTCAGAAGGAATGTATTTAGTGTCTTGAAAAGTGTAGGATCGATTTCACCCTAGAGGGGGGTGAATAGGGTGATAGTATAAATTATAAAAATATATCGCGGAAGCTTATAAAATACTTTCAACATAGATCACAGAACAATAGCAGCACAAATAATAGCAGAATAATAAATTCAGAAATAGAAACGACATTGAATTTACCCAGCTTCGGCAAAACCCTGCCGACGTGCTGCCCCCAAGGTTTCTACTAGAAATTAGATAGTCAGACGCTTACACATATAAACTCGCGACACCTGCTATCGACTAAACCTAACTCAACGCTCAAAACCCTGCCACAACTCTGCCACTGAGTTGCGAATTCTCAAACTACGCCACAAAGTTTGTCCCCTAGTCACACGACTAGAAATTTAAACGGTTTAAAAAGAAAATACAAATTAAAAACAATTTAAATTAAAATAACCCTAATTTAAAATAAAAATCCCTTTTATAAAAAGAAGAATAAGGCCAGCCCCTTTTGTAATTTATCTCGACCATCTCCTTTTATTTCTTCGGCCCAATTCTTTTTGATAATGGGGGCTCTGTTATTTCCTTTGTTTGATCTAAATTAGGGCTTTTTCGAAGCTCCGTCTCTAAATTGATCAAATCAGTGGTTAATTGCGTGAAGTCTTGTTCGATCGAATCCTTGTTGGTCACTTCGGTTGCTTCGAATTGATGGAGTTCGACTTCGATTCGGTATGTGATTTTTGTTTATGCTATTCTGTTATGCTTGATTGAACTCCATGGTTTTGAAATTGCCCATGATGATTGTTTATGTAGGGTTTGTAACCCTTGAGTTTCGTTCGTACAAAATATGTTTGAATTTGTCTTGGCTGATTGATGTTGCTTGGATGCTCGTGATTATTCCTGACTTGCTCGTAATCGTATATTCTTCGTTACTTGATGGTCACGGCTTTGATTTTGAAATTGCGATATATTTGGTCTAAACGGAATTTTGATTTCTTTTCGTGATGACCATGGCTTCGACTCCGTTCCTTTTTCTGTTGACTTGTTTGATTAAAAACACGGCTTTGATTTCCTTTGACTTTGCCCAATTTTTAATTTCATGAATTTTCTTGTACTACTTCGGCCTTGACTTGGTTACACACGGCTATGTACATGAATTTTTGTATCACTGTAACCTGTACTGTTATCTGACCTTTGTTGCCTCTGTTCATTGTTTAGCTCGGCTAGATCACGTGTTTGCATTTGGTTGTAGTTGGTCTTGTTGCAGTATGGCTTTGTGTACATGTATATAGTTGTGTAGCTTCACTTGCATTTGTATTCTGATTCATCCTTCGAGTCAGTGAACATTTGTATTGTATCACTTCATAGCATCAAGTCTGATCTACAGTTGACATTTCAGTTTTACTTGTTGTTTTCATTCGGCAGTTATAGTCCTTCTTGAATTAACCTGAACTTGGTTTTGCTTCATGATGTACTTTAATCTGATGCATGTGTCACTTGATTGCTGAGTCACTTGAGTTTCAGACCATATATGTATTTGTATCAGTTTGGTACACATCCTTGACCTGTTGCACTGTTTCTGGCCATTCTTGTTGCCTCTGTTCATTTGCAATATTATGGTTCATGTGTTTGATTTACTATTGAGTCTTTGATATTGGTATGGAGTACATTGTTGGCTATGTGCATTCTGATCATTTTGGCACTAGGTCTGCATACATGTGCTTACTTTGAGCATGTTTCATTTGGTCGTCTGCACCTCTGGCATGCTGCAGCTTGGTCTTGCCATTTTTATTTAGTTTGCGTTCATGTCTGATCATTGAAGAGTTGCATTGTTCCATGTATTTGTGCTTTGATGCAGTTTTGATCTATCGAAGCTTTGCATTTGAGTTGAGTCATGACAACAATGGCTTGACCTTTGCATTCAGTTTATTGTTTGGTGCCTTCTTGAATTTTGCAGTCTTTCATGAGCATATTGACTTTATAGTTGGACTGTGCATTAACCTTGAGTTGAACCCAGTTTTAAAAACTCGGGTTTGACCTTGTGCTGATGACGAGATTTTATTTATATTGCACCTGTGTTGAACCCGTCCTTTTATTTTGGGTTTGACCTTGGGCTCACCTGTCGCTGTAACATTATCAAGTGTATATCGGTGTGCACGGCCTTATGGCATGTACAGTGATACACTGTGCATGTCACATTGTTCGTGTGTGATGAATTCAAATATAAATCATGACGAACAACCCAAACAACTGAGGCAAATATTATTTTCAAAATTCACTTTTTATTTTATACCGCAAAAATATTTCTTTTTCAATTTTACTGCGTTAGTGAATATTTTTGCAGATTGCTCAGATGCTGGATTCTAACTGGAATGAAGTTGAAGATAAAATACGAATTGAGTGAATGAGTGATGTGTAGTGAGCTTAAATGTAAATATGAAATTGTGATGAATTTGTAATCAAAATTGTATATGTATAGTGAGAGCTTGAATTTGTACTATTCAAAATTGTAATAAATATTTGTTTGAATAAAATTTCTGTTTGAATTCAAATTCTGTGTTATTTAATTTTATTCAGCAAATATTTATTTAATCTATGAAAAATAATATACATTAATAAATACATTTAAACGAATGTATATATGTTTATTATCATCAAACAAAAATCATATAAGCGCATATTCAACAATCTCCCCCTTTTGATGATAACAAACGTATATTTAAGATTTTGAATATGTTAAATGTATTTGATCATTGATATATCCTAATTGCTCCCCCTATTTAAATGCTTCCTCTCTACACAAAGCTCCCCCTACATATATGCATACAAATAAAAATATGCAAATGAGTCTAGATGCAAATAGAAAATTGTTTAACCTTTGCTTGATTTTATTTGACAAAATCTTAACTTTTCTCTCCCCCTTTTGTTATCAGCAAAAGAATAATAGTGTTAGAGAAAAAAGAGATAAAGTGATCGATGTTAATCCAACATTAAAAACTCAATTGAATACAAATATTAAACTTCAATAAAAAATAAACAAAAATCATAAATATTTTGTTAGGCACATATTCCACTTTTAGAATGATGGGAATGATGCCATCATATAAAACCATACAGTTGTGTCTATTTGTGGTATATTTATATCAGGAATTTGAATACCTACTAACCATGCATAACCGTTAGGACTTTTAAATGAGATTAGTAGTATTCCAATTTTATTTAAAAAAAAAGTAAATTCAAGTATCATCTAACCATGCATTACCGTGAGGACTTTTAAATGAGATTAGAATCAACTTGTTTATTTAAAAATCAACTTTTGATATGCGTTCCATACATGCATAACCGTGAGGACTTTTAAATGAGCATGGAAGCACATTACAAATTCCAAGTAATTCACCCATGCATAACCGTGAGGACTTTTAAATGAGAGTGAATACATTGGTATTTATTTATTATTACTATATATCTATATTTTTAAGAAGAAAAATGTAAAATGAAAAACGAACGATTTCTGATTAAAGTACCACATATCGACAAACTATATAGAATTTTGATGAGTGATGGTCATTAGAAATATGATAGAGATAGAGATGGTCATGGAATTTTTATCAACAAAAAGTTTTATAACTCTTGTTTAAATTTCTAAAGAAATTTACTAATTATACCGTTTCGAGTCATAATATATAACAAATATCAACACTCATCACTTTTTCAATCACCATTTATCTTTTCGATAATTATTAGGGAGTTAAATCAGTCAAAATAGCCATTTAAAATAAAATTCAAAACTAATTATGAAATCAATTTTTCAAAATGACTAATTTGAAAATATGGTCAAAAATGATTTTCTCGAAGGGTTTTATAAGAAAATTTTCTGCTATTTGAAAATTATTTGAAATGAAAAATAAGCAGATATTTTCTTTGAAAAACGATGCAGTTACTAAATGTCTCAACAAAAATCACTTTCAACTAGTAATTTTTCTATCAACTAGATTAACAGTGTAATCTACAACTGAATTTCTCTTTCACTCAAAATTATCATTAATTGAATTTGATCGACCAAACCATGAAGTGTGCACCAAAAATTTCAAACTCATTTTTTAACAGCATTTCAAATGACATTCTTTTGAAATTGAATTTAAGCTATGTAAATAATCAAATACCGTGAGTATAGAGTTAGCCGAATTATAACCAAATGTTTTATTATCCAACAAAACACTATTTTTAATCCAAAATGATATATATGAAGTAATTCAAAGAATCTAGAGATTATTATAGTGTTTTTGGCATAAGAATATAATTGGCTAACAATGAGTCAGAATCTAAATCATCATCTTTTCATCATCACATTATTGGCTGATTTAGTTTAGAATATGGTGCAGATTATCACATTTAATATATCTTTCAAATAAATATAACTTTACCTGTTTTACCTTTACGATAATTTTTCGTGGTTGTCCATTGTGATTCTGTCACCTTTATACTAGGCTAAGGAACTTTGCTTTGCCGCCCGTTGTGTTTCTGGAACAACCAAAAATCCAGAGAACACTGTTGTTGTTCCTTAGCCTGCCACCACACCTACACGGGAAAAGATTTTTGTGACCTATTTGTTTTTATAGGTCCATTGTTGTTAGTGGCGGAAAATTTTGAAAAACAATTTTGTAAAGACCCAAAACTATTTATAATTGTTCCCTTCGGCACCCAAATTTGTTTAACTTTGAGAGATTTTATATTTGTGCCTTTTGGAACCCAAATCGGTATAGTTTTCACATGTTTGGGTCAATACCAACAATTATTGTGATTGTGTCCAAATTTTCTACAAATTGTGCACATAGAATTAACTTGATTAATATTGCTTTCAACATTTTCAGAATGACTATATCCAAGTCCTTGTCTAACCGTATTAACAGTTTGCTTTCCTAATAGCATATTCAACGATTTTTCACTTTTGGAAAATTTATCTAAAGTCGTTGACAAATGTTGGACTTGTGTTTTGAGAGATTCATTTTCGTTCAACAATTGAGTGCACTTTTTGATAGAATTCTCTCTCCTAGTATTTTCACTTTCTTTTAAAATCAGAATTTCATTTTCAAGTGATTTTATATTGATTTTTGATTTTTTAAATTTCGTTTTCGAATGTTGGACACTTATCACACTTAGGGATCCTACTTTGATAGGTTTTAACTAATTGATCAAGTTTTTCATTTAATTCTATCAAAGTGCCTTTTTGTGATTCAAGTTTAGGGTATTTTTCCCTAAGTCGTTCAAAACAGCCATTTACTTCGTGGAAATAAATAAGTAATTCAGAGTGAGTAAGTTCTGATACCTCGCTTGGCTCGTCATCGTCGCTATCAGTTATATTTCCATGAAGGCACATATCTGCTTTCTCACTCTTACTGCTAGAACTTTGATTATCTTTATCACTTGTATTCCACGTGGCTGTAGCATTTCTCCGTTTTGATTCTTTTCAAAATAGCGTTGAAATCGTGGATAATTGGGCTTGATATCACCGGGTTTGTTGCAAATGATCCCGTGTTCTTCCGAGTTGTCTAGTGCTTTGATTCTTCTGCTTTTCAATTGTTGATTTAGAGCTGGATTTCCGTATTTGTGGTTCCACCTTTTGAATTTCTTTATTATTAACGCCAACTCAGCTGCTCCATCATCATCATCCTCATCACAACTGCTTTTTACGAATCCTGTTAAGCACTTTTTTTAACTAAGTCGATTGTGGAGGATTTCTCATTGCTGTTGACTTTTGCACCATATATTGCATTTAAAGTGTTCCAGATTTCCTGTGCAATGAGAAATGAAATTAAAATTATCTTGATTAATATGAGAATATAATATATGCATAGCAAGAGCATTAATCGAGATAATTTTCTTATCTGTTATATCACACCCATTTTCAATAATATCCCAACATTTAACATTAACAGATTTTAAATAAAATTCCATTTTCAATTTCCAATCCAAAAAATCTGTTCCATTAAAAATAGAAGGAATAATATTGCAACGACCCTCAACAAAAGTATTATTAAAAGAAGCCATTTTAAAAATTCAAATTTTTAAAACAAAAATCGATTTTTGAAACACGAAATTTTTAAAACAAAAATTGACTTCTATTCCTAGCTCCGATACCACTTGTACGATCGATTTCACCCTAGAGGGGGGTGAATAGGGTGGTAGTATAAATTATAAAAATTTGTCGCGGAAGCTTATAAAATACTTTCAACACAGATCACAGAACAATAGCAGCACAGATAATAGCAGAATAATAAATGCAGAAATAGAAACGACACAGAATTTACCCAGCTTCGGCAAAACCCTGCCTACGTGCTGCCCCCAAGGTTTCTATTAGAAATTAGATAGTCAGACGCTTACACACATAAACTCGCGACACCCGCTATCGACTAAACCTAACTCTACGCTTAAAACCCTGCCACAACTCAGCCATTGAGTTGCGAATTCTCAAACTACGCCACATAGTTTGTCCTCTAATCACACGACTGGAAATTTAAACAGTTTAAAAAGAAAATACAAATTAAAAACAATTTAAATTAAAATAACCCTAATTTAAAATAAAAATCCCTTTTATAAAAAGAAGAATAAGGCCAGCCCTTTGTGTAATTTATGTCGACCATCTCCTTTTATTTCTTCGGCCCTATTCTATTTGATAATGGCGGCTCTGTTGTTTCCTTTGTTCGATCTAAATTAGGGCTTTTTCGAAGCTCCAACTCTAAATTGATCGAATCAGTCGTTAATTGTGTGAAGTCTTATTCGATCTAATCCTTGTTGCTCACTTCGGTTGCTTCGAGTTGATGGAGTTCGACTTCGATTCGGTATGTGATTTTCGTTTATGCTATTCTATTATGCTTGATTGAACTCCATGGTTTTGAAATTGCCGATGATGATTGTTTATATAGGGTTTGTAAGCCTTGAGTTTCGTTCGTACAAAATATGTTTGAATTTGTCTTGGTCAATTGATGTTGCTTGGATGCTCGTGATTATTCCTGACTTGTTCGTAATCGTATATTCTTCGTTACTTGATGGTCACGGCTTTAATTTTGAAATTGCGATATATTTGGTCAAAACGGAATTTTGATTTCTTTTCGTGATGACCACGGCTTCGACTCCGTTCCATTTTCTGTTGACTTGTTTGATTAAAAACACGGCTTTGATTTCCTTTGACTTTGCCCAATTTTTGATTTCATGAATTTTCTTGTACTGCTTCGGCCTTGACTTGGTTACACACGGCTATGTACATTAATTTTTGTATCACTATAACATGTACTGTTGCCTGACCTTTGTTGCCTCTGTTCATTGTTTAGCTCAGCTAGATCATTTGTTGGCATTTGGTTGTAGTTGGTCTTGTTGCAGTTTGGCTTTGTGTACATGTATATAGTTGTGTAGCTTCACTTGCATTTGTATTCTGATTCATCCTTCGAGTCAGTGAACGTTTGTATTGTATCACTTGATAGCATCAAGTCTGATCTACTGTTGCCATTTCTGTTGTACTTGTTGTTTTCATTCGGCTGTTACAGTCCTTCTTGAATTAACCTGAACTTGGTTTTGCTTCATAATGTACTTTAATCTGATGCCTGTGTCACTTGATTGCTGAGCCACTTGAGTTTCGGACCATATATGTTTTTGTTTTAGTTTGGTACACATCCTTGACCTGTTGCACTATTTCTATCCATTCTTGTTGCCTCTGTTCATTGCAATATTGTGGTTCATGTATTTGATTTACTGTTGAGTTTTTGGTCTTGGTATGGGGTACATTGTTGGCTATGTGCATTCTGATCATTTTGGCACTGGGTCTGCATACATGTGCTTACTTTGAGCATGTTTCATTTGGTTGTCTGCACCTCTGGTATGCTGCAGCTTGGTCTTGCCATTTTTATTTAGTTTGCGTTCATGTCTGATCATTAAAGAGTTGCATTGTTCCATGTATTTGTGCTTTGATGCAGTTTTGATCTGTCGAAGCTTTGCATTTGAGTTGAGTCATGACAACAATGGCTTGACCTTTGCATTCAGTTTATTGTTTAGTGCCTTCTTGAATTTTGCAGTCTTTCATGAGCATATTGACTTTATAGTTGGACTGTGCATTAACCTTGAGTTAAACCCAGTTTTAAAAACTCGGGTTTGACCTTGTGCTGATAACGAGATTTTTTTTATATTGCACCTGTGTTGAACATGTCTTTTTTATTTTGGGTTTGACCTTGTGCTTACCTGTCCCTGTAACATTATCAAGTGTATATCGGTGTGCACGACCTTGTGGCATGTACAGTGATACATTGTGCATGTCACATTGTTCGTGTGTGATGAATTCAAATATAAATCATGACAAACAACCAAAATAACCGAGGAAAATATTATTTTCAAAATTCACTTTTTATTTTATACAGCAAAAATATTTCTTTTTCAATTTTACTGCGTTAGTGAATATTTTTCAGATTGCTCAGATGCTGGATTCTATGTGGAATGAAGTTGAAGATAAAATATGAATTGAGTGAATGAGTGATGTGTAGTGAGCTTAAATGTAAATATGAAATTGTGATGAATTTGTAATCAAAATTGTATATGTATAATGAGAGCTTGAATTTGTACTATTCAAAATTGTAATAAATATTTGTTTGAATAAAATTTCTGTTTGAATTCAAATTCTGTGTTATTTAATTTTATCCAGAAAATATTTATTTAATCTATGAAAAATAAAATAGTACATTAACAAATACATTTAAACGAATGTATATATGTTTATTATCATCAAACAAAAATCATATAAGAACATATTCAACAAAAAGAGATCTTTGCTTTTGAAAGGAGGCTATCTAGAGGCTTCGAAAGATATATTTTCTGTTTCAAAACATAAACCCAATCTCAATTTAAAGTAATAACCATAGAATAGATAAAGATTTTGAAATGTTATTCACTTTATTGTTAACCCATAATTATATTTTGGGAAAGGGCACAATAACTAGTTAGGTTGACCCAGTAGTAAATATAACACAACAGATGTTAAAATTTAAATTAAAGATATTAGCAGGGGCCAATAGGTTTGCAATAATCCCATGAAAACCATATGATATTGGTAGGGGTTAATAGGTTCATAGTCAGCCCATGAAAACTATGGTTTGATACTAGCAGGGACACGTAGGTTTGTAGTTACCCCATGAAAACTATATCTGGATTAAGATATTGGCAGTCAACCTATAGATTCCAAGTTAGTACATGGAAACTAGGATAAGAAATAAGATATTGGAGTTACCAATAAGTTCTTAGAATTCCCATGAAAACTAAGTAATTGGATAGATGTCCTTAACATTTAATAGGTTAATAGTAACCCCAGAAATTATAATTGAGATAGATAGTCAGAAAAAATAGGGTTGGACAATCCAGAACTGATTTAATTGTTTTGTGTATCATTATAAAGTTTGGAAATACTATGTTTTTAACCATTGTGGATGCATGAGTACAATATATGGTTTTATATATGTTTTAGGATGTTAGTGAGGGAAAACCCGTTCCGCTAAGCGGCGTGTTATCATTAGATATCCAAATGGTTTAAGATGGTAATTTATTATTCATACCAAGTTTTATGTCTGACTTGAAGTTTTTGTTTTCCCATTAAACTCTTGGGTACTCAATTGATTTTGATAGGTTGAGAGTTAAGGTTTTTAGGTGTACTTTTAGATGAATAATGCTTCCGAGGACGTGCAGGAGGCAAGATTGTTATAAGAGTTATTTTATTTCCGTTGTGTGTCTTGTTTGTAAAGGAAAATTTTCTCTTGCCTCTATATATACTCTGATCTACCAATGGGGCATCTTCATATGTCGCTTTTGGCGTATTTCACAACAATAACACGTTATCTAAACGTGGTCTGCGAATTGGGATTATGTAATTAATTTGTAATATTTTGAAATGGAATGTGGAATTTGTTATGCTGTTTAATTTTTTTTGTTGATATTTTTATGTTTTTATGTATCAATGTGTCTAATATCATCATGTTTGATCGTCGAGGATTAATAACTATATACGACTGCAGCATCCGTAGCCGTTAGTTTTGGATTTCCAAGTGGGGGATGTTACAAGTTGGTATCATATCATAGGTTTATGAGACTTAAAAGAAAATTAAACCTAAATGATTTTTCAAACATAATCCAATGAATCACATAATAAGATTGGGGTTTGGGTTAACGCTATAGTAACGTACTTATTATATATATATATATATATATATATATATATATATATATATATATATATATATATATATATATATAAGTACGTATCCCCCGTTCTATTAGACCGTTCTTCTATATCTTACTAAGGCTCTTATGCAGATTTAGAAGAAAGGAGATATGGAAGCAGGAAATGGAAGAGGAAATCTCAATAGAGGAAGTACCATAACTAATGGGAATGCTCGACCCACTACTAGGAGAAATCCGGGTCGACTGTCTATTGCTAGTAACCAAAATGCGAAAGCCAATGTGGATGTTGGCAGTCCACTAGTAGTTATGGGGATGATGTATCAATTCTTAGCTGACTTGATGCAAGCTGGTGCTGCAGCTGGAGTTGTTGGAAATGGAGGAGGAGAAAATCATGTGGCTCTAGTTGGAAATATTGCTTTGTTGAGTAGAGACTACACAAGTTTGGGTGGTAAACCATTCTTGGAAACGTAGAGTGCCATAGAAGTTCAGAATTGGCTATTGCATGTGGGCATATATTTACTGATTTGGGTCTGAATGATGGACAAAAGGGAAGGTTGACCTTTAGGTAGTTGCAGGGGTCAGCACTGCATCGGTGGAACAGTGGTACTGTCGAAGTTGCAGAAGTACAATTAACTTGGAATGATTTTAAGACAAGATTTGAGCAAAAGTTTGTGTCGGATTTTGCTAAGTCTGAGCTAACGAGAAATTTTGTGGATTTAGTACAAGGAGAGATGTCAGTAGTGGAGTATGCTACTAAGTTTGAGGAGCTGTCTAAATATGGATATGCTATTATAGATACAGACATCAAAAGGAATGAGAAGTTCATTCGAGGACTGAGGCCCGAGCTTGCTAGGATGACCATGACATATGTCCGTGATTCTTGCATTATAGTGGTAGAGATGGCTATTCGCTATGAGGAGTCGCTTGTTGATTTAGCTAAAGAGAAGTCGGTGGAAACTTAGGGTTCTCAAGGGAAGAGGAAGAAATTCTTTAAAAAGAAGAGGACCCAGAAGGGAGATGCTACCAATGTGATGCCCCACCACGAGACCCACCTTAACAAAGAGAATTAAAAAGTGATTCCATCTACTAAAGCAGAGAATAGGGCTGGTTAAGGGTGACCATCTATAATTTTGTCTTAAACATCTACCGAAAACATCGACATACTTAGTAAATGCTTAACCCAAAACTATAGGTGGCTAACAGATCTATCAGAACAAAATACAATAACTAAACGCAATGCACATCACAGAACAGTAATGAACATCATATATATATACATATACACTGATTCATGTTTAGTAAAATACAATATGAATACAATAAAGGTGGTACTCGACCACACCATATACATCGAATCAAATGTAAATACATCTGAGTATGCGGAAGAAATAAACTACTCAAGCGATAGATAAGCTAATGTCCAACATCAACTTTAAGCTAAGCCCAATAGATGATACCTGAAACAACTCGGTCTGACCCGAGTGAAAACACATGGGTCGAGCTAGCTAAAATCATCAGTCAAACAGAATAATCGATAAGGATAAGTAGATGAAAGCTAGGGCCTCCATAAGCAAATGGAACAGGATTTCAACTTCATAAAAAGGACAGCATCTCTTCTTGGCAAGTAAAAGTGATAATGATGATAAAGTCATACCTAAGTGGCATAACTGACACTTAAGCAAATGGAACATCGACGAGCAAAGTTTTAAAGATAAGACTCAATAAACATCGCTTTCGCCTCATATCATCGGCAGTATAAAGGAATATGGATAATGACTTCAAATGATTCAACTATCTTCTTAAAAGTGGATGTCAATATAACACTACATCAAATGTACATATCCTTCATACATAGAATAAAACACATATGGATGTGCCTTATCTCATTGGCACATCCCAAGGATCATTCAAGGAAACATAAAACCCAATAATAAAAGAAGCATTCTACTTATTCATACCCCATCTCATCGGTGAATATAGATACATCTCAAATCCATCACTAAAACTCATCACAAAAATTTCTTCATAATCATTTACACCTCAACTTATTTGTATAAATATATAAATACATCTCAACTCCATCTTAACATCAAGTAGTCTATAAAATCATCAAATCATCAATCCATAATGCAATTAACTCAATCAAAGAGTAACATCATAAACGATTTCACCATATATGTATATATCTCATCTGGCACTAGGCTATCAATGTAATAATCATCTAAAGATGGTGAAGTCTAGAACATCAAAACTTAAAGAAATCCCAGATTTGCCCAATCCTCGATTGCATGCCGCAGCAATGCTACGCGTGCCACATTATGACTAATACTATTATTTGGTACCATAAACATCATGATGACTGGAGTCAAGTAACATCTTAACATCGTGAACATCATGAATGACTATAGTCCATAATATTATAACGACTTCCAGTCACAATGACCCAAGTTAATAACATCGTGATGATCGGAGTAGCAACTATATCATGATGAC
Organism: Allium cepa; assembly: GCA_030765085.1. Lineage (NCBI taxonomy): Eukaryota > Viridiplantae > Streptophyta > Magnoliopsida > Asparagales > Amaryllidaceae > Allium > Allium cepa. Next base: position 186,387,458 of record CM060940.1, read on the forward strand.
TCCAATCGAGTACTCGTGGTCTATAGTACTAGTAAACATCATGAATGTGTCTCAACTTCTCAGATAGGAACCCAATAGGTGTTAACGTATGTCCCATACCATACGTTCGCACCTAACGGTTTACTAGCCGTTAGTTGGTACCACACTAGTAAAACATCACAAACATCATGAACATATACTCAGCCTCGTCTCATTGGCGAGTAAATACAATGCCATACTCGTCTCATCTCATTGATGAGTACTAGTGCATCGTGACTTGTCTCATCTCATTGACAAGTAAAAACTATCATAATACATCTCAACATCATAAAATCATCATAAAGAAGCTTACCTCATCTCATTGGCAAGTAAAAATAACATCTAAATGGTTATTTATAACCATAATTCCAAATAGGAATTTCTAGCTCTTAATTCACCTCATTTCATCGCCGATTAAGAAAGACATCTTAAAATGATCCTTCATTGAATGTACTCCTAAATTGGAGTTCTCGGACCATATAATCTAACCAAAATCTAATAACCTCTTAAATAATCTCAAAAAGTTCATCGAAAGGGTTTCGATCGTACAAGTCCGATATTAAGCGATAAAGCAAATCCATGTGTCCTATACCATATGTTTTAGTTTATCGTTTAATTGTCTTTCTTATATGTCCAAAATTCATAAAAATAAGTAATTTTGTTTATAAAATAATTTTACTAGAGAAAACGGAGATTTAAAATGTTTTCCGAAAACGATTATTAAGACCAATATTTGACCTTTGTTATAGAAAATAAATCTATCTTTCTTTAGAAAAATAATTTAAAAAAATACTATGTAATAATAATTTGAAATGTACATGTATTTCAAAAATGGTTTAGTACAAACCGTTCTCGAAAGCAATGAAAACTAAGAGGGATATCTCAAAACTGATAACTTGAATTCAATGCGAATTCAATTCAAATTTAAACCAAATCAATTCAAATTCCATTTAGATTTGAATTTCAAATTCTCCAAATATAGCTAGCCTACTGATAGGCATCATATCTCTCAAAATATTCCAAAAACATCATCAAAACCTAAGAGAATGGGAGCAAAAAACGAGCTAATACAATTCTAAGGTCAACGATTGTTGTTGCTGTCATTTTTCTCTCAGGACGGCAACATACAACCATAATTTCGACGAAGAAAACATCAAAATTCTAGAAAACACAATAAATAAAACTTGTAGCACATGACCTAATATTTTCGAAACATCCAAAATTATCAAAATCGGTTAAGAGACAAGGAAGTTAGGTCAAATTCATTTCGGCTTCAAATACAGAGCAGATATTGGTTTTGCTCTCGGGTTAGAAGTAGAAAAATTAGATTTTGACATAGCTAACCTTAAAATTTCAAAAAACTCAAAACATGAAAATTGTGGTACACAACTTTCTGGGGCATCCAAAATTATCAAAATCGGTTAAGAAACGAAAAGGTTGTGGCCAATTTCGTCTCAGCTTCAAGGACAGAGAAAATATTGGTTTTTCTCTTGGGTTAGCATTAGAAAAATTAGATTTTGGCATAGGTAAACTCAAAATTGCAGAAAGCTCAAAACATGAAAGTTGTAGTAGATGATTTAAGCTTTCTGAAACATCCAAAGTTACCAAAATCGGTTAAGAAAAGAAAATGTTATGGCCAATTTCGTTTCAGCGTCAAGGACAGAGCAAATATTGGTTTTCTCTCGGGTTAGCAGTAGAAAAATTAGATTTTGACATAGCCAACCTCAAAATTACAGAAAATAAAAACATGAAAGTTGTAGTACATGATTTACGCTTTCTAGAATATCGCAAATTATCAAAATCGATTAATAAACGAAAATGTTGTGGCCAATTTTGTTTTAGCTTCAAGGACTGAGCAAATATAATTCGTACAGGCTTTAGAAATTCACAGATTACATCATTTTGATCATACACAGAGCTAGGGTTTGTGAGTTTTGCACTCACCTTGATGTGAAGATCAACCAAACTTCCAATTAGAGCCAAAGATGAGAGCTTTCAGCCAAGAACAGACTCCTAAAATCTATACAAACTTGAGAAACAACATGCAGGAATCAGAGACAAAATTAACTGATCCTACTACAAAAACTTGATTTTGATGAGGAGAATGGCTTTAGAATAGAGATTACCTGAGTTTTACTCTTGATTTAATATTTGAAATCATCAATCTTCATTCTGTATTGATAAATTTAAGCGTTGGTTTGAGAAAGTAAATAGGGTTTCAGCCATTATTCTTTTTTTCTGGAAGCTGTGAGATGAGGCCGAGAAAAGTTCGTACAGGTAATACTTCTTCTTTCTCATTTATTTTCTTGATTATAGGTTAATGATAGTGGATATGGGCTTTAGCCCAAGCTAATAAATTAAATTAGCTTTTCTTTATAATTTAACCACTAATTACATTTACAAAGCATACTTACAATTTCAATCATAAATTTGAACTTCATTCCATACCTAAAAATTACAAAAATTTATACTCATGCTAATAAAATGTTTTACACTCAAAATAAAGATTATTTATATTATTAAAACATTTTATTAACATATTTCTCTATATTTAAAATAAAATAACAGTTTTACATTTTTAATTACAAAACCCATTACAATTAACATTATAAATTACACAAAAATCACATTTTTGTGTAATAAAATTTTATAACCCAATAGTGATATAATTTTTCACTTCAATTATATTTTTAAACTCAATTCCATCATTATTTTAATTATATCCCATCTTAAAATTAATTACCTTTTTTAAAAAATCATTAAAAGAATAAATAGCAATAATTTACAAAATTATTGCATTAACCCCAAATAAAACACATTTTCTCATTTTATTATCTCAAATCATCTTAATAAAGTTTCCAAAAATTATTTTCCTTATTTTATTCTCAAATATATTGTTTATTCCCAGTAAACAATTAAATTCTTCATTTATTATTAATTCCTACTATTAAATTATAACCTCCATTATATTCTAATATTCTCAGGTAATCACTAAAACCAGGGTTGTTACAGACTCCCACTTACAAAAATTGCGTCCCCGTAATATTCTAGAAAAAGAGACGTAAACAACACAAAAATTCAAAGGACAAAGGAAAAAAGATAAGCTCGAAACTCAAACCATTCATACTCTTAACATAGAATGGTAGAGAGAAATAGGAAAAAAATCACTTGGTTAATCTAATAGCCCATCAAATGCTAATATAGTGATTAGCAAACCATCGAATTTTCCATGTAACTCGAAAGAATTTCGAAGATATCGCGTCATCAAATCAAAACTTAACAAGATGTTCAACAATTAATCATCGAAAATGATTGATTTCAAATAACTCTACGAATAGAGTCGGGATCAAACTCACTCAAACCCGAACTCTAAGTAATAAAGAAGATAATCAATAAGATTTTTCACATAAATATACGGAAAGAATATCTTCACAACAGGGTAGACACAATAGATAAGATTGATAAATCATAAGCTGGCTTTTCATAAATCCACCAACTCAAATGAACACGAAAAAATGCACGTCGTTGATAATAGCTCAAAGATAGAATATACTCAAGAACAAGGATATAAGCTCAAATTACTTTTCAATCCAAGGTATTTAGAATTTTCAAATCCCAACATCTTTTAAATTTTTAAATCTCAATTTTCTACGTTTGAAAATTTTCCAACTCTTTACTATATTACTTAGTAAGTAATTTAAGACTCAAATTAAAAGTCTAAATTCTTCTCTTACTTCAAAATTAATTTCCAAAGAATTTTGTAAATCCATAATAATTTTCCTCAAAAATAAATTGAGGGTTTAAATTCTCTTTACTCTTTTTATTAAACCACTTAAATCATTTAAAAACAATCTTCAATCCTCTTATAACTCTTCTCTTAAAACATCCAAAGTATATAACATAGATTCTAAAATCTTAAAATATACTTTCAATAAAGTATAGCTCAAGAGTACTCTCACATATTCTCATCTTTATAATTTCAAAGTAAATAAATAAATAAATGGCATTGCCTCGCTATTGAACCTCTAATAAATAGATATATCCGTTGGCTGTAGAGTCGATCGAAAGATCAAAGCTGCCTCGCCATTCTGTTACTCGTCTCTAAAATCAATGACTGCAATTACCGTTCAGAAATAAATTTAACATATAATCTGAAAATATTATTTTTAAAATCTCTATTTCTAAAACATAAACCATCGTGTCTAATTTCCTCATCATAGCATTTAGGAGATTCATATCGATAACGTTGATCAGGCGTGTCGACCAGAACTCTTAATTACTCAATGGACAACCCAACACTCACAAATTATTTCTATAAAAGAAATACTACTCATGTAAATATATTCTCAAAATATTCTTAGATTTTTTTAAATATCTCAAAGCTCAAATTTCTCTTTAAAACTCATATTTATATAGCTTCAAAACTTAAACCAAAGAACATTAAAAGAATGCATTGAGATATTCCCAGAATACTCGGTTCTCAAAATCAATAGAAGGAGACAGAGTGTTCGTCAATCTTACGATGTCAAGAGCCACTTCCAAAAGTCATCAAGATACATGATAAGAAAGATATTCTTCTCGAAGGAGAAGAAGCATACAAACAACAAATCATTACTTCTAACAATGTAGTGCTACATAGAATAACACCAATTGAGTATCCGAAAAGGATAACTCAAAGAAACAAAATGATAAACTCAATCAAACGCGAACAATCCAAAACTCACCCTTTCAGTCAATGTCCTCATGGAAGGATAGCCGAAGGGTAACGGCCAGGAATAAGGTTAATATACCACTCGATTGCCGATTGGATATCAAACCCAAATGGACTCATCAAAACTCAACAAAGTCACCTTGACGGGAATTTGAGATATGTCAACAACATCTCGATAATCAAGAGTGAATTCAAAAACCTCAGAATCATCATTAACATTCCAAAGTGATAGAAATAATAAACCTATAAAAATAAGAAACCTAAATATACAATAGGAACCTATAAAAGAAAGGATTGGACTTAATATCAAAGATGTCAATCCATCTCAAATCAAATGCATCTCAAGATTGTGAGTAACAAACAAATACTCACAAAAACAACATCAAATAAAAATCTCAGAATGCTCACAACTAGCCAATCATTGTAGATCCACTCAATATGATTCACAACTCTCAAAGTAATATAATAAGAATACTCAAAGGAATCAATAAGCTTCATCGATACGAACTCACTCGCATCAACAAAAATAAGAATAGAATAAACCCAGATAAGATTATTCATAAGATAAGATAACATCAAACTCAATTATGGAATACTACGGAATACAATTTATATTCCTAGACATATTCCATCTCAACATATCCCAAAACTCAAAAAAGAATCAAAGCACGATTCGAAAACAAGCTCGAATAAAGGACAATGATTCACTTGTATTGTACTTCGACATATCATGATATATGTACTATTCTATGTTTATTCTACTTTGTTCTGACCATAGCTCTGATACCAAGCTATGCCGCCCCAACCCGAGATCCACCTTAACAAAGAGAATTAACAAGTGATTCCTGTAGGATCGATTTCACCCTAGAGGGGGGGGGTGAATAGGGTGATGGTATAAATTATAAAATTAATTGCGGAGGATTATAAAATAATTTCAACACAGATCACAAAACAATAGCAGCACAGATAATAGCAGAATAATAAATGCAGAAATAGAACGACACAGAATTTACCCAGCTTCGGCAAAACCCTGCCTACGTGCTGCCCCCAAGGTTTCTACTAGAAATTAGATAGTCCCTTTCTTACACACGTAAAATTACGACACCCGCTATCGACTAAATCTAACTCTACGCTCAAAACCCTGCCACAACTCAGCCACTGAGTTGCGAATTCTCAAGCTACGCCACGTAGCTTGTCCCCTAGTCACACGGCTATAAAAATAAACAGTTTAAAAAAGAAAATACAAATTAAAAATCAATTTAAATATAAAATAGACCTAATTTTAAATAAACTAAAGCCCAATCCCTTTCTTTGTTTAGCCGGCCCAAACTAGATTATCTCGGAGAAAAATTTGCCGGCCCTTTCTTCGTTGCGCTGCTTTTCTATGAAAAATAATGGCTTCGTTATTTTATTCCTTTGCTCCAAAATTAGGGCTTCTCGTCCTTGATCCAAATTAGGGCTTTCGAAGAGCCGACTTTATGTTGATCGATTCGGTGATTATTTGCGTGTAGCCTTGATCGATTGTTTTCCTTGTTGCTAACTTCGGCTGCTTCGTTGATCGAATTCCTTCCTTGCTTTGGTATGTAATTATAGGCTTTTGCTTTACTGATTTTATGCCTGCTTGAATTCGATGCACTGATGATTGTGGGTTTAATATGCGTTCGATCTCCTTTATTTTCGTTCGTATAAACATGTTTGAATTTGTCAATTGATTTCTCTGGCCGCTTGATTTTGTATTGATGATTGAGATGATTTCGACTTGTTCAAAAAACGTATATTTTTTGTTACTTGATGGTCACGGCGTTGATTTGATATCATGATGACCACGGCTTGATTTCCAACTTGGTCAATTACCTTTGCTTCCTCGATTTTGACTTGTTCATCATATTCATACTATCCACGGCTTGTTGATTGTTTGATCTCCTTGGTCACTACAGTTTGATGTTCATCTGACTTCGGTCATGATTTGTTCAACTTGAAATTTTGATCACGGCTTTAATTTGTGAATTCATGTGCTTGCTTCGGCCTTGTGAATTCATTGTACTTAGTTGTGATGTTACTTTGTCTTTGTGCATTTCTCTGCGTTCATTTGAGTTGTTGTAATTCCACAGCTCTGGTTTCTGTTATTATGTCACTTGTCTTGATACTTGCACTACATGGTCTGGTTCAGCGGCCTATTGGATTTGACATTGCTCTTGGTTATGTTGGTCTTGTTACAGTTTGATTGTGCTGTTTACCCGTGTACATGCTTCGCTGTATCTTCATTCATGTTGGTTTAGTTGTTTTTCTTCTGGTTTGTTCACTTCGGTCAGTTGCTTTGAACTGTTAAGAAAGGTTCGACATTGACTTCGACTTGTTGTTGTGATGATTTTCTCGGCTGAAAATTTGTTACGTCGTCACCAGAATTTGTAGTCTAGGTCTGCATCCCTTAACTGGTCTGGATTGCATTTTCATTACTGTTTCAGTTTGATTTGGTGCTTGAGTATCACTAAGCTTTGGCATTTGGTCAGTTGCCTTTGTGTCTTTGGTATTGTGCACCCCTTGTGTCTGAACCTTTGCACATATGATTCTCTGGTGCATTTGCCTTTGTTAGACTTTGGCCTTTGCTGGTTCATATGTTTTTTTAACATATTGCTGTGTTTTGTTTATTTTGATTTTGGACGAGGCTAGTTTTAGTTGACTTGACCATTTGCACCTGTGTTGAATCCGTTTTCGCAACTCGGGTTTGACCTTGTGTTGAAATCGAGATTTTGAGTATATTGCATGTGAGTTGAACCCGGTTTTTCATTTGGATTTGACCTATGCTCCCCTGTCCCTGTAGCATTATCTAGTGTATATCGCTGTGCACAGCCTTGTGGCATGTGCAGTGATACACTGTGCATGTCACATTGTTCGTGTGTGATGAATTCAAATATAAATGATGACGAACAACCCAAATAACTGAGGCATATAATATTTTCAAAATCTATATTTTATTTTATATTGCAAAAATATTTCCTTTTCAATTTTACTGCGTTAGTGAATATTTTTGCAGATTGCTCAGATGCTGGATTCTAACTGGAAAGAAGTTGAAGATAAAAATACGAGTGTGAGTGATATGTAGTGAGGTTCTGAATGTAGAAAAGAATTGTGATGTAATCAGAAATTGTTTTGTAATTTAAAATGTATAGTTATAGTGATAGCTTGAAATTGTACTATCAAAATTGTAATAAATATTTGTTTGAATAAAATATTCGTTTGAATTCAAAATCTGTGTTATTTATTTTATTCAGCGAATATTTATTTAATCTGTGAAAAATAAGATAGTACATTAACAAATACATTTAAACGAATGTATATATGTTTATTATCATCAAACAAAAATCATATAAGCGCATATTCAACAATCTCCCCCTTTTGATGATAACAAACATATATTTAAGATTTTGAATATGTTAAATGTATTTGATTATTGATATGCTCTAATTGCTCCCCCTATTTAAATGCTTCCTCTCTACACAAAGCTCCCCCTACAAATATGCATACAATTAAATAATTTGCAAATGAGCCTAGATGAAAATAGAAAATTATTTGACCTTTGCTTGATTTTATTTGACAAAATCTTAACTTTTCTCTCTTCCTTTTGTTATCAGCAAAAGAATAACAGTGTTAGAGAAAATAGAGATAAAGTGACCGATATTAATTCAACATTAAAACTCAATTGAATATAAATATTAAATTTCGATAAAAAATCAAACAAAAATCATAAATATATTGTTAGGCGCATATTCCACTTTTAGAATGATAGGAATGATGTCATCATATAAAACCATACAGTTGTGTCTATTTGTGGTATATTTATACCAGGAATTTGAATATCTACTAACCATGCGTAACCGTTAGGACTTTTAAATGAGATTAGTAGTATTCCAATTTTTTATTTTAAAAAATAATGAATTCAAGTATCTTCTAACCACGCATAACCGTGAGGACTTTTAAATGGGATTAGAATCAACTTGTTTATTTTAAAAATCAACTTTTGGTATGCGTTCCATACATGCATAACCGTGAGGACTTTTAAATGAGCATGGAAGCACATAACAAATTCCAAGTAATTCACCCATGCATAACCGTGAGGACTTTTAAATGATAGTGAATACTTTGGTATTTATTTATTATTATTATTAAATATATTTTTAAAAAAATGTGAAAATGAAAAACGAACGATTCCTGTTTAAAGTACTACATATTGACAAACTATATAGAATTTTGATGAGTGATGGTCGTTAGAAATACGATAGATATAGAGATGGTCATGGAATTTTTTACCAATAAAAAGTTTTATAACTCTTGTTTAAATTTCCAAAGAAATTTACTAATTATACCATCTCGAGTCATAATATATGATCAATATTAACACTCATCACTTTTTCAGTCACTATTTTTCTTTTCGATAAACATTAGGAAGTCAGATTAGTCAAAATAGTCATTTAAAATCAAATTCAAAAATAATTATGAAATTAATTTTTCAAAAATGACTAATATGAAAATATGGTCAAAAATGATTTTCTCTAGAGGGTTTTAAAAGAAAATTTTCAGCTATTTGAAAATTATTTGAAATGAAGAATATGCAGATGTTTTCTTTGAAAAATGATGCAGTTACTAAATGTCTCAAAAATCACGTTTAACTAGTAATTTTTCTATCAACTAGATTACGAGTGTAATCTGCATCTGAATTTCTCTTTCACTCAAAATCATCATTAATTGAATTTGATTGACCAAACCATGAAGTGTGCACCAAAAATTTCAAACTCAATTTTAACAGCAATTTAAATGATATTCCCTTGAATTTGAAATGAAGCCATGTAAATAATCAAAAACTGTGAATATAAAGTTAGCCGAATTATAACCAAATGTATTATTATCCAACAAAACACTATTTTTAATCCAAAATGATATATATGAAGTAATTCAAAGAATCTAGAGATTATTATAGTGTTTTTGGCATAAGAATATAATTGGCCAACTATGTTGAATAAGTCAGAGTCAAAATCATCATCTTTTCATCATCTCAATATTGGCTGATTTTAATTCAGAATATGGTGCAGATTATCACATTTAATATATCTCTCAAATTAATATACCTTTACCTATTTTACCTTTACGATATTTTTCATGGTTGTCTATTGTGATTCTGTCACCTTTATACTAGGCTAAGGAACTTGTTTTGTCGCCCGTTGTGTTTCTGGAACAGCCAAAATCCAGAGAACACTGTTGTTGTTCCTTAGCCTGCCACCACACCTAGACGAGAAAAGTTTTATGCGACCTATTTGTTTTTATAGGTCCATGGTTGTTAGTGGTAGAATATTTAGAAAAATAATTTTGTGAATACCCAAAATATTTATAATTGTTCCCTTTGGCACCCAAATTTGTTTAACTTTGAGAGATTTTATATTTGTGCCTTTTGGAACCCAAACAGATATAGTTTTCACATGTTTGGGTCTATACCAACAATTATTGTGATTGTGTCCGTATTTTCTACAAATTGTGCACATAGAATTAACTTGATTAATATTGCTTTCAACAATTTTCGAATTATTATATCCAAGTCCTTGTCTAACCATATTAACAGTTTGCTTTCCTAATAGCATATTCAACGATTTTTCACTTTTTGAAAATTTATCTAAAGTCGTTGACAATTGTTGGACTTGTGTTTTGAGAGATTCATTTTCGTTTAACAACTGTGTGCACTTTTTAATAGAATTCTCTCTCCTAGTATTTTCATTCTCTTTTAAAAACAGAATTTCATTTTCAAGTGATTTTATATTGATTTCTAATTTTTTAATTTCTTCTTCGAATGTTGGACACTTATCACACATAGGGATCCTACTTTGATAGGTTTTAACTAATTTGTCAAGTTGTTTATTTAAATCTATCAAAGTGTCTTTTTGTGATTCAAGTTTAGCATATTTTTCCCTAAGTCGTTCAAAACTGCTGTTTACTTCATAAAAATATATAAGCAACTCAGAATGGGTAAGTTATGATACCTCACTTGGCTCGTCATCGTCACTGTCAGTTGTATCACCTCGAAGACACAATTCTGCCTTTTCGCTTTCACTGCCAGTGCTTTGATCATCCTCATCTTTTTCATCCCAAGTGGCTCCAAAAATTTTCTTTTTCTGTTTCTTTTCATGGCTGATTTTAATTTGTGGACAATCGGGCTTGATATGACCGGGTTTGTTGCAATTATAACAAATAATCTTTTGTTCTTCTGAGTAGTCTAGTGCTTTGGCTATTCTTCTTTTCGCTTTTTGAATTCGAGCTGAATTTCCATATTTGTAATTCCATGTTTTGAATTTCTTTATTAATAGCTCCAATTCTGCTGCTGCTTCATCATCGTCATCGTCATCTCTTTCAGTTGTTCCTTTGAGAGCTATTGATTTCTTTCGAGTATCACTTCCTTCACGCTCTTCCTTGAATTTCATTTCTAGCTCATAAGTGGTGAGATTTCCGATGAGTTCTTCAACTTTCATTTGTTTTAAATCTTTCAATTCTTGAATGGCAGTCACTTTCGCTTCAAATTTTCATGGAAGGACTCTGGGGATTTTTCGGACTATCTCCAACTCCGTGTATGATTTTCCAAGAGCTTTTGATTTGTAAACGATATTGGAAAGTCGTCCATGCATCTCTTTGACATTTTCTTCCTTTGCCATTTTGAAGTTGTAACAACCCGCATATTTATCGAGTTTGTATTTAAATATTTTATTTAAATATTAACTCGTTAATCGGATTTTGGTCCGAAAAGCTACTTTTTGCAAACGGTCAAATTAGGACTCGAGACCACTTCCATTGAGTTCGAAATGTCGTTTACAACTTTTTAAGTATAAACATCGATAGGTTTGGAGTTAGTGAAATTTCACTAACTTTTCCCGCTTTGGACTTTGGGTTAGTTTAGCCTATTAAGCCCAAGTTCCAACCCTCTTCTCCTCACTCTTCATAAATTTTCTAACTAATCAAGCTTTGGCATTAATGGTGGAGGGAATGGGAAATTAAAACTCCAAGCACAAATTCAATTGCAAATCCAACATTCAATTCCAAATTCAAGTAGAAGATATTGGATTCAAGCTTTGGATTGCTTCTCCTTGCTTTCAAGCTTCATCTTCATAAACTTTAGTGCAAAGGTGAGATTTTTAACTCACATTCTTGTCTATAACTATCTTGGGTTGTTGGGAATGATTCCCTATCACTTTAGCATGAATATTTGCTTTTGGTTTGGATTGGATTGGCCAAAAACTCCGATTTTTGGCGTTTTGGCGAAATTTCTGCATGTAGGTCGTTCTGGCCATTTTTAGGTCGTTCGGAGTTAGGTCGTGTGGGACTTAGGTCGTAGGTCGCATACGAGATAGCTCCTAGATCGTTCTGACCACTTTTCGTGTGTTCGGAGTTAGGTCGTTCACGACCTAGTACTTAGGTCGCTCGTGAGTTGGTGGCGTAGGTCGTAGGTCGTTTAACTCTTAGGGCGTTAGGCCTTGTGAGTGGAGTTAGGTCGCCTGCTTTCCTTAGGTCGTAAGTCGCGTGTGTCTTTGGTCGCGCATCGCCTTAAGTCACTCGACCCGCTCTCACCTTAGGTCGCGCCATCCTTTAGGTCGCGTACCATACTTTAGGCCGTTGTCCCTTAGGTCGCTTGCACCTTAGGTCGGCCTCGTTAGCTCGCAGATCCTCTAAGTCGCGTGGCCTTTAGACCGTAGGTCGTTAGGTCGTAAGACCTTAGGTCGCCTGACCACCTAGGTCGCTTGGCCTCTTCACTGCTTAGGTCGTTAAACCCTTCCTCTTTTGGGTCGCTCCCCTTTATTTCTTAGGTCGTTGTGGCCTTAGGTCGTGATATTTATAGGTCGCGGCAAAGTTAGGTCGCTCGACCCATGTTTCCGTTAGGTCGCTCGATTCTTGTTGCCGATAGGTCGCGTGCTTTCTTAGGTCGCGTACCTTTAGGTCGCGTGTCCCCTCTACCCCGTTAGGTCGCAAAGAACTTTAGATCGCTCGACCTCCTTACCCACTAGGTCGCGCACTTAGTTAGGTCGCTCAGCCATTGTGTTAGGTCGCGTGCACCCTTAGGTCGTTTGACCTCATTTTTCTTTAGGTTGTAGGCCTCTTGCCTTCACTTAGGTCGTTAAACTTTGGCCTTTGCTGGTTCATATGTTTTTTTAACATATTGCTGTGTTTTGTTTATTTTGATTTTGGACGAGGCTAGTTTTAGTTGACTTGACCATTTGCACCTGTGTTGAATCCGTTTTCGCAACTCGGGTTTGACCTTGTGTTGAAATCGAGATTTTGAGTATATTGCATGTGAGTTGAACCCGGTTTTTCATTTGGATTTGACCTGTGCTCCCCTGTCCCTGTAGCATTATCTAGTGTATATCGCTGTGCACGGCCTTGTGGCATGTGCAGTGATACACTGTGCATGTCACATTGTTCGTGTGTGATGAATTCAAATATAAATGATGACGAACAACCCAAATAACTGAGGCAGATAATATTTTCAAAATCTATATTTTATTTTATATTGCAAAATGTAACGACCCGTTAAATTTGATAATATTAAATGGATTAACTTAGTATAATTTTTAATCTAATTTATAATAAATGTAGGAGTTGGATATAGTAACTGAGATTAAAGATTTAACAATTGAAATGTTATATGGCAATAGGTAGAATAACGAAGAATTGTGTTGTGGTTATAAGTCATAATTAGTTGATTAAAATGGTATTAATGAAATAATAACTGAATTGAATTGCAATATATAAACATTAGAAAAATTTAATTAGTGGATTAAATTTGTTAAAGTTCATAAGTTTTGTAATTTAGTTTAGTAGAACTTTAAATTATAAACGAAGATTGAAATAAACGATAAATTTAATTATGTAAATGGTGACTCAAGACCTAGGTTATAGGAATTGGAACATAATCCAATTTGAATTAAGTAGAAGAAGGATTTGGTTAATATGTAAGTTATTGTTCAAGATATTGAATAAAAACTTGGAATCCAATCATAATTTAATGATAATAACGTTAGTATTAGAGAATAAAAATATTTCAATGCAGTACCCGAATGAACGGAATAAAATGAATATATATTGAATAGAAATGAAATGTAAATTGGCACATTTGGTTGAAAGTTAATTTTAAGAAACATATAAATGTTGAATTTGTGAATATTAATATAAATATTAACTTGAATGGGATTCAGTAATACAAAGATGTAATAAGTGTAGATAGTAAAAATTTAATGGCTGTAGTGGATAAAAAAAAAAATCTAGTAGTAACATAAAATTTATTTATATGGAAAAAGAGTATAGATTTGAACAAATTTATGAAAATTTGATAAGAACAGTGGTTGTAATCAGTTTGGTTATTTAATATTTGGAAGATAGAGATTTGTAAATCCGTTAATGAATTTATAATGGGAAGGAATGGTAAGAATGTAAAAATTATAAGCATTTGATTCAATTAAGGGAATTAAATTTTAAATAAATGGTCATTTAATAAATTCAACGTTCTGTGAGAAATCATAATAGTTGTGTAAAATGTGTACAAACTTCGATTTGGAAATTTATTGGATTTATAACGGTTTTGGTATTATATTTATGAGTTTAAAAGTTATTCCATTTTGTAAAGTAATAAAAGCTTATTTAGGTGACTAGAATTTAGCGTAACGACTATTGTGTGTTACCTATTCTTGTTGCTTGTTAATTTAAATTTTGGGAATCAAATTCAATTTATCCGCCAATTTACCGCAGTTAAAGTGAAATGAATTGGTGAATGAGTAATGTTAAATACAAATAAGATGTAACCAAGAAATCCCATTTATAATAATTTATGTAGAATATCGTAAAGAAACCAGGAAATGAAAATGTGAAAATGTGGATGCAATGAGATCTTAAGTAATAATAACTTTGTTAGGTAAGTGATAACGGATTTTTTTTGTATAACCAAATAAAGATCCAAATTTATTTGGAAATTAATTGCAATCAATTGAATTTATTGCAATTAAATGGATTTAATATTTAATAGTTATGTAATTATTATTTGGAAGAAATTGGAGTTATTTGTAATAAGTATGAACCTAATGTTAATTTTTCTTATAGGATTGACAATTGATATGGAATGAAAAGAAGAAAATTTGGGTCAGTAAAATTTAGAATTTATGCATAATAAAATGGATTCTAACGTTAAATACTACGTTATTGAGATTTAAATTAGACTTAAAGAATAATGATGTGAATCAGGAACTAAGGTTTATGGCATCTTTATTTTAGGTGAAAGTTGAGAATATAAAGATTAAAAATCTAAAGTATGGGTTTTGAGAATATAATTTATAAAATTCTTAAATATAAGAAAGTGTAGAAATTAACATTGCAATTAATATACTGTCAACTTTTAATTCACAACTAAGCCTGTTAAATCTTTTCAATTGATTACGAATCATATAAGAAATAAAATTTGGCCAAATTTAGAATTTAATATAAAATTTGGATTTTTATAATTTATTTAATTTATTTAATGAATATTAAAAATAGCCATTTTGGCCACGGACTCGGATTTCGACGAAACCAGTTTCATCGGATCCGTATCGGTGAATTATTATAGGGTTTCAAGTTTTGTATCGATCGGACTTGTCGTTTGATCGTACGGGCGTGAAACACCTTGAAATCAATTTTAATAAAATCAATTTGAAATCAATTTGGAAATTTTGTTTTCAACATAACTTCTTCATACGATCGAATTTGGTCGTGAAACTTTTTCCATCGCGTTCAGAATATTTTAAAATACCTATTTGGACATATGGGTTTAATAAATTTTGTTCCGGAGGCTAAACGGGCTTTTTGGGTCATATTTTGTGGCGTACGTTCATCCTTCTAGTCTATACGCTCTAACCCAACCCTAACTATAAATATACAATTATAAACCCTAGCCACTCCTTATTTTCATTTTCTATACATACATCTCCTTCTCACCTCCTCATTCTAATGGCAGAAAAAAAACCTAATTCCCAAATTCCAAAAAAAAAAAAATTCAAATTTTAAAAAAAAAAAAAAAAAAATTTGCAGATCTGCAGCAGCTTCTGGTCGCGCTTCGGGTTTCAGGGGAGAAAACCCTAGAGCAACTTCGGGTCAGGAAGAAAATGACTCGGGTCGCTCCGGGTCGTTTTGGCGAAAACTCCAAGCAGGCACCGGGGAATTGAGGCGGCGCACCGAAGTCGAACCCGAAGTCGACCCAGGACCACAATTTTCCATTTTTCAAATTTTCATAACTTTTGCATACGAGCTCGGATTCACGCGCGGTTTGTTTTGCTGGGATCGTATCGGAATTTCTGACGTTTTGACGCTAGTTTGGAAAAATTCTGAAACCGTCAAAATTTTGGGTTTAAATTGAATTTAAATTCGATTTAAATTCCAAAGGTGAGTGTTTTAACCCACTCACAACTACTAGAAGCTTTTATGTTTGTTTAAATTAATTTTAGAAATGAATAGAAATTTATTTATGAGTATTTGGCATGTTTATTTTATTCATATCTGTTGAATTGCATTTAATTAATTTAATTGTTAATTTAATTAATTTATTGCGTATGAATTTACAGTTAAAATTTATTTGTTTGTATATGAACTGCTAGTTAACAGTTATATAATTTATTACTGAATATAGACTGTAGATTAATAGCTGTTAAATTTAAATAAAATTGCAAGTATTACCTGTTATGTAGTACCAAAAATAATATTGTTATTGGTTGATATTGATTGATGATTGCGATTTGGATGATGGATGATATTGATGAATTGATGTTTATTGTATATCATTAAATTGCAAATTATCATGCATATTTCATTTCATTCGGGATTGTGGTTTGAAATGATATATAACCGCAAAATTTTATATTTTTTTTAAATTGCGGATTGAAATGATAAATATCCGTATCACTTGACCATAGGATAGAAAATTTTATACAGGCACCACGGTCTATATATAACTATTTTAATGTGATTTCTATGGTTTGGATGGAATACGGTTTATAATAATCTTAAATTTTATATTGTATAAATATTATTCTTCCATATATATACATATGAAGTTGAAAATTTTGAAATTAAAAGGTGTATAAATCTCTTTATTAAAAATGGAAAAATTAAGAAAATGGAGTTGATAATTTATATCATAAGTTTAAATGTTAAGTTTGGAAATTTTAAGATATGATATTTATAATTGGATTTTTCCCAAGGTAAATTGAAATGAATATTCTAGTATAATTTGAATTGAAAAAATATATATTTTATTACTAGAAATTGGAGTTTTTATTTATTTACGGGTTTTATGTGAATATTCAAGACTAATTAATAGAACATTCGATTTGCTGAAAGAATAAATTCCAACTTTAGTTTTGAAATATTAATACTCCAAATGGATATATATATATATATATATATATATATATATAAATAGAAATTGAAGTGGTTTTGGAACTTGAAAGTGATATTTAAATTTCGTTTAGACTTTAAATAAAGAAGTATATTTGTAAAGCCCTGGAAATAATTTCTTAACAAAGTAACCTTAAAGTTAAACCATTTATTCTATATACCATTGACTATCCGAACCATTTAAGTTTTAGAAGTTATGGTTTTAAATTATGAATTTCGAAATATTATGCTTTGAAAGTATAACTCAAATATTTGGTTTCCAGATATTTTAAAATTTAAAGTAGTATGATTTTGGAAAAGAATTATATTTGAGAAAAGGATATCATATTGTTTTGGGCTTTAAATTGATATCGTATTCATAATTTTGAAATGAAAATGTTTATTTGGTTTTAAAGTATAAACTATATTTTTAAAATGACCGCGGTGTTATAATAACGATTGGTTGGCAAAGAGACCGGGATCGGATATGGACATACTCTCTGTCGATACCGAAAACCACTTTGACTAACCGTGTACGCGGTGGAGATTCCAGAATGAAGTAGGTGGTGGCGACGTTTCCTGTAAGGTAAATACGTGGACCCGACTCCCGTGAGTTGGCATAAGGTGGCTAAAACAGGAGCGATTCTCAGGCCAATGAGGTCATTCCTCTGATCGGACCCTCCTCTTCGATATTATACTTTGACTTGGATTGATTCAGTGGCCACTTCTATATTTTGATTTTGGGGAGTTAGTCCGAGGTGGGCGGTAACTGCGGCTACGCGTTTCCACCAGCCTGGATAGCAATTGGTATATCTACCCTGGCATTGCCTAGTTGTGCCGTGTCACCTACCATACCGAGCCTTTACTACGAGTTTCTATTTGTGTCGTACCTATGGAGTATCCTCTGGTAGCTTCCCGATCAGGAGGTATTACGGTACTGTATAGACTATTGGCATTATTTGTGTTAAGGGCTATATGGGTAACCCCTTAACGCTATTAAAAAGTAAGTTTACTTTATAAATAGACACTATTATAATAGCGCAATATACTACATAGTAAATAGTTTAACGGATCCTTAGGAGATGTAAATCCCGAACATCTCCTGAGTTACTGTACTCATATTTATTTCTGTTAATTTAACTCACATAAGATCTTTTAGTTCTGACTCGAGCGTTTTTGTCTTTTCCAATTTCGCTCGGGTCAGTCCGAGCGTTTCAGGATCGAAGACTTTAGCTTTGAAGGACGAAGACGAAGGAGTCGTATTATTATTATTTATAGTATTGCACCACACTCATACTGTTCCGCTGCATTGATTGTATTGGTATATGTAACTCTGATATTTATTGTATAAAGCAAATCAAGTGTTTGTAAACTGTTTTGAACTGTATATTTATTATTATATTTTATCCTTCCGCTGTGAGATTCTGTTTTGTTTTTATTTCTTCTCTGTTTTTCTTATTTACCCCATAACAATCCGCCCTTGCGTATGCTTTGAATTGGCACGTGTGTCGGTTTAATGTGTGCGAAAAGGCGGGATGTTACACAAAAATATTTCCTTTTCAATTTTACTGCATTAGTGAATATTTTTGCAGATTGCTCAGATGCTGGATTCTAACTGGAAAGAAGTTGAAGATAAAAATACGAGTGTGAGTGATATGTAGTGAGGTTCTGAATGTAGAAAAGAATTATGATGTAATCAGAAATTGTTTTGTAATTTAAAATGTATAGTTATAGTGATAGCTTGAAATTGTACTATCAAAATTGTAATAAATATTTGTTTGAATAAAATATTTGTTTGAATTCAAAATCTGTGTTATTTATTTTATTCAGCAAATATTTATTTAATCTGTAAAAAAATAGTACATTAACAAATACATTTAAACGAATGTATAAATTTTTGTTATCATCAATCAAAAATCATATAAGTGCATATTCAACAATTCCGTCTACTAAAGCGGAGAATAGGGCTGGGTAAAGGCGAAAATCTATAATTTTGTCTTAAACATCTAATGAATACGTCGATAAATGCAATATATTTTTTCTTTTCAACTAAAGTGGATAGACATACTCAGTAAATGCTTAATCCAAAACTATAGGTGGCTAACGGATCTATCAGAGCAAAATACAATAACTAAATGTAAAGCGCATCACATAACAGTAATCAACATAATATATATATATATATATATATATATATATATATATACACTGATTCATGTTTAGTACAATACAATATGAATACAATAAAGATGGTACTCGACCACACCTTATAAATCGAATCAAATGTAAATACGTCTAAGTATGCGGAAGAAATAAATTACTCAAGCGATAGATAAGCTAATGTCCAACATCAACTTCGAGCTAACCCCAATAGATGATACCTGAAACAACTCGATCTAACCTGAGTGAAAACACATGGGTCAGGCTAGCTAAAATCATCAGTTAAATAGAATAATCGATAAGGATAAGTAGGTGAAAGCTAAGGTATCCTTTTTCTTAAAGGATGCCATGCCCTAAATAGGGTTTCAACATCATAAAAAGGACAGCATCTCTTCTTGGTAAGTAGAAGAGATAATGATGATAAAGTCATACCTAAGTGGCTAACTGACACTTAAGCAAATGGAACATCGACGAGCAAAATTTTAAAGATAAAACTCAATAAACATCGCTTTCGCCTCATATCATCGGCAGTATAAAGGAATATGGAATGACTTCAAATGATTCAACTATCTTCTTAGAAGTGGTTGGCAATATAACAATACATCAAAGGTACATATCCTTCATACATAGAATAAAATGCATATGGATGTGCCTCATCTCATTGGCACATCCCAAGGATCATTCAAGAAAATATAAAACCCAACATAAAAGAAGCATTATACTTATTCATACGCATTCTCATCGGTATGAATATAGATACATCTCCAATCCATCACTAAAACTCATCATAAAAGATTCTTCATAATCATTTATACCTAGTCTCATTGGTATAAATATATTAATACATCTCAACTCCATCTTAACATCAAGTAGTCTATAAAATCATCAAATCATCAATCCATAATGCAAATAACTCAATCAAAGAGTAACATCATAAATGATTTCACCATATATGTATACATCTCATCTGGCACTAGGCCACCAATGTAATAATCATCTAAATACGGTATATTCTAAAACATCAAAACTTAAAGAAATCCTGGATTGGCCAGATCCTCGATTGCAAGCAAAAGCAATGCTACGTGTGCTACATCATGACTAGTACTTCTATTTGGTAGCATAAACATCGTGGTGATTGGAGTCAAATAACATCTTAACATCGTGAACATCATGAATGACTATAGTCCATAACATTATAATGACTTCCAGTCACAAAGACCTGAGTTAATAATATCGTGATGATCGGAGTAGCAACTACATCGTGATGACTCCAATCGAGTACTCGTGGTCAGTAGTACTAGTAAACATCGTGAATGTGTCTCAACTTCTCGGATAGGAACTCAATAGATGTTAACGTATGTTCCATACTATACGTTCACACCTAACAGTTTACTAGCCGTTAGTTGGTACCACACAAGTAAAACATCATGAAAATATATTCAGCCTCATCTCATTGGCGAGTAATTACAGTATCATACTCATCTCATCTCATCGACGAGTACTAGTGGCATCACGACTTGTCTCATCTGACCGACAAGTAAAAACTATCATAATACATCTCAACATCGTAAAATCATCATAAAGAAGCTTACCTCATCTCATCGGCAAGTAAAAATAACATCTAGATGGTTATTTATAACCATAATTCCAAACAGGAAATTCTAACTCTTAATTTACCTCATTTCGTCGGCGATTAAGAAAAACATCTTAAAATGATCCATCATAGAATGTACTCCTAAATTGGAGTTCTCGGACCATATAATCTATCCAAATTTTAATAACCTCTTAAATCATCTCAAACAGTTCATCGAAAGGGTTTCGATCGTAAAAGTCCGATATTAAGCAATAAGGCAAATCCATGTGTCCCATACCACATGTTTTACTTTACCGTTTAATTACCTTTCTTATATGTCTGAAATTCATAAAAATATGTAATTTTATTTCTAAAATAATTTTATTAGAGAAAACAGAGATTTAAAACGATTTTCCAAAAACGATTATTAAAACCAATATTTGGAATTCCTTTATTATAGAAAATAAAACTATCTTTCTTTAGAAAAACAATTTAAAAAAAATACTATGTAATAATAATTTGAAAGGTCCATGTATTTTAAAAATGATTTAATGAAAATATTTCTCGAAAGCAATGAAAACTAAGAGGGATATCTCAAAACCGATAACTTGAATTCAGTACGAATTCAATTCAAATTTCACCCAAAATCAATGCAAATTCTATTTGAATTTGAATTTCAAATTCTCCAAATATAGCTATCCAACTGATAGGCATCATAGCTCTCAAAATATCCTAAAAACATCATCAAAACTGAAGAGAATGAGAGCAAAAACGAACTAACACAATTCTAAGGTCAACGATTGTTGTTGATGTCATTTTGCTCTCAGGAAAGCAACATACATCCATAATTTCGACTAAGAAGACATCAATATTCTAGAAAAAACAATTAACAAAACTTGTATCATATGACCTAAGCTTTTCGGATCATCCAAAATTATCAAAATCGGTTAAGAAATGAAAAAGTTATGGTTAAATTCGTTTCGGTTTCAAACATAGAGCAAATGTTGGTTTTGCTCTCGGGTTAGCAGTAGAAAAATTATATTTTGACATAGTTAACCTCAAAATTATAGAAAACTCAAAAAATGAAAGTTGTATTACATGATTTATGCTTTTCGGAACATCCAAAATTATCAAAATCGGTTAAGAAACGAAAATGTTATGGCCAATTTCGTTTCAGCTTTAAGGATAGAGCAAATATTGGTTTTTCTCTCGGATTAGCAGTAGAAAAGTTAGATTTTGACATAGCTAACATTAAAATTACAGAAAGCTCAAAACATGAAAGTTTTAGTACATGATTTAAGTTTCTAGAAATACAAATTTATCAAAATCGGTTAAGAAACGAAAAAGTTATGGCTAATTTCATTTCAGCTTCAAGGATAGTGCAAATATTAGTTTTGCTCTCGGGTTAGCAGTATAAAAATTAGATTTGACATAGCTAACCTCAAAATTATAGAAAATTCAAAACATGAAAGTTGTAGAACATGATTTATGTTTTCCGTAACATTCAAAATCTAATTAACATGATTTATGAAAGCTTAGGTAAACAATCTTCATATTCCTATACTTCCGATTATTGATATGATTAACATAGCCGTATTTTATCATCAAAAATTAATACTATGGATGACTACAACATCCATAGCACTTAGTTTCGGGCCTCAAAATAGGGGATATTACAAGTTTGTGTCAGTGTATAGATTTCTGTAAAACCTAAAAGACTAAAAGAGTTTTGAAAACATAATTTAGTGAACCGGAAAAAAAGATTGGGTGGGATAACGCTATATAAACTTACTTGTATTTTCTATATATAAGTATGTATTCTTCCCACTCTCTTAGATTATTTTTCTGTATCCTATTAAGACTCATATGTAGACTACGAGAAAGCAAGATATAGAAGTAGGAAACAGAAGTGTGAATCTAGGAGGAGAAAGCACACAACTAATGGAAATTCTCGGCCCAATACCGGAAGGAACCAGGATCGACAGGCAAATGCTAACCAAAATGCAAATGCCATTGTAGCTGCTGGAACCCCACTAGTAGATATAGTGACTATGCATCAATTATTTGTCAATATGATGTAAGCTGGAGCTGCTGCTGGTTTGGATGGTTGGATGTTGCTAATGTGGGAGGAGCTAATCCCGTGGTGCCAATTGTAAATAACTATGCCACATTGAATCGTGACTATACTAGTCATAAAGGAAAGTTTATTCTTCGAACCAAGGATGCTATTGAAGTGGAGAACTGGATATTGCACTATGAGAGGATTTTTGCAAACCTAGGATTAAAAGATGAGGAGTGGTTGGAATCAAGGCAGTTCCAAGGAGCAGCACTGTACTGGTGGAACGGGGTAACTCTTGATGTACCTAAAGAGGAACTGACTTGTGCTGTGTTTAGGAGAAGGTTTGAGGAGAGGTTCTTATCTGAAGTAGTCAAGTCAACTTGCTTAGAAAGTTTATGGAATTGGATAAAACAGAAATGTTGATGTTGGAATATGTTACCAAGTTTGATGAGCTGTCTAGGTATGGATATGCCACCGTTGATATTGTGATTAAGAGAGTGAGAAGTTTATTCAGGGTTTGAGGTCGAAGATTGCTAGGGCGACTACACCATGTCTCCAAGATCCAAGTAACGTAGTGGTAGAGATGGTGATAAGAAATGAGGAAATGCTTTTGACTTTTGGGAAGGAAAAGTCAGTGGAAACCCAGAGTTCGCAAGGTAAGAGAAGGAAGTTCTTCAGGGGAAATGAGGATAAGAAGGGTAGAGTTGCTCAGAAAGGGAAAATAGATATTATCTGTTAGAAGTATGATAATAAAGGGCGTTATACTAATGAGTGTCTATTTGATGATGGCAATATGATTGTGGGGAAAAAGAAAGTGAAGTGCTTCAATTGCGATCAGGTAGGGCATTATAAAATAATTGTCCAGTAATGGCCAAGGCATAAAAATGAAAGGTCTTTGCTTTGGAACCATCGTCTTCTAGAATGACTCCTACTGAGAAAGTAAAGTCTATGATGGAAGGTACACTTTTGATTCATAGCATACCAGTTAGAGTATTATTTGATACACGTACATCGCATTCTTTTATCCCTTGGTGTTTTGGTAGATAAGTTAGAACTAGAACCCTAATGCCTTGTTACATCCTTAAGGGTTGCAAGTCCAATAGGGGGGTATGCAACTTCGGAGATGAAATGTGACCAGTTAGAAATTGAGTTTTTAGGTAATACTTTTTCCTGCAGTTTGTTTATGTTTGACTTTATGGGCTTTGGGGTGATTTTGGGTATGGATTGGTTAAGCAGATATGATGCTAGGATAGTTTTCATGGATAGGAAATATCACTAAGACACCGACAATTGAATTATATACTTAATAGAGAACTGGAATTTTGATGTTTGTGCTTTGTTAGATGCCTTGGAGGACGAAGACGAGTTGAATCGAATTTTTGTCGTTAGAGAATTTACAAATGTTTTTAGCCTATTATAGGACGACCACCAAAATAGGCTATTGAGTTTCGAATGGATCTTATACCTAGAGCTGAAAATGTAAGTAGACCACCTAGCAGAATGACACCTATTGAGATGAAAGATTTAAAGGTGCAGCTGGTGGACTTAGAAGGAAATAATTTCATTGGACTAAGCAGTTCGCCTTAGGGAGCGACCGTGGTGTTTCTAAAGGAACCAGACGGATCGTTAGGTTTGTGTATTGACTATCATAAGTTGAATGAGACTGTGATCAATAATAGACATCCTTTGTCGAGAGTTGATGATTTATTGATCGGTTGAGTGCAACCAAATTATTTTCTCAATTGAATTTGACGATAGGTGTGACCCCCCACCACTATACTTACGCTAGCCAAGGACACTATGGAGTAATGCCGTCAATTAGCACGAAGAATAAGTGTAACGACCCATAATTTTTGATAATTAAAATTTGAATATTTAATTAATTTTAAATATTAAGGAGTGAATTTATAAGTCAAATAAATTTTATTTTGAATTATTGGATTTAATTGAATAATTAAATCGATAATTTAATATGTTAAATTATGGAAATAATTGAAAATTGAGTTAAATATGATTGTAAATGATTTGTAAAATTTTATTTTATCATGTTGAAGTTAGAATGATATTTTAGAACTTTTAAAATCGAATTAAGAGTTAATTTGTGAAAATTGAATATTTTAATATTTAATAATCGACTGTAAATTAGCCAATTTTTGAACAGTCTCAGAATTGAACGAAACCAGTTCCATTGGATCCGTAATAGTTAGTTATTACCGGATTTCAATTTTCGTGTCAATCGGAGCTATCGTTTGAGCGTAGCAGCTCGAAACGCATCGAATTGTTTTTAATTTTAATTTGGCGAGTTAAAATAGCCATTTTTCAAAAAGTCTCGTATTTTGACGAAACTAGTTTCATCGGATCCGTAATGTGATATTATTGTAAGGTTTCAAATTTCAAGTCAATTGGATTTACCGTTTGTCCGGTACAAATTAAAACGCCTAGAAAATCGTTTAAATCGGTTTAATTTAAATTGAGCGTTTATAGCCATAACTCGCACAGATGTCCGAATTAGCTTTCGAAACCTGTTCCATTGTGTCCGGAACGCGGGATAAACCCTAGAAACGTCAGTTTCGGCGCGTAAATCGGAGTTCTGGAAAATCGGATGAATAGTGTTCGTTCAAATTCCTATAAATACACCACCACCCTTCATAAATTTGATAAAAAAAAATAAAACCCTAATTCTAAAAGCTCAGCCGCCACCCCATTTTCTATGGCTGAGAATGCTTCTCCTTCCTCCCTCAATTACTCCCAATCCATTCATCGATTCAACGAAGCTTCAACACGGAAGTCGAAGAGCATGAGGAGAGCTAGAGATCTATACGGTTGAGATCTGAAACGACGTCGGATGGTGGGAGCTAGGGGAGGCCGACGCCTACAGTTCACGCATGACTTTCCACGTGCTATAGGTGGCCGAGCTCCAGGTTGCTTTGGCCGTGCATAGGTGGTGGAAGGAGCTTCAAAACGCAAGTCCCTGATCGAAGTATCGTTGAGAGATGGAGTTGCATAATTAAACCCTAATTATCTAAATATGGGTTCGGCCTTGGATTCATGTTCTGGAGCAAGAGACGTGATGAAGGAGAAGGTGTTGCACGGTTCAGATTGCATAGGGATGGGATCCAGTGGCTGGGAATTTGTGAGGGTTTAAAATTTTAAAATTATGTTGTAATTGTTATTAAAATCGTGTACAAACTTCAAAAATTCATAACTTTTTCATACGAGGTCGAAAACGCGCGAAACCAGTTGCGTTGGAATCGTATGGACGAGCACTACGCGATGGAATTAGATTGGAGTCGTTTGGAGTTAGTGAGAATTTTGGGTAAAATTAAACGTCCGTTTAATTTTATTCGAAATAAATCGCTAAAACGAAAATAAAATCAAGGCGAGAATTTCTCACTCAATCGAATCAGTTTCGATTTTATTTTAAATAGTTAGATTTAAAATATTTGTATGCATGTTTGAATATTGATTGATATCTATTGATTGTTAAAATAGACATTATACGCCGTTAGTAAGCGGATGTTATTTATTAAAAACATATACCGCGAATATTTCATAAACAGTGAAATTGGTATTATATATAATAGCAATATATATATATTGGCATATGTATATATTGGAGTTATTGATTTCCCGCATTTTTTGTTTAGCGGATGAGACCCTATTGCGCCGTTATTAAGCGGATAATATTTAATAAGAACATATACCGCGATAATTTCGTACTGGAGCGAAATTGGTATTGTGCTAATGTTTGTGGATGCAGGAAAACAGGTTGGAGGGATCCAACTGGATTCCTCAACAGTATTTATTTGATTATGGATATTTTGATATTCGTTGATTATCATATACGATATGTGATATCGTTGTTGTCGTGATTGACTATTTGGTATGTAGCATCATTGGACCAAATTTGGAATTTTAAAATGATTTCAAAGTGATTTTTGAAAGTATACGTTATAAAATATTTTTGGAATTGATTCATTTTAAATAAATAAACGTATAATTTTTAAAGTTATAAAAATTATGATTTTTGAGAAATATAGTTAAAAAACTGATTTTTGAGAATATGATGCTAATGATTTTATAAATTAGTTTAATCGGGATTTTTGAATTTATTGTGAAAAGTTTAAATATAGGATTTATAAAATTTAATTATTTTATAAATCAAAATGGTGAAAATATAAAGGAGATTAAATATGTTTTAAAGAATAATATAAATTGACTTATATTAAGAGATTTATAAATGGATATTTATAAATTGAAATATAGACATTATAAAACGAGTTTTTATAAGTGTTTGAATGAAGTGAAAATTAATTTTGTAAATGAATGGAATTTATAAAATTATAAATGGTGAAGTTATAAATGAAATTTATAAATAGTAAGATTTATAAATTTTGTGAAATTATTAAAGAATATATTTGGATGAATAATCGAATCTTATAAGTTATAAGATTTATAATTATGAAGTTCAAAGGAACGATTTTTGTAAATGAATAAATTATAAGTATTTGACTTATAATATGAACCTTTGTTTTATAATTGAGTTATAAATTGAATAGGTTAATAAAGGAATTTATAAAAGTAAGTTGTTATAAATAAATAGAAATAGAATTTATAAACGTTGTTTTATAAATCCGCAAACGACTTATTTTGATAAGTAAATTGTTGAAACTTATTTATGAAGCTATATTAACGTTTTTGAACTGTGAATAATCCTTTGAAATAAAATGAATAAAAGGATGAAATTTGTTAACGTAGTATATTCACGTTTTGAATAGTGAATAATATGTTAAAGAAATTGTTTTGAATGTGATATTTTAAACAGAATTAAAACGATCTAACGATGTTTTAAAATGTGTTGAGATTCGAAACCATAGATTTCAACATTTATTGTTGAAATAGACGTTTTCAAGAAATAAAAGGAAATAGTGGACTATAACACTGTTGTTATAGTCAATGATTTCCGAAAGGAAATGTTTTGTATAGTATTGGGATTTATATATCTATCTTAAATTCGAATCCCTATACTAGTGATTTTGGGACGTTGTAACGATGTTTTACGCAACATTCGTTTTGGCCCAAATAAATATGTTTAAGAGCATGATTTCCTTAAAGAATGAAATATATACTTAATCTCGATTTAAGTATATTGAATATTTTCCAAGTGTTGAAAATAAATAAAATTTGTGAATTACTTATTTAATAAGTATGGAAATGTTTTCCAATATAAAGTGAATATTTTCAGAACTTATCTTTTTGAAGATAATTTGAAATGAATAATTGAAATCGAATATTCATAGATATTTTGGATTTTAAATTCACTAAGGAATTTATAAATGAAAAGTGGAATTTGATTAAAAATAAATATTGATTTATTTTTGAAGTATTGAAATTATATATCTAGTGAAGATATTTTGGAAAATAAATAATTTGGAAAATTATTTGGAAACTGGTGATGTTGTGCATATCCATTGATAGTTCAATAACCGACTATCAATATTTCCCTTTGAATGGGTAATTGATGTGATTTGTTTGAATTTGAATGCCACACTTATTTTTGAATAAGCGCTCACTATTCGGGTTAACCGGGAAAGGACCATGGGGTCGTATAACCCATTCCGAATATGTGATACGTCGTTATGATTGCATTTGAAGATCGGTGTTGAAGACCCGGTATTTGCGAAAGCGATAGGATGACCTATCGATTGTCTCTGCACTGAGTTGCAACGGTATAGAGACTCCCTAAGTGATGGGAAATCCGATCAGGATTGTGAATATCCGGATTGCAAGGACTTCTTTGTAAGTGCCTTCGGTTTTGTTCGAGCCCGGAACAGACTTGTATGGATTGTATGTCTGACATTACAAGTTGAGATATAAAGCCGATTTCTTTCAAATATATTTCTGTTGGTGGCGGAGAATTTATTCTTTTAGCTTAACACCCTTCTCTGAGACGTACGAGCTCAGAGGTTATGTAGTTGAATGTTATCAGCGATATATTCCCAATTTGGTAATGTGACATGCTGAGTGTTGCTGTGAAATGATCATTGTGTTGATTATTTGTGATAGGATCGTTTATTTGATCGTCTATCCTGGTGATCATTTCTATGATCATTTGTTGACCCAAAGCATGGCTTTTGTATAAAGTATGTTTTTGTGGACGTGACTTCGTCGAGCCTCACACCCCGTGAATGGTCAAAACAGGAAAGATGCGGCAAGGTTATGAGGGGTAGCGCCCTTTAGGATATGTGCATTTCCTTCTGGAAAAGGGTGGTATCATGGTATGGAGCCCAGATATTTACTCATGTTGAAAACACTTTGTTATGATTGTGTGAATTGATTACGAGTGCTCGGTGAAAAGGTCCCAAAGGACCGGGGGATGGCATATTCGGTCAGTTGTTACTCAGTTAGGGGTAACCCGGCCTTGTGTTGGTAGAGATCCGGTTTGGTTCTCGGGGATGTCCATCCAGAGGCAATCTCATGTGGCAATGGGAAGTTCCTTGGCCTGATCATTCGTTGGAAATCCAAAGAAATAATACGATCTTGTACGGTATTCGTTGTAGAACCTATCATTCACTTATGGTGGCGCCCTACTGTTTGGATGGTAGCTATAGTAGGCATAGTTTGGAATGTCTATGTTGGCTAAGATTTATATTCTACTTTCGAAATTTTTCTACACTATACACTAATAATAATATCAAATGTTCTTTTAAATGCGTATCAAGCATCTTTGACTATCATAAGTAGAAATCTCCTCCGATTCTGCGTTTGCATTGTGTGTGTGTGCGGGAGGCCTTATGGTAGTCTCATTTTTAAAAGCATTGCGAATTGAATTTAAAAATATTCCTCTATTTTAATTTTAAAGATAAATAAACTGTTTTGAGTTCTCACACCAGTCACATGACTAACTCGGAGTTTATTATTTTCCTTCCTAAACTCTGGGTGCCCACCAATTTCCACACGGGCAGTCAAGAGTTAAGGTTTATCAGGATATTCTGGATATTCTGGGATTGCTGGAGGCAAGCTGGATGGCATGGCGTATTACTAGTTATATAGTATTTCTTTTTCCGCTGTTTGTTGTTGTATGTTGTTGTACACTCTGATGATATGATGTAATGAAATGTGATGTAATGTAATAACTGATATAGTTCTTTCTTTAAAGATTATTCATTTATTATTATATGTTGTTCCGCTGCGAATTGTGAGATTCTGATGTTGTTCTGTTGTTTTCTGTCCGTTCCATGTTCTATTTATTTTCTATTTTTCTTTTCCCTCTCTATTTTCTGTCTTATTTTTCTATCCTCTTATCTCTTCTTCTCTCTTTTTCTTTTCTTAAATTCTTTTTAAAACCCTAACTATTCGGTTTTTCGGCAACGAAAAATCTCGTACGTTACAATGTGGTATCAGAGCTGTTGGTTAAGCGACAACCATGGTTCTGTTGGGTATTACTCATTAGAGATAGAGTCAGTAGTGCTCTAGATTGAGTTTGAGTGTAATAATAGCTATGAGAGCGTATTTGTTAGTGAATATAAAATTGTTTTATATTGTGATGATTGGTTTGTTGAGTGGTATATAGATTCTGGTTAATACGAGTAATTAACGTTTGTTGATAGGGATCTCTAAACACTTGTACAGAACAATTCGACACAGTATTGTTTTAAATTGGGTAAATGAAATAATTTTACCTTTATTATATTTTATATATAAAGGAATAATTTTTCAGAATTATTAAAGTGTATATAAGTTGATTGTTTGGTTGTTGAATAAGTTGTTTGAATAATTTAAATTAAAGAATAATTGTATAAGCAAATGAATTATAAGAATTGAATTATAATTAAAGTAATTTACAATTGTGAAATAAACTTATACATATGAGGAGTGAAACTAATGAATATATTTATGAATATGAGTTGTAATAAAAATGAATTTAAGTTATGTAAAACAAGTGATGTTTATGAAATGAAATATAACTTAAGAGTTGTTGAATGAAGTTGATATTAGTATCAAAATAAATTAATAAAGTTAAGTGATAAATGTGAACTTGAGTTATATGAAATGAAATTCAACTTTAGAAATTGGATAGAATGAATGGATTGAATATTAATCAATTAAATGTAAATAGTTGATATGGAATAATGAATATAACTGTTAATTCATTAAAATCTAATGTTATTGAAAGTTGAATAGTTGAATAAAAATCAATTTAATTAAACCAATTGATAAGCAAAGGAATTTGGTTGTAGTTAATATACATTGGTTGTTATATGATTGTTAGATTGATTGTATATAATTCATTAAGTATTAATGAAATTGAAAGCTAAAGTAATTGAAATTCAATTGGAAGTTAAATGAATTTTGAATAGAAGTGAATTTGATTGGAAGTGAACCAACTTGAATATGAATTAGTGAATATAAACTAATTGAAAATGAATGTTAGTAAGAACTTCCACTGTTAATGAATCAAATGTGATTAAATTGAAAACCCAATTCATTTAATATTAATGAGAATATAAATGAATATTGATTTGGTTATGAATGATAGTTGGTTGATGGTTGAATATATTGCATTTGTTGTTTAGTTGCATTTGCTATGTGACATATATAGTTGTTATGGAGATATATGTTGTATATTGAGATTATTTTCATATATGCATGTTCTCATGTTGTTTGTTGAGTGATTAGTAGGTGCGGATCGCGTTTGCTTCGTATTTGGAGCTCGCTTTCGCGCTATATTAGCCGTATATGCTCGCTAATAAAATATAAGGTACATATCTCGGATTACATACCGTACTTTTACATTTTTTCCCTTCGGGATGCCTCATTACTTGATGAGATTTATATTTGTGATATATATACTGTCATTTTTTTCGGATCGAGCCGTGCAAAGGAGACTATGGCGAATTTTTCCGAAAATTTAAGGCGTTAGAAAATTTTTGAGAAAATTGGAAAATTTTGAAAACTTAAACTTTGATTTTGGAATTGAAAGTTAAACAATAGTAGTTGTTTTTGAAAAGATAACTAAGTGTGATTTGAAAACTTAGTAAAGTATTATAAGAAGTTTAAATTGTTTTGGGAAAATTAATAAATTCTGTAATTTTCTTACTTAATAATTTCGAGGACGAAATTCTTTTAAGTGGGGAAGATTGTAACGACCCAAAATTTTTGATAATTAAAATTTGAATATTTAATTAATTTTAAATATTAAGGAGTGAATTTATAAGTCAAATAAATTTTATTTTGAATTATTGGATTTAATTGAATAATTAAATCGATAATTTAATATGTTAAATTATGGAAATAATTGAAAATTGAGTTAAATATGATTGTAAATGATTTGTAAAATTTTATTTTATCATGTTGAAGTTAGAATGATATTTTAGAACTTTTAAAATCGAATTAAGAGTTAATTTGTGAAAATTGAATATTTTAATATTTAATAATCGACTGTAAATTAGCCAATTTTTGAACAGTCTCAGAATTGAACGAAACCAGTTCCATTCGATCCGTAATAGTTAGTTATTACCGGATTTCAATTTTCGTGTCAATCGGAGCTATCGTTTGAGCGTAGCAGCTCGAAACGCATCGAATTGTTTTTAATTTTAATTTGGCGAGTTAAAATAGCCATTTTTCAAAAAGTCTCGGATTTCGACGAAACCAGTTTCGTCGGATCCGTAATGTGATATTATTGTAAGGTTTCAAATTTCAAGTCAATTGGATTTACCGTTTGTCCGGTACAAATTAAAACGCCTAGAAAATCGTTTAAATCGGTTTAATTTAAATTGAGCGTTTATAGCCATAACTCGCACAGATGTCCGAATTAGCTTTCGAAACCTGTTCCATTGTGTCCGGAACGCGGGATAATCCCTAGAAACGTCAGTTTCGGCGCGTAATTCGGAGTTCTGGAAAATCGGATGAATAGTGTTCGTTCAAATTCCTATAAATGCACCACCACCCTTCATAAATTTGATAAAAAAAAATAAAACCCTAATTCTAAAAGCTCAGCCGCCACCCCATTTTCTATGGCTGAGAATGCTTCTCCTTCCTCCCTCAATTACTCCCAATCCATTCATCGATTCAACGAAGCTTCAACACGGAAGTCGAAGAGCATGAGGAGAGCTAGAGATCTATACGGTTGAGATCTGAAACGACGTCGGATGGTGGGAGCTAGGGGAGGACGACGCCTACAGTTCACGCACGACTTTCCACGTGCTATAGGTGGCCGAGCTCCAGGTTGCTTTGGCCGTGCATAGGTGGTGGAAGGAGCTTCAAAACGCAAGTCCCTGATCGAAGTATCGTTGAGAGATGGAGTTGCATAATTAAACCCTAATTATCTAAATATGGGTTCGGCCTTGGATTCATGTTCTGGAGCAAGAGACGTGATGAAGGAGAAGGTGTTGCACGGTTCAGATTGCATAGGGATGGGATCCAGTGGCTGGGAATTTGTGAGGGTTTAAAATTTTAAAAGTTATGTTGTAATTGTTATTAAAATCGTGTACAAACTTCAAAAATTCATAACTTTTTCATACGAGGTCGAAAACGCGCGAAACCAGTTGCGTTGGAATCGTATGGACGAGCACTACGCGATGGAATTTGATTGGAGTCGTTTGGAGTTAGTGAGAATTTTGGGTAAAATTATTCGAAATAAATCGCTAAAACGAAAATAAAATCAAGGTGAGAATTTCTCACTCAATCGAATCAGTTTCGATTTTATTTTAAATAGTTAGATTTAAAATATTTGTATGCATGTTTGAATGTTGATTGATATCTATTGATTGTTAAAATAGATATTATACGCCGTTAGTAAGCGGATGTTATTTATTAAAAACATATACCGCGAATATTTCATAAACAGTGAAATTGGTATTATATATAATAGCAATATATATATATTGGCATATGTATATATTGGAGTTATTGATTTCCCGCATTTTTTGTTTAGCGGATGAGACCCTATTGCGCCGTTATTAAGCGGATAATATTTAATAAGAACATATACCGCGATAATTTCGTACTGGAGCGAAATTGGTATTGTGCTAATGTTTGTGGATGCAGGAAAACAGGTTGGAGGGATCCAACTGGATTCCTCAACAGTATTTATTTGATTATGGATATTTTGATATTCGTTGATTATCATATACGATATGTGATATCGTTGTTGTCGTGATTGACTATTTGGTATGTAGCATCATTGGACCAAATTTGGAATTTTAAAATGATTTCAAAGTGATTTTTGAAAGTATACGTTATAAAATATTTTGGGAATTGATTCAAAATAAATTAACGTATAATTTTTAAAGTTATAAAAATTATGATTTTTGAGAAATATAGTTAAAAGAACTGATTTTTGAGAATATGATGCTAATGATTTTATAAATTAGTTTAATCGGGATTTTTGAATTTATTGTGAAAAGTTTATATATAGGATTTATAAAATTTAATTATTTTATAAATCAAAATGGTGAAATTATAAAGGAGATTAAATATGTTTTAAAGAATAATATAAATTGACTTATATTAAGAGATTTATAAATGGATATTTATAAATTGAAATATAGACATTATAAAACGAGTTTTTATAAGTGTTTGAATGAAGTGAAAATGAATTTTGTAAATGAATGGAATTTATAAAATTATAAATGGTGAAGTTATAAATGAAATTTATAAATAGTAAGATTTATAAATTTTGTGAAATTATTAAAGAATATATTTGGATGAATAATCGAATCTTATAAGTTATAAGATTTATAATTATGAAGTTCAAAGGAACGATTTTTGTAAACGAATAAATTATAAGTATTTGACTTATAATATGAACCTTTGTTTTATAATTGAGTTATAAATTGAATAGGTTAATAAAGGAATTTATAAAAGGAAGTTGTTATAAATAAATAGAAATAGAATTTATAAACGTTGTTTTATAAATCCGCAAACGACTTATTTTGATAAGTAAATTGTTGAAACTTATTTATGAAGCTATATTAACGTTTTTGAACTGTGAATAATCCTTTGAAATAAAATGAATAAAAGGATGAAATTTGTTAACGTAGTATATTCACGTTTTGAATAGTGAATAATATGTTAAAGAAATTGTTTTGAATGTGATATTTTAAACAGAATTAAAACGATCTAACGATGTTTTAAAATGTGTTGAGATTCGAAACCATAGATTTCAACATTTATTGTTGAAATAGACGTTTTCGAGAAATAAAAGGAAATAGTGGACTATAACACTGTTGTTATAGTAAATGATTTCCGAAAGGAAATGTTTTGTATAGTATTGGGATTTATATATCTATCTTAAATTCGAATCCCTATACTAGTGATTTTGGGATGTTGTAACGATGTTTTACGCAACATTCGTTTTGGCCCAAATAAATATGTTTAAGAGCAAGATTTCCTTAAAGAATGAAATATATACTTAATCTCGATTTAAGTATATTGAATATTTTCCAA
Source organism: Allium cepa (assembly GCA_030765085.1). Taxonomy (NCBI): domain Eukaryota; kingdom Viridiplantae; phylum Streptophyta; class Magnoliopsida; order Asparagales; family Amaryllidaceae; genus Allium; species Allium cepa. The sequence continues at coordinate 186,422,855 of CM060940.1, forward strand.
GTGTTGAAAATAAATAAAATTTGTGAATTACTTATTTAATAAGTATGGAAATGTTTTCCAATATAAAGTGAATATTTTGAGAACTTATCTTTTTGAAGATAATTTGAAATGAATAATTGAAATCGAATATTCATAGATATTTTGGATTTTAAATTCACTAAGGAATTTATAAATGAAAAGTGGAATTTGATTAAAAATAAATATTGATTTATTTTTGAAGTATTGAAATTATATATCTAGTGAAGATATTTTGGAAAATAAATAATTTGGAAAATTATTTGGAAACTGGTGATGTTGTGCATATCCATTGATAGTTCAATAACCGACTATCAATGTTTCCCTTTGAATGGGTAATTGATGTGATTTGTTTGAATTTGAATGCCACACTTATTTTTGAATAAGCGCTCACTATTCGGGTTAACCGGGAAAGGACCATGGGGTCGTATAACCCATTCCGAATATGTGATACGTCGTTATGATTGCATTTGAAGATCGGTGTTGAAGACCCGGTATTTGCGAAAGCGATAGGATGACCTATCGATTGTCTCTGCACTGAGTTGCAACGGTATAGAGACTCCCTAAGTGATGGGAAATCCGATCAGGATTGTGAATATCCGGATTGCAAGGACTTCTTTGTAAGTGCCTTCGGTTTTGTTCGAGCCCGGAACAGACTTGTATGGATTGTATGTCTGATATTACAAGTTGATATATAAAGCCGATTTCTTTCAAATATATTTCTGTTGGTGGCGGAGAATTATTCTTTTAGCTTAACACCCTTCTCTGAGACGTACGAACTTAGAGGTTATGTAGTTGAATGTTATCAGCGATATATTCCCAATTTGGTAATGTGACATGCTGAGTGTTGCTGTGAAATGATCATTGTGTTGATTATTTGTGATAGGATCGTTTATTTGATCGTCTATCCTGGTGATCATTTCTATGATCATTTGTTGACCCAAAGCATGGCTTTTGTATAAAGTATGTTTTTGTGGACGTGACTTCGTCGAGCCTCACACCCCGTGAATGGTCAAAACAGGAAAGATGCGGCAAGGTTTTGAGGGGTAGCACCCTTTAGGATATGTGCATTTCCTTCTGGAAAAGGGTGGTATCATGGTATGGAGCCCAGATATTTACTCATGTTGAAAACACTTTGTTATGATTGTGTGAATTGATTACGAGCGCTCGGTGAAAAGGTCCCAAAGGACCGGGGGATGGCATATTCGGTCAGTTGTTACTCAGTTAGGGGTAACCCGGCCTTGTGTTGGTAGAGATCCGGTTTGGTTCTCGGGGATGTCCATCCAGAGGCATTCTCATGTGGCAATGGGAAGTTCCTTGGCCTGATCATTCGTTGGAAATCCAAAGAAACAATACGATCTTGTGCGGTATTAGTTGTAGAACCTATCATTCACTTATGGTGGCGCCCTACTGTTTGGATGGTAGCTATAGTAGGCATAGTTCGGAATGTCTATGTTGGCTAAGATTTATATTCTACTTTCGAAATTTTTTCTACACTATACACTAATAATAATATCAAATGTTCTTTTAAATGCGTATCAAGCATCTTTGACTATCATAAGGAGAAATCTCCTCCGATTCTGCGTTTGCATTGTGTGTGTGTGCGGAAGGCCTTATGGTAGTCTCATTTTTAAAAGCATTGCGAATTGAATTTAAAAATATTCCTCTATTTTAATTTTAAAGATAAATAAACTGTTTTGAGTTCTCACACAAGTCACATGACTGACTCGGAGTTTATTGTTTTCCTTCCTAAACTCTGGGTGCCCACCAATTTCCACACGGGCAGTCAAGAGTTAAGGTTTATCAGGATATTCTGGATATTCTGGGATTGCTGGAGGCAAGCTGGATGGCATGGCGTATTACTAGTTATATAGTATTTCTTTTTCCGCTGTTTGTTGTTGTATGTTGTTGTACACTCTGATGATATGATGTAATGAAATGTGATGTAATGTAATAACTGATATAGTTCTTTATTTAAAGATTATTCATTTATTATTATATGTTGTTCCGCTGCGAATTGTGAGATTCTGATGTTGTTCTGTTGTTTTCTGTCCGTTCTATGTTCTATTTATTTTCTATTTTTCTTTTCCCTCTCTATTTTCTGTCTTATTTTTCTATCCTCTTATCTCTTCTTCTCTCTTTTTCTTTTCTTAAATTCTTTTTAAAACCCTAACTATTCGGTTTTTCGGCAACGAAAAATCTCGTACGTTACAATAAGGCTGTTGAGGAGCGACCATCCGTGTAATTACTTTATGCGAGCACCGATATGTCAGATAGCATAACATGCATTTCATTTCAAGAGGAAATCCGAAATACCGATCCAAACTCAAAGCTACTACATAGTGGCTATATGACCTTCGAAAGAAAATATAAAAATAAGCATAACACAAATCAGTCACTGATATCCATATCACAAAGACGGAAACAGATATGAATATAACACATAGAAGTGTTCATCAGAGTAATGGTCAAATAAGATCCACAATGTCACAAAAGAATAAATAAAAGTGCTAGACAAAAGAATATGTATACATCAAGGAGTCTCTATCTCGAATGTATAATAACAAAAACTACTAAACTAGAGTAGTTAGCCAAAAGTCAAAAGCTAATCCCAACTAAGGAATCAAGTAGAAGCACCTGTAATATCTCGGTCTTACCCGAGTATTATTTAATAAGAAAATAATAAACAGATCAGTCTATCTATAAATATCAGATAAAAAATGAGATAGAATAAGAGATACGATAAAAACGTATGATAACAATAATGCCATACTGTGAAAAGTATACATTAAAAAATCAACCAAAATCATACAATATCTCAAAAATCTCATAACATCAAAAAGAATGTCATATTCTTTACCATATTCACCAAGCCATAAATATTGACAAACATAACAATGCCAATCGTAAAAGTTGGTGAAACGAAAATTCTAGAAATCATCATTTAGAAATCCAAAAATCACAAAAAGGGGGAGGCCTATCACAAACGGGAACACGAAAACTCACCAGCACGTGTATCACAAACGGAACGCTATTCCTTAAACCGAACATCGACGCACCAAAATAGGATAAGTTCCATGCACAGTCTAACATCGACGCACCTTAATAGATACGCCCTATGCATAAACAAACATCGATGCACCTAAAGAGATACGCTCCATACAAAATCTAACATCGACGCACCTATAAAGGTACGACCCATGAAAAGTTGAACATTGACGCACCTAAATAGGATACGCCTCATGCATAGACGAATATCGACGCACCGCGAAAGATACGCCCCATGCTCCGACTTATTGAGCCGATTGCTCCACGATTGGTCTAAAGACCATAGGTCATTACCCCACCAATTTTGAGCCGAAACTCCACAAATGGGGTTTTAGTTCCCCACACAAATAAAGAGACATCGCACATTGCTAGTCTAAACCATAAAATGATCATCATCGATCATCAATAAGTGTCAATTACACTAAGCTAGTAAATAAATGAGTTTAGCTTTATGTTCCATAACCATTGGCTTAACTTAAATATTTACGAACAAATCGTAGATCTCCACTCAAAAGTTGTCACAAGAGTTTCGATCGAACAAGTCCAAAAATTAACCGACGAAGTAAACGCAAGCTTTTCATACCACTAATTTTACTAAGCCGTTTAATTAGATTTCTCAAATGAATGAGGTAAAGATTTGGGTATATTAATAGATTGAAAAACGGTTTTATAAACAAGCTTTGTATTAAAAATAGAGTTGAAATCATATTTGAGAAAGAATTTGAATATTTACTATAGTATCGAAACCTTTGTATTTTAATGTGACAAATCACAAAATTGATTGTAAAATCAATCACTCATCAAAAATTAACATTCGAAGACGTGAATTAAATCGAAAGAAATCGATACCAAATCCATCAAAATGGATATTCCCCAAAAATCCCCAAAAAGAAGTTATCAAAGTCAACAAAGGTGATAACAACAAATTGGAGAAACAAGAATCATTTAAAAATTGAAAATTCAAACACAAAAGGCAAACTAGGTAAAGACATCAGATTCAATCGAGTAGACCAGGGTGGTCAGTCGACTGACACAAACCTGGAAACTTTCTATTTCTAGGTTCAGTCGACTGAAACATGCCTGGAAACTTTCAGTTTCTAGGCTCAATCGACTGACCCAGAGTAGTCGTTCGACTGATACTGGCCCAGGAAAACTCCTGGTTCTGGTTCAGTCGACTAATCTTCCAATACGGTCAACTGAACTGGAAATTCCAGCTTTCTCAGCCTAGCCCCCAAGGGGGAAAATCCTAGACAATTTGCGTTCGGTCGAGCGATGGGCGCTAGGGGATTACGCCAATCAGTAACCCAGCCCTATAGGCTTTTCGATACGCCACCAAAAGCATGATCAAACATCAAAGCTCAGATTTTTAAAGTTTTGACTTCAAAACACCAAAAATTAGAATATTCATTAAACTAATTCAATCCAAAGCAAATAAACAAGGAATAGATGTTAGGAATCACTACCTAACAACTATCAAAGATATAAACATAGATATGAGTTCAAAAAACTCACCTTTTACTCAAAAACAATGAAGGAGAATCTTTTAAAACAAGGCAAGATCAACCACTCTTCAATCTCAACTGAAGAAGCTTCAATCTAAGCTCATAAGAAAATATTTCCTAAGTTAGGTTTTAGGAATTTCTAAAAGTAGAAGAGGGATTGAGATAGAGAAGATGGAGAGGATGCTTACCTAAGCTTCTCTTGGATTTTGGACTTGAATTTGAGTTTCCTAATCAAAGCTAGGGCTTACGAATTTCTATTTCATTTTCTCTTCCCCCATTTTTACAAAAACTTGAAGTGTTCGGAAATGGAAATGAATGAAGAGAGGAGGGGGTAGAGCTAGGGGCCTATGTTAGGTTATTGGGCTGAAACCCAAACCCAAAGCCCTAAGTGAAAATGTCAAAATTCAAGCTAACTCCAAAAATATCGATGTTTATATTTAAAAAGGTCGCAAACGCCATTTTGAACTCAATGGTCGTAGTCTCGAGTCCTAATTCGACTGTTTGCAAAATGTAGCAGTTCGGGCTTAAATCCAACTAACGATGCTATATTTGAATATACAATCGTAAAATATGCGGGCTGTTACAGAATCCCTTTCTTAAAGAAATTGCGTCCTCGCAATACATAAGAAGAAAATAAAGAGTAACAACCATAAAAGCATGTTCGCACAAAAGAAAATTTGAAGTAAGAAGTTCACCCTAAAGAACATAAGAGAGTAAGTCCAGATGTGTTCGCTCATAAGTCAAATTAGGTGAAACTTCAATTTCTTCAACAACACCGGGCTAAAGAATAAAATGGGAATCTCTAAGGAATTTTCATAGTTGGAGACGTGGAAAACATCATGAATAGCAAAAAATTAAGCCGGTGCAACGATGTACTTCAATGACGGTACGTCCGAGGAACCCGAAACTCGAATAATTTGGAACAACGACGTAGTACAATAACGGTACGTCTGATGAACCTGTCAAAAGATCATTCCATACGGACACCATCAAAGAAACAACCATTTGTTGTTTACAGCTAAGGGCATTGGCAACACGATTTCCCTTTCAAAAGTATAAAGAATATCAAGATCAAAAGATGCAAGGAACTCGAGCCAACATTTTTGATGCAAATTAAGTTCCTTTTTGAGAAAATAAATACTCCAAAGATTTATGATCAGTGTAGAGAACAAATTTCTCCGCCAAAAATAATGATGCCAATTTCTAAAAGTGAAAATAATAGCCGCGAACACTAGATCATGAGTGGCATACCTAGTCTCGATAGGCTTTAATTGTATAAAAGTATAAGTGATAAAACGTTCCCTTTTGCAAAAGAACGGCACCCAAACCAATACGACTAGCATCGCTACAAACAGTGAAGTCTTATCTCCCTTCAGGAATCATAAGAATAGGAGTATCGGAAAAGAGTTTTTTCAAATGATCCTCTTTCCCGAAAAGCTAAATCTTTCAAAATTACAATTAACTTTATGTAATCATCTTTCTAGAAGAATTTACTCATTCCAAGTCAATTTACCGTGTTGGATTGTCTTATCATAGCGTTTAGAAGATTCCTAACGATAACGTTGATCAAGCGAATCGACCAGAATTCTTAAATCACTCAATGGGCAATACAACACAAAATCATCTTCTTTATGATAAAAATATCTCTCAAAAACTTTACGAATATTCTTTGCTCGTTTAAGAACAAAAATCGAATTATAGTTATAAATAAATCTTATGAAAAAGATTTGCAAAATTTTAAGTTGTTGTTTTCATCCAAAATCAATGAACACAAGGATGGTCTCATCGAAATATTCGCCGAATACTCGATTAATAAGATGGATGAAATAAGCTGGACAACTCGAATGACATCACGAGTCACTCTTAAGAATCATAAAGAGCATGGAATGCGGTAAGTGGAACGTTATCCACCGCAACTCGGAGCTAATGAAAACTGGTGGCAAAGTCAGACTGAAAAGACCTTAGCACCACTTAATAGATTCGCTTAGGCGATAATCCTAAGACAAACTAAAACATAGAAAATTCACAAACTTCTTTAATAAGGAGAATAACATCTTCCTCAACAAGTAGGTCTAGAGAATAAAATGATGTCGCCAAATTGGAATCGAAATCATTTAGAAAAGTAGAAATCTGCTTAACAGATTGAAAATGTCGAAGATGGATAGTCCACTCGGGACATGAGATATAGACTTCATAATAATTAAGCCAATCCTTTTCCAAAAATCAATTCTGAAGTCTAGGTAATGCATAACATGCAAATTGGCTCGAAAAGAATAATCACATAAAATAATCTCAACATTTTTACAAAGTAAATTGAGTGTTGCGGATCCACCAACTGAATTCGTAATTCTCAGTGTAGTAACCAAGCCCAAAATATTTAAAGAAAAGAATCAACAAGTTCTTTTGATATAAAATAATGAGATGAATCTATATCAACAAGAACTCGAATAGGATATTCACAAAACAAATGTCATCAAGGATTGAATGGAAAATACCATGACCAAGAGAAGTGTTGCAAGGAGCTTGCACAACATTCAGCTCTCCTCTCTCCTACTTTGAAGTATGGGACATGAAGATATAAGATGACTCGAACTTTTGCAATATCGGCAAAAGAGAGGTTTTGGACACTTATTAGCATAATGGTCCGTGGAACCACGGTTGTAGCATTGTCCACGACTAGAGGTAGGAGTCTTTGCTAACGGAGTTTCTTGTTCCCTTTCTTATTGGGATTGGGGCCTTTGAACTTAATAGGCCTCTTCATGTTATTGTTGAAGTTCTGTTTAGGACCCACAATTTCAACATCACTTTTATTATCGGCCTTTTCAAGTCGAAGAGCGATATCAATAAGATGATCGAAAGAAACTTCTAGTTTCAGAAGTAAAGGCTTTTTAAGGTTCTTATTCAACCCATAGACAAATCTTTGACTTATCTTCAACGGGGTATTAATATACTCGACCCCATATTTAGAGAGAGATTCAAAAGATGCAACGTAATCCGCCACAGAAGATTCACCTTGAACATGGTCAATAAAACGTCGGGCCAAAGTTACTTTTTCAGCTTCCGGCACAAACTTTAATTCGAACCTTTCTCGGAATTGCTCCTAAGTAAGATCCGCTTCAATAATCTCCGAAACCAAAAGCTCATACCAATCTAACGCTCTTTCTTGGAGCATGTTAGAAGCCACTTGGACTCGATGGAGATCATTAAGATTCATGCGAGAAAAGATGCGGTCGCATGATCTAAGCCAAGCTTGGTTGTACTATAACACTTTCGGATCCCTTAAATGGCCTTCCACTCAAATCGGTATAGTCTTTGCACAAGCATGCAAACTCGGATCTAGGATCAGTAGGCCCTGGAATGGGTCCGACAGCTTGAGCATTCTTTATAAGATCTAAAAGCTGCTACGCAGACATGAATACTCCATCCTAGGGAGCAGCATTAGAATGACCGACGCTGGAACGGCCTGGTCTACCCATTTCTCCTCTTTAAGAAAAAAAGAAAGAAGAAAAAGGTTATTCTGAAAAGGAATATCAAACAATCCTGATTGATAAAAAAAGGTATCATAAAAGAAAATAAGATAGAACGTGTCTTATGATTCGGATAAGTCCTAAAGCATGATTCCTAAGAAGGACTTAGGGCAATGATCCTAGCTAGATTATTCAACATTGTTACAAAGTTTAGCTTTGATACCAAACTATGATGCCCCACCTCTGTACTCATGCTAGCCAAGGACACTATGGAGTAATGTCGTCAACTAGCATGAAGAATAAGGCTGTTGAGGAGTGATCATCTGTGTAATTACTTTACGCGAGCAACGATATGACAGATAGCATAACATGCATTTCATTTCAAGAGGAAATCCAACATACCGAAACAAACTCAAAGCTACTACATAGTGGCTATATCATCTTCAGAAACAAATATAGAAATAAGAATAACACAAATCAGTCACAGATATCCATATCACAAAGGCGAAAACAGATATGAATATAACACATAGAAGTGTTCATCAGAGTAATGGTCAAATAAGATTCGCAATATCACAAAAGAATAATAAAAGTTTTAGACAAAAGAATATTTATACATCAAGGAGTCTCTATCTCGAATGTATTATAACAAAAACTACTAAACCAGAGTAGTTAGCTAAAAGTCAAGAGTTAGTCCCAGCTATAGAGTCAAGTAGAAGCACCTGTAATATCTCGGTCTAACCCGAGTATTATTTAATAAGAAAATAATAAATGGATCAGTCTAGCTATAAATATCAGATAAAAAATGAGATAGAATAAGAGATACTATAATAACGTATGATAATAATAATGTCATACTGTGAAAAGTATACATTTGAAAATCAACCAAAATCATACAATATCTCAAAAATCTCATAACATCAAAAAGAATGTCATATTCTTTACCATATTCACCAAGCCACAAATATTGGCAAACATAACAATGCCAATCGTAAAAGTTGGTGAAACACAAATTCTAGAAATCATGAAATCCAGAAATGATAAAAAGGGGAGGCCTACCACAAACGGGAGCAGGAAACTCACCAACACGTGTATCACAAACGGAACGCTTTTCCTTAAACTGAACATCGATGCACCTAAATAGGATACGCCCCATGCATAGTTTAACATCGACGCACCTTAATAGATACGCCCCATGCATAAACAAACATTGATGCACATAGAGAGATATGCCCCATGCAAAGTCTAACATCGACGCACCTAGAAAGGTACGACCCATGCAAAGTCGAACATCGACGCACCTAAATAGGATACACCCCATGTATAGAAAAACATCGACGCACCTCGAATGATATGCCCCACGCTCCGACTTATTGAGCCGATTGCTCCACGAACGGTCCAAAGACCATTGGTTGCTACCCCACCAACTTTGAGCCGAAACTCCACAAACGGGGTTTTAGTTCCCCAAACAAACAAAGAGACATCGCACATTGCTAGTCTAAACCATATAATGATCATCATCGATCATCCATAAGTGTCAATTACACTAAGCTAGTAAATAAATGAGTTTTTCTTTATGTCCCCTAACCACTGGCTTAACTTAAATATTTATGAGCAAATTGTAGATCTCCACTCGAAAGTTATCACAAGAGTTTCAATCGAACAAGTCAAAAATTATCCGACTAAGTAAACGCAAGCGTTTCATACCGCTAGTTTTACTAAGCCGTTCAATGTGATTTCTCAAACGAATGAGGTAAAGCTTTGTGTATACCACTAGATTGAAAAACGGTTTTCTAAACAAGCTTTGTTTTAAAAATAGTGTTGAAATCATATTTGAGAAAGAGTTTAAATATTTACTATTAGCATAGAAAACTTTGTATTTTAAAGTAACAAATCACAAAATTGATTGTGAAAACAATCAATCACCAAAAATTCACATTCGAAGACGTGAATTAAATCTAAAGAAATCGATACCAAATCCATCAAAATGGATATTCCCCAAAAATCCCCAAAAAGAAGTTATCAAAGTCAACAAAGGTGATAACAACAAATTGGAGAAATAAGAATCGATTAAAAATTGGAAATTCAAACACAAAAGGAAAACTAGGCAGAGATAGTAGATTTAGTTGACTGGACCAGAGTGGTCAGTCGACTGACACAAATCCTGGACAGTTATTGTTTCTAGGTTTAGTCGACTGAGCCAGGGTGGTCAGTCGACGGAAACATGCCTGCAAACTTCCGGTTTCCAGGCTGACTGACCCAGAGTGGTCAGTCGACTGATATTGGCCTAGGAAAATTCCTGGGTTCTGGTTCAGTCGAATGACCTTCAATTCAGTCGACTGAACTGAAAATTTCAGTATTCTCAGCCTAGCCCCCCAAGGGCAAAATCCCAAACAATTTACGATCGGTCTAGCGATGGGCACTAGGGGTTTACGCCAATCAGCAATCCAGCCCTATAAGCTCTTCGATACGCCACCAAATCATAATCAAACATCAAAGCTAAGATTTTTAAAGATTTAACTTCAAAACACCAAAAATTGGAATATTCATAAGACCAATTCAATCCAAAGAAAAAGGACAAGGAATAGATGTTAGGAATCACTGCCTAACAACTATCAAAGATATAGACATAGATGTGAGTTCAAAAAACTCACCTTTTACTCAAAAACAATGAAGGATAAGCTTTTAAAATAAGGCAAGATCAACCACTCTTCAATCTCAATTCAAGAAGCTTCAATCTAAGCTCATAAGAAAATATTTCATAAGTTAGGGTTTAGGAATTTCCGAAAATGGAAGAGGGATTGAGATGGAGAAGATGGAGAGGATGCTTACCTAAGCTTCTCTTGGATTTTGGACTTGAATTTGAGTTTCCTAATCAAAGCTAAGGCTTAGGAATTTCTATTTCCTTTTCTCTTCCGCCATTTTTACAAAAGCTTGAAGTGTTAGGAAATGGGAATGAATGAAGAGAGGAGGGGGTGGAGCTAGCGCCTTATGTTAGGTTATCGGGCTGAAACCCAAAGCCCTAAATGAAAATGTCAAAATTCAAGCTAACTCCAAACATATCGATGTTTATATTCAAAAAGGTCGCAAACGTCATTTTGAACTCAATGGATGTGGTCTCAAGTCCTAATTCGATTGTTTACAAAAAGTAGAATTTCGGACTTAAGTCCGATTGACGATGTTATATTTAAATTAAATATTTAAATATTCAGTCGTAAAATATGCGGGTTGTTATGATAGGATTTCATCAATTGAAGATGGTGGATGACATCATTCCTTTGACGGTGTTTCGAACAAGATATGGCTCGTACGAGTGGTTAGTAATGCCATTCGGATTGACTAATGTGCCTGCTTTCGTCATGGACTTGATGAACCCAAATTTTCGAGAGGACTTGGATAGGTTTGTGTTGGTGTTTCTTAATAACATTTTGATATATTCTAAAAGAAAGAGATCATAAGATTCATCTTAGAATAGTGCTTGAGACGTTGAGGCAACATCAACTAAAAATGAAGTTGTGTCATTCCTAAAAAAGAGAAGTGAAATTTCTTGGTCATGTAATTTTAGAAGGGTTAGCATTGGATCCAGCTAAGACTGAAGCTGTAAATAATTAGAAGAGACCCGAGATGATGACCGAGATAAGAAGTTTTCTTGGATTGACTAGCATTGATAGGAATTCATCAAGGATTTCTCGTGGATAGCAGTGCCTTTGACTAAACTAACTAGAAAGGACGTAAAGTTTATTTGGTCAAGTAAGTTTGAGAAGGCATCCCTTAAGTTAAAGCATTTGTTCACCAATGCGTCTGTGTTAGTTGGACTAAATGGTAATTAGGATGGTGTATATGATGTGTGTGGAATAAGATTAGGAGTTGAGTTGATGCAAAGTGGTAAAGTGTTTGCCTACGCTTCTCGATAGATCGGACCACATAAAGTTAGGTATCTGATTTGTGATTTGGAGTTGGTAGATGTAATCATTACTTTAAAGGTTTGGAGACACTAACTTTTGGGAGTAAGATTTGAATTGTATGCGGGCCGTAAGTCCTTGCGGTATTTATTCTCTCAGAAAGATTTGAATATGAGACAATAGAGATGGGTGGGGTCGTTTGCTGCTTATGATTTTAGTATTTAGTACACACCAGGGAAAGGAAATAAAGTTGCTGATGTACTGAACAAAAAATATCACAATGTGATGTTAGCTATGTTGGTGGAATGGAAAGATTTAGAGGCATTGACTACTTGTAGTGTACAGTTAAGATCGACTGTTGGTTCTAGTCAGTGTACTCCATACTGTCATATTTATAAGTTCAACATGTATTGATCGAAAGGATTGTTTCTAAGCATAGAGGCGATCCCTTGCTAGCTGAAAGGACTAGAATATTGGAAGGCGGAATCGAGATTGATGATTTAAAGGATTTTAGTGTTGACCAAAGTAGGTGGTTAAGGAGGAAGGGACGACCGTGTGTTCCAGATGTTGTTACCTAAGAAGGGAAGTTCTAAGGGGGTGTCATCGAATAAGTTTACTATTCATCCAAGAGGGATTAAGATGTACTAGCCGTGAAAAGAAGTTTCTTAAGGGAAGATATGTAAATGGATGTAGGCTTATAGGTAAAGCAATGTGTGAATTTCCAGCAAGTGAAAGACGAGCTTCAGAAGCCAAGTGGTTTACTTCAGCCTTTTGATATACCAATTTGGAAATTGGATTTATATCCATGGATTTTCTTGATGGGTTGGCAAGGTTTAATAGGGAAAATGAGAGGATTTGGTTTATAGTGGATAGACTAACCTAGAGTGCAAACTTCATTTCCATTAAATCAAATGGACGGGACCTGTATTGGCTAAGTTGTTTACGAAGAATATTGTTAAACTACATGGGATTACTAGTAGTATAGTCAGTGACAGAGATACTTTGTTCACTAGTGAATTCTGAAAGATTCTACATGAGGTATTAGGTACAAATTTAAGATGAGTACCGCTTATCACCCACAAATGAATAGGTAGACAGAAAAAGTCAATAAGCTACTTGAAGATTTGTTGAGTGCTTGTGTACTAGATTTTGGTGGATCATGGGAAGACCATTTGCACTTAGTTGAGTTTTACATAATGATAGTTATCAGACTAGTATAAGAGTTGCACCTTTCGAAGCTTTGTATGAAAGGTCATGCAAATTTCTAGTGTGTTGGTTGGATATCAGAAACAAATTGCTTCTTGGTCCAGATATGGTGATAGCAGCCACGAGAAAGATTGAGTCGATCCGAGTATGGATGAAGGAAACTCAATCTAGGTATAAAAGTTATGTAGATAAGAGGTGTAAGGATCTAGATTTCTCAGTTGGAGAACATGTTCTTATTAAGGTATCATCAATTAAAGGTGTGGTATGATTTGGAAAGTCAAGGAAACTTACACCTAGATATGTTGAATCGTATTATGGAGAGGATTTGGAAAACGACGTATTGAGTAGAGCTACTTAGTAGTTTGGAAGGAGTCCATAATTTTTTTCATGTTTCTCATCTTATAAGGTATGAGCATGATCCGAAGACTACTATTGCTCCGACTTCTTAGGAATATTTTAGTAGTAGAACTAGATCTAACTTTTAATAGGCCATAGGTTCGTGTTGTAGCAAGAGATGAGAAGAAGATACGGAATAAGACGGTTAGATTGATAAAAGTTCAGTGGTAACAACGAGAAGGATTGTATCTGGGAGATAGAGGACATGATTAGGGATACCTATCCTGGGTCATTATAATTGTATGTTCTACATTTGTAATATAGAATTTGTAGCTGGTAAGATTTACTTGCATGGTATGTTACAATTGGTTGCATGTTCGATATGATTTTTGTATGATCCTTACTGAATTCAAAGGATGAAATTCTTTCAGGCGGAAGCCTGTAACACCTCCATTTTAGTTTAACATTATTCGAAAAATTTGATTGGATATATTAAATAAAATAATATAGTGGGACATGGGGATGAGATTTGATAACTAAGAAGTTCGGGATTGAACTAATTAAGTAATAAGATTATTTTAAACTTGACATAAGAAAAAATAAATGAGAAAGAAAAAATAGAATAGATCTCCTTCTATCTCTTAAACCCCAACCCTCTCATTCATTCTTATTTTAGAATAAAAAACAGTCACAAAGAAATATAGGGTCGACCATTAATCAAGATAAAATGAAGAAGAAATCAAAGGGGATTCGAAAGATAAAGCTTAGGGGAACTAAACTCCATCAAATATCAACTCCAACATCTAATTTAAGGTGAATAAGAATAAACCATCTCTATTAATTTGTGTTTAAATTAAGTTATGGGTAATTTCCAAGTTACCTAAGTTTTAATTGTTTTTGCCATGTTATGGATGTATAATCATTATTTGGATAGAATAATGATTTGTAGAATTTATATCGAATTAATTAGATGGCTTTAAGGTTAAAAACCTAAGTTTTTATCTCCAATTAATTTGATTTTCAAATATGTTGTGTTAAACATTATTTTTGAGATGTTTTTTTAATTGCATAATTTTCCAAGTTAAAACGAATATTTTATGAATTTATTAAGAAGTAACTAGTATTCATTTTGGGTTATAATTATTAAAAATAGTTAAATAATTATTTTGGTCCTGAAATTTTTATAAGTGAAAGAATACGATAATTTTAATTTTTGTTGAATTTTGGAACTTTTTCCTAAGTGATTATGAATTTCTATGAATATATTATGGTAGAAAAACACATAAATTAATATTAATTATGCATATTAATTAATTGAGTTGATTAATGTTTTGTTAAGTGTAAAACTGATTTATAGTAGCTTTTTGAAATTTTTTTGGTAAAGTTTGTTTTCAACTAATAGAAATTTGAGGAGTAATAAAAGTTAGTAAAAAGAAATTGTTTTTAATAGAAATAAAATAGTTTTTGTGATAATTATGACAACAACACTAACATGCAGCATTGTCATGGCATTCGGAATTGACAATAGGCGGTATCACTTTACATTTGTAAGTGATATCGGGAATAGGTGGCGTTGACATGAAGCAATGCATGTGATACTTAGGCCGTAAGTATGCAATGCATTAAGTCATACATTCACCATTGATGTTATGGGAATATCACATCCTATGGGTATATTATATGCTAATGTCGTGGGTTAACACCGACAATATTGAAGATTCTTAAATTTATGCCGCAAGTCTTCCCTACAGTTTTAAATGATTATGCATGTCACAAATGCCGCACATCGTTATTTTCAGTATCAACTGTTTTCTATTTTAACTATATTTTGGTTATAATGCCACATGGCCGACAACCCTTAAGTTGTAACAATGTTTTATAAAGCCAATATTAAAGTGTTAAAAGTTGATGTCGCGTGTCATCAATTTTGGTATAAACTGTTTTATGGCGATGATGCCGCTAATTTACCTATGTATGCAACATAGTAGCCGAAGTACCATGTTTTTGACATTATAGTGTTAATGCCATAAGAAATCTATGCTATGCGATATTGATGCCACATCTCTTTATTTTAATATCGGTGAGGCCTTATTTTATGTAAACTAAATGGACGTTTTAAATTACATGATAGTTATATTTTAAGGGTCGATAACCTTACGATTTCGGCAGTTAGCCTTACGATGAACATTTTAAAAAATTTCTAACCATAGATAGAGGTTTGATATTGTTATTACAACATGAATTCCATTAGTTCTTTGTACTGTTATATTGTCCGTCGGAAGCCATTAAATTATGATTTTTACATTATTCGTTAAGGATACTGATGTTTTAAATTTCTATATGTCATAATTTTATGAATTTGATATTATTCATTGGGATACCAATGCATAGCGCTTTGTGATGTTATAACTTTAAGGGTTATATAACCTAATTGGGGATACCGATAGACATAGGTTGAGCACTTGGGAGAATATACTTATAACCTAATTATAAACTGATATTTTATGAGTTTGTAATCACCTTAGAAAAACCATGGAACGTGCGATGGATAGTCCACTTGATGCCAAAGATGGATAGTCTCTATATGGTTAATGAAGGGTTCATAATCATCCTTGTAAAACTTTGAGATGTGTGATGGATAGTCCACATTATTTTAGATAAATGGAACATATATGATGGATAGTCTACATTATTTAAATAGTAAAAACATGTGTGATGGGTAGTCCACATGGGAGGGGATAGGTAATCCATATTATGTTTATATATGTGACACCCCACCCCGAGACCCAAATTAGTAAAGAGAATTAATGAGTTATTCCGTCTAATAATGCAGAGAATAGGGCTGGTTAAGGGCGACCGAATAGTAATGCATTAGCTAAAGATTAAGTACGTCGATTTTTACAATAATATTTTTTTTCTCGTGTATCTCAAGTGATCGACATACTCAATGTTTAACTAATACGATACTACACGGCTGTAGGATCTATTCAGAAACAAAATGCAATAAATATAACAATCACGTCACAGAAGAGCAGCCACAGATATATATACTAATACAGCCGAACATCAAATGTAATACACTACATCATAGTGGCGTGTAACCACACAATATACATACATCTCCTTCTCTATAAAAGAATATGTACAATAAGCTGACACTAAAGAGACAACACGAAAGATGTAGCCAAATCCATAGTCATAAGCCCCTCAAAAAGCAAAATGGGTCCAAGCATAAAAGATAGATATCCAACCTAACCTGCAACTCGGTCTGACCCGAGTGACAAACACACGGGCCAGGCAAACTGAATCTTATCGTTAGAAAAGAAATACGATAAGGTAAAAGGGAACTTTTCCCTTATAGTCTAAAGGGAAACATAAGCAGATAAGAATTACTAGAGTAGATATCATATAACTTCTACACATCACTACAGGTGGTTTGAAACAATGTATATACTTGGTTTAACAAAAGAGAATGAGTGAGTAGGGTATAAGGGAAACTACTAACAATCATTCATTAAATAATCATCCTTCCAAAATCATATAAAATCCCAAGTATCAATTCATAAATTCGAAATTACCAAAATCCACCAAGAAATCATATATGCCTTTCTCATATCTATAAAGCTATAGAAAACACATAAAAAGGTGGCAAAATTGAAATCATCAAGAATCATCAAAAGAAACCTTGGATTGGCCAGATCCCGCATGCCGAAGCAATGCTGCACGTGCTACTTACCAGTACTACCATCATTATGGTACCATATCCATCTATTGACCGAAATCCTCACATCGAATTGTTTCGGTTTATGACGTCATCTATATCCATCCCGAACACCCGCCATCATAGTGATTGGAGTCTTCACTCCAATCGGTGTCCGCTGAGCCCCCGTCATCACAGTGATCGAGCCAAACATTGCTTGGCCCGATCGGGACTCAAAGTACTGGTAGTCCTTCTAGAATGTGTCAGAAACTCTCGGATAGTAACCCAAAAAGTGGTAACGTACGTCCCATACCGCACGTTCTCACTTAGCGGTTTTCTAGCCGCTAGTCGATGCCACACTATGAAAATCATCTAAATCATCATAAGAATCGCCTCATGTCATCGGCGAATGGTATGAAATGCCCCAATTAGGATTTAAATACATCAAAAACATACCACGAAGTGGTTGTCATCAAAGAGGAATTCAAACAATTCCCAAAAGTTGTTTCGATCGTACAAGTCCGAAATTAACCGATAAAGTAAATTCACGAGTCCCATACCTCGTAATTTTACTAAATCGTTTAATTTACTTTCTCATACGTCCGAAAAAGAATCAAAGTAATTAAAAATTAATAAAATTAATTATAATATATTTTACCAGAGAAAATGAGATTTTAAACCAATTTCTAGAAATTTATCTAAAGGATTTTGAGAGAAAACTCATCATTTAAAAGAATTTTAATGATTTTGAAAGCCTAGAAAATAAAGAATAATTGTTTAAAAACCTTTAAAAATGTGTAAAAACATTTATTATGCAAACCATGATTTTAGAAGATTTTATGCAATTTATTCGGATTTTTAAAACTCAAAAGACAACAATTTGCAATTTAATCGGTATAAATCGATATTCAAATTTAAATCGAATTTGAATAAAATTTAAATCCAAATCTTATCCTAACTTGACTAGTCCATTGATGGACATAATAATCAAACATTAGCATCAAATTTCATATATAAAAATTTGCAAAAGAATGCAAATGAAATTGTCGAAATCAGACAAATATATAAATATTGCGGCTGTCAATGACAGACCAACAGTAAAAACATCAATTTTTCACCATGTAAACAACAAAATCTTATAAAACTTAAAACATAAAAGTTGTTGCATATTTTCTAGGGATTCCAAAACGTCTTGAATTTCAAGATTCCGATCAGTAACGTGAAAGTTATGATCGAAATACTACATAGAAAAAAAATTATGCACTGGTTATTAACACGGAACAGCAACGAAAAAAAATCAATTTTTGTCTATGTAGTCTTCAAAATTATTCAAAACAAAAAAACATGAAAGTTGTAGAATATTTCACAAGGATTCCAGAACATCCAAGATTTTGAAATTCCGATATGAAACACAAAAGTTATGCCAAAATTACTAAAAGTTAAAAGTTAAGCCTGGACTGATACATTTTCGGGACAGTGACAAACTTTGTCAATTTTTGCATAGCAATCATCAAAATTACTGAAAACTCAACAAATGAAAGTTGTGGAATATTTCACAAGGATTCCATAACATCCAAGTTTTCTAAATTTCGATTTGAAATGCGAAAGTTATGCTAAAAATACTATTCATCCAATAGAGCACTATTACTATTTTCTGTGCAAATACCCTCTCGGTTTTGCAACTTTGACAGCAAATAAGGAGGTCCAAATGGACTTGAAACTCAATAAAACTTTGCAAAAATGAACTCTAACAAGTATACTATGAACTGAAAAAGTTTGACGGCAATCCGATGCCGGATGCACAAGATATGGGCAAACAAAGTTGCACCATTTTCAGCAAGACATAACATATATTAAGAGCAAAATTTTATACGTAATCAACCTTTATAGCTTCAGATTTTATTTATTTTTTTCTCATAGACTGGCCATTTCAGTTTTCATAAGCTTTAACTTATTAGAAGCAAAAAGAAGGAGATTTGAGCTTCAAAATGGAGACTTTCCGCTGGTTATGCCTCTCTAGAACCTGAAGGAGCTGAAAAGAAGACATGCAAAGGAAGAAATCTTCAATAAAAAAAATTACAGTAAACTGAAAAGGGGATTCTTTAAGATTAAAGATAAATATGGGTAGGATATTACCTTAATATAAATTTTAGATGAAAATACTTCAATTTGGTGTGGATTGCTTGGGTTTTAATATAAGTTGAATAAGGAGGCCATTATTTTTCTTTTTGAGCTTCTGTTCTTTTCTTTGAGAAGGAGGAAGAAAGTAATCAGTACGTACTGATTCCCCTTCTTCCAGAAATTTCTTTTGGTTAATTGGGTATGGGTTGGACCAAGCCCAATATCCCTTCAATTTAATCAAATTGTGCTATATAAATTTTGTATCTTGTTTATATATAATTACAATATAGTTTAGTTCATAACTTTTGCAATTCTTATCCGTTTTACATGAAACGAATTGCGTTGTGATTGTATTAACATTTAGAACCCAACAAAAATATTAAACATCTTATTTTACCATTTTAAATTTTATTTTAGCACTAAGTCCCCATTTATAATAAATTTACACTATCTAATTAAATAATGCAAATTTAACATGTTTTAGCCAAATAAAAAATATATTTCTCAATCAATAAAGTGTATATAATTGCTTTAGCATCTCCAAAACAATTAAACACTCGTATTAAAAATATTTATAGTTTTTAGTTGATTAAAATTACCATTCCTTATGTATTTTAACAAAGAAGAAGGCAATTTGGCAATAAATTGCAATATCGCCAAGTTTAATATGTTTATTGAATATAGTTGGCACAACTACATTCAAAATTCATGAAATAAAGTAAATACTTTATTTCCACACATGTTCATCACATTTATTCACTTCTCTAACATTTCCTCTTTTATTTTTATTATTTACACAATAAAAGAAAATTATTGATATACATCACCAATATTCTTTTATTAATCATAATAATTACCAACAATTGATATTTATCCACCCAAATTCATAAATAAAGTTGTTAACTTCATTTTCCCCTATCTTAAATTTTTCAACCATCAAAAATGAAATAAGCCTCATTTTATTACATTCACCTAAGATTTATTCATACAATATTGTTTATTTCAAATAAACAATATTATACATCATTTTCTTCTTGTTAAATTATTTTTCTCCATTATTAAATTATAATTCTCATTATGATTTAATGTTTAAGATAAATCTCCAAAGCCAACCAGTTGTGGCCGCTGTCGATGGTTGCAAAACCTAAACCGTTACAATATATGAGATAGGCATTCCACATAAATATAAGATGGTCAGTTATTTAAAGTTAAGACAGATAGTCAGATGAAATTAAGACGGTAGTCAAACAAAATAGGATAGGCAGTCCACTATATGTTGCATGAATGCAAATATTTATTATTCCTAATCATTATGGATGCAGGATGCATAATATATGGTTGTTTTATTTTGGTCAAGATACTAGTAGGGGAAAACCCGTTCCACATAATGACGTAGTCTCACTAGATATCTATTTTAGTTCGAGATAGTTGGTTATTATTGACGTAAACTATTTGTCTGACCTAAAGTTGTTTTTTCCCTTAAACTCTTAGGTACCCATTCGAGTAGGTCAGGAGTAAGGAATTTTAGGTTTCCAGTTAGACGAATATGCTTTCAAAGACGTGTACGAGGCAAGCTAGCTATATTAGGAGTTTTATTTAATCCGCCGTATAGTTCATATTGTTTGAATGAATGTAATGATAAAAAATTAACTATCAAGTAGTAGTAGACTCTGATCAACCAAGGTGGCACTTCATATGTCGCTATTGGAGTATTTTGTAATAGTTATATTTCCTTCGAACGTAGGATCAAATGTGATTATGTAATGAATATGAAATCTTATTGGTGAAATGAAATGTGAAAACTTATTATTAAATTGTGTTTGATCTTCATATTCATATGCTTATGATATTGATAGGATTAAAATAGCCGTATTTTGTTATCGGAAATTAATACCATGGATGACTGCAGTATCCTTAGCACTTAGTTTCGGGCCACAAAGTAGGGGATGTTGCAAGCCAGTAGAGAGGATTACTATGTTGAATAAGTACCACTAATAAAGATCAACGACGAAACGTATGGCATAAAGAGAAGTGCTTTGCAAAAGAACTAACGAATGTTGGAATAACTTGATTTTCACATATATTGTAGAGACCAAGTCATACTTCTTGTATTTCAAATCACATATTCAAAGAGTATATAAACTATTTGGTGATTTTGACAATGTATTCAAGAGAAAATGAGTTTTTCTGATTGGAATCAAAATATTATGATAACATTCTCAAAAATGGACTATATTTTTATGAGGGTAGGCTCATCATTATGAGAAAGTGGTCTACTTCATTGAAATTAGATAGATATTTGCTCACGTCAATGCCCTTTTGGGTTAGATTACCCAGTATTAATTTGAAGTTGTGGAACAATGTGGCATTTAGTGAAATGGGAAGTGTTATAGGGAAGTACATGAAACTTGTTGCACCCACAACCATATAGAGGAGGCTGAATTTTACTCGGATTCTGGTGGAGGTGATTACAGACTCAGAACTACTAAATGAGCTATATCTAATATTGTATAATGGAGAAAACATTGTTCAAAAGGTGGAATAAGAATGGGTACCTCCAAAATATGAGGTATGTGTTTGCTTTTGGCATACAAAAGAGCAATGCAATAAATAAAAGCTTGGGTACCCAAAATGGAAGCCAAGGAAAACAATAAATTGCCTAAAGAAACCATAAAATGATGGCGTGACACCTAAAAAGTTCAAATTCAATTAAGAATCCAGTCGAAATAAAGTAATATTTGATGACAACTGCCAGTTAAACTAAGATGGTATCATCGTTGACAGTGAGAATGGTCATGAAGGCAACAGAAGTAAGCAAGAAAGTTCTGGTCCATAAGAACCCGTAGCATAAAACGTTCCGGTCATGTTTGAAGAGAAGCAAATTATTGAAGAAAATCCTAATGAAAATATAACAATGAATCATCGAAGCACAACAATCGAGGAAGAAAATAATGCATGGGTCTTTGAAACTGGAAATCCCTATTTTCTAGTTCCATGCTTAATTATAGATAATGAAAATATAAAAATGAATGATGATAAACAAAATACAACTAATGAAGAAAAAGATGTAATGGAGAAAATCCCTCAGGCTGAATGTGTTGCAGAATCTAAGGACAGGGTAAGCATTGACGATCAAAGTTTCCCTACACTGCTGGCCGGAGCCTACCGGACTCACTACATAAGACAAATAATAAAGGGGTAAGAGGAAGAACAAAAGAGAAAGCATGTTTTAAGCAAAAGCATGTTGCAGACAGCCTAAAATGGGATGAAATGGAAATGAACTTAAAGCAAAGGCTACCACATGTAAAATATGAAATAGAAGTGCTTCTGTGGTAGGTATAAAAAGTAGAACATATTTTTAGTTCATATATATGTGTGTGTGTGTGTGTGTGTGTGTGTGTGTATTTGTGTGTGTGTTTGTGTCAATTGTAGCATAGAATGTTAGGGGCATGGGTTCACCATCAAAACAAACTGATATTTTAGATATGTTAAGATGTTAAGAGGAAATAAACCAATAGTTCTAGCTTTAGTAAATAATAAAATGAATGACTATAGGATTGAAAGTTTTATTTTAAATTGCCAAGAAACTGGAAATATATACATAATAATGAGCGGAGTAAGGGAAGAATATTACTTCTATGGGCCTCAAATAATTGGATAAACGGTTCAATACATAGACAATAATTTTAACAATGCTTGGGGTTTATCAATACAAATAACAAGTGTTTATGGTAATAATTTTGAAAATAAAAGGAACGAGTTGTGGAGTGAACTTAAAAACAAGAATAAAATTACAAATTACCATGGTTAATAATGGAGGATTTTATGCAGTTAGCTATATCCATAAAAAAGTGAGGGTAATAGTAGGTAAATTAGATTAAATAAATTCTTAATTTAAATTGGGTTAATTCAACTAGGAATTAATGGAAACAAATGTACTTGGATGTCTGGATTATGTAAAAACATACATAGTAAGCTTGATGGAGTATTAATAAATAAAGATCTTTTTGCAAAGTTGTCTAAATTCGCATGTAGTACATTAGAAAAAAAATCCTAGTGATCATACCTCTATATTAACAAAGTTATTTCAGAATAAGGACAATGAAAGCAATAATAAAGGTATTCCTTTTAGATTTAAAAACGAGTAGGTTTTAGTCAATGAATATAGTAAAGTATTAGACAGCTGTTTAAAATTTTCATGAAAAGGGATTAGAGCAATTTCAATTTAAAAGTTATTAAAAATACTAAAGAGTGCCTCGAAAACTGGAATAAGAGTAAAAGCATAGTTAAGGGGTATATAGATGAGTCAAAAAAAGAAGGGAAATTTTCTACAAGATTTAATCGATGATTACCCTAGAGATTTAGATATTACTCAAAAGTTTATTAACAATCAAAATATTCTACCTAGAGAGTTATATATTAAATACAATAAGTGTAACAACCCTAGATTTTTGCCTATATATTTTAAATTTGACTTTATCTTTATTTTGATTATTTTAAATTTATTTTTATTTCAAACATTTTATTTATAAATGTTGACTATTAAGTGATCTATAGTTCAAGATAGTATAAATTGGACATTTTACTAAAAAAGTGAATTTCTACTCAAACTGTTTAAACTTTGACTTTTAAAATTTAAATTTAAATCAGTTTTAAATCTTGAATTTTATCTTTTATTATGAAAATATATGTAATAACTTGAACACTGCTTTTCGTTTCGTTGAAAACAGAGTTAAACTGTAAAAGTTATGTACATTTCAATTTTGAGAGTAATTTGATTTATTTAACAATTTTGCCTATTTTAAATTATATAAATATTATTTTTTGTCATATTTTATTTTAATATGTTATTGTATTTATATTTTTGTATTCTAATAATTTTAAAATGAAGTAAACAATTTTTCAAAGTCAATGGTGATTTATTTGTAATTTCTGGACACTGTTTTGGATTTTTAAGAAATTTCTTTAAATCTTTTTCCATTTTGTTTAAATTTAATTTTTTTCATGTGTTAATGGGTTATTATAAGTATATTTTGTCTTTTAATATTTTTTAAAGTGATGTTATAATTTTTCCAAAGTTTACTGTGTTGATTTCTTTTTTTTTTTAAAGGTTGTTTTCTTATTTTCTACTATTTTCTTCATTAAAATTATATTTAAATTTAATTTTTTTATTTTGTGAATGCACTTTTATTTTATATTATTATTTATGTTTAAAAATATATTACAAGCTCATATGAATTTTCTAAAATTTATTTCATGTAATTTCAAATTTTCTAGACTAGTTTACTATTTTTAGCTATTTTCCTTAATTTAACTTTATATAATTAATAAATATTATATATATTTTTATATTTTGATAAATTTTCGAAATTTTATCTGGGATTATTATTATTTCCAGAAATATCAAGTTATACAAAAAAAATTAAGGAAATTTGAAAGGTTTTAAAAGCTTTGAAACGTAAAGTCGTTTCACCTCCTAAGTCGTTTCTTTTACCGTTTCCCCATTTACTCTTTGACCGTTTTTTTTTTCTTTTTCTATTGAATAGCCATGTATTTTCCTTCCTATTCACGTGAGAAACTTCTCACTTTCCATCATCAAACTCACGGCTAGAAGTATTCAATGTAATGGCTTCCATTTCATCTTCTTCTTCCTTTGTTTTTCTACTTTTCTATTTGAATTTTGTACTTGTTCTCACCTTCATAGCTTGGCTCCTCCTCAACCAGATCTGACCTGACCTCCACCACCCCTTCCTCTGACCATCTCCCATCCTACTACCTCTACATTTCAGGCCGAGCCAATCCAAGGTGAAGACCACCACAAAATCCACCAAAAACCATCACAAACTATCACTTATGGCCTAGAATTGTCATCTCCTCCTTCTACCACCATTTTCCGCCACTACCACCACCACCACCTCTGACCTGACCTCCACCCTCTGCCACATCACCCACCACCACCTGCACCACAGGCTGGGCCCACCTAGCCTCTGGCGGAGCACAATAGGAGCATAGAGATGAAGTTGTTGCCTTGTAGTTGCCTTGAAATTGTATAGTTTTGCACCTATACCATCTCATCACTTTTACACCATGATGGCCGACTACTTTGGTCCCCAAACCTGACCCAATCCTCTGCCTTAGCTGAGCTTATTCCATGTCTAACTGAAGCATATGAGGTTGAGAACAAGTGCAATTCGTTTAATGTTGTTTTGGGGTTTTGTTTCTAATGCTATTTGGTGATAACTTGCGTTGGAACTTACATATATTTGCATTGTTTTTTGTAAATGTTTGAACAAGTCAAATTGCTTTGGCTCTCCACTCTCAAGTCATATCCATGTCATCGTGCCTTCATTATGTTGCGTTGTGTGCTTTGGTAGATATCTTTAGCTTTGAACATGTGAGTTATTCTCACCAGACAGTATGTACATATATAACTAGTAAATTGACCCCTTTTGAATCTGTAATGCATTATCATGTTACACCTGCTATATTATGATTTTATGATGTCCACCCATGCTTAAACACCTTTTATAACATCTGTTACTGTTATATTATGTTGTTTTGCTATTTTATCAATTTATCACACTGCAAGTTCCCTTTAGATTAGAATCACTATGGGTTGAAATGATACATACCCGAACGAACTTTAGAATAGGGGAAAATCGTTATGGGAAGAAATGATAGGCCTAAATGATTTTCAACTTATTTTATATACTTGGGACTGCGGGTTTGAAATAATAAAACCCGGATTTTTCTTTGTAAATTACGGGTTGAAATGATACATTACCCGTATTACTTTACCTAGCGTAGAAAATTATATACACGCCCGTAGGTAAAATATGTTCTTCTAAAAATTTTAAAATATTTTAGAAATTTAATTATTATAATATTTTGATTTAAAATTAAATAAAAATATAATTTTTGTAAAGTATTTTTGATTTTCTGGAAATCTATAAGTTAAATAAATTATGGAAAAGTTAGAAAATCTGAATGTAAGTTATTTTGGAAATTTTGATTTAATTTTTAACGGAATTTAAATTAACTTTGAAATATGATAAATTTATGATATTTTGAATTTAAATTAATTTAAAATGATTTTATAACATATTAATGATTTTTGAATAAAGTTAAAATGTTAATGAGTGAATATTGAGTTGAATTTGGAAATATAACTTAAATTGGAATTTATCAATTTGGTTTAAAAGTGAAATTTTAAGTCAAGTTAAATAAAATGGAATTAAGTTATATTTGTAATTTTAAACTTAAGTGTTAAGTTGAAATTTAATGTAATGAATTTAAATTTGAATGTTGAAATTTAATAAGTGAATTATTAATAAATATTGATTTTTGAAAGGAAACTTAACTTTATAAAATCATGAATTTAAGGAAAATTAAATGATGCTTATAAATGTGAGATTTTATAAGTTAAAAATGATTTAAATAAAAATATAAGTGTTTGTGAAATTCTATTGAATATTTGAAGTTAATTAACAGCATTTTTAATACTGCCTTTTGTTAAATCGAATTGTTTTTTGAATGTAACTTTCTGTGGCATTTTCTAAATGCTGCGAAACTTGAATTTTCATTATTTTAATAAATTTAAGTGCATAAATGAACATTGAAAAGTTTAAAATTTTTGCATTTAATAATTTAATTATTAAATGTAATAACTTCATTTTTATGATTTAATAATGAAGTAATTTGTTTTGAAATATAACTATTTGATATATTAAAATGATTGAAATGTGGTTTCAAAAGATATGATATTTTGATATATTAAAATGATTGAAATGTGGTTTCGAAAGACATGATATTTTGATATATTAAAATGATTGAAATGTGGTTTCGAAAAGATATGATATTTTGATATATTAAAATGATTTGAAATGAAGTTTTAAAAGATATGACATTTTGATATTAAATGATTTGAAAAATGGAGTTTTGAGAGATATGATATTTTGATATTAAATGATTTAAAAAATGGAGTTTTGAAAGATATGATATTTTGATATTAAAATGATTTGAAAGAAGTTCTGAAAGATATGATATTTTAGAAATGAAGCTTTGAAAGGTTATGATATTTTGAGATATTAAAATGATTTGAAAGGAAGTTTTGAAAGGATATGATAATTTAATATATTGAAATGGTTAGAAATGACTTGAATTTATTTTGATAAATATTTGAATTGAAAGATATTGTATGATGATATATTGAAATGGTTTGGAAATGATTTAATCTTTATTTTGATAAAGATTTGGGTTGAAATGATATTTTATTTTGAAGTATAAAATATTGTTTTAAAGCTATGACTACAGGTTATAATAACGATTGGTTGTTAAAGAGACCGGGATCGGATATTGTCTTATAGCCAGCCAATCCGAAAACCACTTTAACAACTGTGTACGCAGTGGAGATTCCAGAATGAAGTAGGGTGGTGGCGACGTTCTCGAGGCATATTACATGGACCCAACTCCCATGAGTTGGCATATATGACTAAAACAGGAGCTATATCGGGCTACACAAAGGGTCGCACCCTTTCATCGAGCATGCTCCATCGGAAACCATTCTACTACTTTTGTGATTCGATACGTGGCACCACTTTGATTCAGGGGTATTGTTCGAGGTGGGCGGAAGCTGCTGGCTTGCCGTCACCACCGGTCTGGGAGTGCAAACGGTGTATCCACCCTGGCATTGCCTCGCGTGCCGTGTCATATCATTAAATCGAGCCCACTACGATTTTGGTTTTAAAGATCCGACCGTGTTAAGGTTCACCATCCCCTTAACGCTATTTTCTATATGATTATACTTTACTGATTAGACACTACTGTATATAGCGTATATTACTACATAATAAATAGTTTAACGGATCCTTAGAGGATGGGCGGTCCCAAGCATCTTCTAAGTTACTTGTACCTTTACTACAGTTCACTTGAGTTGGTTTACATTGTATAAGTATGTATGTCCTGACTCGAGTGTTTGTATTTTTTATTTACGCTCGGGTCAGCCTGTGTTATTCACAGATTTGGATTCCGCTTTCTGGAGATTAGAATCGCAGGAGATATCTGCTTATCTAGTTTTATCTATTCCAGTTCTGTTGTTCTATTCAGCTTGTACTTGGTTGTCATCTTGAGACTTCTGTTGTACTTTATTTTCTTTTGTTGTATTTTATTTAACTCTGATATTTTTATATAGTAGCTTCATGGACTACTATTTCTTCTACTTCCGCTGCATTTTAAATACTTTGTGTCTGTGATCTGTGATTTTTATTTACTGTATATTCTGAGGTTTGCCAAATTTTTATTTACAATGCGGTATTTTGAGCAATTCAATTCTGGCATGAGCAGACACCTATACACTTGTAATGGATGCGAATGGTTGAAAATATCAGGCCGTTACAGTAAATTTAAAATAGTAAGATAAGTTAGATTGGTTAACATAAGGGGATGAGTATACAAAAATTTTGTATGCAAAATGAACTTTAGGAAACACATTAATAAACATGGAAATATATTTGATGCCGAGGGTAAATCTACAAATAATTTAATGATATTCCGATAGTGGCAACTAAATATTTTGTAGGACTCTATAATATTGAAGAGAAAGGTGTTTGCATATGCCTAAATAATATGCAAAACAAAGTTAGAATCCTAATATAAAGGAATTTTTGTTAGCATTAAGAAAATGAAATTCAATGCTTGATTTGTAATGCATGAGATAATAAAAGCGCTAGACTGGATGGTTTTACTGTTAAATTTTATACAACACATTGGGAAAAAAATTAGAAACTGAATTCTAACAGTAGTAAAAAAAAAATCACGAATGGAAATTAAATAAAAGCATAGATCATACCTTTTTAGAGTAAGTCATTTATTTACTAAATCAAGAAGTTCAGAGTTGGCAGCCAAGGAACAAACTGCGATAATAATTTACTACATCAGAACTACTCAAAAACCACTGTACGTTCCCTACCAGCCATAGAGCACAAATTAGAAATAGGCTACAGTGAATGGTAAACAAGACATAAGTACACCAAACATGGATCTCTACATACACGACACATAAAATAATAGTAAGCAAAAATCTTCAATCATTCCACTTCCGAAGTTATCAATTAACTCCAATGGATGGCTACTTCAAATCCACTAGATCTATGTGGAGCAAACGAGCTATCACCAATGTCGAATTGTCGCTTGGCTTTGACGTTATTTCCCCCAAGTTTTCTCGACTTGCTGGATCAATCAACGTTAGTTGCTATTGGTCTTCGATGATGCAGCACGAGATAAAGGTAAATGACTTACCTTAAGTCGAAACCGCTCCACCTTAGGTCGCGAACGAAATCGCTCCAGCAGCCTATGTCGCGATTTCTGTTGGTAACGAGTCGCTCCAGTTCTCCTGCATCGTAGGTCGCGAACTTCCAAAATTCTGTTGTCGTGAAGGTCTAAGTCGCGAAACCCTAGTAGGTCGCAAAGCTACAGTGGACCGCGAGCTTCCTATGTGGCGAATTCCTTAGGTCACGAATTCCTTAGGTCGTTCCTCCATAGGTCGCGAGAAGATTCATCAAAACCCCTAAGTCGAAGATCCTTAAGTCGCGAAGCTACTGAAGATTCTTATGTCGCAAACGAGCTCCAGAATTACTTAAGTCATGAATTTTCTTAAGTCGCTGTTTTCTTGTGTTATTTCTTTAAGTCGCTGTTGGTATTTTCTTAAGTCGAATGTTATAACTCGTGTGATCTTATGTCGTAGGTCGTAAGTCATTCCTGTTGTAAATTGTGATGATGTAACTATTGTTAAGTCGTGAATGTTAGGTCGTTCGTGTTGTGTTGTAAATCTCTATAAATAGAGGGAAGATGGTCATTTGTAAAAGCTAATTGATTTTGAATAAACTTTTGTTTGAGTGCTTTATGCCTCTTTTAAAATTGGAAGTTGAGTGTTATCTCCTTTCACCATTTTCGGTTATTCGAGTGCGCTCGAATCAACGGATTTGAAGACGATTCACGGAATCTCGTGCACGAGATCGACGTAGAAGAATCGTAGATCTTCTAACACGGTATCGTGCGCGATCAACGTGTTAAAGATAGCTAGAATTCGGTATCTCGCGAGATCAACGGATTTGAGCATTTATCATTGGTATCATTAATCCATCAATCCATATTTGATTCATTCCATCATTGTTTTGTTGTTGTTGCTTGCATTTGAAGTTATCCGCTGCGTCAATTTGGTATCAGAGCTAGACTTAGCCAATCATAGCTAAGCCGAGCCTGTTCGAAGCCAAGTCATAAGTATAGGAGTTTGGGCATAGATTTGCCTCATTGAAAGTTGTGCTAGTTGAAGTATGTGTTTGGATTTGTTGAAGATTCAACAATGCCTCCAAGAAGAGCTAATCGTCATCAGAATGTTGCAGATGTGTATCGAAGAGAAGATGCTAAACAAATGGAGCAACGAATTAGTGATAAATTAAATGAGAAGTTTGATGAGGGAATTGGTAGATTGGAAAGGCTCATGATGGATATAAATCAAACTTGACAAAGAGCATCGCCAGATTCAAATCAAAGTGGTCATAGAATTTCGCCATCAAATTCCGAGAGGAGAAGAATGTCACCACTATCGGATCGGGAAATAAGAGAACTATCAGTTTCGGGAGAAAGAGACATGCGTGGTAGAAGAAATGTTGATGGTCAGTATCGGCATCGACATACGTCAGATTTGGAGGAATCCGATGATGGTGACAGTAGATCTTGTCGAAACCATGGCCAAGGACGAAGTCAAAAAAGGGAGTTCAAAGATGATCGTCGATGGGAGTCGGGGATGAAAACATAGATTCTAGAATCAAAGGGGGAATGGTAGCAGAAGAGTTTCTGGATTGGTTATCAAATGTTGAAGAAATTTTTAACTTCAAGGAAGTGCTCGAGCATCGTAGAGTTAAGTCGGTTGCTACACGATTAAGGGGAAGAGCTATGTTATGGTGGCAACAAACTAAACTCACATGGGAAAGGATGGGAAAGTCGAAGATTGTTTAATGGGAAAAGATGAAGAAGTTGATGAAGGCCACTTTCTTGCCTTATAATTATCAGTCTCTTATGTATCAGCGCTTACAGAATTTGAGACGAGGGACATAGTCGGTAAATGATTATGCAGATGAGTTCTATCAACTGATTGCTAGAAACGATATCATGGAGATGGAGGAATAGTTGACAGCTAGATTTGTTGGAGGATTGAGAAAGCAAAATCAGGATATGGTGAATATGTTTGATCCAAGATCCGTTGCTGAAGCACGCCAGAAGGCTCTAGCTTAGGAGAGGCAAAGTAGAAGAGGAGGTGGTGTGTTTACAAATTCTAACAATCAGATGAAAGGGGCTAGTATCAATACTAATGTTTCCAAGGCTGTTAGTAAACCGGTTGTCAATGAAGTTGCTAATACCAAGGTCAACAACAATTTCAAGTGTTATAACTGTCAGAAGTTTGGTCATAAGAGCAATGAATGCCCGAAGCCTAAGAAGCGAGTGATGGTTGCTGAGGTTGAGGATGAGGATGCAGAAATAGAATGTTCCAATTCACCACAAGTTGAGGAGGAAGAAGAATTATTGGCGGAAGACGAGGGATATTATTTAATGATGAGGAAATCTTGCTTGACGCCAAAACAGGAAGAGGAGACTAGTTGGTTGAGGAGTAATATTTTTCAGTCAACGTGCACTATTTTGGGAAGAGTTTGTAAGTTTGTTATCGATGCAGGAAGTTGTGATAATATCATCTCTACAGAAGCTGTAAAGAAGTTGGTGTTAAAGACAGAGAAGCATCCTAAACCCTACAAATTAGCTTGGTTAAGGAAAGGTAGGGAAGTGAAGGTTAATCGAAGAGCTTGCGTAACTTTTTCCATCGGAATGAAGTATATGGATGAGATTTGGTGTGATGTGGTAGATATGGATGTATGTCATTTCTTGTTGGAGAGACCATGGCAATACGATAGAGCCGTGCAACACGATGGGAGGACTAACTGCTATAGTTTCATGTTCAATGGCACTAAAATCACTTTAGTTCCTAAAAAACGGCAACAAAGTGAAAGCAAGTTAGAGGAGATTGAAGAACTAAAGACTCTATTATCTTTGAAGGAATTTGTCAAGGAAGTGAAGGATGAGCCTGAAGTATTTCTGTTAATTGGACGTGAAAGTAGTAAAGCGGTTGAAATTCCTGAAGAAGTTAAGCCAGTGTTGAAGGAGTTTGAAGATATATTTTCCGAAGAGTTGCCCAAAGAATTACCACCGTTGAGAGACATACAACATCATATTGATCTTGTTCTAGAAGCTGTGTTACCACATAGACCACACTATAGAATGAGTCCAAGGGAGCACGAAGAGTTGAGAAGACAGGTGGAAGCGTTGCTGGAACAAGGGCGCGTACAAGAAAGTTTAAGTCCTTGTGCAGTACCAGCATTGTTAGTGCCGAAGAAGGATGGAACTTGGAGAATGTGTACAAATAGTCGAGCGCTAAACAAGATTACAGTGAGGTACAGATTTCTGATGCCAAGATTGGATGACTTGTTAGACCAGTTGAATGGAGCTGCTATTTTTTCAAAGATTGATCTGAAGGGTGGGTATCATCAGATTCGAATTCGACCAGGTGATGAATGGAAGACAGCATTCAAGACACGGGAAGGATTGTATGAGTGGCTGGTCATGTCGTTTGGTCTTTTGAATGCACCTAGTACTTTTATGTGAGTGATGAATCAGATCTTTCAACAGTTTATTGGAAAGTTCGTGGTGGTATATTTTGATGATATATTGATAAACATTGGAAGCACAGAAGAACATCTACAGCACTTGCGGGAAGTGTTGATGATACTTCGTCAGGAGCAATTTTACGCGGCGACAAAGAAGTGCATGTTCGTGACACGGTGTTTTGTTTTTGGGACATGTGTTGTCTAAGGAAGGTATCCAGGTGGATTAAGGTAAAGTCGAAGCAATCAAGGATTGGCCACAACCCAGGACTGTAACTGAAGTGAGAAGTTTCCATGGGTTAGAATCATTCTACCGAAGGATTATTCCACATTTCAGTAGCGTGATGGCACCGGTGACAGATTGTATGAAAGGGAAGCAGTTTGTGTGGACTAAAGAGGCTGATTCTGCTTTCCAACAGATCAAGACACTTTTGACTACAACACCGATTCCTAGATACCCGGATTTTCAGTTGCTGTTTGAGTTACATACTGATGCATCTAAAGCTGAAATTGGAGGTGTGTTAAGTCAAAAGGGTCGTACAATTGCTTATTTTAGCGAGAAACTTTCTTGAGCCAAGACAAGATACAACACCTATGACTTGGAGTTCTATGCTATTGTCCAGGCCATAAGGCATTGGAGACACTACTTGTTTTATAAAGAGTTTGTGTTGTATACTGATCATGAAGCGTTGAAGCATTTGCAGGGACATGATAAGATTGCAGCCAGGCATGCTTCATGGATCGCATACTTGCAGCAGTTTACATTTGTTGTAAAGCATAAGTCGATAATTACAAATCGTGTGGCAGACGCATTGAGTAGAAGAAATCATTTGTTGACTACGATGAGAGTTGAACTGACGGGGTTTGATGTACTTCCAGAATTGTTTGTTGAGGATCCTTACTTTGCTACGATTGTAGATGAAGTCGAGAAAGGGAAGACGGATGATTATCTGTTGGTAGATGGTTTTCTATTCAAAGGAAATCGGTTGTGTATACCAGATGTTAACGCTAAAATTTGAACGCTAACATCCCGGTGTATGAATTGTAGTTGTTAAAGCACCACCCGATGATTCGGGAGCAGAGTATAAGCAGAAAATCACAGAAAAAACAGTGAATAACAACGATTTTATAGTGGTTCGGCTCAAGGCAAGCCTACATCCACTTTAATTCTCTTTATTGCTAATCCAATTACAACTTTACAACAATCTTCAATTACAATTATGACGAGACAAACAACTAGAACTTTGGTAGAGAAGAATTCTTCGAATCCATGTAGATGGCGTTAGATTTTCCCTTGAAGTTAGTTGAAATGTCTTTCGAACTTGAAGTGTCGGGTGAGCTGAGAATTCAGCAGAGTATTGGCTCTTGAAATGATTGGCCAAAAGGTCCCTTGAATGTTGGAGATAGCCATGTATTTATAGGAGTTTTCAGCCCTGAGTCGTGAGTCGTGTTCGACTCATACTTGACTCGTGGTCGAGTCAAATTAGGTCGTGGCCGACTCATCGAACCAAGCCCTTGGTTTCTCCATGGCCCATTCATTTGCTGGATTTTAAGCTAAGTCCTGAGTCGCTTACGAGTCAATCCTCATTGGCATAGGCACTGTGGCAATGGACTACGACTCAATGGCTTTAAGTCGTGGATGAGTCATTCTGAGTCATGAGTCGTTAAGTCGTTAACGACTTATCAGGTAGCGGTATATAGGTGAAGCGACTTAGGGACTTATCTTCTTAGGTCGTCAATCTTCTTGAGTCGTTTCTTATGATGAGTCGTGGACTTGTTGAGTCGCTGAGGCGATAGTCTTGATGAGTCGGTAATGCACTGAGTCAGCCTGCCTTGTGAACCGTTAACCCCTTGAGTCGTCCTATCCCTCTAAGTTGCCTTGAGCCTTAACTCGTCAGCTAACTGAGTCGCTACCAGTTGAGTCGGTAATGCACTGAGTCGGCCTGCCTTGTGAACCGTTAACCCCTTGAGTCGTCCTATCCCTCTAAGTTGCCTTGAGCCTTAACTCGTCAGCTAACTGAGTCGCTACCAGTTCAGTCGGTCTAGTCCTTAAGTAGATGAGTCGTTGAGTAAAACGAGGTTAACACTTGCCCCTCGAAGTACACGCCTAAGTCGTAGGTCGTGTGCTTCGACTCATCCTGTCTCGTGTGCCGATTCAACTTTCACTGCTCACAGCTATAAAAGACTTGAGTCGTCATTCTTACCTCCTTCTTCTCATTACCTATCTCTTAAGTCGCATCTGCCATTAATACTTCTCCGAACCTTCGAAGGCGTTTTCGAGTTAATCAGTCGACGACTTATCCTTGCTATTACATTGTGTAAGTGAATTCAATATTTATCCAACCATGTTTGCTGTTAAATCGTGAATCCCCATCCTCTGATTCTAATCCAACGTCATGCGTCGCGTTGCGTTCTCGAGCCAAGCTGCGATTGATTTCCAATCGTCATTAGCTATGTTGTTGCGGCTTACGAGAGCTCAGCTACGTGTTGGATGTACGATGGACTTGAGACGATTCGAATCTGTCTTGGGCGATTTGTTGGTGCAGAGAAATAATAGGTTTCACTGAGAAAGTGGTGGATTTCGTTGTATAGACGATAACGGGTTAAGGGTTAGATGGCTAACGGGTTAGGAGTAGGAAGGCGTATTGGCCGAAGAGGATGGAACGTTGCTTCGGATGCGACTCGGCAATTTTGGACGACCCAATAACCTCCACGAGTTAACTCTGGACCGACCTACCAATTCTAGCGACACAAGTCTTGAGTCGTGGCCGAGACAAGACTTGGAGAATTTCACACTGCCTCGAACTAAAATCTTTTCCCATTACTATGCCTTACGACTTAGAGAACCAGTGACTCAAGGCATCAATGTCTTGGAGCACAAACAACCTAGCTTAACTTGCTTCATAACCTTTAAAACGTGGACGAGCTATCACATTGTACTACTTTGAAGCATAATTCTGACTCGATCTTTGACTTGAATTGCTGAAATAAACTGCCTGAATATTGAATTGTTTGGACTTTAACCTGCTAAACTTTGTTGCATATTTTAGTTTTACAGATTGCTTCAATTTGCAAGTATACAACCTGTTTAATACAACAATCACAGAAGATTGGGACGAATATACTGCCATTGATTGCCCACATCTAATGACAGATTAGTCAATAGAAGATAATTAATTTAAATGGATTGCGTGAATGAAGTACTTTAAACCAACGAATCCAAGTAGAGTGCTAAAGCAATGTTGAAATAGTCAACTGAAATTGACCGGTTTGCACTAACACTATACCTGAAACTTTAAATTAACAAGTCCTGAAATTTAGTAATTGATCAATTGCCAACTAGTTTAACTTCAGTTATATTTACTTGTTTATCTTCATTAGTTCTGCACAACACTTCACACTTTTAGGAAACGTGCACCTTCGCATTTGAACATCCAGTTGCTTGTGTAGAATGACTTCTCAACAAGAAGAACCGATGGGCCAGGCTGAAGATGTCTTCCCAATAGCTAACCCATTGGATAACCCTCCGGAGAGAACTTCCACAACTCTGAATCAGCGGGTGTTTAACCAATTGCGCATCCAGTTTGGCATTGCCGAAGCTGATGCCTTACTGCCGGGGCCAAATGATACTGCAGATAGGCCCCCTCTTGGCTTTATTGCTGTCAATCGCCAAATGTGCTTGAGCGGTGCCATCCCACCTTTTAATGACTTCCTTCAGCAGTTCCTGCTTCGGTTATCTATCTCTCCATTCCAATTTTACCCCAACGGCCATGCCATTCTGATGGGGTTATGTGTGCTATTTAGAAGAGTTTTGGACCGATTACCGAGCTTTGGGGAAATCTGCTACTTCTGCTCATTCACAAGAATTAAAGATCATCCCTCTATCGTAGTTATAAGGAGTGCTCGAAACCGCAAACTCATCACTGATCTTCCTGAAAGCGTTCATGGATTTTTAAATCAGTTTTTCTTTGTTCGCTGTCCTCCAGGGTTTTATGCCATCTGGAGAGTAGGAAGTAAGATTTCCTGTTTTTATTTCTCCATTCTTGAGCTTTTCGAAATCTGAGTTTCTAAATGCTAACTTCGCTTCTTTTTTTCTGTTTTAGCACTTCCTCCTCCCTCTAGAGATCCATGCTATAAGCAAATTTTTGAAAGACTGAATGCCGTGGCGGCAGAAGAGATGAGTATAAAGTTTTTGTTAAATGATGAATTTTTACATCAATTTGGACTCCTTCACCCTTCTCGTTCCACTCAGCTTTGTGAAGTTCCCGATTCTCCAGCGGAGGCTGAAAAGCTTATGCCAAAAGATCCCTCCACTGAAACTTTACTAGTGAAGTGCCCCACTCTCACTGATGTTGCGGGGCCGTCTAGCAATTTGACACTTGCCCCAGTTATCGAAGAGGAAGAACCTCCACGATCTTCCGGGAGATCTGCTGACGAAGGAGTTGAGAAAGCAAGTCCCAAAAAGCATGATGGTGATGATGTTTTTGAGGGGTTGAGCGACCTAATTGTGACTTCACAAGAACTTTTTAAAGATGATGTTTCCAAAACTATCTCTTCTGTAATCGAGGCGACATCTTCTCTACAACAAATGTCAACTCCTCCTACTCAAGTTATCACCACCTCTACTCCACAGAGTGGTCTGTAGCTTGATGCGTGTAGTTTACACATTACACAACACTTAGGATTTTTCAGCACTTGTTTGTGTTTGACTTCTTTTCTCTAAAGGCTTTTAAGACTTGTCTTTTTGCCTTTCAGATCCTTCAATGGGGCGTAGCGGCAGCGGCTCTTACTATAAAGACTTTCAGCGCTATGGAGGGCGTGGCAACTATGATTACAGACGCTACCTTACTGGTCCCAGAGAAACCGATGAGCAGAGAGCTGCTCGAAAAGCTAGAGAGAGGAGAGAATATGAAGAACGTCATGAGAGGGTAGATGTGCGACATGAGTCTTCTTCAAGAGGCGATGACTCCCACAAACGTAAAACACATGATGGTCGGGGGAAGAGCCACATTGTTGAGGACCCGAGCAAGCGGGCCAAACCTAGTGAGAAGCACGCATCTGCAATATCTGAAAAGTTTGACGCTCCCATCTCTATCGACATTCCTTCCAAATCCCCTGCTCTTGAAGTAAGCGCTATTCAAACACTTCTTAATAGGCCTTCATATCGTGTTGAAAGGGGCCCACCGACCCTACAGAGCCGATTCCCGAATTGGTGCTTAAAGGGGGTTCGCTTCGATCTTGATTTAGTTCCCATCGATAAAGAAGCCATGTACCAAAATCTTGATGCCTTCATACTCGATATTGAAAGAATGTCTAGATGGAAAAAGCTTGTTGATGAACTTCAAAGGGTCAATCGGGCCAATATCGAGGCGATGCTAACTATGGAGAACGATAAGTCGGAATGGCAGAAGATTCTTGACCAGCACAACATCGAGATGAAAAACATAACCGAGTATAACGAGAAACTTGAAGCTGAAGTCAAGCAGCTTAAAGACGATCTTACCACCTCTTCTAACACTTACACTCAAAGAGAGAAGGTGCTACAAAAACAAGTGCGGGATGCACATGCTGGCCAAAGAGATGCCGAAGCTAAAGTTGAGAGGCTAGAAGAGGTCGTAGAAAATTACCGCACTAATGTCGCTCAGT
Organism: Allium cepa; assembly: GCA_030765085.1. NCBI lineage: Eukaryota > Viridiplantae > Streptophyta > Magnoliopsida > Asparagales > Amaryllidaceae > Allium > Allium cepa. Next base: position 186,461,507 of record CM060940.1, read on the forward strand.
TGCGGAGTAAAATGAGCGCCCAAGACATGGAGATTGAAGCGTTAAAAGCTCAACTTGCTAAAACCGAAAAAGAACGAGATGAGGCCATGGCTGGTAAGATCGCAGCTGAAGAATCTATTCAAACCATGGAAGCCAACGTCAGTTCAAATCTATTCGACTTTTATTTGCACAGCGTCTTGGGGCATGGCAGTCTCTCCTTTCTCGGTCCTAAATACGAAATCACCTTGGCTGAAGTGTGGGAAGCTGCTCTCGACATATTCAGAGGCGCCGGGTATACCGAGGAAGAGCTTGAGGTGCGTTACCTAGATGAGGAAACTCGCGCTGCTCTTGCGAAGGGAAAAGAGCAACTCGCCAGAGTGCGGACTGGGATGGCGGAAGAGGAACGTTCTGAAAAAGAATTACCACCTACTACCTCTGAACGTCCTTTAGTTTCTCCTGGGGTTGACATCACAGGTTCCAGTGCTCATTCCCCGCCTCCTACAAGAACCGAGGTAATTACCCCTACTGATGATGAGGCTTTGGAGGATTTTGGAGCTCAAAATTATGAGATTGAACTAACGAAGCAAATATCTTCAGGTAATTTTGACATTGGTCCGATTCAGGTGGATTTCCTGCTTGCTCCTCAAAAGTTTGATGAGCTTCTCGATTACTTCTTGAATCTTGACGAACCCATATCTCACTTCTTCTGGGGAGATACTAATATTTTTAATTTCTCTTCTTCTGCAGTTGAAACACCAAGTGCTGTGCAAACTTCGCCTCCTCCGGTTATCCCTCCTCCGTCTCTTCAGGTGGCTCCTCCTTCTGCTTCACAGCCCGGGTCACAAGAGGAGCAAATTGAGGCTCTTCATGGCTTAGATGACCCTATCGCTTCGCAAGAGCAGAAAGACGAGGTACTTGAAGGAGGCGAGAGCTCTCCGGAGCGGACTCCTTCTGATGACGTAATTTTGTCTGCTCTTGTTACTCCAAGGAGTGAGTCTTCTTCGAAGAGGAGAAAGAAGCACGGAACATCGAAGAGGAGAGGGAAGAAAATCATTGCTACTGAAGAGGAACCGGAAATTGCACCAATTGCACCTCCCTCTCCTTCTTCCCTTATGCCTTCAGACCGACCTGAAAAGCTAACCATTCGGCCGGGTAAAGGGTCCAAAGGTGGCAAGAAGAAATGAAGATTCCAGCTTTTAGCTTCTTGTCTTTTGCATGTACTGGTCGAGAATTGTGCGGGTACCGGCCCCTGCTTTTTATTTTGAAACTTGTATCTGCAATACAATTGAATAAAATGATCCTTTATTTGTACAGACTCCTGTTTAAATTTGAGAATGCATTTATTATTCATTTTTGCACAAGTTTATTTATATGATATTGCAGCGGGCTTATGGCATGTTGTTTGATCATTACTTTCGCCGATGTGGCTATACCATATTGTATATAACTATACCATGTTGCCCCCATACCATAAGCTTGCTGCAATATTTTATACTTCGAGGGGACTTGCACTCTTATTTTCTGAAGAATAATTATTTCATTCTTGAAGAAATTTTTCGTAGAGTACAACTCCCTTCATATAACTTTTTACGCTTTGTCCTTCGAAGAAATCACTTTTTTCTTTTGCTTATGTACACACTTTACCAAGTGAGTTCTTCTATGAGGTAAAGCGGGCCTCTGAAGGATACTTTAACTTTTCTTTTCTTCCTTTTTTTTTTTTGAGGAAGATTATTTTCCAGAATAGGTAAATCTCTCTTCCTTTGAAAGTTAAAGTGTGCTTTTAATGAGGATTTTTTTTTAGAAACATAGAAAGTTCTACCTCTGAGGAGGGATTTTTCACGTTTCAACACTTTAAAGTTTTATTTCAATCTTGGTAAAACGTGTACCTCCAAAGAGTTGTGCCTTTGAAGAAAGCCTTTTCACGTTTCAACACTTGGAAGTTTTATTTCAATCTCGGTGAAACATGGGCTTCCGAAGAGGTCTTTCTTCTTGATTGTGTCTCCGGGAGGAGATCTTTATTTTGTTTTGCATTTCAACTTTGGTGAAGTGAAATTCCGAAGAGCGGTTGTAACACTTCAACTCCTGGTGAAATGGGCCTCTGAAGAGGGCTTTTATTTTGTTTTACATTTCAACTCTGGTGAAGTGAAATTCCGAAGAGCGGTTGTAACACTTCAACTCCTGGTGAAATGGGCCTCCGAAGAGGGATTTTATTTTGTTTTACATTTCAACTCTGGTGAAGTGAAATTCCGAAGAGCGGTTGTAACACTTCAACTCCTGGTGAAATGGGCCTCCGAAGATGGCTTTTATTTTGTTTTACATTTCAACTCTGGTGAAGTGAAATTCCGAAGAGCGGTTGTAACACTTCAACTCCTGGTGAAATGGGCCTCCGAAGAGGGCTTTTATTTTGTTTTACATTTCAACTCTGGTGAAGTGAAATTCCGAAGAGCGGTTGTAACACTTCAACTCCTGGTGAAATGGGCCTCCGAAGATTGCCTGGAAGTTACTCTCTCATGGTTGGAGGGTCATGACTCCTCCAATCTTTTTTGGTTGAGTAGAGAACTTTCTTTTTTACGGCATATGCTTCGTTAGAGGTCTTTATCCTCCGAAGAGTTGTGCTTCCGAAGAGGACTTTAGTTGTTCCTTGTCCACTTGCTTACACCTTTTCAGTGATCCTCTATATTTTTTTTATTATATTTTTTTTATTTTTCAAGCTTGCACTCCCTTCTCTTACAAGTAGCTTGTTTAATCCAAAGAAGTGTACTTCATTGCTAGGCCAGTTCACGAGAACGGACATAAGCTTCTTAATTGGATGTTTGTTTGTTCAAACTTCTCAATTTATTAGCTAAAGCCCGTTTTCGGCGAAATCATTGACCGTTCAATTGAAGCACTTCTTATCTAGGATTTAAGCTCGGGAATTTTGCGACTTGGAATTTGTTTGTTGAATGATAACAAGAATCACTTGGTCTTGTAATGTGCAAGTTTTGTTTTCGTTGCCTGCAAAAATTTAAATCGACATTTCAGTAATACATTCAATGTACTTTTCATATCGAAAATAAAGCAAACATGTAATAATAATAAGGAACACAAGATTTATAGTGGTTCGGCCAAGAATTTGGGCCTACATCCACTTTATAGTCTTTCATTATTCACTTGCATCGGTTTTACAATCGCTTTCAATTACAGGAATCATACATTCATAATTCTTTTTACAATATTTCAACAAAGCTATCAAGTAAAGTATGGACGCAAGTGATTGCTGTTCCAAGCTCTTGGAATTTGATCTCCTTCGACAGTAGTGAGCTTGAATGTGCCATCCAGAAGCTTTTGACCTATGACATATGGTCCTTCCCAATTTGGCCCAAACACACCTGTCGCTGTCATAATTCTCTTTAGGACTAGATCTCCAATTTCAAAGCTGCGTTGGCGAACTTTGGAATTGAAATGTCTGGCTATCCTTTGTTGATGAGATGCGATTCTGAGCTCAGCCTCTTCTCTTTTTTCATCAAGGAGATCTAGTGCCTCAAGCTGTAGTTTCTCATTCTCCGCTTGATTGAAATGGATTCTTCTATGTGAAGGGACCTCTGTTTCTACCGGAATCATTGCCTCTGATCTGTATGCCAATGAAAACGGAGTATGCCCAGTCGCAGTTTTGTGGGTAGTTCTGTATGCCCATAGTGCTAGCGGTAGCTTATCGACCCAACCACCTTTTGCTCTTTCAAGTTGCTTCTTGATGGTTGACTTGATAATTTTATTTACTGCTTCCACTTGCCCGTTTGCCTGCGGATGGGCTACTGCTGAGAAGCTCTTTCGGATTTTGAATCGTTTGCAAAAATCTTGGAATTCTTCACTTTCGAATTGAGTACCATTGTCTGTAATTATTTTTTGAGGCACACCATATCTGCAAATGATACTTTTAGTCACAAAACTTATCATCTTTTTTGAGGTGATAGTAGCCAGTGGTTCAGCTTCTGCCCACTTAGTAAAATAATCTACAGCAACAATGACATATTTAATTCCAGATTTGGCAGTTGGTAACGGTCCTACAAGGTCTATTCCTCATATCGCAAACGGCCATGGACTAACCATCTGTGTGAGTTCAGTGGAAGGAGCTCTAGGAATTTTGGCGAATCTTTGACATCTGTCACATTTTCGGGAATAGTCTGCTGCATCTCGATTAATTTCTGGCTAAAAATATCCGTATCAGATAATCTTTTTCGCTAAAGTTTGACCACCTAAATGATCACCACATTCTCCCCTATGCACCTCAGCTAGGATTGTTTTGGACTCTTCCCTGGATACACATCGAAGTAACGACATTGAGAATCCCCGTCTGTATAACTGGCCATCTTGGACTATATAGCGAGAGGCTTTCCTCAGTAGCTTCTTTCGTTCTTTTGAATTTTCCGGTAAAGATCCATTGAGCAGATATTCTGAATTGACACATTAAGTTGTGAACCCACATTCAACACCTTGTTTGGGTCCTTTGGGTCAACAGGTACTGGTATTGTCGTTGCCACTGGTACCACTCTATTCTCCCCTGCACTGACTTTTCTAGGATCCATCTCTTTCCTTGCTCCGCTGTGCTCGCCAGTGCATGGTCCGCCCTGTAATTGCTACAAGGCTGGTTCTTTGATGCGGACTGGGGCTGCCGCATCCTTTCCCATTTCTCTTTTTCTGGTTTCTCGTAGCTCTGTTAGATAACATTCCCGCCCCCATTTTGATCCCCTTTTATAACTCCCACTCCATTATCTGTGGGAAATTTAATGGTGAGGCACCATGGGGCCAGAACAACTTTGAATGCTGCGAGAGTTGGACGGCCAAGGAAAGCATTATAAGCAGAAAATTCGTCGACAATCACAAAAGTTTGCTTGCGGACCACTTTTCTCTCTCCTTCTCCAAGTTCCACAAACAAATCAACGGTTCCTATCGGCTGTTTTGGCTCCCCAGTGAAACCAGCGATTTTCTGCGATGAGGCTTGCACATCAGCCATAGGGATCTTCATTTGGTCGAATGTTTTCTTGAAGAGGATATTGCAGGATGCGCCACAATCAATGAGAACTCTTCTGACAATAGCTGGCCCGATACCAGCCGAGATGACTAAGGGATCCAAGGTAGGAGCTTCAATACCTGCGGAATCCCTGGCTCTGAACACAATATCATCATTGAAAGTTCTTTGTTGCTTCAGGGGCATAGCACCTTCCAAAACGAATACATCTTCCTCGGTCGGTACATACTTCAAAGCTCGGGTATACCTTTCCATCTCACCCCAGCTCCTGCCTGCTGGGTGAGGTCCTCCCGTAATTACATTGATAACAGGCCTTCCGGATTCATGCCCTGTAGTCTTTTCACCTGTCCTGGGTTGATGAGCAGGAGCTCGTTGCCCCTGACTGGTCGAAGCGGGATTGCTGCTATTCTTTTCCACAAATTGCTGCAGCTTGTTTTCCCTTATCAATTCTTCAATCAAAATTTTCAATTGGCGGCATTCATCGGTATCATGACCAGGTTGATTATGAAAGCGACAGAACTTCCCGCTTTGTACAGCTTTTTTCCCGGTTCTCAGAACGGGAGGTTTAGGATAATCAACAGAATCTTTAGTGGCAAGGTATATACGCTCCGGCGTATCTGATAAAGGAGTATATTCCGATGGTTTGAAGGAACGAGGCTTCTTCATATTTTTCTGTTTCTTTCCATCGTTATTCTCCCTTTTCTGTCCTACAGATTCACTCTTGCGTGGAGCAGCAATGTTATCTTCAGCTTTTTCTAACACTGCCTTTACCGGTACAGGACGGCTTTCCAGGCGTATGAACTCATCTGCTTTCTTGTAGAATTTTTCAAGGGAATTTGGTTCCTTCATGTTAAGCCATTTTCCAAATTCACTCGACTTGTCGATGGCCCTCATCAGATAAGTCAAGATCATCCGTGGTTCTGCATTGTCTACCTCGGCCAGCGCTATATTAAAGCGATTCAAGAAAGATCTGATAGTTTCACCCGGATTCTGCTCTAAACTTGACAACGACATAATATCTTTGGCTTTTGAAGCGTATAGTCTGAACTACTCCTTGAATTTTCGGGTTAAGTCAGAAAACTGATCTATAGACCGGACTGGCATCTTGGTGAACCAAAGCAGAGCTACACCTTCCAGGTATACAGGAAAATATCGGCACTTTATTTCATCAGAAGCTCTGGCACATGTCATGTGCCAATCATACTTATACAAGAATTCGTTCGGATCACTTGTTCCTTTGTAAGCTGGGATAGTTGGAGGGACGAACTTCCTTGGGAACTCGGCCTTTAGGATTCTTTCGGTAAACGGGGTTTTACTTGGAGCGAAACCCCATTCCTTCTCATCTTCATTCCTTTGCATGCTTTCCTTCATGATTTGTCGAACCATTTCAGAAAGATATCCCTCATCATTTCGAGCTTTAGATCCACTAATTTCAGGAAATGTCCGCTCAAAGGGGCTAGCAGCCCTCTCAGGAATGTTTCTTTCTTCATCCTCATGAATGTTGCCAGAAAAGTTCCTTTCATTACCCGTTGGTTGACGGTTTACCCCAAGCAAGTCATTCAACTTATTCAAAATTAGGGCATTTTGGGCGTTCTGAGCTTCCAATTGTGCACTTTGGGCATTTATCTGCTGGTTCAGCCCTAAGATTACAGCATCCAACTCCGCTTTTGTAACTCCAACAGGTGGAGTGGCTTGACTAGGTACTGGGGAAGCGGAGGTTCCCTCTTGAACATTTCCAGATCTAACAGATCTACTCTTTCTCCCCGGAGCCATGATTTCAGATAAACTTCTAGTCTTCAGAGAGGTTACTTCAACAAACTTTCATGGAGCAATGATGACGGTTTGCCCTGAGTTTAATTCTCAGTGAAAGCACCAAAAATGTTAACGCTAAAATTTGAACGCTAACACCCCGGTGTATAAAGTGTAGTTGTGAAAGCACCACCCGATGATTCAGGAGCAGAGTATAAGCAGAAAATCACAGAAAAAACAGTGAATAACAACGATTTTATAGTGGTTCGGCTCAAGGCAAGCCTACGTCCACTTTAATTCTCTTTATTACTAAACCGATTACAACTTTACAACAATCTTCAATTACAATTATGACGAGACAAACAACTAGAACTTTGGTAGAGAAGAATTCTTCGAATCCATGTAGATGGCGTTAGATTTTCCCTTGAAGTTAGTTGAAATGTCTTTCGAACTTGAAGTGTCGGGTGAGTTGAGAATTCAGCAGAGTATTGGCTCTTGAAATGATTGGCCAAAAGGTCCCTTGAATGTTGGAGATGGCCATGTATTTATAGGAGTTTTCAGCCCTGAGTCGTGAGTCGTGTTCGACTCATACTTGACTCGTGGTCGAGTCAAATTAGGTCGTGGCCGACTCATCGAACCAAGCCCTTGGTTTCTCCATGGCCCATTCCTTTGCTGGATTTTAAGCTAAGTCCTGAGTCGCTTACGAGTCAATCCTCATTGGCATAGGCACTGTGGCAATGGACTACGACTCAATGGCTTTAAGTCGTGGATGAGTCATTCTGAGTCATGAGTCGTTAAGTCGTTAACGACTTATCAGGTAGCGGTATATAGGTGAAGCGACTTAGGGACTTATCTTCTTAGGTCGTCAATCTTCTTGAGTCGTTTCTTATGATGAGTCGTGGACTTGTTGAGTCGTTGAGGCGATAGTCTTGATGAGTCGGTAATGCACTGAGTCGGCCTGCCTTGTGAACCGTTAACCCCTTGAGTCGTCCTATCCCTCTAAGTTGCCTTGAGCCTTAACTCGTCAGCTAACTGAGTCGCTACCAGTTGAGTCGGTAATGCACTGAGTCGGCCTGCCTTGTGAACCGTTAACCCCTTGAGTCGTCCTATCCCTCTAAGTTGCCTTGAGCCTTAACTCGTCAGCTAACTGAGTCGCTACCAGTTGAGTCGGTCTAGTCCTTAAGTAGATGGGTCGTTGAGTAAAATGAGGTTAACACCAGAGTGTAGTTTGCGAATGAAGATTGTGAAGAATTGCATGAAGAAGGTCATGTGGGAAGAGATCGTACCTTGCAGTTGATTTCTCAATCATATTTTTGGCCTTCCATGAGGAAAGAAGTTGAAAGATTTGTGCAGAGATGTCACATATGTCAAGTTTCCAAAGGGACGGCTACGAACGCAGGATTGTATATGCCATTGCCCGTGCCTACTAGATCATGGGTTGATGTTAGCATGGAATTTGTTTTTGATTTTCCAAGAATTCAACGAGGGAATGATTCTATATGTTGTGGTGGATGGATTTTCGAAGATGGCACATTTCATAGCTTGTAAAAAGACCGCCGATGCAGTCTGTGTTGCTCAATTGTTCTTTAAAGAAGTTTATCGACTACATGGGCTACCTGAGACCATTGTTTCTGACCAGGATACTCGATTTCTAGGTCATTTTTGGTTGGGTCTGTGGAAGATACTTGTGACTAAGCTGAATTTTAGTAGTGCCTATCATCCACAAACGGATGGGCAAACGGAAGTGGTAAACAGATCTTTAGGAAACTTGTTGAGATGTCTTGTGAAGGATAATTTGAAGAGCTGAGATGTGAAATTGTATCAGGCAGAATTCAAACATAATCATGCCGTTAATCGAAGTACTGGATTCGGTCCATTTCAAGTGGTATATTCAGCAATTCCGAAGGGACCGTTGGATTTGTCGACAAGGCTACTTCAGAAAGGGGCTGCTGAACGAGCTTGTGATTTCGTGAATGAGTTACAGGAGTGTCACGGGATTGTTCATGAACGATTGCTTAAGTCAAATGAGAAGTATAAGCAACTGGCAGATAAGAAGCGAAGGAGTGTGGAATTCAAAGAGGGTGATTCTGTTTACGCAGTATTGACGAAAGATCGTTTCCCAGTTGGAACTTACAAAAAATTAAAAGCTCGAAAGATTGGTCCAGTAGAAATCTTGAAGAAGATCAATGATAATGCGTATCAGTTAAGGTTGTCGGAAAATGTTCATACTTCTGATGTGTTTAATGTCAAACACTTAATTCCGTATTATGGGGAGGGGCTTGTCGAAGAAAAAAAGGATGTGGATTCGGGGACGAATTCTTTTCAAGCAGGGGAGGATGATGCAGCGCGAGATAAAGGTAAACGACGTACCTTAAGTCGAAACCGCTCCACCTTAGGTCGCGAACGAAATCGCTCCAGCAACCTATGTCGCGATTTCCGTTGGTCGCGAGTCGCTCCAGTTCTCCTGCATCGTAGGTCGCGAACTTCCGAAATTCTGATGTCGCGAAGGTCTAAGTCGCGAAACCCCAGTAGGTCGCAAAGCTACAATGGGCCGTGAGCTTCCTATGTGGCGAATTCCTTAGGTCACGAATTCCTTAGGTCGTTCCTCCATAGGTCGTCGAAGATCCTTAAGTCACGAAGCTACTGAAGATTCTTATGTCGCAAACGAGCTCCAGAATTACTTAAGTCACGAATTTTCTTAAGTCGCTGTTTTCTTGTGTTATTTCTTTAAGTCGCTGTTGGTATTTTCTTAAGTCGAATGTTAAAACTCGTGTGATCTTAGGTCGTAGGTCGTAGGTCGTTCCTGTTGTAAATTGTGATGATGTAACTGTTGTTAAGTCGTGAATGTTAGGTCATTTCTGTTGTGTTGTAAATCTCAATAAATAGAGGGGTGGTGGCCATTTGTAAAAGTTAGTTGATTTTGAATAAACTTTTGTTTGAGTGCTTTGTGCCTCTTTTAAAATTGGAAGTTGAGTGTTATCTCCTTTCTTCATTTTCGGTTATTCGAGTGCGTTTGAATTAACGGATTTGAAACCGATTCACGGAATCTCGTGCGCGAGATCAACGTAGAAGAATCGTAGATCTTCTAACACGGTATCGTGCGCGATCAACGTGTTAAGGATAGGTGGAATCCGCTATCTCGTGAGACCAACGGATTTGAGCATTTATCCTTGGTATCATTAATCCATCAGTTCATATTTGATTCATTCCATCGTTGTTTTGTTGTTGTTGCTTGTATTTGAAGTTGTCCACTGCGTCATTCGATGACTGGTATGTCATCGTTCCTCATCGTCATGGGGAAGTAGTCAGTACACTATTCCAAATTCTCTGAAGATATGGTTGTAGTTTTTAACCTTCTCTATTTTAATGTTGGCAGGTGAGTTTCAACCTGTTGAAAGATTCTAGAATTTCGTTCCGCCCATATGTGCCAAAGACTATGTTGATTAACTTGTTAAGTGAATTATTTGGACTGGAGTTGTTGAATGCCTGTTCGAAAATAGTTGCAATGTCGTTACTGCTTTTGTTTGATATCCCTAGCTTAGGACTAATTAGCTGTGCTTGAATAGGTGCATTGAAAAAATAATTGATCGCAAGTTTCAGTTTCTTATTTGCATAGCACACATGTTACATCTATGTTGATATTCCATCTCGAAATTCTCACTTTGGTGCATAGCTTGTTTGTTCTAGCTAGTAACACATAATCAATGAGCATGACGTGTTCCATATAATTACACCATGCAAGCTCACTGTTCTTTTCTTGGATGTGGTTCCATGCTGATTTAAATGTAAATTTGCCATTACTATGTAAATTACAATGCATTGTTGTCAGAGTTAACATTTTATAACATTTGTTTTTACAGTGTCTATTTTTCATCTAATGGGCCCATGCACAGTCACTTTGTAGAAATCTCCATATGTGTTTTAAGGCAGTTACATTCGTGATATCTTATCGCTTTCTTAGTCCGACCCTCCTTCTGGTTTGGGTCGTCATAAATCTTCGCAGGACATACTGTGATTTTTATTTTTCCAAATAAAATTTGAACATATTGAGTTGATTTTGTTCATGATTGATGCTGGTACCAAAAAAATTGAGTCCACAATGCGATCATTGTGTATATCAAAGTTTTAATTAACTAAATTCTACTAGATGCATTCAGCATCATGTTTTTTGAATTGTTTTCTTTCTTATGAACTTTATCTGACAGCACTCTAAAATCTCTCGATTTCAGCTTGTTGTAAGATCGGGGGATTGCTAGGTATGTGACCCTTAAATTCCAAATTTGGACAATCAATTTTTCAATGATCCAAATTTTTCCTCTTTGCTAAAATAAAGTGTGATTTTCTGTCCAGTCATGTCTATTGCCACATATATTTTAATCATTTTCATGACTTTTGCAATGCTTTCTGCATTTTTTGTGTTTGATTTGGAGAACATAAGAATGTCATCAGCATATAGAAGGTTAGTGAGAGTTGGTTTATAGGAAAGATCAGATTGATGTTGCCCTCATAGTCTTCCATGTCTAGTAGAATTATTAAATATTATATTGCTATGGCAAAAAGAAAGGGAGATAATGGACCTCCTTGCCTTATGTCTCTATTACCATTGAAGAAACCTAGAGGGCTTCGGTCCTAATGAATAGAGAAAGTGGCAGTGGAGTTACATTCATATATCAGATTTGCAAACTTTTCAGAAAAGCCTATATTTAACAACATCTGGGAAATGAATTCTCCATTGATTTTATTATAAGCCTTGTATAAATCTACTTTCATGCACATATTTTTGCCAACTTTCTATTCAACCGTCTCACCATTTTGTATGCTAACAGCGATTTTTCAGTAATAAGTCTATTTGGGATAAAAGCATTTTGATCAATAGATTTTTAAGTTGTTGAGATAATGCTTCATCCTATTGCAAAGCAGATTTGCCAAGGTTTTACATATAACGTTGCATAAAGAGATTAGCCTATAATCTGATAGTGTTTATGAGTCTACATTTTTAGGAAGGAAGCAAATAAAGGTACGACTGATTTTCTTATAATCTTATCGGATTGCTGAATCTCTTTATTTTCTTATAATCTTATCGGATGGTCTACAGAACACATGAACAATAAAGAGATTAGCCTATAATCTGATAGTGTTTATGAGATTTGCCAAGTGTTTACATATAACGTTGCAAATTTTCAGTGGCCTGCTACTACAAAGTTTCAGAAAGCTGGTCGACTTTTTGCTTGTAGTGGCTTAAGATATTAACGTTGTTAGGTTGGTTAATTGAGTTTGAGTAGATGTCAAGATCTGTCCTAAGTGCCTCAGCAGATATTTCCTTATTTCTAAGCTCTTTTCTCCATTATCATGGTCGCTCTTTTGTTTTCTTTAACTTTGTTATTAGATGGAAAATGGGGTTTCCAACACAGCCTCTTTCCCATTCTAGATTGACTATATCATGATGTTCTGCCTTATAGCACCATAAATTATTGTATCTAAAAGGAATGCCTTTGCTGTTTTGTGATGGGATAGCCAAGTTAAAGACGATAGGTGTATGGTGCTAATCGACTGGTTAGCGAAATTGATTGTAAAGTTTGGAAACTCGTCAAAACATTCCTTGTTAATGAAAAGTCGAACAATTTTGCTATGGACTATCATGTTTGAGCCCCCGCCAAAGTATAGTAATTTACCATGCTTGGTGGTTCCAATAAATTTGTCGCCTCAATACCTTTAAAAAATCCATCATCTAGATTTGAGCTTAAATTACCATTGTTGATTCTGTCTAATATAATAGAGATCGGTTGCATTGAAATCTCATGTTATTATCTATAGTAAGTTGAAGGAGTTAGAATATTGTTTGATATAGTTCCAAAGCTGTATTCTCCTATCTGGTTGGTTATGTTCATGCACAAATGTGCAATTAAACGTCAAACCCATTTTATTTTGGACTAAGCATGTGATATATTTTTGATTGTTGTTAATTGTCGAGAAAGACCAGATCTTGTCATCCTGAAGGACCAGAATCCTGCTTTTTCCCTAATTATCCTTGATAGAGTTGAAATTCTAGTTTTTGATAATTCGTCTAACTACATCATTAACTTTGCTATGAATTTCTATCTGCTTCTAAAATGTTTTCTGAGCATTCTAGTACCATTTCATTATCGCTTTATAAAGCCAGGTCATTGTTCATGTGTTCTGTAGCATGGGGTTGTTGGTTTGCACTAACATTCACCTACTTTTTTCTGAATTCTGCTTCGGAAGTGGGGAGTTTGATGAACTTGTGTATGCCTAGTTTACAATGACTATGCTCTAATGTTGCTTTCATTACCCATACCTTTTCAAATGGACAGAGTTTCAATGGGTGCCAAAGCAGTAGCAATTTGAGCATACTATAAGCCTCCATTTGTACTCAACAACTTGTGTGAAAACAACGTTGTTTGCAGTTGCTATTCTTACCTCGTTTGGAAATTTAAAATTGTTATTAATTTGTACGAATACCCGAGCATACGATATTCTGATCATACCTTTTGTGTAGTGGCCCATTTTCAATGAATTACCCAATACGGAGGCGATTCTACTTATGCACTCCTCAAACCAAAATTCAAGTTTAAGGCTTGGTAAGCGAACTCAAACTGGAATCGACTACGACATCTCCTTAGACGGTTTTAGTTTCGATGTCCATCTTTCCTATCATAGAAATTGGGGTTATCTACTAGTATGCTATCTTGCTCTTTAATATAAAATGTAATTACATGAAATCTGTTCTCCTTGGTGTGAATGAAGAATTCTACAATTGACTACCACACTCTTTCAATATAAGATTTGATATATTCATGGTTTCTAAGGCCGAGGGAGCCGGCTGCATCTTCGTGCACTGCGGTAGCCCGCTGCAGCGGTTGGTCGTCGACTTTAGTAAGAAGCTTTAATGTATTAACCTTAAAAACAATTATTTTTGAAAATTTAATAATAAATAATAATTAGAATAATTCCATTACAATTTTTATAATGAAAACGTGTAGATTTACTAATTTTTTAGAATAAAAGAGATTCAGTTCAAAAATGATTAATAAAATGCACACGAATAGTGTATTATGTCATTCAAAATCAAGTGTACTTCAACGATTTGGTGGTTAATGTTATGAAATTATTTGTTAAATTGATCATATAAAAAATAAAGAGTAAAGCGAAAAAAAGTTACTCAAATTTGAAGAACAGTGTGATTCAAAGAGATTGATCTAAATGTTTTTTTAGGGTTTTGAGGTTAGACTGCGGGTTCATGAACGCGCAAGATTATTTCTTTTTCGAAGCCGTAACGCTTAAAAGCTCGAATGTTAACCGTGATTGAAGCGTGGTTGGATCGAGTCTTTAAAACACTGTTATGGATCCATAATTATTTGCTATGCAACCCCACGTTAATGACTTTTAATAATAATCTATATATAATAGCAATACCTTTACATGAAGCTTTTGAAGTTGCACAAATGTCCATTCAACCAAAATTAAATATAAGAGGATAAATTAGTTAGGCTAGTTCTATTCCCACCATCTTTTCTCTTTTCACACCCCATTTGGTTAAAAATAATCATCACATACCACTCTTTCTCTTTCACCTCCCAGTTCATTGCAAAAGTGCCCTCGTATATTTTAAACCACGTTCAGGTACGATGTGGTTTGTTCACAAAGCACGCTCGATCTGAACTAGGTTGTTATACAAATCTCGCTCGATTCAAACCCTGTTATTATACGATCGATCAAGGTTATTACACGAAACTGCTTTAGACGAGCGAGTTTTTGACATAAACATCGCTCCTTTGAAACTTATGTACATGATTGTTTCTTTTAAACATAATCTGCCATGATTTGAAGATAGGAGCAATTTTGGAAAACCTAAAAATTGATAAAGTAGCAGAGTGTGGAAAAAGGAAAACGAGGTGCGAATAGAATCAACTAATTAGTTATTTTCTTACCATGTAAATCTTCCATATTCTGACTTTACATGCTCACAAACATAACTCCTTATCTTTTGTTCCTTAGTTGTTGCCAAAAACAAACCCATTTCAATTTTTGGCTTAAAATAAAATTAATATATTTGCGCACAATGTTCCTAAAATACACACAATTCTCCCTAAATGAGCATAGATTAATACTTATAAGTCACAACTATTTAATTATTTCTTTCAACAATTTGACATTTATAATTGACTTACCCGTATCAATATTTTATTCAGAAAATGATATTGTTGATGTTACTGTAGAATATGCTGGTATATGGTTTTTGTTTGATGATAATAAACATATATATATATATATATATATTCGTTTAAATATATTTGTTATTGTACTATTTTATTTTTCCACGTAATTAAAATAATATTTGTTGAATAAATAAATAACTCAGAATTCATATTCAAATAAATATTTTATTTAAACAAATATTTTATTACAAATTCAAATAGTACAAATTTGAGCTCTCTCTACATTTTCACATTTTCAATTACAATACAATTTCATATTACAACACAATTTTCGCTATACAATTTTTATATACATTTTACACCTCACTACATAATTCACTCAACACTCATATTTGATCTTCAACTCTATTGCAGTTTGTATCCAGCATCTGACCTATCTGCAAAATAAACAGTGACGCGACAAAATTGAAAAAGAAAATATTATGCAGTGCAAAATAAAGTGTGTTTTGAAAATATTGTTTACCTCAGTTACTTGGGTTGCTCGTCATCATTTATTTTTAATCCATCATACACGATCAACTTGTGACACGCACGGGGTATCACTGTACATGCCATAAGGCTGTGAACACCGATAAACACTTGCTTGATAAAACTGCAGGGACGTGTGAGCACGAGGTCAAACCCGAGCCTAGGCTGGATTCAACTCAAGTGAAAATAAGTCTCAACCAAAAATGCAACAACAACGAGACAACATGAAGATTCACATGAATACAAAAGTACACTTGAAGAATCAAATGCAACAGCAAGTTAATAGGCAACTATGTACAAAGCAACATAAATCAAGTGCATATATGAAATGCAGCAGCACTACACTACACCAGATTCCAAAAACACAAGTTCATATGCACAGAGTTGAAGCTATGCACACACATGATCGAACTTCAAGTGAAAGCAAATCAGAAGCAACGATGAAGACCAACCATGTGCATCCATTCAAACCAGTTCGAGTTAAGCCTTTCAACATGAAACATGAAGATTCAAATACATGAACACATATATCGGTTCAAAGGCATGAACAAGACAAAGTGCAAACACATGAATAATCATATGCAAGCATTCGAAGAGGACAGAGGATATGCATGCATTCAGACATGTATATATGCAGTGAAGACTAGACTTCAAGTACACATATGCAAGGATACCATGACCAGATAAGTGAAACAATGGCCAGGCTCACAACGACAAGTGCACCAAACCACAAAACACAACAAAGTAGAGACATCAAGCCAACCAAGTGGATAAGCATAAAAATCATACACATATATACATGCATATATGTATGTATATACATGTTTATATGGTTACAGTAATCACAGATGCATGTCACAGTTCAAATAATAATGTAGTGAAATTCAAAATGAACAAGTCAGTGAATTGAAAGTCAAAGCCAGCAAAAATTTTTTATGGAACTCGCAGGTGATAAACACTAATTTAAAAGTCCAAATATTATCACAATTTCCAATGCCGATGTTATTGGAACCGACCCAAAGCAACTTCGATCGCGTGAACAAATCAAGAAGAAAAAAGAACGAAACCGACTCAAGAAATTCAAATCCATCAACTATTGAACAAGCCAGTGCAATCACCATCATTTAAGATAAATCGAATGGACAAGTGCAAATAACGAAAGAATTGAAACAAAAATATATGAACGTAGATTTAGGGATGTTTCTATAAATTGAAACCCAATCTCGTCATCGGCACATAAGAGTACGAACCCAAGCAATTAAACAAAGCATAAAGTTGAATATATTCGAAAATCAAAAGGGGGCGAAAATCACATACCAAATTATCATTCGAACTCGAAGCGGCGGTATGTACGCAAGAGAATCAAAAAAGCATCGAAGATAATTGAGGAACACGAGAGTGACAGCAATCAATCCAAACATATAATTCAAGCGGCGCCTTTAATTCTCAAAACCCTAAATTTGTGAAGAGGAACGAAAAAAAGGATCGGCCAAAAGATAATACACGAGTATACAAAGGAAAAGTCGACCTTACTTTTCTATTGGGCTTTAGTTTAGTATAATAGGGTTTTGGTTTTTTTTTTTTTTTAGTCTATTCTTATTTGTGTAATTTTCCTTTTAAATAGTTTAATTTCTAGTCGTGTGACTAAGGACAAACTACGAGGCATAGTTTGAGAATTCGCAACTCAGTAGTTGAGTTGTGGTAGGGGTTTGAGCGTAGAGCTAGGTTAGTCATTAGCGGATGTCGCAAATTTACTTGTGTAAGCCTTTGACTACTTAATTTCTAGTAGAAACCCTTGGGACATCATGTAGGCAGGTTTTTGCCGAAGTTGGGTAAATTTGTGTGTGATCTCTTCTGCAAGATTTACTATTATTGTTTTATTTTCGTATTAATTTTTATTATTATTAGTATCACCCTCTTCATCTTCACCCCCCTCTAGGGTGAAGACGATCCTACAAGTGGTATCAGAGCTAGGAATAAAAATTATTTTTTATTAAAAATTTGATTTTTTTTCTTTCAATTAAAATTTTGGCCTTTTAAAATGGCTTCTTTTAATAATGCTTTTGTTGAGGGTCAGTCCATAGTTAGACTGCCTATGTTCAATGGTGAATATATTTATTGGAAAACTAGGACGAATTTTTTTCTAAAAACCATAGATGCGTGGAATATTGTTGAAACATGATACAGGACACCAACAATAATGGTAGATAATAAAGAAGTTGAAAAATCAATGGATCAATGGACAGATCTTGAAATAAACTGCAATTATCTAATGTGAAGGCTATGAATTCTATTATATGTTCATTAGATCAAATTGAATTTAATCGTGCCTCACATTGTTTAACTGCGCGGGAAATTTGGCACACACTTGAAGTGGCTCACGAAGGAACCTTCCAAGTCAAAGAATCTCGCATTGCCATGCTTAGTAGCGAATACGAGAACTTCACAATGGCAAAGGATGAATGTGTCAAAGAAATGTACGGACGACTTTCTAATCTCGTATACAAATCAAAAGCTCTCGGAAAACCATACACAGAATTGAAAATAGTCCGAAAAATCCTCATAATTCTACCACGAAATTTTGAGGCAAAAGTGACTGCTATTCAAGAATCGAAGGATTTGATACAGATTAAAATCGAAAAAATCATTCGGAGATCTCACCACACTTGTGAGCTAGAAATCAAATTCAAGGAAGAACGTGAAGAAGGTGACACTCGAATGAAATCAATTTCTCTCAAAGGAACAACTGAAAGTGATAATGATGATGATGAGGGTGGAGTAGCTGAATTGTCACTGATAATAAACAAATTCAGAAGGTGGAATCACAAGTATGGAAATCCAGTTCTAAATCAACAATTGAAGAATAGAATAGTCAAAGTCCTAGACGACTCAAAAGTGCAGGAGATCATTTGTCACGACTGCAATAAACCCAGTCATATCAAGCCAAATTCTCCTCAAAATAGACTCGCTCAAGGAAAGAAACAAAAAATGAAAAGTCTTGCAGCAACTTGGAAAGAAAGTGATTCAGATAATAATGAAAGCACTGGTAGTAAGAATGAAAATGAAAATCTATGTCTTCGAGGAAATACAAGTGACAGCGATGATGACGAGCCAAGCGAGGTATCAAAACTCACTCACTCTCAGTTACTTATATATTTTTATGAAGTAAATGGCTATTTTGAAAAACTTGGAGAGAAGTACATTAAAACTGAATCACAAAGAGATAGTTTGATAGAACTAAATTAGCAGCTTAATCAATTGGTTAAAAACTATCAAAATAAGTGCCCTAAGTGTGATAAGTGTCCATCAATTGAAGAAGAAATTAAAAAATTAGAAACTAATATTAAATATCTCGAAAATGAAATTTTGGTTTTGAAAGAAAGCAAAAATACTAGGGGAGAAAATTCTATAAAAAAGTGCACTCTGTTATTGAATGAAAATGAATCTCTCAAATCACAAGTCCAACATTTGTCTACAACTTTAGAAAGATTTTCCAAAGGTGAAAAATCGCTAAATATGTTATTAGGGAAACAAACTGTCAATCCTATTAGACAAGGACTTGGGCTTATTCAATCTGAAAGAGTTAGAAGTGAAACTAATCATGTTAACTCCAAGTGCACGATTTGTAGAAAAATTGGATACAATTAAAACAGTTGCTATTTTAGATCCAAACACAAGAAAACCATACCAGTTTGGCTTCCAAAAGGCATGATGTTAGATCTCCTAAAATCAAACAAATCGGGCACCAAAAGAAACAAATATAAATTGTTTTGGCTCCACACAAACTTGTTTGTCAAAATCTTCTATCACTAACAATCATGGACCTATAAAAACAAATAGTTCACAAAAATCCTTCCTCGTGTAGTTGTGGTGGCAGGCTAAGGAACAACAAGAGTGTTACCTAGATTCTGGCTGTTCTAGGCACACAACAAACGACAAATATAAGTTCCTTAGCATAGATTAGTGCAATGCTGGCAGAGTCACAATAGGAAACAAAGATAAATGAAATATTATCGGTAAAGGTGAAATTGGTAACGATACATTTATCTTAAATGATATATTATATGTTGAAAATCTGCACCATAATCTGATTTAAATCAGCCAGTTATGTGATAAGGACATGAATGTTGATTTTGATTCTGATTCTGATTTATGCAAAAATGTTGACCAATCATATTTTCATCCTTGAACTAGTTCATATAGATTTGTTTGGACTAACGATATTGAAAGTTTAGGCGGTAAGAGGTGTTGTTTTGTATTGGTTGATAATTACTCTAGATACATGTGGATATATTTGTTTATCTTACTGCTTTTAGACCAGACACTATATTCACTATTTTTTTATGCACTCGGTGTCAATCAAATCCAAAAGAACCTCTTTTAAAAGTTGTAAAAAGAATTTTTAGATATTTATTGCACATCCTGTGATTGATGTCCAGTGAATGGTAACTTTGAGTTAAAAGGGGTTTTCAGACGCAGATTTTGCTGGTTGACTAGTTGATAGAAAAAGTACTAGTGGAATGGATTTTATATAGAGACGTTCATTAGTTGCATCACACTTCCAAAGAAATTATCTGCAAAATTTTCGTTCCAATTAATTTTCAATTGGCAGACATTTTTTCTATAAATCCCCTTTAAGAAAATAGTTTTTGTTGACTTCGTTTCAGATTAGGCATTTTAAAATTTGATTTTATATTTATTTTGGATTTGATCTAAATGAATATATTAACTAATCTGACTCCCTGCTGATTATCAAAAAGATAAATGGTGACTGGAAAAATGATGAATGTTTTTATTAATCATACATTTTTGACTTGAGATGGTATATGTAGTAAATTTCTTTAAAAATTCAAAAAAAGTTTGTAATAACTTTGATTGGTAATAATTCCATGACCATCTCTATTTCTATCATATTTCTAATGACCATCACCCATCAAAATCCAATATAGTATGTCAAAATGCGGTATTTTGAACGAGAAATTATTCATTTTTTTAATTTAATTAGCACTAAAAATATCCAGAGTATTCGCTCTCATTTAAAAGTCCTGACGGTTATGCATGGGTGAATTACTTGGAATCTTTGATTATATGCTTTCATGCTCATTTAAAGGTCCTCACGGTTATGCATGTATGGAACACATATCAAAATTGATTATTAAATAGATGAGTTGATTCTAATTACATTTAAAATTCCTCATGGTTATGCATGGTTAGAAGATAATTCAAATTCATTTTACAAAAAACCGAGAATACTACAAACTCATTTAAAAGTCCTAATGGTTATGCTTGGTTAGTAAATATTCAAATTCCTATCATAAATATACCATAAATAGATACAACTATATGGTTTTATATACTGAGATCACCCCTATCGCTTAAAGTGGAATATGCGCCTAACTGAGTATTTATGATTTTTTGTTGAAATTTAATATTTATACTCGATTAGGTATTAATGTCTATCATTTTATCTCTATTTTTCTAACACTATTGCTCTTTTGCTGAAAACAAAAAGGGGGAGATATAAGTTAAGATTTGGTCAAATAAATTAAAAAGTTTTAGTTTTGCATATTCTCATCTAGTTCTCATCTAGGTTCATTACAATCTGCATATTTTTTAGCTTCTTTTCATGCATATAAGAAGGGGGAGCATCGTTATGGGGGAGATTCAAATAGGGGGAGCTAATAGATTTCATCGAGGTCAAATATATTTAATAGAGTCGAATCCTACTATATGTTTGTTATCATCAATATGGGGAGATTGTAGAATATGCTGGTGTATGATTTTTGTTTGATGATAATAAACATATATATATATATATATGTTCGTTTAAATGTATTTGTTATTGTACTATTTTATTTTTTCATATAATTAAATAAATATTTGTTGAATAAAATAAATAACTCATAATTTTTATTCAAACAAATATTTTATTACAAATTAAAATAATACAAATTTGAGATCTCACTATATTTTCACATTTTCAATTACAATACAATTTCATATTACAACACAATTTGCACGGTACAGTTTTTACATACATTTTACACCTCACTACATAATTCATTCAACAATCATATTTGATCTTCAACTCTATTCCAGTTTGTATCCAGTATCTGAGCTATTTGCAAAATAAACAATGTAGTAAAATTGAAAAAAGAAAATATTTTGCAGTGCAAAATAAAGTGTGTTTTGGAAATATAGTTTGCCTCAATTATTTCGGTTGTTCGTCATCATTTATTTTTAATCCATCTTACACGAACAACTTGTGACATGCATAGTGTATCACTGTACATGCCACAAGGCTATGTACACCGATATACACTTGCTTGATAAAACTACAAGGATAGGTGAGCACAAGGTCAAACCCGAGCCTAGGCTTGATTTAACTCAAGTGCATATAAGTCTCGACCAAAAATGCAACAACAATGAGAAAACACGAATATTCACATGAATAAAAAAGTACACTTGAAGAATCAAATGCAACAACAAGTTAATAAGCAATTATGTACAAAGCAACTAAAATCAAGTGCACATATGAAGTGTAGCAACACTACACTACACCAGATTCCAAAAAAACAAGTTCAATGCACAGACTCGAAGCTATGCGCACACATGACCAGACTTTAAGTGAACCCAAATCAGAAGCAACTGTGAAGACCAACCACGTGGAACCATTCAAACCAGTTCAAGTTCGAGTTCAGCCTTTCAACATGAAACATGAATATTCAAATGCATGAACACATGTATCAATTCAAAGGCACGAACAAGACAAAGTGCAAACACATGAATAATCATATGCAAGCATTCGAAGAGGACAAAGGATATGCATGCATTTAGACATGTATATATACAATGATGGCAAGACTTCAAGTATACATATGCAAGGCTACCATGACCAGATAAGCGAAACAATGGCCAGGCTCACAATGACAAGTGCACTAAACTACAAAACTCAACATAGTAGAGACATCAAGCCAACCAAGTGGATAGGCATATAAAACATACACATATATACATACATGTATGTATGTATGTATGTATATACATGTTTATATGGTTACAGTAATCACAGTTGCAAGTCACGGTTCAAATAACATTGCAGTGAAATTCAAAATGAACAAGTCAGTGAATTGAAAGTCAAAGCCAGCAATTTTTTTTTATGGAACTCGCAGGTGATAAACACCAATTTAGAAGTCAAAATATTATCACAATTTCAAATGCCAATGTTATAATAACCTTACCCAAAGCAACTTTGGTCATGTGAAAAAATCAAGGAGAAAAAAGAACGAAACCGGATAAAGAAATTCAAATCCATCAACTATTGAACAAGTTAGTGCAATCACCATCATTTAAGAAAAATCGAATGGGCAAGTGCAAATCACGGAAGAATTCAAACAAAAACATACGAACGTATATTTAGGGTTGTTATCCCTATAAATTAAAACTCAATCTCATCATCGGCACATAAGAGTTCGAGCCTAAGCAATTAAACAGAGTATAAAGCCGAATATATTCAAAAATCAAAAAGGGGCGAAAGTTACATACCAAATTATCATTCGAACTCGAAGCGACCGCATGTATGCAAGAGAATCAAAGAAGCATCGAAGCTAATTGAGAAACATGTGAGTGACAACAATCAATTCAACCGTATAATTCAAGAGGCGACTTCAATTCTTAAAACCATAAATTTGTGAAGAGGAACGAAAAAGAAGGATCGGCCAAAAGAGAATACATGAGTATACAAGGAAAAAGGGGAGACGATCTCTGTTTAGTATTTAAATTGGGCGGACCTTACTTTTCTATTGGGCTTTAGTTTAATATAATAGGGTTTTGATTTTTTTTAATCTATTCTTATTTTTATAATTTTTCTTTTTAAATAGTGTAATTTCTAGTCGTGTGACTAGGAACAAACTACAGGGTGTAGTTTGAGAATTTCCAACTTAGTGGCTGAGTTGTGGCAGGGTTTTAAACGTAGAGTTAGGTTAGGCATTAACGGGTGTCATAAATTCACTTGTGTAAGCGTCTGAGTACTTAATTTCTAGTAGAAACCTTAGAGGCATCAATAGGCAGAGTTTTTTCGAAGCTGAGTAAATTTGTGTGTGATCTCTTCAACATTATTTACTATTATTGTTTTTATTTCCACATTAATTTTTATTATTATTAGTATCACCCTATTCACCTCCCCTCATCTAGTGTGAAAACGATCCTACAGTTATCTCAATAAGAATGAAGGAAGTAGCTTCGAAAACCATTGGATATGATTCAAAATGGGTGCATAAGAATGACTATATTTGAAAAAGAGAGTAAGGTTGTAAAAGCTGAAATAAAGAAAATAAACACTGAATAACTATATCGGTACATATGTTCCATGTTACTCTATTCATGTCAAGTTAAATTCATGAAGTGAAACAACATATAGAATACTTTTACTGCATCACTCATAAGTATAAGTAATTTTTAGCTTTTGTAAACTAAAAATATAGTTTCAATTAAGTTAATAACAATTTGAACAACTATGAATATACCTTTTTAACTATGACGTGATGACTGATGAATTATTTTGGAATTACAATATTTAGTTAACAGAGCCATTGGTGTAAATTAATGAAGTGTAATATACAAAATGTTGGACAGAAAAGAGTTAGGTGTCGCTCTTTCTTTCTTTAAGGTAATAGTTACTCAGCTTCTCACGACAAATGAAAAACATATTATTTTAATATATTCCTAATAAAGTACTTGTGATGTACCTCTACAAATCTGAAATTACTGCCTAATGTTCACAATAAAAAGAAGTTAGCTCACATATTCATTTGTATCATGTATTATATATGCATATGACCATTATTTTATAATAAATAAATTTTGGCTTGGTTTTCTTTTCATATGTCCAACAGACGTATCTAGCTTACTAGTAATATTAATAGTACTATTACTACGACTAATAACAACAACAATAAGTAATACAATCCATTTATCCTTCTTTCTGTCTTTGGTCTTTTTATCGAATTCAGTTATCAAACCAATAATTATCTTATTCTATATTTGTTAATTTACCCTGCATAAAGAATATGAGGTAATTTTTTAAACCCTAAACTCTATCTATATGGCATGCAATTACCATACAGAAAGATTGCAGGGAGAAATTTGTAACATATATTATGGGGTAAAAATTCATCAGTAAATCCATATATCAAAATTTGAACCCATTATCCTAAAATATTACAACTGAAAATCAAAAGAGTCGAAAGCCTTTTAAATAGCTATAAAAGTTCAATTTTTAATAATGTTAGTATTCCTTTAGAAATCTATGTGGTTTTTTTTATTTTTAATTGGATTTCCATCCCTAATTATAAATTAGCTAACAATTTCATTTTAAAAAGTTTCTCAAAAAAGTAAAATCCCATATTGATTTTCAAAGGAAAAAATCATTTTAAAAATAGGAAAAATAATAATGCTCTAAGTACTATTTTAGTAGAGGTTTTTTCTAACGACTCTTCTGATTCTCTACTTTTACTAGGAAACTAGCTTGGTTTCGAGAGGTTTTATTCTTGATGTGCCTTTTAGCTTTACTTTTCTTACAAGATTTTATTTAGTTTGTTCTAGGCACTTAGGCTTATTCAAAATGATTGTTCCAATTCCTTTACTTTCATTCACTTTGTTATGTTTATCTATATTGTAGTCTTGATTCGTTCATCATTTCAACCCTTTTCCCCCTTGTATTACTTAGTTTATACTATCTCACGCCTAGTTTAACCAGATTACTGCAATTTTCTTATCAGTTTATTTTGTGCTCGCGTATGTATGTATGTATATGTATATGTATGTATACATATATATACATGCTTACCCATATACATATATATGAGAGAGAGAGAGAGAGAGTGTGTGTGTGTGTGTTGGTCTCACTTTGTTATTGAGCTTTTTCAGTATTAGTTGTTTCTTTGGTCTGGATGGATATAACTGTATTGCTATTTTGGGTGGGCTGAGGTTGTTGGACTACTTATTTTCTTTAGTATTGATAATCTTTTATGATTATACTATGATTTCCCTTGGTTCTTATGAATAACTGAATTTGCTATGTTTTACTATTAATGATCTATTTTCTCTTTTCTTAGTCTTGTATATGTATTTGAGGGGTGGGCTTGATTTTTTCAATTTATGATAATTGAACATTTTATCAATTTAATTGGACTCGATATATTTAGGATTTAGCTTTTGATTATTGTTTTCCATTTTTATTATTAAGCTATTGGGATTAGGGATTTTTATTATTATTTTACCTTATATGTGGGTTACCACTACCAGTTAGATATGCTGGAAGCTTCATTCGTAGTGTAGAATAAATATATAAGTGTTCTTCTCAATTAGAGGATCATTCGTTTTTCTCATAAAATAGTCGCAAGAGTTCAAGAATTTTTTATGGTCCAATATTAATTATACAAAATCAAAAACCCTTCTTATAATTAACATTGGTAATTGATTGGGAGATGATGTTATCTATGGTGTCAATTTGAATTAGGTCTTCGCAGCGTTAAAGATGATGTTAAACTAGGATTAAGTGCATTGGAAATAAAAAATGCATAAGGTGGAAGAAGAAAGAGAATTGTGATCAAAAAGTGGGGGTGGGTTCGAAAAAAATAAAATGTTTGTATTGTAAATTTTTTTAATTAGTTTGCACAAATGTAAAATCATTCTGGAATAGTTAGGCTTATGTGCGGAAGCAATGAAAAGGATTTAGTTTGTTGATTAATTATCAACCGCCGATTCAATGAGCAACAATCACCAAACAAAAAAAATAGAAGAGCAGAGAACACAAAGATTTAACAGGTTTCGACCAAAATGCCTACATCCACGGTCCCAACATCTATTCTTTATTTTATTGAAGAAAGAGTATACAAGATAGATTACAAAATTATAGGTAGTGTAACGAACCAGAATTTCACTGCTTTGAATTGCAAGTATTTAATTAATTTTAAATAAATATATAGATATTATAATGAAAATAAAACTCTTTTAAATAAAAATTAATGATGGTGAAATCATTTTCAAATTCTGCTTACAAAAATAATTAGTTTGAAAAAAGATTGAAAATGTGACCAGAATTCGTTTTCCTAATTTTCGACATTTTATCGATTAAAAGTTATCGAAAATGTGGTGAACCCTTTAGTATAAATATACAAATTCAATTTGAAAATAAGTTAGGATACGTATGTATTTATGTATCTATGCATTAGATAAGTATATGCATATGTGTGTGTGTGTATACACATATACATATATACTTAAGATAATGTAATATAAAAATTTAGCAAAAGCAAGTGTCACATCACATGCAAACATGTTTAAACATGTTTTCTTTGACATGATGAGGGGGGAAAAGGTGGTGGGATGAAATGGCATGTGTGATGGAGGGTGTTGAGGTGGCAAAACAATGTGAAGGGTAAAAGTACAAAGGTAGATAGGTAATTCTCTGTTTTCTCTTGTTTATAAATAGCCTTTCATTTCTTCATTTTTCCTCCTATCATATCTTCCTCTTCTCCAATCCAAATGGAGAATTTTTTCTACAAAGATTCTAAATTCCAATGGCTACAACTTTCGTTTGTAGCACTTCTTCAAATTTTGAGACTAGCAATGTCAAAAATGTATTTCTTTCAGA
Source organism: Allium cepa (assembly GCA_030765085.1). Taxonomy (NCBI): domain Eukaryota; kingdom Viridiplantae; phylum Streptophyta; class Magnoliopsida; order Asparagales; family Amaryllidaceae; genus Allium; species Allium cepa. Next base: position 186,488,601 of record CM060940.1, read on the forward strand.
CCTATTTTTGGACCTATATTTTCAAGTCCGAAAATACCACTTCTTCTTTTTACCATATCTCCCTTAAAATAATCTAAATTAAGAGATTCCTTTTTTTAAATTGTATACAAAATAATTTTCTAAAACTTTTCTTTTCGCCACCTGTCCAAATTCCTAGAGTAACATATCCAAACATCGAGGAGAAGATGACTTTTTTTGGGGTGATTTTTGTATGGTTTTCCAAGCTTTACAAATTCTAAAAAGTTTCTAAAATATTTGGTGAGTAAACTTTAGCTTTTAAAAATTCAAGTTTTAGCTTATATGTGTTATATGAATGGTGTATGATTTGTGACTTGAATTGTTTAGATATATTGTGGTTGAATATGCTTATAGTTTGTTGTTATGAGTTGAAAATTTAGACCTGAGATTGAAGGAGTTGTTTGGAAAGCTGTAAACTTTGGTTATATATTGTGATCTTGCTTTTGTTTTGACTTTTTTCATGTGTACATTATTATGGCATGATTATGCATTAGTTGCTAAGAAAAGTTAGCACCTTGATTGGTTTATCGACAAAGAATCCATGTGTGAAAATGCAAGCTTTGGTTTTAAAGATCAAAAACCCTTTTTTAAAGTTAGAAACTATTTTCAATTTCAAAAATACTTACTTTGAGTTCCAAAAAGATAGAAAGCTTTCAAGTGATAGATAATCAAAGAAGGAAGTAGGGAAACTATTCCAAGAAATGACATACATAGGGATGGTCGCTATGGATGCAGTTTCGATAAAAATAGAATTTTTGAAAGTTTGAGATTTTTTTTTTCCTTTGAAAGTTTTGTAAATGTTTATAATAATGATGTTATAAAATATTAATTAAAAATTTGATAATTATTTTTTAATTATTAGTTTTTAAATAATTAACGATTGATTAAGTATTAAGCAAGGTTTAATAATTATAATTAAGTGGAGATTAGTTCTTAGTTAATCATATTTTAAAGTAGGATTAATTTTAAATTAATTAGTAATTAAGCCATATAAATTTTATTTAATAATAAGCTAAGTATATAATTAATTTTTAATTAATGGTTATTTAAGTATAGGTTAATTATTAGTTGATTATTAATCAAGTGTTTGACTATTTTTAATTATAGATTAATTAAGGTTTTAATTTAAAATAATTATTTGTTAAAGGTTTAATTTATTATTTAAGTTTTAATTAAAATACTAATTAATTAATTAATTGAGATTAATACATAATTAATTATTAATAAAGGTTTTTAATTATTATTTAATAATGAATAAAGTATTAATTATGGGTTTAATCTATAAATAAATTATTTATCAAAAGTTAAATTATTTATTAATGTATAACTGAATTAAGTTTAAATTAAATAAAGGTTTATTATGATTTAATAATATTTTAACTTGTAATTACTCATTTTAAAAGGGAGTTTTAAGTTTTAAATCCTTTATTTTCGAGAATCGATTTTTTTAAAGTAACTCCTTTTTTAAAAGATGGTTTTAAATACAAGGTATTCAAGTGTCGATTCCATTAAGAAACTATATAACTATGAATGGGTATAATATAGATTTTTTGATTTGTGTGGACATCTATTAGTATAATAAATGATCATTTTGCTATAATGTAATTATTGTTTGTATGGACATGTGTTCAGCAAAATAAATCCCCGTTTTATTATAAATTTATTGAATTGTTTTGGACATCTATTTTGCAGGACAAACCGCCATACTGCTATTGTGACGCCCCACCTCTATACTCATGCTAGCTAAGGATACTACGAGGTAATGCCATCAACTAGCACGAAGAATAAGGCTGTTGAGGAGCGACCATCCGTGTAATTGCTTTGTGCGAGCACTGATACGTCAGATAGTATACATGCATTTCTTTTCAAGGGGAAATCCGACATACCGATACAAACTCAAAGATACTACACAGTGGCCCTATGTTCTTCGGAAACAAATATAGAAATAAGCATAACGTAAACCAGTCACAAATATCCATATCACAAAGGCGGAACCAGAAATGAATATAACACATAGAATTGTACATCAGAGTAGTGGTCAAATAAGACTCACAATATCACAAAAGAATAGGTACAAGTGTTGCACAAAAGAATAAGTATACATCAACGACTCTCTATCTCGAATGTATAATAATAAAAACTACTAAACTAGAGTAGTTAGCCAAAAAGTCAAAAGCTAGTCCCAGCTAAGGAGTCAAACAGAAGCACCTGTAACATCTCGGTCTGACCTGAGTATTATTTAATAAGAAAATAATAAACGGATCAGTCTAACTATAAATATCAGATAAAATTAGATAGGATAAGAGATACGACTAAAGTGCATGATAACAATAATGCCATACTATGACAAGTATACATTTAACAACAACAACAAATCATAAAATATCTTAAAAATCTCCAACACCAGAAAGAATGTCATACTCTTTAAATTATTCTCCAAAACACAAAGATTGATAAAGCTTATCAATGTAAATCTCAAAAATTAGCGAAACACAAATTCTAGAAACCATCAATTAGAAATCCAGAAAACACAAGTGAGCCGAAGCTCCTACAAACGAGCTGAAGCTCCTCCAAACAGGGTATAGTCCCCCATTGCGGACTACGAGCCGAAGCTCCTCCAAACGAGCCGAAGCTCTTCCAAACAAGCCGAATCTCCTCCAAATCGAGGTATAGTCCCCCACGTCTACAAAAAGAGGCAAAGCTCAACGTAACGGGGTATTGTCCCCTACGTGGACAAAGAGACATCGCACATGCTAGTCTAAATCACAAAATGATCATCATCGATCAACAAGAAGTGTCAATTACACTAAACTATAAATAAATGCATTTAGCTTCATGTCCCATAACCACTGGCTTAACTTAAATATTTACGAACAAATTGTAGATTTCCACTCGAAGATTGTCAAAAGAGTTTCAATCGAACGAGTCTAAGAATTAACCGACAAAGTAAACGCAAGCGTTTCATACCACTTGTTTTGCTAAGCCATTTAACTAGATTTTCATATGAGTGAGGTAAAGGTTTGGATATACTAATAGGTTGGAAAGCGGTTTTTTAAACGAGCTTGATATTGAAAATACTGTTGAAATCGTTTTGACGAAAGAGTTTTGATATTTACTACTAGTATAGAAGCCTTTGCATTTTAAAGTGACAAACCAAAGAAAACGATCGTAGAAACAATCGATCACCAAAAATTCACATACGAAAACGTGAATCAAATCCATAGAAATCGATACTGAATCCATCAAAATGGATATTTCCAAAAATCCCGAAAAGAAGTTATCAAAGTCAACAAAGGTGATAACAACAAATTGGAGAAACAGGAATCGATTAAAAATTAGAAACTCAAACACAAAAGGAAAAATAGGCAGAGACAGCAGATTCAATCGACTAGATCAGGGTGGTCAGTCGACTGACACAAATCCTGGGAACTTTCTGTTTCCAAGTTCAGTCGACTGAACCAAAGTGGTCAGTCGACTGAAACATGCCTGGATACTTTCGGTTTCCAGGCTCAGTCGACTGTCCCAGAGTGGTCAGTCGACTAATACTGGCCCATGAAAACTCCTGGTTCTGCTTCAGTCGACTGACCTTCTAGTTCAGTCGATTGAGCAGGAAATTCCAATATTCTCAGGCTAGTCCGCAAGGGGCAAAATCCCAATCAATTTGCGATCGGTCGACTGACGGGTGCTAGGGGTTTACGCCAATCGACAACCCAGCCCTATAGGCTCTTTGGTACGCCACCAAAAGCATGATCAAACATCAAAGCTAGGATTTTTAAAGATTTAATTTCAAAACACCAAAAATTGGAATATTCATAAAACCAATTCAATCCAAAATAAAGGGACAAGGAATAAATGTTAGAAATCACTACCTAACAACTATAAAAGATATAGACATAAATGTGAGTTCAAAAACTCACCTTTAAACCCAAAAATAATGAAGGTGAAGCTTTTAAAATAAGGCAAAATCAACCACTCTTCAATCTCAACTCAAGAAGCTTCAATCCAAGCTCATAAGAAAATATTTCCTAAGTTAGAGTTTAGGAATTTCTGAAAATGGAAGTGGGATTGAGATGGAGAGGATGGAGAGGATGCTTACCTAAGCTTCTCTTGGATTTTGGACTTGAATTTGAGTTTCCTAATCAAAGTTAGGGCTTAGGAATTTCTATTTCCTTTTCTCTTCCCCCATTTTTACAAAAGCTTGAAGTGTTAGGAAAAGGGAATGACTGAAGAGAGGAGGGGGTGGAGCTAGGGTCTTATGTTAAGTTATTAGGCTGAAACCCAAACCCAAAGCCCTAAGTGAAAATGTCCAAATTCAAGGTGACTCCAAACATATCGATGTTTATAATCAAAAAGGTCGCAAACACCATTTTGAACTCAATGGGAGTGGTCTCGGGCCTAATTCGACTGTTTGCAAAAAGTAGCATTTTGCACTTAAATCCGACTGACGATGCTATATTTAAATAAAATATTTAAATATACAATCGTAAAATATGCTGGTTGTTACAGACTCCCCTCCTTAAAGAAATTGCGTCTTTACAATACTTAAGAAGAAAATAAAGAGTACAACCATAAAAGCATATCAACACAAAAGAAAATTTGAAGTAAGAAGTTCACCCTAAAGAACACGAGAGAGTAAGTCCGGATGTGTTCGCTCATAAGTCAAATTAGGTGACACTTCAATTTCTTCAATAACACTGGGCTCAAGAATAAAATCGAAATCTCTAAGGAATTTTCGTAGTTGGGAGACGTGGAAAACATCATGAATAGCAAAAAATTGAGCCGGTACAACGACATAGTTCAATGACGCTACATCCGAGGAGCCCGAAGCTTGAATAATTTCGAACAACGACGTAGTACAATAATGGTACTTCAGATGAACCTTTCAGAAAGATCATTCCATACAGACATCATCAAAGAAAAAACCATTTGTTGTTTACGACTAAGGGCATTGGCCACATGATTTCCCTTTCCAAAGTATAAAGAATATCAAGATCAAAAGATGCATGGGACTCGAGCCAACGTTGTTGATGTAAATTAAGTTCCTTTTGAGAAAATAAATACTCTAAAGATTTATGGTCGGCGTAGAGAACAAATTTATCTCCCAGAAATAATGACGCCAATTTCTAAAAGCGAAAACAACAGCCGCGAGCACTAGATCATGAGTGGCATACCTAGTCTCGATAGGCTTTAATTGTATAGAAGCATAAATGATAGAACATTCTCTTTTGCAAGAGAACGGCACCCAAACCAATATGACTAGCATCGGTACAAATGGTAAAGTCTTGATTCCCTTTGGGAATCACAAGAATAGGAGTATCGGAAAGGAGTTCTTTTATGATCCTCTTTCCCGAAAAGCCAAAACTTTCGAAATTACAATTAACTTTATGTAATCATCTTTCTTAAAAAAATTTACTTATCCCTAGTCAATTTACCGTGTCTGATTGTCTCATCAAAGCGTTAAGGAGATTCCTATCGATAACCTTGATCAAGTGCATTGACCACAATTCTTAAAGCACTATATGGGAAAAACAATACAAAATCATCTTCTATATGATAAAAACATCTCCCAAAATTTTTATGAATATTCCTTACTCGTTTTAGAACAAAAATCCAATTATACTTATAAATGTATCTTATTAAAAAATTCCCAAATTTTAAAATTACCGTTTTCATCCATAATTAATAAATTTAAAGACGGTCTCATCGAGATATTCGCCGATTACTCGATTCATAAGATGGATGACATAAGCTAAATGGTTCATCAACCAAATGGCATAACAAGCCATTCATAAGAATCATAATGAGTGCGGAATGCGGTTAGTGGAATGTTATCGTCCGCAACTCATAGCTAATGAAAACAGGGGGCAAAGTCGAACTAAAAAGACCTTAGCACCACTCAATAGATTTTCTTAAACGATAATCCTAAGAAAAACTCAAAAATACCAGAAAATTCATAAACTTCTTGAATGAATAGAATAACATCTTTCTTAACAAGTGGGTCAAGAGAATAAAATGATGCCACCAAATTGGAATCGAAATTATTAAGAAAAATAGAAACCTGCATAATAGATTGAGAACGTCGAAGATAGGTAGTCCACAGGGGACATAGGATATGGCTTCAAAATGATTAAGCCAATCCTTTTACAAAACTCAATTTCGAAGCCCAAATAACGCATATTCAAATAGGCCCAGAAAGAATAATCACATAAAATAATCTCGACATCTTGTCAAAGCAAACTGAGCGTTGCGGATCCACTATCCGGATTCGCAATTCTAAATGAATTCATCAAGCTCAAAATATTTAAAGGAAAAGAATCAACAAGTTCTTTTGATATAAAAATAATGAGATGAACCCATATCAACAAGAACTCGAATAGGATAATCAGAAAACAAATGTCATCAAGGACTGAATGAGAAATACCTTGACCAAGGAAAGTGTTACTAGGGGCTTGCACAACATTAACCTCTCCCTCTCTCTTACTTTGAAGTTTTGGACAAGAAGATATAAAATGATCCAAACCTTTGCAATAGCGGCAAGAAATAGGCCTTGGATACCTATTTATATGGTTGTTCTTTGAGCCACAATTGTAGCATTCTCCCTGATTAGGCATTGGGGTCTTTGCTACTGAAGTCACTTGCTTCATTCTCTTGTTAGGATTAGGACTTTCAAACTTAATAAAGGGATGCCTCTTCTTATTAACTCCCACAATCTCAACATTGCTTTCTTTATCGGACTCTTCAAGTCGAAGAGCGATATCTACAAGCTGATCGAAAGAAACTTCTAGTTTCAGAAGTAAAGGCTTTTTGAGGTCCTTACTTAACCCATAGACAAACCTCTGATTTTTCTTCAACGGGGTATTAATATACTCGTCTCCATATTTAGAAAGAGATTCAAAAGATGCGACGTAATCCGTCATAGAAGATTCACCTTGAACAAGGTCAATAAAGCGTTGAGCTAAAGTTACTTTTTTAGCCTCCGGCACAAATTTCAACTCAAACCTTTCCCGAAATTGCTCCCAAGTAAGATCCGCTTCGATAATATCTGAAATCAAAAGCTCATACCAATCTAATGCTCTTTTTTGGAGCATGCTAGAAGCCACTTGGACTCGATGGAGATCAACAAGATTCATGCGAGAAAAGATGCGGTCGCATGATTTAAGCCAAGCTTGAATTTTTGTAACATTTTTGGATCCCTTGAATGGCCTTCCACCCAAATCGGTATAGTCTCTGCACAAGCGTGCAAACCTAGATCTAGGATGAGTAGGCTCTATAATGGGTCCGATAGCTTGAGCATTCTTTACAAGATCTAAAAGCTATTGGGCAGACATAAACACTCCATCCTGAGGGTAGCACTAGATTGACAGGCGCTGGGGCGGCCTGGTCTAAGAATTTCTCTTCTTTAAGAAAGAAAGAAAGAAGAAGAAAAAGGTTATTCACAAAATGAATGTCAAACAATCATGATTGATAAAACAAGGCATCATAAAAGAAAATAGGATAGAACGGGTCCTTTGACTTGGAAAAATCCTAAAGCACGATTGCTAAGAAGGACTTAGGACAATGATCCTTGCTAGATTATTCTACATTGTTCTGAAGTTTGGCTCTGATACCGAGCTGTGATGCCCCACCTCTACACTCACGCTAGCCAATGACACTTTGAGGTAATGCCGTCAACTAGCATGAAGAATAAGACTATTGAGGAGCGACCATCCGTGTAATTGCTCTGTGCAAGCACCGATATGTCAGATAATACACATGCATTTCTTTTCAAGAGGAAATTCGACATACCGATACAAAGTCAAAGCTACTACACAATGGCTATATGATCTTCGAAAACAAATATAGAAATAGGAATAACATAAATCAGTCACAAATATCCATATCACAAAGGCGGAAATAGATATGAATATAACACATAGAAGTGTACATCAGAGTAGTGGTCAAATAAGATCCACAATATAACAAAAGAATAGGTACGAGTGCTAGAAAAAAGAATAAGTATACATCAAGGAGTCTCTATCTCGAATGTATAATAACAAAAACTACTAAACTAGAGTAGTTAGCCAAAAAGTCAAAAGCTAGCCCCAGCTAAGAAGTCAAGCAGAAGCACATGTAACATCTCGGTCTGACCCGAGTATTATTTAATAAGAAAATAATAAACGGATCAGTCTAGCTATAAATATCAGATAAAATGAGATAGGATAAGAGATATGACTAAAGCGTATGATAACAATAATGTCATACTGTGACAAGTATACATTTAACAACAACAACAAATCATACAATATCTCAAAAATCTCCAACACCAAAAAGAATGTCATATTCTTTAAATTATTCGCCAAAACACAAAGATTGATAAAGCTTATCAATGTAAATCTCAAAGATTAGCGAAACATAAATTCTTGAAACCATCAATTAGAAATTCAGAAAACACAAATGAGCCGAAGCTCCTCCAAATGAGCTAAAGCTCCTCCAAACATGGTATGATCCCCCATTGCGGACTATGAGCCAAAGCTCATCCAAATGAGCCGAAGCTCCTCCAAATCAAGGTATAGTCCCCCACGTGGACAAATAGAGGCAAAGCTCAACATAACGGGGTATTTTCCCCCATGTGGACAAAGAGACATCGCACATCGCTAGTCTAAATCACAAGATGATCATCATCGATCAACAAGATGTCTAAGCTGTAAATAAATGAGTTTAGCTTCATGTCCCATAACCACTGGCTTAACTTAAATATTTACGAACAAATTGTAGATTTCCACAGAAGAGTTTCAATCGAACGAGTCTAAGAACTAACCGACAAAGTAAACGCAAGTGTTTCATACCACTTGTTTTGCTAAGCCGTTTAATTAGATTTCTCATACGAATGAGGTAAAGGTTTGTATATACTAATAGGTTGGAAAACGGTTTTATAAACGAGCTTGATATTGATAATAGTGTTGAAATGTTTTGATGAAAGAGTTTTGGTATTTACTACTAGTATAGAAACCTTTGCATTTTAAAGTGACAAACCACAGAAAACGATCGTAGAAATAATCAATCACCAAAAATTCACATACGAAGACGTGAATCAAATCCATAGAAATCGATACCGAATCCATCAAAATGGATATTCCCGAAAATCCCAAAAAAGAAGTTATCAAAGTCAAAAAAGGTGATAACAACAAATTGGAGAAACAAGAATCGATCAAAAATTGGAAATTCAAGCACAAAGGTAAAATAGGCAGAGATAGCAGGTTCAGTCGACTGGACCAGGGTGGTCAGTCGACTTACACAAATCCTGGAAAATTTCTGTTTCAAGGTTCGGTCGACTGAACCAAAGTGGTCAGTTGACTGAAACATGCCTGGATACTTTCTGTTTCTAGGCACAGTCGACTAACCCAGAGCGGTCAGTCGACTGATACTATCCTAGGAAAATTCCTGGGTTCTAGTTCAGTCGACTGACCTTCTAGTTCAGTCGTCCGAACTAGAAATTCCAGTATTTTCAGCCTAGCCCCCAAGGGGCTAAATCCCAAATAATTTGCGATCGGTCAAGCGATGGACGCTAGGGGTTTACGCCAATCGGCAACCCAGCTCTAGAGGTTCTTCGATATGCCACCAAAAGCTTGATCAAACATCAAAGCTAGGATTTTTAAAGATTTAACCTCAAAACACCAAAAAATGGAATATTCATAAAACCAATTCAATCCAAAACAAAGGGACAAGGAATAGATGTTAGGAATCACTACCTAACAACTATCGAAGATATAAACATAGATGTGAGTTCAAAAACTCACCTTTAAACCAAAAAAAAAATGAAGGAGAAGCTTTTAAAACAAGGCAAGATCAACCACTCTTCAATCTCAACTCAAGAAGCTTCAATCTAAGCTCATAACAAAATATTTCCTAATTTAGGATTTAGGAATTTCGGAAAATGGAAGAGGGATTGAGATGGAGAAGATGAAGAGGATGCTTACCTAAGCTTCTCTTGGATTTTGGACTTGAATTTGAGTATCCTAATCAAGGCTATGGCTTAGGAATTTCTATTTCCTTTTCTCTTCCCCTATTTTTACAAAAGCTTGAAGTGTTAGGAAAGGGTAATGAATGAAGAGAGGAGGGGGTGGAGCTAGGGTCTTATGTTAGGTTATTGGGCTGAAAGCCAAACCCAAAGCCCTAAGTGAAAATGTCAAAATTCAAACTAACTCCAAATATATCGATGTTTATACTCAAAAAGGTCGCAAACGTCATTTTGAACTCAATAGGAGTGGTCTCAAGTCCGAATTCGATTGTTTGCAAATAGTAGCATTTCAGACTTAAATCCAACTGACGATGCTATATTTAAATGAAATATTTAAATATACAATCGTAAAATATGCAGGTTGTTACAGACTCCCCTCCTTAAAGAAATTGCATCCTTGCAATACTTAAGAAGAAAATAAATAGTAACAACCATAAAAGAATATCAACACAAAAGAAAATTTGAAGTAAGAAGTTCACCATAAAGAACACAAGAGAGTAAGTTCGGATATGTTCGCTCTTTAGTCAAATTAGGTGAAACTTCAATTTCTTCAATAACACCGGGCTCAAGAATAAAATCAGAATCTCTAAGGAAATTCTGTAGTTGGGAGACGTGGAAAACATCATGAATTGCTGAAAATTGAGCCAGTGCAACGACGTAGTTCAATGACGGTACGTCCGAGGAACCCGAAACTCGAATAATTTGGAACAACGACGTAGTACAATAATGGTACGTCAGATAAACCTGTCAGAAAGATCATTCCATACGGACATCATCAAAGAAACAACCATTTGTTATTTACGACTAAGGGTATTGGCAACACGATTTTCCTTTCCAAAGTATAAAGAATATCAAGAACAAAAGATGCATGGAACTCGAGCCAACGTTGTTGACATAAATTAAGTTCCTTTTGAGAAAATAAATACTCCAAAGATTTATGGTCGGCGTAGAGAACAAGTTTCTCTCCCAGAAATAATGGTGCCAATTTCTAAAAGCGAAAACAATAGCCGCGAGCACTAGATCGTGAGTGGCATACCTAGTCTCGATAGGCTTTAATTGTATAGTAGCATAAATGATAGAACATTCTCTTTTGCAAGAGAACGACACCCAAACCAATACGACTAGCATCGGTACAATTGGTAAAGTCTTCGTTCCCTTTGGGAATCATAAGAATAGGAGTATCGAAAAGGAGTTCTTTCATGATCCTCTTTCCCGAAGAGCCAAAACTTATGAAATTACAATTAACTTTATGTAATCATCTTTCTAAAAAAATTACTTATCCCTAGTCAATTTACTGTGTCTGATTGTCTCATCAAAGCGTTTAGGAGATTCCTATCAATAAAGTTGATCAAGTGCATCGACCAGAATTCTTAAAGCACTCTATGGGAAAAACAACACAAAATCATCTTCTATATGATAAAAACATCTTCCAAAAATTTTACGAATATTCCTTACTCGTTTTAAAACAAAAAACCAATTTTACTTATAAATATATCTTATTAAAAAGATTCGCAAATTTTTAAATTGTTGTTTCCATCCATAATTAATAAATTCAAAGATGGACTCATCGAGATATTCGTCGATTACTCGATTCATAAGATGGATGACATAAGCTGGATGGTTCATCAACCAAATGGCATAACAAGCCATTCATAAGAATCATAATGAGTGCAGAATGCGGTTAGTGGAACGCTATCGTCTGCAACTCATAGCTAATGAAAACTGGTGGCAAAGTCGAACTAAAAAGACCTTAGCACCACTCAATAGATTTGCTTAGGCGATAATCCTTAGACAAACTTAAAAATACCAGAAAATTCACAAACTTCTTGAATGAAGAGAATAACATCTTTCTCAACAAGTAGGTCAAGCGAATAAAATGATGCCACCACATTGGAATCGAAATCATTCTGAAAAATAGAAACCTGCATAACTGATTGAGAATGTCGAAGATAGATAGTCCACACGAGACATAGGATATGGCTTCATAATTATTAAGCCAATCCTTCCACAAAAATCAATTCCGAAGCCCAAATAATGCATATGCAGATAGGCCTGGAAAGAATAATCATATAAAATAATCTCAACATCTTTTCAAAGTAAACTGAGCATTGTGGATCCACTATCCGGATTCACAATGCTCAATGAAGTCGTCAAGCCTAAAATATTTAAAGAAAAAGAATCAACAAGTTCTTTTGATATAAAAATAATGAGATGAACTCATATCAACAAGAACTCGAATAAGATAATCACAAAACAAATTTCATCAAGGACTGAATGAGAAATACATTAACCAAGGGAAGTGTTACTAGCGGCTTGCACAACATTCAGCTCTACCTCTCTCTTGCTTTGAAGTTTTGGACAAGAAGTTATATAATGATCCAAACCTTTGCAATAGTGGCAAGAAATAGGCCTTGGACAGCTGTAACAACCCACATATTTCACGATTGAATATTTAAATATTTTATTTAAATATTTCATCGTTAGTCGGATTATAGTCCAAAAATCTACTTTTTGCAAACAGTCGAATTAGGACCCGAGGCCACCCCCATTGAGTTCAAAATGACATTTGCGATCTTTTTGAGCATAAACATCGATATGTTTGGAGTTAGTGGAAATTTGCTACTTTTTCACTTAGGGCTTTGGTTTAGTTTTAGCCTATTAGACCCAAGCTTCACCCCCTCTTCTCTTCATTCCGTCATAATTTCCAAATGCATTCAAGCTTCATCAAAAATGGAGGAAGAGAGTGGAAACTAAAATCCTAAGCCCTAGGTTCTTTGCAAAACTCAAGCTCTAGCTTCAAATTCAAGAAGAAGCTTTGGTAAGCCTTCTCTTCTTCTTCTTCTCCAACTCATTCTCCTTCCAATTTTAGAAATTCCTAAACCTAACTTAGGAAATGTTTCTCTTTTAAGCTTAGATTCAAGCTTGTTGGGTTGGAATTGAAGAGTGATTGTCCTTGTCATTGCTCTATAGCTTCTTCTTCCTTGATTTTGTGAAAAGGTGAGATTTTTATCTCACATCTAAGTCTATGATTATCTTTGATTGTTAGGTATGAATTCCTAACACTTATTCATGTGCATTTGATTTTGATTTGGATTAGTTTTGTGAACATTCCAATTTTTGGCGTTTTGAAGTCAAATCTTTAAAAATCATAGCTTTGTTGTTTGATAATGATTTTGGTGATGCATCGAAGAGCCTATTGGACTAGGTAGCTGATTCGCGTAAACTCCTAGTGCCGTTGCTCGATCGATTGCAATTTGGTAGAGATTGGCCTTCATGTAGATAGGCTTGGAAGTGCTGGAATCAGGTTCCAGTCGACTGACCTCCTACCAGAACACTTCCCTGGGTCTAGTCCAGTCGACTAGCATACTGAGTCCAGTCGATTGACCAGCATCCCGTGTATTTTCTGGACTGAGTTCAGTCGACCGAACTCTGTGAGCCAGTCGACTGACCTGGTCCTATTTGCCTATTATGCCTATTTTGTCTATTTTGTTGGGCTTCCAAATTTAATCGATTCGTGTTTAATCCCACTTGTTGTTATCATTTATTATCCACTTTGATGACATTTTCTTCGAGGCTTATGTGAACATACATTTTGATGGATTCGGAATCGATTTCTTTGGATTTTATTCACGTCTTCGAATGTGAATTTTAGTGATTGATTGTTTCTATAATCAATTTTGTGATTTGTCACTTTAAAAATATAATGGTTTTATATACTAGTAGTAAATATCAAAACTCTTCCATTAAAACGATTTCAACTCTATTTTATTACAAAGCTCATTTCTTAAACTGTTTTCCAATCATTAGTATATACAAACCTTTACCTCACTCGTATGAGAAATCTAATGAAACGACTTAGTAAAACAAGTGGTACGAAATTCTTGCGTTTACTTCGTCGGTTTGGACTTGTTCGATTGAATTTTTTGTGACAATTTTCGAGTGGAGATCTACAATTTGTTCGTAAATATTTAAGTTAAGCTAGTGGTTATGGGGCATGAAGATAAGCTCATATATTTACTAGCTTAGTGTAATTTACACTTCTTGATGATCGATGTGATCATTTTTGTGATTTAGACTAGCAATGTGCGATGTCTTTTTGTCTACGAGGGAGACTAAACCCCGTTTCTGTGGAGCTTCACTCAAATTGGTGGGGCAGCGACCCATGGTCTTCGGACCATTTTGTGGGGCTTCGGTTTATAATTAATGGTTAGCAACCATGGAATAGCGTTCCGTTTTGTGATACACATGTTGATGAGTTTTCATACTCCCGTTTTGTGATAGGCCTCCCCCTTTTCGTGATTTGATTTCCATTGATGATTTATAGAATTTGTGTTTTCACCAATTTTCGTGATTTACATTGATAAGTTTTATCAATATTTGTGCATTGGTGAATTTTTGTGTCATTAACTTTTGTGATTGGCATTGATATAATTGTCAATATTTATGGTTTGGTGAATAAAAATAAAGAGTATGACATTCTTTTTGATCTTTGAGAAGATTCTTGTGATATTGATTAATCTCTAGTTGATTTTGAATTACATACTTATCATAGTATGGCTTTATTGTTGTCATACGTTTTTGTCATATCTCTTATTCTATATCATTTCATCTGATATTTATGGTTAGACTGATTCATTTATTATTTTCTTATTAAATAATACTCGGGTCAGACCAAGATGTTGCAGGTGCTTCTGCTTGACTCCTCATCTGGGATTATTATTATCCTGACTTTTGGCTAACTACTTAGATTAGTAGTTTTTGGTTGTATACATTTGAGATATAGACCTATTGATGTATACTTATTCTTTTGTGAAGCACTTGTAACTATTCTTTTGTGATATTGTGGATCTTGTTTGACCACTACTCTGATGTACACGTTTATGTGTAATATTCATATCTATTTCCGCCTTTGAGATATGATCTTCTGTGACTGATTTGTGTTATGATATTTCTATATTTGTTTCCGAAGATATTATAGCCACTGCGTAGTAGCTTTGAGTTTGCATCGGTATGTCGGATTTCCTCTTGAAATGAAAAGTTATATTTTTATCTGGCATATCGGTACTCTCACAAATCAATTATACAGATGGTCGCTCCTCAACAGCCTCATTCTCCGTGCTAGTTGACGACATTACTCCGTAGTGTTCTTGGCTAGCATGGGTATAGAGGTGCGGCATCACATCTTGGTATCAGAGCCAACATCTTTTGTGATACCTTGTTTTATCAATCATTATTGTTTGATATTCATTTTGTGAATAACCTTTTCATTTGTAACGACCTGTTGAATTTGATAATGTTAAATGAATTAAATTAATATGTTTCTAATCTAATTTAGAATAAAATAAAGGTCTTAAGATTTTATTTGAGAAAATGTAGTAATTTGTTATAGTAATTGGAATTTAATGTAACAATTTAATAGTTACATGGAAATAGATTTGAACTATGTAAATTTGCACACCTTGTTATAAGTTAAATATAAGAAACCAATATAAATGTGAATCAGTGAATATTAATAAAAAATATTTACTAGAATGGAATTATTTAATATAAAATAAATAGTGGAGATTGTACATTTGGTTGTAATAATAAATAGTGACTAAATAAAAGTGTCCGTTGGAATAAATCAATGCAATAAGTGTGATAAGTAATTTTATTGAATGTTGTCTCTAATAAACGTACTTGATTTGGTAATTTAGATATTTATACGTAAAGTATATATATATATAAAGATATATTGATTCCAATAGAATTAATTGGAAATCTAATATTAAATATAATGTTGGTAGCAATTGAAATTTACTGTTTTGCAAAATAAATGAGAAATCAAGTCAAATGTGAATTATATCGTAAAGGATCAATTCATTTAAACAGTAGGATTGTAAATAAATAAATATTCTACGTAGGTTGCAATTGGACAATTTATGTAGTTTAATGGAAAAGCAATTGGAATTAATTACCATAAATTGTGTAGTTAGGGTAGTTTTGATTTGTCACTTAAGATGGAGGATTTTTATAAAATGTAATAAATGCAGTTTAAATTAAGGCATTGACGTTTGGGTATTTAAGAAGTGATAAACTAAAATTTATTTATTTATTTGAAAATTTGAAATCCAATTTGTGGATTTATTGCAAATAAGTGAAATTTGTGTTTAACCATTACATCGATAGGAATAAATTAAATTTAAGGTTATATTAATAAAATTTGGACTAGAGAAATGATATGAATCGGTTTTAGAAGCCTTAAATATAAAATGGGAAGTAGACGAGATTTCACGTTACAACCATTTTTAAAAATCCTGATGTATGTAGAAATATTAATGAAATATAACGTAAACCAATGTTGAATCAAAAGAATAGAGTCAACACTTATTTATTCATTTAATGTGATATAACTACGAGTATGATTTATTGCAAATTACATGGAAATCTAATATATAGGACATTACCTAAAAAGGAAGAGTAGATAAAATTTATGATAAACATATTTGTATATGAAGGTTATTGATTTAAGGAGAAATTGGGCAAGTTTTATGTATTTGGGTTAAGTGCAACCTTTAATAGATAAATTTAGTGCAATTAAAGAAATTGACATTTAATATTTCGATAACTTAAAATTTGATGGGATAAGAACATTTGGGTAATGAAGGGATGACAAATATTAGCTATGATTCTAGAAGGAATTAAATAGATAATGGGAAGATTAAAATCAGGTTCTAAGCAATAATTATTAAATAACAGAAGTTTAGGAGTAAAGTGAGATAATTGAAAATTTTAATCATTCATATAAGTCATTTGTTTATTAATATGAGTTAGCTAATAAATTTAACTTGGGCAATACCTATATATTGGAAACACATTTGTAAAGTGTAATTAATTGAATTTGGTGAATTGGGAATGAATCCAAGGTTATAGGAATTGATGTAATACTACGCAAATAAAAGGTAACTGCATAAAATCAATGTTTCGTAATAAATTGTAATTGATAATTAAGTAGGAATGGGTTTGAATTTGACAAAAAGGAAAATTTATTATTTGCTTACCCATCTATTCAATCTATTAAATTTGATCAGATCCATTTGCAATTAAACGAATTTATTTACAAGTTAGTATGTATTTAGCTGATAACTATAAACAAATTAGGGCAATCGGGTATATATATATATTACAAGTTAAGTTATATAAGATAATGGTTGACTTAATTAAGGGAGTTTATGTAATAATTTCATTTATTTTGTAAGTGGAAATAAAACGTTAATGATAACAAGTATTCAAAATTTACCATCTATTTAGTATATTAAGTATAATTGATAATCAACTGCAGCAAGTAATAAAATAAATACGTAACGTTAAATGAAGTAATATTTGAAATTTAATATCTAGAAACTATGTAAATATAAGTGCAGATGAAATTGGGGATATTTACATATTGAAATATGAATCCAATGATAAATCAATTCACGTTTCAAAATTTAATGCTACTTTATTACATATATGTTTATGCCTAAATTTAAACTTATGTTTAGATCCAATCCGATCCATCTATTATTTTTCAGCCTTGTCTATATATAACCTGTTATAAACCCTAGCCCCATTTTATTTTCCCTTTCGCTGTACGTTCATTTCTTCATCTCCTTCTCCTCCTCAAACGAATGCAACCTAGATCTACCCCAATCCAAATTTCAGTGAAAATGCAAACACTTCAGAAAAATTCCACAAAAATATATGTTAATGTTCTCGAGGCACGTAATCTACTGGTGCAATTCGTTTTCTGTTTTGAACATTCGTTTGACCAGAATTAATTCAAACAGTCCGTGACCATTCATCATCGTCGTCGCAAACTTCGTCGGATCGTCAAACCTTTTCTGGGTTTTGTAGAGTGGACGATGGGGATCGCATCTATATGGTTTTTGTGTCGATTCAACGGTTAGATTGTCGTAGATCTTCGATTAGGGTTTCTGGAAGGGGGCCGCGTGCGTTTCTGGGAATAGAAGGAGTGACGTGGCACATATATTTGTAAGTGATGAATGTGTGTCGTTTTATTTATTTTCAATTTTGAATTCAATCATCATTTTTCGACGTAACTTTCTCATACGACCTCGGATTCAAACGAATTTTTTTTGTTAGGTTCGTATTTAAATTCCAGACCCAATGACGCTGGTTTGGACAAATTCTGAGACCGTCAAAATTTTGAGTTTAAATTGAATTTAAATTCGATTTAAATTCAAAAGGCGAGTGTTTTAACCCACTCACAACTACTAGAAGCTTTATGTTTGTTAAATTAATTTTAGAAGTGAATAGAAATTTATTTATGAGTATTTGGCATGTTTATTTTATTCATATTTGTTGAATTGCATTTATTAAATTTAACTGTTAATTTAATTAATTTATTGCGTATAAATTTACAGTTAAAATTTATTTGTTTGTATATGAACTGCTAGTTAACAGTTATATAATTTATTACTGAATATAGACTGTAGATTAATAGCTGTTAAATTTAATTTGAATAAAATTGCCAGTATTACCTGTTATGTAGTACCAAAAATAATATTGTTATTGATTGATATTGATTGATGATTTCGATTTGGATGATGGATGATGTTGATGAATGGATGTTTATTGTATATCATTAAATTGCAAATTATCATGCATATTTCGTTTCATTCGGGATTGTGGTTTGAAATGATATATAACCGCAAAATTTTATATTTTTTTAAATTGCGGATTGAAATGATAAATATCCGTATCACTTGACCATAGGATAGAAAATTTTATACAGGCACCGCGGTCTATATATAACTATTTTAATGTGATTTCTATGGTTTGGATGGAATACGGTTTCTAATAATCTTAAATTTTATATTGTATAAATATTATTCTTCCATATATATACATATGAAGTTGAAAATTTTGAAATTAAAAGGTGTATAAAAATCTTTATTGAAAATGGAAGAAAATTAAGAAAATGGAGTTTAATAATTTATATCATATGTTTAAATGTTAAGTTTGGAAATTTTAAGATATGATATTTATAATTGGATTTTTCCCAAAATAAATTGAAATGAATATTCTAGTATAATTTGAATTGGGAAAATATATATATTTTATTACTAGAAATTGAAGTCTTATTATTTATGGATTTTATGTGAATATTCAAGACTAATTAATAGAACAATTGATCTGTTGAAAGAATAAAATCCAATTTTAGTTGGAAATATTGTTACTCAAAATGGATATACGTATATATAAATAAATTGAAGTGGTTTTGGAACTTGAGAGAGATAATATAAATTTTGGTTTAGACTTTAATAAAGAAATGTATTTGTAAAGCCATGAGAACTATTTTCTTTACAAAGTAACATTTAAGTTAAACCATTTAATTCATATACCGTTGAATGTCCAAACCATTCAAGTTTTTTTTTAGAAGTTATGGTTTTAAATTGTGATTTTCAAAATATTATGCTTTGAAAATATTTGATTTTCAGACGTTATGAAGTTAAAGCATTATGATTTTGGAAAAGAATTATATTTGGGATAAGTGATAAAATATAGTTTTGGGTTTTGAAATGATATCGTATTCATGGTTATGAAATGGAATGTTTATTCTGATTTTTTAAGTATAACCTATTTTTAAATGACCGCGGTGTTATAATAACGATGGGTTGGCAAAGAGACCGGGATCGGATATGGACATACTCTCTGTCGATACCGAAAACCACTTTGACTAACCGTGTACGCGGTGGAGATTCCAGAATGAAGTAGGTGGTGGCGACGTTTCCTGTAAGGTAAATACGTGGACCCGACTCCCGTGAGTTGGCATAAGGTGGCTAAAACAGGAGCGATTCTCAGGCCAATGAGGTCATTCCTCTGATCGGACCCTCCTCTTCGATATTATACTTTGATTTTGGATTGATTCAGTGGCCACTTCTATATTTTGATTTTGGGGAGTTAGTCCGAGGTGGGCGGTAACTGCGGCTACGCGTTTCCACCAGCCTGAATAGCAATTGGTATATCTACCCTGGCATTGCCTAGTTGTGCCGTGTCACCTACCATACCGAGCCTTTACTACGAGTTTCTATTTGTGTAGTACCTATGGAGTATCCTCTGGTAGCCTCCCGATCAGGAGGTATTACGGTACTGTATAGACTATTGGCATTTTACGTGTTAAGGTGGAAAATGTAAAGCCTTAACGCTATTTAAAAGTAAGTTTATTTTATGAATAGACACTATTATAATAGCGCAATATACTACATAGTAAATAGTTTAACGGATCCTTAGGAGATGTAAATCCCGAACATCTCTTGAGTTACTGTATTCATATTTATTTCTGTTAATTTAACTCACATAAGATCTTTCAGTTTGACTCGAGTGTTTTTGTCCTTTCAAATTCGCTCGGGTCAGTCCGAGCGTTTCAGGATCGAAGATTTTAGCTTTGGAGGACGAAGGCGAAGAATTCGTATTATTATTATTTATAGTATTGCACCACACTCATGCTGTTCCGCTGCATTGATTGTATTGGTATGTGTAACTCTGATATTTATTGTATAAAGCAAAATCAAGTGTTTGTAAACTGTTTTGAACTGTATATTTATTATTATATTTTATCCTTCCGCTGTGAGATTCTGTTTTGTTTTTATTTCTCTTATTTACCCCATAACAATCCGCCCTTCCGTATGGTTTGAACTGGCACGTGTGTCGGTTTAAAGTGTGCGAAAAGGCGGGATGTTACAGTTGGTATCAGAGCTTTGGTTTAGCGATAAACTTTGGCTCTGTGGGGTTTGACTCTTTGTAAATGGGGTAGTAATACCCTATGGGAGTCGCTGAGAGTATATATATGAGAGAGCGTATTTGTTAGTTTTATAAAAAGATTTTGATATTGTGTTAATCTGTTCCACTTTGTATTTATAAATTCTGGTTGAGGCATGGGACGCTATGTCATCAATAGGGATTTCTAAACACTTAATAGGACAGACCGACATAATATTTGTTTTATATAGGTGAATGAAATAATTTTGCCTATTATATTTTCTATATATAAAAATATTTTTATAAAGATATATTTTGGTTGCTATAGTTGGGTGTTAGGTAATAAAAATATTTGTAATGAATTAAAGCTAAGTGAATTTTAATAAATCAAATTGGAGATTTTAGAACTTAAGTCCGGGATTTTGAAAAAATTTCGGCTTTCAAAGGATTTATGAAATATAATAATTTGGTTTATAAATATTTTCTTATATAAATATTTAGTATAATTCGAAAGAATTGGTTTAAGAGGATTTTGAAGAAAATAAGTTTGTACTTTCCTCTCTGTCGCTGGAAAATAATTTCGGTGATGACGGCCGCATCATCGACTTTCATTTTCGAGTTTCGAAGGGAAAGGCCACTGTAGTAAATTCTACTGCAGATTTGTTTTGAAATTATTTAAAATTTTAATTGTTTAAAGGTAACTAGAGATATAAAAGTTGTAAGAAATTAATTATCTGTTATTTTAAAGAAATTTTGGAATTTGACCCGGTATTAATTCTTGAATTTCCATTAATTAGTTGTAAAAATTTAGGTTAGTGAAATAAAAGAAGTAATCAATGAATTAAAAGAGTTGAGATTAAACTTGCATAAGTTCTTTTGCTTTTTCTTTAACATAAATAACTTACCAAGTATAAAAAGTTGAAATGTAAATTAAGAGTGGAATAGAATATTATGCAAGTAGAATTTTTGGAAATAATGAAGTATTCAATAAATTACTGTTATAAATAAGAATTTAATGGTATTAATTTAAGTGATGATTGGAATTTTACTAAAATTAAAGGTTGTATTATTAATAGGTGATTCTAACCGTAAGAAAGTAAAAATGAAATTCCTTAATTTATAAAGTTTGATTGTAGGGTTATTAACTTAAGTACGCCTTATTTTCCCCTATTCTAATATAATAGAAAGTAGGAAAAATATAAATGACTGCAATCCATAGTTAATGAATGAGTAAAATCTTTCACTTATAGGAATGCAAGTTATAAGGTTAATAAATTAAGTGTAAGTAGAGGGTTACTGTAATTAAATATAATGGAAACTTCAACATTAAATAAATGAATGAGATTAAAGGTAAGTTGAAATTGTAATTTATAAAACAAATATATATTAATTAAAGAAATGGAGAAGAAACTTGTAAATTTTCACTTACATTCTTAAAACATACATAACTTACCATATAATAAAAAGTTGCAAATGTTAGTAGGAAAATGTAAGGGGAAATCTTACTAGTGAAGAGTAAGGTAATAAAGGTATTCTATTAATTTTCTATTATTAATGAGAATTAATTGTGTAGACTTAAGTTAAATTGGAAATTTTACTATAAGTAAAGGTAAGTAGTATAAATAGATGATAGAAACTTTAGTAAATAAATTGGAATACAAATATAATGAATTTTGTGATAAATGGAAAATGAAAATTTGTAAGAAATAAAGAAATCACTCCATAAATGAAAGAAAGAAAATCAAACCATTGAAGCATGAGATAAATGTATAATAAATAAATTTGGGTGTTGGTTTGAATTGTGTTGTTTGATTTATGTTGTTGGGTAAGAAATTTGAAGTGGTTAAATGAATAAGTATCTATCTTTGTTCCATCTAAGACTGTTGAGTAAAGGACGCACTTGATAGTTAATTTCATTTCATACAAATTTCAAGTTTGAACCCAAACAACTATTTGTTTGATGGATTAAATGGTTGCTTTGTTTGTGTATGTATGTTGTTTGTAAGGTTGATGGTTGTTGAATTGTTTGGTTGATTAATGATTGAATCCACTTGAATAGTTCACTTTAAATAAATATTTAACCTTTTAGATTTTATAAGTGAATACAGGTGATGGAAGCAACTGCTACTGCTTTTGGTTCCAAAATAATAAGCGTATATTGCCCGACAAATAGGTACGTTTTCGGATTACGTTTAAAGCGCTATTTTTCCCGTGTTGGGATATAATATTTTGATAATATATGTAATATATTTGTATATTTTGATATTATATTTTCTCCCGAGCCTCACCGTACAAAGGAGACTCTGCCAAAAATTTTCGTAAATTTTGGACTTAGAATTTTGTTGAAAATGATTTCCAAACTTTAATTATTTAAGTATAAAAGGATATAATGATTATAAAACGAGTATATTCCGTTTAAGGAAATTTTTTTGTAAATTATTGATTATAAGTTAATATTTGAAATAAATGTACTGTTTTTATTCTTCCTTCTCCCTTCTTTTTCCTTTTCGGGGACGAAAAGTTTTGAGTGGGGGAGATTGTAACGACCCGTTGAATTTGATAATGTTAAATGAATTAAATTAATAGTTTTCTAATCTAATTTAGAATAAAATAAAGGTCTTAAGATTTTATTTGAGAAAATGTAGTAATTTGTTATAGTAATTGGAATTTAATGTAACAATTTAATAGTTACATGGAAATAGATTTGAACTATGTAAATTTGCACACCTTGTTATAAGTTAAATATAAGAAACCAATATAAATGTGAATCAGTGAATATTAATAAAAAATATTTACTAGAATGGAATTATTTAATATAAAATAGATAGTGGAGATTGTACATTTGGTTGTAATAATAAATAGTGACTAAATAAAAGTGTCCGTTGGAATAAATCAATGCAATAAGTGTGATAAGTAATTTTATTGAATGTTGTCTCTAATAAATGTACTTGATTTGGTAATTTAGATATTTATACGTAAAGTATATATATATAAAGATATATTGATTCCAATAGAATTAATTGGAAATCTAATATTAAATATAATGTTGGTAGCAATTGAAATTTACTGTTTTGCAAAATAAATGAGAAATCAAGTCAAATGTGAATTATACCGTAAAGGATCAATTCATTTAAACAGTAGGATTGTAAATAAATAAACATTCTAAGTAGGTTGCAATTGGACAATTTATGTAGTTTAATGGAAAAGCAATTGGAATTAATTACCATAAATTGTGTAGTTAGGGTAGTTTTGATTTGTCACTTAAGATGGAGGATTTTTATAAAATGTAATAAATGCAGTTTAAATTAAGGCATTGACGTTTGGGTATTTAAGAAGTGATAAACTAAAATTTATTTATTTATTTGAAAATTTGAAATCCAATTTGTGGATTTATTGCAAATAAGTGAAATTTGTGTTTAACCATTACATCGATAGGAATAAATTAAATTTAAGGTTATATTAATAAAATTTGGACTAGAGAAATGATATGAATCGGTTTTAGAAGCCTTAAATATAAAATGGGAAGTAGACGAGATTTCACGTTACAACCATTTTTAAAAATCCTGATGTATGTAGAAATATTAATGAAATATAACGTAAACCAATGTTGAATCAAAATAATAGAGTCAACACTTATTTATTCATTTAATGTGATATAACTACGAGTATGATTTATTGCAAATTACATGGAAATCTAATATATAGGACATTACCTAAAAAGGAAGAGTAGATAAAATTTATGATAAACATATTTGTATATGAAGGTTATTGATTTAAGGAGAAATTGGGCAAGTTTTATGTATTTGGGTTAAGTGCAACCTTTAATAGATAAATTTAGTGCAATTAAAGAAATTGACATTTAATATTTCGATAACTTAAAATTTGATGGGATAAGAACATTTGGGTAATGAAGGGATGACAAATATTAGCTATGATTCTAGAAGGAATTAAATAGATAATGGGAAGATTAAAATCAGGTTCTAAGCAATAATTATTAAATAACAGAAGTTTAGGAGTAAAGTGAGATAATTGAAAATTTTAATCATTCATATAAGTCATTTGTTTATTAATATGAGTTAGCTAATAAATTTAACTTGGGCAATACCTATATATTGGAAACACATTTGTAAAGTGTAATTAATTGAATTTGGTGAATTGGGAATGAATCCAAGGTTATAGGAATTGATGTAATACTACGCAAATAAAAGGTAACTGCATAAAATCAATGTTTCGTAATAAATTGTAATTGATAATTAAGTAGGAATGGGTTTGAATTTGACAAAAAGGAAAATTTATTATTTGCTTACCCATCTATTCAATCTATTAAATTTGATTAGATCCATTTGCAATTAAACGAATTTATTTACAAGTTAGTATGTATTTAGCTGATAACTATAAACCAATTAGGGCAATCGGGTATATATATTACCAGTTAAGTTATATAAGATAATGGTTGACTTAATTAAGGGAGTTTATGTAATAATTTCATTTATTTTGTAAGTGGAAATAAAACGTTAATGATAACAAGTATTCAAAATTTACCGTCTATTTAGTATATTAAGTATAATTGATAATCAACTGCAGCAAGTAATAAAATAAATACGTAACGTTAAATGAAGTAATATTTGAAATTTAATATTTAGAAACTATGTAAATATAAGTGCAGATGAAATTGGGGATATCTACATATTGAAATATGAATCCAATGATAAATCAATTCACGTTTCAAAATTTAATGCTACTTTATTACATATATGTTTATGCCTAAATTTAAACTTATGTTTAGATCCAATCCGATCCATCTATTATTTTTCAGCCTTGTCTATATATAACATGTTATAAACCCTAGCCCCATTTTATTTTCCCTTTCGCTGTACGTTCATTTCTTCATCTCCTTCTCCTCCTCAAATGAATGCAACCCAGATCTACCCCAATTCAAATTTCAGTGAAAATGCAAACACTTCAGAAAAAATCCACAAAAATATATGTTAATGTTCTCGAGGCACGTAATCTACTGGTGCAATTCGTTTTCTGTTTTGGACATTCGTTTGACCAGAATTAATTCAATCAGTCCGTGACCATTCATCATCGTCGTCGCAAACTTCGGCGGATCGTCAAACCTTTTCTGGGTTTTGTAGAGTGGACGATGGGGATCGCATCTATATGGTTTTTGTGTCGATTCAACGGTTAGATCGTCGTAGATCTTCGATTAGGGTTTCTGGAAGGGGGCCGCGTGCGTTTCTGGGAATAGAAGGAGTGACGTGGCACATATATTTGGAAGTGATGAATGTGTGTCGTTTTATTTATTTTCAATTTTGAATTCAATCATCATTTTTCGACGTAACTTTCTCATACGACCTCGGATTCAAACGAAATTTTTTTTGTTAGGTTCGTATTTAAATTCCATACCCAATGACGCTGGTTTAAACAAATTCTAAGACCGTCAAAATTTTGAGTTTAAATTGAATTTAAATTCGATTTAAATTCAAAAGATGAGTGTTTTAACCCACTCACAACTACTAGAAGCTTTTATGTTTGTTAAATTAATTTTAGAAATGAATAGAAATTTATTTATGAGTATTTGGCATGTTTATTTTATTCATATCTGTTGAATTGCATTTATTAAATTTAACTGTTAATTTAATTAATTTATTGCGTATAAATTTACAGTTAAAATTTATTTGTTTGTATATGAACTGCTAGTTAACAGTTATATAATTTATTACTGAATATAGATTGTAGATTAATTGCTGTTAAATTTAATTTGAATAAAATTGCCAGTATTACCTGTTATGTAGTACCAAAAATAATATTGTTATTGATTGATATTGATTGATGATTGCGATTTGGATGATGGATGATGTTGATGAATGGATGTTTATTGTATATCATTAAATTGCAAATTATCATGCATATTTCATTTCATTCGGGATTGTGGTTTGAAATGATATATAACCGCAAAATTTTATATTTTTTTAAATTGCGGATTGAAATGATAAATATCCGTATCACTTGACCATAGGATAGAAAATTTTATACAGGCACCGCGGTCTATATATAACTATTTTAATGTGATTTCTATGGTTTGGATGGAATACGGTTTCTAATAATCTTAAATTTTATATTGTATAAATATTATTCTTCCATATATATACATATGAAGTTGAAAATTTTGAAATTAAAAGGTGTATAAAAATCTTTATTTAAAATGGAAGAAAATTAAGAAAATGAAGTTTAATAATTTATATCATATGTTTAAATGTTAAGTTTGGAAATTTTAAGATATGATATTTACAATTGGATTTTTCCCAAAATAAATTGAAATGAATATTCTAGTATAATTTGAATTGGGAAAATATATATATATATTAATACTAGAAATTGAAGTCTTATTATTTAGGGATTTTATGTGAATATTCAAGACTAATTAATAGAACAATTGATCTGTTGAAAGAATAAAATCCAATTTTAGTTTGAAATATTGTTACTCAAAATGGATATACGTATATATAAATAAATTGAAGTGGTTTTGGAACTTGAGAGAGATAATATAAATTTTGGTTTAGACTTTAATAAAGAAATGTATTTGTAAAGCCATGAGAACTATTTTCTTTACAAAGTAACATTTAAGTTAAACCATTTAATTCATATACCGTTGAATGTCCAAACCATTCAAGTTTTTTTTAGAAGTTATGGTTTTAAATTGTGGTTTTCAAAATATTATGCTTTGAAAATATTTGATTTTCAGACGTTATGAAGTTAAAGCATTATGATTTTGGAAAAGAATTATATTTGGGATAAGTGATAAAATATAGTTTTGGGTTTTGAAATGATATCGTATTCATGGTTATGAAATGGAATGTTTATTCTGATTTTTAAAGTATAACCTATTTTTAAATGACCGCGGTGTTATAATAACGATGGGTTGGCAAAGAGACCAGGATCGGATATGGACATACTCTCTGTCGATACCGAAAACCACTTTGACTTACCGTGTACGCGGTGGAGATTCTAGAATGAAGTAGGTGGTGGCGACGTTTCCTGTAAGGCAAATACGTGGACCCGACTCCCGTGAGTTGGCATAGGGTGGCTAAAACAGGAGCGATTCTCAGGCCAATGAGGTCATTCCTCTGATCGGACCCTCCTCTTCGATATTATACTTTGATTTTGGATTGATTCAGTGGCCACTTCTATATTTTGATTTTGGGGAGTTAGTCCGAGGTGGGCGGTAACTGCGGCTACGCGTTTCCACCAGCCTGGATAGCAATTGGTATATCTACCCTGGCATTGCCTAGTTGTGCCGTGTCACCTACCATACCGAGCCTTTACTATGAGTTTCTATTTGTGTCGTACCTATGGAGTATCCTCTGGTAGCCTCCCGATCAGGAGGTATTACGGTACTGTATAGACTATTGGCATTTTACGTGTTAAGGTGGAAAATGTAAAGCCTTAACGCTATTTAAAAGTAAGTTTATTTTATGAATAGAAACTATTATAATAGCGCAATATACTACATAGTAAATAGTTTAACGGATCCTTAGGAGATGTAAATCCCGAACATCTCTTGAGTTACTGTATTCATATTTATTTCTGTTAATTTAACTCACATAAGATCTTTTAGTCTGACTCGAGTGTTTTTGTCCTTTCAAATTCGCTCGGGTCAGTCCGAGCGTTTCAGGATCGAAGACTTTAGCTTTGGAGGACGAAGGCGAAGAATTCGTATTATTATTATTTATAGTATTGCACCACACTCATCCTGTTCCGCTGCATTGATTGTATTGGTATGTGTAACTCTGATATTTATTGTATAAAGCAAAATCAAGTGTTTGTAAACTGTTTTGAACTGTATATTTATTATTATATTTTATCCTTCCGCTGTGAGATTCTGTTTTGTTTTTATTTCTTCTCTGTTTTTCTTATTTACCCCATAACAATCCGCCCTTCCGTATGGTTTGAACTGGCACGTGTGTCGGTTTAAAGTGTGCGAAAAGGCGGGATGTTACATCATTCTTCTTTCTTTCTTTCTTAAAGAATAGAAATGGTTAGACTTGGCCGTCCCAGCGCCGGTCAATCTAGTGCTACTCCCCAGGATGGAGTATTTATGTCTGCCCAGCAGCTTTTAGATCTCGTGAAGAATGCTCAAGCTGCCGGACCCAATCCGGAGCCTACTCACCCTAAGTTTGGATTTGCACGTTTTTGCAGCGATTATACCAACTTGGGTAGGAAGCCATTCAGAGGTTCTGAAACTATTGTTGAAGTACAAGCTTGGCTAAGAACATGCGATCGTATCTTTTCTCGCATGAATCTTATTGATCTCCACCGGGTTCAGGTGGCCTCTAGTATGCTCCAAGAAAGAGCATTAGACTAGTACGAGCTTTTGATTTCTGAAATAAATGAAGCGGATCTTATTTGGGAGAAATTCCGGGAACGATTCGAATTAAAGTTTGTACCAGAAGCTGAGAAGGTGACATTGGCTCGTCGTTTTATTGTCCTTCGGTGAATCCTCCGTGGCAGGCTATGTCTCATCATTCGAGTCACTTTCTAAATACGGGGTCGAATACATAAACACCCCATTGAAGAAGAACCAAAGATTTGTCTATGGCTTAAATAAAAATCTCAAGAAGCCATTACTTCTAAAATTAGAAGTTTCATTTGATTAACTCATTGATATCGCTCTTCGTCTGTAAGAGGCAGATAAGGAGAGCGATGTTGAAGTTATGGGTGCTAAATCAAACTTCAACAACAACAAGAAAAGGCCTAATAAGTTCAAAGGTCCTTATCCCAATAAGAAAGGGAAGCAAGCAACTCCGGTGACAAAGACTTCTGTCTCTAGTAGTGGGCAATGCTACAATTGTGGTTCTAAGGACATTATGCTAATTAGTGTTCAAAGCCCCTTACTTGTCGCTATTGCAAAAGTTTGGGCCATTATATATCCGCATGTCCCAATCTCCAAAACAAGAAGGAGGGAAAGCTTAATGTGGTGCAAGACCCTAGTAATAGTCCTTCTGGTCAAGGTATTTCTCATTCTATCCTTGATGGCATTATTGTGTTTCGTGATCATCATATTCGAGTTCATTTTGATACGGGTGCGTCACATTCTTTTATATCAAAAGGACTTGTTGATACATTTTCTTTAAGTGTTGTTTCTTTAATGACTTCTTTGAGAATCACGAATCCAGTTGGTGGATCCACAATAATTAGTTTGCTTTGTAAAGATGTCGAGATTATTTTGTGTGATTTTTCTTTCCGAGCCGATTTGCATGTTATGCGCTACTTAGGCTTTGGAATAATTTTGGGAATGGATTGGCTTAACCGCTATGAAGCTCAAATCCTATGTCCTGAGCGGACTATTCATCTTCGACATCCTCTATCTGTTAAGCAGATTTCTATTGATCTTAAAGATTCGGATTCCAATTTGGTTTCATCTTTATATTCTTTAAATCCTTATGATGACGATAATGATGATGAGGAAGATGTCATTTCTCTTATTCATGTTGTTCGTGAATTTTCCGACATATTTGAGCCCGTCTTAGGATTACCACCTAAGCGAGCTATTGAATTAAGAATTAATCTAATTCTTGGAGCTTTACCTTTTACTTGTCCTCCTTATCGTATGTCCAATAAAGAAAATGAAGAGATGCGCAAACAATTATCCGAATTGGAGACGAAGCAAATGATTCGCTTTAGTTCCTCTCCTTGGGGAGCTTCAGCTATTTTTGTGAAGAAATCCGATGGTACACTTAGACTTTGCGTTGGCTACAGCAAGCTTGATGATCTTACTATCAAGAATAAATATCCTTTACCTCGGATTGATGATCTATTTGATCAACTTAGTGGTGCTAGAGTCTTTTCACAATTAGACGTAGCAACCGGTTTTCATCAGCTTCGTATTGCAGAGGATAGCATTCCTTTGACATCGTTCCATACTCGTTATGGATCTTATGAATGGCTTGTTATGCCATTTGGTTTAACGAATGCTCCGGCTTATTTCGTTGACCTTATGAATAGAGTTTTCAAAGACTTCCTCGATCGATTTGTTCTCATCTTTATTGATGATATTCTTATGTATTCTAAAACCGAGGAGGAGCACGAAAAGCATCTTCAGATTGTGTTGGAAACTCTTAGGAGCAATCAATTGAAAGGAAAATTTTCTAAATGCCAATTTTGGCAATCTCGTGTGAAGTTTCTCGGTCATATTATTTCCGAATCCGGAATTTCGGTGGATCCTTCAAAGATTGAAGCGATTCAAAATTGGAAGAGACCGGAGATTTTGATGGAAATCCATAGTTTTCTTGGATTGACAGGTTATTACCGCCGTTTCATAAAAGACTTTTCTAAAATTTCCATGCCTCTTACTAGTTTGACAAAGAAGGGAGTTAAATACATTTGGTCGGACAAATGTGAAGCTTCTTTTCAAAAATTAAAAGAACTCCTTTCCGATGCTCCTATCCTTGTTATTCCCGAGGGGAATCAAGATTTTGTTGTTTATACCGATGCTAGTCGTGTTGGTTTGGGAGCTGTTCTCATGCAACGAGAACATTTCATTGCTTATGCTTCTAGGCAATTGAAGCCAGCCGAGACTAGATATGCCACTCATGATTTAGAGCTCGCGGCTGTTGTTTTCGCTCTTAAAATTTGGCGTCATTATCATTTGGGAAAGAAATTTGTTCTCTATACCGATCATAAATCTTTGAAGTATCTATTTTCTCAAAAGGAACTTAATTTGCGTCAAAAACGTTGGCTTTAGTTCCTTGCATCTTATGATTTTGACATTCTTTATACTCCCGGAAAGGGAAATCGTGTTGCTGACGCCCTTAGCCGAAAGTTACAAGCGGTTGTTTCCATGATGATATCCGAATGGAATGATCTCGGAATTTTATCCACTTGTGAGATTCGAGATCGTGAGTTCGATTTATGTTCATCTTTGGCTTTATGTAGCCTTGAGGCTCATCCTTCTCTTTTAGACTGCATTCTTGAAGCTCAAAAGCTAGATCCCGAATTGGCTCTTCTTAGCTAAAGTTGTAGGGATAAAATTGGTATTGTAAGTTTGAAAGACTTTAATATTGATTCTCGTGGAGGTATTCGAAAATTTGATAGACTTATCGTGCCAAATATTAGTGATCTTCGAAAAGATATTTTAGAAGATTCTCAATGTTCTAAATTTACCATTCATCCCGGTAATAGTGAAATGTACGCGGATATGAAGCGACTTTATTATTGGGATGAAATGAAATCTGATATTGCTAACTTTGTTAATTGTTGCATGATTTGCCAACTCAATAAGGCCGAGCTTCAAAGGCCCGGTGGGTTATTGCAACCTTTAGACATTCCAATTTGGAAGTGAGACCAAATTTCCATGGATTTTATAGACGGCCTTCCCCGTTCTCGTTTGGGTCATGATAGCTTATGGGTGATTGTTGATAGACTTACTAAATCCGCCCATTTTATTCCCATTCAGTCCAATCGAACCGTTCCAAGCTTTTTATTAAAGAAATTGTTAAATTACATGGAAAGTTTCTACTTCTATTGTTAGTGATCGTGATCCATTGTTTACTAGTGGATTTTGAAAGATTCTTCAAAATGCTTTGGGAACGAAGTTTAATTTTAGCACCGCTTATCATCCTCAGTCCGATGGACAAACCGAGCGTGTGAATCAAACTCTTGAAGATCTTCTTCGTACTTGTGTTCTTGATTTTGGTGGAAGTTGGGAAAATCATATTTCTCTTGTTGAGTTTTCCTATAATAATAGCTTCCAATCTACTATTGGAATGGCATATTTTGAGGCACTCTATGGAGGGCCATGTCGATCTCCTTCTTGTTGGCTTGAGGCCGGTGAGAAGCTGGTTTTTGGTCCAGATTTTATTCGTGATTCCACAGAAAAGATTGACCTTATTCGTCATAGGATGAAAGAAGCTCAAAGTAGGCAAAAATCCTATGCCGATAACCGAAGAAGGAAATTAGAATTTTCTGTGGGAGATTTTGTATTTGTTCGTGTTTCACATATGAAGGGAGTTGTGCGTTTCAGTCGATCGAGAAAGTTAGCACCTCAATATATTGGTCCATTTCCCATCACCGAACGTATTTGTTCCGTGGCTTATCGCCTTTCATTACCGGCTCAGTTTTCTGCTATTCATGAAGTGTTTCACATTTCTCAATTACGGAAATGCCTTCGAGATTCTGATTCTATTCTTGAGCCCGGTGTTGTGGAAGAAATTGAAGTTTCGCCTAATTTTACTTATGAGCAACATCCTATTCGTATCATTGCTTCGGAGATTAAACGTCTTCGAAATAAAGATGTTCCTCTTGTGAAAGTTCAATGGTCCTCAAATCCTAAGGATTGTTCTTGGGAATTCAGAGAATTCATTGAGCGAACACATCTGGACTTACTCTCTCGTGCTCTTTGAGGTGAACTTCTTATTTTAAAAATTTCTTCTTTTTGTGTTAATATGCTTTTATGGTTGTTACTTTTTGTTCATTTATTCCTTATGATTGCAAGGACGCAATTTCTTTAAGGAGGGGAGTCTGTAACAACCCGCATATTTCACGATTGAATATTTAAATATTTTATTTAAATATTTCATCGTTAGTCGAATTATAGTCCGAAAAACTACTTTTTGCAAACAGTCAAATTAGGCCCGAGACCACCCCCATTGAGTTCAAAATGACATTTGCGACCTTTTTGAGTATAAACAATGATATGTTTGAGTTAGTGGAAATTTGCTACCTTTTCACTTAGGGCTTTGGTTTAGTTTTAGCCTATTAGACCCAAGCTTCACCCCCTCTTCTCTTCATTCCTTCATAATTTCCTAATACATTCAAGCTTCATCAAAAATGGAGGAAGAGAGTGGAAACTAAAATCCTAAGCCCTAGGTTCTTTGCAAAACTTAAGCTCTAGCTTCAAATTCAAGAAGAAGCTTTGGTAAGCCTTCTCTTCTTCTCCTTCTCCAACTCATTCTTCTTCCAATTTCAGAAATTCCTAAACTTAACTTAGGAAATGTTTCTCTTTTAAGCTTAGATTCAAGCTTGTTGGGTTGGAATTGAAGAGTGATTGTCCTTGTCATTGCTCTATAGCTTCTTCTTCCTTGATTTTGTGAAAAGGTGAGATTTTTATCTCACATCTAAGTCTATGATTATATTTGATTGTTAGGAATGAATTCCAAACACTTATTCATGTTCATTTGATTTTGATTTGGATTGGTTTTGTGAACATTCCAATTTTTGGCGTTTTGAAGCCAAATCTTTAAAAATCTTAGCTTTGTTGTTTGATAATGCTTTTGGTGACGCATCAAAGAACCTATTGGGCTAGGTAGCTGATTCGCGTGAACTCCTAGTACCGTTGCTCGAACGATTGCAATTTGGTAGAGCTTGGCCTTCATGTAGATAGGCTTGGAAGTGCTGGAATCAGGTTCCAATCGACTGGAACTTTGGTCCAGTCGACTGACCTGCTACCAGAACACTTCCCTGGCTCTGGTCCAGTCGACTGGCATACTGAGTCTAGTCGACTGACCAGCATCTCGCGGATTTTCCGAGACTGAGTTCAGTCAACTGAACTCAGTGAGCCAGTCGACTGACCTGCTCCTATACTAATAGTAAATATCAAAACTCTTCCATTAAAACGATTTCAACTCTATTTTATCACAAAGCTCGTTTCTTAAACTATTTTCTAACCTATTAGTATATACCAACCTTTACCCCACTCGTATGAGAAATCTAATTAAACGGCTTAGTAAAACAAGTGGTATGAAATGCTTGCATTTACTTCGTCGGTTAATTCTTGAACTTGTTCGATTGAATCACTTGTGACAATTTTCGAGTGGAGATCTACAATTTGTTCGTAAATATTTTAGTTAAGCTGGTGGTTATGGGACATGAAGCTAAGCTTATATATTTACCAGCTTAGTGTAATTGACACTTCTTGATGATCGATGATGATCATTTTTATGACTTAGACTAGCAAAGTGAGATGTCTCTTTGTTTGCGAGGGAGACTAAACCCCGTTTCTGTAGAGCTTCGGCTCAAATTGGTGGGGTAGCGAACCATGGTCTTCGGACCGTTTTGTGGGGCTTCGGCTCAAAATTAATGGTTAGCAACCATGGAATAGCGTTCCGTTTTGTGATACACGTGTTGGTGAGTTTTCATACTCCCGTTTTGTGATAGGCCTCCCCCTTTTCGTGATTTCTAGATTTCCATTGATGATTTCTGGAATTTGTGTTTTCACCAATTTTCGTGATTTACATTGATAAGTTTATCAATATTTGTGCATTGGTGAATTTGTGTGTCATTAAATTTTGTGATTGGCATTGATATAATTGTCAATATTTATGGTTTGGTGAATAAAAATAAAGAGTATGACATTCTTTTTGATCTTTGAGAAGATTCCTATGATACTGATTAATCTCTAGTTGATTTTCAATTACATACTTATCACAGTATGGCTTTATTGTTATCATATGTTTTTGTCATATCTCTTATTCTATATCATTTCATCTGATATTTATAGTTAGACTGATCCGTTTATTATTTTCTTATTAAATAATACTCGGGTCAGACCGAGATGTTATAGGTGCTTATGCTTGACTCCTCATCTGGGATTATTATTATCCTGACTTTTGGCTAACTACTTAGATTAGTAGTTTTTGGTTGTATACATTTGAGATATAGACTCATTGATGTATACTTATTCTTTTGTGGAGCAATTGTAGCTATTCTTTTGTGATATTGTGGATCTTGTTTGACCACTACTCTTATGTACACTTTTATGTGTAATATTCATATCTGTTTCCGCCTTTGAGATATGATCTTCTGTGACTGATTTGTGTTATGATATTTCTATATTTTTTTCCGAAGATATTATAGAAACTGTGTAGTAGCTTTGAGTTTGCATCGGTATGTCGGATTTCCTCTTGAGATGAAAAGTTATATTTTTATCTGGCATATCGGTACTCTCACAAAGCAATTATACAGATGGTCGCTTCTCAACAGCCTAATTCTCCATGCTAGTTGACGACATTACTCCGTAGTGTTCTTGGCTAGCATGGGTATAGAGGTGGGGCGTCACAACAGCTATTTATAAGGTGGTCCTCGGAGCCACAATTGTAGCATTCTCCACGATTAGGGATTGGAGTCTTTGCTACTGAAGTCACTTGCTTCATTCTCTTGTTAGGATTAGGTCATTCAAACTTAATAAAGGGTTGCCTCTTCTTATTGACTCCCACAATCTCAACATTGCTTTCTTTATCGGCGTCTTCAAGTTGAAGAGCGATATTTACAAGCCGATCGAAAGAAACTTCTTCTTTCAGAAATAAAGGCTTTTGAGATCCTTATTCAACCCATAGACAAACCTCTGATTTTTCTTCAATGGGGTATTAATATATTCGACCCCATATTTAGAGAGAGATTCAAAAGATGTGATGTAATTAGCCACAGAAGATTCATCCTGAACAAGGTCAATAAAACGCCGAGCTAAAGTTACTTTTTCAGCCTCCGGCACAAATTTCAACTCAAACCTTTCCCGGAATTTCTCTTAAGTAAGATCCGCTTCGATAATCTCCAAAATCAAAACCTCATACCAATCTAATCCTCTTTCTTGGAGCATGCTAGAAGCCACTTGGACTCGATGGAGATCAACAAGATTCACGCGAGAAAAGATGCGGCCGCAAGATCTAAGCCACGCTTGGATTTCTATAACACTTTCAGATCCCTTGAATGGCCTTCCACCCAAATCGGTATAGTCTCTGCACAAGCGTGCAAACCTGGATCAAGGATGAGTAGGCTCTGGAATGGGTCTGATAGCTTGAGCATTCTTTACAAGATCTAAAAGCTGTTGGGCAGATATAAACACTCCATCCTAAGGAGTAGCACTAGATTGACCGGCGCTGGGACGGCCTGGTCTAACCATTTCTCTTCTTTAAGAAAGAAAGAAAGAAGAAGAAGAAAAATGTTATTCACAAAATGAATGTCAAACAATCATGATTGATAAAAAAAGGCATCATAAAAGAAAATAGGATAGAACGGGTCCTATGGCTCGGATAAATCCTAAAGCACGATTCCTAAGAAGGACTTAGGATAATGATCCTTGCTAGATTATTCTACATTGTTCCGAAGTTTGGCTCTGATACCCAGCTGTAACGCCCCACCTCTATACTCATGCTAGCCAAGGACGCTACGAGGTAATACCGTCAACTAGCATGAAGAATAAGGTTGTTGAGGAGCGACCATCCGTGTAATTGCTTTGTGTGAGCACCGATATGTCAGATAGTATACATGCATTTCTTTTCAAGAGGAAATACGACATACCGATACAAACTCAAAGATACTGCACAGTGGCTATATGATCTTCGAAAACAAATATAGAAATAAGAATAGCACAAATAAATCACAAATATCCATGTCACAAAGGCGGAAACAGATATGAATATAACACATAGAAGTGTACATCAGAGTAGTGGTCAAATAATATCCACAATATCACAAAAGAATAGGTACAAGTACTAGACAAAAGAATAAGTATACATCAAGGAGTCTGTATCTCGAATGTATAATAACAAAAACTACTAAACTAGAGTAGTTAGCCAAAAAGTCATAAGCTAATCCCAGCTAATGAGTCAAACAGAAGCACATGTAACATCTCGTTCTGAGTCGAGTATTATTTAATAAGAAAATAATAAACGGATCAATCTAGCTATCAATATCAGATAAAGTGAGATAGGATAAGAGATATGACTAAAGCGTATGATAACAATAATGTCATACTGTGACAAGTATACATTTAACAACAATAACAAATCATACAATATCTCAAAAATCTCCAACACTAAAATGAATGTCATGTTCTTTAAATTATTTGCCAAAACACAAAGATTGATAAAGCTTATCATTGTAAATCTCAAAAATTAGCGAAACACAAATTCTAGAAACCATCAATTAGAAATCCAAAAAACACAAATGAGCCGAAGCTCCTCCAAACGAGCTGAAGCTCCTCCAAATAGGGTATAATGCTCCATTGCGGACTATGAGCCGAAGCTCCTCCAAACGAGCCGAAGCTCCTCCAAATTGAGGTATAGTCCCCAATGTGGACAAAGAGAGGCAAAGCTCAACATAACGGGGTATTGTCCCCCACGTGGAAAAAGAGACATCGCACATCGCTAGTTTAAATCACAAAATGATCATCATCGATCAACAAGAAGTGTCAATTACACTAAGCTGTAAATAAATGTGCTTAGCTTCATGTCCCATAAACACTAGCTTAACTTAAATATTTACGAACAAATTGTAGATTTTCACTCGAAGATTGTCACAAGAGTTTCAATCGAACGAGTCTAAGAATTAACCGACATAGTAAACGCAAGTGTTTCATACCACTTGTTTTGCTAAGCCGTTTAATTAGACTTCTCATACGAATGAGGTAAAGGTTTGTATATACTAACAGGTCGGAAAATGGTTTTATAAATGAGCTTGATATTGAAAATTGTATCGAAATCGTTTTGACGAAAGATTTTTGATATTTACCATTATTATAGAAATCTTTGCATTTTAAAGTGACAAACCATAGAAAATGATCGTAGAAACAATCAATCACCAAAAATTCACGTACGAAGACGTGAATCAAATCCATAGAAAGATACCGAATCCATCAAAATGGATATTCCCAAAAATCTCGAAAAAGAAGTTATCAAAGTCAACAAAGGTGATAATAACAAATTGGAGATACAAGAATCGATTAAAAACTGGAAATTCAAACACAAAAGGCAAAATAGGCAGAGACAGCAGATTCAGTCGACTTGACCATGGTGGTCAGTTGACTGACACAAATCCTGTAAACTTTCTGTTTCTAGGTTCGGTCGACTAAACCAAAATGGTCGGTCGACTGAAACATGCCTGGAAACTTTTGGTTTCCAGGCTCAATTGACTGATCCAGAGTGGTCAGTCGATTGATACTGGCCCAGGAAAATTCTTGGGTTCTGGTTCAGTCGACTGACCTTCTAGTTCAGTCGACTGAACTAGAAATTCCAGTATTCTCAGCCTAGCCCCTAAGTGAAAAAATCCCAAACAAGTTGTGATTGGTTGAGCGATGGGCGCTAGCGGTTTACGCCAATCGACAACCCATCCCTATAGGCTCTTCGATACGCTACGAAAAGCATGATCAAACATCAAAGTTAGCATTTTTAAAGATTTAACATCAAAACACCAAAAATTGGAATATTCATAAAACCAATTCAATCCAAAACAATGGTACAAGGAATAGATGTTAGGAATCACTACCTAACAACTATCAAAGATATAGACATAGATGTGAGTTCAAAAACTCACCTTTAAACCCAAAAACAATGAAGGAGAAGCTTTTAAAACAAGGCAAGATCAACTACTCTTCAATCTCAACTCAAGAAGCTTCAATCTAAGCTCATAAGAAAATATTTCCTAAGTTAGGGTTTAGGAATTTATGTAAATGGAAGAGGGATTAAGATGGAGAGGATGGAGAGGATGCTTTCCTAAGCTTCTCTTGGATTGTGGACTTGAATTTGAGTTTCCTAATCAAAGCTAGGGCTTAGGAATTTCTATTTTCTTTTCTCTTCCCCCATTTTTGCAAAAGCTTGAAGTGTTAGAAAATGGAAATGAATGAAGAGAGGAGGGGGTGGAGCTAGGGTCTTATGTTAGGTTATTAGGCTAAAACCCAAACACAAAGCCCTAGGTGAAAATGTCAAAATTCAAGCTAACTCCAAACATATCGATATTTATACTCAAAAAGGTCGTAAACGCCATTTTGAACTCAATGGGAGTGGTATCGAGACCTAATTCGATAGTTTGCAAAAAGTAGCATTTCAGATATAAATCTGACTTATGATGCTATATTTAAATAAAATATTTAAATATACAATCGTAAAATATGCGGGTTGTTACAGCTTGTTGGGCGTGTTTTCATCGAACCAGGGCGAGGATATCCCTGCCAAACCACCCATCACCGAACCAGCCCCATTCCTACGCATTACCGAGCCAACCACCTCACCACCGGTCCAAAACCTTCTCCAACAACCACCGAACCATTTCCTGACCTACCACTGCCGAACCAAACAACAACCGGACCATAACTTCCTCAACAACTACCGAACCATCCTAATCGGACCAAGCCACTTCCCTACCGGACCAACGTCCCACCGAACCAACTCTCCACCCAAGCCATGCCGAACCAACACTCTCCAACCACTACCGGACCAAATGGATACCGAACCAACATCGCCAGACCAGATTGCTTCGGCTCAGGCCTACCAGCAGCTATACACATCCAAGACCCCCGCCCCAACCTCACTCTATAAATAGAGGGGCAGGGGTACAACAATGAGAGACAAGTTTGAGAGCTCAAGCACGGAGAGAACTTTCAAACAACTTTCAGTTACTTGTAATCAAAGCTTTGTACTTGTAATCTGAATAGAAAAGGAGAATAACATATAAAGTGGACGTAGGCACGTTCTGGCCGAACCACTATAAATCTGTGTGTCTTTTACAGTTTAATCCCTGCTTTTTATATATTTGCGTAAATCACCCAAATCACCAGAAAAAACATAAAATCAAGTAATTCTTACGACTTGGAGGTGTTTGCCCATTTTTTGTGCCAAATTTTTTGGTGCTTTCACTAAGAACAAAAGCTCGAAGCTTCAGCTTCTCCCACTTAATTCTTTTCCTGTCAGCATCGTTCATCTGAAAAACATGCCTCCCGGACGGAAGAAAGATACTAACAAAGGAAAGAACATTGCAACTGGCAGTATCCCAGATCCAGTGATCAGGGACCAAGACAATCGTCCGGTTCTAACAGCAAATTTAAATCAGGAAAATCCGACAGCCCCCGCTACA
This sequence comes from Allium cepa, assembly GCA_030765085.1. Lineage (NCBI taxonomy): Eukaryota > Viridiplantae > Streptophyta > Magnoliopsida > Asparagales > Amaryllidaceae > Allium > Allium cepa. The sequence continues at coordinate 186,529,204 of CM060940.1, forward strand.
GAACAACCAATTACAAGGGCGGATCTGGACAGGATTGTGGCTGAAGTAACTAACCGCTTCGCATCTCAACAAGAAGCCTTGGTGGACCAACTCATGTCACGCTTAAGGGATGTTGAAGAATCCAACCGTAACACTGAATCATGGGGTGAGTCCCAGTCTGGAGGATCTAGGAGACGACAATGGTCTTTCTACTTCGAAGAGGCTAACAACAGAAACAGCTATGGTAAGAGCCGAGCCTGGACTCAGCCCGAATTCCGACCCGAAGAAACGCTTCGAACCGAACCCAACGGGGTCGGATGTAGCTGAGCCCGCCATGCTACCTAACCATAGAAACACCAAGGAATGGAGCCGAGCGGGAGTCCAGCCCGAAGTTGGACCCGAGGAAGTGCTGAGAAGAGAACCCAACAGGGAAAGGTCAAGGCAAGGGCCAACTGTGGCTGACCCCAGCATGCCCCCGGAAGACCGGTGGCAGCCATTGGAGAATGTCAGGAGTGATAGACGATACCATCCTTACAGGTCATCTGGACGGAATCAATCCCGCAGGGAAGAACCAAACTCATTTCTATCCGCTCCTAGTTTTGACGAGAGGATGGCGCGATTGTTCAAAGAGTGCGTCCAACGGGAGCAAAGGGATCGAGGGATAGGTGCTAGGGTAACCAGCCCCTTCACCCGCAATATCGAAACTGCCATCACCCCCCGGGAATGGAAAATGCCAACAATGGAATCTTACAAGGGAACCTCTGACCCCATCGTACACTTAGAAAGATACACCCAGCATATGCTCATGAGCGGAGCAACAGAGGGAGTGTTGTGTAAATGCTTCCCACTATTCTTGACAGATCTAGCTACCTCCTGGTTCTGCCACCTACCCCAGGGGTCCATCAGCTCATGGGAAATGTTGAAAGAAAAGTTCATCAGTCAGTTCCGCATTCATGTGGAACAACCCAAGGACGCTTATTCCTTATCTAATATCAAACAGAAACCCGGAGAGACAGTGCAACAATATCTAACCCGATTCAACGCCGCGGCGGCCGCAGTCCAAGATGCCGACGAGAAACTTATCCTAATGGCCCTCTGCAGTGGTGTACATCCGGATACTAAATTTGCTAGAAGACTAACCAAGGAAAAACCAGCTACTTTACCTGATTTCTTCCATGAAGCTGGAAAATATATGAGACTTGAAGACGCTGCCACTGAGAGGCAGTCAGGGCAACAGGCTAAGACAGCTCCAAATAGGGTTCCCGCTGTAGCAAAGGATGTTCGGAGAAGTGACTCTAGAGACAATGCTGGGGGCAAGAAAGGAGAATAGCGCTTATATCGACCAGGACCAAGATTTGACTCTTACACTCCTTTGAATGAAACAATCGAAAACATCTTCCTAGCCACTCAAGACGAAGTTAGATACAAGCGGCCCTCGCACAAGAAGGAGTCAGATAAGGCACTCAAGTTTGGAAAGTTCTGCCACTTCCACGAATCCCATGGACATGACACCAATGAATGCCACCATCTCCGGGACTTAATTGAAGAACACATCAGAAGGAAGAGACTGGAACGCTATGTAAAAAGCCATAACATGACTCCATCTCCCGCTAATGAAAACCCAGGGCTACCCCTCCCAGAAGTAGGTGGAGGAAATCGCAACACCAGCGGCTCTAGTCAAGAGAAGATAGTGGTCCATACCATATCCGGAGGACCGCACATCGCCGACAGAAGCTGGGCAGAGATGGAAAGATACGGTAAGTCACGTAGGAACGATGAAGGCTACGTTAATTCTGTCATGGAAGAACACCACCCGAAATGGAAAGAGAATGACGACATCACATTCAGTAGGCATGACCTAGAGGGAAGACAGTACCCACACATGGATCCTATGGTCATCTCTGTCTGGTTCGGTCCAGCCAAAGTTTTCCGAATTTTAATAGACACTGGAAGCTCATTAAATATCATATTCAAGCATGCTTTCGACAAAATGAAGCTGTCAATGAAGGATGTGTCTCCCTGCAACAAACCACTACATGGTTTCGCTGGAGATGCGAAGATGCCCCTCGGGCAACTAGACCTCTTTGTCGAGATAGGAAGTCATCCCCGCTCCGTTGTACGAAAACAAACATTTGTGCTAATAGAAAGCCACTCGGCCTACAACGCCTTTTTGGGAAGACCGGCCTTATCTGACTTCCAAATTGTCCTAGCCCCATGGTGCCTGAAAATGAAATTCCCAACAGATAACGGAGTAGGAGAAATAGAGGGAGATCAAGACGCAGCCCGAGATTGTTACGTAACTGAGCTTCGCAATAACCGCAGGAAGGATAAAGAGAAGGATGCAGAGACTTCTCTCTGCAAGAAAAACTTGGAAGCATAGCAATTAAAGAAAGCCCTTCCTCTTCGATATACCAGCGATCATTTCAACGAACTAGACCCCAGGGACAAAGAGGAGGAGGCCACCACCGAGCCTGCAGAGGCTATGGAGTTTGTATCTATAGACAAACACGACCCAAGTAGACTGCTGAGAGTCGGGTCTCAGTTAAGAACGGAGTTGAAAGATCAACTCGTCGATTTTCTTCGCCACAACATGGATGTATTTGCATGGATGCACGCCGACATGACAGGAATCTCTCCAGATGTAGCATGCCACATACTGAACATCGATCCTACCAAGGTGCCAGTGAAGCAGAAAAAGAGGAGCATGGGGGTAGAACGATCAGCAGTCCTCGAGGAAGAAGTAAAGAACTTACTTGCCAATGACTTCATACGAGAAGCCATCTACCCAGAATGGATCGCCAACCCGGTACTGGTAAAGAAAGCAAATGGGAAGTGGCGAACATGCATCGATTTATCCAACTTAAATGACGCTTACCCGAAGGACTGCTTCCCACTCCCCCGAATCGACCAACTCGTGGACCGCACAACCGGACACGAACTCTTATCCTTTATGGACGCATACTCAGGATATAACCAGATCCCTATGCACGCCCCCGATCAAGACCACACTAGTTTCATCACTGACTGGGGATTGTACTGCTACAAAGTAATGCCTTTTGGACTTAAAAACGCCGGAGCTACTTATTAGCGCCTCGTCAACAAGATGTTTGCAGAATTAATAGGGCGAACTATGGAAGTTTATGTGGATGACATGCTGGTAAAATCAAGGAAAGCCAATGATCATATAAACCACCTGAACGAGATGTTTCAAGTACTTCGCCAATATGGAATGAAACTGAATCCTCTAAAGTGCTCCTTCGGAGTATCGTCGGGAAAGTTCTTGGGATTCATCGTCCATGCCAGGGGGATTGAAGCGAACCCCGAACAAGTCTCGGCTTTGCAAGATATCAAGATACCATCCACTCGAAGAGAGATGCAAAGCCTAAACGAAAAGGTGGTTGCCCTAAGCAGGTTCATCTCTAAAGCAACCGACAAATGCATCCCTTTCTTCGAAGCTCTTAAGAAAGACAAAGGAAAGTTCGAATGGACTGACGAATGCTCGATAGCCTTCCTTAACTTAATCGAATACCTCCAGAGACCACCGGTACTCTCAACTCCAAATGAAGACGAGGAACTATACCTATACCTTGCTGTATCGTCCCATGCTATAAGCGCCGCTTTGGTGAGGGAAGACAACCATGCACAGCGACCTGTATACTTTGTAAGAAAGAGATTTACAGGGGCAGAAGCCAGATACCCTAAACTTGAAAAGCTAGCATACTGTTTGCTAATCACATCACGGAAACTGCGACACTACTTCCAATCTCATTCCATCAGAGTTTTAACCGATCAACCGCTAAGGCAAGTACTCCATCACCCCGACACTTCTGGACGACTACTTAAATGGTGCATTGAACTGAGTCAATATGATATCACCTACCATCCTCGCACCGCTATCAAGGGGCAAGCCATAGCTGATTTTATTGCCGAATTCACCACTAACGAAGGTAAGGAGCCATCTAGAATAGCGGAAGACATCAAGTGGAATCTCTTTATAGATGGAGCATCATACGAACAAGGCTCGGGGGCAGGTATTGTAATAATCACCCCCAGGGGAAGGAAGCTGCACTATGCCCTAAGATTGGAATTCGCAGCATATCTAAAGAAGACCAAGCTGCTGCTCAATCAATTGGATCACTATTTAATCAAACACATTTCTCGAGAAAAGAATCAAGAGGCCGACGAACTGGCGAAGCAAGCTAGCATGAAGGACGGCACCGCTTCCCGAACAACAACCATCTCACAGCAACTAGCCCCGAGTTACGAGACAATGAATATGATAGCTGCAATCGAAGAGGAAACTTGGATGACTCCTATCCAGAAATATTTACAAGATGGCACACTGCCCGACGAGCAATCGAAGAGGAAACTTGGATGACTCCTATCCTCTATCGGCGTGGCTTCTCTAATCCCATATTAAGGTGTGTCGCTGGAAGGGAAGCCAGGGAAGTCTTGTCCAACATCCATCAAGGAAGTTGCGGAGATCACACCGGAGGGCAGACTTTAGCTAAGAAAACACTCTGATACGGGTATTACTGGCCCACTTTAAACAAAGACGCCTTGGACTTCGTCAAAAAATGCAACAGATGTCAGAAATTTGCTAAGATTCCTCGACTGCCCACAAATGAGATTACTCAAATGACCAGCCCTTGGCCCTTTGCAATATGGGGAATTGACTTGATTGGCGAACTGCCAATGGGCCGAGGCGGAGCCAAATATGCCATAGTGGCAGTTGACTATTTCACCAAATGGGTGGAAGCGGAGCCTCTAAATAATATATCTTCGACAAAAGTTATTAACTTCTTGATCAAAAATGTTTTATGCAGGTACGGGGTTCCACTCAAAATCATATCGGACAATGGGCTTCAATTTGACAGCGAGGAATTCACCGACTGGTGCCAAGAGCACGAAATCCACAAAAGCTGCTCATATGTGGCTTATCCCCGGGCAAGCGGACAAGTCGAAGCTGTCAACAAAATCCTCAAATCCCTAATCAAGAAGAAACTGGAAAAGTCAAAAGGCGCTTGGGTGGATGAACTTCCTACGGCACTTTGGGCCTACCGCACATCTTACAGAACATCAACAGGGCATACTCCTTTCTCTTTGGCATACGGATCGGAGGCCATGCTCCCAGTTGAAACTGTAGTGCCTTTCCACCGTAGGATCCATTACAACCCAAAAGAGAACGAAGAACTCCTCCACATGTCTTTGGATCTAATTGAGGAAAGAAGAAATGAAGCAGCACTCACAGCAGCAGCTCATAAGCAAAAAGTAGCAGCACAATACAACTCCAAAGTCAAACACTGCAGCTTACAAGAAGGAGATCTTGTCCTCAAACGAATCTTCCCGCGCCCCGGAGTGCTAGATCCAATATGGGACGGACCCTATGTAATTCATAAAGATCTCCACAACGGAGCTTATATTTTGTCAACAGTGGACGGAGAGGTGTTCCAGAGGGCATGGAACGTCCAACACCTTCATCGATACTTTTCTTAACTTGTACTGCCCATATGAAGTGAATTAACAAAGAGAATCAGTGGATGTAGGCATTTTCGTGCCGAACCACTTTAAAAATCTTGTCTCTTTTTAACTTGTTCCTTTATATCTTGGCTGCTTGATAAGCTTTATCCTTTTCTGTTGAACAAAATCATGTATAGCGACATTTCCATTCTGGACACTTCGTGGCACAATCTCACCTGGACAGGACCTAACAGGTACTATACGATTCTATGCACTCACCAATGAGACACTTTTGCTCCAACATCCCTCTGCTGCGGGTTAACTCATTGCTCGCGACTGCCCTCAAAGCCAACTTTAATGAGCCGATTATAAGCCATCAAGAAGGCCAACTATGGCCGATGGCAGCTCATTACGGCGTTTGGCTCGCCGGCAACTGTGAACCTACTTTAAGCCCCAACATAAGGTGTGGCCAGCTAGGGGGTAGTTCACGGTTGACGATCGGCATCCACGCTAGCCGGCCACAGTAAATCGAATAATACCCACGATTACGGGCCATAATGGCTCGGGTAGTTACTGTGCGCGATCTCGGCTCCGATATGTCTTAAGTACGGCTGTGGTAAAAAAGATAAACTCCCCGCGGAGGCGTAAGATGGGTGACAAATGTCTCCAAGACCCACGATTAGGGAAAGTGACTACAAAAACCGTTTGCCATGAACTTAAGCATATCGACGGCCTTCCGTGATTGGAAGTTTTACTGTTTCTCATATTTCCATTTCATTCAAAAACTTTTCTCCTATCCTATATAACAATCCCTAAAGTACAGGTCACAAAATAGGGGAACTCTCGCTTGAGGAAATATGAACTCACATCCGGATGACGGAACACTCAGCTACATTCCATACTCAGTCACGCAAGACATTCAAAGCAGCCCTCTACAACTAAAACACGAAGGACGAATCTGCTTATGTTATAAAGTTACATAAAGACGTTCGTTGCAATGACATAATTACAGCCTGGAAATACAATAATGTTTTGGACTAGTATATACAGGAATGTCAAACAAGCCAAATAAAAAAGTCAACTACATCGGGGCTCCGCCTCTATCCTGCCCGCCATTTGGATCTACTTAACTGCAGGGTCAGAACTCCCCGCATGTACTCCAGAGGTCCCGCCTGCCCAATTCAGAAGAGAATCCATCAATAGTCACGAAAGATAAGCAATCAAATCATGAAAAGACTAAAAAGGAAGACTTACCAGCGTCTGCTCCCTAATCATCGCCATCTAGTTGCACGCCTACCTCATCCGCAGCACGCAGCCGCATGCACTCCTTAATCGCCACCTTCTCTTCCTTAGTGAATTAGGCCGTAACCACATCCATCCTGAAAGCCGCACCACCTTCCTTATCCGCATCGACCTTAGCCTCCTCCAAAGCCCGAAGATATATTCTAGCCATGACCCGGGGATAGTCGTCCATCCAGGACAGGTTTCCCTGCCTCCAAGTTTGGAAATACATGTCTTGGAGCATCTCATCCATCATCCCCTCGTTCTCCTCAAACTCTTTCATCCGGGCCTCAGAATCCGACAGCCGTGCGACGACAGCATCTCTCCCCAATCGGTATCTCGAGCAGTCAGCCTGAAGGGATTTCCGCATCACTTCCATCTCCTCCTCCAGCTTAGCCTGAGCAAGCTCTGCGGCCTCAAGTCTCCCAGATAACTCCTCTACCTGCTCAAGATCCGCGCTGCGAACCTCATTCACCATTGCGATGGCCATATCAATTCGTTCTTTGCAAGCAGCCTCCATTTTTCGCAACTCAGCCTTGCTAGCCTCTTCAATGGTTTTCTTTAGTCGTCTGGAGGCCGCCTCATGCTGGGATATCTGGATAGCCTGATCGGCAAGCTGTTTGGCCTGATCAGAAACCTTTAGCCGCAGCCGAATGTTAGCACTTCCGATTTCCTCCCCAGCCTTGGCCAGTCGAGCGTGATGCTCCATTAGCCTCTTGGTCTCTTCAGCCACCCGATCGATGTTTGCCTTGGCCTCATTCCCCATGGTCACAATCCGAGTAGTAAGCAAATCGAGGTCTAAGGACTTAGCCTCATCAAGCACCCGTACCATGGGATTGCGGGGAAGAAGATGCTCACCCGTGCCCTCGTCAAAAGAGATGTCCTGAAAACTCGGGTCCATATCCGGGTAGCCGGCAAATGGGTTGCGAACCAAACCAGGATGGTCTATCGGGGTGACGGTTAGATTTTCGGACGGATGTGGGGAAGGCATAAACTCAATATCTTCCTCAGTAATATCATGGATAGGCTGGACTGGAGCCTGAGGGCCAGGTGAAGGTTCAAACAAAGATCGGCCCCTCTTCCTCTTTTGCATATCTTCTTCAATAACTCCGAGAAGAGGGCGATAACCAGCCACATCTCCGGGATGGCTAGTTGACGGCTTTGGTTTGGCGGAAGCTTTGAGTAATTTGTACTGTTCAAGGCGGTGCCGAATATCTGATGTCCTGGCCACCTTACCCGTTCCTGGAATAAAAACCAAGTGTTACAAGCATGCATGAAACTATGATCCGAGAAATATCTTAAGTTAAAAGGAGTAGGAAAAAGCGCTTATTTTACAAACCCTGAGGGGGAGTGGGATACTGCAATAAGTCATGAATCTCATTCCAGGACGGGAGCTGGCCATAAAATATTACTAAGTCCTTATCATAAAGGGAGTCTACAGAAGTTAAGAATTCACCTTGAACCGCCGGAGTTGCCTTAGCTGAAATACCCTCAGAAGATAGACTGGCACCCGTCCCGGCCTTATCAGACTTCTTCGATTTCTCCACCGAGGCCGGCCCTTCCCCCAACCCCTCGAAAGCTTGGCGGAATGTATCATCCGTCCACTCTTGAATCTCGCCTGCTTGCCCAGGAGGCAAAGCCCCGGCGCCATCACCATCACCTTCTTTGTCGTCTCCACTCTCTGCCTCTCCTCCTACATCGCCTCCTTCGCCTTCACCTCTATCCTCCTCCACGTCTTTCTCCCCCGGAGTAATTGGGCACGTTCTAGGGGAAGGGCCATCGGAGTTCTTGAGCTTCTTACCTCCGACAACTGGAGGTTTTGTGAAAGGCTTCCTCTTGCCACTCTTCACCGTGGCTCCTCCTTTAGCTTGAGCAGCCCTCTCTTCTGCCGTATCCCTCTGCTTGACCATGGACTGATGTGGCAAGATCAGGTTGAGCCCCAAAAGTGTAGCGTTCCTGATCAAGTAAGCAGCCGACCTATCTCTTCCAGAAATAGCTTCTATTTCCACTGTCGTCTGAACCAGGCGATCATTCTCCACGACGGCAAAACCACCTGTCGCTAGCAAGAAATAAAAACACATAAGTAGAAGCATTGCAACCAGAACAGAAATTATAAATAAAGCCTTGACTTACATCCGGAGGTGAAGCGACGTATAGAAACGGAGTCATCCCTGACGAAAAACCATTCCTTCTTAAACATGTTGTACTTCGAATACAAGTCCAGGACGGGCTCGAAGGACACAACCGATTCCAAGCTGATATATGGAGACCCCTTCTTGTAGCCCCTCAGATTATACAGATACCGGATCTCCCGGTTGGAAGGACGCCCGTATCTCCTCTGAAAGATGACGAAAAGACTCACCAGAATGGCGTAGGAGTTAGGCTGAAGCTGGAATGGAGCCACCTTCAGATATGTGATGAAGCTAACTATCCATGCGTTGAGAGGCGGGATAGCACCACACATGCAATGATATCTGCTTTAAGCAAAGTAGCCTTCAGGGGGTCATACGGCATCACTCCTTCCCCCGGCAATAGCATGCGCGCTCTATCGATCCCAAAGGAACGAGATATAACATCAAGCTGCTCCTCTTTGAGGGAGCTAGGAAAACAGTCGGGCGGGGAATTCAAGAGCTCCTGGGGGCCATACCCATCTACTAGCGATCTCGGAGCAGGCCCATGACGTTCGGCCCGAACTGGGGGCACTGTGGAGGACTCTTCTCTGTCCTTGGACTTCCTTTTATCTGATCGAGTTTCTGCTTTGCGAGACATTAACTGCAACACCGGAAAAACATATCGTTAGAACAGAGGATATAAGCAAGCAAGTGTATATAGTCTGAAAATTTCACTCGTAATCTAAAACGCTCAGAACTCCTAGTATCATTCGGTAAAGCTGATACAAAGGCTCATTCGGTATTTGGGGTCTCAAGATTTCATCCGCTAATTCAGGGATAGGCCCATTCGGCACTCAACACCCAATCTCGTTCAGTACTCATCCTCCGTGGGTTTCATTCGGTAGTCCATAATAAGAACTCATTCGGTAAATGAGAACATACCTGGTTCGGTGCTTGGTTGATTCAGCACTTGGTTGATACAGTACTCGGTTGATTCGGTAATCTGATTGGTTCGGCTATCTCAAAACGATAAAGGATAACAGTAACCTGAACCCCTATTTATAGGCGCGACCTATCGACCGGACCAACTGGTTTGGCACACCCAGGACCGAACAAAGCTATCTCAATTGCAGGAAAACAAAGCGCGACACGTGCAAACATCACGTGCCCCACTTTGGGGGGAAAATGTTGGGCGTGTTTTCATCGAACCAGGGCGAGGATATCCCTGCCAAACCACCCGTCACCGAGCCAAGCCCATTCCTACGCACTACCGAGCCAACCACCTCACCACCGGTCCAAAACCTTCTCCAACAACCACCGAACCATTTCCTGACCTACCACTGCCGAACCAAACAACAACCGGACCAGAACTTCCTCAACAACTACCGAACCATCCTAACCGGACCAAGCCACTTCCCTACCGGACCAACGTCCCACTGAACCAACTCTCCACCCAAGCCATGCCGAACCAACACTCTCCAACCACTACCGGACCAAATGGATACCGAACCAACATCGCCAGACCAGATTGCTTCGGCCCAGGCACACCAGCAGCTATACACATCCAAGACCCCCACCTCCAACCTCACTCTATAAATAGAGGGGCAGGGGTACAACAATGGCAGACAAGTTTGAGAGCTCAAGCACGGAGAGAACTTTCAAACAACTTTCAGTTACTTGTAATCAAAGCTTTGTACTTGTAATCTGACTAGAAAAGGAGAATAACATATAAAGTGGATGTAGGCACGTTCTAGCCGAACCACTATAAATCTGTGTGTCTTTTACAGTTTAGTCCCTGCTTTTTTATATATTTGCGTAAATCACCCAAATCACCAGAAACAACATAAAATCAACTAATTCATACGACTTGGAGGTGTTTGCCCATTTTTTGTGCAAACACAGCTATTATATTATTTGGACATGTATATGCTAGTTGAGTTGTATTGGCATGTTATTCCCTGATTTGGATATGAATTGCATTTACATAAATGTTGACTTATGTAAATAAATGGTTAAGTGACTTTAAAGTGAAATTGATGTTAAATAGTAGCTTAAATAAATATCAATGGGATTGCTAAGCTCTTTTTGAATTTATAAATTATGGTTTGAATTAACTTCAATTCTTTAATCAATTTGGGGTTTAAGGTTTATAAATGATTTTTCAAGTGATATTATTATTATATAAAGGTATTTATAATAATAACTTGTTTATAAAATGGGTTTTATGAAGTAAAAAGGTTTATTTGAGGTGATTTAAAAGGATGAGTAGTAAAAGATATTTTGTAAAGGATTTTTCTTAAAGAAGTTTTATTAAAAGAGTTTTAAATGGGAAAACGTTTTATAAATGATTTAGAGGTTTGTAAAGAGGTTTTGTAAATTGACTTGAATGGAATTGTAGAAGTGTTTTATAATTGCTCTTGTAAATTTGTAAAGATATTTAAATGTGAAGTGAGCTTTTAAAAAAGAACTCTTATAAAGGATATGTGGATCGGTTTACAGTAAGTAATGTTTTCAAAAGTTTCTTTAAAAGAGAGAATTTTTCAAATGTTTTAATAATATACTCTTACCTAAAGATAAGTATAAATATTTTTCAAATATGAAAGGGGAGTAAGGGTTTTGGGAATAGTGTTGTGTAAAAATCTTTTATTCAAGTTTATAAAGTGATTTTATAAATTAAAGATTAATTAATAGAGGCTTAGTGGATCCCATATGGAACTAAATTAGTGTTTGCATGATTGTTTATTTGATAGTTAAATAATCGACTATCAAATCTGGACCAAAATTATAACTTCATAAATATCTAGGAGAAACATGTGAGTTATGTGGCATAGTCATTACCAATGATGTTGTACTGTGCGTATAAATCTTATTTCATTTTTCCAGAGTAAATGATAAGAAAATTCATTCACTAACGGTTAGGAGGTGAAATTCACTCTTATCTTTTGCCTGTTTATTTCCTAAAGAACCGAGGTTGAGTTTACTAAAAATTACCAAAAGTTGTTTTCAAATATACCGGAATTGAATATGTTATCCGTAAACCACTTGGATCCAGCTCAAGCGTTTCGAACTAAAGATATCTTGAAGAGTATGGAATCAAAGACAGAACCATTGAAGTGCAAGGGATGCTTGCTATTTATCCTGGGGATTATCCCAAAATAGATGTTGTAGAAGTAGTTCCTTTAGTTTGTTCATGTCCTACATAACTTGTATGGATGAATGATGGCATTGCATTGATGCCAGGAGGGTAGTGTTAGAATTCCAAGTGGAAAGTGCTATATAAAAGGTAAAATGTACCTCAAAACCTCTCAACCGAGAATGACTGAAACATGGAAGATGCAATAGTGCAAAGTGGGTCTTTTCCAATTAGGTTATGATCATCCCTATCTAGTTTCGATATTATCTCTCATGTGTATGCTTCAGGCCCATTGAGCAAGGGGTGATCATGTTCGGTACGACTATTCAAGTGGTAGATCAGTCCTGCGTTGGCAGAAGTTTCGAGCAAGGTCCACGGTGTTATTTTATCTGGAGATGCACCATGACGGACGGTGCCTCAGTAGCCTAGTCATTATATGGAATTCATTCACATGCCTTCACAGTTTTAGTTTTATTCCTATTATGTTGGAATTTAATTAATGTAACAATTTTGGCTATGATTAATCAGTATTTGTATCTTATACACTATTATAATATCAAAGAATTCCATATGAAATGGTTTGTTTATCGTAAGGTAAAAATCCATCTGTGCTTATGTACGGCATGGTCTTACGAGATACCTTTGATTTTAAAAGGGCTTTAAACATAATAATCCAGTTGTTTGAGTTTACTTGTGCCAGACCCTTATCTGACCTAGAGTTATATTTTCTTTCTCTAAAACTCTTGGGTGCTTAAATTTTTATGGATAGTAAAGTAGTTTAGGTTTTCCATGGATGCATTTTGGAGGAGCTTGGAGCAGGAGGCTTCATGAATATCTAGTTATTTTCTTGTATTCGCTGTATTATATGTATCTTATATCGGTTAGGTAGGGTTATGCTATTATATGTGACGACCCCCCTTTTTGTACGGTTAAAGTCGGCAATAAACCACACCTGTCTAACTCAAACCATTCAAAAGGAAGGATTGTCAATGGGGTTTAAGAAGAAAATAAGAGAAAAGAAGGGGGGGAAATATAGAATCTCGTAGCGGAATGATAAAATATAATAATCAAATAAACAATTCATGAAACTGTTTTACAATATATATATTTGATTACACAATTTTAAAACATAATTAGAGTTTAATCAACAAACATACCAAAATAATGCTACGAAAACTCCATCTTCATCTTCAAGGAATAATGTCTTCAACACTAAAATACTCAGGCTGACCCGAACGTAATGAAAAGACAAAATACTCAAGTCAGAGCTAAAAGTTATTATGGAAGTTAAATCAATAACAAATAAATATGAGTGTAATAGCTGTAGACATGTTTACGGGATTTTACATCTCCTATCAAGTGTACAACATGAGTGTAATAACTTAAGAGATGCTACAGGATTTTCCATCTCCTAAGGATCCGTCAAACTATCTATATATAGTAAAATATGCCATATCTGTATTGTCTATCGGTAAAGTATTAAAATAGCATTAAGGCTTTACATTGATACCCATTAACACATTTTTAAGTATTGTCCTACGGTTTGCCTTAGTAGCATCACCAGTAATGTCGGTAGCGAGGGATACGCCATGATAAGACAACTCTAAACAAAGTCGTAGTGGTCGTGAATAAGGAAAAAAGTATGACAAGGCACGTGAGGCAATGCCAATGGTAAGATACTACCAGTTCGGATCGCAAGGCTAGTGGTAACGCATCGTAGCCACGACCACCCACCTTGTCCAACACCCCTAAAATCAAATCAAGGTGCACCGATCAAGTCAAAATCAATATTGTAACATCTTGATATTTCAACCATTCGCATCTGCACATATCGGACTTGAATGGCTCAAAATATCAGATTGTTAATTTAATTTGGCAAAATTCAGCATATACAGTAAATAATAATCACAGAATTATAGACACAAAGTAATAACAATAAACAGCGGAAATAAAAGAATAGTAGTTCATGAAGCTACTATATAAATATATAGCAGAGTAAAAACAAGATACAACAGAAGTCTCAAATACATGGAAGTCTCAATATAATAGTCAAATACAAGATCATAATGTACCATAGGAATCAACTGAATACTGCAAGCTAAATAGATAGATGAATCTCCAATCGAAGCTCCATCTTCAAAGGTGAGTCAAATGTTGTGACACTCGGTCTGACCCGAGCGTAACGAAAAACAAAAAACACTTGAATCAAGATTAACATTCTCACATCAATAAATCCAACTCAAGTGAAATATCAACCGAAATACAAGTAACTTAAAGGATGTTCGAGATAACCATCCTCTAAGGATCCGTGGAACTATCTACTATGTAGTAGTATACGCTAGTATAATAATGTCTATAGCAAAGTAAACAATTAAAATAGCGTTAAAGCGTTACCCATTTCCCACTTAACACATTTTATATATTCCCATAGTCTATACAGTACCGTAATCTCTCCCGTACTGGGCGTTGTCACTCCATTGGCATAGTACAAAACAAACTCGTAGTGGTCTCACAAAGGTAAGTGACACGGCACAACTAGACAATGCCAGGGTAGATATACCAATTACACTTTCGGGCTGGTGGTAACGCATAGCAGCAACTACTGCCCACCTCGAGCCACACTCCTAAATCAAAGGTGCGCACCAAATGAATCACAAAGTAATAGAATGGAATACGAAGAAATGTGTCCGATCGGAGGAGCTACCTCACTTGGCCCATCAATTGCTCCTATTTTAGCCACCTTGTGCCAACTCACGGGAGTTGGGTCCACGTATATACCTCAATAAGATCATCGCCACCATTCTACTTCATTTTGGAATCTCCACCGCGTACACGGTTGTAAAGTGGTTTTCGGTATTGGCAGAGAGTATGTTAATATCTGATCCCGGTCTCTTTAACAACGAATCGTTATTATAACACCGTGGTCTTTTCAAAAATAGTTTATACTCAAAAATTAAAATATCATTTTCAAAAACCATATCAGTACGATATCATTTCCATGTCAAATATATCCATTTCCAAAAATCATAGCACTTTCAAAGTTATAACACTTTAGAAATTATAAAGCTTTTAAAATCATAACACTTTAGAAATCATAACTTGGAAATCATAACACTTCGACAATCATAACACTTTGAAAATCATAATTTAGAAATCACAATACTTTGGAAATCATAACACTATGAATCATAACACTTTGAAATCATAACATTTTTGAAATCATAACACTTTGGAAATCATAACATTTTTAAAATCATAACACTTTGAAATCATAACATTTTGAAATCATAACACTTTGAAATCATAGCACTTTGGAGAGCCACAACACTTACCACTTAATCGGTTTAGATATTAAAATAGTTTTTAAAATAAAGTGGAAAATAGGCGTAAGGACAAACTTCGAAAAAAAATTAGGTTGAAGGACAACAAGTTACATTTTTAGGCTGAAGGACAAACTTTGAAAATAATTATGCTGAAGGACAATGCTAGTTAGAACTAGCATTTTGTATAGTGTAAAAACTGAATTAAATGCTAGTTAGAACTAGCATTTTGTATAGTGTAAAAACTGAATATAATGCCAGTTAGAACTAGCACTGTCCTTCAGCCTAATTTTTTTCAAAGTTTGTCCTTCAGCCAAAAAATGAATCGTGGTGTCCTTGAGACAAATTTTTTATCGAAGTTTGTCCTTTTTCCTAATTCTCTCTAAAATAAAATAGTGTATAAAATAAAATAGTTTATATAAAGTAGTTATAGGTTAAAATAGTTTATAATAAAATAGTTTATATTAAAATGATTTATATTAAAATAGTTTATATGAAAATAATTTATAAATTAAAATATATAAATAGTTTTGAATATAATTTAAATGTACTTTATAAAATAAAATAGCTTCCTCAATATCACAAATCGATTCCAAATCAACTAGAATTCCAAAATCTACAGAAATAATTTGCATATATGCTTCAGGAATTTACAAAGAAAAAGGATATTTAACATCCTTAGATTATGAAATACTTGCCATAATTTATATCCTTGAAGCGTTTAAATTATTCATTATTTCTCATAAAGAAATAAAATCAAAACATATTGCGAGGTTATATGTAACGTCCCGCCTTTTTGTACGCTTTAAATCGACGATAATCCACACACGTCAGACTTAAACCATACGGAAGGGCGGATTGTTATGGGGTAAATTAGGAAAAGCAAGGGAAAAAATAGAATCTTGCAGCGGAACGATAAAATACAATAATCAAATAAACAGTTCATGAAACTGTTTTACAAAACATTTGATTTGTATTTATACAATACATATCAGAGTACACATACCAGAGAATAATAATTAACGCAGCGGAACAATGTGATGCAGTGGAATAATATAACAAATAATAGTAATAAAATCTTCATCTTCGTCCTCCAGAAATAAATTCTTCAAATCCTGAAACGCTCAGGCTGACCCGAGCGAATTGAAAAGACAAAACACTCGAGTCAAAACTAAAAGATCTTATGTAGTTAAATCAATGATAAATAATATGAGTGGAACGGCGTCAGAGATGTTTACGGGATTTGACATCTCCTATCCAGTGTCTAACGTGAGTGCAGTAACTTAAGAGATGCTCGGGATTCACATCTCCTAAGGATCTATTAAACTATTTACTATGTAGTAATATTTCGCTATTATAATAATGTCTGTAGTAAAATAAACATACTTTTAAATAGCATTAAGGAGTGACCCAATGTTCTCCTTAATACGTAATAGTCCCAGTAGTCCATCCAATATCATAGTCCCTCCTGAGCGGGAAACCACCAGAGAATACCACACGGGCTACGGGAGAAAACCAATCTCGTACAAGGTGCGCTAGGGTAGGTGACACGGCACAACAAGGCAATTCCATGGTAGATATACCAATTGCTATCCGGGCTGGTCGTAACGCTTAGCAGCTACTACCGCCCACCTCGAGCCACACCCCCAAAATAAAAAAATCAAAAGTGGCCATCCAATAAATCTCAAAGTTAGAATATAATATCGAAGGAGTGTGTCCGATCAGAGAAATGACCTCATTGGCCCGAGAATCGCTCCTATTTTAGCCACCTTATGCCAACTCAAGGGAGTCGAGTCCACGTATTTACCTCAAAGGAAATGCCGCCGCCATCCTACTTCATTCTGGAATCTCCACCGCGTACACGGTTGTTAAAGTGCTTTTCGGAGTTGGCAGAGAGTATGACAACTTCCAACCCGGTCTCTTCAACAACCAAACGTTATTATAACACCGCGTCATTTTAAAATAATTATACTTCAAAACCAGAATAAACTATTCATTTCAAAACCATATAAATACGATATCATTTTCGTTTTAAAACCCAAATCAATGTGTTTGAATTTCTAATTTTTAATCGATTCTTGTTTCTTCAATTTGTTGTTATCACCTTTGTTGACTTTGATAACTTCTTTTTGGGATTTTTGGAAATATCCATTTTGATGGATTCGGTATCGATTTCTATAGATTTGATTCACTTTTTCGTATGTGAATTTTTGGTGATTGATTATTTCTACATCATTTTCTGTGGTTTGTCACTTTAAAATGCAAAGTTTCTATACTAGTGGTAAATATCAAAACTCTTTCCTCAAAACGATTTCAACGGTATTTTCAACATCAAGCTCATTTAAAAAACCGCTTTCCAACCTATTAGTATATCCAAACCTTTACCTCATTCATATGAAAATCTAATTAAATGGCTTAGCAAAACAAGTGGTATGAAACGCTTGCATTTACTTTGTCGGTTAATTCTTAGACTCGTTCGATTGAAACTCTTGTGACAATCTTCCAATGGAAATCTACAATTTGTTCGTAAATATTTAAGTTAAGCCAGTGGTTATGGGACATGAAGCTAAACGCATTTATTTACAGTTTAGTGTAATTGACACTTCTTGTTGATCGATGATGATCATTTTGTGATTTAGACTAGCGATGTGCGTTGTCTCTTTGTCCACGTAGGGGACAATACCCCGTTATGTTGAGCTTTGCCCCTTTTTGTACACGTGGGGGACTATACCTCGATTTGGAGGAGATTCGGCTCGTTTGGAGGAGCTTCTGCTCGTTTGGAGGAGCTTCAACTCATAGTCCGCAATGGGGGACTATACCCTGTTTGGAGGAGCTTCAGCTCGTTTGGAGGAGCTTCGGCTCATTTGTGTTTTCTGGATATCTAATTAATGGTTTCTAGAATTTGTATTTCGCTAATTTTTGAGATTTACATTGATAAGCTTTATCAATCTTTGTGTTTTGGTGGACAATTTAAAGAATATGACATTATTTTTGGTGTTGGAGATTTTTAAGATATTTTATGATTTGTTGTTGTTGTTAAATGTATGCTTGTCACAGTATGGCATTATTGTTATCATGCGCTTTAGTCGTATCTCTTATCCTATCTAATTTTATCTGATATTTATAGCTGGACTGATCCGTTTATTATTTTCTTATTAAATAATACTCGGGTCAGACCGAGATGTTACAGGTGCTTCTGTTTGACTCCTTAGCTGGGACTAGCTTTTGACTTTTTGGCTAACTACTCTAGTTTAGTAGTTTTTGTTATTATACATTCGAGATAGAGAGTCCTTGATGTATACTTATTCTTTTGTGTAGCACCTGTACCTATTCTTTTGTGATATTGTGGATCTTATTTGACCACTACTCTGATGTACACTTCTATGTGTTATATTCATTTCTGTTTCCACCTTTGTGATATGGATATTTGTGACCGATTTGTGTTATGCTTATTTCTATATTTATTTCCGAAGATCATAGGGCCACTGTGTAGTATCTTTGAGTTTGCATCGGTATGTCGGATTTCCCCTTGAAAAGAAATGCATGTATACTATCTAACATATCGGTGCTCGCACAAAGCAATTACACGGATGGTCGCTCCTCAACAGCCTTATTATTCGTGCTAGTTGATGGCATTACCTCGTAGTTTCCTTGGCAAGCGTGAGTATAGAGGTAGGGCGTCACAATAGCAGTATGGCGATTTGTCCTGCAAAATAGATGTCCAAAACAATTCAATAAATTTATAACAAAATGGGGATTTATTTTGCTGAACACATGTCCATACAAACAATAATTACATTGTAGCAGAACGATCATTTATTATACTAATAGATGTCCACACAAATCAAAAAATCTAAATTATGCCCATTCATAGTTATATAGTTTCTTAATGGTATCGACACTTGAATCCCTTGTATTCAAAACCATCTTTTAAAAAAGGAGTTACTTTAAAAAAATTGATTCTCGAAAATAAAGGATTTAAAACTTAAAACTCCCTTTTAAAATGAGTAATTACAAGTTAAAATATAATTAAATCATAGTTAACCTTTATTTAATTTAAACTTAATTCGGTTATAAATTAATAAATAATTTAACTTTTGATAAATAATTTATTTATAAATTAAACCCATAATTAATACTTTATCCATTATTAAATAATAATTAAAAACCTTTATTAATAATTAATTATGTATTAATATCAATCAATCAATTAATTAATATTTTAATTAAAACTTAAATAATAAATTAAACCTTTAACAAATAAGTATTTTTAATTAAAACCTTAATTAATTTATAATTAAAAATAATCAAACACTTGATTAATAATCAACTAATAATTAACCTATATTTAAATAACAATTAATTATATACTTAGCTTATTATTAAATAAAATTTATATGGCTTAATTACTAATTAATTTAAAATTAATCCTAGTTTAAAATATGATTAACTAAGAGCTAATCTCTACTTAATTATAATTATTAAACTTTGCTTAATACTTAATTAATCGTTAATTCTTTAAAAAAATAAATTAATTAAAAAATAATTATCAAATTTTTAATTAATATTTTAAAACATCATTACTGGGTTTATAAAACATTTACAAAACTTTCAAAGGAGAAAAAAATCTCAAACTTTCAAAAATTCTATTTTTATCGAAACTGCATCCATAGCGACCATCCCTATGGATGTCATTTCTTGGAATTGTTTCCATACTTCCTTCTTTGATAATCTATCACTTGAAAGCTTTCTATCTTTTTGGAACGCAAAGTAAGTATTTTTGAAACTGTAAATAGTTTCTAACTTTAAAAAAGGGTTTTTGATCTTCAAAACAAAAGCTTGTATTTTCACACATGGATTCTTAGTCGATAAACCAACAAGGTGCTAATTTTTCTTAGCAACTAATTCATAATCATGCCATAATAATGTACACATGAAAAAAGTCAAAACAAAAGCAAGATCACAATATATAACCAAAGTTTACAGCTTTCCAAACAACACCATATTTAACTTCAATCTCTGGTCTAAATTTTCAACTCATAACAACAAACTATAAGCATATTCAACCACAACATATCTAAACAATTCAAGTCACAAATCATACACCATTCATATAACAAATATAAGCTAAAACTTGAATTTTTAAAAGCTAAAGTTTACTCACCAAATATTTTAGAAACTTTTTAGAACTTGTAAATCTAGGAAAACCATACAAAAATCACCCAAAAAAAGTCATCTTCTCCTCGATGTTTGGCTATGTTATTCTAGGAATTTGGACAGGTGGTGAAAAGAAAAGTTTTAGAAAATTATTTTCTATACAATTTAAAAAAAGGAATCGCTCAATTTAGATTATTTTAAGGGAGATATGGTCAAAAGAAGAAGTGGTATTTTTGGACTTGAAAATATAGGTCTGAAAGAAATACATTTTTGACATTGCTAGTCTCAAAATTTGAAGAAGTCCTACAAATGAAAGTTGTAGCCATTGGAATTTAGACTCTTTGTAAAAAAAATCTCCATTTGGATTGGATAAGAGGAAGATATGATAGGAGAAAAAATGAAGAAATGAAAGGCTATTTATAAACAAGAGAAAACAGAGAATTACCTATCTACCTTTGTACTTTTACCCTTCACATTATTTTTCCACCTCAACACCCTCCATCAAACATGCCATTTCATCCCACCACCTTGTTCCCCCCTCATTATGTCAAACAAAACATGTTTAAACATGTTTGCGTGCGATGGGACACTTGCTTTTACTAAATTTTTATATTATATTATCTTAAGTATATATGTATATGTGTATATACACACACACACACACATGCATATACTTATCTAATGAATACATACATAAATACATACACATCCTAACGTATTTTCAAATTGAATTTGTATATTTATACTAAAGGGTTCACCACATTTTCGTTAACTTTTAACTGATATAATGTCGAAAATTTGGAAAACGAATTCCGGTAACATTTTCAATCTTTTTTCGAACTAATTATTTTTGTAAGCAGAATTTGAAAATGATTTCACCATCATTAATTATTATTTAAAAGAGTTTTACTTTCATTATAATATCTATATATTTATTTAAAATTAATTAAATACTTGCAATTCAAAGCAATGAAATTCTGGTTCGGTACACTACCTATAATTTTGTAATCTATCTTGTATACTCTTGCTTCAATAAAATAAAGAATAGATGTTGGGACCATGGATGTAGGCATTTTGGCCGAAACATGTTAAATCTTTGTGTTCTCTTCTCTTCTATTTTTTTGGGTGATTATTGCTCATTGAATCGGCGGTTGATAATTAATCAACAAACTAGATCCTTTTCATTGCTTCCGCACATAAGCCTAACTATTCCAGAATGATTTGACATTTGTGCAAATTAATTAAAAAAAATTACAATACAAACATTTTATTGTTTCTGAACCCAAGCCAACTTTTTGATCACAATTCTCTTTCTTCTTCCACCTTATGCATTTTTTTTATTTCCAATGCACTTAATCCTAGTTTGACATCATCTTTAATGCTGCGAAGACCAAATTCAAATCGACACCACAGATAACATCATCTCTCAATCAATTACCAATGTTAATTATATTAAGGTTTTTGATTTTGTGTAATTGATACTGGACCATAAAAAATTCTTAAACTCTTGCAACTATTTTATGAGAAAAATGAATGATCCTCTAATTGAGAAGAACACTTATATATTTATTCTACACTAAGAATGAAGCTTCCAACATATCTAACTGGTAGTGGTAACCCCATACAAGGTAAAATAATAATAAAAATCCCTAATCCCAATAGCTTAATAATGAAAATGGAAAACAATAATCATAAGCTAAATCCTAAATATATTGAGTCCAATTAAATTGATAAAATGTTCAATTATTATAAAATGAAAAAATCAAGCCCACCCCTCAAATACATACACAAGACTAAAAAAACAGAAAATAGATCATTAATAGTAAAACATAGCAAATCCAGTTGCTCATAAGAACCAAGGGAAATCATAGCATAATCATAAAAGATTATCAATACTAAAGAAAATCAGTAGTCCTACAACCTCAGCCCACCCAAAATAGCAATACAGTTATATCCATCCAGACCAAAGCAACAGCTAATACTGAAAAAGCTCAATAACAAAGTGAGACCAACACACACACACACTCTCTCTCATATATATGTATATGTATATGTATATGTATATGTATGTATACATACATATACATATACATATACATACATACACAGAGCAAAATAAACTGATAAGAAAATTGCAGTAATCTTGTTGAACTAGGCGTGAGATAGTATAAACTAAGTAATACAAGAGGGAAAAGGGGTGAAATGATGAACGAATCAAGACTACAATATAGATAAACATAACAAAGTGAATGAAAGTAAAGGAATCGGAACAAACATTTTGAATAAGCCTAAGTGCCTAGAACAAACTAAATAAAATCTTGTAAGAAAACTAAAGCTAAAAGGCACATCAAGAACAAAACCTCTCGAAACCAAGCTAGTTTCCTAGTAAAAGTAGAGAATCGGAAGAGTCGTTAGAAAAAACCTCTACTAAAACAGTGCTTATAGCATTATTATTTTTCCTATTTTTAAAATGATTTTTTCCTTTGAAAATCAATATAGGATTCTACTCTTTTGAGAAACTTTTTAAAACGAACATTGTTTGCTAATTTATAATTAGGGATGGAAATCCAATTAAAACTAAAAAAACCACATATATTTCTAAAGGAATACTAACATTATAAAAAATTGAACTTTTATAGCTATTTAAAAGGGTTTCGACTCTTTTGGTTTTCAGTTGGAATATTTTAGGATAATGGGTTCAAATTTTGATATATGGATTTACTGATGAATTTTTAACCCATAATATATGTTACAAATTTTTGCCTACAATCTTTCTATATGTTAATTACATGCCATATAGATAGAGTTTAGGGTTTAAAAAAATACCTCATATTCTTTATGCAGGGTAAATTAACAAATATAAATAAGATAATTATTGGGTTGATAATTGAATTAGATAAAAAGACTAAAGACGGAAAGAGGGAGAAATGGATTGTATTACTTGTTGTTGTTATTAGTCGTAGTAATAGTACTATTAATATTACTAGTAAGCTAGATACGTCTGTTGGACATATGCAAAGAAAACTGAGCCAAAATTTATTTATTATGAAATAATGGTCATATGCATATATAATACTTGATACAAATGAATATGTGATCTAACTTATTTTTATTGTGAACATTAGACAGTAATTTCGGGTTTGAAGAGTTACATCACAAGTACTTTATTAGGAATATATTAAACTAATATGTTTTTCCTTTGTCGTGAGAAGTTGAGTAACTATTACCTTAAAGAAAGAAAGAGCGACACCTAACTCTTTTCTGTCCTGCATTTTGTATATTACACTTCATTAATTTACACTAATGGCTCTGTTAACTTAATATTGTAATTCCAAAATAATTCATCAGTCATCACATCATAGTTAAAAAGGTATATTCATAGTTGTTCAAATTGTTATTAACTTAATTGAAACTATATTTTTAGTTTACAAAGGCCAAAAATTACTTCTACTTATATGTGATGCAGTAAAAATATTCTATATGTTGTTTCACTTCACGAATTTAACTTGACATGAATAGAGTAACATGGAACATATGTACCGATATAGTTATTCAGTGTTTATTTTCTTTATTTCAGCTTTTACAACCTTACTCTCTTTTTCAAATATAGTCATTCTTATGCAACCATTTTGAATCATATCCAATGGTTTTCGAAGCTACTTCCTTCATTCTTATTGAGATAACTGTAGGATCGTTTTCACACTAGAGGAGGGGAGGTGAATAGGGTGATACTAATAATAATAAAAATTAATGCGGAAATAAAAACAATAATAGTAAATAATACGGAAGAGATCACACACAAATTTACTCAGCTTCGAAAAAACTCTGCCTATTGCTGCCTCTAAGGTTTCTACTATAAATTAAGTACTCAGACGCTTACACAAGTGAGCTTGTGACACCCGTTAATGCCTAACCTAACTCTACGCTTAAAACCCTACCACAACTCAACCACTAAGTTGGAAATTCTCAAACTACACCCTGTAGTTTGTTCCTAGTCACACGACTAGAAATTACACTATTTAAAAAGAAAAATTATAAAAATAAGAATTGATTAAAAAAAGCCAAAACCCTATTATATTAAACTAAAGCCCAATATAAAAGTAAGGTCCGCCCGATTTAAATACTAAATAGAGATCGTCTCCCCTTTTTCCCTGTATACTCGTGTATTCTCTTTTGGCCGATTCTTTCTTTTTCGTTCCTCTTCACAAATTTAGGGTTTTAAGAATTGAAGTCGCCTCTTGAATTATACGTTTGAATTGATTGCTATCACTCAGATGTTTCTCAATTAGCTTCGATGCTTCTTTGGTTCTCTTGCATACATGCGGTCGCTTTGAGTTCGAATGATAATTTGGTATGTAACTTTCGCCCCTTTTTGATTTTTGAATATATTCGACTTTATACTCTGTTTAATTGCTTAGGCTCGAATTCTTGTGTGCCGATGATGAGATTGAGTTTTAATTTATAAGGATAATAGCCTTAAATATATGTTCATATATTTCTGTTTGATTCTTCCATGATTTGCACTTGCCCATTCAATTTTGCTTAAATGATGGTGATTGCACTAACTTCTCCAATAGTTGATGGATTTGAATTTCTTTATCCAGTTTCGTTCTTTTTTCTCCTTGATTTTTTCACATGATCAAAGTTGCTTTGGGTAAGGTTCTTATAACATTGGCATTTGAAATTGTGATAATATTTTGACTTCTAAATTGGTGTTTATCACCTGCGATTTCCATAAAAAAATTGCTGGCTTTGACTTTCAATTCACTAACTTGTTCACTTTGAATTTCACTGCAATGTTATTTCAACCGTGACTTGCAACTGTGATTACTGTAACCATATAAACATGTATATACATACATACATACATACATACATACATACATACATACATACATACATACATACATACATACATACATGTATGCATATATGTGTATGTTTTATATGCCTATCCACTTGGTTGGCTTGATGTCTCTACTATGTTGAGTTTTGTAGTTTAGTGCACTTGTCATTGTGAGCCTGGCCATTGTTTCACTTATCTGGTCATGCTAGCCTTGCATATGTGTACTTGAAGTCTTGCCATCACTGCATATATACATGTCTAAATGCATCCATATCCTATGTCCTCTTCGAATGCTTGCATATGATTATTCATGTGTTTGCACTTTGTCTTGTTCATGCCTTTGAACTGATACATGTTTTCATGCATTTGAATATTCATGTTTCATGTTAAAAGGCTGAACTCGAACTGGTTTGAATGGTTCCACGTGGTTGGTCTTCACAGTTGCTTCTGATTTGGTTTCACTTAAAGTCTGGTCATGTGTGCGCGTAGCTTCGAGCCTGTGCATTGAACTTGTGTTTTTGGAATCTGGTGTAGTGTAGTGTTGCTACCCTTCATATGTGCGCTTGATTTTAGTTGCTTTGTACATAATTGCTTATTAACTTGTTTTTGCATTTGATTCTTCAAGTGTACTTTTTTATTCATGTGAATCTTCGTGTTGTCTCATTGTTGTTGCATTTTTGGTCGGGACTTATATGAACTTGAGTTAAATCGAGCCTAGGCTCGGGGTTGACCTTGTGCTCACCTGTCCCTGTAGTTTTATCAAGCAAGTGTATATCAGTGTACATCGGTGTACATAGCCTTGTGGCATGTACAGTGATACACTATGCATGTCATAAGTTGTTCGTGTAAGATGGATTAAAAATAAATGATGACGAACAACCGAAATAATTGAGGCAAACAATATTTCCAAAACACACTTTATTTTGCACTGCAAAATATTTTCTTTTTCAATTTTACTGCATCATTGTTTATTTTGCAAATAGCTCAGATACTGGATTCAAACTGGAATAGAGTTGAAGATCAAATATGAGTGTTGAACGAATTATGCAGTGAGGTGTAAAATGTACGTAAAAACTGTACCGTGCAAATTGTGTTGTAATATGAAATTGTATTGTAATTGAAAATGTGAAAATATAGTGAGATCTCAAATTTGTACTATTTTTAATAAAATATTTGTTTGAATAAAAATTATGAGTTATTTATTCTATTCAACAAATATTTATTTAATTATGTGGAAAAATAAAATAGTACAATAACAAACACATTTAAACGAACATATATATATATATATATATATATGTTTATTATCATCAAACAAAAATCATACACCAGCATATTCTACAATCTCCCCATATTGATGATAACAAACATATATTAGGATTTGACTCTATTAAATATATTTGACCTTGATGAAATCTATTAGCTCCCCTATTTGAATCTCCCCCTACAACGATGCTCCCCCTTCTTATATGCATGAAAAGAAGTTAAAAAATATGCAGATTGCAATGAACCTAGATGAGAACTAGATGAGAATATGCAAAACTAATTTTTTTTAATTTATTTGCCAAAACCTTAACTTATATCTCCCCCTTTTGTTTTCAGCAAAAGAGCAATAGTGTTAGAAAAATAGAGATAAAGTAATAGACATTAATACCTAATCGAGTACAAATATTAAACTTCAAAAAAAACAAAAATCATAAATACTCTGTTAGGCGCATATTCCACTTTAAGCGATAGGGGTGATCTCAGTATATAAAACCATATAGTTGTATCTATTTGTGGTATATTTATGATAGGAATTTGAATATTTACCAACCAAGCATAACCATTAGGACTTTTAAATGAGTTTGTAGTATTCCCAATTTTTTTAAAATGAATTTGAATTATCTTCTAACCACGCATAACCATGAGGACTTCTAAATGGAATTAGAATCAACTCATCTATTTAATAATCAATTTTGATATGTTCCATACATGCATAACCGTGAGGACTTTTAAATGAGCATGAAAGCACATAATCAAAGATTCCAAGTAATTCACCCATGCATAACCGTAAGGACTTTTAAATGAGAGTGAATACTCTGGATATTTTTATTGCTAATTAAATTAAAGAAAATGAATAATTTCCCGTTGAAAATACCGCATTTTGACATACTATATTGGATTTTGATGAGTGATGGTCATTAGAAATATGATAGAAATAGAGATGGTCATGGAATTTTTACCAATCAAAGTTATTACAAACTTTTTTGAATTTCTAAAGAAATTTACTACATATACCATCTCTAGTCAAAAATGTATGATTAATAAAAACATTCATCATTTTTCCAGTCACCATTTATCTTTTTGATAATCAGCAGGGAGTCAGATTAGTTACTATATTCATTTAAGATCAAATCCAAAATAAATATAAAATCAAATTTTAAAATGCCTAATCTGAAACGAAGTCAACAAAAACTATTTTCTTAAAGGGTCTTTATAGAAAAAATGCCTACCAATTGAAAATTAATTGGAATGAAAATTTTGCAGATAATTTATTTGGAAGTGTGATGCAACTAATGAATGTCTCTATATAAAATCCAGTCCACTAGTACTTTTTCTATCAACTAGTCAACCGGCAAAATCTGCGTCTGAAAAACCCTTTTAACTCAAAGTTACCATTCACTGGATATCAATCATGGGATGTGCAATAAATATCTAAAAATCCTATTTACAACTTTTAAAAGAGGTTCTTTTGGATTTGATTGACACCAAGCACATAAAAAAATAGTGAATATAATGTCTGGTCTAGAAGCAGTAAGATAAACAAATATATCCACATGTATCTAGAGTAATTATCAACCAATACAAAACAACACCTCTTACCGCCTAAACTTCCAATATCGTTAGTCCATACAAATCTGTATGAACTAGTTCAAGGATGAAAATATGATTGGTCAACATTTTTGCATAAATCAGAATCAAAATCAACATTCATTTCCTTATCACATAACTGGCTGATTTAAATCAGATTATGGTGCAGATTTTCAACATATAATATATCATTTAAGATAAATGTATCGTTACCAATTTCACCTTTACCGATAATATTTCCTTTATCTTTGTTTCCTATTGTGACTCTGCCAGCATTGTACTAATCTATGCTTAGGAACTTATATTTGTCGTTTGTTGTGTGCCTAGAACAGCCAGAATCTAGGTACACTCTTATTGTTCCTTAGCCTGCCACCACAACTACACGAGGAAGAATTTTTGTGACCTATTTTTTTTATAGGTCCATGATTGTTAGTGATAGAAGATTTTGAAAAACAAGTTTTTGTAGAGCCAAAACAATCTATATTTGTTTCTTTTGGTACCCGATTTGTTTGATTTTAGGAGATCTAACATTCATGCCTTTTGGAAGCCAAATTGGTATGGTTTTCTTGTGTTTGGATCTAAACTAACAACTGTTTTGATTGTATCCAATTTTTCTACAAGTCGTGCACTTGGAGTTAACATGATTAGTTTCACTTCTAACTCTTTCAGATTGAATAAACCCAAGTCCTTATCAGATAGGATTAACAATATGTTTCCCTAATAACATATTTAGTGATTTTTCTCCTTTAAAAATCTTTCTAAAGTTGTAGACAAATGTTGGACTTGTGATTTGAGAGATTCATTTTCATTTAATAACAGAGTGCACTTTTTAATAGAATTTTCTCCCCTAGTATTTTCACTTTCTTTCAAAACCAAAATTTCATTTTTAAGAGATTTAATTTTAATTTCTAATTTTTTAATTTCTTCTTCAATTGATGGACACTTATCACACTTAGGCACTTATTTTGATAGTTTTTAACCAATTGATCAAGCTGCTAATTTAGTTCTATCAAACTATCTCTTTGTGGTTCAGTTTTAATGTACTTCTCCCCAAGTTTTTCAAAATAGCCATTTACTTCATGAAAATATATAAGTAACCGAGAGTGAGTAAGTTTTGATACCTCGCTTGGCTCGTCATCATCGCTGTCACTTGTATTTCCTCGAAGACATAAATTTTCATTTTCATTCTCACTACCAGTGCTTTCATTATTATCTGAATCACTTCCTTTCCAAGTTGCTGCAAGACTTTTCATTTTCTGTTTCTTTCGTTGACCGAGTCTATTTTGAGGAGAATTTAGCTTGATATGACTGGGTTTATTGCAGTTGTGACAAATGATCTCCTGCACTTCTGAGTCGTCTAGGACTTTGGCTATTCTGTTCTTTAATTGTTGATTTAGAGCTGGATTTCCATACTTGTGATTCCACCTTCTGAATTTGTTTATTATCAGTGCCAATTCAGCTACTCCACCCTCATCATAATCATTACCACTTTCAGTTGTTCCTTTGAGAGAAATTGATTTCATTCGAGTATCACCTTCTTCACGTTCTTCTTTGAATTTGATTTCTAGCTCATAAGTGTGGTTAGATCTCCGATGAGTTCTTCGATTTTAATCTGTTTCAAATCCTTCGATTCTTGAATAGCAGTCACTTTTGCCCCAAAATTTCATGGTAGAATTCTGAGGATTTTTCAGACTATTTTCAATTCTGTGTATGGTTTTCCGAGAGATTTTGATTTACATACGAGATTAGAAAGTCGTCCATACATTTCTTTGACACATTCATCCTTTGCTATAGTGAAGTTCTCGTATTCGCTACTAAGCATGACAATGCGAGATTCTTTGACTTGGAAGGTTTCTTCGTGAGCTACTTCAAGTGTGTGCCAAATTTCCCACGCAGTTAAACAATGTGAGGCACGATTAAACTCAACTTGATCTAATGAACATATAATAGAATTCATAGCCTTCGCGTTAGATAATTGCAGTTTATTTCAAGGTCTGTCCATTGATCCATTGATTTTTCAACTTCTTTATTATCTACCATTATTGTTGGTGTCATGTATCATGTTTCAACAATATTCCACGCATCTATGGTTTTTAGAAAAAATTTCGTCCTAGTTTTCCAATAAATATATTCACCATTGAACATAGATAATCTAACTATGGACTGACTCTCAGCAAAAGCATTATTAAAAGAAGCCATTTTAAAAGGCCAAAATTTTAATTGAAAGAAAAAAAATCAAATTTTTAATAAAAAATAATTTTTATTCCTAGCTCCGATACCACTTGTAGGATCGTCTTCAGCCTAGAGGGGGTGAAGATGAAGAGGGTGATACTAATAATAATAAAAATTAATACGAAAATAAAACAATAATAGGAAATCTTGCAGAAGAGATAACATACAAATTTATCCAACTTCGGCAAAAACCTGCCTACATGCTATCCCTAGGGTTTCTATTAGAAATTAAGTAGTCAAAGGCTTACACAAGTAAATTTGCGACACCCGCTAATGACTAACCCAGCTCTACGCTCAAACCCCTACCACAACTCAACTACTGAGTTGTGAATTCTCAAACTATGCCTCGTAGTTTGTCCTTAGTCACACGACTAGAAATTAAACTATTTAAAAGGAAAATTACACAAATAAGAATAGACTAAAAACAAAATAAAACCAAAACCCTATTGTACTAAACTAAAGCCCAATAGAAAAGTAAGGTCGACTTTTCCTTGTATACTCGTGTATTATCTTTTGGCTGATCCTTTTTTATCGTTCCTCTTCACAAATTTAGTGTTTTGAGAATTAAAGGCGCTGCTTGAATTATACATTTGGATTGATTGCTGTCACTCTCGTGTTCCTCAATTATCTTCGATGCTTTTTTGATTCTCTTGCGTACATGCTGTCGCTTCGAGTTCGAATGATAATTTGGTTTGTGATTTTCGCCTCCTTTTGATTTTCGAATATATTTGACTTTATGCTCTGTTTAATTGCTTGGGCTCGTACTCTTATGTGTTGATGATGAAATTGGGTTTCAATTTATAGAAACATCCCTAAATCTACATTCATATATTTTTGTTTCAATTCTTCCATTATTTGCACTTGTCCATTCGATTTATCTTAAATGATGGTGATTGCACTGGCTTGTTCAATAGTTGATGGATTTGAATTTCTTGAGTCGGTTTCTTTCCTTTTTCTTCTTGATTTGTTCACGCGATCGAAGTTGCTTTGGGTCGGTTCCAATAACATCGGCATTTGAAATTGTGATAATATTTGGACTTTTAAATTAGTGATTATCACCTGCGAGTTCCATAAAAAAATTTCGCTGGCTTTGACTTTCAATTCACTGACTTGTTCATTTTGAATTTCACTACATTGTTATTTGAACTGTGACATGAAACTATGATTACTGTAACCATATAAACATGTATATACATACATGTATGTATGTATATATGTGTATGATTTTTATACTTATCCACTTGGTTAGCTTGATGTCTCTACTTTGTTGTGTTTTGTGGTTCGGTGCACTTGTCGTTGTGAGCCTGGCCATTGTTTCACTTATCTGGTCATGGTAGCCTTGCATATGTATACTTGAAGTCAAGTCATCACTACATATATACATGTTTGAATGCATGCATATCCTCTGTCCTCTTCGAATGCTTGCATATGATTATTCATGTGTTCGCACTTTGTCTTGTTCATGCCTTTGAACCGATATATGTGTTCATGTATTTGAATCTTCATGTTTCATGTTGAAAGGCTTAACTCGAACTTGAACTGGTCTGAATGGATGCACATGGTTGGTCTTCATCGTTGCTTCTGATTTGCTTTCACTTGAAGTTCGATCATGTGTGTGCATAGCTTCGAGTCTGTGCATATAAACTTGTGTTTTTGGAATCTGGTGTGTAGTGTAGTGCTGCTGCATTTCATATATGCACTTGATTTAAGTTGCTTTGTACATAGCTGCCTATTAACTTGCTGCTGCATTTGATTCTTCAAGTGTACTTTTGTATTCATGTGAATCTTCATGTTTTCTCGTTGTTGTTGCATTCTTGGTTGAGACTTATTTTCACTTGAGATGAATCCAGCCTAGGCTCGGGTTTGACCTCGTGTTCACACGTCCCTGTAGTTTTATCAAGCAAGTGTTTATCGGTGTTCACGGCCTTATGGCATGTACAGTCATACCCCGTGCGTGTCACAAGTTGATCATGTATGATGAATTAAAAATAAATGATGACGAGCAACCAAGTAACTGAGGTAAACAATATTTATTTTGCACTGCAAAATATTTTCTTTTTCAATTTTATCACGTCACTGTTTATTTTGTAGATAGGTCAGATGCTGGATACAAACTGGAATAGAGTTGAAGATCAAATATGAGCGTTGAGTGAATTATGTAGTGAGGTGTAAAATGTATATAAAAATTGTATAGCGAAAATTGTGTTGTAATATGAAATTGTATTGTAATTGAAAATGTGAAAATGTAGTGAGAGCTCAAATTTGTACTATTTGAATTTGTAATAAAATATTTGTTTAAATAAAATATGTATTTGAATATGAATTCTGAGTTATTTATTTATTCAACAAATATTATTTTAATTACATGGAAAAATAAAATAGTATAATAACAAATACATTTAAACGAATATATATATATATATATATATATATATATATATATTATCATCAAACAAAAATCATATACCAGCACATTCTACAGTAACATCAACAACATCATTTTCTGAATAAAATATGTGGTACAGGTAAGTCAATTTTAAATGTCAAATTGTTGAAAGAAATAATTAAATAGCTGTGACTTATACTAATCTATGCTCATTTAGGAAGAATTGTGTGTATTTTGGGAACACTGTGCGCATGTATATTGATTTTATTTTAAGCCGAAAATTGAAATGGGTTTGTTTTTGGCAACAACTAAGGAACAAAAGCTGAGGAGTTATGTTTGTGAGCATGTAAAGTCAGAATATGGAAGATTTACATGGTAAGAAAATAACTAATTAGTTGATTCTATTCACACCTCGTTTTCCTTTTTCCACACTTCGCTACTTTATCAATTTTGAGATTTTCCAAAATTGCTCCTATCTTCAAATCACGACAGATTATGTTTAAAAGAAATAATCATGTACATAAGTTTCAAAGGAGCGATGTTTATGTAAAAAACTCGATCGACCAAAGCGAGTTTCGTGTAATAAGCTTGCTCGATCGTATAATAACAGGGTTTGAATCGAGCGAGATTTGTATAACAACCTAGTTCAGATCGAGCGTGCTTTGTGAACAACCACGTCGTACCTGAACGTGGTTTAAAAAATACGAGGGCACTTTTGCAATGAACTGGTACGTGAAAGAGAAAGAGTGGTGTGTGATGATTATTTTTAACCAAGTGGGGTGTGAAAGGAGAAAAGATGGTGAGAATAGAACTAGCCTAACTAATTTATCCTCTTATATTTAATTTTGGCTGAATGGACATTTTGTGTAACTTCAAAAGCTTCATGTAAAGGTATTGCTATTCTATATAGATTGTTATTAAAAGTTATTAACGTGGGGTTGCATAGCAAATAATTATGGATCCATAACGGTGTTTTAAAGACTCGATCCAACCACGTTTCAATCACGGTTAACATTCGAGCTTTTAAGCATTACGGCTTCGAAAAAGAAATAATCTTGCGCGTTCATGAACCCGCAGTCTAACCTCAAAACCCTAAAAGAACATTTAGATCAATCTCTTTGAATAACACTGTTCTTCAAATTTGAGATTTTTTTTTTCGCTTTACTCTTTATTTTTTATATGATCAATTTAACAAATAATTTCATAACCTTAACCACCAAATCATTGAATTGCACTTGATTTTGGTTGACATAATACACTATTCGTGTGTATTTTATTAACCATTTTTGAACTGAATCTCTTTTATTCTAAAAAATTAGTAAATTTACAAGTTTTCATTATAAAAATTGTAATGGAATTATTCTAATTAATATTTATTATTAAATTTTCAAAAATAATTGTTTTTAAGGTTAATGCATTAAAGCTGTTTCTAAACCATTTTTGTTATAATTAATATTTACAAACGGCATCCAGCTTCTTACTAAAGTCGACGACCAACCGCTGCAGCGGGCTACCGCAGTGCACAAAGCTGCAGCCGGCTCCCTCGGCCTTAGAAACCATCATTCGTACCTTTTATGTCAACTAATTCATCTTCATCTAGGTTTTCCACAATGACAGTTGCTTAACACTTCGATGATTCAACCGTACTCTGCCTTCATCCGACAAGCATCAGATTTTGGTTTCGACTATACTTCTTATCCGCTACAGGTAAGTTTGCAAATACCCTTCTTCCTTGACTTACGGTTCCATGACGTATTTTAGATAACCTTAATGTGTTTGATGTAATGGTTCTTTGGTTCTTTCATGTTCCATTCCTAAAGTTAGGTGATGTATGTGTACAAAAGTGTGTGGAAACTGTATAATTTTGTCTTCTTCATTTCCTATCTCACTCAATTTCTCTTAACACAGGCCTATACGAAAACAGAAGCTTTAATGAAGGGAGATAAAACACTTTCAAGGTCTGTTGTAATTGAATTTGCATCCAGAAACCCGGTGTAGTTGGAATTTCTGTTGTCATAGGCAACGATGAAACCACAAATTTGATTTGTGGTTTTGAAATCATACAGACATCAAACATTTTATGGAAACAGCATAGTATGATTAAAATGCATCAGTATAGATAACTTAAGCAAACTTGCGTACACATGAAATAATTTTTGTGAACTTGCATACAAATAAAAATATATTACCAAATCAAGCAATGGGGCCGATGAAAGGGGAGGATACTTTTGTTTCAGAAGGCCAAGTAAATACAAACGAGTTCTTAATAGTTTCATTGATTTGGTATGTTGTTCTTTTGGACTTTTAAAACCATACAAGGTATGCTTTGGAAGAGTGGATTTTGATTTTGTTTTTCCTTTTAAATGGTGTTAACTTTATTTCCCATCAAACAACTAAATAATTCATCAACTTTAGTATTTAATACACATTAACTTTGATTTGACGTGATACAAGTAAATAATACATTAGGCATTTCTTTGGCAGCGACCAAAGAACCGATCTGTTTCATATTTTCAATCAACTCGAAGTGTCCAAGTCTCCAACCACATCAAAGAACCTATTTTTTACATGTGTGGGTTAATGCCTTCATATTTATATAGTTTACTGTTTACCACATATAACCTACAAAGTTTGGATGATATATAGAAACTATATTATCTTTAAAACAAACTAACATAATATACTCACACAACAAGAAGTTTGGGGGCAGTAAAGAGCTAATACTTGCAACAGAGGAAATTTCAATTACTCATCCTAACACGAAGTACAAACTATATATTATCGTAATTTATTAGTAGGCAACTCTTATTCTTTTGCATCTTCTATGGGCTGAATCTTACAATTTGTTCGCACTTTGATTTCCTTCACTTCATCTATAGATTTGCATCTTTCAAAGCATCCACGTCTTTAGTTTGTTCTTGAACTTTGTCCTTTGGTATGCAGTCCTTTAGAGCTTGAATCAAATTCTTCAAACATCTATCAATCTGATAATTATCAATCACAGCAAGAGTCTTTGGCATCAAAGTTTCAGCAACATCAGCAGGTGTAATATCGTTCTTCTCTATCAATTCCTTAACATCTTCAAACAACAGATGACCTTCGATACCCAAATAGTTTCTTGCAAGAATTTTAAATGCTTCAAACCTACAATAAGAGAGTTCAATGTGCATATCCATTCTTCCTCTTCTTACAAGTGCTGGATCTAATTTCTCCAAGTAATTTGTTGTAAAGACGATCACCCTTTCATTACCACAAGCTGACCATAAACCATCAATAAAATTAAGAAGCCCTGAAAGTGTAACTTTACTCTCATCTTTATCCCCCGTGTTCATCTTTTCTTTCAGTTTCTCTTCCTCAGGCTTTTCTTTGTCATTTTTGTTTTCTTCGTTTTTTCTTTTTCCAGATAAATCTAAAGAACAATCAATATCTTCAATCACTATGATAGACTTACTCGTGGTTTCTATCAACAGTTTTCTTAACCCAGTGTTATCCTTAACTGCTGTCAATTCTAAATCATACACATCATAATCCATCAAGTTAGCCATGGCAGCAACCATAGTTGATTTCCCAGTTCCTGGAGGGCCATATAGAAGATAACCGCGTTTCCATGGTTTTCCAACTTTTAAGTAGTAATCTTTGCTTTTACTAAAACTCTGTAGATCTTGAATTATTACATTCTTTTTTTCTGGGTCGAGGGCAACTGTGTTGAATGTGGCAGGATGTTCAAATGGAACATGGCTCCACTGCAACTTTCTCCATTCATCATCAGTTTTTGCACTATTAGTATAAAGCTTCTGATACGGTGATGATATGCACACCAATATCCAACCTGCACATGAGAGCAATACAAATATCAGTGCACGGCCTAAAAGAACGATACAGCTGCCCAAACAGTTCACAGTCTAAAAGATAAAGCTGCTGCAAGTTTGTTAGGGGGAAGCTGACGTGTATTTTTCTTTTTCTTTCCTTGGTTCATTTCTGTTATTTGTTTTAGCGCCAAAAGTTTGTTGTACTGCACAAAATCCTAGCCAGACACGTGTAAAGGTTTGTTATGGAATTGGTACAGTACATGGCTATATATGTACGAGAATAGAAAAGAAATGATAGGAAGAAATTATTTGCTGAACTCTCTCTCATATCCAACCTTCTATCTTCTCAATCTTCTCTCTGCTCCTCTTCTGAATCTTACCTTCTCCTTGCGTAGCATCAGCTTCCTCTGTCTCTTTTCTATTTGTGTTGCCTTTCCTTGCTCCATTACATATTTGAGGTAGCAGTCGTTGATAATCTTTCTATGAGACTGATGGAAGACTAGCTTGTAATATCTGCAATACATTTTATTTTAAAATTGTGCAAATATTAATACAATGCCATAATATGATGCAACAATTATCTTAAATTTCTATGTTTGGTAAAACCAAATACCCTACTTGTACGTTTTTTCTTTCTTTCTATAATTGTTTGTTTCTTAAGTTAAACTGACAATATGATTCGTTCCATATTTGCTTTTGTTTTTCTAAATAAAAATACGCACCTCTTAGTTTGAACCATGCTTTATAAGCCAAAAAACAGACCATGCTACAACTTTCCTGTAAAACTATCATAGACTGGCAAAAATATCAAATCTGGTAGCAAAAAAACATTAGAAAGAAAACCTTGATTCATCAGCTGGTGGATAAATAGAGAAGCTCTGCCTTGTTGATTTACTTTTCCTGGAATGCCATTTAACTTTAACACCCTGGAATTCATCGCTGACCTCTTCATATTCATCCATACTTAGAATAAGATTATTACTTTCTTTACCCATCTCTGCCTTCAACCTTTTCGCACGTTCGGTGCATGTTCCAGAGAGATATGATTGAATGGCAGTAAAGGCTTCACTTCTCATGAATCGCTCACCACTATGTTCGCGAAAGGTTATGGTAACGTATGGGTAAAAAAGCTGAACAAATTTGTTTACGTACGTTGTAATATAAGTTTCAAATTGGTGCGGGAAGAATTGATTTGCCATTGCCCACACAAACATGAAGCTTGCTATGGCGGAGCTTGCTCCTGCCCATTTCTCAGTAAACATCCTCAGCTGCTGTCTTCTTCTTTTTTTTCCCCTTTTGTTGTTCAAGTCTGTTGTTTATATAGAGGTTTTTGCAGAAGTAGTCTTCGATATTTATTTCTATTGATCTTTCTTAGGCGTTGGTAGCTTCAGTTGTTCGCATGTCGATTCAACATGGTCAGTTTCATTAGTTTATGGAAGGTGGATAGTACTCACGAGGGTTGAATTTATTTCTTTGAACTCAAATGCAGTCAGAATAACTCAATTCACACATATAATACTATTCATACATTTAGTCACATTTTACTGAATGAAACTATTCAATCTTGAATCGCAAAGGTCGCTGTTCAGAAGAAGGCAAATCATTTAAATACGAACAAGGTTGTTGTATTGACATGTCTTTTTTATGTTTTGTTGTGTAGAAAGTATTTGTGGTGGGTGCATTGTAACGCTAAGAGAGTGAGGAGCAATGCATGTATTGTATTATGGTTTGATTGAAGTTTATTAGTACGCATGTACTATATTCTTCTGTCCACTTGGTATTTTTATATTTTTCTAGAAAACGATGCTCTAGTTCCAAAAGCTAGTTTATACTTTATTATTGAGTTTATGTTTCTTCCTTATGAAGCATCAAGTGGCTCCGTTTTATTCACGCTAAATTCATGACACTGCCAGTGAAGTATATTTTTAATCTCGTGTGACTAAAAGATGTTTTTCTTTGAAATTTATTATCAGCAAACCAGCCATCGATGTTGGTTGAATAGCATATACTAACTTTTGCTATTCTAATTCTCGTATATTATTAGTTTCTTTCTTTCTTCTTCTTTTTTATTTTTTATTTTTTATTTTTATTTTTGACTTGGTAAACAATGTTTGGCCCAAGGTCCATGAATGTTCGGATAATAATACCCATTATCGCATACCAAACCCTACAAACACAAGGGTAAACCACCCCTTACCCCCCTCCCCCCTCACCACACCCCTTCCCCTGCATTATCCTTATTCCTTATCAAACATTGAAAACCCTAATTCAACCAAAACATGGTAGAAGAGAGAGATCATCTACCATTTTATACATTGTTTGCTCTTGTTTACTCCGCTATCTTCTCCCATCTCCAAAAAAGAAAGACATTTGTTGAATTTATTTCTCATGCCCTCAATTTGAGTGCTCAAGCTGCCACTGTTAATCAAGCTTGAAAAATTACCGAATTTGGAATTATTACATTCTAGATCTATTAATTTACTCATATCTAAGTCACTCCGTTGATGATTTAAGCAGATTGCTGAACCATGTCTATCATGATTTGGGATTTTAGACCATTCTGCTTCACTAGTGTCTTATAGTTCTAGTCCAATATGCTTTGCTTTAGATTGATGGAGATAGGTTTCTACATGCTTGCTTCCATCTTCTAAGTCCCGCCATTTTAGATAAGTATCGGAAGTCGGTTTGTTGCTTCACCTTCTTCTTTGATTTTTGCAAGATGATTTTAATGTCAGTGTCACTTAGCATCCATCTTTGTTCTATGCTTAGCTTTGCTTTGTTGTGTATTCTGTTGTTTCGTTCTTTCCAAATATGATACACTGCTATGGTTAGCATAACATGAGCTAAGTCCCTCTCTAAAGATTTTGTGCTAAAATTATCCATGATATGCTATATTGCTTGCCTTAGATTCATGCTATTATTATGTTCAATTCCCAAATTTGCCTTAATTCAATTCCAAATATAAAATGAATATCTGCATTCAAGAAACTAATGATAAGTTTATTTAGGTTCAATTTCACATAATGGGCATAGTAACTCATCTGTTTTGCCTCTTTTTCTTTTTCTGTCTCTTGTTGGCAACCTGTTGTTGACTGCAAAGTAGGTACAGATTGTCATTTTTGGATTGTTAATCTTATTCCATATGCATTCATACCATTCTACTATAGATTACTTGCTTTTGATATATTCTTATGTTTGTGTTATCCGGGTTTTTAACCCAACAAGATCCAACAGAATACCGAACAACCCCATCATATCAGAATGGCGTAAAACTTAACCAGGAAAGCCAAGACAAGAGATCAACAGAGCCGAGAGATCAGCTTTCCTTTAAATCCAATCAGTAGTTGAATATGAACAGCTAGTGAATTGCCGTCAAAATAAAAGAGCAATGATAAAAGGCTATAGGAACATCTCCGAGTCCAGACTCTAGAAAAATATTAAGAGCATAGCTCATCAGCGACGCATGCCTTTGCTCAAACAATCAAACAAACCAGATATGAAACACTGTCAAAAGGAGGCAAGAATTGGTCCGCAAAACGAATCAAGGGCCATGGGTCGCCATTTTCAGGGATTTTTCTATTATACTTGCCATGATACTAAATATCTCTCGGTTCCATAGTTTTAAGTTAACACTTAGCAGTCGAACCCATATCGACATTGATGTGAATAGATCTCTATCTAATTTCAAAGCATTAGGCCACCTTCTCATAATGATGGGTTTAACATCAAAAAAATACAGACCGTTTTAAAAGATAGAATCACAATCTTTAGAATTTTGGCTTTCACAAGAAAACCCTATTTTCTCTTGAATACATATCAAACTCGCATATTGGTTTTCAAACTCTTTGAATATACGACTTAAAATATAAAAAGTGTGGTTTGGTTTCAACGACATATGCAAGGATAGAATTGCTCCAATACTCATTTAATTGTCTACAAACTGCCACTTTAACCACACCAATCATTTTGTTACTGATTTTTATCGGCGCTATGTATTCTAGATCACACTCTTCTTTAATTGGTTCCTTTGCAACAATTTTAGCCCAAGATTTAGGCGCTTTGCCCTATTTAATGGGATGGTAGTTGGTTTCTTGGCTCCTTCTGTCGTCGATTTGCCACCATTGTACCGCGGAATGGAGGATTTGGGAACTTCTTTTCCCATTCCATTGCCTTTAGTGCCATGAACTAGCGGCAACTCCTGAGTAATCTTTGCTTCTCTTCTTTTAGTTGCTCTATTTTGGACTAAATCAAATGCGACACTGTTAATGATGATCCTCCTGGTGATTTGCTAATATGAAAATTTTGATTAGGATTAGGTGGTCTAAATAATTTTGATGATTTGAAAATTTTTGAGGATTTTTCGAGAGTTTGGTGGCTTTTTCTCATGGCTGATAGAAAACCTTGATTTCACTTTACAGAAATTTTTATTAAGTTTGCTATCATAATGCATTTATTGTGCATGTAGAAGAACGTGTCTTAGTTATGTACTCCTTTGTTAATGTCCTTGTTCTCGTTGGATTGATACGGAAACTTGTTTATTGTTATCCTTAAAACATGCAAAACTTGTCCTTTTAGTAATTTAATTAAGTAAAAGAGTCTACAGTCATCTTGTTTTCAACATGTATTTTGCACTCTTTCAAGAAGGACAACATTGGAGTTTGAAGTTATCATCTATGAGAAGGCAAGTTTAGTTTAAAGACCGATTGGATTACAAATCCAATTTTTTTTCTTCTTCTTTTTTATTTGAAGCATCAAATAACGTTGAAAAAGTATTCTTACCAAAGTTGGTTAATTTAAAAGTAGAAAATATGAGTTGTCCGGTTATGGTTACAATCAAAGATATTTTGTTCTTTTTTAGACCATCATATTTTCACGTGGAGGTTGAAGGTGTCTTATTTATTTATCAGACAGATTTCATTTTATTTAGGTGAATGCTAGCATCAATTTTCCTGAGAATCACTTTATTGACGTAAAGCATGGAACCCCCACTCTCCGCCAACATGTTGGGAAGTGTTGCTTGTTATTTTTATTCTCGATGTTTTGTTTTATATACTCAGAGTTTAAAGAGCAATAATGGTCACTGTTTACTTTTTTACGTTAACTTTTTCTAAGAAAACTTCATTGTCTTTTCTACTGCTTAAAAACACTTTAATAGTTGTGGGAGCCACTTGGAATTACATATACTTCTTTCAACTTTTAGATTGCACTAATTTTCAAATTCCACCTTTATATGTAGAATTTTCATTTTACAACGAAAGCGAAGTTTACTGATTGCCTACCAACAATAAAATTTTAAATCACAGGTGATGATGAAATACTCTAATTGTTAAAGTTGAAAAACAA
This sequence comes from Allium cepa, assembly GCA_030765085.1. NCBI lineage: Eukaryota > Viridiplantae > Streptophyta > Magnoliopsida > Asparagales > Amaryllidaceae > Allium > Allium cepa. The sequence continues at coordinate 186,571,114 of CM060940.1, forward strand.
GGAAAAAAGAAGAGAAAAAAGAACTAATATGATATTACGGAATAGTGGCGGAGCTAGCTCGTAATGTTAGCTAGGGCAATTTATCGCATATTTTACAAGCCAAAGAGCTCATTTAGATTAATGTCGAGACCAAGAAATATGCTCCAAAATCCTTTAGAGAGAATGTTGACATTCACATAATCGTTAGTGTCAACACCACAAGCCGCTTATAGGAAGAAATGGTGTGGATAACAATGCCATGAGGCAGTGCCGTAATCGTGTTGACCATCTTCAGTATCGCATCGCATCGATATCATATATGTCACGTCTCACCACTGAACGGTGTGTCGAGAGTCATCTATAAAGCAAAGAGTGTTGAACGCAATTGATTTCGCTCTCCATCAACACTGCTTTTGATGGATATCGCCTTCTATGGATATCGCCATCTATGGATACCGCACACCTTCCATACCGCATATGATCAATAATGCATGTTGTCGATATCATATCTCTTTAGGGTCGCCTCCTCCTCGATTTCACTTCTATTTCATACTATCTCTCTTCAATATCAACTCTCAAGTAGTACCACGTTCACTTCATGTCGCATGAGCTCCATGCCATATACAATCTACATCGTGCCTTATTGATGTCGCATGCTGTCAAATCCATGAAGGATACTGACCCAAATTATGTCGTAAACCGTAATCAAGGCCGTGTTTCATGATAATCGACGTTGCACAATACTAATGCTAAAGCATGTTGAAAACCATGAGAGGAAGGAGGATTAGTGTCATTCACAAAGTACGTTCGAGAGGAATCAATGCACTTTCCTTCATAAGAGCTTTAAAGGCCTTCAAATTCTACTACATGCTCCATGTTGAGACCACCATCAAGATAGAAACAAAAAGCACCATAAGTCCCACATCGTCAATTGGAGCAAGCCTACCTCCTTCTACCCAATATAAATAAAGATGTGTCCCTCATGGAAAGGGACCGTTAACTTCTTTCTCTCTCTTAACGGTTTTTCGTCGGAAGAGGCTAATGAAGGAGGAGCCATATTTTTCAATTAGGGCTTGAATAATTAAGAAATTCTATATTTGCACACCTTTTAACATATTCATGATTGAATAAAGGATTTGACTTGAGTCTATTTGTCTATTGAATTATAGAAATGCTTATTTTCTTATTGACTATTGGACTTGCATATTCTATCTTTTGAACTTATAAACTATAATTTAAACGGACTTGTGAAATATCATAAAACCAACGGGTATTCTTGGGATTTCTTCGGCATATCTTCTTGTACACACATATAGAACGTTGAACCGAATATTTGTTTAACATTTTTGGCGCTAGATTTAGGGCTTGAACCTCCGAATGTTCGATAATGACCAAAATACCAAAAATGGATTTGAATTTCATATTTTTTAAAATAATTTTTGAATTCAAAATCTGGAAATTAACGTTATCTTAAATGTTTGCAGGAACGAACAGCTAACAGCCTGTAGATTGTGAACAGTTAGTGAATTCGACCACCTTTCATCATTCACATTCAACGCCAGCTAAACTTTCCATTCAAAATTAATCTCGTCAACATCAATTCTTCCTCAAATTAGCATTGACTCTGTCTATTCAACATCGAGACCTTGAGAATAAAGTCCGATTCCAATTCATTTGATGCCAATCTCAGTCTATTCCATTAGTTTCAGATTAGAGAGAAATCGAAAAATTTATATCTAGGTAAAATCGTAGCCAATTCGAATGGTTTTGAAGCGGATATTAACTCCATCTTGCTTCTTAGATTCAAACTTAGTAAATTCTCAGATCCGAATAGTGACGAGCTTGGAGATTTGTATTTATAGATGGAAGCAGTAACATCATGGTTCATATCGCTAAGTGTATGACGTTGTGGGTCTGGATCGAGGTTGAAGTCAGACAGTGTCGAAATTGACGAAGTCGAAGAGGAAACAATGTCGAAGTACGTGAAGACGAAGAGGAAATAGTGTCGAAGGTGATCGAAGTTGGCTACATCTCAACACCAAAAGTAGTCAACGTCCTGAGTCATCCAGTACCGCCTACATCTCAACAACGACGAGAAGCTGATGATTAACGCCAAGGTTCATGGCTGACATCGAGATGAATGGTTAGCGCTTAGGTCCATAGTTGACATCGAGGTTGATAACTGGTGTTGAAGCTAAGTGAGTAATCATTGCCACCAACATCTCAATGTTGCTAGTATTCAACATCGTGAGTGTTGAAGAGGAGCGACGTCGAGCACCATCAGTGAGCGATGTCCGATGTCGTGAGTGTCGAAGGGTATACCACATGTGAGCAATGCTGGAGACAAGCAGTACCGATATCGTTAGTTTCTACTTGGACTCGTACTAGAACTCAGATCTACATCAAAAACGAAAATTCCATATCAAAGGTTAGAGCATCATGACCAAAGCAGCGAAAGCAATACCGAAGTACAAATCAATGGCGTAAATCATTGGAAATATTCTCATAAATCACTATGAATAGTGACGAAAGTCAGAGGAATTCGAAGACAGACGATATTAATGTTTGAGGAGTGATATTCAGTGTTGGGGTCTGTTGGGTGCGTTTCCACACCTTGCCGAACCAGTCCACTCCTTGCCGAACCAGTCCACTCCTTGCCGAACCACAAGCACTACCGAACCAAAGACTCCAACCTCGTTCCTACGCACTACCGACCCAACCACCTCTCCCATGCCTGCCGAACCACTTCACCACCGGACCACCTGCCACTGGTCCAAAGCCTCGCCGAACCAGGATCTCACCAGAGCCACCCCACACCAATGCCGAACCAACCTACCTCCCAAGCATGACCGAACCAATCCACCACCAGACCATGCGCCACCGAACCAAACCATATGCCCAGCCTCCACCGGACCAAGCTACATTCATCTACCACCGGACCGAAGCGCTACCGGACCAAGGCGTTGCCGAACCAACGTTGCCAGGCCAGATTGCTTCAGCCCAGGCCCACCAGCTGCTGTATACATCCAGGACCCCTGCCCCCAGCCTCACTCTATAAATATAGGGGCAGGGGTACAACAATGGCAGACAAGTTTGAGAGCTCAAGCACGGAGAGAACTTTCAAACAACTTTCAATTACTTGTAATCAAAGCTCTGTACTTGTAATCTGAATAGAAAAGGAGAATAACATATAAAGTGGACGTAGGCACGCTCTGGCCAAACCACTATAAATCTGTGTATCTTTTACAGTTTAGCCCCTGCTTTTTATATATTTGCGTAAATCACCCAAATTACCAGAAACAACATAAAATCAATTAATTCATACGACTTGGAGGTGTTTGCTCATTTTTTGTGCAAACATTTTTGGTGCTTTCACTAAGAGACGGAGCTCGAAGCTTCAGCTTCTCCCACTCAACCTTTTTCCTATCAACATCGATCATTGCTTGGAAAATATGCCTCCCGGACGGAAGAAAGATGCTAACAAAGGAAAGAACATTGCAACTGGCAGTATCCCAGATCCAGTAGTCAGAAATCAAGACAATCGTCCGGTTCCAACAGCAAACGAAAATCAGACAAATCCGACAGCCCCTGCTACGGAACAACCAATTACAAGGATGGATCTAGACAGGATTGTGGCTGAAGTAACTAACCGCTTCGCATCTCAACAAGAAGCCTTGGTGGACCAACTCATGTCACGCTTAAGGGATGCTGAAGAATCCAACCGCAACACTGAATCATGGGGTGAGTCCCGGTCTTGAGGATCTGGGAGACAACAAAGGTCTTTCTTCTTCGAAGAGGTTAACAATAGAAATAGCAATGGTAGGAGCCGAGCCCGGACTCAGCCCGAATTCCGACCCGAGGAAACACTTGGAACCGAACCCAACATGGGAGGTACCAGGCGGGGGCGGATGTAGCTCAGCCTGTCATGCTACCTAACCATGGAAACACCAGTAGACAGGGACGAGCAGGAGTCCAGCCCGAAGTTGGACCCGAGGAAGTGCCGAGAACAGAACCCAGCAGGGGAAGATCAAGGCAAGGGCCAACTGTGGCTGAACCCAGCATGCCCCCAGAAGACCAGAGGCAGCCATTGGAGAATGTTAGGAGTGACAGACGATACCATCCATACAATTCGTCTGGACGGAATCAGTCCCGCAGGGAAGAACCAAACTCATTTTTATCCGCTCCAAGTTCTGATGAAAGGATGGCGCAATTGTTCAGAGAGTGCGTCCAACGGGAGCAAATGGATCGGGGGATAGGTGCTAGGGTAACCAGCCCCTTCACCCGCAGTATCGAAACTGCCATCACCCCCCGGGAATGGAAAATGCCAACAATGGAGCCATACAAGGGAACCTCTGACCCCATCGTACACTTACAGAGATACACCCAGCATATGCTCATGAGCGGAGCAACGGAGGGAGTATTGTGTAAATGCTTTTCACTTTTCTTAGCAGATCTAGCTACCTCCTGGTTCTGCCACCTACTCCAAGGGTCCATCAGCTCATGGAAAATGTTGAAAGAAAAGTTCATCAGCCAGTTCTGCATTCATGTGGAACAACCCAAGAACGCTTATTCCTTATCTAATATCAAACAAAAGCCTGGAAAGACAAAGCAACAATATCTAACCCGATTCAACGCCGCAGAGGCCGCAGTCCAAGATGCCGACGAGAAACTTATCCTAATGGCCCTCTGCAGTGGTGTACATCCGGATACTAAATTTGCTAGAAGACTAACCAAGGAGAAACCAACTACTTTACCTGATTTCTTCCATGAAGCTGGAAAGTATATGAGACTTGAAGACGCTGCCACTGAGAGGCAGTCAGGGCAACAGGCTAAGACAGCTCCAGACAAGGTTCCCGCTGCAGCAAAGGATGTTCGGAGAAGTGACTATAGAGACAGTGATGGGGGCAAGAACGGAGAAAAGCGCTTATACCGACCAGGACCAAGATTTGATTCCTACACTCCTTTGAATGAAACGATCGAAAACATCTTCCTAACCACTCAAGACGAAGTTAGATACAAGCGCCCCCCGCACAAGAAGGAGTCAGATAACGCACTCAAGTCTGGAAAGTTCTGCCACTTCCACGAATCCCATGGACATGACACCAATGAATGCCACCATCTCCGGGACTTGATTGAAGAACACATTAGAAGGAGGAGACTGGAACGCTATGTAAAAAGCCAGAACAGGACTCCAGCTCCCGCCAATGAAAACCCAGGGCTACTCCTCCCAGAAGTAGCCGGAGGAAATAGAAACACCGACGGCTCTAGTCAAGAGAAGATAGTGGTCCGTACCATATCAGGAGGACCACACATCGCCGACAAAAGCTGGGCAGAGATGGAAAGATACGGTAAGTCACTTAGAAACACTGAAGGCTACGTCAATTCTGTTATGGAAGAACGCCACCCGAAACGGAAAGAGAATGACGACATCACATTCAGTAGGCGCGATCTAGAGGGAAGACAGTACCCACACATGGATCCTATGGTCATCTCTGCCTGGTTCGGTCCAGCCAAAGTTTTCCGAATTTTGGTAGACACTGGAAGCTCGGTGAATATCCTATTCAAGCATGCTTTCGACAAAATGAAGCTGTCAATGAAGGATGTGTCTCCCTGCAACAAACCACTACATGATTTCACTGGAGATGCGAAGACGCCCCTCGGGCAACTGGACCTTTTTGTTGAAATAGGTAGTCATCCCCGCTCCGTTGTGCGAAAACAAACGTTTGTACTAATAGAGAACCACTCAGCCCACAATGCCTTTTTGGGAAGACCAGCCTTGTCTGACTTCCAAATTGTCCTAGCCCCATGGTGCCTGAAGATGAAATTTCCAACAGATAACGGAATAGGAGAAATAGAGGGAGATCAAGACGCTGCTCGAGACTGCTATGTAACTGAACTTCGCAATAACCGCAGAAAAGATAAAGGGAAAAACGCAGAGACTACTCTCTGCATGAAAAGCTTGGAAGCATAGCAACTAAAGAAAGCCCCTCCTGTTCGATATACCAGTGACCCTTTCAATGAATTAGACCCCAGGGACAAAGAGGAGGAGGCCACCGCCGAGCCTGCAGAGGCTATGGAATTCGTAGCTGTAGACAAATATGACTCAACTAGACTATAAAATCGGATCTCAACTAAAAGAAGAATTAAAGGATCAACTCATTGATTTTCATCGCCACAACATGGATGTATTTGCATGGACGCACGCTGACATGACAAGAATCTCCCCAGACGTAGCATGCCACGTGCTGAACATCGATCCCACCAAGGTGCCAGTAAAGCAGAAAAAGAGAAGCATGGGGGCAGAACGATCAGCAGCCCTCGAGGAAGAAGTAAAGAACCTACTTGCCAATAACTTCATACGAGAAGCCATCTACCCAGAATGGATCGCCAACCCGGTACTGGTAAAGAAGGCTAATGGGAAGTGGCGAACATGCATCGACTTCTCCAACTTAAATGACGCGTGTCCGAAGGACCGCTTCCCACTCCCCCGAATCGATCAGCTCGTGGACAGCACCGCCGGACACGAACTCTTATCTTTTATGGACGCATACTCAGGATATAAACAGATCCCTATGCACGCCCCCGATCAAGACCACACTAGTTTCATCACTGACCGGAGATTGTACTGCTACAGGGTAATGCCTTTTGGACTTAAAAACGCCGGAGCTACTTATCAGCGCCTCGTCAACAAGATGTTTGCGAAACTAATGGGACGAACTATGGAGGTTTATGTGGATGACATGCTGGTAAAATCGAGGAAAACCAACGATCATATAAACCGCCTGGATGAGATGTTTCAAGTACTTCGTCAATATGGAATGAAGCTGAACCCTCTAAAGTGCTCCTTCGGAGTATCGTCGGGAAAGTTCTTGCAATTCATCGTCCATGCCAGGGGGATTGAAGCAAACCCCGAACAAGTTCGGGCTTTGCAAGATATCAAGATACCATCCACTCGAAGAGAGATGTAAAGCCTAAACGGGAAAGTGGCCGTCCTAAGCAGGTTCATCTCTAAAACAACCGACAAATGCATCCCTTTTTTTGAAGCTCTAAAGAAAGACAAAGGAAAGTTCGAATGGACTGACGAATGCTCGATAGCCTTCCTTAACTTAATCGAACACCTCCAGAGACCACCAGTACTCTCAACTTCGAATGAAGGCGAGGAACTATACCTATACCTGTTTGTATCGTCCCATGCTTTAAGCGCCGCTTTGGTGAGAGAAGACGACCGCGCGCAGCGGCCCGTATACTTTTAAAGCAAGAGATTTACAGGGGCAAAAGCCAGATACCCTAAACTTGAAAAGCTAGCATACTGTTTGCTAATCACGTCACGGAAACTGCGACACTATTTCCAATCTCATTCCATCAAAGTTTTAACCGATCAACCGTTAAGGCAAGTACCCCATCGCCCCGACACTTCTGGGCCACTACTTAAGTGGTGCATTGAACTGAGTCAATATGATATCACCTATCATCCTCGCACCGCTATCAAGGGGCAAGCCATAGCTGATTTCATTGCCGAATTCACTACTAACGAAGGTAAGGAGCAATCTGAAATAGCAAAAGATATCAAGTGGAATCTCTTCGTAGATGGAGCATCAAATGAACAAGGCTCGGGGGCAGGTGTTGTGATAATCACCCCCAAGGGATGGAAGCTGCACTACGCCCTAAGGCTGGAATTCGCTGCACTACGCCCTAAGGCTGGAATTCGCTGCCACCAACAATGACGCAGAATACGAAGCAGTGATAGCCGGATTAGAACTTGCCCTGGAAATTGGAGTCGGTTCTTTATGTCTCCATAGTGATTCTCAACTTATTGTAAATCAAATACTGGGAGAATTCCAGACTCGAGGAGAACGACTCACAGCATATCTAAAGAAGACCAAGCTGCTGCTCAATCAGTTGGATCACTATTTAATCAAACGCATTCCTCGAGAAGAGATTCAGGAGGCCGACGAACTGGCAAAGCAAGCTAGCATGAAGGACGGCGCCGCTTCCCGAACAATAACCATCTCACAGCAACTAGCCCCGAGTTACGAGACAATGAACATGATAGCTGCAATCGAAAAGGAAACTTGGATGACTCCTGTCCGGAAGTATTTACAAGATGGCACACTGCCCGACGAGCGTAACGAAGCTAAGAAAATCTTAAGGAAAGCTTCCCGCTACACATTACAAAAATGCATCCTCTATCGACGCGGCTTCTCTAATCCCTTATTAAGGTGTGTCGCTGTAAGGGAAGCCAAGGAAGTCTTGTCCAATATCCATCAAGGAAGTTGCGGAGATCACACCGGAGGGCAGACTCTAGCCAAGAAGGCACTCCGATACGGGTATTACTGGCCCACCTTAAACAAAGACGCCTTAGACTTCGTCAAAAAATGCGACAGATGTCAGAAATTTGCTAAGATTCCTCGACTACCAACAAATGAGATTACTCAAATGACCAGCCCTTGGCCCTTCGTAATATGGGGAATTGACTTGATTGGCGAACCGCCAGTGGGCCGGGGCGGAGCCATATATGCCATAGTAGCAGTTGACTATTTCACCAAATGGGTGGAAGCAGAGCCTCTAAATAAAATATCTTCGGCAAAAGTTATTAACTTCTTGATTAAAAATGTTTTATGCAGGTACGGGTTTCCACTCAAAATCATATCAGACAATGGACTTCAATTTGACAGCGAGGAATTCGCCGACTGGTGCCAAGAGCACGGAATTCACAAAAGCTTCTCATCTGTGGCTTACCCCCAGGCAAACGGACAAGTCGAAGCTGTCAACAAAATCCTCAAAACCCTAATCAAGAAGAAACTCGAAAAGTCAAAAGGCGCTTGGGTGGATGAACTTCCTACGACACTTTGGGCCTACCGCACATCTTATAGAACATCAACAGGGCATACTCCTTTCTCTTTGGCATACGGATCGGAGGCCATGCTCCCAGTTGAAACTGTAGTGCCTTCCCATCGCAGGATCCACTACAACCCAGAAGAGAACGAAGAACTCCTCCACATGTCTTTGGATCTAATTGAGGAGTGAAGAAACGATGCAGCACTCAAAGCAGCAGCTCATAAGCAAAAAGTTGCAGCACAATACAACTCCAAAGTCAAGCACCGCAGCTTACAAGAAGGAGATCTTGTCCTCAAGCGGATCTTCCCGCGCCCCGGAGCGCTAGATATAATCTGGGACGGACCCTATGTAATTCATAAAGATCTCCGCAACGGAGCCTATATTTTGTCAACAGTGGACGGAGAGGTGTTCCAGAGGGCATGGAACATCCAACACCTCCGTCGATACTTTTCTTAACTTGTACTGCCCATATGAAGTGAATTAACAAAGAGAATCAGTGGACGTAGGCATTTTCGTGCCGAACCACTTTAAAAATCTTGTCTCTTTTTAAATTGTTCCTTTATATCTTGGCTGCTTGTTAAGCTTTATCCTTTTCTGTTGAACAAAATCATGTATGACGACATTTCCATTCTGGACACTTCACGGCGCAACCTCACCTGGACAAGACCCAACAGGTACTATGCGAATCTATGCACTCGCCAATGAGACACTTTTGCTTCAGCATCCCTCTGCTGCGGGTTAACTCATTGCTCGCGACTGCCCTCAAAGCCAACTGTAATGAGCCGATTATAAGCCATCAAGAAGGCCGATTATAGCCGATGGCAGCTCATTACGGCGTTCGGCTCGCCGGCAACTGTGAACCTACTTTAAGCCCCAACATAAGGTGTGGCCAGCCAGGGGTAGTTCACGGTTGACGATCGGCACTCACGCTAGCCGGCCACAGTAAATCGAATAATACCCACGATTACGGGCCATAATGGCTCGGGTAGTTACTGTGCGCGATCTCGGCTCCGATATGTCTTAAGTGCGCATGTGGTAAAAAAGATAAACTCCCCGCAGAGGCGTAAGATGGGTGACAAATGTCTCCAAGACCCACAGCTAGGGAAAGTGACTACAAAACCCGTTTGCCACGAACTTAAGCATATCGACGTCCTTCCGTGATTGGAAGTTTTATTGTTTCTCATATTTCCATTTCATTCAAAAACTTTTCTCCTATCCTATATAACAATCCCTAAAGTACAGGTCACAAAATAGGGGAACTCTCGCTTGTGGAAATATGAACTCACATCCGGATGACGGAACACTTAGCTACATTCCATACTCAGTCACGCAAGACATTCAAAACAACCCTCTACAACTAAAACACGAAGGGCGGTACTATCTTCTCTTGTATACAAATATGTAGCTTTAATTTATTCACACATCATATTGGCATTGCAAAACATGAAACAATATTTTGAGCAGAAACTTAGCATCAAATACGATTAAATCACATGCATAAACACGCAGCTGTATTTCTTATGCAACATATCAAAATAACAACCACATTCGGACATAACAGAATCTGCTTATGTTATAAAGTTACATAAAGACGTTCGTTGCAATGATATAATTACAGCCTAAAAACAAAATAATGTTTTGGACTAGTATGTACAGGAATGTCAAATAGACCAAATAAAAGAGTCAACTACATCGGGGCTCCGCCTCTGTCCTGCCTGCCATCCGGATCTACTTAACTGTAGGGTCAGAACTCCTCGCATGTACTCCAGAGGTCCTGCCTGCCCAATTTAGAAGAGAATCCATCAATAATCACGAAAGATAAGCAATCAAATCATGAAAAGATTAAAAGGGAAGACTTACCAGCGTCTGCTCCCTGGTCGTCATCCTCCAGTTGCACACCTACTTCCTCGGCGGCGAGCAGCCTCATGCCTTCCTTCACCGCCGCCTTCTCCTCCTTGGTGAACTGTGCGGTAACCACATCCATTCTGAAGGCCGCGCCACCCTCTTTATCCGCTTCAGCCTTGGATTCCTCCAAAGCCCGGAGATATATCCTAGCCATAACCCGGGGATAATCGTCCATCCAGGACAGGTTGCCCTGCCTCCAAGTACGGAAATACATGTCCTGGAGCATCTCGTCCATCATCCCCTCGTTCTCCTCAAACTCTTTCATCCGGGCCTCAGAAGCCGACAGCCGTGCGACAGCAGCATCTCTCTCCAATCGGTATCTCGAGCAGTCAGCCTGAAGGGACTTCCGCATCACTTCCATCTCCTCCTTCAGCTTGGCCTGAGCAAGCTCTGCGGCCTCAAGCCTCCTAGATAACTCCTCTACCTACTCAAGATCTGCGCTCCGAACCTCATCCACCGTTGCGATGGCCATATCAATTCGTTCTTTGCAAGCAGCCTCCATTTTTCGCAACTCAACCTTGCTAGCCTCTTTCATGGTTTTTTTTAGTCGTCTGGAGGCCGCCTCATGTTGGGATATCTGGGTAGCCTGATCGGCAAGCTGTTTGGCCTGATCAGAAACCTTTAGCCGCAACCGAATGTTAGCACTTTCGATTTCCTCCCCAGCCTTGGCCAGTCGAGCGTGATGCTCCATTAGCCTCTTGTTCTCTTCAGCCATCCGATCGATGTTTGCCTTGGCCTCATTCCCCATGGTCACAATCCGAGTAGTAGGCAAATCGAGGTCTAAGGACTTAGCCTCATCAAGCACCCGTACCATGGAATTGCGGGGAAGAAGATGCTCACCCGTGGCCTCGTCAAAAGAGATGTCCTGAAAACTTGGGTCCAGATCCGGGTGGCCGGCAAATGGGTTGCGAACCAAACCAGGATGGTCTATCGGGGTGACGGTTGGATTTTCTGACGGATGTGGGGAAGGCATAAACTCAGTATCTTCCTCAGTAATATCATGGATAGGCTGGACTGGAGCCTGAGGGCCAGGTGAAGGTTCAAACAAGGATCGGCCCCTCTTCCTCTTTTGCATACCTTCTTCAATAACACCGAGAAGAGGGCGATAACCAACCACATCTCCGGGACGGCTAGTTGACGACTTTGGTTTGGCGGAAGCCTTGAGTAACTTATACTGTTCAAGGCGGTGCCGAATATCTGATGTCTTGGCCACCTTACCCGTTCCTGAAATAAAAACCAAGTGTTACAAGCATGCATGAAACTATGATCCGAGAAATATGTTAAGTTAAAAGGAATAGGAAAACCCGCTTATTTTACAAACCCTGAGGAGGAGTGGGATACTGCAATAAGTCCTGAATCTCATTCCAGGACGGGAGCTGGCCATAAAATATTACTAAGTCCTTATCATAAAGGGAGTCTACAGAAGTTAAGAATTCACCTTGAACCGTCGGAGTTGCCTTGGCTGAAATACCCTTAGAAGATAGACAGGCACCCGTCCCGGCCTTATCAGACTTCTTCGATTTCTCCGCCGAGGCCGACCCTTCCCCCAACCCCTCGAAAGTTTGGCGGAATGTATCATCCATCCACTCTTGAATCTCGCCTGCTTTCCCAGGAGGCAAAGCCCCGGCGCCATCACCACCACCATCACCTTCTCTGTCGTCTCCACTTTCTGCCTCTCCTCTTACATCGCCTCCTTCGCCCTCACCTCTATCCTCCTCCACGTCTTCCTCCCTCGGAGTAATTGGACACGTGCTAGGGGAAGAGCCGTCGGACTTCTTGAGCTTCTTGCCTCCGACAACTGGAGGTTTTGTGAAAGGCTTCCTCTTGCCACTCTTTGCCGTGGCCCCTCCTTTAGCTTGAGCAGCCCTCTCTTCCGCTGTATCCCTCTGCTTGACCACGGACTGATGTGGCAGGATCAGGTTGAGCCCCAAAAGTGTAGCGTTCCTGATCAATTAAGCAGCCGACCTATCTCTTCCCGAAATAGCTTCTATTTCCGCTGTCGTTTGAACTAGGCGATCATTCTCCACGACCGCAAAACCACCTGTCGCTAGCAAGAAATAAAAACACATAAGTAGAAGCATTGCAACCAGAACGGAAATTATAAATAAAGCCTTGACTTACATCCGGAGGTGAAGCGACGGGTAGAAACGGAGTCATCCCTGACGAAAAACCATTACTTCTTAAACATGCTGTACTTCGAATACAAGTCCAGGACGGGCTTGAAGGATACGGCCGATTCCAAGCTGATATATGGAGAACCCTTCTTGTAGCCCCTCAGATTATACAGATACCGGATCTCCCGGTTGGAAGGAGGACGCCCGTATCTCCTCTGAAAGATGACGAAAAGACTCACCAGAATGGCGTAGGAGTTAGGCTGAAGCTGGAATGTAGCCACCTTAAGATATGTGATGAAGCTAACTATCCAGGCGTTGAGAGGAGGGATAGCACCACACATGCAATGATATCTGCTGTAAGCAAAGTAGCCTTCAGGGGGGTCATACGTCATCACTCCTTCCCCCGGCAATAGCATGTGCGCTCTATCGATCCCAAAGGAACGGGATATAACATCAAGCTGTTCCTCTTTGAGGGAGCTAGGAAAACAGTCGGGCAGGGAATTCAAGAGCTCCTGAGGGCCATATCCGTCCACTAATGACCTCGGGGCAGGTCCATGTCGCGCTGGTCCCGGCTGGAATGGAGGCACGGCGGAAGACTCACTTCTGTCCGAAGATTTTTTCTTTTCTGATCGGGTTTCCACTTTGTGAGACATTTATCTGCAAACACAAAAGCAAAAGTATGTTGTTAGAGCAAGGAGTATGAAAATATAAAAAAGCAAGTATGAACAATCTAGAGTATCATTCGTAGGTCTAAACTTGAAAAGCTAGAGATTCATTAAGCATTCAGGATCCCAGAGTTCAATCAATAGTTCAAACATAAGGACCATTCGGTATTTAAACACTACCGAATTCATTCGGTGTTGAAAGTTTTCAAGTTCATTCGGTATCGATGGTCTTTGAGTTCATTCGGTACCAATGGTCTTTGAGTTCATTCGGTATTGATGGTCTTTGAGTTCATTCGGTGTTTAAGGTTCTCAAGTTCATTCGGTACTGCTAGCACAAGCTCATTCGGCGAAAGAAAACATACCTGGTTCGGTACTCGGTTGATTCGGTACTCAGATTGATTCGGTACTCAGGTTGATTCGGCTATCTCAAAACGATAAAGGATAACAGTAACCTGAGGCCCCTATTTATAGGCGAAACATATCGACCGGACCAACTGGTTCGGCACACTCAGGACCGAACGAAGCTACCTCAACTGCGGGAAAAACAAAGCACAACATATGTTAAACATATGCCCTACTTTGGGGGGCAAATGTTGGGTGCGTTTCCACACCTTGCCGAACCAGTCCACTCCTTACCGAACCACAAGCACTACCGAACCAAAGACTCCAACCTCGTTCCTACGCACTACTGACCCAACCACCTCTCCCATGCCTGTCGAACCACTTCACCACCGGACCATCTGCCACCGGTCCAAAGCCTCGTCGAACCAGGATCTCACCGCACCAGAGCCACCCCACACCAATGCCGAACCAACCTACCTCCCAAGCATGACCGAACCAATCCACCACCAGACCATGCGCCACCGAACCAACCCATATGCCCAGCCTCCACCGGACCAAGCTACATTCATCAACCACCGGACCGAAGCGCTACCGGACCAAGGCGTTGCCGAACCAACGTTGCCAAGCCAGATTACTTCAGCCCAGGCCCACCAGCTGCTGTATACATTCAGGACCCCTACCCCCAGCCTCACTCTATAAATAGAGGGGCAGGGGTACAACAATGGCAGACAAGTTTGAGAGCTCAAGCACGGAGAGAACTTTCAAACAACTTTCAGTTACTTGTAATCAAAGCTCTGTACTTGTAATCTGAATAGAAAAGGAGAATAACATATAAAGTGGACGTAGGCACATTCTGGCCGAACCACTATAAATCTGTGTGTCTTTTACAGTTTAGCCCCTGCCTTTTATATATTTGCGTAAATCACCCAAATTACCAGAAACAACATAAAATCAATTAATTCATACGACTTGGAGGTGTTTGCCCATTTTTTGTGCAAACAGCGTCAAAGATCAAATTGATGCCAGAGATAATATCAAGAAACATCAGGTGATTTTGACCACATCAGATCTTAGATCTACACTGGTTGAGTTCAGGTAAAGTAGCATTTCAACATCCTTTCAGGTATGTGCTTAAACTGAACCTCAAGCATGAGCATGATTTCTGGTTTGTACTTAGAAATAAGGATATTATATATCTTTCAGTGATTTCTAAATATCAATATCAGATATATCTTTAGGTATATTTATTTATGATTTCGAAATTTATTTATATATGTATGTATGTATGTATGTATATTATATAGGGGATACACAGGACGAAGCTACAGGAAGCTTCACGGGGTGGAATTTTCAGATATTTTTCTGAAATTTTTCTAAGTATATGAAAATGTCTATTATATTGTTCATAAAATTTGTTCCAAAGACATATCTTGCTATAAATTTTATAGTGTAATCTAATATATTAACTAAAATTTCTATGTACCGATGAAAATATTTATTCATTTTTGACTACCTTTCTAGCAGCTTGTAGATTTTAAATCCAAGGGTGCAGTAAGTTGATTGTTGAGTTAGGAATTAGGAACCTTGTCCATTGTGCCTATTCAGAGTCTTCTAATTTTATGTTCAACATCATGTAGTCTCCTCTTTTAATAATACTCATTATGTAAATTTATTTCGTCATCATATGTTTCAAATCTGCTTAAGTAATTATCGTTTTCTTCTTGTTTTCTTAGTATTTTGTAGTATTCAACACATACTAAGTTTATCATTCTATATGTAAGTTGTATTTCTGTTTACTTTCTACTAGATAAAAGGTATTTTCTAGATTTTTTATTATCTTGTTTTTATCTGATTTAGGATCATCTGTTAATCCAAAAAATTTCTTTGCATAATTTTCTTTAAAAATCTTTCTTATATTATACTGTTGATTTTCATTTATATTCATTTGCTTTAGTATATTTAAAAGTTTTATCATGAATTTTTGTTCTAAATAATTCTGTAATGATTCTATGTTTTCAATTTTCGAAAAACTGCTCATTTTAGTTTTCCTAATCATTATGTTTTGTTATTTTATATCCTGTTTTATTTTTGCTATTTATACATTTTTTTTCCCATTCTTTGTAAAATTCTTTGCAAATCTGGGTGTTATAATAACATTTTCAGGTTCTTTAAACATACTGAAATTGTTGAATATTTTTATAAAGTTTGTTTCATAATCAAAAACATTGATTAGTTGTGTGGTATATTTTTGTTTGAAAATAGTTATTATTTCATGTTTTTGGTTTTCTGTGATGCTGTTATTGCTTTTCATAATATTTATTATGTTTAATTGAATTTGTCCTCTAAATATTTCCGCATGTTTTCCATTAATTAATTTCTTTTTCTTAGTGAAAGTTTTTTATGCGAAAGTTCAAGCATAAATCAAAGATACTTGGTGAATTTATCATAGGTAAATCTTCTTTTTATTATCTTCTTCCTCATCTCTTGCTCTTGCTGTATTTGATTTTAAAATTATGAAATAATCTTAATTATGGAATTTTCGTCACCTTGTCGCTCTGGATTTACTTTTTTCCCTAACGGCTTCATGCCTTGGTGGTACTTTTTCAATCTTTAACGAGCTTACATCTTTTGGATTAATCCATAACTAAAGTTTATTTCGGTGAACTTAAAACATAGATACAACATCGTCAATCTAGCATCATACTAAGAAGATAAGTGAAAAGAATTACATACCTAGATCTCTTCACCTTTCTCTTAATTTATATCTGAAGTTATTTAGCTATGCATCACTTTGTTGGAGAAATAACAGAGAAGGAGATTAGCCATTAAAAGAAAACTCAAGCTTTTAATTAATATAATGGGTTTTGATACAATAATTTTTGATGATTATAACTATACAGACTTGCCATATATATAGGCAAGGATTACACACGTTATTATGGACATCTGTCCATTACAAGCTTACAATGAAGGCAAAAAGGCCATCCACTCAGAATAACAGTACAAGCACTCAGAATTTTTTATAGGGAGAAAAGACAAGAATATTACATCTATAAAATTATAGATAGTGGATACAAAGAATCTTTATCTTTTTGTCGGTTAGAAATTATTTTCTTTCCTTTATTTAGTAGTGGAGCATTTCTTCCTTTATTCATTGGTTAGTCTATCACTCAGGAAAGGTCACATCTTATCTAAAGTGGATTTAGTGGGAAGATAGTGGAATTTGTAGTGTCCTTTTTATTGGTGAATAATATTCCTTTTGATGTGATCTCCTTGATCATTGAGACAACTCTTCGTCTTTGTCTTCGTCTTCAATCTTGTAGCGTCCCTTTTCAATTTTCAGTAGCTTCTGTTTCTTGATGTTATTGACCATATTCATTTTGGGATGGTAAATGTCATATGTCCTTAATTCGTGTAACAACCCTGGTTTTGATGATTACTTCTAATATTAAATTATAACGGTGGTTATAATTTAATATTGAAAAATAAATTGGAGATTTAAAATCGTTTATTTTGAGTAAACCGTAAAATTGGAAGGAATTACATAGAGTAAAATATGATAATGTTGGTTATAAATGGTGAATATTGGAAATATGATGATTTGGACTTTTATTGAATTAATTAAATGAGATATGATTTGGAAATGTTGATTACTGTTCTGTGATGTGATTTAAATTCAGTTATTGTATTTTGTTCTGTTAGATCCATTAGCTACCTATAGTTTGGATTAAGCATTTATTGGGTATGTCGATCCACTTGAGTAGAAAAGAAAAATTACATTGCATTTATCGACGTATTCAATAGATGTTTAAGACAAAATTATAGATAGTCGCCCTTAACCAGCTCTATTCTCCGCTTTAATAGACAAAATTACTTGTTAATTCTCTTTACTAAGGTGGGTCTCGGGGTGGGGCGTTACAGCATGGTATCAGAGCAGTGGTCAGAACAAAGTAGAATTAACATAGAACAGTATGTATATCACGATACGTTGAAGTACAATACGAGTGAATCATTGTCCTTATTCAAGCTTGTTTTCGAATCGTGCTTTGATTATTTTTTGAGTATTAGGTTATGTTGAGATGGAATATTTCTAGGAATATATATTGCATTTCGTAGTATTCCATAATTGTGTTTGATGTTATCTTATCTTATGAATAATCTTATTCGGGATTATTCTATTCTTATTTTGTCGATGCGAGTGAGTTCGTATCGATGAAGCTTACTGATTTCTTTGAGCATTCTTGTTGCATTCCTTTAAGAGTTGTGAATCCTATTGAAGGGATCCACAACGATTGGCTTGTTGTAAGCATTCTGAGTTCTCTATTTGTTGCTGCTTTTATGAGTATTTGTTTGTTACTCACAATCTTAAGATGTATCTGATTTGAGATGGATTGACTTATTTGATGTTCAGTCTGATGCTTTTGTTGTTTAGGATCCTATATTTATTTAGGCATCCTAATTTGATTGGTTTATTATTTTTATCACTTTGGAATGTTGATGATGATTCCGAAGTTTTTGAATTCACTCCTGAGTATCGAGATGTTGATGATATATCTCGAATTCCAATTGGGTGACTTTGTTGAGTTTTGTAAGTCGGTTTGGATTTGACATCCAATCGGGCAATCGAGTGTTGAGGTAACCTTATTCCTAGCTCCCAGTTCTTCGGTTATCCTTCCACGAGGATATCCACTAAGGAATAAAGTGAGTTTCTAGATTGTTCGAGTTTGATTCAGTTTATCATTCAGTTTCTTTGAGTTATCCTTTTCGGATACTGAATCGGTGTTATTCTTTGTAGCATTACTTTGTTTGAAGTAATGATTTGTTGTTGGGTGCTTCTTCTCATTCGAGAAGAATATCTTGCTTATCTTATGCCTTGATGATTTCCGAGAGTGGCTTGTCATCTTGTAGGAGTTGACAAACACTTTATCTCCTTCTGTTGATTTTGTGAATCGAGTATTCTAGGAATATCTCGATGCATTCTCTTAATATTCTTTGGCTTGAGTTTTTGAAGCTATATATATATATATGAGTTTTAAAAAGAGAAATTGAAGTTTTGAGATATTTTAAAAAAAAAGTCATAGAATTTTTTTTGAGAATATATTTTATATGAGTAGCATTCTTTTATTGAAATAATTTGAGAGTGTTGGGTTATCCATCGAGTAGTTAAGAGTTTTAGTCGATACACTTGATCAACGTTATCGATAGGAATCTCCTAAATGCTATGTTGAGGCAATTAGGCACGATGATTTCTGTATTAAAGATTGAAATTTTGAAAATAATATTTTGAGATTAATATTAAATTTATTTATTTTTGAATTGTAATTGCAGCTTTTGATTTTAGAGATGAATAATAGAGTGGCGAAGCAGTTTTGATCATTCGGTCAACTCTGCAGCCAACAGATATATTTATTTATTAGAGACTCAATAACAAGGCAATGCCATTTATTTATTTTAAATTGTAACGACCCGCTATTTTGGACAATTCAAATCGACAATAAAACCATACTTATCCGACTTGAATAATTCAAAGTACCAAATTGTTAATTAAAGTTTGGCAAAACTTAAAATATACAGTAAATAAATCAATCACAAATCACAGAGTAATATAATGCAGCGGAATAGATAAAGAATAGTAGTTCATGAAGCTACTATATACATCAGAGTTAGAAAAATACAACCGAATAGTTCAAATGCAGTGAAGTCTTTAATGCAACAGATGACTTCTCTGAACCAATCAACTGGAAAGGCTGGAATCTGAATCGATAGTTGGATTTCCAAATGAAGCTCCGAACTCAAAAGGTGAGTCTCAAATGCTGTATCACTCAGTCTGACCCGAGCGTAAAGCAAAACACAAAACACTCGAGTCAGGATTAACATTCTTATATCAATAAATCCAACTCAACTGAAATATCAACTAAAATACAAATAACTTAAAGGATGTTTGGGGTAACCATCCTCTCAGGGTCCATGGAACTTTCTACAAGGTAGAAATATACACTATAACACCGTGGTCATTTCAGCTTATATTATACTTCAAAACCAAATCTCATTTTCACTTCAAATATCTCTATATTTCCCAAAATAGTATTTATATATATTAAATAATTTATACAGTAAAGTATTTTCAATTTCTTCAACTTAACAAATCGTTCCAATGTCAACCCGACCTTCCCATTCAAATTAAATTCAATCTCAATTTATCAATTTAAATTCAACTCAATTTCTAAAATAACCACTTAACTTAAATCAAAAATCCAGTTACAAAATCATACCTTTAAATTTTCCATTCAAAAATTTTAAATCGATTTAATTAAATAAATCCTTATTTAAAATATCATTCTTAATAAACCCAAATTTATCTCCCAATCTTAATTATTCAACTTTTAACAACGGTAAATTTTGAAATATAAATCGTAAATAATACTCAAACATATTATATGGATGAAATCAATCTCAATAATATTATTATTAAATCTATATATAAAATTTCCATTTATATATATAATATTTTAAGAACCAATATTTATTAAATCCCATATATTTCTTTTCAACTGTAGAAATTTATTTTCAAAATATTTATATGGACCAACGTTGTCTGTATATATTTCCTATCATATAGTTAAGTGCTATGGATATTTATCATTTCAATCCGTATACTAAATATATACGGGTGGATATCATTTCAACCCGTAATCCCAAATTCAATTAAATGAAACTCGCTTGGGTTTATCATTTCAACCCATAACGATTTTCTCCTATTCTAAAGTCTGTTCGGGTATGTATCATTTCAACCCATAGTGATTTCTAAACTACAGGGAACTTGCAGAGTGATAACAGAAAATACAATAAAATAACAGGCATGTATCATCAATACCAATATAATATAAACAACGGGATATGGTGTCGTATCCCGCAGGTGAACAGTTACAGATAATAGCATATATATAACAAATTTAAATAACTACAGCAGCATATTTCAATTGTCGTTCAATTGAAATCAAATTTAATGAATAAAAGAATGTTAATCGTGAGTGATTACTCACCCCTCGAGCCTAGAGAATACAGAAGATGACACAGATATGCATACTGCTACAGACACTGAAATTTGAATTATGAATCGAAGCGAAGCAAAATCGGCACGAATTCAATGATCAAAGCTGATAACAAGAATTGATGGAACAAGTCAGAACGGGATCGGCGAAGATAATGGTATGAGTGTACTCATATATATATAACTATATATATAAAGTCATATTCTAAATTCAACACATATTAAATTAAATTAAATATATATGTATTTATATTTTCCAAAATCATTGTTTTTTATTTAAAACACATAAATTAGAATCAAGCATATATACAATATGAAATTTGAAATAAATACTTATATAAATAGACTAATATTAATCATGTGCTAGGTTACAATACTGACATATTTTAGCTGTAAGAAAGAGTATAATGAAAGAAGTCAACATCTATTATAATATATTTATATAAAACAAATGTAACATATATTTAGTTGACATAACAAATGATTTTTTTTATAAAATAATATACATTGGGCGCTATTTCATAAAAATGCACATACAATACCATTTATATACGAACAACAAAAGTAGCTTATATATATAGATATACTATTTAAAAATCAATATTTACATTTCAACTAACATCAGAAAACAAATATAAACTTTATAATTTATATATGTTTATGGAAAAAAAGGAAGAAAAAAAACAGAACGCAAAGTGGATCCAACGTTTGAAATTCAGGGATTAGTCCTGAAGGCTAATACACCGTCGGATCATTTTTATTAAATTTTGGGATAAATTTCAGTAGAAGAATAGCAATTTATTTAAAATAACATGGTGTGAAATGAATTGATGGAATGAATAAAGTAACGTATTATTAGTACCCAAATAATCAAATGACACAATACGTTGGTTTCTTAATAACGACAGTAACGTTCAATTTGCTAAAAGTTAATTTAGGACGTTATCTTCGTCTTATTTGTAAGCGATTGATATATCATACCTCTTTTAAATTTAAGATCAGCTCATGGCACGGCATATGAGAATTCAAATTCCATCGCATTATATATTTATTATTTTCAGTTTAGAAATGTATGAACTTATCAATTTTTTTTGGCTATAAATGACGTAAAACACCACTGCTTATTAAATTTGTCGTGTACTGCGTTTAAATACTTCCAAAACGTTTTTCAATTTATTTAAAAGCTATAAAATGAAAGGAGTGAAAAGAGAAAAATAGAAAGAAAGAAAATATATATATATATATATAATAATAATAAAACATGGGGAGAGAGACGAAGATACAGATGGTGGTACGTATCTTGTTCTATTCATAAGTAAATATCACCATAAATTCCTTTGCATATTTTTAATTGCTATAACCAATGCTTTCATATATAACATGTCCAATTTATATACATAGCTACATATTATAAAGGGTTATGAAAACTTATATATATACACCTTATAGTATAATATATATAACTAGATAAAATATATATATATATTAGATAATAGAATACAATAATATAGATGAAAAGAGAATTGCAGCAAGCTAAAATTTATAATAAAAAAACAAAGTGTTGCAGGAAGTTGAAAACAACAACTAATGCAATAATATTTATTATAAGTTTCGAAATTCATTAGACAAAAGAAAACACAGCTTGTATAACATATCCATTAAACAAAATAGACTATATATAGTACTAGTACATATTCATGCTATATGTAAACATTTAAAGACGAAACATATATTGCAATATGATACGCATACCGTTTATAAAAATATGGATGACGAGGGAAGGAGGCATGGAGTGGGTTGTGGCTCTTGACAGGTGGTTCGAGCTATGGTGGCGGAGGCTTGACGAAGCTATAGGAAGGAGAACTGGTCCTTTTTCATTTTTCCATCATATGTGTTTTAGCATTGTAATGGGAAAAATCTTTTTTTTTTCAAGAAGCAACAGAGAGGAAGAAAAAATGAAGCTGAATAGGCTCAGAGACTGCACATTATAAATATTTAATATAGTTGAACGGTAGGAATGACTAATCCAGCAACTAAAATTAGAACCATGAAAATAGAGGGGTCAATCGCTAGAATTTAGGAGGTATGAATGGTAACGGTTGTTTGAATTGTACACCAAATATACAACTTTAGATTCCATTATTAATTGAACAGGAGAAATGAATGGGTGGAGAATGAGCTGTCCATTTATGATATACTGTTACATATAATTTATTAAAGAAGAAACGGTAGAATAATGATAGATTTGAATTATATACTGGTGTGATGCAATAACAACGGTCAAGTTGATAAGGTGGATATTTAAACAATTTATTGCTTGATTGGAAAGCACGCGAGTATGGAAAGGCAAGGATATTAAAATAGAAAAAGGAATGGACAGAGAAATTTAAGCGAAGATAAAACGTACAGGAATAAAAATAGAGTAGTGGGATGGTCACGATAATTCAGTGGATAATTAAAGCAACTTTTAATGCCACCAGCTGCACGTTCAAATCTGAAAAGGCAGAGTAACGGACCATATAATAAATTGAAACGATGGATTGATAATAGCTGCAAGTATATATTTAATAGAAAAAACGGATCAAATTAGCTTGATAAAATTGAAACGAAGATCATATGATTAATTTATTACTTTCTTTCAAAATGAACGTTAAATCAAAACACGCATTTAAAAAATGAAATATTTATATGCACACCCATGAAAACCATATAACTTCAAAACGCTTCCATTTCATATTAATGTTAAATAACAAATATATAATTATTCAAAATGTCACATATATAGTATATTCATTTTATGGTTGTCGTTTCCATGTAATAAATATTCATTTTAAACCAATATTAAAATAATATATATGTACAGTTAAAAATCAATGTTCTAACATAAAACACATATATTAAAGATCAACACACACATATATAATATCTTTTGAAATGAATACTTATGTATATATATAATTATTATAGTTTATTACTTTCCTTTTCAAAATATCCAGCAGGAAATCAAACAAACTTATACACATATATATGCAGATAAACAATATTCTTTATAATACATTGTTAACTTACTCTTTTTTTTCCTTTTTTTAAAGAGTATATATGCAGTACAGTTTATAAGAATTTTTTTTTTATAAAACCTTCATATATAACAAAATATATGTATAAAATAAAATTTAAAATCTGCTATGTTTAATTGGTCGTAATCCAAGTATTAAATTTTTATTTCAAAATATTATTATATAAAATTTCTCAAAAGTTTCAATTAATTACGTTAAATAAAACCATTTAAAACTATTAAAATCTACGGGTCGTTACATAAATTATAAAGATGAGAATATAAATGAGATTATTTTTGAGCTATGCTTTATTGAAAGTATATTTTGAGATTTTAGAATCTATATAATTTACATTGGATGTTTTAAGAGAAGTATATGATAAGAGAATTTGAAGATTGTTTTAAAACCTATTTAAGTGGTTTAATAGAAGAGTAAAGAGGATTTAAACCCTTAATTTATTTTGAGGAATATTATTATGGATTTACAAAATTCTTTGGAAATTGATTTTGAAGTAAGAGAAGAAATTTGAATTTTAACTTTATGTTTTAAATTACTTACTAAGTGATATGGTAAAGAGTTTGAGAAACTTTCGAATGTTGAAAATTGGGATTAAAAAAAAAGATGTTGAGATTTAAAATTCTTAATACCTCGGATTAAAAGATAATTCGAGCTTATATCCTTGTTCTTGAGTATGATCTATCTTTGAGCTATTATCTAACGACACGCATTTACGCGGTTGTTTGGGTTGGTGGTATTGAAGAAACCACCTACCTCTTGTTTACCTCTATTGTTGGCCGTCTTTTATTAGTGTGATTCCTTTCGTAGTGACACATCAAAGGTCATGTCAGTAATTATCTGGTTGGTTAGAATCGGGATAAAGTTATGTCAAAATTCCGACTCTATTTGAGAAGCTTATGAGAAATCAATCTCACTCAATTAATCTTTTGTGTAGCATTTTGTCTGTGTTCTTGCTTCGAAGGTGTGACGTCTTCGAAATTATTGCATATTACTCCTATTTTAAAATCAATGGTTCGACGATCCAAATGCCTACGCTTGGGAAACCATAGAATTAATCGAGAAATTTTATCTTGGTTTTATATCATCTTGAGTTGAGGGTGAGAAATTTTTAAAACTCGAGCTTGTCTATCTTTCTCTTTACTTGATGAAATTAAATCGTGGTGTTTATAGCCCTTCTCTAGAAATTGCGAGGACGCAATTTTTATAAGGGGGGAGGTATGTAACAACCCTGGCATGATGATTACCTCTAATATTAAATTATAACGGTGGTTATAATTTAATATTGAAAAAAAAAATTGGAGATTTAAAATCGTTTATTTTGAGTAAACCGTAAAATAGGAAGGAATAAAATGGAGTAAAATATGATAATGTTGGTTATAAATGGTGAATATTGGAAATATGATGATTTGGACTTTTATTGAATTAATTAAATGAGATAAAATGATGCTGATTACTGTTCTGTGATGTGACTTAAATTCAGTTATTGTATTTTGTTCTGTTAGGTCCATTAGCTACCTATAGTTTGGATTAAGCATTTACTGGGTATGTCGATCCACTTGAGTAGAAAAGAAAAATTACATTGCATTTATCGACGTATTCAATAGATGTTTAAGACAAAATTATAGATAGTCGCCCTTAACCAGCTCTATTCTCCGCTTTAGTAGACAGAATTACTTGTTAATTCTCTTTACTAAGGTGGGTCTCGGGGTGGGGCATTACAATTCGTAACCGAATTCTTCGAATTCATTTGAAATATAAATCTTCATAATTGGTGATTTGGCGTAACGTTTGAATTTATTATCATCATTTTGTGTCCAAAACATGTTGTGTCCTAGGACATATGCTCTGTAATTTTCATTTGTTATGTGGTTGATTTCTTGATTTGTTGGTTTACTATTCTGTTTTTCTTCAGTCCATTTTTGGTATTCTGGGTCAAATTTCTGTGCTTTGATTTCGATTATATGCGTTGCTGGGTCTATGAGGTTGATTTCCAAATGTGGAGGTGTAGATGATATTTCCAAGCATAATTCTATCTCCAAGATTTCTGTAAAGTAATCTGTTACTGAAAAGAGAGGTTCTGGAAGTTCTGTCATTGTCCATTCTCCAATCTATGAATCCATATGTAAGAAGAGTAACTAGATGTAAAATTATATTTTCATGGAGGATATATATGTATTGTGGAAGGTTTATTTGTAGAAGAGGTGTTGAGGTTATAATGTTGCACTTGCAATCTTCAAACTTCTTTGTGCATGGGATTATTTTGTTTCCGATAATTTTCCAAGTTATTTTTAATCCATTGATATCTATTCCTGAGCTTTTTACAAGAAATTCGTATATTTTTTTGTAATTGGATGAATTTGTGTTTTTTGAGGGATGCATGTGTTTGATTTCTTTGTCAAAAGAGTCAACAAAACACACTGTGTTTTGGTTTGTAATGGTAGGTTGGGTTACCTTTGTTTGTGGTATATGGCCAAGTTGGACCATTTTCCCTTTATTTTCTACTACGGCTTTCTTTTTATATGAGACCATAGGTCTGAGGCTAATTTCATCTTGTGATGGTTCGTCTTTGATGAATTTCCCTGTAGTTATGTCCAGGATTTGTTTAATACCCGTCTTTCTATAACTTTTTTAGTTGTTTTCCAGTGTGTGTAACCTTTGCATTTTAGGATTCCATATCTTGGATCTTTTTCTATTTCTTCAATTTTTGGGACTAGTTCTTCCCAAGTTGAATATATTCCAGCGTTTAGTCCACTGAACAAGCAGTAATGAGTACACTTCTATTTTGTTTTTTTTCTAGAATTCATTTACCAAAGTATACAAGATACTAAGCTTTTGTTTGTTATCTTTAGGATCTATAGTTAGATTCCAAATGATGTCCAACAAAGTCTGTTGATCTTCTGTAAGCCGAGCTATTGTTTTAAACTTGTTTTGTTTGTATATTTTGAGGAATTCTTTGCTATCTTGGTTGGATGATGCCATGTCTGTATTTTTTTCTCTGTACATACAATTGTATTATGTTAATTCTTGGTGTAGAAATATCCTGGAAAGTTTGTCTGGTAGAAAATTTGTTTTTCCTTTTATATGTTCTCAGTTTATTTTTGTACCACAATTGAATATTGCATTTTTAAATTGTAACCATCTGTTATTTAAAATTCCTTTTTTTTTTTTTCTGAATATTTAACTATAATGTAATGACCCGTAGATTTTCAATAGTTAAATTTGTTAAATTAATAAGATTTTTGTAATTAAATTTAGAAAGAAATAAAACTTTTATAAATTTGTATTGAAGTAAATGTTAAGAATGAATTGTAGCAATGGTTATTAAAACTAATTGTTGACAATTGAAGTGAACTCCCAATAATGTAATAGTATAAATTGTTGCATTGGTTATAAAATAGAAAATGAGTAAATAAAAGTAAGTGTTGAATTAACAATGAAATAATATTGCTTAATAGTAACTGAACGTAAATTTAGGTAATAAGGTTAGAGCAAATTGATAAAATAATATGTAATAATTTGTAGTTGATAGGATTAATGCTAGAGAGTAATTATGATAGTTGTTGTTTGATAATAAAATAAGAATGGGAACCAAGATTATTAATATAAATGTAATAAAGTGGATTTATTTGGAATTAAATGAAATTTGATGTTTGAATATTACATAAATAAGAATTGAGATGAAATTGGGAAATATTAATGCATCAAGATATAACCAATGCTAATTTAAGGTTAATAATTAATGGATTGAATGAAATGAGATTAATGTAAATGTTATACTAGGCTATAAATCAAATGTAAGAAAACAAACGTAAATATTGAATTAATTATTGAATTAATATATATTGAATAGAAATTGAATGTAAATTAATGTAATAAGGTTGATGCAAGTTGATAAGTAACTAAATTTGTGCAATACCTATTAATTGAAAATAAATTGTAAGGTCATAATTGATAGCATTAAATAAATTGGGGAATAAATTTCATTATAGGTAATTAAATACTATATTAATGTAAATTAAGATAATATTTGAAATTATTGTTAATTCCATTCATAATATGACAATTGGTTGAAGTATGAGTAACTTACGTGTAACATTTGGCTTGTAAACAAATATTATAAGTTACGTGTTTAATTAGTTGATGGAATTAGAATTGGAAATAAATGTTAATAAAATAAATAAATGTTACATTAATGGAAAATGTAATAAGAGGTTTAGGAGTTGTCAAATTTGAGTATAGTGAAGTAATAAAAGGATTAGAATGGAAACAAACCAATTTATTGCAATTTAATTTATAATAAATGGAATTTTCGTAGCAAATGGAACTTAATACTACGATGATTAGAACTAAGAGGAAATTGTAAAACATTAAGGTAATAGATATGAAACAAAATAATTATACCATAAGAAGAATGTATTGGAAATAAATGGAAAGCTAATTTCATTGAAATTTTGGAAATTTAATGTATAATCTATAAACAATTGAAATAGAAGTTAAAGCTTTGAAAGTGTGGAATTTGCAACATCTAATCCATATGAGGAATCTTTAAATTAAAAGGAAAGAGAAGTTAACTGAAATTTATGGCATTTAATATAAGAAACTTACAGTTTGGGTTAAATAGAAAGAGCATTTTTAATGAAAATAAAAGAACGTTTTGAGGAAAATAAAATGAACGTTTTCATTTTAAAGATAAGTAAAATTTTACAAAAAAAGGAAATATTTAAATTTTGAAACAACATTTTACAGTCATTTTATAGCAGTCAGAGGCAGTATAGAAGTGATTTTAATGCTAACCTTATATTTTAAAGTAAATTAAATATTTTGAATCATGATTGCGCGTAGAGAAAAACGCCGTTTTTAAATTTGAATTTCCAGTCTCGCTTCATCTTTTATTATATGCAGCGGCGGTCCCCAGTTGCATTAATTGGAGTGTTACATTTTATTAAATGTGTGTTAATAAAATTTAATTGGGTGTTAATAAGGTGTATATTTAGGGTTAATAGAAATTAATTTAGCGGAGTAGACGTTTTGAAATTGGATCTCAAAGTTTTTGGTACAACTGGTCCCTTTGTTACTTTATATTTATTATTCGTTACCACCTCTTTGTGTGCAATGTCTAAATTTTCATTTTTCAACCTGAAGCATTCAATGCAAGCACCTCATTTCAAGGCCACATCATTTTCTTTCGTTTGTTCTTTTTGCTACCTCAAACATTCATTTCATTGGTTCCATCCTCCTTTAGCCTCATTTCGATTTTCCAATCTCACCGAACTTCATTTTGCAAACAGACCCTATTTCATTTTCTCCCTCTCCTGCTTGCAATACTTTTTTCTAATCCTTCTTGAAGCTTTGAGTTGCATGAAAGCCTCTCCACCTCACCCAAGCCTTTCCACCACCTTGTCAGCAGGATCGTATTGAGGTTTCTGACATTTTGACGCTGGTTTGGACGAATTTGAAGACTGTGAAATTTTTGGGTTTAAATTGGATTTAAACTCAATTTAAATTCAAAAGGTGTGTTTTAACCCACTCACAACTTCTAAAATTTCTTATATTTGTTGAATTTAATTTTTGTTGTAATTATGCATTTATTTATGACTGTTTCGGAAATTTTAATCATCATCTCAGTTAATTGCATTTATTTGAATTAAATCGTTATTTAATTTATTATTGAATATAAATGCCAGTTAATTACCTGTTAAATATTATCAGTTATATATTGATATTGATTGATTGTTTAGATGATGATTGTGATGGATGTATGATTGTATGATGGATGAATGGTTGTTTTATTTAGATCATCATAATCTGCAAGTTCTTTATTGATTTGTCATTATTGATTTGGGATTGCGGTTTGAAATGATATGTAACCGTATTTTTATTTTAAATTACGGATTGAAATGATAGATATCTGTATCGCTTGGCTATAGTATTGAAAATTTTATACAGACACCGTAGTCTATATATATAAAATATTTTAAATGATTTCTATGGTTTTGTAAAGAAATATATGGGTTATATAAATATTGATTTTAAATGTTATGTAAATGTTATTTTATAATTGACTTTAACTATGTATAAGTTTGCTTTGAAATATAAAATAAGTTGCATAATAAATTTGATTGGTTTTATATGATATGTTTAAGTAGCTGTTTAAATTTTATTGTATATATAGTTATTATGGCTTAAATAAAACTGAGGTTGGAAGATAAATATGAAATTGATGTGAATTAAATTATTTAAGGATTATACTCGAATAAAGTTGATTTGAAATTTTAATAAAATTGAGATTTTAACGGGTATGATTTTATAACTTGATTTTTGGTTTAGAGTGATTTAAATGAATATCAAGTTTATTTAAATGAATATATTAAGTTAAATAAGTTGAAAGAATATCCAGTTAATTGAAGTTTAAAAGTTTTACATAAATTATATTGGATTTATTTTAGTTAACATTTCAAATCTAAATAATAGTAATTAAATTTGATATATATGGAATTATCAAAGAATCAGTTTTGAAAAGGTGGAATATTTAAAGCTTTGAAATATATGGAAATTGAAATGGTTTATTTGGGAATTCAAATCCGTATTTGGAATTGATTTGTGAAATTATAGAAGCTAATTTATTATATAAAGTAATTTAATATTAAACCATTTAAGTATTAGAAGTGATGTTTCAAAGTTATGGGTTTCAAGGTATTATGATCTAAAAATGCTATGATTTTGGTAAAATGATATATTTTGAAATAAAAAAATGATATCATATTGATTTGGGTTTTAAAACGAAAATGATATCGTATTTATATGGTTTTGAAATGAATATTTTATTCAAGTTTTGAATCATAATTATTTTAAAATGACCGCGGCGTTATAATAACGTTTGGTTGTTGAAGAGACCGGGATCGGAAGTTGTCATACTCTCTGCTAACTCCAAAAACCACTTTAACAACCATGTACGCGGTGGAGATTCCAGAATGTAGTAGAATGGTGGCGGAGTTTCCTTTGAAGTAAATATGTGGACCTGACTCCCGTGATTTGGCATAAGGTGGCTAAAACAGGAGTGATTCTCAAGCCAATGAGGACATTCCTCTGATCGGACACACTCCTTCGATATTATATTCTAACTTTGAGATTTATCGGGTGGCCACTTTTGATTTTTTTGATTTTGGGTGTGTGGCTCGAGGTGGGCGATAGTAGCTGCTACATGTTACGACCAGCCCGGATAGCAATTGGTATATCTACCTTGGCATTGCCTTGTTGTGTCCTGTCACCTACCCTAGCATGCCTTGTACGAGTTTGGTTTTCTCCCGTAGCCCATTTGGTATCCTCTGGTGGCTTCCCGATCAGGAGGGACTATGATATTAGATGGACTAATGGGACAATTACGTGTTAAGGGGAACATTGGGTCACTCCTTAACGCTATTTAAAAGTATGTTTATTTTACTATAGACATTATTATAATAGCGAAATATTACTACATAGTAAATGTTTAACGGATCCTTAGGAGATGTGAATCCCGAGCATCTCTTAAGTTATTACACTCACGTTAGACATTGGATAGGAGATGTCAAATCCCGTAAACATCTCTGACGCCATTCCACTCATATTACTTATCATTGATTTAACTACATAAGATCTTTTAGTTCTGACTCGAGTGTTTTGTCTTTTCAATTCGCTCGGGTCAGCCAGAGCATTTCAGGATTTGAAGACTTTATTTCTGGAGGATGAAGATGAAGATTTCATTACTATTATTTATTATATTATTCCACTGCATCATATTGTTCCGCTGCATTAATTAT
This sequence comes from Allium cepa, assembly GCA_030765085.1. Taxonomy (NCBI): domain Eukaryota; kingdom Viridiplantae; phylum Streptophyta; class Magnoliopsida; order Asparagales; family Amaryllidaceae; genus Allium; species Allium cepa. The sequence goes on from CM060940.1 coordinate 186,602,878, forward strand.
TATTCTCTGGTATGTGTACTCTGATATGTATTATATAAATATAAGTCAAATGTTTTGTAAAACAGCTTCATGTACTGTTTATTTGATTATTATATTTTATCGTTCCGCTGCAAGATTCTATTTTGTTTTTTTTCCTTGCTTTTTCTTATTTACCTCATAACAAGCCGCCCTTCTGTATGGTTTAAGTCTGACATGTGTGGTTTATCGTCGATTTAAAGCGTTCAAAAAGGCGGGACGTTACGTCTGGTATCAGAGCTTTGGTTTATCGTCGATTTAATTACCTTTAATGAAATTTACTCCCCAATTTATTTAATGCAATCAATTTTGACCTTACAATTTGTTTCCAATTAATAGGTATTTCACAAATTTAGTTACTTATCAACTTGCATCAACCTTATTACATTAATTTACATTCAATTACTATTCAATGTATATTAATTCATTAATTAATTCAATATTTATGTTTGTTTTCTTACATTTGATTTATAGCCTACTATAACATTTACATTAATCCTATTTCATTCAATTCATTAATTATTAACCTTAAATTAGCATTGGTTATATCTTGATGCATTAGTATTTCCCAATTTCATCTCAATTCTTATTTACGTAATATTCAAACATCAAATTTCATTTAATTCCAAATAAATCCACTTTATTACATTTATATTAATAATCTTGGTTCCCATTCTTATTTTGTTATCAAACAACAACTATCATAACTCTAGTATTAATTCTATCAACTACAAATTATTACGTATTATTTTATCAATTTGCTTTAACCTTATTACCTAAATTTACGTTCAGTTACTATTAAGCAATATTATTTCATTGGTTAATTCAACACTTACTTTTATTTACTCATTTTCTATTTTATAACCAAGGCAACAATTTGTACTATTGCATTATTGGGATTTCACTTCAATTGTCAACAATTAGTTTTAATAACCATTGCTACAATTCATTCTTAACATTTACTTCAATATAAATTTATAAAAAATTTATTTCTTTCTAAATTTAATTACAAAAATCTTATTAATTTAACAAATTTAACTATTGAAAATCTATGGGTCATTACACTCTCCCCACTCAAAACTTTTCGTCCCCGAAAAGAAAAGAAGGAAAAAAAAAGAATTAAAAAATCAATATATCTTATTTAAAATATTAAATTTATAAACAAATAAATTTAAAAAATTAATTAATTTAAACAAAATATACCAATTGATAACCATTAAATCTTTTATACTTAAATTAATAAAGTTTACAGAAACTAATTAATTTTGGAAAACATTTTCAAAAAATTTCTAAGTCCAAAATTCACAGAAAATTTCGGCAGAGTCTCCTTTGTACGGAGAGGCTCGGGAAAAAATATAATATCAAATATAACAATATATAACATATATTTTCCAAAATAATATATCCCAACATGGAAAAAATAATATAATAGCCCTATAAACCGAAATTCGAAAACGTACCTATTTGTCGGGCAAACAACGCTTAGTTATGAAACCAAAAGCAGTAGCAATTGCTTCCATAACCTGTATTTCACTTATATAATCCAAAAAGGTTAACAATTATATAAAATGAAATATCTAAAGTTGTTTTAACCACAAGCAAACAATCAATACAACAACAATCAATTGCAACAAACATCATCCACATCAAACACAAATCAACCATCCAAGCAAGACAAACAATTGGTTTGTTCGGATTAAGACACTTCATATCACATAGAATGACGAATAACTATGAAGTATTCCACTTACTCATCGGTCTTAGATAAATTAGATAGATTATTCATACATTTAAGAAAATGTAAAGTATCCTTACCCAGACAACCATAAACCAAAAAAACAACAAATCGAAACAATTAAGTTCATTCTTATTTATTTCATTTCATAACCTTTGTTGTTTGATTTCTTTTTTATTCATATAATGATTTCTTTTAATTCACATTTATTTCTTGCAAATTTTCATTTCATTCATTTATTTATTTGCATTACATTCATTCATTTCTCAATTTCATTTACTTAGCATCTCAATGCATTATCTTTAGTCTACAATCATATATTTAATGCATTCATCTTTTCTACTTATTTTATTTATAAATAGCTTCAACCATTTACTTAAGTTTATTATCATTTATTTATAATACTTACCTTTCTATTATATTTAATTAGTAGCCTTTCATCTACACATCAAATTCTCATTTATTACCTTCAAGTTTTACTTGTATAATATTCATTACAATTTCTTATTAACATTTCAACTTTTAGATCTTTGGTAAGTTATATATATATGCCTTTAAGAATATAATTGAAAGTTATACAAGTTTGTCTCATTTCCTTTAACTAAATTAATATTCAATAAACTTATCCTTTGTTTTATAGATTACAATTTCAACTTTCTTTTAATTTCATTTATAACCAGACATTTAATCACTTATTTTATTTAAAGGTTCCAATTATTAGTTAACTTCCATTTCACTACCCTAATTAAAACTATTAATTAGCGGAAACTTAAGAATTAAATACCGGGTTTAATTTCAAATCATTTTAAAATAATAGATAAATATATATATATACTTACAGCTTATATATCCAATTATATTTAGAACAATTTAAAATTTATATTTGTTTATCAAAACAACTTTGTAGTAAAACTACTACAGTGGCCTTCCCACTTCGAAACTCGAAAATGAATGTCGATGATGCGTGCACTCATCATCGAAATTATTTTTCAGCGACAGAGAGGGGAGTACAGAACTTATTTCCTTTCAAAGTCTCCTTAAAACAATTCTTTCAAATTATATTGGAATAGTTATATCAGTAAATATTTCTAATAATATTATTATTATATTTCAAAATCCTACTTTACTAATATTTATAGATTACACTACCTAACAACCAATATATTACAACCAAATATATATATATATATATATATATCCTTTATAAAAATTTATTACTTTATATATAGAAAATATAATAGGCAAATTTATTTCATTCACCTATATTTCAAAACAAATATTGTGTCGGTCGATCCTATTAAGTGTTTAGAAATCTCTATTGATGTCATAGTGTTCTATGCACCAATCAGAATTTATAAATACAAAACGGAACAAATTAACAATATTAAAACCTTTTTATAACACTAACAAATACGCTCTCTCATATATATACACTCAGCAACTTATCAAAGGGTAGTACTACCTTATTAATAAAGAGTCAGACCCCACAAAGCTAAGGTTTATCGCTAAACCAAAGCTATGATACCAGATGTAACGTCCCGCCTTTTTGAGCACTTTAAATCGACGATAAATCACACACGTCAGACTTAAACCATACAGAAGGGAAGATTGTTATGAGGTAAATAAGAAAAAGCAAGGAAAAAAAAACAAAATAGAATCTTGCAGCGGAACGATAAAATATAATAATCAAATAAACAGTACATGAAGCTGTTTTACAAAACATTTGATTTATATTTATACAATACATATCAGAGTACACATACCAGAGAAGAATAATTAATGCAGCGGAACAATGTGATGCAGTGGAATAATATAATAAATAATAGTAATAAAATCTTCATCTTCGTCCTCTAGAAATAAAGTCTTCAAATCCTGAAATGCTCAGGCTGACCCAAGCGAATAGAAAAGACAAAACACTCGAGTCAGAACTAAAAGATCTTATGTAGTTAAATCAATGATAAATAATATGAGTGGAACGACATCAAAGATGTTTACGGGATTTTACATCTCCTATCCAATGTCTAACGTGAGCGTAGTAACTTAAAAGATGCTCGGGATTCACATCTCCAAAGGTCCGTTAAACTATTTACTATGTAGTAATATTTCGCTATTATGATAATGTCTATAGTAAAATAAACATACTTTTAAATAACGTTAAGGAGTAACCCAATATTCCCCTTAACACGTATTAGTCCCAGTAGTCCATCCAATATCATAGTCCCTCCTGATCGGGAAGCCACCAGAGGATACCACACGGGCTACGGGAGAAAACCAAACTCGTACAAGACGCGCTAGGGTAGATGACACGACACAACAAGGCATTGCCAGGGTAGATATACCAATTGCTATCCGGGCTGGTCGTAACGCGTAGCAGCTACTATCGCCCACCTCGAGCCACACCCCCAAAATAAAAAAAATCAAAAGTGGCCACCCAATAAATCTCAAAGTTAGAATATAATATCGAAGGAGTGTGTCCGATCAGAGGAATGACCTCATTGGCCCGAGAATCACTCCTGTTTTAGCCACCTTATGCCAACTCACGGGAGTCGGGTCCACGTATTTATCTCAAAGGAAATGCCGCCACCATCCTACTACATTCTGGAATCTCCACCGCGTACACGGTTGTTAAAGTGGTTTTCGGAGTTGGCAGAGAGTATGACAACTTCCGATCCCGGTCTCTTCAACAACCAAACGTTATTATAACACCGCGGTCATTTTAAAATAATTATACTTCAAAACCAGAATAAAATATTCATTTCAAAACCATATAAACACGATATCATTTTCGTTTTAAAACCCAAATTAATATGATATCATTTTTTTTTATTTCAAAATATATCCTTTTCCCAAAATCATAGCATTTTCAGATCATAATACCTTGAAACCCATAACTTTGAAACATCACTTCTAATACTTAAATGATTTAATATTAAATTACCTTATATAATAAATTAGCTTCTTTAATTTCACAAATCAACTCCAAATACGGATTTGAATTCCCAAATAAACCATTTCAATTTCCATATATTTCAAAGCTTTAAATATTCCACCTTTTAAAAACTAATTCTTTGATAATTCCATATATATCAAAATTAATTACTATTATTCAGATTTGAAATGTTGACTAAAATACATCCAATATAATTTAAGTAAAACTTTTAAACTTCAATTAACTGGATATTCTTTCAACTTATTTAACTTGATATATTCATTCAAATAAACTTGATATTCATTTAAATCAGTCTAAACCGAAAATCAAGTTATAAAATCATACCCGTTAAAATCTCAATTTTATTAAAATATCAATTCAACTTTATTCGAGTATAATCCTTAAATAATTTAATTCATATCAATTTCATATTTATCTTCCAACCCAAGTTTTATTTAAGCCATTATAACTATATATACAATAAAATTTAAACAGCTACTTAACCATATCATATAAAACCAATCAAATATATTATTCAACTTATTTTATATTTCAAAGCAAACTTATACATAGTTAAAGTCAATTATAAAATAACATTTAAAATCAATATTTATATAACCCATATATTTCTTTACAAAACCATAGAAATCATTAAAATATTTTTATATATATAGACTACGGTGTCTGTATAAAATTTTCTATCCTATGGCCACGCGATACAGATATCTATCATTTCAATCCGTAATTTAAAATAAAAATACGTTACATATCATTTCAAACCGCAATCCCGAATCAATAATGACAAATCAATAAAGAACTTGCAGATTATGATGATATAAATAAAACATCCATTCATCCTTCATACAATCATACATCCATCACAATCATCATCCAAACAATCAATCAATATCAATATATAACTGATAATATTTAACAGGTAATAAACTGGCAGTTATATTCAATAATAAATTAAATAACGATTTAATTTAAATAAATGCAATTAACTGAGATGATGATTAAAATATCTGAAACAGTCATAAATAAATGCATAATCACAACAAAAATTAAATTTAACAAATATAAGAAATTTTAGAAGTTGCGAGTGGGTTAAAACACTCACCTTTTGAATTTAAATTGAATTTAAATCCAATTTAAACCTAAAAATTTCACAGTCACCAAATTCGTCCAAACCAGCACCAAAATGTCAGAAATCTCAATATGATCCCGCTGACAAGGTGGTGGCAAGGCTTAGGTGAGGTGGAGAGGCTTTCACGCAAATCAAAGCCTCAAGAAGGATTAGGAAAAAGTGTTGCAAGCAGGCGAGGGAGAAAATGAAATAGGGTCATGTTTGCAAAATGAAGTTCAGTGAGATTGGAAAATTGAAATGAGGCTAAAGGAGGATGGAACCAATGAAATGAATGCTTCAGGCAGCAAAAAGAACAAACGAAAGAAAATGATGTGGCCTTGAAATGAGTTGCTGCATTGAATGCTTCAGGTTGATAAATGAAAATTTAGACATTGCAAACAAAAAGGTGGTAACGAATAATAAATATAAAGTAACAAAGGGACCAGTTGTACCAAAAACTTTGAAATCCAATTTCAAAACGTCTACTCCGCTAAATTAATATATATTAACCCTAAATATACACCTTATTAACACACAATAAAATTTTATCAACACACATTTAATAAAATGTAACACTCCAATTAATGCAACTGGGGACCGCCGCTGCACACAATAAAAGATGAACCGAGACTGGAAATTCAAATTTAAAAACGGCGTTTTTCTCTGCGCGCAATCACGATTCAAAATATTTAATTTACTTTAGAATATAAGTTTGACATTAAAATCACATCTATACTGCCTCCGACTGTGATAAAATGACTGTAAAATGTTGTTTCAAAATTCAATTTTTTCCTTTTTTTGTAAAATTTTACTTATCTTTAAAATGAAAACATTCATTTTATTTTTCTCAAAACGTTCTTTTATTTTCATTAAAAATGCACTTTCTATTTAACCCAAAATGTAAGTTTCTTGTATTAAATGCCATAAATTTCAGTTAACTTCTCTTTCCTTTTAATTTAAAGATTCCTCATATGGATTAGATGTTGCAAATTCCACACTTTCAAAGCTTTAACTTCTATTTCAATTGTTTATAGATTATACATTAAATTTCCAAAATTTCAATGAAATTAGCTTTCCATTTATTTTCAATACATTCTTCTTATGATATAATTATTTTGTTTCATATCTATTACCTTAATGTTTTACAATTTCCTCTTAGTTCCAATCATCGAAGTATTAAATTCCATTTGCTACAAAAATTCCATTTATTATAAATTAAATTACAATAAATTGGTTTGTTTCCATTCCAATCCTTTTACTACTTTACTATACTCAAATTTGACAACTCCTAAACCTCTTATTACATTTCCTATTAATGTAACATTTATTTATTTTATTAACATTTATTTCCAATTCTAATTCCATCAACTAATTAAACATGTAACTTATAATATTTGTTTACAAGCCAAATGTTACACGTAAGTTTCTCATACTTCAACCAATTGTCATATTATGAATGGGATTAACATTAATTTCAAATATTATCTTACTTTACATTAAGATAGTATTTAATTATCTTTAATGAAATTTATTCCCTAATTTATTTAATGCAATCAATTATGACCATACAATTTGTTTCCAATTAATAGGTATTGCACAAATTTAGTTACTTATCAACTTGCATCAACCTTATTACATTAATTTACATTCAATTACTATTCAATAGATATTAATTCATTAATTAACTCAATATTTACGTTTGTTTTCTTACATTTGATTTATAGCCTAGTATAACATTTACATTAATCCCATTTCATTCAATCCATTAATTCTTAACCTTAAATTAGCATTGGTTATATCTTGATGCATTAATATTTCTCAATTTCATCTCAATTCTTAGTTACGTAATATTCAAATATCAAACTTCATTTAATTCCAAATAAATCCACTTTATTACATTTATATTAATAATCTTTGTTCTCATTCTTATTTTATTATCAAACAACAACTATCATAATTACTCTCTAGCATTAATCATATCAACTACAAATTATTACGTATTATTTTATCAATTTTCTTTAACCTTATTACCTAAATTTACGTTCAGTTACTATTAAGCAATATTATTTCATTGGTTAATTCAACACTTACTTTTATTTACTCATTTTCTATTTTATAACCAAGGCAACAATTTATACTATTACATTATTGGGAATTTTACTTCAACTGTCAACAATTAGTTTTAATAACCATTGCTACAATTCATTGTTAACATTTACTTCAATATAAATTTATAAAAAATTTATTTCTTTCTAAATTTAATTACAAAAATCTTATTAATTTAACAAATTTAATTATTGAAAATCTACTGGTCGTTACATTATAGTAAAATATTCAGAAAATAAAAAAGAAAAAGGAATTTCGAATAACAAATGGTTAAAATTTAAAAATGCAATATTCAATTGTGGTACAAAAATAAACTGGGAACATATAAAAGGAAAAACACATTTTCTACCAGACAAACTATCCAGGATATTTCTAGACCAAGAATTAACATAATACAAATGTAAAGAGAAAAAAATACAGACATGGCATCATCCAACCAAGATAGCAAAAAATTCCTTAAAATATACAAACAAAACAAGTTCAAAACAATAGCCCAGCTTACAGAAGATCAACAGACTTTGTTGGACAACATTTGGAATCTAACTATAGATCCTACAGATAACAAACAAAAGCTTAGTATCCTGTATACTTTGGTAAATGAATTCTAGAAAAAACAAAACAGAAGTATACTCATTACTGCTTGTTTAGTGGACTAAACGCTGGAATATATTCAACTTGGAAAGAACTAGTCCCAAAAATTGAAGAAATAGAAAAGGATCCAAGATATGGAATCCTAAAATGCAAAGGTTACACACACTGGAAAACAACTAAAAAGGTTATGGAAAGACGGGTATTAAACAAATACTGGACATAACTACAGGGAAATTCATCAAAGACGAACCATCACAAGATGAAATTAGCCTCAGACCTATGGTCTCATGCAAACAGAAAGCCGTAGAAGAAAATAAAGGGAAAATGGTCCAACTTGGCCATATACCACAAACAAAGGTAACCCAACCTACCATTACAAACCAAAACACTGTTTGTTTTGTTGACTCTTTTGACAAAGAAATCAAACACATATATCCCTCAAAAAACACAAATTCATCCAATTACAAAAAAATATATACGAATTTCTTGTAAAAAGCTCAGGAGTAGATATCAATGGATTAAAATTAAATTGGAAAATTATCAGAAACAAAATAATCCCCTGCACAAAGAAGTTTGAACATTGTAAGGACCATATGATAGATTGTAAGTGCAACATTATAACCTTAACACCTCTTCTACAAATAAACCTTCCACGATACATATATATCATCCATGAAAATATAATTTCAGATCCAGTTACTCTTCTTACATATGGATTCATAAATTGGAGAATGAACAATGACAGAACTTCCAGAACCTCTCTTTCCAGTAACAGATTATTTTACAAAAATCTTGGGGACAGAATTATGCTTGGAAATATCATCTACACCTCCACATTTGGGAACCAACCTCATAGACCCAACAACGCATATAATCAAAATCAAAGCACAGAAATTTGACCCAGAATACCAAAAATGGACTGAAGAAAAACAAAATAGTAAACCAACAAATCAAGAAATCCACCAGATAACAAATGAAAATTACAGAGCATATGTCCTAGGACACAACATGTTTTGGACACAAAATGATGATAATATGTAACATCCCGCCTTTTCGCATGATTTAAAATCGACACACATACCGATTCAAACCATGCGAACAATTAGACACTATGTAAATCCTGAAACGCTCGGACTGACCCGAGCGAATTTGAAAAGACAAAACACTCGAGTCAGAACTAAAAGATCTTATGTGAGTTAAATTAACAGAAATAAATATAAGTGCAGTAACTCAAGAGATGCTCGGGATTTACATCTCCTAAGGATCCGTTAAACTATTTACTATGTAGTATATTGCGCTATTATAATAGTGTCTAATTGTAAAATAAACTTACTTTTAAATAGCGTTAAGGCTTTACATTTTCCACCTTAACACATTTATATATTTCCATAGTCTATACAGTACCGTAATCTCCCCCGTACTGGGCGTCGTCAGAGGGCACTACATAGGTATGGTACAAAACAAAATCGTATAAGGCGCGCTAGGGTAGGTGACACGGCACAACTAGGCAATGCCAGGGTAGATATACCAATTACGCTTCCGGGCCGATGGAAACGCGCAGCGCGCAGCTGCCGCCCACCTCGGACAAACTCCCCACATCAAAGAAATCAAAAGTGAAGGTGGCCACCGAAAATCCAAAGTCTGAGTATAATATCGAAGGGAAGTGTCCGATCAGAGGTGCTACCTAACTAACCCGTCGATCGCTCCTGTTTTAGCCACCTTATGCCAACTCACGGGAGTTGGGTCCTCGTATTTACCTTTAAAGGAAACGCCGCCACCAACCTACTTCATTCTGGAATCTCCACCGCGTACACGGTTGTTAAAGTGGTTTTCGGAGTTGGCAGAGAGTATGACAACTTCCGATCACGGTCTCTTCAACAACCAGTCGTTATTATAACACCGCGGTCTTTTCAAAATAGTTTATACTTTAAAACCAGAATAAAATATCCATTTTAAACCCATATAAATACGATATCATTTATATTTTTAAAACCCCAAATCAATACGATATCATTTATTTTCCAATATATATTCCTTCCAAAATCATAGGGTTTCCAAAGTAAAATATTTAGAAATCAATCTCTTGAACATAATATTTCCAAATTATACTACCTTGAAAAACATAGCTTTGAAACAAATTGTCATCTCTTAAATGGTTAAATATTAAACTACTTTTATAAAACAAAATAGCTTCTTTAGATTTCACAAATCAATTTCAAATATCGATTTACACTTCCAAATACCATTTCAATTCTTATGTTTCAAGGCTTTAAATATTTCACCATTTCAAAAAAACAACTCATTTGACAATTCCATATATATATCAAATTCAGTTACTTATTATTTAGACTTGAAATGTTTGCTTAATGAATTCAATATAATTTAAGAAAACCTTTAACTTCATATAACTGGATCATCTTTCAATTTATTATATATTCATTTAATCAACCTGATATTCATTAAAATCACTTTACACAAAAATCCAGTTATAAAAATCATATCCTTTAAAAATTCTAACTTTTATTAAATTTCGATTTAACTTAATATTCATCTTCCAAATCTATTCTCATTTAAGTCATAAAACTCCAGAAATTAAATTTTAAATAAATGTTTAATCTTATTTGATCTTAAAATCAAATTTATTTAAACTTCAAATCAGATTTATACAAAGCTTAAAAACCGAAAATTACTATATATATATATATATATATAATATCCTTTATCAATAACCAAATAAATATCTCATAAACCATATATATATAACTTTACAAAACCATAGAAAAACATTTCAAAAATAATTTTATATATTTACCACGGTGCCTGTATATAATTTTCTATCCTATGGTCAAGTGATACAGATGTTTATCATTTCAATCCGCAATTTAAAATGAAAAAAAAAATGCGGTTATATATCATTTCAAACAGCAATCCCGAATGAATGAAATGCATAGCAACTTGCAATTAATAAAATTAATCATCCATTCATCCATCAAATCATACATCCATTTATCACAGTCATCATCCAATTTCAACAATCATCAATACATAGCAGGTGATAAATAATGGTATCAATTATCAGTTTATACTCAAAATAAATTTAATAACTGTTAATTGGCAGTTTATATGCAAAAATAAACGTAAATTTAACTGGCAGTTAAAATGAAATAAAATTTAACATAACTATGACTGGCAGTTAATATGCAATTAAATAAATTCTAACTGTCAAATTTATGCAATAAATAAAATTAATTAACAGTTATATTAAATGAATGCGATTTATCAGAGATAATGAATAAAACATGCCAAACAGTCATAAACAAATTTCTACTCATATCTAAAATTAATTTAACAAACACAAGAAATTTTAGAAATTGTGAGTGGGTTAAAACACTCACTTTTTGAATTTAAATCGAATTTAAATTCAATTTAAACTCAAAAATTCGACGGTCTCCGAATTGGTCCAAACCAGCATCAACAGATCTGGAATTTAATTACGATCCTAACAAAAAAAATCTCACGTGAATCGGACTACGTATGAGAAAGTTATTCGAAAATTTCGATTGAAACAAAAATTAAATAAAACAAAATAAACAAATATACCCCATCACCATGCCACGTCACAGGCCACGTCCTTCTTCTCAAATTCGAGCACGCTACAGCACCAATCAAAAAAAACGGACAATACCAACAGATTACGCTCTTCGAAAATTATGACATATAATCTTTCTGGAATTTTTAGAGGAGTTTGGAATTTTTTTTTTTTTTTTTTTGGGACTGTAATTGGATCTAGAAATTTTGCAGCCATTGGAAGAGAAGAAGTTGAAGAAAAGAACACACAGAGAGAAATGAAAATAGATGGAGGCTAGGGTTTACACAGCCTATAAATAGACAAAGTGAAATAGGATAGGTGGGCACGAATCATAAACGCGCAAAACGGTTGTTGGCCCACCAGAATATTTTATATTAATTGGATACGTTACGGATTAGTAAATAAATTAATTTCTTCCTTAGACATTTACATTGAATTTTAAACGTATTTACAAATGTAAATTTAGATGCTTCATTTATAAGTTTCAATATAAATTCACAATTTCACTAAATTCCAAATTCATAGATAAGTTTCCATTTTCAACTAAATTTCTAAATTACCGTAATAATTATCTTAGATTTTTATTCATTCTCAATAGATTTAACTATTGTAAATTGACTAAGTTTTCATACTATAAAAATCCACATTTCTATGTATATATACATTTGAATTCCCTACTAAAATATTTTATTTATATTTCGCAATTACTTCCAATCAATTTTTTTTGGCATCGCACTGTTACTTAAATAAATAGCCTATACCAACACTAATTATCATTAATTTGAAACGGGTTACCAAATTTTGGATTTTATTAATAATTATTATTTATTACTTCATTGTTTATTCAAATTTAGACAATTTAAGATGTTTCTTAAATGCTGAGTACATTATTAACTTCAGCGTAAAACTTCAATTTTATTTTATCTACAAATTATAAATTAACTTTGCAGAAATCCTTTAGTTGACCTTTCATTTAATTATCCTATCTATTGGTATCCCATAGATGGGAATTCCTAAAACATCTCTGAATTCCAACTTTAATTTCAATCACATAAAATGTTCTATTCAGTTTTCAATAAATTGAATAAATTCAAATTATCATGTTCTAAATCCAAATGAATCCATATATCCTGCCTTCCATTCTTTTAATCTAACTAATTATCATATTCTGAATAAAGTTTACATTATTTCCACCTATAAGCTACAAATAACAACGAATGTTGCATTTGATTTAGATTCTAAATAAATTGATGGGTAATAATTAATAATTCTCACTATTGCCCGATTTATTCCAATTCATGCTTAAATTACCACCAAACAATCATTAAATTTACCTATCTTTCATTGATTCCATAAAATCTATTTGCCCTGAGTTAGTTACTGCATTTATCAAATTCCAATTTTGGCATCACCTTAAATACATAAATTGGTATTGCATTAACATTTAAATTTATTAGCTTATGTCAACACTATTAACATTAATTGCAATGTATTACCAATTTTAGTCACTACCCTAACTACTAACTCATATTAACCTACATTATTCCCAAGAATTTCATTGGTTTTTCTTATATTAAATTTATCAACCATATTAATTAATGTTTTTTAAAAACAATTAATAAAATTCGCTTTATTATATACAACTTAGAAATCTATTAAGCATGGTATTATATTTCACGTAAATGTACATTTAATTACATTTATTACAATGTTATCCAAATAAATTGAATGATCTAAGTATATAACTCCTAATATCCACCCATCTTGCCTTAATCCCAAATAACATACAAACTAAACTACCCTTAATTTCAATTAACCCTATCATTACTTTTTATATTCCAAACAAATAAATTAATAATAGGTTAATTGAATCAGATTTACAATCCAACTTTAATTATTTGCAAATTTTGTCAGTTTGGACCACTTGGTAAATTCAGAATCCTTTAACAACTTCCTACATTAATTTATTTTTGAATAATCGCAAAATTTTCAATATTAAAGTACAAATCCAATTTATCAAAAATTAAAACTTAAATTTCAAGGAATTTATTTATTTAGGTTTAGATCCCGTTATTCACTAAAATTGGTTGCTATTTATTTCATTCGCCTCTTTAATTGTACGTAAATTTCTCATAAATACACCTAAAATTTCATCTAATTCCAACTACTTCCTAATTTCCATTTCTACGTCTTAACACACTCTATATTAAACTTCTAGACATTGTATTACTTATCATATTAATGTAACCTTTATTTAGTGTATTAACATTTATTTCAATTCAAATTCTATCAACCAATTAAACATGTAACCTATTACTATTGCTTACAAATCAAAATATTGCACCCATTGTCATCTTCTGAATGGAATTAAGCTTTATTTCAAAACTTATCTAAATTTACATTGAGACCATATTTAATCCTCTTCGATAATATTAATCCTCAATTTATTAAATGGAATCAATATATCTTACATAACATGTTTAACGCATAAATTTTTAATTAATATTATTTCAACTTATTCCCCATATTCTCAATAATTACCTAACATAAATCTACGCTTATTTTATTCTACGTTCACACTTCCGTTAATCTCAAATCAATAAGTAACGTTCATATAAATAAATGTTATTTCAGTTTCGTATTTATTGCGATGTTTTTATTTATTTATTACTGCATAACTTTACTTATTTTCTTCCCATCACTTTAAAATTAATTGTTAAAGTAACGCTTATCAATACGCATCAAATTATTTACCAAATTAAAAGGTTTTGATTTTTTTAACAAATTAATTGACAGATTAATTAGGTAATGTATACGAATTGTTATTATACCCATAAATTTACACTTAACTAATTAAATGCCTTACCTATATTCTCTATCTTCCCATTATATTCAGGTACAATACTTACACCAACTTTTATTGAAAAATTTATTCATATTACAAACAAAGGCTTAAATTACCATTGTTAAATTAGCGTTCAATATATATTTATCACCTTTTTATTTCTACTAAATTTTTATTACAAAATTCTATTAAATAAATTAAATCGTCGAAATTTACGGGTCGTTACATAATAAATTCAAACTTTACGCCAAATCACCAATTATGAAGATTTATATTTCAAATGATTTCGAAGAATTCTGTTACGAATTAAGGATATATGACATTTACCATACCAAAATGAATATGGTCAATAACTTCAAGAAATAGAAGCTACCGAAAATGGAAAAGGGACGCTACAAGATTGAAGACGAAGACGAAGACGAAGAGTTGTCTCAATGATCAAGGAGATCCCACCAAAAGGAATATTATTCACCAACAAAAAGGACACTACAAATTCCACTATCTTCCTAATGAATCCACTTTAGACAAGATGTGACCTTTCCTGAGTGATAGACTAACCAATGAAGAAAGGAAGAAATGCTCCACTACTAAATGAAGGAAAGAAAATAATTTCTAACCGAAAAAAAGATAAAGGTTCTTTTTATCCACTATCTATAATTTTATAGATGTAATATTCTTGTCTTTTCTCCCCATAAAAAATTCTGAGTGCTTGTACTATTATTCTGAGTGGACGGCCTTTTTGCCTTCATTGTAAGCTTGTAATGGACAGATGTCCATAATAATGTGTGCAATCCTTGCCTATATATATGGCAAGTCTGTACAATTATAATCATCGAAAATTATTTTATCAAAACCCATTATATTAAATAAAAGCTTGAGTTTTCTTTTAATGGCTAATCTCCTTCTCTGTTATTTCTCCAACAAAGTGATGCATAGCTAAATAACTTCAGATATAAATCAAGAGAAAGGTGAAGAGATCTAGGTATGTAATTATTTTCACTTATCTTCTTAGTATGATGCTAGATTGACGATGTTGTATCTATGTTTTAAGTTCACTGAAATAAACTTTAGTTATAGATTAATCCAAAAGATGTAAGCTCGTTAAAGATTGAAAAAAGTACAGCCAAGGCATGAAGCCGTTAGGGAAAAAAGTAAATCCAGAGTGACAAGGTGAGGAAAATTCCATAATTAAGATTATTTCATAATTTTAAAATCAAATACAGCAAGAGCAAGAGATGAGGAAGAAGATAATGAAAAGAAGATATACCTATGATAAATTCACCAAGTATCTTTGATTTATACTTGAACTTTCGCATAAAAAACTTTCACTAAGAAAAAGAAATTAATTAATGGAAAACATGCGGAAATATTTAGAGGACAAATTCAGTTGAACATAATAAATATTATGAAAAGCAATAACAGCATCACAGAAAACCAAAAACATGAAATAATAACTATTTTCAAACAAAAATATACCACACAACTAATCAATGTTTTTGATTATGAAACAAACTTTATAAAAATATTCAACAATTTCAGTATGTTTAAAGAACCTGAAAATGTTATTATAACACCCAGATTTGCAAAAGAATTTTACAAAGAATGGGAAAAAAAATATAAATACAAAAAATAAAACAGGATATAAAATAACAAAAGATAATGATTGGGAAAACTAAAATGAGCAGTTTTTTGAAAATTGAAAACATAGAATCATTACATAATTATTTAGAACAAAAATTCATGATAAAACTTTTAATTATACTAAAGCAAATAAACATAAATGAAAATCAACAGTATAATATAACAAAGATTTTTAAAGAAAATTATGCAAAGAAGTTTTTTGGATTAACAGATGATCCTAAATCAGATAAAAACAAGATAATAAAAAATCTAGAAAATACCTTTTATCTAGTAGAAAGTAAACGGAAATACAACTTACATATAGAATGATAAACTTAGTATGTGTTGAATACTACAAAATACTAAGAAAACAAATACATGAAGAAAACGATAATTACTTAAGCAGATTTGAAACATATGATGACGAAATAAATTTACATAATGAGTATTATTAAAAGAGGAGACTACATGATGTTGAACATAAAATTAGAAGACTTTGAATAGACACAAAGGACAAGGTTCCTAATTCCTAACTCAACAATCAACTTACTGCACCCTTGGATTTAAAATCTACAAGCTGCTAGTAAGGTAGTCAAAAATGAATAAATATTTTCATCAGTACATAGAAATTCTAGTTAATATATTAGATTACACTATAAAATTTATAGCAAGATATGTCTTTGGAACAAATTTTATAAACAATATAATAGACATTTTCATATACTTAGAAAAACTTCAGAAAAATATCTGAAAATTCCACTCCATGAAGCTTCCTGTGGCTTCGTCATGTGTATCCCTTATATAATATATATACATACATACATATATATATATATATATATATATATATATATTTCGAAATCATAAATAAATATACCTAAAGATATATCTGATATTGATATTTAGAAATTACTAAAAGGTATATAATATCCTTATTTCTAAGTACTCCTCAAGCCTTAATATCGTCTGTCTACGAATTCCTCTGACTTTCGCCATTTTTCATAGTGATTTATGAGATTGTTTCCAATGATTTACGCCATTGATTTGTACTTCGGTATTTTTTTCGCTGCTTTGGTCATGATGCTCTAACCTTTGATATGGAATTTTCGTTTTTTATGTAGATCTGAGTTCTAGTACGAGTCCAAGTAGAAACTAACGATATCGGTACTGCTTGTCTCCGGCATTGCTCACATGTGGCATACCCTTCGACACTCACGACATCGGACATTTCTCACTGATGGTGCTCGACGTCGCTCCTCTTCAACACTCACGATGTTGAATACTAGCAACATTGAGATGTTGGTGGCAATGATTACTCTTGGTGCTAATCATTAGCTTCAACGCCAGTTATCAACCTCGATGTCAACTATGGACCTAAGCGCTAACCATTCATCTCGATGCCAGCCATGAACCTTGGCGGTAATCATTAGCTTCTCGTCATTGTTGAGATGTAGGCGGTACTGGATGACTCAGGACGTTGACTACTTTTGGTGTTGAGATGTAGCCAACTTCGACCACCTTCGACATTATTTCCTCTTCGTCTTCACGTACTTCGACATTGTTTCCTCTTCAACTTCGTCAATTTCGACACTGTCTGACTTCAACCTCGATCCAGAACCACAACGTCATACACTTAGCGATATGAATCATGATGTTACTGCTTCCATCTATAAATACAAATCTCCAAGCTCATCACTATTCGGATCTGAGAATTTACTAAGTTTGAATCTAAGAAGCAAGATGGAGTTAATATCCGCTTCAAAACCATTCGAATTGGCTACGATTTTACCAAGATATAAATTTTTTGATTTCTCTCTAATCTGAAACTAATGGAATGGACTGAGATTGGCATCGAATGAATTGGAATCAGACTTTATTCTCAAGGTCTCGATGTTGAATAGACAGAGTCAACGCTAATTTGAGGAAGAATTGATGTTGACGAGATTAATTTTGAATGGAAAGTTTAGCTGGCATTGAATGTGAATGATAAAAGGTGGTCGAATTCACTAACTGTTCACAACCTACAGGTTGTTAGCTGTTCATTCCTGCAAACATTTAAGATGACGTTAATTTCCAGATTTTGAATTCAAAAATTATTTTAAAAAATACG
Source organism: Allium cepa (assembly GCA_030765085.1). Classification (NCBI taxonomy): domain Eukaryota; kingdom Viridiplantae; phylum Streptophyta; class Magnoliopsida; order Asparagales; family Amaryllidaceae; genus Allium; species Allium cepa. The sequence goes on from CM060940.1 coordinate 186,621,544, forward strand.
AAATTCAAATCCATTTTGGGTATTTTCGTCATTATCGAACATTCGGAGGTTCAAGCCCTAAATCTAGGGCCAAAATTGTTAAACAGATATTCGGTTCAACGTTCTATATGTGTGTACAAGGAGATATGCCGAAGAAATCCCAAGAATACCCGTTGGTTTTATGATAATTCACAAGTCCGTTTAAATTATAGTTTATAAGTTCAAAAGATAGAATATGCAAGTCCAATAGTCAATAGGAAAATAAGCAAGTCTATAATTCAATAGACAAATAGACTCAAGTCAAATCCTTTATTCAGTCATGAATATGTTACAAGGTGTGCAAATATAGAATTTCTTAATTATTCAAGCCCTAATTGAAAAATATGGCTCCTCCTTCATTAGCCTCTTTTGATGAAAAGCCGTTAAGAGAGAGAAAGAAGTTAATGGTCCCTTTCCATGAGGGACACATCTCTATTTATATTGGTTGGAAGGAGGTAGGCTTGCTCCAGTTGACGATGTGGGACTTATGGTGCTTTTCGTTTCTATCTTGATGGTGGTCTCAACATGGAGCATGTAGTAGAATTTGAAGGCCTTTAAAGCTCTTATGAAGGAAAGTGCACTGATTCCTCTCGAACTTACTTTGTGAATGACACTAATCCTCCTTCCTCTCATGGTTTTCAACATGCTTTAGCATTAGTATTGTGCAACGTCGATTATCATGAAACACGACCTTGATTACGGTTTACGACATAATTTTGGTCAGTATCCTTCATGGATTTGACATCATGCGACATCAATAAGGCACGATGTAGATTGTATATGGCATGGAGCTCATGCGACATGGAGTGAACGTAGTACTACTTGAGAGTTGATATTGAAGAGAGATAGTATGAAATAGAAGTGAAATCGGGGAGGAGGCGACCCTAAAGAGATATGGCATCGACAACATGCATTATTGATCATATGCGGCATGGAAGGTGTGCAGCATCCATAGAAGGCGATATCCATAGAAGGCGATATCGATCAAAAGCAGTCTTAATGGAGAGCGGAATCAATTGCGTTCAACACTCTTTGCTTTATAGATGACTCTCGACACACCGTTCAGTGGTGAGACGTGACATATATGACATCGATGCGATGCGATACTGAAGATGGTCGACATGATTACGGCACTGCCTCATGTCATTGTTATCCACACCATTCCTTCCTATAAGCGGCTTGTGGTGTCGACACTAACGATTATGCGAATTTCAACATTCTCTCTAAAGGATTTTGGAGCATATTTCTTGGTCTCGACATTAATCTAAATGAGCTCTTTGGCTTGTAAAATATGCGATAACATTGCCCTAGCTAACATTACGAGCTAGCTCCGCCACTGTTCCGTAATATCATATTAGTTCCTTTTTCTCTTCGTTTTTCCTTATTTTTCAACTTTAACAATTAGAGTATTTCATCGTCACTTGTGCATTTAAATTTTATTGTTGGTAGGCAATCAGTAAACCTCGCTTTCGTTGTAAAATGAAAATTCTACATATAAAGGTGCAATTTGAAAATTAGTGCAATCTAAAAGTTGAAAGAAGTATATGTAATCCCAAGTGGCTCCCACAACTATTAAAGTTTTTTTAAGCAGTAGAAAAGACAATGAAGTTTTTTTAGAAAAAGTTAACGTAAAAAAGTAAACAGTGACCATTATTGCTCTTTAAACTCCGAGTATATAAAACAAAACATCGAGAATAAAAATAACAAGCAACACTTCCCAACGTGTTGGCGGAGAGTGGGGGTTCCATGCTTTCCGCCAATAAAGTGATTCTCAGGAAAATTGATGCTAGCATTCACCTAAATAAAATGAAATCTGTCTAATAAATAAATAAGACACCTTCAACCTCCACGTGAAATAATGATGGTCTAAAAAAGAACAAAATATCTTTGATTGTAACCATAACCGGACAACTCATATTTTCTACTTTTAAATTAACCAACTTTGGTAAGAATACTTTTTCAACGTTATTTGATGCTTCAAATAAAAAAGAAGAAGAAAAAAAATTGAATTTGTAATCCAATCGGTCTTTAAACTAAACTTGCCTTCTCGTAGATGATAACTTCAAACTCCAACGTTGTCCTTCTTGAAAGGGTGCAAAATACATGTTGAAAATAAGATGACTGTAGACTTTTTTACTTAATTAAATTACTAAAGGGACAAGTTTTGCATGTTTTAAGGATAACAATAAACAAGTTTGCGCATCAATCCAACGAGAACAAGGACACTAACAAAGGAGTATATAACTAAGACACGTTCTTCTACATGCACAATAAATGCATTATGGTAGCAAACTTAATAAAAGTCTTTGTAAAGTGAAATCAATGTTTTCTGTCAGCCATGAGAAAAAGCCACCAACCTCTCGAAAAATCCTTAAAAATTTTCGAATCGTCAAAATTATTTAGACCACCTAATCCTAATCAAAATTTTCATATTAGCAAATCACCAAGAGGATCATCACCAACAGTGTCGAATTTGATTTAGTCCAAAATAGAGCAAGTAAAAGAAGAGAAGCAAAGATTACTCAGGAGTTGCCGCTAGTTCATGGCACTAAAGGCAATGGAATGAGAAAAGAAGTTCCCAAATCCTCCATTCCGCGGTACAATGGTGGCAAATCAACGACAGAAGGAGCCAAGAAACCAACTACCATCCCATTAAATAGGGCACAAGCGCCTAAATCTTAGGCTAAAATTGTTGCAAAGGAACCAATTAAAGAAGAGCGTGATCTAGAATACATAGCGCCGATAAAAATCAGTAACAAAATGATTGGTGTGGTTAAAGTGGTAGTTTGTAGACAATCAAATGAGTATAGGAGCAATTCTATCCTTGCGTATGTCGTTGAAACCAAACCACACTTTTTATATTTTAAGTCGTATATTCAAAGAGTTTGAAAACCAATAGGCGAGTTTGATATGTATTCAAGAGAAAATAGGGTTTTCTTGTGAAATCCAAAGATTCTAAAGATTGTGATTCTATCTTTAAAAACGGTCTGTATTTTTTTGATGTTAAACCCATCATTATGAGAAGGTGGCCTAATGCTTTGAAATTAGATAGAGATATGTTCACATCAATGTCGATATGGGTTCGACTGCTAAGTGTTAACTTAAAACTATGGGACCGAGAGATATTTAGTATCATGGCAAGTATAATAGAAAAATCCCTGAAAATGGTGACCCATGGCCCTTGATTCGTTTTACGGACCAATTCTTGCCTCCTTTTGACAGTGTTTCATATCTGGTTTGTTTGATTGTTTGAGCAAAGGCATGCGTCGTTGATGAGCTATGCTCTTAATATTTTTCTAGAGTCTGGACTCGAAGATGTTCCTATATCCTTTTATCATTGCTCTTTTGTTTTGACGGCAATTCACTAGCTGTTCATATTCAGCTACTGATTGGATTTAAAGGAAAGCTGATCTCTCGACTCTGTTGATCTCTTGTCTTGGCTTTCCTGGTTAAGTTTTACGCCATTCTGATATGATGGGGTTGTTCGGTATTCTGTTGGATCTTGTTGGGTTAAAAACCCAGATAACACAAACATAAGAATATATCAAAAGCAAGTAATCTATAGCAGAATGGTATGAATGCATATGGAATAAGATTAACAATTCAAAAATGACAATCTGTACCTACTTTGCAGTCAACAACAGGTTGCCAACAAGAGACAGAAAAAGCAAATGAGGCAAAACAGATGAGTTACTATGCCCATTATGTGAAATTGAACCTAAATAAACTTATCATTAGTTTTTTGAATGCAGATATTCATTTTATATTTGGAATTGAATTAAGGCAAATTTGGGAATTGAACATAATAATAGCATGAATCTAAGGCAAGCAATATAGCATATCATGGATAATTTTAGCACAAAATCTTTAGAGAGGGACTTAGCTCATGTTATGCTAACCATAGCAGTGTATCATATTTGGAAAGAACGAAGCAACAGAATACACAACAAAGCAAAGCTAAGCATAGAACAAAGATGGATGCTAATTGACACTGACATTAAAATCATCTTGCAAAAATCAAAGAAGAAGGTGAAGCAACAAACCGACTTCCGATACTTATCTAAAATGGCGGGACTTAGAAGATGGAAGCAAGCATGTAGAAACCTATCTCCATCAATCTAAAGCAAATCATATTGGACTAGAACTATAAGACACTAGTGAAGCAGAATGGTCTAAAATCCCAAATCATGATAGACATGGTTCAGCAATCTGCTTAAATCATCAACGGAGTGACTTAGATATGAGTAAATTAATAGATCTAGAATGTAATAATTCCAAATTCGGTAATTTTTCAAGCTTGATTAACAGTGGCAGCTTGAGCACTTAAATTGAGGGCATGAGAAATAAATTCAACAAATGTCTTTCTTTTTTGGAGATGGGAGAAGATAGCGGAGTAAACAAAAGTAAACAATGTATAAAATGGTAGATGATCTCTCTCTTCTACCATGTTTTGGTTGAATTAGGGTTTTCAATGTTTGATAAGGAATAAGGATAATGCAGGGGAAGGGGTGTGGTGAGGGGGGAGGGGGGTAAGGGGTGGTTTACCCTTGTGTTTGTAGGGTTTGGTATGCGATAATGGGTATTATTATCCGAACATTCATGGACCTTGGGCCAAACATTGTTTACCAAGTCAAAAATAAAAATAAAAAATAAAAAATAAAAAAGAAGAAGAAAGAAAGAAACTAATAATATACGAGAATTAGAATAGCAAAAGTTAGTATATGCTATTCAACCAACATCGATGGCTGGTTTGCTGATAATAAATTTCAAAGAAAAACATCTTTTAGTCACACGAGATTAAAAATATACTTCACTGGCAGTGTCATGAATTTAGCGTGAATAAAACGGAGCCACTTGATGCTTCATAAGGAAGAAACATAAACTCAATAATAAAGTATAAACTAGCTTTTGGAACTAGAGCATCGTTTTCTAGAAAAATATAAAAATACCAAGTGGACAGAAGAATATAGTACATGCGTACTAATAAACTTCAATCAAACCATAATACAATACATGCATTGCTCCTCACTCTCTTAGCGTTACAATGCACCCACCACAAATACTTTCTACACAACAAAACATAAAAAAGACATGTCAATACAACAACCTTGTTCGTATTTAAATGATTTGCCTTCTTCTGAACAGCGACCTTTGCGATTCAAGATTGAATAGTTTCATTCAGTAAAATGTGACTAAATGTATGAATAGTATTATATGTGTGAATTGAGTTATTCTGACTGCATTTGAGTTCAAAGAAATAAATTCAACCCTCGTGAGTACTATCCACCTTCCATAAACTAATGAAACTGACCATGTTGAATCGACATGCGAACAACTGAAGCTACCAACGCCTAAGAAAGATCAATAGAAATAAATATCGAAGACTACTTCTGCAAAAACCTCTATATAAACAACAGACTTGAACAACAAAAGGGGAAAAAAAAGAAGAAGACAGCAGCTGAGGATGTTTACTGAGAAATGGGCAGGAGCAAGCTCCGCCATAGCAAGCTTCATGTTTGTGTGGGCAATGGCAAATCAATTCTTCCCGCACCAATTTGAAACTTATATTACAACGTACGTAAACAAATTTGTTCAGCTTTTTTACCCATACGTTACCATAACCTTTCGCGAACATAGTGGTGAGCGATTCATGAGAAGTGAAGCCTTTACTGCCATTCAATCATATCTCTCTGGAACATGCACCGAACGTGCGAAAAGGTTGAAGGCAGAGATGGGTAAAGAAAGTAATAATCTTATTCTAAGTATGGATGAATATGAAGAGGTCAGCGATGAATTCCAGGGTGTTAAAGTTAAATGGCATTCCAGGAAAAGTAAATCAACAAGGCAGAGCTTCTCTATTTATCCACCAGCTGATGAATCAAGGTTTTCTTTCTAATGCTTTTTTGCTACCAGATTTGATATTTTTGCCAGTCTATGATAGTTTTACAGGAAAGTTGTAGCATGGTCTGTTTTTTGGCTTATAAAGCATGGTTCAAACTTCCGGCCAGCACGCCATATTGAAACGAGATTAAATTAGGATTTAAAATGTGAATCATAAACTTAAACTTCATATTGAAACGAGATTCAAATCGTGAATGCTAGATTCAAATGATTATATAAACATATACGCAAGAAATTTTTGCTCTATGTAGGTTATAAATAACATTAGTATAAAAGCATTGATTATATATATCCATTAGTAAATTGATTTTGATGTTTAGCTTCTACAATAAACCTAAAGCTTAATTCCTCTCTTGTGTTACCTTTATTTTGTCTAGGAAACAATAAAAACTAATTTTAGATTGAAATGTTTATATTATATTTTATTACAACGTGAATTAGCTGATTTTTTTTCAACTGCAAATCGAATTGAGCTTTGAACTGTAAGTTGCAATTTGAATCCTAATTGGAGAGATCCGAATTTAAACGGGATTCCCGACATGAGATTTTTATTTTTTCAAATATGTACAACAATGTTATGAATTAAGCAATTTTGCAGTGTTTGTTGAAGTTTAAGATTCTTGGTACGTCGTAAAACACTTAAGATTTCATTATAACTGAAAACAAACACACTTCAAATTATTCTGCATTGTTTGTATCGAAATCAACTAAGTTCTATATTGATCATCGTAAATATGATAATCATGGCTAAACCATTTATGTACGTTGATTTGGCAGTCTTTAACTTAAAAAGGAAAATGCAAATACTTCAAACTAAGAGGTGTGTATTTTTATTTAGAAAAACAAAAGGAAATATGGAACGAATCATATTGTCAGTTTAACTTAAGAAAGAAACAATTATAGAAAGAAAGAAAAAAACGTACAAGTAGGGTATTTGGTTTTACCAAACATAGAAATTTAAGATAATTGTTGCATCATATTATGGTATTGTATTAATATTTGCACAATTTTAAAACAAAATGTATTGCAGATATTATAAGCTAGTCTTCCATCAGTCTCATAGAAAGATTATCAACGTCTGCTACCTCAAATATGTAATGGAGCAAGGAAAGGCAACACAAATAAAAAAGAGACAGAGGAAGCTTTATACCAATAGTGCAAAAACTGATGATGAACGGAGAAAGCTGCAGTGGAGCCATGTTCCATTTGAACATCCAGCCACATTCAACACAGTTGCACTCGACCCAGAAAAAAAGAATGTAATAATTCAAGATCTACAGAGTTTTAGTAAAAGCAAAGATTACTACTTAAAAGTTGGAAAACCATGGAAACGCGGCTATCTTCTATATGGCCCTCCAGGAACTGGGAAATCAACTATGGTTGCTGCCATGGCTAACTTGATGGATTATGATGTGTATGATTTAGAATTGACAGCAGTTAAGGATAACACTGGGTTAAGAAAACTGTTGATAGAAACCACGAGTAAGTCTATCATAGTGATTGAAGATATTGATTGTTCTTTATACTTATCTGGAAAAAGAAAAAACAAAGAAAGCAAAAATGACAAAGAACAGCCTGAGGAAGAGAAACTGAAAGAAAAGATGAACACGGGGGATAAAGATGAGAGTAAAGTTACACTTTCAGGGCTTCTTAATTTTATTGATGGTTTATGGTCAGCTTGTGGTAATGAAAGAGTGATCGTCTTTACAACAAATTACTTGGAGAAATTAGATCCAGCACTTATAAGAAGAGGAAGAATGGATATGCACATTGAACTCTCTTATTGTAGGTTTGAAGCATTTAAAATTCTTGCAAGAAACTATTTGGGTATTGAAGGTCATCTGTTGTTTGAAGATGTTAAGGAATTGATAGAGAAGAACAATATTACACCTGCTGATGTTGCTGAAACTTTGATGCCAAAGACTCTTGCTGTGATTGATAATTATCAGATTGATAGATGTTTGAATAATTTGATTCAAGCTCTAAAGGACTGCATACCAAAGGACAAAGTTCAAGAACAAACTAAAGATGTGGATGCTTTGAAAGATGCAAATCTATAGATGAAGTGAAGGAAATCAAAGTCCAAACAAATTGAAAGATTCAGCCCATAGAAGATGCAAAAGAATAGGAGTTGCCTACTAATAAATTACGATAATATATAGTTTGTATTTCGTGTTAGGATGAGTAATTGAAATTTCCTCTGTTGCAAGTATTAGCTCTGTACTGCCCCCAAACTTCTTGTTGTGTGAGTATATTATGTTAGTTTGTTTTAAAGATAATATAGTTTCTATATATCATCCAAACTTTGTAAGTTATATGTGGTAAACAGTAAACTACATAAATATGAAGGCATTAGCCCACACATGTAAAAAATGGGTTCTTTGATGTGGTTGGAGACTTGGACACTTCGAGTTGATTGAAAATATGAAACAGATCGGTTCTTTGATCGCTGCCAAAGAAATGCCTAATGTATTATTTGCTTGTATCACGTCAAATCAAAGTTAATGTGTATTCAATACTAGAGTTGATGAATTATTTAGTTGTTTGATGGGAAATAAAGTTAACACCATTTTAAAAGGAAAAACAAAATCAAAATCCACTCTTCCAAAGCATACCTTGTATGGTTTTAAAAGTCCAAAAGAACAGCATACCAAATCAATGAAACTATTAAGAACTCGTTTGTATTTACTTGGCCTCCTGAAACAAAAGTATCCCCCCCTTTCATCAGCCCCATTGCTTGATTTGGTAATATATTTTTATTTGTATGCAAGTTCACAAAAATTATTTCATGTGTACGCAAGTTTGCTTAAGTTATCTATACTGATGCATTTTAATCAAACTATACTGTTTCCATAAAATGTTTGATGTCTGTATGATTTCAAAACCACAAATGAAATTTGTGGTTTCGTCGTTGCCTATGACAACAGAAATTTCAACTACACCGGGTTTTTGGATGCAAATTCAATTACAACAGACCTTGAAAGTGTTTTATCGCCCTTCATCAAAGCTTCTGTTTTCATATAGGCCTGTGTTAAGAGAAACTGAGTGAGATAGGAAATGAAGAAGACAGAATTATACAGTTTCCACACACTGTTGTACACATACATCACCTAACTTTAGGAATGGAACATGAAAGAACCAAAGAACCATCACATCAAACACATTAAGGTTATCTAAAATACGTCATGGAACTGTAAGTCAAGGAAGAAGGGTATTTGCAAACTTACCTGTAGCGGATAAGAAGTATTGTCGAAACCAAAATCTGATGCTTGTCGGATGAAGGCAGAGTACGTTGAATCATCGAAGTGTTAAGCAACTGTCATTGTGGAAAACCTAGATGAAGATGAATTAGTTGACATAAAAGGTATGAATGATGGTTTCTAAGGCCGTGGGAGCCGGCTGCAGCTTTGTGCACTGCGGTAGCCCGCTGCAGCGGTTGGTCGTCAACTTTAGTAAGAAGCTTTAATGTATTAACCTTAAAAACAATTATTTTTGAAAATTTAATAATAAATATTAATTAGAATAATTCCATTACAATTTTTATAATGAAAACGTGTAAATTTACTAATTTTTAAGAATAAAAGAGATTCAGTTCAAAAATGGTTAATAAAATGCACACGAATAGTATATTATGTCATCCAAAATCAAGTGTAATTCAATGATTTGGTGGTTAAGGTTATGAAATTATTTGTTAAATTGATCATATAGAAAATAAAGAGTAAAACGAAAAAAAATTCCTCAAATTTGAAGAACAGTGTGATTCAAAGAGATTGATCTAAATATTTTTTTAGGGTTTTGAGGTTAAACTGCGGGTTCATGAACGCGCAAGATTATTTCCTTTTCGAAGCCGTAATGCTTAAAAGCTCGAATGTTAACCGTGATTGAAGCGTGGTTGGATCGAGTCTCTAAAACACTGTTATGGATCCATAATTATTTGCTATGCACCCCCACGTTAATAACTTTTAATAATATATATATATATATATATATATATATATATATATATATAATAGCAATGCCTTGACATGAAGCTTTTGAAGTTATACAAATGTCCATTCAACCAAAATTAAATATAAGAGGATAAATTAGTTAGGCTAGTTCTTTTCCCACCATCTTTTCTCCTTTCACACCCCACTTGGTTAAAAATAATCATGACACATCACTCTTTCTCTTTCACATCCCAGTTCATTGCAAAAGTGTCCTCGTATTTTTTAAACCACGTTCGGGTATGACGTGGTTTTGTTCACAAAGCACGCTCGATCTGAACTAGGTTGTTATACAAATTTCGCTCGATTCAAACCCTGTTATTATACGATCGAGCAAGATTATTACACGAAACTCGCTTTGGTCGAGCGAGTTTTTTACATAAACATCGCTCCTTTGAAACTTATGTACATGATTATTTCTTTTAAACATAATCTGCCGTGATTTGAAGATAGGAACAATTTTGGAAAATCTAAAAATTGATAAAGTAGCGAAGTGTGGAAAAAGGAGAACGAGGTGTGAATAGAATTAACTAATTAGTTATTTTCTTACCGTGTAAATCTTCCATATTCTGACTTTACATGCTCACAAACATAACTCCTCATCTTTTGCTCCTTAGTTGTTGCCAAAAACAAACCCATTTCAATTTTCGGCTTAAAATAAAATTAATATACTTGCGCACAATGTTCCCAAAATACACACAATTCTCCCTAAATGAGCATAGATTAGTACTTATAAGTCACAACTATTTAATTATTTCTTTCAACAATTTGACATTTAAAATTGACTTACCTGTATCACATATTTTATTCATAAAATGATGTTGTTGATGTTACTGTAGAATATGCTGGTATATGATTTTTGTTTGATGATAATAAATGTATGTATATATATATATATATATATATATATTCGTTTAAATGTATTTGTTATTGTACTATTTTATTTTTCCACGTAATTAAAATAATATTTGTTGAACAAATAAATAACTCAGAATTCACATTCAAATAAATATTTTATTTAAACAAATATTTTATTACAAATTCAAATAGTACAAATTTGAGCTCTCACTACATTTTCACATTTTCAATTACAATACAATTTCATATTACAACACAATTTTCGCTATACAATTTTTATATACATTTTACACCTCACTACATAATTCACTCAACACTCATATTTGATCTTCAACTCTATTCCAGTTTGTATCCAACATCTGACCTATCTGCAAAATAAACAGTGACGCGATAAAATTGAAAAAGAAAATATTTTGTAGTGCAAAATAAAGTGTGTTTTGAAAATATTGTTTGCCTCAGTTACTTGGGTTGCTCGTCATCATTTATTTTTAATCCATCATACACGATCAACTTGTGACACGCACGGGGTATCACTGTACATGCCATAAGGCATGAACACCGATAAACACTTGCTTGATAAAACTGCAGGGAGGTGTGAGCACGAGGTCAAACCCGAGCCTAGGCTGGATTCAACTCAAGTGAAAATAAGTCTCAACCAAAAATGCAACAACAACGAGACAACATGAAGATTCACATGAATACAAAAGTACACTTGAAGAATCAAATGCAGCAGCAGGTTAATAGACAACTATGTAAAAAGCAACTTAAATCAAGTGCATATATGAAATGCAACAGCACTACACTACACCAGATTCCAAAAACACAAGTTCATATGCACAGACTTGAAGCTATGCACACACATGATCGAACTTCAAGTGAAAGCAAATCAGAAGCAACGATGAAGACCAACCATGTGCATCCATTCAAACCAGTTCAAGTTCGAGTTAAGCCCTTCAACATGAAACATGAAGATTCAAATACATGAACACATATATCGGTTCAAAGGCATGAACAAGACAAAGTGCGAACACATGAATAATCATATGCAAGCATTCGAAGAGGACAGAGGATATGCATGCATTCAGACATGTATATATGCAGTGATGCCTAGGCTTCAAGTATACATATGCAAGGCTACCATGACCAGATAAGTGAAACAATAGCCAGGCTCACAACGACAAGTGCACCAAACCACAAAACACAACAAAGTAGAGACATCAAGCCAACCAGTGGATAAGCATAAAAATCATACACATATATACATACATATATGTATGTATATACATGTTTATATGGTTACAGTAATCACAGTTGCATGTCATAGTGCAAATAACAATGTAGTGAAATTCAAAATGAACAAGTCAGTGAATTGAAAGTCAAAGCCAGGAAAAAAAATTATGGAACTCGCAGGTGATAAACACTAATTTAAAAGTCCAAATATTATCACAATTTCAAATGCCGATGTTATTGGAACCGACCCAAAGCAACTTCGATCGCGTGAACAAATCAAGAAGAAAAAAGAACGAAACCGACTCAAGAAATTCAAATCCATCAACTATTGAACAAGCCAGTGCAATCACCATCATTTAAGATAAATCGAATGGACAAGTGCAAATAACGGAAGAATTGAAACAAAAATATATGAACGTAGATTTAGGTATGTTTCTATAAATTGAAACCCAATCTCATCATCGGCACATAAGAGTACGAGCCCAATCAATTAAACAGAGCATAAAGTCGAAAATATTCGAAAATCAAAAGGGGGCGAAAATCACATACCAAATTATCATTCGAACTCGAAGCGACGACATGTACGCAAGAGAATCAAAAAAGCATTGAAGATAATTGAGGAACACGAGAGTGACAGCAATCAATCAAAACGTATAATTCAAGCCGTGCCTTTAATTCTCAAAACCCTAAATTTGTGAAGAGGAACGAAAAAAAAAGGATCAGCCAAAAGATAATACACGAGTATACGAGGAAAAGTCGACTTTACTTTTCTATTGGGCTTTAGTTTAGTACAAAAGGGTTTTGGTTTTATTTTATTTTTAGTCTATTCTTATTTGTCTAATTTTCCTTTTAAATAGTTTAATTTCTAGTCGTGTGACTAAGGACAAACTACGAGGCATAGTTTGAGAATTCACAACTCAATAGTTGAGTTGTGGTAGAGGTTTGAGCGTAGAGCTTGGTTAGTCATTAGTGGGTGTCGCAAATTTACTTGTGTAAGCCTTTGACCACTTAATTTTTAGTAGAAACCCTAGGGATGGCTTGTAGGCAGGTTTTTGTCGAAGTTGGGTAAATTTGTGTGTGATCTCTTTTGTAAGATTTACTATTATTGTTTTATTTTCGTATTAATTTTTATTATTATTAGTATCACCCTGTTCATCTTCACCCCCTCCTAGGGTGAAGACGATCCTACAAGTGGTATCAGAGCTAAGAAAAAAAATTATTTTTTATTAAAAATTTGATTTTTTTTCTTTCAATTAAACTTTTGGCCTTTTAAAATGGCTTCTTTTAATAATGCCTTTACCGAGGGTCAGTCCATAGTTAGACTACCTATGTTCAATAGTGAATATACTTATTGGAAAACTAGGATGAAATTTTTTCTAAAAACCATAGATGCGTGGAATATTGTTGAAACATGATACAGGACACCAACAATAATGGTAGATAATAAAGAAGTTGAAAAATCAATGGATCAATGGACAGATCTTGAAATAAACTGCAATTATCTAACACGAAGGTTATGAATTCTATTATATGTTCATTGGATCAAATTGAATTTAATCGTGCCTCACATTGTTTAACTACGCGGGAAATTTGGCACACACTTGAAGTGGCTCACGAAGGAACCTTCCAAGTCAAAGAATCTCGCCTTGCCATGCTTAGTAGCGAATACGAGAACTTCACAATGGCAAAGGATGAATGTGTCAAAGAAATGTATGGACGACTTTCTAATCTCGTATACAAATCAAAAGCTCTCGGAAAACCATACACAGAATTGAAAATAGTCCGAAAAATCCTCAGAATTCTACCACGAAATTTTGAGGCAAAAGTGACTGCTATTCAAGAATCGAAGGATTTGAAACAGATTAAAATCGAAGAACTCATCGGAGATCTCACCACACTTATGAGCTAGAAATCAAATTCAAGGAAGAATGTGAAGAAGGTGATACTCGAATGAAATCAATTTCTCTCAAAGGAACAACTGAAAGTGATAATGATGATGATGAGGGTGGAGTAGCTGAATTGGCACTGATAATAAACAAATTCAAAAGGTGGGATCACAAGTATGAAAATCCAGCTCTAAATCAACAATTGAAGAACAGAATAGCCAAAGTCCTAGACGATTCAGAAGTGCAGGAGATCATTTGACACAACTGCAATAAACCCAGTCATATCAAGCCAAATTCTCCTCAAAATAGACTCGGTTAAGGAAAGAAACAGAAAATGAAAAGTCTTGCAGCAACTTGGAAAGAAAGTGATTCAGATAATAATGAAAGCACTGGTAGTGAGAATGAAAACGAAAATCTATGTCTTCGAGGAAGTACAAGTGACAGCGATGATGATGAGCCAAGCGAGGTATCAAAACTTACTCACTCTTAGTTACTTATATATTTTCGTGAAGTAAATGGCTATTTTGAAAAACATGGGGAGAAGTACATTAAAACTGAATCACAAAGATATAGTTTGATAGAACTAAATTAACAGCTTGATCAATTGGTTAAAAACTATCAAAATAAGTGCCCTAAGTGTGATAAGTGTCCATCAATTGAAGAAGAAATTAAAAATTAAAAATTAAAATTAAATCTCTTGAAAATGAAATTTTGGTTTTGAAAGAAATTGAAAATACTATGGGAGAAAATTCTATTAAAAAGTGCACTCTGTTATTGAATGAAAATGTATCTCTCAAATCATAAGTCCAACATTTTTCTACAACTTTAGAAAGATTTTCCAAAGGAGAAAAATCGCTAAATATGTTATTAGGGAAACAAACTGTTAATCCTATTAGACAAGGACTCGGGTTTATTCAATCTGAAAGAGTTAGAAGTGAAATTAATCATGTTAACTCCAAGTGCACGATTTTTAGAAAAATTGGATACAATCAAAACAGTTGCTAGTTTAGATCCAAAAACAAGAAAACCATACCAATTTGGCTTCCAAAAGGCACGAATGTTAGATCTCCTAAAATCAAACAAATTGGGTGCCAAAAGAAACAAATATAAATTGTTTTGGCTCTACACAAACTTGTTTTTCAAAACCTTCTATCACTAACAATCATGGACCTATAAAAACAAATAGGTCACAAAAATCCTTCCTCGTGTAGTTGTGGTGGCAGGCTAAGGAACAACAAGAGTGTTACCTAGATTCTAGCTGTTCTAGGCACACAATAAACGACAAATATAAGTTCCTTAGCATAGATTAGTACAATGCTGGCAGAGTCACAATAGGGAACAAAGATAAATGAAATATTATCGGTAAAGGTGAAATTGGTAACGATACATTTATCTTAAATGATATATTATATGTTAAAAATCTACATCATAATCTGATTTAAATCAGCCAGTTATGTGATAAGGAAATGAATGTTGATTTTGATTCTGATTTATGCAAAAATGTTGACCAATCATATTTTCATCCTCAAACTAGTTCATATAGATTTGTTTGGACTAACGATATTGAAAGTTTAGGCGGCAAGAGGTGTTGTTTTGTATTGGTTGATAATTACTCTAGATACATGTGGATATATTTGTTTATCTTACTGCTTCTAGACCAGACACTATATTCACTATTTTTTTATGTGCTCCGTCTCAATCAAATCCAAAAGAACCTCTTTTAAAAGTTGTAAAAAGGATTTTTAGATATTTATTGCACATCCCACGATTGATATCCAGTGAATGGTAACTTTGAGTTAAAAGGGTTTTTCAAACGCAGATTTTGCCGGTTGACTAGTTGATAGAAAAAGTACTAGTGGAATGGATTTTATATAGAGACATTCATTAGTTGCATCACACTTCCAAAGAAATTATCTGCAAAATTTTCATTCCAATTAATTTTCAATTGGCAGACATTCTTTCTATAAAGCCCCTTTAAGAAAATAGTTTTTGTTGACTTCGTTTTAGATTAGGCGTTTTAAAATTTGATTTTATATTTTTTTTGGATTTGATCTTAAATGAATATATTAACTAATCTGACTCCTTGCTGATTATCAAAAAGATAAATGGTGACTGGAAAAATGATGAGTGTTTTTATTAATCATACGTTTTTGACTTGAGATGGTATATGCAGTAAATTTCTTTAAAAATTCAAAAAAAGTTTGTAATAACTTTGATTGGTAAAAATTCCATGACCGTCTCTATTTCTATCATATTTCTAATGACCATCACTCATCAAAATCCAATATAGTATGTCAAAATGTGGTATTTTAAACGGAAAATTATTCATTTTTTAATTTAATTAGCAATAAAAATATCCAGAGTATTCACTCTCATTTAAAAGTCCTTACGGTTATGCATGGGTGAATTACTTGGAATCTTTGATTATGTGCTTTCATGCTCGTTTAAGAGTCCTCACGGTTATGCATGTATGGAACACATATCAAAATTGATTATTAAATAGATGAGTTGATTCTAATTCCATTTAAAAGTCCTCATGGTTATGCGTGGTTAGAAGATAATTCAAATTCATTTTTTAAAAAAAAATGGGAATACTACAAACTCATTTAAAAGTCCTAACGGTTATGCTTGGTTAGTAAATATTCAAATTCCTATCATAAATATATCACAAATAGATAAACTATATGGTTTTATATACTGAGATCACCCCTACCGCTTAAAGTGGAATATGTGCCTAACAGAGTACTTATGATTTTTGTTTTTTTTTGAAATTTAATATGTATACTCGATTAGGTATTAATGTCTATCACTTTATCTCTATTTTTCTAACACTATTGCTCTTTTGCTGAAAACAAAAGGGGGAGATATAAGTTAAGATTTTGGCAAATAAATTAAAAAGTTTTAGTTTTGCATATTCTCATCTAGTTCTCATCTAGGTTCATTGCAATCTGCATATTTTTTAACTTCTTTTCATGCATATAAGAAGGGGGAGCATCGTTGTAGAGGGAGATTCAAATAGGTGGAGCTAATAGATTTCATCAAGGTCAAATATATTTAATAGAGTCAAATCCTAATATATGTTTGTTATCATCAATATGGGGAGATTGTAGAATATGCTGCTGTATGATTTTTGTTTGATGATAATAAACACACACACACACACACATATGTGTGTGTGTGTGTGTTCGTTTAAATGTATTTGTTATTGTACTATTTTATTTTTCCACATAATTAAATAAATATTTGTCGAATAAAATAAATAACTCATATTTTTATTCAAACAAATATTTTATTATAAATTAAAATAGTACAAATTTGAGATCTCACTATATTTTCACATTTTCAATTACAATACAATTTCATATTACAACACAATTTGCACGACACAGTTTTTACATACATTTTACACCTCACTACATAATTCATTCAACACTCATATTTGATCTTCAGCTCTATTCCAGTTTGTATCCAGTATCTGAGCTATTTGCAAAATAAACAATGATGCAGTAAAATTGAAAAAGAAAATATTTTGCAGCGCAAAATAAAGTGTGTTTTGGAAATATTGTTTGCCTCAATTATTTCGGTTGTTCGTCATCATTTATTTTTAATCCATCTTAAACGAACAACTTGTGACATGCAAAGTGTATCACTGTACATGCCACAAGGCTATGTACACCGATATACACGTGCTTGATAAAACTACGGGGACATGTGAGCACAAGGTCAAACCCGAGCCTAGGCTTGATTTAACTCAAGTGCATATAAGTCTCGACCAAAAATGCAACAACAATGAGACAACACGAAGATTCACATGAATAAAAAAGTACACTTGAAGAATCAAATGCAACAACAAGTTAATAAGCAATTATGTACAAAGCAACTAAAATCAAGTGCACATATGAAGTGTAGCAACACTACACTACGCCAGATTCCAAAAACACAAGTTCAATGCACAGACTCGAAGCTATGCGCACACATGACTAGACTTTAAGTGAACCCAAATCAGAAGCAACTGTGAAGACCAACCACGTGGAACCATTCAAACCAGTTCAAGTTCGAGTTCAGCCTTTCAACATGAAACATGAATATTCAAATGCATGAACACATGTATCAGTTCAAAGGCATGAACAAGACAAAGTGCAAACACATGAATAATCATATGCAAGCATTCGAAGAGGATAGAGGATATGCATGCATTCAGACATGTATATATGCAGTGATGGCAAGACTTCAAGTATACATATGCAAGGATACCATGACCAGATAAGTGAGACAATGGCTTGCTCACAACGACAAGTGCACTAAACTACAAAACTCAACATAGTAGAGACATCAAGCCAACCAAGTGGATAGGCACATAAATCATACACATTTATACATACATGTATGCATTTATGTATGTATATACATGTTTATATGGTTACAGTAATCACAGTTGCAACTCACGGTTCAAATAACATTGCAGTGAAATTCAAAATGAACAAGTCAATGAACTGAAAGTCAAAGCCAGCAATTTTTTTTATGGAACTCGCAGGTGATAAACACCAATTTAGAAGTCAAAATATTATCACAATTTCAAATGCCAATGTTATAAGAACCTTACCCAAAGCAACTTTGATCATGTGAAAAAATCAAGGAGAAAAAAGAACGAAACCGGATAAAGAAATTCAAATCTATCAACTATTGAACAAGTTAGCGCAATCACCATCATTTAAGAAAAATCGAATGGGCAAGTGCAAATCACGGAAGAATTCAAACAAAAATATACGAACGTATATTTAGGGATGTTATCCCTATAAATTAAAACTCAATCTCATCATCGGCACATAAGAGTTCGAGCCTAAGCAATTAAACAGAGTACAAAGCCGAATATATTCAAAAATCAAAAAAGGGCGAAAGTTACATACCAAATTATCATTCGAACTCGAAGCGACCGCATGTATGCAAGAGAATCAAAGAAGCATCGAAGCTAATTGAGAAACATGTGAGCGACAACAATCAATTCAAACGTATAATTCAAGAGGCGACTTCAATTCTTAGAACCCTAAATTTGTGAAGAGGAACGAAAAAGAAAGGATCCACCAAAAGAGAATACACGAGTATACAAGGAAAAAGGGGAGACGGTCTCTAGTTAGTATTTAAATTGGGCGGACCTTACTTTTCTATTGGGCTTTAGTTTAATATAATAGGGTTTTGTTTTTTTTAATCTATTCTTATTTTTATAATTTTTCTTTCTAAATAGTGTAATTTCTAGTTGTGTGACTAGGAACAAACTACATGGTGTAGTTTGAGAATTTCCAACTTAGTGGCTGAGTTGTGGCAGGGTTTTAAGCGTAGAGTTAGGTTAGGCATTAATGAGTGTCACAAGTTCACTTGTGTAAGCGGTTGAGTACTTAATTTCTAGTAGAAACCTTAGAGGCATCAATAGGCAGATTTTTTTCGAAGCTGAGTAAATTTGTGTGTGATCTCTTCTGCATTATTTACTATTATTGCTTTTATTTCTGCATTAACTTTTATTATTATTAGTATCACCTCCCCTCCTCTAGTGTGAAAACGATCCTATAGTTATCTCAATAAGAATGAAGGAAGTAGCTTCGAAAACCATTGGATATGATTCAAAATGGTTGCATAAGAATGACTATATTTGAAAAAGAGAGTTAGGTTGTAAAAGCTGAAATAAAGAAAATAAACACTGAATAACTTTATCGGTACATATGTTCCATGTTACTCTATTCATGTCAAGTTAAATTCGTGAAATGAAACAACATATAGAATACTTTTACTGCATCACATATAAGTAGAAGTAATTTTTAGCTTTTGTAAACTAAAAATATAGTTTCAATTAAGTTATAACAATTTGAACAACTATGAATATACCTTTTTAACTATGACGTGATGACTGATGAATTATTTTGGAATTACAATATTAAGTTAACAAAGCCATTGGTGTAAGTTAATAGTGTAATATACAAAATGCTGGACAGAAAAGAGTTAGGTGTCGCTCTTTCTTTCTTTAAGGTAATAGTTACTCAGCTTCTCACGACAAAGGAAAAACATATTAGTTTAATATATTCCTAATAAAGTACTTGTGATGTACCTCTTCAAACCTGAAATTACTGCCTAATGTTCACAATAAAAAGAAGTTAGCTCACATATTCATTTGTATCAAGTATTATATATGCATATGACCATTATTTCATAATAAATAAATTTTGGCTCAGTTTTCTTTGCATATGTCCAACAGACGTATCTAGCTTACTAGTAATATTAATAGTACTATTACTACGACTAATAACAACAACAATAACAACAACAACAACAACAAGTAGTACAATCCATTTCTCCCTCTTTCCGTCTTTAGTCTTTTTATCTAATTCAATTATCAACCCAATAATTATCTTATTCTATATTTGTTAATTTACCCTGCATAAAGAATATGAGGTATTTTTTTAAACCCTAAACTCTATCTATATGGCATGTAATTACCATATAGAAAGATTGCAGGCAAAAATTTGTAACATATATTATGGGGTAAAAATTCATCAGTAAATCCATATATCAAAATTTGAACCCATTATCCTAAAATATTCCAACTGAAAACCAAAAAAGTCGAAACCCTTTTAAATAGCTATAAAAGTTCAATTTTTAATAATGTTAGTATTCCTTTAGAAATCTATTTGGTTTTTTTAGTTTTAATTGGATTTCCATCCCTAATTATAAATTAGCTAACAATGTTCGTTTTAAAAAGTTTCTCAAAAGAGTAAAATCCCATACTGATTTTCAAAGGAAAAAATCATTTTAAAAATAGGAAAAATAATAATGCTCTAAGTACTATTTTCGTAGAGGTTTTTTTCTAACGACTCTTCTGATTTCTACTTTTACTAGGAAACTAGCTTGGTTTCGAGAGGTTTTTTTCTTGATGTGCCTTATAGCTTTACTTTTCTTACAAGATTTGGTTTAGTTTGTTCTAGGCACTTAGGCTTATTCAAAATGTTTGCTCCAATTCCTTTACTTTCATTCAATTTGTTATGTTTATGTATATTGTAGTCTTGATTCGTTCATCATTTCACCCCTTTCCCCTCTTGTATTACTTAGTTTATACTATCTCACGCCTAGTTTAACGAGATTACTGTAATTTTCTTATCAGTTTATTTTGCTCTCGCGTATGTATGTATATGTATGTATACATATATATACATATACATGTACATATATGTAGCGACCCGACTTCCTATTCCCAGGAAATCGCATCATTTTGAAGAAAGAAAGGGATAGAAGAAGAAAAGAAAGAGAAAGAAGAACACAAACAACATCAGAGAACTCACAGCGGAACGAATAAAATATAATATATCAAATAAAATATTACATAGTATCAGATTACATCAGAGTTACACAACTATACAACACATATTAGACAGTTATAAACATCTGTCTAATTCATACAACTCAAGTACAACAGAAGAAACAGATACCAAACACAGCGGAACCAATATATATCTACACGTCGAAGCCTCCTGCTCCATTACTCCTCCAGAATTCGTCAAGCTAACCTGAATCACTTGACTACTCATACGTAATATGAGTACCCAAGAGTTTAATAAAACAGAAAATAAACACTCGGGTCAGACAGGGGTCTGGTGTGAGTAAACGGTTTAAAATTGCTTAACTTTAGAAAACCTTTGGAAGAAAAAGTATCACGTAAGACTTCCCACACATAAACATGGAAAAGTTTTTACCTTACGCTAGCCAAAACATTTGATAGGAAATCCAGTGATATTATAATAGTGTCTAGGGTTTTCAAAATAAATTACAGAAATAGCTGGAATGCTTGCATCTCACGTTCCAACATAGTTGGGCACAATCAAAACCGTACAGGCACTTATTGGATTTTGGATTCCATCAATGGCAGGGCTACTGGGGTACCGCCCGTCACAGTACGTGGCCTAGATCACCGTACCGAGGAGCCACCCTAACTCCCCTGCAACACAAGGCCGGACCCATCCCTTACTGGATAGTTCCGAACAAGACAACCCCGGCGGTTGTCCGGATCAACCGCCCCACACAGCCGAATAAAAAGGGACTTCTAGACAGGGGTAAATCTTGCTCTCCAGTGGGAGCTACCCACGAAGCCTTGCTGCACCTCCCCTGTTTTAGCCATTCCCGGTTGATGAGGCTTGAGGCTGCGATTACCTTTATAGAACACATCTATCTTAGAATGCTCATCGTCCGCCTGACGATGTTCTGAAAGCATTCAATCCATACAAGTTCGTTCCGGGTTCGAACGAAACCGAAGGCACTATCTCGTTGCACTCATATTGGAATCACCCTCAGAGTCAACGACCATAGCCCTTGCACTCTAATCTCCATCTCGAATCTATAAGTACTATTCCGTCAAACTCATTACGGAATCACCCACAGAGTTATACTGACGTATAGCCCTTACACCTCGAGTCTTCACTTGCTCCACTTGGATTAACGACCTAACGTTTAATTGGAATCGATGTGGTTTTCGGATTCCAAATATGAAAACCCGATCCCGGTCTCATCGAAACCAAACGCCATTTTAATGTCCAAGTTGTACTTAAGGGATTTAAACAGTTTAACTTATTCAGGATGATATAATCAGATAGATGAATAACATTATCACAATAGATAATTCATAACAACATTCATTCCACAATAAGGCATATCACATATCTCATAAACATCCAAATCATCCAGTATCAATCAAACACCCAATATCAATCACCCAATATCATTCAACATCAAATATCAATCATTCAATATCAACCAGTCATTCAAAGCAGAATTGATTAATTCTTAATCAATTTAATTAATCTCTAATTAAATTAATTATTATCCTTTAATCACTTGGATTATCCTAACTTCTGCTTTATTGATTTATTACAAATCAAATTCATTAATCATCTTCTAATGATCTTCCTAATTAATCTCCCTAGATTAATTATCCTTTAATTACATTCAAGTAATTATCCCTAACCATATTCAGTAATTAACCTTTAATTACTATCATTAATTACAATAATTAATGATCCTTCATTAATTAATTAACTATAATTAATTACATTAATCCTTAATTAATTACAATTAATTAATCATATTTAAATTAATTACATAAATTAATTACTTCATTAATTATATTAATTAATAATCTTTATTAATTAATAATCCTTTAATTAACTAAATAATTAACTTGTAATAAATTATCTCATTAACCATAAACAGTAATTAACAATTTGTAATTACTTATCTCAATTAATTAACTTATTAATTAATTATTTACAAATTAATTATATTAATCCTAGATTAATTAATTCAATTAATTAATCTTAATTACTTCATTAAGTAATTATTAATCCATAATTAATCCATAATTAATTACTTTAATAATTAATTACTATTTTAATTAATTACATTTAGTAATTAACCTTAATTAAATCTCATTCATTTATCAATCACATTGGTTAGTTAATTAACTAAAATAATTAAGTAATTAACTCTTAATTACTTAACAAGTAATTATAACTAATTTCTTCCTTTAATAAACCTTAATTCATTAACTAATTAATTACTTCATAATTAATTAACTTTAAAACAATTATATTAATTAATTCCTTAATTAATAACATTAAGTGATCCCATTAATCATTTCCAATTAATTACTCACATGAGTAACTCCTCCAATTACTTCCATAAGTAATTACCATTCTAATTACAATCAAAAATTAACCATTGATTACTTTATTAAGTAATTACACTTAATTAATCCATAATTAAGTGAATATTTAAAATTAAATAAATAATTAACTAATTATTTAAAATTAATTAAATAATTAATTAACATCTCATATTTCAAAGTCTTTAATTAATTAAGATAAAGTATTTACCTTAATTAATTCTTTATTTAACTACAAATCATACTCAATCAAGTATTTTCAAGTTAATAACAAAAATAAATTAACCTATTCATCTTCAAAATTAAATTATTTGATTAAATCAAATTTTAATAACTTAAACAACTTATTGTATTGATTTTCCCAAAAATTTTTAACAATATCTTTATTTGGATATAAGACATTTAGTAATCTAATTTAAAATTTAAATTCTTTAAACATCTAATTCAAACTTATATAATTTCAATATAAATTGGAAACTTAGTTTCAAATCATTATTTTTAAATTGAATTTAAATCTTTGATTCGATATTTAAATTCAAAACATACTTCTTTTAAAATCCAAAATGTAATTAAATTACGTTCAAAAGAAATCATTTTAAATAAAATTTAAAAATAGATTCGATTTATACTTTTAATGTTTGGTTATCAATTACTTTTAAACATCAAGTTTTAACCTTCAATTGGATTTCTTATATAAACTTGTTTATATTAAGATACTTGATTTCCTTATTCAACAATAAGTTTTAAATTTGTAACTTATCAAAACAGTACTTAACATAATAAAGTACTATCAGAAAACACTCAAACCAATACCCAGCTAAACACTCAAATCTCACGAGAAAACACCGAAGACACCCCCACGTTCACACGCTTCGAGTTTCCCCCTGGAAACTCACGAGAAAAACGCGATAACGTCTTCGGATCGCAACCTTCTTCTCCAAACTTCCAACCCAGTGCACCAAACGTGCACGTGCATATGTCCCAGCGCCTCCGGTCATGGTTGATCGTCGCGACCATCCCCATCAGTCCCACGTCCATGCGCGAACTCAAATACGAACCCAGCTCGATCATACAACTCGCGTATCGAAATATGACCCATAAGCATGAAACAGCAGAAAGCACAGACACCAAAACCACCCCATCGCCGCACATCACATCGCCGATCAACCCTGCCGACTCCACCATAAGAACACCGCACCCAAGAACTCCATTTTCTCCAAATGCGGTCAATCTCGATCCCCAATTCTCGATGCAAAAGCCACGACATAACAGCCGTAACCACAAACTCACGTAACCCTAGTTCATCCAAATCCTTCCAATCCATTCAATAGAAAAATTTACTTGCATTTTTCCCATAATCTACAACATTCAAGCAAGCTTCAACCAAAGAATCGAATCAAATTAATGTGTGGATCGACGGCAATCACCAAAAATTCCCAAACAATCAAACTAAAAATTCTCATGATTTATCACACTAAAAATCATGAAACAACTATCAAAAATCATGATTTACAATCACTAATTCATTCATGCAATCTAAATCAACAAACAAGATTATTTATTTTTCATGTGTGACAGTATTTTACTGTAATTTTAAAATTCCGAGGAATCTCTTAAATTTTAAATCTTATAATTATTTTTAAAAGATATACCATGTTGTTACAAACAACTTTCATTTATATATCACAGATTAATATGGATTGAATCTGGAGATTTTTGAAATTTTTATAGCAAACCCAATCCAGTTACTAACAGAAAACAGATAGTCAATATATATACATGCATACTCAAATCTGTTCAATAGCATATATATATATTCATTCAGATAGATATCAAACAGAAGGACTTTAATTCAACCAATATTATCAAATGCATGATATTCAAATCCAGATTTAAACTGTTTTTTTAAGATAGTTTACTCACCTTTTATTGCAGAGAACAGAACTGCATTTTCCAGGCTCTGAAATTTATTTGCATGCCTTTGAATTTCTTGATTCCAGAATTGCATGTTTGTATTGAAGAAGAACTTGCATTTGATAAATTGTTGCTGCATGTTGGTGTTTTACTTGCAGTTGATTGAATTATTCTCAGATTTGAATTTTCCCTTTGTTTCCTGGATTTCCAGATTTGCAGATTCTTTGTTTGAGTTTATCTTTGCTTTTGATTTGTTTTTGATTTGCATGCATTCTTTCAGATTTGAATTCATGTTTTAGTTGAGAGGGAGAAAATCTCTTGCTGAAGAATAAAACCATCTTTTATTTACAATTAGATTTTAATTTTAATTTTTAAAGAGAATGACATTTGTCACCTCTTATGCTTTGATTAATCTACACCTAAGCAACTTAATTTACATTTGTCTTTAATGTAAATTAATATACTTACATGTGTTATATAAGTATTATTTATATGTTTTTCCTTTAAATGTATTTATCTTTAATAATTTATTAAATCCTTATATACATATATTTATGTAATATAAAATGTACATACTTATATTTTAATAGATATTCATATGAAACAAGTAGTTTACATTTTTAATTCAATCATGTTTATATTTTTGAAACATCTATTTTAATTTAACTCTTATTTAAAAGCTTAAGGTACATATTTATCATAAATAAGGAATTAACTTTGTTATTTTAAATTTAAATCTCAATTATCAATTTAAAGTCATTTAAATCAAATTATCATTTTAAATTCAAACTAAATTTATTCAAGTTTGAAAATTCTTATTAAATTCAATTTAATAATTTTCCTATTTCAAATATATATATACAAATATATATACACATTTCAAATAGAAACATTCTAACATTAAATTTATTAATTTCCAAATTGAATTTTAAAACAAATCTCAAATCACAATATATACATTCATATATATTACAATTTGAATCTAAAGTTTTTATTACATTAAAACTTCTTATTTATCAAAATAAATATTTCAAAATCAAATTATTATTAGCTTTCAAAAGAATTAAATTTGCCAATTCATATTGCAAAGAAAAAATATTAATAGATATTAACAAATTATTATCATTTATTTTTAATATAAATTTAACTTGTCAATTTATAATATAAAATGATCAAATCAATTTAATTTTTATCAAAGATTATTAAATTGATATTGCTCAAAATTCCGGGTCGTCACATTCCTCCCCCCTTAAAAGAATTTCGTCCCCGAAATTTAAAAGCAAAGATAATTTAATAACCCAGCTAAAGAATTTAAATTCCTATCAACAATCACACAAACAATCATACATTATCAATCAAAGCAACCAATTCAAACAAACAAACAAATAATTTCATCTATCAGACAAAATTCTGAATAGAACTTCCTAATATCTAGAGTTTCCAGATACCTATACTGGAACACTCACTCTACAGAATCTTAACTAACTACTCTACTAAAACCAAGAACTCCCTTACCTGATTCTTCAAATCTGAACAAGATATCAGACTAAACTCAAAACCAACTCAACTACCAGATTCCTTCTGAACTGCTGATTCTATCACTCAAAGAATCATACACATATTCCTCAGAGATATGTGAAATACAATGAATTCCCAGCTATTCAAACTGGCAATTCAATCCTGTTGATCAAAATCAAATCTCTAGAGATCACAGATAAAACTCCAAATACCTTCAAAGCTAACACTCCAGTTTTACCCATTCTTATATCTCCTTTGATTGGATAAAACCAAATCAATATCCAAACTCTAATTGCACATTCCAAAACTTCACAATTCTTAACTGCACAACTCTTCAGATGCTCTGAGTCACCTCCAATATTCCTGATCAGCCTAACCCTTGCTGATTGCTCCATGAAACAACAGCACCAACTCAAATCAAATCTCCAGATCCTACTCAACAAAATGGCTTACCCAAAAATAATTCGCCAAAATCCAATCCACAATTCTATACCACAATCATCAATGGACTTCAAACATACCTCTCCTATCTGGAATAGCCAACAGTTGTACTTGACAACCTTGCCTTCAAATCTAGAAAATTCCTTCATACTTAAATTTCCAGTAGAAATTCCTTTACTGCGACATCCGGTTGTTCTATACTAGAATAATTCCCAACTTGCTTCCGCTGCACAACTCTGATCTAGAGCAGATAAGAATGCTATCGAAGAACACAAGCAAAAATCTTTTTCCATACACAGTTCATCCGACTCATAAAAATCTCAGTGACCATTCCACTTGGTCAAAACATCTTAGCAGAATCTTAACTCAGAATAAGATGATCAATTCCAAAGAATCCTGAGCTGCCTCACCAAACTCACCTAGCTCCAAGAGTCATCCCACTATATGGTTAGACCATCAATACTGCTCCTAGAAATCCAAGTCGATAAGAAATCTCAGTCCCCGAATCGGGTCAACTTCTAATTCCCTCAAAAACATCTGGAGAATCCTCCGACTACTTCCATAGCTTCCATATCTTACCTCTACTCGAGATGCCTCAATCTCAAACCTAGAATACTCCAAGATTCCCAAACTAATCGCAAGTCACTTTTGCGATCCAACTCAGTTCAGACTCCCAAGAACTGTCTTCACCACCTAGAACAGCTTTTCCTATCCAAGACTAATCTTCAAGAATGGCTTACCTATCAGAAAAAATGATAGATCACTTCCAACAAATATCTCGCTCTGCTGAGCCTTCCCAAAGAAAAGAATAAGCCTTCACCATCTGCCTAGTCTGTCGATAGTAGAATTCCAAAGATTTCAGAATCATCGAAGAAACAGATCCATGCTGCTACTTCCAAACTTTACTTCAATGATACAGCTAAACCAAAGGTCTTTCTTAACCCAAAAGCTCCTTGAAAACTCAATACTAACATCCAAATCCTCTAAAACATCCTTGAGACGAGTAGACATCTCCTCAAGAAACTCGGCTCCAAACTAAACACCAACCACTTATCTTCTTAAGAAAACAAATGAGACCATGTCCGAAATGAGGTAACTCATCGACCTTAGTCTCCTACTTCAATAAAAATAAGACATCCTTACTTAAGATCCAGAAAATCTCTAAACATCTGAATCTTCGTTGCAATAGACATCAATGCTCTTCCAACACCATCTAAATCTGGCTCCAAAAGAAACATCTTCAGAACCATCTATGGATACTGCATCTCATCACACAGCTATTCCTTCTTGAAGCTATCAAGATACCACCACTAGCTTCGGCTCAGCGGACAACTCAACTCCCGGAAACCCCTGCTCACTTAAGAGCAAATTAACCTCACACTTCAAGAATATACTCCAATCCTTGAAAAAGACTTCCTTTGGACTCAAAGAAATCCTTTCTACAATCCACCAAATCTTATTCGAGACAGTATTAGATCTACAATTCCGACAGACACATCTCCAACCACAACATATGAGTCTCAACCAAAAGTGGTAGTCGTGTTCCACACACTTCTACCTATCTACCTTTATAGCCTATGTTGGAAAATCCGAACAGATAACCCAACAGATTAGGTAGTTATATAAATATATATTTATATAAAAATTACAAGTACGCTCTCTCAAGATAGACACCACTCCAGAGCCTAGGTATTTACTCAACCTAACGCTCTGATACCAACTGTAGCGACCCGACTTCCTATTCCCAGGAAATCGCATCATTTTGAAGAAAGAAAGGGATAGAAGAAGAAAAGAAAGAGAAAGAAGAACACAAACAACATCAGAGAACTCACAGCGGAACGAATAAAATATAATATATCAAATAAAATATTACATAGTATCAGATTACATCAGAGTTACACAACTATACAACACATATTAGACAGTTATAAACATCTGTCTAATTCATACAACTCAAGTACAACAGAAGAAACAGATACCAAACACAGCGGAACCAATATATATCTACACGTCGAAGCCTCCTGCTCCATTACTCCTCCAGAATTCGTCAAGCTAACCTGAATCACTTGACTACTCATACGTAATATGAGTACCCAAGAGTTTAATAAAACAGAAAATAAACACTCGGGTCAGACAGGGGTCTGGTGTGAGTAAACGGTTTAAAATTGCTTAACTTTAGAAAACCTTTGGAAGAAAAAGTATCACGTAAGACTTCCCACACATAAACATGGAAAAGTTTTTACCTTACGCTAGCCAAAACATTTGATAGGAAATCCAGTGATATTATAATAGTGTCTAGGGTTTTCAAAATAAATTACAGAAATAGCTGGAATGCTTGCATCTCACGTTCCAACATAGTTGGGCACAATCAAAACCGTACAGGCACTTATTGGATTTTGGATTCCATCAATGGCAGGGCTACTGGGGTACCGCCCGTCACAGTACGTGGCCTAGATCACCGTACCGAGGAGCCACCCTAACTCCCCTGCAACACAAGGCCGGACCCATCCCTTACTGGATAGTTCCGAACAAGACAACCCCGGCGGTTGTCCGGATCAACCGCCCCACACAGCCGAATAAAAAGGGACTTCTAGACAGGGGTAAATCTTGCTCTCCAGTGGGAGCTACCCACGAAGCCTTGCTGCACCTCCCCTGTTTTAGCCATTCCCGGTTGATGAGGCTTGAGGCTGCGATTACCTTTATAGAACACATCTATCTTAGAATGCTCATCGTCCGCCTGACGATGTTCTGAAAGCATTCAATCCATACAAGTTCGTTCCGGGTTCGAACGAAACCGAAGGCACTATCTCGTTGCACTCATATTGGAATCACCCTCAGAGTCAACGACCATAGCCCTTGCACTCTAATCTCCATCTCGAATCTATAAGTACTATTCCGTCAAACTCATTACGGAATCACCCACAGAGTTATACTGACGTATAGCCCTTACACCTCGAGTCTTCACTTGCTCCACTTGGATTAACGACCTAACGTTTAATTGGAATCGATGTGGTTTTCGGATTCCAAATATGGAAACCCGATCCCGGTCTCATCGAAACCAAACGCCATTTTAATGTCCAAGTTGTACTTAAGGGATTTAAACAGTTTAACTTATTCAGGATGATATAATCAGATAGATGAATAACATTATCACAATAGATAATTCATAACAACATTCATTCCACAATAAGGCATATCACATATCTCATAAACATCCAAATCATCCAGTATCAATCAAACACCCAATATCAATCACCCAATATCATTCAACATCAAATATCAATCATTCAATATCAACCAGTCATTCAAAGCAGAATTGATTAATTCTTAATCAATTTAATTAATCTCTAATTAAATTAATTATTATCCTTTAATCACTTGGATTATCCTAACTTCTGCTTTATTGATTTATTACAAATCAAATTCATTAATCATCTTCTAATGATCTTCCTAATTAATCTCCCTAGATTAATTATCCTTTAATTACATTCAAGTAATTATCCCTAACCATATTCAGTAATTAACCTTTAATTACTATCATTAATTACAATAATTAATGATCCTTCATTAATTAATTAACTATAATTAATTACATTAATCCTTAATTAATTACAATTAATTAATCATATTTAAATTAATTACATAAATTAATTACTTCATTAATTATATTAATTAATAATCTTTATTAATTAATAATCCTTTAATTAACTAAATAATTAACTTGTAATAAATTATCTCATTAACCATAAACAGTAATTAACAATTTGTAATTACTTATCTCAATTAATTAACTTATTAATTAATTATTTACAAATTAATTATATTAATCCTAGATTAATTAATTCAATTAATTAATCTTAATTACTTCATTAAGTAATTATTAATCCATAATTAATCCTTAATTAATTACTTTAATAATTAATTACTATTTTAATTAATTACATTTAGTAATTAACCTTAATTAAATCTCATTCATTTATCAATCACATTGGTTAGTTAATTAACTAAAATAATTAAGTAATTAACTCTTAATTACTTAACAAGTAATTATAACTAATTTCTTCCTTTAATAAACCTTAATTCATTAACTAATTAATTACTTCATAATTAATTAACTTTAAAACAATTATATTAATTAATTCCTTAATTAATAACATTAAGTGATCCCATTAATCATTTCCAATTAATTACTCACATGAGTAACTCCTCCAATTACTTCCATAAGTAATTACCATTCTAATTACAATCAAAAATTAACCATTGATTACTTTATTAAGTAATTACACTTAATTAATCCATAATTAAGTGAATATTTAAAATTAAATAAATAATTAACTAATTATTTAAAATTAATTAAATAATTAATTAACATCTCATATTTCAAAGTCTTTAATTAATTAAGATAAAGTATTTACCTTAATTAATTCTTTATTTAACTACAAATCATACTCAATCAAGTATTTTCAAGTTAATAACAAAAATAAATTAACCTATTCATCTTCAAAATTAAATTATTTGATTAAATCAAATTTTAATAACTTAAACAACTTATTGTATTGATTTTCCCAAAATTTTTTAACAATATCTTTATTTGGATATAAGACATTTAGTAATCTAATTTAAAATTTAAATTCTTTAAACATCTAATTCAAACTTATATAATTTCAATATAAATTGGAAACTTAGTTTCAAATCATTATTTTTAAATTGAATTTAAATCTTTGATTCGATATTTAAATTCAAAACATACTTCTTTTAAAATCCAAAATGTAATTAAATTACGTTCAAAAGAAATCATTTTAAATAAAATTTAAAAATAGATTCGATTTATACTTTTAATGTTTGGTTATCAATTACTTTTAAACATCAAGTTTTAACCTTCAATTGGATTTCTTATATAAACTTGTTTATATTAAGATACTTGATTTCCTTATTCAACAATAAGTTTTAAATTTGTAACTTATCAAAACAGTACTTAACATAATAAAGTACTATCAGAAAACACTCAAACCAATACCCAGCTAAACACTCAAATCTCACGAGAAAACACCGAAGACACCCCCACGTTCACACGCTTCGAGTTTCCCCCTGGGAACTCACGAGAAAAACGCGATAACGTCTTCGGATCGCAACCTTCTTCTCCAAACTTCCAACCCAGTGCACCAAACGTGCACGTGCATATGTCCCAGCGCCTCCGGCCATGGTTGATCGTCGCGACCATCCCCATCAGTCCCACGTCCATGCGCGAACTCAAATACGAACCCAGCTCGATCATACAACTCGCGTATCGAAATATGACCCATAAGCATGAAACAGCAGAAAGCACAGACACCAAAACCACCCCATCGCCGCACATCACATCGCCGATCAACCCTGCCGACTCCACCATAAGAACACCGCACCCAAGAACTCCATTTTCTCCAAATGCGGTCAATCTCGATCCCCAATTCTCGATGCAAAAGCCACGACATAACAGCCGTAACCACAAACTCACGTAACCCTAGTTCATCCAAATCCTTCCAATCCATTCAATAGAAAAATTTACTTGCATTTTTCCCATAATCTACAACATTCAAGCAAGCTTCAACCAAAGAATCGAATCAAATTAATGTGTGGATCGACGGCAATCACCAAAAATTCCCAAACAATCAAACTAAAAATTCTCATGATTTATCACACTAAAAATCATGAAACAACTATCAAAAATCATGATTTACAATCACTAATTCATTCATGCAATCTAAATCAACAAACAAGATTATTTATTTTTCATGTGTGACAGTATTTTACTGTAATTTTAAAATTCCGAGGAATCTCTTAAATTTTAAATCTTATAATTATTTTTAAAAGATATACCATGTTGTTACAAACAACTTTCATTTATATATCACAGATTAATATGGATTGAATCTGGAGATTTTTGAAATTTTTATAGCAAACCCAATCCAGTTACTAACAGAAAACAGATAGTCAATATATATACATGCATACTCAAATCTGTTCAATAGCATATATATATATTCATTCAGATAGATATCAAACAGAAGGACTTTAATTCAACCAATATTATCAAATGCATGATATTCAAATCCAGATTTAAACTGTTTTTTTAAGATAGTTTACTCACCTTTTATTGCAGAGAACAGAACTGCATTTTCCAGGCTCTGAAATTTATTTGCATGCCTTTGAATTTCTTGATTCCAGAATTGCATGTTTGTATTGAAGAAGAACTTGCATTTGATAAATTGTTGCTGCATGTTGGTGTTTTACTTGCAGTTGATTGAATTATTCTCAGATTTGAATTTTCCCTTTGTTTCCTGGATTTCCAGATTTGCAGATTCTTTGTTTGAGTTTATCTTTGCTTTTGATTTGTTTTTGATTTGCATGCATTCTTTCAGATTTGAATTCATGTTTTAGTTGAGAGGGAGAAAATCTCTTGCTGAAGAATAAAACCATCTTTTATTTACAATTAGATTTTAATTTTAATTTTTAAAGAGAATGACATTTGTCACCTCTTATGCTTTGATTAATCTACACCTAAGCAACTTAATTTACATTTGTCTTTAATGTAAATTAATATACTTACATGTGTTATATAAGTATTATTTATATGTTTTTCCTTTAAATGTATTTATCTTTAATAATTTATTAAATCCTTATATACATATATTTATGTAATATAAAATGTACATACTTATATTTTAATAGATATTCATATGAAACAAGTAGTTTACATTTTTAATTCAATCATGTTTATATTTTTCAAACATCTATTTTAATTTAACTCTTATTTAAAAGCTTAAGGTACATATTTATCATAAATAAGGAATTAACTTTGTTATTTTAAATTTAAATCTCAATTATCAATTTAAAGTCATTTAAATCAAATTATCATTTTAAATTCAAACTAAATTTATTCAAGTTTGAAAATTCTTATTAAATTCAATTTAATAATTTTCCTATTTCAAATATATATATACAAATATATATACACATTTCAAATAGAAACATTCTAACATTAAATTTATTAATTTCCAAATTGAATTTTAAAACAAATCTCAAATCACAATATATACATTCATATATATTACAATTTGAATCTAAAGTTTTTATTACATTAAAACTTCTTATTTATCAAAATAAATATTTCAAAATCAAATTATTATTAGCTTTCAAAAGAATTAAATTTGCCAATTCATATTGCAAAGAAAAAATATTAATAGATATTAACAAATTATTATCATTTATTTTTAATATAAATTTAACTTGTCAATTTATAATATAAAATGATCAAATCAATTTAATTTTTATCAAAGATTATTAAATTGATATTGCTCAAAATTCCGGGTCGTCACAATATACATATATATGAGAGAGAGAGAGTGTGTGCACATGTGTTGGTCTCACTTTGTTATTGAGCTTTTTCAGTATTAGTTGTTGCTTTGGTCTGGATGGATATAACTGTATTGCTATTTTGGGTGGGCTAAGGTTGTTGGACTACTGATTTTATTTAGTATTGATAATATTTTATGATTATGCTATGATTTCCCTTGGTTCTTATGAGCAACTGGATTTGCTATGTTTTACTATTAATGATCTATTTCTCTTTTTTTAGTCTTGTATATGTATTTGAGAGGTGGGCTTGATTTTTTCATTTTATAATAATTGAACATTTTATCAATTTAATTGGACTCAGTATATTTAGGATTTAGCTTATGATTATTGTTTTTCATTTTCATTATTAAGCTATTGGGATTAGGGATTTTTATTATTATTTTACCTTGTATGGGGGTTACCACTACCAGTTAGATATGTCGGAAGCTTCATTCTTAGTGTAGAATAAATATATAAGTGTTCTTCTTAATTAGAGGATCATTCGTTTTTCTCATTAAATAGTTGCAAGAGTTCAAGAATTTTTTATGGTCTAATATCAATTATACAAAATCAAAAACCCTTGATATAATTAACATTGGTAATTGATTGAGAGATGATGTTATCTGTTGTGTCGATTTGAATTAGGTCTTCGCAATGTTAAAGATGATGTCAAACTAGGATTAAGTGCATTGGAAATAAAAAATGCATAAGGTGGAAGAAGAAAGAGAATTGTGATCAAAAAGTAGGGGTGGGTTCGGAAAAAATAAAATATTTGTATTGTAATTTTTTTTAATTAATTTGCACAAATGTCAAATCATTCTGGAATAGTTAGGCTTATGTGTGGAAGCAATGAAAATGATCTAGTTTGTTGATTAATTATAAACCGTCGATTCAATGAGAAATAATCAAAAAAAAAATAGAAGAGCAGAGAACACAAAGATTTAACATGTTTCGGCCAAAATGCCTACATCCACGGTCCCTACATCTATTCTTTATTTTATTGAAGAAAGAGTATACAAGATAGATTACAAAATTATAGGTAGTGTAACGAACCAGAATTTCACTGCTTTGAATTGCAAGTATTTAATTAATTTTAAATAAATATATAGATATTATAATGAAAATAAAACTCTTTTAAATAACAATTAATGATGGTGAAATCATTTTCAAATTCTTCTTACAAAAATAATTAGTTCGAAAAAAGATTGAAAATGTTACCGGAATTCGTTTTCTGAATTTTCGACATTTTATCGGTTAAAAGTTATCGAAAAATGTGGTGAACCCTTTAGTACAAATATACAAATTCAATTTGAAAATAAGTTAGGATATGTATGTATTTATGTATGTATGCATTAGATAAGTATATGCATGTGTGTGTGTATACATATACATATATACTTAAGATAATATAATATAAAAATTTAGTAAAAGCAAGTGTCACATCACACACAAACATGTTTAAACATGTTTTCTTTGACATGATGAGGGGGGAACAAGGTGGTGCGATGAAATGGCATGTGTGATGGAGGGTGTTGAGGTGGCAAAACAATATGAAGGGTAAAATTACAAAGGTAGATAGGTAATTCTCTATTTTCTCTTGTTTATAAATAGCCTTTCATTTCTTCATTTTTCCTCCTATCATATCTTCCTCTACTCCAATCCAATGGAATTTTTTTTTACAAAGAGTATAAATTCCAATGGCTACAACTTTCATTTGTAGAACTTCTTCAAATTTTGAGACTGGCAATGTCAAAAATATATTTCTTTCAGACCTTTATTTTCAAGTCCGAAAATACCACTTCTTCTTTCGACCATATCTCCCTTAAAATAATCTAAATTGAGCGATTCCTTTTTTTAAATTGTATAGAGAATAATTTTCTCAAACTTTTCTTTTCACCACCTGTCCAAATTCCTAGAGTAACATAGCCAAACATCGAGGAGAAGATGACTTTTTTTGGGGTGATTTTTGTATGGTTTTCCAAGCTTTGCAAGTTCTAAAAGGTTTCTAAAATATTTGGTGAGTAAACTTTAGCTTTTAAAAATTTAAGTTTTAGCTTATATGTGTTATATGAATGGTGTATGATTTGTGACATGAATTGTTTAGATATGTTGTGGTTGAATATACTTATAGTTTGTTGTTATGAGTTGAAAATTTAGACCTGAGATTAAAGTTAAATATGGTGTTGTTTGGAAAGCTGTAAACTTTGGTTATATATTGTGATCTTGCTTTTGTTTTGAATTTTTTCATGTGTACATTATTATGGCATGATTATGTATTAATTGCTAAGAAAAGTTAGCACCTTAATTGGTTTATCGACAAAGAATCCATGTGTGAAAATACAAGCTTTGGTCTTAAAGATCAAAAACCCTTTTTTAAAGTTAGAAACTATTTTCAGTTTCAAAAATACTTACTTTGCATTCCAAAAAGATAGAAAGCTTTCAAGTGATAGATTATCAAAGAAGGAAGTAGGGAAACAATTCCAAGAAATGACATCCATAGGGATGGTCGCTATGGATGCAGTTTCGATAAAAATAGAATTTTTGAAAGTTTGAGATTTTTTTCTCCTTTGAAAGTTTTGTAAATGTTTTATAAACCCAATAATGATGTTTTAAAATATTAATTAAAAATTTGATAATTATTTTTTAATTAATTTTTTTTAAAATAATTAACGATTAATTAATTATTAAGAAAGGTTTAATAATTATAATTAAGTGGAGATTAGTTCTTAGTTAATTATATTTTAAAGTTGGATTAATTTTAAATTAATTAGTAATTAAGCCATATAAATTTTATTTAATAATAAGCTAAGTATAACATTAATTTTTAATTAACTGTTATTTAAATATAGGTTAATTATTAGTTGATTATTAATCAAGTGTTTAATTATTTTTAATTATAAATTATTTAAGGTTTTAATTAAAATAATTATTTGTTAAAGGTTTAATTTATTATTTCAGTTTTAATTAAAATATTAATTAATTAATTGAGGTTAATATATAATTAATTATTAATAAAGGTTTTTAATTATTATTTAATAATGGATAAAGTATTGATTACGAGTTTAATTTATAAATAAATTATTTATCAAAAGTTAAATTATTTATTAATTTATAACTGAATTAAGTTTAAATTAAATAAAGGTTAATTATGATTTAATAAAATTTTAACTTGTAATTACTCATTTTAAAAGGGAGTTCTAAGTTTTAAATCCTTTATTTTCGAGAATCAATTTTTTTAAAGTAACTCCTGTTTTAAAAGTTGGTTTTGAATACAAGGGATTCAAGTGTCGATACCATTAAGAAACTATATAACTATGAATGGGTATAATATAGATTGTTTGATTTGTGTGGACATCTATTAGTATAATAAATGGTCATTCTGCTATACTGTAATTATTGTTTGTATGGACATGTGTTCAGCAAAATAAATCCCCATTTTGTTATAAATTTATTGAATTGTTTTGGACATCTATTTTGCAGGACAAATCGCTATACTACTATTGTGACGCCCCACCTCTATACTCACGCTAGCCAAAAAGTCAAAAGCTAGTCCCAGCTAAGGAGTCAAACAGAAGCACCTATAACATCTCGGTCTGATCCCAGTATTATTTAATAAGAAAATAATAAATGGATCATTCAAGCTATAAATATCAGATAAAATTAGATAGGATAAGAGATATGACTAAAGTGCATGATAACAATAATGCCATACTGTGACAAGTATACATTTAACAACAACAACAAATCATAAAATATCTTAAAAATCTCCAACACCAAAAGGAATGTCATATTCTTTAAATTATTCGCCAAAACACAAAGATTGATAAAGCTTATCAATGTAAATCTCAAAAAATTAGCGAAACACAAATTCTAAAAACCATCAATTAGAAATCCAGAAAACACAAATGAGCCGAAGCTTGTAACGGCCCAGAATTTTTATTGATTAAAATTTGAATATTTAATTAATTTTAAATATTAATAAGTAAAATTTATAAGTCGAATAAATTTTATTTCGAATAATTGGATTTAATTGAATAATTAAATCGATAATTAAATAGTGAAAATTATGGAAATAATTGAAAATTGGGTTAAATATGATTGAAAATGATTTGTAAAATTTTATTATATCATATTGGAGTTAGAATGATATTTTAGAACTTTTAAAATCAAATTAAAAGTTAATTTGTGAAAACTGAATATTTTAATATTTAATCGACTAGTGAAATTAGCCAATTTTCGAACAGTCTCAGAATTGGACGAAACTAGTTCCATTGGATCCGTAATAGTTTGTTATTATCGGATTTCAATTTTCGTAGCAATCGGAGTTATCGTTTGATCGTGGCAGCTCGAAACGCATCAAAATTGTTTTAATATTAATTTGACGAGTTAAAATAGCCATTTTTCAAAAAGTCTCGGATTTCGACGAAACCAAATTCATCAGATCCGTAATGTGATATTATTGTATGGTTTAAAATTTCGTGTCAATCTGATTTACCGTTTGTCCGGTGCAAGCTAAAACGCCTAGATAATCGTTTAAATCGGTTTAATTTAAATCGATCGTTTGTTGCCATATCTCGTACAGATGACCGAATTAGCTTTCGAAACCTGTTCCATTGTGTCCGGAACGTGGGGTAAACCCTAGAAACACTGGTTACGGCGCGTAAATCGGAGTTTGGAATTTCCGGAATGAATAGTGTCGTTTTATTTTCTATAAATAGACCAACCTTTCACAAATTATAAAAAAATAAAAAAAAACCCTAGGTCCATCTTCAGAGCCGCCACCCCCTCATCAATGGCCAAAATGTTCTTTCTTTTTCCCCCATTTTTCTCTTCATCCACTCAATAATTTCAAAAACCCTCAACTAGAGAATCGTAGAGCACATCGAGATCTTCGTATTCAATGGGTATGATCGCGAATGGAGTTGTATGTTGTGAGATACGGGGCTGCGTTCGTGTTCGTTTTAGGCACGATTTCCCATGCATGCAGAGGGCCGAGTTCGACCAGGCTCCAGCCGAGTGTCGTGCTCGAGATGCTCTTCAACGTGGTGGTTCCTGATCGCGTTGGAAGTTGTTGTGGTGGGCGACAAATTTAACCCTAAGTGTGATGGTTGGGTTCGTGCGCGTCTTGATGACCTGGGGATGGAGTTACGTGAGTTTGGGGGAGAAAGCACGCACGGTTCAGATGCAATGGGCTAGGATCCAACGGCATAGATTTAGCAAGGTTTAAAAATTAAAAATAATTGTTGTAAATTTAGATATAAAAATCGTGTAAAACTTGTAAAAATCATAACTTTTTCATACGAGGTCGAAAACGCGCAAAACCAGTGGCGTTGGAATCGTATGGACGAGCACTACGCTATGGAGTTGGATTGGAGTCGTTTGGAGTTAGTGAGAATTTCGGGTAAAATTTAAACGTCCGTTTAATTTTATTCGAAATAAATCGCTAAAACGAAATTGAAATCAAGGTGAGAACTTCTCACTCAATCGAATCAGTTTCGATTTTATTTTAAATAGTTAGATTTAAAATACTTGAATACATGTTTGAATGATGATTGATATCTATTGATTGTTAAAATAGACATTATGCGCCGTTAGTAAGCGGAGGTTATTTATTAAAAACATATACCGCGAATATTTCATAAACAATGAAATTGGTATTATATATAATAGCAATATATATATATTGGCATATGTATATATTGCAGTTGTTGCTTTCCCGCATTTTTTGGCGGATGAGACCCAATTGCGCCGTCTATTAAGCGGATAATATTTTAAATCCCATATACCGCGATAATTTCGTACTGGAGCGAAATTGGTATTGTGCTAATGTTTGTGGATGCAGGAAAACAGGTTGGGGGGATCCAACTGGATTCCTCAACAGTATTTATTTGATTATGGATATTTTGATATTCGTTGATTATCATATACGATATATGATGTCGTTGTAGTCGTGATTGACTATTTGGTGTGTAGCATCATTGGATCAAATTTTGGAATTTTAAAATGATTTTAAAGTGATTTTTGAAAATATACTATATTTTTGGAATTGATTCATTTTAAATAAATAAACGATATAATTTTAATGCTATAAAAATTATGATTTTTGAGAAATATAGTTAAAAGTTGATTTTGAAAATATGGGTTAATAATTTTATAAAATAGTTTAAATTGGGATTTTTGAATTTATTATAAAAAGTTTAAAAAATAGGATTTATGAAAATTGATTATTTTATAAATCAAGAGAATGGTGAAATTATAAAGGAGATTAAAGATGTTTTAAAATAATAGTATAAATTGATTTTGTAAAGGATTTATAAATTGATATTTATAAATTAAAACATTTGAATTATAAAACGAGTTTTTATAAGTGTTAGAATGAATTGTAAATGAATTTCATAAATGAATGAAATTTATAGAATTATAAACGGTGAAGTTATAAATGGAATTTTATAAGCAGTAGGTTTATAAAATTTATAAAGTTATTAAAAGAATGGTTTTGGATAAATAATTGAATCTTATAAGTTATAAGATTTATAATTATGAAGTTCAAAGGAACGATTTTGCAAACAAATAAATTATAAGTATTTAACTTATAATACGAACTTTTAGTATATAATTGAGTTATGAATTGAATAGGTTAATAAAGGAATTTATAAACATTGTTTTATAAATTCGCAAACGACTTATTTTGATAAGTAAATTGTTGAAACCTATTAATGGAGTTATATTCACGTTTTTGACTGTGAATAATCCTTTGAAATAAAATGAATAAAAGGATGAAATTTGTTAACGTAGTATATTCACGTTTTTGAATAGTTAATATTATGTTAAAGAAATTATTTTAGATGTGTTGTTTTAAATAGAATTAAAACGTTCTAACGATGTTTTTAAATGTGTTGAGATTCGAAACCATAGATTTCAACATTCATTGTTGAAATAGACGTTTTCGAGAAATAGAAGGAAATGGTGGACTATAACACTGTTGTTATAGTAAATGATTTCCGAAAGGAAATGTTTTGTATAGTATTGGGATTTATATATCTATTTTAATTTCGAATCCCTATACTAGTGATTTTGGGTTGTCGTAACGATGTTTTATGTAACATTCGTTTTGGCCCAAATAAATATGTTTAAGAGAATGATTTCCTTAAAAGAATGAAATATATAACTAATTTCGATGTGAGTATATTGAATATTTTCCAAGTGTTGAAAATAAATGGATTTGTGAATTACTTATTAAATAAGTATGGAAATGTTTTCCAATATAAAGTGAATATTTTGAGAATTTATCTTTTTGAAGATAAATTGAAAATGAATAATTGAAATCGTTTATTCATAAAATATTTTGGAATATAAATTCACTATGGAATTTATAAAAGAAAGGGGAATCTGTTTAAAAATAAACATTGATTTATTTTTGAAGTGTGAAAACTATATATCTAGTAAAGATATTTTTGGGGAATAAATAATTTGGAAAAATTATTTGGAATCTGGTGATGTTGTGCATATCCATTGATAGTTCAATAACCGACTATCAATATTTACCTTTGAATAGGTATTTGTTGTGATTTGCTGAATTTGAATGCTACACTTATTTTTAAATTATTGCGCTCGTTATTCGGATTACCCATTTTGAATAGTGATACGACGTAATGGATAGCATTGATGACCGGTGTTGAAGACCGGATATTTTTGAAAGCGAAAGGACAACTCGTCGAATGTCTTTGCATCGAATTGTCCCCGGTATAGAGACTCCATATGTGATGGGAAGTCCTGACGTGATTAGTGAATATCCGGATTGCAAGGACTTCTTTGTAAGTGCCTTCGGTTCGGTTCGAGCCCGGAACAGACTTGTATGGATTGTATGTCTGACATTACAAATTGAGATATAAAGCCGATTTCTTTCAAATATATTTCTGTTGGTGGCGGAGAATTTATTCTCTTAGCTTAACACCCTTCTCTGAGACGTACGAGCTCAGAGGTTATGTAGTTGAAGGTTATCAGCGATATATTCCCAATTTGGTAATGTGACATGCTGAGTGTTGCTGTGAAATGATCATTGTGTTGATCATTTGTGATAGGATCATTTGTTTGATCGTTTATCTTTGTGATC
The DNA here is from genome assembly GCA_030765085.1 of Allium cepa. Classification (NCBI taxonomy): domain Eukaryota; kingdom Viridiplantae; phylum Streptophyta; class Magnoliopsida; order Asparagales; family Amaryllidaceae; genus Allium; species Allium cepa. Next base: position 186,664,480 of record CM060940.1, read on the forward strand.
ATTTCTATGATCATTTGTCGACCCAAAGCACGACTTTTGTATAAAGTGTGTTTTTGTGGACGAGACTTCGTCGAGCCTCACACCCCGAAAATGGTCAAAATAGGAAAGATGCGGCAAGGTTATGAGGGGTAGCGCCCTTTAGGGTATGTGCATTTCCTTCTGGAAAAGGGTGGTATCATGGTATGGAGCCCAGATACTTACTCATGTTGAAAACACTTTATGATTGTGTGAATTGATTGCGAGCGCTCGGTAAAAGGTCCCAAAGGACCGGGGGATGGCATACTCGGTCAGTTGTTACTCAGTTAGGGGTAACCCGGCCTTGTGTTGGCAGAGATCCGGTTTGGTTCTCGAGGATGTCCTTCCAGAGGCATTCTCATGTGGCAATGGGAAGTTCCTTGGCCTAACCATTTGTTGGAAATCCAATTCCCAATACGAAACCCTGTACGGTTTTAGTTGTAGAACCTGCCATCTAATATGGTAGCTATAGTAAGCATACTATAATGGTACCTATGCTGGCTAAGATTTATATTCTACTTTCGAAATGATTTTTTCCTACACTATGCACTAATAATAATATCAAATGTTTCTTTTTAATGCGTATCAAGCATCTTTGACTATCATAAGGAGAAATCTCCTCCAAGTCTGCGTTTGCATTGTGTGTGTGGTGGGAGGTCTTATGGTAGTCTCATTTTTTAAAAGCATTGCGAATTGACTTTAAAGATATTCCTCTATTTTGATTTTAAAGATAAATAAACTGTTTTGAGTTCTCACACCAGTCACATGACTGACTCGGAGTTTATTGTTTTCCTTCGTAAACTCTGGGTGCCCACCAATTTCCACACGGGCAGTTAAGAGTTAGGTTTATCAGGATATTCTGGATATTCAGGAGTTGCAGGAGGCAAGCTGGATGGCATGGCGTATTACTAGTTTATATAGTATTTCTTTTCCGCTGTTTGTTGTTGTTGTTGTACACTCTGATGATATGATGAAATGAAATGTAATGTAATGTAATAACTGATATAGTTCTTTGTTTAAAGATTATTCATTTATCTATTATATGTTGTTCCGCTGCGATTGTGAGATTTTTATGTTGTTCAGTTGTTGTTTTCTTTCTGTCCCGTTTTATTCTCTTATTTTCTTTCCTCTCTATTTTCTACTATCTTCTCTCTTCTTCTCTCTTTTTCTTCTTCTTAAACCCTAACATTTCGGTTTTTCGGCAACGAAAAATCGAAGTCGTTACATTTGGTATCAGAGCATATGGTTAAGCGACAACCATGGCTCTGTTGGGTATTACTCATTAGAGATAGAGTCAGTAGTACTCTAGAATGAGTTTGAGTGTAATAATAGATACGAGTGCGTATTTGTTAGTGAATATAAAATTGTTTTATATTGTGATGATTGGTTTATTGAGTGGCATATGAACCTTCGTCGGCACGATCTCGACAACTATGCCGAAGGGGTTTATAAACATTTGAATAGAACAATTTGGCACAATATTGTTTTAAATTGGGTAAATGGAATAATTTTACCTTGATTATATTTTTATATATAAAAGAATAATTTTTCAGAATTATTAAAGTGTATATAAGTTGATTGTTTAGTTGTTGAATAAGTTGTTTGAATAATCTAAATTGAAGAATAATTGTATAAGTGAAAAGAATTATAAGAATTAAATTATAATTAAGGTGATTTACAATTGTGAAATAAACTTATATATATAAGAAGTGAAACTATATAAATATATTTATGAATGTGAGTTGTAAATAAAAATGAATTTAAAGTTAAATGAAGTATAACTTAAGAGATGTTGAATGAAGTTGATATTGGTATCAAAGTAAATTAATAGAGTTAAGTGATAGATATGAACTTAAGTTATACAAATGAAATTCAACTTTTATAATTGAATTGAATGAATCAATTGAATATAAATAAAATTGGTATGAAATAATGGATATAAGTGTTAATTCATTAAAATCTAATGTTATTAGAAGTTGAAAAATTGAATGAAGATCAATTTAATTTAACCAATTGAAAGTAAAGGTGTTAAACCAAATTGAATGAATATAAGCAAAGGAATTTGGTTGTAATAAATAAACATTGGTTGTTATATGATTGTTAGTTGATTGTATATAATTCATTAAGTATTAATGAAATTGAATTAATGAAATTGGGAGCTAAAGTAATTGAAATTCAATTGGAAGTTAAATGAATCTTAAATAGAATTGAATTTGATTTGGGAGTGAACCAACTTGAATATGAATTAGTGAATATAAACTAATTGAAAATGAATGTTAGTAAAAACATCCACTGTATATGAATCAAATATGATTAAATTGAAAACCAATTCATTGGATATGAATGAGAATATGAATATTTATTGGTTATGGATGATGGTTGATGGTTGAATATATATTGCTTTTACTGCATTTGCTATGTTGGCATATATAGTTATTAAGTTGCTATATGTTGTATATCGATACTATTTTCATATATGCATGCTCTCATGTTGTTTGTTGAGTGTTTAGTAGGTGCAGATCGCGTTTGCTTCGCATTTGGAGCTCGCTTTCGCGCTATATTAGCCGTATATGCTCGCTAATAAAATATAAGGTACATATCTCGGATTAAATATCGCACTTTTACACTTTTTCCCTGCGGGATGCCTCATTACTTGATGAGATGTATATTTGTGATATATATAATGTCATTTTTTTTTCGGATCGAGCCGCGCAAAGGAGACTATGGCAAATTTTTCCGAAAATTTAAGGCGTTAGAAAATTTTTAAGAAATTTGGAAAATTTTGAAAACTATAACTTTGATTTGGAATTGAAAGTTAAACAAGATAGTTGTTTTTTGAAAAGATAACAAAGTATGATTTGGAAAACTTAGTAAAGATTTGTAAGAAGTTTAACTATGAATTTTGGAAAAATTAATAGATTCTGTAACTTTTCTTACTTGGTAATTTCGAGGACGATATTCTTTTAAGGGGGGAAGATTGTAACGACCCAGAATTTTTATTGATTAAAATTTGAATATTTAATTAATTTTAAATATTAATAAGTGAAATTTATAAGTCGAATAAATTTTATTTCGAATAATTGGATTTAATTGAATAATTAAATCGATAATTAAATAGTGAAAATTATGAAAATAATTGAAAATTGGGTTAAATATGATTGAAAATGATTTGTAAAATTTTATTATATCATACTGGAGTTAGAATGATATTTTAGAACTTTTAAAATCAAATTAAAATTTAATTTGTGAAAACTGAATATTTTAATATTTAATCGACTAGTGAAATTAGCTAATTTTCGAACAGTCTCAGAATTGGACGAAACCAGTTCCATTGGATCCGTAATAGTTTGTTATTATCGGATTTCAATTTTCGTAGCAATCGGAGTTATCGTTTGATCGTGGCAGCTCGAAACGCATCGAAATTGTTTTAATATTAATTTGGCGAGTTAAAATAGCCATTTTTCAAAAAGTCTCGGATTTCGACGAAATCAGTTTCATCGGATCCGTAATGTGATATTATTGTATGGTTTAAAATTTCGTGTCAATCGGATTTACCGTTTGTCCGGTGCAAGCTAAAACGCCTAGATAATCGTTTAAATCGGTTTAATTTAAATCGATCGTTTGTTGCCATATCTCGCACAGATGACCGAATTAGCTTCCGAAACCTGTTCCATTGTGTCCGGAATGTGGGGTAAACCCTAGAAACGCTGGTTACGGCGCGTAAATCGGAGTTTGGAATTTCCGGAATGAATAGTGTCGTTTTATTTTCTATAAATAGACCAACCTTTCACAAATTATAAAAAAATAAAACAAAACCCTAGGTCCATCTTCAGAGCCGCCACCCCCTCATCAATGGCCGAAATGTTCTTTCGTTTTCCCCCATTTTTCTTTTCATCCACTCAATAATTTCAAAAACCCTCAACTAGAGAATCGTAGAGCACATCGAGATCTTCGTATTCAACGGGTATGATCGCGAATGGAGTTGTATGTTGTGAGATACGGGGCCGCATTCGTGTTCGTTTTAGGCACGATTTCCCATGCATGCAGAGGGCCAAGTTCGACCAGGCTCCAGCCGAGTGTCGTGCTCGAGATGCTCTTCAACGTGGTGGTTCCTGATCGCGTTGGAAGTTGTTGTGGTGGGCGACAAATTTAACCCTAAGTGTGATGGTTGGGTTCGTGCGCGTCTTGATGACCTGGGGATGGAGTTACGTGAGTTTGGGGGAGAAAGCACGCACGGTTCAGATGCAAAGGGCTAGGATCCAACGGCATAGATTTAGCAAGGTTTAAAAATTAAAAATAATTGTTGTAAATTTAGATATAAAAATCGTGTAAAACTTGTAAAAATCATAACTTTTTCATACGAGGTCGAAAACGCGCGAAACCAGTGGCGTTGGAATCGTATGGACGAGCACTACGCTATGGAGCTGGATTGGAGTTGTTTGGGGTTAGTGAGAATTTTGGGTAAAATTTAAACGTCCGTTTAATTTTATTCGAAATAAATCGCTAAAACGAAATTGAAATCAAGGTGAGAACTTCTCACTCAATCGAATCAGTTTCGATTTTATTTTAAATAGTTAGATTTAAAATACTTGAATGCATGTTTGAATGATGATTGATATCTATTGATTGTTAAAATAGACATTATGCGCCGTTAGTAAGCGGAGGTTATTTATTAAAAACATATACCGCGAATATTTCATAAATAGTGAAATTGGTATTATATATAATAGCAATATATATATATTGGCATATGTATATATTGCAGTTGTTGATTTTCCGCATTTTTTAGCGGATGAGACCCAATTGCGCCGTCTATTAAGAGGATAATATTTTAAATCCCATATACCGCGATAATTTCGTACTAGAGCGAAATTGGTATTGTGCTAATGTTTGTGGATGTAGGAAAACAGATTGGGGGGATCCAACTGGATTCCTCAACAGTATTTATTTGATTATGGATATTTTGATATTCGTTGATTATCATATACGATATATGATGTCGTTGTAGTCGTGATTGACTATTTGGTGTGTAGCATCATTGGATCAAATTTTGGAATTTTAAAATGATTTTAAAGTGATTTTTGAAAATATACTATATTTTTGGAATTGATTCATTTTAAATAAATAAACGATATAATTTTAATGTTATAAAAATTATGATTTTTGAGAAATATAGTTAAAAGTTGATTTTGAAAATATGGGTTAATAATTTTATAAAATAGTTTAAATTGGGATTTTTGAATTTATTATAAAAAGTTTAAAAAATAGGATTTATAAAAATTGATTATTTTATAAATCAAGAGAATGGTGAAATTATAAAGGAGATTAAAGATGTTTTAAAATAATAGTATAAATTGATTTTATAAAGGATTTATAAATTCATATTTATAAATTAAAACATTTGAATTATAAAACGAGTTTTTATAAGTGTTAGAATGAATTGTAAATGAATTTCATAAATAAATGAAATTTATAGAATTATAAACGGTGAAGTTATAAATGGAATTTTATAAGCAGTAGGTTTATAAAATTTATAAAGTTATTAAAAGAATGGTTTTGGATAAATAATTGAATCTTATAAGTTATAAGATTTATAATTATGAAGCTCAAAGGAACGATTTTGCAAACAAATAAATTATAAGTATTTAACTTATAATACGAACTTTTAGTATATAATTGAGTTATGAATTGAATAGGTTAATAAAGGAATTTATAAACATTGTTTTATAAATTCGCAAACGACTTATTTTGATAAGTAAATTGTTGAAACCTATTAATGGAGTTATATTCACGTTTTTGACTGTGAATAATCCTTTGAAATAAAATGAATAAAAGGATGAAATTTGTTAACGTAGTATATTCACGTTTTTGAATAGTGAATATTATGTTAAAGAAATTATTTTAGATGTGTTGTTTTAAATAGAATTAAAACGTTCTAACGATGTTTTTAAATGTGTTGAAATTCGAAACCATAGATTTCAACATTCATTGTTGAAATAGACGTTTTCGAGAAATAGAAGGAAATGGTGGACTATAACACTGTTGTTATAGTAAATGATTTCCGAAAGGAAATGTTTTGTATAGTATTGGGATTTATATATCTATTTTAATTTCGAATCCCTATACTAATGATTTTGGGTTGTCGTAACGATGTTTTACGTAACATTCGTTTTGGCCCAAATAAATATGTTTAAGAGAATGATTTCCTTAAAAGAATGAAATATATACTTAATTTCGATGTGAGTATATTGAATATTTTCCAAGTGTTGAAAATAAATGGATTTGTGAATTACTTATTAAATGAGTATGGAAATGTTTTCCAATATAAAGTGAATATTTTGAGAATTTATCTTTTTGAAGATAAATTGAAAATGAATAATTGAAATCGTTTATTCATAAAATATTTTGGAATATAAATTCACTATGGAATTTATAAAAGAAAGGGGAATCTGTTTAAAAATAAACGTTGATTTATTTTTGAAGTGTGAAAACTATATATCTAGTAAAGATATTTTTGGGGAATAAATAATTTGGAAAAATTATTTGGAATCTGGTGATGCTGTGCATATCCATTGATAGTTCAATAACCGACTATCAATATTTACCTTTGAATAGGTATTTGTTGTGATTTGCTGAATTTGAATGCTACACTTATTTTTAAATTATTGCGCTCGTTATTCGGATTACACATTCCGAATAGTGATACGACGTAATGGATAGCATTGATGACCGGTGTTGAAGTCCGGATATTTTTGAAAGCGAAAGGACAACTCGTCGAATGTCTTTGCATCGAATGGTCCCTGGTATAGAGACTCCATATGTGATGGGAAGTCCTGACGTGATTAGTGAATATCCGGATTGCAAGGACTTCTTTGTAAGTGCCTTCGGTTCTGTTCGAGCCCGGAACAGACTTGTATGGATTGTATGTCTGACATTACAAATTGAGATATAAAGCCGATTTCTTTCAAATATATTTCTGTTGGTGGCGGAGAATTTATTCTCTTAGCTTAACACCCTTCTCTGAGACGTACGAGCTCAGAGGTTATGTAGTTGAAGGTTATCAGCGATATATTCCCAATTTGGTAATGTGACATGCTGAGTGTTGCTGTGAAATGATCATTGTGTTGATCATTTGTGATAGGATCATTTGTTTGATCGTTTATCTTTGTGATCATTTCTATGATCATTTGTCGACCCAAAGCACGACTTTTGTATAAAGTGTGTTTTTGTGGACGAGACTTCGTCGAGCCTCACACCCCGAAAATGGTCAAAACAGGAAAGATGCGGCAAGGTTATGAGGGGTAGCGCCCTTTAGGGTATGTGCATTTCCTTCTGGAAAAGGGTGGTATCATGGTATGGAGCCCAGATACTTACTCATGTTGAAAACACTTTATGATTGTGTGAATTGATTGCGAGCGCTCGGTAAAAGGTCCCAAAGGACCGGGGGATGGCATACTCGGTCAGTTGTTACTCAGTTAGGGGTAACCCGGCCTTGTGTTGGCAGAGATCCGGTTTGGTTCTCGGGGATGTCCTTCCAGAGGCATTCTCATGTGACAATGGGAAGTTCCTTGGCCTGACCATTTGTTGGAAATCCAATTCCCAATACGAAACCCTATACGGTTTTAGTTGTAGAACCTTCCATCTAATATGGTAGCTATAGTAAGCATACTATAATGGTACCTATGCTGGCTAAGATTTATATTCTACTTTCGAAATGATTTTTTCCTACACTATGCACTAATAATAATATCAAATGTTTCTTTTTAATGCATATCAAGCATCTTTGACTATCATAAGGAGAAATCTCCTCCAAGTCTGCGTTTGCATTGTGTGTGTGGTGGGAGGTCTTATGGTAGTCTCATTTTTTAAAAGCATTGCGAATTGACTTTAAAGATATTCCTCTATTTTGATTTTAAAGATAAATAAACTGTTTTGAGTTCTCACACCAGTCACATGACTGACTCGGAGTTTATTGTTTTCCTTCGTAAACTCTGGGTGCCCACCAATTTCCACACGGGCAGTTAAGAGTTAGGTTTATCAGGATATTCTGGATATTCAGGAGTTGCAGGAGGCAAGCTGGATGGCATGGCGTATTACTAGTTTATATAGTATTTCTTTTCCGCTGTTTGTTGTTGTTGTTGTACACTCTGATGATATGATGAAATGAAACGTAATGTAATGTAATAACTGATATAGTTCTTTGTTTAAAGATTATTCATTTATTTATTATATGTTGTTCCGCTGCGATTGTCAGATTCTGATGTTGTTCAGTTGTTGTTTTCTTTCTGTCCCGTTCTATTCTCTTATTTTCTTTCCTCTCTATTTTCTACTATCTTTTCTCTTCTTCTCTCTTTTTCTTCTTCTTAAACCCTAACATTTCGGTTTTTCGGCAACGAAAAATCGAAGTCGTTACAAAGCTCCTCCAAACGAGCTGAAGCTCCCCCAAACAGGGTATAGTCCCCCATTGCGGACTATGAGCCGAAGCTCCTCCAAACGAGCCGAAGCTCCTTTAAATCGAGGTATAGTCCCCCATGTCTACAAAAAGAGGCAAAGTTCAACATAACGGGGTATTGTCCCCTACGTGGACAAAGAGACATCGCACATTGCTAGTCTAAATCACCAAATGATCATCATCGATCAGCAAGAAGTGTCAATAACACTAAATTGTAAATAAATGCGTTAAGCTTCATGTAACATCCTATCTTTTCGCATGCTTCAAATTGACACACGTGCCAATTCAAACCATACAGAAGGGCAGATTGTTATGGGGTAAATAAGAAAAACAAGAAAGAAATAAAACAAAATAGAATCTCACAGCGGAAGGATAAAATATAATAATCAAATATACAGTTCAAAAAACTGTTTTACAAAACATTTGATTTTTCTTTATGCAATAAACATCAGGGTTCATATTCCAAAGGATAATAACAATGCAGCGAAATTAAAAGGTGTAGTGGAATAATATAGTAGATAATAGTAATATAAATCTTCGTCCTCGTCCTCCAGAGCTAAATTATTTGAATCCTGAAATGCTCAGGCTGACCCGAGCGAATTGAAAAGATAAAACACTCGAGTTAGAATTAAAATATCTTATGTGAGTTAAATCAACAGAAATAAATATGAGTGTAGTAACTTAAGAGATCCGTTAAACTATTTACCTAGTAGTATATTTCGCTATTATAATAATGTCTAATTGTAAAATAAACTTACTTTTAAATAGCGTAAAGGGGTTACCCATATAGCCCTTAACACAAATAATGCCAATAGTCTATACAGTACCGTAATACCTCCTGATCAGGAGGCTACCAGAGGATACTCCATAGGTACGACACAAATAGAAACTCGTACAAGGCATGCTAGGGTAGGTGACACGACACAACTAGGCAATGCCAGGGTAGATATACCAATTACACTTCTGGGTCGGTGGTAACGCGTGGCCGCAGCTACCGCCCCACCTCGAGCCACACCCCCAAATAAAAAAAATCAAAAGTGGCCACCGAATCAATCCAAAAGTCAAAGTATAATATCGAAGGGATGTGTCTGATCAAAGGTGCTACCTCAATTAACCCATCAATTGCTCCTGTTTTAGCCACCTTATGCCAACTCACGGGAGTTGGGTCCACGTATTAACCTTAAAGGAAGCGTCGCCACCATCCTACTTCATTCTGGAATCTCCACTGCGTACACGGTTGTTAAAGTGGTTTTCGGAGTTGGCAGAGAGTATGACAACTTTCGATCCGGTCTCTTCAACAACCAAACGTTATTATAACACCGCGGTCCTTTATTCAAAATAATTTATACTTTAAAACCAGAATATAATACCCCTTTTCAAAACCATATAAATACGATATCATTTTCTTTTTTTTAAAACCAAATCAATATGATATCATTTCAAATATATCCCTTTTCTAAAACCATACCACTTTAAAATTTATAATATCTAGAAACCATACATTTGAATTATAACTCTTCAAAACATAATACTTGGAAATTCATAGCTTTAAAACCATAACTTTGAACTTAAATGGTTTGGATATTCAACAGTATATGAATATAATGGTTTGAATTTAAAATTACTTTATAAAGTAAATAATTTCCATGACTTTAGAATTTTATTCTCTTTTAATTTAGTCTAAATCCATAAATTTTAAATTCACTTTCAGTTTCAATAAACCACTTCAGTTTCAATATATTTCAAACTTTGAGTATTAAACAATTTGAAACTAAGGTTGGAAATTTCTATTCAACCATTAAAAGTACTATTATTTAGTTTGAAATATTTGCATAATAAAACCATAATCATTTAAATAAAACTCAAATTACCTATAACTAAATATTTCCTCCAATTTATTTATACTACAAACATTCATTTAATTCATCTCGAATAAAGGAAAAAAAATTCTGTTATAAATATCATACTTTTTAACATTTCAAGTTAATAAATTCTACATCAACTTATGGAGTTTAATTCTTTAAAAAACTCAATTCCAAATAGATTTCCAATTCAACTTCCGATCTTAATTGATTTAAATCATTAAAACTCTATATATACATATTCAATATCTTAACATGTACTTAACCATATAATATAAAATAGTCAAACTCCGTTATTCAACTCATTTATTTTATTTAACAAATTTATACATAGATTAAATTCAAAAATTTAACTATATATGTATATATAAAATAATATTTATATAAATAAAAATTTGATATTTATTTAACCGTATCCTATCCAAACCATAGAAATCATTTTCAAATATTTATATATATAGACCGACGGTGTCTGTATAAAATTTTCTATCCTATGGTCAAGTGATACAGATATTTATCATTTCAATCTGCAATTTAAAAATAAAAATTATGGTTATATATCATTTCAAAATGCAATCCCGAATGAGATGAAAATGCATAATACTTGCAGTTTATACAATATAAAATACAGCATCCATTCATCCAATATCAACCATCAACCATTTATCGCAATCATCATCGAATTCAAACAATAGCATCAATATAGAACGAAAAATAAACAGCAGGTATTAAATAGCAGTTTAATTCAATAATAAATTAAATAATTGTTTAACTGGCAGTTTATATGCAATGAATAATTAATTAACAAATTTAACTGGCAGTTTAAATGCAATGAATAAATTAAATAGCAATTTAATGAAATTTACTGAGATGATTAAAAATATACCAAACAAGCATAAATAAATTTCAAATCACATCATATATCAATTTAACAAACATAAGAAATTTTAGAAGTTGTGAGTGGGTTAAAACACTCACCTTTTTAATTTAAATTGAATTCAAATCCAATTTAAACCCAAAAATTTGACCGTCTCAGAATTCGTCCATACCAGCGTCATAAAGTCCGGAATTCCAATACGAACCTAACGGAGAAAACCGCGCGTGAATCGTCCATGCCTCGCGACAGCCCCAAGACGTACTTTTCGATTGCCCAAATCCAACATCCGCCGCCAAAAAAAATAACCCTAGTTGAAATTTTGCCGTAGATCCGACCGTCAAAACGACGAGCAAGCCATACAGATGCGCTCCCCTTCGTCCTCTCTCCAAAACCCAGAAACGATTTTGCGATCGGACACCGTCCATCGACGCGCGATGAACGGTCGAGAATTGATTTAGAAATTCTGGACAAACGATGCATCGAATTGGAAAACGTACACCACCAGTGAATTACACTAGTCGAGAGCTTCAACATATATTTTTTCCAAATTTTTCTGAGGAGTTTAAAATTTTAGCTTTGGATTGAATTTGCAATTGGATCTGGAAACATAGAATTTTGTCTGCCATTGAGGAAGAGGAGGAATAGAATGAATTTACGTATAGACAAATGAGAATTAGGGAGGCTAGGGTTTATAGCGGGATAATTATAGAGAAAGTTGAAATAGAATGGATCGGATAAGATAGATGTAAGCGCTAATGACAAAGTGGCCCAAAAAGCCCGTTCTGACTCCGGAACGAAATTGGGTCAACCCATATATCAAAATAGGTGTTTTAAAATATTCTAAACGCAATGGAAAAGGTTTCAGGTTCAAATTGCATCGTATGAAGAAGTTATGCTCAAATCAATATTTTTCAAATTGATTTCAATTGATTTCAATTTCATAAATTTCAAGGCGTTTCGAGTCCGTATGATCAAACGACAAGCCCGATCACTACGAAACTTGAAATCCTACAATAATTCACCATTACGGATCCAATGAAACTAGTTTTGTTGAAATCCAAGTCAGTGGACAAAATGGCTATTTTTTATGTTGATTAAATAAATTAAAAATAAATTAATTAAATCACCTTTTAAACTTCAACTCTATAATTAACAAATTTCATCAAATTTAACTTCCTTAATCATTTTCAAAAATTTAAACAAGTCTAGATGTAAATTAAAAGTTGATAAATTTATCAATTGCGGTGTTATATATTTTTCTTTCCATTTATTTGTAATAAATTCAATTATTGAATTTTATACTTCAATTAAATTAATAAATCTTGCTTTCTATACTTTAAATCAACCAATAGTCATATTATTCAGTCTATTCTTATCAAAAGGATTCAATTTACATTGGTTTGTTGTTATTGCATTAATATTCTCAAATTTCCTCTAAACTTTCATTAACGTAGTTTTTAATTACGTTTTATTCCAATGGATTTAAAACTAATTCAATAGATGAAACAAATGGGTAAACAATTAATGATAATCACCAATTTGCCTAATTCAGTCTCATTCTTATAAATTTCATCTCATAAAATTTATTGCTTCATTCCCTTTTCTATTCGATTCATCCATAAAATTTACATTTACTTATTTTACAACTTTTACTTTTATTTACTGGTTCAATGTTTATTTCAAATTTTTCATTCATTACTCCCAAATATTCATTTTCATTTATAATTGTCATGTCAGTTTCTTCTTTTATTGCATTATATATTTATTCTTTCCTTCATTATTACATAACCTCATTTATTATCATTCATTTATTTATAGTAATTATGCTTAGTCACATTTCTCAGCCTCCCAATTGTTTACTTAAGTTTCTAACCATTTATTTATAATACTTCCCTTCCTATTATATTCTGTTAGAAGCAATTTCAATTATACCTAAGTTTATAATACAAGAACAACAAATTCTTATTTATTAAAGAATTCCATCAAATACCTCATTTAAACTTATTTCTCAATTCACCGATTACGATCAAAAATATAAATTTACGTTTCTATTAAATTTACATTCCCCCTTCCGTTACTATATTAATAATCACTAAGTAACGTTTATTATCAACTATAAATATTCTAACTGCTTAACGGACATTGATTTTATAAATTTACACTTTATTACGTATTCTTCATCAGTTAACATAATTTTGAATTCCTTTTCCAATTTACTAATTTCAATCAATCCTAACTTTACCTTCTATTTCAATTAATAGGGTGTGCACAAATTTAGTTAACGCGTTAATTCTTATTAATATAACATTAAGATCATTTAATTCCAATTGATTCACATTTTAATTATTAAACCAAATAAACGGGTAACTTATAGCGTGTGTTACCATAACTTTAATTACACCTATGAATTCCCTATTATCAAACATATGTTACAATTTTTAAATACTTCTGCTTTCATCTAATCACCATTAAGTATATTATTATTATTCCATTAACAAATTTCAATAATTCTCTAGACCTTCCCTTTCCATTTATTCTTTTATTAAGTTTCCATTAATAAATCTTTTCTTCCATTTCTTTAATTCAACAACTTATTCTATTATGAATACCGTTAACATTATTTCCAAATATCCCTTAATTAACATTAACGTAAACTTTTATTTATTGTTATTGCAATTTATACAAAATTCAATTTATACAAATTCAGCGTTGACTAACTTTATTGCCTAAATTTACATGCAGTTACTTTTAATAAATAAATTATTGCATTGGTAATCCAACAGTTACTTTTATTTTCTCATTTTATATTTTATAACCAAATGTAACAACTTACACTATTCATAAATGGGATTTCCCTTCAATTGTCAAAATTAAATTTTTATAACCATTGCTAAATTACATTCTTAACATTTACTTCGATATAGGTTATAATTTTTTTATTTCTTCCTAATTTAATTACAAAATCTCATTAATTTATCCGATTTTATTTACCAGAATTTACGGGTCGTTACACTCTCCCCCACTCAAAACTTTTCATCCCCGAAAAGGAAAAAGAAGGGAGAAGAAAGAATTTAAATAAACAATACGTCTTATTCTAAATATTAACTTTAATAACAAATAATTTACAAAATTTATTACTTTAAATAAAATACACCCATTTTATAACCATTAAATCTTTTTATACTTAAATAAATAAAGTTCGGAAATCATTTTCAAGAATTTTCTAAGTCCAAAATTTTACGGAAAATTTCGGTAGAGTCTCCTTTGTACGGAGAGGTTCGGGAGAAAATATAATATCAAAAATAACGATATACAACATATATTTTCCAAAATAATATATATCCCTACACGGGAAAAACAATATAATAGCGCTATAAAACGTAATCCAAAAACGTACCTATTTGTCGGGCAATTAACGCTTATTTTATGGAACCAAAAGTAGTAGCAATTGCTTCCATAACTTGCATTTCACTTATCTAATCCAAAAAGGTTAACAATTATATAAAATGAAATATTATTTTTGTTTCATCCACTAACTAACAAAGCAATGTCAAACACAACTATCACTTGCAATCACAACATACAACCATCATACAGAAACAACATAATCAATCATTCATTCATATCAAACTAAACAAATAGTTGTTCGTGTTCAACTTTAAATTGCACAGAATGGAAAATAAACTACTTAGTGCACAATTTACTCAACAGTCTTAGATGAAACTAGATAGATTATTTATTCATCCAAACAATTTTTAGAGTATCTTTGCCCAAACAGCTATAAGTCAAGCAAACAACAATTCCGCACAATAGATAAATTTCATTTTTATTAATTTCATTCATATAATAATTTATCCTTTTAATCTACATTATTTCTTACAATTTTATTTAGAAATAACTTCAACTTATTTACTTAAATTTGAAATTTCTTTTTATTGTATTACATTCATTTATCCACTACTTAATATCATTTATTTACAGTATACACCTTTCCATTTATTTTATTATAAATAACTACAACACTTCTTGCGTTTATTTTCATTTTTTTTATAAGTTTTCTATTATATTTATTTAGTGGCCCTTCAGTCATAACTTAAGTTTATAACATTAAATTTTTATTTGTAACAGCAAATTCATTGAATACTTTCATTACCTCAAGTTTTGCTTGTAAGATTTCCCATTACATTTTCTTATTAACATTGTAACTTTTTTTTATATGGTAAGTTATACATATGCTTTAAGAATGTAATTGAAAAATTATACAAGTTTTTCTCATTACCATTAATTAATTTAATGTTCAACAATAATATCTTTTGTCTTATAGGTTACACTTTCCAATTTTCTTTTAATTTCATTCATAACTCAGCATTAAACTTCTTATTTTAATTAAAGGCTCCAATTATTAATTAACTTCCATTTTACTACCCTTAATTGAAACTATTAATTAACGGAAACTTAGGAATTAAATACAGGGTCTTTTTTCAAAATCATTTTAAAATAACAGATAAACATATGCTTGCAATTTATATATCCAGTTATATTTAAAACAACTTTAAAATTTAGATTTGTTTATTAAAAATAAATCTGTAGTAAAACTACTACAGTGGCCTTCCCATGTCGAAACTCGAAAATGAATGTCGATGATGTGTGCACTCATCACCAAAATTATTTTCCAGCGACAGAGAGGGGAGTACAGAACTTATTTCTTTCCAAAATTTCTTTTAAAAACATTTCTTTCAAATTATATTGAAATACTTATATCAGAAAATTCTTCTTTTAATAATATTATTATTTATATTTCAAAATCATTCAAAATAAAGTTTCAAAACCCCGGAACCTAAGTTCTAAAATTTCCAAATTTCATGTATTTTATTTTAGATCTTACTTTGTTTCCAATTTATATTTATAAATTTTACTACCTAACTACCAACACATTACACCCAAGTATATATATATTTATAAAAATTTGTTTTATATATAGAAAATATAATAGGCAAAATTATTTCATTCACCTATATAAAAATAAATATTATGTCGGTCTGTCCTATTAAGTGTTTAGAAACCCCTATTGATGTCACAGCGTCCCATGCACCAACCAGAGTTTATAAATACAAAACGGAACAGATTAACACAATATCAAAACTTTTATAACACTAACAAATATGCTCTCTCATATATATACACTTAGCGACTCTCATAGGGTATTACTACCCTATTAGTAAAGAGTCAAACCCCACAAAGCTAAGGTTTATCGCTAAACCAAAGCTCTGATACCAGATGTAACGTCCTGCCTTTTCGCACGCTTCAAATCGACGCATGTGCCAATTCAAACCATACGGAAGGGCGGATTGTTATGAGGTAAATAAGAAAAACAAAAAAGAAATAAAACAAAATCGAATTTCACAGCGGAAGGATAAAATATAATAATCAAATATACAGTTCAAAAAACCGTTTTACAAAACATTTGATTTTTCTTTATACAATAAACATCAGGGTTCACATACCAAAGGATAATAACAATGCAGCGGAATTAAAAGGTGTAGTGGAATAATATAGTAGATAGTAGTAATATAAATCTTCGTCCTCGTCCTCCAGAGCTAAAGTCTTCGAATCCTGAAATGCTCAGGCTGACCCGAGCGAATTGAAAAGGCAAAACGCTCGAGTCAGAACTAAAATATCTTATATGAGTTAAATCAACAGAAATAAATATGAGTGCAGTAACTTAAGAGATGCTTGGGATTCACATCCCCTAAGGATCCGTTAAACTATTTACTATGTAGTATATTTTGCTATTATAATAATGTCTAATTGTAAAATAAACTTACTTTTAAATAGTGTTAAGGGGTTACCCATATAGCCCTTAACACAAATAATGCCAATAGTCTATACAGTACCGTAATACCTCCTGATCGGAAAGCTACCAGAAGATACTCCATAGGTACGACACAAATAGAAACTCGTACAAGGTGCGCTAGGGTAGGTGACATGACACAACTAGGCAATGCCAGGGTAGATATACCAATTACGCTTCCGGGTCGGTGGTAACGCGTAGCCGCAGCTACCGCCCACCTCGAGCCACACCCCCAAATAAAAAAATCAAAAGTGGCCACCGAATCAATCCAAAAGTCAAAGTATAATATCGAAGGGATGTGTCAGATCAAAGGTGCTACGTTCATTAACCTGTCAATCGCTCCTATTTTAGCCACCTTATGCCAACTCACAGGAGTTGGGTCCACGTATTAACCTTAAAGGAAGCGCCGCCAGCATCCTACTTCATTTTGGAATCTCCACCACGTACACGGTTGTTAAAGTGGTTTTCGGAGTTGGCTGAGAGTATGACAACTTCCGATCCCGGTCTCTTCAACAACCAAACGTTATTATAACGCCGCGGTCCTTTTTTCAAAATAGTTTGTACTTTAAAACCAGAATATAATATCCCTTTTCAAAACCATATAAATATGATATCATTTTCTTTTTTTTAAAACCAAATCAATATGATATCATTTAAAATATATCCTTTTTCTAAAACCATACCACTTTAAAATTTATAATATCTCGAAACCATACATTTGAAATATAACTCTTCAAAACATAATACTTGCAAATCCATATCTTTAAAACCATAACTTTGAACTTAAATGGTTTGGATATTCAACAGTATATAAATAAAATGGTTTGAATTTAAAATTACTTTATAGAGTAAATAATTTCCACGACTTTAGAATTTTATTCTCTTTAAATTTAGTATAAATCCATAAATTTTAAATTCAATTTCAGTTTCAATAAACCACTTCAGTTTCAATATATTTCAAACTTTGAGTATTAAACAATTTGAAACTAAGGTTGGAAATTTCTATTCAACCATTAAAAGTCCTATTATTTAGTTTGAAATATTTGCATAATAAAACCATAATCTTTTAAATAAAACTAAAATTACCTATAACTAAATATTTCCTCCAATTTATTTATACTAGAAATATTCATTTAATTCATCTCGAATAAAGGAAAAAAATTCATTTATAAATATCATACCTTTTAACATTTCAAGTTAATAAATTCTACATCAACTTATGGAGTTCGATTCTTTAAAAAATTCAATTCCAAATATATTTCCAATTTAACTTCCGATCTTAATTGATTTAAATCATTAAAACTCTATATATACATATTCAATATCTTAACATGTACTTAACCATATAATATAAAATAATCAAACTCCGTTATTTAACTCATTTATTTTATTTAACAAATTTATACATAGCTTAAATTCAAAAATTTAACTATATATGTATAAATAAAATAATATTTATATAAATAAAAATGTGATATTTATTTAACCATATCCTATCCAAACCATAGAAATCATTTTCAAATATTTATATACATAGACCGACGGTGTCTGTATAAAATTTTCTATCCAATGGTCAAGTGATACGGATACTTATCATTTCAATCCGCAATTTAAAAATAAAAATTACGGTTATATATCATTTCAAACCGCAATCCCGAATGAGATGAAAATGCATAATACTTGCAGTTTATACAATATAAAATGCAGCATCCATTCATCCAATATCAACCATCAACCATTTATCGCAATCATCATCGAATCCAAACAATAGCATCAATATAGAATGGAAAATAAACAACGAGTATTAAATAGCAGTTTAATTCAATAATAAATTAAATAACTGTTTAACTGGCAGTTTATATGCAATGAATAATTAATTAACAAATTTAACTGGCAGTTTATATGCAATGAATAAATTAAATAGCAATTTAATGAAATTTACTGAGATGATGATTAGAAATATACCAAACAAGCATAAATAAATTTCAAATCACATCATATATCTATTTAACAAACATAAAATTTTTTAGAAATTGTGAGTGGGTTAAAACACTCACCTTTTGAATTTAAATTGAATTCAAATCCAATTTAAACCCAAAAATTTGACCCTCTCAGAATTCGTCCAAAATAGCGTCATCAAGTCCAGAATTCTAATACAAACCTAATGGAGAAAATCATGCATGAATTGGATATCGTACGTAAAAGTTATAGCGAAAATTACGATTGAATTTCAATAAAAAATAAAAAAAATAAAAAGGAGAACACATTCACACCTCTTAGCCACGTCATCAAGAACTCTCCTCCCAGGCACTGTTTACACACGCAATACAGTAGCTTCTCATGTTCGAACCCAACACGCAAGGACTAGCGACCTGCCCACCACGTCGCACGCTGCCGCCATCGCCTTAATGACGTGCCGCCACCCAAGAATGCCTGTGCCTCTCCGCGAACCTCCTCCATGCCTCGCGACAGCCCCAAGACGTACTTTTCGGTTGCCCAAACCCAGCAGCCGCCGCCAAAAATAGTAACCCTGGTTGAAATTTTGCCGTAGATCCGACCGTTAAAACGACTAACAAACCATATAGATGCGCTCCCTTTCGTCCTCTCTCCAAAACACAGAAACGATTTTGCGATCCGACACTTTTCATCGACGTGCGATGAACGGTCGAGATTTGATTTCGAAATTCTAGACAAACGATGCATCAAAATGGAAAACGTACACCACCAGTGAATTACACTAGTCGAGAGCTTCAAGTATATTTTTTCCAAATTTTTCTGAGGAGTTTGAAATTTTAGCTTTGGATTGAATTTGCAATTGGATCTGGAAATATAGAATTTTGTATGCCATTGAGGAAGAGGAGGAATAGAATGAATTTACGTACAAACAAATGACAATTAGGGAGGCTAGGGTTTATAGCAGGATATTTATAAAGAAAGTTGAAATAGAATGGATCAGATAAGATAGATGTACGCGCTAACGACAAAGTTGCCCAAAAAGCCTGTTCTAACTCCGGAACGAAATTGGGTCAACCCATATATCAAAATAGGTGTTTTAAAATATTCTAAACGCAATGGAAAAGGTTTCAGGTTCAAATTGCATCGTATGAAAAAGTTATGCTCAAATCAATATTTTTCAAATTGATCTCAATTGATTTCAATTTCATAAATTTCAAGGCGTTTCGAGTCCGTATGATCAAACGACAAGCCGATCGCTACGAAACTTGAAATCCTACAATAATTCACCGTTACGGATCCAATGAAACTGGTTTCGTTGAAATCCGAGTCAGTGGCCAAAATGGCTATTTTTTATATTGATTAAATAAATTAAAAATAAATTAATTAAATCACCTTTTAAACTTCAACTCTATAATTAACAAATTTCATCAAATTTAACTTTCTTAATCATTTTCAAAAATTTAAACAAGTCTAGATGTAAATTAAAAGTTGATAAATTTATCAACTGCGGTGTTATATATTTTTCTTTCCATTTATTTTGCAATAAATTCAATTATTGAATTTTATACTTCAATTAAATTAATAAATCTTGCTTTCTATACTTTAAATCAACCAATAGTCATATTGTTCAGTCTATTCTTATCAAAAGGATGCAATTTACATTGGTTTGTAGTTATTGCATTAATATTCTCCAATTTCCTCTAAACTTTCATTAACGTAGTTTTTAATTACGTTTTGTTCCAACGGATTTAAAACTAATTCACTAGATGAAACAAATGGATAAACAATTAATGATAATCACCAATTTGCCTAATTCAGCCTCATTCTTATAAATTTCATCTCATAACATTTATTGCTTCGTTCCCTTTTCTATTCGATTCATCCATAAAATTTACATTTACTTATTTTACAAGTTTTACTTTTATTTACTGGTTCAATGTTTATTTCAAATTTTTCATTCATTACTCCCAAATATTCGTTTTCATTTATAATTTTCATGTCAGTTTCTTCTTTTATTGCATTATATATTTATTCATTCCATCATTGTTACATAACCTCATTTATTATCATTTATTTATTTGTAGTAATTCTGCTTAATCACATTTCTTTTCCTCCAAATTGTTTAATTAAGTTTCTAACCATTTATTTATAATACTTTCCTTCCTATTATATTCTATTAGAAGCAATTTCTATTATACCTGAGTTTATAATACAAGAACAACAAATTCTTATTTATTAAAGAATTCCATCAAATACCTCATTTGAACTTATTTCTCAATTCACCGATTACGATCAAAAATATAAATTTAAGTGTGACGACCCGAAATTTTTAGACATTTGAAATGGGAATATTTAATTAATTTTAAATATTCGAAAGTTAATTATTAACTTTAATTTCAAATATCAATATTTATTGAATAATTAATTATTAAATTTAATTATCGGGATTGGGTAAAAATATTGAATCTTGATTTTAAAGCTGGTTAAAAATAATTAGAAGGCTTATTTAATTTATATTAATAATTCTGAAGAAAATAGAAGATGTAAAATTGAAATTAATAATGGTTTGTTCAGTTTTAAAATTTATATCGTTTAAATTGAATTTAAAAATAGCCTTCCGAGGCGCAGTCTTGGAATTCGACGAAACCAGTTCCATTGGATCCGAAATATTGTTTTATTATCGGATTTCAAATTTCGTAGTAACTGGAGTGATTGTGTAAGTGTACGTTATAAAAAACGCGTTGGAAATTTTATCGAGACGTTTTGAATTTGGATTTAAATTAAATATAATTGTTTTCTCTTAGCCGACAATACGTACATCCCGCCTCACAATTATCTCCTTCGTACTCCTTTTTCTTCCCTTTCCCTCTTATCAATATCACATCGTTCAGAGAAAATAAATCAATAATATCGCTGCCTCCTTACGAATATTCGCGAAATCAAAATAATAATGGCGTCCACCTTCAGATTTCGTTCGAACGAAAATAGATTCAGCTGTCGAACGAAGGAAATCAAATCCCTCTTCAATTTACTTTCTCTTTCTAAAACAAAAATCAATCAAAATCGAAATCAAACTTCCCCTTCCTTTTTTCTGTCGACTGTAGCCTCAAATTTTCGAATACCGTTCCCATGAAACCAGCCTTCCCAATCGAATTCATGGCCGCAGCTTTCTTTTCTCAAATTGAGGCTGCGAATCTCTAGTAGCAGTTCAATTAGGGTTGGCTCGCGATGGGTTCGAGATAGAAAGGGGGAAAGCGATTCGCGGCTTCGCGAGCTTGACTCGCGTGAAGATTAGGGTATCGCGACGAGGTGGCTTCGTACGGCGGCGTGGGTTCGTGGTAGAAATCAGAGCTATGCAGCGATTTAGGAAGGCGAGCCGATCTCGCATGCGATGGGAGGGTTGTGGCGAATCGTTTGGTCCGGTTCGAGGCTTCCATTTGCGGCTGCGTTCATTTTAGGTATGGCCTCCCCTTTAATTCAATTGAAAAAAAAAATTACTGGGTAAGAAAAAAATTGTTTATAGTATGGTTTATGAATAACTTCATTTTTTTTTAGAAGTCACATCTGTTTTTAGAAAATGATGATATAAGCATGTATGTATATATATATATATGCAGAGAAAAATATATACAGATATTTACACTTTGAAATACTGTTGAAAATAATATTGATATGAATACATATATGCATGAATTCCCATACCTGTTTTAATATACTTGGATAAACATGAAAAAGGGGGGAAAAAGAAAGTTTTGCAGTAAGGAAATTTACTATCTTGGTTATTTATAGTAAAATGTGTGTATATATATGATTTTGGAAAATATAAGAACCTGGAATTGACAGTGAGATAAAAAGGACTTTTGAATGGAGTTTATTGTTTTTAAGATGCTATGGTTTTTAAAATAAATTTATCGAAAGAACTTTGTTTAAACCAAATCCATTAGTTTAAAATTTAAAACAATAATTAAATAAAAAAATTATAATGGAAATTGAGTATTTGATTATTTCGGAATATTAATAAAATCATCTAATATTTATTCAAGGTCCATATTTGTAAGAAAGCAAGTCGGAATGGAAGTGGGTTGCAAAACAGGAACCGAAGGTGAGTTAATCTCACTCAGTTTAAATTTAAATTTAAATGATTAAATTTAAATAATTGTTTGAATGGTTGAAATTGATTGATTGATGTGCTATCGAATGATATATTCTGAAATTAGTAAATAATGTTGTGCTAACATTTGTGGATGCAGGGAAACAGGTTGGAGGGATCCAACTGGATTCCTCAAATTTATTAGATTATTTAATATTCTGTGTGATGAATATTTGATATCCTGTGATTGTTTTATGGATAACTGGAATATTGGATAGTATGGTTGGATGGAATAACTCAGTTTAAAGAGTTACCAAAATCTATAGAATTGGATTTTTGAAAGGTAATAAAAGAGTAAAATTTTAAGTAAATAATTCTAGTAAATTGGAATAAATTGAATAATGAAGTGAAAATAAAATAAAATAGAGTGATTTCTAAAATCTAACAAAATATGGAATATGAGGAAATTGAATTAACAGAGGAATAATAAATTCTGGAACTTAAGTGAATAAAAGTCATTATTTTAAATGTAAGGATTAAATTTAAAGGTAAAGAAAGGAAAATTGAGGAATCTGAATTTGGTATTTTTCAGTTTAAAGATTTTAAAAACATAAATTGGAAATTAAATCTAAAGTTAATAAATTTTGAAATAAATGAAGTAAGAGAATTTATTTCATGGTAAAGTAAATAGAAATCAGTTGTAAAATTGATTTAGGTGTTAAAATTTAAATTTAAAGTGAAGAGAGATTTTGGGACTTTATGATTGGGTTATAAAGTGAAATAAAATGTCGGTGGATATTTTTTAAATTCAAGGTAAGAATTTATTAAAGGAATGGGGATTTGTTTAAAAATAAATGGTGATGTATTTTTAAGAAATGGGAAAGAGAATAGGATTTCCCTGGATAGCCAAGTATGGTTTTCAAAAATATTTAAAGTTTTTAAAATCGTTTTAAAATGCAGGTTTTGGAAAGTTTATTATTTCTAAATCTAAAATTTTAAAGCAAGTATATTTTTCTAAATCTATTATTGAAATAACTATATAAAGTAATTTGGTATTGAGTTTTAAAGAGCAAATTTAGTATATTTTATAAAGTGTTTTATTCAAAATATTTTAATGTATATTTATTTTAATAAAATATTTAAAGTTTTAATTTTAAAGTTATAAGTATAAAAAAAAATGTTTTTAAATTATTTAAACTCAAGTGTTTTGTACTTGGTGTTCCAGTGGAAATAATTTATTGGGAATGTACTCTGTGAAAGGAAAATTGGTTTTGAAACTGATTTCAAAAGGAATTGAAATTGGAAATATATATCTTGGAAAGATATTTTGGGGTATAATTTGGGAAATTATTTATTGCTTGATGGTTGTTTGTGAATATTAATTGATAGTTAAATAACCGACTATCAGTATTGGCCAAATGCGCTGATCGTTTCGAAGAGACCGGGATCGAGATTTATTTCTCGAAAACCACTTCGATCCGGTTTATACGTTTTCGTGGAAAAACGAGTTTGGATGCGAAGATGGAGCAGTGAAGTGCAAGGGCTAGTCGCTACTAATCCTGAGGATATTTCCAAAATGGATGTAGTAGGAATAGTGCCTTCGGTTCCGTTCGAACCCGGGACGGACTTGTATGGACGAATGCTTGTGAAACATCGTCAGGTGGGCGATGGGCATTCTAAGTGAAACGTTCTAAAAGGTAACGCTTAGCCTCAAGCCTCATCAAATGGGAATGACTGAAAATCAGGGGATATGCAGCAAGGTTAGGTGGGTAGCACCCAAGTAGGGTGAGGTCATTCCAGTCTAGATGTCCCTTATTTCTTTTTCGGCTTAGTGGTGCGGTTGCTGATCCCAACCGCGGGGTGATCTCACTCGGGACTGTCCAGTAAGGGATGGTTCCGGCCTTGTGTTGCAGGGGATGAAGGGAGTAATCCTCGGTACGGTGATCTAGGCCCCGTACTGTGACAGGTGGTACCCCAGTGCCTAGTCATTAGTTGGAAATCCATTCTCCCTACGAGCCTTGTACGAGTTTTGTTTGTATTACCCACTTTTGTGGCTAGTAGCTGGAATTTAATAATGTAACAATTTCGGCTATTTTATAAGTACTTGTGTATAGACCCTATTATAATATCAGAGGATTTCTATAAAATTGTTTTAGCTATCGTAAGGTAAAAACCCGACATGTTTATTTGTGGCGTGGTCATACGAGATGCTTTTGTTTTCAAAGGATTTTTGAAACTTTAATAATAAATTGGGTGTGATTTTCTCACGTTGGTAATCCAGACTGACTCGGGTGTTATTTAACTGTAATGCTCGGGTCAGACCGAGTATTATAGGATACAAGATATGATGCTGTGGAGCTCAGGAGACGAGCTGGATGACGAAACGTACTCTCGTACTTGTATGTTTATATACGTATTCCGCTGTGTTGAGTTATTGTGTACCCATTGTATGATATTGATGTTGAGTTGTGACTGATGTATTCTGATGATGTAATGTATGTAAACAGATATATTTGATTTTGAGTAAAGATTATTTACTATCTATTATATTTTATTCTGCTGCGATGGTTAGATTCTGATGTTGATTTTGTTTTCTCTTCTTCTACCTCTTCTTCTTAAACCCAAATGGTTCGTATTTCTGTGCAACTTGAGTTAATTGTTGTAGAATAGTGTTGACTCAAGGGGTACGGATTTGCGGGTCGTTACAGTTGGTATCAGAGCTTAGGTTGGCGACAACCTAGGCTTTGGTGGGAATTACTCAAGTAGAGTCCGTAGTACTCTATAATGAGTTTGACTGTATTAATAGATATGAGCGCGTAATTGTTAGTGAATAAAATGATTTTTATATTGTGTTGATTGGTTTATTGAGTGGTTTATGGATTCTGGTCAATACGAGTAATTAACGTTATTGATAGGGATCTCTAAACACTTGAATAGAACAATTCGACACAGTATTGTTTAAAATAGGGTAAATGAAATAATTTTACCCAAATTATTTTTGTATATGAAAGAAATAATTTTCAGAAATTATTATAGTATTTGGATGCTTGATTGTTAAGGAAGGATAATATTAAATTATTAACGCTATTGTGTAAAAATTGAATAAGAAATTGAAACTTATAACCAAAGTTGAAGAATAAATCTATATAACAAAATGGAATTTGAAAATATAGATTATAAATGAAATGTATAAATTGAGATAAATTAAGATTTCCAGAGCAATGTTGAAATAAATCGGGATGAATTTCAAATTTGGAAATTTGGGAAAAGTTTAAATTCCTTGGATTTGAAAATGGTTTCAAAGTTTTGGAGAAATAATAGTGGTATTATTTCGAGAATATTTTGAATTGGGATTGAATATGGAGAGATTTGGAATTTAAAAATATTTGAAAGGGACTTTAAAGAGATAAAAGCATCTAATTCTCTTTCGGTCGCTGGAAAATAACGTCGGTGATGACTGCAGCATCATCGATGTTTATTTTCGAGTTTCTAAAAGAGAAATTGCTGCCAAATTGTTTTAAAATGGAATTGGTTGTGAACTGGATTTGGTCTTGAAATTCAGAGGACAATTGAATTTACCAAAGGATTTTGGATATAGTTGATTTCAAAGTTGATTTTGGAATTTTAGGAATTGTTTAAAAACTCTGGAATCTTATGTAAAAATGTTTGTGGAATAATAAAATATATTGAATAAATAAAAATGTATATTCCTAAGATAAAAGTAAGAATGTGAATGAGATTGATTGTGGATAGATGGAAGTGTGAATATAAATGAAATGTGACCTATAAAATTTAGAAATGAGATTAATAAGCCAAAATAAAATAGTTTTGAATTTGGAAAGTGAATGAAAATCCAAAACTTAACCTATAAAATAAATAGGTTGAACTCCAGTAAAATAGATAAAGAAATTTTGAAATAAAAATCAAATATTGATTTAATGTATGTTGAATATCAAATTTTGTGGTGACAAATGTTGAGTTTGTAAATGAATTATGGGATGAATATTCGATGTAAATAATATGGAATGTTCCAAGATTAATTAATGGAATATGGAAATGGAACTCGAATTGTTTAAATAAAAATTTGAGTTGCAGATAAATGATAAAATTTGAAAGAGATGTTGAGTTATTAATAGAAATTCAACTTGAAATTGTAAGTGAATTAAATTTGAATTGAAGTTGAATGGAATTGACTTAATATAAAAATGATTTGTATTGCCAATAAAAATCCAAGTAGGGATAAATTGGAAATGGCCTCATTATAAAATGAAAGGAATTCCGAAATAAATTATTGAATGTGAATTAGAATTCATATTGATTCAATGAAATATACTAATTTAATTTAAGCGAATGGAGCTAACAATGAAATTGGAAATGAGCTCGAGTAACATATAAATTCAACTTAGACCAACGATGAATTAAAAATAATTGGGAGTGTCGTCCAACAAAATGAAATTGGGTTATAACAGTGATGGTTGGAATTTGTGAATCAATTCCAAGTAGGTTGAAATAGAATGGAAAAAACCTTGTTATTAATGAAATCAAAATTCTATGAATGAATAGAAATTGACTAAAAATTGATTTTTGAAATCGGTTGAATTATAAATGGTTTATAATAAAACCTGTTTGGTAAGTGGAATGAAATTAGTAATTAAGTTGAGTAACTCAAGTTATATTAACAAGAGCTTGGCTTCGAATAAAATGGGAATTCATTGAATAAAATTTTATGAGTTGATAGAAGTGAAATAAAATTTATTTTGAATCACTTGGAATAAAAATAAACTCATTTGGATTCAAATGAATTGGAAGTAGGCAATGAAGTGTAAATCATTTAATTGGAATGTAAAATGAATTAAATGAAATGGCATTGGAATGGATTGGAAGCATTCAAAATAAATGTCGAAATGTTTCACATGTGCTTGTGGAAGTATATGATATGCATCGTTTATGAAACCCATGTTTTAATTATTTATATTTAAGTGAAATGCTATAAATTTGTGTAATTGTCACTTACATATTTATATTGAGTAAGTACAGGTTCAGGGAAGCCGTTTGGCTGGATTTGATTGCGCAATTTGCTAAAATAAATCGCCGCTTGCTTAAAAATGCTAAAATAAGGTACGCCTACGCAATACAAATAGGAAATATGAACTGTTTTTCTGTTTTCCGACCGTGTGGGTCGATGTATATTGATTTCCGGCCTGAGGCCGATGTATATATGTTTTTGTGCATCCTACGATATCGCAGAAGTCCCTCCGTACAAAGGAGACTCTGCCAAAATTTTCCGTAAATTTTGGGAGTTAGAAATTTTTTGAAATTCTCGAAAATTTTCATTAACAGCAAATGATCTAAATTTGCTAAGCAAATAAAATTGAAATTGGATATTGAAATCTAATTGGAATGTAAATGTAAAGAGAATGAAATTGAAGAAACTAAAGAAGTAAAGTTTGCAAGTAAACTTTAATTGAGATTTAAATTAATTAGTAAGTGCAACTAATACAATATTCAAAGTGGAAACCAAAATTTAAACTTAAATGAAATTGTAAAGACAAAGAGAATGATAATGGAAATAAACTTCAATAGTAAAATGAAGATTTATATAAGAAGTATATACAATATTCAAATTAAACTTAAGGAATGGAAAATGAAATTCTTAAGTAAATTTGGTATTGGGAAAAATTATTCCAAGAGAATAATTGAATGGAAATTAACTGAAGGTTAAAGTGATAGCTGGGAATATGAATAAAAAGAGAATTGGTGTAGCTAAAAATAAATTGGGCTAATTACGTAAGGTGTACGTATATTATTTATTCGCATAGCTATATTGATCCAGAATTCGAGCACAGATGTTCGAAATAGTTATATCGATCCGAGTTAGGATTTTTCACTCGATTTTCGACGGCGAACCTGGATATGGATTGTTGATTGATTCTGGAAACTCTCTATCATAGTTATGACTATGCAAGGAGAATGACGGTTTCTGATCAAGAAACCAGATCTGAGTCCGCACTAGGAAGTCGGTTGGACGATACTAGTTCGGAAGTAAAATTGTGTGATCGAGTGAACGATCGGATTTGGTAATTGCATACGAATAATATGTGTGCATCGTATGGGCTTAAATAAAGCAAATATTGAAATTTGTGTAAAAGTAATGCAAAATGATTTTGAATGTTGTGGTTGGACATTATTGTTATAACAGGATATACAGGTGTTTTAAAAGCAGAAGGAAATTGATGTTTGATTTCAGAAGATAAAATTTAAATGGCCCGACAAAAAGGTATGTATTTGAATTTCTATATGAGATTTTGATTGGGTTTTTGTCGAGCCACTTGGCTTTTTGTTTTCTTGTTGGATTTGGGAGGCCGTAGAGCCATTTTTGCAGTTGTACCGAGCTAGCCGCGCAAAGGAGACGCTGACGAAATTTTTCGAAAATTTAGAGAGTTAGAAAAATTTTGAGAAAATTTTGATAATTTAAAATTTGAATTCAAATTTAAGATTTGAATTGATAAGTAAGTATGTAATATGGTTTAAGGGTTATGGATAAGTTTAAAAGGCTAGGATAGAGTTAGAGTGTCTTCGATAAAAAGATTTGTTTGCTAAGTTGTTAAAAATTGTTTGGTCTGAGGAAATAGTTAATGGGTTATGGATCAGTCTTCCAACTAGTAATTTCGGGGACGAAATTCTTTTAAGGGGGGAGGAATGTGACGACCCGAAATTTTTAGACATTTGAAATGGGAATATTTAATTAATTTTAAATATGCGAAAGTTAATTATTAACTTTAATTTCAAATATCAATATTTATTGAATAATTAATTATTAAATTTAATTATCGGGATTGGGTAAAAATATTGAATCTTGATTTTAAAGCTGGTTAAAAATAATTAGAAGGCTTATTTAATTTATATTAATAATTCTGAAGAAAATAGAAGATGTAAAATTGAAATTAATAATGGCTTGTTCAGTTTTAAAATTTATATCGTTTAAATTGAATTTAAAAATAGCCTTCCGAGGCGCTGTCTTGGAATTCGACGAAACCAGCTCCATTGGATCCGAAATATTGTTTTATTATCGGGTTTCAAATTTCGTAGTAACTGGAGTGATTGTGTAAGTGTACGTTATAAAAAACGCGTTGGAAATTTTATCGAGACGTTTTGAATTTGGATTTAAATTAAATATAATTGTTTTCTCTTAGCCGACAATACGTACATCCCGCCTCACAATTATCTCCTTCGTACTCCTTTTTCTTCCCTTTCCCTCTTATCAATATCACATCGTTCAGAGAAAATAAATCAATAATATCGCTGCCTCCTTACGAATATTCGCGAAATCAAAATAATAATGGCGTCCACCTTCAGATTTCGTTCGAACGAAAATAGATTCAGCTGTCGAACGAAGGAAATCAAATCCCTCTTCAATTTACTTTCTCTTTCTAAAACAAAAATCAATCAAAATCGAAATCAAACTTCCCCTTCCTTTTTTCTGTCGACTGTAGCCTCAAATTTTCGAATGCCGTTCCCATGAAACCAGCCTTCCCAATCGAATTCATGGCCGCAGCTTTCTTTTCTCAAATTGAGGCTGCGAATCTCTAGTAGCAGTTCAATTAGGGTTGGCTCGCGATGGGTTCGAGATAGAAAGGGGGAAAGCGATTCGCGGCTTCGCGAGCTTGACTCGCGTGAAGATTAGGGTATCGCGACGAGGTGGCTTCGTACGGCGGCGTGGGTTCGTGGTAGAAATCAGAGCTATGCAGCGATTTAGGAAGGCGAGCCGATCTCGCATGCGATGGGAGGGTTGTGGCGAATCGTTTGGTCCGGTTCGAGGCTTCCATTTGCGGCTGCGTTCATTTTAGGTATGGCCTCCCCTTTAATTCAATTGAAAAAAAAAAATTACTGGGTAAGAAAAAAATTGTTTATAGTATGGTTTATGAATAACTTCATTTTTTTTTAGAAGTCACATCTGTTTTTAGAAAATGATGATATAAGCATGTATGTATATATATATATATATATGCAGAGAAAAATATATACAGATATTTACACTTTGAAATACTGTTGAAAATAATATTGATATGAATACATATATGCATGAATTCCCATACCTGTTTTAATATACTTGGATAAACATGAAAAAGGGGGGAAAAAGAAAGTTTTGCAGTAAGGAAATTTACTATCTTGGTTATTTATAGTAAAATGTGTGTATATATATGATTTTGGAAAATATAAGAACCTGGAATTGACAGTGAGATAAAAAGGACTTTTGAATGGAGTTTATTGTTTTTAAGATGCTATGGTTTTTAAAATAAATTTATCGAAAGAACTTTGTTTAAACCAAATCCATTAGTTTAAAATTTAAAACAATAATTAAATAAAAAATTATAATGGAAATTGAGTATTTGATTATTTCGGAATATTAATAAAATCATCTAATATTTATTCAAGGTCCATATTTGTAAGAAAACAAGTCGGAATGGAAGTGGGTTGCAAAACAGGAACCGAAGGTGAGTTAATCTCACTCAGTTTAAATTTAAATTTAAATGATTAAATTTAAATAATTGTTTGAATGGTTGAAATTGATTGATTGATGTGCTATCGAATGATATATTCTGAAATTAGTAAATAATGTTGTGCTAACATTTGTGGATGCAGGGAAACAGGTTGGAGGGATCCAACTGGATTCCTCAAATTTATTAGATTATTTAATATTCTGTGTGATGAATATTTGATATCCTGTGATTGTTTTATGGATAACTGGAATATTGGATAGTATGGTTGGATGGAATAACTCAGTTTAAAGAGTTACCAAAATCTATAGAATTGGATTTTTGAAAGGTAATAAAAGAGTAAAATTTTAAGTAAATAATTCTAGTAAATTGGAATAAATTGAATAATGAAGTGAAAATAAAATAAAATAGAGTGATTTCTAAAATCTAACAAAATATGGAATATGAGGAAATTGAATTAACAGAGGAATAATAAATTCTGGAACTTAAGTGAATAAAAGTCATTATTTTAAATGTAAGGATTAAATTTAAAGGTAAAGAAAGGAAAATTGAGGAATCTGAATTTGGTATTTTTCAGTTTAAAGATTTTAAAAACATAAATTGGAAATTAAATCTAAAGTTAATAAATTTTGAAATAAATGAAGTAAGAGAATTTATTTCATGGTAAAGTAAATGGAAATCAATTGTAAAATTGATTTAGGTGTTAAAATTTAAATTTAAAGTGAAGAGAGATTTTGGGACTTTATGACTGGGTTATAAAGTGAAATAAAATGTCGGTGGATATTTTTTAAATTCAAGGTAAGAATTTATTAAAGGAATGGGGATTTGTTTAAAAATAAATGGTGATGTATTTTTAAGAAATGGGAAAGAGAATAGGATTTCCCTGGATAGCCAAGTATGGTTTTCAAAAATATTTAAAGTTTTTAAAACCGTTTTAAAATGCAGGTTTTGGAAAGTTTATTATTTCTAAATCTAAATTTTTAAAGCAAGTATATTTTTCTAAATCTATTATTGAAATAACTATATAAAGTAATTTGGTATTGAGTTTTAAAGAGCAAATTTAGTATATTTTATAAAGTGTTTTATTCAAAATATTTTTAAGTATATTTATTTTAATAAAATATTTAAAGTTTTAATTTTAAAGTTATAAGTATAAAAAAAAATGTTTTTAAATTATTTAAACTCAAGTGTTTTGTACTTGGTGTTCCAGTGGAAATAATTTATTGGGAATGTACTCTGTGAAAGGAAAATTGGTTTTGAAACTGATTTCAAAAGGAATTGAAATTGGAAATATATATCTTGGAAAGATATTTTGGGGTATAATTTGGGAAATTATTTATTGCTTGATGGTTGTTTGTGAATATTAATTGATAGTTAAATAACCGACTATCAGTATTGGCCAAATGCGCTGATCGTTTGGAAGAGACCGGGATCGAGATTTATTTCTCGAAAACCACTTCGATCCGGTTTATACGTTTTCGTGGAAAAACGAGTTTGGATGCGAAGATGGAGCAGTGAAGTGCAAGGGCTAGTCGCTACTAATCCTGAGGATATTTCCAAAATGGATGTAGTAGGAATAGTGCCTTCGGTTCCGTTCGAACCCGGGACGGACTTGTATGGACGAATGCTTGCGAAACATCGTCAGGTGGGCGATGGGCATTCTAAGTGAAACGTTCTAAAAGGTAACGCTTAGCCTCAAGCCTCATTAAATGGGAATGACTGAAAATCAGGGGATATGCAGCAAGGTTAGGTGGGTAGCACCCAAGCAGGGTGAGGCCATTCCAGTCTAGATGTCCCTTATTTCTTTTTCGGCTTAGTGGTGCGGTTGCTGATCCCAACCGCGGGGTGATCTCACTCGGGACTGTCTAGTAAGGGATGGTTCCGGCCTTGTGTTGCAGGGGATGAAGGGAGTAATCCTCGGTACGGTGATCTAGGCCCCGTACTGTGACAGGTGGTACCCCAGTGCCTAGTCATTAGTTGGAAATCCATTCTCCCTACGAGCCTTGTACGAGTTTTGTTTGTATTACCCACTTTTGTGGCTAGTAGCTGGAATTTAATAATGTAACAATTTCGGCTATTTTATAAGTACTTGTGTATAGACCCTATTATAATATCAGAGGATTTCTATAAAATTGTTTTAGCTATCGTAAGGTAAAAACCCGACATGTTAATTTGTGGCGTGGTCTTACGAGATGCTTTTGTTTTCAAAGGATTTTTGAAACTTTAATAATAAATTGGGTGTGATTTTCTCACGCTGGTAATCCAGACTGACTCGGGTGTTATTTAACTGTAATGCTCGGGTCAGACCGAGTATTATAGGATACAGGATATGATGCTGTGGAGCTCAGGAGACGAGCTGGATGACGAAACGTACTCTCGTACTTGTATGTTTATATACGTATTCCGCTGTGTTGAGTTGTTGTGTACCCATTGTATGATATTGATGTTGAGTTGTGACTGATGTATTCTGATGATGTAATGTATGTAAATAGATATATTTGATTTTGAGTAAAGATTATTTACTATCTATTATATTTTATTCTGCTGCGATGGTTAGATTCTGATGTTGATTTTGTTTTCTCTTCTTCTACCTCTTCTTCTTAAACCCAAATGGTTCGTATTTCTGTGCAACTTGAGTTAATTGTTGTAGAATAGTGTTGACTCAAGGGGTATGGATTTGCGGGTCGTTACATTACGTTTCTATTAAATTTACATTCCCCCTTCCGTTACTATATTAATAATCATCAAGTAACGTTTATTATCAACTATAAATATTATAACTGCTTAACGGACATTGATTTTATAAATTTACACTTTATTACGTATTCTTCATCAGTTAACATAATTTTGAATTCCTTTCCCAATTTACTAATTTCAATCAATCCTAACTTTACCTTCTATTTCAATTAATAAGGGTGCATAAATTTAGTTAATGCGTTAATTCTTATTAATATAACATTAAGCACATTTAATTCCAGTTGATTCACATTTTAATTATTAAACCAAATAAACGGGTAACTTATAATGTGTGTTAGCATGACTTTAATTACACCTATGAATTCCCTATTATCAAACATATGTTACAATTCTTAAATACTTCTGCTTTCATCTAATTACCGTTAAGTATATTATTATTTTTCCATTAACAAATTTCAATAATTCCCTACACCTTCCCTTTCCATTTATTCTTTTATTAAGTTTCCATTAATAAATCTTTTCTTCCATTTCTTTAATTCAACAACTTATTCTATTATGGATACCGTTAACATTATTTCCAAATATCCCTTAATTAACATTAACGTAAACTTTTATTTATTGTTATTGCAATTTATACAAAATTCAATTTATACAAATTCAGCTTTGACTAACTTTATTGCCTAAATTTACATGCAGTTACTTTTAATAAATAAATTATTGCATTGGTAATCCAACAGTTCCTTTTATTTTCTCATTTTATATTTTATAACCAAATGTAACAACTTACACTATTCATAAATGGGATTTCCCTTCAATTGTCAAAATTAAATTTTTGTAACCATTGCTAAATTACATTCTTAACATTTACTTCGATATAGGTTATAATTTTTTTATTTCTTCCTAATTTAATTACAAAATCTCATTAATTTACCCAATTTTATTTACCAGAATTTACGGGTCATTACACTTCATGTCCCATAACCACTGGCTTAACTTAAATATTTACGAACAAATTGTAGATTTCCACTCGAAGGTTGTCACAAGAGTTTCAATCGAACGAGTCTAAGAATTAACCGACAAAGTAAACGTCATACCACTTGTTTTGCTAAGCCATTTAATTAGATTTTCATATGAATGAGGTAAAGGTTTGGATATACTAATAGGTTGGAACGCGGTTTTTAAACGAGCTTGATATTGAAAATACTGTTGAAATCGTTTTGACGAAAGAGTTTTGATATTTACTACTAGTATAGAAACCTTTGCATTTTAAAGCGACGAACCGCAGAAAACGATCGTAGAAATAATCAATCACCAAAATTTCACATACGAAAACGTGAATCAAATCCAAAGGAATCGATACCAAATCCATCAAAATGGATATTTCCAAAAATCCCAAAAAGAAGTTATTATAGTCAAAAAAGGTGATAACAACAAATTGGAGAAACAAGAATCGATTAAAAATTAGAAATTCAAACACAAAAGGAAAAATAGACAGAGACAGCAGATTCAGTCGACTAGATCAGAGTGGTCAGTCGACTGACACAAATCTTGGGAACTTTGTGTTTCCAGGTTCAGTCGACTGAACCAAAGTGGTCAGTCGACTGAAAAATGCCTGAAAACTTTCGGTTTCCAGGCTCAGTCGACTGACCCAGAGTGGTCAGTCGACTGATACTGGCCCAGGAAAACTCCTGGTTCTGGTTCAGTCGACTGACCTTCTAGTTCAGTCGATTGAACTGGAAATTCCAGTATTCTCAGGCTAGTCACCAAGGGGCAAAATCCCAATCAATTTGCGATCGGTCGAGCGATGGGTGCTAGGGGTTTACGCCAATCGGCAACCCAGCCCTATAGGCTCTTTGATACGCCACCAAAAGCATGATCAAACATCAAAGCTAGGATTTTTAAAGATTTAATTTCAAAACACCAAAAATTGAAATATTCATAAAACTAATTCAATCCAAAACAAAGGGACAAGGAATAGATGTTAGGAATCACTACCTAACAACTATCAAAGATATAGACATAGATGTGAGTTCAAAAACTTACCTTTAAACCCAATAATAATGAAGGAGAAGCTTTTAAAACAAGGCAAAATCAACCACTCTTCAATCTTAACTCAAGAAGCTTCAATCCAAGCTCATAAGAAAATATTTCCTAAGTTAGAGTTTAAGAATTTCTGAAAATGGAAGTGGGATTGAGATGGAGAAGACGGAGAGGATGCTTACCTAAGCTTCTCTTGGATTTTGGACTTGAATTTGAGTTTCCTAATCAAAGTTAGGGCTTAGGAGTTTCTATTTCCTTTTCTCTTCCCCCATTTTTACAAAAGCTTGAAGTGTTGGGAAAAGGGAATGAATGAAGAGAGGATGGGGTGGAGCTAGGGTCTTATGTTAGGTTATTGGGCTGAAACCCAAACCCAAAGCCCTAAGTGAAAATGTCAAAATTCAAGCTAACTCTAAACATATCGATGTTTATAATCAAAAAGGTCGCAAACACCATTTTGAACTCAATGGGAGTGGTCTCGAGTCCTAATTCAACTGTTTGCAAAAAGTAGCATTTTGGGCTTAAATCTGACTAACGATGCTATATTTAAAAAAATATTTAAATATACAATTGTAAAATATGCAGGTTGGTACAGACTCCCCTCCTTAAAGAAATTACGTCCTCGCAATACTTAAGAAGAAAATAAAGAGTACAACCATAAAAGCATATCAACACAAAAGAAAATTTGAAGTAAGAAGTTCTACCTAAAGAACACGAGGGAGTAAGTCCGGATGTGTTCACTCATAAGTCAAATTAGGTGAAACTTTAATTTCTTCAATAACACCGGGCTCAAGAATAAAATCGGAATCTCTAAGGAATTTTCGTAGTTGGGAGACGTGGAAAACATCATGAATAGCAGAAAATTAACCCGGTACAATGACATAGTTCAATGACGCTACGTCCGAGGAACCCGAAGCTCGAATAATTTGGAACAACGATGTAGTACAATAACGGTACATCAGATGAACCTGTCAGAAAGATCATTCCATACAGACATCATCAAAGAAACAACCATTTGTTATTTACGACTAAGGGCATTGGCAACACGATTTTCCTTTCTAAAGTATAAAGAATATCAAGATCAAAAGATGCATGGAACTCGAGCCAACGTTGTTGACGTAAATTAAGTTCCTTTTGAGAAAATAAATACTCAAAAGATTTATGGTCGGCGTAGAGAACAAATTTCTCTCCTAGAAATAATGATGCGAATTTCTAAAAGCGAAAACAATGGCCACGAGCACTAGATCATGAGTGGCATACCTAGTCTAGGTAGGCTTTAATTATATAGAAGCATAAATGATAGAACATTCTCTTTTGCAAGAGAAGGGCACCCAAACCAATACGACTAGCATCGGTATAAATGGTAAAGTCTTGGTTCCCTTTGGGAATCACAAGAATAGGAGTATCGGAAAGGAGTTCTTTCATGATCCTCTTTCCCGAAAAGCCAAAACTTCCGAAATTACAATTAACTTTATGTAATCATCTTTCTTAAAAAAATTTACTTATCCCTAGTCAATTTACTGTGTCTGATTGTCTCATCAAAGCATTAAGGAGATTCCTATCGATAACGTTGATCAAGTGCATTGACCAGAATTCTTAAAGCACTCTATGGGAAAAACAATACAAAATCATCTTCTATATGATAAAAACATCTCCCAAATTTTTTACGAATATTCCTTACTCGTTTTAAAACAAAAATCCAATTATACTTATAAATGTTTCTTATTAAAAAAATCTTAAATTTTAAAATTGCTGTTTTCATCCATAATTAATAAATTCAAAGACGGTCTCATCGAGATATTCGCCGATTACTCGATTCATAAGATGGATGACATAAGCTGGATGGTTCATCAACCAAATGGCATAACAAGCCATTCATAAGAATAATAATGAGTGCGGAATGCAGTTAGTGGAATGCTATCGTCCGCAACTCATAGCTAATGAAAACTGGGGGCAAAGTCTAACTAAAAAGACCTTAGCACCACTCAATAGATTTGCATAAACGATAATCCTAAGACAAACTCAAAAATACCAGAAAATTCACAAACTTCTTGAACGAAGAGAATAACATCTTTCTTAACAAGTGGGTCAAGAGAATAAAATGATGCCACCAAATTGGAATCGAAATCATTAAGAAAAATAGAAACCTGCATAACAGATTGAGAATGTCGAAGATAGATGGTCCACACGGGATATAGGATATGGCTTCAAAACGATTAAGCCAATCCTTTTACAAAAATCAATTTCGAAGCCCAAATAACGCATATGCAAATAGGCCCGGAAAGAATAATCACATAAAATAATCTCGACGTCTTTTCAAAGCAAACTGAGCGTTTCAGATCCACTATCCGGATTTTCATTTCCCAATGAAGTCATCAAGCCCAAAATATTTAAAGAAAAAGAATCAACAAGTTCTTTTGATATAAAAATAATGAGATGAACCCATATCAACAAGAACTCGAATAGGATAATCACAAAACAAATGCCATCAAGGACTGAATGAGAAATACCTTGACCAAGGGAAGTGTTACTAGGGGCTTGCACAACATTCACCTCTCCCTCCGTCTTACTTTGAAGTTTTGGACAAGAAGATATAAAATGATTCGAACCTTTGCAATAGCGGCAAGAAATAGGCCTTGGACACCTATTTATATGGTGGTTCTTTGAGCCACAATTGTAGCATTCTCCACGATTAGGCATTGGAGTCTTTGCTACTGAAGTCACTTGCTTCATTCTCTTGTTAGGATTAGGACTTTCAAACTTAATAAAGGGATGCCGCTTCTTATTGACTCCCACAATCTCAACATTGCTTTCTTTATCGGAATCTTTAAGTCAAAGAGCGACATCTACAAGCCGATCCAGAGAAACTTCTAGTTTCAAAAGTAAAGGCTTTTTGAGGTCCATATTCAACCCATTGACAAACCTCTGATTTTTCTTCAACCGGGTATTAATATACTCGACCCCATATTTAGAAAGAGATTCAAAAGATGCGACGTAATCCGTCACAGAAGATTCACCTTGAACAAGGTCAATAAAGCACCGAGCTAAAGTTACTTTTTCAGCCTCCGGCACAAATTTCAACTCAAACCTTTCCCGGAATTGCTCCCAAGTAAGATCCACATCGATAATCTCTGTAATCAAAAGCTCATACTAATCTAATGCTCTTTCTTGGAGCATGCTAGAAGCCACTTGGACTCGATGGAGATTAACAAGATTCATGCGAGAAAAGATGCGGTCGCATGATCTAAGCCAAGCTTGGATTTTTGTAACAGTTTTGGATCTTTTGAATGGCCTTCCACCCAAATTGGTATAGTCTCTGCACAAGCATGCAAACCTGGATCTAGGATGAGTAGGCTCTGGAATGGGTCTGACGGCTTGAGCATTCTTTACAAGATCTAAAAGCTGTTGGACAGACATAAACACTCCATCCTGAGAGTAGCACTAGATTGACAGGCGCTGGGACGGCCTAGTCTAACCATTTCACTTCTTTAAGAAAGAAAGAAAGAAGAAGAAAAATGTTATTCACAAAATGAATGTCAAACAATCATGATTGATAAAACAAGGCATCATAAAAGAAAATAGGATAGAACGGGTCTTATGACTCGGAAAAATCCGAAAGCACGATTCCTAAGAAGGACTTAGGACAATGATCCTTGCTAGATTATTCTACATTGTTTCGAAGTTTGGCTCTGATACCAAGCTGTGATGCCCCACCTCTATACCCACGCTAGCCAAGGATACCATGAGGTAATGCCGTCAACTAGCATGAAGAATAAGGCTATTGAGGAGCGACCATCCGTGTAATTGCTTTGTGCGAGCACCGATATGTCAGATATTATACATGCATTTCTTTTCAAGAGAAAATTCGACATACCGATACAAAGTCAAAGCTACTACACTGTGGCTATATGATCTTCGGAAACAAATATAGAAATAAGAATAACATAAATCAGTCGCAAATATCCATATCACAAAGGCGGAAACAGATATGAATATAACACATAGAAGTGTATATCAGAGTAGTGGTCAAATAAGATCCACAATATCGCAAAAGAATAGGCACGAGTGCTAGAAAAAAGAATAAGTATACATCAAGGAGTCTCTATCTCGAATGCATAGTAACAAAAACTACTAAACTAGAGTAGTTAGCCAAAAAGTCAAAAGCTAGTCCCAGCTAAGGAGTCGAATAGAAGCATATGTAACATCTCGGTCTAACCCGAGTATTATTTAATAAGAAAATGATAAACGAATTAGTCTAGCTATAAATATCAGATAAAATGAGATAGGATAAGAGATATGACTAAAGCGTATGATAACAATAATTCCATACTGTGACAAGTATACATTTAACAACAACAACAAATCATACAATATCTCAAAAATCTCCAACACCAAAAAGAATGTCATATTCTTTAAATTATTCGCCAAAACACAAAGATTGATAAAGATTATCAATATAAATCTCAAAAATTAGCGAAACATAAATTCTAGAAACCATCAATTAGAAATCCAGAAAACACAAATGAGCCGAAGCTCCTCCAACCGAGTTGAAGCTCCTCCTAACAGGGTATAGTCCCCCATTGCGGACTATGAGCTGAAGCTCCTTCAAACGAGCCAAAGCTCCTCCAAACGAGCCGAAGCTCCTCCAAATCGAGGTATAGTCCCCCACATGGACAAATAGAGGCAAAGCTCAACATAGCGGGGTATTTTCCCCCACGTGGACAAAGAGACATCGCACATCACTAGTCTAAATCACAAAATGATCATCATCGATCAACAAGATGTCTAAGCTGTAAATAAATGAGTTTAGCTTCATGTCCCATATCCACTGACTTAACTTAAATATTTACAAACAAATTGTAGATTTCCACTCGAAGATTGTCACAAGAGTTTCAATCGAATGAGTCTAAGAATTAACCGACAAAGTAAACGCAAGTGTTTCGCACCACTTGTTTTGCTAAGCCGTTTAATTAGATTTCTCATACGAATGAGATAAAAGTTTGTATACACTAATAGGTTGGAAAACGGTTTTATAAACGAGCTTGATATTGAAAATAGTGTTGAAATCGTTTTGACAAAAGAGTTTTGATATTTACTACTAGTATAGAAACCTTTGCATTGTAAAGTGACAAACCACAGAAAACGATCGTAGAAACAATCAATCGCCAAAAATTCACATACGAAGACGTGAATCAAATCCATAGAAATTGATACCGAATTCATCAAAATGGATATTCCCGAAAATCCTGAAAAAGAAGCTATCAAAGTCAAAAAAGGTG
The DNA here is from genome assembly GCA_030765085.1 of Allium cepa. Lineage (NCBI taxonomy): Eukaryota > Viridiplantae > Streptophyta > Magnoliopsida > Asparagales > Amaryllidaceae > Allium > Allium cepa. Next base: position 186,706,094 of record CM060940.1, read on the forward strand.
ATAACAACAAATTGGAGAAACAAGAATCGATTAAAAATTGGAAATTCAAACACAAAAGGTAAAATAGGTAGAGATAGCAGGTTTAGTCGACTGGACCAGGATGGTCGGTCGACTTACAGAAATCCTGGTAAATTTCTGTTTCTAGGTGCAGTCGACTGAACCAAAGTGGTTAATTGGCTGAAACATGCCTGGATACTTTTGTTTCCAGGCTCAGTCCATTGATACTGTCCCAGGAAAATTCCTGGGTTCTGGTTCAGTCGACTGACCTTCTAGTTCAGTCGACTGAACTAGAAATTCCAGTATTCTTAGCCTATCCCCCAAGGGGAAAAATCCCAAACAATTTGCGATCGGTCGAGCGATGGACGCTGGGGGTTTATGCCAATCGGCAACCCAGCCCTATAGGCTCTTCGATATGCCACCAAAAGCTTGATCAAATATCAAAGCTAGGATTTTTAAAGATTTAACTTCAAAACACCAAAAATTGGAATATTCATAAAACCAATTCAATCCAAAACAAAGGGACAAGGAATAGATGTTAGGAATCACTACCTAACAACTATCGAAGATATAAACATAGATGTGAGTTCAAAAACTCACCTTCAAACCCAAAAACAATGAAGGAGAAGCTTTTAAAACAAGGCAAGATCAACCACTCTTCAATCTCAACTCAAGAAGCTTCAATCTAAGCTCAAAAGAAAGTATTTCCTAATTTAGCGTTTAGGAATTTCTGAAAATGGAAGAGGGATTGAGATGGAGAAGATGGAGAGGATGCTTACCTAAGCTTCTCTTGGATTTTGGACTTGAATTTGAGTTTCCTAATCAAATCTATGGCTTAGGAATTTCTATTTCGTTTTATCTTCCCCCATTTTTACAAAATCTTGAAGTGTTAGGAAAAGGTAATGAATGAAGAGAGGAGGGGGTGGAGCCAAGGTCTTATTTTAGGTTATTCGGCTGAAACCCAAAGCCCTAAGTGAAAATGTCAAAATTCAAACTAACTCCAAACATATTGATGTTTATATTCAAAAAGGTCGCAAACGTCATTTTGAACTCCGTGGGAGTGGTCTCGAGTCCGAATTCGACTGTTTGCAAATAGTAGCATTTTGGACTTAAATCCGACTTATTGCAAATAGTAGCATTTCGAACTTAAATCTGACTGACGATGCTATATTTAAATGAAATATTTAAATATACAATCGTAAAATATACAGGTTTTTATAGACTCCCCTCCTTAAAGAAATTGCATCCTTGCAATACTTAAGAAGAAAATAAAGAGTAACAACCATAAAAGAATATCAACACAAAAGAAAATTTGAAGTAAGAAGTTCACCATAAAGAACACGAGAGAGTAAGTTTGGATATGTTCGCTCTTAAGTCAAATTAGGTGAAACTTCAATTTATTTAATAACACTGGGCTCAAGAATAAAATAGGAATCTCTAAGGAAATTCCGCAGTTGGGAGACGTGGAAAACGTCATGAATAGCAGAAAATTGAGCCGGTGCAATGACGTAGTTCAATGTCGGTACGTCCGAGGAACTCGAAACTCGAATAATTTGGAACAACGACTTAGTACAATAATGGTACGTCAGATGAACCTGTCAGAAAGATCATTCCATACGGACATCATCAAAGAAACAACCATTTGCTGTTTACGACTAAGGGCATTGGCAACACGATTTCCCTTTCCAAAGTATAAAGAATATCAAGATCAAAAGATGCATGGAACTCGAGCCAACGTTGTTGACATAAATTAAGTTCCTTTTGAGAAAATAAATACTCCAAAGATTTATGGTCGGCATAGATAACAAATTTCTTCCCAGAAATAATGATACCAATTTCTAAAAGCAAAAATAATAGCCGCGAGCACTAGATCATGAGTGGCATACCTAGTCTCGATAGGCTTTAATCGTATAGAAGCATAAATGGTAGAAAATTCTCTTTTGCAGGAGAATGGCACCCAAACCAATACGACTAGCATCGGTACAAATGGTAAAGTCTTGGTTTCCTTTGGGAATCACAAGAATAGGAGTATCAGAAAGGAGTTCTTCCATGATCCTCTTTCCCGAAGAGCCAAAACTTTCGAAATTACAAATAACTTTATTATGTAATCATCTTTCTAAAAAAAATTACTTATCCCTTGTCAATTTACTGTGTCTAAATGTCTACGTTTAGGAGATTCCTAACAATAACGTTAATCAAGCGCATCGATCAGGATTCTTAAAGCACTCTATGGGAAAAACAACACAAAATCATCTTCTATATGATAAAAACATCTTCCAAAATTTTTACGAATATTCCTTACTCGTTTTAAACAAAAATCCAATTATACTTATAAATGTATCTTATTAAAAAGATTCGCAAAATTTTAAATTGCTGTTTTCATCCATAATTAATAAATTCGAAGACGGACTCATCGAGATATTCGCCAAATACTCGATTCATAAGATGGATGACATAAACTGGATGGTTCATTAGCCAAATGGCATAAAAATCCATTCATAAGAATCATAATGAGTGCGGAATGCGGTTAGTGGAACGCTATCGTCCGCAACTCATAGCAAAAGAAAACTGGTGGCAAAGTCGAACTAAAAAGACCTTAGCACCACTCAATAGATTTTCTTAAGAGATAATCCTTAGACAAACTTAAAAATACCAGAAAATTCACAAACTTCTTGAATGAAGAGAATAACATCTTTCTCAACAAGTAGGTCAAGCGAATAAAATGATGCCACCAAATTGGAATCGAAATCATTATGAAAAATAGAAACCTGCACAACAGATTGAGAATGTCGAAGATAGATGGTTCACACGGGACATAGGATATGGCTTCATAATTATTAGTCCAATCCTTTAACAAAAATCAATTACGATGCCCAAATAACGCATATGCAAATAGGCCTGGAAAGAATAATCACATAAAATAATCTCGACGTCTTTTCAAAGCAAACTGAGTGTTGCGGATCCACTATCCGGATTTGCAGTTTTCAATGAAGTCGTCAAGCCCAAAATATTTAAAGAAAAAGAATCAACAAGTTATTTTGATATAAAAATAATGAGATGAACCCATATCAACAAGAACTCGAATAGGATAATCACAAAACAAATGTCATCAAGGACTGAATGAGAAATACCTTAACTAAGGGAAGTGTTACTAGGGGCTTGCACAACATTCAGCTCTCCCTCTCTCTTGCTTTGAAGTTTTGGACAAGAAGATATATAATAATCCGAACCTTTGCAATAGCGGCAAGAAATAGGCCTTGGACAGCTATTTATAAGGTGGTCCTTGGAGCCACAATTGTAGCATTCTCCACGATTAGGGATTGGAGTCTTTGCTACTGAAGTCACTTGCTTCATTCTCTTGTTAGGATTAGGACTTTCAAACTTAATAAAGCGATGCCTCTTCTTATTGACTCCCACAATCTCAACATTGCTTTCTTTATCGGCCTCTTCAAGTCGAAGAGCGATATCTACAAGCTGATCGAAAGAAATTTCTAGTTTCAGAAGTAAAGGCTTTTTGAGATCCTTATTCAACCCATAGACAAACCTCTGATTTTTTCTTCAATGGGTATTAATATACTCGACCTCATATTTAGAGAGAGATTCAAAAGATGCGACGTAATCCGCCACAGAAGATTCATCCTGAACAAGGTCAATAAAGCGCCGAGCTAAAGTTACCTTTTCAGCCTCCGGCACAAATTTCAACTCAAACCTTTCCCGGAATTTCTCCCAAGTAAGATCCGCTTCAATAATCTCCGAAATCAAAAGCTCATACCAATTTAATCCTCTTTCTTGGAGCATGCTAGAAGGCACTTGGACTCGATGGAGATCAACAAGATTCATGCGAGAAAAGATGCGGCCGCGTGATCTAAGCCACGCTTGGATTTCTATAACACTTTCAGATCCATTGAATGGCCTTCCACCCAAATCGGTATAGTCTCTGCACAAGCGTGCAAACCTGGATCAAGGATGAGTAGGCTCTGCAATGGGTCCGACAGCTTGAGCATTCTTTACAAGATGTAAAAGCTGTTGGGCAGACATAAACGCTTCATCCTAAGGAGTAGCACTAGATTGACCGGCGCTGAGACGGCCTGGTCTAACCATTTCTCTTCTTTAAGAAAGAAAGAAAGAAGAAGAAAAAGGTTATTCACAAAATAGGATTGATAAAACAAGGCATCATAAAAGAAAATAGGATAGAACGGGTCCTATGACTCGGATAAATCCTAAAGCACGATTCCTAAGAAGGACTTAGGACAATGATCCTTGCTAGATTATTCTACATTGTTCCGAAGTTTGGCTCTGATACCCAGCTGTGACGCCCAACCTCTACAATCACGCTAGCCAAGGACGCTACAAGGTAATACCGTCAACTAGCACGAAGAATAAGGTTATTGAGGAGCGACCATCCGTGTAATTGCTTTGTGCGAGCACCGATATGTCAAATAATATACATGCATTTCTTTTCAAGAGGAAATCCGACATACCGATACAAACTCAAAGCTACTGCACAGTGGCTATATGATCTTCGGAAACAAATATAGAAATAAGAATAACACAAATCAATCACAAATATCCATGTCACAAAGGCGGAAACAGATATGAATATAACACATAGAAGTGTACATCAGAGTAGTGGTCAAATAATATCCACAATATCACAAAAGAATAGGTACAAGTACTAGAGAAAAGAATAAGTATACATCAAGGAGTCTGTATCTCGAATGTATAATAACAAAAACTATTGAACTAGAGTAGTTAGCTGAAAAGTCATAAGCAAATCCCAGCTAAGGAGTCAAACAGAAGCACCTGTAACATCTCATTCTGACCCGAGTATTATTTAATAAGAAAATAATAAACGGATCAGTCTAGCTATAAATATCAGATAAAATGAGATAGGATAAGAGATATGACTAAAGCGTATGATAACAATAATGCCATACTGTGATAAGTACAAATTTAACAACAATAACAAATCATACAATATCTCAAAAATCTCCAACACCAAAATGAATGTCATATTCTTTAAATTATTTTCCAAAACACAAAGATTGATAAAGCTTATCAATGTAAATCTCAAAAATTAGCGAAACACAAATTCTAGAAACCATCAATTAGAAATCCAAAAAACACAAATGAGCCGAAGCTCCTCCAAATGAGCCGAAGCTCCTCCAAGCAGGGTATAATCCTCCATTGCGGACTATGAGCCGAAGCTCCTCCAAACGAGCCGAAGCTCCTCCAAATTGAGGTATAATCCCCAACGTGGACAAAAAGAGGCAAAGCTCAACATAACGGGGTATTGTCCCGCACGTGGACAAAGAGACATCGCACATCGTTAGTCTAAATCACAAAATGATCATCATCGATCAACAAGAAGTGTCAATTACACTAAGCGGTAAATAAATGAGTTTAGCTTCATGCCCCATAACCATTGGCTTAACTCAAATATTTACGAACAAATTGTAGATTTCCACTCGAAGATTGTCACAAGAGTTTCAATCGAACAAGTCCAAGAATTAACCGACATAGTAAACGCAAGTGTTTCATACCACTTGTTTTGCTAAACCGTTTAATTAGATTTCTCATACGAATGAGGTAAAGGTTTGTATATACTAATAGGTTGCAAAACGATTTTATAAACGAGCTTGATATTGAAAATTGTATTAAAATCATTTTGACGAAAGAGTTTTGATATTTACTACTATTATAGAAAACTTTGCATTTTAAAGTGTCAAACCACAGAAAATGACCGTGGAAACAATCAATCACCAAAAATTCACATACGAAGATGTGAATCAAATCCATAGAAATCGATACCGAATCCATCAAAATGGATATTCCCAAAAATCTTGAAAGAGAAGTTATCAACCAGCAAAGGTGATAACAACAAATTGGAGATGCAAGAATCGATTAAAAATTAGAAATTCAAACACAGAAGGAAAAACAGGCAGAGACTGAACCAAAATGGTCAGTTGACTGAACCAAATCCTGGAAACTTTCTGTTTCCAGGTTCAGTCGACTGAACCAAAATGGTCAGTTGACTGAAACATGCTTGGAAACTTTCGGTTTCCAGGCTCAATCAACTGACCCAGAGTGGTCAATCTACTGATACTTGCCTAGGAAAATTCCTAGGTTCTGGTTCAGTCGACTGACCTTCTAGTTCAGTCGACTGAACTGGAAATTCCAGTATTCTTAGCCTAGCCCCTAAGTGGAAAAATCCCAAACAATTTGCGATCGGTCGAGCGATGGGCACTAGAGGTTTACGCCAATCAACAACCCAGCCCTATAAGCTCTTCGATACGCCACCAAAAGCATGATCAAACATCAAAGCTAGGATTTTTAAAGATTTAACTTCAAAACACCAAAAAATGGAATATTCATAAAACCAATTCAATCCAAAACAAAGGTATAAGGAATAGATGTTAGGAATCACTACCTAACAACTATCAAAGATATAGACATAGATGTGAGTTCAAAAACTCACCTTTAAACCCAAAAACAATGAAGGAGAAGCTTTTAAAACAAGGCAAGATCAACCACTCTTCGGTCTCAACTCAAGAAGCTTCAATCTAAGCTCATAAGAAAATATTTCCTAAGTTAGGGTTTAGGAATTTCTAAAAATGGAAAAGGGATTAAGATGGAGAGGATGCTTACCTAAGCTTCTCTTGGATTGTGGACTTGAATTTGAGTTTCCTAATCAAAGCTAGGGCTTAGGAATTTCGATTTCCTTTTCACTTCCCCCATTTTTACAAAAGCTTGAAGTGTTAGGAAATGGAAATGAATTAAGAGAGGAGGGGGTGGAGCTAGGGTCTTATGTTAGATTATTGGGCTAAAACCCAAACCCAAAGCTCTAAGTGAAAATGTCAAAATTCAAGCTAACTCCAAACATATCGATGTTTATACTCAAAAAGGTCGCAAACGCCATTTTGAACTCAATGGGAGTGGTCTCGAGACCTAATTCGATAGTTTGCAAAAAGTAGCATTGCGGACATAAATCCGACTTATGATGCTATATTTAAATAAAATATTTAAATATACAATCGTAAAATATGCGGGTTGTTACAGCTATTATGTTATTTGGACATGTATATGCTAGTTGAGTTGTATTGACATGTTATTCCCTGATTTGGATATGAATTGCATTTACATATATGTTGACTTATGTAAATAAATGGTTAAGTGACTTTAAAGTGAAATTGATGTTAAATAGTAGCTTAAATTAATATCAATGGAATTGCTAAGCTCTTTTTGAATTTATAAAGTATGGTTTGAATTAACTTCAATTCTTTAATCAGTTTGGGGTTTAAGGTTTATAAATGATTTTTCAAGTTATATTATTATTATATAAAGGTATTTATAATAATAACTTGTTATAAAATGGGTTTTATGAAGTAAAAAGGTTTATTTGAAGTGATTTAAAAGGATGAGTTGTAAAAGATATTTTGTAAAGGATTTGTCTTAAAGAAGTTTTATTAAAAGAGTTTTAAATGGGAAAATGTTTTATAAATGATTTTAGAGGTTTGTAAAGAGGTTTTGTAAATTGACTTGAATGGACTTGTAGAAGTGTTTTATAATTGCTTTTGTAAATTTGTGAAGATATTTAAATGTGAAGTGAGCTTTTAAAAGAGAACTTTTATAAAGGATACGTGGATCGGTTTACAGTAAGTAATGTTTTCAAAAAGTTTCTTTAAAAGAGAGATTTTTTTCAAATGTTTTAATAATATACTCTTACCTAAAGATAAGTGTAAATATATTTCAAATATAAAAGGGGAGTAAGGGTTTTGGGAATAGTGTTGTGTAAAAATCTTTTATTCAAGTTTTATAAAGTGATTTTATCAGATTTATTAATAGAGGCTTAGTGGATCCCATACGGAACTAAATCAGTGTTTGAATGATTTTTTATTTGGTTGTTAAATAACCGACTATCAAATCTGGACCAAAATTATAAGTTCATAAATATCTAGGAGAAACATGTGAGTTATGTGGCATAGTCATTACCAATGATGTTGTACTGTGCGTACAAATCTTATTTCGTTTTTCTAGAGTAAATGATAAGGAAATTCATTCACTAACGGTTAGGAGGTGAAATTCACTCTTATCTTTTGCCCGTTTATTTCCTAAAGAACCGAGGTTGAGTTTACTAAAAATTACCAAAAGTTGTTTTCGAATATACCTGAATTGAATATGTTATCCGTAAACCACTTCGATCTAGCTCAAGCGTTTCGAACTAAAGATATCCTGAAGAGTATGGAACCGAAGACAGAACCATTGACGTGCAAAGGATGCTTGCTATTATCCTGGGGATTATCTCAAAATAGATGTTGTAGAAGTAGTTCCTTCAGTTTGTTCATGTCCTAAATAACTTGTATGGATGAATGATGGAATTGCATTGATGCCAGGAGGGTAGTGTTAGAATTCCAAGTGGGAAGTGCTATATAAAAGGTAAAATGTACCCTCAAACCTCATCAACCAAGAATGAATAAAACATGGAAGATGCAGCAGTGCTAAGTGGGTCTTTTCCAATTTGGTTATGATCATCCATATCTAGTTTCGATATTATCTCTCATTTGTATGCTTCAGGCCCATTGACTAAGGGGCGATCATATTCGGTACAACTAGTCAAGCGGTAGGTCAGTCCTGTGTTGGCAGAGGATCTGAGCAAGGTCCTCGGTGTTATTTTTATCTAGAGATGCACCATGACGGGCGGTGCCTCAGAAGCCTAGTCATTGTATGGAATTCATTCTCCAATACATGTCTTCACGGTTTTAGTTTTATTCCTATTATGTTGGAATTTAATTAATGTAACAATTTTGGCTATGATTAATCGGTATTTGTATCTTATACACTATTATAATATCAGAGAATTACATATGAAATGGTTTGTTTATCGTAAGGTAAAATTCCATCTGTGCTTATGTACGGCATGGTCTTATGAGACCTTTGATTTTAAAAGGGCTTTAAACATAATAATCCAGTTGGTTGAGTTTACTCGTGCCAGACCCTTGTTTGACCCAGAGTTATATTTTTTTCTCTAAAACTCTTGGGTGCTCAAATTTTTATGGATAGTCAAGTAGTTTAGGTTTTCCATGGATGCATTTTGGAGGAGCTTGGAGCAGAGGCTTCATGAATAGCTAGTTATTTTCTTGTCTTCGCTGTATTATATGTATCTTATATCGGTTAGGTAGGGTTATGCTATTATATGCGACGACCCCCCTTTTTGTACGGTTAAAGTCGGCAACAAACCACACATGTCTAACTCAAACCATTCAAAAGGAAGGATTGTCAATGGGATTTAAGAACAAAATAAGAGAAAAGAAGGGGGAAATCATAGAATCTCGTAGTGGAATGATAAAATATAATAATCAAATAAAAAGTTCATGAAGATGTTTTACAATATAAATATTTGATTACACAATTTTAAAACATAATCAGAGTTTAATCAACAAACATACCAAAATAATGCTACAGAAACTCCATCTTCATCTTCAAGGAATAATGTCTTCAACACTAAAATACTCAGGCCGACCCGGCCGTAATGAAAAGACAAAATACTCAAGTCAGAGCTAAAAGTTATTATGTAAGTTAAATCAATAACAAATAAATATGAGTGTAATAGCTTTAGACATGTTTACGGGATTTTACATCTCCTATCAAGTGTACAACATGAGTGTAATAACTTAAGAGATGTTACAGGATTTTCCATCTCCTAAGGATCCGTCAAACTATCTATATATAGTAAAATATGCCATATCTGTATTGTCTATCAGTAAAGTAAAGTATTAAAATAGCATTAAGGCTTTACATTGATCCCCATTAACATATTTTTAAGTATTGTCCTACAGTTTGCCTTAGTAGCATCACAAGTAACGTCGGTAGCGAGGGATGCGCCATGATAAGACAACTCTAAAACAAAGTCATAGTGGTCGCGAATAAGGAAAAAGGTATGACAAGGCACGTGAGGCAATGCCAATGGTAAGATACTACCAGTTCGGATCGCAAGGCTAGTGGTAACGCATCGTAGCCACGACCACCCACCATGTCCAACACCCCCAAAATCAAATCAAGATGCACCGATCAAGTCAACATCAATATTGTAGCATCTTGATATTTCAACCATTCGTATCTGCACATATTGGACTTGAATTGCTCAAAATATCAGATTGTTAATTTATATTTGGCAAAATTCAGCATATACAGTAAATAATAATCATAGAATTATAGACACAAAGTAATAACAATAAACAGCGAAAACAAAAGAAAAGTAGTTCATGAAGCTACTATATAAATATATAGCAGAGTAAAAACAAGATACAACAGAAGTCTCAAATACATGGAAGTCTCAATACAGTAGTCAAATACAAGATCAGAATGTATCACAGGAATCAACTGAATACTGCAGGCTAAATAGATAGATGAATCTCCAATCGAAGCTCCATCTTCAAAGGTGACTCAAATGTTGTGACACTCAGTCTGACCCGAGCGTAAAGCAAAATACAAAACACTTGAATCAAGATTAACATTCTCACATCAATAAATCCAACTCAAGTGAAATATCAACCGAACTTCAAGTAACTTAAAGGATGTTTGAGATAACCATCCTCTAAGGATCCGTGGAACTATCTACTATGTAGTAATATACGCTAGTATAATAATGTCTATAGCAAAGTAAACTACTAAAATAGCGGTAAGGCGTTACCCGTTTCCCTCTTAACACATTTTATATATTCCTATAGTCTATACAATACCATAATCTCTCCTGTACTGGGCGTTGTCAGAGGGCAGTCCATAGGCTGGTACAAAACAAACTCGTAGTGGTCTCGCAAAGGTAGGTGACACGGCACAACTAGACAATGCCAACACTTTCGGGCTGGTGGTAACGCATAGCAGCAACTACCGCCCACCTCGAGCCACACTTCTAAATCAAAGGTGCGCACCAAATCAATCACAAAGTAATAGAATGGCATACGAAGAAATGTGTCCGATCGGAGGAGCTACCTCACTTGGCCCATCAATTGCTCCTATTTTAGCCACCTTATGCCAACTCACGGGAGTTGGGTCCACGTATATGTTATCCCGCCATTTGGCAAGGCCGAGATACCAAGGAGTTAACTGGAAAAACAGGATCACACGTCCTCGACATTGAATGATTGCCGGATAACTACAAATACCGATGAATTTTTCCCGAGTCCGAATCGGGCTATAATTATTAAGGCACGTCAAGCAAAGCTATAGAAGCCAACGTTTCGAATTTAGAGACAATCCGAGTTCGTATGCTCAAGTCATCGCCAGTGGAAAGTGGAAGGAATAGCCCTGGTTCGAACCCAACAGGACCAAGCCTTAGGTTCGAATCCATCATCCTTGCATTAGTTCGAACCCATGAGATGTAGCTGTGCCTCGAATCCATCAAGATAGCAATGGTTCGAATCCACCCTCGTATGATTTAGTTCGAATCCATCAGACGTATATTGCTCCGAATCCATGAGGAGTACCTTTACTTCGACTCCATCGAGCAAGCCCTCAGATAGCCATGCGTCGAATCCATACTCGTATGCCCTAGTTCGAATCCATGAAACCATCTTCCACCTTCGAATCCATCAAGGAAGAGTCCTTCGAATCCATGCAATTGAGGGACCACCGACTCCATTCCCTGCTTGTCTTCGAATCCCCATATTGAGGCAACTTCGAATCGATCCACAGTAACATATTTTATCCGATTCGAATGAATACCGGTTCCATCGATTCGAAGGTAACGAACCTTCGAATCCAACATCTCGAATCCACCAAGTAAACGCGGCTAAAACCTAGGGTTCGACCCAGTAAACTCGGAGAAACAAGAGGATCAACCCGGGAAATTCGAGCCACGTCATCATTCTCACATGCAGGAGCATGGATTCGACCCTATGGATTCGAACCATATCGATTCGAACGAATCCATAGGACGAGGAGCACCATCTTGAATCGATCATAACTTGAGATCTACAAGTCCAAATGCTATGAAATTTTCACAGGAGCTTGCGTATACATAGAAGAATGTCCACGCCAAGTTTCATCACGATTGGACGCTTTCTTGGTCGATTCGAACCAAGGGTCGAATCGATCCCAAAGTGGGCCCGGATCTCCAGAATTCGGCCGTATGGGCCCCTTAACGTGCCAGAAGCGTTCTTCCCTGATTTTAGGAAAAATATCAGCCTCCTACACCTATAAATAGAGCCCCTGGTCATTCAGAAAGGGGATCGGAGAATTTTTAGAGAGAAAGCACGCCTAAACGCTGCCAGAACCACTCCATATCGTCTTCATTGTGGATGATTTCGAATTCAAGTCTATTATCTGCTGTATTTCGCTTTAAAACACTTGTAACCTTCAAGTATTAAGCAATAAAGTGACAAAACTTCATAGTGGACGTAGGCAAAACGCCGAATCACTCTAAATTACTGTCTTCCGTGCAATTTACTTTTTTGTGATTTGGAGTTTTTGTTAGATAATCCCCATTTTCAATTTAGTTTCTTCATTTATTATCTCTTCAGAAACTTTCGAAGGGTGTTGCCCAATTTTGGTGCAAACATTTTGGTGCTTTCACTGAGAAAACCCAGTTTTTCTCCTGCTCATTGGATCTATCATCGATATCGGATTGCATAAATCTAAGAGAAAGATCCAGACTTCAATTTTAGACTCCTTCCACACTATTCAGATTTGTTTAAAGTCTAGGAAAGGATTCAACGCTTCAAGATGGTGAGTACAAGAACCACTTCTAACGTTGGTGATCAGGAAGGTCGGGATAGGCAAAATCCCGCACAGCTGCAGTCAACCAACCAAGATGCCGCTGGACATACAGATCAGTCAGGTCCGGTCACAAGACAAGAGTTCCAGGCGCTACTCCAGGAACTAACCCAAAGCCAACAACAACTAACTGAGCAGTTATGCGCTAACGCTGAGTTGACCAATCAGCTAAACCGCTAAAGGCGAAGAAGATCCAGAAGGGATCAAGCTCCTCATTCTTCCACTGAAAGCTCTGCTTCATCTGACTACAATGGCAGATCTACCCGTCCTAGGCTAGACGGAAACCATGCGCAAGCTGTTGACTATCAATAGGCATTAACCGTTGGGCAAGTAAGAGTTGGCCCATCTACCAGCTTCCATACTAGACCCTCCTCCCGAGGAGGCACTATTCCACAATACACTGCAGATGATCGTGCTGCCACAGCCGCTGCAGTTGACATAGCAGTCGGTACTCGAAATCACTCCAATCAGAATTACCACCAGCAGGGACATTCTCCAGAGCTATATGTCCCAGAAGACATCGAACCAAGGAGGCGAGATACGGATCGTCGACGACGCCCGATCCCACCTCGCACTATGGAACCCGACCACACCTTGGCTCACCACACACAGAATGTTCCGACGCCAGACCTCTCAGCCATGGTACGCCAAATGATCCGCGAAAGCCAGGGCTTAACAAATGACGATTGGGGAATCTCCCGAAGTCATACTCCGTTCACTGACGACATATTATACGCTGAACCTCCTCGGCGATTCAGGATGCCGACTCTTCCCATGTAAGAAGGAAATTCCGACCCTAACCAACATATTTTGAAATATGAATGGTCGATGACTGCTGCAAGAGCTGATGATGCAGTAAAATGCCGTAGTTTTCCCATTTCTCTGGGGGGAATTGCGACGATGTGGTTTACACGACTACCACCGCGATCTATTTCTTCATTTGATCAGTTAGCTACCAAATTTGTTGAGCAGTTTCGTATGCATGTTGCCAGACCTAAAGATGTTAATACCTTATCAAGTGTTACTCAAGCTCCCGGAGAGACACTTAGACGATATTTGGAGAGGTTCAATGCTGCATGCGCGGAGATCACCAACCCCAATGATAATTCTATCTTAATGGCTTTGACTAAAGGAATCGACCCTGATTTCGAGTTTGGAAATTGGTTAGCTGGAAAGCCTCCCGCATCGTTGGACCGCTTCTATTCCAAAGCCGATCAATTCTTGAGGCGAGAGGATGCGAAACAATCTAGAAAGCAGGATGATGCAAGGCCCAGCAGTGAAGGGATTCAGAGTAATGTTGCGGTTAAACAGTCTGGCGAAAGTTCAGGAAAAGTCCAGTTGAATATTCAAAACAAACAGACTCAACAGCCGAGGAACGGTGATAACCAGAGCAAGAAGCAAGACCAGAATCGTGGTCCGAGGCGTAGGGCCACAATGTTTGACAGTTATACACCACTTAACACGTCGCTGGAAAACATATACCTACAGACTTGTAATACTATGCAATACAAGAAGCCTGCTCCGAAGCCTTCGTCGGAGAGGCAGATTCAAACAGGAAAATTCTGTAGATTTCATGAAAGTTATGGACATAACACCAATGAGTGTAGACATTTGCAAGACCTCATTGAAAAGTTGATCAGAGAGAGAAAGTTGGATCAGTTTGTTCAGGCGCCGCAGTCTTGTGGGGCGGGCCCATCCAATCAAAATCGTATGCAGAATCAGGAAAGGCAGGATAAACCCGCTCGTACGGGCGGGAGGTTGGTTATCGATACAATAAGTGGTGGTCCCCATCCGGCAGACAGAAGCTAGGGGGAAATGGAGTCGTATGCCAGTTCGATCAGGCATGCGGACTTCGAGTGTTGTAGCAATTCTAAAGACGGGGCTCCGGCTAAATAACAGAAGACGATGACCGACGACATCATGTTTAGAAGTCGAGATGCCGATAGATTCGAAGCACCCACAATCGACCCACTGGTTATATCCGCTCAAGTTGGTCCTGCTTGGATGAAGAGGATCTTGGTAGACAGTGGGAGTTCTGTGAACATACTGTTTAAAAGAGCATATGATTTAATGAAGATGGAAGCTAAGGACTTAAAACCTTGTCAATCACGAGTCCACGGCTTCAACGGAAGTGCGACGATACCAACCGGAATGGTTGAATTGTCGATGGAGTTGGGACTGGGAGAATGCCGAAGAGTTCGGATGTTGCAATTTATTGTCCTGGATGTTCCCTCTCCGTATAATGCTTTCTTGGGCTGACCGGCCCTTGCTGAATTTAGAGCTGCTATTGCCCCATGGTATTTGACCCTTAAGTTCCCTACTGATCGCGGGATAGGGGTTGTACAAGGAGATCAAGCTGCAGGGAGAGCTTGCTATGTTGCCGAGCTGCGGGAGGCGCAGCGAAAAGAAAAAGGAAAGGGCGTAGAGGAATCTCACTGCGTCCGTTTCACCGACAATTGACAATTAGCGCCTGGGCCTCGGCCCGGGCACCACGACCAATTCTAGAAGGATCTAGACCCCAGAGACAATGAGAATAAAGATGAATCTAGAGAAAGTCATGCTTCCCCAGCTGAATTGACAATTGACGTTCCGATCAGTGATAACGATGATTCAAAGATGTTAAAAATTGGATCTCAGTTGAGCCTGCGAGCACAACGGGAATTGGTCGAATTTCTCCAAGCAAATCTAGACGTATTTGCTTGGACGCGTTCTGATACGTGTGGGATCTCGCCGGACATTGCGAGCCACACCCTAAATATTGACCGGCGGTTTGTCCCGGTCAAGCAAAAAATGCGTGGTATGGATCCAAAGAGATCTACCGCCCTGAAAGAAGAGGTCGATAAATTGAAATCAAATGGGTTCATTAGAGACGCTTTATACCCGGAGTGGGTATCCAACGCAGTACTTGTCCGGAAACCAAATGGGAAATGGAGGACGTGTATTGGTTATTCTGACTTAAACAAAGCTTGCCCAAAAGATAGCTTTCCACTTCCTCGAATTGATCAACTTGTAGATTCAACCGCCGGACATGAATTATTATCTTTCATGGATGCTTACTCAACCAGATACCTATGCATGTGCCCGATCAGGAGCATACAAGCTTTGTAACCGATCTGGGACTATACTTCTATAAAGTCATGCCTTTTGGATTGAAGAATGCTGGGGCAACATACCAACGTATGGTTAATCGGATGTTTGCAAAACAAATCGGAAAAACTATGGAGGTTTATGTAGACGACATGTTGGTCAAATCACGATATTCCACTGATCATGTCAAGGACTTGGAGACAATGTTCAATATTCTCCGAAGATACGGGATGAAGCTTAATCCGCTAAAGTGTCATTTTGGAGTCGCATCCGGAGAATTCCTCGGTTTCATTGTCAATGCCGAGGGATAGAGGCCAACCCTGAAAAGATCTGGGCTATCAGAAATCTTCAAACTCCAAGGACCATAAAGCAGGTTCAGAGCCTTAATGGAAAGGTTGCAGCACTGAGCAGGTTCATCTCGAAATCAACTAATAAATGCATACCCTTCTTCGACCTGATCCGAAAAGGGAAACGAAACTTCGAATGGAATACGAAATGTGAGGGCGCATTTCAATCACTGATTCAGCATCTTTCCACACCACCGATTCTTTCAAAACCTGTTGATCATGAACAGTTATACCTCTATCTGGCCGTATCTGAAAACGCAATCAGTGCTGCGTTAGTTCGAGTGGAAGACCGAGTGCAGAAACTAGTCTATTATGTTAGCAAACGGTTAACCGGAGCCGAAAGAAATTATCCAAGGTTAGAAAAATTGGCATACTGTCTAGTCATCACTTCGAGAAAGCACCGTCCATATTTTCAGGCTCATCCCATCAACATGTACACCGATCAGCCGTTACGACAAGTCCTCACACGACCTGAGACGTCTGGCAGGTTACTAAAATGGAACATTGAGCTAAGTCAATTCGACATCACCTATACTCCGAGACGAGCCATACACGGTCAAGTCCTTGCAGATTTCATTGCCGAATTCACTACTCTTGATGACTTACCTGAAACTAGTAAATCCCCCGAGTACATATGGAAGCTATATACTGATGGTGCATCCAACGATCGGTGCTCGGGCGCAGGGATAGTGCTTGAAACCCCCGAGGGCAGATCCATATGCTACGCTTTAAAGTTTGATTTCCGTGCAACCAACAATGAAGCCGAATATGAAGCTTTGCTTACTGGGTTGAAGTTGGCCCGTGACCTAAGAATTATTGCTGTGGAAATCTACTGTGATTCCCAGTTGATAGTATGCCAAGTTCGGGGTGAATACCAGGCCAAAGAGCGAAGATTAGCCGCTTATCTAGCCCGGGTCCGGGAAATACTTGATCAGTTCGATTATTATACCATTTTCTACGTACCCCGAGAACACAATCAAAAAGCCGATTCGTTGGCAAAGTTGGCAAGTAGAGGCCAAGCTCAACACTTGGGACTCAATCCTGTCGAGACTTTATCCTCTCCAAGTATTGATCGAGCAAAGAATGAATTCACATTTGAAGCTACTTCCAGCAGGGAATCGTGGATGACCCCCTACCGAGACTACATTGAGCGTGACACATTGCCCGAACGACGAAGTGAGAAAAGACAAATGCTTCGAAAAGCTTCATGGTTTGTCATTCAGAATGGAGTTATGTATCAAAGGGGATATTCTGTTCCTCTTCTCCGGTGTATCGCACACGACGAAGTCAAACGAGTGTTACACGATGTGCACGAAGGAGAATGTGGCGATCACACTGGGGGTCAAGCACTTACCATGAAAATACTTCGATATGGATATTATTGGCCTACCGTAAATCGCGATGCTATGGACTACGCCAAAAGGTGTGATAAATTCCAAAAACACGCTCGAATTCCCAGAGCTCCGCCTACCGAGATAACCCAAATGGTCAGCCCATGGCCATTTGCAATATGGGGAATTGATATAATTGGTGCTTTGCCTTTAGCAAAAGGTGGTGCGAAGTACGCCATCGTCGCAGTTGATTACTTCACCAAATGGGCCGAAGCTGAACCTCTTGCAACAATTACAACAAAGAAAGTGATCAACTTTGTGGTACGCAACATCATCTGCCGGTTTGGTCTCCCGCATACTATTATCACCGATAATGGAGCCCAGTTCAACAGTGTCGAATTCAAGAACTTCTGTCAACGATTTCACATCCACAAGAAATTCTCTGCATTAGCACACCCTCAAGCAAATGGTCAAGTTGAAGCCGTCAATAAGATTATCAAGTCTATTTTGAAGAAACGACTGGAAAAAGCCGGGGGAAAGTGGGTTGATGAACTGCCTATGGCTCTATGGGCTTATCGAAAGACTCACAAGACTACAACCAGACACACTCCATTTTTTCTATCCTATGGCTCTGAAGCCGTTATTCCAGTTGAATTGGAAGTTCGGTCTCATCGTGTGACATACTATGATCCGAAAACGAATGCCATATTACTTGCTGAATCTCTAGATCTACTCGATGAGAAGCGTGAAGAAGCTGATTTGAGGGCAGCCGCGTTTCGGGGTCGAGTCGCACGAATAAACAATGCTAAGGTCCGCCCACGAACCTTTGAACCCGGCGATCTCGTACTCAAGAGAATTTATCCGGTCCCTTCGCACATGAAGCCAAATTGGGAAGGGCCGTATGTGATTTCACAAAAGCTCGGAGATGGCACGTTCAAATTGTCAACCATTGACAGTCTTACTTTGCCGAGAGCTTGGAATAGCGAAAGTCTCCATCGCTACTACACATGACAGGCTTTACTTATCTATTTTTAGTCAATTTCTTCCTTAGCATTTTATTTTTTCATTTTGAAGTTTGAACTTGTAATAAGGCAACTGATTTTGCCATATTTCTTTCATTTCAGCAATAAAATGCCATCTCTTCGAGCCAAAAGTTGTGATTCACTGAAAATGACGCATAATATCACGATGCACGAAGAGATAAATTCCATCATGCGGTGGGATTTATTCAAATAGGGAGTGACTGTGATGTGACCAGTCACTCACTAAGTGAAACCCAAGCTCGGGGACAGAACCTACATCAGCATTTACAAGGATTGATACACGAAAATCCTTTTACTAACTCCAAATTCCCAGAGTGTGAATTGGAGTATAAACATTCGGCAATTTGTTCCCGGAGTGCGAACGGACTCCAACTTCCCAGAGTGCGAATTGGAGTATAAATATTCAACAACTCGTTCCCGGAGTGCGAACGGACTCCAACTTCCCAGAGTGCGAATTGGAGTATAAATATTCAACAACTCGTTCCCGGAGTGCGAATGGAATCCAAATTCCCAGAGTGTGAATTGGAGTATAAACGTCCAACAACTCGTTCCCGGAGCGCAAACGGACTCCAACTTCCCAGGGTGCGAATTGGAGTATAAACGTCCAACAACTCGTTCCCAGAGCGTGAACGGAATATAAACATAGATTACAAGTTCCCGAAGTGCGAACCAAAAAATCAGTACTAACTCCAAGTTCCTAGAGCACGAACTGTGTTACAAGTATCGGTAACTCTCAAATTCCCGGAATGCGAACCGGATTATCGATCTCAAATTATCCTAAGTCCCTAGAATGTGGACATGTGCTTAAGATTTGCAGAAAATGCGATCAACCACCAAATTACAAATGTTGTTCCCCGAGACTAGGGGGCAGAAAAGCTAAGTGTTAATCACTAACCTAAGTGATACTGTGTCCAGAGTTCAACTCATTCGTCAAATCATGACACAAAGTTATGTTCAAATACTGGGTAGATAAAGAAAAACAAACACTGCAAAAACACTTAAGTAAAAGAAAAGAGCAACTTTCCATTCCATCAACCGACAAAAAACAGGTTCGATTACATGACAAGTCAAAAAGTTTCAATTAAGTGGAGGCCGAATCCACATATATACACGGCTCTAGAAGAACAAAAGAAAAGGTAAAAGAATTTCTATTTCACAACCACACGATAAAACAAGAAGCTCACTTCTTCTTCTTCCGGGGCTTCTTCTTCGGAGTCGAGCCGCTGGACCCGCTACCCGGCTTCCTATGGGATTTCTTGTCTTTCTTTGGAACATCCTCCGGATCTGGGATAATATCAACGTCTTCCTCAGAGCTGGAAGGGATAGAGACCCTCTTGTGAGGGCGAACTGAAGGCATGGGGGCGGTGACAGGTGTTTGAACAGCAACGCTCGAGACATTTACCGTGCCACCGGGAGATATCACCATTAAAGAAGATAAGCTCGAAGGAGCAGTGTCGCTACCAGGACCACCAACCGTCACCATCGTGGCCATTTCAGCGCTTATCTCAGCTAAAATCTCTTCTTCTCGAGTCAACTGAGCTGCGCTGGATACGTTGGTGGTTGTTACGACAGAACTGAAGACTGGAGCAGCTCCACTCGTCGCGAATGAAGGATCAGGAATAGGGTCAAAAGAGTGACCAAGTAGCTCTTCAATCATTTGAACATCGAATGACATCGAGCTCCCCTCTCCCATCTCACCGGCCATGGCAGCGGTTGAGATTGCCTCGGTGACAATAACTCCACGCGTAGGATATAGAACCGGAGGAACTGGGGGCACGAATGCGACACTCTCAGTCACTGAACAAAGGAGAGCAAAAGTAATCAGTCCAGAAAATTCTCTCGAAAATCGATACTTTAAGACATGAGGGAAATAATCAAAGTACCTTCTTTGCCTTGCCTTGGAACTTGAACAAGCTCGGAGACAGCAATCTTGCCAGAGGACAACTCCGGTTGGTCCGGGTTGTAAGCAGGAATGACTTGTGGATCAACCGCGGTGATAGCTTCGGATGAAGTAGGGATAGGGACTTCGATGTTCTCACTATGATGCGCGACACCCGAACCTTCACCAATCTCCGCTTGATGAATGTCAAGTCTTTCTTTCTTAACATAAATTATCGCCTCGTGAAGAGTTTTTCTCTCAT
This sequence comes from Allium cepa, assembly GCA_030765085.1. Classification (NCBI taxonomy): domain Eukaryota; kingdom Viridiplantae; phylum Streptophyta; class Magnoliopsida; order Asparagales; family Amaryllidaceae; genus Allium; species Allium cepa. The sequence continues at coordinate 186,726,811 of CM060940.1, forward strand.
CCTCTCTAAGCAAACGTGACTCGAGCTCAAACTCATCAAATACTCCATCCGGGCAAGACATCCTCTTGTTCTCCAATAATTTCTTCCAGGCATTGTATAGAGGCATCGAGTAATCTCCTAGCCAGGAGAGATTTCTATGTTCTAACACATTGGCATTATATGTGTCCAAGAGTTCGTCAAATTCGGCCTCCATCTTGAACCTCTCTGCCTGGACTCTCCCCACCACCTCCGTTTCAACCTCCTTAACCCTTGCAACTGCCGCATCACTCTCAGCTCGGAGAGACACAGCTTGCTCACATGCTTCTTGCGCGGTCGTATTAGCATCGTCTTTTTCTTTATTCATATCAGCAAACTTAGCCTTTAATTCCTCTAGTTCTTTGACTGCTGCATCCCGCTCGGCTTCAACATTTTTGTATCGATGGCCCAAATCTTCAACCAAAGTGCAATGTGCCTGTTGCATCTTCGCCATCTCAACTAATGTCTCATCAACCTTTTTTAACGACTCGGTTTCGGCCTTACGGGAAGATTCCGCCTCAGATTGGAGTATGTCAACAATACGATTCTTCTGAGCCAAGTCGGCTTCCAGTTTCTCGATAATTTTGGCCCGATCAAAGGCTGCTTTTCAAGCTTTAACAGCCGCTTTATACCATTCTTTGTACTGAGCATAGAAATCGCGTGTGTAGTAAGTGCCGTGGTCACGGCGTCTTCGGGAATTCTTTTAAGATTAGGAGGAAAAATACAAGCGTCGAAGCAAATCTCCGAAAAGTCCCTCTTCAATTGAGAAAGTAGATGGCCCCTTCACCAGATGGTTCAATAGGGGCCTCCTCCGCAACCGTGGTCGTAACGACCTCAGTTCTAGAACGATGTGGCTCAAACCTCGAAACCTGCGAAGACGGCTGATGTCGCAGAGGCTCAGACACCTGAATATGGCTTCGGGGTGGCGGAGGAGAACGAGAGGAGGAGCGGTGTCTCCGATCTCTATCTGATCGCTCCTGACTGGAGTAACTGCGATGATAATCCCTGGCATAATATTCCTGGCCATGATACCTCCGTTCACGATCGCGATCGAAGTCTCCACGTCGAGGTTCGTAATAAGACGAAGGGGGATATACTCGTCGGAGTTTGTCCAATGTAGATTGACGGCCAGACATAGCACTTGAAAAAGAGAAGCAATTCAATTAAATACCAAGCGAAAGCAATGCAATTTGTGTGGAAGCCGTGTAATGTTATGAAAGTGTATGCAAATGTGCAAAACCCCCGACCAACCAGAAGTGTCGACTACACTAATACGTAAAGGCTCGCTTAATTCTAACGCTTCTCGGAGTTCATCCAACCCGGACTCGTGGTGGAGAGATAAGTATTCCGGGATGGGAATGTCATCCAGTCCTATAAAAATGTTTCTTGGTTGACAAAGAGCAACGTCAGAGGTAGTAACTCTGGGGATCAAACGAGACACGACTACAGACTTCCGTCTCTTAAGTTTAGGGACAACAGCCTTGCCTTTCCGCTTTTCCTCTATTCGGGAAAGATAAGCCGCTAACTCGGTATCAGTGGGCGTCCTCTCGTCGTCGCTCATTTCTCTTATCATTATGCCGGGTTTTCTTTTCGCCATCTTCTTCTTTGTCTTCGAAGCCGATTTCGCCAACCCCTCGATGACAATACTCTGGTTCGTCTCAATTAAACCCAGCGTCCTTAAGTTATCATCAGTTAACGCCGAGTCGATGTGCCGCAAATCACTCGGGACCCCTTGTAAACATCGGACAACGCCTTTGTAGTGACCACCGTCAGGCCTTGAGATGATAGCTGCAAGAAAAACGCCTGATATTAAGAAAGCTTGTGCGATTTACGACACTTACGTCTAGACAGCCATCGCCTAGCGAACCCTGGGGGGCATCGAACAAAAAACCATGCATTCTTAAAATAACTGAGTCTGGTCCAGGCTTCCGTCACGATCTGGCAGTTTCTAACTGCTTCCAAAAAGGTGAAAGATGGACTATTGCCCCTGCTCTTGAAGTTGAATATGTGTCTAATCTCAGTTGGCCTTGGCGGACGAGAGAGATGATCCATAAATAAAACGAAAACACTGTTCAATAATGCGTGTCTATTGGGATGAAGTTGTGAGGGGGCGATTCCAATGAACGATAACATCTCCCTGATATATTGGTTAAATGGAGGGAGAGTTCCAGCCGCACAGGCATGGCGATAGAAAGCAGTATACCCCTTGGGCGGATTGTGAGGTCTGTCATCAACGCCCGGTAGCAAAACATCGTTCATAGATAGGTTATGTTTCGAACATATCCGACCCAATAATGCTTCGGAGATGTTGGACTGGACGGAATCAGTGGGGTCCTCGATAAATAAAGCCTCCGGCAATTCGTCCGGAGCCGGATCTATCACTTCAGGATGGATTTCTGGAATCTCAAGCACTGGAGGAAGCGACCTTTGTACTCTTGTTGTTGAGAACTTGAAGACTCCATAATTAACTAACTCACCAGAAAGCAGCGTTAAGTACAAAAGAAGCCCGTGCATTCCCCGGTGTGAAGTATATGAATATGTCGTGCAGTGCAAGTGTTGTGCATAACTTAAGCAGATTTTACAAGTTGGAACAAGATGTCTGAATAACGAAACTTTGGAATTTGAGAATGGAAATGATCGTCATCATTGACCGTCACTTCCACACCATCCAGATGCTACTGACCAATTCATGTATAAATCTGTTATGTTTTGGTTAAGTCGCAGTTCCATCGACGAGCTTCAAAAAGGAAGTCAAGACTTACCGTCAAGTTCGATTGTGCAAGGCCGAAGCTCGTCGGAGTCAAGTATGCTAAAGTTCATTAAGTTCATCAAAATTCAACTTGAAATTGGTCGTAATTCAGAAGTTGGAACAAATCAGAAGAGTAGCAGTCGCCGGAGCGAAGATGTTCGAATCGATCGACTCGAATCGATACGAGTTGAATTGATGCAAATCGAATCGATATGATTCGAATCCATGAGGTTCGACTCGATGTAACTTTGGGATGGAGGAGCACTTCGAATCCATCAGCGCAAGGTAACTTCGTATCGATCAAAGTTCCATGCCTTCGAATCGATCATTGGACTATTACTTCGAATCGATCGACACGAAGCTCCTTCACAAGCATCGATTCGAAACCCTGCTATGTGAATCGATTCAAATGACAACCTTCTGAATCGATACGAGGCAGAGAAAGACAATGTCCTTTAAAAGCTCTGCTCCTCCAAAAAAACACTCTGGGTCGATACGATTCGAAAAGATTCATTTCTCAAAACCATCGAATCGACCCATTTCAGATCTCACAACTCTTCAAAATTTTCAGAAGAAAAAATCGAATCGATGCCAAAAAATTCCAGTTTCATCATTCTTAACTCGAATCGATCCATTGGTTACCTGATTTGATTCGATTACAAATGGAAGCTTGAAGGAATTTGATCGATTCGTGGAAAAGCACGTTTGATTTGGCTCTGGGAGATAGATTCAAAGAAGCAGCTAAAGCAATAGTAAAAAGTGAAAAGTGAAAATGAAACCGGCCTCGTGTATTTATATGGATTCCAGGATGGGTTAGTGGCGCTTCGTCTCTCGGTCATATTGACCGCTTGCCACAGGTCACAACCCCATCGATTCGAACAACTACTTTCGAAACCACAAAGCTTCGAATCCATCACAACGTTGAGTCCTTCAGAGACTTCGAATCCCTCATGGCTCCGACTCCTTCGTAAACTTCAACCCGGCAAGGCAGCATCGATGTGAGGCATCATAGATTCGAAGAAGCACTTGAACAAGGGCTGGATCAAAGATCCAATCGACTCGAAGTGTTAATTCTATCGCACCATCGATTCGAAAGCTACCGATTCGAACAGACATGCTTCGAATCCACCAGGAACTGTCGATGAGGATGAACGCATCGCTTCGATTTGAAAAATTACTTGTCTACCTTTTAAACCGATTCAGGAGAGGATCAATACAAGAGGATGATCATAGACAATCATAAAAACAATGTTTTGACTCGAATCTCATATCGGTTCAGGAGAGGACCGATGCGGAATTCGATAACGAACCGAACCAACAACGACTTGCAATAATGCAATGTAAACCAAAGTCAAGGTGACACATATATGCACATATATATGACTAATACTTGATCTTTAACATTTACAGGGATCAAATGTTCATTTCATCATGATTTCAACGACTAACAGTCAAATCACAATCATACGACGGTCAATTGCAGCAATAAAGAATACAACTTTCAGAAGAGCATGTCCCGATTGTCCAACGTGAGACTGTGACTTTTCAAAGCACGTCATGTTTACACAAGACGTACTTTGGGGAGCAAATGTTATCCCACCTTTTGGCAAGGCCGAGATACCAAGGAGTTGACTGGAAAAACAGGATCACACGTCCTCGACATTGAATGATTGCCAGATAACTACAAATACCGATGAATTTTTCCCGAGTCCGGATCGGGCTATAATTATTAAGGCACGTCAAGCAAAGCCATAGAAGCCAACGTTCCGAATTTAGAGACAATCCGAGTTCGTATGCTCAAGTCATCGCCAATGGAAAGTGGAAGGAATAGCCCTGGTTCGAACCCAACAGGACCAAGCCTTAGGTTCGAATCCATCATCCTTGCATTAGTTCGAACCCATGAGATGTAGCCGTGCCTCGAATCCATCAAGATAGCAATGGTTCGAATCCACCCTCGTATGATTTAGTTCGAATCCATCAGACGTATATTGCTCCGAATCCATGAGGAGTACCTTTACTTCGACTCCATCGAGCAAGCCCTCAGATAGCCATGCGTCGAATCCATACTCGTATGCCCTAGTTCGAATCCATGAAACCAACTTCCACCTTCGAATCCATCAAGGAAGAGTCCTTCGAATCCATGCAATTGAGGGAGCACCGACTCCATTCCCTACTTGTCTTCGAATCCCCATGTTGAGGCAACTTCGAACCGATCCACGGTAACATATTTCATCCGATTCGAATGAGTACCGGTTCCATCGATTCGAAGGTAACGAACGATCGAATCCAACATCTCGAATCCACCAAGTAAACGCGGCTAAAACCTAGGGTTCGACCCAGTAAACTCGGAGAAACAAGAGGATCAACCCGGGAAATTCGTGCCACGTCATCATTCTCACGCGCAGGAGCATGGATTCGACCCTATGGAATCAAACCATATCGATTCGAACGAATCCATAGAACGAGAAGCATCATCTTGAATCGATCATAACTTGAGATCTACAAGTCCAAATGCTATGAAATTTTCACAGAAGCTTGCGTATACATAGAAGAATGTCCATGCCAAGTTTCATCACGATTGGATGCTTTCTTGGTCGATTCGAACCAAGGGTCGAATCGATCCCAAAGTGGGCCCGGATCTCCAGAATTCGACCGTATGGGCCCCCTCACGTGCCAGAAGCGTTCTCCCCTGATTTTAGGCGAAATATCAGCCTCCTACACCAATAAATAGAGCCCCTGGTCATTCAGAAAGGGGAGCGGAGAATTTTTAGAGAGAAAGCACGCCTGAACGCTGCCAGAATCACTCCATATCGTCTTCATTGTGGCTGATTTCGAATTCAAGTCTATTATCTGCTGTACTTCGCTTTAAAACACTTGTAACCTTCAAGTATTAAGCAATAAAGTGACAAAACTTCATAGTGGACGTAGGCAAAATGCCGAACCACTCTAAATTACTGTCTTTCGTGCAATTTACTTTTCTGTGATTTGGAGTTTTTGTTAGATAATCCCCATTTTCAATTTAGTTTTTTCATTTATTATCTCTTCAAAAACTTCCGAAGGGTGTTGCCCAATTTTGGTGCAAGCAGTATATACCTCATAAAGATCGTCGCCACCATCCTACTTCATTTTGGAATCTCCACCGCGTACACGGTTGTAAAGTGGTTTTCGGTATTGGCAGAGAGTATGATAATATCTGATCCCGGTCTCTTTAACAACCAGTCGTTATTATAACACCGCGGACTTTTCAAAAATAGTTTATACTCAAAAATAGTAATATCATTTTCAAAAACCATATCAGTACGATATCATTTCCATGTCAAGTATATCCATTTCCAAAAATCATAGCACTTTCAAAGTTATAACACTTTCGAAATTATAAAGCTTTTAAAACCATAACACTTTAGAAATCATAACTTGGAAATCATAACACTTTGGAAATCATAACACTTTGAAAATCGTAATTTAGAAATCATAGTACTTTGAAAATCATAACACTATGAAATCATAACACTTTGAAATCATAACACTTTGGAAATCATAACATTTTTAAAATCATAACACTTTGAAATCGTAACATTTTGAAATCATAACACTTTGAAATCATAATACTTTGGAGAACCATAACACTTCCCACTTAATCGGTTTAGATATTAAAGTAGCGTGTAAAATAAAGTGGAAAATAGGCGTAAGGACAAACTTTAAAAAAAAAAATAGGTTAAAGGACAACAAGTTACATTTTTAGGCTGAAGGACAAACTTTGAAAATAATTATGCTGAAGGACAATGCTAGTTAGAACTAGCATTTTGTATAGTGTAAAAACTGAATTAAATGCTAGTTAGAACTAGCATTTTGTATAGTGTAAAAGCTGAATATAATGCTAGTTAGAACTAGCACTGTCCTTCAGCCTAATTTTTTCCAAAGTTTGTCCTTCAGCCAAAAAATGAATCGTGGTGTCCTTGAGACAAATTTTCTATCAAAGTTTGTCCTTTTTCCTAATTCTCTCTAAAATAATAGTGTATAAAATAAAATAGTTTATATAAAGTAGTTATAGGTTAAAATAGTTTATTATAAAATAGTTTATATTAAAAATAGTTTATATTAAAATGATTTATATTAAATAGTTTATATGAAAATAATTTATAAACTAAAATATATAAATAGTTTTAAATATAATTTAAATATACTTTATAAAATAAAATAGTTCCTCAAATATCACAAATCGATTCCAAATAAACTCGAATTCCAAAATCTACAGAGAGAATTTGCAGATATGCTTCAGGAATTTATAAAGAAAAAGGATATTTAACATCCTTAGATTATGAAATACTTGCAATAATTTATATCTTTGAAGCGTTTAAATTATTCATTATTTCTCATAAAGAAATAAAAATCAGAACAGATTGCGAGGTTATATGTAACGTCCCGTCTTTTTGTACGCTTTAAAAAGACGATAAACCACACACGTCAGACTTAAACCATACAAAAGGGCGGATTGTTATGGGGTAAATAAGAAAAAGCAAGGAAAACAAACAAAATAGAATCTTGCAGTGGAACGATAAAAACATAATAATCAAATAAACAGTCCATGAAGCTGTTTTACAAAACATTTGATTTATATTTATACAATACATATCAGAGTACACATACCAGAGAATAATAATTAATGTAGCAGAACAATGTGATGCAGTGGAATAATGTAATAAATAATAGTAATAAAATCTTCATCTTCGTCCTCCAGAGATAAAGTATTCAAACCCTAAAATGCTCAGGCTGACCCGAGCGAATTGAAAAGACACAACACTTGAGTCAAAACTAAAAGATCTTATGTACTTAAATCAATGATAAATAATATGAGTGGAACAACGTCAGAGATGTTTACGGGATTTGACATCTCCTATCCAGTGTCTAACGTGAGTGCAGTAATGTAAGAGATGCTCGGGATTCACATCTCCTAAGGATTCGTTAAACTATTTACTGTATAGTAATATTTCGCTATTATAATAATGTCTATAGTAAAATAAACATACTTTTAAATAGCGTTAAGGAGTGACCCAATATTCCCCTTAACACGTAATAGTCCCAGTAGTCCATCCAATATCATAGTCCCTCCTGATTGGGAAACCACCAGAGAATACCACACTGGCTACGGGAGAAAACCAAACTCGTACAAGGCGCGCTAGGGTAGGTGACACGTCACAACAATGCAATGCCATGGTAGATATACAAATTGCTATTCGGGCTGGTCGTAACACGTAGCAGCTACTACCGCTCACCCCGGGCCACACCCCCAAAATACAAATAAAAATCAAAAGTGGCCACCCAATAAATCTCAAAGTTAGAATATAATATCGAAGGAGTGTGTCCGATCAAAGGAATGACCTCATTGGCCCGGGAATCGCTCCAATTTTAGCTACCTTATGCCAACTCACGGGTGTCGGGTCCACGTATTTACCTCAAAGGAAACGCCGCCACCATCCTACTTCATTCTGGAATCTCTACCGCATACACGGTTGTTAAAGTGCTTTTCGGAGTTGGCAGAGAGTATGACAACTTCCGACCCGGTCTCTTCAACAACCAAACGTTATTATAACACCGCGGTCATTTTAAAATAATTATACTTCAAAACCAGAATAAAATATTCATTTCAAAACCATATAAATACGATATCATTTTCGTTTTAAAACACAAATCAATATGATATCATTTTTTTTATTTCAAAATATATCATTTTCCCAAAATTATAATATTTTCAGATCATAATACCTTGAAACCCATAACTTTGAAACATCACTTCTAATACTTAAATGTTTTAATATTAAATTACTTTATATAATAAATTAGCTTCTTTAATTCACAAATCAACTCCAAATATGGATTTGAATTCCCAAATAAACCATTTCAATTTCCATATATTTCAAAGCTTTAAATATTCCACGTTTTCAAAACTAATTCTTTGATAATTCCATATATATCAAATTTAATTACTATTATTTAGACCTGAAATGTTAACTAAAATAAATCCAATATAATTTAAGTAAAACTTTTAAACTTCAATTAACTGGATATTCTTTCAACTTATTTAACTTGATATATTCATTTAAATAAACTTAATATTCATTTAAATCACTCTAAACCAAAAACCAAGTTATAAAGTCATACCCGTTAAAATCTCAATTTTATTAAAATTTCAAATCAACTTTATTCGAGTATAATCCTTAAATAATTTAATTCACATCAATTTCATATTTATCTTCCAACCTCAGTTTCATTTATGCCATTATAACTATATATACAATAAAATTTAAACAGCTACTTAACCATATTATGTAAAACCAATCAAATTTATTATTCAACTTATTTTATATTTCAAAGCAAACTTATACATAGCTAAAGTCAAGTATAAAATAACATTTACGTAACAATTAAATCAATATTTATATAACCCATATATTTCTTTACAAAACCACAGAAATCATTTAAAATATCTTTATATATATAGACCATGGTGTCTGTATAAAATTTTCTATCCTATGGCCAAGCGATACGGATATCTATCATTTCAATCCGTAATTTAAAATAAAAATACGGTTACATATCATTTCAAACCGCAATCTCGAATCAATAATGACAAATCAATAAAGAACTTGCAGATTATGATGATATAAATAAAACATCCATTCATCCATCATACAATCATACATCCATCACAATCATCATCCAAACAATCAATCAGTATCAATATATAACCGATAATATTTAACAGGTAATTAACTGGCAGTTATATTCAATAATAAATTGAATAACGATTTAATTCAAATAAATGCAATTAACTTAGACGATCATTAAAATAACTGAAACAGTCATAAATAAATGCATAATCACAACAAAAATTAAATTAACAAACATAAGAAATTTTAGAAGTTGTGAGTGGGTTAAAACACCGACCTTTTGAATTTAAATTGAATTTAAATCCAATTTAAACCAAAAAATTTTACGGTCTCCAAATTCCTCCAAACCAGCGTTAAAATGTCAGAAATCTGAATATGATCCCGCTGAAAAGGTGGTGGCAAGGCTTGGGTGAGGTGGAGAGGCTTTCACACAACTCAAAGCTTCAAGAAGGATTAGGAAAAAGTGTTGCAAGCAGGTGAGGGAGAAAATGAAATAGGGTCATGTTTGCAAAATGAAGTTCAGTGAGATTGGAAAATTGAAATGAGGCTAAAGGAGGATGAAACCAATGAAATGAATGCTTTAGGTAGCAAAAAGAACAAACGAAAGAAATTGACGTGGCCTTGAAATGAGGTGCTTGCATTGAATGCTTCAGGTTGAAAAATGAAAATTTAGACATTGCAAACAAAGAGGTGGTAACCAATAATAAATATAAAGTAACAAAGGGACCAGTTGTACTAAAAACTTTGAGATCCAATTTCAAAACGTCTACTCCGCCAAATTAATTTCTATTAACCATAAATATAAACCTTATTAACACACATTTAATAAAATGTAACACTTCAATTAATGCAACTAGGGACCACCGCTGCACACAATAAAAGATGAACCGAGACTGGAAATTCAAATTTAAAAACGGCGTTTTTCTCAGCGCGTAATCACGATTCAAAATATTTAATTTATATATGAGGTTAGCATTAAAATCACTTCTATACTGCCTCTAAATGTTATAAAATGATTGTAAAATGTTGTTTCAAAATTCAAATTTTTCCTTTTTTTATAAAATTTTACTTATCTTTAAAATGAAAACGTTCATTTTATTTTTCTCAAACCATTCTTTTATTTTCATTAAAAATGCTCTTTCTATTTAACCAAAATTGTAAGTTTCTTATATTAAATGCCATAAATTTCAGTTAACTTCTCTTTCCTTTTAATTTAAAGATTCCTCATATGGATTAGATGTTGCAAATTCCACACTTTCAAAGCTTTAACTTCTATTTCAATTGTTTATATATTATACATTAAATTTCCAAAATTTCAATGAAATTAGCTTTCCATTTATTTTTGATACATTCTTCTTATGGTATAATTATTTTGTTTCATATCTATTACCTTAATGTTTCACAATTTCCTCTTAATTCTAATTATCATAGTATTAAATTCCATTTGCTACCAAAATTCCATTTATTATAAATTAAATTGCAATAAATTGGTTTGTTTCTATTCCAATCATTTTATTACTTTACTGTACTTAAATTTGACAACTCCTAAACCTCTTATTACATTTCCCATTAATGTAACATTTATTTATTTTATTAACATTTATTTCCAATTCTAATTCCATCAACTAATTAAATAGGTAACTTATAATATTTGTTTACAAGCTAAATGTTACACGTAAGTTTCTCATACTTCAACCAATTGTCATATTATGAATAGAATCAACATTAATTTCAAATATTATCTTAATTTACATTAAGATAGTATTTAATTACCTTTAATGAAATTTATTCCCCAATTTATTTAATGCAATTAATTATTACCTTACAATTTGTTTCCGATTAATAGGTATTGCACAAATTTAGTTACTTATCAACTTGCATCAACCTTATTACATTAATTTACATTCAATTACTATTCAATGTATATTAATTCATTATTTAATTCGATATTTACGTTTGTTTTCTTACATTTGATTTATAGCCTGGTATAACATTTAGATTAATCCCATTTCATTCAATCCATTAATTATTAACCTCAAATTAGCATTGGTTATATCTTGATGCATTAATATTTCCCAATTTCATCTCAATTCTTATTTATGTAATATTCAAACATCAAATTTCATTTAATTCCAAATAAATCAACTTTATTACATTTATATTAATAATCTTGGTTCCCATTCTTATTTTATTATCAAACAACAACTATCATAATTACTCTCTAGCATTAATCCTATCAACTACAAATTATTACGTATTATTTTATCAATTTGCTTTAACCTTACTACCTTAATTTACGTTCAGTTACACTATTAAGCAATATTATTTCATTGGTTAATTCAACACTTACTTTTATTTACTCATTTTCTATTTTATAACCAAGGCAACAATTTGTACGATTACATTATTGGGATTTCACTTCAATTGTCAACAATTAGTTTTAATAACCATTGCTACAATTCATTCTTAACATTTACTTCAATATAAATTTATAAAAAATTTATTTCTTTCTAAATTTAATTACACAAATCTTATTAATTTAACAAATTAAACTATTGAAAATCTACGGGTCGTTACACTCTCCCCCACTCAAAACTTTTCGTCCCCGAAAAGGAAAAGAAGGGAAAAGAAAGAATTAAGAAATCAATATATCTTATTTAAAATATTAAATTTATAAACAAATAAATTTACAAAATTAATTAATTTAAATAAAATATACCAGTTTATAACCATTAAATCTATTATACTTAAACTAACAAAGTTTACAGAAATTAATTAACTTTGGAAAACATTTTCAAAAAAATTCTAAGTCCAAAATTACAGAAAATTTCGGCAGAGTCTCCTTTGTACGGAGAGGCTCGGGAGAAAATATAATATCAAATATAACAATATATAACATATATTTTCCAAAATATTATATTCCAACACGGGAAAAATAATAAAATAGCCCTATAAACCGAAATTCGAAAACGTACCTATTTGTCGGGCAAACAACGCTTAATTATGAAACCAAAAGCAGTAGCAATTGCTTCCATAACCTGTATTTCACTTATATAATCCAAAAAGGTTAACAATTATATAAAATGAAATATCTAAAGTTGTTTCAACCACAAGCAAACAATCAATACAACAACAATCAATTGCAACAAACATCATCCACATCAAACACAAATCAACCATCCAAGCAAGACAAACAATTGGTTTGTTCGGGTTAAGACACTTTATATCACATAGAATGACGAATAACTATGAAGTATTCCACTTACTTATCAGTCTTAGATAAACCAGATAGATTATTCATACATTTAAGCAAATTTAAAGTATCCTTACCCAGACAAACATAAACCAAAACAAACAACAAATCCAAACAATTAAGTTCATTCTTATTAATTTCATTTTATAACCTTTGTTGTTTGATTTCTTTTTTATTCATACAATGATTTCTTTTAATTCACATTTATTTCTTGCAAATTTTCATTTCATTTATTTATTTATTAGCATTACATTCATTCATTTCTCAATTTCATTTACTTAGCATCTCAATGCATTATCTTTAGTCTATAATCATATATTTAATGCATTCGTCTTTTCTACTTATTTTATTTATAAATAGCTTCAACTATTTACTTAAGTTTATTATCATTTGTTTAAAATACTTACCTTTATATTATATTTAATTAGTAGCATTTCATCTACACATCAAATTCTTATTTTTTACCTTCAAGTTTTACTTGTATAATATTCATTACAATTTCTTATTAACATCTCAACTTTTAGATCTTTGGTAAGTTATATATATGCCTTTAAGAATATAATTGAAAGTTATACAAGTTTTTCTCATTTCCTTTAACTAAATTAATATTGAATAATCTTATCCTTTGTTTTATAGATTACAATTTCAAATTTCTTTTAATTTCATTTATAACCAAGCATTTAGTCTCTTATTTTATTTAAATGTTCCAATTATTAGTTAACTTCCATTTCACTACCCTAATTAAAACTATTAATTGACGGAAACTTAAGAATTAAATACCGGGTTTAATTTCAAATCATTTTAAAATAATATATATATATATATATATATATATATATATATATATATATATATATATATATACTTACTTACAGCTTATATATCCAATTATATTTAGAAAAAATCAAAATTTATATTTGTTTATCAAAACAAATCTGCAGTAAAACTACTACATTGGCCTTCCCACTTCGAAACTCGAAAATGAATGTCAATGATGCGTGCACTCATCATCGAAACTATTTTCCAGCGACAGAGAGGGGAATACAGAACATATTTCCTTTCAAAGTCTCCTTAAAACAATTCTTTCAAATTATATTGGAATATTTATATCAAAAAATACTTCTAATAATATTATTATTATATTTCAAAATCCTACTTTACTAATATTTATAGATTACACTACCAAACAACCAATATATTACAACCAAATATATATATATCCTTTATAAAAATTTATTACTTTATATATAGAAAATATAATAGGCAAATTTATTTCATTCACCTATATTTCAAAACAAATATTGTGTCGGTCTGTCCTATTAAGTGTTTAAAAATCCCTATTGATGTCATAGCATCCTATGCACCAACCAGAATTTATAAATACAAAACGGAACAAATTAACAATATTAAAACCTTTTTATAACACTAACAAATACGCTCTCTCATATATATACACTCAACGACTCATCATATGGTAGTACTACCCAATTAATAAAGAGTCAGACCCCACAAAGCTAAGGTTTATCGCTAAACCAAAGCTCTGATACCAGATGTAACGTCCCGCCTTTTTGAACGCTTTAAATCGACGATAAACCACACACGTCAGACTTAAACCATACAGAAGGGCGGATTGTTTTGAGGTAAATAAGAAAAAGCAAGGTAAAGAACAAAATAGAATCTTGCAGCAGAACGATAAAATATAATAATCAAATAAACAGTACATGAAGCTATTTTACAAAACATTTGATTTATATTTATACAATACATATCAGAGTACACATACCAGAGAATAATAATTAATGCAGCGAAACAAGGTGATGCGGTGGAATAATATAATAAATAATAGTAATAAAATCTTCATCTTCGTCCTCCAGAAATAAAGTCTTCAAATCCTGAAATGCCCAGGCTGACCCGAGCGAATTGAAAAGACAAAACGCTCGAGTCAGAACTAAAAGATCTTATGTAGTTAAATCAGTGATAAATAATATGAGTGGAACGGTGTCAGAGATGTTTACGGGATTTGACATCTCCTCTCTAATGTCTAACGTGAGTGTAGTAACTTAACAGATGCTCGGCATTCATATCTCATAAGGATCCGTTAAACTATTTACTATGTAGTAATATTTCGCTATTATAATAATTTCTATAGTAAAACAAACATACTTTTAAATAGCGTTTAGGAGTGACCCAATATTCCCCTTAACACGTAATAGTCCCAGAAATCCATCCAATATCATAGTCCCTCCTGATCGGGAAGCCACCAAAGCATACCACACGGGCTACGGGAGAAAACCAAACTCGTACAAGGCGCGCAAGGGTAGGTGACACGGCACAACAAGGCAATGTCAGGGTAGATATACCAATTGCTATCCGGGCTGGTTGTAACGCGTAGCAGCTACTACCGCCCACCTCGAGCCACACCCCCAAAATAAATAAAAAATCAAAAGTGGCCACCCAATATATCTCAAAGTTAGAATATAATAATGTAACGATTGCGATTTTTCGTTGCTGAAAAACCGAAATGTTAGGGTTTTTAAGAAGAAGAAAGAGGTAGAAGAAGAGAGAGAAAAAAAAGATAGAACAGAACAGAAAGCAATAACAGAACAACATCAGAATCTCACAATTCGCAGCGGAACAACATATAATAGATAAATGAATAATCTTTAAACAAAGAACTATATCAGTTATTACATTACATTACATTACATCAGAGTGTACAACAAAAAACAAACAGTGGAAAAAGAAATACTATATACTAGTAATACGCCATGCCAACCAGCTTGCCTCCAGCAACTCCTGAATTCCAAATATCCTGATAAACCTTAACTCTTGACTGCCCGTGTGGAAATTGGTGGGCTCCCAGAGTTTAGGAAGGAAAACAATAAACTCCGAGTCAGTCATGTGACTGGTGTGAGAACTCAAAACAGTTTATTTATCTTTAAAACCAAAAATAGAGGAATATTTTTAAAGTCAATTCGTTATGCTTTTAAAAATGAGACTACCATAAGGCCTCCCGCACACACACACACACAATGCAAACGCAGAATCGGAGAAGATTTCTCCTTATGATAGTCGAAGATGCTTGATACGCATTAAAAAGAACATTTGATATTATTATTAGTGCATAGTGTAGGGAAAATCATTTCGAAAGTAGAATATAAATCTTAGCCAGCATAGACATTTCGAACTATGCCTACTATAGCTACCATCCAAACAGTGGGGCGCCACCATAAGTGAATGATAGGTTCTACAACTAATACCGTACAAGATCGTATTGTTTCTTTGGATTTCCAACGAATGGTCAGGCCAAGGAACTTCCCATTGCCACATGAGAACGCCTCTGGAAGGACGTCCCCGAGAACCAAACCGGATCTCTGCCAACACAAGGCCAGGTTACCCTAACTGGGTAACTACTGACACGAGTATGCCATCCCCCGGTCCTTTGGGACCTTTATCCGAGAGCTCTCTAATCAACATCACACCATGATAAATAAAGTGTTTCAACATGAGTAAGTATCTGGGCTCCATACCATGATACCATCCTTTTCTAGAAGGAAATGCACATACCCTAAAGGGAGCTACCCCTCATAACCTTGCCTCATCTTTCCTGTTTTGACCATTCCGGGGTGTGAGGCTCGACGAAGTCTCGTCCACAAAGCCATGCTTTATACAAAAGCTGTGCTTTGGGTCAACAAATGATCATAGAAATGATCACAAAGATAAATGATCAAACAAATGATCCTATCACAAATGATCAACACAATGATCATTTCACAGCAACAATCAGCATGTCACATTACCAAATTGAGAATATATTGTTGATAACCTTCAACTATATAACCTCTGAGCTCGTACGTCTCAGAGAAGGGTGTTAAGCTAAGAGAATAAATTCTCCGCCACCAACAGAAATATATTTGAAAGAAATCAGCTTTATATCTCAATTTGTAATGTCAGGCATACTATCCATACAAGTCTGTTCCGGGATCGAACAGAACCGAAGGCACTTACAAAGAAGTCTTTGCAATCCGGATAATCTCTAATCACGTCCGAATTTCCCATCACATATGGAGATCTCTATACCGGGGATCAGCCAGTGCAGAGACAATCAACAAGAAACCCTTTCATTTTCGAAAATATCCGGTATTCAACACCGGTCTTCAAATGCAATTCATAACGACGTATCACATATTCAGAATGGGTTATACGACCCCAAGGTCCTTTCCCGGTTAACCCGAATAGTGAGCGCTTATTTAAAAAATAAGTGTGGCATTCAATTTCAAGCAAATCACAACAAATACCTATTTAAAGGTAAATATTGATAGTCGGTTATTGAACTATCAATGGATATGCACAACATCACCAGATTCCAAATAATTTTCCAAATTATTTATTTTCCAAAAATATCTTTGCAAGATATATATTTTCAATGCTTCAAAAATAAATCAATATTTATTTTTAAACCCATTTTCCAATTTCATTTATAAATTCCATATTGAATTTACATTTCCAAAATATTTTCATGAATATACGATTTCCATTCGTTTTCAAATATTCACTTTCAATTTATCTTAAAAAGATAATTCTCAAAACGTTCATTTCTTATTGGAAACCATTTCCATACTTATTTATTTATACGTAATTCACAATATCTTTTTATTTTCTATACTTGGAAAATATTCAATATACTCAAATCGAAATTAAGCATATATTTCATTCTTTAAGGAAATCATTGTCTTAAACATATTTATTTGGGCCAAAACGAATGTTGCGTAAAACATCGTTACGACAACCCAAAATCACTAGTATAGGGATTCGAAATTAAAATAGATATATAAATCCCAATATTATACCAAACATTTCCTTTCGGAAATCATTTACTCAACAGTGTTATAGTCAACCATTTCCTTCTATTTCTCGAAAACGTCTATTTCCAACAATGAATGTTGAAATCTATGATTTCGAATCTTAACACATTTTAAAAATATCGTTAGATCGTTTTAATTCTATTTAAAACATCACATTCAAAACCATTTCTTTAACATATTATTCACTATTCAAAAACGTGAATATACATGTTAACAAATTTCATCATTTCTATTCATTTTATTTCAAAGGATTATTCACTGTCTAAAATGTGAATATAACTCCATAAATAAGTTATAACAATTTACTTATCAAAATAAGTCGTTTGCGGATTTATAAAACAATGTTTATAAATTTCCATTTCTATTTATTTTATAACAATTTCCTCTTATAAATTTCCTTTATTAACCTATTCGATTTATAACTCAATTATATACCGAAAGTCCATATTATAAGTTGAATGCTTATAATTTATTTGTTTACAAATTCGTTCCTTTAAACTTCATAATTATAAATCTTATAACTTATAAGATTCATTTATTTATCCAAATCTATTCCCTAAATAACTTTATAAATTTTGTTTATAAAATTCCATTTATAACTTCACCGTTATAATCCTATAGATTTCATTCATTTATGAAATTCATTCATAAATCATTCTAACACTTATAAAAGCTCGTTTTACAATTCCAATATTTTAATTTATAAATATCCGTTTTATAAACCTTTTATATGGATAAATTTATATTATTCTTTTAAAACGTCTTTAAACTCCTTTATAATTTCATCATTTTGATTTATAAAATAATCAAATTTCATAAATCCTATTTTTAAACTTTTTATAATAAAAATCCCAGTTTAAACTATTTTATAAAATCATTAATCCCATATTTTCAAAAATCAACTTTTAACTGTATTTCTCAAAAATATAATTTTTATAACATTAAAATTATAACGTTTATTTATTTAAGATGAATCGATTCCAAAAATATTTTATAAACGTATACTTTCAAAAATCACTTTAGAAATCCCTTAAAATCAAAATCGTTATTTTTAAACTTCAAAATTGGATTCGATGATGCAACGCATCTAATAGTCAATCACTACTTTCAAATATCATATATCGATATGATAAACAATCAAATATCACAATATCTGAATCAAATAAATATTTGTGAGGAATCCAGTTGGATCCCTCCAACCTGTTTCCCTGCATCCACAGACATTAGCACAATACCAATTCCACTTCGAGGTGGAATATCGCGGTATATGGGATTTATAAAATATTATCCGCTTAATAGGCGGCGCAATAGGGTCTCATCCGCTATACAATGCGGGAAATCATCAACTGCAATATATACATATGCCAATATATATATATATATATTGCTATATATATAGATATATCCTACTATATCTAATATCACAACCAAACAACAATCAATAAATAACTGCAAATCCAACTTTAAATTTTTGAGTGAGAAATTCTCACCTTTGCCTTTTAATTTGCCATCCATTTTCCATCTCGACTCGATTTCCTTGATTTATACCTTGTATAAATATTTACACAATTTATTAATATTCGAACAGGTCGAATATTAAATTTTGATTTGATAATTTCGATTCATCGGTGAATTCATTTTAATAGTTAAATTAACTGATAGTTTTATTTAAACCAGTTTCTTCTTTAATAAATTTATTTAAATAAATTTAAGAACTAAATTTTCTTTGATACTTTTACTTAACAAAATATTAATTCTAAAACTACATTTCCTTTAAATAATTTTATGTAATCTAATTATTTAATTAAAACCAAAACTTTTCCTTTTAAAAAATAAATTTTATTTAGACTACAAATACCTATACTTAAAAATAATAACAGTTTATATTATCATTTAAAATTCCTATATTCTTTTCTTGTCTGTTATAGACATATTTTTAAATTTTAAAACAGTTCAGTTCATTATTACTATATTTTTCTTAGGTTTAAATTAAATTAAAGTTAACTTAAAATTTAAAAACCGTTTTTAAAACTTTACTGTGACCTATAAATTTCTTTTACACGTATATATTTCATAATAAACTGTATAGGGTTTATATTCATTTTCAAATTTAAATTGAACTGAAAATTTTTGAATATACCTTACTGGCACCAAAATCGAGCTGCTGCTCGAAATCCCACGCCCTAGCTTCCACTGCCTTGACTTCGGCCATCCCCAATTTGAAGCTTGAGCACACGAAACCCTCGCTCGTGCCTACACGAACTGCCGCCACTACCCAGGCCACGTCGCGCACGCCCCTTGCCTCGAAAACGCGCTCGTCCCCACGCCGCCGCCAGGCATCGCCTCCATTCGCCACCAATCATCGCGATCACCCAAACTCCAAGCGCCGCGCCTTAGCCTCGTCGTCGACATCGGTCGAACTCGCGATTTGCCGCCGCCTCGCCTCTCCATCTCCCTCGGCCTACGCGCGCGGCCATTGATTTTGTCTTGATTTGAAAAAGGGGTGAATGAGTTTTAGTTCGGCCATAAAATTTTATTTCGAATGAAAAGGAACAAAAGAAGCTGCGGCCATTGTTTATTTTACTAAAGAGAAAGGGGATTTTGATGCTCACAGGCTTCGGCCATTATTATTTTCTTCGATTCAAAAGTGAGGGAGTGGGTTATTTAAAATTTTCAGGAGCATGGGTTGCATGTCTTCGTATCGTGATTTGTCGGCATGATTTTAGGCGTGATAAATGGTAGAATGTGCTGACGTTGACTAAATTTAAATTGAATTCGTTGAAAATTTCAACGCGTTTACTCACTGTGTGCTCACATATCAACTCAGAAAAATACGAAATTTGAAATCCGAGAATAATTCTATATTACGGATCCAATGGAACTGGTTTCGTCGAATTCCGAGACTGTGCCTCAGACGACTATTTTTAAATATCGATTCAAACGATATAATTTCAAAACTGAACAATTCACTTTCAAATCCAATTCTGAAGCTTCTAAAATCTTCAGTATTATCAATATGAATTTTACAAGCCTCTGAAATATTTTTAATCAGCTTAAATTGAAGAATGAAATTTTTATTCAACTTTCAATAGATTAAATTTTATAATTTAATCGCCAAATTCATTCTGATAATTTGAAATTCAAGTCAAACTACCATTCAAATATTTAAAATTAATTAAATATTTTCAAATTAAATTATTCAAAATTCTGGGTCGTTACAAATATCGAAGGAGTGTGCTCGATCAGAGGAATGACCTCATTGGCCCGAGAATCACTCATGTTTTAGCCACCTTATGCCAACTCACGGGAGTCGGGTCCACGTATTTATCTCAAAGGAAACACCGCCACCATCCTACTACATTCTGGAATCTCCACCGTGTACACGGTTGTTAAAGTGGTTTTCGGAGTTGGCAGAGTGTATGACAACTTCCGATCCTGGTCTCTTCAACAACCAAACGTTATTATAACACAGCGGTCGTTTTAAAATAATTATACTTCAAAACCAGAATAAAATATTCATTTCAAAACCATATAAATACTATATCATTTTTGTTTTAAAACCTAAATCAATATGATATCATTTTTTATTTCAAAATATATCCTTTTCCCAAAATCATAGCATTTTCAGATCATAATACCTTGAAACCCATAACTTTGAAACATCACTTCTAATACTTAAATGGTTTAATATTAAATAACTTTATATAATAAATTAGCTTCTTTAATTTCACAAATCAATTCCAAATACGGATTTGAATTCCCAAATAAACCATTTCAATTTCAATATATTTCAAAGCTTTAAATATTCCACGTTTTCAGAACTAATTCTTTGATAATTCCATATATATCAAATTTAATTACTATTATTTAGATTTGAAATGTTAACTAAAATAAATCCAATATAATTTAAGTAAAACTTATAAACTTCAATTAACTGGATATTCTTTCAACTTATTTAACTTGATATATTCATTTAAATAAACTTGATATCCATTTAAATCACTCTAAACCAAAAATCAAGTTATAAAATCATACCCGTTAAAATCTCAATTTTATTAAAATTTCAAATCAACTTTATTCGAGTATAATCCTTAAATAATTTAATTCACATCAATTTCATATTTGTCTTCCAACCTCACTTTTATTTAAGCCATTATAACTATATAAACAATATAATTTGAACAGCTACTTAGTCATATTATGTAAAACCAATCAAATTTATTATTCAACTTATTTTATATTTCAAAGCAAACTTATACATAGCTAAAGTCAATTATAAAATAACATTTACATAACATTTAAAATCAATATTTATGTAACCCATATATTTCTTTACAAAACTATAGAAATCATTAAAATATTTTTATATATATAGACTACGGTGTCTGTATAAATTTTTTTATCCTATGGCCTACCGATACGAATATCTATCATTTCAATCCGTAATTTAAAATAAAAATACGGTTACATATCATTTCAAACCGCAATCCATAATCAATAATGACAAATCAATAAAGAACTTGCAGATTATGATGATATAAATAAAACATCCATTCATCCATCATACAATCATACATCCATCACAATCATCATCGAAATAATCAATCAATATCAATATATAACTGATAATATTTAACAGGTAATTAACTGACAGTTATATTCAATAATAAATTAAATAACGATTTAATTCAAATAAATGCAATTAATTGAGATGATGATTAAAATACCCAAAACAGTCATAAATAAATGCATAATCACAACAAAAATTAAATTTAACAAATATAACAAATTTTAAAAGTTGTGAGTGGGTTAAAACACTCACCTTTTGAATTTAAATTGAATTTAAATCCAATATAAACCTAAAAATTTCACAGTCTCCAAATTCGTCCAAACCAACGTCAAAATATCAGAAATCTCAATACGATCCTACTGACAAGGTGGTGGCAAGGCTTGGGTGAGGTGGAGAGGCTTTCACGCAACTCAAAGCTTCAAGAAGGATTAGGAAAAAATGTTGCAAGCAAGTGAGGGAGAAAATAAAATAGGGTCATGTTTGCAAAATGAAGTTCAGTGGGATTGGAAAATTAAAATGAGGCTAAATGTGACGACCCGCCCTTCTAACCCCAGAAAGATGTATCATCATTAAGAAAGAAAGGGATAGAAATAGAAAAGAATAGAAAGAAAGAAAGAAATAACAACATCATAATCTCGCAGCGGAATGGATCAAAATATATTACATCACATAACTATTACATAGTTATACATATATCAGAGTTATACAATATCGTACAACAGGACAGTCATATACATATCTGTCAATAAATACATCCAAAATACATCATATACTAACTACACAGCGGAACTACATAGATAGATACATACGTCTGGTCTTCTACTCCAAAGCTCCTTCAGAAACTCAATACTCCAAATACCTATCACTTGGCTACTCATAAAAATTTGAGTACCCAAGAGTTTATAAAAAAAAATATAAACTCCGGGTCAGACATGGGTCTAATGTGAGTAAACGGGTTAAAGTTGTTTAACTTTGAAAATCGTTTGAAAATAAAGGTATCACGTAAGATTCCACACACATAAACACGGGTAAGTTTTTACCTTACGCTAACCAAAGCATTTTATAGGAAATTCAGTGATATTATAATAGTGTCTAGGGTTTTCAAGTAAATAGAAAATAGCCGAAATTGTTACATTCATTAAATTCCAGCTACTAGCCACGAAAGTGGGTAATACAAATCAAAACCGTAGGGTCTCGTAGGGAAAATGGTTTTCCATCAATGGCAGAGCTACTGGGGTACCGCCCGTCACAGTACGAGGCCTAGATCACCGTACCGAGGATCAATCCCGACCCTCTACAACACAAGGCCGGAACCATTCCTTACTGAAAAGTCCCGAACAAGATAACCCCGCAGTTGTGGCCAACAACCGCCCACACAGCCGAAATAAAGGGACATCTAGAGAGGGGTATACCTCGTCCTGCTTGGGCATGACCCACCTACCCTTGCTGCATCTCCCCTGTTTTATCCATTTCTGGTTGATGAGGCTTGAGGCTGCGATTACCTTTATATAACATATCTCTTAGAATTCTCATCGTCCACCTGGCGATGTGCTGAAAGCATTCAATCCATACAAGTTCGTTCCGGGTTCGAACAAAACTGAAGGCATTATATCTTACACTCGTTTGGAATCACCCTCAGAGTTAACGACGATAACCCTTGCATTCTAAAACACCATCTCGATCTCCACTTGAGGTGTCACGACTTATCGTTTAATTTGGATCGATGTGGTTTTTGGAATATCAAATTGATACTCGATCCCGGTCTCATCAAAATCCAAACGCCATTTTAAGGGCCAAGTTGTTTACTTAGTTTAAACAGTTTAAATCAATACTTAGAATTCACATAATAGTTATCACAGATAAATCATACACAATCATCACATATATATCCAGAATATCACAGAATATCATAGAATAGATATCATAATCAATCAAACAATGATCATCAATTCATATCAAAATAGTTTGGTTAACTTAATTAATTATTTAAGGATAAATCATTATTATTCTGTTTGATTAATCACTAATAAATCAACTTATTACCTTATTAATTACTTCTTAATTACTTAATTAATTAATTCTTAATTATTAATTAATAACCTTAATCATTAATTAATAAAAGTTAACTACCTATTTAGTTATCACTACTTATTTAATTAATCATTAATTGCCAATTAATTAATCATTTAATCCTTAATTAATCACTTAATTAGTTAACTATTATTTAATTATTAATTAACTTTAAGTAATTAATTTAAATTCTTAAGTTTAAATTGATTTAAACACAAAGTAATAAATATCAATCTTTGATCTCACATTTAATAAATCTTAAGTTACTCATTTAATAACAAGTATAAATTAATTACATTCTTAATTAACTTTCCATATAAATTAATTATTAATCTAATCTCTCCTAATGATTTTGAATCATATCTTAGTTTTAAATTTGTCAACAATGTTCGCTTAAATAAATATTAAACTTTACTTAACAAAATATCTTAAAGGTTATAGGCTGATTCGTATAGAAATGAAACCCGGGGTCAACGCATGATTTACCCGAGTAAAACTCGTGACCTTCACTGTTCTTTCACGTGTCTCCTCTCTTCTCATCTTTCTTCCTCTCTATTGATCCTATCTTCTTCTTCTTCTTCTTCTTTTTCCTTTTTTTACTTGACTTAAGTTAATAACCGAAGTATTCTAAACACTCACGCGTGCCATAGGTTTAAACTCGAAGCAAACCCCTAATACACTCGAGCATTATCACGCGACGACCCCAACTTGAATCATTGACACCGATCGCCACCGTGCACGTGCATGGTGGTTCGCCGCCCCTCTGGTGGCTCACACCTCCTCCAGCAAACCACAGTTCGACCTTGCATTCAAAAACAAGCAACAATTCATCTCGAAAAGGCTCGAAATCGAAAAACGCCTGATGCTCGAACCAACTATACGAACGTACCGAACAAAATCACCTTGACCCACTAACGACGACTACTTGAAGCGATGAAACTCCGCCCATACCTCGACCATACCCTCCGCTACCTTCACCCAGAAGTGCGTGATACTCGATCGATTCATGGTGCCGAAAACAAGAATTGAACAGATCATAGAAAAACACGAACCCAAACCCTACATTTGATTCGACCCCAAAATCCTCGCATCGAATAATTTTTTTTAGCATTTTTCCTGTCATCAACAAGTATCAAGCAAGCTCCAACATGAATTTCAACTTCTAAAATTAGTTGAATCATCAGATATTCTCAAATATGCATTTTCAGTTCTCTTTAAAACTGCACCTAGATTTCTTACTTAAAAATCCTCATTCTTGTTTTAAAAATCTTAACTTTGTGTGTTAAATCAAGATATGGGATCAAATTAACAAATTAAAACATTTGAATTTTAACAATTGATTTCTTTCTTACTATAAACCTGTATAAACAGTATTTATATTTACTTTCATGCTTTAAAACCCTTTCTAGGATATGATTTTAAGCTTTAAACAACTTACTTAGTTAAAAATTCTAAGCTTAAGATATTTATATGAAGATGCATAAGTTTTCTTTACATTTCGGTGCTCGGAACTTTAAATATTAAAGAACATCACATATTAAACTTCCAAAGAGCATCTCAGAACCACATACTTACATCACGCAGCAAACACAAGATTTATGAACTAATTACCAAACTTAAACTTTTAAAAACTATATGTTTACTCACTTTAAACACCGTTGAAACAGAAAGCAAAGGTTGATGAGGAAAGGCTGCAGTTGAATCCCTGAAAATCCCTCTGCTTTGTTGTTGAATTTGTTTGAGTTTGTAAGGTAAGATGTTTATTTTTCTTCCTTTTTTTCAGGTTTGCTTTTAAGTTTCTGAATTATGTGAACGAACTAAAATAGTATGATATATAAATAGAAATGGCTTTGAGTAGTAGGTAATAACTGGGACAAGTTTTACTTATTTGACCATACAAGATTTTGTATTGAATTACTGCAAAATTGAAATGATCTTGCATTTCGGCTGAAAGGATTTTCTTGACACAAAGTTGTGCTAATTAAATGCATATGTCCTCAAATTAGTTTACATCTAATTAATATTAGCTGATTCATTTATTATATATATTTTTTCATTGTGCAAAGATATTTTTCATTTGAGAACAAAGATACTTTGCATATGTAAATGGAATTGTCTTCTTCTTGCATGCATGATTACACAGCAAACTTGTTATAATCTTTGTTAAAGATTTTGTATTGTACAAATATATTTACAGGTCGTTGATTTCTTTGTATTGTTCATATATAAATACAGGTTATCCTGTTTAGTTTATCTTCTTTTTTAAACTTATTCTATATGTATATGTAGATTTATTATAGTTATTGTTAGCATAGTTTCTAAATTTTATTCTATTGGTGATTTAATTTTCAAATATTTGATTTATAACATTTATTGTATTTGTATATTTTATATTTATATTTAGATCTTATATTTTATATTTATATCTTATATTTACATTATAGTTTTCTTATGTTTACACTTAAGTTTAATATTTATGTTAAATATCGATAAGATTACTTATTTTATACATTATTATTAAAGACTTGATTTATATTCATATATTAGATCAAATATTAACAATATAGAACCTTTGATTTTATTCAATAAGATAGATTTTGTTTTAAATAGTTTTGAAACATTCTATTTTAAATTTTTAAATCAAAATTCCCTTTACAAAACATATATAACTGATAAATATACAAAAATCTAATAAGTTTATAAAATGAAAAGCTTGTATTTTAATTTATATTAGATTAAATATTTTTAAAATTTATTGCCAAAATTTCGGGTCGTTACATTCCTCCCCCCTTAAAAGAATTTCGTCCTCGAAATTTAAAACAACAGTTAATTCAAAAGCTTTTATATTAACAATCCAAACATACAGATCATCCATACAATAACAAACAATCAAACAGTCTACCCTAACAAATATCACTAGTTATCCGGACATAAATCCGGATAAGCTTTCCTAAAACTATCTAGAGTTTTCCAGGTACAATCTCTGGGATCCTCACTCCACTGCACTTTGATAAGCTTCACCACTTTGCTCCTGAGTTGTTTCTCATCTTGATCCACAATCCGAACAGGATTTCTGACCATAGTCAAATTGGGTTCTACTTCCAAATCTTCCTGAACTACTGGTTCTACAACTAGTTATGGGTCGTGAACAAATTTCCTTAAATGGGATACATGAAATACATTATGAATTCCAGACGTCCGTTCTGGCAATTCAATTCTGTAAGCTACAACTCCAATTCTTTCCAGCACTGGGAATGGTCCAATGAATCTCGGAGCAAGTTTTCCCGTTTTTCCGAATCTTATAGCACCATTGATCGGGGAAACTTTGATAAAGACTAAATCTCCAATCTCAAATTCCAATGGTCTTCACCTTTGATCTGCATATTTCTTCTGACGATCCTGAGCAGCTTTCATCCTTTTCTTGATAAGCTCAACTTTCGCAGAAGCTTCTCGAATTAGATCGGGTCCGAGCACAAGACGATCTTTTGATTCTATCCAACAAGATGGGGATCTACACGGTCTTCCATATAAAGCTTCATAAGGAGCCATCTTAATACTTGCCTGGTAATTGTTATTATAAGAGAATTCCACTAAATGAAGATGGTCTTCCCACGATCCTCCGAAAGCCAAAACACAAGCTCGCAACATATCCTCAAGAATACGATTAAGCCTCTCCGTCTGTCCGTCTGTCTGAGGATGATAGGCTGTACTCAATCTCAAACTCTTTCCCATAGCTGATTGTAGAGCCTCCCAGAATTTGCTGGTAAAAATAGGATAACGATCACTTACAACACTGACAGGAACACCATGCAATCTGACTATCTCCTTCAAGAAAATTTCTACCAGAGAAGCTGCAGTACGAGTTGCCTTAACGGGTATAGAATGGGCGCTCTTAGTTAAACGATCCACAATAACCCATATTTCATCATTTCCTTTCCTGGATCTAGGAAATCCGTCGATAAAATCCATCGAAATCATTTCCCACTTCCAATCTAGAATTTCCAAAGGCTGCAATAATCCGGCTGTCTTCTGTTGATCTCCTTTAACTTGTTGGCAGATGGCACAACTATTAACGAAAGCAGCTACATCTTCCTTCATGCCCTTCCACCAAAAGACTCTCTTCATATCCTTATACATCTTTGAAATTCCCGGATGAATATTCAATCTGAAATAATGACTTGCTGACAACACTTCCTATCTCAGATCCCTATCATTCGGAAAACAAATCCTCCCGTTGATCCTCAGTGTTCCTTGGCCATCAATTCCAAAACTGGGACACTGACCCTTCCTAACTCTTTTGATGATCCTTCTCAACATTTTATCAGATGCTTGCTTACTTGAAATCCTTCCAATAAGAGATGGAACAACTTCCAGAAGAGATAGGACTGCGTTCCTGCTAAGAGCATCAGCTACAACATTCGCCTTTCCCGGGTGTACAGAATATCCAAATCATAGGATGCCAGAAATTCGACCCACCGCTGCTGCCTTAAATTAAGATCTTTTTGAGAGAAAAGGTATTTCAACGGTTTGTGTTCCGTGAATAATTTGAATTTTTCTTCCAAAAGATAATGTCTCCAAATCTTCAAAGCAAAAACAATGGCTAACAATTCTAGATCGTGCGTAGCGTAGTTCTTTTCATATGGCTTCAATTGCCGACTCGCATACGCAATTACCCTTCCATTCTGCATCAGAACCGCTCCCAGACCAACTATACAAGCATCAGTATAAACCTCAAAATTTCTCTTCCCATCCGGAATAGCAAGCACTGGTGCACTGGTTAGCCTCGTCTTTAATTCCTGAAAAGCTTCTTCACACTGGGATGTCCACTTGAATTTATCCCCTTTCCTTGTCAGCTTAGTCAGATGTGAAGAAATCTTCGAATAATCCTTGATAAATTTTCTATAGTAGGCAGCCAATCCCAGAAAACTGCGAACTTCAGTCGGAGTCTCCGACTTCTTTCATTCCAGAATAGTTTCCACCTTCGCTGGGTCTACAGTGATACCTTCACCAGAAACAATGTGCCCTAAAAATTTGACTTCAGATTTCTAGAAATGGCACTTAGAAAACTTTTCCTTCAACACATGCTTCCTTAGAGTCTCAAGTACAATCCTCAAATGCTGCCTGTGCTCTTCTTCAGATTTGGAGTAGACCAAGATATCATCAATGAATACCAGAATGAACTTATTCAATACATCACGAAAGACTCGGTTCATCAGGTCAACAAAGTAGGCAGGAGCGTTGGTTAACCTGAAAGGCATAATCAACCACTCAAAGAAACAATTTGGTCCCCTAAATGTAGTCAAGGGAATACTGTCTCCATCTACCCTCGACTGATGGAAACCTGAAGCTAAATCCAGCTGAGAAAAGATAGAAGCTCCATGCTACTGGTCAAAGAGATCTTCAATACGAGGAAGAGGATATTTATTACGGATAGTCACTTTATTCAATTCTCTATAATCCACACAGAACCTTAGCGATCCATCCGATTTAGTTACAAACACTGCAGTAGAGCCCCAACAAGAAAAACTGGGCCTAATCAAACCCTTCTCCAAAAGATCCTGAGTCTGCTTAATTAACTCCTTTCTCTCCCTAGGAGGCATTCTCCTACTGGGATGAATCACCGGCACTGCTCCTGGAATCAAATCAATACGAAACTCTATTTCCCGATGTGGCGGCAGACACTTAACTTCCTCAAATACATCGGCAAAATCTTGGACCACATCGATATCTTCAATCTCCTCTTGAGAAGTCTCAATTCCATGCAAAAGACTGCTCAAGTGAATTCCAGAATTATCACACGTTACTCTGGCAATTCTTCCCAAATCAGTTTCCAGAGAAACTGTTCTCTCATCACAATTCAAAACTGCTTTATACTTATCAAGCCAATCCATTCCCAAAATAAGGTCAAATCCATTAAAATTCAATACATACGGGTCACAAGAAAAACTATGGGATTGATAAGAAATCTTCAAGTCCTTACAGATCATATCTAATTTGGTCACTCCTCCTATAGGATTGGATACCAAGATAGGATAGTCTACAGAACTAGGGGTAAGAAAGAACTTCTCTACAGATTCCAGAGATATAAAAATTAATGAAGCACTCGAATCAAACAAAACTTTAATATACTTGCCATCTAAAAGTAAAGTACCTTCTAAATCTCCCTCTCCTTTAGAAGAAGAAGGTGGCGCATCTTCCAAAGAAAATACTTTATTCTGTTGTGCTTTGTAAAGTAACGGGCAATCCCTGATCATATGGCATGGCTGGTGACAATTGAAACACAACGATCTCTGAACCATTGCTGAACCTGGACCACTATAATGCAGTTGTTGTTGCTACTACTGGAATCCTTTTCTGGGGCACTTATTCGCTAAGTGACCTTCTTGTTGACAAATGTAGCATTTGCGAGGTCCGTTGTAACTTATAGACTTTTTCTTGCTCGGCTTCCTCCAGTTAGGATTGAACTTTCTCTTATTTGGATTAGCGAAATTTCCTCCTGAAGATGCAACGGATGCCACTGATTTCTTGTTCATCAAATTCTCATATCTCAAAGCCATATCAATTAAATCGACAAAAGATCCTTTCAAAAGCACCGTCATCTTTTCATGAAATTTTGGCCCCAATCCTTGCACAAACATTTCGTTCTTTTTTAGGGTAGTATCAATGAGCCCTGGTCCATAACAAGAAAGTTCATTGAATTTGGTCTCATACTCTGCTATAGTCATGTTTCCCTGCTTTAAATTCAAAAAATCTGATACAATTGAGTTTTCCCTGCTGTTGGCATAAACTTCTCCTCAAATAACTCCTTGAATCTGTCCCATAAAATGTCTTCATTAGAATTGTTTGCTTCCCACCATGCTGCTACGCCTCCCTGCAATTGCCACGATGCCATTTCCCACTTTCGCTCATTGGACAACTTCATACTCTTAAAGATGCGCTCACAAGAGCATAGCCAAGCTTGAACTTCAATTATCGATTCTGACCCTTTAAATGGTTGGCCTCCCAAGTTGATAACGTCTTTGCATAAAGCAGCAAAACTAACCTGAGGAGGTACTGGATTTACAGCCTCACTAGCATTTCGACTTCGTCCATTATCAGTCGAGGCACTGCCCCTACCTCTGCCTCTCCTTCTAGAACTCATGTTGGCCACCTGAACAGGTAACTCAACAAATTTAGATAGATATATAATTATATAAAAATACAAATACGCGCTCTCAAGATAAATATTACTCAAGGGCCTAGGTACTCGCTCAACCTAGCGCTCTGATACCAACTGTGATGACCCGCCCTTCTAAACCCAGAAAGACGTATCATCATTAAGAAAGAAAGGGATAGAAATAGAAAAGAATAGAAAGAAAGAAACAAATAACAACATCAGAATCTCACAGCGGAATGGAACAAAATATAATACATCACATAACTATTACATAGTTATACATATATCAGAGTTATACAATATCATACAATAGGACAGTCATATACATATATGTCAATACATACATCCAAAATACATCATATACTAACTACACAGTGGAACTACATAGATAGGTACATACGTCTGGTCTTCTGCTCCAAAGCTCCTTCAGAAACTCAATACACCAAATACCTATCACTTGGATACTCATAAAAATTTGAGTACCCAAGAGTTCATGAAAAACAAAATATAAACTCCTGGTCAGACATGGGTCTGGTGTGAGTAAACGGGTTAAAGTTGTTTAACTTTGAAAATCGTTTGAAAATAAAGGTATCACGTAAGACTCCCCACACATAAACACGGGTAAGTTTTTACCTTACGCTAACCAAAGCATTTTATAGGAAATTCAGTGATATTATAATAGTGTCTAGAGTTTTCAAGTAAATAGAAAACAGCCGAAATTGTTACATTCATTAAATTCCAGCTACTAGCCACGAAAGTGGTTAATACAAATCAAAACCGTAGGGTCTCGTAGGGAAAATGGGTTTCCATCAATGGCAGGGCTGCTGGGTACCGTCCGTCATAGTACGGGGCCTAGATCACCATACCGAGGATCACTCCCGACCCCCTACAACACAAGGCCGGAACCATTCCTTACTGAACGGTCTCGAACAAGACAACCCCGTAGTTGTGGCCAACAACTGCCCACACAGCCGAAATAAAGGGACATCTAGACAGGGGTATACCTCGTCCTGCTTGGGCATGACCCACCTAACCTTGCTGCATCTCCCCTGTTTTATCCATTCCAAGTTGATGAGGCTTGAGGCTGCGATTACCTTTATGGAACATATCTCTTAGAATGCTCATCGTCCACCTGACGATGTGCTGAAAGCATTCAATCCATACAAGTTCGTTCCGGGTTCGAACAAAACCGAAGGCATTATCTCGTTACACTCGTTTGGAATCACCCTCAGAGTTAACGATGATAACCCTTACATTTTGAAACACCATCTCGATCTCCACTTGAGATGTCACGACTTATCGTTTAATTTGGATCGATGTGGTTTTCGGAATATCAAATTGATACCCGATCTCGGTCTCATCAAAATCCAAACGCCATTTTAAGGGCCAAGTTGTTTACTTAGTTTAAACAGTTTAAATCAATACTTAGAATTCACATAACAGTTATCACAGATAAATCATACACAGATGTATCCAGAATATCACATAATAGATATCATAATCAATCAAACAATGATCATCAATTCATATCAAAATAGTTTGGTTAACTTAACTTAATTAATTATTTAAGGATAAATCATTATTATTCTGTTTGATTAATCACTAATAAATCAACTTATTACCTTATTAATTACTTCTTAATTACTTAATTAATTAATTCTTAATTATTAATTAATAACCTTAATCATTAATTAATAAAAGTTAACTACCTATTTAATTATCACTACTTACTTAATTAATCATTAATTGCCAATTAATTAATCATTTAATCCTTAATTAATCACTTAATTAGTCAACTATTATTTATTTATTAACTTTAAGTAATTAATTAAAATTCTTAAGTTTGAATTGATTTAAACACAAAGTTATAAATATCAATCTTTAATCTCACATTTAATAAATCTTAAGTTACTTATTTAATAACAAGTATAAATTAATTACATTCTTAATTAACTTTCCATATAAATTAATTATTAATCTAATCTCTCTTAATGATTTTAAATCATATCTTAGTTTTAAATTTGTCAAAAATGTTTACTTAAATAAATATTAAACTTTACTTAACAAAATATCTTAAAGGTTATAGGCTGATTCATATAGAAATGAAACCCGGGGTCAACGCTTGATTTACCCGAGTAAAACTCGCGACCTTCGCTATTCTTTCCCGTGTCTCCTCTCTTCTCATCTTTCTTCCTCTCTACAGATCCTATCTTCTTCTTCTTTTTTTTCCTTTTTTTTTACTTGACTTAAGTTAATAACTGAAGTATTCTAAACACTCACGCGTGCCATCAGGTTTAAACTCAAAGCAAACCCCTAATACACTCGAGCAATATCACGCGACGACCCCAACTTGAATCACTGGCACCGATCGCCACCGTGCATGTGCATGGTGGTTCGCCGCCCTTCCGGTGGCTCACACCTACTCCAGCAAACCATAATTCGACCTTGCATTCGAAAACAAGCAACAATTCATCTCGAAAAGGCTCAAAATGGAAAACGCCTGATCCTCGAACCAACTATAGGAACGTACCGAACAAAATCACCTCAACCCACTAACGGCGACCACCTGAAGCGATGAAACTCCGCCCATACCTCGACCATACCCTCCTCTACATTCACCCAGAAGTGCGTGATACTCGATCGATTCATGATGCCAAAAACAAGAATTGAACAGATCACAGAAAAACACGAACCCAAACCCTACATTTGATTCGACCCCAAAACCTCGCATTGAATAATTTTTTTAGCATTTTTCCTGTCATCAACAAGTATCAAGCAAGCTCCAACATGAATTTCAACATCTAAAATTAGTTGAATCATCAGATATTCTCAAATATTCATTTTCGGTTCTCTTTAAAACTGCACCTAGATTTCTTACTTAAAAATCCTCGTTCTTGTTTTAAAAATCTTAACTTTGTGTGTTAAATCAAGATATGGGATCAAATTAACAAATTAAAAAGTTTGAATTTTAACAATTGATTTCTTTCTTACTTTAAACCTGTATAAAAAGTATTTATATTTACTGTCATGCTTTAAAACCCTTTCCAGGTTATGATTTTAAGCTCTAAACAACTTACTTAGTTAAAAATTCTAAGCTTAAGATATTCATATGAAGATGTATAAGTTTTCTTTACATTTCATTACTCAGAACTTTAAATATTAAAGAACATCACATATTAAACTTCCAGAGAACATCTCAGAACCACATACTTAAATCATGCAGCAAACACAAGATTTATGAACTAATTACCAAACTTAAACTTTTAAAAACTGTATGTTTACTCACTTTAAACACAGTTGAAACAAAAAGCAAAGGTTGATGAAGAAAGGCTGCAGTTGAATCCTTGAAAATCCCTCTGCTTTGTTTTTGAATTTATTTGAGTTTGTAAGGTAAGATGTTTATTTTTCTTCCTTTTTTTTAGGTTTGCTTTTAAGTTTCTAAATTATGTGAACGAACTAAAATAGTATGATATATAAACAGAAATGGCTTTGAGTAGTAGGTAATAACTGGGACAAGTTTTACATGTTTGACCATACAAGATTTTGTATTGAATTACTGCAAAATTGAAATGATCTTGCATTTCGGCTGAAAGGATTTTCTTGACACAAAGTTGTGCTAATTAAATGCATATGTCCTCAAATTAGTTTACATCTAATTAATATTAGCTTATTCATTTATTATATTTTTGTTTTCACTGTACAAAGATATTTTGCATTTGAGAACAAAGATACTTTGCATATGTAAATGGATTTGTCTTCTTCTTGCATACATGATTACACAGCAAACTTGTTATAATCTTTGTTAAAGATTTTGTATTGTACAAATATATTTACAGGTCATTGATTTCTTTGTATTGTTCATATATAAATACAGGTTATCCTGTTTAGTTTATCTTCTTTTCTAAACTTATTCTATATGTTTATGTAGATTTATTATAGTTATTGTTAGCATATTTTCTAAATTTTATTCTATTGGTAATTTAATTTTCAAATATTTGATTTATAACACTTATTGTATTTGTATATTTTATATTTATATTTACATCTTATATTTTATATTTATATCTTATATTTACATTATAGTTTTCTTATGTTTTGCACTTAAGTTTAATATTTATGTTAAATATTGATAAGATACTTATTTTAAACATTATTATTAAAGACTTGATTTATATTAATATATTAGATCAAATATTAACAATATAGAACCTTTGATTTTATTGAATAAGACAGATTTTGTTTTAAATAGTTTTGAAACATTCTATTTTAAATTTTTAAATCAAAATTCCCTTTACAAAACATATATAACTGATAAATATCCAAAAATATTATCAGTTTATAAAATGAAAAGCTTGTATTTTAATTTAAATTAGATTAAATATTTATTAAAATCTATTGCCAAAATTCCGGGTCGTTACACTAAAGGAGGATGGAACCAATGAAATGAATGCTTCAGGTAGCAAAAAGAACAAACGAAAGAAAATGATGTGGCTTTGAAATGAGGTGCTTGCATTGAATGCTTCAGGTTGAAAAATGAAAATTTAGACATTGTAAACAAAGAGGTGGTAACGAATAATAAATATAAAGTAACAAAGGGACCAGTTGCACAAAAAACTTTGAGATTCAATTTCAAAACGTCTACTCCGCTAAAATAATTTCTATTAACCCAAAATATACACATTATTAACACCCAATTAAATTTTATTAACACACATTTAATAAAATGTAACACTCCAATTAATGCAACTGGGGACCGGCGCTGCACATAATGAAAGATGAACCGAGACTGGAAATTCAAATTTAAAAACGGCGTTTTTCTCTACATGCAATCACGATTCAAAATATTTAATTTACTTTAAAATATAAGGTTAGCATTAAAATCACTTCTATACTGCCTCTGACTATTATGAAATGACTGTAAAATGTTGTTTCAAAATTCAAATTTTTCCTTTTTTGTAAAATTTTACTTATCTATAAAATGAGAACGTTCATTTTATTTTTCTCAAACCGTTCTTTAATTTTCATTAAAAATGCTCTTTCTATTTAACCCAAAATGTAAGTTTCTTATATTAAATGCCATAAATTTCAGTTAACTTCTCTTTCCTTTTAATTTAAAGATTCCTCATATGGATTAGATGTTGCAAATTCCACACTTTCAAAGCTTTAACTTGAAGTATAGTTGTGAAAGCACCACCCATGAATACGGGAATCAAGAGATAACAGTAAGTAGCGGAAAATGCGGTAAATGAGCACAGAGTTTATAGTGGTTCGGCTTATGATCAAGCCTACGTCCACTTAAATTCTTTTTATTGCTGATTGAATTACAACTTATTACAATCTCTTTCAATTACAATTCAATTCAATTCAAAAAGACAAGTAGCTAGAGAAGACTTCGTCGTGACAAAGTTCTTTGAATCCATGATTGAATATGTCGAATCTTTGTGCGAAGTTTGGTCTAAATGTCTTGCGTGAGCTTGAAGTGATGAAGTGTAGATTGCTTTGAAGATGGTGAAGTTTCAATCTCTTGAAGAAAATGATCCCCCCAATAGTCCTTTGAATGTTGGAGGTGGTCGCGTATTTATAGGGGCTTCCGGTGTCAAGTTGTAGGTAGCTGCCGAGATGAGTTGGATCGCGAGTCGGCTCCGGGTTAGGCTAGGTCGTAGGTCGCTGCTCCTCACCTATGCACGGCCTATGGTTTAAATGGGAGGCGCATATTCTTCTGGCCCCAAATCCTAAGTCCCAAGTCGCTGCCGAGTTATCGTGACACGCATTGAACTGTTGCACTACTTCCTCCTTCATACCCTTAGGTCGGTCACGACTTATCATGAGTCGTAAGCCGGTCACGACTCCGATGTGAACCAACTTATCCTTAACAGTTAGGTCGGCGAATAACTTGAGTAGTTAGATCGGAAAACGTGTTAGGTCAGTAGACTCTTGTAAGTCCTAGGTCGGAATCTCCTTCATCCTTAAGTCGGCATCCTTCGTTAAGTCGGCAAAGCGTTAGGTCGGTCTCCTTTAAGGCATTAGGTAGTTAGGTCGGTGTCCATTCGAGCCTTAGGTCGGCATCCTTCGTTAAGTCGGCAGAGTGTTAGGTCGTTTATTATCTTGGATCGTTGAGCCACGGCCGAGGCGGGGTTAACATTTGCCCCTCGAAGCATGCGCCTAATGGTTAGGTCGTATGCTTCGATACTCTTTAACCCGTTCCTATTTTAGATCGGTAGGTCGTAAACGACCTAACAGTTAGATGGCCTAAGTCGCTTCAGTCTCTACCATAGTGAGATATAAGTCGTCCATTTTCTTTTCTTTTTCCTCTTTATTACTTACTCCCTTGTTCGATTCCTCCATTAAAATTTTCTCAAGCTCCTAAAGGCGATTTCATCCTATCTGATCATCGATAACCTCTACCATTAATCGTGTAGGTAACCTCATTCCTCTTCTGATTGTAGGTCACTGTCGATTTGTAAACCTTGTTGCTCAAACTCAAATCGTTCCTTTGCACGATGCCCCATCACGAAATTCATCATACTTATAATCGGCAAGGTGTAGGTTGCTCGAGGTGATCATTGATGCAACAAAGGCAGTTTACTACCTCAAGTTAGATGATTTCTAATGGCATGGCATCGAACTTGTGACAATTTTGAATCGTATTATTGGGTGATTGGTTGGTCATGATTGAAGGCGGCTGCTGATGGAATGGTTATTGGGTTAACGGGTTGATGGAGAGTGATGTTGGTTCGGGAGTGAGTTAGTGAATTTGGGCGGCTTAGCCTTGGCCGACCCGGCTCTTAGTGACCTTAAGTCGCGGCTGAGATAATACTTGAAGGAAACTTGCCGATTTAAACTTTAAGGCCTGAATCGTGACCGAGTTAATACTTGGAGAAGTTCCTGCCTTTTTGGATCGGAGCTTACTTTCTTATCTCTTCCTTGCAACCTAGAGGACTGAGCTGCCGAACTAACTTTGACTCCGACCCGTTACCGACCTAGCCTTATCTCGCGAAAGACTTTTAAAATCGTAGCCGACCTAATACTTAAGCATTGGACGTGTTGTCATTTAGGAGCACAGTCCCACTTTGAGTATTTGACTCGAACTGCCGAACTAAGTTTGCCTAAATTCTGAACTGCCTCAACTTTAAATTTGCTTGAATCCCATTGTATTATTTCACAGACCGCATTAACTTATAAGCTGCCAACCTGCTGAAAATAACAAACAAAGAAACCAAGGCGAAAATACTGCCATTGACTGCCCACATCAAATGACAGATTAGTCGAGACGAGACAAGCAACTTAAATATATTGCTTGAAATGTTTGTGAATCAATCAACTAAAGTTAAACATTGATGCAAAATATCAACAATTTGAACTGATTTGTCTGCATCAACATTATACTTGCATATTTAGGCTTAAAACAATAGTCCCTGGGTTTCATAACTAACAAATGCTTGCTAGTTTTCATTCCAGTTATATTTGTTTATTGCTTTGTTAATTTTACACAACACCTCACACATTTTAGAAAACGTGCACCTTGATGTTTGAATATCCAGTTATTTATGTAGAATGACTTCCCATCAAGAAGAACTCAAGAGGAAGAAACTTTTCCGATAGCTCTTCCTATAGAGGACCCTCCAGAGAGAACCCCAACTATTCTAACCCCGAGAGCATTTACTCAGCTGCGCACTAAATTTGGTTTTACTGAAGGTGATGTCCTACTCCCTGGGCCAAGTGATACCGCCGACAGTCCTCCCCGTGGCTTTATTGCAATCAATCGTCAAATGTGTTTAAGCGGGGCGATTCCTCCTTTTAATGACTTTCTCTGAATTCTTCTCCTTCGGTTATCAATCTCTCCGTCCCAACTCCATCCTAACGGCTATGCCATCTTGATGGGGTTATGTGTTTTGTTTAGAAGAACTTTTTATCGCTTACCAAGTTTCGAAGAAATTCGTTACTTATGCTCGTTTGCAAAGAGTAGAGATCATCCTTCCCTTATAATTGTGAGGAGTGCTAGAAACCGCAAACTTATTTCTGATCTTACCGAAAGCGTTCATGGATTTTTGAACCAATTTTTCTTTGCTCGCTGCCCCCCAGGGTTTTATGCCGTCTGGAGAGTAGGAAGTAAGATTACATGTCTCCATTTTCAAGCTTTCTCGAGATTCGAATTACCAATTGCTAATTTCATTTTTTGCTCTTTTCAGCACTTCCTCTTCCCTCCAGAGATCCGGTCCATAAGCAGACTTTTGACAGATTGAGTGACGTGGTCGTAGCAGAGAGAAGCATCAAGTTTTTGTTGAGGGATGAATTTTTGCATCAATACGGGCTTCTACATACTTCTCGTTCTACACATCCTCATGAAATCCCAGACTCCCCGGCTAGAGCGTTGGATGCCCCAGTTTCTACTGACACATCCATACCAAAAGGACCTGCTCCCGAGGCTTCGCTAGTGAAGTGCTCCACTTCTGTTGATGTTGCGGGGCCATCTGACGAACTTGCCCCGGTTATTGAGGAAGAAGGGCCTAAGGGATCTCCCCGACGTTCACAGAAATCTGGTGAAGAAGCCGAGAAAACTAGCCCTGTCAAGCAGAGCAGGGACGATACTTTCGAAGGGCTGAGCGACCTCTTTGCCACCTCGCAAGAGAACTTTAAAGATGATCCTATCACTACCGGGGTTTCTACTTCAGTAGTTGAAGCGACTTCTATTCTGCAACAGACTCCGTCAACTCAAGAGTTGACGCTAACTATTACACCCACAATTACTCCTCAATTAAAGAGTGGTTCGTAGTTTGATGCGCGTAGTTTGCACATCATACACACTTAGAATCTTTCAGCACTTTTACGCTCCTGACTTTTTGTACTTTGAAGAATTCTAAATTTTAGCTCTTTTTATTTCAGATCTTCCGATGGGACGCAGCGGATCCTACTATGATGACTTCCAGCGCTACGGGAGGCGTAGCCAATATGATTATAGGCGTTACCTCCCCTCTTACAGAGAATCCGATGAAGAAAGAGCCACCCGAAAGGCTCAAGAGAAGAGGGCTCAAGAGGAGCGTTATGAAAGAAGAGAGAGGGAGGAGCGCCACGATTCTTCGCAGAGAGGCAACGATTCCCATAAAAGAAAATCTCATGATGACCGAGGAAAAAGTCATATGGTTGAAGATTCGAGCAAGCGAGCCCGACATGGTGAGAAGCACACCTCTACAACTCCTGAAAAGGTTACTGCCCCTGCCTCGCTTGACATTCCTTCCGGCTCTCCCGCTCTCGGGAAGACAGACATCCAAACAATAATTAGCAGGCCCAAATTCCAAGTCGGACCGGGCCCGGACACTTTGCAAAGTCGGTTTCCACAGTGGTGTCTGAAGGGAGTAAGGTTTGACCTTGACTTGGTCCCCATTGACAAGTCTGCTATGTTACGAAACCTCGATGCCGTCAAGCTTGATATTGAGAGGATGTCGAACTGGCAAAAACTTGTTGACGAGCTCTAAAGGGTTAATCGTGCAAACATAGAGGCCATGCTCACTATGGAAAATGATAAAGCCGAATGGCAAAAGGTTCTTGAGCAACATGACACTGAGATGAGGAGCATTGCTTCTTACAATGAAGAGCTTGAAGCAAAAGTTGAAGAACTGAAACAAGAGCTTGCTGCTTCCTCTACTTCCTATTCTCAAAAAGAAGAAGTGCTCCTAAAACAAGTGAGAGATGCTCATGCCAGCCAAAGGGATGCCGAAGACAGGCTTGAAGTGCAAAAAAGAATTAGTGAGGGCTATGTTGCTGATATTGAAGAGCTTCGGAAGGAAAACAGCTCCCAAGAGGTGGAGATTCAAATGCTTAAGCTTCAACTTTCCAAAGCTGAAAGGGAGCGTGATGAGGCCGTTGCCGGCAAAATTGCAGCTGAAGAATCTCACGAGGCAACGAGGACCAATATCAGCTCAACATTATTTGATTTCTACCTGCATAGCATCTTGGGGCGCGGCAGCCTCGCCTTTCTAGGCCCCAAGTATGAAATTACTCTGGCTGAAGTTTGGGAGGCCGCACTCGATATGCTTGGCGGTAAAGGCGCCGGTTATGCTGAGTCAGCTCTTGAGGAGCATTATCTTGATGATGATGCTCGCGCTGCTCTCGCCAAGGGGAGAGAACAGCTTGCAAAATTAAGGGCCGAAACAGCGGCAGGAGAATATTCAGGAAAAATTATCTCAACTGCTCCAATTCAACCTTCTCCTTCAGCCGAAATTGATATCATCGGTTCCAGTTCCCACTCCCCATCTCCTACTAAAGTTACCACCGAGATCACAAGCATACAAGGTGGAGATGAAGGCGGCGAGAGTGCCGAGGCATAGGCTTACGAAGTTGACGTCAGGGAACCGACTTCCGCAGGTAACCCTACTGACAATCTTGCCCAAGTAGACTGCTCATCTGTTTCTTACGAGCTTGATGGGCTTTTTGACTACTTCTTGAATCTCAGCGAACCTTTATCTCCACTTTTTACTGACTTGAACTTTTTTCCTTTTGTAGAGAAAACGTCGGGCATTGTTCAAGCTTCCCCACCTCCAATTATTCCTCCTCCATCTATTCAGGTGACTCCTCCTTCCGCCTCGCAACCGGGATCACAAGAGGAGCAAATAGAAGCTCTTCAAGACTTGGACGATCCCATTGCTTCACAAGAACACAAAGGAGAAGAAACTGAAGGGAGTAAGAAGACTCCAGAAGCAACTGGATCCGATGATGAACCATTAGCTAAACTTCTTTCTCCAGGGAGTGGGTCTTCCTCCAAGAAGAGAGGAAAGCAGGGAGTTTCCAAGAAGAAGAAGAAGAAGGGATCCTTAACTGGCGAAGAAGAGACGGAAGAAAGTCCGACTGAGCCCCTTTCTCCTACATCCCCTACCCTTACAAGCCGGCCTAAAAAGTTGGTTATTCGGCCGGGTGCGGGCTCAAAAGGTGGGCGGAAGAAGAAATGATGGCTCTGGTTCTGTGGCTTTCATATCGCTTTTTGCCTTTTTTGCATGTACTGACCGGAAATTGTGCGGGTACCGGCCCCCGTTTTCTTTATTTCGAAACTTGTATCTGTAAGAAATTGTAACAGAATTAAATAAAATGATTCTTTATTTGTACAAACTTCTTGTTTAAATTTGAGAATGCAGTTATTATTCACTTTTATACAAGTTTCTTTGCATGATATTGTAGTGAGCTTGTGGTATACTGTTCGAGCGCAATTTTACCGATGTAGTTATACC
This sequence comes from Allium cepa, assembly GCA_030765085.1. Classification (NCBI taxonomy): domain Eukaryota; kingdom Viridiplantae; phylum Streptophyta; class Magnoliopsida; order Asparagales; family Amaryllidaceae; genus Allium; species Allium cepa. Next base: position 186,769,376 of record CM060940.1, read on the forward strand.
ATGTTGCCCCTATATCATAAGCTCATCGTAATACTTTATTTTATGAGGAACTTGTACCTTTTTTTTTAGAAAAATTATTCCACATTTGGAGGAATATTATTTCGTTTAAAAACAGAGTACAAAATAAGTTTTTACGCTTCATCCTTCGAAGATTTCACTCTTTCTATTGTGCATATACACATTTTACCAAGTGAATTCTTCTATGTGGTAAAGCGGGCCTCTGAAGGGTACTTTGACTTCTTTCCGAGGAAGATTATTTTCCAGAATAGGTAAATTATTCTTCCTTTGAAAGTTAAAGTGTGCCTTTGATGAGGATTTTTATATATATATATATATATATATATATATATATATATATACCACAGTAAAGGGGCCTTTTGATTTTCGTTTCTTTGAAAAGTTGCACCTCTGAGGAAGGCTTTTTCACGTTTCAACACCTGGAAGTTTTATTTCAATCTTGGTGAAACGTGTGCCTCCGAAGAGGTCTTTCTGCTTTATTGTGCCTCCGGGAGGAGGTCTTTTTGCTTTATTGTGCCTCCGGGAGGAGGTCTTTTTGCTTTATTGTGCCTCCGGGAGGAGGTCTTTTCATTTCTGCCTCTGGGAAGAGGTCTATTATTTATCTTTACTTTTTGGTTTTGCATTTCAGCTTTGGTGAAGTGAAACTCCGAAGAGCGGCTGTTGCACTTCAACTCTTGGTGAAATGTGCCTCCGAAGAGGGCTTTGCTTTGTTTTGCATTTCAACTCTGGTGAAGTGGGCCTCCGAAGAGGGGCTCTTACACTTCAACTCCTGGTGAAATGTGCCTCCGAAGAGGGCTTTTGATTGCCTGTAAGTTACTCTCTCATGGTTGGAGGGTCATGACTCCTTCAATCTTTTTTGTTGAGTAGAGAACTTTCTTTTTTGCGGCATATGCCTCGTTAGAGGTCTTTATCCTCCGAAGAGTTGTGCCTCCGAAGAGGGCTTATGCCTCCGAAGGGGGCTTTAGTTGTTCCTTGTCCACTTGCTTATGCCTTTTCAGCGATCCTCTATTTTTCTTTTCAAGCTCACACTCCCTTCTCTTACAAGTAATTTGTTTAATCCAAAGAAGTGTACTTCATTGCTAGGCGAGTTCGCGAGAACGGGCATAAGCTTCTTTAATTGGATGTCTGTTTGTTCAAACGATCTCAATTTATTAGCAAGGTCCCGTTTTCGGCGAAATCATTGGCCGTTCAATTGAAGCACTTCCTATCTAGGATTTGAATTCGGGGCTTTTGTGGCTCGAAATTTGTTTGTTTGAATGATAACAAGAATCACTTGGTCTTGTGACGTGCAAGTTTTATTTTCATTATCTGCAAAAATTTAAATCGACATTTCAGCAATACATTTAATGTACTCTTTATATCGAAAATAAAGCAAACATGTAATAATAATAAGGAGCACAAGATTTATAATGGTTCGGCCAAGAATTTGGGCCTACATCCACTTTATAGTCTTTCATTATTCACTTGCATCGGCTTTACAATTGCTTTCAATTACAAGAATCATACATTCATAATTTTTTTTTTACAATATTTCAACAAAGCTTTCAAGTAAAGTATGGATGCAAGTGATTGCTGTTCCAAGCTCTTGGAATTTGATCTCCTTCGACAGTAGTGAGTTTGAATGTGCCGTCAAGAAGCTTATGACCTATGACATATGGTCCTTCCCAATTTGGCCCAAACACACCTGTCGCCGTCATAATTCTCTTCAGGACTAGATCTCCAATCTCAAAGCTGCATTGGCGAACTTTGGAATTGAAATGTCTGGCTATCCTTTGCTGATGAGCTGCGATTCTGAGCTCAGCCTCTTCTCTTTTTTCATCAAGGAGATCTAGTGCCTCAAGCTGTAGTTTTTCATTCTCCGCTTGATTGAAATGGATTCTTCTATGTGAAGGGACCTCTGTTTCTACCGGAATCATTGCTTCTGACCCGTATTCCAATGAAAACGGAGTATGCCCAGTCGTAGTTTTGTGGGTGGTTCTGTACGCCCATAGTGCTAGTGGTAGCTTATTGATCCAACCACCTTTTGCTCTTTCGAGTTGCTTCTTGATGGTTGACTTGATAATTTTGTTTACTGCTTCCACCTGCCCGTTTGCCTACGGATGAGCCACTGCTGAGAAGCTTTTTCGGATTTTGAATCGCTTGCAAAAATCTTGGAATTCTTCACTTTCGAATTGAGTACCATTGTCTGTAATTATCTTTTGAGGCACACCATATCTGCAAATTATACTTTTAGTCACCAAATTTATCATCTTTTTAGAGGTGATCATAGCCAATGGTTCAGCTTCAGCCCATTTAGTAAAATAATCTACAACAACAACGGCATATTTGATTCCAGATTTGGCAGTTGGTAAAGGTCATATAAGGTCTATCCCCCAGATTGCAAATGGCCATGGACTGACCGTATGTGTGAGTTCAGTGGAAGGTGCTCTAGGAATTTTGGCAAATCACTGGCACTTGTCACATTTTCGGGAATAGTCTGCAGCATCTCGATTAATTTCTGGCCAAAAATATCCGTATCGGAGAACCTTTTTTGCTAAAGTTTGACCACTTAAATGATCACCACATTCTCCTCCATGTACCTCAGCTAGGATTGTTTTGGACTCTTCCCTGGATACACATCGAAGTAATGGCATTGAGAATCCCCGTCTGTATAATTGGCCATCCTGGACTATATAACGAGAGGCTTTCCTCAGTAGCTTCTGTCATTCTTTTGAATTTTCCGGTAAAGAGCCATTGAGCAGATAGTCTGTTATTGGAGTCATCCATGATTCTTGTTCTTGAGACACACTCATGATCCAATCAATATCCATCTCATTAATGCTTGGAGCCGACAGGACTTCCACTGGAGTTAACCCCAGAAATTGAGCTTCGCCTGTGCTGGAATACTTTGCGAGTGAATCTGCCTTCGTGTTTTCTTCTCGAGGAATATGGCTTATCGTGTAATGATCGAAGTCGCATAGAAGTTCCCAGGCCTTTGACAAGTAGGCAGGCAGATTTCCCCCTTTCGCTTGAAATTCCTTTTTGACCTGGCAAACAATAAGCTCAGAATCACTGAAGATCTGTAATGCTCGGATGTTTAGTTCTTTAGCAATTCTCAAGCCAGCGATAAGAGCTTCGTATTCTGCTTCATTGTTCGTTGAAGGAAATTCCAATCTTAGCGCATAGCATAATGACCGACCTTCCGGGGTTTCAAGCACAACCCCGGCTCCAGAACAGTGGTCATTTCTTGCGCCATCAACATATAACTTCCACTGGATTAGGGAATTATCGATTGTTTCTTCCTCACCGTTACCTTTATCTATGAATTCTGCGATGAAATCCGCTAAAGATTGTCCGTTGATTGCTTTTCGGGGGTGATAAGTGATGTCATATTGACTGAGTTCAATGTTCCACTTTAGAAGACGACCCAAAGTCTCAGGACGAAACAGGACTTGCTTTAAAGGTTGATCAGTGAGGACTCTGATAGGATGAGCTTGGAAATATTACCTCAACTTTCTTGATGCAATCAGTAGGCAATAGGCGAGTTTTTCCAACTTGGAGTAATTCATCTCTGCCCCAGTGAGTCTTTTGCTGATATAGTAAACCGGATGTTGAATCCTCTTGTCTTCTCGCATCAGCACTGCGCTTAGAGCATGGGATGATACTGCCAAGTATATAAGAAGATCCTCACCATCGCCGGGCCAAGAAAGTATTGGAGGCGTTTCCATATGGCGAATCAATTCATCAAAGGCTTTTTGGCATTCGGGAGTCCAATCAAAAATTTTCTTTCCTTTCTTTAGAGCGTCAAAGAATGGGATGCATTTATCAGTAGATTTGGAAATGAACCGACTCAAGGCGACGACTTTTCCGTTGAGGCTTTGCAATTCCTTCTTCCTTCTAGGAGCTTTGACTTCTTTTAAGGCGGTAATCTGAGCTGGACTAGCTTCAATGCCCCTAGCGCTCACGATGAAACCTAAGAACTTTCCGGACTCCACTCCAAATGAACATTTTAAAGGGTTAAGCTTCATTCCGTATTTCCGGAGGACTGCGAACATTTCTGCTAAGTGTTCTATGTGATCCACTGCTTTCTTAGACTTTACTAACATGTCGTCGACGTAGACTTCCATAGTCTTGCCCAATTGTGGTTTGAACATAGCATTAACAAGTCTTTGGTAGGTTGCCCCCGCATTCTTCAGCCCGAAGGGCATAACTCTGTAGCAGTAAAGACCAACATCGGTGATAAAGCTCGTGTCCTCCTGATCTGGCTCATGCATCATGATCTGGTTATATCCGGAGTAGGCATCCATAAAAGTAACAATTCATGTCCCGCTGTTCCATCTACCAGTTGATCGATCCTGGGTAATGGGAAGCAGTCTTTGGGGCAGGCCTTGTTTAGATCTGAAAAATCGATGCACACTCTCCATTTTCCGTTGGCTTTCTTAACCAGCACTGGATTTGAAACCCAATTCGGATAGGTAGATTCTTTGATAAAGTCATTCTCCATGAGCCGATCAACTTCTTCTTTTAATGCTGCTGACCTTTCTGGACCTTGGGTTCTCCTTTTCTGTTTCACGGGCGTAAATTTTGGATCAATATTCAGAGCGTGTACTGCAACTTCTGGGGATATTCCGTACATATCGGCATGAGTCCAAGCAAAAACATCCAAATTTGCTTTTAAAAAAGAAATTAAGATATTCTGAATTGACGCATTAAGTTGTGAACCCACATTTAACACCTTATTTGGGTCCTTCGGGTCAACAGGTACTGGTACTGTCGTTTCCACTGGTACCACTCTTTTCTCCCCTGCACTGGCTTTTCTAGGATCCATCTCTTTTCGTGCTCCGCTATGTTCGTCGGTGCAGGGTCCGCCCTGTAATTGCTACAAGGTTGGTTCTTTGATGCGGACTGGGGTTGCCGCATCCTTTCCCATTTCTCTTTTTCTTGCCTCTCGCAGCTCTGTTAGATAACACTCCCGCCCAGCATTTTGATCTCCATTTATAACTCCTTCTCCATTGTCCGTGGGGAATTTAATGGTGAGGCACCATGGGGCCAGAACAGCTTTCAATGCTGCAAGAGTTGGTCGGCCAAGGAAAGCATTATAAGCAGAAAATTCGTCGACAATCACAAAAGTTTGCTTGCGGACTACTTTTCTTTCCCCTTCTCCAAGTTCTACAAGCAAATCAATGGTTCCTATGGGCTGCTTTGGCTCTCCAGTGAAGCCAGCAATTTTCTGTGACGAGGCTTGCACATCAGCCATAGGGATTTTCATTTGGTCGAATGTTTTCTTGAAGAGGATATTGCAGGATGCGCCACAATCAATGAGAACTCTTCTGATAATAGCTGGCCCGATACCAGCCGAGATGACCAAGGGATCCAAGGTAGGAGCTTCAACACCTGTGGAATCCCTAGCTCTGAACACAATATCATTATTGAAAGTTCTTCGTTGTTTCAGGGGCGCAGCGTCTTCCAAAACAAAGACATCTTCTTCGGCCGGTACATATTTCAAGGCTCGGGTATACCTTTCCATCTCACCCAAGCTCCTGCCTACTGGATGAGGTCCTCCCGTAATGACATTGATAACAGGCCTTCCGGAATCATGCCCTGCAGTCTTCTCACTTGTCCTAGGTTGATGAGCAGGAGCTTGTTGCCCCTGGCTAGACGAAGCAGGATTGCTGCTATTCTTTTCCACAAATTGCTGCAGCTTGTTTTCCCTTATCAACTTTTCAATCAAATCCTTCAATTGGCGGCATTCGTCGGTACCGTGACCGGGTTGATTATGGAAGTGGCAGAACTTCCCGCTTTGTATAGCTCTTTTCCCGATTCTCAGAACAGGAGGTTTAGGATAGTTAACAGAATCTTTAGTGGCAAAGTAAATACGCTCCGGCGTGTCTGATAAAGGAGTATATTCCGATGGCTTGAAGGAACGAGGCTTCTTCAGATTTCTCTGTTTCTTCCCATCGTTATTTTCCCTTTTCTGTCCTACAGATTCATTCTTGCGTGGAGCAGCAATGTTATCTTCAGCTTCTTCCAATACTACCTTTACCGGTACAGGACGGCTTTCCAGGCGTATGAACTCATCTGCTTTATTGTAGAATTTTTCGAGGGAATTTGGTTCCTTCATGTTCATCCATTTTCCAAATTCGCTCGATTTGTCAATGGCCCTCATCAGATAAGTAAAGATCATCCGTGGTTCTGCATTGTCTACCTCGGCCAGCGCTATATTAAAGCGATTCAAGAAAGATCTGATAGTTTCCCCTGGATTCTGTTCTAAACTTGACAACGACATGATATCTTTGGCTTTTGAAGCATATAGTCTGAACTGCTCCTTGAATTTTCGGGTTAGGTCAGAAAACTGATCTATAGACCGGATTGGTAGCTTGGTGAACCAAAGCAGAGCTACACCTTCCAAATATACAGGAAAATATCGACACTTTATTTCATCAGAAGCTCTGGCACCTGTCATGTGCCAATCATACTTATACAAGAATTCGTTCGGATCACTTGTCCCCTTGTAAGCTGGAATAGTTGGAGGGACGAACTTCCTTGGGAACTCAGCCTTTAAGATCCTTTCGGTAAACGGGGTTTTACTTGGAGCGAAACCCCATTCTTTCTCATCTTCATCCCTTTGCATGCTCTCTTTCATGATTTGTCGAACCATTTCAGAAAGATACCCCTCATCATTTCGAGCTTTAGATCCACCAACTTCAGGAAGTGTCTGCTCAAAGGGGCTGGCAGCCCTCTTAGGAATGTTTCTTTCTTCAGCATCATGAACGTTGCCAGCAAAGTTCCTTTTATTACCCGTTGGTTGACGGTTTTCCCCAAGCAAATCGTTCAACTTATTCAAAATTAGGGCATTTTGGGCATTCTGAGCCTCCAATTGTGCATTCTGGGCATTTATCTGCTGGTTCAGCCCTAAGATTACAGCATCCAACTCTGCTTTTGTAACCCCAACAGGTGGAGTGGCTTGATTAGGTACTGGGGAAGCGGAGGTTCCCTCTTGAACATTTCCAGATCTACTCCTTCTCCCTGGAGCCATGATTTCAGATAAACTTCTAGTCTTCAGAGAGATCACTTCAACAAACTTTCGTGGAGCAATGATGATAATTCACCTGAGTTCAGTTCTCAGTGAAAGCACCAAAAATGTTAACGCTAAAATTTTAACGCTAACACCCCGGTGTGAGAAGTATAGTTGTGAAAGCACCACCCGTGAATACGGGAATCAAGAGATAACAGTAAGTAGCGGAAAATGCGGTAAATGAGCACAGAGTTTATAGTGGTTCGGCTTATGATCAAGCCTACGTCCACTTTAATTCTTTTTATTGTTGATTAAATTACAACTTATTACAATCTCTTTCAATTACAATTCAATTCAATTCAAAAAGACAAGTAGCTAGAGAAGACTTCGTCGTGACAAAGTTCTTTGAATCCATGATTGAATATGTCGAATCTTTGTGCGAAGTTTGGTCTAAATGTCTTGCGTGAGCTTGAAGTGATGAAGTGTAGATTGCTTTGAAGATGGTGAAGTTTCAATCTCTTGAAGAAAATGATCCCCCCAAAAGTCCTTTGCATGTTGGAGGTGGTCGCGTATTTATAGGGGCTTCCGGTGTCAAGTTGTAGGTAGCTGCCGAGATGAGTTGGATCGCGAGTCGGCTCCGGGTTAGGCTAGGTCGTAGGTCACTGCTCCTCACCTATGCACGGCCTATGGTTTAAATGGGAGGCGCATATTCTTCTGGCCCCAAATCCTAAGTCCCAAGTCGCTGCCGAGTTATCGTGACGCGCATTGAACTGTTGCACTACTTCCTCCTTCATACCCTTAGGTCGGTCACGACTTATCATGAGTCGTAAGCCGGTCACGACTCCGATGTGAACCAACTTATCCTTAACAGTTAGGTCGGCGAATAACTTGAGTAGTTAGATCGGAAAACGTGTTAGGTCAGTAGACTCTTGTAAGTCCTAGGTTGGAATCTCCTTGATCCTTAAGTCGGCATGCTTCGTTAAGTCGGCAAAGCGTTAGGTCGGTCTCCTTTAAGGCATTAGGTAGTTAGGTCGGTGTCCATTCGAGCCTTAGGTCGGCATCCTTCGTTAAGTCTGCAGAGTGTTAGGTCGTTTATTATCTTGGATCGGTGAGCCACGGCCGAGGCGGGGTTAACAGATTATACATTAAATTTCCAAAATTTCAATGAAATTGGCTTTCCATTTATTTTCAATACATTCTTCTTATAGTATAATTATTTTGTTTCATATCTATTACCTTAATGTTTCACAATTTCCTCTTAGTTCTAATCATCGTAGTATTAAATTCCATTTGCTACGAAAATTCCATTTATTATAAATTAAATTGCAACAAATTGGTTTGTTTCCATTCCAATCCTTTTATTACTTTACTATACTCAAATTTGACAACTCCTAAACCTCTTATTACATTTCTCATTAATGTAACATTTATTTATTTTATTAACATTTATTTCCAATTCTGATTCCATCAACTAATTAAACAGGTAACTTATAATATTTGTTTACAAGCCAAATGTTACATGTAAGTTTCTCATACTTCAACCAATTGTCATATTATGAATGTAATTAACATTAATTTCAAATATTATCTTAATTTACATTAAGATAGTATTTAATTACCTTTAATGAAATTTATTCCCCAATTTATTTAATGCAATCAATTATAACCTTACAATTTGTTTCCAATTAATAGGTATTGCACAAATTTAGTTACTTATCAACTTGCATCAACCTTATTACATTAATTTACATTCAATTACTATTCAATATATATTAATCTATTAATTAATTCAGTATTTACGTTTGTTTTCTTACATTTGATTTATAGCCTAGTGTAACATTTACATTAATCCCATTTCATTCAATCCATTAATTATTAACCTTAAATTAGCATTGGTTATATCTTGATGCATTAATATTTCCCAATTTCATCTCAATTCTTATTTACGTAATATTCAAACATCAAATTTCATTTAATTTCGAATAAATCCACTTTATTACATATATATTAATAATCTTGGTTCCCATTCTTATTTTATTATCAAACAACAACTATCATAATTACTCTCTAGCATTAATCCTATCAGCTACAAATTATTATGTATTATTTTATCAATTTGCTTTAACCTTATTACCTAAATTTACGTTCAGTTACTATTAAGCAATATGTGATGTCCCAGAAATTTAGGCAATAATTATTTAATAATTTCATTAATAATTATTTTAAAATGTGAAATATTGATTTAATAATCTAATTCAAACAGGATTTATCTTTTGGAATTTATTATTATTTAGTTTGATAAATGATATTCTTTTCAAATTATATAATAATAATAATTTAATTTGAGAATATTATTGTTTTCAAAAGTTAAAGATATTTAAATGATAAAATTATCTTTCTAAGCTTATTTAAAAGATATTGTACTTATAATGTATATATGTGTATACATTGTAAATAGAGGATTTGATTTTAATTAAATTTAAATTTAATAAAGAATATTTTCTAATTATTATATATATAAATGTATAAATTGTAAATTGGTTAATTTGATTTAAAATTGGTATTGAAAACATTTAAAAGGTAAATTTAAAAGTCTTTCTTACATTATCAAAGAAATATAGGTAAGTATTTATTTTGTTTATAAAAATAAATATAGTTTAAATTTTATTTTATAATAAAAGTTTATTTTGTTTTATTTTAAAGGAAATTGTTTTTCTTTTGAAATAAGATTTAATTCATTCATATTAGAGTATAGTATTTTGATTTAAAACTTTTGAATAAAATTGAATTTAACATTCTTATTTTTTTTTAAAATTTTCTCTTTTGAAAATTATTTTAAAAATATTATTTTAAAAATATTCAAGCAAACATTAAAATGTATACGTTATAAAAGAAGTTTTCATGTAAGGCTAAATATTGTAATAAAACATTTAAAACATCTTAAATTAAAATAGAAATGGTTTTAGTATAAATTCAAATACAATTATAAATTAAGAATTTTCTTTTTATTTTAAAATGCATATGTGTTAAGCTCTTAACACAAGAAAAGACACTTGTAATCACATTACAAACTTAATACAACAAGTGGCAATGTTTGTTTATTTTTGAAATTTATTCTTTTAGATAAGAAATGTAACAAAGCATTTTGTTAAAACATTATCTTCAATTGAAATCTGAAAATCAGATTTAAAAGAAATTTCAAAACCAAAATTCTGTTTAAATCTGCAATCAAAAATCTGCAAATACAATTCAATAAAGAAAAAAATCCTGTAAACAAATTTCAAATCTGCAATCTGTATGAATCAAATTCAACTTCTGTAATCAAACTGGAGGCAGCTGCAGTTCTAATTCAACAAGTAAAAGCATCATCAACTAGCAAATGCAGTTTAAAATCATCAAAATGCAGTTTTTAATATTCAACAACAAGTAAAAAGCAATTTCAACAGCATTTCAAAGCCCAGATTTCTGCATGCAAGTTCAATATGCAGGTTCCAGGAATAATGCAATTGGATCTCAGGAATTGTTCTATGCATCCTCAATTTGAAAGTGAGTAAGCTTCTTTATTTTAAAAACAGATTTTCTTTAAAAATCAAAGCTAAATGTAATTTCCAGAACTAAAGTACTAGTTCACATAAATTTAAACTGTTTGGATGAGAAATTCTATGTTTCTTTTGGAAGTGAGTAACCTCACAATGCAAAAAGATTTAAAATTTTCTGATGCCTGTAAATATTTAGGAATGAGCATGCTTGTCTGAATTTCTATTTTGATAAATACTATGTGTGAATATGTATAAACAGATATATAGGTTTACATGAAACTGTATACTTGATTCTGTTTATACAACTTAAAATTTAATTAGGAAAAACCAAATACCTCTTGAATTTATTTCAGTTAGGATTTGTTATGTTAGGAAAGGAGGTTGCTCGGTATGAAATTTTGATTATAAATCATAATTTAGTTGTATTGAAAAAAAATCTGTTACCTCTGAAACAAATACTACAGTAAACATTTTCAATAAACAAGGATATCAAACATCATTAATTATTTAAACAAGTTTATAATAGGAATGTATGTTAGAAATCATTAATTTTAAAACAAATTTCACATTTTTAAAATGACTGTGGAGTTAGCATTTCTGTTTTGAACAGAATTGGGGTTTTTGGGTTTTTTTGATGATCTAGTGGATTATGGAGGCTGTGGGTCTTTCTGGAGGTGGAATACAGATGGGGTGGTAGGGGAAAATTGTCAGAAGTTTATTTCAATGGGTGGTGGCGACGGAAAGTGTGATTTCCAGGTTCTAGCCCTAGTTTGGAGTGGTTGGGGTTTTAGTAGCTTCTTGATTTTTCTGTGATGCACCGAGTGTTATCAGTTTTTGGGAAGTTGTAGAGGGGTCGTGGAAGAAGAGATAGCCAAAGTCGCATCAACGATGGTGGTCGGAGGTGGGTTTCCTCGGCGTTGACGGGTTGGGGTATATGGTGCAGATGGGTTTTCCAGGTTGTAGTTGATTTCTTAAACTTTGAATTCGAACTACAGTAGGTTTTCTGATGGTTGTAAGCTTGTGGGTGGATGGTCGGCGACTAGGAGGAGTTGCCTAGGGTGGCTGGAGTTGATCTGAGCACTGGTGCATATGCAGTTTGCATTTGTGAATTCTAGTGAACATTTGGGGATGAGCAGGGTCTCTAGCTCGAAGTCGCACTCGGGTGTTTTTGATTCTGTCTCGATGCTAGTGGATTGTTAACCCGAAGTAATTTTGTATGGACTCGGGTTGTTTGCTTCAGGTTCTTATAACCTGTATATGTGTAGTTTCTCAAATTCAAATGAAATTTGAATTTTAAAATGCAGGATTGATATCAGGGTTCTAAGTACAAGGTTTAGATTTTAATTCAAGTGAGCTTTTAAATTCAAGTTTTTAAAATGAAAAATTTAAATTTTAAGCAAGATTTAAATTTAGTTTTGAAATCAAGTTAAATATAGTTTCAGGTTTACTTTGAAAACCAGATTTGAATTCAAAATAGTTTGTAAATTTTAAAAAAATATATGGACAGATTCAAATGTTTTTAAGAAGAATTAAAAATGAATTTGATTTCAAATAAGTTTAAATTTGAAAGAATTCTTTTCCTTAATATTTGAACTAAAGTTATGAAATGTTAACTTAAATTTGAAAGTTAAAATAATCAATTTATTTTCAAAGCTTGATTTCTTTAATTAAGTAATTTTGTTTTAAACCTTTCTTTTTTATTTAAGTAATGAATGTTCTTTAACATTTATTTTATTTTAAGGATTATAAGTTTATTTAAATTTTGGATAATGTTTAAATGGTTAAACATTTTGAAACCTTTAAATTTTAAAATGAATTTGAATTTAATTTAGAAAGGTATTGTTTAAAATACATTTTTGAATGTTAAATAAAGTCATTAATAAGTAAATGAATTATTTTGGAAATAATTAAGAATTTACTTATTTACTTGATTTTAAATAATGACTTGAACTAATTTATACTTAGAGATGATTAATGAATAATTAATCTAAGATAAATTCCTTAAGTAAGTAATTAATGAAAATGTTGTTAAATAATAAAATAATAATTATCTAAGGATAATTAAGTAATTAATTAATATAATTAATTTTGATAATTAACTAGATTTATTAATTGAATATAATCAATTGTAATTTGTTAAGTATAATTACTTGGTAAAAGTAATTAAAAGATTAATTACTTGTTGTAATTAATTATGATGAGATTTTTTTAGTTAATTAATTTAATTAATTAATTTAAGTAAATTATTTGATGATTTTATGAGAGTAATTACTAAATGTAATTAATGGAGCAGGATTACTTAGAGAAGTAATAATGATAATTACTGGAATGTAATTAGTGAAGATGAGTAATTTGGATAATTACTTTTGTAATCAATCAAAGGATAAATTAATGAAGATAATTAATTATGGAATAATTAATTTGTTAATGAGTAAATAAAAATAGTTAATTACTGAATTTAATATTAATCAGGGAGATTAATAATTGTATTTTGTAGATTAATTACAAAAAGTAATTAATTTGAAATTTGAATTAGAGATCATTAATTAATATAATTAATGACGTAATTAAGAATTGTTTAATTGAGTAATAATTAATTAATTAAGTGATTAATTAATGTAATTAATCAAAGATAAATGTAATTAATTATAGTTAATTAATGACGTAGTTAAATGTTAATTACTTATGAATAAGATTAATTAATTTGTGAAAATTAATTAAATACTAATTACTTATTGTAATTAGAGGATGATTAATCAAAGGTGTTTAATCAAGTTGAATACTTAAGAAGTGATTAATTAACTGGTTAATTAACTAATGGATATTAAGCAGGATTAAAATGTGGTAATTAATTTAATTTAATTTAAATTAATTAGAGATAGAAGTAATTAATTTAATTCATTTTAAATTAACTATAATTGATGGTTAATAAATCATTGCTTATGGATGCTATTGATTGAATGGTTGTGATCTCAGTAATGAGATGAGTTGTAATTGTATGATATGGATGCTTGGTTAAAGTATGATGGTTTGTGATGGATTATTTGAGTGTGATTATTATCTGTTTGTGATGATGATACAGATTATCTGTTTATGATGAGAATGTGATTATCTATTGTGATATGTAGTTTATATATCTGTGTGAAATGGATAACAGTGAAATGAGTTAATTGTTTAAAACCCTTAAGTACAACTTGGACATTAAGATTGCGTTTGGATTTCGGTGAGACCGGGATCGGATTTCCATATTTGGATATCCGAAAACCACATCGACTCCAATTAAACTTTAGGTCGTTAATCCAAGTGGATCAAGTGAAGACTCGAGGTGTGAGGACTATACGTCAGTATAACTCTATGGGTGATTCCGTAATGAGTTTGGCGGAATAGTACTTATAGGTTCGAGATGGTGATTTAGAGTGCAAGGGCTATGGTCGTTGACTCTGAGGGTGATTCCAAAATGAGTGCAACGAGATAGTGCCTTCGGTTTCGTTCGAACCCGGAACGAACTTGTATGGATAGAATGCTTTCAGAACATTGTCAGGTGGATGATGAGCATTCTAAGATTGATGTGTCCTAAAGGTAATCGTAGCCTCAAGCCTCATCAACCGGGAATGGCTAAAACAGGGGAGGCGTAGCAAGGCTTCGTGGGTAGCCCCCACTGGAGAGCAAGATTTACCCCTGTCTAAAGGTCCCTTTATATTTCGGCTGTGTGGCAGTTGGCGACGGCCAATCTGCGGGGTCGTCTTGTTCGGAACTGTTCAGTAAGGAATGGTTCCGGCTTTATTTTGCAGGGGAGCGGGCGTACTCCTCGGTACGATGATCTAGGCCACGTACTGTGACGGGCGGTACCCCAGTAGCCCTGCCATTGATGGAAACCCATTCTTCCTACGAGACCCTACGGTTTTGATTGTATTACCCACTTTTGTGGCTCGTAGCTGGAATTTAATAGATGTAACAATTTTGCCATTTCTTGTTTACTTGAAAACCCTGGACACTATTATAATATCACTGGTTTTCCTCTCAAATGTTTTGGTTAGCGTAAGGTAAAAATTTTTCCATGTTTATGTGTGGGAAGTCTTACGTGATACCTTTTATTTTCAAAGGATTTTCAAAGTTAAGCAACTTTTAAACCCGTTTACTCACACCAGACCCATGTATGACCCGAGTTTTTATTTTCTGTTTTATTAAACTTTTGGGTACTCATATTACGTATGAGTAGTCAAGTGTTTCAGGATTGCTTTGACGAGTTCTGGAGGAGATAATGGAGCAGGAGGCTTCGAGGTGTAGATACATATAGTGATTCCGCTGTGTTTTATTCCGCTGTGTTTTGAGTTGTATCTATTTATCTCTGATGTACTTGAATTGTAATTGCTAGACAGACGTTTATAACTGTCTAGTTTGTGTTGTATTAGCCGTATAACTCTGATGTATATGATACTATGTAAAATTTTATGTGATATAATATAATTTATTCCTTCTGCTGTGAGATTCTGATGTTGCTTTTTCTTTCTTTCCTTTCTTTTCTCTTTTCTATCTCTTTCTTTCTTCTTAATGATGCATCTTTCTATGGAATGAAAGGCGGGTCGTTACATTGTGGTATCAGAGCTCTAGGTTGAGCGAATATCTAGACTCTGGAGTGGTGTCTGTCTTGAAAGAGCGTATTTGTAATTTTGAATATATATATATATATATATATATATATATATTCCTACCTATTAGATTGGGTTACCGTTCAGGTTTTCCAATATAAGTAATAATGGTAGATAGGGTAGTGGTGTGTGTAACACAACTACCAATGGTTGGAGTTCGAGTGTTTGAGGTTGGAAGTGATCTGCTAGGACAGTATTGGGCATCTTGAGTAGTTTTTCAGTTTAGTGTGAAGGATTTCACCGATCTCTGAAGAAATTCTTTTCAAGATTCAGAGTTTATCTTTGGATTGTAAGCTTGGTTTCACTCGTGCGAGTGGTTTTTCTTAAGCCTGGATCAGTTGGGAGTGCTGAAGCCAGCGATGGTATCTTGGCAACTTTAGGAAGGAGTTTTGTCTGTATTTGAGTTGAGACTCAGTTTGGCAAAGTGTTTTGTGTTTGGTTAGAGGTTGAGTTTCCTGAGGAATATATGTCTTCTGAAGGCTTTATTGTGAAGTGGCTGGTCTAGCTTTGTGATTTGATGAGCTTTTGGATAAAATGTCTTTGGCAGCAGTAGAGTGGCCTGTTTCTTCGATGGTTCAGAAATCTCTGTGATTCTTTTGTCAATAGGCCGGGCAGATGGTGAAGCTTGTCCATTTCTTCTGGAAGCCCATCTGGGTGTGATGTTAGTGGTTAAGAGGTGGACCACTAGTTCTTCTTTTGATTTGAAGGCTTTAGCTGTTCTGATTGTGCAGTGAGAACGATTTCTTAGAATCTGAACTGAGTGGGATCGCAAAAGTGACTTGCGATGGTTCGGAAGTTCTCTGAGTAATCTTTGTTTGGATTGAAGCATCTTTAGAGGATGTTTGAGTTATCGAAGTGGTTTGGTATTTTCTAGATGTCTTCTAAGGAGTTAAGATTTGCATCCGCATCAACAGATTGAGTTCTGTTTCGACTTGGTTCTTGGAGCTTTATCGGTGGTTCAACATAATAGGAGGGCTCTTTGAGGAAGAGATCTGTTTAGCTAGCAGGATTGATCGGATCTAGTTTTCTGGTTGAATTTTTGATGTGTTGTTTGTGACCGAATTGGATAGGTCACTGAGATTTTATGGAATTTGATGAACAATGTTCAGGGATAAGATGATCAAGTTTGTACGTGTGTTCATCAACATCATTCTTAAATCAGAGTTGCGTAGTGGAAGCATGGTGGCGGTTATTCCAGAATTGAAGCAACACTCGATTCTTTGGGAATTTATGTTTTGTCTTGGATCAGAGAATTTCTACAGGAAATTTATTTTGGATCTGGAGGCTTGGTTGTTTTGTGCATCTGTTTTGTTTTCCAGATAAGAATAATATGTTTGAAGTTTTCTGATATTTGTGTAGTAAAGTTTGTGTGGTAGATTGGATTGATCTAGAAGGATGAGGCAGCCCAGGATCGACATGAGAGATGTATGGATAAGAGATTAGATCTTTCTGTTTTCTCTTAAGAGTTAAGTGTTTGGTCTACAGGATTGAATTGCCAGTTCGGATGGCTGGAATTTGTTTTGTTTTTCATGTATCTCTAAGGGAATATGTGTATGGTTTATCACTGGTTTTAGAGTCAGTAGTTCTGGGAGATTTGGAAGTTGTTCAGGACTTGTCTGTAGTCCAGTATCCTGTTTAGATTTGTAGATCTAGATATATCGGAGCTCTAGATCTGAGTGGTGTTGCTAGTTTATATTCTATAAAGCGAGTGTCCCGGTGTTTGTACCTGGGAAACTCTAGGGAATTCTATACATAATTTTGTCTGGATAATTAGAATTGTTTGTTTGAATTGGTTGCTATGGTTGCTAGTATTTGGTTGATAGCATATGTTTGCTACTTTGAAATTTAAATTTGTATAGGATTATTAAATTACCTTTGCTTTTAAATTTCGGGGACGAAATTTTTTTAGGGGGGAGGAATGTGATGTCCCAGAAATTTAGGTAATAATTATTTAATAATTTCATTAATAATTATTTTAAAATGTGAAATATTGATTTAATAATCTAATTCAAACAGGATTTATCTTTTGGAAATTATTATTATTTAGTTTGATAAATGATATTCTTTTCAAATTTTATAATAATAATAATTTAATTTGAGAATATTATTGTTTTCAAAAGTTAAAGATATTTAAATGATAAAATTATCTTTCTAAGCTTATTTAAAAGATATTGTATTTATAATGTATATATGTGTATACATTGTAAATAGAGGATTTGATTTTAATTAAAATTAAAATTTAATAAATAATATTTTCTAATTATTATATATATAAATGTATAAATTGTAAATTGGTTAATTTGATTTAAAATTGGTATTGAAAACTTTTCGAAGGTAAATTTAAAAGTCTTTCTTACATTATCAAAGAAATATAGGTAAGTATTTATTTTGTTAATAAAAATAAATATATTTTAAATTTTATTTTATAATAAAAGTTTATTTTTTTATTTTAAAGGAAATTGTTTTTCTTTTGAAATAAGATTTAATTCATTCATATTAGAGTATAGTATTTTGATTTAAAACTTTTGAATAAAATTGAATTTAACATTCTTATTTTTTTTAAATTTTCTCTTTTGAAAATTAGTTTTAAAATACTATTTTAAAAATATTCAAGCAAACATTAAAATGTATAAGTTATAAAAGAAGTTTTCATGTAAGGCTAAATATTGTAATAAAATATTTAAAACATCTTAAATTAAACTAGAAATGGTTTTAGTATAAATTTAAATACAATTATAAATTAAGAATTTTCTTTTTATATTAAAATGCATATGTGTTAAGCTCTTTACATAAGAAAAGACACTTGTAATCACATTACAAACTTAATACAACAAGTGGCAATGTTTGTTTATTTTTGAAATTTATTCTTTTAGATAAGAAATGTAACAATGCATTTTGTTAAAACATTATCTTCAATTGAAATCTGAAAATCAGATTAAAAAGAAATTTCAAAACCCAAATTCTGTTTAAATCTGCAATCAAAAATCTGCAAA
This sequence comes from Allium cepa, assembly GCA_030765085.1. Classification (NCBI taxonomy): domain Eukaryota; kingdom Viridiplantae; phylum Streptophyta; class Magnoliopsida; order Asparagales; family Amaryllidaceae; genus Allium; species Allium cepa. Next base: position 186,787,569 of record CM060940.1, read on the forward strand.
TACAATTCAATAAAGAAAAAAATCCTACAAACAAACTTCAAATCTGCAATCAGTATGAATCAAATTCAACTTCTGTAATCAAACTAGAGGCAGATGCAGTTTTAATTCAACAAGTAAAAGCATCATCAACTAGCAAATGCAGTTTAAAATCATCAAAATGCAGTTTTTAATATTCAACAACAAGTAAAAAGCAACTTTAACAGCATTTCAAAGCCCAGATTTCTGCATGCAAGTTCAATATGCAGGTTCCAGGAATAATGCAATTGCATCTCTAGAATTGTTCTCTGCATCCTCAATTTGAAAGTGAGTAAGCTTCTTTATTTTAAAAACAGTTTTTCTTTAAAAATCAAAGCTAAATGCAATTTCCAGAACTAAAGTACTAGTTCACATAAATTTAAACTGTTTGGATGAGAACTTCTCTGTTTCTTTTGGAAGTGAGTAACCTCACAATGCAAAAAGATTTAAAATTTTCTGATGCCTGTAAATATTTAGGAATGAGCATGATTGTCTGAATTTCTATTTTGATAAATACTGTGTGTGAATATGTATAAACATATATATAAGTTTACATGAAACTGTATACTTGATTCTGTTTATAAAGCTTAAAATTTAAATAGGAAAAACCAAATACCTCTTGAATTTATTTCAGTTAGGATTTGTTATGTTAGCAAAGGAGGTTGCTCAGTATGAAATTTTGATTATAAATCATAATTTAGTTGTATTGAAAAAAAAATCTGTTACCTCTGAAACAAATATTACAGTAAACATTTTCAATAAACAAGGATATCAAACATCATTAATTATTTAAACAAGTTTATAATAGGAATGTATGTTAGAAATCATTAATTTTATTTCACATTTTTAAAATGACTGTGGAGTTAGCATTTCTGTTTTGAACAGAATTGGGGTTTTTGGGTTTGTTTGACGATCTAGTGGATTATGGAGGCTGTGGGTCTTTCTGGAGGTGGAATACAGATGGGGTAGTAGGGGGAAATTGTCAGAAGTTTATTTCAGTGGGTGGCGGCGATGGAAAGTGTGATTTCCAGGTTCTAGCCCTAGTTTGGAGTGGTTGGGGTTTTAGTAGCTTCTTGATTTTTCTGTGATGCACCGAGTGTTATCAGTTTTTGGGAAGTTGTAGAGGAGTCGTGGAAGAAGAGATAGCCAAAGTCGCATCAACGATGGTGGTCGGAGGTGGGTTTCCTCGGCGTTGACAGGTTGGGGTATATGGTGCAGATGGGTTTTCCAGGTTGTAGTTGATTTCTTAAATTTTGAATTCGAACTACAGTAGGTTTTCTGATGGTCGTAAGCTTGTGGGTGGATGGTCGGCGACTAGGAGGAGTTGCCTGGGGTGGCTGGAGTTGATCTGAGCACTGGTGCATATGCACCGTGCATATGTGAATTCTGGTGAACATTTGGGGATGAGCAGTGTCTCTAGCTCGAAGTCGCACTCGGGTGTTTTTTTATTCTGTCTCGAAGCTAGTGGGTTGTTAACCCGAAGTAATTTTGGATGGACTCGGGTTGTTTGCTTCAGGTTCTTATAACCTGTATATGTGCAGTTTCTCAAATTCAAATGAAATTTGAATTTTAAAATGCAGGATTGATATCAGGATTCTAAGTACAAGGTTTAGATTTTAATTCAAGTGAGCTTTTAAATTCAAGTTTTTATAATGAAAATTTTAAATTTTAAGCAAGATTTAAATTTAGTTCTGAATTCATGTTAAATATAGTTTCAGGTTTACATTGAAAACCAGATTTGAATTCAAAACAGTTTGCAATTTTTTAAAAAAAAAATGGACAGATTCAAATGTTATTAAGAAGATTTAAAAATGAATTTGATTTCAAATAAGTTTAAATTTGAAAGAATTCTTTTCTTTAATATTTGAACTAAAGGTATGAAATGTTAACTTAAATTTGAAAGTTAAAATAATCAATTTATTTTCAAAGCTTGATTTCTTTAATTAAGTAATTTTGTTTTAAACCTTTCTTTTATATTTAAGTAATGAATGTTCTTTAACATTTATTTTATTTTAAGGATTATAAGTTTATTTAAATTTTGGATAATGTTTAAATGGTTAAACATTTTGAAATCTTTAAATTTTAAAATGAATTTGAATTTAATTTAGAAAGGTATTGTTTAAAATACATTTTTGAATGTTAAATAAAGTCATTAATAAGTAAATGAATTATTTTCGAAATAATTAAGAATTTACTTATTTATTTGATTTTAAATAATGAGTTAAACTAATTTATAATTAGAAATGATTAATGAATAATTAATCTAAGATAAATTTTAAGTAAGTAATTAATGAAAATGTTGTTAAATAATAAAATAATAATTATCTAAGGATAATTAAGTAATTAATTAATATAATTAATTTTGATAATTAACTAGATTTATTAATTGAATATAATCAATTATAATTTGTTAAGTATAATTACTTGATAAAAGTAATTAAAAGATTAATTACTTATTGTAATTAATTATGATGAGATTTTTTAAGTTAATTAATTTAAGTAAATCATTTGATGATTTTATGAGAGTAATTACTAAATATAATTAATGGAGCAGGATTACTTAGAGAAGTAATAATGATAATTACTGGAATGTAATTAGTTAAAATGAGTAATTTGGATAATTACTTTTGTAATTAATCAAGGGATAAATTAATGAAGATAATTAATTATGGAATAATTAATTTGTTAATGAGTAAATAAAGATAGTTAATTACTAAATTTAATATTAATCAGGGTGATTAATAATTGTATTTTGTAGATTAATTACTAAAAGTAATTAATTTGAAATTTGAATTAGAGATCATTAATTATTATAATTAATGACGTAATTAAGAATTGTTTAATTAAGTAATAATTAATTTATTAAGTGATTAATTAATGTAATTAATCAACGATAAATGTATTTTTTTTTTGGCAAAGCCGACGGGGTTAAATGGACCCCTACCATTTTATTGCTACACCCGAAAGAGGAGGAAGAACAAGGCAAAACTTGCAGAAATACAGGAGAAGACAAAGTGCAACAATCACTGGGGAAACACAAAGAAAACACAACATATAAACCTAAAATAAACAATACTAACAGAAGATACCAGGATCAAAAGTAAAAGAGACATGGCAAATATCACGTCTGATCTCCCGCATCAAATGTCTCTCGAAATGTTCTGGTATTGTGCTTTTATCCGGTCGAAAGATGCGACAGTTTCTTTCATCCCAGACCACTTTCATGAATCTTTTGACGACGAATAATAAAAGTCTATTCGAGTCACTCTTGCCACCAATGTTATCATAGATATATTTCCTGTCCACCTTCTACCAATTCGCATGATCCAAGACTTCCAAATATCGTTCAAATACGCACATTCAAAAAACAAATGCTCAACCAATTCAGGGGATTGATGGCAGAAAACACAGCAAGCATCAACAAGAATACCTCTGGTTAGTAACTTAACTTTAGTATTAAGTGCCCTATTCATCACTTTCCAATGGAATAAGTTATCAGTTTGAGCATTATCCCTTCGCCACATGCGCCTCCTCCATTTGTTTTTCTCTCCAACCACCCCGGTAAGGAAAGCATAAGTTTCATTGATACTGAAGCAAGAAATATTACTTCCCCACTGGACACTGCACCCCCTTTCATTTTTAACTTCACACTTCGCAGCCATGTTCCAAAAATGCTGAATTCTGAAATTGGAGGTCCTAGGAAGGTGTAATGAATTGCCATGGATAAAGCTCTGGACTGTCGCTTCCTTTCTCACACCACTTTGAACTAAATCAGCATAAGATAAAACGTTCCTCAATATTACACCACTGTTAATCCAAGGATCGTCCCAAAAACTAATGGCATCACTATGGTTAAGTGTGTACCGGACAAGAGGAAGAATAACATCCTTAAGCTTGATAATAGATCTCCACGTCCAGCTAATCTTTGAAGGGGCAGCCAAATTCCAAAAATTGCAACCACGAAGCACGTGAATCTTTGACCAATTAACCCAAATGTTATTTTTGGCAGTAATGTAGTCGTAGATGAGACGTGCCATGGCAGACTTATTCCAATGAATCATATTAATAATACCAAGTCCGCCATAGTCGATAGGCTTTTCTAATTTATTGAAACTGATAGGGGCAAGAAAACGGCCCACTGTTTTCCCAGTCCAAATGAATCTCATGCAAGCTGAACGAATCATGTTGATAAGTTTCTGAGGTAATATAAACGTTCTGGCCCAATAAACTTGTACGGAGAAAATGACAGATTTAATTAGCGTAACTCTACCAGCTTGGCTTAATACATTGCACGACCACGACTCAAGTCTAGAAATTATCTTTTCATACAGGGGCATACATTGGTTGACAGTGATTTTGGCGAAGGTGAGGGGAAGACCAAGGTAAGAAACAGTGTTATTACTGATACGTAACCCTGTAATAGAACGGATAGAATTGTTTTGAGCAGGAGTAAGGCCGGATGTCATCATTTCTGATTTGATGAGGTTGACAGATAATCCAGTAATAGCATGAAACACAAGAAGAGTATCCATGACGGCATTCATAGTGCTAATGTCCGGAGAGCAGAAAATGACAAGGTCATCCGCGAACATCAAGGATAAAATCTCCGGGTTAGTGCATCTAGGGTGGAGTTTGATTTTCCTTGAAGAAATTTTAACCTTAAACAGTTGAGTTAGAAGTTCCATTATGAGGATGAATAAATACGACGATATTGGGTCCCCCTGACGTATGCCATGCGCCGTTCCAAAGAATCCCTCACTTGAGCCATTGACATTGATCGAGAATCGAACGGTGGAGAGACATTCCATTATCCAAACAATGAAGGAAGAAGGAAAATTCATACACTGCATAACTTTAGCAATGGCCTCCCACCTAAGCATGTCGAAAGATTTCATGATGTCTAATTTCAGCATAGCTTTAGGAGTGGTGATCTTGTTGTTGTATCCATTTAGAAGCACATGAGCCAATAAGACATTATCAAGAATGTTTCTACCTGGCAGAAAAGCAGCTTGATTAAAGGAAATAATATTATTCATGACAGATTTCATCCGTGAGGCGATAATTTTGGAGATACACTTGTATATTGTATTGCAACACGAGATAGGCCTGAAAGATGATACTGAGTTAGGATCGTTGACTTTAGGAATCAAAGCAATGTTTGTGTTGTTGAAGGAAGGAATCAGTTTGGAGTTTTTAAAAAAATTCTTGACTGCACGTATTACATCCAACTTGACAATGTCCCAACAAACAAAATAGAAGTTCGCATTGAAACCATCAGGTCCGCCCGCTGACTTCCTATTGAGAGAAAACATCGCCTCCCTAATTTCTTCATCCGTAACAGCAAGAATCAAGGAGGCTTGATCATCGGCAGAAAGCTTAGGAAGTGAAGTAGGATCGATGTGGTTGATGTCAGGAACAAAACCGCCACTGTCGTTGAGAAGATTGGTGAAATGATTTATGAAAGCCTCGTTCACACCTTGTTTCGTATTCTGAACATTTCCATCATCATCTAGTATGGTTACAATATTTTCTCTGGAATGCTTCGCCTTTAAGTTAGCATGGAAGAAAGCACTGTTCCTGTCACCATCAGTTCTCCATTTCAATCTAGCTTTTTGATTCATCATAGAAATCTCACTGGAAAGAGCAGCATAGTACCGAGTTGATATGTACGTCTCCATGGCACTAATTGTTGTATTGTGGGGATCTTCCTGCATGTCTATTTGAATTGCTTCCAATTTATTCTTCCAATAAGTACTTTGTTTATTTCCATCACCAAATCTGTGAGTAGACCATTGTTTGAGAGCCAACTTAGTATTTTTCAACTTTATCTGCAAAATTAACATAGGGTTACCAAAAACAGGTTTCGCCCAAATTTCTTTAACAAAGTTAAAAAAAATCAGGTTCATTAATGTAACAACCCGGGGTTTTGTGGAAATTAATTATCGTCATTTGACGACTAGATTTGCTAGCTGTTAGTAGTTGGAGTTTTATTGGGTTAAAATTCTTTAACAAAAAATTGGTTAAATTGTTGAGAGTATTATATCGGGCTTTAAAATTTGTTTCGGCCCATTTCTTTTGTTGCCGTGATTAGTATCATTGTCGTTCTTTAACTTGTTTCACCCTTCACCTTTTGCCAAACCCAAAAACAAAGGTACCCCTCTTTTGACTTCGGCCCGTTCTTTTTCCCCCCTTTCATTTTATTTTGCAACCCTAAATTAAAAGCATACGAATAATGGCGGCCTCGTGTTCATCGTTCCAAATTGGGGTTTTGAGCTAATTCAAAGCGCCGACTTTGGGTTTATTGATTGTCTCCTCGTTGCTCACTTCGGCTGCATCTTTTCGTGTCGAGACAAAGGTGAGTAAATTATTTACTCACATCTAAATTCGTGCTTGGTATAGTGCTTCGATAGTTTGATTGCGTTTCGTTGTTGATGATTTTTATCTGTCTTGGTTCGATTCGTGTTTTGTTGGTTTTGTTCATCCTTACTGAGACTTTTGCTCGAATCTATATATTGTTGTGATTGTTTATCACAGCTAGTGATTTAATCTGTTTTATCACTTGTTCAAAACTGTCAATTATTTAAAACGACATTGATTTGGGGATTGTGATTCCTAGGTGATTTTCATTGCTTCTCTGACAGTTTTAAAGTTTACTTCGGTTTAAAAAAAAAATAGTCTTCCACTTTACTGGGTTGGCATCGGTTTTGCTACTGCTGGGTGTATTGACTTCGGCCACTATTCGTTTGTTTTACTTGGGGTTTTTGACTTGAATCTTCTGCTTATTGAACTTTCGTTGTTTGTCTATGGCATTGAATGGTTATCTGTTATCTCTGTAACTTTGGTGCAGTATAATTCGAACTGCAAATGACTTTGATTTTAGTTGAAATTACTGCTTGATTGGCTTTTACTTTGGTCATCTTACTTTTGAATTGTAAAGTCTTCCTCCTGACTTTATTCTGTTGACATTAGCACGACTGCTACTTTGAATTTGAGTATGGTTCCTTCGTGAGTTTGAGTTTCTTTGTTAAGCCCTTGTCCACTGTTGCATTCCTATACCCATCGTTCCTGTCCCCCTGGGTTCATATGCATATATATACACTGTGCTTCGAGTCTGCTGCATATATGTAAGTTGTATCATCGTTGTATCTTAGGTGCAGTTGATTTGTAACCTCTGGTTCACCGATGTTTATGATTCAGCCTGCATACATTCTGTAGAATGCATGTGCCCTATTGTTACCGTCTTGAATCTGTGTCCTTATACACTACCCTCAACTCTTGCGTTCACTTGCTTATCTTGTTTGCGCTTTAGTATTGACTGTTAGTAATTACAGTCACTGTCATCACTGTTTATACTAGCGCATTTGGTATCTTGTTCAAGTCTTCATGCATTGTACACTGTTCTTTGTCATTTGTATAGTTGGATTTGGTCAATTGTTGAAGTTGGGTTGACCTTGTGCTGCCCTTATTCATTGGTTTGCACTGTTTCACCATGTCACTGTTTCATTTGAATCTGGGATGCTATCTCGAAATCCGTACATCGCCATGTTGTATTGATATCCATACTTGACTGGGTATTGAACTTTATTCTTTGTTCCAGTTCGGTGCAAATCTCCTTTTATGTTTGGAGTCTCTGTTTTACCATATTGATAATATTTGGTTTGGACAGGGGTGTATTGCGACTTGTACATTGATCTGTACATTTGTTTTCACTTCTTATCAGTGATAATTGCTTCTGCACTGTGCACTTATATCCTCTTGAAGTTCCTGATGCACTTTGTACCTGATGCTTGTGTATACATTTGCATATCGAGTTGTTTTCATGTTGTGAATAATATTATTCATATCTGCTGCACTGTGCATCTGCACTTATATATTTCATCATTTTTGTCGCCACCGCATGTTTCAATATGCGTGTGCTTGGTTGTACATGTCTGTTTCACTGTCTTTTGTGCATGTACTGAACTGTGTTACACTTGTACTCTTTGTTTCAGTTTGTTTTAGTGTACATGACTTGCTACTTTACACATCGCCTTGAGTTGAGCCTAAAACACATTGGGCTTGACCTCACATTTGTCTTTGCAATTTATTCGACACTCAGCCTTAAGACATTCACAGCGATGCTTGTGAATTTTCATTGGGTACATCATCACTGTAGTGGCAAGGCAGTGCACGCAAGCGTGAATTGCAGCCACAGGGTATTCATTGGGTACATCATCACCGTAGTGGCAAGGCAATGCACGCAAGCGTGAACTGCAGCCACACGGTATGGTTTTGTGTTATTCTATTTTGCTTTGATTTATTGATCTTTAGCATATTCCATCTGCTGTAGTGACGAGGCAGTGCACGCGTGTGTGTACTGCAGCCCTACCCGAGTTGGTATTTTAATTGATATTTCATTTTATTTTGGAGTTGTATTGTGATTGGTTAATTTGATGATTTTGTTGTTAATTGCCGTTTAGGCAATTCAGATGTTTTTAAATTATCTTCATCGATATTCTTTTCACTTATCTTTGTTGATGATTTAAATTTGCTGTTGTTGTTTAACACTATTACGTGTTATATTTATCGTTATTCGATTTCTTTATCTAAGGATCGGATAGACGAGATTTATTGTGACTGTCGTCTAATTTTTATTTTATTATTATTGCTTCTGTGCACTAATAACTGAGTTTGAATTAGACTGACCCGTGTATTATTTTCTTTTGAATGTAATACTCGGGTCAGACCGAGTATTTACAAGTTGTTGATATCTTATTTTGAGTTGCTGCTTGAGCTATGAAGTCACTTCATATCTTTTGGAGTAGTCGTCGTCATGTTTAGTAGTCAGTGTATTTGTATAGGAAGATATGTATTCATGTATATTATATACGATAATGTACTTGTATATGTAACTTCCAGAGTCGACAGTTGTAGTTGTATCATATGTATTGTATCACATATATATCAACTGACATCAGTTATATGCATATGAGACTTTCTGTTATATCTGTGTTCCACATTTACTTTATCTGTGTTATTATTATATATATTGTCCTAAACTATTATGAACCATCGTAGTTCGTTTTATACTAGAATTGGGTATGTCGATGGGAGTAAATAAATAAGAGATGAAAAAAAAAATATACCACTCCTATCGAGATAACCAATACTAGTGTAAGGCCTAACTACGGATGGCCGCTCCTATCCAGCCTTATTCTTCATAATAATAGACAGTATTTCTTTTAATACTCTTTATTATTGTGAGCATAGAGGTGGGGCGTCATAGTTGGTATCAGAGCTTGGGGTTTATGGACATAATATAAAACATAACTTAGATGGAACATGTGTGACAACTATTAGTCGATGTTTATTTATACTTTGAGTCAAAACTAAAGTTTTGAAAATATGTTGAAATTTTTTTAAATAGCTTTATTTAAAAATAAAAGTGAAATTGTGTTTAATGATTGATTGATTTGTGCTTTGTTTATCAGAGTGCGCAGCGAAAACAGTGTGACTGCTTCGCTGAGTACAGATGATAATTATTTTGATTTAAAAATCAAAATATGAAAATGAATTTAATTCATTATGTTGTTTAACCAGTGGTTTTGATTTGTTGAAAATTTATACTGGTTTTCTTTAATACTAATCGCATGCTGATTAGATTTTTGCTGTTTTAAAATATCTTCATCGAAGATATATTTGAGTAATTTCTTTGTTTATTTTGTAGTATGCGTGCAAACATGAGTTGCACATTACTGCATTAATTTTACGTTGAACCGATGCTTGGTTATGAAACTTATTCTGTTGCCATTATTTTTATAACGGGATTTTTCACACTAGTGCTACGTTTTGAAGCGCGGTGTTTTGTTGACATTTTTAAATGAATGAAAATTCATTGGTATTATATTTTGATACAAATTATTTAGATGAGAATTTGACGTTTAAAAAAAATTACTGTGCTTTGACTTCAGTATCCGTCATATTTTAAAGTGGATTTTCAAGCGGTTATCCCGCAATGCTGATTTAGAGATCCGTTTTTACGGTGTTTTGAGAAGTACAATTTCCATATCGAAATTATTTCAGATGTTGCTGTTTTGAGCACGGGTTTTCAAACTGTTTCAAAATAAAATTGTTTTCAAAAATTTTCAGTTTACATTTTCAAAGGAATGAGAAAGAGATTTAAATGATTCAGCAAAATCGAGGACTATGAACCCTTTCTTTTACTGATTCACTTAATTCCGGACTTGTCCGTTTGAGAATGTGAAATGTTATTTTTAAAATACACAATTTTGCACTTTCAAGAAAACGATGAAGAGATTTAAACGATTTAGAAAAAGTACGGAGTATGGAACCATATTTTTACTATTTCGGTTAATTCCGGACTCGTTAATTGAAACATTTGCTGTTTGATGATTTTGATGATTTTACACGTTCAAGAAAACGATGAAGAGAATCAAACGATTTAGTAAAACACGTGGTATGGGACATGTGCGTTTGCTATTTCGGTTAATTTCGAAATCGTTAATTGAATATATGATGATTTTCGTGTGCTTTCGAGCCACTATGAGGACCTTCGGGTCATATGATGGACCTTCGGGTCAAATACCAGTACCAGACCTTCGGGTCATATGTTGGACCTTCGGGTCATATGATGGGCGCCAAAATTATGATGGGTACTTGGTAGGCTTCGGCCATATGAGATGCACGTGCGGCGTAGCTAAAACTCGCCATCTGATGGGATCGATCCAACCTTTTATGTTGATTTTCTAGAGTATCTTAATTGATTTCTAGATATTTGTTGAATCTAATTATCTGCAGGTAATTAGATATTTGATGTTATGAGTTCTGATTATCGTTTTTGGTAATCGAATATTTGTTGATTTGATTATCGTTTTTGATAATCTAATATTTGTTGATTTGATTATCGTTTTTGATAATCGAATACTTGTTGATTTGTTGATTTGATTATCGTTTTTGATAATCGAATATTTGTTGATATGAGTTCTGATTATCGTTTTTGATAATCGGATATTTGTTGATTTGATTATCGTTTTTGATAATCGAATATTTGTTGATATGAGTTCTGATTATCGTTTTTGATAATCGGATATTTGTTGGTTTGATTATCGTTTTTGGTAATCGAATATTTGTTGATTTGATTATCTTTTTGGTAATCGAATGTTTGTTGATTTGATTATCGTTTTTGATAATCGAATATTTGTCGATTTGATTATCGTTTTTGATAATCGAATAATTGTTGATTTGTTGATTTGATTATCGTTTTTGATAATCGGATATTTGTTGATTTGATTATCGTTTTTGATAAATGGATATTTGTTGAAATGAGATTTCTAATTGTTGTTTTGATAATTGGACCTTTGTTGTTTTCTGATTATTTACTTGATAGTTAGATTTTGTTGAGAATTTAAATTTCTTTTATGAAATTAAAAGATTACTTTGGCATTTGTGTTCTTGACCTTTATTTTTCTAGCTTAACCAGTTTATGTTAGAAAAATAATTGTTATTAATGACCTTAATTATGAAAATTGCGGGGATGCAATTTTTATAAGGAGGGGAGTCTGTAACAACCCGGGGTTTTGTGGAAATTAATTATCGTCATTTGACGACTAGATTTGCTAGCTGTTAGTAGTTGGAGTTTTATTGGGTTAAAATTCTTTAACAAAAAATTGGTTAAATTGTTGAGAGAATTATATCGGGCTTTAAAATTTGTTTCGGCCCATTTCTTTTGTTGCTGTGATTAGTATCATTGTCGTTTTTTAACTTGTTCCACCCTTCACCTTTTGCCAAACCCAAAAACAAAGGTACCCCTCTTTTGACTTCGGCCCGTTCTTTTTTCCCCCTTTCATTTTATTTTGCAACCCTAAATTAAAAGCATACGAATAATGGCGGCCTCGTGTTCATCTTTCCAAATTGGAGTTTTGAGCTAATTCGAAGCGCCGACTTTGGGTTTATTGATTGTCTCCTCGTTGCTCACTTCGGCTGCATCTTTTCGTGTCGAGACAAAGGTGAGTAAATTATTTACTCACATCTAAATTCGTGATTGGTATAGTGCTTCGATAGTTTGATTGCGTTTCGTTGTTGATGATTTTTATCTGTCTTGGTTCGATTCGTGTTTTGTTGGTTTTGTTCATCCTTACTGAGATTTTTGCTCGAATCCATATATTGTTGTGATTGTTTATCACGGCTAGTGATTTAATCTGTTTTATCACTTATTCAAAACTGTCAATTATTTAAAACGACATTGATTTGGGGATTGTGATTCCTAGGTGATTTTCATTGCTTCTCTGACAGTTTTAAAGTTTACTTCGTTTTAAAAAAAAGAAAAAAAGAAATAGTCTTCCACTTTACTGGGTTGGCATCGGTTTTGCTACTACTGGGTGTATTGACTTCGGCCACTATTCGTTTGTTTTACTTGGGGTTTTTGACTTGAATCTTCTGCTTATTGAACTTTCGTTGTTTATCTATGGCATTGAATGGTTATCTGTTATCTCTGTAACTTTGGTGCAGTATAATTCGAACTGCAAATGACTTTGATTTTAGTTGAAATTACTGCTTGATTTGCTTTTACTTTGGTCATCTTACTTTTGAATTGTAAAGTCTTCCTCCTGACTTTATTCTGTTGACATTAGCACGATTGCTACTTTGAATTTGAGTATGGTTCCTTCGTGAGTTTGAGTTTCTTTGTTAAGCCCTTGTCCACTGTTGCATTCCTATACCCATCCTTCCAGTCCCCCTGGGTTCATATGCATATATATACACTGTGCTTCGAGTCTGCTGCATATATGTAAGTTGTATCATCGTTGTATCTTAGGTGTAGTTGATTTGTAACCTCTGGTTCACCGATGTTTATGATTCAGCCTGCATACATTCTGTAGAATGCATGTGCCCTATTGCTACCGTCTTGAATCTGTGTCCTTATACACTACCCTCAACTCTTGCATTCACTTGCTTATCTTGTTTGCGCTTTAGTATTGACTGTTAGTAATTACAGTCGCTGTCATCACTGTTTATACTAGCGCATTTGGTATCTTGTTCAAGTCTTCATGCATTGTACACTGTTCTTTGTCATTTGTATAGTTGGATCTGGTCAATTGTTGAAGTTGGGTTGACCTTGTGCTGCCCTTATTCATTGGTTTGCACTGTTTCACCATGTCACTGTTTCATTTGAATCTAGGATGCTATCTCCAAATCCGTACATCGCCATGTTGTATTAATATCCATACTTGACTGGGTATTGAACTTTATTCTTTGTTCCAGTTCGGTGCAAATCTCCTTTTATGTTTGGAGTCTCTGTTTTACCATATTGATAATATTTGGTTTGGACAGGGGTGTATTGCGACTTGTACATTGATATGAACATTTGTTTTCACTGCTTATCAGTGATAATTGCTTCTGCACTGTGCATTTATATCCTCTTGAAGTTCCTGATGCACTTTGTACCTGATGCTTGTGTATACATTTGCATATCGAGTTGTTTTCATGTTGCACGTGAATAATATTATTCATATCTGCTGCACTGTGCATCTGCACTTATATACTTCATCATTTTTGTCGCCACCGCATGTTTCAATATGCGTGTGCTTGGTTGTACATGTCTGTTTCACTGTCTTTTGTGCATGTACTGAACTGTGTTACACTTGTACTCTTTGTTTCAGTTTGTTTTGGTGTACATGACTTGCTACTTTACACATCGCCTTGAGTTGAGCCTAAAACACATTGGGCTTGACCTCGCATTTGTCTTTGCAATTTATTCGACACTCAGCCTTAAGACATTCACAGCGATGCTTGTGAATTTTCATTGGGTACATCATCACTGTAGTGGCAAGGCAGTGCACGCAAGCGTGAATTGCATCCACAGGGTATTCATTGGGTACATCATCACCATAGTGGCAAGGCAGTGCACGCAAGCGTGAACTGCAGCCACACAGTATGGTTTTGTGTTATTCTATTTTGCTTTGATTTATTGATCTTTAGCATATTCCATCTGCTGTAGTGTCGAGGCAGTGCACGCGTGCGTGTACTGCAGCCCTACCCGAGTTGGTATTTTAATTGATATTTCATTTTATTTTGGAGTTGTATTGTGATTGGTTAATTTGATGATTTTGTTGTTAATTGTCGTTTAGGCAATTCAGATGTTTTTAAATTATCTTCATCGATATTCTTTTCACTTATCTTTGTTGATGATTTAAATTTGCTGTTGTTGTTTAACACTATTACGTGTTATATTTATCGTTATTCGATTTCTTTATCTAAGGATCGGATAGACGAGATTTATTGTGACTGTCGTCTAATTTTTATTTTATTATTATTGCTTCTGTGCACTAATAACTAAGTTTGAATTAGACTGACCCGTGTATTATTTTCTTTTGAATGTAATACTCGGGTCAGACCGAGTATTTACAGGTTGTTGATATCTTATTTTGAGTTGCTGCTTGAGCTATGAAGTCACTTCATATCTTTTGGAGTAGCCGTCGTCATGTTTAGTAGTCAGTGTATTTGTATACGAAGATATGTATTCATGTATATTATATACGATAATGTACTTGTATATGTAACTTCCAGAGTCGACAGTTGTAGTTGTATCATATGTATTGTATCACATGTATATCTACTGACATCAGTTATATGTATATGAGACTTTCTGTTATATCTGTGTTCCGCATTTACTTTATCTGTGTTATTATTATATATATTGTCCTAAACTATTATGAACCATCGTAGTTCGTTTTATACTAGAATTGGGTATGTCGATGGGAGTAAATAAATAAGAGATGAAAAAAAAATATACCACTCCTATCGAGATAACCAATACTAGTGTAAGGCCTAACTACGGATGGCCGCTCCTATCCAGCCTTATTCTTCATAATAATAGACAGTTTTTCTTTTAATACTCTTTATTATTGTGAGCATAGAGGTGGGGCGTCACAATTAATCCATGTATTAAAAAATTTGAAACTTGATTTAATATTGATGCCATCTTCCCTGAGGTGAATAATTAGTGGTGAGTGGTCGGAAAGGAGAGGAGGTGGAAGGTGGTTGTATAAGGTAGGCCATTTGGAGAGGGCAAGGTGGTTACTAAAAGCATGGTCGATCTTAGAGAAGGTCCTACTGCCATGTCTACGTTTGTTGTTCCAAGAAAATCTCATACCAGTAGACTTAATATCAATTAAGTTAGAATCAATAACTGCGGAATGCAACGGTTGTATTTCATCGAGAGATAACGGATTGCCACCCAATCTGTCAGCAAGCTTGTTACAGCAGTTAAAGTCACCGAAAATGATCCATGGGTGAGTATCTTGGCGTAGCGATGGAAGGTCGAGTAGAAATGAATTTCTAGCAGCTAAATTATTGGATGCATAAACAACAGAAATGTAAAAGGTGTTCGAGGTGATAATATTTTTTGCATGGTAGTGAATAATTTAAGAATTAGCATAAACTTTGGTCAGGAGGATCAAATTAGGATTGAAAACAATGAGTATCCTGCCGTAAGGCGCCTCGTCAAGATTGTGAATAACGTTCCACCCTGGGTTAATGTATTTAGCAGCTTTGATAGAGTGGGTCAGATTTAACTTTGTTTCGAGCATGGCTAACATACATAGGTTATGCTGAAAAATCATGTTTTTGCATTGGGTTAGTTTGGTTTCTTGGTGTGCCCCTCTGACATTCCATGCTCCAATGGTTTGCATCATTGGGCAGAAGAGTTTTCAAAGGGGGGGATAGATTTCTTGCTTCGAAGAACCATATTCGATGCACTGGTGTTAAGGGGAGAGTGAGGGAGAATCTTAGTTTGTTTTGATTTTTGTAACTGAGGTGAAGATAAAGTTGACTGAGGGACATTAATTATTGAAGAGATTTTTTGGGGGGTAGAGTGAAGAGTTGAAAGTTGTGGGGAGTTGACAGAATTAGTGTTGACGAAAGGAGGCGCTGGGTCATGACACTCGTGCACGTGCACACTGTGCACGAAGGAATCTGAAGAAGAAATTGGCTGATGAGAAGAAGAGCAATTTTCCTGATTTTTAATAGCTGGATTAACAATTTCAAGTGGGATGGAAAACTCGGTATTCATTGAACAAGATCCAATGTTTAAAGTTGCTGGCATTGAAGTGATATGAATATCAGTGGTAATCCCACTGTTCTGTGTTACTCCAGTAGAAAATGCTGAAAAATCAGGTGGTGCTTCGGGGGAAAAGACTTCAGATGCAGTGTTTTGAGGTAGTGTTGTTATAGTACAATTCAAACCATTTGTGGCTTTAACAGCTGAAGCATGCAAGTTACCAGCCACTTGAAAATTAGCCTCATGTGGATGCTCCATTTCCAATATATTATTTCCAAGCACTTGTGCATTATCTTTTTCTCTATTCCCTTCCATTATTTGAAGAATATCAAAACTATTACTCACCGGTAACTCGATAACAGTATCAGCAACTGGAATTTGCTCTGTAACATCCTCTGGCCTGTCTATATCCAACACATACACCACTTTATGTTTTTGATTTCCAACCTTATCAGTTTTCACTTCATTCTCTTTGTTTGTTTCTATATTTTCCTTTAACTCTTCTCCCTCTTTTCCTTCTGTTCTTACTCTTTCTATTTCACTGCCTTGAAAATTTTCCCTACTGTTCACCGGCCTGTAACTCCTATTAATTCCCATCTTTTTCTTGTTGTGCCCGAGCCTTTTCCATGTTTGAACTTGTTTGTTGGTCTTTTCTTTTATTTTTGAAAGCCTTTCCTTGTGCTTATTTCCTGTCTCCTTGCCATTCTCTGTAGTAACAGTTTCAAACTTCATGTCACACTTTTCCTTAACATGCCCAAAAGAGTTGCACTGAACGCAAATGTGTGGTTTCCATAAATACTCGACATAAATACGCTGGACACCTCCATCAGCCAGGCTAATAAGGAAATCATTAGGCAATTCCTTATTAGGCTTAATTTCAATCATGCACTTCGCAAATTCCAATCTTTCAAGTCTCTCAGTCCTTTCATCCATACAAAGCAGTTTACCTATTCGACTACTGATCCAGTTAATGCCAAGATGAGACCAGGCAAAAATAGGAATATTGCGAAGATGAACCCACACAGGGACTGAGGGAACAGAACCACAAACATTGCTAACGGCAGAATCATAAGGCCTAATGATAAAAACTTTATTTTTCATAATGATGGGGTCGCCAAGTAAAATTTTGCTTTTATCTTCTTCAGACGACAACAGGAAAAGAAATATAACACCATCAGATTTAACTTGCACAGAACCTTTTAGTTTCCAGATGTTTTTCAACTTAGCTACAACTGTAGAGTATGACAGTGGTTTATCAAGAAAGAAACCCACCAAGTATTCATTCCATACAGAGGAGCCTGCCTGAACTACTTCATCAACCAAGTCAAGCACGTCATCAGAGAAAGATGGGACTAAGTCAACAGGTCTGTACTTCCCCGCGTTGAGAGGCTTGCGCTTAAATAAAGAAGTCCATGCTTGTTGACTGTAACTAGGAATGGAACGTGATGGAACTGCATGAGGAGTAGAGAGGGGATTGGCGTTTGTAGGAGAGATGGGTGGATTACCTAACTGAGAAGAAATGGATGAAATGAGCAAAGGAGGTGGTTCAGGCGGGTATGGAGGTGGTTTTTGCTTGGCAGTAGATGCTAGGTTAGATAGACAGTCAGAGATGGGATGGGTGATTAACACGGTTGATGGAGAAGGAACTGACAGGGAAGGAACAGTGGATGGAAGAACAGTGGAAACAGTGGCAAGAGGTATGGGGAAGGACGGAGTTGGTACTTGGAAGGAAGGAATGGGTACGGGAGGGATAGGGATAGGAGAAGACGGCATTTTTTGAAAACTTTTTGTTAACGATAAATGTAATTAATTATAGTTAATTAATGAAGTAATTAAATGTTAATTACTTATGAATAAGATTAATTAATTTGTGAAAATTAATTAAATACTAATTAATTATTGTAATTAGAGGATGATTAATCAAAGGTGTTTAATCAAGTTGAATACTTAAGAAGTGATTAATTAACTGGTTAATTAATTAATGGATATTAAGCAGGATTAAAATGTGGTAATTAATTTAATTCAATTTAAATTAATTAGAGATAGAAGTAATTAATTTAATTCATTTTAATATAATTATAATTGATGGTTAATAAATCATTGCTTATGGATGTTATTGATTGAATGGTTGTGATCTCAGTAATGAGATGAGTTGTATCTGTATGATATGGATGCTTGGTTAAAGTATGATGGTTTGTGATGGATTATCTGAGTGTGATGATTATCTGTTTGTGATGATGATACAGATTATCTGTTTATGATGAGAATGTGATTATCTATTGTGATATGTAGTTTATCTATCTGTGTGAAATGGATAATAATGAAATGAGTTAATAGTTTAAAACCCTTAAGTACAACTTGGACATTAAGATGGCATTTGGATTTCGATGAGACCGGGATCGGATTTCCATATTTGGATATCCGAAAACCACATCGATTCCAATTAAACATTAGGTCGTTAATCCAAGTGGATCAAGTGAAGACCCAAGGTGTAAGGACTATACGTCAGTATAACTCTGTGGGTGATTCCGTAATGAGTTTGGCGGAATAGTACTTATAGGTTCGAGATGGTGATTTAGAGTGCAAGGGCTATGGTCGTTGACTCTGAGGGTGATTCTAAAATGAGTGCAACGAGATAGTGCCTTCGGTTTCGTTCGAACCCGGAACGAACTTGTATGGATTGAATGCTTTCAGAACATTGTCAGGTGGACGATGAGCATTCTAAGATTGATGTGTCCTAAAGGTAATCGTAGCCTCAAGCCTCATCAACCGGGAATGGCTAAAAAAGGGGAGGTGCAGCAAGGCTTCGTGGGTAGCCCCCACTGGAGAGCAAGATTTACCCCTGTCTAAAGGTCCCTTTATATTTCGACCGTGTGGCAGTTGGCGACGGCCAATCTGCGGGGTGGTCTTGTTCGGAACTGTTCAGTAAGGAATGGTTCCGGCTTTGTGTTGCAGGGGAGCGGGCGTACTCCTCGGTATGGTGATCTAGGCCACGTACTGTGACGGGCGGTACCCCAGTAGCCCTGCCATTAATGGAAACCCATTCTTCCTACGAGACCCTACGGTTTTGATTGTATTACCCACTTTTGTGGCTAGTAGCTGGAATTTAATAGATGTAACAATTTCGGCTATTTCTTATTTACTTGAAAACCTTGGACACTATTATAATATCACTGGATTTCCTATCAAATGTTTTGGTTAGCGTAAGGTAAAAACTTTTCCATGTTTATGTGTGGGAAGTCTTATGTGATACCTTTTGTTTTCAAAGGATTTTCAAAGTTAAGCAACTTTTAAACCCGTTTACTCACACCAGACCCATGTCTGACCCGAGTGTTTATTTTCTGCTTTATTAAACTCTTGGGTACTCATATTACGTATGAGTAGTCAAGTGTTTCAGGATTGCTTTGACGAGTTCTGGAGGACATAATGGAGCAGGAGGCTTCGACGTGTAGATATATATAGTGATTCCGCTGTGTCTTGAGTTGTATGTATTTATCTCTGATGTACTTGAATTGTAATTGCTAGACAGACGTTTATAACTGTCTAGTTTGTGTTGTATTAGCCGTATAACTCTGATGTATATGATACTATGTAAAGTTTTATGTGATATAATATAATTTATTCGTTCCGCTGTGAGATTCTGATGTTGTCTGTTTCTTTCTTTCCTTTCTTTTCTCTTTTCTATCCCTTTCTTTCTTCTTAATGATGCGTCTTTCTATGGAATGAAAGGCGGGTCGTTACACAATATTATTTCATTGGTCAATTCAACACTTACTTTTATTTACTCATTTTCTATTTTATAACCAAGGCAACAATTTATACTATTACATTATTGGGATTTCACTTCAATTGTCAACAATTAGTTTTAATAACCATTCCTACAATTCATTCTTAACATTTACTTCAATATAATTTATAAATTTTTTGTTTCTTTCTAAATTTAATTACAAAAATCTTATTAATTTAACAAATTTAACTATTGAAATTCTACGGGTCGTTACATTATAGTAAAATATTCAAAAAATAAAAAAGAAAAAGGAATTTTAAATAACAGATGGTTAATATTTAATAATGCAATATTCAATTGTGGTACAAAAATAAACTGGGAACATATAATAGGAAAAACAAATTTTCTACTAGACAAACTTTCCAGGATATTTCTAGACCAAGAATTAACATAATACAATTGTATGTACAAAGAAAAAAATACAGACATGGCATCATCCAACCAAGATAGCAAAAAATTCCTCAAAATATACAAACAAAACAAGTTTAAAACAATAGCTCAGCTTACAGAAGATCAACAGACTTTGTTGGACAACATTTGAATCTAACTACAGATCCTAAAGATAACAAACAAAAGCTTAGTATCTTGTATACTTTGGTAAATGAATTCTAGAAAAAAAACAAAACAGAAGTATACTCATTACTGCTTGTTCAGTGGAATAAACGCTGGAATATATTCAACTTGGGAAGAACTAGTCCCAAAAATTGAAGAAATAGAAAACGATCCAAGATATGGAATCCTAAAATGCAAAGGTTACACACACTGGAAAACAACTAAAAAAGTTATGGAAAGACGGGTATTAAACAAATCCTGGACATAACTACAGAGAAATTCATCAAAGACGAACCGTCATAAGACGAAATTAGCCTCAGACCTATGGTCTCATATAAACAGAAAGTCGTAGAAGAAAATAAAGGGAAAATGGTCCAACTTGGTCATATACCACAAACAAAGGTAACCCAACCTACCATTACAAACCAAAACACTGTATGTTTTGTTGACTCTTTTGACAAAGAAATCAAACACATATATCCCTCAAAAAACACAAATTCATCCAATTACAAATAAAAATATACGAATTTCCTGTAAAAAGCTTAGGAGTAGATATCAATGGATTAAAAATAAATTGGAAAATTATCAGAAGCAAAATAATCCCCTGCACAAAGAGTTTGAAGATTGCAAGGACCATATGATAGATTGCAAGTGCAGCATTATAACCTCAACACCTCTTCTACAAATAATCCTTCCACAATACATATATATCGTCCATGAAAATATAATTTTAGATCCAGTTACTCTTCTTACATATGGATTCATAGATTGGAGAATGGACAATGACAGAAATTCCAGAACCTCTCTTTTCAGTAGCAGATTACTTTACAGAAATCTTGGGGACAAAATTATGCTTGGAAATATCATCTACACCTCCACATTTGGGAACCAACCTCATAGACCCAGCAATGCATATAATCAAAATCAAAGCACAGAAATTTGACCCAGAATACCAAAAATGGACTGAAGAAAAACAAAATAGTAAACCAACAAATCAAGAAATCAACTGGATAACAAATGAAAATTACAGAGCATATGTCTTAGGACACAACATGTTTTGGACACAAAATGATGATGATAAATTCAAACTTTACGCCAAATCACCAATTATGAAGATTTATATTTCAAATGAATTCGAAGAATTCGGTTACGAATTAAGGACATATGATATTTACCATCCCAAAATGAATATGGTCAATAACTTCAAGAAACAGAAGCTACTGAAAATTGAAAAGGGACGCAACAAGATTGAAGACAAAGACGAAGAGTTGTCTCAATAATCAAGGAGATCCCACCAAAAGAAATATTATTCACCAGCAAAAAGGACACTTCACTATCTTCCCACTAAATCCACTTTAGACAAGATGTGACCTTTCCTGAGTGATAGACTAACCAATGAAGAAAGGAAGAAATGCTCCACTACTAAATGAAGGAAAGAAAATAATTTCTAACCGACAAAAAAATAAAGATTCTTTTTATCCACTATCTATAATTTTATAGATGTAATATTCTTGTCTTTTCTCCCCATAAAAAATTCTGAGTGCTTGTACTATTATTTTGAGTGGACGGCCTTTATGCCTTCATTGTAAGCTTATAATGGACAGATGCCTATAATAATGTGTGTAATCCTTGCCTATATATATGGCAAGTCTATATAGTTATAATCATCGAATATTATTGTATCAAAACCCATTATATTAAATAAAAGCTTGAGTTTTCTTTTAATGGCTAATCTCCTTCTCTGTTTTTTCTCCAACAAAGTGATGCATAGCTAAATAACTTCAGATATAAATCAAGAGAAAGGTGAAGAGATCTAGGTATGTAATTCTTTTCACTTATCTTCTTAGTATGATGCTAGATTGACGATGTTGAATCTATGTTTTAAGTTCACTGAAATAAACTTTAGTTATGGATTAATCCAAAAGATGTAAGCTCGTTAAAGATTGAAAAAAGTACCGCCAAGGCATGAAGCTGTTAGGGAAAAAAGTAAAACCAGAGTGACAAGGTGAGGAAAATTCCATAATTAAGATTATTTCATAATTTTAAAATCAAATACAGCAAGAGCAAGAGATGATGAAGAAGATAATTAAAAGAAGATTTACCTATGATAAATTCACCAAGTATCTTTGATTTATGCTTGAACTTTTGCATAAAAAACTTTCACTAAGAAAAAGAAATTAATTAATGGAAAACATGTAGAAATATTTAGAGGACAAATTCAATTAAACATAATAAATATTATGAAAAGCAATAACAGCATCACAGAAAAACAAAAACATGAAATAATAACTATTTTCAAACAAAAATATACCACACAACTAATCAATGTTTTGATTATGAAACAAACTTTATAAAAATATTCAACAATTTCAGTATATTTAAAGAACCTGAAAATGTTATTATAACACCCAGATTTGCAAAAGAATTTTACAAAGAATGGGAAAAAATATATAAATACAAAAAATAAAACAGGATATAAAATAACAGAAGGTATGATTGGGAAAACTAAATGAGCAGTTTTTCGAAAATTGAAAACATAGAATCATTACAGAATTATTTAGAACAAAAACTCATGATAAAACTTTTAATTATACTAAAGCAAATAAAAATAAATGAAAATCAACAGTATAATATAACAAAGATTTTTAAAGAAAATTATGCAAAGAAGTTTTTAGAATTAACAGATGATCCTAAATTAGATTAAAACAAGATAATAAAAAGTCTAGAAAATACCTTTTATCTAGTAGAAAGTAAACAGAAATACAACTTACATATAGAATGATAAACTTAGTATGTGTTGAATACTACAAAATACTAAGAAAACAAATACAAGAAGAAAACGATAATTACTTAAGCAGATTTGAAACATATGATGACGAAATAAATTTACATAATGAGTACTATTAAAAGAGGAGACTACATGATGTTGAACATAAAATTAGAAGACTCTGAATAGACACAAAGGACAAGGTTCCTAATTCCTAACTCAACAATCAACTTACTGCACCCTTGGATTTAAAATCTATAAGCTGCCAGTAAGGTAGTCAAAAATGAATAAATATTTTCATCAGTACACAGAAATTCTAGTTAATATATTAGATTACACTATAAAATTTATAGCAAGATATGTCTTTGGAAAATTTTTATAAACAATATAATAGACATTTTCGTATACTTAGAAAAATTTCAGAAAAATATCTGAAATTCCACCCCGTGAAGCTTCTGTAGCTTCGTCCTGTGTATCCCCTATATAATATACATACATATATACATACATATGTATATATATTTATAAATATATTTTGAAACCATAAATAAATATACCTAAAGATATATCTGATATTGATATTTAGAAATTACTGAAAGATATATAATATCCTTATTTCTAAGTACAAACCAGAAATCATGCTCATGCTTGAGGTTCAGTTTAAGCACATACCTGAAAGGATGTTGAAATGCTACTTTACCTGAACTCAACCAGTGTAGTTCTAAGATCTGATGTGGTCAAAATCACCTGATGTTTCTTGATATTATCTCTGGCATCAATTCGATCTTTGACTCCAACACTGAATATCGCTCCTCAAGGCTTAATATCGCCTGACTTCGAATTCCTCTGACTTTCGCCACTATTCATAGTGATTTATGAGATTGTTTCCAATGATTTACGCCATTGATTTGTACTTCGGTATTGCTTTCGCTGCTTTGGTCATGATGCTCTAAGCTTTGATATGGAATTTTCGTTTTTGAGGTAGATCTGAGTTCTAGTACGAGTCCAAGTAGAAACTAACGATATCGGTACTGCTTGTCTCCGGCATTGCTCACATGTGGTATACCCTTCGACATTCACGACATCGGACATCGCTCACTGATGGTGCTCGACGTCTCTCCTTTACAACACTCACGATGTTGAATACTAGCAACATTGAGATGTTGGTGGCAATGATTACTCTCGGTGCTAATCATTTTCTTCAACGCCAGTTATCAACCTCGATGTCAACTATGGACCTAAGCGCTAACCATTCATCTCGATGTCAGCCATGAACCTTGGCGTTAATCATTAGCTTCTCGTCGTTGTTCAGATGTAGGCGGTACTGGATGACTCAGGACGTTGACTACTTTTGGTGTTGAGATGTAGCCAGCTTCGATCACCTTCGACACTATTTCCTCTTCGTCTTCACGTACTTCGACATTGTTTCCTCTTCGACTTCGTCAATTTCGACACTGTCTGACTTCAACCTCGATCCAGACCCACAACGTCATACACTTAGCGATATGAACCATGATGTTACTGCTTCCATCTATAAATACAAATCTCCAAGCTCGTCACAATTCGGATCTGAGAATTTACTAAGTTTGAATCTAAGAAGCAAGATAGAGTTAATATCCGCTTCAAAACCATTCAAATTGACTACGATTTTACCCAGATATAAAATTTTTGGTTTCTCTCTAATCTGAAACTAATGGAATGGACTGAGATTGGCATCGAATGAATTGAAATCAGACTTCTCAAGGTCTCGATGTTGAATAGACAGAGTCAATGCTAATTTGAGGAAGAATTGATGTTGACGAGATTAATTTTGAATGGAAAGTTTAGCTGGCATTGAATGTGAATGATAAAAGGTGGTCGAATTCACTAACTGTTCACAATCTACAGGCTGTTAGCTGTTCGTTCCTGCAAACATTTAAGATAACGTTAATTTCCAGATTTTGAATTCAAAAATTATTTTAAAAAATATGAAACTCAAATCCATTTTGGGTATTTTGGTCATTATCGAACATTCGAAGGTTCAAGCCCTAAATCTAGCGCCAAAAATGTTAAACAGATATTCGGTTCAACGTTCTATATGTGTGTACAAGGAGATATGCCAAAGAAATCCCAAGAATACCCGTTGGTTTTATGATAATTCACAAGTCCGTTTAAATTATAGTTTATAAGTTCAAAAGATAGAATATGCAAGTCCAATAGTCAATAGGAAAATAAGCAAGTCTATAATTCAATAGACAAATAGACTCAAGTCAAATCCTTTATTCAATCATGAATATGTTACAAGGTGTGCAAATATAGAATTTCTTAATTATTCAAACCCTAATTGAAAAATATGGCTCCTTCTCCTTCGTTAGCCTCTTCCGATGAAAAGCCGTTAAGAGAGAGAAAGAAGTTAATGGTCCCTTTCCATGAGGGACACATCTCTATTTATATTGGCTAGAAGGAAGTAGGCTTGCTCCAGTTGACGATGTGGGACTTATGGTGCTTTTTGTTTCTATCTTGATGGTGGTCTCAACATGGATCATGTAGAATTTGAAGGCCTTTAAAGCTCTTATGAAGGAAAGTGCACTGATTCCTCTCGAATTTACTTTGTGAATGACACTAATCCTCCTTCCTCTCATGGTTTTCAACATGCTTTAGCATTAGTATTGTGCAACGTCGATTATCATGAAACACGGCCTTGATTACGGTTTACGACATAATTTTGGTCAGTATCCTTCATGGATTTGACAGCATGCGACATCAATAAGGCACGATGTAGATTATATATGGCATGGAGCTCATGCGACATGGAGTGAACGTGGTACTACTTGAGAGTTGATATTGAAGAGAGATAGTATGAAATAGAAGTGAAATCGTGGAGGAGGCGACCCTAAAGAGATATGGCATTGACAACATGCATTATTGATCATATGCGGCATGGAAGGTGTGCGGTATCCATAGAAGGCGATATCCATAGAAGGCGATATCCATCAAAAGCAGTGTTGATGGAGAGCGGAATCAATTGCGTTCAACACTCTTTGCTTTATAGATGACTCTCGACACACCGTTCAGTGGTGAGACATGACATATATGATATCGATGCGATGCGATACTGAAGATGGTCGACATGATTACGGCACTGCCTCATGGCATTGTTATCCACACCATTCCTTCCTATAAGCGACTTGTGGTGTCAACACTAACAATTATGTGAATGTCAACATTCTCTCTAGAGGATTTTGGAGCATATTTCTTGGTCTCGACATTAATCTAAATGAGCTCTTTGGCTTGTAAAATATGCGATAACATTGCCCTGGCTAACATTACGAGCTAGCTCCGCCACTGTTCCGTAATATCATATTAGTTCTTTTTTCTCTTCTTTTTTCCTTGTTTTTCAACTTTAACAATTAGAGTATTTCATCGTCACTTGTGCTTTAAAATTTTATTGTTGGTAGGCAATCAGTAAACCTCGCTTTCGTTGTAAAATGAAAATTCTACATATAAAGGTGCAATTGAAAATTAGTGCATTCTAAAAGTTGAAAGAAGTATATGTAATTCCAAGTGGCTCCCACAACTATTAAAGTGTTTTTAAGCAGTAGAAAAGACAATGAAGTTTTTTTTAGAAAAAGTTAACGTAAAAAAGTAAACAGTGACCATTATTGCACTTTAAACTCTGAATATATAAAACAAAACATCGAGAATAAAAATAACAAGCAACACTTCCCAACGTGTTGGCGGAGAGTGGGGGTTCCATGCTTTCCGCCAATAAAGTGATTCTCAAGAAAATTGATGCTAGCATTCACCTAAATAAAATGAAATATGTCAGATAAATAAATAAGACACCTTCAACCTCCATGTGAAAAAATGATGGTCTAAAAAAGAACAAAATATCTTTGATTGTAACCATAACCCGACAACACATATTTTCTACTTTTAAATTAACCAACTTTGGTAAGAATACTTTTTCAATGTTATTTGATGCTTCAAATAAAAAAGAAGAAGAAAAAAAATTGAATTTGTAATCCAATCGGTCTTTAAACTAAACTTGCCTTCTCGTGGATGATAACTTCAAACTCCAATGTTGTCCTTCTTGACAGAGTGCAAAGCTGTGACGCCCCACCTCTATACCCACGCTAGCCAAGAACACTCCGGAGTAGTGCTGTCAACTAGCACGGAGAATAAGGCTGTTGAGGAGCGACCATCCATGTAATTGCTTATCACACGGTGGCTATAAATAATCTTCGAAAACAAACATAGAAATAATCATATCACAAATCAGTCACAGATATCCATATCACAAAGGCGGAAGAAGATATGAATATATAACTAACACATGAAAGTGTACATCAGAGTAGTGGTCAGTAAGATCCACGATAATACAAAAGAATAGCAACACGTGCTATACAAAAGAATACAACTATGAGTCTATATCTCAAGTGTATACAACAAAAACTGCTAATCTAAACAGTTAGCCAAAAGTCAGAGTGATGAATCCCTGGGAAGAAGTCAAGCAGAAGCACCTGTAACATCTCGGTCTGACCCGAGTATTATTTAAGAAAATAATAAACGGATCAGTCTAGCTATAAATATCAGATGACATGATATAACATAAAAGATATGGCATAAACATAAATATCCATAACGACATACCACTATAAGTATGTAAATAATGATCAACAGAAGATCAATCAATAAGAGATAATCAATATCACAAGAATCTTCTCAAAGATTCGAAGAGGGCATCATACCCTAAACTTGTACTCATAGCAAGTCAATGACATAAATTCCAGAAATCAACACGAGAAATCCAGAAATCATAAAAAGGGAAAGAGGCCTATCACATGACGGTCCGAAGACCATGGGGAGCTACCCCACATGTGTGAGTGGAATCACACAGATTGAGGTCAAGACTAACCAAAAAGCAGAAAGGTATGTGTGAATGGAATCACACAAGTGGTGTCTAGTCTAACCTTGCAATGAAAGAGACATCGCGCAATTGCTAGTCTAATTCATAAAGCGATCATCAAGATCAACGAGAAGTGTCAATTACACTAAGCTAGTAAATATAGAAGTTTAGCTTCATGTCCCATAACCACTTGCTTAACTTAAATATTTACGAACAAACTGTAAATCTTCACTAATAAAATTGTCACAAGAGGTTCAATCGAACAAGTCCAAGAATTAACCGACGAAGTGAACGCAAGCGTTTCATACCACTTGTTTTACTAAGTCGTTTAATTAGATTTCTCATCCGAGTGAGGTAAAGGCTTGTATATACTAATAGATTGGAAAACGGTTTAAGAAAAGAGCTTTGTTATTAAAAATAGAGTTGAAATTGTTTGTTAAAAGAGTTTTGATATTTACTACTAGTATTGAAACCTTTGTATTATAAAGTGATAAAACACATAAGCAAGTGTAGAAACAATCAGTCACAAAGATCGCATACGGAGATGCGAATAAAATCCAAGGAAATCAGCTCAATGTTTTTCAGATAAGATCCCCTACGGAGGGGGGGTCCAGGGGGGGTGGCAACCCCCCAAGGTGGGGGTGCGGGGGCAACGCCACCGCTTACGGGGTTCGACCTGCCCGGTCAGGTCGCGGGGGTCCAGGGGGCAGCGCCCCCGGCGGGGTGCGGGGCAGCGCCCCGACCAAAACGGTACGACCT
Source organism: Allium cepa (assembly GCA_030765085.1). Lineage (NCBI taxonomy): Eukaryota > Viridiplantae > Streptophyta > Magnoliopsida > Asparagales > Amaryllidaceae > Allium > Allium cepa. The sequence continues at coordinate 186,816,391 of CM060940.1, forward strand.
AGTGAAGACAAAATGAGGTCTAACGACCTAACGACTCAAGGGTCATACGACCTAACGGCTGCGACCTAGGGGTCTAAGGGGTCAAGCGACTTAGTGGTTGCGACCTAGAGGTGTTCGCGACCTAACGATGACTCACGACCCAACATGGCCGACTTAACAGAGTCGAGCGACCTAAGGTAAATGGTCCAACGACCTAACTCGAACGACTTATCTGGAGCTTAGGTCGGAGACGACCTACGAGATAAACCAGGCCGACTTAGTGGACGAGCGACCTAAGGTAAATGGTCCAACGACCTAACTCGAACGACTTATCTGGAGCTTAGGTCGGAGACGACCTACGAGATAAACCAGGCCGACTTAGTGGACGAGCGACCTAAGGTAAATGGTCCAACGACCTAACTCGAACGACTTATCTGGAGCTTAGGTCGGAGACGACCTACGAGATAAACCAGGGCGAGCGACTTAACGTTTGCCTAGAGATTATAGGTCGGAAACGACCTAAGACTTAAAGCTTAACTCGCGAGCGACCTACGGCTTAAGGCCAAACTCGTGAGCGACCTACGACTTAAGGCTTAACTCGCGAGCGACCTAACTCCGAAGTGCCAATACTTCCAGAATGACCTAAAGCCCTGCGACCTATGGTACTAACTCGCGAGCGACCTAACGACTTAACTCGTGAGCGACCTAATTCCGAAGTGCCAATTCTTCCAGAACGACCTAAAGTTAACTCGTGAACGACTCACGACCCATGGACGAACGACTTAACTCCGAATGACCTAAAAATGGCCAGAACGACCTAAGTGCAGAAAATTCACCAAAATGCTAAAAATTGGAGTTTTTCGCCAATCCAATCCAAACCAAATGCAAATGTGCATGCAAAAGTAATAGGGAATCATTCCCAACAGTCCAATATAGTTATAGACTAGATTTGTGAGACAAAAATCTCACCTTTGCACTAAAGTTTATGAAGATGAAGCTTGAAAGCAAGGAGAAGCAATCCAAAGCTTGAATCCAATATCTTCTACTTGAATTTGGAGTTGAATGTTGGATTTGCAATTGAATTTGTGCTTGGAGTTTTAATTTCCCATTCCCTCCACCATTAATGCCAAAGCTTGATTAGTTAGGAAATTTATGAAGAGTGAGGAGAAGAGGGTTGGAACTTGGGCTTAATAGGCTAAACTAACCCAAAGTCCAAAGCGGGAAAAGTTAGTGAAATTTCACTAACTCCAAACCTATCGATGTTTATACTTAAAAAGTTGTAAACGACATTTCGAACTCAATGGAAGTGGTCTCGAGTCCTAATTTGACCGTTTGCAAAAAGTAGCTTTTCGGACCAAAATCTGATTAACGAGTTAATATTTAAATAAAATATTTAAATACAAACTCGATAAATATGCGGGTTGTTACAAAAACACATGTTGAAAACAAGATTACTGTAGACACTTTTACTTAATTAAATTACCAAAGGGACAAGTTTTGCATGTTTTAAGGATAACAATACACAAGTTTGCGCATCAATCCAATGAGAACAAGGACATTAACAAAGGAGTACATAACTAAGACACGTTCTTCTACATGCACAATAAATGCATTATGGTAGCAAACTTAATAAAAGTCTCTGTAAAGTGAAATCAAGGTTTTCTGTCAGCCATGAGAAAAAGCCACCAACCTCTCGAAAAATCTTCAAACATTTTCGAATCATCAAAATTATTTAGACCACCTAATCATAATCAAAATTTTCATATTAGCAAATCACCAGGAGGATCATCATCGACAGTGTCAGATTTGATTTAGTCCAAAACAGAGCAAGTAAAAGAAGAGAAGCAAAGATTACTCAGGAGTTGCCGCTAGTTCATGGCACTAAAGGCAATGGAATGAGAAATGAAGCTCCCAAATCCTCCATTTTGCGGTACAATGGTGGCAAATCGACGACAGGAGGAGCCAAGAAACCAACTGCCATCCCATTAAATAGGGCACAAGTGCCTAAATCTTGGGCTAAAATTGTTGCAAAGGAACCAATTAAAGAAGAGTGTGATCTAGAATACATAGCGCCGATAAAAATCAGTAACAAAATGATTGGTGTGGTTAAAGTGGCAGTTTGTAGACAATCAAATGAGTATTGGAGCAATTCTATCCTTGCGTATGTCGTTGAAACCAAACCAAAATTTTTGTATTTTAAGTCGTATATTCAAAGAGTTTGAAAACCAATAGGCGAGTTTGATATGTATTCAAGAGAAAATAGGGTTTTCTTGTGAAATCCAAATATTCTAAAGATTGTGATTCTATCTTTAAAAACGGTATGTATTTTTTTGATGTTAAACCCATCATTATGAGAAGGTGGCATAATGCTTTGAAATTAGATAAAGATCTATCCACATCAACGTCGATATGGGTTCGACTACTAAGTGTTAACTTAAAACTATGGAACCGAGAGGTATTTAGTATCATGGCAAGTATAATAGAAAAATCCCTGAAAATGGCAACCCATGACCCTTGATTCGTTTTGCGGACCGATTCTTGCCTCCTTTTGACAGTGTTTCATATCTGGTTTGTTTGATGGTTTGAGCAAAGGCATGCGCCGCTGATGAGCTATGCTCTTAATATTTTTCTAGAGTCTGGACTCGGAGATGTTCCTATGGTCTTTTATCGTTGCTCTTTTGTTTTGACGGCAATTCACTAGCTGTTCACATTCAGCTACTGATTGGATTTAAAGGAATGCTGATCTCTCGGCTCTGTTGATCTCTTGTCTTGGCTTTCCTGGTTAAGTTTTACGCCATTCTGATATGATGGGGTTGTTCGGTATTCTGGATCCTGTTAGGTTAAAAACCCAGATAACACAAACATAAGAATATATCAAAAGCAAGTAGTCTATAGTAGAATGGTATAAATGCATATGGAATAAGATTAACAATCCAAAAATGACAATCTGTACATACTTTGCAGTCAACAACAGGTTGCCAACAAGAGACAGAAAAAGCAAATGAGGCAAAACAGATGAGTTACTATGCCCATTATGTGAAATTGAACCTAAATAAACTTATCATTAGTTTTTTGAATGCAGATATTCATTTTATATTTGGAATTGAATTAAGGCAAATTTGGGAATTGAACATAATAATAGCATGAATCTAAGGCAAGCAATATAGCATATCATGGATAATTTTAGCACAAAATCTTTAGAGAGGGACTTAGCTCATGTTATGCTAACCATAGTAGCGTATCATATTTGGAAAGAACGAAACAACAGAATACACAACAAAGCAAAGCTAAGCATAGAACAAAGATGGATGCTAATTGACACCGACATTAAAATCATCTTGCAAAAATCAAAGAAAGGTGAAGCAACAAACCGACTTCCGATACTTATCTGAAATGGCGGGACTTAGAAGATGGAAGCAAGCATGTAGAAACCTATCTCCATCAATCTAAAGCAAAGCATATTGGACTAGAACTATAAGACACTAGTGAAGCAGAATGGTCTAAAATCCAAATCATGATAAATATGGCTCAGCAATCTGCTTAAATCATCAACGGAGTGACTTAGATATGAGTAAATCAATAGATCTGGAATGTAATAATTCCAAATTCGGTAATTTTTCAAGCTTGATTAACAGTGGCAGCTTGAGCATTCAAATTGAGGGCATGAGAAATAAATTCAACAAATGTCTTTCTTTTTTGGAGATGGGAGAAGGTAGCGGAGTAAAGAAGAGTGAACAATGTATAAAATGGTAGATGATCTCTCTCTTCTACCATGTTTTGGTTGAATTAGGGTTTTCAATGTTTGATAAGGAATAAGGATAATGCAGGGGAAGTGGTGTGGTGAGGGGGGAGGGGGGTAAGGGGTGGTTTACCCTTGTGTTTGTAGGGTTTGGTATGCAAAATGGGTATTATTATCATCTGAACATTCATGGACCTTGGGCCAAACATTGTTTACCAAGTCAAAAATAAAAATAAAAAATAAAAAATAAAAAAGAAGAAGAAAGAAAGAAACTAATAATATACGAGAATTAGAATAGCAAAAGTTAGTATATGCTATTCAACCAACATCGATGGCTGGTTTGCTGATAATAAATTTCAAAGAAAAACATCTTTTAGTCACACGAGATTAAAAATATACTTCACTGGCGGTGTCATGAATTTAGCGTGAATAAAACGGAGCCACTTGATGCTTCATAAGGAAGAAACATAAACTCAATAATAAAGTATAAACTAGCTTTTGGAACTAGAGCATCGTTTTCTAGAAAAATATAAAAATACCAAGTGGACAGAAGAATATAGTACATGCGTACTAATAAACTTCAATCAAACCATAATACAATACATGCATTGCTCCTCACTCTCTTAGCGTTACAATGCACCCACCACAAATACTTTCTACACAACAAAACATAAAAAAGACATGTCAATACAACAACCTTGTTCGTATTTAAATGATTTGCCTTCTTCTGAACAGCGACCTTTGCGATTCAAGATTGAATAGTTTCATTCAGTAAAATGTGACTAAATGTATGAATAGTATTATATGTGTGAATTGAGTTATTCTGACTGCATTTGAGTTCAAAGAAATAAATTCAACCCTCGTGAGTACTATCCACCTTCCATAAACTAATGAAACTGACCATGTTGAATCGACATGCGAACAACTGAAGCTACCAACGCCTAAGAAAGATCAATAGAAATAAATATCGAAGACTACTTCTGCAAAAACCTCTATATAAACAACAGACTTGAACAACAAAAGGGGAAAAAAAAGAAGAAGACAGCAGCTGAGGATGTTTACTGAGAAATGGGCAGGAGCAAGCTCCGCCATAGCAAGCTTCATGTTTGTGTGGGCAATGGCAAATCAATTCTTCCCGCACCAATTTGAAACTTATATTACAACGTACGTAAACAAATTTGTTCAGCTTTTTTACCCATACGTTACCATAACCTTTCGCGAACATAGTGGTGAGCGATTCATGAGAAGTGAAGCCTTTACTGCCATTCAATCATATCTCTCTGGAACATGCACCGAACGTGCGAAAAGGTTGAAGGCAGAGATGGGTAAAGAAAGTAATAATCTTATTCTAAGTATGGATGAATATGAAGAGGTCAGCGATGAATTCCAGGGTGTTAAAGTTAAATGGCATTCCAGGAAAAGTAAATCAACAAGGCAGAGCTTCTCTATTTATCCACCAGCTGATGAATCAAGGTTTTCTTTCTAATGCTTTTTTGCTACCAGATTTGATATTTTTGCCAGTCTATGATAGTTTTACAGGAAAGTTGTAGCATGGTCTGTTTTTTGGCTTATAAAGCATGGTTCAAACTTCCGGCCAGCACGCCATATTGAAACGAGATTAAATTAGGATTTAAAATGTGAATCATAAACTTAAACTTCATATTGAAACGAGATTCAAATCGTGAATGCTAGATTCAAATGATTATATAAACATATACGCAAGAAATTTTTGCTCTATGTAGGTTATAAATAACATTAGTATAAAAGCATTGATTATATATATCCATTAGTAAATTGATTTTGATGTTTAGCTTCTACAATAAACCTAAAGCTTAATTCCTCTCTTGTGTTACCTTTATTTTGTCTAGGAAACAATAAAAACTAATTTTAGATTGAAATGTTTATATTATATTTTATTACAACGTGAATTAGCTGATTTTTTTTCAACTGCAAATCGAATTGAGCTTTGAACTGTAAGTTGCAATTTGAATCCTAATTGGAGAGATCCGAATTTAAACGGGATTCCCGACATGAGATTTTTATTTTTTCAAATATGTACAACAATGTTATGAATTAAGCAATTTTGCAGTGTTTGTTGAAGTTTAAGATTCTTGGTACGTCGTAAAACACTTAAGATTTCATTATAACTGAAAACAAACACACTTCAAATTATTCTGCATTGTTTGTATCGAAATCAACTAAGTTCTATATTGATCATCGTAAATATGATAATCATGGCTAAACCATTTATGTACGTTGATTTGGCAGTCTTTAACTTAAAAAGGAAAATGCAAATACTTCAAACTAAGAGGTGTGTATTTTTATTTAGAAAAACAAAAGGAAATATGGAACGAATCATATTGTCAGTTTAACTTAAGAAAGAAACAATTATAGAAAGAAAGAAAAAAACGTACAAGTAGGGTATTTGGTTTTACCAAACATAGAAATTTAAGATAATTGTTGCATCATATTATGGTATTGTATTAATATTTGCACAATTTTAAAACAAAATGTATTGCAGATATTATAAGCTAGTCTTCCATCAGTCTCATAGAAAGATTATCAACGTCTGCTACCTCAAATATGTAATGGAGCAAGGAAAGGCAACACAAATAAAAAAGAGACAGAGGAAGCTTTATACCAATAGTGCAAAAACTGATGATGAACGGAGAAAGCTGCAGTGGAGCCATGTTCCATTTGAACATCCAGCCACATTCAACACAGTTGCACTCGACCCAGAAAAAAAGAATGTAATAATTCAAGATCTACAGAGTTTTAGTAAAAGCAAAGATTACTACTTAAAAGTTGGAAAACCATGGAAACGCGGCTATCTTCTATATGGCCCTCCAGGAACTGGGAAATCAACTATGGTTGCTGCCATGGCTAACTTGATGGATTATGATGTGTATGATTTAGAATTGACAGCAGTTAAGGATAACACTGGGTTAAGAAAACTGTTGATAGAAACCACGAGTAAGTCTATCATAGTGATTGAAGATATTGATTGTTCTTTATACTTATCTGGAAAAAGAAAAAACAAAGAAAGCAAAAATGACAAAGAACAGCCTGAGGAAGAGAAACTGAAAGAAAAGATGAACACGGGGGATAAAGATGAGAGTAAAGTTACACTTTCAGGGCTTCTTAATTTTATTGATGGTTTATGGTCAGCTTGTGGTAATGAAAGAGTGATCGTCTTTACAACAAATTACTTGGAGAAATTAGATCCAGCACTTATAAGAAGAGGAAGAATGGATATGCACATTGAACTCTCTTATTGTAGGTTTGAAGCATTTAAAATTCTTGCAAGAAACTATTTGGGTATTGAAGGTCATCTGTTGTTTGAAGATGTTAAGGAATTGATAGAGAAGAACAATATTACACCTGCTGATGTTGCTGAAACTTTGATGCCAAAGACTCTTGCTGTGATTGATAATTATCAGATTGATAGATGTTTGAATAATTTGATTCAAGCTCTAAAGGACTGCATGTTGGAAAACAATGGCAAGGTTCGGCTGAGTCGTGGACGGAGTCACTTTCTTGAAGACGTTTCGGCGATCTGCTCAATGGTGCAAGCAGTTCGAATCAATCACCGCCGCCTCTAGGATAAAACAGCCTCTCAGTTGTTGCGTTACCGATTCGTTTGCACGGACGAACGGCTCAGTCTGCACTCTTAAAAATTAAAGCTCGAATTTAATAGAAAAGGAGCCACGGAAAAAAAAATGTTGTTCTTTTTGTTTTTCGTCTTCATTTCAGTTAAGAAGACGATGCAGTAAAAAGAACGTTACTGGTTTGGGGGAAACGTGGTCTTAAAAAACGGATCTGAGTAATACCGGGTCAAAATAACAATACGGGTTTGAACAGATTTTACCGTTCCAACCCGGTCAAAAAACGGTTAATAAATTTGTAGCAAAAATATAAGTGTTACACCACTACAAGCCCAAGCCCGACTCGAGTCGGTCGGCGCGCGCGCGTGGTGGTCAAGCATGGCCTCCCTCCTCACAAAAGAGCATCATTGGGTGCCCAAAGGGCCCAACTTAGCCTCTAAGAATCAAGTATAAATACTTGATTCTTTCATATAGTCCTACAATGTGGGACTATTCACAAAGCCATTCTTCACACTTAGTCATTTTTAATAATTCACTTGAATTTTTCAACACAATTTCCAACACTGCATACCAAAGGACAAAGTTCAAGAACAAACTAAAGATGTGGATGCTTTGAAAGATGCAAATCTATAGATGAAGTGAAGGAAATCAAAGTGCGAACAAATTGTAAGATTCAGCCCATAGAAGATGCAAAAGAATAGGAGTTGCCTACTAATAAATTACGATAATATATAGTTTGTACTTCGTGTTAGGATGAGCAATTGAAATTTCCTCTGTTGCAAGTATTAGCTCTGTACTGCCCCCAAACTTCTTGTTGTGTGAGTATATTATGTTAGTTTGTTTTAAAGATAATATAGTTTCTATATATCATCCAAACTTTGTAAGTTATATGTGGTAAACAGTAAACTACATAAATATGAAGGCATTAGCCCACACATGTAAAAAATGGGTTCTTTGATGTGGTTGGAGACTTGGACACTTCGAGTTGATTGAAAATATGAAACAGATCGGTTCTTTGATCGCTGCCAAAGAAATGCCTAATGTATTATTTGCTTGTATCACGTCAAATCAAAGTTAATGTGTATTCAATACTAGAGTTGATGAATTATTTAGTTGTTTGATGGGAAATAAAGTTAACACCATTTTAAAAGGAAAAACAAAATCAAAATCTACTCTTCCCAAGCATACCTTGTATGGTTTTAAAAGTCCAAAAGAACAACATACCAAATCAATGAAACTATTAAGAACTCGGTTGTATTTACTTGGCCTCCTGAAACAAAAGTATCCTCCCCTTTCATCAGCCCCATTGCTTGATTTGGTAATATATTTTTATTTGTATGCAAGTTCACCAAAATTATTTCATGTGTACGCAAGTTTTCTTAAGTTACCTATACTAATGCATTTTAATCAAACCATACTGTTTCCATAAAATGTTTGATGTCTGTATGATTTCAAAACCACAAATGAAATTTGTGCTTTCATCGTTGCCTATGACAACAGAAATTTCAACTACACCGGGTTTTTGGATGCAAATTCAATTACAACAGACCTTGAAAGTGTTTTATCTCCCTTCATCAAAGCTTCCGTTTTCATATAGGCCTGTGTTAAGAGAAACTGAGTGAGATAGGAAATGAAGAAGACAAAATTATACAGTTTCCACACACTTTTGTACACATACATAACCTAACTTTAGGAATGGAACATGAAAGAACCATTACATCAAACACATTATGGATATCTAAAATACGTCATGGAACTGTAAGTCAAGGAAGAAGGGTATTTGCAAACTTACCTGTAGCGGATAAGAAGTATTGTTGAAACCAAAAACTGATGCTTGTCAAATGAAGGCAGATTACGGTTGAATCATCGAAGTGTTAAGTAACGGCCATTGTGGAAAACCCAGATGAAGATGAATTAGTTGACATAAACGGTATGAATGATGGTTTCTAAAGCCGAAGATTAATTTCAGAATACTGAATTGAACTCCGAGATATTAAAAAGAACAGTTTGAAAAAGTGTAAGCTTTGTGCACCGCGGGAGCCGGCTGCAGCTTTGTGCACTGTGGTAGCCCGCTGCAGCGGTTGTTCGTCGACTTTAGTAAGAAGCTGGATGCCGTTTGTAAATATTAATTATAGCGAAAATGGTTTAGAAACAGCTTTAATGTATTACCCTTAAAAACAATTATTTATGAAAATTTAATAATAAATATTAATTAGAATAATTCCATTATAATTTAATAATGAAATTGTGTAAATTTACTAATTTTTTAGAATAAAAGAGATTCAGTTCAAAAATGATTAATAAAATGCACACGAATAGTGTATTATGTCATCCAAAATCAAGTGTAATTCAATGATTTGGTGGTTAAGGTTATGAAATTATTTGTTAAATTAATCATATAAAAAGTTAAAGAGTGAAGCGAAATTTTTTCCCTCAAATTTGAAGAACGTTGTGATTCAAAGAGGTTGATCTAAACTTTTTTTTAGGGTTTTGAAGTTAGACTGCGGGTTAATGAACGTGTAAGATTATTTCTTTTTCGAAGCCATAACGCTTAAAAACTCGAATGTTAACTGTGATTGAAGCATGGTTGGATCGAGTCTTTAAAACACTTTTGTGGATCCACAATTATTTGCTAAGCAACCCCACGTTAATAACTTTTAACAATAATCTATATATAATAGCAATACCTTCACATGAAGCTTTTGAAGTTACACAAATGTCCATCCAACCAAAATTTTATATATGTATATATATATATATATATATATATATATATATGTATGTATGTATGTATGTATGTATGTATGTATGTATATATGTGTATATATGGATAAATTAGTTAGGCTAGTTCTATTTCCACCCTCTTTTCTCCTTTCACACCCCCACTTAGTTAAAAATAATCATCACACACCACTCTTTCTCTTTCACCTCGCAGTTCATTCCAAAAGTGCCCTCGTATGTTTTAAACCACGTTCAGCCACGACGTGGTTTGTTCACAAAGCACACTCGATCTGAACTAGGTTGTTACACAAATCTCGCTCGATTCAAACCTTGTTATTATACGATCGAGCAAGGTTATTACACAAAGCTCGCTTTGGTCGAGCGAGTTTTTACATAAACATCGCTCCTTTGAAACTTATGTACATGATTATTATTTTTAAACGTAATCTGCTGTGATTTTTGAAGATAGGGGCAATTTTGGAAAACCTAAAAATTGACAAAGTAGCGAAGTGTGGAAAAAGGAAAACGGGGTGTGAACAGAATCAACTAATTAGTTATTTTCTTACCATGTAAACTTTCCACAATCTAACTTTACATGCCCACAAGCATAACTCCTTATCTTTTGTTCCCTAGTTGTTGCCAAAAACAAACCCATTTCAATTTTCGGCTTAAAATAAAAATTAATATACTTGCGCAAAATTTTCCCAAATACACACAATTCTCCCTAAATGAGCATAGATTAGTACTTATCAGTTTCAACTATTTAATTATTGCTTTCAACAATTTGACATTTAAAATTGACTTACCTATATCACATGCTTTATTCAAAAAAATGATGTTGTTGATGCTATTGTAGAATATGCTAGTATATGATTTTTGTTTGATGATAATAAACATATATATATATATATATATATATATATATTCGTTTAAATGTATTTGTTATTGTACTATTTTATTTTTCCACCTGATTAAAATAATATTTGTTGAATAAATAACTCGGAATTCATATTCAAACAAATATTTTATTCAAAAAAATATTTTATTACAAATTCAAATAGTGCAAATTTAAGCTCTCACTACGTTTTCACATTTTCAATTACAATATCATTTCATATTACAACACTATTTTCACTATACAATTTTTATATACATTTTACACCTCATTACATATTTCATTCAACACTCATATTTCAACTCCATTCCAGTTTGTATTCAACATCTGAGCTATCTGCAAAATAAACAATGACGCGGTAAAATTGAAAAAGAAAATATTTTGCAGTGCAAAACAAAGCGTGTTTTGAAAATATTGTTTACCTCAGTTATTTGGGTTGCTCGTCATCATTTATTTTTAATCCATCTTACATGAAAAACTTGTGACATGCGTAGTGTATCACTGTACATACCACAAGGCCGTGCACACCGATATACACTTGCTTAATAAAACTGCAGGGACGGGAGAGCATGAGGTCAAACCCGAGCCTAGGCTGGATTCAACTCAAGTGCATATAAGTCTCGACCAAAAATGCAACAACAACGAGACAACATGAAGATTCACATGAATACAAAGTACACTTGAAGAATCAAATGCAATAGCAAGTTAATATGCAACTATGACAAAGCAACTAAATCAAGTGCATATATGAAATGCAGCAACACTACACTACACCAGATCCCAAAAACACAAGTTCATATGCATAGACTCGAAGCTATGCACACACACATGATTGGACTTCAAGTGAACCCAAATTAGAAGCAACAGTGAAGACCAACCATGTGCATCCATTCAAACTAGTTAAAGTTCGAGTTAAGCCTTTCAACATGAAACATGAAGATTCAAATACATGAACACATATATCGGTTCAGAGGCATGAACAAGACAAAGAGCAGACACATGAATAATCATATGCAAGCATTCGAAGAGGAAAAAGGATATGCACGCATTCAGACATGTATGTATGCAGTGATGACTAGACGTCAAGTTTACTTATGCAAGGCTACCATGACCAGATAAGTGAAACAATGGCCAAGCTCATAACGACATGTGCACCAAACCACAAAACTCAACACAGTAGAGACATCAAGCCAACCAAGTGGATAGGCATAAAAATCATACACATATATGCATACATATATGTATGTATATACATGTTTATATGGTTACAATAATCACAGTTGCAAGTCAAATTTCAAATAACGTTGTAGTGAAATTCAAAACGAACAAGTCAGTGAATTGAAAGTCAAAGCCATCAATTTTTTTTATGGAACTCGCAGGTGATAAACACTAATTTAAAAGTCAAAACATTATCACGATTTCAAATGCCGAAGTTATAGGAAGCGACCCAAAGAAACTTCGATCACGTGAACAAATAAAGGAGAAAAAAACGAAACCGACTCAAGAAATTCAAATCCATCAACTATTGAACAAGTCAGTGCAATCACCATCATTTAAGCAAAATCGAATGGACAAGTGCAAATTACAAAAGAATTCAAACAAAAATATACGAACGTATATTTAGGGATGTTATCCATATAAATTGAAACCCAATCTCATCATCGGCACATAAGAGTTCAAGCCCGAGCAATTAAACAGAGCATAAAGTCGAATATATTCGAAAATCAAAAAGGGGCAAAAAGCACATACCAAATTCATTCGAACTCGAAGCGACGGCATGTACACAAGAGAATCAAAGAAGCATCGAAGCTAGTTGAGGAACATGAGAGTGACAGCAATCAATCCAAAAGTATAACTTAAGCGATGACTTTAATTCTCAAAACCCTAAATTTGTGAAGAGGAACGAAAAAGAAAGAATCAGCCAAAAGAGAATACACGAGTATACAAGAAAAAAGGGGAGACAATCTCTATTTAGTATTTAAATTAGGTAGGCCTTACTTTTCTATTGGCTTTAGTTTAGGGTTTTGGTTTTTTTTTTTAGTCTATTCTTGTTTGTGTAATATTCTTTTAAATAGTGTAATTTCTAGTCGTGTGGCTAAGGACAAACCACAGGCATAGTTTGAGAATTCGTCGCAATTTATTGGCTGAGTTATGGTAGGGGTTTGATCGTGGAGTTAGATTAGTCATTAGCGGGTGTCGCAAGTTTACTTGTGTAAGCGTCTGACTACTTAATTTTTAGTAGAAACCTTGGGAGCAGCACATAGGCAGGGTTTTGCCGAAGTTAGGTAAATTTGTGTGTGATCTCTTCTGCATGATTTGCTATTATTAATTTGATTTCCGTATTAATTTTTATTATTATTAGTATCACTCACTTCACCCTCCTAGGCTGAAAACGATCCTACAAGTGGTATCAGAACTAGGAACAAAAGTCATTTTTTATTAAAAATTGGATTTTTTTCTTTTAATTAAAAAATTAAACTTTTAAAACGCTTCTTTTAATAATGCTTTTGCTGAGGGTCAGTCCATAGTTAGACCACCTATGTTCAATGGTGAATATACTTATTGGAAAACTAGGACGAAATTTTTTCTGAAAACCATAGATGCATGGAATATTGTTGAAATAGGATATAGGACACCAACAATAATAGTAGATAATCAAGAAGTTGAAAAATCAATGGATCAATGGACAGATCTTGAAATAAACTACAATTTGCTAACGTGAAGGCTATGAATTCTATTATCTGCTTATTAGATCAAATTGAATTTAACATGCCTCACACTGTTTAACTGCATAGGAAATTTGGCGCACACTTGAAGTTACTCATGAAGGAACCTCCCAAGTCAAAAAATCTCACATTTCCATGCTTAGCAGTGAATACGAGAACTTCACAATGGAAAAAGATGAAACTGTCAAAGAAATGTATGAACGACTTTCTAATCTCATATACAAATCAAAAGCTCTCGAAAAACCATACAAAGAATTGAAAATAGTTCGAAAAATCCTCATAATTCTACCATGAAACTTTGAGGCAAAAGTGACTGCTATTCAAGAATCGAAGGATTTGAAACAAATTAAAGTCGAAGAACTCATCAGAAATCTCACCACTTATGAGCTAGAAATAAAATTCAAGGAAGAATGTGAAGAAGGTGATACTCGAAAGAAATCAATAGCTCTTAAAGGAACAACTGAAAGTGATGATGATGATGATGAGGGTGGTGCAGCTGAATTGGTACTGATAATAAAGAAATTCAAAAGGTGGAATCATATGTATGGAAATCCATATCTAAATCAACAATTGAAAAATAGAATAGCCAAAGTCCTAGATGACTCAGAAGTGTAGGAGATTATTTATCACAACTGCAATAAACCCGGTCATATCAAGCCAAATTATCCTCAAAATAGACTCAGTCAAGGAAAGAAACAGAAAAGGAAAAATCTTACAGCAACCTGGAAAGAAAGTGATTCAGATAATAATGAAAGCACTTGCAGTGAGAATGAAAAAGAAAATCTATGTCTTCGAGGAAATACAAGTGACAGCAATGATGACGGGCCAAGCAAGGTATCAAAACTTACTCACTCTTAGTTAATTGTATATTTTCTTGAAGTAAATGACTATTTTCAAAAACTGGAGAGAAGTATGCTAAAATTGAATCACAAAGAGATAGCTTGATAGAACTAATTAGCAACTTGATCAATTGGTTAAGAACTATCAAAATAAGTGCCCTAAGTGTGATAAGCATCCATCAATTGAAGAAGAAATTAAAAAATTAGAAATTAAAATTAAATATCTTGAAAATGAAATTCTAATTTTGAAAGAAAGAGAAAATACGGGGAGAGAAAATTCTATTAAAAAGTGAACTCTGTTATTGAATGAAAATGAATCTCTCAAAGTCACAAGTCCAACATTTGTCTACAACTTTAGGAAGACTTTTCAAAGGAGAAAAATTGCTAAATATGTTATTAGGGAAACAAACTGTTAATCCTATTAAAAAAGGACTTGGTTTGATTCAATCTGGAAGATTTAGAAGCGAAACTAATCATGTTAACTCAAAGTGCACGATTTGTAGAAAAATAGGACACAATCAAAACAATTACTGGTATAGATCCAAGCACAGAAAACCATACCAATTTGGCTTCCATAAAGGCACGAATGTCACATCTCCTAAAATCAAACAAATCAGGTGCCAAAAGAAACAAATATAAATTGTTTTGGATCTACATAAACTTGTTTTTCAAAATCTTCTATCATTAACAATCACGAACCTGTTACCCGGCACCTTGGCCCGACAACAAAATGGCAGTTGAAGTTATTATTACTAGCACTAGACAAGATTCTGACCAAGAAGAGCCTGAAGGTATAAGGGTTTGATGTAATCGACATGTTTCGGCATCCCTGGCTCGGTGTAGACTGGAGGTGATAACAAGTTGTTAAGCCCACAACAAAGCAAGAGCATTCGACATGACTCTGCTTCGAGTCATTCAACGATCGACCGGACAATTCTCGACTGGCATTCCTTGTTCGGCATGCCTGGTCTGGTGCACAGAAGTCACCTAATGTGGGCCGAGGTAATTTGTTTCTGGGCCCGTGAGGGAAGTCCAGCCTATCGTCCCCAATAAATAGAAGGGCAGAGGCATAGTGAAATGGACCTTTTTTCAGGAACACTGGGGAGACTCTACCATTTTTTATACTCTCCCCTTTTTGATTGAAACTTGTATTCAAGTGATTTTTTTATGGATTGTATCTGTATTCAAGTGATTGAGAAAGCAATAAAGATTAAACTCAAAGTGGATGTAGGCAGGTGCGTCGAACCACTATAAATATGGTTTTCTTGTTTCTTACAGTTATTATCGCATTCTACTATGTAATTCGTCGGTTTTAACTTACTCTCTTCATTAATCTCTCTACATAACTCTATTCAAGGGTGTTAGTGACAAATTCTGGTGCTAACGGGACCTATAAAAACAAATAGGTCACAAAAATCCTTCCTCATGTTGGTGTGGTGGCAGGCTAAGGGACAATAAGAGTGTTACCTAGATTCTGACTGTTCTAGGCACACGATGAACAAAAAATCTAAGTTCCTTGGCCTAAATTAGTACAATGATTGCTGAGTCATAATAGGCAACAAAGGTAAATGAAATATTATTGGTAAAGGTAAAATAGGTAACGGTACATTTATCTTAAATGGTATATTATATGTTGAAAATCTGCACCATAATTTGATCTAAATGAGCCAGTTAAGTGATAAGGAAATGAATGTTGATTTTGATTTTGATTTATGAAAAAATGTTGACCAATCATCTTTTCATCCTTGAACTAGTTCATATAGATTTGTTTGGACTAACGATATTGAAAGTTTAGGCGGTAAGAGATGTTTTGTATTGGTTGATAATTACTCTAAATACACATGGATATATTTGTTTATCTTATTGCTTCTAGACCATACACTATATTCACTATTTGTTTATGTGCACAGTGTCAATCAAATCCAAAAGAACCTCTTTTAAAAATTGTGAAAAGGATTTTTAGACATTTATTGCACATCCCACGATTGGTATCCAACGAATGATAACTTTGAGTTAAAGGGGTTTTTCAGATGCAGATTTTGCTAGTTAACTAGTTGATAGAAAAAGTGCTGGTGGAATGGATTTTATGTAGAGACATTCATTAGTTGCATCACACTTCCAAAGAAATTATCTGCATAGTTTTCATTCCAATTAATTTTCAGTTGATAGACATTTTCTCTATAAAGCCCCTTTAAGAAAATAGTTTTTGTTGACTTCGTTACAGATTACGCATCTTAAAATTTGATTTTATATTTATTTTTGGACTTGATCTTAAATGAATATATTTACTAATCTGACTCCCTACTAATTATCAAAAAGATAAACGGTGACTGAAAAAATGATGAGTGTTGTTATTAACCGTACATTTTTGACTTGAGATTGTACATGTAGTAAATTTCTTTAAAAATTTAAAAAAAATTTGTAATAACTTTGATTGGTAAAAATTACATCACCATCTCTATTTCTATCATATTTCTAGCGACCATCACTCATCAAAATCCAATAGTATGTCAAAATGCGGTATTTTAAACGGGAATTTATTCCTTTTTAATTTAACTGGCAATAAAAATATCCAAAGTATTCGCTCTCATTTAAAAGTCCTTACGGTTATGCATGGGTGAATTACTTGGAATCTTTGATATGTTCTTTCATGCTCATTTAAAAGTCCTCAAGGTTATGCATATATGGAACACATATCAAAATTGATTATTAAATAGAGGAGAAGATTCTAATTCCATTTAAAAGATCTCACGGTTATGCGTGGTTAGAGGATACTTGAAATTCATTTTTTTGAAAAAATTGGAATACTACTAATCTCGTTCAAAAGTCCTAATGGTTATGCATGGTTAGTAAATATTCAAATTTCTGTCATAAATATACCACAAAAAGATACAACTATATGGTTTTATATACCGACATCACTGCTATCACTCTAAAGTGGAATATGCGCCTAACAGTACGATTTTTGTTTATTTTTTTGAAATTTAATATTTATACTCGATTAGTTATTAATGTCTATCAGTTTATCTCTATTTTTCTAACACTATTGCTCTTTTGCTGATAATAAAAGGGGAAGATATAAGTTAAGATTTTGGCAAATAAATTAAAAAGTTTTATTTTTGCATATTCTCATCTAGTTCTCATCTGGTTTATTGCAATCTGCATATTTTTTAACTTCTTTTGATGCATATGAGAAGGGAGGCATCGTTGTAGGGGGGCATTCAAATAGGGGGAGCTAATAGAATCCATCAAGGTCAAATACATTTAATAGAGTTAAATCTTAATATATGTTTGTTATCATCAATATGGGGAGATTGTAGAATATGCTACTGTATGATTTTTTGTTTGATGATAATAAACATATACATACATTCATTTAAATGTATTTGTTATTGTGCTATTTTATTTTTCCACATAATTAAATAAATATGTTGAGTAAAATAAATAACTCAGAATTTTTATTCAAACAATTATTTTATTACAAATCAAAATAGTACAAATTTGAGCTCTCACTACATTTTCACATTTTCAATTATAATACAATTTCATATTACAACATAATTTTCACTATACAATTTTTATGTACATTTTACACCTCACTACATAATTAATTCAACACTCATATTTGATCTTCAACTAAATTCCAGTTTGTATCCAGCATCTGAGCTATCTTGAAAATAAACAATGATGTAGTAAAATTGAAAAGGTAATTTTTTTACAGTGCAAAATAAAGTGAGTTTTTAAATTATTGTTTGCATCAATTATATAGGTTGTTCGTCATCATTTATTTTTAATCCATCTTACACGAACAACTTGTGACGTGCACGGCATATCACTGTACATGGCACAAGGCCACGCACATCGGTATACACTTGCTTGATAAAACTATAGGGACAGGTGAGAACAAGGTCGAACCCGAGCCTAGGCTTGATTCAACTCAAGTGCATATAAGTCTCGACCAAAAATGCAACAACAATGAGACAACATGAAGATTCACATGAATAAAAAAGTACACTTGAAGAATCAAATGCAGTAGCAAGTTAACAAGCAACTATGTACAAAGCAATTAAAATCAAGTGCACATATGAAGTGCAGCAACACTACACTACACCAGATTCCAAAAACACAAGTTCATATGCACAGACTCGAAGATATGCACAAGCATGATCGGACTTCAAGTGAACCCAGATCAGAAGCAACAATGAAGACCAACCACGTGGAACCATTCAAACTAATTCAAGTTCGAAATCAGCCTTCAACATGAAACATGAAGATTCAAATGCATGAACACATATATCAGTTCAAAGGCATGAACAAGACAAAGTGCAAACACATGAATAATTATATGCAAGCATTCAAAGAGGACAGAGGATATGCATGCATTCAAACATGTATATATGTAGTGTCGGCGAGACTTGAAGTATACTTATGCAACGCTACCATGACTAGATAAGTGAAACAATGGCCAGGCTCGTAATGACAAGTGCACCAAACCACAAAACTCAACACAGTAGAGACATCAAGCCAACCAAGTGGATAGGCATAAAAATCATACACACACATATATATAGATATATGTATGTATATACATGTTTATATGGTTATAGTAATCACATTTGCAAGTCACAATTCAAATAACGTTGTAGTGAAATTCAAAATGAACAAGTCGGTGAATTTAAAGTCAAAGCCAGCATTTTTTTTTATGGAACTCGCTGGTGATAAACACTAATTTACAAGTCAAAACATTATTACAATTTAAAATGCCAAAGTTATAGGAACCTTACCCAAAGCAACTTCGATCACATGAACAAAGAAAAGAGAGAAAAGAACGAAACCGAATCAAGAAATTCAAATCCATTAACTATTGAACAAGTCAATGCAATCACCATCATTTAAGAAAAATCGAATGGGCAAGTGCAAATCACCAAAGAATTCAAACAAAAATATACGAACGTATACTTAGGGATGTTATCCCCATAAATTGAAACCCAATCTCATCATCGGCACATAAGTGTTCGAGCCTAAGAATTTAAACAGAGTATAAAGTCAAATATATTCAAAAATGAAAAAGGGGCGAAAATTATATACCAAGTTATCATTCGAACTCGAAGCGGCCATATGCACGCAAGAGAATCAAAGAAGCATCGAAGCTAATTGAGAAACTATGATGACCCGTCCTTCTCGACCATCGAAAATCGACACAAATACACCACTGTATAATATGCCGACGATCGAGTGCCAGAAAAAAATGGATTGTTGAGGGAAAGAAAGAAGGAGGTAGAGAAGAGGAAACAAAACAACATCAAAATCTCACAATCGCAGCGGAACAAAATAAGAGATAATAAATGATCTTTACACAATATAAAAACTATATCTATTTTATGCATTACATCATCAGAGTACATCATAATCAATAGCAAATTTCTGGACAGTTGTATTAACTTATCCTCACAAAAGCTGACTATACCGCTTATACAGCAAAGCGGATTATATATCAAGTGCATGTGATACGTCTTGCCATCCAGCTCGTCTCCAAAGCGCCACAACATCCTACCCTGTATTTATAGTACTCGGTCTAACCCGAGCATTATAATAAAATAACATCCGATTCAGTCTAGAAAACCAGCGTGAGAAAACACACTCAACTTAATTATTAAAGTTTTCAAAATCCTTTGAAATCAAAGGTATCTTGTAAGACCACGCCACAAATAAACATGCCGGGTTTTTACCTTACGATAACCAAAACATTTCTTATAAAATCCTTTGATATTATAATAGTGTCTAAATAAAAATACTTAAATCAAATAGCCAAAATTGTTACATTCATTGAATTCCAGCAATTACTATGCTCTACAATCAAAACCATAAAGGGAACGTAGGGAGAATGGATTTCCAACTAATGACTAGGCACTGAGGTACCACCTGTTACAGTATCTGGTCTAGATCAGCATACCGAGGATCCACCCTGATCCTCTGCAACAAAAGACCGGACTAGCCCTTACTGGATAGCCCGAATAAGATCACCCCACGGTTGGGATCAAAACCGCCCACACACAGCCGAATAAAAGGGACATCTAGACAGGGATGACCTTACCCTAATTGGTTGCTAGCCACTTAGACTTGCTTTATAACCCTTGATTTGCAGTCATTTTCGATTGATGAGGCTCGAGGCTTAGTGTTACCTTTTTAGAACACACCACACTTAGAATGCTCATCGTCCTCCTGACGATGTTCTGAAAGCATTCATCCATACAAGTCCGTTCCGGGTTCGAACGAAACCTAAGGCACGACTCCTACTACGTCCATTTTGGAATCACCCTCAGGATTAGTAGCGATTAGCCCTTGCACTTCACTGCTCCATTTTGACTCCAAGTTCTTGTCTTCATCTCGAAAATGTACTCATCGGATTGAAGTGGTTTTTGGATCTCAAATCCGATACCTATCTCTTCGAAACAATGTTCGCTATTTCCCGGTAAACTCAACCCCGGTTCTTTAGGAAATACAAAGACAAAAATAAGATCGAAGATCACCTCCTAACCGTTAGTGGACGGGTTCCTTATAAACTTCTTAGAAGAACGAACGAGTTTATACGTACAGTATAACACCTCAAATGGTAACTGTACTATATAATTCTCTAACTCCTAGATATTTCCAAAGTCTTGTTTGGGTCCAGATTTGATAGTCGGTTATTTAACTATCAAATAAACAATTAATTCAACCAACTATTTTATTTCCACTGAAAACTCCAAATCTTATTATATTATATTTTTAATAATTTAAATCACTATACCCAAAAATATATATTCAAAACATTTAAAAATAAAACTACTTAAATCACTTTACTCAAAATGATTGTTATGAACTTTTAAAATAAATTTCCAAGTAAAACTTAAGCCACAAACTACTTTAAAAATAAATGTTTTATATAAAGTAGAAATATTAGAAAATTTCTTTAGAAAAAATAATTCTAATCTAACCTTTAAAATAACTGCTAAAATTAATTTGAATAGATTTACTTTAAAATTCTAAAAAAATTAAAAATAATAATTTTCTCTAAAACATTCTTTTAAAACAATTTTTAAAACTTAAACTTATACATAAAAATTCCTTTGAAAATATACTTGGCTTTTCAGGGAAATACACATTTCATTTCAATATAACCCATATAATCCTTTATAGATCCTACTCGATTTATCCTAATTTAATTTGCATTTCAATCCTGTAAATTTCTTTCAACACTTTAAAAATAAAATCACTTTTTATTTTTAAACACATTTCCCATATCCTTATAATCACTTTCAAAATATATACTTAAATTATTTAAAATAAAGCTACAAAATTCTTTATTCAAAATAATAATTATTAAAATCTATAAGAGTTTCCTAAATAATACTTAAACCAAAATTACCTTTTAAAATAAAGTTATTATATCAATTATTTATGTTAAAATTCCCTTTTAAAAATCATAATACTAATTTACCTTTAGAAATAATTAAATACCGTAATTAACTTAAATAAATATTTACTTTTCACTTAAAAATAATTAAATAATAAATTTCTAAAAAGATTCTAAAAAAATATTTTTAATCTTCTAGTTTATACTTTGAAAATTTTTCTTTAAAATATACTTAGTTTTCCAGGAAAAAATATTTTCCGCCTTTTAAAAATAAAATTACCTTTTTATTTTTAAAATTAATTACAACTTTTCTTATAAATTCCCACCGGATTCTATACTTCCAAATTTATCCACTGACAAATATTCCACTTCGTTTATAAACCCAGTTTACAAATTTCCATTTCTCATTTCCGTTTAAATCACAATTTCCAAAACACTTAATCAATTTCAAACTGATATCTTGGTTTAAATTCCCTTTTAAATTTATTACTCGATTTATTAAAATGCCTAATAATTATTTACTTAAAAATTTCCTTTTCATTTCCTTTAGAAACCTAATTCATTCTATTCTATATATTTTTAAAACACCAAAATATATATTCATACAAACCAAAGCATCGAATAATTTAGATCTCCAATACGATCTATCATAGGATATCAAATAAATCACATCGCTGAATATAAATTAAATTGAAAGTTTTAAGGAATCCAGTTGGATTCCTCCAAACTGTTTTCCTACATCCACAGATGTTAGCAAAATATAAAATATCAATTCCACTTCGACGTGGAATATCGCGGTATAAAGGGTCATCCGCTATTATACGGGGTGCATATGGTCTCATCTGCTATATAACGCGGGAATATCAATCACCCCAATATATATATACTACTATATATAATATCCTATCCAAACTGATAATAATATTCACATTCAACCAATCAATCGATAATTTAAATTTTAACTATTTAAATTAACTAGTCATCTAGATGTGAGTGAGATTAACTCACCTTGTGACAGCGTTTCAATTTTAAATTAAATCGAGCGCATTCGATTTAATCTAAGAATTATGCTTGCTCCAAACGTCTCCGGATCTGCTGCAGCGCGTAGATAGAGTCGCTGCGCCTCTGGCGCTTCTTGTTTCGTCGAATTCTGACCATGCTGCCACATATGTGATAGTTTAAAGTTTGATTAAAATTTTATATAAATTAACTACAAATTCTTCCTTTTTTCTTTCCTTACAATCTAGGCCGCTACTTTGCAACTTCGAATCAGGGTCGCACAATATGGTTCTTCCTGAACGCTCGATCTAGGGTTGTTAAACCCTTCGACCGCCATCTATAAACAATTATCGCGCTCCCCTTCATCGAGTTCGACGATGATCTGATGCTGCTACGAGAAAGCTCGTCGCGAGCTCCCTCCCCACCATGAAACTAGTCGAGCTTGGCTATGCCAGCCTCTCGACAAACATGCTCGAATATCGTGCGTTTGTGGTCGATTTCTCGATGATCTACTCCACTGTATTCGATCATACCCGTTGAACATGTAAACCTTGCTGAGCCCTACAACTTCCTAGTTGGGAGTTTTCAAAAATATTGATTAGATCTTTCGAAAATCGAGGAACAAAATGAGACATTTTCGGCCATTGCTTAAGTGGGTGGCAGCCGTGAGTATCGATTACGGTTTTCTGCTCGAGATCGTATTTATAAATGTTTATAATAATATATTATTATTATTTCCAATTTTAACAAGCCTTTTCAACCGAACTCCAAACAACACGTGCCACCTGGCTTTTATAATGTTTTACCCGCATTCCGAACACAATGGAACATGTTTTGAAAGCTAATTCAATCATATGTGGAAGATAGCTTTTTGAATCGATTTAAAAATATTAAATTTTCGATTTTAATTTCAACGCGTTTCTCACCCGTACACACAAACGATAACACCAAACGCTACGAAATTTGAAATCCAATAATAATTAACTATTTAGGATCCAATTGGACTGGTTTCGTCGAATTCCGAACTGTGCCTCGGAAGCCTATTTTAACTCGTCGATTAAATCGAACGATTTTCAAAATCGTCGAAAACATTTAAAATATCATTTTTAAAACTTTACTAACTTAATTATAAATCATATAGAATTTGTATTCATATCAGAAATCATTCTGATTTCTTTTAAATTGAAATCTGATTATTTACATTATTACTATATAGTAAATTCCATTATTAAATTAGTATAAAAATTCCAAATTTAACTTATCGACTATGGATTCCATCCAAAAGTCCAATATTAAAATTCAAATCCAACTAGACTTAAATAAATTTTTGAAACCATTTTCAAATCCATTTAATTCTCAGAATTACAAATTATCTAAATTTCAAATATTAAATTATTATTATCCAAATACAATTAAATTGCCACATTTGAAATTATAACTAATTTTTTTGATTCAACCAAAATCTTCTTATTTCAAAATCCATTTATAATTCACACTCAACATTTTAAAATAAATTGAATGTTCAAAATTAACGACCAAAATTACAGGACGTTACAGAAACATGTGAGTGACAACAATCAATTCAAACATATAATTCAAGCGGCGACTTCAATTCTCAAAACCCTAAATTTGAGAAGAGGAACGAAAAAGATAGGATCAGCCAAAAGAGAATACACGATCAAACAAGAAAAAAGGGGAGACGAACTCTATTTAGTATTTAAATTGGGCCGGCCTTACTTTTCTATTGGGCTTTAGTTTAATAAAATAGGGTTTTGATTTCTTTTTAAATCTATTCTTATTTGTGTAATTTTCCATTTGAAATAGTGTAATTTCTAGTCGTGTGACCAAGGACAAACTATGGCTTGTAGTTTGAGAATTCACAACTTAGTGGCTGAGTTCTGGCAGGGTTTTGAGCGTAGAGTTAGATTAGTCATTAGCGGTGTCACAAGTTTACGTGTGCAAGCGTCTGACTACTTAATCTAATAGAAACTATGGAGGCAGCATGTAACATCCCCAAAATTATCAATCAAAATAAATAATATATTTGAACTCTTGGGGTTTGATTTGAGAATAAATTTGAAAAAAATCTAAAACAAATAAAATAAGTGAAAATATATAAAATAAATTCCTAATTTATTTTGGGTTTAAAATATTGAGATGATAGTTTTCAAAAGTCATTTGGATTTAGAATGTTTATATTTCAAGTGTAAGATTTAAGTTTGAATTTAAATTTGGAATAAATGTTTTAAAATGAAGAAGCATTTGAAAAATCATTGAGGAACAAGTACACAATGGTCAAGACAACTTTTCTTTTAAAACATTGTACATATGCATATATACAACAAATGAATAAAAGTATGTATATTGGTTTATAAAAGTATATGCATATAATATAGGAAATAAAATCTATAAAATTTCTTTTGCTTTGTTACATCAAAAGCTGAAAAACTTACATTCACAATAAAATGAATAATTAACAAAATCTATGTTTTAAGATATCTTCTTACAAATGGCACAAACCATCATCTCCTCAATAAAATAATCAAATAGAAAATTCGGGAAAATCTTCACCTTCTAAAACTCGAATTTTTAAATCCCCTTGCAGTTGATGTTCAGTAATCAAAAAATATTTGCAAGTGTTACTTCAAACATTCAGAGAAAAAAAAGAGAAAGTTCAAAGGAAAACCAAACTGTCTTCTTCCATTCAAGCTAAAAAAATAAATCTGAAAATACTTTCTCATGCTTCATGACAGTAGTGTGGTACTTTCAGGTAAGCTTTGTTTTAAAAAATTTATAGTTATGAAATTTTGATTTTTGAATCAAGTGTTGACAATCAATTCAAAACGAAAATTCAGATTTGTGAAGGCAAGAAGTTTCTAGTTTCAAAGGCAGTGCATAGTTTTCTTTTCTGGAAATAAGTTTAAAAGGAAAGTGACTTTTCTTTTTAAAGTTTGAACCTGAAGTTATAACTTCTTATAAAGAAAGAGTTTAATCCAGTAATCTTTAATCAAATTATTTGCAGGGGGGTCAAGGATTAAAAGCTACCTTTTTGGTTTTGGTTTTCAAGTTCTGTTTTTATAAGTGCAGAGAAAAGAAGCTCCTCTAATTTTGTTTCAAAACTGTAAGTAATCTGGGAAATTTGTTATTGTTAATGATTAAAATAAATGAAAGCAACATGGGATTTAATACCACAATATCTATATTTTATTGCAGGAAAAAAATCAAGGGGGTTAAAAGCTTTAATCTATTTTGGTTTCAAGTTTCAGAAAATAGAAAAAAAAAGTGTCTTCTCTGCTCGGGATGTCAACTGTAAGTAAATAAATTTTTTTGTTAGCAACGAATAAGTAGATGAACATAACAAACATTAATCACAAATCTATAACTATAAACTTGCAGATCTAAAACCCCAAGAGAATTAAAGTAGGAAAGAAGAAAATTTGCCAGCTTCATCTCTCTGTTTGAAAACTGTCAACATCCTCTGGAAACAAGTGAGTAAACCTTGATTCTCAATCTTTTTGATTGCTTTGTATGCTTGGGCGATATAGGAAAGTTAAACTTGTTTGCATGCAAGGATTTTGGAATATGATTGTAGTTGACTGTGCATGTTGATGTTTTCAAAATACTAGTTACTGTAAAACTATAGGGAAAATTAGAATTTTAAAATTATGGACTACAAAATAAGTTTAAGTGTAGTTCAAAACTTACACAGTGCTTTAGAGTTTAAGCAAAACTTCAGTAATTAAAGCTATGAGTAGATCCATACTTGTTCAAATTCTGGGTGTGCTTGAATCCCTGTATGAATGTGTTGGTTTTGAATCGAATGAATGATAGGCTTGGTTTTGATTTTCTGGAAACATTGTTCCTGTGTTTCTTTCTTATGTTTTTGTTTTTCTCTGTATACAATTTGAGTTACAGGGAATGATGTTTAACAAAAAAAAACCCAAAGAAACCCTCTTCCCAGTTCTTTTGAAAAGAAATCGAATTGT
The DNA here is from genome assembly GCA_030765085.1 of Allium cepa. Lineage (NCBI taxonomy): Eukaryota > Viridiplantae > Streptophyta > Magnoliopsida > Asparagales > Amaryllidaceae > Allium > Allium cepa. The sequence goes on from CM060940.1 coordinate 186,843,276, forward strand.
AAAGATAGGTAGAATAATAGGCACATCAAAATCAACCCAATCCTTCTTTTCTCGTTTCTTCTGAAATAAAATTGCAACAAGTTGAAGTTTTATGTCTGGACTGGCACCATGCTTAGAAAACAAATCGAAACAAGAGTTGTAATTTTACTGGGAATTAAGAAAAAAAAAGTTACATCTGAGTTACAGGTTTGGAAAAAAGTAACTCACATCAAATTTAGAATCCTTCTCTTCCTCTTTACTTTTGAAAAAGGTTGTAACAAGTTAAACTTCGGTTGGAAACCTGTTTTACATTTTCAGAAATGAATTAAAGTAAGTTTAAGCTTTTGTTTAAAAACCTGTTAAATTCTGGAAACAATGGAGCACTGTGACAATGCAATTTTTCCAACAAATATTCGAACTTCATGCATTTCAGTTTCAATAATACCAGGTGAATCTACTATAACAATGATAATTTTAAAAACAAAAATCATAATTTTTCATTCACTCTTCACTGAGAAAATGGGGGTTGGATTGAAAATGAATTTTTGAGTAATTCTAGTGATCTATGGAATATTGGGCGTCAAAATTGTTGTGGCAGCATGATTACATGTTCGCAAGCATCAGAAAAATATTGAATTAATTTATAAGCGTTTAGATTTTTGATTTGAAATCAAACTAGGGTTTAGACCCCACTTTCTGTTCACGTTAGAGACGACATTGCCGCACCACCCACAGGTGATCGGACCGTGTGCCACCGGGGGGAATCGAAGCGTGACACGATGACGAGGCTAGGGACTGAGTTTGGTGGCCGATAATGGCCTGGGGAGGCGGCGCGTGGTAGTTTTCGATGACGTTCCTGATGATGATTTTTGGGTGTGATGCTCGATTCGCAACTTCGAAACAAAAATCGAGATCAGGGTGTTCGTATCGTTTTAGGGGACGATAGGCGACTCGCTCGTGGCCTTGGCTCTGACCATCGGCGACGGCTCTAGCTGTGCACGTGCACGCGTTTGGGTAGCGTATCAGTGTGAGGATCTGGGTAGAGAAGGGAAGGCCTGGGTAGTTGTATCGTGTATAGGAGAAAAGAAAAAAAACTTTAACAAATTTTTTTAGAGGGATGGCAACACGGGTCAAATCTAGGGATAACTCGAAGTAGGCGAGCGTTTCTCTCGGGTACGACCCGAAGCAAGCATGGGGTTTGCAAATGAACAACAAACCCAGGTTTAACAATAAATTGAAAACACAATTTTATTTATTTTCTGGATAAATTAATAATGATAGTTGTTAATAGAATGTGAAACTAATAGTATTTAAAATTTTATGAAGTTCAAAATATTTTAAAATTAATAAAAGTTGTTTTAAAAAGTCTAACTTTATAAGAAGTTTAAATATAAACTAATTATACAAGTACAAATGTCAAACCAAGTTTACAATGATGAAGTAGTAATTAACAATTGATGTTTTGTAACGTTTTCTAAAATTTAAAAGAAAAAAAATTTAATAAATTAAAGAATAGGAAATTTATAAAATTAATTAAACTTAATAAGTTAACGATTAAGAATTTATAAATGAAATAATAAACTAAAGAATAATTTATTAACTCAGCCAATTAAAATAATTCAAAATCAAGTAAAATTCAACATTAATTTGAAATGATTAACAAAGACAATCATGTGGCTAATTCGCTTTAATCACAATTACTTGTATCAACGATGATTGATCATCATCAAATACCCCATACTGGATTGACACTTTTGTTGTGGTGCTGTGATTGCTTTGTGATGAGCTATGATTTGTGATTTTCTCCTATATGTATGTGAAACCCTTTTGCCTGTAAAATGGCATTTTAACTTCGATGCGACAGGGAGTCGGATTTTCAGTTTGTTATCCGAAACCCACATCGAACCTTGAATGTGAACCTTTGTGATTGATACACCCACATGTTTTAAATTTGAGCGCTCACTATTCGGATTAGCCGGGAGAGGACCTTTGTGTCATATAACCCATTCCGAATAGTGATTCGACGAATGGATTGCATTTGAAGACCGATGGTAAAGACCGGGTGTCTTCGAAAATGATAGGATAACCTATCGATTGTCTCTGCACCGAGTTACTCCGATATAGGGATTCCCTAAGTGATGGGAAGTCCGATCGGGATTGTGGACGCCCGGATTTGCAAGGGCTTCTTCTTTATTGGACGAAGTGCCTTCGGTTCTGTTCGAACCCGGAACAGACTTGTATGGTCGTGTGTCTGACACTACACCTTGAGATATAGAGCCGATTTCTTTCAAATACATATCTGTTGGTAGCGGAGAATTTATTCTCTTAGCTTAACACCCTTCTCTGAGACGTACGAGCTCAGAGGTTATGTAGTTGAAGGTTATCAGCAATATACTCCCAATTTGGTAGTGTGGCATACTAAGTGCTGCTGTATAGTGATGATCATTTGTTGATCATCTGTGATCAAAGCATGGCTTTCGTGTAAAGCGTAGCTTTGAGGATGAGACCTCATCGGACCTCACACCCCGGAAATGGTCGAAACAGGAAAGATGCGGCAAGGTTATGAGGGTCGCGCCCTTTAGGATATGTCATTTCCTTCTGGAAAAAGGTAGTGTCATGGTATGGAGCCCAGATGCTTACCTATGTGGTTGCTTCAATCTCATTATTCTGTGTGGTTGTTGCTTTGTGATGGAGGTCCCTCGGATAAAGGTCCTAAAGGACCGGGGAGTGGCATATTCGTGTAGTAGTTACCTAGTTACAGAGGTAACCCGGCCTTGTGTTGGCAGAGATCTAACCGTAACGTTAGTTCTCGGGACGTCCCGCCAGAGGCGTACCCATGTGGCATAGGAAGTTCCTTAGCATGACCATTTGTTGGAAACCCAATTCCCAATATGAACCCCGTACGGTTTTAGTTGTATTACCTACCATTTACTTATGGTGGTCACCACTGTTTAGATGGTAGCTATAGTAGGCATAGTTCGGAATGTCTATGCCAGCTAGGATTGATATTCTACTTTCGAAATGGCTTTCTACACTATGCACTAGTAATAGTATCAAAGAATTTTCCCCTATCATAAGAAGAAATCTCCTCCAATTCTGCGATTGCATTGTGTGTGTGGCGGGAGGTCTTATGGTAGTTTCATTTTTCAAAAGCATACCGATTTTCTTGTATAAAAATCTGTTTTATTTGAAAGCAATTATCTTTGTTTACTCATACCAGTCCCATGACTGACCCGGAGTTTATTGTTTCCTTTCTAAACTCTGGGTGCCCACCATTTCTACACGGGCAGCCTAGTAGCAAGTTTTTTGTATTTGGGCTCTAGCTACATTTTGGAGTATTTTGGTTTGGAGATTTGTGGTTTTTGGAGGCTCATACCTTAGAGACATTTTGGAAGCTTTTGGATCTCGAGGTGCTTAGTTTGGTGTTCACTATCATTCTCTATCCTTTTGAAGACTTTTGGCAATGTTATGTAGTTGTTCTATTATGACATTCTATTTGGAGATGTGATTCATGTATTATGTACTCTGATGTTGTAACAGATATTATTGTGACGTTGTATCTGTGATATGATGCATGATTTTCATTTTATTTCCGCTGTTATATATTCATCTAATGTTGTTATAAGCTCCATCCGACTGGAGTTCGATGTTTGAATCATTGACAGTCGAGTACAAGTGAGGTATTTGATGTCAATTTTCGAACGTTGAATTTCGGGTCGTGACACAACACGTAGGCAGAGTTTTGTCGAAATTGAGTAAATTTATGTGTGATCTCTTCTACATTATTTACTATTATTGTTTTTATTTTCGCATTAATTTTTATTATTATTAGTATCATCCTATTCACCTCCCCCCTCTAGGGTGAAAACGATCCTACAGTTATCTCAATAAGAATGAAGGAAGTAGCTTCGAAAACCATTGGATATGATTCAAAATGGTTGCATAAGAACGACTATATTTGAAAAAGAGAGTAAGGTTGTAAAAGATGAAATAAAGAAAATAAACACTAAATAACTATATCGGTACATATGTTCCATGTTACTCTATTCATGTCAAGTTAAATTTGTGAAGTGAAACAACATATAGAAATTTTTTACTGCATCACATATAAGTAGAAGCAATTTTTAGCCTTTGTAAACTAAAAAAATATAGTTTCAATTAAGTTAATAACAATTTGAACAACTATGAATATGCCTGTTTAACTATGACTTGATGACTGATGAATTATTTTGGAATTATGATATTAAGTTAACAGAGCCATTAGTGTAAATTAATGAAGTGTAATATACAGAATGCTGGACAGAAAGGAGTTAAGTGTCACTCTTTCTTTCTTTAATGGTAATAGTTACTCAGCCTTTCACGATAAAGGAAAAACCTATTAGTTTAATATATTCCTAATATAGTACATGTGATGTACCTCTTCAAACCCGAAATTACTGCCTAGTGTTCACAATAAAAGGAAGTTAGCTCACATATTCATTTGTGTCAAGTATTATATATGAATGTGACCATTATTTCATAATAAATAAATTTTAGCTCAGCTTTCTTTGCATATGTCCAACAGACGTATCTAGCTTACTAGTAATATTAATAATACTATTACTACGACTAATAACAATAACAAATACAATCCATTTCTCCCTCTTTTCGTCTTTAGTCTTCGTATCTAATTTAGTTATCAACCCAATAATTATTTTATTCTATATTTATTAATTTACCATGCATAAAGACTATGAGGTAATTATTTAAACCCTAAACTCTGTCTATGTGGCATGTAATTACCATAGAGAAAGATTACAGGTAAAAATTTGTAACATATATTATAGGGTAAAAATTCATCAATAAATCCATATATCGAAATTTGAACCCATTATCCTAAAATAATCCAACTAAAAACCAAAAGAATCGAAACCCTTTTGAGTAGCGGTAAAAGTTCAATTTTTAATAATGTTAGTATTTCTTTAATAATCTTTGTGATTATTTTATTTATTTTTAACTGAATTTCCAACCGTAATCATAAATTAGCTAACAATGTTCGTTTTAAAAAGTTTCTCAAAAGAGTAAAATCCCATATTGATTTTCAATGGAAAAATCATTTTTGAAAATAGGAAAAATAATAATGCTCTAAGTACTATTTTGGTAGAGGTTTTTTTCTAACGACTCTTCTAATTCACTACTTTTACTGGGATACTAGCTTGGTTTCGAGTGGTTTTGTTCTTGATGTGCCTTTTAGTTTTACTTTTGTTGCAGGATTTTATTTATTTTGTTCTAGGAAACTAGGCTTAGCCAAAATGTTTGTTCCGGTTCCTTTACTTTCATTCATTTTGTTATGTTTATCTACATTGTAGTCTTGATTCATTCATCATTTCACCCCTTTTCCCACTTGTATTACTTAATTTATACTACCTCACGCCTATACATATACATATACATATACATATACATATACATATACATATACATATACATATACATATACATATACATATACATATACATATACATATACATATACGCATATATATGTGAGAGAGTGTGCGTTGTCCCACTTTGTTATTGAGCTTTTTTTAGTATTAGCTGTTGCTTTGGTCTAGATGGATATAACCATATTGCTGTTTTGGGTGGGCTGAGCTTGTTGGACTACTAATTTTCTTTAGTATTGATAATCTTTTATGATTATGCTACGATTGCCCTTAGTTATTATGAGCAACTGGATTTGCTATGTTTTACTATTGATGATCTATTTTCTCATTTTTAGTCTTGTACATGTATTTGAGGTGTGGCTTGATTTTTTTCGTTTTATAATCAATGGACATTTTATCAATTTAATTGGACTCAATATATTTAGGATTTAGCTTTTGATTATTGTTTTTCATTTTCATTATGAAGCTATTAGGATTAGGGATTTTTATTATTATTTTACCCTGTATGGGGGGTACCACTACCAGTTAGATATGTTGGAAGCTTCATTCTTAGTGTAGAATAAATATATAAGTATTCTCCTCAAATAGAGGATCGTTCGTTTTTCTCATAAAATAGTTGCAAAAGTTCAAGAATTTTTTATGGTCCAATATCAGTTATACAAAATCAAATACCCTTGATATAATTAACATTGGCAACTGATTGGGAGATGATATCATCTATGGTGTAGATTTAAATTAGATCTTCGCAGCGTTAAAGATGATGTCAAACTAGGATTAAGTGCATTAGAAATAAAAAAATGCATAAGGTGGAAGAAGAAAGATAATTTTGATCAAAAAGTGAGGGTGGGTTGGAAAAAATAAAATGTTTGTATTGTGATTTTTTTTAATTATTTTGCACTAATGTCAAATCATTATGGAATAGTAAGGCTTATGAGCGAAAGCAATGAAAAGGACCTAGTTTGTTGATTAATGATCAAGCGTCAATTCAATGAACAATAATCACCAAACAAAGAACAATAGAAGAGCAAAGAATGCAAAGATTTAACGTGTTTCGGTGAAAACGCCTACATCCACGATCCTAACAACTGTTTTTTATTTTTTGAAGAAAGAGAGTACAAGATAGATTACAAAATTATAGGTAGTGTAACGACCCGGATTTTCATTGCTTTGAATTGCGAGTATTTAATTAATTTTAAATATTCAATATATAAATATTATAATGAAAATAAAACTCTTTTAAATAACAATTAATGATGGTGAAATAATTTTCAAATTCTGCTTACAAAAATAATTAGTTCGAAAAAAGATTGAAAATGTGACCGGAATTCATTTTTCGAATTTTCAACATTGTATCGGTTGAAAGTTATCGAAAATGTTGTGAACCCTTTAGTATAAATATACAAATTCAATTTGAGAATGATTTAGGATATGTATGTATGCATTAGATAAGCATATGCATGTGTGTGTACACATATACATATATACTTAAGATAATATGATATGAAATTTAGTAAAAGAAAGTGTCACATCGCACGCAAACATGTTTAAACATGTTTTCTTTGACATGATGAGGGGGGGAATAAGGTGATGGGCTGAAATGGCATGTGTGGTGGAGGGTGTTGAGGTGGCAAAACAATGTGAAGGGTAAAAGTACAAGGGTATATAGGTAATTCTCTATTTTCTCTTCTTTATAAATAACCTTTCATTTCTTCATTCTTCCTCCTATCATATCTTCCTCTTTTCCAATCCAAATGGAGAAATTATTGTTTATAAAGAGTCTAAATTCCAATGACTACAACTTTCATTTTTAGCACTTCTTCAAATTTTGAGACTAACTATGTCAAAAATGTATTTCTTTCAAACCTATTTTTGGACCTATATTTTCAACTCCGAAAATACCACTTCTTCTTTTGACCATATCTCCCTCAAAATAATCTAAATGGAGTGATTCCTATTTTAAAATTGTATAGAAAATAATTTTCTAAAACTTTTCTTTTCACCACCTGTCCAAGTTCCTAGAGTAACGTAGCCAAACATCGAGGAGAAGATGACTTTTTCTCGGGTGATTTTTGTATGGTTTTCCAAACTTTACAAGTTCTAAAAAGTTTCTAAAATATTCGGTGAGTAAACTTTAGCTTTTAAAAATTCGAGTTTTAGTATCTATGTGTTATATGAATGGTATATGTTTTGTGACTTGAATTGTTTAGATATGTTGGTGTTGAATATGCTTATAGTTTGTTGTTATGAGTTGAAAATTTAGACCTGAGATTGAAGTTAAATATGGTGTTGTTTAGAAAGCTGTAAACTTTGGTCATATATCGTGATCTTGCTTTTTTTTTGATTTTTTTCATGTATACATTGCTATGGTATGATTATGCATTAGTTGCTAAGAAAGGTTAGCACCTTGATTAGTTAATCGACAAAGAATCCTTGTGTGAAAATACAAATTTTGGTTTCAAAGATCAAAAACCATTTTTTAAACTTAGAAACTTTTTTCAATTTCAAAAATACTTACTTTGTGTTCCAAAAAGATATAAAGCTTTCAAGTGATAGATTATCAAAGAAGAAGCAGTGACACAATTCCAAGAAATGACATCCATAGCGATAGTCGTTATGGATGCAGTTTCGATAAAGATACAATTTTTGAAAGTTTGAGATTTTTTTCTCCTTTGAAAGTTTTGTAAATGTTTTATAAACCCAATAATGATGTTTTAAAATATTAATTAATAATTTGATAACTAATTTTTAATTAATTAATTTTTTTTAAATAGTTAACGATTAATTATATATTAAGCAAGGTATAATAATTATAATTAAGTGGAGATTAGTTCTTAGTTAATCATATTTTAAAGTAGGATTAATTTTAAATTAATTAATAATTAAGCTAGATAAATTTTTATTTAAATATAAGCTAAGTACATAATTAGTTTTTAATTAGTTGTTACTTAAATATAGGGTTAATTATTAGTTGATTATTAATCAAGAGTTTGATTATTTTTTAATTATAAATTAATTAAGGTTTTGATTTAAAATAATTATTTGTTAAAGTTTTAATTTATTATTTAAGTTTTAATTAAAAGATTAATTAATTAATTAATTAAGATTAATAAATAAATAATTATTAATAAAGGTTTTTAGTTATTATTTAATAATTGATAAAGGATTAATTATGGGTTTAATTTATAAATAAATTATTTGTTAAAGGTTAAAATATTTATTAATTTATAACTGAATTAAGTTCAAATTAAATAAAGGTTAATTATGATTTAACAGTAGTTTAACTGTAATCAATCATTTTAAAAGGGAGTTTTAAGTTTTAAATCCTTTGTTTTTTAGAACTAATTTTTTTTAAAGTAACTTCTTTTTTAAAAGATGGTTTTTAATACAAGGGATTCAAGTGTCGATACCATTAAGGAACTATGTAACTATGAATGAGTATAATATAGATTGTTTGATTTGTTTGGACGTCTATTAGTAGAATAAATGAACGTTCTGCTACAATGTAATTGTTGTTTGTATGGACATGTGTTCAGCAAAATAAATCCTCATTTTATTATAAATTGATTGAATTGTTTTGGACATCTATTTTTCAGGACAAATCCCCATCCTGCTATTACGTTATTTGGACATGTATATGCGAGTTGAGTTGTATTGACATGGTATTCCCTTATTTGGATATGAATAGCATTTACATATATGTTGACTTATGTAAATAAATGGTTAAGTGACTTTAAAGTGAAATTGATGTTAAATAGTAGCTTAACTAAGATTGCTAAGCTCTTTTTAAATTTATAAGTATGGTTTTGAATTAACTTCAATTCTTTAATCAATTTGGGGTTTAAGGTTTATAAATGATTTTTCAAGTTATATTATTATTGTATAAAGGTATTTATAATAATATCTTGTTTATAAAATGAGTTTTATGAAGTAAAAAGGTTTATTTGAAGGATTTAAAAGGATGAGTTGTAAAAGATATTTTGTGAAGGATTTTTCTTAAAGAAGATATATTAAAATAGTTTTAAATGGGAAAATGGTTTATAAATGATTTTAGAGGTTTGTAAAGAGGTTTTGTAAATCGACTTGAATGGACTTATAAAAGTGTTTTATAAATTACTTTTGTAAATTTGTAAAGATATTTAAATGTGAAGTGAGCTTTTAAAAGAGAACTTTTGTAAAAGATATGTGGATCGGTTTATACTAGGTAATGTTTTCAAAAAGGAATTTGAAAAGAGAGAATTTTTCTGATGTTTTAATAATATACTTTTACCTAAAGATAAGTATAAATATTTTCAAAATATAAAAGGGGAGTAAGGGTTTTGGGAATAGTGTTGTGTAAAAATCTTTTGATCAAGTTTTATAAAGTGATTTTATCAATTGAAGATTAATTAATAAAGGCTTAGTGGATCCCATATGGAATTAAATCAGTGTTTGAATGATTGTTTATTTGATAGTTAAATAACCGACTATCAAATCTGGACCAAAATTATAACTTCAGAAATATTTAGGAGAAACATGTGAGTTATATGGCATATTCATTACCAATGATGCTATAATGTGCTTATAAATCTTATTTCGTTTTTCTAGAGTAAATGATAAGGAAATTCATTCACTAACGGTTAGGAGGTGAAATTCACCCTTATCTTTTGCCTATTTATTTCCTAAAGAACCGAGGTTGAGTTTACTAAAAATTATCGAAAGTTGTTTTCGAAGAGATCGGAATCGAATATGTTATCCAAAAACCACTTCGATCCTGCTCAAGCGTTTCGAACTAAAGATATCTTGAAGAGTATGGAACTGAAGACGGAGCCATTGAAGTGTAATGGATGCTTGCTATTAATCCTAAGGATTATCCTAAAATAGATGCAGTAGAAGTAGTGCCTTCTTTTTGTTCATGTCCTAAATAACCTGTATGGATGCATGATGGCATTGCATTGATGCTAGGAGGGTAGTGTTGGCATTCTAAGTTGGAAGTGCTATATAAAAGGTAAAATGTATCGTTAAGCCTCATCAACCTGGAATGACTAAAACATGGGAGATGCAACGGTGCTAAGTGGGTCTTTTCCAATTAGGTTATGATCATCCCTATCTAGTTTCGATATTATCTCTCATTTATATGCTCTAGGCCCATTGACTAAGGGGTGATCATATTCGGTACAACTAGTGAAGTGGTAGGTTAGTCCTGTGTTGGCAGGGAATCTGGGCAAGGTCCCTGGTGTTATTTTATCTAGAGATGCACCATGACGGGCAGTGCCTCAGTAGCCTAGTTATTATATGGAATCCATTCTCCAATACATGCCTTCACGGTTTTAGTTTTATACCTATTATGTTGGAATTTAATTAATGTAACAATTTTGGCTATGATTAATCAGTATTTGTATCTTAGACACTGTTATAATATCAGAGAATTCCGTATGAAATGGTTTGTTTATAGTAAGGTAAAAATCCGTTCGAATTTCTAAATGGCATGACCTTATAAGATACTTCTAATTTTAAAAGGGTTTTATACATAATAATCCATTTGTTTGAGTTTGCTCATGCCAGACCCATGTCTGACCAAGAGTTTTATTTTTTTTCCTAAATCTCTTGGGTGCTCAAATTTTTATGGATAGCCAAGTAGTTTAGGTTTTCATGGAAGCATTTTGGATGAGCGTGGAGCTGGAGGCTTCATGAATAGCTAGTAGTTGTCTTATGTTCGCTGTATTATATGTATCTTGTATCGGTTAGGTAGAGACATGCTATTATATGTGACGACCCACCTTTTTGTACGGTTAAAGCCGACAATAAACCATACATGTCTAACTCAAACCATTCAAAAGGAAGGATTGTCATTGGAGTTTAATAAGAAAATAAGAGAAAAGAAGGGAAAAAAATACAAAATCTTGTAGTGGAATGATAAAATGTAATAATCAAATAAACAGTTCATGAAGTTATTTTGTAATATATATTTGATTACACAATTTTTACAACATAATCAGAGTTTAATCAACAAACATACCAAAATAATGCTACGGAAACTCCATCTTCATCTTCAAGGAATAATGTCTTTGACACTGAAATACTCAGCCTGGCCCGAGCGTAATGAAAAGACAAAACACCCAAGTTAGAGCTAAAAGTTATTATGTAAGTTAAATCAATAACAAATAAATATGAGTGTAATAGCTTCAAACATGTTTATGGGATTTTATATCTTCTATCCAGTGTACAACATGAGTGCAATAACTTAAGAGATGTTACAAGATTTTCCATCTCCTAAAGATTCATCAAACTATCTATATATTGTAAGATATGCTATATCTGTATTGTCTATCAGTAAAGTAAAGCATTAAAATAGCATTAAGGCTTTACATTGATCCCCCTTAACACATTTTTAAGCATTGTCCTACAGTTTTCCTTAGTAGCATCACTAGTAACGTCGGTAGCGAGGGAGGTGCCATGATAAGACAACAATAAAACAAAGTTGTTGTGGTCGCAAATAAGGAAAAAAGTATGACAAGGCATGTGAGGCAATGCCCAAGGTAAGATACTACTTGTTCGGATCGCAGGGCTGGTGGTAACGCATCGTAGCCACGACCGTCCACCACGTCCAACACCACCAAAGTCAAATCAAGGTGCACCGATCAAGTCAAAATCAATATAGTAATATGAAGAAGTGTGTCCATAAAGGGTAGCTAGCCCACTTGGCCCTGACAAAGTGTAACATCCCGCCTTTTCGCACGCTTTAAATCGACACACATGCCAATTCAAACCATACAGAAGGGTGGATTGCTATGGGGTAAATAAGAAAAACATGGAAAGAAAAAAAACAAAATAGAATCTTGCAACGGAACGATAAAATATAATAATCAAATAAACAGTTCATGAAGTTGTTTTATAAACATTTGATTATATTCATACCATACATATCAGAGTTGCACATACCAGTGAATAATAATCGATGCAGCGGAATACAGTGTGTAGTGGAACAATATAAAATAATAATAATAATAATGAAATCTTCATCTTTGCCCTCCAGAAATAAAGTCTTTGATCCTGAAATGCTCGGACTGACCCAAGCGAATTGAAAAGACAAAACACTCGAGTCAGAACTAAAAGATCTTATGTAAGTTAAATCAACTGAAATAAATATGAGTGTAACGACGTCGGAGATATTTACAGGGTTTGACATCTCCTATCCAGTGTGTAACGTGAGTGCAGTAACTTAAGAGATGCTTACGATTCACATCTCCGAAGGATCCGTTAAACTATTTACTATTTAGTAATATTTCGCTATTATAATAATGTCTATAGTAAAATAAACTTACTTTTAAATAGCGTTAAGGAGTGACCCAATATACCCCTTAACACATAATAGTCCCAGTAGTCCATCCAGTATTAGCGCATCTCTAGATTGGGAGACTACCCTAAATACTCCACGGGCTACGGGAGAAAAACAAACTCGTACAAGGCGCGCTAGGGTAGGTGACACGGCACAACTAGGCAATGCCAGGGTAGATATACCAATTACGCTTCCGGGTCGGTGGTAACGCGTAGCGTGCAGCTACTGCCTACCTCGAGCCACACCCCCAAATAAAAAAAAATCAAAAGTGGCCACCGAATCAATCCAAAAGTCAAAGTATAATATCGAAGGGATGTGTCCGATCAAAGGTGCTACCTCATTAACCCGTCGATCGCTTCTGTTTTAGCCACCTTATGCCAACTCACGGGAGTTGGGTCCACATATTTACCTCAAAGGAAACGCCGCCACCAACCTATTTCATTCTGGAATCTCCACGGCGTACAACGTTGTTAAAGTGGTTTTCAGAGTTGGTAGAGAGTATGACAACTTCCGATCCCGGTCTCCTTAACAACCAAACGTTATTATAACACCACGGTCTTTTTGAAATATTTTATACTTTTAAAATCAGAATATAATATCCATTTCAAATCCATATAAATGCGATATCATTTCCTCTTTTAAAACCAAATCAATATGATATCATTTTAAATATATCCTTTTCTAAAACCGTAACTTTTCATTGTTATAATATTTCTAAACCAAACGCTTGAAATATAGCCTTTCAAAACATAAAACTTGGAATTACATAACTTTCAAATATAACCACACCACTTAAATGGTTTGAATATAAATTACTTTATATAATAGAATAGTTTTCTTCACCTTCACCAGTCAATTCCAATTATAGATTTAAATCCCAAATAAAAAATTTCAATTTCCTTATATTTCATAGCTTTAAATATTCCACCATTTCAAAATGAATTCTTTGATAATTTCATATGTATTAAATTCAATTACTATTATTAAGATTTGAAATGTTTACTTAATAAATCAAGTATCGTTTAAATAAAACCTTTACACTTCAAATAACAGGAAATGCTTCCAATTTAATTTAACTTGAAAATATTCATTTAAATCGACTTGATATTCATTTAAATCCTCTAAACCAAAATCAAGTTATAAAATCATACCTTTTAAAATCTCAAATTTATTTAAATTTTAAGTCAATTTTATTCTAGGATAATTCTTAATACTTTAATTCAAATCAAATTCACATTTGCCTTCCACCCTAATTTTATTTGAGTCATTATGAACTCTATATACAATAGAAATTAAATAGATATTTAACCATTTTATATAAAAGAAATCAAACTTTATTATTTAACTCATTTTTATTAATCAATATTATACATAGCTTAAATTCAAGAATTTAACTACATATATATAAAATAATATTTATATAACATCAAAATTTGATATTTATTAAACTGTATTCTTTCCAAAACCATAAAAATCATTTCAAAAATAATTATATATATATATATATATATACACACACACACACCGCGGTGCCTGTATATACTTTTCTATCCTATGGTCAAGTCATACGGATATTTATCATTTCAATCCGTAATTTGAAAATAAAATGCGGTTGTATATCATTTTAAACCGCAATCCCGAAGCAAAATAAATGCATAACAACTTGCAGATTATGATGATATAAATAAAACATCCATTCATCCGTCATAAAATCATATATCCATCACAATTATCATCCAAATAATCCATCAATATCAATATATAACTAAAAATATATAACAGGAAATTAACTGGCAGTTATATTAAACAAAAATTAAATAACAATCTAATTTAAATAAATGCAATTAACTGAGATGATGATTAAAAATATCTGAAATAGTCATAAATAGATGCATAATCACAACACAATTAAATTTAACAAACATAAGGAATTTTAGAAGTTGTGAGTGGGTTAAAACACTCACTTTTTGAATTTAAATTCAATTTAAACCCAAAATTTTGACAGTCTCAAAATTCATCCAAACGAGCATCAAAATCTCTGGAATTTCAATACAATCCTAACAAAAAAAATCACGCATGAAACTGATCATGTATGCAAAAAGTTATTCGATTTAAATGAGTTGAAAAAAAAAATTTAAATTAAAATAAGATAAACACAAACCCCTCACCTGCCATGTCACGTGCCTCTCTCTCTCTCTCTACACACGCAACAGTAATTTGCGTTAGAACCTAAAAAGCACGCTGTAGAACTTCCCTTGACCGATCGTTGACCGTCGAACCTAAACGCCACCGGCCACCCGAGCTCCACCGCCCACCTCCTACCACCATGTCTCCCTCCGCCGCACCGATGCCCCCCCTTCGACTGCCGAAATTTCGTGCACCACCACCATGCCATTGAGGGTTTCAAACCCTAAAATGACAATTTCGACCACCCCACGTCATTAGAGGCTGAGCGAAAACCACCGATAACGTCCTGACAACGAGCACTTCGATACCCAGAAACCGATTTCCCAATTGTCGCCCCAAACAAAAACGACCAATTCGACTTTGACCGCGATTTCTGATCAATCCAATCACTATCTCGAAAAAAGAACAGCAGATGTAGGTTCGTATCATAGAGATCTTCGATATATATTTTTCTCGAATTTATCTGAGGAGTTTGAATTTTTGAAGTTGATTTTTGAATTGAAATTTGAATTGGATAAATTGAGGTTTTAGAGCGCTTGAGGAAGAGGAGCACAAAAGTTTCTGTATGCATAGAAATGAGGAGCAGAGGCTACTAGGGTTTATAGCAGGATATATATCGGCAGGGTTGACATTTGAATGGATGGATAAGATAGATTTACGCGCTAACGCCAAAGTGGCCCAAAAAGCCCGTTTCGACTTCGGAATGAAATTGGGTCAACCCATATATCAAAATAGATGTTTTTAAATATTTTAAACGCGATGGAACAAGTTTCAAGTCCAAATTCCATCGTATGAAGAAGTTATGCTAAAATCAATATTTTTCAAATTGATTTCAATTTCATTTATTTCAAGGCGTTTCTAGTCCCTACGAACAAACGACAAGTCGGATCGCTACGAAACTTGAGATCCTACAATAATTTAGCGTTACGGATCCGATGAAGCTGGTTTCGTCGAAATACGAGTCAGTGGCTAAAATGGCTATTTTTACATTGATTAAAAAAAATTAAAAAATTTAAAAAAAAAAAATCCTTTTTTTAATTTCAATTTTATAATTGACAATTTTATCACTTTTATATTTCTTAATTATTTACCAAAGATTTTAAACAAGTTTAGGTGTAAATTAAAAGTTGATAAATTTATCAATTGCAGTGTTAATTTTTCCATTTCATTATATTTAGAAATTATAAATTAAATTCTCAAAATCCCATTTATTAAAATTATTAGACCTTCTTATTCACATCTTTTACCAAAATATGGATGCCACTAACATTGGTCCATGATTTATTACTTTACTATTCTCTAATATAACAACTCCTAAACATTTTATTACCTTAATTTATATTAACATAACCTTTAATTTAGATTTATTGCAATGATTTCCAGTTCAATTGAATGAACTAAATATGTATATAACTCATAATAATTGTTGCCAAAACTCTTAATCACACATTTATAAGTTTACTATTTCCACTCCAATATTATAGTTATTTACAGAGTATTGATCTTTTATTCAATCATCATTTATTATATATTAATTAATTAATTCAATATTTAAGTTCATTTCCCTATATTAAATTTATTAACAAGTATTCCTTTTCCCTTATTCCAACAAATTGGAATTTCATTCAATTACTATAACAATCATTTTCCTATTCACCCTTTATTATCAACCCGCAATTATAATTACTTACAGAACATTTATTTAATTCAATGAACATTTATTAAAATTTAAATTCCTTAATTTAATTTAATCTTACATTTTATTTTCATATATTCAATTTGTAGCTAAGCATTTGTCTACATTATTCCCATTGATTTGAATTTTGTTCAATCTATTAATAGTTACCTTGGTTAAGTTACCTTAGTTAACATTAACGAAATCTTAGATTTCAATTTTACAATCTTAACAAATTCATAAATTGTCAATTGCCAAATGTATACATTAATTACTATTAAATGTTATCAATAAATTTATTTACTTGATTTCAAACTTTTTATTACACAAATTACTACCTTATAATAAGTTTACGTTTCTAATTCAATTTACATTCAATTATAACCTAGATAGTCGTTTCAATCAATTTGGATTGTATTGAATTGGTTATTCATCAACTGCCATTTACATTACTACCTTAATTTACGTAAGGTTACTATTAATCAATATTATTGCATTGGTTAATTAAATGCTTACTTTAAATTACTTATTTTAAATTTTACACCCAAGTGCAACAATTTAACACTACTTCTTCAATTGGGATTTCACTCTAATTATCAATAATTAACTTTTAAATTACCATTGCTACACTTATTTTTAGCATTCATTTCATTGTAAATTATAGAATTTTATTTCTTCCTAAATTTAATTACAAAGATCCAATTAAATTAACCAATCTATTTACTGAAAATTTACGGGCCGTTACACTTTCCCCCACTCAAAACTTTTCATCCCCTAAAAAGAAAAGAAGAGAAAAGTACCAGGAAATTAATATATTTTACTTAAAATGTTTAATTTATGAGACGACCCTACTTTCTTACCATAGAAAATCGTATCATCTTAAAGAAAGAAAGGGATAAAAGAGAAAAGAAAGAAGAGAAAGAAGAAACAACATCGGAATCTAAACAGCGGAACGAATAAATTATATTAATAACATAAATATCACATAGTTTTATAACCATTATCAGAGTTACACAGATAGTACAACACATACTAGTCAGTTATAAACACCTATCTAGTTATACAACTCAATGCAGTACAAGAAACTACTCAGAGAAACCAACACAGCAGAAAACTATATATCTACACGCAGAAGCTTCCTTCTCCATTGCTCCTTCATAATTCATCAAAGCTAACCTGAATCCCTTGGCGGCTCGTAAAAATTTGAGTACCCAAGAGTTTAAGAAAACAGAAGATAAACTCCGGGTCAGACATGGGTCTGGTGTGAGTAACAGGCTAAGGATGCTTAACTTTCAAAACCTTTTGGAAAGAAAGGTATCATGTAAGACTTCTCACACGTAAACATGGAAAAGTTTTTACTTTACGCTAACCAAAACATTTGGTAGGAAATCCAGTGATATTATAATAGGTCTAGGGTTTTCAAATAAATGAGAAATAGCCGAAATTGTTACATGATTAAATTCTAGCTACTAGCCACAAAAGTGGGTAATACAATCAAAACCGTTGGCACTTATTGAATTTTGGATTCCATAAATGGAAGGGCTACCGAGGTACCGCCCGTCACAGTACGTGGCCTATATCAAAGTACCGAGGATCACTCCCAATCCCCTGCAACACAAGGCTGGAACCATTCCTTACTAAACAGTTCCGAACAAGACAACCCCGCGGTTGTAGCTAGCAACCGCCCACGAAGTCGAATAAAAAGGGACCTCTAGACAGGGGAAAATCTCATCCTACTTGGGCATGATCCACTTAATCTTGCTGCACCTCTCCTGTTTTAGCCATTCCTGGTTGATGAGGCATGAGGCAACGATTACCTTTATAGGACATATCACTTAGAATGATCATCGTTCACCTGACGATGTTCTGAAAGCATTCAATCCATACAAGTTCGTTCTGGGTTCGAACGAAACCGAAGGCATTATCTCTTTACACTCATTTCGGAATCACCCTCAGAGTTAACGACGATAACCCTTGCACTCTGAATCTTCATCTTCACTTGAGATTCACGACCTACCGTTAATTCGGATCGATGTGGTTTTCGGATATCCAAATATGGAAACCTGATTCTGGTCTCATCAAAATCCAAAACGTGTCCTTTAGGTCCAAGTTGTTTTAAAGTTTAAAACAATTCAATTATCTACAGATAGATAACTCATAAATCGCAATTGATAATTAACATTATCATAATAAACAGATGATCCATATTATCATCAAAATAGGTAATCCATATCATCATGACAATAGATAATCTATATTATCATCACAATGCAACCAAAACATTCATACCATATAGCCTTACTTATCTCATTTCTGAGATCACAACCATTCAAGTCAATCAATATCATCCATTCATACATAAGCAAAGATTTACTTAATCATAATATAATTAATTTAAAATGAATTAAATTAATTACATCCATCTCTAATTAATTTAAAGTGAATTAAATTAATTACTTTACCTTTAATTAATTCAAATGAATTAAATTAATTACTTCACCATCTAAAATCTTGCTTACATAACCATTAATTGATTACAAATCAATTAATTAATCATTCAAATTAATCAACTTAATTAATCAACCTTGATTAATTATCCTTTAATTACATTCAAGTAATTGTCCTTTAATTAATATCAAAAATTAATTACCCTTAACCAACATAGTAATTAACCTTTAATTACTTCATTAATTAATTAACCATAATTAATTACATTATTCCTTAATTAATTACATTAATTAATTACCTTTAATTACTTATCATTGATTAATTAATCTTAATTAATCAACTTCAATCACATCATTAGTTATATTAATTAATGATCCTTAATTATATTTTTAATCAATTACTTTATTTAATTAATTACAATAAGTAATTAATCTTAATTAAACCATAGTTATTAATCACTCCTGATTAATCATATTCAGTAATTAACTTCCCTTAATTACTTTATTAAAATAAATTAACTATTCCTTAATTAATTTCTTAATTAATCCCTTGATTAATTACAAAGTAATTATACTCAAATTACTTTCATCTTAAAACATCTTCGATTAATTACATCCTGTAATTACCAACTAATTACTTCACTAAGTAATTTGCAATCCATTAATTGCATTAAGTAATTCTCATCAAATCATTCAGTGTTTAGGATTAATTAAACTTAATTAATCAATTTAAACAATTACATTAAACTAAATTAATTAAATTAAGCAATTATTTCCTTAACTACTTTCATTAAGTAATTACACTTAAACAATTCACAAATGATAATTTTTAATTAATTATTAAAATTAATCACTTTAATTAATTATTAAATAATCCTAGTTAATGACCTTCATTAACCATTCTCTAATTATTTCAGTAAGTAATTAACTTAGATTAACCATTGTTAATTACAATTTAATTTATCTTTAATTACTAAGTCTAATTATTTAATTAATTAGTGTTAATTGTAACTTAATTAATCCTTATTATTTAATAATTAACCATGATTTTAACTTAATTACTTAATTAATAATTCTTTAATCATAAATTTAAAAATCTAATTAATGATCTTTAACCACAAATTGATTAGCCTTAATCAAATATTTATAAATCCCTAATCAATTAATTAATTAAATTAACTAATACTTCTTAATTACCTTATTAATTTTATTAATTTTCAATCATTTAATCTTAATTAAATGTTAAAAAACATTCCTTAAATAGGATTAATTTGTCATTAACAAATACATTTGAAATCAAACTACTTTAAAACTTTTCTTCAAATTTCATTTAAATTTAAGATTTAAAAATGAAATGCAAAATTGATTTTAAACAAAGCTTAAAGACAATTCAATACCCTTAATTACACGTGTAAAAGTAATATTTACTTCATAAAGAAGATCAAAGAAATTTAAAACCAAGTTTATGTTTAAATTCAAATCATAGTTAAAAATTAACTTTAATATTTAAATTTGAAAACTTCGTATTATTTCAAAATTGAAATGCATATTAAATTTTTGATTCCAAATAAATTTTAGATTTAAAAACCTATTTACAATTTAAAATCTTTTTTTAAAATCCAAACTACTTATTCCTTTTTAAAGTAGCTAATTCAATTCAAATTTAAAATTTGACATTATTAAAAAACCAAGATTTAAATTTGAACTTGGATTCTAGATTTCAACTGGAATTTAAACATAGTTCAAATTCTTGCTTTACATTTTAAAAACCTCTGTTTTAAAAAAATAATTTAAACCTGGCATTACAGGTTTTCTAAAAAACCTGAAATCAAAAATCAACCCGAGGCAAACTCTTGCTTGCTTCGAGTCAAAAACCGATCTTCCCCGAGCTATCTGCCTAACTGCTTCGAGGAATTCTAGTAACTCTCCTCTGTTTCCAAAACTTAACCAAACATCAACAGACATCTCATCACCGTGCATATGCACGGTGACTACGGCCACCGTTGATCATCAATGGTGATCGTTCGTCATCCAAAACCACTTCATCATCCCAACTCGATCATTAGGTTAACTTCACCCCAACTCAAATTCGAATTCGAGTTTCAATCAAAACTTGGAACAAAACATCAGAGTCAAAGCTTCAACCTGTAAATTTGCCTCGCCAGCACAATCCCGACCATCGGAATTGTTGAAACTCCGGCCAACCCTTCTTCTACTTCCCAACATTCATCACCAAAAAGGCTGAAACACTCGATACACCCCAGAACCCGTTATTGATCAAATTCCTAATCCTAACTAAAACTAGGGTTAAAAAAAGAAGAACCACCACCGCAAATTCCACAATGCTTTCCATCACCAACAATGATTTTTCCTGGCTTCTACTAACCCTCCTCCATCACCTGGAAGAACCCCGAGCCTTCACGATTCATAGGTCACCAGAAAATCAAATAATCCCCTTTCCAGACAATATCCAAACTACAACTTAACCTCTTTACGAAAAATTCTAATTCCAGTGTTAAAAATCGTATTTCAATTGATGTTTTCAATTCATAGTACTGGATTTACAAATTATACAATATGAATTTTAATTCATATCAACATGCATCGATGTTTTTATATGTTTCTAGAGACATCAGGTTTGAATTTGACTTGATTAAAATTTTAACAGTAATCTAAGTTAAACCAACACAATTTTTTTCTAAAAAAAATTCAGTCCCTAACAATAACTAAATTAAAAGGTCAGGGATTTAAATTAAAAAAATTGAAACTGGAATCAAGCAGAGCACAAAATTCATATACACAGCATGCATACACATAAGAATTCACATCAGACATTTTCTTATAAACGCATGTAGTACTTATTCATCTCAGCATACAAACAAGCAACCAATTTTTAAAATTTTAAATTTTAAAAAGTTACTCACCTGATCTAATATGAAGAACAGAGCACCCAGATAAAATGCTTTTGAACTTGAAGAAGAAAACATTTGAAAACCAAAATGCTGAAGCTTGAAAAACAAGGCTAGATACTGGTTGAAGCTTTAATTCTACAGATTGCATTGATAACCCAGATTTCATTACGACCCTTGATTACTTTTGATAATCCAGGTTGCTCTTGAAAACGTAGGTTTGTTTGCAGAACATATTTTCCATGTTACAGAAAATGATGCAGGCTACAGATTTTCAAATTTTGCTTTTGTTTTGGAATGTATAGGCTACTGATATGATATGAGGAGTTACAGGGACTTGGAATCTTGATCTGAAGAGTCTGTAACAGATTTGTTTTTTTTGAAGATTGTTTACAGATTTTGGAAAAATGAGGGGAATTACTGATTGCATGTGAACAGATTTGAGAATTTACAGGGAAGTGATTTTGGTTTTTGAAGATTTGATTTTGAATCTGAAAATAGATTTCCATGTTTTCTAGATTTGTGTATGGTTTAAGCTTTTGAATTTCCTAACTTTGATTAGGAAATGAGAAAAATCAAGTAAGAGGGAAGGATGTATGTTTATATATAGCAAAATTTCAGATTTTATAAAATAAAATAAAACTAATTTAAAAGAGGCCACTTGTAAAAAAATTCAACATTTGTCAACTAAAATGCTTAATCTTTTAACATTTGGTTATAAGAGGCTTAAGAATACAACACTTGTCTTTGTAAAATAATTTGTATTTAATTTACATGTTAATGTATATGTTAAGCCTAACTTAATTTGTTAATTAGGATTTTATATTTACATAAATTGATAAAAGAAATAAAACAAATGATGCTTATAAATAAAAACTCATGCATATAAAAATTTAGAACAATTTAAAAATTTATACTTTAGATTTTAAAACTTTATTTCAAAATTTAAATCAATTTCTAAAATCTAATATTTAAAAATCAAGTTATATATATACAAATTAAATTTGAAATAACAAAGCTATTTTTATTCGGAATTCAATTGTAAAAACAATATATTATTAATATTGTTTTTAGAAATATCTCATTATCAAATTAAAATAATTATAATAGAAATTATTTCTTTATAAATAAATTACTTATTTATTAAGCTTTAAACTTTTTGTTAATTCATTTTAAATTTAAAACTCAAGCCAAAATTATTTTAAACATTTAAACATTTTTCTTAATAATTTAAAAATCATATATTTATTAAATAGTTTTGAAAAACTTTAATATTAATTTAAATCAAAATTTCTAAATTATTAATGTATATATTAGAATTTTAAATCATGATTCGTTTACTAATTTAAATCAAGATTATTTATTTAATCACTTTGAAAAGCTTATATATTAAATAAAAACAAATTTCCAAATTACTAAATATATTAGTATTAGAAAAATATGCTTTATTTATTAAATTTAGAACAATGCTAATCTATTTACAATATAAACTATATATTTATATTATAAATAGAAACCAATTTTTTATTTTTAAAAGGTAAAATAACAAATTAAATATTTATTGAAGAAGATTATTAAATCAATTTGAATTATTATTAACAAAATTATCAATGTCAATTTTTTTAATACAGATTATTAAATTGATATTGTCAAAGATTCTGGGATATTACAATCCTCCCCATTAAAAGAATTTCGTCCTAGAAATTTAAAACAAAGGTAATTTAATAATCTCATTAAAGATTTTAATTAAACACAAGCATATATCAAACATATGCTAACAACTAAAACAACCAATTCATCCAATCAAACAATTCTCACTATCCAGATAAAATTCTGGATAAAATTTTCTCGAGTTTCCCCAAGTGTAAATACCGGGATACTCGCTCTAGTGAATCCAAACAATCAGTACTTCTAAGCTACAGAGTTCCTATTCATCTATATCTACAACACTAGACAAGAAATCAGACTGCTGATGAGTCTGACTCAACTACCAAAACTCCAGAACTGCTGGTTCCACAACCAGAGATACACGTACTCCCTCAGAGATACGTGAAATTCATCGAATCCCAGTTATCCAAACTGGCAATCCAATCTTGTAGATCAATCACTTATACCCATAAAAGATCCAAAACACTTCAGAGCTAGCTTCCCAGCCTTACCCAATCTTATAGCTCCTTTTCGATCGGAGAAAACTTATCCAAATCAAATCTCCGACTTCAGAATCCAAATCCCTTCGTATCTTATCCACAAAAAACTCCAGACGATCCTGGGATGCCTGCAACCTTACTGATCAGCTCAACCTTTGCTGATGTCTCTAGAAACAAAGAAAACCAATCAACTTAACAAAATGATCTCCTCAATATCAACCATCAACCAAGAACATAATTCTACTCCACAAACAACAGAAGGCTGAACTTACTTCTCCTATCCGGTAAAGACAAGCAGATGCACTCCCAAACTGCTTCGGCTGCACAACTATGATTCGAAGTAGAAGAAAATGTTGACGAAGAACATAAGCACAAACTGGACAACACATCCAGAAATATGGTTCATCTGATCAATAAGAAAAACTCAGAAACTCCACCAAAGCCTGAGCTGCTACACCAACTAAATCTCTAAGAACCATCCTTCTACTAAGCTGAACCACCGGTACCATTCTTGGAATCCTAGCTGATAAGAAAACTCAATTATCGCAAGTCACTTTTGCGATCAATCTAGACCAAATCCAAAGAAAAAACTGTTCCCCCTTTACCAAACAAAACAGCTTACACTTAACTAGCCAATCCATCGAAGAAACGGGTCCACTCCGTTGCTTCTGAACTTCCTCATTCTGAAAACTGCTAAGCCAGAAGACTTCCTGCCGTCACATAGAACACTCCGAGCTGCACTGCTGTCACAGATGCCAAAGGTCTCCTAATCCAAAGCTCTTCGAGAAACTTGGACTTCAAATCAAACAGAAACACCAGCTAAACTCAGCCACAACACCGAAGAAGATACACTTCCCTATACTTGCTCCAAAAGAAAATATTTTCGGAGACATCCATAATCACTGCGTCTCATCATGAAGCTACTACTTCCTGAGGTGTAACGAATGCGGTTTTGTGGGCATCCGAAGGTCGACATTCTTACGTCCACTGTATTAAATGCCGCATAATCGAATGCCGGAAAACCGAATTGTTAGAGTTAAAAAGAAGAGGTAGAAGAAAAAGATAAAAGAAGTAAGAAAACAGAACAGAAACAATATCAGAATCTAACATATCGTAGCGGGACAACATATAATAGATAAATGAATAATCTTTAAATCAAAGAACTATATCAGTTATTACATTACATTATCATCAGAGTGTACAACAACAATATACATCAAAACTGGACAATGGACAGTTATACAACATGTCCTTACAAGTGAATTTACAGCAGAAAGATAATATCATATACAAATAAATACGTCTCACCATCCAGCTCGCCACTTGAGCTCCATAGCACTTCTGAATCCAGAATGACCTGATAACCTGACTCTAGACTACCCATGTGGAAAATTATGGGCACCCAGAGTTTAGGAAAAGAACAATAAACTCCAGGTCAGTCATGAGACTGGTGTGAGAATTCAAAACAGTTATTTATCTTTTAAAACAACAACAACAAGGGAAGTGAAAAATATCTGCAATGCTTTTGAAAAATGAAACTACCATAAGGCCTCCCCGCACACATACAATGCAAACGCAGAATTGGAGGAATTTCTCCTTATGATAGTCAAAGATGCCTACTACGCAAAACAAATCACTTTTTTGATATTATTATTAGTGCATAGTGATGAAAACATTTCGAAAATAGAATATAAATCTTAGCCAGCATAGGTACCATTATAGTATGCCTACTATAGCTACCAATTAAATGGCAAGTTCTACAATTAAAACCGTACAAGGCACGTATTGTTTCTTTGGATTTCCAACAAATGGTCAGGCTAAGGAACTTCCTACTGCCACATGGGATCGCCTCTGGCGGGACTTCCCGAGAACTTAACCAGCTCTCCGCCAACACAAGGTCGGGTTACCTTTGTAATTAAGTAACTACTATACGAATATGCCACCCCCCGGTCCTTTGGGACCTTTCTCCGAGGGCCCTCGATCACAAAGCGGCAACCACACAGAAAATGAGATTGGAGCAACCACATAGGTTAAGCATCAGGGCTCCATACCTGACACCAGCCTTTTCCAGAAGGAAATGACATACCCTAAAGGGCACGACCCTCGTGACCTTGCCGCATATTCCTGTTTCGACCATTTTCGTGTGTGAGGTCCGACGAAGTCTCGTCCACAAAGCTACGCTTTTTCACAAAGCCACGCTTTTTCACAAAGCCACGCTTTTTCACAAAGCCACGCTTTTTCACAAAGCCACGCTTTGATCAACAAATGCTCAATAAATAATCATCACACAACAACACTCAGCATGCCACATTACCAAATTGGGAATATATCGCTGATAACTTTCAACTACATAACCTCTGAGCTCATACGTCTCAAAGAAGGGTGTTAGGCTAAGAGAATAAATTCTCCGCCACCAATAGAGATGAATTTGAAAGAAATCTGCTTTATATCTCAAAATGTAATGTCAGACACGTAACCATACAAGTCTGTTCCGGGCTCGAACAGAACCGAAGACACTTCAAAAGAAGCCCTTGCAAATTCGGGTATTCACAATCCCGATCGAATTTCCCATCACAAAGGAAATCTCCATACTGTAGCTAATGGCGCAGAGACAATCGATAGGTCATCCTATCATTTTCACAAATACTCGGTCTTCAACACCGGTCTTCAATGCTATCCATTACGTCGTATCACTATTCGGAATGGGTAATCCGAATAACGAGCGTAATAATTTAAAAATAAGTGTAGCATTCAATTTCAACCAATTCACAACAAATAGCCATTTAAGGGTCGATATTGATAGTCGGTTATTTAATTATCAATCAATATTCACAACATCAGCCGATTTCAAATAATTTCCCAAATTATTTATTTCCAAAAATATCTTTACAAGATATAATTTCCGCACTTCAACCATTTGAAAACAAATTTCAAATCACTTTTCACCTTTACAACTTTCATTACAAAATGGTTCATTTAAACCAATTAAATATATCCTTACCGATTTATTAAATTTAGGTTCCAAATCCGTAAATTTATTTCCGCACTTTTATAAAATTAAATCGATGTTTATTTTTAAAACAAATTTCCCTTATAAATTTCCGTTGTGAATTTACATTCCCAAATATTCACTTTTTACACAATTTTCAAATTGATTTCAATTATTCACTTTCAATTTATCTTTAAAAGATATAATGTCAAAACATTCACTTCATATTGGAAAACATTTCCATACTTATTTAATAATATGTAATTCACAAATCCATTTATTTTCAACATTTGGAAAATATTCAATATACTTAAATCCAAATTAAGTATATATTTTATTCTTTAAGGAAAACTTCTCTTAAACACATTTATTTCGGTCAAAACGAATGTTACATAAAACATCGTTACGACAACCCAAAATCACAAGTATAGGGATCCGAAATTAAGATAGATATATAAACCCCAATACTATACAAAACATTTCCTTTCGGAAATCATTTACTATAACAATAGTGTTATAGTCCACCATTTCTTTCTATTTCTCGAAAACGTCTGTTTGAACAATGAATGTTGAAATCTATGGTTTCGATATTTAATACATTTTAAAACATTTTTAAATCGTTTTAATTCTATTTAAAATATCACTTTCCCAAAATATCTCTTTAATATATTATTCACTGTCCAAAATCATGAATATACTTCACTCACCAAATTCATCATTTCTACATATTTTATTTAAAGGATTATTCACTGTCCAAAATTATGGATATATTTCCTTTAATAAGCTATAATAATTAAACTTATCAAAATAAGTCGATTTTGGATTTATAAAACAACGTTTATAAATCCCATTTATACTTTATGACAACTTCACTTATAAAATCACTTTATTAACAAATTCTATCCATATCCCATTTACACGCAAAAATCCAATTTATAAGTTAATTACTTATAAATCTTTTATTTTACAAAATCCATTCATTTTATAACTTCACAACTTATAAATCTATAGATTTCATTCACTTATGAAATCCATTTATACTTCATTTTAACACTTAAAAAAACTCGTTTTATAATTCCAATATTTTAATTTATAAACATCAATTTTATAAATATTTTATATAAATCTTTTATAATAATTCAAAAATCCCAATTTAACCTATTTTATAAATTAATCAACTACTTATTTCAAAAATCACATTTTGGTTATATTTCACAAAAATCATAATTTTTTATAACATAAAAATTTCAACGTTTATTTATTTAAAATGAATCAATTCCAAAATTAAATTTTATTATGAATTATCAACTTAATTTTCAAAAATCAAATTTTATTTATTTTCGGCATCTAATGATACCAAAAATATATTGGCTAAAATTTAGCCTTTAACAATTTCAATCACAAAGATAATCACGCAGATTATAAATAGATCAACACACAACATTGAAACAAATTCAATCTTTCGAGGAATCCAGTTGGATCCCTCCAACCTGTTTCCCTACATCCAAAGATGTTAGCACAATACCAATTCCGCTTCGAGACGGAATATCGCGGTATATGGGATTTATAAAATACTATCCGCTATTATGCGGCGCAAAAGGGTCTCATCCGCTATATAATGCGGGAAATCGACTCCAAGTACATATATAATACCAATTCCATACAAGTTGGAATTATCGCGGTATATGTTTTTAATAAATAACGTCCGCTTAATATACGGCGCATAGGGTCTATTTCAATACAACAGATAATAACTATCATCCAATCACACAATCAAGCAATTTTAAATCTAACTATTTAAAATTTAAATCGAAACAATTCGATTGAGTGAGAAGTTCTCACCTTGAGTTTCCGATAACATTTGTAGCGTTTTATTTCGAATAAAATTAAACATGCGTTTAATTTTACCCGAAATTATCACTAGCTCCAAACGACTCCAAACTAGCTCCATCGCGTAGTGCTCGACAAAACGATTGCAATGCAATTCGTTTCATAATTTTTCGACCTCGTATGAAAGAGATATAATGTTTTAAAGATTGAACAAATTATTATATACAAATATCTATAATTTTATTTATTATTTTTAACCTTCTTTTATCTTGGCCGTGAATTTCAGAAGAAAAATCAAGGCCGTATAACTCCTTCATCTTCCCCAGGTTGTTCACCCGTACGTGAACCCATCGCTCACGTTCGAAAGCAAACAACGCGACCACCATCGTCGACTTTTAGCTCGATCAACCATGTCTACTTCAAAGACCTCGCCACCCTCTACCATCGCCGAAGATATGGCGAAGCTCGCTCAGGCCGTGCTCTCAAAAATCGTGCACGAGATACCTGACTTTGAAAGCAAATTCCCATCGTTCCACTCCATTGCATTCGATCATAGCCGTTGGATACGTAGCTCACAACGTGTTCTACAAGTTTTCTCTAGAAAGTTTTTCGAATTGAAGTGTGGATTTAAAGAAAATAAGAAAGAACATGATAACATTTCGTCCATTGATGTATATGGAGGCGGCCTGAAGAGTTAGGTTTAGGGTTTTGCAAATGTGAGTAAGTTGAGTCCTTTTATAGAAAATTCTCGAATTACTATTCACTCGAAATTTTCCAAACTCCAAATCTCGCTCGGTGACTGGCGTTTCTAGGGTTTACCCCGCATTCCGGACACAATGGAACGTGTTTTGGAGGCTAATTTGGTCATCTGTGCGAGTTATGGGAATAAATGATTAATTTTAAATTAAATTGATTAAACCTATTTCTATGTGTTTTGGCTTGCCCCGGACAAACGGTAAATCCGATTGACAAAAAATTTAAAACCATATAATAATGTAACATTACGGATCCGATGAAACTGGTTTCATCGAAATCTGAGACTATTTGAAAAATGACTAATTTCACTAGTCGATTAAATATTAAAATATTCAATTTTTCACAAATTAACTTTTAATTCAATTTTAAAAGTTCACAAGAATTGTTCTAACTCCAGTATGATTTAATGTAACTTTATAAATCATTTTTAATCACAGTAAACCCAAATTCCAAATTTTTTCTGTAATTTCAAATATTAAATTTTCGATTTAATAATCCAATTAAATCAAAATATTCGAAAAATAAATTATTCGAATTAAAATTTAACTTGTTGATATTTAAAACCAATTAAATATCTGAATTTCAAATGACAGAAATTCTTGGTCGTTACAAAGTTCCCCCTTAAAAGAATTTCGTCCTCGAAATTACCAAGTAAGAAAAAGTTTTGAAATTCATTAACTTTTCAAAACAAACTGTTCAAGTTTGATTTACAAATCTCTTAAGTGTTTAACTTTTCCAAATCCATAGTTAAACCTCTTACAAAATATTTCTAAGTTTTGAAATCCATATATAGTTCTTTCCAAAATCAACAATATCGTTTAACCTTTAACTTCAAATCAAAACTTAGTTTTCACAATTTTTTCCCAAAATTTCTCGAAAATTTTCTAACGCCTTAAATTTTTAGAAAATTTCGCCATAACCTCCTTTGCGCGGCTAGCTTGGTACGGCTACAAAATGCCACAACGGGCCCCCAATTTCAAAAAGAAAACGAAAAGCCAAGCGGCTAGACAAGAAGATCATCAAATTTCATACTGAAATTCAAATGCATACCTTTTTGTAGAGCAATTCAATTTTTATCTTCAAAATCAAAATCCCAATTCCATTTCCTTTAATACACCTGTATATCCTGCTAGCCATAATATCCAGTTACAACTTTCAAATTTAGTTTGCACATTCCTTTAATATATACTTCTTATACCATTTTTTACTTTACTTTTGAAGTTATATATCCATTTTCATTCTAGATTGCATTATCAATTTCATTCGAATTCAATTTACACTTTCAATTCTGTTTGGATTCAATTTACCTTTTGAATGTTGAATTTATCAATTATCTTTCATTCATAATTGATTCATATCACTATTTTAAATTAGTTTTATTTACAAATTCAATTACTTTAGCTTTCAATTTCACTAATTCAATTTCATCAACACTTAATGAATTTATATACAACCAATTTATAATCAAATAACAACCAATTTATATTCAACACAACCGAATTTGTTCTCTTTACATTCAACATTCATATTCACTCTATTTACCTTCAATTTGTTTAACATTCAATCATCCTTAAATGAATTAACACTTATATCCATTATTCTATATCAATTCATTACATTCGATTGATTAATATTCAATTCATTAGTTCAATTACTAATTTATTTTACGAATAAAGTTGAATCTCCTTTATATGACTCAAATTCATATCCATTTAATGACTTTATTTCATTAATTCATTTTGATACCAAAATCAACTTCAATGAACATTACTCAAGTTATATTCCATTTCAAGTTTCCACTTATAAATCCAATTCAAATTCCAACTCCAAAGTAAATTCTATTTAACTTTTACCAAAGTCAATTTTCATCACTTATTCAGATTCTAACCTCGTTTTGCTTAACAAAGTTGTTTAACCATTTTAATAATTGATTTTACTTACATTTTCACATTTAATAAGTTATACAACTTATTATTCAACTTTCAAATCTGATTTAATTTATTTAACTTCCTTTAGTTAAATTTCACATCATATATCTATTATGCTAACTCAAATTTCATTTCAACTTTAACAAAGCTAAAATCTTTATTATCTCATATTATAAGTTCAAAAATTATTTCACTTTTATTTATCAATTACAACTTGGATTTTAATTTCAAATTTGTTTATCACAACAAAATTCAATTTCAATTTACTATGGTAGCAAATCCATCACACAGAAACTCGAAAATGATACTGATGATGCTGCAGTCATCACCCTTATTATTCCACAGCAACAGTAGTGAATTCAATGCTTTAAATTCTTTCAAAATTTTCTTTTATTTATAAATCACATTTATAAATCTTGCTTATATAATTTCACTATTTCCCTTTACTTATACAAGATTATTCCACAATTGTAAATCATTTCAATTATAAGTCTATACTTATACAATTGTTGCTTTTATATAATTTATCCTTTCACAATTTTAGTTTTTATTCAGATTATTCGAACAACTTTGATTCACTTATATTTTCTTACATTTTCAACAATCAAACAATTCAATTTTACATACACTTTAATTATTTTGAAAAATTATTTCCTTTATATATAAAATATAATCGAGGTAAAATTATTTCATTTACCCAATTTAAAATCCATACTATGTCGGTTTATCTCGTTTAAGAGTTTAGAAACCCCTATCGATACAGTTAGTTAGACTGTGCCGACCAGAATCTATAAACAATCAACTGATAAGTCAACACAATACAAAACAATTTCATATTCACTAACAAATACGTGCTCATATCTATTATTACACTCAACTCATTCTAGAGCATTGCTGACTCTATCTCTAATGAGTAATCCCCAACAGAGCCAAGGTTGTCACTTAACCAAATGCTCTGATACCACATGTAACATATGCGGCCTCTCTCGACTGGTGGGCTTTTCAATCATCCCAGCCCCGCCGTGGCATACACTGGCATCCCAAACTTGCTTTTACGGCCAGCCATTCGACTGTCACAACTTACGCCAAACCAACCCCATAAAGAGGACATGTGGAGGTAAGAGTCTCCTGCTCGCCACCAAACAAAAAGCGAGAATCCCCCATCACGTTTCACCTAGATAAGAAAGACTAGTGTGAGAACTCAAAACAGTTATTTATCTTTTAAAACAACAACAACAAGGAAAGTGAAAAATATCCGCAATGCTTTTGGAAAATGAAACTACCATAAGGCCTCCCTGCACACACACAATGCAAACGTAGAATTGGAGGAGATTTCACCATATGATAGACAAATATGCTTATTACGCAAAACAAATCATTTTTTTGATATTATTATTGAATAGTGATGAAAACATTTCGAAAATAGAATATAAATCTTAGCCAGCATAGGTACCATTATAGTATGCCTACTATAGCTACCATATTAAATGGCAGGTTCTACAACTAAAACCGTACAAGGCTCGTATTATTTCTTTGGATTTCCAACAAATGGCCAGGCTAAGGAACTTCCTACTGCCACATGGGATTGCCTCTGGCGGGACGTTCCGAGAATTTAACCAGCTCTCTGCCAACACAAGGCTGGGTTACCTTTGTAACTAGTAACTACTACACGAATATGCCACCCCCGGTCCTTTGGGACCTTTATCAGAGGGCCCTCGATCACAAAGCAACAACCACACAGAAAAGGAGATTGGAGCAACTACGTAGGTTAAGCATCAAGGCTCCATACCTGGCACCACCCTTTTCCAGAAGGAAATGACATACCCTAAAGGGCGCGACCCTCATAACCTTGCCGCATATTCCTGTTTCGACCATTTCCGGGGTGTAAAGTCCGACGAAGTCTCGTCCACAAAGCTACGCTTTTTCACAAAGCCACGCTTTGATCAACAAATGATAAATAAATAATCATCACACAACAACACTCAGCATGCCACATTACCAAATTGGGAATATATCGCTGATAACCTTCAACTACATAACCTTTGAGCTCATACGACTCAGAGAAGGGTGTTAAGCTAAGAGAATAAATTCTCCGCCACCAACAGGGATGTATTTGAAAGAAATCTGTTTTATATCTCAAAATGTAATGTCAGAAACGTAACCATACAAGTCTGTTCCGGGCTCGAACAGAACCGAAGGAACTTCAAAAGAAGCCCTTGCAAATCCGAGTATTCATAATCCCGATCGAATTTCCCATCACAAAGGAAGTCTCCATACCGTAGCCAATGGTGCAGAGACAATCGATAGGTCATCCTATCATTTTCACAAATACTCAGTCTTCAACACCGGTCTTCAATGCTATCCATTACGTCGTATCACTATTCCGAATAGGTAATCCAAATAACGAGCGCAATAATTTAAAAATAAGTGTAGCATTCAATTTCAACCAATTCACAACAAATAGCCATTTAAGGGTCAATATTGATAGTCAGTTATTTAGCTATCAATCAATATTCACAACATCAGCCGATTTCAAATAATTTCTCAAATTATTTACTTCCAAAAATATCTTTACAAGATATAATTTCCACACTTCAACCATTTGAAAACAGATTTCAAATCACTTTTCACCTTTACAACTTTCATTTCAAAATGGTTCATTTAAACCAATTAAATAAATCCTTACCGATTTATTAAATTTACGTTCCAAATCCGTAAATTTATTTCCACATTTTTTTAAAAATAAATCGATGTTTATTTTTAAAACAAATTTCCCTTATAAATTTCCATTGTGAATTTACATTCCCAAATATTCACTTTTTACACGATTTTCAAATCTATTTCAATTATTCACTTTCAATTTGTCTTTAAAAGATATAATCTCAAAACATTCACTTCATATTGGAAAACATTTCCATACTTATTTAATAATAAGTAATTCACAAATCCATTTACTTTCAACATTTGGAAAATATTCAATATACTTAAATCCAAATTAAGTATATAATTTATTCTTTAAGAAAACTTCTCTTAAACACATTTATTTGGGTCAAAATGAATGTTACATAAAACATCGTTATGACAACCCAAAATCACTAGTATAGGGGTCCGAAATTAAGATAGATACATAAACCCCAATACTATACAGAACATGTAACAGCCCGCAAATCCGTACCTCTTGAGTCAACACTATTCTACAACAATCAACTCAAGTTGTACAGAAATACGTACCATTTGGGTTAAAGAAGATGAGGTAGAAGAAGAAAATAGAAAACAATAATAGAATTTAACCATCGCAGCGGAATAAATTATAATAGATAATAAATAATCTTTACTCAACATCAAATATTTTTGTTTATATGTTACATCATCAGAGTACATCAATCACAACTCAACATCAATATCATACAATGGATACACAACAACTCAAACAGCGGAATATATATATATATATATATATATATATATATATATATATATGTATATATAAAACAAGTACGAATGTACGTATTGTCATCCAGCTCGTCTCCTGAGCTCCACAGCATCATATCCTGTATCCTACAATACTCGGTCTGACCCGAGCATTACAGTTAAATAACACCCGAGTCAGTCTAGAATACCAGCGTGAGAAAATCACACTCAATTGATTGTTAAAGTTTCAAAAATCCTTTGAAAACGAAAGCATCTCGTAAGACCACGCCACAAATAAACATGTCGGGTTTTTACCTTACGATAGCTAAAACACTTTTTATAGAAATCTTCTGATATTATAATAGGGTATATATAAAATTCTTATAAAATAGCCGAAATTGTTACATCAATTAAATTCCAGCTACTAGCCACAGAGTGGGTAATACAAACAAAACTCGTACAAGGCTCGTAGGGAGAATGGATTTCCAACTAATGACTAGGCACTGGGGTACCAACTGTCACAGTACGGGGCCTAGATCACCGTACCGAGGAGTACGCCCGCTCTCCTGCAACACAAGACCGAGACTACCCCTTATTGGATAATCCCACCCGGCGGTTGGGATCAGCAACCGCCCACTAAGCCGAAATAAAAAGGGAAATCTAGACAGGGATGACCTTACCTTGCTTGGGTGCTATCCACCTAGCCTTGCTGCATAACCCCTGATTTTCAGTCATACCCATTTGATGAGGCTTGAGGCTAAGCGTTAACTTTTTAGAACATATCCATTAGAATGCCCATCGTCCACCTGACGATGTTTCGCAAGCATTCATCCATACAAGTCCATCTCGGGTTCGAACGGAACCGAAGGCACTACTCCTACTACATCCATTTTGAAAATATCCTCAGGATTAGTAGCGACTAGCCCTTGCATTTCACTGCTCCATCTTCGAATCCAAACTCGTTTTCCACGAAACGTACAAACCGGATCGAAGTGGTTTTCGAGAAATAAATCTCAATCCCTGTCTCTTCGAAACGATCAGCGCATTTTTGTCCAATATTGATAGTGGGTTATTTAACTATCAATTAATATGCACAAACATCCATCAACCAATAAATAATTTCCCAAATTATTTATTAATCTCAAAAATATCTTCACAAGATATATTTTCACTTTTCAAACCCCTTTGAAAACAGTTTTCAAACAATCGTCCTTTCTCAGAATAAATTTCAAATATTTCTATTTCTACTGAAATCACCAAGCACAAGATTTTGGATTTTAAAAATAATTTCAAAACACTTCATTGTAAATAGGTTTAACATTTAATTTAGAAAATTTTACTTTAGTTCTTAATTTAAAATAGTACTCTAGAAATAATTAAAATAAGGTTACTTATAACTAAACATTAGATTTCTTCTTTAATCAAAATACCAAATCATTCCTTAAATAATTATTATGATAATAGATTAAACAAAGTACTTACTTTAGAATTTACTTTTAAACATTTAAGTTAAAACTACTTCAATACTATATAAACATTTGAAAATAAAGTTACTTAATAAAATATAAAACTAGATTTCTACTTTTAAAAACAAAATACTAAGTTACTTCTTAATAATTACTCCTAAAATAGATTAAAAGAAAATACTTACTTTAGACTTTACATATTAGAAATAATAAATTTTATAAACTTGCTTCTTTAAAAACAACTTTAAAACATTTAATTTATATTTAAAAATTTACTTTTAAAAACATGTACTTGGCTATCCAGAGAAAATTCCAACTTCAATCCCTTAAATCAATTTCCCCAAATTGATTTTCAATTTATTTTATTTGAAATAAGTTTCTTTAATTACTCAATTCATTTCAAATTTCATTAGTTATGGACTTATTATTAATGTTATTATTTCCCGTTTGTTTAAACCTTTTTTAACTGAAATATACGGATTTCAGCTTTTCCCAATTTCTTCTTTATTCTTTTCAATAATTTAAATCTTAAATTTTAAATAAATGTTTTGTTCTTTTGAAATAATATCAATGAAGATTAAAATTCATTAACTTTCTGGTTATTCAAATTTTCCTTTCCATTTACAGAATTTATTTATTAGCATTTAAACTACTATTGTTCTTATCCAATCTATTCTTAATTTATTTAATTTTTTCTATAATTATTTCACTTACAAATTCTCTTCATTTTATTTCCAAAATCCAATTCTATATATCTTGATAACTTAGTGCACCGGAATATTCTCAGGTAAACCATAACATCCACTATTCCAATTATCAATAATATTCATCATAGAATATAAAATAATCACAACAGAGGGTATTGAATAATTTAAATAAATGTTAAGGGATCCAGTTGGATCCCTCCAACCTGTTTTCCCTGCATCCACAAACGTTAGCATAATATAATATGCCAATTTCAAATTATACCATACTATAGCACATCAATCAATTCAAACATTCAAACATTTTTTTAAATTTAATCATTTAAATTTAATTTAAACTGAGTGAGATTAACTCACCTTCAATTTAATTGTGTGCAATCCTTCCCAATCTCGACTCGTTTCCATACTTTTGACCTTGTATAAACAATTGTATAATTTTATCAATATTCGAACAATTTGAATAGTAAATTCACATTTGACAAATTTTAATTTAACTAACTAATAATTTAATTTCAACTGTTTATACTTGGTTGTAACATATTTGTAAATTCACTTGAAAAATTAAAACGAAAGCTAAAACTAATTTTATATATTTTCAGTCAGTAAAACATATTATATCAAGTTATAATCAGAAATCGAAATTCAAACCTAACTGTATATTATACCTATCCATCCGTGTTTTAAATTAAAACCATATTCAAATCAACAACAGGTTGATCTATGTATCTTACCTATTTTCCAAACAATATACACATATATTTAAACTGAAAAACAAGTTAATACCTCGGCTAACCTCAATGTTTGATCGCAGCGGAACCCTAGCCTCACGACCGATGCGTGCTCGCGCCTACCTCATCATCAGACCATCACCCTCCATCATAACGTGCTCTCCTCGCAGCCGCGTATCACCTCCAAATTACTGATGAACCCAGTCCTTGAACTCGGCTTCCATCACACGCCAGTACCGCTCCTCGATCGAGCCATCTCGATTCCGCGATAGAGGTAGCTCGCGAATCCTCCTCCCTCAAACTACACGCGGCCCACCCACGTGTGAACTTGCGCCTCTCTTCGCGGCTATCTCTAGTCACTTCGCGACTTCGTGCGAGCCTCCCCTATATGCGCGCGCGACCTCACGCGACGGAGCTCAGCCAGACGAACGCGATTTCGAATCGTACGCGACGAAAACAAGAAACCCCATTTCTTTTTGTAATCTGATTTTGATTTCTGGGTGAAAGAAACAGATGGATTTGATATTTAACTTCTGAGGGAAGACATAGAGTATGATTATGTAGAAGAGTAGGTCGGCTGATGGAAAAGAGATTTGACAAGTGAAATGATGGGAGATATTTTAAATTAAAACGATAATTATCGTCTAGGAGTTCTTATCTCGAACGATTACACGGTAGCTCTGAAAATTACAAAATTTGAAATTCGGCAATAATTCAATATTACGGATCCAATGGAACTGGTTTCGTCGAATTCTGAGACTGTGCCTCGGAAGGCTATTTTTAAATGTCAATTTAAATGATGAAATTTCAAAACTGAATAAATCACTATTAAATTTAATTTTAAAACTTCTATTATCTTCAATATTATCAATATAAATTTTATAAGTCTTCTAATTATTTTCAACAAGCTTAAAATTCCAGATTTCATATCTTATCAAATTTCAAATTATTTGGTTCAATAATTTAATTATCAAATAAATTGTGATATTCATAATTCAAGTTAAAATTTCTCTATTGAATACTTAAAATCAATTAAATATTCCGATTTTAATTGCTTGAAAATTCCGGGTCGTCACATTCCTCCCCCCTTAAAAGAATTTCGTCTCCGAAATAACTAATTAGGAAGAATGATCCAATACCCGTTACTATTTTTCCAAAACCAACAATTTAACATCCTACCAACTATCTTTTTAATAAAAGACACATTACCTTTGTTATTAACTTCCCAAACGCTCCCATAATTCGCAAACAATCCTATTTGCCCAATCATTCAAGTTTTAAATCTTAAAATCAATTTTGAATTATCAAAATTTTCTCAAAAATTTTCTAACTCTCTAAATTTTCGAAAATTTTTGCCAGCGTCTCCTTTGCGCGGCTGGCTCGGTACAACTACAAAAGGCCTCTACGGGATCCCAAATCCAAAAAGAAAAAAAAGGCCAAGTGACTCGATCCAAAAACCCAATCAAATTTCATATAGAAACTTAAACACATACCTTTTGTCGAGCATTTCAAATTTATCTTCTGAAATCAAAACCAATTTCCCTTTTTCTTTTATAATACCTGCATATCCTGCTTAGCACTAATATCTAATCGCAACATTCCAAAAACATTTATTGACTTCCTCACAAAATGTCAATATTTACTCATTCAAATATCAACTTAGAATATATTTGTAATATAAATTTCCAATCAAGAGTTCACCATTCCTTTCTTAAGTTTAGTATAAGCATTTTATATGTTTCTTATATTTATTTTCATCTTACCACTTTAGTTTATATCTATTTCTATTCGAATTGATTCCTCCATTTCCATATGAATTCAATTTATCTTTAACTCTGAATATTTAAATTCTATTTTTTCGTTTATAACAAA
The DNA here is from genome assembly GCA_030765085.1 of Allium cepa. Taxonomy (NCBI): domain Eukaryota; kingdom Viridiplantae; phylum Streptophyta; class Magnoliopsida; order Asparagales; family Amaryllidaceae; genus Allium; species Allium cepa. Next base: position 186,883,042 of record CM060940.1, read on the forward strand.
TTCATGTCATTATTTTAAATTAGTTTCATTCACCAATTTATTTCAATTTCCAGTTTGAAATCGTTCTGTCGTTAACTAAAAATTTTTTCAAAAATTTTTAAAAATTTTTCTAACTCCCAAAATTTCTGAAATTTTTTGGTACAGTCACCTTTGTACGGAGGAGCTTTTGCAATTTGACAAAAGAGATAAATATATATACATCGATCCACCCGGTCAGAAAAACCAAAAACAGTTCATATTTCCTATTTTTATCGCGTAGGTGTACCTTATTTAGAATTTTAAGCAAGCGGCATATTATTTTGGCAATTAGCGCATCCCAATCCAGCCACACGGCTCCCAGGTACCTGTACTTACTCAATTCAAACATGTAAGTGCCGCATAAATGAAGTTTAACAACATTCCACTTATATGCAACAGTTAAACACATGATTTTTAAAAGAAATTCACACCAAACATTTTTCCCGTAAGCAACTTATACAATTTTCATACTAATTCCACTGTTCCAATTAATTTACAAACCATTTTCATTCACTTTGGATGGTTTAAAACTCAATCGCTTACCTTTAATTTATTTTTAAGCAAACCGAACCCATATTTAATTCAGTTGTTCTCGAAATCAATTATTTTACTCCTATCAATTCATAGAATTTTAATTACTTCCATTTACATCAAATAACAATTCATTCTATGCAATTCGACGAGATCTATGCGAATAAATAAGCATTTATGTTTTACAACCAATTTAAATGGATTTCAACTCAATTTATACCTAATTCTATTCCATTTTAAATTTATTCACAATCCATATATTATCATTTCACTGCAATTCAGATTTGAATACATTCACTTGTATTTCATTTTATTAACCAAACTAGTTTCATTCAAAACCATTAACAACTTAGGTTCATCATCATTACCAATCAAATTTCCTTTTTATTTTAATTCATTCACAACCATTTATTTAGCTCGACAAATTTCATTTCAATTTTATTCACAATCTATTCATTTGCGATTCATTTCTTATTCGCATTCATTTAAAACCATTCTATTGACTTGAAACATTCTATGTTTCTTATTTATTCGATCCATTTATTTATTCAATATAATTAGTTTATCCACTCAATCCATTTGAATTTTCATTTCCTTAAATATTATTTATAACCCACCTAATTCTATTTCGATTCAAATTTATTTTCACTTGATTTAAATCCAACCCAATATCATTACACTTTGTTTTAAGTTGAATTCAATTCAACTCCCCATCATCTATTCAGCATAAGTTAATCTACTTCAATTTATTCAAAAAAAAATTTCTATACTTAAACTCATTTCATTTTGCAAATAAATTTCTCTTTTCAATTTAACTTGATTCTATTTTAATCCAATCCCATTTCAAACTACAAATTTATTTTTTTAGTTGTTATAAAATTTTACCTTTTAGATTCAGTTCATTCAATTTATTACAAAGCCATTTCCAATTTATTTCCACTGATTTGGATTTTATTTGCAATCCATACCATTACTATATTAATCTATTTCATTTTTATTCGATACCTTTCTAATTATATTTAATTTGTTGCATCTCAAGCCAAATTTCAATTAATAACTCAAATTCTAAATCCACTATCCATTCTCAATTTACCACCAAATTTCATTAACTCACAATTCAATTACATTCTCAATTCATTTAATTAATTCATTTAATTAATTAATTGCAAGACCACTTCCAATTATTTTTTTCTTCACTAATGATTCAAGTCGAATTTGATTTATAACTAGAGTTTTATTTCCAAACTTCATTATTAATTCCCAATTCAGCTTTATTTAACAATATTGGGTTTTCATTACATATTTCATTATCTAATTATCATCTAAATAGTCTTTTCCCCAACTTGTAATCCAGAACTTGATTTTAATCTCAAAATCTCTTCATTTAAATTTTCTTAAGTTCAAATTTATTTTATAATTCAAGTTTTGATCTTCATTCTATTTTCCAATTCATCAAAAATATTTATTTTGGGTTTCTATCCCACTTTTTCAAATTTTATAAGTCACAACTTGTTATTTACACAATCCCATGCATCCTAGGTTTGAATATATTCATCTTTTATTTTTAACTCAAGCCTTGTGCTTATTTATAACCCAAGCATATTTTATTACCATGGATTTCTAGTTCTGATTCTTCTATAAGTTATTCTTATTTATTTATTCCAATTCCAATTCTTATCCAACTTATTTTCCATTTGTTCAGGTAAGAATTTAATTTCATTCATTAATTCAATTGAATTCTCATTCCAATTCAATTTTACTTTAACTCAGACTTCTTTAACTCAAATCAATTTCAACTTACTTCGAAAATAGCTGAATATTATTTTCAGCTTATCCAATTAATGTCAATCCAGTCAAATTTTTATTTCCCATCCATGTTAATTTCATTTTTTTTTTAACCTTTCACTTTAAATTTAAATTCGAACATTCAAAGCTTATATTTTCTTCCTGATTTAAAAATCATCTCAATTTATAAGCTTACGACCTAATCATTAGGATTTTTTTTAAACACCCGACCTTTGGTTTCAAATTATTTTGGAATCTCCAACATAACAAATCACATCTCTCAAAAATCAAACCAACCCTGGTTTTATTCCCAACAAATTTCCTTTGAAATTTTCAAAAACAACTAGCTTTTCTGAAAAATCAAATTTTGGCAGCAATCCGTCACTTAGAAATTCGAAAATGAATACTGATGATGCGGCCGTCATCATCAGAATTATTTTCCAATTATCCAAGTGATTTCAATGCTATATCACTTTCAAAATCCATTTAAAACAAATTTCCATTCAGAAATACCTCCAAAACAATAATGGTATTATTTATCTTCAAAATACTTCCAAATCTCCGGGATTTGAATTTCCAAATCCTGCTTAATCAATTTTAACTATATTTCATTTGTATAGTTTATGCTCATAAAAATCCCCATTTAATTATACTTCAATTTATAAATTTCATTTTATAATAAATTTATTCTCTTAAATTTTGGTTATATTTTCAATTTCTAGTTAAATTTCACTTAACAATGATAATACTTTAATATTATTCTTCTTAACATCCAAGCAACCATATATTAGCTAAAATAGTTTACAAAAAACTTTTCTTTATATCGAAATATATTTTTGGGTAAAATTATTTCATTTACCCACATTTAAAACAATACCGTGTCGATTATTCTATTCAAGTGTTTAGAAACCTATTCAATACAGTTGCGCAGACTGTGTCGACAAAGGTTCATATGCCACTCAATAAACTAACCAACCCAATATTAGAACAATTTATATTCACTAACAAATACGCACTCATATCTATTAATACGCTCAAACTCATTCTAGTTTACTATAGACTCTATTTCATGAGTAATTCCCACCAGAGCCAAGGTTATCACCATCCTAAGCTCTAATACCAAGTGTAACAGCCCGCAAATCCGTACCTCTTGAGTCAACACTATTCTACAACAATCAACTAAAGTTGTACAGAAATACGAACCATTTGGGTTAAAGAAGATGAGGTAGAAGAAGAAAATAGAAAACAACAACAGAATCTAACCATCGCAGCGAAATAAAATATAATAGATAATAAATACTCTTTACTCAACATCAAATATTTCTGTTTATATGTTACATCATCAGAGTACATCAAGCACAGCTCAACATCAATATCATAAAATGGATACACAACAACTCAAACAGCGGAATATATATATATATATATATATATATATATATATATATATATATAAAACAAGTACGAATGTACATATCGTCATCCAGCTCGTCTCCTGAGCTCCACAGCATCATATCCTGTATCCTATAATAATCGGTCTGACCCAAGCATTACAGTTAAATAACACCCGAGTAAGTCTGGAATACCAGCGTGAGAAAATCACACTCAATTGATTATTAAAGTTTCAAAAATCCTTTGAAAACAAAAGCATCTCGTAAGACCACGCCACAAATAAACATGTCGGGGTTTTACCTTACGATAGCTAAAACACTTTTTATAGAAATCCTCTGATATTATAATAGGGTCTATATACAAATACTTATAAAATAGCCGAAATTGTTACATCTATTAAATTTCAGCTACTAGCCACAGAGTGGGTAATACAAACAAAACTCGTACAAGGCTCGTAGGGAGTATGGATTTCCAACTAATGACTAGGCACTGAGGTACCACCTGTCACAGTACGGGGCCTAGATCACCGTACCGAGGAGTACGCCCGCTCCGCTGCAACACAAGACCGGGACTAACCTTTACTGAATAATCCCGAGTGAGATCACCTCGCGGTTGGGATCAGCAACTGCCCACTAAGCCGAAATAAAAAGGGACATCTAGACAGGGATGACCTCACCCTGCTTGGGTGCTACCCACCTAGCCTTGCTGCATAACCCCTGATTTTCAGTCATTCCCATTTGATGAGGCTTGAGGCTAAGCATTACCTTTTTAGAACATATCCCTTAGAATGCCAATCGTCCACCTGACGATGTTTCACAAGCATTCATCCATACAAGTCCGTCCCGGGTTCGAACGGAACCGAAGGCACTACTCCTACTACATCCATTTTGAAAATATCCTCAGGATTAGTAACGACTAGCCCTTGCACTTCACTGCTCCATCTTCGAATCCAAACTAGTTTTCCACGAAACGTACAAACCAGATCGAAGTGGTTTTCGAGAAATAAATCTCGATCCCGGTCTCTTCGAAACGATCAGCGCATTTTTGTCCGATATTGATAGTCGGTTATTTAACTATTAATTAATATGCACAAACATCCATCAACCAATAAATAATTTCTCAAATTATTTATTAATCTCAAAAATATCTTCACAAGATATATTTTCACTTTTCAAACCCCTTTGAAAACAGTTTTCAAACAATCTTCCTTTCTCAGAATAAATTCTAAATATTTCTATTTCTACTGAAATCACCAAGCACAAGATTTTGGATTTTAAAAATAATTTCAAAACACTTTATTGTAAATATGTTTAACATTTAATTTAGAAAATTTTACTTTAGTTCTTAACTTAAAATAATCCTCTAGAAATAATTAAAATAAGGTTACCTTATAACTAAACATTAGATTTCTTCTTTAATCAAAATACCAAATCATTCCTTAAATAATTATTATGATAATAGATTAAACAAAGTACTTACTTTAGAATTTACTTTTAAACATTTAAGTTAAAACTACTTCAATAATTTGCTAAAAATACATACTATATAAACATTTGAAAATAAAGTTACTTAATAAAATATAAAACTAGATTTATACTTTTAAAAACAAAATACTAAGTTACTTCTTAATAATTACTGCTAAAATAGATTAAAAGAAAATACTTACTTTAGACTTTAAATATTAGAAATAATAAATTTTACAAACTTGCTTCTTTAAAAAAAACTTTAAAACATTTAATTTATATTTAAAAATTTAATTTTAAAAACATGTACATGGCTATCCAGAGAAAATTCCAACATCAATCCCTTAAATCAATTTCCCCAAATTGATTTTCAATTTATTTTATTTGAAATAAGTTTCTTTAATTACTCAATTCATTTCAAATTTCATTAGTTATGGACTTATTATTAATGTTATTATTTCCCGTTTATTTAAACCTTTTTTAGCTGAAATATATGGATTTCAGCTTTTCCCAATTTCTTCTTTATTCCTTTCAATAATTTAAATCTTAAATTTTAAATAAATGTTTTGTTCTTTTGAAATAATATCACTGAAGATTAAAATTCATTAACTTTCTGGTTATTCAAATTTTCCTTTCCATTTACAGAATTTATTTATTAGCATTTAAATTACTATTATTCTTATCCAATCTATTCTTAATTTATTTAAATTTTTCTATAATTATTTCACTTACAAATTCTCTTCATTTTATTTCCAAAATCCAATTCTATATATCTTGATAACTTAGTGCACCAGAATATTATCAAGTAAACCATAACATCTACTATTCCAATTATCAGTAATATTCATCACAGAATATAAAATAATCACAACAGTGTGTATTAAATAATTTAAATAAATGTTAAGGGATCCAGTTGGATCCCTCCAACCTATTTTCCCTGCATCCACAAACGTTAGCATAATATAATATGCCAATTTCAAATTATACTATACTATAGCACATCAATCAATTCAAACATTCAAACATTTTTTTAAATTTAATCATTTAAATTTAATTTAAACTGAGTGAGATTAACTGTAACGAGACGGATTTTGCCCGCTCGAAAATCGACATCCATACTTCAAATCGTACTCGAATGCCATAGATTCGATTGTTCAAATCCGATTCGCCGGAGCTTATAACAACATTAAGTAAATAACACAGTGGAATAAAAAGAATAATACATTGATATACAGCTTTGATACAATATCTGATACAACAGATGATCCAATAGATATCAATATACATCAGAGATATGATACAATAAAATAGCAGCGGAAAAGAAAAATAGATAACATCTAGCAGCGAAACAAATAACTCTAAGATAGTCTTCAAGGAAGAACTCCAGAACTGCAACTCCATTTCCAAGAATCAATCCAGCAATAGCTCGAACTCCCAATAACGATGCACCAAGATAACCAAGACTGGTGCGATCCAAAGACTGAACTAACTCCAGATAATCTGTTAAATCTAGCTATCTGAAAAAAACCCAACTCTAGACTGCTCGTGTAGGAAATAATGAGCACCCAGAGTTTAGGAAAGAAAACAATAAACTCCGGATCAGTCGTGGGACTGGTGTGAGCAACAAAAACAGTTTATCTTTTAAAAACATTCAACAAAAGATTTTCAAAGTCAATTCGCAATGCTTTTGAAAAATGAGACTACCATAAGGCCTCCCGCACACACACACATGCAAACGCAGAATCGGAGGAGATTTCTCCTTATGATAGTCAAAGATGCTTGATACGCATTTAAAATAACATTTGATATTATTACTAGTGCATAGTGTAGGAAAAATCATTTCGAAAGTAGAATATAAATCTTAGCCAACATACGACCATTATCGTATGCCTACTATAGCTACTATCCAAACAGTGGTGACCACCATAAGTGAATAGCAGGTTCTACAACTAATACCGTACAAGTTTCGTATTGTTTCTTTGGATTTCCAACAAATGATCAGGCCAAGGAACTTCCCATTGCCACTGAGAATGCCTCTGGAAAGACACCCCCGAGAACCAAACCGGAACTCTGCCAACACAAGGCCGGGTTACCCCTTAACTGGGTAACTACTGACACGAGCACGCCATTCCCCGGTCCTTTAGGACCTTTTCAACCGAGCGCTCGATATCCAACATCACACCATAATAAATAGAGTGTTTTCAACATGAGTAAGTATCTGGGCTCCATACCATGATACCACCCCTTTCCAGAAGGAAATGCACATACCCTAAGGGGAGCTACAGCAACCCCTAATAACCTTGCCGCATCTTTCCTGTTTTGACCATTTCCGGGATGTGAGGCTCGATGAATTCACGTCCACAAAAACATACTTTATACAAAAGCCATGCTTTGGGTCAACAAATGATCAACACAATGATCACTAAGATAGACGATCAAATAAATGATCCTATCACAAATAATCAACACAATGATCATTTCAGCAACACTCAGCATGTCACATTACCAAATTGGGAATATATCGCTGATAACTTCAACTATATAACCTTTGAGCTCGTACGTCTCAAAGAAGGGTGTTAAGCTAAAAGAATAAATTCTCCGCCACCAACAGAAATATATTTGAAAGAAATCTGCTTTATATCTCAAATTGTAATGTCAGACACAACAATCCATACAAGTCTGTTCTGGGTTCGAACAGAACCGAAGGCACTTCCAAAGAAGTCCTTGCAATCCGGATATTCACAATCCTGATCGGATTTCCCATCACTTAGGGAGTTTCTATACCGGCGCGACTCGGTGCAGAAACAATCGATAGGTCATCCTATCGCTCTCGCAAATACCCGGTCTTCCTCACCGGTCTTCAAATGCATCCATAACGACATATCACATATTCGGAATGGGATATATGACACAAAGGTCCTCTCCCGGCTAAACCGAACAGTGAGCGCAGTATTTCAAAAACATATGGACAATGGGATTTCAATTAAGTCACAACTTAATAATTCAAAACTTTATTTCAAATGGTTTAATCCAATTACCATTTCAATCTTTAAACAAAAAGATTCATTTTCACAACCCTTAACGGTTTAAACAATTTTCACATTTTAATCTTTTAAACAAAAGATTCATTCACAGATTTTCCAAATCAATTTGATTAACTCGTTAAATCTTTAAATCAAAGATTTAACTTATAGCTTCAAAACAATTTCATTTCAATTTGATTTAAACAAATCATCAATTTAAATCTGTTAAAAATAAACAGATTTAATTCATAGTTTTCAAAAGAATTCATTTATAACTTGGGAAACCATTTTTCAATTCAATCTTGAAATTCCTTTTATTAAACTGGAATTTCATCTCTTATCTGAAAGCTTTTTATTCTCTTTAAAACAAACAGTTTTCATTTTGAAATTTGATTCATCTATACGAGTTAAAGTTCTTTGGTTAAATCCAAATTCTCAAAATTATACTTTTAAAATGGTTTAACTACATATAAACATATTTATAACATCGTTAATCCCTAGTTTCAAATTACAGAATTAAATTCCTAATTTCTTGAATTCAAATTTAAATCAAATTATTTAAATTCCAAAACTTAATCAAGTAATTTAAAAATAATAAATTTTATTTTGAAATTCCTTTCCAAAAGCTTTTCACATTTATTCCGATTCCATTTCCAAAACATTTGAATTAAAAAAAAAATTCAAATTTAAACTATTTCAAAATCTGTGACTTAACCGATTTCCTCGTGAAATCCATCATTGTGTGTGTATGGTGTAGTCCAGGGTTTTAACACATTAGTGCAACATTATTCAATCATCACAGATCAAAACACAGAGATATATTTGATAAGCGATGTAGCTATAAAGCTTATCGCCCATTCACAGATTCACAGATAATATGCAGATGTAAATAAATGAATAAATCATACACGGCACAAACCACAGAATAAAATATCACAGATCAGTTAGGGCAAACAATTCAAGGCACCTCATACAATATAATCATTTATAGGTAAGGTCCAGTATTCAATAGTCATTTATAAGCAGGAGTAATTAATTGTTTAATCCCAAGTAATTTAATTTATTTTTAAATTAAATTATCTACTTATGAATAAATTTTTCAAATTCTGATTTATTATACAAATCATTTGATTTAAATTAATTTATCAAACACTTATCAATCTATCAAATGATTTCTTAAATTAATTAACTAAATTAATTAATTAAAATTAATCATATTATCAAAATTAATTGTAATAAATAATTAATCCTTAATTATTTTCATCAAGTAATTACACTTAATCAATTTACAAACGATGATCTTAATTAATTAATCTAATTAAATATTAAAATTAAATCACATTAATTTACAATAAAATCTTTAGTTAATGACCCTCATTAACTATTGATCAAAATATTAATAACTTCAATTAGTTAATTATTCATTTTAAATTAACTTAATGATTAAATTATTAATCTTTATTTACTCAAGAATAAAACATTTTTTCTTCTTCTTATTAATGATCAAATTTTCATTAATAAGCTATTTAAACAATTTACTTCAAATTTTTACTTTTAGATTTTATTTAAAACTTAAGATTTAAAATGAATACAAATTATCTTAGCAAAGTTTAAAACAATTTAAATTTAAACTTCTTTTATTTCAAACTAAGATTCAAATTTATATTCGAACTCAGATTTAAAGTTTAGTTTGAATCTCTATTTTTTTATTCAAAACTTTACTTTTCAATTCCTACTATTTAAACCTCTTTAAAGTTGTTAAAAAAAAAACTTCATTTATTCAAAACTGGGATTCAACTCTATTTGAATCCAAGCTATTATTTTTTTTTTCTAAACTTTGTTTAAAGGTTATTTTTACATTCTAAAATCAAGTTTAAATTGTTTAAAATCTACAGGTTTTAACTATAACATACCATCTACCCGAGGCTCTCCATCACTGTCTTCGAGTAAATATTCATTTGCACGCAATATACTCCGAGTTCTTCCTTCTTCTTCGAACTGCACCCAAACTACACAACTAAAAATCACGAAACCCATCTCAAAAATCATCATTTCCAGTATGAATTCAAGTTATATATTTGAATCGAGATTTTATTAAATTCGAAAATTTCAAAATGTTGAGTATCCTCTGTAAAAATTTAAATTTTTCTCCCTGCATACGTTTCTACTTCATGAAATTATTTTTAGAATGAAGTTCTTACTTAAATACACCTTTTTGCTTTAAACATCAAAGCTTGATAATGATTAGAAATGGAGGAATCGAATTTTTTTTCTATTTGTTTCATTCAAAAGAACAGGGAAGAAGAACATCACTCAGCACTGTCCAATACAATTACATATACACTCAGTGTCAAAACAAAGAAGATGTCCAGGCCTCCATATTAGACATTAGTTATACACTGATTATAATCAACTTAATCTTTTATATTATGTTGTTTACTCACTTATTATCTGTTTTAAAACAGAGAGCCTGTAGAGTTTAACAGAGTGTTATAAACTCTACACAGATATTTCAAACATTTCATTCACATATATATATATATATATATATAACAATCCATACTTAAACACATGCAGACCTATTAACAACCACTCCAGAGCATCATCAATATGACATCGAGGAATATAAGCAAAAGAAAGTGGGTTTGCTCACAGATTTACAGGCAATGAAAAAAAAGAAAAACTGGTTTCAGACAACATGAAGTTGTTCACAGATATACCTATATATATAAGTAAGCAACTGTTTTATAATTTAAAAATATCTAAAAAGACAAGTTACTCACCTTGTTCTGTGGAAGACAGAGAACAGGTTTCTTCAATTTGGAACTGGTTTGTATCTTGCTTCTTGATGTTTGAGCTGAATGATATATATAGAAAGGATGTACAGGGATTACAAGCTTGTACTGGGTGATATTATAATGCTTTGTACAAAAACATGTTGAAGATGCTGGCATTAAATGCTAGAGGTATGTTTCATTAAATGCAGGTGTCTTGTTTTATAGATATAAATGTATTTGCACTGTTTCCTTTTCTTTGTACTTTGCTTGAGTTAATTATATGTTCATTGTCTTCTTGCCTGCATGCTTGTCTTTATACTTAAATATAATTTACTATCTTGTATTATACTTACTCAATTATTTGCCTGCATACACATCTTTTTTTTATTTTCTTTGTATATTATGCAAGCTTGTTTTATTTATGTAAAAATATATACTTTATATTTTTTTTTATTTACATAGCTTGCTTGGTATTTGCTTTTATATACTTGTCTTTTTATTGTCTACACCTGAATATATTGTATTGTTTTGTAATTTTATCTTCTAATCATATTTTCTAACATACGTATTAAATTTACAACGTATATTTTATTTTATTTCTTTCTTTTGTTTTCTTTCTTTTAACTTGTATTTATAATATTACTTTACAAATAAACTTTTATTTTAAAATTGTTGTTTAAATTTAGCAAATGTTCTACTTTCTATTTTTATAAAAATCTATCTTATATTAATTTCTATTTCTAGAATAAATAATAATTATTATTATTTTACTTCAAATTTATTATCTTATGTTATTTTATAAACTCAAATCATTATTAACCATCAATTCAAATATTTATTATTACTTATTTATTTATTTTATACTCATGTCAAATATCTGTATTTTATGATTATTTTTAAACCATTTACTTGAGATTTTAACTCAAGTTCAATATATACATATATATTATATAAAATTTGCTCATATATACCCAAATATATATATATATACATTCAATATATACACATATTTACAGTATTTTAAATGTAAATGATTTATACAAAATATACTTGGATCCGGGGAAACTCGCATCACTTAATCGATTAATTTCACGAATTTTATTCAAAATGAAATTACTTAACAATTTTAAATTCAAAAATTCAATTAATTATTAATTTAAATATTTTATAAAATTCGGGGTCGTTACATTAACTCACCTTCAATTTAATTGTGTGTAATCCTTCCCAATCTTGACTCGTTTCCATACTTTTGACCTTGTATAAACAATTGTATAATTTTATCAATATTCGAACAATTTGAATAGTAAATTCACATTTGACAAATTTTAATTTAACTAACTAATAATTTAATTTCAACTGTTTATACTTGGTTGTAACATATTTGTAAATTCACTTGAAAAATTAAAACGAAAGCTAAAACTAATTTTATATATTTTCAGTCAGTAAAACATATTATATCAAGTTATAATCAGAAATTTAAATTCAAACCTAACTGTATATTATACCTACCCATCCGTCTTTTAAATTAAAACCATATTCAAATCAACAACAGGTTGATCTATGTATCTTACCTATTTTCTAAACAATATACACATATATTTAAACTGAAAAACAAGTTAATACCTCGGCTAACCTCAATGTCTGATCGCAGTGAAACCCTAGCCTCACGACCGATGCGTGCTCGCACCTACCTCATCATCAGACCATCACCCTCCATCATAACGTGCTCTCCTCGCAGCCACGTATCACCTCCAAATTACTGATGAACCCAGTCCTTGAACTCGGCTTCCATCACACGCCAGTGTCGCTCCTCGATCGAGCCATCTCGATTCCGCGATAGAGGTAGCTCGCGAATCCTCCTCCCTCAAACCACACGCGGCCCACCCATGCGTGAACTTGTGCCTCTCTTCATGGCTACCTCCAGTCACTTCGCGACTTCGTGCGAGACTCCCCTATACGCACGCGCGACCTCACGTGACGGAGCTCAGCCAGGCGAATGCGATTTCGAATTGTATGCGACGAAAACAAGAAGCCCCCTTTTCTTGTGATCTGATTTTGATTTCTGGGCGAAAGAAACAGATGGATTTGATATTTAGCTTCTGAGGGAAGACACAGAGTATGATTACGTAGAGGAGTAGGTCGGCTGATGGAAAAGAGATTTGACAGGTGAAATGATGGGAGATATTTTAAATTAAATTATCGTCTAGGAGTTCTTATCTCAAATGATCACACGGTTGCTCTGAAAATTACAAAATTTGAAATTCGGTAATAATTCAATATTACGGATCCAATGGAACTGGCTTCGTCGAATTCTGAGACTGTGCCTCGGAAGGCTATTTTAAATGTCAATTTGAACGATGAAATTTCAAAACTGAATAAATCACTATTAAATTTAATTTTAAAACTTCTATTATCTTCAATATTATCAATATAAATTTTATAAGTCTTCTAATTATTTTCAACAAGCTTAAAATTCCAGATTTCATATCTTATCAAATTTCAAATTATTTGATTCAATAATTTAATTATCAAATAGATTGTGATATTCTTAATTCAAGTTAAAATTGCTCTATTGAATACTTAAAATCAATTAAATATTCCGATTTTAATTGCTTGAAAATTCCGGGTCGTCACAAAACATTTTCTTTCGTAAACCATTTACTATAACAACAGTGTTATAGTCCACCCTTTCCTTCTATTTCTCGAAAACGTCTATTTGAACAATGAATGTTGAAATCTATGGTTTCAATACTTAATACATTTTAAAATCGTTTTAAATCTATTTAAAATATCACTTTCCCAAAATATCTCTTTAATATATTATTCACTGTCCAAAATCGTGAATATACTTCATTTACCAAATTCATCATTTCTACATATTTTATTTAAAGGATTATTCACTGTCCAAAATCATGGATATATTTCCTTTAATAAGCTATAATAACTAAACTTATCAAAATAAGTCGATTTCGGATTTATAAAACAACGTTTATAAATTCCATTTATACTTTATGACAACTTCACTAATAAAATCACTTTATTAACAAATTCTATCCGTATCCCATTTACGCGCGAAAATCCAATTTATAAGTTAATTACTTATAAATCTTTTATTTTACAAAATCTATTCTTTTTATAACTTCACAATTTATAAATCTATAGATTTCATTCACTTATGAAATCCATTTATACTTCATTTAACACTTATAAAAACTCGTTTTATAATTCCAATATTTTAATTTATAAATATCAATTTTATAAATCTTTTATATAAATCATTTATAATAATTCAAAAATCCCAATTTAACCCATTTTATAAATTAATCAACTACTTGTTTCAAAAATCACATTTTGGTTATATTTCACAAAAATCATAATTTTTTATAACATAAAAATTTCAACGTTTATTTATTTAAAATGAATCAATTCCAAAATTAAATTTTATTATGAATTCTCAACTTATTTTAATAAATCAAATTCTATTTATTTTCCGCATTTAACAATACCAAAAATATATTCGGCTAAAATTTAGCCTTTAACAATTTCAAACACAAAGATAATCACGGAGATTATAAATAAATCAACACACAACACTGAAACAAATTCAATCTTTTGATGAATCCAGTTGGATCCCTCCAACCTGTTTCTCTGCATCCAAAGATGTTAGCACAATACCAGTTCCGCTTCGAGACGGAATATCACGGTATATGAGATTTATAAAATACTATCCGCTATTATGCGGCGCAATAGGGTCTCATCCGCTATATAATGCTGGAAATCAACTCCAAGTACATATATGATACCAATTCCATACAAGTTGGAATTAGGTATATGTTTTTAATAAATAACATTCGCTTAATATATGGCGCATATGGTCTATTTCAATACAACAGATAATAACTATCATCCAATCACACAATCAAGCAATTTTAAATCTAACTATTTAAAATTTAAATCGAAACAATTCGATTGAGTGAGAAGTTCTCACCTTGTGTAACGACCCGTAAATTTTCGATAATTAAAATAGCTAATTTAATAAGATTTCGTGATTTAGTGTTAGAAAAAAATTTGTGATTCATTTGGTATAAGAGAGTAGTTGATTGATGAGTAAAATCTATTTGAAATCAAATATTGAATATTGAACACGTAAATTGTTTAAATTAAATATTTAAAACTTATTGAATAATTGAATAAATGTAAAATGAAAATAGTGTTCTAAATTTTGAAATTGTTTTAAAAGTTGAATCTTATAAGTCAATTTCAATATTTCAAAAGATAATGAATTATTGGATAAGCGAAATTGTCTAAATTAAATATTTGGAATTTATTGGATAAATTAAATAACGGGTTTAATATGATTAAAAATGATTTGTAAAATTTCATTTTATCATATTGAAGTTATAGTGATGTTATAGAACTTTTAAAACTGAATTTAAAATTTATTTGTGAAAATTGAATATTTTAATATTTAATTTTCGACTGGAAAATAGCCAATTTTTGAACAGTCTCAGAATTGGACGAAACTAATTCCATTGGATCCGTAATAGTTAGTTATTATCGGATTTCAATTTTCGTAGCAATCGGAGTTGTCGTTTGACCGTGGCGGCTCGAAACGCGTTGAAATTGTTTTAATATTAATTTGGCGAGTTAAAATAGTCATTTTTCAAACGGTCTCGGATTTCGATGAAACTAGTTTCATTGGATCCGTAATGTGATATTGTTGTAAGGTTTCAAATTTTAAGTCAAACGGATTTACCGTTTGTCCGGGGTAAGCCAAAACGCATAGAAATTCGGTTAATTGGTTTAATGTAAAATTGATCGTTTATTTCCGTAACTCTCACATATGATCGAATTAGGCCTTGAAACTAGTTCCATTGCGTCCGGAATGGGGGTAAAACCTTATAAACGCCTGGCGGCACGTCTCGATTGGAGTTCGGATGATTTTGGACCTACCTATATAAATACGCACGCAAACCGAGGCAGTTTTATTATTATTTTAATCCAGAAACCCTAATTGACTTCAGCCCTAGCCGCCATTTCCTGAATCAATGGCCACGAAATTCAAAACTTCTTCCTCATTTTCCTCTCAATCCATCAACAATTAGCAAAAACTCTCAACTACAAAGTTGTACAGGACGATGAAAGCTTCAAATCCATACGGAGATGATCGAAAACGGAGCCACGGATCAACGGGAAATCACGTTCAAAGCCGCTGTGTTTTTCACATTTTTCGAGGCAAGATGGGGGGCCGAGCTTCGAGCTGCTCCAGGCGTTGGTGGCTCTGGTGATAGGCTTCGTGATGGCGCTTCCTGATCGACTTCTGGACGCTCGTGGTGGCCGCGATTTGGAGCCCTAGTTTGGCTTGGATGGGTTCTTAGTCGCGTATGTTCCTGGAGCAAGTAACATGAACGTGAGGAAGAAGAGGGGTGCGGCCCACATCTGCTATGCAGGAAATCAACGGTGATGATTGGGTGGGTTTTAAAAATTTAATTAAGCTGTAATTAATTTATATAAAAATTCGTGTTAACTTTAAACCATCATAACTTTGTCATACGAGGTCGGAATTCGACGAAACTTTTTGCGTTGGAATCGTATGGACGAGCTCTTCGCTATGGGACTGGATTGGAATCATTTGGAGCTAGAGAAAATTTTGGGTTAAATCGAACGTCGTTCGATTTGATTTAAATCGTAAAAATCAAGGTGAGTGTTTTATAATGCTCACAACGTACTAAATATCTTTATGCTAGTTAAATTGACATTATGAAGTGATATGAATGTTATCTGTCGTTGTTTGATATGAATTTAATTATCGTATAGCTTGTTATTTGAATTAACCGTTGAAAAATTAAATTGACACTTAAATTGAAATTGAAATTTGAATGGCGATTAAATTACCTGACCTTGATAACTATGAAATTGCCATGGATTGTATTGTCTATTGGATGATTTATTTCGATGGATGTTATTGTTTGATATTTAAATGTTGGATGTTTATTGCTTATATATATCCTGTTATGCATACATATGATACTGTGATTTAATTTAAGTAATATATACTCATCCTTGACATTTAATTGAAATAAATAACTACTTGGCCATAGGATAGAAAATTATATACGGACACCGAATTGGCTAAATAAATAATTTTTGAAATCGTCGATTTAAAAATTTATTTAAATGTTTTGATTTAAAAGTTATAAATAGAAATTAATTTATAGAAATCAAATTTGTCGAAAAAATTGAGTTGGAATGTTGAAATAAATTTTGGTTAAAAGAAATTGGTAAATAATTTAAGTTGTGACTTTAAAATTTAAAATTTGGATATGATTGAATTTCGAAAATCTATTTATTTTAAAGATTGAACATTATTTGGAGCTTTGAATATTACTAAGTAAAAGTGATATGAAAATGATATTTTGAAATCGAGTTTGGAATTGAATCATAATTGGAATTTGGATTTAAACTTGAATATTGTTGGAAATTTTGTTAAGTGTTATAAATTGATATTTTGAGAAATCAAGCTCCAAATCGATATAAATTGAAATTGAATTAATTAAAGGTGAATGTAGAATTGAATTGATTTGAAGTAAAAGTTGACATTGTTTTGAATTGAAATCGAAATTGAATCGGTAGAATGGAAATTGAAATTGATTTGAATTGGGAAGTTATAATTGAAATGGATTGATTTTGAAGCTGTTTTAATTTGTTTTCCAAATTACTCTGTTATATAAACCATTTTGAATACTTAAACTATTTTAATCTATTTTAAATCTACTTAACCCAATTTAAATTATTTTAAACTAATTTATCTATTTTAAATCCATTTTAAAGATTTTAAGTGTTTTAACTATTTTAATTATTTAAAACTACTTTTAAACTACTTAAAACTATTTTTCTAAAATCCTAAGCTGGTCAATAAGGTGAAATGTTTATATTTAAATCTTGAATTTAAATATGAAATCTGATATTTTGAAAGATACGATGATATTTGAATGGATTTGATTTTTGAAGCGAATATGATATTTTGATATCAATTATGAATCGATTTGAAATGTAAAAGAGCCAACGGTGTAATAATACGTAGTTATTAAAGAGACCGGGATCGGATATGGACATACTCTCTGTCGATACCGAAAACCACTTTAATAACTATTATACGCGGAGTGTTGATCCAGATTGAAGTGGATGGTTGGTGAACGCGTTGACTGAAGAAAGAGAACGATTATTGGATGACCCCTGACATGACTAAAACAGGAGCCGCGCCGGGCCATTGAGGTTCGCCACCTCTAGCGGACACACTTCTTCGATACCATATCTATTACATTTGTGATGCGATTTGGGTGCACCCCTTGATTTGGGAGTGTTGTTTCGCGGTGTTGGGGTAGCTGCTGGCTATGCCCAACATCAGTCCGGATCACGCAACTACTAGTATCCTAGTTGGTATCGCCTCATGTACCTTGTCATACTGATTATCCTATTCGCGACCACTACGTTTTGATTTGTACCTTGAGTATATGGATTGCCCTCTGGTGACTTCCGGTTTTGGGGAAACTACGGTCTTGTATATGCTTTTGGGAATATAAAAATGTGTTAAGGGGGATTATGGTAACGCCTTAACGCTATTTTTGATACTTTATATTACTGATAGGCATTATCTACTTAGCGTATATTACTACATAGTATATAGTTTCACGGATCCTTGAGAGATGGAAAATCCCGTAACATCTCTTGAGTTATTGCACGCACGTTGACACTGGATAGGAGATGTCAAACCCCGTAAACATCTCTGACGCCGTTACACTCATATTTATTTACGATTGACTTAACTTTCATAAGGATATTTAGTCCTGACTCGAGTGTTTGTCTTTTCATTACGCTCGGGTCAGTCCTGAGTTTTCAGTTTAGGTTGAAGATCATTTCCTTGGAGGACGGAGACGAAGATTTGGTATATGACCTACTACTATTATATTCATTCCATTCCGCTGCATTGTTGTATGATATTTGCTATGTATGTAACTCTGATAAATGTTGTATAATAATAATCAAATGTATTCATTTCAAATGTATTCATTTAATTAACAGCTTCATGAACTGTTATTTTATTATTATACTTTAGCCTTCCGCTGTGAGATTCTGTGTTGTTTCATTTCCTTTATTTCCCTTCCTTTTCTTTTCTTAATTACCCCAATAACTATCTTCCCTTTTAATGGTTTGGAATCGACATGGGTATTTGATCGTCGGTTTAAACTGTCCAAAAAGGCGGGTCGTTACAGTTGGTATCAGAGCTTTGGTTTAGCGATAAACCTTGGCTCTAGTGGGGAATAACTCATTGAAATAGAGGTAAACTATATGAATGAGTTGAGTGTATATGAGAG
Source organism: Allium cepa (assembly GCA_030765085.1). NCBI lineage: Eukaryota > Viridiplantae > Streptophyta > Magnoliopsida > Asparagales > Amaryllidaceae > Allium > Allium cepa. The sequence goes on from CM060940.1 coordinate 186,902,406, forward strand.
AGCGTACTTGTTATTTGATATAAATGGTTTTATATTGTGTTAATTTGTTCCGTTGAGTATTTATGAATTCTGGTCGATACTTGGGACGCCAAGGCGTCGATAGGAATTTCTAAACACTCGAATATGACAAACCAACACAATATCATTTTGGAATATATTTTATATAAAAGAATTATTTGAATATTTATTCATTTTGATTGAATTGATTGTTAGGAGATGATAATATTAGATTATTATCGTTATTGTTTGATCAGTCAATATTTACAACAATTGATTAAATAACAATGGATTTAGGAAAATGAAATCTTGTAAACACAATTGATAATGAATATAAATGAATTTTAACTTGGATTTGGGAATTTAAATTCCGGTGTTTGAAATTGACTTACAAGAATTTGAAAAATATAATATGAGTATTATATGATAGTATAATTGAGTTGAAATTGTTTTCGAAGGATTTTTTTTATGATAAATGTTATATTCCCTACTCTTGACGCTAGAAAATGATTTCGGTGATGAGTGCACGCATCATCGGCGTTTATTTTCGAGAGTCCGAGTGGGGGAGACCACTTAATAGCTTGTCTAAACCTTGTTTTAATTCAACTTTTATTTTATTTTGTATTCTCTATAGTATGATTTGATATATAAATTATATAAGTATATATTATTTCAAAACTTGATTTGAAATGAAACCGGGATTGGAATTCTTAAGTACTTTAATAATTAATGATTTTTTTTAAATGATTGAAATGAATTTAGACTTGAATCATTGAGGAACTTCTGAATTGTGAAATGAGAAATGAACCTAAGAGCTAAGTGAAAATATCAATTGAAGTAGAAATCCTTAGAATTAGGAAATTATGAACCTAAAATAAAATTGAAACTGTAAAACTCGCGTAGTATTAAATTTCATTCTATAGTGAATGTAAATGTGAAATTAAATTATAGTGAAATTTAAGTAATGACTTAAGAATTAATTAATTGAAAATTCAACTTTAAATGAAAAGAAGTTGTATGTTGTTTAACTACATTCTGTTTGCATAACTATAACTTACCAAATACTTAAAAGGTTTAAAATGCTAATAAGGATAAGTAGAGAAATAATATACCAGTGTAAGAGTGAATAATAAAATGTGAAGATCTATTGATAGTTGTAAATATAAAAGAAATTTAAGCTGTAAAATGAATAATATATATAAATGAATGAATAAAATTTAAAATTAATGAAATATAAAATTGGTAAATGGAAACTAATTAAATTTGAATATAACTAAATGTCAATAAACTTGGAAGTGTATGAAATTAAAAAAATTGACTTGGAAATGTATAATTGATTTCGTGTAGATTCTGGATGGTTGTTAATGTTTGATATGCATTGGTTGTTAGATGGATGAAAATTGATTGAGTAGAATTCATTAGTGTTAATGGAATTGAATAAACGGAATAAAAAAAAAAAAATTAAATTCAAGTTTGAAGCAAAGTGAAATTAAATATAATTGAATTCAATTTAAATTGAAGCAAATTAACTTGAATTTAAAATGTGAATGAAACAAACTTGAATAAATCGGAAACAAACTGAATGTAAACCTATTGCATGGATGAATAAGAAAATAAATGACTTTGTGTTTATGATTGTTTTTTTAGAAAATTTGAAGTTTTGATGGTTTGCACTTTGAAATAATAAAAGCAAATTTTTGGGAAAATCCAAATTTGTCCAATATATGCTGAAACGAAAACAACCATAACTTTTAAATGGCTGAACAGAATTCGACGATCTTGGACTTTTTGAAAAGATCAGAAACTATAGCACAATTTTTGTTTAGATAACTTGAGAAAATTCCTTCGTTTAATAGGTTAAAAACTTGAATGTTACTCGCTGTCCTGTGTAAAAATAAGTAAAATCAGTAGTATACACCCTTAGTATTTTCGCCATATCTTTTTACTAGTTTATCGGATTTTGATGATCTTGCACTTTATGGAAAGATAAGAACTTAAGCTAAAACTTTTGTTTTAAGTGTTTTGTGTTTTGATATCGTTTAGAAGGTCGAAAACGTGGGTGAACGTCGCTGACCTGCGCAAACACTGCCCAGGCTGAAGCGTTTCCCCTAAGTAAAACGGCCATAACTTTTGAACGGATGATCCAAATTCGATGATTTTGGACATTCCGGAAAGCCTGAAATGAATGCAACAACTTTTGTTTAGATTCTGTTGTCACATTTTACCGTTTAGATGACCTAAAGCTAAGATTTGTTTGCTGTCCAGAAATTGAAATCTCAGTTTTGAAGCTAAATATGTTATATATATGTTGTGTAGGCTAAGTATAGCGATCTATCTTTATATGCATGGTTCTAACTTAGTTATTGAGCATTTTAGTAGGTAGCAAAGGGGTTGCGCTTCGTTGTGGAGCTCGCTTCTACGCTAAACGCATAATGTAAGTAAAATGCTAATAAATGCTAAATAAAAGGTACGCTTACGGTTTTATATGATATTGGTGATATTTATATGTTGTTTCCCCACATATGGGATGCCTCGTCATTGAGATGAGATGTATATTTGTGATATATATGCTATTATATTTTTTCCGATCGAGCCGCGCAAAGGAGACTCTGCCGAATTTTTCCGTAAATCCGGGTATTAGAAATTTTTTCAAGTTTAATTTTTTTTTTATATAACTTGTTTTGATAATTAACTTTTAAGTTTAGAAAGCCGTTCGGAGTAAGTTAGTGGAAGCGTAGTTATGACTCCATAAATGGAATTTAGTTGGTAACTTTGATAAAATATATCTGATGTTGAATTCTATACTTAGTTTCTTTTCCCTTCTTTTCCCTTCTTTTTCCTTTTCGGGGACGAAAAGTTTTGAGTGGGGGAGAGTGTAACGACCCGTAAATTTTCGATAATTAAAATAGCTAATTTAATAAGATTTCGTGATTTAGTGTTAGAAAAAAATTTGTGATTCATTTGGTATAAGAGAGTAGTTGATTGATGAGTAAAATCTATTTGAAATCAAATATTGAATATTGAACACGTAAATTGTTTAAATTAAATATTTAAAACTTATTGAATAATTGAATAAATGTAAAATGAAAATAGTGTTCTAAATTTTGAAATTGTTTTAAAAGTTGAATCTTATAAGTCAATTTCAATATTTCAAAAGATAATGAATTATTGGATAAGCGAAATTGTCTAAATTAAATATTTGGAATTTATTGGATAAATTAAATAACGGGTTTAATATGATTAAAAATGATTTGTAAAATTTCATTTTATCATATTGAAGTTATAGTGATGTTATAGAACTTTTAAAACTGAATTTAAAATTTATTTGTGAAAATTGAATATTTTAATATTTAATTTTCGACTGGAAAATAGCCAATTTTTGAACAGTCTCAGAATTGGACGAAACTAATTCCATTGGATCCGTAATAGTTAGTTATTATCGGATTTCAATTTTCGTAGCAATCGGAGTTGTCGTTTGACCGTGGCGGCTCGAAACGCGTTGAAATTGTTTTAATATTAATTTGGCGAGTTAAAATAGTCATTTTTCAAACGGTCTCGGATTTCGATGAAACTAGTTTCATTGGATCCATAATGTGATATTATTGTAAGGTTTCAAATTTTAAGTCAAACGGATTTACCGTTTGTCCGGGGCAAGCCAAAACGCATAGAAATTCGGTTAATCGGTTTAATGTAAAATTGATCGTTTATTTCCGTAACTCTCACATATGATCGAATTAGGCCTTGAAACTAGTTCCATTGCGTCCGGAATGGGGGTAAAACCTTATAAACGCCTGACGGCACGTCTCGATTGGAGTTCGGATGATTTTGGACCTACCTATATAAATACGCACGCAAACCGAGGCAGTTTTATTATTATTTTAATCCAGAAACCCTAATTGACTTCAGCCCTAGCCGCCATTTCCTGAATCAATGGCCACGAAATTCGAAACTTCTTCCTCATTTTCCTCTCAATCCATCAACAATTAGCAAAAACTCTCAACTACAAAGTTGTAGAGGACGATGAAAGCTTCAAATCCATACGGAGATGATCGAAAACGGAGCCACGGATCAACGGGAAATCACGTTCAAAGCTGCTGCGTTTTTCACATTTTTCGAGGCGAGATGGGGGGCCGAGCTTCGAGCTGCTTCAGGCGTTGGTGGCTCTGGTGATAGGCTTCGTGATGGCGCTTCCTGATCGACTTCTGGACGCTCGTGGTGGCCGCGATTTGGAGCCCTAGTTTGGCTTGGATGAGTTCTTAGTCGCGTATGTTCCTGGAGCAAGTAACGTGAACGTGAGGAAGAAGAGGGGTGCGGCCCAGATCTGCTATGCAGGAAATCAACGGTGATGATTGGGTGGGTTTTAAAAATTTAATTAAGCTGTAATTAATTTATATAAAAATTCGTGTTAACTTTAAACCATCATAACTTTGTCATACGAGGTCGGAATTCGACGAAACTTTTTGCGTTGGAATCGTATGGACGAGCTCTTCGCTATGGGACTGGATTGGAATCATTTGGAGCTAGAGAAAATTTTGGGTTAAATCGAACGTCGTTCGATTTGATTTAAATCGTAAAAATCAAGGTGAGTGTTTTATAATGCTCACAACGTACTAAATATCTTTATGCTAGTTAAATTGACATTATGAAGTGATATGAATGTCATCTGTCGTTGTTTGATATGAATTTAATTATCGTATAGCTTGTTATTTGAATTAACCGTTGAAAAATTAAATTGACACTTAAATTGAAATTGAAATTTGAATGGCGATTAAATTACCTGACCTTGATAACTATGAAATTGCCATGGATTGTATTGTCTATTGGATGATTTATTTCGATGGATGTTATTGTTTGATATTTAAATGTTGGATGTTTATTGCTTATATATATCCTGTTATGCATACATATGATACTGTGATTTAATTTAAGTAATATATACTCATCCTTGACATTTAATTGAAATAAATAACTACTTGGCCATAGGATAGAAAATTATATACGGACACCGAATTGGCTAAATAAATAATTTTTGAAATCGTCGATTTAAAAATTTATTTAAATGTTTTGATTTAAAAGTTATAAATAGAAATTAATTTATAGAAATCGAATTTGTCGAAAAAATTGAGTTGGAATGTTGAAATAAATTTTGGTTAAAAGAAATTGGTAAATAATTTAAGTTGTGACTTTAAAATTTAAAATTTGGATATGATTGAATTTCGAAAATCTATTTATTTTAAAGATTGAACATTATTTGGAGCTTTGAATATTACTAAGTAAAAGTGATATGAAAATGATATTTTGAAATCGAGTTTGGAATTGAATCATAATTGGAATTTGGATTTAAACTTGAATATTGTTGGAAATTTTGTTAAGTGTTATAAATTGATATTTTGAGAAATCAAGCTCCAAATCGATATAAATTGAAATTGAATTAATTAAAGGTGAATGTAGAATTGAATTGATTTGAAGTAAAAGTTGACATTGTTTTGAATTGAAATCGAAATTGAATCGGTAGAATGGAAATTGAAATTGATTTGAATTGGGAAGTTATAATTGAAATGGATTGATTTTGAAGCTGTTTTAATTTGTTTTCCAAATTACTCTGTTATATAAACCATTTTGAATACTTAAACTATTTTAATCTATTTTAAATCTACTTAACCCAATTTAAATTATTTTAAACTAATTTATCTATTTTAAATCCATTTTAAAGATTTTAAGTGTTTTAACTATTTTAATTATTTAAAACTACTTTTAAACTACTTAAAACTATTTTTCTAAAATCCTAAGCTGGTCAATAAGGTGAAATGTTTATATTTAAATCTTGAATTTAAATATGAAATCTGATATTTTGAAAGATACGATGATATTTGAATGGATTTGATTTTTGAAGCGAATATGATATTTTGATATCAATTATGAATCGATTTGAAATGTAAAAGAGCCAACGGTGTAATAATACGTAGTTATTAAAGAGACCGGGATCAGATATGGACATACTCTCTGTCGATACCGAAAACCACTTTAATAACTATTATACGCGGAGTGTTGATCCAGAATGAAGTGGATGGTTGGTGAACGCGTTGACTGAAGAAAGAGAATGATTATTGGATGACCCCTGACATGACTAAAACAGGAGCCGCGCCGGGCCATTGAGGTTCGCCACCTCTAGCGGACACACTTCTTCGATACCATATCTATTACATTTGTGATGCGATTTGGGTGCACCCCTTGATTTGGGAGTGTTGTTTCGCGGTGTTGGGGTAGCTGCTGGCTATGCCCAACATCAGTCCGGATCACGCAACTACTAGTATCCTAGTTGGTATCGTCTCATGTACCTTGTCATACTGATTATCCTATTCGCGACCACTACGTTTTGATTTGTACCTTGAGTATATGGATTGCCCTCTGGTGACTTCCGGTTTTGGGGAAACTACGGTCTTGTATATGCTTTTGGGAATATAAAAATGTGTTAAGGGGGATTATGGTAACGCCTTAACGCTATTTTTGATACTTTATATTACTGATAGGCATTATCTACTTAGCGTATATTACTACATAGTATATAGTTTCACGGATCCTTGAGAGATGGAAAATCCCGTAACATCTCTTGAGTTATTGCACGCACGTTGACACTGGATAGGAGATGTCAAACCCCGTAAACATCTCTGACGCCGTTACACTCATATTTATTTACGATTGACTTAACTTTCATAAGAATATTTAGTCCTGACTCGAGTGTTTGTCTTTTCATTACGCTCGGGTCAGTCCTGAGTTTTCAGTTTAGGTTGAAGATCATTTCCTTGGAGGACGGAGACGAAGATTTGGTATATGACCTACTACTATTATATTCATTCCATTCCGCTGCATTGTTGTATGATATTTGCTGTGTATGTAACTCTGATAAATGTTGTATAATAATAATCAAATGTATTCATTTCAAATGTATTCATTTAATTAACAGCTTCATGAACTGTTATTTTATTATTATACTTTAGCCTTCCGCTATGAGATTCTGTGTTGTTTCATTTCCTTTATTTCCCTTCCTTTTCTTTTCTTAATTACCCCAATAACTATCTGCCCTTTTAATGGTTTGGAATCGACATGGGTATTTGATCGTCGGTTTAAACTGTCCAAAAAGGCGGGTCGTTACACCTTGAGTTTCCGATAACAGGTGTAGCGTTTTATTTCGAATAAAATTAAACATGTGTTTAATTTTATCCGAAATTATCACTAGCTCCAAATGACTCCAAACCAGCTCCATCGCGTAGTGCTCGACAAAACGATTGCAAGCAATTCGTTTCATAATTTTTCGACCTTGTATGAAAGAGATACAATGTTTTAAAGATTGAACAAATTATTATATACAAATATCTACAATTTTATTTATTATTTTTAACCTTCTTTTATCTTGGCCGTGAATTTCAGAAGAAAAATCAAGGACGTATAACGCCTTCATCTTCCCCAGGTTGTTCACGCATACGTGAACCCATCGCTCACGTTCAAAAGCAAACAACGCGACCACCATCGTCGACTTTTAGCTCGATCAACCATGTCTACTTCGAAGACTTCGCCACCCTCTACCATCGTCGAAGATATGGCGAAGCTAAGTCAGGCCGTGCTCTCGAAAATCGAGCACGAGATGCGCGACTTTGAACGCAAATTCCCATCGATCCACTACATTGCATTCGATCTTAGCCGTTGGATACGTAGCTCGCAACGTGTTCTACAAGTTTGCTCTAGAAAGTTTTTCGAATTGAAGTGTGGATTTGAAGAAAATAGAGGAAGAAGATGATAACATTTCAGCCATTGATGTATATGGACGCGGCCTGAAGAGTTAGGTTTAGGGTTTTGCAAATGTGAGTAACTTGAGTCCTTTTATTGAAAATTCTCAAATTACTATTCACTCGAAATTTTCTGAACTCCAAATCTCACACGGTGACCGACGTTTCTAGGGTTTACCCCACATTCCGGACACAATAGAATGCGTTTCGGAGGCTAATTTGATCATGTGTGTGAGTTGCGGCAATAAACGATCAATTTTAAATTAAATCGATTAAACCAATTTCTATGCGTTTTGGCTTGCCCCGGACAAACGGTAAATCCGATTGACACGAAATTTGAAACCATATAATAATATAACATTACGGATCCGATCAAACTAGTTTCGTCAAAATTCGAAGCTCTTTGAAAAATGACTAATTTCACTAGTCGATTAAATATTAAAATATTCAATTTTTCACAAATTAATTTTTAATTCAATTTTAAAAGTTCACAAGCATTGTTCTAACTCCAATATGATTTAATATAACTTTATAAATCATTTTTAATCACATTAAACCCAAATTCCAAAAATTTTCTGTAATTTCAAATATTAAATTCTCGATTTAATTATCTAATTAAATCCAAACATTCAAAAAATGAATTATTCGACTTACAAATTTTACTTGTTGATATTTAAAATCAATTAAATATCTGAATTTCAAATGACAGAAATTCCGGGTCATTACATGAGGTATCAAAATACCATCACTTGCTTCTGCCAATTAACAGATCCAAACTCTACTCATCCAACCTCAAAGATAGACTCCGAACCTTAACAGGTTTCCTTCAGAGATCGATGGAGTCCATACACTACTGCAAAGTTCACTCGAGACGGTATTGGGTCTACGGTCTCGACAATGCACTTCCAACCTCAAACATTCTAACTCTAACCAATGGTAGTCGTGTTACTCACACTACTACCACATCTACCTTTATAACTCATATTGGAAAACCCGAACAGGTAATCCAACAGATAGGTAGATATATATATATATATATATATATATATATATATATATATATATATATATATTTAAGAATTACAAATACTCTCTATCAAGATAGACACCACTCCAGAGCCTAGGTATTCACTCGACCTAATGCTCTGATACCAAATGAGACGACCCGACTTTCTTACCATAGAAAATCGTATCGTCTTGAAGAAAAAAGGGATAGAAAAGAGAAAAGAAAGAAGAGAAAGAAGAAACAACATCAGAATCTAAACAGCGGAAAGAATAAATTATATTAATAACATAAATATTACATAGTTTTATAACCATTATCAGAGTTACACAGATAGTAAAACACATACTAGACAGTTATAAACACCTGTCTAGTTATACAACTCAATACAGTGCAAGAAACTACTCAGAGAAACCAACACAGCGGAAAACTATATATCTACACGCAGAAGCCTCTTGCTCCATTGCTCCTCCACAATTCGTCAAAGCTAACCTGAATCCCTTGGTTACTCGTAAAAATTTGAGTACCCAAGAGTTTAAGAAAACAGAAGATAAACTCCGGGTCAGACATGGGTCTGGTGTGAGTAATAGGTTAAGGTTGCTTAACTTTCAAAACCTTTTGAAAAGAAAGGTATCACGTAAGACTTCCCACACATAAACATGGGAAAGTTTTTACCTTATGCTAACCAAAACATTTGATGGGAAATCCAGTGATAATATAATAGGTCTAGGGTTTTCGAATAAATAAGAAATAGCCGAAACTGTTACATGATTAAATACCAGCTACTAGCCACAAAAGTGGGTAAAACAATCAAAACCGTTGGCACTTATTGGATTTTGGATTCCATCAATGGCAGGGCTACCGGGGTACCGCCCGTCACAGTACGTGGCCTAGATCAAAGTACCGAGGATCACTCCCAATCCTCTACAACACAAGGCTGGAACCATTCCTTACCGAACAATTTCGAACAAGACAACCCCGCAGTTGTAGCTAGCAACCGCCCACAAAGCCGAATAAAAAGGGACCTCTAGACAGGGGAAAATCTTGTCCTACTTGGGCATGACCCACTTAACCTTGCTGCACCTCCCCTGTTTTAGCCATTCCCGGTTGATGAGGCTTGAGGCTATGATTACCTTTATAGGACATATCAATAGAATGCTCATCGTTCACCTGACGATGTTCTGAAAGCATTCAATCCATGCAAGTTCGTTCCGGGTTCGAACGAAACCGAAGGCATTATCTCATTACACTCATTTTGGAATCACCCTCAGAGTTAATGATGATAACCCTTGCACTCTGAATCTTCATCTTCACTTGAGATTCACGACCTACCGTTAATTCGGATCGATGTGGTTTTCGGATATCCAAATATGGAAACTCGATCCCGGTCTCATCGAAATCCAAAACGTGTCTTTTAGGTCCAAGTTGTTTTAAAGTTTAAAACAATTCAATTATCTACAGATAGATAACCACAAATCACAATTGATAATCAACATTGTCAAAATAAACAGATGATCCATATTATCATCAAAATAGGTAATCCACATCATCGTCACAATAGATAATCTATATTATCATCACAATGCAACCAAAGCATTCATACCATATAGCCTTACTTATCTCATTTCTGAGATCACAACCATTCAAGGCAATCAATATCATCCATTCATACATAAGCAAAGATTTTCTTAATCAGAGTATAATTAATTTAAAATGAATTAAATTAATTACATCCATCTCTAATTAATTTAAAGTGAATTAAATTAATTACTTTACTTTTAATTAATTTAAAATGAATTAAATTAATTACTTCACCATCTAAATTCTTGCTTACATAACCATTAATTGATTACAAATCAATTAATTAATCATTCAAATTAATCATCTTAATTAATCATCCTTGATTAATTATCCTTTAATTACATTCAAGTAATTATCCTTTAATTAATTTCAAAAATTAATTACCCTTAACCAACATAGTAATTAACCTTTAATTACTTCATTAATTAATTAACCATAATTAGTTACATTATTCCTTAATTAACCATAATTAATTACATTATTCCTTAATTAATTACATTAATTAATTACCTTTAATTACTTATCCTTGAGTAATTAATCTTAATTAATCAACTTCAATTACATCATTAATTATATTAATTAATGATCCTTAATTATATTTTTAATCAATTACTTTATTTAATTAATTACAATAAGTAATTAATCTTAATTAAACCACAATTATTAATCACTCCCGATTAATCATATTCAGTAATTAACTTCCCTTAATTACTTCTAAAATAAATTAATTATTCCTTAATTAATTTCTTAATTAATCCCTTGATTAATTACAAGTAATTATACTCAAATTACTTTCATCTTCAATTAATTACATCCTATAATTACCAACCAATTACTTCACTAAGTAATTTCCAATCCATTAATTACATTAAGTAATTATCATCAAATCATTCAGGGTTTAAGATCAATTAAACTTAATTAATCAATTTAAACAATTACATTAAACTAAATTAATTACATTAAGTAATTAATTCCTTAATTACTTTCATTAAGTAATTACACTTAAACAATTCACAAATGATTATCTTTAACTAATTATTAAAATCAATCACTTTAATTAATTATTAAATAATCCTAGTTAATGACCTTCATTAACCATTCTCTAATTATTTCATTAAGTAATTAACTTAGATTAACCATTGTAAATTACAATTTAATTTATCTTTAATTACTCATTAATTAAAATATAATTATTTAATTAATTAAGTGTTAATTGTAACTTAATTAATCCTTAATTATTTAATTAATTAACCATGATTTTAACTTAGTTAATAATTCTTTAATCATTAATTTAAAAATCTAATTAATGATCTTTAACCACAAATTGATTAGCCTTAATCAAATATTTATAAATCCCTAATCAATTAATTAATTAAATTAACTAATTACTTCTTAATTACCTTATTAATTTTATTTATTTTCAATCATTTAATCTTAATTAAATGTAAAAAACATTCCTTAAATATGATTAATTTGTCATTAACAAATACATTTGAAATCAAACTACTTTAAAACTTTTCTTCAAATTTCATTTAAATTTAGATTTAAAAATGAAATGCAAAATTGATTTTAAACAAAGCTTAAAGACAATTCAAAACCCTTAATTCCACATGTAAAAGTAATATTTACTTCATAAAGAAGATCAAAGAAATTTAAAATCAAGTTTATGTTTAAATTCAAATCATAGTTAAAAATTCACTTTAATATTTAAATTTGAAAACTTCTTATTATTTCAAAATTGAAAATGCATATTAAATTTTTGATTCCAGATAAATTTTAGATTTAAAAACGTATTTACAATTTAAAACCATTTTTGTAGAATACAAACTACTTATTCCTTTCTAAAGTAGTTAACTCAATTCAAATTTAAAACTTAACATTATTAAAAAATACCGAGATGTAAATTTGAACTTGGATTCTAGATTTCAACTGGAATTTAAACTTAGTTCAAATTCTTGCTTTACATTTTAAAAACCTCTGTTTTAAAAAAAAAATTAAAACCTGGTATTACAGGTTTTCTTAAAAACCTGAAATCAAAAATCAACCCGAGGCAAACTCTTGCTTGCTTCAAGTCAAAAACCCATCTTCCCCGAGCTATATGCCCCACTGCTTCGAGAAATTCTAGTAACTCTCCCTTGTTTCCAAAACTTAACCAAACATCAACAGACATCTCATCACCGTGCATATGCACGGTGACTACAGCCACCGTTGATCATCAGTGGTGATCGTTCCTCATCCAAAACCACTTCATCATCCCAACTCGATCATCAGGTTAACTTCACCCCAACTCGAATTCGAATTCGAGTTTCAATCAAAACCTGGAACAAAACATCAGAGTCAAAGCTTCAACCTGTAAATTTGCCTTGCCAGCACAATCCCGACCATCGGAGTTGTTGAAACTCCGGCCAACCCTTCTTCTACTTCCCAACATTCATCACCAAAAAGGCTGAAACACTCGATCCACCCTATAACCCGTTATTGATCGAATTCCTAATCCTAACTAAAACTAGGGTTAAAAAAGAAGAACCACCACCACAACTTCCTCAATGCTTTCCATCACCAACAATGATTTTTCCTGGCTTCTGCTAACCCTCCTCCATCACTTGGAAGAACCCCGAGCCTCCACGATTCATAGATCACTAGAAAATCAAATAATCCCCTTTCCAGGCAATAACTAAACTTCAACTTAACCTCTTTACTAAAAATTCTAATTCTAGTGTTAAAAATCATATTTCAATTGATGTTTTCGATTTATAGTACTGGATTTACAAATTAAACAGTATGAATTTTAATTCATGTCAACATGCATTGATGTTTTTATATGTTTCCAGGGACATCAGGTTTGAATTTGACTTGATTAAAATTTTAACAGTAATCTAAGTAAAACCAACATAATTTTTTTTTTAAAAATCAGTCCCTAACAATAACTAAACTAAAAGGTCAGGGATTTAAATTAAAAAAAATTGAAACTGGAATCAAGCAGAGCACACAATTCGTATACACAGCATGCATACACATAAGAATTCACATCAGACATTTTCTTATAAACACATGCAGTACTTATTCATCTCAGCATACAAACATGCAACCAATTTTTAAAACTTTAAATTTTAAAAAGTTACTCACCTGATCTAATATGAAGAATAGAGCACCCAGATAAAATGCTTTTGAACTTGAAGAAGAAAACATTTGAAAACCAAAATGCTGAAGCTTGAAAAACAAGGCTAGATACAGGTTGAAGCTTTAATTCTACAGATTGCATTGATAACCCAGATTTCATTATGACCCTTGATTTCTTTTGATAATCCATGTTGCTTTTGAAAATGTAGGTTTGTTTGCAAAACATATTTTCCAGATTACAGAAAATGATGCAGGCTACAGATTTTCAAATTTTGCTTATTTTTGGAATGTATAGGCTACTGATATGATATAAGGAGTTACAGGGAATTGGAATCTTGATCTGAAGAGTTTGTAACAGATTTTTTTTTTGAAGATTGTTTATAGATATTGGAAAAATTAGGGGAATTACTGATTGCATGTGAACATATTTGAGAATTTATAGGGAGTGATTTTGGTTTTTGAAGATTTGATTTTGAATCTGAAAATAGGTTTCCATGTTTTCCAGATTTGTGTATAGTTTAAGCTTTTGAATTTCTTAACTTTGATTAGGAAATGAGAAAAAGCAAGTAAGAGTGAAGGATGTATGTTTATATAGGCAAAATTTCAGATTTTATAAAATAAAAGAAAAACTAATTTAAAAGAGGCCACTTGTAAAAAAATTCAACATTTGTCAACTAAAATGCTTAATCTTTTAACATTTGGTTATAAGAGGCTTAAGAATACAACACTTGTCTTTGTAAAATAATTTGTATTTAATTTACATGTTAATGTATATGTTAAGCCTAATTTAATTTGTTAATTAAGATTTTATATGTATATAAATTGATAAAAGAAATAAAAACAAATGATGCTTATAAATAAAAACTTATGCATATAAAAATTTAAAACAATTTAAAAATTTATACTTTAGATTTTAAAACTTTATATTCAAAATTTAAATCAATTTCTAAATCTAATGTTTAAAAATCAAGTTATATATATACAAATTAAATTTGAAATAACAAAGCTATTTTTATTCAGAATTAATATTGTTTTTAGAAATATCTCATTATCAAATTAAAATAATTATAAAAGAAATTATTTCTTTATAAGTAAATTACTTATTTATTAAGCTATGAACATTTTGTTAATTCATTTTAAATCTAAAACTCAAGCCAAAATTATTTTAAACATTTTTATTAATAATTGAAAAATCATATATTTATTAAATAGTTTTGAAAAACTTTAATATTAATTTAAATCAAAATTTCTAAATTATTAATGTATATATTAGAAATTTAAATAAAGATTCATATATTTAAACCAAGATGATTTATTTAATGACTTTGAAAAGCTTATATATTAAATAAAAACCAATTTCCAAATTACTAAAAATATTAGTATTAGAAAAATATGCTTTATTTATTAAATTTAAAACAATGCTAATCTATTTACAATATAAACTATATATTTATATTATAAATAAAAACCAATTTATTATTTTTAAAAGTTAAAATAACCAATTAAATATTTAATGAAGAAGATTATTAAATCAATTTGAATTATTATTAAGAAAATTATCAATATCAATTTAATTTTTTTAATACAGATTATTAAATTGATATTGTCGAAAATTCTGGGATATTACAATTTATAGACCAATACATTTTTCAAATTTAATTAATTTAAATAAAATATGCCAATTTATAACCAATAGATCTTTTATACTTATATTAATAAAGTTTGGAAAACATTTCAATATATTTTCTAAGTCCAAAATTTACGAAAAATTTCAGCAGAGTCTCCTTTGTACGGAAAGGCCCGGGAGAAAATATAACATTAGATATAACGATATATAACATATAATTTCAAGAATAATATATCCCAACATGGGAAAATATATGTACAAGCGCTATAAAACCGTGATCCGAAAACGTACCTATTTGTCGGGCAATTAACGCTTATTTTATGCAGCCAAAAGCAGTAGCAATTGCTTCCATAACCTGCATTTCAATCATATAATCCAAAAGGTTAACAATAATACAAAATGAAATATTTAAGGTTGTTTCACCCACAAACAACAATTAATACAACAACAATCAATTTCAACAAGGCATACAAAATCAACACAATTCAATCATTCATTCATATCAAACACAACAAATAGTTGTACAGGTTCAAACTTTAAATAGTACGGAAGGAAAAATAAACTACTAAGTGTACCCTTCACTCAACGTTCTTAGATGAAACTAAATAGATTATTCATACATCCAAACAAATTTAAAGTATCCTTCCCCAAACAACCATAAACCAACAAACAACGATTTCCAACAACAGATCAAGTTCATTCTTTTAGATTTCATTGCATAGCATTTATTGTTTGATTTCCTTTTTATTCAATTAATGTTTACCTACATATTTTTTCATTACTTAAGTTTAAAATTTCTTTCTTATATTTTCCTATAATTTTCATTTATTTAGAGTACCCATCTTTAATTCAACTTCTTTGCATATTAATTCATTTGCTTAAGTGTTCAATCTTATGCTTTCAATACTTACTTCCTATTTCCTTAAGTTTATTACTTGTATAATATCCATTACAATTTCTTTAACATTCTAACTTTTTATAGTTGGTAAGTTATATACATGCTTTTAAGGATGTAATAGAAGTTACACGAGTTAAATTCCATTTCTTTAAAATTACTAAATATTCAATAATATTATTCTTTGTTTCATAGGTTACAGTTTCAACTTCCCTTTATTTTCATTCATAACCTAGCATTAAATTTCTTATTTTAATTAAAGTCTTCAATTATCTATTAGTTTCATTCCGTTTCACTACTATACTTGAACTATTAATTATCGGAAACTTAAGAATTTAAATGCCGGGTTTTTATTAAAAATCATATAAAATAATAGATAAATGTATATCCTTACAACTTATATATTTAATTACATTTAAAACAATTTAAAAATTATATTTGTTTATCAAAATGAATCTGCAGTGAAAATACTACAGTGGCATTCCCACTTCGAAACTTGAAAATGAATGTTGATGATGCGGCTGCCATCACCGAAATTATTTTCCAATGACGGAGAAGGAAGTACAGAACTTATTTTTCCAAAATCTTCCTTAAAACATTTCTTTCACATTAAATTGAAATATTTATATTAGAAAAAACTTCTAATAATATTATTATTATATTCCAAAATTATTGAAAGAATTTTCAAAACCCTGGGACTTAAGCTCCAAATTCCCAGTTTTCATTTATTTTGTATTCATTCTAACTTCAACTATTATTTATAAATTTCATTACCTACCAACCAATATAATACAACCAAATATAACCTTTATAAAAATTTCCTTATATATATAGAAAATATAATAGGCAAAATTATACCATTCACCTATATTAAAAACAAATATTATGACGGTCTGTCCTATTAAGTGTTTAGAAATCCTTATTGATGTCATAGCTTCCCATGCACCAACCAGAATTTATAAATACAAAACGAAACAAATTAACACAATATTAAAAACCTTTTTATAACACTAACAAATACGCTCTCTCATATATATACGCTCAGTGACTCCCATAGGGTATTACTACCCTATTAATAAAGAGTCAGACCCCACAAAGCTAAGGTTTATCGCTAAACCTCGCTCTGATACCAAATGTAACATCCCGCCTTTTCGCACGCTGTAAATCATCACACATGCCAATTCAAACCATACGGAAGGCGGATTGTTATGGGGTAAATAAGAAAAGGCAGGGAAAGAAAAAAAAATAGAATCTCGCAACGGAACGATAAAATATAATAATCAAATATACAATTCATGAAGCTGTTTTATTAACATTTGATTATATTTATACCATACATATCAAAGTTATGCATACCAGCGAATAATAATCGATGCAGCGGAACACAGTGTGTAGTGGAACAATATAATATAATAATAATGAAATCTTCGTCTTCGTCCTTCAGAAATAAAGTCTTTGATCTTGAAATGCTTGGACTGACCTGAGCGAATTGAGAAGACAAAACACTCAAGTCAGAACTAAAAGATCTTATGTAAGTTAAATCAACTGAAATAAATAAGAGTGTAATGGCATCAGAGATGTTTACGGGGTTTGACATCTCCCATCTAGTGTCCAACGTGAGTGCAGTAACTTAAGAAATGCTCGGGATTCACATCTCCAAAGGATTCGTTAAACTATTTACTATGTAGTAATATTTCGCGATTATAATAATGTCTATAGTAAAATAAACTTACTTTTAAGTAGCGTTAAGGAGTGACCCAATATTCCCCTTAACACGTAATAGTCCCAGTAGTCCATCCAGTATCAACGCATCTCCAGATCAGGAGACTACCCTAAATACTCCACGGGCTACGGGAGAAAAACAAACTCGTACAAGGCGCGCTAGGGTAGGTGACACGGCACAACTAGGCAATGTCAAGGTAGATATACCAATTACGCTTCCGGGTCGGTGGTAACGCGTAGTGCGCAGCTACCACCCACCTCGAGCCACATCCCCAAATAAAAAAATCAAACGTGGCCACCGAATCAATCCAAAAGTCAATATATAATATCGAAGGGATGTGCCCGATCGAAGGTGTTATCCCATTAACCCGTCGACCGCTCCTGGTTTAGCCACCTTATGCCAACTCACGGGAGTTGGGTCCACGTATTTACCTCAAAGGAAAAGCCGCCGCCATCCTACTTCATTATGGAATGTCCACCGCGTACACGGTTGTTAAAATGGTTTTCGGAGTTGGCAGCGAGTATCACAACATCCGATCCTGGTCTCTTTAACAATCAAACGTTATTATAACACCGCGGTCTTTTTGAAATAGTTTATACTTTTAAAATCAGAATATAATATCCATTTCATATCTACATAAATACGATATCATTTCCTCTTTTAAAACCAAATCAATATGATATCATTTCAAATATACCATTTTCTAAAACCATAACTTTTCATAGTTATAATATTTCTAAACCAAACGCGTGAAACATAGCCTTTCAAAACATAAAACTTGGAATTACATAACTTTGAAATATAACCACACCACTTAAATGGTTTGAATATAAATTACTTTATATAATAGAATAGTTTTCTTCACCTTCACCAATCAATTCCAATTATCCCAAATAAAACATTTCAATTTCTCTATATTTCAAAGCTTTAAATATTCCACCATTTCAAAATGAATTCTTTGATAATTTCATATGTATTAAATTCAATTACTATTATTAAAATTTGAAATGTTTATTTAATAAATCAAGTATCGTTTAAATAAAACCTTTACACTTCAAATAACAGGATATGCTTCCAATTTAATTTAACATGAAAATATTCATTTAAATCGACTTGATATTCATTTAAATCCTCTAAACCAAAATCAAGTTATAAAATCATACCTTTTAAAATCTCAAATTTATTTAAATTTTAAGTCAATTTCATTTGAGGATAATTCTTAATACTTTAATTTAAATCAAATTCACATTTATCTTCCAACCCTGATTTTATTTGAGTCATTATAAACTTTATATACAATAGAATTTAAATAGGTACTTAACCATTTTATATAAAAGAAATCAAACTTTATTATTTAACTCATTTTATTAATCAATTTTATACATAGCTTAAATTCAAGAATTTAACTATATATATAAAATAATATTTACATAACATCAAAATTTAATATTTATTAAACCGTATTCTTTCCAAAACCATAAAAATCATTTCAAAAATAAGTTTATATATATACCGCGGTGCCTGTATATACTTTTCTATCCTATGGTCAAATGATACGGATATTTATCATTTCAATCCGCAATTTAAAAATAAAATGCGGTTGTATATCATTACAAACCGCAATCCCAAATCAAAATAAATGCATAACAACTTGCAGATTATGATGATATAAATAAAACATCCATTCATCCATCATAAAATCATACATCCATCACAATCATCATCCAAACAATCCATCAATATCAATATATAACTGAAAATATATAACAGGAAATTAACTGGCAGTTATATTAAATAATAAATTAAATAACAATCTAATTTAAATAAATGCAATTAACTGAGATGGTGATTAAAAATATCCGAGACAGTCATAAATAGATGCATAATCACAACACAATAAAATTTAACAAACATAAGGAATTTTAGAAGGTGTGAGTGGGTTAAAACACTCACCTTTTGAATTTAAATTGAATTTAAATTAAATTTAAATCAAAAAATTTGACAGTCTCAGAATTCGCCCAAACCAGCGTCAAAATCTCTGGAATTCAATACGATCCTAACAAAAAAATCATGCGTGAAACGGATCATGTATGCAAAAGTTATTCGATTTAAACGAGTTGAATTCAAAATTTAAATTAAAATAAAATAAACACAAACCCCTCACCTGCCATGTCATGCGCCTCTCTCTCGACACACGCAACAGTAATTTGCGTTAGAACCTAAAAAGCACGCTGTAGAACTTCCCTTGACCGATCGTTGACCGTCGAACCTAAACGCCACCGGCCACCTGAGCTCCACCGCCCACCTCCTACCGCCATGTCTCCCTCCGCCGCACTGATGCCCCCCTTCGACTACCGAAATTTCGTGCACCGCCATCATGCCATTAAGGGTTTCAAACCCTCAAACGCCAATTTCGACCACCCCACGCCGTTAGAGGCCGAGCGAAAACCACCGATAACGTCCTGACAACGAGCTCTTCGATACCCAGAAACCGATTTCCCAATTGTCGCCCAAAGCAAAAACGCCCAATTCGACTTTGACCGTGATTTCTGATCAATCCGATCACTATCTTGAAAAGTGAACAGCGTATGTAGGTTCATGTCATAGAGATCTTATTTTTTTCGAATTTATCTGGGAGTTTGAATTTTTGAAGTTGATTTTTGAATTGAAATTTGAATTGGATAAATTAGGGTTTTACAGCCCTTGAGGAAGAGGAGCACAAAAGTTTCCGTACGTATAGAAATAAGGAACAGAGGCTGCTAGGGTTTATAGCAGGATATATAGGCAGGGTTTACATTTGAATGGATGGATAAGATAGATTTACGAGCTAACGCCAAAGTGACCCAAAAAGCCCGTTTCGACTCCAGAATGAAATGGGTCAACCCATATATCAAAATAGATGTTTTTAAATATTTTAAACGCGATGGAACAAGTTTCAAGTCCAAATTCCATCGTATGAAGAAGTTATGCTTAAATTAATATTTTTCAAATTGATTTCAATTTCCTTTATTTGAAGGCGTTTCGAGTTCGTACGATCAAACGACAAGTCCGATCGCTATGAAACTTGAGATCCTGTAATAATTCATCTTTACGGATCCGATGAAGCTGGTTTCGTCGAAATCCGAGTCAGTGGCTAAAATGGCTATTTTTGCATTAATTAAAAAAATTAAAAAATTAAAAAAAATCGAATTTTTAATTTCATTTTTATAATTGACAATTTTATCACTTTTATATTTCTTAATCATTTACCAAAGATTTTAACAAGTTTAGGTGTAAATTAAAAGTTGATAAATTTATCAATTGCAGTGTTTATTTTTCCATTTCATTATATTTAGAAAGTACAAATTAAATTTTTAAAAACTCATTTATTAAAATATTTAGACCTTCTTATTCACATCTTTTACCAAAATAAGGATGCCACTAACATTGGTTCATGATTTATTACTTTACTATTCTCTAATATAACAACTCCTAAACATTTTATTACCTTAATTTATATTAACGTGACCTTTAATTTAGATTTATTGCAATGATTTCCAGTGCAGTTGAATGAACTAAATATATATATAACTCATAATAATTATTGTCAAAACTCTTAATCACACATTTATAAGTTTACTATTTCCACTCCAATATTATAGTTATTTACAGAGTATTGGTCTTTTTATTCAATCATCATTTATTATATATTAATTAATTAATTCAATATTTAAGTTCATTTTCCTATATTAAATTTATTAACAAGTATTCCTTTTCCCTTATTCCAACAAATTGGAATTTCATTTAATTACTATAACAATCATTTTCTTATTCAACCTTTATTATCAACCCGCAATTATAATTACTTATAGAACATTTATTTTATTCAATGACTATTTATTAAAATTTAAATTCCTTAATCTAATTGAATGCTTACATTTTGTTTTCATATATTCAATTTGTAGCTAAGCATACATCTACATTATTCCCATTGATTTGAATTTCGTTCAATCTATTAATAGTTACCTTGGTTAAGTTACCTTAGTTAACATTAACGAATCTTAGATTATAATTTTACAATCTTAACAAATTCATAAATTGTCAATTGCCAAATGTATACATTAATTACTATTAAATGTTATCAATAAATTTATTTACTTGATTTCATACTTTTTATTACACAAATTACTACCTCATAATAAGTTTACGTTTCTAATTTAATTTACATTCAATTATAACCTAAACAGTCGTTTCAATCAATTTGGATTGTATTGAATTGGTTATTCATCAACTGCCATTTACATTACTACCTTAATTTACGTATGGTTACTATTAATCAATATTATTGCATTGGTTAATTAGTTGCTTACTTTAAATTACTTATTTTAAATTTTATACTCAAGTGCAACAATTTAACACTACTTCTTCAATTGGGATTTCACACTAATTATCAATAATTAACTTTTAAATTACCATTGCTACACTTCTTTTTAGCATTCAATTCATTGTAAATTATAGAATTGTATTTCTTCCTAAATTTAATTACAAAGATCCAATTAATTTAACCAATCCATTTAAAATTTACGGGCCGTTACACAAAGCCATCCTATTTTAGTCATTTTCAATTGGCACAAGTGCCGGGGTCATCCATCATTGTTCTCTTTCTTCAAATCCAACAAACAATCGCCAAATCCAACCACTTCATTCTAGATCATCCACCATATACACAATTCCTAAAGTTATTCCAATATTAACGGAGAGTATGCCAATAAGAGGCCCCGGTCTCTTTAACAACCAAACGTCATTTTATATGACGGTTGATTCTTTTACATTTTGAAACCGATTCATATTTGATATCAAAATATCATATTCAGTTCAAAATATCCTTCATTTTAAAATACCATATTTACTTAAAATATGTCATTCCACTTGAAAATACAATTCCAAATTCCAATGTAGGTTATAACCTTATTTAACCACATTCGAGTTTAAATCGACGATTTATGTAACAACCCTGGTTTTGGAGATTACCTGTGAATATTAAATTATAATGGTAGTTATAATTGTGATTTAAAATAAAATTGGAGAAATTAAATTGTTTATTTGGAATAAACAATGAATTTTGGAATAAAATGAGAAAATAAAGTTTGAAACTTTATTTTATTTGTTTGGGTTAATTATAAATGGAAAATAGTTTTATTTAGAGAAAATGCAATAATTTTATTAATTATTGACAATTACATTTTTTAATAATTTTTAAAGGAAGTATTTGATTTTTAAAGGCTGTTTATTTAAATAAAAAGGTGGAAATTGTTGTAAAAATGAGCTTTAATTATAAATTTGAGTTTAGAATGGTTATTTATATTTTTATAAGCAAGAAAAATATTTTTGTGGAATTTTAGAAGTTAAAATAAGGTTTTGTGCATTTATTTGTGGAAATTGTGTATTTTTGTAATATTAAGGATTTTAATAGTAAAAAAATGTTTAAAAAATTAAAATTAATCTTTTTATATAGTACAAAATATGTTATTTCATAAGTATGTAAATTTACATACTTTGTTATGTGAAAATTTGAAAGAAAATAGTTTTTGTTTATTTACGTAGTGTAAATATGGCTTGGTGTTAATTAAATTAGCCTAACACAAATTTATTTCTTTTAATTGATGGGTTCAAGGCCCACTTAATAAACTTAACCAGCTAATTGAGAAAGAGGAAAGCAAATTCCTCTTCTTCCTTCTCTTTACTGTAAAAGAAAAAAAAAATGAACCCACTTCCCTCTTTCAAAGCAAAACCAAAATCTTCAAATTTTCATCAAATCCTTGCTATAATTTATCAAATTAAGTCAATTTAGACAGGTAATCAACTTCTAAACCTAATTCCTTCATCAAATTTCAGTTTTGAAGATTATTTAATTGCTTGTAACTTTGTTTTGGCATTGCATGTTTATGTACAATTCATTCCTAGGTTGTTGAAGCTCTTTTGAGGCCAAAACTTGCTCCTTTCCACCGACTTTTTCTTGTAGCTCAAGCATTCAGCAAGGTGAGTTGTAATACTCACAAATTCTAGCTGAGCCAAGCTCAAAAATTGCAAAAGCAATCAAAAATCTAGCTTTTGTTAATGAATTTTTAGTTGTTTTTCTGTCTGAAATATGTTTCTTATTGCCTATTTGAATGATCATAACTTTAGATTCCGGCAACGAAATGCTGCCAGATTTCTTGTATTGGGTAGCTTGCATGTTGGACTTCATTTCTGCAGATTTTAGTTGAAATATATTTTCGTTTGAATGTTCAAAACGTTGCTGCAAAATTGACTCAGGCACAGATTTTTGCCTGTAGTTGTTTTGAGTTGCTGCAAACATGGCCTGAGTTCATGTTTGAGGCCGCATAACTCATTCATTTCTTACTGGAATTCAATGATTCTTTTTTTGATTGAAAGGTAAAGTTTTCTATTATAAGCATACCAATTTTGAGCTCAATCCAATATCATTTGTTCCTCTGTTTTATGCTTGGAAGTTGAACCCATGATGACTTCAGGCTTCAGGCCTGTACATTTTTTTGTTTTTGAACTGTTGCAAACATGGCCTGAGTCCATATTTGAGGCATCATAACTCATTCGTTTCATATCGGATTTGAGTCATTATTTTTGCATATTGAAGTAGGAGTGTTGATTTACATTTCTCTTAAATTTCATGACAATATGGGTTGATCTTCTATTTATAAACTACTGTCGAACTGGTACCCACAGCTTGTTGTAATTCACTGTTTTAAACCTTGTTTTGGTCCGACTTTGAAACGACGCAGATTCTTCGTTTCGAATCGGATTTGAACAATTATTTTTGCAGATCGAAGTAGAAGCATTAGTCTATGCTTCTATAAAATTTCACCAAGATCTGGGTTAATTTTCCCCTTCGAACTCATCGTCAAATTTGAACATTTGCGCTGTTTTTACACAGCAGTTTACAGTGGTTTTAGTCCAACTTCGGAACGACGCAGTTTCTTCATTTCAAGTCGTAATTGGGTGAATCTTTTTTCAGATTAGAGTAGGAATGTTTAACAATATTCCTACAAAATTTCATGTCATTTGAATTCTGTTTTCAGGTCCAAACCTGCTGTCGAACTTGGGTTCGCAGCGTGTTTTCAGCGGTTTTTATACTTGAATAATTTCCGCCATTTTTGATATTTTCCCGAATTCTTGAATTTTCTCTCTAGATTTTGTGCACGGGTTTTATAAAGCATTTTAAAGTGTTTTTCAAACAAATTGGCTTGTGAAATTATTATTTAATATTATTTTGGCTTAGTGTTTTTATGTCATTTTTCCATCCGATTTTTGACATTTACTCATGTTTTTGTAATATTTCTGAAGTATTTTCAGGGCATGACGCCTTTCAATAGGTTAGCCCAGTTTTGATGAATTTTGAATTCAAATTTTGAATTATTTGAATTTAATTTGAATTTCGGGTTGAGTGGAATTTTGCTTGTTTTTGGTCGTTTTCGAGCACGGTTTTCTGCAATTCTTTTTGAAATGATTTTTAAAATTTAGTGGATTTAAAAATAATTACTATATAATATTTAAAAGTATTTTCAAGTATAAAACCCATTTGTTCCTTATAATAAGAGAAATTTTCAAATATGGTTTCCAAATGGTTTTCGAAATCAGTTTTAAAAGCTTATTTTCAAGGTAAATTATTTTCTATAAAAATTACACATTTTTGCGCTGTCGAGCGAATGAGAAGGAGAGTTAAAAGTTTGGGTAAAACGCGTAGTATGGGATACGTGCATTTATCCTTTCGATTAATTCCTAACTTGTCCGTTTGATCGTTTTGGCCTACGGGTCTAGTTTACCGATGATATGAGGTGAACCTTTTACTGCTTTGAGTGTGAAATTTACTAGCGGTTAGTAAACCGTTTATTGCGAACGGGTGGTATGGGACACACGTTAATACTTTTCGGGTTCCTTTCCGAGAGTTTGTGACACATCTGCCTGTTGGCGTGCCAGTACTAGACCTTCGGGTCATTTGCCATTGCGGCGTATTTGTCTTCGGACATTTGCCATTGCGGCGTATTTGTCTTCGGACGTTTGCCATTGCGGCGTATTTGTCATTGTGGTGTATTTGTCTTTTGACACTTGCCTTTAGGCAAGGTACCTATTATGTGAAACAGTACTCGGCGAAAATGGCACGTGCAAAACCTTTTGAGATGATTTTTACCCTTGTATGTCGCTATTTTGAAATAGGTCCTTTAAACCATTCGGTGGCGATTACTCTGGGATTTTGGACTCTTGGGAGTTCTTTTGAGGTTTTCATTGCCTACATTGGCGTGTTGGGATTTGCCTTTTGGCGTATATGTATATTGAGATTGCCTATTGGCGCTATTTATGGGATTTGCCTTTTGGCGTTGTATGAGCTTTTTATCTCTTTGTTGACATTTGCTTTATGTCTTATGTCGAGATGGCTTTTGCTTATGTTTTCCTTAGAGTTGCCGATATGGCGGGTTTGGGAATACTCTTTTAGGAGTTTACATTATATTATTCCCTAAACCATTCTTATTTGATTTATGATTGCCGATGATATGAGGCATGCTACATTTTAGTGATTCATGAGATTTTTCGTCTCCTTTGTGTTTCATGCTTATTGAAGCAATCACATTCTATCACCTAGTGTAATTATGTATGCCATACATGATGCGTATTCTCCATATGTCTATGGTTAACTTTCTTATTGTTTCTTCTTGTTTAAGAAGAATATCACTATGCTCTATTATTCTGCTATCACCTTTTACTGATTCGTTTAGCTAGACTGACCCGTGTATTTCATACTCGGGTCAGACCGAGGTGTTTCAGGTTAGGTACTTTTGGACTTAGCCTATTCTGCTTCTGCATGGACTATTCTGCTAGCCCTTTTTGTTGCAGCTTTTTGTGTAGTCCTATTTGGTTTGCTACTTTGATATGTATATTTTTTTGATTCGTGTTTGTACTGTGGTCATCATACCACATATGTTATGTATCATTTTGTATACTTTGTGATGTATATGTGTATGTGTGTATCTATGGGATTATCCGTTGTTCTGTGATGTGTTTTAGATTTGAGTTATTGTATTTTGTTCTGATAGATCCTATAGCCACATATGACTTTGTATTAAGTGTTTATTGGATATGTCAATCCACTTGAATCAGGAAAAAAAATGGCACTGTCGACGTATTCAATAGATATTTAAGACAAGGCTATAGATGGTCGCTCCTATCCAACCCTATTCTCTGCATTAGCAGACAGTATTACCCAGTAATGCTCTTTGTTAATATGGGTCTCGGGGTGGGGCATTATAGCTTGGTATCAGAGCTGAGCTCAGAACAAAATATGATAAACACAGAATAGAAACACATATTACAATACATCCGAGTATAATACAAGTGATAACATAGTTTTTCAATCGTGCCTTTAGTCTTTTCATTTCCTTAGATTGGGTAATAAGTTTGAAAACATTATAAGGGTTTTAAATATCACTATTTTTTTTAAAATAGTAGAAACTAGACCTCAGATGGCTTAGATTTAAGTTATGTATTTTGCTCCTTAGTGATTAGTGTTGTGCAGCGAAAATGGTGTGACCGTTTTCGCTGGGCACATTTAGTGCTTTGTTTTTAGTAAATGCTTGTTTGTTTGATAATTGCATGAATGCGTGTTAGCATAGTAATTGTTGAAATAATATTGAGTAGGTGATATAATAGAGAGTTAGAAACCTACTCAATGCAAATGATAAGAACTTGCGGTGTCTACAATTGTAGCTACCGCAAGAATTATTAGAAGGATTAAATTTTGAAAATGAAATTTAATACATAAATGGTACTTAACCAAAGGTTAAAATGAAATAAAAATTTAATGTTTAAGAATTTCATGGATGCATTTTAAAGAAGTAAAATTACTAAAAGAATTTTTGAGAAAGAAAGCATCCATATGAATGGAAAATCTTTCTAACAAGAAATATACTTATGTATATAACTTGATTGTTTTATGAATTGATTGTATGGTTGTATAATAAGAAAATGTTTTATGTTTTGAAAATAAACATTGTTGTAACCGATTTTAAGATTTCTCAAGAAATCAAAACAGGTTTTATAATTTCTTGTGTCAATTGGCTAGTAAGTATTTTAAGAATTCTGGTCGATGCGTCTGATCAGCGTTATCGATAGGGATTCCTAAATGCTTACGAGGCGATGTGATACATGCTTTTGAAATGGAAATAAATAATATTTACTAGTATGGATGTTGAATGCAAAAATATATAGATATTGCAAAGATTTTGAAAATTATAAATTGCCACTTAAGATAAGTATTTCATATACATACTTAAGGACTTATGGAAATATTGTGACATAGAGGGCAATGGAGAGGCAATGTTGATCTTGGTCAACTTTGCAGTCCTTGAAATGTCATTCACTACAAAGGTATTAGTTAGATGTTATCATTTTTTAAATTGATAATTGGAAAATTTGAATATGGTTTCATTTAAATAAACTGTATTAATTATTGGTTATGTTACATGTTTTTGAAAGTTTACATACATGGAAAATTTGAAATGCTTAAGTAAGCTTTTAGGTAAAGTATTTTGAAAAATATTACCTTATGCTAATTCATTTATATGGAAAATAATTTTAATTAAGGAAATACCTTAATTGGATGAAAATATCATGTGATAGTGAATATTTAGAGCCATCGATGAAGGGTCTAATAAGTGTCCTCTTTAATCATAAAGTAAAATGGTTTAAAATTTGAAAAATTTAGTGGAAAAAATTTATATTACTTATTGTAGTGTATTTATTTTTGGAATTAGAGTATGGAACAACTCTAATTTAATTTACTTCAAATTTGAAGTAATGATGATTGAATTGAAAATTGAAGTAAGAGACTTTAAAATTTTTCAAGTATTGAAGTTTGATTTTTGTGTATTAATGAAAATGAATTTGAGTGAAAACCCTTATAACAAATTGTTAAGAAAATTTCTTGTAATCCATTCTTGTGTGTATTGCCTTAGTGAGATTCTTGTGATGACTTGCATTCATGCAGTCATGTGTATTGGTGGTAGCTTGAAATCCCACCTATCTTTTGTTTAATCCTTTTTTGATGATTGTGCTTATTTGTGTTACTCCTTTAAAGGAGTTAAGTGCGTTTCAGTATATTCGGAAAGTTGGCTCCTAATTATATAGGACCATCTACTATCACTGGATGCCTTGGTTCGATTGCTTTCATGCACTGTTTTCTGTTCATTTTGGTTATTCATGATATGTTCCAGGTAACCCAATTTCGTTGTATCTTCGAGATTTAATCTCGATTGTTAATTCACTTATGTTGCATGATCACAAGTCTCACTGACTTGTGTATGTACCGAATTCTATTTGTGTAGTTGTTTTGAAGATTAAACACCTTCTAAATAAGAATGTTCTGCTTATGAAATTCTATGGTCCGCAACCCTAAGTATTGCACTTGAAAAACCACAGGATTTGCCGAGCAAACTTGTCATGATCCTTTCATTCACTGTTGAGGACGAATATCTATGATCCTACCTTTTGATTTAAATCTTGTTGTGATGAAATTGGTGTTATAGATAACTTCCATTATAGAAATTGCGTGGACGCAATTTTGTTAAGAGGAGGAATCTGTAACAACCCTGGTTTTGGAGATTACCTGTGAATATTAAATTATAATGGTAGTTATAATTGTGAATTAAAATAAAATTGGAGAAATTAAATTGTTTATTTGGAATAAACAATGAATTTTGAAATAAAATGAGAAAATAAAGTTTCAAACTTTATTTTATTTGTTCGGGTTAATAATAAATGGAAAATAGTTTTTATTTAGAGAAAATGCAATAATTTTATTAATTATTGGCAATTACATCTTTTAATAATTTTTAAAGGAAGTATTTGATTTTCAAAGGCTGTTTATCTAAATAAAAAGGTGGAAATTGTTGTAAAAATGAGCTTTAATTATAAATTTGAGTTTAGAATGGTTAGTTATATTTTTCTAAGCAAGAAAAATATTTTTATGGAATTTCAAAAGTTAAAAATAAGGTTTTGTGCATTTATTTGTGGAAATTGTGTATTTTTGTAATATTAAGGATTTTAATAATAAAAAATGTTTAAAAAATTAAAATTAATCTTTTTATATAGTACAAAATATGTTATTTCATAAGTATGTAAATTTACATACTTTGTTACGCGAAAATTTGAAAGAAAATAGCTTTTGTTTATTTACGTAGTGTAAATATGGCTTGGTGTTAAACTAATTAGCCTAAGACAAATTTATTTCCTTTAATTGATGGGTTCAAGGCCCACTTAGTAAACTTAACCAGCTAATTGAGAAAGAGGAAAGTAAATTCCTCTTTTTCCTTCTCTTTACTGTAAAAGAAAAAAAAATGAACCCACTTCTCTCTTTCAAAGCAAAACCAAAATCTTCAAATTTTCATCAAATCCTTGCTATAATTTATCAAATTAAGTCAATTTAGACAGGTAATCAACTTCTAAACCTAATTCCTTCATCAAATTTCAGTTTTGAAGATTATTTGATTGCTTGTAACTTTGTTTTGGCATTGCATGTTTATGTACATTTCATTCCTAGGTTGTTGAAGCTCTTTTGAGGCCAAAACTTGCTCCTTTCCACCGACTTTTTCTTGTAGCTCAAGCATTCAACAAGGTGAGTTGTAACACTCACAAATTCTAGCTGAGCCAAGCTCAAAAATTGCAAAAGCAATCAAAAATCTAGCTTTTGTTAATGAATTTTTAGTTGTTTTTCTGTCTGAAATATGTTTCTTATTGCCTATTTGAATGATCATAACTTTAGATTCCGGTAACGAAATGCTGTCGGATTTCTTGCATTGGGTAGCTTGCATGTTGAACTTCATTTCTGCAAATTTTGGTTGAAATATATAGTATCATTTGAATGTTCAAACGTTGCTGCAAAATTGACTCAGACACAGATTTTTGCCTGTAGTTGTTTTGAGTTGCTGCAAACATGGCCTGAGTTCATGTTTGAGGCCGCATAACTCATTCATTTATTACTGGAATTCAATGGTTCTTTTTTTGATTGAAAGATGAAGTTTTCTATTATAAGCATACCAATTTTCAGCTCAATCCAATATCATTTGTTCCTCTATTTTATGCCCGGAAGTTGAACCCAGGATGGTTTCAGGCCTGTACATTTTTTGTTTTTGAACTGTTGCAAACATGGTCTGAGTACATATTTGAGGCATCATAAATCATTCGTTTTATATCGAATTTGAGTGATTCCTTTTGCAGATTGAAGTAGGAGTGTTGATTTATATTTTAATTAAATTTCATGACAAGCTGGGTTGATTTTCTATTTTTAAACTACTGTCGAACTTGTACCCACAGCTTGTTGTAATTCACTGTTTTAAACCTTGTTTTGGTCCGACTTTGAAATGACGCAGATTCTTCGTTTCGATTTGGATTTGAACAATTCTTTTTGCAGATCGAAGTAGAACCATTAGTCTATGCTTCTATAAAATTTCACCAAGATCTGGGTTAATTTGCCCCTTTGAACTCATCGTCAAATTTGAACATTTGCGCTGTTTTTACACAGCAGTTTACAGTGGTTTTAGTCCAACTTCGGAACGACGCAGTTTCTTTATTTCAAGTCGTAATTGGGTGAATCTTTTTTCAGATTGGAGTAGGAATGTTAAACAATATTCCTACAAAACTTCATGTTATTTGGACTCTGTTTTCAGGTCCAAACCTGCCGTCGAACTTGGGTTCGCAACGTATTTTCAGCGGTTTTTATACTTCAATCATTTCCGCCATTTTTGACATTTTCCCGAATTCTTGAATTTTCTCTCTAGATTTTGTGCACGGGTTTTATAAAGCATTTTAAAGTGTTTTTCAAACAAATTGGCTTGTTAAATTATTATTTAATATTATTTTGGCTAAGTGTTTTAATGTCATTTTTCCGTCCGATTTTTGACATTTACTCATGTTTTTGTGATATTTCTAAAGTATTTTCAGGGCTATGACGCCTTTCAATAGGTTAGCCCAGTTTTGATGGATTTTGAATTCAAATCCTGAATTATTTGTATTTAATTTGAATTTAAATTTGAATTTAAATTTGAATTTCGGGTTGAGTGGAATTTTGCTTGTTTTTGGTCGTTTTCGAGCACGGTTTTTTGCAATTCTTTTTGAAATGATTTTTAAAATTTAGTGGATTTAAAAATAATTACTATATAATATTTCAAAGTATTTTCAAGTATAAAACTCATTTGTTCCTTATAATAAGAGAAATTTTCAAATATGGTTTCCAAATGGTTTTCGAAATCAGTTTTAAAAGCTTATTTTCGAGGTAAATTATTTTCTAAAAAAATTACACATTTTTGCACTGTCGAGCGAATGAGAAGGAGAGTTAAACGTTTGGGTAAAACGCGTAGTATGGGATACGTGCATTTATCCTTTCGATTAATTCCTAACTTGTCTGTTTGATCGTTTTGGCCTACGGGTCTAGTTTACCGATGATATGAGGTGAACCTTTTACTGCTTTGAGTGTGAAATTTACTAGCGGTTAGTAAACCGTTTAGTGCAAACGGATGGTATGGGACACACGTTAACACTTTTCGGGTTCCTTTCCGAGAGTTTGTGACACATCTGCCTGTTGGCGTGCCAGTACTGGACCTTCGGGTCATTTGCCATTGCGGCGTATTTGTCTTCGGACGTTTGCCATTGTGGCGTATTTGTCTTCGGACGTTTGCCATTGCGGCGTATTTGCCATTGTGGCGTATTTGTCTTTTGACGTTTGCCTTTAGATGAGGTACCTATTATGTGAAACAGTACTCGGCAAAAATAGCACGTGCAAAACCTTTTGAGATGATTTTTACCCTTGTATGTCGCTATTTTGGAATAGGTCCTTTGAACCATTCGGTGGCGATTACTCTGGGATTTTGGACTCTTGGGAGTTCTTTTGAGGTTTTCATTGCCTACACTGGTGTGTTGGGATTTGCATTTTGGCGTATATGTATATTGAGATTGCCTATTGGCGCTATTTATGGGATTTGTCTTTTGGCGTTGCATGAGCTTTTTATCTCTTTGTTGACATTTGCCTTATGTCTTATGTCGATATGGCTTTTGCTTATATTTTCCTTAGAGTTGCCGATATGGCGGGTTTGGGAATACTCTTTTAGGAGTTTACATTATATTATTCCCTAAACCATTCTTATTTGATTTATGATTGCCGATGATATGAGGCATGCTACATTTTAGTGATTCACGAGATTTTTCGTCTCCTTTGTGTTTCATGCTTATTGAAGCAATCACATTCTATCACCTAGTGTAATTATATATTCCATACATGATGCGTATCCTCCATATGTGTATGGTTAACTTTCTTATTGTTTCTTCTTGTTTAAGAAGAATATCACTATGCTCTATTATTCCGCTATCACCTTTTACTGATTCGTTTAGCTAGATTGACCCATGTATTTTATACTCGGGTCAGACCGAGGTGTTTCAGGTTAGGTACTTTTGGACTTAGCCTATTCTGCTTCTACATGGACTATTCTACTAGCCCTTTTTGTTGCAGCTTTTTGTGTAGTCCTTTTTGGTTTGCTACTTTGATATGTATATTTTTTTGATTCGTGTTTGTACTGTGGTTGTCATACCACATATGTGATGTATCATTTTGTATACTTTGTGATGTATCTGTGTATGTGTGTATCTATGGGATTATCCGCTGTTCTGTGATGTGTTTTACATTTGAGTTATTGTATTTTGTTCTGATAGATCCTATAGCCACCTATGACTTTGTATTAAGTATTTATTGGATATGTCGATCCACGTGAATCAGAAAAAAAAATGGCATTGTCGACGTATTCAATAGATATTTAAGACACGGCTATAGATGGTCGCTCCTATCCAGCCCTATTCTCTGCATTAGCAGACAGTATTACCCAGTAATGCTCTTGGTTAATGTGGGTCTCGGGGTGGGGCATTACAATTTAAATATAAACATTCCGACTTGCAGAGTTGAAATTTTTAGAAAATAGTTTGAATAGTTATAAATAGTTTAAATAATATAGATATTTAAAACAATTTAATATAAAATGGTTTGAGTATTGAAAATGGTTTATATAGTAAAATAGTTTGGAAAATCAAAATAATTTGAGTATTAAAAAAATGATTTTAAACAACTTATATTAAAATAATTTAGTTTGATAATAATATCAAGTCAGACTGTTTCTTTCCATTTCAACAAAACTATACCCATGTCCAGATTTCAAATCAACAAAGCTCAATTTTCATTCTTTCAATCCAATTGACTTAATATCTATTTAGTCACAAATCAACTTGATTTCAATTTCAATTCGGATTAACATTAATTTTCAAAACATTCATTTTTAACTTCAAATTCGATTCAATAATTCAATTTAATGATTTAAATTTTAATCCGATTCTTATTTTATACCATTTCAATTCAATATTATCTGAAGTCCAATTTCAATTTACCAATTTAAAGCACTTAAATCAAATTAAACTTCATTGTTAAATTTAAGTTTTGAATCTTTAAAATAATTCAATTTTTTGAACTAAAGTCATATATCGATTATAACTCCGTATTTCCAATTCAATTCTTTAAAACAATTTCTTGTAACCAATTTCAGTCACAACTTTTCAAAGATTGAATTAGAAATAATTCAATTATTATAGATCCAAAAAATATTTTCTTTAAAGCAATATCATTTAATCAAAATCTAATTTCAAGATTTAAAACCGTTTAATTTAACCAATTCGGTGTCCGTATATGATTTTCTACCCTATGGTCAAGTGATCAGCCATTTTAATTTTAATTTCAGGGATGGATATATATCATTTCAATCCAAATAAAAGTGTCATAGGGATATATCATTTCAACATAGTTCTTAATTCATTTCCAATGTATCATATGATAATATAAATGATGTCAATAAATAAATAGGTAATAACAGGAATATGTCAAATAAATAAACAACCTTGCATCCATCATCAATCAATAGGCATACAATAACAATTAATATAAAAATCAACCAATATATCACAACAGTTGTTGATTATCAATTGTCAATGTTAACAAGCAATCAAATTCAATATTACTTTAAATGTCAATTTAATTCAATATGAAATTCAACTTCAATTCAAATGTCAATTTAAACTACCAAACAACTGCCAATAAAATTTGTGATATCCCGGAAATTTTAGCAATATCAATTTAATAATCTGTATTTAAAATTAAATTGATTTGATAAAATTTTAATAAAAATTTACTTAATTTAATAATCCAATTTAATAAATGTTTAATTGGTAAATTTTATCTTTTAAAAAAAACTAATAAATTACTTTTCTGTTTATAATGAATATTTATATTTATATATGTTATAGATAGATAAGTTTTGATTTATAGATTAAAGAACAAATAAAATATGGTTTTTAAAATTCTAATATTCATTTTGATAATTTGAAGATTATTGTTTTATTTAATAAATAACTAATTGGTTTAAAATACTTAAAGAAATTATTTTAAATTATATAATTGTATTCTAAACATAGTTTAAATTTTAATAAGATAAATAAAAGTTTATTTTATTTGTTTTAAATATAGCTTAATAATTTTAATTTGGAATTTATATGAACATTTAAGATGCCCTTTATATATTAAACATTAATTCTTTTAATTAAGATAAATAAGACAAGTAATTTATGATTTCTTTTATAAATGATTTAAAATTGATAAATGAGTTATTTTCAAATAATAAATGTATAAATATAAATATAGATAAGATTTTTAAAAGACAATGTTATTATTTTAAAATTAAAATATGTTGATAAATTAGTTTTAAGTGGAATTTTTAATGTATAAATAAAATTTGAATTTGATTTAATTTTGAAATTCAAATTAATAAATATATGTAGATCTAGTAAATAAGTTTTCACTTTTATGTAAAAAAATTTACTTCGTCTAAAAAGAAATACATATCCATTCATTTATGAAAATTACTTTATATGTATTTAATAAAGAAAAGAGGATTTCATTTATCTTTAAATTAAATAAAAATAAGTAACATGTGTATAAAACAAATGTTAACATTTTACGCAATTAATGAGATAAGTGTAAACAATTAATCTACTTAATTTGACAAGTGTTGAAGATTTTAACAAGTGTCCTTTTCATTTTAATTTTTCTTTTAATTTTTAAAATGAATCATTCATACTTATATAAAAACATGTTTCCTTCATTTCTATTCTTTTCTAATTATCATTTCTCAAGTTAAGGAGAAAAGTTTTCGGCTGGAAACAAATTTGTTTTCAAACTCCCCAAAAACCCAAAATCATGTTCAAATTTATAATCAACATCCTCTACAATATCATTTTTCTTCAACCTGTTCTAAAGCCTGTACATTTTTTCCTTTCAAGAAGCTAAAGCATGCAAGCATTATCAAAATCTTAAAACCCTTCCTTAATCAAAACTTGCATGTTTAATCCTGCAATCCTCTGTACAATTTTTTTCAAATGCAAAATCCATTTCTAAAAGCCGGCAATTCCATTTAAAAGCAAAATAAAAAGCCTCTGCATTTCTTTAAAATTTAGGAATCAAGCATGATGAAATGCCTGCATTTTCCTCTCCTTCAACCTGTTCAAGCCATCACAGCATATAACTGCAAATTAAAGGTTTTTCAATTTAAAGATTCAAATGCATTGGAACCTTGGACCTGCATGCAAGTTTTTAACAATAAGCAATTCAAGTTTTTATCAAAAGCTTTTCAGAAAAATAATAATAGTGCTCTGCTTCATCACAGTATCCAGGTGAGTAACTCTTTTTGAAATTTAAATATAAATTGTTGCTTAAGTAGGTATGTTTGTGTATGTTATTTGGATTGCATGTTGATTTGTTTGCCTGTGCATATGATTTTAAATGTATTACTGAATATATGCATATAAATGTTTGAATGTATGTGACTGTGCTTCCTCTGATTCTACTTCCAGGTCCTGTTTCTAAAAAAAAAATTCCTTTGCTCTAGTTAAATACTTTGTTAAGGTCCTGAAATAATTATGTTAAAGATACCATAGTTTAGTTTAAAACTTATTAAGTAAAAACACAAAATTGGTAATTTACACTGTAAAATTTGAAACATCAGAGTATGATAAATAAACTTGAAAAATCAAACATTATAAATTTTAAATGCAGTATTGTAAACTGTAAACTTAAACAAAAAAATGATTTTTAAAACTAAAATCATAGTGTTTAGTTAGAAGTTGAGACTGCAGTACTTATTTGAATTGATAATGGGTTTGAGTCAATCTTTGGTGGTCAAGTTGATCAGAAGGTTTAGGGTTTTTGGTGGTGGTAGGGGGAGATCAGGAGGTGTGGTAAAAAATGCCTGGAAGAGGACAGGTCTCGGCGGAGGACATGGGAGGTTGATGAAGTCTGTAAACCTAGTTTTTTAGGTACTGCAGTGATTTCATTTGTATGGGGGTTTCAGGTGACCGAGTGCGGTGATTTTTGTGGAGGTGGTGGCTTTGGTGTCGAAGAGGGGTTGGATGGAGTTTATTGGCCGCCGGTGACCGGTGGAGCGAGGACGCGATGTTTTTCAGGTTTTGGGAATGGGGGTTTACCTGTGCTGCCAGGTTTTGAATTGGGGGTACTCAATTGGTTGTCGTGGTGATTATTGGATTATGATGATCGATGATGGATCGGAGGGCATTGGTCGTTGTGCTCAAGGCAGAGGGGATGGCTGGTGGTGGCCAGGACCACCATGCATATGCACGGTGCAGCGTTGTTCAGGGGATGTTTTGTTATAGGGGATGGTGTACTCGAGTTTCACTCGAGAAACTTGATTACTTGCTCAAAGTAGTTAGGTTTGCTACTCGAAGTAAATAAAGGGGGAACTCGGGTTTACCTTCTGTAATCACAGGTTTTTGAAACCTGTAGTTTTAATTTAAAAGTTTGTTTTAAAATCTAAATGCCGGGTTTTGAAACGGAATTTAAATCAAAATTTAAGATATAAATTTCAAATGAGATTTGAATCCAGGTTTGAAATTTAACTTAAACTTTTAAAAAAAATATTTAAACAACTTTAAAAAAAGGGTTTAAATAAATCCGAAATTAAAGATAAAACCTTAAAACTTAAGTAGAGATTTAAACATAAGTTTAAATCTGGAATCAAACTTCAATTTGAAAACAATGTTTTGAAATAAAGGAAGTTGTTAAATTTAAATTGTTTAAAAACAACTTTGAATGTTAAAGTTAATTTAAATTATGGTTTGTATTTTAAAATGAATTTGGGTTTTTAAACTTCTTTATAAAATAAGAAAATCTTTAGCATAAGTTTTTAAATGGGTTTTTGAAATGTTTTTAAAAACTTTGTTTAAGTTAAGATTGATTTCATTTTTAAATTTTAAATTTTAAATGTAATTTGAAAACAATTTTAAGTTAAATTGTTTTAAGTTACTTTATTAATGATAAAGTAATCATGAATAAGAAATGTTTTATTTTTAAAGTAAATTTAAGATTTAATGATCTTTGTTTCATTAAAATTAGTAATTTAAATAATTTAATTAATTAATTTTTTTAATTAATTAAAGATTTGAAATAAATTAATTTAGGATAATTAAATTTGTAATTAATTTAAGTTAATTACTTAAGAAAGGTAATTAAGAATTTGTTAATAAGTTAATGAAGGTCGTTAACTTGTGATTATTTACTTATTAATTTATGTAATTAATTTTGATAATTAATTGGATTAGTTAATTTAGATAATCAATTATGAAACTTAATTAAGTATGAATTACTTTATGGAAATAATTAAAGATATTAATTACTCTTTGTAATTAATTTATTAATTAGATTAGTTTAAATTAATTAATTAAGTTTAACTAATTTAGAATAAACATTAAATGGGTTGATAAGTAATCAATGGTGGTTAATTACTTAGAGAAGTAATTAAGATAAGTAAATTACTGAACATAATTAATTGAAGTATGGTATTTTGGGATTAATTACTTTGTGTAATTAATGTGAAGATAATTTCTTTATGAAGAGATTAATAATTAATTACTTAATGTAATTAATTTAAGCATTTATTAATTAAGTTATTTGAAATAATTAAGTGATGTAATTAATTAAGAGTGAGTAATTACTAATGATATTAATCAAGATTGATTAATAAATATAATTAATTATTAAATGTAATTAATTTATGTAACAACCCGCATATTTATCGATTTTTATATTTAAATATTTTATCGTTCGTCGGATTTTGGACTGAAGACCTACTTTTTGCATACGGTCGAATTAGGACTCGAGACCACCTCCATTGAGTTCAAAATGCCGTTTGCGACCTTTTTGAGTATAAGCTTCGATATGTTTGGAGAAAGTTGATTTTTGCTACTTTTTCCCGCTTAGGGCTTTGGTTGGGCTGAGCCAATTAGCCACTTAACTCAGTTCCAACACTCTCCTCTTCATTCACTTCTCTTCTATTTTCCTAACACTCAAGCTCAAGGCAAAATGGAGGAAGAGAATGGGAAATAGAAATTCCTAAGCCCTAGCTTGCTTTGCAAATCCATCTCCTTGCTCCAAAGTTCATGAGAACCCATTGGTAAGCTTCCTCTTCTTCTTCTCCAACTCATTCTCTCTTTGAATTTCTGAAATTTCCTAAACCTAACTTAGGAAATGTTGTTCTTTTTAGCTTAGATTCAAGCTTCTAGAGTTGGACTTGAAGAGTGGTTGATTCCTCTTTTCTTTCAAGCTTCATCTTCATAAATTTTAGTGCAAAGGTGAGATTTTTATCTCACATCTATGACTATAATTATCTTTGGTTGTTGGGTATGAATTCCTAACACTTCTTCATGTGCATTTGCTCTTGATTTGGATTGGTTTTGTGAATATTCAAATTGTTTGAGTTTTTAAGTCAAATTTGTGTGAAATCCTTTTATGGATGTTTGATCATGTTTTCGGTGATGCACCGAGGAGCATATAGGGCCGGGTTGCCGATTGGCATAAACCCTTAGAGCCAATGTTCGTCCGGTTGCATTTTGGAAGAATTTGCTCTTCATTTGAATAAGGCTGAAAAACAGCCCAGGCATGATTCAGTCGACTGAAAACTCTGTTCAGTCGACTGAACCTGAAACCCGAGAGTTTCCAGGCATGATTCAGTCGACTGAAAAACTCTGCACAGTCGACTGAAACTGGAAACAGAAAGTTTCCTGAACCTGGAAAATTTCCAGGCACAGGGTCAGTCGACTGAAAACTCTGTTCAGTCGACTGAACCTGCTGTTTGAGTCCAATTTGCCTTTTTGGATTGAATTTCCAATTTAAATCGATTCGTGATGATCCTATTTATTGTCATCATTTATTATCATCTTTGATGACTTATTTTCTTTGAGAATTTTAGATATATCCACTTCGATGGATCCTTTATCGATTTCATTGGATTTTATTCACATCTTCGAATGTGATCTTTGTGATTGATTGTTTCTACAATCCCCCTTGTGCTTTGTCACTTTAAAAATATAAAGGTTTTCTATACTAGTAGTAGATATCAAAACTCTTTCCTCAAACGATTTCAATACTATTTTAATACCAAATTCGTTTATAAAACCGTTTTCCAATCTATTAGTATATACAAACCTTTACCTCACTCGTATGAGAAATCTAATTAAACGACTTAGTAAAACAAGTGGTATGAAACGCTTGCGTTTACTTCGTCGGTTAATTCTTGGACTTGTTCGATTGAACCTCTTGTGACAATTTTCTAGTGGAGATCTACAATTTGTTCGTAAATATTTAAGTTAAGCTAGTGGTTATGGGACATGAAGCTAAGCTCATATATTTACTAGCTTATTGTAATTGACACTTCTCTTTGATCATGACGATCATCTTTGCGGTTTAGACTAGCAATGTGCGATGTCTCTTTGTCTATGTGGAGGACTGTTCCTCATTTTATTGAGTTTCGTCTCATTTTATACATGGGTCGTACCTTTCTAGGTGCGTCAATGTTTTATTATGCATGGGGTGTACATTTCTAGGTGCATCGATGTTTGTTTACTTCGTGGAGCAATCGGCTCAATATGTCGGGACATGGGGCGTATCTTTTTAGGTGCGTCGATGTTCGTCTATGCATGGGGCGTATCTTTCTAGGTGCGTCGATGTTCGACTTAGCATGGGGCGTATCTTTCTAGGTGCATCGATGTTAGACATTACATGGGGTGTATCTTTCTAGGTGCATCGATGTTTATTTATTTATGCATGGGGCGTATCTTTCTAGGTGCGTCGATGCTAGAGCATGGGGTGTATCTTTCTAGGTGCATCGATGTTTATTTATTTGTGCATGGGGCGTATCTTTCTAGGTGCGTCGATGCTAGAGCATGGGGCGTATCTTTCTAGGTGCGTCGATGTTCGACTGTTCATGGGGCATGTCTTTTTAGGTGTGTCGATGTCCAGTTTCTTTTGGGGATTGGCCATCCTTTTTATTGTGATTTGGTTCATCGGATGTCCCGCTGTACGACGTCGTTGATCCTTTCCTTGTGATTTTTGGATTTCGTGTGTTGATTTCTGGAATTTATGTTTCCCCAACTTTTACGATGGGCATTAATATATATGCCATTTATTGTGGCTTGGTGAATGAAATTAGGAGTATGACATTCCTTTTTATCTTGAGTAGATTATTGTGATATTGATTAATCTCTTGTTGATTTTCAATTACTTATTTATCACAGCTTGGCATTGTGATTATTATATGTTTATGTCATATCTCTTATTATATATCACTTCATCTGATATTTATAGCTAGACTGATCCGTTTATTATTTTCTTATTAAATAATACTCGGGTCAGACTGAGAATTTACAGGTGCTTCTGCTTAACTCCTTATCGGACTATCATTCCGACTTTTGGCAAACTACTTAGATTAGTAGTTTATTTTGTTGTATACACTTGAGATTTAGACTCATAGATGTATTCTTTTGTATAGCACGTGTTGCTATTCTTTTGTATTATTGTGGATCTTTTGACCACTACTCCGATATACACTTTTATGCGTAATATTCATATCTATTTCCGCCTTTGTGATATGAATTGTCTGTGACTGATTTATGTTATGTTTCTTTCTATATTTGTTTCCGAAGATCTTTATAGCCACTGTGTAGTAGCTTTGAGTTTGTGTCGGTATGTCGGATTTCCTCTTGATATGAAAAGTTATATTTTTATCTGGCATATCGGTACTCGCACAAAGCAATTATACAGATGGTCGCTCCTCAACAGCCTTATTCTCCGTGCTAGTTGACAGCATTCACAGTAGTGTTCTTGGCTAGCGTGGGTATAGAGGTGGGGCGTCACAGCTTGGTATCAGAGCCAAACTTCGGAACAATGTAGAATAATTTAGCAAGGATCATGTCCTAAGTCTTTCTTAGGAGTTGTGCTTTAGGATTTTATTCGGGTCTTCGTACCGTTCTATCCTACTTTCTTTTATGATTCCTTGTTTTATCTATCAAGAATTGCTTGATATTTATTTTGAGAATAACTTTTTCCTCTTCTTTCTTTCTTTCTTAAAGAAGAGAAATGGTTAGACCAGGCCGTTCCAGCGCCGGTCAATCTAGTGCTACTTCCCAGGATGGAGTATTTATGTCTGCTCAACAACTTTTGGATCTCGTAAAGAATCAAGAGTTCATCTATGCTTTGAGTAAGAACCCCGAAATGGTTCTACCTTTGAAACTTGAAGTTTCTTTCAATCAGCTTGTGGATGTTACTCTTCTTCATGGAGAGATTGGTAAAGGAAGTGTTTGTGATATTGGGACTTCCAAGAAGAGGCATATTAAGTTCAAGAGCCTTAATCCCAATAAGAGAGTGAAGCAAACTACTTTTGTAGCAGAGACTCCAATCCCTTATCGTGGAGGATGCTACAATTGTAATTCTAAGGAACACTATGCGAATATGTGTCAAAACCCCATTCTTGTCGCTATTGCAAGAAACCGGGTCATCTTTTATCTGCATGTCCCAAACTTTTGAATAAGGACATGAGAAAGCTAAATATTGTGCAAGCCCCTAGCAACTCTTCTCTTAGTCAAGGTATTTTACATTTAATCCTTGATGACATTTGCTTTGTGATTATCTTGTTCATGTTCTTTTTGATATAGTTTCCATCTCACTATTTTATATCAAGAAGAACTTGTTGATTCTTTCTTTTTAAACATTTTTGGGCTTGATGACTTCTTTGAGGATTGTGAATCCGGATGGTAGATCTGCAACACTCAATTTGCGTTTGTTAGATGTCGAGATTGTTTTATGTGACTTTTCTTTCCGAGCCGATATTTTTGCTTTGGTTTCGGAATTGACCTTTCTGTAAGGATCGGCTTAATCATTGTGAAGCCCATATCCTATTTTTCGAGTGGACTATTCATCTTCGACGTTTTCAATCTGTTAAGCAGATTTCCATTTTTCCTTTATGATTTTGATCCCAACTTGATGGCATCATTTTATTCCTTAAGCCCACTTATAAGGAAAGTGTTATTCCTCTCATTTATGTAGTTTGAGAAATTTTCCGGTATTTTTGAGTTTGTCTTAGGATTATCACCTGAGAAATCTTTTGTGTGGTGTTAAGGTCTTTTCAGTTTGACTTTACCACCGGTTTTCGTTTGCTACGAGTTGCGGAAATTAGCATTCCACTTACCGCATTCCGCACTCGTTATGATTCTTATGAATGACTTATTTTGTCATTCAATTTGTCCAACTTATTTCATCCATTTTATAAATCGAATATACTATGAATATTTCGATGAGACCATTCTTTTATTTATTGATTTTGGATGAAAATAGTAATTTAAAATTTTGCAAATCTTTTTCATAAGATTTATTTATAAGTAAAACTGGACTTTGTTCTTGAAACGAACAAAGAATATTCTCAAAACTTTTTAAGAGATTTATTTATCCTATAAAATATGATTTTGTGATTGTATTTCCCGTTGAGTGCTTTAAGAATTTTGGTCGATGCGCTTGATCAACGTTGTCGATAGGAATCTCCTAAACGCTTTGATGAGACAGTCAGACACGATATATTGACGTAAAATGTAAATTCTTCTAGAAATATTTTTACATCGAAATAATTTTGATTTTTGAAAGTTCTAACTTTTCGGGGGAGAGAATTATTTAAAAGAAGTTCTTTCTTTTCGATACTCTTATTCTTTCTTGTGATTCCTGAAGGGGAACCAAGACTTTGCTATTTGTACCGATACTAGTCGTATTGGTTTGGAATGCCATTCTCTTGCAAAGGAGAACGTGCTATCCCTTGTGCTTCTAAATCATTATAGCTTCTCGAGACTAGATAGCCACTTATGATCTAGTGCTCTCGGCTAATGTTTTTTCTTTTGGAATTTGGCATCATCATATTTGGATGAGAAATTTGTTCTTTATCTCGATCATAAATCTTTGGAATATTTATGTTCTTTTAAGGAACTGCTTGTTGACTCGAGTTCCTAGCTTCCTATGATCTTGATATTCTTTTTATTCCCGAAGGGGAAATCGTGTTGCCAATGCGTTTAGTCGTAAGCAACAAGGGGTTGTTTCTTTGTTGATGACCGAATGAAATTATCTTTTTATCAAGTTCATCGGG
Organism: Allium cepa; assembly: GCA_030765085.1. Taxonomy (NCBI): domain Eukaryota; kingdom Viridiplantae; phylum Streptophyta; class Magnoliopsida; order Asparagales; family Amaryllidaceae; genus Allium; species Allium cepa. The sequence continues at coordinate 186,946,736 of CM060940.1, forward strand.
CGTTTTGATGTACTTCGTTTTGTTGAGTTTCATCTCATTTCTTTTATGAACTTGCGCCCGATATTCTTTTATTGTGTTCGGTTCATTGGACGTACCATTTTTTTACTACGTCGGTGTTCCGAAATCATTCGGGCTTCGGTTCATCGGATGTACCGTTTGTACTACATCGATGTCTTTGCTTTTGATTCATCGGATGTACCGTTTGTACTACATCGATGTCTTTGCTATTTGATTCATCGGATGTACCGTTTGTACTACATCGATGTCTTTGCTTTTGATTCATCGGATGTACCGTTTGTACTACATCGATGTCTTTACTTTTGATTCATCGGATGTACCGTTTGTACTACATCGATGTCTTTGCTTTTGATTCATCGGATGTACCGTTGTACTACATCGATGTCTTTGCTATTTGATTCATTGGATGTACCGTTGTACTACATCGATGTCTTCGCTTTTTGATTCATTGGATGTACCGTTGTACTACATCCATGTCTTTGCTTTAGTTCATTGGGCGTACCGTTTTTGTACTACGCTGATGTCCCAAATTGTTTGAGTTTCTAGTTTTTTGGGCGTACCGTTTTTGGTACTACGCCGTTGCACCGGCTCAATTTTCTGCTAATCTTGACGTTCCCCACGTCTTTTATCTACGGGAATGCCTTAGAGATTCCGGTTTTTATTCTTGAGCCCGGTGTTATTGTGGAAATTGAAGTTTCACCAGATTTCTTGCTAACTCTTTTGTGCACTTTATGGTGAACTTCCTATTTCAAATTTTCTTTTGTGTTAATATGCTTCTATGGTTGTTACTTCTTATATTTCCTTCTTACTTATTGCGAGGACGCAATTTCTTTAAGGAGGGGAGTCTGTAACAACCCGCATATTTATCGATTTTTATATTTAAATATTTTATTTAAATATTTTATCGTTCGTCGAATTTTGGACTGAAAACCTACATTTTGCATACGGTCGAATTAGGACTCGAGACCACCTCCATTGAGTTCAAAATGCCGTTTGCGACCTTTTTAAGTATAAGCTTCGATATGTTTGGAGATAGTTGATTTTTTCTACTTTTTCCCGCTTAGGGCTTTGGTTGGGCTGAGCCAATTAGCCACTTAACTCAGTTCCAACACTCTCCTCTTCATTCACTTCTCTTCTATTTTCCTAACACTCAAGCTCAAGCAAAAATGGAGGAAGAGAATGGGAAATAGAAATTCCTAAGCCCTAGCTTGCTTTGCAAATCCATCTCCTTGCTCCAAAGTTCATGAGAACCCATTGGTAAGCTTCCTCTTCTTCTTCTCCAACTCATTCTCTCTTTGAATTTCTGAAATTTCCTAAACCTAACTTAGGAAATGTTCTTCTTTTTAGCTTAGATTCAAGCTTCTAGAGTTGGACTTGAAGAGTGGTTGATTCCTCTTTGCTTTCAAGCTTCATCTTCATAAATTTTAGTGCAAAGGTGAGATTTTTATCTCACATCTATGACAATAATTATCTTTGGTTGTTGGGTATGAATTCCTAACACTTCTTCATGTGCATTTGCTCTTGATTTGGATTGGTTTTGTGAATATTCAAATTGTTTGAGTTTTTTAGTCAAATTTGTGTGAAATCCTTTTATGGATGTTTGATCATGTTTTTGGTGATGCACCGAGGAGCATATAGGGCCGGGTTGCCGATTGGCATAAACCCTTAGAGCCAATGTTCGTCCGGTTGCATTTTGGAAGAATTTGCTCTTCATTTGAATAAGGCTGAAAAACAGCCCAGACATGATTCAGTCGACTGAAAACTCTGTTCAGTCGACTGAACCTGAAACCCGAGAGTTTCCAGGCATGATTCAGTTGACTGAAAAACTCTGCACAGTCGACTGAAACTGGAAACAGAAAGTTTCCTGAACCTGGAAAATTTCCAGGCACAGGGTCAGTCGACTGAAAACTCTGTTTAGTCGACTGAACCTGCTGTTTGAGTCCAATTTGCCTTTTTGGATTGAATTTCCAATTTAAATCGATTCGTGATGATCCTATTTATTTCCATCATTTATTATCATCTTTGATGACTTATTTTCTTTGGGAATTTTAGATATATCCACTTCGATGGATCCTTTATCGATTTCATTGGATTTTATTCTCATCTTCGAATGTGATCTTTGTGATTGATTGTTTCTACAATCCCCCTTGTGCTTTGTCACTTTAAAAATATAAAGGTTTTCTATACTAGTAGTAAATATCAAAACTCTTTCCTCAAACGATTTCAATACTATTTTAATACCAAATTCGTTTATAAAACCGTTTTCCAATCTATTAGTATATACAAACCTTTACCTCACTCGTATGAGAAATCTAATTAAACGACTTAGTAAAACAAGTGGTATGAAACGCTTGCGTTTACTTCGTCGGTTAATTCTTGGACTTGTTCGATTGAATCTCTTGTGACAATTTTCTAGTGGAGATCTACAATTTGTTCGTAAATATTTAAGTTAAGCTAGTGGTTATGGGACATGAAGCTAAGCTCATATATTTACTAGCTTATTGTAATTGACACTTCTCTTTGATCATGACGATCATCTTTGCGGTTTAGACTAGCAATGTGCGATGTCTCTTTGTCTATGTGGAGGATTGTTCCTCATTTTATTGAGTTTCGTCTCATTTTATACATGGATCGTACCTTTCTAGGTGCGTCAATGTTTTATTATGCATGGGGTGTACCTTTCTAGGTGCATCGATGTTTGTTTACTTCGTGGAGCAATCGGCTCAATAAGTCGGGACATGGGGCGTATCTTTTTAGGTGCGTCGATGTTCGTCTATGCATGGGGCGTATCTTTCTAGGTGCGTCGATGTTCGACTTAGCATGGGGCGTATCTTTCTAGGTGCATCGATGTTAGACATTACATGGGGTGTATCTTTCTAGGTGCATTGATGTTTATTTATTTGTGCATGGGGCGTATCTTTCTAGGTGCGTCGATGCTAGAGCATGGGGTGTATCTTTCTAGGTGCATCGATGTTTATTTATTTGTGCATGGGGCGTATCTTTCTAGGTGCGTCGATGCTAGAGCATGGGGCGTATCTTTCTAGGTGCGTCGATGTTCGACTGTTCATGGGGCATGTCTTTTTAGGTGTGTCGATGTCCAGTTTATTTTAGGGATTGGCCATCCTTTTTATTGTGATTTGGTTCATCGGATGTCCCGTTGTACGACGTCGTTGATCCTTTCCTTGTGATTTCTGGATTTCGTGTGTTGATTTCCGGAATTTATGTTTCACCAACTTTTACGATGGGCATTGATATATATGCCATTTATTGTGGCTTGGTGAATGAAATTAGGAGTATGACATTCCTTTTTATCTTGAGTAGATTATTGTGATATTGATTAATCTCTTGTTGATTTTCAATTACTTATTTATCACGGCTTGGCATTGTGATTATTATATGTTTATGTCATATCTCTTATTATATATCACTTCATCTGATATTTATAGCTAGACTGATCCGTTTATTATTTTCTTATTAAATAATACTCGGGTCAGACTGAGAATTTACAGGTGCTTCTGCTTGACTCCTTGTCGGACTATCATTCCGACTTTTGGCAAACTACTTAGATTAGTAGTTTATTTTGTTGTATACACTTGAGATTTAGACTCATAGATGTATTCTTTTGTATAGCAAGTGTTGCTATTCTTTTGTATTATTGTGGATCTTTTGACCACTACTCTGATATACACTTTTATGCGTAATATTCATATCTATTTCCGCCTTTGTGATATGAACTGTCTGTGACTGATTTATGTTATGTTTCTTTCTATATTTGTTTCCGAAGATCTTTATAGCCACTGTGTAGTAGCTTTGAGTTTGTGTCGGTATGTCGGATTTCCTCTTGAGATGAAAAGTTATATTTTTATCTGGCATATCGGTACTCGCACAAAGCAATTATACAGATGGTCGCTCCTCAACAGCCTTATTCTCCGTGCTAGTTGACAGCATTCACGGTAGTGTTCTTGGCTAGCGTGGGTATAGAGGTGGGGCGTCACAATTTAGAAGTAATTAAGGAAGTAATTAATTAATGTAATTAATTAAGGACTAATTTAATTCATTTTAAATTAATTAAAGATAGGTAATTAATTTAATTCACTTTAAATTAATTAGAACAAGAAGTAATTAATTTAATTCATTTTAAATTAATTATAGATGGTGTGATTTTAGATCTTTGCTTATGAATGGATGATATGGTTTGACTTAAATGCTTTGAATCTCAAACATGATATAAATAGTGTTGTGTGTTATGAATGCATTGGCTGCATTGTGGTGATGATATAAGTATCTATTGATGATGATAATATAGATTATCAATTTGTGATGATTACCTGTTTATGATAATATTGATTATCTATTATGATGATATGAATTATCTATCTGTGTGTATATGGATAATTAGATTGAATTGTTTTAAACTTAAAACAACTTGGACCTAAAAGACACGCTTTGGATTTGGATGAGACCGGGATCGGGTTTCCATATTTGGAATCCGAAAACCACATCGATTCCAATTAAATGTTAGGTCGTTAATCCAAGTGGAGCAAGTGAAGACTCGAGGTGTAAGGGCTATACGTCAGTATAACTCTGTGGGTGATTCCGTAATGAGTTTGACGGAATAGTGCTTATAGGTTCGAGACGGTGATTCAGAGTGCAAGGGTTATCGTCGTTAATTCTGTGGGTGATTCCGTAATGAGCGTAACGAGATAATGCCTTCGGTTTCGTTCGAACCCGAAACGAACTTGTATGGATTGAATGCTTTCAGAACATCGTCAGGTGGACGATGAGCATTCTAAGTGATGTGTCCTATAAAGGTAATCGTAGCCTCAAGCCTCATCAACCGGGAATGGCTAAAACAGGGGAGGTGCAGCAAGGCTTCGTGGGTAGCTCCCACTGGAGAGCAAGATTGATCCCTGTCTAGAGGTCACTTTTTATTTCGGCTGTGTGGGCGGTTGGTCGCGACAACTGCCGGGGTTGTCTTGTTCGGAACTGTTCAGTAAGGAATGGGTCTGGCCTTGTGTTGCAGGGGAGCGGGCGTACTCCTCGGTACGGTGATCTAGGCCACGTACTGTGACGGGCGGTACCCCAGTAGCCCTGCCATTGTATGAAATCCAAAATCCAATAAGCGCCAACGGTTTTGATTGTATTACCCACTTTTGTGGCTAGTAGCTGGAATTTAATGAATGTAACAATTTCTGATATTTCTTATTTATTTGAAAACCCTAGACACTATTATAATATCATCGTATTTCCTGTCAAATGTTTTGGTTAGCGTAAGGTAAATTTTTTTCCATGTTTATGTGTGGGAAGTTTTACGTGATACCTTTCTTTTCGAAGGTTTTCAAAAGTTAAGCAACTTTAACCCGTTACTCACACCAGACCCATGTCTGACCCGGAATTTATTTTTTGTTTTCCGTAAACTCTTGGGTACTCAAATATTTACGAGTAGCCAAGGGATTCAGGTTAGCTTTGACGAATTGTGGAGGAGCAATGGAGCAGGAGGCTTCTGCGTGTAGATATATATAGTTTTCCGCTGTGTTTTCTCTGAGTTGTTTCTTGTACTGATTTGAGTTGTAATAACTAGACAGGTGTTTATAACTGTCTAGTATGTGTTGTATTATCTGTGTACTCTGATAGTGGTTGTAAACTATGTAAATATTTTATGTATTAATATAATTTATTCGTTCCGCTGTTTAGATTCTGATGTGTTGTTTCTTCTTTCTTCTCTTTCTTTCTTTTTCTATCCCTTTCTTTCTTATTAGCGATGCGACTTCCTGGAGTTTGGAAGTTGGGTCGTTACAGTGGTATCAGAGCATTAGGTTGAGTGAATACCTAGGCTCTGTAGTGGTGTCTTTCTTGAGAGAGCGTATTTGTAGTTTTGATATATATCTATATATATATTTATTTATTTCTACCTATCTGTTGGGTTACCTGTTCGGGTTTTTTTTTCCAATATAAGTTATAAAAGTAGATAAGGTAGTGGTGTGTGTAACATGACAACTACCATTGGTTGGAGTTTGATGTTTGAGGTTGGAAGTGTATTTGTCGAGACTGTAGACCTAATACCGTCTCGAGTGAGTTGTGCAGTGGTGTAGAGATTTCATCGATCTTTGAAGGAAACCTGTTAAGGTTCAGAGTTCAACTTTGAAGATGGATGAGTTGAGTTTGGATCTGTCGTTTTGGCAAAAGTGTGTAATGTTATTTTGGATACCTCAGGTAGTAGTAACTGCGTGATGAGATGCAGTGAATATGGATGTCTCCGAAGATGTTTTCTTTGGAACAAGTTTTAGGGAGATATGTCTGCTTCAGTGTTGTGGCTGAGTTCAACAGGATGTGGTGGTTGGCTTTGAGCGCCGAGTTTCTCGAAGGACTTCAGATAAGGAAGTTTTGGCATTGGTGTCAGCGGTGCAACTCGGAGTGTCTGTGTTGGCAGAAGTTGACAAGCTGAGTAGTTTCTGAAGGTGGAGTTCAGAAGCAGCAGAGTGGACCCAATACTTTATTGGATTGGCTAATTATGAGTAAGTTGTTCTGTTTGGTAAAGAGAGAACGTTTTTCTTTGGGAATTGGTCTATATTGATCGCAAAAGTGATTTGCAATAGTTTGAGTGTTCTTTTGAGGTATTGAAGAATTTTTGGTTGTCTTCTGAGAAGTCGGAGGTTTGTCCACTTTTGAAGATTGATTTTTCTTATCATCTGGATTCCAGGAGTGATGTTCATGGTTCAGCTGGTAGAAGGATGGTTTCTCGAGATAGGTTTGGTAAGGCAGCTCAGGATTGGTAGAATTTCTGAGTTTTCTTGGATATGTTGAGCCATATTTTGGGAAGTGATGTCCAGTTTGTGCTTATATTCTTCATCAGCATTGTCTTCTATTCCAGTTCAGAGTTGTGCAGCGGAAGCAGTTTAGGAATGCTTCCGTTTTGTCTTTTCCGAATAGAAGAAGTGAGTTTATTTTTTTGAGGTTTGAAGAGTGAAGTGGTGTATCCGGTTTTGGATTGATCTTGAGGAGATCGTTGTGTTGGGTTGTTTTTGGTTCTATTTGTTTCAGAGGCATCAGTGAAGGTTAAGCTGATCAGTTTGGATATAGGAAGCCCAGGATCGTCAGAAGATTTTTATGATAAGAAATTATGGAATGTAGATTCCGGAGTCGGAGATTTGTTTTGGATCTCTTCTGTGTTTTGGTTAGAGTGGTGTTTGGTTTTCAAGAATTGAATTGCCAGTTCGGATAACTAGGATTCAATGAGATTCACGTATCTCTGAGGGAGTACGTGTATGAGTTATCTCTGGAAATGGAACCAGCTGTTCAAGAAGGTTTAGTGGTTGAGTCAAACTCGTTTATAGTCTGATATATTGTCTAGTTCTGTAGATCTAGATGAGTAGAAGCTCTGTAGCTTCGTAGTTTAGATTGTTTGGATTCTGTAGGGCGAGTATCCCGGTATATATATACTTGGGGAAACTCGAGAAGATTTTATCCAGAATTTTGTCTGGATAATTAAATTTGTTTAGTTAGATAAATTGGTTGTTATGGTTGTTAGCATATGATTGATATATGCTTGTGTTTAAATTTAAAATCTTAAATGAGATTATTAAATTACCTTTGCTTTTAAATTTCGGGGACGAAATTCTTTTAAGGGGGAAGGAATGTGATATCCCGGCAATTTTAGCAATATCAATTTAATAATCTGTATTTAAAATTAAATTGATTTGACAAAATTTTAATAAAAATTTACTTGATTTAAAAATCCAATTTAATAAATGTTTAATTGGTAAATTTTATCTTTTAAAAAACTAATAAATTACTTTTCTATTTATAATGAATATTTATATTTATATATGTTATAGATAGATAAGTTTTGATTTATAGATTAATGAACAAATAAAATATGGTTTTTAAAATTCTAATATTCATTTTGATAATTTGAAGATTATTGTTTTATTTAATAAATAACTAATTGGTTTAAAATACTTAAAGAAATTATTTTAAATTGTATAATTGTATTTTAAACATAGTTTAAATTTTAATAAGATAAATAAAAGTTTATTTTATTTGTTATAAATATAGCTTAATAATTATAATTTGGAATTTATATGAAAATTTAAGATTCCCTTTATATATTAAACATTAATTCTTTTAATTAAGATAAATAAGACAAGTAGTTTATGATTTCTTTTATAAATGATTTAAAATTGATAAATGAGTTATTTTCAAATAATAAATGTATAAATATAAATATAGATAAGATTTTTAAAAGACAATGTTATTATTTTAAAATTAAAATATGTTGATAAATTAGTTTTAAGTGGAATTTTTAATGTATAAATAACATTTGAATTTGATTTAATTTTGAAATTCAAATTAATAAATATATGTAGATCTAGTAAATAAGTTTTCACTTTTATGTAAAAAAATTTACTTCATCTAAAAAGAAATACATATCAATTCATTTATGAAAATTACTTTATATGTATTTAATAAAGAAAAGAGGATTTTATTTATCTTTAAATTAAATAAAAATAAGTAACATGTGTATAAAACAAATGTTAACATTTTAAGCAATTAATGAGATAAGTGTAAACAATTAATCTACATAATTTGACAAGTGTTGAAGATTTTAACAAGTGTCCTTTTCATTTTAATTTTTCTTTTAATTTTTAAAATAAATCATTCATACTTATATAAAAAACATGTTTCCTTCATTTCTATTCTTTTCTAATTTTCATTTCTCAAGTTAAGGAGAAAAGTTTTCAGCTGAAAACAAATTTGTTTTCAAACTCCCCAAAAACCAAAATCATGTTCAAATTTATAATCAACATCCTCTGCAATATCATTTTTCTTCAACCTGTTCTAAAGCCTGTACATTTTTTCCTTTCAAGAAGCTAAAGCATGCAAGCATTATCAAAATCTTAAAACCCTTCCTTAATCAAAACTTGCATGTTTAATCCTGCAATCCTCTGTACAATTTTTTTCAAATGCAAAATCCATTTCTAAAAGCTGGCGATTCCATTTAAAAGCAAAATAAAAGCCTTTGCATTTGTTTAAAATTTGGGAATCAAGCATAATGAAAAGCCTGCATTTTCCTCTCCTTCAACCTGTTCAAGCCATCACAGCATATAACTGCAAATTAAAGCTTTTTCAAATTAAATATTCAAATGCATTGGAACCTTGGACCTGCATGCAAGTTTTTAACAATAAGCAATTCAAGATTTTATCAAAAGCTTTTCAGAAAAATAATAATAGTGCTCTGCTTCATCATAGTATCCAGGTGAGTAACTCTTTTTGAAATTTAAATATAAATTATTGCTTAAATAGGTATGTTTGTGTATGTTATTTGGATTGCATGTTGATTTGTTTGCCTGTGCATATGATTTTAAATGTATTGTTGAATATATGCATATAAATGTTTGAATGTATGTGACTGTGCTTCCTCTGATTCTAGTTCCAGGTCCTGTTTCTAAAAAAAAATTCCTTTGCTCTAGTTAAATACTTTGTTAAGGTCCTGAAATAATTATGTTAAAGATACCATAGTTTAGTTTAAAACTTATTAAGTAAAAACACAAAATTGGTAATTTACTCTGTAAAATTTGAAACATCAGAGTATGATAAATAAACTTGAAAACTCAAACATTACAAATTTTAAATGCAGTATTGTAAACTGTAAACTTAAACAAAAAATTGATTTTTAAAACTAAAATCATAGTGTTTAGTTAGAAGTTGAGACTGCAGTACTTATTTGAATTGATAATGGGTTTGAGTCAATCTTTGGTGATCAAGTTGATCAGAAGGTTTGGGGTTTTTGGTGGTGGTAGGGGGGTGATAAGGGGGTGTGGTAAAAATGCCTGGAAGAGGAACAGGTCTCGGCGGAGGAGATGGGAGGTTGATGAAGTCTGTAAACCTAGTTTTTTAGGTACTGCAGTGATTTCATTTGTATGGGGGTTTCAGGTGACCGAGTGCGGTGATTTTTGTGGAGGTGGTGGCTTTGGTGTCGAAGAGGGGTTGGACGGAGTTTATTGGCAGCCGGTGACAGGTGGAGTGAGGACGCGATATTTTTCAGGTTTTGGGAATGGGGGTGTGCCTGTGCTGCCAGGTTTTGAATTGGGGGTACTCAATTGGTTGTCGTGGTGATTATGGGATTATGATGATCGATGATGGATCGGAGGGCATTGGTCATTGTGCTTAAGGTAGAGGGGATGGCCGGTGGTGGCCAGGACCACCGTGCATATGCACGGTGCAGCGTTGTTCAGGGGATGTTTTGTTATAGGGGATGGGGTACTCGAGTTTCACTCGAGAAACTTGATAGTTTGCTCGAAGTTGTTAAGTTTGCGACTCGAAGTAAATAAAGGGGGAACTCGGATTTACCTTCTGTAATCACAGGTTTTTGAAACCTGTAGTTTAATTTAAAAGTTTGTTTTAAAATCTAAATGCAGGGTTTTCAAACATAATTTAAATCAAAATTTAAGGTATAAATTTCAAATGAGATTTGAAATTTAACTTAAACTTTTAAACAAAATATTTAAACAACTTTAAAAAAAAGGTTTAAATAAATCTGAAATTAAAGATAAAACCTTTAAACTTAAGTAGAGATTTAAACATAAGTTTAAATCTGGAATCAAACTTCAATTTGAAAACAATGTTTTGAAATAAAGGAAGTTGTTAAATTTAAATTGTTTAAAAACAACTTTGAATGTTAAAGTTAATTTAAATTATGGTTTGTATTTTAAAATGAATTTGGGTTTTTAAACTTCTTTATAAAATAAGAAAATCTTTAGCATAAGTTTTTAAAAGGGTTTTTGAAATGTTTTTAAAAACTTTGTTTAAGTTAAGATTGATTTCATTTTTAAATTTTAAATTTTAAATGTAATTTGAAAACAATTTTAAGTTAAATTGTTTAAATTACTTTATTAATGATAAAGTAATCATGAATAAGAAATGTTTTATTTTTAAAGTAAATTTAAGATTTAATGATCTTTGTTTCATTAAAATTAGTAAATTAAATAATTTAATTAATTAATTTGTTTAATTAATTAAAGATTTGAAATAAATAAATTTAGGGTAATTAAATTTATAATAATTTAAGTTAATTACTTAAGAAAGGTAATTAAGAATTTGTTAATAAGTTAATGAAGGTCATTAACTTGTGATTATTTATTTATTAATTTATGTAATCAATTTTGATAATTAATTGGATTAGTTAATTTAGATAATCAATTATGAAACTTAATTAAGTATGAATTACTTTATGGAAATAATTAAAGATATTAATTACTCTTTGTAATTAATTTATTAATTGGATTAGTTTAAATTAATTAATTAAGTTTAATTAATTTAGAATAAACATTAAATGGGTTGATAAGTAATCAATGGTGGTTAATTACTTAGAGAAGTAATTAAGATAAGTAAATTACTGAAGATAATTAATTGAAGTATGGTATTTTGGGATTAATTACTTTGTGTAATTAATGTGAAGATAATTTCTTTATGAAGAGATTAATAATTAATTACTTAATGTAATTAATTTAAGCATTTATTAATTAAGTTATTTGAAATAATTAGGTGATGTAATTAATTAAGAGTGAGTAATTACTAATGAGATTAATCAAGATTGATTAATAAATATAATTAATTATTGAATGTAATTAATTTAGAAGTAATTAAGGAAGTAAGTAATTAATGTAATTAATTAAGGACTAATGTAATTAATTATAATTAATTAATTAATGAAGTAATTAAAGGTTAATTACTAATTTTGGTTAAGGATAATTAATTTGTAAAATTAATTAAAGATAATTACTTGAATGTAATTAAGGGATAATTAATCAAGGGTGATTAATTAAGGTAATTAATTTGAGGATAATTATTTAATTAATTGTTAATCAATTAAGGGTTAAGTAAGCAAGTTTTAAATGGTGAAGTAATTAATTTAATTCATTTTAAATTAATTAAAGATAGGTAATTAATTTAATTCACTTTAAATTAATTAGAACAAGAAGTAATTAATTTAATTCATTTTAAATTAATTATAGATGGTGTGATTTTAGATCTTTGCTTATGAATGGGTGATATGGTTTGACTTAAATGGTTTGAATCTCAGACATGAGATAAATAGTGTTGTGTGTTAAGGATGCATTGGTTGCATTGTGGTGATGATATAAGTATCTATTGATGATGATAATATAGATTATCAATTTGTGATGATTACCTGTTTATGATAATATTGATTATCTATTATGATGATATGAATTATCTATCTGTGTGTATATGGATAATTAGATTGAATTGTTTTAAACTTAAAACAACTTGGACCTTAAAGACACGCTTTGGATTTCGATGAGACCGGGATCGGGTTTCCATATTTGGAATCCGAAAACCACATCGATTCCAATTAAACGTTAGGCCGTTAATCCAAGTGGAGCAAGTGAAGACTCGAGGTGTAAGGGCAATACGTCAGTATAACTCTGTGGGTGATTCCGTAATGAGTTTGACGGAATAGTGCTTATAGGTTCGAGATGGTGATTCAGAGTGAAAGGGTTATCGTCGTTAACTCTGTGGGTGATTCCGTAATGAGCATAACGAGATAATGCCTTCAGTTTCGTTCAAACCCGGAACGAACTTGTATGGATTGAATGCTTTCAGAACATCGTCAGGTGGACGATGAGCATTCTAAGTGATGTGTCCTATAAAGGTAATCGTAGCCTCAAGCCTCATCAACCGGGAATGGCTAAAACAGGGGAGGTGCAGCAAGGCTTCATGGGTAGCTCCCACCGGAGAGCAAGATTGATCCCTGTCTAGAGGTCCCTTTTTATTTCGGCTGTGTGGGCGGTTGGTCGCGACAACTGTCGGGCTTGTCTTGTTCGAAACTATTCAGTAAGGAATGGTCCGGCCTTGTGTTGCAGGGGAGCGGGCGTACTCCTCGGTACGGTGATCAAGGCCACGTATTGTGACGGGCGGTACCCCAGTAGCCCTGCCATTGTATGGAATCCAAAATCCAATAAGTGCCAACGGTTTTGATTGTATTACTCACTTTTGTGGCTAGTAGCTGGAATTTAATGAATGTAACAATTTTGGCTATTTTTTATTTATTCGAAAACCCTAAACACTATTATAACATCATCAGATTTCCTATCAAATGTTTTGGTTAGCGTAAGGTAAAAACTTTTCCATGTTTATGTGTGGGAAGTCTTACGTGATACCTTTCTTTTCAAAGGTTTTCAAAAGTTAAGCAACTTTAACCTGTTACTCACACCGGACCCATGTTTGACCCGGAGTTTATTTTTTTTTCCATAAACTCTTGGGTACTCAAATTTTTACGAGTAGCCAAGGGATTCAGGTTAGCTTTGAGGAATTGTGGAGGAGCAATGGAGCAGGTGGCTTCTGCGTGTAGATATATATAGTTTTCCGCTGTGTGTTTTCTCTGAGTTGTTTCTTGTACTGATTTGAGTTGTAATAACTAGACAGGTGTTTATAACTGTCTAGTATGTGTTGTATTATCTGTGTACTCTGATAGTGGTTGTAAACTATGTAAATATTTTATGTATTAATATAATTTATTCGTTCCGCTGTTTAGACTCTGATGTGTTGTTTCTTCTTTCTTCTCTTTCTTTCTTTTTCTATCTCTTTCTTTCTTATTAGCGATGCGACTTCCTGGAGTTTGGAAGTTGGGTCGTTACAAAATTCTTATCACATTATAATTAATTCAATTGACATAAGAAAATTTAGTGTGGCATGAGTGGGTTAAATCACTCAACTTTGATTTATAGTCGATTAAAATTCCAATAAACGCCTAAAAATTCAACAGTCTGTAAATTCAACCAAGCTAGTTACATGTTGTCCGGAATTATGATACGAACCCGGCGGATGAAATTGCGTGCAAATCCGAGTTCATGTGCAAAAGTAATGAAGATTAGAAGTTTGAAATTTAAATGTTGAATTAAAATAATACAAGGGCAAATTCATAATTTTGTTTACCTCCTGAAATCCCATCGCACGCAATAGCTTGAACCAACCCATCACAACTACAATTGCCGACTTCATTCCCTGCCGTCGCCGCCTATTCGCTGTCGCACCGTCATCGGAGGCCACCAACACCATCGCCGCCTCAGTTGGCACCTGACAATGGCCATGCGTGACACCCCCCTCGCTAGCAAATACCTCCATTGATGTCGCCTACTAATGCGATTTCTAGCGAACTCCAGCGACGATACAAAAATCAGACCCCACCGTTGAGACCTTCATGTCCTTCTCTACATACCAGCGCTTCCCGATCGTCGATTGGTCGCAAATTCACCGTTGAATCCAAACCCTAGAATGGATGGCCAAGAAAAGATCGCCAATTTCTAGACAAAACGGAGCCTCCAATCAGAAACAAATTGCAAATGCTAATTCCATTTTTCGAGGGCTTCACAATGATATATAATTCTATAGGATTTAAGCAGTTTGAATTTTTGGATTTTGATTTGAAATTAGTAATTAGGGTCTGGGATATCCACCATTGAGGAGGAGCATATAAGAACAAAAAGTGTACGTACAAAAAATAGAATAGAACCAACAAGTGTTTATAACTATATATATATATATATATATATATATATATATATATAGGTGGAGATGGATAAGAAATGGACGAAATAAATCGATTGGGTCGAAGCTATAAAAAAGACCTGAAAAGCCCGTTTCGTTCCCGAAATGAAAGTAGGTCATCCTATATGTCAGAATTTAGATTTTGAATATTTTTAAAATCAATGAAACTATTCTAATTCTATTGTATATATAAGTTGGCTTTTAAAATCAAATTGTTTTAATTAAAATTCCTTTAATTGATTTCTATGCATTTCAAGATCGCACGATCAACCAATAAGTCGGTACTACAATACTTGAAATCCCGTAATAATTCACTATTACGGATCTGATGAAGCTGGTTTTGTCAAATCCGAGACGGTGCCCAAAAAGACTAATTTTATACGTTAATTAAAACAATCTGTTTTAAAAATCAATTTAATCACTTTTAAATTCTAAATTAAAAGTTTTCTGTCATCGTTCTTGATTAAATAATATTTAACAATCTTTTGAAATACAATTTTCCATGTTAAATACAAGATATAAATTATAAATTAATTTCAACGTTTAATTACGACTGTAATAATTCTTAGTCCATTATAATTTATATTACAAGAATTTTTTTCTTACATTCTTATTAATAAATCAACAAATACCTTATAAAATAATTAAACATAAGTTTCCATTTTATTATACTCATCGCTCAACAGCTAATACCTTTTCTTGTATAAATTGCAATATTTCAATTATATTTAATTTCATTGATTTACAATTTAATTTCAAAAGGATTAAAAAATAAGATGAGAAATAAAAAATATTTACATTTTAGTAATTTAAACGTATTTATAAATTTATCGTTTACAAAAAAAGGTTAATTAATTTACGTACAAAATAGTTGATTTCATATTCTACATTAAAACCGATTCCAATTAAATAACAAATAATTTCACCAATAAATACAACATTGATTTTAATCCTTAATTACCTTTATTATTGCAACTGACTGAAATTATATAGAAACGGTTGTCAATTACCTTCAATCAATATTATTAAATTATATTCTAATATATTTTTTCATTTATAAATTGTAAATTTTAATTTCTGACAATTTTAAATTTCAAATCATATTTAATTGAATATTTTTAATTGTTAAAATATGGGTCGTTATAATCTCCTCCACTCAAAACTTTTCGTCCCCAAAAAAGAACAAGAAAGAATTAAGTAATTTGATATATTTTATTCAAAATAGTCAATTTATAGACAATTAAACTTACATATTTAATTTAATATAAATTCGAAAATAACACAATTTACCACGAAAAATTTTCTAAGTCATAAATTTACAAAAATTTCGGCAGCATCTCCTTTGCGCGGTTAGGTACGAAAATAACAATATCAATAATTACATTGTATATATCATATTTCAATAATAAAACATCCCAAACCATGGGGAAAAATAAAATACCGTTACAGAACCATAATCGGAAAACATACCTATTTGTTGGGCAAACAACGCTTTATTTATGAGACCAAAAGCAACAACTATTGCTTCCATAAACCTGTATTTTACTTACATAATCTAAAAGAGCTAAAACTATGTAAAAAAGTAATATATTTGTTGTTTCGATTGATAGGTCAAGCAACATACAATATATAATAATCATATGCAAACAAAAAGAAGTACAACCATTGTATGCAACAAAAGAATCCTTCACACATCCATAGCAATTAAAACTAATGGTTTGTCTAGGTTCCAAAACTTTTCATCGTATAAGGGAGCAAAATAAACTACCATGTGTACTTTATGTTCAACAACCTTAGATGAATACTTAATAGATTATTTATACAACCTTAAATAATTTGAAGTATCATTCCCCAAACTTTCTGTCAGCCAACCAACAGGGAATTTTAAATATATTTAAGTTTATTATATTGGTTTCTTTTCACATCATTTACTTTTCACTTATTTTAATACATTCATAAAAGGTTATTTTTTCATTTTTTTTATTTACATTCATTTAATTACATAAATTATTTTTCTTTCCATATTTAAGTCATCAATGAATCAATTTTTAAATACTACTTAAGTTCCTTTGCAGTTTAATTCTCATTTATTATTATATAACTTGGTTTCCATTAAATATTAATATTCATAAATAAAACATTTCATATTTAAGTTCCTCTATTCTTTTTAATTCACATTCACTCCTTCATATACAGTGCCATTTAATATTAATTTTATTTATTAATCATTTCAACATTTTCTTAAGTTTATAATTGTTTACTTAAATTATATTCACTTTTTACTATTCAATTTAATTATTAAGCATTTCAAAACATTAACTTAAGTTATAACATTTCTGGTACATCTTAAATTTTTATTTATAAACCTATGTTCATTTTGAAGCATTTTTGTTATTAAGCTTTTACTTGTATAATATTCCATTACATATTTATATTTAACATTTCATCTTTTTAAATATTTTTGGTAAGTTTTATATATATTTTTAGAAAGTAATTGAGTGTTATACAAATTTATCTTATTCATTTTAGTTAGCAAAATCGTTCAATAATTTACAACTATTAAAATTTAACTTCTTGTATTACACTAGGCTTCAATTTCTTATTTCACATGTAGAAGTTTCCAATTATTAAAATTTCACATTATCTCTACAACTAAAAATCATAATTAGCAGAAACTTAAGAATTCAAATACCGGGTTCATTTCAAATCACTTTGAACTAATACACACAAACACACACTTACACCTCTCATATCTTTTACATATATCAAATTATATTTGGTAATTATAAATCAAATCTGTTTACCTACCGAAATGTGTAGCAAAGCTACTAAGTGGCCTTCCCCACTTTGAGACTCAAAAATGGATGTCGATGATGCGGTCGTCATCACTGAAATTATTTTCCAATGACAGAAGAGAGGAGTACAGGACTTACTTACTTTTTAAAACATTTCATCCAAATCACATTGAAAATATTTCTATCAAACTACTTCCAAATAATACTAATATCATCTTTCCAAAATCTTTCGAAGACCAATTTCAAACCGGAACTTAAGTTCAAAATTTCCAATTCATATTCATTTTACCTGTGAATCATATTTTACAAACCATATTTATTAAATTACACTTCTTATAACATACGATAGCCAATAGCTTTTAAGAGATTTGACTAACCAACAATAAATGACAATAATTGAATACTATCATTTCCTAACAGACACGCCAAAATAAAAAAAATTATGAAAAATTATTATACAAAATATAATAATAGGTAAAATTATTTTATTTACCTATTTCAAAACATATTGTGTAAGTATGCCTTATCTAAGTGTTTAGGAATCCCTATCGATGCCATAACATCCTATGTATCGACCAAAATTCATAAATACTCAATTGAAAAAATTAACACAACGCAAAACATTTTTATAGCTCTAACAAATATGCTTTCTCATATACATACATACATACACACATACATATATATATATATCTATGTAATCACTAGGATTCATTCTAGGGCATTACTAATCCTATCTCTAATAAGTTAATCCCAACAGGCTAAGGTATCTCTAAACCAAAGCTCTGATACCATTTGTGATGGCCTACTTTTTTTACAGTTAAAGTTGACAATAAACAACACATATTTAACTCAAACCATTCAAAAGGGAGGATTGTCAATGGGGTTTAATTAGAAAACAAGAGAAAATAAGGGAAACAAAATACAAAATCCCGCAGCGGAATGTAACGATCCCGGTTTTAAGTCAAATTTAAATTGGTAATTTAATATAATTTTTTGGATTAAATTGTGAATTTATTTAAATTTTTTCCAAATTAAATAAGATTTGTGTTTGTTTATATTTATATATATGAATGATTGTAATTTGAATTGTGCGTTTGAATTTCAAAAGAAAATATCTTATAAATATTTATGAATTGTGGGTTTAAATGATTGTAAATTGAATTGTGAGACTATTTGCTTCCTGTATTTAGTTCCTTCCCTGATGATCTTGATTTGTACCTTGATTTTGTTCATCCCTATAGCATACTTGACCTGTTCAATTTTTCTTTGTCGATCCATGAAATTTTGATGACTTCAGCTATGGTGATAACATTTGACATTGTCACTGACTTTGTACATGTGTGTTCAAGCCCCTGTTGTCTGCATTGCTTGATTCGAAGTCTGGTTCATGATATTTGTGCGCTGCATATTTTTGCTGAGACTATACTTGTACATGTCTCTGGTATCATTATTTCATTCTAGTCTGTGCGTTCTTCTCTGGCTTTAATTTTGGTTGTATGCATATTGCCTGACCATTTCCATGTATTGTAGCTGTTATCTTGTTCATGCTAGCCTAGTGTCCTGTTGCACTGTCTTTTTGTTTCCTGCTAGTTCATTGTGTAGTTTGGTCGATAATTATGGTGTATGCATTGAGTTGCATCACTGGTCTTTGCATTTGTTTTCATTTACTTCGAGACAGTTTCAGTTGCAAGTGCATTTGTAGTTGTAGCTGTTGTCCACTTGAACTAAGCATGTTGAATTGGGTTGTACTATCCACTTCATTTCACTTGTAGTTTAATATGCATATTTGTTTGGTTTCATTGTGGTCTAATGCACCACAGTTGTCATCTTCGCTTCATATTGTTGAACTTGAACCGTTGTATTAATGTGTTTGCTGCAGTTTCATTTTGTTTGCAGTTTTGCCCTTGTTTGGTTTGTGGTGCACTTGCTTGCTCAATTGTATTGGGTACTGTGTTTCTAGTCATCATTTCTGGATTTAGTAGTTCACACTGATTTCCACTTGTTCACATACATACAGTTATGTGTGTATATAGGTGTGTGCATATGGAGTCTTTGGATAGTTTGTACCACTGCCTTTATGCACTTGTGTTGTTTGTCATTTCATATACTCTGGTTGACATGTGTGTGAAGCAGTGTTGCATTCCTTTGTGCTCGACTCTGATCTGTTGGCACTGGTTTATATGATACATTTGTTTGCTTCCCTGACTCGACCAGATGCTTGCATATCATGACTGTACTGTTCACTTTATATATGGGTTGCTGCATCATGTTGTTTGTTGTGGATATTGTGTTCATGTATTCTTCTGTTTAGTATTGGTGCATTGTCCAATTCGTTTCACTGTTGCATACAGTTGAGTTGTTCTGTATAGACTTTGGTCATTTGTGTCAGTGTATTTGGACTTGTACTCTTGTGTCTTCACCATGTCTAGCTCAGGTTGAAGTGTCGTAGCTACTATTTGCACCTTTATATTTCATTATTTGTACTCGAGCATTGCCTTTGTTCAAGTTTTCATTGGGTATATTGGTCTGGGTTTGCACTTTGTTCATTTGAGTCATTTTCATGTGTATGACTTGAACTTTGGTCACTTGTACTTGATAATTTTGCATTGCACCTGAGTTGAATCCAGCTTAAAGCTCGGTTTTGACCTTGTACTAATATTGTGACATTATTTTTATTGCACTTGAGTTGAACCCAGCGTTTTGGGTTTGACCTGTGCTCACATGTCCCTGTAATTTTATCAAGTGTATATATTGGTGTGCACGGCCTTGTGGCATATCCAGTGATACATTGTGTATGTCACAAGCTGTTCGTGTATGACGAATTAAAAATTAAATGAAGACGAACAACCCAAATAACTGAGGCAAATATTATTTTCGAAATCACATTTTATTTTATACTGCAAAAATATTTTATTCAATTTTACCGCGTCAATATTTATTTTTGTAGATTGCTCGGATGATGGATTCAATTTGGAATGAAGTTGAAGATAAAATACGAGTTGATTGAATGAGTGAGTGATATGTAGTAAGGTCAAATGTAAATGTGAATCGTGATGTAATCAAAACTGTATTGTAGTTGAGGTTGTGTATATATATAGTGAGAGTTTGAAATTTGTACTGTTCAAAAATTATAATAAATATTTGTTTGAATAAAATTTCTGTTTGAATTCAAATTCTATGTTATTTATTTCATTCAGAAATATTTATTTAATCTATGAAAAATAAAATAGTATATTAACAAATACATTTAAATGAATGTATATATGTTTATTATCAATAAACAAAAAACATATACTCGCATATTCAACAATTTCACCCTTTTGATGATAACAAATATATATTTAAGATTTTGAATTTGTTAAATGTATTTGAACATTCAATTTGCTCCCCCTATTTGAATGCTTCCTCTCTACACAAAGCTCCCCCTTCATATATGCATGTAAATAAAAATATGCAAATGAGTCTAGATGCAAATAGAAAATATTTGACTTTTATTTGACAAAATCTTAACTTTTCTCTCCCCCTTTTGTTATCAGCAAAAGAGTAATAGTGTTAGAAAAAATAGAGATAAAGTGATAGATATTAATACAAAATTAAAACTCGATCGGATATAAACATTAAATTTCAATAAAAAATCAAACAAAAATCATAAATACTTTGTTAGGCGCATATTCCACTTTTAGAGTGATGGGAATGATATCATCATATAAAACTATACAGTTGTGTCTATTTGTGGTATATTTATATAACGAATTTGAATATCTACCAAGCATGCATAACTGTTAGGACTTTTAAATGAGATTAGTAGTATTCCAATTTTATTAAAAAAAAATGAATTCAAGTATCTTCTAATCACGCATAACCGTGAAGAATTTTAAATGGGATTAAAATCAACTTGTTTATTTAAAAAATCAATTTTGATATGTATTCCATACATGCATAACCATGAGGATTTTTAAAGGAGCATGGAAACACATAACAAATTCCAAGTAATTCACCCATGCATAACCATGAGGACTTTTAAATGAGAGTGAATACTTTGGATTTTATTTTATTTTATTATTATTATTTTTATTTTTTATTAAAAATATAAAATGAAAAATGAATGATTCCTATTTAAAGTACCACATATCGACAAACTACATTGAATTTTGATGAGTGATGATCGTTAAAATATGATAGAAATAGAGATGGTCATGGAATTTTTACCAACAAAAAGTTTTATAACTCTTGTTTAAATTTCTAAAGAAATTTACTAATTATACCGTCACGAGTCATAACATATGATAAATATCAACACTCATCATTTTTTCTAATCACTATTTATCTTTTTGATAATTAGCAGGGAGTCAGATTAGTCGATGTAATCATTTAAAATCATATTCAAAAATAATTGTAAAACAAAATTTTCAAAGTGACTAATCTGTAAACAAGGTCAAAAATGATTTTCTTAGAAGGGGTTTTATAAAAAAAATTGTAATTTGTAAATTATGTGAAGTGAAAATATGCATATATTTTCTTTGAAAAACGATGCAGTTACTAAATGTCTCATCATATATCACGTTCCACTAGTAATTTTTGTATCAACTAGATTACCAGTGTAATCTGCATCTGAATTTCTTTTTTCACTCATGATTATCATTAATTGAATGTCATAGACTAGATTGTGAAATTTTCAACAATTTCTTGAAATCCTTTTTTCAACTTTTTAAATGAAAATCTATTGAAGCCGTGTAACTAATCAAAAACCGTGAATATAGAGTCAACCGTGAAATAACAAAATGTATTATCATCTAATAAAACACTATTATTAATCCAAACTAATATATATGAGGTAACTCAAAGACTCTAGAGATTTTTATAGTGTTCTTGGCACAAGAATATAATTGGCCAAATTTTTTGAATAAGTCAGAATCAAAATCATCATTTATTTCATCATCATATTATTGGCTGATTTAATTCAGACTATGGTGCAGATTATCACAATTAATATATCGTTCAAACAAATATACCATTACCTGTTTTACCTGTATGATATTTTTCGTTATTTCCCATTGTGATCCTGTCACCTTTATACTAGGCTAAGGAACTTTGCTTTATCGCCCGTTGTGTTTCTGGAACAGCCAGAACCCAGATAACACTGTTGTTGTTCCTTAGCCTGCCACCATACCTGCACGATAAATGGTTTTCGTGACCTATTTGTTTTTATAGGTCCATTGTTGTTAGTGGCAGAATATTTTGAATAATTTTGTGGAGACCCAAAACTATTTATATATATATATATATTCCTTTCGGCACCCAAATTTGTTTAACTTTGAGAGATTTTATATTTGTGCCTTTTGGAACCCATATTGGAATGGTTTTTACGTGTTTGGGTCTGTACCAACAATTATTTTGATTGTGTCCAAATTTTCTACAAATTGTGCACATTGAATTGACTTGATTAAATTCACACCTAACATTTTCAGATTGATTATATCCAAGTCCTTGTCTAACTGTATTAACCGTTTACTTCCCTAATAGCATATTCAACAATTTTTCACTTTTGGAAAACTTATCTAAAGTTGTTGACAGTTGTTGGACTTGTGTTTTGAGAGATTCATTTTCATTTAACAATTGTGTTCACTTTTTAATAGAATTTTTTCTTCTTGCATTTTCACTTTCTTTTAAAATAAGAATTTCATTTTCAAGTGATTTTATTTTAATTTCTGATTTTTTAATTTTTCTTCTTCAAATGTTGGACACTTATCACACTTAGGGATCCTAATTTGATAGGTTTTAACTAATTGTTCAAGCTGGTCATTTACTTCTATCAAACTATCTCTTTGTGATTCAATTTTAGCATATTTCTCCCTAAGTCTTTCAAAACAGCCATTTACTTCGTGGAAATATATAAGTAGTTGTGAGTGAGTGAGTTTTGATACCTCGCTTGGCTCGTCGTCGTCGCTATCAGTTATATTTCCTTGAAGGCACATATCTGCTTTCTCACTTTCACTGCTAGTACTTTGATTATCTTTATCACTTGTATTCCATGTGGCTGTAAAATTTCCCCTTTTTTGATTTCTTTCAAAGTCGCGTCGATTTTGAGAACAACTGGGCTTGATGTATTCGAGTTGGTTGCACTTATGACAAATGATTTTTCGATGTTCTGTGTTATCTAAAACTTTGATTATTCTGCTTTTTAATTTTTGATTTAGAGCTGGATTTCCATATTTATGGTTCCACCTTTTTAATTTATTTATTACCATTTCCAACTCTGCTGCTCCATCATCATCGTCTCATAATCACTTTCAGTTATTCCTTTGAGAGCTATTGATTTCTTTCGAGTATCTCCTCCTTCATGCTCTTCCTTGAATTTCAGTTCTAGCTCATAAGTGGTGAGATTTCCGATGAGTTCTTCAACTTTCATTTGTTTTAAATCTTTCGATTCTTGAATGGCAGTCACTTTTGCTTCAAATCTTCGTGGAAGGACTCTGAGGATTTTTCGGACTATCTCCAACTCTGTGTATGATTTTCCGAGAGCTTTTGATTTTTATGCGATATTAGAAAGTCGTCCGTACATTTTTTTGACATTTTCTTCCTTCGCCACTGTGAAATTCTCGTATTCGCTACTCAGCATGGTAAGACAAGATTCTTTGACTTGAGATGTTCCTTCATGAGTCACTTCGAGTGTGTGCCATATTTCCTGTGCAGTTAGACAATGTGAGACACGATTAAATTCAAATTGATCCAATGAACAAATCATCGAATTCATAGCTTTGGCATTAGAATTCTGTTACTTATTTTCTAGATCTATCCATTGATCCTTCGGTTTATTTATTTTTTGATTATTTACAATTATAGTTGGTGCTCTATACCCTGTCTCAACAATATCCCGAGCGTCAATGGTTTTTAGAAAAATTTCCATCCTATTTTTCCAGTAGGCATATTCACCGTTGAACATTGGTGGTCTAACTATGGATTGACCCTCCGCAAAAGCATTATTAAAAGAAGCCATTTTAAAAATTCAAAATTTTAAAACAAAACTTGGTTTTGGGAAAAAATCGAATTTTTTTAAAACAAAAATTGACTTCTATTCCTAGCTCTGATACCACTTGTAGGATCGATTTCACCCTAGAGGGGGGTGAATAGGGTGATGCTATTAATTATAAAAATTATTGCAGAAGCTTATAAAATTATTTCAACACGGATATTTCAAAATAATAGCAGCACAGATAATAACAGAAAAATAAATGCAGAAATAGAACGATGCAGAATTTACCCAGCTCCGGCAAAACCCTGCCTACGTGCTGCCCCTAAGGTTTCTACTAGAAATTAAGCAGTCAGACACTTACACACATAAACTCGCGACACCCGCTATCGATTAGCCTTAATTCTACGCTCAAAAACCTGCCACAATTCAGCCACGGAGTTGCGAATTGTGACGCCCCACCTCTATACCCACGCTAGCCAAGGACACTATGGGGTAATGCCGTCAACTAGCGTGGAGAATAAGGCTGTTGAGGAGCGACCATCCGTTTAATTGCTTCGTGCGAGCATCGATATGTCGGATAGAATAACATGCAATTCATTTCGAGAGGAAATCCGACATACCGATACAAACTCAAAGCTACTACACAGTGGCTATAATATCTTCGGAAACAAATATAGAAATAAGCATAACATAACTCAGTCATAGATAATTCATATCACAAAGGAGGAAGAAGATATGAATATATAACTAACACATGAAAGTGTACATCAGAGTAGTGGTCAAAAGGATCCACAATAATACAAAAGAATAGCAACACGTGCTATACAAATGTATACAACTATGAGTCTATATCTCAAGTGTATACAACAAAAACTGCTAATCTAAATATTTAGACAAAAGTCAGAGTAGCAAATCCCGGGAAGAAATCAAGCAGAAGCACCTGTAACATCTCAGTCTGACCCGAGTATTATTTAAGAAAATAATAAACGGATCAGTCTAGCTATAAATATCAGATGGCATGGCATAAAATAAAAGATATGTCATAAACATAAAATACCATACTGACATACTACTATAAGTATGCAAATGATGATCAACAGAAGATCAGTCAATAAGAGATAAATCAATATCACAAGAATCTTCTCAATGATCCAAAGAGGGCATCATACCCTAAACTTGTACTCATAACAAGTCAATGACATAAATTCCAAAAATCAACACAAGAAATCCAGAAATCACAGAAAAAGGGAAAGAGGCCTATCACATGACGGTCCGAAGACCATGGGGAGCTACCCCATATGGGTGAGTCAGAATCACCCAGATGAGGTCTAGACTAACCAAAAAAGCAAAAAGGTATGTGTGAGTGGAATCACACAAATGGTGTCTAGCCTAACCTCGCAATAAAAAGGTATGTGTGAGTGGAAAGGCTAACCAAAAAGCAAAAAGGTATGTGTGAGTGGAATCACACAAATGGTGTCTAGCCTAACCTCGCAACAAAAAGGTATGTGTGAGTGGAAAGGCTAACCAAAAAGAAAAAAGGTATGTGTGAGTGGAATCACACAAATGGTGTCTAGCCTAACCTCGCAACAAAAAGGTATGTGTGAGTGGAATCACACAAATGGTGTCTAGACTAACCTTGCGGACAAAGAGATATGTGTGAGTCGGAATCACACCCATGAGGTCTAGTCTAACCTTGCAAACAAAGAGACATCGCATAATTGCTAGTCTAAATCATAAAATGATCATCATGATCAACGAGAAGTGTCAATTACACTAAGCTAGTAAATATAAAAGCTTAGCCTCATGTCCCATAACCACTAGCTTAACATAAATATTTACGAACAAATTATAGATCTCCACTAGAAAATTGTCACAAAAAGGTTCGATTGAACAAGTCCAAGAGTTAACCGACGAAGCAAACGCAAGCGTTTCATACCACTGTTTTACTAAGCCGTTTAATTCAATTTCTCATATGAGTGAGGTAAAGGTTTGTATATACTAGTAGATTGGAAAACGGTTTAAGAAAAGAGCTTTGTTATTGAGAATAGAGTTGAAATCATTTTGTTGAAAGAGTTTTGATATTTACTACTAGTATTGAAACCTTCATATTTTAAAGTGACAAATCATAAAAATGATTGTAGAAACAATCAATCATAAAAATTCACATTCGAAGACGTGAATAAAATCCAAAGAAACCAATAAAGAATCCATCGAAATAGATATTCAAAAATCCATAAAATCGACCGAGAAGCCCAAGATAGTTTGTCTCGAAGAATGGTCAACTCAGCATCTCAACAAAGCAAGTTCTGTTGAATGTTTTTCAGATAAGATCCCCGATGGAGGAGGGTCCAGGGGGGTGGCAACCCCCCAAGGTGGGGGTGTGGGGGCAACGCCCCCCCTACGGGGTTCGACCTAGTGAAGACCTAAGGGAGGATAGGATCGAGCGACCTCGATAATAAATGATAACAACAAATAGGATCATCACGAATCGATTTAAATTGGAAATTCAATCCAAAACGGCAAACTGGACTGAAACAACAGGTTCAGTCGACTGAACAGAGTTTTCAGTCGACTGACCCTGTACCTGGAAATTTTCCAGGTTCAGGAAACTTTCTGTTTCCAGGTTCAGTCGACTGAACAGAGGATTCAGTCGACTGAATCATGCCTGGAAACTTTCAGTTTCCAGGTTCAGTCGACTGAACAGAGGATTCAGTCGACTGAATCATGCCTGGGCTGTTTTTCAGCCTATACAAATGAAGATCAAACTCTTTTAAAATGCAACTGGACGAACATTGGCTCTAAGGGTTTGCCAATCGGCAACCCGGCCCTATATGCTCCTCGATGCATCATCCAAAACATGATCAAACATCCATAAAAGGATTTTCAAACAAATTTGACCTAAAAACCCAAAAATTGGAATATTCACAAAACCAATCCAAATCAAAATCAAATGCACATGAATAAGTGTTAGGTATTCATACCTAACAAACAAAGATAACTATAGACATAGATGTGAGATAAAAATCTCACCTTTAAACCCAAAAGCACAAGATTGAGAAGCTTGAAAACAAAGGAGGATCAACCGCTCTTCAATCCCAACTCAAGAAACTTGATTCTAAGCTTAAAAGAGAAATATTTCCTAAATTAGGTTTAGGAATTTTCTGAAATCAAAGAGAGAATGAGTTGGAGAAGATGAAGAGAAGGCTTACCAATGGGTTCTCTTGAATTTAGAGCTAGATCTTGGATTTTGCAAAGGAACTAGGGCTTTGGATTTCTATTTCCCATTTTCTTCCACCATTTTTGCTTTAGAACTGAAAAGAGGAGGAAGTAAGAGTGAATGGGGAGGGATGATTCAGTTTGGGGTATTATTATGGCTAGTGGGCTGAACCTAGACCCTAAACCCAATAGATAAAGTAGCAAAATCAACTTACTCCAACCATATCGAAGCTTATACTCAAAAAGGTCGCAAAAGGGGTTTTGAACTCAATGGAAGTGGTCTCGAGTACTAATTCGACTGTTTGCATAAGGTAGCTTTTCGGACCAAAATCCGGCGATCGATGAAATATTTAAATAAAATATTTAAATATACAATCGATAAATATGCGGGTTGTTATACGAATTCTCAAGCTACGCCTCGTAGTTTGTCCCTAGTCATACGACTAGAATTTACAATGGTTTTGTAGAAGAATTTAAATTTAAAACAAATTTAAAACAATAAAAACGGCCGATGATGGTAGGGTTTATATAGGGTTTAATCCCCCATAATTTCGTTCGTATGTATTTGTTTGAGTTCGTAAATTTATTTGTTACGGCCGTTCGATTTTGTTTCGATGCTGGTGATGATTTCTGACTTGTTCATATCGGATAATTTTGTTTACTTGATTAACACAGTGTTGATTAATTTCTTGGCCACCGCCTTGTTTGATTTGTTCCACACCTTGTTCATCACAGCTCTGACATTTGCTTTGACCAGTTGAATTTTTGACTGTTGACTTTGGCCACTTTGATTTGTGAGAGTATTTGCTTCCGGCATTTAGTTCCTTCCCTGATGATCTTGGTTTGTACCTTGATTTTGTTCATCCCTATAACATACTTGACCTGTTCAATTTTTCTTTGTCGTTCCACAAAATTCTGATGACTTCGACTATAGTGATAACATTTGGCATTGTCACTAACTTTGTACATGTGTGTTCGAGCCCCTGTTGTCTGCATTGCTTGATTCGAAGTCTGGTTCATGATATTTGTGCGCTACATATTTTTGCTGAGACTATACGTGTACATGTCTCTGGTATCACAGTTTCATTCTAGTCTGTGCATTCTTCTCTGGCTTTAATTTTGGTTGTATGCATATTGCCTGACCATTTTCATGTATTGTAGTTGTTATCTTGTTCATGCTAGCCTAGTGTCATGTTGCACTTCCTTTTTGTTTCCTGCTAGTTCATTGTGTAGTCTGGTCGATAATTATGGTGTATGCATTGAGTTGCATCACTGGTCTTTGCATTTGTTTTCATTTACTTCGAGATAGTTTCAGTTGCAAGTGCATTTGTAGTTTTAGCTGCTGTCCACTTGAACTAAGCATGTTGAATTGGGTTGTACTATCTACTTCATTTCACTTGTAGCTGTATATGCATATTGGTTTGGTTTCATTATGGTCTACTGCACCACTATTGTCATCTTCTCTTGATATTTTTGAACTTGAACTGTTGTATTCATGTGTTTGCTGCAGTTTCATTTTGTTTACGGTTTTTCCATTGTTTGGTTTGTGGTGCACTTGCTTGCTCAGTTGTATTGTGTTTTGTGTTTCCAGACATCATTTCTGGATTTAGTAGTTCGCACTGATTTCCACTTGTACACATACATACAGTTATGTGTGTATATAGGTGTGTGCATATGGAGTCTTTGGATAGTTTGTACCACTGCCTTTATGCACTTGTGTTGTTTGTCATTTAATATACTCTGGTTGTCATGTATGTGAAGCAGTGTTGCATTCCTTTGTGTTGGACTCTGATTTGTTGGCACTGGTTTATATGATACACTTGTTTGCTTCCCTGACTCGACCTGATGCTTGCATATCATGACTGCACTGTTTACTATATATATGGGTTGCTGTATCATGTTGTTTGCTGTGGATATTGTGTTCATGTATTCTTCTGTTTAGTATTGGTGCATTGTCCACTTTGTTTCACTGTTGCATACAGTTGAGTTGTTCTGTATAGATTTTGGTCATTTGTGTTAGTGTATTTGGACTTGTGCTCTTATGTCTGCACTGTGTCTGGCTCGGGTTGAAGTGTTGTAGCTGCTGTTTGCACCTGTATATTTTCATTATTTATACTCGAGTATTGCCTTTGTTCAAGTCTTCATTGGGTATGTTGGTCTGGGGTTGCACTTTGTTCATTTGAGTCGTTTTCATGTGTATGACTTGAACTTTGGTCACTTGTACTTGATAATTTTGTATTGCACGTCAGTTGAATCCAACTTAAAGCTCGGGTTTGACCTTGTGCTGATATTGTGACATTATTTTTATTGCACTTGAGTTGAACCCGGCGTTTTGGGTTTGACCTGTGCTCACCTGTCCCTATAATTTTATCAAGTGTATATATTGGTGTGCACAACCTTGTGACATATCTAGCGATACACTGTGTATGTCACAAGCTGTTCATGTATGACGAACTCAAAATTAAATGAAGACGAATTACCCAAATAACTAAGGAAAATATTATTTTCAAAATCACATTTTATTTTATACTGCAAAAATATTTTATTTTCAATTTTACTACATCAATATTTATTTTTGCCGATTGCTCAGATGTTGGATTCAATTTGGAATGAAGTTGAAGATAAAATACAAGTTGAGTGAATCAGTCAGTGAATGAGTGATATGTAGTGAGGTCAAATGTAAATGTGAATCGTGATATTATCAAAATTGTATTTTAATTGAAGTTGTGATATATATAGTGAAAGCTTGAAATTTGTACTATTCAAAAATTGTAATAAATATTTGTTTGAATAAAATTTCTGTTTGAATTCAAACTCTGTGTTATTTATTTTATTCAGCAAATATTTATTTAATCTATGAAAAATAAAATATTATATTAACAAATACATTTAAATGAATGTATATATGTTTATTATCATCAAACAGAAATCATATACTCGCATATTCAACAAACCCATATATTGAAATAGATATTTTTAAATATTTTAAATGTAATGGAACAGGTTATCGTATGAAGAAGTTACGCCAGAATCAGCTTTTTTCAAATTGATTTCAATTGATTTAAATTAAACTGATTTATAGGCTTTTCGAGCCCGTACGATCAAACGACAAGTCGGATCGATATGAAACTTGAAATCCTACAATAATTCACACTTATGAATCCCATGAAACTAGTTTCGTTGAAATCCGAGTCAGTGGCCAAAACGGCTATTTTATCAGTTAATTTATTAAATTAAGATTAATTTAATCAATTCAATTTTTCAATTCAAATTTAAAAATTCACAAATTCCATCATTTTTGATTTCTTAAACAATTACAAAAATTTAAACAAACCTAGATACCAATTCAAAGTTAATTTCAATTTTAATAAATTCATTAATTATCAATTGAAATTCTAATAAATCCATATATTTGATTCTAACCCTGTTATTCAATAAATTATTATCAAATGGATGAAATTAACATTGGTTCATGCTTTATTATATTAATATTCTCAAATTTCATCTCAATTTCTATTAACGTAATAATTAAATATTGAATTTCATTTAATTGCAATTAATCTAATTATTATCTTTTAAATTCAAATAAATTAATAAATCTCGATTTCCATTCCTTTTATTTAACCAATTATCATATTATGAATAAAATTTACATTACTTCCAAATATTAACTTAATTTACGTTAACATAATATTTAATTACATTTATTGAAATTTATTTCTGATTTAAATTAACAGGTTAAATAGAGGGGTAATATACAATAATTGTTACCGTTCACTTTTAATTACACTTATAAGTTATTATTAACAAATAAATGTTACAATTGCTTACATAACACTGTTTTTTGTCCGATTATCAATAATTATATAAAAATCCTCTAATTGATTCAATATTACACTTGTTTTCTTATATTCACTTTATAACTAAGTTATACCTTTTAAATTATTTTGTTTAATTGGAATTTCATTCAAGTTCATTAATTGTTAACTTTAATTAATCCTGTTACGTTTCATCTTAATTATTATTTCATTATTACCTTACAACTTTTTATTTCTTTCAATATTAAATAACAAGATTCATTAAATTAACAAATTAAATTGTCAAAACTTTACGGGCTGTTACAAAAGGAGTACTTGTCGAATGTCTCTACACCAAATGACCCGATATAAAGATTTCCCTATGTGATGGGGAGTTTGGACGTAATTAGGGATTATCCGAATTCGCAAGGACTTCTTTGAAGTGCCTTCGGTTCCGTTCGAACCAGAACGGACTTGTATGGACGTATGTCTGACGTTACACTTTGAGATATAAAGCTGGTGCCTATCAAATACATTTCTGTTTGGTGGCGGATAATTTATTCTCTTAGCTTAACACCCTTCTCTGAGACATACGAGCTTAGAGGTTATGTAGTTGATGGTTACTAGTGATATATTTTCAATTTGGTAACGTGGCATACTAAGTGCTGCTGATAATTTGTTGATCAAAGCATGGCTTTTGTGAAATGTGTAGCTTTGTGGACGAGACCTCGTCGGACCTCACATCCCAGAAATGGTCGAAACAGGAAGAATGCAGCAAAGTTATGAGGGTCGCGCCATTTAGGGTATGTACATTTCGTTCTGGATAAAAGTGGTATCATGGTATGGAGCCGAGATACTTAACTTATGTGGTTGTTGCAATTTGTTGGTGTTGAAAGCTCTCGGATAAAGGTCGGTGACGACCGAGGAATGGCGTACTCGTGACAGTTAGTTACCTAGCTACGGAGGTAACCCGGCCTTGTGTTGGCAGAGAGCTGGTTGGTTTTAGGGGAGTCCCTCCAGAGGCGTACCCATGTGGTGAGGAAGTTACTTAGCTTGACCATTTGTTGGAAATCCAATCATCCAACACAAGTCCTGTACGGTTTTAGTTGTAGAACCTGCCATCTAATATGGTAGCTATAGTAGGCATACTATAATGGTACGTATGCTGGATAAGATTTATATTATACTTTTGAAATATTTTTTGCACTATGCACTAATAACAATATCAAAAGGATTTTACATATCAAGCATGTTTGACTATCAAATGGAGAAATCTCCTTCAATTGTGTGTTAGCATTGTGTGTGTGGTGGGAGGCCTTATGGTAGTTTCATTTTCCAAAAAGCATCACAGATTTCTTTTTACATTTTTTTATTTGTTTTTGTTCAAATAAAACTGTTTTAGTTTGCTCACACAAGTCCCATGACTGACCTATAGTTTATTGTTCCCTTTCGATACTTTGGGTGCCCATAATTTTCCACACAGGCAGCCTAGAGTCAGGTTTTTAGATAATCAGATAGTAGACGTAGATTTTGTAGCCTTCAGGCTTTGAATTTGGGACTGCATTTGTTTCACTTCGACATTATTCATCGAGTTGCTTCAAGTTTAGCATGATGGTGGTTCGAGCTTCTGGTTTGGAGCTTGGCATTGAAGATGATGTTTCCCGCTGCTGCTGCTTTGTTTGTTTCCGCTGTTGTATCTATCTCTGATATGTGTTGATCCTATCATTTGTATCATTGTTGTATTAAATTTTGTGTATCAATAAAATTATTCAAATACGCTTCGGCGAACCAGACTTAACGTTTGAATCTGCGACATTCGAATACGGGTGATGTATTTGTATGTCGATCTTCGAAGGTCGAGTCGAGGTCGTTTCATTTGGCATCCGAGCTGAAGGTTGAGTAAGAAATTTAGCTCAAGAGTATAACATATTAGGAGAATCATTAGAGATAGGGTTATAAATGCCCTAGAACGAGTATCCCTAAGATATCTTGTCCATATGCCTCAGTAAATTCTTTTACTATTCACTTATAGTGAGTATGAGTGCAAGAAGAGGACAAGATAGGAGACGGGGGAGTACCACTACAAATGGTCGATACCCTGTAACAACAAGGAATAACTTTCCCTATCTACCTCTTTGGTTCATCATCCAATTTCAATTCTTTGGCGGTTTCCTGGCAGCTACAAGAAGAAGCTTTGGTGTGGTGGTGGCCACATAAATCTTTCTTTACATTCCTATTTCGTATTCTCTTCATCAGTTTTCTATCAATTTCTCTTTTTTAACTTTAATAAATTTGAAATTTTATTGGAATAAATTGGAAAATGAATTAAATTGTATCTGTTTGTCCATTCATTGGAGTCCCGATATATTCTACGAACGGTTAGTTATCCTTCGAACTAACCAGTGCCCTTACTACTTCGTCGACTGGATGACCTGTGTATCTCGTGAAAGTATTAAATAAGTTCGTTCTCATATTTATTAATAATATTCTGATTTGGTAAGACAAATATAGAATTGATATTCAGTTTAATCTGGTAAGTTATTTCTCCATCTTCGTGTGTTCATCTGTTCTCTGTTGTCTCCTTGTCTAGCAAATTTCAGGGAAATTTAATTTTCTTAAAAGGGGAAATCTGTAATGATCCTTAATTTAGACTGGTAATTTAATATAAAATTTTGGATTAAATTGTGAATTTATTTGAATTTTTTCCAAATTAAATAAGATTTGTGTTTGTTTACATATATATATATATATATATATATATATATATATATATATATATGATTGTAAATTGAATTGTGGGTTTGAACTTCAAAAATAAATATCTTATAAACAAATTAGATTTAAAACTCTATATTTTAAAATTAGTAAAAATCTTTTTTTGTAATTATAATATGTATATATATACATACATTGTGCTTTGAAAGTTATATTTGAATTTAGTGTAGTAAATTTTCAAAAACTATTTAAAGGATAAATTTTAATATATATATATATATATATATATATATATATATATATATATATGCTTCTTTATTAATATGTAATTAGATTTTAAAATCATTTTCTTTAAGGTTGTATAAATATATATAAAAAGAAATGCATTTAGAAAATAAAAAAAATAGATATATATAAAAACAAATTGAAATAATTATATAAAATCATATCTAAAACCTTTAATACACGCAAATTACATGTGTAGGCATTTTAATATGAGAATTAACAAATGTAACTCTTTTAAATATGAAGTTTAACAAGTGTTAAGCAATTCACCATGCAAAAATACAAGTGTATTTATTTTTTAAAAATAATATATAAAATGTAAAACAAGTTTATAAATATCACTATACTCCTATACCTTATTTCTTCTTCTTCAAATTTATTTCAAAAGACAAAACCTGGAAACCAAAAACAAAAGAAAACCAGGAAATTATAGACTAAATCAAAGCAAAATTCAGTTTTCAAAAACAATCTTCCTGGAAACAAAAGTAGATTCGAGCTTCCAAAATCAAAACCTATTCAAAACAAAAACAAGGTAGCAGTTTCAAAACATCATGTACAAATTCATCTCAGCAATTCAAAGCTTCAGTTTCATCGTGATTCAAGTAAACAAAGTCGTGATCAAATTTAAACCAACATTCGAGCTTCAGATCAATCAAATACAAAATCCAGATTAAAGAGAAAAAAATGGAAAAATCTATCCTCTGTTCATATTCTAGGTAAGTAAACTACTAATAAACTTAGTATATAACTGGGTGTTTGGATAAATATTTGGAGAATATTGTGAAATATTTGTATAGATATATGCCTGCATGTCTATATATATGTTGTTCATGTCTGTACGTTTGTATATATATACCTATCCTGGCCTCTGTTGTATTTTCAGACCCAAGAACAACCTATGGAAAGTTCATATCTTCCTTCCCAGGCAACAATTAAGTTTTGATCTTTAAAAGAAATTGTTTGTAACATTAAAATTTCAATTTTGAAAATGGTTCTAAGTAAAAATAATTTGTGAATATTTTAAAAATAAGGATTTACAGTAAAATCTATTAAAATCAGAAAAAACAATGGTTTTAATTTCATAATTTGACTTCACAATCTGATATGTATTACAATTTGATGAATTTTGATAATCAAATCTCAATTTTTAAGTGGGGAAATCATGAGCATTCGCGTGTTGAACGAAAAACATGTTTTGGGTCAATCCCATTGACCAACGAAGAGTTGATCAACGTGGTGGTTGCTGGTGGTAGAGGGAAGATTGACAAACAAAGGAAACATAGTGGAAGAATTTATAGGTGGCTGTGGCACTACATTGAACTAGGGTTCGATTGTTTGTTTTGGTCAATGGGTTTGTCGAGGCAATTGCGTCATCGAGGTGGCACCGGAGTGGACCGGTATGGGGGAAACGGAGCAGAGGGCATCGGCGACGATGTGGTCGGAGTTTTGAAACCTCTGGTGAACTATGGCGGCAATTCGAGGGGGTTTAGATGATCTGTTTTGCTCCAGTTTTGAATCGAGTTGCTTGATTTTGAACGATGGCGAAATTGAGGGATCTAGGTGCTCGAGCGAGTCGAGTGGATCATCGATGACGGTAGATGTCGGCGACGATGATCGAAAATGGTCCAGTTGCTCGTGCACGTGTACGAGGTATCATTGATGTCTAATGCTGTTGAAAATTTAGGGAAGAAGGGTCAGCTCATGGATGGGTTCAGATCTGGTGGTTTGACTCGAAGTCGATATGATGCAGGGTAACTCGGGGTTAGCTCGAGAATTTTAATGATTTGGCTCGGGTTTCTTAACCTGATGATCTAGCAAGTTTGCAAAAATATATTAAAACAAGTCCTTATACAAGTTTTCAAAGTTTTCAAAGCTAAAAAAATGAATTTTTAAACAAGATTCTCAAACAAGGTTTAAATGATAATTAAAGCAATTAATTAAGATAAATTGTTTATCTTTTAATTAATTAAGATCCTAAGTAATTAATGATTTTTAATCAAAGTAATTAAAGGTTAATTACTAAAGAATAAATACTTAATTAAAGATTAAGTAAGGTTAATTTAAGATTTATTTAAGGTTAATCAATTATTAATTAAAGGTTAATTATTTTAATGTGATAAAAGGTTGATTAATTAATAGAAGTAATTAAAGGATAGTTAATTGCTTAATGTCATTAAATTAAGGTAATGATTTACCTTTAATTTATTAAGATCTTGAATAATTAAAGGATCATATGTAATTAATTAATGTAAGAAATTAAAGGTTAATTAAAGTAATTAATTAAAGGATAATAAATTAAGGTGGTTAATTTATAAATGTGATTAATTACATTAATTAAAGGTCAATTTGTTAATATGATTAATTAATTATGCAATTAATTTAAAGGTTAGTTTTACAATGATCAAGGGTTAATTAATTAATGATTTAAAGGTGAATTAATTAATGATTAAACATTAATTAATTTATGATTGAAAGATAATTACTTAATGTAATTAATTAAGAGTTAACTAATTATGTAATTAACTTAAGGTTAACGTATTCATGTGATTAATTAAGGATAATTAATTAAGATGGATAATTAAGAATTAATTAATTAAATTCATTAATTAATATCAAACGATTGGTAATTAATTAAACAGGGTTTGAAAATTAATTCATAAGTAATTAAACTTATTTTGAGATAATTAAATTATTTATAATTAGTTGATTAATTTAACCTTTCTTATGGATGTTTGGATTGTATTGAATGCCTTGAATTGTTTGATATCCTTGATGTGTGATATTCTGTGATATGATTGAGCTGTAAACCATGATTTATTGATCTATGATGTGTTTACATATTTACCTATGAATTTGTAAATGAAGATAACCGTTATAGGACTATGCCGCTTATCGATATTGTTGTGCTTGAATTGATGATGGTTGTGATATGTTATTGTTCTGTGTAAAAACCCATGGACTACACCACACACACAAAAATATGGATTTCACGGGAAATTGGTTAAGCCATAGATATTTTGAATTTAATATTATTATCAATACGAGAAATTTAAAGGTTGAATTTTGAATTCAAAATGGGTTGGAAATGGAATTGGGTTAAATATGAAAAACTTTTGAAAAGGAAGTTTTTAAAATAATATAGCTTGTTAAAGTTTTGAAATTTAAATAGTTTGATTTGAATTGAAATCAAGATTTGAAGTTGATTTTTATGTATATATGTTATAATTTTGGAAACTATGGATCAAAAAGGTTATATAAGTTATAGAATGTATATATGTGAAAAGCGTAGCTTTGTGGACGAGATCTCGTCGGACCTCACACCCGGAAATGGTCGAAACAAGAAGAATGCAGCAGGTCATGAGGGTCGTGCCCTTTAGGGTATGTATATTTCCTTATGGATAAAAGTGGTATCATGGTATGGAGCCCAGATACATAACTTATGTGGTTGTTGCAATTTGTTGGTGTTGAGAGCTCTCAGATAAAGGTCAGTGACAACC
Source organism: Allium cepa (assembly GCA_030765085.1). NCBI lineage: Eukaryota > Viridiplantae > Streptophyta > Magnoliopsida > Asparagales > Amaryllidaceae > Allium > Allium cepa. The sequence continues at coordinate 186,984,603 of CM060940.1, forward strand.
GGGAGATGACATACTCATGACAGTTAGTTACCTAGTTACAAAGGCAGCCAGGCCTTGTGTTGGTAGAGAGTCAGTTAGGTTCTCGGGGTGTCCCTCTAGAGGCATACCCATGTAGTGAGGAAGTTCCTTAGCCTGACCATTTGTTGGAAATCCAATCATTCAATACGAGCCTTGTACGGCTTTAGTTGTAGAACCTGCCATCTGATACGGTAGTTATAGTAGGATACTATAATGATACGTATGCTGGCTAAGATTTATATTATACTTTCAAAATGTTTTCTGTACTATTCACTAATAATAATATCAAAAGGATTTTACGTATCAAGCAAGTTTGACTATCATAAGGAGAAATCTCCTCCAATTGTGCGTTTGCATCATGTGTGTGGCGGGAGGCCTTATGGTAGTTTCATTTTTCAAAAAGCATCGCAGATTTCTTTTTACTTCTTTTGTTGTTTGTTTTTATTCAAATAAAACTGTTTTCGTTTGCTCGCACCAGTCCCATGACTGACCTGGAGTTTATTGTTCCCTTTCTAAACTCTGGGTGCCTACAATTTTCCACAGGGGAAGCCTAGAGTTAGGTTTTCAGATAATCAGATAGTAGATGTAGATTCGGTAGCCTTCGGCCTTTGAATTCAGGATCGCATTTGTTTCACTTCGACATTCTTTAACGAGTTGCTTCAAGTTCAGCATGATGGTGGTTCGAGCTTCTGGTTTGGAGTTTGGAGCTTGGCATTGAAGATGTGGTTTCCCGCTGCTGCTGCTTTGTTTATTTCCGTTGTTGTATCTATCTCTGATATGTGTTGATCATATTATTTGTATCATTGTTGTATCAAATGTTGTGTATCAATAAAATTATTTATCCTGTTTCCGCTATGTCGTTATTACCTATGTTGTTATAAGCTCCGGAGAACCAAACTCAACGTTTGAATCTGCGACATTCGAATACGGGTGTTGTATTTAGGTGTCGATTTTCGAAGGTCGAGTCAGGGTCGTTTCAAGGAATGAAAAAATATAATAATCAAATAAACATTTCATGAAGCATTTTTTACAGTATATATTTGATTACACAATTTTTACAACATAGTCAGAGTACAATCAGTAAACATATCAAAATATTGCAATGGAAAAATAATAGTATATACGGTTTAGCAAACTCCTTCATCTTTAAGGAATGACGTCTTCAACACTAAAATACTCAGGCTGACCCGAGCATATTGAAAAGACAAAACACCCAAGTGTAAGCTAAAAGTTCTTATGTAAGTCAAATCAATAATAAGTAAATAAGACTGTAATAGCTCCAGACATGTTTACGGGATTTTACATATCCTATCAAGTGTACAACGTAAGTGCAATAACTTAAGAGATGTTATAGGACTTTCTATCTCCAAAGGATCCGTCAAACTATCTATATATAGTAAGATACGTTATATATGTAATGTCTATAAGATACGCTATATATGTAATGTCTATCGGTAAAGTATTAAAATAGCGTTAAGGCTTTACATTGATCTGCTTTAACACATTATTAAGTATTGTCTTACAGTTTGCCTGAGTAGCATCATCAGTAACGTCGGTGGCCAAGAAGGCGCCGTGATAAGAAAACACTAAAACAAAGTCGTATTGGTTGGAATAAGGATAAAAGTATGACAAGGCATGTGAGGCAATGCCCAAGGTGGGATACTACCAATTTGGGTCATATGGCTGGTAGTAACGCATTGTAGCCACGATCGTCCACCCTATCCAACACCACAAAATCAAATGTAGGTGCACCGATGAAGTCGAATCAGTATAGAATACGAAAAGTGTGTCCACTAGGGGTAGCTGGCCCACTTGGCCCTAATAAACCGTCCTGTTTCAGTCATTTCAAATTGGCACGAGTGCTGGGATCATCCATTATCATTCTCTCTCTTCAAATCCACCAAACATTCGCTAAATCCAACCACTTCATTCTAGATCACCCACCACGTACACTGTTGTTAAGTTGTAACAACCCTGGTTTGAAGATTACCTATCAATACTAAATTATAATGGTAATTATAATTTAATATTGTAAATTAAATTAAAATTAGAGAAGTTAAATTATTTATTTGGAATAAACAATAAAATTGGAATTAAGTTGTGAAAATAAAGCTTAGAACTTTTTTTTTTTTGGGATGATAATAAATGGAATATGGGCTTTAAATAAAGAAAATGACTTTATTTTTGAGAAAATGCAATAATTATATTAATTATTGCCCAATTGCTTCTTTTTATAGTTTTTAAAAGAAGTATTTGATTTTTAAGGTGTTTTATTTAAATAAAAAGGTGTAAATTGGTTTAGAAAAATGTTTTGGCTGTAAATTAAGTTTGGAATGGTTTAAAATATTTTTTAAGTAAGAAAATGATTTTTTTTTGAATTTTAGAAGTTAAAAATGTAGACATTTACATTTATTTGGGGAAAAATGTGTATTATTGTGAAATAAAGGATTTTAATAATAATAATGTTTTAAAATAAAAATTAATCTTTTTATATAGTGTAAAATAATTTATTTCATGTGTGTGTAAGTTTACAATTTTATTTGTGTGAAAATTTGAAAGAAAATGGACTTTGTTAATTACATATAGGTAAATATATGTATTTTAGTTATTTTGGGTCCAAGGCCCATTATTGTCAAACTTGTAGGTGAGAAAAGAGGTTAGAACTTACATGTACGTTCATAATTTAGCTTCTCGTCTTCTTCCTTCTTGAAACAAATACAGTAAAAGAAAAGCTCCATTTTCTTCCAACCAAGCTTTCAAATTCAAATCTTTTTCAAATAATTTTCTGTTCTTATCAAATCTAATATGACATTAAAAGGTAATCTCACTCCAAACCTTATTATTTCATCAAAATTCTTATTTGAGAAGAGGGGTTTTTCTAATTTACTGTGTATTTCCTATTGCATGTCCGTTTGTTTTGCATGTTTTGGAAGTCGTTTCCTCCTAAAAGCTTCAATCATTCTTCAAGTTATCAAGGTTTGATCTTCTCTACAGCAAGGTGAGTTTGTTAACTCACATCTCTAGCAAATCAAAGTGGCAAATTACTTGATTCTGTGAAAAACACTTTACTCTAATCGATTTCTGTTTATAGTTTTCTTCCCTGTGGAAACAGTTTTATATTGCTTCTTTGAATGATTGTAACTTATGATTCCGGCAATAAATTTGGTTGGATTTCTTTCATTTGATAGCTTAGATGTTGTATTACATGCATGCCAACTTCATAGAATTTCGTCTTCATTTGCTATGTTGAATGTCCACCTGAAAACCGGTTCGTCGCATGAAATCGTCTGGATGAAAATTAGCGTGAAAGGGTGCATAGGTCGACCGCTTGGTCGACCATGCTTACCCTTCAATCGACCGTATGATCGAAATAGGGATAAGAGAGGTTGATCTAGCAATCACCCGATGGAGCCTTGTCTCTTGTGTGTTTTTGTGTTGCTCCCTTTTGTTTCCAGTTTCGTTTCCTACTTGTTTTCTTGACTTCTGCTTCTCATTTTTGAGATAATTTGTGCTGTATTGAGAACTATGATGCCTATCAATAGGCTAGCTAAATTTTTGTGATTTGAAATTCAATTTTTAATTAATTTGGGTTGAATTTTGAATTGAATTCCAATTGAACTCGAGTTATCGGTTTTGAGGTATTTTCTTTGTTTTTTATAATTTTCGAGCACGGTTTTCTCCAAAGATTTTGAAATAATTTTTAAAATAAATTAGCACTTTAAATAATTATTTTATAATATTTTTAAATTATTTTTGAGCTATACAGTTTATATATTCTCTATAACAGGGGAATTTTCAAAGTTTGATTCCAAATATGATTTCGAAAATTGGTTTTAAAAGCTTGTTTTCTCAAGTAAATTATTTTATATATATAATACACGTTTTTCACTATTCGAGCGAATGAGAAGGAAAATTAAATGGTTTGGTAAAACACGGGGCATGGGACACATGCGTTTATCTTATCAGTTAATTCATGACTTGTCCGTTTGATCATTTTGACCTTCGGGTCGAGTTTACCGATGAGATGAGGTAAACTTTTTACTGCTTTGAGCGTGGTGTTCCAAGTGTCGCCTTTTTATGTTGTTGGTCATTTGAGCCATTCAAGATATTATATATAGCGATTACTTCTTTGGAAATTGGACTCCTTATTGAGTTCTATATTTGAGATTTGGGTTTTGCAACACTTGGCGTTTATTTAGGATTATATCCTCCTATATGGAGATATATGTATTTGCCTTATGGCGTATTTTGAGATGGTGATTTCTTGAGTTGCTTTTGAGTTTGCCGATATGGCGGGTTTGGGATTTCTGCCCTTTGAAGTTATATTTTTCTCCTAAACCATATTTGATGTTTTGTGATACGCCAATGAGGCTTGCTTTTACTATGAGATTTTTTATGAAGTTTTATCGCCTTTGAGTTGCATTCATATTTAGTAATATCCTTAAATCACTTAAAATTATTATACCTACTTAGTTATGCCATGTGAAGTAACCATATACACTTAATTATTCCTTCTCAATTGAGAATATTATCACCTTGCCTTATGCTCATATTATCACTTATCCTTATAAATTGATTTGTTTAGCTAGACCGACCCGTGTATTTTATACTTGGGTCAGACCAAGGTGTTTTAGATTAGGTACCCTTATGGACTTATCTGCTAGCCTTTTTTTTTTGTAATCTTTTTGTCACTACTCTGATATGTATATTGTTTTGACTCGTGTATATATTATGGTCGTCATGCAACTTATGATGTATTATTTGTATTGTATTGGGATATATATATATATATATATATCTGTTTGATGTTCTGTGATGTGTTATGCATTTGAATTGTTGTATTTTGTTTTGATAGATCCTATGGCCACTTGTAGTTCTGTTTTAAGCATTTATTGGATATGTCGATCCATTTGAGTTAGAAAAAAAATATAGAGCACTACTCAACATATTCAATAGATATTTAAGACAAGACTATAGATGATCCCTCCAACCAGCCATATTCTCTGCATTAGCAGACATAATTACCTAGTAATATTCTTTGTTAATATGGGTCTCGTGGTGGACGTTACAAAAGTGGTTCCAAAATTGACAGAGAGTATGTCAATAAGGGGCCTCGATCTCTTTAACAACCAAAAGTCATTTTACACACTGGTTTGTTCTTTTACACTTCAAAACCGATTCATATTTGATATCAAAATATCATATTCACTTCAAAATATCCTTCATTTTAGAATACCATATTTACTCAAAATATGTCATTTTCACTTGAAAATATTAATCCAAATTCTAACTTAGGTTATAACCTCATTTAACCACATTCGAATTTAAATCATCGATTTAAATATGAACATTCTAACTTGCACAGTTTGAAATTTTAGAAAATAGTTTGAATAATTCTAAGAAGTTTAAAACAGCTTTGAGATTTGAAATAGTTTAATATAAAATGGTTTGAGTGTTGAAAATGGTTTATATCGTCAAATATTTTGGAAAATCAGAATAATTTGAGTATTAAAAAAAGTGATTTTAAACAGTTTATATTAAAATAATTTATTTTGAAAATAATATCAAATCGAATAGTTTCTTTCCATTTCAACAAATCTGAACCCATGTCCATATCTCAAATCAACAAAGTTCAATTTTCAATCTTTCAATCCAGTCGACTCAATTTCAATTTAGTTTCAAATCAACTTGATTTCAATTTCAATTCGAATTAACTTAAATTTTCAAAATGTTCATCTTTAACTTAAAATTTCAACAATTCAATTTAATGATTAAATTTCAATCCAATTCTTATTTTAAACCATTTCAACTCATATCGATTTCAAGTCCAATTTCAATTTATCGATTGAAAGCACTTAAGTCAAATAAAACTTTATTGTTAAATTTAAGGTTCGAATCTTTAAAATAATGCGATTTTCCGAATTAAAACCATATATCAATTATAACTCCCCATTTCCAATTTAATTTTTTAAAGCAATTTCTTTCAACCAATTTCAATTTCAACTTTTCAAAGCTCGAATTAGAATTAATAAATTCATATAAATCCTTTATTTCCTTTAAACCAATATCATTTAATCAAAATTCAAATTCAATATTTTAAAACCATTTAATTTAACTAATCCAGTGTCCATATACAATTTCCTATCCTATGGGCAAATGATCAGTTATTTCAATTTTAATTTCGATGATGGATATATACCATTTCAATCCAAATCAAAGTGTCATAGGGATATATCATTTCAACCTATTTCTTAATTCATTTCCAATGGTTCAAAGATAATATAAATGTTCTCAATAAATAAATAGGTAATAACAAGAATATGTTAAATAAATAAACAACCACACGTCCATCATCAATCAATAGGCATACTATAAAAATTAACATCCAACTCAACCAATATATCACAATAGTTACTGGTTATCAATTGTCAATGTTAACTAGCAATTAGATTCACTATTACTTTAAATGTCAGTTGAATTCAATATAAAATTCAGTTTCAATTAAAATGTCAATTTAAGACACCAAACAATAACCAATAAAATTCTTATCGCTTCGTAAATTTAATTCAACTAACATAAGAAAATTTTGTATTGCGTGAGTGGGATAAATCACTCACCTTTGATTTATATCCGATTAAGAATCCAATAAAAGCTCAAAAATTCAACGGTCTTCGAATACAATCAAACTAGTTCCATGTTTTCTGGAATTTTGATGCGAACCCAATAGAAGAAACCGTACGCGAATCTGAATTTGTTTGCAAAAGTTATGAAGATTAGAAGTTTGAAATTTAAATTTTGAACTAAATTAATACAAGGGCAAATTCGTAATTTCGTTTACCGCTTGAAACACTATCATACGCAACAGCTCGAAAGAACCCATCACAGCCATAACCGTTGATCTACATCCCGCCTATATGCCGCCGTACCCTGATAGGCGGCCACCAACACCATCAATGCCTCAGCCCACACCTGACCATGGTCGCGCACGACATCCCCCTCGCCAGCAAACGCTGCCGCCGTTGCCACCTTCTAACGTGATTTTTGGTGAAATCTAGCGATGAAACAAAGATCAGACCCTACCATTGAGACATGTTCGTCCTTCTTTATGCATCGGCGCTTCTCGATCGTCTATTGGTTGCAAATCCACTGTTGAATCAAAACTCTAAAATGGACGGTCGAGAAAAGATCACCAATTTCTGGACGAACGGAGCCTCAAATCGAGAAAAAAATCGCAGATGCAAATTCCATTTGTCAGCTTCATGATGATATATAATTCGATAGGGTTTGAGAAGTTTTATTTTTGGAGTTTGATTTAAATCAATAATGAGGGTTTGGGATATCCGCCATTGAGGATAAGTAGATAAGAATAGAAATTGTACGTACAGAAAACAAAATAGAAGCAGCTTGGATTTATAACAATATATATATATATATATATATACATACATACATACATACATACATATACATATACATACATACATATGTATATATAGGCAGAAATGGATAAGAAATGGATGGAACAGATCGATTGGGTCGAAGCGATAACAAACACTCGAAAAGCCTGCTTCATTCCCGAAACCAAAGAAGGTCATCCTATATGTCGAAATATAGGTTTTTAATGTTTTTAAACTCAATGAAACTAATTTCAAACTCTAATTCTATTGTATATAAAAGTTAGCTTTTAAAATCAGGTAATTTTAATTAAAATTCCTTTAACTGATTTCTACGCGTTTCAAACTCGCATGATCAACCGAAAAGTCTACGCTGCAAAACTTGAGATCCTATAATAATTCACTATTACGGATCCGATGAAACTAGTTTCGTCGAAATTCGAGACAATGTCCAAAAAGACTAATTTTACATGTTAATTAAAACAATCTATTTTAAAATCAATTTAATCACTTTTAAATTCTAAATTAAAAGTTTTCTATCATCATTCTTGATTAAAGAGAATTTAATAATCTTTTGAAATACAATTTTCCATGTTAAATCCAAGATATAAAATATAAATTAGTTTCAACGTTTAATTACGACTGTAATAAATCTTAGTCCACTAAAATTTATATTACAAGCAAATTCTTTTATTTTGATTTACATTATTGTTATTAAATCAACGACTACCTTATGAAATTATCAAACATAAGTTTCAATTTTATTACATCGCTCAACAGTTAACGTCTTTTCTTATATTAACTGCAATATTTAAATTATATTTAATTACTTTGATTTTCAAATTAATTTTAAATGGATTAAATAATAAGATGAGAAATAAAAAAATATTTACATTTTGGTAATTTAAACGTATTTATAAATTTATTATTTATAAACAAAGGTTAATAAATTTATGTACAAAATAATTGATTTCATATTCTATGGTGAAACCGATTCCAATTAAATCATAAATAATTTCACCATTAAATACAACATTGATTTTAATCCTTAATTACCTTATTATTACAATTGATTGAAATTATATTAAAACGGTTGTCAATTTCCTTTAGTAAGTATTATTAAATTATATTCTATATAATTATTTTTCATTTATAAATCATAAATTTTAATTTTTGACAATATTAAATTCCAAAGTCTTTTGAGGGTTATATATTGCAACAAAATGCAAAATAGTACAAATCCTAGTATCAAAATTACACACACCATCATACAACACACAGCCCATGGCCTAAATCCCACAAACCTTTTTTTTTATATTATAAAAACACCATGCTTCATAAACTGCATTATCAAACCAAACGCTGCATCCAACATAACAAGTGACAATACAACCAAAAACAACTTCCTAAACTGTGGAAACAAGCTTACAAAACGACCAAAGCTAAACAAAACATCCATACATATCTTTTATCATCATCATAGACCTAACCCAGTCTTAATAGAGCACATACATTTCTAAGAAAATATTTTGAATAGGATGCCACCATGTGTTGCGAAGAAGGGAGCAAAGACCACAAACCCTATACTATACATCAAAGAAATAAATTACGTCGCCCTTTCAACCATTATCATTCAGATCTATTCCACATCGCCCCAAAAAATGACGGTCTGCAGCTTAGAGTTGGCGCCATGACAAAGGCCTCATGATTTGGCAATTAATGTCATTCTCTAGTAGCTAAGGTCAATAGATTTTCCCAGTCTTCTTTTATCAAAAACACGGCGATTCCGTTCATCTTATAAGTAATACACAATTGTAACTAATGCGACACAGGCGACTTTAAATTGCAAAGAAGAGCGCTGCAACTTCTCGAGAAGAAGATTACATAGAGGATATATTCATATCGTGAGGCATGCGTAAATCGAGTTTCAAAAGAATGAATGACATAAGATATTTGCTGTAAGTGCAGGTGAAAAAAAGATGTTCATGTGTTTCCTGTTCTTCATTACACAAATTGCATCTCGTATTAGTTGAAATCCCTCAATTTTTGTGTCTATATAATGCTGGTAGTCGATGCATAATTGCTTTGTAAGTGCAAAAAGATATTTTTTAGCACTTTGTGAATTCCAATAGCCCAGTTAATAGTAGGGAATTTGGGTCGAATAACATCATGAACTATAGAGAAATTAAATTGCAGATTACCACAAATTTCCCAATAATCGTTTACTGCATTTTTTGTATAATAAGTAGTCGAATTAGCTGTGCACATTCTCGTATTTTAGAAAATAGCTTAGGAACTAATTTATCACCCTGAATAAATGAGGACACGATATTTGTACTAGATGAACATGTAGCCAGTCTGTGCCAGCCTAATAGATCAACCAATGATTTATGGTTGATCCAAGGATCAAACAATAAGGAGGTGGAATAACCATTAGCAAGCTGTCTAGTTAGTAATGGGCGCATAATATCCCTGATTCGTAGCATATGCTTCATTGGGCATGAGAGATTATTATCTGTAGCCATACTCCAATAATCAGCAAGACCATAGTCTGTCTGTAGTTAATAAGTTCCAGGATAGCTTTAAAACAGATGTTTCTTGGATGTTCATAAGTCGTCTCAGAAAGATTCCTCCTTCCTGTCTTGGCCTGCACAGTAGATTCCAAGCAATTTTATGAAGTTTATCGCCCTAGAAAAAATTGGCGCACATAGACTCAATTTTTTAGAGAATCGAAGTAGGGAAGAGATAGTTTGTAACGACCCACAAACTTTAACGGTTTTTATAACGTAATTAACTAAAATTTTGTTAAATTAAATAATAAAAAGTTTTGTAATGAAAATTTGATATCTGAAATACGTCTATTTAAATGTAGCAGGTGTCGGAGTTTCATCATAAAATTTGTAAGTTTGTTCTATTATGAAATTTCAGTTTAAAATTAAATCAGTTAAATTTGTTGAAAATTAAATATTTTTGAAATCTGAATTTTTTGATATAATAAAAATGTAAATCATTTTTTGAGTGAGACGTCGTATTTTCTGTCGTCAAATTTGGACCGCTCGAGCTTCGTTTATCTTATTTTCAGCGTTTTAGCAACAGTTTGGCACCGAATATCGACTTTTGATAAGATGGTCGTATCTCTGATATCTAAGCACCGTTTTATTCGTCTCATCGTGCTGGTCTCTACAGTATATTCATTCCTGTATTTCGACGTCCGGTGCATTGCGAAATTGAAAAACGAATTGTCATAGCGGTACCTTTTTTGAACCTTTTGCTTTTCCGTGTGCCGTTTCATCTAGCTACCCGTTGTAGACAAACAATCATTGCTTTTATTATCTTCTGAATTTAATATTGACTTTTGTTATTCCCACTATCTTACTTTATATGCTAGTTCGTTTTTTCATTCAGTCCCTTCATTTCTTCTTCTAGGTTCTGCATCCCTAGTATACAAATAATAATAAAGTTTTATATATAATGAGTTGTATGTATCCGAGCGTCGTTTTCCTTCCAATTGCAAGCTCGCCCTTCACTTCCCTCATCCCCACCATGTCGCATCCTTCCCCAACTCCACCATTGACCAATATCCGCCCGACCGCTCGAGCGCCTAGCAGCCTTCGATCTTCGAAAAATGACAGTCACCATCCCCCTCTCAAGCTCAACAACCACTCCAAACCAACCTCTGTCCACCACCCATATTCCCACCATGGCCGCATAACCAGCCTCACTCCCTAAAAGCCACAACACGCAAGCAGCTATTCACCGATCATCCGCAACACCGAGCCAATAGCCATGTCAACCTGAAAGCCTTCATCTTCTGCTGTCGAGTGTTGAACCCACCTGACAAGACCACACGTTCACCACCTACCTCCCTTCGATCTAAACATTAAACCCATCACTTACTTCCAACGTATGTCATCTTCCTCCCCACCTAACACCGAACAGCTTCGCAACCACCTGCCATGCTCCGAGTAGCCACCAGATCCAAGCCTTCATCTCTATTGAGCATAACAGCCGCTTGTCTCCTTTGAACCCCTACCGAGCCTCCGCCTTTCCTATTGTCATCGACGATCTCCTGTCCAGTTACCCGCCTCTGACCGACAACACCCACGTGTCCCTCTCTTCCACCACTCGTCTCCTCCCCTCCTTTTCTTCTCCAATGTTCATGCTTTAGAAATAGTGTATATATATAGGTTAATGTATATAAAGTTAGATTTGTTAGAAACCTGTTATATAATTCAAGTTATATATATTTCTGTTAGAAACCTGTTATACAATTTAAGTTATATATAGTCTGCATATATATTTATTTGAGTAGCTGCATAAATATTTGTTTGCTCTAAAATATATTGATTTTTTTAGTATTGATTTTACGTTATAAAATATAGATATTTTTTTATTTATTTATATTATATAGTTTTTATATTCAAATTGATTTATTTTATATATGTGTTTTAAATAAATATAAATTGTTAAATATAATATGAGGATTTTTATTTTAAATATGCGTTTAAAATTTGATTTTATAAAAAGGATATAATATACATATATTGTATCTTCATCAAATCCAAGTTCATCCATCTTGCTCTGTTTTAGAAACTGTCATCTTGATTGGTCGATTGTTGGGTTTTTGCTTCAAACCCTAGCTCGTTGCGGTGTCCACTTTCACTAGCCTCGAAAGGTAAGCAATCACTCACGGTTAACATTCTTATATTTAGTAAATTGATTGCACTCGAAATGACAATTGAAATATGTTGTTAAACTGAATTTGTTAGTAATTTGGTCGTTGAATATGATATGTTATTATCTGCAATTGTTTACCTATAATAATTGAGATATGACACCATAACCCGTTGCATATATTATATTTAAATCGTTGTTTATAATCTTATTTACCATTGATATGCTATGTCATATTATGCTGTTATTTTATTGATTCTCACTCTACATGTTCCATGATTAGAAATTCCTTGTGGGTTCAAATGATACATACCCGAATGATATTATATATTAGGAAAAATCATTATGGGTTGAAACGATAACCCAAGCGATTTTATTGATTTTGACATTTTAGGATTGCGAGTTGAAACGATATATACCCATAAGTTTAAATTATTGCAGATTAAAATGATGAATATCTGTACCACTTAACCATAGGATAGAAAATTATATAGAACACCATTGGTCTATTTTTGAAAAATGTTTTCCAATGTTTGAATGGAAAAAAATGATTTTAATAAATTGATTTTTAAATATAATATAAAGATTTTATTTTAATATAAGTGTAAAATTTAGATTTTTAAATTATATGTTTGGAGTGTTTAAATTTATAAGTTAAGTATTTTAATTATAATTTTATTATTTTTAAATATATAAAATAAGATTTAAAATTGATTTAATAATAATAAGATTTAATTTAATAATAATTAGTATAATAAAATTCAATAAGAATTTAATTTAACTAATATTTATTAATATGTTTTAAATATATTCATTTACAATTTATGTTGATGTTTAAAAATAGAGTTTGTAATAATTGGATATATTAATATAAACTTGATAACTGGGTTTTAATTATGGTGATTAAATGGATATTTCAAATTTTAAAAAGTATAATATATTATTGCTTTAAATTTGATTGAGATTGTATGTAAATGTTTAACTAAAAATGATTAAGTGAATAATTCAAAATTATATAAAATTGTAGTTGAATTTTGAATCCGGTTAATTAATATTTTGGAATAAAATTTGACTTGTATGAACTGAACTGTTTTCAAAACCCAAGCTTGAAGACGTGAACTTGAAATTGGTAAATGAATCGTTTAAAGAAATTTAATTGAAATCTTAAAATTTGAATTTTGAAATATTAATGAAATTGATCAAATTGAGTTATTGTAAATTGTTTGAATATTTAAACTTTGAAATTTGCTGAATTGGGAGTGGTTTAAATTTATAGTTCAAACCCTAATTTGAAATCGATATAAATTAAAAATGGTTTTTATGGGAATTTGAATTGAAATTTTAACTTTTAAATAAAATCGTTTGACTAAGATTGATTTTAACTTAATTTGGAACTAAAGTTGATTTGAATTGATTTGTGGAATTGGAAGAAACAATTCTGATTTGAAACTATTTTCGACATAAATTCTTCTAAATATATGTATATATATATATTTAATATATAAACTATTTTAATATATAAACTATTTTTAATATATAATCTATTTTAATCTATAATATATTTTTAAATATAAACTATTTTTATTGTATAATTATTCCAATATATAACTACATTCCATATTCAAACTGTTTAAGTTGGAACTATTATGATTTAGATTTAATTGGATTTAAAAGCGAATACTTTGATATGATGGTTTAACCTATTTTGTGGTTATGATTTTCAAAGTGAATATGATTTCCAAGTAATATGATTTCAAAAGTGAATATGTTTTCGAAAGTGATGACTTTGAAATGAATATGATATTTGATATGAAGTATAAATATTATTGGAATGTAAATGACCACGGTGTGAAAGAAGCATTTGTTTGTCAAAAAGACCAGGATCAGATATTTTCATACTCTCTACCAATACCGAAAACTACTTTAACAAATGTGTACATGGTGGAGATTCCAAAACGAAGTATGACGGTTTGGCGATGTCTATATGAGGTATGAACGCAGCCCTGACTCTAGCGAGTTAGCTTGACGTGGCTAAAACAAGAGCCATGCCAAGCCAAGTGGGGCCGCTCCCCCTATTGGGCACATTTCTTCGATACCATTCTGTTACTTTGTGATTTGATTAGGTGCACCTTTGATTTGGGATTGTGTCTCAAGGTGGACAGTAGTAGCTGCTATGCGTTACCACCAGTCCGGATCTGCAAAACGGTAGTACCCTATCCAGGGCATTACCTCCTGTGCCAAGTCACATGCCTTATTGCTTCCTCTACGAGTTTGGTTTGTACTGTACCTATGGAGTGCCCTCTGATAGCCCTTTAGTCTACGAAGGAATTACAGTACTGCATGGACTACGGGAGTATATAAAAATGTGTTAACGGGGATATGGGTAACGCCTTAACACTATTTTAATATTTTACTTTACTTTAGACGTTATCTAATATAGCGTATTGTACTATGTATGTAGATAGTTTAATGAATCCTTAAAGGATGGAAATCCCAAGCATCCTTTAATTTATTTGCATTTCACTTGGACATTTCACTCGAGTTGATTTACTTGCATAAGAATGTTAATCCTGACTCAAGTGTTTTGTGCTTTGCTTTATGCTTGGGTCAGACTGAGTGTCATAGCATTTGAGACTCACCTTTGAAGCTTGAAGCTTTGCTTAGAGATCCATCTCTATGTAACATTCCTGATTTTTAAGCCTAATTAATTTGGAAACTAATATAAAATTTTGGTTAAGTTATGAACTAGTAGAGAATTAATTTGAATATTTGGGAATGAATATGTATACAAAATAGATTTAAAATAGATAAATTGATTTGAATAAAATTTGTTTTCTAATATAATAAATTCTCAAAAGTTGTTTAAGATTAAAAATCTATATTTTAAAGAAACTCATATATATGTGTGTGTTTATTTCATAATGTATAATTAGAATTTAAAAATCATTTCTTTAAAAGTTTTATAAGTATTAATGATAAAAAATATATATAAAAATATAAAACATCCATTCATTTGAAACTATAATAACTTGAATTTAAAGTATTAAAACAAGAATGAATATAAAGTCTTAATATGCACTTACCTTTTGAAATTAATAAAGCTAATACATTTGAAAATAATGAAAACATAGATTGTGTATACATAAAACATAATTTATACTGACACCAGGTTTAAAACAAAATTTACAAAATAATTCACATTAGGGACTTAAACACAATTTAATCAAAAGTGATAAATGTTTAATAAATGTTCATTTAATTTAATAAATGTAAATCAAGGAAGACATGAAACTAACAAGTGTATACTTAGTTTTATCATGGTTAAACAAGTGACAAATTTTTCTTAAAATTAAATTTTAGTAAATAAAAGAAATAAACCAAGCTTTATCACATTTCCTTTGTCAAAATTCAAAACCAAATTTGAGGAAGCCTGGAAACACAAAGCAATCAAAGAAAACAAAAATCTGTTTCAACTTGGAAACAGCGGAAAAGAAATCTGGAAGCATAATCAAGACAAAGATCATCTTAGATCTAACAAGCAACATATGGATTCGATTCAAACTCTAATGCATAAGGATCCAGATCAAAAACTACAGATCAACATCAAGCTAAAGAACAAAAAAATTCAGTTCAAATCAAAATGCTCAATCTCAGTTTCAAATTCCAGACCATTCCAGGCTTTGATATGTCCTCTGTTTCTCTGTCTTCATCTCACAGGTGAGCAAACCCAACCTAGTATATATTCGAATAATCTGTGAAACATGATCTCAAAGGTGTTGGATTGATGATTGCATGTATATGTACGTTTATGGATACTGATAGTCATGTCTATGTATGTGAATATGTTAAGCCTGTTCTTAAGTTACAGGTCCTTAAAAACAAGTTTAAAAATTCATATCACCTAAATGAATTAGTATTAGGCTTCATAATTTACATACAATATGTTTGTATCATCAAGAACTAAGGCTTAAAAATAATTTTTGAGGAAAATTTTATTTAGTATATCTGGAAATTTAAAATAAATAGTGAAAATCATATTATGTCAAAATTTTGATGATTTTTAAATCGGATTTTGATTACATAATCAAATTCATATTAAGAAATGATGAATTTTAGTATGGAAATTATGATCTTAAAACTTGGGATGAATGAGAAATTTCAAGATGAACGGAATTTGGGTTTGTGGCAATTTTCGATCATCGGTGAAGTAAGGGAGTGATAATGGCTGAAGGTAGCTTGGGTAATGGAGATTTACAGAAAAATACTTATGAATTTTTATAATGATCGTGGCGGAGCGTCGAAGGTAATTTAGGGTTTTAAGTACAGTTTTGGACGTCGAGTTTTGGAGAGAGAGTTCACCGTCGATGGCGAATTGGTCGGGGCCGGACCTAGGGAATCGAAGGTAGGGGGTGTGACGTTGATTTGGTCAGAGTGGCGTGGTTCCAGGTTGACTAATTCATCGGTATGAGGTGAAGTTCGATGATCGGTTCTGTTCCACGTTGGTGTTCAGTAACTCGAATTTGATTTCTGGTGCGCTTCGGTCAATCTGGGTGGCCATTAGATACGAGATGATCGTCAATGACTTGCATGTGGTCGCGATGGTGACCGGAGATGATCGATGCGATCGTGTACGTGCACGCGCATATCAATGTATCTGGTGGGTTTAGATTGGGAACGAAGAAGAGAAGCTCGGGGAAATTTGAACTTGTCTCAAAGTCATACTCGAGCAAACCTGTATTGGACTCGGAGTTGTTTCAGGATTGGCTTGGGTCGTTTTGTTTGATTATAGGTTTCAAATTTTAAAAGAAAAGCAAGTTTAAGGTTTTAAAATTTTAAAATACAACCTGTACCAGATTTTAAATTATATAACAAATATTGTACCAAGGTTTAAAACTAAAAATATGAACAAGTTTCGAAGGCAAAATGTTAAGGTTAAATATTTTCTTAAATTGTTTTGAAAATTAATTGATTTTGAAATAATTTATATGATGATAATGAATATATTTCTAAGTATTTTTAATGGAATTTGATAATGTTTGAATTAAGAAAATATTTGAAATAAGTATATTAAAAACCTTAATTAAGAAATGATTTTGAATTTAAATATTATTTTATTTAAAGGTTGATTGATTTATAAATTGACATTAGTTTATTAAGTTTTAATCAAAAGGTATTAAGAAATTAATTAAAGATGATAATTGATTAATGTGTTTATTTAAAAGATAATTACTCAATGTAATTAATTTGTGATTAATCAATATAAATGATTAGAGATAATCACTTATTGTAATTGATTAAGGGTAATTAATTAGTTAACGATAACTAATTAAGGATGAACTAATTAATGTAATAAATTAAGGATAATTAATTTAAGGTTATTTAATAAATGAAAATGATTAAGGATAATCACTTTTTACAATTATTAATGATAATTAATTAAATGGTAATTAATTAATGGTTAGTTAATTATGTAATTAACTTAAAGATTAATTTAAATAATGTATTAATTAAGGTCTAATTAATTCAGTAAATGTAATTAATTAAGATGGACAGTTAAGGATTTATTTATTTATTAATTAATTAATATTAAATGATATGTAATTAATGAATCAGGATTGAGTAATTAATTCATGAGTAATAAATTTAATTGAAAATTAAATTAATTTAGGATTAAACAAGTAATTAATCATGTTTATAAATGATTATTGAATGCTTAGGTTGCTCATGAATGTTTGTATTGTATGAAATGCCTTGAATTGATTGTTATCTCTGGACTGTAGTATTCTATTCTATGAATAGAGATGTGTGTAATTTATTTATTTATTTATTTATCTATGATACATTTATCTGTGAATCTGTGAACGAAGATAAGAGTTATAGGATTATACCGCTTATCGATATTGATATTGTAACAACCCGCATATTTTACGATTGAATATTTAAATATTTTATTTTAATACTTTATCGTTAGTCGGATTTTAGTCTGAAAAGTTACTTTTTGCATACGGTCGAATTAGGACTTGGAACCACTTCCATTGGGTCCAAAACACAGTTTGCGATGTTTTTGAATAGAAACTTTGATATGTTTGGAGTTAGTGGAATTTTGTCAGTTTTTCACTTTGGGCTTTGGGTTTGGTTTAGCCCATTAGCCTAAACTATTAACTCTAGCTCAACCCCCCTTCCCTTCATAACATTCATTTCCTAACACTCAAGCTTCATCAAAATTGGAGGAAGGAATGAGAAATTAAAACTCCAAGCTCAAGTTCATTTGCAAATCCAACATCTAACTCCAAATTCAAAGAGAAGCCATTGACTCTTCCTTTGCTTTCAAGCTTCTTCTTCATTGATTTTGTGTAAAGGTGAGATTTTTATCTCACATCTTTGTCTATAACTATCTTTGATTGTTGGGTATGAATTCCTAACACTTATCCATGTGCATTTGCTTTTGGTTTGGATTGAATTGGTGAAAATCCCAATTTTTAGTGTTTTGGGTTCAAATCTTTAAACAAATCTTTGATGTTTGAACATGTTGTTGGTGATGCATCGAGGAGCCAATAGGACCGGGTAACCGATAGGCGTAATCCCCTAGCGTTCGTGCTCGATCGATTGCAAATTGAGAGAGTTTTTGGCACTTTTGTTGCTTAGGTCGTTCAGCCTGCACATATCATTCTCGGCCTACAGTTAGGTCGGCATGCACTTAGGTCGCTCCCCTATAGGTCGCGCCATGCTTAGGTCGTTGCTCGGCCATGTTATATCATGCAACCAAGTTAGGTCGCTCGTGTTAGGTCGCTCGGCCCATTAAGTCGCGCGTGCATATAGGTCGCACCATCCTTAGGCCGCTCACCACCTTAAGCCGCGAGTTCATAAGTCGCTCGGCATTGATTTGACCGCCCCGTGCTAGGTCGCTTGCTTCTTTAGGTCGCGCCATGCTAGGTCGTCCCCATTAAGTCGTACGGCCTCCTTCGCATGGCCTTTTACCCCTTAGGTCGTTTTGTCCCTAGGTCGCTCGACCTTATGTTAAACCGTAACTTCTTAGGTCGCTCGGCTAGGTCGTGTCACTTAGGCCGCGCCTTGGATCTATTTAAGTCGCTCGGCTTGTTATGTCGGCCTGCACATAGGTCGCAACTGCTAGGTCGCTTGGCCTTCTGATTTAGGATGCACCTGCTATATCTTGCAACCAACTTAGGTCGCGCCATGTATAGGTCGGCCTGCCTTAGGTCGCTCGGCCTGGTTGCACTGTTAGGTCGCACATGCTTTGGGTCGCGCCATTCTTTAGGTCAGTTGCAGTTAGGTCGCGCCACCCTTTAAGTCGCGCCTGCTTTAAGCTGCATGCTATTTCTTAAGTCGCTGATCTCTTAGGTCGTATGCCGTGTAGTCGAATGTGTTGAGTCGCTGATTTCTTGTGTTGACTTATGTTAAGTCGTAAGTCGTGGCTGTTAAGTCGCAAGGGTATTTCCACTTTGATGAATTTGGAATCGAATTCTTCGGATTTTATTCACGTCTTCGAACGTGAATTTTTGTGATTTATTGTTTCTACAATCATTTTTGTGATTTGCCACTTCATCTCACTCGTACGATAAATCTAATTAAACGGCTTAGTAAAACAAATGGTATGAAACGCTTGCATTTACTTCGTTGGTCAATTCTTGGACTTGTTCGATTGAATCTCTTGTGATAATTTTCGAGTGGAGATCTATAATTTGTTCGTAAATATTTAAATTAAGCTAGTGGTTATGGGACATGAAGCTAAGCTTATATATTTACTAGCCTACTGTAATTGACATTTCTTGATGATCGTTGATTATCATTTTTGTGATTTAGACTAGCAAATGTGCGATGTCTCTTTGTCTACGAGGGAGACTAAACCCCGTTTCTATGGAGCTTCGGCTCAATTTGGTGGGGTAGCGACCCATGGTCTTCGGGCTGTTTTGTGGAGATTTGGCTCAAAATTAATGGTTAGCAACCATGGAACAGCGTTCCATTTTGTGATACACGTGTTGGTGAGTTTTCATGCTCCCGTTTTGTGATAAGCCTCCCCCGTTTTGTGATTTTTGGATTTCCATTGATGATTTCTAGAATTTGTGTTTTCACCAATTTTCCTGATTTACATTGATAAGTTTTATCAGTATTTGTGCATTGGTGAATTTGTATGTCGTTAACTTTTGTGATTGGCATTGATATTATTGTCCATATTTCTGGTTTGGTGAATATAAATAAAGAGTATGACATTCCTTTTGATCTTTGAGAAGATTCTTGTGATATTGATTAATCACCAGTTGATTTTCAATTGCATACTTATCACAGTATGGCTTTATGGTTATCATATATTTATGTCATATCTCTTATTCTATATCATTTTATCTGATATTTATAGCTAGACTGATCCGTTTATTATTTTCTTATTAAATAATACTCGGGTCAGACTGAGATGTTACAGGTGCTTCTACTTGACTTCACATCTAGGATTATCACCCCGACTTTTGGCTAACTACTTAGATTAGTAGTTTTTGTTGTATACATTTGAGATATAGACTCATTGATGTACCTATATTCTTTTATCTATCACTTGTAGCTATTCTTTTGTGACATTGTGGATATTGTTTGACCACTACTCTGATGTACACTTTCATGTGTTATATATTCATATCTATTTCCGTCTTTGTGATATGGATGTCTGTGACTGATTTGTGTTATGTTTATTCCTATATTTGTTTCCAAAGAATATATATAGCCACTGGGTAGTAGCTTAGAGTTTGTAACGGTATGTCGGATTTCCTCCTGAAACCAGATGCATGTTATGCTATCTAACATATCGTTGCTTGCACAAAGCAATTATACGGATGGTCGCTCCTCAATAGCCTTATTCTCCGCGTTAGTTGACGGCATTACCCCGTAGTGTCCTTGGCTAGAGTGGGTATAGAGGTGGGGCGTCACATCTTGGTATCGGAGCCAATCTTCGGAACAATGTAGAATAATCTAGCAAGGATCATCGTCCTAAGTCCATCTTAGGAGTCTTGCTTTAGCATTTAATTCGAGTCTTCGTACCGATTCATCCTATTTTCTTTATGATTCCTTGTTTATCTATCAAGATTGCTTGATATTCATTTGGTGAATAACCTTATCCTTCTTCTTTCTTTCTTTCAAAAGGAAGAGAAATGGTTAGACCTAGCCGTCCCAGTGTCGGTCAATCTCGTGCTACTTCCCAAGATGGAGTATTTATGTCTGCCCAGCAGCTTCTTGATCTAGTAAGGAATGCTCAAGCAGCCGGATCTAATCCGGAGTCTACTCACCCTAAGTCTGGATTTGCACGTTTGTGCAGCGATTATACCAATTTAGGTGGGAAGCCATTCAAAGGTTCTGAAACTATTATTGAAGTCCAGGCTTGGCTGAGAACGTGCGATCGAATCTTTTCTCGCATGAATCTTATTATCTTCACCGTGTTCAGGTGGCCTCTAGTATGCTCCTATGCTCCAAGAAAGAGCATTAGATTGGTATGAGCTTCTAATTTCTGAAATAAATGAAGCGGATCTTACTTGGGAGAAATTCCGGGAACGCTTCGAATTAAAATATGTGCCAAAAGCTGAGAAGGTGACTTTTGCTCGTCGTTTCATAGACCTTGTTCAAGGATCCTCCGTGGCAGATTTTGTCGCATCCTTCGAGTCACTTTATAAATACGGGGTCGAATATATAAACACCCCATTAAAGAAGAACCAAAGATTTGTTTATGGCTTGAATAAAATCTCAAGAAGCCATTACTTCTAAAATTAGAAGTTTCTTTTGATCAACTCATTGATATCGCTCTTCGTCCTGAAGAAGCAGATAGGGAGAGTGATGTTGAAGTTATGGGTGCCAAACCAAACTTCAACAACAAGAAAAGGCCTAATAAGTTCAAGGGTCCTTATCCCAACAATAAGAAAGGGAAGCAAGCCTCTCCGACAACTAAGACTTCTACCCCAAGTGGTGGGCAATGCTACAATTGTGGTTTTAAGGACCATTATGCGAACAAGTGTTCAAAGCCTCGTGCTTGTCTCTATTGTAAAAGCCCGGATCATTATTTATCTTCTTGTCCCAAACTTCAAAATAGGAAGGTGGGAAAGCTTAATGTTGCTCAAGCCCCTGGCAAAACATCTCGTGGTAAAGGTATTTCTCATTCTATCCTTGATGGCATTATTTTATTTCGTAATCATCCTATTCGAGTTCTTTTTGATATGGGTGCGTCCCATTATTTTATTTCAAAAGAACTTGTTGATACTTTTTCTTTGGATGTTTTGTGTTTAATGACTTCTTTGAGAATTGCGAATCCGGTTGGTGGATCCGCAACAATCAGTTTATTGTGTAAAGATGTCAAGATTATTTTGTGTGATTTTTCTTTCCGAGCCGATTTGCATGTTATGCGCTACTTAGGCTTTGGAATGATTTTGGGAATGGATTGGCTTAACCGCTATGAAGCCCAAATCCTATGTCCTGAGCAGACTATTCATCTTCGATATCCTCAATCTGTTAAGTAGATTTCTATTGATCTTAAAGATTCAGATTCCATCTTGGTTGCATCTTTATATTCTTTAAATCCCTATGATGATGATAATGATGATGAGGAAGATATTATCTCTCTTATTCATGTTGTTCGTGAGTTTTCCGACATATTTGAGCCCGTTTTAGGATTACCACCTAAGCGAGCAATTGAGTTCAAAATTAATCTCATCCCTGGAGCTCAACCTATCACTCGTCCTCCTTATCGTATGTCCAATAAAGAAAATGAAGAGATGCGCAAACAATTATCCGAATTGGAGACGAAGCAATTTATTCGCTTTAGTTCCTCGCCTTGGTGAGCTTCGACTATTTTTGTGAAGAAATCCGATGGTACACTTAGGCTTTATGTTGACTACCGCAGGCTTAATGATCTTACTATCAAGAATAAAAATCCTTTACCTCGGATTGATGATCTATTCGATCAACTTAGTGGTGCTAGAGTCTTTTCACAATTAGACATAGCTACTGGTTTTCATCAGCGCATTGCAGAGGATAGCATTCCTTTGACATCTTTCCTACTCGTTATGGGTCGTATGAATGGCTTGTTATGCCATTTGGTTTAACGAATGCTCCAGCTTATTTCGTTGACCTTACGAATAGAGTTTTCAAAGACTTCCTCGATTGGTTTGTTCTCATCTTTATTGATGATATTCTTGTGTATTCTAAAACCAAGGAGGAGCATGAAAAACATCTTCGGATTGTGTTGGAAACTCTTAGGAGTAATCAATTAAAAGCAAAATTTTCTAAATGACACTTTTGGCAATCTCGTGTGAAGTTTCTCGGTCATATCATTTCTGAATCCGGAATTTCCGTGGATCCTTCAAAGATTGAAGCGATTCAAAATTGAAAGAGACCGGAGAGTGTGACGGAGATTCGTAGTTTTCTTGGATTGGCGGGCTATTACCGTCATTTTATCAAAGATTTTTCTAAAATTTCCGTGCCTCTTACTAGTTTGACAAAGAAGGGAGTTAAATACATTTGGTCAGACAAATGTGAAGCTTCTTTTCAGAAATTAAAAGAACTCCTTTCTGATGCTCCTATTCTTGTGATTCCCGCGAGAAACCAAGATTTTATTGTTTATACCGATGCTAGTCGCGTTGGTTTGGGTGCCGTTCTTATGCAAAGAGAACGTGTTATTGCTTATGCTTCTAGGCAATTGAAGCCTGTTGAGACTAGATATGCCACTCATGATTTAGAGCTCGCGGCTATTGTTTTTGCCCTTCGAATTTGGCGTCATTATCTTTTGGGAGAAAAATTTATTCTTTACACCAATCATAAATCTTCGAAGTATCTATTTTATCAAATGGAACTTAATTTGCGTCAACAACGTTGGCTCGAATTTCTTGCAGCTTATGATCTCGATATTCTTTATACCCTTGGAAAGGAAAATCGTGTTGCCGATGCACTTAGTCGTAAGCAATAAGCGGTTGTTTCTATGATGATATCTGAATGGAATGATCTCGGAATTCTATCCACTTGTGAGATTCGAGATCGTGTTTCCGATTTGTGTTCATCTCTTGTTTTATGTAGCCTTGAGGCTCATCCTTCTCTTTTAGACCGCATTCTTGAGGCTCAAAAGCTAGATCCTGAATTGGCTCTTCTTGGCCAAAATTTTAGGGATAAAATTGATATTGAGGGTCTGAAAGACTTTGATATTGATTCTCGTGGTGGTATTCGAAAATTTGGTAGGCTTATCGTGTCGAATATTAGTAATCTTCGTAAAGACATTTTAGAAGATTCTCATCGTTCTAAATTTACCATTCATCCCGGTAGTAGTAAAATGTACGCGGATATGAAGAGACTTTATTATTGGGAGGGAATTAAATCTGATATTTCTAATTTTGTTAAGTGTTGCATGACTTGCCAACTCATCAAGGCCGAACGTCAAAGGCCCGGTGGGTTATTGCAACCTTTAGAAATTCCAATTTGGAAGTGGGACCAAATCTCCATGGATTTTATAGACGGCCTTCCCCGTTCTCGTTCGGGTCATGATAGCTTATGGGTGATAGTCGATAGACTTACCAAATCCGCCCATTTTATTCCCGTTCGGTCCAATCGAACCGTTTCTCTCTTGGCCAAACTCTTTATTAAAGAAATTGTAAAATTGCATGGGGTTCCTTCTTCTATTGTTAGTGATCGTGGTCCATTGTTTACTAGTGGATTTTGGAAGAGTCTTTAGAAAGATTTGGGAACGAAGCTTAATTTTAGCACCGCTTATCATCCCCAGTCCGATGGACAAACTGAGCGTGTGAATCAAACTCTTGAAGATCTTCTTCGTGCGTGTGTTCTTGATTTGGTAGAAGTTGGGAAGATCATATTTCTCTTGTTGAGTTTTCCTATAATAATAGCTTCCAATCTAGTATGGTATGGCACCTTTCGAGGCACTCTATGGAAGGCCATGCTGATCTCGTTCTTGTTTGCTTGAGGCCGGTGAGAAGCTGATTTTAGGTCCAGATTTTATTCGTGATTCCACAGAGAAGATTGATCTTATTCGTCATAGGATGAAAGAAGCCCAGAGTAGAAAAAAATCCTATGCCGATAACCGGAGAAGGAAACTAGAATTTTCTATGGAAGATCTTGTGTTTATTTGTGTTTCACCTATGAAAGTTGTTGTACGTTTCAGTCGATCGGGAAAATTAGCACCTCGATATATTGGTCCATTTCCCATCACCGAACGTATTGGTTCCGTGGCTTATCGCCTTTTATTACCGGCTCAGTTTTCTGCTATTCATGATGTCTTTTACGTTTCTCAATTACGGAATGCCTTCGAGATACCGATTCTATTCTTGAGCCCGGTGTTGTGGAAGAAATTGAAGTTTCACCTAATTTAACTTATGAGCAACATCCTATTCGTATTATTGCTTCGGAGGTCAAACGACTTCGAAATAAAGATGTCCCGCTTGTTAAAGTTCAACGGTCCTCAAATCCTAAGGATGGATTTTGGGAACCTAGAGAGTTCATCGAGCGAACACATCCGGACTTACTTTCCCGTGCTCTATGAGGTGAATTTCTTATTTCAAATTTCTTTGTGTTGATATGCTTTCATGGTTGTTACCTTATATTTTCTCCTTAAATATTGCGAGGACGCAATTTCTTTAAGGAGGGAGTCTGTAACAATCCACATATTTTACGATTAAATATTTAAATATTTTATTTTAATATTTTATCGTTAGTCGGATTTTAGTCCAAAAAGTTACTTTTTGCATACGGTCGAATTAGGACTCGGAACCACTTCCATTGGGTCCAAAACACCGTTTGCGATCTTTTTGAGTATAAACTTTGATATGTTTGGAGTTAGTGGAATTTTTTCACTTTTTCACTTTGGGCTTTGGGTTTGGTTTAGCCCATTAGCCTAAACTATTAACTCTAGCTCAACCCCCCTTCCCTTCATCACTTTACTTTCATTTTCTAACACTCAAGCTTCATCAAAAATGGAGGAAGGAATGGGAAATTAAAACTCCAAGATCAAGTTCATTTGCAAATCCATCATCTAACTCCAAATTCAAAGAGAAGCCATTAATTCTTCCTTTGCTTTCAAGCTTCTTCTTCATTGATTTTGTGTAAAGATGAGATTTTTATCTCACATTTTTTTCTATAACTATCTTTGATTGTTGGGTATGAATGCCTAACACTTATCCATGTGCATTTTCCTTTGGTTTGGATTGAATTGGTTCAAATCCCAATTTTTAGTGTTTTGGGTTCAAATCTTTAAAAATCAAATCTGTGATGTTTGAACATGTTTTTGGTGATGCATCGAGGAGCTAATAGGACCGGGTAGCGGACAGGCGTAATCCCCTAGCGTTCGTGCTCGTTCGGTTGCAAATTGTGAGAGTTTTTGGCATTTTTGTTGCTTAGGTCGTTCGGCCTGCACATATCAATCTCGGCCTGCAGTTAGGTCGGCCTGCACTTAGGTCGCTCCCTTATTGGTCGCTCCATGCTTAGGTCGTTGCTCGGCCATGTTATATCACGCAACCAAGTTAGGTCGCTCGTGTTAGGTCGCTCGGCCCATTAAGTCGCACGTGCATATTGGTCGCACCATCCTTAGGCCGCTCACCTCCTTAAGCCGCGAGTTTCTTAAGTCGCTCGGCATTGATTTGGTCGCGCCGTGCTAGGTCGCTTGCTCCTTTTGGTCGTGCCATGCTAGGTCGTCCCCATTAAGTCGCACGGCCTCCTTCGCACGGCCTTTTACCCCTTAGGTCGTTTCGTCCCTAGATCGCTCGACCATATGTTAAACCATAACTTCTTAGGTCGCTCGTCTAGGTCGTGTCACTTAGGTCGTGCCTTGGGTCTCTATAAGTCGCTCGGCTTGTTAAGTCGGCGTGCACATAGGTCGCAACCACTAGGTCGCCTTCTAATTTAGGTCGCACCTGTATATCTTGCAACCAACTTAGGTCCCGCCATGTATAGGTAGGCCTGCCTTAGGTCGCTCGGCCTGCTTGCACTGTTAGGTCGCACATGCTTTGGGTCGCACCATTCCTTTGGTCAGTTGCAGTTAGGTCGCACCACCCTTTAAGTCGCACCTTCTTTAAGCCGCATGCTATTTCTTAAGTCGCTGATCTCTTAGGTCGTATGCCGTGCAGTCACATGCGTTGAGCCGCTGATTTCTTGTGTTGACTTATGTTAAGTTGTAAGCCGTGGCTGTTAAGTCGCAAGGGTATTTCCACTTTGATGAATTTGGAATTGAATTCTTTGGATTTTATTCACGTCTTCGAATGTGAATTTTTGTGTTTTATTGTTTCTACAATCATTTTTATGATTTGTCACTTCATCTCACTCATACGAGAAATCTAATTAAATGGCTTAGTAAAACAAATGGTATGAAACGCTTGCATTTACTTCGCCGGTTAATTCTTGGACTTGTTCGATTGAATCTCTTATGACAATTTTCGAGTCGAGATCTACAATTTATTCGTAAATATTTAATTTAAGCTAGTGTTTATGGGACATGATGCTAAGCTTATATATTTACTAGCTTACTGTAATTGACACTTCTTGATGATCGTTGATGGGGTAGACTAAACCTCGTTTCTATGGAGCTTCGGCTCAATTTGGTGGGGTAGCGACCCATGGTCTTCGGGCCGTTTTGTGGAGCTTTGGCTCAAAATTAATGGTTAGCAACCATGGAATAGCGTACCATTTTGTGATACACGTGTTGGTGAGTTTTCATGCTCCCGTTTTGTGATAGGCCTCCCCCTTTTTGTGATTTCTGGATTTCCATTGATGATTTCTGGAATTTGTGTTTTCACCAATTTTCGTGATTTACATTGATAAGTTTTATCAATATTTGTGCATTGGTGAATTTGTGTGTCCTTAACTTTTGTGATTGGCATTGATATTATTGTCCATATTTCTGGTTTGGTGAATATAAATAAAGAGTATGATATTCCTTTTGATCTTTGAGAAGATTCTTGTGATATTTGATTAATCCCTAGTTGATTTTCAATTGCATACTTATCACAGTATAACTTTATGGTTATCGTATATTTATGCAATATCTCTTATTCTATATCATTTTATCTGATATTTATAGCTAGACTGATCCGTTTATTATTTTCATATTAAATAATACTCGGGTCAGACCGAGATGTTACAGGTGTTTCTGTTTGACTTCACATCTGAGATTATCACCCTGACTTTTGGCTAACTACTTAGATTAGTAGTTTTTGTTGTATACATTTGAGGTATAGACTCATTAATGTATTCATATTCTTTTGTCTAGCACTTGTAGCTATTCTTTTGTGGCATTGTGGATCTTGTTTGACCACTACTCTGATGTACACTTTCATGTGTTATATATTCATATCTATTTCCGCCTTTGTGATATGGATGTCTGTGACTGATTTGTGTTATGTTTATTCCTATATTTGTTTTCGAAGAATATATATAGCCACCGGGTAGTAGCTTAGAGTTTGTATCGGTATGTCGGATTTTCTCCTTAAACCAGATGCATGTTATATTATCTGACATATCGTTGCTCGCATAAAGCAATTACGCGGATGGTCGCTCCTCAATAGCCTTATTCTCCACGCTAGTTGACGGCATTACCCCGTAATGTCCTTGGCTAGAGTGGGCATAGAGGTGGGGCGTCACAGATATGATTGAATCTGTGATGATTATGATGTTGCACTATTGGGTAAAACTCCCGGACTACACTATACACACACAAATATGCATTGCACGAGGAAATTGGTTAAGTCACAGATTTTAGAAAATAATTTTTAAGTTGAATTTTGAATCCAAATGGTTTTGGAAATTGAATTGGAATTAAATATGAAAAGTTTGTGAAAAGGAGTTTTGAAGATAAAAGTTATTTTTAATAACTTGATAAAGTTTTGAAATTTAAATAGTTTGATTTGAAATTAAATTCAAGATTTGAAATTGAATTCTATGTTTGGGAATTAAGGTTTAAAAAGGTTATACAAGTTATAATGTGTTTATAAAGAGTTTTAAACCATTTTAAAAGTATTGTTTTGGAATTTGAATTTAACCCAAGGACTTTAACTTGTATAAGTGAAATCGGATTTTATCCGAAACGAAAACTACTTATTTTCAAATAATAACAGCTTTCAGGTAAAGAAGGATTTCCAATTTGTGTTGAAAGATTTCAAATTTGAAATAGAATTAAAATAGTTTTGAAAGCTATGAACGAAATCCTTGTGAGAGATTGTTAAACTTTGTTTTGAAATCGAAAAGGATTTTAAATGGTGTATCTTTTATATAAAAGATTTGGATTTGAAATAGTTTTGAAAACTATGAATTGAGTCTTTGATTTAAAGATTGGATGAATTAATCCAATTTGAAAGCGAAAGTGTTTTGAAAGGATATGATTGAATCTTTGTGAAAGATTAGTGAACTTTGTGAAATGAATCTTTCTGTTAAAAGATTGGAAATTGTAATTTGTTTAAACCATTGAAAGAAAGGTTTTGGGTTTTAAAGTTGTGACTTAACTAAGATCCCATATCCATATGTTTTTTAAATGTTGCGCTCATCATTCGTTTTAGCCGGGAGAGGACCTAGTGTTATATAACTTACAAATAATGATACGATGTTATGGATAGCATTTGAAGACCGGTGGTGAAGATCGTGTATTTTAGAGAATGAAAGGATAACCCGTCGATTGTCTCTGCACTGAGTCGCACCGGTATTGAGATCTCCATGTGTGATGGGGAGTCCGATCAGGATTGTGAATACCCGGGTTGCAATGATTTCTTTGGAAATGCCTTCGGTTCTGTTCGAACCCAGAACAGACTTGTATGGATGTGTGTCTGACATTACACTTTGAGATGTAAAGCTGGTTTCTATCAAATACATTTCTGTTTGGTGGAGGAGATTTATTCTCTTAGCTTAACAACCTTCTCTGAGACGTACGAGCTCAGAGGTTATATAGTTAATGGTTACAAGTGATACATTCCCAATTTGGTAATGTGGCATACGAAGTGCTGCTGATCATTTGTTGATCGAAGCACGACTTTGTGAAAAAGCGTAGCTTTTTGGACGAGACTGCATCAGGACCTCACACTCCGGAAATGGTCGAAACAGGAAAGATGCGGCAAGGTTGCATGGATCATGCCCCTAAGGTATGTCCATTCCTTTTGGAAAAGGGTGGTATCATGGTATGGAGACCAGATACTTAACTTATGTGGAAATTGCAAATTTATTACTGTATGGTTGTTGTGTTTGAGAGCTCTTGAATAAAGGTCGCAAACGACCGGGGATGACATATCTTAGGTGTTACCCCCGGGAAGGGGTAAACCGGCCTTGTGTTGGCAGAGAGCCGGGTAGGTTATCGGGGCGTCCCTCCAAAGGCGTACCCATGTGGCGATGGGAAGTTCCTTGGCCTGACAATTTTTTGAAAATCCAATCATCCAATATGAGCCCTTTACGATTGCAGTTGTATAACCTGCCACCTCAGGTGGTAGCTATAGTAGACATAGTATAATGGTACCTATGCTGGCTAAGATTAATATTATACTTTCGAAAGATTTTCTGCACTATGCACTAAAAATAATATCAAAAAGGATTTTGCATAGTAAGCATTTTTGACTGCCACAAGGAGAAATCTCCTCCAAGTTTGCGCTGACATTGTGTGTGTGGTAGGAGGCCTTATGGCAGTTTCATTTTCCAAAAAGCATTACGGATTTCAATTTTAAAAGCTTTTGTCGTTTGTTTTAAAGATAAAACTATTTTTTTTTTGCTCATACCAATCTCATGACTAACTTGGAGTTTATTGTTCCCTATCTAAACTCTGGGTGCCCATAGTTTTCCACACGGGCAGTCTAGATTTTGGTTTTTCAGATGATCAAATAATAGGTATGGAATTCGATAGCGTCCAGCCTATGGTTTTGGTGATCGCATTTGGATCAAGTTGCTTCACTTCAGTGTTGACGGTGGTTTGAACTTATTGGGTTGGAGTCCTCGTAGCTTTTGGGATGAGCTTTTGGTTTGGTGTTGTAGATTTTGGATTCACTCTTCATCGAAGATCATATTGAGTTATCTCTTCCGTTGTATCATATTCCGCTGTGTATATTTGTCTCCGATATTGTTGTACCATATTGTATCAGATATTGTATTCATTGTTGTATCAATGATATATTATTCATTTTCTTCCCTTTGTTGTTGTACTTAATGTGTTATAAGTCCGGCGAACAAGATTCGACGTTTGGATCTGCGACATTTGAATATGAGTGACGTATTCAGTGCCGATTTTCGAAGGTCGAGTCAGGATCGTTAGACTCTATCTATTCAGCTTTCAGTTATTTCCAGTTGTTATGTTCAGAATTGTTGGTTGCTTTTGTATTAGTGACTACTTTATATTTGATATTTCTATTGTATCTTGTTTTAGACACTAATGTTCTATAGTAGCTTCATGAACTACTATTTATCTATTTCCGCTGCTTATTGTTGTATTATTCTGTGTCTGTGATTGATTTATTTACTGTATATGCTAAGTTTTGCCAAATATAAATCAACAATCTGTTGTTTTGAGTAATTCAAGTCTGACATGTGTGTATGATTGTCGATTGAAATGATGGATCGTTACAAGTGGTATCGAGCTCTGGTTTACGAAAAACTTAGGATATGGAGTAAAAACTCATTAGAGATGGGGTAGTGATACGCTAGAATGAGTAGAATCAATTATAGAATCATCTTTGTTCGAGCTTGAAATTCTTCGTTCTGGACTAGGATTTCCTTTTAATTTTGGAACTATTCCTTTGTTCTAAAATCCATTCTTGTGTTTTCCTGTTCGTGTTCTTCTTAATACTGGAGCACCCATAGCTCTATTTCCATTGGTCTTTGTAATAAATTTGAGCGCATCTTGCAACCTCAATTCGCAAATTCATCCTTTTGTGTGAATAATCCCATCGACGGTCCCGCCAACCTTTTTATGATTTGTAAAGGGGCGTAGCTCCTTTATAACAAGCGTCGATTCACTGGAGATTTCTATGCCCTCAGTTTTGATGCAATTATTTCTTGTAAGCCCGAATCATTTCTCTAGTAGACAGCTAGGGTAAATTCTCCTGTGATCGAACGTCGATTGTCTCAGGATTATGTAGCAATTTTATCTTTTCGCTTGATTCTCAGTCTAGTGGTCTTAACTCGGGCCTATAGGTAGGAATTATTCCGATGTTTTGGTGAAGTCATTTCTTCCTCCTAAGTGGAAAATTGGATTCCACATCGATCTCATTCCTAGAGCTCGACTTATTGTCCTTCCTCCCAGACGAATAGTTTCTATGAATGGTTAGTTATGCCCTTTTGATTAACCAATGCTCCTATTTTCTTTGTCGATCTCATGAATCAGGTTTTCCAAGGTGTTCTCAACCAGTTTATCTTGGTTTTCATTGATGATATTCTCATCTTTCTATCTCAGTTGACCCAGTTAAGGCTGCCGTGATTAATATAAGTCTATCCATCTTTCCTCTTTTTTAATTTAATTATCTTATCTTCCTTTCAAGCCTATCTTCTTAGTTAGAATCCTCTTTGATTAAGGTCCCTCTAAATTTGAATCTCTATCCTTGTTTAAAAATCCATTCTTGAATCATCTTGGAGCGTATTTTTAATTGATATAAAAATGTTTTATATTATGTTGTTTGAGTTGTTAAGTTTGAATTTTGGGTCTCAACCGATTCGTCTAGCCAACGCTATTGATAGGAATTCCAAAACGCTTGAGCAGAGCAAACTGACACAATGTTGTTTTCAAAATTGGTGAATAAAATAATTTTATGTATGATTATATTTTATATATAGTATAATTTTATGAAATCAGATAGTAAAAGAATTGGTTACTAGAAATGATAATACTAGATTATCATTTATTGTTTTGTCAACCTTCCTAAACCATTAACTATTGTTGTATGATATAAGGAGATACAAATTTTAAACATGGTTTATAAATCTGATTTGCAAATAAAATGAATTTAAGTTAAGGATTTGAGAATTTAATTTCCGATACTTTTCAAAATTTGGTATTCAAAGTATTGAAATTATATTATTTGAAATTATTTTCGAAAGGAAATTGTTTCCAAAGAATTTTAAAAGACGTAAGTCAGTACTCCCCTCTTCTATCGTTGGAAAATAATTTTGATGATGACTGCAGCATCATCAACATTCATTTTCGAGTCTCAAAGTGGAGAGACCACTTAGTAGCTTTGCTACACTTTTGTTTTTGAAAAATTGATTTGATTTGAATTGCTTGAGTATGATTTGATGTATAATACACACACACACACACATATATATATATATATGTATATATTTATTTCAAAATGATTTAAAGCGAAATCGAAAATTTAATTCTTAAGTCTTATGTTAAGTAATGGTTTTTAATTATTGAAATGAAGCAAAATTTTGTTTAATTGGAACGTCGAAGATGAGAAATGGAATTTAAACAACCTAAAACAGTTGAAGTACGAAAATATTTAATTTTTATAATACTCAATCGCATTCAAAAACATATAAATAACTTAACTGAAATATTCAAAGGTTAAAATGTTGATGTGAATATGTAATTGAGAGTTATACAAGAGAAAACTTAAGTTATAAAAATGTTCAACTAAATTTTTCTTAATAAAAATGTTGTAAATAAAAGGTAAATTTGTATAGTGCTCAATTACATACGGAAAATTAATAAAACTTACCTGGAAAAAAGTTTGCATGTAATTGAATAGTATACAATATAAAATTTAAGTAATAAGATGTCCAAAAATGAAATTATATGATTTTAAATTAATTATTGTATCTGGTATTATATATTTTAAATCTATCTTTCCTTTCTATTACTTCTATTCTCCTATCTCGTTTCCTTTTGAGGATGAAAAGTTTTGAGTGGGGAAGAGTGTATCGACCCATAAATTTTAACAGTTTTTATAACATAATAAA
The DNA here is from genome assembly GCA_030765085.1 of Allium cepa. Lineage (NCBI taxonomy): Eukaryota > Viridiplantae > Streptophyta > Magnoliopsida > Asparagales > Amaryllidaceae > Allium > Allium cepa. Next base: position 187,018,595 of record CM060940.1, read on the forward strand.
CTAAAATTTTGTGAAATTAAATAACAAAAAATTTGCAATGAAAATTTGATATTTGGAATACATCTATTTAAATATAGCAAGTGTCGGATTTTCATTAGAAAATTTGTAAGTTTGTTCTGTTGTGAAATTCATTTTAAAATTTAAATCAGTTAAATTTGCTGGAAATTAAATATTTTCGAAATCTGAATATTTTTACATAATAAAAATGTAAATCATTTTCTAAGTGAGAAGCCGTATTTCGTTTCGCCAAATATGAACCGCTCTAGCTTCGTTTATCTTATTTTCTGCATTTTAGCAACAACTTGGCACCAAATATCGACTTTTGATAGGATAGTCGTATCTCTCACATCTGTGTACTATTCTGTTCATCTCGTCGTGCTGATCTCTGCAGTTTATTCATTCATGTATTTCGATTTCCGGTGCACGGCGAAATCAACAAATTGATTTGTCGTACCAGTATCCGTTTTTGAACCTTTTGCTTTTCCGTGTACCCTTTCATCTATGTGCGGGTGGGAGACAAACAGTCATTTCTTTTATTATCTTCTTGATTTAATATTGACTTTTGTTATTCCCACCATCTTACTTTATATGCTGGTTTGTTTTTTTCGTTCAGTCTCTGCATTTCTTCTTCTAGGTTCTGCCTCCCCATTATACAAATAATAATAAAGTTTTATATACTAGTATTACCGCACAACGGTCGAGAAACCGACCGTTCGATTGTATAACTTTGATAAGAAATATACATTTAAAATTTTTGTTAATATTACTTAAACATTAAGTGATAATATGTTGGAAAAGAATAAATTGAGATTTGAATCTAAAAATATGAATTTCAAATTTAAATATTAATCAAAGCATTCAAAATTGTCGATTTGAAATTGAAATTTTAGAATTTGAAAATCATAGTAGATTTGAATTTGGAATCTTTGATGCGTGAAATAAAAGGAGGAAGTTTAGGAAAACTGCGATGAGACAAGATTCACGTTTTTAGGGAAACGCGATGAGACAAGATCTACGTTTTTTTGGCTCCAGAAAAATTGATTTTGGCCAGTGACCTCCCTAACGGTCGGTTTGATAATGAGTTATAACTTATATATATCAGAGCAACCTTTTTCTTTCCAATTGCAAGCTCGCCCTTCTCTTCTCGCATCCCCACCATGTCGCATCCTTCCCCATCTCCACCGCTGACCAATCTCTACCCTACCACTCGAGCGCCTAGCAGCCTTCCATCTCCGAACGATGACAGCCACCATCCGCACCTCAAGCACAGCCACCGCTCCAAACCCTCTCAGTCCGCCACCCACACTTCCAACATGGCCGCATAACTAGCCTTACTCCCCGGAAGCCACAAAACGTAAGCAACTGTTCACTGATCATCCACAACACCAAGACTATAGCCACGCTAACCTGAAAGCCTTCAACTTCGGCTGCCGAGCGCTGAACCAACCTGACAAGACCACACGTTCACCACCTACCTCCCTCCGATCCAAACATCAAACCCATCACCTACTTCAGCCGCCGTATGCCATCTTCCTCCCTACCAGACACCGAACAGCTCCGCATCCCCCTGCCACGCTTTGAGTAGCCACTTGAGCCAAGCCTCCATTTCCATTGAGCATAGCAGCCGCTTATCTCCACTGAACCCCTGCCGAGCCTCCACCTTTCCCACTGTCATCGACGATCTCCTGTCCACCTTCCAGTTACCCAGCTTTGACCGACAGCACCCACATATCCCTCTCTTCCACCACACGTCTCCTCCCCTCCTTTTCTTCTCCCATGTTCATGCTTTAGAAATAGTAAATATATAGGTTAATATATATAAAGTTAGATTTGTTAGAAACCAGTTATATGATTCAAGCTATATGTATCAACTTATATATATTTTTGTCAGAAACCTATTATATAATTTAAGTTGTATATATAGTCTGCGTATGTATTTATTTGAGTAGCTGCATAAATATTTGTTTGCTCTAAAATATATTGATTTTTTTAGTATTCGTTTTAAGTTATATATATAGACTTTTACAACTCCTTGTTTATATTCAAATTGATTTTCTTTATATATGTGTTTTAAATAAACAAAAATTGTTAAATACAATATGAATTTTTTTATTTTAAATCCGTGTTTTAAATTTTGATTTTAGAAAAAAGATATAATATATATATTGTATCTTCATCAAATCCAAGTTCGTCCACCTTGCTCTGTTTTGGAAATTATCATCTGGATTGGTCGATTATCGGGTTTGCGCTTCAAATCGTAGCTTGTTGTGTTATCCATTTTATGTTGCCTCGAAAGGCGAGAAACTGTTCATGATTAGCGTTCTTATATTTACTAAATTGATTTCACTTGAAATGACAATTGAAATATGCAGTTAAATTCAATTTGTTAGTTATCTAGTCATTGAATATGATATGTTATTATCTGCAATCGTTAACCTGTATAATTTACATATGACACCATATCCCATTAAATATATTATATTTAAATTGTCATTTATGATCATATTTGCCACTGATATGATATGTCATTTTATGCTGTTATTTTATTGAATCTCACTCTACAAGTTCCTTGATGGTTAAAAATTCCCTATAGGTTGAAATGATACATACCCGAATGATATTAGATCAGGGAAAATCGTTATGGGTTAAAATAATAAACTCAAGCGATTTTATTGATTGTGAAATTTTAGGATTGCGGGTTCAAATGATATATACCCATAAATTTAAATTATTAGGAATTGAAATGATAAATATCTGTATCACTTGACCAAAGAATAGAAAATTATATACGGATACCGTTGGTCTACTTTTGAAAAATGATTTCCAAAGTTTGAAAGGAAATAAAATGGATTTTAATAAATATTGATTTTTAAATATAATACAAAGATTTTATTTTTAATACAAGTGTAAAATTTAGATTTTAATTCATATGTTTGGAGATTTTAAATTTACAAGTTAAGTTTGAAAAATGCAAATTTTCATATTTTACTTATAATTTTATTATTTTTAAATATATAAAATAAGATTTAAAATAGAATTAATAATAATAAGATTTAATTTAATAATAATTAGTAAAATCAAATTCAATAAGAATTTAATCTAACTAATATTTAAATAATATGTTTTAAATATATTCATTTACAGTTTATGTTAATATTTAAAAATATATTTTGTAATAATTGTTTTATATATTTATAATTCGTTTAAATATTTATTAATATTTTTGAATAGATTTTGTAATAAACTTTTTCAAATAGAATTGGAAAGATAAGTTGAAGTGGGCTTGAAATATTATCTGTTTAAGAATTGCATTTAAATAAAAATTTGATTTTAAACTTATTAATTCTAAGATTTTAAAGATATGATTTTTATAACTTGATAACCGTGTTTTAATTAAAGGTGATTAAATGGATATTCCAAATTTAAAAAAAATATTGAATATATTATTTGATTTAAATTTTAATTGATATTTTATGTAAATGTTTAATTAAAAATGATTAAGTGAATAATTCAAAATTTAAATAAAATTAAAGTTGAATTTTGAATCCTAGTAAATAATATTTTAGAATAAACTTTAATTTGTATGAACTAAATTGTTTTCAAAATCCAAGCCTTTAAGACGAGAAATTGAAATTGGTAAATGAATTGTGCAAAGAAATTTATTGAAATCTTAAAAGTTGAATTTTGAAATACTAATGAAATTGATCAAATTGAGTTACTGTAAATTGTTTGAATATTTAAACTTGGAAATTTACTGAATGGGAAGCGGTTTAAATTTGTAGTTCAAACCTGCATTTGAAATCGATATAAATCAAAAATGGTTTTTATGAGAATTTGAATTGAACTTTTACCTTTTAATTGAAATCGTTGGACTAAGATTGATTTAAATTGAATTTGGAACTAAATTTGATTTGAATTGATTTGTGGAATTGAAAGAAACAATTCTAATTTGAAACTATTTTCGATATAAACTCTTCTAGTGCATATATATATATATATATATATATATATAGTATATAATCTATTTTAATAAATAAACTATTTTTAATATATAAACTATTTTAATCTATAACCTATTTTTTTATACAAACTATTTTTATTGTATAATTATTCCAGTATATAACTACTTTCAATATTAAAACTTTTTAAGTTAGAACTATTATAATTTAGATTTAACAGGATTTTAAAGCAAGTACTTATATGACGGTTAACCTATTTTGTAGTTATCATTTTTAAAGTGAATATGATTTTGGTAGTGAATATGATTTCCAAGTGATATGATTTCGAAAGTGAATATGATTTCGAAAGTGATATGATTTTGAAATGAATATGATATTCGATATGAAGTATAAACTATATTGGAACGTAACGACCATGGTGTGAAATAAGTGTTTGGTTGTTAAAGAGACCAGGATTGGATATGTTCATACTCTCTGCCAATACCTAAAACCACTTTAACAACTGTGTACGTGGTGGAGATTCCAGAATGAAGTAGGATGGTTTGGCGACATCTATATGAGGTATGAACGCAGTCTTGACTCCCACGAGTCAGCTTGATATGGCTAAAACAGGAGCCATGTCGGGCCAAGTGGGGTCGCTTCCCCTTTTCGTACATTTTTTTGATACCATTCTATTACTTTGTGATTTGATTGAGTGCACCTTTGATTTGGGAGTGTGCTCCGAGGTGGACGGTAGTAGCTGCTATACGTTACCACCAGTCTGGATCCACAAAATGGTAGTATCCTACCCTGAAAATTGTCTCGCGTGCCTTGTCACGTGCCCTATCGCGCCCTCTACGAGTTTGGTTTGTACCATACCTATGGAGTGCCCTCTAATAGCCCTCTAATTTATGAAGGAATTATGGCAATGTATAGACTATGTGAATATATAAAAATGTGTTAAGGGTAATGTGGGTAACGCCTTAACGCTATTTTAATAGATTACTTTACTTCGGACATTATCTATGTAGCGTATTGTACTATGTATGTAGATATTTTAATGTATCCTTAGAGGATGGAAATCCCAAAATTCCTTTAAGTTAATTGCATTTCACTTGGACATTTCACTCGAGTTGATTTACTTGCATAAGAATGTTAGTCCTAACTCGAGTGTTTTGTGTTTTGCTTTATGCTCGGGTCAGACTGAGTGTCACAGGCTCACCTTTGGAGTTTGGAGATCTGCTTGGAGATCCATCTCTATCCATTTAGCTTTCAGTTATTTCAAGTTGTTATGTTCAGACTTGTCAGTTGCTTTTGTATTTAAGACTACTTTGTATTTGAGATTTCTGTTGTATCTTGTTTTAGACTCTGATATTCTATAGTTACTTCATGAATTACTATTTATCTGTTTCCGCTGTTTATTATTGTATTACTCAGTGTCTTTGATTAATTTATTTGCTGTATATGCTAAATTTTGTCAAATATAAATCAATAATATGTTATTTTGAGCAATTCAAGTCCGACATGTGTGGATGATTGTTGATTTGAAATGTCTGAAATGATGGGTCGTTACAAGATTCGTAACCAATAGAGGACCAGCGAGACAATGACAGACTGTATTGGTTGAGCTCTACTCGTAGTTGACAAAAAATGGATGTCCCAACTTTCTAGCCGAGTAGAAATTTTCTGGAGAAGGGTGGCACATTGAGATGCGTTGACATAATCAGCAGATAGTGGTGGGCGTGCCAAGATTTTTTACAGGTAAGTTTCCTTCCTCCATACCCAATATGTGTAATATCTCGTCTCTTTGTGATGCACTGCAGCTAAAATATACTTTAGATTTAAGTTGATTAATAGGTAAACCTGTAATCTCACCCAAAGTATGTAGGATGCATTAAATTTCAATAGCATTTTTAGTTGATGCCTGCAAGAAAAACATCACATCATTCGCATATAATAAATGTGTCACCATAGGGGAAATTTTAATTAAGGGGAAGACATTGCCCAATAGAATGCCATCTTCAATAAGTAGTGATAAATATTCCATTGTGATGCAAAATAAATATGGAGATAGCGGATCACCTTGACGTAAACCTCGGTTTGAGTTTGCAAGTCCGTCCGGCTTACCATCAATAAGAACAGAGAAAGATGGAGTGTTGATGCATTCAAATATGAGATAAATTAAAGAGGAAGGAAAGCCCATGGCGTGGAGCATATGACATGTAAAATGTCTATTTATCATATCGTATGCTTTTTGCAGATCTATTTTAATGCACATCTTAGATTTTCTTTGCTTTTTAAAGTCTCTTAGCAATTCGTGGGTGAGCAAAATATTTTCCCTATATATCTCCCTGGAATAAATGCTGATTGATTAGACGAGATAAGGTAGGGCAAGGAAATATTTTATTCGATGACATATTATCTTGGCCACAATTTTGTAAACGTTTAAATATGAAATAGGTCGGTAGTCTGAAATAACCTGCGGTTTGTCCGTTTTGGGGATTAGAGTTATGAAGGTATGATTCAGGCCATGTGCTAATCTACAAATCTAAAATATCTCGGTAACTACATTAAATAACTCATCATGCAACATATCGTAATGCAGCTTGAATTTTTCTGCAGAGAAACCATCCAGGCCTGGGCTATTTGAGTCATCAATGGACCTTAATGCAAGTTTCATCTCGTCCTGGCTCACTGATGAAGATAAGTATCCCTGCCCTTCAGAATTTATCACCTGCTTAGTTATTACTAAAGGGAATGTAGTACTAAAAGTCCCATTGTGTCAAGTGCTTGATATCCCGAAATTGATGAGTCAAGAATCACCAATATACAGCTTTTATAACCAGTGTCATTGTTATGGAACCATTCCCAGTTTGTAGAAAACTTGTGCTTAAATTTCTCAATAGCACTTTCCTTTAATTTCGTTTCATATAAAGCTACCAGTGATAGCTTCATTGACATGAGGTAATTGAACACAGATTGCATTTTGCCATCTTTGTTCAATCCCCTCACATTCCAGCCACAAATATTCATTTAACGGTGGATGCCCCTAGTTTGCCTTTTAGGAGGAGAAGGAGTGGGAGCTTGTTTCTTTTCATGCTTCTTACGATAATTAACATTTGCCTCAACCATTTGCATGTACATTTATGGTAGGTATATCCAGTTTTCCAATTTCATCTATGTGATGAGCAATATTTCAAACAAATTATTCTTTTTCTAAAATATCTGCCTCTGGTAACTCATCAGTTAACTGGTCTGATACAAGGGTTTTTTTTAATGTATTTGTCCAGGTAAAGAGGTATCAGTCGGTGGTACAGGGACAACAACACTTGTTGATGAAGTTTCAGGACCATCAAGATTCTCCGCAGCCGTTAAGCTGTCAAATTTGTTAAACAGAGAAAGTGTCATAAGCTTTTCCCTTCTCCATTTTAACACTTTGATGTAATTTTTGTTGTTGCATCTTTAATTTTTTCTATGGAGTTTGAACTTGTATCTACGTCAGTATTCGTGTGGGTATTTGTATCAGGAATTGTAGTTACTTCTTTCAGTCTCCATTGCTTCGACTATGTGTGTTGACAGTTTTTTGTGCTGTGAACAAACACTTTGCAAATATCACATGGCGATGGTTTATATTCATATTGAGCATTGATCTTTAACTGTTTACCATCATAATCTTTACCAAGTATAACTGGAGGATATTCGAAATCAGAATCTATTTCAACAAGAACCCAAGCAAATTGTAGAGGTAATTCTATTGCAGTGTTATTATCCAGTCAAATTGGTTTACCAATTGCACTTACAATTCTACTAATAGCATCCTTGTTCCAGCATCCTTGTTCCAATATTGAATACCCAAATTGGTAAATCTAATTCAGATAGGTATGGTAGAGAAATAATCGTGGACATTTTCATGCCCAAACACCACTTCTTCATAATTATAATGTACTAGTTAAAAGTATACAACCCAGTCCTATCATAATCATGTTCTTTCTCAAATCTTATCAAGATGAACCCATTTTTTCTGTAAAAAATGTCATAGTGTCCCTCAGGTTTCCATACGTTAACAACAAATTGAGAGAAATGATTGTACAAAGGTCTGCTACCAATTCATAAATACCAAAGTATTTTGCCATTTATCCTCTATAAGTTAGTTATTCGATTCTGGTATCTGGAAAGTAGGCTGCCCATTTTCCATTCGCGGAAGGATAATATGGAGATCGGAATCTACAACAACCCCGTCTGAATCCTACTGACGACTAACTATCTCCGCCCATACACGACTACCAGTGGTGGAAGGCTGTGATGGCGCTTAGTCCAGCGGTTTGGGTGGTTTCCCAGTGCTAACTGCTTCGTTTGTTTGCCACTCGTCCACCGTTGTAAATTCACTTATAACAGTAATTAAATCTTGTTGAAATTTAATATTAAATTCCAAAGCCTTATTTAATTGAATATTTTTAACTGTTAAAAATACGGGTCATTACATTATAACTGTCCAAGAGTAGAATTGTATTAGTATGACTTTGATGTATCATTTTTGAAATGAATTTGTAAAGTGTAACATCGCGCCTTTTCGCACACTTAAATCGACACACATGCCGATTCAACCACACGAAAAGGCGGATTGTTATAGGGTAAATAAGAAAAGGCAGAGAAAGAAAGAAAAAATAGAATCTTGCAGCGGAACGATAAAATATAATAATCACATATACAGTTCATGAAGTTGCTTTATAAACATTTAATTATACTTACAATATATATCAGAGTTATACATATCATAGAATATTAATAATGCAGCGGAATACAATAGTGTAGTGGAATAATATAGTAGATAATAGTACTACTAATAGTCGTCTTCTTCCTCCAGAATAAAATCTTCAAATCCTGAAACGCTCGGACTGACCCGAGCGAATTGAAAAGACAAAACACTCGAGTCAGAACTAAAAGATCTTATGTAAGTTAAATCAACGTAAATAAATGTGAGTGCAGTAACTCAAGAGATGCTCGGGATTTACATCTCCTAAGGATCCGTTAAACTATTTACTATATAGTAATATTTCGCTATTGTAATAATGTCTAATAGTAAAATAAATTTACTTTTAAATAGCGTTAAGCGGCTACCCATATAGCCCTTAACACAAATAATGCCAATAGTCTATACAGTGCCTGCATATCTCCTGATCGGGAGACTACGAGATGACATTTCATAGGTACGACACAAATAGAAACTCGTAGTAAGGCTCGGTATGGTAGGTGACACGACACAACTAGGCAATACCAGGGTAGATATACCAATTACGCTTCCGGGTCGGTGGTAACGCGTAGCAGCTACTACCGTCCACCTCGAACAACACCTCCAAAATCAAAAATCAAAAGTGGCCACCGAATCAACCCAAAAGTCAAAGTATAATATTGAAGGGATGTGTCCGATCAAAAGTGCTACCTCAATTAACCCGTCGATCGCTCCTGTTTTAGCCACCTTATGCCAACTCACGGGAGTTGGGTCCACATATTTACCTCAAAGGAAATGCCGCCACCATCCTACTTCATTCTGAAATCTCCACTGCGTACACGGTTGTTAAAGTGGTTTTCGAAGTTGGCAGAGAGTATGACAACTTCCGATCCCGGTCTCTTCAATAACCAAACGTTATTATAACACCGCGGTCTTTTCAAAATAGTTCATGCTTTTTAAAAACCAGAATATAATAACGATATCATTTCCTTTTAAAACCCAAATCTATATGATATCATTTAATTTCAAAATATATCATTTTTCCAAAATCATAACACTTTCCAATCTATATACCTTGAAACCCGTAGCTTTGAAAACATAACTTATAATACTTAAATGGTTTAAACATTAAATTTCTTTATATAATAAAATAGCTTCTAAATTTTCCCAAATAAATTCCCAATACCAATTTGAACCTCCAAATAAACCATTTTAATTGCCATATATTTCAAAGCTTAAATATTCTATATTTCAAAACTTAAATTTTTATAATTCATATATTTCAGTCTTTAAATATTCCATTATTTCAAAATGGATTCTTTGATAATTTCATATATGTCAAATCCAATTCCTATTATTTAAATTTTAAATGTTTACTTAATAAAACAAATATTATTTAAGTAAAACCCTTAAATTTCAATAATAGGATATTCTTTTAATTAAATTAACTTCATAATATTCCTTTAAATCAATTTGATAATCATTTAAATCCTCTAATCAAAATCAAGTTATAAAATCACACCATTTAAATCTCAATTTATTTACATTTCAAATCAAATTTTTCGAGGATAATTCTTAAATACTTTAATTCAAATCATATTCACATTTATCTTCAACCTTAATTTTATTTGAGTTATTATATACTCTATATACAATAGAATTTTAAATAGATACTTAACCATATTATATAAAGAAATCAAACTTCATTATTTAGCTTATTTTATAATTCAAAACAAATTTATACATAGCTAAATTCAATAATAAAATAGCATTATATAATATCTAAAATCAATATCTATATACCCATACAATTCTTTACAAAACCATAGAAATCATTTCAAAAATAATTTTACATATAGACCGCGGTGTCGGTATATAATTTTCTATCTTATGGTCAAGTGATACGGATATTTATCATTTCAACCCGCAATTTAAAAACAAAAATTACGGTTATATATCATTTCAAACCGCAATCCCGAATGAAATAAGAATGCATAATAACTTACAATTTATAACAATATAAATAAACATCCATTCAACCAATATCAATCATCAAACACTTATTATTCCAAACATCATCTAATCCAAACAATATCATTAATATATAACAGATAATAAATAACCGGTATTAACTAACAGTTATATTCAATAATAAATTAAATAACTGTTTATCTGGCAGTTTACATGCAATGAATAATTAATTAACAATTTAACTGGAAGTTTATATGCAATGAACAAATTAAATAGCAATTTAATTTAAATAAATGGAATTAACTGAGATGATGATTAAAACTATGCCACACAACCATAAATAAATTTTAAATCACATCATATATCAATTTAACAAACATAAGAAATTTTAGAAGTTGTAAGTGTGTTAAAACACTCACCTTCTGAGTTTAAATTGATTTTAAATCCAATTTAAATCCAAAATTTTCATAGTCCCCAAATTCATCCCAACTAGTGCCGAAGTGTCCTGAATTCTAATACGAACCTAACAAAAGAAACCGCACATAAAAAGGATTTCGTATGCGAAAGTTATTGCTGTTAGAACGAGTTGAAACCAAAATTAAATTAAAAACAAATAACCATACCCTTTATTGCCACGTCAACATCCTTCCGTACCACGCATGCACAGCAATTTATGCGCTCGTCCTACCAAACCCTAACATGCTACTGATCGAACTCCCGCCACCATCCTTCAGTGAATTAACGCCACCACCTACATGCTCGAGCTTCCGATCGAAGACCCTCCATGTGCTCGACGCTTCATGCGGACCCCATAGGCAACTCACGCAGCCCCACTGAGTCCCCCTGCGTCCTCCGCCGCCGCCACCAATCGTGCCAAATTTTGGCAAATCCGAAACCCTTTACGACGAACGAAGGCCAGATCTAGGGCCTGCTCGTCGTTCTCTCCTAAACCCCACTTCCCGATCACCATATCGTCGTGAATCCACCGTTAGATCAAAACCCTAGCCTATGGACGGATGAGGTTCAACTGGAATTTCTGGATAAACGATGAATCAGATGAAAAATGAATTCCACCAGAAGATTACGCTCATTGAGAGCTTCAATATATATTTTTCCAGATTTTTCTGAGGACTTTAAAATTTATGCTTTGGATTTGATTTGCAATTGGATCTGAAAATATAGAATTTTGTCTACCATTGAGGAAGAGGAGGAATAGAATGAATTGCGTATAGACAAATGATAATGAGGGGAATTAGGATTTATAACCGGGTTTATGTAGGTAGGTCAGAATTTTGAATAGATGGATAAGGTTGGATATACGCGTTAACGACAAAGTGGCCCAAAAAGCCCGTTCTGACCCGGAATGAAATTGGGCAAACCCATATATCAAAATAGATGTTTAAAAATATTTTAAACGCGATGGAAAAAGTTTCATGTTCAAATTCCATCGTATGAAGAAGTTATGCAAAAATCAATATTTTTCAAATTGATTTCAATTTATCGATTTTAAGGCGTTTCGAGGTCGTACGATCAAACGACAAGTCCGATCGCTACGAAACTTGAAACCCTACAATAATTCACCGTTACAGATCTGATGAAACTGGTTTCATCGAAATCCGAGTCAGTGGCCAAAATGGCTATTTTTCCATTAATTAAATAAATTAATAATTAATTAATTAAATCCAATTTTAAATTTCAATCTTAAAATTGACAAATTTAATCAGTTTTATATTTCTTAATCAATTTCAATGTTTTAAACAAACTAAAAGTCAATTTAAAGTTGATTATCTTATCGATTTCAGTATTTTCCTCAGTTCCATTCAAATTCAGAAATTATAAATTTAATTTCCAAAATTTCTATTAAATTAAATTAACAAATCATTTTTCCATTCGTTATTGTCAAATATATGGATTTAACATTGGATTCAAAATTATTTACATTAATATCCTCGCATTTCATCTAAATTCCCATTTTAAATATTAAATCCATTTAATTGAAATTGAATCCTTTTATTAAATTTTAAATTCCAATAAATAAATAAAGCTTTATTCCATTTCTGTTTTCATCTTAATTTCAATTGCATAACATTTTATTCCAATTTTACTGTATTTGCCAAATACGTACATTAATTATTATTTATATTCTCTATTAATTATTTACTTGGTTTTATACTTTAAATTCATTCAAATAAATCAATAAATCTTGATTTACAATCTTTACCTCAACCAATCGTCATATTATAAATGGAATTGTCATTATTTTGAAAAATTACTTAAATTAACGTTAATGTAAAAAGTTGTTTATATTTATTGCAATTAATTACGAGTTATAATTTAATATACTTGTCTAAAAGGTCAACTTACAATACTTGTTACCCTTTAATGTTTATTTCACTCATAAGCTATTATTAACAACCAAATGTTGAAGCTTAATTTAGACCACATTCAGTGCATTACATGAATGGGTAAATGATTAAAGTTTTTTTACTATTGCCCCTTTTTCTTTATTTATATTAATGGCTATGTTTCAAATGTGAAATCTTATTAATTACACACATAAATTAAGGTTTTAAAACCAAACCTTAGTTCCATTCTTTTTTTTCCAATTTATTACTGATGAAAAATTTCCTGTTTCTAATTATTTATTACATACCTACCTTCAGCCCTTGCATTAATTCTCATAAACATTACATTATTGATATCCAAATTTTGATTTAGTAAACTAATTTGTCACAACTTTACTTACATTAACAATATTTCCCTTATTTTGGTTATTATTTCATATGTAGATCACCAGTGTACATTTGTTTATACTATCGTATGAACAATATACATTTCTAATACTTTATTACATTTATTAGAATTAAATTTTCAAATTTACTAGATACAACAAACTATGACCTTACAGTTATTTCAATTAATTGGGATTGTGCTAAATTAATTATTTATAAACTTACATTAACATAATTGCATTAATTTACATTCGATTACAAATAAATCAATATATTATTTCACCCATAAATACAATAATTGCATTTGTTCTTATTATATTCCATTTATGGATAAGTCATAATATTTGAATTATAAATTAAATTGTAACGTTCATTCAAGTTCATTAAATATTAACTTGCATTAACACGTTTCCTTAATTTACAATCAAATACCATTAACACTGTTTTATTACATTAATCAATTTAATACTTTCCTTTAATTCTCATATACAATTACATCATGTATAATCTTTTCACTACTTTCATTCATTAGAATTCTATTCAAATTTCAATTTCTTGCAATGACTCATTTATTATAAATTTGCATACCAATAAATTAGGTTCACATAAATAGGATTTATTAAATTCAACCTTTTTAATTAAGTCTATTTTAATCAATATAATATTTCATAGGTAAATTCTTAACATTTACTTCATTACAATTTATAACATAATTTCAAAATCTTATTAATATGACAAATTTAATTAACGAAATTCACGGGTCATTACATAAAGTATTATATTGATTAATATATATTATTCCGTTGCGTTGTGAGATTCTATGATTGTTTAGTTTCTTCTTATCTTCCATCTCCTTTCTTTCCCTAATAATCTCTGTAACGACCCGTATTTTAGATAACTAAAAATATTAGATTAAATAAGATTTTGAAATTTAATATTGTGTGAAATTGAAATTTATGATGTATCAATGAAAAAAATTATAATAATATAATTTTATAATATTGATCGAATATAATTGAAAACCGTTTTAATGTAATTTTAATCAATTATAATTGTAAAGTTTAATTTGGATTATAATTATAAAGTTTATATGGATATAATTGTAAATTTTAATAAGAATAAAATAAATGATGTATTAATGGTGAAGTTGTCTATTATTTAATTGAATTTGGTTCTAATATAGAATGTGAAATCAATTATTTTGTACGTAAATTTATAATCCCTTTTTTAAGCAATAATTAATAGATATAAATTACTAATGCACAACAATTTTTTTATTTATCACCTTATTATTCAATCCATTTGAAATTAATTGGTAATCAATGAAATTTAATGCAAATGAAATATTGCATTTAATATAGGAAAAGATGTTAACTGTAAGATATGAGTGTATTAAAAAGGAAACTTATGTTCAATAAATTCAAAGGTATTTGTTGATATAATAATAAGAAATTAAATCAAAATAAAAGAATTTGTTTGAGATTTAAAATATAATGAACTAGGATTTTATTACAGTTGTAACTAAATGTTGAAATTAATTTAATATTTAGATATTAGATTTAACATGTTAAATTAATTTTCAAAGACTACTAATTTCTGTTTAATCAAGAATGATGATAAGAAACTTTTAATTTGGAATTTAAAAGTGATTAGATCAGTTAATAATAATTCGATTAATTAACTTGCAAAAATGAATATAATTTGATTTTTAAAGCTCACTTCTATATACAATAGAATTAAGGTTTGAAATTACTTTCATTGAGTTTAAAATTATTGTAAACCTACATTTCGACGTATAGGATGAACTATTTTCGTTCGGGAACGAAACGGGATTTTAGGGCCTTGGTTATCGCTTTGGCCCAATCAATTTATATTCAAACGTAAAATGTTATTTTGAAATGTAATTATACAAATTTAATTCAAATGTGTAATAATAATAAAATTGAATTAGTAATAAACGTTGTGGTTGTTAATAATGTATTTGTAAATTAGAATTATTGTATTTGTCTATAATTGTAAAATAGTAAATTATTTGAATATAATTAAATTTAAATTTATCAAACAATAAAATGTTAACATTTTTATAGGATGGAATTAGTCTTGTGTTCAAAAGGCCCTTTTACATGTAGATTGCCTATCAGCACGCCTCGATTGGAGTTCGGGCTGTTTTTTGGACCTCGCGCTATAAATAGGCACGTAAATTAAGACAAAATATTAATAAAATATTTCAAAAATCCTAATTTCTCATGGCAGCCGCTGTCTACATTTTCAATGGCTGAAAACTTCCCATCTTCTTCCTCCTTGATCTCTCTCATCTCTCAACGAAATCGCTCGACCCTGAAACGAAAGTTATAGTGCTCGACGAGATCTACTAGATATATGGTTGAATCGACCTAATTACGTCCGGATTCGCAAAAATCGACGATGCAAGTGGCAGCGGTTGTGGCCATTTTTTGGCAAGATAGGGCACCGAAGGGGTTTCATTTTTGGCAAGGTGGAGTTTGGCGAGGTAGTTTTGATGGTGGGTTCCGATCGAAGGCCGATGGCCTCTAGCGGTAGCGGCGATAAAACAAGAGGGTTAGGCTGATGGTCTGCTGCACGCATGTTGATGATAGGGGTTTGGGGAAGGTGAAAATATTTACGAATTTTCCCTTCTTTGTTTTTATTAAAATTTTAAAATTCAAACTTTCTAACGTTCATAACTTTTACATACGAACTCGAATTTGCATGCGGTTTCTTCCATTGGGTTATCGAATATGAAGTGTAAGTAGGTCTGTTTAAATTGATTTTTTTGTGAGGTTTGATTTTTTTTGAATTGAGGCTGATGTAAATCGGAATTTGAATATGAAGTTGACTTGAAATTGGAAGCTGAAAAGTGGAATGTGTTGTGATTTGAGATGAGATCAAATTGTTTTGAAAAGGAAGAATTTTTGTAATATAAACTATTTTAATATAAAAAATATTTTAAAAACCAAATTATTTAATATATAAACTATTTTAATTATCTAAACTGTTTTTTTTTTCAATATTAAAACTATTTTATATTCAAACAATTTTCAATCCTTAACTATTTCAATTATTCCAAACTATTTGTCAATATTAAAACTATTTTAATTATCCAAACTATTTTCAATATTAAAAATATTTTAATTATTCATAATCATTTCAATACTCAAACTGTTTTTACGGAGGAAACTATATAGATTTAAATCATTGATTTAAGTACGATGTTTTGATATGAAGACATAACCTATTTTGGGATTCAAATGATTTTGAAGTGAATCTGATATTTTGATATGAAAAATGACTTGTTCTAGAAATGTAAAAGTACGAACCGGTGTGTGAAATGACGTTCGGTTTTTAAAAATACCAGAGGCGAATATTGGCAAACTCTTTGTCAATACTGTAACAACCTGCATATTTATCGATTTTTATATTTAAATATTTTATTTAAATATTTTATCGTTAATCGGATTTTGGTCCGAAGCTACTTTTTGCAAACGGTCAAATTAGGACTCGAGACCACTTCCATTGAGTTCGAAACGTCGTTTGCAATCTTCTAAGTATAAACATTGATATGTTTGGGGTTAGTGGAATTTCACCACTTTTTCACTCGAGCCTTTGGTTTGGACTTTTAGCCCATTAGGCCCAAGTTCCACCCCCCTTCTTCTTCATTGCTTCATTTCATTTCCTAACAC
Organism: Allium cepa; assembly: GCA_030765085.1. NCBI lineage: Eukaryota > Viridiplantae > Streptophyta > Magnoliopsida > Asparagales > Amaryllidaceae > Allium > Allium cepa. Next base: position 187,035,663 of record CM060940.1, read on the forward strand.
TAAAGCTTCAACAAAAATGGTGAATGGAATGAGAAATTAAAACTCCAAAGTTTTTGTTTTATTGCAACTCCAACATTCAACTCCAAATTCAAGAAGAAGACATCGGATTCAAGCTTGTGGTTGCTTCTCCATTTGCCTTCAAGCTTTGTTCCTCATTTTCATTGGGTTTTGGAGCAAAGGTGAGATTTTTATCTCACAATTCTAGTCTATAACTATATTGGGCTGTTAGGAATGATTCCCCATCACTTTAGCATGTACATTTGCATTTGATTTGGATTGGATTGGCGAAAAACTCCATTTTTTAGTTGTTTGGTGAATTTCCTGAGCTTAGGTCGCTCTGCCTAGGTTAGGTCGCTCGGAATCATTAGCTCGCGTGCGTAGAAAAGTCACGGCCTGCATATTTTGTTCGCCTCGAATTTAGGTCGTAGGTCGTTGGACTTTAGGTCGTTCGCGTATAGGTCGCTCGCGACCTAACCCTTAGGTCGCTCGCGTGTTATCGCGCTAGGTCGCACTGCCTTGAATCTTCACTTCGGAGTTAGGTCGTTTCACTTTAGGTCGTAGGTCGTTTCTGGCCTTAAATCCCCCCTGCAGCGTTAAGTCGTTAGCCTCGGAATTAGGTCGTTTTCGACCTTATATCACAAAGCGGCTCTAGGTCGCTCGATCCTGCTAGGTCGTAGGTCGCGCATCACTTTAGGTCGCTCGCGTGTTAAACCCTTAGGTCGCTCGGCCGATGCACGCGCTAGGTCGCGAGTATTTAAGTCCTTAGGTCGCTTGGCATTGTGACCACTTAGGTCGCACGACCTTGTTAGGTCGCTCACCCTTAGCTCGCGTACCTTCTTAGGTCGCGCATCTTACTAGGTCGCTCGACCCTGTTGTATTTTTAGTTCGCAACCATTAAGTCGGTCGACCTTGCCTAGGTCGTTAGGTCAGTCGGTCCTATCCCTTAAGTCGCGTGACCGTGATAGGTCGCTTACCTTTAGGTCGCATGACCTATGGCTACTTGCTCCAGTTAGGTCGCTCGGCCACTTTGTTAAGTCGCCTACCTTTTTAAACTTAGGTCGCATGACCCATTAGGTCGCATGGCCCCTTAGGTCGCTTGGCTTCACTAGGTTGCTTGTCTTCACTAGGTCGTACCGTTTTGGTCGGGGCGCTGCCCCGCACCCCGCCGGGGGCGCTGCCCCCTGGACCCCCGCGACCTGACCGGGCAGGTCGAACCCCGTAAGCGGTGGCGTTGCCCCCGCACCCCCACCTTGGGGGGTTGCCACCCCCCTGGACCCCCCCTCCGTAGGGGATCTTATCTGAAAAACATTGAGCTGATTTCCTTGGATTTTATTCGCATATCCGTATGCGATCTTTGTGACTGATTGTTTCTACAATTGCTTCTGTGTTTTGTCACTTTATAATATAAAGGTTTCAATACTAGTAGTAAATATCAAAACTCTTTTAACAAACAATTTCAACTCTATTTTTAATAACAAAACTCTTTTCTTAAACCGTTTTCCAATCTATTAGTATATACAAGCCTTTACCTCACTCGGATGAGAAATCTAATTAAACGACTTAGTAAAACAAGTGGTATGAAACGCTTGCGTTCACTTCGTCGGTTAATTCTTGGACTTGTTCGATTGAACCTCTTGTGACAATTTTATTAGTGAAGATTTACAATTTGTTCGTAAATATTTAAGTTAAGCAAGTGGTTATGGGACATGAAGCTAAACTTCTATATTTACTAGCTTAGTGTAATTGACACTTCTCGTTGATCTTGACGATCGCTTTATGAATTAGACTAGCAATTGCGCGATGTCTCTTTCATTGCAAGGTTAGACTAGACACCACTTGTGTGATTCCATTCACACATACCTTTCTGCTTTTTGGTTAGTCTTGACCTCAATCTGTGTGATTCCACTCACACATGTGGGGTAGCTCCCCATGGTCTTCGGACCGTCATGTGATAGGCCTCTTTCCCTTTTTATGATTTCTGGATTTCTTATGTTGATTTCTGGAATTTATCTCTTTGACTTGTCATGAGTACAAGTTTAGGGTATGATGCCCTCTTTGGATCTTTGAGAAGATTCTTGTGATATTGATTTATCTCTTATCGGTTGATCTCCTGTTGATCATTATTTGCATACTTATAGTAGTATGACAGTATGGATATTTTATGTTTATGCCATATCTTTTATTCTATATCATGTCATCTGATATTTATAGCTAGACTGATCCGTTTATTATTTTCTTATAAATAATACTCGGGTCAGACCGAGATGTTACAGGTGCTACTGCTTGACTCCTCCCCCAGTGATTCACTACTCAGACTTCTGGCTACTTGTTTAGATTAGCAGCTTTTGTTGTTTACACTTGAGATATAGACTCATAGTTGTATTCTTTTGTATAGCACGCGTTGCTATTCTTTTGTATTATCGTGGATCTTTTTAGACCACTACTCTGATGTACACTTTTATGTGATATATATTCATATCTCTTTCCGCCTTTGTGATATGGATATCTGTGATTGATTCGCATGTTATGCTTACTTCTATATTTGTTTCCGAAGATTATTTTATAGCCACCGTGTGATAAGAAATTACATGGATGGTCGCTCCTCAACAGCCTTATTCTCCGTGCTAGTTGACAGCACTACACCGTAGTGTTCTTGGCTAGCGTGGGTATAGAGGTGGGGCGTCACAAATACCGAAACCAATTTAGCAAATGTGTTCATGGTGGATGATCCGGAATGAAGTGGTTGGATTGTTGAACGATTGCTGGATTTGAAGAAAGAGAATGATGATGGATGACCTCGGCACTTGTGTCAATTTGAAATGACTAAAACATGACGGCTTGTCAGGGCCAAGTGGGCTAGCTATCCCTAGCACACACACTTCTTGGAATTACCATATTGATTTTGACTTGATCGGTGCACCTTGATTTTATTTTTGGAGTGTTGGACGTGGTGGGCGGTTGTGACTATAATGTGTTACCACCAGCCCTGCGATCCGAACTGGTATCATCCTACATTGGGCATTGCCTCACGTCCTTGTAATACTTTTATCTGTACGGACACACACTATGATATGTTTTAGTATGGTACCTATAAGGGACTCATTGACTACCGATGTTACTGGTTATATTACAGGACCTGCATAGACTTCCAGCTTAAAAATGTATTAATTGTGATTAATGTAAAGCCTTAAGGCTAAGAATTTTATTTTATTTTATTGATTAGACACTACATATATAACGTATCTTACTACATATAGATAGTTTCACGGATCCTTAGGGGATGGAAAATCCTGTAACATCTCTTATGTTACTGCACTCAATTTGTACAGTGGATAGAAGATGTAAAATCCCATAAACATCTATGAAGCTATTACACTTGTATTTACTTGTTGTTGATTTAACTTGCATAAGAACTTTTAGTTTTGAATCGATTGTTTTGTCTTTTCATTACGCTCGGGTTAGCCTGAGCATTCCAGTGTTTAAAGACATTATTTCTAGAGGACGAAAAGAAAGTTTGGTATATTATATTATGATTATCATTCTGCCGCATCATTATTGTTATGTTGTTGTTTGTACTCAAATGTATATTGTAAAACAGTTTCATGATCTATTATTTGATTATTATATTTTGTCATTCCGATGCGACATTCTGTATTTTATTTTACTTCTTTTCTCTTATTTTCTTATTAAATCCCATTGAAAATCTGCCCTTTTGAATGGTTTGAGTTAGACGTATGTGGTTTATCGTCGATTTAAGCCGTCCAAAAAGGTGGACCATCATAGTTGGTATCAGAGCTTTAGTTAAGAGATACCTTAGCCTGCTGGGGGTTAAACTCATTAAGAGGTATGGTAATGGAATTGTGACGCCCCACCTCTATACCCACGCTAGCCAAGAACACTACGGTGTAGTGCAGTCAACTAGCACGGAGAATAAGGCTGATGAGGAGCGACCATCCATGTGATTGCTTATCACACCATGGCTATAAATAATCTTCGGAAACAAACACAGAAATAAGCATAACACAAATCATTCACAGACATCCATATCACAAAGGCGGAAGAAGATATGAATATATAACTAACACATGAAAGTGTACATCAGAGTAGTGGTCAAAAGGATCCACAATAATACAAAAGAATACAACTATGATTCTATATCTCAAGTGTATACAACAAAAACTTCTAATCTAAATAGTTAGCCAAAAGTCAGAGTAGAAAATCCCGGGAAGAAGTCAAGAAGAAGCACCTGTAACATCTCGGTCTGACCCGAGTATTATTTAAGAAAATAATAAACGGATCAGTCTAGCTATAAATATCAGATGACATGGTATAAAATAAAAGATATGGCATAAACATAAAATATCCATACTGACATACTATTATAAGTATGCAAATGATGATCAACAGAAGATCAATCAATAAGAGATAAATCAATATCACAAGAATCTTCTCAAAGATCCAAAGAGGGCATCATACCCTAAACTTGTACTCATAACAAGTCAATGACATAAATTCCAGAAATCAACACAAGAAATCCATAAATCACAGAAAAAGGGAAAGAGGCCTATCACATGACGGTCCAAAGACCATGGGGAGCTACCCCATATGGGTGAGTCGGAATCACCCAGATGAGGTCTAGGCTAACCAAAAAAAGCAAAAAGGTATGTGTGAGTGGAATCACACAAATGGTGTATAGCCTAACCTCGCAACAAAAAGGTATGTGTGAGTGGAATCACACAAATGGTGTCTAGACTAACCTTGCGGACAAAGAGATATGTGTGAGTCGGAATCACACCCATGAGGTCTAGTCTAACCTTGCAAACAAAGAGACATCGCACAATTGCTAGTCTAAATCATAAAATGATCGTCATGATCAACGAGAAGTGTCAATTACACTAAGGTAGTAAATATAAAAGTTTATCTTCATGTCCCATAACCACTTGCTTAACTTAAATATTTACGAACAAACTGTAAATCTTCACTAGAAAATTGTCACAAGAGGTTCAATCGAACAAGTCCAAGAATTAACTGACGAAGTGAACGCAAGCGTTTCATACCACTTGTTTTACTAAGCCGTTTAATTAGATTTCTCATTCGAGTGAGGTAAAGGTTTGTATATACTAGTAGATTGGAAAACGGTTTAAGAAAAGAGCTTTGTTATTGAAAATAGAGTTGAAATCATTTTGTTGAAAGAGTTTTGATATTTACTACTAGTATTGAAACCTTCATATTTCTAAAGTTGTTATTCCGCCTTCTTAGCATGGCCGTGATACCATAAAATCGACCGAGAAACCAAAGATAGTTTGTCTTGAAGAATGGTTAAATCAGCATCTCAACAAAGCAAGTTTTGTTGAATGTTTTTCAGATAATATCCCCTATGGAGGGGGGTCGGGGGGGTGGCAACCCCCCAAGGTGGGGGTGCGGGGGCAACGCCCCTGCTACGGGGTTCGACCTGCCCGGTCAGGTCGCGGGGGTCCAGGGGGCAGCGCCCCGTCCAAAACGGTACGACCTAGTGAAGACCTAAGGGAGGATAGGATCGAGCGACCTACGAGTATAAGGGGTCGAGCGACCTAGAGGTGTTCGCGACCTAACGACCTAAACAAGGTCGAGCGAGTTAAGGTGGTGCCCGACCTAACGTGTCTCGCAACTTAACGAAGGCAAGGCCGAGCGAGTTAGGGAGTTCTACGACCTAACGGGTTAACAGTCTAACGACCCAAGGAAACAAGGTCCAACGACCTAAGGAAGATAGGGGTCATGCGACCTAAAGGCTTGCGACCTAAAGGAGTTCGCGAGTTAAGCAAGGAAAACGACCTAATGGTTGTCGACCTAAGAGGGAATAAGGTCCAACGACCTAAGGGTTCACGCGACCTAGTGGAACACGCGACCTAAAGGGTAAACGACTGTGACGACCCGGAATTTTCGAGCATTTAAAATCGAAATATTTAATTGATTTTAAATATTCAATAGAGCAATCTTAACTTGAATTATAAATATCGCTATTTATTTGATAATTAAATAATAGAATTTAGAATTAGAAATTGGGTAAATTGTTGAATCTAGAATTTTAAACCTATTAAAAATAATTTGAAGGCTTGTAGAATTTATATTGATAGTACAAAGGATAATAAAAGTTAAAAAATTGAAATTAGCAATGGTTTGTTCAGTTTTGAAATTTTATATCGTTTAAATTGAATTTAAAAATAGCCTTCCGAGGCGTAGTCTCGGAATTTAACTAAACCAGTTCCATTCGGTCTGTAATATCGTATTATTACCGGATTTCAAATTTCGTAGCTTTCTGAATTAACGTGTGATCGTACGGGGTATAAACGCTTAGACGATAATTATCGATCTAACTTAAATATCTATATCTGAAGGATAATCAAATCACAACCGACTTTCTATCAAATCGTGTTCCCTCTAGCATCATGCAACATTTCAGAGCATGCTACCCTTCGTCCTTAATGTCGCACCCCTACCTTTCTTTTCAAACCCAATATCAGATAACGAAAAAAAAGAAATATGGCCGACCATATAATATCGCCTACCACTACCTTCTCTTCCTCTCCTTCTTTTGCTTAAGCAGCCGAGTCTCCTGTTACTTTATCTTCAAAATCGAAATAGGTATAGGGTCTTACTTCAGTAATTCGAAGCCGAGCCCTTTTTCTTGCATAATCAAAATCTGCATAACAAAAGAAAATCGAAGTGGCGGAACTCAGATTCGAACGTAAATTCGTTCGAAAATCATAGATTAAATGCAGTCACGTTCTATCGAGTTCGAGATTCGGCTTTGAAGGAGGGCGCGAGTGTTAGGGCGATTGTGAGTTGCTGCGACCTAAGGTTTAAAGGCGAGTCGCGATTTGGGGCTTCGCGACTGGCTGTAGCTTGGCGACGTCGAAGCTGCAGGTGGCAAGGAGGCGAGTGAAGCGTCGATGTCAAATAGGTTGGGTGTTGTTTTGGGATTCGCGAAGGGTTCAAAAGCGGGAGCTCGTGGATTCGATGGTCGCGGTTCTCAGGGTTGGTTCGGGCTCGTCGATTTTGTGGGGTTGGAGCAATCGAGTGGGGCGGTGGTGGTGATGCTCACGTACTAGCATCGAGGTTGTGGGGAAGTCGACAGTAAGGTATAATGTATTTTATTTAATTTAATAAAAATATATATATGCAGTTTCTAATTTAGAATATATACATATATAGTGGTAAACAGAATATATATAAAGATTTGGAAAGTAAACAGGAATTTTTAAATGTGGAAGTTTTGGAAATCTGTAAATTATTTTAAGTGTACATGAGTTTCAAAATGAAAAATAAAATAAATAAACTTATATACATTTTGATTTACTTGTTTGATTTTAAAAATAAAATATATTATGGAAGTAGTTTTGTTTAGTTGCTAAAAGGATATTTTTATTAAAAAGGAAAAGTTTAAAATCAAATTATTAGCTTAAAACCTAAACTCTTAGTTAATTAAATAAGTAGATGGAAATTTAATTTTCTAGTTGATTCGAATATTAATAAAAATTATAAATGTTTATACAAGGTCAAACATCAGGAAAGCAATATTGAAGTGGATTGCAAATTTAAGAGCAAAGGTGAGTTAATCTCACTCAGTTAAATTTAAATTTGAATGATTAAATTTAAATAATTGTTTGAATGGTTGAATTGATTGATGTGATATAGTATGATATTTTGGAATTGGCATATTTTATTGTGCTAACATTTATGGATGCAGGAAAAAAACAGGTTGGAGGGATCCAACTGTGCCCCTCACATTTATTTAAATTATTCAATATTCTCTGTGGTGATTATTTGATATCCAATGATGAGTTATATTGGAATATTGAATGTTATGGTTTGATTGGATATTTGGGTATAATGAATTACCAAAATATATGAATTGGATTGTTGAAAGGAAATTAAAAGGAAGTAAATTTGTAAGCGAAATAATTATAGAATGTTTGAATAAATTAAGAATGAATTAAAAAGAAATAGAAGTAATATGAAAATAATAATAAATAATTTCGAGTATGAAAAGGAAGGGGTTTGAATAAACAATAATTAATGAATTGTAAAATCAAGTGATATTATTTTAAGGGAATAAAGTATTATTTAAAAAAAAACTTAAAGTTTTAAATTTTTAGAAAGGAATAAGAAGTAAATTGAGAAAAATCTAAATTGGTATTTCAATTAAAAGTATTTTAAATCATAATTAAGGAATAAATCTGAAAATTAAAGGATTTTGGAATAAGTAGAGTAAATTGGAAATCAATTTGGAAATTGATTCAAGTGTTTGAAAATGGAATTTAAAGAAGAATGTGAAGGATAGTATATTTCTCTGGATAGCCAAGCATGGTATTAAAGTAAATTTAAATTTAAGTTAAAGGCTTTAATGATTGTTTTTAAAGGCATGTTTTAGAAATTTATTATTTCTAAATATTTAATCCTAAAGTAAATATTTTCAAAACTATTATCGTAGTAATTATTTTTAAAAGTAAAAATCTTGTTTTATATTTTATAAAGTAACCTTATTTTCTCAAATTCATATAGTATGTATTTTTAACAAATTATTTAAGTAATTTTATCCTAAATGTATTGTTAGGACCCGATTCTTCGTCTTCCGAAAATTCAACATCGATACTCACTTTATCGACTGCCGAGCAATCGAACGACGGAAACCGAACATTGAGGGTTTAAGAAGAAGAAAACGTAGAAAAGAAGAGAAGAAAAGAAGATAATAGAGGGAAAAAGAAGATAGAAAATAGAGAGGAAAGAACATAGGAGAGAATAGAAAATAACAACAGAACATAGAACAGAAAGAAAATAGAACGGAACAGAACACAACAAAACAACATCAGAATCTCACAATTCGCAGCGGAACAACATATAATAATAATTGAATAATCTTTAAACAAAGAACTATATCAGTTATTACATTTCATTATATCATATCATCAGAGTGTACAACAACATACAACAACAAACAGTGCAGCGGAAAAGAAATACTATATACAAGTAATACGCCATGCCATCCAGCTTGCCTCCAGCAACTTCAGAATATCCAGAATATCCTGATAAACCTAACTCTTGACTGCCCGTGTAGAAATTGGTGGGCACCCAGAGTTTAGGAAGGAAAACAATAAACTCCGAGTCAGTCATGTGACTGGTGCGAGAACTAAAACAGTTTATTTTTCTTTAAAATCAAAATAGAGGAATATTTTAAAAATCAATTCGCAATGCTTTTGAAAATGAGACTACCATAAGACCTTCCGCCACACACACAATGCAAACGCAGACTTGGGGAAGATTTCTTCTTATGTTAGTCAAAGATGCTTGATACGAATTTAAAATCTAATTAATTTTGATATTATTATTAGTGCATAGTGTAGAAGATATTTCGAAAGTAGAATATAAATCTTAGCCAGCATAGGTACCATTATATTATGCCTACTATAGCTACTTCCTGAGGAAGCAGGTTCTACAACTAAAACCGTACAAGTCTCGTATTGTTTCTTTGGATTTCCAACGAATGATCAGGCCAAGGAACTTCCCATTGCCACATGAGAATGCCTCTGGATGGACATCCCCGAGAACCAAACCGGATATCTACCAACACAAGGCCGGGTTACCCCTAACTGAGTAACAACTGACCGAATATGCCATCCCCCGGTCCTTTGGGACCTTTCACCGAGCGCTCGCAAATCAATTCACACAATCATAAAGTGTTTTCAACATGAGTAAGTATCTGGGCTCCATACCATGATACCACCCTTTTCCAGAAGGAAATGCACACATCCTAAAGGGCGCTACCCCTCATAACCTTGCCGCATCTTTCCTGTTTTGACCATTCACGGGGTGTGAGGCTCGACGAAGTCACATCCACAAAAACATACTTTATACAAAAGCCATGCTTTGGGTCAACAAATGATCATAGAAATGATCACCAAGATAGACGATCAAATAAACGATCCTATCACAAATAATCAACACAATGATCATTTCACAGCAACACTCAGCATGTCACATTACCCAATTGGGAATATATCGCTGATAACTTTAACTATATAACCTCTGAGCTCGTACATCTCAGAGAAGGGTGTTAAGCTAAAAGAATAAATTCTCCGCCACCAACAGAAATATATTTGAATGAAATCGGCTTTATATCTCAATTTGTAATGTCAGACATACAATCCATACAAGTCTGTTCCGGGCTCGAACAAAACCGAAGGCACTTCTCACGAAGCCCTTGCAATCCGGGTATTCACAATCCCGATCGAATTTCCCATCACTTAGGAAATCTCTATACCAGGAGCGACCCAGTGCAGAGACAATCGATAGGTCATCCTATCGCTTTCACAAATACTCGGTCTTCAACACCGATCTTCAATGCAATTCACAACGACGTATCACATATTCGGAATGGGTTATACGACCCCATGGTCCTTTCCCGGTTAACCCGAATAGTGAGTGCTTATTCAAAAATAAGTGTGGCATTCAAATTCAAACAAATCGCATCAATTACCCATTCAAAGGGAAATATTGATAGTCGGTTATTGAACTATCAATGGATATGCACACATCACCAGTTTCCAAATAATTTTCCAAATTATTTATTTTCCAAAATATCTTTACAAGATATATAATTTTCACACTTCAAAAATAAATCAATATTTATTTTTCTAAACCAATCCCACTTTCTTTTATAAATTCAATAGTGAATTTATATTCCAAAATATCCATGCATATACGATTTCAATTACTCATTTCAATTTATCTTCAAAAAGATAAATTCTCAAAATATTCACTTTATATTGGAAAACATTTCCATACTTATTTATTCATAAGTAATTCACAAATTTTATTTATTTTCAATACTTAGAAAATATTTAATATACTTAAATCGAGATTAAGTATATATTTTATTCTTTAAGGAAATCATTCTCTTAAACATATTTATTTGGGCCAAAACGAATGTTGCGTAAAACATCGTTACGACAACCCAAAATCACTAGTATAGGGATTCGAAGTTAAAATAGATATATAAATCCCAATACTATACAAAACATTTCCTTTCGGAAATCATTTACTATAACAATAGTGTTATAGTCCACCATTTCCTTCTATTTCTCGAAAACGTCTATTTCAACAATAAATGTTGAAATCTATGGTTTCGAATCTCAACACATTTTAAAACATCGTTAGATCATTTTAATTCTATTTCAAATATCACATTCAAAACAATTTCTTTAACATATTATTCACTATTCAAAAACGTGAATATACTACGTTAATCAATTTCATCCTTTTATTCATTTTATTTTAAAGGATCTTTCACAGTCAAAAAATGTGAATATAGCTCCATTAATAGGTTTCAACAATTTACTTATCAAGATAAGTCGTTTACGAATTTATAAAACAACGTTTATAAATTCCTTTATTAACCTATTCAATTTATAACTCAATTATAAAACAAAATTCATGTTATAAATTAAACACCTATAATTTATTTGTTTGCACAATCGTTCCTTTAAACTTCATAATTATGAATCTTATAACTTATAAGATTCAATTATTCATCCAAATATATTCTTTAATAATTTCACAAAATTTATAAATCTTACTATTTATAAATTTCATTTATAACTTCACCATTTATAATTTCATAATTTCCATTCACTTAAAAAATTCATTTTCACTTCATTCAAATACTTATAAAAACTCGTTTTATAATGTCAATATTTCAATTTATAAATATCCATTTATAAATCTCTTAATATAATTCAATTTATATTATTCTTTTCAAACGTCTTTAATCTCCTTTATAATTTCATCCTTTTGATTTATAAAATAATTAAATTTTATAAATCCTATATTTAAACTTTTCACAATAAATTCAAAAATTCCGATTTAACTATTTTATAAAATCATTAGCATCATATTCTCAAAAATCAGTTTTTAACTATATTTCTCAAAAATCATAATTTTTATAACATTAAAAATTATAATGTTATTTATTTATAATGGATCGATTCCAAAAATAAAGTATATTTTCAAAAATCACTTTAAAAATCATTTTAAAATCCCAAAATCTGGGTCCAATGATGCTACACACCAAATAGTCAATCACGACAACAACGATATCATATATCGATATGATAATCCATCAAATATCAAAATATCTGAAATCAAATAAATACTGTTGAGGAATCCAGTTGGATCCCTCCAACCTGTTTTCCTGCATCCAAAAACATTAGCACAATACCAATTTCGCTCCAGTACGAAATTATCGCGGTATATGGGATTTAAAATATTATCCGCTTAATAACGGCGCAATAGGATCTCATCCGCTAAACAAATAAATGCGGGAAATCAATAACTGCAATATATACATATGCCAATATATATATATTGATATTATATATAATACCAATTTCACTGTTTATGAAATATTCGCGGTATATGTTTTTACTAAATAACATCCGCTTACTAACTGCGTATAATGTCTATTTTAACAATCAATAGATATCAATCATCATTCAAACATGCATTCAAATATTTTAAATCTAACTATTTAAAATAAAATCGAAATTGATTCGATTGAGTGAGAAGTTCTCACCTTGATTTTAATTTCGTTTTTAGCGATTTAATTCGAATAAAATTAAACGGACGTTTAATTTTACCCAAAATTTTCACTAACTCCAAACGACTCCAATCCAACTCCATCGCGTAGTGCTCGTCCATACGATTCCAACGCAACTGGTTTCGCGCGTTTTCGACCTCGTATGAAAAAGATATGAATTTTTGAAGTTACACGATTTTATATACATAAATTTATAACACAAACTTTATAATTATAAACCTAAGCTCATCACAGCCACATGATCCTTTCTCCATTGAATCTAGGCCGTCCCCTCTTCATCTTCCTCTTTCACGTTCACAGCCACACACATGAACCCATAGATCAAAACTAGGTTTTAATTTTTCGATCACCACACTCAATTTGAACACGATCGGAGACCAGGGTTTTGAAGCCCCTCGCACAAGCTACACTCGGCCATAAGCTCATAGAGCTTGGCCTCATCACGTGCCTAGGGTTGCGTGCGCAACCTGCAGGTGACGGCCTCCCCTAGCTCCCTCCACGCGACACCATATTCGATCATAGCCGTTCACATCGAAGCTCTCATCGCCCTCTTCAATACTCTAGTTGAAAGTTTAGCCTAATTGTCGACGGATTTGGAGTAATTGAGGGGGAAAGGTCGTGAGTTTCTGGCCATTCATATATGTGGAGGCGGCTGGCAACATTAGGGTTAGAGTTTAGTATATTATTTTTTTTATTTTTTTAGAATGGTGGGCTATTTATAAGGAACCGACGAAACACTATTCATCCCGGAAATTTCGAACTCCGATTTACGCGCCGTAACCAGCGTTTCTAGGGTTTACCCCGCGTTCCGGACACAATGGAACATGTTTCGGAAGCTAATTCGGACATCTGTGCGAGTTATGGCAATAAACGTCCAATTTAAATTAAACCGATTTAAATCAATTTCTAGGCATTTTAATTCGTATCGGACAAATGGTAAATCCAATTGACACGAAATTTGAAATCTTACAATAATATCACATTACGGATCCGATGAAACTGGTTTCGTCGAAATCCGAGACTTTTTGAAAAATGGCTATTTTAACTCGCCAAATTAATATTAAAAATAAATCGATGCGTTTCGAGCTGCCACGATCAAACGATAACTCCGATTGACACGAAAATTGAAATCCGGTAATAACTAACTATTACGGATCCAATGGAACTGGTTTCGTTCAATTCTGAGACTGTTCAAAAATTGACTATTTTCACTAGTCGACTTTAATATTAAAATATTCAATTTTCACAAATTAACTTTAAATTCGATTTTAAAAGTTCTAAAATATCATTCTAACTCCAATATGATAAAATAAAATTTTACAAATCATTTTCAATCATATTTAACTCAATTTTCAATTATTTCCATAATTTAACATATTAAATTGTCGATTTAATTATTCAATTAAATCCAATAATTCAAAATAAAATTTATTTGACTTATAAATTCACTTCTTAATATTTAAAATAATTTAAATATTCAAATGTTAATTATTAAAAATTCTGGGTCGTTACAATCTTCTCACCTTAAAAGAATTTCGTCCTCGAAATTAACAAGTAAGAAAAGTTATAGAATTTATTAACTTTCCAAAATCCATAGTTAAACTTCTTATACGATACTTTACTAAGTTTTCAAATCATACTTAGTTATCTTTTCAAAAACAACTACTATTGTTTAACTTTCAATTCTAAATCAAAGTTAAAGTTTTCAAAAATTTCCAATTTTCTCAATTTTTTTCTAACGCCTTAAATTTTCGGAAAAATTCGCCATAGTCTCCTTTGCGCGGCTCGATCCGAAAAAAAATGACAGTATATATATCACAAATATACATCTCATCAAGTAATGAGGCATCCCGAAGGGAAAAAGTATAAAAGTACGGTATGTAATCCGAGATATGTACCTTATATTTTATTAGCGAGCATATACGGCTAATATAGCGCGAAAGCGAGCTCCAAATGCGAAGCAAACGCGATCCGCACCTACTAATCACTCAACAAACAACATGAGAAACATGTAAATATGAAAATAATCTCAATATACAACATATATCTCTATAATAACTATATATGCTAACATAGCAAATGTAGTAAAAGCAATATATTCAATCATCAACCAACTAGCATTCAACTAATTCATATTCAAGCTGGTTCACTTCCAAATCAAATTCAATTCCATTTAAGATTCACTTAACTTCCAATTGGATTTTAATTACTTTAGCTTTCAATTTCATTGACTCAATTTCATTAACACTTAATGAATTATATACAATCAATCAACTAACAACCATATAACAACCAATGTATATCAATTGCAATCAAATTCCTTTGCCTATCAATTGGTTTAATTAATTGATTTTCATTCAATTATTCAACTTCCTTTAACATTAGATTTTAATGAATTACACTTACATTCATTATTTCATATCAATTTAATTTACATTCAATTGATTAACATTTAATCCATTAATTCAATTCAATTTCTAAAGTTGAATTTCATTTATATAACTTAAGTTCATATTCATCACTTGGTTTTTTTACATAACTTAAATTCCCACTTGTAAATAAATTCATATTTCAATTCTAAAGTAAATTTCCATTTAACTTTAAATTCATTTTTACTTACAACTCATATTCATAAATATATCCATATAATTTCACTTCTTATATATATATATAAGTTTATTTCACAATTGTAAATTACTTTAATTATCATTCAATTCTTATAATTCTTTACTTATACAATTATTCTTCAATTTAGATTATTCAAACAACTAAACAATCAACTTATATACACTTTAATAATTATGAAAAATTATTTCTTTATATATAAAATATAATCAAGGTAAAATTATTTCATTTACCCAATTTAAAACAATATTGTGTCGAATTGTTCTATTCAAGTGTTTAGAGATCCCTATCAACGACGTTAATTACTCGTATTAACCAGAATCTATATACCACTCAACAAATCAATCATCACAATATAAAACAATTTCATATTCACTAACAAATACGCTCTCATATCTATTATTACACTCAACTCATTCTAGAGTACTACTGACTCTATCTCTAATGAGAAATACCCAACAGAACCATGGTTGTCGCTTAACCATATGCTCTGATACCACATTGTCAGGACCCGATTCTTCGTCTTCCGAAAATTCAACATCGATACTCACTTTATCGACTGCCGAGCAATCGAACGACGGAAAACCGAACACTGAGGGTTTAAGAAGAAGAAAAAGTAGAAAAGAAGAGAAGAAAAGAAGATAATAGAGGGAAAAAGAAGATAGAAAATAGAGAGGAAAGAACATAGGAGAGAATAGAAAATAACAACAGAACATAGAACAGAAAGAAAATAGAACGGAACAGAACACAACAAAACAACATCAGAATCTCACAATTCGCAGCGGAACAACATATAATAATAAATGAATAATCTTTAAACAAAGAACTATATCAGTTATTACATTACATCACATTTCATTATATCATATCATCAGAGTGTACAACAACATACAACAACAAACAGTGCAGCGGAAAAGAAATACTATATACAAGTAATACGCCATGCCATCCAGCTTGCCTCCAGCAACTCCAGAATATCCAGAATATCCTGATAAACCTAACTCTTGACTGCCCGTGTAGAAATTGGTGGGCACCCAGAGTTTAGGAAGGAAACAATAAACTCCGAGTCAGTCATGTGACTGGTGTGAGAACTAAAACAGTTTATTTTTCTTTAAAATCAAAATAGAGGAATATTTTAAAAATCAATTCGCAATGCTTTTAAAAATGAGACTACCATAAGATCTCCCGCCACACACACAATGCAAACGCAGACTTGGGGAAGATTTCTTCTTATGTTAGTCAAAGATGCTTGATACGAATTTAAAATCTAATTAATTTTGATATTATTATTAGTGCATAGTGTAGAAGATATTTCGAAAGTAGAATATAAATCTTAGCCAGCATAGGTACCATTATATTATGCCTACTATAGCTACTTCCTGAGGAAGCAGGTTCTACAACTAAAACCGTACAAGTCTCGTATTGTTTCTTTGGATTTCCAACGAATGATCAGGCCAAGGAACTTCCCATTGCCACATGAGAATGCCTCTGGATGGACATCCCCGAGAACCAAACCGGATCTCTACCAACACAAGGCCGGGTTACCCCTAACTGAGTAACAACTGACCGAATATGCCATCCCCCGGTCCTTTGGGACCTTTCACCGAGCGCTCGCAAATCAATTCACACAATCATAAAGTGTTTTCAACATGAGTAAGTATCTGGGCTCCATACCATGATACCACCCTTTTCCACAAGGAAATGCACACATCCTAAAGGGCGCTACCCCTCATAACCTTGCCGCATCTTTCCTGTTTTGACCATTCACGGGGTGTGAGGCTCGACGAAGTCACGTCCACAAAAACATACTTTATACAAAAGCCATGCTTTGGGTCAACAAATGATCATAGAAATGATCACCAAGATAGACGATCAAATAAACGATCCTATCACAAATAATCAGCACAATGATCATTTCACAGCAACACTCAGCATGTCACATTACCAAATTGGGAATATATCGCTGATAACTTCAACTATATAACCTCTGAGCTCGTCCGTCTCAGAGAAGGGTGTTAAGCTAAAAGAATAAATTCTCCGCCACCAACAGAAATATATTTGAATGAAATCGGCTTTATATCTCAATTTGTAATGTCAGACATACAATCCATACAAGTCTGTTCCGGGCTCGAACAAAACCGAAGGCACTTCTCACGAAGCCCTTGCAATCCGGGTATTCACAATCCCGATCGAATTTCCCATCACTTAGGAAATCTCTATACCAGGAGCGACCCAGTGCAGAGACAATCGATAGGTCATCCTATCGCTTTCACAAATACTCGGTCTTCAACACTGATCTTCAATGCAATTCACAACGACGTATCACATATTCGGAATGGGTTATACGACCCCATGGTCCTTTCCCGGTTAACCCGAATAGTGAGCGCTTATTCAAAAATAAGTGTGGCATTCAAATTCAAACAAATCACATCAATTACCCATTCAAAGGGAAATATTGATAGTCGGTTATTGAACTATCAATGGATATGCACACATCACCAGTTTCCAAATAATTTTCCAAATTATTTATTTTCCAAAATATCTTTACAAGATATATAATTTTCACACTTCAAAAATAAATCAATATTTATTTTTCTAAACCAATCCCACTTTCTTTTATAAATTCAATAGTGAATTTATATTCCAAAATATCCATGCATATACGATTTCAATTACTCATTTCAATTTATCTTCAAAAAGATAAATTCTCAAAATATTCACTTTATATTGGAAAACATTTCCATACTTATTTATTCATAAGTAATACACAAATTTTATTTATTTTCAATACTTAGAAAATATTTAATATACTTAAATCGAGATTAAGTATATATTTCATTCTTTAAGGAAATCATTCTCTTAAACATATTTATTTGGGCCAAAACGAATGTTGCGTAAAACATCGTTACGACAACCCAAAATCACTAGTATAGGGATTCGAAGTTAAAATAGATATATAAATCCCAATACTATACAAAACATTTCCTTTCGGAAATCATTTACTATAACAATAGTGTTATAGTCCATTATTTCCTTCTATTTCTCGAAAACGTCTATTTCAACAATAAATGTTGAAATCTATGGTTTCGAATCTCAACACATTTTAAAACATCGTTAGATCGTTTTAATTCTATTTCAAATATCACATTCAAAACAATTTCTTTAACATATTATTCACTATTCAAAAACGTGAATATACTACGTTAATCAATTTCATCCTTTTATTCATTTTATTTTAAAGGATCTTTCACAGTCAAAAAATGTGAATATAGCTCCATTAATAGGTTTCAACAATTTACTTATCAAGATAAGTCGTTTACGAATTTATAAAACAACGTTTATAAATTCCTTTATTAACCTATTCAATTTATAACTCAATTATAAAACAAAATTCATGTTATAAGTTAAACACCTATAATTTATTTGTTTGCACAATCGTTCCTTTAAACTTCATAATTATGAATCTTATAACTTATAAGATTCAATTATTCATCCAAATATATTCTTTAATAATTTCACAAAATTTATAAATCTTACTATTTATAAATTTCATGTATAACTTCACCATTTATAATTTCATAATTTCCATTCACTTAGAAAATTCATTTTCACTTCATTCAAATACTTATAAAAACTCGTTTTATAATGTCAATATTTCAATTTATAAATATCCATTTATAAATCTCTTAATATAATTCAATTTATATTATTCTTTTCAAACGTCTTTAATCTCCTTTATAATTTCACCCTTTTGATTTATAAAATAATTAAATTTTATAAATCTTATATTTAAACTTTTCACAATAAATTCAAAAATTACGATTTAACTATTTTATAAAATCATTAGCATCATATTCTCAAAAATCAGTTTTTAACTATATTTCTCAAAAATCATAATTTTTATAACGTTAAAAATTATAACGTTATTTATTTATAATGGATCGATTCCAAAAATAAAGTATATTTTCAAAAATCACTTTAAAAATCATTTTAAAATCCCAAAATCTGGGTCCAATGATGCTACACACCAAATAGTCAATCACGACAACAACGATATCATATATCGATATGATAATCCATCAAATATCAAAATATCTGAAATCAAATAAATACCGTTGAGGAATCCAGTTGGATCCCTCCAACCTGTTTTCCTGCATCCAAAAACATTAGCACAATACCAATTTCGCTCCAGTACGAAATTATCGCGGTATATGGGATTTAAAATATTATCCGCTTAATAACGGCGCAATAGGGTCTCTCCGCTAAACAAATAAATGCGGGAAATCAATAACTGCAATATATACATATGCCAATATATATATATTGATATTATATATAATACCAATTTCACTGTTTATGAAATATTCGCGGTATATGTTTTTACTAAATAACATCCGCTTACTAACGGCGTATAATGTCTATTTTAACAATCAATAGATATCAATCATCATTCAACCATGCATTCAAATATTTTAAATCTAACTATTTAAAATAAAATCGAAACGGATTCGATTGAGTGAGAAGTTCTCACCTTGATTTTAATTTCGTTTTTAGCGATTTGTTTCGAATAAAATTAAACGGACGTTTAATTTTACCCAAAATTTTCACTAACTCCAAAAGACTCCAGTCCAACTCCATCGCGTAGTGTTCGTCCATACGATTCCAACGCAACTGGTTTCGCGCGTTTTCGACCTCGTATGAAAAAGATATGAATTTTTGAAGTTACACGATTTTATATACATAAATTTATAACACAAACTTTATAATTATAAACCTAAGCTCATCACAGCCACATGATCCTTTCTCCATTGAATCCAGGCCGTCCCCTCTTCATCTTCCTCTTTCACGTTCACAGCCGCACACATGAACCCATAGATCAAAACTAGGTTTTAATTTTTCGATCACCACACTCAATTTGAACACGATCGGAGACCAGGGTTTTGAAGCCCCTAGCACAAGCTACACTCGGCCATAAGCTCATAGAGCTCGGCCTCATCACGTGCCTAGGGTTGCGTGCGCAACCTGCAGGTGACGGCCTCCCCTAGCTCCCTCCACGCGACACCATATTCGATCGTAGCCGTTCACATCGAAGCTCTCATCGCCCTCTTCAATACTCTAGTTGAAAGTTTAGCCTAATTGTCGACGGATTTGGAGTAATTGAGGGGGAAAGGCATGAGTTTCTGGCCATTCATATATGTGGAGGCGGTTGGCAACATTAGGGTTAGGGTTTAGTATATATATATATATATATATTTTTTAGAATGGTGGGCTATTTATAAGGAACCGACGAAACACTATTCATCCCGGAAATTCCGAACTCCGATTTACGCGCCGTAACCAGCGTTTCTAGGGTTTACCCCGCGTTCCAGACACAATGGAACAGGTTTCGGAAGCTAATTCGGACATCTGTGCGAGTTATGGCAATAAACGTCCAATTTAAATTAAACCGATTTAAATCGATTTCTAGGCGTTTTAATTCGTATCGGACAAACGGTAAATCCAATTGACACGAAATTTGAAACCTTACAATAATATCACATTACGGATCTGATGAAACTGGTTTCGTCGAAATCCGAGACTTTTTGAAAAATGGCTATTTTAACTCGCCAAATTAATATTAAAAATAAATCGATGCGTTTCGAGCTGCCACGATCAAACGATAACTCCGATTGACACGAAAATTGAAATCCGGTAATAACTAACTATTACAGATCCAATGGAACTGGTTTCGTTCAATTCTGAGACTGTTCAAAAATTGACTATTTTCACTAGTCGACTTTAATATTAAAATATTCAATTTTCACAAATTAACTTTAAATTCGATTTTAAAAGTTCTAAAATATCATTCTAACTCCAATATGATAAAATAAAATTTTACAAATCATTTTCAATCATATTTAACTCAATTTTCAATTATTTCCATAATTTAACATATTAAATTATCGATTTAATTATTCAATTAAATCCAATAATTCAAAATAAAATTTATTTGACTTATAAATTCACTTCTTAATATTTAAAATAATTTAAATATTCAAATTTTAATTATTAAAAATTCTGGGTCGTTACATGTTTTAAAGTATATATTTCAATGCAAAGTATTTTAAATTATTTTAAAATCTATTTTGTGCTTGGTGATTTCAGAGGAGATAGAGAATATTAGGAAAGTTTATTCTGAAAAGAAAGGTGGTTTTGAAACTGTTTTCAAAAGGTTGAAAATAGAAATATATCTTGTGAAGATATTTTGAAGGTAATAAATAACTGGAAAATTATTTATTGGTTGATGGTTGTTTGTGAATATTAATTGATAGTTAAATAACCGACTATCAATATTGGACAAAATACGCTGATCGTTTCGAAGAGACCGGGATCGAGTTTTATTTCTCGAAAACCACTTCGATCCGCTTTGTACGTTTCGCGTAAACGATTTGGATTCGAAGATAGAGCATTGGAGTGCAAGGGCTAGTCGCTACTAATCCTGAGGATATTTTCAAAATGGATGTAGTAGGAATAGTGCCTTCGGTTCCGTTCGGATCCGGGATGGAATTGTATGGATGAATGCTTGCGAAACATCGTCAGGTGGGCGATGGGCGTTCAAAGAAATATGTTCTATAAAGGTAACGCTTAGCCTCAAGCCTCATCAAATGGGAATGACTGAAAATCAGGGGTTATGCAGCAAGGCTAGGTGGGTAGCACCCAAGCAGGGTGAGGTCATTCCAGTCTAGATGTCCCTTTTTATTTCGGCTTAGTGGGCGGTTGCTGATCCCAACCGCGGGGTGATCTCACTCGGGATTATCCAGTAAGGGATAGTTCCAGCTTTGTGTTGCAGGGGAGCGGGTGTACTCCTCGGTACGGTGATCTAGGCCCCGTACTGTGATAGGTGGTACCCCAGTGCCTAGTCATTGGTCGGAAATCCATTCTCCCTACGAGCCTTGTACGAGTTTTTTTTGTATTACCCACTCTGTGGCTAGTAGCTGGAATTTAATCATGTAACAATTTCGGCTATTTTATAAGTATTTCTTATAGACCCTATTATAATATCAGAGGATTTCTATAAAAATTGTTTTAGCTATCGTAAGGTAAAAACCCGACATGTTTATTTGTGGCGAGGTCTTATGAGATGCTTTTGTTTCAAAGGATTTTTGAAACTTTAATAATTAATTGGGTGTGATTTTCTCACACTGGTATTCCAGACTGACTCGGGTATTATTTAACTGTAATACTCGGGTCAGACTGAGTATTATAGAATACAGGATATGATGCTGTGGAGTTCAGGAGACGAGCAGGATGACGATACGTACTACCGTACTTGTATATATAGACATATTCCGCTGTGTTGAGTTGTTATGTATCCATTTGTATTGTATTGATGTGAGCTGTGACCGATGTGCTCTGATGATGTAATGTATGTAAACAGATATATTTGATTTTGAGTAAAGATTATTTACTATCTATTATATTTTATTCCGCTGCGATGGTTAGATTCTGACGTTGATTTTGTTTTCTCTTCTTCTACCTCTTCTTCTTTAACCCAAATGGTTCGTATTTCTATACAACTTGAATTGATTTAGGTAGAATAGTGTTGACTCAAGGGGTTCGGATTTGCGGGCTGTTACAGTTGGTATCAGAGCATAGGTTGGTGATAACCTTGGCTATGGTGGGAATTACTCATAAAATAGAGTTTATAGTACTCTAAAATGAGTTTGAGCGTATTAATAGATATGAGCGCGTATTTGTTAGTGAATATAAAGTGTTTTAATATTATGTTGATTGATTTATTGAGTGGCATATAAACCTTCGTCGACACAGTCTGCGCAACTGTATTGAAGGGGTTTCTAAACATTTGAATAGAACAATCGACACGATATTGTTTTAAATATGGGTAAATGAAATAATTTTACCCAAAAACATATTTTGATAGAAAGAATAGTTTTTGAAAATTATTTAGCCAATATATGGTTGCTTGGATGTTAGAAATGATAATATTAAAGTATTATCATTGTTAAGTGAAAATTTAACTAGAAATTGAAATATAATTAAAAATTTAAGGGAATAAATTCATTATAAAATGAAATGTATAAATATGAATTATAAATGTAATTATAAAATTGAAATATAATCAAATGAGAATTTGTATAAGCATAAACTGTACAAAAGAAATATAGTAAAAACTTATTTAAGTAAGATTTGGAAATTTAAATCCCGGGATTTTGAAGTATTTTTTTAAAGATAAATGATAGCATTATTGTTTTGGAGATATTTCTGAATGGAAATCTGTTTTAAATGGATTTTGAAAGTGATATAGCATTGAAATCACTTGGATTATTGGAAAATAATTCTGGTGATGACGGCCGCATCATCAGTATTCATTTTCGAATTTCTAAGTGACGGATTACTGCCAAAATTTGATTTGTTCAGAAAAGCTAGCTGTTTTGAAAATCTCAAAGGAAATTTGTTGGGAATAAAGCCAGGATTGGTTTAAAATTTTTGAGAAATGAGATTTGAGATGTTGGAGATTTTAAAATGATTTGAAACCAAAGCCGGGTGTTTAAAAATCCTGATGGGATAGGTTGTAAGCTTATAAATTGAGATGATTTTTTAAATCAGGAAGAAATACAAGCTTTGAATAATGGAATGTAAATTTTAAGTGAAAAGTTAAAAATGAAATTAACTTGGATTGGGAAATAAAAATTTAACTGGATTGGAAATGAATTGGATAGGCTGAAAATAATATCCAGTTGTATTCAAAGTAAGTTGAAATTGAATTGAGTTAACGAATGGAATTAAATTCTTACCTGAATGGATGAAAAATAAGTTGGGTAAGGATTGAATTGAAGTAAAATTAAATTGAATTGGAATAAGAATTCAATTGAACTATGAATGGAATTGTGTAAATAATAAGTTGTGACTTATAAATCTTTGAAAATGGAATAGAAAAATCCAAAATAAATATTGTTTGATGTTTTGGATAATGGAACGGGAATCCAAACTTGAATTATATAATAAATTGAACTTAAGACAATTAAATGAAGTGATATTTGAAATTAAAAATCAAGTATCGAACTATAAATAGGAGAGAACTAATTGTATAATAAATTAGTTAATGAACTGTGTAAATGGGAAAGTAGTGCTGTTTAATAGAAGCTGAATTGTGAATTTATGATAAAAATTGGAATAAAACTCAAGTTATAAATTGAATTCGACTTGAATTGTCAGTAAAAGTAAATGTAACTAAATTGTGAGTTCATGAAATTTGGTGATAAATTGAAAATGGATAATGGATTAAGAACTTGAGTTATTAATTAAATTTTAATGTGAAGTGGTATCAAATCAAGTATAATTGAAATGTATCAAATAAAAAAAATGTAAATGGATTCAATAGTAATGGTATGAATTGCAAACAAAATCCAAATAAGTGGAAATAGATTGGAAATGGCCATGTAATCAATTGAATGAGTTGAATCTGGAAGGTTAAATTTGATAATAACAAATCAAATGAAATTGTAAATTTTAAAAGGGAGATTAAACAGAAATAGAATTAAATTGAATGGAAGAGAAAGATTTACTTGAAATGAAATGAGCTTAAGTATAAAATTGGAGTGACTAAACCTAAGCTAAAAGATGGAAAAGATTTGAATTGAATTCAACTAAAAATTAAGTTTAATAATAGTGGATTGGATTTAATCAAGTGGAAATGAATTTTAATCGAAACGAAATTTGGTGAGTTATAAATAATATTAATGGAATGTGTCGAGCTACATAAATGATGGTGAATGGGTTAAAATAAAAGGAAAATTTAATTGGTAATGAAGATGAACCTAGGTTGTAAATGGTTTTGAATGAACTAGTTGGTTAATAAAATGAGATGCAAAGTGAATGGTATTCAAATATAAAATGCAAAGAAAATGAGAATATATGAATTGTGAATAAATTGAAAATGGAATAGAGTTAAGTATCATTTGAGTTGAAATCCATTTAAAATGGTTATAAAACATAAGTACTTATTTTTTTCACATAGATCTCGTCAAATTGCATAGAATAAATTGTCATTGGATGTAAATGGAAGTAATTAAAATTCTATAAATTGATAGGAGTAAAATAAATTGATTTTGAAAGCAATTGAATTAAATATGAGTTCAGTTTGCTTAAGAATAAATTAAATATAAGCAATTGAGTTTTAAATTATTCAAATTGATGAAGTTGTGCACGAATGGATGGAAAACCATTCAAATTGAATGAAAATGGTTTGTAAATAAGTTGAAACAGTTGAATTAGCTTGGAAACTATATAAATAGCTTACGGAAAATGTTTGGTATGAGTTTCTTTTAAAATTCATATGTTTTAACTATTACAAATAATTGATATGCTGTTAAACTTCATATATTTGGCACTTACATGTTTAAATTGAGTAAGTACAGGTACCATGAAGCCGTGTAGCTGGATTTGGTTGTGCTTTTTGCTAAAAATAATAAGCCGCTTGCTTAAAATGCTAAATAAGGTACGCCTACGCAATAAAAATAGGAAATATGAACTGTTTTTGGTTTTTCCGACCGTGTGGGTCGATGTATATATATTTATCTCTTTTGTCAAATTGCAAAAGCTCCTCCGTACAAGGGAGACTCTGCCAAAAAATTTCAGAGTTAGAAATTTTTTTTGAAATTTTTCAAGAAATTTTTGTTAAAAACAAAGCGAATTTAAATTGGATACTAAAATTAGTTATAAATGAAACTAGATAAAATAATGATATGAATTAGTAATAAATGACAAATAAAATTTAAAGTTTAAAGTTAAAGATAAATTGAATTCGTATGGAAATGAAAGAATCGATGTGGATAGAAATGGATATAAACTAAAGTGGGAGATGAAAATGAATATAAGAAACATGTAAATTGCTTATGTTAACTTAAGAAAGGAATAATGGATTCTTAATTGGAAATTGATAATATAAATATATTCCAAGTGAATATTTGGATGAATAGATATTGGCATTTTATGAAAAAGGTCGATAAATGTTTTGGGATATTGTGATTGGATATTAGTACTAAGCAGGGTACGCAGGTAATATAAAGGAAAAGGAGAATTGGATTGATTTCAGAAAGATAAATATGAATTGCCTGACAAAAAAGTTATGTGTTTAAATTTGGTACGAAATTTGATTGGGATTTGGATTTGGATGGAGCCACTTGGCTTTTTGTTTTCTTTTTGCATTTGGGAGGCCGTAGAGCCATTCTGTAGTTGTACCGAGCTAGTCACGCAAAGGAGACGCTGGCAAAAATTTTCAGGAATTTAGGGAGTTAGAAAATTTTTGAGAAAATTTTGATAATTCAAAATTTAGTTTTACATTGAAACTCGAATGATTAAGGAAATAGTATAGTCTGAAACTATGGGAGAGTTGAGAAGTTAATAAGAATGATAATGGGTCTTTTGTAAAAAGATAGTTGGTTAGATGTTGATTTGTTTGGTTTTGGAGATAAGTAAACGGGTATTGGACCGTTCTTCCTACCTAGTAATTTCGGGGACGAAATTCTTTTAAGGGGGGAGGAATGTGACGACCCGGAACTTTCGAGCATTTAAAATCGGAATATTTAATTGATTTTAAATATTTAATAGAGCAATCTTAACTTGAATTATAAATATCTCTATTTATTTGATAATTAAATAATAGAATTTAGTAATTAGAAATTGGGTAAATTGTTGAATGTAGAATTTTAAACCTATTAAAAATAATTTGAAGGCTTGTAGAATTTATATTGTGTGACGCCCCACCTCTATACCCACGCTAGCCAAGAACACTACGGTGTAGTGTTGACAACTAGCACAGAGAATAAGGCTGCTGAGGAGCGACCACCCATGGAATTTCTTATCACATGGTGGCTATAAATAAGCTTCGGAAACAAACATAGAAATAAGCATAACACAAATCAGTCACAGACATCCATATCACAAAGGCGGAAGAAGATATGAATATAAAACTAACACATGAAAGTGTACATCAGAGTAGTGGTCAAAAAGATCCACAATAATACAAAAGAATAGCAACACGTGCTATACAAAAGAATACAACAATGAGTCTATATCTCATGTGTTTACAACAAAAACTGCTAATCTAAATAGTTAGCCAAAAGTCAGAGTAGCTAATCCCGGGAAGAAGTCAAGCAGAAGCACATGTAACACCTCGGTCTGACCCAAGTATTATTTAAGAAAATAATAAACGGATCAGTCTAGCTATAAATATCAGATGACATGATATAAATTAAAGGATATGGCATAAACATAAAATATCCATACTGACATACTACTATAAGTATGCAAATGATGATCAACAGAAGATCAATCAAAAAGAGATAAATCGATATCACAAGAATCTTCTCAAAGATCCAAAAAGGGCATCATACCCTAAACTTGTACTCATAACAAGTCAATGACATAAATTCCAGAAATCAACACAAGAAATCCAGAAATCACAGAAAAAGGGAAAGAGGCCTATCACATGACGGTCCGAAGACCAAGGGGAGCTACCCCACATATGTGAATGGAATCACACAGATGAGGTCTAGACTAACCAAAAATCAAAAAGGTATGTGTGAGTGAAATCACACAAGTGGTGTCTAGTCTGACCTCGCAAACAAGAGACATCGCACAATTGCTAGTCTAAATCATAATAATGATCGTCATGATCAACGAGAAGTGTCAATTACACTAAGCTAGTAAATATAAAAGTTTAGCTTCATGTCCCATAACCACTTGCTTAACTTAAATATTTACGAAAAAACTGTAAATCTTCACTAATAAAATTATCACAAGAGGTTCAATCGAACAAGTCCAAGAATTAACCGACGAAGTGAACGCAAGCGTTTCGTACCACTTGTTTTACTAAGTCGTTTAATTAGATTTCTCATCCGAGAGGTAAAGGTTTGTATATACTAATAGATTGGAAAACGGTTTAAGAAAAGAGCTTTGTTATTAAAAATAGAGTTGAAATTGTTTGTTAAAAGAGTTTTGATATTTACTACTAGTATTGAAACCTTTATATTATAAAGTGACAAAACATAGAAGCAATTGTTGAAACAATCAGTCACAAAAATCGCATACGGAGATGTGAATAAAATCCAAGGAAATCAGCTCAATGTTTTTCAGATAAGATCCCCTACGGAGGGGGGGTCCAAAGGGGGTGGCAACCCCCCAAGGTGGGGGTGCGGGGGGGGGGGAGGGGGGGCAACGCCACTGCTTACGGGGTTCGACCTGCCCGGTCAGGTTGCGGGGGTCCAGGGGGCAGCGCCCCGTCCAAAACGGTACGACCCGGTGAAGACAAAATGAGGTCTAACGACCTAAGAGGAATAGGGTCGAGCGACCTAATGGTTGCGACCTAGGGGTCTAAGGGGTCAAACTACCTAGTGGTGTTCGCGACCTAACAATGACTCGCGACCCAACATGGCCGACCTAACAGAGGTTGCGACCTAACAGAGGTTGCGACCTAACAGAGCAACAGGATGAACGACTTAACAAAGTGGCCGAGCAACCTAACTGGAGCAAGCGACCTATAGGTCATGCGACCTAAAGTAGTAAAGAGCCGTACGTGTTAACGAGTTAACGACCTACGACCTAGGTCCATACGACCTACGACCTAAGGTCCATACGACCTACGACCTAAAACGTCGCGACCTAGCGACCTAAGGGGATAAGGGCCGAGCAACCTAACATTCGAACGACCTACGACCTAAGAAGCTTGCGACCCACGACCTAATTCCGAAGCGCCGAGCGACCTAACGTTATAGGCCATTTTAGGTCGGAAACGAGCTATTTGAAGGACGAGACTTTTCCACGCGAACGACCTAGCAAAGGCAGAGCGACCTAAGGGCAGATTTTCACCAAAAACACTTAAAGTTGGAATTTTTCGCCAATCCAATCCAAACCAAATGCAAATGTACATGCTAAAGTGATAGGGAATCATTCCCAACAGTCCAATATAGATATAGACTAGATTTGTGGGATAAAAATCTCACCTTTTCACCAAATTTATGAAGAAAGAGCTTGAAGGCAATGGAGAAGCAACCACAAGCTTGAATCAATGTCTTCTTCTTGAATTTGGAGTTGAATGATGAATTGCAATTGAATTTGAGCTTTGGAGCTTTAATTTCCCATTCCCTCCTCCATTTTTGATAAAGCAAATAGAATGAAGTTATGAAGAGAAGGGGTGAAGGTTGGGTCTAAATAGGCTAAAAGCCCAAACTAAAGTCCAAAGCGAAAAGTAGCGAAATTCCATTAACTCCAAACATATCAAAGCTTATACTCAAAAAGATTGCAAACGTCATTTTGAACTCAATGGCAGTGGTCTCGAGTCCTAATTTGAACGTATGCAAAAAGTAGTTTTTCGGACTATAATCCGACCAACGATAAAATATTTAAATGTAATATTTAAATATAAAATCGACAAATATGCGGGTCGTTACATATTGATAGTACAGAGGATAATAGAAGTTGAAAAATTGAAATTAGCAGTGGTTTTTTCAGTTTTGAAATTTTATATCGTTTAAATTGAATTTAAAAATAGCCTTCCGAGGCGCAGTCTCGGAATTTAACGAAACTAGTTCCATTGGGTCCGTAATATCATATTATTACCGGATTTCAAATTTCGTAGCTTTCCCAATTAACGTGTGATCGTACGGGGTATAAACGCTTAGACGATAATTATCGATCTAACTTAAATATCTATATCTAAGGGATAATCAAATCACAACCGACTTTCTATCAAATCATGTTCCCTCTAGCATCACGCGACATTTCAGATCATGCTACCCTTCGTCCTTAATGTCGCACCCCTCCCTTTCTTTTCAAACCCAATATCAGATAACGAAAAAAAAAGAAATATGGCCGACCACATAATATCGCCTATAACTACCTTCTCTTCCTCTCCTTCTTTTGCTTAAGCAGCCGAGCCTCCTGTTACTTTATCTTCAAAATCGAAAGAGGTATAGGGTCTTACTTCGGTAATTCGAAGCCGAGCCCTTTTTCTTGCATAGTCAAAATCTGCATAACAAAAGAAAATCGAAGTGGCGGAACTCAAATTCGAACGTAAATTCGTTCGAAATTCATAGATTAAATGCAGTCACGTTCTATCGAGTTCGAGATTCGGCTTTGAAGGAGGGCGCGAGTGTTAGGGCGATTGTGAGTTGCTGCGACCTAAGGTTTAAAGGCGAGTCGCGATTTGGGGCTTCGCGACTGGCTGTAGCTTGGCGACGTCGAAGCTGCAGGTGGCAAGGAGGCGAGTGAAGCGTCGATGTCAAATAGGTTGGGTGTTGTTTTGGCATTCGCGAAGGGTTCGAAAGGGGGAGCTTGTGGATTCGATGGTCGTGGTTCTCAGGGTTGGTTCCGGCTCGTCGATTTTGTGGGGTTGGAGCAATCGAGTGGGGCGGTGGTGGTGATGCTCACGTACTAGCATCGAGGTTGTGGGGAAGTCGACAGTAAGGTATAATGTATTTTATTTAATTTGATAAAAATATATATATATATGCAATTTCTAATTTAGAATGTATACATATATAGTGGTAAACAAAATATATATAAAGATTTGGAAAGTAAACAGGAATTTTTAAATGTGGAAGTTTTGGAAATCTATAAATTATTTTAAGTGTACATGAGTTTCAAATTGAAAAATAAAATAAATAAACTTATATACATTTTGATTTACTTGTTTGATTTTAAAAATAAAATATATTATGGAAGTTGTTTTGTTTAGTTGCTAAAAGGATATTTTTATTAAAAAGGAAATGTTTAAAATCAAATTATTAGCTTAAAACCCAAACTCTTAGTTAATTAAATAAGTAGATGGAAATTTAATTGTCTAGTTGATTCGAATATTTATAAAAATTATAAATGTTTATACAAGGTCAAACATCAGGAAAGCAATATTGAAGCGGATTGCAAATTTAAGAGCAAAGGTGAGTTAATCTCACTCAGTTAAATTTAAATTTAAATGACTAAATTTAAATAATTGTTTGAATGGTTGAATTGGTTGATGTGATATAGTATGATATTTTGGAATTGGCATATTTTATTGTGCTAACATTTGTGGATGCAGGAAAAAAACAGGTTGGAGGGATCCAACTGGACCCCTCACATTTATTTAAATTATTCAATATTCTCTGTGGTGATTATTTGACATCCAATGATGAGTTATATTGGAATATTGAATGTTATGGTTTGATTGGATATTTGGGTATAATGAATTACCAAAATATATGAATTGGATTGTTGAAAGGAAATTAGAAGGAAATAAATTTGTAAGCGAAATAATTATAGAAAATTTGAATAAATTAAGAATGAATTGTAAAGAAATAGAAGTAATATGAAAATAATAATAAATAACTTCGAGTATGAAAAGGAAGGGGTTTGAATAAACAATAATTAATGAATTTTAAAATCAAGTGATATTATTTTAAGGGAATAAGGTATTATTTTAAAAAAAAATTAAAGTTTTAAATTTATCGAAAGGAATAAGAAGTAAATAGAGAAAAATCTAAATTGGTATTTCAATTAAAAGAATTTTAAATCATAATTAAGGAATAAATCTGAAAATTAAAGGATTTTGGAATAAGTAGAGTAAATTGGAAATCAATTTGGAAATTGATTCAAGTGTTTGAAATTGGAATTTAAAGAAGAATGTGAAGGATAGTATATTTCTCTAGATAGCCAAGCACGGTATTAAAGTAAATTTAAATTTAAGTTAAAAGCTTTAATGATTGTTTTTAAAGGCATGTTTTAGAAATTTATTATTTCTAAATATTTAATCCTAAAGTAAATATTTTCAA
Organism: Allium cepa; assembly: GCA_030765085.1. Classification (NCBI taxonomy): domain Eukaryota; kingdom Viridiplantae; phylum Streptophyta; class Magnoliopsida; order Asparagales; family Amaryllidaceae; genus Allium; species Allium cepa. The sequence goes on from CM060940.1 coordinate 187,067,727, forward strand.
AACTATTGTCGTAGTAATTATTTTTAAAAGTAAAAATCTAGTTTTATATTTTATAAAGTAACCTTATTTTCTCAAATTCATATAGTATGTATTTTTAACAAATTATTTAAGTAATTTTATCCTAAATGTTTTAAAGTATATATTTCAAAGTAAAGTATTTTAAATTATTTTAAAATCTATTTTGTGCTTGGTGATTTCAGAGAAGATAGAGAATATTAGGAAAGTTTATTCTGAAAAGAAAGGTGGTTTTGAAACTGTTTTCAAAAGGTTGAAAATAGAAATATATCTTGTGAAGATATTTTGAAGGTAATAAATAATTGGAAAAGTATTTATTGGTTGATGGTTGTTTGCGAATATTAATTGATAGTTAAATAACCGACTATCAATATTGGACAAAATACGCTGATCGTTTCGAAGAGACCGGGATCGAGTTTTATTTCTCGAAAACCACTTCGATCCGGTTTGTACGTTTCGCGTAAACGATTTGGATTCGAAGATAGAGCATTGGAGTGCAAGGGCTAGTCGCTACTAATCCTGAGGATATTTCCAAAATGGATGTAGTAGGAATAGTGCCTTCGGTTCTGTTCGGACCCGGGACGGACTTGTATGGATGAATGCTTGCGAAACATCGTCAGGTGGGCGATGGGCATTCAAAGAAATATGTTCTATAAAGGTAACGCTTAGCCTCAAGCCTCATCAAATGGGAATGACTGAAAATCAGGGGTTATGCAGCAAGGCTAGGTGGGTAGCACCCAAGCAGGGTGAGGTCATTCCAGTCTAGATGTCCCTTTTTATTTCGGCTTAGTGGGCGGTTGCTGATCCCAACCGCGGGGTGACCTCACTCAGGATTATCCAGTAAGGGATAGTTCCGGCCTTGTGTTGCAGGGGAGCGGGCGTACTCCTCGGTACGGTGATCTAGGCCCCGTACTGTGACAGGTGGTACCCCAGTGCCTAGTCATTGGTTGGAAATCCATTCTCCCTACGAGCCTTGTACGAGTTTTGTTTGTATTACCCACTCTGTGGCTAGTAGCTGGAATTTAATCATGTAACAATTTCGGCTATTTTATAAGTATTTCTATATAGACCCTATTATAATATCAGAGGATTTCTATAAAAATTGTTTTAGCTATTGTAAGGTAAAAACCCGACATGTTTATTTGTGGCGAGGTCTTACGAGATGCTTTTGTTTCAAAGGATTTTTGAAACTTTAATAATTAATTGGGTGTGATTTTCTTACGCTGGTATTCCAGACTGACTCGGGTATTATTTAACTGTAATACTCGGGTCAGACCGAGTATTATAGAATACAGGATATGATGCTGTGGAGTTCAGGAGACGAGCAGGATGACGATACGTACTACCGTACTTGTATATATAGACATATTCCGCTGTGTTGAGTTGTTATGTATCCATTTGTATTGTATTGATGTGAGCTGTGACTGATGTACTCTGATGATGTAATGTATGTAAACGGATATATTTGATTTTGAGTAAAGATTATTTACTATCTATTATATTTTATTCCGCTGCGATGGTTAGATTCTAATGTTGATTTTGTTTTCTCTTCTTCTACCTCTTCTTCTTTAACCCAAATGGTTCGTATTTCTGTACAACTTGAGTTGATTTAGGTAGAATAGTGTTGACTCAAGGGGTACGGATTTGCGTGCTGTTACAACGACCTAAGGTCCAACGACCTAACTCATTCGAGCGACCTAATGGTTTAAAGGCCTAACCCATGTGAACAACTTAAGGTCATACGACCTAAAGGGGAACGACCTAAGGTCACGCGACCTAACGAGGTAGGCAAGGCCGAGCGAACTAAAGGCGTTAACACGCGAGCGACCTAAGGCGTTAGCACGCGAGCGACCTAAGGCGTTAGCACGCGAGCGACCTAAGGCGTTAGCTCACGAGCGACCTAAGGCGTTAGCTCACGAGCGACCTAACTCCGAACACGCACAAATGGCCAGAACGACCTAAATGCAGAAAATTCACCAAAACGCTAAAAATTGGAGTTTTTCGCCAATCCAATCCAAACCAAATGCAAATGTACATGCTAAAGCGATAGGAAATCATTCCCAAACATCCATGATAGTTATAGACAAGAATGTGAGATAAAAATCTCACCTTTGCACAAATTCAGTGAAGAAGAAGCTTGAAGTCAATAGAGAAGCAACTACAAGCTTGAATCTAATGTCTTTACTTTGATTTCGGAGTTGGATGTTGAATTTGCTATTGAACTTGGGCTTGTTATTTTAATTTCCCTTTCCACTCACCATTAATGTTAAAGTTTGTGTTTGGTAGGAATTTATGAAGAGTGAGGAGAAGGAGAGAAGTGGGTTTGAGTTATAATGGCTAATCTAACCCAACGTCCAAAGTGGAAAAAGTAAGTGAAATTCCACTAACTCCAAACCTATCAATGTTTATACTTAAAAAAGTTGTAAACGGCAATTTGAACTCAATGGAAGTGGTCTCGAGTCTTAATTTGACCGTTTGCAAAAAGTAGCTTTTCGGACCAATATCCGATTAACGACAAAATATTTAAATAAAATATTTAAATATAAAATCGATAAATATGCGGGTTGTTACAGACTCCCCTCCTTAAAGAAATTGCATCCTCGCAATACATAAGATGGAAATAAAAAGTAACAACCATAAGAGCAGGAGTAAGAAAGTCCGGATGTGTTCGCTCGATGAATTCTCTGGATTCCCAAGAACAATTCTTAGGATTTGAGGACCATTGAACCTTCACAAGCGGAACATCTTTATTTCGAAGTCGTTTGACCTCCGAAGCAATAATTCGAATAGGATGCTGCTCGTAAGTTAAATTTGGCGAAACTTCAATTTCTTCCACGATACCAGGCTCAAGAATAGAATCGGAATCTCGAAGGCATTTCCGTAATTGAGAAATGTGAAACACGTCATGCATGGTAGAAAACTGAACCGGCAATGAAAGGCGATAAGCCATGGAACCAATACGTTCAGTGATAGGAAATGGCCCAATATATCGAGGCGCTAACTTTCCCGACCGACTGAAACGTACAACACCTTTCATAGGTGAAACATGAATAAAAACAAGATCTCCAACAGAAAATTCTAATTTCCTTCTTCGATTATCGGCATAGGATTTTTGTCTACTCTGGGCTTCTTTCATCCTATGTCGAATAAGTTCAATCTTCTCCGTGGAATCACGAATAAAGTCTGGACCTAAAACCAGCTTCTCACCGGCCTTAAGCTAACAAGAAGGAGATCGGCATGGCCTTCCATAGAGTGCCTCGAAAGGTGCCATACCAATACTAGATTGGAAGCTATTATTATAGGAAAATTCAACAAGTGAAATATGATCTTCCCAACTTCCACCAAAATCGAGCACACAAGCACAAAGAAGATCTTCAAGAGTTTGATTCACACGCTCGGTTTGTCCATCGGACTGGGGGTGATAAGCAGTGCTAAAATTAAGCTTCGTTCCTAAAGCTTTTTGAAGACTCTTCCAAAATCCACTAGTAAACAATGGATCTCGATCGCTAACAATAGAAGTAGGAACTCCATGCAATTTAACAATTTCTTTGATAAAGAGTTTGGCCAAAAGAGGAACGGTTCGGTTAGACCAAATGGGAATAAAATAGGCGGATTTAGTAAGTCTATCAATGATCACCCATAAGCTATCATGACCCGAACGAGAACGGGGAAGGCCATCTATAAAATCCATGGAAATTTGGTCCCACTTCCAAATTGGAATTTCTAAAGGTTGTAACCCACTAGGCCTTTGATGTTTGGCCTTGACAAGTTGGCAAGTCATGCAACACTTAACAAAGTTAGCAATATCAGATTTCATTCCCTCCCAATAATAAAGTCGCTTCATATCAGCGTACATTTTACTACTACCGGGATGAATGGTGAATTTAGAACGATGGGAATCTTCTAAAATATCTTTACGAAGATGACCAATATTTGGTATGATAAGTCTACCAAATTTTCGAATGCCGCCACAAGAATCAATATTAAAGTCTTTCAAACCTTCAATGTCAATTTTATCCTTAACATATTGGCCAAGAAGAGCCAATTCAGGATCTAGCCCTTGAGCTTCAAGAATGCGGTCTAAAAGAGAAGGATGAGCCTCAAAGCTACATAAAGCAAGTGATGAGCATAAATCGGATACGCGCTCTCGAATCTCACAAGTGGATAAAATCTCCAGACCATTCCATTCAGATATCATCATAGAAACAACTGCTTGTTGTTTACGGCTAAGAGCATCGGCGACACGATTACCCTTACCGGGGGTATAAAGAATATCAAGATCATAAGGTGCAAGGAACTCGAGCCAATGCTGTTGACGCAAGTATATAAGTTTGGATAAAGTGTTTTAAAATAGTTTTTATTCTAAATATTCCAAGTATATAAGTTTGGATAAGTAATTTAAATTATTTTAAAACATTTGATCCTAGCAGATTTTTAGTGGAAATAAATAAATATTTGGAAATGTATTCCACGTAAGAAAAAAATGATTTGAAATTTGTTTTCAAAGTATTGAAATGTGGAAAGTAATTTGAAATTTGTTTTCAAATGGTTGAACTGTGAAATATATATATCTTGCGAAGATATTTTTGAAGATAAATAATTGGGAAAATTATTTAAATTTTGGTGATTGTTGTGAATATTTATTGGTAGTTAAATAACCAGCTACTAATATTTGCCCTTAAATGGCATTTGAATTTCGGTGCGACCGGGAGTCGGATTCCAAATGGATATTCGAAACCCACATCGAACCTTTGTGATTGTGCTGGATCTTTTATTTAAAAAGATCAAAGTGAAATTGTTGTAATTTGTTGAAAGTTGAATGAACACTTATTTTTAAAAATAAGCGCTCGTTATTCGGATTGGCCGGGAGAGGACTTAGTGTCATGTAACCCATTCCGAATAACGATACAATGAAATGGGATTGCATTTGAAGGCAGTGTTGAAGAGCGGGTATTCTCGAAAACGAAAGGACTACCTGTCGAATGTCTCTGCACCGGATTGCTCCGGTATAGAGATTTTATCACCCTTTGTGATGGGGATTCCGGATGTGATTTGTGAATATCCGGATTTGCAAGGGCTTCTCTGAAGTGCCTTCGGTTCTGTTCGATCCCGGAATGGACTTGTATGGATGTGTGTCTGACATTACACGTTGAGATGTAAAGCTAGTTTCTATCAAATACATTTCTGTTGGTGGCGGAGAATTTATTCTCTTAGCTTAACACCATTCTCTGAGACGTACGAGCTAAGAGGTTATGTAGTTGATGGTTATTAGTGATATATTCCCAAATTGGTAACGTGGCATATGAAGTGTTGCTGATCATTTACTGATCAAAGCATGACTTTGTGAAAAGTGTAGCTTTGTGGACGAGACCTCATCGGACCTCATACCCTGAAAATGGTCGAAATAGGAAAGATGCGATAAGGTTATGAGGGTCACGCCCTTTAGGGTATGTCATTTCCTTCTGGAAAGGGGTGGTGTCAGGTATGGAGCCCTGATATTTAACCTTTGTCGTTACTGCAAATACTTTTCTTTGTGGTTGTTGGTGTAGAGGATCCTCGGTGTAACAACCATGGTATTGGAGATTACCGATGATATTAAATTATAATGATAGTTAAAATTTAATATGGTGAATAGAATATGATGAAGAAATAAATTTGGTTTAAATCGTGTATTTGAAATAAACAATACGTATGGAGTTAAATATTGGGTTTAAAATTCAATGTTTGGTGTTTTGGTTAAATAAAATGGAAAATATGGGAATTTAGGTAAATTTGAGTTAATAAATTTACCAAGTGATGTATTTCAATATTTAATTGTTGAAATAAATGCAAATTTATGGAAATAAAGTTTTAAAAAAAATATTTTGAGGTATTGGAGTGAAATTAGTCATTTACTATATTTTAATTAAGTTGATGTGATAATATTGGTAATTATTGCTAATATTATCCTTTTTATGGAATATAAGAGAAAAATATGAAGAAAACATGTCTTTTATTAAAATAAAAGATGAAATATTGTGTGAAAATATTATTTTGTTGTTTTAAAAGTGTTAGAAAGATTTATTACAATTTATTCGACTAAGAGAGTAAATTTTGATCAAGTTATACTCTAAAAATAGTGTTTTTACACTAAAATTGTGTAAACTGTTAATATTGTTAAAAAATGGGGTTTTAATGTTAAAAATAATTTTTTATTGTTAAAATAAATTTTATTTTGTTGAGGAAACAATTTTTGTTTACATACACTTTCATGTATAAATTTAACTTTTTTCAAAATAAGAAAATATGAGTTTATATTGTGAAAAAGGTGAAATGTATGCATTTACTTAGTAAATTTCACTAAGTATTATTATTGGTCTTAATGGGTATATGGGTTAGATCCTAAACCCACTCTAGATGCCTCTGGAAAGAAGAAAATAACCTGTACGTTGTTTTCCTCTTACTCGTTCCTTTCTTCTTCTTCTAAAACAAAAATAGAAAACCCATGGCTATCTCAATCTAAAACCAAATTTCACCAAATCTTTTTCAAATTAAAGAAGAGAGTCTTCAAACTAGAGTATAAACAAGGTAATCACATCCAATACTAGGAATTTATTCATCAAATCTTGAGTTCGTATTGAAGTGTTTGTAACTTTTCCTCTTTTGTTTTGCATGTTCTTATTTTGCAATCTACAGGCTCTTGAAGGTCGTTCCTTTCAAAATCCATCATATTGTTGCTGAAACCATTGCTAAATCAAGTGGTAAGCAAGGTAAGAGTTTCTTACAGCAAGCTAAAGCTAAAAAAATCAAATTTTACTATCAATTGTTGATGGAATTGCTCAAATTATCGACTTTGTTTTCTGTTTTGCTGGCTGAAAAAATCCTATATTGAAAAAATCATATCTTCTTCAATTTTAAGTGAATTGATCTCAGATTTTGATATGTTGTTGTAATCGGGTAGCAGTATATTTTCAGAAATTTTTATTAAATGTCGATTTATTTTGCTATAGGAAATTATTGGTTGAAGTTGGCCAAAAATTGATCTTTGTGTTTTGGCCGAAAATAGGTCATATTAGAAAAATCATATCTTTTCCAATTTTTAGGAAATTGATCATAGTTTCTGATAAGTTGTTGTAGTCTGGGAACTCTGCATTTCTGAAAATTTTCATTTAATTTTGATTTATTTTTCTGTAGGAAACTATTGGTTGAAATCGGCCAAGAATTTACCTCTGTTTGTTGATTGAAAATGCACCATATTCAGAAAATAATATCTTTTCCAGCTTCTAGCTAATTGACCTCAATTTTTTATATGTTGTTGTAGTAGGGCAACAGGACATTTTTAGAAATTTTTGTTGAATTTTGAGTTGTTTGATATGGTACATTAATGCTTGAAATTGGTCAAAAACTGACCTCTGTGTATTGGCCGAAAATACACCACATTAGAAAAATTATACCTTCTTCAATTTTTACATAATTGCCGCATGTTTTTGATATGTTGTAGAAGTTTAGTTGCACAATGTTTAGGTAAATTTTCATGAAATTATGAGCTGTTTTAATATAGAAAATCCTTGTTTCAAAACAGCCAAAAATCTTGTTTTTTTTGTGCTTACTGAAAAGAGCTATGTTTGAAAAATCATAACTCTTTCATTTTGTAGCGAATTGCTCAAATTTTGGATATGTGTTTTTCATCATGAGGTTGTATAATGCAGAAAAATATCGCTAAATTCTGGGTTATTTTGATAACCCAAACGACTGTCCAAAGTCAGCCAAAAACTCAGTTTCTTGGTTGATTTTCTTTTGCTTCTAATAGTACTTTCGTTAACTGTTTCACTACATATTTCGATGATTTTGAATATTGTATGAATTAGTTTGATGATGACTATTTAAATCTTTTATCTGACCATGATTAGCTTGTTTTTAAACTTTTAAGAATTTAAATTTTATTTAAATTCTGTTTCAATCTAAATATCGATAAATGTCGATATTTGAAGAATTCGATGGTTTTAATTAATTTTGGTTTCAAATAAGTTTATGAAAATTCTTTATAAATTATGGTTGGTTAAATAAATGTTTTTAAGACATATTAAAGTGTTTTTAAGCAATTATTTTTTTTTAAAGTATTTTATAAATAGATAATCTATTTGATAAACGGATTTTTCCTTATATAACTTACTTAAAAATCTCTAAAAATTGTTTAAAAAACCTGTTTTCTCTATAAAATTATTCTAAATAAATTATAGCCTATTTGAATGATTTTCAGCGTATAAGAATAAGATATTAAGCGATGTTGATATTTTTACCTGCCGAGGACATGAGGCGGGGTTGTTGTGATGAATTGATGATGGTTGTGATGTTTAAGATGTACTTTTACTTGTCGATGAAATGAGACAAGTTTTGATGTCACTTTAAACTCATCAAAGTATGAGACAAGATGAGTCGGATGCTTTGCACTCGCCAATGAGACGAGGCGGTGTATGTTTGATTTGGATTTTTATGACTATTTTCTAATGTGGCATCGACTGACGATTAGTAAACAATAGGTGTGAATGTATGGTACGGGACATACATTAACACCCACTGGGTTCCTATTCGAGATGTTGTGACACATTCAAGATGTTATTAGTACTATAAATCGAGTATAAGACTGGAATCATTACGATGTTCTTGATGTCATTACTAGATTCCAATCATCATGATGTTTGCTCGGATTTTATGATTTGGGTGTCATCGCGATATTCGACTATAGTGAATCAAGATGATCACGATGCTAAGATGTTAACGACCCCAAGTCATCACGATGTATGGTACCAAATAATAGTAGTACTAGTCAAGATGAAAAGCACATGCAATTTTCTATGAAGTTTTCTATGTTCGATTTCACCTTTTTTTGATGTGTTATTTGAGTATGGCCTTGAATATGATATAGGCTACATTCATATTATTCTATATGGTGATTTCGATTACGATTTCCCTTAACTCTTAATGAGTTCTTATGATACATTATGATGATTTGATGTTTCTTTATGAAATTATTATATGGTTCTCATCCCTTATCCACTTTGCTTAGAGAAGTCCTTAAGAGAAACCATATGCATGTTACTTATTGAATTCCTTTGAAATAGATAGATGAATCCCCGATGTCCCCTTTCTTATAAATGATATGATGAATAACATGTCGTTCCATTGGTAACAACGGAGTGATTCTCACCATTCCGCTTATTATTGAGATCCTTACTACTGATAAGTTTAGCTTGCCTGGCCCGTGTATTTTTCACTCGGGTCAGACCGAGTTGCAGGTTAGTTTGGATTGCTTCACTTCTTGGATCAGCTAGATCGCTTTTGTTGGACTTATCATTTTGGCTTGGATGTCATTTTGAGTCGTCTGCTTTTATGTGTCTTATTGTATATTATTTTGTGGGATGGGTGTATATGTGATTCGGTAGCCCATGCTACTTATATATGATGTATTATTATGGAGCTGTATGCTAATGTATGTATATATATATATATACACACACACACTCTGATCTGGGTTTGCTGTTCTGTGACTGATGTTTTCTATCTGCATGTATATTACATTATTTCTGAAATGGTCCGAATCCACCATAGTGTGCATTAGTTAGGGACTAAGCGTGTCTACCACTTATGAGGTAATGAAAAAAAAAATCAAGACATAATTGACATGCTTAGCCCTTAACTAACATATTACTATGATGGCCGCCCTTAACCAGCCCTATTCTATGCATTAGTAGACTGGATTACTTAGTAATTCTCTTTACTAATGTAGGTCTCGGGGTGGGGCATCACACTTGGATAAAGGTCCCAAAGGACCGGAGGATGACATACTGGAGTAGTAGTTACATAGTTACAGAGGTAACCCAGCCTTGTGTTGGCAGAGATCCGGTTAGGTTCTCAGGACGTCCCTCCAAAGGCGTACCCATTGGCAGTAGGAAGTTCCTTAGCCTGACCATTTTTGGAAATCCAAAGAAACAATATGCGCCCTGTACGTTTTTAGTTGTAAAACCTGCCATGGAATGTGGCGGTAACCTGCTATTGAACATGGTAGCTATAGTAGGCATAAGTACGAAATGCCTATGCTGGCTAAGATTAATATTATAATTTCGAAATGTTTTCCACACTATGCACAAATAATAATAATATCAAATGATTTTTTGTATCAAGCATGTTTGACTATCATAAGGATAAATCTCCTCTAATTCTGCGTTTGCATTGTGTGTGTGGCGGGAGGCCTTATGGTTGTTTCATTTTCCAAAAGCATAGCGATTTCTTTTTATTTTCTTTGTGAAAGTAACTGTTTTTAAGATCTCACACCAGTCCCACGACTGACCTGGAGTTTATTGTTTCCTTTCTAAACTTTGTGTGTCCATAATTTTCCACACGGGCAGCCTAGAGTCAGGTTAGCAGTTATTCGGGAGCAAAGTCAAGAAGTTGCTGTAGGAATCAGGAGTTGGAGCTGGATGGCGAAGCGTATCACTTATACATGTAATATTTCTTTCCGCTGTTTGTTCTTGTAAACTCTGATAATGTAATGTGATGTAATGTAATAACTGATGTAGTGATTCTGTTTGAAGATATTTATTTATCTATTATATTTTTTCCGCTACAAAATGTGAGATTCTGTTTATTGTTTCCTCTTCTTCTTCTACCTCTTCTTCCTTAAATCCTAAAGATTCATAAGTTTGTTCCTCTTTGGGCTGAATTGTTATGGGAATTTTCCAGCTAAAAAGGGGTACGGATTTGCGGACCTTTACAACGATTTTGGACAGTGGATAAATCTTTAAAGTAAATGTGTAGAAACATTGAATTTGGTAAATGGATTATATTCACGATTTTGGACAGTGAATAATCTTTTTAAGTTAAATAAATGTTTTGGAATGTGATATGTTAATGAAGTTAAATGTTTTGAAGATGTTTTAAAATGTGTTAAGGATCGAAACCATAGATTTTAACATTCATTGTTGAAATAGACGTTTTCGAAAAGTATAAGGAAATGATGGACTATAACACTGTTGTTATAGTGAATGATTTTCAAAAGGAAATGTTTTGTATAGTATATGAATTTGTATATCTATCTTATTTTCGAATCCCTGTACTAGTGATTTTGGGTTTTCGTAACGATGTTTAACGTAACATTCGTTTTGACCCAAGTAAATGTGTTTAAAGAGAACGTATTCCTTATAGAATAAAATATATACTTAATCGTGATTTAAGTACATGTAATATTTTCTAAGTGTTGAAAATAAATTAATTTGTGAATTACTTATTATTAAATAAGTATTTGGAAATGTTTTCCAATATAGAAGTTGAAATGGTTTTGAAGATATATTGATATATTTTTTAAAGATAATTTGAAGCGAATATTTGGCAAGCAATTTAATTAATAAAAGATTAATAAAATGCCCAGTGATTGTTATAGTGCTGAATATTTGTTTGTTTTTTTTTGATAGTTAAATAACCGACTATCAACTTGGCCAAATTTTAGTTGCTTGACTTGATGTGGAAACTATTTAGTCGTACACTTAGTACGTAGCCTTCTGTGTAGGCTTGATTATCGTTTGTGTTAAGGATGTTGATTCGTATAGTGCGGAGTATTACTCCAATCTATCGAGCTTCCTTCTTGGCCCGAAGGATAGCAAGTTGAAAGTTGGAAACGTGATAAGTCTATGAGACTTAGTTGCTGTGTGAGGTTGAGAAACGCTTTTGAGTTGTTGGTGCGAAGAGACCGGGATCGGTTTATCCGAAAACCACTTCGGACCAACGTATATGCGACGATTGCGCAGGTTGCTTATGATGATATTGATATTCCAGATTTTCATAGTGGGGGACCGCTTGTTGATCATTTGGGGTTAAAATCCCAATATACATCCAGTAGGAGTGGTCTCCTCATTATGAAATATCCAATGCAAGGACTATTCACTACTAATCCTAGTGATTTCCCAAAAGGATGTGGTAGGAAAGTACCTTCGGTTTGTCCAGTTCCTGGACAACTTGTATGGATGTTTGTCTGACATTGCATTCCTATAGATTATGTACATTGGTTTTTACAAACGTACATCAGTGGTGGCGGAGAAGGCAACTTCTCTTAGCTTAACACCCTCCTTGAGACGTACGAGCTTAAGGGTTGTATTTTTATGGAAGGCAAATAGTAGTCAACAGAAATGGCCATGTGGCATTCTAAGTTATGTGATTGTGCTTTGTGAAAGGTAATCGTTACCTCTAGCCTCATCAACCGGAAATGACCAAAAAAGGGTTGGATGCAGCAGGGCTAAGTGGGTCATTCCCAAGTAGAATATGGTCATCCGCTTCTAGATATATCTTTACACGCTATGACGTTGTGTATCTGATTATTGTAGCTTTTATGCTAGATGGCCCTCGGTAAAGGTCGGTAACGAACGGAGGATAACATATTCGGTACCATCTAATTATAGAGGTGTGCCGATCTTGTGTTGGTAGAGAAATTTTGTGATGGTTTCTCGGTACATTCTTCTAGAGATGTACTGCAAGAAGGTAGTCCCTTCACGTGGTCATTTGTATGGAAATCCAAACCCCACTACGTGTTTTCCATTTTGATTGTATTACCCAATTAGGGCTATATGCTGGAATTTAATCAATGTAACAATTTCGGCCATGATTAATATTATTTGTATGTAGTAGACACTACTATAATATAAGAGGATTTGATATGATATGTTTTAGTTATCGTAAGGTAAAAACATGTCCGTGTTTATGTGTGGACTTGTCTTACGAGATACTTTTGTTTTGATAAAGGAAAAGTTTTGGCAATTTAATAAATCAGTTGAGTGTGTTTCTCATGCTGGTTTACCAGACTAATCCGGGCATTCTTCCCTTTCAATGCTCGGGCCAGTTCGAGTATATTTACAGGTTTAGATTTGGTGCTTTTGGAGCTTCAGCAGGAGAGCTGGAGATCTTCATTTCGTATACGCGTATCTGTTTTGATTATTGATTATCCGTTGTGCTTAGTTGTTGTTATTATCAGCATTTGTGAGGACGGGTTATTATAACTGTCCAAGTTGATAACTCTGATTGATTGTCGAACTCTGGTTGATGTATGTACATACAGTTTCTGTTTTGTAAAGATCATTGATATGATATTATATATTTTCCGCTGCGATGTGAGATTCTATATTGTTCTGTTTTGTTCTATCTTCTCTCTTTCTTCTCTTATCTTCTTCTCTCTTCTTTTCTTTCTCTTGACTTTCCGTCAGTTTGTGCTTTTTGGGTCGTACATGTGTGGATTGTTGTCGATTTAAAGGGTACGGATTTGCAGATCGTCACATTACTGCACTCACATTAGACACTGGATAGGAGATGTCAAATCTCGTAAACATCTCTTACGTCATTCCACTCATATTGTTTACTGTTGATTTAATTTACATAAGATCTTTTATTTTTGACCCGAGTGTTTTGTCTTTTCAATTCGCTCGGGTCAGTCTGAAAATTTCAGGATTCGAAGACCTCATTTCTGAAGGACGAAGACGAAGATTGTATTATTACAATTATTTACTACATTGTTCCACTACATTTTTATTATTTTGGTATGTGTAACTCTGATGTGTGTTATATAAGTATAATCAAATGTTTTGTAAAACAGCTTCATAAACTGTTATTTGATTATCATATTTTGTTGTTCCACTGCATGGTTCTGTTTTATTTTCTTTCTTTCTCCTTCTTTCTTATTTACCCCAATAACAATTCGCCCTTTTGTACGTTTGAGTCTGAAGTGTGTTGTTTATCGTCGATTTAAAGCGTACAAAAAGGCGGAATGTTACATCATTATCGTATATAGTTTAATAATATTGATTGCATGTAATTTATAGTTGTTTTAATATAATTTCAATCAACTGACTCTAATGTTAAATTTGAAGTGTAATTGTAAAGTTTAATTTGGATATAACTATAAAGGTTAATAAGGAATAAAGTAAATGATGTATATATTAGTTGTGAAACCGTGTATTATTTAATTGAAATTGGTTTTAATATAGAATATGAAATCAATTATTTTGTACGTAAACTTATAATCCTTGTTCATAAACAATAAGTAAATTTACTGATGTATAACAATTGTTTTATTTATCACCTTATTATTTAATCTGTTTGAAATTAATTTGGTTATCAATGAAATTTAATGCAATATAAATATTGCAGTTAATATAAGAAAAGTCATTAACTGTAAAATACGAGTGTACTAAAATGTAAACTTATGTTTAATAAATTCATAAGGTATTTGTTGATTTAATAATAGAAATTTAAATCAAAATAAAAGAATTTGTTTGAAATTTAAAATATAATGAATTGGTATTTTATTACAGTTGTAATAATACGTTGAAAATAATTTAATATTTAGATTGTAGATTTGACATGGAAAATTAATTTTGAAAGGTTATTAATTTATGTTTAATCAAGAATGATGTTAAGAAACTTTTAATTTGGAATTCAAAAGTGATTATATTAGTCAATAATAATTTGGTTAAATAACGCGCAAAAAAGAATATAATTTGATTTTTAAAGCTAAATTTTATATACAATAGAACTAGGGTTTAAAATTTGTTTCATTGAGTTTAAAACTAATAAAAACCTATATTTTGACATATAGGATGACTTATTTTCATTTCGGGAACAAAACGGGCTTTTCCGACCTTGGTTATCGCTTTGGCCTAATCGATTTATATTCAAATGTAAAATGTTGCTTTGAAATGCAATTATTCAAATTTGATTCAAACGTGTAATAATAATAGAATCGAATTATTAATGAACACTGTGGTTTGTAATAACATATTTGTAAATTATAAATATTGTATTTGTCCATTGTGAATTGGTAAATTATAGTAATACAATTTAATTTAAATTTATAGAATAATAAAATGTTAACCTTTGTATACGATGGAATTAGGCCTCGAAACTAGTTCCATTGTGCTCAGAAAGCCTTTATACATAGAGATAGCCTAGCAGCACGCCTCGATTGGAATTCGGGCTGTTTTGGATCTCACACTATAAATAGGCACGCAAATCAAGACAAAATATAATTAAAATATTTCAGAAACCCTATTTTCTCATGGCAGCTACCATCTACATTTTCAACGGTTGAAAACTTCCCATCCTCTTTCTCTTTGATCTCTCTTATCTCTCAATGAAATCGCTCGAACCCAAAACAAAGGTCGTAGTGCTTGACGAGATCTACAAGACATATGGTTGGATCCAGCTAATTACGTTAGAATTTGTCAAAATCAGCGATGGAAGTGGCGGCAGTCGTGGCCAATTTCTGGCCAAGATGGGGCATCGGACGTGGCGGCATTTCTGGTGAAGGTGGAGTTTGGCGAGGCAGTTCTGGTGGTGGGTTCCGATCGAAGAACGATGGCCTCTAGCGGCGACGAAACAAAAGGGGTGGGATGATGGGCCAGCTGTGTGTGTGTTGATATGGGTTTGGGGAAGGTGACAGTATTTATAGATTTGCACTTCTTTATTTTAATTAAAATTTTAAAATTCAAGCTTTCTAACTTTCATAACTTTTGCATACAAACTCAGATTTGCATGTGGTTTCTTCCTTTGGGTTTGTATCGAAATTCCGGACAATATATAACTGGTTTTGTTGAATTTGAAGACCATTGAAATTGTGAGATTTTATTGGATTTTTAATGGGCTGTAATAAAAATGAGTGATTTAACCCACTCATGAAATACTAAATGTTATGATGTCAGTTAAATTGAAATTATAAAGTGATAAAATTTTATTGGTTGTTGTTTGATAGTTTAAGTTGACATTTAAATTAATTTGGATTTTATATTGAATAAAATTGACATTTAAATTAATATTGAAAATTAATTGCTAGTTAAACAAGTACAATGGATAATTAGCAACTATTTTGATATTGGTTGATTTGGATGTTGATTGCAATTGGATTTGTATTGATTGATGTTGGGTATATGGTTGTCTTGGTATATCCCTGTTATTACCCTATTTATTATTTGACATTATATAAATTGTCACTAGTAATAAATTGAAATGAATTAAGAAATAGGTTGAAGTGAAATATACCTATGTCATTTAATTATGGGTTGAAATGATATATATCCATCCATGTAATTAAAATTGAATTAACTGATCACTTGGTTATAGGGTAGAAAATTATATACGGACACTAGAATGGTTAAATGAAATGGTTTCAAAATCTTGAATTTAATTAGTTTAAAACGATATTGGTTTAGCGAAAATAAAATGTAACAACCCGGAATTTTTGACAGCATATTTAATAAATATTTAATCTAATTTGAATTAAATACAAGCTTTTAATTTTTTTTAAAACTGATGAGATCTTTGGTATTTAACAGTTATATGTGTTGTAAAAGAAAGTTTTGATTTGAAAATTTAAAATAGAATGCTTCAAAACCATTTAAAACAAAATCTGTCTTATTCAATAAATATCAAAGACTCTACATTTTTATTATTTGATAATATACTTATGAATATCTAATTATAAACTTTAAATAATAATGTTTAAAAATAACCTATCATATGAATATTAAACATGGAAATTTAAAACTTAAGTATAAAACAATATAAATGATTATAAACATAAATATACAAAACAAGTACAAATCATAATTATAAACATAAGTATAAACCATAACTATAAAATATAAAATGTAACTAAGAATATAAATATACAAATATAAATTATAACTTGAAATACAAAAATTCAAGTATATGTTATGAATCAATGTTTGATAATTAAACTACAAATAGGATAAATTTAGAAAGCATAAACATGGAAATCATACATGAACAACATAAATAAAACAAAATTAATATACTAACAATGACTATGTAAGTTTACTCAATATATATATATATATATATATATATATATATATATATATAGAGTAAGTTAGGCTAAAACATTAACCTGCGAAGCCCATTTATACAGTGCATAAAGTTTAATAAAGATCATGTCAAGATGCTATTGAAGAAGTATACAAATTACATGTAAAATATCTTTGTGCATAATCTGTATACACATATGTACAACAATCAAGTGTCTTTGTCCAGAAAAAAAATATAAACTAAAAATAAAACTTAGGTGCAGTTGTAAGTTTATAGGCATAAGAAAACAAAGGTTTTCACTTCAATATAATAAAAACAAATCTTTATTTTGTATAAAATAGCAAGAATCAGTAAACATTAATTACATGTTATCATAAATGAAGCATAACCATTTAATTAGCACAACTTCTTGTTTAATTAAAGTACTGCAGCCGAAATTCTATGATTTCCTTCTGTAGAATATTATACTTAGCCAATAAAGAAAATGACAATACAAATAAAGGCTGCCTAGATACAACCTATATTATTCAGTACTTCTATATATATCCATCATACTTTTAAGTTCGTTCATAAAAACTTAACTAAACCTAAAAGCAAAATTGAGAAACATTGTGCTTTGTAAAGTTAAATAGAATTAAAAACAGGAAACAAAAGAAAGGTTTCAGGAAAATTCTTCTGCAGTTTCTTTAACATCTCTGTTCAAAGTTTTGTTTGGTGAGTAAACTTACCTATTTTCAATTTAAACTTGTATCTTTAGCTTACAATTGGTATGTGCTTTGATATCTGCTTGAATAATAACCTTGAGTACTTCCTGTTGCTCTATAGTATATGAAGTTGTTCTTCAGAAATTTTGAATATCTGAACAAAGCAAAGCAAAGAAATTTATAAACACTTCTTCATATATTTGTTTTGAACTTTGGTATTATTGCTAATTCAAGTTGATTATCTTAAATCATGGGCATGCAACCTAGCTTGAAGTTTTACAGTATTTTATAAATACTGTTAATTCAAGTTACAGGTAAAAGAATTAAAAGGTCAAAATTTGAATGTTTAAATTTGTAAATTTAATAACATATTCTGATTTCATACTCATAGTTAGGATTTTTAACATAAAAATTATGATTTCTAAGCAAAGGTATTAAAAGCAGTTTTAAAAGGAAACTAAAATGGGTTTTTGTCAATTCTGGATGATTGGGTAAATTTTAATGGTTGTAATTTGATGTGAAGAAAGCTTGAAGACAATTTAGCATAAGAAAAATGCCAAATAAATTTTCGAATGCATAGATTTTGAGATTGTGATTAAAGTAGGGTTTTGGTCATGTGATTAAAGTAAAATTATTTTAAATTACTAAGCTCTGTAAGATGATCACGAAATAAAATAATTCCATCCAGAATAGAATGAGAAATACCTTGGCCACGAGATGTGTTGCCAGGGGCTTGAGCAACATTAAGCTTTCCCTCCTTCCTATTTTGAAGTTTGGGACATACATGCTTAAAATGGTCCGGGCTTTTACAATAGCGACAAGTACGAGGCTTTGAACACTTGTTTGCAAAATGGTCTTTGGAACCACAGTTAAAGCATTTCCCTTTAGTAGAGGAAAAGGTCTTTGCAGTAGGAGTTGCTTGCCTCCCTTTCTTATTGGGATAAGGACCTTTGAATTTGTTTGGACTCTTCTTGTTGTTGAAGTTTGGTTTGGAACCCACCACTTCAACATCATTCTCCCTATCCGCCTCTTCAAGACGAAGAGCGATATCTATGAGTTGGTCGAAAGAAACTTCTAACTTTAGAAGTAATGGCTTCTTGAGATTTTTGTTTAAGCCATAGACGAACCTCTGGTTCTTCTTTAAAGGGGTGTTTATGCATTCAACCCCATATTTGAAAAGCGACTCGAAGGAGGCGACATAATCAGTCACGGAGGACTCACCTTGAACAAGGTCTATAAATCGTCGAGCCAATGTAACTTTCTCTGCTTCTGGTATAAATTTCAACTCGAAGCGTTCCCAGAATTGCTCCCAGGTGAGATCCGCTTCATTAATCTCAGAAATAAGAAGCTCGTACCAGTCCAATGCTCTTTCTCGGAGCATACTAGAGGCCACCTGAACTCGGTGAAGGTCAATAAGATTCATGCGAGAAAAGATTCGATCGCATGACCATAGCCAAGCTTGTACTTCAATAATAGTTTCGGAACCTTTGAATAGCTCCCCACCCAAATTAGTGTAATCGCTGCACAAGCGTGCAAACCCCGACTTTGGGTGAGTAGGTTCCGGGTTAGCTCCAGCTTCTTGAGCATTCGTCACTAAATCAAGATGCTGTTGAGCAGTCATAAAAACTCCATCCTGGGGTGGAGTGCTAGATTGTACGGCTCTCGGGCGGCCTGGTCTAGACATTTCTCTTCCTTTAGAAAGAAAGAAGAACAAGAAGAAGATTATTCACTAATGAATATCAAGCAATCTTGATAGATAAAACAAGGAATCATAAAAGAAAATAGGATGAATCGGTACGAAGACTCGAATAAAATCCTAAAGCATGACTCCTAATAAAGACTTAGGACGATGATCCTTGTTATAATATTCCATATTGTTCCGAATTTTGGCTCTGATACCAAGCTGTGACGCCCCACCTCTATACCCACGCTAGCCAAGAACATTACGGTGAATGTTGTCAACTAGCACGGAGAATAAGGCTGTTGAGGAGCGACCATCCGTGTAATTGCTTTGCGCGAGCGTCGATATGTCAGATAGTATAACATGCATTTCTTTTGTGTTTAATGACTTCTTTGAGAATTGCGAATCCGGTTGGTGGATCCGCGGCAATCAGTTTATTGTGTAAAGATGTCGAGATTATTTTGTGTGATTTTTCTTTCCGAGCCGATTTGCATGTCATGCGTTATTTAGGCTTTGGAATGATTTTGGGAATGGATTGGCTTAACCGTTATGAAGCTCATATCCTATGTCCTGAGCGGACTATTCATCTTAGACATCCTCAATCTGTTAAGCAGATTTCTATTAATCTTAAAGATTCGGATTACAGCTTGGTTGCATCTTTATATTCTTTAAATCCTCGTGATGACGATGATGATGAGGGTGATATTATTTCTCTTATTCACGTCGTTCGTGAATTTTCCGACATATTTGAGCCTGTTTTAGGATTACCACCTAAGCGAGCAATTGAGTTCAGAATTAACCTCATTCCTGGAGCTCAACCTATCACTCGCCCTCCTTATCGCATGTCCAATAAAGAAGACGAGGAGATGCGTAAACAATTATCCAAATTGGAGATGAAGCAATTTATTCGCTCTAGTTCCTCGCCTTGGGGAGCTTCAGCTATTTTTGTGAAGAAATCCAATGGTACACTTAGGCTTTGCATTGACTACCGCAAGCTGAATGATCTTACTATCAAAAATAAATATCCTTTACCTCGGATTGATGATCTATTCGATCAGCTTAGTGGTGCTAGAGTCTTTTCACAATTAGACTTAGCTACCGGTTTTCATCAGCTTCGTATTGCTGAGGATAGTATTCCTTTGACATCGTTCCGTACTCGTTATGGATCTTATGAATGGCTTGTTATGCCATTTGGGTTGACGAATGCCCCAGCTTATTTCGTTGACCTTATGAATCGAGTTTTCAAAGATTTTCTCGACCGGTTTGTTCTCATCTTTATTGATGATATTCTTTATTCTAAAACTGAGGAGGAGCATGATAAACATCTTCGGATTGTGTTGGAAACTCTTAGGAGTAATCATTTAAAAGCAAAATTTTCTAAATGCCACTTTTGTTAATCTCGTGTGAATTTTCTCGGTCATATTATTTCCGAATCCGGAATTTCCATGGATCCTTCAAAGATTGAAGCAATTCACGACCGGAAAAGACCGGAGAGTGTGACGGAGATTCGTAGTTTTCTTGGATTGGCGGGTTATTACCGTCGTTTTATCAAAGACTTTTCTAAGATTGTCGTGCCTCTCACTAGCCTAACGAAGAAAGGTGTTAAATACATTTGGTCGGACAAATGTGAAGCTTCTTTTCAGAAATTGAAGGAACTTCTTTCTGATGCTCCTATTCTTGTTATTCCCGAGGGGAATCAAGATTTCGTTGTTTATACCGATGCTAGTCGTGTTGGTTTGGGTGTCGTTCTTATGCAAAGAGAACGTGTTATTGCTTATGCTTCTAGGCAATTGAAGCCTGCTGAGACTTGATATGCCACTCATGATTTAGAGCTCGCGGCTATTATTTTCGCCCTTCGAATTTGGAGTCATTATCTTTTGGGTGAGAAATTTATTATTTATATTGATCATAAGTCCTTGAAGTATTTATTCTCTCAAAAGGAACTTAATTTGCGTCAACAACGTTGGCTCGAATTTCTTGCTCCTTATGATCTTGATATCCTTTATACTCCCGGTAAGGGTAATCGTGTCACCGATGCTCTTAGCCGAAAACAACAAGCTGTTGTTTCTATGATGATATCCGAATGGAACAATCTCGAGATTTTATCCACTTGCGAAATTCGAGACCGTGTTCCCGATTTATGTTCATCTCTTGTTTTATGTAGCCTTGAGGCTCATCCTTCTCTTTTGGACCGCATTCTTGAAGCTCAAGGGCTAGATCCTGAATTGGCTCTTCTTGGCCAAAATATTAAGGATAAGATTGATACTGATGGTTTGAATGACTTTGATATCGATTCTCGTGGCGGCATTCGAAAATTTGGTAGACTTATCGTACCAAATATTAGTGATCTTCGTAAAGATATTTTAGAAGATTCTCATCATTCTAAATTAACCATTCATCCCGGTAGTAGTAAAATGTACGCGGATATGAAGCAACTTTATTATTGGGAGGGAATGAAACTTGACATCGCTAACTTCGTTAAGCATTGCATGACTTGCCAACTCGTTAAGGCCAAGCATCAAAGGCCCGGTGGGTTATTGCAACCTTTAGAAATTCCAATTTGGAAGTGGGACCAAATTTCCATGGATTTTATAGATGGCCTTCCCCGTTCTCGTTCGGGTCATGATAGCTTATGGATGATCATTGATAGACTTACTAAATTGCCCATTTTATTCCCGTTCGGTCTAACCGAACCGTTCCTCTTTTGGCCAAACTCTTTATTAAAGAAATTGTTAAATTGCATGGAGTTCCTACTTCTATTGTTAGTGATCGTGATCCATTTTTTACTAGTGGATTTTGGAAGAGTCTTCAAAAAGCTTTAGGAACGAAGCTTAATTTTAGCACCGCTTATCATCCCCAGTCCGATGGACAAACCGAGCGTGTGAATCAAACTCTTGAAGATCTTCTTCGTGTATGTGTTCTTGATTTTGGTGGAAGTTGGGAAGATCATATTTCACTTGTTGAATTTTCCTATAATAATAGCTTCCAATCTAGTATTGGTATGGCACCTTTCGAGGCACTCTATGGAAGGCCATGCCGATCTCCTTCTTGTTGGCTTGAGGCTGGTGAGAAGCTGGTTTTAGGTCCAGATTTTATTCGTGATTCCACAGAAAAGATTGAACTTATTCGACATAGGATGAAAGAAGCCCAGAGTAGACAAAAATCTTATGCCGATAACCGGAGAAGGAGGTTAGAGTTTTCTGTGGGAGATCTTGTGTTCATTCGTGTGTCACCTATGAAAGGTGTTGTATGTTTCAGTCGATCGGGAAAGTTAGCGCCTCGATACATTGGACCATTTCCTATCGCTAAACGTATTGGTTCCACGGCTTATCGCCTATCATTACCGGCTCAGTTTTCTGCCATGCATGACGTGTTTCACGTTTCTCAATTACGGAAGTGCCTTCGAGATTGCGATTCTATTCTTGAGCCCGGTGTTGTGGAAGAAATTGAAGTTTCACCTAATTTAACTTATGAGCAACATCCTATTCGTATTATTGCTTCGAAGGTCCAGCGCCTTCGAAATAAAGATGTTCCCCTTGTGAAAGTTCAATGGTCTTCAAATCCTAAGGATTGTTCTTGGGAGTCTAGTGAGTACATCGAGCGAACACATCCGGATTTACTTTCTCGTGCTCTTTGAGGTGAACCTTTTATTTTCAAACTTCTTTTGAGTTGAATATTCGTTTATGGTTGTTACTATATATCTTCTTCTTGTATATTGCGAGGATGCAATTTCTTTAAGGAGGGGAGTCTGTAACAACCCACATATTTGTCGATTTTATATTTAAATATTTTATTTGAATATTTTATCGATACTCGGAATTGAGTCCGAAAAGCTACTTTTTGCATACGGTCGAATTAGGACTCGGTACCACTCCCATTGAGTTTAAAATGCCATTTGCGACCTTTTTGAGTATAAGCTTCGATATGTTTGGAGAAAGTTGATTTTTGCTACTTTTTCACTTTGGGTTTGGGTTTGGGTTCAACCCTATGTTTGACTTATACTCCAATCTGAGCCACTCATCCCCATTCACCCTCACTTTCTCCTCTTTTCAGTTCTAAAGCATCAATGGTGGGAGAGATGGGAAATTAAAACTCCAAAACCCTAGTTTTCTTTTGCAACTCAAACTCTAGCTCCAAACTAATAGAAGAACCCATTGGTAAGCTTCTCTTCTTCTTCTCCAACTCTTTCTCTCTTTGATTTCAGAAAATTCCTAAACATAATTTGGGAAATGTTTATCTTTTTAGCTTAGAATCAAGCTTCTTGAGTTGGATTTGAAGAGTGGTTGATTTTTCTTTGCTTTCAAGCTTCTTCTTCAATCGTTTGGGTTCAAAGGTGAGATTTTTATCTCACATCTATGCTTATAATTATCGTCGAATGTTAGGTATGAATTCCTAACACTTATTCGTGTGCATTAGCTTTTGGTTTGGATTGGTTTTGTGAATATTCCAATTTTTGGGTTTTTAAGTCAAATTTGTGTGAAAATCCTTTTATGGGTGTTTGATCATGCTTTTGGTGATGCATCAAGGAGCATATAGGGTCGGGTGGCCGATTGGCATAAACCCTTAGAGCCAATGTTCGTCCGGTTGCTTTTTAGAAGAGTTTGCTCTTCATTTGGATAGGCTGAAAATTAGCCCAGGCAAGATTCAGTCGACTGAAAAGTCTGTTCAGTCGACTGAACCTGGAACCCAAAAGTTTCCAGGCATGATTCAGTCGACTGAATCCTCTGTTCAGTCGACTGAACCTGAAAACAGAAAGTTTCCTGAACCTGGAAAATTTCCAAGTACAGGGTCAGTCGACTGAAAACTCTGTTCAGTCGACTGAACCTGCTGTTTGAGTCTATTTTGCCTTTTTGGATTGAATTTCCAATGTTAATTGATTCGTGTTGATTCCCTTTTGTTATTATCACTTATTATCGACTTTGATGACATTTTCTTCGTGATTTTTGGGAATGTCCATTTTGATGGATTCGGTATCGATTTCTTTGGATTTTATTCACATCTTTGAATGTGAATTTTAGTGATTGATTGTTCCTACAATCTTCTTTGTGATTTGTCACTTTAAAAATATAAAGGTTTCAATACTAGTAGTAAATATCAAAATTCTTTCATCAAAACGATTTCAACACTATTTTATTATAAAGCTCGTTTTCTCAAACCGATTTCCAATCTATTAGTATATACAAACCTTTACCTCACTCGTATGAGAAATCTAATTAAACGACTTAGTAAAACAAGTGGTATGAAATGCTTGCGTTTACTTTGTCGGTTAATTCTTGGACTTGTTCGATTGAACCTCTTGTGACAATTTAATAGTGGAGATCTACAATTTGTTCGTAAATATTTAAGTTAAGCTAGTGGTTATGGGACATGAAGCTAAATTTATGTATTTACTAGCTTAGTGTAATTGACGCATTCTTAATGATCATGACGATCATTTTTGTGATTTAGACTAGCAATATGCGATGTCTCTTTGTCTGCGAGGGAGACTAAACCTCGTTTGTGGAGTTTCGACTCAAATAGATGGGGTAGCGCCGCATGGTCTTCGGGTCGTTCGTGTGTCAAAAATTAATGGCTAGCTACCATGAGATAGCGTATCGTTCGTGTGATACATATGTTGGTGAGTTTTCATGCTCCCGTTCGTGTGATAGGCCTCCCCCCTATTTTGTGTGATTTCTGGATTTCGTGTGTCGAATTCCGGAATTTTCTTCTTCACCTATTTTTGTGATTTCTATTGATATGATTTATCAATTTTTGTGCATAGGTGCATTCGTGTGTCATTGACTGGATTTCTTGAGATGATTTCTAGAATTTGTGCTTCACCAATTTTCGTGATTTCCATTGATAAGTTTTATCAATATGTGTGCACTGGTGAATTTGTGTGTCATTGACTTTTGTGATTGACATGGATATAATCGTCAATATTTATGGTTTGGTGAACGAAATAAGGAGTATGACATTTCCTTTGATTCTTGTGTAGATTTGGTGATTTTGATTTATCTCTTGTTGATTTTCAATTACTTATATATATCACAGCTTGGCATTGTGATTATTATGTGTTTAGTCATATCTCTTACTCTATATCGTTTCATCTGATATTTATAGGTAGACTGATCCGTTTATTATTTTCTTATTAAATAATACTCGGGTCAGACCGAGATGTTACAGGTGCTTCTGCTTGACTTTACATCCGGGATTACCTCCTTAACTTTTGGTTAACTACTTAGATTAGTAGTTTTTGTTGTATGCATTTGAGATATAGACTCCATAATGCACACTTATTCTTTTGTGTAGTTTGTGTAACTATTCTTTTGTGATATTGTGGATCTTTTTAGACCACTACTCTGATGTACACTTCCTAGTGTAATATTCATATCTATTTCCGCCTTTGCGATATGAACTGTCTGTGACTGATTTACGTTATGTTTATTTCTATACTTGTTTCTGACGATATTATAGCCATTGTGTAGTAGCTTTGAGTTTGTGTCGGCATGTCAGATTTCAGAAATGCATGTTATACTATCTGACATATCGACGCTCACGCAAAGCAATTACACGGATGGTCGCTCCTCAACAGCCTTATTCTCCGTGCTAGTTGACAACATTCACCGTAATGTTCTTGGCTAGCGTGGGTATAGAGGTGGGGCGTCACAGTTAATTAATTTATACTTGAGATTTTAAATTGATAACTTTAAATTAATTTTGTAATTAGAAATAAATCATATGTTAAATCAATTTAAATCTTAAGAACGTTAGCTAATTACTTAAAAGTCAATTAATGGAAATTAACTTAAGTGATTAATTAGGGATTATACTTTAATTAAATTGATAATAATTGATTAATTAAATAATTAGTGGTAATTGAATAACTAATTAGTTAATTTTTTATAAGTAAGTTATTAATTAACAATTAAGAATAAATTAATTAACTGAGTAATTAAGTAATAATTAATGAATAAAAGTTAATTAATTAAATAATTAATAAATTGATAATTAATGATTAACTAAGTAATTAATTGATCATTAATAAGTTAATTAATCAGTAATTAATTAAGCAGAATAAAGTAGTTTATTCTTAAGCAAAT
Organism: Allium cepa; assembly: GCA_030765085.1. Lineage (NCBI taxonomy): Eukaryota > Viridiplantae > Streptophyta > Magnoliopsida > Asparagales > Amaryllidaceae > Allium > Allium cepa. The sequence continues at coordinate 187,094,048 of CM060940.1, forward strand.
AATTAAGTTAAGTAAACCAAACTGTTTTGGTATGAATTGGTAATTCTGTTTGATTTACTTTGATATCTGTTTGATGATATTTTTGTGATATGTTGTGATATATTATAGATACGTATGATAACTGTGTATGATTTATCTGTGATATCTGCTATGTGAATTCTTAATTTTTAATTGAACTGTTAAGACTAAATAGACAACTTGGCCCTTAAAATGGCATTTAGATTCCGATGAGACCGGGATCAGAAGAATCAATTTTGATTCTCCGAAAACCACATCGATCCAAATTAAACGATAGGTCGTGACTTATCAAATGGTGATCGAGATGGTGTTTCAGAATGCAAGGGTTATGGTCGTTAACTCTAAGGGTGATTCCGAAATGAGTGTAACGAGATAATGCCTTAGGTTTCGTTCGAACCTGGAACGAACTTGTATGGATTGAATGCTTTCAGCACATCGTCAGGCAGACGATGAGCATTCTAAGAATAATGTTCAATAAAGGTAATCGCAGCCTCAAGCCTCATCAACCGGGAATGGCTAAAATAGGGGAGATGCAGCAATGTTAGGTGGGTCATGCCTAAGCAGGACAAGATATTCGCCTGTCTAGATGTCCCTTTTTATTTCGGCTGTGTGAGCAGTTGTTGGCCATAACTGCGGGGTTATCTTGTTCGGGACTGTTCAGTAAGGAATGGTTCCGGCCTTGTGTTGTAGGGGGTCAGGAGCGATCCTCGGTACGGTGATCTAGGCCCCGTACTATGACGGCGGTATCCCAGTAGCCCTGCCATTGTTGGAAACCCATTTTACCTACGAGAGCCTACGGGTTTGATTTGTATTACCCACTTTCGTGGCTAGTAGCTGGAATTTAATGAATGTAACAATTTCGGCTATTTTCTATTTACTTGAAAACCCTAGACACTATTATAATATCACTGAAGTTCTTATAAAATGTTTTAGTTAGCTAAGGTAAAAACTTACACGTATTTATTTGTGGGGAGTCTTACGTGATACCTTTATTTCAAAAGATTTTCAAAGTTAAACAATTTTAACCTGTTTACTCATACCAGACCCATGTCTGACCCGGAGTTTATATTTTTGTTTTCATAAACTCTTGGGTACTCAAATTTTTATGAGTAGCCAAGTGATAGATATTGGGAGTGTTGATTTTCTGGAGAAGCTTTTGGGAAGAAGACCAGGCGTATGTATCTATACATGTAGTTGCGCTGTGTAGTTAGTATATGTTGTATTTTAGATGTATGTATGGACATATATATGTATATGACAGTCCTGTTATATGATATTGTATAACTCTGATGTAAGTATAACTATGTAACAGTTATGTGATGTATTATATTTTGTTCCATTCCGCTGTGAGATTCTGATGTTGTTATTCTTTCTTTCTTTTCTTTTCTATTTCTATCCCTTTCTTTCTTAATGATGATACGTCTTTTTGGGGTTAGAAAGGCGGGTCGTCATAGTTGGTATCCGAGCACTAGGTCGAGCGAGTACCTAGGCTCTTGTGTTATATCTATCTTGAGAGTGCGTATTTGTATTTTCATATAATTATATGTATCGATCTAAATTTGTTGAGTTACCTGTTCAGGTGACCGACATGAGTTCCGGAAGAAGAGGTAGAGTTAGGGCCAGTACTTCAACAGATGATGGACGGAGTCAAAATGCTAGTGAGGCTGTCAATCCAGTACCGCCTCAAGTTAGTTTTGCAGCTTTATGCAAAGATTTCAAAATTCTCGGAGGCCAACCATTCAAAGGTTCAGAGTCAATAATGGAAGTTCAAGCCTGGCTACGCTCTTGTGAGCGCATTTTCAAGAGCATGAAATTGTCTGATGAGCGTAAGAGGCAAATGGCATCGTGGCAATTGCAAGGTGGTGTAGCAGCATGGTGGGATTCAACAATTGCAAATATTTCCGAGGATGACATTTCATGGGACAGATTTAAGGAGTTGTTTGAAGAGAAGTTTATGCCAACGGCAGGGAGAACCCAATTGTATCAGGATTTTCTGTATTTGAAGCAGGGTAGTATGTCTATCTCGGAGTATGAAACCAGATTCAACGAACTCTCTTGTTATGGACCAGGACTCATCGATACTCCTCTTAAAAAGAATTAGAAATTTGTGCAAGGATTGAGGCATGAATTCCATGGAAAATTGACGGTGCTTCTGAAGGGATCTTTTGTTGATTTGATTGATATGGCGTTGAGATATAAAAGTTTGATGAGTAAGAAACCGGTGGCTCCAGTTGCAGCTTCAAGTGGGAATTATACTAATCCGAATAAGTGAAAGTTCGATCCCAAATGGAGAAATCCGAATAAGAAGAAACCTGGAAATAACAACGGACCCCGCAAATGCTACATTTGTCAACAGGAAGGACATTTGGCAAATAAATGTCCTAGAAAGGGATTCCAGCAGCAGCAACAACAACCGCATCAGAGTGGGCCAGGATCAGTTTTGGTACAGAAATCATTGTGCTTTAATTTTCATCAGCCAGGACACATGATCAAGAATTGTCCACTTCTGTAGAGGGCACCTCAGAATAAAGTTTTTTCTTTGGAAGCCGGACCATCTTCTTCCTCGATGGGCAAAGGAGTATTAGAAGGTACTTTAGTTTTAGGTGGAAAATATGTTAAAGTTTTGTTTGATTCGGGTGCTTCCTTGAGTTTTATTTCTTTGGACTCTGTTGAAAAGTTCTCTCTTACTCCTAATTCTGTAGACAGTCCTATCTTGGTATAAATCCTATAGGAGGGGTGACCAAATTAGACACTATCTGTAAGGACTTGAAGATCTCTTATCTATTCCATAGTTTTTCTTGTGACCTGTATGTGTTGAATTTTAAGGGATTTGATCTTATTTTGGGAATGGATTGGCTGGATAAGTATAAATCCATTTTGAATTGTGATGAAAGAACAGTTTCGTTGGAAACTGATCTGGGTAGAATTGCTAGAGTGCCGTGTGATAATTTTGGGATTCATTTGAGCAGTCTTTTGCATGGAATTGAGACTTCTGAAGAGAAGATGGAGGATATCGATATGGTTCAGGATTTTGCTGATGTATTTGAAGAAGTTAAGTGTCTGCCACCACATCGAGAAATAGAGTTCCGTATTGATTTGATCCAGGAGCTATGCCAGTGATTCAGCCCAGTAGGAGAATGGCTCCTAGGGAGAGAGAAGAGTTGATTAAGCAGACGCAGGATCTTTTAGAGAAGGGGTTGATAAGACCCAGTTTTTCTTGTTGGGGTTCGGCGGCAGTGTTTGTGACCAAATCGGATGGATCATTAAGGTTCTGTGTGGATTATAGAGAATTGAACAAAGTGACTATCCGTAATAAGTATCCTCTTCCTCGCATCGATGATCTTTTTGACCAGTTGCATGGTGCTTCTATCTTTTCTCAACTAGATCTAGCCTCAGGTTTCCATCAGTTGAGGGTAGCTGAAGACAGTATTCCCTTGACTGCATTTAGGGGACCGAATTGTTTCTATGAGTGGTTGGTTATGCCTTTTGGGTTAACCAATGCTCCTACCTACTTCGTTGACCTCATGAACCTAGTCTTTAGGGATGTGTTGAATAAGTTTGTGCTGGTATTCATTGATGATATTTTGGTCTACCCCAAATCCGACGAAGAGCATAGGGAACATTTAAGGATTGCATTAGAGACTCTGAGAAAACATGTGTTGAAGGAGAAGTTTTCGAAGTGCCATATTTGGAAATCGGAAGTTAAATTTTTAGGGCACATTGTTTCTGGTGAAGGCATTTCTGTAGACCCAGCGAAAGTTGAAACTATTCTGGAATGGAAACAGCCAGAGACACCGACGGAGGTTCGCAGTTTTCTGGGATTGGCTGGCCACAACAGGAAATTTATCAGAGATTATTCCAGGATTTCTTCGCATCTGACTAAGTGACTAGGAAAGAGCAAAATTCAAATGGACACCCCAATGCGAAGAAGCTTTTCAGTAATTAAAGATAAGGTTAACTAGTGCACCAGTACTTGCTATTCCGGATGGAAAGGGCAAATTCGAGGTTTATACTGATGCTTGTATGGTGGGTTTGGGAGCAGTTCTGATGCAGAACGGAAGGGTTATTGCGTATGCTAGTAGGAAGTTGAAGCCTCACGAGAAGAACTATGCCACGCATGATCTTGAATTGCTAGCCATTGTTTTTGCTTTGAAAATCTGGAGAAATTATCTTTTGGGAGAGAAATTCGAATTGTTCACGGATCACAAACTGTTGAAATATCACTTCTCTCAAAAAGATCTTAATCTGAGACAGCAGCGGTGGGTTGAATTTCTTGCATCCTATGATTTGGATATTTTGTACACTCCGGAAAAGCAAATGTCGTAGCTAATGCTCTCAGTAGGAATGCGGTTCTATCTCTTCTGGAAGTGGTTCCATCTCTTATTGAAAGGATCTCAAGCAAGCAAGAATCTGATAAGATGTTGTCTGAAAGTCACCGCTCCAAATTGAATATTCATCCGGGGATCTCGAAAATGTAAAAAGATATGAGGAGAGTCTTTTGGTGGAAGGTCATGAAGGAAGATGTAGCTGCTTTTGTGAATAGTTGTGCCATCTGCCAACAGGTTAAAGGTGATCAATAGAAATCTGCCGGGTTATTGCAGCCTCTGGAAATTCCGAATTGGAAACGGGAGATGATTTCGATGGATTTTATCGATGGTTTTCCTAGAACCAGAAAAGGAAATGACGGTATATGGGTTATTGTGGATCGTTTAACTAAGAGTACCCATTTTATACCGGTAAAGGCAACCCGTACTGCGGTTTCCCTGGCGTAAATTTTCTTGAAGGAGATAGTTAGATTGCATGGTGTTCCCGTCAGTATAGTAAGTGACCGTGATCCTATTTTCACTAGCAAATTCTGGAAAGCTCTGCAATCAGCAATGGGAACAAATTTGAGATTGAGTACAGCCTATCATCCTCAAACGGACGGACAGACGGAGAGGCTTAATCGTATTCTTGAGGATATGCTGCGGGCTTTTGTTTTAGATTTTGGAGGATCTTGGGAGGACCATATTCATCTAGTGGAATTCTCTTATAATAACAGTTATCAAGCGAGTATTAAGATGGCTCCTTATGAAGCTTTATACGGAAGACCGTGTAGATCCCCATCTTATTGGATTGAATCAAAGGATCGTCTTGTGTTCGGACCCGATCTTATTCGAGAAGCTTCTGCGAAGGTTGAGCTTATCAAGAAAAGGATGAAAGCTGCTCAAGATTGTCAGAAGAAATATGCTGATAGAAGACGAAGGACATTGGAATTTGAGATCGGAGACTTGGTTTTTGTCAAAGTTTCCCCAATTAAAGGTGCTATAAGATTCCGAAAAACGGGAAAACTTGCTCCGAGATACATTGGACCATTTCGGGTGTTGGAAAGAATTGGAGCTGTAGCCTACAGGATTAAATTGCCAGAGCAGATCTCTGGGATTCATAATGTGTTTCATGTATCGCATTTGAGGAAATTTGTTCATGATCCATCATTGGTTGTAGAACCAGTAACTCAAGAAGATTTGGAAGTTGAACCCAATTTAATTGTGGTCAGAAATCCAGTTCAGATTATAGATCAAGACGAGAAGCAACTCAGGAACAAAGTGGTGAAACTCGTCAAGGTGCAATGGAGTGAGGATCCGAGAGATTGTACCTGGGAAACTCTCGATAGTTTTAAGAATGCTTATCCGGATTTATGTCCAGATAACTAGTGATGTTTGTTAAGATAGACTGTTTGATTGTGTTATTCTATGAATGATATGTATGTTTGGATTGTTAATATAAGAGCTTTTGAATTAACTGTTGTTTTAAATTTCGGGGACGAAATTCTTTTAAGGGGGGAGGAATGTAACAACCCAGAATTTTTGACAGCATATTTAATAAATATTTAATCTAATTTAAATTAAATACAAGCTTTTAATTTTTTTTAAAACTGATGAGATCTTTGGTATTTAATAGTTATATGTGTTGTAAAAGAGAGTTTTGATGTGAAAATTTAAAATAGAATGCTTCAAAACCATTTAAAGCAAAATCTGTCTTATTCAATAAATATCAAAGACTCTACATTTTTATTATTTGATAATATACTTATGAATATCTAATTATAAACTTTAAATAATAATGTTTAAAAATAACCTATCATATGAATATTAAACATGGAAATTTAAAACTTAAGTATAAAACAATATAAATGATTATAAACATAAATATACAAAACAAGTACAAATCATAATTATAAACATAAGTATAAACCATAACTATAAAATATAAAATGTAACTAAGAATATAAATATACAAATATAAATTATAACTTGAAATATAAAAATGCAAGTATATGTTATGAATCAATGTTTGATAATTAAACTACAAATAGGATAAATTTAAAAAGCATAAACATGGAAATCATACATGAACAACATAAATAAAATAAAATTAATACACTAACAATGACTATGCAAGTTTACTCAATATATATATATATATAGTAAGTTAGCCTAAAACATTAACCTGTGAAGCCCATTTATACAATACATAAATTTTAATAAAGATCATATCAAGATGCTGTTGAAGAAGTATACAAATTACATGTAAAATATCTTTGTGCATAATCTGTATGCACATATGTACAACAATCAAGTGTCTTTGTCCAGAAAAAATATATATATAAACTAAAAATAAAACTTAGGTGCTGCTGTAAGTTTATAGGCATAAGAAAACAAAGGTTTTCACTTCAATATTATAAAAACAAATGTTTGTTTTGTATAAAATAGCAAGAATCAGTAAACATTAATTACATGTTATCATAAATGAAGCATAAGCATTTAATTAGCACAACTTCTTGTTTAATTAAAGTACTGCAGCCGAAATTCTATGATTTTCTTCTACAGAATATTATACTTAGCCAATAAAAAAAATGACAATACAAATAAAGGCTGCCTATATACAACCTATATTATTCAGTACTTCTATATATATCCATCATACTTTTAAGTTCGTTCATAAAAACTTAACTAAACCTAAAAGCAAACCTGAGAAACATTGTTCTTTGTAAAGTTAAATATAATTAAAAACAGGAAACAAAAGAAAGGTTTCAGGAAAATTCTTCTGCAGTTTCTTTAACATCTCTGTTCAAAGTTTTGTCTAGTGAGTAAACTTACCTATTTTCAATTTAAACTTATATCTTTAGCTTACAATTGGTATATGCTTTGATATCTGCTTGAATAATAACCTTGAGTACTTCCTGTTGCTCTATAGTACATGAAGTTGTTCATCAAAAATTTGAATATCTGAACAAAGCAAAGCAAAGAAATTTATAAACACTTCTTCATATATTTGTTTTGAACTTTGGTATTATTGCTAATTCAAGTTGATTATCTTAAATCATGGGCATGCAACCTAGCTTGAAGTTTTACAGTATTTTATAAATACTGTTAATTGAATTTACAGGTAAAAGAATTAAAAGGTCAAAATTTGAATGTTCAAATTTGAAGATTTAATAGCATATTCTGATTTCATACTCATGCTTGGATTTTTAACATAAAAATTATGATTTTAAGGAAAGATATTAAGAGCAGTTTTAAAAGGAAACTAAAATGGGTTTTTGTCAATTCTGGATGATTGGGTAAATTTTAATGGTTGTAATTTGATATGAAGAAAGCTTGAAGACAATTTAACATAAGAAAAATGCCAAATAAATTTTCGAATGCATAGATTTTGAGATTGTGATTAAAGTAGGGTTTTGGTCATGAGTTTTACTGAGCTTTGTAAATTTTCTTTTGCGACTCACCGGGTGGATCGAATGCGACATGTGTCAAGGAGGAGGTTGAGGAGGGACTGGACGTGGTGTAGGCGGAGTGGTTTCGCCTCCGGTGGTCATGGATGGTGGGGCGGGCCATTTTTCTCGGTGTCGTTCGAACCTTGAGTTCGAGCATCAGGTCATATTTTGATTTGATAATCTTCGAAGGAAATTGATTTTCAATTTTTGTAGTCGAGACGATTTGGGGTTTGCTGGTGGTAGCGTAAGTCGCTGGAGGCGAGGCGAACCACCGTGTACGTGCACGGTGGCGAGGTGATGTTCGTTGGTCAGTGAGTTGTCGCGTGCTAGTACCCGAGATTTTTGGATGTTGCCGTGGGTTTGTCTCCGGGTCGCATGAGTTGGCTATTGCTGTTATTTATATCTTTACTTAAACTAAAAAATATATATAAAATGAGAAGAAGAAAAGAAACAGGGAAAGGGAGAAGAAGGGGGAATGGGAAAGATGAGACGCGGGAAGCACGGGGGGAAACTCGAGACTGTCTCGAGTAGAAAAGGGAACTGTCTCGGGTACCTTTCTTAATGGACGAGCATAATTTTTTGTTTAAGTATTTGTATAACTAAGTTAAATAAGTAGTTAGTTAGTTTAGATTAATATTTGATTTAAAAGTTTATTAAGGAAAGTCTTTAAAGATAGATGATTAAAATAAGTAATTAGAATGTTAATTAATTTATACTTGAGATTTTAAATTGATAACTTTAAATTATTTTTGTAATTAAAAATAAATCATATGTTAAATCAATTTAAATCTTAAGAACGTTAGCTAATTACTTAAAAGTCAATTAATGGAAATTAACTTAAGTGATTAATTAGGGATTATACTTTAATTAAATTGATAATAATTGATTAATTAAATAATTAGTGATAATTAAATAACTAATTAATTAATTTTTTATAAGTAAGTTATCAATTAACAATTAAGAATAAGTTAATTAACTGAGTAATTAAGTAATAATTAATGAATAAAAGTTAATTAATTGAATAATAAATAAATTGATAATTAATGATTAACCAAGTAATTAATTGATCATTAATAAGTTAATTAATCAGTAATTAATTAAGCAGAATAAAGTAGTTTATTCTTAAGCAAATAATTAAGTTAAGTAAACCAAACTATTTTGGTATGAATTGGTAATTCTGTTTGATTTACTTTGATATCTGTTTGATGATATTTCTGTGATATGTTGTGATATATTGTAGATACCTATGATAACTGTGTATGATTTATTTGTGATATCTGCTATGTGAATTCTTAATTTTTAATTGAACTGTTAAGACAAAATAGACAACTTGGCCCTTAAAATGGCGTTTGGATTCCGATGAGATCGGGATCGGAAGAATCAATTTTGATTCTCCGAAAACCACATCGATCCAAATTAAACGATAGGTCGTGACTTATCAAATGGTGATCGAGATGATGTTTCAGAATGCAAGGGTTATCGTCGTTAACTCTAAGGGTGATTCCAAAATGAGTGTAACGAGATAATGCCTTCGGTTTCGTTCGAAGTTGGAACGAACTTGTATGGATTGAATGCTTTCAGCACATCGTCAGGCGGACGATGAGCATTCTAAGCATAATGTTCAATAAAGGTAATCGCAGCCTCAAGCCTCATCAACCGGGAATGGCTAAAACAGGGGAGATTCGGCAAGGTTAGGTGGGTCATGCCCAAGCAGGACAAGATATTCGCCCGTCTAGATGTCCCTTTTTATTTCGACCGTGTGAGCAGTTGTTGGCCACAACTGTTGGGTTATCTTGTTCGGGACTGTTCAGTAAGGAATGGTTCCGGCCTTGTGCTGTAGTGGGTCGGGAGTGATCCTCGGTATGGTGATCTAGGCCCCGTACTGTGACGGGCGGTACCCCAGTAGCCCTGCCATTGTTGAAACCCATTTTCCCTACGAGACCCTACAGGTTTGATTTGTATTACCCACTTTCGTGGCTAGTAGCTGGAATTTAATGAATGTAACAATTTCGGCTATTTTCTATTTACTTGAAAACCCTAGACACTATTATAATATCACTGAAGTTCTTATAAAATGTTTTAGTTAGCTAAGGTAAAAACTTACACGTATTTATTTGTGGGGAGTCTTACGTGATACCTTTATTTCAAAAGATTTTCAAAGTTAAACAATTTTAACCTGTTTACTCATACCAGACCCATGTCTGACCCGGAGTTTATATTTTTGTTTTCATAAACTCTTGGGTACTCAAATTTTTATGAGTATCCAAGTGCTAGATATTGGGAGTGTTGATTTTCTGGAGAAGCTTTTGGGAAGAAGACCAGACGTATGTATCTATATATGTAGTTCCGCTGTGTAGTAAGTATATGCTGTATTTTGGATGTATGTATGGACATATATATGTATATGACAGTCCTGTTATATGATATTGTATAACTCTGATGTAAGTATAACTATGTAACAGTTATGTGATGTATTATATTTTGTTCCATTCCGTTGTGAGATTCTGATGTTGTTATTCTTTCTTTCTTTTCTTTTCTATTTCTATCCCTTTCTTTCTTAAGATGATACGTCCTTTTGGGGTTAGAAAGGCGGGTCTTCACATAAAACTTGGACTTATATGAATTAATTATTTTCTAAATTCAAGCTTTGAAATGTTGAAATTGAAATTGTATAAATGAAATGGTTTAATGATTTAATTTGAAATCTTAAAGTGGAAATTGGGATATGATTTTAATTTACTGAAAGTGAATAATTTGGAAGATTAAACTTTTAATTTAAACCATGAATTGACTTCATTTAAAATGGTTTTAAATTGGTATTTTCATGTTTGGACATGAAATAGATTTAAACAAAAATTCTTTAAAAATGAGAAATTGAAATGGGATTTTCAACCATTTGAATAGAATTTCTGAATGAATTTGATGTAAAGTTCGAAATTGTTTTGAACTGAGGCTGATGTAAATCGGAATTTAAATATGAAGTTGATTTGAATTGGAAGTTGAAAAGTTGAATTAGTTGTGATTTGAGATGGGAATATTAGTTCAACTTGTTTTCAAAAGAAAGAAACAGTTTTAATATAAACTATATTAATATAGAAAGTATTTTAATAATCAAATTCTTTAATATATAAACTATTTTAATTATCTAAATTATTTCCAATATTGAAACTATTTTATACCCAAACAATTTTTAATCTTTAAAACTATTTTAATTATTCCAAACTATTTTTCAATACTAAAACTATTTTAATTATCCAACCTATTTTCAATATTAAACTATTTGAATTATTCAAAACCATTTTCAATATTCAAACTGTTTTTGAAGGGGGAACTAATTAAATTTAAACCATTGATTTAAATACGATGTTTTGATATGAAGGCATAACCTATTTCGAGATCCTAATGATTTTTGAAGTGAAGTTGATATCTTGATATGAAATATGACTTGTTCTTGAAAAGTAAAACTACCAACCGGTGTGTAAAATTACGTTCGGTTGTTAAAGAGAAAGGGGCCGAATATTTGCACACTCTCTGTCAATACCGGAATCACTTTAACAACTGTGTATGTGGTGGATGATCCAGAATGAAGTGGTTGGATTGGTGAACGATTGCTGGATTTGAAGAAAGAGAACGATGATGGATGACCCGGACACTTATGTCAATTTGAAATGACTAAAACAGGATGGCTTGTCAGGGCCAAGTGGGCTATCTACCCCTAACAGACACACTTCTTCGTATTACTATATTAATATTAACTTGATCGATGCACCATGATTTGATTTTGGAGTGTTGTTGTAACGACCCAAAAATTTCGATAATTAAATTTGTTGAATTATAAGAATTTTGTAATTAAATTTTAGAAAGAAGTAAAAAAAATATGACTTATAATGAAGTAAATGTTTAGAATGTATTGTAGCAATGGTTATAATAAACTAATTTTTGACAACTGAATTGAAAAATAAAAAATGAAATGAAATATTGTAAATTGTTGCACTTGGGAATTAAATTGATAATAAGTAAATAAATATAAGTGTTGTATAAATAAAGGAATTTGTACATAATTAATAATGATTGAATGGGAATTTAAATTAAAGAAATGAATATAAATAAAGGTTACAATAATGGGAATGAGAATATGGCAAGTAAATGAAAAACAAACAATAGTAACCAGTTATAGCGTAATAATAGGCATAATATAAATATGGGAATTTAATTCAAATCAATGGAAATATTGTAGATGTTATACTTAGCTACAAATTGGATATTTGGAAACAAATGTAAGCATTCAATTAATAAATTTGAATTTGAATAAATGGTAATTGAATAAAAGTCAATGTTCTGTAAGTAATCATATTTTTTATTTGAAAGTAATAAATATAAAGTTAATTAAATTTTTAATGGTTACAATTGTATAAGTTACCTTTTTGTTTAGTTCATAAAAATTTAATTTGAAAGCAATTGCAGTAGTTGACTTAATTAGTGGTGATTGAATGAATTCAAAGTTATATTAACCAATGAAGTAATATGTAATAAATTGAAAATTTATACAATCAATGTAGGTAAGTAATTATAATGTTTGTTGTTGATAATAAATATTACCTTAATGGTAATTAATAAAACAACGGAAGTGTGAATGTATAAACTACATAGAAACTAATGTATGTATAAGTAATAAATTGGTATAAGAATGGAATTAAGGTAAATTCATTAATTGGCTTTAACTCTTAATTAATGTATTCAATTGGTAGAAGTAAACATTTAGAAATGTAATATTTATTCAAATTAAATAGGCATATATTAGTGCAATGGGAAATAAATTTCATTTAAAGGTAATTAAATATTATCTTAATATAAATTGAGATAACATTTGAAATTAACGTTAATTCCATTCATAGTATAACAATTATTATAAATTACCTAATTTATTGGTCAATGAATTTATTGGAAATCAAGTTCATTAAATGATAAGTAAATGAAGGGTAAACAATAGGAGCTAGGTATAGAGTAATAATGGACTTAGTATAAAGATTGAAACTAATCAAATCAAAGTTATTTGGAATTTATTATAATTAATTGGAACTCAAATTTTAATAAATGAATTTATTATAAATGAAATTTAATTTAACGCGTTAATGGAGATTAAGATGAAATTTGAGAATAATAATGTAATAAACCATAAACAAACATTAATTTCATCAGTTGAATAATAATGAATTGAATAATAAGAATGAAAAGTAAATTCAATGGGGTTATTAAGAATTTTAATTTTAATTTGTGAATATAATGAAATTGAAAATTTAACGCTGAAATTTATAAATTAATCAACTCTAAATTGACACTTGAATTTGGTTAAATTAGTGTAAATGATAAGAAAGTTAAATTTGATGAAATTTGTTAATTATAGAGTAGAAATTGAAAAGTGATTTAATTAATTTATTTTTAATTCATTTAATTAATATAAAAATAGCCATTTTAGCCATTGACTCGGATTTCGACGAAACCAGTTTCATCGGATCTGTAACGGTGAATTATTGTAGGGTTTCAAGTTTCGTAACGATCGGACTTGTCATTTGATCGTACGAATGTAAAACGCCTTGAAATCAATGAAATTGAAATCAATTGAAATCGATTTGAAATAACTTGATTTTTGCGTAACTTCTTCATACGATGGAATTTGAACGTGAAACCTTTTCCATTGCATTTAAAATATTTTAAAACACCTATTTTGATATATGGATTGACCAAATTTCGTTTCAGAGTCGAAACGGGCTTTTTGGGCCACTTTGTCGTTAGCGCGTATATTTATCTTATCCATCTATTCTATTTCAACCCTACTTTTAAATACCCTGTTATAAACCCTAGCCTACCTCTATTTCTTATTTGTATGTGTGTACAAACCCTCTTCACCTCCTCCTCAATGGCAGACCAAAAAAAATTCAGATCCAATTGAAATTCCAAATCAAATCCAAAGCAAAATTTCAAAATCCTCAGAAAAATTCATAAATATTTTATATCGAAGCTCTTGGTGTACGAATCTTAGATCTGCAGTCCATTTCTTAATCTGAGTTTGTGGGTGGCCAGAAATTGAAGTTTTATCCTCGACCGTCCGTTGCATCGCAATCAACTATGTGAGATCGTCCAATCAGTGATACCATCGCGTAGAGGAGAGGGAGCGCAATGCAAAGTGGTTGTTCGTTCGTCGTTTCAGTGGCTAGATCGTGGGATATAATTCGATTAGGGCTTGTAAGGTGGGCGCGGCCGATGCTTGTTCGCGACCGGTGGTGGTCGAGGTGGAGCCTGGGAGGTCGGCGGCATGGCTAGAGGGGTGGGGCATGGCACCGACGGTCGACGACGGCCCTGGGAAAGCGGCGTTGGGCGAAGGCGCTTTGTGTTCGATCGTGAGCATGGGGTTACTGTAGCTACCTGTAACGTAATAAGATGGTGACGTGGCTAGTGTTGTTATTTATTTAATTTTAATTTAATTTCAACACGTTCAAATCAATGTAACTTGTGCATACGAAATCCGTTTTATGCGCGGTTTCTTTTGTTAGGTTCGTATTTAATTCAGAAGATTATGGCGTTGGCCTGGACAAATTCTGAAAATGTCAAATTTTTGGGTTTAAATTCAATTTAAATTCAAAAGGTGAGTTTTTGATCCACTCACAGCTTATAAATTTCTTATGTATGTTAAATTGATATATGATGTGATTTGGAAATTATTTATGATTGTTTGGCATATTTTTACTCATCATCTCGGTTAATTGCATTTATTTAAATTACATTGTTATTTATTTTATTATTGAATTTAACTGCCAGTTAATTACCTGTTAAATATTATCAGTTATATATTGATAGTTGATTGATTGTTTTGGATAATGATTGTGATGGATGTATGATTTTATGTTGGGTGAATGGATATTCATTTATATCATCATAATCTGCAAGTTCTTTATTTCTTTATGATTGTTGATTCAGGATTGCAGTTTGAAATGATATGTAACCGTATTTTTATTTTAAATTACGGATTGAAATGATAAATATCCGTATCACTTGACCATAGGATAGAAAATTGTATACACACACCGTCGGTCTATATATATAAATATTTTGAAAAGATTTCTATGGTTGGAGAGAAATATACGGTTTAATAAATAATAAATTTTGATATTATATAAATATTATTTCTACCTATATAGTTAAATTCTTGAATTTAAGCTATGTATAAATTTTTGTAATAAAAATAAGTTTATTCATGGAGTTTGATTGTTTTATATTATATGGTTAAGTACCTGTTTAAGATATTGTATATATATAAAGTTTTAATGACTTAAATAAAATTTAAGTTGGAAGATAAATATGAAATTGGTTAAGAATTTTACTCGAATAAATTTGACTTGAAATTTAAAATTGAGATTTATAGGGTGGGATTCTTATAACTTGGTTTGGCGTAGAGGGATTTAAATGAATATATCAAGTTAAATAAATTGAAAGGACATCCAGTTGTTGAAGTTAAAAGTTTTACTTAAATTATATTAGATTTATTAAGTAAACATTTCAAATCTAAATAATAGTAATTAAATTTGATATATATGAAATTATCAAAGAATTAGTTTTGAAATGGTGGAATATTTAAAGCCTTGAATTATACAGAAATTGAAATGGTTTAATTGGAGGTTCAAATCGGTATTTGGAATTTATTTGTGAAATTTAAAAAGCTATTTTAATATATAAAGTAATTTAATATTTAAACCATTTAAGTATTCGAAGTTATATTTCAAAGCTATGGGGTTCAAGGTATTTAGATTTGAAAGTACTATGATTTTGGAAAAAAGATATATTTTGAAATAAAAGGAATATCATATTGATTTGGTTTTTAAATTTGAAATGATATCGTATTCATATGGTTTGAAATAAACATTATATCCTGGTTTTGAAGTGTAAATTATTTTGAAATGAACGCGGTGTTATAATAACGTTGGGTTGTTAAAGAGACCGGGATCAGAAGTTGTCATACTCTCTGTCAACTCCAAAAACCACTTTAACAACCGTAAACGCGGTGGAGATTCCAGAATGAAGTAGGCGGTAGTAGCTGCTACGCGTAACCACTAGCCCGGATGTGTAATTAGTATATCTACCCTGGCATTGCCTAGTTGTGCCATGTCTCCTACCCTAGCGCGCCTTGTAAGAGTTTCTATTTGTGTCGTACCTATGAAGTATCCTCTGGTAGCCTCCCGATCAGGAGGTATTATGGTACTGTATATAGACTATTGGCTCTATTACGTGTTAAGGTGGAAAATGTAAAGCCTTAACGCTATTTAAAAGTAAGTTTATTTTACTAATAGACATTATTATAATAGCAAAATATTACTACATAGTAAATAGTTTAACGGATCCTTAGGAGATGTGAATCCCGAGCATCTCTTGAGTTACTGCACTCACGTTAGACATTGGATAGGAGATATCAAATCCCGTAAACATCTCTAACGCCGTTCCACTCATATTTATTCCTGTTGATTTAACTTACATAAGAACTTTTAGTTCTGACTCGAGTGTTTTGTCTTTCCAATTCGCTCGGGTCAGTCTGAGCATTTCAGGAATTGAAGGCCTTATTTCTGGAGGATGAAGATTGTATTATTACTATTATTTACTATAGTGTTCCACTGAATCACATGGTTCCGCTGCATTGCTATTGTTCTTTGGTGTGTGTAACTCTGATATATATTTTATAAGAATAATTGAATATTTTGTAAACAGCTTCATGAACTGTAACAGATGCGATTTTATCGGGATCCAAAGGTCGGCATTCTTACGTCCACTGTATCAAATGCCACATAATCGAATGTAGGAAAACCGAACTGTTATGGTTAAAAAGAAGAGGTAGAAGAAAAGGATAGAAGAAATAAGAAAACAGAACAGAAACAATAACAGAATCTCACATTGCAGCGGAACAACATATAATAAATAAATGAATAATCATTAGAACAAAGAACTATATTAGTTATTACATTACATCCCATTACATTACATTATCAGAGTCAGTATACAGCACAAAAAAACAATGGACAGTTAAACAAACGTGTCCTTACAAGTGAATTTAACAGCGGAAAGATAATATCATATACAAGTAATACGTCTCGCCATCCAGCTCGCCACTTGAGCTCCATAGCACTTCTGAATCCAGAATAACCTGATGACCTGACTGTAGACTGCCCATGTGGAAAATGATGGGCACCCAGAGTTTAGGAAGAGAACAATAAACTCCAGGTCAGTCATGGGACTGGTGTGCGAACTCAAAACAGTTATTTATCTTTTAAAACAACAACAACAATGGAAGTGTAAAAATATCTGCAATGCTTTTGGAAAATGAAACTACCATAAGGTTTACCCGCACACACACAATGCAAACGCAGAATTGGAGGAGATTTCTCCTTATGATAGTCAAAGATGCTTACTACGCAAAACAAATCATTTTTGATATTATTATTAGTGCATAGTGATGAAAACATTTCGAAAATAGAATATAAATCTTAGCCAGCATAGGTACCATTATATTATGCCTGCTATAGCTACCTCCTGAGCAGGCAGGTTATACAATTGCAATCGTAAAGGGCTCGTATTGTTTCTTTGGATTTCCAACAAATAGTCATGCTAAGGAACTTCCTACTGCCACATGGGATCGCCTCTGGCGGGACGTCCCGAGAACCTAACCGGATCTCTGCCAACACAAGGCCAGGTCACCTTTGTAACTAGGTAACTACTACTCGAGTATGCCACTCCCCGGTCCTTTGGGACCTTTATCCGAGGGCCCTCTATCACCAAGCAACAACCACATAGTAAAATAAGATTGGAGCAACCACATAGGTTAAGCATCAGTGCTCCATACCACACACCACCCTTTTCCAGAAGGAAATGACATACCCTAAAGGAAGCGACCCTCATAACCTTGCCGCATATTCCTGTTTTGACCATTTCCGGGGTGTGAGGTCTGACGAAGTCCCGTCCACAAAGCTATGCTTTTTCACAAAGCCACGCTTTGATCAACAAATGATCAATAAATAATCATCACACAGCAACACTCAGCATGCCACATTACCAAATTGGGAACATATCGTTGGTAACCTTCAACTACATAACCTCTGAGCTCGTATGTCTCAGAGAAGGGTGTTAAGCTAAGAGAATAAATTCCCCAACACCAATAGAAATGTATTTGAAAGAAATCTGCTTTATATCTGAAAATGTAATGTCAGACATGTAACCATACAAGTCTGTTCCGGGCTCGAACAGAACCGAAGGCACTTCAAAGAAGCCCTTGCAATCTGGGTATTCACAATCCCGATCAAATTTCCCATCACAAAGGAAATCTCCATACCGTAGCAAACGGTGTAGAGATAATGGATAGGTCATCCTACCGTTTTCTCAAATACCCGGTCTTCGACACCGGTCTTCAATGCTATCCATTACGTCGTATCACTATTCAGAATGGGTAGTCTGAATAACGAGCGCAATAATTTAAAAATAAGTGTAGCATTCAATTTCAACCAATTCGCAACAAATAGCCAATCAAGGGTCAATATTGATAGTCGGTTATTTTACTATCAATCAATATTCACAACGTAACCCGATTTCAAATAATTTTCCCAAATTATTTATTTTCAAAAAAATATCTTTACAAGATATAATTTCCATACTTTAACCATTTGAAAACAAATTTTCAAATCATTTTCACCTTTACAACTTTTATAAATTCCATAGTGAATTTACCTTTCCAAAATATCTATGAATATACGATTTCCAATACTATTCATTTTCAATTTATCTTAAAAGATAAAATCTCAAAACATTCACTTCATATTGGAAAAACATTTCCATACTTATTTAATAATAAGTAATTCACCAATCTATTTATTTTCAACATTTTGAAAACATTCAATATACTTAAATCACAATCAAGTATATAATTTATTCTTTAAGGAAAACATTCTCTTAAATACCTTTATTTGAGTCAAATCGAATGTTGCGTAAAACATCATTACGACAACCCAAATCCACTAGTATAGGGATTCGAAATTAAGATGATATATAAACTCCAATACTATTCAACACTTTTCCTTTCGGAAATCATTTACTATAACAACAGTGTTATAGTCCACCATTTCCTTTTATTTCTCGAAAACGTCTATTTCAACAATGAATGTTGAAATCTATGGTTTCGATCCTTTATACATTTTGAAACATCTTGTTTTAATTCTATTTAAAATATCACTTTCCCAAAATATTTCTTTAATATATTATTCACCGTCCAAAATCGTGAATATACTTCGTTAACCAAATTTAATTTCTACATATTTTATTTAAAGGATTATCCACTGTCCAAAATCGTGGATATATTTCCTTTAACAACGCTTATAAGTTCCATTTATACTTTATAAAAACTACAACTTATAACATCACTTTATTAACAAATTCTATCCATATCCCATTTACACGCCAAAATCGAATCTATAAGTTAATCACTTATAAATCTTTTATTTTACTAAAATCTATTCATTTTATAAATTTACAATTTATAAACCTATAGATTTCATTCACTTACGAAATCCATTTATACTTCATTTTAACACTTGTAAAAACTCATTTTATAATTCCAATATTTTAATTTATAAATATCTATTTTATAAATCTTTTATATAATTCATTCATAATGATTCAAAAATCCCAATTTAAACCATTTTATAAATTAATCAACTACTTATTCCAAAAATCACATTTCAGTTATATTTCACAAAAATCATAATTTTTATAACATAAAAATTTCAACGTTTATTTATTTAAAATTAATCAATTCCCAAAATTAAATTTTATTATGAATTCTCAACTTAAATTTTCAAAAATCAAATTTTATTTATTTTCGGTATCTAACGATACCAAAAATATATTCGGCTAAATTTTAGCCTTTAACAATTTCAATCGCAAAGATAATCACACAGATTAAATAGATCAACACACAACACTGAAACCAATTCAATCATTTGAGGAATCTAGTTGGATCCCTCCAACCTGTTTCCCTGCATCCAAAGATGTTGGCACAATACCAACTCCGCTTCGAGACGGAATATCACGGTATATGGGATTTATAAAATACTATCCGCTATTATGCGGCGCAATAGGGTCTCATCCGCTATATAATGCGGGAAAATCAACTCCAAGTACATATATAATACCAATTCCATACAAGTTGGAATTATCGCGGTATATGTTTTTAATAAATAACATCCGCTTAATATACGGCGTATATGGTCTATTTCAATACAACAGACAATAATTATCATCCAATCACACAATCAAGCAATTTTAAATCTAACTATTTAAAATTTAAATCGAAACAATTCGATTGAATGAGAAGTTCTCGCCTTGAGTTTCCGATAACAGCTGTAGCATTTTGTTTCGAATAAAATTAAACATGCGTTTACTTTACCCGAAATTTTCACTAGCTCCAAATGACTCCAAACCAGCTCCATTGCGTAGTGCTCGACAAAACGAAGCCAACACAATTCGTTTCGTGCGTTTTTCACCTCGTATGACAAAGATACAATGTTTTAAAGTTTACACGATTTAAATTATAATTTTATTTACAATTTTTCTTTATTTTTAACCTAGAATTAAATCGGGCCGTTCGTTTTCAAGCTCGAACATTAGGCCGTTCGCCCCTTTTCTTCTCCAGGTCATGATACGCGACTGTGAACCCAACATGCCGCCACTTGCCCTAGATTAACGCGACCAAATCCTTCACTTCGACGTCGATCAAACTACGCCACAACGAAGCTCACCTCATGCTCAACCCTAGGCTACAACAACAACAAGCTCGGTCAACCCATTATCCCAGTAAACGTGTGCGAACGCGGCGCCTTCCAGCTCCAATTGCCGACAATCCACGCTTCTAAAATCGATCTTAATCGTTGAAGTTATAGATCTCGATATGATCTTTGTTTTTATAGTTGAACGTTTTCTGAATCGAGTTGTGGATTTGAAGAAATTGGAGGGAGAAGATGGCACGTTTTCGGCCATTGAAATCGTTAGAAGCGGCGGCTGACTTAAGGAACTAGGGTTTTGCAATTTAGTGAATAATAGAGGCCTTTTATAGAAAACCGACGAACACTATTCATCTCCAATTTTTCGAACTCCAAATCTCACGCGGTGACCGGCGTTTCTAGGGTTTATCCCATGTTCCGAACACAATGGAATAGGTTTCGAGAGCCAATTCGATCATTTGTGCGAGTTACGGCAATAAATGATCAAATTCAAATTAAATCGATTAAACCAATTTCTATGCATTTTGGCTTGCCCCGGACGAACGGTAAATCCGACTGACACGAAATTTGAAACCATAAAATAATATAACATTAAGGATCCTATGAAACCAGTTTCGTCGAAATCTGAGACTGTTTGAAAAATGGCTATTTTCACTAGTCGATTAAATATTAAAATATCCAATTTTCACAAATTAACTTTTAATTCAATTTTAAAAGTTCTATAATATCATTATAACTCCAATATGATTTAATATAACTTTATAAATCAGTTTTAATCATATTAAACCCAATTTTCAATTATTTCTGTAATTTCAACGATTTAATTATCCAATTAAATCCAGATATTCGAAAAATAAATTATTCGACCTATAAATTTTTACTTGTTGATTGTAACGAGCGTGACTTTTCGACACTCGAAAACTGATATGAATACGTCCACTGTATCAACTGTCGAGCAATCGAAGGCCGGAAAACCGTACCGTTTGGGTTAAAGAAGAGGAAGAAGATAGAAGAAGAAAGAAAAAGATAGTACAGAACAGAAAGAAACAACAGAACAATATCAGAATCTCACAATCGCAGCGGAACATCATATAATAGATAAATAAATAACCTTTAAACAAAGAACTATATCAGTTATTACATTACATCATATTACATTCATTACATCATCAGAGTGTACAACAACAAACAACTACAAACAGCGGAAAAGAAATACTATATACTAGTGAATACGCCATGTCATCCAGCTTGCCTCTAGCACCTCCTGAATTCCAGAATATCCTGATAACCTGACTCTAGACTGCCCATGTAGAAATTGGTGGGCACCCAGAGTTTGGGAAGGAAAACAATAACTCCGAGTCAGTCATGGGACTGGTGTGAGAACATAAGCAGTTTACTTTTAAAACAAAGAACGGGATAATTTTAAAATAGATTCGCAATGCTTTTTAGAAAATGAGACTACCATAAGGCCTCCCGCACGCACACACAATGCGAACGCAGAATCGGAGGAGATTTCTCCTTATGATAGTCAAAGATGCTTGATACGCATTAAAAAGAAACATGTGATATTATTAGTAGTGCATAGCGTAGGAAAAATCATTTCGAAAGTAAAGATATAAATCTTAGCCAGCATAGGCATTCAACACTTATGCCTACTATAGCTACCATCCAAACAGTGGGGCGCCACAATAAGTGAATGATAGGTTCTACAACTAAAACCGTACAAGATCGTATTGTTTCTTTGGATTTCCAACAAATGTTCAGGCCAGGGAACATCCAATTCCCACATGGGCACGCCTCTGGAAAGACGACCCGAGAACCTAACCGGATCTCTGCCAACACAAGGTCGGATTACCTTTCAAACTAGGTAACTACTGACACGAATATGTCATTCTCCGATCGTAACCGATCTATATCCGAGGATCCTCGATTCCAACAACCACAAAGCAATAAATTTGCAGCAACAACATAGGTTAAGTATCTGGGCTCCATACCATGATAACACCTCTATCCAGAAGGAATGACATACACTAAAGGGGCGCTACCCCCTAATAACCTTGCTGCATCCTTCCTGTTTTGACCATTTCCGGGGTGTGAGGTCCGACGAAGTCTCGTCCACAAAGCCACGCTTTATATAAAAGCTGTGCTTTGATCATCAAATGCTCAACAGCACTTCGTATGCCACATTACCAATTTGGGAATGTATCACTAGTAACCATCAACTACATAATCTCTAAGGGTGTTAAGCTAAGAGAATAAATTCTCCGCCACCAACGGAAATATATTTGATAGAAACTAGCTTTACATCACAAATTGTAACGTCAGATACACATCCATACAAGTCCGTTCGGGGATCGAACGGAACCGAAGGCACTTCCAAAGAAGTCCTTGCAATCCGGATATTCACTAATCACGACCGGACTTCCCATCACAAAGGGTAATAAATTTCTATATCGGAGATCCGCCGATGTAGAAATATTTGACGGTAATCCTTCCGCTTTCACAAATATCCGGTCTTCAACACCAGTCACCAAATGCAATCCATAACGACATATCACATATTCGGAATGGGTTATACGACCCCAACGTCCTTTCCCTGCTAATCCAAATAGTGAGCGCTTATTTTAAAAATAAGTGTGGCATTCAAATTCAAGTAAATCACAACAAATACCCATTCAAAGGTAAATATTGATAGTCGGTTATCACCAGATTCCAAATAATTTTCCAAATTATTTAGTTTCCAAAATATCTTTACTAGATATATAATTTCGACACTTCAACCATTTGAAAACAATTTTCAAATCACTTTTCACCTTTACCACTTTTGAAAACAAATTTCAAACATTTTCCTTGCCGGAAATACTTTCATTTCGACATGGTTCATTTAAACCAATTAAATAAATCCTTAATGATTTACTTTATATTTACGTTCCAAATCCGTAAATTTATTCCCACACTTCAAAAATAAATCAACGTTTATTTTTAAACAAATTTCCTTTCCTTTTATAAATTCCATAGTGAATTTACAATTTCCAAAATATCTATGAATATACGATTTCCAAATCGATTTCTAATATTCATTTTTAATTTATCTCTAAAAGATAAAATCTCAAAATATTCACTTCATATTGAAAAACATTTCCATACTTATTTAATAATAAGTAATTCACAAATCCATTTATTTTCAACACTTGGAAAATATTCAATACACTTAAATCGAAATTAAGTTTATATTTCATTCTTTAAGGAAAACATTCTCTTAACACAATTGTTTGAGTCAAAACGAATGTTGCGTAAAACATCGTTACGACGACCCATAATCACTAGTATAGGTCGAAATTAAGATAGATATATAAATCCCAATACTATATAAAACATTTCCTTTCGGAAATCATTTACTATAACAACAATGTTATAGTCCACTATTTCCTTCTATTTCTCGAAAACGTCTATTTCAACAATGAATGTTGAAATCTATGGTTTCGACACTTAATGCATTTTAAAACAACTTCAAATCGTTTTAATTCTATTTAAGATATCACTTTCCCAAAACACTTTAATATATTATTCACTTTCCTAAAATCGTGAATATTCTTCGTTAACCAAATTCAACATTTTTCTACACTTTTGGTTTAAAGGATTATCCACCATCCAAAATCGTGAATATATCTCCTTTAAAAATCTAAAACAATTGACTTATCAAAATAAGCCAGTTTCGGATTTATAAAACAATGTTTATAAATTCCCATTTATGTTTTTATAAGGACTTCAATTTACAAAATTTAAAAATCTTACTACTTATAAAATTCCATTTATAACCTCATTTTCAGCATTAACAAAACTTTTATAATTCCATTATTTCGATTTATAAGATATATATTTTGTAAATCTCATCTATAAACCATTTGCACTTATTCGAAAATATCAATTAAAATGCCAAAATCCGATTTATAAGTTAATTACTTATAAATCTTTTATTCTACAAAAATCTATTCATTTTATAATTTCACATTTTATAAATCTATAAATTTCATTTACTAATGAAATCCATTTTTATTTCATTTTGAACACTTAATAAACTCGTTTTATAATTCCAATATTTTTAATTTATAAAATATCAATTTTATAAATCTTTTATATAAACCGTTTATAATAATTCAGAAATCCCAACTTAAACCATTTTATAAATTAATTAACTATTTATTTAAAAAATCTCACATTGGTTATAGTTTACAAAAATAATAATTTTTATAGTATTAAATTTTCATAACGTTAATTTATTTAAAATGAATCAATTCAAAATTTTAATAAAACATATACTTTCAAAAATCACTTTAAAATCCTTTTAAAATTCCAAATTGGCCCAATGATGCAACACACCAAATAGTCAATCACGACATCCAAATATCATATATCGATGTGATAATCAACAAACATCACAATATCTGTAATCAAATAAATACTGGTTAGGAATCCAGTTGGATCCCTCCAACCTGTTTCCCTGCATCCAAAGATGTTAGCACAATACCTGTGACAGCCCGCAAATCCGTACCCCTTGAATCAACACTATTCTGCCTCTACTAACTCAAGTGGCACAGAATTACGAACCATTAGGGTTAAAGAAGAAGAGATAGAAGAAGAAGAAACTAAACAATATCAGAATCTCACAGTCGCAGCGGAATAAACTATAATAATAAATATAGAACATTAC
Organism: Allium cepa; assembly: GCA_030765085.1. Classification (NCBI taxonomy): domain Eukaryota; kingdom Viridiplantae; phylum Streptophyta; class Magnoliopsida; order Asparagales; family Amaryllidaceae; genus Allium; species Allium cepa. Next base: position 187,119,342 of record CM060940.1, read on the forward strand.
CCAAAATGAAATCTATCACTGTTTTATACATCATATCATCAGAGTATCTCATACGTCAAATTACCAATCAGATATACCATACAATCACAGCAGCGGAAAATATATAAGTATAGATAATACGTCTCGGGCTCCAACTCCTCTCCTGCTCCATAGCATCCTGTCCTGAACACGGTCTGACCTGAGCATTATATGAAATAACACCCGAGTCAGTCTGGAATACCAGCTGATAATAATGCATCCAAATTGATTATTAAAGCTAAAAAAATTCTTTGAAAAACAAAAGCATCTCGTAAGACCACGCCACAAATAAACACGTCGGGTTTTTACATTACGATAGCTAAAACACTTTTTATAGAAATCCTCTGATATTATAATAGTGTCTACTTACAAATACTTATAAAATAGCCGAAATTGTTACATCTATTAAATTCCAGCTACTAGCCACAAAAGTGGGTAATAGAAACAAAACTCGTACAAGGCTCGTAGGGAGAATGGATTTCCATCAATGTGTGACGACCCAGAAATTTTCAAGCATTTAAAACCGGGATATTTAATTGATTTTAAGTATTCAATAGAGCAATTTCAACTTGAATTGCAGATATCTCAATTTATTTGATAATTTAGGTATTGAATTGAATAATTTAAAGTTGGGTAAAATGTTAAACCTGAAGTTTTAAGCCTGTTAAAAACATAATTTGAAAGCTTATAAAATTTATATTGATAGCATTGAATATAATAGAAGTGTTAAAATGGAATCTAACACTGAATTGGTCAGTTTTGAACTTAATCATTTAAATTGAATTTAAAAATAGCGGTCCGAGGCACAGTCTCGGAATTCGACGAAATTAGTTCCATTGGCTCCGTAATATTGAATTATTACCGGATTCCAAATTTTGTAGCTTTCGGAAGTAACGTGTGATCGTACGAGGTATAAACGCTTTGACGATAATTACCGATTTAAATTAAATTATAAAGATCAAATCAACAGCCGTCCTATACCTTCTTGAGCCACCCTCTCTCTGAATTTTAGCCACCCTACTCAGTACGCTCAGCCATCACGTCCCATTTCCCTTTATTTTCAACCGAGATTTCATTTTATTTTCAGAAGGGGAAATTATTTTCTTCAATGGCCGATACTTCGTGCCGAGATTAAGATTATTTAGGGCCGAATTTTGGTTTTTCTTCTTCCCAACTTCAGGCAGTCCGATAAATAAACAAAAAAAAAATGGCGGCCAAGCTTATCGTTCGAACCGATCTTGAGGAAGATCGACTAGGGGTTTCTGGTGTTCGCGCGCACGATAAAGAGGGGGCTGCGCGTCGATTTGGAGGCGGTGTAGCGAGGCCGCATCGAGGTCGCTAGGGTTTTGTTGACGACATGTCGAGGGGGCGATTGGCATGCTGTCGCACGTGATGGTGGCACATGGGGAGGCCGAGGACGAGAGGGCAGAAACGATGTAGCAGTTTGGGGGCTTCGTGTTTGTCCTGGCTGCTTGCGAGGGTATGTCGCAATCAATGGCTGGGGGCACGACTCCGTAATCTCTACTTGGAAGCCGCGAGGGAGCATCGACGTCGAAGTCGCTGACGTGGGGGCAAGCATTCGTGTTTCGAGCCTTACTGTAAGGTATTATGTTTATTCCAATTAATTTAAAAATCAGAAGACAAGTAGTTTTTAAATATATATATATATATATATATATAGAAGAATTTTTTTTATTTATATAGTGGAGTCAAGCTTTTAATTACAGATGTGTGTGTATATAGGTATAGAAACAGGAAAATATAGTTAGAGAAGATTTAATGTACAGTACGATATAAAATAATTTATTCTTTTTCAATTCAAAGATTTATATATATGTTTACACATTTTTAATTTCCTAGGTTATTTTGATATGATGTATTAAAGCGATTAAATTATTTAATCATTTGGTAATTGAAAAATCAAATTACTAGTCAAAACCAAATGATTTATTTAAAGTTTGATGATTAGCTAATGGGATTTATTAAATTTAATTGTTTATTAACAGTTTAAGTTATGGGTTTAAATTTAATTATTTGTTTAGATTAAATCTTTTGTTAAAATGGGAACTATTAAAATGAAATCACTAGTAAATTAAATTCATCAAAGAAGAATTTAATTATTCGACTGGTTCGAATATTAATGAAATCGTCTATTGTTATACAAGGTTAAATTCTCAAAAAAATCAAACCGGTGTGGATCGGATTACAAATCTTTGGTCAAAGGTGAGTAAATCTCACTCAGTTAAATTCAAATTTAAATAATTAAATTTAAATAATTGTTTGAAATGGTTGAATTGATTTATGTGCTGTAATGTGGTATATATATTTGGAATTGGCATTTTATATTGTGCTAACATCTGTGGATGCAGGGAGAACAGGTTGGAGGGATCCAACTGGACCCCTCAACTTTTATTTAAATTATTTAATATTCTCTGCTCTGAATATTTGATATCCTGAATGAATTATGTAGAAATATTGAATGCCATGGCTTGATTGTTATAATCGGGTAGTAATGAATTACCAAATATATAATTTGAGTTTGGAAAGGAAAATAAAAGAAGGAAATTGTAAGTAAAATAATTATAGAAAAGCCGAATAAATTTATGAATGAACTGGAAAGCAAATAAAGTGACTGTAAATTTTAATAAATAAATCTTGAGTATGGGACGGGAAATTTAAATAAACAGAAAGTTGATGGAACTTAAACTTCAATGTTAATTGTTTAAAAGAACAAAACATTTATTTTAAATTTAGGATTTTAAATTATTTAAGAGGAATAAATAAGAAATTGGGACTAACCTGAAATTTGTATATTTCAGCTAAAGGATTTAAAAATCAAACTGAAAATAACAATAACGTCCATAATTAATGAATTTCGAAATGAACTGATAAGTAAAGAAATTTATCTCAAACGGAATAAATTGGGAATCAATTTGGAGAATTGATTTAAGTGATTGAGATTGGAAATCTCTCTCTGAATAACCAAGTACGTTTTCAAAGTAAATTTTTAAGTATAAATTAAAGGTTTAAATTTTAAAGTAAATATTTCTTTTTAACCTATTATAGCAATAATTATTTAAAGAGTGATAGTATTTTTAAAAAAAAAAAATGAAAATCTAGTTTTATATTTTATTTAGTAACCTTATTTTCAAATATTCATATAGTATGTGTTTTTAACTAATCATTGAAGTAGTTTTAGAATAAATGTTTTAAAGTATATCTTCAAAGTAAAGTGTTTTAAATTATTTTAGAAAATCTATTTTTGTGCTTAGTGATTTCAAAAGAGATAGAAAATAATTGGAAAAGTTTATTCTGAAAGGAAAGATGGTTTTGAAACTGTTTTCAAAGGATTGAAAATAGAAATATATCTTGTAAAGATATTTTTGAGATTAATAAATAATTTTAGAGAAATTATTTATTGTTGAATGGTTGCTTGTGAATATAAATTGATAGTTAAATAACCGACTATCAATATTGACCAACTACGTGGATCGTTTCGAAGAGATCGGGATCGAGATTTATTTCTCGAAAACCACTTCGATCCGGTTTGTACGTTTCGTGTGAACGATTTTGGATTCGAAGATGGAGCAGTGAAGTGCAAGGGCTAGTCACTACTAATCCTAAGGATATTTCCAAAATGGATGTAGTAGGAATAGTGCCTTCGGTTCCGTTCGAACCCGGTACGGACTTGTATGGATGAATGCTTGCGAAAACATCGTAAGGTGGACGATGGGCATTCTAAGGGATATGTTCTAAAAAGGTAACACTTAGCCTCAAGCCTCATCAAATGGGAATGACTGAAAATCAGGGGATATGCAGCAAGGCTAGGTGGGTAGCACCCAAGCAGGGTGAGGTCATTCCAGTCTAGATGTCCCTTTTTATTTCGGCTTAGTGGGCGGTTGCTGATCCCAACCGCGGGATGATCTCACTCGGGATTATCCAGTAAGGGATAGTCCCGACCTTGTTTTGCAGGGGAGCGGGCATACTCCTCGGTACGGTGATCTAGGCCCCATACTGTGACAGGTGGTACCCAGTGCCTAGTCATTGGTTGGAAATCCATTCTCCCTACGAGCCTTGTACGAGTTTTGTTTGTATTACCCATTCTGTGGCTAGTAGATGGAATTTAATCATGTAACAATTTCGGCTATTTTATATAAGTATTTGTATATAGACCCTATTATAATATCAGAGAATTTCTATAAAAATTGTTTTAGCTATCGTAAGGTAAAAACCCGACATGTTTATTTATGGCGTGGTCTTACAAGATGCTTTTGTTTTCAAAGGATTTTTGAAACTTTAATAATAAATTGGGTGTGATTTTCTCACGCTGGTATTCCAGACTGACTCGGGTGTTACTTAACTGTAATGCTCGGGTCAGACCGAGTATTATAGAATACATGATATGAAGCCGTGGAGCTCAGGAGACGAGCAGGATGTCGATACGTACTCCCGTACTTGTTTATATACATATATTCCGCTGTGTTGAGTTGTTGTGTACCCATTTGTATGATATTGATGTCGAACTGTGATTGATGTACTCTGATAACGTAATATATATAAACAGAGATATTTGATGTTGAGTAAAGATTATTTATTATCTATTATATTTTATCCCGCTGCGATGGTTAGATTCTGTTGTTGTTTTCTATTTTTCTTCTTCTACCTCTTCTTCTTTAACCCAACGGTTCGTATTTCTGTACAACTTGAGTTGATTGTATTAGAATAGTGTTGACGCAAGGGGTACAGATTTGCGGGTTGTTACAGTTGGTATCAGAGCCAGGTTAGTGATAACCTTGGCTCTGTTGGGAATTACACATAAATAGAGTCTATAGTACTCTAGAATGAGTTTGAGCGTATTAATAAATATGAGCGCGTATTTGTTAGTGAATATAAATTGTTTTAATATCGTATTGATTGGTTTATTCAGTGGCATATGAACCTTCGTCGACACAGTCTGCGCAACTGTATTGAAGGGGTTTCTAAACACTTGAATAGAACAATCGATACGGTATTGTTTTAAATGTGGGTAAATGAAATAATTTTACCCAAAAATATATTTTTGATATAAAGAAAAGTTTTTATAAACTAGCTAATATATGGTTGCTTGGATGTTAGAGATAATATTAAATTATTATCATCATTGTGTAAAAATTTAACTAGAAATTGAAAATTCGATCAAAGTTTAGGGGAACAAATTCATTATAAAATGAAATTTATAAATATGAATTGTAAATGTGAATTATAAATTGAGATATAATCAAATAAGAATTTGTGTGAGCATAAGTTATACAAATGAATTGTAGTAAAATTGAATTAAGGAGGATTTGGAAATTTAAATTCCGGAGATTTGGAAATTTGAAAGTATTTTGAAGATAAATGGTAACATTGTTGTTTCTGAGTTATTTCTGAAAGGAAATTTGTTTAAAAATGGATTTTGGAAGTGAGATAGCATTGAATTCAATTCAGTCACTAGAAAATAACTTGAGTCATGACTACAGCTGTAACGATTGCGATTTTTCGTTGCCGAAAAACTGAAATGTTTGGGTTAAAGAAAAAGAAAAAGGTAGAAGAAGAGAGAAAAAGATAGAAAATAAAGAGAAAAGAACGGAACAGAAAGAAATAACAGAACAATATCAGAATCTCACAATCGCAGCGGAACAATATACAATAGATAAATGAATAATCTTTAAACAAAGAACTATATCAGTTATTACATTACATCATATTACATTACATCAAATCATCAGAGTGTACAACAACAAACAGCGGAAAAAAAAATTATATACTAGTAAGACGCCATGCCATCCAGCTTGCCTCCAGCAACTCCCGAATTCCAGATTATCCTGATAAACCTTACTCTTGACTGCCCGTGTGGAAATTGGTGCGCACCCAGAGTTTAGGAAGGAAAACAATAAACTCCAAGTCAGTCATGTGACTGGTGTGAGAACTCAAAACAGTTTATTTATCTTTGAAAACAAAATAGAGGAATACTTTTAAAGTCAATTCGCAATGCTTTTAAAAATGAGATTACCATAAGGCCTCCCGCACACACACACAATGCAAACGCAGAATCGGAGGAGATTTCTCCTTATGATAGTCAAAGATGCTTGATACGCATTAAAAAGAACATTTGATATTATTACTAGTGCATAGTGTAGAAAAAAATCATTTCGAAAGTAGAATATAAATCTTAGCCAACATACGACCATTATCGTATGCCTACTATAGCTACTATGTTCAATAGCACATTACCGCCACATTCCATAGCAGGTTATACAACTAAAACCGTTCGTATTGTTTCTTTGGACTTCCAACAAATGGTCTGGCCAAGGAACTTCCCATTGCCACATGAGAACGCCTCTGGAAGGACGTTCCCGAGAACCAAACCAGATCTCTGCCAACACAAGGCCGGGTTACCCTAACTGGGTAACTACTGACACGAATATGCCATCCCTCGATCGTAACCGATCTATCCGAGGATCCTCGATTTCCAACAACCACAAAATATGCAGCAACAACATAGGTTAAATATCTGGGCTCCATACCATGATACCACCTCTATCCAGAAGGAATGACATACACTAAAGGGCGCTACCCCTAATAACCTTGCCGCATCCTTCCTGTTTTGACCATTTCCGGGGTGTGAGGTCCGACGAAGTCTCGTCCAAAAAGCCACACTTTACACAAAAGTCGTGCTTTGGGTCAAAAAATGATCATAAAAATGATCACCAAGATAAATGATCAAATAAATGATCCTATCACAAATGATCAACACAATGATCATTTCACAGCAACACTCAGCATGCCACACTACCAAATTGGGAGTATATCACTAATAACCTTCAACTATATAACCTCTGAGCTCATACGTCCCAAAGAAGGGTGTTAAGCTAAGAGAATAAATTCTCCGCCACCAACAGAAATATATTTGAAAGAAATCAGCTTTATATCTCAATTTGTAATGTCAGACATACAATCTATACAAGTCTATTCCGGGATCGAACAGAACCGAAGGCACTTACAAAGAAGTCCTTGCAATCCGGATATTCACTAATCACGACCGGACTTCCCGTCACTAAGGGTGATAAAACCTCTATATCGGAGATCAGCCGATGTAGAGTAACTCGACGGTAATCCTTCCGTTTTCACAAATATCCGGTCTTCAACACCGGTCATCGAATGCAATCCATTTCGACGTATCACATATTCAGAATGGGTTATACGACCCCAAGGTCCTTTCCCGGCTAACCCGAATAGTGAGCGCTTATTCAAAAATAAGTGTTGCATTCAAATTCAAACAAATCACAACAAATACCTATTTAAAGGTAAATATTGATAGTCGAATTATTTAACTATCAATAGGCTTGCTCAACATCACCAAATTCCAAATAATTTCCCAAATTATTTACTTTCCAAAATATCTTTACTAGATATAAAATTTCCCACACTTCAAACATTTGAAAACAATTTTTCAAATCACTTTTCCTTACTCGGAAATACTTTCATTTCAAAATGGTTCATTGAAACCAATTAAATAAATCCCTAACGATTTACTTTATATTTACGTTCTAAATCCGTAAATTAGTTTCCATAATTTCAAAAATAAATCAACGTTTATTTTTAAACTAATTCCCCTTTCTTTTATAAATTCCATAGTGAATTTATAATCCCAAAATATCTATGATGTACGATTTTCAATCGATTTTCAATATTCACTTTCAATTTATCTTACAAGGATAAATTCTAAACATTCATTTCACATTGGAAAAATATTCCCATACTTATTTATTCATAAGTAATTCACAAATCCATTCAATTTCAACACTTCGAAAATATTTAATACACTTGAATCGAAAATTAAGTATATATTTCATTCTTTAAGAAATCATTCTCTTAAACACATTTGTTTGGGCCAAAACGAATGTTACGTAAAACATCGTTACGACGACCCAAAATCACCAGTATAGGGATTCAAAGTTTAAATAGATATATAAATCCCAATACTATACAAAACATTTCCTTTCGGAAACCATTTACTATAACAACAGTGTTATAGTCCACCATTTCCTTCTATCTCGAAAACGTCTATTTCAACAATGAATGTTGAAATCTATGATTTCGATAATTAACACATTTTAAACGTCTTTAAAATAATCAACTTCATTTCATAATGTTCCTTCCCCAAAAACATATCCATTTCATTAAATAATATTTTCACTGTCCAAAATCGTGAATATAATTCCTTTCACATATTCCTATATCCAATTTATCAAATTCAATTGATTTCGGATTTATAAACAACGTTTATAAACTCCATTTATAATTTTATAAACTTCTATTTATAAAAATCCTTTCTATATCTCATTTTAAATGCCAAAATCCGATTCATAAGTTGATTACTTATAAATCTTATATTTTACAAAATCTATCCATTTTATAACTTCACAATTTATAAATCTATAAATTGCGTTCACTTATGAAATCCATTTTTATTTCATTTTTAATACTTATAAAACTTGTTTTAATATTCCAATATTTTTAATTTATAAAATATCAATTTTATAAATCTTTTATATAAACCGTTTATAATAATTCAAAATTCCCAATTACACCATTTTATAAATTAATCACTATTTATTTCAAAAATCTTAATTTGGTTATATTTTACAAAAATTATAACTTTTATAACATTAAACTTATAACCTTAATTTATTTAAAATAAATCAATTCAAAATTTTAATAAAACGTATACTTTCAAAAATCACTTTAAAATTTCCTTTAAAACCAAAATCATTATTTAAAACTTCCAAAAACGAATCTGACGATGCAGCAGCACCAAATAGTCAATCACGACATTCAAATATCATATATCGATATGATAATCCACAAATATCACAATATCTGTAAATAAATCATTACAGTTGAGGAATCCAGTTGGATCCCTCCAACCTGTTTTCCCTGCATCCACAAACATTAGCACAATACCAATTCCGCTCCAGTACGGAATTATCGCGGTATATGGGATTATTAAATATTATCCGCTTAATAGACGGCGCAATAGGGTCTCATCCGCTATACAATACGGAAAATCAACAACTGCAATATATCCATATGCTAATATATATATATATATATATATATATATATATTGCTATTATATATAATACCAATTTCACTGTTTATGAAATATTCGCGGTATATGTTTTTAATAAATAACATCCGCTTACTAACGGCGCATAATATCTATTTTAACAATCAATAGATATCAATCATCATTCAAACATGCATTCAAGAATTTTAAATCTAACTATTTAAAATAAAAATCGAAACTGATTCGATTGAGTGAGAAGTTCTCACCTTGATTTCAATTTCGTTTTAGCGATTTATTTCGAATAAAATTAAACGGACGTTTAATTTTACCCAAAATTCTCACTAACTCCAAACAACTCCAATCCAATTCCATAGCGTAGTGCTCGTCCATACGATTCCAACTCTTCCTGTTTCGCGCGTTTTCGACCTCATATGAAAAGGATATGGATTTTACAAGTTTTACGAATTTTTAATAACTAATTTACAACAAAATTTATAATTTATTTAACCTATATTATTAACAGCCGCATGATCCCTGCACCATGAAATTCAGGTCATAGGACGCAACATGCTTCTTCCCCCCTCGCGATTTCTACAGGCCGAACCCACCACGTACGTTAAACCCTAAACACGCGACCACCCTCCTTCACTTTGGCGACAATCAAGATACACCACTACGAAGCCCAACACGCAAGCTATGTTCGGCCGCAATTTGGGTGAAATCGGTCGCCACCTTGCATCGTAACACGCGCACGAACTTCTGACTATTGCATCGAGATTCATGTCGATCCGTAGCCCAAAATACCATCATCGCCGTATGGATTCGAAGAGCTCGGCTAGCTCTACAAGTTTGTAGTTGAGAGCTTTCGACAATTTTTGATGGATTTCGAGATATTAAGGGAAGAAGTTTCGGTCACTTATGACCATTAATTACAAACCGGCGGCTAGGGTTTATTTTTTTTTATTTTCTTTTGAATTTAAGGTCTATTTATAGGAAATCGAACGACACTATTCATTCCGGAATTTCCAAACTCCGATTTACGTGCCGTAACTGGCGTTTTTGGGGTTTATCCCACGTTCCGGACATAATGGAACAGGTTTCGGAAGCTAATTCGGTCATCTGTGTGAGTTATGGCAATAAACGTTCAATTTAAATTAAACCGATTTAAACTAATTTGTAGGCGTTTTAGCTTGCACCGGACAAACGGTAAATCCGATCGACACGAAATTTGAAACCATACAATAATATCACATTACGGATCCGATGAAACTAGTTTCGTCGAAATCTGAGACTTTTTGAAAAATGGCTATTTTAACTCGCCAAATTAATATTAAAACAATTTCGATGCGTTTCGAGCTGCCACGGTCAAACGATAACTCCGATTGCTACGAAAATTGAAATCCGGTAATAACTAACTTTTACGGATCCAATGGAACTAGTTTCGTCCAATTCTGAGACAGTTCAAAAATTGGCTAATTTCACTAGTCGATTAAATATTAAAATATTCAATTTTCACAAATTAACTTTTAATTCGATTTTAAACGTTCTAAAATATCGTTCTAACTTCAACATGATAAAATAAAATTTTACAAATCATTTTCAATCATATTTAACTAAATTTTCAATTATTTCTGTATTTCCACATATTAAATTATCATTTAATTATTCAATTAAATCCAATTATTCGAAATAAACTTTATTCGACTTATAAATTCACAAATTAATATTTAAAATTAATTAAATATCCAAATTTTAATAAATTAAAATTTCTGGGTCGTTACAGACTTCCCCCCTTAAAAGAATTTCGTCCTCGAAATTATCAAGTAAGAAAAGTTACAGAATCTATTAACTTTCCCAAAATCCATAGTTAAACTTCTTACAATACTTTACTAAGTTTTTAAATCATACTTAGTTATCTTTTCAAAAACAATTACTATTGTTTGACTTTCAACTCCAAAATCAAAGTTAAAGTTTTCACAAATTTCCCAATTTTCTCAAATTTTTCTAACGCCTTAAATTTTCGGAAAAATTCGCCATAGTCTCCTTTGCGCGGCTCGATCCGAAAAAAAAATGACAGTATATATATCACAAATATACATCTCATCAAGTAATGAGGCATCCCGCAGGGAAAAAAGTGTAAAAGTACGGTATGTAATCCGAGATATGTACCTTATTATATTATTAGCGAGCATACACGGCTAATATAGCGCGAAAGCGAGCCCCAAATGCGAAGCAAACGCGATCCGCACCTACTAAACACTCAAAAAACAACATGAGAGCATGCATGTAGACAATAGTATCAATATACAACATATAGCAACATAATAACTATATATGTCAACATAGCAAATGCAACAAAACAACAAATGCAAACATCAACCAACTCAATATTCATTCATATTCTCATTAATATTCAATGAATTGGTTTTCAATTTAAATCATATTTGATTTATTAATGTTGGATTTTATCAACATTCATTCATATTCAATTTTAATTAGTTTGTATTCACTAATTAAATCCAATTCACATTCAATTCTATTCAAGTTTATTTACTTCCAATTTGAATTCAATTTCATAGCTTTCAATTTTGCCAATTCAATTTCATTAACACTTAATGAATTATATACAATCAATCAACAATCAAATAACAACCAATGTTTATTCAATACAACCAAATTTACTCACTTTACATTCAATTTGGTTCAACACATTCAATTTCAATTGGATCATGTTTAAATTGACTTCCATTCAATTTATTCAATTTCTCAACTTCATTAGCTTTTAATGAATTTACACTTACATTCATTATTTCATATCAATTATTTACATTTAATTGATTAACATTCAAACTATTTATCAATTCAATTGCTAATTCCTTTAACAATTTAAAGTTGAATTTCATTTATATAACTCAAGTTCACATTCTTAATGACTTCATTTCATTAATTTACTTATTAATCTACTTCGATACCAAAAATTAACTTCACTTAAGTTATATTCTATTTCAAGCATCTTATCAAATCCAAATCAATTTATTTAACTTTCCTTTGTTAAATTTCAAATTACATGTCTTTGATGACAACTCAAATTTATCTCAACTTGGAATTTATTGATTTACTTGTACTTCCTTTATTTTAACTCCATCCTTTAAGTTAAATTTATTCTATCAAAATTCAACCTGTATAAGTTATCAATTCATTTATCATTCCCATAATATTTTAAATAGAATTTCAGAGTCCTTTCAAACTTTCAAAACCATTTTTGAAATCAATTCAAATTATCTTTTTAATTCCCAAAACCAAACTTAAAATTTTCCAAACAACTTCATTTAAAATAATCTGGAAGCAATACCTCTTTTGGAAACCCGAAAATGAACACCAATGATGTCATGATCATCATCGGAATTATTTTCCAGCAACCGAAAAGAGTTTAGAGCTTTCATCTCTCCAAAACAATTTTCCCAAAATATAAAATCTTTTCAAAACACTTCTCTGGAATTTTGTTTTCAGATTATAAATCACATTTATAAGTCTTTTACTTATATAATTCCATTTCTTATATATAAGATTATTTCACAATTGTAAATCACATTAATTATAGTTCCATACTTATAATTCATTTGCTTATACAATTATTCTTTAAAAATTGTTGTTTTTATTCAACAACCAAACAATCAATTCATATATACTTTAATAATTCTGAAAAATTATTTCCTTTATATATAAAATATAATTAAGGTAAAATTATTTCATTTACCCAATTTAAAACAATATTATGTCGAATTGTTCTATTCAAGTGTTTATAAACCCCTTCGGCATAGTTGTACAGACCATGCTGACGAAGGTTCATATGCCACTCAACAAACCAATCATCATAATATAAAACAATTTTATATTCACTAACAAATATGCACTCGTATCTATTATTACACTCACACTCATTCTAGAGTACTACTGACTCCATCTCTAATGAGTAATACCCAACAGAGCCATGGTTGTCGCTTAACCATATGCTCTGATACCAAATGTAACGATTAACGATTTTTCGTTGTCGAAAAACCGAAATGTTAGGGTTAAAGAAAAAGAAAAAGGTAGAAGAAGAGAGAAAAAGATAGAAAATAAAGAGAAAAGAACGGAACAGAAAGAAATAACAGAACAATATCAGAATCTCACAATCGCGGCGGAACAACATATAATAGATAAATGAATAATCTTTAAACAAAGAACTATATCAGTTATTACATTACATCATATTACATTACATCAAATCATCAGAGTGTACAACAACAAACAGCGGAAAAGAAATATTATATACTAGTAATACGCCATGCCTTCCCGCTTGCCTCCAGCAACTTCCGAATTCCAGATTATCCTGATAAACCTTACTCTTGACTGCCCGTGTGGAAATTGGTGGGCACCCAGAGTTTAGGAAGGAAAACAATAAACTCCGAGTCAGTCATGTGGCTGGTGTGAGAACTCAAAACAGTTTATTTATCTTTGAAAACAAAATAGAGGAATACTTTTAAAGTCAATTCGCAATGCTTTTAAAAATGAGACTACCATAAGGCCTCCCGCACACACACACAATGCAAACGCAGAATCGGAGGAGATTTCTCCTTATGATAGTCAAAGATGCTTGATACGCATTAAAAAGAACATTTGATATTATTACTAGTGCATAGTGTAGAAAAAAATCATTTCTAAAGTAGAATATAAATCTTAGCCAACATACGACCATTACCGTATGCCTACTATAGCTACTATGTTCAATAGCAGGTTACCGCCACATTCCATAGCAGGTTATACAACTAAAACCATACAAGATCGTATTGTTTCTTTGGATTTCCAACAAATGGTCAGGCCAAGGAACTTCCCATTGCCACATGAGAACGCCTCTGGAAGGACGTTCCCGAGAACCAAACCGGATCTCTGCCAACACAAGGCCGGGTTACCCCTAACTGGGTAACTACTGACACGAATATGTCTTCCCCCGATCGTAACCGATCTATCCGAGGATCCTCGATTTCCAACAACCACAAAATATGCAGCAACAACATAGGTTAAATATCTGGGCTCCATACCATGATACCACCTCTATCCAGAAGGAATGACATACACTAAAGGGCACTACCCCTAATAACCTTGTCGCATCCTTCCTGTTTTGACCATTTCCGGGGTGTGAGGTCCGACGAAGTCTCGTCCACAAAGCCACACTTTATACATAAGTCGTGCTTTGGGTCAACAAATGATCATAGAAATGATCACCAAGATAAATGATCAAATAAATGATCCTATCACAAATGATCAACACAATGATCATTTCACAGCAACACTCAGCATGCCACACTACCAAATTGGGAGTATATCACTAATAACCTTCAACTATATAGCCTCTGAGCTCATACGTCTCAGAGAAGGGTGTTAAGCTAAGAGAATAAATTCTCCTCCACCAACAGAAATATATTTGAAAGAAATCAGCTTTATATCTCAATTTGTAATGTCAGACATACAATCTATACAAGTTTGTTCCGGGATCGAACAGAACCGAAGGCACTTACAAAGAAGTCCTTGCAATCCGGATATTCACTAATCACGACCAGACTTCCCGTCACTAAGGCTGATAAAACCTCTATATCGGAGATCAGCCGATGTAGAGTAACTCGACGGTAATCCTTCCGTTTTCACAAATATCCGGTCTTCAACACCGGTCATCGAATGCAATCCATTTCGACGTATCACATATTCAGAATGGGTTATACGACCCCAAGGTCCTTTCCCGGCTAACCCGAATAGTGAGCGCTTATTCAAAAATAAGTGTTGCATTCAAATTCAAACAAATCACAACAAATACCTATTTAAAGGTAAATATTGATAGTCGGATTATTTAACTATCAATAGGCATGCTCAACATCACCAAATTCCAAATAATTTCCCAAATTATTTACTTTCGAAAATATCTTTACTAGATATAAAATTTCCCACACTTCAAACATTTGAAAACAATTTTACAAATCATTTTCAATCATATTTAACTAAATTTTCAATTATTTCTGTATTTCCACATATTAAATTATCGATTTAATTATTCAATTAAATCCAATTATTCGAAATAAAATTTATTCGACTTATAAATTCACAAATTAATATTTAAAATTAATTAAATATCCAAATTTTAATAAATTAAAATTTCTGGGTCGTTACAACAGCATCATCGATGTTCATTTTCGAGTTTCTAAGTGACCGATTGCTGCCAAATTAATGTGTTTTGGAAAACCTGTTTGTTTTTGTAATTTCAAAGGAAAATTGTTGGAAATAAAAACCAGGATTGGTTTGAAATTTTTGAGAAATGTGATTTTGATATGTTGAAGATTTCAAAATGATTTGGAACCAAGTCGGGTATTTAAAAATCTTGATGAGACAGGTTGTAAGCTTATATATTGAGTTGATTTTTAAATTAGAAAGGAAATATAAGCTTTGAAGGTTGGAATTTAAATTTAAAGTGAGAAGTTAAAAATGAGATTTACTTAGATTGATGAATAAAATTGAATCGAATTGAGATTAAATAAATTTGAGTTAAAGTAAAATTGGATTAGGATGAGAATTCAATTAAATTAATGGATGGAATAAAATTCTTACCTAAACAAATGGAAAATAAATTGAATAAGGATTGGAATTGAAATAAATAAATAAGAATAACGTGTAAAAGAGTTATAATGCATGAAATAAAATATGCTTGGGATATAAATAAACATGAGGCTTGAGTTAAAATAAAAGATGAATATATTCAAGTCTAGAATGAATGGAATTGTGTAAATAATAAGTTGTGACTTATAAAATTTGAAAAGTGGGATAGAAAGCCTAAAATTAATATTTTGATGAATTGAAAAGTAAAATAAAAATCAAAACTTGAATTATAAATTAAATTTGAACTTAAGAAAATTTAAATGAAGAGATTTTGAGATTAAAATCAAGTTTTGGATTGTAAGTTGGGGAAAAACTATTTAGATAATAAATTAGATAACGAAATATATAATGATAACCAATGTATCTAAAGAAAAGCTGAATTGGTAAGTTAATATTGAAGTTTGGAAAGAAAACTCAAGTTATAAATAAAATTTGACTTAAATTGTCAATGAAGTAAATATAATTGAATTGTGAGTTCATAAATTTGGGTGGTAAATTTAGAATGGATAGAGGATTCGGAACTTGAGTTATTAATTTTAATTTAACTTGAAGTGTTAACAAATTAGATATACTTGGAAAGGTATCGAATAAAAAAATGAAATTGGATTAAAATAATAATGGTTTGTATTGTGAATAAAATCCAAATATGTAGAAATAAATTGAAATGACCTTGTAATTTGTTTAAGTGAACTGAGAATGAATCGAACTTGGAAATTTGAAATTTATAATAACTAATCAAATAAATTTGTAGTTTGAAAGGAGATTGGATTGAAATAGAATCAAGTTAAATTGAAAAGAGAACTTTGTTTGCAAAATGAGAATGAGCTTAAGTATAAATTGGAGTGAATAAACTTAAGCTAAAAGATGGAAAGGAATTGAATTGAATTCAAATTAAAATTAAGTTTAATAATAGTGGATTGGATTTAAATCAAGTAAAAATGGATTTTAATTGAAGTAAAAGTTGGTAAGTTGCCGATAATATTTAATGGAATGAAAATTCTTAAATAAATAATTGTAAACCATTTAAAATGAATTGAGTGGATAAATGAATTATATTGAATAAATGAATGAATCAGATAAATAAGAACCAAATGAAGTATGGTTTAAATAAGTTGAGAAATGATTATTGAATGATATAGCTTGGTTTGTTTTGAGCTAAATAAAATAGTTTGGAATAAACAAATATGGAATAGAATGTAAATGAATGGATTGTGAATAAATTTAAATGGAATGTGTCGAGTTAAATAAATGGTCGTGAATGAATTAAAATAAAAGGGCAATTTAGTTGGCAATGAAGATGAACCTAAATTGTTAATGGCTTTGAATGAACTAGTTTAATTAATAAAATGAAATGCAAAGTGAATGAATTCAAAACTGAAATGCAATGAAAATGAGAATATATGAATTGTAACTAAATTTAAAATGAAATGGAATGAAGTATAAATTGAGTTGAAATCGATTTAAAATGGTTATCAAACATAAGTACTTATTTATTCACATAGATTTTGTCAAATTTTCATAG
Organism: Allium cepa; assembly: GCA_030765085.1. Lineage (NCBI taxonomy): Eukaryota > Viridiplantae > Streptophyta > Magnoliopsida > Asparagales > Amaryllidaceae > Allium > Allium cepa. Next base: position 187,136,657 of record CM060940.1, read on the forward strand.
AATAGATATCATTGGATGTAAATGGAGGTGATTAAAATTCTATGAATTAATAGGAGTGAAATAAATTGATTTTGAAAGCAATGGAATTAAATATGAATTGAGTTTGCTTAAGAATAAATTAAATGTAAGCGAATGAGTTTTAAACCATTCAAATTTGAATGAAAATGGTTTGTAGATTAATTGTAATAGTTGAATTACTATGAAAGTTGTAAAAATTTGTTACGGAAAATGTTGGGTGTGCATTTCTTTAGAATTCATATGTTTTAACCATTGCAATTAAGTGAATATATGTTTAAATTGCATACATTTGGCACTTACATGTTTTAAATTGAGTAAGTACAGGTACCTGGAAGCCGTGTGGTTGGATTTGGGTTGCACTAACTGCTAAATAAATAAGCTGTCTGCTTAAAAATGCTAAATAAGGTATGCCTACGCAATAAAAATAGGAAATATGAATCGTTTTTGGTTTTTCCGACCGTGTGGGTCGATGTATATATATTTATCTCTTTTGTCAAATTGCAAAAGCTCCTCCGTACAAAGGGGACTCTGCCAAAAAATTTCGGAAATTTTAGGAGTCAGAAAATTTTTGAAAATTTTGGAAATTGTGTTAACGACTATCGAATCCAAATTGGAAACTAAAATAAATTAGTAAAGGAATCCAATCTGAAGTAATGATATAAATTAGTTATTAATGAAAAATAAAATTTAAATATTCAGAGTTAAAGATAAGTTGAATTCATATGGAAATAAAAGAATCGATTTGAATAGAAATGGATATAGATTAAAGTGGTAAAGTGAAAATAAATGTAAGAAAACATACAAATTGCTTATGTTAACTTAAGTAAGGAATGGAGAATTTCTTAATTTGAAATTGATAATATAAATATATTCCAAGTTAATATTTGGATGAATAGATATTGGCATTTTGTGAAAAAGTCAATAAAATGTTTTGGGATATTGTGATTGAACATTAGTGCTAAGCAGGATATGCAGGTAAAGTAAATGGAAAAGAGAATTGGATTGATTTCAAAGGGTATAAATTTGAAATGCTCGACAAAAAGGTATGTATTTAAATTTGGTGTGAAATTTGATTGGGATTTGGATTGAGCCACTTGGCTTTTTGTTTTCTTTTTGGATTTGGGGGCCGTAGAGCCATTTTGTAGTGGTACCGAGCTAGCCGCGCAAAGGAGACGCTGGCGAAATTTTTCGGGAATTTAGGGAGTTAGAAAAATTTTGAGAAAATTTTGATAATTCAAGATTTAGTTTTAAATTGGAACTTGAATGGTGAAACGAATAGTATAGTTTGAAGCTATGGGAGAGTTGAGAAGTTAATAAGAATGATAATGAGTCTTTTATAAGAAGATAATTAGTGCGATGTTGAATTGTTAGAAACTGTTTGGTTTAGGGAAATAATAAACGGGTATTGGACCATTCTTCCTAATTAGTAATTTCGGGGACGAAATTCTTTTAAGGAGGAAGAATGTGACGACTCGGAAATTTTCAAGCATTTAAAACCGGGATATTTAATTGATTTTAAGATTCAATAGAGCAATTTCAACTTGAATTGCAGATATCTCAATTTATTTGATAATTTAGGTATTGAATTGAATAATTTAAAGTTGGGTAAAATGTTAAACCTGAAGTTTTAAGCCTGTTAAAAACATAATTTGAAAGCTTATAAAATTTATATTGATAGCATTGAATATAATGGAAGTGTTAAAATGGAATCTAACACTGAATTGGTCAGTTTTGAAATTTTATCCTTTAAATTGAATTTAAAAATAGCCGTCCGAGGCGCAGTCTCGGAATTCGATGAAATTAGTTCCATTGGGTCCGTAATATTGAATTATTACCGGATTCCAAATTTTGTAGCTTTCGGAAGTAACGTGTGATCGTACGAGCTATAAATGCTTTGACGATAATTACTGATTTAAATTAAATTATAAAGATCAAATCAACAGCCGTCCTATACCTTCTTGAGCCACCCTCTCTCTGAATTTTAGCCACCCTACTCAGTACGCTCATCCATCACGTCCCGTTTCCCTTTATTTTCAGCTGAGATTTCATTTTATTTTCAAAAGGGGAAATTATTTTCTTCAATGGCCGATACTTCATGCCGAGATTAAGATTATTTAGGGCCGAATTTTGGTGTTTCTTTTTCCCAACTTCAGGCAGTCCGATAAATAAACAAAAAAAAATGGCGGCCAAGCTTATCGTTTGAACCGATCTTGAGGAAGATCGACTAGGCGTTTCTGGTGTTCGCGTGCACGATAAAGAGGGGGCTGCGCGTCGATTTGGAGGCGGTGTAGCGAGGCCGCATCAGGGTCGCTAGAGTTTTGTTAACGACAGGTCGAGGGGGCGATTGGCATGCTGTCGCGCGTGATGGTGGCACACGAGGAGGCCGAGGACGAGAGGGCAGAAACGATGTAGCAGTTTGGGGGCTTCGTGTTTGTCTTGGCTGCTCGCGAGGGTATGTCGCAATCAACGGCTGGGGGCACGACTCCGTAATCTCTACTTGGAAGCCGCGAGGGAGCATCGACGTCGAAGTCGCTGACGTGGGGGCAAGCGTTCGTGTTTCGAGCCCTACTGTAAGGTATTATGTTTTTTCCAATTAATTTAAAAATCAGAAGACAAGTAGTTTTTAAATATATATATATATATATATAAGAATATTTTTTATTTATATAATGGAGTCAAGCTTTTAATTGCAGATGTGTGTGTATATAGGTATAGAAACATGAAAATATAGTTAGAGAAGATTTATTGTACAATACGATATAAAATAATTTATTCTTTTTCAATTCAAAGATTTATATATATGTTTACACATTTTTAATTTCCTAGATTATTTTAATATGATGTATTAAAGCGATTAAATTATTTAATCATTCGGTAATTGAAAAATCAAATTACTAGTCAAAACCAAATGATTTATTTAAAGTTTGATGATTAGCTAATGGGATTTGTTAAATTTAATTGTTCATTTACAGTTTAAGTTATGGGTTTAAATTTAATTATTTGTTTAGATTAAATCTTTTGTTAAAATGGGAACTATTAAAATGAAATCACTAGTAAACTAAATTCATCAAAGAAGAATTTAGTTATTCGACTGGTTCAAATATTAATGAAATCGTCTATTGTTATACAAGGTTAAATTATGAAAGAAATCAAACAGGTGTGGATCGGATTAAAAATCTTTGGTCAAAGGTGAGTAAATCTCACTCAGTTAAATTCAAATTTAAATAATTAAATTTAAATAATTGTTTGAAATGGTTGAATTGATTTATATGCTGTAATGTGGTATTATATATTTGGAATTGGCATTTTATATTGTGCTAACATCTGTGGATGCAGGGAGAACAGGTTGGAGGTATCCAACTGGACCCCTCAACATTTATTTAAATTATTTAATATTCTCTGTTCTGAATATTAGATATCCTGAATGAATTATGTGGAAATATTAAATGCCATGGCTTGATTGTTATAATCGGGCAGTAATGAATTACCAAATATATAATTTGAGTTTGTAAAGGAAAATAAAAGAAGGAAATTGTAAGTAAAATAATTATAGAAAAGTCGAATAAATTTATGAATGAACTGGAAAGCAAATAAAGTGACTGTAAATTTTAATAAATAAATCTTGAGTATGGGAAGGGAAATTTAAATGAACAGAAAGTTAATGGAACTTGAACTTCAATGTTAATTATTTAAAAGAATAAAACATTTATTTTAAATTTAGGATTTTAAATTATTTAAGAGGAATAAAGAAGAAATTGAGACTAACCTGAAATTTGTATATTTCAGCTAAAGGATTTAAAAATCAAACTGAAAATAACAATAACGTTCATAATTAATGAATTTCGAAATGAACTGATAAGTAAAGAAATTTATCTCAAACGGAATAAATTGGGAATCAATTTGGAGAATTGATTTAAGTGATTGAGATTGGAAATCTCTCTCTGAATAACCAAGTACGTTTTCAAAGTAAATTTTTAAGTATAAATTAAAGGTTTAAATTTTAAAGTAAATATTTCTTTTTAATCTATTATAGCAATAATTATTTAAAGAGTGATAATATTTTTAAAAAAAAAAATGAAAATCTAGTTTTATGTTTTATTTAGTAACCTTATTTTCAAATATTCATATAGTATGTGTTTTTAACAAATCATTGAAGTAGTTTTAGAATAAATGTTTTAAAGTATATCTTCAAAGTAAAGTGTTTTAAATTATTTTAGAAAATCTATTTTTGTGCTTGGTGATTTCAGAAGAGATAGAAAATAATTGGGAAAGTTTATTCTAAAAGGAAAGATGGTTTTGAAACTGTTTTCAAAGGATTGAAAATAGAAATATATCTTGTGAAGATATTTTTGAGATTAATAAATAATTTTAGAGAAATTATTTATTGTTGAATGGTTGCTTGTGAATATAAATTGATAGTTAAATAACCGACTATCAATATTGACCAACTGTGTTGATCGTTTCGAAGAGACCAGGATCGAGATTTATTTCTCGAAAACCACTTCGATCCGGTTTGTACGTTTCGTGTGAATGATTTTGGATTCGAAGATGGAGCAGTGAAGTGCAAGGGCTAGTCGCTACTAATCCTAAGGATATTTCAAAAATGGATGTAGTAGGGATAGTGCCTTCGGTTCCTTTCGAACCCGGGACGGACTTGTATGGATGAATGCTTGCGAAAACATCGTCAGGTGGACGATGGGCATTCTAAGGGATATGTTCTAAAAAGGTAACGCTTAGCCTCAAGCCTCATCAAATGGGAATGACTGAAAATCAGGGGATATGCAGCAAGGCTAGGTGGGTAGCACCCAAGCAGGGTGAGGTCATTCCAGTCTAGATGTCCCTTTTTATTTCGGCTTAGTGGGAGGTTGCTGATCCCAACCGCGGGGTGATCTCAGTTGGGATTATCCAGTAAGGAATAGTCCCGGCCTTGTGTTGCAGGGGAGCAGGCGTACTCGTCGGTACGGTGATCTAGGCCCCGTACTGTGACAGGTGGTACCCCAGTGCCTAGTCATTGGTTGGAAATCCATTCTCCCTACGAGCCTTGTACGAGTTTTGTTTGTATTACCCACTCTATGGCTAATAGCTGGAATTTAATCATGTAACAATTTCGGCTATTTTATAAGTATTTGTATATAGCCCTGTTATAATATCAGAGGATTTCTATAAAAATTGTTTTAGCTATCTTATGGTAAAAACCCGACATGTTTATTTGTGGCGTGGTCTTAGAGATGCTTTTGTTTTCAAAGGATTTTTGAAACTTTAATAATCAATTGGGTGTGATTTTCTCACGCTGGTATTCCAGACTGACTCGGGTGTTATTTAACTGTAATGCTCGGGTCAGACCGAGTATTATAGAATACAGGATATGAAGCTGTGGAGCTCAGGAGACGAGCAGGATGTCGATGCGTACTCCCGTACTTGTTTATATACATATATTCCGCTGTGTTGAGTTGTTGTGTACCCATTTGTATGATATTGATGTCGAACTGTGATTGATGTACTCTGATAATGTAATATATATAAACAGAGATATTTGATGTTGAGTAAAGATTATTTATTATCTATTATATTTTATCCCGCTGCGATGGTTAGATTCTGTTGTTGTTTTCTATTTTTCTTCTTCTACCTCTTCTTCTTTAACTCAACGGTTCGTATTTCTGTACAACTTGAGTTATTGTATTAGAATAGTGTCGACTCAAGGGGCAAGGATTTGTGGGTCGTTACACAATGGCTGGGCTACTGGGGTACCGCCCGTCACAGTACCTGGCCTAGATAAAAGTACCGAGGAGTACGTCCTCTCCCATGCAACACAAGGCCGGAACCATTCCTTACTGAACAGTCCCGAACAAGATAACCCCGTGGTTGGCGCGACCAACCACCCACTAAGCCGAATATAAAGGGACATCTAGACAGGGGAAAATCTTGTCCTGCTTGGGCATGACCCACCTAACCTTGCTGCACCTCGCCTGTTTTAGCCATTCCCGGTTGATGAGGCTTGAGGTCAAACGTTACCTTTTAAGAATGGATCACTTAGAATGCTCATCGTCCACCTGACGATGTTCTGAAAGCATTCGTCCATACAAGTCCGTCCCGGGTTCGAACGGAACTGAAGGCACTACTCCTACAACATCCATTTTGGAAATATCCTCAGGATTAGTCGCGACTATCCCTTGCACTTCACTGCTCCATCTTTGACTCCGAACATGTTTTTCCACGAAACGTACAAACCGGATCGAAGTGGTTTTCGAGAAATAAATCTCGATCCCGGTCTCTTCGAAACGATCAACGCATTTGTCCAATATTGATAGTCGGTGATTTAACTATCAATTATTTTCCACAAACATCCATCACACAATAAATAATTCCCACATTATTTATTTGACTCAAAAATCTTTAAAATATATATTTTCAAGTTCCCAAAACCCATTTGAAAATAATTTCCCAAAATTCTTCCTTTACAAGGTAAATCCTTTACCATGGATTCCCATTGGAAATAACCGAGTTCAAAACATTTAGAGTTAAAACAGTTAAAACATTTTATACTGAAATATACTCTAAATACGTAAATTCACTTCTAATTACTTACTCAAAAATATAAATTTAGAATAAGTGAAGTAAAACTATTTATTTAGATCTAAACTTGGTTTTACATAAATGTTTAGTTAAACTAAATTTAAAAGTAGAGTTTTCAAAGGATTAATGACAATTTCAAATAACTTTGTTCGAAACTAGCCTTTAAATAAATCTATTAGCAAAAATAATTACTACGGTATTCATAAAAATTTACTATTCCTAATTTATCAATAATTACTTTAAAATAAAAATATCCAAAACACTCTTTTAAACAAATTTGAATTTTTTAAACTTTCTTTTAATACAATCTGTTTAAAACTCGAACTTGGTTTTTCCCAAGGAAACTCATTCCCACTCAAACAACCCAGAAAATCCATTTTATAAATTCTGTCGATTATATTTCAATTCAGATTTATGTTTAATAACATAGATTTCCTTCCCAGGTTTAAAATAACTTCTTACGAAGCTTATCCACATTTCCATTCCCGGAAATTCACTTCCAAAATATAAGTTTAAAGGCTTTTTAAATAAACTATTATAAATTTATTTAATGAAATCATACTTAAGGAATTGCTTAACTAAATACCTACTTAAATTTTCAATGGTTTTAAATAATACTTCTGCAACATTCAATTTATTGCTAATTTAATTTGAAGGGTTTCTTTTGAAATCATATTTAAGTTCCAAAGAACATTATTATCAAAATAACCCCATTGTTATTTATTTTTATTTTTTTTACAATTTATAATTTCTTATTGAAATTATCACCAGAAATCCCTACTTCCTCATTTATCAACTAATAAATGTACCACTCATTTCTGTTTCCAACTTTTCAAATTTTCATTGTTCACTCAATCCAGATTCCAAATTTAATTCCCTTACATTCTTTATTTATCAATTCCTTTTATTTCTCTAAAAATCTAATTTATTTTTATTTTATTCTTAAAATTCTATGTATATACTTATCCAGCAATATCACAATACAATTTAATTCAGAGTTATCCATCACAATATATAAACAGATCACAACATCCATTATAAAGATAATACTATAGTGTGAGGAATCCAGTTGGATCCATCCAACCTGTATTCCCTGCATCAACAAATATTAGCACATCACACATATATATAAATATCAATTCAAACTGATAACAACAATAATATGCAACCAATCACACAGATATTTAAATGTTAATTATTTAAATCAGCCAATATCCAGATGTGAGTGAGAATACTCACCTTGAGTTTCGACGAGCGTTCGAAATTTAAATTAAACCGAACGACATTAGATTTAACTCAAATTTCTACTTGCCCGGAAGAATCCAGATCTGCAACATCGCGTAGTACGTGTCTCAGCGATTCCAACGTTTTCAGTTTCGTTAAATTCTGATACAATATGTATGAGATATTAATTTTCAAAGTTCATTTTCCAATTTAAAAACAATATCTTTTAATTATAATTTTATTATACCCAAACCAATTCTTGGCCGCAAGATCTAGAAACCACATCAAGGCCTCACGTTGTTTCTTCTCCACGGGTGCTTTCCCAGCTAAGGGCCGAACCCATCATCCAAATTAGGGTTTCGAACTACGACCACCACGATGCAATCCACGTTGATCGGCCAGTGCCAACAAGAAGCTCTCCACCCTCTCCACCTTCAACTAAATCCCCACGAAGCTCGGCCACCTCTTTCGTCCTGGAGACGAGCTTGAACGCGCGGCGAACGCGGCTGCCAATCTCCTCCAAACGATCACCTCACGCAAAATCACCCGTTGGATCTAAAGAGATCGAGGTGATCTACAACTTCCCAGTTGGAAGTTTTTGAGAATAATGAGGGAATAAGTGGAGATCGGGAAGAAGAAGAAGACGATTCACGGCCATTGAAATACAAAACTGCGGCGGCCTCGTTTAGCTAGGGTTTTGATAAAAAAAAGAATATATATATAATGGTTAAATAATATTTAATTAATATAATTTCTCAATTTAATAGTTTATGCAAACGACCTCCAAACTACGCGTTCCGATAGGCAACCCTGGGGTTTTTCCACGTTTCGGATATAATGGGACACGTTTCGAAAGCTAATTCGGTCATATGCGTGAGTTACGGAATTAAACGATCAATTTAAAATTAAATCGGTTAAATCGATTTCTATGCGTTTCGTGCTGCCACGGTCAAACGACAACTCCGATTGCTACGAAAATTGAAATCCGATAATAACTAACTATTACTGATCCAATGGAACTAGTTTCGTCGAATTCCGAGATTGTGCCCCGGAACGCTATTTTAACTCGTCTATTAAATCGAGCGATTTTCAAAATTGACGAAAAAGCTTAAAATTTCACTTTTAAAATTTTAATAACTTAATAATAAATCATATAAAATTTATAAACACAAATAAAATCATTCTGGCTCATTCCGGACCAAAATCTGATTAAATTACATTTTAATAATATTAAATTCATTTTTAAATTAATATGAAATCCCAAATATTAACTTATCGACTTAAAAATTTATCTAAAATTCCCACCATACTATTTACACTCAAATAACTCAAAATCAATTTTTAAAACCATTTTTATCACTATTTACATCCAGATTTACTTTTATTTCAATTCCGAATATTTAAATTATCATTTTCCCATTATTCAAATTCAACCGGAATTACTATAATTAAAAATTATAGCTTATTTCATTGATTGAACCCGAATCCATCCATTTACAAAATCAATTAAGAATCCACATTAGCAATTAAAATGAATTAAATGTTCAAATTCAATGGCTTAAAAATACGGGATGTTACATTCCTCCCCCCTTATAAAAATTTCGTCCCTGAAATTTGCTAGGGTAGAACATACTCTCAAACTTATTTACTTAACCCAACCTTCTTTAGTTAAAACTTATATACACTTCCCAGAACCATTTTTCAAATCCAAACTCATATGTTTTATTTAGAATCAAATGTTTTGGTCTCAACATTTTCTTAAAAACAACTTTCCAAGTTAAATACAATTTTCAAACTCCCAAAACCCCAAAAATTTTCTAACTCCCAAAATTTCGAAAATTTTTGGCAGAGTCTCCTGCACGGAGGAGCTTTCGCGATATCGCGATACAAATAAATATATATACATCGACCCACACGGTCGGAAACCAAAATATATCATAAAATATATATCATTTTCCAATTATATTTGCGTAGGCGTACCTTTTTAGCAAATTTTAAAAGCAAGCGGCTAATATTACGCATATACGTACCCCAACTCTCTCAAACGCCTCCCGCACCTGTACGGTACTCAACAAACACATCAGTTTTCAAAGATATGAACATTTTAACAACATTCCTAATATAAATTTAAGCCAAACATACCCATTTCATAATCCCAAACATCACTTTGCATAATTTCATAAGTAAATCATATTTTATAGCATGTACAAAGTTTCTTTTCTAATTCCAAGTTTCATTTTATTTTACACAAAGGATTTACATACAAATTTCGATATTTCAATTCATACTCTACCCAATTTTCAAATTGATTCACCAAGCAAATTTCATTTCAATTTGATACATTTGCATTTCTATTATAACTCACTTACATTTATACTCAATTCCATTTATTAAGATTTTAGCCCATTTTACTTTCATCCAAACCAACTTCAATCCATTTACAACTTTAATGCACTTCGTTTATTTATTCAATCCATGTTAGATTTATTTATTAACAAAGAGACCACTTTAAATTATTTCACTCATTTGAATTTATTTACAATTCAAACCACCATTATTATAATCTATTTCCATTATCCGTTCGCACTCTCAATATTTATTACCACAAATCTAAATCCCATGCCACAACTGGATTTTTATTTACTTTCCAAATTTTAACCAAACTATCAAAATTACATCCATTACAATACAAATTCCATTTAATTGTAATTCAATTTAGCCTCTAACCTAATCCATATTAGGTTTTAATTCACTTCCTCAATTCACTCTGAATTTATTTATAATATGGCCATTTTCCAATTATTTCATTTAGCAAATTTAAATTCCTACCTTTCCTTTTCACTCCTTTAAATAGAATCTAAATTTCTTTCAATATTATTTATTACACAACTGAAATTTAATTTCAATTTCATTATCAAACAAATTTCATTTTCCCCATACATAGGTTCAAGACTTATCTGCTAACTTAAGAACATTCACCTTTATATTCTCACTTGCTTCATTACACTTTACATTTCATTTATGGTCAAGTTTTGAATTTGCCACACCATTCAACTCTTTCTATTAATGTCTTACAATTTCACTTCCATTCAGAGTTTAGATTGCTTACTTAAGTCCATTTCCATTTTATAATCACAAATTCAAATTATAACACTTAATAACTTAAGAATATGAACTTCTTTATGCAATTATAAGAAATTTTACATTTCACCTTTATATCCAATTTATTTCTCCATAAATAAGTTCAAAACTTATTTTCTAACTTAAGTTCATTTACTTTTTTTTATATCTCACTCTACCTTATCTTAATTCATATTTCATTTGAGATTAAGTTTGAATCCACCACACTATTCCACTATTTTCCATTTGTGATTATAACTCCATTTTTATTTTATAAGTTCACCAACTTATTTATTTAAAAGCTTATATAGCTCATTTTAATCCATTTACATCTTATAATCACAATTCCAAATTATATATATATAAATATATCACTGAATTCTTAAGGATACAAATTTTCTTTCAACCTAATTCTTTGTAATAATTTAGATCCACACTTCCAGGTTATAGGTATAACACATAATAGCTTATGGGTACAATTTATTGTATAATAACCCATGATTACTAAGTTATTTACATTTCAATTTAATCCAAACCAATTTAATTCTAAGTTCAATTTATTTAACTTATCCCAAGTTAAATTCAAATCTCTAGTCACTTCAATATCTTCATTCACTTCCATTTACCCAAATTAAATTTTAATTTAAAATTTACATTTCCTTCTTATTAGCATCAACTTTACCAATATAAGTTCATTAGTTGATGCATTTTAACGTTACAATTTTACTTTTAAACAGAATTTCAAGAATTCAATTACCCGGCTTTATTCCAAAACCATTTGAAATAATAATCAATTCATACCCATTTGGTATATCAATCAAATCTCCAGATTTTCCAAAACAACTTATTTATACCAAACATATTTCCTCCCTTGAAATTTCCAAAACAACTGGCATACCCAACAAATCCAAACAATATCATAACCAACCATTTTGGTAGCAATCCATCACTTAAGGAACTCGAAAATGAATTCTAATGATGTGGCCAGCATCATCAGGATTATTTTCTAGCGACTGAAGTGGGTTCAATGCTTTCTTACTTTCCCAAATTCATTTCAAAACAGTTCCCATTCAAAAATACTTTCCAAATCAATATTCCAATATACCCTTCAAACACTTTAGCAAACATTTCAAACTTTCCCAGGAATTTAAATTTCCAAATCTTTATTTCCATACATTTAAAATTCTTTCCAAAACTTCCGGGATTTAAATTCTGGTTTGGTTTAAATTAGTTATTCCCTTTTGTATACTTTATACTCATGGAATTTATTTGGTTATATCCACTAAAAAGTACGCTCTCATGTTTATTAATACACTCAACTCATAATAGAGTATCGTCGATTCTGTTTAATGAGTAATTTCCCCACCAAAGCCTAGGTTGTCGCCAACCTCGCTCTGATACCAACTGTGACAGCCCGCAAATCCGTACCCCTTGAATCAACACTATTCTGCCTCTATTAACTCAAGTGGCACAGAATTACGAACCATTAGGGTTAAAGAAGAAGAGATAAAAGAAGAAGAAACTTAAGAATATCAGAATCTCATAGTCGCAGCAGAATAAACTATAATAATAAATATAGAACTTTACCCAAAATGAAATCTATCACTGTTTTATACATCATATCATCAGAGTATCTCATACATCAAATTACCAATCAGATATACCATACTATCACAGCAGCGGAAATATATAAGTATAGATAATACGTCTCGGGCTCCAGCTCCTCTCTTGCTCCATAGCATCATGTCCTGAACATATAATACACGGTCTGACCCGAGCATTATATGAAATAACACCCGAGTCAGTCTGGAATACCAGCTGATAATAATGCATCCAAATTGATTATTAAAGTTAAAAAAATCCTTTGAAAAACAAAAGCATCTCGTAAGACCACGCCACAAATAAACATGTCGGGTTTTTACCTTACGATAGCTAAAACACTTTTTATAGAAATCCTCTGATATTATAATAGGGTCTATTTACAAATACTTATAAAATAGCCGAAATTGTTACATCTATTAAATTCCAGCTACTAGCCACAAAAGTGGATAATACAAACAAAACTCGTACAAGGCTCGTAGGGAGAATGGATTTCCATCAATGGCTGGGCTACTGGGGTACCGCCCGTCACAGTACCTGGCCTAGATCAGAGTACCGAGGAGTACGCCCGCTCCCCTGCAACACAAGGCCGGAACCATTCCTTACTGATGTAACGACTGCGATTTTTCGTTGCCGAAAAACCGAACCGTTAGGGTTGAAGAAGAAGAAAAGGTAGAAGAAGAGAGAAAAAGATAGAAAATAGAGAGGAAAGAAAATAGAACGGAACAGAAAAGAAAACAACAAAACAACAAATTAGAAAGAAATAATAGAACAACATCAGAATCTACAACTCGCAGCGGAACAACATATAATAGATAATGAATAATCTTTAAACAAAGAACTATATCAGTTATTACATTACATCACATTACATTTCATCATCAGAGTGTACAACAACATAACAGCTGAAAAGAAATACTATATACTAGTAATACGCCATGCCATCCAGCTTGCCTCCAGCAACTCCTGAATTCCAAAATATCCTGGTAAACCTTAACTCTTGACTGGCCGTGTGAAAATTGGTGGGCACCCAGAGTTTAGGAAGGAAAACAATAAACTCCGAGTCAGTCATGAGACTAGTGTGAGAACTAAAACAGTTTATTTTTCTTTAAAATCAAAATAGAGGAATATTTTTTTTTAAAGTCAATTCGCAATGCTTTTAAAAATGAGACTACCATAAGGCCTCCCGCCACACACACAATGCAAACGCAGAATCGGAGGAGATTTCTCCTTATGATAGTCAAAGATGCTTGATACACATTTAAAAAGAAACATTTGATATTATTACTAGTGCATAGTGTAGAAAAATTATTTCGAAATAAAGATATAAATCTTAGCCAGCATACGTACCATGATGGTATGCCTACTATAGCTACCATATTAAATGGCAGGTTCTACAACTAAAACCGTACAAGGAACGTATTGTTTTGTTTTGGATTTCTAACAAATGGTCGGGCAAAGGAACTTCCCAAGTAAAATAGAACGCCTCTGGAGAAACGTTCCCGGATCTAACGTTACGGTTAGATCTCTGCTACACAAGGTCGGGTTACCTTTCAAACTAGGTAACAACTGACACGAGTATGTCATCCCCCGGTCCTTTGGGACCTTAAACCGAGCGCTCGTAATCAACATCACACCAAATAATAAGTGTTTCCACAAAGTAAGAATCTGGGCTCCATACCATGATACCACTTATAATCCAGATAGGAAATGACATACCCTATGGAGGAGCGACCCCCAAATAACCTTGCTGCCACGATTCCTGTTTCGACCACAACCGGTCTGTGAGGCTTGACGAAGTCTCGTTCACAAAGCAGTGCTTTATATAAAAGCTGTGCTTTAATTCACAAATGCTCAATAGCACTTATATGCCACATTACCAACTTGGGAATGTATCACTAGTAACAATCAACTACATAACCTCTGAGCTCGTACGTCTCAGAGAAGGGTGTTAAGCTAAGAGAATAAATTCTCCGCCACCAACAGAAATATATTTGATAGAAACCAGCTTTACATCTCAAATTGTAATGTAAGACACACATCAATACAAGTACGTTCCGGGATCGAACGTAACCGAAGGCACTTCCAAAGAAGTCCTTGCAATCCGGGTATTCACAAACCCGATTGAATTTCCCATCACAAAGGAAATCTCCATACCGTAGCTAACGGTGCGGAAACAATCGATAGGTCATTCTATCGTTTTCACAAATACCCGGTCTTCAACACCGGTCTTCAAATGCAATCCATAACGACATATCACATACTCGGAATGGGTTATACGACCCAAAGGTCCTTTCCCGGCTAACCCGAATAGTGAGTGCTTATTTAAAAATAAGTGTGGCATCCAATTCAAGCAATTCACAAGAAATACCTATTTAAAGGTAAATATTGATAGTCAGTTATTTAACTATCAATAAAGATGCGCAACATCACCAGATTCCAAATAATTTCCCAAATTATTTACTTTCCAAAATATCTTTACTAGATATATAAAATTTCCACACTTTAACCATTTGAAAACATTTTCAATCATTTTCCTTACTCGGAAATACTTTCATTTCTAAATGGTTCATTTAAACCAATTAAATAAATCCTTACCGATTTACTTTATATTTACGTTCCAAATCCGTAAATTAATTCCCATACTTCAAAAATAAATCAACGTTTATTTTTAAACAAATTCCCCTTTCTTTTATAAATTCCCTAGTGAATTTACAATTCCAAAATATCTATGAATATATAATTTCCCAATCGATTTCTAATATTCATTTTCAATTTATCTTTAAAAGATAAAGTCCTAAAATATTCAGTTCATATTGGAAAAGATTTCCATACTTATTAAATAATAAGTAATTCACAAATCCATTCATTTTCAACACTTGGAAAATCTTCAATATACTTAATATCGAAATTTAGCATATATTTTATTCTTTAAGGAAAACATTCACTTAAACACATTTGTTTGGGTTAAAACGAATGTTGCGTAAAACATCGTTACGACGACCCAAAATCACTAGTATTAGTGATTCGAAATTTAAAATAGATATATAAATCCCAATACTATACAAAAACATTTCCTTTCGGAAATCATTTACTATAACAACAGTGTTATAGTCCAGCATTTCCTTCTATTTCTCGAAATGTCTATTTCAACAATGAATGTTGAAATCTATGATTTCGATATTTAACACATTTTAAAACGTCGTTAAAATAATCAACTTCTTTTAATAATATCGCTTTCCCAAAACATATCCATTTTACTTAATAATATATTCACTGTCCAAAATCGTGAATATACTTCCTTAACCAATTTCAACTTTCAATTTATCAAATTCCATTGATTTCGAATTTATAAACAATGTCTATAAATTCCATTTCTATTTATAAGCTTCGATTTATAAATCTCCTTTATTAATCCAATTTAATTTATATAACTCAATTATATACCAAAAGTCCATATTATAAGTTAAGTACTTATAATTCATTTATTTACCAAATCGTTCCTTTAAAACTTCACAAATTTTAAATCTTATCACTTATAAGATTCATTTAAATTTTATAACAACTTCAACTTATAAAATCTCCTTTATTAACAATTTCTATTTATATACCATTTAAATGCCCAAAATCCAGTTTATAAGTTAATTACTTATAAATCTTTTATTTTACAACATCTATTCATTTTAAAAATCTTCACAATTATAAATCTAAAATTTTCAATCAAATCCATTTTATACTTCATTTAAACCCTTAATAAACTCGTTTTATAATTCCAATATTTTAAATTTATAAATATCCATTTTACAAATCTTTTATATACATTCTTTTATTATAATTAAAAATTTCCAATTTAATTAAACCAATCCTTTTAATAATTTACAAATCGTTATTTAAGGTTTAAATAACTCCAAAATCATACTTAAGTATTTTTTTCCAAAAATAATAACTTTTATAACAATAAAAATTATAACGTTCATTTATTTAAAAAAAAATCAATTCAAAAATTTATATGTTTCAAAAATCACTTAAAAATCCTTTGATATTGGAAATCATTATCTTAACACTTTAAAATCTTTAAAATAGGTCCAGTGATGCAACACACCAACCAAATCAATCACAGCATCCAAACATCATATATCATCATATGATAAACAACAAACATCACAATATTGGTAGATAAAAATATCACAGTTGAGGAATCCAGTTGGATCCCTCCAACCTGTTTCCCTGCATCCACAGACATTAGCACAATACCAATTCCGCTTCGAGACGGAATATCGCGGTATATGAGATTTATATAATATTATCCGCTTAATAGGCGGCGCAATAGGGTCTCATCCGCTATATAATGCGGGAAATCAATCAACTGCAATATATACATATGCCAATATATATATATATATATATATATATATATATATATATTGCTATATATGTTAATATAATACCAATTCCACCTCAAGATGGAATATCGCGGTATATGTGTGTAGTAAATAACATCCGCTTACTAACGGCGTATAATGTCTATTTCAATCCAACATATATATAACAATCATCATTCAAGCATTCAATCAACATAATCAAACAATTTTAAATTTAACTATTTAAAATTGAAATAAAACCCTTTTGAGTGAAAAGTTCTCACCTTAGCTTTTTATTTGCAATCCATTTCCTTTCAGCTTGTTTCCTTCATTTATACCTTGTATAAATATTTTAAACAATTTATTAATGTTCGAACAAATCGAATAATAAATTTTCATTTGATAATTTTGATTCATCGATGATTTCATTTTTAATAGTTAAATTAACTGATAGTTTTATTTAAACCTATATTTCTCCTTTAATAAATTTCTATATATATATTTTTTTAACAAATTTAAATTATTGATGAATTATTTTACACAAATAAATATAAAATTTTTAAACTGAATTGAATAATTAATTAATACTAAATAGATTTATTTAATTTAAAATAAATTTTCTTCAAGTTTTTAAAATTCCTATTATTATTTATTTTCTTCCCTTTTCCCAGTTTTATCCATATAAATAATTCTCCTTTATAAATTTATTTAAAAATTAAATCTTAAACTACATTTCCTTTAACAAATTATTTTAAGTGCCCTAAATAAATTCAAATCAATTTATTAACCAAATTAATTTCTAATATTCATTTTTTAAATAAACAAATAGATTTTTTTTAAAAAAAAAATGTGTATATGTATTTATACTTACTGTAAAACAATTTTCTGCATGTATCTTCATATTTTTTTTAACTATGTGTATAAATCCGAGAATCTTCATAGAGATTTTTTTCATTAACAAAACAAAAACAAAGGGATTCATTTGTTAAATTAAATTAAGGTAAACAAAATACCTTTACTGCTCGACGCGCGAATGCCTCCACCCCCTGCCGTGGCGCCGCACTCGAGACCGCCCACACGAGCTTCGATCGCGATTCCCCCCCCCCCCCAGCTGCTGTGACTCCGCCCTCCCCCCCTCCCAACACCATCGCCAATCCCAAATTGCCGCGCCTCCATAAATCGCGACACCCCAATCGCCTTCGACGTCGTCACGCCCCCGCGCTTCCCAACCCACCATTTCTTCGATGTCGAGCCCGATGCTCCCTGAGTGGTCGCGCCTCCAGTCGCCGCGAGCACTGCCAGCGCCACTCCTTCGAATCGCGCGCCACCCTACCATCGCGAACGCCTCCATTCGCGAGCATCGGCTTCAATCCCCCCAAACTCCACGCGCTCGGGAATCGACGAGCCTCTTCGCCTCGTGCCCTAGCATAGGCTCGGCCGATAGTTTTTTTTCTTTTTTTTTTCGAATCGAAATAGATAAAAGAGGAGAGGGATTTGAGAATTTATGTTCGGCTATTTTTTTTCTTCGATTCAAAAGTGAGGGAGTGGGTTATTTAAAATTTTCAGAAGCATGGGTTGCACAACTTCGTATCGTGATTTAGACATAATTTACGAAAGCCACAGTGTTTTGATTTTGTCCAAATCCAAATTTAAAAATTAAATTGAATTCGATTTAATTTCAACGCTTTTACTTACCGTATGCTCACATATCAACTCCGAAAAATATGAAATTTGAAATCCGATAACAATTCAATATTACGGATCCAATGGAACTGGTTTCGTCGAATTCCGAGACTGTGCCTCGGATGGCTATTTTTAAATATCGATTCAAACGATATAATTTCAAACTGAACAATTCACTTCCAAATTAAATTCCGAAGCTTCTATTATCTTCAGTATTATCAATATGGATTTTACAAGCCTTTGAAATAATTTTAGTCAGCTTAAAATAGAAGATTCAAATTATTATTCAACTTTCAATAGATTAAATTTTATAATTTAATCGCCATATTCATTCTGATAATTTGAAATTCAAGTCAAACCATCATTCAAATATTTAAAATTAATTAAATATTTTCAAATTAAATTGTTCAAAATTCTGGGTCGTTACAATCTTTCCCCTTAAAAGAATTTCGTCCCGAAATTACAAGTTAGGAAGAATGGTCCTTAACTCGTATACTATTTTTTCCCAATCCAAATAATTTTGTCAACTTACTAACCTAAATATTTTTATTAAAGACTCACTATTGTTTCAACTAGCTTTCCAACTTCAATTATAAGTTTCAAACAATATTGTTTACTTCACAATTTAAATTTAAATTCAAATTTAAAACTTTCAAATTTTTCTCAAAAATTTTCTAACACCCTAAATTTTCGAAAAATTTCGCCAGCGTCTCCTTTGCGCGGCTAGCTTGGTACGACTACAAAATGGCACCACGGCCCCTCAGATCCAAAAAGAAAATGAAAAGCCAAGCGGCCGGAGAAGAGAAACATCAAATTTCATACTGAATTTGAAATACGTACCTTTTTTCTCGAGCAATTCAATTTTATCTTTGAAATCAAAATCCCAATTCCATTTCTTTTAATACACCTGTATATCCTGCTAGCCATAATACCCAATTCCAACATTCAAACTATTTTGCCAATTCATTACAAAATTTTCAACATATGCTTCTTATACATTTTTACTTCACTATTGAAGTTACATATTTATCTCATTCATTCACAATTTATTTCCATAATTCAATACTCAATTCCAATTCATTTTAATTTCTCCAAATTTGTTTTCAACACAATAAATTTTCTTCAAGTAATTATTTCACTTCGTGTCCTTAGACATTTCTTTCAGATTCACTTTATTCAAATTATCCTTTGAATTTCAAAACCAAACCCCAAATTTTCTAAACAACTTTCATTTGAAACAATTTGGCAGCAATTCCTCTTTTGGAAACCCGAAAATAAACACCAATGATGCCGCGGTCATCGTCGGAATTATTTTCCAGCGACCTAAAGCGTTTAGAGCTTTTCATTCCTTCAAAAATTCTTTTCAAAACCTTTAAAAATCATTTCCAAATCAAAAAGGAATTTAATTTCTAAAATTTCCAAATTCTTTCATAAACATTTCCAAAAACTTCTCCGGAATTTTATTTCCAATTATAAATCACATTTATAATTTACATTCTCCAATTTCATTTGTATATGGATTTTATTTCTAAATTTTTGATTATGATTCCAATTTCTTATTCAATAATCAATGGTAATAATTTTAATACTTCCTAACAACCATGCATCCATATACTAGTAATTTATAGAAAATCATTTCTTTTCTATACAAAAATAGTTTTGGGCAAAATTATCCTATTTACCCGATTCAAAAACAATATTATGTCGGTTTATCTTGTTTAAGAGTTAAGAAACTCCTATCAACACAGTTCGCTAGACTGCACCGACCAGAATCTATAAACAATCAACCGATAAGTCAACACAATACAAAACAATTTATATTCACTAACAAATACGCGCTCATATCTATTATTACACTCAAACTCATTCTAGAGTGCTACTGACTCTATCTCTAATGAGTAACACCCAACAGAGCCATGGTTGTCGCTTAACCATATGCTCTGATACCAAATGTAACGACTGCGATTTTTCGTTGCCGAAAAACCGAACCGTTAGGGTTGAAGAAGAAGAAAAGGTAGAAGAAGAGAGAAAAAGATAGAAAATAGAGAGGAAAGAAAATAGAACGGAACAGAAAAGAAAACAACAAAACAACAGAACAGAAAGAAATAACAGAACAACATCAGAATCTACAATTCGCAGCGGAATAACATATAATAGATAATGAATAATCTTTAAACAAAGAACTATATCAGTTATTACATTACATCACATTACATTTCATCATCAGAGTGTACAACAACATAACAGCTGAAAAGAAATACTATATACTAGTAATACGCCATGCCATCCAGCTCGCCTCCAGCAACTCCTGAATTCCAAAATATCCTTGTAAACCTTAACTCTTGACTGCCCGTGTGGAAATTGGTGGGCACGCAGAGTTTAGGAAGGAAAACAATAAACTCCGAGTCAGTCATGAGACTGGTGTGAGAACTAAAACAGTTTATTTTTCTTTAAAATCAAAATAGAGGAATATTTTTTTAAAGTCAATTCGCAATGCTTTTAAAAATGAGACTACCATAAGGCCTCCCGCCACACACACAATGCAAACACAGAATCGGAGGAGATTTCTCCTTATGATAGTCAAAGATGCTTGATACGCATTTAAAAAGAAACATTTGATATTATTACTAGTGCATAGTGTAGAAAAATTATTTCGAAAATAAAGATATAAATCTTAGCCAGCATACGTACCATGATGGTATGCCTACTATAGCTACCATATTAAATGGCAGGTTCTACAACTAAAACCGTACAAGGAACGTATTGTTTTGTTTTGGATTTCCAACAAATGGTCGGGCAAAGGAACTTCTCAAGTAAAATAGAACGCCTCGGGAGAAACGTTCTCGGATCTAACGTTACGGTTAGATCTCTGCTACACAAGGCCGGGTTACCTTTCAAACTAGGTAACAACTGACACGAGTATGTCATCCCCCGGTCCTTTGGGACCTTAAACCGAGCGCTCGTAATCAACATCACACCAAATAATAAGTGTTTCCACAAAGTAAGTATCTGGGCTCCATACCATGATACCACTTATAATCCAGATAGGAAATGACATACCCTATGGAGGAGCGACCCCCAAATAACCTTGCTTCCACGATTCCTGTTTCGACCACAACCGGTCTGTGAGGCTTGACGAAGTCTCGTTCACAAAGCAGTGCTTTATATAAAAGCTGTGCTTTAATTCACAAATGCTCAATAGCACTTATATGCCACATTACCAACTTGGGAATGTATCACTAGTAACCATCAACTACATAACCTCTGAGCTCGTACGTCTCAGAGAAGGGTGTTAAGCTAAGAGAATAAATTCTCCGCCACCAACAGAAATATATTTGATAGAAACCAGCTTTACATCTCAAATTGTAATGTAAGACACACATCCATACAAGTACGTTCCGGGATCGAACGTAACCGAAGGCACTTCCAAAGAAGTCCTTGCAATCCGGGTATTCACAAACCCGATTGAATTTCCCATCACAAAGGAAATCTCCAAACCGTAGCTAACGTTGCGGAAACAATCGATAGGTCATTCTATCGTTTTCACAAATACCCGGTCTTCAACACCAGCCTTCAAATGCAATCCATAACAACGTATCACATATTCGGAATGGGTTTTACGACCCAAAGGTCCTTTCCCGGCTAACCCGAATAGTGAGCGCTTATTTAAAAATAAGTGTGGCATCCAATTCAAGCAATTCACAACAAATACCTATTTAAAGGTAAATATTGATAGTCGGTTATTTAACTATCAATAAATATGCGCAACATCACCACATTCCAAATAATTTCCCAAATTATTTACTTTCCAAAATATCTTTACTAGATATATAAAATTTCCACACTTTAACCATTTGAAAACAAATTTCAATCATTTTCCTTACTCGGAAATACTTTCATTTCCAAATGGTTCATTTAAACCAATTAAATAAATCCTTACCGATTTACTTTATATTTACGTTCCAAATCCATAAATTAATTCCCATACTTCAAAAATAAATCAGCGTTTATTTTTAAACAAATTCCCCTTTCATTTATAAATTCCCTAGTGAATTTACAATTCCAAAATATCTATGAATATAGAATTTCCCAATCGATTTCTTATATTCATTTTCAATTTATCTTTAAAAGATAAAGTCCCAAAATATTCAGTTCATATTGGAAAACATTTCCATACTTATTAAATAATAAGTAATTCACAAATCCATTCATTTTCAACACTTGGAAAATCTTCAATATACTTAATATCGAAATTTAGTATATATTTTATTCTTTAAGGAAAACATTCACTTGAACACATTTGTTTGGGCTAAAACGAATGTTGCGTAAAACATCGTTACGACGACCCAAAATCACTAGTATAGGGATTCGAAATTTAAAATAGATATATAAATCCCAATACTATACAAAAACATTTCCTTTCGGAAATCATTTACTATAACAACAGTGTTATAGTCCACCATTTCCTTCTATTTCTCGAAACGTCTATTTCAACAATGAATGTTGAAATCTATGATTTCGATATTTAACACATTTTAAAACGTCGTTAAAATAATCAACTTCTTTTAATAATATCGCTTTCCCAAAACATATCCATTTTACTTAATAATATATTCACTGTCCAAAATCGTGAATATACTTCCTTAACCAATTTCAACTTTCAATTTATCAAATTCCATTGATTTCGAATTTATAAACAATGTCTATAAATTCCATTTCTATTTATAAGCTTCGATTTATAAATGTCCTTTATTAATCCAATTTAATTTATATAACTCAATTATATACCAAAAGTCCATATTATAAGTTAAGTACTTATAATTCATTTATTTACCAAATCGTTCCTTTAAAACTTCACAAATTTTAAATCTTATCACTTATAAGATTCATTTAAATTTTATAACAACTTCAACTTACAAAATCTCCTTTATTAACAATTTCTATTTATATCCCATTTAAATGCCTAAAATCCAGTTTATAAGTTAATTACTTATAAATCTTTTATTTTACAACATCTATTCATTTTAAAAATCTTCACAATTATAAATCTAAAATTTTCAATGAAATCCATTTTATACTTCATTTAAACCCTTAATAAACTCGTTTTATAATTCCAATATTTTAAATTTATAAATATCCATTTTATAAATCTTTTATATACATTCTTTTATTATAATTCAAAATTTCCAATTTAATTAAACCAATCCTTTTAATAATTTACAAATCGTTATTTAAGGTTTAAATAACTCCAAAATCATACTTAAGTATTTTTTTCCAAAAATAATAGCTTTTATAACAATAAAAATTATAACATTCATTTATTTAAAATAAATCAATTCAAAATTTAAATGAAACATATACTTTCAAAAATCACTTAAAAATCCTTTGATATTGGAAATCATTATCTTAACATTTTAAAAACTTTAAAATAGGTCTAGTGATGCAACACACCAACCAAATCAATCACAGCATCCAAACATCATATATCATCATATGATAAACAACAAATATCACAATATTGGTAGATAAAAATATCATAGTTGAGGAATCCATTGGATCCCTCCAACCTGTTTCCCTGCATCCACAGACGTTAGCACAATACCTATTCCGCTTAGAGATGGAATATCGTGGTATATGGGATTTATAAAATATTATCCGCTTAATAGGCGGCGCAATAGGGTCTCATCCGCTATATAATGCGGGAAATCAATCAACTGCAATATATACATATGCCAATATATATATATATATATATATATATATATATATATATATATATTGCTATACATATTAATATAATACCAATTCCACCTTAAGGTGGAATATCCCGGTATGTGTGTGTAATAAATAACATCCGCTTACTAACGGCGTATAATGTCTATTTCAATCCAACATATATATAACAATCATCATTCAAGCATTCAATCAACATAATCATACAATTTTAAATTTAACTATTTAAAATTGAAATAAAACCCTTTTGAGTGAGAAGTTCTCACCTTAGCTTTTTATTTGCAATCCATTTCCTTTCAGCTTGTTTCCTTCAGTTATACCTTGTATAAATATTTTAAACAATTTATTAATGTTCGAACAGATCGAATAATAAATTTTCATTTGATAATTTTGATTCATCGATGATTTGTTTTTTAATAGTTAAATTAACTGATAGTTTTATTTAAACCAATATTTCTCCTTTAATAAATTTCTATATATATATTTTTTTAACAAATTTAAATTATCGATGAATTATTTTACACAAACAAATATAAATTTTTTAAACTGAATTGAATAATTAATTACTACTAAATAGATTTATTTAATTTAAACTAAATTTTCTTCAAGTTTTTAAAATTCCTATTATTATTTATTTTCTTCCTTTTTCCCAGTTTTATCCATATAAATAATTCTCCTTTATAAACTTATTTAAAAATTAAATCTTAAACTACATTTCCTTTAACAAATTATTTTGAGTGCCCTAAATAAATTCAAATCAATTTATTAACCAAATCAATTTCTAATATTCATTTTTTTAAATAAACAAATAGATTTTTTTTAAAAAAAAATGTGTATATGTATTTATACTTACCGCAAAACAATTTTCTGCATATATCTTCATTTTTTTTTAACTGTGTGTATAAATCCGAGAATCTTCATAGAGATTTTTTTTTCATTAACAAAACAAAAACAAAAGGATTCATTTGTTAAATTAAATTAAGGTAAACAAAATACCTTTACTGCTCGACGCGCGAATGCCTCCACCCCCTGCCGTGGCGCCGCACTCGAGACCGCCCACACGAGCTTCGATCGCGATTCCCCCCCTGCAGCTGCTGTGACTCCGCCCCCCCAACACCATCGCCAATCCCAAATTGTCGCGCCTCCATAAATCACGACACCCCAATCGCCTTCCACGTCGTCACGCCCCCGCGCTTCCCAACCCACCATTTCTTCGATGCCGAGCCCGATGCTCCCTGAGTGGTCGCGCCTCCAGTCGCCGCGAGCACTTCCAACGCCACTTCTTCGAATCGTGCGCCACCCTACCATCGCTAATGCCTCCATTCGCGAGCATCGGCTTCAATCCCCCCAAACTCCATGCGCTCGAGAATCGACGAGCCTCTTCGCCTCGTGCCCTAGCATCGGCTCGGCCGATAGTTTTTTTTCTTTCTTTTTTTTTCGAATCGAAATAGATAAAAGAGGAGAGGGATTTGAGAATTTATGTTCGGCTATTTTTTTTTCTTCGATTCAAAAGTGAGGGAATGGGTTATTTAAAATTTTCAGAAGTATGGGTTGCATGACTTCGTATCGTGATTTAGGCAGAATTTACGGAAGCCATGGTGTTTTGATTTTGACCAAATCCAAATTTAAAAATTAAATTGAATTCGATTTAATTTCAACCCTTTTACTTACCGTGTGCTCACATATCAACTCCGAAAAATACGAAATTTGAAATTCGATAACAATTCAAAATTACGGATCCAATGGAACTGGTTTCGTCGAATTCCGAGACTGTGCCTCGGATGGCTATTTTTAAATATCGATTCAAACGATATAATTTCAAAATGAACAATTCACTTCCAAATTAAATTCTGAAGCTCCTATTATCTTCAGTATTATCAATATGGATTTTACAAGCCTTTGAAAAAAATTTAGTCAACTTAAAATAGAAGATTCAAATTTTTATTCAACTTTCAATAGATTAAATTTTTTATAATTTAATCGCCATATTCATTCTGATAATTTGAAATTCAAGTCAAACCATCATTCAAATGTTTGAAATTAATTAAATATTTTCAAATTAAATTGTTCAAAATTCTGGGTCGTTACAACTGAACAGTCCCGAACAAGATAACCCCGTGGTTGGCGCGACCAACCACCCACTAAGCCGAATATAAAGGGACATTTAGACAGGGGAAAATCTTGTCCTGCTTGGGCATGACCCACCAAACCTTGCTGCACCTCCCCTGTTTTAGCCATTCCCGGTTGATGAGGCTTGATGTTAAATGTTACCTTTTAAGAACGCATCACTTAGAATGCTTATCGTCCACCTGACGATGTTCTGAAACCATTCGTCCATACAAGTCCGTCCCGGGTTCGAACGGAACCGTAGGCACTACTCCTACTACATCCATTTTGGAAATATCCTCAGGATTAGTAGCGACTAGTCCTTGCACTTCACTGCTCCATCTTCGACTCCGAACACGTTTTTCCACGAAACGTACAAACCGGATCGAAGTGGTTTTGAGAAATAAATCTCGATCCCGATCTCTTTGAAACGATCAACGCATTTGTCCAATATTGATAGTCGGTGATTTAACTATCAATTATTTTCCACAAACATCCATCACACAATAAATAATTCCCACATTATTTATTTGACTCAAATATCTTTAAAAGATATATTTTCAAGTTCCCAAAACCCATTTGAAAACAATTTCCCAAAGTTCTTCCTTTACAAGGTAAATCCTTTACCATGGATTCCCATTGGAAATAACCGAGTTCAAAACATTTAGAGTTAAAACAGTTAAAACATTTTATACTGAAATATACTCTAAATACGTAAATTTACTTCTAATTACTTACTCAAAAATATAAATTTAAAATAAGTGAAGTAAAACTATTTATTTAGATCTAAACTTGGTTTTACATAAATGTTTAGTTAAACTAAATTTAAAAGTAGTGTTTTCAAAGGATTAATAACAATTTCAAATAACTTTGTTCGAAACTAGCCTTTAAATAAATCTATTTGTAAAAGTAATTACTACGGTATTCATAAAAATTTACTATTGCTAATTTATCAATAATTACTTTAAAATAAAAATATCCAAAACACTCTTTTAAACAAGTTTGAATTTTTTAAAGTTTCTTTTAATACAATCTGTTTAAAACCCGAACTTGGTTTTTCCCAGGGAAACTCATTCCCACTCAAACAACCCAGAAAATCCATTTTATAAATTATGTCGATTATATTTCAATTCAGATTTATGTTTAATAACATAGATTTCCTTCCCAGGTTTAAAATAACTTCTTACGAAGCTTATCGACATTTTTATTCCCAGAAATTCACTTCCAAAGTATAAGTTTAAAGGCCTTTTTAAATAAACTATTATAAATTTATTTAATGAAATCATACTTAAGGAATTGCTTAACTAAATACCTACTTAAATTTCAATGGTTTTAAATAACACTTCTGCAACATTCAATTTATTGATAATTTAATTTGAAGGGTTTCTTTTGAAATCATATTTAAGTTCCAGAGAACATTATTATCAAAAAAACCCCATTGTTTTTTTTTACAATTTATAATTTCGTATCGAAATTATCACCAGAAATCCCTACTTCCTCATTTATCAACTAATAAATGTTCCACTCATTTCTGTTTCCAACTTTGCAAATTTTCATTCTTCACTCAATCCAGATTCCAAAATTAATTCCCTTACATTCTTTATTTATCAATTCCTTTTATCTCTCTAAAAATCCAATTTATTTTTATTTTATTCTTAAAATTCTATGTATATACTTATCCAGCAATATCACAATACAATTTAATTCAGAGTTATCCATCACAATATATAAACAGATCACAACATCAATTATAAAGATAATTACTATAGTGTGAGGAATCCAGTTGGATCCCTCCAACCTGTTTTCCCTGCATCAACAAATATTAGCACATCACATATATATATATATATATATATATAAATATAAATATCAATTCAAACTGATAACAACAATAATATGCAACCAATCACATAGATATTTAAATGTTAATTATTTAAATCAGCCAATATCCAGATGTGAGTGAGAATACTCACCTTGAGTTTCGGCGAGCGTTCGAAATTTAAATTAAACCGAACGACATTCGATTTAACTCAAATTTCTACTTGCCCGGAATGAATCCAGATCTGCACCATCGCGTAGTACGTGTCTCAGCGATTCTAACGTTTCCAGTTTCGTTAAATTCTGATACAGTATGTATGAGATATTAATTTTCAAAGTTCATTTTCCAATTTAAAAACAATATCTTTTAATTATAATTTTATTATACCCAAACCAATTCCTGGCCGCAAGATCTAGAAACCACATCAAGGCCTCACGTTGCTTCTTCTCCACACGTGCTTTCCCAGCTAAGGGACGAATCCATCATCCAAATTAGGGTTTCGAACTACGACCACCACGATGCAATCCACGTTGATCGGCCAGTGCCAACAAGAAGCTCTCCACCCTCTCCACCTTCGACTAAATCCCCACGAAGCTCGGCCACCTCTTTCGTCCTGGAGACGAGCTTGAACGCGCGGCGAACGTGGCTGCCAATCTCCTCCAAACGATCACCTCAAGCAAAATCACCCGTTGGATCTAAAGAGATCGAGGTGATCTACAACTTCCCAGTTGGAAGTTTTTGAGAATAATGAGGGAATAAGTGGAGATCGGGAAGAAGAAGAAGACGATTCACGGCCATTGAAATACAAAACTGCGGCGGCCTCGTTTAGCTAGGGTTTTGATAAAAAAAAGAATATATATAATGGTCAAATAATATTTAATTAATATAATTTCTCAATTTAACAGTTTATGCAAACGACCTCCAAACTACGCGTTCCGATAGGCAACCCTGGGGTTTTTCCACGTTCCGGACACAATGGGACAAGTTTCGGAAGCTAATTCGGTCATATGCGTGAGTTACGGAATTAAACGATCAATTTAAAATTGAATCGGTTAAATCAATTTCTATGCGTTTCGTGCTGCCACGGTCAAACGACAACTCCGTTTACTACGAAAATTGAAATCCGATAATAACTAACTGTTACGGATCCAATGGAACTGGTTTCGTCGAATTCCGAGGCTGTGCCCCGGAAGGCTATTTCAACTCGTCTATTAAATCGAGCGATTTACAAAATTGAGGAAAACGCTTAAAATTTCACTTTTAAAATTTTAATAACTTAATAATAAATCATATAAAATTTTTAAACACAAATAAAATCATTCTGGCTCATTCTGGACAAAAATCTGATTAAATTGCATTTTAATAATATTAAATTCATTTTTAAATTAATATAAAATCCCAAATATTAACTTATCGACTTAAAAATTTATCTAAAATTCCCACCATACTATTTACACTCAAATAACTCAAAATCAATTTTTAAAACCATTTTTATCACTATTTTCATCCAGATTTACTTTTATTTCAATTCCGAATATTTAAATTATCATTTTCCCATTATTCAAATTCAATCTGAATTACTATAATTAAAAATTATAGCTTATTTCATTGATTGAACCCGAATCCATCCATTTACAAAATCAATTAAGAATCCACATTAGCATTTAAAACGAATTAAATGTTCAAAGTCAATGGCTTAAAAATACGGGATGTTACAATACCAATTTCGTTCCAATACGGAATATCGTGGTATATGGGATTTATAAAATATTATCCGCTATTATGCGGCGCAATAGGGTCTCATCCGCTATATAATGCGGGAAATCAACTCCAAGTACATAAATAATACCAATTTAAATCAAGATGGAATTATCACGGTATATGTTTTTAATAAATAACCTCCGCTTAATATACGGCGTATAATGTCTATTTCGATCATCAACAGATAATAATTTATCATCCAGACATACAATCAACAATTTTAAATATAACTATTTAAAATTCAAATCGAAACTATTCGATTGGGTAAGAAGTTCTCACCTCGCTTTCAATTCAGTTTCCGCATTTTATTTCGAATAAAATTAAACACGCGTTTAATTTTACCCGAAATTTTCACTAGCTCCAAACGACTCCAATCCAGTTCCATTGCGTAGTGCTTGACAAAACGAAGCTAACGCAATTCGTTTCGTCTCAACTCGTATGAACAAGTTACAATGTTTTATAGTTTGAACGAATTATAAACATAATAAATAAATTCCAATTTCTTTTTAATTTTAACCTCCACTTATATCCGGGCCGCACGATTTCGAATTGCAAATCAGGGCCATGAGATTTCTTCTTCCCCAGGTCATAACCGCGTGTGAGAAACCCATGAACGCGTCCAATAACTGAAAATCGCGACCACCTTCCCTCGTTTCTAGGCCGGTCGACCTCCGTCATTTGGAAGCCCTTCCTCCGTGCGCCTCCACTCCAAGACCGGTCACCTTCGGTCGACCATAGCTCGTGAAAATCGAGCTCAAACATCACCCGTTCAAACCCTAATAGCCACCGATCCACCACGCGAAACTCCATCATAGCCGTTGGTTTTAAAGAGCAAGACAAGCTCTTCAAGTTGTTAGTTGGAAGTTTCTTGGATTAATTTGTGTATTGTAAAATAATTGAAGAAGAAATTAAGAGAATTTCAGCCATTGATAGAATGGAACTGGCGGCTACGTATAAAATAAGGTTAGGGTTTGTCTTTGTTTGCAAAATAGAAGATAATGGGGGTCCTTTTATAGAATTTCAACGAAAAGCACTATTCACTCCAAATTTCTGAACTCCAAATGAAGCTTGTCGACCGAAGTTTCTAGGGTTTAACCCGCGTTCCGGACACAATGGAATAGGTTTCAGAGGCCAATTCGATTATCTGTATGAGTTACGGCAATAAACGGTCGATTTAAAATTAAATCAGTTATTCAAATTTCTGTGCGTTTTAGCTTGCCCCGGACAACGGTAAATTCGATTGTCACGAAATTTGAAATCTTACAATAATATCACATTACGGATCCGATGAAACTAGTTTCGTCGAAATCCGAGACTGTTTGAAAAATGGTTATTTTTACTCATCAATTAAAAATTAAAATATTCAATTTTCACAAATTAACTTTAAATTCAATTTTAGAAGTTCTATAACACCATTCTAACTTCAATATGATATAATAAAATTCTACAAATCATTTTCAATCATATTAATCCCAATTTTCAATTATTTCTGTAATTTCAACTATTAAATTATCGATTTAATTATCCAATTAAATCCAATTATTCGAAATAAAATTATTCGACTATTTAATTTCACTTATTAATATTTAAAATCAATTAAATATACAAATTTTAATTGACAAAATTCTAGGTCGTTACATTGATATTTAAAATCAATTAAATATCTAAATTTAAAATGACAGAAATTCTGGGTCGTTACAAACTTCCCTCCTTAAAAGAATTTCGACCCCGAAATTGCCAAGAAAGAGTTTTGAAATCCATTAACTTTTCAAAACAAACCGTTCAAATTTGATTTACAAATCTCTTAAGTGTTTAACTTTTCCAAAAATTCATAGTTAAGCTTCTTACAAAATATTTACTAAGTTTTCAAATCCATATATAGTTATCTTTTCAAAATCAACTATATCGTTTAACCTTTAACTTCAAATCAAAACTTAGTTTTCACAAAACTTTTCCAAAATTTCCCGAAAATTTTCCAACGCCTTAAATTTTCAAAAAATTTCGCCATAACCTCCTTTGTACGAAGGAGGTTTTATAATATCACAATAGAGATAAATATATATACATCGACCCACACGGTCGGAAAACAGAAAAATAGTTCATATTTTCTATTTTTATTGCATAGGCGTACCTTTTTAGCATTTTTAAGCAAAGTTGTTATTTATTTAGCATTTTGCGCAACCAAATCCCGCTAACGGTAGCCCCGATACCTGTACTTACTCAATATAAACATGTAAGTGACATATATAAGAAGTTATTAACATTTTACTCTTTTAAACAACTACAACACATGCATATTAAAAGAAATGCACACTAAACAAGGTCTATAAACAACTTATATGATTTCGACATTACTTGTAATTGTTTACAACCAATTTATATGCAACGACGTTCAATTATTCATTTTCAATTAGTTTACATTCACTAATTTACATTCAAGTTGGTTCACTTTCAATTCAAATCAATTTCCATTCAATTTAAATTTACTTAACTTCCGATTTGAATTTAATTGCTTTAGCTTTCAAATTTTATTAATTCAATTTCATATGAATTTCTATTCAATCAATTAACAACAATCTAACAACCAATGTATATTCAACACAACCAAATTTATTCTCTTTACATTCAGCATTCATATTCCCCTTGTTTACCTTCAATTTGGTTTACTATTCAATTAGCCTTAAATGAATTAAAACTTATATCCATTATTCTATATCAATTCATTACATTCGATTGATTAATATTCAATTCATTAGTTCAATTACTAATTTATTTTACAAATAAAGTTGAATCTCTTTTATATAATTCAAGTTCATATCCATTTAATTCACTTTATTATAACAAAATCAACTTCATTCAACATTACTTAAGTTATATTCCTTTTAAACATCATTTGCTTAACTTAACTTAAATTTCCATTTCAAGTTTCCACTTATAAATCCAATTCAAATTCCAACTCCAAAGTAAATTCTATTTAACTTTTTACCAAAGTCAATTTTATCACTTATTCAGACTCATACTTCATTTTTCTTACCAAAATTGTTTAACCATTTTAATAATTGGTTTTACTTACATCTTCACATTTAATAAGTTATACAACTTATTATTCAACTTCCAAATCTGATTTAATTTATTTAACTTTCTTTAGTTAATTTTCACATCATACATTTTTATCATACTAATTCAAATTTATTTCAACTTTACCAAAGCTAAATCTTTATTATCTCACATTATAAGTTCAAAACTTGATAACTTATATTCATCAATTTCAACTTGAATTTTAATTCCAAATTTGTTTATCACAACAAAATTCAATTTCAATTTACTATGGTAGCAAATCCATCACACAGAAGCTCGAAAATGATACTGATGATGCTGTAGTCATCACCCTTATTATTCCCTAGCAATAGTAGTGAATCCAATGCTTTAAATTCTTTTAAAATTTTCTTTTATTTATAAATCACATTTATAAATCTTGCTTATACAATTTCACTATTTCCCTTTACTTATACAAGATTATTTCACAATTGCAAATCATTTCAATTAAAATTCTATACTTACACAATTTTTTGCTTTTGTTCAGATTATTCGAACAACTTTGATTTACTTATATATTTTCTTAAATTTTCAACAATCAAACAATTCAATTTTACATACACTTTGATAATTCTGAAAAATTATTCCTTTATATATATAAAATATAATTGAGGTAGAATTATTTCATTTACCCAATTTAAAATGATACTATGTCGGTTTATCTCGTTTAAGAGTTTAGAAACCCCTATCGATGACAGTTAGCTAGACTGCACCGACCAGAATCTATAAACAATCAACCGATAAGTCAACACAATACAAAACAATTTCATATTCACTAACAAATACATGCTCATATCTATTATTACACTCAACTCATTCTAGAGTACTACTGACTCTATCTCTAATGAGTAATTCCAAACAGAGCCAAGGTTGTCACTTAACCATATGCTCTGATACCACTTGTAACAGATGCGATTTTATCGGGATCCGAAGGTCGGCATTCTTACGTCCACTGTATCAAATGCCGCATAATCGAATGCCGAAAAACCAAACTGTTATGGTTAAAAAGAAGAGGTAGGAGAAAAAGATAGAAGAAATAAGAAAATAAAACAGAAACAATAACAGAATGTCACAGTTGCAGCGGAACAACATATTATAGATAAATGAATAATCTTTAGAACAAAGAACTATATCAGTTATTACATTACATGCCATTACATTACATTATCAGAGTCAATATACATCACAACAAAACAATGGACAATTAAACAAACGTGTCCTTACAAGTGAATTTAACAGCGGAAAGATAATATCATATACAAGTAATACGTCTCGCCATCCAGCTCGCCACTTGAGCTCCATAGCACTCCTAAATCCAGAATGGCCTGATGACCTGACTCTAGACTGCCCGTGTGGAAAATGATGGGCACCCAAAGTTTAGGAAGAGAACAATAAACTCCAGGTCAGTCATGGGACTGGTGTGCGAACTCAAAACAGTTATTTATCTTTTAAAACAACAACAACAATGGAAGTGGAAAAATTTCCGCAATGTTTTTGGAAAATGAAACTACCATAAGGCCTCCCCGCACACACGCAATGCAAACGAAGAATTGGAGGAGATTTCTCCTTATGATAGTCAAAGATGCTTACTACGCAAAACAAATCATTTTGATATTATTATTAGTCATATTGATGAAAACATTTCAAAAATAAAATAAAAATCATAGCCAGCATAGGTACCATTATATTATGCCTGCTATAGCTACCTCCTGAGGAGGCAGGTTATACAATTGCAATCGTAAAGGGCTCGTATTGTTTCTTTGGATTTTCAACAAATGGTCAGGCTAAAGAACTTCCTACTGCCACATGGGATCGCCTCTGGCGGGACGTTCCGAGAACCTAACCGGATCTCTGCCAACACAAGGTCGGGTTACCTTTGTAACTAGGTAACTACTACTCGAGTATGCCACTCCCCGGTCCTTTGGGACCTTTATACGAGGGCCCTCTATCACCAAGCAACAACCACACAGAAAAATGAGAATGGAGCAACCACATAAGTTAAGCATCAGGGCTCCATACCTGATACCACCCTTTTCTAGAAGGAAATGACATACCCTAAAGGGAGTGACCCTCATAACCTTACCGTATATTCCTGTTTTGACCATTTTCGGGGTGTGAGGTCTGACGAAGTCTCGTCCACAAAGCTACGCTTTTTCACAAAGCCACGCTTTGATCAACAAATGATCAATAAATAATCATCACACAGCAACACTCAGCATGCCACATTACCAAATTGGGAATATATCGCTGATAACCTTCAACTACATAACCTTTGAGCTCGTATGTCTCAGAGAAGGGTGTTAAGCTAAGAGAATAAATTCCTCGACACCAACTGTGACGACCCACCTTTCTGACCCTTGAGAACGACACTTAATACATCCATGGTATTCATGTGTCGTTGCCCAAGTATCTGAAAGACGAGCTGCCATGGGGTAAAATATAAGAACGGAATAATAATCTCACAACGGAATGGTTAAATATAACATAAAAATAAGACAGTACATAAGGTTACTCCTCAACATGGGGTTATCAGAGTTACAACAAAAGTACTACTATCAGTCTAGGCAGTTATAACAACCTGCCTTTAAATATACATACATAGAGCCAACATCTCATAATAGCGGAAATAAATAGCTAGATAGATAAGGAGCCTCCTACTCGTCCACCATCTTCAAAAGTGCCCAAAGAAACCTGTAATTTCTGGACAACTCAAATATAAATGAGTACCCGAACGTTTAGGTAAAACAACAATTCGGATCAGATAATAAGTCTGGTATGAGTAAACTCCAAAAATAGAACACACAAAGTAACTAGTGAGACCACATCGCAAAAACGCAGAATGGTTTTTTCCCTCACAAGGACAACTTCCAAGTATAAAAGAATGGATATAGATAATTAAACATCGCGAAGAGTGCAAGATGCTTCCCGATGAAATTAAGAAAGAATCAATCCAAAGATTTGAATCAAAAATAAGGAAAAGGAATTTTTCCAACAATGACTAGGAGGGTGCGCCCCCCTTATCAAAAGTATACCTCTAGAAAATATACTTGAGAACTACGATGGCTCTCGGAAACCTCCAAGCCGGACCCCGCCATCCTTACCGGGTATCCGAGTATTTTACATCTCCGTGCGCATACAACCGGAACCAATCTAGAGTAGATGTGAAAATACCCTAATGGGAGCAACCCCACATAGCTTGGCCCC
Organism: Allium cepa; assembly: GCA_030765085.1. Lineage (NCBI taxonomy): Eukaryota > Viridiplantae > Streptophyta > Magnoliopsida > Asparagales > Amaryllidaceae > Allium > Allium cepa. The sequence goes on from CM060940.1 coordinate 187,172,954, forward strand.
CACTCGCTCTTTATTTAGTCATTTCCGATAAAGGATATCAATGCTCTAATTGAGCAACAAATCGTCGTAGATTGACGAAACAACAATAAAAGGAAGAAGGGTATCGAAATTGATAGTCAAGATATCGACTATCGGGGATAACAAAACGATCGTATATGGAAACTAAAACTTATACTCTTTCAATACTTGGAAAATATCCATATACTTATCCCATCGGTATAAGAAAATTCTCAAAACAATTAAGAGGATTTCATATTTCAAAAGCATACTAAGATGGGTCAAAAACAATTGTCTATAAGAAATGCAAACGTTTTCCATTATAATTATAAAGATCATTTATGGAAATCAAATCTCCTACACTTGTCACTTTTCCGATATTCTCAACTTACTCTATCCCTCGCCCAGAGAAAAAGCCAGGTAAGTCAGGGCACTGGTTGCTCCTAGCCTTGCCTAGACACTTCGGTTCCAGATCTCATAGATAGCGAATCAATCTACTCATCGACTTTTAGTGCCAAGTATAGGACTACTTACTTTCCGTAAATAACTCATTTAAATTATTATATAAATTTTGAAGCTCCTTTAAAATACTTTAAACAAAGATTTAAAACTTCCATTCAAATCATAAATTAAACCCATCATCTTTAAAGGAGATTACAACCAAGAGGGGGTGAAGCTTCCTCTTAATCAAATGAGATAGCTAAAAGGGGTGTTCTTTCCTTTTAACCAAAAAGTCACTAAATGTCAATCCAAAGTTAAAAGGCGGTGTAAGTTCCCTTTAACTAAACATCAAAGTTATTGCTCATAAACTAGCCGAGCATAAATCAAACAACCAAACAAGAATAATAACAGAGTCATTATTATTAACAATTTACAATCAATAGTTAACACAACATTTGTTAAAATATGAATGAGTAAAAGGAAAGAGATTAAGATTACACTGATTGTAAAATAATTAAATCATACTCACAGAATAAGTTACACCCACTAAACTATGAAAGCAAGGAATGTACTCACAGAATAAGTTATACCCACTAAACTATGAAAACATGAAATATACTCACATCCTATTTGCTTTGATGGAGACTTGGAATATTTCACCTTTTAAAATGAATTTTAGTTCTTTTCTTTAGTTTGTGAATGAAATAAAATGATATATGGACTTGGCTATTTATAGGTGAAGAGAAGGGTACTTTAGTAATTTCCTATAGCCTAACCTGATTCAACCAGATTTTGGTCCAATAAAAATCCTCCTTATCAACTATGGCCTAACCTGATTTGACTATATTTTGGTCCAATGGCAACCATCTGCATGGCATAACCTGGTTCGACCAGATTTTGGTCCAATGGCAATCATCCGCATGGAATATAATAATCATTATGCTATTTTATTTTATTAGGCAAGTAATTATACTATTTTGTTTTATTCGGCTACGTTAATAATTATTTCTTGTTTTATTAGGCAAGTAATTATACTATTTTGTTTTATTAGGCTATGTAATAATTCTTCCTTGTTTTATTAGGCAAGGTTAATACTTCTAGATATAAAATCCATTATTTAATCATTTAAAAACATATTAACTATTCATGTTCAAAGTGATTAAATTATGGGTCATTACATCCTCCCCTCCTTAAAGGAAATTTCGTCCTCGAAATTAATCGGATAAAGTCTAGATATCAAAGAACCCAAATGATATCATATATACCATACAAAGATACAAGGAAAGTGACCTTAACACAACCGGTGAGTACACTAAAAAGAAACAACAAAATACAAACAACAACTACATCAACTCGGGATAAGAATCCCTAATATAGTCCTCAGTTTCTCAAGTACAATCTCTAACATCTCCACTCCACTGAACCTTAACAAGATTCACAATCTTCTTTCTTAATCGCTTTATATCTCGAGCAACAATACGAATAGGCCGCCTAAGAATGGTTAGGTTAGGCTGAACCTCCAAATCAACTTGTTGTCCCGGTTTTATTATCATCAAAGGATCGTATACATACTTACGTAAATGAGATACGTGAAATACGTTGTGCACGTCTGATAGTCGATCTGGTAACTCCACTTTATACGCAAGTTTACCAATCCGGTCTAGTATGGGAAAAGGGCCAATATATCGAGGGGCTAACTTCCCTGTCTTCCCAAACCTTACGACACTTCTCAGAGGAGAGACTTTTACAAATACCAAGTCCCCGACTAAGAATTCTAGATCCCTACGCCTTTGATCTGCATAACACATTTGCCGATCTTGCACTTCCTTCATCTTTCTTCTTACATCAACTGCCTTCTCATTGGCTTCTAAAATTATGTCTAGTCCAACAACATGTTTATCTCCAGATTCAACCCAACACGAAGGAGAACGACATGGACGACCATAAAGAGCTTCGAAAGGGGCCATACCAATGCTTGCTTGATAGCTATTGTTATAAGTGAATTCAACTAAGGGTAAATGATCTTCCCAAGAACCCCCGAAGTCTAGAATGCATGCTCGTAATAAATCTTCCAAGATTCAGTTCACTCTCTCTGTTTGCCCATCTTTTTGGGGATGGTAAGCTGTGCTTCGACTTAGCTCAGTCCCTAAAGCAGTCTGCAGTCCCTCCCAGAACCTACTAGTGAATATCGGATCTCGGTCACTTACAATACTACGAGGAATCCCATGGAGTCTCACAATCTCCTTCACATACAAACTCGCCAGACTCGCAGCAGTCCTAGTCAGCTTAACAGGAATGAAATGGGCACTCTTGGTTAGTGGATCGACTATAACCCAAATGCCATCATTACTTCTTCTTGACCTAGGAAGCCCATCAATAAAGTCCATAGAGATCTGCTCCCACTTCCACTTTGGGATCTCAAGTGGCTGAAGCAATCCAGCTGTCTTCATCTGGTCACTCTTAATCTGCTGGCAGTTTGCACAATGACTCACAAAGATTGAAATATCTCGTTTCATCCCCTTCCACCAGAATACCCTCTTCATATCTTTGATCATCTTGGTCACTCCTGGATGAAAAGATAACTTTGAATGGTGGCATTCGGCTAATACTTCTTGCCTAAGTCCATCAAAGTCTGGAATACAAATACGCCCATTCATTTTCAATATGCCCCGGAGATCAATCTTAAAGCTAGAAACAACACCTTCCTCAACGTCTTTCTTAAGTCGAGCTAAAATAGGACCTGCCTCTTGACTGGATGCAATTCTCTCTAACAATACTGGCTAAACTTCTAGATTTGCATCCATTTCTATGTTCCTACTCAATGCATCAGCAACGACATTTGCTTTTCCAGGACTATAAAGAACCTCTAGATCATAAGAGGCGAGAAACACCAGCCATCTCTGCTGCCTTAAATTCAAATCTTTCTGCGTAAAAAGGTATTTTAAGGATTCGTGGTCCGTGTATAACTCAAATCTTTCACCCAAAAGATAATGCCTCCACATCTTTAGTGCGAAGACAACAGCCAAAAGTTCCAAATCGTGCGTAGCATAATTTTTCTCATGCGGCTTTAGCTCTCGACTCGCATAGGCAATAACCTTCCCATGCTGCATCAGAACTGCTCCTAATCCAGTTCCATAAGCATCTGTATACACGGTTAAACCTTCGCTCCCATTTGGAATGGTTAAAACAGGAGCGCCAGTCAACTTGTTTTTCAATTCATTGAATGCTTGATCACACTTAGAAGTCCAAACGAACCTAACATCTTTCTTTGTTAACTTCGTCAGATGAGAAGCAATCTTCGAGAAGTCCTTGATAAACCTACGGTAAAAACCAGCCAATCCCAAGAGACTTCTAACTTCCGTCGCACTTTCGGGCTTCTTCCAGTCTTGGACCGCAACAACTTTAGCTGGATCCACCGATATACCTTCTCCCGAAATAACATGCCCTAGAAATCTAACTTCAGATTTCCAAAAATGGCACTTGGAGAACTTAGCCTTCAACTCATGGCTCCTTATGGCATCGAGTATGACATGGAGATGATATTTGTGTTCCTCCTCTGTCTTTGAATGGATAAGAATGTCATCAATAAAGATGAGAACAAAATTATTAAGAATGTCTCAAAATACTCGATTCATTAAGTCCACAAAATAAGCGGGTGCATTAGTCAATCCAAACGGCATAACTAACCACTCGTAGAAATTTTCAGGAGTTCGAAAAGCTGTTAAAGGAACATTCTCCTCTGCCACTCTTAATTGGTGGAAACCAGTGGCAAGATCTAATTGAGAAAATATCCGAGCACCATGGAGTTGATCAAACATATCGTCAATTCTTGGCAAAGGATATTTATTCTTGGTAGTCCTTTTGTTCAACTCCCGATAGTATACACATAACCTTAGAGAACCGTCTGCCTTTGTAACAAAGACGACTGGCGATCCCCAACTCGAGGTACTACGTCGGATCAAGCCCTTCTGCAACAAGTCATAAGTCTGTCTTTCTAACTCCCTCTTCTCTTTTGGAGCCATCCTTCGTAAGGGTTGTACAATAGGTCTAGTTCCCGGAACCAAATCAATACGGAACTCGACTTCACAGTGAGGAGGTAAACCTTACACCTCATCAAAAATATCTATGACACCTCGAACAACCGGCACATCTCCAAGCTCCGCTTTAGTCACTTCGAGTGAATAGAGAAAACTGCTCATTAACTTCTTAGGCTCTTCACAACTAATATCAACACCAACATCTCCTGCATCACTAACTCTAACAAGCCTTCTACCATAATCCAAGAGAGCTTTAAACTTAGATAACCAATCCATTCCCAACAACACTCCAAAACCCATAAACCCAAGAACAAACAAATCAAAAGGAAAGAGATGATTTCAACAAGAAATAGGTACATTTAGACACACGGTGTCAAGATTTGTCGGACCTCCAATTGGGTTTGACACACAAAGAGGACTACTTATGATAACATATTTAAGGTTTAATTTGTCCATTAGACCATAAGAAATAAAACAATGGGAAGCTCCTGTATCAAATAGCACCCTTACAGGAATATCATAGATGGATAATGTACCTTGCAACACTTGCTTCCCCTTTTTATCTGAAGAAGTGGAGGTATCTCTTCAATGGTAAAAGTTTGTCCTTGAGATCCCTTTTTAGGAAAATGGCACTCATTCTTCATATGTCCTAGCTGGCCATAATTAAAACATGTGGCAATTGGGCAATGATTTGCAAAGTGGCCCATCTTATTGCACTTAAAACAAAGAATGTTGGCCAAGTTGGTCTGCTTCTTCTGTGCTGGAGCGCCATCTTCGGGTTTCTTCCCTACACCCTGCTTCTTTCCCTTAAACTTATGCTTGCAGTTTAGCTTACCTTCAACCGGTATAACCGATAAAGGCTTGGCACTTATTGCTGGTACTAAGCCCTTCTGGACTCCTTCCTTAATATCAAGAGCCTCAAACCTCAAAGCCATGCTAATAATGTTGGTGAATGTACCCATAAGATGATTGGTCATTTCACGATGGAACTCTGGTCGCATTCCATTCACAAACATTTCATTTTTCTTGAGTGGTGTGTCTACCAATCCAAGTCCAAAACGGGACAAAGCATTGAACTTATGCTCATACTGCGACACGGTCATATCACCCTGCTTTAAGTCAATGAAACTTCTAAATAACTGAGTTCTTCCGGCTTCTGGAATAAACTGTGCTTCAAAAATCCTTGAACTGGGCCCAAGAAAACTCCCCCTCTGGAGTACTTGCTATTTCTGAATCCCACCAATCCATCGCCGACTTTTGAAGTTGTCGCGATGCCAATAGCCGTTTCTCCGCATCTTCCAACCGAAGATCTCCAAATATTCTTTTACAAGTTCGGAGCCACATCTGCACCCCAAGAATGTCTTCAATCCCATAGAATGATTTCCCACCCAAAGCGGTAAAATTCTTACACAAAGCTGCAAAGTTCATAGGGGTATGAACTTGCACTAGCATTTCCTCTACCGGATCTACATCTGACATAGTAGCATTTCTAGGTACCCTGCCATTGGTATCCGTGCTAGTTCTAGATCCTCTCCTTCCTCCTCTTCTTGTATTCATTTTCTATTATCTGAACAAATAACAGGTGTCTTTAGAATACAAAAATAAGATTAAAATGGTTTAAGGAAATAACACCAAAGGATCTAAAACTAGACTTTAGAGGATAAATATTATTATTTTAAAAATTACAAATACGCACCCTCAAGATTAACTCATTCTAGGGCATCACTTACCATATCTCTGGGGAGTTGTACCCCAATCAGGCTATGACGTTCGCTCAACCGAAGCTCTGATACCAACTGCGACGACCCACCTTTCTGACCCTTGAGAACGACACTTAATACACCCATGGTATTCATGTGTCGTTGCCCAAGTATCTGAAAGACGAGCTGCCATGGGGTAAAATATAAGAATGGAATAATAATCTCCCAACGGAACGGTTAAATATAACATAAAAATAAGACAGTACATAAGGTTACTCCCCAACATGGAGTTATCATAGTTACAACAAAAGCACTACTATCAGTCTAGGCAGTTATAACAACCTGCCTTGAAATATACATACATAGAGCCAACATCTCATAATAGCGGAAATAAATAGCTAGATAGATAAGGAGCCTCCTGCTCGTCCACCATCTTTAAAAGAGCCCAAAGAAACCTGTCATTTCTGGACTACTCAAATATAAATGAGTACCCGAACGTTTAGGGAAAACAACAATTCGGGTCAGACAATAAGTCTGGTATGAGTAAACTCCAAAAATAGAACACACAAAGTAACTAGTGAGACCACATCGCAAAAACGCAGAATGGGTTTTTCCCTCACAAGGACAACATCCAAGTATAAAAGAATGGATACAGATAATTAAACATCGCGAAGAGTGCAAGACGCTTCCCAATGAAATTAAGAAAGAATCAATCCAAAGATTTGAATCAAAAATAAGGAAAAGGAATTTTTCCAACAATGACTAGGAGGGTGCGCCCCCCTTATCGAAAGTATACCTCTAGAAAATATACTTAAGAACTACGATGGCTCTCGGAAACCTCCAACCCAGACCCCGCCATCCTTACCGAATATCCGAGTATTTTACATCTCCGTGCGCATACAACCGGGACCAATCTAGAGTAGATGTGAAAATACCCTAATGGGAGCAACCCCACATAGCTTGGCCCCCACTCGCTCTTTATTTAGTCATTTCCGATAAAGGATGTCAATGCTCTAATTAAGCAACAAATCGTCTTAGACTGACGAAACAAAAATAAAAGGAAGAAGGGTATCGAAATTGATAGTCAAGATATCGACTAACGGGGATAACAAAACGATCGTATATGGAAATTAAATCTTATACTCTTTCAATACTTGGAAAATATCCATATACTTATCCCATCGGTATAAGTATATTCTCAAAACAATTAAGAGGGTTTCATATATCAAAAGCATACTTAGATGGGTCAAAAACAATTGTCTATAAGAAATGCAAACGTTTTCCATTATAATTATAAAGATCATTTATGGAAATCAAATATCCTACACTTGTCACGTTTCCGATATTCTCAACTTACTCTATCCCTCGCCCAAAAACAAAGCCAGGTAAGTCAGGGCACTGGTTGCTCCTAGCCTTGCCTAGGCACTTCGGTTCTAGATCTCACAGATAGAGAATCAATCTACTCATCGGCTTTTAGTGCCAAGTATAGGACTACTTACTTTCCATAAATAACTCATTTAAATTATTACATAAATTTTGAAGCTCCTTTAAAATACTTTAAACAAAGATTTAAAACTTCCATTCAAATCATAAATTAAACCCATCATCTTTAAAGGAGATTACAACCAAGAGGGGGTGAAGCTTCCTCTTAATCAAATGAGATAGCTAGAAGGGGTGTTGTTTCCTTTTAACCAAAAAGTCACTAAATGTCAATCCTAAGTTAAAAGGTGGTGTAAGTTCCCTTTAACTAAACATCAAAGTTATTGCTCATAAACTGGCCGAGCACAAATCAAACAACCAAACAAGAATAATAACAGAGTCATTATTATTAACAATTTACAATCAATAGTTAACGCAACAATTGTTAAAATATGAATGAGTAAAAGGAAAGAGATTAAGATTACACTGACTGTAAAATAATTAAATTATACTCACAGAATAAGTTACACCCACTAAACTATGAAAGCAAGAAATGTACTCACAGAATAAGTTATACCCACTAAACTATGAAACATGAAATATACTCACATCCTATTTGCTTTGATGGAGACTTGGAATACTTCACCTTTTAAAATGAATTTTAGTTCTTTTCTTTAGTTTGTGAATGAAATAAAATGATATATGGACTTGGCTATTTATAGGAGAAGAGAAGGGTACTTTAGTAATTTCCTATAGCCTTACCTGATTCAACCAGATTTTGGTCCAATAGAAATCCTCCTTATCAACTATGGCCTAACCTGATTTGACCAGATTTTGGTCCAATGGCAACCATCCGCATGGCATAATCTGGTTCGACCAGATTTTGGTCCAATGGCAACCATCCGCATGGAATATAATAATCATTATGCTATTTTATTTTATTAGGCAAGTAATTATACTACTTTGTTTTATTAGGCTACGTTAATAATTATTTCTTGTTTTATTAGGCAAGTAATTATACTATTTTGTTTTATTAGGCTACGTTAATAATTCTTTCTTGTTTTATTAGGCAAGGTTAATACTTCTAGATATAAAATCCATTATTTAGTCATTTAAAAACATATTAACCATTTATGTTCAAAGTGATTAAATTATGGGTCGTTACACCAACAGAAATGTATTTGAAAGAAATCTTCTTTATATCTCAAAATGTAATGTCAAACTTGTAACCATACAAGCCTGTTCTGGGCTCGAACAGAACCGAAGGCACTTCAAAGATGCCCTTGCAATCCGGGTATTCACAATCCCGATCGAATTTCCCATCACAAAGGAAATCTCCATACCGTAGCTAACGGTGTAAAGACAACCGATAGATCGTCCTGCCGTTTTCACAAATACCCAGTCTTCAACACCGGTCTTCAATGCTATCCATTACGTCGTATCACTATTCGGAATAGGTAGTCCGAATAACGATCGCAATAATTTAAAAATAAGTGTAGCATTCAATTTCAACCAATTCACAACAAATAGCCATTAAAGGGTCAATATTGATAGTCGGTTATTTGACTATCAATCAATATTCACAACATAACCCGATTTCAAATAATTTTTCCAAATTATTTATTTTCAAAAAAAATATCTTTACAAGATATAATTTCCACACTTCAACCATTTGAAAAAAAAAATTCAAATCATTTTCACCTTTACAACTTTTATAAATTCCATAGTGAATTTACCTTTCCAAAATATCTATGAATATACGATTTCCAAATCGATTTCTAATATTCATTTTCAATTTATCTTAAAAGATAAAATCTCAAAACATTCACTTCATATTGGAAAAAAATTTCCATACTTATTTAATAATAAGTAATTCAATAATCTATTCATTTTCAACATTTTGAAAACATTCAATATACTTAAATCACAATTAAGTATATAATTTATTCTTTAAGGAAAACATTCTCTTAAACACCTTTATTTGAGTCAAAACGAATGTTGCGTAAAACATCGTTACGACAACCCAAAACCACTAGTGTAGGGATTCGAAATTAAGATAGATATATAAACCCCAATACTATTCAAAACTTTTCCTTTAGGAAATCATTTACTATAACAACAGTGTTATAGTCCACCATTTCCTTTTATTTCTCGAAAACGTCTATTTCAACAATGAATGTTGAAATCTATGGTTTCGATACTTTATACATTTTGAAACATCTTTAAATAATTTTAATTATATTTAAAATATCACCTTCCTAAAATATTTATTTAATATATTATTCACCGTCCAAAATCGTGAATATACTTCGTTAACCAAATTCGATTTCTACATATTTAAAGGATTATCCACTGTCCAAAATCATGGATATATTTCCTTTAATAAGCTATAAAAACGAACTTATCAAAATAAGACGATTTCGGATTTATAAAACAACGTTTATAAATTCCATTTATACTTTATAACAACTACAACTTATAACATCACTTTATTAACAAATTCTATCCATATCCCATTTACACGCCAAAATCCAAGCTATAAGTTAATCACTTATAAATCTTTTGTTTTTTACAAAAATCTATTCATTTTATAACTTTACAATTTATAAACCTATAGATTTCATTCACTTACGAAATCCATTTATACTTCATTTTAACACTTATAAAAACTCATTTTATAATTCCAATATTTTAATTTATAAATATCAATTTTATAAATCTTTTATATAAATCATTCATAATGATTCAAAAATCCCAATTAAAAAATTTATAAATTAATCAACTACTTATTCCAAAAATCACATTTCGGTTATATTTCACAAAAATCATAATTTTTATAACATAAAAATTTCAACGTTTATTTATTTAAAATGAATCAATTCCCAAAATTAAATTTTATTATGAATTCTCAACTTAAATTTTCAAAAATCAAATTTTATTTATTTTCCGCATCTAACGATACCAAAAATATATTCGGCTAAATTTTAGCCTTTAACAATTTCAACCACAAAGATAATCACACAGATTATAAATAGATCAACACACAACATTGAAACCAATTCAATCATTTGAGGAATCTAGTTGGATCCCTCCAACCTGTTTCCCTGCATCCAAAGATGTTAGCACAATACCAATTCCGCTTCGAAATGGAATATCGTGGTATATGGGATTTATAAAATACTATCCGCTATTATGCTGCGCAATAGGGTCTCATCCGCTATATAATGCAGGAAAATCAACTCCAAGTACATATATAATACCAATTCCATACAAGTTGGAATTATCGCGGTATATGTTTTTAATAAATAACATCCGCTTAATATACGGCGTATAGGGTCTATTTCAATACAACAGATAATATTTGTCATCCAATCACACAATCAAGCAATTTTAAATCTAACTATTTAAAATTTAAATCGAAACAATTCGATTGAGTAAGAAGTTCTCACCTTAAGTTTCCGATAACAGCTGTAGCGTTTTGTTTCAAATAAAATTAAACGTGCGTTTAATTTTACCTGAAATTTTCACTAGCTCCAAACGACTCCAAACTAGCTCCATTGCGTAGTGCTCGGCAAAACGAAGCCAATGCAATTCGTTTCACACGTTTTTGACCTCGTATGACAAAGATACAATGTTTTAAAGTTTACACGATTTAAATTATAATTTTATTTACAAATTTTCTTTATTTTTAACCTAGAATTAAATCGGGCCATTTGTTTTCAAGCTCCAACATTAGGCCGTTCGCCCCTTTTCTTCTCCAGGTCGTGATACGTGACCGTGAACCCAACATGCCGCCACTTACCCTAGATTAACGCGACCAAATTTTTCACTTCGACGTCGATCAAACTACGCCACAACGAAGCTCACCTCATGCTCAACCCTCGGCTACAACAACATCAAGCTCGGTCAACCCATTACCCTAGGAAACATGCGCGAACGCGGTGCCTTCCAGCTTCAATTGCCGACAATCCATGCTTCTAAAATCGATCTTAACCGTTGAAGTTATAGATCTCGATATGATCTTTGTTTTTGTAGCTGAACGTTTTCTGAATCGAGTTGTGGATTTGAAGAAATTGGAGGGAGAAGATGGCACGTTTTCGGCAATTGAAATGGTTAGAAACGGCGGCGGACATAAGGAACTAGGGTTTTGCAATTTAGTGAATAATAGAGGCCTTTTATAGAAAACGGACGAACACTATTCATCTCCAATTTTTCAAACTCCAAATCTCGCTCGATGACCTGCGTTTCTAGGGTTTACCCCACGTTCCGAACACAATGGAATAGGTTTCGACAGCCAATTCGATCATCTGTGCGAGTTACGGCAATAAACGATCAAATTCAAATTAAATCGATTAAACCAATTTCTATGCGTTTTGGCTTGCCCTGGACAAACCGTAAATCCGATTGACACGAAATTTGAAAGCATACAATAATATAACATTACGGATCCGATGAAACTAGTTTCGTCGAAATCCGAGAGTGTTTGAAAATGGCTATTTTCACTAGTCGATTAAATATTAAAATATTCAATTTTCACCAATTAACTTTTAGTTCAATTTTAAAAGTTCTATAATATCATTATAACTCCAATATGATTTAATATAACTTTATAAATCATTTTTAATCACATTAAACCCAATTTCCAATTATTTCTGTAATTTCAATTTATTAAATTATCGATTTAATTATCCAATTAAATCCAGATATTCGAAAAATAAATTATTCGACCTACACATTTTACTTGTTCATATTTAAAATCAATTAAATATTTGAATTTCAAATGATAGAAATTCTTGGTCGTTACATGAACTGTATATTTGATTATTATATTTTATCGTTCCGCTGCAAGATTCTATTTTTGTTTATTTTTCTTTCTCTGCTTTTTCTTATTTACCCCATAACAATCCGCCCTTCTGTATGCCTTAAGTCTGACGTGTGTGGTTTATCGTCAGTTTAAAGCGTACTAGAAAGCGGGACATTACATCTGTTGTCAGAGCATTGGTTTAGCAATAAACCTTAGCTTTGTGTTGTCAGACTCTTATCAATACGGTAGTCATACCCTATGACGAGTCGCTGAGTGTATATATATGAGAGAACGTATTTGTTAGTGTTATAAAAAGGTTTTAATATTGTGTTGATTTGTTCCGTTTTGTATTTATAAATTCTGTTTGGTGCATGGGACGCTATGACATCAATAGGGATTTCTAAACACATAATAGGATAGACCGACACAATATTTGTTTTTGAATATAGGTGAATGAAATAATTTTTCCTATTATATTTTCTATATATATAAAATAAATTTTTATAAAGGTTATATTTGGATGCAAATATTGGTTGTTAGGTAATGAAATTTATAAATCATAATTGAAATGAGATTGAAAACAAAATAAATGAAATTGAAAATTTTAGAACTTAAGTTCCGAGGTTTTGAAAAAAATTTCAATTGATTTTGGAATATAATAATAATAATAATATTAGAAGTATTTTCTGATATAAATATTTAAATTTAATTTTAAAGAATTGTTTTGAAAAGAAACTTTGAAAAGAAATAGTTCTGTACTTCCCTCTCTATCGCTGGAAAATAACCTCGGTAATGGCGGCCGCATCATCGACATTCATTTTCGAGTTTCGAAGTGCGAAGGCTAAGGCTACTGTAGTAGTTCTACAACAAGATTTATTTTGATAAACAAATAAAAATTTCAATTTGTTTTAAATATAACTGGATATATATATATATATTGTAAGTGTATACATCTATATACTATTGTAGATAATTTGTAATTAAACCCAGTATTTAGTTCTTAAGTTTCTGATAATCAATAGTTTCAATTGTTGAAGTGAAATGAAAGATAACTAATTAATAATTGGAACCTCTAAAGGAAGTAAAAGATTTAATGCTAAGTTACAAATAAAACTTAAAAGGAAGTTGAAATATGTAATGACCTGTAAATTTTGATAATTAAACTGGTTAATTTAATAAGATTTTTGTAATTAAATTTAAGAAGAAAAAAAAAAGCTTTATAATTTATAATGAAGTGAGTGTTTAAAATGAAATGAAAATAATAGGGATATAGTAACGGTTGTAAGTTACTATTTAATTGGTCTATTAATGTAGTTACAACTGTTACATTTGGGTATTAAATTGAATATATGCAAATAAACGTATGGTAATGGAGTGAATTCAACATTATATAAGCAATTCAACATTATATAAGCAATTCTGATAATTAGTGGAAATAATAAACTTGAGTGTAATATAAAGTTAGTGACAACATTTACGCAAGTCACCTTTTTATTTAGGGCTGCTAAATTCAGAGTAGGAAGTCAATTACATTTAAATGTAGGTAAATGTTCATTAATGTGAGATAGGACTGTAACTGTATTGTGTGAATGTAAATGAAATGACATAAATGGAAATTTATATTTTATTCATAAGATGAAATAAAAGAATGAAACCAAGTTGAATAAATTGATTTAGGTTTTATTTTTGATAAATGTATATATTTGGGGAATTCAATATAATTGAAAATAACAAGTTATTACAAAAGAAAGATGAAAATTGGAATATATATTTTTGTAAAGAAAGATAAACAAATAATAACTAGGTTTATAAAGTGATAACAGATTTAATAAAAGAATAGGACTAAAGCATGGTAGTTATTGGAAAGTAATTAATTGAAATTTGGATGAATTGGGAATTTTTTTTTGTATTAGTATAAAAACCAATTTTAATATTACCCATAAGAGGATAAGTTAATAGTCGATTCAATAACATGATTGAGAAATCAAATATATGGATTTATTGGGAATTTAAAACTTATACTTTTTTTTTGATAAAATACAGCGTTTTACACGCAATAAATTTTTCTACTTTTATTACATATTATATATATATATATATATGTTCTTATTATTATTATTTCATATATCCACCTCTATTTTATCTTTCTATTTTTATTTTTGACAGTCATGTTTATTTATTAGATTATTGCTTGTTTATATCTTTTATTTATGGCTTGGAAGAAACTAAAAGGGTATGCGTTATATTGTCTTAATTGCTTGCCATTTTAATTGCCTACTCTTTATTTCTTTTTATTTATAAAACCTTGAAATTTAATATAAATTTTAACTTGATTTAATCATTTTCCAAAAGTCTTAATATAAAATTGGAAGTTTTGAAATTTTTACTTTGTTAAAAGACAACTCCAATTGGAATTTTAATAAAAATGAACTTTGTATATTTTAAATACAAAGAATGTAAACAAGTTAAAATTTTAGTTAAGTAATAACTTTGTGAAATCCAATGTTTTACAGACTGTTAAATTTCGCATTTAAAAAGGGTACGCATTGTAATGATATAAGTAACGTAAAAACGTATAAATTAAAAACGTTACTCTTGTATAAATTTTTGGGTGTATTGTAATGCGTCAGTTTGGCGTATTTTAAAAAATTATATTTCAATATCTATATGGATTAATAAAATCAGTTAGGAGATTTCCAACCAAAAAGTATTGATTTCGTGCCTATCCGTTTCTCTAAAACCATGCGCTGATTAAGGAGATTCCCACTACCTATATTGTTTTCAAAATCGTGCTTCCCTTTCACGCAAATATCATCTGGAAATAAATCAAACTTGCTTTCCTTGCGCGTGACATATCAGTGAAATTTATTTCCTTTAACATCTTTGTCATTTGCCTCTTTATAGAGATTTGATTTAAAAATTTTCACAAATAAATTTTATTCCACTTGCCATTCATTCCTCTCAATCAAATATAATTGCTTGCCTTCTAAAAATTCAATCAATCAGAAATTTAATTTTCTTACCATTTTCTCTACGTGACATAAATCAACGCATGCATTCAAATCTGTCCTTGAAGTAGCATCCAAAGCAAATTAATACTTGCTGATTATTTGTATATAAATCTCTCATACTATAAAAATAGCACGCAACTATTAATTGGAAAAAAAAAAGATATCACCTTGCAATCAAATTTTTCGTATATCTGGCAATAAATCACGCATAATTATGTAAACATTATTTCGCTTGCCTCCTTATATTCGTTTCCCTTTATCGTTTATCTCTTACGTTTTTTTTTTCTGGTCAACAAAAATAAATTCAAGCTTGCCTATTTGATTTCCTAGATTTCGCAAGTTTTATCATCTATAAATACCCTACTCGTTCACCTAAACTTTCATATACCTCCTCTCCTCTGATCTTCTCGAGCTGTTGCGTACAAGCTTCAGGTAATGGTTTTACTCTTTCTTCTTCTTTACATTTCCTTATGATCAGTTTATATCGTTTGCTCCACTGCTTCAAAAAAATGCTCGGCCTACACCCCATTTTCCCCTCCACCACGTCACGTCCCTCTAAGTTTTCATAACAGAGCTTATATCCCGAACAACCCCTGATAGTGTTGCCATGTTTTGTCGTGCATACCATAGTGATAAAGGAAACCAAGATTTGTTCTTTCTTTTGCATTCTGTTGAGAAATGTAGCATGCTTACCTATAGGTTGGGCCACGTGACCTTTAATGTGAGCCATATTGATGTGTGTTAGCAAATGGGGATATATTTGGAGCCATCTGGAATACTTTGTGATATAGTAGTGCGTGTGAAACAACCCAGGGCCGTGCCATGCATAAGTGATTGCCTGCATATTTTTCCCCAAAGTGTTTTATTATTTTGCAAATCTAGTTCACGTGTTGCGTAGAGGTAGTTGAAAAGGAAATTGATATATATGGTAGAGAAGAAAATAGGATATGAAATAAGCCTGGGCGTTAGTGCATGTGTGCATGTTTTGAAATTGAAGTGGCAGAGACGTGTTGTAATTAGGAAAAAGAGAGAGTTTGCATTGAAGAATAGTTTAGGCAGAGACGCAAGTTTTGTACAAATACATATTTTCAAAACTAGATAAGTTAGGACATGCCGTTGGAAAAATAATAATAATAATAATAATAAAATGTATAATAATAATAAATAGTATTGCCAAGCCTATGAAGTTGGGGTCGGGAGGTGGGTGAGGCAGTCGAGCAAAAGCTGAACCAAAATTTCTTTTACTCTATTCGTTCCAATTGTCTCAAAAATTTTGCTTTGACCGTAATTTTTAAAGTCACGTATTCGGTATTTGGATCTTGAATCTAGGCGTGACATCCGGGGAAAATTTGATCGTTACCCGCTGTGCGATTCTTTTTCGAGGGATTTTCAGTTTGAATCAAAATTTCTGCAGCTTTAAGGTGAGTATTTCTCACCAGACAAACATACCTATATATCCATGATTTATCACAAGTGTATTTGTAAATTATTTATTAAATTTTATCTCCCTGTGATATAACGTATGATGTTAAACCCCATTTTAAATTGACACCTCATCAGTTGTTTATCTATTGTAATATTATTACAGTTATACTATGTAATGCTTATTTACTGATTAAATCATCACTGTAAGTTCCCTGTAAATTTGAGATCGTTATAGGCTGAAATGATAGGCCTGAACGATAATCATTTGTTCATTTATTTAATTTTTTAATTATTTATTTGTTAACTTGGGATTGCGGGTTTGAAATGATAGAACCCGGGATTTTGTAAATTGCGGATTGAAATGATATAAATCCGTATCACTTGACCTAGGGTAGAAAACTATATACAGACCCGTGGTTTATATAATATTTTTCTGAAATGTTTAAAAGTATTTTAAATGGGAATTTATAATATTCTGGTTCAAATGTAAAGGATTTTTATAAAATTTATAATGATTTTGAATAAGTCAAAATGTTAAATAAATAAATGTTTAAGTAAAATTTTTGGAATATAACTTATTTTGGGAAATTCTGAAATTTTGTTAAAAGTGAGTTTATTTAAGGAAATAATTGATAATAAGTTATATTTGGGAATTTAAAATTTGATTGTTAAGTTAATAATTTATTACAGCACTTAAATACTGTCTTTTATAAATGAACTGTTTTGACATACAGACTTTAGGTGGCATTTCATAAATGCTACGGAAACTGAATTTTCGGATTGTTTAAAATAAATGGAAATAATTTTTAGGGAAAAAGGCTTAAATTTTGGAATTTAATATGTAATTAATAAAAAATAAGGAATTGACTTTAAGTGGTTTTAAATGGAAGAATTTAACTTTTAAATGTGAGTTGAAAGGCAAATTAATTCCTAAATAAATTGAATAGATTTAAATGGTATTTTATATTAAATAAAATGAATGATGTTTAAATAAATGATGGTTGAAATGATATTATGGCATTGAAATGTATTTGAAACTTATTTTGATTTTTAAAGTATAAATACCGTTTCTAAAAGTTGTAACCACGGGTTATAATAACGTTTGGTTGTTAAAGAGACCGGGATCGGATATCTGGCATGCTCTTTGTCGATACCGAAAACCACTTTAACAACCGTGTACGCGATGGAGATTCCAGAATGAAGTAGGTTGGTGGTGACGTTTCCTTTGAGGTATATACGTGGACCCGACTCCCGTGAGTTGGCATAAGGTGGCTAAAACAGGAGCGATCGACGGATTAATGAGGTAGCACCTCTGATCAGACGCACTTCTTCGTATGTCATTCTATTACTTTTGTGATTGTTTTGGTGCGCACCTTTGATTTGGGAGTGTTGTTCGAGGTGGGCGGCAGCTGCGCGCTGCGCGTTTCCATCGGTCCGGAAGCGTAATTGGTATATGTACCCTGGCATTGCCTAGTTGTGCCGTGTCACCTACCCTAGCGCGCCTTATACGATTTTGGTTTTGTACCATACCTATGGAGTGCCCTCTGACGACGCCCATTACGGGGGAGATTACAGTACTGTATAGACTATGGGAATATATTATGTTTTAAGGTGGAAAATATAAAGCCTTAACGCTATTTAAAAGTAAGTTTATTTTACTAATAGACACTATAATAATAGCGAAGTATTACTACATAGTAAATAGTTTAACGGATCCTTAGAGGATGGGTGGTCCCAAGCATCCTTTAAGTTACTTGCTTTATATTATAGTACACTTGAATTAGCTTACACTATATAAGTATGTATGTCCTGACTCGAGCGTTTATGTTTTATTTTACGCTCGGGTCAGCCTGAGTTGCAGTTCAGTCATCATCCCGGAGCTAGGACTTCTGTAGATCCTTTCAAGCTGCTGGCTTCTTTCTGTCCGTTATCTTATTTATGAAATCAAGACTTTGGGATTTTGGATTTTCTATTTGATGATTTAAACTATATTTGGGATGAAAGACTTTGTAATTTGTATTTGTTGAGACTATTTATAGTGGCTTCATGAACCACTAAGTATTTTTAAATTCCGCTGCGAGTATTCTGATTTTGTGTCTGTGATTCTGTGATTAATTATTACTGTATATTTTGAGATTTGCCAAATTTTATTTACAACGCGGTATTTTGAACAATTCAAGTCCGACATGTGCGGATGCGAATGGTTGAAAATATCGGGTCGTTACATTTGGTATCAGAGCTTTGGCTCTAGGCAAAACTTAGAATGTATGGTAAATTTGATTTACAGAATCACTTTCATTCGAGCTTGAATCTCTTCCTTTTGATTCGATTTCCTTTGAATTTTGGAACGTTCCCTGCGGTTCCGAAGTTCATTCGTGTCCCCCACTATTCATTTTCTTTCGATTCTGGAGTATCACATAACTCCACTTCGGATGATCTTTATAGTGAATTGGCGGTCTCGCCAATAATCAAATAAAGGGGTGAAACTCCTTTACAATTAGCATTGATTCACCAAAGATTTATATTTAACCTCGGTTTAGATGCTAGTATCTTTGGTTATTCCGAACTCTATCTCTTCGGATCG
This sequence comes from Allium cepa, assembly GCA_030765085.1. Taxonomy (NCBI): domain Eukaryota; kingdom Viridiplantae; phylum Streptophyta; class Magnoliopsida; order Asparagales; family Amaryllidaceae; genus Allium; species Allium cepa. The sequence goes on from CM060940.1 coordinate 187,192,372, forward strand.
AATGGTAAATCTACATTCGATCTGACTCTTTAAGTCACGGTTGACCAGGTTAAGGTTGCCCGCGATTTATATAAACTTATCTAGTTCCTTGTTCTGTTATTTAATCATCGGATCTTCTGATTCCAATTTATCTTTAAATCAAAATTCTCTTTGATTTGAATCCATCAAATTTGAATCTCTATCCTTGTTTTGAAAAATTTATTCCTATATTTGGGAAAAATCTAATATTATATATAAGTATAATTTTCAGAATTTTATAATTAATTTAACTAGTTGTCAAGAGATAATAGTGTTTGATTTTATTTATGGTTTTGTAAACCATTGGTTTTGTCTTATATAAATAATTGAACTATAAAACATGGTTATAAATTTATTTGAAAACAGAAATGGATTTAAAACAAGAATTTAAGAATTTAATTTCTGATAGTTTCAAACCTTGTGTTTAAAGTCTTAAAAGGATATATTATTATTTAAATTATTTTCGAATATAAATTTGTTTCCAAAGAATTTTAAAGTTTTAAAAATTAGTGCTCTTCTCTTTGTCGCTGGAAAATAATTTCGGTGATGACTATAACATCATCGACATTCATTTTCGAGTATCGAAGTAAAGAGACCACGTCGGAGTTTTGCTTCAAAAATTTAATTGATTTGAATTTCTAAATATGACTTAATTTATAATATATATAGATATATGATTTAAATTTGATTTGACATATGCTATATGTATGTATTTATTTATCTCTAAAGGGTTTGAAGTTAATTGGAAATTTAATTCATAAATTTATGTTAAAAGGTGATTCTAATGATAAAATAAAGTCAAATTTTGAATGAATATTTAAACTTGAATAATAAGAATTGGAAAATTTTACTTGTATAATTGCATGCCAATATAACTACCTAAATCATTCAGAAATTAACTATGTAATTGGATAATGTACAATATAAAAGGATTTTATAAATAAAATTTGAGTGGTTATAATAAATGTTATACACTTAAAGTTTCAGTTACAACAAGACAAATAGAGGTAAATAGAAATAAAATAATAATTGAATAATATACAATATCAAATGGAGTTAAAGGAAATTTAGAAATATATTGGAATAGTTATATTAAATATAATCTACTTAATATGTGCGATAAGATATATTAAGTAGAATATATTTAATAATAATCTGGAATAAAGAAGAATTAAATTTGTTGAATAAAAGATGATTATTATAAATGACTATACAAATTTCTGATTTTAGAAAATAATTGGATAATAAGATAATTAATTTGGAAATAGTTAAGATTGATTTAACTTCAGTAAAAATTAAATGAATTAAATCAATTATTGAATATTAATTAATTTAAATTGAATTTATATGGTTTAAATAAATGATTCCATGTTGAGTTTCAATTTAGTTTTCTTTCACGGTGTTCTATTCTCCTACCTCCTTCCTTTTCGGGGACGAAAAGCTTTGAGTAGGGGAGAGTGTAATGACCTGTAAATTTCGTTAATTAAACTGGTTAATTTTATAAGATTTTTGTAATTAAATTTAAGAAGAAAAAAAAAACCTTTATAATTTATAATGAAGTGAGTGTTTAAAATGAAATGAAAATAATAGGGATATAGTAACGGTTGTAAGTTACTATTTAATTGGTCTATTAATTTAGTTTCAACTGTTACATTTGGGTATTAAATTGAATATATGCAAATAAACGTATGGTAATGGAGTGAATTCAACATTATATAAGCAATTCAACATTATATAAGCAATTCTGATAATTAGTGGAAATAATAAACTTGAGTGTAATATAAAGTTAGTGACAACATTTACGCAAGTCACCTTTTTATTTAGGGCTGCTAAATTCAGAGTAGGAAGTCAATTACATTTAAATGTAGGTAAATGTTCATTAATGTGAGATAGGACTGTAACTGTAATGTGTGAATGTAAATGAAATGACATAAATGGAAATTTATATTTTATTCATAAGATGAAATAAAGGAATGAAACCAAGTTGAATAAATTGATTTAGGTTTTATTTTTGATAAATGTATATATTTGGGGAATTCAATATAATTGAAAATAACAAGTTATTACAAAAGAAAGATGAAAATTGGAATATATATTTTTGTAAGGAAAGATAAACAAATAATAACTAGGTTTATAAAGTGATAACAGATTTAATAAAAGAATAGGATTAAAGCATGGTAGTTACTGGAAAGTAATTAATTGAAATTTGGATGAATTGGGAATTTTTTTTTGTATTAGTATAAAAACCAATTTTAATATTACCCATAAGAGGATAAGTTAATAGTCGATTCAATAACATGGTTGAGAAATCAAATATATGGATTTATTGGGAATTTAAAACTTATACTTTTTTTTGATAAAATACAGCGTTTTACACGCAATAAATTTTTCTACTTTTATTACATATTATATATATGTATATATGTTCTTATTATTATTATTTCATATATCCACCTCTATTTTATCTTTCTATTTTTATTTTTGACAGTCATGTTTATTTATTAGATTATTGATTGTTTATATCTTTTATTTATGGCTTGGAAGAAACTAAAAGGGTATGCGTTATATTGTCTTAATTGCTTGCCATTTTAATTGTCTACTCTTTATTTCTTTTTATTTATAAAACCTTGAAATTTAATATAAATTTTAACTTGATTTAATCATTTCCCAAAATTCTTAATATAAAATTGGAAGTTTTGAAATTTTTACTTTGTTAAAAGACAACTCCAATTGGAATTTTAATAAAAATGAACTATGTATATTTTAAATACGAAGAATGTAAACAAGTTAAAATTTTAGTTAAGTAATAACTTTGTGAAATCCAATGTTTTACAGACTGTTAAATTTCGCATTTAAAAAGGGTACGCATTGTAATGATATAAGTAACGTAAAAACGTATAAATTAAAAACGTTACTCTTGTATAAATTTTTGGGTGTGTTGTAATGCGTCAGTTTGGCGTATTTTAAAAAATTATATTTCAATATGTATATGGATTAATAAAATCAGTTAGGAGATTTCCAACCAAAACGTATTGATTTCGTGCCTATCTGTTTCTCTAAAATCATGCACTAATTATGGAGATTCCCACTACCAATATTATTTTCAAAATCGTTCTTCCCTTTCACGCAAATATCATCTGGAAATAAATCAAACTTTCTTTCCTTGCGCGTGACATATCAGTGAAATTTATTTCCTTTAACATCTTGGTCATTTGCCTCTTTATAGAGATTTGATTTAAAAACTTTCACAAATAAATTTTATTCCACTTGCCATTCATTCCTCTCAATCAAATATAATTGCTTGCCTTCTAAAATTTCAATCAATCAGAAAATTAAATTTCTTACCATTTTCTCTCCGTGACATAAATCAATGCATGCATTCAAATCTGTTCTTGAAGTAGCATCCAAAGAAAATTAATACTTGCTGATTCTTTGTATATAAATCTCTCATACTATAAAAATAGCACGCAACTATTAATTGGAAAAAAAAAGAGATATAACGTTGCAATCAAATTTTTCGTATATCTGGCAATAAATCATGCATAATTATGTAAACATTATTTCGCTTGCCTTCTTATATTCATTTCCCTTTACCATTTATCTCTTACGTTTTTTTTTCTGGTCAACAAAAATAAATTCAAGCTTGCCTATTTGATTTCCTAGATTTCGCAAGTTTTATCATCTATAAATACCCTACTCGTTCACCTAAACTTTCATATACCTCCTCTCCTCTGATCTTCTCGAGCTGTTGCGTACAAGCTTCAGGTAATGGTTTTACTCTTTCTTCTTCTTTACATTTCCTTATGATCAGTTTATATCGTTTTCTCCATTGCTTCAAAAAAATGCTCGGCCTACACCCCATTTTCCCCTCCACCACGTCACGTCCCTCTAAGTTTTCATAACCGAGCTTATATCCCGAACAACCCCTAATAGTGTTGCCATGTTTTGCCGTGCATACCATAGTGATAAAGGAAACCAAGATTTGTTCTTTCTTTTGCATTCTGTTGAGAAATGTTGCATGGGTACCTATAGGTTGGGCCACGTGACCTTTAATGTGAGCCATATTGATGCGTGTTAGCAAATGGGGATATATTTGGAGCCATCTGGAATACTTTGTGATATAGTAGTGCGTGTGAAACAACCCAGGGTCATGCCATGCATAAGTGCTTGCCTGCATATTTTTTCCCAAAGTGTTTTATTATTTTGCAAATCTAGTTCACGTGTTGTGTAGAGGTAGCTGAAAAGGAAATTGATATATATGGTAGAGAAAGAAAATAGGATATGAAATAAGCCTGGGCATTAGTCCATGTGTGCATGTTTTGAAATTGAAGTGGCAGAGACGTGTTGTAATTAAGAAACAGAGAGAGTTTGCATTGAAGAATAGTTTAGGCAGAGACGCAAGTTTTGCACAAATACATATTTTCAAAACTAGATAAGTTAGGACATGCCGTTGGAAAAAATAATAATAATAATAAAATGTATAATAATAATAAATAGTATTGCCAAGCCTATGAAGTTGGGGTCGGGAGGTGGGTGAGGCAGTCGAGCAAAAGCTGAACCAAAATTTCTTTTACTATATTCGTTCCAATTGTCTCAAAAATTTTGCTTTGACCGTAATTTTTAAAGTCACGTATTCGGTATTTGGATCTTGAATCTAGGCGTGACATCCGGGGAAAATTTGATCGTTACCCGCTGTGCGATTCTTTTTCGGGGGATTTTCATTTTGAATCAAAATTTCTGCAGCTTTAAGGTGAGTATTTCTCACCAGACAAACATACCTATATATCCGTGATTTATCACAAGTGTATTTGTAAATTATTTATAAAATTTTATCTGCCTGTGATATAACGTATGATGTTAAACCCCATTTTAAATTGACACCTCATCAGTTGTTTATCTATTGTAATATTATTACAGTTATACTATGTAATGCTTATTTACTGATTAAATCATCACTGTAAGTTCCCTGTAAATTTGAGATCGTTATAGGCTGAAATGATAGGCCTGAACGATAATCATTTGTTCATTTATTTAATTGTTTAATTATTTATTTGTTAACTTGGGATTGCGGATTTGAAATGATAGAATCCGGGATTTTGTAAATTGCGGATTGAAATGATATAAATCCGTATCACTTGAACTAGGCTAGAAAACTATATACAGACCCGTGGTTTATATAATATTTTTCTGAAATGTTTAAAAGTATTTTAAATGGGAATTTATAATATTCTGGTTCAAATGTAAAGGATTTTTATAAAATTTATAATGATTTTTGAATAAGTCAAAATGTTAAATAAATAAATGTTTAAGTAAAATTTTTGGAATATAACTTATTTTGGGAAATTCTGAAATTTTGTTAAAAGTGAGTTTATTTAAGGAAATAATTGATAATAAGTTATATTTGGGAATTTAAAATTTGATTGTTAAGTTAATAATTTATTAAAGCACTTAAATGCCGTCTTTTATAAATGAACTGTTTTGACTTACAGACTTTAGGTGGCATTTCATAAATGCTACGGAAACTGAATTTTCGGATTGTTTAAAATAAATGGAAATAATCTTTAGGGAAAAAGGCTTAAATTTTGGAATTTAATATGTAATTAATAAAAAATAAGGAATTGACTTTAAATGGTTTTAAATGGCAGAATTTAACTTTTAAATGTGAGTTGAAAGGCAAATTAATTCCTAAATAAATTGAATAGATTTAAATGGTATTTTATATTAAATAAAATGAATGATGTTTAAATAAATGATGGTTGAAATGATATTATGGTATTGAAATGTATTTGAAACTTATTTTGATTTTTAAAGTATAAATACCATTTCTAAATGTTGTAACCACGGGTTATAATAACGTTTGGTTGTTAAAGAGACCGGGATCGGATATCTGGCATACTCTTTGTCGATACCGAAAACCACTTTAACAACCGTGTACGCGGTGGAGATTCCAGAATGAAGTAGGATGGTGGTGACGTTTCCTTTGAGGTATATACGTGGACCCGACTCCCGTGAGTTGGCATAAGGTGGCTAAAACAGGAGCGATCGACGGATTAATGAGGTAGCACCTCTGATCGGACGCACTTCTTCGTATGTCATTTTATTACTTTTGTGATTGTTTTGGTGCGCACCTTTGATTTGGGAGTGTTGTTCGAGGTGGGCGGCAGCTGCGCGCTGCGCGTTTCCATCGGTCCGGAAGCGTAATTGGTATATCTACCCTGGCATTGTGTAACGACCCGCTATTTTGGTCTATTCGCATCCGCACATGTCGGACTTGAATAATTCAAAATACCGAATTGTTAATTTAAATTTGGTAAAACTGAGATATACAGTAAATACATAGTCATAGAATCACAGACACAGAGTAATAATATGCAGCGGAAATAAAAGAGATAGTAGTTCATGAAGCTACTGTATAAATATATAAGATACATCAGAGTTTACAACAAAAGAGTAATACGATACATCAAATACAAATCAGAATACATCATTGGAATCATCGAATACTGAAAGTAGAATAGATGGCTGGATCTTCAAGCAAAGCTCCATCTCCAAAGGTGAGTCTCGAATACTGGTACACTCAGTCTGACCCGAGCGTAAAGCAAAACACAAGACACTCGAGTCAGGATTAATATTCTTATATCAATAAATCCAACTCAAGTGAAATAGTAATCGAAATACAAGTAACTTAAAGGATGTTTGGAATAACCATCCTCTAAGGATCCGCTAAACTATCTACTAGGTAGTAATGTACGCTAAGTAGATAATGTCTATCAGTAATATAAAATATCAAAATAGCGTTAAGGTGTTACCATAATCCCCCTTAACACATTTTATATTCCCAAAAGCATATACAAGACCATAGTTTTCCCAAAACCGGAAGTCACCAGAGGGCAATCCATATACTCAAGGTACAAATCAAAACGTAGTGGTCGCGAATAGGATAATCAGTATGACAAGGTACATGAGGCGATACCAACTAGGATACTAGTAGTTGCGTGATCCGGACTGATGTTGAGCATAGCCAGCAGCTACCTCAACACCGCGAAACAACACTCCCAAATCGAGGGGTGCACCCAAATCGAATCACAAAAGTAATAGATATGGTATCGAAGAAGTGTGTCCGCTAGAGGTAGCGTACCTCAATGGCCCGGCGCGGCTCCTGTTTTAGTCATGTCAGGGGTCATCCAATATCGTTCTCTTTCTTCAGTCAACGCGTTCACCAAACCATCTACTTCATTCTGGATCAACACTCCACATATAATAGTTATTAAAGCAGTATTCGGTATCGACAGAGAGTATGTCCATATCCGATCCCGGTCTCTTTAATAACTACGTATTATTACACCGATTGGTCATTTAATATATTTCAAAACAATCAATTTCAATTTCAATTAGAATTCGTAAACCATCATTTCATTTGTCTTTCAAAAATCAATTTCCAAAATCTACGTTTCAAAACTCCCAAATTACCATTTCAAATTCTTACAATTCAATTTCAATTTTATTTAAACGATTCAAATATTGATTCAAGTTCATACATAAGTTTTATTCCGAAATTATTTAAATTAGTTTAATTTAACATTCAAAATCAATTTAAATTTATTTATCGATTTTATTCAATATTCATTAAGTTAATTTAACATCCAAAACAATTCTTTTAAATTTCCAAGTCATTAAATCAATTACTTAAGTTCAACTTCATTATATCAAAACTTCAAATTTAATTAGATTAAATTCGTCAAATCAAATTTCTTAAATTACAAGTCTTACATTTATTTCAATAAAACGCATTTTATTTCTTGTCAAAGAAATTCAATTTCATTTATTCACTTACTTAAATAATTCCCAAAACTTAATTAACAAAGAAACTCAATTTCAATTATTTACGAAGTTCCAATTCACTTATTCAAAAGTTCAATTTCTCTTATCAAATAATTCAATTTTTATTCAATTATCAAATAATTCAATCTTATTCAATTATTGAATAATTTCAATCTTAATTATTAATAATTTCAAAACTTAATAATTTTAAATTTAATTATAAATTCAACCTTAATTATTAAATCGTTTCAAAACAACGTCCTTTCATCAGTTATTACATTAATATCTTGTTTCAGATTTCAATATTAACATTTTCCTTTTATCAAAATTTACGTTCCAATTTTTTTCAAAACCTTATTATTCAAATAAAATCTTATTTTATTTTAAATCAAATTATTAACCAATCGGGTTTATTAAATTTTCTATCCTAAGTCAAGTTCATTTGGGTATATATCATTTCAACCCGATTCCATTTCAATTCAAAAATCAAAGCATAGCAAAGGGAACTTGCAGTGTGATAATAGGGATGGTGTCAAAGTAAATAAACAAGCAATAACAACAATCAATAACAATTCAATAATCAATTCAAATAATCCCGAAAAAATCGTATTAATTCACATTGTTATTTGTGCAAATTAATATAATTATTTCTAGAATCTACACTATCATTTCATGTAGATTAAAGATTATTACACTATTATTTTATACGGTTTTTCACTTGTCATTAAATTTCAATTCCATACTTCATCAATTTATACAATATACATTCAACGGTTCAAGGTGTACATAATCAAATTCTACGTGTCAATTAATTTAACAATTTAAAAGGGTCAAATTTAACTAATCAAATTCAACATATATGTCGGTTCAATTTTAATTATCCTACGTCAAATTCAAATGCATAATATTTATCACTTTATATATTACCATTTAACATCCAACATAAACAACAATCAATCAACCAATTATCAACCAAACTGGATTATTTTTGCATACATAACAGATAACGGTGTCAGATGTCAAAGGTGAACTGATACATAAATAACAGTGCAATAACTAACAGCGATATATTTCAATTGTCGTTCCAATTGAAATCAAATTTAATAAATAAAAAAATATTAATCGTGAGTGATTGCTCACCTTTCGAGGCTAGAGAAAATAGGAGATGACACGGATACGCACACTGATACGGACACTGAAATGGAGTTACAAATCCAAGCATGATTCTCAGAGCAAAGTAAGATTGGCACGAATCGACGAGCAAAACTGTTAAATAGGAATTGCCGAAATCAATCAAAACATTCAACATAGCAACAATTACAAAACATGCCCTACGTCAAAGTTTAACAATATAATTCCATGTGCTACCGAGATCGAAATGGTCTGAAACTTGGTATGAAAAAAGATCAAAACTTGTATTTCAAAACTGCAAAGAATCACTTGATTCTGACGTAAGACGGAGGAGTTACGGTGCGTCAAACATGAACTCAGGTCGTGTTTGCAGCAGTGTAAAATAAATTCCAAGTACAAAAGAATATCTGCCTGGGTCTAACTTTCAGATCCTCGACCACAATTCAAACAATGTCGGATTTTGCTGGAATTTGACATGTATAAACTACGTAACTTAAACTCCTTTTTAAAAATAGAATCAACCCATTCCGATAAAACATGAGTGAGATAAGATGCGTCAAACATGAACTCAGGTCGTGTTTGCAGCAGTGTAAAATAAATTCTAAGTACAAAAGAATATCTGCCTGGGTCTAACTTGCAGATCCTCGACCACAAATCAAACGATGTCGGATTTTGCTGGAATTTGACATGTATAAACTACGTAACTTAAACTCCTTTTTAAAAATAGAATCAATCCATTCCGATAAAATATGAGTGAGATATGATGCATCAAACATGAACTCAGGTCGTGCTTGCAGCAGTGTAAAATAAATTCTAAGTACAAAAGAATATCTGCCTGGGTCTAACTTGCAGATCCTCGACCACAAATCAAACAATGTCGGATTTTGCTGGAATTTGACATGTATAAACTACGTAACTTAAACTCCTTTTTAAAAATAGAATCAACCCATTCCGATAAAACATGAGTGAGATATGATGCGTCAAACATGAACTCAGGTCGTGTTTGCAGCAGTGTAAAATAAATTCTAAGTACAAAAGAATATCTGCCTGGGTCTAACTTGCAGATCCTCGACCATAAATCAAACGATGTCGGATTTTGCTGGAATTTGACATGTATAAACTAGGTAACTTAAACTCCTTTTTAAAAATAGAATCAACCCATTCCGATAAAACATGAGTGAGATATGATGCGTCAAACATGAACTTAGGTCGTGTTTGCAGCAGTGTAAAATAAATTCCAAGTACAAAAGAATATCTGCCTGGGTCTAACTTCCAGATCCCCGACCACAAATCAATCGATGTCGGATTTTGCTGGAATTTGACATGTATAAACTACGTAACTTAAACTCCTTTTTAAAAATAGAATCAACCCATTCCGATAAAACATGAGTGAGATATGATATCGTGAACATGCAGTCTAACTGCTGTTTTCAAAAAAATAAATAAATAAATAAATAAATAAATAAACATGCAAACATATTCAAATACACAAACTAGATGTGTAGAAACAAACATAGCATACATACATAAATAAAAACTGAAATATTATAAACTTAAATGACTGGCATAAACCTATATGCATATGAAAAGAGTTTATAATATTACATCTATTATAACTATCAAAGTATTAATATATATATATTCAATAGAGTAAATATGCATGTCAATATATGCCCATAAACAAACTTTCAAAACTAAGTATCATCCATTTCAAAATCACACCAACAGTAATCAATATGTAAACTTTACTGGCACCTTACAAAATTCGAGTCATATATATAAATGCTTTAAACATAAAAGTCTAAACAATATAACAGATAAAATATTTTAATACCATTATATTATAATACCATAACCAATCTAACATATACACCTACACAAACTTTACATGAGGAAGATATACAGCTTAGTTTAGTTTTAAAAAATGACATTCGACATATACATATAACAGTCTTGTATATATTAACTAGTTAGTACAAAACTTGCCAACAAAATATTTAGTGAAATAATACATTACCTATATATATAAATTTGCATATAGAAGAGAAGATGCAAAGGAGGGTGAAGGCTGTCATGTACGCCCTGGGTGGCAGTGGGAAGGTCGGGCCATCGGATCGGGTCGAGGTTGACACGAGGCGGGGTCTGGGAAGGTTCGGCACTTGAGGCGGAGGAATGATGCAATAGTGGAGGTCGGTCGTGCTCGCGGCTGTGATGTGCGGTGGCTGCATGGGGCGGAGGCCGGTAGTGGCGAGGTTTGAGTGGAGGGGAGGCGGTAGCATGGGGTGGCCGAGGGTGTTGGGAAGTTCATTGCCTTTGGGTTTGGATGAGCATGCACAGGAAGAAGTATAAACTTTGGGTTTGGATGAGCATGAGAATGCATGCGTGCATGAAGTATTCAAAGAGAGAGGGGAGGCAAAGAGAAAAGAGCACTACAAATATAACTTGGTTGCAAACATTTTTTCTCTGCAAGATATGAAGTGGATCTCATGAAAGTGGAGAGGATGCTCAACGGTTGCTTTGTAGCTTAATTAATTTACGTTTGCCTTGGGAAAGTAAAGAGACAGGTTGGAAGGAAGTTTGCGTACATTATACATTTTGAAAGAAAAGCAAATGTCAGATCAGGAAAAAGGCAATGTAACGTCACATGAATATAAATATATAAAATATTTACAATGTGCAGGGTCAGAAGTAGTTTCAAAATTTATTAAAGCAATTAGAGTGTTTTACACGGCTGGAGATTTGAATGGCATATGGAACGAGATGACACAAATGCGGTAACGGTACGTTAGGCGTTACGCAAAATGCAACGTACACCGGACTCCGAATCTGACAATTGAATATACCGTAGAGATCAGCACGACGAGACGATCAAAACGGTATATAGATATTAGCGGTACGATGGAATTATAAAAATTTGAATTTTCTACTGAAGGAAAATGCAGTAAAACGTCGAAAAATAAGAGTGACGGAGCTAAAGAAGTCCGAATTTGGAAAAACGAAAAATGACGTCTTGCTCAGAAGACGATTTAGAATTTTTCTATGTAAAAATATTTATGTTTCGAAAACGGTTTATTTTCATCGATTACTAACTGATTTAGATTGAAGTAAGTTTACGCACGAAATGAACTTTCATATTTTCGAACGAAAATTTACCAGTGGCTATGTTTAATCAGACGCATTCCAAATATGAAGTTTGAATAGCATCGAAATTTGTTTGTGAAAAATTTAAATTCTACACTAAATAAGCAATTTTAAAATTTTAAACTGGGTCTGAATTTCAGGGTCGTTACACATTGCCTAGTTGTGCCGTGTCACCTACCCTAGCGCGCCTTATACGATTTTGGTTTTATACCATACCTATGGAGTGCCCTTTGACGACGCCCATTACTTGGGAGATTACGGTACTGTATAGACTATGGGAATATATTACGTGTTAAGGTGGAAAATGTAAAGCCTTAACGCTATTTAAAAGTAAGTTTATTTTACTAATAGACACTATTATAATAGCGAAGTATTACTACATAGTAAATAGTTTAACGGATCCTTAGAGGATGGACGGTCCCAAGCATCCTTTAAGTTACTTGCTTTATATTACAGTACACTTGAATTAGCTTACACTATATAAGTATGTATGTCCTGACTCGAGTGTTTATGTTTTATTTTACGCTCGGGTCAGCCTGAGTTGCAGTTCAGTCATCATCCCGGAGCTAGGACTTCTGTAGATCCTTTCAAGCCTTGCTTCTTTCTGTCCGTTATCTTATTTATGAAATCAAGACTTTGGGATTTTGGATTTTCTATTTGATGATTTAAACTATATTTGGGATGAAAGACTTTGTAATTTGTATTTGTTGAGACTATTTATAGTGGCTTCATGAACTACTAAGTATTTTTAAATTCCGCTGCGAGTATTCTGATTTTGTGTCTGTGATTCTGTGATTAATTATTACTGTATATTTTGAGATTTGCCAAATTTTATTTACAACGCGGTATTTTGAACAATTCAAGTCCGACATGTGTGGATGCGAACGGTTGAAAATATCGGGTCGTTATAAAATATGTAGCCTAGAAACAAAAGATATGATTATTGAACGTTAAAATGATTAAAGGAAAGAAGAGAGACTTGCATAACTTTCAATTGCATTCTTTAACATATATATGACTTACCAATTATAAAAAGTTCAAATGTTATAAGAAATTGTAATAGAATATTATACAAGTAAAAATTTGAAATAATGAAAGTATTCAATGAAATTCTTTAATAAATGAGAATTTGTGTTGTAGTATACTAAAGTATAATTGAAAATGTTACCATGAGTAAATATAATAGAAAGATAAGGATTTTAAATAAATGATTATAAACGTAAGTAAATAAATTGAAATGTTGAGAAATTGAATAATTGTAAGAAATAAGAGAGAGAGAAAATGGAAATTAAAAAGATAAATTACTATATAAAAGAAAATAAATCAAACAACAAATATTATGAAATGAAATAAATAAGAATGAATTTGATCTATTTTCTGAAATTGTCGGTTGTTTGTTTTGGTTTATGGTTGTTTGGGCAGGGACACTTCGAATTAGTTTGGATGATGAATAATCTATTTAGTTTCATCAAAGACTGTTGAGTAAATGGTGCATTTGATAGTTTATTTTTCATTCTGTACAATTTAAATTTTTGAACTCGAACAACTATTTGTTTCGTTTGATATGGATAATTGATGTGTGTTGATTTATGTGATGGTTGTATGCTTGTTAGAAGTAATGATTGTATATTGATTTAGTTGTTGGTGGTGAAACAACTTTAAATATTTCATTTTATATAATTCTTAACTCTTTTAAGATTATATAAGTGAAATACAGGTTATGTATGCAATTGCTACTGCTTTTGGTTCCATAAATAAGCGTTATTTGCCCGACGGATAGGTACGTTTTCGGATTATGGTTTATAGTGTTGTTATATTATTTTCTCGGGTTGGGATATGAACTATTTTGAAATATATGTATATATTGATATATTTGATATTATATTTTCTCCCGAGCCTCTCCGTACAAAGGAGACTCTGCCGAAAATTTTCGAAAATTTGGACTTAGAAAATATTTTGAAAAATGGTTTCCAAACTTTATTAATATGAGTATAAAAGATTTAATGGTTATAAATTAGTATATTTTATTTAAATTAATTGATTTGAACATTTATTTGTTTATAACGTTAATATTTTAAATAAGATATATTGACTTCTTATTTCTTCTTTTCCCTCTTTTTCCTTTTCGGGGATGAAAAGTTTTGAGTGGGGGAGAGTGTAACGACCCGGAAATTTCGATAATTAAATTTTTTGAATTATAATAATTTTGTAATTAAATTTAGAAAGAAATAAAAATTTTGTGATTTATAATGAAGTAAATTTTTAGAATGAATTGTAGCAATGGTTATAAAAAACTAATTTTTGAGAATTGAATTGGAAAAAAAATAAATAAAATGAAATATTGTAAATTGTTGCACTTGGGAATTAAATTGACAATAAGTAAATAAATATAAGTGTTGTATAAATAAAGGAATTTGTACATAATTAATAATGATTGAATTGGAATTTAAATTAAAGAAATGAATATAAATAAAGGTTACAATAATGGGAATGAGAATATGGCAAGTAAATGAAAGGCAAACAATAGTAACCAGTTATAGCGCAATAATAGGCATAACTTAAAGATGGGAATTTAATTCAAATCAATGGAAATATTGTAGATGTTATACTTAGCTACAAATTGGATATATGGAATAGATGTAAGCATTCAATTAATTAATAAATTTGAATTTCAATAAATGGTAATTGAATAAAAGTCAATGTTTTGTAAGTAATCATATTTTTTCTTTGAAAGTAATAAATATAAAGTTAATTAAATTTTTAATGGTTACAATTGTATAAGTTACCTATTTGTTTAGTTTATAAAAATTTAATTTGAAAGCAATTGCAGTAATTAACTTAATTAGTGGTGATTGAATGAATTCAAAGTTATATTAACCAATGAAGTAATACGTAATAAATTGAAAATTTATACAATCAATGTAGATAAGTAATTATAATGTTTTTTGTTGATAAGAAACGTTACCTTAATGGTAATTAATAAAACAATGGAAGTGTGAATCTATAAACTACATAGAAACTAATGTATGTGTAAGTAATAAATTGGTATAAGAATGGAATTAAGGTAAATTCATTAATTGGCTTTAACCCTTAATTAATGTGTTCAACTGGTAGAAGTACACATTTAGAAATGTAATATTTATTAAAATTAAATAGGCATATATTAGTGTAATGGGAAATAAATTTCATTTAAAGGTAATTAAATATCATCTTAATGTAAATTGAGATAATATTTGAAATTAACGTTAATTCCATTCATAGTATAACAATTATTATAAATTACCTAATTTATTGGTCAATGAATTTATTGGAAATCAAGTTCATTTAAATGTTAAGTAAATGAAGGGTAAACAATAGGAACTAGGTATAGAGTAATAATGGATTTAGTATAAAGATTGAAACTAATCAAATCAAAGTGATTTTGGAATTTCTAATAATTAATTGGAACTCAAATTTTAATAAATGAATTTATTATAAATGAAATTTAATCCATTGCCCTAATGGAGATTAAGATGAAATTTGAATAAACAAAGGTTAATTTCATCCGTTGGATAATAATGAATTGAATAATAAGAATGAAAAGTAAATTCAATAGGGTTATTGAGAATTTTAATTTTAATTTGTGAATATAATGATATTGAAAATTTAACACTGAAATTGATAAATTAATCAACTCTAAATTGACATTTGAATTTGGTTAAATTAGTGTAAAGGATTAAGAAAGTTAATTTGATGAAATTTGTTAATTATAGAGTTGAAATTGAAAATTGATTTAATTAATTTATTTTTAATTTATTTAATTAATATAAAAATAGCCATTTTGGCCACTGACTCGGATTTGGACGAAACAAGTTTCATCGGATCCGTAACGGTGAATTATTGTAGCATTTCAAGTTTCGTAGTGATCAGACTTATCGTTTGATCATACGAACGTGAAACGCCTTGAAATCAATGAAATTGAAATCAAATGAAATCGATTTGAAATAACTTGATTTTTGCATAACTTCTTCATACGGTGGAATTTGCATATGAAACCTTTTCCATTGCGTTTAAAATATTTTAAAACACCTATTTTGATATATGGGTTGACCTAATTTCGTTCCGGAGTCGAAACGAGCTTTTTGGGCCCATTTGTCGTTAACACGTATATCTATCTTATCCATCTATTCTATTTCAACCCTACCTATAAATACCCTGTTATAAACCCTAGCCTACTTCTATTTCTCATTCGTATGTGCGTATAATCCCTTTTCACCTCCTCCTCAATGGCAGACAAAATTTTTTTCAGATCCAATTGAAATTCCAAATCAAATCCAAAGCAAAATTTCAAACTCCTCAGAAAAATTCAGAATTTTTTTATATCGAAGCTCTTGATGTACACATCTCAAACCTGCATTCCTTTTCTCGATCTAAGTTTGTGGGTGGTAAGAAATTGAAGGTTTATCCTCGAATGTCCGTTGCATCGCGGTCAACTGTGTCAGATTGCCTAATCAAGGATACCATCGCGTAAAGGAGAGGGAGCAAAATGCATCGAGGCTATTCGTTCGT
Organism: Allium cepa; assembly: GCA_030765085.1. Taxonomy (NCBI): domain Eukaryota; kingdom Viridiplantae; phylum Streptophyta; class Magnoliopsida; order Asparagales; family Amaryllidaceae; genus Allium; species Allium cepa. Next base: position 187,209,031 of record CM060940.1, read on the forward strand.
CGATTCAGTGGCTAGATCGTAGGATTTAATTCGATTAGGGCTTGTAAGGTAGGCGGCGGCCGATGCTTGTTCGCGACCGGTGGTGGCCGAGATGGAGCCTGGGTGGTCGGCGGCGTGACTAGAGGGGTGAGGCATGGCCTCGACGGCCGGCGACGGCCTTGGGAACGCGGCGTTGGGTGAAGACGCTTCGTGTTCGATCATGAGCATGGGGTTACTGTAGCTGCCTGTAGCGTTGTGACACCCCACCTCTATACTCACAATAACAAAGGTTATTATAAGGAATAACGTCTGCTATTGCGAAGAATAAGGCTTGTTAGAAGCGACCATCCGTATGTTATGCCTTAGACGAGTATTGATTACATTGATAGGAGTCGTGTAATTACTCCCAAAGATATATATTCAATCCAAATCTAAAACGAAACTACGGTGGCGAAAGAAAAATTCAGAATAACTCATAATAACAACAACACTGATAAGTATAATCACATTATAACAGAATTATCAGATATCTAGCGGAAGACAAGTCTGGATACATGCTACAAGAATCGATACTTCACATGATCTAAATGTACACATACACGTACATCACAATATACATGAGACGAGAGTCAACACACCAAAAATAACATCTCGAAGACTAAACAAAAGATGGAGTGAAATCCTAAAAGCTGAAGTGGCAACATAATCAGAGATAGCGATTATCTTGAAATAACTCGGTCTGACCCTTTAAAAGAAAATAATAAACGAATCAGTCAAATTTAAACTTCAGAAATAAGTGTATAGTAAACAACACTTAAGAAAATAATTATAGTCTCGAACGAGACTATACAACATAAATAATCAGCATAGTTCAAATAAAGAAATCTCAATTTAAACTCCATCAAAATCAATAATCTCGAATGAAACTATTCAACATAAATAATCACCATAGTTTAAATGAAGAAATCTCAATTTAAACTCCATCAAAATCAGCTTTTAAATTCCCAATTGAATTCAAAACAGAAATTCGCAAATTTATAATCTCGGATGAGACTATACACAAAATTATAATCTCGGATGAGACTATACACAAAATTTTAGCCTCGCTTGGGACTATACAACATAGTAATCAGCATAGTTTAAAGGAAGAAATCCATTAAACATCATCAAAATCAACTTCCGAATTCACAATTGAATTCAAAGCAGCAGTATGCAAAAATCTAGAAATCAATTAAGAAAACTAGACAAATCAATAGTCACAAAATCTAGAAATCAAAATAAGATAACTAGAAAATCAACATAAAAGATGGATCGATCCCACCAGATGGCGAGTTTTAGCTATGCCGCACGTGCATCTCAGATGGCCGAAGCATACCAAGTACTATAAATTTTGGCGCCCATCAGATGACCCGAAGGTCCAGCAGAGTGGCTCGAAAGCCCAACAAAATCATCAAAATCATCAAACAACAGATGTTTCAATTAACGAGTCCGGAATTAACCGAAATAGTAAAAGTACGGTTCCATACTTTGCACTTTTGCTAAATTGTTTAAATCTCTTCATCGTTTCCTTGAAAGTGCAAAATTGTGTATTTTATAGAAATAACATTTTACATTCTCAAACGGACAAGTCCGGAATTAAGCGAATCAGTAAAAGTGAGGGTTCATAGTCCTCAATTTCGCTGAAGCGTTTAAATCGCTTCCTCATTCTTTTGAAAGCGTAAGCTGTAAAAATTTTGAAAACAATTTTATTTTAAACGATTTTTAAAACACGTGATTAAAACAGCAACAGTTATAGCATTTTTCGACGAGGAAATTGCGCTTCACAAAACACCGTAAAAAGGGATATGAAATCAACGTTGAGGGATAACCGCTTAAAAATTCACTTTAAATTAACGGTTACTGACGTCAAAATAACAATAATTTATATTCGTCAAAACGACACGCTTCAAAAATATAATACCAGTGTAAAAAAAAATTCCGTTATAAAAATAACGGCGCAAAATACGTTTTTAAAACGTAACATCGGTTCACCAAAATTTAAATAGTGGACTACACCACTATATTTCCAACAAATTATTGCACTGCCTGGACTTAACTCTTGAACGCACGAAATAAATTATACACATGCACTTCGATTCATTTTTATATACACTGCAACATGCGCGTAAAACTTATATGCAAAAATATCTATTTTTGGACTCAATACCAAACGACCTAGAACCATTTACACTTTTGTGTTTCATTGGTGCATGAATTAATACACGTAAGGGAAAAAAATGACTTGGACCATTTGCATTTGGAAAAAATATATGCATGCACTTAGTACAAGCAAGGAATAAAAAAATAACTTGGACCATTTGCATTTGGAAAAATTTGCATGCACTTAGTACACTACACCAAGGAATAAAAACTGACTTGGACCATTTGCATTTGGAAAAAATATGCATGCACTTAGTACACGCAAGGAATAAAAATATGACTTAGACCGTTTGCATTTGAAAAAAATATATGCTTGCACGTCATAATATTGAAGTAAAAATAAAAAAAAACAACCTAGCTATAAAATCTCATGCACACGCAACACGTGGATTACCACGTTTCAAACATCTTCATGTATTATAACTTGCATGCAACATGTCAATTGAAAACGCCTAATTATAATTTTGTGTTACTAGAAAAATCTTTATAAACAGAAAGTTAAGCAATTGATATACAAATATCAAACACTTGATTTCTCTTTTTTTTTAAGGATTTTAGGCAGTACTACAACCTAAGTGATGCATGCACACCCACTATATGGGTTAGGAACTCACGCATGGGAACTTATAATTGCCACCACCTGACACTTGTATGCAATTATAACATAAACCAGAGGCCTGGGCAATAAATATAGGTTCATGCAATTAAATAAATGTCCAGTACAACGTTTGCACGCGTGTATTAAAAGCCCTGGACGCTATTTATATACGCACGCATATACGAAGAAATTGAAATGCAGAAAATGAAAATAGTTTGAACAAAATTCCTGGATGTACGCAAAATAGTCCAGAACTCATTTACGTTCAACAGTGTAACAACCCGCATATTTGTCAATTTTATATTTAAATATTTTATTAAAATATTTTATCGATACTCGGAATTTTGTCCGGAAAGCTACTTTTTGCATACGGTCGAATTAGAACTCGGGACCACTCCCATTGAGTTTAAAATTCCGTTTGCGACCTTTTTGAGTATAAGCTTGATTTTTGCTACTTTTTCACTTAGGGTTTTGGTTTGGGCTGAGCCCACTTATGTATTCAGTCCCAACCCCTCTCCTCCTCATTTACTTCATTTCCAATTCCTAATACTCAAGCTAAAGCATCAATGGTGGGAGAGATTGGAAATTAAAACTCCAAAACCCTAGTTTTCTCTTGCAAATCAACTCTAGCTCCAAACTAATAGAAGAACCCATTGGTAAGCTTCTCTTCTTCTTCTCCAACTCAATCTCTAATCAAAATTCAGAAATTTCCTAAACCTAACATAGGGAATGTTCTTCTTTTAAAGCTTAGAATCAAGCTTCTTGAGTTGGATTTGAAGAGTGGTTGATTCTCCATTGATTTCAAGCATCTTCTTCAATCGTTTGGGTTCAAAGGTGAGATTTTTAATCTCACATCTAGGTCTATGATTACCTTCGATTGTTAGGTATGAATTCCTAACACATATTCATGTGCATTTGGTTTTGGTGTGGATTGATTTGGTGTATATTCCAATTTTTAGTGTTTCGAGTTCAAATCTTCAAAAATCATAGCCTTGTAGTTTGAACTTGTTTTTGGTGATGCGTCGAAGAGCTTATAGGACCGGGAGGTCGATTGGCATAAACCCCTAGTGACCGTGCTCACCCGATTGCATTTTGAAGAAGATAGCATCTTCATTTCATAGGCTGGAAAACAGCCTTGGTGCCAGTCAGTCGACTGGACCCTTGAGTCAGTCGACTGGCTGTAGCACATAGGCATTCCGAAGGCAATAACTAGAGGCTCGGGTCCTCTGTTTCCCTGCATTCAGTCGACTGAATTTTTAGGTCAGTCGACTAACTGCAGGAAATAATTTTTCCCTGCTTCTGGTTCAGTCGACTGGACCTTTGAGTCAGTCGACTGACCTGCACCAATTTGCCTAATTATGCCTATTGTGCATATTTTTGCTTAGTTTCCAAATTCCATCGACTCGTGTTATTTCCCACTTGTTGTTGCTACGACGTTAATGACTTCTATTTTTGGAATTTTTGGGAATATCCATTTTGATGGATTCGGATCGATTTCTTTGGATCTTTATTCGCGTCTTTGAATGTGAATTTTGGTGGTTGATTGTTCTACAATCATTTTTGTGTTTTGTCACTTTAAAAATATAAAGGTTTCAATACTAGTAGTAAATATCAAAACTCTTTCCTTAAAACGATTTCAACTCTATTTTCAATACCAAATTCGTTTATAAAACCGTTTTCCAATCTATTAGTATATACAAACCTTTATCTCACTCGTATGAGAAATCTAATTAAACGGCTTAGTAAAACAGGTGGTATGAAACGCTTGCATTTACTTCGTCGATTGATTCTTGGACTTGTTCGATTGAATCTCTTGTGAAAATTTCCTAGTGGAGATCTACAATTTGTTCGTAAATATTTAAGTTAACTAGTAGTTATGGGACATGAAGCTAAGCTCATATATTTACTATCTTACTCTAATTGACACTTCTAGATGATCATGACGATCATTTTTATGATTTAGACTAGCAATGTGCGATGTCTCTTTGTCTGCAAAGGAGACTAAACCCCGTTTTGTGGAGTTTCGACTCAAATTGGTGGGATAGCAACCCATGGTCTTCGGGCCGTTTGTGGAGCTTCGGCTCAATTTGTGATGGTTAGCAACTATGGAATTAGCATTCCGTTTGTGATACACGTGTTGGTGAGCCTAGTGATCCCGTTTGTGACAGGCCTTTCCCCCCTTCGTGATTTCTGGATTTCTTGAGATGATTTCTAGAATTTGTGCTTCACCAATTTACGTGATTTCCATTGATAAGCTTTATCGATATTTGTGCATTGGTGAATTTGTGCGTCATTGACTTTTGTGATTTTTGGATTTCGTGTGTTGAATTCTGGAATTTGTGTGTCATTGACTTTTGTGATTGACATTGATATTAACGTCAATGTTTATGGTTTGGTGAACGAAATTAGGAGTATGACGTTTCTTTGATTCTTGTGTAGATTTTGTGACATTGAATAATCCCTTGATGATTTTCAACTACTTATATATATCACAGCTTGGCATTGTGATTATTATGTGTTTAGTCATATCTCTTATTCTATATCGTTTCATCTGATATTTATAGTTAGACTGATCCGTTTATTATTTTCTTATTAAATAATACTTGGGTCAGACCGAGATGTAACTGGTGCTTCTGCTTGACTTCTCTCCAGGGATTCATTACTCTAACTTTTGGCAAACTACTTAGATTAGTAGCTTATTTTGTTGTATACACTTGAGATATAGACTCATAGTTGTATTCTTTTATATAGCCCGTGTTGCTATTCTTTTGTATTATTGTGGATCTTTTTGACCACTACTCTGATATACACTTCCATGTGTTAATTATATATTCATATCTTCTTCCGCCTTTGTGATATGAATTATCTATGAATGATTTATGTTATGTTTATTTCTGTATTTGTTTCCGAAGATATTATAGCCACTGTGTAGTAGCTTTGAGTTTGTGTCGGTATGTCGGATTCTGTTATACTATCTGACATATCAATGCTCGCACAAAGCAATTACACGGATGGTCGCTCCTCAACAGCCTTATTCTCCGTGCTAGTTGACAGCATTCACCGTAATGTTCTTGGCTAGCGTGGGTATAGAGGTGGGGCATCACAGCTTGGTATCAGAGCCAAACTTCGGAACAATATGGAATATTATAATAAGGATCATCGTCCTAAGTCCATCTTAGGAGTCGTGCTTTAGGATTTAATTCGAGTCTTCATACCGATTCATCCTATTTTCCTTATTGTTCCTTGTTTATCTATCAAGATTGCTTGATATTCAATTTGGTGAATAACCTTTTTCTTCTTCTTCTTTCTTTCTAAAGGAAGAGAAATGTCTAGACCAGGCCGCCCCAGAGCCGTACCATCTAGCACTCCACCCCAGGATGGAGTTTTTATGACTGCTCAACAGCTTCTTGATTTAGTGACAAATGCTCAAGCAACTGGAGCTATCCCGGAACCTACTCACCCAAAGTCGGCATTTGCACGCTTGTGCAGCGATTACACTAATTTGGGTGGGGAGCCATTCAAATATTCCGAAACTATTATTGAAGTACAGGCTTGGCTAAGGTCATGCGATCGAATCTTTTCCCGCATGAATCTTATTGACCTTCACCGAGTTCAGGTGACCTCTAGTATGCTCCGAGAAAGAGCATTGGACTGGTACGAGCTTCTTATTTCTGAGATTAATGAAGCGGATCTCACCTGGGAGCAATTCCGGGAACGCTTCGAGTTGAAATTCGTACCAGAAGCTGAGAAAGTGACATTGGCTCGACGATTTATAGACCTTGTTCAAGGTGAGTCCTTCGTGACTGATTACGTCACCTCCTTCGAGTCGCTTTCCAAATATGGGGTTGAATACATCAACACCCCTTTAAAGAAGAACCAGAGGTTCGTCTATGGCTTAAACAGAAATCTCAAGAAGCCATTACTTCTAAAGTTAGAAGTTTCTTTCGACCAACTCATTGTTATCGCTCTTCGTCTTGAAGAGGTGGATAGGGAGAATGATGTTGAAGTGGTGGGTTCCAAACCAAACTTCAACAACAAAAAGAAAAGGCCTAGTAAATTCAAAGGCCCTTATCCTAATAAGAAAGGGAAGCAAGCAACCTTTGTGGCAAAGACTTCTTCCTTTGGTCGTGGGGAATGCTATAGTTGTGGTTCGAAGGACCATTATGCGAACAAGTGCCCAAAGTCTCTCTCTTGTCGCTACTGCAAAGGTCCCGGTCATGTTATATCTTCATGTCCTAAGCTTCAGAGTAAGAAGGAGGGAAAGTTGAACGTTGCTCAAGCCCCTGGCAATACATCTCGAAATCAAGGTATTTCTCATTCTATCCTTGATGGAATTATTTTATTTCGTGATCATCCTATTCGAGTTCTTTTCGATACGGGTGCATCCCATTCTTTTATATCAAAAGAACTTGTTGATACTTTTTCTTTGTATGTTTTGTGTTTAATGACTTCTTTGAGAATTGCGAATCCGGTTGGTGGATCCGCGACAATCAGTTTATTGTGTAAAGATGTCGAGATTATTTTGTGTGATTTTTCTTTCCGAGCCGATTTGCATGTCATGCGTTATTTAGGCTTTGGAATGATTTTGGGAATGGATTGGCTTAACCGTTATGAAGCTCATATCCTATGTCCTGAGCGGATTATTCATCTTCGACATCCTCAATCTGTTAAGCAGATTTCTATTAATCTTAAAGATTCAGATTCCAGCTTGGTTGCATCTTTATATTCTTTAAATCCTCGTGATGACGATGATGATGATGAGGGTGATATTATTTCTCTTATTCATGTCGTTCGTGAATTTTCTGAAATATTCGAGCCCGTTTTAGGATTACCACCTAAGCGAGCAATTGAGTTCAGAATTAATCTTATTCCTGGAGCTCAACCTATCACTCGTCCTCCTTATCGTTTGTCCAATAAAGAAAATGAGGAGATGCGCATACAATTATCCGATTTGGAAACGAAGCAATTTATTCGCTCTAGTTCCTCGCCTTGGGGAGCTTCAGCTATTTTTGTGAAGAAATCCGATGGTACACTTAGGCTTTGCGTTGACTACCGCAAGCTTAATGATCTTACTATCAAAAATAAATATCCTTTACCTCGGATTGATGATCTATTCGATCAACGTAGTGGTTCTAGAGTCTTTTCATAATTAGACTTAGCTACTGGATTTCATCAGCTTCGTATTGCAGAGGATAGCATTCCTTTGACATCGTTCCGAACTCGTTATGGATCTTATGAATGGCTTGTTATGCCATTTGGTTTAACGAATACTCCCGCTTATTTCGTTGACCTTATGAATAGAGTTTTCAAAGACTTCCTCGATCAATTTGTTCTCATCTTTATTGATGATATTCTTGTGTATTCAAAAACCGAGGAGGAACATGAGAAGCATCTTCGGATTGTATTGGAAACTCTTAGGAGTAATCAGTTGAAAGCAAAATTTTCTAAATCTCATTTTTGGCAATCTCGTGTGAAGTTTCTCGGTCATATTATTTCCGAATCCGGAATTTCCGTGGATCCTTCAAAGGTTGAAGCGATTCAAAGTTGGAAGAAACCTGAGAGTGTGACTGAAATCCGCAGCTTTCTCGGATTGGCGGGTTATTACCGTCGTTTTATTAAAGACTTTTCTCAGATTGCCGTGCCTCTCACTAGCTTAACGAAGAAAGGTATTAAATACATTTGGTCGGACAAATGTGAAACTTCTTTTCAGAAACTAAAAAACTCCTTTTAGATGCTCCTATTCTTGTTATTCCCGAGGGGAATCAAGATTTTGTTGTTTATACCGATGCTAGTCGCGTTGGTTTGGGTGCCGTTCTTATGAAAAGAGAACGTGTTATTGCTTATGCTTCTAGGAAATTGAAGCCTGCTGAGACTAGATTTGCCACTCATGATTTAGAGCTCGCGGCTATTGTTTTCACCCTTCGTATTTGGCGTCATTATCTTTTAGGAGAGAAATTTGTCCTTTATACCGATCATAAGTCCTTGAAGTATTTATTCTCTCAAAAGGAACTTAATTTGCGTCAACAGCGTTGGCTCGAATTTCTTGCACCATATGATCTTGATATTCTTTATACTCCCGGTAAGGGTAATCGTGTCGCTGATGCTCTTAGCCGTAAATATCAAGCTGTTATTTCTATGATGATATCCGAATGGAACGATCTCGAGATTTTATCCACTTGTGAAATTCGAGACCGTATTTTCGATTTATGTTCATCTCTTGTTTTATGTAGCCTTGAGGCTCATCCTTCTCTTCTAGACCGCATTCTTGAAGCTCAAATGCTAGATCCTGAATTGGCTCTTCTTGGCCAAAATATTAAGGATAAAATTGATATTGAAAGTTTGAAAGACTTTGATATCGATTCTCGTGGCGGCATTCGAAAATTTGGTAGACTTATCGTACCAAATATTAGTGATCTTCGTAAAGATATTTTAGAAGATTCCCATCGTTCTAAATTTACCATTCATCCCGGTAGTAGCAAAATGTACGCGGATATGAAGCGACTTTATTATTGGGAGGGAATGAAACTTGACATCGCTAACTTCGTTAAGCGTTGCATGACTTGCTAACTCGTTAAGGCCGAACATCAAAGGCCCGTGGGTTATTGCAACCTTTAGAAATTCCAATTTGGAAGTGGGATCAAATTTCCATGGATTTTATAGATGGCCTTCCCCGTTCTCGTTCGGGTCATGATAGCTTATGGGTGATTGTTGATAGGCTTACTAAATCTGCCCATTTTATTCCCGTTCGGTCTAACCGAACCGTACCTCTTTTGGCCAAACTTTTTATTAAAGAAATTGTTAAATTGCATGGAGTTCCTACTTCTATTGTTAGCGACCGTGATCCATTGTTTACTAGTGGATTTTGGAAGAGTCTTCAAAAAGCTTTGGGAACGAAGCTTAATTTTAGCACCGCTTATCATCCTCAGTCCGATGGACAAACCGAGCGTGTGAATCAAACTCTTGAAGATCTTCTTCGTGCATGTGTTCTTAATTTTGGTGGAAGTTGGGAAGATCATATTTCTCTTATCGAATTTTCCTATAATAATAGCTTCCAATCTAGTATTGGTATGGCACCTTTCGAGGCACTCTATGGAAGGCCATGCCGATCTCTTTCTTGTTGGCTTGAGGCCGGTGAGAAGATGGTTTTAGGTCCAGATTTTATTCGTGATTCCACAGAAAAGATTGACCTTATTCGTCATAGGATGAAAGAAGCCCAGAGTAGACAAAAATCCTATGCCGATAATCGGAGAAGGAAGTTAGAATTTTCTGTGGGAGATCTTGTGTTCATTCGTGTGTCACCTATGAAAGGTGTGGTACGTTTCAGTCGATCGGGAAAGTTAGCGCCTCGATATATTGGGCCATTTCCTATCACTGAATGTATTGGTTCCATGACTTATCGCCTTTTATTACCGGCTCAATTTTCAGCTATCCACGACGTGTTTCAGGTTTCTCAACTTCGGAAGTGTCTTCGAGATTCCGATTCTATTCTTGAGCCCGGTGTTGTGGAAGAGATTGAAGTTTCACTGAATTTAACTTTTGAGCAGCATCCTGTTCATATCATTGCTTCGGAAGTCAAACGTCTTCGAAATAAAGATGTTCCGCTTGTTAAAGTTCAATGGTCTTCAAATCCTAAGGATTGTTCTTGGGAATCTAGAGAGTTCATCGAGCGAACACATCCGGACTTACTTTCCCATGCTCTTTAAGGTGAACTTCTTATTTCAAACTTCTTCTTTGTTGAATATGCTTTTGTGGTTGTTACTATATATCTTCTTCTTAAATATTACGAGGACGCAATTTCTTTAAGGAGGGGAGTCTGTAACAACCCGCATTTTTGTCGATTTTATATTTAAAATATTTTATTAAAATATTTTATCGATACTCGGAATTTTGTCCGAAAAGCTACTTTTTTCATACGGTCGAATTAGGACTCGGGACCACTCCCATTGAGTTTAAAATGCCGTTTGCGACCTTTTTGAGTATAAGCTTTGATATGTTTGGAGAAGGTTGATTTTTGCTACTTTTTCACTTAGGGTTTTGGTTTGGGCTGAGCCCACTTTTGTATTCAGTCCCAACCCCTCTCCTCCTCATTTACTTCATTTCCAATTCCTAATACTCAAGCTAAAGCATCAATGGTGGGAGAGATTGGAAATTAAAACTCCAAAACCCTAGTTTTCTCTTGCAAATCAACTCCAGCTCCAAACTAATAGAAGAACCCATTGGTAAGTTTCTCTTCTTCTTCTCCAACTCAATCTCTAATCAAAATTCGGAAATTTCCTAAACCTAACTTAGGGAATGTTCTTCTTTTAAAGCTTAGAATCAAGCTTCTTGAGTTGGATTTGAAGAGTGGTTGATTCTCCATTGTTTTCAAGCATTTTCTTCAATCGTTTGGGTTCAAAGGTGAGATTTTTAATCTCACATCTAGGTCTATGATTATCTTCGATTGTTAGGTATGAATTCCTAACACATATTCATGTGCATTTGGTTTTGGTTTGGATTGATTTGGTGTATATTTCAATTTTTAGTGTTTCGAGTTCAAATCTTCAAAAATCATAGCCTTGTAGTTTGAACTTGTTTTTGGTGATGCGTCGAAGAGCTTATAGGACTGGGTAGTCGATTGGCATAAAACCCTAGTGACCGTGCTCGCCCGATTGCATTTTGAAGAAGATAGCATCTTCATTTCATAGGCTGGAAAACAGCCTTGGTGCCAGTCAGTCGACTGGACCCTTGAGTCAGTCGACTGGCTGAAGCACATAGGCATTCCGAAGGCAATAACTAGAGGCTCGGTTCCTCTGTTTCCTTGCATTCAGTCGACTGAATTTTTAGGTCACTGGACTGACTGCAGGAAGTTATTTTTCCCTGCTTCTGGTACAGTCGACTGGACCTTTGAGTCAGTCGACTGACCTACACCAATTTGCCTAATTATGCCTATTTGTGCATATTTTTGCTTGGTTTCCAAATTCCATCGACTCGTGTTATTTCCCACTTGTTGTTGCTACGACGTTAATGACTTCTATTTTTGGAATTTTTGGAAATATCCATTTTGATGGATTCAGATCGATTTCTTTGGATCTTTATTCGCGTCTTTGAATGTGTATTTTGGTGGTTGATTGTTCTACAATCATTTTTGTGTTTTGTCACTTTAAAAATATAAAGGTTTCAATACTAGTAGTAAATATCAAAACTCTTTCCTCAAAACGATTTCAACTCTATTTTCAATACCAAATTCGTTTATAAAACCGTTTTCCAATCAATTAGTATATACAAACCTTTATCTCACTCGTATGAGAAATCTAATTAAACGGCTTAGTAAAACAGGTGGTATTAAACGCTTGCGTTTACTTCGTCGGTTGATTCTTGGACTTGTTCGATTGAATCTCTTGTGACAATTTCCTAGTGGAGATCTACAATTTGTTCGTAAATATTTAAGTTAAGCTAGTGGTTATGGGACATGAAGCTAAGCTCATATATTTACTAGCTTACTGTAATTGACACTTCTTGATGATCATGACGATCATTTTTATGATTTAGACTAGCAATGTGTGATGTCTCTTTGTCTACGAGGGAGACTAAACCCCGTTTTGTGGAGTTTCGACTCAAATTGGTGGGATAGCAACCCATGGTCTTCGGGCCGTTTGTGGAGCTTCGGCTCAATTTGTGATGGTTAGCAACCATAGAATTAGCATTCCGTTTGTGATACACGTGTTGGTGAGCCTAGTGCTCCCGTTTGTGATAGGCCTTTCCCCCCTTTGTGATTTCTGGATTTCTTGAGATGATTTCTAGAATTTGTGCTTCACCAATTTTCGTGATTTCCATTGATAAGCTTTATCGATATTTGTGCATTGGTGAATTTGTGCGTCATTGACTTTTGTGATTTCTGGATTTCGTGTGTTGAATTCTGGATTTGTGTGTCGTTGACTTTTGTGATTGACGTTGATATTATCGTCAATATTTATGGTTTGGTGAACGAAATTAGGAGTATGACGTTTCTTTGATTCTTGTGTAGATTTTGTGACATTGAATAATTCCTTGATGATTTTCAACTACTTATATATATCACAGCTTGGCATTGTGATTATTATGTGTTTAGTCATATCTCTTATTCTATATCGTTTCATCTGATATTTATAGTTAGACTGATCCGTTTATTATTTTCTTATTAAATAATACTTGGGTCAAACCGAGATGTTACAGGTGCTTCTGCTTGACTTCTCTCCAGGGATTCATTACTCTGACTTTTGGCAAACTACTTAGATTAGTAGCTTATTTTGTTGTATACACTTGAGATATAGACTCATAGTTGTATTCTTTTGTATAGCCCGTGTTGCTATTCTTTTGTATTATTGTGGATCTTTTTGACCACGACTCTGATATACACTTCCATGTGTTAATTATATATTCATATCTTCTTCCGCCTTTGTGATATGAATTATCTGTGACTGATTTATGTTATGTTTATTTCTGTATTTGTTTCCGAAGATATTATAGCCACTGTGTAGTAGCTTTGAGTTTGTGTCGGTATGTCGGATTCTGTTATACTATCTGACATATCAATGCTCGCACAAAGCAATTACATGGATGGTCGCTCCTCAACAGCCTTATTCTCCGTGCTAGTTGACAGCATTCACCGTAATGTTCTTGGCTAGTGTGGGTATAGAGGTGGGGCGTCACTGCTTGGTATCAGAGCCAAACTTCGGAACAATATGGAATATTATAACAAGGATCATCGTCCTAAGTCCATCTTAGGAGTCGTGCTTTAGGATTTAATTCGAGTCTTCGTACCGATTCATCCTATTTTCCTTATGATTCCTTCTTTATCTATCAAGATTGCTTGATATTCATTTTGGTGAATAACCTTTTTCTTCTTCTTCTTTCTTTCTAAAGGAAGAGAAATGTCTAGACCAGGCCGCCCTAGAGCCGTACCATCTAGCACTCCACCCCAGGATGGAGTTTTTATGACTGCTCAACAGCTTCTTGATTTAGTGACAAATGCTCAAGCAGCTGGAGCTATCCCGGAACCTACTCACCCAAAGTCGAGATTTGCACGCTTGTGCAGCGATTACACTAATTTGGATGGGGAGCCATTCAAAGGTTCCGAAACTATTATTGAAGTACAGGCTTGGCTAAGGTCATGCAATCGAATCTTTTCCCGCATGAACCTTATTGACCTTCACCGAGTTCAGGTGGCCTCTAGTATGCTCCGAGAAAGAGCATTGGACTGGTACGAGCTTCTTATTTCTGAGATTAATGAAGCGGATCTCACCTGGAAGTAATTCCGGGAACGCTTCGAGTTGAAATTCGTACCAGAAGCTGAGAAAGTGACATTGGCTCGACGATTTATAGACCTTGTTCAAGGTGAGTCCTCCGTGACTGATTACGTCGCCTCCTTCGAGTCGCTTTCCAAATATGGGGTTGAATACATCAACACCCCTTTAAAGAAGAACTAGAGGTTCGTCTATGGCTTAAACAGAAATCTCAAGAAGCCATTACTTCTAAAGTTAGAAGTTTCTTTCGACCAACTCATTGATATCGCTCTTCGTCTTGAAGAGACGGATAGGAAGAATGATGTTGAAATGGTGGGTTCCAAACCAAACTTAAACAACAAAAAGAAAAGGCCTAGTAAATTCAAAGGTCCTTATCCTAATAAGAAAGGGAAGCAAGCAACCTCTGTGGCAAAGACTTCTTCCTTTGGTCGTGGGGAATGCTATAATTGTGGTTCGAAGGACCATTATGCGAACAAGTGCCCAAAGTCTCTCTCTTGTCGCTACTGCAAAGGTCCCGGTCATGTTATATCTTCATGTCCCAAGCTTCAGGGTAAGAAGGAGGGAAAGTCGAACGTTGCTCAAGCCCCTGGCAACACATCTCGAAGCCATTACATTTGATATTATTACTAGTGCATAGTGTAGGAAAAATCATTTCGAAAGTAAAGATATAAATCTTAGCCAACATACGACCATTATCGTATGCCTACTATAGCTACCATGTTCAATAGCAGGTTACCGCCACATTCCATTGCAGGTTATACAACTAAAACCGTACAGGGTTCGTATTGTTTCTTTGGATTTCCAACAAATGGTCAGGCCAAGGAACTTCCCATTGCCACATGGGTACGCCTCTGGAAAGACGACCCGAGAACCTGGCCGGATCTCTGCCAACACAAGGCCGGGTTACCTTTCAAACTAGGTAACTACTGATACGAATATGTCATTCCCCGATCGTAACCGATCTATATCCGAGGATCCTCGATTCCAACAACCACAAAGTAATAAATTTGCACCAACAAAATGGGTTAAGTATCTGGGCTCCATACCATGATACCACCTCTATCCAGAAGGAATGACATACACTAAAGGGGCGCTACCCCCTAATAACCTTGCTGCATCCTCCCTGTTTTGACCATTTCCGGGGTGTGAGGTCCGACGAAGTCTTGTCCACAAAGCCACGCTTTATACAAAAGATGTGCTTTGATCATCAAATGCTCAACAGCACTTCGTATGCCACATTACCAATTTGGGAATGTAACACTAGTAACCATCAACTACATAACCTCCTAGGGTGTTAAGCTAAAAGAATAAATTCTCCGCCACCAACGGTAATATATTGGATAGAAACCAGCTTTACATCTCAAATTGTAACGTCAGACACACATCCATACAAGTCCGTTCTGGGATCGAACGGAACCGAAGGCACTTACGAAGAAGTCCTTGCAATACGGATATTCATTAATCACGACCGGACTTCCCATCAAAAAGGGTAATAAATTTCTATATCGGGGATCAGTCGATGCAGAAACATTCGACGGTTATCCTTTCGTTTTCATAAATATCTGGTCTTCAACACCAGTCATCAATGCTACTCATTACGATGTATCACATATTCGGAATGGGTTATACGACCTCAAGGTCCTTTGCCGGCTAACCCGAATAGTGAGCGCTTATTTTGAAAATGAGTGTGGCATTCAAATTCAAGCAAATCACAACAAATACCTATTTAAAGGTAAATATTGATAGTCGGTTATTTAACTATCAATAGGTATGCTCAGCATTACCAGATTCCAAATAATTTCCCAAATTATTTATTTTCCAAAATATCTTTACTAGATATATAATTTCCACACTTCAACATTTGAAAACAAATTTCAAATCACTTTTCACCTTCACAACTTTTGAAAAAAAATTCAATCATTTTCCTTACGCGGACATACTTTCATTTCAAAATGGTTCATTTAAACCAATTAAATAAATCCTTACCGATTTACTTTATATTTACGTTCCAAATCCGTAAATTTATTCCCACACTTCAAAAATAAATCAATGTTTATTTTCAAACAAATTTCCTTTCTTTTATAAATTCCATGGTGAATTTACAATTCCCAAAATATAAATGAATATACGATTTCCAAATCGATTTCTAAAATTCATTTTCAATTTATCTTTTTAAAAAGACAAATTCTCAAAACATTCACTTCATATTGGAAAACATTTCCATACTTATTTAATAATAACAAGTAATTCACAAATCCATTTATTTTCAACATTTGAAAAATATTCAATATACTTAAATCGAAATTAAGTATATATTTCATTCTTTAAGGAAAACATTCTCTTAAACACATTTATTTGAGTCCAAACAAATGTTGCGTAAAACATCGTTACGACGAATCAAAATCACTAGTATAGGGATTCGAACTTAAAATAGATATATAAATCCCAATACTATATAAAACATTTCCTTTCGGAAATCATTTACTATAACAACAGTGTTATAGTCCACCCTTCCCTTCTATTTCTCGAAAACGTTTATTTCAACAATGAATGTTGAAATCTATGGTTTCGATAGTTAATCCCTTTTAAAAACATCTTTAAAACAATTAACTTCATTTGATAATATTCATTTTCCCAAAACATATCCATTTTATAATAATAATATATTAACTGTCCAAAATCGTGAATACACTTCACTAACCAAATTCAATATTTTCTACACATTTTATTTCAAGGATAATTAGCTATCCGAAATCGCGAATATATCTCCTTTAATAACCTTCTATATTAAATTTATCAAATTCAATGGATTTCGGATTTATAAACAATGTATATAAATTCCATTTCTATTTATAAAAACTTCAATTATAAAATCCCTTTTATAAATCAATTCAATTTATAACTCAACTTTATACCCAAAATCCTATTTATAAGTTAATTATTTATAAATCTTTTATTTTACAAAATCTATTCATTTCATAACTTCACAATTTATAAATCTATAAATTTTATTTACTTGTGAAATCCATTTATACTTCATTTTAACACTTAATAAAACTCACAATTCCTATATTTTTAATTTATAAATATTAATCTTAGAAATCTTTTATATAAACCATTTATAATAATTCAAAAATCTCAATTTAAATAAACCAATCCTTTTAATAATTTACAAGACGTTATTTAAAACTTATATAACTCGAAAATCATACTTAAGTACTATTTTCCAAAAATATAACTTTTATAACAATAAAATTATAATTTTTGTTTATTTTAACAATTCAAAATTTAATGAAACGTATACTTTCAAAAATCACTTTAAAATTCTTCTTAAAATCAAAAATCATTATTTTAAAACTTCAAAAATGGATCCGATGATGCAACAGCACCAAATAGTCAATCACGACAACAAAGACATCATATATCAGTATATGACAATCAACAAATATCACAATATCTCTAAATAAATCAATACAGTTGAGGAATCCAGTTGGATCTCTCCAACCTGTTTCCCGGCATCCAAAATCGTTAGCACAATACCAATTCTGCTTCAAGACGGAATATCACGGTATATAGGATTTATAAAATATTATCCGCTATTATGCAGCGCAATAGGGTCTCATCCGCTATATAAGGCGGGAAAATCAATTCCAAGTACATATATAATACCAATTTCACTTTGTAGTGAAATATTCGCGGTATATGTTTTTAATAAATAACCTCCGCTTAATAACAGCGTATAATGTCTATTTCAAAAATAAACAGATAATAATTTATCATCCAGGCATACCATCAACAATTTTAAATCTAACTATTTAAATTTAAATCGAAACAATTTGATTGAGTGAGAAGTTCTCACCTTGCTTTCAATTCAGTTTCCGCGTTTTATTCCGAATAAAATTAAACGCACGTTTAATTTTACCCAAAATTCTCACTAGCTCCAAACGACTCCAAACCAGTTCCATTGCATAGTGCTCGACAAAACGGATCCAATGCAATTCTTTTCGTGCATTTTCGACCTCGTATGAAAAGGTTATGGCTTTTTAAAATTTATACAATTCAATATAATCAATTTCACAATTTATTATATTTTTTATAACAATAACCTATCATCACAACCGTTCAATTTCCATACCCAGATCTGGACCGCCCCCTGCCTTCTTCTCTTTCCCTATCAGATTCACGTACGCAAGTTTAGGGTTTAGAAACCCATAGCCGCCGTTCGCTTCCCTTAACATCGAGCCTTCACCATCGCACGAGAAACTGATCCACCACCACCACATCAAAGTACATGCCGAGCTCCACTCCCAGCCTGAATCTCATTGAACTCGGCTGTATATTGGCTGAGAAAAACATGATTAAGGGTGCAACTTTAAACTCGGTTTGCCGTTGATCTACAGCTCGAATTTTGATCTTGACCGTTGGATTTATCGAGCTCGAGGAGATCCACAATCTTCTAGTTGAAGCCTTTGGCTAGATGTCAATGGATCATGAGATTTTTGGGGAGGAAGATCGAAATCTTCTGGCCATTAAAATTTTCTGGCTGCTAGGGTTATTAGGTTTAGGGTTTTTGCAAATTTGTGAAGAATATGGTGCTTTTATAGAAAAATTCTCGAATTACTATTCATCCGGAATTTTCCGAACTACAAATCTCGCACGGACACAATGGAATATGTTTCGAAGGCTAATTCAATCATCTGTGCGAGTTTCGGAAATAAATGATCAAATTCAAATTAAATCGATTTAAACTTTTCTATGCGTTTTAGCTTGCCATGGACAAAGGGTAAATCCGATTGACCCGAAATTTGAAACCTTACAATAATATCACATTACGGATCCGATGAAACTAGTTTCGTCAAAATCCGAGACTGTTTGAAAAATGGCTATTTTAACTCGTCAATTAAATATTAAAATATTCAATTTTCACAAATTAACTTTTAATTCGATTTTAAAAGTTCTATAACATCATTCTAACTCTAATGTGATTAAATAAAATTTTAAAAATCAATTTTAATCATATTAAACCCAATTTTCAATTATTTCTGTAATTTCAACTATTAAATTATCGATTTAATTATCCAATTAAATCCGATTATTCGAAATAAAATTTATTCGACTGTTTAATTTCACTTACTAATATTTAAAATCAATTAAATATACAAATTTAAATTGACAGAAATTCTGGGTCGTTACAAACTTCCCCCCTTAAAAGAATTTCGTCCCCGAAATTACCAAGTAAGAAAAAGTTACAAAATCCATTAACTTTCCAAAACAAACCATTCAAATTGGATTTTTTTAAATCTCTTAAGTGTTTAACTTTCCCAAAATTCATAGTTAAACTTCTTACAAAATCTTTACTAAGTTTCCAAATCCAAACTTAGTTTTCAAAAATTTCTCAAATTTTCTCAAAAATATTCCAACGCCTTAAATTTTTGGAAAAATTCGCCATAAGCTCCTTTGCGCAGCTCGATCCGAAAAAAATGACAGTATATATGTAACATCCCGCCTTTTCGCACACTTTAAACCTTTTCACGTGCCAATTCAAAGCATACGCAAGGGCGGATTGTTATGGGGTAAATAAGAAAAACAGAGAAGAAATAAAGCAAAATAGAATCTCACAGCGGAAGGATAAGATATAATAATCAATATACAGTTCATGATAACTGTTTACAAAATATTTATTTTACTTATACAATGAATATCAGAGTTACACATACCAATACAATCAATGCAGCGGAAATTTAGTGTGTGGTGCAATACTATAAATAATATAATACGGATTCTTCGTCTTCGTCCTCCAAAGCTAAAATCTTCGATCCTGAAACGCTCGGACTGACCCGAGCGAATTTGAAAAGACAAAAACACTCGAGTCAGAACTAAAAGATCTTATGTGAGTTAAATTAACAGAAATAAATATGAGTACAGTAACTCAAGAGATGCTCGGGATTTACATCTCCTAAGGATCCGTTAAACTATTTACTATGTAGTATATTGCGCTATTATAGTAGTGTCTATTTATAAAATAAACTTACTTTTAAATAGCGTTAAGGCTTTACATTTTCCACCTTAACACGTAAAATGCCAATAGTCTATACAGTACCGTAATACCTCCTGATCGGGAGGCTACCAGAGGATACTCCATAGGTACGACACAAATAGAAACTCGTAGTAAAGGCTCGGTATGGTAGGTGACACGGCACAACTAGGCAATGCCAGGGTAAATATACCAATTGCTATCCAGGCTGGTGGAAACGCGTAGCCGCAGTTACCGCCCACCTCGGACTAACTCCCCCAAAATCAAAATATAGAAGTGGCCACTGAATCAATCCAAGTCAAAGTATAATATCGAAGAGGAGGGTCCGATCAGAGGAATGACCTCATTGGCCTGAGAATCGCTCCTGTTTTAGCCACCTTATGCCAACTCACGGGAGTCGGGTCCACGTATTTACCTTACAGGAAACGTCGCCACCACCTACTTCATTCTGGAATCTCCACCGCGTACACGGTTAGTCAAAGTGGTTTTCGGTATCGACAGAGAGTATGTCCATATCCGATCCCGGTCTCTTTGCCAACCCATCGTTATTATAACACAGCGGTCATTAAAAATAGCTTATACTTTAAAAATCAGAATAAACATTCCATTTCATAACCATGAATACGATATCATTTCAAACCCAAAGCCATATTTTATCACTTATCCCAAATATAATTCTTTTCCAAAATCATAATGCTTTAACTTCATAACGTCTGAAAATCAAATATTTCAAAGCATAATATTTTGAAAATCATAATTTAAAACCATAACTTCTAAAACTTGAATGGTTTGGATATTCAACGGTATATGAATTAAAAGGTTTAACTTAGATGTTACTTTGTAAAGAAAATAGTTCTCATGGCTTTACAAATACATTTCTTTATTAAAGTCTAAACCAAAATTTGTATTATCTCTCTCAAGTTCCAAAACCACTTCAATTTATATATATATACGTATATCCATTTGGAGTATTAATATTTCAACTAAAGTTGGATTTTATTCTTTCAACAAATCGAATGTTCTATTAATTAGTCTTGAATATTCACATAAAATCCATAAATAAATAAAAACTCCAATTTTTAGTAAAAAATATATATTTTTTTCAATTCAAATTATACTAGAATATTCATTTCAATTTATCTTGGGAAAAATCCAATTATAAATATCATATCTTAAAATTTCCAAACTTAACATTTAAACATATGATATAAATTATCAAACTCCATTTTCTTAATTTTTTTCCATTTTTAATAAAGAGATTTATACACCTTTTAATTTCAAAATTTTCAACTTCATATGTATATATATGGAAGAATAATATTTATACAATATAAAATTTAAGATTATTATAAACCGTATTCCATCCAAACCATAGAAATCACATTAAAATAGTTATATATAGACCGCGGTGCCTGTATATAAATTTCTATCCTATGGTCAAGTGATACGGATATTTATCATTTCAATCCGCAATTTAAAAGATATAAAATTTTGCGGTTGTATATCATTTCAAACCACAATCCCGAATGAAAGGAAATATGCATGATAATTTGCAATTTAATGATATACAATAAAACATCCATCAACAACACCCATCATCCAATCAAAATCATCAAGCAATATCAATCAATAACAATTTATATTTGATAATATATAACAGGTAATAAGTGGCAATTTTATTCAGATTAAATTTAACAACTATTAATCTAACAGTTTATATTCAGTAATAATCTATATAACTGTTAACTAGCAGTTTATAGGCAAACACAAATTCTAACTGTCAATAATTAAATGAAATTAACAGTTAAATTCAATAAATGCAATTCAACAAATATGAGTGAAATAAACATGCCAAATACTCATAAATAAATTTCTATTCATTTCTAAAATTAATTTAACAAACATAAAAGCTTTTAGAAGTTGTGAGTGGGTTAAAACACTCACCTTCTGAATTTAAATTGAATTTAAATTCAATTTAAACCCAAAAATTTGACCGTCTCAGAATTCGTCCAAACCAACGTCATCAGGTCCGGAATTTAATTACGATCCTGTTAAAAAAAATCTCACGTGAATCGGAGATCGTATGCGAGAGTTATGTCGAAATTTGCACTTGAATTTAAATTTTAAAATAGCAAAGAATGGTACACATTTACAGACTTGCCACATCACCAAGTATTACTCACGTCCTCCCTCTGCACGCAATATTTCCAGGCCGAAGCCTGTTGTTCCTTCCATGCGAACGCACTCTGCACGATACATCACTCGGCCGCATCCACAACGCTCCACCTCTGGTGATGATCTGCCGCGCCTGGCCCCACCGAGATGACTACCCTACCTCCAAGAGGCCGCCTCGGCCCTTCGACCCTCCTCCACGTTGCCGTTCGACTGCAAATCTAACAGCAGCCGCCACAACCCTTTAAGCCCTAATGAATTTTAACTCCAAATCTAATCGTCGATTCACCAAATAAACTACATAGATGCAGTCCCCTCGGTCCACTCTACAATACCCAGAAAGGGTTTCGCCATCCGACAAATTTTTTTGCGATGATGATGAACGGTCGTAACTGTTTGGCTCAGATCTAGACGCATAGAAACTCGCATCGAAAAACGGACCGCCGATTTGAGTTGCGCTTGCCAAAATCTTCAACATATATTTTTTTTTTCAGAATTTTTGGAGTAGTTTAAAATTTCATTTTATTTTTGAATTGATTGGATCTAGGGTTTGCACCAATTGAAGAAGAAGAGGAGCTTGAAGAAAGTATACGCGTAGATGAATGAAAACAGGCGGAGGCTAGGGCTTATAGCTAGGTTTATATAGAGGGGTTAGAGATAGAGTAGATAGACCGTAGAATGAACGTGCGGAACAAACTATGGCCCAAAAAGCCCGCTATGCCTCCGGAACCAAATTTATTAAATCTATATATCCAAATAGGTATTTTAAGATATTCTGAACGCGATGGAAAAAGTTTCACGTCCAAATTTGATCGAATGAAGAAGTTATGCTGAAAACAAAATTTCCAAATTGATTTCAAATTGATTTTAATAAAATTGATTTCAAGGCGTTTCGCGTTCGTACGATCAAACGACAAGTCCGATCGTTACGAAACTTGAAACCCTACAATAATTCACCGATACGGATCCGATGAAACTGGTTTCGTCGAAATCCGAGTCCGTGGCCAAAATGGCTATTTTATATTCATCAAATAAATTAAAATAAATTATAAAAATCCAATTTTTACATCTAAATTCAAAAATTGACCAAATTTTCTCCCTTTAAATTTTCTTAACTATTTACTCCAATTTTAAACAATTTAAGTGTCAATAGTTGTTCTATTCATCAATTCAAATGTAAATTCTTAACTTCAATATTAATTCCAATTTTAATAAATTCAACATTATAAGTTTGATTAAATTTATTAAATTCACTTTCTTTCTATTATTCAAGGTTATTGATGTCAATTTAATGAAACTAACATTGGCTCAATATCTATACATTAAAAATCTCAATTCTAAACTTAGATCTCAACTTATGAAATAGTTAAATAATAAATTCCATCTAAATCTACATCTTCCTACTATCTAAATATTTAGAAAAATTACTTACCACTTTTTATTGTAAATTTATAAACTAGTAGATTTGTGTCATTTCTAGCCCTCTGGATATTTTATATTAACTAAAAGCAAATTTACATAAAATTTCCATCGTCAATTATTTTAGTGAATAAATCTTCAAAGGTTACTGCAATTAATCCCATAAATTGCAATAAATTCTAATAAATTTGACTCTATTTGATTACAACTCACAAATAAATCAATTATTCCCCAACTACAAAGTTACCGTTTCTTATATATATATCACTACAGTAATACTTCCAAATGTTCATCCTTTGTTTGCATAAATTACTGTATTCAATTGAATTGTAATATTGTTAACTTACACATAAATAAAACTTAACAACTAATAGAATAAATAACTTACAAAATTTGTTGTCATAAATATATTTTATAAGTCTACACTTAATTATTATCTTACAATACGTTTTTACGTTACTATAAAATTTATACACTCTTCCGTTACCATATTAATAATTACTAAAGTAACGTTCATTCTTAATAACAACTTTATACTATTCAACATATAAAAGGACTCCATTCCCCAAATACATTTATTTATATTTATTCCCTTAAAGTTCTCCTTTATTAACTAGACACATTAATTTAGATTCATTTACATCGAATGCCCTTCTTAGCTATATACTCAATACATGTTAAATCTACATAATTTTTATCTTTTATTCAAATTCACTCATACCATCAATAACAAAATGTTGCCCTAAATTTAGATTCAATTATATACATTAGATAAATGGGTAAACTTTTGTAATTATCCCATATATGAAAATATTTTTATGCATACATTTCCACTAACTTACTATGCATTCATTTATTAAATTACTAATTGCCTTAGTCAACTTATCCCCTATTTACTACCAAATTTCAAATTTAATTATAGCTTATCAATACATAAAATTTACATAGGCAAAACAAATTTTATTACTATCTTAAGTCCATTTATTATTGACAACATTCATTAAATCTCCTTATCAACACTTATTGCATTGATTTATTCAGCGGTCACCTTTTATTTAGTTACTATCCATTTTACAATCCAATGTAAGTCTTCCACTATTTATTTTATATTAAATGAATTCCATTCTACTTAATCTTTTTATTGATATTCACTAATTCAACCCTTATATCAGTTTCTTATATTTAACTTTAAATCAAATTGCGACAATCTACATTATCCAAATCTATTGTCATAAAATTTTATTGTTACACTAAATTACAACTACTATACCAAATTTCTACATTTATTCTCAATTAGATTAGAAATTATATTAATTCAATTCATTTAATATTATTAATTTAACGGGTCGTTACAATCTCCCCCACTCAAAACTTTTCGTCCCCGAAAAGGAAAAAGAAGGGAGAAGGAAGAATAAACAGTACATCTTATTTCAAATATTAACTTATAAACAATAATTTACTGGATTAATTTCCTTTAATGAAATATACCCGTTTATAATCATTACAACCTTTTATACTTAAATCATTAAAGTTTGGAAAATATTCAACAAAATTCTAAGTCCAAAATTTACGAAAATTTTTGGCAGAGTCTCCTTTGTATGGTGAGGCTCGAGAGAAAATATAATATCAAAATTTACAAATATATTACATATATTATCAAAATATTATATCCCAACACGGGAAAAATAGCGCTTTAAACGTAATCCGAAAACGTACCTATTTGTCGGGTAATATACGCTTATTATTTTGGAACCAAAAGCAGTAGCAGTTGCTTCCATCACCTGTATTCACTTATATAATCTAAAAGGTTAAATATTTATATTAAAGTGAATTATTCAAGTGGATTCAATCATTAATCAACCAAACAATACGACAACCATCAATTTTACAAACAGCATACATACATAAAACAAAGCAACCATTAATCCATCAAACAAATAGTTGTTTGGGTTCAAAACTTGAAATTTGTATAAAATGAAATTAACTATCAAGTGCATCCTTTTCTCAACAGTCTTAGATGGAACATAGATAGATTATTTATTCATCCGACAAATTCAAATTCCTTACCCAACAACATAAATCAAACAATAACAATTCAACCCAACAACCAAATTACTTATCATACATTTTTTTCATGCTTCAGTGGTTTGATTTTCTTTCTTTCATTTATGGAGTGATCCCTTTACTTCTTACAATTTTCATTTTCATTTATTACAAAATTATCATATTTGTGTTCCAATTTATTGACTAAATTTTATCTCATCTATTTATACTACTTACCTTTACTTATATAGTAAAATTTCCAATTTAACTTAAGTTTATACAATTAATTCTCATTAATAACAGCAAATTTATTGAATACCTTTATTACCTCAAGCTTCACCTGTAAGATTTCCCCTTATATTTTCTTACTAACATTGCAACTTTTATTATATGGTAAGTCATGTATGTTTTAAGAATGTAAGTGAAAATTTACAAGTTTCTTCTCCATTCCTTTAATTAATATATATTTGTTTTATAAATTACAATTTCGACTTACCTTTAATCTCATTCATTTATTTAATGTTTACGTTTTATTATATTTAATTACAGTAACCCTCTACTTACACTTAAATTATTAACCTTAAAACCTCCATTTTTATAAATAAAGGATTTTATTAATTTATTATCTAGGGTTTATAGACATTTATTTATATTACCTACTTTTTATTATATTACTAGTAGCATTTTAAATCATACTTAAGTTTATAACCCTACACACCAATCTTTATTAATTAATTTCATTTTATATACTTAAGTTTACCATCACTTAGTAATAATATTTACCTTTTATTTTTAGTAAAATTTAAATTATAACTTAAGTTTATACCATTAAATTCTTATTTAATATAGCAATTCATTGAATACTTCATTATTTCCAAAAACTTGTACTTGTATAATATTCTATTTCAATCTCTTATTTTACATTTCAACTTTTTATACTTGGTAAGTTATTTATGTTAAAGAAAAAGCAAAAGAACTTATACAAGTTTAATCTCAACCCTTTTAATTCATTGATTACTTAACCTTTATTTCACTAACCTAATTTTTTTTTTTCAACTAATTAATGGAAATTCAAGAATTAATACCGGGTCAAATTCCAAAATTACTTTAAATAATAGATAATTAATTTCTTACAACTTTTATATCTCTAATTACCTTTAAACAATTAAAATTTTAAATAATTTCAAAACAAATCTGCAGTAGAGTTTACTACAGTGGCCTTTCCCTTCGAAACTCGAAAATGAAAGTCGATGATGCGGCCGTCATCACCGAAATTATTTTCCAGCGACAGAGAGGAAAGTACAAACTTATTTTCTTCAAAATCCTCTTTAAACCAATTCTTTCGAATTATACTAAATATTTATATAAGAAAATACTTATAAACCAAATCATTATATTTCATAAATCCTTTGAAAGAAGATTTCAAAAATCCCGGACTTACGTTCTAAAATCTCCAATTTGATTTATTAAAATTCAACTTAGCTTTAATTCACTACAAATATTTTTATTACCTAACACCCAACTATAGCAACCAAAATATATCTTTATAAAAATATTTTTATATATAGAAAATATAATAGGCAAAGTTATTTCATTCACCTATATTAAAAACAAATATTATGTCGGTCTGTCCTATTAAGTGTTTAGAAAACCCTATTGATGACATAGCGTCCCATGCATCAACCAGAATTTATAAATACAAAGCGGAACAGATTAACACAATATCAAAATCCTTTATTAATACTAACAAATACGCTCTCTCATATATATATACACTCAGCGACTCCCATAGGGTATTACTACCCTATTAACAAAGAGTCGAACCCCACAAAGCCAAAGTTTATCGCTAAACCAAAGCTGCGATACCAACTGTAACATCCCGCCTTTTCGCACACTTTAAACCTTTTCACGTGCCAATTCAAAGCATACGCAAGGGCGGATTGTTATGGGGTAAATAAGAAAAACAGAGAAGAAATAAAGCAAAATAGAATCTCACAGCGGAAGGATAAGATATAATAATCAATATACAGTTCATGATAACTGTTTACAAAATATTTATTTTACTTATACAATGAATATCAGAGTTACACATACCAATACAATCAATGCAGCGGAAATTTAGTGTGTGGTGCAATACTATAAATAATATAATACGGATTCTTCGTCTTCGTCCTCCAAAGCTAAAATCTTCGATCCTGAAACGCTCGGACTGACCCGAGCGAATTTGAAAAGACAAAAACACTCGAGTCAGAACTAAAAGATCTTATGTGAGTTAAATTAACAGAAATAAATATGAGTACAGTAACTCAAGAGATGCTCGGGATTTACATCTCCTAAGGATCCGTTAAACTATTTACTATGTAGTATATTGCGCTATTATAGTAGTGTCTATTTATAAAATAAACTTACTTTTAAATAGCGTTAAGGCTTTACATTTTCCACCTTAACACGTAAAATGCCAATAGTCTATACAGTACCGTAATACCTCCTGATCGGGAGGCTACCAGAGGATACTCCATAGGTACGACACAAATAGAAACTCGTAGTAAAGGCTCGGTATGGTAGGTGACACGGCACAACTAGGCAATGCCAGGGTAAATATACCAATTGCTATCCAGGCTGGTGGAAACGCGTAGCCGCAGTTACCGCCCACCTCGGACTAACTCCCCCAAAATCAAAATATAGAAGTGGCCACTGAATCAATCCAAGTCAAAGTATAATATCGAAGAGGAGGGTCCGATCAGAGGAATGACCTCATTGGCCTGAGAATCGCTCCTGTTTTAGCCACCTTATGCCAACTCACGGGAGTCGGGTCCACGTATTTACCTTACAGGAAACGTCGCCACCACCTACTTCATTCTGGAATCTCCACCGCGTACACGGTTAGTCAAAGTGGTTTTCGGTATCGACAGAGAGTATGTCCATATCCGATCCTGGTCTCTTTGCCAACCCATCGTTATTATAACACCGCGGTCATTAAAAATAGCTTATACTTTAAAAATCAGAATAAACATTCCATTTCATAACCATGAATACGATATCATTTCAAACCCAAAGCCATATTTTATCACTTATCCCAAATATAATTCTTTTCCAAAATCATAATGCTTTAACTTCATAACGTCTGAAAATCAAATATTTCAAAGCATAATATTTTGAAAATCATAATTTAAAACCATAACTTCTAAAACTTGAATGGTTTGGATATTCAACGGTATATGAATTAAAAGGTTTAACTTAGATGTTACTTTGTAAAGAAAATAGTTCTCATGGCTTTACAAATACATTTCTTTATTAAAGTCTAAACCAAAATTTGTATTATCTCTCTCAAGTTCCAAAACCACATCAATTTATATATATATATATATATATATATATATATATATATATATATATATATATATATATATACGTATATCCATTTGGAGTATTAATATTTCAACTAAAGTTGGATTTTATTCTTTCAACAAATCGAATGTTCTATTAATTAGTCTTGAATATTCACATAAAATCCATAAATAAATAAAAACTCCAATTTTTAGTAATAAAATATATATTTTTTTCAATTCAAATTATACTAGAATATTCATTTCAATTTATCTTGGGAAAAATCCAATTATAAATATCATATCTTAAAATTTCCAAACTTAACATTTAAACATATGATATAAATTATCAAACTCCATTTTCTTAATTTTTTTCCATTTTTAATAAAGAGATTTATACACCTTTTAATTTCAAAATTTTCAACTTCATATGTATATATATGGAAGAATAATATTTATACAATATAAAATTTAAGATTATTATAAACCGTATTCCATCCAAACCATAGAAATCACATTAAAATAGTTATATATAGACCGCGGTGCCTATATATAATTTTCTATCCTATGGTCAAGTGATACGGATATTTATCATTTCAATCCGCATTTTAAAAGATATAAAATTTTGCGGTTGTATATCATTTCAAACCACAATCCCGAATGAAAGTAAATATGCATGATAATTTGCAATTTAATGATATACAATAAAACATCCATCAACAACACCCATCATCCAATCAAAATCATCAAGCAATATCAATCAATAACAATTTATATTTGATAATATATAACAGGTAATAAGTGGCAATTTTATTCAGATTAAATTTAACAACTATTAATCTAACAGTTTATATTCAGTAATAATCTATATAACTGTTAACTAGCAGTTTATAGGCAAACACAAATTCTAACTGTCAATAAATAAATGAAATTAACAGTTAAATTCAATAAATGCAATTCAACAAATATGAGTGAAATAAACATGCCAAATACTCATAAATAAATTTCTATTCATTTCTAAAATTAATTTAACAAACATAAAAGCTTTTAGAAGTTGTGAGTGGGTTAAAACACTCACCTTCTGAATTTAAATTGAATTTAAATTCAATTTAAACCAAAAATTTGACCGTCTCAGAATTCATCCAAACCAATGTCATCAGGTCCGGAATTTAATTACGATCCTGATAAAAAAAATCTCACGTGAATCGGAGATCGTATGCGAGAGTTATGTCGAAATTTGCACTTGAATTTAAATTTTAAAATAGCAAAGAATGGTACACATTTACAGACTTGCCACATCACCAAGTATTACTCACGTCCTCCCTCTGCACGCAATATTTCCAGGCCGAAGCCTGCTGTTCCTTCCATGCGAACGCACTCTGCACGAAACATCACTCGGCCGCATCCACAACGCTCCACCTCTGGTGATGATCTGCCGCGCCTGGCCCCACCGAGATGACTACCCTACCTCCAAGAGGCCGCCTCAGCCCTTCGACCCTCCTCCACGTTGCCGTTCGACTGCAAATCTAACAGCAGCCGCCGCAACCCTTTAAGCCCTAATGAATTTTAACTCCAAATCTAACCGTCGATTCACCAAATAAACTACATAGATGCAGTCCCATCGGTCCACTCTACAATACCCAGAAAGGGTTTCGCCATCCGACAAATTTTTTTGCGATGATGATGAACGGTCGTAACTGTTTGGCTCAGATCTGGACGCATAGAAACTCGCATCGAAAAACGGACCGCCGATATGAGTTG
Source organism: Allium cepa (assembly GCA_030765085.1). Taxonomy (NCBI): domain Eukaryota; kingdom Viridiplantae; phylum Streptophyta; class Magnoliopsida; order Asparagales; family Amaryllidaceae; genus Allium; species Allium cepa. The sequence continues at coordinate 187,239,823 of CM060940.1, forward strand.
TGCTTGCCAAAATCTTCAACATATATTTTTTTTCAGAATTTTTGGAGTAGTTTAAAATTTCATTTTATTTTTGAATTGATTGGATCTAGGGTTTGCACCCATTGAAGAAGAAGAGGAGCTTGAAGAAAGTATACGCGCAGATGAATGAAAACAGGCGGAGGCTAGGGCTTGTAGCTAGGTTTATATAGAGGGGTTAGTGATAGAGTAGATAGACCGTAGAATGAACGTGCGGAACAAACTATAGCCCAAAAAGCCCGCTATGCCTCCGGAACCGAATTTATTAAATCTATATATCCAAATAGGTATTTTAAGATATTCTGAACGCGATGGAAAAAGTTTCACGTCCAAATTTGATCGAATGAAGAAGTTATGCTGAAAACAAAATTTCCAAATTGATTTCAAATTGATTTTAATAAAATTGATTTCAAGGCGTTTCGCGTTCGTACGATCAAACGACAAGTCCGATCGTTACGAAACTTGAAACCCTACAATAATTCACCGATACGGATCCGATGAAACTGGTTTCGTCGAAATCCGAGTCCGTGGCCAAAATGGCTATTTTTATATTCATCAAATAAATTAAAATAAATTATAAAAATCCAATTTTTACATCTAAATTCAAAAATTGACCAAATTTTCTCCCTTTAAATTTTCTTAACTATTTACTCCAATTCTAAACAATTTAAGTGTCAATAGTTGTTCTATTCATCAATTCAAATGTAAATTCTTAACTTCAATATTAATTCCAATTTTAATAAATTCAACATTATAAGTTTGATTAAATTTATTAAATTCACTTTCTTTCTATTATTCAAGGTTATTGATGTCAATTTAATGAAACTAACATTGGCTCAATATCTATACATTAAAAATCTCAATTCTAAACTTAGATCTCAACTTATGAAATAGTTAAATAATAAATTCCATCTAAATCTACATCTTCCTACTATCTAAATATTTAGAAAAATTACTTACCACTTTTTATTGTAAATTTATAAACTAGTAGATTTGCGTCATTTCTAGCCCTCTGGATATTTTATATTAACTAAAAGCAAATTTACATAAAATTTCCATCGTCAATTATTTTAGTGAATAAATCTTCAAAGGTTACTGCAATTAATCCCATAAATTGCAATAAATTCTAATAAATTTGACTCTATTTGATTACAACTCACAAATAAATCAATTATTCCCCAACTACAAAGTTACCGTTTCTTATATATATATCACTACAGTAATACTTCCAAATGTTCATCCTTTGTTTGCATAAATTATTGTATTCAATTGAATTGTAATATTGTTAACTTACATATAAATAAAACTTAACAACTAATAGAATAAATAACTTACAAAATTTGTTGTCATATATATATTTTATAAGTCTACACTTAATTATTATCTTACAATACGTTTTTACGTTACTATAAAATTTATACACTCTTCCGTTACCATATTAATAATTACTAAAGTAACGTTCATTCTTAATAACAACTTTATACTATTCAACATATAAAAGGACTCCATTCCCCAAATACATTTATTTATATTTATTCCCTTAAAGTTCTCCTTTATTGACTAGACACATTAATTTAGATTCATTTACATCGAATGCCCTTCTTAGCTATATACTCAATACATGTTAAATCTACATAATTTTTATCTTTTATTCAAATTCACTCATACCATCAATAACAAAATGTTGCCCTAAATTTAGATTCAATTATATACATTAGATAAATGGGTAACCTTTTGTAATTATCCCATATATGAAAATATTTTTATGCATACATTTCCACTTACTTACTATGCATTCATTTATTAAATTACTAATTGCCTTAGTCAACTTATCCCCTATTTACTACCAACTTTCCAATTTAATTATAGCTTATCAATACATAAAATTTACATAGGCGAAACAAATTTTATTACTATCTTAAGTCCATTTATTATTGACAACATTCATTAAATCTCCTTATCAACACTTATTGCATTGATTTATTCAGCGGTCACCTTTTATTTAGTTACTATCCATTTTACAATCCAATGTAAGTCTTCCACTATTTATTTTATATTATGAATTCCATTTTACTTAATCTTTTTATTGATATTCACTAATTCAACCCTTATATCAGTTTCTTATATTTAACTTTAAATCAAATTGTGACAATCTACATTATCCAAATCTATTGTCATAAAATTTTATTGTTACACTAAATTACAACTACTATACCAAATTTCTACATTTATTCTCAATTAGATTAGAAATTATATTAATTCAATTCATTTAATATTATTAATTTAACGGGTCGTTACAATATATATCACAGATATACATCTCATAAAGTGATGAGGCATCCCGCAGGGAAAAAAGTGTAAAAGTACGATATTTAATCCGAGATATGTACCTTATATTTTATTAGCGAGCATATACGGCTAATATAGCGCGAAAGCGAGCTCTAAATGCGAAGCAAACGCAATTCGCACCTACTAAACACTCAACAAACAAATGAGAACATGTATAAATGAAAATAATATCAATATACAACATATAGCAACATAACAACTACATGTGCCAATATAGCAATGCATTCACTCAACAAATGCAACCATCAAAGAACTAGCATTCAACAAATCCACAACCAAATCAATATAAATTCACTTCTCATTAATATTCAATGAATTGGTTTTTCATTTAAATCACATTTGATTTGTTGACATTGGATTTACTATCATTCATTCATATTCACATTCAATTAGCAATCATTCACTAATTTATATTCAAGTTAGTTGACTTCCAAATCAAATTCAATTCTATTCAAGTCCATTTTCTTCCAAGTTGGATTTAATGATTTATAGCTTTCAATTTCGCTAATTCAATTTCATTAACACTTAATGAATTTATATACAATCAATTAACAATCAAATAACAACCAATGTATATTCAACATAACCAAATTATTCAATTTACATTCAATTTGGTCCAACATTTTTACTTTCAATTGGTTTATATTAAATTGACTTCCATTCAATCATTCAATTTCTCAACTTCATTAGATTTTAATGAATTCACACTTACATTCATTTTTCAATATCAATTTAATTTACATTCGATTGGTTAGCATTCAATCCATTTATTAATTCAATTGCTAATTCCTTTAACAATATAAGGTTGAATTTCATTTATATAACTCAAGTTCATGTTCATCACTTCACTTGATTAATTAACTTCGATTCCAAAATCAAATTTATTCAACTTCACTTAAGTTATATTCCATCTCAAACATCATTTGTTTAACTTAACTTAAGTTTCCACTTATAAATTCAATTCAGATTTCAATTCTAAAGTAAATTCTGTTTAACTTTTACCAAAGCTAAATTTATTAACTCATATTATAAGTTCAAAACTTATTTCACTTATATTCATCAATTTCAATAGCTTATCTAATCCATATCAATTTATTTAACTTTCATTTTGTTAAATTTCAATCACATGTCTTTGATGACAACTCAAATTTATTTCAACTTGGATTTTTAATTTCCTTTCCTTGCACTTGCAAATTTTATTTATTCATTCACAATTTATTTTCCAACTTAATAATTGTATTCCAATCCTTTTATATAACATTCCAGAGCCTTTTCAACCTTTCAAAACCATTTTTGAAATCAATTCAAATTATCTTTTGAATTTCCAAAACCAAATCCAAATTTTCCAAACAACTTTCATTTAAAACAATTTGGCAGCAATCCCTCTTTTGGAAACCCGAAAATGAACGCCGATGATGTCACGATCATCATTGGAATTAATTTCCAGCGACCGAAAAGAGTTTAGAGCTTTAATTTCTCCAAAACAATTTTTCCAAAATATCAAATCCTTTCAAAACACTTCTCTGGAATTTTGTTTTTGGATTATAAATCACATTTATAAATCTTTTACTTATATAATTTCACTTCTTATATATAAGATTATTTCACAAGTGTAAATCATTTAATTATAATTCCACACTTATAATCCATTTGTTTATACAATTATTCTTTAAAAATTGTTGTTTTTATTCAACAACCAACAATCAATTCATATACACTTTAATAATTCTAAAAAAAAATATTTCCTTTGTATATAAAAATAATCAAGGTAAAATTATTTCATTTACCCAATTTAAAACAATATCGTGTCGAATTGTTTTGTACTAGTGTTTAGAGATCCCTATCGATAGAGTTATACAGACTATACCGACCAGAATCTATATACCACTCAACAAACCAATCATCACAACATAAAACATTTTATATTCACTGACAAATACGCGCTCATATCTATTATTGCACTCACACTCATTCTAGAGTACTACTGACTCTATCTCTAATGAGTAATTCCCAACAGAGCCATGAATGTCGCTTAACCATATGCTCTGATACCAAATGTAACGATTGACTTTTCGACGCTCGAAAACCGACATCAATACGTCCACTGTATCAACTGCCGAGCAATCGAATGCCGGAAAACCGTACCGTTATGGTTAAAGAAGAAGAAAACGATAGAAGAAGAGAGAAAAAGATAGAGCAGAACAGAAAGAAATCAAAGAACAATATCAGAATCTCACAATCGCAGCGGAATAATCATATAATAGATAAATGAATAATCTTTAAACAAAGAACTATATCAGTTATTACATTACATCATATTACATAACATTATCAGAGTGTACAACAACAAACAACAAACAGCGAAAAAGAAATACTATATACTAGTTATACGCCATGCCATCCAGCTTGCTCCAGCAACTTCTGAATTCTAGAATAACCTGATAACCTGACTTTAGACTGCCCGTGCGGAAATTGGTGGGCACCCAGAGTTTAGGAAAAAAACAATAAACTCCGAGTCAGTCATGGGACTGTTGTGAGAACTTAAAATAGTTTATCTTTAAAACAAAGTATAGGATAATTTTTAAAAATAGATTCGCAATGCTTTTTAGAAAATGAGACTACCATAAGGCCTCCTGCACACACACACAATGCAAATGCAGAATCGGAGGAGATTTCTCCTTACGATAGTCAAAGATGCTTGATACTCATTAAAAAGAAAAATTTGATATTATTACTAGTGCATAGGGTAGGAAAAATCATTTCGAAAGTAAAGTTATAAATCTTAGCCAACATACGACCATTATCGTATGCCTACTATAGCTACCATGTTCAATAGCAGGTTACCGCCATATTCCATGGCAGGTTATACAACTAAAACCGTAGAGGGTTCGTATTATTTCTTTGGATTTCCAACAAATGGTCAGGCCAAGGAACTTCCCACTGCCACATGGGTACGCCTCTGGAAAGACGACCCGAGAACCTAACCGGATCTCTGCCAACACAAGGCCGGGTTACCTTTCAAACTAGGTAACTACTGACACGAATATGTCATTCCCCGATTGTAACCGATCTATATCCGAGGATCCTCGATTTCCAACAACCACAAAGCAATAAATTTGCAGCAACAACATAGGTTAAGTATCTAGGCTCCATACCATGATACCACCTCTATCCAGAAGGAATGACATACACTAAAGGGGTGCTACACCCTAATAACCTTGCTGCATCTTTCCTGTTTTGACCATTTTCGGAGTGTGAGGTACGACGAAGTCTCGTCCACAAAGCCACGCTTTATACAAAAGTTGTGCTTTGATCATCAAATGCAAAACAGTACTTCGTATGCCACATTACCAATTTGGGAATGTATCACTAGTAACCATCAACTACATAACCTTTAAGGGTGTTAAGCTAAAAGAATAAATTCTCCGCCACCAACGGTAATATATTTGATAGAAACCAGCTTTACATCTCAAATTGTAACGTCAGACACACATCCATACAAGTCCGTTCCAGGATCGAACGGAACCGAAGGAACTTACAAAGAAGTCCTTGTAATCTGGATATTCACTAATCACGACCGGACTTCCCATCACAAAGGGTAATAAATTTCTATATCGGGGATCAGCCGATGCAGAAACATTCGACGGTAATCCTTCCGTTTTCATAAGTGTAACGGTCCTGAATTTTGAACAATTTAATTTGTGAATATTTAATTAATTTTAAATATTCGAATGATGATTTGACTTGAATTTCAAATTATCAGAATAAATTGGCGATTAAATATTAGAATTTAATCTATTTAATGTTGAATAAGAATTTGAATTTAACTTTGAAGTTGAAATTGAATATTGAATTTGTATTGGAATTCAAACTAACGACTTAGAAGAAAATAAATTTGGATATAAGAATTGTTGCTTATGTAAATTTATAAATGGATGGTTAGTTTTAAAGAACATTTTTCTTTTCTTTAAAAATAAATAAAAGGAACAAAATTGTAATCAATACAAAAATAAAATAAATAAGTACACTTAGTTAAAGTTTTAACAACAAAAATTAAACAAAACACTTGAACATAAAATGAAAGAAAAGATATATAAAAAAATAATAATTGTATAATAATAATAATAATAAAAAGTATATATATAAAAAAATAAAAATAATAAAAAAAAAAGAGTACATTACCTTACCCCTGTCAGCCGAATACACACGCCATTATTTACGCCCAAATTCGTGCCTTCAAACATGCCTTAACCCATGCCTTTTTCCTCTGCAAAACCACGACCACGATCCCCTTTTTCATTTTCAATTCATTCGAAAACCCTAAGTCTAAAGCATGCGAAAGAAATAAAAATGGCGGCCTCCTCTTCGTTGTTTATCAATTAGGGCTTGCGATCCAATTTGGGGCTTCGGCCTTGGTTCGATTGTGCTCTGCTCATTCTCGCCTCAGCTGTTTCGATTCAAGTTATGGTGAGTTCTTTGCTCACGATTGATTTTAATTCAAGTGTTTGAATTTGTTTGAATTGGGTTTTGGTTGCATGCTATGATTTGGGGGTTATTTGCTATCATTTGCTCGATTGCTTGAATTTAAACTGATGAGAACAGAATGCTATCACTGAAAACTGTTGAGAACAGATGCTTTTAAACTGATAAGAGCATATGCTATTAATTTTTGTTTTAAACCCATAAGGACAGATGCAAGATAATATTGAAGAAATTTGTTTGTATGTATAGAGTTTTTGGAAATTTACTATGTACTTACATAAGTATGTATACACTGTTGGTATCAGTAATTGTTGATGTTCTTGACTTAAGTTTTTAAATCCAGTGATTGTTTCAAAAAAAAAAAATAGTAAAGTACAGTAAGAAAATGATCTGAGTCCTCTTTGTTCATAGTTCCTCTCTGTCTTCATTAAAACTGTGAGCAACTTCCTCTTTTGAAACCTGATTTGGTTGATACATTGTGATGTTATGCTGATTATTTGATGGTGTAATGATAATTGAAATGTATGCCTGAAAATAAGAAGATCAAGCAACCTAAAAACATGAAAGTTTAAAAGCATCAGTAAGAGAAAAATATAGTGTCTAGTTTCTGTTCACATGACCATGTGAACAAATTCATCTTGAACCTGCTATGTGTCTTGATGAATGCTTAAATTGATTTGTTTTCCTGATATTTGATATGTTGAAAAATCAATCAGCTTACATGTATGTTGTGCATGCCTGAAATTCAAGTGCAGTGCTCTGTTATTTAACTATGACATTGTAAAAACTTACCTGATAGCACACTACAGTTTTGTGGCTTTAGAAATACTTCAGTTTTAGCTTTTGAATTTGAAGAAGAGATTGGCTTGATTGCTTTAGTTTGATTCCAGCACTAGATGTCACATTGCCATCTGCATGCCTGAACCTTTGCTTTGATTTCATACTAAGATGTATTGCATTTTATTCTTATCTTTATTTCTTTCACTGCAACATTATTTTCTGGCCTCTTGCATTTGAAAACAGAACAAATCTTTGCCTTACACCTGATTTCTTATACAACAGAGAAGGCTTTACCTGTTACTTGAAACCCAGATTTGATTTTTATCACTGATTTCTTTGCTTAAGTTTGTTTCAAAGCACTGCACTGCTTTCTTCTATCCAAAGCCTGCAGTTAAATTCATTTATATTAAAACTTGAGTTTTAAATCAAAAATCTCAGTAGAAAAAAAAAACCTGTTGAAGCCTTTTGATTTGATTTTTAACTTGCATGCTTCTGCTTCTTGTTTACTTGCTATCATACATGATTTAAGAAGTTTGAATCTTTGTCTTGAAATGAGAGAAAGTATAGAGTTAATCTCTGTTGATTTCCAGATTTCTATATTTTTACTTCAAATTGAAGAAAAATGCTTCCAGCCCTTTTTCTGTTTTGTATTTGTGTGAGCCTTGAATTGAAACTTGTTGAAGATTTGATTATTAAATTGCATACTTTCTGTACAACATTCGTTTTCACAATTGTGCCAATTATTAAATCACATTTCTATAAAAATGCAACTGATATCTGTAGCTTCTCGAGTCTTGTTCAAATCACTTGTAGACTTAGCATTGCATTTGTGTTGACTCTGTTAGCTAAGTGGTTTCACGATCATTGTACATGCTGTGTTCATTTGAGTAGCTGGACTTAGCATGCATTTTGGGGTCTGCACTGAGCACTTGAACTTTTGTAGCTGTTCCAGTCCTCATGTTCACAGTGGAGTTCTTATTCACTTCTGATGTGTTACTTTTGAGTCTGGTCTTGCACTTGTTGTTGTTTATGTCTTCGTGTCTTTGGCATTTCTGAGTCTCTGCCCTTGGCTGCCTGTTTTGACAGTGCTGTTTGCACTGTGTCACTTGAGACTGCTGCCTGTACTTGTGTTTCTTGTTCATTGCACTGTGCTGCTGTGTATTATTTGTACTTGTGCAACCTCACTTTGACTTGTACATGATTTGTAGATTGTGCTTTTGTTTGGTGCACACGTGTTGGCGAGGCAGTGCATATACGTGTGTACTGCAGCCACACAGGATTGATAGATTTCGAAAATAATAATAATAATTAAATTGAAGTTGTTAATGTGAAAATCCATAATAGATCTAAATTGATTCATGTGATTCGTCATCTCTGTTACCATTTTATTCAGTTCATTTCAAATTTAATTACTTGAATAAAGATTAATCCTGACTCGAGTGTTTTTGTGTTTTGCAATAAACGCTCGGGTCAGACCGAGTATTTTTACAGCTTGAAGATTTTCAGGCCGCGAAGTTAGAGAGAGTTGGGGAAAGCACTTCACTAAAGCTTTTCAAGAAATTTTCTTGTACTTAATAAAATAAATTGTTTCCGCTGTATAAAAATTTAAATGCATTATACAAACTCTGATATATGTATGTAAGAAAAATTCATTTATGAATAATATTATGATTATTCTGTGATTCTGTGGCTGATTCTGTTTAAACTTTGTAAACTGAACAACAATCCGTCATTGTGAACGTTTTTAGTTGGTTTAATTACCGACTAGAGGCGGTCAGAACGGCGGGTCGTTACAAAAGTGGTATCAGAGCTTTGGTTTACTCAAAGCTCAGTTTATGATGTTTAATATGAATAGTTACTAGAACCACTTTAAAGAAAAATGTTTTCAAATTTAAAATAAGTTTGAAATTGTTTTCTTTGTAAAATAAAAAGTATTTTGAAAATTAGAATTATTTTGAAAATTCCCCTCTCTAAATTTAGGATTGCGATAGTTTCTCATTCGAAATCCATTATCGAATTATTGAGACTTATGAAAAATAAAATATAAGTGAAGTGAATTAATGAAATTGGTTTAAATTGGTTTGAATCAAATATTGTGAATATCTACAAAATAATAATTGTGAAATAAAATGATATTTCAATTTAGTTATAGCCAAGAGGATAATTAAACTATAACTTGAGAATTTGATTCTGAATTCTTTTGAAAATTAATTTCAAATGTTTTGAAGAACGATTTAGTGAATAAATGGATTATAAGTATTTAACTTATAATATGAACTTTTGGTATATAACTGAGTTATATAAATTGAATTGAATTGAATTAATAAAAAAAGATTGTCAATCGAAGTTTATAAATAGAAATGGAATTTGTAAAGATTGTTTATAAGTTCGAAATCAATTGAATTTGATAAGTAAATTGTTGTAGCTTATTAAAGGAGTTATATTCACGATTTTGGACAGTGGATAACCCTTTAAAAATAAAAATAAATTGAAGAAATGATGAAATTAGTTGACAAAGTATATTCACGATTTTGGACAGTGAATATATTATTGAATAAAACAGATATGTTTTAGGTAAAATGATTGAATAATCCAACCTCTGCTAATAAGAATTGCAAATATTGATAGGAAACTTCGAAAACACCTTGTTTATTATAATGGCGAAAACCGAAGCACAAAAAGCAGCACGCCGTGAACGAAGAGCAATTGCTCGTAGAGAAGCAGAAGCGAGACGTGCGGAAATTGAAAGGAGATTCAGTGAAAGGCAAGCACCTGGTCCATATGATGAGGTTATTTGCTATCGATGTCATAAAAAGGGACATTATGCCATTAAGTGCCGAGTAAGGAGAAAGAAAAGGAATGTGGATGACCGGTTCGCTCGTCCTGAGATTGTGTGTTTTAAATGTCGAGAGAAAGGGCATTTTCTTAGTCATTGCCCTAAAGTGAAAAGGAAAAAGTGCGTACTCAATTTACCCGTCGATAGATTGACAATCTGCTACCATTGTCGTCAGTCTGGACATATAGCCAGAAACTGCACCGAAAGACAACAGGGAAAGCAAGCTATAGCCCGACCAGCTAGAGCGAAAAGTGCTAAGGTGATTGATAAGGATGGAAACATCTCATATTTTTGCAATAACTGTAAGGATTGGGGACATGTGGATTTTGAATGTGTTAATTCTCCTTTAACACAACATGAAATAGTGTCATCCGAAGATGAAAGTTTGGCAAAGATGCATACTATCGGACAAGAAGTCGTTAGTCCTTAATTATTCTGAATCTTAAACCAATCGATATATTTTGTAATACTATCCTTTGTAATCCACAATCTTTTGTGTACGTCTTTTAAAAGTATTAAGCTATGTAAAATTTTGTACGGAGGAAATATTTTAATGAAATAGCATCTTGGGAAGTGATATTATGGAAGGAAGTTTAATTGTTGATTTAACTGTATGAATCAAACTAGTTTGATGTGAAGTTTATATTTCAAGTTTAAAACTATTGCCTAAAATAGTTAATATGGAAATATAGATCTAATGGAACCAATTCGATAAATAATTTACTAAAGAGCTAGTTGATTATTTTTGAAATAGAAAGCAAATGTAAAGTTCAAATGAAATTTAGATTTCAAATTTGAAGTTGTCAACAGGATAATCCATTATAGGTTTAATAAATTCAGTGATGAATTTGAATTTAAACGTGCGGAAAACTAAATTAAGTGAAAAACTTAATATTGAAAAGTTTGAAATCGGTTTAAAACTAATACTATGAAAAGTATGAAGAATTCAAACTATGAATTAAGTTGAAGTTGAAAAAGTTAATAGTTTTAAAGATGTTTTAAAATGCATTAACTATCGAATACATAGATTTCAACATTCAATTGTTGAAATAGGCGTTTCGAGAAATAAGGAAAGGTGGACTATAACATTGTTGTTATAGTAAATGGTTTCCGGAAGGAAATGTTGTTTATAGTATTGGGATTTATATATCTATCTTAAATCTGAATCCCTATACTAGTGATTTTGAGTTGTCGTAACGATGTTTTACGCAACATTCGTTTTAACTCAAATAAATGTGTTTAAGAGAATGATTTCCTTAAAGAGTGAAATATATACTTAATTTTGATTCGAGTATATCGAATATTTTCAAAGAGTTGAAAATAAAAGAATTTGTGAATTACTTATTATTTAATAAGTATGGAAATGTTTTCCAATATGAAATGAAAGGTTTGAAATATTATCTTTTGAAGATAAATTGAAAAATGAATATTTGAAATTGGTTTCAAATGGCGAAGTTGGAAAATTAAATATCTTGTAAAGATATTGTTTTGAGAAATATGAACAATCAGTCCAACTTGAATATTTTCCAAAGAAGATTGAATCTTGAGTTAAATTGAGTTTAACTTTGACACCAAAAACAATATAAGTTGAACTTTGAATTTTGGATAGTCGATTGGGATTGTATGTCTAACATTGTGAATTGATGACATAGCATTTGATCTCTATTAAATATATATCTGTGGTGGCGGAGAATTTATTCTTTTAGCTTAACACCCTTCTCTGAGACGTACGAGCTTAGAGGTTATATATCGATAGACATCAATTATGTGTTGAGAATTGACGATGTAACGTGAAATCCAAATCGAATGTGAAGTCGATAATAAATTGGATTGTGAATGTGAATTAGGTTTGAGATAACCTTAAATTTTCAAATTGATTTAGAGGAAAATTTTAAACGTGATGGAAAATTTGGAATCCTCTATTTGTGATGAATGTGAATTAAGTTTTCGTAACTTATATATGTGAATATAATCGAAAACTATCAGTATGGAAAGTCATTATTATGAAAGTCCTGTGTAGGTTTACATAGGTATGATAAGTACGAAATGTGAAATGAAGTACTATATGTATATGACATATGTTTTCTAAAAACTGAGGATATGGAAATGTACCTTCCATTTATTATGTGTGAAGGTGATTGGAACTCGGTGGAGTGTCCATTACAAATCGTAGCTACGTAGAATTCCATTAGTGGAATGTCCATTGGGACTGATATGATATCCCCCACGATGGATCATCGTGTTTGGGATTATGTAAATTGATGCTGGCGTAATTCGTGGGGCGTGATGCCTACAGTTACAAGCGATTCCACTGAGATAGTGGCGCAACCGCCGAGTAAACTGCGATCTGGAAACCGAAGCGAAATTCGAGGGGCGTGATGCCTAAGGCCACGAGCGATTCTACTGAGATAGTAGCGTAACCGCCGTGTGGACCGCGATCTAAGGCGACAACCATGGCGAAATTCAAGAGTGATGAGAAATCTAAGGTTACAAGTGATTCTACTGAGATAGTAGCGTAACCGCCAGGTAAACTGTGATCCATGGGGGAAAGTGCTTCCCATATCCATTTTTAAAATAATTTTTAAAAAGTATTTTCACTGGGAGTTGAAGCAAGTATGTTTAGTACTTGGAGATTTTTAGTCTTGCGCCTGGCCAGCGTATGCCTAATGTCTGTAAGAACGACGGTGGACTTGTTAAACTTCGAGTTATCAAGTATTTTCAAACTTTAAATAGAAAATCAATAATCTGAAATTAGAATTACATAATTCTAACTTAATGAATTAAGGAAGAAGATTTTTAAAATATCTTGAAAGTCCACAGCTTTTGGGAAAAGATGTAATATGCAAATATTTAGCATGAAAGATTTCAAGTTTAAAAATCTGAGTTTTTGTAAGTCAAAAAAAAAATTTGGTAAAAGACTTTTGTGTCTTGATTTTTGACATTGATGAACAAAACTAGTGAAATAAAATAAATGGAATGAATCCTATATTTATTTGTGAGTTTGAAACTTGGTAAAAATTGTGTAGGATATAAATATCGGTGAGATTTTAGCAATCGTTTTTTTCCTAACTTATAATTTCGGGACGAAATTCTTTTAAGTAGGGGAGATTGTAACGGTCCTGAATTTTGAACAATTTAATTTGTGAATATTTAATTAATTTTAAATATTCGAATGATGATTTGACTTGAATTTCAAATTATCAGAATAAATTGGCGATTAAATATTAGAATTTAATCTATTTAATGTTGAATAAGAATTTGAATTTAACTTTGAAGTTGAAATTGAATATTGAATTTGTATTGGAATTCAAACTAACGACTTAGAAGAAAATAAATTTGGATATAAGAATTGTTGCTTATGTAAATTTATAAATGGATGGTTAGTTTTAAATAACATTTTTCTTTTCTTTAAAAATAAATAAAAGGAACAAAATTGTAATCAATACAAAAATAAAATAAACAAGTACACTTAGTAAAAGTTTTAACAACAAAAATTAAACAAAACACTTGAACATAAAATGAAAGAAAAGATATATAAAAAAATAATAATTGTATAATAATAATAATAATAAAAAGTATATATATAAAAAAAAAGTAAAAAAAATAAAAAAAATAATAAAAAAAAAAGAGTACATTACCTTACCCCTGTCAGCCGAATACACACGCCATTATTTACGCCCAAATTCGTGCCTTCAAACATGCCTTAACCCACGCCTTTTTCCTCTGCAAAACCACGACCACGATCCCCCTTTTCATTTTCAATTCATTCGAAAACCCTAAGTCTAAAGCATGCGAAAGAAATAAAAATGGCGGCCTCCTCTTCGTCGCTTATCAATTAGGGCTTGCGATCCAATTTGGGGCTTCGGCCTTGGTTCAATTGTGCTCTGCTCATTCTCGCCTCAGCTGTTTCGATTCGAGTTATGGTGAGTTCTTTGCTCACGGTTGATTTTAATTCAAGTGTTTGAATTTGTTTGAATTGGGTTTGTTTGCATGCTATGATTTGGGGGTTATTTGCTATCATTTGCTCGATTGCTTGAATTTAAACTGATGAGAACAGAATGCTATCACTGAAAACTGTTGAGAACAGATGTTTTTAAACTGATAAGAGCATATGCTATTAATTTTTGTTTTAAACCCATAAGGACAGATGCAAGATAATATTGAAGAAATTTGTTTGTCTGTATACGAGTTTCTGGAAATTTGCTATGTACTTACATAAGTATGTATACACTGTTGGTATCAGTAATTGTTGATGTTCTTGACTTAAGTTTTTAAATCCAGTGATTGTTTCAAAAAAAAAATAGTAAAGTACAGTAAGAAAATGATCTGAGTCCTCTTTGTTCATAGTTCCTCTCTGTCTTCATTAAAACTGTGAGCAACTTCCTCTTTTGAAACCTGATTTGGTTGATACATTGTGATGTTATGCTGATTATTTGATGGTGTAATGATAATTGAAATGTATGCCTGAAATAAGAAGATCAAGCAACCTAAAAACATGCAAGTTTAAAAGCATCAGTAAGAGAAAAATATAGTGTCTAGTTTCTGTTCACATGACCATGTGAACAAATTCATCTTGAACCTGCTATGTGTCTTGATGCATGCTTAAATTGATTTGTTTTCCTGATATTTGATATGTTGAAAAATCAATCAGCTTACATGTATATTGTGCATGCCTGAAATTCAAGTGCAGTGCTCTGTTATTTAACTATGACATTGTAAAAACTTACCTGATAGCACACTACAGTTTTGTGGCTTTAGAAATACTTCAGTTTTAGCTTTTGAATTTGAAGAAGAGATTGGCTTGATTGCTTTAGTTTGATTCCAGCACTAGATGTCACATTGCCATCTGCATGCCTGAACCTTTGCTTTGATTTCATACTAAGATGTATTGCATTTTATTCTTATCTTTATTTCTTTCACTGCAACATTATTTTCTGGCCTCTTGCATTTGAAAACAGAACAAATCTTTGCCTTACACCTGATTTCTTATACAACAGAGAAGGCTTTACCTGTTACTTGAAACCCAGATTTGATTTTTATCACTGATTTCTTTGCTTAAGTTTGTTTCAAAGCACTGCACTGCTTTCTTCTATCCAAAGCCTGCAGTTAAATTCATTTATATTAAAACTTGAGTTTTAAATCAAAAATATCAGTAGAAAAAAAAAAACCTGTTGAAGCCTTTTGATTTGATTATTAACTTGCATGCTTCTGCTTCTTGTTTACTTGCTATCATACATGATTTAAGAAGTTTGAATCTTTGTCTTGAAATGAGAGAAAGTATAGAGTTAATCTCTGTTGATTTCCAGATTTCTATATTTTTACTTCAAATTGAAGAAAAATGCTTCCAGCCCTTTTTCTGTTTTGTATTTGTGTGAGCCTTGAATTGAAACTTGTTGAAGATTTGATTATTAAATTGCATACTTTCTGTACAACATTCGTTTTCACAATTGTGCCAATTATTAAATCACATTTCTATAAAAATGCAACTGATATCTGTAGCTTCTCGAGTCTTGTTCAAGTCACTTATAGACTTAGCATTGCATTTGTGTTGACTCTGTTAGCTAAGTGGTTTCATGATCATTGTACATGCTGTGTTCATTTGAGTAGCTGGACTTAGCATGCATTTTGGGGTCTGCACTGAGCACTTGAACTTTTGTAGCTGTTCCAGTCCTCATGTTCACAGTGGAGTTCTTATTCACTTCTGATGTGTTACTTTTGAGTCTGGTCTTGCACTTGTTGTTGTTTATGTCTTCGTGTCTTTGGCATTTCTGAGTCTCTGCCCTTGGCTGCCTGTTTTGACAGTGCTGTTTGCACTGTGTCACTTGAGACTGCTGCCTGTACTTGTGTTTCTTGTTCATTGCACTGTGCTGCTGTGTATTATTTGTACTTGTGCAACCTCACTTTGACTTGTACATGATTTGTAGATTGTGCTTTTGTTTGGTGCACACGTGTTGGCGAGGCAGTGCATATACGTGTGTACTGCAGCCACACAGGATTGATAGATTTCGAAAAAAATAATAATAATTAAATTGAAGTTGTTAATGTGAAAATCCATTATAGATCTAAATTGATTCATGTGATTCGTCATCTCTGTTACCATTTTATTCAGTTCATTTCAAATTTAATTACTTGAATAAAGATTAATCCTGACTCGAGTGTTTTTGTGTTTTGCAATAAACGCTCGGGTCAGACCGAGTATTTTTACAGCTTGAAGATTTTCAGGCCGCGAAGTTAGAGAGAGTTGGGGAAAGCACTTCACTAAAGCTTTTCAAGAAATTTTCTTGTACTTAATAAAATAAATTGTTTCCGCTGTATAAAAATTTAAATGCATTATACAAACTCTGATATATGTATGTAAGAAAAATTCATTTATGAATAATATTATGATTATTCTGTGATTCTGTGGCTGATTCTGTTTAAACTTTGTAAACTAAACAACAATCCGTCATTGTGAACGTTTCTAGTTGGTTTAATTACCGACTAGAGGTGGTCAGAACGGCGGGTCGTTACAATAAATATCCGGTCTTCAACACCGGTCGTCAATGCTATTCATTACGACGTATCACATATTCGAAATGGGTTATACGACCCCAAGGTCCTTTCCCCGCTAACCCGAATAGTGAGCGCTTATTTTGAAATTAAGTGTAGCATTCAAATTCAAGCAAATCACAACAAATACCTATTTAAAGGTAAATATTGATAGTCGGTTATTTAAGTATCAATAGGTATGCTCAACATCACCATATTCCAAATAATTTACCAAATTATTTTCTTTCCAAAATATCTTCACTAGATATATAATTTCCACACTTCAACATTTGAAAACAAATTTCAAATCACTTTTCACCTTTACAACTTTTGAAAACAATTTTCAATCATTTTCCTTACGCGGACATACTTTCATTTCAAAATGGTTCATTTAAACCAATTAAATAAATCCTTACCGATTTACTTTATATTTACGTTCCAAATCCGTAAATTTATTCCCACACTTCAAAAATAAATCAACGTTTATTTTTAAACAAATTTCCTTTCCATTTATAAATTCCATAGTGAATTTACAATTCCCAAAATATCTATGAACATACGATTTCCAAATTGATTTCTAATATTCATTTTCAATTTATCCTTTTTAAAAAGATAAATTCTCAAAACATTCACTTAATATTGGAAAACATTTCCATACTTATTTAATAATAATAAGCAACTCACAAATCCATTTATTTTCAACATTTGGAAAATATTAAATATACTTAAATCGAAATTAAGTATATATTTCACTCTTTAAGGAAAACATTCTCTTAAACACATTTATTTGAGTCAAAACAAATGTTGCGTAAAACATCGTTACGACGACTCAAAATCACTAGTATAGGGATTCGGACTTAAAATAGATATATAAATCCCAATACTATGTAAAACATTTCCTTTCGGAAATCATTTACTATAACAACGGTGTTATAGTCTACCATTTCCTTCTACTTCTCGAAAACGTCTATTTCAACAATGAATGTTGAAATCTATAGTTTCGATAGTTAACCCGTTTTAAAAAAATCTTCAAAACAATTAACTTCATTTGATAATACTCATTTTCCCAAAACATATCCATTTTATAATAATAATATATTCACTGTCCATAATCGTGAATATACTTAACTAACCAAATTCAATATTTTCTACACATTTTATTTCAAGGATAATTCGCTATCCGAAATCGCAAATATATCTCCTTTAATAACCTTCTATATTAAATTTATCAAATTCAATAGATTTCGGATTTGTAAACAATGTTTATAAATTCCATTTCTATTTATAAAAACTTCAATTGTAAAATCCCTTTTATAAATCAATTCAATTTATAATTCAACTTTATACCCAAAATCCTATTTATAAGTTAATTATTTATAAATATTTTATTTTACAAAATCTATTCATTTCATAACTTCACAATTTATAAATCTATAAATTTTATTCACTTGTGAAGTCCATTTGTACTTCATTTTAACACTTAATAAAACTCACAATTCCTATATTTTTAATTTATAAATATTAATCTTAGAAATCTTTTATATAAACCGTTTATAATAATTCAAAAATCTCAATTTAAATAAACCAATCCTTTTAATAATTCACAAAGCGTTATTTAAAACTTATATAACTCCAAAATCATAATTAAGTACTATTTTCCAAAAATATAACTTTTATAACAATAAAATTATAATGTTTATTTATTTTAACAATTCAAAATTTAATGGAACGTATACTTTCAAAAATCAATTTAAAATTCTTTTTAAAATCAAAAATCATTATTTTAAAACTTCAAAATGGATCTGATGATGCAACAGCACCAAATAGTCAATCACGACAACAAAGACATCATATATCAGTATATGACAATCAACAAATATCACAATATGTGTAAATGAATCAATACAGTTGAGGAATCCAGTTGGATCCCTCCAACCTGTTTCCCTGCATCTAAAATCGTTAGCACAATACAATTCCGTTTCAAGACGGAATATCGCGGTATATAGGATTTATAAAATATTATCCGCTATTATGCGACGCAATAGGGTCTCATCCACTATATAAGGCGGGAAAATCAATTCCAAGTACATATATAATACCAATTTCACTTGCAGTGAAATATTCGCGGTATATGTTTTTAATAAATAACTTCCGCTTGATAACGGCGTATAATGTCTATTTCAACAATAAACAGATAATAATTTATCATCTAGGCATACAGTCAACAATTTTAAATCTAACTATTTAAATTTAAATCTAACAATTTTAATTTATCACCTTGCTTTCAATTCAGTTTCCGCGTTTTATTCCGAATAAAATTAAACACGCATTTAATTTTGCCCGAAATTCTCACTAGCCCCAAAAGACTCCAAACCAGTTCCATTGCGTAGTGCTCGACAAAACGAATCCAACGCAATTCATTTCTTGCGTTTTCGTCCTCGTATGAAAAAGATATGGCTTTTTAAAGTTTATACAATTCAATATAATCAATTTCACAATTTATTATATTTTTATAACATTAACCTATCATCACAGCCGTTCAATTTCCCTACCCAGATCTGGACCGCCCATGCCTTCTTCTCTTTCCCCATCAGATTCACGTACGCAAGTTTAGGGTTTAGAAACCCATAGCCGCCGTTCGCTTCCCTTAACTTCGAGCCTTCACCATCGCACGAGAAACTGATCCACCACCACCATATCAAAGTACTTGCCGAGCTCCGCTCCCGGCCTGAATCTCGTTGAACTCGGCTGTATATTGGCTGAGAAAAACATGATTAAGCGTGCAACTTTAAACTCGGTTTGCCGTTGATCTACAGCTCGAATTTTTATCTTGACCGTTGGATTTATCGAGCTCGAGGAGATCTACAATCTTCTAGTTGAAGCCTTTGGCTAGATGTCAATGGATCATGAGATTTTTGGGGAGGAAGATCGAAATTTTCTGGACATTAAAATTTTCTGGCGGCTAGGGTTATTAGGTTTAGGGTTTTTGAAAATTTGTGAAGAAAATGGTGCTTTTATAGAAAATTTCTCGAAGTACTATTCATCCGGAATTTGCCGAACTCCAAATCTCATGCGGTGACTGGCGTTTCTAGGGTTTGCCCCACGTTCCGGACACAATGGAATATGTTTGGAGGCTAATTCGATCATCTGTGCGAGTTTTGGAAATAAACGGTCAAATTCAAATTAAATCGATTTAAACTAATTTCTATGTGTTTTAGCTTGCCCGGACAAACGGTAAATCCGATTGACACGAAATTTGAAACCTTATAATAATATCACATTATGGATCCGATGAAACTAGTTTCGTCGAAATCCAAGACTATTTGAAAAATGGCTATTTTAACTCGTCAATTAAATATTAAAATATTCAATTTTCACAAATTAACTTTTAATTCGATTTTAAAAGTTCTATTACATCATTCTAACTCCAATATGATTAAATAAAATTTTACAAATCGATTTTAATCATATTAAACCAAATTTTCAATTATTTCTGTAATTTCAACTATTAAATTATCGATTTAATTATCCAATTAAATCCTATTATTCGAAATAAAATTTATTTGACTGTTTAATTTCACTTATTAATATTTAAAATCAATTAAATATACAAATTTAAATTGACAGAAATTCTGGGTCGTTACAAAAATAAAAATAGGCATCGTAGTTTTCAAATTAGAAATGTGAGCTTGTACTCAACTTAGATTTGTTACGGAATAATTTAGCAACCAAGATCTGATAAGGAGCAAAATTTTGGAGCTGCCATTAATATTTCTTGCAGAGCTACTTAGAAAAATAGAAGAAACTAAAGAATGATGCTACTGGAAAATGAGCAAAGGCAAGTTGTAGCATACTTTTCTTTTTAATTTTAGTGTATAAGTCAAAGGAGATAACGTGCCTATGTGAAGAAACAAGGACCGGCTACAATATATGATGATGGCATACACAACTAGCAAAAAGAATGCATGCTTTGCTTTATACGTTGTTGTCCTTGTTTTGGAGAAAAGTCACACTAAGCACTTGCATTCAATTATATACATCCCTGCCTCAAAACTCGGTCACTTGAGCACTTGCAATTGAATATATTTTATTTCTATTTTAGAGTTCAATTGCAAGGTACATAAAATATTACATAAAAATGTGTTCACTATTTGCTATTAAAATTTGAATGTGTCAGCTATGCCAATGTATTTCCACTATTATCTTTAGCAACTGTGGTGACAGCCAAGCAATTGTTCACATTATTTTTTCTTTAGAATTATACCCATACTTTTGCTTATGTGTAGAAATGTGTTTATAGCAGGGCAATAAACAATATTCCACTTTGTTCTAATATGAATCCATTCCTCACTTGAAGGCAAAAGCCCTTTTTTTAATTTAGAAATTTAAAATATTTTCGTCGACGGTAATCCAAAAATCACGGTCGTTACTGCTATATAAAATATTTATAATGACGGTAATAGAATCACGGTCGCTACAATTTTTAATTTAAAAATTTCTATTTAAAATATTCTCTCCGACAGTAATCCAAAAATCACGGTCGTTACTGCTATATAAAATATTTATAACGACGGTAATAAAATCACAGTCGTTACAGACTCCCCCTTATGAAAATTGCGTCCCCGCAATTTTCATACTAGAAGCAGTCGATAACACAAATAATTCACCACAACAAGGATAAAAATAGAAAAGATGAATAAGAATGCTCACCCCCACTGTAACGACCCACCCTTTTGGACAGTTTAAACCGACGATCAAATACACATGTCGATTCCAAACCATTCAAAAGTGCAGATAGTTATTGGGGTAAATAAGAAAAGAAAAGAAAAGAAATAAAGGAAATGAAACAACACAGAATCTCGCAGCGGAACGATAAAATATAATAGTCAAATAAACAGTTCATGAAGCTGTCTACTATACTTTGACAATTATTTATACAACATTAATCAGAGTTATACATATACAACAGAACAAATAAAATA
Organism: Allium cepa; assembly: GCA_030765085.1. Classification (NCBI taxonomy): domain Eukaryota; kingdom Viridiplantae; phylum Streptophyta; class Magnoliopsida; order Asparagales; family Amaryllidaceae; genus Allium; species Allium cepa. The sequence continues at coordinate 187,261,795 of CM060940.1, forward strand.
ATGCAGCAGATAGCATGATGCAAGGGTAATAATAGTAATAGTATACCAAATCTTCGTCTTCATCCTCCAGAATAGTCTTCAAAAATCTGAAAAACTCAGGACTGACCCGAGCGTAATGAAAAGACAAAACACTCGAGTCAGGACTAAATACCCTTATGAAAGTTAAATCAATCGTAAATAAATATGAGTGTAACGGCGTCGGAGATGTTTACGGGGTTTGACATCTCCTATCCAGTGTCAACGTGCGTGCAATAACTTAAGAGATGTTATGGGATTTTCCATCTCTCAAGGATCCGTTAAACTATCTACTATGTAGTAATATACGCTTAGTAGATAATGCCTTTCAGTAATATAAAGTATCAAAATAGCGTTAAGGCGTTACCATAATCCCCCTTAACACATTTTATATTCCCAAAAGCATATACAAGACCGTAGTTTCCCCAAAACCGGAAGTCACCAGAGGGCAATCCATATACTCAAGGTACAAATCAAAACGTAGTGGTCGCGAATAGGATAATCAGTATGACAAGGTACATGAGGCGATACCAACTAGGATACTAGTAGTTGTGTGATCCGGACTGATGTTGGGCATAGCCAGCAGCCACCCCAACACCGCGAAACAACACTCCCAAATCAAGGGGTGCACCCAAATCGCATCACAAATGTAATAGATATGATAACGAAGAAGTGTGTCCGCTAGAGGTGGCGAACCTCAATGGCCCAGCGCGGCTCCTGTTTTAGTCATGTCAGGGGTCATCCAATATCGTTCTCTTTCTTCGGTCAACGCGTTCACCAAACCATCCACTTCATTCTGGATCAACACTCCGCGTATAATAATTATTAAAGTGGTTTTCGGTATCGACAGAGAGTATGTCCATATCCGATCCCGGTCTCTTTAATAACTACGTATTATTACACTGTTGGCTCTTTACATTTCAAATCGATCATAATTGATATCAAAATACCATGTTCGCTTCAAAAATCAAATCCATTTCAAAATATCATCGTATCTATTCAAATGTAAGATTCGTTTCAAACATAAATTTTCGCATCAATATCTCATTTCGATTTCAAAATCATTTCGAATTTCAATTTAGGTTGCAACTTCATTTAACTCAATTCGTATTTAAATTCAAGTTTTAAATATAAACATTTCACCTTATTGACCAGCTTAGGATTTTAGAAAAAATAGATTTAAGTAGTTTAAAAGTAGTTTTAAATAATTAAAATAGTTAAAGTACTTTTAAATCTTAAAATGGATTTGAAATAGACAAATTTAGTTTAAACTAATTTAAATTGGGTTAAGTAGATTTAAAATAGGTTAAAATAGTTTAAGTATTCAAAATGGTTTATATAACCGAGTAATTTGGAAAACAAAATGAAACAGCTTCAAAATCAATCCATTTCAATTATAACTTCCCAATTCAAATCAATTCCAATTTCCATTCTACCGATTCAATTTCGATTTCAATTCAATCAATGTCAATTTTTACTTCGAATTAATTCAATTTTTCATTCACCTTTAATTTATTCCATTTCAATTTATATCGATTTGGAGCTTGATTTCTCAAAATATCAATTTATAACGCTTAACAAAATTTCCAACAATATTCAAGTTTAAATCCAAATTCCAAATATGATTCAACTCCAAACTCGATTTCAAAATATCATTTTTATATCACTTTTATTTAGTAATATTCAAAGCTCGAATTAAGGTTAAATCTTTAAACAAATCAATTTTCTACATTCAATCATCTCCAATTTCAAATTTCAAAGTCTCAACTTAATTATTTAACAAAATTCCTTTAACCAAAATTTATTTCAACATTCCAAACTCAATTTTTTTCGATGAATTCAATTTCCATAAATCGATTTCTATTTATAACCTTTAAATCAAAACATTTAAATAAATTTCAAATCAACGATTTCAAAAACTATTAATTTAGCCAATTCGGTGTCCGTACATAATTTTCTATCCTATGGCCAAGTAATTATTTATTTCAATTAAATGTCAGGGATGAATATATATCACTTAAATTAAATCACAGTATCATATGTATGCATAACAGGATATATATAAGCAAATAAACATCCAAACATTCAAATATCAACCAATATCATCCATCGAAATAAATCATCCAATAGACAATACAATTCATGGGAATTTCATAGTTATCAATGTCAGGTAATTTAATCGCAATTCCATTTTAATTTCAATTTAACTGTCAATTTAATTTTCAACGATTAATTCGAATGACAATCTATATGGCAATCTATATTTTATCAAACAATGACAAATAAAATCATAACACTTCATAATATCCAATTTAACTAGCATAAAGATATTTAGTACGATTTTAATTTCAATTTAACTGTCAATTTAATTTTCAACGATTAATTCGAATGACAATCTATATGGCAATCTATATTTTATCAAACAACGACAAATAAAATCATAACACTTCATAATATCCAATTTAACTAGCATAAAGATATTTAGTACGTTGTGAGCGTTATAAAACACTCACCTTGATTTTTACGATTTCAAATCAAATCGAACGACGTTCGATTTAATTCAAAATTTTCTCTAGCTCCAAACGGTTCCAATCCAGCTCTATATCGTAGTGCTCGACGAAACGATTACAACGCAATTCAATTCGTTCGATTCCGACCTCGCAGCAAAAAGATACACTATTTTTAAACATTGAACAATTTATAAATTAAAATTTACAATTCCTTTAATAAATTTCAACCTAAGAAATCAAGGCCGTTGATCTCAAGCCCCAAACCCAGGCCCGCACGCGTTTCTTCTTCCCTTCCCCTTCGCTCCAGAACGGACGCCAAAAAAAAGAACCCATATCGTTCGAACTAGGGCTCCGAGCCGCACCACCTACACGCGACGAAACCCCATCACTCCACCACCTCTCCGTTCGCCTAGCCGAGCTCGACTTCCCATGCTCGACCGCACCACCCTAGCGCCGCCACCGGCCAGAAAAACGCAACCAAAGCCGGCCCCTTCAAACACCAATTCGCGTCGATCCGTGAGGTTATATCCGATCATAACCGTTGAAATGGTATATCGTGATGTGCTCTACAATTGTCCAGTTGAAAGTTTTTGGAATTGATTAGTGGATTGAAAGTAATTCGAGGGGGAACGAGGAAGATTTTCGGCCATTCATGGTATAAGAGGCGGCCGGCCATTAAACTAGGGTTTCTCACTTTTTTTTATTTTGTGAAAAAAAAAGCTATTTATAGGAAACGATAAATACTATTCATCCGGGATTCCCGAACTCCGATTTACGCGCAGTAACTGACGTTCCTAGGGTTTATCCCGCGTTCCGGACACAATGGAACAGGTTTCGAAAGCTAATTCGGTCATATGTGTGAGTTACGGTAATAAACGATCAAATTTAAATTAAACCGATTCAACTAAACTCTATGCGTTTTGGCTTGCCCCGGACAAACGGTAAATCCGATTGACACGAAATTTGAAACCTTACAATAATATGACATTACAGATCCGATGAAACTAGTTTCGTTGAAATCCGAGACTGTTTGAAAAATGGCTATTTTAACTCGCCAAATTAATATTAAAACAATTTCGATGCGTTTCGAGCTGCCACGGCCAAATGATAACTCCGATTGCTACGAAAATTGAAATCCGATAATAACTAACTATTACGGATCCAATGGAACTAGTTTCATCCAATTCTGAGACTGTTCAAAATTTGGCTATTTTCCAGTCGATAATTAAATATTAAAATATTCAATTTTCACAAATTTATTTTAAATTCAGTTTTAAAAGTTCTATAACATCACTATAACTCCAATATGATAAAATAAAATTTTACAAATCATTTTTAATCATATTAAACCCGTTATTCAATTTATCCAATATATTCCAATTTTAAAATCTTATTAACTCTATTAAAATCCAAATATAACTTACATTCACTTTGGAAATCAATTTGAATCATATTAATCAAATTTCCATTATTCACTCTATTTTCATACATTAAATTTCAATATCAATTAATCATATCAAATTCGGAATTTAATTATTCAAACATTTGTAATATTAAATTTAGACAAATTTGATTATTCTTAATTCACTATCTTTGAAATATTTAAAACGAACTTATAAAATTTAACCTTTAAACCAATTCACATCTTAGAAACCTATTTTCATTTTACAGTTATTCAATAAGTTTTAAATATTTAATTTAAACAATTTAACTGTTCAATATTTGACGGATTCCAATATTGGATTTTTAAATAAAATTTCATTATCAGTCGATTTACTATATTACATCAAATGAATTCCACATTATTATTTAACTACAGTTAGAGATAATGCACTCAACTAATATATAAACTTTCATTTCAATTGCAATTGGTTCACAAATTCAATTCGACTAACCAAATGAATAGGTAACTTAAATAATTATCACCGTTAACTTTTAATTACTTATAAGTTTATTATTTACAAACAAGCGTCACAATTACCTATACAATACAAATTCATTCAATTACCTGTGACTACATAACATTTCAATTGATTTGGGATTTCATTCAATTCATAAATAATTAACTTAGATAATATTTTGTTGCATTTCATTCTAGTTATTATTATTCCAAACGACTTACAAATTTTTTCTAATGCTAAATCACGAAATCTTATTAAATTTAGCTATTTTAATTATCGAAAATTTTACAGGTCGTTACACTCTCCCCCACTCAAAACTTTTCGTCCCCGAAAAGGAAAAAGAAGAGAAAAGGAACTAAGTAAAGGATTCAACATTTGATATATTTTATTCAAATTATCCGCTTATAGAACAATGAAATTCCATTTATAAAGTCATAACTACGCTTCCACTAAGTTACTCAAAACAGCTTCCTAACTTAAAAAGTTAGTAATCAAAACAAGTTATAAAATTTTTAAAACTTGAAAAATTTTCTAACACCCGGATTTTACGGAAAATTTCGACAGAGTCTCCTTTGCGCGGCTCGATCGGAAAAAAAATATAACAGTATATATATCACAAATATACATCTCATCAAGTGATGAGGCATCCCGCAGGGAAAAAAATGTAAAATACGATATGTAATCCGAGATATGTACCTTATATATTGTTAGCGAGCATATACGGCTAATATAGCACGAAAGCGAGCTCCAAATGCGAAGCAAGCGCAATCCGCACCTACTAAACACTTAATCACTAAGTTAGAACCATGCATATAAAGATAGATCGATATACTTAGCCTACACAACATATATATAACATATTTAGCCTCAAAACTGAGATTCCAAATTCCAGGACAGCAAACAAATCATAGTTTTAGGACACCTAAACTATAAAATTCGGCAACAGAATCTAAACAAAAGTTGTTGCATTCATTTCAGGCTTTCCGTAATGTCCAAAATCATCGAATTCGGATCATACGTTCAAAAATTATGGTCGTTTTACTTAGAGGATACGCCTCAGCCTGGGCAATGAATTGCGCAGGTCAGCGACGTTCACCTACGTTTTCGACCTTCTAAACGACATCAAAACACAAAGCACTTAAAACAAAAGTTTTAGCTTAAGTTCTTATCTTTCCATAAAGTGAAAGATCATCAAAATCTGATAAACCAGTCAAAAGATATGGCGAAAATACTAAGGGTATACACTACTGATTTTACTTCTTTTTACACAGGACAGCGAGTAACATTCAAGTTTTTAACCTAGCAGACTAAGGAATTTTCTCAAGTTATCTAAATAAAAGTTGTGCTATAGTTTCTAAGCTTTTCGAAAAGTCTGAGATCGTCGAATTTTGTTCAGCCATTTAAAAGTTATGGTTGTTTTTGTTTCAGCATATATTGGACAATTTTGGATTTTTTTCCAAAATTTGCTTTTATTATATCAAAGTGCAAACCATCAAAACTTCAAATTTTCTAAAGAAAAATCATAAAAACAAAGTCATTTATTTTTTTATTCATCCATGCAATAGGTTTGCATTCAGTTTGTTTCCGATTTATTTAAGTTTGTTTCATTCACATTTTAAATTCAAGTCAATTTGCTTCAATTTAAATTGAATTTAATTATATTTAATTTCACTTTGCTTCAAATTTGAATTTAATTATTTTAAATTTTATTCCGCTTATTTAATTCCGTTAATCCTAATGAATTCTACTTAATCAATTTTCATCCATCTAACAACCAATGCATATCAAACATTAACATCCATCCAAAATCCACACTAAATCAATTATACATTTCCAAGTCAAATTTTTCATACACTTCCGAGTTTATTGACATTTAGTTATATTCAAATTTAATTAGTTTCCATTTACCAATTTTATTTTTCATTAATTCTAAATTTTATTCATACACTTATGTATATCATTCATTTTATAGCTTAAATTTCTTTTATATTTACAACCATCAATAGATCTTCACATTTTATTATTCATTCTCACACTGGTATATTATTTTCTCTACTTATCCTTATTAGCATTTTAAACCTTTTAAGTATTTGGTAAGTTATAGTTATGCAAATAGAATGTAGTTAAACAACATACAACTTCTTTTCATTCAAAGTTGAATTTTCAATTAATTAATTCTTAAGTCATTACTTAAATTTCATTATAATTTAATTTCACATTTACATTCACATATAGTATTTCCATTTTATATTAACATAATTGTGAATCACCTTTAAGTATTACTTTAAATTCCAATTATTTACTAACAATTTTATTTATATTTGCAAACCATTAATTAAATGCATATTTCATTATTCAAACCTATACTTGTATATTATCCAATTAACAATTCATATAACATTTTTGAACTTCTTAAATGTTTTGGTAAGTTATATCTATGTTATAGAATGAAATTTAATACTATGCGAGTTTTACGGTTTCAATTTTATTTTAAGTTCATAATTTCCTAATTCTAAGGATTTCTACTTCAATTGATATCTTCACTTAGCTCTTAGGTTCATTTCTCATTTCATAATTCAGAAGTTCCTTAATGATTCAAGTCTAAATTCATTTCAATCATTAAAAAAAATCATTAATTATTAAAGGACTTAAGAATTCCAATCCCGGTTTCATTTCAAATCAAGTTTTGAAATAATATATACTTATATAATTTATATATCAAATCATACTATAGAGAATACAAAATAAAATAAAATTTGAATCAAACAAGGTTTAGACAAGCTATTAAGTGGTCTCCCCCACCCGGACTCTCGAAAATAAACGCCGATGATGCGCGCACTCATCACCGAAATCATTTTCTAGCGTCAAGAGAAGGGAATATAACACTTATCATTAAAAAAAATCCTTCAAAACAATTTCAACTCAATTATACTATCATATAATACTCATATTATATTTTTCAAATTCTTGTAAGTCAATTTCAAACATCGGAATTTAAATTCCCAAATCCAAGTTAAATCCATTTATATTCATTATCAATTGTGCTTACAAGATTTCATTTTCCAAAATCCGTTGTTATTTAATCTATTGTTGTAAATATTGACTGATCAAACAATAACGATCATAATCTAATATTATCATCTCCTAACAATCAATTCAATCAAATGAATAAATATTCAAATAATTCTTTTATATAAAATATATTCCAAAACGATATTGTGTTGGTTTGTCCTATTCGAGTGTTTAGAAATTCCTATCGACGCTTTGGCGTCCCAAGTATCGACCAGAATTCATAAATACTCAACGGAACAAAGTTAACACAATATAAAACCATTTTATATCAAATAACAAGTACGCTCTCTCATATACACTGAACTCATTCATATAGTTTACCTCTATTTCAATGAGTTATTCCCCACTAGAGCCAAGGTTTATCGCTAAACCAAAGCTCTGATACAAACTGTAACGACCCGCCCTTTTGGACAGCTTAAACCGACGATCAAATACACATGTCGATTCCAAACCATTCAAAAGTGCAGATAGTTATTGGGGTAAATAAAAAAAGAAAAGAAAAGAAATCAAGGAAATGAAACAACACAGAGTCTCGCAACGGAACGATAAAATATAATAGTCAAATAAACAGTTCATGAAGTTGTCTACTATACTTTGACAATTATTTATACAACATTTATCAGAGTTATACATATACAACAGAACAAATAAAATAATGCAGCAGATAGCATGATGCAAGGGTAATAATAGTAATAGTATACCAAATCTTCGTCTTCATCCTCCAGAATAGATCTTCAAAAATCTGAAAAACTCAGGACCGACCCGAGCGTAATGAAAAGACAAAACACTCGAGTCAGGACTAAATACCCTTATGAAAGTTAAATCAATCGTAAATAAATATGAGTGTAACGGCGCCGGAGATGTTTACGGGGTTTGACATCTCCTATCCAGTGTCAACGTGCGTGCAATAACTTAAGAGATGTTACGGGATTTTCCATCTCTCAAGGATCCGTTAAACTATCTACTATGTAGTAATATACACTAAGTAGATAATGCCTATCAGTAATATAAAGTATCGAAATAGCGTTAAGGCTTACCATAATCCCCCTTAACACATTTTATATTCCCAAAAGCATATACAAGACCGTAGTTTCCCCAAAACTGGAAGTCATCAGAGGGCAATCCATATACTCAAGGTACAAATCAAAACGTAGTGGTCGCGAATAGGATAATCAGTATGACAAGGTACATGAGGCGATACCAACTAGGATACTAGTAGTTGCATGATCCGGACTGATGTTGGGCATAGCCAGCAGCCACCCCAACACCGCGAAACAACACTCCCAAATCAAGGGGTGCACCCAAATCGCATCACAAATGTAATAGATATGGTATCGAAGAAGTGTGTCCGCTAGAGGTGGCGAACCTCAATGGCCCGGCGCGGCTCCTGTTTTAGTCATGTCAGGGGTCATCCAATATCGTTCTCTTTCTTCAGTCAACGCGTTCACCAAACCATCCACTTCATTCTGGATCAACACTCCACGTATAATAGTTATTAAAGTGGTTTTCGGTATCGACAGAGAGTATGTCCATATCTGATCCCGGTCTCTTTAATAACTACGTATTATTACACCGTTGGCTCTTTACATTTCAAATCGATCATAATTGATATCAAAATACCATGTTCGCTTTAAAAATCAAATCCATTTCAAAATATCATCGTATCTATTCAAATGTAAGATTCGTTTCAAACATAAATTTTCGCATCAATATCTCATCGATTTCAAAATCATTTCGAATTTCAATTTAAGTTGCAACTTCATTTAACTCAATTCGTATTTAAATTCAAGTTTTAAATATAAACATTTCACCTTATTGACCAGCTTAGGATTTTAGAAAAAATAGCTTTAAGTAGTTTAAAAGTAGTTTTAAATAATTAAAATAGTTAAAGTACTTTTAAATCTTAAAATGGATTTGACATAGAAAAATTTAGTTTAAACTAATTTAAATTGGGTTAAGTAGATTTAAAATAGGTTTAAATAGTTTAAGCATTCAAAATGGTTTATATAACCGAGTAATTTGGAAAACAAAATGGAACAGCTTCAAAATCAATCCATTTCAATTATAACTTCCCAATTCAAATCAATTCCAATTTCCATTCTACCGATTCAATTTCGATTTCAATTCAATCAATGTCAATTTTTACTTCGAATTAATTAAAATTTTCATTCACCTTTAATTTATTCCATTTCAATTTATATCGATTTGGAGCTTGATTTCTCAAAATATCAATTTATAACACTTAACAAAATTTCCAACAATATTCAAGTTTAAATCCAAATTCCAAATATGATTCAATTCCAAACTCGATTACAAAATATCATTTTTATATCACTTTTACTTAGTAATATTCAAAGCTCGAATTAAGGGTAAATCTTTAAAAAATCAATTTTCTACATTCAATCATCTCCAATTTCAAATTTCAAAGTCTCAACTTAATTATTTAACAAAATTCCTTTAACCAAAATTTATTTCAACATTCCAAACTCAATTTTTTTTGATGAATTCAATTTCCATAAATCGATTTCTATTTATAACCTCTAACCTCTAAATCAAAACATTTAAATAAATTTCAAATCAACGATTTCAAAAATTATTAATTTAGCCAATTCGGTGTCCGTATATAATTTTCTATCCTATGGCCAAGTAATTATTTATTTCAATTAAATGTCAGGGATGAATATATATCATTTAAATTAAATCACAGTATCATATGTATGCATAACATGATATATATAAGCAAAAAAACATCCAAACATTCAAATATCAACCAATAGCATCCATCGAAATAAATCATCCAATAGACAATACAATTCATGGCAATTTCATAGTTATCAATGTCAGGTAATTTAATCGCAATTCCATTTTAATTTCAATTTAACTGTCAATTTAATTTTCAACGATTAATTCGAATGACAATCTATATGGCAATTTATATTTTATCAAACAACGACAAATAAAATCATAACATTTCATAATATCCAATTTAACTAGCATAAAGATATTTAGTACAATTTTAATTTCAATTTAACTGTCAATTTAATTTTCAACGATTAATTCGAATGACAATCTATATGGCAATCTATATTTTATCAAACAACGACAAATAAAATCATAACACTTCATAATATCCAATTTAACTAGCATAAAGATATTTAGTACGTTGTGAGCGTTATAAAACACTCACCTTGATTTTTACGATTTCAAATCAAATCGAACGACGTTCGATTTAATCCAAAATTTTCTCTAGCTCCAAACGGTTCCAATCCAGCTGCATGGCGTATTGCTCGACGAAACGATTGCAACGCAATTCATTTCGTTCGATTCCGACCTCGCAGCAAAAAGATACACTATTTTTAAACATTGAACAATTTATAAATTAAAATTTACAATTCCTTTAATAAATTTCAACCTAAGAAATCAAAGCCTTTGATCTCAAGCCCCAAACCCAGGCCCGCGCGCGTTTCTTCTTCCCTTCCCCTTCGCCCCAGAACGCACGCCAAAAAAAAGAACCCATATCGTTCGAACTAGGGCTCCAAGCCACACCACCTACACGCGACGAAACCACATCACTCCACCACCTCTCCATTCGCCTAGCCAAGCTCGACTTCCCATGCTCGACCGCACCCCCCTAGCGCCACCACTGGCCAGAAAAACGCAACCAAAGCCGGCCCCTTCAAACACCAATTCACGTCGATCCGTGAGGTTATATCCGATCATAACCGTTGAAATGGTATATCGTGATGTGCTCTACAATTGTCCAGTTGAAAGTTTTTGGAATTGATTAGTGGATTGCAAGTAATTCGAGGGGGAACGAGGAAGATTTTCGGCCATTCATGGTATAAGAGGCGGCCGCCATTAAACTAGGGTTTCTCACTTTTTTTTATTTTGTGAAAAAAAAGCTATTTATAGGAAACGACAAATAATATTCATGCGGGATTCCCGAACTCCGATTTACGCGCGGTAACTGACGTTCCTAGGGTTTATCCCGCGTTCCGGACACAATGGAATAGGTTTCGAAAGCTAATTCAGTCATATGTGTGAGTTACGGTAATAAACGATCAAATTTAAATTAAACCGATTCAACTAAACTCTATGCGTTTTGGCTTGCCCTAGACAAACGGTAAATCCGATTGACACGAAATTTGAAACCTTACAATAATATGACATTACGGATCCGATGAAACTAGTTTCATCAAAATCCGAGACTGTTTGAAAAATGGCTATTTTAACTCGCCAAATTAATATTAAAACAATTTCGATGCGTTTCGAGCTGCCACGGCCAAACGACAACTCCGATTGCTACGAAAATTGAAATCCGATAATAACTAACTATTACGGATCCAATGGAACTAGTTTCGTCCAATTCTGAGACTGTTCAAAATTTAGCTATTTTGTAGTCGATAATTAAATATTAAAATATTCAATTTTCACAAATTTATTTTAAATTCAGTTTTAAAAGTTCTATAACATCACTATAACTCCAATATGATAAAATAAAATTTTACAAGTCATTTTTAATCATATTAAACCCGTTATTCAATTTATCCAATAAATTCCAATTTTAAAATCTTATTAACTCTATTAAAATCCAAATATAACTTACATTCACTTTGGAAATCAATTTGAATCATATTAATCAAATTTCCATTATTCACTCTATTTTCATATATTAAATTTCAATATCAATTAATCATATCAAATTCGGAATTTAATTATTCAAACATTTGTAATATTAAATTTAGACAAATTTGATTATTCTTAAATCACTATCTTTGAAATATTTAAAACAGACTTATAAAATTTAACCTTTAAACCAATTCACATCTTAGAACCCTATTTTCATTTTACAGTTATTCAATTAGTCAATAAGTTTTAAATATTTAATTTAAACAATTTAACTGTTCAATATTTGACGGATTCCAATATTGGATTTTTAAATAAAATTTCATTATCAGTCGATTTACTATATTACATCAAATGAATTCCACATTATTATTTAACTACAGTTAGAGATAATGCACTCAACTAATATATAAACTTTCATTTCAATTGCAATTGGTTCACCAATTCAATTCGACTAACCAAATGAATAGGTAACTTAAATAATTATCACCGTTAACTTTTAATTACTTATAAGTTTATTATTTACAAACGAGCGTCACAATTACCTATACAATACAAATTCATTCAATTACCTGTGACTACATAACATTTCAATTGATTTGGGATTTCATTCAATTCATAAATAATTAACTTAGATAATATTTTTTTGCATTTCATTCTAGTTATTATTATTCCAAACGACTTACAAATTTTTTCTAACACTAAATCATGAAATCTTATTAAATTTAGCTATTTTAATTATCGAAAATTTACGGGTCGTTACACCCACCCGAAGAGGAGAGAAAACCCGGATAAGTACGCTCGATGAATTCTCTGATTTCCCAAGTGCAATCTTTGGGGTTTGCGGACCATTGAATTTTCACAACCAGGACTTCTTTATTCCGAAGGTGTTTAACCTCCGAAGCTAGCACACGAATATAATTTTGCACAATAGACAAGTCGGGTGAGATCTCAAGATCTTACAACATATGAGGATCAATAATAGACTCCGAATCTTGAAGGCATCGACGAAACTAGGATACATGAAATACGTCATAAATTCTCAAAAACTGGATAGATAGCGATGCACGATAAGCAACAGGGTCAATGCGTTCCGTAATAGGAAACGGTCTGATATAACGAGGAGTCAATTTTCCCGGAGCTACTAAAACGCACCACACCCTTCATCAGAGAAACACGAATGAATACAAGATCGCCAACAGAAAATTCCAAAGGCTTCCTACGATGATCGACATAAGATTTCTACCTATTCTGAGCCTCTTTCGTTTTCTGTCTAATAAAATCAATCTTTTCAGAATATTCACGAATACAATCGTGCCGAGACCTAACTTTTCCCCGAATTCCAACTATCAAGATGGTGATTGACACGACCTTTCATAAAGAGCTTCGAAAGGAGCCATACCGATACTGGATTGGAAACTGTTATAACCAGAAAATTCAACAAGAGGTAAATGGTCTTCCTAACTACCACCAAAGTCAAGAAGCAGTCCGATTGGATTTTGATAGGAATAATATAGGCTGATTTGGTCAAACGATCACAATCACCCAAACACTAGAATGGCCCGACCTCGAACGAGGTAGACCATCAATGAAGTCCAAAGAAATTTGATCCCATTTCCATAATGGAATCTTAAGAGGATGCAAAAGACCACTTAGGACGATGGTGTTCTACTTTAATAAGTTGACAAGTCACGCAACGACCCACATAACTTGCACCAACATGCTTCATACCCTCCCAAAAGTATAAGCATTTCATACAAGCTTACATCATACTACTACCCGGATGGGTAGTATACTTAGAACGATGACAGTCCTCAAGAATGTCATTTCTAAGATTAGAAACATTAGGCATGACCAACCTTCCCTTCTTCCGAATACAACCTTGAATATCAATATTGAAATCCTTTAGATCATCACTGCGGGATTTTGATTTACAACTCTGAATAAAATAAGCAAGATCTGGATCTTGTTTCTAGGCATCGGCAACACAATCCAACAAACTAGGACAAGCTTCCATGCTAAATAAAAGCACGGGAAAATCAGAAACTGAAGGACGATCTCTAATATCACAATAAGATAAAGCTTCCAATATATTCCACTATGCTAGCATTATAGAAATAATAACCTGTTGCTTGCGACTAAGCGCTTTAGCAACTCGAATACCCTTATCAGGGGTATACAGAATATCGAATTCATATAAAGCTAGAAATTCAATCCAACGCCGTTGTCTCAAATTAAGTTCTTTTTGAGTAAATAGATACTTCAAAGATTTGGAATCAGTGAAGAGAATAAAACGCTCGCTTAAAAATAATGTCGCCAAATCTTTGGAGCAAAGACTATAGCGGCTAACTCCAATCATGGGTAGTATAACGAATCTCGTTAGGCTTTAGTTGTCTAGAAACATAGGCAACTACTCTATTCTTTTGCATGAGAATAGCACTGAAATCAATACAGCTAGTATTGGTATAGATAAAGAGTGTTGGTTCCCTTCGGGAACCACAAGGATAAGAGTATCGGAAAAGAGTTCTTTCAAATAATCTTCTTTCCTGAAAAGCTAGAACTTCCAAATTTTACAATTATCTTTATGAAATCATTTTCTATAAAAATTTACTTTTTATAAGTCAATTTATTGTATCAAATTGTCTCATCAAAGCGTTTAGGAGATTCCTATCAATAACGTTGATCAAGCGCATCGACTAGAATTCTTAAAGCACTCAATGGGCGCCAAATCTTTGGAGCAAAGACTATAGCGGCTAACTCCAATCATGGGTAGTATAACGAATCTCGTTAGGCTTTAGTTGTCTAGAAGCATAGGCAACTACTCTATTCTTTTGCATGAGAATAGCACCGAAATCAATACAGCTAGTATTGGTATAGATAAAGAGTGTTGGTTCCCTTCGGGAACCACAAGGATAAGAGTATCGGAAAAGAGTTCTTTCAAATAATCTTCTTTCCTGAAAAGCTAGAACTTCCAAATTTTACAATTATCTTTATGAAATCATTTTCTATAAAAATTTACTTTTTATAAGTCAATTTATTGTATCAAATTGTCTCATCAAAGCGTTTAGGAGATTCCTATCAATAACGTTGATCAAGCGCATCGACTAGAATTCTTAAAGCACTCAATGGGCGCCAAATCTTTGGAGCAAAGACTATAGCGGCTAACTCCAATCATGGGTAGTATAACGAATCTCGTTAGGCTTTAGTTGTCTAGAAGCATAGGTAACTACTCTATTCTTTTGCATGAGAATAGCACCGAAATCAATACAGCTAGTATTGGTATAGATAAAGAGTGTTGGTTCCCTTCGGGAACCACAAGGATAAGAGTATCGGAAAAGAGTTCTTTCAAATAATCTTCTTTCCTGAAAAGCTAGAACTTCCAAATTTTACAATTATCTTGATGAAATCATTTTCTATAAAAGTTTACTTTTTATAAGTCAATTTATTGTATCAAATTGTCTCATCAAAGCGTTTAGGAGATTCCTATCAATAACGTTGATCAAGCGCATCGACCAGAATTCTTAAAGCACTCAATGGGCAATACAATCATAAAATCATCTTCTATATGATAAACACAAATTCAATTATACTTGTACATAAATCTTATGAAAACGATTTGCAAAATTTTAAATTGATGTTTTCATCCAAAATCAAAAATATACAAATGGAGTCATCGAGATATTCGTAGAATACTCGATTAACAAAATGGATGAAATAAGCTGGGCAAACTGAATGACATAATGAGTCATTCATCAGAATCATAAGGTGTGCGGACTGCGGTAAGTGGAATGCTATCTTCCACAACTCGTAGTCAAATGAAAACCGATAGCTAGATCGAGTTGAGAGAAGTGCTTAGTGCCACTTAACTGATCGAACATGTTGTCGATCTTAGGTAATGGATACCTATTTTTGATAGTGAGCTCGTTAAGCTTGCGATAATTAATGCAAAGCCTAAGAGTACCACCTGGCTTCTTACGAAGACAACGTCGGCGCCCCAAGGAGATGAGCTAGAATGAATAAATAGCTTGGCTTCCAATTCAGATAATTGTTGCTTGAGTTCCTCATTTTCCTTAGCAGACATCCTCGTGGGAGGACAACTGACATGATGAGCACTAGAGATAAGATCAATACGGAACTCAATTGCCCTATTCGGCGACAAATACCAAATAGGCTCAAGGACAAGAGAAAAATCACAAACAACTGGAATCTTTAGCTATAATAGCCTCCGATTCGAAGGAAGAAATGAAAGCATTCGAAGTATGATCCACGCTTCGAAATACAATAGATAACTGTTCGATAGCATCGGGATGCTAGAGATACAAAGTGCTTTCGAGATATAGGATTTGAACTTCATAACAGACGAGCCAATCCATACCCAATATCATATCAAAACCAAGATAATCCATAACATGCAGATTCGCATGAAAGGAGAAACCATAAAGAATAATCTCAACATCAACACACAACAAGCCAAGAGTAGCGGATCCACCAATAGGATTCACGATCTTCAAAGGGTCGCAAAGACTAACAACATCCAAAAGAATAACACCAACAAGATCCTTTGACACGAATGAATGTGATGCACCCATATCGAAAAGAAATCTAATAGAATGGCAATGAAATAAAATAAAACCTTCCAAAACAGAAGGAGTAAACCTTTGGGCTGAGAAGGATCCCCAAAAGATTAAGCAACATTAAGCTTACCCGATTTGAAACACTTAGGAGCAGTAGGACAATCGAAACAGAGGACTTTCCTTATTTTAACTTAAGGAAACTACAAGCAAGATTGATAAGGAATTTAACAAATGGAGTAATAGGGAAATGTGAAATATATTTCTAGACATACTCCAACTTGTTAGAAAGGATAAAAGTTTAAGAACAACGAAGGGATAGATGAGAAAGGCACGAACAAACCATCGAATAGTTGTAACACATGTTCCATTCTTTTTCTATTCCGTGTTTATTATAACTTGTTCTGAATATCAGCTCTGATACCAAGCTATGACGCCCCACCTCTATACTCACAATAACAAAGGTTATTATAAGGAATAACGTCTGCTATTGCGAAGAATAAGGCTTGTTAGAAGCGACCATCCGTATGTTATGCCTTAGACGAGTATTGATTACATCGATAGGAGTTGTGTAATTACTCCTAAAGATATATATTCAATCCAAATCTAAAACGTAACTACGGTGGCGAAAGAAAAATTCAGAACAACTCATAATAACAACAACACTGATAAGTATAATCACATCAGAACAGAATTATCCGATATATAGCGGAAGACAAGTCTGTATACTTGCTACAACAATCGATAGTTCACATGATCTAAATGTACACATACACATACATCACAATATACATGAGATGAGAGTCAACACACCAAAAGTAACACCTCGAAGACTAAACAAAAGATGGAGTGAAATTCCAAAAGCTGAAGTGGCAACAGAATCAGAGATAGCGATTATCTTGAAATAACTCGGCCTAACCCGAGTATTATTTAAAAAAAAATAACAGACGAATCAGTCTAATTTAAACATCAGAAATAGGTGTATACTAAATAACACTTAAGCAAATAATTATAGTCTCAAACAAGACTATACAACATAAATAATCATCATAGTTCAAATAAAGAAATCTCAATTTAAACTCCATCAAAATCAATAATCTCGAATGAAACTATTCAACATAAATAATCACCATAGTTTAAATGAAAAAATCTCAATTTAAACTCCATCAAAATCAGCTTTTAAATTCCCAATTAAATTCAAAACAGAAATACGCAAATTTATAATCTCGGATGAGACTATACATAAAATTATAATCTTGAATGAGACTATACACAAAATTATAGCCTCGCTTGAGACTATACAACATAGTAATCAGCATAGTTTAGAGGAAGAAATCCATTAAACATCATCAAAATCAACTTCCGAATTGACAATTGAATTCAAAGAAGCAGTACGCAAAAATCTAGAAATCAATTAAGAAAACTAGACAAATCAATAGTCACAAAATCTAGAAATCAAAATAAGATAACTAGAAAATTGACATAAAAGATGGATCGATCCCAGCAAATGGCGAGTTTTAGCTACGCCGCACATGCATCTCAGATGGCCGAAGCCTACCAAGTACTATAAATTTTGGCGCCCATCAGATGACCCGAAGGTCCGCAGAATGACCCGAAGGTCTAGCACTGGTAATCGACCAGAAGGTCCGTCAGATGACTCGAAGGTCCAGCAGAGTGGCTCGAAAGCCCAACAAAATCATCAAAATCATCAAACAGCGGATGTTTCAATTAACGAGTCCGGAATTAACCGAAATAGTAAAAGTGTGGTTCCATACTCCGCAATTTTGCTAAATCATTTAAATCTCTTCATCGTTTCCTTGAAAGTGCAAAATTGTGTATTTTATAAAAATAAAATTTTACGTTCTCAAACGGACATGTCCGGAATTAAGCGAATCAGTAAAAGTGAGGGTTCATAGTCCTCAATTTTGCTGAAGCGTTTAAATCGCTTCCTCATTCTTTTGAAAGCGTAAGCTGTAAAAATTTTGAAAACAATTTTATTTTAAACGATTTTTAAAACACGTGATTAAAACAGCAACAACTATAGCATTTTTCGACGAGGAAATTGCGCTTCACAAAACACCGTAAAAAGGGATATGAAATCAGCGTTGCGTGATAACTACTTAAAAATTCACTTTAAATTAACGGTTACTGACGTTAAAATAACAGTAATTTACGTCAAAAATGTCGTCAAAACGACACGCTTCAAAAATATAATACCAGTGTAAAAAGAATTCCGTTATAAAAATAACGGCGCAATATACGTTTTCAAAACGAAAAATCGGTTCACCAAAATTTAAATAGTGGACTACACCACTATATTTCCAACAAATTATTGCACTGCCTGGACTTAACTCTTGAACGCACGAATTAAGTTATACACATGCACTTGGACACATTTTCACATACACTGCAACATGCACGTAAAACATATATGCAAAAATATCAATTTTTGGACTCAACACCAAATGACCTGGAACCATTTACACTTTTTGTTTCACCGGTGCATGAATTAATACACGTAAGGGAAAAAATGACTTGGACCATTTGCATTTGGAAAAAACATATGCATGCACTTAGTACACGCAATGAATAAAAAAATAACTTGGGCCATTTGCATTTGGAAAAAATATGCACGCACTTAGTACACTACACGCAAGGAATAAAAAAATGACTTGGATCATTTGCATTTGGAAAAAATATGCATGCCCTCAGTACACGCAAGGAATAAAAAAATGACTTGGACCGTTTGCATTTGGAAAAAAATATGCATGCACGTCACAATATTGAAGTAAAAATAAATAAAACAATCTAGCTATAAAATCTCACACACATGCAACATGTGGATTACCAAGTTTAAACATCTTCATGTATTATAACTTGCATGCAACATGTCAATTGAAAACGCCTAACTATAATCTTGTGTTACTGGAAAAATCTTCATAAACAGAAAGTTAAGCAATTGATATACAAATATCAAACACTCGATTTCTCTTTTTTTTAAGGATTTTAGGCAGTACTACAACCGAAGTGATGCATTCACACCCACTATTGGGTTAGGAACTCACGCATGGGAACCTATAATTGCCACCACCTGACACTTCTATGCAATTATAACATAAAACAGTCCGAGGCCTTGGTGCAGTGGTAAAACGCCAGGCTGTTGACGACAAGGTCGGCAGTTCGATCCCTGCCTCTGGCATATTAAACTGTGCGCCATGATGATTCCTGCAGACTTGTGTGCTGCCTACTTTGTAAATATAAGTACCCAGTTTCAAAAAAAAAAAAAAAAAAAAAAAAAAACATAAAACAGAGGCCTGGGCAATAAATATAGGTTCACGTAATTAAATAAATGTCCAGTACAACGTTTGCACGCATGTATTAAAAGCCCTAGACACTATTTATATACGCACGCATATACGAAGATATTGAAATGCAGAAAATGAAAATAGTTTGAACAAAATTCCGGGATGTACGCAAAATAGTCTAGAACTCATTTATGTGCAACAGAGTTTGTACAAACCAAAATGAACAACAGGAAAGTACCAAAATAAAAATAGGCATCGTAGTTTTCAAATTAGAAATGTGAGCTTGTACTCACCTTAGATTTGTTACGGAATAATTTAGCAACCGAGATCTGATAAGGAGAAAATTTTTGGAGCTGCTATTAATATTTATTGCAGAGCTACTTGGAAAAAAAGAAGAAACTAAAGAATGATGCTACTGGAAAATGAGCAAAGGCAAGTTGTAGCATACTTTTCTTTTTAATTTTAGTGTATAAGTCAAAGGAGATAACGTGCCTATGTGAAGAAACAAGGACCGGCTACAATATATGATGATGGCATACACAACTAGCAAAAAGAATGCATGCTTTGCTTTATACGTTGCTGTCCTTGTTTTGGAGAAAAGTCACACTAAGCACTTGCATTCAATTATATACATCCCTGCCTCCAAGCTCGGTTACTTGAGCACTTGCAGTTGAACATATTTTATTGCTATTTTAGAGTTCAATTGCAAGGTACATCAAATATTACATAAAAATGTGTTCACCATTAGCTTTTAAAATTTGAATGTGTCAGCTATGCCAATGTGTTTCCACTATTATTTTTAGCAACCGTGGTGACAACCAAGCAATTGTTCACATTATTTTTGCTTTAGAATTATACCCATACTTTTGCATATGTGTAGAAATATACTTACAACAGGGCAATAAACAATATTCCACTTTGTTCTAATATGAATCCATTCCTCACTTGAAGGCAAAAGCCTTTTTTTTTAATTTAAAAATTTCTATTTAAAATATTTTCGCCGACAGTAATCCAAAATTCACGGTCGTTACTGCTATATAAAATATTTATAACGACGGTAATAAAATCACGGCCGTTACAATTTTTAATTTAAAATTTTCAATTTAAAATATTTTCTCTCACAGTAATCCAAAATTCACGGTCGTTACTGCTATATAAAATATTTATAACGATGGTAATAAAATCATGGTCGTTACAAGCGTAACAAGATAGTGACGTGGCTGGTATTGTCATTTAATTTATTTTAATTTAATTTCAACACGTTCAAATTAATGTAACTTGTGCATACGAAATCCGTTTTACGCACGGTTTCTTTTGTTAGGTTCATATCTGAATTCCGAAGATTTTGATGCTTGTTTGGATGAATTCTGAAAATGTCAAATTTTTGGGTTTAAATTGAATTTAAATTCAATTTAAATTCAAAAGGTGAGTGTTTTAACCACTCACAACTTATAAATTTCTGATGTGTGTTAAATTGATATATGATGTGATTTGGAATTATTTATGTTTGTTTGGCATATTTTTAATCATCATCTGAGTTAATTGCATCTATTTAAATTAAATCGTTATTTATTTTATTATTGATTATAACTGCCAGTTAATTAACTGTTAAATATTATCAGTATATATTGATAGTTGATTAATTGTTTTGGATGATGATTGTGATGGGTGTATGATTTTATGATGGGTGAATGATGTTTATTTATATCATAATCTGTAAGTTCTTTATTGCTTTATGATTATTGATTCGGGATTGCGGTTTGAAATGATATATAACCGTATTTTTATTTTAAATTACGGATTGAAATGAAAAATATCCGTATCACTTGACCATAGGATAGGAAATTGTATACAGACACCGTCGGTCTATATATATATTTTGAAATGATTTCTACGGTTGGAAAGAAATATACGTTTAATAAATAATAAATTTTGATACTATATAAATATTATTTATATATATATAGTTAAATTCTTGAATTTAAGCTATGTATAAATTTGTGTAATAAAAATAAGTTTCTTCATGGAGTTTGATTGTTTTATATTATATGGTTAAGTACCTGTTTAAGATATTGTATATATATATATATATAGAGTTATTGACTTAAATAAAATTTAAGTTGGAAGATAAGTATGAAATTGGTTAAGAATTTTACTTGAATAAATTTGACTTGAAATTTAAATAAAATTGAGATTTATAGGGTAGGATTCCTATAACTTGGTTTGGCTTAGAGGGATTTAAATGAATATATCAAGTTAAATAAATTGAAAGGATATCCAGTTGTTGAAGTTAAAAGTTTTACTTAAATTATATTGGATTTATTAAATAGACATTTCAAATCTAAATAATAGTACTTAAATTTGATATATATGGAATTATCAAAGAATTAGTTTTGAAATGGTGGAATATTTAAAGCTTTGAGTTATACGGAAATTGAAATGGTTTAATTGGAGGTTCAAATCGGTATTTGGAATTTATTTATGAAATTTAAAAAGCTATTTTAATATATAAAGTAATTTAATATTCAAACCATTTAAGTATTCGTATTATATTTCAAAGCTATGGGGTTCAAGGTATTTAGATTTGAAAGTACTATGATTTTGGAAAATGATATATTTTGAAATAAAAGGAATATCATATTGATTTGGTTTTTAAATTTGAAATGATATCGTATTCATATGGTTTGAAATAAATATTATATCCTGGTTTTGAAGTATAAATTATTTTGAAATGACCGTGGTGTTATAATAACGTTGGGTTGTTAAAGAGATCGGGATCGAAAGTTGTCATATTCTCTTCCAACTCCGAAAACCACTTTAACAACCGTGAACGCGGTGGAGATTCCAAAATGAAGTAGGATTGCGGCGGAGTTTCCTTTGAGGTAAATACGTGGACCCGACTCCCGTGAGTTGGCATAAGGTATCTAAAACAGGAGAGATTCTCAGGCCAATGAGGTCATTCCTCTGATCGGACGCACTCCTTCGATATTATACTCTGACTTTTGGATTGATTCGGTGGCCACTTTTGATTTTTGATTTTGGGGGTGTTGTTCGAGGTGGGCGGTAGTAGCTGCTACGCGTTACCACTAGCCCGGATGCGTAATTGGTATATATATCCTAGCATTGCCAAGTTGTGCCATGTCACCTACTCTAGCGCGCCTTGTACGAGTTTCTATTTGTGTCGTACCTATGGAGTATCCTCTAGTAGCCTCCCGATCAGGAGGTATTACGGTACTGTATAGACTACTGGCTCTATTACGTGTTAAGGTGGAAAATGTAAAGCCTTAACGCTATTTAAAAGTAAGTTTATTTTACTAATAGACATTATTATAATAGCGAAATATTACTAAATAGTAAATAGTTTAACGAATCCTTAGGAGATATGAATCCCGAGCATCTCTTGAGTTACTGCACTCACGTTAGATACTGGATAGGAGATGTCAAATCCCGTAAACTTCTCTGACGCCATTCCACTCATATTTATTTCTGTTGATTTAACTTACATAAGATCTTTTAGTTCTGACTCGAGTGTTTTGACTTTTCAATTCGCTCGGGTCTGCCTGAGCATTTCAGGAATTGAAGGCCTTATTTCTGGAGGACGAAGACGAAGATTGTATTATTACTATTATTTACTGTAGTGTTCCACTGCATCACATGGTTCCGCCGAATTGTTATTATTCTTTGGTATGTGTAACTCTGATATATATATTTTATAAGAATAATTGAATATTTTGTAAACAGCTTCATGAACTATATATTTGATTATTATATTTTACCGTTCCGCTACAAGATTCTATTTTTGTTTATTTTTCTTTCTCTGCTTTTTGTTATTTATCACATGACAATCTGCCCTTCTGTATGCTTTAAGTCTGACGTGTGTGGTTTATCATCGGTTTAAAGCGTACTAGAAGTCGGGACGTTACAATTGTATGTGGTGGGTGGTCGTGGATATGATGCATTACCACTAGCCCTACGACCCGAACTCGTAGTATCCTATCGTGAGCATTGCCTCAGGTGCCTTGTCATACTTTTATCCTTATATGCACCCACTATGATTTTATTTTAGTACGGTACCTATAGAGGATTCACTGGCTATCGATGTTACTGGTTGTGTTACAAGACCTGCATAGATTACCTTCTTAAAAATGTGTTAAGGGGGATTAATGTAAAGCATTAACGCTAAGAAAAATACTTATTTATTGATTAGAAACTACATATATAGCGTATCTTACTACATATAGATAGTTTAACGGATCCTTATGGAAAACCCATAACATCTCTTAAGTTTTTGCACTCACGATATACGCTGGATAGGAGATGTAAAATCTCGTAAACATCTCTGAAGCTATTACACTCATATTTACTTGTTGTTGTTTTAACTTCCATAAGAACTTTTAGCTCTGACTCGAGTGTTTTGTCTTTTCATTATGCTAGGGTCAACCTGAGTATTACAGTGTTTGAAGACATTATTTCTTGAGGACAAAGGCAGAGTTTGATATATTATACTATTAGTATTATTTCACTACATCAAAATTGGTATGTTGTTGTCTGTACTCTGATTTTGTTGTAAAAATTATGTAATCAAATGTATATTGTAAAACAGCTTGATGAACTGTTTATTTGATTATTATATTTTGTCATTCCGCTGCAAGATTCTGTTTTACTTTCCTTCTTTTTCTCTTATTTTCTAATTAAATCCCATTGAAAATTTACCCTTTCGAATGGTTTGAGTTAGACGTCTGTGGTTTATCGTTGATTTAAACCATCCAAAAAGATGGGTTATCACAATCTGTCTTTTCGGCACATGGTTGTTTGGCTCATGAATACCGTGGATGCATTAGTGTCAACTTTTGGGGTTCGAAAAGACCGGTCGTTACAACATAGTATCAGAGTGCAAGGTTAAGCAAGAACCTTGGCTTTGGTAGGGCAACTCATTAGGAGATAAGGAAATGGAATGCCTTATTATGAGTTTGAGTATATATTAGTGAAATAAAAATGTTTTATATTGTGTTAATTAATCTATTGAGTGGCTTATGGATTCTAGTCAATATAAGCTGCTAACGTTATTCATAGTAATCTCTAAACACTTGAACAAGGCCTTCTGACACAGTAATGTTTTGAAATTGGGTAAAAGAAACAATTTTACCTTGGATATTTTTATATGTAAAGAATGATTTTCAAAATAGTATAGTATGGTATAATTAGTTGAGGTGTTATCTTTTTGAAAACAATAATATTCTATTATTATCATTTAGGGTTAGTTTAGTCATGCTCATCCAATTGAGCATTTATTATATTATTGTGTATAAGTAGCATCCCTTTTTAAAATTTGGGTTGGGTAGATAGAAATAGGGAAAACACTGAAACAAACACCTTGTGAATTGAGCTTCACAAATTGACTATAAGGCGTTCGATGTTAATGTTAAGGTAAAATTTGATGTAATAAAAGATGTTTATTTAAAAGTTTAAATATTTTGAACTAAATATTTAGAAAATGGTTTTATATAATTTCATTTATAAACTAAATTTACAAGAAGGTGCCTTTTAATAAAAAAAGAATTTAAGTTAAAACTTAAGGACTAAAACCCAGGACTTTTGAAAAATGGTTTTCAAGGTCTTGAAAAATAATAATAGTATTATTTGAAATTATTTTTGAGTTCAAATATGAGGTTTTGGGAATGAAAAGGTTTAGGAAGAAATGTTTTCTTTGGGTTAGTTTGGGAAAATGAGTCTTGATTGTTTTATGATGTTCTGAATAATCTTCTAAGTGACGATCAGATATTTGTATAGGTGAACGTTGTGGTGCACTTAGTAAATTATTCTCTTAATCATCATACAATCAAAGCAAATTCAAATCCAAATAAACCCAAAGCGAGTTGGTGATAAATATTTTGTTGAAAAAATGAAATCTATTATTTCAGAAATGAGATATTTAAATAAAGAGATATTTTTATGTTAACTAGTTTGAGTGGCTTGTAAATAACTTAAAATTTAGGGAAGAGATGTAATGGCTCGGTATTTTGAAACATTCAAATCAACAATCATCCACTCATATCAGACTTGAATTGCTCAAAACAATGGATTGTTAATTTATATTTGGTGAACTTAATATATATACAGTAAATAAACCAATCACAGACACAGAGTATTACAACAATAAGCAGCGGAATAGATAAATAGTAGTTCATGAAGCTACTATATAAACATCAAAGTCTAAAACATATACAATGTATGTCTCAATTACAATGGAATCTAATACAGAAACAATGACGAGTCTGAAAAAATCCACTGGAAATAACTGAGAAGATCAATAGATAAAGACAGATCTTCAATTAAAGCTCCAAGCTCCAAAGGTGAAGTCTCAAATGCTTTGACACTCAGTCTGACCCGAGCATAAAGAAAAACACAAAAAAATCGAGTCAGGATTAACATTCTTATACCAGTAAATTCAACTCAAGTGAAATATCAACTGAAATACAAAATAATTTAAATGATGTTTGGGATTCCCACCATCTAAAGATCCGTTAAACCTTCTACATACATGGTACAATACGCTACATAAATAATGTCTGTAGTAAAGTAAACTATTAAAATAGCGTTAAGGCGTTACCATATTCCCCTTGACAAATTTTTTATTTTCCCATAGTTTATATAATGCCATAAGCTCCACCAAACCGGGGGTTTACCCAGAGGACACCCCATCGGTATGGTACAAAACAAACTCGTAGAAGGCGCGATAGGGCATGTGAACACGACACGCGAGGTAGTGCTAGGGTATATATACCGTTTGCGGATCCAGACTGGTGGTAATGCATAGCAACTACTACCGTCCACCTCGAGACACACTCCCAAATCAATGGTGCACCCAATCAAATCACAAACTAATAGAATAGAATCGAAGAAGTGTGCCCGATATGAGGAATGAACTCACTTGGCCTGGCATGGCTCATGTTTTAGTCACATATAAGCTGACTCACGAGAGTCAGGGCTACGTAAATACCTTATATAGAATCTTTCACCAAACCATCCTACTTTATTCAGGAATCTTCACCATGTACATAGTTGTTGAAGTGGTTTTCAGTATTGACAGTGAGTATGACAACATCAAATCTCAGTCTCTTTAACAACCAAACGTTTATTTCACATCGTGATCATTTATAAAATCACTTTTATAATCGTTTCAAACAGTTTATACTTCATATCAAAATATCATATTCATTTCCAAATCAATATCACTTTCGAAATCATATTCACAAAATAGTTTAAACTATCATATCAAATGTTCGCTTTTAATCCATTAAATCTAGATCGTTTAACTTAAATAATTTAAATATTGAAAATAGTTTATATATATTGAAATAGTAATAAATTAAAATAGTTTATTATTAAAAAATAGGTTATAGATTAAAATAGTTTATATATTAAAATAATTTTATATATAATAGTTTATAATTAGTATTGTTTCTACCAATTTCACAAATCAAATTTAAATCAACTTTTTGTTCCAAATCCAATTTAATCCAATCTCAATTAAAATTCTCATCAAAACCATATTTATTATCAATTTCAAATCCAGATTTAAACTACAAATATAAACCATTTCAGTTTTAATAGTTCTTTAATGTTAAATGTTCAAACATATAATTTTATTTAAATAACTCAATATGATAAATTCATTTATATTTCCAAATTCAATATTTAATTTTAATTTAAATTTGAAATTATTCGCTATGTCATTTTAACAACATTTAAATAAATCTCAGATCAAAATTAAATATTTGGTTCCAGTTTTATTTGAAATATTCATTTAATCACGTTTATCAAATCTAGTTATGAAATCATACTTTAAATTCTCAAAATAAATAAGTTCAAATTAATAAGTTTACATCATATTTAAATTCAATTATCACCAATTTTTATTTCAAGTCAATTTTTATTCATCTTTCCGACCTCTATTATTAAACTTATTACAAAATCTATTTAAAATATTAATATAAGTTTAAATAAATACTTTAAAACTATATATATTAATTAAATTACATCTTATTATTATTAAATCCATTAAAAAATCTTATTTGATATACATATACATATACATATACATATACATATATATATTAAAGTTATAAGTAAAATTTTATAAATTTCTATTTTGTAAAACTTAACTTAAAATTTTTAAAATAGCCAAAACATATAATTTTAAAAATCTAAATTTTACACATACTTTAATATTAAAATCTTTATATTATATTAAAATAAATATTTATTAAGACCCGTAATTTCCTTTCAAAATTTGGAAATCATTTTCAAAATATGGACCAACGGTGTCTGTATATAATATTCTATCCTATGGTCAAGTGATACAGGCATTTATCATTTCAATCCGCAATAATTTAATATTTATGGGTATATATCATATCAATGTAATACCCGGAATTTTTAACAGTATCAATTTAATAATCTGTATTTAAAATTAAATTGATATTGATATTTTGTTAATAATTATTCAAATAGATATAATAATCTTCTTCAATAAATATTTAAATTGGTTATTTTATCTTTTAAAAATAATAAATTGATTTCTATTTACAATATAAATATATGGTTTACATTTTAAATAGATTGGCATTGTTTTAATTTTAATAAGTAAAGTATATTTTCTAGTTTTAATATTTGTACTAATTTAGAAAATTTGTTTTTTTTAATATTTAAGCTTTTCAAAGTTAAATAAATGATTTTGGTTTAAATTTAATAAATGAACCATGTTTTAAAATTTTAAAATATATACATTATAAATTGGAAATTTTGATTTTAATTAGTATTGAGTTTTTAAAACTATTTCATAAATAAATATATGATTTTAAAATTGATAAGAGAAATATTAAATGTTTAAATTAAATTGGCTTGAGTTTTAAATTTAGAATAAACAAACAAAATGGTTTCATGGCTTAATAAAATGGATATTTTATTAATAAAAATATAATTTCTTGTAAAATGATTTTAATTCAATAATAAGATATTTATAAAAACAATATTGATATTTTATTGTCTTTATAAATAAGTTTTGAATAGAATCTGTAATTTTTATTTCAAATTGAATTTATGTATATAACTTGATTTGAAAATATTTGATTTTGAATTTAATTTGAATTTGAAATTCCAAAGTATAAACCTTAGATTGTTTAATTATTTTATGCATAAGTTTCAATTTGTAAGACATAATTTGTTTTTATTTTCATTTATAAATTTATACCCATATTTAAAAATAAACTAACAAGTTAAACTAGGCTAACATACATTAATTTGTAAATTAGATACTAATCATTTTTAGGTGACAAGTGTTGCATTTTTAGGGAGTAAATTAACAAGTGTTAAAAGACTAATTTAACAAATTTACAAATGTGTAAAATTTGTACAAGTGTTAAATTTTGTTTTAATTTTTCTTTTATTTGAATTAAATCTGAAAATTCATTTATATAAACCTGCATTTTCTTTCATTCATGTTTTTTCATTTCCTCAATTAAGAACAAAGATCAAAACTCACTTTCTTCATATACATAAATGAAACCCTGCATTCTGTCCATAAACCTGCATATTAAATTCTTGTTCAAAGTTTGAAATTAGTTTACAAATTTTCAAGTTAAACCCCTCATAAAAAATCAAATCTAAATATCCTCAAAATCCACAAATCTGCATTGATTCACCAACATCTGCATATTCCACTTCTTCAAAATCAAACCCATCTTCATCTCAAATTTAAAACATTAGTTCGCAAAATTCAAGTGAAGCCTGCACCATGTTTTAAACCTGGGGATGATAAGCATCTGCATGCATTTGGAAAATCAGCAATTGCATCTACTGTAACGCCCCACCTCTACGCTCACAATAACAAAGAGTATTAAAAGAAATACTGTCCGTTATTACGGAGAATAAGGCTGGATAGGAGCGGCCATCCATAGTTAGGCCTTACACTAGCATTGGTTATCTTGATAGGAGTGGTATATATTTTTCATCACTTATTTATTTACTCCCATCGACATAACCAATTCCAATATAAAACGAACTACGATGGTTCATAATAGTTTAGGACAATAAATATAATAATAACACAGATAATATAAATGCGGAACACGGATTAAACAGAAAGTCTCATATATATAATAACTGATGTCAGTTACAATACATGTGATACAATACATATGATACAACTACAACTGTCGACTCTGGAAGTTACATGTACAAGTACATTATTAATAATATACATGAATATACAACATCCTATACTAAGACAACGACTACTCCAAAAAGTAAGAAAAGACTTCATATATAGCTCTAGCAGCAATCCAAAGTAAGATATCAACAACCTGTAAATACTCGATTTGACCCGAGTATTAAATTCAAAAGAAAATAATACACGGGTCAGTCTAATTCAAACTCAGTTATTAGTGCACAGAAGCAATAATAATTAAATAATGAATAGACGACAGTCACAATAAATCTCGTCTATCCAATCCTTAAATAAAGAAATCGGATAATGATAAATATAACACGTAATAGTGTTAAACAACAAATCAGCAAATTCAAATCATCAATAAAGATAAGTGAAAAGAATATCGATGAAGATAATTTAAAAACATTAGAATTGCCTAAACGGCAATTAACAACAAAATCATCAAATTAATCAATCAAAATACAAATCCAAAACATAATGAAATATCAATCAAAATGTCAACTCGGGTGGGGCTGCAGTACACGCACGCGTGTTCTGCCTCGCCACTACAACATGCATTACACAAAAGATCAACGCATCAAAAGCAAAAGAAATACCAATAAAATCAATATCGTGTGGCTGCAGTTCATGCTTGCGTGCACTGCCCTACCACTATAGTGATGATGTACACAAAAGCTCAATGAAAGCTCACAAACGAGCCCATGGTCAAACCCAAGAAAAATAGGTTCAACTCAAATCAAATTCAAATAAAATTGCAACGCGAGCACAAGGTCAAACCCGAGCGTTATGATGGATTCAACACAATGTACTAATTCAATTGAAATGGTCAAGACATAAAAATCAAGTCTCGACCCAAGTTCCAATCAATCGACAGAAAACAGAGACTGCAACAAGAATGCAGTCACAAGAAGATCAACAGCAAGCAGCCATACCGCACACTCTAGTGCAACCGAAGTGAAAGGCCACTAAGTCAAGCAGTGGACAAGAGAGAGACACTACATGAATGCGACAGTGAAACTAGACAGTGCAAGCTTCAAATTTGAGAACAAAGGCAACAGTATAACACAATTGAACTACAAATGCACAGCTACAACACGTATTCAGGTACATGAAGACGGCAATATAATTACACACGTGAACTACACAATGAACAAGTATGCAAATGAATGCAACGTGAACTAAATAGTGTACTAGTAAGGTTAACAAGACTCGAAATGTACATGAAACTAACAGTACAGGAAGGGTAATAAGATGGCAAAGTGACAATGTAAACTACAACGTGAATGCACTGTCATACTTGATAATGGAGTTCAAGTGATACAACAATTCGATGAACGAGTAAACTCAAAGGCTACAGGTTCGAAACCACAAGGCAGTGGCAACATAGAGTATAACAGAACGAAAGGAGTATCCCTGCAACATGCACCAGTGATGCAAGTTAACAGCAACTCAGAATGATAACTCCTAAAACTATTTCAATATGGCAAATCCAAATATGCTACATGTTGTTGAGTCCAACTACCAACAATAAATAAATGGAACAAGTCAAAGCTAGTTCAACTCACTTGCCGAAGACAAGATCATCATCAAGTCAAAAAGAAACATCATGTAAAACAACAAGTCAAGCAATTCTCAGTCGAACACAAATTTGAAAATCGAACCAAGATAAAATCTAGTCCTTGAGTATCAAGCATCAGGTTATACGAAATACAACTAAATTCACTTGGATAAAATAGCGCAGACTTGACTGCAACAACATGATGAGCAAAAATGCAAGAAACAGTCAATGGTTAGACGGGTCAGTGCAAGTTCAAGTGCTCGACAATTAAAAACTGCAATGCAACAGCATAAGCATAGATAGTTTGAATAAATACTCACTGCATATAAAGAACAAGACCTGACAGAAGTGCTCAGGCATTGCAAACATACAGTGATAACCCGGGTGCAGTGAAAAACTCAAAAAAAACCAAATGTATTTGAATACGTGAAACCGAAAGTGGAGCTAATACACCATGCAAATGATACACGGTGGTGTATGATCAGAGGTGATGCTGACTGTCTCGAACATTGACAGAAGATGCCAAGCGATAACAATCACATATTTGAAGTAACCATAGTCACAAAAGAAATCACAACAGCAAGTTCACCCTTGAAAGCCCAAAATCATATCAAAAACAACATCACAAACCGAAGTCAGGTGAAAACGAACAAAGGTTGCCAGGGACAGTGAACTATATGTTCAAAGTCAAACAAAATTACTTTCGAACAAAACATCAAGCTATACTGCACATGAAAATGAACTTAATACTCATAGGCAACCAGTTCAAGGTCAATTATTATTACTTAGCAGTTTTTAAACAACACCGACAAAAGTGTTAAGACCGACGCTATCCAAGTCGAACCATCAAAATCGAAATCATGATGACAAGGCAATTCAAGCCGTAAATATCAAGGAAGCAAACACAAATCAGAAATCAAAACCCAACTGAACCAAGTAATCACGAAATCACAATATTTAAACCCTACTAACTGAGATTGAGCAAGATGTGAGTAAATAAATTTACTCACCTTAGAATTCATCGATCCCAAAACCACTGCCGATTTCCAAAATCGAAGCCATGGCATCTCGAAGACGAGCAAATGAATTCGCAGAAGCCCTAATTTGTGTACACGAGCGAGCAACGAGATGAAGCCACCATTTTATCAATTATCTTTAGCTCGTTTTGATTAGGGTTTTCGAAAATGAATGGGGAGAGGCGAACGAAAACGCCGCCATTATTTTCTCTCGTATGATTTTGTTTTAGGGTTTGCTAATTGAAAAATAGAGAGAGGGAGGATCGGGTATACTAGAGATAACACGGCCCAAAAATAAGGAGAAGAAGAGTGGCCAAAAATTCAATATAAAGCCCACACCCTTAACGAATATTAAAAAGAATTTAAACTTGATTTTAAAAACTCCAACAGCAATTAACAACCAATATTAATCGTCAAACTACGATAATTAATTATTGTAAAATCCAGGGTTGTTACAGACTCCCCTCCTTATAAAAATTGCGTCCCCGCAATTTCCATAATTAAAGGCGTCAGTAACAATAATTTTTCTAACATAAACTGGTTAAGCTAGATAAATAAAGGTCAGGAACACAAACGCCAAAGAAATCTTTTAATTTCATAAAAGAAATTCACAAATACCCAACAAAATCTAATTATCAAATAGATAATCAGAAAACACAAATCTGAATAAATGCAATAATCAGCAATCTTCAATTATCAATTAGATAATTAGAATTCAGAAATCATAAAATAGAAATTTCTAATTATCGATACGATAATTTGAAAACAGCAAAATCAAATTATCAACAAAGATAATTAGGAAACACTAATCACCAATCACAAAACCGCAATTATCTAGTTACCAAAACAGTAATCAGAAAACAAAAAAGGTCTAATTATCAAAAACAATAATCAGAATTCTCAAATCAACAAATATTCAATTATCAAAACGATAATTAAATCTCAAATCAACAAATATTTAATTATCTCAAGCGATAATCAAATCTCAAATCAACAAATATTTAATTATCTCAAGCGATAATCAAATCTCAAATCAACAAATATTTAATTATCAAAAACGATAATCAAACCTCAAATCAACAAATATTTAATTATCTCAAGTGATAATCAAATCTCAAATCAACAAATATTTAATTATCTCAAGCGATAATCAAATCTCAAATCAACAAATATTTAATTATCAAAAATGATAATCAAACCTCAAATCAACAAATATTTAATCATCTCAAGCGATAATCAAATCTCAAATCAACAAATATTTAATTATCAAAAACGGTAATCAAATCTCAAATCAACAAATGTTAATTATCTCAAGCGATAATCAAATCTCAAATCAACAAATATTTAATTATCAAAAACGATAATCAAATCTCAAATCAACAAATATTTAATTATCTCAAGCGATAATCAAATCTCAAATCAACAAATATTTAATTATCTCAAGCGATAATCAAACCTCAAATCAACAAATATTTAATTATCAAAAACGATAATCAAATCTCAAATCAACAAATATTTAATTATCAAAAACGATAATTAAATCAACAAATATTCGATTATCAAAAACGATAATCAAATCAACAAATATTCGATTATCAAAAACGATAATCAAAACTCATAACATCAATTATCTAATTATCACAAGCGATAATCAGAACTCATAACATCAATTATCTAATTATCACAAGCGATAATCAGAACACATAACATCAAATATCTAATTATCACAAGCGATAATCAGAACTCATAACATCAAATATCTAATTATCACAAGCGATAATCAGAACTCATAACATCAAATATCTAATTATCACAAGCGATAATCAGAACTCATAACATCAAATATCTAATTATCACAAGCGATAATCAGAACTCATAACATCAAATATCTGATTATCACAAGCAATAATCAGAACTATAACATCAAATATCTAATTATCACAAGCGATAATCAGAACTCATAACATCAAATATCTAACTACCTGCAGATAATTAGATTCAACAAATATCTAGAAATCAATTAAGATACTCTAGAAAATCAACATAAAAGGTTGGATCGATCCCATCATATGGCGAGTTTTAGCTACGCCGCACGTGCATCTCATATGGCTGAAGCCTACCAAGTACCGTCATCATAATTTTGGCGCCCATCATATGACCCGAAGGTCCAACATATGACCCAAAGGTCTGGTACTGGTATTTGACCCGAAGGTCCATCATATGACCCGAAGGTCCATCATAGTGGCTCGAAAGCACACGAAAATCATCAAATATTTCAATTAACGAGTCCGGAATTAACCAAAATAGCAAACGCATATGTCCCACAACCACGAGTTTTACCAAATTGTTTAAATCTCTTCATCGCTTCCTTGAAAGTGTAAAATTATGTATTCCAAAAATAACGTTTCACATTCTCAAACGGACAAGTCCGGAATTAAGCGAATTAGTAAAAGAAAGGGTTCATAGTCCTCGATTTTGCTGAAATGTTTAAATCGCTTCCTCATTCTTTTGAAAGTGCAAACTGCAAAATTTCTTAAAACAATTTCATTTATTTTATAAAAGTAATAATTTACATTTTCAAATGAACAAGTCCGGAATTAAGCGAATCAGTAAAAGAAAGGGGTCATAGTCCTCGATTTTGCTGAAACGTTTAAGTCACTTTCTCATTCTTCTGAAAGCGTAAACTATAAAAAATTTGAAAAACAATTTTATTTTAAAACGATTTGCAAATCCGTGAAAAAAACAGCAACATTAATGACATTTTCGACAAGGAAATTGCACTTCCCAAAACACCATAGAAATGGATCTCAAAATCAGCATTGCGGGATAACCGCTTGAAAATCCACTTTAAAATATGAAAGTCACTGAAGTCAAAGTGACAGTGATTTTTAAACGTCAAAATCTCATCAAAATAATTTGCATCAAAATATAACACCATTGAATTTCCATTCACAAAAAATGTCAACAAAACACCGTGCTTCAAAAATTTAGCATTGGTGTAAAAATCCCGTTATAAGAATAACGGCAACAAAATACGTTTAAACCAAACATTGGTTCAACGAAAAATTAATGCAGTAACGTGCAACTTAAATTTGCACGTATACTACAAATGAACGAAGAAATCGGTCGAATATATCTTCAATGAAGATAATACAAAACAACAAAAATCTCAACAAATTCACATAACTGCAATCTCTTCGAATCCTCAAATCAGATTCGAAATTTTCAAAGAAAACAAAAGGAACACAGTTATGTAAACAACAAATGAAATTTATTTCAATTTCATAATTTGATTTTCAAATCAAAAAGGTTATCAGCCGTACTCAGCGAAGACGGTCTCACTGTTTTCGCTGCGCACTCTGATAAACAAAACACGAATCAACTAATCATCAAAACACAATTTCATTTTTATTTTTAAATAAGGAAATTTAAAAATTTCATCCTAATTTCAAAACTTTAGTTTTGACTCAAAACACAACAAAAGCTTCGACTAATTGTTGTAACACATGTTCCATCTAAGTTATGTTTTATATTATG
Organism: Allium cepa; assembly: GCA_030765085.1. Lineage (NCBI taxonomy): Eukaryota > Viridiplantae > Streptophyta > Magnoliopsida > Asparagales > Amaryllidaceae > Allium > Allium cepa. The sequence goes on from CM060940.1 coordinate 187,298,137, forward strand.
TCCATAAACCCCAAGCTCTGATACCAACTGTGACGCCCCACCTCTATGCTCACAATAACAAAGAGTATTAAAAGAAATATTGTCCGTTATTACGAAGAATAAGGCTGGATAGGAGCGGCCATCCGTAGTTAGGCCTTACACTAGCATTGGTTATCTCGATAGGAGTGGTATATATTTTTAATTTTCCATCACTTATTTATTTACTCCCATCGACATACTCAATTCCAATATAAAACGAACTACGATGGTTCATAATAGTTTAGGACAATAAATATAATAATAACACAGATAATATAAATGCGGAACACGGATTAAACAGAAAGTCTCATATATATAATAACTGATGTCAGTTACAATACATGTGATACAATACATATGATTCAACTACAACTGTCGACTCTGGAAGTTACATATATAAATACATAATCGTAAATAATATACATGAATATACAACATCATATACTAAGACAACGACTACTCCAAAAAGTAAGAAAAGACTTCATAGCTCTAGCAGCAATCCAAAGTAAGATATCAACAACCTGTAAATACTCGGTCTGACCCGAGTATTAAATTCAAAAGAAAATAATACACGGGTCAGTCTAATTCAAACTCAGTTATTAGTGCACAGAAGCAATAATAATTAAATAATGAATAGACGACAGTCACAATAAATCTCGTCTATCCGATCCTTAAATAAAGAAATCGGATAACGATAAATATAACAAGTAATAGTGTTGAACAACAAATCAGCAAATTCAAATCATCAATAAGGATAAGTGAAAAGAATATCGATGAAGATAATTTAAAAATATCAGAATTGCCTAAACGGCAATTAACAACAAAATCATCAAATTAATCAATCAAAATACAAATCCAAAACATAATGAAATATCAATTAAAATGTCAACTCGGGTAGGGCTGTAGTTCACGCACGCGTGTACTGCCTAGCCACTACAACATGCATTATCACAAAAGATCAACGCATCAAAAGAAAAAGAAATACCAATAAAATCAATATCGCGTGGTAGCAGTTCACGCTTGCGTGCACTGCCTTACCACTATAGTGATGATGTACACAAAAGCTCAATAAAAGCTCACAAACGAGCCCATGGTCAAACCCAAGAAAAAGCAGGTTCAACTCAAATCAAATTCAAATAAAATTGCAACGCGAGCACAAGGTCAAACCCGAGCGTTTAAGCTGGATTCAACACAATGTACTAATTCAATTGAAATGGTCAAGACATAAAAATCAAGTCTCGACCCCAGTTCCAATCAATCGACAGAAAACAGAGACTGCAACAAGACTACAGTCACAAGAAGATCAACAGCAAGCAACCATACCGCACACTCTAGTGCAGCCGAAGTGAAAGGCCACTAAGTCAAGCAGTGGACAAGAGAGAGACACTACATGAATGCGACAGTGAAACTAGACAGTGCAAGCTTCAAATTTGAGAACAAAGGCAACAGTATAACACAATTGAACTACAAATGCACAGCTACAACATGTATTCAGGTACATGAAGACGACAATATAATTACACACGTGAACTACACAATGAACAAGTCTGCAAATGAATGCAACGTGAACTAAATAGTGTACTAGTAAGGTTAACAAGACTCGAAATGTACATGAAACTAACAGTACAGGAAGGGTAATAAGATGGCAAAGTGACAATGTAAACTACAACGTGAATGCACTGTCATACTTGATAATGGAGTTCAAGTGATACAACAATTCGATGAACGAGTAAACTCAAAGGCTGCAGGTTCGAAACCACAAGGCGGTGGCAACATAGAGTATAACAGAACGAAAGGAGTATCCCTGCAACATGCACCAGTGATGCAAGTTAACAGCAACTCAGAATGATAACTCCCAAAACTATTTCAATATGGCAATCCAAATATGCTACATGTTTTCGAGTCCAACTACCAATAATAAATAAATGGAACAAGTCAAAGCCAGTTCAACTCATTTGCCGAAGACAAGATCATCATCAAGTCAAAAAGGAACATCATGTAAAACAACAAGTCAAGCAATTCTCAGTCGAACACAAATTTGAAAATCGAACCAAGATAAAATCTAGTCCTTGAGTATCAAGCATCAGGTTATACGAAATACAACTAAATTCACTTAGATAAAATAGCGCAGACTTGACTGCAACAACATGATGAGCAAAAATGCTAGAAACAGTCAATGGTTAGACGGGTCAGTGCAAGTTCAAGTGCTCGACAATTTAAAAACTGCAATGCAACAGCATAAGCATAGATAGTTTGAATAAATACTCACTGCATATAAAGAACCAGACCTGACAGAAGTGCTCAGGCATTGCAAACATACAGTGATAACCTGGGTGCAGTGAAAAACTCAAAAAAAACCCATATGTATTTGAATACTTGAAACCGAAAGTGGAGCTAATACACCATGCAAATGATACACGGTAGTGCATGATCAGAGGTGATGCAGACTATCTCGAACGTTGACAGAAGATGCCAAGCGATAACAATCACATAATTGAAGTAACCAAAGTCACAAAAGATATCACAACAGCAAGTTCACCCTTGAAAGCCCAAAATCATATCAAAAACAACATCACAAACCGAAGTCAGGTGAAAACGAACAACGGTTGCCAGGGACAGTGAATTGTATGTTCAAAGTCAAACAAAATTACTTTCGAACAAAACATCAAGCTATACTACACATGAAAATGAACTTAATACTCATAGGTAACCAGTTCAAGGTCAATTATTATTACTTAGCAGTTTTCAAACAACACCGACAAAAGTGTTAAGACCAACGCTATCCAAGTCGAACCATCAAAATCGAAATCATTATGAACAAGGCAATTCAAGCCGTAAATATCAAGGAAGCGAACACAAATCAGAAATCAAAACCCAACCGAACCAAGTAATCATGAAATCACAATATTTAAACCCTACTAACTGAGATTGAGCAAGATGTGAGTAAATAAATTTACTCACCTTAGAATTCAACGAGCCCAAAACCACTGTCGATTTCCAGAATCGAAGCCATGGCGTCTCGAAGACGAGCGAATGAATTCGACAGAACCCTAATTTGTGTAGACGAGCGAGCAACGAGATGAAGCCACCATTTTTATCAATTATTGTGACGATCCGGAATTTTCGGGCATTTAAAATCGGAATATTTAGATGATTTTAAAATATTCAATAAAGTAATTTTAAATTGAATTCAAATCACTATTTATTTGATAATTAAATAATAGGATTTAATAATTAGAAGTTGGACAAAGTATTTAAGCTAGAATTCTAAGTCGTTCGATCAACAATCAAAATGCTCGAAGAAAATAATAATAATAGTAATAAGATAAAACAAATGATATTAATAATAATAATAAAAATAATAAAATAATAAAAATAATAAAAAAAAGCTTCTAAGGGAAGCCGTGTTATAGAAAAAAAAATTATAATACGAACAAACTCAACATATTAGGGGCTGAACCCCTTTCTCCTTTTCAAAACCCTACAGCACATGGTGAAAATAAAAAAAAAACATGAATGAAAATCGAAATAAAATGGCCGATGGTGCCCTCATCCCTCTCGTCCTCATTCTTAGAAATCATTCGTTCGAAACAAGGGGGTCGAACCGAACCTCCTTTTCTCCTCTTTTCGAATTCGAACGAATTCATTTCGTTCGCCTAAAAATGGTGACGCAGCCTAAATCGAAGTCGAATTCGATTGGCTCTCGAGTTCGGCTAGTTCGGGGGAGGGGGTTCGTTCTATCCAGGGTTGCTCGTGAGCGACGTCGCGAGGTGAGGAGCAGCAGCGCACTTGAGTGGTTCGACTTTGATTGATTCGTGTGGTTGAGGGCTATTTAGGGTCGCGGTCGCGGTCGCGATTCCTGTGTTAGGTGGCATGTTGGTTTAGGAGGAGTTGCAGCAGATTTGAGGAGGGGAGGGTTGCTATTTTGAAGTCGATGTTTGGTGAAGTAGGAATTGTGTTTGGGTTGGTTGACCTTTGGGAGTTGTTCGTGGATAGTTTTCTGTCGCGTGTCTTGGAGTCGAGTGCTGATGAGAGTGGCGACGGTCGATTTCTCGGTAAACTCTATTTTATGTCATTTTATTTTGTAGTTGATTAAACTTTTTGTTGTTGCAAACTGTAAGATAAAAATATTAGGCAAGCCATTGGTTTAAAACCGGTTAATTAAAATTCATTATTTCAGTCTAAAAATATGTATGTGTATTTTCAAAGTAAAATATTTAAATACAGTTGATATATATGTATCTTCATTTTAAAATATGTAGATAAACAGAATATATTTCCATTTAAAGGAATATTGGATATAAACATGTTTGGAAACCTGTGTGAAGTTAGAAAATTTTATTTTTATATGAGATTTCCGAAATAAGAGTTTATATAAAAAAAATGTTTAAACTAGCTTAATAATCATCTTAGTGACCAAAAGATCTTTAAAAGAGGAAATTTAGTTTAAACAAAACAATTAGCTAATTAAATTTATTGAATGATAGTTGATTATGCAATCAGTTCAAATATTAATACAATCCTATAATGCTTATTCAAGGTCAAACATCAGGAAACCAAAGCAATGTTGAAGTGGACTACAACTAGGAAAGGTGAGTTAATCTCGCTCGGTTAAATTTAAGTTAAAATGATTAAATTTAAATAATTGTTTGAAATGGTTGAATTGATTGACGCGCTGTAGTGTGGTACATATTTGGAATTGATGCATTATATTGTGCTAACGTCTGTGGATGCAGGAAAAACAGGTTGGAGGGATCCTACTGGATCCCTCAACATGTATTTAAATTATTTAATATCCACTACTGTGATTGATTGATATTCTGTGACGAATTATATTAGAATATTGAATGTTATCGTCTAATATTTTGGTACTCTGTTTTATCCAAATATATAGAATTGGATTTTGAAAGGAAATAAAGAAGTGAACTCTTAAGAAATAATTATAACGAATGTATATAAATTAAAGTGAATTGGATAAGAATATTAGTAGTTTCAAAATACTAATTAATCAAATTCCGTATATGGAAAGGAATTTTTGAATAAACAGAAAGTTAATGAAGTTTGAAGCATCAGTGATATTATTTAATAGAACAAAATATTTATTTAATATTTTAAGATTTAAATTATGGAAAGGAATAAAGAAGAATTTGGGAAAAGCCTGAAATTGATATATTTCCCTTAATTTTTTTTACATCAAACGGAAAAATAATAACAATAATAGTAAGTCCATAACTAATGAATATTGAAATGAATTGTGTAATTAAAAAGGAACTTATTTCAAATAAAATAAATTGGAAATCAATTTGGGGAATTGATTTAAGTGATTGAGGTTGGAATATTCTCTGGATAGCCAAGTACATGTTTTAAAAGTAAATTTGTGAATATAAATTAAATGTTTTAAGTTGTTTTTAAAGAAAGCAAGTTTTGTAAAATTTATTATTTCTAATATTTAAAGCCTAAAGTAGGTATTTTCTTTTATTCTATTTCAGTAGTGATTATTAAGAAGCAACTTAGTATTTTGTTTTTAAAAAAAATTAGAAATCTAGTTTTATATTTTATTAAGTAACCTTATTTTCAAATGTTCTTATAATAAATATTTTTAACAAATTATTAAAGTAATTTTAACTTGAACGTTTTAAAATATATTTTTTTAAAAGTAAAGTGTTTTAAATTAATTTAGAAAAATCTAGTTTTGTGCTTGGTGATTCCATAAGAAATAAGAATGCTTGAAATTTATTCTGAGAAGGCGGATGGTTTTGAAACTGTTTTCAAGGCATTGAAAATAGAAATATATCTTGTGAAGATATTTTGAGGTTAATAAATAATTTGGGAAATTATTTATTGTTTGATGGTTGTTTCTAAATATTAATTAATAGTTAAATAACCGACTATCAATATTGGCCAAATATGTTGATCGTTTCGAAGAGACCGGGATCGAGATTTATTTCTCGAAAACCACTTCGATCCGGATTGTACGTTTCGTGAAAACGATTTTGCATTCGAAGATGGAGTAGTGAAGTGCAAGGGCTAGTCGCTACTAATCCTGAGGATATTTCCAAAATGGATGTAGTAGGAATAGTGCCTTCGGTTCCGTTCGAACCCGGGACGGACTTGTATGGATGAATGCTTGCGAAACATCGTCAGGTGGACGATGGGCATTCTAAGAGATAAGTTCTATAAAGGTAACGCTTAGCCTCAAGCCTCATCAAATGGGAATGACTGAAAATCAGGGGTTATGCAGCAAGGCTAGGAGGGTAGCACCCAAGCAGGGTGAGGTCATTCCAGTCTAGATGTCCCTTTTTATTTCGGCTTAGTGGGCGGTTGCTGATCCCTACCGCGGGGTGATCTCACTCGGGATTATCCAGTAAGGGGTAGTCCCGGCCTTGTGTTGCAGGGGAACGGGCGTACTCCTCGGTACGGTGATCTAGGCCCCGTACTGTGACAGGTGGTACCCCAGTGCCTAGTCATTAATTGGAAATCCATTCTCCCTACGAGCCTTGTACGAGTTTTGTTTGTACTACCCACTCTGTGGCTAGTAGCTGGAATTTAATGATGTAATAATTTCAGCTATTTTATAAGTATTTGTATGTAGACCCTATTATAATATCAGAGGATTTCTATAAAAAAAATGTTTTAGCTATCGTAAGGTAATAACCCGACATTTTTATTTGTGGCGTGGTCTTACGAGATGCTTTTGTTTTCAAAGGATTTTGAAACTTTAATAATCAACTGGGTGTGATTTTCTTGCGATGGTATTCCAGACTGACTGGGGTGTTATTTAACTGTAATGCTCGGGTCAGACCGAGTATTATAGGATACAAGAGGTGTTGTGGAGCTCAGGTGACGAGCAGGATGGCGATACGTACTCTCGTACTTGTATACACACACACACACACACACACACACACACATTCCGTTGCGTTGAGTTGTTGTGTACCCATTTGTATAATATTGATGTTGAGCTGTGATTGATGTACTCTGATTGATGTAATATATAAACAGAGATATATTTGATTGAGTAAAGATTATTTATTATCTATTATATTTTATTCCGCTGCGATGGTTAGATTCTGATGTTGATTTTGTTTTTTTTTCTCTTCTTCTACCTCTTCTTCTTAAACCCAAATGGTTCGTATTTCTGTACAACTTGAGTTGATTGTTGTAGAATAGTGTTGACTCAAGGGGTACGGATTTGCGGGCTGTTACAGTTGGTATCAGAGCTTAGGTTGGTGATAACCTAGGCTCTGTTGGGAATTACTCATAAAACAGAGTCTGTAGAACTCTATAATGAGTTTGAGCGTATTAATAAATATGAGTGTGTATTTGTTAGTGAATATAAACTGTTTTAATATCGTGTTGATTGGTTTATTGAGTGGCATATGAACCTTCGTCGACACAGTCTGTGCAACTGTATTGAAGGGGTTTCTAAACACTTGAATAGAACAATCGACACGGTATTGTTTTACATGTGGGTAAATGAAATAATTACCCAAAAATATATTTTTGATATAAAGAAAAGTTTTTGTAAACTAGCTAATATATGGATGTTTGGATGTTAGAAATGATAATATTAAATTATTATCATTGTTAAGTAAAAATTTAACTAGAAATTGAAAATATAACCAAAGTTTAAGGAAATAAATTCATTATAATAAAAAACCTTATAAAATATGAATTATAAATGTAATTTATAAATTGAAATATAATCAAATGAGGATTTGTATGAGAATAAGCTGTGCAAATGAATTTGTAGTTAAAATTGATTTAAGCAGGATTGGAATGAAATTAAAAGTGTAAAGTTAAAAAAAATGAAATGAAATTAAGTTGGATTGGAAAATAAAATTTAACTGGATTGGATTGAAGTAATTGATTTGGCTGAAAATAATATTCAGTTGTATTTGAATTAAGTTGAAATCGAACTGAAATTAAATAAATCTGAGTTAAAATTTAATTGAATTGGAATAAGAATTCAATTGAATTAATGAATGGAATTAAATTCTTACTTGAACGAATGGGAAATAAATTGAATAAGGATTGGAACTGAAATAAATAAATTAGCAATGTCATGTAAAAGAATTCAAAATACATGGAACAAAATATGCTGGGGTTATAGATAAGCATAAGGCTTGAGTTAAAATAAAAAGAACAATATATTCAAGCCTATGATGAATGGAATTGTGCAAATAATAAGTGGTGATTTATATATTTCTGAAAGTGAAGTAGAAAACCCAAAATAAATATTGTTTGATGAATTGAAAAATGAAATGAAGATCAAAACTTGAATTATAAAATAAATTGAACTTAAGAAAATTTAATGAAGTGATATTTGAAATTGAAAATCAAGTATTGAACTATAAATAGGAGAGAACTAATTTTATAATAAACTAGACAATAAACTGTGTAAATGGGAATGTAATATTGTTTAATAGAAGCTGAATTGTGAATTTATGATGAAATTTGGAAATAAAACTCGGGTTATAAATTGAATTCGACTTGAATTGTTAGTAAAGTAAATGTAACTGAATTGTGAGTTCATGAAATTTGGTGGTAGATTGAAAATGGATAGTGGATTCAGAACTTGAGTTATTAATTAAAATTTAATGTGAAGTGTTAATAAATTAAGTATAATTGAATTGTCTCGAATAAAAATGAAATTGGATTGAAATAGTAATGGTACGAATTGCAAACAAAATCCAAATAAGTGAAGATAGCCAGGTAATAAATAGAATGAGTTGAATCTGGGAAGTTAAATTTGATAATAACCAATCAAATGAAATTGCAGATTTAAAATGAGATTTAATTGGAAGAGAATTAAGTTGAATAAAAGAAAAAGAGAAAAAAATTTACTTGAAAATGAAATGAACTTAAGTATAAAATTGGAGTGAATAAACTTAAGCTAAAGGATGGAAAGGAGTTGAATTGAATTCAACTTAAAATTAAGATTAATAATAGTGGATTGGATTTAGATCAAGTCACTACACCAAAAAACCTATTTTGCAACATTTTTTCGGTTCTGATTTGTAACAGTTATTTTCGTTATAAATTACTAACGGTTATTACCGTTATAATAATTTTACAATGCTTATTACCGTTACAAAAGTTGGTAATATCGTAAATATACCAAACTACAGTGGAGTACTTTGTAATTTTATCTTTTATAAGAATATCTTGACCAAAGCGATTTTTCAATAAACAACAAAACCCTAGTAATGAAATTTTGAATTATAGCCGCCGCCTGAATTCTTCCTCCAACGCTCATCTCCATTTCACCTTTTTGCCTCCGTCCTCATCTATCCTCTCTCTCCACCTTCCGCATTGTTCTTCACTGTTTAATTGGCCTCTTTCTTTCAGATTTGGCTCATTTGGTCAACAACATTGTTTTGAAACTAGGGTTTCTCACTAAACTCACCGATGGAGGTGAACAAATTCTTGTCCTATAAGGAACCGAAGAAAGTACTTAAGCTCGTCGACAAAGTTGGAGATTGATTGGCGAAGAAGGCGAGGATCGTCGAAGGTTCGTGTGACATCAGACCCAAAGTATGATGTTGGAGAAGACAACATTTATGGAGTTTATGGAGCTTCGTGTGACATCAGAAGGTGCATACTGCAATTTATTACATCAATTGCATCGTAAATCCATATCGCAGCGTTATAGCAAAATCATTTACTACAACAAAGACTAACTATCCTCCTCTCTCATTAGGTGGGCATTATATCCTCCTGGTAGAGTACCAGCAGGTGTTACAGTCCATGTCAATGAAGATGATGGTGATGTTAATATTGATGGTCCAACATCTTTGCAAGTAGGTTTATATTGTGATTAATCATTTAATACAAGCATAGACGTGTCATTATGTCTCATAATGTCATTATAATCATTTTACAGTGGTGGCTTGATGTTTATCCTCGTCTTGCTGAATGTGGTAAGCCTATAGAGTGCACTCAACTTCCTAGAGAGACAATATATGTTCCAAGTGGCTGGTGGCATTGTGTGCTAAATCTTGAAATCACTATAGCTGTCACTCAAAACTATGTTAATCAGTCAAACTTCGGATACACATGCTTAGACATGACGCCAGGTCATCGTCATAAAGGAGTATGCCGTGCTGGGTTGTTGGCTGTCAACGATGAAACATTAGTTTCCATGAGTTCAAAAAATTATCCCGACTTGAGTCAGAAAGAGAAAAGGCTCAAGGTGTTATCTGGAGAAAACAAGCAGTATAGATCTGATAAAAATTGCATGGTTTGGAACAGTATGGAAAATGTTGAATTTTCTTATGATGCAGATTTTATATCTAATTTCTTGGAGCCAGAGAGAGACCATTATACTTCTGTATGGTGCCCTAGCAACTGTATAGGACCAAGAGAAACGAGACAGTGGTTGCATAAGCTCTGGATTATGAAACCAGAAATGAGACCGTTGATATGGAAGGTATTTTTTTGTGCATTGTGAATATAAGCGTGTAAAATTGAAAAGTTGTGATTGCATTTTATTTATTTATTTATTTAAATGCATACTTAATCTCTTATAGGGTGCTTGCCTTGCTTTAAACATGGACAGATGGTTAACTTGTGCTAAACAAATATGCACCTTTCACAACTTGCCATTTCCTAACCTTGATGAGCAATTTCCTGTTGGCACGGAGAGTAATCCTGTAAGTATAATTTTCATCTTCATTCCTTGTATCTTTTATTATACGATATACATAAACTTATTATGAATCCATACAGGTTTTCTTGTTTTCTGAATATGTAATAAAGATTTATACTGAAGGAGGATTGGAAAGCTCCTTGCATAGCCTTGGTACAGAGGTAAGTTGATTTCATGCTTAGCTTTATTATTTTTCCTGTTCAACAATTTTGCTTACATGTACTATTTACATATATGTATGTATGTATGTATATAAAATCTCCTTATTGCAGATTTAATTCTATGATCTATTTCATCAAGTAAAACCACCTCTGTTAAATCATATTCCAGAAATATTGTGTAGTGGATTGCTCGTAAATGAAAATGGTTCTTGTAAGCGAGTTTCATGGGATGGAAGAGAACTGCCAAATGTGATTGCTTATTCTGAGTTTGTTGAGGGAGGCTATAGTAGCGAAGACTTTCAACTTGGTATCTGGAGAAAAATGAAGTTTGAAGTTCAAGATACGGATTCTAATCCACACTCTACTATATGGCCATATGTTGTAACTAAAAGATGCAAAGGGGATACATTTACTAATTTGTAAGTTTACCATTATTTGTATATATAATAGTTTATGTTTGCTAATTTGTAAATTCAGCGTTATTTATATAATAAAAGTAGTTAGTGATTCTTGCACACGAAATTGTAGTAATATATGTTTGTTTGCAGAAGAGATGAGTTGAAAGAAAATGAAATTTTACATCTGGCTTCATTTTTGGGAGAACAACTACACAACATACACCTTTTGCCTCTTCCACCATTGGTTGATGTTTCTGATAAACTAGCAGAAAATGTCCCAAGTATAAGTAATGGCTTGCATATTTCGAAAGAATGGGAACCTGTTATTCCAATACTTAATAAAAGAAGAAAGGATTTAAAAGATCGTTTATCTTAATTGTAGGGCTTCTTGAAATGGGAATACTGATAGTATTGTAGTCTTATGAAGATTGGACTCATGATATATATATTTGAATACAGGGGGATCCTATTCTAGAATTTTTAATTGAAAAAGTTGAAGAGTACATTCCACGTGACCTTGCATCTTTATTCGACATATCAAAGGTGTAACGATCCCAGTTTTAAAGACGGATTTAAATTTATAATTTGATTGAATTTAAGATTAAATTATGGAATTATGTGAAATTTTCAAACTAATGTATTTTAAAAAGAAAAATTGATTTGAAACCCAAGAATGAATATTTTCAATTGAATTGAAAAATAAATAAAGTGTTTAAAATAAAAAAATAAAAAATATAAGCAAAACCAGAAAAATATGAAGCAAGAAAATAAGCAAAACAAGGTGGTCGTGTACTTATATTCTGAGAAGACTTATTTCATATTGTATCGTGTTCCGCTGTATTCTATGTTGTATATTCTCTGATGTTGATGATTATCATTGTATTAAATTGATGTATCGAATATTGTATTCATGTTATATCAGTGATATCATCTTTTATTTCCACTGTGTTATTTATCATTTAATGGTGTTGCAAGCTCCCGCGAAACGAATTTGATGTTGTTTGTTGGACATCGAGTTTGTGGTCGTGACAGATTGGTATCAGAGCTGAAGGTTGAGTAAGAACTTTAGCTACGGAGTGTAACACATTAGATGACTCATTAGAGATAGGGTGAAGTATACCCTAGAATGAGTACAACCTGTGGAACCAAAAATACAAATTTCTTAATCTATTCTCTTTATCTGTTGTTATTCTCTAAAGTTTTTCGTCTGAATGCCTAAATCGGATTTCTTACTATTTACAGATAGTAAGAATGAGTGAAAGAAGAGGACGAAATAGGAGACAGGAAAGTACTACTTTAGCTGGTCAAAACCCTGCAACGACAGATATTCCTATTCAATCTCAATTGAATTTGGCCGATTTATATCAAAAGTTTTCTAGACTTGGTGGAAAGCCATTCACAGGCAAAGAAACCGTTATCGAAGCACAAGCATGGATTAGATCGTGTGAAAAGATTTTCAAGGGATTAAAATTAAAAAATGATCAGATGCGATTGATAGCTTCATGGAAACTCCAGGAAGAGGCTTTAGTTTGGTGGGAAACTGTTACCGTGGATGAGTCGACAGATGAATTTACTTGGAGTCGTTTCAGGGAAGTGTTTGAGCAGCGATATATGCCGTCTGCTGGTATCTCTAGAGTGTACCAGGAGTTTATGGATTTAGAGCAAGGGAATTTATCGTTTGAAGAATACTTGAACAAATTTATTGAATTATCTCGGTTTGGTCCAGAATTGGTGAATACACCGTTAAAGAAGAATGAAAAGTTTATTCGGGGAATGAATAAGGAGTTTCAGGAACGGATGACTACTCACGTCAAGGAATCTTTTTCTGAATTGATTGATATGGGCTATCGATATGATACTCTGGAAAAGCAAAAAGATCCGGAGGAGAATGTAGATGCAAGTAATCTGAATTGGAGAAAAAGGAAGTTTGGCGGAAAGAAATCGAGGAAAACTAAAGGAAAGAAGAGTATACCGAAGAAAAAGAAGGATGTTACTTGTCTCAATTGCTTGGAGAAATGTCACTACTCGGATAAATGTAAGAATGATTGGAAGCCAGGAATGAGAGAGCCATTTATGAGGCCAGATCAGGAATCTACTGGATGCTATAAATGCCGCAAGCCGGGACATAGGATCAACAACTGTCCAGCAAAGAAGCAGACTTTAGTAAAGAAAGTGTATGCAATTAGAGATGATTCTTCAACCTCAACATCTGATTAAGGAAATGAATTTTATAAGGTAATCTTCTCGTTTACGATTAAATTGTTCGAATTTTGTTCGACACTAGGACTACCCTTAGTTTCATTTTTCAGCAAATCGTAAATGAATTAAATCTTGAATCTGAAATCGTAATCGAATCTATTTCTATCTATTTCATTAGGTTTCGATATATTTTACGAATGGTTAGTTATCCCTTCGATCTAACCAATACCTATGTATACTTCGTAGATCAAATAACCCAATTGTTTCGTAGTTGATGGAGTTTGTTCTCGCATCTATTGTTAATAATTCTGATTTGGTAAGCCAAATGCAGAATTGATATCTAGTTTGATCTGGAAAGATATTTTTCTATCTTTCATCTATCTTTTTTATCTTTCTCTGGCGAATTTCGAGGACGAAATTCTTTTTAAGGGGGGAAGTCTGTAACGATCCCAGTTTTAAAGACGGATTTAAATTTATAATTTGATTGAATTTAAGATTAAATTATGAAATTATGTGAAATTTTCAAACTAATGTATTTTAAAAAGAAAAATTGATTTGAAACCCAAGAATGAATATTTTCAATTGAATTGAAAAATAAATAAAGTGTTTAAAATAAAAATAAAAAAAAATATAAGCAAAACCAGAAAAATATGAAGCAAGAAAATAAGCAAAACAAGGTGGTCGTGTACTTATATTCTGAGAAGACTTATTTCATATTGTATAGTGTTCCGCTGTATTCTATGTTGTATATTCTCTGATGTTGATGATTATCATTGTATTAAATTGATGTATCGAATATTGTATTCATGTTATATCAGTGATATCATCTTTTATTTCCACTGTGTTATTTATCATTTAATGGTGTTGCAAGCTCCCGCGAAACGAATTTGATGTTGTTTGTTGGACATCGAGTTCGTGGTCGTGACAAAAGGATTTCTCACTTTTTCCATTATATCCTCCAACGAAGCAGTAGTATTTTCTAGTTATCTTGTTTAACATATTTCTCTTTGCATCATTGTATATCAGAGAGGTGAAGATGAGCACGGTGGATTTCCTACGTGGATTCATTCAGATGTCATGGATGATAACATACATTTGGAATCCAATACAAATTCACCAGATAATGATTTTAATGTCACCGTAAATCTTCGTAACGGAGGAGAAACATGAAAGTATTAGCTTCCTACCCACATTCTTGATTTCAATAATCTGACTATAGGTAATTTTCTTTTCAAGTTAGTCATTAGTGTTTTCAGGTACGAAACAGAACATCCTATATATGATATGCTTCTAAGTATTATTTTTTCGACCTTATCCATTGTCCATGTAGTTGTCTAACCAAAACACCTTTTCTCCACCCTGATGAGGATTTTATTCTCTAGTTGTCTAACCAAAACAGCCATACAACTTTGATGGTCAACGGTCATTCACCGCCAGACGGCGATAAACAATGAACAGTATATGGATGCCTACATGATAAAACAAAATAATATACGATGTTAGTAAGCTAGTAAACAAAATTTGTATTGTGGCTATTGGTTATGGTTGCCAGAAGAGTTTTTCTGGGTGCATCTAGTAATACACTTTTAATATGTTTTTACTTTTTTATAGAAAACTATACAATATTATCCGTATTATAAATGTATTAATGATATTGTAAAGTATATTTGTCCTTTTTATCATTTAGTTGAAATTCCTACTCCATTTTTCCCCACTAAGCATATGTCACTGCGTGTATATGTTTGATTTTTTGAGCAGGCGAAACTGAATTTCATTATGGGAAATATACACAACCGCTAGTTTTGGTTGATTATATAAGTTATCTTTGAAGAGATGATAATCCATCATTATTTTGATTCCAATTTTATTATTAATGTTATATGTCACTGTAACAATTATCATGGAGGGAAATAATTACGTGAAATAAAAAGATTTGTGCCTAAACCATTGGAAATTATTTGGTAAATCTACACCAGTCACTCTACTTGGTAGCTTTGCTGATTCAAAAACATCCTTGCATTAAAAAAAGAAAAACGACAAGTTAACATGACCATGCACTGTTCAAGCAATATAATTCATCTCAGCTCGCGTTCGGTAAACATTTTAATAATGCTACTTTTTCCATGAATGAAGATGAGCTTTTAAATGTGCAAACAAGCTCATTATATTCATCATGAATGAAATCGTCCTTCGTATTAAAAACATCAACATCTGTATTTTACAAGTGTAATTAGTATCCTTCTTTACAATTGGTATAGTAGAATTAAATTCAAGACCATAATGTCTAAGAAAATTTGTACACAAAAAACAACTGTATTTATTATATAAATAGACCAACTAGCAGGATCGGGCCTTATTTTATTTATGCCAACTATATCATTCTGTGTGGCTACATATACTTTTTGATGCTAAAGTGGGATCTCAAATGAAAGCAACTTAACACCCCATTCATTTACTTCATTTGATTTGCTATTAGCACAACAAATTGAAGATATGTAGTTGATATTTGGAGCAATATTGTACAGCAGAAATAATTATGCATTTTCATTGATAAAGATGTAAAATAAGGTTTGAAGTAAAATGTGTGGATTATGCAATTAAAATTTGGTCATTCTAAATTGGACACAAAATATACCGAAACAAAATTAATGGTGCATTTGAAACAAAGAGGGAACTAAGGTCAAAATGAACGGCCTAAGTTAATATAGTTACAGACATATAAATGAAGTAATTATGAAGTTATATTAAAAGATAGATATGAAATACAAAAATTATGAAGTTATATTAAAAGATAGATATAGTTACAGACATATACTTTTTTACATGTATTGAAGCTACTGCAATGATGCTGAGACGCGAAGCGAATGGAGGTAGGACGAAGTTACTGTAGAGATGCTGAAGCTAACTTATAACATGCGGTAGTGTCGGATATATACATAATTGGATTGCACGTTGAAACATATTTGTAGTGATGCTGACGTCGAGCAAACTAGAGCTGAAGTGTTGTATTGATTCGAAGAACTTAACTGATGTGCATCATGCTGCACTAAAAATCAAGCTGAACTGTATGCTGAGATGTTAACCTCAAGAGCTTTTAGATGGATGTAAGTAACCATGAAGTTGGTTGATGGTGGTTTTGTAGTTTGGTCAGAGTGTCGTATTCGTTGTTTGTAAGCTTCTAGATATGTTGTCGTAGTGAAATTGAAGTTGTCACAATGAACTTTGTAGAATTTGATATGTACTATTTCGTACGTTTGATGCTTTTTAACAATTTGATGATATGTTAGTTTTGAATTTTAGTTTTGTGTTTTCTATTATTATATATTCGTATAGATATAGTTGAATGAAATACTATTAGATGCTGAATAAGATATGGCTCTGCTATACCAAATTTGTAACACATATAAGTGTTGGTAATTTTGCTATTTACTTATATAAGGAATTCCTATAAACATTGGAAATTAAAATATTCCCAACGGTTATAACTGTTGGGAATGTGAAGTAATTTCTAACGGTTAGAAATTACGGTTTTTCCCAATGGTTATAATTGTTGGGAATTTTGTTCATTTCCAACGGTTATAACCGTTGGGAAGTTCCAAAATTTTCAACGGTTATAACCATTGGGAAGTTCCAAAATTCTCAACGGTTATAACTGTTGGGAATGACCAAAATTCCCAACGGTTATAACCGTTAAAAAATATGTAAAAATTGTAACGTAGCTGCTACCAATGGTTATAACCGTTGGGAATTAGATTACCAATGGTTATAACCGTTACAAAATGACAGTTCCGGTTTTATGTAAAAATGGATTTTAATTGAAATAAAATTCGTTGAGTTGCCGATAATATTTAATGGAATGAAGAATTCTTAAATAAATAATTGTAAGCCATTTAAAATGTTAAGGAATTGAAATAACTTGGAGACAATATTAACATCAAATGTTTTCAAGTTTAATAGAATAGTTTTAAATGAAACGCTAATGATTGGGTTGAGAATAAAATTTAATTGGGATGGGTCGAGCTAAATATATGGTCGTGAATGAATTAAAATAAAAGAGAAATTTAATTGGTAATGAAGATGAACCTAAATTGTTAATGGTTTTGAATAAACTGGTTTGGTTAACAAAACGAAATGCAAGTGAGTGTATTCAAATTTAAAATGCAATGAAAATGAGAATAGATGGATTGTAGATAAATTTAAAAATGGAATAGAATTAAGTATAAATTGAGTTGAAAATCCATTTAAATTGGTTATAAAACTTAAATACTTATTTATTCACATGGATCTCGTCAAATTTCATAGAATAAATTGTCATTTGATATAAACGGAAGTAATTAAAATTCTATGAATTGATAGAAGTAAAATAAATTGATTTTGAAATCAATTGAATGGAATATGAGTTTGTTTGGGGTAAAATAAATCGAAGGTAAGAAATGGTATTGTAAACCATTAAAATTAAATGAAATGGCGTATGGATTGGTTGAAACAAATGTGTAAGTGTTAAAAACCATATAAGTTGCTTATAAACGTTGTTTACTTACACTACTTTTCATATTCATGTGTTGTGATTGTTTAGAAAAGAGTGAAATGTTAATAAACTTTATTTATATGGCACTTACATGTTTAAATTGAGTAAGTACATGTACCTGGGAGCTGTATGGCTGGTTTTGGCTGTACTATTTGCTAAAAATTATAAGATGTTTGCTTTTAAATGCTAAATAAGGTACGCCTATGCAATAAAAATAGGAAATATGAACTGTTTTTGGTTTTTCCGACCGGGTGGGTCGATGTATATATATTTATCTCTTTTGTCAAATTGCAAAAGCTCTTTCGTACAAAGGTGACTCTGCCAAAAAATTTCAGAAATTTTGGAAGTTAGAAATTTTTTGGAAAGTTGGAAAATTTTGTTAACGACAAAACGATTTCAAATTGGAAAATAAAATAAGTTAGTAAATGAAAACAATTTAAAATAATGACATAAATTTGTTTCAAATGACAAATAAAATTCAATATTTAAAGTTAACGATAAATTGAATTCGTACGGAAATGAAAGAATCAATGTGAATAGAAATAGATATTAACTAAAGTGGTGAAGTGAAAACAAACAAAGAAGCATATAGAATGCTTATACTAAACTTAAGTAAGGTATGGTGAATTCTTAATTGGAGATTGATATTACAAATATATTCCAAAGTTGATATTTGAATGAGTAAATAATTGACACTTGTGAGGAAGTCGATAAAATGTTTTTGGAATTTTGTGATTGGATATTGTTGTCATGTAGAATATGCAGGTGATATAAAGGGAAAAGAGAACTGGATTTGATTTCAAAAGATAAATTTGAAATGCTCGACAAAAAGGTATGTGTTTAAGTTCCTATATGAAATTTGATTGGGATTTGGATTGAGCCACTTAGCCTTTTGTTTTCCTTTTGGGTTTGGGAGGCCGTAGAGCCATTTTGTAGTTGTACCGAGCTAGCCGCGCAAAGGAGACGCTGGCGAAATTTTTCGAAAATTTACGGAGTTAGAAAAATTTTGAGAAATTTTTGATAAATTCAAAATTTGGTTTTTAATTGAAACTTGATTAGCTAAACGAATAATATAGTTTGAAACTATGGGAGGATTTGGAAAGTTAATAAGAATGATAATGAGTCTTTTATAAGAAAATAGTTGGTTGGATGTCGAATTGATTGGTTTTGAGGATAAGTAAACTGGTATTGGACCATTCTTCCTAACTAGTAATTTCGGAGACGAAATTCTTTTAAGGGGAGAGGAATGTGACGATCCGGAATTTTCGAGCATTTAAAATCGGAATATTTAGACGATTTTAAAATATTCAATAGAGTAATTTTAACTTGAATTCAAATCAATATTTATTTGATAATTAAATAATAGGATTTAATAATAGAAGTTGGACAAAGTATTTAATCTGGAATTCTGAGCCGTTCGATCAACAATCAAAATGCTCGAAGAAAATAATAATAATAGTAATAAGATAAAACAAATGATATTAATAATAATAATAATAAATAAAAATAATAATAATAAAAGAAGAAGAAGCTTCTAAGGGAAGCCGCGTTATAGAAAAAAAATTTATAGTACGAACAAACTCAACATATTAGGGCCGAACCCCTTTCTCCTTTTCAAAACCCTACAGCACTTGGTGAAAAAAAAAACATGAACGAAAATCAAAATAAAATGGCCGATGGTACGCTCATCCCTCTCGTCCTCATTCTTAGAAATCATTCGTTCGAAACAAGGGGGTCGAACCGAACCTCCTTTTCTCCTCTTTTCGAATTCGAACAAATTCATTTCGTTCGCCTAAAAATGGTGACGCAGCCTAAATCGAAGTCGATTAGCTCTCGAGTTCGGCTAGTTCGGGGGGGGGGGGGGGGTTCGTTCTATCCAGAGTTGCTCGCGAGCGACGTCGCGAGGTGAGGAGCGGCAGCGCACTTGAGTGGTTCGACTTTGATTGATTCGTGTGGTTGAGGGCTATTTAGGGTCACGGTCGCGATTCCGGTGTTAGATGGCATGTTGGTTTAGGAGTAGTTGTAGCAGATTTGAGGAGGGGAGGGTTGCTATTTTGAAGTCGATGTTTGGTGAAGTAGGAATTGTGTTTGGGTTGGTTGACTTTTGGGAGTTGTTCGTGGATAGTTTTCTATCGCGTGTCTTGGAGTCAAGTGCTAATGAGAGTGGCGACGGTCGATTTCTCGGTAAACTCTATTTTATGTTATTTTATTTTGTAGTTGATTAAACTTTTTGTTGTTGCAAACTGTAAGACAAAAATATTAGGCAAGCCATTGGTTTAAAACTGATTAATTAAAATTCATTATTTCAGTCTAAAAACATGTATGTGTATTTTTAAAGTAAAATATTTAAATACAGTTGATATATATGTATCTTCATTTTAAAATATGTAGATAAACAGAATATATTTCCATTTAAAGGAATATTGGATATAAACATGTTTGGAAACCTGTGTGAAGTTAGAAAATTTTATTTTTATATGAGATTTCCGGAATAAGAGTTTATATAAAAAAAATGTTTAAACTAGCTTATTCATCATCTTAGTAACCAAAAGATCTTTAAAAGAGGAAATTTAGTTTAAACAAAACAATTAGCTAATTAAATTTATTGAATGATAGTTGATTATGCAATCGGTTCAAATATTAATACAATCCTATAATGCTTATTCAAGGTCAAACATCAGGAAACCAAAGCAATATTGAAGTGGACTACAACTAGGAAAGGTGAGTTAATCTCACTCAGTTAAATTTAAATTAAAATGATTAAATTTAAATAATTGTTTGAAATGGTTGAATTGATTGATGCGCTGTAGTGTGGTATATATTTGGAATTGATGCATTATATTGTGCTAACGTCTGTGGATGCAGGGAAAACAGGTTGGAGGGATCCAACTGGATTCCTCAACATGTATTTAAATTATTTAATATCCACCGCTGTGATTGATTGATATTCTGTGATGAATTATATTAGAATATTGAATGTTATCGTCTGCTTGAATATTTTGGTACTCTGTTTTATCCAAATATATAGAATTGGATTTTGAAAGGAAATAAATAAGTGAACTCTTAAGAAATAATTATAACGAATGTATATAAATTAAAGTGAATTGGATAAGAATATTAGTAGTTTCAAAATACTAATTAATCAAATTCCGTATATGGAAAGGAATTTTTGAATAAACAGAAAGTTAATGAAGTTTGAAGCTTCAGTGATATTATTTAATAGAACAAAATATTTATTTAATATTTTAAGATTTAAATTATGGAAAGGAATAAAGAAGAATTTGGGAAAAGCCTGAAATTGATATATTTCCCTTAATTTTTTTTACATCAAACGGAAAAATATAACAATAATAGTAAGTCCATAACTAATGAATATTGAAATGAATTGAGTAATTAAAAAGAAACTTATTTCAAATAAAATAAATTGGAAATCAATTTGGGGAAATTGATTTAAGTGATTGAGGTTGGAATATTTTATGGATAGCCAAGTACATGTTTTAAAAGTAAATTTGTGAATATAAATTAAATGTTTTAAGTTGTTTTTAAAGAAAGCAAGTTTTATAAAAATTTATTATTTCTAATATGTAAAGCCTAAAGTAGGTATTTTCTTTTATTCTATTTCAGCAGTAATTATTAAGAAGTAACTTAGTATTTTGTTTTAAAAAAAAAGTAGAAATCTAGTTTTCTATTTTATTAAGTAACCTTATTTTCAAATATTCTTATAATAAATATTTTTAACAAATTATTAAAGTAATTTTAACTTGAACGTTTTAAAATATAATTTTTTAAAAGTAAAGTGTTTTAAATTAATTTAGAAAAATCTAGTTTTTTGCTTGGTGATTCCATAAGAAATAAAAATGCTTGAAATTTATTCTGAGAAGGCGGATGGTTTTGAAACTGGTTTCAAGGGATTGAAAATAGAATTATATATTGTGAAGATATTTTGAGGTTAATAAATAATTTGGGAAATTATTTATTGTTTGATGGTTGTTTCTGAATATTAATTGATAGTTAAATAACCGACTATCAATATTGGCCAAATACGTTGATCGTTTCGAAGAGACCGGGATCGAGATTTATTTCTCGAAAACCACTTCGATCCGGATTGTACGTTTCGAAACGATTTTGGATTCGAAGATGGAGCAGTGAAGTGCAAGGGCTAGTCGCTACTAATCCCGAGGATATTTCCAAAATGGATGTAGTGGGAATAGTGCCTTCGGTTCCGTTTGAACCCGGGACGGACTTGTATGGATGAATGCTTGCAAAACGTCGTCAAGTGGACGATTGGCATTCTAAGAGATAAGTTCTATAAAGGTAACGCTTAGCCTCAAACCTCATCAAATGGGAATGACTGAAAATCAGGGGTTATGCAGCAAGGCTAGGAGGGTAGCACACAAGCAGGGTGAGGTCATTCCAGTCTAGATGTCCCTTTTTATTTCGGCTTAGTGGGCGGTTGCTGATCCCTACCACGGGGTGATCTCACTCGGGATTATCCAGTAAGGTGTAGTCCCGGCCTTGTGTTGCAGGTGAGCGGGCGTACTCCTCGGTACGGTGATCTAGGCCCTGTACTGTGACAGGTGGTACCCCAGTGCATAGTCATTAGTTGGAAATCCATTCTCCCTACGAGCCTTGTACGAGTTTTGTTTGTACTACCCACTCTGTGGCTAGTAGCTGGAATTTAATCATGTAACAATTTCGGCTATTTTATAAGTATTTGTATATAGACCCTATTATAATATCAGAGGATTTCTATAAAAAAATGTTTTAGCTATCGTAAGGTAAAAACCCGACATGTTTATTTGTGGCGTGGTCCTACGAGATGTTTTTGTTTTCAAAGGATTTTGAAACTTTAATAATCAACTGGGTGTGATTTTCTTGCGATGGTATTCCAGACTGACTTGGGTGTTATTTAACTGTAATGCTCGGGTCAGACCGAGTATTATAGGATACAGGAGGTGCTGTGGAGCTCAGGTGACGAGCAGGATGGCGATACGTACTCCCGTACTTGTATATATATATATACCCATATTCCGTTGTGTTGAGTTGTTGTAACAACCCGCATATTTATCGAGTTTATATTTAAATATTTTTATTTAAATATTAAATCGTTAATCGGATTTTGGTCCGAAAAACTACTTTTTGCAAACGGTCAAATTAGGACTCGAGACCACTTCCATTGAGTTCGAAATGCCGTTTACAACTTTTTAAGTATAAACATCGATAGGTTTGGAGTTAGTGAAATTTCACTAACTTTTCCCGCTTTGGACTTTGGGTTAGTTTAGCCTATTAAGCCCAAGTTCCAACCCTCTTCTCCTCACTCTTCATAAATTTCCTAACTAACTCAAGCTTTGGCATTAATGGTGAAGAGGATGGGAAATTAAAACTCCAAGCTCAAATTCAATTGCAACTCCAACATTCAACTCCAAATTCAAGTAGAAGATATTGGATTCAAGCTTTGGATTGCTTCTCCTTGCTTTCAAGCTTCATCTTCATAAATTTTAGTGCAAAGGTGAGATTTTTATCTCACAAATCTAGTCTATAACTATATTGGACTGTTGGGAATGATTTCCTATCACTTTTGCATGCACATTTGCATTTGGTTTGGATTGGATTGGCGAAAAACTCCAATTTTTAGCGTTTTGGTGAATTTTCTGCACTTAGGTCGTTCTGGCCATTTTCGTGTGTTCGGAGTTAGGTCGCTCGCGACCTAACCCTTAGGTCGTTCGCGTGTTATCGCGCTAGGTCGCACTGCCTTGAATCTTCACTTCGGAGTTAGGTCGTTTCTGGCCTTAAATTCCCCCTGCAGCGTTAGGTCATTAGCCTCGGAATTAGGTCGTAGGTCGTATGGACCTTAGGTCGTAGATCGTCCTGGCCATTTCTAACGTCTTCGGAGTTAGGTCGTATGGAACTTAGGTCGTAAGTCGTATGGACCTTAGGTCGTAGGTCGTATGGACCTTAGGTCGCTAGGTCGTATGGACCTTAGGTCGCTAGGTCGTATGACCTTAGGTCGTTAGGTCGTATGGCTTTAGGTCGCTAGGTCGTATGACCTTAGGTCGTATGACCTTAGGTCGTTAGGTCGTATGGCTTTAGGTCGCTAGGTCGTATGACCTTAGGTCGTTAGGTCGTTTGGTTTTTAGGCCGCTTCCACGCTAAGTCGTTCGACTCTTAGGTCGTAACACTTAGGTCGCTCGCCTCTTAAGTCGCTAGGTCGCGTGTCTTTAGGTCGCGTTCCTTTATTAGGTCGCGTGTCTCTGTTAGGTCGCTGACCTTCTTAACTCGCATGACCTAACCCCTAGGTCGTTGGGCCTCGTTTCTACTTAGGTCGCTGCTTCTTATAGGTCGCTCGGCTTCTTAATTTCTTTAGGTCGTTTGAGTGTTAGGTCGCGAACCCATTTTAGGTCGCATGACCTTTACCCTTTAGGTCGCTGGACCACTAGGTCATACCCCTTAGACCCCTAGGTCGCAACCATTAGGTCGCTCGACCCTATCCCTCTTAGATCGTTAGACCTCATTTTGTCTTCACTAAGTCGTACCCCGTAAGCGGTGGCGTTGCCCCCGCACCCCCACCTTAGGGGGTTGCCACCCCCCTGGACCCCCCATCCATAGGGGATCTTATCTGAAAAACATGGAGCTGATTTCCTTGGATTTTATTCGCATCTCCGTATGCGATCTTTGTGACTGATTGTTTCTACAATTGCTTCTGTGTTTTGTCACTTTATAATATAAAGGTTTCAATATTAGTAGTAAATATCAAAACTCTTTTAACAAACAATTTCAACTCTATTTTTAATAACAAAGCTCTTTTCTTAAACCGTTTTCCAATCTATTAGTATATACAAACCTTTACCTCACTCGGATAAGAAATCTAATTAAACGACTTAGTAAAACAAGTGGTATGAAACGCTTGCGTTCACTTCGTCGGTTAATTCTTGGACTTGTTCGATTGAACCTCTTGTGACAATTTCCTAGTGGAGATTTACAGTTTGTTCGTAAATATTTAAGTTAAGCAAGTGGTTATGGGACATGAAGCTAAACTTCTATATTTACTAGCTTAGTGTAATTAACACTTCTCGTTGATCATGACGATCATTCTGATGATTTAGACTAGCAACTGTGCGATGTCTCTTATTGCGAGGTTAGACTAGACACCACTTGTGTGATTCCACTCACACATACCTTTTTGCTTTTTGGTTAGTCTGGACCTTAGTCTGTGTGATTCCATTCACACATGTGGGGTAGCTCCCCTTGGTCTTCGGACCGTCATGTGATAGGCCTCTTTCTCTTTCTCTTTTCTATGATTACTGGACTTCTTGCATTGATTTCTAGAATTTATGTCATTGACTTGTTATGAGTACAAGTTTGGGGTATGGTGCCCTTTTCGAATCTTTGAGAAGATTCTTGTGATATTGATTATCTCTTATTTATTGATCTTCTGTTGATCATTATTTACATACTCATAGTGGTATGTCATTATGGATATTTTATGTTTATGCCATATCTTTTATGTTATATCATGTCATCTGATATTTATAGTTAGACTGATCCGTTTATTATTTTCTTAAATAATACTCGGGTCAGACCGAGATGTTACAGGTGCTTCTGCTTGACTTCTTCCCAGGGATTCATCACTCTGACTTTTGGCTAACTGTTTAGATTAGCAGTTTTTTGTTGTATACACTTGAGATATAGACTCATAGTTGTATTCTTTTGTATAGCACGTGTTGCTATTCTTTTGTATTATCGTGGATCTTACTGACCACTACTCTGATGTACACTTTCATGTGTTAGTTATATATTCATATCTTCTTCCGCCTTTGTGATATCTGTGACTGACTTGTGTTATGATTATTTCTATGTTTGCTTTCGAAGATTATTTATAGCCACCGTGTGATAAGCAATTACATGGATGGTCGCTCCTCAACAGCCTTATTCTCCATGCTAGTTGACAGCACTACACCGTAGTGTTCTTGGCTAGTGTGGGTATAGAGGTGGGGCGTCACAGCTTGGTATCAGAGCCAAACTTCAGAACAATGTAGAATAACTTAACAAGGATCATCGTCCTAAGTCTATCTTAGGAGTCATACCATAGGATTAATTCGAGTCTTCGTACCGATTCATCCTATTTCCTTTATGATTCCTTGTTTTATCTATCAAGATTGCTTGGTGTTCATTGGTGAATAACCTTCTTCCTTCTCTTCTTTCTTTCTTAAAGGAAGAGAATGTCTAGACCAGGCCGTCCCAGAACTGGATCATCTGGTGCTGCTCCCCCGGATGGAGTTTTTATGACTGCTCAACAGCTTCTTGATTTAGTAACTAATGCTCAAGCAGCTGGAGCTAACCCGGAAGCTACTCACCCAAAGTCGGGATTTGCACGCTTGTGCAGCGATTACACCAACTTGGGTGGGAAGCCCTTCAAAGGTTCGGAAAATATCATCGAGGTCCAGGCTTGGTTAAAATCATGCGATCGAATCTTCTCTCGCATGAACATTATCGATCTCCACCGCGTTCAGGTGGCTTCCAGCATGCTCCAGGAGAGAGCATTGACTGGTACGAACTCCTTATTTCAGAAATTAATTAAGCGGATCTCACCTAGGAGCAATTTCAAGGACTCTTCGAGTTAAAGTTTGTACCAGAAGCTGGGAAAGTAACCTTGGCTCGACGTTTTATAGACCTTGTTCAAGGTCAATCCTCTGTGACTGATTACGTCGCAGCCTTTGAGTCGCTTTCCAAATATGGGGTTGAATACATCAACACCCCATTGAAGAAGAACCAGAGGTTCGTTTATGGCTTAAATAAGAATCTTAAGAAGCCACTACTCCTGAAACTAGAAGTCGCATTTGATCAACTCGTCGATATCGCTCTTCGTCTTGAAGAGGCTGATAGAGAGAGTGATGTTGAAGTGGAAGGCGCTAAACCAAACTTCAACAACAAGAAGAGGCCAAACAAATTCAAGGGTCCTTATCCCAACAAAAAGGGTAAGCAGGCAACCCCTGCGGCAAAGTCTCCTTCTCCTAGTGGTGCGAGTTGCTTCAACTGTGGGTCTGGGGATCATTATGCGAATAAGTGCTCTAAGCCCAAATCTTTTCGCTATTGTAAGAGCCCGGATCATTACATACATCAATGCCTCAAGCGTAAAGGCAAGAAGGAAGGAAAGTTGAATGTGGCTCAAGCCCCTGGCAACACATCTCGTGGCCAAGGTATTTCTCATTCCATTCTTGATGGTATTATTTTATTTCATGATCAACCTATTAGAGTTCTCTTTGATACGGGTGCGTCCCATTCTTTTATATCAAAGGAACTGGTAGACACTTTTTCCTTAAGTGTTACTGCATTGATGACTTCTTTAAAAATTGCGAATCCTGTTGGTGGATCCGCAACTCTTAGTTTGCTTTGTAAAGATGTGGACATTATTTTATGTGATTTTTCTTTCCTATCCGATTTGCATGTCATGCGTTACTTAGGCTTTGGAATAATTTTGGGAATGGATTGGCTTAACCGTTATCAAGCCCATATCCTATGTCCTGAGCGGACTATTCATCTCCGACATCCACTATCTGTTAATCAGATTTCTGTTAATCTTAAAGATTCAGAATCCTGTTTGGTGGCATCTTTATATTCTTTAAATCCTCGTGATAACGATGATGATGATGAAGATGATATTATTTCTTGTATTCACGTTGTTCATGAATTTTCCGACATATTCGAGCCTGTTTTAGGTTTACCACCTAAACGAGCAATTGAGTTCAGAATTAATCTTGTTTCTGGAGCTCAACCTATTACTCGTCCTCCTTATCGCATGTCCAATAAGGAAAATGAAGAGATGTGCAAACAATTATCCGAATTGGAGACGAAGCAATTTATTCGCTCTAGTTCCTCGCCTTGGGGAGCTTCGGCTATTTTCGTAAAGAAATCCGATGGTACTCTTAGGCTCTGCGTTGATTATCGCAAGCTTAACGATCTTACTATTAAAAATAAATATCCTTTACCTCGGATTGATGATCTATTCGATCAACTTAGTGGTGCTAAGGTCTATTCACAATTGGACTTGGCTACCGGTTTCCATCAGCTTCGTATCGCTGAGGATAGCATTCCTTTGACGTCATTCCGTACTCGATATGGATCTTATGAATGGCTTGTTATGCCATTTGGGTTAACGAATGCTCCAGCTTATTTCGTTGACCTCATGAATCGAGTTTTCAAAGATTTCCTCGATCGGTTTGTTCTCATCTTCATTGATGATATCCTTGTGTATTCTAAAACCGAGGAGGAGCATGAAAAGCATCTTCGGATTGTATTGGAAACTCTTAGGAGCAATCAGTTAAAGGCGAAATTTTCTAAATGCCACTTTTGGCAATCTCGTGTGAAGTTTCTCGGTCATATTATTTCCGAATCCGGAATCTCCGTGGATCCTTCAAAGATTGAAGCGATTCAAGATTGGAAGAGACCGGAGAGTGTGACAGAGATTCGTAGTTTTCTCGGATTGGCGGGTTATTACTGTCGTTTCATTAAAGACTTTTCTAAGATTGTCGTGCCTCTTACTAGCTTGACTAAGAAGGGAGTTAAATACCTTTGGTCGGACAAATGTGAAGCCTCTTTTCAGAAATTGAAAGAACTCCTTTCCGATGCTCCTATTCTTGTTATTCCCGAAGGGAATCAAGATTTTGTTGTTTATACTGATGCTAGTCACGTTGGTTTGGGTGCCGTTCTTATGCAAAAAGAACGTGTTATTGCTTATGCCTCTAGGCAATTGAAGCCGGCCGAGACTAGATATGCCACACATGATTTAGAACTCGCGGCTATTGTTTTCGCCCTTCGAATTTGGCGTCATTATCTATTAGGAGAGAAATTTATTCTTTACACGGATCATAAGTCTTTGAAATATTTATTTTCTCAAAAGGAACTCAATTTGCGTCAACAGCGTTGGCTCGAGTTCCTTTCACCTTATGATCTTGATATTTTTTATACCCCCGGTAAGGGTAATCGTGTCGCCGATGCTCTTAGCCGTAAACAACAAGCAGTTGTTTCTATGATGATATCCGAATGGAACGATCTCGAGATTTTATCCACTTGTGAGATTCGAGAGCGCGTATCCGATTTGAGCTCATCACTTGTTTTATGTAGCCTTGAGGCTCATCCTTCCCTCTTAGACCGGATTCTTGAAGCTCAAAGGCTAGATCCTGAATTGGTTCTTCTTGGCCAAAATATTAAGGATAAAATTGACATTGAAAGTTTGAAAGACTTTGATATTGATTCTCATGGCGGCATTCGAAAATTTGGTAGACTTATCGTACCAAATATTGGTGATCTTCGTAAAGATATTTTAGAAGATTCCCATCGTTCTAAATTCACCATTCATCCTGGTAGTAGTAAAATGTACGTTGATATGAAGCGACTTTATTATTGGGAGGGAATGAAATCTGATATTGCTAACTTTGTTAAGTGTTGCATGACTTGCCAACTTGTCAAGGCCTAACATCAAAGGCCTGGTGGGTTATTGCAACCTTTAGAAATTCCAATTTGGAAGTGGGACCAGATTTCCATGGATTTTATAGATGGCCTTCCCCGTTCTCGTTCGGGTCATGATAGCTTATGGGTGATCGTTGATAGACTTACTAAATCCGCCCATTTTATTCCCGTTCGGTCTAACCGAACCGTTCCTCTATTGGCCAAACTCTTTATCAAAGAAATTGTTAAATTGCATGGAGTTCCTACTTCTATTTTTAGCGATCGAGATCCATTGTTTACTAGTGGATTTTGGAAGAGTCTTCAAAAAGCTTTAGGAACGAAGCTTAATTTTAGCACTGCTTATCACCCCCAGTCCGATGGACAAACCGAGCGTGTGAATCAAAATCTTGAAGATCTTCTTCGTGCATGTGTGCTCGATTATGGTGGAAGTTGGGAAGATCATATTTCACTTGTCGAATTTTTCTATAATAATAGCTTCCAGTCTAGTATTGGTATGGCACCTTTCGAGGCACTCTATGGAAGGCCATGTCGATCTCCTTCTTGTTGGCTTGAGGCCGGTGAGAAGCTGGTTTCAGGTCCAAACTTTATTCGTGATTCCACGGAAAAGATTGAACTTATTCGACATAGGATGAAAGAAGCCCAGAGTAGACAAAAATCCTATGCCGATAATCGAAGAAGGAAATTAGAATTTTCTGTTGGGGATCCTGTTTTTATTCGTGTTTCACCTATGAAGGGTGTTGTACGTTTTAGTCGATCGGGGAAGTTAACGCCTCGATATATTGGGCCATTTCCTATCACTGAACGTATTGGTTCCATGGCTTATCGCCTTGCATTGCCGGCTCAGTTTTCTGCTATGCATGATGTTTTTCACGTTCCTCAATTACGGAAATGCCTTCGGGATTCCGATTCTACTCTTGAGCCTGCTATTGTGGAAGAAATTGAAGTTTCACCGAATTTAACTTATGAGCAGCATCCTATTCGAATTATAGCTTCTGAGGTTAAACGACTTCGAAATAAAGATGTTCCGCTTGTGAAGGTTCAATGGTCCTCAAATCCTAAGGATTGTTCTTGGGAATCCAGAGAATTCATCGAGCGTACACATCCGGACTTGCTTACTCCTGCTCTTTGAGGTGAACTTCTTATTTCAAATTTCTCTTGTGTTAATATGCTTTTATGGTTGTTACTTTTTATTTCCACCTTATATATATATTGCGAGGACACAATTTCTTTAAGGAGGGGAGTCTGTAACAACCCGCATATTTATCGAGTTTATATTTAAATATTAAATCGTTAATCGAATTTTGGTCCGAAAAACTACTTTTTGCAAACGGTCAAATTAGGACTCAAGACCACTTCCATTGAGTTCGAAATGCCGTTTACAACTTTTTAAGTATAAACATCGATAGGTTTGGAGTTAGTGAAATTTAACTAACTTTTCCCGCTTTGGACTTTGGGTTAGTTTAGCCTATTAAGCCCAAGTTCCAACCCTCTTCTCCTCACTCTTCATAAATTTCCTAACTAACTCAAGCTTTGGCATCAATGGTGAAGAGGATGGGAAATTAAAACTCCAAGCTCAGATTCAATTGCAACTCCAAATTCAAGTAGAAGATATTGGATTCAAGCTTTGGATTGCTTCTCCTTGCTTTCAAGCTTCATCTTCATAAATTTTAGTGCAAAGGTGAGATTTTTATCTCACAAATCTAGTCTATAACTATATTGGACTGTTGGGAATGATTCCCTATCACTTTTGCATGCACATTTGCATTTGGTTAGGATTGGATTGGCGAAAAACTCCAATTTTTAGCGTTTTGGTGAATTTTCTGCACTTAGGTCGTTCTGGCCATTTTCGTGTGTTCAGAGTTAGGTCGCTCGCGACCTAACCCTTAGGTCGTTCGCGTGTTATCGCGCTAGGTCGCACTGCCTTGAATCTTCACTTCGGAGTTAGGTCGTTTCTGGCCTTAAATTCCCCCTGCAGCGTTAGGTCGTTAGCCTCGGAATTAGGTCGTTGAGCCTTAGGTCGTAGGTCGTATGGACCTTACGTCGTAGATCGTCCTGGCCATTTCTAACATCTTCGGAGTTAGGTCGTATGGAACTTAGGTCGTAAGTCGTATGGACCTTAGGTCGTAGGTCGTATGGACCTTAGGTCGCTAGGTCGTATGGCTTTAGGTCGCTAGGTCGTATAGCCTTAGGTCGTTAGGTCGTATGGCTTTAGGTCGCTAGGTCGTATGACCTTAGGTCGTTAGGTCGTATGGCTTTAGGTCGCTAGGTCGTATGACCTTAGGTCGTTAGGTCGTTTGGTTTTTAGGCCGCTTCCACGCTAAGTCGTTCGACTCTTAGGTCGTAACACTTAGGTCGCTCGCCTCTTAAGTCGCTAGGTCGCGTTCCTTTATTAGGCCGCGTGTCTCTGTTAGGTCGCTGACCTTCTTAACTCGCGTGACCTAACCCCTAGGTCGTTGGGCCTCGTTTCTACTTAGGTCGCTGCTTCTTATAGGTCGCTCGGCTCCTTAATTTCTTTAGGTCGTTTGAGTGTTAGGTCGCGAACCCATTTTAGGTCGCATGACCTTTACCCTTTAGGTCGCTGGACCACTAGGTCATACCCCTTAGACCCCTAGGTCGCAACCATTAGGTCGCTCGACCCTATCCCTCTTAGGTCGTTAGACCTCATTTTGTCTTCACTAAGTCGTACCGTTTTGGACGGGGCGCTGCCCCCAGGACCTCCGCGACCTGACCGGGCAGGTCGAACCCCGTAAGCGGTGGCGTTGCCCCTGCACCCCCACCTTAGGGGGTTGCCACCCCCCTGGACCCCCCATCCGTAGGGGATCTTATCTGAAAAACATGGAGCTGATTTCCTTGGATTTTATTCGCATCTCCGTATGCGATCTTTGTGACTGATTGTTTCTACAATTGCTTCTGTGTTTTGTCACTTTATAATATAAAGGTTTCAATATTAGTAGTAAATATCAAAACTCTTTTAACAAACAATTTCAACTCTATTTTTAATAACAAAGCTTTTTTCTTAAACCGTTTTCCAATCTATTAGTATATACAAACCTTTACCTCACTCGGATGAGAAATCTAATTAAACGACTTAGTAAAACAAGTGGTATGAAACGCTTGCGTTCACTTCGTCGGTTAATTCTTGGACTTGTTCGATTGAACCTCTTGTGACAATTTCCTAGTGGAGATTTACAGTTTGTTCGTAAATATTTAAGTTAAGCAAGTGGTTATGGGACATGAAGCTAAACTTCTATATTTACTAGCTTAGTGTAATTAACACTTCTCGTTGATCATGACGATCATTCTGATGATTTAGACTAGCAACTGTGCGATGTCTCTTATTGCGAGGTTAGACTAGACACCACTTGTGTGATTCCACTCACACATACCTTTTTGCTTTTTGGTTAGTCTGGACCTTAGTCTGTGTGATTCCATTCACACATGTGGGGTAGCTCCCCTTGGTCTTCGGACCGTCATGTGATAAGCCTCTTTCTCTTTCTCTTTTCTATGATTACTGGACTTCTTGCATTGATTTCTAGAATTTATGTCATTGACTTGTTATGAGTACAAGTTTGGGGTATGGTGCCCTTTTCGAATCTTTGAGAAGATTCTTGTGATATTGATTATCTCTTATTGATTGATCTTCTGTTGATCATTATTTACATACTTATAGTGGTATGTCATTATGGATATTTTATGTTTATGCCATATCTTTTATGTTATATCATGTCATCTGATATTTATAGTTAGACTGATCCGTTTATTATTTTCTTAAATAATACTCGGGTCAGACCGAGATGTTACAGGTGCTTCTGCTTGACTTCTTCCCAGGGATTCATCACTCTGACTTTTGGCTAACTGTTTAGATTAGCAGTTTTTTGTTGTATACACTTGAGATATAGACTCATAGTTGTATTCTTTTGTATAGCACGTGTTGCTATTCTTTTGTATTATCGTGGATCTTACTGACCACTACTCTGATGTACACTTTCATGTGTTAGTTATATATTCATATCTTCTTCCGCCTTTGTGATATCTGTGACTGACTTGTGTTATGATTATTTCTATGTTTGCTTTCGAAGATTATTTATAGCCACCGTGTGATAAGCAATTACATGGATGGTCGCTCCTCAACAGCCTTATTCTCCATGCTAGTTGACAGCACTACACCGTAGTGTTCTTGGCTAGTGTGGGTATAGAGGTGGGGCGTCACAGTTGTTGTGTACCCATTTGTATAATATTGATGTTGAGCTGTGATTAATGTACTATGATTGATGTAATATATAAACAGAGATATATTTGATTGAGTAAAGATTATTTATTATCTATTATATTTTATTCCGCTGTGATGGTTAGATTCTGATGTTGATTTTGTTTTTTTCCTCTTCTTCTACCTCTTCTTCTTAAACCCAAATGGTTCGTATTTCTGTACAACTTGAGTTGATTGTTGTAGAATAGTGTTGACTCAAGGGGTACGGATTTGCGGGCTATTACAGTTGGTATCAGAGCTTAGGTTGGTGATAACCTTGGCTCTGTTGGAAACTACTCATAAAACAGAGTCTGTAGAACTCTATAATGAGTTTGAGCGTATTAATAAATATAAGTGCGTATTTGTTAGTGAATATAAACTGTTTTAGTATCGTGTTGATTGGTTTATTGAGTGGCATATGAACCTTCGTCGACACAGTCTGCGCAACTGTATTGAAGGGGTTTCTAAGCACTTGAATAGAACAATCGACACGGTATTGTTTTACATGTGGGTAAATGAAATAATTACCCAAAAATATATTTTTGATATAAAGAAAAGTTTTTGTAAACTAGCTAATATATGGATGTTTGGATGTTAGAAATGATAATATTAAATTATTATCATTGTTAAGTAAAAATTTAACTAGAAATTGAAAATATAACCAAACTTTAAGGAAATAAATTCATTATAATAAAAAACCTTATAAAATATGAGTTATAAATGTAATTTATAAATTGAAATATAATCAAATGAGGATTTGTATGAGAATAAGCTGTGCAAATGAATTTGTAGTTAAAATTGATTTAAGCAGGATTTGGAAATTTAAATCCCGGAAATTTTGGAAGTGTTTTGAAGATAAATAATAGCACAATTGTTTTGGAGATATTTCTGAAAGGAAATTGTTTTAAAGGGATTTTGAAAGTGATATAGCATTGAAATTACTTGGATTATTGGAAAATAATTCTGATGATGACGGCCGCATCATTAGTATTCATTTTCGAATTTCTAAGTGATGGATTGCTACCAAATTGATTTACTCAGAAAAACTAGTTGTTTTTGCAAATTTCAAAGGAAATTTGTTGGGAATAAATCCAAGATAGGTTTGGCTTTTGAGAAATGTGATTTGAGATGTTGGAGGTTTCAAAATAATTTGAAGCCAAAGCCGGGTGTTTAAAAAAATCCTGATGAGATAGGTTGTAAGCTTATAAGTTGTAAGCTTATAAATTAAGATAAGTTTTAAATCAGGAAGGAAATATAAGCTTTGAATGTTGGAATTTAAATTAAAAGTGTAAAGTTAAAAAAAATGAAATGAAATTAAGTTGGATTGGAAAATAAAATTTAACTGGATTGAAGTAATTGATTAGGCTGAAAATAATATTCAGTTGTATTTGAATTAAGTTGAAATCGAATTGAGATTAAATAAATCTGAGTTAAAATTTAATTGAATTGGAATAAGAATTCAATTGAATTAATGAATGGAATTAAATTCTTACTTGAACGAATGGGAAATAAATTGAATAAGGATTGGAACTGAAATAAATAAATTAGCAATGACATGTAAAAGAATTCAAAATACATGGAACAAAATATGCTGGGGTTATAGATAAGCATAAGGCTTGAGTTAAAATAAAAAGAACAATATATTCAAGCCTACGATGAATGGAATTGTGCAAATAATATGTGGTGATTTATAAATTTCTGAAAGTGAAGTAGAAAACCCAAAATAAATATTGTTTGATGAATTGAAAAATGAAATGAAGATCAAAACTTGAATCATAAAATAAATTGAACTTAAGAAAATTTAATGAAGTGATATTTGAAATTGAAAATCAAGTATTGAACTATAAATAGGAGAGAACTAATTTTATAATAAACTAGACAATAAAATGTGTAAATGGGAATGTAATATTGTTTAATAGAAGCTGAATTGTGAATTTATGATGAAATTTGGAAATAAAACTCGGGTTATAAATTGAATTCGACTTGAATTGTCAATAAAGTAAATGTAACTGAATTGTGAGTTCATGAAATTTGGTGGTAGATTGAAAATGGATAGTGGATTCAGAACTTGAGTTATTAATTAAAATTTAATGTGAAGTGTTAATAAATTAAGTATAATTGAATTGTCTCGAATAAAAATGAAATTGGATTGAAATAGTAATGGTACGAATTGCAAACAAAATCCAAATAAGTGAAGATAGCCAGGTAATAAATAGAATGAGTTGAATATGGGAAGTTAAATTTGATAATAACCAATCAAATGAAATTGCAGATTTAAAATGAGATTTAATTGGGAGAGAATTAATTTGAATAAAAGAAAAAGAGAAAAATTTTTACTTGAAAATGAAATGAGCTTAAGTATAAAATTGGAGTGAATAAACTTAAGCCAAAGGATGGAAAGGAGTTTAATTGAATTCAACTTAAAATTAAGATTAATAATTGTGGATTGGATTTAGATCAAGTAAAAATGGATTTTAATTGAAATAAAATTCGTTGAGTTGCCGATAATATTTAATGGAATGAAGAATTCTTAAATAAATAATTGTAAGCCATTTAAAATGTTAAGGAATTGAAATAACTTGGAGACAATATTAACAATCAAATGTTTTCAAGTTTAATAGAATAGTTTTAAATGAAATGCTAATGATTGGGTTGAGAATAAAATTTAGTTGGGATGGGTCGAGCTAAATATATGGTCGTGAATGAATTAAAATAAAAGAGAAATTTAATTGGTAATGAAGATGAACCTAAATTGTTAATGGTTTTGAATAAACTGGTTTGGTTAACAAAACGAAATGCAAGTGAGTGTATTCAAATTTAAAATGCAATGAAAATGAGAATAGATGGATTGTAGATAAATTTAAAAATGGAATAGAATTAAGTATAAATTGAGTTGAAAATCCATTTAAATTGGTTATAAAACTTAAATACTTATTTATTCACATGGATCTCGTCAAATTTCATAGAATAAATTGTCATTTGATATAAATGGAAGTAATTAAAATTCTATGAATTGATAGAAGTAAAATAAATTGATTTTGAAATCAATTGAATGGAATATGAGTTTGTTTGGGGTAAAATAAATCGAAGGTAAGAAATGGTATTGTAAACCATTAAAATTAAATGAAATGGCGTATGGATTGGTTGAAACAAATGCGTAAGTGTTAAAAACCATATAAGTTGCTTATAAACGTTGTTTAGTTACACTACTTTTCATATTCATGTGTTGTTATTGTTTAGAAAAGAGTGAAATGTTAATAAACTTTATTTATATGGCACTTACATGTTTAAATTGAGTAAGTACAGGTACCTGAGAGCTGTATGGCTGGTTTTGGCTGTGCTATTTGCTAAAAATTATAAGATGTTTGCTTTTAAATGCTAAATAAGGTACGCCTATGCAATAAAAATAGGAAATATGAACTGTTTTTGGTTTTTCCGACCGGGTGGGTCGATGTATATATATTTATCTCTTTTGTCAAATTGCAAAAGCCCCTCCGTACAAAGGGGACTCTGCCAAAAATTTTCAGAAATTTTGGAAGTTAGAAAATTTTTGGTAAGTTGGAAAATTTTGTTAACGACAAAACGATTTCAAATTGGAAAATAAAATAAGTTAGTAAATGAAACCAATTTAAAATAATGACATAAATTTGTTTCAAATGACAAATAAAATTCAATATTTAAAGTTAACGATAAATTGAATTCGTACGGAAATGAAAGAATCAATGTGAATAGAAATAGATATTAACTAAAGTGGTGAAGTGAAAACAAACAAAGAAGCATATAGAATGCTTATACTAAACTTAAGTAAGGTATGGTGAATTCTTAATTGGAGATTGATATTACAAATATATTCCAAAGTTGATATTTGAATGAGTAAATAATTGACACTTGTGAGGAAGTCGATAAAATGTTTTTGGAATTTTGTGATTGGATATTGTTGTCATGTAGAATATGCAAGTGATATAAAGGGAAAAGAGAATTGGATTTGATTTCAAAAGATAAATTTGAAATGCTCGACAAAAAGGTATGTGTTTAAGTTCCTATATGAAATTTGATTGGGATTTGGATTGAGCCACTTGGCCTTTTGTTTTCTTTTTGGATTTGAGAGGCCGTAGAGCCGTTTTGTAGTTGTACCGAGCTAGCCGCGCAAAGGAGACGATGGCGAAATTTTTCGGAAATTTAGGGAGTTAGAAAAATTTTGAGAAAATTTTGATAAATTCAAAATTTGGTTTTTAATTGAAACTTGATTAGCTAAACGAATAATATAGTTTGAAACTATGGGAGGGTTTGGATAGTTAATAAGAATGATAATGAGTCTTTTATAAGAAAATAGTTGGTTGGATGTCGAATTCATTGGTTTTGAGGATAAGTAAACTGGTATTGGACCATTCTTCCTAACTAGTAATTTCGGGGACGAAATTCTTTTAAAGGGAGAGGAATGTGACGATCCGGAATTTTCGGGCATTTAAAATCGAAATATTTAGATGATTTTAAAATATTCAATAGAGTAATTTTAACTTGAA
Organism: Allium cepa; assembly: GCA_030765085.1. Taxonomy (NCBI): domain Eukaryota; kingdom Viridiplantae; phylum Streptophyta; class Magnoliopsida; order Asparagales; family Amaryllidaceae; genus Allium; species Allium cepa. The sequence continues at coordinate 187,336,327 of CM060940.1, forward strand.
TTCAAATCACTATTTATTTGATAATTAAATAATAGGATTTAATAATTAGAAGTTGGACAAAGTATTTATTCTGGAATTCTTAGCCGTTCGATGAACAATCAAAATGCTCGAAGAAAATAATAATAATAGTAATAAGATAAAAAAATGATATTAATAATAATAAAAATAATAAATAAATAAATAAAAAAATAAATAAAAGAAGAAGAAGCTTCTAAGGGAAGCCGCGTTATAGAAAAAAAATTTATAATACGAACAAACTCAACATATTAGGGCCGAACCCCTTTCTCCTTCTCAAAACCCTACAGCACTTGGTGAAAAAAAAACATGAATGAAAATCAAAATAAAATGGCCGATGGTACGCTCATCCCTCTCGTCCTCATTCTTAGAAATCAATCGTTCGAAACAAGGGGGTCGAATCGAACCTCCTTTTCTCCTCTTTTCGAATTCGAACAAATTCATTTCGTTCGCCTAAAAATGGTGACGCAGCCTAAATCGAAGTCGAATTCGATTGGCTCTCGAGTTCGGCTAGTTCCACGGTGGGGAGGGGGAGCGGTTCGTTCTATCCGGAGTTGCTCGTGAGCGACGTCGCGAGGTAAGGAGCGGCAGCGCACTTGAGTGGTTCGACTTTGAGTGGTTCATGTGGTTGAGGGCTATTTAGGGTCGCGGTCGCGATTCCGGTGTTAGATGGAATGTTGGTTTAGGAGTAGTTGTAGCAGATTTGAGGAGGGGAGGGTTGCTATTTTGAAGTCGATGTTTGGTGAAGTAGGAATTGTGTTTGGGTTGGTTGACTTTTGGGAGTTGTTCGTGGATAGTTTTCTGTCGCGTGTCTTGGAGTCGAGTGCTGATGAGAGTGGCGACGGTCGATTTCTCGGTAAACTCTATTTTATGTTATTTTATTTTGTAGTTGATTAAACTTTTTGTTGTTGCAAACTGTAAGACAAAAATATTAGGCAAGCCATTGGTTTAAAACCGGTTAATTAAAATTCATTATTTCAGTCTAAAAATATGTATGTGTATTTTTAAAGTAAAATATTTAAATACAGTTGATATATATGTATCTTCATTTTAAAATATGTAGATAAACAGAATATATTTCCATTTAAAGGAATATTGGATATAAACATGTTTGGAAACCTGTGTGAAGTTAGAAAATTTTATTTTTATATGAGATTTCCGGAATAAGAGTTTATATAAAAAAAAATGTTTAAACTAGCTTATTCACCATCTTAGTGACCAAAAGATCTTTAAAAGAGGAAATTTAGTTTAAACAAAACAATTAGCTAATTAAATTTATTGAATGATAGTTGATTATGCAATCGGTTCAAATATTAATACAATCCTATAATGCTTATTCAAGGTCAAACATCAGGAAACCAAAGCAATATTGAAGTGGACTACAACTAGGAAAGGTGAGTTAATCTCACTCAGTTAAATTTAAATTAAAATGATTAAATTTAAATAATTGTTTGAAATGGTTGAATTGATTGATGCGCCGTAGTTTGGTATATATTTGGAATTGATGCATTATATTGTGCTAACGTCTGTGGATGCAGGGAAAACAGGTTGGAGGGATCCAACTGGATTCCTCAACATGTATTTAAATTATTTAATATCCACTGCTGTGATTGATTGATATTCTGTGATGAATTATATTAGAATATTGAATGTTATCGTCTGCTTGAATATTTTGGTACTCTGTTTTATCCAAATATATAGAATTGGATTTTGAAAGGAAATAAATAAGTGAACTCTTAAGAAATAATTATAACGAATGTATATAAATTAAAGTGAATTGGATAAGAATATTAGTAGTTTCAAAATACTAATTAATCAAATTCCGTATATGGAAAGGAATTTTTGAATAAACAGAAAGTTAATGAAGTTTGAAGCTTCAGTGATATTATTTAATAGAACAAAATATTTATTTAATATTTTAAGATTTAAATTATGGAAAGGAATAAAGAAGAATTTGGGAAAAGCCTGAAATTGATATATTTCCCTTAATTTTTTTTACATCAAACGGAAAAATAATAGCCATAATAGTAAGTCCATAACTAACGAATATTGAAATGAATTGAGTAACTAAAAAGAAACTTATTTCAAATAAAATAAATTGGAAATCAATTTGGGGAAATTGATTTAAGTGATTGAGGTTGGAATATTTTCTGGACAGCCAAGTGCATGTTTTAAAAGTAAATTTATGAATGTAAATTAAATGTTTTAAGTTGTTTTTAAAGAAAGCAAGTTTTATAAAAATTTATTATTTCTAATATGTAAAGCCTAAAGTAGGTATTTTCTTTTATTCTATTTCAGCAGTAATTATTAAGAAGTAACTTAGTATTTTGTTTTAAAAAAGAAAAGTAGAAATCTAGTTTTATATTTTATTAAGTAACCTTATTTTCAAATATTCTTATAATAAATATTTTTAACAAATTATTAAAGTAATTTTAACTTGAAGGTTTTAAAATATATATTTTTAAAAGTAAAGTGTTTTAAATTAATTTAGAAAAATCTAGTTTTGTGCTTGGTGATTCCATAAGAAATAAAAATGCTTGAAATTTATTCTGAGAAGGCGGATGGTTTTGAAACTGTTTTCAAGGGATTGAAAATAGAAATATATCTTGTGAAGATATTTTGAGGTTAATAAATAATTTGGGAAATTATTTATTGTTTGGTGGTTGTTTCTGAATATTAATTGATGGTTAAATAACCGACTATCAATATTGGCCAAATACGTTGATCGTTTCGAAGAGACCGGGATCGAGATTTATTTCTCGAAAACCACTTCAATCCGGTTTGTACATTTCGTGAAAACGATTTTGGATTCGAAGATGGAGCAGTGAAGTGCAAGGGCTAGTCGCTACTAATCCTGAGGATATTTCCAAAGTGGATGTAGTAGGAATAATGCCTTCGGTTTCGTTCGAACCCGGGACGGACTTGTATGGATGAATGCTTGCGAAACATCGTCAGGTGGACGATTGGCATTCTAAGAGATACGTTCTATAAAGGTAACGCTTAGCCTCAAGCCTCATCAAATGGGAATGACTGAAAATCAGGGGTTATGCAGCAAGGCTAGGTGGGTAGCACCCAAGCAGGGTGAGGTCATTCCAGTCTAGATGTCCCTTTTTATTTAGGCTTAGTGGGCGGTTGCTGATCCCAACTGCGGGGTGATCTCACTCGGGATTATCCAGTAAGGGGTAGTCCCAGCCTTGGGTTGCAGGGGAGCGGGCGTACTCCTCGGTACGGTGATCTAGGCCCCGTACTGTGACAGGTGGTACACCAGTGCCTAGTCATTAGTTGGAAATCCATTCTCCCTACGAGCCTTGTACGAGTTTTGTTTGTATTACCCACTCTGTGGCTAGTAGCTGAAATTTAATCATGTAACAATTTCGGCTATTTTATAAGTATTTGTATATAGACCCTATTATAATATCGGAGGATTTGTATAACAAAAAGGTTTTAGCTATCGTAAGGTAAAAACCCGACATGTTTATTTATGGCGTGGTCTTATGAGATGATTTTGTTTTCAAAGGATTTTTGAAACTTTAATAATCAACTGGGTGTGATTTTCTCGCGCTGGTATTCCAGACTGACTCGGGTGTATTTAACTGTAATGCTCGGGTCAGACCGAGTATTATAGGATACAGGAGGTGCTGTGGAGTTCAGGTGACGAGCAGAATGGCGATACGTACTCCCGTACTTGTATATATATATATATATATATATACATACATATTCCGTTGTGTTGAGTTGTTGTGTACCCATTTGTATGATATTGATGTTAAGCTGTGATTGATGTACTCTGATTGATGTAATATATAAACAGAGATATATTTGATTGAGTAAAGATTATTTATTATCTATTATATTTTATTCCACTGCGATGGTTAGATTCTGATGTTTATTTTTTTCTTCTCTTCTTCTACCTCTTCTTCTTAAACCCAAATGGTTCGTATTTCTGTACAACTTGAGTTGACTGTTGTAGAATAGTGTTGACTCAAGGGTACGGATTTGCGGGCTGTCACAATTATCTTTAGCTCGTTTTGATTAGGGTTTTCGAAAATGAATGGGGAGAGGCGAACGAAAACTCCGCCATTATTTTCTCTCGCATGATTTTTTTTTAGGTTTTGCTAATTGAAAAATAGAGAGAGGGAGGATCGGGTATACTAGAGATAACACAGCCCAAAAATAAAGAGAAGAAGAGTGGCCAAAAATTCAATATAAAGCCCACACCCTTAACGAATATTTAAAAGAATTTAAACTTGATTTTAAAAACTCCAACAGCAATTAACAACCAATATTAATCGTCAAACAACGATAATTAATTGTTGTAAAACCCAGGGTTGTTACATCTAATCTCTACATGCAAGTGATTATAGGATGGAAACATGAGCTTTCAAAATTGCAACTCAGATTTTAAAAAAGATAGAGCGTGCCTGCATATTTTTATTTCTGCAAATTTTAGAAAAAAGGAAAATAGAGCTCTGCATTCAAAAGGTGAGTAACTTTTTAACTTTAAAATCTTAAAATAGGTTGCATGCTAGTTATTGAAATGGAATAGCTATTTAGTTATGTTATAGATAACTGTTGCCATGAATATAAATGATGTGCATGCTGTTTCTTTTTCAATTGCCTATTCTATTTCTTTTTGATTTTTTTTTTCCAAGCACCCATAATTTTATTATATACTTGTCACTAAATCGTTTCCTGATATAATGAAAGTAATAAAGCAAAGTTGTTTATTTCCTTAAGTTAATATTTAAAAGTTTTAGAAAATTAATGTACAGAATATTGCCTCTGTAAAACTAGAAACATCCATGCATGTTAATCGAAACCAAAATTAAACGAGTTAATTTTGTACTTGAGTATCAGTAAACAATAGTGTTAATTGAAACTTGATTTTTAAATCAAGTTTTAGGATTTTTAGAGTTTGGCTTAAATTGCAGTTGGCTCTTGAACTAGAAATAGATTCTTAGCAAATTATGTTGAATCATGAATTGAAAAGTTCTGGGCTTCTTCTGATTAATGGAGTAGGTATAGGAGATTCTGAGAAAAATCAGAGAAATGGTTAAAATTAGTTAGAGTGGATGCAGTTGAATTTTTATGGATTAAACCCTAGTTTTGAATGGGGTTAAGGATTGAGTCAGTTTGAGGTGAGGAATTGATCGAGTGTTGTGATATTTGGTGAATGGGTAGTTGGTGTGTAGAGGAACTCGAGGCCAGAGTGGGTGAACCTCAGGTGGTCGGAGCGACAAGAATTCGTCGTTGACAGGTTGGGTCTGAAACCTGAAGCATGTTTTCCAGGTTTGGAAATTTTGAGTTCGATTTTGATTTCCTGGGTGGTTGTTTGATTCGATGGTCGTGGATGGTTGCTGAGTTGGTTGCTGGAGTGGGGCGTTCATCGGCGTCGATTGGTTGTGGCCGGAGTCGCCGTGCATATGCACGGTGATGGGATATTACTGATGTGGGTTGGCCTGTGTTTGGTTTGCTCGAGTAGATATAGTGAGTTGCCCGAAGCAGTAGCTTGTTTGGCTCGGGGAAGATGTGTTGCAGACTCGAAGAGATATTGGGGAGTCTCGGGATGTTTGCCCTGTAGTTTCCAGGTTTCTAAAACCAGTTTTTTTTTAAATCTGGGTTTTAAAATTTTTAAAATCTGTAGTTTTAGGTTTAAAGTAAGGTTTAAGTTTAAATTCAAATTCAAGTTTGAATTTCTGATTTAAATTCAAATCCCAGTTTTTAAATAAAAATAAAAGTTTCAAAAATTTAACTTAATTAACTATTTCATTTTGGTAAATAGTTTAAACCTTTTAATTATTAGTTTTTTTTTTAATAATATGAGCAAGATTTTGAAGATTTATTTGAAATCTGGACATCTAAGTTTAAAAATGAACTTCAGTTTTAAATTTAAAAGAAGATTTAAATTTGAAAGTTTTAAACTAAGAATGAATTGAAATTTCTAAAATTTTGAAATGAATTTAACTTTAAAAAAATTTATAGCACTTGTTTGATTTGCAATTTAAAAAGTTTTAAATTATTTAAACTCTGATAAGTTTTAAAATTGTTCTATTTTAAAACTTGTATTTAAAAATAAAAATTTAAAAGTAGTTCAAAAAGTACTTTGTTTCAATTAAATTGTTTTAAGTATAATTAAGTTATGCTTTATCTTGAAATTTAAATTAAGATTTATGTTTTAGAATTAATTAATAAGGTAATGGTCGGCTTCCCCTTTTCCAAGCGATTTCCAGATCTCGCGTCCCCTTCTTCCTCCCCGTGATTCTTCTAGCCCCTCTCACTCGCCCCCTTCATGTCCTCTTCCCCTTCTCCTCATAACCCTAAGCGTCTGCCCTCCCCCTCCTCAACACGATCTGGTCGACACTTTGGTGTCATGGTTTCTGATGTCAACGCTCGACCTAATCTACACTCGTCCCGTGATTTTCCACCTCTTCAAGCGTCCAAGCAGTCCCCTCTTGTTCCTATTGCCCCCCCTTGCTTGAATGATGAAACAATTGCTACTTCCTGTAACCCTAAAGTGAGTTCGGCTTTGAATAATTATCTTGGGTCTCCTAGCTGCGAATTGGGTCAGCAAGTTTTGGGGGTTTTGGAAGTAGAACGCGATGTTGGTAGTGGTAGTGAGCTTGTTGTTGGAGTTGGCATAAGCTCGGTTGAGACTGTTGTGCAAGATTGTTGCACATCAAGTGTTTGCATCAATGATGCAAGGGGATCTGGACACGTTACTGCGAATTTTTTGTCATCACCTTCGTGTGTTGGCACTCCTGTCCTGCCGTCTGTTGCTGACAGTCCTGGACTTCCTTCGGCTACGCCTATTGCAAGTGACACTCAATCTGTAAGGCATTTTGTCAGTGCCGATGTTAACCCAGGTCATATTAGTCTGAATCCTGGTGGCAACATGAAATCTCCCAATGTAGCTCTTGACCCCATTCCTGTGGCCACTTCTGGTGTGGAGTGTAGCCATAGCCAATCAGTACCCAAATCTTGGTCTTCACTTTTTACTTCCATGCCTCGTAATGCGGGTGTTTATGAACCGGTTGTGTTTGAAATCCATGAAGAAAACGGAGTTAAAATCCCTCCCCCCAATGTTATCCAAGCCGGTGTGGACTTTTGGTCAGAGTACGTGGTTGGATTCTTTTTGGACCCTAAGCATCGTCTTCCTGATGTGGCTGCTGTATGTCGTAGGGCCTGGAGACTTCACGGTGGTCTTAAAGTTAAGTTGGTTGACTCCTTGTACTACCTATTGTTCTCCTCCCCTGAGGAACGTAGTCGTGTTCTTGAGTCTGAGCCTACCTTCTTCGATGGACAGCCTTTTATTATTACCCCCTGGTCTCCGACGATTGCTAGTGTGCGTGAACAGGTTTTTTCCATCCCAGTTTGGGTTTATTTCTCGCAAATTCCTTCTGCTCTTCAACCGCTGCTTGGTTTGAACTGGCTTGCTTGCAATGTTGGTAAATTGAAGTGTTTTGACTCCAGTACTGTTGCGCGTGACAAGCTTGTTTACGCAAAGGCTCTAATTGAGATTTCTCCCCTGAAGCCTCTTCCTACCTCTATTCCTGTCCAGCTTGCTGTTGGACACGTGGCGGATGTGCGTGTTCGATATGGATGGGTCCCTGACATATGTTCCTCCTGTCACTCTTTTGGCCACATAGCCTCTGCCTGCTCGCGCTCTGTTATATCGGCTTCTGCTCCTAAGATCCCTTTGCCTCGGCCTCCACTTAGGAAATGGGTACCCAAGGTCACGCAGGATGCTTCTCTATCTACTGACCCTAACCCTCCCATCTCCTTAGCGCGGCCTGCTTCCCCTGTTCCTAGTGCTGTTCTTCCGACTTCTAAGCAGGATCGTGTGGTTTGGGCTGATTCTGAACATTGTTGGGTTGATCTTCGATCTGATATGAGATTCAACCCTGAGGATGACACCTATTTAAGATATGTTTCTGATGATCTTCTGGACCTACGTTGCCTTTATTACACAGTTTCTGGTGATTCCTTGGTTCTTGACTTGGATGGTTCGCATGCTCTAATTAATTCTGTTCTTTTAGCTGATTCTGCCTGGGACCGATCTTTTATCTACTCTTCAGACGTTGACAGTTACGATCCATCTCTTGCTGTTCTATTTCGCCCCTTTTTTGGTCTGCTACCTGGTGGATCTCTGGTTTCTACACGTGTAGATGTGGGCGTTTGTGATTCCTCCTCTGCGGAGGAGAACTAGACTAGTTATCTTTATTGAGTAGCTGTGACTTGTCTGTCACACTCCTGTGCTGTATTTTTATTTTTTCTTACTTAGTAGCTAAGGTGACTCTACCTTACTCCTGTATTTCAAGCTTTATTACGTACGTAATAAAAGTGGTCGGTCCACTATAAAACCGTCGGCCTTGCCAAAAAATAATAAGGTAATTAAGATTAATTAATTAATTTAATTAATTAATTGAATTTGGAATTAATAATTGATTAATGATTAATCAATTTATAATTAAGATCACTAATTAAATCATTAATTAATGATGAATGAATTTATTAATTATGTAATTAAGTTTTAAATCAAGGTTAATTAATTAAATAAATTAGACTTTAATTAATTAATGATTAAAGATAATTTAAATTGTAATTAATTTAAGTTAATTACTAAATGAAATAATTAGAGAATGGTTAATGAAGGTCATTAACCAAGATTATTTAACAATTAATTAATATGGTTTATTTATATAATTAATTAGATTAATTAATTTAATAATAATCAATTGTAATATGTGAAATTACTTTATGAAGTAATTAAGAAATTAATTACTTAATGTAATTAATTCAGTTGAATATGATTGTTTATTTTAATTAATTAAGTTTAATTAATTTTAAACAGTTGAGTTTTATAATCACTGTATGTAATTAATGGATTGAAAATCTCTTAGTTAAGTAATTGATTAATAATTACATGATTGTAATTAAGGGGAGATGTTTAAGAATGAGGTAATTAATTTAAAAGGATAATTAATTTGGTTGAAAAAGTAATTAAGTTAGTTAATTACTAAATGTAATTAATCTGGGATAATTAAGGGAAAATTAATAATTATAAGTTAATTACTTAAGGTAATTAATAAAAGGGGATCATTAATTATTATAATTAATGATGTAATTAAAGTTGATTAATTATGATTAATTAATCAATAATAGGTAATTAAAGGTAATTAATTAATTAATTAAGGATTAATGTAATTAATTATGATTAATTGATTAATTGAAGTAATTAAAGATTAATTACTGTTTGGTTTAGAATAATTAATTTGTGAAATTAATTAAGAATAATTACATGAGTGTAATTAAGGATAATTAATCAAGAGTGATTAACTAAGGTAAATTAATTTAAATGATTAATTAATTGATTGTGATCGATTAAATGATTGAGTAAGTTTTATATTGGTAAAGTGATTGATTTGATTTATTTAAATTAATTGAAAATGAAGTAATTAATTTAATTAATTTTAACTTAATTAGTAATAGAGATGGTTAATTTAATTCATTTTAAATTAATTATATTGTGTTGAGTAAATCATTGCTTATACATACGTATGAATGACACTGATTGTCTTGGATGCTTTGTGATCTCAGAAATGAGATAAGTATTGTTGTGTGGTATGAATGCTTGATCGCATTGTGATGGTAACATAGGTTATCTATTTGATGGTGATATATGGATTATTTATTATGATATTGATATTGTGGATTACCTGTTATTTGATAATGTTGGTTATCAATTGTGATTTATGAATTATCTATCTGTGTGTATATAGATACTGTAATTTAATTATTTTAAAAACTTTAAAAACAACTTGGACCTAAAAGACACGCTTTGGATTTCGATGAGACCGGGATCGGGTTTCCATATTTGGATATCCGAAAACCACATCGATTCCAAATTAACGTTAGGTCGTGTATCAAAGTGGAGCTTTGTGAAGACTCGAGGTGTAAGGACTATGAGTCAGTATAATCCTGGGGGTGATTCTGTGATGAGTTTGACGGAATAGTACTTATAGATTCGAGATGGTGGTTCAGAGTGCAAGGGTTATCGTCGTTAACTCTGAGGGTGATTCCAAAATGAGTGTAACGAGATAATGCCTTCGGTTTCGTTCGAACCCGGAACGAACTTGTATGGATTGAATGCTTTCAAATCATCGTCAGGTGGACGATGAGCATTCTAAGTGATATGTCCTATATAGGTGATCATAGCCTCAAGGCTCATCAACCAGGAATGGCTAAAACAGGGGAGGTGCAGCAAGGCTTCGTGGGTCACTCCCACTAGAGAGCGAGATTTACCCCTGTCTAGAAGTCCCTTTATATTCGGCTGTGTGGGTGGTTGCTAGCTACAACCACGGGGTTGTCTTGTTCGGAACTGTTTAGTAAGGAATGAGTCCGGCTTTGTGTTGCAGGGGAGCGGGCGTACTCCTCGGTACGTTGATCTAGGCCACGTACTATGACGGGCGGTACCCCAGTAGCCCTGCCACTGTATGGAATCCAAAATCCAATAAGTGCCAATGGTTTTGATTGTATTACCCGCTTTTGTGGCTAGTACCTGGAATTTAATAGATGTAACAATTTCGGCTATTTCTTATTTTTTTGAAAACCCTAGACACTATTGTAATATCATCGGATTTACTATCAAATGTTTTTGTAACGACGCGGATTTTGCCCGCTCGAAAATCGACATCCATACTTCATATCGTATTCGAAGCCGTAGATTCGACCGTTCAAACCCGATTCGCCGGAGCTTATAACAACATTAAGTAGATAACACAGCGGGATAAAAGAATAATACATTGATATACAGCTTTGATACAATATCTGATACAATAGATGATCCAATAGATATCAATATACATCAGAGATATGATACAATAAAATAGCAGCGGAAAAGAAAATAGATGACATCTAGTAGCGGAACCACTAACTCTAAGATAGTCTTCAAAAGAGAACTCCGAGAACTGCAACTCCATTTCCAAGAATCAATCCAGCAATAGCTCGAGCTCCCAATAACGGTGCACCAAGCTAGGAAAGACTGGTGTGGTCCAAAGACTGAACTAACTCCAGATAATCTACTGAATCTAGCTATCTGAAAAACCCAACTCTAGAGTGCTCGTGTAGAAAATAATGAGCACCCAGAGTTTAGGAAAGAACAATAAACTCCGGATCAGTCGTGGGACTGGTGTGAGCAACAAAAACAGTTTATCTTTTAAAACATTCAACAAAATATTTTCAAAGTCAATTCGCACTGCTTTTTAAAAATGAGACTACCATAAGGCCTCCCGCACACACACACAATGCAAACGCAGAATCGAAGGAGATTTCTCCTTATGATAGTCAAAGATGCTTGATACGCATTAAAAGGAACATCTGATATTATTACTAGTTCATAATGTAGGAGAAATTCATTTCGAAAATAAAGATATAAATCTTAGCCAGCATAGACATTTCGCACTTATGCCTGCCAAGGCAGGTTATACAACTAAAACCGTACAAGATCGTATTGTTTCTTTGGATTTCCAACAAATGGTCAGGCCAAGGAACTTCCCATTGCCAGATGAGAACGCCTCTGGAAGGACGTTCCCGAGAACCAAACCAGATCTCTGCCAACACAAGGTCGGGTTACCCCTAACTGGGTAACTATTGACACGAGTATGCCACCTCCCGGTCGTAACCAACCTTTAACCGGGGCCCCGGCAACAAATCACAAAATAATACATATACATATCTGCGATATCAACATAAGTTAAGTATCTGGGCTCCATACCATGATACCACTTCTATCCAGAAGGAAATGCACATACCCTAAGGGGTGCTACCCCCAATAACCTTGCTGCATCTTTCCTGTTTCGACCATTTCGGGGTGTGAGGTCCGACGAAGTCTCGTCCAAAAAGCCACGCTTTATACAAAAGTTGTGCTTTGGGTCAACAAATGATCATAGAAATGATCACAAAGATAAACGATCAAACAAATGATCCTATCACAAATGATCAACACTATGATCATTTCACAGCAACACTCAGCATGTCACATTACCAAATTGGGAATATATTGCTGATAACCTTCAACTATATAACCTATGAGCTCGTACGTCTCAGAGAAGGGTGTTAAGCTAAGAGAATAAATTCTCTGCCACCAACAGAAATTTATTTGAAAGAAATCTGCTTTATATCTCAATTTGTAATGTCAGACATACAATCCATACAAGTCTGTTCCGGGCTCGAACAGAACCGAAGGCACTTCCAAAGAAGTCCTTGCAATCCGGATATCCACAATCCTGATCGGATTTCCTATCACTTAGGGAGTCTCTATACTGGCGCGACTCGGTCCAGAAACAATCGATAGGTCTTCCTATCGCTTTCGCAAATACCCGTTCTTCATCACCGGTCTTCAAATGCTATCCATAACGTCGAATCACATATTCCGAATGGGTTATACGACACAAAGGTCCTTTCCTGGTTAAACCGAATAGTGAGCGAAAATATTTTTAAAACATATGGATATGGGATTTCAATTAAGTCACAACTTAATAATTCAAAACTTTCCTTTCAATGGTTTAAACTAATTACCATTTCAAATCTTTTAAACAAAAGATTTATTTCATAAGGTTCACCTACTTTCACAAGTATTCTTTTCTGGATTTCAAAACATTTCCGTTTCAAAAAGATTAATTCATTTAAATCAAGATTTGTCTCATAGTTTTCAAATCGTTCCCAAATATTCATTTTCAAAATTCGTTTTCCAAATATTCATCTATATCTTGGAAAACTATTTTAATTTAACTTGGAATTCCTTTTAATAAGATTTGAAACGAAAGCTTTTTATCATTTAAAACAACAGTTTTAATTTGGATAAACCCGATTTCTTTTATACAAGTTACAATCTTTGGTTTAATTCAAATTCCCAAAACAATACTTTAAATATGGTTTCAAACCGTATATAACTAACATAACATTTTTTATCCCTAATTTCAAATCATAGAATTCAATTCCTAATTTTTGAATTCAAATTTAAATCAAATTATTTAAATTTCCAAAACTAAATCAAGTAATTTAAAAATAAATTTTATCTTGGAATTCCATTCCAAAGCTTTTCACATTTATTTCGATTCCATTTCCAAAACATTTGAATTTAAAATTTCAAATTTTAAACTATTTCAAAATCTGTGACTTAATCGATTTCCTCATGAAATCCATCATTGTGTGTGTATGGTGTGGTCCAGGGGTTTAACACAATAGTGCACAATCATTCAGTCATCACAGATTAAAACATAGAAATATAATTGATAAGCGATATAAACTATAACACTTATCATACATTCACAGATTCACAGATAATATACAAATATATCATTAATAAATGAATAAATACACAGCTCAATTCACAGAACAAAATATCACAGATCAGATAGGAAAATCAATTCAAGGCATCTCATACAATACAATCATTCATGAGTAAGTCAAGTATTCAATAGTCATTTATAAGCAGGATTAATTAAATCGTTTTTAATCTTAATCAATTTAATTTATTTCCAAGTAAATTTATTACTTATGAATTAATTATCCCATCCTGATTTATTAATTACAAATCATTTTATATTAATAAATTAATCAATCACCTTAATTAATTAAATTATTCTTGATTAATCATATCAATTAAATCAACCTTTTAAACCAATTTCATAATTAATTATCTTTAATAAATCAAAATATCCCACTTAATTTTAATAAGTGATTAATCCTTAAAATCATTTCTTAATTAATTATTATATCTTAATTACTTGATTATTTTATTAAATCAATTATTCACTTGAACTAATTTAATGAGTGCATATCATTTTATCTTCACAAATTCAAATTTAAAACATTTTCTATCTAATGTTTTAATTATCATCACAAAACAAATTTAAACAATTTGTTTCTAATTTTTCTTTTTCATATTTCATTTTAAACTTAAGGGTTAAAATGAGTGAATCCCAATTTTAACAAAGTTTTCCAAAAACCACTAAACTTCTTAATCTCAGGCTTAAAGAAATTCAAAACATTTGCTTTTGAACCAGATTTTAAAACTTGATTTTTGAATTGGAAACTAACAGTTTTCCCTAGAAACCTGTAACAACTTAATACCCGAGCCCCCCCTTCTATTTGCTTCGAGCAAAAATTCGAAACACACGTGAATTTCCCGAGTCTCTCCCCTGTCTTCACGCAACCCCTTCCCCCCTGATCCTATCTTCTTCCTCCCTCTCTTTTTTTTCTTTAAAACTGTTAAGTAAAAAAAAACAATAAGACACAAAACAACTCACACAAAACTCGAGCAAAAACCCGTGTTCCTTCTCCTTCCCCAAAGATGCAACATCATCAGGCACTGAAAGATACCACATGCACGTGCACCAGCAACGGAGGCGTCTCCGATCAACGCTGCTAGCCTTCCCAAGTCGTAATCCATCCCTGTACCAACCTCCGATCATCGAAGCTCCACCACGTCGCCGAGATTGAATTTCGAATAAAAAAAATTTCGAAAACCTGGAAAACTCGAAAACGCAGTACCTCGAAACCTGTCAACACGCTATTCTCATCACCTCGTCCACCAGAGAGCTTGAAATTCCCGCCATCTATTCGTCATTTCCCCTACCATCACCCCAACCCTGATAGCACTCATTCAACAGGGGAGGTCGAACGAACAAAATATTTACCCCCTGAAAAAACTAGGTTTAAAACTTTCAAAGCTCCGCCGCCGTCGCCACTATGGTCGTTGCCACATCCAGACATTTTTCCTACCGCGACCGTAGGCTCGACCACCCCCACCAGCATCCTTGACCAACTCGCATCATTCAATCACGAGAAAATGATTTAAAAGCAGATTTTGTTCTACTGTAGACAGCTCATGATACACGCAACTAAAAATCACTATAATTGTTTTAAAAATCCTACCTTGGGCTGTTAATTCAAGCTATATGATTGAATCCATAATTCAAGATATTCGAAATTTCCAGAGACTTAAGTTTTTGCTGTAAACATTTGATTTTTCCTACTACATATGCATTTATATTCCACGAAACCATTTTTAGGTTATATCTCATTCTTAAATACGACTATTTTATTTTAAAACCAAAGCATAATATTGATTTAAAAAAAAGAAATTGAATTTCTTTGTTGTTCTTCTCTCTCAGATTTAACAGAGAAGTTATAATTTTTTTTCTAATGCCTGCATACATTAAGCTTCAGAAATTTGCAAACCCATATCTCAAAAGAATATTGATCATAGCAAAAAATGTTCAACTATATCACACTTTAAAATTTTGAAGGTGGAGTTACTCACTTTCCAGATCATGTTGACTCCAAGAGTTGAGGTTGAAATCTGTTTTATCTGAAGCCTTTCTTTGCTTCCAAACTGTCAAACTTTGATTGATTTGAAAAATGTTTTATGTTGAATGATTGTTTGAGTTAAAGAATGGCCTTTATACTTCAGTTTATAAAAGTGAAGAAAACTGAGATGAGAAGGTGATGTATATAAATATGAAGTTATAGATAATGTTGTAGTGTATAGGGTGATGGTTTATGTTGTACAACAGTCATGACTGAAGATAATTTTAACTCCTATTTGTAACATCCCGCCTATTCGCACGATTTAAACAGACACATGTGCCAATTCAAACCATACGGAAGGGCGGATTGTTATGGGGAAAATAAGAAAACAGAGAAGATGTGACGACCCAGTATTTTAGCAGTATTAATTTAATAGATATTTAATCTTATTTAAATAAAAAGTAAACTTATCATTTTAAATGGAATATGACCTTTGAAATAATTGCCATTTATTTGTATGGATTTGTATTTTTGAAAGGAAATTGATTTGAAAATTTAGAATAAAACAATTCTATCCATATTAAATATAAATATAAAATATATAAATGCATATATATGTTATAAACCAAAGAGTTGATAGTTAAATTTCAAACAGAAATAAAACTGAGAAGTTATTCTAACAACAACATATCTGACTAAAATAAAATAGATCTTATAAATACTGAACATAAATATAAAACAAATTTATGGTTATAAACGTAAATATATAAACATAAGTATTTAACTATGTCTAAGTAAATGAAATAGGTATGAACACAAACATATATGTGTAGGATAATGAAAATATAAATGCAAGAATAAAAGGGATAAGTTCAGAACTATGTATATACATATACAAGAGAATATGTTTGCATATCTATATATCAATTCAGGTAGTAATGTGTGTAGACAAGGCAGGAGACATCATCAAAAAGAAAAAGAAAATATTTAGTCAGGTACATATTTAATCAAATCAGGTTGGATAAGAATCAAATCACTCAAAATAAAATAAAGATGTAAAGAATATAGCCTGTACAAAGGTCTCAGGCTTACACTGCATGCTTTCACTATTATGTAGAAACATATTCTTGCCTTGCCCATATTCTGGCATTCAAAAAGAAAGAATAACCAGAGAAGAATAAAATATAAACAAGCTCCCACTACAAATTAAAAAAATAGAATAAAATCAAAGCAGCTCAGGTTCGAATGGATCAAGTAGGAAGCAGGCAGCATATTTTAAAGCATATCATTCTGTGAGTAACCCAAGTTTTGATCTGTTCAAAATATATTTATAACTAGGCAAAGAAATCTTGTACGTGGGCATAGATAAAATAGGATGAAGATGTAAACATAAAGTACATTCACATTTAATGCTAGCACAACATTGAATCATTTCAAATTTCTTATAAAATCTAGCATGGTCAAATAAGGAGGCAAACAAATATCATATCAGCCTCCTTAGCTAAAGAATATCTCTAATCAAATCATTCCAGCCTCCTTAAAAAAAATAATCTAATCTGAGAGTTAAGTTTGTACTAGTTATGACCTCCCCTGATCAAGGTTGTTTCTATATAAACATCCTCTCATGCTTGTTCGTTCTCAACTTTGCAAACCTAAGAGAAGAAAAAGAGAAATAAATAGCCTTGCTTTGCAAACTTAAATAGATTCAACTCAGGGCAGAAAAGCTTTCTGGAAATTAAACTGCAGCCTTTCAACAACTTGCTTTCTGATTCAACAAATATTTTGCTGGTGAGTAAACCTAAAATTTAAAGCTTTAGGTTAATTTTTTTTAAACACTTCAGGATTTATTGATAATGTGTGATACATTCTTTGAACTTGAAAATGTAACCTATGTTGCTATATGCTTCTCTGTTGATTGTATAGGGTGAATATGATTTGCAATCTCAAATTTATTTTCTGTTAATCATTGCTAAGTTTCAATTTTTCAATTTAACAATATATTGAAACTTGGATTAAGACTTTTAGAAGTGGATTAAATCCTGTTTTTGCAAAACATACTTCTGTAAATTGGGTTTACAGGCAATCAAGTGCTAAATGTATAAATTCGAATGTTACTAAAAGCTAATTCAAATTTATGTCTTGAATGCTTATTGTAATTCACGAATTTTAAAACAAGAACGAAGATTTTTAGTTTGTTATTATAAGAGCAGTTTGTTTATGACATAAATTTGCATTTCTCTCATTTTTATGCAATTGAATCATTAGTAAATGTTGAAATTTGTTTTGGAGCTAGTATGAGCATCTACGATTTTGGGAAAATTAGCGTATAATTTTTCAGAAGCAAGAATAGGACGAACGAATTCAATTTAGGGTTTGGGTTTCAAGTTCTGGTCTGTGTCTTAATCATGGCGTGTTGCCTTTTGTGTATGATCGAGTGTCACGAAATTCAAAGGAGAGGTAGGGAAGGATGTGGATGTGGTGTGGCCAGAGTCGCATCGTCAACGGTGGTCAGCGTTGGGGGCCGTGGCGAATTTTTCTTCGACGCATTTGAGCCGCAGTTTGAACGAATACGCATATTTTAATTTTTTTAGCCTTACGTGATGAATTGGGGTTTGATTGGGTATGTGGGGTCGTGATGGAGTTTGTTGGGGGCACCGTGGATCGCCGGAGTGAGGGCGATCCACCGTGCACGTGCACGGTGGCACGATGGTGTCAGCGGTTTCCAGGTCGTCTCGAGTGATACTCGAGATATTAGGAAGTTTTTCTTCGAGTTTTCGCCTGGGTTTGTTGCGTGGATTACGTTTTCGTGCTCTGTTGTTATAACTTTAAAAAAAAAAGAGGGGAAATAAAACAGAAGAGAGAGGAAGAGTAGAAGAGGAAGAAGAACACGAGTAGAGGGGAGAAGGGACGCGGGCAAAGGCTTGGGAAACTCGGGCCTTACTCGAGTAATTATCGTGTTGTCTCGGGTCCATTTTAAGGTGGTAAAGCTTAAACGCTTTTATATTATTTCTTTGTTAACAAAACTCAGCATTATGTAAGTAGACTTTGTTACCAAGGTTTAAGCTATGACTTGATGTAAAATTTAGTAAGAAGTTTTTTTTAAAAATAATAATAATAATAATATGGATAATTTAAATGAACGAAATTAATTTATAATGGTGATTAAGTAAATAGTTTAAAATTTAATGAGTTTGAAAATTAAAGATTGGTAATAATAATCTTGTGTAATTAAGAATAATTAAAGTTTGGATTAACTAATGATTAATCGATAAATAAATTGGAATTTAACTACTTAAAGCTAATTAACGAATAATTAGTAGTTAAGTAAATTCAGTAATTTAATGAACTGGTGATAGGACTACTTAATTTGTAAGTACGACGAGTTAGTCAATAATTAAGGGTTATCAAATAATGGTTAAAGAATAATTAATCTGCAATTAAAATTGATTAATTGGGTTTGAGGATAATTAAGGGATGGAGTAACCGATTGAAATTGAATTGCAAACTAATTAAAGGTAAACTCTTGGAAATTAATTAAATAGAAATGTTTGATGTGATTTAGTGAAGTAATTCATTGTTACAGGACGTAATTAATTAAAAGGAATTACTTATTGGGAAGTAATTAGAGGGAATTTACTTAGTAGAAGTAATTAAAGATGAATTACTTGATATATTTAATCAAAAGGGATGAATAATTAAGTAAGAGGTTAATTACTTATGTAAGTAATTACAAAGGAGCAATTACTGTTCATGAGCAAATTGGGTTTGATTAATGGATGCAATTAATTAAGGATAATCATTCATGGAATGTGATTAAGTATAATTACTTAATGTAAGTAATTAGATAATGATGATAATTTTAATGTAATTAAAGATAAATGATTATATGATGGTAATCCAATTGGGTGGAAATTAATAAATAAGCAGGATTTGAAGGTAATTAATTTAATTCAATTATGATTAGACTTATTCGAGATGGGGCAATCGATTATCTTGCTTATGTATGATAAGCGATTGTTTAAATGCCCTGGATTGATTAATACCCTGATATGAAATGGTTCGTGATATGACGTGTTGGGTGGGCAATAATAATGAGGTTTCTGTCAATGATGAATTGCATTTCACTTGAATAACATGTGTTATGATGAACATGAGTTTCGAAGAGACCGGGGGTCGGGTATTAAAAGATACCCGAAACCACTTCTAATTTTTATAAATTGATTTGTCAATTTAATAGGCTGGAATGGAATTATTTAAGTGAATTAGATTATTCTATCTAGGTTGGTATTTAGAAATTGATGTGTGGAATAAGTGATGTATATAGCAAATTGTAAAGTTGTTAAATTAATATAAGTTACCCGGGTTTTATATAAGTTGTATGTTTTGTATTTCATGTTGGAGGGGTTTACTCACGCGGGTTTCCAGCCTGACCCGGGTGTTACTTTGATGTAATGCTCGGGTCAGACCGAGTATTACAGATTTTCAGGTGAGGATGTCCTGGAGCTCAGGATACGAGCTGGATGGCAGAGACGTATGGAGTGTTCCGCTGTGATATATTACGGTTTATCTGAGACATGTTGATTTTAACTGTCCAGTGTATGTATAAATGTTGTAACTCTGATGTAATAATGTAAATTAACAGATTCATTTTTCTTTTGTAAACTATTATTATTTGATATTATATTTTGATCCGCTGCGAATGTGAGAATCTGTGTTGTGTTTCTGAATTCTTTTCTTCTATCTCTTTCTTCTATTTTCTAACTATCTGGAATTTTCGGGATCGAAAATTTTGGGTCGTTACAGAAGAAATAAAAAAAAATAGAATCTCACAGCGGAAGGATAAAATATAATAATAAAATATACAGTTTATATAACTGTTTACAAAACATTTGCTTCTTCTTTATATAATAATTATCAGAGTTCACATACCAAATATCAATGCAGCGGAACAGTGTGTAGTGCACTAGTATAAATAATAATAATACAAATCTTCGTCTTCGTCCTCCAAAGCTAAATCTTCAAATCCTGAAACGCTCGGACTGACCCGAGCGAATTTGAAAGACAAAAACACTCGAGTCAGAACTAAAAGATCTTATGTGAGTTAAATTAACAGAAATAAATATGAGTGCAGTAACTCAAGAGATGCTCGGGATTTATATCTCCTAAGGATCCGTTAAACTATTTACTATGTAGTATATTGCGCTATTATAATAGTGTCTATTTGTAAAATAAACTTACTTTTAAATAGCGTTAAGGCTTTACATTTTCCACCTTAACACGTAATAGTCCGAGTAGTCCATCCAATATCATGGTCCCTCCAGATCGGGAAGCCACCAGAGGATACCACACGGGCTACGGGAGAAATCCAAACTCGTACAAGGCGCGATAGGGTAGGTGACACGGAACAACTAGGCAATGCCAGGGTAGATATACCAATTGCTATCCGGGCTGGTGGAAACGCGCAGCGCGCAGCTACCGCCCACCACGAACAAACACCCCCAAAATCAAAGAAATCAATAGTGGTCACCGAATCAATCCAAAGTCAGAGTAAAGTATCGAAGGAGTGCGTTCGATCAGAGGAATGACCTCATTGGCCCGAGAATCGCTCCTGTTTTAGCCACCTTATGCCAACTCACGGGAGTTGGGTCCACGTATTTACCTTACAGGAAACGTCGCCACCAACCTACTTCATTCTGGAATCACCACCGCGTACATGGTTGGTCAAAGTGGTTTTTGGTATCGACAGAGAGTATGTCCATATCCGATCCCGGTCTCTTTGCCAACCCATCGTTATTATAACACCGCGGTCATTTAAAAATAGTTTATACTTTAAAACCAGAATAAAATTTCCCATACGATATCAAATTAAAACTCAAAATAATATGATATCATTTTATCTCAAATATAATCCTTTTCCAAAATCATACTGGTTTAAAATTTAAAATATCTGGAAAGCAAACATTTGAATTATACTTTCAAAACATAATATTTCAGAATTCATGCTTTTAAAACCATAACTTCTAAAACTTGAATGGTTTGGATATTCAACGGTATGTAAAATAAATGGTTTAACTTTAAGTTAACTTTGAAAAGAAAAATAATTTCCATGGCTTTACAAATATGTTTCTTTATTTAAAGTCTAAACCAAAATTTAAATATCACTCTCAAGTTCCAAAACTACTTCAATTTCTATATATATATATATATATATCCATTTGGAGTATTTATATTTCAAAACTAAAGTTGGAAATTTTTCTTTCAGCAAATTAAACGTACTATTATTTAGTCTTGAATATTTACGTAAAATCCATAAATAAAACTCCAATTTCTAACAATTAAATATTTTCTTCAATTTAATTTATACTAACATATTCATTTTTAATTATCTTGGAAAAGTCCAGTTATAAATATCATATCTTAAAATTTCCAACTTAAACATTAAACATATGATATAATTATCAAACTCCATTTTTCTCAATTTTTCCCTTTTTATTTAAGAGATTTATACACAGCTTAAATTCAAAATCTCTAACTTCATATGTATATATATAGAAGAAAATATCAAAATTAAATTTATAAACCGTATTCCATACGAACCATAGAAATCACTTTAAAATATTTTATATATAGACCACGGTGCCTGTATATAATTTTCTATCCTATGGTCAAGTGATACGGATATTTATCATTTCAATCCGCAATTTAAAATAAAAATGCGGTTGTATATCATTTCAAACCGCAATCCCGAATGAAATGAAAATGCATGATGACTTGCAGTTTAATGATATAAAATAAAACATCCATTCATCAACATCATCCATCATACAACCATCATCCAATAATAAATCAATATCAATATATATCTGATAATATATAACAGGTAATAACTGGCAGTTATATTCAAATAAATTTAACAACTATTAAACTAACAGTTTATATTCAGTAATAAATTTTATAACTGTTTAACTAGCAGTTTATATGCAAATAAATAAATTCTAACCGTCAATTAATATGCAATAAATAAAATAAATTAACAGTTAAATTAAATAAATGCGATTTTAACAGATATGATGAATAAATCACGCCAAACAGTCATAAATAAATTTCTACTCATATCTAATATAAATTTAACAAACATAAAAACTTTTAGTAGTTGTGAGTGGGTTAAAACACTCACCTTTTGAATTTAAATTGAATCCAAATCCAAATTAAACCCAAAAATTTCACAGTCTCCGAATTTGTCCAAACCAGCGTCAACAGATCCGAAATTTAATTACGATCCTAACGAAAAAAATTTCGTGAGAAACGAATATCGTATGAAGAAATTACAGCGATAAATGGGATTAAAAATCAAATTTATTTAAAACAAAATAAACACTCACTTAACTAAAGCTTTGCCACGTCACTATGCTTACACGTTCTTCCCCCCAGCACCCTGAAGCACGCACGCACAAAACAACAGGGACGAACGAACCCAAACCATGCTTTGACCGAGACTTTGACCACCAACCTCGCGCACCTCAGGCCACCGTGACGCCCCGGATCACTTCCATCACCTCGCCTCACTGAGCCCCTCCGACCGATACCATCGCGGTCGCCTATAGCGACGCCGCCGCCGCCACCCTTTTAGGGTTTTCGAAACCCTAGATCGTCGATTATGGGCCCCACAGCCACGATCTGGCCGATCGACCACATCCAAACGACTCCAGGCAACCTCCTCTAGAAAACCCATATCTCAATTTCTGAGATTGAGGCCGAAATCAAAAACCCCCAAATCGACGCGTAGGGTTCGCGAATTCTGACCTTTGACTGAGTTTCCCGGATGATACGTGCATCGATTGCAAAAACAGAAACTACGTGCAGATTCGTGTCGATGAAATCTACAACATATAATTTTTTGGAATTTTTCTGGAATGTTTGAATTTTCATTGAAATTTTGAATTGAAATAGATCTAGGTTTGCATCCAGTTGAGGAGGAGAAGGAGTTTGAAGTAAAGAACATACAGACAAATGATAGAAGATGGATGCTAGGGTTTATGATCGCATATATATAGACAAATAGAAGAAGGCTAGGGGGCACGAATTACGAACGTGCTAAACGGTAGTTGGCCCAAAAAGCCCGTTCTGACCCCGGAACGAAATTTATTAAACCCATATATCCAAATAGGTATTTTAAAATATTCTGAACGCGATGGAAAAAGTTTCACGTCCAAATTTGATTGTATGAAGAAGTTATGCTGAAAACAAAATTTCCAAATTGATTTCAAATTGATTTTAATTAAATCGATTTCAAGGCGTTTCGCGTCCGTATGATCAAACGACAGGTCTGATCGATACGAAACTTGAAACCCTACAATAATTCACCGATACGGATCCGATGAAACTGGTTTCGTCGAAGTCCGAGTCCGTGGCCAAAATGGCTATTTTTATATTCATTAAATAAATTAAAATAAATTATAAAAATCCAATTTTATATCCAAATTCTAAAATTGGCCAAATTTTAACGCTTATATATTCCATAATCAATTTAAATGATTTAACAAGTTTAGATGTGAATTAAAAATTTATAAGTCTATAAATTTCAGTGTTAATCTTACATTTCATTACATTAAAAATTATAAATTAAATCTCCAAAATTCTATTAAATCAAATAAATCAATGATTATTACATCCATAAATTTTTAAATAGATGGATCTAATATTGGATTCAAAATCTATTATTTCAATATTCTTAGATTTCATTTTAAATCTCTATTAATGAAATATTTAGATGTTTAAATCCATTTTTTTTTCAATTTAATAAATCCAATTATTTATAATTACCCACAATACATTGTTTTAAACCTGATTTCAATCCTTCCATTCTCTATGAACCCTTTCTATAATCATAATTAATATCTATTTTACATTCATTACATTAAATGCTCTCATTCCATTTACTATCTTTTTTGGTCAATTTCATCCGTTATTTGAAATTAAAGTCTCACTTAACTTATCTACTTTGATTTCATTCCTATATTACATCACTTATTGTTTTGCAAATAGACAACATTTCAATTCATCCTATTTCCTTCATATCTGGTGACTATTGCCTTAAATTCTCATTTATCTTAATTCAAATGATTGAATATTAAATTCCATTTACTTCCATAGATCCAACTTGTTATATTATGAATGAAATTAACATTGGTTACATCCTCTGGAATAAATGATCTTTTATGAAAAAAATCAATTCATCCTAACTGAAAATTAGGTCACTTAACTGCAATAAATTTCACACTAAATTTTATAAATTATCAATTAAAACTTTAACACATCCGTTACATGATTTAAAACCCTGCTATTAAATAAATGGACATTTATAGGTGAAATTAACATTGACTTATATTTCATATCATAAATGCATACTTATTTCATATTATTTAGTTATATTTACCAACCATGTCCACAAATTTACTATTTATACCCTTAATTAATTTATTACTATATTTAAGTACGTTTATTATTGACAACATTCATTAAATTTTACTTATCTACACTTATTGCATTGGTTTATTCAACGGTCACTTTTATTTAGTCATTATCTATTTTACAACCAAATGTAACAATCTCCACTATTTTTTTTTATAAATGAATCCCATTCAAGTTAATATTTTTATTAATATTCACTAATTTAACATTTATATAGGTTTCTTATATTTAACTTAAAACTAAGTATGAAAATTTACATTGTTCAAATCTATTGCCATATAAATATTAATTTTTTTACATAAAATTACAATTACTATATCTAATTCCTACATTTACTCAAATAAAATCATAAGACTTTTATTTCATTCTAAATTAGATTAGAATCATATTAAATTAACTCATTTAATATCATCAAATTTAACTGGTCGTTACACTCTCCCCCACTCAAAACTTTTCGTCCCCGAAAAGGAAAAAGAAGGGAGAAGGGCGAATTTAATAACCAGTACATCTTATTTCAAATATTAACTTATAAAAATAATTTACTAAATTTATTACCTTAAATAAAATATACCCGTTTTATAATCATTATATCCTTTTATACTTAAATAATTAAAGTTTGGGAAACATTTCAACATAATTCTTAGTCCAAAATTTATGGAAAATTTTGGCAGAGTCTCCTTTCTACGGAGAGGCTCGGGAAAATATAATACCAAAATATAACAAAGTATCATATAGAATATTCAAAATAGTATATCCCAACACGGGAAAATATATAAAATAGCGCTACAAAACGTAATCCGGGAACGTACCTATTTGTTGGGCAAATTACGCTTAATTTATGGAACCAAAAGCAGTAGCAATTGCTTCCAAACCTGCATTTCTCTTATATAATCTAAAAAGGTTAACTATTTATATAAAGTGAAATATTTTCATGGTTTCAACTACTAACAACAATAAATACACAATCATCAATTTCGACAAACAATATACACAACAAAACAAAACAACCATTTAATCAAACAAGCAAATAGTTGTTCGGATTCAAAACTTGAAATGGTACGGAATGAAAAATAACTATCCAGTGCATCATTTACTCAACAGTCTTAGATGGGCTAAAATAGATTGTTTATTCATCCAACCACTTCAAATTTCCTTACCCAACCAACCCTAAATCACACAATAACAATTCAATCCAGCAAATCAAATTAACTTATAAAATTTCATTACATACTTAAGTTGTTTGCTTTCCTTTCTTTTATCCAAACCACATAACCTTTCTTTTTATAATTTACATTTATTTCTAACTACTACAAATTTTATTTCTCATTCAATGGTTGTTTCCTTATTTCTACTTATTACTTGCCTTTATTCATTTTTAGTTTTTCAGGTTATGTAAGTTTCTTTTATTTGTATTACATTTAATGCACTTCTCAATTTCAATCGTTTATTAAATGCTTACATTCTATTATATTTAATTACAGTAACCCCTTTTAATTACACTTAAATTCTTAACCTTATAACCTCCATTCTTATAAATACAGGATTTTATTAATTTATTACCTAGGGTTTACAGTCATTTATTAATATTACCTACTTTTTATTATATTAGACTAGTAGCATTTTAAATCATACTTAAGTTAATAACCTTACACATCCATCCTTATTTATTAGAGAATTTCATTTTATTTACTTAAGTTTAAATCACCTATTAATAATACTTACCTTTAATTTTAGTAAAATTTCAATTATAACTTAAGTTTATCCCATTAAATTCTTATTTATAATAGCAATTCATTGAATACTTCATTATTTCCAAAATTTCTTCTTGTATAATATTCTATTCCAATCTCTTATTTAACATTTCAACTTTTTATATTTGGTAAGTTATTTATGTTAAAGAAAATGCAAAAGAACTTATACAAGTTTATCTCAATTCTTTTAATTCATTCATTGTTCAATAAATCTTTACTTTTATTTTTTCTTATAAGTTAAAATTTTTAACTTCCTTTTTACTTAGCATTTAAGTCTCTTATTTTATTTAGGGTTTCAATTATTAATTAAATTCTGTTTCGCTACCATAATTGAAACAATTAATTAATGGAAATTAAGAACTAAATACCGGGTTAAATTTCAATAGATAAGTATATTCTTATAACTTATATACCTCTAATTATACTTAAAACAACTAAAAATTTAGATATTTTCAAAATAAATTTGCAGTAGAATTTACTACAGTGGCCTTTCCCCTTCGAAACTCGAAAATGAAAGTCGATGATGCGGCCGCCATCACCGAAATTATTTTCCAGCGACAGAGAGGAAAGTACGAAACTTATTTTCTCCAAAATCTTCTTTAAACAATTCTTTCGAATTATACTAAATATTTATATAAGAAAATACTTATTAACCAAATCATTATATTCCATAAATCCTTTGAAAGCAGATTTTCAAAATCCCGGACTTAAGTTCTAAAATCTCCAAATTCCATTGATGTTAATTTCATTCTTATTTTTCTTATTATTTATAAATTTTATTCCTAACAACTAATCTATCGCAACCCAATATAGATATCATTTGAAATTTTTTTATTTTATATATAGAAAATATAATAGGCAAAATTATTTCATTCACCTATATTAAAACAAATATTATGTCGGTCTGTCCTATTAAGTGTTTAGAAATCCCTATTGATGTCATAGCGTCCCATGCACCAATCAAAATTTATAAATACAAAACGGAACAAACTAACACAATATTAAAATCTTTTTATAACACTAACAAATACGCTCTCTCATATATATACACTCAGCGATTCCCATATGGTATTACTACCCTATTAACAAAGAGTCAAACCCCACAAAGCTAAGGTTTATCGCTAAACCAAAGCTCTGATACTAGATGTAACATCCCGCCTATTCGCACGATTTAAACAGACACACGTGCCAATTCAAACCATACGGAAGGGCGGATTGTTATGGGAAAATAAGAAAACAGAGAAGAAATAAAACAAAATAGAATCTCACAACGGAAGGATAAAATATAATAATAAAATATACAGTTTATATAACTGTTTACAAAACATTTGCTTCTTCTTTATATAATAATTATCAAAGTTCACATACCAAATATCAATGCAGCGGAACAGTGTGTAGTGCACTAGTATAAATAATAATAATACAAATCTTCGTCTTCGTCCTCCAAAGCTAAATCTTCAAATCCTGAAACGCTCGGACTGACCCGAGCGAATTTGAAAGACAAAAACACTCGAGTCAGAACTAAAAAATCTTAAGTGAGTTAAATTAACAGAAATATATATGAGTGCAGTAACTCAAGAGATGCTCGGGATTTGTATCTCCTAAGGATCTGTTAAACTATTTACTATGTAGTATATTGCGCTATTATAATAGTGTCTATTTGTAAAATAAACTTACTTTTAAATAGCGTTAAGGCTTTACATTTTCCACCTTAACACGTAATAGTCCCAGTAGTCCATCCAATATCATGGTCCCTCCTGATCGGGAAGCCACCAGAGGATACCACACGGACTACGGGAGAAATCCAAACTCGTACAAGGCGCGATAGGGTAGGTGACACGGCACAACTAGGCAATGCCAGGGTAGATATACCAATTGCTATCCGGGCTGGTGGAAACGCGCAGCGCGCAGCTACCACCCACCTCGAACAAACACCCCCAAAATCAAAGAAATCAATAGTGGTCACCGAATCAATCCAAAGTCAGAGTAAAGTATCGAAGGAGTGCGTTCGATCAGAGGAATGACCTCATTGGCCCGAGAATCGCTCCTGTTTTAGCCACCTTATGCCAACTCACGGGAGTTGGGTCCACGTATTTACCTTACAGGAAACGTCGCCACCAACCTACTTCATTCTGGAATCTCCACCGCGTACACGGTTAGTCAAAGTGGTTTTCGGTATCGACAGAGAGTATGTCCATATCCAATCCCGGTCTCTTTGCCAACCCATCGTTATTATAACACCGCGGTCATTTAAAAATAGTTTATACTTTAAAACCAGAATAAAATTTCCCATACGATATCAAATTAAAACTCAAAATAATATGATATCATTTTATCTCAAATATAATCCTTTTCCAAAATCATACTGGTTTAAAATTTAAAATATCTGGAAACCAAACATTTGAATTATACTTTCAAAACATAATATTTCAGAATTCATGCTTTTAAAACCATAACTTCTAAAACTTGAATGGTTTGGATATTCAACGGTATGTAAAATAAATGGTTTAACTTTAAGTTAACTTTGAAAAGAAAAATAATTTCCATGGCTTTACAAATATGTTTCTTTATTTAAAGTCTAAACCAAAATTTAAATATCACTCTCAAGTTCCAAAACTACTTCAATTTCTATATATATATATATATATATATATATATATCCATTTGGAGTATTTATATTTCAAAACTAAAGTTGGAAATTTTTCTTTCAGCAAATTAAACGTACTATTATTTAGTCTTGAATATTTACATAAAATCCATAAATAAAACTCCAATTTCTAACAATTAAATATTTTCTTCAATTTAATTTATACTAACATATTCATTTTTAATTATCTTGGAAAAGTCCAGTTATAAATATCATATCTTAAAATTTCCAACTTAAACATTAAACATATGATATAATTATCAAACTCCATTTTTCTCAATTTTTCCCTTTTTATTTAAGAGATTTATACACAGCTTAAATTCAAAATCTCTAACTTCATATGTATATATATAGAAGAAAATATCAAAATTAAATTTATAAACCGTATTCCATACGAACCATAGAAATCACTTTAAAATATTTTATATATAGACCACGGTGCCTGTATATAATTTTCTATCCTATGGTCAAGTGATACGGATATTTATCATTTCAATCCGCAATTTAAAATAAAAATGCGGTTGTATATCATTTCAAACCGCAATCCCGAATGAAATGAAAATGCATGATGACTTGCAGTTTAATGATATAAAATAAAACATCCATTCATCAACATCATCCATCATACAACCATCATCCAATAATAAATCAATATCAATATATATCTGATAATATATAACAGGTAATAACTGGCAGTTATATTCAAATAAATTTAACAACTATTAAACTAACAGTTTACATTCAGTAATAAATTTTATAACTGTTTAACTAGCAGTTTATATGCAAATAAATAAATTCTAACTGTCAATTAATATGCAATAAATAAAATAAATTAACAGATAAATTAAATAAATGCGATTTTAACAGATATGATGAATAAAACACGCCAAACAGTCATAAATAAATTTCTACTCATATCTAATATAAATTTAACAAACATAAAAACTTTTAGTAGTTGTGAGTGGGTTAAAACACTCACCTTTTGAATTTAATTGAATCCAAATCCAATTTAAACCCAAAAATTTCACAGTCCCCGAATTTGTCCAAACCAGCGTCAACGGATCCGAAATTTAATTACGATCCTAACGAAAAAAATTTCGTGAGAAACGGATATCGTATGAAGAAATTACAGCGATAAATGGGATTAAAAATCAAATTTATTTAAAACAAAATAAACACTCACTTAACTAAAGCTTTGCCACGTCACTATGCTTACACGTTCTTCCCCCCAGCACCCTGAAGCACGCACGCACAAAACAACAGGGACGAACGAACCCAAACCATGCTTTGACCGAGACTTTGACCACCAACCTCGCGCACCTCAGGCCACCGTGACGCCCCGGATCACTTCCATCACCTCGCCTCACTGAGCCCCTCCGACCGATACCATCGCGGTCGCCTATAGCGACGCCGCCGCCGCCACCCTTTTAGGGTTTTCGAAACCCTAGATCGCCGATTACGGGCCCCACAGCCACGATCTGGCCGAACGACCACATCCAAACGACTCCAGGCAACCTCCTCTACAAAACCCATATCTCAATTTCTGAGATTGAGGCCGAAATCAAAAACCCCCAAATCGACGCGTAGGGTTCGCGAATTCTGACCTTTGACTGAGTTTCCCGGATGATACGTGCATCGATTGCAAAAACAGAAACTACATGCAGATTCGTGTCGATGAAATCTACAACATATAATTTTTTGGAATTTTTCTGGAATGTTTGAATTTTCATTGAAATTTTGAATTGAAATGGATCTAGTTTTGCATCCAGTTGAGGAGGAGAAGGAGTTTGAAGAAAAGAACGTACAGACAAATGATAGAAGATGGATGCTAGGGTTTATGATCGCATATATATAGACAAATAGAAGAAGGCTATGGGGCACGAATTACGAACGTGCTAAACGGTAGTTGGCCCAAAAAGCCCGTTCTGACCCCGGAACAAAATTTATTAAACCCATATATCCAAATAGGTATTTTAAAATATTCTGAACGCGATGGAAAAAGTTTCACGTCCAAGTTTGATTGTATGAAGAAGTTATGCTGAAAAAAAAATTTCCAAATTGATTTCGAATTGATTTTAATTAAATCGATTTCAAGGCGTTTCGCGTCCGTACGATCAAACGACAGGTCCGATCGATACGAAACTTGAAACCCTACAATAATTCACCGATACGGATCCGATGAAACTGGTTTCATCGAAATCCGAGTCCGTGGCCAAAATGGCTATTTTTATATTCATTAAATAAATTAAAATAAATTATAAAAATCCAATTTTATATCCAAATTCTAAAATTGGCCAAATTTTAACGCTTATATATTCCATAATCAATTTAAATGATTTAACAAGTTTAGATGTGAATTAAAAATTTATAAGTCTATAAATTTCAGTGTTAATCTTACATTTCATTACATTAAAAATTATAAATTAAATCTCCAAAATTCTATTAAATCAAATAAATCAATGATTATTCCATCCATAAATTTTTAAATAGATGGATCTAATATTGGATTCAAAATCTATTATTTCAATATTCTTAGATTTCATTTTAAATCTCTATTAACGAAATATTTAGATGTTTAAATCCATTTTTTTTCAATTTAATAAATCCAATTATTTATAATTACCCACAATACATTGTTTTAAACCTGATTTCAATCCTTCCATTCTCTATGAACCCTTTCTATAATCATAATTAATATCTATTTTACATTCATTACATTAAATGCTCTCATTCCATTTACTATCTTTTTTGGTCAATTTCATCCGTTATTTGAAATTAAAGTCTCACTTAACTTATCTACTTTGAATTCATTCCTATATTACATCACTTATTGTTTTACAAATAGACTACATTTCAATTCATCCTATTTCCTTCATATCTGGTGACTATTGCCTTAAATTCTCATTTATCTTAATTCAAATGATTGAATATTAAATTCCATTTACTACCATAGATCCAACTTGTTATATTATGAATGAAATTAACATTGGTTACATCCTCTGGAATAAATGATCTTTTATGAAAAAAATCAATTCATCCTAACTGAAAATTAGGTCACTTAACTGCAATAAATTTCACACTAAATTTTATAAATTATCAATTAAAACTTTAACACATTCGTAACATGATTTAAAACCCTGCTATTAAATAAATGGACATTTATAGGTGAAATTAACATTGACTTATATTTCATATCATAAATGCATACTTATTTCATATTATTTAGTTATATTTACCAACCATGTCCACAAATTTACTATTTATATCCTTAATTAATTTATTACTATATTTAAGTACGTTTATTATTGACAACATTCATTAAATTTTACTTATCTACACTTATTGCGTTGGTTTACTCAACGGTCACTTTTATTTAGTCATTATCTATTTTACAACCAAATGTAACAATCTCCACTATTTTTTTATATAAATGAATCCCATTCAAGTTAATATTTTTATTAATATTCACTAATTTAACATTTATATAGGTTTCTTATATTTAACTTAAAACTAAGTATGAAAATTTACATTGTTCAAATCTATTGCCATATAAATATTAATTTTTTTACATAAAATTACAATTACTATATCTAATTCCTACATTTACTCAAATAAAATCTTAAGACTTTTATTTCATTCTAAATTAGATTAGAATCATATTAAATTAACTCATTTAATATCATCAAATTTAACGGGTCGTTACACTATTCGTATTTACTTTGATTGGTCTTCATTATCTTGCAAGTGTGCATGCATATATACTTTCCTGTCATATGTATATCAGAGGTTACTTGATAAAGGGAGGCTGCAGTGATGTTGTACTTGTTTATTTTTGTTGAGATGTAAGCATTCAATGCTTAAGTCCTTTATGTTTTTACTTTTTTTTTTTTGTGTTCATGGATATTTTTTTCAGTACTTTGTTTAGCCTGCATACTTACTTTTATATTTGTTTGTATTTACTTTGTTTTGTTTATGTTTATATGTGGATGTATTTCTTATTTTAAATATTTATCCTTAACTTACATACTTATTTTAGTTATACAAAAGATATTTATATTTTTACTTTGTTTTGTTTATTTTATTTCATTTTATTTTTTTCCATGTTGCTTTTTACTTGTGTTAGTGTTCATACTTATGTTAATACTTATTATTATTTCAAACCATTTGTAACAATTTCTATTTATTTTAAAAACCATTTATTTAAGATTTTATCTCAAATCCAATATATACATATATATTCACATATATACAAATTTCCAAATTCATATGACTTAATATATTTTCTATTTGAATCGGGGAAACTCGCTGCCTTTTAAAAAATCAATTTTACAGATTTAAATTCAAAAATTCATTTAAATTATCAATTTAAATTCATAAAAATCCGGGTTCGTTACAGTTTTGGTTAGCGTAAGGTAAAAACTTTTCCATGTTTATGTGTGGGAAGTCTTACGTGATACCTTTCTTTTAGATTTTTTTTAAAGTTAAGCAACTTTTACCTATTACTCACACCAGACCCATGTCTGACCCAGAGTTTATCTTTTGTTTCATAAACTCTTGGGTACTCAAATTTTTACGAGTAGCCAAGGGATTCAGGTTAGGATTCAGGTTTGCTTTGATGAATTGTGGAGGAGCAATGGAGCAGGAGGCTTCTGCGTGTAGATATAAATAGTTTTCCGCTGTGTAGTTTTCTCTGAGTTGTTTCTTGTACTGATTTGAGTTGTATAAATAGACAGGTGTTTATAACTGTCTAGTATGTGTTGTATGTCTGTGTAACTCTGATATTTGTTGTAAACTATGTAATATTTATGTTATTAATATAGTTTATTCGTTCCGTTGTTGGATTCTGATGTTCTTTCTTCTCTTCTTTCTATTCTCTTTTCTATCCCTTTCTTTCTTAAAAATGATGCAATTTTCTGTGGTAAGAAAGTCGGGTCGTTTCACTTGGTATCAGAGCATTAGGTTGAGTGAATACCTAGGCTCTGTAGTGGTGTCTTTCTTGAGAGAGCGTATTTGTAATTTTAAATATATATATATATATATATATATATATATATATATATATTTCTACCTATCTGTTGGGTTACCTGTTCAGGTTTTCCAATATAAGTATAAAGGTAGATGGGGTAGTAGCGTGTGTAACACGACCTACCATTGGTTGGAGTTTGAATGTCTGAGGTTGGAAGTCTATCTGTCGAGACTGTAGACCTAATACCGTCTCGAGTGAGTTCTGTAGTGATGAAGGACTTCATTGATCTCTGAAGGAAACCAGTTATGGTTCAGAGTCTATTTTTTTAAGTTGGGTGAGTAGAATTTGGATTTGTTGGTTGGCAGAAGCGAGTGATGGTATTTTGGATACCTAAGGAAGTAGTAGTCGTGTGATGAGATGTAGTGACTATGGGTGTTTCCGAAGATGATTCTTTGGAACAAGTTTAAGAGGTGAGTCTGCTTCGGTGTTGTAGCTGTGTTCAGCCGGAGATTCTGTTTGCTTTGAGGTTTGAGTTTCTCGAAGAGCTTGTTTTGGAATTCTTTAGTATCTGTAGCAGCAGTGCAGCTTGGAGTGTTCTCGGCCTTGGCAAGAGATCTTATGGCTTAGCAGTTTTTCTGAAGAGGAGTTCAGAAGCAGTTAAGTGGACTCGTTTCTTCGATGGGTTGGCTAGTTAAGTGTAAGCTGTTCAATTTGGTTAAGGAAGAACAGTTTTTCCTTGGATTTGGTTTGGGTTGATCGCAAAAGTGACTTGCGATTGTTTGAGTGTTCTCTTGGGTTATCTGAGTTTTTCTGGATGTCTTCAGGAAGTCAGAGTTTGGTTCGCATCTGGAGACTGAGCTTTCTTATCATCTAGGATTACAGGAGTGGTACCGGTGGTTCAGCTTTATAGGAGAATAGTTCCAAGAGTTGAGTTGGTGTAGCATCACAGA
Source organism: Allium cepa (assembly GCA_030765085.1). Taxonomy (NCBI): domain Eukaryota; kingdom Viridiplantae; phylum Streptophyta; class Magnoliopsida; order Asparagales; family Amaryllidaceae; genus Allium; species Allium cepa. Next base: position 187,371,439 of record CM060940.1, read on the forward strand.
GTTTTGGAGGAACTTCTGAATTTTTCCTTATGGATTTGTTGAACCATATCTCTGGGGTGTGTTGTGCTGTTTGTGCTTGTGTTCTTCTTCTAGCATTCTCTTCTACTTCGGATCAGATTTGAGCAGCAGAAGCAGTTTGGAAGTGTATCTGCTTTTCTTTTCCCGGACATGAGAAGTGAGTTGTTGTCTTCTGATGTTGAGAAGTTGAGTTTGAGATCTTGATCTTGGTTGATCTTGAGGAGATCATTTTGATGTGTTGATTGGTCTAGTTTGTTTCTAGAGCATCTGCAAAGGTTGAGCTGATCAGTAAGTTTGTAGACAGCCCAGGATTGTCCGAAGAGATTTTGTGGATAAGAGTCGGAGGGATTTGGACTCTGAAGTCGGAAATTTAATTTTGGATAAGTTTTCTCCGATCGAAAAGGAGTTATAAATTGGGTAAGTCTGAGAAGTTAGCTCTGAAGTGTTTTGGATCTTTTTTGTATCTAGGAGATTAAGTGATTGATATACAGGATTGAATTACCAGTTTGAATAACTGGGATTCGATGAGTTTCACGTATCTCTGAGGGAGTACGTGTATGATCTATCTCTGGTTGTGGAACCAGCAGTTCTGGAGTTTTGGTTGTTGAGTCAGACTCTTTTGTAGTCTGATATCTTGTCTACTGTTATAGATATAGTTGTATAGGAGCTTTGTAGCTTCATAGTATTGATTGTTTGGATTCTCTGGAGCGAGTATCCCGGTATATATACACACCTAGGGAAACTCGATGGAATTTTATCCAGAATTTGTCTGGATAATCAGATTTGTTTGATTGGTTGTTATGGCTATTAGCATATGTTTGATATATGCTTGTGTTTAAAATTAAAATTTAATGAGATTATTAAATTACCTTTGTTTTAAATTTCGAGGACGAAATTCTTTTAAGGGGGAAGGATTGCAATATCCTGGAATTTTTAACAATATCAATTTAATAATCTGTATTTAAAATTAAATTGATATTGATATTTTGTTAATAATTATTCAAATAGATTTAATAATCTTCTTCAATAAATATTTAAATTGGTTGTTTTATCATTTAAAAATAATAAATTGATTTCTATTTACAATATAAATATATGGTTTACATTTTAAATAGATCGACATTGTTTTAATTTTAATAAGTAAAGCACATTTTCTAGTTTTAATATTTGTACTAATTTAGAAAATTTGTTTTATTTAATATTTAAGCTTTTCAAAGTTAAATAAATGATTTTGATTTAAATTTAATAAATGAACCATGTTTTAAAATTTTAATATATATACATTATAAATTGGAAATTTTGATTTTAATTAGTATTGAGTTTTAAAACTATTTCACAAATAAATATACGATTTTAAAATTGATAAGAAAAATATTAAATGTTTAAATTAAATTGGCTTGAGTTTTAAATTTAGAATAAACAAACAAAATGGTTTCATGGCTTAATAAAATGGATATTTTATTAATAAAAATATAATTTCTTGTAAAATGATTTTAATTTAATAATAAGATATTTATAAAAATAATATTGATATTGTATTGTCTTTATAAATAAGTTTTGAATAGAATTTGTAATTTTTATTTCAAATTGAATTTATGTATATAACTTAATTTGAAAATATTTGATTTTGAATTTAATTTGAATTTGAAATTCCAAAGTATAAATCTTAAATTGTTTGATTATTTTATGTATAAGTTTCAATTTGTAAGACATAATTTGTTTTTATTTTCATTTATAAATTTATACCCCTATTTAAAAATAAACTAACAAGTTAAACTAGGCTAACATACATTAATTTGTAAATTAGATGCTAATCATTTTTAGGTGACAAGTGTTGCATTTTTAGGGAGTAAATTAACAAGTGTTAAAAGACTAATTTAACAAATTGACAAATGTGTAAAGTTTGTACAAGTGTTAAATTTTGTTTTAATTTTTCTTTTATTTGAATTAATCTGAAAATTCATTTATATAAACCTGCATTTTCTTTCATTCATGTTTTTTCATTTCCTCAATCAAGAACAAAGATCAAAACTCACTTTCTTCATATACATAAATGAAACCCTGCATTCTGTCCATAAACCTACATATTAAATTCTTGTTCAAAGTTTAAAATAAGTTTACAAATTTGCAAGTTAAACCCCTCATCAAAAATCAAATCTAAATATCCTCAAAAACCATAAATCTGCATTGATTCACCAACATCTGCATATTCCACTTCTTCAAAATCAAACCCATCTTCATCTCAAATTCAAAACATTAGTCTGCAAAATTCAAGTGAAGCCTGCACTCTGTTTTAAACCTGATGATAAGCATCTGCATGCATTTGGAAAATCAGCAATTGCATCTATTCTCTACATGCAAGTGATTATAGGATGGAAACATGAGCTTCCAAAATTGCAACTTAGATTTTAAAACAGAGAGAGCATGCCTGCATATTTTTATTTCTGCAAATTTTAGAAAAAAGGAAAACAGAGCTCTACATTCAAAAGGTGAGTAACTTTTTAACTTTAAAATCTTAAAATAGGTTGCATGCTAGTTATTGAAATGGAATAGCTATTTAGTTATGTTATAGATAACTGTTGTTATGAATATAAATGATGTGCATGCTGTTTCTTTTTCAATTGCCTGTTCTGTTTCTTTTTGATTTTTTTTCCAAGCACCCATAATTTTATTAAATACTTGTCACTAAATTATTTCCTGATATAATGAAAGTAATAAAGCAAAGTTGTTTATTTCCTTAAGTTAATATTTAAAAAATTTAGAAAATTAATGTACAGAATATTGCCTCTGTAAAACTAGAAACATCCATGCATGTTAATCGAAACCAAAATTAAACGAGTTAATTTTGTATTGGAGTATCGGTAAACAATAGTGTTAATTGAAACTTGATTTTTAAATCAAGTTTTAGGATTTTTAGAGTTTGGCTTAAATTGCAGTTGGCTCTTGAACTAGAAATAGATTCTTAGCAAATTATGTTGAATCATGAATTGAAAAGTTCTGGGATTCTTCTGATTAATGGAGTAGGTATAGGAGATTCTGAGGAAAAAACAGAGAAGTGGTTAAAATTAGTTAGAGTAGATGTAGTTGAATTTTTATGGATTAAACCCTAGTTTTGAATGGGGTTAAGGATTGAGTCAGTTTGAGGTGAGGAATTGATCGAGTGTTGTGATATTTGGTGAATGGGTAGTTGGTGTGTAGAGGAACTCGAGGCCGGAGTGGGTGAATCTCAGGTGGTCGGAACAACAAGAATTCGCCGTTGACAGGTTGGGTCTGAAACCTGAAGCATGTTTTCCAGGTTTGGAAATTTTGAGTTCGATTTTGATTTCCTGGGTGGTTGTTTAATTCGATGGTCGTGGATGGTTGCTGAGTTGGTTGCTGGAGTGGGGCGTTCATCGACGTCGATTGGTTGTGGCCAGAGTCGCCGTGCATATGCACGGTGATGAGATATTACTGATGTGGGTTGGCCTGTGTTTGGTTTGCTCGAGTAGATATAGTGAGTTGCCCGAAGCAGTAGCGTGTTTGGCTCGGGGAAGATGTGTTGCAGACTCAAAGAGATATTGGGGAGTCTCGGGATGTTTGATTTGTAGTTTCCAGGTTTCTGAAACCTGTTTTTTATAAATCTGGGTTTTAAAAATTTTAAAATCTATAGTTTTAGGTTTAAAGTAAGGTTTAAGTTTAAATTCAAATTCAAGTTTGAATTTCTAATTTAAATTCAAATCCCATTTTTTAAATAAAAATAAAAGTTCCAAAAATTTAACTTAATTAACTATTTCATTTTGGTAAATAGTTTAAACCTTTTAATTATGAGTTTTTTTAATAATATGAGTAAGATTTTGAAGATTTATTTGAAATCTAGAAATCTAAGTTTAAAAATGAACTTCAGTTTTAAATTTAAAAGAAGATTTAAATTTGAAAGTTTTGAACTAAGAATGAATTGAAATTTCTAAAATTTTGAAATGACTTTAACTTTAAAAAATTTCATAGCACTTGTTTGATTTGCAATTTAAAAAGTTTTAAATTATTTAAACTTTGATAAGTTTTAAAATTGTTCTATTTTAAAACTTGTATTTAAAAATGAAAATTTAAAAGTAGTTCAAAAAGTACTTTGTTTCGATTAAATTGTTTTAAGCATAATTAAGTTATGTTTTATCTTGAAATTTAAATTAAGATTTATGTTTTAGAATTAATTAATAAGGTAATTAAGATTAATTAATTAATTAAATTAATTGATTGAATTTGGAATTAATAATTGATCAATGATTAATCAATTTATAATTAAGATCATTAATTAAATCATTAATTAATGATGAATGAATTTATTAATTATGTAATTAAGTTTTAAATCAAGGTTAATTAATTAAATAAATTAGACTTTAATTAATGAATGATTAAAGATAATTTAAATTATAATTAATTTAAGTTAATTACTAAATGAAATAATTAGAGAATGGTTAATGAAGGTCATTAACTAGGAGTATTTAACAATTAATTAATATGGTTAATTTTTATAATTAATTAGATTGATTAATTTAATAATAATCAATTGTAATATGTGAAATTACTTTGTGAATTAATTAAAGAATTAATTACTTAATGTAATTAATTCATTTGAATATGATTTTTTATTTTAATTAATTAAGTTTAATTAATTTTAAATACTTGAGTTTTAAAAATAATTACTGTATGTAATTAATGGATTGAAAATCTCTTAGTTAAGTAATTGATTAATAATTACATGATTGTAATTAAGGGGAGATGTTTAAGAATGAGGTAATTAATTTAAAAGGATAATTAATTTGGTTGAAAAAGTAATTAAGTTAGTTAATTACTAAATGTAATTAATCTGGGATAATTAATAATTATAAGTTAATTACTTAAGGTAATTAATAAAAGGGGATCATTAATTATTATAATTAAAGATGTAATTAAAGTTGATTAATTATGATTAATTAATCAATAATAGGTAATTAAAGGTAATTAATTAATTAATTAAGGATTAATGTAATGAATTATGATTAATTGATTAATTGAAGTAATTAAAGGTTAATTACTGTTTGGTTGAGAATAATTAATTTGTGAAATTAATTAAGAATAATAACATGAGTGTAATTAAGGATAATTAATCAAGAGTGATTAACTAAGGTAATTTAATTTAAATGATTAATTAATTGATTGTAATCGATTAAATGATTGAGTAAGATTTATATTGGTAAAGTGATTGATTTAATTTATTTAAATTAATTGAAAATGAAATAATTAATTTAATTAATTTTAAATTAATTAGTAATAGAGATAGTTAATTTAATTCATTTTAAATTAATTATATTGTGTTGAGTAAATCATTGCTTATACATATGTATGAATGACATTGGTTGTCTTGGATGCTTTGTGATCTCAGAAATGAGATATGTATTGTTGTGTGGTATGAATGCTTGATCGCATTGTGATGGTAACATAGGTTATCTATTTGATGGTGATATATGGATTATCTATTATGATATTGATATTGTGGATTACCTGTTATTTGATGATGTTGGTTATCAATTGTGATTTATGAATTATCTATCTGTGTGTATATAGATACTGTAATTTAATCGTTTTAAAACTTTAAAAACAACTTGGACCTAAAAGACACGCTTTGGATTTCGATGAGACCGGGATCGGGTTTCCATATTTGGATATCCGAAAACCACATCGATTCCAAATTAACGTTAGGTCGTGTATCAAAGTGGAGCTTTGTGAAGACTCGAGGTGTAAGGACTATGAGTCAGTATAACTCTAGGGGTGATTCCGTGATGAGTTTGAAGAAATAGTACTTATAGATTCGAGACGGTGGTTCAGAGTGCAAGGGTTATCGTCGTTAACTCTGAGGGTGATTCCAAAATGAGTGTAACGAAATAATGCCTTCTGTTTCGTTCGAACCCAGAACGAACTTGTATGGATTGAATGCTTTCAGAACATCGTCAGGTGGACGATGAGCAATCTAAGTGATATGTCCTATAAAGGTAACCATAGCCTCAAGCCTCATCAACCGGGAATGGCTAAAAAAGGGAGGTGCAGCAAGGCTTCGTGGGTCGCTCCCACTGGAGAGCGAGATTTACCCCTGTCTAGAAGTCCCTTTATACTCGGCCGTGTGGGTGGTTGCTAGCTACAACCACGGGGTTGCCTTGTTCGGAACTGTTCAGTAAGGAATGGGTCCGGCTTTATGTTGCAGGGGAGCGGGCGTACTCCTCGGTACGTTGATATAGGCTACGTACTGTGACGGGCGATACCCCAGTAGTCCTGCCATTGTATGGAATCCAAAATCCAATAAGTGCCAACGGTTTTGATTGTATTACCCACTTTTGTGGCTAGTAGCTAGAATTTAATAGATGTAACAATTTCGGCTATTTCTTATTTATTTGAAAACCCTAGACACTGTTATAATATCATCGAATTTCCTATCAAATGTTTTGGTTAGCGTAAGGTAAAAACTTTTCCATGTTTATGTGTGGGAAGTTTTACGTGATACCTTTCTTTTCAAAAGATTTTTTTTAAAGTTAAGCAACTTTGACCTGTTACTCACACCGGACCCATGTCTGACCCGGAGTTTATCTTTTGTTTGCATAAACTCTTGGGTACTCAAATTTTTACGAGTAGCCAAGGGATTCAGGTTAGGATTCAGGTTTGCTTTGACGATTGTGGAAGAGCAATGGAGCAGGAGGCTTCCGCGTGTAGATATAAATAGTTTTCCGCTGTGTAGTTTTCTCTGAGTTGTTTCTTGTACTGATTTGAGTTGTATAACTAGACAGGTGTTTATAACTGTCTAGTATGTGTTGTATGTCTGTGTAACTCTAATATTTGTTGTAAACTATGTAATATTTATGTTATTAATATAGTTTATTCGTTCCGCTGTTAGATTCTGATGTTGTTTCTTTCTTCTCTTCTTTCTATTCTCTTTTCTATCCCTTTCTTTCTTAAAAATGATGCGATTTTCTGTGGTAAGAAAGTCGGGTCGTTTCAATCAACCTGCAATCCCTAAATTTCAAATTAATGAAAGTTGCATGGGTATATCATTTCAACCCATAATGATTTTCCCCTAATCTACAGGATCGTTCAGGTATGTATCATTTCAACCATAGGGAATTCTAAACTAACAGAGAACTGGCAAAGTGAGAACAAATATGATAACAATATAACATATCAACAGTAGGCATATATCATCAGTAACAAATTTAAATATAATATAACATATGTAATGATCCCGTTTTTAAGCCAAATTTAATTTAGTAATTAATATAGTTTTTTGAATTAATTTGCGAACTAATTTGAATTTTTCCAAAACAAATAATATATGTGTTTGTTTATATGTGTGTATATATATATTGTAAATAGAAATTTGATTTGAAATTCAAAAATAAATATCTTAAAAGTAAATTGGATTTAAAAACTCTATATTTTAAAAAATAATATATATATGTATATATATGTTTATTTATTAATGTATAATTAGATTTTTTATCATTTTCTTTAAAGTTATATAAATATAAATTAAAGGAAATGTATTTAGTAAAAATTGAAAATAAAATATAAAAACATATTTAAATATTAATACATGCAAATTAACAAGTGTAAGTTTAGTAACATGCAATTTAACAAGTGTCAATTACTAGTTTCTTTTATTTTTAAAAATAATAAAATCAAGGTTATATATACCTCCCTACTTCTCCTATCTTTCATTTTCAAAAAATTTATTCAAAACAAAAAACTGGAGCAAACTAAAGCAAAGAAAAGAAATCAGCAATCAAACTTTCACAATTTCGACCTGAAGCATAGATTCAACGAAATCAAAGCAAAGTTCAGATAAAACCAAGTTTTCTGTTGCAAATTCAAGCATTTCCAGGCTTCTATTTCCAATTTTCAAATTTAAGACCAAAACAATTTCCTGCTTTTGTGTAGAACCAAAATAGTGAGTAAACATCACTTTCTATCAAACTTATTCTGTTTTACTTTGATGCATGCAATAAATCTTTGAAATAATGTTGCAAATATGATTTTCATGGATATTTTTAATTGGAATATAGTTGAACCACTCTGAATATTTATGTGCATGTCTGTGTATATGTATACTAGCCTCTGTTATGTTCAACAGACTCAAGAACAACCTAAATAATTCATATCTTCCCATCAAATCAATTTTAAGCTCTGATCATTAAAGAGAAATTGAATGTAAGAATGTAGTATCATTTTCAAAAATAGTTTCAAGTGAAAATATTTAGTACATATTTCGAAAATGTGAAATTATAGTGAAATCTTTTCAAATCAAAAAAATCGATGATCTTAGTTTCATGTTTTAATTTCATAATTAGGTTCGTACTAGCAAATGACGAATTTTGATAATAGTTTCATGATTTTTAAGTTTGTGGTTGGGTAGAATTTTCGAGTTGAACGGGCATTTCTCTTCACTCGATTTTTGGCGATCGGTGGAGAGATGATCATCGTGATCGAGGCTGAAGGAAGCTAGAGTAGTGCGGGTCACGGGAAAATACTCGATGGATTTCTCGACCACCGTGGTGGCCTGTTGACGGAAAAATAGGGTTTGTCGACTAGTTTTGGTCGATGATGTTTCAAAGGGAATTTCGTCGTCGTGGGTGAATCGGACTTGACCAGAGTGAGGGAAATCGAGGCGTGGGACTACGATGGATGTTCGAGTGTGATGGCGAGGTTCTTGGTGGATGTAGGCGGCCGCGCGAGGCATTTTTTGTTGATCAGTTTTGGGTTCTAGGTGGTCGAGTAGTTCGATTTTGTTTGGCCGAATCGATCGACGATTTAGGTGTTCATGACGAAGGTCGGCAACTTGATGGTGGTCGGAGCCTTGGTCGGAGATGGTCTAATCTCGTGTGCATGTGCAAGAAGTTTCTTTCGTGTCTGTTGTTATTGTGTGGTTTTGAGCTCGGGGAAGAATGGGGTTTTGCTCGAAGCTATTAGCGAGATTCTTCGAAAGAAGTAGAAGCGGGAAAGGCTCGGGGGGTTTTTGGATTTGGCTCGAGAAATTTATGGCATGGGCTCGGGTTTCTTTTGTTTAAACCAAGTTTTATAAAAAACAAAAGAAATGAACATGTTTCAAAGGAAATATTGACCAAGTTTCAAAGCAAGCTATTGATCAAGGTTTTCAAGCAGGTTTAAAATATTAAAATTTTAAAGTTAAATGTTTTTAAGATTAATTGTTTTGGTTTTAAATAATTATATATTAGGCAGTTAATTAATGTGATTCCTAAGTGTTTTCAAATGGAATTTAATAATGTAACTAAGTAAGTAATTAAGATAAGTATTAAGAGTCTCAAGTGATTTTTTATAAATTAATTTCAAAAATTTAATTTAAATAGGATTTAAATGATAATTAAGTAATTAATTAAAGATAAATGATTTATCTTAAATTTATTAATGTCTTGGGTAATTAAAGATTAATTAATTAATTAATGAGAGTAATTAAAGAATAATTAATTAATAATTAATTAAAGTTTAATTAATCAATGATTAAAGGATAATTAATTAATAATTAAAGAGTAATTAATCAGTAATTATAGGATAATTAATTAATGTAAGTAATTAAGTATGATTAATTAATTTCATTAATTAATTAAAATAATAACAAATGGTTTGTAATTAATTACGGTTAATTAAGCAGGGTTAGGTAATTAATTCATAAGTAATTAATTTATTTGGTTTAAATTAAATTAATTATAAATTATTTGATTAATTTAACTTGCTTATAGATGATTAATTATATTGAATGCTTGGATTGATTAATATCTCTAGTATGTTAATCTGTAATATTCTGTGGTATGAATTGCTTTGGACAGAGCTGTGATAAATGTAAGTTATTTATCGGTGATGAATTGCTGTGTGAATATAATGTTGTGCATTGAATTATAAAAGGTGGATCTTTTGTTCAAAAGATTAGAAATGGAAATTTGTTTAAACCATTGAAAAGGAAGGTTTTAGGAAATAAGGGCTAAAAAGTTGTGACTTAACTAATATCCGAATATATCCATATGTTTTAAAAAAACACTTGTTATTCGAAAAGGCCGGGGAAGGGCATTAAGTCGAAAACCCATTCCGAATAATGATACGACGGAATAGAATTGCATTTGAAGACGGTGGTTGCAGAACAGGTATTTTCAATAACGAAAGGATTGCCTGTTGATTGTCTTTGCACCAAGTTTCTCCGATATAAAGATTAGCCTATGTGATGGGTAGTCCGAACGAGATTGGGGATATCCGGATTTGCAAGGACTTCTTTCCTTAATTGGAAAAAGTGCCTTCGGTTCCATTCAGACCCAGGACGAACTTGTATGGATGTATGTCTGACAATACACTTTGGGATATAAAGTTGGTTTCTATCAAATACATTTCTGTTTGGTGGCGGAGAATTTATTCTCTTAGTTTAGCACCCTTCTCTGAGACGTATGTGCTCAGAGGTTATGTAGTTGATAGATATTAGTGATATATTCTCAATTTGGTAATGTGGCATGCTAAGTGTTGAGCATTGGTTGATCGAAGCATGGCTTTTGTATAAAGCATAGCTTTGTGGAACGAGACTTCATCGAATCTCACACCCCGAGAAATGGCCGAAAGAAGAAGGATACAGTAAGGTTATAGGGTTCGCAACCCTAAGAGTATGTGCATTTCTTTCTGGATAAAAAGTGGTATCATGGTATGAAGCCTGGATATTTTACTTCTATGGTTGTTGGAATTTGAGGTGCCTCGATAAAGGTCGGTTACGATCGGGGGATGGCATACTCGTGACAGTTAGTTACCTAGTTACAGAGGTAGTCCGACCTTGTGTTGGCAGAGATCCGGTTAGGTTCTCGGGACGTCCCTCCAGAGACGTACTTATTTGGATAAAGGAAGTTCCTTAGCCTTGGCCATTTGTTGGAAATCCAAACGAAACAATACGAGCCCTTTACGATTTCAGTTGTAAAACTTGCCATTTAACATGGTAGCTATAGTAAGCATACTATAATGGTACGTATGCTAGCTAAGATTAATATTATACTTGCGAAATGGTTTTCCACAATATGCACTGAAAATAATATCAAAAAGGATTTTCGCATACCAAGCATGTTTGACTATTATAAGGAGAAACCTTCCCCATGTCTGCGATTGCATTTGAGTGTGTGCTAGGAGACCTTATGGTAGTTTCGTTTTCCAAAAGCGTGAATGGATTTTTTTGGCACAAATAACTGTTTTAAGTTCTCACAGCAGTCCCATGACTGACTCAGAGTTTATTGTTCTCTTTTTCTAAACTCTATGCCCTTAATTTTTCACATAGGCAGCCTAGAGTCAGGTTATCAGTAGGTTCTAGAGCTAAGTTGGGAAGTAGATGTGGATTGGAAGTCTTTGTTTTGGACTTCGGAGCTTTGGAAATGAAGATGAAGTATGTTGGACTCTCTTGAAAGACCATGTTGATGTTATTTTTTCGCTGTTATGTTGTATTCTGCTGTTGTGTTATATATATATATATATATATATACACACACACTGATGATGATGGGCACTTGTTGTAAGAATGTTGTAATCCATGAGGTGAATGAACGGAAGTTATTTTGTTTCCATTCTGTTGTTGTTATCTAATGTGTTATAACTCCAACGACATGGAATCCAACATTTGAATCTTCGTCATTTGAATGCGTGTATGTATTGGATGCCGATTTTCGAAGGTTGAAAGTCTGGGTCGTCACATTTGGTATCAGAGCTAAAGGTTGAGTAAGAACTTTAGGTTTGGAGTATAACTCATTAGGCGACTAATTAGAGATAGGGTTAAAAATGCCCTAGAATGAGTATATTCCCTAAGATATCTCGTCTGAATGCCTAAATCAATTTTCTTACTATTTACTGATAGTGAGATTGAGTGCAAGAAGAGGAAGAGGTAAGGGAAGGGGGAGTACCACTACAAATGGTCGAGACCCTGCAACAAAAGTAATGGAAGAAGCAACTCTTCCCATCCAAGCTCAGCTAAATCTTGCAGAATTATATCGAAATTTCTTAAGACTTGGTGGGAAACCATTCAAAGGTGCGGAGACTATTATAGAAGCGCAAGCTTGGGTTCTATCTTGCAAGAGGATTTTTAAAGGATTGAAATTAGATGATGATCAAAGGAGGTTGATGGCTTCCTAGAAGCTCCAGGAAAAAGCTTTGGCATGGTGGGAGACCATCACTTTGGCCGAATCGCAGGATGATTTTACATGGGATAGATTTAAGCAAGTATTTGAGCAGCGTTATATGTCTTCTGCTGGTATTTCCAGGATGTATCAAGAGTTTATCGATTTGAAGCAAGGAAATTTATCTTTTGAAGAATACTTAAATAAATTTAATGAGTTATCCCAATTTGGACCTGAATTGATGAATACCCCTCTTAAGAAGATTGAGAGATTTATTAAAGCGACGAACAAGAAGTTTCATGAAAGGATGACATGTCATGTGAGGGAGTCTTTTGTCGATTTGGTAGACATTGGATATAGATATGCCACCTTAGATAACAAGAGATTCCAAAAGAGAAAGGAAGCGGATGTAATCCAAATTGGAAGAAGAGAAAGTTTGGAGGAAAGAAGCTTTGGCAAGGTAAAGAAAAGAAGGATACTCAGGAGAATAAGGCGAAGAATGTTACCTGCTTCAACTGTTTGGAGAAAGGTCATTACTTAAATAGTTGCAAGAAGCCCAAGAAGCAAGGGAAGAAGGATCAACCTAAGAAGTCAGGACAATAAGCCAGGGAATGCTACTATTGCCATAAGCCAGGACACATGATTAAAGAATGCCCGATAATGAAGCAGACCTAAGTAGCAAAGGTATATGCAATCAAGGATGAACCTTCAACCTCAGGAGCTGATAAAGGGAAAGAAGTTTTGGAAGGAAATCTTCTTATTTATGATAAAATTGTTAGAGTTCTATTCGACACTGGAGACACGCATATTTTTATTTTCCAACAAATTGTAGCAGAGTTAAATCTTGAACCCGAATTCGTAGACGAACCTATTTGTGTGAAGAACCCGGTAGTAGGCCCCGTGAATCTTTGTTTACATTGTAGAAAGCTTCCTATATCGTATTCTCATCATTAATTTCCTATCAGCCTTTTCGTTCTTGACTTTAATGAATTTGAGATTTTACTTGGAATGAATTAGTTAAAAAAATATGAAGCTAAATTAGATTGTATCAATAGAACGATTTCGGTCAAAACCAAAGTTGGGAATTTTGTCGTAATTTGTTATGAGGATCCAAGTTCGAAGAAGGACAAGATAATGTATACTTTAGGGTATTCCGACCCGAGTTTGGAATCAACACCAATTGTTCGAGAATTTCCTGACATATTTGAAGAAGTTAAGTCTTTATCTCCGCGTAGGGAAATCGAATTTAGAATCGACTTGGTTCCCAATGCCCATCCAATTGTGCATGCATGTAATAGGATGGCACCAAGGGAAAGAGCAGAGCTAGTTAAGCAAACCCAAGATTTACCGAAGAAAGGATTTATACGACCTAGTCATTACAGTTGGGGTTTAGCTGTAGTATTTGTAGCCAAGTCCTATGGATCTTTGAGATTGTGCGTAGATTATCGTGATCTTAATAAATTAACCCCTAAGAATAAATTTCCTTTGCCCGGAATCAACGACCCGTTCAATCAATTTCATGGTGCTCGATTCTTTTCCATGATGGACCTAGCCCAAGGATTTCATCAACTGTGTAAGATTTTATCCATTTGACGTCTTTTAGGGGTCCCAATACATTCTACGAATGGTTAATTATGGCCTTCGGACTAACCAATGCCCCTACATACTTCGTAGACCTGATGACCCGAGTATTTCGTGAAGTATTGAATAAGTTCGTTCTTGTATTTATTGATGATATTCTAATTTACTCCAAAACTAAAGAAGAGCATGCAGAAGTCCTATCCCAAACGTAGAACGGATATTTCGGCTTGATCTGGTAAGCCATTTCTCTATCCTTTTATGTGTTCATACGTTCTTTGTTTGTCTTCCTATCTATCAAATTTCGAGGACGAAATTTTCTTAAGGGGGGAATTTGAAATGATCCCCTTTTTAAGCCAAATTTAATTTAATAATCAATATAATTTTTGGTATTAATTTGTGAACTAATTTGAACTTTTCCAAAACAAATAAGATATGCGTTTTTTATATGTGTGTGTGTATATATATATATATAAATAGATTGTAAGTAGAATTTTGATTTGAAATTCAAAAATAAATATCTTAAAAATAAGTTGGACTTAAAAATCTATATTTTAAAAACTAATATATATATATATATATGTTTATTTATTAATGTATTACTAGATTTTAATCATTTTCTTTAGAGTTATATAAATATAAATAAGAGGAAATGTATTTAATAAAAATTGAAAGTATAATATAAAAACATATTTAAATATTAATACATGCAAATTAACAAGTGTAAGTTTAGTAACATGCAATTTAACAAGTGTCAGTTATTAGTTTCTTTTATTTTGAAAAATAATAAAATTAAGGTTATATACTTCTCTAATTTTTCGAAACTAAAAACCTGAGAAAACTAAAGTAAAGAAAAGAAATCAGCAATCAAACTTTTACAATTTCAACCTGAAGCATAAATTCAACAGAATCAAAGCAAAGTTCGGATCAAAACCAAGTTTTCTGTTGCAAATTCAAGCATTTCCAGGCTTCTATTTCAAGTTTTGAAATTTAAGAGCAAAATAATTTCCAGCTTCTCTGTACAACCAAAACGGTGACATCACTTTCTATCAAACTTAATCTGTTTTACTTTGATGCATGTGCTAAATCTATGAAATAATGTTGTAAGTATGATTTGCATGGATGTTTTTAACTGGAATATAGTTGAACTACTCTGAATATTTATGTACATGTCTATGTATATGTATACTAGCCTTTGTTATGTTCTACAGACTCAAGAACAACCTAAATAATTCATATCTTTCCATCAAATTAGTTTTGAGCTCTTATCATTAAAAAGAAATTGATTGTAAGAACGTAATATCATTTTCCAAAATAGTTTCAAGTGAAAATATTTAGTAAATATTTCGAAAATGTGAAATTACAATGAAACCTTTTCAAATCAGAAAAATCGATGATCTTAATTTCATGTTTTGATTTCATAATTAGGTTCTTACTAGCAAATGATGAATTTTGATAATAGTTTCATGATTTTTAAGTTTGGGGTTGGATAGAATTTTCGAGTTGAATGGGAATTGGTCTTCACTTGATTTCTGGCGATCGGAGTAGAGATAATCGTCGTGATCGAGGTTGGAGGAAGCTAGAGTGGTGCAGGTCAGGGAAAAGGGTTTGTCGACCATTTTTGGTCGACGATGTTTTAGAGGGAATTTCATCGTCGTGGGTGAATCGGACTTGATGAAGTGAGGGGGATCGAGGTGTGGGACTGCGACGGAGGTTCGAGTGTGATGGCGAGTTCCTGGTTGACGTAGGCAGCAGCGTAAGATGTTTTTCGTCGATCAGTTTTGGGTTCCAGTTGCTCGAGTAGTACGATTTCGTTTGGCCGAGTCGATCGATGATCTAGGTGTTCGTGACGACTGAGGGGAAGGTCGGCGACTTGATGGTGGTCGGAGCCTTGGTCGGAGATGGTCTGATCTCGTGCGTACGTGCACGAAGTTTCTTTCGTGTATGTTGTTGATGTGTGGTTTTGAGCTTGGGGAAGAATGGGGTTTTGCTCGAAGCTGTTCGCGAGATTCTTCGAAGTAAGTAGAAGCGGGAAAGGCTTGGGGATTTTTGGGATTTGGCTCGAGAAATATATGGCTTAGGCTCGGGTTTCTTTTGTTATAACCAAGTTTTATAAAAAGCAAAAGAAATGAACATGTTTCAAATAAAATATTGTCCAAGTTTCAAAGCAAAGTATTAATCATGTTTTTTCACGCAGGTTTCGAGGACTAAAACTTTAAAGTTAAATGTTTTTAAGATTAATTATTTTAGTTTTAAACAATTATATATTAAGCAGTTAATTAATGTGATTCCTAGGTGTTTTCAAAGGGAATTTAATAATGTAATTAAGTAAGTAATTAAGATAAGTGTTAAAAGTCTCAAGTGATTTTGTATAAATTAATTTCAAGCATTTAATTTAAATAGGATTTAAATGATAATTAAGTAACTAATTAAAGATAAATGGTTTATCTTAAATTAATTAAGGTCTTGGGTAATTGAAGATTAATTAATTGATGAAAGTAATTAAAGAATAATTAATTAATTAATAATTAAAGGTTAATTAATTAATGATTAAAGAGTAATAAATTAATAATTAAAGAGTAATTAATAAATAATTATAGGATAATTAATTAATGTAAGTAATTAAGGATAATTAATTAATTTCATTAATTAATTAAAATAATAACAAATGGTTTGTAATTAATTAATGTTAATTAAGTAGGGTTAGGTAATTAATTTATAAGTAATTAATTTATTTGGTTTAAATTAAATTAATTATAAAGTATGTGATTAATAAATCTGGCTTATGGATGATTAATTATATTGAATGCTTGGATTGATTAATATCTCTAGTATGTTAATTTGTAATGTTCTATGATATGAATTGCTTTGGATTAAGCTGTGATAAATGTAAGTTATTTATCTGTTATGAATTGCTGTGTGAATATAATGTACTGCATTGAATTATAAAAGGTGGATCTTTTATTTAAAAGACTAAAAATCGAAATATGTTTAAACCATTCAAATGGAAAGGTTTTGGGAAATAAGGGCTAAAAAGTTGTGACTTAACTAAGATCCGAATGTATCCATATGTTTTAAAAAAAGCTTATTATTCTAAAAGGCCGGGGAAGGGCATTAAGTCGAAAACCCATTCCGAACAATGATACGACGGAATGGAATTACATTAGAAGACGATGGTTGAAAACCGGGTATTTTCGAAAGCAACAGAATTGCCTGTTGATTGTCTCTACACTGAGTTGCTCTGATATAGAGATTTCCCTATGTGATGGGGAGACCGACGAGATTGGGGATATCCGGATTTGCAAGGACTTCTTTCCTTAATTGGACAAAGTGCCTTCGGTTCCATTCAGACCGAGGATGGACTTGTATGGATGTATGTTTGACATTACACTTTGGGATATAAAGCTAGTTTCTATCTAATACATTTATGTTTGGTGGCGGAGAATTTATTCTCTTAGCTTAACACCCTACTCTGATATGTACGAGCTTAGAGGTTATGTAGCTGACAGTTATTAGTGATATATCCCCAATTTGGTAATGTGGCATGCTAAGTGTGGAGCATTGGTTCATCGAAGCATGGCTTTTGTGTAAAGCGTAGTTTTGTGGGACAAGACTTCATCAAACCTCACACCCCGGGGAATGGTCGAAACAGGAAGGATGTAGCAAGGATATGGGGTTCACGACCATAAGGGTATGTGCATTTCCTTCTGGATAAAAAGTGGTATCATGGTATGGAGCCCAGATATTGTATTTATGTGGTTGTTGGAATTTGAGGTGCCTCGATAAAGGTCGATTACGACCGAGTGATAGCATACTCGTGACAGTTAGTTAACTAGTTACAGAGGTAGCCCAGCCTTATGTTGGTAGAGATCCAGTTAGCTTCTTGGGACGTGCCTCTAGAGGCGTACCCATTCGGATAAAGGAAGTTCCTTAGCCTTGGCCATTTGTCGAAAATTCAAACGAAACAGTACGAGCCCTTTACGATTTTAGTTGTAGAACCTGCCATTTAACAAAGTAGCTATAGTAAGCACACTATAATGGTACGTATGCTAGCTAAGATTAATATTACACTTGCAAAATGGTTTTCCACACTATGCCCTAAAAATAATATCAAAAAGGATTTTCGCCTACCAAGCATGTTTGACTACTATAAGGAGAAACCTTCCCCATGTGTGCGATTGCATTTGAGTGTGTGCTGGGAGACTTTATGGTAGTTTCATTTTCCAAAAGCATGAACGGACTTTTTTTTGGCACAAATAACTGTTTTAAGTTCTCACACCAATCCCATGACTGACTTGGAGTTTATTGTTCCCTTTTGCTAAACTCTGGGTGCCCTTAATTTCCCACACGAGTAGCCTAGAGTCAGGTTATCATTAGGTTCTGGAGCTAAGTTAGGAAGTAGATGTGGATTTGGAAGTCTTTGTTTTGGAAGCTTTTGGTTTTGAGCTTTTTGGTTTGGACTTTGGAGCTTTGGAAATGAAGATGCAGTATGTTGGACTCTCTTGGAAGACCATATTGATGTTATTTTTCAGCTGTTATGTTGTATTCTGCTGTGATATATATATATATATATATATATATATATGACTCTGATGATGATGGCACTTGTTGTAAGAATGTTGTTATCCATTAGGTGAATGAATGGAAGTTTTTTTTTCCATTGTGTTGTTATTATTTAATGTGTTATGACTCCAGCGATACAGACTCCAACGTTTGAATCTCTGGCATATGAATATGGGTGATGTATTGCATGTCGATTTTCGAAGGTTGAAAGTCCGGGCGATCACATTTGGTATCAGAGCTAAAGGTTGAGTAAGAACTTTAGCTTTGGTGTATAACTCTTTCGGTGACTCATTAGAGATAGGGTTAGGAATGCCCTAGAAAATTATATTCACTAAGATATTCGTCCGTATGCCTAAATCAATTTTCTTACTATTTACAGATAGTGAGAATGAGTGCAAGAAGAGGACGAGGTAGGAGAAGGGGGAGTACCACTACAAATGGCCGAGACTCTACAACAACAGTATTGGAAGAAGCCACTCTTCCCATCCAAACCTAGTCAAATCTGGCAGAATTATATCGGAATTTCTCAAGACTTGGAGGGAAACCATTCAAAGGTACGGAGACTATTATAGAAGCCCAAGCATGGATTCGATCATGTGAGAGGATTTTTAAAGGATTGAGATTCGATGATGATCAAAGGAGGTTGATGCTTTCTGGCAGCTCCAGGAAGAAGCTTTGGCATGGTGGGAGACCATTACTTTGGCCGAATCGAAGGATGTGTTTACATGGGATAGATTAAGCAAGTATTTGAGTATCATTATATTCCTTCTGCTGGTATTTCTGGGATGTATCAAGAGTTTACCGATTTGAAGCAAGGAAATCCATCTTTTGAGAATACTTAAATAAGTTTAATGAGTTATCCCGATTTGGACATGAATTGGTGAATCCCCTCTTAAGAAGAATGAGAGATTTGTTAAAGGGATGAACAAGAAGTTTCATGAAAGGATGACAGGTCATGTGAAGGAGTCTTTTGCTGATTTGGTAGACATGGGATACAGATATGCCACCTTAGATAAACAAGAGATTCCAAAAGAGAAAGGAAGCGGAAGTAATCCAAATTGGAAGAAGAGAAAGTATGGAGGAAAGAAGCCTTGGCAAGTTAAAGAAAAGAAGGACACTCAGGAGAACAAGGCGAAGAATGTGACTTGTTTCAACTGTTTGGAGAAAGGTCATTACTCAAATAGTTGCAAGAATCCCATGAAGCAAGGGAAGAAGGATTAGTATAAGAAGTAAGGACAAGAAGCCAGGGAATGCTACTATTTCCATAAGCCAAGACACATGGTTAAAGAATGCCCGATAATGAAGCAGACCCAAGTAGCAAAGGTAAATGCAATCAAGGATGAACCTTCAACCTCAGGAGCTGATAAAGGGAAAGGAGTTTTGGAAGGTAATCTTCTTATTTATGATAAAATTTTTATAGTTATATTCGGCACTGGAGCCACGCATAGTTTGTAACGACCCGCTATTTTGGACCATTCAAATCGACAATAAAACCATACGTATCCGACTTGAATAATTCAAAATACCGAATTGTTAAATAAAATTTGGCTAAACTTAAAATATACAATAAATAAATAAATCACAGATCACAGAGTAATATAATGCAGCGGAATAGATAAAGAATAGTAGTTCATGAAGCTACTATATACATCAGAGTTAGAAATAAAATACAACCGAATAGTCCAAATGCAGTGAAGTCTCCAACGCAACAGATGACTTCTCTGAACCAATCAACTGGAAAGGCTGGAATCTGAATCAATAGTTGGATCTCCAAATGAAACTCCAAACTCCAAACTCCAAAGGTGAGTCTCCAATGCTGTATCACTCAGTTTGACCCGAGCGTAAAACAAAACACAAAACACTCGAGTCAGGATTAACATTCTTATATCAATAAATCCAACTCAAGTGAAATATCAACTGAAATACAAATAACTTAAAGGATGTTTGGGATAACCATCCTCTAAGGGTCCATGGAACTATCTACAGGGTAGAAATATACACTATAACAACATGGTAATTTCATCTTAATTTATACTTCAAAACCAAATACCATTTCACTTCAAATATCTCTATATTTCCCAAAATAGTATTTATATATATTAAATAACTTATAAAATAAAGTATTTTCAATTCCCTCAACTTAACAAATCGTTTCAACATCAACCCAACCTTCCCATTTAAATTAAATTCAATCTCAATTTATCAATTTAAATTCGACTCAATTCCTAAAATAAACACTTCAATTTATCGATCTCAAGTTCGGATTTGTAATCACAAAAATACCCCTTTATATTTCAATATATTTCAAAACTTTAAGTATTCAACATTTCAACTAAATTTTTATTCAATTTAGTTTTCCAAATAATAAATTCAAATTTGGTTCAACCTAAATTTCACTTTAATATAATTTAGTTGCTAAATAACAAATTCAACTATGTTGATTTCAAATACAGATCCGAATCTCAACATAAACCATTTAAATTCCAATATAGTTCAAGGCTATAATATTTAAATGTTCTATATAACGGTTTCATATAGATCTCGATTTAACCTCATTATTATTTAGTCTTGAAATAATCCCTTATTAGATTCAATATCATTTAAGTAACCTTAAATTACATTTTACTCAATATTTTCTTTAATTTTATTAAACGTGAAATATTCATTAAATCACTTAAATCAAAAATCCAGTTACAAAATCATACCTTTGAATTTTCCATTCAATAATTTCAAATCAATTTAATTAAATAAACCCTTATTTAAATACCATTTTTAATAAACCCAAATTTATCTCCCAGTCTTAATTATTCAACTTTTTACAACGGTAAATTTTGAAATATAAATCTTAAATAATACTCAAACATATTACATGGATTAAATCAATCTCAATAATATTATTATTAAATTTATATATAAAATTTCCATTTATATATATAATATTTTAAGAACCAATAAAAATATTTATATGGACCAACGGTGTCTGTATATATTTCCTATCATATAGTCAAGTGCTAAGGACATTTATCATTTCAACCCGTACACTAAATATATATGGGTGGATATCATTTCAACCCGTAATCCCAAATTCAATTAAATGAAAATCGCTTGGGTTTATCATTTCAACCCATAACGATTTTCTCCTATTCTAAAGTCCGTTCGGGTATGTATCATTTCAACCCATAATGATTTCTATACTAACAGGGAACTTGCAGAGTGATAACAGATATGAAAATCATAATAACAACAGGCATATATCATCAAAATAAATATAAACAATAGGATATGGTGTCATATCCCATAAGTGAACAGTTATAGATAATAGCATATATAATTAAATAACTACAGCCTCATATTTCAATTGGCGTTTCAATTGAAATCAAATTTAATAAATAAAAGAACGTTAATCATGAGTGATTGCTCACCTTCGAGGTTAGAGATGAACGAGAATGAGAGGAGTTACAATCCAAGCACGAATTCCAAAGTAAATCTAGATTTGTATAATTTGACGAGCAAAGCTGATAGATATGAATCGATGAGAATGAATAAATTAGCTCGATATAAATGGAATACATACATACATATATATATATATAAAATTTCAAAAGTCCATTTAAAACATATATTTCAAATTTATATTAAATTCAAACACAAATTAAATTAAATTATATATACATATATGTATTTATAAATCTTTGTTTTTAAATAAAACCACATATAAGTAACATATCTGCGTAATATAAATTGAAATAAATGAATATATATACTTATAATCAAATACGTAAACACCCTATATAGCCATTCTATGCAAATCTATATAAAAATCAGTAACAAATTTTAAAACATGTACATATTAAAAACTGTGTATATACAATACTGTACACAATATATAAAATACATAAACTAGCATTTGTACCTTTATATAAACAGACATATTAAAGAATAACATATCAAACTTATGTAAACTTTTTATATACACAAAATGTCATTTCTACTAACATATATACACTGTCAAACTAATATATTACTAACATTTTACATTGAAAAACTGACATAAATCATTTATACCAAAAATCTTTTTTTTTCACAACATATTTTATAAACATAACATACCAAGCTGTTAACAAAACATATTTTGTATAAATATATACTCTGCCAAAATATATAATAATACTATAAAAGCTATATATTTTATATGCAGAAACAATATAGCCTGCATATACCAAACACAAACAACTAATATGTATAATAATTTATACAACATAAACTTATCCAAATATGCAGAAATCATATATACATACCGAATAATAAATATGTGTTGTGAAAATCTATTTCAAACTTATTAATAAAAACTTAAAATAACCAAGTAGATTATACATATACGCTCTAAAACCAACTCATCAGGATACTTGAAATCTTGTATAAAATAAAATATACATATAAATGTATGTTTTAACAAACCTTTCGTATGCTTGAATATATATAAAGCTGCAAGTATAAGAAACAGATATAATATATAAAGAAATACTTACATATAAAGAATGAAAGAAGAGAGGAAACGGTTGTGGGTGGTCGAGCATGCGGTGAAGGCGTGGAGCAAAGAGGAATGAGGGGAAGAGTTTTTCCAGAGAATGAAAAGAAGGAGAGATATGCTTATCATGGGCAATATATATATGCGTTGTTCTTATTTTTTTTTGGAAAGATTGAATGTTGGTGAACAGAGGAAATAAATTAAAACAAATATATATAAAGATTAAATGCTGGTGAACAGAGGAAATAAATTAAAACTAATATGTATAAAGATTTAATGCCAGTGAATAGAGGAAATAAATTAAAATAAATATGTATAAAGATTGAATGCTAGTGAACAGAGGAAATAAACTAAAATAAATATGTATAAAGATTTAATGCTGGTGAATAAAGGAAATAAATTAAAACAAATATGTAGAAAGATTTAATGCTGGTGAATAGAGGAAATAAATTAAAACAAATATGTTTAAAGATCGAATGTTGGTGAATAGAGGAAATAATGTAAAATAGGTATAAAGATTGAATGTTGGTGAATAGAGGAAATAATGTAAATATGTATAAAAATTGAATGCTGGTGAATAGAGGAAATAATGTAAAATATGTATAAAGATTGAATGCTGGTGAATAGAGGAAACAAATTAAAACAAATATGTATAAAGGTCGAATGTTGGTGAATAGAGGAAATAAATTAAAACAAATATGTATAAAGATTGAATGTTGGTGAATAGAGGAAATAATGTAAAATAGGTACAAAGATTGAATGTTGGTGAATAGAGGAAATAATGTAAAATATGTATATAGATTAAATGCTGGTGAATAGAGGAAATGATGTAAAATATGTATAAAGATTGAATGTTTGTGAATAGAGGAAATAATGTAAAATATGTATAAAGATTGAATGTTGGTGAATAGAGGAAATAAATTAAAACAAATATGTATAAAGATTGAACGCTGGTGAATAGAGGAAATAATGTAAAATATGTATAAAGATTGAATGTTGGTGAATAGAGGAAATAATGTAAAATATGTATAAAGATTGAATGTTGGTGAATAGAGGAAATAAATTAAAATTTCACAAAATTCAATTAATTTAATAAATAAAATTACTAAAATTTTGGGTCGTTACACTCTCCCCCACTCAAAACTTTTCGTCCCCGAAAAGAAAGTAGGCAGGAGAATAGAACAACTAGAAATAAAGGTAGACTGAAAGTCAAGGGTAAATAATTAATTTAAAACTATATAAATTTTACTTGAAATATTCATTTGAAAACTTCATTTGCGATTCAGTTATCTTTAATACTTTAAAATTTTCAAAACTCATTGGAATTTAATATGTTTAACTAACACCTTTATACATATATGAAAGCTATTTGAAAACAATTATTTGCATCATTAGTTATATTTACAAAGAAGCTATTGAAAACATTAAATCCATAATTCATAAATTTATAAATTTTTCTTTAGATACTTTTCAAACATTATTAATAAATCATTCACTTTAAATTTGTTTCATTTAATTAATAACTTCAAAAATATTTATAACACTAAAATTTTCTATTAAACAATGTAGTATACAAATAATCAATATTTAAAAGATTATGTTCAAAAAGGAAAGAAGGTGGATTCGAAAAAATAGAATCAAGGTGAACAACTAAAGCTGAGAAGATAAGGTAGATTTAAATAATAGAATCGGGCACGAATCGTAAATTTCAAACCATAAGAGTTTCAATTTCAAATATTAACACAAAATTTCTTTGTTGAAAAATGCCTTTATAACAAAATACCTTTATATCGAAATAAATCTTTCTTTCAAAAATATTTTTATAACTCGATGTTTCAACAAGTTTACCCTCGTTTTTGCAGACTCTGGCCATGCGTTGATCAGGCGCAAAGCTAGAATTCTTCAAGTACTTAGTAGACTTGTTTCAACACCTAGTGAAAATACTTGAAAAATCTTTAAAACAGATATGGAAAGTACAATCCAAACAAAACAACCAAACTAAAACCTTTGTCCAACCATGGTTCGCAGATACACAATGCTTACGCCTGGGTCTCTAAGGAAACAATCTGTATCCGTAAGCTTTCTCAACCCTACGAGTTACGCCATGATGACTAGTAGGGTGCAGGATACACAATGGTTACGCTAGGGCTGTCAACGGATGCTTTCGGATACGGATAGTGGCATATCCGTATCCGAAATCATTTTCGGATATCGGATATCCGTATCCGTTTAATTTTCGAATATCGGATATCCGTATCCGCTTAATTTTCGGATACGGACGGATATCGGATATTTATCCGCTCCGCCAATAATTGATAAATTTAAAGGTATAAACGAAAAAATTTAGATCAACATAAAACATTTTTTGTACTATTGTTTATAAAAAACAAAGAAATAAAAAATATGGTGATAAAACATTTTTTTATACTAATATATGTATGTGTATCCAAAAATATTCAAAAGTTAAACACTCATAGCCCTATTTTCCTATTTTAAATTATATAAATATGCATCAGTTAATCGGACGGATATTTTTCGGATACGGATACCACTATAACCATATCCGTATCCGAAAAGCTTTTCGGATATTGGATATCCGTATCCGCTTTTTGGATAACGGATATTTTTCATATTTTCGGATACGGATTCGGACGGATATCGGATTTTTCGGGTACCCATTGACAGCCCTAGGTTACGCCTGGATCCCCCACGAAACAATCCGTACCCCTAGGCCTTCTCAGCTAGGCATTTTCGCTACTAATCGCGACCTATACAGATTGCAGGATACACAATGGTTACGCCTGGATCCCCCAGGAAACAATCCGTACCCCTAGGTCTGACTCAGCCAGGCAATTTCGCTATGCAGTCGCGAGAGCAAAAAAACCATGGGTTACGCCACGGTGGGAACACTCGAGTATCATATCAAAAAAACCAAAAATCAGAGAGAATAATGTCGGTAGAATGAATCCACAATGTGGCCACAAAGCGGATATCAAGAAGAAGGCACTTTCCATATCATTGCTTCCAAAATATATATCATATAGTACCTTTTCAAATACCTTCAAATATCATACTTATATAAAGTCCACTATATATAGGATTCTTTTTTTTCAAATCGAATACTTTCCAAATCAATAGTATATCAAATCATACTTATATAGACTTCGATTATATAAAATTCTCTTTCCAAATGAGTACCTTTCAAATCAATAGATTTCAAATCAACTTCATACTTATACAAATCCATTTTATATAAGTTCGACCACTCCCAAATCAAGTGCTTGATAATACATGGTTCTCAATTTCAAATCATTTCAATATCAATTCAGTTTCAAAATCATATATGATTTCACCAAATTTTCTTCCAAATTAAATATTAAAATTTTAAAGTTCCCAAAATAATAGATTTAGAAAATTATCCTAGTTTCCAAATTAAAATAATTCAAATCAAACAAATTCATTTCCAAAATCACCATATAAGTACTGGTTTTTAATTTCAATTTAATTTCAAAACCAAATATTTTCTCAAAATCGATTATACTCAAAATGGTTTCCAAATTTATAATTATCCCTTTAGTACTTTTAAACTATCTATTTCTATTTGAAATATCCAATTTACCTTTCTGAAAACCATTATTCAAAACTATATATTTTTTTCAAAACATTTCAAAACTAAATTTATATTCTTTATCAAACATTTTATACTCTTCGAAATTTCTTAGCTTTGAAAATTTGATCTCGATTTGGAAGTTTTCGAACATTCAAAATAGTTAGGGAAATCAAATTTCCAAATTCAAGAGTTGAAAATCAACATAAATCCATAAATCAATTTCAATAGATAGGATTATACTAAATCAAATCCAAAACTCGAGGGCTGAACACCGATCTCACTTTAAATTGTTTCAAATATATACATATATCTTTCGAAAATATCAAATTATACTTCGGAATTTGAAATCAAAATGGTTTTACAAAATCACTTGCATAGAGAAGCTATTAAAAAGGCCTCTCCCCCACTTTGAAACTCGAAAATCAATGTCGATGATGCGTGCACTCATCATCGAAATTATTTTCCAGCGACATAAGTGAGTTCTGGACTTCTATTTTGTTGAAAACTTCTTTGAAATTTCTTCAAAATTATTGGAATTCATTTGAACTCATTTGAAACATTTCTTATTTGAAAAATGCTTTTAAATCGTATTATTTTTATATATTTTCCGAAATCTTAAAACCAATTTCAAAATACCGGAATTCAATTCTCGAATTTCAAATTTAACCCTTCAGTTATGAATCATTTTCACATAAATCAATTTCTGATAAATTTCCAAAATTTTAAATCCTTTCAAAACTTATATATATAGAATAACATTTCTTATTTGTTTTATATATAGGTATATAATCCTTATCGAAAACATTTTTACTTTTATATGTAGAATAAAATCATAGTTATCAAAATAATAATTTCGGTATAAGCATTTTCAAAAATACAACATACCCGATTTTTCAAAGGGTGATTCAAGAATGGATTTCAAAATAAAGATAGAGATTTAAATTAGAGGTACTCCAATCAATAGAATCATGATTTGAATATAGACTCGATCGAAGATGAGATAATTAAATTACAAAATAGAAGATGGATATACTTCTACAAATCGCGGCGACCTTAATCAGGTCAACCGTGACCTTAGGAATATAATCGATGCAGAATTCCAAAACAAATCGACATTCGATCGCCAGAGATAGAATTCAGCATATCAAGATATAATAGCATCGTAAACCAAGGATACAGCAATCTTCGGTGAATCAATGCCGATTGTAAAGGAGTTTTCACCCCCTTTACAAAACATTCATTGGAGTTATGGGATACTCCAGAATCAAACGAATATAAATAGAAAGCGACAAGAATGAATTTCGAAACCGAGGGACATTCCAAAATTCAATGGAAATCGAGTCAGAAAGGAAGAGATTCAACTCGAACGAAAGTGATTCTGTAAATAAATTTATCATATATGCTAAGTTTTGCCTAGAGCCAAAGCTCCGATACCAACTATAATGACCCGCTATTTTGGACCATTCAAATCGACAATAAAACTATACATATCCGACTTGAATAATTCAAAATACCGAATTGTTAATTAAAATTTAGCTAAACTTAAAATATACAATAAATAAATCAATCACAGATCACAAAGTAATATAATGCAGCGGAATAGATAAAGAATAGTAGTTCATGAAGCTACTATATACATCAGAGTTAGAAATAAAATACAACCGAATAGTTCAAAAGCAGTGAAGTCTCTAATGCAACAAATGACTTTTCTGAACCAATCAACTGGAAAGGCTGGAATCTGAATCGATAGCTGGATTTCCAAATGAAACTCCAAACTCCAAAGGTGAGTCTCAAATGCTGTATCACTCAGTCTGACCCGAGCGTAAAGCAAAACACAAAACACTCGAGTCAAGATTAACATTCTTATATCAATAAATCTAACTCAAGTGAAATATCAACTGAAATACAAATAACTTAAAGGATGTTTGGGATAACCATCCTTTAAGGGTCCATGGAACTATATACAAGGTAGAAATATACACTATAACACCATAGTCATTTCAGCTTAATTTATACTTCAAAACCAAATACCATTTCACTTCAAATATCTCTATATTTCCCAAAATAGTATTTATATATATTAAATAACTTATAAAATAAAGTATTTTCAATTCCCTCAACTTAACAAATCGTTTCAACATCAACCCGGCCTTCCCATTTAAATTAAATTCAATCTCAATTTATCAATTTAAATTCAACTCAATTCCTAAAATAAACACTTCAATTTATCGATCTCAAGTTCGGATTTGTAATCACAAAAATACCCCTTTATATTTCAATATATTTCAAAACTTTAAGTATTCAACATTTCAACTAAATTTTTATTCAATTTAGTTTTCTAAATAATAAATTCAAATTTGGTTCAACCTAAATTTCACTTTAATATAATTTAGTTGCTAAATAACAAATTCAACTATGTTGATTTCAAATACAGATCCGAATCTCAACATAAACCATTTAAATTCCAATATAGTTCAAGGCTTTAATATTTAAATGTTCTATATAACGGTTTCATATAGATCTCGATTTAACCTCATTATTATTTAGTCTCGAAATACTCCCTTATTAGATTCAATATCATTTAAGTAACCTTAAATTACATTTTACTCAATATTTTCTTAAATTTTATTAAACGTGAAATAATCATGAAATCACTTAAATCAAAAATCCAGTTACAAAATCATACCTTTAAATTTTCCATTCAATAATTTCAAATCGATTTAGTTAAATAAATCCTTATTTAAATACCATTTTTAATAAACCCAAATTTATCTCCCAATCTTAATTATTCAACTTTTTACAACGGCAAATTTTGAAATATAAATCTTAAATAATACTCAAACATATTATATGGATTAAATCAATCTCAATAATATTATTACTAAATCTATATATAAAATTTCCATTTATATATATAATATTTTAAGAACCAATATTTATTATATCCCATATATTTCTTTTCAACTGTAGAAATTTATTTTCAAAATATTTATATGGACCAACGGTGTCTGTATATACTTCCTACCATATAGTCAAGTGCTACGGATATTTATCATTTCAACCCGTGCACTAAATATATACGGGTGGATATCATTTCAACCCGTAATCCCAAATTCAATAAATGAAAATCGCTTGGGTTTATCATTTCAACCCATAACGATTTTCTCTTATTCTAAAGTCCGTTCGGCTATGTATCATTTCAACCCATAATGATTTCTATACTAACAGGGAACTTGCAGAGTGATAACAGATATGAAAATAATAATAACAACAGGCATATACCATCAAAACAAATATAAACAATAGGATATGGTGTCATATCCCATAAGTGAACAGTTATAGATAATAGCATATATAACAATTTAAATAACTACAGCCTCATATTTCAATTGTCGTTTCAATTAAAATCAAATTTAATAAATAAAAGAACGTTAATCATGAGTGATTGCTCACTTTCGAGGTTAGATATGAACGAGAATGAGAGGAGTTACGAATCCAAGCACGAATTTCAAAGTAAATCAGGATTTGTACAATTTGACGAGCAAAGCTGATAGATATGAAATGATGAGAATGAATAAATTAGCTAGATATAAATGAAATACGTATATATATATATATATACTTTCAAAAATCCATTTAAAACATATATTTCAAATTTATATCAAATTCAAATACAAATTAAATTAAATTATATATATGCATATATGTATTTATAAATCTTTGTTTTTAAATAAAACCACATATAAGTCACATGTCTGCGTAGTATAAATTGAAATAAATGAATACATATACTTATAATCAAATACGTAAACAATCTATATAGTCATTCTATGCAAATCTATATAAAAATCAGTAACAAATTTTAAAACATGTACATATTAAAATCTATGTATATACAACACTGTACACAGTACATAAAATACATAAACTAGCATTTGTACCTTTATATAAACAGACATATTAAAGAATAACATATCAAACTTATGTAAAATTTATATATACACAAAATGTCATTTCTACTAACATATATACACTGTCAAACTCATATATTACTAACATTTTACATTGGAAAACTGACATAAATCATTTATACCAAAAATATTTTTTTTCATAACATATTTTCTAAACATAACATACCAAGCTGTTAACAAAACATATTTTGTATAAATATATACTCTGCCAAAATATATAATAATACTATAAAAGCTATATGTTTTATATGAAAAAACCACATAGCCTGCATATACCTAACACAAACAACTAATATATATAATAATTTGTACAACATAAACTTACTCAAATATGCAGAAATCATATACACATACCGAGTAATAAATATGTGTTATGAAAATCTATTTCAAACTTATTAATAAAAACTTAAATAACCAAGCAAATTATATATATACGCTCTAAAACTAACTCACCAGGATACTTGAAATCTTGTATAAAATAAAATATACATATAAATCTATGTTTTAACAAACCTTTCGTATGCTTGAATATATATAAAGCTGCAATGTATAAGAAACAGATATAATATATGAAGAAATACTTACATATAAAGAATGAAAGAAGAGAGGAAACGGTTGTGGGTGGCCGAGCATGCGGTGAAGGTGTGGAGCAAAGAGGAATGAGGGGAAGAGTTTTTCCAGAGAATGAAAAGAAGAAGGAGAGATATGCTTATCATGGGCAATATATATATGCATTGTTCTTATATTTTTTTTTTTGAAAGATTGAATACTGGTGAACAGAGGAAATAAATTTAAACAAATATATATAAAGATTGAATGCTGGCGAACAGAGGAAATAAATTAAAACTAATATGTATAAAGATTGAATGCTAGTGAATAGACGAAATAAATTAAAATAAATATGTATAAAGATTGAATACTAGTGAATAGACGAAATAAATTAAAATAAATATGTATAAAGATTTAATGCTGGTGAATAGAGGAAATAAATTAAAACAAATATGTATAAAGATTTAATGCTGGTGAATAGAGGAAAGAAATTAGAACAAATATGTATAAAAATTGAATGTTGGTGAATAGAGGAAATAATGTAAAATAGGTATAAAGATTGAATGTTGGTGAATAGAGGAAATAATGTAAAATAGGTATAAAGATTGAATGTTGGTGAATAGAGGAAATAATGTAAATATGTAAAAAGATTGAATGCTGGTGAATAGAGGAAATAATGTAAAATATGTATAAAGATTGAATGCTGGCGAATAGAGGAAACAAATTAACACAAATATGTATAAAGATTGAATGTTGGTGAATAGAGGAAATAAATTAAAACAAATATGTATAAAGATTGAATGTTGGTGAATAGAGGAAATAATGTAAAATAGGTATAAAGATTGAATGTTGGTGAATAGAGGAAATAATGTAAAATATGTATAAAGATTGAATGCTGGTGAATAGAGGAAATAATGTAAAATATATATAAAGATTGAATGTTGGTGAATAGAGGAAATTATGTAAAATATGTATGAAGATTGAATGTTGCTCAATAGAGGAAATAAATTAAAACAAACATGTATAAAGATTGAATGCTGGGGAATAGAGGAAATAATGTAAAATATGTATAAAGATTGAATGCTGGTGAATAGAGGAAATAATGTAAAATATGTATAAAGATTGAATGTTGGTGAATAGAGGAAATAAATTAAAATTTCACAAAATTCAATTAATTTAATAAGTAAAATCACTAAAATTTTGGGTCGTTACATATTTTTATTTCCTAGCAAACCGTAGAAGAGTTAAATCTTGAACACAAATTCGTAGACGAATCTATTTGTGTGAAGAACATGGTAGGAGGCCATGTGAATCTTTGTTTACTTTGTAGAAAGCTTCCTATTTCGTATTCTCATCATCAGTTTCCTATCAGGCTTTTCGTTCTTGACTTTAATGAATTTGAGATTTTACTTAGAATGAATTGGTTAACAAAATATGAAGCTAAATTAGATTGTATCAATAGAACGATTTCGGTCAAACCAAACTCGGGAATTTTGTCGTAATTTCTTGTGAGGATTCAAGTCCGTAGAGGGACAAGCTAATGTATACTTTAGGGTATTCCGACCCGAGTTTGGAATCCATACCTATTGTTGGCGAATTTCCTAATGTATTTGAAGAAGTTAAGTCTTTACCTCAACATAGGAAAATCGAATTTAGAATCAACTTGGTTCCCAATGCCCCTCCAGTTGTGCATGCAAGTCATAGAGTGGCACCAAGGAAAAGAGTAGAGCTAGTTAAGCAAACCCTAGATTTACTGGAGAAAGGATTTATACGACCTAGTCGTTCCAATTGGGGTTCAGCTGTAGTATTTGTAGCCAAGTCCGATGGATCTTTGAGATTGTGCGTAGATTATCGTGATCTTAATAAATTAACCCCTAAGAATAAATTTCCTTTGCCCCGAATTAATGACCCGTTCAATCAATTGCATGGTGCTCGATTCTTTTCCATGATGTACCTAGCCCAAGGATTCCACCAACTGAGAACTGCGAAAGATTGTACCCATTTGACGGGTTTTAGGGGTCCCGATACATTATACGAATGGTTAGTTATGCCCTTCGGACTAACCAATGCCCATGCATATTTCATAGACCTGATGACCCAAGTATTTCATGAAGTAGCGAATAAGTTCGTTCTTGTATTTATTGATGATATTCTGATTTATTCCAAAACTAAAGAAGAGCATGCAAAAGTCCTATCCCAAATGTAGAATGGATATTTCGGCTTGATCTGGTAAGCAATTTCTCTATCTTTTTTTGTGTTCATATGTTCTTTGTTTGTCTCCCTGTCTATCAAATTTCGAGGATAAAATTTTCTTAAGGGAGAATTTGTAACGATCCCTTTTTTAAGCCAAATTTAATTTAGTAATTAATATAACTTTTAGAATTAATTTGTGAACTAATTTGAATTTTTCCAAAACAAATAAGACATGTGTTTGTTTATGTATATATATAAATAGATTGTAAATAGAATTTTGATTTGAAATTCAAAAATAAATATCTTAAAATAAATTGGATTTAAAAACTCTATATTTTAAAACTAATATATATATATATATATATATTAATGCATAATTAGATTTTTAATCATTTTATTTAAAGTTATATAATATAAATAAAAGGAAATGTTTTTAATAAAAATTGAAAATATAATATAAAAACGTATTTAAATATAATACATGCAAATTAACAAGTGTAGGTTTAGTAACATGCAATTTAACAAGTGTCAATTATTAGTTTCTTTTATTTTTAAAAATAATAAACTTAAGGTTATATATACCTCTCTACTTCTCCAATCTTTCATTTTCAAAATTTTTATTCGAAACTAAAAACCTGAGAAAACTAAAGCAAAGAAAAGAAATTAGCAATCAAACTTTTACAATTTCAACCTGAAGCATAGATTTAACAAAATCAAAGCGAAGTTCAGATCAAAACCAAGTTTTCTGTTGCAAATTCAAGCATTTCCAGGCTTCTATATCCAGTTTTTAAATTTAAGAGCAAAATAATTTCCATCTTCTCTATACAACCAAAACAGTGATTAAACATCACTTTCTATCAAACTTAATCTGTTTTACTTTGATGCATGTGATAAATCTATGAAATAATGTTGTAAATATGATTTGCATGGATGTTTTTAACTAGAATATTGTTGAACTACTCTGAATATTTATGTGAATGTCTGTGTATATGTATACTAGCCTCTGTTATGTCCAACAGACTCAAGAACAACCTAAATGATTCATATCTTCCCATCTAATCAAATTTTAAGCTCTGATCATTAAAGACAAATTAATTGTAAGAATGTAATATCATTTTCAAAAATAGTTTCAAGTGAAAATATTTAGTAAATATTACGAAAATGTGAAATTACAGTGAAATCTTTTCAAATCAAAAAAATTGATGATCTTTATTTCATGTTTTGATTTCATAGTTAGGTTCTTACTAGCAAATGATGAATTTTGATAATAATTTCAAGATTTTTAAGTTTAGGGTTGGGTAGATGTAACAACCCGCATATTTGGAAATTTTATATTTAAATATTTTATTTAAATATTTTATCGATACTCGGAATTTATCCGAAAATCTACTTTTGCATACGGTCGAATTAGGACTCGAGACCACTCCCATTGAGTTTAAAATGCCGTTTGCGACCTTTTTGAGTATAAACTTTGATATATTTGGAGTTAGTCAAAAATTTGACCTTTTCACTTTGGGTTTGAGTTTGGGTTCAGCCCACTAGCCAACTTAAACTCAAAACTGAACCACTCTTCCCCATTCACCCTCACTTCTTTCTCTTTTCAGTTCTAAGGCAATAATGGTGGGAGAGATTGGAAATTAAAACTCCAAAACCCTAGTTCCTCTTGCAACCTCAAATTCCTAGCTCCAAATTCAAGAGAACCCATTGGTAAGCATTCTCTTCTTCTTCTCCAACTTATTCTCTTACTGTAACGTTCTGAAATTTTCGACTTTCGATAATTCAACATCGACACTCACTTTATCGACTGCCGAATATCGAAGGCCGAAAACCGAGAAGTTATGGGTTTTAAAAAGAAAAGAAAAAGAAAGAAGAGAGAAGAGATAAGAAATAGAGAGAGAAGAAAATAGAGAATTTGAAAATAGAAGATAGAAGAATTTTAAAAATAGAAAAAGAGGATTTGAAAATAGAAGATAGAAGAATTTTAAAAATAGAACGGACAGAAAGGAACAAAAGAACAACAACAGAATCTCACAATTCGCAGCGGAACAACATATAATAATAAATGAATAATCTTTAAATAAAGAACTATATCAGTTATTACATCACATTATATTTCATTACATCATATCATATCATCAGAGTGTACAACAACATACAACAATAAACAGTGCAGCGGAAAAGAAATACTATATAAACTAGTAATACGCCATGCCATCCAGCTTGCCTCCAGCAACTCCAGAATATCCAGAATATCCTGATATACCTAACTCTTAACTGCCCGTGTGGAAATTAGGGGGCACCCAGAGTTTAGGAAGGAAAACAATAAACTCCGAGTCAGTCATGTGACTGGTGTGAGAACTCAAAACAGTTTATTTATCTTTAAAATCAAAATAGAGGAATATTTTTAAATTCAATTCGCAATGCTTTTAAAAATGAGACTACCATAAGGCCTCCCGCACACACACACATGCAAACGCAGAATCGGAGGAGATTTCTCCTTATGATAGTCAAAGATGCTTGATACGCATTTAAAATAACATTTGATATTATTATTAGTGTATAGTGTAGAAAAAATTCATTTCGAAAGTAGAATATAAATCTTAGCCAGCATAGACATTTCGAACTATGCCTACTATAGCTACCATCCAAACAGTGGTGACCACCATAAGTGAATAGCAGGTTCTACAACTAATACCGTACAAGTTTCGTATTGGGAATTGGATTTCCAACAAATGGTCAGGCCAAGGAACTTCCCATTGCCACATGAGAATGCCTCTGGAAAGACATCCCCGAGAACCAAACCGGAACTCTGCCAACACAAGGCCGGGTTACCCCTAACTGGGTAACTACTGACACGAGCACGCCATTCCCCGATCGTAAACGACCTTTTTCACGGGATCCCGATAACCAACAACAACAAAGTAATAAACTCGTAGTAACCACATAGGTTAAATATCTGGGCTCCATACCATGATACAACCTCTATCCAGAAGGAAATGTACATACCCTAAGGGGAGCTACAGCAACCCCTAATAACCTTGCCGCATCTTTCCTGTTTTGACCATTTCCGGGATGTGAGGCTCGACGAATTCACGTCCACAAAAACACACTTTGTACAAAAAGCCGTGCTTTGGGTCAACAAATGATCAACACAATGATCACTAAGATAGACGATCAAATGAATGATCCTATCACAATAATCAACACAATGATCATTTCAGCATCACTCAGCATATCACATTACCAAATTGGGAATATATCGCTGATAACTTCAACTATATAACCTTTGAGCTCGTACGTCTCAAAGAAGGGTGTTAAGCAAAGAATAAATTCTCCGCCACCAACAGAAATATATTTGAAAGAAATCGGCTTTATATCTCAAATTGTAATGTCAGACACACAATCCATACAAGTCTGTTCCGGGATCGAACAGAACCGAAGGCACTTACAAAGAAGTCCTTGCAATCCGGATATTCACAATCCTGATCGGATTCACCATCACATATGGAGAGCTCAATACCGTAGCTACTCGGTGCAGAGTCAATCGATAGTTCATCCTATCACTCTCGCAAATACCGGTCTTCAACACCGATCTTCAAATGCGATTTACAACGACGTATCACATATTCGGAGTGGGTTATACGACCCCATGGTCCTTTCCCGGTTAACCCGAATAGTGAGCGCTTATTCAAAAATAAGTGTGCATTTAAATTCAATCAATTCACATCAATACCCATTCAAAGGGAAATATTGATAGTCGGTTATTGAACTATCACTGGATATGCATACATCACCAGATTCCAAATAATTTTCCAAATTATTTACATTTCCAAAATATCTTTACAAGATATAAAATTCCAACACTTCAAAAATAAATCAATATTTATTTTTAACCAATTTCACTTTTCACATATAAATTCCATAATGAATTTATATTTCAAAATATTCGTGCATATACGATTTCAATTATTCATTTTCAATTTATCTTCAAAAAGGTAAATTCTCAAAATATTCACTTTACATTGGAAAACATTTCCATACTTATTAAATAAGTAATTCACAATCATTTATTTTCAACACTTAGAAAATATTCAATATACTTAAATCGAATTAAGTATATAATTCATTCTTTAAGGAAATCATTCACTTAAACATATTTACTTGGGCCAAAACGAATGTTGCGTAAAACATCGTTACGACAACCCAAAATCACTAGTATAGGGATTCGAATTTAAAATAGATATATAAATCCCAATACTATTAAAAACATTTCCTTTCGGAAATCATTTACTATAACAACAGTGTTATAGTCTACCATTTCCTTTTATTTCTCGAAACATCTATTTCAACAATAAATGTTGAGATCTATGGTTTCGAATCTCAACACATCTAAAAACATCGTTAGATCGTTTTAATTCTATTTAGAACATCATATCTAAATCAATTTTCTTTAACATATTATTCACTATTCAAAAATGTGAATATACTACGTTAATAAATATCATCCTTTCTATTCATTTTAATTCAAAGGATTATTCACTATTCAAAATGTGAATATAACTCCATTTCTAAGTTATAACAATTAACTTATCAAAATAAGTCGTTTGCGAATTTATAAAACAACGTTTATAAATTCCATTTCTATTTATTTATAAAAACTTCCTTTTTATAAATTCCTTTATTAACCTATTCCAGTTTATAACTAAATTATAAACTAAACGTTCATATTATAAGTTAAATACTTATAAAACGATTATTTTACAAAATCGTTCATTTGACTTCCCAAATTATTAATCTTAACTTATAAGATTGTTTATTTATCCAAAATTCATTCTTTCGATAACTTTATAAATTTTATAAACCTATTGCTTATAAAATTTCATTTATAACTTCACAGTTTATAATCTCATAAATTTCATTCATTTAGGAAATTCATTTTCACTACACTCAAACACTTATAAAAACTCGTTTTATAATGTCCATAATTCAATTTATAAATATCCATTTATAAATCTCTTAATATAAATCAGTTTATATTATTATTCTAAAACGTCTTTAAATTCCTTTATAATTTCATCATTTCGATTTATAAAAAAAAAAAATCAAATTTTATAAATCCTATATTTAAACTTTTATCATATATTCAAAAATCCAATCTAAATTATTTTATAAAATCATTAGTTCATATTTCTCAAAAATCGACTTTTAATCGTATTTCTAAAAATCAGCTTTTTAACTATATTTCACAAAAACCATAATTTTTATAACTTTAAAAATTATAACGTTTATTTATTTAAAATGGATCAATTCCAAAAATATAGTATATTTTCAAAAATCACTTTTAAAATCATTTTAAAATCCCAAAATCTGGGTCCAATGATGCTACACACCAAATAGTCAATCACGACTAACAACGATATCATATATCGATATGATAATCCATCAAATATCAAAATATCTGAAATAAAATAAATAATGTTGAGGAATCCAGTTGGATCCCTCCAACCTGTTTTCCTGCATCACAAACATTAGCACAATACCAATTTCGCTCCAGTACGAAATTATCGCGGTATATGTTCTTAATAAATATTATCCGCTTACTAACGGCGCAATAGGGTCTCATCCGCTAAACAAAAAATGCGGGAAATCAATAACTGCAATATATACATATGCCAATATATATATATTGATATTATATATAATACCAATTTCACTGTTTATGAAATATTCGCGGTATATGTTTATATTAAATAACATCCGCTTACTAACGGCGCATAATGTCTATTTTAACAATCAATAATTTACAGTCATCATTCAAACATGCATTCAAATATTTTAAATCTAACTATTTAAAATAAAATCGGAATCTATTCGATTGAGTGAGAAGTTCTCACCTTGGTTTTAATTTCCGTTTTAGCTTTTATTTCGAATAAAATTAAACGCGCGTTTAATTTTACCCGAAATTCTCACTAACTCCAAACGACTCCAAACCAACTCCATCGCGTAGTGCTCGTCCATACGATTCCAACGCAACCGAGTTTGCATTTTTTCGACCTCGTATGAAAAAGTTATGCATTTTATAAGATCGTACACGATTTATATAACTAAATTCACAACTAACTTAATAATTTAAACCCTCAACTCATATGGACCCTTGGATCTTGCATTGCTCACATCAGGCCGTCCCCTCCTTTCCTTCTCCCCCCTCATTCACGTGCATCTCCAGGTTATAGATATGGAGGCCGAACCCATTTAGTGAACTAGGGTTTAAATTTTCTCCTTCGATACTTGACGAAACCCGATCACACCAACGCCATGACGAAGAGCACGACGCAAGCTACATCCACCTGCCACCATGGCCAACTCGGCCTGCATATGACGCGCGCGCACGCAAGTGCACAGCCCACGCACGGCCACCTCCTGACGCCTCCACGTTGCTCCGTTTCCGATCACAACTGTTGAAACTCTAGCTCTCATCGCCCTCTACGTCTTTCATGTTGAAACCTTAGCCTAATTGTCGACGGATTGGAAGAAATCGAGGAGGGAATGAGATTGAATTCTGGCCATCCACTTATTAGGGCCGGCTACATTAGTTTAGGGTTTTAATTTCTTTTTATTTTTTATTTTTTTGAGAGGGTGGGGGTCTATTTATAAGGAACGAGCGACACTATTCATCCCGGAAATTCCGAACTCCGATTTAGGCGCCGTAACCAGCGTACCTAGGGTTTATCCCACGTTCCGGACACAATGGAACAGGTTTCGGAAGCTAATTCGGAAGTATGTGCGAGTTATGGCTGAAAACGTTCAATTTGAATTAAACCGATTTAAGTCGATTTCTAGGCGTTTTAATTTGTACCGGACAAACGGTAAATCCAATTGACTTGAAATTTGAAACCTTACAATAATATCACATTACGGATCCGATGAAACTGGTTTCGTCGAATTCCGAGACTTTTTGAAAAATGGCTATTTTGACTCGCCAAATTTAAATTAAAAATAATTCAATGCGTTTCGAGCTGCCACGATCAAACGATAACTCCGATTGACACGAAAATTGAAATCCGGTAATAACTAACTATTACGGATCCAATGAAACTGGTTTCGTTCAATTCTGAGACTGTTCAAAAATTGGCTATTTTACAGTCGATTATTAAATATTAAAATATTCAATTTTCACAAATTAACTTTTAATTCGATTTTAAAAGTTCTAAAATATTTCTATAACTCCAGTATGATTAAATAAAATTTTCCAAATTATTTACAATCATTTTTAACTCAATTTTCAATTATTTTCATAATTTAACGTATTAAATTATCGATTAAATTATCCAATTAAATCTAATAATTCAAATAAAAATTTATTTGACTTATAAATTTACTTATTAATATTTAAAATTAATTAAATATTCAAATTTTAATTTATAAAAATTCTGGGTCGTTACAATCTTTCCCCCTTAAAAGAATTTCGTCCTCGAAATTACAAGTAAGAAAGGTTACAGAATCTATTAATTTTCCAAAATCCATAGTTAAACTTTTTACAATATCTTTACTAAGTTTCAAATCATACTTAGTTATCTTTTCAAAAACAATTACTATTGTTTAACTTTCAACTTTAAAACAAAGTTTAAAGTTTTCAAAATTTTCCCAATTTTTTCTCAAATTTTTCTAACGCCTTAAATTTTCGGAAAAATTCGCCATAGTCTCCTTTGCGCGGCTCGATCCGAAAAAAAAAATGACAGTATATATATCACAAATATACATCTCATCAAGTAATGAGGCATCCCGAAGGGAAAAAAGTGTAAAAGTACGATATTTAATCCGAGATATGTACCTTATATTTTATTAGCAAGCATATACGGCTAATATAGCGCTAAAGCGAACTCCAAATGCGAAGCAACGCGATCCGCACCTACTAAACTCAACAAACAACATGAGAACATGCACATATGCAAATAATCTCAATATACAACATATAGCAACATAACAACTACATATGTCACATAAGCAATGTATTCAAAACAACAAATGCAAACATCAACCAACTACCACTCATAATCAAATGAATTTTCATTCATATTCTCATTATATTCAATGAATTGGTTTTCACTTTAAATCACATTTGATTCGTTTACATGGGATTTTCTAACATTCATTCTCAATTCTAATTAGTTTCAATTTGTTAACATTCACTAATTAAATCCCATTCACATTCAATTCTATTCAAATTTATTTACTTCTAATTTGAATTTAATTACATTAGCTTTCAATTTCATTAATACTTAATGAATTATATGCAACCAATCAACAATCATATAACAACCAATATATATTAATTTCAACCAAATTCCTTTTCTTATATTCATTCAATTTGGTTTAACGTTAAATTGATTTCCATTCCAATTTATTTAACTTCTAATAACATTAGATTTTAATGAATTATCACTTACATTCATTATTCCATATCAATTATTCACATTCAATTGATTATCATTCAATCCATTAGTCCATATCAACTTAATTTACATTTAGTTGATTTAACATTCAAGCTATTCATTCAATTCAATTTCCAAAGTTGAATTTCATTTATATAACTTAAGTTCATATTCATTTAATCCATTTGATTATTTACAACTCATATTCATAAATATATTCATATAATTTCACTTCTTATACATATAAGTTTATTTCACAATTGTAAATCACCTTAATTATAATTCAATCCTTATAATTCATTTGCTTATACAATTATTCTCTTATTTAGATTATTCAAACAACTTAACAATCAACTTATATACACTTTAATAATTCTGAAAAATTATTCCTTTATATATAAAATATACTTAAGGTAAAATTATTTCATTTACCCAATTTAAAACAATATTATGTCGAATTGTTCTATTCAAGTGTTTAGAAACCCCTTCGGCATAGTCTTGCGGACCACGCTGACGAAAGTTCATATACCACTCAATAAACCAATCATCACAATATAAAACAATTTTATATTCACTAACATATACGCTCTCATAGCTATTATTACACTCAAACTCATTCTAGAGTACTGCTGACTCTATCTCTAACGAGTAATACCCAACAGAACCATGGTTGTCGCTTAACCATAAGCTCTGATACCAAATGTAACGTCCCGTAATTTTTCGTTCTTTGATAATTCAACATCGACACTCACTTTATCGACTGCCGAATATCGAAGGCCGAAAACCGAGAAGTTATGGGTTTTAAAAAGAAAAGAAAAAGAAAGAAGAGAGAAGAGATAAGAAATAGAGAGAGAAGAAAATAGAGAATTTGAAAATAGAAGATAGAAGAATTTTAAAAATAGAAAAAGAGGATTTGAAAATAGAAGATAGAAGAATTTTAAAAATAGAACGGACAGAAAGGAACAAAAGAACAACAACAGAATCTCACAATTCGCAGCGGAACAACATATAATAATAAATGAATAATCTTTAAATAAAGAACTATATCAGTTATTACATCACATTATATTTCATTACATCATATCATATCATCAGAGTGTACAACAACATACAACAATAAACAGTGCAGCGGAAAAGAAATACTATATAAACTAGTAATACGCCATGCCATCCAGCTTGCCTCCAGCAACTCCAGAATATCCAGAATATCCTGATATACCTAACTCTTAACTGCCCGTGTGGAAATTGGTGGGCACCCATAGTTTAGGAAGGAAAACAATAAACTCCGAGTCAGTCATGTGACTGGTGTGAGAACTCAAAACAGTTTATTTATCTTTAAAATCAAAATAGAGGAATATTTTTAAATTCAATTCGCAATGCTTTTAAAAATGAGACTACCATAAGGCCTCCCGCACACACACACATGCAAACGCAGAATCGGAGGAGATTTCTCCTTATGATAGTCAAAGATGCTTGATACGCATTTAAAATAACATTTGATATTATTATTAGTGTATAGTGTAGAAAAAATTCATTTCGAAAGTAGAATATAAATCTTAGCCAGCATAGACATTTCGAACTATGCCTACTATAGCTACCATCCAAACAGTGGTGACCACCATAAGTGAATAGCAGGTTCTACAACTAATACCGTACAAGTTTCGTATTGGGAATTGGATTTCCAACAAATGGTCAGGCCAAGGAACTTCCCATTGCCACATGAGAATGCCTCTGGAAAGACATCCCCGAGAACCAAACCGGAACTCTGCCA
Organism: Allium cepa; assembly: GCA_030765085.1. Classification (NCBI taxonomy): domain Eukaryota; kingdom Viridiplantae; phylum Streptophyta; class Magnoliopsida; order Asparagales; family Amaryllidaceae; genus Allium; species Allium cepa. The sequence continues at coordinate 187,414,795 of CM060940.1, forward strand.
ACACAAGGCCGGGTTACCCCTAACTGGGTAACTACTGACACGAGCACGCCATTCCCCGATCGTAAACGACCTTTTTCACGGGATCCCGATAACCAACAACCACAAAGTAATAAACTCGTAGTAACCACATAGGTTAAATATCTGGGCTCCATACCATGATACAACCTCTATCCAGAAGGAAATGTACATACCCTAAGGGGAGCTACAGCAACCCCTAATAACCTTGCCGCATCTTTCCTTTTTTGACCATTTCCGGGATGTGAGGCTCGACGAATTCACGTCCACAAAAACACACTTTGTACAAAAAGCCGTGCTTTGGGTCAACAAATGATCAACACAATGATCACTAAGATAGACGATCAAATGAATGATCCTATCACAATAATCAACACAATGATCATTTCAGCATCACTCAGCATATCACATTACCAAATTGGGAATATATCGCTGATAACTTCAACTATATAACCTTTGAGCTCGTACGTCTCAAAGAAGGGTGTTAAGCAAAGAATAAATTCTCCGCCACCAACAGAAATATATTTGAAAGAAATCGGCTTTATATCTCAAATTGTAATGTCAGACACACAATCCATACAAGTCTGTTTCGGGATCGAACAGAACCGAAGGCACTTACAAAGAAGTCCTTGCAATCCGGATATTCACAATCCTGATCGGATTCACCATCACATATGGAGAGCTCAATACCGTAGCTACTCGGTGCAGAGTCAATCGATAGTTCATCCTATCACTCTCGCAAATACCGGTCTTCAACACCGATCTTCAAATGCGATTTACAACGACGTATCACATATTCGGAGTGGGTTATACGACCCCATGGTCCTTTCCCGGTTAACCCGAATAGTGAGCGCTTATTCAAAAATAAGTGTGCATTTAAATTCAATCAATTCACATCAAATACCCATTCAAAGGGAAATATTGATAGTCGGTTATTGAACTATCACTGGATATGCATACATCACCAGATTCCAAATAATTTTCCAAATTATTTACATTTCCAAAATATCTTTACAAGATATAAAATTCCAACACTTCAAAAATAAATCAATATTTATTTTTAACCAATTTCACTTTTCACATATAAATTCCATAATGAATTTATATTTCAAAATATTCGTGCATATACGATTTCAATTATTCATTTTCAATTTATCTTCAAAAAGGTAAATTCTCAAAATATTCACTTTACATTGGAAAACATTTCCATACTTATTAAATAAGTAATTCACAATCATTTATTTTCAACACTTAGAAAATATTCAATATACTTAAATCGAATTAAGTATATAATTCATTCTTTAAGGAAATCATTCACTTAAACATATTTACTTGGGCCAAAACGAATGTTGCGTAAAACATCGTTACGACAACCCAAAATCACTAGTATAGGGATTCGAATTTAAAATAGATATATAAATCCCAATACTATTAAAAACATTTCCTTTCGGAAATCATTTACTATAACAACAGTGTTATAGTCTACCATTTCCTTTTATTTCTCGAAACATCTATTTCAACAATAAATGTTGAGATCTATGGTTTCGAATCTCAACACATCTAAGAACATCGTTAGATCGTTTTAATTCTATTTAGAACATCATATCTAAATCAATTTTCTTTAACATATTATTCACTATTCAAAAATGTGAATATACTACGTTAATAAATATCATCCTTTCTATTCATTTTAATTCAAAGGATTATTCACTATTCAAAAATGTGAATATAACTCCATTTCTAAGTTATAACAATTAACTTATCAAAATAAGTCGTTTGCGAATTTATAAAACAACGTTTATAAATTCCATTTCTATTTATTTATAAAAACTTCCTTTTTATAAATTCCTTTATTAACCTATTCCAGTTTATAACTAAATTATAAACTAAACGTTCATATTATAAGTTAAATACTTATAAAACGATTATTTTACAAAATCGTTCATTTGACTTCCCAAATTATTAATCTTAACTTATAAGATTGTTTATTTATCCAAAATTCATTCTTTCGATAACTTTATAAATTTTATAAACCTATTGCTTATAAAATTTCATTTATAACTTCACAGTTTATAATCTCATAAATTTCATTCATTTAGGAAATTCATTTTCACTACACTCAAACACTTATAAAAACTCGTTTTATAATGTCCATAATTCAATTTATAAATATCCATTTATAAATCTCTTAATATAAATCAGTTTATATTATTATTCTAAAACGTCTTTAAATTCCTTTATAATTTCATCATTTCGATTTATAAAAAAAAAAAAATCAAATTTTATAAATCCTATATTTAAACTTTTATCATATATTCAAAAATCCAATCTAAATTATTTTATAAAATCATTAGTTCATATTTCTCAAAAATCGACTTTTAATCGTATTTCTAAAAATCAGCTTTTTAACTATATTTCACAAAAACCATAATTTTTATAACTTTAAAAATTATAACGTTTATTTATTTAAAATGGATCAATTCCAAAAATATAGTATATTTTCAAAAATCACTTTAAAAATCATTTTAAAATCCCAAAATCTGGGTCCAATGATGCTACACACCAAATAGTCAATCACGACTAACAACGATATCATATATCGATATGATAATCCATCAAATATCAAAATATCTGAAATAAAATAAATAATGTTGAGGAATCCAGTTGGATCCCTCCAACCTGTTTTCCTGCATCACAAACATTAGCACAATACCAATTTCGCTCCAGTACGAAATTATCGCGGTATATGTTCTTAATAAATATTATCCGCTTACTAACGGCGCAATAGGGTCTCATCCGCTAAACAAAAAATGCGGGAAATCAATAACTGCAATATATACATATGCCAATATATATATATATATTGATATTATATATAATACCAATTTCACTGTTTATGAAATATTCGCGGTATATGTTTATATTAAATAACATCCGCTTACTAACGGCGCATAATGTCTATTTTAACAATCAATAATTTACAGTCATCATTCAAACATGCATTCAAATATTTTAAATCTAACTATTTAAAATAAAATCAGAATCTATTCGATTGAGTGAGAAGTTCTCACCTTGGTTTTAATTTCCGTTTTAGCTTTTATTTCGAATAAAATTAAACGCGCGTTTAATTTTACCCGAAATTCTCACTAACTCCAAACGACTCCAAACCAACTCCATCGCGTAGTGCTCGTCCATACGATTCCAACGCAACCGAGTTTGCATTTTTTCGACCTCGTATGAAAAAGTTATGCATTTTATAAGATCGTACACGATTTATATAACTAAATTCACAACTAACTTAATAATTTAAACCCTCAACTCATATGGACCCTTGGATCTTGCATTGCTCACATCAGGCCGTCCCCTCCTTTCCTTCTCCCCCCTCATTCACGTGCATCTCCAGGTTATAGATATGGAGGCCGAACCCATTTAGTGAACTAGGGTTTAAATTTTCTCCTTCGATACTTGACGAAACCCGATCACACCAACGCCATGACGAAGAGCACGACGCAAGCTACATCCACCTGCCACCATGGCCAACTCGGCCTGCATATGACGCGCGCGCACGCAAGTGCACAGCCCACGCACGGCCACCTCCTGACGCCTCCACGTTGCTCCGTTTCCGATCACAACCGTTGAAACTCTAGCTCTCATCGCCCTCTACGTCTTTCATGTTGAAACCTTAGCCTAATTGTCGACGGATTGGAAGAAATCGAGGAGGGAATGAGATTGAATTCTGGCCATCCACTTATTAGGGCCGGCTACATTAGTTTAGGGTTTTAATTTCTTTTTTTTTTTTTTTTTTTTGAGAGGGTGGGGGTCTATTTATAAGGAACGAGCGACACTATTCATCCCGGAAATTCCGAACTCCGATTTAGGCGCCGTAACCAGCGTACCTAGGGTTTATCCCGCGTTCCGGACACAATGGAACAGGTTTCGGAAGCTAATTCGGAAGTATGTGCGAGTTATGGCTGAAAACGTTCAATTTGAATTAAACCGATTTAAGTCGATTTCTAGGCGTTTTAATTTGTACCGGACAAACGGTAAATCCAATTGACTTGAAATTTGAAACCTTACAATAATATCACATTACGGATCCGATGAAACTAGTTTCGTCGAATTCCGAGAATTTTTGAAAAATGGCTATTTTGACTCGCCAAATTTAAATTAAAAATAATTCAATGCGTTTCGAGCTGCCACGATCAAACGATAACTCCGATTGACACGAAAATTGAAATCCGGTAATAACTAACTATTACGGATCCAATGAAACTGGTTTCGTTCAATTCTGAGACTGTTCAAAAATTGGCTATTTTACAGTCGATTATTAAATATTAAAATATTCAATTTTCACAAATTAACTTTTAATTCGATTTTAAAAGTTCTAAAATATTTCTATAACTCCAGTATGATTAAATAAAATTTTCCAAATTATTTACAATCATTTTTAACTCAATTTTCAATTATTTTCATAATTTAACGTATTAAATTATCGATTAAATTATCCAATTAAATCTAATAATTCAAATAAAAATTTATTTGACTTATAAATTTACTTATTAATATTTAAAATTAATTAAATATTCAAATTTTAATTTATAAAAATTCTGGGTCGTTACACTTACCAATTTCAGAAATTCCTAAACCTAATTTTGGAAATGTTCTTGTTTTGAGCATAGATTCGAGCTCATTTGGGTTGTGTTGAAGAGAGGTTGATTCTCCATTTGCTTTCAAGCTTCTTCTTGTTTGATTTTGTAAAAAGGTGAGATTTTTATCTCACAACTTAGTTTATAATTATCTTCGATTGTTAGGTATGAATTCCTAACACTTACTCTTGTACAATTGATTTTGGTTTGGATTGATTTGGTGTATATTCCAATTTTGGTATTTTGAAATCAAAATCTATGAAAATCCTTTTATGGATATTTGGACATGGATATTTGAGGCGTATCGACGAGTCGTTTAAGGCTGGGCTGTCACTTGGCGCAAATCCTTAGTCGTCACTTGCTTGTTCGATCGTTTCCGATATTCGTTTGGCCATTTTTGGTCGAAGTTCAGAAAATGCTCTGAATTCCAGTTTCAGACGTCTAAATCTGGAATTTCAGACGTCTGAATTGGTTCTATTTCAAACAGAAAGAAAATAGGCTAAAATATGCCTATTTCAGACGTCTGAAACACTTGATTCAGACGTCTGAATTGTGTTCTGGAAATCTTTATATTTCCAGATTCAGACGTCTGAACCACTTGTTTCAGACGTCTGAAACTGCAGTGTTTTGCCTGCTTGCCTATTTTGTTTACGAATTCCAATTTTTATCGACTTGTGTTGGTTCCCTTCTATTGTTATCATTTAATTTTCAACTTTGATGACATTTTCTTGGAAACTTTTGGAAATATCCACTTTGGTGGATTTAATATCGATTTCTTTGGATTTGATTCACGTCTTCGTATGTGAATTTTAGTGATTGATTGTTCTTACAATCTTATTTGTGATTTGTCACTTTAAAAATTTAAAGGTTTTCTATACTAGTAGTAAATATCAAAACTCTTTCCTCAAACGATTTCAATACTATTTTAATACCAAATTCGTTTATAAAATCATTTTTCAATCTATTAGTATATACAAACCTTTACCTCACTCGTATGAGAAATCTAATTAAACGACTTATTAAAACAAGTGGTATGAAACGCTTGCGTTCACTTTGTTGGTTAATTCTTGGACTTGTTCGATTGAAACTCTTGTGACAGTTTTCTAGTGGAGATCTACAATTTGTTCGTAAATATTTAAGTTAAGCTAGTGGTTATGGGACATGATGCTAAGCTCATATATTTACTAGCTTACTGTAATCGACACTTCTCTTTGATCATGACGATCATCTTTGTGATTTAGACTAGCAATGTGCGATGTCTCTTTGTCTACGAGGGAGACTAAACCCCGTTTTGTGGAGTTTCGACTCAATTTGGTGGGGTAGCAACCCATGGTCTTCGGGCCGTTTGTGGAGCTTCGGTTCAATTTGTGATGGTTAGCAACCATGGAATTAGCGTTCCGTTTGTGATACACGTGTTGGTGGGCTTTATGCTCCCGTTTGTGATAGGCCTTCCCCCTTTTTGTGATTTCTGGATTTCTTGAGATGATTTCTAGAATTTGTGCTTCACCAATTTTCGTGATTTCTATTGATAAGTTTTATCAATATTTGCGCATTGGTGAATTTGTGTGTCACTGACTTTTGTGATTGGCATTGATATAATTGTCAATATTTATGGTTTGGTGAACGAAATGAGGAGTATGACATTCCTTTGATTCTTGTGTAGATTTGGTGATATTGATTAGTCTCTCGTTGATTTTCAATTACTTATATATATCACAGCTTGGCATTGTGATTATTATGTGTTTAGTCATATCACTTATTCTATATCATTTCATCTGATATTTATAGTGAGACTGATCCGTTTATTATTTTCTTATTAAATAATACTCGGGTCAGACCGAGATGTTACAGGTGCTTCTGCTTGACTTCTCCCCTGGGATCCATCACTCTGACTTTTGGCAAACTACTTAGATTAGTAGTTTATTTTGTTGTATACACTTGAGATATAGACTGATAGATGTATTCTTTTGTATAGCATATGTTGCTATTATTTTGTGTTATTGTGGATCTTTCTGACCACTACTCTGATGTACACTTTTATGTGTAATATTCATATCTTATTCCGCCTTTGTGATATGAATTATCTGTGACTAATTTATGTTATGTTTATTTCTACATTTGTTTCTGAATATATTACAGCCACTGTGTAGTAGCTTTGAGTTTGTGTCGGTATGTCGGATTGTTAAACTATCTGACATATCAATGCTCGCGCAAAGCAATTACACGGATGGTCGCTCCTCAACAGCCTTATTCTCCGTGCTAGTTGACAGCATTCACCGTAATGTTCTTGGCTAGCGTGGGTATAGAGGTGGGGCGTCACAGCTTGGTATCAGAGCCAAACTTTGGAACAATGTAGAATTACTTAACAAGGATCATCGTCCTAAGTCCATCTTAGAAGTTATACCTTAGGATTAATTCGAGTCTTCGTACCTTTCTATCCTATTTTCTTTTGTGATTCCTTGTTTTATTTATCAAGATTTCTTGATAATTGTTTGGTGAATAACCTTTTTCTTCTTCTTCTTTCTTTCTTTCTTTCTAAAGGAAGAGAAATGTCTAGACCAGGCCGCCCCAGAGCCGTGCCATCTAGTACTCCACCCCAGGATGGAGTTTTTATGACTGCTCAACAGCTTCTTGATTTGGTAACTAATGCTCAAGCAGATGGAGCTAACCCGGAACCTACTCACCCAAAGTCGGGATTTGCACGCTTGTGCAGCGATTACACTAATTTGGGTGGGGAGCCATTCAAAGGTTCCGAAACTGTTATTGAAGTACAGGCTTGGCTAAGGTCATGCGATCGAATGTTTTCTCGCATGAATCTTATTGACCTTCACCGAGTTCAGGTGGCCTCTAGTAAGCTCCGAGAAAGAGCATTGGACTGGTACGAGCTTCTTATTTCTGAGATTAATGAAGCGGATCTCACCTGGGGGCAATTCCGAGAACGCTTCGAGTTGAAATTTGTACCAGAAGCAGAGAAAGTGACATTGGCTCGACGATTTATAGACCTTGTTCAAGGTGAGTCCTCCGTGACTGATTACGTCGCCTCCTTCGAGTCGCTTTCCAAATATGGGGTTGAATACATCAACACCCCTTTAAAGAAGAACCAGAGGTTCGTCTATGGCTTAAACAAAAATCTCAAGAAGCCATTGCTTCTAAAATTAGAAGTTTCTTTCGACCAACTTGTTGATATCGCTCTTCGCCTTGAAGAGGCAGATAGGGAGATTGATGTTGAAGTGATGGGTTCCAAACCAAGCTTCAACAACAACAAGAAGAGGCCAAACAAATTCAAAGGCCCCTATCCTAATAAGAAAGGGAAGCAAGCAACCTCCGTGGCAAAGACTTCTTCCTTTGGTCGTGGGGAATGCTATAATTGTGGTTCGAAGGACCATTACACGAACAAGTGTCCAAAGTCTCTCTCTTGTCGCTACTGCAAAGGTCCCGGTCATGTTATATCCTCATGCCCCAAGCTTCAAGGCAGGAAAGAGGGAAAGCTTAATGTTGCTCAAGCCCCTGGCAACACATCTCGTGGCCAAGGTATTTCTCATTCTATTCTGGATGGAATTATTTTATTTCGTGATCATCCTATTCGAGTTCTTTTTGATACGGGTGCGTCCCATTTTTTATATCAAAAGAACTTGTTGATACTTTTTCTTTGGATGTTTTGTGTTTAATGACTTCTTTGAGAATTGCGAATCCGGTTGGTGGATCTGCGACAATCAGTTTATTGTGTAATGATGTCGAGATTATTTTGTGTGATTTTTCTTTCCGAGCCGATTTGCATGTCATGCGTTATTTAGGCTTTGGAATGATTTTGGGAATGGATTGGCTTAACCGTTATGAAGCTCATATCCTATGTCTTGAGCGGACTATTCATCTTCGACATCCTCAATCTGTTAAGCAGATTTCTATTAATCTTAAAGATTCAGATTCCAGCTTGGTTGCATCTTTATATTCTTTAAATCCTCGTGATGACGACGATGATGATGAGGGTGATATTATTTCTCTTATTCACGTCGTTTGTGAATTTTCCGACATATTCGAGCCCGTTTTAGGATTACCACCTAAGCAAGCTATTGAGTTCAGAATTAATCTTATTCCTGGAGCTCAACCTATCACTCGTCCTCCGTATCATATGTCCAATAAAGAAAACGAGGAGATGCGTAAACAATTATCTGAATTGGACACGAAGCAATTTATTCGCTCTAGTTCCTCGCCTTGGGGAGCTTCAGCTATTTTTGTGAAGAAATCCGATGGAACACTTAGGCTTTGCGTTGACTACCGCAAGCTTAATGATCTTACTATCAAAAATAAATATCCTTTACCTCGGATTGATGATCTATTCGATCAGCTTAGTGGTGCTAAAGTCTTTTCACAATTAGACTTAGCTACTGGATTTCATCAGCTTCGTATTGCAGAGGATAGCATTCCTTTGACATCGTTCCGTAGTCGTTATGGATCTTATGAATGGCTTGTTATGCCATTTGGGTTAACAAATTCCCCGGCTTATTTCGTTGACCTTATGAATAGAGTTTTCAAGGACTTCCTCGACCGGTTTGTTCTCATCTTTATTGATGATATTCTTGTGTATTCAAAAACCGAAGAGGAACATGAGAAGCATCTTCGGATTGTGCTGGAAACTCTTAGGAGTAATCAACTGAAAGCAAAATTTTCTAAATGCCATTTTTGGCAATCTCGTGTGAAGTTTCTCGGTCATATTATTTCCGAATCCGGAATTTCCGTGGATCCTTCAAAGATTGAAGCGATTCAAGATTGGAAGAGACCGGAGAGTGTGACGGAGATTCGTAGTTTTCTTGGATTGGCGGGTTATTACCGCCGTTTTATCAAAGACTTTTCTAAAATTGTCGTGCCTCTCACTGGCTTAACCAAGAAAGGCATTAAATACATTTGGTCGGACAAATGTGAAACTTCTTTTCAGAAATTAAAAGAACTCCTTTCTGATGCTCATGTTCTTGTGATTCTCGTGGGAAACCAAGATTTTATTGTTTATACCGATGCTCGTCGCGTTGGTTTGGGTGTCGTTCTTATGAAAAAAGAACGTGTTATTGCTTATGCTTCTAGGCAATTGAAGCTAGCCGAGACTAGATATGCTACTCATGATTTAGAGCTCGTGGCTATTGTTTTCGCTCTTCGGATTTGGCGTCATTATCTCCTAGGAGAGAAATTTGTTCTTTATACCAATCATAAGTCTTTGAAGTATTTGTTCTCTCAGAAGGAACTTAATTTGCATCAACAGCGTTGGCTCGAATTTCTTGCACCGTATGATCTCGACATCCTTTATACTCCCAGAAAGGGAAATCGTGTTGCCGATGCACTTAGTTGCAAGCAACAAGCGGTTGTTTCTATGATGATATCTGAATGGAATGATCTCGAGATATTATCCTCTTGTGAGATTCGAGACCATGTCTCCGATTTATGTTCATCACTTGTGTTATGTAGCCTTGAGGCTCATCCTTCTCTTTTAGACCGCATTCTTGAAGCTCAAAGGCTAGATTCCGAAATGGCTCTTCTTGGCCAAAATATTAGGGATAAAATTGATATTGAAGGATTGAAAGAATTTGATATCGATTCTCGTGGCGGCATTCGAAAATTAGGTAGACTTATCGTACCAAATATTATTGATCTTCGTAAGGATATTTTAGAAGATTCTCATCGTTCTAAATTCACCATTCATCCCGGTAGTAGTAAAATGTACGCGGATATGAAGCGACTATATTATTGGGAGGGAATGAAATTTGATATTGCTAACTTTGTTAAGTGTTGCATGACTTGCCAGCTTGTTAAAGCCGAACATCAAAGGCCCGATGGGTTATTGCAACCTTTAGAAATTCCAATTTGGAAGTGGGACCAAATTTCCATGGATTTTATAGATGGCCTTCCCCGTTCTCGTTCGGGTCATGATAGCTTATAGGTGATCGTTGATAGACTTACTAAATCCGCCCATTTTATTCTCGTTCGGTCTAACCGAACCGTTCCTCTTTTGGCCAAACTCTTTGTTAAAGAGATTGTTAAATTGCATGGAGTTCCTATTTCTATTGTTAGTGATCGTGATCCATTGTTTACTAGTGGGTTTTGGAAGAGTCTTCAAAAAGCTTTGGGAACGATGCTCAATTTTAGCACCGCTTAGCATCCTCAGTCCGATGGACAAACCGAGCGTGTGAATCAAACACTTGAAGATCTTCTTCGTGCTTGTGTGCTTGATTTTGGGGGAAGTTGGGAAGATCATATTTCCCTTGTTGAATTCTCCTATAATAATAGCTTCCAATCTAGTATTGGTATGGCATCTTTTGAGGCACTCTACGGAAGGCCATGCCGATCTCCTTCTTGTTGGCTTGAGACCGGTGAGAAGCTGGTTTTAGGTCTAGATTTTATTCGTGATTCCATAGAAAAGATTGATCTTATTCGTCATAGGATGAAAGAAGCCCAGAGTAGACAAAAATCCTATGCCGATAATCGAAGAAGGAAATTAGAATTTTCTGTTGGAGATTCTGTTTTTATTCGTGTTTCACCAATGAAGGGTGTTGTACGTTTCAGTCGATCGGGAAAATTGGCGCCTCGATATATTGGGCCATTTCCTATCACTGAACGTATTGGTTCCATGGCTTATCGCCTTTTATTACCGGCTCAATTTTCTACTATCCATGACGTGTTTCACATTTCTCAACTTCGGAAATGTCTTCGAGATTTCGATTCTATTCTTGAGCCCGGTGTTGTGGAAGAGATTGAAGTTTCACCTAATTTAACTTATGAGCAGCATCCTATTCGAATTGTTACTTCGGAGGTCAAACGCCTTCGAAATAAAGATGTCCTGCTTGTTAAAGTCCCATGGTCTTCAAATCCTAAGGATTGTTCTTGGGAATCTAAAGAGTTCATCGAGCAAACACATCCGGACTTGCTTTCTCGTGCTCTTTAAGGTGAACCTTTTATTTCAAATTTCTTTTGTGTTGAATATGCTTTTATGGTTGTTACTATATATCTTCTTTTTAAATATTGCGAGGACGCAATTTCTTTAAGGAGGGGAGTTGTAACAACCCGCATATTTGGAAATTTTATATTTAAATATTTTATCAATACACGGAATTTAGTCCGAAAAGCTACTTTTTGCATACGGTCGAATTAGGGCTCGGGATCACTCCCATTGAGTTTAAAATGCCGTTTGCAACCTTTTTGAGTACAAACTTTGATATATTTGAAGTTAGTCAAAAATTTGACCTTTTTCACTTTGGGTTTGAGTTTGGGTTCAGCCCACTAGCCAACTTAAACTCAAAACTGAACCACTCTTCCCCATTCACCCTCACTTCTTCCTCTTTTCAGTTCTAAGGCAATAATGGTGGGAGAGATTGGAAATTAAAACTCCAAAACCCTAGTTCCTCTTGCAACCTCAAATTCCTAGCTCCAAATTCAAGAGAACCCATTGGTAAGCATTCTCTTCTTCTTCTCCAACTTATTCTCTTACCAATTTCAGAAATTCCTAAACCTAATTTTGGGAATGTTCTTGTTTTGAGCATAGATTCGAGCTCATTTGGGTTGTGTTGAAGATAGGTTGATTCTCCATTTGATTTCAAGCTTCTTCTTGTTTGATTTGTAAAAAGGTGAGATTTTTATCTCACATCTTAGTTTATAATTATCTTCGATTGTTAGGTATGAATTCCTAACACTTACTCTTGTGCAATTGATTTTGGTTTGGATTGATTTGGTGTATATTCCAATTTTGGTATTTTGAAATCAAAATCTATGAAAATCCTTTTATGGATATTTGGACATGGATATTTGAGGCGTATCGACGAGTCGTTTAAGGCTGGGCTGTCACTTGGCGCAAATCCTTAGTCGTCACTTGCTCGTTCGATCGTTTCCGATATTCGTTTGGCCATTTTTGGTCGAGGTTCAGAAAATGCTCTGAATTCCAGTTTCAGACGTCTGAATCTGGAATTTCAGACGTCTGAATTGGTTCTATTTCAAACAGAAAGAAAATAGGCTAAAATATGCCTATTTCAGACGTCTGAAACACTTGATTCAGACGTCTGAATTGTGTTCTGGAAATCTTTATATTTCCAGATTCAGACGTCTGAACCACTTGTTTCAGATGTTTGAAACTGCAGTGTTTTGCCTGCTTGCCTATTTTGTTTACGAATTCCAATTTTTATCGACTTGTGTTGGTTCCCTTCTATTGTTATCATTTAATTTTCAACTTTGATTACATTTTCTTGGAAACTTTTGGAAATATCCACTTTGGTGGATTTAATATCGATTTCTTTGGATTTGATTCACGTCTTCGTATGTGAATTTTAGTGATTGATTGTTCTTACAATCTTCTTTGTGATTTGTCACTTTAAAAATATAAAGGTTTTCTATACTAGTAGTAAATATCAAAACTCTTTCCTCAAACGATTTCAATACTATTTTAATACCAAATTCGTTTATAAAATCGTATTCCAATCTATTAGTATATACAAACCTTTACCTCACTCGTATGAGAAATCTAATTAAACGACTTAGTAAAACAAGTGGTATGAAACGCTTGCGTTCACTTTGTTGGTTAATTCTTGGACTTGTTCGATTGAAACTCTTGTGACAGTTTTCTAGTGGAGATCTACAATTTGTTCGTAAATATTTAAGTTAAGCTAGTGGTTATGGGACATGATGCTAAGCTCATATATTTACTAGCTTACTGTAATCGACACTTATCTTTGATCATGAGATCATCTTTGTGATTTAGACTAGCAATGTGCGATGTCTCTTTGTCTACGAGGGAGACTAAACCCCGTTTTGTGGAGTTTCGACTCAATTTGGTGGGGTAGCAACCCATGGTCTACGGGCCGTTTGTGGAGCTTCGGCTCAATTTGTGATGGTTAGCAACCATGGAATTAGCGTTCCGTTTGTGATACACGTGTTGGTGGGCTTTATGCTCCCGTTTGTGATAGGCCTTCCCCCTTTTTGTGATTTCTGGATTTCTTGAGATGATTTCTAGAATTTATGCTTCACCAATTTTCGTGATTTCCATTGATAAGTTTTATCAATATTTGTGCATTGGTGAATTTGTGTGTCACTGACTTTTGTGATTGGCATTGATATAATTGTCAATATTTATGGTTTGGTGAACGAAATGAGGAGTATGACATTCCTTTGATTCTTGTGTAGATTTGGTGATATTGATTAATCTCTCGTTGATTTTCAATTACTTATATATATCACAGCTTGGCATTGTGATTATTATGTGTTTAGTCATAATTCTTATTCTATATCGTTTCATCTGATATTTATAGTGAGACTGATCCGTTTATTATTTTCTTATTAAATAATACTCGGGTCAGACCGAGATGTTATAGGTGCTTCTGCTTGACTTCTCCCCTGGGATCCATCACTCTGACTTTTGGCAAACTACTTAGATTAGTAGTTTATTTTGTTGTATACACTTGAGACATAGACTGATAGATGTATTCTTTTGTATAGCATATGTTGCTATTATTTTGTGTTATTGTGGATCTTTCTGACCACTACTCTGATGTACACTTTTATGTGTAATATTCATATCTTATTCCGCCTTTGTGATATGAATTATCTGTGACTGATTTATGTTATGTTTATTTCTACATTTGTTTCTGAAGATATTACAGCCACTGTGTAGTAGCTTTGAGTTTGTGTCGGTATGTTGGATTGTTAAACTATCTAACATATCAATGCTCGCGCAAAGCAATTACACGGATGGTCTCTCCTCAACAGCCTTATTCTCCGTGCTAGTTGACAGCATTCACCGTAATGTTCTTGGCTAGCGTGGGTATAGAGGTGGGGCGTCACAGTAGAATTGTCGCGTTGAACGGGAATTGGTCTTCGCTCGATTACTGGCAATCAGGGGAGAGATGATCATCATGATCGAGGCTAGAGGAAGCTAGATTGGTACGGGTCAGGGGAAAAAAAATACTCGATGGATTTCTCGACCACCGTGGTAGCCTGGCGACGGCAAAATAGGGTCTGTTGACCAGTTTTGGTCGACGATATTTCAGAGGGAATTTCGTCGTCGTGGGTAAATCAGACTTGACCGGAGCGAGGGGGATGAGGCGCGGAGGTTCGAGTGTGATGGCGAGGTTCCTGGTGGACATAGGCGGCGGCGCAAGACATTTTTCGTCGATCATTTTTGGGTTCCAGGTGCTCGAGTAGTTCGATTTTGTTTGGCCGAGTCAATCGACGATCTTGGTGTTTGTGACGACTTAGAGGAAGGTCAGCGACTTGATGGTGGCCAGAGCCTTGGTCAAAGATGGTCTGATCTCGTGTGCACGTGCACGAAGTTTCTTTCGTGTCTGTTGTTGCTGTGTGGTTTTGAGCACGGGGAAGAATGGAGTTTTGCTCGAAGTTGTTCGTGAGATTCTTCGAAGGAAGTAGAAGCGGGAAAGGCTTGGGTGTTTTTGGGATTTGGCTTGGGAAATTTATGGCTTGGGCTCGGGTTTCTTTTGTTTTAACCAAGTTTTATAAAACGCAAAAGAAATGAACATGTTTCAAAGAAAATATTGACCAAGTTTCAAAGCTTGGTATTGATCAAGTTTTTTCAAGCAGGTTTCAAAGATTAAAATTTTAAAGTTAAATGTTTTTAAGGTTAATTATTTTGGTTTTAAATACTTATATATTAGGTAATTAATTAACGTGATTCGTAAGTGTTTTCAAATGGAATTTAATAATGTAATTAAGTAAGTAATTAAGATAAGTGTTAAAAGTCTCAAGTGATTTTGTATAAATTAATTTCAGGCATTTAATTTAAATAGGAGTTAAATGATAATTAAGTAATTAATTAAACATAAATGGCTTATCTTAAATTAATTAAGGTCTTGGGTAATTAAAGATTAATTAATTAATGAAAGTAATTAAAGAATAATTAATTAATTAATTAATAATTAATGGTTAATTAATTAATGATTAAAGGATAATTAATTAATAATTAAAGAGTATTAATCGGTAATTATAGGATAATTAATTAATGTAAGTAATCAAGGATGATTAATTAATTTCACTAATTAATTAAAATAATAACAAATTGTTTGTAATTAATTAATGTTAATTAAGCAGGGTTGGGTAATTAATTCATAATTAATTTATTTATTTGGTTTAAATTCAATTAATTATAAATTATTTGATTAATTAATCTTGCTTATGGATGATTAATTTTATTGAATGCTTGGGTTGACTAATATCTCTAGTATGCTAATCTGCCATTTTCTATGATATGAATTGCTTTGGATTGAGCGGTGATAAATGTAAGTTATTTATCTGTGATGAATTGCTGTGTGAATATAATGTTCTGCGTTGAATTATAAAAGGCGGATCTTTTGTTTAAAAGATTAAAAATGGAAATTTTTTAAACTATTCAAAAGGAAAAGTTTGGGGAAATAAGGGCTAAAAAGTTGTGACTTAACAAAGATTCGAATGTATCCGTATGTTTTAAAAAAATTTCAAAAATGAAAGGATTGCCTGTTGATTATCTCTACATCGAGTTGCTCAAGTATAGAGATTACCTTACGTGATGGGGAGTCTGAACGATATTGGCGTTATCCGGATTTGCAAGGACTTCTTTCCTTAATTGGATGAAGTGCTTCGGTTCCATTCAGACCCAGGATGGACTTGTATGGATGTATGTCTGACATTACAATTTGGGATATAAAGCTGGTTTCTATCAAATACATTTCTGTTTGGTGGCAGAGAATTTATTCTCTTAGCTTAACACCCTTTTTTGAGAGGTACGAGCTCAGAGGTTATGTAGTTGATAGTTATTAGTGATATATTCCCAATTTGGTAATGCGGTATGCTAAGTGTTGCGCATTGGTTGATCGAAGCGTAGCTTTTGTGTAAAGCATAGCTTTGTGGGATGAGACTTCTTCGAACCTCACACCCTGGGAAATGGTCGAAACTGGAAAGATATAGCAAGGTTATGGGGTTTGCGACTCTAAGGGTATGTTCATTTGCTTCTGGATAAAAATTGGTATCATGGTATGGAGCCCAGATATTTTACTTATGTGGTTGTTGGAATTGGAGGCGCCTCGATAAATGTCGGTTATGACCGAGGGATGGCGTACCCATGACAGTTAGTTACCTAGTTATAGAAGTAGCCCGGCCTTGTGATAGCAGAGGTCCGGTTAGGTTCTCGGGACGTCCCTCCAGAGGCGTACCCATTCGGATAAAGGAAGTTCCTTAGCCTTGTCCATTTGTTGGAAATCCAAATGAAACAATACGAGTCCTTTACGATTTCAGTTGTCGAACCTGCCATTTAACATGGTAGCTATAGTAAGCATACTATAATGGTACGTATGCGAGCTAAGATTAATATTATACTTGCGAAATGGTTTTCCACACTATGCACTTAAAATAATATCAAAAAGGATTTTCGCATACCAAACATGTTTGACTACTATAAGGAGAAACCTTCCCCATGTGTGCGATTGCATTTGAGTGTATGCCATGAGACCTTATGGTGGTTTCATTTTCCAAAAGCATGAACGGATTTTTTTGGCACAAATAAATGTTTTAAGTTCTCACACCAGTCCCATGACTAATTCGGAGTTTATTGTTCTTTTTTGCTAAACTCTAGGTGCCCCTAATTTTCCATACGGGCAGCCTAGAGTCGGTTTATCAGTAGGTTTTGGAGCTAAGTAGGGAAGCAGATGTGGATTTGGAAGTCCTTGTTTTGGAAACTTTTGGTTTTGAGCCTTTTGGTTTGGACTTTGGAGCATTGGAATTGAAGATGCGGTATGTTGGACTCTCTTGGAAGACCATGTTGATGTTATTTTTCCATTGTTATGTTGTATTTTGCTGTTGTGTAATATACATATGACTCTGATGATGATAGGCACTTGTTGTAAGAATGTTGTAATCCATGAGGTGAATGAATGGAAGTTATTTTATTTCCATTGTGTTGTTATTATCTAATGTGTTATGACTCCAACGATACGGATTCTAACGTTTGAATCTCCGGCATTCGAATATGGGTGATGTATTGGATGCCGATTTTCGAAGGTTGAAAGTCCAAGTCGTCACAAATATATAGCAGGTTATGTTGTCATATGTCATAGGTAACAATTATAAATAACAGCATACCATATTTAACAATTAATTAACAAACAATTCAAATTTAGCAACATATTTCAATTGTCATTTCATGTGAACTAAATTTACTAAATATAATAATGTTAATCATGAGTGATTTCTCACCTTTCAAGGCTATGGAGACAATGATAACGAGGATGGTGACATGGACATGCGCATGGATATGGACGCAAACAAAGAAAAAGCTGTTGCGACCAGTTCTGGACGGTGGCGAGATAAAAACAAAGCACGATGAACTGGATTTGATGAAGATCAATTATAAAAGTGAACCTATATATATAAACTATATATATAAATCATAAAAGCAAAAAAATCTATACATTTATTTTAATTTAAAAATCAAAACATACATTTTTCATAAAATCAATATTCAATTTATACACATATTAAATCAAAATACCCATATATTATAGTTTAAATACGAACATTCGAATTAAAGACGCATAAAAAAATCTTCATATTACATTTAAAAATCAATATTTGATAAATAAATATATTATCTTCAAAAAAAATTTATACAATATATGTAGACATTATATGTGTGAAAATAAATAATAATGTGACTACTCAACAAACATACAGAACCTACATATACATGCAAACCAATATATATAACATATGAAAACTATTCATATAAGGAAACAAATGTATGTACATAAAAAAATATGCACACTGGCTCCAATGCAGACTATCTTCAATATATGCATGCTTCAAAAATTATGTGCAGACCAGGTAAATATATGTAACTTGCTTCTATAGTTAACAAATATACAAACTGGCTTCTCAAGCAACGTAGAAAAAAATGCTAATGTCATAGGTGAATTCTAAGCAACACTATATGAACTCATATATCACTACAAGAAAACCTATCTTTGGTTGCATTTTTAGTAGCGTTTGTAGTCCGAATGCCACTAATATTGTCTTTATGGTTTCTTTTCTCCGTATTTTTTTTTAATTCCGCCAAATTTTGCAGCCTTCCCCACCCAATACCAAAAACATCATGTTTCCCCATCTCCTACCTAATACATTGTTACGTTTCTACCTTCATTCAAAAAAAACTCCTCTTGCTTCTGCTGCCACGTCTCCTCCATTTGGCTCTACTTCTCTTCGTCAATCTGCTCCTCTCCATATGGTCAATCCACTCTTCTTCTAATCTGCTCCCATTTACTTCCCTTCAATTTTTTCATAAACCTTAAATTAACAAATCGAGGTAATTGCAAAATCCCTAATTTAGATGAGGCGTTTTACATAAAAATTGATATTTTGTTGGCTGAGCAGGTGTACGTAGCAACATGAAATTTAAATGAGGATGTTGGGTGGTTTAGCTATTTGAATTCTAGTGTAGTTTGGTGGTTTGTTGGTGATTGGGTTGGTCTCGCAACTTGGGTTCTGTAACAGCGGATGGGTTGAAGCAGTTGATGGAGGGAGTTGAACTGGGGTGGAATATGAGGTAGGGGAGGTTAGGCAGATGAAAGGGGATTGTTGGATCACGCTATAGGTTTTGGCTTGCAATGGATGCGATGACATTGTGAAGAGGAATGGTATGGTATTTGTCATTGTTAAGGATGTACTGTCGAGGTTGAGGGATGGTGCGAGGAAAGAAATGCACTTACTTGACTTAAACTCCATCTGCGATGCATCATCGACTGGGCTATCTTTTGGAACAAACTTATATGAAGTTAATATAAAGCCAGTAAGTATAGGTTTTAACGTCTGGTTTCAATGAATTATGTAAATTTAGCTTTTGCTTTATCCCTTTTTATGCAAGTCAAATAGTATACGGTTAATTCTCTTAGTAATGTATCGTTCTATTATTTGACTAGTCTAAAACATATTGCTCCTTGCCATTTTCGTTCTCTCTTTCTTTCAATGTACTTGATTGATAAGAAATTTCATATGATTCAACAAAATAGTTTTATGTATTACATCTCGGCTAGTGTGGGAATAGAATTTGATTGAATTACTTGAAATCATTTAGATTTTTTCATTGGTTATGATCCAATGTATAATTTATAGGTGAACGAACCATGGCAAAGTTGACTATATCTCATACACAAAAGCTCGTGCTAGAATTCATTTGAAAAAGTATATTGTCGAATCTAAGACATAATGATAAAGTGGAGTTTTGATGTCAAAAATGAGAAAAAATCACAACTTTTGTGCTAGCTAAATATATACATTATCTCAAAATGGCCAGAACAAAATTGGAGATGCTGTCATTGGTAATTGAGGTAGTATAGAACAAGGCCTCATCGTTTACCTTAGAACTAAATACACAAAGTTGTTAACTGCATCCTCTAGTTGTATGGATAGTTGGGATTAAATATTTTACAGCTAGAATCATATTTATGTATATATGTGTGTATTAGTACATTCTCCCTGTAACGACCCGTAAATTTCGATAATTTAAGTTGGTTAATTTAATTAACATTTTGTAATTTAGTTTAAAAAGAGATGAAATATAAAGGGTAAATAAAACTAAATATTAGTATAGGGAATAAATCCTAATAAAGGTAGTAGTGAGAGCGTACACTTTGAAAAAAAAATTATATATGAAAGGTAAGCAGTAAAATTATCCAATGCAATATTCGATTTATTAAAAGTAACTACATGAAAATCTAGACAGTAAAGTTAATCTAGCTGAATTTGTATGAATTGAATGGAATAGGTTTAATATGAATGGTATATTAGGTTATAAAATCAAATGAGAAAAGCAAGCGTAATTATTTGATTTATCTAATGAATTAAACATGTTGAATAGTAACTGGATGTTAATAAATGGAAAATTATACAATTTTGTTAGATGATTTGGTCATAATGTTTAATAATTGATTAAATAATAACGGAAGTATGTATGCAAGTTTAATAGAAACATGAATAGCATGAATATAATTAAATGAAACCATGCAATAATGTGGTAAATGATGGCATTTATGAATGAAATAAGATTTGTAGGTAATTTGAATTTAATTCTAAAATGTGTAAACTGAATGTAATTTAATGTAATAAGGAGTGCAATAACAATTGATTAGGATTCAAATTCATCTTAAATAAAATTTCTATAGTAATTGAAATTTACTATTTTGCAATTTAGGTGAGAAATAAAGTTTTAATGAAATTAAGGAATGTAATCTAATTCCATGTAAAGAGTCAATATGTATAATAGCAAGGTTTTAATTAAATAAATGGTTTTATGTAGATTTCAACTGATAATTTATGAAGTCTAATGTGAGATCATATTTGCAATTAATTTTCTTAAGTTGTGCAGTAAGGTAGGTTAATTTGTCAATAAAGATAGTTGATTCTATAAGATGAAATAAAGGTTAGTATTAATTATAATATGGAGATTGTTGATAACGTTATTTGGGGGTTGAGGGATAAGTTGAAATTTGATAATTAAGATATTTAGACGTACAATATATAAAGAAAGATATATTGATTCCATTTAATAAATTGGGGATTTAATATTATCAAAGAGAATTAAATATTGTCCTAATGTAATTTAGATAAATTGTGTAATTAAATGTTGGCTCCATTCAGAATATGACAATGGGTGTAATAATTTGGATTGTAAAAAATAGTTATAAGTTACATGTTTAATTTGGTTGATGAAATTTAAATAGAAATAAATGTTAATACACTAAATAAAAGTTACATTTAATATGAGAAGTAATACCATGTTAGAAGTGGTCAAATTTAGGGTGTTAAGACTTATAAATGGAAATTAAGAGGCAGTTGAAATTTAGTGGACTTTAATGTGTATTAATGAGAAATTTACGCTATGACTAAAGAGGTAAATGGAATAAATACAAACCAATGTGGATTGTATACATGGGATGACAATTTTAGTGAATAATAGGATTTAAACCTAAATAAATAAATTCTTTGAAATTTAAGTTGCAATCGCTGCATAAATTGGAATTGTACGTTAATTTTGAATTATTCTATAATAAATTTATGTAGGAAGTTGTTTAAGGGATTCTGAATTTACCAAGTAATCCAAACTGACAAAATTTGCAAATATTTAAAGTTGAGTTGTAAATCTGATTCAATTAACCTATTAATAATTTATTCATTTGGAATATAAATGGCAATGATAGGATTTATTGCAATTAAAGGTAATGTAATTTGTACGCTATTTTAAATTAAGTCAAAATGGGTGGATATTAGGAACCAAGACCTAAAAATAGGGTAGATACATTTTATTTCAATAAGACTTGTATGACTAGAGTGGAGGATTTTATTTTGGAGTCTATGTTATAATTTCAAAGTTTAGTAGATATTGAAATAAAGTAAACATTTGAATCTATGAATCTATCAACTCAAATTTTCATTTAAATTTGTTAATCATTGTAATTTTTTTGAGAAAATAAAGAGGTATAATAAGTTTAGGTGTAAATGGAAGTATGTATGGGAAAATGAATTATTTGCAGGGAAATATTTGGTAAAAAGGGTGGGACTAAGGAAAGGTTATTGTTTGTTGGAAACATTAATTAATATGGGAATATAATTAGACAAGCATAACCCATGCAAGTGTATAATTAAGAAATGAAGCAATAATTAATAATTATTAACCAATCCAAAATTTGGTAACCCATTTAATTAGTGATTGGTATAGGCTATTTATTTAAGTAACAGTGCAATACCAATTTATGTATTTGCGAAATGTTAATAAAATATTTATAGTATGGAATTCAAAACTATATATACATAGGAATGTGGATTTTATAGTATGTAAACTTAGTCGATTTACAATAGTTAAATCTATTGGGAATGAATAAGAATCTAAGATAATTATTACGGTAATTTGAAATTTAGTTAAAAATGGAAATTATTTATGAATTTGAAATTTAATGAAATTATATTGAAACTTAAATAAAGCGTCTAATTTATATTTGTAAATACGTTTAAAATTCAATATAAATGTTTGAGGAAGAAATTTATTTATTTACTAATCTGTAACGTATCCAATTAGTATGAAATATTCCGTTGGGCCAACAACCGTTTTGCGCGTTTATAATTCGTGCCTACCTATTCGTTTTCACTTTGTCTATAAATAGGCTGTGTAAACCCTAGCCTCCATCTATCTTCATTTCTCTGTGTGTTCTTTTCTTCAACTTCTTCTTTTCCAATGGCTGCAAAATTCTAGATCCAATTATAGTCCAAAATATAAATAAAAAATCAAACTCCTCCAAAAATTCCAGAAAATTTATATGTCATAGTTCTCGAAGAGAGGTATTCTTTATTTTAGTTTATTTGATTTTCAATACAATTTCTTTAACGTTTAACTTGTGTAATTTTCACATAAAGTGTCCGATTCACGCGAGATTTTTTTGTTAGGATCGTATTGAAATTTCAGACCTGTTGACGCTGGTTTGGATGAATTTGGAGACTGCGAAATTTTGGGTTTAAAATGGATTTAAATCCAATTTAAATTCAAAAGGTGAGTTTTTTAATCCACTCACAACGTCTAAAATATTTTATGTTTGTTAAATTGATTTTTAGATATGAGTAGAAATTTATATATGATTTGTTTGGCATGTTTTACTCATCTTCTCAGTTAATTCGCATTTTTATTTATTTAACTGTTTATTATTTTAATTATTGCATATAAATTTACAGTTAGAATTTATTTCGCATATAAACTGCTAGTTAATAGTTATTAAATTTATTATTGAATATAAACTGTTATTTATTACCTGTATAATTTATATGCTATATATCGATGACTGTTTAAATTGGACGATGATTGCAAATAATGGTTGATGATTGATATTTGGATGAATGGATGCTAAATTTATATTGTATAAACTGCAAGTCATCATGCATTTTCATTTCATTCGGGATTGCGGTTTGAAATGATATACAACCGCATTTTTTTATTTTAAATTGCGGATTGAAATGATAAACATCCGTATCACTTGACCATAAGATAGAAAATTTTATACAGGCACCGCGGTAAATATATAAAATTATTTTTGGAAATGTTTTACTATGGTTTTGTAAAGCTATACATATATATATGGTTTGTGGGTTTTGATTTGATCATTAATAAAAGTTATATATATATAGAAATTTTCCGGTTTTAGGCTTTGTATAAAAATTGATTTGAAGTATAAACCGAAGTTTGATTTTAAGATCAAATACGATTAAGCATTTAATTAAAAATTAATTTCTAGTAGTTCTATTGACTTAAATGAGAATAAAATTGGAAGTTGAATATTAAGTTAAATCGGAATTAAATAAAAGTTAAATTTTTAAAGGATATGATTTATAACTAGATTTTGTGTAAAGTGGTTTTGTAATGACCCTAAACTGAAATAAAATGTAAGTTATATTTATTTCAAGAATTTCAGAAGTTAAAAAAAAAAAACTTGTGTGTGTGTATAATTTTTATAACTCATATATATATATATATATAAAAGTTGCTGTTTAAAGGGGTGGAATAAAAGTAATATAGTATAAATAATTTTTATATCACATAATCATATATAATGGTGTATATAATTTAATGGAAAAGGTGGCTAGGTAGAAAATGCAAACAGATTACAGTTTTTATAAAGATAGAGCAAAAAAATAAAAATGCACAAGGTCACATGCATATGGCATGAATGGGATGAAATCATAGAAATAGCATGCAGAAATAAAAGTATTGGTGATCCCGAAATAACTACTAAAGGAAATCAAGAGGGTATAATTCCAATTGAGGACTATGTATCAGTGTAAACTGTGCATAAAAGAATAAAAGGGTATCAAAGGAATTACCCATTCCCTTAAACCCTAAAAACAGCTTTACAAAAACCTGCATATCATAAGGATCATCATCATTCTCTCAGAAAAAAAAATAAATACATATAAGAAAAAAATGGGTATGCAGACCTGAAGGCAATTGCAGAGTAGGGGAGCAAGATAATACAAGAAAGAATATAGGTGAGCATTAATTCATTTTATGCAATGGCAGTAAGACCTCTGATAGGCAGCCTGAAAATATTTAAAGTAGTATTTAATCTTTGAAATGGTTTGATATGGATGAAATGGATGTTGTTGTGTATTTCTGTTTGGAGTTTTTGTATGATAGTTTTTCCAAGCTTATATGGTTTGAGCATTTTTAATTCTGTTTTTACTATTGTTAAGTATGGATCTAAATTATTTTGAACATAGGCAGCAAGATGAAGGTCTAGCTCATGTTTATATTCTAAATAATAAGATAGGAGGCTTTTCTGGGTTTTGATGAATTTTTAACAAACACCTCTGTCCATACTTCTGCAATAGAATAATAACAGGATCATAATGCTTAAGTTAATATAGGAAAGATCATATACATGATGAGAAATCTCTGCAATAAGAAAAGACTGTACTAAAGAGTACTTATGTTTTCTGAAAACATGAATGGGTTGAAGTTTTTATGAATAAGCTATAAGCAGGGGCTTAATAAGCTAACCATAAAAATTGGAGGGGGAGTTTTCAATAAACTCTATGATTAAATAAAGAAAATTAATCAGGTCACTTGGAGTTAGTCAATGATCTGCTTTCTTCAGGTGGGGGAAAGTATATGCATGGTGTAAATGCACCCTGAGGCCTTTGTGTGATTGGAATAAGTAAGACTAACTGGGAGATTTCCTTCACAATGCATACTTGTGTTCATTTGACAGGGGGATTTAGACCTTAAATAAAATGGGGGATGAGATTTAAAAATCTCTGGGTTATAATATCTGAACAAAACTGTAAATTAAATAAGGTTTAATGTAGTAACCTTAATGATCTGCTGGGGGGAAAAAAAATCTGGGAGAACATAACCTGAATTTATTTATAATGTTGTGAATAATGCATGGCTTGTTACATATATGTTGAATGTATGGTTGTATGCTTAAGGTCACCTAGCTATTTTGCTGATGTGCCTAGTTTATAATCTACTAGATTATGAAAGTGACAAAAGTTCATAAGATTTGTAAACTTGTATAGAATTTATTAATGCTCATAGCAGTGTAAACTGACCCTTTTGTTGCCTTGCAAACATCTGGGTGTCTAATATAAATGGGGCAGCTCAATGATTTGCATGCAGGTAAGTAAAAGTGACATGATGATGAAGGAGGCATTAGCTGCTAGTATAAATAAGAGAAACAATGCTTGTATTTGCAGAATTGCCTGTAGTGGAAGACCTGAATATTATTAGTAATTAAAAGTTAGATAGTGAAGATGTTTTTATCTTTGGGTGTTTGAATTATGACATGTATCTAACTAATACTGTGATGAGTGAAGTTTTATGACAAGTAGCTAGATGATGCTCTTATAAAATGTTTAGTTATCTTTTGAGGTCTATGAAAATCTGATATATCATAGCTATAAAATATATGTGCATATCAGTCCCTTGTTCTTTTGCTTGAAACTGATTGATGTTATAATAATGACAATTGAGAAAGGCAAGTGCAACAGATTTTGTATAAAAAAACAAAATAAGCTTGTGGAATTTGAACAAGATAAATTATGCTCGAACTGTATTGTACATTGGGTGGTGTGTATTCCTTGAGAAAATGCATGACTTATGTTTATGCAGTTGATTTAAAAACAGAAAGAGTTTCAAAAGAAATAGATTTGGAAACATTTTGGTTTTGTGTCTGAAACCTGGAAAAATAAAATCTTATTGAAACTTTTATAAGATAAAAGCAAAGTGGTGATAAGAAAGTATGATTGTGGAAATGATTTACGCAGAAATATGGTTTTGAATATTGAAGGAATGGGATCATGACCAACTCAAATGGTTAAGTGTCAGATCCTTATAGCCTGGAATCACTTCTCTGCAATTCATGTGGTGTAAGTGTTTCCAACTCGAAGAAAGCAACTGATAAACTCCAAGTTTTTGAAATATAAACTCGAAGCTAACCAGTATGCATTCTCAACCAACCTAAACTAAAATATAGAGTAAATATAACTGTGAAACCTGAAATGGAAATTTGATAGTGGAAACAAATTTGTAAGTTCATACTAACAATCATACTCCTTTCAGTTATATTTTTTTTAACACCTGAATATTGCATTATGTATCAGTAGTTATATATATGTATATATATACAGAATGAATAAAAAAAAAATAGTGCACAATGCCTGCACCACCACACTTATATGTATAGATACTAATGTAAATATTATCCCCTTTTTTAAAAAAAAGAAGCAACCATATCATCAAATATGTAGAGCTATTATATGATGGAATATGAACTGGTATATTTATATTGGTAATCCCAGGATCTTGGGAAACAGATTTGATAAATTTCCTTTAAAATAAAATAATATATAATAATATCTGGGGTAAAATATAAGGGGTCACCACAGTTGGTATCAGAGCTATGTTTTAAATAACATAGTAAACATTATAGTATGTATATGGATGATTGAATGCATTGATTGAATTCTTGAGGTTGGATGTTTTTGTATGATTGAAATGTATGCTTGAGATACATGTATAGGGTACACCTAAATCAAATAAATAAACCAAGTAAAGATATTAAGAATATGGGGCTAAATAAACTAACTTAAAAATTATATCTATAGCATTATGGTAGGACCCAGACATCACACAGGTGCAGGACCATCACGTGAGCCACCTGTGATAAGCGTGGAAGATTTTGTGAGGGCTTTGAGGGATGGAATGGCACCAAGGCAAGATAATCCTCATGAGGAGCTCTCCAAATTGCTCAAGACTTGTACCAATTTGGGAGGAAAGGATTTTGAAGGCACTGAAGGAGATATGGGTGTTCAAATGTGGATAAGGACTATGGAAAGGGTCTTTACAGATATGCAAATCAATGACCAAAGGAAAAGACAAATAGCTTCAAGGAAATTGAAGGGGGTTGCACTGGACTGGTGGGAGGTTGTGATAGTAGGAAGGCCAGAAAATGATATCACTTGGAATGATTTCAAAGTCATGCTTGAGGCCAGATTTATCCCAGCATCTGCCAAAGCCACACTGCTTGAAGATTTTATTAGATTAAGGCAAGGAGGCATGAGTGTAAATGAGTACACTCAGAAGTTTGAAGCATTATCTAAGTATGGAATGGTGTTGATAGGGAATGCAGAAGCAAAGAATGCAAGGTACATTCAAGGCTTGAACCCCAATCTATCCAGGGCAATGTTACCATATAAAGATAAAACTTTTGATCAAGTGATTGATCTAACACTCTCTTTTGAGCAACATGATACCACAAGAGAGAAATTCAGGAACATGAAGCTCAATAAGAAGAAGGGAGGTCAGAACAAAGTGCAACCTTATGACAAGAGAAATGCAAGTAAAGGAGTTAAGAAAGGGGAAGGAGCACTAGCACCTGAAAGCAAGAAATTTACTCATTGTTTTAACTGTGGAAAAGCTGGACATTACAGTAACCAATGCCCTGACCCAAAAATACCAAAAGGAAGCTGCTATAACTGTGGAAAGATGGGACATTTAAAGAAGGACTGCCTAGAGACTCATAAGAAAACAGCAAGGGTAGGAGCTTTGGCAACCAACACCACTGAAAATGTTGGACAACTTGAAGGTATAATTCTAATTAATACCCAACCAATATCAGTAGTATATGACACTGGTGCCTCACATTCACTGATATCTTTGGAAATTGTAAAGAAATTAGCACTTGCTTGTGTTTCTATTGAACAACCCTTAACTATACACAGTCCCATAGGGAGTCATTGTATGCTAAGAATGAAGTGTATGGGTCTGAAATTAATTATAGGGGGTTATGGTTTTGATTCAGATCTATATACTTTAAATTATCCTGGTATTGGGATTATATTGGGGGTAGATTGGTTAATGAAAAATAAAGTAATTTTAAATTTAGAAAATCTTACTATTTCTTTGGAGACAAATGAAGGCAAAAGAATTACAGTTCTAAGTGAAATAGCAAAGAACACATGTTTTAATAAAATTTGGAGTATAAATGAATTTTAAAAGGAATTAAAAATAGAGGAAATTCCAGTAGTCAATGAATACACAGATGTGTTTGGAGAAGTAAGAGGAATTCCTCAGAATAGACCAGTTGAGTTCAAAATAAAGTTAATGCCAGGAACAAATCCAATCATTAAAAAGCCTTATAGGATGGGTCCAAAAGAACTGGTAGAATTAAAACATCAACTAGAAGAATTAGAAGAGAAAGGATTCATAAGATCAAGTAGTTCTAGTTGGGGTTCCCCAGTGCTCTTTGTCAAGAAACATGATGGAACAATGAGGTTGTGTGTAGACTATAGGGATTTAAACAAGGTAACTATTAAAAATAAGTACCCACTGCCTAGAATAGATGATCTATTTGATCAATTACATGGAGCTAGAATATTTTCAAGATTAGATTTAGCCTCTGGATTTCACCAAATGAAAGTTGCAGAGGAAAGCATTGAGTACACAGCCTTTAATACCAGATATGGCTTATATGAATTTTTAGTAATGCCATTTGGCTTGACCAATGCTCCCTCTTATTTTGTAGATTTGATGAATAGAATTTTCAGAGACTTTTTGGATAAATTTGTACTAGTATTTATAGATGATATATTAATTTACTCCAAGACAGAAGATGATCATGCTATGCATCTACACATAGTATTATCCAGACTTAGAGAACATGAATTAAAAGCCAAGTATTCAAAATGTACATTTTGGCAACATGAAGTAAAATTCTTAGGACACATAGTGTCACAGCAAGGGGTAAGTGTAGATCCAAGCAAAGTGATTGCAGTTCAATCATGGAGTAGACCCAGAACAGTGACTGAGGTGAGATCATTCTTGGGATTGGCAGGGTATTATAGAAGGTTTATCAAGGATTTTTCAAGAATAGCTGCACCAATGACTAAGTTGACAAAAAAGAACCAACCATATGTGTGGACTGAGCAATGTGAACAAGCTTTTGAGAAATTGAAGCAAGCACTGGTAGAAGCTCCTGTTTTGCAAATCCCAGAAGAAAATGAAGGGATGGTTGTATATACTGATGCTAGTGGGTCCGGATTAGGTGCAGTGCTTATGCAACATGGCAAGGTAGTGGCATATGCATCAAGACAGCTTAAACCCAATGAAACCAAATATGCAACTCATGATCTAGAATTAGCTGCAATAGTGTTTGCATTAAAACTTTGGAGGCATTATTTGCTTGGAGCAAAATTTGAATTATTTACAGACCATCAAACATTGAAATATTTATTTTCTCAAAAAGATTTGAATATGAGACAAGCAAGGTGGATGGAGTTTCTAGCCGCATATGATTTAGATATTTTGTACACCCCTGGAAAAGCCAATAAGGTGGCAGATGCCTTGAGTAGGCATCAAGTTAGGTTAGCAAGTCTAATGATTGATGAATTTAAAAACCTAACAATGCTTGGGGAGGCAGATATACATAGCAAGAATGAAAAGAATTTTGGTGAGCACAATGATATGGTAGAATATGGCACACTAGGGTTGATTACAGTAAAATCTAATCTAGTGGAGAAAATTGGTAGCATGCAAGACCAAGACAAGGATTTGAAGGAGAAGAAAGAAATGTTACATAGCAATATTGAGTTGGAAAATTTTAAAATAGATCACAAAGGATATTTGAGGAAGAATGAGAATCTGTGTGTACCAGACATTACAGAGTTGAAGGAAGAAATCATGAATGAGCATCACAAAACCAAGTACACCATACACCCTGGTAGTACTAAAATGTATCATGATTTAAAAAGAAGCTACTGGTGGCCAGGAATGAAACAAGCAGTGGCAAGATATGTGGCAAAGTGTTTCACTTGTCAACAAATTAAAGCAGACTACCAAAAGCCTTCTGGCATGCTGCAACCATTGGAGGTACCTCAGTGGAAATGGGAAAGTATTTCCATGGATTTTGTGGATGGTTTGCCTAGAACTAAGAGAGGCAATGATAGTATATGGGTAATTGTTGATAGGCTAACCAAATCAGCTCACTTTGTCCCTGTCAGGTCAGATAGAAATGCATCTAAACTTGTACAATTATTTATTAAGGAAGTGGTAAGGCTACATGGTATACCTAAGACCATTATAAGTGATAGAGACACTTTGTTTACCTCAAGATTTTGGGAAAGCTTCCAAGAAGCAATGGGAACACAATTATGCTTAAGTACTGCCTACCACCCTCAAAGTGATGGGCAGACAGAAATAGTAAATAAAATATTGGAGGATCTATTAAGAGCATGTGTGCTTGACTTTGGGGGCAATTGGGAGGACCATATTCATTTGGAAGAATTTACATATAACAATAGCTACCAGTCAACCATAGGAATGGCACCCTTTGAAGCCTTGTATGGGAGGCCCTGCACATCCCCTGCCTGTTGGTTGGATATGGGAGAGGGTATACTAATAGGACCAGATCATGTTAAAGAAACTTCCAACATGATTGAGTTAATTAGACATAGAATGAAAACAGCACAGTCAAGACAGAAGTCTTATGCAGATAAAAGGAGAAAGCCAATGGAGTTTAAGGAGGGAGAGTATGTTTTTCTAAAAGTATCACCAATGAGAAAGGTGTTCAGATTTGGGAAATCAGGAAAGTTATCACCAAGATTTGTAGGGCCATATGAAATTATACAAAGAATTGGTGCTATGGCCTATAAGCTTCAATTACCTGAGGAATTAAGTGGTGTACATCCAGTGTTTCATGTTTCTCAATTGAGGAAATGGGTGCATGATGAAGGGGCAATTCTGGAGTCACCTACTCAAATTCAAGTCCAAAAGAATTTGGTCTATGCAAATGAACCAGTGGGGATAGTTGCCAAGGAGGAGAAAAAGTTGAGGAACAAGGTGATCAAACTGGTAAAAATTCAATGGAGCTTGGACACCAATGATTGTACATGGGAGGTGGAGGACAAAATGAGGGCTAAATACCCCAACTTGTTTACTGATAGAGAGGTATGTTTAAGTAGTTTATAATAATTCTCTGAATATTCTTATGCATTGCTTGCTTTCATAAAATGTGAGTATGGAGTTATGGAATTAAAACAGGCTATGGATTAATATTTTTAATTGGAGAAATTAGAAGAAATTATGGGGACATAATTCCTTTAAGGGGGAGGGTATGTAATGACCCTAAACTGAAATAAAATATAAGTTATATTTATTTCAAGAATTTCAGAAGTTAAAAAAAAAAACTTGTGTGTGTGTATAATTTTTATAACTCACATATATATATATATAAAAGTTGCTGTTTAAAGGGGTGGAATAAAAGTAATATAGTATAAATAATTTTTATATCACATAATCATATATAATGGTGTATATAATTTAATGGAAAAGGTGGCTAGGTAGAAAATGCAAACAGATTACAGTTTTTATAAAGATAGAGCAAAAAAATAAAAATGCACAAGGTCACATGCATATGGCATGAATGGGATGAAATCATAGAAATAACATGCAGAAATAAAAGTATTGGAGATCCCGAAATAACTACTAAAGGAAATCAAGAGGGTATAATTCCAATTGAGGACTATGTATCAGTGTAAACTGTGCATAAAAGAATAAAAGGGTATCAAAGGAATTACCCATTCCCTTAAACCCTAAAAACAGCTTTATAAAAACCTGCATATCATAAGGATCATCATCATTCTCTCAGGAAAAAAAATAAATACATATAAGAAAAAAATGGGTATGCAGACCTGAAGGCAATTGCAGAGTAGGGGAGCAAGATAATACAAGAAAGAATATAGGTGAGCATTAATTCATTTTATGCAATGGCAGTAAGACCTCTGATAGGCAGCCTGAAAATATTTAAAGTAGTATTTAATCTTTGAAATGGTTTGATATGGATGAAATGGATGTTGTTGTGTATTTCTGTTTGGAGTTTTTGTATGATAGTTTTTCCAAGCTTATATGGTTTGAGCATTTTTAATTCTGTTTTTACTATTGTTAAGTATGGATCTAAATTATTTTGAACATAGGCAGCAAGATGAAGGTCTAGCTCATGTTTATATTCTAAATAATAAGATAGGAGGCTTTTCTGGGTTTTGATGAATTTTTAACAAACACCTCTGTCCATACTTCTGCAATAGAATAATAACAGGATCATAATGCTTAAGTTAATATAGGAAAGATCATATACATGATGAGAAATCTCTGCAATAAGAAAAGACTGTACTAAAGAGTACTTATGTTTTCTGAAAACATGAATGGGTTGAAGTTTTTATGAATAAGCTATAAGCAGGGGCTTAATAAGCTAACCATAAAAATTGGAGGGGGAGTTTTCAATAAACTCTATGATTAAATAAAGAAAATTAATCAGGTCACTTGGAGTTAGTCAATGATCTGCTTTCTTCAGGTGGGGGAAAGTATATGCATGGTGTAAATGCACCCTGAGGCCTTTGTGTGATTGGAATAAGTAAGACTAACTGGGAGATTTCCTTCACAATGCATACTTGTGTTCATTTGACAGGGGGATTTAGACCTTAAATAAAATGGGGGATGAGATTTAAAAATATCTGGGTTATAATATCTGAACAAAACTGTAAATTAAATAAGGTTTAATGTAGTAACCTTAATGATCTGCTGGGGGAAAAAAAAATCTGGGAGAACATAACCTGAATTTATTTATAATGTTGTGAATAATGCATGGCTTGTTACATATATGTTGAATGTATGGTTGTATGCTTAAGGTCACCTAGCTATTTTGCTGATGTGCCTAGTTTATAATCTGCTAGATTATGAAAGTGACAAAAGTTCATAAGATTTGTAAACTTGTATAGAATTTATTAATGCTCATACCAGTGTAAACTGACCCTTTTGTTGCCTTGCAAACATCTGGGTGTCTCATATAAATGGGGCAGCTCAATGATTTGCATGCAGGTAAGTAAAAGTGACATGATGATGAAGGAGGCATTAGCTGCTAGTATAAATAAGAGAAGCAATGCTTGTATTTGCAGAATTGCCTGTAGTGGAAGACCTGAATATTATTAGTAATTAAAAGTTAGATAGTGAAGATGTTTTTTTCTTGGGTGTTTGAATTATGACATGTATCTAACTAATACTGTGATGAGTGAAGTTTTATGACAAGTAGCTAGATGATGCTCTTATAAAATGTTTAGTTATCTTTTGAGGTCTATGAAAATCTGATATATCATAGCTATAAAATATATGTGCATATCAGTCCCTTGTTCTTTTGCTTGAAACTGATTGATGTTATAATAACGACAATTGAGAAAGGCAAGTGCAACAGATTTTGTATAAAAAAACAAAATAAGCTTGTGGAATTTGAACAAGATAAATTATGCTCGAACTGTATTGTACATTGGGTGGTGTGTATTCCTTGAGAAAATGCATGACTTATGTTTATGCAGTTGATTTAAAAACAGAAAGAGTTTCAAAAGAAATAGATTTGGAAACATTTTGGTTTTGTGTCTGAAACCTGGAAAAATAAAATCTTATTGAAACTTTTATAAGATAAAAGCAAAGTGGTGATAAGAAAGTATGATTGTGGAAATGATTTACACAGAAATATGGTTTTGAATATTGAAGGAATGAGATCATGACCAACTCAAATGGTTAAGTGTCAGATCCTTATAGCCTGGAATCACTTCTCTGCAATTCATGTGGTGTAAGTGTTTCCAACTCGAAGAAAGCAACTGATAAACTCCAAGTTTTTGAAATACAAACTCGAAGCTAACCAGTATGCATTCTCAACCAACCTACACTAAAATATAGAGTAAATATAACTGTGAAACCTGAAATGGAAATTTGATAGTGGAAACAAATTTGTAAGTTCATACTAACAATCATACTCCTTTCAGTTATATTTTTTTTTAACACCTGAATATTGCATTATGTATCAGTAGTTATATATATATATATATATATATATATATATATATATATATACAGAATGAATAAAAGAAAATAGTGCACAATGCCTGCACCACCACACTTATATGTATAGATACTAATGTAAATATTATCCCCTTTTAAAAAAAGAAGAAGCAACCATATCATCAAATATGTAGAGCTATTATATGATGGAATATGAACTGGTATATTTATATTGGTAATCCCAGGATCTTGGGAAACAGATTTGATAAATTTCCTTTAAAATAAAATAATATATAATAATATCTGGGATAAAATATAAGGGGTCACCACAGGTTTAAATGAGTATCAGGTTGTTTTAAATGAATATATCAAGTTAAATAAATCAAAATTTTTTCCAGTTATGTGAAGTTAAAGGTTTTCTTAAATTATATTGAATTCATTAAGTAAACATTTCAAGTCTAAATAATAAGTAATTGAATTTGATATATACTGGTTTGTCAAATGAGTTTGTTTTTGAAATGGTGAAATATTTAAAGCTTTGAAACATAAGAATTAAGAATGGTATTTGGAAGTTTAAATCGATATTTGGAATTGATTTGTGAAATATAAAGAAGCTATTTTGTTTTATAAAAACAATTTAATATTTAACCATTTAAGAGATGGAAACTTGTTTCAAAGTTATGATTTTCAAGGTAGTATAATTTGAAATTTTATATTCAAGAGTTTTGACCTCTAAATATTTACTTTGAAACCCTATGATTTTGGAAAGTATATATATTGGAATAAAAATGATATCTTATTAATTCGGGTTTAAAAGGAAATGATATCATTTTTATATGGTTTTGAAATGGATATTTTATTTTGGTTTTAAAGTATAATTATTTTAAATGACCGCGGTGTTATAATAACGATTGGTTGGCAAAGAGACCGGGATCGGATATGGACATACTCTCTGTCGATACCGAAAACCACTTTGACTAACCATGTACGCGGTGGAGATTCCAGAATAAAGTAGGTTGGTGGCGGCGTTTCCTGTAAGGTAAATACGTGGACCCGACTCCCGTGAGTTGGCATAAGGTGGCTAAAACAGGAGCGATTCTCGGGCCAATGAGGTCATTCCTCTAATCGGACACTCCTCTTCGATATTATACTTTGACTTTGGATTGATTCAGTGGCCACTTTTATTTTTGTTTTGGGGGAGTTTGTTCGAGGTGGGCGGTAGCTGCGTGCTGCGCGTTTCCACCAGCCCGGATAGCAATTGGTATATCTGCCCTGGCATTGCCTAGTTGTGCCGTGTCACCTACCCTATCGCGCCTTGTACGAGTTTGGATTTCTCCCGTAGCCCGTGTGGTATCCTCTGGTGGCTTCCCGATCAGGAGGGACTATGATATTGGATGGACTACTGGGACTATTATTGTGTTAAGGGGAATATTGGGTCACTCCTTAGTGCTATTTAAAAGTAAGTTTATTTTACAATTAGACACTATTATAATAGCGCAATATACTATATAGTAAATAGTTTAACGGATCCTTAGGAGATGTAAATCCCGAGCATCTTTTGAGTTACTGCACTCATATTTATTTCTATTAATTTAACTTACATAAGATCTTTTAGTTCTGACTCGAGTGTTTTGTCTTTTCAATTCGCTCGGGTCAGTCCGAGCATTTCAGGATTTGAAGATTTAGCTCTGGAGGACGAAGATGAAGATGTATATTATTATTATTTATGCTAGTACACTACACTGTTCCGCTGCATTGTTATTGGTATGTGTAACTCTAATATGTAGTATATAAATGTTTTGTAAACAGATTTATAAACTATATATTTTATTATTATATTTTATCCTTCCGCTGTGAGATTCTGTTTTCTTTTATTTCTTTCTCGTTTTTCTTATTTACCCCATGACAATCCGCCCTTCCGTATGGTTTGAATTGGCACGTGTGTCGATTTAAAACGTACGAAAAGGCGGGACGTTACAGTTGGTATCAGAGCTTTGGTTTAGCGATAAACCTTAGCTTTGTGGGGTTTGACTCTTTACTAGTAGGGTAGTAATACTCTGTGGGAGTCACTGAGTGTATATATATGAGAAAGCGTATTTGTTAGTGTTATAAAAAGGTTTTAATATTGTGTTAATCTGTTCCGTTTTGTATTTATAAACTCTGGTTGGTGCATGGGACGCTGTGACATCAATAGGGGTTTCTAAACACTTAATAGGACATACCGACATAATATTTGTTTTAATATAGGTGAATGAAATAATTTTACCTATTATATTTTCTATAAAATAATTTTTCAAAATAATATATGTATTTGGTTGTAATAGATTGGTTGTTAGGTAATGAAGGTTTTGAATAATGATAGAAATAAGATTTAAAAATAAGATAAATGAAATTTGGAAATTTAGGACTTAAGATCCGGGGTTTTGGAATTTTTCGTAAAATTTTTGGAATATAATTGTTATAAGTATTTTCTGATATGAATATTTATTATAATTTAAGAGAAATTGTTTTAAAGAACATTTTTGGAGAAAATAAGTTTTGTACTTTCCTCTCTGTCGCTGGAAAATAATTTCGGTGATGAGTGCTTGCATCATCGACATTCATTTTCGAGTTTCAAAGTGGGAAGGCCACCGTAGTAATTTACTGCAGAATTGTTAAGAAAATTTTATCGTTTTAATTATAATTGGATATATATGTTAAGTGTAGATATCTATCTATTATTTTAAATGATTTAAAATTTAACCCGGTATTTGCTTCTTAAGTTCCAGATTTATTAATAGTACAATTAAGTGTAGAAAATTTGAACCTTTAAGGTAAAAAAAAAAAGAATAAAGGAAATAAACGGTTGTAAACCTTAGTAAATGGATAAAGGAAATTCATTATTTATTAGAATTGATGGTATAAGGTTACAAATTAGGTGTAATTAAAATGTTACTATTATTAAATATTAACATTAAATAAATGAATGAAAGTAAAAGTAAGTTGAAATTGTAACTTATAAAACGAATATATAATTAATGAACCACTAAAAAAATAAAAGGAATTGAGAAGAAACTTGTATAAATTTTCACTTACATTCTTAAAGCATATATATAACTTGCCATATAATAAAAGTTACAGTGTTAGTAATAAAATGTAAGGGGGAAATCTTACAAGTGAAGCTTGAGATAATGAAAGTATTCAATGAATTTGCTGTTATAAATGGGAATTTATTGTTATAAACTTAAGTTGTAAATTTAAATTTTACCATAATTAAAGGTAAGTATTATAATTAGATGATTTTAAAACTTAAGTAAATAGAATGAAATTCTATAATAAATGAAACTGTGAGAAATAAATAAATAAAATTTAGAAATACATAAATGGAATGCAATAAAAAGAAACTTACATGACATTTGAAATGGAAGATGAATATTGTAAGTAATAAATGAAAATAAATGAGGTAATCACTCATTAATGAAAGAAAGGAAATCAAACAACTAAAGTATGAAATAAAGATTTATAATAAGTTAAATTGCTTGTTGGGTTGAATGGTTATTGTTTGATTTATGTTTGGTTGGGTAAGGAAATTTGAAATTGTTGGATGAATAAATAATTTATTCCATCTAAGACTGTTGAGTAAATGATGCACTTGATAGTTATTTTTCATTCCGTACAATTTCAAGTTTGAACCCAAACAACTATTTGATTTGTGTGATTGTATGGTTATTTTGTAATTGTATGTATGTTGTTCGAGGAAATTGATGGTTGTTGTATTAATTTGGATGATTAGTGATTGGAACTACCAAGATATTTAAATTTTGCACTTAGAAATATTTTGAAATGTTCTCCAAACTCTAATAAATTTAAGTATAAAAAGAAAATGTCGTAAATTTGTATATTTAAAGAAAAGTAACAGATACTGTAAATTTAATTGTTTATAAGGTAATGTTTTGAATAAGATATGTAGATTCTAAATCCTTCTTTTCCCTTCTTTTTCCTTCTTTTTCCTTTTCGGGGACGAAAAGTTTTGAGTGGGGGAGAATGTAACGACCCGTAAATTTCGACAATTTAAGTTGGTTAATTTAATTAAGATTTTGTAATTTAGTTTAAAAAGAGATGAAATATAAATGGTAAATAAAACTAAATATTAGTATAGGGAATAAATCCTAATAAAGGTAGTAGTGAGAGCGTACACTTTGAAAAAAAATTTATATATGAAAGGTAAGCAGTAAAATTATCCAATGCAATATTCGATTTATTAAAAATAACTACATGAAAATCTAGACAGTAAAGTTAATCCAGCTGAATTTGTATGAATTGAATGGAATAGGTTTAATATGAATGGTATATTAGGTTATAAAATCAAATGAGAAAAGCAAGCGTAATTATTTGATTTATCTAATGAATTAAACATGTTGAATAGTAACTGAATGTTAATAAATGGAAAATTATACAATTTTGTTAGATGATTTGGTCATAATGTTTAATAATTGATTAAATAATAACCGAAGTATGTATGCAAGTTTAATAGAAACATGAATAGCATGAATATAATTAAATGAAACCATGCAATAATGTGGTAAATGATGGCATTTATGAATGAAATAAGATTTGTAGGTAATTTGAATTTAATTCTAAAATGTGTAAACTGAATGTAATTTAATGTAATAAGGAGTGCAATAACAATTGATTGGGATACTATTTTGCGATTTAGGTGAGAAATAAAGTATTAATGAAATTAAGGAATGTAATCTAATTCCATGTAAAGAGTCAATATGTATAATAGCAAGGTTTTAATTAAATAAATGGTTTTATGTAGATTTCAACTGATAATTTATGAAGTATAATGTGAGATCATATATGCAATTAATTTTCTTAAGTTGTGCAGTAAGGTAGGTTAGTTTGTCAATAAAGATAGTTGATTCTATAAGATGAAATAATTGTTAGTATTAATTATAATATGAAGATTGTTGATAACGTTATTTGGGGGTTGAGGGATAAGTTGAAATTTGATAATTAAGATATTTAGACGTACAATATATAAAGAAAGATATATTGATTCCATTTAATAAATTGGGGATTTAATATTATCAAAGAGAATTAAATATTGTCCTAATGTAATTTAGATAAATTGTGTAATTAAATGCTAGCTCCATTCAGAATATGACAATGGGTGTAATAATTTGGATTGTAAGAAATAGTTATAAGTTACATGTTTAATTTGGTTGATGAAATTTAAATAGAAATAAATGTTAATACACTAAATAAAAGTTACATTTAATATGAGAAGTAATACCATGTTAGAAGTGGTCAAATTTAGGGTGTTAAGACTTATAAATGGAAATTAAGAGGCGGTTGAAATTTAGTGGACTTTAATGTGTATTAATGTGAAATTTATGCTATGACTAAAGAGGTAAATGGAATAAATACAAACCAATGTGGATTGTACACATGGGATGACAATTTTAGTGAATAATAGGATTTAAACCTAAATAAATAAATTCTTTGAAATTTAAGTTGTAATCGCTGCATAAATTGGAATTGTACGTTAATTTTGAATTATTCTATAATAAATTTATGTAGGAAGTTGTTTAAGGGATTCTAAATTTACCAAGTAATCCAAACCGACAAAATTTGCAAATATTTAAAGTTGAGTTGTAAATCTGATTCAATTAACCCATTAATAATTTATTCATTTGGAATATAAATGGCAATGATAGGATTTATTGCAATTAAAGGTAATGTAATTTGTACGCTATTTTAAATTAAGTCAAAACGGGTGGATATTAGGAACCAAGACCTAAAAATAGGGTAGATACATTTTATTTCAATAAGACTTGTATGACTAGAGTGGAGGATTTTATTTTGGAGTCTATGTTATAATTTCAAAGTTTAGTAGATATTGAAATAAAGTAAACATTTGAATCTATGAATCTATCAACTCAAATTTTCATTTAAATTTGTTAATCATTGCAATTTGTTTGAGAAAATAAAGAGGTATAATAAGTTTAGGTGTAAATGGAAGTATGTATGGGAAAATGAATTATTTGCAGGGAAATATTTGGTAAAAAGGGTGGGACTAAGGAAAGGTTATTGTTTGTTGGAAACATTAATTAATATGGGAATATAATTAGACAAGCATAACCCATGCAAGTGTATAATTAAGAAATGAAGCAATAATTAATAATTATTAACCAACCAAAATTTGGTAACCCATTTAATTAGTGATTGGTATAGGCTATTTATTTAAGTAACAGTGCAATACCAATTTATGTATTTGCGAAATGTTAATAAAATATTTATAGTATGGAATTCAAAACTATATATACATAGGAATGTGGATTTTATAGTATGTAAACTTAGTCGATTTACAATAGCTAAATCTATTGGGAATGAATAAGAATCTAAGATAATTATTACAGTAATTTGAAATTTAGTTAAAAATGGAAATTATTTATGAATTTGAAATTTAATGAAATTATATTGAAACTTAAATAAAGCGTCTAAATTTATATTTGTAAATACGTATAAAATTCAATGTAAATGTTTGAGGAAGAAATTTATTTATTTACTAATCCGTAACGTATCCAATTAGTATGAAATATTCTGTTGGGCCAACAACCGTTTTGCGCGTTATAATTCGTGCCTACCTATTCGTTCTCACTTTGTCTATAAATAGGCTGTGTAAACCCTAGCCTCCATCTATCTTTATTTCTCTGTGTGTTCTTTTCTTCAACTTCTTCTTTTCCAATGGCTGCAAAATTCTAGATCCAATTATAGTCCAAAATATAAATAAAAATTCAAACTCCTCTAAAAATTCCAGAAAATTTATATGTCACAGTTCTCGAAGAGAGGTATTATTTATTTTAGTTTATTTGATTTTCAATACAATTTCTTTAACGTTTAACTTGTGTAATTTTCACATACCGTGTCCGATTCATGCGAGATTTTTTTTGTTAGGATCGTATTGAAATTTCAGATCTGTTGACGCTGGTTTGGATGAATTTGAAGACTGCAAAATTTTGGGTATAAATTGGATT
The DNA here is from genome assembly GCA_030765085.1 of Allium cepa. NCBI lineage: Eukaryota > Viridiplantae > Streptophyta > Magnoliopsida > Asparagales > Amaryllidaceae > Allium > Allium cepa. Next base: position 187,456,350 of record CM060940.1, read on the forward strand.
TAAATCCAATTTAAATTCAAAAGGTGAGTGTTTTAACCCACTGACAACGTCTAAAATATTTTATGTTTGTTAAATTGATTTTTAGATATGAGTAGAAATTTATATATGATTTGTTTGGCATGTTTTACTCATCTTCTCTGTTAATTCGCATTTTTATTTATTTAACTGTTTATTATTTTAATTATTGCATATAAATTTACAGTTAGAATTTATTTTGCATATAAACTGCTAGTTAACAGTTATTAAATTTATTATTGAATATAAACTGTTATTTATTACCTGTATAATTTATATGCTATATATCGATGACTGTTTAAATTGGACGATGATTGCAAATAATGGTTGATGATTGATATTTGGATGAATGGATGCTAAATTTATATTTTATAAACAGCAAGTCATCATGCATTTTCATTTCATTCGGGATTGTGGTTTGAAATGATATACAACCGCATTTTTTTATTTTAAATTGCGGATTGAAATGATAAACATCCGTATCACTTGACCATAGGATAGAAAATTTTATACAGGCACCACGGTAAATATATAAAATTATTTTTGGAAATGTTTTACTATGGTTTTGTAAAGCTATACATATATATATGGTTTATGGGTTTTGATTTGATCATTAATAAAAGTTATATATATATATATATAGAAATTTTCCGGTTTTAGGCTTTGTATAAAAATTGATTTGAAGTATAAACCGAAGTTTGATTTTAAGATCAAATACGATTAAGTATTTAATTAAAAATTAATTTCTGGTTATTCTATTGACTTAAATGAGAATAAAATTGGAAGTTGAATATTAAGTTAAATCGGAATTAAATAAAAGTTAAACTTTTAAAGGATATGATTTATAACTAGATTTTGTGTAAAGTGGTTTAAATGAGTATCAGGTTGTTTTAAATGAATATATCAAGTTAAATAAATCGAAATTTTTTCCAGTTATGTGAAGTTAAAGGTTTTCTTAAATTATATTGAATTCGTTAAGTAAACATTTCAAGTATAAATAATAAGTAATTGAATTTGATATATACGGGTTTGTCAAATGAGTTTGTTTTTGAAATGGTGAAATATTTAAAGCTTTGAAACATAAGAATTAAGAATGGTATTTGGAAGTTTAAATCGATATTTGGAATTGATTTGTGAAATATAAAGAAGCTATTTTGTTTTACAAAAACAATTTAATATTTAACCATTTAAGAGATGGAAACTTGTTTCAAAGTTATGATTTTCAAGGTAGTACAATTTGAAATTTTATATTCAAGAGTTTTGACCTCTAAATATTTACTTTGAAAACCCTATGTTTTTGGAAAGTATATATATTGGAATAAAAATGATATCGTATTAATTCGGATTTTAAAAGGAAATGATATCATAATTATATGGTTTTGAAATGGATATTTTATTTTGGTTTTAAAGTATAATTATTTTAAATGACCGCGGTGTTGTAATAACGATTGGTTGGCAAAGAGACCAGGATGGGATATGGACATACTCTCTGTCGATACCGAAAACCACTTTGACTAACCGTGTACGTGGTGGAGATTCCAGAATGAAGTTGGTTGGTGGCGGCGTTTCCTGTAAGGTAAATACGTGGACCCGACTCCCGTGAGTTGGCATAAGGTGGCTAAAACAGGAGTGATTCTCGGACCAATGAGGTCATTCCTCTGATCGGACACTCCTCATCGATATTATACTTTGACTTTGGATTGATTCAGTGGCCACTTTTATTTTTGTTTTGGGGGAGTTTGTTCGAGGTGGGCGGTAGCTGCGCGATGCGCGTTTCCACCAGCCCGGATAGCAATTGGTATATCTACCCTGGCATTGCCTAGTTGTGCCGTGTCACCTACCCTATCGCGCCTTGTACGAGTTTGGATTTCTCCCGTAGCCCGTGCGGTATCCTCTGGTGGCTTCCCGATCAGGAGGGACTATGATATTGGATGGACTACTGGGACTATTATTGTGTTAAGGGGAATATTGGGTCACTCCTTAATGCTATTTAAAAGTAAGTTTATTTTAGAATTAGACACTATTATAATAGCGCAATATACTATATAGTAAATAGTTTAATGGATCCTTAGGAGTTGTAAATCCCGAGCATCTTTTGAGTTACTGCACTCATATTTATTTCTGTTAATTTAACTTACATAAGATCTTTTAGTTCTGACTCGAGTGTTTTGTCTTTTCAATTCGCTCGGGTCAGTCCGAGCGTTTCAAGATTTGAAGATTTAGCTCTGGAGGATGAAGACGAAGATGTATATTATTATTATTTATACTAGTACACTACACTGTTTCGCTGCATTGTTATTGGTATGTGTAACTCTGATATGTAGTATATAAATGTTTAGTAAACAGATTTATAAACTATATATTTTATTATTATATTTTATCCTTCCGCTGCGAGATTCTGTTTTCTTTTATTTCTTTCTCTTTTTTCTTATTTACCCCATAACAATCCCCCTTCCGTATGGTTTGAATTGGCACGTGTGTCGATTTAAAACGTACGAAAAGGCGGGACGTTACACTCACTTTTAACAATCTCGGTTCTTGTCAAAAAACATAGTGGTTTTGCCCATGTGATAGATGTGATTAAGTACAATATACTAATTGATGTTTATACGACATATACTCATAGATATTTATATGGTAGGTTTATACTACCATCTATCAAAACATGCAGCTGGTATTTGTTGTGTATTTATTGGGAATCAATTGAATCAGAGACCTAGGTGTGAGATAACATGCTTTGAATTCTTCTCACATGTTGCTTCTGTTCAAGCTGCAAAGCTGTCTGAATTGACTTCCTTTTATGAGGTGGTATTTTTTGTGTGATAAAGGAATGGCAAAGGGTGGTCATTTCCATCAACAGTTTAACAATTATATTACGTAGCAAGTTACCAAGTTCTCAAATTATTTGCAGAAACAACTGGACAAAGCACTTGCAGATCCTGTAAGGGCTCTTCTAGATGAAGCTAGCGATAATACATAGACCTCTATCAGGAATCTTCTCCAAAGAGAGACTTGCTCAACTACTACTTTTTCTTCTGCGCTTTTTTCATTTGATATAGATGATGTAACTATAGAAAAAATGACTGCGAAGTTGGAGGAATATGCCAGAAGCATTGTGGAATCGAAGGCGTCAGAAGAGTCTGCTAGGGTTTTGATTCGTATGAAAGACAAGTGGCGCTTTTTACCCATGTATACTGGCTTATCATTGCTACAACGGTTAGATGGTGGTGTGTAATTTGTATTTTTTTTACAGGTTCACTACATTGTTTAGTCGTGATTCAGATTCCATGCCAAGAGCCTGGACCGGAAAGGAAGATACTAGAGCAATCACTAAAACTGCACGCTCTGCAGTAAGCCTAAAATTATAATTTGTAAGCGTTGATTTTGAAATATGTACGTTATGAGGAAGTTTCTTATGTGTGATTTTGTAGTCTTTGAAATTATTATCTATAATGGCTGTAATGCGTTTGGATGATGAAGGTGATGACATACAAAACACTCTTTCCTTGGCCCTTGTGGATTCGAGTAATAATTCTGGTACGAGTAGGAGTATCCAATCTATTGACCCACTGGCATCAAGCTCATAGGAGAAGGTATGCTCATAGAGTAACTTTCAGAATTTTATTTTTTACCAGACTGAGAGGAACCACATCTATATATTATCATTTTCTATATGTGATGGTGTTTTTTGATTTTTTGCTTTGTTTTTGTTTTTGATTGTTTTAGTTCTGTTTTAGTTTATTTATTTAATTTTATTCTTTTGTCAATTGGTGCGGATTCTAAACTGATTAATGAATTTTACTGTGGTGAACCTTCTTTATTAAAAAAATTTAAAAGCTAGTACAGGATATTAATTCCAGGTTCCACTGGTAGCATTTGACAGTTACTAAAGTTTTATGCGTAATAAGTGCCACAATCTTATTCTGAAGGAATGAGTAATATTTTTGGAGATCGTTTTTCGTATTATTTATGTACAATTGCAATGAGTCAACTGTGAATATTAGAGTTAATATGCTACACATTTTTTTGTACCAAATAATTAAAGAATTTGCTCAGGTAAAAATCTTATTTCAATTTCAACATGCAAGTTCTTTTTTGTTATTTATTCTATCAGAATAAGAAATTTTACGTTGGTTTGTAAAAGTAAAGATTTAGAGGGAGGAAAAAAAAAAACTAAAATACAAAATAAAAATTCTGCAAAAATATATTCCGCAAGTGTTCGGATATCATAAAATGTGCTAGAAAGCAAAATGTGGTTGAATGTCACTAAAACTAGCTTGCTATTTGGAATAATAGAATCTACATACATTTGCTCTCAATAAAATTTCTCCTCTAGCATATTTATTTGAGTACTGCTAGCAACAATAATGTACTTAGATGTGCTTTTAATGTATTTTGAATTTTTTTTCGGTTACTTATTTTGGTGGTATTATATATGGTATTTTTAATGTGTATAAATAAAAAATGGAAAAAAAATATAGAGCCTTAATGCTAACCCTTTGTTTATAACTTTGATTACCTACAAAAGATGGTAAACATAGGGTGAAGATGTAACCTTTGTGTTAAACCCTTGGTTATTAGACTCCTCAGAAGAACTCTTCAATGATGATAGTTGACTGTTGTTGTTCTATAAACTTGATAACATAAACATATGTAATTATGTACGGCAACAATATTAATAAAATCTGCTGCTTATATATGTAAAATTTTCTATTTTTAAGTATAGCCAATTTCATATTTTAAAGATAAGGTCATACAAAAGCCTGGTAGCAGTTCATAATCAAAGGTGATTATGGAAAAGGGAATATTGATTTGAATAAAAGAACAAATGACCGTGGAGAAATATCAAATTAAAAAATCATAAACATTAATGTGGAAATATGTTTATCTATAGTACTGCTATGAAAAATTTAGATATCAAAATACCTCTTAAATTTGTTCTTTCCTCGACCAAATATTTTATTTATTTGTTTTCAATGTATGATATCCATATAAATTTCTTAAATTGTAGCACTACTATTCTTTTTTTTGGACTTCAATATTTGAAAAACATTTGTAAATGTGTTTTTGATTTGAGGACTTTTGTATTTCAGGAAATTAAGGGAAAATGAGATGAAGATGATACTAAGAAATAACATAATCATAGAATGAAGATAAAATTGTAATTTGCTTAATTTTTGTTCTTGGGAATTTTTCTGAACAATCTCAATAATTAAATCTCTCTCTAAACACATATTAATATGCAATTTTAGTTATAAAGACTTGAAATTAGAAAATTTATTTTCAAGGGCTTGAATTGTCTTTTATGTAAAGTAAGTGCTTCAATTTACTTTTTAAAATTTTAGCTGCAAAAATAACAAGTGTGAATGATTTAAGAATATGGTCATATATAGCGTATATTAAAACTGATTCTCGTAGCAAGTACTAGAGTCATAAAATCATTTGTTCAATTAGTTAAAAATAACGATAAATGTTTTAACATTGAAAAATGATGAATGCATCTAAATGTATTCAAAACTCGGTAAATGTGTGTTAACATATTTAAAAAAGTGGTAAATGTACATAACAGAGTCTAGAAAATTGATAAATGAATGATAAGTATAACTTAAAAGTTTGTATATTTGTGTTATTTGTACTGGTTATAATTTTAGAAGGCATTGAATATATTTAGCTTTGTATAAAAAAAGTGACAAACAATTTTGTTTAATTATAGAAATGATAAACAGATTTATCATTATTTGACAAATTGATAAACATATCTATAATTGTTTAAAAAATTGATGAGTGAAGTAGTTTTTTTTTTCTTCGGTTAAACAAAAAATTAAAAATGAAACAATAAAGCAGATTACAATAAAGTAAATTGAAAATCAAATGACATGCATACCCACTCTTAAATTAGTCAAACTGATAGTATATATTTTATTTACGTTAAGTGAAAAATCTATATCAACGATTTTCTTCTAAAAAGACATTTTAAAGCTTAAGCTTGTGGTTCTCTCAACAAAAATGGAGCGAGCACACGTATATCAACCTTGCAGAGAAGGCTAGGGCAATGCATAATAATTATGAAGAAGCTGAAATTATATGTATGATCAGTGGGACAAGAAATAGGTGGTTACAATAAATTTTATTGTTTTGACGCATACACTCCTTGTCCTTGATTGAAGTACTCGGATCATGTATGTTAAGGATAAGCATACACTCTTCGACGGTGTACTCTTACCACTAAAGCGGTAATACCTCGAGTGTTGATTCAGTGGTTTAGGATCGATTTTTTGAGACATCAATTATCATTTTCTTTTAAATGTGAATATTAAGGAAATGTTGTAATCTAATTTAAGTTTGATAGTGCAGTGGTAGGAAAAAAAAGCTGCTTAGCACATTGATATTACAGTTCAACTAATTTACTTTTTGGTAGGTTCCTCGAGTGAAAACCTTGATAACACCAATTCAGTGCAAGTCCTTGTGGAGGCAATTTAACAATGAAACTAAGTATACTGTGACATAGGCCATTGCTGCTCAGGTATAATGTTTGTTGCATTTGAATACCCTTTTTACCTCCTTTGAACCTGAGTGTGTTCACACTCAATTATGCTTTGCCAGGAAGCTAACAAGAGAAATAACAGTGCACTACCTCCTCCATGGGCAATTGTTGCGTTGCTTTTTCTGGGATTTAATGAATTTATGACCCTTCTCAGTTACTATTATTGTTGGATTGCAGGACTTATGCCCGTGCAAATTTTTATATTTCTAAAACATCATAAATCAGCTAGTATATCACAGAACCCTCTTTGGCTTGGTGTTATTTTTGTGGCGTACCTTCTTGCAAAAGCACTTTGGGTCCAGCTTGATATATCAAGCGAATTCCATAATGGCGCTATAAGTTTCTTATAAGAATCGAGATACTTCAAGAGTAATATTGCTTCCAACATCTTAAATCTTAAATATTCTTAACATGGCCTTTTATTTTATAAATTGAAAGATGCATTTTTTAATGTATCATGTTTCAATAGTCCAAATCATGAGCAAAGTTTGTAATGTTTCTCTCCCACTTTTCAAAAGTTATCACATAATCATACCCCTTTCAATATTTGTTACTATTGGCCTCATGCTCAATCTAAATTAGATTTCAATACTCTCACCAATTTCAAATCATAGCAATGTATTTGTTTCAATAATTTGCACTGATAGTTTTTTTATCTTTGAAATTGTATTTCAAATCATTCCAATAAAAAATGCTAAATTGGTGCCTGCCTGGTACGCCGATATATGTTTTGAAAGTGAGCCGATTTTGTTATGGGAAATTTTATTTGAACACAATTTGGTGACACAAAATCAGACATACTTAACCAATAGATATTCCACTGATTTCCACCTTTCATATAAAGACAGAAATCTAATGGTCAATACTTACTGGGTCAAATTTTGTGTTCCACACTTCCAACTTTGAAGAAGAAGAAGATGAGGAGGAGGAGGAGAGAGGAGGAGGAGGAGGAAGAGGAGAAGAAGAAGATTTATAAAATTAACTAAGTTTAAGTTAACTAAATTTTATAAATAATAGTATGATATACTTGTGCAATGTTGTAGTTGTTTGATATTAGATTTGAAGTCTTACGAATAAACATAATTGTTTGACTATATGTTATAATTTCACTTGTGCAGGCATTGGATTTTCAAAGAGAGCAAGGTTGGACTTTTATGGTGCTAGCTTTCGCTTGTGCATGCAACAAAGAAATATGGATAAACAAGCGTTTTGTTAGCACCAGTTGTGTGACTATGTATGGTTATGTACTACTTTTGTATCAATGTATGGTAATGTACTACTTGTGTTTATGGTAGTTCATTTGTTCATGTATTTTTTGTTTATTATTGAACTATTTATTATTACTGTTTAATATAAATTATAATTAAAGTGAATTGGAGAGTGAACGAGCTAGCAGAATGTGAGAAATAGATAAAGAAAAGAAAAAAATATTTAGTGGCGTTTATCAAACGCTACGGAAAAATATAATGGCAAAAAAGACGCAACAAAAAATATTGCTGCGGTGAAATATATGGCCTTTAAAATGATCAATCTATAACAGCGTCTATTTAGTGGCGTTTAGAAAACGCTACGGAAAAAATATGTCGAAAAAAATATCACTTTTGGTGGCGTTTCAACAGGCTACAAAAAAGATTCACGGTGACATTTTTTTGCCGCCGCAATAAGGCACATTATAATGGCATTTACAAAAACGCAACCAAAAATATTAGTTGTTTAGTTGCATGTCGTATGACGGTGTTCTCTAAAACGCCACCATAAGTTATGGTTGCGTTTTTTGTGCGCCACCAAAAGTACTTTTTGGTGTAGTGTATACATATATATTTATAAACTAATATGAAAACACATATATAACCTTACATATAATTTCAAATGAATGAGCACATGAACGGTGGAAGGTGGATGCAAGCTAGTTGCTAGGTGGAAAGGCTGTCTGTGGTCTGCATCTTCATGGAAGGGAAGATCGGTGAGCAAGACAGAGAACGCGAGTAATAGGAGATGGCAGGATCCAAAAAATATACGAATGAATATATATGATGTCTTTATGTTTGCTGGGTTAGGTAACGTAGGCAATAGGCTGTGGGGTTATGGCCGATGGTCAGTGAGCTCGGGAAATGCAGTGACAGGCCAGAGGGTAGTTGAAGCCGGGCTGCGAGTTGTTATGGCAGCGGAAGGCGGTGATTGACGGGTCAGACGTGCTAGTGGTGGTGCGGGTTCGCATGGAAGGCCGGGGATGGGAAGATGGATCTGCATTCATGCTCAAGTGACACGTTGTTGCTGAGCACGGCGGATGGAGGGGAGAAGTTGGAGGGATGGGGTCGGACGTGGTGAGGGATATAAGTGGCGGTTGAGAAAAGGGCGGAGGAGAGGTTGTGGGGAGTATTTCCTAAGAGAGGGTGGCGGAGGCTATCGTCCAATAAGGATTGGGTGGTGGATTCGTTAGAGATGGAAGGTTAGGGTGGTCGAGAGTGGTGGCTGGAGTGATCTACAATGGAAGATGTGACGACCTAGAATTTTTGAGCGTTTGAAATAGGAATATTTAATTAATTTTAAATATTTGGAACGTTAATTTTAACTTAAATTCCAAATATCACTATTTAATTTGATAATTAAATTATTGAATTAAATAATTGAAAGTTGAGTTAAATGTTGAATCTGGAATTTTAAGCCTGCTAAAAATAACTTGAAGGCTTATAAAATTTATATTGATAATACTGAAGATAATAAAAGTGTTAGAATTGAAATTAACAGTGGTTTGTTCAGTTTTAAAATTTTATAGTTTAAATTGAATTAAAAAAAATAGCCTTCCGAGACACAGTAAGTAAACACGTTGAAAATTAAAAAAAAATAGTTTAAATTTCGTAGCATTTGGAGTTGTTATGTGAGCGTACGGTAAGTAAACACGTTGAAAATTAAACATATATTTATTTATATAACCTAAGTCAGCAAACAAATATTCTTTCCCATCAGCCTTCTACTCAGCCGATATCCAATATCTGTAGCAAGCCATCCTATACTCTGAAAAACATCGCGTCTTGTCTACTCTTGTCTCCCCTCGTTTTCGTTTTAATATATCATTCCCCTTCTTCCTTTACCATTCGAATACTCGGATCTGCTTTCTTTATTTTCTTGTCCTATTCGATTTTCAAAGGAAAGAAAAAATCAATAATGGCCAATCCTCAGTGAAAATAAAGAAGAACAAAAATAGGCAAAAGGCAAGCAAATTGAAAATCGAATAAATCGTACCTCCTTTTCCCCTCTTTTCGAATTCAAACGAATCCGTTTCGTTCGCTTATAAAAAACTAAAAAAAAATTAAACCCTCGTTCAATCTAAATCATCATGTGCTCTACCAAGGGACGATCTAGAGGCTCGAACAAAGGGGCGGCGTGAAGTCGCGATCGAAACTGAGAAGGGGTCGCGGGCTGCGAGGCACTTCGAGGCGACCGTGGGGCGTTTGGATGACGGCGACAGTATCATGGGGCAGTGGACGGTCGATGAAGCATCGCAACCAGGTGAGGGCAGTCGCGCAAGTGGATTCGCAATGGATTGTGGCCGGCGATCTACGAGGTGACGTGCGGTGATAGTTGTAGGGTTTGGGATGCAGGCCGCTGACCGAGGCGATATCGCAGTGAGGTAAGGTTCGTTTTGTTTTTAATTTATTTCTGATTTAATAAACATATATATGTATATGGAAGTTATTTTGAGATAGCTAAAACTAAAAAAAAGAAACAAAAGGAATAATACACATATTTATATAAAACAGAATTTTTTTTACAGATTTTGAAAAAAAAATATAGAAATTTTATAAAGATGTTAAATGATTTTATGAAATTAGATTTTTGAAATCTATGGATTATTTTTTTCTAAGTATACATGTAGTTTTAAATGAAGAAAATGAAAATAAATACACATATTCACGTTTCAAGGCTATGAGTTATTTCAAAAAAAATAATGTAATATGGTGACTAATCTATTTAATAAACTTATATAATTGTTTTCAGCCACTAAAATATTTTATTGACAGAAAATTTGTTCAAAATTTAATTATTAGTCTACAACCAAATTATTAATTTAGATTAAATTAATAAATGAAAATTGATTGTTCGATTTATTTCGAATATTAATAAATGGTATAAATATCTATACAAGGTCCTAAATCATGGAGAATCAAGCCGGATGAAAACGGATTGCCAAACAAAAATAGAAGTTGAGTTAATCTCACTCAGTTGAATTTAAATTTAAATTTAAATAATTGTTTGAATGGTTGAATTGATTGATGTGCTATAGTATGGTATATTTTGGAATTGATATTTTATGTTGTGCTAACGTCTGTGGATGCAGGGAAAACAGGTTGGAGGGATCCAACTGGATTCCTCAACATTTATTTAAATTATTTAATATTCTCTGTTGTGATTAATTGATATTCTATGATGAATTATATTGGAATGTTGAATGCTATGGTTTAATTGGATATAATTGGGTATAATGAATTACCAAAAATATATAAATTGGATTTTAGAAAGAAAATAAAGAAGTGAATTTGTAAGTGAAATAATTATCAAAAATTTGAATAAATTTAAGAATGAATTGGAAAAGAAATAAAGTGACTTTAAAATTCCTAATAAATAAATCTTGAGTATAGAAAGGGTGATTTTAAATAAACAGAAGATAAATGAATTTTAAACCTCAGTATTATTATTTTAAAAGAACAAACATTTATTTAAAATTTAAGATTTTAAATTTAAAAATAATAAAGAAGAAATTGGGAAAATCTGAAATTTGTATATTTCAGTTAAAAGACTTAAAAATCAAACAGAAACTAATAATAATAATAGTCCATAATAAATGAATTTTGAAATGAATTGAGTAAGTAAAGAAATTTATTTCAAAGGGAATAAATTGGGAATCAATTTGGAGAATTGATTTAAGTGATTGAGATTGGAAATTTCTCCCTGGGTAACCAAGTATGTTTCCAAAGTAAAATTTTAATTTAAATTAAAGGTTTTAAAGTTGTTTTAAAAAGAAAGTTTTGGAAAATTTCTTATTTCTACTATTTAAATTCTAAAGTGAGTATTTTCTCTTAATCTATTATAGTAGTAATTATTTAAAGAATGACTTAATATTATGTTTTTAAAGTATAATCTAGTTTTATATTTATTAAGTAACCTTATTTTCAAATATTCATATAGTATGGTATTTTTAATAAATTATTGATGAAGTTTTAACTTAAATGTTTTAAAGTATATTTCAAAGTAAAGTGTTTTAAATTATTTTAAAAATCTAGTTTTGTGCTTGATGATTTCAGAGGAGATAGAAAATATTTGGGAAAGTTTATTCTGAAGGGAAAGGTGGCTTTGAAACTGTTTTCAAAGGATTGAAAATAGAAATATATCCTGTAAAGATATTTTGAGGTTAATAAATAATTTGGGAAATTATTTATTGTTGGATGGTTGTTTGTGAGTATTAATTGATAGTTAAATAACCTGTGACGCACCACCTCTATACCCACGCTAGACAGGAACATTACGGAGAATGCTGTCGACTAGCATGGAGAATAAGGCTGTTGAGGAGCGACCATCCGTGTAATTAATTTGTGCGAGCATCGATATGTCAGATAGCATAACATGCAATACTTTATCAAGAGGAAATCCGACATACCGACACAAACTCAAATCTACTACACAGTGGCTATAACATCTTCGGAAACAAATACAGAAATAAACATAACATAAATCAGTCACAGACAATTCATATCACAAAGGCGGAAATAGATATGAATATTACACATAAAAGTGTACATCAGAGTAGTGGTAAGAAGGATCCACAATAACACAAAATAATAGCGACATGTGCTATACAAAAGAATACATCAATGAGTCAATATCTCAAGAGTATACAACAAAAACTACTAATCTAAGTAGTAAACAAAAGGTCAGAGTAATGGATCCCCGGAGAGAAGTTAAGTCGAAGCACCTGCAACATCTCGGTCTGACCCGAGTATTATTTATAAGAAAATAATAAACGAATCAGTCTAGCTATAAATATCAGATAACATGATATAGAATAGGAGATATGACTAAACACATTATAATCACAATGCCAAGCTGTGATATATATAAGTAATTGAAAATCAACAAAAGATTAATCAATATCACAATAATCTACTCAAGATAAAAAGGAATGTCATACTCCTAATTTCATTCACCAAGCCACAATAAATGACATATAAGATATGGCATAGACGTATAATATCCATAATGGCATAATACTATAAGTATGTAAATGATACTCAACAAACGATTAGTCAATATCAAAGAATCTTCTCAAAGATCCAAAAAGGGTATCATGCCCAAAACTTGTATTCACAACAAGTTAATGACACACGAATTCACCAATACACAATAATTGATAAATCATGTAAATGAAAATCAATAAAATTGGTGAAGCATAAATTCTAGAAATCATCTCAAGAAATCCAGTCAATGACACACGAATTCACCTATGCACAAGAATTGATAACTCGTATCAATAGAAATCACTAAAATAGGTGAAGATGAAAATTCCAGAATTCGACACACGAAATCCAGAAATCACACAAAATAAAGGGGGGAGGCCTATCACATGAACGGAAGCATGAAAACTCACCAACAGCTGTAACACACGAACGAGAAGCTATCTCATGGTAGCTAGCCATTAATTTGACACACGAATAGTCCGAAGACCTGACACACGAATGGTCCGAAGACCGTGGGTTGCTACCCCACCAATTTGAGTCGAAACTCCACAAAGCAGACAAAGAGACATCGCAGAACTGCTAGTCTAAATCACAAAAATAGTCATCAATAACCATCAAGAAGTGTCAGTTACATTAAGCTAGTAAATAAATGTGTTTAGCATCATGTCCCATAACCACTAGCTTAACTTAAATATTTGCGAACAAATTGTAAGTTTCCACTAGAAAATTGTCACAAGAGATTCAATCGAACAAGTCCAAGAATTAACCGAACAAGTAAACGCAAGCGTTTCATACCACTTGTTTTACTAAGCCGTTTAATTAGATTTCTCATACGAGTGAGGTAAAGGTTTGTGTATACTAGTAGATTGGAAAACGGTTTTATAAACAAGTTTGATATTGAAAATATAGTTGAAATCGTTTTGATGAAGTGGTTTTGATATTTAATACTAGTATTGAAACCTTTATATTTTTAAAGTGACAAATCACAAAAATGATTATAGAACAATCAATCACTAAAATTCACACACGAAGATGTGAATAAAAATCCAACGAAACCGATAAAGAATCCATCGAAATGGATATTCAAAAATCCCTAAAAAGGAGTCATCAAAGTCATAATAAATGATAACAACAAATAGGATCATCACGAATTGATTTAAATTGGAAATTCAATCCAAAAAGGCAAAATGGACTCAAACAGCAGGTTCAGTCGACTGAACAGAGTTTTCAGTCAACTGACCCTGTACCTGGAAATTTTTCAGGTTCAGGAAACTTTCTGTTTCCAGGTTCAGTCGACTGAACAGAGGATTCAGTCGACTGAATCATGCCTGGAAACTTTCGGGTTCCAGGTTCAGTCGACTGAACAGACTTTTCAGTCGACTGAATCTTGCCTGGGCTGTTTTTCAGCCTATCCAAATGAAGAGAAAACTCTTCCAAAATGCATCCGGACGAACATTGGCTCTAAGGGTTTATGCCAATCGGCAACCCGGCCCTATATGCTCCTCGATGCATCACCAAAAGCATGATCAAACATCCATAAAAGGATTTCACACAAATTTGACTAAAAAAAACCCAAAAATTGGAATATTCACAAAACCAATCCAAATCAAGAGCAAATGCACATGAAGAAGTGTTAGGAATTCATACCCAACAACCAAAGATAATTATAGTCATAGATGTGAGATAAATCCCACCTTTGAACCCAAACGATTGAAGAAGATGCTTGAAAGCAAAGGAGAATCCACCACTCTTCAAATCCAACTCAAGAAGCTTGATTCAAAGCTTTAAAAGGAGAACATTCCTAAAGTTAGGTTTAGGAATTTCTGAAATTGATAAGAGATTGAGTTGGAGAAGAAGAAGAGAAGCTTACCAATGGGTTCTTCTATTAGTTTGGAGCTAGAACTTGATTTGCAAAAGAAAACTAGGGCTTGAGTTTTAGTTTCCCATCTCTCCCACCATTGTTGCTAAAGCTTGAGTATTAGGAATTGGAAATGAAGTAAATGAGGAGTTGAAGTGGAGTTGGGACTGAATACATAAGTGGGGTTATTGGGCTCAGCCCAAACCAAAGCCCTAAGCAAAAAGTAGCAAAATTCAACTTTCTCCAAACTTATCGAAGCTTATATTCAAAAAGGTCGCAAACGGCATTTTAAACTCAATGGGAGTGGTCCCGAGTCCTAACTCGACCGTATGAAAAAGTAGCTTTTCGGACTAAAATCCGACTACGATACCACATTTAAATAAAACATTTAAATGTATAAATCATAACATATGCAGGTTGTTACAGACTCCCCTCCTTAAAGAAATTGCGTCCTCGCAATATTTAAGAAGAGAATATAAAGTAACAACCATAAAAGCATATTCAATCACAAAAGAAACTTGAAATAAGAAGTTCACCTCAAAGGGCACGAGAAAGTAAGTCCGGATGTGTTCGTTCGATGAATTCTCTAGATTCCCAAGAACATTCCTTAGGATTTGAAGACCATTGAACTTTAACAAGCGAAACATCTTTATTTCGAAGTCGTTTGACCTCCGAAGCAACAATTCGAATAGGATGCTGCTCATAAGTAATATTAGGCGAAACTTCAATCTCTTCCACAACACCGGGCTCAAGAACAGAATCGGAATCTCGAAGACATTTCCGAAGTTGAGAAACGTGAAACACGTCATGGATAGCAGAAAATTGAGCCGGTAATAAAAGGCGATAAGCCATGGAACCAATACGTTCAATGATAGGAAATGGCCCAATATATCGAGGCGCCAATTTTCCCGATCGACTGAAACGTACCACACCTTTCATAGGTGAAACACGAATGAACACAAGATCTCCCACAGAAAATTCTAACTTCCTTCTCCGGTTATCGGCATAGGATTTTTGTCTACTCTGGGCTTCTTTCATCCTATGACGAATAAGATCAATCTTTTTTGTGAAATCACGAATAAAATCTGGACCTAAAACCAGCTTCTCACCGGCCTCAAACCAACAAGAAGGAGATCGGCATGGCCTTCCATAGAGTGCCTCAAAAGGTGCCATACCAATACTAGATTGGAAGCTATTATTATAGGAAAATTCAACAAGTGAAATATGATCTTCCCAACTTCCACCAAAATCAAGAACACAAGCACGAAGAAGATCTTCAAGAGTTTGATTCACACGCTCGGTTTGTCCATCGGACTGGGGGTGATAAGCGGTGCTAAAATTAAGCTTCGTTCCTAAATCTTTTTGAAGACTCTTCCAAAATCCACTAGTAAACAATGGATCACGATCGCTAACAATAGAAGTAGGAACTCCATGCAATTTAACAATTTCTTTGATAAAGATTTTGGCCAAAAGAGGAACGGTTCGATTAGATCGAACATGAATAAAATGGGCGGATTTAGTAAGTCTATCAACGATCACCCATAAGCTATCATGACCCGAACGAGAACGGGGAAGGCCGTCAATAAAATCCATGGAAATTTGATCCCACTTCCAAATAGGAATTTCTAAAGGTTGCAATAACCCACCGGGCCTTTGATGTTCGGCTTTAACGAGTTGGCAAGTCATGCAATGCTTAACGAAGTTAGCGATGTCAAGTTTCATTCCCTCCCAATAATAAAGTCGCTTCATATCCGCGTACATTTTACTACTACCGGGGAATGGTGAATTTAGAACGATGTGAATCTTCTAAAATATCTTTACGAAGATCACTAATATTTGGCACGATGAATCTACCAAATCTCCGAACGCCGTCACGAGAATCGATATCAAAGTCTTTCAATCCTTCAATATCAATCTTATCCTTAAAATTTTGGCTAAGAAGAGCCAATTCGGGATCTAGCCTTTGAGCTTCAAGAATGCGGTTTAAAAGAGAAGGATGAGCCTCAAGGCTACATAAAACAAGAGATGAACATAAATCGGATACGCGGTCTCGAATCTCACAAGTGGATAAGATCTCGAGATTGTTCCATTCGGATATCATCATAGAAACAACTGCTTGTTGCTTACGGCTAAGAGCATTGGCGACACGATTACCCTTACCAGGGGTATAAAGAATATCAAGATCATAAGGTGCAAGAAACTCGAGCCAACGCTGTTGACGCAAATTAAGTTCCTTCTGAGAGAATAAATATTTCAAGGACTTATGATTGGTATAAAGAACAAATTTCTCTCCCAAAAGATAATGACGCCAAATACGAAGGGCGAAAACTATAGCCACGAGCTCTAAATCATGAGTGGCATATCTAGTCTCAGCAGGCTTCAATTGCCTAGAAGCATAAGCAATAACACGTTCTCTTTGCATGAGAACGGCACCCAAACCAACGCGACTAGCATCGGTATAGACAACGAAATCTTGATTCCCCTCGGGAATAACGAGAATAGGAGCATCAGAAAGAAGTTCTTTTAATTTTTGAAAAGAAGCTTCACATTTGTCCGACCAAATGTATTTAACACCTTTCTTCGTCAAGCCAGTGAGAGGCACGGCAATCTTGGAAAAGTCTTTGATAAAACGACGGTAATAGCCCGCCAAGCCGTGAAAACTACGAATCTCTGTCACACACTCCGGTCTCTTCCAATCTTGAATCCCTTCAATCTTTGAAGGATCCATGGAAATTCCGGATTCGAAAATAATATGAACGAGAAACTTCACACGAGATTGCCAAAAGTGGCATTTAGAAAATTTTACCTTTAATTGATTACTCCTAAGAGTTTCCAACACAATCCGAAGATGTTTTTCATGCTCCTCCTCGGTTTTAGAATACACAAGAATATCATCAATAAAGATGAGAACAAGCCGGTCGAGGAAGTCTTTGAAAACTCTATTCATAAGGTCAACGAAATACGCCGGAGCATTCGTTAGACCAAATGGCATAACAAGCCATTCATAAGATTCATACCGAGTACGGAACGATGTCAAAGGAATACTATCCTCTGCAATACGAAGCTGATGAAATCCAGTAGCTAAGTCTAATTGTAAAAAGACCTTAGCACCACTAAGCTGATCGAATAGATCATCGATCCGAGGTAAAGGATATTTATTTTTGATAGTAAGATCATTAAGCTTGCGGTAGTCAACGCAAAGCCTAAGTGTTCCATTGGATTTCTTCACGAAAATAGCTGAAGCTCCCCAAGGCGAGGAACTAGAGCGAATAAATTGCTTCGTCTCTAATTCGGATAATTGTTTACGCATCTCCTCGTTTTCTTTATTAGACATACGATACGGAGGACGAGTGATAGGTTGAGCTCCAGGAATAAGATTAATTCTGAACTCAATTGCTCGTTTAGGTGGTAATCCTAAAACGGGCTCGAATATGTCGGAAAATTCACGAACGACGTGAATAAGAGAAATAATATCACCCTCATCGTCATCATCGTCATCACGAGGATTTAAAGAATATAAAGATGCAACCAAGCTGGAATCTGAATCTTTAAGATTAATAGAAATCTGCTTAACAGATTGAGGATGTCGAAGATGAATAGTCCGCTCAGGACATAGGATATGAGCTTCATAACGGCTAAGCCAATCTGTTCCCAAAATCATTCCAAAGCCTAAATAACGCATGACATGCAAATCGGCTAGGAAAGGAAAATCACACAAAATAATCTCGACATCTTTACACAATAAACTGATTGTTGCGGATCCACCAACCGGATTCGCAATTCTCAAAGAAGTCATTAAACACAAAACATCCAAAGAAAAGGCATCAACAAGTTCTTTCGATACAAAAGAATGGGACGCACCCGTATCAAAAAGAACTCGAATAGGATGATCACGAAATAAAATAACTCCATCCAAAATAGAATAAGAAATACCTTGGCCACGAGATGTGTTGCCAGGGGCTTGAGCAACATTAAGCTTTCCCTCCTTCCTATTTTGAAGTTTGGGACATATATGCATAAAATGATCCGGGCTCTTGCAATAGCGACAAGTACGAGGCTTTGAACACTTGTTCGCAAAATGGCCTTTCGAACCACAATTATAGCATTTCACTTGAGTAGAGGAAAAGGTCTTTTCAGTAGGAGTTGCTTGCCTCCCTTTCTTATTGGGATAAGGGCCCTTAAATTTGTTTGACCTCTTCTTATTGTTGAAGTTTGGTTTGGAACCCACCACTTCAACATCATTCTCCCTATCCGCCTCTTCAAGACGAAGAGCAATATCAACGAGTTGGTCGAAAGAAACTTCTAATTTTAGAAGTAATGGCTTCTTGAGACTTTTGTTTAAGCCATAGACGAATCTCTGGTTCTTCTTTAAAGGGGTGTTGATATATTCAACCCCATATTTGGAAAGCGACTCGAAGGAGGCGACGTAATCAGTCACGGAGGACTCACCTTGAACAAGGTCTATAAATCATCGAGCCAATGTCACTTTCTCAGCTTCCGGTACGAATTTCAACTCGAAGCGTTCTCGAAATTTCTCCCAAGTGAGATCCTCTTCATTAATCTCAGAAATAAGAAGCTCGTACCAGTCCAATGCTCTTTCTCGGAGCATACTAGAGGCCACCTGAACTCGGTGAAGGTCAATAAGATTCATGCGCGAAAAGATGCGATCGCATGTTCTAAGCCAAGCTTGGACTTCAATAACAGTTTTGGAACCTTTGAATGGCTCCCCACCCAAATTGGTGTAATCGCTGCACAAGCGTGCAAATCCCGACTTTGGGTGAGTAGGTTTCGGGTTAGCTCCAGCTGCTTGAGCATTAGTTACCAAATCAAGAAGCTGTTGAGCAGTCATAAAATCTCCATCCTGGGGTGGAGTGCTAGATGGCACGGCTCTGGGGCGGCCAGGTCTAGGCATTTCTCTTCCTTTAGGAAGAAAGAAGAAGGAGAAAAAGGTTATTCACCAAATTGAATATCAAGCAATCTTGATAGACAAAACAAGGAATCATAAAAGAAAATAGGATAGAACGGTACGTAGACCCGAATAAAATCCTAAAGCACGACTCCTAAGATGGACTTAGGATGATGATCCTTATTATAATATTCCATATTGTTTCGAAGTTTGGCTCCGATACCAAGCTGTGACGCCCCACCTCTATACCCACGCTAGACAAGAACATTACGGAGAATGCTTTCGACTAGCACGGAGAATAAGGTTGTTGAGGAGCGACCATCCGTGTAATTACTTTGTGCGAGCATCGATATGTCAGATAGCATAACATGCAATACTTTATCAAGAGGAAATCCGACATACCGACACAAACTCAAAGCTACTACACAGTGGCTATAACATCTTCGGAAACAAATACAGAAATAAACATAACATAAATCAGTCACAGACAATTCATATCACAAAGACGGAAATAGATATGAATATTACACATAAAAGTGTACATCAGAGTAGTGGTAAGAAGGATCCACAGTACACAAAATAATAGCGACATGTGCTATACAAAAGAATACATCAATGAGTCAATATCTCAAGAGTATACAACAAAAACTTCTAATCTAAGTAGTAAACAAAAGGTCAGAGTAATGGATCCCCGGAGAGAAGTCAAGTCGAAGCACCTGCAACATCTCGGTCTGACCCGAGTATTATTTGTAAGAAAATAATAAACGGATCAGTCTAGCTATAAATATCAGATAACATGATATAGAATAGGAGATATGGCTAAACACATTATAATCACAATGCCAAGCTGTGATATATATAAGTAATTGAAAATCAACAAGAGATTAATCAATATCACAATAATCTACTCAAGATAAAAAGGAATGTCGTACTCCTAATTTCATTCACCAAGCCACAATAAATGACATATAAGATATGGCATAGACGTATAATATCCATAATGGCATACTACTATAAGTATGTAAATGATACTCAACAAATGATTAGTCAATATCAAAGAATCTTCTCAAAGATCCAAAAAGGGTATCATGCCCAAAACTTGTATTCACAACAAGTTAATGACACACGAATTCACCAATACAAAATAATTGATAAATCATATAAATGAAAATCACTAAAATTGGTGAAGCATAAATTCTAGAAATCATCTCAAGAAATCCAGTCAATGACACACGAATTCACCTATGCCGAAGAATTGATAACTCATATCAATAGAAATCACTAAAATAGGTGAAGAAGAAAATTCCAGAATTCGGCACACGAAATCCAGAAATCACACAAAATAAAGGGGGGAGGACTATCACATGAACGGGAGCATGAAAACTCACCAACGGCTGTAACACACGAACGAGAAGCTATCTCATGGTAGCTAGCCATTAATTTGACACACGAATGGTCTGAAGACCTGACACACGAATGGTCCGAAGACCGTGGGTTGCTACCCCACCAATTTGAGTCGAAACTCCACAAAGCAGACAAAGAGACATCGCACAACTGCTAGTCTAAATCACAAAAATAGTCATCAATGACCATCAAGAAGTGTCAATTACATTAAGCTAGTAAATAAATGAGTTTAGCATCATGTCCCATAACCACTAGCTTAACTTAAATATTTGCGAACAAATTGTAAGTTTCCATTAGAAAATTGTCACAAGAGATTCAATCGAACAAGTCCAAGAATTAACCGAACAAGTAAACGCAAGCGTTTCATACCACTTGTTTTACTAAGCCGTTTAATTAGATTTCTCATACGAGTGAGGTAAAGGTTTGTGTATACTAGTAGATTGGAAAACGGTTTTATAAACAAGTTTGATATTGAAAATATAGTTGAAATCGTTTTGATGAAGAGGTTTTGATATTTAATACTAGTATTAAAACCTTTATATTTTTAAAGTTACAAATCACAAAAATGATTGTAGAACAATCAATCACTAAAATTCACACACGAAGATGTGAATAAAAATCCAATGAAACCGATAAAGAATCCATCGAAATGGATATTCAAAAATCCCTAAAAAGGAGTCATCAAAGTCATAATAAATGATAACAACAAATAGGATCATCACGAATCGATTTAAATTGGAAATTCAATCCAAAAAGGCAAAATGGACTCAAACAGCAGGTTCGGTCGACTGAACAGAGTTTTCAGTCGACTGACCCTGTACCTGGAAATTTTTCCAAGTTCAGAAAACTTTCTGTTTCCAGGTTCAGTCGACTGAACAGAGGATTCAGTCGACTGAATCATGCCTGGAAACTTTCGGGTTCCAGGTTCAGTCGACTGAACAGACTTTTCAGTCGACTGAATCTTGCCTGGGCTGTTTTTCAGCCTATCCAAATGAAGAGCAAACTCTTCCAAAATGCATCCGGACGAACATTGGCTCTAAGGGTTTATGCCAATTGGCAACCCGACCCTATATACTCCTCGATGCATCACCAAAAGCATGATCACACATCCATAAAAGGATTTCACACAAATTTGACTAAAAAAACCCAAAAATTAGAATATTCACAAAACCAATCCAAATCAAGAGCAAATGCACATGAAGAAGTGTTAGGAATTCATACCCAACAACCAAAGATAATTATAGTCATAGATGTGAGATAAAAATCTCACCTTTGAACCCAAACGATTGAAGAAGATGCTTGAAAGCAAAGGAGAATCAACCACTCTTCAAATCCAACTCAAGAAGCTTGATTCAAAGCTTTAAAAGGAGAACATTCCCAAAGTTAGGTTTAGGAATTTCTGAAATTGATAAGAGATTGAGTTGGAGAAGAAGAAGAGAAGCTTACCAATGGGTTCTTCTATTAGTTTGGAGCTAGAACTTGATTTGCAAAAGAAAACTAGGGCTTGAGTTTTAGTTTCCCATCTCTCCCACCATTGTTGCTAAAGCTTGAGTATTAGGAATTGGAAATGAAGTAAATGAGGAGTTGAAGTGGAGTTGGGACTGAATACATAAGTGGGGTTATTGGGCTCAGCCCAAACCAAAGCCCTAAGCAAAAAGTAGCAAAATTCAACTTTCTCCAAACTTATTGAAGCTTATACTCAAAAAGGTCGCAAACGGCATTTTAAACTCAATGGGAGTGGTCCCGAGTCCTAATTCGACCGTATGCAAAAAGTAGCTTTTCGGACTAAAATCCGACTACGATGCCACATTTAAATAAAACATTTAAATGTATAAATCATAACATATGCGGGTTGTTACATAACCGACTATCAATATTGAACAACTGCGTTGATCGTTTCGAAGAGACCGAGATCGAGATTTATTTCTCGAAAACCACTTCGATCTGGTTTGTACGTTTCGTGGAAACGAGTTTGGATTCGAAGATGGAGCAGTGAAGTGCAAGGGCTAGTCGCTATTTATCCTGAGGATATTTCCAAAATGGATGTAGTAGGAATAGTGCCATCGGTTCTATTCGAACCCAGGACGGACTTGTATGGATGAATGCTTGCGAAACATCATCAGGTGGACGATGGGCATTCTAAGAGATATGTTCTAAAAGGTAATGCTTAGCCTTAAGCCTCATCAACCGGGAATGACTGAAAATCAGGGGTTATGCAGCAAGGCTAGGTGGGTAGCACCCAAGCAGGGTGAGGTCATCCCTGTCTAGATGTCCCTTTTTATTTCGGCTTAGTGGACGGTTGTTGATCCCAACCGCGGGGTGATCTCACTCGGGATTATCCAGTAAGGGGTAGTCCCGGTCTTGTGTTGCAGGGGAGCGGGCATACTCCTCGGTACGGTGATCTAGGCCCCGTACCGTGACAGGTGGTACCCCAGTGCCTAGTCATTAGTTGGAAATCCATTCTCCCTACGAGCCTTGCACGAGTTTTGTTTGTATTACCCACTCTGTGGCTAGTAGCTGGAATTTAATAGATGTAACAATTTCGGCTATCTTATAAGTATTTGTATATAGACCCTATTATAATATCAGAGGGTTTCTATAAAAAGTGTTTTAGCTATCGTAAGGTAAAAACCCGACATGTTTATTTGTGGCGTGGTCTTACGAGATGCTTTTGTTTTCAAAGGATTTTGAAACTTTAATAATCAATTGGGTGTGATTTTCTCACGCTGGTATTTCAGACCGATTCAGGTGTCATTTAACTCTAATGGTCGGGTCAGACCGAGTATTATAGGATACAGGATATGATGCTGTGGAGCTCAGGAGACGAGCTGGATGACGATACGTACTTTCGTACTTGTTTATATACATATTCCGCTGTGTTGATTAGCTGTGTATCCAGTTGTATGTTATTGGTGTTGATCTGTGATTGATGTACTCTGATGATGTAATATGTAAACAGATATATTTGATTTTGTGTAAAGATATGTTAATATCTATTATATTTTATTCCGCTGCGTTGGTTAGATTCTATTGTTGTATTCTGTTTCTCTTCTTCTACCTCTTCTTCTTTAACCCAATGGTTCGTATTTCCGTACAACTTGAGTTGATTTAGGTAAAATAGTGTTGACTCAAGGGGTACGGATTTGTGGGTCGTTACACTTGGTATCAGAGCTTAGGTTGGTGGTAACCTTGGCTCTGGTGGGAATTTCTCAATGAAATAGAGTCAATATTACTCTAGACTGAGTTTGAGCGTATTAATAGATATGAGCGCATATTTGTTAGTGAATATAAAATGATTTTATATTTTTTTGATTGATTTATTGATTAGTTTATGGATTCTAGTCAATACGAGTAATTAACGTTATTGATAGGGATCTCTAAGCACTTGAATAGAACAATTCGACACAGTATTGTTTTAAAGTAGAGTAAATGAAATAATTTTACCCAAATTATTTTTGTATATAAAATATATAATTCTGTAAAGTATGATAATATTTGGATGCTTGATTGTTAAGGAGTAATAATATTAAATTATTAACACTATTGTGTAGAAATTGAATAAAAAATTGAAAACTTATAACCAAAATTGAAGAATGAATTTATATAACAAAATGGAATTTGAAATATAGATTATAAATGTAATTTATAAATTGAAATAAACCTCTAGAGAAATTTTTAAATATAAACCATGAATGTGATTTAACATTGGAAATAAAATCCCAAAGTAATGTTGGAATATAAATTGGATCGATTTCGAATTTGGAATTTTGGAAAAGGGTTTAAATTCCTTGGATTTGAAGGTGGTTTTCAAAGCTTTGGGAAATAATAGTGGTGTTATTTCGGGAATATTTTTGAATTGGAATTGAATATGGAGAGATTTGGAATTTAAAAATATTTGAAAGGGGTTTTAAAGAGATAAAATCATTAATTCTCTTTCGATCGCTGGAAAATAATTTCGGTGATGACTGCAGCATCATCGATGTTCATTTTCGAGTTCTAGAAGAGAAATTGCTACCAAATTGTTTTAAATTGGAATTTTTTGCGAATTGGGTTTGGTTTTGAAATTCAAAGGGATAATGGAATTTGCCAAAGAATTTTGGATATCGTTGAATTTTAGGGTGATATTTGTAGGATCTAGATTAACCCTAGAGGGGGGTGAATAGGGTTATAGCAAAGTTTATCGAATTAAACACAAAAACAAACTGCAGAGAAATAAATATGCTGAAAAGTAAATCATACACAAAATTTACCCAGCTTCGGCAACCTCTGCTTACTGCTGCATTCCCAGATTTCTATTAGAATTAAACAGTCTCCCGCTTACAAACACTCTAACAGACTCGCATACCCTGCTACCGCCTATAGAGTTTTGCAAACTCGCACACCCTGCTCACTGAACTAATTCTAACTAGACAATTTGACACAACCTAAAACCTAGGTGGTGATTTACCAAGATTTGAACCTTAAAAGAGAATTTAAAACAAACTTAAAAACAATTTAAAACTAAAACCCTAATTAAAAATAAAACCCCTTATAATAAACAAAACACCGGCCCCCTTTTATTTCTATAGCCTGTTCTCTTTTCTCTGGCTTGTGAAGAAAATGGCGGCTTTGATTCTCTTTGCAACTGAAATTAGGGCTTCTGATAATTCAGCCCGAACCACTTTTAGTTCCTTCTTTCTTTTATGGTGGTTTTCCTCTTGCAATTCAATTTGGGCTTTCGTCCTTTGAACCAAATTAGGGCTTTTGGAATTTGCGATCTGATTTATCTCTGGTTGATGATCTTTGCTTCTCTGGTGATCATCTGAGAAAATTTATTGGTACGTTGTTCGTACTTTTTGGTTTCTCAATTGATTGCTTGAGTTCGATTTTCTGATCGCTTGCCAATGATGAATTTTTGGGGTTTGCATATATATGAAATCGTCACTTTCCTATTTCTCGCTTTGTGATATTTTTGCGACTTGATGCGCACGACTTTGATTCCGAAGCGTTCGATCTTTCCTTGATCGATACGGTAGAAACTTTCCTGTTTTATTTGAATTTTGTTTTTGACTTTTTCAAAGATACGCACTTGAACTTTGACTTGGTCATCTCTGCACCGTTGAATTTCATTCATCCCTGTAGCATTGATTTACACGGCATTGACTTCTTTGGCACTTCTTTCTTTTGTACTTAAACCTTAGTGTTGTTGGTCTAAACTCAAAGACCGGTTGCATATTAACTGGTTCATGACTTGTAATTGTGGACTTGAGTCTGTTGTACTTCATGCTAGCGTTCTTGGTTTCATATGCATTGAGCTTTGATCCTTTGCTGTTCATCTGCATGTAGCTGTTGGCCTAGTTTCTGTTGGCCGACATTTGTTCTGGAGTTGTTTCTTTGATATCGAAACCTGTAATACATTGTTGGTTATGTTCATTCTACTTTGCCTGGATTGTGTACATTTGTGCACCTGTTTGCTCATGAACATATGATGGCATTTGGTCTAGACTTGAGTTCTTGTTTGATTGTATCTTAACCCTTTGTTGTTTGGTTGATGTGCATGTCACTTATACTACTTTAACTTCAAAACAGCACATCACTGCACATTGTTTCTCCCATTGCACAATAGCCCTTCACTTTATACAACATTCCACCCACAACCATTCGGCCATCACCAGACCAACTTCACCGGACTGCACACCCCATACTTTGGTCTGACCCTGTTGCTTGCTGTTACTTGGTGCATTGTGCTCTGTGTTTTTGATGTTGGCCTTCATTTTTGAAACTCTGTTTTGTACTGAGTCTTGATATCATTTGCTTCTACACGCTTGTAGTTGTGTAGTTGCACTGCACTGTTGCCTTGAGTAGTTGTTGACTGCATCACCATATATCAGTTATACTTGTTGCAGTCCTGTCCACTGCCCTGACCTGTTTGCAATTGAATCTGGATTTATGGTATTTGCATTTGAGTTATTGCTCCCTTTACTTGTAGTTGTTCAATTGTTTGTTGTTTCATTCATGTCTGCTGTCATTACTATATTGAGATCACTGTTGCATTGTGTTGGTCTGGCTTGAACTTGATTGTTACAGTATTCATGCTGTTGTGCATTGATTCTGGTTTGAGCTTCTGATTCACTAGTATTAGTGATGTTGCAATTGGTTTGGGAGTGATTTTGTTTTAGCATACTTGGTGGTCATTTTGTACTTCTTGTCTTTGTTTGGTTCTTGATCATTTCATGTTGATTTTTGAAATTTCACTTGAGTTGAATCCAGTTTCAAAACTCGGGTTTGACCTTGTGCTGAAGTCGAGATTCTATGTATATTGCACCTGAGTTGAACCCGTCTTTTTATTTGGGTTTGACCTTGTGCTCACCTGTCCCTGTAACATTATCAAGTGTATATCGGCGGCCTTATGGCATGTACAGTGATACACTGTGCATGTCACATTGTTTGTGTATGATGAATTCATATATGAATGATGACGAACAACCCAAATAACTGAGGCAAATAATATTTTCAAAATCCATATTTTATTTTATATTGCAAAAATATTTCTTTTTCAATTTTACTGCGTTAGTGAATATTTTTGCAGATTGCTCAGATGCTGCATTCTAACTGGAATGAAGTTGAAGATAAACTACGAGTGTGAGTGATATGTAGTGAGGAATTTATGTAAATTTAATTGTGATGTAATTAGAATCAAAATTGTATATGTATAGTGAGAGCTTGAATTTCTACTATTCAAAATTGTAATAAATATTTGTTTGAATAAAAATTTCTGTTTGAATTCAAATTCGAATTTTACTTAACAAATATTTATTTAATCTATGAAAAATAAAATAGTACATT
This sequence comes from Allium cepa, assembly GCA_030765085.1. Classification (NCBI taxonomy): domain Eukaryota; kingdom Viridiplantae; phylum Streptophyta; class Magnoliopsida; order Asparagales; family Amaryllidaceae; genus Allium; species Allium cepa. Next base: position 187,484,135 of record CM060940.1, read on the forward strand.
AACAAATACATTTAAATGAATGTATATATGTTTATTATCATCAAACAAAAATCATATAAGCGCATATTCAACAATATTGAAATTTTGGAAAATTGTTTAAGCTCTGGAATCTTATTTTAAATGTTTATGGAATAACAAAAATATATTGGCTAAATAAAAGGTATAATTCTGAGTTAAAAAGTAAAAATGTGAATGAGATTGATTGTAAATAGATGAAATATGAATATAAATAAGTTTGTGACTCATAAAATTTAGAAGTTGAAGAAATAATTCAAAGTAAATTTGTTTTGTATTTTGGGAAATGAATAAAATCCAAAACTTAAATTATCAAATAGATTGAACTCCAGTAAAATTGTTAAAGTGATATTTGGAAATAAAATCAAATATTGGGTATAAAATTGGAATAAACCAATAGATAATTAATTAATTAATGGACTATGGAAATGGAACTCGAATTGGTTAATAAAAATTTGAGTTGTGAATAAATGATAAAATTTAAAAGTGAAGTTTGAGTTATTAATAGAAATTCAACTTGAAATTGTAAGTGAATTAAATTTGAATTGAAGTTGAATGGAATTGAATTAACATAAAAATGATTTGTATTGCAAATAAAAATCCAAGTAGAGATAAATTGGAAATGGCCTCGTTATGAAATGAAAGGAATTCAGAAATAAATTATTGAATGTGAATCAGAATTCATATTGATTCAATGAAATATACTAATTTAATTTAAACGAATGGAATTGGAAATGAACTCAAGTTAAACAAAATAGAATTGAAATAATGATGGTTTGAGTGGTAAATAAAATTCAAGTAAATAAAAATGAAATTTGAAATGGTTGCAAATGAATTAAAATGGAAGGAATTGAATATAAATTGAGTTAAAATCAATTTAAAGTGGTTACAAGCTTATGTAGTTATTTATTCTCTTGCATATGGTCAAATTTCGTAGAAGTAAATTGTCATTTGACGAAAACGAGATTAAATAAATTCTATGAATTGATAGAAGTGAAATAAAACTGATTTTGAAATCAATTGAATTGAATATAAGTTTGTTTGGATTAAACATGAATTGAATTTAAGAAATTGAATTGTGGGCCATTAACATTGAATGAAATAGCATCAAAATTGGTTGGAATCGAGTGAGAGCAATCGAATTGGTGGTTGAAACTTTATTAATTACTTATAAGTGTTGTTTGGGAGATATTGCTTATGATATGCATGTGTTTAGTTATTGAAATTAAGAAAGATGTTAATAAACTTTGTATATTTGTCACTTACATGTTTAAATTGAGTAAGTATAGGTTTTTGGAAGCTGTTTGACTGGTTTTGTGCAACATTCCTGAAATTTATCAAGTTTGATTTGGCAATTAAATTTATTTTTTTGGGAATAAATTGTGTATTTATTTGAGATTTCTAGAATAAATAAATTTAATTTTTAATTATAAATAGAAATTTAATTATAAATTTAAGTATAAGTAGCTTACAAATAAAGATTGGATATGGGAAAAATAAAATGTATATTTATATAAATGAATTATAAATAGAAATTTGAGATTAATAAGATTTCATGATAAAATAAACAAGTGTAAAATGTAAACAATTTTGAAAATAAAGGCATATGTATATATGTATATACCAATGAATAAATGTTATGTTTATTTATAAAATAAATATGATATAAAATTTATTTTTAAAATTCTTTTATCCTTGAAAAATTCAAATGTAAACATACATAATGGAGATAAGTAAGCAAATCAACATGCATAGATTCCATAATCAATTTCTCTTTACACATGGCATTCAAGTTATCTAATTGAATAAAAAATGGAATTTAAAATTATGAAAAAAAACTTTTCAGTTTCCCATATGAAATCAGTAAGTATCTTGACCAAATCTGAAATATAAAGTAAACGAAAATTTGGGTATCTCAAATCTCAAGCCCCAAGAAAAAAATAAACAGAAATAGAGCAAAGAAAAAAAATGAAGAGAACTGAAAAGCAAATCTGTTCAAAAAAAAAGAGGGAAAAGGAAAAAAAAATCAACCTGAAGAAAATGTAAAGAAGAGATCACAAACAAATTCAAGCAAAGAAAAGGAATTCAAAAGCTTTCAACCTGGAAATTTAAATGCAGATTCAACTTGAAAGCAAACCTGGAAAAAAACAGTTTCTTTGGGAAAAAGAGGAAAAAAAAGAATGAAGGAAAGTTTCTTTTCTTTAAATTTGAATTTGATGTTAGTAATCAGTAACAATGACAAAGATTTAAACAATTTTGTCAATCAGTTACAGAAGGAAATTCAAAGCAAGTGAAAATTAAAGTCTACAGCCTGTTTGAAGCTTTAAAACAAATTCAAACTGTAAGTAAATAAATTCTTTTGTTGCTATTGATGAAGTAAGTGAAAGATAAAATAGAAATTTAAACAAAGTTTTGTATTAATAAACATTTGCAGATCAAAGGAATAAAAAAAAAAAAGAATACAGGCTTTGCTTCTTCCTGCACAACTCCAAGGTGAGCAAAACTTCTAAAACTAAAAGCTTGAATCTGTTTTGATGATGCTTGAAATGATGTTATTGTGATATGTTTGAGTGTTTTCTGGAATATGATTGAATGGCTTTGGGTGTATGAATGTAGATGTCTATATGTGAATATACCTTGTCCCTGTTGTAACTACAGTTTAGAAACAACCAAAAAAAAAGGCATATCTCTCAATATAAACTATATTAAACTATGATTCTTGAAGAGAAATTGCTTGAAAAAAGGCAACATTAATTTTAAAAATGATATCACGATTTTAAATTCAATGGTTATTTCAAAAATAGTAAATTACAGTAAGAAAATGATCTGAGTCCTCTCTGTTCGTAGTTCCTAGGACTTAAGCTTTGATCTAAATTTAAAACCTCTTGAATTTGTCGCTGTTTAAACTCTAGATTCAAATCAAACAAGTTTGTTCCATCATAGACTTTAGTTTAACGTTATACTTAAGTTAAAATAACTTTAGATTATCACTGGAAACTAAACTTACAGGTAAAACACACATCTCTATTTATATAACAGGTTTTGTAAATTTGTTCAAAAAATCCATACCACTCGAAAGAATCAATATCATGCTTTGGTCTTTAAAGAAAACTTGTTTGTACTTACCAAATCCAAATTTTAAAAATAATCTTAAGATTTTTTATTAAGCAAATATTCAAAAAAAATGGAGTTACAGTAACATATATTCAAAAACAGGAAAAACCAATTATCAAGAATTCAAAATTGTATTTTTAGTTTGATTTGGAGTGGAAAATGATGATTTTAGGTAACAAATTCATGATTTTTAAGATTTGAGATATCGAGATAATTTGAGTTGAACGGAAAATGGGTTCGCGTCAATTCCTGATGATTGGCGGAGTGTTCTTGGTTGAGATTAAGGGTGAAGGAGGATGAAAGGTTGGGTCACAGGGGAAAAATACTAGTTTGAATTATAGGTCGCCATGGCGGTGTGGCGTAGTTAGTTTAGGGTTTAGGGTATTGTTTTTGAACGAGGTGATTGTCGAGGCATTTTCGATGACGCGGTCGCATCGGGTTGAACTGGAGTGGGGGAGAAAGAAGAATAAGTATGTGGTGAAGCTTTGGATGGAACGGCGTACACTCCGGTGACGTATCACGGCGGCAAGAGGTGGCTCTCTGATCAGGATGGGGTTCCAACGTTCGATCAGGCCACTCGATTTTTATCTACGGCAAAAAATCAAAAGATTGGGGAGGCCAATGGGTCTAGAGGGTCGAAGTGGATGTGTGGAGTTGGTCATAGGTGGACGATGGCGTTTCGCCATCGCGTGCATGTGCACAGCATATTCCGATGTGCAGGAAGATGGGATGAGTACTGGTGTAAGAGAAGAGGAAGGAAGAAGGGTTGGGCACGGGATTGACTCGAAGTCTGAATCGCGAAATTTAGATGATGGCTCGAGTCGATTTCGGCTGTGTTTCGTTTAGGCATAAGTTTTTTTTAGGTTTTAAACCTTTAAATCAAAACAAGTTTAAATATATAAAGGGGGGAAAGAACTCGTGTTGTCTCGAAGTCGAGTACGTAGATTTATGGGTTTAGCCTGGGTAGAGGAATGTATGACTCAGGGAGTAATAGTACAGCAAGCTTTTCTTATTTATTATTTTAGTTAAATATTTAAAAACAAGTTTAAACTATCTAAATGTTTAAAGCAAGTTTGACAAATATGGAATGGGGAACCAATGAAAATTTAATGAGTTTTTAACAAAGTTACAAAATTAAATTTTCAAGTTAAACATTAAAAATTGATTTGTTGAATTTTATTAATCCATTAAGAATTAAGGTAAAATAAGTACATGAATCGGGTTAATTAAATAATGACTTAAAGATTAATTGATGAAAGTATTTAAGAGATGATTTATTAATAAAGATAATTAATAAATTAATTAAGTCATTAAGGATAATTTATTAAAGATAAATTAATAAAGGGTAATTAATCAATGTCATTAGGGGAATTTAAATTAAAAAGTAATTAATTTATAAAAGTAATTAAGAGTTGATTAATCAACAGTTAAGGATAAATTAATTTAGATAATTAATTATTATGAAGGGTAACTACTTAATTAAAAGTAACTAATTATTGATTAAAGTTAACAAATCAAGTGATGATTCAATTATGTGATTAAGGATAATAAATAATCATTATTAGAGGATAATTTATTAAATGATAATTAATCAAATGGTGATTAATTCAGGTAATTAAACTAAGGATAATCAATTAATTTAAAGTTTAATTAATTAATGAAGAATGATAATTAACTGAGGATAAATGGTAATTGATTAATCAAGGGTTAAATTAATTAATTAAAGATAATTAACTAAATGGTTAATTGAATAATTAAAGGTTAATTATTTAAGAATTAAAAGTTGATGAAGTATAATTAAAGGTTAATTAAATTATATTTAATGGAAATTTATAAATGATTAAAGGGTAGCTAATCAAGGGATTTGTAATTCATTAATATTAATTTACCAGGATTAGTGACTAATCTAGTATAAGTCAATCAGATGATTAATTGACCTAACTTATGGATGTTTGGATTCTATTGATGATTGTTTGATATCCCTGATTGTGATGCTCTGTTTTTGATTTGAGCTATGTTTACAGTAATTTATTATCTATTATATACACATGTGATCTGTGAATGAAAGATAAGCGTTACAATTGGCTGTACCGCTTGTCAAATATAAGCGTTATAGTTTATACTGCTTATTCACTATATTGTTGTATTTGAATCTGTGCTGATTGATGATGTGGCACTTTTATTGTGTATAAAACCCCTGGACCACACTTATACACACACAAATATGGATTGCACATGGAAATGGGTTAAGTCATAGATTTTGAAATAGTTTTAAAGAATTGAATTTTGAACCCAAATTAGTTTTGGAATTAGAATTAAAAGCTTTTGAAAATGAATTTCAAAAAAAAAGTTATTTTAAATAACTTGATTGAGTTTTGAAATTTAAATAATTTGATTTAAATTTGAATTCAATATTTGAAATTGAATTCTATGATTTGGAAATTATGGTTCAAAAAGGTTATTCAACTTATAAATGTGTTTATATGGGTTTTTAAACCATTTTAAAAGTGTTGTTTTGGGACTTTAAATTTAACCCAAAGATTTTAATTTGTATAAAGGAAATCGTATTTTCCTAAAACGAAAACTATTTGTTTTCAAGTAATAAAAGCTTCCACCTAAGAAATGAACGTCCAATTTATGTTAAAAGGATTTCAAGTCTAAAATGGAAATAGTTTTCCATTTTATGAATGAACCTTTGGAAACGGGTTTGAAAACTATAAATTAAATCTTAATTTAAAGATTTAATTGAGTTAATCCAAATTGAAAGGAAAATTGTTTTGAAAATCTATGAATAGATCTTTGTGAAACTAGGTGAACTTTGTGAAATAAATCTTTTTGTTTAAAGATTTGAAATGGTAATTTGTTTAACCATTTGAAGAAAAGCTTTGGATGTTTAAGTTGTGACTTAACTGAAATCCCATATCCATATGTCTTTAAATATCGCGCTCGCTATCCGGTTTAGCCGGGAGAGGACCTTTTGTCATATAACCCATTCCGAATAGTGATACGTCGTTATGGATTGCATTTGAAGACCAGTGTTGAAGACCGGGTGTCTTCAAGATCGTTAGGATAACCTATCAATTGTCTCTGCACCCAGTAGCTACGGTATAGAGATTCCCTAAGTGATGGGAAGTCCGATCGGGATTGTGGATACCCGGAATGGCAAGGGCTTCTTCGGAAGTACCTTCGGTTCTGTTCGAACCCGGAACAGACTTGTATGGTTGTATGTCCGACATTACACTTTGAGATATTAAACTGATCTCTATCAAATATATTTCTGCTTGGTGGTGGAGAATTTATTCTCTTAGCTTAACACCCTTCTCTGAGACGTGCAAGCTCAGAGGTTATGTAGTTGATATTTATCAGTGATATATTCCCAATTTGGTAGTGTGGCATGCTGAGTGTTGCTGTGTGTTGATGATCATTCGTTGATCATTTGTGATCAAAGCATGGCTTTTGTATAAAGCGTAGCTTTGTGGACGAGACTGCATCAGGACCTCACACCCCGGAAATGGTCGAAACAGGAAAGATGCGGCAAGGTTATGAGGGTCGCGCCCTTTAGGGTTTGTCATTCCCTTCTGGAAAAGGGTGATATCATGGTATGGAGCCCAGATACTTACTCATGTGGATACTACAGATCTATTACTTTGTGATTGCTTTGTGGTTGTTGGATTAGAGGTACCTCGGATAAAGGTCCCAAAGGACCGGGGGATGGCACGCTCGTGTAGTAGTTACCTAGTTACAGAGGTAACCCAACCTTGTGTTGGCAGAGATCTAACTGTAACGTTAGGTTCTCGGGACGTCCCGCCAGAGGCGATCCCATGTGGCAGTAGGAAGTTCCTTAGCCTGACCAATTGTTGGAAATCCATTCTTCAATACGCGCCTTGTACGGTTTTAGTTGTATTACCTGCATCTACTTATGGTGGCGCCCCTCTGTTTGGATGGTAGCTATAGTAGGCATACGATACTGGTCGTATGTTGGCTAGGATTTATATTTTACTTTCGAAAGACTTTCCTACACTTTGCACTTATAGTAATAATATCAAAGAAATTTCTCGTACCAAGCATATTTGACTATCATAAGGAGAAATCTCCTCCAATTCTGCGTTTGCATTGTGTGTGTGGCGGGAGGCCTTATGGTAGTTTCATTTTTCAAAAAGCATTGGGGATATATTATAAATTCCCTTGTTTTCTGTTTTAAAAGACCAAATATTTTTTTTTTGCTCATACCAGTCCCATGACTGACTTGGAGTTTATTGTTCCTTTCCTAAACTCTGGGTGCCCACTATTTCCCCACACGGGCAGTCTAGAGTTGGGGTTTTCAGATAACCAATAGTGGGTGTAGATTCGATAGCTTTCAGCCTAGGATTTGGCAATCCTTTGCGGACGAGACTTGCTTATCTATGTGCATCATGATTGGGAGTTCGAGCTATTGCTTGATTGGTGTTTTGAAGATGGAGTTCTTTCTTAAAGACTATATTGGAGATTTTTGTTCCGCTGTTAGTGTTGTCTTTTTTTTCTTTCCGCTACTTTTGTCTTGTATCATATCTCTGATGTATATTTATTATATCATTCTGTTGTATCAGATATTGTATCACATGTTGTATATTGATAAGCTATTCTTTTCTTCTGCTATGTTGTACTTGATGTGTTATAGGCTCCGGCACGACTCGAATTTCGACGTTTGAATCTGCGGCATTCAGGTACAAGTGGAGTACGGATGTCGATTTTCGAACGCTGGAATTTGGATCGTGACATTTTGGTATCAGAGCTGAGGGTTAAAACTTTAGCTCAGGAGTATAACACATTAAGTAGCTCATTAGAAATAGGGTGAAGTATACCCTAAACTGAGTATATCCCTAAGATATCCGTTCGAATGCCTCAGTAATTTCTCTCACTATCCACTATTAGTATGTATGAGTGCGAGAAGAGGACGAGATAGGGGACAGGGAAATACCACTACAAATGGTCAATACCCTGCAATAGCGGAAACAACTTTTCTCTATCAATCCCCTTTGATTCGATTCCAAATTCTTTTGATTGCTTCGTGACAGCTCCAGAAGAAGTTTCGGTGCGATGGTGGCCCTATGAATCGTTGTAGAAAATTCTTACTTCGTATCTTCATCCGTTTCTTATCAGCTTTTCAATCTAAACTCTAATGAATTTGGAAATTGAAGATTTTAAATAAATTGGAAATTTAAATTGAGTTAAAATTGGTTAATAGAATATAAGGCTAAATTTGAATTGTATCAATAAAACGATTTCGTTTAAAACCAAATCGGAAATTCTATTGTAATCTCTTATGTATATCAAAGTCCAAAGAGGGACAAATTGGTATATACTTTGGAGTATTCCAACTTGAATTTGGAATTCATATCTAGTATTTGAGGATTATGGAAGATTAAATCCATCTATCTATTCTCTGGGATCCGATATACTCTAAGAACGATTAGTTATCCCTTTGAACTAATCAATGCTCTTGCATATTCGTAGACCGGTGGACCCGAATATCTTGTGTGATTATTGTATGGGTTTTGTAACGATTACGATTTTTCGTTGCCGAAAAACCGAAATGTTATGGGTTTGAGAAAGAAAAAGAGGTAGAAGAAGAGAGAAGAGAGAAAAAAAAGAGAGGAAAGAAAATAGAAAATAGAACGGAAAGAAAACAACTGAACAACAACAGAATCTCACAATTCGCAGCGGAACAACATATAATAATAAATGAATAATCTTTAAACAAAGAACTATATCAGTTTTACATTACATTACATCATATCATCAGAGTGTACAACAACATACAACAACAAACAGTGCAGCGGAAAAAGAAATACTATATACTAGTAATACGCCATGCCATCCAGCTTGCTTCCAGCAATTCCAGAATATCCGGAATATCCTGATAAACCTAACTCTTAACTGCCCGTCTGGAAATTGGTGGGCACCTAGAGTTTAGGAAGGAAAACAATAAACTCCGAGTCAGTCATGTGACTGGTGTGAGAACTCAAAACAGTTTATTTATCTTTAAAATCAAAATAGAGGAATATTTTTAAAGTCAATTCGCAATGCTTTTAAAAATGAGACTACCATAAGGCCTCCCGCACACACACACAATGCAAACGCAGAATTGGAGGAGATTTCTCCTTATGATAGTTAAAGATGCTTGATACGCATTTAAAAGAACATTTGATATTATTACTAGTGCATAGTGTAGGAAAGAAAAAAATTCATTTCGAAAGTAGAATATAAATCTTAGCCAACATACGACCATTATCGTATGCCTACTATAGCTAACTATGTTCAATAGCAGGTTACCGCCACATTCCATAGCAGGTTATACAACTAAAACCGTACAAGTCTCGTATTGTTTCTTTGGATTTCCAACGAATGATCAGGCCAAGGAACTTCCTATTGCCACATGAGAATGCCTCTGGATGGACATCCCCGAGAACCAAACCGGATCTCTACCAACACAAGGCCGGGTTACCCCTAACTGAGTAACAACTGACCGAATATACCATCCCCCGGTCCTTTGGGACCTTTCAACCGAGCGCTCGTAATCAATTCACACAATCATAAAGTGTTTTCAACATGAGTAAGTATCTGGGCTCCATACCATGATACCACCCTTTTCCAGAAGGAAATGCACATATCCTAAAGGGCGCTACCCCTCATAACCTTGCCGCATCTTTCCTGTTTTGACCATTCACGGGGTGTGAGGCTCGACGAAGTCACGTCCACAAAAACATACTTTATACAAAAGTCATGCTTTGGGTCAACAAATGATCATAGAAATGATCACCAGGATAGACGATCAAATAAACGATCCTATCACAAATAATCAACACAATGATCATTTCACAGCAACACTCAGCATGTCACATTACCAAATTGGGAATATATCGCTGATAACCTTCAACTACATAACCTCTGAGCTCGTACGTCTCAGAGAAGGGTGTTAAGCTAAAAGAATAAATTCTTCGCCACCAACAGAAATATATTTGAAAGAAATCTGCTTTATATCTCAATTTGTAATGTCAGACATACAATCCATACAAGTCTGTTCCGGGATCGAACAAAACCGAAGGCACTTACAAAGAAGTCCTTGCAATCCGGATATTCACAATCCTGATCGGATTCACCATCACGTATGGAGAACTCAATACCGGAGCAACTCGGTGCAGAGTCAATCGACAGGTCATCCTATCACTCTCGCAAATACCGGGTCTTCAACACCGATCTTCAATGCTATTCATAACGACGTATCACATATTCGGAATGGGTTATACGACCCTATGGTCCTTTCCCGGTTAACCCGAATAGTGAGCGCTTATTCAAAAATAAGTGTGGCATTCAAATTCAAACAAATCACATCAATTACCCATTCAAAGGGAAATATTAATAGTCGGCTATTGAACTATCAATGGATATGCACACATCACCAGTTTCCAAATAATTTTCCAAATTATTTATTTTCCAAAATATCTTTACAAGATATATTATTTTCAATACTTCAAAAATAAATCAATATTTATTTTTTTAACAAATTCCACTTTCTATTCATAAATTCCATAGTGAATTTATATTTCACAATATCTATGAATATATGATTTCAATTATTCATTTCAATTTATCTTCAAAAAGATAAATTCTCTAATATTCACTTTATATTGGAAAAACATTTCCATACTTATTTAATAAGTAATTCACGAATTTTATTTATTTTCAATACTTAGAAAATATTCAATATACTTAAATCGAGATTAACTATATATTTCATTCTTTAAGGAAATCATTCTCTTAACCATATTTATTTGGGCCAAAACGAATATTGCGTAAAACATCGTTGCGACGTCCCAAAATCACTAGTATAGGGATTCGAAATTAGAATAGATATATAAATCCCAATACTATACAAAACATTTCCTTTCGGAAATCATTTACTATAACAACAGTGTTATAGTCCACCATTTCCTTCTATTTCTCGCAAACGTCTATTTCAACAATCAATGTTGAAATCTATGGTTTCGAATCTCAACACATTTTAAAACATCGTTAGATCGTTTTAATTCAATTTAGAACATCACATTCTAAACAATTTCTTTAACATATTATTCACTATTCAAAAACGTGAATATACTACGTTAACAAATTTCATCCTTTTATTCATTTTATTTCAAAGGATCATTCACAGTCAAAATGTGAATATAACTCCATTAATAGGTTTCAAAAATTTACTTATCAAAATAAGTCGTTTGCGGATTTATAAAACAACGTTTATAAACTCCATTTCTATTTATTTTATAACAACTTCCTTTTATAAATTCCTTTATTAATCTATTCGATTTATAACTCAATTATAAACTAAAGGTTCATATTATAAGTTAAATGCTTATAAAACGATTATTTTACAAAATCGTTTCTTTGTACTTCATAATTATAAATCTTATAACTTATAAGATTCAATTATTTATCCAAACCTATTCTTTTAACAACTTTATAAATTTTATAAACCTACTGCTTATAAAATTCCTTTATAACTTCACCGTTTATAATTCTATAAATTCCTTCGTTTATAAAATCCATTCATAAATTATTCTAACACTTATAAAAGCTCGTTTTACAATTTCAATATTTCAATTTATAAATATCCATTTATAAATTTCTTATATAAATCAATTCATACTATTATTTTAAAACATCTTTAATCTCCTTTATAATTTCACCCTTCTCTTGATTTATAAAATAATCAAATTTTTGTAAATCCTATATTTAAACATTTCACAATAGATTCAGAAATCCCGATTTTTCTATTTTATAAAATCATCAGCATCATATTCTCAAAAATCAGTTTTTAACTATATTTCTCAAAAATCATAATTTTTATAACTTTAAAAATTATAACGTTTATTTATTTAAAATGAATCAATTTCCAAACATATAATATATTTTCAAAAATCACTTTAAAAATCATTTAAAATTCCAAATTTGGTCCAATGATGCTACACACCAAATAGTCAATCACGACAACAACGATATCATATATCGATATGATAATCAATCAAATATCAAAATATCTGAATTCAAATAAATACTGTTGAGGAATCCAGTCGGATCCCTCCAACCTGTTTTCCTGCATCCACAAACATTAGCACAATACCAATTCCGCTCCAGTACGGAATTATCGCGGTATATAGGATTTAAAATACTATCCGCTTAATAGACGGCGCAATAGGGTCTCATCCGCTATGCAAATGCGGGGAATCAACAACTCCAATATATACATATGCCAATATATATATATATATATATATATATATTGCTATTATATATAATACCAATTTCACTGTTTATGAAATATTCGCGGTATATGTTTTTAATAAATAACATCCGCTTACTACCGGCGCATAATGTCTATTTTAACAACCAATAGATATCAATCATCATTCAAACATGCATTCAAATATTTTAAATCTAACTATTTAAAATAAAATCGAAACTGATTCGATTGAGTGAGAAGTTCTCACCTTGATTTTTATTTCGTTTTAGCGATTTATTTCGAATAAAATTAAACGGACGTTTAATTTTACATGAAATTCTCACTAACTCCAAACGACTCCAATCCAACTCCATCGCGTAGTTCTCGTCCATACGATTCCAACGCAACTGGTTTCGCGCGTTTTCGGCCTCGTATGAAAAAGATATGATTTTTCTAAGATTACACGTATTTATATTAACTAATTTACAACTTTTATTTATAATTTTCAACCTTTAACATCTCTGGCCGTTAGATCTCAATCCAAGGCCGCACATACATCTTCCTTCTCACGCGACTTTGCCTCCAGGTAACTCACGCAAGGCCGAACCCACTTATAGAAAATTAGGGTTAAATTTTTCACCAAACACCAACCACTTCACATCGATCAGGATGCGCCAATGGAAAGCTCGCGGCAAGAGCTACTCACGCCCCTAACATAGTCGAACTCGGCCCCACCATCACCCTCGAAATGCGTGCGCACTCATAGCCGAACGCGGGCCTGTAGCTCTCACTACGGCGCTCCATTTTCGATCAACTCCATATGAAATCAAAGCTCTCACTTCCCTCTACAATGTTGTAGTTAACAACTTTCATTGATTTTTGACGGATTGAAATAAATTAAAGGAAGAAGAAAACAAATTTTCAGCCCTTGGTTTTCAAAGTGGCGGCCTGAACAAATATTAGGGTTTAGAATTTTTTATTTTATTTGTGAGGGTTACAACTCCTTTTATAGAAAATCGAACGTAAACACTATTCATTCCGGAATTTCCAAACTCCGATTTATGCACCATAACCAGCATTTTTGGGGTTTACCCCGCGTTCCGGACACAATGGAACAGGTTTCGGAAGCTAATTCGGTCATCTGTGCGAGATATAGCAACAAACGATCGATTAAAATTAAACCGATTTAAACGATTTTCTAGGCGTTTTAATTTATACCGGACAAACGGTAAATCCAATTGACACGAAATTTGAAACCATACAATAATATCACATTACGGATCCGATGAAACTGGTTTCGTCGAAATCCGAGACTTTTTGAAAAATGGCTATTTTAACTCGCCAAATTAATATTAAAAACAATTCGATGCGTTTCGAGCTGCCACGATCAAACGATAGCTCCGATTGACACGAAAATTGAAATCCGGTAATAACTAACTATTACGGATCCAATGGAACTAGTTTCGTTCAATTCTGAGACTGTTCAAAAATTGACTATTTTCACTAGTCGATTTAAATATTAAAATATTCAATTTTCACAAATTAACTCTTAATTCGATTTTAAAAGTTCTAAAATATCGTTCTAACTTTAATATGATAAAATAAAATTTTACAAATCATTTTCAATCATATTTAACCCAATTTTCAATTATTTCCATAATTTAACATATTAAATTATCGATTTAATTATCCAATTAAATCCAATTATTCGAATTAAAATTTATTTGACTAATAAATTCACTTATAAATATTTAAAATTAAAATTAAATATTCAAATTTTAATTAAATAAAATTCTGGGTCGTTACAATCTTCCCCCCTTAAAAGAATTTCGTCCTCGAAATTAACAAGTAAGAAAAGTTACAGAATCTATTAATTTTCCCAAATTCATAGTTAAATTTCTTATAAATCTTTACTAAGTTTTCAAATCATACTTAGTTATCTTTTCAAAAACAACTACTATTGTTTAACTTTCAATTCTAAAATCAAAGTTAAAATTTTCAAAATTTTCCAATTTTCTCAAATTTTTCTAACGCCTTAAATTTCCGGAAAAATTCGCCATAGTCTCCTTTGCGTGGCTCGATCCGAAAAAAATGACAGTATATATATCAAAAATATACATCTCATCAAGTAATGAGGCATCCCGCAGGGAAAAAGTGTAAAAGTACGATATTTAATCCGAGATATGTACCTTATATTTTATTAGCAAGCATATACGGCTAATATAGCGCGAAAGCGAGCTCCAAATGCGAAGCAAACGCGATCCGCACCTACTAATCACTTAACAAACAACATGAGAACATGCATATAGACAATAGTATCGATATACAACATATAGCAACACAACAACTATATATGCCAACATAGCAAATGTATGAAAAGCAATATATTCAACCATCAACCAACTAGCATTCATAACCATTATATATTCATTCATATTCTCATTAATATTCAATGAAATAGGTTTTCAATTTAATCACTTTTGATTCATTAACAGTGAATGTTTACTAACATTCATTTTCAATTAGTTTATGTTCACTAATTCATATTCAAGTTGGTTCACTTCCAAATCAAATTCAATTCTATTTAAGATTCACTTAACTTCCAATTGGATTTCAATTACTTTAGCTTCCAATTTCATTAATACTTAATGAATTATATACAATCACTCAACTAACAATCATATAACAACCAATGTATATTAATTGCAACCAAATTCCTCTTCTTATCAATTGGTTTAATTAAATTGATTTTCATTCAATTATTCAACTTTCAAATAACATAAGATTTTAATGAATTAACACTTATATTCATTATTCCATATCAACTTAATTCACATTCATTTGATTAACATTTAATCCATTAATTCAATTCAATTACAAAAGTTGAATTTCATTTCATATAACTCAAGTTCACATTTATCACTTAATTCAGCTTCCAAATTCTAAAGTAAATTTTCATTTAACTTTAAATTCATTTTTTATTTCAACTCATATTTATAAATATATTCATATAGTTTCACTTCTTATATATATAAGTTTGTTTCACAATTGTAAATCACTGTAATTATCATTCAACTCTTATAATTCCTTTGCTTATACAATTATTCTTTTATTTGGGTTATTCAAACAACCAAACAATCAATTTATATATACTTTAATAATTCTGAAAAATTATTTCTTTATATATAAAATATAATCAAGGTAAAATTATTTCATTTACCCAATTTAAAACAATATTGTGTCGAATTGTTCTATACAAGTGTTTAGAGATCCCTATCAACAACGTTAATTACTCGTATTAACCAGAATCTATATACCACTCAACAAACCAATCATCACAATATAAAACAATTTTATATATTCACTAACAAATACGCTCTCATAGCTATTATTACACTCAAACTCATTCTAGAGTACTACTGACTCTATCTCTAATGAATAATACCCAACAGAACCATGGTTGTCGCTTAACCATATGCTCTGATACCAAATGTAACGATTACGATTTTTCGTTGCCGAAAAACCGAAATGTTATGGGTTTGAGAAAGAAAAAGAGGTAGAAGAAGAGAGAAGAGAGAAAAAAAAGAGAGGAAAGAAAATAGAAAATAGAACGGAAAGAAAACAACTGAACAACAACAGAATCTCACAATTCGCAGCGGAACAACATATAATAATAAATGAATAATCTTTAAACAAAGAACTATGTCAGTTATTACATTACATTACATTACATTACATTACATTACATCATATCATCAGAGTGTACAACAACATACAACAACAAACAGTGCAGCGGAAAAAGAAATACTATATACTAGTAATACGCCATGCCATCCAGCTTGCTTCCAGCAATTCCAGAATATCCGGAATATCCTGATAAACCTAACTCTTAACTGCCCGTGTGGAAATTGGTGGGCACCCAGAGTTTAGGAAGGAAAACAATAAACTCCGAGTCAGTCATGTGACTGGTGTGAGAACTCAAAACAGTTTATTTATCTTTAAAATCAAAATAGAGGAATATTTTTAAAGTCAATTCGCAATGCTTTTAAAAATGAGACTACCATAAGGCCTCCCGCACACACACACAATGCAAACGCAGAATCGGAGGAGATTTCTCCTTATGATAGTTAAAGATGCTTGATACGCATTTAAAAGAACATTTGATATTATTACTAGTGCATAGTGTAGGAAAGAAAAAAATTCATTTCGAAAGTAGAACATAAATCTTAGCCAACATACGACCATTATCGTATGCCTACTATAGCTAACTATGTTCAATAGCAGGTTACCGCCACATTCCATAGCAGGTTATACAACTAAAACCGTACAAGTCTCGTATTGTTTCTTTGGATTTCCAACGAATGATCAGGCCAAGGAACTTCCCATTGCCACATGAGAATGCCTCTGGATGGACATCCCCGAGAACCAAACCGGATCTCTACCAACACAAGGCCGGGTTACCCCTAACTGAGTAACAACTGACCGAATATGCCATCACCCGGTCCTTTGGGACCTTTCAACCGAGCGCTCGTAATCAATTCACACAATCATAAAGTGTTTTCAACATGAGTAAGTATCTGGGCTCCATACCATGATACCACCCTTTTCCAGAAGGAAATGCACATATCCTAAAGGACGCTACCCCTCATAACCTTGCCGCATCTTTCCTGTTTTGACCATTCACGGGGTGTGAGGCTCGACGAAGTCACGTCCAAAAAAACATACTTTATACAAAAGCCATGCTTTGGGTCAACAAATGATCATAGAAATGATCACCATGATAGACGATCAAATAAACGATCCTATCACAAATAATCAACACAATGATCATTTCATAGCAACACTCAGCATGTCACATTACCAAATTGGGAATATATCGCTGATAACCTTCAACTACATAACCTCTGAGCTCGTACGTCTCAGAGAAGGGTGTTAAGCTAAAAGAATAAATTCTTCGCCACCAACAGAAATATATTTGAAAGAAATCTGCTTTATATCTCAATTTGTAATGTCAGACATACAATCCATACAAGTCTGTTCCGGGATCGAACAATACAGAAGGCACTTACAAAGAAGTCCTTGCAATCCGGATATTCACAATCCTGATCAGATTCACCATCACATATGGAGAACTCAATACCGGAGCAACTCGGTGCAGAGTCAATCGACAGGTCATCCTATCACTCTCGCAAATACCGGGTCTTCAACACCGATCTTCAATGCTATTCATAACGACGTATCACATATTCGGAATGGGTTATACGACCCCATGGTCCTTTCCCGGTTAACCCGAATAGTGAGCGCTTATTCAAAAATAAGTGTGGCATTCAAATTCAAACAAATCACATCAATTACCCATTCAAAGGGAAATATTGATAGTCGGCTATTGAACTATCAATGGATATGCACACATCACCAGTTTCCAAATAATTTTCCAAATTATTTATTTTCCAAAATATCTTTACAAGATATATTATTTTCAATACTTCAAAAATAAATCAATATTTATTTTTTTAACAAATTCCACTTTCTATTCATAAATTCCATAGTGAATTTATAGTTCACAATATCTATGAATATATGATTTCAATTATTCATTTCAATTTATCTTCAAAAAGATAAATTCTCTAATATTCACTTTATATTGGAAAAACATTTCCATACTTATTTAATAAGTAATTCACGAATTTTATTTATTTTCAATACTTAGAAAATATTCAATATACTTAAATCGAGATTAAGTATATATTTCATTCTCTAAGGAAATCATTCTCTTAACCATATTTATTTTGGCCAAAACGAATGTTGCGTAAAACATCGTTGCGACGTCCCAAAATCACCAGTATAGGGATTCGAAATTAGAATAGATATATAAATCCCAATACTATACAAAACATTTCCTTTCGGAAATCATTTACTATAACAACAGTGTTATAGTCCACCATTTCCTTCTATTTCTCGAAAACGTCTATTTCAACAATCAATGTTGAAATCTATGGTTTCGAATCTCAACACATTTTAAAACATCGTTAGATCGTTCTAATTCAATTTAGAACATCACATTCTAAACAATTTCTTTAACATATTATTCACTATTCAAAAACGTGAATATACTACGTTAACAAATTTCATCCTTTTATTCATTTTATTTCAAAGGATCATTCACAGTCAAAATGTGAATATAACTCCATTAATAGGTTTCAACAATTTACTTATCAAAATAAGTCGTTTGCGGATTTATAAAACAACGTTTATAAACTCCATTTCTATTTATTTTATAACAACTTCCTTTTATAAATTCCTTTATTAATCTATTCGATTTATAACTCAATTATAAACTAAAGGTTCATATTATAAGTTAAATGCTTATAAAACGATTATTTTACAAAATCGTTTCTTTGAACTTCATAATTATAAATCTTATAACTTATAAGATTCAATTATTTATCCAAACCTATTCTTTTAACAACTTTATAAATTTTATAAACCTACTGCTTATAAAATTCCTTTATAACTTCACCGTTTATAATTCTATAAATTCCTTCGTTTATAAAATCCATTCATAATTTATTCTAACACTTATAAAAGCTCGTTTTATAATTTCAATATTTCAATTTATAGATATCCATTTATAAATTTCTTATATAAATCAATTCATACTATTATTTTAAAACATCTTTAATCTCCTTTATAATTTCACCCTTCTCTTGATTTATAAAATAATCAAATTTTTGTAAATCCTATATTTAAACTTTTCACAATAGATTCAGAAATCCCGATTTTTCTATTTTATAAAATCATCAGCATCATATTCTCAAAAATCAGTTTTTAACTATATTTCTCAAAAATCATAATTTTTATAACTTTAAAAATTATAACGTTTATTTATTTGAAATGAATCAATTTCCAAACATATAATATATTTTCAAAAATCACTTTAAAAATCATTTAAAATTCCAAATTTGGTCCAATGATGCTACACACCAAATAGTCAATCACGACAACAACGATATCATATATCGATATGATAATCAATCAAATATCAAAATATCTGAATTCAAATAAATACTGTTGAGGAATCCAGTTGGATCCCTCCAACCTGTTTTCCTACATCCACAAACATTAGCACAATACCAATTCCGCTCCAGTACGGAATTATCGCGGTATATGGGATTTAAAATACTATCAGCTTAATAGACGGCGCAATAGGGTCTCATCCGCTATGCAAATGCGGGGAATCAACAACTCCAATATATACATATGCCAATATATATATATTGCTATTATATATAATACCAATTTCACTGTTTATGAAATATTCGCGGTATATGTTTTTAATAAATAACATCCGCTTACTAACGGCGCATAATGTCTATTTTAACAACCAATAGATATCAATCATCATTCAAACATGCATTCAAATATTTTAAATCTAACTATTTAAAATAAAATCAAAACTGATTCGATTGAGTGAGAAGTTCTCACCTTGATTTTTATTTCGTTTTAGCGATTTATTTCAAATAAAATTAAACGGACGTTTAATTTTACCCGAAATTCTCACTAACTCCTAACGACTCCAATCCAACTCCATCGCATGGTTCTCGACCATACGATTCCAACGCAGCTGGTTTCGCGCGTTTTCGACCTCGTATGAAAAAGATATGATTTTTCTAAGATTACACGTATTTATATTAACTAATTTACAACTTTTATTTATAATTTTCAACCTTTAACATCTCTGGCCGTTAGATCTCAATCCAAGGCCGCACATACATCTTCCTTCTCACGCGACTTTGCCTCCAGGTAACTCACGCAAGGCCGAACCTACTTACAGAAAATTAGGGTTAAATTTTTCACCAAACACCAACCACTTCACATCGATCAGGAAGCGCCAATGGAAAGCTCGCGGCAAGAGCTACTCACGCCCCTAACATAGTTGAACTCGGCCCCACCATTACCCTCGAAATGCGTGCGCACTCATAGCCGAACGCGGGCCTGTAGCTCTCACTACGGTGCTCCATTTTCGATCAACTCCATATGAAATCAAAGCTCTCACTTCGCTGTACAATGTTGTAGTTAACAACTTTCATTGATTTTTGACGGATTGAAACAAATTAAAGGAAGAAGAAAACAAATTTTCATCCCTTGGCTTTCAAAGTGGCGGCCTGAACAAATATTAGGGTTTAGAATTTTTTATTTTATTTGTGAGGGTTACAACTCCTTTTATAGAAAATCGAACGTAAACACTATTCATTCCGGAATTTCCAAACTCCGATTTACGCGCCGTAACCAGCGTTTCTGGGGTTTACCCCGCGTTCCGGACACAATGGAATAGGTTTCGGAAGCTAATTCGGTCGTCTGTGCGAGATATAGCAACAAACGATCGATTTAAATTAAACCGATTTAAACGATTTTCTAGGCGTTTTAATTTATACCGGACAAACGGTAAATCCAATTGACACGAAATTTGAAACCATACAATAATATCACATTACGGATCCGATGAAACTGGTTTCGTCGAAATCCGAGACTTTTTGAAAAATGGCTATTTTAACTCGCCAAATTAATATTAAAAACAATTCGATGCGTTTCGAGCTGCCACGATCAAACGATAGCTCCGATTGACACGAAATTGAAATCCGGTAATAACTAACTATTACGGATCCAATGGAACTGGTTTCGTTCAATTCTGAGACTGTTCAAAAATTGACTATTTTCACTAGTCGATTTAAATATTAAAATATTCAATTTTCACAAATTAACTCTTAATTCGATTTTAAAAGTTCTAAAATATCGTTCTAACTTTAATATGATAAAATGAAATTTTACAAATCATTTTCAATCATATTTAACCCAATTTTCAATTATTTCCATAATTTAACATATTAAATTATCGATTTAATTATCCAATTAAATCCAATTATTCGAATTAAAATTTATTTGACTAATAAATTCACTTATAAATATTTAAAATTAAAACTAGATATTCAAATTTTAATTAAATAAAATTCTGGGTCGTTACAGGTTTGTTCTCATATTGTTGATATTCTGATTTGGGATAAACTAAATGCAGAATAAATATTTCGATCTGATTTGATCAATCATTTCTTTATCTATCATCTATTCTTTCTCGTTTCTCTAGCAAATTTCGGGGACGAATTTTTTTTTAAGGGGGGAACCTGTAACATTCCTGAAATTTATCAAGTTTGATTCGGTAATTAAATTTATTTTTTTGAGAATAAATTGTGTATTTATTTGAGATTTCTAGAATAAATAAATTTAATTTAATTAGAAATTTAAGTATAAGCAGCTTACAAATAAAGACTGGATATAGGAAAAATAAAATGTATATTTATATAAATGAATTATAAATAGAAATTTGAAATTAATCAGATTTCATGATAAAATAAACAAGTGTAAAATGTAAACAATCTTGAAAATAAAGGCATATGTATGTATGTATGTATATACCAATGGATAAAAGTTATGTTTATTTATAAAATAAATATGATATAAAATTTATTTTTAAAATTCTTTTATCCTTGAAAATTTCAAATGTAAACATACATAATGGAGATAAGTAAGAAAATCAACATGCATAGATTCCATAATCAATTTCTCTTTACACATGGCATTCAAGTTATTTAATTGAATAAAAAAATGGAATTTAAAATTATGAAAAAAAACTTTTCAGTTTCCCATATGAAATCATTAAGTATCTTGACCAAATCTGAAATATACAGTAAATGAAAATTTGGGTATCTCAAATCTCAAGCCCCAAGAAAAAAATAAACAGAAACAGAGCAAAGAAAAAAAATGAAGAGAACTGAAAAGCAAATCTGTTCAAAAAAAACAGAGAGGGAAAAGGAAAAAAAATCAACCTGAAGAAAATGTAAAGAAGAGATCACAGACAAATTCAAGCAAAGAAAAGGATTCAAAAGCTTTCAACCTGGAAATTTAAATGCAGATTCAACTTGAAAGCAAACCTGGAAAAAAAACAGTTTCTCTGGGAAAAAGAGAAAAAAAAAAGAATGAAGGCAAGTTTCTTTTCTTTAAATTTGAATTTGATGTTAGTAATCAGTAACAATGACAAAGATTTAAACAATTTTGTCAATCAGTTACAGAAGGAAATTCAAAGCAAGTGAAAATTGAAGTCTACAGCCTGTTTGAAGCTTTAAAAAAAATTCAAACTGTAAGTAAATAAATTCTTTTGTTGTTATTGATGAAGTAAGTGAAAGATACAATAGAAATTTAAACAAAGTTTTGTATTAATAAACATTTGCAGATCAAAGGAACAAAAAAAAAGAATACAGGCTTTGCTTCTTCCTGCACAACTCCAAGGTGAGCAAAACTTCTAAAACTAAAAGCTTGAATCTGTTTTGATGATGCTTGAAATGATGTTATTGTGATATGTTTGAGTGTTTTCTGGAATATGATTGAATGGCTTTGGGTGTATGAATGTAGATGTCTGTATGTGAATATACCTTGTCCCTGTTGTAACTACAGTTTAGAAACAACCAAAAAAAAACCATATCTCTCAATATAAACTATATTAAACTATGATTCCTGAAGAGAAATTGCTTGAAACAAGGCAACATTAATTTTAAAAATGATATCACGATTTTAAATTCAGTGGTTATTTCAAAAATAGTAAATTACAGTAAGAAAATGATCTGAGTCCTCTCTGTTCATAGTTCCTAGGACTTAAGTTTTGATCTAAATTTAAAACCTCTTGAATTTGTCGCTGTTTAAACTCAAGATTCAAATCAAACAAGTTTGTTCCATCAAAGACTTTAGTTTAAAGTTATACTTAAGTTAAAATAACTTTAGATTATCACTAGAAACTAAACTTACAGGTAAAATATACATCTCTGTTTATATAACAGGTTTTGTAAATCTGTTCAAAATATCCATACCACTCGAAAGAATCAATATCATGCTTTGGTCTTTAAAGAAAACTTGTTTGTACTTACCAAATCCAAATTTTAAAAATAATCCCAATATTTTTTATTAATCAAATATTCAAAAAAAAAATGGAGTTACAGTAGCATATATTCAAAAACAGGAAAAACCAATTATCAAGAATTCAAAATTGGATTTCATAGTTTGATTTGGAGTGGAAAATGATGATTTTAGGTAACAAATTCATGATTTTTATGATTTGAGATATCGAGATAATTTGAGTTGAACGGAAAATCGATTCGCGTCAATTCCTGATGATTGGTGGAGTGTTCTTGGTTGAGATTAAGGGTGAAGGAGGATGAAAGGTAGGGTCACAGGGGAAAAATACTAGTTTGAATTATAGGTCGCCATGGCGGCGTGGCGTAGTTAGTTTAGGGTTTAGGGTATTGTTTTTGAACGAGGTGATTGTCGAGGCATTTTCAATGACGCTGTCGCATCGGGTTGAACTGGAGTGGGGGAGAAAGGAGCATAAGTATGTGGTGAAGCTTTGGATGGAACGCCGTACACTCCGTGACGTATCACGGCGGCAAGAGGTGGCTCTCTGATCAGGATGGGGTTCCAACGTTCGATCAGGCCACTCGATTTTTATCTACGGCAAAAAATCAAAAGATTGGGGAGGCCGATGGGTCTAGAGGGTCGAAGTGGATGTGTGGAGTTGGTCATGGATGGACGGTAGCGTTTCGCCATCGCGTGCATGGGCACAGCATATTCCGGTGTGCAGGAAGATGGGATGAGTACTGGTGTAAGAGAAGAGGAAGGAAGAAGGGTTGGGCACGGGATTGACTCGAAGTCTGAATCGCGAAATTTAGATGATGGCTCGAGTCGATTTCGGCTGTGTTTCGTTTAGGCATATGTTTTTTTTAGGTTTTAAACCTTTAAATCAAAACAAGTTTAAAAATATAAAGGGGGAAAGAACTCGTGTTGTCTCGAAGTCGAGTACGTAGATTTATGGGTTTAGCCCGGGTAGAGGAATGTATGGCTCAGGGAGTAATAGTACAACAAGCTTTTCTTATTTATTATTTTAGTTAAATATTTAATAACAAGTTTAAACTATCTAAATGTTTAAAGCAAGTTTGACAAATATGGAATGGGGAACCAATGAAAATTTAATGAGTTTTTAACAAAGTTACAAAATTAAATTTTCAAGTTAAACATTAAAAATTGATTTGTTGAATTTTATTAATCCATTAAGAATTAAGGTAAAATAAGTACATGAATCAGGTTAATTAAATAATGACTTAAAGATTAATTGATGAAAGTATTTAAGAGATGATTTATTAATAAAGATAATTAATAAATTAATTAAGTCATTAAGGATAATTTATTAAAGATAAAATTAATAAAGGGTAACTAATTAATGTCATTAGGGGAATTTAAATTAAGAAGTAATTAATTTATAAAAGTAATTAAGAGTTGATTAATCAACAGTTAAGGATAAATTAATTTAGATAATTAATTATTATGAAGGGTAACTACTTAATTAAAAGTAACTAATTATTGATTAAAGTTAACAACTCAAGTGATGATTCAATTATGTGATTAGGGATAATAAATAATCATTATTAGAGGATAAATTATTAAATGATAATTAATCAAATGGTGATTAATTCAGGTAATTAAATTAAGGATAATTAATTAATTTAAAGTTTAATTAATTAATGAAGAATGATAATTAACTGAGGATAAATGGTAATTGATTAATCAAGGGTTAAATTAATTAATTAAAGATAATTAACTAAATGGTCAATCGAATAACTAAAGGTTAATTATTTAAGAATTAAAAGTTGACGAAGTATAATTAAAGGTTAATTAAATTATATTTAATGGAAAATTTATAAATGATTAAAGGGTAGCTAATCAAGGGATTTGTAATTCATTAATATTAATTTACCAAGATTAGTGACTAATCTAGTATAAGTCTATCAGATGATTAATTGAACTTACTTATGGATGTTTGGATTCTATTGGATGATTGTTTGATATCCCTGATTGTGATGCTCTGTTTTGATTTGAGCTATGTTTACTGTAATTTATTATCTATTATATATACATGTGATCTGTGAATGAAAGATAAGCGTTACAATTGGTTGTACCGCTTGTCAAATATAAGCGTTATAGTTTATACCGCTTATTCACTATATTGTTGTATTTGAATCTATGCTGATTGATGATGTGGCACTTTTATTGTGTATAAAACCCCTGGACCACACTTATACACACACACAATGGAAATGGGTTAAGTCACAGATTTTGAAATAGTTTTAAAGAATTGAATTTTGAACCCAAATTAGTTTTGGAATTAGAATTAAAAGCTTTTGAAAATGAATTTCAAAAAAAAAGTTATTTTAAATAACTTGATTGAGTTTTGAAATTTAAATAATTTGATTTAAATTTGAATTCAATATTTGAAATTGAATTCTATGATTTGGAAATTATGATTCAAAAAGGTTATTCAACTTATAAATGTGTTTATATGGGTTTTTAAACCATTTTAAAAGTGTTGTTTTGGGACTTTAAATTTAACCCAAAGATTTTAATTTGTATAAAAGAAATCGGATTTTACTAAAACGAGAACTATTTGTTTTCAAGTAATAAAAGCTTCCACCTAAGAAATGAACGTCCAATTTGTGTTAAAAGGATTTCAAGTCTAAAATGGAAATAGTTTTCCAAGTTATGAATGAACCTTTGGAAACGGGTTTGAAAACTATAAATTAAATCTTAATTTAAAGATTTAATTGAGTTAATCCAAATTGAAATGAAAATTGTTTTGAAAATCTATTAATAGACCTTTGTGAAACTAGGTGAACTTTGTGAAATAAATCTTTTTGTTTAAAGATTTGAAATGGCAATTTGTTTAACCATTTGAATAAAAGCTTTGAATTTTTAAGTTGTGACTTAACTGAAATCCCATATCCATATGTCTTTAAATATCGCGCTCGCTATTCGGTTTAGCCGGGAGAGGACCTTGTGTCATATAACCCATTCTGAATAGTGATACGTCGTTATGGATTGCATTTGAAGACTGGTGTTGAAGACCGGGTGTCTTCAAGAACGTTAGGATAACCTATCTATTGTCTCTGCACCGAGTAGCTACGGTATAGAGATTCCCTAAGTGATGGGAAGTCCGATCGGGATTGTGGATACCCGGATTGGCAAGGGCTTCTTCGGAAGTACCTTCGGTTCTGTTCGAACCCGAAACAGACTTGTATGGTTGTATGTCCGACATTACACTTTGAGATATTAAACTGATCTCTATCAAATACATTTCTGCTTGGTGGCGGAGAATTTATTCTCTTAGCTTAACACCCTTCTCTGAGACGTACAAGCTCAGAGGTTATGTAGTTGATATTTATCAGTGATATATTCCCAATTTGGTAGTGTGGCATGCTTAGTGCTGCTGTGTGTTGATGATCATTCGTTGATCATTTGTGATCAAAGCATGGCTTTTGTATAAAGCATAGCTTTGTGGACGAGACTGCATCAGGACCTCACACCCCGGAAATGGTCGAAACTGGAAAGATGCGGCAAGGTTATGAGGGTCACGCCCTTTAGGGTTTGTCATTCCCTTCTGGAAAAGGGTGATATCATGGTATGGAGCCCAGATACTTACTCATGTGGATACTGCAGATCTATTACTTTGTGATTGCTTTGTGGTTGTTGGATTAGAGGTACCTCGGATAAAGGTCCCAAAGGACCGGGGGATGGCACGCTCGTGTAGTAGTTACCTAGTTACAGAGGTAACCCGGCCTTGTGTTGGCAGAGATCTAACCGTAACGTTAGGTTCTCGGGACGTCCCGCCATAGGCGATCCCATGTTGTAGCGACCCGACTTTCCACTCCCGGAAAATCGCATCACTAATTAAGAAAGAAAGGGATAGAAGAAGAAAACGAAAACAACACATCAGAATCTCACAGCGGAACGATTTAAATATAATATATAACATATACATAGTATCATATACATCAGAGTACACAACTAAACATCTCAATTTAGATAGTTATAACATTTCTGTCTAATACAATTCAAGACATCATACAGAATATCAACACAGTGGAAACTCTAACTATATATCTACACGCTGAAGCCTCCTGCTCCAAAACTCCTCCAGATTTCGTCAAGAGATAACCTGAATCACTTGACTACTCATATATAATATGAGTACCCAAGAGTTTAATAAAACAGAAAATAAACACTCGGTTCAGACAGGGGTCTGGTGTGAGTAAATGGTTTAAGATTGCTTAACTTTAGAAAATCCTTTTAAAAGAAAGGTATCACGTAAGACTTCCCACGCATAAACATGGAAAAGTTTTTACCTTACGCTAACCAAAACATTTGATAGGAAATCCAGTGATATTATAATAGTGTCTAGGGTTTTCAAGTAAACATGAAATAGCCGAAATTGTTACATTTATTAAATTCCAGCTACTAGCCACAAAAGTGGGTAATACAAACAAATCCGTAAAATTGGGTTTCCATCAATGGCAGGGCTACTGGGGTACCGCCCGTCACAGTACGTGGCTTAGATCACCGTACCGAGGAGCACTCCCACTCCCCTGCAACACAAAGCCGGAACCATTCCTTACTGAACAGTCCCGAACAAGACCACCCCACAGTTGGCTGCAGACCAACTGCCCACACAGCCGAGATATAAAGGGACTTCTAGACAGGGATGTATCTTGCTCTCCAGTGGGAGCGACCCATGAAGCCTTGCTGCACCTCCCCTGTTTTAGCCATTCCCGGTTGATGAGGCTTGAGGCTGCGATTACCTTTATAGGACTAATTATCTTAGAATGCTCATCGTCCAACTGACGATGTGCTGAAAGCATTCAATCCATACAAGTTCGTTCCGGGTTCGAAAGAAACCAAGGCACTATCTTGTTGCACTCATTTTGGAATCACCCTCAGAGTCAACGACCATAGCCCTTGCACTCTAATTCTCCATCTCGAATCTATAAGCACTATTCCGTCAAACTCATTACGGAATCACCCACAGAGTTATACTGACGTATAGCCCTTACACCTCGAGTCTTCACTTGCTCCACTTGGATTAACGACCTAACATTTAATTGGAATCGATGTGGTTTTCGGATTCCAAATATGGAAACCCGATCCCGGTCTCACCGAAACCAAACGCCATTTTAATGTCCAAGTTGTACTTAAGGGATTTAAACAATAGATATTTAGAAATATCACTTAACATAAATGGATGTATCATAACACAGATAAATAATCATCTATTATCACATACATCTATACATATCACAAACAGCATATATAGCATATTCACATCATCACATATCAATCAATGTCATTCAACAACATCCAATATCATTAACTCATCCAATGATATATATCGTCCAATCATTAATCATTCATAAACAAGTTTGATTCAAACTTGATTAATTTAATTAATCCTTAAATTAAATCAATCCTTACTTCAACACTTGGATTATCTTCAATCCAACTTCTTATTCATTAATTAATTAATTAACATCACTTAATTATCCATTTCAATTAATCTTCCTTGATTAATTATCACTTAATTACTTTAAGTAATTCTTACTTAATTACCATATTAATTAATCATCCTGATTAATTACTTCAAATTATACTAAGTAATTACCTCTCAATTACCTTCTAAATTAATCAACCTCGATTAATTATTCCATAATTATCCTGATAATTATTTCTTAATTACCTTTAATTAATTACACCTGATTAATCACTTTTAATTAATCACACTTGATTAATTACTCTTAATTAATCATACTTAATTAATTTCTTTTAATTACATTTAGTAATTAAAACTTAATTATAAATTAATTATATTAAATTATTAATTAATAATTAATTAATCATTTTCATTAATTAATGATTACTTCATTGATTAAATTTCTTCCTTAATTAATTACTTTAACATGTAATTAATCACTTAATTAATTTCTCTTAATTCTTTATTTAATTAATCATAAATCAAATAATTTAAACATTTAATTAATTATTAATTGATTCTTTAATTAATAACTCAAGTGATTAATCCTTAATCACATTTACTTAATTACTTTAATTACTTCCCTAAGTAATTATATTATATTAATTCAAAGAGACTATCTTAATTAATCACAATCAATTACTTAATTAATTATTTAACTTAATAATTTAAAATTAATTAAATGATTCTTTTAATTTACCATATTAAAAAGATTCTTAATTAAGAAACCATTATCTTAATTAAATCATTTATTAACAAATAAAACTCGATAATTAAAAATAATTTAATTATCTCAATTATCTTTACAAATGCATTTATCTTTAATTAAATAAAATTCAAAATAATTAAAGAAAATCTTTATTTTTATTTATCTCTAAATCTTTATTATTTATCTTTACTTAAATATAACATTTAGAAATAAATTATAATTAAACATATTTTAAATTGAACTTTGAAATCTTTAAAACCTTTCCAAATTTATTTATTAAAGTTTAATACAAATTTTATCTTAAAATCTACTTATTTTATTTTAAAACTCCCATATTTTAAAATATAAAAACTTGTTTTAAAACATATCTTTGAAACAAATTAAATTTGAAACTTGTTTAACCTTTGTTTTAAAAACTTAATTCCTAAAATCAAATTTGCATAGAATTAACACTTAAACATCTGCTCTAAAGCCTGTATATCTAAATACTCGAGTAAACCTTGCTAAACTCATGCCTACCCCGAGTAAAACTAGCAACACCCGAGAAAAACACACACTAACTCCGAGTTTCCCCCCTACCCATGCCTGCTTCGAGAAATACCCAAAAACTCCCGAGACTTCCTTCGAGTTCCCCACCTCTCTTCTTCCCAAAACTTGCAGTAGCCCACGAACGTGCACATAAACGTGCACGGCAAAACTGACCAACGGCGATCACCACTCTGATCATCCCCAGGTCGCACTCGACCACCACATCCTTATGCAACACCCAGAAAAAAAATTTCGATTGAAAATCGAAATAAAGCCCTCCATCCCAAAACTGCTCAGAAACCCCATCCTCAATTCCAACCACCGCCGGCCATCCCCTTCACCGGAGACCATGCCACCACCTCCGTAGCTTCCCCACAATCCCCTGGATCCTTGGCAATGCTCGCGATAACCTTCGGTATCCCCACGACATCGTGAAACCATGATGAACTCATCGGCCAAAAACAGGTAAATAAACCCTAACTCCTCTATTATCGGCCATCCCACTCAATTAAAAATTCATGAAGCATTTTTTGCATGATCACTGAAGCTCCCTCCACCTTCGAGTTCAACGGCGATGTCCACTTCGCCGTGGTTTGCCGTGATTTGGCCGAAAAGCCCAAATCAGTGAATCCCAAAATGCTCACTAATTTCCACATTAAGAATTGTGATTCAAGTTCTAAAAATCATCATTTTCCATTTTCAATCCAATTATGAATCCAAAATTAAAAATTGAATCCATGAATTTCTGACCCAAATTGGAAATGTACTGTAAATTTAAATATTTATAACAAACTATTCAATTTAAAATCTTGAAATTAATTTTAGATGATATCTCATATGATTACAATCAACATCTATTTACAATTCCAAGTCTAATTCGAATTTAAATTCAAGTTATTTAATTTATGATCAAATTGTAACCCTGCTATTATCACAGAGTATAAATTTCAACTACACAGGAACTCAAGTATGCATCCATATGCTTCCAAGAATAAGACAAATCATCATGATTACATATATTAGATCAAGATGGAATTCAGAATCAAAATCTGTTTTTAAAAATTCCTTTTAATCACCTGTAAATTTTCAGAAGACAGAACTGCACTTTTTCCTTTCCAGGCTTTTAAAATTCATATGCATGCTTCTGAATTCCATCTGCATGTTGACTTTCCAGGTTTGTTGAAGTGATGATTAATTTCCAGCTCTTGCATGTTGAAATCAATCTACTTGCAGTTGATTTCTGAGTTGCTTGATAATTTTGAAGGTGATCTTGCATTTGATTTGAATCCAGATTTACAGATTTGTATTCATCTTTGATTTGTTTTTGTTTACATTTTCCCTTTTTAGTTTTGATTAAGTTTGAGTTTGAAGAAAATGTTTTTCAGCTGAAGTTTTCAAGAGTAGATTTTTCTTCTTTCTTATTTTACAATTTTAGATTTTAAATTTTATTATTACAAATGAAAGAGACATTTGTCACAAAGAAACTCTAATTTACTTACATCTATGTTTACAAATGTCCTTACATATCCTATAATGTTTACAAGTGTTATTTTATTTTTTTTATAATTTATTTTAAATTTTACATGAAATGTGAATATATATGTAATGTATTTTAAAGCTAAATTATTTATTTTATTATGTAATATTCATATGAATCAAGTAACTTACATTTTTAATTAAATTTAATGTTTATATGCTTGAAACTTCTATTTTAATTCTTTATATAGAAATTTTAAAACAATTTATCTTATGTTAAAATTAGGATGAAAGACTATTAAGCAAATGAACCTTTAAATTTAAATCTTAAATATCATTTCCAAAAATATAAATCAAATTAACTTTTCAAATCTCAAATTATATACATATTAAAGTTTGAAAACACTTATTAAATTCAAGTTAATAAAATTCCTATTTCAAATATATATATACAAAATATATATACACATTTCAAATAGAAAAACATACTAACATTAAATTTGTTAATTTCCATATTAAATTTTAAAACAAATATCAAATCACAATATATACATTTATATATATCACAATTTGAATATAAAGTTTATTACATTAAAAACTTCTTATTTACCAAAATAATATTTCCAAATTAAGTTATTATAAACTTCAAAAGAATTTAATCTTGCCTATTTATATTGTTAAGAAAAATATTAATAGATATTAACAAATTATTATTTTCAGCCTTAAAAATAAATCTTAACTGTAAATTTATAATATAAAATGATCAAATCAATTTAATTATTATCAAAGATTATTAAATTGATATTGCTCAAAATTCCGGGTCGTCACACATGTAGCAGTAGGAAGTTCTTTAGCCTGACCATTTGTTGGAAATCCGTTCTTCAATACGCGCCTTGTACGGTTTTAGTTGTATTACCTGCCATCTACTTATGGTGGCGCCCCACTGTTTGGATGGTAGCAATAGTAGGCATACGATACTGGTCGTATGTTGGCTAGGATTTATATTTTACTTTCGAAAGACTTTCCTACACTTTGCACTTATAGTAATAATATCAAAGAAATTTCTCGTATCAAGCATATTTGACTATCATAAGGAAAAATCTCCTCCAATTCTGCGTTTGCATTGTGTGTGTGGCGGGAGGCCTTATGGTAGTTTCATTTTCCAAAAAGCGTTGTGGATTTATTATAAATTCCCTTGTTGTCTGTTTAAAAGACCAAATACTTTTGTTTGCTCATACCAGTCCCATGACTGACCTGGAGTTTATTGTTCCTTTCCTAAACTCTGGGTGCCCACTATTTCCCCACACGGGCAGTCTAGAGTTGGGGTTTTCAGATAATCAATAGTAGGTGTAGATTCGATAGCTTTTAGCCTAGGATTTGGCAATCCTTTGCGGACGAGACTTGTTTATCTTTGTGCATCGTGATTGGGAGTTCGAGCTATTGCTGGATTGGTGGTTTGAAGATAGAGTTCTTTCTTGAAGACTATATTGGAGATTTTTGTTCCGCTGTTAGTGTTGTCTTTTTTTTCTTTCCGCTACTTTTGTCTTGTATCATATCTCTGATGTATATTTATTATATCATTCTGTTGTATCAGATATTGTATCACATGTTGTATATTGATAAGCTATTCTTTTCTTCCGCTGTGTTGTACTTGATGTGTTATAGGCTCCGGCACGACTCGAATTTCGACGTTTGAATCTGTGGCATTCAAGTACAAGTGGAGTACGGATGTCGATTTTCGAATGCTGGAATTTGGATCGTGACATTTTGACTACGCAAATTGCTTAAATAAAATAGCCGTTTGCTTAAAAATGCTAAATAAGGTACGCCTACGCAATACAAATAGGAAATATGAACTGTTTTTCTGTTTTCCGACCGTGTGGGTCGATGTATATATATTTATATCTTTTGTCAAATTGCAAAAGCTCCTCCGTACGAAGGAGACTCTGCCAAAATTTTCGCAAATTTTGGGAGTTAGAATTTTTTTGAATCTTTTGAAAATTCTCACTAACGACAAATGATTTAAAATTGTTAAGCAAATAGAATTATAACTGAATGTTGAAATTTAATTTAAATTGTATAAGTAAAGTAAGATGAACTGAAAAATTGTTCAAAGAAACGAAAAGAAGGAGAGAGTTTGCAAATAAACTTTTATTTGAGGCTTAAATTAATTAGTAAGTGAAACTAATTCAATATTTAAAGTGGAAGCCAAATTGAATTCAAATAGAATTGTTAGGGCAAAGTGAATAGTAATGAAAATAAACTTCAATAGTAAAGTGAAACTT
This sequence comes from Allium cepa, assembly GCA_030765085.1. Lineage (NCBI taxonomy): Eukaryota > Viridiplantae > Streptophyta > Magnoliopsida > Asparagales > Amaryllidaceae > Allium > Allium cepa. Next base: position 187,517,971 of record CM060940.1, read on the forward strand.
AATGTAAGAAGTGTATACAATATATATATTAAACTTAAGAAATGAAAAATGAAATTCTTAAGTAAATATGGTATTGAGAAAATTATTCCAAGTGAAAAATTGAATGGAAATTAAACTGAAGGTTGTGAATTTGGATGGTTGTGAATAAGTGAATAAAAATCAAAATGAATGTGAATAAAAGAGAATTGGCATAGCTAAAAATCAATTGGGCTAATTACGTAGGATGTACGTATATTATTTTATTCACATAACTATTTGATCCAGATTTGAGCACGGAATTTTGAGATAATTTTATTGATCCGAGTTAGGATTTTTCACTCGATTTTCGATGGCGAACCCTGGATATGGAATTTTGATTGATTTTGAAAATTCTTTATCATAGTTATGACTATGCAAGGAGATTGACGGTTTTTGATCAAGAGACCGGATCTGAGTCCGCACTAGGAAGTCGGGTGGACGATACTAGTTCGAAGATGAAATTGTGTGATCGAGTGAGCGATCAGATTTGGTTTTGTGTACGAATGATATAGGTACATCGTACGAGCTTAAATGGAATGAATGTTGAAAATGTGTAAAGGAATGTATAGAATGGTTTTGAAGCTGTAATTGAATGTTATTTCTTAGTAGGATATACAGGTGTATAAAGGCAATGGATAAATTAGGATTTTTGATTTCAAAAGATAAAAAATTAATGGCCCGACTAAAAAGGTATGTATTTAAATTTCTGTATGAAATTGGATTGGGTTTTGGATCTAGCCACTTGGCTTTTTGTTTCCTTTTTGAGATTTGGGGGCCGTAGAAACATTTTGTAGTTGTACCGAGCTAGCCGCGCAAAGGAGACGCTAGCAAAAAAATTCGGAAATTTAGAGAGTTAGAAATTTTTTTAGAAAATTTTGATAACTCAAAAAATTGATTTTGAATTTAAACTTGAATAATTGTGCAAATAATATTGTTTGAAAACTATGGAGGAATTTGGGAAGTTAGTAAGAATGATAATGGGTCTTTTATAAAAGATAGTTGGTAGGATGTGGGATTGTCGATTTTTGGAAAAAGTAAACGGGTATTGGACCATTCTTCCTAACTAGTAATTTCGGGGACGAAATTCTTTTAAAGGGGGAGGAATGTGACGAGCCGGAATTTTTGGGCGTTTGAAATAGGAGTATTTAATTAATTTTAAATATTTGGAAGGTTAATTTTAACTTGAATTCCAAATATCACTATTTAATTTGATAATTAAATTATTGAATTAAATAATTGAAAGTTAAGCTAAATGTTGAATCTGTAATTTTAAGCCTGCTAAAAATAACTTGAAGGCTTGTAAAATTTATATTGATAATACTGAAGATAGTAAAAGTGTTAGAATTGAAATTAACAGTGGTTTGTTCAGTTTTAAAATTTTATAGTTTAAATTGAATTAAAAAAAATAGCCTTCCGAGACACAATCTCGGAATTCGGCGAAACCAGTTCCATTGGTTCCGCAATTTTGAATTATTATCGGATTTCAAATTTCGTAGCATTTGGAGTTGTTGTGTGAGCGTACGGTAAGTAAACGCGTTGAAAATTAAACATATATTTATTTATATAACCTAAGTCAGCAAAACAGATATTCTTTCCCATCAGCCTTCTTCTCAGCCGATATCCTATATCTGTAGCAAGCCACCCTATACTCTGGAAAACATCGTGTCTTGTCTCCTCTTGTCTCCCCTCGTTTTCGTTTTAATATCTTGTTCCCCTTCTTCCTTTACCATTCGAATACTCAGATCTGCTTTCTTTATTTTCCTTTCCTATTCGATTTTCAAAGGAAAGCAAAAATCAATAATGGCCGATCCTTAATGAAAATAAAGAAGTATAAAAATAGGCAAACGGCAAGCAAATTAAAAATCGAATCAATCGGACCTCCTTTTCCCCTCTTTTCGAATTCGAACGAATCCATTTCGTTCGCTTATAAAAAAATAAAAAAATTAAACCCTCGTTCAATCAAAATCATCACGTGCTTCTCCAAGAGTCGATCTAGAGGCTCGAACAATGGGGCGGCGTGAAGTCGCGATCGAAACTGAGAAGGGGTCGCGGGATGCGAGGCACTTCGAGGCGTCCGAGGGGGGTTTGGATGACGGCGACAGTATCATGGGGCAGTGGACGATCGATGAAGCATCGCAACCAGGTGTGGGCAGTCGCGCAAGTGGATTCACGATGGATTGTGGCCGACGATCTACGAGGTGACCTGCGGTGATAGTTGTAGGGTTTGGGATGCAGGCCGCTGACCGAGGCGATATCTCAATGAGGTAACGTTCGTTTTGTTTTTAATTTCTTTTTGATTTAATAAACATATATATGTAGATGGAAGTTATTTTGAGATAGCTAAAACTAAAAAAAGAAACAAAAGGAATAATACACATATTTATAGAAAACAGATTTTTTTTACAGATTTTGAAAAAAATATATAGGAATTTTATAAAGACGTTAAAGGATTTTATGAAATTAGATTTTTGAAATCTATGGATTATTTTTTCTAAGTATACATGTAGTTTTAAATGAAGAAAATGGAAATAAATACACATATTCACGTTTCAAGGCTATGAGTTATTTTAAAAAAAAATGTAATATGGTGACTAATCTATTTAATAAACTTGTTTAATTGTTTTCAGCCACTAAAATATTTTATTGATAGAAAATTTGTTTAAAATCTAATTATTAGTTTAAAACCAAATTATTAGTTTAGATTAAATTAATAAATGAAAATTGATTGTTCGATTTATTTCGAATATTAATAAATGGTATAAATATCTATACAAGGTCTTAAATCATGGAGAATCAAGCTGGATGAAAATGGATTGCCAAACAAAAATAGAAGGTGAGTTAATCTCACTTGGCTGAATTTAAATTTAAATTTAAATAATTATTTGAATGGTTGAATTGATTGATGTGCTATAGTGTGGTATATTTTGGAATTGGTATTTTATGTTGTGCTAACGTCTGTGGATGCAGGGACAACAGGTGGGAAGGATCCAACTGGATTCCTCAACATTTATTTAAATTATTTAATATTCTCTGTTGTGATTAATTGATATTCTATGATGAATTATATTGGAATGTTGAATGCTATGGTTTGATTGGATATAATTGGGTATAATGAATTACCAAAAATATATAAATTGGATTTTAGAAAGAAAATAAAGAAGTGAATTTGTAAGTGAAATAATTATAAAAAATTTGAATAAATTTAAGAATGAATTGGAAAAGAAATAAAGTGACTTTAAAATTCCTAATAAATAAATCTTGAGTATAGAAAGGCTGATTTTGAATAAACAGATGATTAATGAATTTTAGACCTCTGTATTATTATTTTAAAAGAACAAACATTTATTTAAAATTTAAGATTTTAAATTTAAAAAGAATAAAGAAGAAATTGGGAAAATTTGAAATTTGTATATTTCAGTTAAAAGATTTAAAAATCAAACAGAAACTAATAATAATAATAAACTCCATAATAAATGAATTTTGAAATGAATTGAGTAAGTAAAGAAATTTATTTCAAAGGGAATAAATTGGGAATCAATTTGGAGAATTGATTTAAGTGATTGAGATTGGAATTTCTCCCTAGGTAAGCAAGTATGTTTCCAAAGTAATTTTTTAATTTAAATTAAAGGTTTTAAAGTTGTTTTAAAAAGAAAGTTTTGGAAAATTTCTTATTTGTAATATTTAAATTCTAAAGTAAGTATTTTCTCTTAATCTATTATAGTAGTAATTATTTAAAGAATGACTTAATATTATGTTTTAAAAGTATAAATCTAGTTTTATATTTATTAAGTAACCTTATTTTCAAATATTCATTTAGTATGGTATTTTTGATAAATTATTGATGAAGTTTTAACTTAAATGTTTTAAAGTATATTTCGAAGTAAAGTGTTTTAAATTATTTTAAAAATCTAGTTTTGTGCTTGGTGATTTCATAGGACATAGAAAATATTTGGGAAAGTTTATTCTGAAAAGAAAGGTGGTTTTGAAACTGTTTTCAAAGGATTGAAAATAGAAATATATCTTGTAAAGTTATTTTGAGGTTAATAAATAATTTGGGAAATTATTTATTGTTGGATGGTTGTTTGTGAGTATTAATTGATAGTTAAATAACCGACTATCAATATTGGACAACTGCGTTGATCGTTTCGAAGAGACCGGGATCGAGATTTATTTCTCGAAAACCACTTCGATACGGTTTGTATGTTTCATGGAAACGAGTTTGGATTCGAAGATGGAGCAGTGAAGTGCAAGGGCTAGTCGCTACTAATCCTGAGGATATTTCCAAAATGGATGTAGTACGAATAGTGCCTTCGGTTCCGTTCGAACTCGGAACGGACTTGTATGGATGAATGCTTGCGAAACATCATCAGGTGGACGATGGGCATTCTAAGAGATATGTTCTAAAAGGTAACGCTTAGGCTCAAGCCTCATCAACCGGGAATGACAAAAAATCAGGGGTTATGCAGCAAGGCTAGGTGGGTAGCACCCAAGCAGGGTGAGGTCATCCCTGTCTAGATGTCCCTTTTTATTTCGGCTTAATGGGCGGTTGCTGATCCCAATCGCGAGGTGATCTCACTCGGGATTATCCAGTTAAACTATTTACTGTGTAGTAATATTTTGCTATTATAATAGTGTCTATTAGTAAAATAAACTTACTTTAAAATAGCATTAAAGGGTTACCCATATAGCCCTTAACACATAATAGTGCCAATAGTCTATACAGTACCGTAATACCTCCTGATCGAGAGGCTACCAGAGGATACTCCATAGGTATGACACAAATCAAACTCGTATGGGGGTCGCTAGGGTAGGTGACACGGCACAACTAGGCAATGCCAAGGTAGATATACCAATTACGCATCCGGACCGATGGAAACGCGTAGCTGCTACTACCGCCCACCTCGAACAACACTCCCAAATCAAAGGTGCGCACTAAAGTAATCACAAATGTAATAGAATGCATACGAAGAAGTGTGTCCGATCAGAGGTGCTACCTCATTAATCCGAGAATTGCTCCTGTTTTAGCCACCTTATGCCAACTCATGGGAGTCGGGTCCACGTATTTACCTCAAAGAAAACGTCACCACCATCTTACTTCATTCTGGAATCTCCACCGCGTACACGGTTGTCAAAGTGGTTTTCAGTATCGACAGAGCGTATGCCCATATCCGATCACAGTCTCTTTAACAACCCATGTTATTATTACCCGTGGTTTATAAATTCCAAAATAGTTATATTTGAATCAAATATATATTGAAAAAGGTGAAGTTAAAATAAAAATCCAATATATATCCCAAGGTTATACCTTAGTTCATTTGAATCAATTTCAACAACATTTAAACCTTTATTTTAGCAAATTTAACTTATAAAATTTCCACCTTTATATAGTCATTTAATTCATTCCATATTTTATGGTCTTTATAAAGTAAAATTTGAAAATATATATCTAACTTCTTTATACTTTCTTATCAAGTGTAAAATTTTCTATATATTTCCTTTACAATTATAGTTTAGTTACCGTTTTCAAAAATAAACTAAATTTCAAAAAAAATCAAGTTATATTTTTAACTTCCATATTTCACAAATTTAACTATTAATTTATAGAAAACTTAACCTTTTAAAAATTCACTTTATTTCATGTTATACCAAATTCTCATGTATATTTTTCTTAACTTAAATCCCGTTTATTTTACAATCAAAATTATCAAGATAAATTTATATTAAAATTCTTAACATCTATTTATTTGCATATTAAACTTGTAAAATATCACAATACTTACAATAATCATTTTAATCCACTTTTAAGCAAGTATTATAACACATAAATTTTAATATATTTAATATTTCCAGAAAATATATATATAACCAAGGGTCTGTATAATATTTTCTAACCTAGGTCAAGTGATACGGATAATATATCATTTCAATCCGCAATTTACAAAGAAAACCGGGTTCTATCATTTTAAACCCGCAATCTCAAGTTAAATAAATAACTAAATAAATAGATGAAATATATATGTTGTTCAGGCCTATCATTTCAGCCTGTAATGATCTCTATCTTTTAGAGGGAACTTGCAGTGTGATTTATACAGTAAATAATAATAAATAGTATAACTGCAATTATAACAATAGATAATACAACTGATGATGTGTCAATTAAATAATGGGGTTTTAACATCATAAGTTTATATCACAGGCAGATAAAATTAAATAAAATAAATTTAAAATTACACTTGTGATTAATTCACAGATATATAAGTACGTTTGTCAGGTGAGAATACTTACTTTTCCCCGAAGCTGAAGTTTTTGATTCAAAACTACAGTAACCACAACAGAACAGCGTACAAGAGGCACGAATCAATTATTGGGAGACGAGCCAAACTGGTTTCGATCTTTTCACAAGATAAATAAATAACTAAGTATTCGAATTGAACTATGAACAAACAAATTTTATAAAACAAAACCTGGATCGATATTTAAATAGAGCGATAATAATTTTCACAATTTCCTCGACCACTCCACCACACAGCCATACTACGTTCTCAAGGCTTGGTCCAAAATGCACGTTACTTACTCCTTTTTTTGTTTACACAAAGGTACGGCCCTAGCCTATATCCAAAATGGATGCATGCACGCATGCACTGCTACTAAACTATTACCTTGTAGGTATGCAAAAAAAAATCTATCGAAGCATTTATCACTATATATTCTAATTTTGATCTGAAATCCAGTAAAGTTGCATGCAGCTTCATTCTAACTCCAGCTAGTGAATCCTATCAAATTTTATTCAATAACACATAGAAATTAAACTTGCTAATTAGCAGTAGCAAAACCTAAGTACATATCCAAACCATGAATCTGTATCAGCTAACATAAACGCAAAATATAACTTACCTAACCTAGTCAAGCATTCTATCCACGCAGTCTTAGATAATTCCATGAACATGAATATAGGCATAGAGGGAAGGTGGATAAATAGGTGTAGTCAAGTTATGTGGCGATGTAGGTTGAGCTTTGCGTGAACGGGAAAAAGAGAATAAATAATAAAAGGAGAACAATAGAAGAAGATAAGCTAAAAGGTGGCCATTACCTGAATTATGCTTGCTCATGCACGAGGCTGAAGCCAAACTTTTGATGAGGAGATGGAAAATGTGTGGGTTATATATTTATAACAGAGGAGTTTCGCAATTCAAGGGAAAATTTTTGGCAAGAAGTTTTATATATTTTATAGACATTTATATTTGCGTACGTGCATTGGAATATAAAGATAAACTTGCGATATTCTAGGAGAAAGAATAGGTAGATTTTTCTCTCTGAATGGTCAGGAATTTGATGTGTGAGCCTATGCAATTTCAGTTGATAAAGGCAAGAAACTTATTGCTTTGAAACGGAAAATTTCTTCCACTTGATTGCGTAAAAGAACTGCAAGTGATGAAATGTTTAAGGAAATAATTGGTTTCGTTACAATTTCTTTATTTAATAGGCTGCGTGAGTTTTTAGAATTAAATAGGCTAAGTGATTTATGCAAAGAAACGGCAAGAAATGAATAAAAATCAAAGATTAATTCAGGGATATGCATACGTGACCGAAATAAAGAAGTTTGCAGTGATTGGGGTGGAGAAACGGCATGCAATATCCAAATCAAATATTTTTGGGTATTTTGCATATGTTGACCGAGTATTTCCAAAAGGGTTTGCATTGATATTGTGTGTTTGTATTTAAATCAGCAAAGTTGCGCAATTAGAGGGGAGAAAAGTAGGAAGCAATAAATTGCACGCGTTTATTTATAAAGAAGTAAATGGGTTTGATATCCGTGGGTTTGTAAAGAACTTAAAGAAAGTAAATGATTTTTTTTTCTTTTTATAGGGCGCGTGGGATTATATTGCCTGAATTATAGGGAAGAAAAGTAGAAATAATTGAACGTTTCAAACGTGTTTTTAAACAAAAGAATATTGCAACAATTAATTGATTACGTTGATTTATGAAAGAAATGTCAGAAATTTATTTTCTTTGAAGGGGATTTGAATTTAAAACAGAGAGTTGCGCAATCAAAGGAAGGAAAAATTTGGCAAGTAAAATACGTTCGATTTTTTTTAGAAACAAATTACAGGAGGAAGTAAATGCTTTCATTCAAAATTAACAGATTGTGTGGGTATATATATATATATAGGGAAGCAAATTTTACTGGAAAGAGAAAAATAAACGTTAGAAATATTGGTAAAGAGAAATGCGCCTATAAAATAGGCAAGCAGATAGGAGAATGGATACTGCGCATGATTTAGATTTAAGGAGAAAATTGTGTTTTGAAAAATGCAAGAAATAAATTTTGTTGAATGGAAAAAATCTATGGTAATCAAATTTTTAAAGCAATAGTTGAATTAGAGGCATCATACTTGATTTGAACGCTAGACAATTCCTTCCCTCTAAAAACACATGTCACTGATAAATTTACTCATTTACAACTAAGGTCATATTTTTAAGAATGTGTACCATAGCCGTAATATTTTATGCCCAAAATATAACGAAATAATGGATTAAAATTCTATACGTTTTATTATATATATATACTTCATTTATTTCATCAGATAACGCGCCCTTAAACGCGTAATTAACAGTTTCTTTATACGCTACAAAGATTAAAAATTTATTACTTAAATAGAATAAAATTTGTTTACATTTTTTTTGATCTATTTACCATTGACAAAGAAATGTTTTATTCAAAATATTACTTAACTTTGAAAGGTAGATAATCCATTTTATAGCTAAGGTAAAAATTATTGTGTTGTTTTAACGGTACAGAAAAATGGAAAATTGGCGAACGTTTTATAAAATTGATCAAAGAAAAGTGTTGATTCTTAGAGTAAAGAAACAGAAAAGAATATTTGATTTGAACGTTATTAAAAAATCAATGGTTTTATTTATTAAATATGTGGAGTCAACGGAAAGAAAATTTATTCCTTTCCCACTTAAAAATGCATGGATACTGGTTTATTTGATTATTTATATCAAGGTAATAAATTTAGACGCGTGAAAAACCGACACAATAATTTAACCGAACACGCGCCCAGTTTCATAATAAAAGTAACGCTTTTTAAATTTACGCATTCTCTTATGTAGTAAATATATGTTAAAAATATTCCATCAATAACCCGCCTTTTTAACGTGTAATTATACAATTTATTTATACACTAATTTTTTTTTTCAAATCTTATTTCTTAATTAAAACAAGATTTTGCTAGAAATTAAGTTATTTACCATCTTTAACAGAAAATCCAAATTTCCAATTAAAGTGAATTCTTAACCACATCAAAATTTCAGAGATCTTATTATTTATTTGAAAATTTGGGAAATTGTTTTAATCAATTCAAAATTTAGATTTTTATATAATAAACCCCTAAAGTTTTATAATTAAAAGTGAAAAATTCTTGTTAAAACTTTGGGCTGTTACAGTTTTTTTCTCCTTCTAAAGTTTTATAAATGTTTTATAAACCTAGTAATGGTGTTTTAAAAAGTTAACTAAGAATCTAATAATAAATTAAGTTTTTTAACAAATTAATTATTAATTGAGTATTGAGCAAGGTTTAATAATCATAATCAAGTGAAGATTAGTTCTTAGTTAATCAAATTTAAAGTAGGATTAATTTTGAATTAATTATAAATTAAGCTGGATAAATTTTATTTAATTATGAGTTAAGTATATAATTAATGTTTAATTAATTGTTATGTAAGTATAGGGTTAATTATTAGTTGATTATTAATCAAGTGTTTAATTATTTTTAATTATAAATTAATCAAGGTTTTAATTTAAAATAATTATTTGTTAAAGGTTTAATTTAATATTTAAGTTTTAACTAAAACATTATTTAATTAACTAATTGAGATTAATAAGTAGTTAATTATTAATAAAGGTTTTGAATTATCATTTATTAATTGATAAAGAATTCTTTAATGGTTTAATTTATAAATAAATTATTTATTGAAGGTTTAATTATTTGTTTATTTATAATAGAAGTAAATTAAAATTTAATAAAGCTTAATTATGATTTAATAAGGGTTTAACATGTAATTAATCATTTTAAAAGAATTTTTAAGTTTTAAATCCTTTGTTTTCGAGAATCAATTTTTTTATAGGAATTTTTTTCGAAGATGATTTTGAGTATAAGGGATTCAAGTGTGATACCATTAAAGAACTATATGACTATGAATGAGTGTAATATAGATTTTTTTTTTATTTGTGACATATATTAGGAGAATAAATAACTGTTCTGTTATAATGTAATTGTTGTTTATATGGACATGCATTTAGAAGAATAAATCCCTGTTCTGCTATGAATTGTTTTGGATATCTATTTTGCAGAACAAATCACCACCTTGATATTATGTTATTTGGACATATATATGCTAATTGAGTTGTTTTAACATGTTAGTCCTTGATTTGGATATGAATTGCATTTACATATATATTGACTTATGTAAATAAACAATTAAGTGACTTCACAGTGAAATTGATGTTAAATGGTGACTTAAATAAGTACCAAAGAGATTGCTAAGCTCTTTTTGTATTTATAAATTATGATTTTGTATTAACTTCAATTCTTTGGTCAATTTGGGGTTTAAGGTTTATAAATGATTTTTCAAGTTATATTATTGTTGTATAAAGGTATTTATAAATAATAACTTGTTCATAAAATGGGTTTTACTAAGTAAAAAGGTTTATTTAAAGTGATTTAAAAGGATTAATGGCAAAAGATATTTTGTAAAGGATTTTTCTTAAAGAAGATTTGTCAAAGGAGTTTTAAACAACGAAATGTTTTATAAATGATTTTAGAGGTTTGTAAAGAGGTTTTGTAAATTGACTTGTAGACTTATAAAAGTGTTCTATAAATTGATTTTTAACTTTATAAAGATATTGAAATATGATGCGAGCTTTTAAAAGGGAATCTATGTAAAGGATAAGTGGATCGGTTTATAGTAAGTAATGTTTTCTAAAAGGAATTGAAAAAGAGAAAATTTTCCAAATGTTTTGATAATATACTTATACCCTAAGATTAGTATAAATATTTTCCATGTATAAAAGGAAAGTAAGGGATTTTGGGAATAGTGTTGTGTAAAGATCTTCTGATCAAGTTTTATAAAGTGATTTTATTAATTAAAGATTAAATAATAAAAGCTTAATGGATCCCATATGGAATTAAATCAATGTCTGAATGATTACTTAATTGATAGTCAAATAATGGACTATCAAATCTAGACCAAATTATAACTTTGGAAATATCTAAGAGAAACACGTGAGTAATATGGCACAGTACTTCTGAATGATGTTGTACTATGCGCAAAAATCTCATTTCGTTCTTCTAGGGTAAATGATAAGGAAATCTTTCCACTAACGGTTTGGAGGTGAACTATGCTCTTATCTTTTGTTTGTTTATTTCCTAAAGAACCGGGATTGAATTTACTAGAAATTATTGAAAGTTGTCTTCGAAGAGACCGAGATCGGAAATGTTATGTGAAAACCACTTCGATCCACCTCAAGCGTTTCAAATTGATGATATCTTAAAGAGTATGGAACCGAAAATAGAGCCATTAAAGTGCAAGAGCTGCTTGCTATTAATCCCATGGATTATCCCAAAATGGATGTAGTAGAAGCAGTGTCTTTGGTTTATTCATGTCCTGAAAAACTTATATGGGTGAATGCTGGCATTGCATTGATGCCTAGTGGGTAGTGTTAGCACTCGAAGTAGGAAGTGCTATATGAAACGTAAAATGTAGCCTCAAGCCTCATCAACCGAGAATGACTAAAGCATGGGAGATGCAGCAGAGCTAAGTGGGTCACTTCAAATTAGGGTATGATCGTCCATATCTAGAGTCAACATTATCTCTTATTTGTGTACTTCGGGACCTACTAGCTAAGGGGTGATCATATTCGGTAGTACTAGTCAAGTGGTGGGCCGATCCTGTGTTGGCAAGGGATCCTAGTGAGGTCCTCGATGTTATTTTATCTAGAGATACACCGTGGCGGGCGGTGCCCCAGTAGCCCAGTTGTTGTATGGAATCCATTCTCTAATACATGCCTTTATGATTTAGCTATATACCTATTATGTTGGAATTTAATTAATGTAACAATTTCGGCTATGATTAATAAGTATTTGTATCTTAGATACTATTATAATACCAGAGAATTTCATATTATAATATCAGCGAATTTCATATGAAATGGTTTGGTTATCGTAAGGTAAAATCCTATCTGTGTTTATCTACGGCATGGTCTTACGAGATACTTTTGATTTTAAAAGGTTTTTAAACATAATAATTCAGCTATTTGAGTTTACTCACACCAGACGCATGTCTAACACAGAGTTTTATTTTCTTTCCCTAAAACTCTTAGGTGCTCAAATTTTTATGGACAGCCAAGTAGTTCAGGTTTTTCGCGGATGCATTTTTGAGGAGCTTGGAGAAGAAGGCTTCATCGATAGCTAGTTATTATCTTGTTTCCGTTGTATTATATGTATCCTATATTAGTTAGGTATGAACTGGTTGTTATAACTATCCAAGGGTAGAATTGTATTAGTATGACTCTGATGTATCATTTTTGAAATGACTTTGTAAAGTATTATGTTGATTAATATATGTTATTCCGTTGCATTATGAGATTCTTTGATTTTTTTATTTTCTTCTTTTTTGCTATCTCCTTTCTTTCCCCTAACAATCTGTCTTCTCGGCACTTAGTTGTTCAGCTCGCGAATACCGCGGATGTATTAGTATTGACTTTTGGGGTTTGGAAAGATGGTTCGTTACAGGTAGTAAAGTGGAGCGACTAACCTATAATTACAAATTGAATATTCAATTTCTCTAAAAACTTATTTGCGCTCAAATCCCTTAATTTGGTTGGATGGTAGAAATTCGTACACTGAAGAAGAGGATAATAGTGGATACTCTCTCCCACATATAAAGATAAACTTCCTTCATTTAAATTGATTAATAATGAAGGAATTACTTGGAGATTAAGTAAATCAATTGCCTAATTATCTTAAAAACTTTTCAAATATCCATAAATAATCAAATAGAACTTTCCTCTTTTTGTTTCCACATATTGCATAATTAATTGATAGATCAATTAGCTTAATTCTTTTCTTCTTTGGCAAATATGTAGTTAAGTATATAATTAATTTTTAATTAATTGTTATGTAAGTATAGGGTTAATTATTAGTTGATTATTAATCACGTGTTTAATTATTTTTAATTATAAATTAAGCAAGGTTTTAATTAAAAATAATTATTTTTTAAAGGTTTAATTTAATATTTAAGTTTTAACTAAAAGATTATTTAATTAACTATTTGAGATTAATAAGTAGTTAAATATTAATAAAGGTTTTGAATTATCATTTATTAATTGGTAGAGAATTCTTTAAGGGTTTAATTTATAAATATATTATTTATTGAAGGTTTAATTATTTGTTTATTTATAATAGAAGTAAATTCAAATTTAATAAAGCTTGATTATGATTTAATAAGGGTTTAACATGTAATTAATCATTTTAAAAGGATTTTTAAGTTTTAAATCCTTTGTTTTCGAGAATCAATTTTTTTTAAAGGAACTTTTTTTTCGAAGATGATTTTGAGCATACGGGATTCAAGTGTGATACCATTAAAGAACTATATAACTATGAATGAGTGTAATATATATATTTTTTGGATTTGTGTGGACATATATTGGGAGAATAAATACTGTTTTGTTATAATGTAATTATTGTTTATATAGACATGCGTTTAGAAGAATAAATCCCTATTCTGCTACGAATTGATTGAATTGTTTTGGGTATCTATTTTGCAGAACAAATCACTACCTTGATATTATGTTATTTGGACATGAATATGCTAATTGAGTTGGTTTAACATGTTAGTCCTTGATTTGGATATGAATTGCATTTACATATATATATATATATATATTGATTTATGTAAATAAACAATTAAGTGACTTCAAAATGAAATGGATGTTAAATGGTGACTTAAATAAGTACCAATGAGATTACTAAGCTCTTTTTGTATTTATAAAGTATGGTTTTGTATTAACTTCAATTCTTTGATCAATTTGGGGTTTAAGGTTTATAAATGATTTTTCAAGTTATACTATTATTGTATAAAGGTTTTTGTAAATAATAACTTGTTTATAAAATGGGTTTTACTAAGTAAAAAGGTTTATTTAAAGTGATTTAAAAGGATGAATTTGCAAAAGATATTTTGTAAAGGAGTTTTCTTAAAGAAGATTTATAAAAGGAACTTTAAACAATGACATGTTTTATAAATGATTTTAGAGGTTTGTAAAGAGGTTTTGTAAATTGACTTGTAGACTTATAAAAGTGTTCTATAAATTGATTTTTAATTTTATAAAGATATTTAAATATGATGCAAGCTTTTAAAAGGGATTTTATGAAGGATAAGTGGATTGGTTTATAGTAAGTAATGTTTTCCAAAAGTAATTGGAAAAGAGAAAATTTTCCAAATGTTTTGATAATATACTTATACCCTAAGATTAGTGTAAATATTTTTCAAGTATAAAAGGAAAGTAAGGGATTTTGGGAATATTGTTGTGTAAAGATCTTCTGATCAAGTTTTATATAGTGATTTTATTAATTAAAGATTAGCTAATAAAGGTTTAATGGATCCCATATGGAATTAAATCAATGTTTGAACGACTGTTTAATTGATAGTTAAATAATGGACTATCAAATCTGGACCAAAATTATAACTTTAGAAATATCTAAGGGAAATATGTGAGTTATATGGCACCGTACTTCCGAATGATGTTGTACTATGCGCATAAATCTCATTTCGTTCTTCTAGGGTAAATGATAAGGAAATCTATCCACTATCGGTTTAGAGGTGAACTCTGCTCTTATCTTTTGTTTGTTTATTTCCTAAAGAACAGGGATTGAATTTACCAGAAATTATTAAAAGTTGTCCTCGAAGAGACCAAGATCGGAAATGTTATATGAAAACCACTTCGATCCAACTCAAGCGTTTCAAATTGATGATATCTTAAAGAGTATGGAACCGAAAATAGAGCCATTAAAGTGCAAGAGCTGCTTGTTATTAATCCCGAGGATTATCCCAAAATGGATGTAGTAGAAGTAGTGTCTTTGGTTTATTCATGTCCTGAAAAACTTGTATGGGTGAATGTTGGCATTGCATTGATGCCTAGTGGGTAGTGTTAGCACTCGAAGTAGGAAGTGCTATATGAAATGTAAAATGTAGTCTCAAGCCTCATCAACCGGAAATGACTAAAACATGGGAGATGCAGCAGAGCTAAGTGGGTCACTCCAAATTATGGTATGATCGTCCATATCTAGAGTCGACATTATCTCTTATTTGTGTGCTTCGGGAACTACTAACTAAGGGGTGATCATATTCGGTAGTACTACTCAAGTGGTGGGCCGATCCTGTGTTGGCAAGGGATCCTAGTGAGGTCCTCGATGTTATTTTATCTAGAGACGCACCATGGCGGGCGGTGCCCCAGTAGCCAAGTCATTGTATGGAATCCATTCTCCAATATATGCCTTTATGATTTATCTATATACCTACTATGTTGGAATTTAAGTAATGTAACAATTTCGGCTATGATTAATAAGTATTTGCATCTTAGACACTGTTATAGTACCAGAGAATTTCATATTATAATATCAGCGAATTTCATATGAAATTGTTTGGTTATCATAAGGTAAAATCCTATCTGTGTTTATCTACAGCATGGTCTTACGAGATACTTTTGATTTTAAAAGGTTATTAAACATAATAATTCAGTTATTTGAGTTTGCTCACACCAGACGCATGTCTAACCCAGAGTTTTATTTTCTTTCCCTAAAACTCTTAGGTGCTCAAATTTTTATGGACAGCCAAGTAGTCCAGGTTTTTCACGAATGCATTTTGGAGGAGCTTAGAGCAGAAGGCTTCATCGATAGCTAGTTATTATCTTGTTTCCGCTGTATTATATGTATCCTATATTAGTCAGGTAGGAATTGGTTGTTATAACTATCCAAGGGTAGAATTGTATTAGTATGACTCTGATGTATCATTTTTGAAATGACTTTATAAAGTATTATGTTGATTAATATATGTTATTCCTTTGCTTTATGAGATTCTTTGATTTTTTTATTTTCTTCTTTTTTTCTATCTCCTTTATTTCCCCTAACAATCTGTCTTCTGGGCACTTAGTTGTTCAGATCGCGAATACCGCAGATGTATTAGTATTGACTTTTGGGGTTTGGAAAGATGGTTCGTTACAGGTAGCAAAATGAAGCGACTAACCTATAATTACAAATTGAATATTCAATTTCTCTAAAAACTTATTTGTGCTCAAAACCCTTAATTTGGTTGGACTGTAGAAATTAGTACACTTAAGAAGAGGATAATAGTGGATACTCTCTCCCACATATAAAGATAAACTTACTTCATTTAAATAGATTAATAATGAAGGAATTACTTGGAGATTAAGTAAATCAATTGCCTAATTATCTTAAAACCTTTTCAAATATCCATAATTAATCAAATACAACTTTCCTCTTTTTGTTTCCACATATTGCATAATTAATTGATGGATCAATAGCTTAATTCTTTTCTTCTTTGGAAAATATTTGAATCATCCAAATTTAATACTCCATCTTGATTCAAATATACCAATCTCTTTTCATCGACACATCTCAACGAATTATTAGGTTATGCCACATGACGCCAAATTCAAGATGAACAAGTTTGGGATTATTGCCCAAACAAAACTTCCAAATCTTTCCCATGCATAAGAAGGATAATACGCACATCGAAAAACAACATTCATACAGGAAAATATCAAAATTCTTTAATATATCTGATGTAGGGGACGAACTTGTAATATTAAATTCGAGAGACCAATGGACATTTAACAACGCTCTTTACTTTCTCCATTGCATATTGAGTGAGGACATACTCAATATTATCTACTCCAATCTTCTTCATAAGAATTTTTCTAGACTTTCTTAATCTAACACCTACATACTTATTAACAAGATCCACATAATTCGAAGCATAAGATGAAGAATCATCATCACAAATATGCTCACAAATAAGGCTAACTGAACCAAAAGGCAATGCCTACAACTGAGCTCCACCTAGAGTTTGAACCTTTGCAATCTTCTTATCAACCATAGTATCATCGGTAATACCAATATCTCTCCGAATATGGAAATATTTTGATGACTTCAAATGTGTTTGAAAATTTTAGGTCCTCTTAACATCACCACTTGATAAAGGATCCACCTTTAACAATGATCTCTCATCAAAATCACATATCTGCTAGTCACATTTCTCTTAGTTGTTTACATCACAACCTATATCTCTTCACTCCTTCTCTATAACCTAACAAAATGTGCTTGCTTTCCCCAGGCTTTAACTTATCATGGCTCTTATCATCTGAATAAGCTAAACAACCAAACACTTTTGGGAATGAATAATCAACAAGCTCTCTTTTCCATATCTTCTCAAGAATCTTCATATCTTTGCAATGAATGGTGTGTGGTTGATGAGAAATACCACCATAGATATTGCTTCTGCCTAAAATTCATCTTCTAGACCAGCGGTCATTCTCAAGCTCATAGCTCTGTCTCGTAATATCTGATACATGCTCTCGCCACTGCATAATAATGCGACTAAAAAAATAGAAAAACCTCTAATAACATGCTTAGACACATAATAGTTAGTGAATTATTATGACATAAATTCACCGCTATTTCCAACTTCAAGAACTTTCAAACACTTCCTCGACTACTTCTCCATAATCTCCTTCCACTTAAAACTTGGGCAAATATTTTTTCTTTGGCCTTTAAGAATAGACCTAGGCCATATGCGAGAAATCATCCACAAATAAGACGAAGTAACTGGCTCCACCTAAAGATGCAACTAGGGTGGGTCCCCATGAATAGCATGAACATACTCTAGAAAAACTCTATAGGTTTAGTTCTCCTAACATCAAATGTGACATGCTTCTTCTTTCCAAAAGAACAATCTCCACAAGAGCTAACCTTTGACCGAAAAGCACCATCAATCTACCCTTGCTTCTTCAATACTTCAAGACTCTCTTCATCAACATGACCTAAACAAAAATTCCATAACTGTGTATAATCTGGGACACTAGAATTAGTAAAAACTACCGACTCTTCCAAGATCGTCTCTCCATGGAGCATATAAATATCATCGACTCACGCCCCCTTCATCACTAACAAGGAACCCTTCACTACGGCCAATTTATCTTTGTCTACTGTTATCCTCATACCAAGTCTACTCAAAGCTCCAACTAACAACAAACTTATATGTAGCATCGAAACATGTCTAACATCCGTGGTATTTCGAGGAACACCATTGAACATTCTAAACCTCATACTTCCAGTGCCCACAACATGGCAAGATGTGTCTTTCTCCATATGAACTGCTCCGCCTTCAATCTTCCCATAACTAACAAAACAGCTCCTGCTTGGCATCATATGACAAGAGGATCCAGAATCAATCACCCACTCTTTAAAGGTGAAATACTGGCTAAAAATAAAGATATACCACTAACGCTTCTATATGTGTTGAATCTAACTGCTGCCGAAACTAAAGCTTTCTTCTTCTCTCTCTTCTTTCTAAGAGCTGGACAATCCCATATGAAATACCCCTTCTTCTTCTATAATATCAAACACCCCTTTTAAAACCCATGAAGTAAGACCTATGCATGTCTCTTCTACCTCCAAGGTGCTTCTGGCTCTTATCACTTCTTCTAAATGAATCAAGTAGCAGTTGAAGAATACCGTCATCAGTCTTCATCTTCCATGTCCTAGAAACTCCTTTTCTAGCACATTTGGTGACGCCATACATTTTCATACCAATACCAAAAGAATTTTCCATTGATGACTAATCTAGAAAGGACTACTGGCTTTGATACAAATCTGTTGTGCAAATTTTAGTTAAGTTGCTTTAATTCCAAAACTATTATGAAATACTTGGATGTGGAGGCAACCAAAAGGATCTAGCTTATCGATTAATTATCAACTGCCAATTCAATGAAGAATAATCACCAAATAAAAAAATAGAAGTGCAAAGAATATTAAGATTTAACGTGATTTTGCTAGATTCTAAAATTTTAGTCAATTTGCACTGTTTTAAAACCATTGTGAAATAGCTGGCTTATATGTAGAAAGAACCAAAAGGATCTAGCTTCTAGATTAATTATCAACCATCAATTTAATGAATAATAATCACCAAACAAAAAAAAATAGAAAAGTGGAGAACACGATGATTTAACGTAATTCAACCAGAATGCCTATGTCCATGGTCTCGATAATTATTCTTTATTTTATCGAAGAAAGAGAGTACAAGCGAGAGATTACAAAGTAATAGGTAGCAAAGTGGATAGACTAACCTATAATTACAAATTGAATAGTCAATTTCTCCAAGACTTGTTTACTCAAAACCCCTAATTTGATTTGACTGTAGACGTCAGGTTTACTGAAGAGGAGGATAATGGTGGCTACTCTCTCGTGCACATATAAAGATGAACTTCCCTCATTTAAACAAATTAATCATGAAGAAAGCATTTGGGGATTAAGTAAATTAATTATCCAATTATCTTGAAACCTTTCCAAACACCCATGATTTGATTTTAATGCCAATAGATGACGACAATCTTGATTTCTATAAATTTCCTTTGTTGATTAAATCTCAACACATAAACTTTTCTATCTCCATGTAATAAATCCATTAACTAATAAATTGATTAAATAATTAATTAGTTTCCTTTCCTCATAAATATTCAAATATAACTCATCTCTTTTCCTTTCTGTGTATAGCATAATTAATCAACAAGATCAATTTGTTAAATTCTTTTCTTCTTTGAAAAATATTTAAATAATCCAAATTTAACAGTTTGTGTACTCAATAGTAATAGGGGTATATTTGTTCTGGTGTATTTCACATACGGACGGGTTTGACAAGTTTATCAGCTATGCATAGTATACGTTGGGTAAAATATGCTAGGTTGATTAATCGATCAAAAAAGTCATATTCATTTACTAGTGAATAAATTAGATCCTTAGTTTTGACATCAGAACATAAGTTAGTTTGTGAGTTTTAGAAGTTAACTAAGTTTTTCGAAAAGCTTTACGAATATCTATAAAAAGCGATAATGATAAAATAATAATAAGGAATAATGATAGCTATTATACGTACTTAAGAAAAGTGTCCTATGATTTTTTAGCTGTAACATAAGTCAAGAAAAGTGGAAATCAACTTATGCTTTATATTTTTCAAATATGGGCGCAACTAAAATACTCCTTAGAATAGAAATTTTTCTTACAAATACATTAAAAATAATGATCTGATACTCAAAGCCCTATTATAGATGAGTTTTCATTCTCAAAGGAAAGGTCAAATGTGACTAAGAACACTTGATAAAGCGAACAAACACTTGGACGCTTACTAAAATTTAGAGCATAAAGTAATTATATCCTTAAAATAGCTCGATTTAGTTGTTTATGTACAAATGAATTGATCATATTGAGTTCCCTACTTATTAAAATAAAGTTTGTAGCAACCGATCACATGGGATGTATGACAGTTGACCATGTGGAGTGAAGTACTTAATCAAAAGCAAGCATATGGGACTGATTGTGCTTGATATAGGTTAGTCCATCGAATAAATTTGATCGGTCAAATCCCATGTAAAGTAACACAATCATGAGACAATATAATCGCATCCCACATAAGGGAAATGATTGAATGGAAATATATTTTGCTCCAGAACTAGATCTACAATGTTTTCAAGGATAATGAATCAATTAGAGACAATTTCTTCTCAAAATTAGCTTGAATCTAAGACAGACTAATTCAAATTGGAGATTCACACATTTCAAAAGATTTTTGATGATATGTTGATGAAATTCTCATGAACCTGCATTTATAAATAGTAGGAGCTCATACAATAAAAAAGTTGTTTTTCTTCTTTCTTTCCCATAAACTATTTCCAAACCAACACTTGAAAATCTCTAGAATTTGAGTTCTATCATTTTATTCTTTTCTTTTTCTTCATGATATACTTTGAAATCAATAATAAATGATACAAAATCTCTAGATGATAAAATTTATCGAACCACTACAAAAATTTCTTGTGTGCACTATCTATACATTATTCATGTGTATTTACTATTTATTCTTAAGTATTTCATAAAAACTAATTGAAATAAATCAAAAATATGAATAAGAAATAAAAAATTCCTTTATAGTAACCATGGTTATCATTCAGAGGTTGAGATTCCACGCGTTGATCCAAATACTGCAATTATTATGGTGTTTTCATGGAGAAACCTCTTTCTTATCAAATTTGGGTGTTTAAAGACCCAAGCTTATTGAGATGACTAGGAAGGATACCAATGCAAATCCATTGTCCATTCACCATAGGATTCATAATGCGTATTGTATGTATATCATGATTTTAGATGTGACCAATAATTGAATCACGAGAGTATTTCATAAAAAATACATTAATCTTAAAATCGATATCACTCAATGTATATATTAAAGATTATGAATCTCCTCTACCATTTATATGTTAATAGACTACTTACATACTCTTTAGCTGTTTATTTTCCTCAAGCTAGAGATGTTATGTGTAGTACTATTAATATATTGATTAGAAAAACTAAGATACATGCATGTATTGTTAATCTTTCTCAAGGTAATTACGTTATAGTTAGGCATCATAATATTAAAGATGCGAGTTAATAATCTTTCTTGATTTGTCATATTCCTCGAGTCAATATAAGATTAGGACAACAACTATGGTTAGGAGTGCTATATGTACCGTCGACAAAGATTTATCCATAACTTGCAGCCCTATGATTGTTATTCTTCCTTAAATTTAGGATCTCAAGGCAAGGGAGTCCTAACACCCACTAGACCAATCAAAAGATTTCTATGGTTTTTTTTGGGTTTTGAGAAACATAAATTCTAGTGGAAGACTTATTAGAAAAATAAAATGGTAACATTTTACCTTTTTAATATTGTAAGAACATTTGATGTACAAGTTAAAATAATGTACTTTGATAAATCTATCCAAGTAAAATAATTGATAAAATATTTATCAGTTAAATTATATAATAAAACTAAATTAAGATTGACATACAAATATAAAAGATACTTACCAATAAACATTTTAACATATTCTCACTTTAAGACCTATGCAAGAGCTAATTTATACAACCACTAAAACATTTGTGTAGTTAAGTCATTTGATTATTTATTTGTATAAGATACTTACCAATAATCATGGGTCGTAATGGATGAAACTTCAATAAATTATTTCATTGGAAGCGAGAAAATAAACCGCAATGTTTACTTGTGTATTCAATATGGTTAGTTCAAAAGGGTCTCCTTTGAATGGTTAGACCATTTTGGAAAGGAAAGTGAATGTACAAGAGTGGTTGTAACTTAGGCATGGTTGGGATTAAGAGAGTGAACGGTCACTTCTAATCATGAGGAGACATCGAAAATGAGAATTGTATAAAATACTAAATAATAATTAATATGGAATTAGAAATGTGATTTCTATTTCAATTATGTTATTTTATAGAAAAATGTTTTCTATAAAGGTTATTTCTATTAGTTTAAGATATTTGATTGAAAACTCCCGACTATAATTAGTTATAGCAAAAGAAATAAATATCACATAATAAGTAGTTAAGTGGAGCTTCGTATTTCACACACTATTATTGGAATAGTGGAAATGATGGGAGCATGCCATATAATTATTATAGTGGATGCACTAAGGGACAAAAAAATCATAAATATACCAAATATTATTTGTGAAACAATAAGTGTTATCTGTATTGATTGAAAATGAATATAGTTTTATTTGGTATGAATATTTTGAATATTCATCATGAAATAAATATATTAGAATAACAATATTTTTTGCATTAGCTAATAACATAGAAGTATCTAAAATTTTAACAATTATTTTTGGAATCATGGACTTAGCCATATCTCTGAGAAATAGTTCTCTAATAGTATGGTGATGAAACCTGTTAACCCGCCTTTGAGCAAGGCAACATACAGGTGGATTTGACCCACTGGACTGCACAATGATGAAAGTTGGATTTTCATAGATAATAAACATGATTATAAGGCAAAGATATGACATAGTCGATGGAAAGATAACGCGAAATACTTTGTGTATATTTTGGTGGATGCTTGGAATCTACTCTGAGTCACCTTCATGTTTGCTTCGGGTTTTTCAGGCAGCTTACTTCGGGTCAAAGAAGTGTTCGCTTCAGGTCTTTGAGGAACAAGTTACTTCGAGTCATCAAACATCCCACTTCAGGTCGGCAACACGTTTACTTCGAGTCGATAGAAAGATTACTTCGGGTCAAGGACGCAGCTGCTTCAGGTCAGAGCAATGGGTTAATCGATATACATATGATTCACATCAGTTCGTATCCATCAAACCCCACCAACCTCTTCGTATCGATCCACATTCAATTCATATCCATAAGCCCACATACATTAACTCGTATCCATCCTTCCAGACCTTCCAATTTGTATCCATGCAACAACGACATACTTCATATCGATCACTCACTTGACTGATACAAAGAGAATAACAAGGCATCGATACGAAGGGAAGGCTTTTAGCATCGATATGAAACCAAATACGAAGCATCGATACGAAGAAGCGAATATGGATCGATACAAAGAGCTTGGCGATCGATCGATAAGAAGAAAGCACGGTCAAGTAGAAGAAATGGTCATGCGGCATAAAAAGTGGATCTCCCTATAGCAACTGCTCCATGTCATCGCTATACAACTGATCGATAAGCAGAAGGATCGAGACGAATATGGATTGATATGAAGGTATCGATACGTACACTTCATCCACTTGCAAAACCAACATTAGATCGATAATAACTCGAGATCTATAATCCAAATGCTACCAAATTTTCACCGTAGCTTGCATACCACCAAAAGAACGCCCATGATCGATCTCTTCCCAATTGGACATCATGTTGATTGATATGAAAAGAAGGGGATCGATCCCAGTCGATCCCAAATGACCCCTGATCGATCACGTCGGCCCAGCCACGTATGAGAAGGAGTATTCCAAATTCAAGGCAGATATTTCAAACCTACACCTATAAATAGCACTCCAGTGCCAATACAAAAGAGATTTTTTGCTCTTCTATGCTGTCACTCAACTGGAACTCCATTGTAACTTGAGTATTATCCATTGTACTATGGTAAAATAGTTGAGAATCGTCAATAAACGGCAAAATCTTCAATGTGGACATAGGCAACAACGCTGAACCACTATAAATCCTATCTTTTTACTGCTTTCCTTTTAAATTTTGAGTGTTCTTCATATTAACATCCTCTGCATATTTTCTATCTATGATATGTGGCTGTGAGTTGGAGCATTCATATGCGATTAGGTGTTTGTGACCAAATTTGGCACAAACAAAATCTATAGTGTTGCAAAAGTATATCTCAAACAACTAAGGGCAAAAGCACCAATGCAATGGAAGTCACATAAGAATTAATGAACTCTTTAGATTGATATATATAAATATATGCAATCGCAAGTCTATCATACCAAAATGGTTCTACAAACTTCATTAGATTTACTGATGAATTATCACAAACAGAATATGTTAGTTTGATATTTCTATGTCTATGATAAGTTTAGAATACGAAATGAAAGAAATAACATAATGTGAAAAAGGAAATAAGAAAATGCTATTTGATCGAATTGTTGAGTATATTGGAAAGGAGTTCTAAATGTACCTAAAATGAATAAGATTCTATCTCAAAATTCACTCCTCCATATGATACATAATGATGCATCCATAAGGATTAATTGGACTTTGTTAGAAAACAATGATTGGTAATGAGTGAAGTTGAGTTAACTTCTTTTGTAAGTTCGTGTACTTAAGATTAAGTAAATAATGTAAAAATTAATTTCGTATAAAGCGTATTTAAAAGGTCATAAAAGGGAGGTTTATAAGAAACCCCTATATATCCTAGGTTAAGGAGTTGACAAGCTATGTGAGTTTTGAGATATTTCACGTAATATTTGTTCATGAGGAATCTTGTGTGGACTAGCACAAAGAAGTTTGGGATTGATACTTGCTTCATTGCATTCATGGTTAAATTCTGAGCAATACTCATATTCGGAGTTTTGCAATCGAAGTCCATACGAAGAACTTACGGACGGTAAACGAATTTAGTGCATAAATAATTAATTAATAAAAATTAGCATATTCCACAAGGGGACCACAAGTCGACCCCTTTATAGAGGCGGTCAACTAGGAGCGTTCGACCCTAAGGATAGGAGCGGTTGATTACTCCACACATGCAAGCCAAATTTTGTCATGGCCTAAATGGCTCAGATTTCATGTTTTAAATCTGACGGATGTGGCTGATTCTAATACCTATAAATTCAGGCATAATCCTCCTTTTTCTTCTCATCTTTTTCGGAATAAAGCAATGAAGCTCTACCATTTCTTCTTTTCTACTTTATTTCTAAATTATAGAAATAAGATGTTTGTATCTTTATTCATACAAATTAGAGAAGGGTAGAAATCAACTAAAAGGAGAAGAGAATGAACACTACGCATTATCGAGATAATTTATATTTAGATCTATATCAATTTTCTCTCCCAATCCCAAATATCTTATCAGGTCCAAAATTCTAGTATATGTATATGCCTTTTTTATACATATTTCTTGGATTAAAAAGGATTTGGAGTTGGATCAAAAGTTTTACTTTAGATTTGGAGATTTGGAACGCCTTTAAAAGATGAGTGGGAAATTTATATATTGTTTAGATTTTGAATCTATTTCATTGGCATACGTCTGATATTTATACCTAAATCAATCTTACTTGTGAGTTGTAGGCTTAAAATAGCTTAGAAAACCATTAACTGCATATTCTTGTTTCAGGGTTAATTTGAAATAGTATTTACACCATGATTTGGAAATCAGTCCCAAAGATTTTAGAATTTGAATGGTATATAGTTTTATTCCAAATTTATACTTGGGGTGAAAAATATTAATAGGATTTAGATTATTGGCCTATTTTTGTTAAATTACATATTTCTATAGGTCAATTTATGGAAAGAACATCCATTTGACTTTTATAAATTGGTTTATTTCTCCAATTTTCATAGAAAACGACGATGTTTGATTTAACAAGGAATACATGCAAATAAAAAGAAAGTGATTTTTAAAGTATAGATTTATTCTACATAGTTTACACTGTCTATTCCAAATAAAAAAATTATTCATTCCTTGTGATTTCAAATGGAGTTAATCTTTCCTTTTATTATTTTTTGTTTCAAACTAATTTATGGAAATTATAACGAAAAATCTTCCTAAGGAATTTAATTGCAGCAAATTAAATATGGAAAGAATATTCTAGTTAAATATTTATGACTAAATATATGTGTATAGGGGTAGGTAGTCTATATGTATTTATTACGATAGTAAATACGTATAAAATTTAAATAATAGCGTTGAATTACGTGCTATGCTTGCTCAAGATAGATTATTTATAGGTAGGACAGGAAAGCAAATAAAGGATTTGGAAAGGCAGTATTTTCTATTAATGGGCAATAAAATTAGGAGTTTCTAATAATTAATAGGATATAACAATTGTAACCCCAACTAATGGGAAATAAATGTGAATTGTGTTGGGGGGTTATAATTAATTAATATGGTATAGAAGGTAGTAACTCCCATTAATGAGTAAATAAATGAGGAGTGAATTGGATACATATTTAATAGGTAGAAATAAATTTATGGGACCGATAAATATGAAAGGCTAGATAAATATCTATGGAATTGTTATAAAAGGTTACTAATTGGAAATTAGTAATTATGCATAAATGTCTTAGGAAATGTTCATTAGATTATTATGGAAAAATTGACATTTATGGATTAGTAGAAGGGGATTTATAAGTAATTAAGTATTTAAGGTAAATATCATTGCCTTAAATAAAAAGAGGATTAGCAAACTAAGTCCAATAAGTAACCTAGTAATAAAACTAATACCTAGGATCTACGACCTAGGTTTTGTATAGGCTTAGGAAGGTTATTTGGACTTAGTAGACTGCCCTTCACTCAGAGACTACCAACAGCCGTGTGCACTTATTACTGATGTGAGACATCATCAATCATAGGACCCGTGGCTACATGAGTGGTAGAAATTACTTTGGTGTTAGAGGTATTAAGTAGTTGGTTGAGGGCCCACCACTTTCCTAATTAAAAAGTATTAAATGGTCTATGTTAGTAATTAAGAGCGGTCGGGGATATCTGTAAAGGGGTTGTGTAATGATTCGCCTTTCTTACTACTGGAGAGGACAATTAATACATCCTTGATTTTCGTATGTTGATCATTTAGTTGTTCAAAAGACATGTCATTCAGGGTGAAAGAAAGAAAAGATAGAGGAGAAGAAACTAAATAACACAGAATATCACAACGAAACAAATTATATTACTTAACATAATATATTGCAAAGTCATTTCAAAAATGTTACATCAGAGTCATACTAATACAATTTCTACCCTAGGACAGTTATAACAGCCCGTTCCTACCTAACATATATCATACATATATAATACAACGAAAGACAAGTAATATCTAGCTACTGCTCTAAGCTCCTCTAAATATGTCTATGGAAAACCTGATCTACTTTGCTGCCCATTCAAATTTGAGCACCTAAGAGTTTAAGAAAAAAAATAAACTCTATGTCAGACATGGTGTAAGTAAAGCATAAGTTTTTTACTTTATAAAATCTTTCAATCAAAGGCAACTCGTAAGACACGCCACACAAAAACACAAATGGGATTTTACCTTACGTTAACCAAAACATTGTATACAAAAATCCAGTGATATTACAATAATTTCTACGGTTTCAAATAAATGTCAAAATAGCTGAAATAGTTACCATATTAAATTCCAGCATACTAGGCTCTACAATCAAAACTGTAAAGGCACTTATTGGAGATTGGATTCCATACTATTATAAGATAAGGGACTACCTTCTGATGGTACACCCATAGAAAAATCACCAGAGTCTAACAAGAACTTCTTTTTCCCGTGCTACACAGAGTTGGTTGTCCCTTTAACATGACGAGATGGATTACCCAAACCTTTTTTGAGACCGAGGCCTTATACTACCATAATGTTTCCGTGCAAATCAATTTAAATATAGACAATCTAGAATGGGATGGCTGCTCCTAATGGTAGAGGACCACAAAGCTCTGCTACATACCTTGTTTTTTGCCTTTCTTGGTTTGTGAGGCTTGCGAGGTCATGCCTTTATCTTCTTCCTCCTAGTAAACCATCATGGAATGCTAACACTGCCCTCCAGGCAGTAATGCAATGTCAGCATTCATCCGTACAAGTTTGTTCTAGGACTGAATGAAATGCTTGAGAGCTCTGTCTTCAATTCCTTCATCTTCAAGATATTTTCACTTTGAAAAGCTTAAGTTGGATCGAAATGGTTTTCGGATAACATATCCGATCTCGGTCTCTTTGAAACAACACTCGATAGTTTTCAATAAACTCAACCCCGGTTGTAATGACTCATAATTTCGCTACTTTGAAAATGAGAGATTTTGTTTATTTTAATTTTAAAAAGAGGTTAAAACTTAAATAAATAAGTTATATATAATAAATAATAATAGAGAAATTATCTTGTAGTCAATAATTAAAAAGTATATATTTGGATTTTACAACAAATCAGCAAAAAGTTAAGTTTTATTAAAAATAAATAAATGCTTAAATAAATAGGTTTCAATATTTATTTGATAAGCTAAATCTTACTTAAAATATTTAATAAAGATAATAAAAGTATATTAAAAGATTTAAAAGTGTATTAATAATCGTTTAATAAAAATAACCAAATTTTATCGCATTTTGTCAGCTTTACATACACTATAAAAAAGTAGAGATTGTGATATTATTTAACTATAATTTTAAAATATAAATAGACATGTTATAATTTATTTAAAGAAGTAAAAAAGTTAATTTTTAAATTTGGTTTGTTTTAATATATAGCTTAACTAAAATGTCAAATTTTGACTGTAAAATTTGTCAACAAAAACACCATTTTCAACCAAAACAAGTTGTAGCCACATTGTTGCAACATGTTACATTTCCTAACATACACACATGCATGCATACAACTATAAAAACTTTAAAACACATTACATTAGCACTAAAAGACAAAAGAGCTTTACTTTTGAAAAGTTAAATTAAATAAATAAATTAAAAAGACATGATTTGACAAATTTAAATTTATTTAAAACTTTATAAAACCACATCATTTATTATATATCATATCTCATTGATGAGATGTTATACATATGCATAGGAAAGGAGCTAAGTTACATGTGTAAAGTATTAGCAAGCACAGAAATGGTGAGACCTCATATTATTAAGCTTATTACTTTCTAAAACCCATAAATGCATACCTAATCAATGAAAAGTTTTCCCTCCTATTGTATATTTAAATTAAACAATATTAAGCAATCATTTCTCTTCCTAACATCACATTTAATGCGCATCTAATCTCTCTTTTCATGTAAAATAAAAATATATATTTAAATGTAAATATTAAGAGGGTAGTAAGGTCATTTGCCACTCCATTCTCCATCTATAAATATAAGCCCAAACCCCTTCATTCTACATTTCATATTCTTCCTAAAAAATTCCAAACTCCACTATCTTCTTCCATTCTTCCTTCTCCTCCAAGCCACTCACCTTCTACCACCCTAAACTCCTCCTACCCATGCCTAAACCATTCTACATGCCTCCAAAATCACCTACCCACCTCCAAAACCCTACACCACAACCCTACCCGCCATCAAAAGCCATACACCCCATCTACCCGAGCCCTTACAGACCGCACACGCACCCAAAGCCCCACACCCGAGCCCAATACCCACGCACACCCTCCTCCACACTCCACTCTATGGCCGTACCCTCTATACCCTTCCAAATACCCACGGCCCAATAAAAAAAGAACAAAAAATGGAAAAAGAAAAAGAAAAGAAAAGGAGAAAGAAATTTGAAGCAACAAGTTCGGAAACAAAAGAGAGCATTAGTTCGTAAAGCATGCTAGTTTGTAAAAAAATTGATGGAGCGGATGTGAAGGTGAGAAAATTCTCAATGCTATATAATTTATATTGATTATTAAGTTGATTTGCTATGATAGGTAATCACCATTTATGATATGGATGTTGAATAATTGTTGAGGGTTGGATAATCCATAGTAATGTTATGACACTTATTGTACTACACCCATATTGAATATGTTAATGCCATATAATTGGATGTATGGTTGTGATGTTAATATGAACATCAAATTTCTATCATTATTGATTAAGTGATTCCTTCTGTTAAATAGACCCAATTTTGGATATGATATACTTTGAAAAATTAAGTCTCTATTTTAATTGGAATTGAAATTAAGTAGAAATAAAAGAGAATTGAAAATTTAAGTGAAATTGGATTTGGAAAGGATAGTTAAATTGAAATTGAGATGAATAGAGAAATTGAATTTGAAATCGATTTTGAAAATTGAAAGTGAGATTAAGGTTGAAATTTAAATTAAATTTGAAATTAGATTTGAAATATAAGTTTTAATTGAGTTTAATTTGAAGTTGGAATTGAAACTGAAATTGAAATTTTAATATTAAAATAATAGGAATAAAATAATATTATAATATGAAAATAGTGAAAATACATTTTAAATACTTTAAAAAGTGAGAGTATAGATTTCAATGATTCTATAAGTAATAAAATTCAATTTGAATAGATTACTTCAAGTATTGAAAAATAAGTTAAAACTAGGCACGTTGCGCAACGGTAGTTGTAAGATTCCCGAATTTTAATAAAGTTTAATTTGATAATTAATTTAATTTTAGAATTAAATTGTGACATTATTTGTGAATTAATTAGAAAACTTCTACGATAAATAAATTTTTAGATTTTAAATAGAATTTTGGTTTGAAATTTAAGGATAAGTATTTTATAGATATAAATTGGATTTAAAAATAAATATATTGGAAACAGATTGGATTTAAAATTTTATTTTTAAGTTAATAAGAAAATGTTTCTAATTTTTTTAAACATACATTTTGATTTAAAAATGATATTTTAAAATTGATATAATAATTTTTCCAAAGGCTAATAAAAAATGAAACTCTAATATATTTATTCATGCGTAGTTAAAAATGTAAAACCATCTTTTGCTTTAAAAGATTTTATAAATGATTAGTAAAGAAATGTGTTTATTTGAATAAGAAATATTATATAAAGTTATCTTTAAAATATTATTTATAGTATTTAAAATATAGTAAAAGTTTAAAAGTTATTTAAAAGCTAAATTTTATAATTTACATATGTGTGATTATTTATTTAAAGTATAATAAATTTTTAAAAATCAATTCCTTGTAAGTATAAATAATAGTTTGCATATATATGTAACATAAAAAAAATATGATTCACTAATTTAAACAAAGGGGTAAACATAATTTTTATTATTTTAAACAAGTGTAAAACATAAAAATAAGGAATTGTACAAGTGTTGGGTTATGAGACAAGTGGCATTAATCTTGTTTAAAAAGAATTTTTATTTTGAAAAATGAAAACTAAACTACATTCATTTTGCTATCTCATATTTTCAACATCTAAGAAAACCGAAATAAGAAAGAAAAAAATTTCCTGGTTATCGTTTCAGTTTAAAAAAAACTCCCTTGTCTTCAAATCTGAAACCAGGAGAAAGAAAAGAAAAAAAAAATCATCTCAATAACAAAACCAAAACCTGGATACAGTTTAAAAACAAAGAGCAAGATCATTTCCAGTAAATCTGGAAGCAACTCAACAAATTTAAAAAAAAAATCCAGATTCAACTCAGCAATACAAAGGTTCAAGTTCAGTTTAAATATAAAACAAAGAGTCAACTAGAAATCAAAGCAAAACAACAATCAAGATTCCAATCTGTAGATCAAAGCCAGGCAAACAACAGAATTTAAGATCGAGCAACAAAAATTCAATATTTTAGAGTCTGGCCTCTGTTCTTTCAAGAATCAGGTGAGCAAACTTCACCTTCTTTGTTTTGAAATTCCTGTGAGTAAACTCACTCTCTAAACTTAAGATTTGTTGAATATCTATTTACATGTGATCATCTGGGTAGTTATAAATCAAACTTAAGGATCAGAGCATGAAAATAAAAGTAGGATCAAATTTAAACAGCAAGCAAAACAAGATCACAACAATTCAAAACTCCCCAGTGTTCAAGCCTTTGATCTTTTCTGCTTTTAAATGAATCAGGTGAGCAAACCTTTAATCTTAAACCTTAGATCTATTTAAATTTTTGGTTTGCATTTGATCTAGGAAGTTATGAATTAAATATGTTGAGATGGTTATATATTTGTGCATGTATGTGTATGTAAACTATGTGCATATATCTGGAATCCAGAAAAATGCCTCTGTTAACAAAATTCAAAGGTATTAATAAAGTTCAAATTTCAATTCGACCTTCCTTAATATTTCTAGCTAGTAATGTAAGACAAAACATGTTTAAAATCACCCTAACTTAATTTTAAAATTTTATTTCCATAAAAATATGAAATGGTTTTTGTCTGAATGAAGAAACACAGTGGAATTCAAAGTTTATCAAATTTTCAACCTGCATGAATCCAAGTTTCATTTACATCATACAAATCCATTTCAAAAATAATTATTTTTAAAACAAAAATCAGCATTTTTAATTTTGAATTTAGGTCGTATTTGTTAGATGAACGAGATATGGGTTTTTGTGAAAATCTGGTGATCGGCACATGTTTGGGGGGCGGGTTTGCTTCCATAGGTGCTAGAACTATAGTCGAATTCGAGAAAAATACGAGGAGATTTTTAAATTCATCGTGGAAGTTGGACGAAGTGGATTTGGGATTTAACCCTAGTTTTAGTAGAAGTGTAGAAACCGGTCACCGTGACTTCGTCAGGGGAGCGGGCTGCGTCGGTCGTGGGGAGACAACTCGTGGATGATCGGGGAAGCTTCAGTCGAAGTTACGAAGCTACTGGCGGCGTCACATGGTGGCGTGAGGCGTTTGAGTTGGTCGTATTTGTGCCAGTGGATTGAAAAAAGTTCGATTTTAATTCTTTGATGATCGTGTCAAATTGGATGGTCGGGGGGCTCGTGGGTGTAGTCAGCAACTTGTTGAAGAGTTCGACGTTGGTCAGAAGGACGGCGATCATCGGTGCACGTGAATGCGTGCACTTGTGCATTTTTTGTCTGGGTCACTAGGAAAGAAGGATGTTGCTTGAAGAAAGTTTCGGGGAGATGATGGATTGGCTTGAGTATAGACTTGAGTGAAATTGCGTTGTACAAGGTATTTCAAAAACTTAAACAAATTTTTGAAGTTTTGAAAGGAATACAGGTGAGTTTGGGAAGAACTCGAAGTGGCACTCGAGGAAATTGGTTGGTAGCTCGGGGGAGGTCCCGAGTGAGTCTCGAGGTGGTATAAAAAATAGTCTTCTTGACTTTAAAACAAAAATTCAAATTTTTAAAACATTTCAAATCCATGTTTTAGATAATGGTTTTAATTTAGATAAGTGAATTAATAAAAGTTTTAAGTAAGATATTTTAAAAGGTAATTAAGTTTAAATTATTTAATTTGCGGTATTATTTAATTAATCATTTTAAATAAATACTGTAATTAAAAATAAATTAAGAGGAAATATTGATTTTTAATTTTTAATTAAACGTAATCTCTTATGCTAATGTTGATTAATCATGAGGCTAATTAATTAAAGACTTTGATAATAATTTAATGATAAATCAAGACAGATGATTTATAATTACTTGAATAATTAATTAAAGCCTAAATTTTTTATTAATTTAAGATAATTAATTTATAATTAATGATTAATTAATTTATAATTAACGATTAATTAATCATTTATTAATAAAGGTGATTAAGAATTAATAATTAATAATTAAGGATAAATAAATAATTAATTAAGGACTAATTAATTAAAGAATAATTAATTAAGGGCTAATTAATTAATGTAATTAATTAAGGATAATTAATTAAAGAATAATTAAATAATTAATGGTTGATTATTTAGTGATTAGTAATTCACTCATTTATTAATTAAGGTTGATTTATTAATAATTTAAAGTTAATTAATTTATAATTGATTAATTAACCTGGATTAGTGATTAATCTTGTTTCAGTTAATCAGATGATCAATTAAGCTTCCTTATGGATGACTGTATTCTATTGAATGTTGTGCATCGTTTGATATCTCTGTTGTGTGATGCTTTGTGATTTGAATTATTTTAATTCAAGCTATGATGAATGTAATTTATTTTATCTGTGATAAATGTACATTATTTATCTGTGATGTTGTGTATATAGTTTTGCGTTATAGGATTATGCCGCTTATCGTTATTGATACGCCTGAATCTATGATGATCAATGATGTTGCACTATTGTGTGAAATCCCTGAACTACACCTTACACACAAATGTGGATTGCACGAGAAAATTGGTTAAGTCACGGATGTTCGAAATGGCTTTAAAAGTTGAATTGATTCCAAATGGTTTTGGAGATGGAATTGGGTTAAAAAGCTTTTGAAAAGGAATTTTAATAATAAAAGTTATTTTGAATAACTTGATAAAGTTTTGAAATTTAAATAATTTGATTTAAATTTGAATTCAAATTTTGAAATTGAATTCTTATGTTTGGAAATTTTGGTTTGAAAATGTTATACAAGTTATAAATGTGTTTATATGGTTCTTAACCATTTTAGAGATATTGTTTTGAGAATTTGGAAGGCCTGAACTTGTATAAATGAAATCGAATTTTTCCAAAACGAAAACTATTTGTTTTCAAATAATAAAAGCTTTAATATAAGAAATGAATTTCTAATTTGTGCTAAAGGGATTTCATGTTTGAAATGAAAATGGTTTTCCAAGTTATGAATGAATCTTTGGAAACGGGTTTGAAATCTATGAATTAAATCTTTGATTCAAAGATTGGATGAGTTAACCCAATTTGAAATGGAAATTTTTTTGAAATCTATGAATGGATCTTTGTGAAGTGAATCTTTTTGTTTGATTGATTTGAAAAGGTAATTTGTTTAAACCATTTGAAAAGAAAAAGTTTTGGTTTTTAAAGTTGTGACTTAACTGAAATCCCATATCCATATGTTTTTAAATATTGCGTTCATTATTCAGTTTAGCTGGGAGAGGATCTTGTGTCATATAACCCATTTCGAATAATGATACGACGATATGGATAGCATTTGAAGACCGGTGGTGAAGACCGGGTATTTTTAAAAATGAAAGGATAACCCATCGAATGACTCTGCACTGAGTAGCTACGGTATAGAGATCTCCATGTCTGATGGGGAGTTCGATCAGGATTGTGAATATCCGGATTTGCAAGGGCTTCTTTGGAAGTGCCTTCGGTTCTGTTCGAACCCAAAACAGATTTGTATGGATGTATGTCTAACATTACACTTTGAGACGTAAAACTGGTTTCTATCAAATACATTTCTGTTTAGTGGCGGAGATTTATTCTTTAGCTTAACACCCTTCTCTGAGACGAGCGAGCTCAGAAGTTATGTAGTTGATGGTTACTAGTGATACATTCCCAATTTGGTAATGTGGCATACGATGTGCTGATGATCATTTTTTGATCGAAGCATGGCTTTGTGAAAAAGCATAGCTTTGTGGACGAGACTGCATCAGGACCTCACACCCCGGAAATGGTCGAAACAGGAAAGATGCGGCAAGGTTGCAGGGGTCGCACCCCTAGGGTATGTCCATTCCTTTTGGAAAAGGGTGGTATCACGGTATGGAGCCCAAATACTTAACTCATGTGGACACTGTATATTTATTACTGTGTGATGTTACTTTGTGGTTGAGGATCCTTGGATAAAGGTCGCAAACAACCGGGAGGGGCATATCTTTAGGTATTACTCCCGGACAGGGAGGAAACTGGCCTTGTGTTGGCAGAGATCTGGGTAGGTTCTCGGGGCATCCCTCCAAAGGCGTACCCATGTGGCAATGGGAAGTTCCTTGGCCCGACCATTTGTTGGAAAATCCAATCTCCAATACGCGCCCTATACGGTTTTATATGTATAACCTGCCATTTACTTTTGGTGGTCATCACTGTTTATATGGTAGCTATAGTAGGAATAGTTTGAAATGTCTATGCTGGTTAAGATTAATGTTATACTTTCGAAATGTTTTCTACACTATGCACTAATAATAATATCAAAATGGTTTTTGCGTATCAAGCATTTTTTACTATCATAAGGAGAAATCTCTTCCAATTTTGCGTTTCCATGGTGAGTGTGGCGGGAGGCCTTATGGTAGTTTCATTTTTCAAAAAGCATTGCGGATTTCAATGTTTTAAATTCTTTTGTTATTTTTTTAAAGATAAAACTATTTTTGTTTGCTCATACCAGTCCCATGACTGACCTGGAGTTTATTGTTCCCTTCCTAAACTTTGGGTGCCCACAATTTTCCACACGGACAGTCCAGAATTGGGATTTTCAGATAATCCAATAATAGGTAAAGATTCGATGGCTTTCGAAGTCTTTGGTTCGGTAACATTTGGAGATCTTCTTCAGCTTTTGGATCTTTGAAGTTTTGGTTAGCAATCGCGTTTGGGATCGCATTTGCTACAGGTTCAATTTCATGGTGGTTTGTGTTTGAAGTTTAGAGTTTTAGCTTTGGAGTTTTGGTTCAGAGTTGCGGTATTGGGTTATCTTGAAGACTTTGCTCATGTTGTCATATTTCCGCTGCGGTCTTGTGTTGTATACAATCTTTGATGGTGTTGGGTTGTTGTAACATGATGTATATCACATTTTATCTATATTGTATATCTATATTATTATCTTTTGTTGGCGTTGTGTTGTTTACATCTAATGTTGTTGCAAGCTCCAGCGATACGGATTTTGATGTCGTTTATCGGGCATCGAGTTCGGGTCATCACGGTAGTTCACGATTTCACGCCAAAAAGTTCAAACTAGTGTATAGAGTGGAATACAGCTCGGAATTCTTCATAATAATGAAATCCCAGACTATTATATCTATATGTTCTAAACGAAGAAAGAAAATCAAAATTCCGTTGAGCAGATTTTGAAATATAACCAAATCAATTTCTGGAAAAATCGCACTAGTGCAATTAAGTGACCATAACAGAAAATCTTTTTAAATGAACGTTTTAATTATGAAAAAATATGGAATAAATTTGATAAATCCAATTAAATAGTTTAGAAGAGATTAAAGTGAAAAATTTCAAATAATAAGAGTGGTTTAAATCAAATAAGAGTATATAGCACTTTCCGCAGCACTTTTATGCTGTGAATTCTATAACTATTTGAATATAAGTTTAAACGTAATGATTTTTCCTAGAATCAGTGGTGAATATTTTTAAAGGAAAATTAAGAATTAAAAAAATAATTTGGAATCTATATAATCAATTCCAAAATAAATTTGATAACCGAATTTGCAAAAATGACTAGTATATTTATCCCGCCTCTGAGATCTAGAAAGATAAAATAAGGTGTTTAACTAAGGATGGGGATGGAGCAACCAGTGCCCTGAACATACCTGGCCTTTGTTTTCTCTTCTTAGGCGAGGGGTGGAACAGATCGAAAGGAAATCCTGGATTCTCTAAAAAGGTCGTATTAACAAAAGAAAGAATTACTTAATCTAAGACAAAAGAAAGAGATTTCATAATAATTCGAATTGAACTAAAGTGAAAAGAGACTTAACAAATCCTGTATATTCATATTCATTTTTTATCGATGATTGGATTTCGAAGGAACATGGTATCGGATTTGCTTGATTATGTTCAGCATGATAAGGGGCTCTCGCTTTGTTAACAATGACGATGCTTAGACTCTTACCCCTACATCTCCCTAGTGTGAAAGGGTTGGTTGATAGTCGAGAGGCTTGTCGTAAAAGAAAATCTGAGGTACCACATGTAGTCGCTATTCCAATCTGAGGTACCACATGTAATCACATTGCAGATTCATCTACAGATATTTAAAGCTGTATATTGTGTGTCTAGAGTCTGTATTTTACTTAGAAATTTGTTAAAATCACTCCTTAAACGATATATATACGCACACACAAACATGCACACACATGCTCATACATGCACAAAAGAGCAAACTCAGACGTCTGAAATGATTCATTCAGACGTCTTAGTGTTGAAAAATTAATATTGTTTTCACAATATTTAGACGTCTGAACGAAAATATTCAAACGTCTGAATAAGGCCAAAAATAGCCTATTTCCTTGCTGTTTGCGTTTCAATCTAATACAAAAGTCTGAATTTTTTAATTCAGACGTCTGAATATTTCCAACTGAAATTTTCTTAAAAAGACACTTCTCTTCACCAAGAGAAAGATTTTTAAAATCAACAGTTGCATCTGTTCTTTTCAATAATAACTTTTCAATTAAAGATGCAACTCTTTATATACCATAAATAGATTACAAAATTCAACAAACAATACACCGATTTTACTTTTAGCACTCTTGAATTCTCATTTACTCTCAAACTTTCGAATTGCACTCAAATTGCTTACATACTTTGATCTTTGATCAATTTATCTTCCACATTTCTCAAAGCACATCACTATATATCATTAAGGAGAAGATTATAGTAAGATTGTCCGCAATTGACTTATCAGTGTTATTTAAGAACACATTATAGTCAGATACATTTTTTATTTGTATTGAAGTCCTATTTCGGTTGCTTAGGCGGGTGAAGTCCTGTTTGGTTGCTCAGGCAGTGTAAACCTGTTCCTCTGGGTTAAGTAAGGGTTGTTGTAGTTGAAATTCCAGAAGGAGTCTTGGACTGGACATAGAACAGGAAGTTCGAACCAATGTAAAAATTCCTGGTGTGCTTGTTTTATTTTTATTTACTTTGCTAGTATGATCTGTTTCCGCATTTAGATTTAATTATATTCCATATTACACGATCCTAAGTAATAGCTAGCCGTATTAGTTACTTTTATTTAGTATCAGAGCAAGGTATCTTACAACCTTTACACAGTTATCTAATATCTTACTAATATGGAAAACAACACCAGCACTACCACTGACACTGTCACTAACACTAGTTTTATTGAAGGTTAATCCACTGCACGACCTCCATTTTTCAATGGTTTGAACTATAATTATTGGTCTACTCGTATGAGAATCTATATGCAATCAAAAAGTTTTGAATCATGGAATATCACACAGAATGAATTCACTCTTCCTTCTGGAGAATACTCCACATGGTCAAACAGACAAGTTAGATGCTACAGCCAATGCTAAAGTTATGAACATGTTATTTTTTGCGCTAGATAGAAATGAATTTAATCATGTTAGCATGTGTCAAACTGCTTATGAAATATGGAGAACGCTTAAAATCACTCATGAACGTACTAACAAAGTCAAACAAAGCGAAATATCCACACTCAAAAATCAGTTTCAAAAATTTAGAGTGAAACAAGATGAATCCATCAATGATATGTACTCTAGATTTCAATATATCTGTCATTCACTATTACGATGAGGAGAAAAGTACACTACCTTTGATATTGTATCAAAAATCCTAAACTCTTTAACGGATGAATGGTGTAACGACCCGGAATTTTCGAACCCGAAAATTCCAGATAGTTATGAATTAGAAGAAAGAAAAAGAAGAACAAAATCAACAACACCTCTCATTCACAGCGGATAAAATATAATAATAAATAATAACAGTTTACAAAAGAATACTATATATGTCGATTCCATTTAATATACATCAGAGTTTCACATTAATACAGTTACTGAATGTTTACAATTATCATGTCTAAGATTTACAATAACATAAATACAGCGGATAAACTCTATACGATATTGCCATCCAGCTCGCCTCCTGAGCTCCAGGACATACCTACTTGAAAATCTGTAATACTCGATCTGACCCGAGCATTACATCAAAGTAACACCTGGGTTAGGCTGGAAACCAGCGTGAGTAATCTCAACTAACATGGAATATCAAGCATACAACTTAAATAAAACCCGGGGTAACTTGTATCAATTAACCAATTCACAATTTGCTATAGACAATGCTTATTTCACATATAAATTTCTAAGTACCAGACTTAGATAAAATAATCCAATCCACTTAAAACATTTCATCCCTGCTTATTGATTTCACAAAACAATTTAAAAAAATTCGAAGTGGTTTTCGGGTATTTCCCAATACTCGATCCCGGTCTCTTCGAAACTCATGTTATCTCATTCAAATTATTCCATTGAAATACACAACATTTCATATCAGAGATATTAACTCATTCAGTCATTCAATACCAATCAGTCATCCATGAGCCATGCTTCATCACGTACGAATTAATTCAATTGATTCAAATTGAATATCTAACCACATTCATTTAACATTGATTAACCAACATTCATAAGCAATTCCTTCATTTAACATTTATTAATTCTAAAACAATTAATCAATCACCCCTTCCCTATTCATTCATCTTAATTAATCACCTGAATTAATTATTCCCAACTACAATCAAATAACTATCTCTAATTCATTTCACGCTATTAATTATTCTTAACCCAAATTCGATAAGTGATCTTAATTACCTCATAAATTAATTTAAGCTTTCATCAATTACATTAATTCTTGATCTCTTATATTAACGAATTTCCCATGAGTCATTTATTATGATTAATAAATCAATCGTTGCTTACATCATTAATTATATAAATTAAGGATTTCCAATTTTATTTTAATTTATCCTAATCAGACTTTAATTATATTAATGAAACCACTTTATTAATCATTTTCGATTAAACCCAAAGTGTAATTAATTATCTTTCATTTACTTCACTTACAAATTAATTACTCATTATTTAACTATCTTAATTAATCTATTGATTAACTTCACAAAGTAATTATATTTTATTAATTTCATTGAGTAATTACTACTCACACCATTAAATGATTTTTCTGAATTACCTATACGTTGTTAATTAACTTACAACTTAATTTATTATCTATTCAACCCTTAAATTACTAAGTTAAATAACCCAACCCATTAATTAATTGAATTAATTAATTATTCATTTAAATTATCCTACCTATTTTATGGATCACAATTCATTAAACCTTATTAATTTTGATGGAACCAACTTCTTATTTACGATTTAAGTTTAAAACTATTTAAACCCGATTGCTTCGAGTCAAACAACAATTTACTTGGAGACCATTCAATAAACCAAAATTACCAAATCAACAATTCTCAACACACACATCAAATCAATTCAATCATCCAAACAATTATTTTTATTGACTATTGAAATTTAATAATATCTCAACTAAGTGAGATTTACTCACCTTTGATTCCTGTTAATTGCAATCCCCTTCATCTTGACTTTGGTTACATCATAATTTTGACCTTGAAAAAACATTTACAGTTTATCATCATTTGAACTAATTAATTTCCACTTATCATCGATTAATTAACCAATAATGTAATTTAAACTACCTCCCTGTTAAACAAATTATTATTATTAGAGACTAAGATAATTAAATATGTTAATCTAATAAATAAATCTCCATTGTTTTAAAATTAAAGTAATAAACGAAAAATAGGTATACATGTATTTTAAACTATATAGTAAAGAGAAAGCTATAAACATTTAAAAAAAATCTACTTTTATAAGCACTGCAGTACCTAATTTTTTTCCAGCTTTACCTATATAAAATAAATTTCTGAATGGTTTAAAATAACAAATTTCTCTATTGTAATAAGAAAATAATAATTACTTTACTGCAAAACAAGAATTGTACATCTTGTATTAATTTAAAAAAAAAAATCTCTCTTCATATATTAAATTTGAACAAAATAAAATCTGCAAATATATGTACCTCACTGCCCAAACTCGTATGCTCGAGTACGAGCCTCCGATCATCTCTGCCGACATTGACGAAGATAGTCCCCATCACCTCTACCACTACCAAACTCTCCACCAAAGCACCTCGAGGCCTCGCGACCCAAGCCTTCACCGCTGCAACCTCTAACCGGCCGACCCCATCTTCTTGCCGTCACGAGCAAACGCGAGTTCGCTTCATCCCACGAACGAAACCCAAGCTCGCGCGCGACCCGAAGTCGCGATGCTCAAATCTTAGGGTTTTCGATCGCCCCCTCTGACTTTCGCCTTCCTTGAGTTGCACGACTGCGAATTCGGTTCTCTAAACGATGTCGCGGCCCACCTCCCACCATGATCGCGACTCACTAAGTCATCACTGAGTTTGAGTTTAAGTTCGCTCGTAATTCGAGCGCAGGCTCCCTATTTTTTTTTAGGTTCGAGTTTCTGTTTTGAAGAATGGTGAGGAGAAACGAAGATAAATGTGAATTTGGGGTAGCTTCCTGCGTACGAGTGGTGATAAAAGATCTCTGGCTGATGTACGATAAAATTAT
This sequence comes from Allium cepa, assembly GCA_030765085.1. Classification (NCBI taxonomy): domain Eukaryota; kingdom Viridiplantae; phylum Streptophyta; class Magnoliopsida; order Asparagales; family Amaryllidaceae; genus Allium; species Allium cepa. The sequence goes on from CM060940.1 coordinate 187,560,560, forward strand.
TATAATTAAATATCGTAAATATCTCACGTTGTATAACGCGAAATCCCGAATCCCGAATCAGACATGCCGACAAACGTTCATAAGGTTTTACCCGCATTCCGAACACAATGGAGCGTGTTTCGGAAGCTAATTCAATCATATGCACGAGTTACAGAAGAAAATGATCAAATTACAATTAAATCAATTAAAATAGTTCTAAGCGTTTTGAGCTGCCAGGGTCAAACGACAACTTCGATTGCTACGAAAATTGAAATCCGATAATAACTAACTATTACGGATCCAATGGAATTGGTTTCGTCGAATTCCGAGACTGTGCCTCGAAAGGCTATTTTTAAATTCAATTTAAACGATATAATTTCAAAACTGAACAAATTACCATTAAATTAAATTTCTACCATTCTATTATCTTCAGTAACACCATTATAAATTTTACAAGCCTTCAAATTATTTTTAACAGGCTTAAAACTGAAGAATTCAATAATTTACCCAATCCAATTTATTAAATCCATAATTTAATTATTAAGTAAATATTTATATTTGAAATTCAAGTTTAAAATTAACCTTTAAATGTTTTAGAATCAACTAATTATTCCAATTTAAATTGTTAGAAATTCCGGGTCGTCACAAATGGGAAAGAAAAGTCTTGGCTATTGAAGAAGCTAATGACCTATCTACTATAAAACCTGAAGAGTTAATAGGAAATCTAATGTCCTATGAAGTGAATTTGCAGGCAAAACGAGTACAAGAACAAGACAAAACGAACATAGCTTTCCATGCTGAAGAAGAAAAAGATGAAGATTCAAATGAAGAAGATCTAGCATTTATTGCTAAAAACTTAAAAAGGTTCTTGAAATTCCGAAAAAACAACAGGAATAAAGGAAAAAGGAACTTTTCAAACAAACCATCATCTTCAGTTCTTAAATGTTTTAATTGTCATAAGAAAGGTCATATGCAGAAAGAATGTCCAGAACTAAAGGTAAAAAATACTTCAATAAGGGCAAAAAAGATAAGAAAAAGAAAGCATTCTCTGTTAGATGGGATGATTCAAATACCTCTTCATCAGATAGCAGCAGTGACAGTAAAAACGAGCAAGCTAATGTTTTCTTTATGGCTAATGAAAATGAGGTTAGTGATTTTACTTTTTATGATATGATAGACATAAACTCAGAGCTAGTTGACACTCTAAAAAAATTCAAAAGAAAACATAAGGAGACTCGTGAACATCAGAACAAAGCAGAATTCGAAAGAGATATGCTCAAAGATGAGAAGAAAATACTAGAGGAAGAACTTGAAAAATTACAAGAATAATTCTCTAATATTAATTCTCAACTCACTCTTTTGAGTCAAGAAATTGAAACTCGAAAAGAAAAGAATGACGCTCTTGTTTCTGAAAATCATGAATTAAAGAAAAAGGTAAAATTGATAGAATAAGATAATACTAGTCTCAAAACAAAGTTAGATAACATCACCAAAAATGTTTCAAATTTTAATAAAGAAAGAGAAACCCTGTCTAAAATTATTGATAGTTCTCAATCTGTTTCAAGTAAGAAAGGGTTAGGGTCTGTTAACAAAACAAAAGCTCTACCTAAAAAGAAAATTAGGAGAAATATTAATCCCATTATAAAACAGTCAAAAAAGAATAATTACCTAGAAAACATAAAAGTTTGGGTTCCTAAAACAAACAATGTTTTGATAAGGAAGAAATATATAAACACCTTCTTAGAAACTATTCATAAAAATAATGATTACATTTTCAAATGGGATACTTAACCCTCTTGGGTTTGGTTTCCTAAGATTTAACTCTTAGGACCCCATTAAAAAGGTGGGTACCAATGTTATCTTATATTTTTTTGTAGGTCCCACTCAAGAAAAGAGGAAAATGGATACTTGACAGTGGTTGCTCAAAACATATGACAGGAGACAAAGATGTGCTATCAAATATTACTTACTCAGATGGAGGCTCCGTCACATTTGGAGAGAACTCCAAAGGCTATATCATCTGCAAAGGAGATGTGAGCAACAACGGTATTTCAAATTTACCTCTTATTTCAAATATTTTACTTGTCAAAAATTTAAAACATAATTTACTTAGTATAACCAATTGTGTGACAAAGGATTCAAAATCACTTTTTTTGAAAATAAATGTAGTATTTTTGATCAAAATCTTATTTTCAAAGGTAGAGATAGAAATATCTATGTTTTGAATATGAAGATAAATCATAATTCAGATATGTGTTTAATAGCCAAAGAAAATGATCCTTGGTTATGGCACGAACGATTCTGTCACATTAACTTTAAAGCTATAAACAAGCTTTCTAAAAATGATTTAGTAAAAGGTCTACCGAAAACGAATTTTAAAATAGATCATATTTGTGATGCATGTCAGTTAACTAAGTCATCTTTTAAATCTAAAAAGGTTATTTCAACTTTACAACCACTTGAATTAATACATATGGATTTATTTGGACCAACACAAGTACAATCCATCAATCACAGTAGATATGTGTTTGTAATCATTGATGATTTTTCTAGATATACTTGGACTATTTTTATGAAAAATAAAAAGTGATACCTTTGATAATTTGAAAACTTTTGTCAAAAGAATTCAAGATTTTAAAGGTTTGAAAATTAAAAATATAAGAAGTGATCATGGAGGTGAATTCGAAAATGAAGCCTTTGAACATTTTTGTAAGAAAAAGGGAATATTCCATAATTTTTCGTTTCCTAGGACTCCATAATAAAATGGAGTTGTATAATGTAAAAATAGAACCTTACAAGAATGTGCAAGGACTTTGTTAAATGGAAGTACGTTACCAAAACATTTTTGGGCTGAAGCAGTCGCAACAGCTTGTTATGTTTTAAATCGTGTTTCTATTCGACCACTAATAAGAATACTCCTTATGAACTTCTTAATGGACGAAAACCAAATATTTCTTATTTTAAACTTTTCGGTAAAAAATGTTTTATTTTAAACACAAAAGATCAACTTGGAAAATTCGATCCAAAATCCGATGAAGAAATCTTTTTAGGATATTCAGATCGAAGCAAAGCTTATCGAATTTATAATAAAAGAACAAATATCATCGAAGAAACACTTCATGTATCCTTCGATGAAAAGTCTAAAAAAATCCCAAGTATAAGAGATGATGAAGAATTCCCTCATAATATCACAAACACGGAAATTTCAAATTTTGAACATAGTGAAAACATGGCTAACAATAACAATGAAATAAGATCTCCACCTAGATTATTAAGGGATCATCCTTCTGATAATGTCATTGGAGAACTTAATTCATCTTTTAGAACAAGAAGTCAATTAAATCAAATGGGTCATGTAGCTTTCCTCTCTCACATTGAACGTAAAAATATTAAAGAAGCATCTATCGATGAAAATTGGTTAATCGCTATGCAAGAAGAGCTAAACCAATTCGAAAGAAATGACGTTTGGGATTTAGTTCCATGTCCTAGTGATCAATCAGTTATTGATACAAAATGGGTATTCAAAAATAAATCAAATGAACAAGGAAATATTACTAGAAATAAAGCTAGATTAGTTGCTCAAGAATATAATCAAGAAGAAGGAATTGACTATGAAGAAACGTTTGCTCTAATCGCTGGACTAGAAGCAATATGAATCTTACTGGCTTATGCATATTTTCATAACCTTAAATTATATCAAATGGACGTTAAAAGTGCTTTCTTAAATGGTTTTTTAAAATAAAAAGTTTATGTTGAACAACCTCCCTTATTCGTACACGAACAATTTCCTTACCATGTCTATAAACTTAAAAGGGCCTTATACGATTTAAAACAAGCACCCCGTGCTTGTTATGATCATCTTAAAAGATATTTAATATATTCTAGTTTCGAAATTGGTAAGGTTGATCAAACTCTTTTTATTAAAAGAAACAAGAAAGATATTTTAATTATTCAAATTTATGTTCATGATATTATTTTTGGATCTACAAATGAAATATTATGTCAAGATTTTTCTAATTTAATGATCAGAGAATTTGAAATGTCACATATGGGTGAGTTAAATTATTTTCTTGGCTTACAAATAAAACAATTAGAAAATGGTATTTTTATAAATCAAGAAAAATATTGTAGCAATCTAATTAAACGCTTTGGTATGGAAAATACTTCTACCAAACCAACTCCTATGAGTACAACCATACATCTTGATAAAGATCAAAGTGGTAAAAGTATTGACCAAAAATTATATTGAAGTATGATTGGATCATTACTATATTTAACAGCTAGTAAACCTGACATAATGATGAGTGTTTGTATGTGTGCACGATTTCAAGCAGATCCTAAAGAATCATATTTATGACCAATGAAACGGATACTACGGTATCTTAATAAAACCAAGGACTTTAGATTATTCTATCCAAAGGACATCCTTTTGAATTAGTATCATATAGTGATGCTGATTTTGGAGGAAGCCGAACAGATAGAAAAAGTACAAGTAGGACTTGTCACTTCATTGGACGATCTCTTGTATCTTGGTTTAGTAAGAAACAAAATTATGTTTCATTATCGACATGTGAAGCAGAGTATATTTCTACAGCTTTGGCATATGCTCAAGTTATCTATATGCAACAAACATTACAAGATTTTAGTTTTAATTTATGTAAATCAACTATTTATTATGATAATTCTAGTGCAATAAATTTATCTAAAAATCCTGTAAATCATTCACGAACAAAACATATTGACATTCGTCGTCATTTTCTTCGTGATAATATTGATAAGATTTAATAAGTTTAAAATTTGTGTCCTTTGACAAAAAATTGGCAGATATCTTTACAAAACCAATAAATGAAAATACTTTCATTAATTTAAGATGAGAACTTGGAATCGTCTCTTTTAAAGATTTATAAGTTCGAATTTTTTTAAATATATATATATATATATATATATATATATATATATATATTATTTTAAATTCATAGCTTTTTTTCAAAAGAAAATAAAAAGTGTCGTCTAGCACTTGAACTCAAGACCTCATACTCGGTAGTCGTCTACACTACCACTTCACTCTCTATTGTTTTCTGAAATATGAGGTTGTTATTGAATTCTTATGTACCTTCCATTCTCTCCTCTTTTTCGTATGGCCATTATTCTTCTAACCATACATTATCCTCTCTATTTTTAACTAGCTTCTACCTATATATTATCTGCATTTCTTAATTCTTTTCACCAAGAATTTATTCAATTTTCTTTTAAACTTTTCAAAAAATTACTGTTCAATCATGTCATCTTAATACAACTCCGAGTCATTTAAGCTACCTTACACCTATCCTTCCTCGGGATCGGAAAATCTACCAACTCCTACTCCAATATATGAACCGGTTTCGATTGTTCCACCCTCAACTCATACTGGATATACTCCTCCAACTAAAAGAACAAGACGGTCTCTCTTTTTTGAATCACCATCCACAAAAGAGAAAATCGATGATATTCATCACTAACAGAAGGAAACATTAGACTTACAATGTGAATTATACTATGAGCAAAAAGTTAATGCCAAACGGCTTATGTAATGACCCAGAATTTTCGATCTCGAAAATTCCAGATAGTTAGGAAAAGAAGAAAAGAGAAAGAAGAAGAAATAGAAACAAGTCACAGAAACCTCACATTCGCAACGGATCAAAATATAATATCACATAAATAATAGTTTTACAAAGAAGAACTAAGTCAGTCAATTGCATTTTATTATATCAGAGTTACAATATTTCACAATAACTGGACATATACAAATCAACATATCTCAGATAAACAGAAATATATCGCAGCGGAAACACTCCATACGTCCCTTCCACCCAGCTCGTCTCCTGACCTCTAGAACGTCCTTACCTGAAAATCTGCAATACTCGGTCTGACCCGAGCATTACATCAAAGTAACATCCGGGTCAGGCTGGAAACCAGCATGAGTAAACTTATCTAACATGGAAAACCACATCATAAAACTTGTTTAAAACCCGGGGTAACTCATGCCAATTTACAAATTCACAGTTTGTTATAGACATCACTTATTTCACACATCAATTTTCTAAGTTTCAAAACTTGGATTAAGTAGTCCAATTCACTTAAATCATTTCGTTCTAGCCTATTGATTCACATATCAACTCAATAAGGAATTTATAGGATATTTACAAATCAAAGTGGTTTCGGGTATTTGCAAATGCCCGACTCCGGGCTCTTCGAATTCCCTGTCATCTTAACCCAAATTATTCAAATGAAATACCCTTCAAACTTAAAATACAGGATGTCACTGTTTTAACCCAACATATTAAATCATATAACATCACACAACACATACCAGAGATATCAACTAATCTAAGACACACAATATCATTCAATCATCCGTGAGCAAGATTAATCAATCATACCATCCCTAATTAATTTAATTAACCACAATTGAATTAAATCAATTACTTTAGTTACTTTTAAATCCTTCTTATTAATTAATTTCAAATCAATTAATTAATCATCTAATAATCATCCATCTTAATTATTCCTCCTCGATTAATTATTCTTTAATTACAATAATTAATTAACCTTAAATTAATTACAAAAATTAATTACCTTATAATCACTTACATGATTAATTATCCTTTAATTAACCACACTCATTGATATACTAACCCTTCATAAATTCCTTCAATTAATCAATTCTTTAATTAATTACACTGAGCAATTAATCCTTTTTTTTTATTTAGTTACTTAACTACTAATTATAAATGAACTAACTTGATTATCTAATTAACAATTCTTAATCATAAATTAATTAAACACTTAATTATTAATTAACCAATCTTTAATTACAAACTGATAAATCTCTAATCACTTAGTTAATTACAATTATAAATTAATTAATCATTCTTACATTACCTTTCAAAACGATTAATTAATTAAATAATAATCATTTATCTTAATTATCTTCCTACTCAACATTCTACAAATCTTCCCTAATAACCTTGAAATCAAATTATTACTAACTTAAAAAGCTTTGATGTTAATTAGATTTCAAACACTTATCTTACATTAATCACTTAATTAAAATATTAATTAAGATCTAAAAACATTCTTAAGTATTACTTAATTAATGAAGTCTTAAAATAAATTCTTAACTTAAATTTCAAACATTAATTAATTCATTAATACTTAAGCTTGTTTAAGACGATTAGCTTAAACTTAATTTATTTGAATTTAAAATTTTAAAAACCAACTACCCAAGCAAATCTCAGTTTTACTCCGAGTCCACCCGAGTTTCCAACTATCTTCCCCGAGTCTTTTCTTCCACTTTAATTATCATCAGTAATAAAAATTTGAGAACATGGTGCTACACACTCATGCGAGCAACCAGAAGAGAAACTCGAGTAAAACCCATCATCTTCCCAAGCATACTCCCGAGAACCCAAAACTTCCAGATAACAAAACATGCACGCGACCCACCGTGCACTTTCACCCACCGTCGATGAACCTTCATCGCCTGATACGATCACCAACAAGTCAACAATCACTCCCTCTTGTGATCTCAGCAGCCAAAAATAGAGATCGATCATGAGAATGAAACATGACACATTCGAGCTTCCAATAGAAAATACCCCGACCATCGATCGCCACGTCCAGGTAATGCCGACCACCAGATGCCACCAAACTTCACCAGCGTCATCGCTATTCTCCACGCCATCACTACCCCAATCCGCTTGCCGCTCGATACATTAAGGAATCCACAACGACCACTTTTCCGAGCCTTGAAAAACTAGGGTTTAAAAATAAATTGGACTATCGTCGATGCCACGACGAACTGGAACAACCACGGCCATTTTTCCTGACTTCATCCATTGCCAAGCTAGCCTCGACCAAAAACTCGACACACACTATGCTTATGATCGCTAGAAAATGATTAAAACACATTTTTTGATCAAGTACCAACTGCTCTTAGAATACCCAACGAAAACCCACCATTTTAATCTTAAAAATACAATTTTCTCAAGATGATTCAGGATATGTAATTGAATTAATACTTTATAACATTAGAATTCGGCATATGTTTAAATTTTTCTCGGTAAACTAAATTTATAGAGGCAATTCCTCACCATCATGCTTAAAACAAATTTAGACCATAATTTATATTTAAACAAACTTGTTTTGTTTAAAGACTATGGCCTATTAGAGATCAGGGAAGAAGAATTTGAATTTTTACTTTCGTTTGAACACTATACTTTAGAAAAACAGAAATGATCAATCATTTAAGTATATACAGACCAGACATATATAAACATACACAGAGATTCATATCTCAATATAATCATGCAGCACAACATCATTTCAAAATTCACATGCACTAACATTTATTATCCTAAGCATTTAAGTTAAGTGTTTACCCACCTTATAACCCTTTGAATAGAATAATATGCTCCTTGAAACAGCTGGCTTTCTTGGGTTTTTTTGTTATTGACCTTCTGTGATGAGTTGAGGTATTGATTAAGCTTTAGTTGTAAGACTAAATATTTTCTTATTTCTGGTATGCTAATTCTTGATGGACGAAAATGGAATAAGAAGATTGATATATATATATATATATATATATATATATATATATAGAACAATATACATGGTGTATTGGCTGGTACAAAATATGTTTGTTTGGTCAGATATTTTTTTGCTCCTTTCTTAAACCAGGCTAGATTTTTGTGGGGAATGAAATGATTTTTAAATATTTCGAAATGACTTTATGTTGTGCTGGAAATGATACCATTAGGTGCACATTTCTTTACATGCTTTCACACTTATCCCCTTGATTTTGTAAGTACATATAGATTTTTTTCCCTCTTGCCTTGCATATCTACTTCACAGGCGACATATATTCATTTGCCTAGTTTTTTTTGTACTTTTTGTGCTTAGTATAATTTTTTTTTAATTATTCGTATTGTCTTAACTCATGTTGCATATGCACAAACAATTACTACATTTTTATTTCTATTTCTTTTCACATAAATGTTTTAAATTTAAGTTGTCGATACTTAATCCATATTCTTGTGTGTATATATATATATACTTATATTTAGTATTGATAAGATTGATTTTATTCCAAGCAATATTAACTAGATTACATTCATATGTGTGTGTGTGTGTGTGTGTGTGTATTTCAAATGTTAGTAAGGTAGAACTTTATTTTAATTAATGTGAATAAGATAGATTTTATTTTAAATATTTTTGAAAATCTTTATTTTAAATTTTCAAAGCATAGTTTTTCTTTCAAAATACACATATATATAAATAAATGGAAATGGCCAAAAATCTTATTTGTTTTCAAGATGACAAGTTATATTTTAAATTAATCAGATTAAATACTTATTAAAATAATATCGCCAAAATCCCGGGTCGTTACAATCCTTCCCCCTTTGAATCTTTTCGTCGTCGAAAAGGAACGAAGCGAGAGTTATTAAAATGGTTAAAATCAGATAAATTTTCTTTCATCATTTTGTAAACTACTTTAAAAATCTATATAATATTACTAAAATAGTTTTTATACAAATACTTTTATAACTCGATGTTTCGACAAGTCCATCCTTGTTCTTACAGAAATTCGGTCATACGTTGATCAGGCGTACGACTGAAAATCTATAAGTGCTTGGCAGACCTGTTTCCAACATGCAATGAACATATTTTGAAAAATAATTTTGTCGAAAATATAGAAAACAGTTTTTGAAAATAGAGGATATATCTTTGGTGAGAATGCCCTGGAAATCATCACCCCCATCCATGATTGCAGTTACATCCTGGGTTACGTTGCCATCGCAGCAAAAGTCCATGTAACTGTAGGCACTCCGCGCCCCTCGATTATGCCATGGAACCCAAAACAGATCGCAGTTACATTCCAGGGTTACGTTGCCGTCGCAGCAAAAGTCCATGTAACTGTAAGCATCAGCGCCCTCGATTTTCGCTGTCAAAATGAAACTTCTCCACTCCTACATACGTCGCAGTCTACCGATGTAAAATCAAACGCAGACTGTTGGCTCTCAATGGCACACATAACTTTCCTATGTTACCATGGGTCGCAGTCTACTGATATAGAATTAAATGTAGACTTTTGGCTCTCAGTGGCACATACGACTTTCGCTATGGTCTGCAGTAGATCGCAGTGACATCGAGTTACACTGTCGTCACAGCATAACCCAAATTCCTTTGTAGGCATCAACGCCCTCGACTTTCGCTACAATCTACTCATAATCCCCAGGAACTAGTTTTGTCCGGTCCCCTCACAGGATCAACTTTAGCACCCCCCTAGTGTTCAAGGCAGTACCACCCGGTGGCACTCCTGAGAAGTTCATTTTAAGGGAGCGCCTTTTCCCCAGAGCCATTATCAAAACACGTTATACTATACACATATAGTATCTTCCAAATCATACACCTAGTATGAATCTCATATAAATCTCCTTTTCTCAAAATCGATTGTCCCAAAATCGATAATTCTCAAACTAGGCTTTCCAAATTTCAATATTGATTTTACCCAAAAATCAAAAGCCTTTCAAAATCCAAAGGTTCCCAAAACCTTTTCTCCAAAATCCTCATAAGATCCTTTATACATATAGATATATAGACACATATAACTTTTAAAAATTTTGGATCTCTTCAAACTTGCATAAATTCCCTTTTTATACTTCAAATACTTTCAAAAACCTTTCCTTCTGGCTATAGATTCAACAAGGGGAGTTTTATCTTGTATAACAAAGATATATAACTTTTTCATTCTAAATAAAATATTCAAATTTGATTACTCTATAAAGTCACTTACCAAATTACTTACTTCTGCAAAGTAAATTTTTACCATAGAAATATCCAATTTCCACTTTACTTCATCATATATTTCACAAAAATATACCCTTCATTTCAAAAACCATTTCACATTTCTTATTCACAAACTTTCCAATATCAATTTCATTCCAATCCGTATGATGTACATTTATCATCCGTACGCAATATCAATCTAATCGCTCACTCGATCACACAATTTCACTTCTGAACTAGTATTGTTCACCAGACTTCCTAGTGCAGACTCATATCTGATTTCTTGATCAGAAACTGTTATTCTCCTTGCATAGTCACAACTATGATAGAGAATACCCAGAACCAATCAACAAACCATATCCAGGTTCGCCGTCGAAAATTGAGTGAAAAATCCCAACTCAGATCGATATAACTACCTGGAAATTCTATGCTCGAATCTGGATCAAATCACTATGCGAATAGAATAATATACGTACATCCTACGTATTTATCTTCATTGATTATCAGTTAAATCAATTTCCTTTCTATTCATCCTCACTCTGATTTTATTCACTTATTCACATTTGCCATAATCCCCATTTGGATTATCACTCAATTCTTATCTAAATTGGGTATTTAATCATAAATAGTTTGAACTCTGTCCAGCTTAAATTTAGAAAATAGCTTGAAAATTTTAAAAATAGATAAGTAGTTGAAAAATAATTATTAGTTTGTAAAATAGCTATAAAATAGTTAACTAATTGTAAATAGTTGAAAAATAGTAATTATTCATAAAACAATTGAAAAACAGTAATTAGTTTATAAATCAGTCGTAAAATTGTTAAATAGTTCCCAAAATAATTGTAAAACAAGTTAAGATAGTTTTAGGTTTAAAAAGAAAAGTGGTATAGTAAATAGTTTGGAAAAATAGGTTTATATTAAAACAATTTTTTTTTTTGAAAATAGTCCAGAGTCAAATCGTTCAATTCCCAACCTCCATTTCCAATCAATTCAATTTAAATTTCCACTTCCAATTGAATTCCAATTTAAATAACTTCAATTTCCATTGAAATTGATTTAACCCTAATTCATTGTTGAACTAATTCTCAGTTTCATTCCAAATTCAAATCAAATTCCATTCGATTTTAAACATATTCGCTTTAATACAATTCCAAGTTATTCAAATTAATTTAGACTAATTTCAAATTGAATCCGCTTCAATTTCAAATCATTTCAATTTCTATATGAATTAATCCCAATTCTCATTTGAATTTGAACTCACTCTATCTCCAATTTTTTTTTTAAAAATTAATCTAATTCAAATTTTCCATTTGAATTCCTTACTTATCCATCTTTAATTGTAATTAATTCAAACTAAATTCAATTTGAACTAATTAAATCTACAACTTTAGACCATTTCGAATTATATAAATTCGAGTTAAATTTTCAAATGTCGATTTAACCTCTTAAATCAAATTAACCTTTATTTTTAAATCAATAATCCGAATTAAAGTTTAATTTCTCTTTTATCCCAATAATGGATATATTACCACACTTCATTTCTCATTCCTTTAAACAAAAAAATTCAATACACAATATAAAGATATCATCCAATTTATTTTAAAACATCCATCCATTTTTTAATTCCAGATCTCAAAACCCATTTTGAGATCACACAAACTCCCCATTCAAATCGACCATTTAACTTTCCAAGTTAAATCCCAATTTCATCTTGAAATTTCTAATTCAGGTTGTTTGTTAACTTATTTAACTTTCCCAAAGTTAAATTCAATTTACTTAATCCTGCCAATCTTACCCAATTTGAATTCCCATTTCAAATTTTAAACTTCACATTAATAATCTTATAAGTTCAAAAACTTATCACTTTGGGTATCACATCTCATTCCAAATTTAAAACTTAACATTTAAGTTTTATTTCAAATCATCTTTGACATTATGTATATTCCTCATACATACATATATACATATATATATATATATATTATTTTCTTTACACGCTAAGTTAACCTTAAATTTTAAACCACCTTTGGTTTTTAATTCAAAACAAATTCCTTTAAATTTTCAAACAACTCTTGTTTGAAATAGGACCTTTCATTCAAATACATTAAATAACATTATTTATTATTTCTTTATCACTTTGAAACAAATTTAAAATTCTGGACCCAAATGTAAAACTTAACAATTTAGATCATCTCCGGTTCAAATTTATAAGTCATATTTACCAAAATGTTTTACTTCCTTAACACATTTCATTTTGCTTTATCATTATTAGGAAAAAACATCCCAGTATTTGATACAATAACCATTTTAGTTTGAAACCAAATTTAATTCTAATGTTCTTTATATCAATGGTACATTCTATTCAATTCTTACTTGGATATATATACACCACTTAAATTCTTATTTAATTTCAATATCCAATAACCAATTATTGCCTTATATATATAAACTTATATAAAAAATCCTTTACCATTAAAACCAAAATAACAAGTACACTCTCACATATACACACACACACAACACACACTCAACTCAATCTAGGGTACCATTGACCCTATCCTTAATGAGTAATCCCAACAGAGCCAAGGTTCTCGCTTAACCTTTCAGCTTTGGTACCAACTATAACGACCCAGAATTTTCGATCCCGAAAATTCCAGATAGTTAGGAAAAGAAGAAAAGAGAAAGAAGAAGAAACAGAAACAAGCCACAGAAACCTCACATTCGCAGCGGATCAAAATATAATATCACCTAAATAACAGTTTTACAAAGAAGAACTAAGTCAGTCAATTACATTTTATTACATCAGAGTTACAATATTTCACAATAACTGGACATATACAAATCAACATATCTCAGATAAACAGAAATATATCACAGCGGAAACACTCCATACGTACAGCTCGTTTCCTGAGCTCTAGAAAGTCCTTACCTGAAAATCTGCAATACTCGGTCTGACTCGAGCATTACATCAAAGTAACACCCTGGTCAGGCTGGAAACCAGCGTGAGTAAACTCATCTAACATGGAAAACCACAGCATAAAACTTATTTAAAACCAGGGGTAACTCGTGCCAATTTACAAATTCATAATTTGTTATAGACATCACTAATTTCACACATCAATTTTCTAAGTATCAAAACTTGGATTAAATAGTCCAATTCACTTAAATCATTTCGTTCCTGCCTATTGATTCACATATCAACTCTATAAGGAATTTATAGGAGATTTACAAATCGAAGTGGTTTCGGGTATTTGCAAATGCCAAACTCCGGTCTCTTCGAATTCCCTGTCATCTTAACCCAAATTATTCAAATGAAATACCTTTCAAACTTAAAATACAGGATGCCACTATTTTAACCCAACATATTAAATCATATAACATCACACATCACGTAGTAGAGATATCAACTAATCTAAGGCACACAATATCATTCAATCATTCATGAGCAAGATTAATCAACCATACCTTCTCTAATTAATTTAATTAACCACAACTGAATTAAATCAATTACTTTAATTACTTTTAAATCCTGCTTATTAATTAATTTCAAACCAATTAATTAACCATCCAATAATCTTCCATCTTAATTAATCCTCCTCGATTAATTATTCTTTAATTACAATAATTAGTTAACCTTAAATTAATTACACAAATTAATTACCTTATAACCACTTACATTGATTAATTATCCTTTAATTAACCATACTCATTGATTTACTAACCCTTCATAAATTCCTTCAATTAATCAGTTCTTTAATTAATTACACTGAGTAATTAATCCTTATTTTTTTTCTTTTTTTTTGGCAAGGCCGACGGGGTTGGATGGACCCCGACCATTTTATTGCAGCACCAGAAAGATTACAACACAGACAACAATGAGCAAGCTCAGAGAATACAGAGAAAACAAAGCGCTACAAAGAACTGGAAGCTAAAAGAAGAAAAGAAAGAAACAAAAACAAACAAATAGGTGTCTTAAGTAGAATGATATATGCCAGGATCAATGGGGAAAGATAGCAAGCTCAAAGAATTCTTGATCACATACATCACCCAAAGCGTAAACATAGCATCAGAATTAGCACTGTTCTTATGCCAAGCACGCTTGCTCCTATTCCACTTATGCTTTTCTTTGTTCTTCATCAAATATTCAGTAACAGCACTAATATTGTACTTGGCAATAAAAGATAACTTATGAGCGCCAATAAGCATATTACATTGGTCAAGTTTGGTGATGTAATGGCCCCCTTGTATGTTCCATGCACCTAGATATGCCATCATTGGTGAGCACGGGCATTAATCAATTCTATTTTCATTCTCCTCGTAACAGCTTGCGAAGAGGATAAGTAGTTAGGAATTTCAACAGATAGCGGAGTTACCACTCTGCCAGAATTACCATCTGTAGTTGATGGTGTAGTCAGTTCGGAGATAATGGGAAGCGCAGGAGAGGTGGTAGGAGAGGTAAGGGGAGTGCGGGACAATGGTGGGGGTAATTTGAAGGCAGAGGGAGGTTTAATGTTGGAGTAGACAAATGGGGGAGATGGAACATGGACACTAGCAGTATCGGTTTGGTGACTTTGCTGAGATGTGCATTTAACATCGCGCATGCATGTTTCGTCGTACAAGTTTGGAGTCTTACTGAGGGAAGAATACTTTTTTCTACACTTTTTACTCTTCTTATCACTTGATTTTAGTCCTTCATGACTCGTACCTTCAATGCTTAACCTGATTCCCATTTTACCAGATACGGTAGATATATCTTCCTACATATTATCTACTATATCTTTCGTCTGTGTGATATGATCAGTTTTATCTTGCTCGGTATAAATGTTGTTACTCACCATTTGGTCTACTTGCTCTGTAGTGCCAATATTAATCATTACTATGGTGTTTTCATTAACTGCTCCGTTTACTCCACTTTTTTCAACCACTGTCATACTTTCAGTATCTCTAGTACCTATATTATCGTCAACATCCAGACAGTTGAGAATATCAAATTTATTGGAAATCAATAAATTATCAACTAAATCGGCTTCTACACTATATACTTCTTTCAGATTGTTTGATCCCTCAGTAGTTTTATTAGTTATTCCTGGAATATCGTCAGGCTCAACTTCTCCCCTATCCTCGTTACCCAGTTCATCAGACTCAACACTGAATTTCTCAATCTCTTTGCCCTTTCGCTCTTTCTCCCTAGCATTCACACTTGCATGAATATCTATGTTAACTTTTTCCGAAACTATTTCGTCACTCCCCTCTTCTGTTTGTTCCACATTCTCTTCTATTACATCTTTAACTATTTTCTTTCTCATAATACGTTGCCATGTTCTACCGCTTTGGTTTTTGATTGGTCTGATATATTTATGTGCTTGTACCTTCTCAGTGTTTTCCTTCTTGCTTGCCTCTCTATCTGCTTTACTATTTCCTTTATCACACATTGTCTTACTGCTATCATTATTTTCACAATCAACAGTTTTGTGTCCAAACCTCTTGCACATTACACATACATCTGGCCTCCATAAGTACTCTACATAGATTTTCTGTTGTCCTCCCTCTACTAGTTTAACCAAGAAATCATCTGCTAGTTCTTTTTCGGGCCTAATTTCAATTAAGCACTTCGCAAAGCTCAACCTATCTTGCTTCTCAGTCATCTCATTCATACATAACAGTTTACCCAAGTGACTACAAAGCCAGTTTATTCCTAGAGGGGACCAAGCAAATATAGGAAGATTGTACAGTTGCACCCAAACTGGGACAGTGGTGACTGAACCAGTTACTTACAGTTGCATCATACGGTTTAATTATAAAGAGTTTATTATTCATTACAATAGGGTCACTCTGCAATATTGTTTTCCTATCTTCACTACAAGAGAACTTGAATAAGAAGATAGTACCATCCGATTTAACTGAAACAACACCTTTAAGTTTCCAAATGAACTTCAACTTCTGTACAACAGCTGTGTACGACAATGGTTTATCCAGGAAGAAGCTAACAATTGTATCATTCCAGACAGCAGCACCAGCCTCAATAACTTCAGCAGGCGGCACTAAAGCTTCATCTTCATACACTGGTGTCAGATCAACAGGTATATACTTGCCTGCGTTCCTCGGCTTGCATTTAAACAGAGAAGTCCATTTTCGTTCACACGAACTATCGGGGAGGGTGTTAGCGGACAGAGTAGGGTGTTTTGGGCTTGATGATAGAAGAGGTAGTGGGTCAGGAGGAAGTGGGTCAGGTAGTGAGTTGGTTTGGATGGTTGGAGGTGGTAGAGGAGAGAAGCGGACAGGTGTGATCGAAGATTCTTTAGCTTT
This sequence comes from Allium cepa, assembly GCA_030765085.1. NCBI lineage: Eukaryota > Viridiplantae > Streptophyta > Magnoliopsida > Asparagales > Amaryllidaceae > Allium > Allium cepa. Next base: position 187,577,672 of record CM060940.1, read on the forward strand.
GAGGGGAGAGGGGACAGTGGTGGATACAGATGGAACTGACAAGATGGGAGGAGGGGCGTAGGATCTGAAGAAAGGACGGCGTTGACTTCGGAGGGAAGGAGGGATACGACTGAGTTGATAGGTAAGGTAGGAATAGTTGAGTTGATGGGAGGAGAAAGGCGGGGGATAATAGGAGCGGACATTTTCTTTAAAGGAATGATAAAGTGATAAAGTTAAAACTTTGGGGCCGTATTAATCCTTATTTTTTATTTAATTAACTAACTACTAATTATAAATTAACTAACTTGATTATCTAATTAACAATTCTTAATTACAAATTAATTAAACACTTAATTATTAATTAACCAATCTTTAATTACAAATTGATAAATCTCTAATCACTTAGTTAATTACAATTATAAATTAATTAATCATTCTTACATTACCTTTCAAAACAATTAATTAATTAAATAATAATCATTTATCTTAATTATCTTCCTACTCAACATTCTACAAATCTTCCCTAATAACCTTGAAATCAAATTATTACTAACTTAAAAAGCTTTAATGTTAATTAGATTTCAAACACTTATCTTACATTAACCACTTAATTAAAATATTAATTAAGATCTAAAAACATTCTTAAGTATTACTTAATTAATGAAGTCTTAAAATAAATTCTTAACTTAAATTTTCAAACATTAATTAATTCATTAATACTTAAGCTTGCTTAAGATGATTAGCTTAAACTTAATTTATTTGAATTTAAAATTTTAAAAACCAACTACCCGAGCAAATCTCAGGTTTACTCCGAGTCCACCCGAGTTTCCAACTATCTTCCCCGAGTCTTTTCTTCCACTTTAATTATCATCAGTAATAAAATTTTGAGAACCTGGTACTACACACTCACGCGAGCAACCCGAAGAGAAACTCGAGTAAAACCCATCATCTTCCCGGGCATACTCCCGAGTACCCAAAGCTTCCAGATAACAAAACATGCACGCGACCCGCCGTGCACTTGCACCCACCGTCGACGAACCTTCGTCGCCTGAGACGATCACCAACGAGTCGACAATCACTTCCTCTTGCGATATCAACAGCCAAAAACAGATGTCGATCACGAGAATGAAATATGACACTTTCAAGCTTCCAATCGAAAATACCCCGACCATCGATCGCCTCGTCCAGGTAATGCCGACCTCCATATGCCACCAAACTTCACCAGCGTCATCGCTATTCTCCACTCTATCACTACCCCCAATCCACTTGCAGCTCAATACATCAAGGAATCCACAGCGACCAATTTTCCGAGCCTTGAAAAACTAGGGTTTAAAACTAAATTGGACTATCGTCGACGCCACGACGAACCGGAACGACCACGGCCATTTTTCCCAACTTCACCCATTGCCAAGCTAGCCTCGACCAAAAAGTCGACACACACTATGCTTCTGATCGTCGAAAAATGAGTAAAAAACCTTTTCTGATCAACTACCAACTGCTCTTAGCATATCCAAGGAAAACCCACCATTTTAATCTTAAAAATCCTATTTTCTCAAGATGATTCAGGATATATAATTAAATTAATACATTATAACATTCGAATTTAGCATATGTTTAAATTTTTCTCTGTAAAACTAAATTTATAGAGGCAATTCCTCACCATCATGCTTAAAACAAATTTAGACAATAATTTATGTTTAAACAAACATGTTTTGTTTAAAGACTATGGCCTATCAGAGATCAAGGAAGGAGAATTTGAATTTTTACTTTGGTTTGAACTCTGTACTTTGGAAAAACAGAGATGATCAATCATTTAAGCATGTACAGACCAGACATATATAAACATACACAGAAATTCATATCTAAATATAATCGTGCAGCACAACATCATCTAAAAATTCACATGCATTAACATTTATTACCCTAAGCATTTAAGTTAAGTGTTTACTCACCTTATAACCCTTTGAATAGAATAATATGCTCCTTGAAACTGCTGGCTTTCTTGGGTTTTTTGTTATTGATCTTCTGTGATGAGTTGAGGTATTGATTAAGCTTTAGTTGTAAGATTAAATATTTTCTTATTTCTAGTATGCTAATGCTTGATGGACGAAAATGGAATAAGAAGATTGATATATATATAGAACAATATACAGGGTGTATTGGCTGGTACAAAATATGTTTGTTTGGTCAGAGATTTTTTTGCTCCTTTCTTAAACCAGGCAAGATTTTTATGGGCAATGAAATGATTTTTCAATATTTCAAAATGACTTTTGTTGTGCTGGAAATGATAGCATTAAATGCAAATGTCCCTACATGCTTTCATACTTATCCCCTTGATTTTGTAAGTACATCTAGATATATTTTTTCTCTTGCCTTGCATATCTACTTCACAGGCAACTTATATTCATTTGCCTAGTTTTGTTTTTATACTTTTTGTGCTTAATATAAAATTGTTTTAATTATTTGTATTGGTTTAACTCATGTTGCATATGCACAAATAATTACTACATTTTTATTTCTATTTCTTTTTACATAAATGTTTTAAATTTAAGTTGTGGATACTTAATCCATATTCTTGTATATATATTTATTTATTTATACTTATATTTAGTATTGATAAGATTGATTTTATCCCAAGCATTATTAACTAGATTACATTCATATTATATTTATTTATTTATTTCAAATGCTAATAAGGTAGAGCTTTATTTTAATTTAAGGTGAATAAGATAGATTTTATTTTAAATATTTTTGAAAAACTTTATTTTAAATTTTCAAATCATAGTTTTTCTTTCAAAATACACACACATATATAAATAAATGGAAATGGCCAAAAGTCTTATGTGTTTTTAAGATGATAAGTTGTATTTTAAATTAATTAGATTAAACACTTATTAAAATAATATTGACAAAATCCCGGATCGTCACAGCGTAGCTTTCTGGAACAAGTAGCGTTAAAGTTCTATGGTTCTTTATCAAAAGATACTGTTCATCAACCGTTTTTAGTCGTTCTCCAAGTCATGCAATCCTTGGGAACCATCACCACAACGTCCACCGACAACTCCAAATTCTTGGGAACGTGGTAACAGATGGTCTCCACTTCGACCATTTGTAGAGTACACCAAAGTTGAAGAAGAATCATATCATACTCCATCCTCTTCTTCAAAATCTATTTAATTATCCCTTGTTGTTTATATAATATGTTAATTCGATTTTGTTTAATCTAAAATCTGTAATATTTAAAAATTATTCAATAATATATATTGTCCTTATTCTCAAAAAAGATTATACATGCCTCTGTACAAAATTCAAACGTCTAAATTAGTATAAACAGATGTCTGAATCTTCATAACAGAAATTTTTTACCCCAGATTCATACATCTGAATCAAAAATAACAGATGTCTGAATTAGACCAAATTTGAACTGATTCCTTGCGGGTTGCAATTCAACTCAATTCAGACATCTGAATCGAATGATTCAAACAGCTGAATTTCTTCTGAGCATATTATTTAAATTCTTCTTTATTTTTATTACCTTTTTACCCCTGCCTTTTCACCCTCTATATAATGCCTTTTTCACTTCAATCCTTCTTCTTCAGAACCCTAGCCCCCACTTTTATCTTCCTTAAAGCTTTTAACCTTCCTTCAAGTCTTCAATGGCATCAAGATCAAAGAGAACTAGAGAATCAGCTTCTGGACCATCCGAAGACCAAATCTGGCAATGGCTACGGAACGATGTTGTTGTCTCTCGATTTAATTCTATGAAGAATTCCAACATCTTCGAAGGAGCATTCATGAAATTTTTGGATTTCGCAGCATATCGTATTAGAGAGTTAGCGGAGCAATTTCACTTCGACAGCTTGATTGGGTATACTCTTAACAATGTTAAGATTAATCATCTTATGATTAAACTTTTTCTTTCAAACTTAAATTTGGATAATCAAAATCTTTAAAACCGTCAAGATTGTGTTTGGTCGTTAGTTCGTGGCGTAAGAATTTTCTTACTTTTGCAAAGACTATGTCATATTTTAAATTGCCCTTATCAAGGAATTGATATTAATGAAATTGAAGTTGATATGGAACATCGGGATAAAGTTTCACATCAAATTTTTTTCTGATCAACTTACAAATTTGGGCAATTTAAAATCTACCTTTTTAAGGCCACAAGCTAGGCTAATTCAGTGTGCACTTATTCATTCTCTCCAACCAAGGATGGGAAGTTATGAAAAAGTGTATAAAGAAAATTTTCAAGCACTTTATTCTATATATTCTAATCAACAAGTAAATTGGGGGAAAATTACTTTGGACGAATTCCAAGATATCACAATCCGAAGGAAGTATAGAACCATTCATTATGGTGCCTATATTATGCGCACTCTCCTAAATATCGGTGTACCAATGCTTGACTCCGATTTTACAAGTATTAGTGAGTTAGGCACTAAAACTTTAGGTTTGATGGGTCTTCCTATACGACCTCCTTCTCAACAAATTATTTCCCTCCACCAATGGTCGCAAAATGTTCAACAAGGTCTTCCTCAAACTCGAGACACTAGTATTGCTTCTTCTTCTCATACTGAACGTGAAGAAGAAGAGGAGGACGATGACACCATCCAAGAAATTGGCCCAGATACTTCTTCAAGACAAGCCATCATCACTCTCTCCCGAAATCAATCAAAGATCCATCGGGACATAAAGGCACTTGAGAAGAAGACGGAAAGAAAATTGAACTCTATCAAAGGCTTTCTCAATAAAATACGGGATCGAATTTCTTGTTCCGGTTCTTCATCCACTCAAGCTTACAATCCATCTCCGTTTGAATGGTCTTCCTCAAGCTCAAGTTTTAATCACAATGATCCATCTCTTTCAACCCAATTTTAATTATCTTAGTCTAGTTGTATGACAAATTTTCTTATGTTTTGCTTGTCAACATTATTGTCTAGTTGTATGAGAAATTTCTAAAACATTATCTCTTTATGAATTATTATCTACTACTTTGTTTGCTTTAATGAACTGAATTATCTATTATCATTCAGGTTCTTTCTTTTTGTCGATGACAAAGGGGGAGAAATTTAAATTGTGCATATTGATAGGGGGAGTAACAATACATTACTAGTTTATTAATTTTATATACTTGTCATCATCAAAAAGGGGAAGAATGTTAGAATCTTGATTTTGATTGTAACCACCTATATAAAATGTTATGTGTATACTAACCATCTTGTAGGAGATTTATTGTTGATTCATCTACAGATGTTTAAAGCTGTATATTGTGTGTCTAGAGTCTGTATTTTACTTAGAAATTTGTTAAAATCTCTCCTTAAACGATATATATATATATATATATATACACACACATGCACACACATGCTCATACATGCACAAAAGAGCAAACTCAGACGTCTGAAACCATTCATTCAGACGTCTGAGTGCTGAAAAATGAATATTGTTTTCACAATATTCAGACATCTGAACGAAAATATTCAGATGTATGAATAAGCCAAAAGTAGCCTATTTCTTGCTCTTTGCGTTTTAATCTAATTCAGAAGTTTGAATTTTTTAATTCAGACGTCTGAATATTTCCAAATGCTATTTTCTTGAAAAGACACTTCTCTTCACCAAGAGAAACATTTTTAAAATCAACAGTTGCATCCATTCTTTTCAATATAACTTTTCATTTAAAGATGCAACTCTTTGTATACTATAAATAGATTACAGAATTCAATAAACAATTCACCTAATTTACTTTTAGCACCCTTGAATTCTCATATATTCTCAAACTTTCAAATTGCACTCAAATTGCTTACATACTTTGATCTTTGATCACTTTATCTTTCACATTTCTCAAAGCACATCACTATATATCATTAAGGAAAAGATTATAGGAAGATTGTACTCAATTGACCTATCAGTGTTATTTAAGAACACATTACAGTAGGATACATATTTTATTTGTATTGAACTCCTATTCGGTTGCTTAGGCAGGTGAAGTCCTATTCGGTTGCTCAGGCAGTGTAAACATGTTCCTCCGAGTTAAGCGAGGGCTGCTGTAGTTGAAATTCCAGAAGGAGTCTGGGACTGGACGTAGAACGGGAAGTTCGAACCAGTATAAAAATTCCTGGTGTGCTTGTTTTATTTTTATTTACTTTGCTATTATCATCTGTTTCCGCATTTAGATTTAATTATATTCCATATTACACGATCCTAAGTAATAGCTAGCCTTATTAGTTACTTTTAGTCACCTCTATGTTGAAAAGCAGAAGGTAGGGAGATGGTTGAAAAGCCTACCAGGGAGGGTATGAAAAACCCGTTCGTGGCATCTGGTATCAAAAATGAAGATTAAGCGAGAACCTTGGCTTTGGTTGGGTAAAGACTCATTAGAGATGATATTAGTAATATCCTAGGATGAGTAACTCATTAGAGATATGGTTAGTAACACCCTAGAATGAGTTATGAGAATATTACATATATGAGTGCATATCTGTTAATTTTATAATAATGGTTTTATATTATAGAAGTTTATAAATGAAATAATTTTACTTAAATATATGTTTTGAAAGTAAAAAGGGGAATATTTTTGAAAAATATTACAAATGATTGTTTGAAATATAGATGAATAAATAAGCAAGTTGAATTAATTAAAAACAAATTAATAAAGGACATCTTAAGGTTAGAATTGCACGATTTAACTATAAAGATAAGAATCAATTGGTTGAAAACTAGAATTTAGAACTTTCATCATAACCCCTAGACATTTAGCCTTAAGAAGTAATAAAGATTTGGAAGCATAGAATGGGTTAATTTAAAAGGGCTAAGAACAAATACCTTGTCAATTAAGTTTCACAATTTGACCATAAGGTATTTGATGACAACGTGTAGAAAAATAACATTCTTTTTAGGAGGGACCAAACCCGCTGAACTTTGCTTCACTTTGTCGGGAATTTAAGATCCTAAGTCAAAGAAAGTTTTTGGGATCAGAAACGATCATGGAAGTTAAAGATTGGTTAAGAGAGTGTGACAAACTTCAGCATATCATGGCAAGCTTCATCCATGGGTCATTTAGGGGGATGATAAGTGATGCCCTAAAATTCAAAAATGCTATTTTGTAGCCAACTACTGAAGTACCAACCAAGAAGAGAAGGCATAAGAAGAACAAAGATTATTGTTTCAAAAGTAGACAATGAGGTCACTTTGCAAATGTGTGTAGATCAAAAGTGAAAACCAGGACTTTTAAGAAAACTACTCAAAAAGTTTGTTATTTTTGCCATGTAATGGGACATGTCGCCAGAGACTGTCCAATGCTCAAGATGGCAAAACAGCCTAGGCCTTTTGTTACCCTTACTCGTCCACCCACTGCTGTAGAAAAAGGAAAAGGGATTGTGGAAGCATAAGTTAGTTAAGCATGTATTAGTAAACTCCATCTAAGTATTTTGGGTTTGTGTTACAGCAGTTGCTATTATCATAAGCACGTAATACGTGCTAAGATATGGGGTTTAGTCCTTCGGTATGATATTTTGGTTGATTGATATAAATAGTTGACTTGTGGCTATGTATTCACCTCAAGGGTGTAGCACGCACTTAGGTTGGGACAAGGATCGATGTTTGTATTTCATGATCATTATTTAGTAGCATTTCCTCTGCATATATTATTGACCTGTATAGTTCATTTCATTTCGAGGACGAAATGTTTTTAACTAGAGGAGAATGTAACGACCCATAATTTCGCTACTTTGAAAATGAGTGATTTTGTTTATTTAAATTTAAAAAGAGTTTAAAACTTAAATAAATAAGTTATATATAATAAATAATAATAGAGAAATTATTTATTCTTATAGTCAATAATTAAAAAGTATAGATTTGGATTTTAGAACAAATCAGCCAAAGTTAAGTTTGTTAAAATAAACAAATGCTTAAATAAATAGGTTTAAATATTTATTTGATAAGTTAAATCTTACTTAAAATATCTAATAAAGATAATAAAAGTATATCAAAAGATTTAAAAGTGCATTAATAATCGTTTTACAAAAATAACCAAATTTTTTCGCATTTTGTCAGCATTACATACACTGTAAAAATAGAGATTTTGATATTATTTAAATATAATTTTAAAATATGAATAGACATGTTTTAATTTATTAAAAAAGTAAAAAAAGTTCATTTTTAAGTTTGGTTTGTTTTAATATATAGCTTAACAAAAACGTCAAATTTTGATTGTAAAATTTGTCAACAAAAACACCGTTTTCAACCAAAACAAGTTGTAGCCACATTGTTGCAACATGATACATTTCCTAACATACATATATCATAAGTACAACTATACAAACTTTAAAACACATTACATTTAGCACTAAAAGACAAAAGAGGTTTACTTTTGAAAACTTAAATTAAATAAATAAATTAAAAAGACAAGATTTGACAAATTTAAATTTAATTAAAACTTTATAAAACCACATCATTTCTTATATATCATATTCTCGTTAATGAGATGGTGTATATATATGCGTAGGAATGGAGCTAAGTTATATGTGTAAAGATTAGCAAGCATAGAAATCATGACACCTCATATTATTGCATATGCACTTTTTAAAACCCATAAATGCGTATCTAATTAATGAAAAGTTTTCCCTCCTATTGTATATTTAAATTAAAAAATAATAAGTAATCATTTCTCTTCTTCACATCGCATTTAATGCCCATCCAGTCTCTCCTTTCATGTAAAATAAAAATGTGTATTTAAATGTGTTATCCCGCCTTTTAGCAAGGTCATGACACCAAAAAAATTAACTGGAAAGCAAAGACAGATCTCCCCCGAAGATCGGTTACTCACAAACCTGCTATGGATGCTAGTAAATTTTGCCGAGTCTGGATTGGGCTACAATTGATACAACACGACAAAAGAAGCTGCGAAAGCGAACGTTTCAAATTTCAAGTCAATCAGAGCTTGTGTGCTCAAGATATTGATCAATCAAAATCGAGTCGTTTCAAGTTGTTTAAGGTTTGCTTCTAGTCATCCCAAGCTTTACTTCAGGTTGCCAAGCAACATGCTTTGAGTTAGAGAAGGGTCTGCTTTAGTCTTGGACAGATTAGCATGTTTACAAGCTGCTTCGAGTCACTACAACATTTGCTTCAAGTCACTGGAAGGTCTGCTTCGAGTCAAGGGGGAAGTTGCTTCGAGCTAGGATCATGAATCAATATCGTGTCCATCCGTAATCGTATCCATCTACTTCGAATCCATTCTCTCCGTATCCATGTGCTTCGTACCGATCCATCTCATGATCACCCCTTCATATCGATCCATAATCCAACATGTTTTGTATCGATCCGTCATCTGATCGAACGAAGCAATGAACCAGGGACCGATACGAAGCTACACCCCAGGCATGGATGCGAAGTAGACTGGAGCTCCTTAAAATTGCCTACATCGTATCGATCCCATCCCTGTGTAATTCATATCGATCGGTAGAATGATCGATACAAAACAATGGCCATGAATCGATACGAAGAGGATAGTCGTGCATCGATACGAATAGAAAGGCTCGACAGTTGGTCGATACAAAAGCAAGGATGCAGGATCGATATGAAGAGCATAGCACCCAATGGATTCGAAGGAAGAAGCAGTCAACGCGGGTTAAAAGATGGATCTACCTTAGCTTATCGCTCCACGTCACCATCGTCTGATCGATATGAACGAGATTGATGCGAAGGGGATCGATACGATCTCGACAATGCCTTACAAACCCAAATTTACATCGGCCATAACTCAAAATCTACAAGTCCAAATGTCACCAAATTTTCAGAGGAGTTTGCGTACAACCTCAGAGTGTCCATGAACGATTCCGAACCAAAAAGAGCAATTTTGGACCGATACGAATTTGGTATGTATCGATCATGGATCAAGTTGAAATGTTAGGGGATCAATCATGTGAGCCCACCCATGTGGGAGAAGTCTTCCGAGACCTGGACGAGATATTTGCAGCCTGCATATATAAATAGCAGTCCAAGAGCTTCAGAAAATAGATCTTTTGTCCCTTCTACACTTATACTCTGTCAAAATCTTCATTGTATCTGGAGTGTTGATGTGCACGTAATGTGCATATTTTTACCATCATATTTAATCTGTTTAAATTGAATAAACGATCATATTGGGTATTTTAAATTGTTTAAAACAAATTCAAATTATTTTCAAATTATCACATATTCATCTTCATATAGAGAAAAAACGGTCATTTATGTGCATATATTTCTTGGAGAAAAATTAATTGAAAATTTATATATACTTGTGTAGGAATTTGATCACGAATAGAAGTGGGTTCATGAAGATACATGCGTGCACAAAATCAATACAAATGAATGAAGACGGAAATAATTCAAAATGAAGAACATGGAGGACCACACTTACCCACCTACCTTAATTTACAAATTAGAGGCTAATGCACATGCTTATGCAATTAATGGCTTCACGTACACTTAAATGATAATTAGTGAAAGCTAATGATTACTTGGCCTCCACACTACCTCAAGGGCATTTTGGGCATTCCTAAAATTATGGATTAGGGTTTCATGTTTGTATAAATAACACATTATGTTCATGTAACCTCCTCTTTCTTGATTTCTCTTAGTTTTTAGTTTAGAAAATAAAAGAAAGCTTCTCTTTTCTTTTTCCATGGCTACTTAGCCATTTTGTTTCATGTAATTTTTTTATGCAAATTTAATATATTTCTCTTTTCTTCTCTTGCTTATTTTCCTTTCATGTTGTAGTGTAGATCTATTTTACTTTATGCAAGTATAATAATTTTTCTCATTTTGCTCTCCTTTTCTTTTCTTGTTTAATGTTGCTTTCTACATTTGTCCATATGATAACAAATATGAGAGCTTAATCCCTTCAATTTATGGGTAATGAAGCTCTCTAGTATGTAGATCCAACATTTTGTTGTTTATGCTCTCTTTTGTGCTTAAAGAAAGGTTTTGAAGTGGTTTAACTTGTTGTTTTTGATTTGAATTTGATATCTTATATTGTTGACATCAAATAGGCTATCCTTAAACAATAACAAATAATAATTACCTCTTTATCTACACATGATGAAGGTAATGAAATGATTGTTGAAATTAAAATTTGATGGTCTATATTTCTAAACAATAGTTAATATGTCATGCTTAAAATAGATTTTTCTTTCAACTTTGTTGTCATATTTCATGAGAGTTAAATGTGTATTAATGGTTGTGTTATAGTTGATGGTTTATATTGAGCTAATTAATAGCACAAACATAGCATATTTATGATAAGCACATCAACTAATTACAGTAATGACAAGGAAAGAGAGATCATAACTTCAAATTGTTGATTTATGTGATCTAGATAGTGGAAATTGCCTCTAAATTGTGTTAACACTCATATTTTTTCCAATTTTATTTTGTTTGTTTTTTCTCCTTTTCTAGCTTAAACAATTCTCAACTTTGGTTTAATTTGATTGAATACAATTTTAAAATCATCGATTCTCTACGGATCAATCCATGTTCGTCACGTACTACAAGTGTACATCGTGCGCTTGCTGTTATTTTATTTATAAAATTCGTTCGGCTATTTTCAAACTCAATAGAAAATTAGCCGATTAACAAGTTTTAGACGGCTTTGCCGGAGAATTGCTTTGATTTTGATTTTCTATTCTTCGAATTATTTTTTTCGTTTGATTTTCGTTGTGTTTTAGTTTGTGTGTTTGTTTGCATTTACAAAAAAATTCCTTTTCTTTTCCATTTATATCTTACATCGTCCATTGCCATTCCTTTCATCTCCATTCACTGTTCTTGCCACTTCTCTGCATATATTTCATCTCTATTCATTTTTTACATTGCATTTTAAAAACAAAAATTCATTGCATTGCATTTGTATTTACAATTTTGCATTTACAATCTCTTTTTACAATTGCATTTTCTTTTTATTGCTTTGCATTTGTGCACTGTGCTGCTGATTCAACTCTCTGGTGCAACACCACAGTGCCACTGCTCTTGCCTATACACCATTCCTATTACCCAACTTAACCTCTCTGGCCATACGAAACCCATCAACAAACTACAACATCATCACCCATCCCCTTCACCGAACTTCCAAACCACCAGCACTCTTCAACAAAATCCACTTCCCAAACAACTGCAATCTCCTACACTTCCTTCCCTCACCATTCCAATACAGCTTCAACAACCCGAAACATCTCCTTCATACTAACATCTTCCTTTCCCCTGAATCAACTGTCTTGCCATCATTCGTTATTTCCAGCACAAAACCATAAACTGTTGCATCATAAAACCATATACCTCCCTACTCACGAGCACAGTGCATACTCAAGTCCCTGCCAACAACCAAACATTCTCTGTTCACCTCCTTCGATTCAACATCCCCATTCAACTTCGTGTACAACAAAAACCATCAGTTCACCACACATATCACCTACACCACTCAAGCATCATTCAAGAATCACTGCAGGAATCAAACTGCAACAAACTGTTCTGCCTCCAAAACCAAAGAAAAACTGAACATACACTATAATTGCCTGAGCAACTCACTACACATACCTCTGTCACTAGCAGCTACAAACTCTTCCTCACCCACTGCACTTCTCTTCCAATACCATCAATCACCCCCCTGTGCCAATCCACTCACATCCACTACAGAACACTACGGAATCAACCACTCCTCTGCAATTCCCTGCAGATAACCGCCATTGCAACTCCACCAAAGAACTGCCCCTATATTGCACGCTACATTCCCCAACATCCTCCTCAACTTCCCTAACCATCACGAAACACTGCAACCAATATAAACCGCTAGCCTGAAATCACGTCGAACAACTCCTTCACCTCGCGCAGCAGCCAAAGGCCTAAATCCCTACAATTGCAACCATCAGTCGCGACCTGACATCCCCATCGCAGCCTCCATTGCACTTCACCGCAACCAGAAACTCACCGCAATACTCCATCTCACTTCCCAATCGCCTGCACCGCAACCCCACGAACCAGAAAAACTTTGCCTTTTCTCGCCAATCACTACGCAACTGCGATCCACCTCCAATCGCAAACCAATTGAACTCACGCATCTCAGCAACTGACTTACCTCAGATCGCCAACCCCAAATTCAATCGTGTCTACATCGAATCCCTCAAAGCCGAAATCGCCAGCAATCGTCACCGCAACCCAAATCCATTTTCCTCACCATCGCCTCGTCTCACTCAAAAATATCAACCCAAATCAAATTCGTCTTCCTACGTCACTGAATCACTCACGTCAAATATTTGGGAACTTTGATTTATCTCTTGAAAAATTAGAAATAAGTTTGGAACTTTTTTTTTTTGAGATTTTGAAGCGTTCTGTCAGTGTTGATTCGTATTTGGGTATGTTTATCTCTGATTTGTTTTAGAATTTGAGTGTTTGGGCCGAGGATTGTCATAATTTTATTTTAGTTTGGGCCGGGCTTCTTGTATACATTAGTACAGCCTTTTTTCTTTCTTTAGTTGTCTATGTTGAGTTATATTGTTTTGTTTTATTTGTTTTGTATTGTAAAAAAAAAAGAGTTTGCTTTGTTTAATTTTTTTAGTTAGTTTTGCTTTATCGTTAAAAAATTAGTTGTAAATTTGTTTTGTTTCATTTCAAGTTGTTCTTAAGTTTCATCCTTATATTGAAAAAAATAACTTTTATATATCATGTTTTTGTTTCAGGTTGCCAATGCAGAATTTCAGAAGGAGAAGAACTGCTGCCAAAATAATTGCTTCGCTCTGCTTGCCAAAATAAAATAAAATGCTTGCTTGTTATATCTATTGTTTTTATTTGTCTTGCATAGTTGGTTGTTTGCATTTGCATTTATATAAAAAAAATCAAAACAAAAAATTCATCGTAGTTGCATTGTTAATACACTTTATTTTCTGCTTTGCATTTCATCATAGATTTTGATTAATAATAACGGTTAGACATCGATAACTCTTAATTGTATATTGATAATTTGTCTACTTTAAACAATTTAATTTCTCGGTGTCTAGGTTACGGCAGAGTAATAACCATTTATAAATATTACGGTGATTCGTAAATATTATAGTGGTTGTTCCTTTAAAGGTACTTAAACCTTCGGCTGCATTGATACGGTGATTCGTGGTGCACCGATAAATCATGTTTGTTACCTGGCTGAGAACTATCTTGTTCATCTAAGACAATGTGTGATTATACGATTTTAAATTAACCTAGGATAAATCATTTGTAATTAACCACTGCATTCATTTAGTTGCATTAGTTCATGCATATTTAAAAACAAAAAAAATCAAAATCCAAAACTAAAAAAACTGTAAATATTCCATTTCCCTTGAAATTTTTAAATCCTTTTTCTTTGAAATTTCAAAAATCCAAAAAAATTAGAAAAACCAAAATTCAAAAATTTATAAAACCTTTTCAAAAACAAAGAAAAAATTTGGAAAACCAAAAAAACAAAACAAAAATCAATTTTCCATTTCGAAAAATAAATTCTATCTGTAAATATTTTTCCTTTATGAAAAAAACCAAAAACATTCTTGAAAATGTCCGAATTTCCATACTCGAATTTTACAGTAGTTGTGAAAATCAATATAATCCATAAGATTTCACTCCAAATTCGTATGGATATTCTAGCACCAACTATTGTTTAAACGATTCGAATTTCGAACCACAAAATTTTCAAAATAACGAGCAACCCTCAACTCTTGAAAATAGCATTCCTTCATTACTTGAACTATCTACACAACAAAATCAAGAGATAAATGAGTTGTGCAATTCATATTTGTGCGATAACTCGAATAAAAGTTTTCAAAATAATCAACATTTGAATTCACTTCAAAATTCAAATGATTTCGAGTATAACCCATACCAATTCAATTTCGAACTCCAAAATGAATTTCAAATTCAAAACGAAAATGTTATCCACTTTTCAAATAATTTAGGCAACGGGAATAATCTCAATTACGAAACGAGTGAAATTTTTTGCTCTCAACAAATCCAAATCGAAAATTCTCAAGTAAATAACTATAAATTGGATTTTATTGAGCAAATGAACGAAATCTACAATGATCACATGGATTTGTTGTTCAAAACATATATGAAACAATGTGAGAAAAAAAAACCAAATCCCAACATGTGACGAGTCAAATAATAATCCATCGTTTATCCAAATCGGGGATTTTCAAATAACAACTTTTTGAAATTGAAAACGAAAATCTTAACGAAGTTGTTGAAAATTTGGTAATTGACTTGGATTTCAATTCTTTTGAGGGTGAGAAACTCGATTTAAATTTTGATCTTCCTTTTCTCAATTTTGAAAATTTAAATAAAACAAGTTTAGATTTTGAGCTTGAGATACGCAACGAAGTTGTTGATAATCCAATAAAGGAAGACGAATTTAACGACCACAATTTCTTTAGACTTTTTGAAAATGAGTTGTTAAATTCTGATGAGGAAGAGTTACATCACCATTTTGATTTTGAAATCAATAGTTCTGAAGAAGTTTTCAACGATAAATTTGAATTTCAATCAATTAATCTATCAACCCCAAAAATTATCATAAAGGAAACAACTCGTATGATTTTTAATAAAACGACATTTGTTTTTCCAAATCAACGTTCAATTTTAAAATCTTCTATGGTTTGGTTTTGTTGAGCTTAAGCTGTGTCTTGCATACTTGACGAGACAAATGAATCGGTCTTTGGAAGACCGTTACATTTACTTTTTGACCATATACTTTCTAATCTCGTGTAAATACCATTAATTTTGATTTAAATAAAGGTCATGTTTTTGTTTTTGTTTTTCTTCCTTCCACTTGGGTTGAGTGTGGGGATATAGTCAAAATCAAGTGTCGGGGGGAGACACATCTTCAATTTCGATTTTTCATAAAAAAAATTATTTAAGAATTTTTTATTTATTTTCAAAGAAACACTATAGGATAAATATATGGTTTTGGCTTATTAAATTGAAATTTTGAAAGATTATTTGTCTTAAAAAATAAAAATAAAGTTTGATTACAAATAACAATGGTTTAACTAGTATATAGGAAGATTTATAAATGTTAATTATGAAATACATCCTAACTGAAAATCTTTGTTTTAAAAATTGGTTGATTAAAGTAAAGGATATAGAATTTTTTTGTCTTCTAAGTTAAGTGGTGTTAAGATTATTTTGCAAAACTTTCTCTTTCAAAAAAAATTTGAAAAAAAAAAACATTTATATATATGCAAATATTTTCTATTAACACCTATAGTTGATAGGTGTACACATTTGTGTGTACACTCGTCACGCTCTGTACCTTTCTCACATAAGGCCAAAAGGCAGTGCACGATCGGTATATCTGGCCTCAATTTATCTGAGCTAGGTGTATATATAAAAATTCTTTTTAAATAATGTCTATAGTCGATAGGTGTTCACACTCATGTGTTCACTCGCCATGCTCTGTATTCTCCTCACATAAGTCCGCAACGCACTTCATGGGTAATATATTTAGCCTCAGTTTATCATAGTTAGGCATATATTGTAAATAGCAATAAAATTTTCAAAAAATAAGAGTGATTAAGCAATTGAAATCCTAGCACTATTTTTAACTTATTTGATTTGACTTGTTATCGAAAAGAAATGAATATACCACTTTGATAAACTTTGATAATCACCTAAGGATCCATTTTATAATTACACTTTGTTATCAACCGAAACAACTAGTTAAATTATAGTCTATTTGTTATGATAACTTAATTTTTGTTGGAAATTTTGACGAGTAAATGACTTAAATTTTCAAGACAATGACCAAAACCTATATTTACTTATTTGTGTCAATTTCAAAGAAAATCTTTCATTTGTAAATATTTCCAAAAACTCGCATTAATCTCTTTGTAAATAAACCTTGCGTTTTGTAAATATTTTCATTCTGCATTTTGGATTTTGTGGGTAGCATCCGCTGAAAACCCTCACGAGACAACATTCGTCCTACCGGGGACACCCAGAAGTTTAACGTCTTGTTGCATACACTCAATGCAATCATGCTTCCTACGAAAACGGATTTATTTTAGTTTTAGTTTATTCGAGGACGAATAAAAAGATAAGTGTGGGGGTATTTGATGTGCACGTAAATGTGTATATTTTTACTACCATATTTAATCTATTTAAATTTAATAAATGATCATATTGGGTATTTTAACTTGTTTAAACCAAATTCAAATTATTTTCAAATTGTCAAATATTCGTCTTCATATAGGGGCAAAACGGTCATTTGCGTGCATATATTTCTTTGATAAAAATTATTTGGAAATTTATATATATTTGAGTAGGAATTTGATCTCAAATAGGAGTGGGTTCATGAAGACACATGCATGCACAAAATGAATATATAGGAATGAAGATGGAAATAATTCAAAGTGAAGAATATGGAGGACCCCACTTGCCCACCTACCTTAATGCACAAATTAGAGGCTAATGCACATGCTTATGGAATTAATGGCTTTATGTACACTTAAATGATGATTAGTGGCTAATGATTAATTGGCATCCACACTACCTCAAGGGCATTTTGGGCATTTTTCAAATTATGTATTAGGGTTTCATGCTTGTGTAAATAACACATTATGTTCATGTAACCTCCTCTTCCTTAATTTCTCTTAGTTAGTTTTTAGTTTAGAAAATAAAAGAAAACTTATCTTTTCTTTTTCCACGGCTACTTAGCCGTTTTGTTTCATGTAATTTTTTCTGTGCAACTTTAAATATTTCTCTTTGCTTCTCTTGCTTATTTTCCTTTCATGTGGTAGTGTAGATTTATTTTACTTTATGCAAGTAGAATAATTTTTCCTTTCATATTGCTCTCTTTTTCTCTTCTTGTTCAATGTTGCTTTCTACATTTGTTCATATGGTAACAAATATGAGAGCTTAATCCCTTCAATTTAGGGGTAATGAAGCTCTCTAGTATGTAGATCCAACATTTTGTTTTTTATGCTCTATTTTGTGCTTAAATGAAATGTTTTGAAGTGGTTTAACTTGTTGTTTTTGATTTGAATTTGGTAGCTTATATTGTTGACATCAAATAGGCTATGCTTAAACAATGACAAACAATAGTTAATAGGCCATGCTTAAAATAGTTTTTTCTTTCAACTTTGTTGTCATATTTAGTAAGAGTTAGATGTGTATTAGTGGTTGTGTTATAGTTTGATGGTTTATATTTGACTAATTAATAGCACAAATATACCATACTTATGATAAGCACATCAACTAATTACACTAATGACAAGAAAAGAGAGATCATAACTTCAAATTGTTGATTTATGTGATCTAGAGAGTGGAAATGGCCACTAAATTGTCATAACACTCTCATACTTTTATCAATTTTATTTTGTTTGTTTTTTCTCCTTTTTTAGCTTAAACAATTCTCAACTTTAGTTTAATTTGACTTAATAGAATTTTAAAATCATCAGTTCCCTACGGATCGATCCATATTCACCACGTACTACAAGTGTATGTCGTGCGCTTGCGGTTATTTTATTTACAAAATTCGTTCGGCTATTTTCGAACTCGATAGAAAATTAGCTGATTAACAAGTGTACTATTGTAATCAATTGTAACCAGCGAGAACCATCAATAAAACAGAAAATCCTTCAAAGTGGACGTAGGCTACAACGCCGAACCACTATAAATCTTGTCTTTCTACTTCTTTCCTTTTAATTTTTTGAGTGTTCTTCATATTTAATTCTATTACATAAAATCTACTTGTGATACGCGACTGTGATTTGGTTCTTTCATCTGCAATTGGGTGTTTTTGATCATTTTTATCGCAAACAAAATATAAATATGAAGAGGGTAGTAAAGTCATTTGCCACTAAATTCTCCATCTATAAATACAAGCCCAAACCCCTTCATCCTTCATTTCATTTTCATTCAACAAAATTCCAAACTCCACTATCTTCTTCCATTCTTCCTTCTCCTCCGAACCACTCACCTTCTACCACCCCAAACTCCTCCTACCCACACCTAAACTACCCTACATGCCTCCAAAATCAGCTACGCGACAACCCTACCTGCCATCAAAAGCCATATACCCTACCTACCCGAGCCCCTACACACCACACACGCATCCAAAGCCCCACACCCGAGCCCAATACCCGTGCACACCCTCCTCCACACTCCACTCCAAGGCCATACCCTCCACACCCCCTCCAAATACCCAAGGTCCAACAAAAAAAAGAAGAAAAAAAGAAAGGAAAAAAAAAGGACAAAGAAATTCGATCCGACAAGTTCGGAAAGAAAAGAGCGCATTAGTTTGTAAAGCATGCTAGTTTGTAAAAAAAATTGATGGAGTGAATATGAAGGTGAGAAAATTCTCAAGGCTATATAACTTATATTGTTTATTAAGTTGATTTGCTATGATAGATGATCACCATTTATGATATAGATGTTGAATAATTGTTGAATATTGGATAATCCATAGTAATGTTATGACACATATCGTAGTGCACCCGTATTGAATATGTTAATATCATACAATTAGTTGTATGGTTGTGCTGTCAATATGAACGTCAAATTTCTATCATTATTGATTAAGTGATTCTTTTTGTTAAATAGGCCAATTTCGGTGATATGATATACTCTAAAAAAATAAGTCTCTATTTTAACTGGAATTGAAATTAAAGTAGAAATAAAAGAGAATTTGAAAATTGAAGTGAAACTGGATTTGAAAAGGATAGTTAAATTGAAATTGAGAAGAATAGTGAAATTGAATTTGGAATCGATTTTGAAAATTGAAAGTGAGATTAAGGTTGAAATTTAAATTATATTTGAAATCTAAGTTTTGATTGAGTTTAATCTGAAGTTTTAATTGAAATTGAAATTTTAATATCAAAATAATAGGAATAAAATAATATAATAACATGGAAATAGTGAAAATACCTTTTAAATACTTTAAAAAGCGAGAATATTGATTTAAGATGATTTGTAATGATTTTATAAGTAATAAAATTCAATTTGAATTGATTATTTTAAGTATTGAAAAATAAGTTAAAACTAGGCGCTTCGCACAATGGTAGTTCATGTTTCGCGTCGAAAAGGTCAAACTAGTGTATAGAGCAGAATACATTTCGCAATTCTTCAAATTAATAAAATTCCGGACTATTATATCCATATCTTCTAAATGAAGGAAGAAAATCTAAATTCCGTTGAGTAGATTTTGAAATATATCGAAATCAATTTTCTAGAAAAATTGCGCTGGTGCAATTAAGTGGCCATAATGGAAAATCTATTTAAATGAACATTTTTAATTATGGAAAAATATGGTAAATTTGATAAGTCCATTTAAATAGTTTAAAAGATACTTGAAGTGCAAAATGTCAATTTTCAAAAAATAAAAAGTGGTTTAAATCAAGTAAGCTTATATAGCACTTTCCGTAGCACTTTTATGCTGCGAATTCTATAACTTTTTGAATATTAATTTAAACGTAATGATTTTTCCTATAATCAATTGTGAATGTTTTTAAAGGAAAATTAAGTGTTCAAAAGATAATATGGAATCTTTATAATCAATTCCAAAATAAATTTGATAACCGAGTTTGCGAAAACGACTAGTACATTTGTCCCGCCTGTGAGATCTGGAAAGATAAAACAAGGTGTTTAACTAAGGTTAGGGATGGAGCAACTAGTGCTCTGAACTTACCTGGCCTCTGTTTTCTCTTCTTAGGCGAGGGGTGGAATAGATCGAAAGAAAAGCCCGGATGCTCTAAAAAGATCATATTAATTTTTCCAAAATAAAAGGAGATTGGTATTGTCCAAAGCAAAAGAATGAATTACTTACTCTAAGACGAAA
The DNA here is from genome assembly GCA_030765085.1 of Allium cepa. Classification (NCBI taxonomy): domain Eukaryota; kingdom Viridiplantae; phylum Streptophyta; class Magnoliopsida; order Asparagales; family Amaryllidaceae; genus Allium; species Allium cepa. The sequence continues at coordinate 187,598,478 of CM060940.1, forward strand.
GAAAGAGATTTTGTAATCATCTGAAAAGAACTAAAGTGAAAAGAGACTTAACAAATCATGTATATTCATATTCACTTTATCGATGATTGGATTTTGAAGGAACCGGGTATCGGATTTGCTTGATTATGTTCAGCATCATAGGGGGTTCTCGCTTTGTGAATAATGACGAAGCTTAGACTCTTACCCCTATATGTCCCTAGTGTGAGAGGGTTGGTTGATAGTTAAGAGGCTTGCCGTAAAAGCAGATCTGAGGTACCACATGTAGTCACCTCCATATTTAAAAGCAGAAGGGCAGCAGAATGGTTGAAAATCCTACCATGGTAGGTCCGAAAAACCCGTTCATGACATTTGGTATCAGAGCTGAAGGTTAAGCGAGAACCTTGGCTTTGGTTGGGTAAAGACTCATCAGATATAGGATTAGTAATATCCTAGGATGAGCAACTCATTAGAGGTATGGTTAGTAACACCCTAGAACGAGTTATGGGAGTATTATATGTACGAGTGTGTATCTGTTAATTTTATAAAAATGGTTTTATATCAAAGAATTTGATAAATGAAATAATTTTACTTAATTATATGTTTTGAAAGTAAAAAGGGGAATATTTTTGAAAAATATTACAAATGGTTTTTTGAAAAATAGTTGAAAAAATAAGCAACTTAAATTAATTAAAACAAATTAACAAAGTACATCTTAAGGTTAGAATTGCACGATTTAACTATAAAGATAAGAAACAATTAGTTGGAAACTAGAATTTAGAACTTTCATCATATACCCCTACACATTTAGCCTTAAGAAGTAATAAAGATTTAGTAAGTATAGAACGGATTAATTTAAAAGGGCTAAGAACAAATACCTTGTGAATTAAGTTTCACAATTTGACTATAAGGTGTTTGATGATAACGTGTAGAAAAATAACATTCTTTTTAGGAGGGACCAAACCCATTGAACTTCGCCTCACTTTGTCGAGAATTTGAGATCCTAAGTCGAAGAAAGTTTTTAGGATCAGAAACGATCATGGAAGTTAAAGATTGGTTAAGAGAGTGTGATAAACTCCAGCATAGCATGGTAAGCTTCATCCATGGGTCATTTAGGGAGATGATAAGCGATGCCCTTAAATTCAAAAATGTTATTCCGCAGCCAACTACTGAAGTACCAACCAAGAAGAGAAGGCATAAGAAGAACAAAGATTATTGTTTCAAATGTAGACAAAGAGGACACTTTGAAATGAGTGTAGATCAGGAGTAAAAATTAGGACTTTTAAGAAAACTACTCAAAAAGTATGTTATTTCTGCCATGTAATTGGACTCGCCAGAGACTGTCCAATGCTCAAGATGGAAGAACAGCCTTGGCCTTTTGTTACCCTTACTCATCCACCCACTGCTGTAGAAAAAGGAAAAGGGATTGTGGAAGCATAAGTTAGTTAAGCATGTATTAGTAAACTCCATCTAAGTATTTTAACCATATGACTTTTGTTAAACTTTTGACTGTACCTCTTAGAAGTCACTTAGTATGAATGTATTTTGGGAATCAATATATAGATATATATATATACACTATCATTTTGCTTCTTTGTTAATACCAAATTCTGGTAGAACTTATTAGAAAAGCTAAGATTAAATCCCATTAAAAAGAACAAAAAGAAAAACAATAATTATTAAGTGAGAAGAACTTAATAAAATGAGATGAAATAAATAAAGCTGAGATAGAATCTTTGATGAGAAATGATGACTGATTTTAAGTTCTTTTATAAATTGTAGGAAGTAACAAAGGTAGAAAGGCTAGCAACTAGATAGAGATTTAGGGAAGCCTTGTCTAAGTACGCAAACTTAGAAGTTTTAGATACACCGATTTCCAGTGACGAGGGTGATGTGCAAGTAGGTGAACCATCGAGAGTAGTACCGGGATCATTCGACGATCCGTTATATATTTCAGATGATGAGGATGTGTTGCCAGTCGGCAAAGATATGGATGCAAGGGCAGAGGCCGACGCTTAGTCATATGATTGGATGTTGTATCCATTGAGTGAGGATGAGAAGCCTGAGGAAGAAGAGCATATAGAGGATCCCGAGGAAGAGGAGCCTATGGAAGAGCCGGAGGAGATCGAGCTGCTGGTAGGGGAAACCTTGGCAGTGGAGACAAAGGACTCGAGGATTTATGGTACATAGTTATATGAGGATAATGATTCAGAAAGTGATGAGCATATCATTTAGGAGATTGGTACGTCTATTCACGAGGTAGGATCTCTCATTCCAGAGCTAGCCGAGGATCTCGATTTAGAGGATATTGTTATGGAGAAGCATTTGCCATGGATTTCGAGAGGCCCACAGTGGCAGCTGCCTGGTTGGGATTTAGCCCTAAAGATGATGAAAGATGACGAGGAGCCAGTAGAGGACGGAGAGGAAGTAAAGTAGCCAGTAGAGATCGACCTTAAGGCGCCATCGTAGGGTTCATCCGATAAGGAGTGTTGTGCACTTAGGGATATTTTAGGGTATTTTGGGTTTGTGTTATGGCAGTTGTTAATATGTTAAGCATGTAATACGTGCTAAGATATGGGTTTAGTCCTTTGGTATGATATTTTGGTTAACTGATGTAAATAGTTGACTTGTGACTATTTATTTACTCAAGTGTCTAGCCCGCACTCAGGTTTGGGACTAGGATCAATGTTTGTATTTCATGATCAGTGTTTTGTAGCATTTCCTCTACATATATTTTTGACCTTTATAGTTCCGTTTCTATGATTTCATTTCGAGGACGAAATGCTTTTAAGTAGAGGAGAATGTAATGACCCATATTTTCGCTACTTCAAAAATGAGAGATTTTGTTTATTTTAAATTAAAAAGAGTTTAAAACTTAAATAAATAAGTTATATATAATAAATAATAATAGAGAAATTATTTATTATTATAGTCAATAATTAAAAAGTATAGATTTGGATTTTAGAATAAATCAGCAAAAGTTAAGTTTTGTTAAAAATAAATAACTGCTTAAATAAATATGTTTGAATATTTATTTGACAAGTTAAATCTTACTTAAAATATCTAATAAAGATAATAAAAGTATATTAACAGATTTAAAAGTGTATTGATAATCGTTTTACAAAAATAATCAAATTTTGTCGCATTTTGTTAGCTACATACAGTGTAAAAATAGAGATTTCAATATTATTTAACTATAATTTTAAAATATGAATAGACATGTTTTAATTTATTTAAAGAAGTAAAAAAAGTTCATTTTTAAGTTTGGTTTGTTTTAATATATAGCTTAAAAAAACTTTAAATTTTGACTGGAAAATTTGTAAACAAAAACACCGTTTTCAACCAAAACAAGTTGTAGCCACATTGGTTCAACATGATACATTTCCTAACATACACATATGCACAAGTATTACTATACAAACTTTAAAACACATTACATTTAGCAATAAAAGTCAAAAGAGGTTTACTTTTGAAAACTTAAATTAAATAAATAAATTAAAAAGACATGATTTGTCAAATTTAAATTTAATTAAAAATTTATATAACCACATCATTTTTTATATATCACATCTCATTAATGAGATGGTATATACATGCATAGGAAATGAGCTAAGTTATATGTGTAAAGTATTAGTAAGCATAGAAATGGTGACACCTCATATTATTAAGCTTATAAACTTTCTAAAACTAATAAATGCATATTTAGTCAATGAAAAGTTTTCTCTCCTATTGTATTATTAAATTAAATAATAATAAGCAATCATTTTTCTTCTTAACATCACATTTAATGCCCATCGTTTCTCTCCTTTCATGTAAAATAAAAATGTATATTTAAACTTAAATATGAAGAGGATAGTAAGGTCATTTGTCACTCAATTCTCCACCTATAAATATAAGCCCTAACCCCTTCATTCTTCATTTCATTTTCATTCTACAAAATTCTAAACTCCGCTATCTTCTTCCATTCTTCCTTCTACTCTAAGCCACTCACCTTCTACCACCCTAAACTCCCCCTGCCCATGCCTAAGCCATCCTACACGCCTCCAAAATCACCTACATACCTCCAAAACCCTACGCCATAACCTTACCCGCCATCAAAAGCCATACACCCCACCTACCCGAGCCCCTACATACCGCATACGCACCCAAAGCCCCACATCCGAGCCCAATACCCACGCACACCCTCCTTCACACTCCACTCCAAGGCCATACCCTCCATACCACTCCAAATACCCAAGAACCAACAGAAAAAAGAAGAAAAAGGTGAAAAATAAGAAAAGGACAAAGAAATTCAAGGCGACAGGTTCGGCAAGAAAAGAGCGCATTAGTTCGTAAAGCACGCTAGTTTGTTAAAAAATTGATGGAGTGGATATGAAGTTGAGAAGTTCTTAATGCTATATAATTTATATTGATTCTTAAGTTGATTTGGTATGATAGATAACCACCGTTTATGATATGAATGTTGAATAATTGTTGAATGTTGGATAATCCATAGTAATTTTATGACACTTATCGTACTACACCCGTATTGAATATGCTAACGTCGTATGATTGGTTGTATGGTTGTGACGTTAATATGAACATCAAATTTCTATCATTATTGATTAAGTGATTCATTTTGTTAAATAGACCTAATTTCGATGATATGATATACTTTGAAAAAGTAAGTCTCTTTTTTAATTGGAATTGAAATTAAAGTAGAAATAAAAGAGAATTTGAAAAGTGAACTGAAACTGGATTTGAAAAGGGTAGTTAAATTGAAATTGAAATTGAGATGAATAGTGAAATTGAATTTAAAATTGATTTAGAAAATTAAAAGTGGGATTAAGGTTGAAATTTAAATTAGAATTCAAAATTATATTTTAAATCTAAGTTTTAATTGAGTTTAATTTGAAGTTGGAATTGAAATGGAAATTTAAATTTTAATATTAAAATAACAGGATATTATAATATGAATTTTGAATACTTTAAAAAGTGAGAATATTAATTTAAAATGATTTTTAATGATTTTGTAAGTAATAAAATTCAATTTGAATGGATTATTTCAAGTATTTAAAAATAAGTTGAAACTAGACGCGTCGCGCAATGGTAGTTCACGATTTCGCGTCGAAAAGTTCAAACTAGTGTATAGAGTGGAATGCAACTTGGAATTCTTCAAAATAATAAAATTCTGAAATATTATATCTATATCTTCTAAACGAAGAAAGAAAATCAAAATTCCGTTAAGTAGATTTTGAAATATATCCAAATCAATTTTCCATAAATTTCACGCTAGTGCGATTACGTGACCATAACGAAAAATCTGTTTAAATGAACGTTTTAATTATAGAAAAATATGAAATAAATTAGATAAATCCATTTAAATAGTTTAGAAGAATTTGAAGTGGAAAATATGAATTTTCAAATAATAAAAAGTGGTTTAAATCAAATAAACTTATATGCTCTTTCCGCAGCACCTTTATGCTGCGAATTCTAAACTTTTTGAATATGAGTTTAAACGTAACGATTGTTCCTAGAATCAATTGTGAATCTTTTTAAAGGAAAATTAAGTGTTTAAAAGATAATTTGGAATCTTTATAATCAATTCCAAAATAAATTTGATAACCGAGTTTGCGAAAACGACTAGTACAATTGTCCCGCCTGTGACATCTGGAAAGATAAAACAAGGTGTTTAACTAAGGTTAGGGATGGAGCAACCAGTGCTCTAAACTTACCTGGCCTCTGTTTTCTCTTCTTAGGCGAGGGGTGGAACAGATCGAAAGGAAAGCCCGGATGCTCTAAAAAGATCGTATTAATTTTTCCAAAATAAAAGAAGATTGGTATTATCCAAAGCAAAAGAATGAATTACTTACTCTAATACAAAAGAAAGAGATTTTGTAATCATCCGAAAAGAACTAAAGTGAAATGAGACTAAATAAACATTGTATATTCATATTCATTTTTTTATCGACGATTATATTTCGAAGGAACCAGGTATCGGATTTTCTTGATTATGTTCAGCATGATAGGAGGTTCTCGCTTTTGAACAATGATGAAGCTTGGACTCATACCCCTACATGTCCCTAGTGTGAAAGGACTAGTTGATAGTCGAGAGGCTTGCCGTAAAAGCATATCCGAGGTACCACATGTAGTTACCTCCATATTGAAAAGCAAAAGGGTAGCGGGATGGTTGAAAAGCCTATCAAGCGGGTCCGAAAAACCAGATCGTGACATTTGGTATTAGAGCTGAAGGTTAAGAGATAACCTTGGCTTTGGTGGTGTAAAGACTCATCAGAGATAGGATCAGTAATATTCTAGGATGAGTATCTCATTAGAGATAAGGTTAGTAACACCCTAGAAGAGTTATGAGGGTATAATATATACAAGTGTGTATTTGTTAATTTCATAAAAATGGTTTTATATTAAAGAAGTTGATAAATGAAATACTTTTACTTAAGTATATGTTTTGAAAGTAAAAAGGGGAATATTTTTGAAAAATATTACAAATGGTTATTTGAAATATAGATGAATAAATAAGCAGCTTGAATTAATTAAAAAAAATTAATAAAGGACATCTTAAGGTTAGAATTGCATGATTTAACTATAAAGATAAGAATCAACTAGTTGAAAACTAGAATTTAGAACTTTCATCATACACCCTAAGACATTTATCCTTAAGAAGTAATAAAGATTTGGTAAGTATAGAATGAGTTAATTTAAAAGAGCTAAGAACAAATACCTTGTGAATTAAGTGTCACAATTTGACTATAAGTTATCTGATGATAACGTGTAGAAAAATAACATTCTTCTCAGAAGGGACCAGACCCAATCAAATTCGCTTCACTTTGTCGGGAATTTGAGATCCAAAATCAAAGAAAGTTTTTGGGATCAGAAACGATCATGGAAGTTAAAGATTGGCTAAGAGAGTGCGATAAATTCCATCATAGCAGGGTAAGCTTCATCCATGGATCATTTAGGGAGATGATAAGCGATGCCTTGAGATTCAAAAATGCTATTCCGCAGCCAACTACTGAAGTACCATCCCAGAAGAGAAGGCATAAGAAGAATAAAGATTATTGTTTCAAATGTACGTAAAGAGTTCGCTTTGCAAAGTGTGTAGATCAGGAGTAAAAACCAGGACTTTTAGGAAAACTACTCAAAAAGTTTGTTATTTCTGCCATGTAATGGGACATGTCGCCAGAGACTGTCCAATGCTCAAGATAGCAGAACAGCCTAGGACTTTTGGTACCCTTACTCGTCCACCCACTTCTATAGAAAAAGGAAGAGGGATTATGAAAGCATAAGTTAGTTAAGCAACTCCATCTAAGTATTTTAACCGTATGAATTTTATAAAACTTTTTGGGTGTACTTCTTAGAAGTCACTTAGTATGAATGTATTTTAGGAATCAATATATATAAACTATCATTTTGCTCCATTGTCAATACCAAATTCTGTTAGAACTTATTAGAAAAGCTAAGATTAAATCCCATTAAAAAGAATAAAAGGAAAAACAATATAATTAAGTGAGAAGCACTTAATAAAATGAGATGAAATAAATAAAGCTGAGATAGAATCTTTGATAAAAAGTGATAACTGATTTTAAGTTCTTTTATAAATTGTAGAAAGTAACCAAGGCAAAAAGGCTAGCAATTAGGCAAAGGTTTTGGGGAAGCCTTGTCTAAGTATGCAGAATTTGAAGTTTTAGATACACTGATTTCTAGTGATGAGGATGATGTGCAAGTAGGAGAGCCTTCGAGAGTAGTACCGGGATCATTCAACGATCCGTTATATATTTCAGATGATAAGGACGTGTTTCCCGTAGGTGCATATATTAATGCAGGGGCAGAGGCCGACGCTGAGGCAGATGATTGGATGTTGGATCCATTGAGTGAGGATGAGGAGCCTAAGGAAGAAGAGCCTATGGAGTAGCCCGAGGAAGAGGAGCCCATGGAAGAGCTGGAGATGATCGAGCCGCTGCTACCGAAGTGAGCAATCCAAACGACCACGCAATTTTGATGGCGTTAATGCGTGGAGTGGATCCAAACTTTGAATTTGGAGATTGGTTGGCGGGAAAGCCCCCAGCCATGCTGGAGCATTTTTATTCGAAAGCTCATCAGTTCATAAGAAGGGAAGAAGCTCGATGGACAAGTAAGACAAGGCACCAGGGCCTGCTCAGAAGACTGTGAAAAGTAACGTCACCATGAAGAAAACCGGCGATAATACGGGAAAAGCTCAAGTCAACGCCCAAAACAAGCCTAGGCAGTCTAAAGGATCTGGAGGTGGAAATCCCAGAAAGAAAAGAGAGACTGGGAAATGGAAGTCAACGACCTACAATGAATACACCCCGCTCAACGCATCTCTTGAGAACATCTATTTGTCAACATTCAACACTTTTCAATATAGAAAACCACGCCCAAAAGAATCAACGGAGGAACAGAGGCGGACTGGGAAGTATTTCCGCCTTCACGAGTCTTATGGGCACAACACAAAAGAGTGTAGACACCTCCATGACGCTATAGAAAAGTTGATTAGACAGAAGAAGTTGCAAGAGTTTGTCAAAGACCCACAAGATGGAAGACAAGAGACATCGGACCCCAAACGCGGACCAGCTCCACGCCAACCAGAACAACCTGTTCAAACTGTGGGTAGATTGGTTATTAACACGATTGCTGGCGGACCTCACCCTGGGGATATGAATTGGCAAGAGATGGAGCGACATGCTAACTCTTTAAGACATGCGGAGTACGAGTGTTGTTCTAATATGGAGGATGAGACCCCTGCAAAGAAGAAGCGCACGATGGGTGATGATATTGTATTCAGGAGCAGAGATGCGGATAATGTGCAGGCTCCTACCATCGACCCGATGGTCATATCTACGACAATCGGGCCGGCGTTTGTGAAGAGAATTCTAATTGATTGCGGAAGTTCCGTTAACATCATCTTCAAGAAGGCATACGACCAAATGAAGTTGGAGACTAAGGATTTGAAACCATCTAAAGCCAGAATCCATGGCTTTAACGGTGCAGCAACGGATGCAGTGGGGCATGTGGAGTTACCAGTTGAACTGGGGCAAGGTGAGCGTAGGAGGGTGCGAATCCTACCGTTCATAGTGTTGGATGTTGACTCTCCATATAACATATTTCTAGGACGTCCATCCCTTGCCGAATTTAGGGCAGCATTGGCCCCTTGGTGTCCGACATTAAAATTTCCAACAGACGGAGGTGTTGGAGTGGTACTCGGCGATCAGCCGACCGGTCGTGCATTCTATATGGCTGAGCTGAGAGAGGCTCGGCGTAGAGAGAAAGGAAAGGTTGCGGACAGCTCCGTCCGCATCCAAAATTTTGATGATTGACAAGTACCCCCGAGCCCTGGCTCGGGCAACATTCTCGGATCTATAGAGACATAGATCCGAGAGATGATGATGGGGGATCCAGGGAAACAAATGCAGCACTGGCTGAACTAACAATTGACATCCCAGTCAACCGGGGTGACCCGTCACAAATTCTTAAAATTGGATCACAACTCGACCCCGTGGTAGCCGAGAACCTCACTGACTTCCTCCGAGCGAATCTTGATGTTTTCTTTTGGACACACTCTGATATGTGTGGGATTTCTCCAACAGTTACGAGTCATATGTTGAACATAAACCCAAAGTATGTTCCCGTAAAACAGAAAAGGAGAGGTACGGACCCGGAGAGGTCTGCGGCTCTCAAAGAGGAGGTGGACAAACTCAAAGCCAATGTGTTCGTCCGCGACGCCCTCTATCCTGAATGGGTATCTAACCTGGTGCTAGTAAAGAAAGCCAATGGAAAATGGAGAACTTGTGTTGATTATTCTGATTTAAAGAAAGCATGCCCAAAGGATAGTTTCCCGTTGCCTAGGATTGACCAGCTAGTCGATTCAACTACCGGACATGAGTTACTATCATTTATGGATGCATACTCTGGATATAATCAAATCCCGATGCACCTCGCGGACCAAGAATACACCAGTTTTTTCACAAACGTTGGGTTGTATTGCTATGTAGTGATGCCCTTTGGATTGAAGAACGGGGAGCAACTTATCAGCGTCTGGTGAATCGGATGTTCAAAGTTCAGATTGGTAGAACGATGGAAGTCTATGTGGATGACATGCTCGTGAAGTCATGGCAGTCAAGCGACCACATTCGAGACTTAGCAGAAATGTTTGACATACTCAGGCATTATGGAATGAAGATCAATCCTTTGAAGTGTTCATTTGGCGTAGCGTCAGGAAAGTTTCTGGGTTTCATTGTGAATGCACGGGGAATCGAGGATAACCCGGAGAAGATTTCGGCTATCCGAGATATACAAGTGCCCAGAACTATAAAACAGGTGCAAAGCTTGAATGGGAAGGTGGCCGCGTTGAGCCGATTCATATCCAGGGCCACAGACAAGTGTATTCCTTTCTTCGATGTCATAAAGAAAGGAAGGAGGAATTTCGAATGGACGTCCGACTGTGAGGAAGCATTCCGAGCTTTTGTAGGCACTTAGAAAGTCCCCCGATATTGTCGAAACCAATAGACCACAAAGTGTTGTACATATACTTGGCTGTATCCCATCATGCTATAGTACAGCCTTGGTTCGCTAAGAAGACCGGGTTCAAAAGCCAGTTTACTATGTTAGTAAATGCTTGACGGGGGAAGAAAGAAATTATCCAAAGATTGAAAAACTAGCCTATTGCTTGGTGATTGCATCACGCAAGCTTCGTTCGTATTTTCAGGCACACTCAATCAGTGTTTATACTGATCAACCTTTGCGGCAGGTACTCCAATGACCGAAAACTTCCGAAAGGATGCTAAAATGGAATATTGAGTTAAGTTAGTTCGATATTACCTACCTGTCGCAAAGGGCCATACAAGGACAAGCACTATCTGACTTCATTGCTGAATTTACTATGCTTGACGAATCAAACGACCACAATGTTATACCGCCCGTTCGATGGAAGATGTACACCGATGGGGCATCTAACGATCGTTGTTCGGGGATTGGCATAGTTCTTATAAATCCTGAGAACCGATCAATTCGCTACGCTTTGAAGCTCGAATTCAAAGCAACGAATAACAAAGCCGAGTATGAAGCGTTGATTGCCGGCTTAAGACTTATCAAAAAATTGGGAGTAAAATCGGTTGAAATCTTTAGCTACCCCCAGCTGGTGGTGTACCAAGTGCGAGGAGACTACCAAGCAAGGGGGCGGAGACTTACCCCATATTTGGTCCGGGTTCAGGAGCTGCTAGCGAATCTCGAGTATTATGATATTTCACATGTCCTGCGTGAGCAAAACAGAGCAGCCGACTCATTGGCAAAATTCACAAGCACTGGTGATGCACAACAAATGGGATTGTTTCCTATTGAGATCCTCCATGCTCCGAGTATAGATATGATGGAGATAGGTTTCACGTTCGAAACCGAAATCGAGAAGGAATTGTGGATGACCCCAATCAGGCAGTACTTGCTATTCGAGATCTTACCCGAAGAAAGGAGCAAAAGACGACAAGTCCTTCATAAGGCTTCACGATATATAATTCAAGATGGGATAATCTATCGGAGGGGATTCTCAACCCCCTTACTCCGGTGCGTGGCCCATGATGAGATAAAACAAATATTAAAGGAAGTCCATGAGGGAGAGTGCGGTGACCACACTAGGGGGCAGACATTAGCAAAGAAAGTCCTCTGTTATGAATATTACTAGCCAACTGTGAATCGGGATGCTGCAGACTATGTGAGAAGATGTGACAAATGCCAGATATATGCAAAAATCCCGAGAGCTCTGCCGATGGAACTCACGTAAATGGTTAGTCCCTGGCCATTTGCAATGTGGGGTATCGACCTAGTTGGTTCTTTACCCATAGCCAAAGGTGGAGCGAAATATGCAATAGTTGCGGTCGACTACTTTACCAAATGGGCAGAAGCAGAGCCTTTGGCCACAATAACCACCAAGAAGGTTATTAATTTCGTCGTACGAAATATCATATGGCATTTTGGCCTTCCACGGACCATCATTACAGACAATGGGACTCAATTCGAAAGCAAGGAGTTCGAAGAATTTTGTCAGAAATATGGCATTGAGAAGAAGTTTGCAGCGGTTGCTCACCCGAAAGCCAACAAACAAGTGGAAGCCGTATAAAAGATAATCAAGTCCATCTTGAAAAAGTGTCTGGAAAAGGCTATAGGCGAGTGGGTGGATGAACTTCCAACGGCGCTTTGGGCCTACAGGACCAACCACAAGACCGCGACTAGCCACACTCCATTCGCATTGGCATATGGCATGGAAGTTGTCATACCCGTGGAACTTGAAGTTCCATCACATCAGGTAACCTATTGCGACCCCGAGTCGAACCAGAACCTTTTATTGGAATCGTTGGACTTCATTGATGAAAAATGCGAAGAAGCCAATTTGAGAGCGGCCGCATACAAACATAGAGTCCCTAAATATTATAACGAAAAAATCCGACCGAGAATTTTTGGTGTGGGAGACCTCGTTTTGAAACGAGATTTTCGATCCCGTCTCACATGAACCCCGCATGGGAAGGTCCATACGTCATCGAGCGGAAGCTTGGAGAAGGAATTTTCAAGCTAGCGACCGTCGACAGTGCGACACTCCCCCGAGCATGGAACAGCGAGCACTTGTGGCATTATTATACTTAGTCTATTTCTTTCATGTATTAGTTGCATTTATTTCCAGTACGCTTTTATTCCTAGCTCTTGACATGTAGTAAGACAATTTAGTTTGCTTTCATTAATAAAGGCTTGATGCCATCTTTTCCATGAATACTAATGTTTCTGTGTATGATGATCCTGTGACAGGCAATTGAAATTGTATTATTCTGGCTGACGTACGATGCAGACACTCAAAATCTCCAAGTCTCCAGAGTGCGGACTAGAGTACTCTAAGTCTCCGGAGCGCGGACTCGAGTATAAACGACTCAAATCTCTAAGTCCCCAGAGTGCGGACTGGAGTACTCTAAGTCCCCCAGCACGGACTCGAGTATAAGCAACTTAAATCTCCAAGTCCCCGGAGTGCGGACTGGAGTACTCTATGTCCCCGGAGCGCGGACTCGAGTATAAACGACTTAAATCTCCAAGTCCCCAGAGTGTGGACTGGAGTACTCTAAGTCCCCGGAGTGCGGACTCGAGTATAAGCGACTTAAATCTCCAAGTCCCCGTAGTGCGGACTGGAGTACTCTAAGTCCCCGGAGCACAGACTCGAGTATAAATGACTTAAATCTCCAAGTTCCCAGAGTATGGACTGGAGTACTCTAAGTCCCCAAAGCTCGGACTCGAGGATAAACGACTTAAATCTCTAAGTCCCCTGAGAAGCGGATTGGAGTACTCTAAGTCCCCGGAGCGCAGACTCGAGTATAAACGATTCGAATCTCCAAGTCCCCAGAGTGCGGACTGGAGCACTCTAAGTCCCCGGAGCACGGACTCGAGTATAATTGACTTAAATCTCCAAGTTTCCAGAGTGCGGACTGGAGTACTCTAAGTCCTCGGAGCGCGGACTCGAGTATAAACGATCCAAATCTCCAAGTCCCCAGAGTGCGGACTGGAGTACTCTAAGTCCCCGGAGCATGCACTCAAGTATGAACGGCTTAAATCTCCAAGTCCCCAGAGTGCAGACTGGAGTACTCTAAGTCCCCGGAGTGCAGACTCGAGTATAAACGACTTGAAACTCCAAGTCCCCAGAGTGCGGACTAGAGTACCCAAAGTCCCCGGAGTGCGGACTCGAGTATAAACATCTCAAACCTCTAAGTCCCCAGAGTGTGGACTGGAGTACTCTAAGTCCCCGATGTGCAGACTAAAAAATATTCTAAGTGCTTGAAGCGCGGAAGGAAAGATGAACCACTCTCAAAGAATATCTGAGCTATATGAAGGTGAACCGAGAAGTCCATGTTATTCACAACAGCTTGGATTTAAATCACAATCATACAAAAATTAAATGACAAGAGCCTTTTGAAAGACAGAAAAAGGAACTAAGATTTATTCAAAATAAGTTTCTGCAAGCCCTCCAAAGTTCAGAGTCGACAACCTATTTACAAAGACTACGGAAGTAGATGAAAATAATTACATAACTTAAACTAACTCTCGTTGAATGAGAGTAATGATCACTTCTTGTGCTTCTTCAACTTCTTCACCTCTGTTGTCATCTCGGACGACTCCTCTCCTGTGCATTTACCCTTGGTGCTCTTCTTTGATGGAGGGGTAGCAACTGAAGAAGTACGGGGAACCTCCATGGGCTTGGACCCGCCAGGAAGGATGACCTTCAACGGCTTATTCAAAGGGTCGTCCAGGTCCACAACTCGAGGCTCGACCTTGATCTTGGCTGTTTTTCTCTTCTCCTCCTCAAGCCGCTCCTTCATACTCAGCTCAGATGTGTGTTCGGAGGCGCCTGTAATTTCTACTTCATAACTCCCATCGATGGGAGAAGAAGTCTCAGATTTGTCCTCATCCAGCGCTCCAATCACCTGAGCATCTGGCCCGGGAGCCTCTCCTGCATGAGTGGCCTCACTTATCTTTCCCTCCACCTCCATGGCGGCATCGCTCCTCGGAGTGGGCCCAGGGTCAGAACAGCCTGTGCAAAGTCATGAAAAACAAGCATTAGAATACAATAGTCCTTCATGAAGAATGACGAATTTTGAAATCTTAAAGTAAAGGGTTATCTACCAGGTTCCTGCAGGCTCTTAGCCGTCAAGGGGGTCTCACCCTTCGGAATGGGAGACAGAATATGGACGCCAAGGCCGGGGTCCTCCGGATTATAACCGATATGCTGCTCAAATGGATCGAGTATCGGCCGATCGGCCGATTGAGCAGGCACATAAGCTGGTGGCACGACCTCGGACAGACCGGTAATAACTTCATTCCCTTTCTTTGAGGGGGAGCCTTTTGCAATAAATAGCTTTAGCTGCAGACAAGTCCGAAGGCTCATTTCCCTTGAGGAATTCTTTTATCAAGGCGCCCTCATCAATCTCTTCGGTACCGTGCTCGGCCTTCCTGATTTCTATCAAGGCCTCCCATGCCTCGGCTAAAGATTCAAGATAGCTCTTGCCCAGAAAAGTCAAGTCTCGATGCATGAGGACGCGGGCATTGAATTCAGCAATTATCGGGTCAAATATGCTTTTGACCTCTTCCCTTCCTTCTTCTCTAGCCGCCTCAAGACGGGAGTCGATGTCCGCAGACGCTATCTTCTTGCCCTCTTCACAGGCTTTACTCTTTATCGCCTCAACTTTGGAAAACTCAGCCTTAAGTTTTCTTTTAAGAGTCGAGTAGCAATGATTTCGTCACAGTATCGTTGTGACTCTTCTTGGGCAACCGTTTTCTCTTCTTTTCTCTGCGGAGCTACTCCTCAGGTTCCTTGACTCGGAGGCTGAATGCATCCCTCTCTTTTTGGACTAAGTCCTTCTCTAGTGCTAGGGCCCCGTAGCATTGTACTGCCTCGTCGATCTCTTTTTTATGTGTCGATTCCAGATGAGTCACGGCTTCGGCAGTGTCTTGAGCGCTCTGCCGGGCGGCTTCAAGCTGAGATTTATAAGTCGCAATCTCTTCGTCCTGAGCTTTAATGATATATTTGTCATGGATAGCCTCAAGCTTCAAGCGGTCAATCTCGTATTGGCGCTCCACGTAGACTTCGGAAAGTTTTTCAACCAAATGAACAAACGCGTCATGTTGAACATAGATGTCTTTGGTACAGGCGATGGCGCTCTGCTTGACATGTCTGGGAATAGTATGAATCGCCGGGAGGAATTTCAGGCCATCAAAACAGTTTTTTGGAAATTTTTCTCGGCCAGCCTCTCCGATACGGTTGGATCTGTTGCAGGAGCAGGAGGAGACGGCTTTGAAAGTTCGGCTCTCCTGTGAGGATCTCGGGACTGTCGAGTGGAAGAGGAATCGGAGTGTTGGTACCGGGGGACATCAGATTGCGACCCCTTATATGGCCGCGCTAATCTTTGCTTTGCTCCGGGAGAGAAGAGGTATCCTGGTGGTATTTTGGCTGATAGTAAGTTTTCTTCCGAGATGACGAGTCCCGGGAATGATAATCTGTATCGCCGTCATCATCCTTGTCTCGACGTCTTCCGGAACCCGAGTCCCGTCCAGGTTGATAAAAGATAGACGAACCACGAAGGCGATCGAATCCGTGTGAATGACCCATGTCACCTGCACAGAATTTAAACAACAATGAATTAGCAAAGAGTAGCGTGATGATGAAAATCTAAGTGCAAATTGAAGTGTAAGTGCTTGTGCGTGTCCTAGTGTTTCCCCCCGACGGACCAGTTGCTTTACTAATGGGAGTTTTTTCTCCCTGACTTTGGGTTAGAGCGCCAGCATCGACACTGATGCGCGAGTGAAGTTTGAATGCCTCCAGGTCGTCAAAGTCATAATTTAGCAGGTCATCGGGAATGGAGAGGTTCGATAGGCCCTTTAAAGAACTTTCTACGTGCTGTGAAGAAGCCTCTTTCTCCGTTGGAATGAGCGTAACTTTTGAAGTTCCGCCAACCTTCTTCTTCCTAATCTTGTACGTCAATCCCTTTTTCCTCTTCGAAGGGGAAGATGACATTTCGACGTCGAGCACTTCGACTGTCGGATCCTGAGTGGGACCCAAGTTCTCACCTTGTGCCTCGGGTGTTTCATCCCCTTTAATTTCCCCCTCCTTTGGTGCGTCGGGAGTATGACGTGCTAATGACTCGGCTAATCTTTTCCCTTTGCCAGAGGCAGGCCTGGGTACAGTAGTGCCTTGAGGAAGGCTTATCTGACGGCCTGTTGCCAAGCCCAAACCTTGTAAGCGACTCATTCGAAATGAGGGTCCGGATGTCTTTTTCTTTGGCAGGAAGGGCTCGAATAGCCTCGACGGCCTCAGAGTATCCGCGACCATCAGGACGCGGGTTGATACCTGAAAAGATGAAACAAGAGTTAGAAAAGGCATAGCTCCGACCAAGCATAAACATCGATCCAGAGAAAAGTCTTACTTCCTTCAACCCATCTCCTCACGAAACCAAGAGGGCAACGGACATAGAACCATTCCTATTTGTACAAGGCAAATTTGCTCCACGCCCCGGTTAAGATCTGGCATTTGTGGTGCGGCTCGAGGAACACAAAAGAGGGGCTATCTTTCCGCTTCTTGATCATATATATATATATATATATATATATATATATATATATATATATATATATATCTAATGTCGCCCGAAGATGGGGGCCTAGAGAGGACGGTCATGAAAAGGATGAAGGTACTGTAGATAAATGCATGGCCCTTCGGGTGCAGTTGCGACGGGGCAATGTCAATGTATTGCAGCACATCCTGAAGAAATAAATTGAATGGGGGCATGCTGCCAACCCATCACATGAATTTATTAAAAGCTGTGTATCCAACTTGGGGCAAGTGTGGACGATCGTGCCCCGATGGAACCAGCACGTCGTCGAAAGGGATTCCATGGATAGAGCATATTCGCCGGAATGCAACTTCATTGACCTTCGAAGCCAGTGAATCAACAGGGTTATCCAAGAGAATTGCTGCCTCCAAAGCGTCAGGAGCTAAGTTATGTGCAGGGGAGGTTATTGTATTTGAAACATCTACGACTTCTTGTCGAGAGGACGGTCCCGGTCTATCTGAAATCGTGGCAGAGCTGGATTTCCTAGACATCTCCGATAAATATCAAATTTGGAAGAGCAACTGTGTGAACTATACTTGAAAAATGATCGACGTTAGACTTAACAACGTAAATATTACCCCCGTGTAGTGTGTGAAATAGTGTGACTATTCATGTGTAAGTGCTGAGAAATTATAAGTCACAGAATTAATGATATAAAGTTGAGATTTGTGTCGCCTTCGAAGACCGTCATCGCTGACCGTCTCCGAAAACCAGCCTTGCGATGCTTTCAATTTTGGGCTCGGACATTAGCACTACGAGTTAAAAGCTTTTATCTGTTCTTGTTGATTTAAGTTCAGGCTTGTGGTTATTGAAACTGGGAAGTGATCAGTCCAGAGTAATTCGATATGCTATTATGCTGGGGTCCTTGTCCTTGTTTTTGTTACATGATTAGGCAAGATGAATAATTGTTTGGCCTAAGTACTGTCCGGCTAAAATATGGTTCGGTACTCATAATCGTTCGGCCTAAGTACTGTTCGGCTAAATATGGTTCGGCACTCATAATTGTTCGGCCTAAGTGCTGTTTGGCTAAAATATGGTTCGGCATTCGTGATTGTTCGTCCTAAGTTATGTTCGGCTAAAAGTGTGGTTCGGCATTCGTGATTGTTCGGCCGAAAAATCGTTCGGCTAAACTATCGTTCGGTCGAAACAATATTCGGCCAAGTTATCAATCGGCACTTAATCCAGTTTATGTTTCCTTCATGTCCTTCCACTCCTGTAACATCATGCCTTTCCATATGGTTTTAAATCGACATATGTGCCAATTCAAACCATACGGAAGGGCGGATTGTTATGGGGTAAATAAGAAAAACGAGAAAGAAATAAAACAAAGCAGAATCTCACAACGGAAGGATAAAATATAATAATCAAATATACAGTTCATGAAGCTATTTATAAAATATTTAATTTTACTTATACAATAATTATCAGAGTTTCACATACCAACGAATAACAATCGATGCAGCGGAATACAGTGTGTAGCGGAACAATATAATATAATAATAATAATGACATCTTTGTCTTCGTCCTTCAGAAATAAAGTCTTCGATCCTGAAATGCTCGGACTGACCCGAGCGAATTGAAAAGACAAAACACTCGAGACAGAACTAAAAGATCTTATGTAAGTTAAATCAACAGAAATAAATATGAGTGCAATAGCTCAAGAAATGCTCGGGATTTACATCTCCTAAGGATCCGTTAAACTATTTACTATGTAGTATATTTCGCTATTATAATAGTGTCTAATTGTAAAATAAACTTACTTTTAAATAGCGTTAAGGGGTTATCCATATAGCCCTTAACACAAATAATGCCAACAGTCTATACAGTACCGTAATACCTCCTGATAGGGAGGCTACCAGAGGATACTCCATAGGTGCGACACAAATAGAAACCATTATTAAAGGCTCGATATGGTAGGGTGACACCGCACAACTAGGCAATGCCATGGTAGATATACCAATTACACTTCCGGGCCGATGGTAACGCGTAGCAGCTACTACCGCCCACCTCGAACAACACCCCCAAATCAAAAGAATCAAAAGTGGCCACCAAATAAATCTCTAAGTTAGAATATAATAGCGAAGGAGTTTGTCCAATCAAGTCGATTGCTCCTGTTTTAGCCATCTTATGCCAACCCACGGGAGTCGGGACCACGTATTTACCTCAAAGGAAACGCCGCCACCATCCTACTTCATTCTGGAATCTCCACCGCGTACACAATTGTTAAAATGGTTTTCGGAGTTGGCAGAGAGTATGACAACCCGGTCTCTTCAACAACCAAACGTTATTATAACACTGCGGTCTTTTCTAAAAAAGTTTATACTTTTAAAACTAGAATAAAATTTCCATTTCAAAACCATATAAATATGATATCATTTCTATTTTAAAAACCAAATAAATATGATATCATTTTTATTTCAAATATATATTTTTTCAAAAATCATAGCACTTTCAAATTTATATACCTTGGAACCAACATTCGAAATTTTACACTTTTTAAAACACCATGCTTTGAAATTCATACTTAGAAACATTTCAATTTCGATAAAAAATTTAAATTTCGATATATTTCAAGGCTTTAATATTCCAAAATTCCAATTGATGATCTAGATTCAAAAACCAAATCTTCTATTTTTTTAGTTTTGAAATACTTTACATAATAAATCCATTTTCATTTTAAATAAACTCAAGTTTCAAATACTAAATATTTTCTTCAATACATTTATACTTGAAATAATCATTTTATTCACCTAGACCCAAAAATCCAGTTATAATAATTATACCTTTAAAATTTTCAATTTAATAAATTCCACATCAACCCTTTAGAGTTTAATTCTTAAATAAATTCAGTTCCAAATAAATCCAAATTTATCTCCCAATCTCAATTTATTTAAATCATTATACTCTCTATATTAAAATAAAATTTAAATACTTACTCACATTTATTTTTAATAAAAATCAAACTCTATTATTAAACTAAAATTTTATTTAACAAACTTATACATAGCTTAAATTCAAGCATTTTAATAATATTTATATAATATCAAAAATCAATATTCATTAAACCCTGTTATATAAAATAATCAAACTTTATTATTAGGCTTAATTTATATTTCAAGCCTATTTATATAGAGCTGAAATCCATAATAAATTTGAAGTTTATATAACATCTAAAATCTATTATTTATATCATCCGTATATATTTTTTAAAAACCATAGAAATCATTTTTGAAATATATATATATATATATATATATATATATATATATATATATATATATATATATATATATATATATATAGACAGACCACGGTGTCTATATAAAATTTTATACCCTAAGATCAAGTGATACGGATATTTATCATTTCAATCCATAATTTAAAACTAAAAATTACGGTTATATATCATTTCAAACCGCAATCCCGAATGAGATGAAAATGCATAATAACTTGCACTTTATAACAATATAAAATACACCATCCATTCATCCAATATCAACCATCAACCATTTATCGCAATCATCATCAAATTCAAACAATAGCATCAATATAGAACAGATAATAAACAACAGGTATTAAATAGCAGTTTATATTCAATAATAAATTAAATAACTGTTTAACTGGCAGTTTACATGCAATGAATAATTAATTAACAATTTAATTAGCAGTTTTTACGCAATGAATAATTAAATAACAATTTAATTAAAAAACGCAATTTAACTGAGAGGATGATTAAAATACGCCAAACAATCATAGATAAATTTTAAATCACATCAAAAATTAATTTAACAAACATAAGAAATCTTAGAAGTTGTAAGTGGGTTAAAACACTCACCTTTTGAATTTAAATTAAATTTAAACCCAAAAATTTGACAGTCTCAGAATTCGTCCAAACTAGCGTCAAAAGATCCGTAATTTCAATATGATCCTAACAAAAAAAATCGCACGTGAAACGGATATCGTATTTAAAAATTATAGTGATTTAACCGTTTGAAAACAAAATTTAATTAAAATAAAACTCACCCAAAACAAACCAATGCCACGTCATCAACGTGAAGACATCAGGCACCCTCCCTCTCGTACAGAACGAACCACACGCAAATACAGGAACACGCAAACAGTTCCCACCAAAATCCTAGCTACACGCCTTACGTTTGCTGCTATCACGTCGACGCCGCGGCCGGTCCCTGCGCCTACCTCCGATCACCACATCAACGAGCTCGAGCTCGAGATCCACAGCCGCCGCCTCCAAAAAAATCAAACCCTAATCGATACTCCCGCCACATCTAACCGTCGATTTGTCAAACCAATCACCTAGATGCGATCCCCTCGGCTTCCTCTCCAAAACCCAGAAAGGGTTTGTCGATCCGTCACAATCCGTCGGCGATCAATGAAGGGTCGTTAATGTTTGCTCGATTTCTGGCCACATCGAACCTCGAATTGAAAAAGGAATTTCAGATCTGAGTTACGCTGTTCGAGAGCTTCAAATCCATATAAAATTTTGATAGTATTTGAGGAGTTTGAAATTTCAGCTTTGGATTTGATTTGGGGTTGCAATTGAAATTAGGGTTTGTCCGCCATTGAAGTGAGGAGATGAATAGAACGTATAGAAATGAGGAATAGAGGCTGCTAGGGTTTATAGCAGGATATATATATAGGCAAATTGAAATAGAATAGATGGATCGGGTTGAATATACGTGCTAACGACAAAGTGGCTCAAAAAGCCCGTTTCAACTCCGAAATGAAATTGGGTCAACCCATATATCAACATAGGTGTTTTTAAATATTATAAACGCAATGGAAAAAGTTTCACGTCCAAATTCCAGCATATGAAGAAGTTATGCTAAAATCCATATTTTCAAATTGATTTCAATTTATCGATTTCAAGGCCGTACGATCAAACGACAAGTCTGATCGCTACGAAACTTGAAATCCTACAATAATTCACTGATACGGATCTAATGAAACTAGTTTAATCGAAATCCGAGTCAATGGCCAAAATGACTATTTTCACATTAATTAATTAAATAAATAAATAAATAAATTAAATCCAATTTTTAAATTTCAATTTTTACAATTGATAAATCTATTAATTACAGCGTTAATTTCTCCACTTAATTATATTTGGAAATTATAAATTAAATTCCTAAATCCCATTTATTAAGTTTTTTAAACTTCTTGTTCACATCTTTTACCAAAATAAGGGCGCCACTAACATGGGTTCATGACTTATTACATTATTATCCTCAAATTTCATTTTAATTTCAATAACGTAATATTTAAACTTTTAATTTCATTTTATTTTGCAATAAATACAACTATTGAATTTTATACTTCAATTAAATTAATAAATCTTGCTTTCTATACTTTAAATCAACCAATAGTTGTATTATAAATAGAGTTGACATTATTTCCAATTTCATCTAAATTCCCGTTTACCGTAGTATCTAATTTCAATTTCTAATAGTAAACCCATTTATTATAAATGAATATCAATAAATTAGTCCCAAATAAATTTATTGATTTCCTAATTTGATTTAGTAAACCAATTTATTATAACAGATGTTACTATTAACTATACAATACACTAAGATTTATTATTTCCAACCAACTATCGTAGTTGCCTACATAATACCAATTTATAACTCTTAATGTTTATTATAACATTTATAACATAATATCAATTTACAATAAACTAAGGTTTATTATAACATTTATAACTCCTAATGTTTGCCATTTATTCTCATCCTATTAATTTCATTCACTTACGTTCAATTTATAACCAATCATAACATTTAGATTTATTGCAATAGATTCCAAATTCAAATTTTTATTTCTTAATATATTCTAATTTAACAACTTCCAACATTGTATTACATTTTACATCAATGTAACATTTATTGAAATATATTTTCATATTACTAATTTCATTTAATATTCCACCTATTCGCTTAAGTTCCATTTATAGTCAAGTATAACATAAATTTTTATTCATTGTCATTTAATTAGATCTATTAATTATAAATTTTAATTAGCGTCGTTTATCTTGCATTCTCGTTATTATTTCATAAATATGGTTCCCAATCATTCCTTAAATTTATACTAACATTGATTATATCTAATTTGCACTTTATTGCTTATCATTCCAACGATTTATATAACTTTGAATCTATTTCCCTACTTACAAATTACAATCAAATAAAGCTTTACAAATCTGTTTCAATTTATTGGAATGGCATTGAATTAATATATTGATTATCTTACATCAACATTTTTATATTTTATTCCGTTATAAATTCATTAACAAGTTCAAAATTTCTTTTATTTATACAACACTTACCTTAATCTACTTATTTCAAATTTTATACCCAGGGGCAACAGTTTTACTTATTTCATTTAAAATGTGATTTCACTTCAAAAAACAAAATTTAGTTTTTTTAATAACTATTGCTACATTCCATTCTTAACATTTATTTCGATATAAATTAAAAAATTTATTTTTTCTAAATTTAATCACACAATATTTATTAAATAACCAAATTAATTATTGAAAATTTATGGGTCGTTACAACTCCACTGCTCGGCATGTGACGAATCATGCCGAACCAAAGTAACGCCGAGTCTCAATGCTCGGCACTCCATCCTTAACAACGATTTCCCCTTTGCCCTTCATCCATGCCGAACGACGTGAACGAGCCGTTCGGCAAATCGTACTGAACCGTGTTGATCGGTATTTTAACCAATTCCTGCTCCTCCTCTATTCTTCCCTCCAAACTCGCACGGCATTAGAGAATCATGCCGAGCCATTGCAATGCATCCTCCACCTTCCACTTCTCCAATCCATTCACCTCAAAGTCATCTGAAGGCGTACTAAGTTTCAACCTTAAAGCGCGCCTGAACCTCAATTCATCAATAACAAGTGATACTTCCTAATCTAAGAGGGTGATCAGAAAGTTCTTACCTAAGAGTACGGCAGGGACTAGGGGGGTCAGTAAATTTAGGGAAGATCAAAGGAGTGAATGAAACTCGGGGGAAGTAATTTGTGTGTTCTTGGAAAGTCACGGAGGTAAAAAGTGAAAAAACGGAGGAGAAGGGAAATGCTGGCTTTTATAGAGAAGAAGAAGTCGAAGAGGCAGTGACCGGTAGAGCCGGTCAAAAATCATTCAGCACATACAGAGCGTCCGGCTTCGGCTGTATCGTTCTGCACACAAAGAGCGTCCGGCTTCGGCTGTATCGCTTGGCACACACCACCTCACCTGGTGTTCATAAGAAGACACCTCCGAAGAAAGTAAACCAGGGTTCAAAGCGAAGCACAGAGGGCATGTAATTCAAAGCGTATAACGTTAGGTCATGCAATACACTTTCGGAGGCAAGTGTTTCCTGGAGATTTGACCAGGCAACTAAGTACCCGGCATTAGCACACTGCTCGGCAATTTATGGATCGTTCGGCATTTTCGTACCGCTCAGCATTCTGAACGCTCAGTGCAAAGGGTTCGAATAGCGTTCGTGAGTACTCGGCATTGGGAAGTGTTCGGCAGTCAGGTTCGTTCGGCATTTGGGAGCACTCGGCATCAGAAGAACACTCGACATAAAGGAATGCTCGGCATGAAAGAGCGCTCGACATCTAGAAGCGTTCGGCATAGAGAAACTTTTGGTATTGTATATCGTTTGGCATACCAAGGACGTTCGGCATACAAGGACGTTTGGCATACAAGGACGTTTGGCATACCATGGAACGTTCGGCATATGAGGTAAGTTCGGCATACCAAGGACGTTCGACATACGAGGTACGTTCGGCATCCATGAACGTTCGGAATTCCTAGACTGTTCGGCATTCCAGCCTCGTTTGGCATTTTCCTCGATCGACATCGATTCTCGTTTGGCCTGCACACCTCGCTCCACACATCGTATCGTTCAGCATGAAGATAATGGTTTGGCATTTGGCCATTCGGCATATTAGGGTCGGCACACAGAGCCTACTCCATTTGGGCCAAGGTATTCAGCTGCCAGGCCCACCAGGGAAGTCCAACCCACCTTCGTCTATAAATAGAGAGGCAAGGGCACAGTGAAGAGGAGGGGTTTTTTGGAGAACATTGGGGGAACTCTACCGCATTCAACACTCACTCAAGACCTAATCTTTTACTTTGTAATTGTATTCAAGTAATTGGAAGTGGATTATATCTGTAATCAACTATCAAGAAAACCAATAGAAATTAACTTCAAAGTGGATGTAGGCAGTTACGTCGAACCACTATAAATTTGGTGTTCTTATTCTCTGCATTTAAATTTAAATACTGTCTTCTATTTTAATTTACTATCTTTATTAATCTCTCTACATAATCTTTCCTAAGGGTGTTAGTGGCCAATTTTGGTGCTAACAGAAGGTGAGAAATTTCTCAATGCTATATAATTTATATTGATTATTAAGTTGATTTGCTATGATAGATAATCACCATTTACGATATGGATGTTGAATAATTGTTAAATGTTGGATAGTCCATAGTAATTTTATGACACTTACCGTACTACACCCGTATTGAATATGTTAATGTCGTATGATTGGTTGTATGTTTATGATGTTAATATGAACATCAAATTTCTATCATTATTGATTAAGTGATTTCTTTTGTTGAATAGATCCAATTTCGATGATATGATATACTTTGAAAAAATAAATCTCTTTTTTAATTGGAATTGAAATTAAAGTAGAAACAATACCGAACTATTATATCCATATCTTCTAAAGAAGAAAGAAAATTTCTATCATTATTCCGGATTATTATATCCATGATTGGTTTTATGGTTGTGATGTTAATATGAACATCAAATTTCTATCATTATTGATTAAGTGGTTCCTTTTGTTAAATAGACCCAATTTTGGTGATATGATATACTTGAAAAAATAAGTCTTTTTTTAATTGGAATTGAAATTAAAGTAGAAACAAAAGAGGATTTGAAAATTGAAGTGAAACTGAATTGGAAAAGGATAGTTAAATTGAAACTGAGATGAATAGTGAAATTGAATTTGAAATCGATTTTAAAAATTGAAAGTGAGATTAAGGTTGAAATTTAAATTAGAATTGAAATTAGATTTGAAACCTAAATTTTAATTGAGTTTAATTTGAAGTTGGAATTGAAATTGAAATTGAAACTTTAATAACAAAATAATAGGAATAAAATAATATTATAATAAGAAAATAGTGAAAATATATTTTCAATACTTTAAAAAGTGATAATATTGATTTAAAATGATTTGT
Source organism: Allium cepa (assembly GCA_030765085.1). Taxonomy (NCBI): domain Eukaryota; kingdom Viridiplantae; phylum Streptophyta; class Magnoliopsida; order Asparagales; family Amaryllidaceae; genus Allium; species Allium cepa. The sequence goes on from CM060940.1 coordinate 187,624,855, forward strand.
AAAGATTTTATAAGTAATAAAATTCAGTTTAAATGGATTATTTCAAGTATTGAAAAATAAGTTAAAACTAGGCGCGTCGCGCAACGGTAGTTCGCGATTTCGCGCCGAAAAGTTCAAACTAGTGTATAGAGTGGAATACAGCTCGGAATTCTTCAAAATAAGAAAATTATGGACTATTATATCTATATCTTCTCAATGAAGAAAGAAAATCAAAATTTTGTTGAGTATATTTTGGAATATATCCAAATAAATTTTCAAGAAAAATCACGCTAGTGCACTTAAGTGTCCATAACAGAAAATCTGTTTAAATGAACGTTTTTAATTGTGGAAAAATACGGAATAAATTTAATAAATATAGTGAAATATTTTAGTAGAGATTTGAAGTGGAAAATATGGATTTTCAAATATTAAAAAGTGGTTTAAATCAAATAAGCTTATATAGCACTTTCCGCAACAACTTTATGCTGCGAATTCTATAACCTTTTGAATATGAGTTTAAACGTAACTATTTTTCCTAAAATAAATTGTGAATGTTTTTAAAAGGAAAATTAAGTGTTTAAATGATAATTTGGAATCTTTATAATTAATTCCAAAATAAAGTTGATAACCGAGTATGCATAAATGACCAGTACATTTGTCCCGCCTGTGAGATCTGAGTAGATAAAACAAGGTGTCTAACTAAGGTTAGGGATGAAGCAAACACTACCCTGAACTTACCTGGCCTTTGTTTTCTCTTCTTAGGCGAGTGGTGGAATAGATTGAAAGGGAAGCCCGAATGCTCTAAAAAGATCATATTAATTTTTCCAAAATAAAAGGAGATTGATATTATCCAAAGCAAAAGAATGAATTACTTACTCTAAGACAAAAGAAAGATATTTTGTAATCATTCGAAAAGAACTAAAGTGAAAAGAGACTTAATAAATCATGTATATTCATATTCACTTTTTTATTGATGATTGGATTTCGAAGGAACCGGTGTCGGATTTGGACGATTCCTATCCGAAAACCACTTCGAACCAGTTTACACGTTTGAAAAATGAAGATGTTAGAAGACGAGATATTAATACGAATAATAATGAGGGACTACTTGTTCATTAATTGAGGATAAAATCCCAATTCATTATATTATAGCAGTAGTCTCTTTTTTATGAAAAACCTCAAAATCACAAGGACTTCTCATCTAGTAATGGCCGAGGAAAGTACATTCCTTTTGGTTCGGTCCCAAAATGAACTTGTATGGTAGAATGTCTGACCTTGCATTCCAAATCACAATGAGTTATCTCTATAAATGTATATCAGTTGGTGGCGGAGAAGACACCTTCTCTTAGATTAACACTCTTTCCCAATACATACAAGCTCAGGAAGTTATATATTTGTAGAAATCGATCGTGTGAACGTGGAATGGCAATGTGGCATTCAAAGTGAAAGAAGATGTACTATGTCAAAAGGTAATCATAGTCTCGAGCCTCATCAACCGAAAATGATCGAAACAGGGTTAGATGCAGCAAGGCTAAGTGGGTCATTCCCAATTACTGTATGATCATCCCCTTATAGATATATTTCTTCCTGCTATGACATTCGTGATGTAAATTAATGTGGTATATCGAAAACGAGCCCTCGGTTAAAGATCGATAATGACCGAGGGACGACATATTCGGTACTACCTAGTTAAAGAGGTGAGTCGGTCTTGTGTTGGTAGAGGACAGATGTTTTGTGCCTCGGGACATCCATCTAGAGGTGTACCCATCGAAAGGTAGTCTCTTCACCTGGTCATTTGTATGGAAATCCATTCTCCAATAAGAACCCTGGTTTTGTTTGTATTGGCGTGATGAATAGCCTTGAAATGCTATGTGGGTAACCATTTTGGCTAAGATTAATAAGTTTATTTGCAAATGTTTTTAAAGAATGTCATTATAAATAATATCAAACGTTTTGATAAATAAAAGTGTTTTAGTTATCATAAGGCAAAAACCCGTTCGTGCCTATGTCTGGGTGTGGTCTTATGAGATACTCTTTCTTTTCAAAGGATTTTATTAAAAGGCTGATATATGACACTATCATTTATTATTGAGTTTTTCTCATGCTGGTTTATCAAGCCTAATCTGGGTATTTTCAATAATCAGGTTAGATCCGAGTAGTTTCACATTTAGTCGAAGATGGCTGGAGTTTCCAGAGGAGAGCTGGAGGTATTCATCTACGCATGACATATTCTATTATCCGCTGCTGTCTGTTTGTTTGATGTTTGTTAGCAATTGCGAGGACTGATGTTTATAACTGTCCAAGTTGAATTTAGGTTGCACTCTGATATTTGTATTTTAAAAGTTTTCCATTGTAAAGATATTGTTCAATATTATATATTATTCCATTCATTTGAGATTCTGTTTTGTCTATTTTCTTTATTACCCTTCATGTTCCGTCTTTTCGTGCAATTTGAGTTGGACATGTAAGGCTTATTGTCGATTCAAAAGGTAAGGAAAAATGGGCCTTGACATCAACCTCGGTTCTTTAGGAAACAAATAGTAAAAGATAAGTGCAGAGATCATTTCCTAATCGTTAGTGGATGGATTTCCTTATCATTTATCCTAGGAGAATGAAACGAGATTTATACGCACAATACAATATCGTCAAAGATGACTATGCCATATAACTCACATGTTTCTCTTTGATATTTCCAAAGTTATGTTTTAGGTCCAAATTCAATATTGGTTATTTAACTATCAAATAAACAAAGAACAACCAATTCCATTTGAGATTTATTTATCCATAGTAACCACTAAGCCTCAAAACAAATCTTTATTTAATAAATCACTTTTCAAAACGCTTGTCTAAAACATTCATATGTTTACTCAGATATAAGTATATAGACAAAACATTTGTGAATAACTTCTTACTTTAAAATCATGTTAAAACGGATTCAACAATTGTTGTTTAAATTGGAGGTAAGGACAACCCCAAACACTAGTCCCTTCGTGTTAGTGTGGAACGAATATTCCATACCACCATTTTTAAAAGGCTAGTTTAGAGAAACCAAGATCTCAAATTCTTTTTATATTTATTTCAATAAATCCTTTTTAAATGAATCTATTCATCAAATCTCTTTTACTTGAAGTCCAAGTCCATTTCAAATTACTTTCCAAACTCAAATTTATTTATAAAACTCTTTTACAAATATTCAAAATCATTTATAAAAATTGCTTTTATAAATATCCCAACTTTTTATACATATATATTCCTTATAAATACCCAAACCTTTTTATAAACTCCCTTTATGAATGTCCAAATGATTTTCTAAAATTTCCTTTATAAATACCCTAAAATCATTTACAAACTTCTCTATAAACCTTTCCTATTTAAACAACTACTTAAATAACTATAATCGAATTAGCTTCCTTTAATAAGAAAATCCGTTTTATAAATCTCCTTATTTATGACATCTTCTTTGCTTAAAAGCTCAAATCCATTTAACCAAAAACACTTTATAAATTTTCAAACTCCTTTATAAAACTTTCTATAAAACTTCTTTTTATAACCTGGAAAACCATTCTCATTGGTTAAGAATATCTTTAGAAAACCATTTGTCAATTGTTCAAATGCAATAACTTTGAAACAATTTCAAAAAGAAAATGAAATATTTATCCTTACAAAATCAAACGGAGGCTTAGCGACCACAATGGTGCTTTTAGTTTAGTTTTACTTATCCAGTCTATCATGGCATCACATAACAATAGGTATATAAGGGATCAACACATAATCGTCAATCAGATTTAGTAAATTTCCAAGCTAATTGTAATAATAGAATGGTGTTTTGTTCTGCTAACAGTTATCACTTAGTTTTCCTAATCATATGGGGTTACTTAAGGATGAGTAACATAGAAATCCCTTGATTTAAACCAATTTTGATAAGAAAATAGCTTAAAAAAAACTTTAAACTCAAAACGGTTTCAAAATAAATTAAAAGCCTTTTAAATGAGAATCAAATCCTCATTAAATAGGAATTAAACTCTAATTGCAGGTAACTAATCATTAATTAAATCTTATTAAAAAATAATTAACTTCAATCAAAGATTAACTAAATAAAAACCTTTTTAGAATAATAATTAGTTGATAATTATCTTAAATAAATAATTAAATAATAATTTTCTTTAATTAAGTAACAAATCATGATTAACTTAATTGATTAACATTTAAGTTTAAAACCATTATTAACAAATGATTGAGTACTAAGTACCTTTATTAATTAATTAATCGATTAAATAATCATTAAATAAATTAATAAGTGAATAATTAAATAATTGTTCTCTAATTACTTAATTAAAGTTAGAAAACATTTTCTTAAAAGATTTCTAAGTGAAAATAAGTTTAGATTAGAAAAATAGTTAGATTTCCTGAACTGCGCAAACAGCGACTATCGTTGTACTGACCCGTAATTTCAAAACTTGGTTTTTAAGCAAATTAACTTCAAAACTCTATTTTCATGCTAAAAATTTATAACAAAGTTAGAAAACACCTTTCGAAAAAAATCACGTGCAAATATGTTTTCAAAAAAAAATCACGTGGAAATATGTTTTCAATTTTCAAATAGTTTGGTTTTTGCGAACTACGTGTTATAGCGATCGCTACACGAATCCATAATTCAAAACTTGAAATTTTACTTTTTAACTTTTAAAACTTTCCCTTTTGAACTCTTACCCTCTTTGAAACATGAAAATAAAATTTTGAAAACCAAATCAAATCTTTAAACTTGAAAACTTTTCACTTTGAAAAAACAAAAATCAAACTTTCGACCAAAAAAGGATTTCTACGTCGTTTTTGGTTAGCAGATTGCTAACATCATGTAACGAACCCATATGCAACTAATAACTCATTTCAAACACGATTCCACAACATACATCATAATACTAACATAAGCAATAATATTTTATTCACAATTTCCGACTAAATTTTTGTCCAAAATACAAGATAGAGACTTCTTGCCTACTCAAACTTTGGTATATACAATTAACACCAAATCATCACATAATCAAGCATAGATCAAATATAATATTCATACACCAATACACAATATAAATTTGCCAACTTTAATAAAGTTAACTAATTATTTAAAAAGCGTTAACTTTACTCACTGTAACTTTCACTAAATCAAACTAAACTTGCTCTCGACCTAGCTTACTTGCTCCTAGCTTAACAAAGTGAAGATGTGGATCCTTGGAAGGCTAAATGGGCTTGGCCTAGGACAAATTTGGCTCTGCCATGGCTACAACAAGGCTTGACCTTGGTGGTTTAGTGGAGTGTAAGGCCTTATTTAGAAGAGAACGAGTTTGGAAGTGAAATAGAGGAGTTTAGTTATGTTTTTACACTACTTTCTCTATCTTCTCTTAGGAATTTTCATTTGGTAGCCATTAAAGTGGACATGAACAAGAAGCAAGGAAGTGAAGAAATCAAGTACGATTTGTAGATTGAAGATTATGAAAGGGAGGTGGTATTTATAGGCTTAGGAAAGTAATAAATATGTAAAGTGGATTGAATAAAAACTACACACATGCATGCATCCCCATACCCCCAAATCAAGGAGCTACCACGATATGTACTTAAGGTATGGGTTTAAAGGTATGGTGATACATGAGAGCTTATTCTTTTATTATATATACTTACTAAATAAACATAATATGTCAAATCAAGTATTAATTTAAAGTAAGCGTGATTTATTTAGTATTAACTTATTGATTTACTTAACATGGCATGTGCATATATGTATGCATGTGTGCACTAGTGTGTAAACCATTTCTCGATAATTTTTCACTCTCGAAAAGTCAAAAATTCAAAAACATTCTTCGGTCAGATTTTCTATTTTTATTTGAACTATCTATACTGGTAAACAAATTTTGAAAACCATTTTGTCATCATTATTAAATAATTAAAATAGGTTGATTGCTAATAAAAATCCATTTATTGATTATATAAAATATAAATAGCCTATATAAATGTGGCAAAATCCTGGGTTCTTACAAATCTATTTCACCATCGTCTATTATTAGTTAAAAGATTCATATTATTTTTAATTTATAAAACCTATTATTTGAACATTTTAAAAATTTATTAAATATTCACAAATCAAAGTAGTCAAATTCTAGGTCATTACAGTTCGCTTTGAGTTTGAGGTAATAAGTGGCTTTAGGTTCTGCCTCTCTCCAGAAATGAAGTATTAAGTAACCCAGTGAGATTCCAAACTAATAATTAAGAGTGATAATGGATATCTTTAGAAGGATTCGTTTCAAATTGGAGTCAAAAGTGGCATAAGGTCATAGGGTCCGCCTATTTCCTATAAATTAAGTACTAGTAGCCGAATGAGATTCGAAGCAGTGTAAGCTAGATAGTACCTGTGAGGAGTTCGCCTTGGGTTAGGTATTAAATGATGTGGGAGCTGCCTAGAATATAAGTATTAAATGGTTGGAAGTCTAACTGGTCCTTATGTATTAAGTTGATTAGATAACGTCACTCACATGGCTGTGATTTTATTATTGAGGGTTATGCAAGTATGGCTATTAGATATTATAAAGCTTTAAATTATGGTCGGATGTCTCTGTAACTAGGACCAAGAGATCAACAACAATGATGCCAGGGGTCCACCTTAGAGACAGGTCTTAAATGATGGGGCATGCCTCGATTGAGGTCTTAAATTACCAAAGTCTACCTATTTCTCTTTTAGAAATATGAAGTAGCCAATGGACTAGGTAATAATAGGAGCCTGCTTCATATTTGGAGGTATTAAGTGGCTGATCGACTTGCGAAGTATTATAGGGTTGATAGGCTCCATCAGCATTTTATACATTGGGAAAGGGTAGGTAGATAAACCGTTCCTCCAATATTAGGTTAATTTGGTTAACCTTAAAATAGTAGACATAATAATTAAATGGAAACCAATCAGTTCAAATTTATGTTATGAACATTATAGATTTTCCAATTCCCAAAACGTTATTCCGACCCTCTCCTCATTACCCATAAGATAGATTTAGTGAAATAGGCCACTGGAGCTTAACGTGATTGATTGTTAAAGAAGTCTTATTTTCTCTCATGCTCGATGCTGATTTGGCAATCTAATATCCAAGGAGTATCACTAATTCTAAAGTAGTAGCCATAGTTATTATTTATATCCTATTAATGTTTCTACTGTCAGTTTAGGTTTTATAAATCTTCGGTAATGCTTGTGCTTATTTAAAGGTATCAAATCATGATCTATACTTTGATGGATTTGCGTTTCGAATTTGTCAAAATTTGAGCTCATTATAGTGTGGGTTGTTACATTTGGTATCAGAGCCTATGTTAGTTGATCAGGGGAATTTGGATAAAAAAGAGAATGTATTATTTTCCATCTATCATTATCGTATTTTCACTTGACTCTAATAATTCCGACTATTGCATAATTGTAGTCCTACCTCGTAGGAATGGGCAAACAATTATGGTTTGGAAATATTTTATAGTTCAAGATTCTCAGGTCGACCTCGAACTAACCCATGGTGCGTCAAGCGATAATTTGGAAAAGCATGAGTATACATATGGCAGAATCCTAGAGACTGGAGGCGTTTGACTTGATGGTTGAGATATAGCTACCTTGTGATTTTGGATTTGGATGATGAGTTCCAGTCGTAGATAAACATTATTCCAAATAGGAGGGAAATTAGAGTCTATATGCTGCTACTATCTGAAAGTAAATTATTGCAAGGGTGCATTCATTGATCACCTCTTTGATGACAAGCCGAATTTTTGTTATTTGGAAGAATTTTAGTCAATTCCTTAGACCAACCCTATGAGAGAAAATTTGTTGTACATATATTTTGAAGATGCTTCAAAATATTTAAAAGGGTTTCAAAGGATTTTGCTATTAGATCTATTTAGGAAGTTTGTATTTTAAAAAGGTTTTTGAAACCCTATTATATATATAATAAAAGTTTTATTTTTAAGAAGTTTTGGTTTGAAATAGTTTCTATTATTTAGAAACAAGTATAATGGGAGCGTATAGTTAGCTCAATGATTCTTTTTTTGGTTTATAAAATCATGGTTTTTAAAAAAAAATCTCTCTTAAGGGATGGACAAAATAGAAATGACATTTAATTCTATTGGGTTTTGTAGTTGAAGTGTTGTTCTAGCGGCAAACTATTAGGAATATTACAACATAATGCGAAATAATAATTGGAATATTTTCGGTTTTCTGGTAGTGTTATTGGTCGCATCAATTTTTGTTGGGACAACTGCAATTGCGGGAGAATGGTTTGGAATTAGATGGTTGGTTTTCACACCACCTTAATAAGGATAAGAATTTTTCGGATTGTGTTGATTCAATGGAGATGGCGTGAAATGATTATTATTATTTAATCTGACCCTAATTGGGTCTAGTTTCAACCAACGTCCAAAGCCCGTCTAGCGGTTGATCATTTAGTGGTAAACCTAAGGCGGTCTGCCAGTCAATGAGTTTTGACACAACCTGAACCTGGAACGCAATTATAAAAGTCGCATAAAATAATTCTACCAATTGCATTCTTTCTTTCATCCTTCCTTAACCAGCCGAATCAAATCGTCATCCTTCTCCTCCAAAATAGCACCCTCTCTCCTCCGTTCCATAATCAAGTGACATTGTTTTTTCCCTCATTTAGGAGCAGTAGCCTCGCCTTCCTGTCACACTGGTTTTTGTGCGTTAGATCTTTCCCTAGCACCACTCTAGATCTAATTCCTATTTCTTCCATCCGATCCTTTCTTAGCCCATAGCATCTTCTTGCACTGCCGGTTCTTCCTCGCACCATCCTAGTCCCAACCCTCAAAAAACTGCTTGGCTAGACCAGGATAAGAAGAAGATTTTTCCACTTTTGGGCTAGAGGTGTTATTCGTCATGGTAGGACTTGCATTGATCCTCCACTTCGAGACCTTTGAGTGGGAATGTTACTTGTGATTCATCTGCCTTTTCGATGCTCAGTTGGTGCAAAGTTTCAATGAAAGCAATAGTTTGTTTCATTCAAAGGTGAAGGGTCTCCAGATTGAGCGACTAATGATGGTCTCATTAAGGTTTTGGAGGTTTTCATAGAGGATGTGGACTTGGATGATTTACAACAAACCGAACTAAAGATTTGAAGTGGGTCTTTTCCCAGGATGTTGATGTTTGGAAGACGAATAATCTACATCCAACTGCCTATCTAGTTGTACACATCATTCAGCACAATATCATCCCAAAGATGGGAAGTTACACTAGATTTATCTTATGGTGCGGAATACCACCTATGATATTATTGGCGGCATTGCCATTAATTGGACCCGCACCCTTATGTTTCATTTTTCCAATCAAGGAGTCGACGCTCTATGGATTTACTTCTCCTATTGTCACATATTCATTCTCAGCTTTAGGAAATATAAATGAATCTCCGTGAAGAGGCAGTTTAGAAGAAGGTCCTTATGCCATCGGTAGATACTCCCTTAGGAAGATGGTGATTCCGAAGTTGCTAGCAACACTAGCAGGGCCAGCGGCACAAGACTAGGCGTACAGCTGTCATGTTACGACCATTCAATGTTTGCGATAATGGCTCGAGCTCCAACTGCGGGGAACGACATCTCGTAGCATGTAGGTAGTGTTTTAGGATCTATGGTGTTGTTATCTTTTCCCTTCCAACATTTATTCTTTTCTTTTAAGTTGTTTGGGTTGTAATTGTTAGTTGTCTCTTATAAAAAGGTACATACGATATTATGAGAATGTTTCTATTTATTTACAATCTTATTGTTTTAGGATAAGTTAGCCGCTCTTACACATGCTTAGTAAAAACGATATAAATAAGGAAATCTTATAGAGACACTTAACTAATAGTAAATGCAATATAAGACCGGGGGTTTAGAATAGTTGGAAAATTTTAGCCAAGGATAGGGTAAAGTTGCTTTGGTATCATTGGTCAATGCTCATGTTCCTTAAAAGCTAAAATTTTAGAAAATAGATATGTTTGCCTTTTTTATTATAAATGTCAAGTTTTGTGGGTTAAGGTTAGTTATGGAATTTTAAAATTTGGTTTATATGTTTTGTGAATAGCCGACTTCCAACTAGGTAGAATTGTGGCTTATCAATTTTTCCTAAAAAAAGTTTCCATTAATTTAAAAGGCTTCTCTTTTGAAAAATAGTTTTGGGTTTGAGTTATTTTTGGCACTTCAATAACCTTTAGAGTTTTTGTACAAAATTCGATTTCAAGTGAAAATTCACATCTAAATATTTTTGAATTTATTTTTCAAATATGGTACAAATTTGAAAAGTGAGAAAGATTTTTGTGAAATCTTTGATTCTGAAGGCCATATTATCACGATCCAAATTTCAACATTCGAAAATCGACACCCGTACTTCACTTATACTCGAATGTCACAGATTCAACCATTGAAATCCGATTCGTATTAGAGCTTATAACACATTAAGTACAACAACACAGCAGAAGAAAATGAATAATATTGCTGATATACAACAGTTGATACAATATGATTACAACAATATCAAAGACAATATATAACAGGGGGAAGAAACAACTCCAAAAGAGGATCACCAACATATGCCTTCAAAAGAAAGAGAGAGAGACAGCTTGAGAATCCAAACTGCAACTCCATCTCCAATGCTCCAAAGCTCCATATCGAAAGCTCGAACCACCATCAAGTTGGACTTAAGCAAGGTCAGTCCCAAATGCGATCGCCAAGATCCAAAGACTGGATGCTATTGAATCTACATCTACTATCGGAATATTTGAAAATCTAACTCTAGAATGCCTGTGTGGAAAATTATGGGCACCCAACGTTTAGAAAGGGAACAATAAACTCCAGGTCCGTCATGGGACTAGTGTGAGCAAACAAAAACAGTTTTTATCTTTAATAAAAGCAACAAAAGGATTTAAAATAAATTCGCAATGCTTTTTGGAAAATGAAACTACCATAAGGCCTCCCACCACACACACAATTCAAACGCACAATTGGAGGAGATTTCTCCTTATGATAGTCAAACATGCTTGATATGTAAAATCCTTTTGATATTATTATTAGTGCATAGTGCAGAATACCTTTCGAAAGTATAATATTAATCTTAGCCAGCATATAACCATTATTGTATGCCTACTATAGCTACCATGTTCAATAGCAGGTTACCACCATATTGCATGACATGTTATACGACTAAAACCATACAGGGGGCGTATTGTTTCTTTGGATTTCCAACAAATGGTTAGGCTAGGGAATTTCCTCATCAAATATAACGCCTCTGGAGGAACGCCCCCAAGAACCAAATCGATTCCCTACCAACACAAGGCCGGGTTATCTCTGTGACTGGGTAACACCTACAAGTTAGCCATCCGCAGTCGTTACCGACCGTTATCCCGAGATTCACCAACAAATAGCAACAACCACATAGTTAAATATCTGGGCTTCATACCATGATACCACTTTTATTCAGAAGGAAATGGACATACCCTAGGGACGCGACCCTTAAAAACCTTGCTGCAACATTCCTGTTTCGACCATTTCTGGGTTGTGAGGCTCGACGAAGTCTCGTCCATAAAGCTACGCTTTTCACAAAAGCCATGCTTCGATCAACAAATGATCAGCAGCATTTCAGATGCCACATTACAGAATTAGGAATGTATCACTAGTAACCATCAACTACATAACCTCTAAGCTCTACATGTTAGAGAAGGGTGTTAAGCTAAGTGAATAAATTCTCCGCCACCAAACAGAAATGAATTTGATAGAAACCAGCTTTACATCTCAAAGTGTAACGTCAGACATACATCCATACAAGTCTGTTCCGGGTTCGAACAGAACCAAAGGCACTTCCAAAGAATCCATTGCAATTCGGGTACTCACAATCCGATCGGACTCCCAATCACATATGGAGATCTCTATACCTATGCAACTCAGTGCAGACTCATTCGATGGGTTATCCTTTCATTCTCGAAAATACCCGGCCTTCACCACCGATCTTCAAATGCAATCCATAACGTCATACATTAATCGGAATTGATTATATGACACAAAGTCCTCTCCCGGCTAAGCCAAATAATGAACGCCATATTAAAAAACCATATGGATATTGGGGTCTCAGTTAAGTCACGACTTACTACCCAAAACCTTTCTTTTAAATGGTTTGAACAAATTACCATTTTCAAATCTTTAAACGAAAAGATTTACTTCACAAAGTTCACCAATCTTCCACAAAGATTCATTCACAGCTTTCAAAATAATTTCCTTTTCAAATTGGATTAACTCATCCAATCATTAAATCCAAGACTCAATTCATAGCTTTCAAAACCATTTCCAAAGATTCATTCATAGCTTTCAAAACAATTCCCATTTCAAATCATTATATAAAAGATACACCATTTAAAATCCTTTTCTATTTCGAAACAAGATTCAACAATCTTTACAAAGATTCATTCATAGCTTTGAAAACCGTTTCAATTCCATTTCAAACTTGAAATCTTTCAAAACATATTAGAAATTCTTTCTTTATACGAAAGCTATTATCATTTGAAAACAAAGAGCTTTCTTTCAGAAAAATCCGATTTGCACAAGTTAAAAACCCTTCAAATATAAAACTTGGGCTAAATTCAAATTCCCAAAATAATACTTTTAAAATGGTTTAAAACCCATATAAACACATTTATAACTTGTAAAACCTTTTTAAACCATAATTTCCGAATATGGAATTCAATTTCAAATCTTGAATTCAAATTCAAATCAAACTATTTAAATTTCAAAACTTTATCAAGTTATTCAAAATAACTTTTATCTTTGATACTCCTTTTCAAAAGCTTTTTATATTTAACCTAATTCCATTTACAAAACCATTTGAATTCAAAATTCATCTTTAAAACCATTTCATTTTGGATAAAATAATATTAAATCCAAATATCTGTGACTTAACCGAATCCTCGTGAAATCCATATTTGTGTGTGTATGGTGTAGTCCAGAGGTTTTAAATAATAGTGAAACATCATCAATCATCGCAGATTCAAGCACAACAGTATTGATAAGTGGTATAATCCTATAACGCTTACCATCATTCACAGATTCACAGATAAGTAAATAAATTCATCACAGATACAAAATTTACACATACAGCTAAATTAAAATAATCCACATCACAGAATATCACAGATCGTAGGTAGCAATCAAATCAAATATTCTATACAAATAATCATCCATTAGCAGAATTAAATTATCTGACTGTAATGAATTAGCTAACCCTGCTTAACTTATTATTAATTAATTACAGTCATTATTATTAATTAATAATTAATTAATCACATAATTACTTTCGTTAATTATCCCAAATTAATGATTAATTATCCTTAATTACAAATTAATTAATCCTTAATTACTAATTAATTTGCTTTAATTATTAATTAATACTTAATTATTATTCAATTTATTATCCTTTATTAATAAATTTATCTTAATTATTCACATTAATTAAGTAACTCTTAATTGATTACCTTTTAATTAATTAATCATACAGATAAACTAATCACCTTGATAAATATTAATTAATCAATCACATTCATTAATTTATCACTTTGATAAATTAATCACATTTGAATGATAAATCTTTAAGTAATTAAATAACTAATCCATTTAATTACATTGATTCACTATCTTTCTAAATTACTTTCATCAAGCAATTATCATTTAATTACCTAAGATTTTAATCAAATTAAAAGACAAACCATTTATTTCTAAATTAATATTTAAACTTAATTACATAAACCTTTGAAATAATTTATCATTAATTTACGAATTAACTTAAGATTCTTAAGTTAATTAACCATTTATCTTAATAACATTAATTAATTATTACTTAATCAATCAAAGACAAATCAAAAATCTTAATACATCTCCAAATCAAGACAATTTTATTTCAAAACTCTTGCATTTATAATTCATATATTTTGAAATTTCTTTTTGAAAATTTAATCAATCTTTGTTTGAAACCCTTTAATATTTGTTTAATAACTCATTATTAAAAACCCTTAGACCAAACCTAAGCTTAAAAAAACTGATTATTATATACTCGAATTAATCCAAAGGTTGTTTAACCATTTAAAGACTTTTTTAATCAAAGTTTTAACTGTTAATCATATACTAAAGATATTCATAAAATTTCCCAAGTAAAACAACAGATATCTCGAGACAAAACATTAAACCTTTCGAGCAAAACCCAGCCTAACTCCTCCTCCTTCTTTTCTTTCTTTTAAACTTTACAAGTTTTAAATCTTTTTAGACTTTTGTTATACGTTCAAAACTACCCGATGGTACTCTCGAGAAACCCACCATATTTCTTGATAGAAAACCTGAGGAATTTCCTCTTCCCACTTACAACTACAACAGACACAAAAATTTGCTCGTGCACGTGCACAGCATTTTCGACGAACTTTGATCGATGCCGTGACCTTCGACGAGTCGGCGATTGCCTCTACCAGCCACCAGAGCACCTAAAAACCCAAGATGTTGACAAACTCACGATCGAGCTTCTTAACCCAAACTGATATTAAAACTTGATCACCCAAAATCCCGTCGCCTCGCCACCTCAGGCCACCAGTGGCTACGCAGTTCCGGCCTAAGCTGCTTCGACAACCCACAAACTCTTTCCCCTAGTCCAATCTCCTGAATCGCCCTGACGGCAATGCAGTTCCCCCGAGAACCAGTTTGACAGAAAGACAAGTTTAAACCCTATATTGATATCGTTCGCCATCCACGGTGACCTAGAATTCCATCGGACATTTTTCCCAAATTCTCCTACTTCGCAGCGAGCTATGACATCAATTTTGAGACCCATTGCTTCGTCGATCACCAGAATTTGGTGAAAAAGGCGATTCTGTTCAACCTCGAATTCCTCGGTCATTTCTTCATTAAAAATTCTGATTTCAATTTTAAAAATCATGATTTTCAGATACGAAATGAATGGTATAAGTGAATCAAACAATTATTTCATTTGATTTAATCACGTTTTTGATAATTTTCACTGTATATGAATATTTCCAAATAGTTTATAAACAAAACATACTTGAACTATTTTTAAAACTTAGATCCGGATTGTATAAACAAATTTTATTTAGATCCTAAAGTCTAAAATAATTTAGAGGGAGAGAATTTAATTTTTTTTTTGAATCAGGCTTTGGAAACCTATAACTTATAACAGAGCTTAACATATTCATACAAATATGCATATCAACATATATGTATATATAGTCAACATGCAGGTATAATAAACAATATTTCCATAAACAATATTTCCATAATACATTCAACTATCAAACATATCATCAGAACATAGAAGTAGATTTAAGGGGATTTTTGCTCACCTGACACAAAAACAAAGAAGGAATTTGAGCCTGAAAAAATGCTTTGATTTGATCTTGATTTATCATGTCAGGTTGAATTTGTTGTTGAGCTTTTATCTTTACTTCATTGTTGTTCTCTGGAACTTGCATTTGACTTCCAGGCTTTGAACTTTTCTTTGAGATTTTTGATTTTTTTTCTCTGTTCCAGGTTGAAGCTCTGATTTGCTTCTGATTCTTTCATTTCTGGTTATAAATTTCCCTTCCAAGTCTTGAATTTAAATTATGCTGAGTTAAATTTGAATTTAATGTCCGTTGCATGCTTTGATTTCCAGATTTGAACTTGAATCCATTCTCATTTACTTCAGATTTTTTTTTTTTCAGTTTTTGTTTGATCTGTAGTTTTCTCTCAGATTTTCTTTAGTTTAAAAGTTTTTGAGAAAGGAAAATAAGAGAGGGGTTAAATAGATGTATATACATATGGCTTTGAATTTTCTTTTATTGTTTATTTTATAAACATTAGAATTCAAGTGACATTTGTAAATTTGCATGTTAAGATTATTAACACTTGTTCATTCTTATGTCATATAGTTTACATTTGTACATTTACATGTTTTGAAATATTTACGCATGTAATAATCTCTTTTTTTTCTATAATACTTACAATGTTATTTTGCATGTCTTTAAATGATTTTAAATTTATTTTCTATCTATAAAATCCATCTTCTTTTATTTATATATTTATAACTTTAAGAAATTGATTTTTATAATCTATTACATATTAAATAAATTAGAATATAACCTTTTATAAATTTATTATATTTCATTTAAATCATAATTTTCAAATCACAACATATATGTATTCATATACATATTAAAATTTCAAAACAAATTTTTATTAATTTTAAAATATAGAGTTCTTTTCAAACCCAAGATATATTCAAAATATCTATCTCTGAATTTCAAATCAATCCATATACATATATAAACAAAAAATCTCATGTCTAATTAGGAAAAATTAAATTAATTTATAATTTAAATCCAAAAATTTATATCAATTACCAAATTAATTTTTTTCTCAAAAATTGAGATAGTTACAGATTCCCCCCATAAGAAAATTTCGTCCTTGAAATTTGCCAGGGAGACAACAAAGAATAGATGAAAGATAGAGAGATATCTTTCTAGATCAAACTGAATATCTATTCTGCATTTGGCTTACCAAATCAGAATATTATCAATAAATATGAGAATGAATCTATTCAATATTTCACAAGATACTCGGGTCATCCGGTCTACGAGATATGCAAAGGCACTGGTTAGTTCGAAGGATAACTAACCACTCGTAGAATATATCGAAACCTAGTAAAACAGAAAAACGGATAGTCAACTTAGGTCGAAATATCCCAAAGTATACACCAGTTTTTCCCTCTTTGGACTTTGATCCTCATAAGAAATCACAACAAAAAAATTCCAAAATTTGGTTTTGACCGAAATCGTCTCATCGATGCAATCAAATTTAACTACATATTTTAGTTAACCAATTTATTTCTATTTCAAATTTCAAATTCATTAAAGTATAAAACGAAAAGCTGATAACGAGAATACGAGATAGGAACTTATCAACATGATTGGCAGTGCCACCATCACACCAAAGCTCCTTCTGTAGTTGCCACGAAGATATCGGAGAATTGAAATCGGTTGATGAACAAAAGAAATTCATAGAGAAAGATTGTTCCTTGTTGTTGCAGGGTATCAACCATTTGAAGTGGTACTTCCCTATCCCCTATTTCATCCTCTTCCTGCACTCATACTCACTATCAATGAGTAGGAAGAGAATTTACTGAGGCATATAAACGGATTTCTTAGGGAATACTCATTCTACGGCATTTGCATCCCTATCTCTAATGAGTTATCTAATGTGTTGTACTCCAAAAGCTAAAGTTCAACCTTTAGCTCTGATTCCAAGTTGTCACGATCCGAATTTCAGCATTCGAAAATTGACACCTGCACTTAACTTGTACTCGAATGTCGCAGATTCAACCGTTGAAATCCGATTTATGCCGGAGCTTATAACACATTAAGTACAATAACACAGCGGAAAAAAATGAATAATATCACTGATATACAATAGTTGATATAATTTGATTACAACAATATCAGAGGCAATATATAACAACGGGAAGAAATAACTTCAAAAGAGGAACACCAACATATGCCTTCAAAAGAAAGAGAGACACAGCTTGAGAATCCAAACTGCAACTCCATCTCCAATGCACCAAAGCTCCAAATCAAAAGCTGGAACCACCATCAAGTTGGACTTAAGCAAGGTTAGTCTCGAATGCGATCACCAAGATCTAAAGACTGGATGCTATTGAATCTACACCTTCTATCGGACTATCTGAAAATCTAACTTTAGACTGCCCAAGTGGAAAATTATGAGCACCCAGAGTTTAGAAAGGGAACAATAAACTCCAGGTCAGTCATGGGACTGGTGCAAGCAAACAAAAACAGTTTTTATCTTTAATAAAAGAAACAAAAGGATTTAAAAGGAATCCGCAATGCTTTTTGGAAAATAAAACTACCATAAGGCCTCCCACCACACGCACAACACAAGCGCACAATTGGAGGAGATTTCTCCTTATGATAGTCAAACATACTTAATATGCCAAATCCTTTTGATATTATTATTAGTGCATAGTGCAGAAAACCTTTCGAAAGTATAATATTATTCATAGCCAGCATACAACTATTATTGTATGCCTACTATAGCTACCATTTTCAATGGAAGGTTACCACCACATTCCATGGAAGATTATACAACTAAAACCGTATAGGACACGTATTGTTTCTTTGGATTTCCAACAAATGGTCAGCTAAGGAACTTCCTCATCAAGTGGAACACCTCTGGAGGGACGCCTCCAAGAACCAAATCAGTTCCCTACCAACACAAGGTCGGGTTACCTCTGTGACTAATAACACCTACAAGTAAGCCATCCCTGGTCGTTACCAACCTTTATCTCGGGTTCACCAACAAATAGCAACAACCACATAGTTAAATATCTGTGCTCCATACCATGATAACACTTTTATCTAGAAGGAAATGGTCATTCCCTGGGGGCATGACCCCTAAAAACCTTGCCGCAACATTCATGTTTCGTCCATTTCCGGGTTGTAAACCTCGACGAAGCCTCGTCCACAAAGGTACGCTTTTCAAAAAAGCCATGCTTCGATCAATAAATGATCAGCAGCACTTCTTATGCCACATTACTAAATTGGGAATTTATCACTAGTAACCATCATCTACATAACCTCTGAGATCGTAAGTCTCAGAGAAGGGTGTTAAGCTAAGAGAATAAATTGTCCGCCACCAAACAGAAATGTATTTGATAGAAACCAGCCTTACATCTCAAAGTGTAACGTCAGGCATACGTCCATACAAGTCTGTTCCGGGTTCGAACTGAACCAAAGGCACTTCCAAAGAAGCCTTTGCAATCCGGGTATTCAAAATCTCGATCGAACTCCCCATCACATATGGAGATCTCCTACCAGCACGACTCGGTGCAGAGACATTCAATGGGTTATCCTATCGTTCTCGAAAATCCCCGATCTTTACCGTCGGTCTTCAAATGCAATCCATAATGTCGTATCATTATTCGAAATGGGTTATATGCACAAAGTCCTCTCTTGGCTAAACCAAATAATGAACGCAATATTAAAAAACCATATGGATATTGGGATCTCAGTTAAGTCACGACTTATTACCCAAAACCTTTCTTTTAAATGGTTTGAACAAATTACCATTTTTAAATCTTTAAATGAAAAGATTTACTTCACAAAGTTCACCAATCTTCCACAAAGATTCATTCACAGCTTTCAAAATAATTTCCTTTTCAAATTGGATTAACTCATCCAATCATTACATCCAAGACTCAATTCATAGCTTTCAAAACCATTTCCAAAGATTCATTCATAGCTTTCAAAACAATTCCCATTTCAAATCTTTTATATAAAAGATACACCATTTAAAATCCTCTTCAATTTCAAAACAAGGTTCAACCATCTTTCACAAAGATTCATTCATTGCTTTCTAAACCGTTTCAATTCCATTTCAAACTTGAAATCTTTCAACACAAATTGGAAATTCTTTCTTTATATGAAAGCTATTATCATTTGAAAACAAAGAGTTTTCGTTTTGGAAAAATCCGATTTGCACAAGTTAAAACCCTTCAAGTATAAAACTTGGGTTAAATTCAAGTTCCTAAAACAATACTTTTAAAATGGTTTAAAGTCCATATAAACAAATTTGTAACTTGTATAACCTTTTTAAACCATAATTTTAGAATATAGAATTCAATTTCAAATCTTGAATTCAAATTCAAATCAAACTATTTAAATTTCAAAACTTTATCAAGTAATTCAAAATAACTTTTATCTTTGAAACTCCTTTTCAAAAGCTTTTTATATTTAACCCAATTCCATTTCCAAAACCATTTGAATTCAAAATTCATCTTTAAAACCATTTCATTATTTTGGAGAAAATAATATTAAATCCAAATATTTGCGACTTAACTGAATCCTCGTGAAATCCATATTTGTGTGTGTGTTTAATGGGACTTTGCTCACCTGACATAAAAACAGAGAAGGATTTTGAGTTAGTCCGTGAGATGATGGTTTTGATGACAACAACCTAAGAATTGATTATAAAATATAAATACTAATATTATAAGTTTAGATATATGTATGTGAAGGTTTTAACCATGCTGATACCAAGAATGAAGACGGTACAATATAGAGATTCAAGATATCAAGATTGAAGACTCATGGGTATCAAGAATATCAAGAGTTCAAGAATTGAAGTAATTTATTCTTTAAACAGAAATTTTGTTAAAACTCATAGAAAAGCACTGGCATCTTAAAATCCAATTTATTCGTGGAATGGAATCCACTTCGAGCCTGTTAAAGGGATGGAACCCTAAGTAGGATGGAACCTACGAAAAATCTAGTGGAACATTGTTTTGTATCCGCTAACCTTTATTCAAAATGATTTTTCAAAATTATATCCTATTTTCAAAATGTTTTCAAAACCTTCCTTTTAAAAGCATCAAAAATCTCTATCCAGATTTTAAATAATTTTAGCCTCAAAATTATCTTTAATTTCAAAGTCAAAATTACTCCTGATTTTAAGCTATCTTTTAAAATAATATATTTAAGATTTAAATATAAAATTATAGTTAAATTTTATGTATATTATTCTCTATATTTACTTATGAATTTTAACTATATTCAAGTATAGTAGAAAAGTTTAAAATAGTTTTAATATAAGATAAAGGTTATTTTCAAAGAAAATCAAATCATCAAAAATTGCTTTGGGATGTCGACATGCCTATGGTGACCATGTCGACATGGTGCCAATTGAGTTCAAAATTTAAATTTCAAAAGAAGTGTTTATTCGCCATAACTCTTCATGAATGGACATGGTTGTTGTTCTTCTATAAATAGGGGTTAGTTTCAATGAATTTCATATCATATTTTCTGGTTTTTCACTCTTCTTCCACATTTCTTAATACACACTCTTATCCTTACTCTGCCTAAATCAATATTGAATCATACTCGATTACTTCTAGTTTGATTCTCTATCACTATCTCAACAAGGTTCTCAGTGCTATTCAGAGTTATAGACTTCTTTGTAATCTATTAAGCGAGAAAAGGTGTGATTATGGCCTTGAAAATCAATCAAGCGAGAAAAGGGGTGATTGTAGCCTTGGTAAATCAATTGGGTAAACTTGTGGCACGGAAATCAAGTATCTCTACCCAAAGGATTGAAATTCTGGAGGGTGTACCTCATAGCCTTGAAATCGAGGGTATAATTGTATAATTTCTTTTCAAAGGAAATCCGTACTTGTGTTGCGGGACTGGATGTAGGGTAACTCCGAACTAGTATAAAATCCGGTGTGTTCTTTCCTTTACTGCTTTTATTTTATTTCTACATCTGTGTTTGTTTCTGTGATTATCCCTGTATCAGTAGATTGCATACATCTATGTATAAATTAACATAAACTCAAAAAGATTTAGTAATTCTTTATAAACACTATTCACCTCCCCCCTCTAGTGTTAATCCTAGCCTTAAGATCCGTAATCCGCATTTCTTTCATTTTGAGCCTGGAAAAATGTTTTGATCTGCTCTTTGATCTGACCTAGATTTATCATGTCAGGTTGAATTTATTGTTAAGCTTTTAAATTTACTTCATTGTTGTTGTCTTGAACTAGCATTTGATTTCTAAGCTTTGAACTTTTCTTTGAGATTTTTGATTTTTTTTCTCTGTTCCAGGTTGAAGCTCTGATTTGCTTCTGATTCTTTCGTTTCTAGCTTTAAATTTCCCTTCCAGGTCTTGAATTTAAATCATCCTGAGTTGAATTTGAATTTAATGTCTGTTGCATGCTTTGATTTCCAGATTTGAAATTGAATCCATTCTCATTTACTTCTGATTTTTGTTTTGTTTTCAGTTTTTGTTTGATCTGTAGTTTGCTCTCAGATTTTCTTTAGTTTGAAAGTTTTTGGGAAAGGAGAGGGGTTAGAGGGATGTATATACATATGGCTTGGATTTTTCTTTTATTATTTATTTTATAAACATAAGAATTCAAGTGACATTTGTAAATTTGCATATTAGAATTATTAACACTTGTTCATTCTCATGTCATATAGTTTACATTTGTACATTTACATGTTCTGAAATATTTACACATGTAATAATCTCTTTTTTCTATAATACTTATACATGTTATTTTACATGTCTTTAAATGTTTTTAAATTTATTTTCTATTTATAAAATCCATCTTCTTTTATTTATATATTTATAACTTTAAGGAATTGATTTTTAAAATCTAATTACATATTAAATAAATTAGAATTTAACCTTTAATAAATTTATTATATTACATTTAAATCATAACTTTCAAAATCACAATGTGTGTATATTCATATACATATTAAAATTTCAAAACAAATTTTTATTAATTTTAAAATATAGAGTTCTTTTCAAACCCAAGATATATTCAAAATATTTACCTTTGAATTTCAAATCAATCCATATACATATATAAATAAAAAAATCTCCTATCTAATTTGGAAAATTTAAATTAATTAACAATTTAAATCCATAAATTTATATCAATTACTAAATTAAATTTTTACTCAAAAATCGGGATCATTACACACATGTTAGGCATAGGGAAGGTAAATAGAGCTAGAATTTGAGGATTTAGCAGTGCATTAGGATCAGCAATATGATAGAACACAAGAGGCAACTTGGGAAAAGCTGTTTTATCCTTGAAAATCTTATTTCCTTACCTTATTGATGACGTGCGCGAGTGTAACAACCCGAATTCCCATGGCCTGGATTTTTCACAAAAATGCTAAAAACCAAGTCCATTGAAGCCCGAGTGGGGTATGTGGTATCCTGCAAATAGGCAAAGATAAATATATCAGAGCTCAATTAAATATCTCATAGTGGAATTAACTAAAATATAATGGTAAGTAAATACTCACCCAAAAAATAACACTATCTAAGCAAGTGTCATAAAACTGAGAATCACTCCTATCTACCTTACCCATAGGATGTTATGAGGAGGGGATCAAAACAAAAGTTTCGTTGAATAAATAAATTACATACTTCTAGGCTTAATTCTACATATATTGTTTTATTTCCATTTACTCTTATATTAGGTTCATTAGGTGACAATAGTCTTGCCTTTGTTCGTGAACCGTGCCCATCTATTCCATAGCAGATTAAAACCTAATAACTAGTATATATATACACATATATGTAGCTATATGCCAATGACTGTATTGGTCCTAGGTACCACCCATGGTACGTTTCGTATCCTCCTCGAAAAGAGCTCCATCGTCTAGCTTCAAGAGCGTTCTGTAACTACATCTATAAGGACTGCTTCGTAAGGCCTACAATACAGATGCTCCACTGCTTACTATGAAAATGTAAATCGCATCCGCACTAGTCTATACTAGTGCTCGGATATCCACAATGTATCACCCAGTGCGTACATTGAGGACTATGTAATCGTTCTGTCTAGTATCTGAATCCCGCCAACAAGGTCTACCTTGTGTGGAACTCGGTCGGGGATTTTCTATGTTCGTAAAGGACCGCTTCGCTAGGCCTATAATATAGATATTCTAGTTGGTTTGTCCCTTTCTCATGGTGGCATACTCTTGATGGAACACCTACAGACTGGCCTCCGGGGATGCAACTTTGTTATGCCTACCTAGAAGGCCATCATTGAGTATCCTCGCGTCCCATTGAAGTTTCGTACTTCACTCTAGCCCAAAAATTCTAAGTTGGACGTGCTTCTCCATTGATGGAATCCATGATGAACTACTTCGTTAGGTGCTTCATCCTTTGGGCTGCTCCAAACGCAATTCAATTCTTTTATTAGACCCTAAGTTTAATCTTTTAATTTGTGTTTAGGTTTCTTTCTTACTCTATTGGCTACTTATTTAACTTAATTAGCATATTCTTTTCCCTCGTCTCACGTCTAGTTATTGTGAGATTACCATAGATCTAAAAGGGAATCCATAAGTTCAATAAAATAAGCCCCTTTTACCATTTCTGTTTTATTTGCTTATTGACTTAGTATAAGTTGTTTAAATAAGCTTCTACCATTATTCTCTACTACCATTGCGTACCAATTTATTATAAGTCTCATGACAAGCTTTTTCGTTTTTATTTCATAATTATAGCCTATGTTATAATTCTACTTGTAATTGTTACTTTTTCTTCTTTTATAGTCCGTTATATAATTACAAGCGATCCTTGTCTACTTTAGTCTGCCTTCTTTTATTATGAAATAGAATTTTCTTTAATTTTTTAATATTACATAGTTCACTTATCATAGTTGCCTATTTAATTAGCATGCGCAATAAATGCAGACTTAGACCCATTAATTTTTACAGCTTCAAATTCTTGAATAATAATTTTCTTGTTCCAATTCATACTTTACTTTATTGTCTTCTATTTTAGGAAGCAATTCTATTTTATTTGGTTGGTTATGAGATCCATTTTCATATTTTAAAATTGGATAATACTATAAACAATAATCCATAATTGTAAGATATTTCTTTTACTATTTTGGAGTGGTGTAAAATACAGCAGTTTCTCTATTTTACACTAGCTCCTCTTTTATTCTTACAGTTACGTTTATTATTATCTTTTAGATGTTAAGTTAGGGAAATGTATCATATTCTCTAAACCGACCAATTATCTAAAAGTTACTACCAAATTAACTTTTTCCATTTTAATGCAATTTATTACAGTAATTCTATTCCTCAAACTTTTATTATTTTACATCTTCATTTTGGTATTCTTAGTTATTTAATTCATATTCACGTCTAATCTGCTCTAATCCATACACTAAGAAAAAGGAGAGGATTGATGAAAACTGAGGCTTGCATAAAATTCAAAACACAGACAAAGATGTAAATAAGGCATAGAAAGTAGTATATAAATACTAAAACTGTAAATAAACAACAAGTTTTCTTATAGTTCAACATAATTTAATTAATATGATTAATTACTAAATACAATTTTCTAAACGGGAATCTAACAATAATATATCTTACACTTAAAAGATATATAACTAAATCCACTCACCTATTGTCATTAGCTTCGTTTGTGCTCCGCTTGGCTCCACAGTCCTTTTGGATCCCCTTATTCCAAGGTTATAATATTTTAATTTAGAAGATCTTCTCCCCAGAAATTATTTTCTTTTTGGGTTCAGCTTTAGGCAATGAACCCATGGGAGAAAATCTAATTATGAGAAGATAGCCAAGCCTAAGGTCCTATTTATATTGGAGCTTGGGGATCTCAGACCGTCTGATTCTTGGATTGAACCTGGAGCCACCATGTTATATAGTTGTTCGGAGCCATAGGATCGAAGAACGTATGTCTCTGATGGCGTAAAAACTAGAAAATATGTCACGTACGTACCTGGACAAAAAATTCGTCCAGGCCGCATGTGGGTCGGCCGGCCGGTCGACCGCCTCTAAGCACCGGTCAACTGTGCGGTTGACCTGTGTGCCAATTGGGTCGACCTGTGGTCGGCCCATATGTACATATATATTATTTTGTTTTGTTTGCTGTTTTTGTTTCGTTCATAACCTCTTCATGTTAGTTCAGATTTTGACAAATTATGTACGGAAACTGATCAGATCTCCCCGGACGCAATGGTATATGTTTCGGAGCAATATTCCGATAATTCTAAAATTATTTATTTTCGTTACTTATCGTTATACGTTAAATTTTAACTGTATAAAAACGTGGGGTGTCACATTCTCCCCCCTTAGGAAATTTCATCTCCGAAATTTGATAAGGGTAAAATTTATGTAATCTTCACATTTATTACAACCCATTTGTGTACATCCAATTTTGCAACCATCCATGCTTTTGTGCAAAGGTGATTTTCAAAACAAAATGTATGCATGTACATAAATTTCTAAATGGTACCTCCTATATGAACGCTTTTTATTTAAAAATTTATTTTTAAAACATGATGCACACAACCTAAATATACTTGCAATTTCCATATGAATGTAATTTTTTGGAAACTTAAAATATTTTTCACCCAATTTTTCCGCACTCCTATTAAATAGGTGTTTAGTTTAACCAATTTTTCACCTCCTAACACACAACGTTTAATAAGTAAATTTCAAAAAAAAAAAATCTGAATTCAAGTTCTTATGTTAGAAAGAAGAAAGAAAATGGAGAAACTTCATATTTCTCTAATTCTCTTTTATGCACATCTTTCCCCGTACTTAGGATTTTGGGTTGCTATCCTATAAAAATCCCTTTCGGCTTTTCCCTAGCGTAGTTTTCATAAGAAAATAGCTTTTTTTAAGTCTTTTGTTGACATTTCCGTTGCTTTTCTTTAGTTTGCTATTTTTCTTTTTGTTATTCTTAATTCTGCTCCTACTTTTTATAATAACGTTCTTATTTCCTTATCCTCCATTTGTGAACATCCCAAAAATAAAGAGAGAAAGCATCAATACTTATATATTACCATGGAATTTAATTTCTTACATAAGAGTTCATTTTTTTAACTAAAAAGAGAAAACAAACCATGCTACAATAGGATACTAGATAGATGACATATGTAGGCTAACATAGCCATCATCTCAGGCTAGGAGGCATGTGTCTTTGTCCGCCCTGGCATAGGAAGGCTATAATAAAGGAATCCAAGCAGCTAAGGCGCTCCTCCTACCACCTAGTGCTCGCCTCAACCTCACGCTAAGACCTAGCTAACTTATCATGTCTCATAATCACCTCCTGTTGTCCCTAAAGAATCTCTGCATGCTCCTTAGCGATCCGCTCTTTCCTCTCGGCAAGGGTCCTAAACTGATCCTCGTAGCTCATCAGTGGAGGGGGCTGAGAGGGTCCTGCTCCCTCTCCTCAAGATCCATATCCATGTCCATATCCCCATGTACTCTCCGTCGCGGGTTCAGATGGCCGACCGGGCTATGGTGACTCGGCAGGTCCTACGCCACCTCTAAACGGTGGCGGGTGAAAGTGCCGATGCCCATGAAAGTACTGGGGTGCCTGCCAATGTGGTGAGGGCTAGGGTGATTGCTGCTGCTCGTGCTCCTGCTCCTCCTGTGGAGCTTGAATCTAGGCCAATCCTATATGCATCCTTCTTAGAGTAGATGAATCTATCATGGGGTGGGCCTGCTCATTGTAAGTCTCTCTCTCCATCTCAACCACGGCCCACCAGAAGACCCGTGTCTAAAGGTGACAGTAAATCTTAGTAGATCGGTGAAGTCCGGCCGCTGTCATGTACTGGGCCATAATCGTCCTAGCCCAGTTCACCTGCAATCTTCCGAATATGGCGTTGGTGGCCCGCCTCACAATATGGTATATCTGATCAAAACTCCTCTTCTTGGGGAAAAGGTTATGCTGTAGAATACGAATAACTAACCTAGCCAACGAGGTCAACTGCCCAGGGCTCCAGTCGGGGTGCTGAGGGTCCAAAAGAATCTGCTGCAAGATGGCCATATCTGTCATCTCAGTCTGCCTACCTCTAAGCCGTACCCTTTGATATCTAAAATACTAGCCAATTGAGACTTGGTGAAAACTATCCGAACTCCCTTGACCTCCGATTGGAAGGCCAACTCCTCATCCTCGTCGCAAGTACATAAGTTAGAATCAAAAAGTCGTACTAATCTGGGATACGCTTGCGCTCCAACGTCTCATGGCTATGAATATTTCACAGCCCTGTGTCCAAGAAGATCTGCTTTAAATCTGTGCTCGAAAAATCAGTAAATTTCACCACCTTTCCTTGCAGAAACTGGTACACGGCCGTATCGGAGTAAGACTATACTATCCGCCCATTACACTGACACCAAGCTATCTATTGTGGTGTGTGGTGGGGAAAGAGGTGAACTAGACGGTGTCTTGAAGGCATGGTGAAAAACTCTCAGATCGGTGGAAATGGAGTATGGATCCGTGTAGATCTCGCAACACACTTTGATTTGGTACTAAACGCAAGAGAAATGGTGGAGTTTTGGTGGTTGGAAAGAGTGGTTTTTTGGTGCAGCTGCTGTCTTTGGGGAGGAGGAAGTGAAAATGACGAAGGGGTGGGGCACGCGTTTATACACGTGCAGACAAACCAGGGCGGTCGATTCGCCTTGATCACCGGACGACCGTGCGGTCAACTGGCCTATCGACCCCTGGTCGACTGCTAGGTCAACTTGGCCCTTTTTTCACTTCTGTGGCAGGCTTGCCTTTCCCATCTCTGCTCTAACTAAAGGTGCTATCTCTTATCGGTTGTCTGAGTCACGGTTATGACTTTGGCTAAACATCCTTGCCTGCTCTTCACCCTTCAAGTGGAGTCTTGTGGTCTTCCATACTTCAATTAAATCTATATTAGTGTCCATAAACTTGCTCCAACCACTTAATTCGCCCAACCCATAAAAATTCTTTTTCAAAATTGTTTTAATTACTTTATAACTAGAAAAATACTTTTATGTACTTATAAACCTTTACGTACTTAAATAAGGGTTCCAAAATATGTTTCTACTTGGCTAAGATAGATGTTGTGTAAAACGTCGTCACTATAGCCCAAAATACTAGTCAATAATACATTTTTTTCTAAACTGTATGTTTCTCAATTCAAAAAACATATAGTTGTTTCTCTTCAACTAATACAATTGTAAAGTTATAAACTTCTAAAGTTAAAACTTGAAAACCATCTAAAACTTTTCAAATTCTTAAGAGTTTATTTGCTGGACCAGACTAAAAAGTGGCTTTCTAATTTACTTTCACCTTTCTAAATATACCTTACTGAATCCAAAAATCTCTACCATAAGAGGTCTTTTCGTTTTTGGAATTTCCTCGTTTCAAGTTTTGATATACCGAATTGTTTTCCAAACTCTCTCCAACTATTGGTTTACTCAAAAGAATGGACTTCTCTTTGAGGTTTTAAGAGTGTGTGTGTGTGTATTTATATTAAAAATGCAAATACGTTCACTCACTATCTATCTAGGAATCTAAACCAAGGCTCTGATACCAAATGTAACAACCCGAATTCCAGTGGTCCGATTTTTTGCAAAAATGCTAAAAACCAAGTCCACTGAAGCCCAAGTTGGGTATCTGGTATCCTGCAAATAGGTAAAGATAAATATATCAGAGCTCAATTAATTATCTCACAATGGAATTGACGAAAATATAACTGTATGTAAACATTAACCGAACATATAACACTTTCTAAGCAAGTGTCGTAAAGTTGAGAAGTCTCTGCCATCTACCTAACCTGTAGGATGTTATGAGGAGGGGGTTAGAACAATAGTTTTGGTGAACGATTAAATTATATACTTCTAGGCTTAATTCTACGTATATCGTTTTATTTCCATTTACTCTTATATTAGTTTCATTACGTTACAATATTCTTGCCTATGTTCATGAACCATGCCCATCTACTTCATAGTAGATTAAAACCTAATAACTAATATATATACATATATGTAATTATATGCCCAATGACCGTATTGGTCCTAGGTACCACCCATGGTACCTTCCGTATCCTCCTCGAAAAGAGCTCCATCGTTTAGCTTCGAGAGCATTCCGTAACTACATCTATAAAGGACCGCTTCGTAAGGCCTACAATACAGATGCTCCACTACTTACTATGAAAACGTAAATAGCGTCTGCACTAGTCTATACTAGTGCTCGGACATCCGCAACGTACCACCCAGTGCGTACATTGAGGACTACGTAATCGTTCTGTCTACTATCTAAATTCGGCCAACAAGGTCTACTTTGTACGGAACTAAGTCGGGGATTTTCTATATCTGTAAAGGATCACTTCGTTAGGCCTACAATACCGATATTCTAGTTGGTCTATCCCTTTCTCATCGTGGCTATGGCCCCATGTAGCCACCCTTCAACTGATTGAAAGACTTCTAAAGAGTTAAGTGGTTGTGCCATACTGCAAACAATCTAACATCCAATTGGTGGTGCCCCTCCATTCAATGTCTCGATAGTGAAAGAATCATTGGTCTGTTGGTTTAACCTAGTCTTTCTCGAAATCGCTCTTGGTCTTGATGTTGGCCGATATCCGCATGCGACTATCCTTAACCTTACTTGCAAGTATTGGACATACGAATACCCTACTTCGAACACCAAGCCCTTCTGACTTCCTACAAGGGTCCGCTTCGTTAGGCCTATAATGCAAATGTATTCAAGGCATAATCTCTTGATGTAACACCTACACACTTGCCTCCGGGGATGATGCTTCATTAGGCCTACCCAGAGGGCCATCCTAGAGTATCCTCATGTCCCGTTGAAGTCTCGTACTTTCCTCTAGCCCAAAAATCCTAAGTTGGACGTACTTCTCCATTGCTGGAATCCGTGATGAACTGCTTCGTTAGGCGCTTTATCCTTTGGGCTGCTCCAAACGCAATTCGATTCTTTTATTAGACACTAAGTCCAATCTTTTAATTTGCGTTTAGGTTGCTTTCTTACTCTGTTGACTACTTATTTAACTTAATTAGCATATTCTTACCCTCATCTCACTTCTAATTATTGTGAGATTACCATAGATCTAATACGGAATACTATTAGTATGAGCCACATTCATTACCTCGCTTATTTAACTTAATATATAAATCCTTAAGCTCATCAAAATAAGCCTCTTTTACCATTTCTGTTTTATTTGCTTATTGACTTAATATAAGTTATTTAAATAAGCATACACCATTATTCTCTACTAGCATTACTTACCAGTTTATAATAAGTCTCACAATAAGCTTTTCCGTTCTTATTTCATAATTATAACCTATGTTATAATTTTAATTGTGACTGTTACTTTTTCTTCTTTTATAGTCCGTTATATAATTACAAGCAATCCTTGTCTGCTTTAGTCTGCCTTCTTTTATTATGATATAGAATTTTCTTTAATTCTTTAATAGTACATAATTCACTTATCATAATAGTTGCCTATTTAATTAGCCTGCGTAGTACATGCAGATTTAGGCTCATTAATTTTTATAGCTACAAATTCTTGATTAATAATTTTCTTGTTCCAATTCATACTTTACTTTATTGTCTTATATTTTAGGAAGCAATTCTATTTTATTTGGTTGGTTATGAAAACTATATAATCCATTTCCATACTCTAATATTGGATAATATTATAAACAATAATCCATAACTGCAAGATATTTCTTTTACTATTTCGGAGTAGTGTAAAATACAGCAGTTTCTTTATTTTACACTAGCTCCTCTTTTTATTTCTTTTATTCTTACAGTTACGTTTATTATTATCTCTTAGATGTTAAGTTATGGAAATGTATCCTATTCTCTAAACCGACCAATTAATCTAATAATTACTCCCAAATTAACTTTTTTCTTTTTAATGCAATTTATTATAGTTATTTTATTCCTCAAACTTTTATTATTTTACATCTTCATTTTAGTATTCTTAATTATTTAATCCATATTCGCGTTTAATCTATTCTAATCCATACGCGAAGAAAAAGGAGAGGATAGAAGAAAACTGACGTTTGCATAAAATCCAAAATGTAGAAAAAGATGTAAATAAGGCATGGAAAGCAGAGTACAAATACTAATATTGTAAATAAACAACAAGTCTTCTTACAGTTTAGCATAATTTAATTAATATGATTAATTATTGAATCAAATTTTCTAAACGAGAATTTAAGGATAATATATCTTAAACTTCAAAGATATATAAATAAATCCGCTCACCTATCGTCCTTAGCTTCGCTTGTGCTCCGCTTGGCTCCACGGTCCTTCTTGATCACCTTCTTCGAAGGTGTATAATATTTTAATTTAGAAGATCTTCTCCCTAGAAATTAATTTCCTTTTAGGGTTCAGCCTTAGGCAATGAACCCATGGGAGAAAACCTAATCGTTAGAAGATAATTAGGCCTAGGGTCCTATTTATATTGGAGCTTAGGGATCTCAGACTGTCGAATTCTTGGATAGAACCTGGAGCCACCACGTTACAGGTTCGTTCGGAGCCATAAGATCGAAGAATGTATGGCTCGGATGGCGTAAAAACTAGAAAACAGTCACGTACATACCTGGACAAAAAATTCGTCTAGGTTGCATGTGGGTTGACCGGGCGGTCTACCACCTCTAAGC
Source organism: Allium cepa (assembly GCA_030765085.1). NCBI lineage: Eukaryota > Viridiplantae > Streptophyta > Magnoliopsida > Asparagales > Amaryllidaceae > Allium > Allium cepa. The sequence continues at coordinate 187,656,856 of CM060940.1, forward strand.
ATCGATCGACTGTGCGGCCGACCTGTGTAACAACCCGGAATTTTGAACGTTAGATTTTGAACGTTTAATTCATTTTAAATGTTAAATGAGGATTTTGAATTGATTTTTAAGTAAGAAGATTTTGGTTTAATCAATAAAATTAATTAAAATATCAAATATGGCTATTTAGTCGGATTTGAATAATAATAATTTAATATTTGGAAATTGAAATAATTTGTGAATCTGGAGGCAAAAGGAGAGGAAATGGTTTTTAAGATTTATTTTAACTAATTTGATCTGAATTTTAATATTTGACTTTTGGATGGAATTAAAAGTCAAGTTGAATTTGGAGTTTTATATTAATTTAATGATGGAATTTAATAATATAATAGTGTAAATAAACAGATTTTGATTTGGAATGAATCAGAATGGTTTCTAATGTGAATATAAATTCTATATGATTTATAAATAAGTTAGTAAAGTTTTAAAAGTGAAATTTTAAGTGATTTCGACGATTTTGAAAATCGCTCGAATTTATCGACGAGTTAAAATTTCCTTCTGGGGCACAGTCTTGGAATTCAACGAAACCCATTCCATTGGATCCATAATAGTTAGTTATTATCATATTTCAGTTTTTGTAGCAATCAGGGTTATCGTTTGACCGTGACAGCTCAAAATGAATAGAAACTATTTTAATCGATTTAATTTAAAATTGATCGTTTATTTCCGTAACTCACGCAAATAAACAAATCAGCTTCCGAAACACGTTCCATTGTGTTCGGAATATGGGTAAAACCTTAGAAACGCCTATCGGCACGCTTCAATTGAAGTTCGTTTGAAAAAGTTGTTTAAAGATGGTAATATTATTAAATTAGTATTATAAAATCGTATATAAATTCATTTTCCCTGTGAAACCCTAGTCCCTTTTCAAGCCGTAACCTTATATACTTAATGGACTAGAAACATCGACTTTCATCTTTAATTTGCGATCAATCCATCGATTTTTAGCTAATTCTTCCAACTAGTAAGTTATAGGGCTCGTCAAGCCCTACAAGGTGAACGGTTGTGATTGAATACCATCAGGTAGATCGTCGGCAATAAAAGATGAAGCCAGAGCCGTTCAATGGCAGATTTCGACGCAGAGATGAGGCCGAGCTCGTCCATGCTAGGGGCGGTCGTGTGCGGCGTGGAAATGTGCATGGGGCAGCGCTTGATCGTCGTCACGTTTGTCGAGGTGGGTGTGGCTTTAAACACTAGGCCGAAGGAGTTGGGTTCGTGGAGCCTGGTATCGTGCGTGGGAGGAAGATGATGCGGCCTGATTTTTTTGTTCGGTACAATAAATAAAATTGTTTTAAAATGTTATACAAACTTTATAAATTTATATCTTGTGCATACTTCGTCAGATTCAAACGAAATAAGAAGCTCCGGAATCGCAACGACGCGATCTACGCTGCTGTGCGAATTTGGAGACGATTGGAGCTAGCGAAATTTTTGGATTAAATCGATCACGGTCGATTTAATTCGAAAATTTAATACGCTCGTTGAAACTCAAGGTGAGTTAATCTCACTCACATCTGGAATTTCCAGTTAATTTTAAATAATTAAAATTTAAATGAATGATTGATTGGTTGAATGTGAATATTATTATCAGTCTGGATGTGATATTTTATCTGTTGCGCTAACGTCTGTGGATGCAGGGAAAACAGGTCGAGGGATCCAACTGGATTCCTCACAAATAGAAATTTTATTTGTATTCTATGATATATTTCATTGATATCCTATGATAGATTGATTTGGAATTTTGTTATGCTTTGTTATGGTTGGATAATATAATTTGGCATTTTAAATATCAAAAAACTGAAATGGGAGTAAAAAAAGAAACAAGAAGAATTTTTAAGTAATGAATTTAAGGAAATTAAATTCAAGAAATTAGTTTGAAATTTGAAGTGTTTTTGAAATTTTGATTTAAAAGGAAATGTGAAACGAAAATTTATAAAATTGGTTTATAAGTAAAGTGAAATATTTATCGGGGATAAATATTGAAAGTTTAGGATTCGGGTGGGAATTTCTATAAGCAGTGCAAATTGCTTAAAAATAATAGTAAGATTGTTTTTAAGGGATGGAAAGTGTACTTTTTCCTGAAAATTTAGTATGTTTTAAAGAAAAGCTTTCAAAATATAAATGGACGGTTTAAAATGTGTTTAGAATATTTTATAAAGAAAATATTATTTTAATTGTTTAAAGTGTAAGTAAAACATTTATTTAAGTAATTATGATATTTAATTATTTTAAAAAGTAAAGTAGTATTAAGTCTTCAAAAGGAAATTATAATATAAATATTTGATTTAATAACTTTATTCTAAAAGTTAAATTTGGCTTAAATTTCTTAGAAAACCTCTATATATTTCCTTAAGTATTATTTTCAATTAAATAATTTCTAGTAGCTTTATTTTAGATATTTAAAGTGTATATTTTGAAAGTGATATTTCAGGAAATAGAAATGTGTTTAAAAATAAAAGAGGGTTTATTTTTAAAGTGTTGGAGGAATTTATTGGATTTAAACTTAAACTTGAATTGAGATAAATCGTGTAGGATAAAAAAAAAGGTTCTTTGGTTTATTCTGAAAATGGGAGTGTTGTTCACTGAAAAGCCAAGTACGTTTTAAAGCAGATTTCTAAGTAAAAGTTAAATGTTTTAAATTTGATGTTAAAGGAATGTTTTTAAGAAAATTCTTATTTAAGTTGTAAAGATTTCAGAAGTAAATATTTACAAAATTAGTCATAGTAGTAATTATTTTTAAAACGGCTAATTGGTATATGCTTTAAAAGAAGGTCATTAATATTTATATTTTACAAATCATTTTTATTGTAAAGATAGTTTGGTTAAAGTTTTATTTGAAAACTTGTATAGGATTTCATAAGTTTATTTTAAAGTTTAGCATGACTTAACTTTATTTTGAAGAAAAATAGTTTATATTTATAAAGCAGTTTTATTTGAAACTTTTGAAAAAGTATGTATATATTTCAAATAAAGTATGTAAATAGGTTTAATTTAAATTATTATAAATCTAAAGTATTTGGCTTGGATGTTTCAGTGGAAAATCAATTCTTGGGATTTTATTCCATAAGGAGTGTGTGGTTTGAAACTGTTTTCAAGAGATTGAAATTGCAAATATACCTTGCAAGGGTATTTTAAGGATAATAAATAATTTGGGCAATTATTTATTGTTGATGGATGTTTATGAATGTTAATTGATAGTTAAATCACCGACTACCAATATTGGCCAATGCGTTGATCGTTTCGAAGAGACCGGGATCGGGATTTATTTCTTGAAAACCACTTCGATCCGGTTTGTACGTTTTCATGAGGAAGACGAGTTCGGAGTCGAAGATGGAGCAGTGAAGTGCAAGGGCTAGTCGCTACTAATCCTGAGGATATTCCAAAATGGATGTAGTAGGAGTAGTGCCTTCGGTTCCGTTAGAACCCGGGACGGACTTGTATGGATGAATGCTTTCGGAACATCGTTAGGTGGACGATGGGCATTCTAAGTGAAACGTTCTAAAAAGGTAACGCTTAGCCTCAAGCCTCATCAACCGGGAATGACTGAAAATCAGGGGTTATGCAGCAAGGCTATGTGGGTAGCACCCATTAGGGTAAGGTCATCCCCGTCTAGATTTCCCTTTATATTTGGCTTAGTGGTGCGGTTGCTGATCACAACCGTGGGGTGATCTTACTCGAGATTATCCAGTAAGGGGTAATCCCGGTCTTGTATTGAAGGGGATCGGGAGTGGTCCTCGGTACGGTGATCTAGGCCACATGCTGTGATAGGTGGTACCCCAGTGCCTAGTCATTAGTTGGAAACCCATTCTCCCTACGCGCCTTTTACGAGTTTTGTCTGCATTACCCACTTTGTGGCTAGTAGCTGGAATTTAATCATGTAGCTATTTCGGCTAGTTTAATAAGTATTTGTATATAGACCCTATTATAATATCAGAGGATTTTTATAAAAAGTGTTTTAGCTATCGTAAGGTAAAAACCCGACATGTTTATTTGTGGCATGGTCTTACGAAATGCTTTTGTTTTCAAAAGGATTTTTGAAACTTTAATAATCAATTTGGGTGTATTTTTATTAGCTGGTATTCCAGACTGACTAGGGTGTTATTTCATTATAATGCTCGGGTCAGACCGAGTATTATGTGTTCAGGATAGGATGCTATGGAGCTCAGGTGAGGAGCTGGAGTCCGAGACGTCTTATCCGTACTTATTTATATCCGCTGCTGTGATTGTTTGGAATTGTTAGACTGGTAAATGTTCTTTGTTTGTGATACTCTGATGATGTAATATATAAAACAGATATAGTTTTTATTTTGTGTAAAGATCTATTATTGACTATTATTATTTTTCCCGCTCCGATTGTGAGATTCTGTTATTGTTTAGTTCCTTCTTTCTTCTATCTTTATCTTCTTTTTTCCCTCAACTATATGTCTTTTCCGACACGCGATCGTCGGCATATTATACTGTGGCGTATTTTGTGTCGATTTTCGAGGGTCAAGAAGGGTGGTCGTCACAACCTGTGTGCCAATTGGGTCGACCTATAGTCTACCCATACGTACATATATATTATTATTATTATCGTTTTGTTTATTTTTTTGGTTCATAACTTCTTTATATTGGTTCAGATTTTGACAGGTTATATTTGGAAATTGATCAGAAAATTGCCCCGGACGCAATGGTACAAGTTTCGAAGCCATATTCCAGTAATTCCAACAATATTTATTTAGTTACTTATCGTTATACGTCAAATTTAAACTGTTCAAAAATGCGAGGTGTTACAGGGAGTTTATTTTTAGACTCAATTCCATTTTAGAGCTTGAAAACAAGCCTCTGTATGCATTTTGTATGTGAAAAATTTGAAGTAAATCTGAGGCTGTAGGGGAATATCCACTGTACTATGGAAATGGGAAACTTATAGAGTGGTAAGAATGTTAAAATTTCCACCTAAATTCCCTTTTTAACATGGGAATAAAGTTTAGGAAGCGATTTTGCATTGCGTAAGATTTTTGAATGATAGGAATAGGATGCAAAAATTGTTGCACCGTACTTCTACACGTAGGAGTATGGAGATTTTTGGTGAAAAGATTTTCAAAATCTGTATACATACAGAAATAGTAGTATATATAGGTTGTTTGCATCTCATTTTTTCAAAACGTTTTCAAAGAAGTGCATTCATTTAGGTCAATACGATTTCAAATAATTATGCATGCATGTTTTCTATAATGTGATACAGTATGCATGTATGCATGTTTGGTTGCAAAATTTGTTATATGCTAATTGGCTTTATAGATTAGGATGATTACTAGCTTGAACCATGAATTAGTCATTTGTATAATTTCTAGGATGAAATTATTTTAAGGGGGGAAAATGTAACACCCTATTATTTAGTGTCAGTTATTCAATTAGCTAATCGGTTAATTTAGCTCCAAAAATAGAATTTGTGCAAATGATAGAATTTGACCATGAAACTTGCACTATTGCATTCATAGAAAATTTTTGAGCAATATTCATAATTGGAGTTTTGTGGTAGTAGTCCAAACGAAGAAGTTGAGGACGATAAACAAATTCAGAGCGGAAATAATGAATTGATAAAAATTAACACACACACATACATAAGGAAACACACACAGATATATATATATAAGGGGACCATAGGTCGACACCTTCATGTGGTTGATCGATCTGGGGCGGTCGACTTCTAGGATGGAGGCGGTCGACCGCTTCACACATGCAGACCATTTTTTGGCTTGGCCTAAACAACCTACATTATACATTTTTTGTCTGACGAATGTGGTTGATTCTAATGCCTATAAATTCATGCCAAACCCTCCCTTCTCTTCTCATATTTTTCTGAACAGAGCAATGAAGCTATACCATTTCTTCTCCACTTTCTTTCTAAATTATAGAACAAGATATTTGTATTTGTATTCATACAAATTGGGGAAGGATGGAAATCAAATAAACGGAGAAGAGAAGTGAATCAGCACTACGTGTTATGGAAGTAATTTACGTTTAGATCTATATCTGTTTCTCTTTCAATCCCAAATCTCTTCTTAGATGTGAAATTTTAATAAATGTATATGCCTTTTTATACATATTTCTTGGGATAAAATGGATTTGGAGTTGAATCAAAGATTTTACTTTAGATCTAGAGATTTGAAACCCTTTTAAAACGTGAGTAGGAAATTTGTATATTGTTTATGATTTTAAACCTACTCCCTTAGCGTACTTTTGATTTTTGTGCCTAAATCAATCTTATTTGTGAGTTGTAGGCTCAATCTAGCATATAAAACCATTGCCAACATGTTTTTTATAGATCTTATTTGAAATAGTGTTTGCACCCTGATTTGAAAATTGGTCCCAAAGATTTTAGAATTTAAATGGTGTATAGTTTTATTCCAGATTTGTACTTAGGGCGTAAAATACTAATAGGATTTCAATTATTGCCATGTTTATGTTGAATTATAGAATTTCCATAGATTAATTCATAGGAAGAGCATCCGTTTGATTTTTGTAAATCGGTTTATTTCTCTGTTTTCACAAAAAAAGACAATGTTTGATTTAACAAAGAACACATGCAATAAAAAGGAAGAGGTGTAAAGTATAGATTTATTATCCGTAGTTTACACTGTCTATTCCAAGTAAAAATAAATTATTCATTTCTTGTAATTTCAAACGGTGTCAATCTTTCCCTTTATTAGCTTTTTTAAACTAATTTACAGAAATTATAGTGGAAAATTTTCCTAAGGAATCTAATTCTAGAAAATTACATACGGAAAGCTTGTTCTGGTTAAATGTTTATGACTAGAATATACTTTGGTACTAGTAGGTAGTCGATACGTATTTATTGCTCTAATAAATACATATAAAATTAAAATAATAGAGTAGAATTACGTGTGCTGCTCGCTTAGGATATATTATTCATAGGTAGGATAGGAAAGCAAATAGGAGGATTTGGAAGGGTAGTAGTTCCAGTTAATGGACAATAAACTTAGGATTTACCAATAACTAATAGGATACAAAAGATTGTAACCCCATTTAATAAGCAATAAATGTGAACTGATTTGGGGTTACAGTTAATTAATATGGTATAGAAGCTAGTAACTTTAATTAATGAGCAAATCCATAAGGAATGAATTAGAAGTTATAATTAATACATGCAAGTTGATTTACGAGACTGATAAATATGGAGGCTTAGATAAATATGGAATAGTTATAAAAGGTTACATATTGGAAATTAGTAATTATACATAATTGTCTTAGGAAATATCCATTAGGATTATTATGGACAAATTGATATTGGATTATTAAAAGGGTATTTATGGGTATTTAAGTATTTAAGGTAAATCTCAATGCCTTAAATAAACACGGGATTAATAAACTAAGTCTAATATTTAACCTAAAAATAATACTAAGACCTACGATATATGACCTAAATCTTGTATAGGATAGTTATTTGGACTAAGTAGATTGGTATGCGAGGTCAGTAGAGTCATACAACGAAAGTCTACCCTTCACTCAGAGGCTACCAGTAGTCGTGTGCACTTATTACCGATGTGAGACATCACCAATCATAGGACCCGTGACTACACGAGAGGTGGAACCTACTTTAGGGTTAGAGGTATTAAGTAATTGATTGAGGGCCCACCTCTTTCCTAATTAAAAATTATTTAATGGTCTAACTTAGTAATTAAGAGCGGCGGGGGATATCTCCAAAGCGGTTTGCTTCGTGTTTGAGGTATTAATTGGCTTTATGGTCTGCCTCTCTTCTAAAAAGAAGTATTAAGTAACCCAGTGGGATTCCAAACTAATAATTAGGAGCGATGGTGGATATCTCTCGAAGGGTTTGTTTGGGGATTGGGGTCTTAAATGGCATTAGATTATAGGGTCCACCTCTTTCCTATAAAAGAAATACTAAGTAGCCCAATGCGATTCCAAGCGACGTCGGCTAGATAGTACCTATGTGGAGTCCACATAGGGGTTAGGTACTAAATGATGTGGGACCTGCCTGGAATATAGGTATTAAATGGTTAGCTAGTCCTTATTTATAAGGTATTAAGTGGCTTAGGTATTGTCTGTCATATGGCTGTTATTTATTAGCGATAGTTGTGAAAATATGACTATTAGATATTATAAGGCCTTAAATGTTGGTCCAAACTCTCTGTAGTTAGGACCAACAGACCAACGATGATGATGTCAAGAGTCCACCATAGAGATAGGTCTTAAATGATGGGATCTACCTTGGTTGAAGTCCTAAATGCATAAAGTCTACCTATTTCTCTTTTAGAAATATTAAGTAGTTGATGGACTTGATGATAGTAGGAGCCCGCTTCATATTTGAAAGTATTATGTGGCTGATGGATTTAGGAAGCATTAGAGGGTTAATAAGCTTCGTCGACATATTATACCTTAGGAAAGGGTTGGCAGATAAATCATGCGTGCAATATTTGGTTAATTTGGTTAAGCTTAAAATAGTAGACATAACAATTAAATGGAAATCGATTGGTATAAATTTATATTATTGGCACTTTATACATTTTCCAGTTACTAGAACATTGTTCTGACCCCCTCCTCATTATAACCCTTGGGATAGATTTCGAGGAACAGGTCATTGGAACTTAATGTGATTGATTATTGGAGAAGTCTTCTTTTCTCTCATGCTTAATGTTGATGTGGCAATCTGATATCCAAGGAATACCATTAATTCCAATATTGTAGCCATAATCAATTTTTATATCATATTATTGTTTTCGATGTGAGTTTAGATTTTATAAATCTCTAATAATGCTCAAGCTTATTTACAGGTACCAAATCTAGTGATCTGTACTCTAATGGACTTGGGTTTCGATTTTGTCAAAATTAGATCTTATTAAAGTGCGGGTTGTTACGCGATAAGTACTAATTGACCAATTACATATATAATGAACATGAGCAATATGGCACATGCATCGTACATGTACTGTTTTTTCAAAATTGTATATGTTTAACACAATCAAAAGAAATGATTTGCATAAATATTTACTCATATTTTTGCATTAAAATCATATATAGGCAGTCTGAATTTTTATTTCTAACTGGCAACATTTTTTAGTTTGAATTTTTATTTCTATTACTAATTAATAAAGAACTAAGTTATAAATAAGTCTATTCATTAGATCTTATTTTTAAGCGATGCTAAGATTTGATAGTATTTATGGATGAGAGTTCTAAATTTGAAAAGGAAGTTTACTTTATAGACATTATATTTTTAAGCGAATTAAGGTTTGGTAATGTATATAGAAGAAGATTTTGAATTTGTAAAGAAATTTTACTTGTTAGATTCTATTTTTAAATGATATTATGATTTGGTAGTATCCTTATAGAGACATTTTGAATTTGTAACAAAAATTTATTTGAAAATCTTGTAAATTTTATATTGTCTAACTTATGTATGATATGCAAATGTCTGAGCTAATGCTATAGTAGACAATAAATAGTAAGGTATAAAAAGTGTGCAAACCAGAGTTTTTAGCTGGTTCGAACTTTCCGTCCTATGTCCAGTCCCGAAGCTTTCCTTCAGTATTTCCTTTAACCAACTAGCCCTGCTTTGCTCGGAGGAATAGGCTAATAAAATAGTATATCTTTGACAATATTGCAGCCCAAATAACATAGTTTTTGATTGATAGTACAAATCTTCGTATGATCACCTTTGAGTATGTGAATATGAATGCTTTAAGTTGTAGGAAGTGGATTAACCAAAATTATATTTTGGTTATATTAATTGAGAGTACGTGAGCAATGTATACGCAAGAAAGCGTTAAGAAATCAAGAGAGAAAATATTCAATTAATTTAAGTTTATTTGATTTCTATATCTCAATCAAAGTCGTATTTATAGATTCAAAAGGTTGCAAATGAAGAGTTGTAACTATCTGAGACGATCTATTCTATTTGGTGGCTGCATCCTTTCGATGAAGGGTGATTTCTTTTTGTCTCAAACAGAAGTGTCTTTTCAAAATTGACAGTTTTTACATATGATAGATGTGTGTGGTAAAACTTCAGACGTATGTGATTTCATAAAAAATTTACCTGAGAATTGCCATAGATTTATGTGGTTCTATAATAAACGTCTATGAGCAACTAAATCAGTTTTCCAACTAAATTTTAATGCATATGAAATAGTGTGTGATCGTTTATGCATATATACTAAAGGAGACCTTAACAATATTTTATCTAAGATTCTTTTACGGTAGAATAACCTTACTAGATGTAGTATGGTCGATAGATCTTTGTTTCCTTTTTTATAGTCTCAATATCTTTGAGTATACTGGCTTCTTGTAGCATATAACTGTAATCTTGACAAAGTATGTGACGCCACACCTCTATGCTCACAATAACAAAGGTTATTATAAGGAATAACGTCTGCTATTGCGAAGAATAAGGCTTGTTAGAAGCGACCATCCGTAAGTTATGCCTTAGGCGAGTATTGTTTATATCGATAGGAGTTGAGAAAATTACTCCCAAAGATATAAATTCAATCCAAATCTAAAACGAAACTGCAATCGCTAAAGAAAATCCAGAACAACTCATAATAACAACAACACTGATAGTGTAATCACATTAGAACAGAAATATCATATATATATATATATATATATATATATATAGCGGAAGACAAGTCTAGAATACATGCTACAACAATCGATAGTTCACATGAGACAAATGTACATATACATATACATCAACATACATAAGACGAGAATCAAATAACCAAAAGGACTCCTCGGAGGCTAGACAAAAGATGATGTGAAATCCCAAAAGCTGAAGCTGCTACTGAATCAAAGATAGCGACTATCCTGAAATAACTCGGTCTGACCCGAGTATTATTTAAAAGAAAATAATAAACAGATCAGTCTAATTTATTCTCAGAAATAAGTGTATGCTAAACAACACTTAAAAAAATAATTATAGTCTCGAATGAGACTATTCAGCATAAATAATCCGCATAGTTTAAATGAAGAAATCTCAATTTAAACTCCATCAAAATCAATTTTCAAATTCACTATTGAATTTAAAACAGCAATACGCAAATTTATAATCTCAGATGAGATTATACACAAACTCAACTTCCAAATTCATAATTGAATTCAAAGCAGCAATTCACATAATCTAGGAATCAAACTAGATAACTAGAAAATCAGCAGTCGCAAAATCTAGAAATCAAAATAATATAACTAGTAATATCAGCATAAAAGTGGATCGATCCCAGCAGATGACAAGTTTTAACTACGCCGCACGTGCATCTCAAATGGCCGAAGCCTACCAAGTACTATAATTTTTGGCGCCCATCAGATGACCCGAAGGTCCACAGAGTGACCCAAAGGTCTAGTACTGGTAATTGACCCGAAGGTCCATCAAATGACTCGAAGGTCCAGCAAAGTGGCTCGAAAGCCCAACAAAATCATCAGAATCATCAAACAGTAAATATTTCAATTAACGAGTCCGGAATTAACCGAAATAGTAAAAGTGTGGTTCCATACTCCACACTTTTGCTAAATTGTTTAAATCTCTTTATCGTTTCCTTCAAAGTGCAAAATTGTGTATTTTTTATAAATAAAATTTACGTTTTCAAACGGACAAGTCCGGAATTAACCGAATCAGTAAAAGTAAGGGTTCATAGTCCTCAATTTTACTGAATCGTTTAAATCGCTTCCTCATTCTTTTGAAAGCGCAACTGTAAAATTTTTGGAATATACAACATCTGTAGCAATTTCGACGAGGAAATTGTGCTTCACAAAACACCGTAAAAACGGATATCAAAATCAGTGTTGCGGGATAGTCGCTTGAAATTCACTTTAAATTGATGGTTACTGAAGTCAAAATAATAGCGAATTTTCATTTGTCAAAAATGTCACCAAAACAACATGCTTCCAAAAATATAACCATAGGTTAAAAATTCCATTATAAAAATAACGACGCAAAATACGTTTTTAAAACGTAACACCAGTACAACAAAATTTAAATAGTGGACTACACCAATGTATACTCATCAAATATTGCTGTGTACTACTATATGTTCTTTCGGGCATACATAACAAAAATGCAAAGCATCCATATGTCTTGCTTTATTATTTCTAAACGGATACACAATATATAATCTGGTCCTATACTTATGCAATACATGCATACTCGAAAATGAATTATCAAAGGTGAAGTGACAAAACTCTAAAGTATCCTAGGCAACAAAGGATTTAAGCACGTTCAAAATGACATGCTGACACTTCTCTGTCTAAGCAAAATGTCAGGGCACACTAAACTTTGTAAGCATGTAACAATTAAGAAGTTGGGAAGTAAAACAACCTGGGCTATTAAATTTTCACGCACACGCAACACACGAGAAACAAATGCTAAAATATTATTCGTGCAATTCCTTGAAGTTAGTATACTAAGGACATGAACCAAATACATGCGAGACCGTTGTTTTGCTTTCCGTTCATAACACAAATAAAAAGTCTTCCCAATAGCCCAAAATAAAGTGAACTGGCAAGGTATAACATGCACGAAACAAATGATAAAATGGTCTTAGCTCCCCTATTTTACTTCCATATGCGTGTACAAATTACACGGTAACTTATTGACCTGACACTACATGTACCGCGACTTGCTCACAAGTGAAACATTTGACAAGACACCAATTTTCTGTGCTTCACACAGTGCACTAAAATATACGAAAAGAAGAAACTGGGTAAAGTTATATAGGCGCTAGCACTTACGTGAATGGATTTTTGAACAGCAACCAAAAGTTATATAAGACACGACCTTCCGTCACGAGCTCCAAAAGGAACCATACCGATATTGGATTGAAAACTGTTATTATAAGAGAATTCAACAAGAGATAGTGGTCTTCTCAACTACCACCAAAGTTAAAAATTAGTCTGATTGGACTTGAAAGGAATAAAATGGGCTGATTTGGTCAATCGATCAACAATCACCCAAACTCTAGTATGGCCCGACCTCGAACGAGGTAGACCATCAATGAATTCCATAGAAATTTGATCCCATTTCCATAATGGAATCTCAAGAGGCTGCACAAGACCACTAGGACGATGATGTTCTGCTTTAATAAGTTGACAAGTCATGCAACGACTCACATGACTTGCAACATCACGCTTCATACCTTCCCAAAAGTATAAGCATTTCATATCAGCATACATCTTACAACTACCTAGATGAATAGTATACTTAGAATGGTGACAGTCCTCAAGAATGTCATTTCTAAGATTAGCAACACTAGGCACGATCAACCTACCCTTCTTTCGAATACAACCATGAACATCAATATTGAAATCCTTTAAATTATCACTACGGGATTCCCATTTCCAGCTCTGAATAAGATAGAAGAGATTTGGATCTTGTTTCTGGGCATCAACTGTACAATCCAACAAACTAGGATGAGCTTCCATGCTAAATAAAAGCACGGGAGAATCAAAAACTGAAGGACGGGCTCTAATGTCACAAGGAGCTAAAGCTTCCAATATATTCCACTCTGCTAGGATCATGGAAACAGCAACCTGCTGCTTGCGACTAGCGCACCAGCAACTCGATTACCCTTACTAGGTGTATACTGGATATCCAAAATCATATGAAGCTATAAATTCGAGCCAACGCTGTTGCCTCATATTAAGCTCTTTCTAAGTAAATAAATACTTTAGAGATTTGTGATCAGTGAAGAGAACAAAACGCTCGCCCGATAATAATGTCGCCAAATCTTTAGAGCAAAGACTATGGCGGCTAACTCCAAATCATAGGTAGCATAATGAATCTTGTTAGGCTTTAGTTGTCTAGAAGTATAGGCAACTACTCTCTTTTCGCATAAGAACAGCACCTAAACCAATACGGCTAGTACTGGTACAAATAATGAAATCTTGGTTCCCTTCGGGAATCACGAAGATAAGGGTATCTGAAAAGAGTTCCTTCAAACAATCTTCTTTCCTGAAAGTTAAAACTTCCAAAATTTCAATTATCTTTATGAAATCATTTTCTATAAAAATTTACTTTTTACAAGTCAATTTATTATGTCAAATTGTCTCATCAAAGCATTTAGGAAATTCCTATCGATAACTTTGATCAAGCGCATCGATCAGAATTCTTAAAGCACTCAATGGGCAATAAAATCACAAAATCATCTTCTATATGATAAACACAAATCCAATTATACTTGTAAATAAATCTTATGAAAAGATTTGCAAAATTTTAAATTTCAGTTTTCATCCAAAATTAATAATTACACAAATGAGGCCATCGAGATATTCATAGAATACTCGATTCACAAAATGGATGAAATAAGCTGGGTAAATTGAATGACATAATAAGTCATTCATAAGAACCATAACGAGTACGGAAAGCGGTAAGAGGGATGCTATCTTCCGCCAATCGTTAGCTGACGAAAACCGATAGCAAGATCGAATTGGGAGAAGAGCTAGAACGAAAAATCGTTTGGCTTCCAACTCAGATAATTGTTGCTTGAATTCCTCATTTTCCTTAGTAGACATCCTCGTGGGAGGACGACTGACAGGATGAGCACTAGAGATAAGATCAATACGGGATTCAATTGCCCTATTCGACGGCAAACTCGAAATAGGCTCAAAAACAACAGAAAAATCACAAACAACTAGAATATTTAGCTATAACATCCTCCGATTAGAAGGAAAAATGATAGCATTCTAAATATGATCCATGCTTCGAAATATAATAGATAACTGCTCGATAGCATCGGGATGCTGGAGATATAATCGGGACATAGGATTGAACTTCATAACGGACGAGCTAATCCATACCCAAAATTACATCAAAATAAAGATAATCCACAACATGCATATTAGCATGAAAAGGAAAGCCGCAAAGAATAATCTCAACATCAACACACAACAAACCAAGAGCAGCGGATCCACCAATATGATTCACAATCCTCAAAGGGTCGCAAAGAGTAATAACATTCAAAGGAATAACACCAACATGCCCCTTCGACACGAATGAATGTGATGCACCCATATCAAAAAGAACTCTAATA
The DNA here is from genome assembly GCA_030765085.1 of Allium cepa. Classification (NCBI taxonomy): domain Eukaryota; kingdom Viridiplantae; phylum Streptophyta; class Magnoliopsida; order Asparagales; family Amaryllidaceae; genus Allium; species Allium cepa. The sequence continues at coordinate 187,671,936 of CM060940.1, forward strand.
GAATGAAAACGAAATAAGGTAAAACCTTCCAAAACAGATGGACTAAAACCTTTGGGCAGAGAAGAATCACCAGAAGCTTTAGCTCATTAAGCTTCCCGGATTTGAACCCTTAGGAGCAGTTAAAACAACTCAAGATTAAAAAGGAATTTAACAAATGGAATACGACGGAAATATCAGATATATTCCTAGACGTATTCCAACTTGTTAGAGAGGGTAGAAGTTTAAGAACAACGAAGAAATAGATTAGAAAGGCACGAATAAAACCCCCGATTAGTTGTGACACATGTTCCATTCTGCTTCTATTCTATGTTCATTATAATTTGTTCTGAACCTGGCTCTGATACCAAGCTGTGACGCCCTACCTATATGCTCAAAATAAAAAAGGTTATTATAAGGAATAACGTTTGATATTGCAAAGAATAAGGCTTGCTAGAAGCGACCATCCGTAAGTTATTCCTTAGACGATTATTGTTTACATCGATAGGAGTTGAGAAAATTACTCCGAAAGATATAAATTCAATCCAAATCTAAAATGAAACTGTAGTGGCTAAAGAAAATCCAGAACAACTCATAATACCAACAACACTGATAGTGTAATCACATCAGAATAGAAATATCAGATATATATAGCGGAAGACAAGTCTAGAATACATGCTACAACAATCGATAGTTCACATGAACCAAATGTACATGTACATATACATCAACATACATAAGACGAGAATCAAATAACCAAAAGAACTCCTCGGAGGCTAGACAAAAGATGATGTGAAATCCCAAAAGCTGAAGCTACTACTGAATCAGAGATAGCGACTATCCTGAAATATCTCGGTCTGACCCGAATATTATTTAAAAGAAAATAATAAACGGATCAGTCTAATTTATTCTCAGAAATAAGTGTATGCTAAAAAACACTTAAAAAAATAATTATAGTCTCGAATGAGACTATCAGCATAAATAATCTGCATAGTTTAAATGAAGAAATCTCAATTTAAACTCCATCAAAATCAATTTTCAAATTTACTATTGAATTTAAAACAGAAATACACAAATTTATAATCTCAGATGATATTATACACAAACTCAACTTCCAAATTTATAATTGAATTCAAAGCAGCAATTCACAAAATCTAGGAATCAAACTAGATAACTAGAAAATCAGCAGTCGCAAAATCTAGAAATCAAAATAATATAACTAGTAAAATCAACATAAAAGTGGATCGATCCCAACAGATGGCGAGTTTTAGCTACGCCGCACGTGCATCTCAAATGGCCGAAGCCTACCAAGTACTATAATTTTTGGCGCCCATCAGATGACCCGAAGGTCCACAGAGTGACCCAAAGGTCTAGTACTGGTAATTGACCCGAAGGTCCATCAGAGTGGCTCGAAATCCCAACAAAATCATCAGAATCATCAAATAGTAAATATTTCAATTAACGAGTCCGGAATTAAACGAAATAGTAGAAGTGTTGTTCCATACTCCGCACTTTTGCTAAATCGTTTAAATCTCTTCATCATTTCCTTGAAAGTGCAAAATTATGTATTTTTTATAAATAAAATTTACGTTTTCAAACGGACAAGTCCGGAATTAACCGAATCAGTAAAAGTAAGAGTTCATAGTCCTCAATTTTACTGAATCGTTTAAATCGCTTCCTCATTCTTTTGAAAGCGCAACTGTAAAATTTTGGAAAACAATTTTATTTTGAAACGATTTTTAAAACACGTGATTAAAACAGCAACATCTGTAGCAATTTCGACGAAGAAATTACGCTTCACAAAACACCGTAAAAACGGATATCAAAATCAGTGTTGCCGGATAGCCCCTTGAAAATTCACTTTAAATTGACGATTACTGAAGTCAAAATAACAGTGAATTTTCATTTGTCAGAAATGTCACCAAAACAACACGCTTCTAAAAATATAACCACCGGTTAAATATTCCGTTATAAAAATAACGGCGCAAAATACGTTTTTAAAACGTAACACCGGTATAACGAAATTTAAATAGTGGATTGCACCAATGTATACTCATCAAATATTGTTGTGTACTACTGTATGTTCTTTCGGGCATACGTAAACAAAATGCAAAGCATCCATATGTCTTGCTTTATTATTTCTAAATGGATACACAATATATAATCTGGTCCTATACTTATGCAATACATGCATACTCCAGAATGAATTATCGACGGTGAAGTGACAAAACTCTAAAGTATCCTGGGCAATAAAGGATTTAAGCATGTACAAAATGACACACTAACACTTCTTTGTCTAAGCAAAATGTCAGGGCATACTAAACTTTGTAAGCATGTAACAATTAAGAAGTTGAGAAGTAAAACAACCAGGGCTATTAAATTTTCACGCACACGCAACACACGAGAAAAAAATGCTAAAATATTATTCGTGCAATTCCTTGAAGTTGGTATACTAAGCGCATGAACCAAATACATGTGAGACCGTTGTTTCGCATTTCGTTCATAACACAAATAAAAAGTCTTCCCAATAACCCAAAATAAAGTGAACTGGCAAGGTATAACATGGACGAAACAAATGATAAAATGGTCTTAGCTCCCCTGTTTTACTTCCATATGCGTGTAGGAATTACACGGTAACTTATTGACCTGACACTACATGTGCCACGACTTGCTCACAAATGAAACATTTGACAGGACACCAATTTTCTATGCTCCACACTGTGCACAAAAATATACGAAAAGAAGAAACTGGTTAAAGTTATATAGGCTCTAGCACTCACGTGAATGGATTTTTGAACCAAAGTTTAGTGAATGCATAATGACCTACTGTTGCAATTAGCATACCTGAACATGCTACCTGACAGCACGTGCACGCATGAAATATCACTATGATTTGGGCAAATGTAGAAATGTGGCCACTCTCGTGTGTATGCATGGATATACGCAAATAAAAAGAATTGTAAAACAAAGTGTGTGCTCATTATATGAACCAAGCTATGAATACACGCAAATATGTAAAGTTTAAAACAAAGTGTCTGTATTGATAAATACACGAAAAAGGAAAGTAGATCAAAACTTTGTCTAAACTCATTTTTACTTAAACTTTCACGTACTAATATGGAGAGAAAAAAAGAACAAAGCTCATACCCAAAAACTGGTACGCACGCAATTACACAAGGCCTGAACATGGTTTCACTCAAGCCAGATACACGTACACACACTATGATGCATGCACGCACGCTATGATGACCTGCCCCATGAATATACACCAATGTGCCAACTTAATGCAACTGTCTCCAGGCAACAATATGAACTATGCAACAATGCAAAGTTTACACAAAAAATTTGACACACGTGAAATGTGATATGCTAGAAGAAATTAAAAAAAGAACCTAGACTCAACCAAATTTTCACGCAAATTATAAATAAAGGTTTCAAGTTCGTATTTGCACGAAAAGACTGAAATGAAGAACAATAAAAATGAATTTTTTTAAAAGCAACCAGACTTACCAACATTCAAAAAAAAGAATATGAAGTCACACATGAAGATGAGAGTTTGAACACTGGCATTCAATGCACGCAAAGAAGAAGAATAAATTATAAAATGTGAGTTTGGCACTCACCTCTATTAGTTACAGAATAAATTGGCAACCGAGATCCAAGAAGAAAGCAACAATTCGAACAGCCATTAATGCATTCGCCAAGCAACTGAAGATTAAATGAGCAAAAGAAAGTGATGCAGGCTCCTGGAACTTTGAAACAAACTGAAAAGTGTTGCCTTTATTTTTCTTTTCACATTAATGTGTACAAGACAAGGAAAAAGGCTGGCAAACTTCTTTGGTTACATGTGACGCCCCACCTCTATACCCACGCTAGCCAAGGACACTATGGGGTAATGCCGTCAACTAGCATGGAGAACAAGGCTGTTGAGGAGCGACCATCCGTGTAATTGCTTTGTGCGAGTACCGATATGCCAGATTAAAAAATAACACGCTTTTCATCTCAAGAGGAAATCCGACATACCGACACAAACTCAAAGCTACTACACAGTGGCTATATATAATCTTCGGAAACAAATATAGAAATAAGCATGACATAAATCAGTCGTAGATAATTCATATCACTAAGGCGGAAACAGATATGAATATAACACATGAAAGTGTAAATCAGAGTAGTGGTCAAATAAGATCCACAATATCACAAAAGAATAGATACAAGTGCTAGACAAAAGAATATGTATACATCAAGGAGTCTATATCTCAAATGTATACAACAAAAACTACTAGACCAAAGTAGTTAAGCAAAAGTCAGAAGATGGTTCCAGATAGGAAGTCATGAGGAAGCACCTATAATACCTCAGTCTGACCCGAGTATTATTTAATAAGAAAATAATAAATGGATCAGTCTAGTTATAATTATCAGATAAAATGAGATATAATAAGAGATATAATAAAAAGACGTACGATAACCAAAAATGTCATACTACGACAAGTATACATTAGAAAATCCACAAAAGTCATACAATATCTCAAGAATCTCATAGCATCAAAAGAATGTCATATTCTTTATTTCATTCACCAAGCCACAATAAAATGACATACATATCAATGCCAATTGTAAAAGTAGGTGAAAGATTGTAACGACCCAGAATTTTTATTAATTAAAATTTGAATATTTAATTAATTTTAGATATTAATAAGTGAATTTATAAGTCGAATAAATTTTTATTTGAATTTTAGGATTTAATTGGATAATTAAATCGATAATTTAATACGTTAAATTATGAAAATAATTGAAAATTGAGTTAAATATGATAGAAAATAATTTGTAAAATTTTATTTTACCATGTTGAAGTTAGAATGATATTTTAGAACTTTTAAAATCGAATTAGAAGTTAATTTGTGAAAATTGAATATTTTAATATTTAATAATCGACTGTAAAATAGCCAATTTTTGGACAGTCTCAGAATTGAACGAAACTAGTTTCATTGGATCCGTAATGGTTAGTTATTACCGGATTTCAAATTTCGTGTCAATCGGAGTTATCGTTTGATCGTGGCAGCTCGAAACGCATCGATTTATTTTTTATTTAAATTTGGCGAGTCAAAATAGCCATTTTTCAAAAAGTCTCGGATTTCGACGAAACCAGTTTCATCGGATCCGTAATGTGATATTATTGTAAGATTTCAAATTTCAAGTCAATTGGATTTACCGTTTGTCTGGTACAAATTAAAACGCCTAGAAATCGGTTTAAATCGGTTTAATTTAAATTGAGCGTTTATAGCCATAACTCGCACATACTTCCGAATTAGCTTCCGAAACCTGTTCCATTGTGTCCGGAACGCGGGATAAACCCTAGGTACGCTGGTTACGGCGCCTAAATCGGAGTTCGGAAATTTTTGGATGAATAGTGTCGTTCAAAACTCTATAAATAGACCCTATACCCTTCATAAATTAGAAATAACAACCCTAACCCTAATTCTATATGCATAGCCGCCACTTTCTAATTCAAAGGCCAGAATTGTCCCAATTTCAACCCTTAATCTCTTCTAATCCGTGAAGTTTTGGCCAAAGTTGTTAACTACAACATTGAAGAGCATGGAGAGAGCTTTAATTCCATACGGTGATGATGGATTTTGGTGCAACGGAAGGGGAGATAAACGTGGCCGTTTGCTACAGGTGCGCACGCACTTTGAGGCGTCATCATGAGGCCGAGCTTGCTGGGGATGGGGCCGAACTTAGGTGGAGAGAGGGGCTTCAAGTTGCAACCCCCTGATCGTGTTGTAGGTGAATGGATTGGATGAAAAATCAAACCCTAATCTACATGAATGGGTTCGGCCTTGGATTGTCTTCCTGGAGATGCAAACGCAAGAGGGAAGAAGCTATGCACGGTGGTGATGAGGTTGGAGCAAGATCTGAGGGCCTAGATTTGCTTAGGGTATAAATTAATTAAGTTATGTTGAAATTGTTTATATAAATCATGTACAAACTTGTAAAAATCATAACTTTTTCATACGAGGTCGAAAAAATGCAAACTCAGTTGCGTTGGGATCGTATGGACGAGCACTACGCGATGGAGTTGGTTTGGAGTCGATTGGAGTTAGTGAGAATTTCGGGTAAAATTAAACGCGCGTTTAATTTTATTCGAAATAAAAGCTAAAACGGAAATTAAAACCAAGGTGAGAATTTCTCACTCAATCGAATAGATTTCGATTTTATTTTAAATAGTTAGATTTAAAATATTTGAATGCATGTTTGAATGATGACTGTAAATTATTGATTGTTAAAATAGACATTATGCGCCGTTATTAAGCGGATGTTATTTATTAAAAACATATACCGCGAATATTTCATAAACAGTGAAATTGGTATTATATATAATATCAATATATATATATTGGCATATGTATATATTGCAGTTGATTGATTTCCCGCATTTTTTGTTTAGCGGATGAGACCCTATTACGCCGTTATTAAGCGGATAATATTTATTAAGAACATATACCGCGATAATTTCGTACTGGAGCGAAATTGGTATTGTGCTATTGTTTTTGGATGCAGGAAAACAGGTTGGAGGGATCCAACTGGATTCCTCAACAGTATTTATTTTATTTCAGATATTTTGATATTTGATGGACTATCATATCGATATATGATGGATCGTTGTAGTCGTGATTGACTATTTGGTGTGTAGCATCATTGGACCCAGATTTGGGATTTTAAAATGATTTTAAAGTGATTTTTGAAAATATACTATATTTTTGGAATTGATCCATTTCAAATAAATAAACGTTATAATTTTTAATGTTATAAAAATTACGATTTTTAAGAAATATAGTTAAAAGCTGATTTTTGAAAATAAGGAATTAATGACTTTATAAAAGAGTTTAAATTGGGATTCTGAACTTGTTATAAAAAGTTTAAATATAGGATTTATAAAATTTAATTATTTTATAAATCAGTATGGTGAAGTTTTAAAAGAATTTAAAGACGTTTTAAAAGAATAATATAAATTAATTTATATTAAGAGATTTATAAATGGATATTTATAAATTGAAATATAGACATTATAAAACGAGTTTTTATAAGTGTTTGAATGTAGTGAAAATGAATTTCATAAATGAATGAAATTTATAGAATTATAAACTGTGAAGTTATAAATGAAAATTATAAATAGCAAGATTTATAAATTTAGTGAAATTATTTGAAGAATAGATTGGTTAAATAAATGAATCTTTTTTTTTGGCAAGGCCGACGGGGTTGAATGGACCCCGACCATTTTATTGCAGCACTAATAGATACAGGACAAAAACAACAAAGAGCAAAGCTCAAGAATACGAAGGAAGACATAGCGCCACAAGAACAACAGGAATAAAAATCACAAAAGAAAGAAAAAACACAAAAAAACTAAATCCTATGGTAGGAGCAGTATATCCCAGGGTCAATAATGAAACTTTGCATCTCAAAGGCTTGTTTCATCACTTGTTTCATCCAGATTTTGAACACAACATCAGTTTTAACCATACTGACATCAAGAACTGTGGAGTTACATCCTTTCAAAACAGAATAGATGAAGCATTTCATCAGAACTATAATGAGTCTTTTCCCTTTACCCTTGTTTCCAGTTTTAGCATGTATGTTATAAAATGAATCTTATAAGTTATAAAATTTATAAATTGGAAAGTCTTTAAAAGAACGATTTTGTAAAATAATCGTTTTATAAGTATTTAACTTATAATATAAACATTTAGTTTATAATTGAGTTATAAACTGAAATGTGTTAATAAAGGAATTTATAAAAAAGGAAGTTTTTATAAATAAATAGAAATGGAGTTTATAAACGTTGTTTTATAAATTCGCAAATGACTTATTTTGACAAGTTAATTGTTATAACTTAGAAATGGAGTTATATTCGCATTTTTTTATAGTGAATAACACGTTAAAGGAATTGTTTTGAATGTGATGTTTAAATAGAATTAAAACAATCTAACGATGTTTTTAAACATGTTGAGATTCGAAACCACAGATTTCAACATTTATTGTTGAAATAGATGTTTCGAGAAATGAAAGGAGATGATGGACTATAACACTGTTGTTATAGTAAATGATTTCCGAAAGGAAATGTTTTTGTATAGTATTGGGATTTATATATCTATTTTAATTTCGAATCCCTATACTAGTGATTTTGGGTTGTCGTAACGATGTTTTACGTAACATTTGTTTTGGCCCAAATAAATATGTTTAAGAGAATGATTTCCCTTAAAGAATGAATAATATACTTAATTCGATTTAAGTATATTGAATATTTTCAAAGGTTGAAAATAAAAAGATTTGTGAATTACTTATTTTTAATAAGTATGGAATTGTTTTCCAATATAAAGTGAATATATTGAATTTATCTTTTTGAAGATAAATTGAAATGGATAGTTGAAATCATATATGCATGAATATTTTGAAATATAAATTCATTATGGAATTTATATGTGAAAGTGGAAATTTGTTTGAAAATAAATATTGATTTATTTTTGAAGTATTGGAATTTTATATCTTGTAAAGATATTTTGGAAAATAAATAATTTGGAAAATTATTTGGAATCTGGTGATGTATGCATATCCATTGATAGTTCGATAGCCGACTATCAATATTTCCCTTTGAATGGGTATTTGATGTGATTTGATTGAATTTGAATGCACACTTATTTTTGAATAAGCGCTCACTATTCGGGTTAACCGGGAAAGGACCATGGGGTCGTATAACCCATTCCGAATATGTGATACGTCGTTGTGAATCGCATTTGAAGATCGGTGTTGAAGACCGGTATTTGCGAGAGCGATAGGATGACCTATCGATTGTTTCTGCACCGAGTCGCGCCGGTATAGAAACTCCCTAAGTGATGGGAAATCCGATCAGGATTGTGAATATCCGGATTGCAAGGACTTCTTTGTAAGTGCCTTCGGTTCTGTTCGATCCCGGAACAGACTTGTATGGATTGTATGCCTGACATTACAAGTTGAGATATAAAGCCGATTTCTTTCAAATATATTTCTGTTGGTGGCGGAGAATTTATTCTTTGCTTAACACCCTTCTTTGAGACGTACGAGCTCAAAGGTTATATAGTTGAAGTTATCAGCGATATATCCCATTTTGGTAATGTGACATGCTGAGTGATGCTGAAATGATCATTGTGTTGATTATTTGTGATAGGATCATTTATTTGATCATCTATCTTAGTGATCATTGTGTTGATCATTTGTTGACCCAAAGCACGGCTTTTTGTACAAAGTGTGTTTTTGTGGATGTGAATTCATCGAGCCTCACATCCCGTTAATGGTCAAAACAGGAAAGATGCGGCAAGGTTATGAGGGGTAGCTCCCTTTAGGGTATGTGCATTTCCTTCTGGAAAGGGTGGTATCATGGTATGGAGCCCAGATACTTACTCATGTTGATACACTATATCTATTTCTGTGTGGTGTTGTTGGTGACGAGCGCTCGGTTAAAGGTCCGATGGGACCGGGGGATGCCATATTCGTGTAGTAGTTACCTAGTGATAAAGGTAACCCGGCCTTGTGTTGGCAGAGAGCTGGTTAAGTTCTCGGGACGTCCAGCCAGAGGCGATCCCATGTGGCAGTAGGAAGTTCCTTAGCCTGACCATTTGTTGGAAATCCAAAGAAACAATACGATCTTGTACGGTTTTAGTTGTAGAACCTGCTTCCTCAGGAGGTAGCTATAGTAGGCATAATATAATGGTACCTATGCTGGCTATGATTTATATCTTTACTTTCGAAAGGATTTGTTCTACACTATGCACTAGTAATAATATCAAATGTTATTTTAATGCGTATCAAGCATCTTTGACTAACATAAGAAGAAATCTCCTCCAAGTCTGCGTTTGCATTGTGTGTGTGGTGGGAGGTCTTATGGTAGTTACATTTTTAAAAGCATTGCGAATTGATTTAAAAATATTACTCTTTTGATTTTAAAAAAATAAATAAATAAACTGTTTTGAGTTCTCACACCAGTCACATGACTGACTCGGAGTTTATTGTTTTCATTCCTAAACTCTGGGTGCCCACCAATTTCCACACGGGCAGTCAAGAGTTAAGGTTTATCAGGATATTCTGGATATTCTGGAGTTGCTGGAGGCAAGCTGGATTGGCATGGCGTATTACTAGTATATAGTATTTCTTTTTCCGCTGCACTGTTTATTGTTGTATGTTGTTGTACACTCTGATGATATGATGTAATGTAATATGATGAAATGTAATAACTGATATAGTTCTTTGTTTAAAGATTATTCATTTATTATTATATGTTGTTCCGCTGCGAATTGTGAGATTCTGATGTTGTTCTGTTGTTCCTTTCTTTCCGTTCTATTTTTTTAAAATTCTTCTATCTTCTGTTTTTCTAATTCTCTGTTTTCTAAATTTTCTATCTTCTTCTCTCCTCCCTAATTTCTATCTTTTTCTCTTTTCTTTTCCTAAATTCTTTTTCTTAAAACCCCTAAGGGTTCGTATTTTCGTTCATCTTGAATTAAACAAAGGAGATTAGTGTCTATTCAAGGAGTACGGACTTACGGGTCTTTACATTTGGTATCAGAGCTGATGGTTAAGCGACAACCATGGTTCTGTTGGGTATAATTCATTAGAGATAGAGTCAGCAGTACTCTAGAATGAATTTGAGTGTAATAATAGATACGAGTGCGTATTTGTTAGTAATATTAAAATTGTTTTATATTGTGATGATTGGTTTATTGAGTGGTATATAGATTCTGGTTAATGCGAGTAATTAACGTTATTGATAGGGATCTATAAACACTTGAATAGAACAATTCGGCACAGTATTGTTTTAAATTGGGTAAATGAATAATTTTTCCTTGATTATATTTTATATATAAAGGAATAATTTTTCAGAATTATTAAAGTGTATATAAGTGATTGTTAGGTTGTTTGAATAATCTAAATAAAAGAATAATTGTATAAGTAAATGAATTATAAGAATTAAATTATAATTAAAGTGTTTACAATTGTGAAATAAACTTATATATATAAGAAGTGAAACTATATTTATGAATATGAGTTGTAAATAAGCAAGTGAATTTAAAGATTAAATGAAGTATAACTTAAGAATTGTTGAATGGAATTGATATTGGTATCGAAGTAAATAATCAAGTGGATTAAATGGATATGAACTTGAGTTACATAAATGAAGTTCAACTTTGGAAATTAAATTGAAAAATTGAATGAATATAAGCAAAGGAATTTGGTTGTATTTAATATACTTGGTTGTTATATGGTTGATTGGTTGATTGTTCATAATTCATTAAGTGTTAATGAAAGTGAATTAGCGAAATTTAAAGCTATGTAATTGAATTCAAATTAGAAAGTAAATAAATTTGAATAGAATTGAATGTGAATGGGATTTAATTAGTGAATGTTAACAAATGTAAACTAATTGAATTGAGAATGAATGTTGATAAAATCCAATGTTAATGAATCAAATATGATTTAAGTGAAAATCTGTTTCATTGAATATAAATGAGAATATGAATGAATATTCATTTGATTATGAATGGTAATTGGTTGATGTTTGCATTTGTTGTTTGGTTGCATTTGCTATGTGACATATATAGTTGATATGTTGCTATATGTTGTATATTGAGATTATTTTCATATATGCATGATTCTCATGTTGTTTGTTGAGTTTAGTAGGTGCGGATCGCGTTTGCTTCGCATTTGGAGTTCGCTTTAGCGCTATATTAGCCGTATATGCTTGCTAATAAAATATAAGGTACATATCTCGGATTAAATATCATACTTTTACACTTTTTTCCCTTCGGGATGCCTCATTACTTGATGAGATGTATATTTGTGATATATATACTGTCATTTTTTTTTCGGATCGAGCCGCGCAAAGGAGACATGGCGAATTTTTTCGAAAATTTAAGGCGTTAGAAAAATTTTTGAGAAAATTGGGAAATTTTTTGAAAACTTTAAACTTTGTTTTGAAGTTGAAAGTTAAACAATAGAAATTGTTTTTGAAAAGATAACTAAGTATGATTTGAAAACTTAGTAAAGATTTGTAAGAAGTTTAGCAATGAATTTTTGGAAAATTAATAAATTCTGTAACTTTTCTCACTTGTAATTTCGAGGACGAAATTCTTTTAAGGGGGAAAGATTGTAACGACCCAGAATTTTTATTAATTAAAATTTGAATATTTAATTAATTTTAGATATTAATAAGTGAATTTATAAGTCGAATAAATTTTTATTTGAATTTTAGGATTTAATTGGATAATTAAATCGATAATTTAATACGTTAAATTATGAAAATAATTGAAAATTGAGTTAAATATGATAGAAAATAATTTGTAAAATTTTATTTTACCATGTTGAAGTTAGAATGATATTTTAGAACTTTTAAAATCGAATTAGAAGTTAATTTGTGAAAATTGAATATTTTAATATTTAATAATCGACTGTAAAATAGCCAATTTTTGGACAGTCTCAGAATTGAACGAAACTAGTTTCATTGGATCCGTAATGGTTAGTTATTACCGGATTTCAAATTTCGTGTCAATCGGAGTTATCGTTTGATCGTGGCAGCTCGAAACGCATCGATTTATTTTTTATTTAAATTTGGCGAGTCAAAATAGCCATTTTTCAAAAAGTCTCGGATTTCGACGAAACCAGTTTCATCGGATCCGTAATGTGATATTATTGTAAGATTTCAAATTTCAAGTCAATTGGATTTACCGTTTGTCTGGTACAAATTAAAACGCCTAGAAATCGGTTTAAATCGGTTTAATTTAAATTGAGCGTTTATAGCCATAACTCGCACATACTTCCGAATTAGCTTCCGAAACCTGTTCCATTGTGTCCGGAACGCGGGATAAACCCTAGCTACGCTGGTTACGGCGCCTAAATCGGAGTTCGGAAATTTTTGGATGAATAGTGTCGTTCAAAACTCTATAAATAGACCCTATACCCTTCATAAATTAGAAATAACAACCCTAACCCTAATTCTATATGCATAGCCGCCACTTTCTAATTCAAAGGCCAGAATTGTCCCAATTTCAACCCTTAATCTCTTCTAATCCGTGAAGTTTTGGCCAAAGTTGTTAACTACAACATTGAAGAGCATGGAGAGAGCTTTAATTCCATACGGTGATGATGGATTTTGGTGCAACGGAAGGGGAGATAAACGTGGCCGTTTGCTACAGGTGCGCACGCACTTTGAGGCGTCATCATGAGGCCGAGCTTGCTGGGGATGGGGCCGAACTTAGGTGGAGAGAGGGGCTTCAAGTTGCAACCCCCTGATCGTGTTGTAGGTGAATGGATTGGATGAAAAATCAAACCCTAATCTACATGAATGGGTTCGGCCTTGGATTGTCTTCCTGGAGATGCAAACGCAAGAGGGAAGAAGCTATGCACGGTGGTGATGAGGTTGGAGCAAGATCTGAGGGCCTAGATTTGCTTAGGGTATAAATTAATTAAGTTATGTTGAAATTGTTTATATAAATCATGTACAAACTTGTAAAAATAATAACTTTTTCATACGAGGTCGAAAAAATGCAAACTCAGTTGCGTTGGGATCGTATGGACGAGCACTACGCGATGGAGTTGGTTTGGAGTCGATTGGAGTTAGTGAGAATTTCGGGTAAAATTAAACGCGCGTTTAATTTTATTCGAAATAAAAGCTAAAACGGAAATTAAAACCAAGGTGAGAATTTCTCACTCAATCGAATAGATTTCGATTTTATTTTAAATAGTTAGATTTAAAATATTTGAATGCATGTTTGAATGATGACTGTAAATTATTGATTGTTAAAATAGACATTATGCGCCGTTATTAAGCGGATGTTATTTATTAAAAACATATACCGCGAATATTTCATAAACAGTGAAATTGGTATTATATATAATATCAATATATATATATTGGCATATGTATATATTGTAGTTGATTGATTTCCCGCATTTTTTGTTTAGCGGATGAGACCCTATTACGCCGTTATTAAGCGGATAATATTTATTAAGAACATATACCGCGATAATTTCGTACGGGAGCGAAATTGGTATTGTGCTAATGTTTTTGGATGCAGGAAAACAGGTTGGAGGGATCCAACTGGATTCCTCAACAGTATTTATTTTATTTCAGATATTTTGATATTTGATGGACTATCATATCGATATATGATGGATCGTTGTAGTCGTGATTGACTATTTGGTGTGTAGCATCATTGGACCCAGATTTGGGATTTTAAAATGATTTTAAAGTGATTTTTGAAAATATACTATATTTTTGGAATTGATCCATTTCAAATAAATAAACGTTATAATTTTTAATGTTATAAAAATTACGATTTTTAAGAAATATAGTTAAAAGCTGATTTTTGAAAATAAGGAATTAATGACTTTATAAAAGAGTTTAAATTGGGATTCTGAACTTGTTATAAAAAGTTTAAATATAGGATTTATAAAATTTAATTATTTTATAAATCAGTATGGTGAAGTTTTTAAAAGAATTTAAAGACGTTTTAAAAGAATAATATAAATTAATTTATATTAAGAGATTTATAAATGGATATTTATAAATTGAAATATAGACATTATAAAACGAGTTTTTATAAGTGTTTGAATGTAGTGAAAATGAATTTCATAAATGAATGAAATTTATAGAATTATAAACTGTGAAGTTATAAATGAAAATTATAAATAGCAAGATTTATAAATTTAGTGAAATTATTTGAAGAATAGATTGGTTAAATAAATGAATCTTATAAGTTATAAAATTTATAAATTGGAAAGTCTTTAAAAGAACGATTTTGTAAAATAATCGTTTTATAAGTATTTAACTTATAATATAAACATTTAGTTTATAATTGAGTTATAAACTGAAATGTGTTAATAAAGGAATTTATAAAAAAGGAAGTTTTTATAAATAAATAGAAATGGAGTTTATAAACGTTGTTTTATAAATTCGCAAATGACTTATTTTGACAAGTTAATTGTTATAACTTAGAAATGGAGTTATATTCGCATTTTTTTTATAGTGAATAACACGTTAAAGGAATTGTTTTGAATGTGATGTTTAAATAGAATTAAAACAATCTAACGATGTTTTTAAACATGTTGAGATTCGAAACCACAGATTTCAACATTTATTGTTGAAATAGATGTTTCGAGAAATGAAAGGAGATGATGGACTATAACACTGTTGTTATAGTAAATGATTTCCGAAAGGAAATGTTTTTGTATAGTATTGGGATTTATATATCTATTTTAATTTCGAATCCCTATACTAGTGATTTTGGGTTGTCGTAACGATGTTTTACGTAACATTTGTTTTGGCCCAAATAAATATGTTTAAGAGAATGATTTCCCTTAAAGAATGAATAATATACTTAATTCGATTTAAGTATATTGAATATTTTCAAAGGTTGAAAATAAAAAGATATGTGAATTACTTATTTTTAATAAGTATGGAATTGTTTTCCAATATAAAGTGAATATATTGAATTTATCTTTTTGAAGATAAATTGAAATGGATAGTTGAAATCATATATGCATGAATATTTTGAAATATAAATTCATTATGGAATTTATATGTGAAAGTGGAAATTTGTTTGAAAATAAATATTGATTTATTTTTGAAGTATTGGAATTTTATATCTTGTAAAGATATTTTGGAAAATAAATAATTTGGAAAATTATTTGGAATCTGGTGATGTATGCATATCCATTGATAGTTCGATAGCCGACTATCAATATTTCCCTTTGAATGGGTATTTGATGTGATTTGATTGAATTTGAATGCACACTTATTTTTGAATAAGAGCTCACTATTCGGGTTAACCGGGAAAGGACCATGGGGTCGTATAACCCATTCCGAATATGTGATACGTCGTTGTGAATCGCATTTGAAGATCGGTGTTGAAGACCGGTATTTGCGAGAGCGATAGGATGACCTATCGATTGTTTCTGCACCGAGTCGCGCCGGTATAGAAACTCCCTAAGTGATGGGAAATCCGATCAGGATTGTGAATATCCGGATTGCAAGGACTTCTTTGTAAGTGCCTTCGGTTCTGTTCGATCCCGGAACAGACTTGTATGGATTGTATGCCTGACATTACAAGTTGAGATATAAAGCCGATTTCTTTCAAATATATTTCTGTTGGTGGCGGAGAATTTATTCTTTGCTTAACACCCTTCTTTGAGACGTACGAGCTCAAAGGTTATATAGTTGAAGTTATCAGCGATATATCCCATTTTGGTAATGTGACATGCTGAGTGATGCTGAAATGATCATTGTGTTGATTATTTGTGATAGGATCATTTATTTGATCGTCTATCTTAGTGATCATTGTGTTGATCATTTGTTGACCCAAAGCACGGCTTTTTGTACAAAGTGTGTTTTTGTGGACGTGAATTCATCGAGCCTCATATCCCGTTAATGGTCAAAACAGGAAAGATGCGGCAAGGTTATGAGGGGTAGCTCCCTTTAGGGTATGTGCATTTCCTTCTGGAAAGGGTGGTATCATGGTATGGAGCCCAGATACTTACTCATGTTGATACACTATATCTATTTCTGTGTGGTGTTGTTGGTGACGAGCGCTCGGTTAAAGGTCCGATGGGACCGGGGGATGCCATATTCGTGTAGTAGTTACCTAGTGATAAAGGTAACCCGGCCTTGTGTTGGCAGAGAGCTGGTTAAGTTCTCGGGACGTCCAGCTAGAGGCGATCCCATGTGGCAGTAGGAAGTTCCTTAGCCTGACCATTTGTTGGAAATCCAAAGAAACAATACGATCTTGTACGGTTTTAGTTGTAGAACCTGCTTCCTCAGGAGGTAGCTATAGTAGGCATAATATAATGGTACCTATGCTGGCTATGATTTATATCTTTACTTTCGAAAGGATTTGTTCTACACTATGCACTAGTAATAATATCAAATGTTATTTTAATGCGTATCAAGCATCTTTGACTAACATAAGAAGAAATCTCCTCCAAGTCTGCGTTTGCATTGTGTGTGTGGTGGGAGGTCTTATGGTAGTTACATTTTTAAAAGCATTGCGAATTGATTTAAAAATATTCCTCTTTTGATTTTAAAAAAAAAATAAATAAACTGTTTTGAGTTCTCACACCAGTCACATGACTGACTCGGAGTTTATTGTTTTCATTCCTAAACTCTGGGTGCCCACCAATTTCCACACGGGCAGTCAAGAGTTAAGGTTTATCAGGATATTCTGGATATTCTGGAGTTGCTGGAGGCAAGCTGGATTGGCATGGCGTATTACTAGTATATAGTATTTCTTTTTCCGCTGCACTGTTTATTGTTGTATGTTGTTGTACACTCTGATGATATGATGTAATGTAATATGATGAAATGTAATAACTGATATAGTTCTTTGTTTAAAGATTATTCATTTATTATTATATGTTGTTCCGCTGCGAATTGTGAGATTCTGATGTTGTTCTGTTGTTCCTTTCTTTCCGTTCTATTTTTTTAAAATTCTTCTATCTTCTGTTTTTCTAATTCTCTGTTTTCTAAATTTTCTATCTTCTTCTCTCCTCCCTAATTTCTATCTTTTTCTCTTTTCTTTTCCTAAATTCTTTTTCTTAAAACCCCTAAGGGTTCGTATTTTCGTTCATCTTGAATTAAACAAAGGAGATTAGTGTCTATTCAAGGAGTACGGACTTACGGGTCTTTACAAAGATAAATTCCAGAAATCATCATTTAGAAATCCAGAAATCACAAGAAAAGGATGGCCAATCCCAAACGGAACGCTATTCCATAGACCGAACATCGACGCACCTAAATAGAGACGCCCCATGCACAGTCAAACATCGACGCACCTGTTCATTGGTCAATGAATAGTTGGAAAATTTTAGCCAAGGATAGGGTAAAGTTGCTTTCGTATCATTGGTCAATGCTCATGTTCCTTAAAAGCTAAAATTTTAGAAAATTGATATGTTGGCCTTTTTTATTATAAATGTCAAGTTTTGTGGGTTAAGGTTAGTTATGGAATTTTAAAATTTGGTTTATATGTTTTGTGAATAGCCGACTTCCAACTAGGTAGAATTGTGGCTTATCAATTTTTCCTAAAAAAAAGTTTCCATTAATTTAAAAGGCTTCTCTTTTGAAAAATAGTTTTGGGTTTGAGTTATTTTTGGCACTTCAATAACCTTTAGAGTTTTTGTACAAAATTCGATTTCAAGTGAAAATTCACATCTAAATATTTTTGAATTTATTTTTCAAATATGGTACAAATTTGAAAAGTGAGAAAGATTTTTGTGAAATCTTTGATTTTGAAGGCCATATTGTCACGATCCAAATTTCAGCATTCGAAAATCGACACCCGTACTTCACTTATACTCGAATGTCACAGATTCAACCATTGAAATCCGATTCGTATTAGAGCTTATAACACATTAAGTACAACAACACAGCAGAAGAAAATGAATAATATTGCTGATATACAACAGTTGATACAATATGATTACAACAATATCAAAGACAATATATAACAGGGGGAAGAAACAACTCCAAAAGAGGATCACCAACATATGCCTTCAAAAGAAAGAGAGAGAGACAGCTTGAGAATCCAAACTGCAACTCCATCTCCAATGCTCCAAAGCTCCATATCGAAAGCTTGAACCACCATCAAGTTGGACTTAAGCAAGGTCAGTCCCAAATGCGATCGCCAAGATCCAAAGACTGGATGCTATTGAATCTACATCTACTATCGGAATATTTGAAAATCTAACTCTAGAATGCCTGTGTGGAAAATTATGGGCACCCAACGTTTAGAAAGGGAACAATAAACTCCAGGTCCGTCATGGGACTAGTGTGAGCAAACAAAAACAGTTTTTATCTTTAATAAAAGAAACAAAAGGATTTAAAATAAATTCGCAATGCTTTTTGGAAAATGAAACTACCATAAGGCCTCCCACCACACACACAATTCAAACGCACAATTGGAGGAGATTTCTCCTTATGATAGTCAAACATGCTTGATATGTAAAATCCTTTTGATATTATTATTAGTGCATAGTGCAGAATACCTTTCGAAAGTATAATATTAATCTTAGCCAGCATATAACCATTATTGTATGCCTACTATAGCTACCATGTTCAATAGCAGGTTACCGCCATATTGCATGACATGTTATACGACTAAAACCATACAGGGGGCGTATTGTTTCTTTGGATTTCCAACAAATGGTTAGGCTAGGGAATTTCCTCATCAAATATAACGCCTCTGGAGGAACGCCCCCAAGAACCAAATCGATTCCCTACCAACACAAGGCCGGGTTATCTCTGTGACTGGGTAACACCTACAAGTTAGCCATCCGCAGTCGTTACCGACCGTTATCCCGAGATTCACCAACAAATAGCAACAACCACATAGTTAAATATCTGGGCTTCATACCATGATACCATTTTTATTCAGAAGGAAATGGACATACCCTAGGGACGCGACCCTTAAAAACCTTGCTGCAACATTCCTGTTTCGACCATTTCTGGGTTGTGAGGCTCGACGAAATCTCGTCCATAAAGCTACGCTTTTCACAAAAGCCATGCTTCGATCAACAAATGATCAGCAGCATTTCAGATGCCACATTACTGAATTAGGAATGTATCACTAGTAACCATCAACTACATAACCTCTAAGCTCTACATGTTAGAGAAGGGTGTTAAGCTAAGTGAATAAATTCTCCGCCACCAAACAGAAATGAATTTGATAGAAACCAGCTTTACATCTCAAAGTGTAACGTCAGACATACATCCATACAAGTCTGTTCCGGGTTCCAACAGAACCAAAGGCACTTCCAAAGAATCCATTGCAATCCGGGTACTCACAATCCGATCGGACTCCCAATCACATATGGAGATCTCTATACCTATGCGACTCAGTGCAGACTCATTCGATGGGTTATCCTTTCATTCTCGAAAATACCCGGCCTTCACCACCGATCTTGAAATGCAATCCATAATGTCATACATTAATCGAAATTGATTATATGACACAAAGTCCTCTCCCGGCTAAGCCAAATAATGAACGCCATATTAAAAAACCATATGGATATTGGGGTCTCAGTTAAGTCACGACTTACTACCCAAAACCTTTCTTTTAAATGGTTTGAACAAATTACCATTTTCAAATCTTTAAACGAAAAGATTTACTTCACAAAGTTCACCAATCTTCCACAAAGATTCATTCACAGCTTTCAAAATAATTTCCTTTTCAAATTGGATTAACTCATCCAATCATTAAATCCAAGACTCAATTCATAGCTTTCAAAACCATTTCCAAAGATTCATTCATAGCTTTCAAAACAATTCCCATTTCAAATCATTATATAAAAGATACACCATTTAAAATCCTTTTCTATTTCGAAACAAGATTCAACAATCTTTACAAAGATTCATTCATAGCTTTGAAAACCGTTTCAATTCCATTTCAAACTTGAAATCTTTCAAAACATATTAGAAATTCTTTCTTTATATGAAAGCTATTATCATTTGAAAACAAAGAGTTTTCTTTCAGAAAAATCCGATTTGCACAAGTTAAAAACCCTTCAAATATAAAACTTGGGCTAAATTCAAATTCCCAAAATAATACTTTTAAAATGGTTTAAAACCCATATAAACACATTTATAACTTGTAAAACCTTTTTAAACCATAATTTCCGAATATAGAATTCAATTTCAAATCTTGAATTCAAATTCAAATCAAACTATTTAAATTTCAAAACTTTATCAAGTTATTCAAAATAACTTTTATCTTTGATACTCCTTTTCAAAAGCTTTTTATATTTAACCTAATTCCATTTACAAAACCATTTGAATTCAAAATTCATCTTTAAAACCATTTCATTTTGGATAAAATAATATTAAATCCAAATATCTGTGACTTAACCGAATCCTCGTGAAATCCATATTTGTGTGTGTATGGTGTAGTCCAGAGGTTTTAAATAATAGTGAAACATCATCAATCATCGCAGATTCAAGCACAACAGTATTGATAAGTGGTATAATCCTATAACGCTTACCATCATTCACAGATTCACAGATAAGTAAATAAATTCATCACAGATACAAAATTTACACACACAGCTAAATTAAAATAATCCACATCACAGAATATCACAGATCGTAGGTAGCAATCAAATCAAATATTCTATACAAATAATCATCCATTAGCAGAATTAAATTATCTGACTGTAATGAATTAGCTAACCCTGCTTAACTTATTATTAATTAATTACAGTCATTATTATTAATTAATAATTAATTAATCACATAATTACTTTCGTTAATTATCCCAAATTAATGATTAATTATCCTTAATTACAAATTAATTAATCCTTAATTACTAATTAATTTGCTTTAATTATTAATTAATACTTAATTATTATTCAATTTATTATCCTTTATTAATAAATTTATCTTAATTATTCACATTAATTAAGTAACTCTTAATTGATTACCTTTTAATTAATTAATCATACAGATAAACTAATCACCTTGATAAATATTAATTAATCAATCACATTCATTAATTTATCACTTTGATAAATTAATCACATTTGAATGATAAATCTTTAAGTAATTAAATAACTAATCCATTTAATTACATTGATTCACTATCTTTCTAAATTACTTTCATCAAGCAATTATCATTTAATTACCTAAGATTTTAATCAAATTAAAAGACAAACCATTTATTTCTAAATTATCATTTAAACTTAATTACATAAACCTTTGAAATAATTTATCATTAATTTACGAATTAACTTAAGATTCTTAAGTTAATTAACCATTTATCTTAATAACATTAATTAATTATTACTTAATCAATCAAAGACAAATCAAAAATCTTAATACATCTCCAAATCAAGACAATTTTATTTCAAAACTCTTGCATTTATAATTCATATATTTTGAAATTTCTTTTTGAAAATTTAATCAATCTTTGTTTGAAACCCTTTAATATTTGTTTAATAACTCATTATTAAAAACCCTTAGACCAAACCTAAGCTTAAATAAACTGATTATTATATACTCGAATTAATCCAAAGGTTGTTTAACCATTTAAAGACTTTTTTAATCAAAGTTTTAACTGTTAATCATATACTAAAGATATTCATAAAATTTCCCAAGTAAAACAACAGATATCTCGAGACAAAACATTAAACATTTCGAGCAAAACCCAGCCTAACTCCTCCTCCTTCTTTTCTTTCTTTTAAACTTTACAAGTTTTAAACCTTTTTAGACTTTTGTTATACGTTCAAAACTACCCAATGGTACTCTCGAGAAACCCACCATATATTTCTTGATAGAAAACCTGAGGAATTTCCTCTTCCCACTTACAACTACAACAGACACAAAAATTTGCTCGTGCACGTGGACAGCATTTTCGACGAACTTTGATCGATGCCGTGACCTTCGACGAGTCGGCGATTGCCTCTACCAGCCACCAGAGCACCTAAAAACCCAAGATGTTGACGAACTCACGATCGAGCTTCTTAACCCAAACTGATATTAAAACTTGATCACCCAAAATCCCTTCGCCTCGCCACCTCAGGCCACCAGTGGCTACGCAGTTCCGGCCTAAGCTGCTCCGACAACCCACAAACTCTTTCCCCTAGTCCAATCTCCTGAATCGCCCTGACGGCAATGCAGTTCCCCCGAGAACCAGTTTGACAGAAAGACAAGTTTAAACCCTATATTGATATCGTTCGCCATCCACGGTGACCTAGAATTCCATCGGACATTTTTCCCAAATTCTCCTACTTCGCAGCGAGCTATGACATCAATTTTGAGACCCAATGCTTCGTCGATCACCAGAATTTGGTGAAAAAGGCGATTCTGTTCAACCTCGAATTCCTCGGTCATTTCTTCATTAAAAATTCTGATTTTAATTTTAAAAATCATGATTTTCAGATACGAAATGAATGGTATAAGTGAATCAAACAATTATTTCATTTGATTTAATCATGTTTTTGATAATTTTCACTGTATATGAATATTTCCAGATAGTTTATAAACAAAACATACTTGAACTATTTTTAAAACTTAGATCCAGATTGTATAAACAAATTTTATTTAGATCCTAAAGTCTAAAATAATTTAGAGGGAGAGAATTTAAATTTTTTTTTGAATCAGGCTTTGGAAACCTATAACTTATAACAGAGCTTAACATATTCATACAAATATGCATATCAACATATATGTATATATAGTCAACATGCAGGTATAATAAACAATATTTCCATAAAGAATATTTCCATAATACATTCAACTATCAAACATATCATCAGAACATAGAAGTAGATTTAAGGGGATTTTTGCTCACCTGACACAAAAACAAAGAAGGAATTTGAGCCTGAAAAAATGCTTTGATTTGATCTTGATTTATCATGTCAGGTTGAATTTGTTGTTGAGCTTTTATCTTTACTTCATTGTTGTTCTCTGGAACTTGCATTTGACTTCCAGGCTTTGAACTTTTCTTTGAGATTTTTGATTTTTTTTCTCTGTTCCAGGTTGAAGCTCTGATTTGCTTCTGATTCTTTCATTTCTGGTTATAAATTTCCCTTCCAAGTCTTGAATTTAAATTATGCTGAGTTAAATTTGAATTTAATGTCTGTTGCATGCTTTGATTTCCAGATTTGAACTTGAATCCATTCTCATTTACTTCAGATTTTTTTTTTTTTCAGTTTTTGTTTGATCTGTAGTTTTCTCTCAGATTTTCTTTAGTTTAAAAGTTTTTGAGAAAGGAAAATAAGAGAGGGGTTAAAGAGATATACATACATATGGCTTTGAATTTTCTTTTATTGTTTATTTTATAAACATTAGAATTCAAGTGACATTTGTAAATTTGCATGTTAGGATTATTAACACTTGTTCATTCTTATGTCATATAGTTTACATTTGTACATTTACATGTTTTGAAATATTTACGCATGTAATAATCTCTTTTTTTTCTATAATACTTACAATGTTATTTTGCATGTCTTTAAATGATTTTAAATTTATTTTCTATCTATAAAATCCATCTTCTTTTATTTATATATTTATAACTTTAAGAAATTGATTTTTATAATCTATTACATATTAAATAAATTAGAATATAACCTTTTATAAATTTATTATATTTCATTTAAATCATAATTTTCAAATCACAACATATATGTATTCATATACATATTAAAATTTCAAAACAAATTTTTATTAGTTTTAAAATATAGAGTTCTTTTCAAACCCAAGATATATTCAAAATATCTATCTCTGAATTTCAAATCAATCCATATACATATATAAACAAAAAATCTCATGTCTAATTAGGAAAAATTAAATTAATTTATAATTTAAATCCAAAAATTTATATCAATTACCAAATTAATTTTTTTCTCAAAAATCGAGATAGTTACAGATTCCCCCCATAAGAAAATTTCGTCCTTGAAATTTGCCAGGGAGACAACAAAGAATAGATGAAAGATAGAGAGATATCTTTCTAGATCAAACTGAATATCTATTCTGCATTTGGCTTACCAAATCAGAATATTATCAATAAATATGAGAATGAATCTATTCAATATTTCACAAGATACTCGGGTCATCTGGTCTACGAGATATGCAAAGGCACTGGTTAGTTCGAAGGATAACTAACCACTCGTAGAATATATCGAAACCTAGTAAAACAGAAAAACGGATAGTCAACTTAGGTCGGAATATCCCAAAGTATACACCAGTTTTTCCCTCTTTGGACTTTGATCCTCATAAGAAATCACAACAAAAAAAATTCCAAAATTTGGTTTTGACCGAAATCGTCTCATCGATGCAATCAAATTTAACTACATATTTTAGTTAACCAATTTATTTCTATTTCAAATTTCAAATTCATTAAAGTATAAAACGAAAAGCTGATAACGAGAATACGAGATAGGAACTTATCAACATGATTGGCAGTGCCACCATCACACCAAAGCTCCTTCTGTAGTTGCCACGAAGATATCGGAGAATTGAAATCGGTTGATGAACAAAAGAAATTGATAGAGAAAGATTGTTCCTTGTTGTTGCAGGGTATCAACCATTTGAAGTGGTACTTCCCTATCCCCTATTTCATCCTCTTCCTGCACTCATACTCACTATCAATGAGTAGGAAGAGAATTTACTAAGGCATATAAACGGATTTCTTAGGGAATACTCATTCTACGGCATTTACATCCCTATCTCTAATGAGTTATCTAATGTGTTGTACTCCAAAAGCTAAAGTTCAACCTTTAGCTCTGATTCCAAGTTGTCACGATCCGAATTTCAGCATTCGAAAATCGACACCTGCACTTAACTTGTACTCGAATGTCGCAGATTCAACCGTTGAAATCCGATTTATGCCGGAGCTTATAACACATTAAGTACAATAACACAGCGGAAAAAAATGAATAATATCACTGATATACAATAGTTGATATAATTTGATTACAACAATATCAGAGGCAATATATAACAACGGGAAGAAATAACTTCAAAAGAGGAACACCAACATATGCCTTCAAAAGAAAGAGAGACACAGCTTGAGAATCCAAACTGCAACTCCATCTCCAATGCACCAAAGCTCCAAATCAAAAGCTGGAACCACCATCAAGTTGGACTTAAGCAAGGTTAGTCTCGAATGCGATCACCAAGATCTAAAGACTGGATGCTATTGAATCTACACCTTCTATCGGACTATCTGAAAATCTAACTTTAGACTGCCCAAGTGGAAAATTATGAGCACCCAGAGTTTAGAAAGGGAACAATAAACTCCAGGTCAGTCATGGGACTGGTGCAAGCAAACAAAAACAGTTTTTATCTTTAATAAAAGGAACAAAAGGATTTAAAAGGAATCCGCAATGCTTTTTGGAAAATAAAACTACCATAAGGCCTCCCACCACACGCACAACACAAGCGCACAATTGGAGGAGATTTCTCCTTATGATAGTCAAACATACTTAATATGCCAAATCCTTTTGATATTATTATTAGTGCATAGTGCAGAAAACCTTTCGAAAGTATAATATTATTCATAGCCAGCATACAACTATTATTGTATGCCTACTATAGCTACCATTTTCAATGGCAGGTTACCACCACATTCCATGGCAGATTATACAACTAAAACCGTATAGGACACGTATTGTTTCTTTGGATTTCCAACAAATGGTCAGCTAAGGAACTTCCTCATCAAGTGGAACGCCTCTGGAGGGACGCCTCCAAGAACCAAATCAGTTCCCTACCAACACAAGGTCGGGTTACCTCTGTGACTAATAACACCTACAAGTAAGCCATCCCTGGTCGTTACCAACCTTTATCTCGGGTTCACCAACAAATAGCAACAACCACATAGTTAAATATCTGTGCTCCATACCATGATAACACTTTTATCTAGAAGGAAATGGACATTCCCTAGGGGCATGACCCCTAAAAACCTTGCCGCAACATTCATGTTTCGTCCATTTCCGGGTTGTAAACCTCGATGAAGTCTCGTCCACAAAGGTACGCTTTTCAAAAAAGCCATGCTTCGATCAATAAATGATCAGCAGCACTTCTTATGCCACATTACTAAATTGGGAATTTATCACTAGTAACCATCATCTACATAACCTCTGAGATCGTAAGTCTCAGAGAAGGGTGTTAAGCTAAGAGAATAAATTGTCCGCCACCAAACAGAAATGTATTTGATAGAAACCAGCCTTACATCTCAAAGTGTAACGTCAGGCATACGTCCATACAAGTCTGTTCCGGGTTCGAACTGAACCAAAGGCACTTCCAAAGAAGCCTTTGCAATCCGGGTATTCAAAATCTCGATCGAACTCCCCATCACATATGGAGATCTCCTACCAGCACGACTCGGTGCAGAGACATTCAATGGGTTATCCTATCGTTCTCGAAAATCCCCGATCTTTACCGTCGGTCTTCAAATGCAATCCATAATGTCGTATCATTATTCGAAATGGGTTATATGCACAAAGTCCTCTCTTGGCTAAACCAAATAATGAACGCAATATTAAAAAACCATATGGATATTGGGATCTCAGTTAAGTCACGACTTATTACCCAAAACCTTTCTTTTAAATGGTTTGAACAAATTACCATTTTTAAATCTTTAAATGAAAAGATTTACTTCACAAAGTTCACCAATCTTCCACAAAGATTCATTCACAGCTTTCAAAATAATTTCCTTTTCAAATTGGATTAACTCATCCAATCATTACATCCAAGACTCAATTCATAGCTTTCAAAACCATTTCCAAAGATTTATTCATAGCTTTCAAAACAATTCCCATTTCAAATCTTTTATATAAAAGATACACCATTTAAAATCCTCTTCAATTTCAAAACAAGGTTCAACCATCTTTCACAAAGATTCATTCATTGCTTTCTAAACCGTTTCAATTCCATTTCAAACTTGAAATCTTTCAACACAAATTGGAAATTCTTTCTTTATATGAAAGCTATTATCATTTGAAAACAAAGAGTTTTCGTTTTGGAAAAATCCGATTTGCACAAGTTAAAACCCTTCAAGTATAAAACTTGGGTTAAATTCAAGTTCCTAAAACAATACTTTTAAAATGGTTTAAAGTCCATATAAACAAATTTGTAACTTGTATAACCTTTTTAAACCATAATTTTCGAATATAGAATTCAATTTCAAATCTTGAATTCAAATTCAAATCAAACTATTTAAATTTCAAAACTTTATCAAGTAATTCAAAATAACTTTTATCTTTGAAACTCCTTTTCAAAAGCTTTTTATATTTAACCCAATTCCATTTCCAAAACCATTTGAATTCAAAATTCATCTTTAAAACCATTTCATTATTTTGGAGAAAATAATATTAAATCCAAATATTTGCGACTTAACTGAATCCTCGTGAAATCCATATTTGTGTGTGTGTTTAATGGGACTTTGCTCACCTGACATAAAAACAGAGAAGGATTTTGAGTTAGTCCGTGAGATGATGGTTTTGATGACAACAACCTAAGAATAGATTATAAAATATAAATACTAATATTATAAGTTTAGATATATGTATGTGAAGGTTTTAACCATGCTGATACCAAGAATGAAGACGGTACAATATAGAGATTCAAGATATCAAGATTGAAGACTCATGGGTATCAAGAATATCAAGAGTTCAAGAATTGAAGTAATTTATTCTTTAAATAGAAATTTTGTTAAAACTCATAGAAAAGCACTGGCATCTTAAAATCCAATTTATTCGTGGAATGGAATCCACTTCGAGCCTGTTAAAGGGATGGAACCCTAAGTAGGATGGAACCTACGAAAAATCTAGTGGAACATTGTTTTGTATCCGCTAACCTTTATTCAAAATGATTTTTCAAAATTATATCCTATTTTCAAAATGTTTTCAAAACCTTCCTTTTAAAAGCATCAAAAATCTCTATCCTGATTTTAAATAATTTTAGCCTCAAAATTATCTTTAATTTCAAAGTCAAAATTACTCCTGATTTTAAGCTATCTTTTAAAATAATATATTTAAGATTTAAATATAAAATTATAGTTAAATTTTATGTATATTATTCTCTATATTTACTTATGAATTTTAACTATATTCAAGTATAGTAGAAAAGTTTAAAATAGTTTTAATATAAGACAAAGGTTATTTTCAAAGAAAATCAAATCATCAAAAATTGCTTTGGGATGTCGACATGCCTATGGTGACCATGTCGACATGGTGCCAATTGAGTTCAAAATTTAAATTTCAAAAGAAGTGTTTATTCGCCATAACTCTTCATGAATGGACATGGTTGTTGTTCTTCTATAAATAGGGGTTAGTTTCAATGAATTTCATATCATATTTTCTGGTTTTTCACTCTTCTTCCACATTTCTTAATACACACTCTTATCCTTACTCTGCCGAAATCAATATTGAATCATACTCGATTACTTCTAGTTTGATTCTCTATCACTATCTCAACAAGGTTCTCAGTGCTATTCAGAGTTATAGACTTCTTTGTAATCTATTAAGCGAGAAAAGGTGTGATTATGGCCTTGAAAATCAATCAAGCGAGAAAAGGGGTGATTGTAGCCTTGGTAAATCAATTGGGTAAACTTGTGGCACGGAAATCAAGTATCTCTACCCAAAGGATTGAAATTCTGGAGTGTGTACCTCATAGCCTTGAAATCGAGGGTATAATTGTATAATTTCTTTTCAAAGGAAATCCGTACTTGTGTTGCGGGACTGGATGTAGGGTAACTCCGAACTAGTATAAAATCCGGTGTGTTCTTTCCTTTACTGCTTTTATTTTATTTCTACATCTGTGTTTGTTTCTGTGATTATCCCTGTATCAGTAGATTGCATATATCTATGTATAAATTAACATAAACTCAAAAAGATTTAGTAATTCTTTATAAACACTATTCACCTCCCCCCTCTAGTGTTAATCCTAGCCTTAAGATCCGTAATCCGCATTTCTTTCATTTTGAGCCTGGAAAAATGTTTTGATCTGCTCTTTGATCTGACCTAGATTTATCATGTCAGGTTGAATTTATTGTTAAGCTTTTAAATTTACTTCATTGTTGTTGTCTTGAACTAGCATTTGATTTCTAAGCTTTGAACTTTTCTTTGAGATTTTTGATTTTTTTTCTCTGTTCCAGGTTGAAGCTCTGATTTGCTTCTGATTCTTTCGTTTCTAGCTTTAAATTTCCCTTCCAGGTCTTGAATTTAAATCATCCTGAGTTGAATTTGAATTTAATGTCTGTTGCATGCTTTGATTTCCAGATTTGAAATTGAATCCATTCTCATTTACTTCTGATTTTTGTTTTGTTTTCAGTTTTTGTTTGATCTGTAGTTTGCTCTCAGATTTTCTTTAGTTTGAAAGTTTTTGGGAAAGGAGAGGGGTTAGAGGGATGTATATACATATGGCTTGGATTTTTCTTTTATTATTTATTTTATAAACATAAGAATTCAAGTGACATTTGTAAATTTGCATATTAGAATTATTAACACTTTTTCATTCTCATGTCATATAGTTTACATTTGTACATTTACATGTTCTGAAATATTTACACATGTAATAATCTCTTTTTTCTATAATACTTATACATGTTATTTTACATGTCTTTAAATGTTTTTAAATTTATTTTCTATTTATAAAATCCATCTTCTTTTATTTATATATTTATAACTTTAAGGAATTGATTTTTAAAATCTAATTACATATTAAATAAATTAAAATTTAACCTTTAATAAATTTACTATATTACATTTAAATCATAACTTTCAAAATCACAATGTGTGTATATTCATATACATATTAAAATTTCAAAACAAATTTTTATTAATTTTAAAATATAGAGTTCTTTTCAAACCCAAGATATATTCAAAATATTTACCTTTGAATTTCAAATCAATCCATATACATATATAAATAAAAAAATCTCCTATCTAATTTGGAAAATTTAAATTAATTAACAATTTAAATCCATAAATTTATATCAATTACTAAATTAAATTTTTACTCAAAAATCGGGATCATTACACACATGTTAGGCATAGGGAAGGTAAATAGAGCTAGAATTTGAGGATTTAGCGGTGCATTAGGATCAGCAATATGATAGAACACAAGAGGCAACTTGGGAAAAGCTGTTTTATCCTTGAAAATCTTATTTCCTTACCTTATTGATGACGTGCGCGAGTGTAACAACCCGAATTCCCATGGCCTGGATTTTTCACAAAAATGCTAAAAACCAAGTCCATTGAAGCCCGAGTGGGGTATGTGGTATCCTGCAAATAGGCAAAGATAAATATATCAGAGCTCAATTAAATATCTCATAGTGGAATTAACTAAAATATAATGGTAAGTAAGTACTCACCCAAAAAATAACACTATCTAAGCAATGTCATAAAACTGAGAATCACTCCTATCTACCTTACCCATAGGATGTTATGAGGAGGGTATCAAAACAAAAGTTTCGTTGAATAAATAAATTACATACTTCTAGGCTTAATTCTACATATATTGTTTTATTTCCATTTACTCTTATATTAGGTTCATTAGGTGACAATAGTCTTGCCTTTGTTCGTGAACCGTGCCCATCTATTCCATAGCAGATTAAAACCTAATAACTAGTATATATATACACATATATGTAGCTATATGCCAATGACTGTATTGGTCCTAGGTACCACCCATGGTACGTTTCGTATCCTCCTCGAAAAGAGCTCCATCGTCTAGCTTCAAGAGCGTTCTGTAACTACATCTATAAGGACTGCTTCGTAAGGCCTACAATACAGATGCTCCACTGCTTACTATGAAAATGTAAATCGCATCCGCACTAGTCTATACTAGTGCTCGGATATCCACAATGTATCACCCAGTGCGTACATTGAGGACTATGTAATCGTTCTGTCTAGTATCTGAATCCCGCCAACAAGGTCTACCTTGTGTGGAACTCGGTCGGGGATTTTCTATGTTCGTAAAGGACCGCTTCGCTAGGCCTATAATATAGATATTCTAGTTGGTTTGTCCCTTTCTCATGGTGGCATACTCTTGATGGAACACCTACAGACTGGCCTCCGGGGATGCAACTTTGTTATTCCTACCTAGAAAGCCATCATTGAGTATCCTCGCGTCCCATTGAAGTTTCGTACTTCACTCTAGCCCAAAAATTCTAAGTTGGACGTGCTTCTCCATTGATGGAATCCATGATGAACTACTTCGTTAGGTGCTTCATCCTTTGGGCTGCTCCAAACGCAATTCAATTCTTTTATTAGACCCTAAGTTTAATCTTTTAATTTGTGTTTAGGTTTCTTTCTTGCTCTATTGGCTACTTATTTAACTTAATTAGCATATTCTTTGCCCTCGTCTCACGTCTAGTTATTGTGAGATTACCATAGATCTAAAAGGGAATCCATAAGTTCAATAAAATAAGCCCCTTTTACCATTTCTGTTTTATTTGCTTATTGACTTAGTATAAGTTGTTTAAATAAGCTTCTACCATTATTCTCTACTACCATTGCGTACCAATTTATTATAAGTCTCATGACAAGCTTTTTCGTTTTTATTTCATAATTATAGCCTATGTTATAATTCTACTTGTAATTGTTACTTTTTCTTCTTTTATAGTCCGTTATATAATTACAAGCGATCCTTGTCTACTTTAGTCTGCCTTCTTTTATTATGAAATAGAATTTTCTTTAATTTTTTAATATTACATAGTTCACTTATCATAGTTGCCTATTTAATTAGCATGCGCAATAAATGCAGACTTAGACCCATTAATTTTTACAGCTTCAAATTCTTGAATAATAATTTTCTTGTTCCAATTCATACTTTACTTTATTGTCTTCTATTTTAGGGAGCAATTCTATTTTATTTTGTTGGTTATGAGATCCATTTTCATATTTTAAAATTGGATAATACTATAAACAATAATCCATAATTGTAAGATATTTCTTTTACTATTTTGGAGTGGTGTAAAATACAGCAGTTTCTCTATTTTACACTAGCTCCTCTTTTATTCTTACAGTTACGTTTATTATTATCTTTTAGATGTTAAGTTATGGAAATGTATCATATTCTCTAAACCGACCAATTATCTAAAAGTTACTACCAAATTAACTTTTTCCATTTTAATGCAATTTATTACAGTAATTCTATTCCTCAAACTTTTATTATTTTACATCTTCATTTTGGTATTCTTAGTTATTTAATTCATATTCACGTCTAATCTGATCTAATCCATACACTAAGAAAAAGGAGAGGATTGATGAAAACTGAGGCTTGCATAAAATTCAAAACGCAGACAAAGATGTAAATAAGGCATAGAAAGTAGTATATAAATACTAAAACTGTAAATAAACAACAAGTTTTCTTATAGTTCAACATAATTTAATTAATATGATTAATTACTAAATACAATTTTCTAAACGGGAATCTAATAATAATATATCTTACACTTAAAAGATATATAACTAAATCCACTCACCTATTGTCATTAGCTTCGTTTGTGCTCCGCTTGGCTCCACAGTCCTTTTGGATCCCCTTATTCCAAGGTTATAATATTTTAATTTAGAAGATCTTCTCCCCAGAAATTATTTTCTTTTTGGGTTCAGCTTTAGGCAATGAACCCATGGGAGAAAATCTAATTATGAGAAGATAGCCAAGCCTAAGGTCCTATTTATATTGGAGCTTGGGGATCTCAGACCGTCGGATTCTTGGATTGAACCTGGAGCCACCATGTTATATAGTTGTTCGGAGCCATAGGATCGAAGAACGTATGTCTCTGATGGCGTAAAAACTAGAAAATATGTCACGTACGTACCTGGACAAAAAATTCGTCCAGGCCGCATGTGGGTCGGCCGGCCGGTCGACCGCCTTTAAGCACCGGTCAACTGTGCGGTTGACCTGTGTGCCAATTGGGTCGACCTGTGGTCGGCCCATATGTACATATATATTATTTTGTTTTGTTTGCTGTTTTTGTTTCGTTCATAACCTCTTCATGTTAGTTCAGACTTTGACAAATTATGTACGGAAACTGATCAGATCTCCCCGGACGCAATGGTATATGTTTCGGAGCAATATTCCGATAATTCTAAAATTATTTATTTTCGTTACTTATCGTTATACGTTAAATTTTAACTGTATAAAAACGTGGGGTGTCACATTCTCCCCCCTTAGGAAATTTCATCTCCGAAATTTGATAAGGGTAAAATTTATGTAATCTTCACATTTATTACAACCCATTTGTGTACATCCAATTTTGGAACAATCCATGCTTTTGTGCAAAGGTGATTTTCAAAACAAAATGTATGCATGTACATAAATTTCTAAATGGTACCTCCTATATGAATGCTTTTTATTTAAAAATTTATTTTTAAAACATGATGCACACAACCTAAATATACTTGCAATTTCCATATGAATGTAATTTTTCGGAAACTTAAAATATTTTTCACCTAATTTTTCCGCACTCCTATTAAATAGGTGTTTAGTTCAACCAATTTTTCACCTCCTAACACACAACTTTTAATACTCAAATTTCAAAAAAAAAAATCTGAATTCAAGTTCTTATGTTAGAAAGAAGAAAGAAAATGGAGAAACTTCATATTTCTCTAATTCTCTTTTATGCACATCTTTCCCCGTACTTAGGATTTTGGGTTGCTATCCTATAAAAATCCCTTTCAGTTTTTCCCTAGCGTAGTTTTCATAAGAAAATAGCTTTTTTTAAGTCTTTTGTTGACATTTCCGTTGCTTTTCTTTAGTTTGCTATTTTTCTTTTTGTTATTCTTAATTCTGCTCCTACTTTTTATAATAACGTTCTTATTTCCTTATCCTCCATTTGTGAACATCCCAAAAATAAAGAGAGAAAGCATCAATACTTATATATTACCATGGAATTTAATTTCTTACATAAGAGTTCATTTTTTTAACTAAAAAGAGAAAACAAACCATGCTACAATAGGATACTAGATAGATGACATATGTAGGCTAACATAGCCATCATCTCAGGCTAGGAGGCATGTGTCTTTGTCCGCCCTGGCATAGGAAGGCTATAATAAAGGAATCCAAGCAGCTAAGGCGCTCCTCCTACCACCTAGTGCTCGCCTCAACCTCACGCTAAGACCTAGCTAACTTATCATGTCTCATAATCACCTCCTGTTGTCCCTAAAGAATCTCTGCATGCTCCTTAGCGATCCGCTCTTTCCTCTCGGCAAGGGTCCTAAACTGATCCTCGTAGCTCATCAGTGGAGGGGGCTGAGAGGGTCCTGCTCCCTCTCCTCAAGATCCATATCCATGTCCATATCCCCATGTACTCTCCGTCGCGGGTTCAGATGGCCGACCGGGCTATGGTGACTCAGCAGGTCCTACGCCACCTCTAAACGGTGGCGGGTGAAAGTGCCGATGCCCATGAAAGTACTGGGGTGCCTGCCAATGTGGTGAGGGCTAGGGTGATTGCTGCTGCTCGTGCTCCTGCTCCTCCTGTGGAGCTTGAATCTAGGCCAATCCTATATGCATCCTTCTTAGAGTAGATGAATCTATCATGGGGTGGGCCTGCTCATTGTAAGTCTCTCTCTCCATCTCAACCACGGCCCACCAGAAGACCCGTGTCTAAAGGTGACAGTAAATCTTAGTAGATCGGTGAAGTCCGGCCGCTGTCATGTACTGGGCCATAATCGTCCTAGCCCAGTTCACCTGCAATCTTCCGAATATGGCGTTGGTGGCCCGCCTCACAATATGGTATATCTGATCAAAACTCCTCTTCTTGGGGAAAAGGTTATGCTGTAGAATACGAATAACTAACCTAGCCAACGAGGTCAACTGCCCAGGGCTCTAGTCGGGGTGCTGAGGGTCCAAAAGAATCTGCTGCAAGATGGCCATATCTGTCATCTCAGTCTGCCTACCTCTAAGCCGTACCCTTTGATATCTAAAATACTAGCCAATTGAGACTTGGTGAAAACTATCCGAACTCCCTTGACCTCCGATTGGAAGGCCAACTCCTCATCCTCGTCGCAAGTACATAAGTTAGAATCAAAAAGTCGTACTAATCTGGGATACGCTTGCTGCTCCAACGTCTCATGGCTATGAATATTTCGCAGCCCTGTATCCAAGAAGATCTGCTTTAAATCTGTGCTCGAAAAATCAGTAAACTTCACCACCTTTCCTTGCAGAAACTGGTACACGGCCGTATCGGAGTAAGACTATACTATCCGCCTATTACACTGACACCAAGCTATCTCTTGTGGTGTGTGGTGGGGAAAGAGGTGAACTAGACGGTGTCTTGAAGTCATGGTGAAAAACTCTCAGATCGGTGGAAATGGAGTATGGATCCGTGTAGATCTCGCAACACACTTTGATTTGGTACTAACCGCAAGAGAAATGGTGGAGTTTTGGTGGTTGGAAAGAGTGGTTTTTTGGTGCAGCTGCTGTCTTTGGGGAGGAGGAAGTGAAAATGACGAAGGGGTGGGGCACGCGTTTATACACGTGCAGACAAACCAGGGCGGTCGATTCGCCTTGATCACCGGACGACCGTGCGGTCAACTGGCCTATCGACCCCTGGTCGACTGCTAGGTCAACTTGGCCCTTTTTTCACTTCTGTGGCAGGCTTGCCTTTCCCGTCTCTGCTCTAACTAAAGGTGTTATCTCTTATCGGTTGTCTGAGTCACGGTTATGACTTTGGCTAAACATCCTTGCCTGCTCTTCACCCTTCAAGTGGAGTCTTGTGGTCTTCCATACTTCAATTAAATCTATATTAGTGTCCATAAACTTGCTCCAACCACTTAATTCGCCCAACCCATAAAAATTCTTTTTCAAAATTGTTTTAATTACTTTACAACTAGAAAAATACTTTTATGTACTTATAAACCTTTACGTACTTAAATAAGGGTTCCAAAATATGTTTCTACTTGGCTAAGATAGATGTTGTGTAAAACGTCGTCACTATAGCCCAAAATACTAGTCAATAATACATTTTTTTCTAAACTGTATGTTTCTCAATTCAAAAAACATATAGTTGTTTCTCTTCAACTAATACAATTGTAAAGTTATAAACTTCTAAAGTTAAAACTTGAAAACCATCTAAAACTTTTCAAATTCTTAAGAGTTTATTTGCTGGACCAGACTAAAAAGTGGCTTTTTAATTTACTTTCACCTTTCTAAATATACCTTACTGAATCCAAAAATCTCTACCATAAGAGGTCTTTTCGTTTTTGGAATTTCCTCGTTTCAAGTTTTGATATACCGAATTGTTTTCCAAACTCTCTCCAACTATTGGTTTACTCAAAAGAATGGACTTCTCTTTGAGGTTTTAAGAGTGTGTGTGTGTGTATTTATATTAAAAATGCAAATACGTTCACTCACTATCTATCTAGGAATCTAAACCAAGGCTCTGATACCAAATGTAACAACCCGAATTCCAGTGGTCCGATTTTTTGCAAAAATGCTAAAAACCAAGTCCACTGAAGCCCAAGTTGGGTATCTGGTATCCTGCAAATAGGTAAAGATAAATATATCAGAGCTCAATTAATTATCTCACAATGGAATTGACGAAAATATAACTGTATGTAAACATTAACCGAACATATAACACTTTCTAAGCAAGTGTCGTAAAGTTGAGAAGTCTCTGCCATCTACCTAACCTGTAGGATGTTATGAGGAGGGGGTTAGAACAATAGTTTTGGTGAACGATTAAATTATATACTTCTAGGCTTAATTCTACGTATATCGTTTTATTTCCATTTACTCTTATATTAGGTTCATTACGTTACAATATTCTTGCCTATGTTCATGAACCATGCCCATCTACTTCATAGTAGATTAAAACCTAATAACTAATATATATACATATATGTAATTATATGCCCAATGACCGTATTGGTCCTAGGTACCACCCATGGTACCTTCCGTATCCTCCTCGAAAAGAGCTCCATCGTTTAGCTTCGAGAGCGTTCCGTAACTACATCTATAAAGGACCGCTTCGTAAGGCCTACAATACAGATGCTCCACTACTTACTATGAAAACGTAAATAGCGTCTGCACTAGTCTATACTAGTGCTCGGACATCCGCAACGTACCACCCAGTGCGTACATTGAGGACTACGTAATCGTTCTGTCTACTATCTAAATTCGGCCAACAAGGTCTACTTTGTACGAAACTAAGTCGGGGATTTTCTATATCTGTAAAGGATCACTTCGTTAGGCCTACAATACCGATATTCTAGTTGGTCTATCCCTTTCTCATCGTGGCTATGGCCCCATGTAGCCACCCTTCAACTGATTGAAAGACTTCTAAAGAGTTAAGTGGTTGTGCCATACTGCAAACAATCTAACATCCAATTGGTGGTGCCCCTCCATTCAATGTCTCGATAGTGAAAGAATCATTGGTCTGTTGGTTTAACCTAGTCTTTCTCGAAATCGCTCTTGGTCTTGATGTTGGCCGATATCCGCATGCGACTATCCTTAACCTTACTTGCAAGTATTGGACATACGAATACCCTACTTCGAACACCAAGCCCTTCTGACTTCCTACAAGGGTCCGCTTCGTTAGGCCTATAATGCAAATGTATTCAAGGCATAATCTCTTGATGTAACACCTACACACTTGCCTCCGGGGATGATGCTTCATTAGGCCTACCCAGAGGGCCATCCTAGAGTATCCTCATGTCCCGTTGAAGTCTCGTACTTTCCTCTAGCCCAAAAATCCTAAGTTGGACGTACTTCTCCATTGCTGGAATCCGTGATGAACAGCTTCGTTAGGCGCTTTATCCTTTGGGCTGCTCCAAACGCAATTCGATTCTTTTATTAGACACTAAGTCCAATCTTTTAATTTGCGTTTAGGTTGCTTTCTTACTCTGTTGACTACTTATTTAACTTAATTAGCATATTCTTACCCTCATCTCACTTCTAATTATTGTGAGATTACCATAGATCTAATACGGAATACTATTAGTATGAGCCACATTCATTACCTCGCTTATTTAACTTAATATATAAATCCTTAAGCTCATCAAAATAAGCCTCTTTTACCATTTCTGTTTTATTTGCTTATTGACTTAATATAAGTTATTTAAATAAGCATACACCATTATTCTCTACTAGCATTACTTACCAGTTTATAATAAGTCTCACAATAAGCTTTTCCGTTCTTATTTCATAATTATAACCTATGTTATAATTTTAATTGTAACTGTTACTTTTTCTTCTTTTATAGTCCGTTATATAATTACAAGCAATCCTTGTCTGCTTTAGTCTGCCTTCTTTTATTATGATATAGAATTTTCTTTAATTCTTTAATAGTACATAATTCACTTATCATAATAGTTGCCTATTTAATTAGCCTGCGTAGTACATGCAGATTTAGGCTCATTAATTTTTATAGCTACAAATTCTTGATTAATAATTTTCTTGTTCCAATTCATACTTTACTTTATTGTCTTATATTTTAGGAAGCAATTCTATTTTATTTGGTTGGTTATGAAAACTATATAATCCATTTCCATACTTTAATATTGGATAATATTATAAACAATAATCCATAACTGCAAGATATTTCTTTTACTATTTCGGAGTAGTGTAAAATACAGCAGTTTCTTTATTTTACACTAGCTCCTCTTTTTATTTCTTTTATTCTTACAGTTACGTTTATTATTATCTTTTAGATGTTAAGTTATGGAAATGTATCCTATTCTCTAAACCGACCAATTAATCTAATAATTACTCCCAAATTAACTTTTTTCTTTTTAATGCAATTTATTATAGTTATTTTATTCCTCAAACTTTTATTATTTTACATCTTCATTTTAGTATTCTTAATTATTTAATCCATATTCGCGTTTAATCTATTCTAATCCATACGCGAAGAAAAAGGAGAGGATAGAAGAAAACCGACGTTTGCATAAAATCCAAAATGTAGAAAAAGATGTAAATAAGGCATAGAAAGCAGAGTACAAATACTAATATTGTAAATAAACTACAAGTCTTCTTACAGTTTAGCATAATTTAATTAATATGATTAATTATTGAATCAAATTTTCTAAACGAGAATTTAAGGATAATATATCTCAAACTTCAAAGATATATAAATAAATCCGCTCACCTATCGTCCTTAGCTTCGCTTGTGCTCCGCTTGGCTCCACGGTCCTTCTTGATCACCTTCTTCGAAGGTGTATAATATTTTAATTTAGAAGATCTTCTCCCTAGAAATTAATTTCCTTTTAGGGTTCAGCCTTCGGCAATGAACCCATGGGAGAAAACCTAATTGTGAGAAGATAATTAGGCCTAGGGTCCTATTTATATTGGAGCTTAGGGATCTCAGACTGTCGAATTCTTGGATAGAACCTGGAGCCACCACGTTACAGGTTCGTTCGGAGCCATAAGATCGAAGAATGTATGGCTCGGATGGCGTAAAAACTAGAAAACAGTCACGTACATACCTGGACAAAAAATTCGTCTAGGTTGCATGTGGGTTGACCGGGCGGTCTACCACCTCTAAGCACCGATCGACTGTGCGGCCGACCTGTGTAACAACCCGGAATTTTGAACGTTAGATTTTGAACGTTTAATTCATTTTAAATGTTAAATGAGGATTTTGAATTGATTTTTAAGTAAGAAGATTTTGGTTTAATCAATAAAATTAATTAAAATATCAAATATGGCTATTTAGTCGGATTTGAATAATAATAATTTAATATTTGGAAATTGAAATAATTTTTGAATCTGGAGGCAAAAGGAGAGGAAATGGTTTTTAAGATTTATTTTAACTAATTTGATCTGAATTTTAATATTTGACTTTTGGATGGAATTAAAAGTCAAGTTGAATTTGGAGTTTTATATTAATTTAATGATGGAATTTAATAATATAATAGTGTAAATAAACAGATTTTGATTTGGAATGAATCAGAATGGTTTCTAATGTGAATATAAATTCTATATGATTTATAAATAAGTTAGTAAAGTTTTAAAAGTGAAATTTTAAGTGATTTCGACGATTTTGGAAATCGCTCGAATTTATCGACGAGTTAAAATTTCCTTCTGGGGCACAGTCTTGGAATTCAACGAAACCCATTCCATTGGATCCATAATAGTTAGTTATTATCAGATTTCAGTTTTTGTAGCAATCAGGGTATCGTTTGACCGTGACAGCTCAAAATGAATAGAAACTATTTTAATCGATTTAATTTAAAATTGATCGTTTATTTCCGTAACTCATGCAAATAAACAAATCAGCTTCCGAAACACGTTCCATTGTTTTCGGAATATGGGTAAAACCATAGAAACGCCTGTCGGCACGCTTCAATTGAAGTTCGTTTGAAAAAGTTGTTTAAAGATGGTAATATTATTAAATTAGTATTATAAAATCGTATATAAATTCATTTTCCCTGTGAAACCCTAGTCCCTTTTCAAGCCGCAACCTTATATACTTAATGGACTAGAAACATCGACTTTCATCTTTAATTTGCGATCAATCCATCGAGTTTTAGCTAATTCTTCCAACTAGTAAGTTATAGGGCTCGTCAAGCCCTACAAGGTGAACGGTTGTGATTGAATACCATCAGGTAGATCGTCGGCAATAAAAGATGAAGCCAGAGCCGTTCAATGGCAGATTTCGACGCAGAGATGAGGCCGAGCTCGTCCATGCTAGGGGCGGTCGTGTGCGGCGTGGAAATGTGCATGGGGCAGCGCTTGATCGTCGTCACGTTTGTCGAGGTGGGTGTGGCTTTAAACACTAGGCCG
This sequence comes from Allium cepa, assembly GCA_030765085.1. Classification (NCBI taxonomy): domain Eukaryota; kingdom Viridiplantae; phylum Streptophyta; class Magnoliopsida; order Asparagales; family Amaryllidaceae; genus Allium; species Allium cepa. The sequence continues at coordinate 187,713,154 of CM060940.1, forward strand.
AAGGAGTTGGGTTCGTGGAGCCTGGTATCGTGCGTGGGAGGAAGATGATGCGGCCTGATTTTTTTGTTCGGTACAATAAATAAAATTGTTTTAAAATGTTATACAAACTTTATAAATTTATATCTTGTGCATACTTCGTCAGATTCAAACGAAATAAGAAGCTCCGGAATCGCAACGACGCGATCTACGCTGCTGTGCGAATTTGGAGACGATTGGAGCTAGCGAAATTTTTGGATTAAATCGATCACGGTCGATTTAATTCGAAAATTTAATACGCTCGTTGAAACTCAAGGTGAGTTAATCTCACTCACATCTGGAATTTCCAGTTAATTTTAAATAATTAAAATTTAAATGAATGATTGATTGGTTGAATGTGAATATTATTATCAGTCTGGATGTGATATTTTATCTGTTGCGCTAACGTCTGTGGATGCAGGGAAAACAGGTCGAGGGATCCAACTGGATTCCTCACAAATAGAAATTTTATTTGTATTCTATGATATATTTCATTGATATCCTATGATAGATTGATTTGGAATTTTGTTATGCTGTGTTATGGTTGGATAATATAATTTGGCATTTTAAATATCAAAAAACTGAAATGGGAGTAAAAAAAGAAACAAGAAGAATTTTTAAGTAATGAATTTAAGGAAATTAAATTCAAGAAATTAGTTTGAAGTGTTTTTGAAATTTTGATTTAAAAGGAAATGTGAAACGAAAATTTATAAAATTGGTTTATAAGTAAAGTGAAATATTTATCGGGGATAAATATTGAAAGTTTAGGATTCGGGTGGGAATTTCTATAAGCAGTGCAAATTGCTTAAAAATAATAGTAAGATTGTTTTTAAGGGATGGAAAGTGTACTTTTTCCTGAAAATTTAGTATGTTTTAAAGAAAAGCTTTCAAAATATAAATGGACGGTTTAAAATGTGTTTAGAATATTTTATAAAGAAAATATTATTTTAATTGTTTAAAGTGTAAGTAAAACATTTATTTAAGTAATTATGATATTTAATTATTTTAAAAAGTAAAGTAGTATTAAGTCTTCAAAAGGAAATTATAATATAAATATTTGATTTAATAACTTTATTTTAAAAGTTAAATTTGGCTTAAATTTCTTAGAAAACCTCTATATATTTCCTTAAGTATTATTTTCAATTAAATAATTTCTAGTAGCTTTATTTTAGATATTTAAAGTGTATATTTTGAAAGTGATATTTCAGGAAATAGAAATGTGTTTAAAAATAAAAGAGGGTTTATTTTTAAAGTGTTGGAGGAATTTATTGGATTTAAACTTAAACTTGAATTGAGATAAATCGTGTAGGATAAAAAAAAAGGTTCTTTGGTTTATTCTGAAAATGGGAGTGTTGTTCACTGAAAAGCCAAGTACGTTTTAAAGCAGATTTCTAAGTAAAAGTTAAATGTTTTAAATTTGATGTTAAAGGAATGTTTTTAAGAAAATTCTTATTTAAGTTGTAAAGATTTCAGAAGTAAATATTTACAAAATTAGTCATAGTAGTAATTATTTTTAAAACGGCTAATTGGTATATGCTTTAAAAGAAGGTCATTAATATTTATATTTTACAAATCATTTTTATTGTAAAGATAGTTTGGTTAAAGTTTTATTTGAAAACTTGTATAGGATTTCATAAGTTTATTTTAAAGTTTAGCATGACTTAACTTTATTTTGAAGAAAAATAGTTTATATTTATAAAGCAGTTTTATTTGAAACTTTTGAAAAAGTATGTATATATTTCAAATAAAGTATGTAAATAGGTTTAATTTAAATTATTATAAATCTAAAGTATATGGCTTGGATGTTACAGTGGAAAATCAATTCTTGGGATTTTATTCCATAAGGAGTGTGTGGTTTGAAACTGTTTTCAAGAGATTGAAATTGCAAATATACCTTGCAAGGGTATTTTAAGGATAATAAATAATTTGGGCAATTATTTATTGTTGATGGATGTTTATGAATGTTAATTGATAGTTAAATCACCGACTACCAATATTGGCCAATGCGTTGATCGTTTCGAAGAGACCGGGATCGGGATTTATTTCTTGAAAACCACTTCGATCCGGTTTGTACGTTTTCATGAGGAAGACGAGTTCGGAGTCGAAGATGGAGCAGTGAAGTGCAAGGGCTAGTCGCTAATAATCCTGAGGATATTCCAAAATGGATGTAGTAGGAGTAGTGCCTTCGGTTCCGTTAGAACCCGGGACGGACTTGTATGGATGAATGCTTTCGGAACATCGTCAAATGGACGATGGGCATTCTAAGTGAAACGTTCTAAAAAGGCAACGCTTAGCCTCAAGCCTCATCAACCGGGAATGACTGAAAATCAGGGGTTATGCAGCAAGGCTATGTGGGTAGCACCCATTAGGGTAAGGTCATCCCCGTCTAGATTTCCCTTTATATTTGGCTTAGTGGTGCGGTTGCTGATCACAACCGTGGGGTGATCTTACTCGAGATTATCCAGTAAGGGGTAATCCCGGTCTTGTATTGAAGGGGATCGGGAGTGGTCCTCGGTACGGTGATCTAGGCCACATGTTGTGATAGGTGGTACCCCAGTGCCTAGTCATTAGTTGGAAACCCATTCTCCCTACGCGCCTTTTACGAGTTTTGTCTGCATTACCCACTTTGTGGCTAGTAGCTGGAATTTAATCATGTAGCTATTTCGGCTAGTTTAATAAGTATTTGTATATAGACCCTATTATAATATCAGAGGATTTTTATAAAAAGTGTTTTAGCTATCGTAAGGTAAAAACCCGACATGTTTATTTGTGGCATGGTCTTACGAAATGCTTTTGTTTTCAAAAGGATTTTTGAAACTTTAATAATCAATTTGGGTGTATTTTTATTAGCTGGTATTCCAGACTGACTAGGGTGTTATTTCATTATAATGCTCGGGTCAGACCGAGTATTATGTGTTCAGGATAGGATGCTATGGAGCTCAGGTGAGGAGCTGGAGTCCGAGACGTATTATCCGTACTTATTTATATCCGCTGCTGTGATTGTTTGGAATTGTCAGACTGGTAAATGTTGTTTGTTTGTGATACTCTGATGATGTAATATATAAAACAGATATAGTTTTTATTTTGTGTAAAGATCTATTATTGACTATTATTATTTTTCCCGCTCCGATTGTGAGATTCTGTTATTGTTTAGTTCCTTCTTTCTTCTATCTTTATCTTCTTTTTTCCCTCAACTATATGTCTTTTCCGACGCGCGATCGTCGGCATATTATACTGTGGCGTATTTTGTGTCGATTTTCGAGGGTCAAGAAGGGTGGTCGTCACAACCTGTGTGCCAATTGGGTCGACCTATAGTCTACCCATACGTACATATATATTATTATTATTATTATCGTTTTGTTTATTTTTTTCGTTCATAACTTCTTTATATTGGTTCAGATTTTGACAGGTTATATTTGGAAATTGATCAGAAAATTGCCCCGGACGCAATGGTACAAGTTTCGAAGCCATATTCCAGTAATTCCAACAATATTAATTTAATTACTTATCGTTATACGTCAAATTTAAACTGTTCAAAAATGCGAGGTATTACAGGGAGTTTATTTTTAGACTCAATTCCATTTTAGAGCTTGAAAACAAGCCTCTGTATGCATTTTGTATGTGAAAAATTTGAAGTAAATCTGAGGCTGTAGGGGAATATCCACTGTACTATGGAAATGGGAAACTTATAGAGTGGTAAGAATGTTAAAATTTCCACCTAAATTCCCTTTTTAACATGGGAATAAAGTTTAGGAAGCGATTTTGCATTGCGTAAGATTTTTGAATGATAGGAATAGGACAAAAATTGTTGCACCGTACTTCTACACGTAGGAGTATGGAGATTTTTGGTGAAAAGATTTTCAAAATCTGTATACATACAGAAATAGTAGTATATATAGGTTGTTTGCATCTCATTTTTTCAAAACGTTTTCAAAGAAGTGCATTCATTTAGGTCAATACGATTTCAAATAATTATGCATGCATGTTTTCTATAATGTGATACAGTATGCGTGTATGCATGTTTGGTTGCAAAATTTGTTATATGCTAATTGGCTTTATAGATTAGGATGATTACTAGCTTGAACCATGACTTAGTCATTTGTATAATTTCTAGGATGAAATTATTTTAAGGGGGGAAAATGTAACACCCTATTATTTAGTGTCAGTTATTCAATTAGCTAATCGGTTAATTTAGCTCCAAAAATAGAATTTGTGCAAATGATAGAATTTGACCATGAAACTTGCACTATTGCATTCATAGAAAATTTTTGAGCAATATTCATAATTGGAGTTTTGTGGTAGTAGTCCAAACGAAGAAGTTGAGGACGATAAACAAATTCAGAGCGGAAATAATGAATTGATAAAAATTAACACACACACATACATAAGGAAACACACACAGATATATATATATATAAGGGGACCATAGGTCGACACCTTCATGTGGTTGATCGATCTGGGGCGGTCGACTTCTAGGATGGAGGCGGTCGACCGCTTCACACATGCAGACCATTTTTTGGCTTGGCCTAAACAACCTACATTATACATTTTTTGTCTGACGAATGTGGTTGATTCTAATGCCTATAAATTCATGCCAAACCCTCCCTTCTCTTCTCATATTTTTCTGAACAGAGCAATGAAGCTATACCATTTCTTCTCCACTTTCTTTCTAAATTATAGAACAAGATATTTGTATTTGTATTCATACAAATTGGGGAAGGATGGAAATCAAATAAACGGAGAAGAGAAGTGAATCAGCACTACGTGTTATGGAAGTAATTTACGTTTAGATCTATATCTGTTTCTCTTTCAATCCCAAATCTCTTCTTAGATGTGAAATTTTAATAAATGTATATGCCTTTTTATACATATTTCTTGGGATAAAATGGATTTGGAGTTGAATCAAAGATTTTACTTTAGATCTAGAGATTTGAAACCCTTTTAAAACGTGAGTATGAAATTTGTATATTGTTTATGATTTTAAACCTACTCCCTTAGCGTACTTTTGATTTTTGTGCCTAAATCAATCTTATTTGTGAGTTGTAGGCTCAATCTAGCATATAAAACCATTGCCAACATGTTTTTTATAGATCTTATTTGAAATAGTGTTTGCACCCTGATTTGAAAATCGGTCCCAAAGATTTTAGAATTTAAATGGTGTATAGTTTTATTCCAGATTTGTACTTAGGGCGTAAAATACTAATAGGATTTCAATTATTGCCATGTTTATGTTGAATTGTAGAATTTCCATAGATTAATTCATAGGAAGAGCATCCGTTTGATTTTTGTAAATTGGTTTATTTCTCTGTTTTCACAAAAAAAGACAATGTTTGATTTAACAAAGAACACATGCAATAAAAAGGAAGAGGTGTAAAGTATAGATTTATTATCCGTAGTTTACACTGTCTATTCCAAGTAAAAATAAATTATTCATTTCTTGTAATTTCAAACGGTGTCAATCTTTCCTTTTATTAGCTTTTTTAAACTAATTTATAGAAATTATAGTGGAAAATTTTCCTAAGGAATCTAATTCTAGAAAATTACATACGGAAAGCTTGTTCTGGTTAAATGTTTATGACTAGAATATACTTTGGTACTAGTAGGTAGTCGATACGTATTTATTGCTCTAATAAATACATATAAAATTAAAATAATAGAGTAGAATTACGTGTGCTGCTCGCTTAGGATATATTATTCATAGGTAGGATAGGAAAGCAAATAGGAGGATTTGGAAGGGTAGTAGTTCCAGTTAATGGACAATAAACTTAGGATTTACCAATAACTAATAGGATACAAAAGATTGTAACCCCATTTAATAAGCAATAAATGTGAACTGATTTGGGGTTACAGTTAATTAATATGGTATAGAAGCTAGTAACTTTAATTAATGAGCAAATCCATAAGGAATGAATTAGAAGTTATAATTAATACATGCAAGTTGATTTACGAGACTGATAAATATGGAGGCTTAGATAAATATGGAATAGTTATAAAAGGTTACATATTGGAAATTAGTAATTATACATAATTGTCTTAGGAAATATCCATTAGGATTATTATGGAAAAATTGATATTGGATTATTAAAAGGGTATTTATGGGTATTTAAGTATTTAAGGTAAATCTCAATGCCTTAAATAAACACGGGATTAATAAACTAAGTCTAATATTTAACCTAAAAATAATACTAAGACCTAAGATATATGACCTAAATCTTGTATAGGATAGTTATTTGGACTAAGTAGATTGGTATGCGAGGTCAGTAGAGTCATACAACGAAAGTCTACCCTTCACTCAGAGGCTACCAACAGTCGTGTGCACTTATTACCGATGTGAGACATCACCAATCATAGGACCCGTGACTACACGAGAGGTGGAACCTACTTTAGGGTTAGAGGTATTAAGTAATTGATTGAGGGCCCACCTCTTTCCTAATTAAAAATTATTTAATGGTCTAACTTAGTAATTAAGAGCGGCAGGGGATATCTCCAAAGCGGTTTGCTTCGTGTTTGAGGTATTAATTGGCTTTATGGTCTGCCTCTCTTCTAAAAAGAAGTATTAAGTAACCCAGTGGGATTCCAAACTAATAATTAGGAGCGATGGTGGATATCTCTCGAAGGGTTTGTTTGGGGATTGGGGTCTTAAATGGCATTAGATCATAGGGTCCACCTCTTTCCTATAAAAGAAGTACTAAGTAGCCCAATGCGATTCCAAGCGACGTCGGCTAGATAGTACCTATGTGGAGTCCACATAGGGGTTAGGTACTAAATGATGTGGGACCTGCCTGGAATATAGGTATTAAATGGTTAGCTAGTCCTTATTTATAAGGTATTAAGTGGCTTAGGTATTGTCTGTCATATGGCTGTTATTTATTAGCGATAGTTGTGAAAATATGACTATTAGATATTATAAGGCCTTAAATGTTGGTCCAAACTCTCTGTAGTTAGGACCAACAGACCAACGATGATGATGTCAAGAGTCCACCATAGAGATAGGTCTTAAATGATGGGATCTACCTTGGTTGAAGTCCTAAATGCATAAAGTCTACCTATTTCTCTTTTAGAAATATTAAGTAGTTGATGGACTTGATGATAGTAGGAGCCCGCTTCATATTTGAAAGTATTATGTGGCTGATGGATTTAGGAAGCATTAGAGGGTTAATAAGCTTCGTCGACATATTATACCTTAGGAAAGGGTTGGCAGATAAATCATGCGTGCAATATTTGGTTAATTTGGTTAAGCTTAAAATAGTAGACATAACAATTAAATGGAAATCGATTGGTATAAATTTATATTATTGGCACTTTATACATTTTCCAGTTACTAGAACATTGTTCTGACCCCCTCCTCATTATAACCCTTGGGATAGATTTCGAGGAACAGGTCATTGGAGCTTAATGTGATTGATTATTGGAGAAGTCTTCTTTTCTCTCATGCTTAATGTTGATGTGGCAATCTGATATCCAAGGAATACCATTAATTCCAATGTTGTATCCATAATCAATTTTTATATCATATTATTGTTTTCGATGTGAGTTTAGATTTTATAAATCTCTAATAATGCTCAAGCTTATTTACAGGTACCAAATCTAGTGATCTGTACTCTAATGGACTTGGGTTTCGATTTTGTCAAAATTAGATCTTATTAAAGTGCGGGTTGTTACGCGATAAGTACTAATTGACCAATTACATATATAATGAACATGAACAATATGGCACATGCATCGTACATGTACTGTTTTTTCAAAATTGTATATGTTTAACACAATCAAAAGAAATGATTTGCATAAATATTTACTCATATTTTTGCATTAAAATCATATATAGGCAGTCTGAATTTTTATTTCTAACTGGCAACATTTTTTAGTTTGAATTTTTATTTCTATTACTAATTAATAAAGAACTAAGTTATAAATAAGTCTATTCATTAGATCCTATTTTTAAGCGATGCTAAGATTTGATAGTATTTATGGATGAGAGTTCTAAATTTGAAAAGGAAGTTTACTTTATAGACATTATATTTTTAAGCGAATTAAGGTTTGGTAATGTATATAGAAGAAGATTTTGAATTTGTAAAGAAATTTTACTTGTTAGATTCTATTTTTAAATGATATTATGATTTAGTAGTATCCTTATAGAGACATTTTGAATTTGTAACAAAATTTTATTTGAAAATCTTGTAAATTTTATATTGTCTAACTTATGTATGATATGCAAATGTCTGAGCTAATGCTATAGTAGACAACAAATAGTAAGGTATAAAAAGTGTGCAAACCAGAGTTTTTAGCTGGTTCGAACTTTCCGTCCTATGTCCAGTCCCGAAGCTTTCCTTCAGTATTTCCTTTAACCAACTAGCCCTTGCTTTGCTTGGAGGAATAGGCTAATAAAATAGTATATCTTTGACAATATTGCAGCCCAAATAACATAGTTTTTGATTGATAGTACAAATCTTCGTATGATCACCTTTGAGTATGTGAATATGAATGCTTTAAGTTGTAGGAAGTGGATTAACCAAAATTATATTTTGGTTATATTACATTGAGAGTACGTGAGCAATGTATACGCAATAAAGCGTTAAGAAATCAAGAGAGAAAATATTCAATTAATTTAAGTTTATTTGATTTCTATATCTCAATCAAAGTCGTATTTATAGATTCAAAAGGTTGCAAATGAAGAGTTGTAACTATCTGAGACGATCTATTCTATTTGGTGGCTGCATCCTTTCGATAAAGGGTGATTTCTTTTTGTCTCAAACAGAAGTGTCTTTTCAAAATTGACAGTTTTTACATATGATAGATGTGTGTGGTAAAACTTCAGACGTATGTGATTTCATAAAAAATTTACCTGAGAATTGCCATAGATTTATGTGGTTCTATAATAAATGTCTATGAGCAACTAAATCAGTTTTCCAACTAAATTTTAATGCATATGAAATAGTGTGTGATCGTTTATGCATATATACTAAAGGAGACCTTAACAATATTTTATCTAAGATTCTTTTACGGTAGAATAACCTTACTAGATGTAGTATGGTCGATAGATCTTTGTTTCCTTTTTTATAGTCTCAATATCTTTGAGTATACTGGCTTCTTGTAGCATATAACTGTAATCTTGACAAAGTATGTGACGCCACACCTCTATGCTCACAATAACAAAGGTTATTATAAGGAATAACGTCTGCTATTGCGAAGAATAAGGCTTGTTAGAAGCGACCATCCGTAAGTTATGCCTTAGGCGAGTATTGTTTACATCGATAGGAGTTGAGAAAATTACTCCCAAAGATATAAATTCAATCCAAATCTAAAACGAAACTACAGTCGCTAAAGAAAATCCAGAACAACTCATAATAACAACAACACTGATAGTGTAATCACATTAGAACAGAAATATCATATATATATATATATATATCGGAAGACAAGTCTAGAATACATGCTACAACAATCGATAGTTCACATGAAACAAATGTACATATACATATACATCAACATACATAAGACGAGAATCAAATAACCAAAAGAACTCCTCGGAGGCTAGACAAAAGATGATGTGAAATCCCAAAAGCTGAAGCTGCTACTGAATCAGAGATAGCGACTATCCTGAAATAACTCGGTCTGACCCGAGTATTATTTAAAAGAAAATAATAAACAGATCAGTCTAATTTATTCTCAGAAATAAGTGTATGCTAAACAACACTTAAAAAAATAATTATAGTCTCGAATGAGACTATTCAGCATAAATAATCCGCATAGTTTAAATGAAGAAATCTCAATTTAAACTCCATCAAAATCAATTTTCAAATTCACTATTGAATTTAAAACAGCAATACGCAAATTTATAATCTCAGATGAGATTATACACAAACTCAACTTCCAAATTCATAATTGAATTCAAAGCAGCAATTCACATAATCTAGGAATCAAACTAGATAACTAGAAAATCAGCAGTCGCAAAATCTAGAAATCAAAATAATATAACTAGTAATATCAGCATAAAAGTGGACCGATCCCAGCAGATGGTAAGTTTTAACTACGCCGCACGTGCATCTCAAATGGCCGAAGCCTACCAAGTACTATAATTTTTGGCGCCCATCAGATGACCCGAAGGTCCACAGAGTGACCCAAAGGTCTAGTACTGGTAATTGACCCGAAGGTCCATCAAATGACCCGAAGGTCCAGCAAAGTGGCTCGAAAGCCCAACAAAATCATCAGAATCATCAAACAGTAAATATTTCAATTAACGAGTCCGGAATTAACCGAAATAGTAAAAGTGTGGTTCCATACTCCACACTTTTGCTAAATCGTTTAAATCTCTTTATCGTTTCCTTCAAAGTGCAAAATTGTGTATTTTTTATAAATAAAATTTACGTTTTCAAACGGACAAGTCCGGAATTAACCGAATCAGTAAAAGTAAGGGTTCATAGTCCTCAATTTTACTGAATCGTTTAAATCGCTTCCTCATTCTTTTGAAAGCGCAACTGTAAAAATTTTGGAATATACAACATCTGTAGCAATTTCGACGAGGAAATTGTGCTTCACAAAACACCGTAAAAACGGATATCAAAATCAGTGTTGCGGGATAGTCGCTTGAAATTCACTTTAAATTGATGGTTACTGGAGTCAAAATAATAGTGAATTTTCATTTGTCAAAAATGTCACCAAAACAACATGCTTCCAAAAATATAACCATAGGTTAAAAATTCCATTATAAAAATAACGACGCAAAATACGTTTTTAAAACGTAACACCAGTACAACAAAATTTAAATAGTGGACTACACCAATATATACTCATCAAATATTGTTGTGTACTACTATATGTTCTTTCGGGCATACATAACCAAAATGCAAAGCATCCATATGTCTTGCTTTATTATTTCTAAACGGATACACAATATATAATCTGGTCCTATACTTATGCAATACATGCATACTCGAAAATGAATTATCAAAGGTGAAGTGACAAAACTCTAAAGTATCCTAGGCAACAAAGGATTTAAGCACGTTCAAAATGACATGCTGACACTTCTCTGTCTAAGCAAAATGTCAGGGCACACTAAACTTTGTAAGCATGTAACAATTAAGAAGTTGGGAAGTAAAACAACCTGGGCTATTAAATTTTCACGCACACGCAACACACGAGAAACAAATGCTAAAATATTATTCGTGCAATTCCTTGAAGTTAGTATACTAAGGACATGAACCAAATACATGCGAGACCGTTGTTTTGCTTTCCGTTCATAACACAAATAAAAAGTCTTCCCAATAGCCCAAAATAAAGTGAACTGGCAAGGTATAACATGCACGAAACAAATGATAAAATGGTCTTAGCTCCCCTATTTTACTTCCATATGCGTGTACGAATTACACGGTAACTTATTGACCTGACACTACATGTACCGCGACTTGCTCACAAGTGAAACATTTGACAAGACACCAATTTTCTGTGCTTCACACAGTGCACTAAAATATACGAAAAGAAGAAACTGGGTAAAGTTATATAGGCGCTAGCACTTACGTGAATGGATTTTTGAACCATTTAGTGAATGCACAATGACCTACTATTACAATTAGCATACCTGAACATGCTACCTGACGGCACGTGCACGCACGAAATATCACTATGATTTGGGGAAATGTAGAAATATGGCCACTCTCACGTGTATGCATGGACATACGCAAATAAAAAATTTCTAACACAAAGTGTGTGCTCATTATATGAACCAAGCTATGAATACACGCAAAGATGTAAAGTTTAAAACAAAATGTTTGTATTGATAGATACACGAAAAAGGAAAGTAGATCAAAACTTTGTCCTATACTCATTTTTACTTTTCACGTACTAATATGGGGAAAAGAAAGAACAAAGCTCATACCAAAAACTGGTACGCACGCAATTACACAAGGCCTGAACGTGGTTTCACCCAACCCAGATACACGTACACACACTATGATGCATGCACGCACGCTATGATGACATGCCCCATGAATATACACCAATGTACCAAATTAATGCAACTGTCTCCAGGCAACAATATGAACTATGCAACAATGCAAAGTTTACACAAAATTTTTGACACAAATGTGATACGCTAGAAGAAATAAAAAAAAAGAACCTGGACTCAACCAAATTTTCATGCAAATTATGAACAAAGGTGTCAAGTTCATATTTGCACGAAAAGACTGAAACGAAGAACAATAAAAATGAAATTTTTTAAAAGCCACCGGATTTACTAACATTCAAAAAAAAGAATATGAAGTCAAGCATGAAGATGAGAGCTTGAACACTGGCATTCAATGCATGCAAAGAAGAAGAATAAATTAGAAAATGTGAGTTTGGCACTCACCTCTACTATGTTACAGAATAAATTGGCAACCGAGATCCAAGAAGAAAGCAACAATTCGAACAGCCATTAATGCATTCACCAAGCAACTGAAGATTAAATGACAAAAGAAAGTGATGTAGGCTCCTGGAACTTTGAAACAAACTGAAAAGTGTTACCTTTATTTTTCTTTTCACATTAATGTGTATAAGACAAGGAAAAAGGCTGGCAAACTTCTTTGGGTACAAATGCATTTAAGGCACCGTGCTTCAGAGTAAAACAAATTATACACGGCTTATACAAAATGAGTTAGACAGAGCACTTGCAAAGTCTATTTGCATATAATAATGAAGATGGCAGAGAAAGCAAAGTGTTCATATTTGTTTTATGACTGAAAGAGACAGCAGTGCTATTGTTTACATTTTTGGTTTACTTTTTGGTTATAATTTTGCTTTATTACTAGCATGCGTATAATGCTTTCCAATTCTTGAATTAAATGACAGCAAGTGGAAAAATTTTTACACTATGTTTTTTTTTAGTTTCTATTTGAATTATTTTTATTCCAACAGTAATTCAAAATGCACGGTTGTTACAGACTCCCCTCTTATAAAAATTGCGTCCCCGCAATTTTCATACTAGAAGCAGTCAATATCTTAAATAATTCATCACAACAAAGGTTTAAAAAGAAAAGATAGATCAAGAATGCTCACCTCCCCCCGAAGAGGAGAGAAAACCCGAATAAGAACGCTCGATGAATTCTCTGGTTTCCCTAGGGCAATCTTTGGGGTTTGCGGATTAATGAATTTTCACAAGCGGAACTTCTTTATTCCGGAGGCGTTTAACCTCCGAAGCTAGCACACGAATATGGGTTTGCACAATAGACAAGTCGGGTGAGAACTCAAGATCTTGCAACACATGAGGATCAATAATAGAATCTGAATCTCGAAGGCATCTACGAAGCTGTGATATATGAAATACGTCGGGAATTCCTGAAAACTGAATAGGTAGCGACACACGGTAAGCAACTGGGCCAATGCGTTCCGTAATAGGAAACGGTCCAATATAACGAGGAGCCAATTTCCCGAAGCTACTAAAACGCACCACACCCATCATCGGGGAAACATGAATGAATACTAGATCGCCAACAGAAAATTCCAAAGGCTTCCTACGATGATCGGCATAAGATTTCTGCCTATTCTGAGCCTCTTTCATTCTCTGTCTAATAATATCAATCCTCTTAAAAGAATCACGAATATAATCAAGGCCGAGAACTAACTTTTCCCCCAATCCCAACCAACAAGATGGTGATCGACACGACCTTCCGTCACGAGCTCCAAAAGGAGCCATACCGATATTGGATTGAAAACTGTTATTATAAGAGAATTCAACAAGAGATAGTGGTCTTCTCAACTACCACCAAAGTTAAAAATTAGTCTAATTGGACTTGATAGGAATAAAATGGGCTGATTTGGTCAATCGATCAACAATCACCCAAACTCTAGTATGGCCCGACCTCGAACGAGGTAGACCATCAATGAATTCCATAGAAATTTGATCCCATTTCCATAATGGAATCTCAAGAGGCTGCACAAGACCACTAGGACGATGATGTTCTGCTTTAATAAGTTGACAAGTCATGCAAAGACTCACATGACTTGCAACATCACGCTTCATACCTTCCCAAAAGTATAAGCATTTCATATCAGCATACATCTTACAACTACCTAGATGAATAGTATACTTAGAATGGTGACAGTCCTCAAGAATGTCATTTCTAAGATTAGCAACACTAGGCACGATCAACCTACCCTTCTTTCGAATACAACCATGAACATCAATATTGAAATCCTTTAAATTATCACTACGGGATTCCCATTTCCAGCTCTGAATAAGATAAAAGAGATTTGGATCTTGTTTCTGGGCATCAGCAGTACAATCCAACAAACTAGGATGAGCTTCCATGCTAAATAAAAGCACGGGAGAATCAAAAACTGAAGGACGGGCTCTAATGTCATAAGGAGATAAAGCTTCCAATATATTCCACTCTGCTAGGATCATGGAAACAGCAACCTGCTGCTTGCGACTAGCGCACCAGCAACTCGATTACCCTTACTAGGTGTATACTGGATATCCAAAATCATATGAAGCTATAAATTCGAGCCAACGCTGTTGCCTCATATTAAGCTCTTTCTAAGTAAATAAATACTTTAGAGATTTGTGATCAGTGAAGAGAACAAAACGCTCGCCCGATAATAATGTCGCCAAATCTTTAGAGCAAAGACTATGGCGGCTAACTCCAAATCATAGGTAGCATAATGAATCTTGTTAGGCTTTAGTTGTCTAGAAGTATAGGCAACTACTCTCTTTTCGCATAAGAACAGCACCTAAACCAATACGGCTAGTACTGGTACAAATAATGAAATCTTGGTTCCCTTCGGGAATCACGAAGATAAGGGTATCTGAAAAGAGTTCCTTCAAACAATCTTCTTTCCTGAAAGTTAAAACTTCCAAAATTTCAATTATCTTTATGAAATCATTTTCTATAAAAATTTACTTTTTACAGGTCAATTTATTATGTCAAATTGTCTCATCAAAGCATTTAGGAAATTCCTATCGATAACTTTGATCAAGCGCATCGATCAGAATTCTTAAAGCACTCAATGGGCAATAAAATCACAAAATCATCTTCTATATGATAAACACAAATCCAATTATACTTGTAAATAAATCTTATGAAAAGATTTGCAAAATTTTAAATTTCAGTTTTCATCCAAAATTAATAATTACACAAATGAGGCCATCGAGATATTCATAGAATACTCGATTCACAAAATGGATGAAATAAGCTGGGTAAATTGAATGACATAATAAGTCATTCATAAGAACCATAACGAGTACGGAAAGCGGTAAGAGGGATGCTATCTTCCGCCAATCGTTAGCTGACGAAAACCGATAGCAAGATCGAATTGGGAGAAGAGCTAGAACGAAAAATCGTTTGGCTTCCAACTCAGATAATTGTTGCTTGAATTCCTCATTTTCCTTAGTAGACATCCTCGTGGGAGGACGACTGACAGGATGAGCACTAGAGATAAGATCAATACGGGATTCAATTGCCCTATTCGACGGCAAACTCGAAATAGGCTCAAAAACAACAGAAAAATCACAAACAACTAGAATATTTAGCTATAACATCCTCCGATTAGAAGGAAAAATGATAGCATTCTAAATATGATCCATGCTTCGAAATATAATAGATAACTGCTCGATAGCATCGGGATGCTGGAGATATAATCGGGACATAGGATTGAACTTCATAACGGACGAGCTAATCCATACCCAAAATTACATCAAAATAAAGATAATCCACAACATGCATATTAGCATGAAAAGGAAAGCCGCAAAGAATAATCTCAACATCAACACACAACAAACCAAGAGCAGCGGATCCACCAATATGATTCACAATCCTCAAAGGGTCGCAAAGAGTAATAACATTCAAAGGAATAACACCAACATGCCCCTTCGACACGAATGAATGTGATGCACCCATATCAAAAAGAACTCTAATAGAATGAAAACGAAATAAGGTAAAACCTTCCAAAACAGATGGACTAAAACCTTTGGGCAGAGAAGAATCACCAGAAGCTTTAGCTCATTAAGCTTCCCGGATTTGAACCCTTAGGAGCAGTTAAAACAACTCAAGATTAAAAAGGAATTTAACAAATGGAATACGACGGAAATATCAGATATATTCCTAGACGTATTCCAACTTGTTAGAGAGGGTAGAAGTTTAAGAACAACGAAGAAATAGATTAGAAAGGCACGAATAAAACCCCCGATTAGTTGTGACACATGTTCCATTCTGCTTCTATTCTATGTTCATTATAATTTGTTCTGAACCTGGCTCTGATACCAAGCTGTGACGCCCTACCTATATGCTCAAAATAAAAAAGGTTATTATAAGGAATAACGTTTGATATTGCAAAGAATAAGGCTTGCTAGAAGCGACCATCCGTAAGTTATTCCTTAGACGATTATTGTTTACATCGATAGGAGTTGAGAAAATTACTCCGAAAGATATAAATTCAATCCAAATCTAAAATGAAACTGTAGTGGCTAAAGAAAATCCAGAACAACTCATAATACCAACAACACTGATAGTGTAATCACATCAGAATAGAAATATCAGATATATATAGCGGAAGACAAGTCTAGAATACATGCTACAACAATCGATAGTTCACATGAACCAAATGTACATGTACATATACATCAACATACATAAGACGAGAATCAAATAACCAAAAGAACTCCTCGGAGGCTAGACAAAAGATGATGTGAAATCCCAAAAGCTGAAGCTACTACTGAATCAGAGATAGCGACTATCCTGAAATATCTCGGTCTGACCCGAATATTATTTAAAAGAAAATAATAAACGGATCAGTCTAATTTATTCTCAGAAATAAGTGTATGCTAAAAAACACTTAAAAAAATAATTATAGTCTCGAATGAGACTATCAGCATAAATAATCTGCATAGTTTAAATGAAGAAATCTCAATTTAAACTCCATCAAAATCAATTTTCAAATTTACTATTGAATTTAAAACAGAAATACACAAATTTATAATCTCAGATGATATTATACACAAACTCAACTTCCAAATTTATAATTGAATTCAAAGCAGCAATTCACAAAATCTAGGAATCAAACTAGATAACTAGAAAATCAGCAGTCGCAAAATCTAGAAATCAAAATAATATAACTAGTAAAATCAACATAAAAGTGGATCGATCCCAACAGATGGCGAGTTTTAGCTACGCCGCACGTGCATCTCAAATGGCCGAAGCCTACCAAGTACTATAATTTTTGGCGCCCATCAGATGACCCGAAGGTCCACAGAGTGACCCAAAGGTCTAGTACTGGTAATTGACCCGAAGGTCCATCAGAGTGGCTCGAAATCCCAACAAAATCATCAGAATCATCAAATAGTAAATATTTCAATTAACGAGTCCGGAATTAAACGAAATAGTAGAAGTGTTGTTCCATACTCCGCACTTTTGCTAAATCGTTTAAATCTCTTCATCATTTCCTTGAAAGTGCAAAATTATGTATTTTTTATAAATAAAATTTACGTTTTCAAACGGACAAGTCCGGAATTAACCGAATCAGTAAAAGTAAGAGTTCATAGTCCTCAATTTTACTGAATCGTTTAAATCGCTTCCTCATTCTTTTGAAAGCGCAACTGTAAAATTTTGGAAAACAATTTTATTTTGAAACGATTTTTAAAACACGTGATTAAAACAGCAACATCTGTAGCAATTTCGACGAAGAAATTACGCTTCACAAAACACCGTAAAAACGGATATCAAAATCAGTGTTGCCGGATAGCCCCTTGAAAATTCACTTTAAATTGACGATTACTGAAGTCAAAATAACAGTGAATTTTCATTTGTCAGAAATGTCACCAAAACAACACGCTTCCAAAAATATAACCACCGGTTAAATATTCCGTTATAAAAATAACGGCGCAAAATACGTTTTTAAAACGTAACACCGGTATAACGAAATTTAAATAGTGGATTGCACCAATGTATACTCATCAAATATTGTTGTGTACTACTGTATGTTCTTTCGGGCATACGTAACCAAAATGCAAAGCATCCATATGTCTTGCTTTATTATTTCTAAATGGATACACAATATATAATCTGGTCCTATACTTATGCAATACATGCATACTCCAGAATGAATTATCGACGGTGAAGTGACAAAACTCTAAAGTATCCTGGGCAATAAAGGATTTAAGCATGTACAAAATGACACACTAACACTTCTTTGTCTAAGCAAAATGTCAGGGCATACTAAACTTTGTAAGCATGTAACAATTAAGAAGTTGAGAAGTAAAACAACCAGGGCTATTAAATTTTCACGCACACGCAACACACGAGAAAAAAATGCTAAAATATTATTCGTGCAATTCCTTGAAGTTGGTATACTAAGCGCATGAACCAAATACATGTGAGACCGTTGTTTCGCATTTCGTTCATAACACAAATAAAAAGTCTTCCCAATAACCCAAAATAAAGTGAACTGGCAAGGTATAACATGGACGAAACAAATGATAAAATGGTCTTAGCTCCCCTGTTTTACTTCCATATGCGTGTAGGAATTACACGGTAACTTATTGACCTGACACTACATGTGCCACGACTTGCTCACAAATGAAACATTTGACAGGACACCAATTTTCTATGCTCCACACTGTGCACAAAAATATACGAAAAGAAGAAACTGGTTAAAGTTATATAGGCTCTAGCACTCACGTGAATGGATTTTTGAACCAAAGTTTAGTGAATGCATAATGACCTACTGTTGCAATTAGCATACCTGAACATGCTACCTGACAGCACGTGCACGCATGAAATATCACTATGATTTGGGCAAATGTAGAAATGTGGCCACTCTCGCGTGTATGCATGGATATACGCAAATAAAAAGAATTGTAAAACAAAGTGTGTGCTCATTATATGAACCAAGCTATGAATACACGCAAATATGTAAAGTTTAAAACAAAGTGTCTGTATTGATAAATACACGAAAAAGGAAAGTAGATCAAAACTTTGTCTAAACTCATTTTTACTTAAACTTTCACGTACTAATATGGAGAGAAAAAAAGAACAAAGCTCATACCCAAAAACTGGTACGCACGCAATTACACAAGGCCTGAACATGGTTTCACTCAAGCCAGATACACGTACACACACTATGATGCATGCACGCACGCTATGATGACCTGCCCCATGAATATACACCAATGTGCCAACTTAATGCAACTGTCTCCAGGCAACAATATGAACTATGCAACAATGCAAAGTTTACACAAAAAATTTGACACACGTGAAATGTGATATGCAAGAAGAAATTAAAAAAAGAACCTAGACTCAACTAAATTTTCACGCAAATTATAAATAAAGGTTTCAAGTTCGTATTTGCACGAAAAGACTGAAATGAAGAACAATAAAAATGAATTTTTTTAAAAGCAACCAGACTTACCAACATTCAAAAAAAAGAATATGAAGTCACACATGAAGATGAGAGTTTGAACACTGGCATTCAATGCACGCAAAGAAGAAGAATAAATTATAAAATGTGAGTTTGGCACTCACCTCTATTAGTTACAGAATAAATTGGCAACCGAGATCCAAGAAGAAAGCAACAATTCGAACAGCCATTAATGCATTCGCCAAGCAACTGAAGATTAAATGAGCAAAAGAAAGTGATGCAGGCTCCTGGAACTTTGAAACAAACTGAAAAGTGTTGCCTTTATTTTTCTTTTCACATTAATGTGTACAAGACAAGGAAAAAGGCTGGCAAACTTCTTTGGTTACATGTGACGCCCCACCTCTATACCCACGCTAGCCAAGGACACTATGGGGTAATGCCGTCAACTAGCATGGAGAACAAGGCTGTTGAGGAGCGACCATCCGTGTAATTGCTTTGTGCGAGTACCGATATGCCAGATTAAAAAATAACACGCTTTTCATCTCAAGAGGAAATCCGACATACCGACACAAACTCAAAGCTACTACACAGTGGCTATATATAATCTTCGGAAACAAATATAGAAATAAGCATGACATAAATCAGTCGTAGATAATTCATATCACTAAGGCGGAAACAGATATGAATATAACACATGAAAGTGTAAATCAGAGTAGTGGTCAAATAAGATCCACAATATCACAAAAGAATAGATACAAGTGCTAGACAAAAGAATATGTATACATCAAGGAGTCTATATCTCAAATGTATACAACAAAAACTACTAGACCAAAGTAGTTAAGCAAAAGTCAGAAGATGGTTCCAGATAGGAAGTCATGAGGAAGCACCTATAATATCTCAGTCTGACCCGAGTATTATTTAATAAGAAAATAATAAACGGATCAGTCTAGTTATAATTATCAGATAAAATGAGATATAATAAGAGATATAATAAAAAGACGTACGATAACCAAAAATGTCATACTACGACAAGTATACATTAGAAAATCCACAAAAGTCATACAATATCTCAAGAATCTCATAGCATCAAAAGAATGTCATATTCTTTATTTCATTCACCAAGCCACAATAAAATGACATACATATCAATGCCAATTGTAAAAGTAGGTGAAAGATAAATTCCAGAAATCATCATTTAGAAATCCAGAAATCACAAGAAAAGGATGGCCAATCCCAAACGGAACGCTATTCCATAGACCGAACATCGACGCACCTAAATAGAGACGCCCCATGCACAGTCAAACATCGACGCACCTAGAAAGGTACGACCCATGCAAAGACAAACATCGACGCACCTAAATAGATACGCCCCATGTAATGTCTAGCATCGATGCACCTAGAAACATACACCCCATGCATAAATAAGCATCGACGCACCTAGAAAGATACGCCCCATGCATAAATCAACATCGACGTATCTAGAAAGATACGCCCCATGTAATGTCTAACATCGATGCACCTAGAAAGATACACCCCATGCAAATTCGAACATCGACGTACCTAGAAAGATACGTCCCATGCATAGACGAACATCAACGCACCTAGAAAGATACGCCCCATGCCCTGACTTATTGAGCCGATTGCTCCACGAAGTAAACAAACATCGACGCACCTAAATAGGTACGACCCATGTGTAAATAAACATCGACGCACCTAAATAGGTACGACCCATGCGAGAAATGAGACGAAGCTCAATAAAATGAAGTACAGTCCTCCACATGGACAATGAGACATCGCACATTGCTAGTCTAAACCATAAAATGATCATCATCGATCATCAAGAAGTGTCAATTACAATAAGCTAGTAAATATATGAGTTTAGCATCATGTCCCATAACCACTAACTTAACTTAAATATTTGCGAACAAATTATAGATCTCCACTAGAAAATTTTCACAAGAATTTCAATCGAACAAGTCCAAGAATTAACCGATGAAGTAAACGCAAGCATTTCATACCACTTGTTTTACTAAGTCGTTTGATTAGATTTCTCATAAGAGTGAGGTAAAGGTTTGTATATACTAATAGATTGGAAAATGGTTTTAAGAAACGAGCTTTGTAATAAAATAGTGTTGAAATCATTTTGATGAAAAGAGATTTGATATTTACTACTAGTATTGAAACCTTTATATTTTTAAAGTGACAAATCGTAGAAATGATTGTGGAAACAATCAATAAATAAAATTCGCATACGAAGGCATGAATCAAATCCAAAGAAACCGATAAAGAATCCATCGGAATAGATATTCAAAAATCCCTAAAAAGGAGTCATCAAAGTCATAATAAATGATAACAACAAATAGGATCATCACGAATCGATTCAAATTGGAAATTCAATCCAAAAAGGCAAAGTGGGCTGAAATAGCAAATTCAGTTGACTAAACAGAGATTTCAGTTGACTGAACAGAGATTTTCCGTTGACTGAATTCTGCCTGGAAACTTTCTGTTCCCAGGTTCAGTCGACTGAACAGAGATTTCCGTCGACTAAACCCTGCCTGGAAACTTTCTCTTTCCAGGTTTAGTCGACTGAACAGAGATTTTCAGTCGACTAAACCCTGCCTGGAAACTTTCGGGTTCCAGATTCAGTCGACTGAACAGAGATTTCAGTCAACTGAATCATGCCTGGGCTGTTTTTCAGCCTATCCAAATGAAGAGCAAACTCTTCCAAAATGCAACCGGACGAATATTGGCTCTAAGGGTTTTATGCCAATCGGCAACCCGGCCCTATATGCTCCTCGATGCATCACCAAAAGCATGATCAAACATCCATAAAAGGATTTTCACACAAATTTGACTTAAAACCCCAAAAATCGAAATATTCACAAAACCAATCCAAATCAAGAGCAAATGCACATGAAGAAGTGTTAAGAATTCAAACCCAACAACCAAAGATAATTACAGTCATAGATGTGAGATAAAAATCTCACCTTTTCACAAAATCAATGAAGAAGAAGCTATAGAGCAATGGCAAGAACAATCACTCTTCAATTCCAACCCAACAAGCTTGAATCTAAGCTTAAAAGAGAAACATTTCCTAAATTAGGTTTAGGAAATTTCTGAAATTGAATGGAGAAAGAGTTGAAGAAGATGAAGGGAAGACTTACCAAAGCTTCTTCTTGAATTTGGAGGTTGAAGCTTGAATTTGCAATAGAAGCTAGGGCTTGGAATTTCTAATTTCCACTCTTTTCCCCCATTGTTGCTTAAATCTGAAAGTGTTAGGAATATGAAATGAAGTAATGAAGAGTTGGAGTGAATGAAGAGAAGTGGTTCAGTTTGGGGTATTAAGTTGGCTAGTGGGCTGAACCCAAACCCAAACCCAAAGTGAAAAAGGTCAAATTTTTAGCTAGCTCCAAACATATCAATGTTTATACTCAAAAAGGTTGCAAACGACATTTTGAACTCAATGGAAGGGGTCTCGAGTCCCAGTTCGACTGTTTGCAAAAAAATAGGTTTTTTAACTAAAATCCGACGAACGATTTAAATAAAATATTTAAATATACAATCGATAAATATGCGGATTGTTACATTACAAATGCATTTAAGGCACCATGCTTCAGAGTAAAAAATAGTACACGGCTTGTACAAAATGAGTTAGACAGAGCACTTGCAAAGTCTATTTGCATATAATAATGAAGATGGCAGTGAAAGCAAAGTGTTCATACTTGTTTTATGACTGAAAGAGACAGCAGTGCTATTGTTTACATATTTGGTTTATGTTTTGGTTATAATTTTGCTTTATTACTAGCATGTGTACAATGCTTTCTAATTCTTGAATTAAACGACAGCAAGTGGAAAATTGTTTACACTATGTTTTTTTTAAGTTTCTATTTGAATTATTTTTACTCCGATGGTAATTCAAAATTCACGGTTGTTACAAAGTACGTGTATATATATATATATATAATTGTGTAGTTGTTATCATTAAAACATAAACTGGAGGTTCTAACAATCTTTCCCACTTTGATGATGACAACTACAATCAAAAATGGAAGTATTATTATGTTTGTCTCCCCCACCATATATGCATAAATTCCTCCCTCTTTGTCATTATCAAAATGGAAGGAAGTGATATAAGATGTAGAAATATTAAATAGACATAGCATGTTATACATTAAGATCATGAAAAATCACATGGATAAATGTAAATAAAATTAGAGACAAATGTAGCAGAAGCCTTAAACAGCGAAACAATAAAGAATAGGTAATTGCAAAATAATTCTTGTAGCATACCTAATAAGAAGATAGATCCTTCTCGTATGTGCCCGACCAATGTGTTTGGTCATTGCACTCCTCATCTTGTTGAATTGAGAGGCCCTGAAATTCCATGTACGATTGTTGTTGGAAATGCGGAGTATCGATACGTACATGTCATCACTATCTTCTTCTTCCTCATGTTGTGCTTGAATAGGAGTCTTCCCTCTGTCACCTCTATCATGAGACGTACCTTTAGGTGAAGCTTGAGAGTGATATATTAGGGTTTGAGCCCGAGGTGTAGATGTCGATGAAGGGGAGGATGTGAACGAGAAGACGATCGACCACATACTTTACGCATAACTTTTCCTAAAGTGGAGACCACTTTGTCCAAAGTCTTCTCCATTTTTGTCATCCTTGTGGAGAAAGAACGTTCCAATCCAGTCATCTTTTTGTTTAAGGCTCACTGGTTAGCCATGATTATCTTTTGGTTTTTAAGTGCCAAATCATGAAGAGATTCATTTTGCAATGGTTAAACGCGAGCTTCTTGTATTTTAGAATCCGAATAATATTTGGTAGTATGACTAGAGGAAGTTTGTGATGACCCACATTTTAGAAGGTTTAAATCGAAAATAATTCACACATGTCCAACTCAAACAATCTAAAACACAGATAATCAGTGGGGTTATTTAAGAAAAATAAGAAAAAGAAGAAAACAAACTCAGAATCACGTAGTGGAATCATAAAATATAATAATCAAGTAAATAGTTCATGAAGCTATTTATACTATAAAATTGATTAAAATTATACAACATTTATTAGAGTTATATAAATAATAGGAAATAGAATACAACAGTGTAGTAGAACAAGATGATGCGGAGGAATAATACTAGTAATTATGTACCAAATCTTTGTCTTCGTCCTCAAGAATAATAATGTAACATGTCCGATTTCTCGACGCTCGAAAGTTGACATCAATACATCCACTGTATCGAATGCCGCACAGTCGAATGCCGAAAAACCGAACCGTTAGGGTTTAAAGAAGAAGCAGATAGAAGAAGAAACAGAAACAATAACAGGATCTCACATATTGCAGTAGAACAATATACAATAGGTAAATAATATTTTAAAACAAAAGGCATGTATATGTTATTACAATACAACATCTGAGTACAACAACAACACACAATCACTGGTGGCTATAAATGACTTGCCTACATAGAAATTTGTCTCACACAAACCCGAACGACGCAGATACTACATAGTATGAATCATACGTCTCGCCATCCAGCTTGCCTCTTGAGCTCCACAGCAACTCCTGAATTCCACACTGACCTGATAACCTGACTCTAGGCTGCCCGTGTGAAAATTTATGGGCACCCAGAGTTTAGAAAGGGAACAATAAACTCCAGGTCAGTCGTGTGACTGGTGTGAGATCCCAAAAACAATTATTTTCAAAAAGAAAGGAAAAGAAAAGGAAAGAAATCCGCTATGCTTTTGGAAAAATGAAATTACCATAAGGCCTCCCGCCACACACACAATGCAAACGTAGAATTGGAGGAGATTTCTCCTTATGATAGTCAAACATGCTTGATACGCAAAATTCTTTGATATTATTATTAGTGAATAGTGCAAAACCTTTCGAAAATATAATATTAATCTTAGCCAGCATAGGTACCATTATACTACGCCTACTATAGCTACTACCTGAGGTGGCAGGTTATACAATTGCAATCATAAAGGACTTGTATTGTTTTGTTTGGATTTCCAACAAATGGTCAGGCAAAGGAACTTCCCACATAAAATGGAACGCCTCTGGAGGGACGTCCCCGAGAACCTAACCGGATCTCTGCTACACAAGGTCGGGTTACCACTGTAACTAGGTAACAACTGACACGAGTATGCCATCCCCCGGTCGTTACCGACCTTTATCTGAGGGCCCTCAATCCAACAACCACACAGTAAAGTATCTGGGCTCCATACCATGATACCACTTTTTTTATAAAAGATCAACATAAGTAAATATCTGGGCTCCATACCATGATATCACTTTTTATCCAGAAGGAAATGGTCATACCCTCAGGGGGAGCTACCCCCAAATAACCTTGCTGCCACGATTCCTGTTTTGACCATTACCGGGTTGTGAGGCTCGACGAAGTCACGTCCACAAAGCTACGCTTTTTCACAAAGCCATGCTTCGATCACAAATGATCAACAAATGATCATCAACACACAGTAGCACTTAGCATGCCACATTACCAAATTGGGAATGTATCACTAGTAACCATCAACTACATAACCTCTGAGCTCGTACGTCTCAGAGAAGGGTGTTAAGCTAAGAGAATAAATTCTCTGCCACCAATAGATATGTATTTGATAGATACCAGCCTTACATCTCAAAGTGTAATGTCAGATACACATCCATACAAGTCTGTTCCAGGTTTGAACAGAACCAAAGGCACTTCCGAAGAAGCCCTTGCAATTCTAGGTATTCACAATCCCGATCGGACTTCCATTACTTAGGGAATCTCTAAACCAGCGCGACTCAGTGCAGAGACAATCGACGGGTTATCCTTTCGTTCCCAAAAATACCCGGTTTTCACCATCGGTCTTCGAATGCTATCCATATCGACATATCATTATTCGAAATGGGTTATATGACACAAAGTAGTCTCCCGACTAAACCGAATAATGAGCGTAATTTAAAAACATATGAATATGGGATTTCAATTAAGTCACAACTTTAAAATTCAAATCTTCCTTTCAAATGGTTTAAACAAATTACCATTTCAAATCTTTTAAACAAAAAGATTTATCCCACAAAGTTCACTCGGTTTCACAAAGATACATTCATGGATTTCAAAACAATTCCCACCTCAATTGGATTAGCTCATTTAATCTTCAAATCAAAGATTTTAACTTATAGCTTTCAAAACCTGTTTCCAAATATTCATTCATAACTTGGAAAACCATTTTCAATTCAACTTGAACTTCCTCAAATACAATTTGGAAATTCATTTCTTATATGAAAGCTTATACCATTTGAAAACAAACAGTTTTTATTTCGGAAAAATCCGATTTCATTTATACAAGTTAAAATCTTTGGGTTAATTTAAATTCCTAAAGCAACACTTTATAAAATGGTTTAAGTTCATAAACTTATATAACCTTTTTAAAATCATAAGTTCTCAACATAGAATTCAATTTCAAATTTTTAATTCAAATTTCAAAACTAAATTAAGTTATTCAAAAATAACTTTTTTTTTTTGAAATTCCTTTCATAAGGTTTTCCAATTAAAACCAATTTATTTCCAAAACCATTTGGATTCAAAAATTCAATTCTAAAATTATTTCAAAAACCTGTGACTTAACCAATTTCCACGTGCAATCCATATTTGTTTGTGTATAGTGTAGTCCAGGGGTTTAACACAATAGTGCACAACATCAACCATCACAGATTCAATCATGTCAACATTGATAAACGGTATAGTCCATAACGCTTACCTTCATTCACAGACTCGTAGATAAAATAAATTTATCAATGAGATATATCACATAATATAAATAAAATTACTATTTGTGAGGAATCCAGTTGGATCCCTCCAACCTATTTCCTTGCATCCACAGATATTAGAATAACCAATAAATATCGATTCAATCTGATAATAATTATCATATTCAACTAAACAACCAATCAAACATTTAAATATTAGCTGTTTAAATTAACTGGTATCCAAATTTGAGCGAGATTAACTCACCTGGCTTTTCGATGAGCGTTCAAATTTAAATTAAATCGAATGGTGTTCAATTTAGCCTAAATTTTTACTTGCTCAGAATGATCCCATAATTGCTCCACTGCGTAGAACTCGTCACTGCGATTCCGACGCTACCAAACTCGTTGAATTCTGAATATGTATGCAAAAGTTATGGGCTTATAACCGTTTGAATATATTTGGTATAAACAATTTTCTTTTTATCTTAATTTATTTTGACCCAAAACAAAATCAGGCCGAAGCTAAGAATTTAAGGACGATACCTTCTTCCCTCATCACTACGTATCATGTTCCAAAACCCATAGCCGCACCCAAGTACTCGATCGTCGATGCTCCTCTGAACAGTTTTGTGACGATCGGCGACTGTCATTTCAACCGTCAACTCGAGCTCCTCCCTCAGTCAAAATCACGGCAAGCTCGGTGCCCTAACTTCCATGAATTCCAAGCATGAACGTGCAGCCTTCATTAGCGATATGCCGCCTCCTCGAGTCCTCGCAACTCAGGTCCACCGTACGGATTTGAAGTTGGCGTCATGCTCTTCGATCTTTGTGTTAGAGTTTTTGGAATCGTAGCTTAGATCGAGAGATTTTTAGGGAAAAAGCCTTGAAGTTTTCGGCCATTGATGGTATAAGTGGTGGCTCAGACGAACAAACTTGGGTTTCGGCCTCTTAACGTGAATATAAACGTTTATTCATATTATTTTATTAATAAAATTTCCAAATAACAAGCTTATACAAACGAACTCCAAATCACACGTGCCGCCAGGCGTTTCTAAGGTTTTACCTACGTTTCGAACACAATGGAACATGTTTCTGAAGCTAAGTCGATCATATGCGCGAGTTACGGAAATAAACGATCGATTTTAAATTAAATCGATTAAAATGGTTTCTATGCATTTTGAGCTGCCAGAGTCAAACGACAACTCTGATTGCTACGAAAATTGAAATCCAATAATAACTAACTATTATGGATCCAATGGAACGGGTTTCATCAAATTCTGAGACAGTGCCCTGGAAGGCTACTTTAACTCGTCGATAAATTCTAGCGATTTTCAAAATCGGCGAAATCACCTAAAATTTCACCTTTAAAATTTTATTAACTCTATTATAAATCGTATAGACTTTATAATTACATTAGAAACTATTCTGATTCACTTCGAACCAAAATCTGATTATTTGCATTATTATATTATTAAATTCCATTATTAAATTAATATAAAATCCCAAATCTTAATTTATCGACTTTTGATTTCATCCAAAAGTCCAACATAGCTATTTAAATTCAAATAGACTTAAAATAAATTTTAGAAACCAATACATAACCATTTATATCCAGATTCACCAATTATCCCAATTCCAATATTAAATTATTATTATTCAAATTTCAATTGAATTCCATGTTGAAAATTACAACTAAATTCTATTGATTTAACAAAACCCTTATTCCAAAATCAATTCAAAATCCACATTTAACATTTAAAATGAATTAAATGTTCAAAATTTACAACTAGAAATTCTGGGTCGTTACATCCTTCCCCCCTTAAAAGAATTTCGTCCTCGAAATTTGCTAAGGTAGAAAGAATGCTCCAAAATCAATAGCAAAACCCACTTAGTAAAAATCTCAATTTCACTTTGCCTAAATTCTTCAGTTTAAAATCAAAACTTCTAGTTTCGATTCCTATTCCAAAATCCTTTTATTTTAATTTGAAATCAATTTGTCGTTAACGAAACGTTTCAAAATTTTCAAAAAAATTTCTAACTCCCAAAATTTCCGAAATTTTTTGGCAGAGTCCCCCTTGTACGGAGGAGCTTTTGCAATATCACAATAGATATGAATATATATACATCAACCCACACGGTCGGAAAACCAAAAACAGTTCGTATTTCCTATTTTTATTGTGTAGGCGTACCTTTTATTAGCATTTTAAAAGCATGCGGCTAATTTATATTGCATATACGCGCTCCAACTCTATCGATTGCCTCCCGTACCTGTACTTACTCAACAAACACATCAGTTTTCAATAATATGAGAATTTATTAACATTCTATTCATTAATTAGCCAAACATATCAATTACATAGTTTAAACAATTAAACCTCATAATTAACATGTTAACCATATTTTAACAGCAATCCAAAGATTTCAATTCAGTTCCAAATTAATTTACAATCAAATCTTTATTTCAAATTTGATACTTTTGCCTTTCATTATGATTCACTTGCATTTATATACAAATCAACTTGTTAAAATTTCAATCCATTCCGATTGGTTCAAAAATCAACTTTATTTTCTTTTCTTAATTTATTAGCTTTGTTTACAACAAAAACGACTAATCTCAATGCAAATTTGATATCATTCAAGCAAACAACAATTACTGAAGCTTATAACCATTTTAAATTAATTCCAAACCAAACTATATTAATTTTACTTCATTTGAAATTATTTACAACCCAAGCATCCTCATTTTTATTCCATTATCAAATTAAATTCTTATTCTTAAATTTCCAATTCATTATCCATATAGGTTTATATTAATATCATTCAATTCTGGGTTATATACAACTCATACATTCTTATTTCATCACAATAGGAAATTAAAATTCTTTCGCTTGCATTAAAATTTTATTATCTAAATAAATTTCATTCAAGACCATTTCATAAGTTAGACAACAACATTCCACAATTTCCTTAAGTTATTTCAATTCCAAAATATCTCAATTTCTTCTTGCATCATATTTATTTTTATTTTAAATTTGATTTTTATCCCATCAAATTCCAATCCATTACAAATTTTAACTCAATTTGTTTACTTATTCAATCCATTTCAAACTTATTTTATTAACAATGAGACCACTTTAAATCATTTCACTCATTTTAATTTATTTATAATTCAAACCATCACTATTATAATCTAATTCCATTATTCATTCACACTCTCGACTTTTTATTACCAAAATTAAATCCCATACCAGAACTGGGTTTTTATTTTTCTTTTCAAAATTTTCTTAACAAACTACCAAAATTTCATCTATGCCAACACAAATTCCATTTAATTTAGTTTACTATAGATCCATCTTCAAGCTTCTCTTTATTTAATTTAGCTTACACTAAATTCATTCTTAAACAATTCCTTTGGATTTGTTGAGTTAAAATCTTATTCATACAATATCCCTTCAACTTAATTTAAATTTTCTTTCAATTCAATTCTTTACCAATTCTAATTCAAGTTTAAATAAATTTTATTTTGCCAACTCACATTCATTCAACATCATTTACTACTTAAATAAGAATTGAATTTCATTCAATATTATTTATAACACCACTGAATTTTGATTTCAATTCAATCCAAATTTAACTTAATTTCTTTTTAACTTAAATTAAATCTAATTCGGAACCAATTTTATTTCTCTATTCAATTTAAATTTTTACCTTCTGACATATAAGTTTAAAACTTATTTACTAACTTAAGTCCATTCACATCTTATATTTTTCTTTGCCTTATCACATTCAACATTCATTTAGGTTTTAGTTTGAATTCACCATACCATTCAACTATTTCTCATTTGTGATTATAATTCCATTTTCTATTTATAAGTTCACCATACTTTAAAGCTTATATTGCTCATTTGAGTTATTTTTATCTTATAATCAGAATTCCAGATTATCTATATAACACTTAATAGCTTAAGGATATAAATTTTCATTACTCAATTATAGTCGTTTTACATTTCAACTTTATATCCAATTTAATTCAATTCCAATTCCAATTTATATTTAACTTATCCTGAGTTAAATGCAAATATATTTTATTCACTACCATTTTCTCAAGTTAAATTTTAATTCCAGGAGTAAAATTTCATTTTTCTTCTTATTAATATCAGCTTCACTTAATAGGTTCAATAGTTGATTTATCTTATCTTCCACATTATTTATATAGTGTTTCCAGAATTCAATTGCCCATTTTATTTCAAAAGCATTTTAAAATAATAATCAACTCCTACCCACTCGGTATATCAAATCAAATCTCCGGATTCCAAAACACTTAGTTTTACCAAAACAAATTTCCCCTTTTAAATTTCTAAAACACCTTGTAAATCAAACAAATCTAGACAGATATCATACCCAATTATTATGGAAGCAATCCATCACTTTAGAAACTCGAAAATGAATTCTAATGATGTGGCCATCATCATCAGGATTATTTTCCAGCGACTGAAGTGAGTTCAATGCTTTCTTACTTTCCACAAATTCCTTTCAAAACAATTTTCATCCCAAAATATTTCCCAAAATAATACTCCATCATTGCATTCAAACACTTTGGAAACATTTCAAACATTCCCAAGATTTTAAATTTCCAAACTTTTTTGTTTTAAATTCATTTTAAAGACTTTTCAAAATTCCCGGGATTTAAATTCCGGTTTAATTCAAATTTAGTTATTCTTCCTTTGGATAAATCATACTTATAAAATTTTATTTGGTTATAAACCTTTTCAAACTCTAGATTCTTATATTTGATTATTATTAACAACCAAACATCCAAATATATAAAATAAATTCAGAAAAATTATTCCTTTTATATCAAAATATAATCTTAGGTAAAGTTATTTCATTTACCCCACTTTAAAACAATACCATGTCGGTTTATCTTGTTTAAGAGTTTAGAAACCCCTACCGATACGGTTGTATTTCCCATACCGACCAGAATTCATAAAACTCAACCGATAAGTCAATATAGTATAAAAACAATTTTATATTCACTAACAAATACGCGCTCATATCTATTATTACACTCAAACTCATTCTAAAGTACTACCGATTCTATCTCTAATGAGTAACACCCAACAGAGCCAAGGTTGTCGCTTAACCAAATGCTCTGATACCACATGTAACATGTCCGATTTCTCGATGCTCGAAAGTCGACATCAATATGTCCACTGTATCGAATGCCGCACAGTCGAATGCCGGAAAACCGAACCGTTATGGTTTGAAGAAGAAGAAGATAGAAGAAGAAACAGAAACAATAATAGGATCTCACATATCACAGCGGAACAATATG
This sequence comes from Allium cepa, assembly GCA_030765085.1. Lineage (NCBI taxonomy): Eukaryota > Viridiplantae > Streptophyta > Magnoliopsida > Asparagales > Amaryllidaceae > Allium > Allium cepa. The sequence continues at coordinate 187,745,571 of CM060940.1, forward strand.
CAATAGGTAAATAATCTTTAAAAACAAAAGGCCTGTATATGTTATTACAATACAACATCTGAGTACAACAACAACACACAATCACTGGTAGTTATAAATGACTTGCCTACATAGAAATTTGTCTCACACAAACCCCAACGCAGCAGATACTACATAGTATAAATAATACATCTCGCCATCCAGCTTAACTCTTGAGCTCCACAGCAACTCCTGAATTCCAGACTGACCTGATAACCTGACTCTAGGCTGCCAGTGTGAAAATTTGTGGGCACCCAGAGTTTAGAAAGGGAACAATAAACTCCAGGTCAGTCGTGGGACTGGTGTGAGATCTCAAAAACAATTATTTTCATGAAGAAAGGAAAAGAAAAGAAAAGAAATCCGCTATGCTTTTGGAAAAATGAAACTACCATAAGGCCTCCCGCCACACACACAATGCAAACGCAGAATTGGAGGAGATTTCTCCTTATGATAGTCAAACATGCTTGATACGCAAAATTCTTTGATATTATTATTATTATTAGTACATAGTGGAAAACCTTTCTAAAATATGATATTAATCTTAGCCATCATAGGTACCATTATACTATGCCTACTATAGCTACCACCTGAGGTGGTAGGTTATACAATTGCAATCGTCAATGGCTCGTATTGTTTTGTTTGGATTTCCAACAAATGGTCAAGCAAAAAAACTTCCCACATAAAATGGAATGCCTCTGGAGGGACGTCCCCAAGAACCTAACCGGATCTCTGCTATACAAGGCCGGGTTACCTCTGTAACTAGGTAACAACTGACACGGGTATGCCATCCCTCGGTCGTTATCGACCTTTATCCGAAGGCCCTCAATCCAACAACCACATAGTAAAGTATCTGGGCTCCATACCATGATGCCACTTTTTATAAAAAATCAACATAAGTAAACATCTGGGCTCCATACCATGATATTACTTTTTATCCAGAAGGAAATGGTCATACCCTTAAGGGGAGCTACCCCCAAATAACCTTGCTGCCACGATTCCTGTTTCGACCATTACCGCGTTGTGAGGCTCGACGAAGTCACGTCCACAAAGCTATGCTTTTTCATAAAGCCATGCTTCGATCACAAATGATCAACAAATGATCATCAACACACAGCAGCATTTAGCATGACACACTAAAAAATTAGGAATGTATCACTAGTAAACATCAATACATAACCTATGAGCTCGTACGTCTCAGAAAAGGGTGTTAAGCTAAGAGAATAAATTCTCCACCACCAACAGGTATGTATTTGATAGAGAACAGCCTTACATCTCGAAGTGTAATGTTAGACACACATCCATACAAGTCTGTTCCGGGTTCGAACAGAACCGAAGGCCATTCCGAAGAAGCCCTTGCAATTCCGGGTATTCACAATCCCGATCGGACTTCCATCACTTAGGGAATCTCTAAACCGGCGTGACTCAATGCAGAGACAATCGATGGGTTATCCTTTCCTTCTTGAAAATATCCGGTCTTTACCACCGGTCTTTGAATGTTATCCATATCGACGTATCATTATTCGGAATGGGTTATATGACACAAAGTCCTCTCCCGGTTAAACCGAATAATGAGCGTAATTTAAAAACATATGGATATGGGATTTCAATTAAGTCACAACTTTAAAATTCAAATCTTCCTTTAAAATGGTTTAAGCAAATTACCATTTCAAATCTTTTAAACAAAAAGATTTATTCCACAAAGTTCACCCGGTTTCACAAAGATACATTCACGGATTTCAAAACAATTCCCACCTCAATTGGATTAGCTCATTTAATCTTTAAATCAAAGATTTAACTTATAGCTTTCAAAACCTGTTTCCAAATATTCATTCATAACTTGGAAAACCATTTTCAATTCAACTTGAACTTCCTCAAATACAAATTGGAAATTCATTTCTTATATGAAAGCTTATACCGTTTGAAAACAAATAGTTTTTATTTCGGAATAATCCGATTTCATTTATACAAGTTAAAATCTTTGGGTTAATTTAAATTCCCAAAGAAACACTTTATAAAATGGTTTAAGTTCATGTAAACTTATATAACCTTTTTAAAATCATAAGTTCTCAACATAGAATTTAATTTCAAATTTTTAATTCAAATTTAAATCAAATTTCAAAACTATATTAAGTTATTCAAAAATAACTTTTTTTTGAAATTCCTTTTCAAAAGCTTTTGCACTTCAAAACGATTTATTTCCAAAACCATTTGGATTCAAAAATTCAATTCTAAAATTATTTCAAAAACCTGTGCCTTAACCAATTTCCACGTGCAATCCATATTCGTGTGTGTATAGTGTAGTCCAGGGGTTTAACACAATAGTGTACAACATCAACCATCACAGATTCAATCATATCAACATTGATAAGCGGTATAGTCCATAACGCTTACCTTCATTCACAGACTCGTAGATAAAATAATTTTATTAATGAGATATATCACAGAATATAAATAAAATTACTATTTGTGAGGAATCTAGTTGGATCCCTCCAACCTGTTTCCCTGCATCCACAGATATTAGCACAACCAATAAGTATCGATTCAATCTGATAATAATTATCATATTCAGCTAAACAACCAATCAAATATTTATATATTAGCTATTTAAATTAACTGGTATCCAAATTTGAGTGAGATTAACTCACTTGGGCTTTCGACGAGCGTTCAAATTTAAATTAAATCAAACGATGTTAGATTTAACCTAAATTTTTACTTGCTCAGAATGATCCTAGAATTGCTCCACTGCGTAGAACTCATCACTGTGATTCCGGCGCTACCAAATTCGTTGAATTCTGAATATGTATGCAAAAGTAATGGGCTTATAACCGTTTGAATATATTTGGTATAAACAATTTTATTTTTATCTTAATTTATTTTTACCCAAAACAAAATCAGGCTGAAGCTAAGAATTCAAGGCCGATACCTTCTTCCCTCATCACTTTGTATCAGGTTCCAAAACCCATAGCCGCACCCAAATACTCGATCGTCGATGCTCCTTTGACCAGTTTCGTGACGATCGGCGACTGCCATTTCAACCGTCAACTCGAGCTCCTCCCTCAGTCAAAATCACGGCAAGCTCGGTGCCTTAACTTCCATGAATTCCAAGCATGAACGTGCAGCCTTCATTAGCGATATGCCGCCTCCTCGAGTCGTCGCAGCTTAGATCCACCGTACGGATTTGAAGTTGGCGTCATGCTCTTCGATCTTTGTGTTAGAGTTTTTGGAATCGTAGCTTAGATCGAGAGATTTTTAGGGAAGAAGCCTTGAAGTTTTCGGCCATTGATGGTATAAGTGGCGGCTCAGACGAATAAACTAGGGTTTCGGCCTCTTAATGTGAATATAAACTTTTATTTATATTATTTTATTAATAAAATTTCCAAATAACAAGCTTATACAAATGAACTCCAAATCACACGTGCCACCAGGTGATTCAAAGGTTTTACCTACGTTCTGAACATAATGGGACGTATTTTGGAAGCTAATTCGATCATATGCGCGAGTTATGGAAATAAACGATCAATTTTAAATTAAATCGATTAAAATGGTTTCTACGCGTTTTGAGCTGCCAAAGTCAAACGACAATTTTGATTGCTACGAAAATTGAAATCCGATAGTAACTATCCATTACGGATCCAATGGAAATGGTTTCATCGAATTCTGAGACTGTGCCCCCGGAAGGCTACTTTAACTCGTCGACAAATTCGAGCGATTTTCAAAATCGTCGAAATCACCTAAAATTTCACCTTTAAAATTTTATTAACTCTATTATAAATCGTATAGACTTTATAATTACATTAGAAACTATTCCGATTCACTTCGAACCAAAATCTGATTATTTGCATTATTATATTATTAAATTCCGTTATTAAATTAATATAAAATCCCAAATCTTAATTTATTGACTTTTGATTTCATCCAAAAGTCCAACATCACTATTTAAATTCAAATAGACTTAAAACAAATTTTAGAAACCCATACATAACCATTTATATCCAGATTCACCAATTATCCCAATTCCAATATCAAATTATTATTATTCAAATTTCAATTGAATTTCCATATTGAAAATTACAACTAAATTCTATTGATTTAACAAAATCCTTATTTCAAAATCAATTCAAAATCCACATTTAACATTTAAAATGAATTAAATATTCAAAATTTACGACTAGAAATTCTGGGTTGTTACAAATAATCTTCAATGCACTGAAATTAGGGCTAACCCGAGCATAATGAAAAGACAAAACACTCGAGTCGGGACTAAAATATTCTTATGTGAGTCAAATCAATATCACATATAACAAGAGTGTAATAGCATCAGAAATGTTTACTCAGTTTTACATCTCCTATCCAGTGTATATTGTGCGTGCAATAACTCAAGAGATGTTATGGGATTTTCCATCTCTTCAGGATCCGTCAAAATATTTATATATAGTAGAATATGCTATATATGTAATATCTAATCGGTAAAATAAATATTTTTCTTAGCATTAAGGCCTTACATTAATCCCCCTTAAAGCGGTTTTTAAGCACTGTTGTATTGTTTGCATATAACGGCTCAATAGCACGTTAGTGGATAAGGATGCACCGTGATACGACAAAACTAAACCAAACTCGTAATGGTCTCGTATAAGAAGAAAAGTATGATAAGGCACATTAGGCAACGCCCAATATAGGATACTACCAGTTCGGGTCGCAAGGCTGGTGGCAACACATCATAGCCACGACCGCCCACCGCGTCCATCCATCCTATATCGAGTCAAAGGGAGGTCATCCAAAATCAAGGTGCATCAATCAAAACCAACATCAAAAGTAATAGTATGGACCAAGTCCAAGAAGAAAATCGAAGAACGAATGTCCACTAGGGGTAACTAGCCCACTTGGCCCTGTCAAGCCATCCTATTTTAGTCATTTCAAATTGGCACAAGTATCGGGATCTATCCATCATCATTCTTTTTCTTCAAATCCAGAAAAAATATGCCAAATCCAACCACTTCATTCTGGAGTCTCCTCTACATACACAATTGTTAAAGTGGTTCCAATATTGACAGAGAGTATGCCAATAAGAGGCCCCAGTCTCTTTAAAAACCAAGCATTAGGGAAAAGAAGGAAGAAGACAAGAAGAAAATTATACAACACAGAATCTTACAACAGAATGAATAATCTATAATATACCATAAATCTTTACACAAAACAATATTGTAATGTATGTATATGCAAACATCAATCAGAGTATACTAACCTATTTCAGCTTGGACAGTTATAACAGCATGTCCTTACAATTGCTGATAAATACAACAATGAATACAGTGGAAAATAACCATCTATGTGAAAACGTCTATGGGCCTCAACTCATCTCCCGAAGCTCCGAGCATCCAACTAATCTTTAATATGCTTGGTCTGACCCGACAATTATAATAAAATAACACCCGAGTCAGTCTGTAAAACCAGCATGAGAAAAACACATTCAACTGGATTTAAAGTTATATAAAACCTTGGAAATCAAGGTATCTCGGAAGACCATGCCATACATAAACACGAACGGGTTTTACCTTACGATAACCAAAATCGTTCCTATAGAAAATCCATTTATATTATAATAATCTCTAAAGGCAAAAATAATAATAATCAAGTAGCTACAATGCTCATGAGTGTGCATCACAACAATACTAGGTCGAAAATCGATAAAGCGCGTTCGCTAATTCCATAGGATTACCATGAAGGTGCCGTCAGTACTTCAAGGAACGGTCCTCCTACACAAGGACCAGAGATATCATTCCGACGCACATACATCCCTAGTGATGTACCATAGGAAAAACATAGTTGGTCTCTCTAATACCGAGTGCATCGCCCCATGCATGCTTAACAACTATAAGTGACATCTAGGAGGAGCCGGCTACACGCTATGGGTTATCCAACCCTACTGGCCATGCCTTCTATCACTGGTTTTAGTCATTCCCACTGATGAGGCTACGTCCGTCATTCCAGGTTACGCACCGCGACTAAATAAATCATCAAATCCCACATGGATTGTAACGACTCGATATTTTCAACCATTCGCATCTGCACATGTCGGACTTGAATTGCTCAAAATACCACATTGTAAATAAAATTTGGCAAATCTCAGAATATATAGTAAATTAATAGATCACAGATCACAGACACGGAGTATTTAATAATGCAGCGGAAGTAAAAGAGATAGTAGTTAATGAAGCTACTATATATATAAGATACATCAGAGTTAAACAAGATACAACAGAAAAGTAACAAGATACATCAGGTACAAATCAAAATACATCACTGGAATCACAGGATACTGAAAGAAAAATAGATGGCTGGATCTTCAAGCAAAGCTCCAACTCCGAAGGTAGGTCTTGAATGATGAATCACTCAGTCTGACTCGAGCGTAAAGAAAAACACAAAACATTCGAGTCAGGATATAAATACTTATGAACTGTAAATCAACACAAGTGAACAGTAACAAAATGCATTAGTAACTTAAAGGATGCTTGGGACCGCCCATCCTCTAAGGATCCGTTAAACTATTTACTGTGTAGCAATATTGCGCTATTATAATAATGTCTATAGTAAAATGAACTTACTTTTAAATAGCGTTGAAGGCTTATTCATATAGCCCCCAACACGTAATAGTCCCAGTAGTCCATCCAGTATTAGCGTACACCCGGATCGGGAGGCTACCCTAAATACTCTATAGGCTATAGGAGAAAAACAAACTCGTAGTAAGGCTCGCTATGGTAGGTGACACGGTACAACTAGGTAATGCCAGGGTAGATATACCAATTACGCTTTCGGGCTGATGGTAACGCATAGCAGCCACTACCGCCCACCTCGGAACACACTCCCAATCAAAATCGGAGGATGGCCATCAAATCAACCACAAGTAAGAGTATAGTATCGAAGAAGTGTGTCCGACCAGAGGAGCTACCCCTTTTGACCCGAGATCGCTCCTGTTTTAGCCACCATAAGCCATCTCACGGGAGTCGGGTCCACATTCATACCTCAATAGGATTGTCGCCACCATCCTACTTCATTCTGGAATCTCCACCGTGTACACGGTTGTTAAACTGGTTTTCAAAATTGGCAGAAAGTATGACAACTTTCGATCCCGGTCTCTTTAACAACCAAACGTTATTATAACGCCGTGGTCATTTCAAAATAGTTTATACTTCAAAAATCAAATCATTTCATTTCAAAACTATTCCTTTCAAAATAGTTTATACTTTGAAACCAAAAACCGTTTTTATTTCAAAACTATATTCAAATCAATACGATATCATTTCCATTTCAAACATACATTCACCTTTCAAAAATAATAATACTTTCAAAGTTATAACTCTTTCGAAACCAAAATACTTGAAATCATTACACTTTGAAAATCATAACATTTCGAAATCATACATTTGAAATCATTGTACCTTCCTTTAATCCAAATTTTCAGTTTCCGATTTAATTCAATTCAAACCATCAGTTTCAATTCAATTCAGTTTCCCAACAAAACATTTCAAATCTTATAAATTACAAATATTGATTTGAACCACAAAAAAACTATTCAAATTTTAATATATTTCCAAGCTTTAATATACTATATTTCAAAACTAAATTTTATAATTTCATATATCTCAAATTTAACTTCATTATTACTTAGTTTTGAAATATTCATTTCATAAATTCATTATTATTTAAATAAACCAAAATTACAAGTAAACTAAATATCCTTCATACTAATGTAAACTTCAAATATTCATTTATCAAATAGAGCAAAATCAAATATTATTCCAAATTCACATTCTTTATCAAAATAAAGATTATGTCATTCAAAACCCTTTCAAAATCATTTCCTTTCCAAATTATTATCATTCTTAAATTCAAATATTCAATTTAAATATCATTTTAAAATCAAATATGTCATTCACTTATTATTTCAAATATCATTACAATACATAATTCAAAATTTTATTCAAAATTCATTTATCTCATTTCATTTCATTCCATTTAACACATAACCAAGTAAACCTTATTTAAATTCAAAATTAATTTAAATTCCTTAAAAAAAATCAAATTTAAGTATTAAAATATATTCAAAACTCCTTAAATTTCAGAAATAATCAATTCCAAAAGTTAAATCATTTAACACTTTAAAATAAAACTCAAATAGTGTTAAAATCTATAATATTTCAAAATATTGTCAAATTATAGCAACGACAGCATTTATAAAGTGCTATCGTAGCCTATAGTTTTCGAAATAGTTTAGTTCATGAATAACGGCGTTTATAAAATGCCGTAATAGATATTTAGTTATTTTAAGCCTAGTTAAATTCAAAACAACAACATCACGGCATTTTAGAAATGCTATAAATAAAATTACAGATTTTATTATAACTTCAGAAACATTAAAACTTCAAAAAAAATCTATTTTATATTTATAAATCATATTTTTAAGCTTCAAAACTTCACATTTAAATCAGCTTAAAATATAATTTATCACAACAAAATTTTATAATTAAATATCCAATTAAAAACACAATTCATTTGTTAAGTCAAAATTCACTGTTTTCTTAACTTATTGATTTAACAAAACTTAACATTTTATTTCAATTGTCATTTCAAAACTTTAAACTTAGTTTCCATTATTTACTTACGTTTTCAAAAAATAAAATTTAAAGTCAAAAATCACATTTACCTCAAATTTACATTCTTAAATTCACAAATTCAAAACTTAATATTTAGCTTTCTTAAAACCATAAAATATATATTTTTAAATCAAAATTTCATACTTTAAAATACATATTTTATGAAAATCATTTAAAAATATACCACGGGATCTGTATATAATTTTCTAACCTAGGTCAAGTGATACAGATATGTATCATTTCAATCCTCAATTTAAAAAGAAAAACCCGAGTTCTATCATTTCAAACCCGCAATCCCAAGTCAAATAAAATAAATAAAAATCGCTCAGGCCTATCATTTTAGCCCATAATGATTTTTCCTTATTCTAAAGTCCGTTCAAGTATGTATCATTTCAACCCTTAGTGATTCTATTCTAATAGGGAACTTGAAGTGTGATCACATACATAAACAATATAAACACAGATACCAACATGTAAATGTCACAATATACTGTCATTTATCATATGTCGGGTGATAATTAGCAAAGTTAACATGGTAATATCATGGCATAGCATATCATATAATCATCATTAAGTTGCATAAACATTTTTATTTACTAAACGCTTGTCATCAATCACTATTTCATAAGTAAAAATGTCAGAGTGAGAAGGACTCACGTTTTAAAGCTGGAGTTAGCAAATCAAACTACACGAATAAATTCCAGAAAGCACGATATGGAACGACACAGCACGACTTGACTCAAATGAGAGAGAGAGAGTGCCAAGATATGATCTTGTAAGCAACAAACCAAAGAAGACAAATCAAAACAATATACACATAAATATATTCAACCCATGAAACGCTTGGAAATTGAAATTAACAACGGGACAAAATGATTTAACCTTACTTTAGCCATTCAAGAGCTTGGCCTAGGGGACTCTTATTCTCGCTATGATGTGTTATAGCTCTAGTTTGGGTCATATAGGTGTGGATACAAGGAAGTGATGATGGTAGGAGTTATAACATGAAGGATGCATAGGGTCAAGGCCAAAAGAGGAAAGTTTGGTGCAACATTTGGATCGGCTTGGTCACATATGGGGCTCGGCCATGCTTGTACAGGTCAGGTCAGTGGAGTGGCTGATGGTCAGAGGTTATGTACATCAGTTGGTGGTGGCTGAGGGGGTGGCTGAAGTGAATACATGAAGGGTAGGTGCAAACATTGGCTCGGCTAGGCTATTTGGAGGAGTTTGGTGCAAAGTATTGTAGCGTTATCATCATAAGGAGGCACGGCCTGGACTTGGTCAGAGGAGGAGGAGGTGGTGCTGCTATAGATGGTGATGGTGGTCGGTGGAGCTGATGGAGGAGAAGTGGCCGAGCAAAGCTAGAAGAAACAAGGCACAAAATCAATGGAAAGAAGAAGGAAATTAAGATAAAAGAAGCCATTAGAAAACTTACCAACATTTACAGAATTAATTTTGGCCGTGAGTTATGAGATGTGAGAAAGTTTCTCACGTGAAAAATGAAGATGAAAGTCATGGCTAATCATAGAAAAGTGGATGGCCAAAACATGAAAAGCCAAAGGAAAAATGAAAAGGCAAAAGGAAAATGAAGAGACGAAGAAAATTAAAGGGCTTTTGTCTCTTTGAATTTCTATTTCTTTTAAATCAAAATAAACTCAGTAAATAAAAATAAAAATGAAAAAAATGAGAAAGAAAATAAATATATAATTTAAAGAAAATAGAAAATAAATGAGGAAATAGTTATTAAATTGAAACTAGAATTAAAAATTGAAAACAAAATACAATTAACATTCAAAAATTATAACTTCGCTTTTAAAATGTTTTAAAAATAAAATATATATATATATAGCATGTCATGTTACACATATTAGAACGTGATATGGCCAACAAAAATATTATTTTATATAAATTAAAATAAACAATTTTGTTAAATAAATCAATTTACATACAATAGTGTAAAAAGCATAACTTCCACAATATTAATCAGATTTCAACGAAACGAAAGCAGTATACTTGAAATTATATTTATTTTCATAATAAAAGATAAAATTAAAAAATTCAAAATTTTAAAATTTTAAATTTAAAAGTCAAAGTTTGACCATATTGACCAAAATTCACATTTCTGGAAAATATTCTATTTAATCATGTTTGGAATTCTAATTTACATCAAAATCAAAATTTGTATTTAAAATAACAAAATTTATCCATTTTAATAAATAAAATAAGTTTTTATATCAGGAATTCAATTTAAAATAATTTAAAATATACAATTAAAAAATCACAAAATACAGGGTTGTTACACTCTCCCCCACTCAAAACATTTCGTCCCCGAAAAGGAATGAGGTATGGGAAATACCGAAAAAGATAGAATAAATAGGACTAGAAGATTGAAATTTTACCTGATAATTGTTGTTACAGGTAAGTTTAACAAGGTGGAGAGGATCTTCCCAAGATCCTCTAGAATCAAGAACATAAGCACGGAAAAGATCTTCGAGAATCCGATTCACTCTTTCCGCTTGACTGACAGACGGTCTTCGGATGGCATGCAGTGCTCATATTCAAAAATGAGTACCAAATATTATAGAAAGGTCTCCAAATAGACTGGTATAAGCAATAGCCTCCCCATTCTGTAGAAAGATAAGGGAAATAAGGACAACTAAAAGATTGTTTGAAAAACAAAATAAGTTAATAAATTTGAAACCATGAAGATTTCAACCTAAATTGAAAATTAATTTTACATAAGTTAAATAAATCTTTACTATCTCTAATTTCATTATCTTATCATCCAATATCTTAAATAAACTATCTCTAAAATCATGGATTTGAAAAAATCAATAATTAGACTCAAAATGTACTCAATAATTTTAATTCTTCTTTATTCCTAATTATAATTGAATTTATTCCTCTCAATATATTTTATCACCTACGTTAAATATATTTGCACTTACTATAACTGCTTTAAATTTATTCTTAGTTTCCTATCATCATTTTATATTGTAAATTATTCCATTACCCCGGTTTTTTCTTTATTTACCTCTGTTAATCTTTTTATAACTAAAATTTAAGTGTGTAACATATATTATAACCACTCAAATTTTATTTATAAAATCCTTTTTATATTGTATATTATCCAATTACATATTCAACTTCTGTATAATTTAGGTAAGTTATATTGGATTGAAATCTTGCATTATACAAATAAAACTTTCCAATTCAATCATTTCAAGCTTGAATATTTATCCAAATCTTGAAATTATACTTGAAATTATCCTTCAAGATAAAATTTAGGAATTAAATTTTCGATAAATTCCAAACTATTTAGAGATAAATAAATGCACATATACTATATATATCCATTCAAATTTAAATCATATATCTGCATATGTTATAAATCCAGTCTTATTTTAGAAATTCAAATCAATTAAATTCCCCAAAACAAAACTGTAGCATAACTATAGAACGGTCTCTTCACTTCGAAACTCGAAAATGAATGTCGATGATGCTGCAGTCATCACTGAAGTTATTTTCCAGCGACAAAGGAGAAGAGCACTAATTTTAAACTTTAAAATTCTTTGGGAACAACTTTCTATTGGAAAATACATTAACTAATATATCCTTTAAAACTTTGAAATACAAGGTTTGAAATCCATCGAAAATTAAATTCTCAAATTCTTGTTTTACATTCATTTTAAATTTCCAAATAAATTTATAACCATGTTTTGGAGTTCAATTATTTATATATGAAACAAGAGATAATGATATATAAAGTCAAATATTATTTCTTAACAACCAATTCAATGAAATCCAGAAAATTTATAATATTTTTACGAATTTTGTTTCATTACTGAATTTGAAAAACATATTGTGTCAGTTTGCTCTGTTCAAGTGTTTTGGAAATCTTATCAATAGCGTTGATCAGACGAATCGATCAGAAACCCAAATCAACATCAATAACTCAAACAACACAATATATAAAACATTTTAAATATTAGTTTACAAATACACTTCAAGAATGATTTGAAGATAAGTTGGAAATAATGATGAGATGATTAAATAACAGAATAGGAAGATGGATAAGTTTATATAAATCGCGGGCAACCTTAACCGGGTCAACCGTGACTTAAAGAATAAGATCGATGTGGATTTCTGGGGTAAATCAATATTCGGTCTCAAGAGATAGAGTTTGGGATAATAAGAGATACTAGCATCCAAACCGAGGATATAAAATCTTTGGTGAATCGATGTTGTTGTAAAGGAGTTTCACCCATTTACAAATCAATTTGAGATTGGCGGGACCGTCGACTCATTATAAAGATCATTTGAAGTGGAGTTATGGAATACTCCAGAATCAAAAGAAGATGAATAGTGAGGGACATGAATGGATTTTGGAACCGTAGCGAACGTTCCAAAATTCAAAAGAATCAAAAAGGAAGAGATTCAAACTCGAATGAAAGTAATTCTGTAAATACATTTACCATATATGATAAGTTTTGCCTAGAGCCCCCAAATCTCTGATACCAACTGTAACAGACTGCTTCAGTGGGGTAACCCCACCGTAGCATACAGCTGTACCTGTGCTCTGCCTTTACGGCCAGCCTCTCGACCGCACCACCAACCCCCACGGGGACATGTAGGGGTAAGAGTCATCCGCTCGCTACCAAACCAAATGCGAGAACCCCGTATCATGCTGCACCTTCCAAGTGCATAGGCAGACACACATGTTTGATACCAACTGTAACGACCCGATATTTTCAACCATTCGCATCCACACATGTCGGACTTGAATTACTCAAAATACCGCGTTGTAAAAAAAATTGGAAAATCTCAGAATATACAGTAAATTAATAAATCACAGATCACAGACGCATAATATTTAATAATGCAGCGGAAGTAAAAGAGATAGCAGTTCATGAAGCCACTGTATATATATACGAAACATCATATTAAACAAGATACATCAGGTACAAATCAGAATACATCACTGGAATCACTGGATACCGAAAGAAAAATAGATGGATAGATCTTCAAGCAAAGCTCCAACTCTGAAGGTGAGTCTTGAATGCTGAATCACTCAGTCTGACTCCAGCGTAAAGCAAAACACAAAACATTCGGGTCAGGACATAAATACTTATGAACTATAAATCAACTCAAGTGAACAACAACAAAATGCATCAGTAACTTAAAGGATGCTTGGGACCGCCCATCCTCTAAGGATCCGTTAAACTATTTACTATGTAGTAATATTGCGCCATTGTAATAATGTCTACAGTAAAATAAACTTACTTTTAAATAGCGTTGAAGGGTTACCCATATAGCCCCCAACACGTAGTAGTCCCAGTAGTCCATCCAGTATCAACGTACCTCCAGATCAGGAGGCTGACCTAAATACTCCATGAGCTACGGGAGAAAAACAAACTCGTAGTAAGGCTTTCTATGGCAGGTGACATGGCACAACTCAGCAATGCCAGGGTATATATACCAATTACGCTTCCAGGCTGGTGGTAACGCATAGCAGCCACTACCGCCCACCTCGGAGCACACATCCAATCAAAATCGGAGGATGGCCATCGAATCAACCACAAGTAAGAGTATAGTATCGAAGAAGTATGTCCGACCAGAAAAAGGAAGATCGAAGTTTAAATCGAGTTTCGCACCCACAAAAGAATTGAAATCCAACTCAATTACCGTATTTTCAACAACTTGATTAAGATCGTCATTATCAAATTCAAAAGTTGTTATTTGAAAATCGTCGATTTGGGTAAAAGGTGGATTATCACTTGACTCATCACACGTTGAGATTTGATTTTGTTGTTCACGTTGTTTTATATAAGTTTCAAACAACAAATCTATGTGATCATCGTAAATTTCATTCATTTGTTCAACAAAATCCAATTTATAGTTATTAAATTGAGAATTTTCGATTTGGATTTGTTGAGAACAAAAATTTTCACTCGTAACATGGTTAAGATTATTCTCATTGCCAAATTCGTTTGAAAAGTTGTTCCCATTTTCATGTTGAGTTTGGAATTCATTTTGGAGTTCGAAATTAAATTGGCATGGGTTATAATCGTAATCGTTTGAATTTTGAATTGAATTCAAATTTTGAAATCCTTGACTTGAGTTATTACACAAATCAGAATTACATAAATCATTTATCTCTTAATTTTGTCGTGTAGAAAGTTCGAGTAAAGATGAAATCATTTCAATGCTATTTTCAAGAGTCGAACGTTGGTCATCGTTTTGAAAATTTTATTCTTCGAAATTTGAATTATTTACAAAATAGTTGTTGTTAAAATATCCATACGAATTTGGACTGAAATCATATGGATTATATTGATTTTCACAACTATTGTAAAATTCAAGTGGATATGGATATTCAGACATTTTCAAGAATGTTTTTTTTTGGTTTTTTTTATAAACGAAAAATATTTACAAAGAAAATTTATTTTTGAAAAGGGAAATCGATTTTTGTTTTGTTTTTATTTTTCAATTTTTTTTCGAATTTTGGTTTTTCTAAATTTTTTTTGGATTTTTTTGAAATTTCAAAGAAAAAGATTTAAAAATTTCAAAGGAAAAGGAATGTTTACAATTTTTTTTTTTAGTTTTGGATTTTGGATTTTTTGTTTTTTTTTTAAATATGCATGAACTAATGCAACTAATGAATACAAGGGTTAATTACAAATGATTTATCCTAAGTTAACCCAAAATTGTATAATCACAAATTGTCTTAGATAAACAAGATAGTTCTCAGCCAGGTAACGGATAGGGGTTATCGGTGCACCACGAATCACCGTAGTAATGCAGCCGAAGGTTTAAGTACCTTCAGAGGAACAACCACTATAATATTTACGAATCACCGTAATATTTATAAATGGTTATTACTCTGCCGTAGCCTAGACACCAAGAAATTAAATTGTTCAAAGAAGACAAATTGTCAATATACAATTAAGTGTTATTGATTTCTAACCGTTATTATTAATCAAAATCTAAGATGAAATGCAAATCAGAAAATAACGTGTATTAACAATGCAATTACGAATGTAATTTTTTTTTAAATTTTTTTTAAATATATATATGCAAATGAAAGCAATCAATAATGCAACTATAATAAAAACAAGAGATATAAAACAATGCAAGGCAAATAAAAACAATAGATAAATCAAGCAAGTAGTTTTTTTTTCTTTTTGTAAAGCAAAGCGAAGCATTGGCAGCAGTTCCTCTCCTTTGAATTCTGCTTTTGCAACCTGAAAATAAAAACAAAACATATACAATTGTTTTTTTTTTGAAAGGAAACATAAAAGTAGGGTTTTACTTAAAAAAAAATTAAAATAAATAGAGCAAACTAAACTCCAAACAAATGAAAATCGTAAACACAAAGGGAAAACTGAAAACAACGCAAAGAAATTTAGGACTTGTTGAATTTGTAAACAAAAGAAGATTAGAACAAAGAAGAAAGAAAAAAAATTATAAGAAAAACTCAAAATTAAAATATACACACCCTGAAGCAATTCACTCAAACTCCCAAAACAAAGACTAACAATTTATATACAAAATTGCACTCAACCATTAACTAACCCGGCCCAAAAGAAAACTTATTACACAATCACAACTTAAAACCAAGCCAAATAATGCAATCCAGACCAACACAATGCAATTTACAAGTTCTCTTGACCGAAAATTTCTTAAAACAGAAATCAAAATCGAAGTCGAAATCGCTCGATCGCTTGGATGATCAATTTCTCCAAACTAACTGGCGATTCGTGGCGATTGGAATTGGTCGCAGCAGGTTATGGTAGTAGGCGATTATATGTCAAGGTTAGGAGTTCGATTTGGTCACGATGTTAGCAGAGGTTGTCGCTTGTGGAGTTCTGGAGATGATTTCAGTTTCACGGCTATCGGTTAAGGGTGGGTTTCGATTTACAAAGGTGCAGTTGAAGGGCGGAAGAGGTTGTTCTTGCTGGTGTTTGTGAAATTGTGGTTTGAGTGATGTAGGTTGTTTTGGATGAAGTTGCTATTGATGATAGTTATGTATGGCAGTTGTATTGAGATGGTGTGGTTTGGCAAAGAAGTTTGTATGCGGAGGAGGTTGGATGGTTGACAGTGGATTTTGTATGAATTGGGTATGTCGCTTGGCGGATGGTTTGAAAGTTTGGTGATACAAGTTGTGATATGTTGGAGTTTGCACTGAAGTGTGCAGTGAAGTGTGAAGCGACTCGGTTTGGCAAAGGAGGAGTTGCTCGATGTCGAAGCGATTGTTGAGACTGGTGGGAGGCATTTCGGGTTGATGCAGGGTGGTTAGCGGTAGGAGATGAAGACGTGATGGCTGCAGTGTGGAAGATGCTGCTGTTGGTGAGTAAAAGTTCCTTTTTTTTGGTTCAATGTGGGAGGTCAGTGAGTGAAAGTTAATATGAAGATGCGTTGCTATGGAGGTCAATGTGAATGTCAGTGGGGAATTTTGGAGGGGGAGTTGATGTATGTGCACGGTGAAGTACCCAAAGGGTTTGCACGGCGATGGTGGAGGATGTTAGTGCACTGTTTTGTCAATGGGGAAGTGGGTATTGCAGTGTAACAGTTGGATGCTGGTGTATTGTTTGGATTTTTGTATTGGTTTTTTGATTGTTGTGAACTAGTGATGGTGAAGGTGCTGTAGGGTTACGGGGAAGAGGATGGAGGTAGTCTGTGTGAAGTGGTGTTCGGTGATGGGGGTTTGAATGCTGCAGTGTTGAACTGGTGATAGGGGCAGTGGATGTAGAAGTTATGTGGAGTTGTGGTTGGTAGGTAGTGGAGTATGTAAATATTATGGCAGCTTGTTTGTTTGTCAGGGAGGATGGTGAGTGGATTGTTGTGTTCAGTTGAATGGTAGAGATGTTTTGTATGGAGAATGTGTGTTGAAGGAGTTGTTGGAGTGTTGGTTGTGATTTGAGGGATCTGGAAAGCAAGCAGTAGAGTTATTGACAGGGTTAATGAAAACGGAGAGTGAAAACAGAGTGAAAACAGAGAGTGAAAACAATTTTGTAAACAGTGAAGAGAAATGCAATGCAACAGTTATTGTTATTATTATTTTTAAATTGAAAATTGTAAATGCAATGTAGATTATAAAAATGAAATGCAAATTGAAAGGATAATAAAATATTTTTGTTTTTGTTTTGAAATTGTGATGTTCCCCCTTTTTTTGACTAATATGCAAATGCAAAAGGAAAATAGAAAACAAGTACACAAACAATTGCACACAAAAATCAAATAAACACACAATAATCAAAAGAAAATAATTCAAAAAATAGAAAATCAAAATCAAAGCAAATCCCCGGCAACGGCGCCAAAAACTTTTTCGTCGACGGAAATTCTATCGGTTTAGAAAACCGTCGAACGAATTTAAATTAAAAATAACCGTAAGCGCACGGTGTACGAATGTAGCACGTGGCAAATACGGGTCGATCCACAGGGAATTGATGATTTAAATTTCCTAATCAATCAAATTATACCAAAGTCGAGAGTGTATTTAAGCTAGAAAATGAGAAAATGAACTAATTAACAAAAAGAAACAAAATGCAAATATGAGAGTTAAATGTCAATTTAGAGAATAAATCCTCCCTCTAGATCATGTAGTTCAACACATGAAATCATGATCTCTCTTTTATGTTCATTAGTGTTTTAATTGATGTGTTTATCATAAGTATGACATATTTGAGCTATTAATTAGCCAACATAAGTCATCAAACTATAACACACCCCTTAAAACACTTACTAACTTTCATGAAACTTGACAAAGAAAATGAAAATGAAATCTATTTTAAGTATGGCCTATTAACTATCGATTAGAAACATAGACCATCAAATTTTAATTTCAAATCACTTTCTTATGCCATAATCATATATTGATGAAGAGGCATTTGTGTTAGTGACTGTTTAAGCATAGCCTATTTGGTGTCAACAATATAGACTATCAAATTCAAGGCAAAAACCAACAAATAAAACCACTTCTATCATCATCATTAAGCACAAAAAGAGAGCATGAATTAACAAAATGTTGAAGCTACATTAATTAGAGAGCTTCATTACCCCTAAATTGAAGGGGTTTAGCTTCTCATATTTGTCATTTTATTAACAAATGTAGCTAACAACATGAAAGCAAAATAAAGAGGAAAAGGAGAGCAAAATGAAAAGAAAAATTATTCTACTTGCATAAAAGAGAAGAGATCTACATTACAACATAAAAGTAAATGAACATGAAAGGAAAGATCATGTATTAAATTGCATAAAAAAAATTACATAAAATAAAAATGGCTAAGTTGCCATGAAAAGAGAAAGAGGAGCTTTCATTTTATTTTTGATCTAAACTAAAGAGAAGGAGGCCTAAGAGAGACTAAAGAAGAGATGAGGCTACATGAAACATAAGGGGTATTTATACATGTATGAAACCCTAATTCATATTTTTGGGGAATGCCCAAAATGCCCTTTAGGAAGTGTGGAGGCCAAGTAATCATTAACATGTCTTAATACCCCATTAAGTGTGCATGAAACCATTAACTCCAAAAGCATGTGCTTTAGCCTTTAATTTGTACATTAAGGTAGGCGGGTGGGTGGGGTCCTCCATGATCTTCACTTTGAATTATTTCCATCTTCATTCCTTTATATTCTTTGTGCATGCATATTTCTTCATGAAACAACTCCTATTTGAGACCAAATTCCTAAAAAAAATATAAAAAAATTCAATTAATTTTTCTCAAAGAAATATATGCACACAAATGACCTTTTTGCCCCTATATGAAGATGGATATGTGATAATTTGGAATTAATATGAATTTTGGTTAAAACAAGTTAAAATACCCAATATGATCATTTATTTAATTTAAATAGAATAAATATGGTGGTAAAAATATGCACATTTACGTGCACATCACTTTTATAGAAAATCCAGTGATATTATAGTAGTGTCTAAGTACAAATATTTATTAAAATAGTCGAAATTGTTACATTAATTAAATTCCAGCATGCTAGGCTCTACAGTCAAACACGTAAAGGCTCCTATTGGAGAATGGATTCCATACTATGACCAGGCAAGGAACTACCTCCGATGAGTGCATCTCTATATCAATGAACTCGGGTCTGATAAGAACATCTTGTACACTGCCACACAGAACCAGCCTAGCACTTGACAACAAGTACTGAATATGTCATCATCCCGATCTTCCGATCTTTTTGAGATCTCATGCACAACCAAAACCATTATAATATAAGGTAATCTGCAAATATGATGACATACCCTAATGGGGTGACCCACTTAGCTCTACTGCATGCCCTGTTTTGGTCATTCCCCACTTGATGAGGCTTGAGGTTACGTTTACCTTTTTGAAAAAGCAATTCCGCTTGGAATGCTAACACTGCCTTCCAAGCCTATGCGGTTAATGCCCTATTATTACCCCGCTATAACCCCATTATATCTCATATCGGATTTCTACCGCTACGATTTTCCAATATAGCCCCAAATATAGCATTTCTGCTTTAAGCCCTGCTATTTCCACTATATCCCGTTATTCTCGCTATATTCCACTAATTCTGCTATATCATCCTTGAAAAATGAATTGAAAAATGACATTTACACATTATAAAAGTTATGAAATTAATTTATTTAATTGAGTTTTTAAGATATTTTCAGAAATGAAAATATTCTAATATTCTACTAAATTCAATTATGTTATATAATGGTTTTAGGTTCATTTACAGTATACTCGCACATGTTTTTATTTAAAATTATTTATGTATTAATTGTAATTCAATTGAATGTTAAATTTTCGTTTAATAACCACTTATATATTTGTAATAAAATTATGTACGAGTTTTATGTGCTATTTTAGAGTCATCCGCTATATTCGTTACATCCTCATTGTATGCCCGCGATGACTTTTCGCACCTCCGCCGCATTGAATATGCCGAGCGATTTAACTGCATAGTTCCAGGTAATAATGCAATGATAGCATACAAGTTGTCCTAGGTCTGTGGAAACCGAATCTCCTTCAAGATTGCCATCTCCATTATCTTTGAGATATCACAATCCATAACGCACAAATAGGATCGAAATGGTTTTTGGATAATTGAATTCGATCCTGGTCTCTTCAAAACGATCAATAAATTTAGCCAGATTTGATAGTCGGTTATTTCGCTGTCGAATTTCACACATAAATAGTCACTAGACCTTATTTTATAAATCTTCAAGACATTTGTTCAAAATATCTTTACAAGATTATATACATATATTCAAAACACTTTCGGTATTTCAAACGTTTGAAAACAATTTCAAATCCTAACATCCCTAATATGATATTTTTAATCCATATCAATATTTAGAATTATTTCCAAACTCCATTTTTCTATTCAACACTTTGAAAAATATTTCTAAAATAAAAATCTCATGGTTAAAATATTTTAAATCCTTCCAGTCCAATACTTAGAAAATATTTATAAGCATATTTCCCTAAATCAATTTATTTCCGATACTTAGGAAATATTCCATTTATTTCATTCTGCTCAAAATTCTTTACAATTTAGTTGTAAATTCTTTAACTCGTTTGTAATGGTTTATATAAGTTTTCGAAATTCATTTATTAATTTTTTTAAATTTTCCAAAATTGATTTATAATATCAATACTTAGAAAATTTGCATAACTTATATCAGTTGAACGAGTATGATTTCGAAACAAAGGAAGATTCCCTTTAAATTCTCTTTACAATTTTCAAAACACAATTGTACTTGTTTATAATCATATCTGAACAATTTATAACTTTTTTTATGAATTTAAATTCATCTCCGAAGTTCCTATGTCTAACAATTTTGGAAATTTCTTAAGTTTACATAATTTCCATTTTAAGATTTCTTTTATCAAATCACATTCGTTAAATAAAACCTCGTCTACAAATCTAGAGAGGATTTATAAATAAATTCCAATCATTTTAAAACTATATATGTATGTATAATAAGTATTTTTAAAGAAAAATAATTTATTTTTAAAACATGTTTAATTAATTATTCAAAATATTAAAACACTTTAAAGAAACATCGATAATTCATTTCCAATTCATTTTTAAATAAATAAACGATTTACAAAGGTAATTAAAAAAATAGAATTTATTTCAACTAATATTAAATATTTAAATAATCCACTTTTGCAAGATATTCCAATACCAACTGGTTGTAAATTACATAGTTTAATAAATAAAAATTTCCTTTTAAAAACAAACTTAACTTCTTGATAAAAATATTTTTTTTCTAAAATCTCGATAACCAATTTCAATTTATCAATCCCTCTCGATTCACAACACATCAATTTCATTCTGATTCCCTAACCATTCTCACATTTCAAAATAGAATCCACTACTTTTCCCCAAAAACCTATTTTCATACCTCGATATAAATTCACATTGTGAAATTATATTCCTAATTTATCAACTGATATTATTTCCCTTATTTATAAACATCGTTTGTAAATTCATAAACTCCTTTGAGTTTCACTTGTTTATAAAACTAATCTCATTTATAAAATTCCATTTTATAAATCTATTTCTTTATAAATTCCATTTATTTTACAAATCTATTTAAAATATCGATTTCAACTCTTTTTCATATTTCAAAAAATATTTAAAAATCCATCATTAAAAATCCTTTATATAAATTATTTTAAAATCTCTATTTGAAATATTTTTACGAATAGTTAAGTACAACCCAAAATCAACTATTGTTTTATCCAAATCAATTTCTTTTGAAATAATTCAAATTTCGATATAATTATTTTATATTCAAAACTTCTTTTAATTATTCAATTTAAAAAATATATTTATGGTATTCAAAATACCAAAATTAAGACCAGTGCTACTATAGCATCTAATAAAGATTTTAAACCATAACATAATCTATAACATATTATTCGCACACATCATATATCACTATATTATGAAAAACAATCGATATATTTGGGGAATCCAATTAGATCCCTCCAATCTGTTTTTCTGCGTCCACAGATGTTATATAACATAAAATACCAACCCGCTTCGAGACGGGATATCGCGGTAATATAAGGTCATCCTTCATTATGTGGGATGCATAGTATCTCATCCGCTCCAATCGATAGAAAATATATCCAATTAAAAATATATAAACAAATATATATATATATATAACATGGCATTCACGGATAATAATTAGTCCATTCATTCAATCAACCAATCAATAAATTTTAATTTCTATAAATTTTAAATCAGTTAACAAAATCAAGTGAGATTTACTCAGCATGATTTTTTTATTTGCCAAACATCTAATTGACTCCGAATAAATTCCATTGCGTAGTATTTTGTCGCTGCGAATCCAATGTGACTCATTATGTTCGATTTTCACCTCGTATGAAAAATTAT
Organism: Allium cepa; assembly: GCA_030765085.1. Classification (NCBI taxonomy): domain Eukaryota; kingdom Viridiplantae; phylum Streptophyta; class Magnoliopsida; order Asparagales; family Amaryllidaceae; genus Allium; species Allium cepa. The sequence goes on from CM060940.1 coordinate 187,768,643, forward strand.
ACGTTATACAAGATTCACAAATTAATTATAATAATTTCCTTAATAACAGTCATTTACCTTAATCGTTGATTAACTCTTAATCCCTGCCTCTCTCTCTCATGCGAATCTACCTACAGGCCAGCGAAAGCAAAATCCACTCCTCCACCCACCATATTCAAGAACACAACAGTCACAGTCATCGCAACCATCGCCATCGTCTTTCACAACGTCACACCTAGATCGAACGTGACTGCCTCCCCCTCACCATCTCAAGTCGCCGCTCCATCCCCTACATGCGCACGCCTCCTTTGCCACCATTGGCTGCCTCAGCTATGAGGGTCGTCGACCCTCTACAATAGAAGGTAGGTTTCAGAAGGTAGGTTGCGGCTGAGCAGAGTATAGGAGCTGACTTTAATAAATTTATTTTATTTTATATCCAAAATATCTCGTATAACATGACTCGAAATCTCGAACTCCTATTAAGGCATGCTGCCTGGCGTTCCTAATGTTATAACCCTATTCTGAACCCAATGGAACAAGCCTCGAGCCCCAATTCGATCGTATGTGGAAGATGGCTTTTTAATCGACTATTTAAACTAAATTCAGTTAAATTATTTCTAGGCGTTTTCAGATCGTACGACCAAACAGTGAAACCAAATGCTATGAAATTTGAAATATGATAATAATACATTATTATGGATCCAACGGAACTTGTTTCTCCAAATTCCGACATTGTGCCCCGATTGTTATTTTTACGCGTCGATTAAATCGATGATTTCAAAAATTGGCAAAATCACTTGAAAATTCCGGTCCAAAAATTTAGTAACTCAATTCCAATTCAAATAGAATTTATATCAATATTAGAAATTGTTTCGATTCATATTCAACCCAAATTTCAATTATTGTGACGACGCAGAATTTTCAACGTTTGAAATTAAAATACTTAATTGATTTTAAAATATTGAAAGTTGTTTTTACACGGATTTCAGATATTAGAATAAATTTGGTGATCTAATTATTAAATTTAATTTATTAAGACTGGGTAAAAATTTGAATCTTTAATTTTAAGCTTTTAAAAATAAATTGATGGCATAGAAAATTTATATCGATAATACTGAAGATAATGGAAGCTTCAGAATTGGATTCGGAGATGACTTGTTTAGTTTTGAATTTGTATCGTTTAAATCGATATTTAAAAATAGCCTTCCGAGGCACACTCTCGGAATTCGACGAAACCAGTTCTGTTGGATCCGTAATATTGTATTATTATCGGGTTTCAATTTTCGTAGTGTTTGGAGCGATCGTTTGGCCGTACGATAAATAAACGTACTGAAAATTAAATCGAAAATTCGATATTATAACTGATTCAAAAAGCTATCTTCTCCATACGATCGAATGTGGACTCGAAACATTTTCCGTTGCATTTGGAATAAGGGTTTAACATTATAAACGCCTAGCGGCACGTCTCGATTGAAAATCGAGATAGTGTTGTGGATATCGCGACTATTTGAATTTGAATTCAAAATTTAAGAAATATTACATGGTTAGTTTAATATAATTTCACAAGGTAAATGATACCTTGCATATCTCTTCGAGCACCTGGCAAAATGTTTGACACGCGTTTGCTTTTAAAAAAATAAAAATTAAAACAGTCGAACACCTTGCATTCGAAAAAGAAAAAAAAGAAAAAACGAACGAAAACTTTTTCCCCTTTTCTTTCCTCTCGTTTGATTCTAAAGCTTTTAATGGCCGAGCAAAATCAAATGAAAAACCAATCCTCTCTAGTTCATTCAAGAGAAAGAAAAAAATCGAAATCGCATTTTAAAAAATGGCGGAATCGAATTAGGGATTGAGTTCGATTTTTAAAAATAAATAAAGGTGGGAGGCAGTGCGACATCGCCGCCGTGGGAAACTCATGTTCGTCATCGTGAATCCAATGGAGGCGAAGGTGTAGCGGCGCGTATGGCTAGGGTTTACTTGCGAAGCAGTCAAGTTGTGGCGACTGCGAGGAGGGTTCACGATCGTATCGCGATGGCAGGGAAGTGGCAACGAGTATCAACGATGCGGCGTAGTGGAATCTTTGAGCTTGTTCTCGAGCAATGAAGCTAGGGCTCGCGTGAATATTTGAGGGTAGTGGCATTCAGGCGAGTGGAAGTCGCAGCGTAGCGTGGCGTCGTGGGTCACGTCATCGTGGGTCACGTCATTTCGTGGCAGAGGCTTGTGCCTGGGTGGAGCGGCCATCAGTGCGACCTGGGTTCGTTGATAAGTTTTTTTTTATTTCTTTTTTTCAAGTTATTTCTGAATTTATAAAATAGTGTTGTTTTTAATTTAAATTATATATATTACACATGCATGTTTAATATAAGCAGAAATCTTACTGTTTAAGATAATAAGAAAAAATAATGCAGTAAAATAAAATGATTCTATTTTGGTTTAATAAATATATTTATATTAATTCTCATACATATTTTAAATTACGAATAGTAAATACATATATAAGAGGTAAGATTTCGAAGAGATATATATAAGAATTAAACGTTGTAAAGTTTATAAAAAAAATTATTATTAGATTTTTGAATCTATGAAAATTACATTTTCAAGTATATGCAGTTTCAAAGGAAAATATATGAAATAAATATACATATATAATTATTTTAATTTACTTGTTCAATTTAAAAATAATGCTTTATGGAAATTTAATATATTTAATAGACTTGTTTAATTACACAATAAACTGATTTAATTTATTTATGTTACAAAAAAATTTAAAAGGGAAATTATCAGTTGAATAATATTGAAGTTAATTAAATTATTTAATAATAAGTGATTATTCGATTTGTTCGAATATTAATGAAATTTTATATAATTGTTATGCAAGGTCTAAAACCGTGAAGAAAACAAACTGGATTGGAAATGGATTACATGCAAAATAAAAGATGAGATCTTCTCACTCAATCATTGATTTAATTTTAATAGTTAAATTTAAAATGAATTTACTATGTGCTTGGATGATTGATTTATTATTAGTTATATTAGTTTAAACCCTATGCGCCGCATAATAGCGGATGATATTATATTAAACCCAAATACCGCGATATTCCACCTCGAAGTGGAATTGGTATTATATATGTATTTGGAGTTCTTGATTTCCCGCATTATATAGCGGATGAGACCCTATGCGCCGCATAATAGAGGGTGATGTTTTATAAATCCATATACCGTGATATTCCACCTCGAAGTGGAATTGGTATTTAATTGTTGTGCTAACGTCTGTGGATGCAGGGAAACAGGTTGGAGGGATCCAACTAGATTCCTCAAATATTTAATTTGTTTTATCTGATTGTGTGTTGATTATTTATAATTTGTGTGATTATTTGTGATTGAAACCGTTGAAGGCTATAATTTAGCCGAATATATTTTTGGTATCGTAGGATACCAGAAATAAATAAAATTTTGATTTTGAAATTTGGGTAGAAAATATATAATAAACTCATTCAAAAGAATTGGGTGGATTATAAAAGAAGGAAATTTAAATAGATAAATTTTTATCTTTGAAAACTTATTGAATAAATTCCAAAAACATGGGAAAATATTTTAATAAAGGAATTTCGAGAATGTTGTTTAATAGTTGAAGAATTTATTTAAGATACGGATTTTAAATATTTGAAAGAGATAAAGGAATTTATTTCAAAAGGAAATAAATTTAGAAATTTAATTTGGAATTTAATTTGGAGTTGAAATTAATTTTAGAAATCGATTTGGGAATTAATTTGGAGTTAAAATAAATCTTAGGAATCGATTTGGAAATTTGGTTTGGTGTTTTGGAAATAAATTAGGAAATCGATTTGAAATTAATTTGGTGTAAAAAAAAATAAACCTTTGGGAAATTGATATGAAAATTTATTTGTTGTTTGAAATAAATTTAGAAATTAATTTGGAATTGGACTTGGTAATTGAAAAAATTTGGAAATCAATTTGAAAATTGATTTGGTGTTGAAAGTGAATACTTGGGAATCGATTCGAAAATCGTAAATTTATGGATATTTAAAAATTTAAATCCAAAATGGGAATTTTATAAAAGAAAGGGAAACTGGTTTTAAAAATAAATATTTTTAAAAGTATGGAAAGGAATTTATGGATTTGGGACGTAAATTTAAAATAAGTCCAGAAAGATTAATTAATTTATTTGAATGAACCATTTTAGAGTGAAATGTTTACTTTCCCTGAAAGCCGAGAATGATTTCAATATAGTTTATAAATATAAATTGAAGTTGTAAAGATGGTTTTGAGGAAAGAATGTTTTGGAAAAAAAATTATTTACTTAAGTTATTTTGAAATCTTTAAAGTAAAAATATATTCTAAACAATTATGGAAGTGATTATTTAAAGTTTTAAATTGATATTTGTTTTAGAAATTGGATATTTAAATAGTTATATCCTATCTACTAATTTTATTTTAAAATTAGTTTTGGACTTGAATTTTTATATGAGATATTAGTATAATAATTTTCATAAATAATATTTAAGCAAATATTCAAAAATAGTTTATTTTAAATTTTTCCAAGTATATTTTGAATAAGTATTTTATATTATTTTAAAATATTTGAACTCGGCAGGTTTTTAGTGGAAATGAATAAATATTGGAAATGTTTTCCGCGTAAGAAAAAATTGATTTGAAATTTATTTTCAAAGGATTGAAGTGTGAAAAATTGATTTGAATTTGTTTTCAAAGTGTTGAAAAGTGAAATTTTATCTTGCGAAAATATATTGAAAATAATAATAATTGGGGGAAAATTATTTGAAATCTAGAGATGTTGTGAATGATGATTGATAGTTAAATAACCGACTATCAATATTGGCCTTTAAATGGCATTTGAATTTCGATGCGACCGAGAGTTGAATTCCAAATGGATATTCGAAAATCCATATCGAACCTTTGTGATTGTGATGGATCTTTTGTTTAAAAAGATCAAAGTGGAAATTGTTGTGATCTGTTTGAATCTGAATGTAATACTTATTTTTAAAATAAGCGCTTGTTATTCGGATTAGCCGGGAGAGGACCTAGTGTCATAAAACCCATTCCGAATAATGATACGACGAAATGGGATTGCATTTGAAGATGGTGTTAAAGATTGGGTATTTTCGAAAGCGAAAGGATTACCTGTCGAATGTCTCTGCACCGGGTTGCTCCGGTATAGAGATTTTATGACCCTTTCTGATGGGGATTCCGGACGTGATTAGTGAATATCCGGGTTGTAAGGGATTCTTTTGAAGTGCCTTCGGTTCCGTTCGATCCCGGAACGGACTTGTATGGATGTGTGTCTGACGTTACACTTTGAGATGTAAAGCTAGTTTTTATCAAATACATTTCTGTTGGTGGCGGAGAATTTATTCTCTTAGCTTAACACCCTTCTCTGAGACGTACGAGCTCAGAGGTTATGTAGTTGATGGTTACTAGTGATACATTCCCAATTCGGTAATGTGGCATACGAAGTGCTGTTGATCATTTGATGATAGAAGCATGGATTTTGTGAAAAGCGTAGCTTTGTGGACATGACTTCGTCGAACCTCACACCCCGGAATGGTCGAAACAGGAAGGATGCATCAAGGTTATAGAGGGTAGCGCCCCTTAGGGTATGTGCATTTCCTTCTGGATAGAAGTGGTATCATGGTATGGAACCCAGATACTTAACTTATGTGGATATCATAAATATATATTACTTTGTGATTGTTTTTGTTGAGGATCCTTGGATAAAGGTTGTTTACAACCGAGGGATGGCATACTCATGTCAGTAGTTACCTATTTTTGCAGAGGTGACCCGGCCTTGTGTTGGCAGAGATCCAGTCAGGTTCTTGGGGCGTCCCTCTAAAGGCGTACCATGTGGCAGTAGGAAGTTCCTTAGCCTGACCATTTGTTGGAAATCCAATCACCAATACGCACCTTGTACGGTTTTAGTTGTATAACCTGCCATCTAATATGGTAGCTATAGTAGGCATACTATAATGGTACGTATGCTGGCTAAGATTAATATTATACTTGCAAATGTTTTCTGCACTATGCACTAATGATAATATAAAAAAAGATTTTGCGTATTAAGCATGTTTGACTATCATAAGGAGAAATCTCCCCCAAGTGTGCGATTGCATTGTGTGTGTGCCGGGAGGTCTTATGGTAGTTTCATTTTCCAAAAAGCATTGCGGATTTCTTTTAAATTCTTCTATTAAAGAATTACTGTTTTAAGATCTCACACCAGTCCCATGACTGACCTGGAGTTTAATGTTCCCTTCCTACACTCTGGGTGCCCACAATTTTCCACACGGGCAGCCTAGAGTCAGGTTAGCATTATTCTGGAGCGAAGTCGGAAGAAAGTTGTTGTGGGGATCAGGAGTTGAAGCTGGACGGCGAGACGTATTATCTATACTATGTAATATCTGCTGCGTTTGGGTTTGTGTGAGACAAATTTTTATGTAGGCAAGTCATTATAACTGCCGGTGTTGTAGTTGTTGTACTCTGATATTGTATTGTAATAACAGATATAGTTCTTTGTTTTAAAGATTATTCATTTATCTATTATATATTATTTCGCTGTGAAATGTGAGATTCTGTTTATTGTTTCTGCTCTTCTTCTATCTTCTTCTTCTTTAACCCTAACGGTTCGGTTTTTCGGCATTCGATGTACGACATTTGATACAGTGGACGTATATATGTCGACTTTCGGGCGTCGTTAAATTGGGTCATTACAATTATTCACCATTTTGGTATTACCATAAATCGCTATATTTGGAATTTAAATTCATCATAATATTTCAACCAAATCTTCATATTCAGAAATCAATTTATATTCCAACTTCGATATTTAAAGCCATTTAAATATTCAAAATTAAATGTCAGAAAATCTGGGTCGTTATATTCCTCCTCCTTAAAAGAATTTCATCGCTGAAATTGCTAAGTAGGAAAATGCAACAAATCCATTAACTTATCAAAACCCACTTAGTTAAAACTTAATACTTCACTTTTCTAAATCTTTTAATTTCAACCAAAACAATTAGTTTCCATCTTCTAATTCAAAATCCTTTATTTAAATTTTAGTTCAAAAATCAACATTTTAGTGAACAAAAATTTTTCAAAATTTATTTCTAACACCCTAAATTTTCGAATTTTTTTGGCAGAGTCTCTCTTGTACGGAGAGCCTTGTGCAATATGACCAATATAATAAAAATGTATCATCGACACGCAGGGTCGGAAACACAACATATGTCAATATTTTTTCCATTTTTTCTTTTAATGCATAAGCGTACCTTATATTAGCGTTATTAAACGAGCGATCTTACTTTAAATGCAATCGCTCAACCAAAATCTAGCCAAATGGTCTTTTTGTACCTCTACTTACTCAATTTAAACATGTAAATCCCACAAATATGAAATTTTATAACATTTCATTTATTTAACTAGTTAAACGTGCCATTTGCATAAATTTCAATAAGCAACCATGTTGTTGTGTAACAAATTCAATATGCCATGTAATATAAAGCAAGAACAAACTACTTTATGACTTAAAGCATGAAGACATGCTACTACATGAATCTTAACATGAAAACATGTTGTTGTGCACACCTTATGTGTACCTACATACATATTTGCATATATAAAGTAAAATATATATAAAGTAACGCTGACACAAACACATACATAAAGTAATAAGAACCGATATTACTGTTTTATTTATAAACTTGTAGCATGTCAACTCAAATATAAATAAATAACATGTTTATAAACTTGTATACACACTTAGATTGTTCAGTAAACTTGTATACATTGTCTATATTATAACTTGAGTTCTCTAATTTCCAGTATATATTAATAAAGTAAAAAAAAGAAACCATGTAGTAAACATCTACTGTTTACTCATAATCGCTCTGAAACAGGTTGAGTTGTTTTTTAGACCAATATATTGTGGTTTGATATCGTGAAAATATAAATAGACTTTAAGTTTAGATTCGTGCTATTAAAACTTTGCTTAATTGGATTTATAAATCTCCAGCAGAATTTGCTTCTTTGAGTATATAGGATACCTTAAAGCTTTCTATAATATACAAATAACTAAGCTGACATTATAACTTAGAGCTGTAATACAAGCTTAGACTGTGATAATTTTCAAATATTTAAACTTTGGCATGATATTTTTTTGTTTTTCAATCAATTTATTTAAATTTTCAACATTCAATTAGCTAATATGTTTATTTAACTAGTTTACTTCCATTTATAATTCAAAATCTGATTTTTATTTCGAAAATCACTTCAATTGTTTTGACTTGAGTTTAACCTTATTTTATAATTCAAATTTGGATTTCATTCCTTGTTATCAAAATACTTAACCATTTTAACTTGGTCATACCTTTTCACTTTCTCAGTTAAATAAGTTATATAAACTTATTTATTCGCAATTCCATAAATTTTCACTTAAGTTAATTTTTTATTATATAAACACTTCGACTGTATACTTAAGTTGATTTTTTTATTGCAATCAAATTTCGTTCCATTTAACTTTGCTTAAGTCCAAATTTTTTTTATATATACTCGAGTTAACATTCAATTTATCACAACTCAATTCTAATTCTATTATATGATCCAAATTGGGATTTCCACTCCAAAAATTTCTTAATTTCTCTCGACTTGAGTTAATTCAATTTAAAATTTATAACTTATAGTTATATAATCACTTTACAACTCAAATTTTATATTCAATTCAATTTGACATGGTTTCAAATCCAATCAAATATTATTTAACTTAGCTTAAGTTAAATTATAATTCATTCCATCCATTTACTAGCTAAGTCGATTTAACTGGCTTAAGTTATAAAATAATATTTCATATCAAAATTCACATTTCCAGGTTATAAGTTTAAAAACATACCTTCTTTCGATTTCACTAATTATTTAAATGGAAATTCCAGAATTCAAACACCCGTTTTTATTTCAAATCATTTTGAAATAAAATATGTATATATAAATAAATATATAACTCTGTTTTAATAAATCATTTCCTTGGAATTTTAAACTCAAACTTGGTTTTATCCAAAATAAACTTCTCTTGGAATTTCCAAAACAACACTTGTTTCCAGACACAAATATCCATACCAATTTACTAGGTAGCAATCTATCACTTAGAAACTCAAAAATGAACACCAATAATGTCGCGATCATCATCGAAATTATTTTCCAGTAACCAAAGTGATTTCAGTGCTTTTATTCTTCCAATATACTTCTTAAAATATTTTCATCCAAAAATACATTTAAAATAATACTATTATTATTTTTCACAATACTTGAAAATATTTCAAACTCCGGAATTTAGATTCTAAGATTCTTGGTTCAAATCCATTTTCATTTATAAATCATAATTATTAATTTATTTGTATAATTCATTTCATAATTATTTATCATTGTTTATTTTATAATAAACATCTTTTATTAAGGCACAACAACCAATTAATGATAATAATCAATATTGTCATTCCTAACAACCAAACACACTAATTATATTATAATAATTTCAGAAAATTACTTTTTCAATATAAAAATATAGTTGGATAAAATTATTTCATTTACCTACTTCAAAACAATACTATGTCTGTTTACCTGTTTAAGTGTTTAAAAATTCCTATTGATTTTGTGGTATCCCACTATTCGATCAGAATTCGTAAACCACTCAACAGATAAGTCAACACAATATAAAACACTTTATATTCACTAACAAATACACGCTCATATCTACTAATATACTCAACTCATTCTAGAGTATTACTGACCCTACCTCTAGTGAGTAATCCCCACCAAAGCCAAGGTTCTCGCTTGACCTTCAGCTCTGATACCAAGTGTAATAGCCTGGATTTTCGACCATCGAAATTGACATCAATACGTTCACTATATAGCATACCGAGCAATCGGGTGCCGAAAATACCAGATCATTAGGGGTGAAAAAGAAAAGGGATGGAAGAAAATAGAAAAAGTAATCTCACCATTGCAGCGGAACAATATATAATATATAACAACAGATCTTTATACAAAGAAACCATAATATACATACAATCATCAGAGTACAACAGTCAACAACCCAATCTGGACAGTTATAATAAATTGTCTTTATAAATACTGAACATTTGGTTTAACACACACAGCGGAATATAATCAAGTACGTGGAATATGCTTGAGACTCCTCTAGCTCGTCTCTTGAGGTCCATAGCATCCTAACCTAAATTTTTAATACTCGGTCTCAACAGTGCTTTATAATAAAAATAATACCTGAGTCAGTCTGGAAAACCAGCGTGATAAAAAATACTCAATTTGAATTACTACTGTAGTCAAAACCCTTTGAAATCAAAGGTATCTCGTAAGACCATGTCACACATAAAAATGATAGGTTTTTACCTTACGATAACCAAAACACTTTTATAGAAAATCCAGTATATTATAATAGTGTCTAAGTACAAATACTTATTAATAAAGCCGAAATTGTTACATTAATTAAATTCCAACATACTAGGCTCTACAATCAAAACCGTAAAGGCTCGTATTGGAGAATGGATTCCATACTATGACTAGGTAAGGAACTACATCAAATGAGTGCATCCCTAGAACAATTCACTCGGGTATGACAAGAACATCTTGTACCCTGCCATATAGAACAGGCCTAGCACTTGACTACTAGTACCGAAAATGTCATCATCTCGATCTTCCGACCTTTTTGAGAACTCATGCACAACCAAATCCATAATAATATAGGGTAATCTGGAAAGATGACGACATACCCTAATAGGAGCGACCCACTTAGCCCTACTGCATGCCATGTTTTAGTCATTTCTCGGTTGATGAGGTTTGAGGATACGTTTACCTTTTTGAAGTAGCAATTCCACTTGGAATGCTAACGTTGCCTTCCAAGCAACAATGCAATGATAGAATTCATCCGTAAAAGTTGTCCTAGGTCTGGACAAACCGAATATTCTTCAAGATCACCATCTCCATTATCTTCGAGATATCATAATCTGTAATACACAAATCAGATCGAAGTGGTTTTCGGATAAAAACAATCAACGAATTGGGCTAGATTTGGTAGTCGGTTATTTAGCTTTCAAATTCCATACATAAATAGTTACTAGGCATATTTTACAAATCTTCAAAACATTCATTCAAAATATCTTTATCAAGGTATATGCATATATTCAATAATCTTTCAGTATTTCCAACGTTTGAAAACAATTTCAAATCCTTACATCCTTAACGGGATATTTTCAATCCATATCAATATATAGAATTATTTCTAAACTGCATTTTTCTATTCAACACTTTGAAAAATATTTATAAAATAAAAATCTCATACTTAAAATATTTTAAATCCTTCCAGTCCAATACTTAGAAAATATTTATAAGCATATTTCCCTAAATCATTTTATTTCCAATACTTAAGAAATATTCAATTTATTTCATCCTGCTCAAAATTCTTTACAGTTTACTTGTAAATTCCTTAACTCGTTTATAACGGTTTCTATAAGCTTCCGGAATTCATTAATTAATTTTTCTTTAATTATCCAAAATCAATTTATAATATCAATACTTAGGAAATTTTCATAACTTATATCGGTTACACGAGTATAATTTCAAAAAAGGAAGATCCCCTTTTACCAAATTCATTATAACTTATATCAGTTATACGAGGATAATCAATACTTAAGAAATTTGCATAATAAGACATTCCTAAATTCATTCACAATTCCTCAATCCATTATAGCTCATTTTATAATTTTCCAAAATCAATTTCCAATTCTCTTTACAATTTCCAAAACTCGATTGTAATTATTCCTAATCATATCTAACAATTTATATCTACTTTTATGAATTTAAATTCATCTTTGAAGTTCCTATGTCTATCCATTTTGAAATTTCCTTAAGTTTCCAGAATTTCCATTTTAAGATTTCTTTTATCGAATCACATTCGTTAAATAAAACCCCGTCTACAAATCATTAGAGGATTTATAAATAAATTCCAATCATTTCAAAACTATATATATAATAAATATTTTTGAAGAAAAATAATTTTTTTAAAACATGTTTAAGTAATTATTTCAAATGTTAAAGCACTTTAAATAACATCGATAATTCATTTCCAATTCATTTTTAAATAACTAATCGATTAACAGAGCTAATTATAAAAATTAGGATTTATTTCAATTAATATTAAATATTTGAGTATTTCAATACTAACTAGTTTTAAATTACATAGTTTAATAAATAAAATTTTCCTTTTAAAAACAAACTTAACTTCTTGATAAAAATATATATATTTTAAAATTTGAATAACCAATTTCAATTTGTAAATCTCTCTCGATACACAACACAATGATTTCATTCCGATTCCTTAACCATTCTTACATTTCAAAATAGAATCCACTATTTTTTCCCCAAAAACCTATTTTCATATCTCGATATAAATTCACACTGTGAAATTGTATTCCCAATCTATCAACTGGTATCATTTCCCTTATTTAAAAACATCATTTATAAATTCATAAACTCCTTTGAGTTTCACTTGTTTATAAAACTAATCTCATTTATAAAATTCCATTTTATAAATCCATGTCTTTATAAATTCCATTTATTTTACAAATCTATTTCAAATATCTATTTCAAATCTTTTACATATATTTTCGAAAATCATTTAAAAATCTATTGTTAAAAATTCTTTATATAAATTGTTTTAAAATCTCCATTTAAAATATTTTTACGAATATTTAAGTACAACCCAAAATCAATTATTGTTTTATCCAAATCATTTTTTTAATTAATCCAAATTTCGATGTAATTATTTTATAATCAAAATCTACTTTTAATTCCTTTAATTTAAAAATAATATTTATGGTATTTAAAATACCAAAATTAAGGCAAGTGCTACTATAGTATCCAATAAAAATTTCAAACCACGGCATAATCTATAACAGATTATTCAAGCACATCATATATCACTATATATGAAAAACAATCAATATATTTGAAGAATCCAGTTGGATCCCTCCAACCTGTTTTCCTACATCCATAGATGTTATATAACATAAAATATAAATCCTTCTTCGGGGCGGGATATCACGGTAATATAGGGATATCCGGCGCATAGTGTCTCATCCGCTTCGATCGGTGGGAAATGTATCCAACTACCAATATATATACTAATATATATATATATAACATGGTATTCACTGATAATAATTAATCCATTCATCCAATCAACTAATCAATAAATTTTAATTTCTATAAATTTTAAAACAGTTAACCATATCGATTGAGATTTACTCACCTTGATTTTTTATTTTCCAAATGTCTAATCGACTACGAATAAATTCCATTGCATAGTATTTTGTCGCTGCGAATCCAACATGACTCGTTGTGTTTGATTTTCACCTCGTATGAAAAATTATATGTTATACAAGATTCACAAATTAATTATAATAATTAATTTTCTTAATTACTTCGTTTACCTTAATCGCTGATTAACTCTTAACCCACCCTCTCTCTCACATGTGCATCTACCTACAGGCTAGCGAAAGAAAAATCCACGCCTTCACCTACCACACGCGAGCACATGACAGTCGTAGTCATCACAGCCATCGCCGTCGTCTATCACAATGTTGCTCCCAGATTGAACGCGACTACTTCCCCCTCAACATCGCAAGTCACCATTCCGTCTCCTACATGCACGCGCCTCCTCTTCCACCATCAGCTGCCTCGACTACGAGTGTTGTCGATTCTCCACAACGGATCGCGACCCAAGCCAAAAACTGCTCGTCGCTCGACACTTCATCGAGAACACCATCATCCCAGTTGAAGTTGCGCCCCTCCAACCTCTATGTCTGCCTGCCTGTATGCGAGATCCATGCCAAAAAGAGCCTCCACACGAGCCCCTCCTCCCTCTCGCCTTACATCGCTCAGGTCGCAACTCGCCCAAATCGATCGCGATTTTATTTTCTTTTTTTAATATGAAGCGTGAATTGATTTCAAACTGGGAAGGGGAAAGAAGGAAGTCTTGATTTAAATGAGAAGGGGGAAGTGGGTCGGCGTGTTTCAGAAGGTAGGTTGTAGCGGATCAAAGTATTGGAATTGACTTTAATAAATTTATTTTATTAAGATCCAAAATATCTCGTATAACATAACTCGAAATCCCGAACTCCTATCGAGGCGTGCCGCCTGGCATTTCTAATATTATAACCCTATTATGTAACCAATGGAACAAGCCTCGAGCCCCAATTCGATCGTATGTGGAAGATAGCTTTTTCAATCGACTACCTAAATTAAATTAAATTATTTCTAGGCATTTTTAGATCGTACGACCAGACGGTGAATCCAAATGCTACGAAATTTGAAATCAGAAAATAATACATTATTGCGGATCCAATGGAACTTGTTTCGTCGAATACCGAGACTGTGCCCCGAATTGCTATTTTTATGCGTCGATTAAATCGATGATTTAAAAATTAGCAAAATCACTTGAAATTCCTATTTTAAAATCTTATTAACTTAATTCTAATTCAAATAAAATCTATTAAATAATAGTAAAGCAGAAGAAATTCTAACTCTCATATTAATTCTAGCATTTCTATCAGCTCTCCTTAACTTGCTCTAAATATTCATTAATATTTTATTTTAAAGACAGGACGTAATTTATTAATTTAGAATTGCTTATAAAATTTTATTAATATTACACTATCATTTTGCATTTATAAACCTACCCTTTCTACTTTCTACTATATTTTAAAAGTTCTAAATTTTTATGTACAATTTACGTTTAAGTCTGTAAATTTTAATTAATTAAATAATTTAACTGTAAACTATTTAAACAAAATTAATTAACCATTATTTATGAATTTTTCCAATAAATAATACAGATAATAACGTTAACAAGTATATCACGCTCATTGTAACAAAATGTACAACTAAATTTTCATTCAAATAAAAAATACTTTAAAACATAAAATTTTGGAAAATACAATAATATATCTTTATTTATTTACGTTTTTCAAATGTATAAATTAGTAAAAAATATGTTTAACATGTAATTTCCTGAAACTATAGAAATATTGTTATGAAACTAATTTGAAGCAAAATATATCATCTTAAATAATTAGAATATGAAAATAATAAATATATGATTATTTTAACTATTCAAAAATAATATTTTAATATATTTGACTACGAAAACATAACATTTTAACATGCTAAAATTTAAAAAAATGATAATTTTTATGTAAATTCATCTATAAATTATTTTACAAATATAAATCGGTGAATTATTCTACCTAATGTTAAATTTTCAAAATTATTTTATAATCCTAATATATTATTTTAGATATTTACAATCTAAAAACATGTAGGTATTTACAAAATATTATGTTAATATATTAAATTAATTAATATATTTTATCTATGTATTGGTCTATTAAATAATAGTAAAATAGAAAGAAAAAATATATTTTTCTTCTTAATTCTCTCTTTTTAAGATTTCTTCTTTATTCTCTCTATTGATTTGTCAAGAAGCTTCTCACGATTTCAATAAGTCCAAAATAAAATAGTATGTATGTATGTGTGTGTGTGTGTGTGTGTGTGTGTGTGTATGCACACCTGCACATATATTACAATTTTGTACTCTCATCTAAATCTAATCTGAATATCTCGTATAATCTGAAATATAACTTAATAAAAATTTAAAGCATAACGTTATTTTGAAACTAACTTAAAACTGTATATTTCACTATGAATATTTTGAATCAAAAATAACGGTATCGATAATTGTTTATAACTATTTGAATATATAAATTATTAAAGTATGATATTTAAATTGTAGCTTTAAATTTAGACGCATATATAAATCCAAAATAATAGATGATATAGTTTTCAATAATTTATTCTTATGTAACTTAAATTATTGATAAAATTATTTATTAAATATAATCTATTAAATAATAGTTAAGTAGAAAGAATTATATCTCGCTTATGAATTTTGAGAATTAAGATCTATTATTATTTCGATTTCGTATTTTATATAAAAATAATTATTGTTTGTAGTTTATGATTTTTATGATTATTAATAAATCTCTCATTATTTCCGACTTACCATTTAGTTTTAGGTATAAATTATATCATTGTTTAATTAACTTCAACAATTTTACATTCAAATTTGTGTTAATATTTTCTTTCTTAAATGATATTTAGTAGTATAAACATGCATAATAATGAAGGCTCTCTTTATTGTTTCTTACCACTTTATATTGAACTATAATTTACAAATTATTTAAGATGTTTTCTTTAATTCCATTTAATTAAGCTACATTTAAGTTTATGTTTTAGTTTTTCTGTCAAAATTGGTATTTAATTATAGACTTAACAAATATACAATAATTGAAACATATGACGTGCGTAAGTGTATGCTTAACATTAGCATATTACATTGTACGTCAACTGTTTAACTATGTATATTTGAAAATTTCATTTATAGCACTACCGTGTGCAACGCACGAGCTACACACCAGTTTATATCAATAGTAGAAATCGTTTTGATTCATATTCAACTCAAATTTCAATTATTCACCATTACCGTATTACGATGAACCGCCTTGTTTGAAATTTAAATTCATCCTATAATTTCGACCAAATCATCATATTCAGAAATCAATTTATATTCCAACTTCGATATTTAAAACCATTTAAATATTCAAAATTAAATGTTGGAAAATCCGGGTCGTTACATTTTATGAATCTATAAACCATTTATAAACTTCTTTTATAGATCTATAACCTATCTCTAAAATTCATTTATAAATATCTAACCATTTATAAATATCTAACCATTTATAAAATCTTCCACCTTACAAACAACCTTTGCTTAACTCTTCATACCATTTTATAATATCTTTATAAATTCTATGTCTTCCAACTCTGTTCATGGGTCTTAAAAACATTTATAAATAGTTAAAAATCTTTTACTTTAAAACACCATTATATAATAATGGTTATCAATAATAAACATTACAAATAAATATGAAATTATTTATTTAAACATCTCAAAATAATAATTAATAATTTAAAATATTGTTAATTAAATAATAATAATTAATCAATCTGTACCATTATTATAAATAATAATAATTTATCTCCAAAACCTTATTATTAATCCATATTATTAATTTCAAACCTAAAATTATTCTTAAATAGTTAATCTTTCCATTTATTAACTTTTTTATAAATTCTTAAAACATATTAACTGTAAAAAAATAGCTAAACAATATTAAAATAATTAATAATTTTAAAAATAATATTAATATGATTATACAATAATTTTAATATAATTAAATAACTTTAAAAGAATATTATTGTAATTAAATGAATTTAAATTAATATTTATAATTTAATAACTTAAAAACAATATCAATATACTTAATTAACTTAAATAATCTTTAAACAAGTTGTTTCCGAAGCGCAATTTCGGATTTAAAAATCTTTATTATCTCAAAACCCAATTTCGACTTAAACGGCAATTTATAGTATTTTCAAAATACTAATTTGAGGCCAATAGACACCCAACACTTAACCAATATCGGTATTGATTTTTCTTATCACTATTGGGTTTTATTTTCAAACATATAATGATGTTATAATCAAAGTGTCCACAATCATATTTATTATTCAATAAACCATATAAAAGAAATATCAATGAACAATTAAATAATAGAAAGGAATAATCCTTCTTTGTTTTCATGTTCCTATTAAAAATATTTTTTAAATAATATTATTATTATTTTCCAAAATCTTGAAAAACCATTTCCAAAATTAACGGGATTTAAATTCCCAAATTCCCTGTTTTTAAACCCTTTCTAGTTACAAATCATATTAATAATATACTTCTGAAATTTCATTTCCTTTCCACTTATAAATCACATTTACAAATCATATAGTTATGTAATCCGCTTTTGGTTATATAAAATCATTTCTTTGTTGTTTATTTTGTTTACATTATAATATCAAATTTTATTTGATCACAACGACAAACAACAAATGATAATCGTTTAACATTATCATTTCCTAACAACCATGCACACTATATATACTATAATAGTTTATGAAAAATTATTCCTTTATATATAAAAATAATCAAGTTAAAATTATTCCATTTACCCAATTCCAAAACAATACCATGTCGAGTTGCTCTGTTTAAGTGTATAGAAATCCCTATCAATAGTTAATTACTCGTATTGACCAGAATCCATAAGCGACTCAATATATCAACCAACACAATATAAAACACCTTTTATATCTCTAATACATACGCGCTCATATATATATACACACTCAGACTTATTCTAGGGTGCTACCGACCCTATATATAATTAGTTACTCTACCAAAGCCAATGTTCTCGCTTAACCTTCATCTACGATACCAAATGTAACGACCGTAGGCTTTCGATTCTTCAAAATTAGACACTAATACATCCATTGTATCACATGTCGAGCAATCGGATGTCGAAAGACCCGATTGTTTGGGAAAATAAGAAGGAAAAAGATAAGAAGAAAACTATACAACATAGAATATCACAGCAGAATGAATAATCTATAATATACCATAAAACTTTACACAAAAACAAAACTGTAACATATGTATATACAAACATCAATCAGAGTATACTAACCTAATTCAGCTTGGATAATTATAACAGCCTGTCCTCACAATAGCTGATAAATACAACAATGAATACAACGGAAAATAAACATCTATGTGAATATGTCTCTGGGCCTCTAACTCGTCCCATGAAGCTCAAAGCATCCAACTAATCTTTAATATGCTCGGTCCGGCCTGAGCATTATAATTAAATAACACCTAAGTCAGTTTGGAAAACTAGCATGAGAAAAAAACACCCAACTAGATTTAAAGTTATATAAAACCTTTAAAATCAAAGGTATCTTGTAAGACCACGCCACACATAAACACGGACAGGGTTTTATGCAACGTCCCGCCTTTTCGTATGCTTTAAATCGACGATAAACCACACACGTCGGACTTAAACCATACAGAAGGGCAGATTGTTATGGGGTAAATAAGAAAAGGAAGAGAAAGAAATAAATCAAAACAGAATCTTACAGCGGAATGATAAAATATAATAATCAAATATACAGTTCATGAAGCTGTTTTACAAAATATTCGATTATTCTTATACAATACATATCAGAGTTACACTTACCAAAGAATATTAATAATGCAGCGGAATACAATGGTGTAGTGGAATAATATAATAGATGATAGTAATACACTCTTCGTCTTCGTCCTCTAGAAATAAAGTCTCTGAATCCTTAAATGCTCAGACTGACCCTAGCGAATTGAAAAGACAAAACACTCGAGTCAGAACTAAAAAATCTTATGTAAGTTAAATCAATAATAAACAATATGAGTGGAACGGCGTCAGAGATGTTTACGGTATTTGACATCTCCTATCCAGTGTCTAAGGTGAGTGCAGTAACTCAAGAGATGCTCGGGATTCACATCTCCTAAGGATCCGTTAAACTATTTAATATGTAGTAATATTTCACTATTATAATAGTGTCTATTAGTAAAATAAACTTACTTTTAAATAGCGTTAAGGCTTTACATTTTCCACAATAGTGCCAATAGTCTATACAGTACCATAATACCTCCTGATCGGGAGGCTACCAGAGGATACTCCATATGTACGACACAAATCAAACTCGTACAAAGCGCGCTAGGGTAGGTGACATGGCACAACTAGGCAATGCCAGGGTAGATATACCAATTACACTTCCGGGCCGGTGGTAATGCATAGCAGCTACTAACGCCGACCTCGAGCCACACCCCCAAATCAAAAATCAAAAGTGGCCACCGAATCAATCCAAAAGTCAGAGGATAATATCGAAGGGATGTGTCCGATAAAAGGTGCTACCTTCTTAGCCCGTCGATCGCTCATGTTTTATCCACCTTATGCCGACACATGGGAGTTGGGTCCACGTATTTACCTCAAAGGAAACGCCGCCACCATCCTACTTTATTCTGGAATCTCCACCTGGTACACGGTTGTTAAAGTGGTTTTCAGAGTTGGCAGAGAGTATGAAAACTTTCGATCCCGGTCTCTTTAATAATTAAAGTTATTATAACACCTCGGTCTTTTCAAAATAGTTTATACTTTTAAAACTAGAATATAATATCCATTTCAAAACCATATAAATACGATATCATTTCCAATTTAAAACCAAATCAACATGATATCAATTTTTTATAAAACCCAAATCAATATATATCATTTTTATATCAAATATATTCTTTTTCAAAATCTTAGCACTTTTAAATTTATATACTTCAAAACCAAACATTTGAAATATAACTTTTCAAAACATAATACTTGGAATTTCATAGCTTTAAAACCATAACTTCCAAACTTAAATGGTTTGGATATTCAAACAGTATATAAACTAAAATAGTTTGAAATTACTTTATAAAGTAAAATAATTTCCATGAATTTACAATTTTATTCACTTTAAATTAAATCTAAATCCATAAATTTTTAACTCACTTTCAGTTTCAATAAACCACTTCAATTTCAATATATTTCAAACTTTGAGTATTAAACAATTTCAAAACTAAGGTTGGGAATTACTATTCAACAATTCCATGTCATGTTATTTAGTTTAAAAATATTGCATAATAAATCCATAATCATTTAAATAAAACTCGAATTTCCAATAACTAAATATTTCCTTCAATTTATTTATACTAGAAATATTCATTTAATTCATCTTGAAATAAAAATCCAGCTATAAATATCATACCTTTTTAAAATTTCAAGTTAATAAATTTTACATCAACTTATGGAGTTAACTCTTAAATAAGCTCAATTTCAAATAAATTTCCAATTTTCCTTACAAATCTTAATTTATATAAATCATTATAACCTCTATATTAAAGTATGATTTAAATACTTAACCATATTTATTTTAATAAATCTGTAACAACCCGCATATTTATCGATTTTTTATTTAAATATTTTGTCGTTAATCGGATATTGGTCCGAAAAGCTACTTTTTGCAAACGGTCAAATTAGGACTCGAGACCACTTCCATTGAGTTCGAAATGCCGTTTACAATTTTTTTAAGTATAAACATTGATATGATTGGAGATAGTAGAATTTCACTACTTTTTCACTTGAGACTTTGGGTTGGACTTTTAGCCTATTAGACCCAACCTTCACCCCTCCTCTTCATAACTTCATTTCTATTTTCCTAAGTCTTCAAGCTTCTTCAAAAATGGTGGAGGGAATGAGAAATTAAAATTCCAAAACTCAAATTCAATTGCAATCCATCTTTCTACTCCAAATTCAAGAAGAAGACATTGGATTCAAGCTTCTTGTGCTTAGATAGAAGAGGGATTGATTCTTGCTTGCTTAAAACTTCATTTTTTCATTGAATTTGTGCAAAGGTGAGATTTTTATCTCACAATTCTAGCCTATAACTATATTGGACTGTTGGGAATGATTCCCTATCATTTTTGCATGCATATTAGCATTTGGTTTGGATTGCATTGGCGAAAAACTCCAATTTTCAGCGTTTTGGTGAATTTTCTGCACTTAGGTCGTTCTGGCCATTTTCGTGTGTTCGGAGTTAGGTCGCTCGCGACCTAACCCTTAGGTCGTTCGCGTGTTATCGCGCTAGGTCGCACTGCCTTGAATTTTCACTTCGGAGTTAGGTCGTTTCACGTTAGGTCGTATAGGGTTTAGGTCGTAGGTCGTTTCTGGCCTTAAATCCCCTCTACAGCGTTAGGCCGCTCAGCCTTTCCTTGTTAGGTCGCCACCACTTAGGTCGTGACAAATGTTAGTACGTTAGGGCCTTAGCTCGTAGGCCTTAGCTCGCATTTGAGCTTAGGTCGTAGGTCGCTAGCTCGTAGCTCGTATTTGAGCTTAGGTCGTAGGTAGCATAACCCTTAAGTCGTTCGACCTGATGCCTCTCTTAGGTCGCTCATCCCCTTAGGTTGCTAGGTCTTAGGTCGCGCATCGCCTTAAGTCGCTCGACCTGCTCTCACCTTGTTCGCGCCATCTTTTAGGTCGCGTACCATACTTTAGGCCGTAGTCCCTTAGGTCGCTTGCACCTTAGGTCGGCCTCGTTAGCTCGCAGATCCTCTAGGTCGCGTGGCTTTTAGACCGTTAGGTCGTGAGCGTTAGGTCGTTAGACCTTACCTTCCTTAGGTCGCATGACCTTATAAACCGATAGGTCGCATGACATTATAACCCTATAGGTCGTTGGACCTTTGACTCGTAGGTCGTTGGACCTTATCCCGATAGGTCGCTTGACCCCTTAGACCCCTAGGTCGCAACCATTAGGTCGCTCGACCCTATTCCTCTTAGGTCGTTAGACCTCATTTTGTCTTCACTAGGTCGTACCGTTTTGGACGGGGCGCTGCCCCCTGGACCCCCGTGACCTGACCGGGTAGGTCGAACCCCGTAAGCGGTGGCGTTGCCCCCGCACCCCCACCTTGGGGGGTTGCCACCCCCCCGGACCCCCCTCCGTAGGGGATCTTATCTGAAAAACATTGAGCTGATTTCCTTGGATATTGTTCACATCTCCGTATGCGATTTTTGTGACTGATTGTTTCTACAATTGCTTCTGTGTTTTGTCACTTTATAATATAAAGGTTTCAATACTAGTAGTAAATATCAAAACTCTTTTAACAAACAATTTCAACTCTATTTTTAATAACAAAGCTCTTTTCTTAAACCGTTGTCCAATCTATTAGTATATACAAACCTTTACCTCACTCGGATGAGAAATCTAATTAAACGACTTAGTAAAACAAGTGGTATGAAACGCTTGCGTTCACTTCGTCGGTTAATTCTTGGAATTGTTCGATTGAACCTCTTGTGACAATTTTATTAGTGAAGATTTACAGTTTGTTCGTAAATATTTAAGTTAAGCAAGTGGTTATGGGACATGAAGCTAAACTTCTATATTTACTAGCTTAGTGTAATTGACACTTCTCGTTGATCATGACGATCATTCTGATGATTTAGACTAGCAACTGTGCGATGTCTCTTATTGCGAGGTTAGACTAGACACCACTTGTGTGATTCCACTCACACATACCTTTTTGCTTTTTGGTTAGTCTGGACCTCAATCTGTGTGATTCCATTCACACATGTGGGGTAGCTCCCCTTGGTCTTCGGACCGTCATGTGATAGGCCTCTTTCTCTTTTCTATGATTTCTGGACTTCTTGCATTGATTTCTAGAATTTATGTCATTGGCTTGTTATGAATACAAGTTTGGGGTATGATGCCCTTTCCGAATCTTTGAGAAGATTCTTGTAATATTGATTATCTCTTATTGATTGATCTTCTGTTGATCATTCTTTACATACTTATAGTGGTATGTCATTATGGATATTTATGTTTATGCCATATCTTTTATGTTATATCATGTCATCTGATATTTATAGCTAGACTGACCCGTTTATTATTTTCTTAAATAATACTCGGGTCAGACCGAGATGTTACAGGTGCTTCTGCTTGACTTCTTCCCAGGGATTCATCACTCTGACTTTTGGCTAACTGTTTAGGTTAGCAGTTTTTTGTTGTATACACTTGAGATATAGACTCATAGTTGTATTCTTTTGTATAGCACGTGTTGATATTCTTTTGTATTATCGTGGATCTTACAGACCACTACTCTGATGTACACTTTCATGTGTTAGTTTTATATTCATATCTTCTTCCGCCTTTGTGATATGGATATCTGTGACTGATTTGTGTTATGATTATTTCTATGTTTGTTTCCGAAGATTATTTATAGCCACCGTGTGATAAGCAATTACATGGATGGTCGCTCCTCAACAGCCTTATTCTCCGTGCTAGTTGACAGCACTACTCCGGAGTATTCTTGGCTGGCGTGGGTATTGAGGTGGGGCTTCACAAAATCAAACTCCATTATTTAAATTATTGTTATTAAAAAAAATTTATACATAGCTTAAATACATGAATTTAATTATATATAAAATATTTTTATATAATATTAAAAAGAATCAATATTTATTTAAACTGTATAGTTCTATCCAAAACCATAGAAATCATTTTCAAAATATTTATATATATAGACTGACGGTGTCTGTATATAATTTCAATTCTATGGTCAAGTGATACGAATATTTATCATTTCAATCCGCAATTTAAAATAAAACACGGTTATATATCATTTCAAACCGCAATCCCGAATGAAATAAAGTGCATAACAATTTGCAGTTTATAACGATATAAAATACAACATCTATTCATCCAATACCAATCATCAACCATTAATCACAATCATCATCCAATTCAATCAATAGCATCAATATATAACGGATAATAAACAGCTGGTATCAACTAGCAGTTTATATTCAATAATAAATTAAATGAAATTTTAACTGGCAATTTATATGCAATAAATAAATAAATAACAATTAAATTCAATTAAATTCAATTTAACTGGGATGATGATTAAAAATATGCCAAACAGTCATAAATAAATTTCCAATCACATCCTAAATCAATTTAACAAACATAAGAAACTTTAGAAGTTGTGAGTGGGTTAAAACACTAACCTTTCGAATTTAAATTGAATTTAAATCCAATTTAAACCCAAAAATTGAACAGTCTAAGAATTCGTCCGAACCTTTGCCAAAACGTCCGAAATTCCAATATAAACCTTGTAAATTGGATCACGTATGCAAAAGTTATGACGATTAGTGTGTTTGGATTTCAAATAAAAAAATTAAAAAAGAACACTTTCACCTCCACTCACATGCCACGCCATCATCATCTCTCTTCACGCGGCTATAGAAAAAAACATGCACGAAACTCTAGCACGCGCTCCATGCTGAAGCACACCGCCGCACCGATCTCATCGCACCGCCGTCCCCTCGTGGCCTGCCGCCGCCGCCGCGCGCACGCCTCCCCTACGATCGCTGCGACCCAACCGGACCACGCGATACCTCGTGCTCAAGTTTGAGCAGCCGCCTCCCTATTAAACGAAACTCTAATCAATTGGATCACACAATCTAACTGTCAAATCGCAGAACAAACACCACTGATGCACTCCCCATCGTCTACTCTACAATACCCAGAAATGATTTGACGATCCAACAGCGTTCATCGACGCGCGATGAACGGACATTAATGTTTCCATTGATTCCGGATGCACAGAAACTACGATCGAAAAATAGACAGTGGATCTGGATTGTGCTCTTCAAGAGCTTTCCGAAGATATATAATTTGATATTGTTTGTGGAGTTGGAATTTTTGACTTTGGATTTGATTTGGAATTGTAATTGGGAATTTTTGTTTTGTCTGGCATTGAGGAGGAGGAACATCTGAATTGTATATACAGACAAATGAGAAATAGAAAGGGTAGGGTTTATAATGGGGTATTTATAGGTAGGGTTGAAATAGAATGGATCGGATCGATTGAATATACGCGTTGAACGATAAAATGGCCCAAAAAGCCCATTCTGACTTCAGAACGAAATTGGGTCAAACCATATGTCAAAATAGATGTTTTAAAATATTATAAATTCAACGGAACAAAGGTTTTAGGTCCAAATTCGTCGTATGAAGAAGTTATGACAAAATTAAAAATTTCCAAATTAATTTCAGTTGATTTCAATTTCATTGATTTCAAGGCATTTCGAGTCCGTACAATCAAACGACAAGTCTGATCGTTACGAAACTTGAATCCCTATAATAATTCACTATTACGAATCCGACGAAACTGGTTTCGTCGAAATCCGAGTCAGTGGCCAAAATGGCTATTTTTACGTTAATTAAATAAATTAATAAATTAGCTAAATAAATCAAATTTCAAATTTCAATTCTTTAGTTGACAAATTTCATCCTTTTTTATTTCTAAATTATTTATAATGATTTAAACAAATTTAAATGTCAATTTAGAGTTGATTAATTTATCAATTTTAGTATTAACCTCAATTTCATTAAATTCAAAAATTATAAATAAAATTCCCAATAACCCATTTAATTAAATAAATTAATGATTATTCCATTCATTATTGTCAAACAGATGGATTTAACATTGGAATCAAAACTATTACACAAATTTTCTCATATTCCATCTTCATTTCAAATAACGCAATATTTAGATATTTTAGTTTCATTTAATTACAATTACTCCAATTATTGAATTTTACATTTTAATTAAATAAATAAAATCTTTCTTTCTGTTCTTTAAATCAACTAATTGTCATATTATAAATAGAATAAGCATTATTTTCAATTATTTCCTTAATTTATACAAATATAAAATTGAATTGAGATTCATTGCAATTGATTACAAACTTGATTTAATGGACTAAATAAATGATTACTTTATAATAATTGTTTCCACTAACCCCTAATCATATTTATATAAGTTATCATTTCCAAACAATTACATACAGAACCTTGATTTTATTCAATCACTATTTATTCATTACTAATTCATTGATTAATTCAATATTTACATTTATTTTTCTTATATTAATTTATTACTAAATATTCCTATTTACAATCAATTATAACCCTGCAATTGTTTCAATCAATTGGAATTGCATTGAATTAATTAATTATTAGCTTACATCAACATTCTTACATTTCATTCCCGTTATAAATTCATTAACGGATTACAAATTTTTATTCCTTCCCATATTAAATAACAAAATTGATTAGGTAACACTGTTCTTATCCAACTATCATTAATTTTATACTAATTCATCAATTTTGTTCAATTTATAGCCAAGTATAACACTTTCACTACTTCATTTATTAGGATTTTATTCAAATTACTAATAATTAGTTTTAATTACCCTTGCTAAATTTCGTTTCAGCGTTCATTTCAATATTAAATTATAAAGTTTTTGTTTCTTCTAAATTTAATTACTCAATTTTTATTAAAATAACCAAATTTAATTATTGACAATTTACGTATCGTAGCACTCTTCCCCACTCAAACTTTTCGTCCCCGAAAAGGAAGAGAAGGGAAAAGAAGAATTAGGATATCGATATATCTTACTTAAACATTAAATTTATAAAAAAATAAATTTTACAAAATTAATTAATTTAAATAAAATATACCAATTGATAACCCTTAAATCTTTTTATACTTAAATTTATAAAGTTTGGAAACATTTTCAAACTATTTTCTAAGTCCAAAATTTACGGAAAATTTCTGCAGTGTCTCCTTTGTACAGAGAGGCTTGGGAGAAAATATAATATCAAAAATAACAATATACAGCATATATTTTCCAAAATAATATATATCCCAGCCCGAAAAAAATAATATAATAATGCTATAAACCGTAATCCGAAAACATACCTATTTGTCGGGCAAACACCGCTTAAATTTTGAAACCAAAAGCAGTAGCAATTGCTTCCATATTCCGTATTTCACTTATATAATCCAAAAGAGTTAATAATTATATAAAATGAAATATTAATTTAGTTTCATCCACTAGCAAACAAATCAATGTCAAACAACAACAATCACTTGCAACTACAGCATACAACCATCATATAGAATCCACACAAATCAATCCTTCATTTATATCAAACAAAACAAATAGTTGTTCGGGTTCAAACTCTAAATTGCCCAGAATGGAAAATAAACTACTTAGTGCACTATTTACTCAACAGTCTTAGGTAAAACTAAATAGATTATTTATTCATCCAAACAAATTTAAAGTATCCTTACCCAAACCACCATAAACCAAACAAACAACAATTTTAACTAATAAATCAAGTTCATTCTTATTAATTTCATTTCATACATTTGCTGTTTGATTTCTTTTTTTTCATATAATGATTTATCTTTTTAATTTACATTTGTTTCTTGCAAATTTTCCCTTTTTATTAATTACATTCATTCATTTCTCAATTTCATTTATTTTCATCCATTTATACATAGTATTCATATTTTAATTCAATTTCTTTGCATATTAATTCATTTACTTGAGTTTATAATCTTATACTTACAATACTTGCTTCCTATTACCTTTATTACAGTAACACTTCAATTATAACTTAAGTTCATAACAATTACAACATCAAATTATTATTTATAAAAGAATTTCATTAAATACTTTCATTATTTCAAATTTTACTTGTATAATTTCCCATTACATTTTCTTTTAACATTTTAACTTTTTAATAGTTGGTAAGTTATATGTATGTTAAAGAATGCAATTGAAACTATACAAGTTTACTTTATAATTAACGTTCAATAATCATATCTTAAGTTTATAGGTTACATATTTCACTTTCTGGAAATTTCCTTTATAACCTAGCATTTAATCTCTTATTTTAATTAAAGGTTCCAATTTATAAATTAGTTACAGCCCATTTCCTATAAAAATTGAAACTATTGATTAACGAAAACTGAAGAACTAAATACCGAGTTTAATTTCAAATCATTTTAAAATAATAGATAAATATATACTTACAACTTATCTATATCCAAGTATATTTAAAACAATTTAAAATTCACTTTTGTTTATCAAAATAAATCTGTAGCAAAACTACTACAGTGGCCTTCACACTTCGAAACTCGAAAATGAATGTCGATGATGCGTGTACTCATCACCGAAATTATTTTCCAACGACGGAGAGGGGAGTACAGAATTTATTTCTTTTCAAAATTTCTTTAATACAATTCCTTCTTTTCAAATCATATCGATATTTATCTCAGAAAATACTTCTAAATAATATCATTATTATATTCCAAAATCATTCGAAAGAAAGTTTCCAAAAATCCCGAAACTAAAGTTCTAAATTTCCAACTTCATTTATTCCATTTTCAAATGCTACTTTACTAATATTTATAGATTACACTGCCTAACAACCAATATATTACAACCAAATATATCCTTTATAAAAAATTATTTTATATATAGAAAATATAATAGGCAAAATTATTTCATTCACCTATATTCAAAACAAATATTGTGTCGGTCTGTCGTATTAAGTGTTAGAAATCCCTATTGATGTCATAGCGTCCCACTCATCAACTAGAATTTATAAATACAAAATGGAACAAATTCACACAATATTAAAACCCTTTTATAACACTAACAAAAACGCTCTCTCGTATATATACATTCAGCGACTCATCATTGGATATTACTACCCTATTAATAAAGAGTCAAACCCCACAAAGATAAGGTTTATCGCTAAACCAAAGCTCTGATACCAGATGTAACGTCCCGCCTTTTCGTATGCTTTAAATCGATGATAAACCACACACGTCAGACTTAAACCATACAGAAGGGCGGATTGTTATGGGGTAAATAAGAAAAAGTAGAGAAAGAAATTAAACAAAACAGAATCTTGCAGCGGAACGATAAAATATAACAATCAAATATACAGTTCATGAAGCTGTTTTAAGAAATATTCGATTATTCTTATACAATACATATCAGAGTTACACTTACCAGAGAATATTAATAATGCAGCGGAATACAATGGTGTAGTGGAATAATATAATAGATAATACTAATACACTCTTCAACTTCGTCCTCCAGAAATAAAGTCTCCGAATCCTGAAATGCTCAAATTGACCCGTGCAAATTGAAAAGACAAAACACTCGAGTCAGAACTAAAAGATCTTATGTAAGTTAAATCAACAACAAACAATATGAGTGAAACGGCGTCAGAGATGTTTACGGGATTTGACATCTCCTATCTAGTGTCTAACGTGAGTGCAGTAACTCAAGAGATGCTCGGGCTTCACATCTCCTAAGGATCCGTTAAACTATTTACTATGTAGTAATATTTCGCTATTATTGTAATAGTCCGCAAATCCGTACTCCTTGAATAGACACTAATCTCCATCGATTAACTCAAGATGAACGGAAATACGAACAATTAGGGTTTAAGAAAAGGAGAGAGGTAGAAGAAGAAAGAAAAAGATAGAACGGAACAGAAAGTATCAACAAAACAATATCAGAATTTAACAATCGCAGCGGAACAACATATAATAGATAAATGAATATTCATTAAAACAAAAGAACTGTATATTTTATACATTACATCACATTACATTCATTATCAGAGTTTACAACAACAAACAGCGGAAAAGAAATACTATATACTAGTGAATACGTCATGCCATCCATCTTGCCTCCAGCAACTCCTGATTTTCCAGAATATCCTGATAAACCTGACTCTAGACTGCCCGTGTGGAAATTAGTGGGCACCAGAGTTTAGGAAGGGAAACAATAAACTCCGAGTCAGTCATGTGACTGGTGTGATAACTTAAAATAGTTATTTATCTTTAAAACAAAGAACAGGATAATCTTAAATAGATTCGCAATGCTTTTTTAGAAAATGAGACTACCATAAGGCCTTCCGCACACACACACAATGCAAACGCAGAATCGGAGGAGATTTCTCCTTATGATAGTCAAAAATGCTTGATACGCATTAAAAAGAAACATCTGATATTATTACTATTGCATAGTGTAGGAAAAATCATTTCGAAAGTAAAGATATAAATCTTAGCCAACATACGACCATTATCGTATGCCTACTATAGCTACCATCCAAACAGTGGGGCGCCACCATAAGTGAATGATAGGTTCTACAACTAAAACCGTACAAGATCGTATTGTTTCTTTGGATTTCCAACAAATGGTCAGGCCAAGGAACTTCCCATTGCCACATGGAAACGCCTCTGGAATGACGTCCCGAGAACCTAACCGGATCTCTGCCAACACAAGGCCGGGTTACCCCTAACTGGGTAATTACTGACACGAATATGTCATTCCCCGATCGTAACCGATCTATATCCGAGGATCCTCGATTTCCAACAACCACAAAGCAATAAATTTGCAGCAACAACATAGGTTAAGTATCTGGGCTCCATACCATGATACCACCTCTATCCAGAAGGATGACATACACTAAAGGGGCGCTACCCCCTAATAACCTTGCTGCATCCTTCCTGTTTTGATCATTTTCGGGGTGTGAGGTCCGACGAAGTCTCGTCCACAAAGCCACGCTTTATACAAAGTCATGCTTCGATCAACAAATGCACAACATCACTTCGTATGCCATATTACCAATTTGAAAATGTATCACTAGTAACCATCAACTACATAACCTCTAAGGGTGTTAAGGTAAGAAAATAAATTATCCGCCACCAACGGGAACATATTCGATAGAAACCAGCTTTACATCTCAAATTGTAACGTCATACACACATCCATACAAGTCCGTTCCAGGATCGAACGGAACCGAAGGCACTTATAAAGAAGTCCTTGCAATCCAGATATTCACTAATCACGACCGGACTTCCCATCACAAAGGGTAATAAATTTCTATATCGGGGATCATTCGATGCAGAAACATTCAACGGTAATCCTTCTGTTTTCACAAATATCTGGTCTTCAACACCGGTCATTAATGCTATCCATTACGACGTATCACATATTCGGAATGGGTTATACGACCCCAAGGTCCTTTCCCGGCTTACCCAAATAGTGAGCGCTTATTTTTAAAAATAAGTGTAGCATTCAAATTCAAGCAATCACAACAAATACCTATTTAAAGGTAAATATTGATAGCCGGTTATTTAACTATCAATAAGTATGCACAACATCACCAAATTCCAAATAATTTTCCAAATTATTTATTTTCCAAAATTATCTTTACAAGATATATATATATGATTTCCGTACTTCAGAATAAATCGATATTTTTTTTTAAACCAATTTTCCCAATTTCATTTATAAATTCCATATTGAATTTACATTTCCAAATATCTGAGAATATACGATTTTCAAATCGATTTCAAATATTCACTTTCAATTTATCTTTAAAAAGATAATTTTCAAAACGTTCGTTCCATATTGGAAAACATTTCCCTACTTATTTAATAATAAGTATTTCACAAATCTATTTATTTTCAACATTTGGAAAATATTCGATATACTTAAAGTAATGTTAATTATATATTTCATTTCTTAAGGAAAACATTTTATTAAACCCATTATTTAGGTCAAAACGAATGTTACGTAAAACATCGTTACGACAATCCAAAATCACTAGTATAGGGATTCGAATTTAAGATAGATATATAAATCCTAAAACTATATAAAACACTCCCTTTCGGAAATCATCTACTATAACAACAGTGTTATAGTCTACCATTTCCTTCTATTTCTCGAAAACGTCTATTTCAACAATGAATGTTGAAATCTATGGTTTCGATAGTTAATACATTTTAAAACATCTTTTAAAACAATTAACTTCATTTTAAAATTTCACTTCTCCAAATCATACCCGTTTTATTCAATAATATATTCACTGTCCAAAATCGTGAATATACCTTATTTTCCCAATTCAATGTTTCTACACATTTATCAAAGATTTTCCACAGTCCAAAATCGTGGATATAATTCCTTTAATAATTTCTACGTTTACTTATCAAATTTATTTGATTACAGATTTATAAAACAACGTTTATAAATTCCATTTCTATTTCATAACTACTTCGATTCATAAATCTCCTTTAATAACCAATTCTATTTATATTTTGTTTACATGTCGAATCCAACTTATAAGTAAATTACTTATAATCCATTTATTCACAAAACCATTCTTTTATATCATCATTAATTTATAAATCTAAAATTCTTATTTACTTATAGAACTAGGTACAACTTTATTTTAATACTTATAAAAGCTTGTTTTATAATTCCAATATCTTTAACTTATAAAATATTAATTTTATAAATCTTTTATATGAACCATTTATAATAATTCAAAAATTCCAATTTAAACCATTTTATAAATTTATCAACTATTTATTTCAAAAATCATGCTTTGGTTATATTTCACAAAAATCCTAATTTTTATAACATAAAATTTATAACGTTCTAATTATTTAAAATGAATCAATCCGTAAATTTAATAAACGTATAATTTCAAAAATCACTTTAAAAATCCCTCAAAAACAAAATCGTTATTTTTAAACTTCAAAAATGGATCCGATGATGCAACACACCAAATAGTCAATCACGACTTCCAAACATCATATATTGATATGATAATCAATCAAATATCACAATATCTAAAATGAAATAAATACCGGTGAGGAATCCAGTTGGATCCCTCCAACCTGTTTCCCTGCATCCACAGATATTAGCACAATACCAATCCCGTTTCAAGACGGGATATCACGATATATAGGATTTATAAAATATTATCCGCTTAATATGCGACGCAATAGGGTCTCGTCTGCTATATAATGCGGGAAATCAACTCCAAGTACATATATAATACCAATTCCACTTCAAGGTGGAATATCGCGGTATATGTGTTTAATAAATAACCTCCGCTTAATAGGCGGCATATAGGGTCTATTTCAATATAATAGATAATACTATATTTATCCAAACAAACAATCAACACAATCAACAATTTTAAATCTAACTATTTAAAATTTAAACATAACCCTTTTTGAGTGAGAAGTTCTCACCTTTGCTATTTATTTGCAATCCATTTCCATCTCAGATTGATTCTTTACAGATTTTGACCTAGTATAAACAATTTTATACAGTTGATTAACATTCAAATTTAGTCAAACAATTAGTCACTAGTTATTTATTTTAGATAATAAATTGGATTTAGACCAATAATTTATTTTTAAACACATTTTTTTTATCTTCTAATAAAATATTAACTAAAAATTAACTTGAACTAAATTCTCTTTCCTTTATAAATTCCAATGTCCTTCCCAAATTATTATACATACATTTATATACACATTAAATTTAATGAATTCAAAACCCTATATTTTTAATTTCTGTTCGTGTGTATATATATATATATATATATATATATATATATATATATATATTTAAAATTTGCATAAATTCTTTACTGTATATATATTTTCTTCAACAACGTAAACATTTGCTTTACTGCATATATTTATAAATCTTTAAATTGAAAAGATAAACTGTTTTAACTTTACATAAAAAAAAATTCGAATCTGTATACATATATTTTTCAAATCAAATTGAATCAGAAACAAATAAAAGAAAAATTCAAATACCTCGCAGTTCTCGAACATGAGAATAACCCTAAATCGAACAGCGAGCTATATCTTGCTCCGGCTAGCCCTACCCTACCTCACGTCGGCCATCTTCAGATCGCTCGAATTCCCACTGACAACTCCACGTCGACTTGCTCCTCCCAAATACAAGCCCTAGCCTTGTCGCCATCCTCTCTGACATGCCGACGCTCGTCTCACGAATCCCCATCCTTCGAGCCTCGCGCGATTGCTTTCTTGGCGACTATGCAGATCTCCAATCCCACGCGATATCTTCCTCACGAAGTTGAGCCCTGAACACACTCGATTTAAATTGAATTCAATATTCGAATATCCTGATAGCGGCCACGACTTCAAGTCGATTTTGATTATGAGAGAAAGGGAAAGAAAAAGCAGCCTTTTTTTTTTACTGAGTGGAGTTCGATTGTTTGAAAACTGAAGAGGGAGAGTTTGCGATTTTTACTAAAGGAAGAGAAAAAGAAGGAGGAGCTTGCGATTTTGAACGAGTTGCAGAGGTATCGGCCATTATATATTTTGAAAAAAAATCTTCGATTTTGTTTTCTAAGATAGAGAGGAATATTTAAAATGGGAAGGAGCGTGCCTGCACGATTTCGTTCGTGATCTTCTGCGTGATTTTTGGCGTGAATTTAGGGAAAATAACGTGCTGATGTTGACTAGATTTCAAGTTTTAAATTTAAATCGAATTCGATTTAATTTCAACGCGTTTACTTACCGTGTGCTCACATAACAACTCCGAATAATACGAAATTTGAAATCCGATAATAATACAATATTCCGGATCCAATGGAACTGGTTTCGTCGAATTTCGAGACTGTGACTTGGAAGGCTATTTTTAAATATCCATCCAAACAATATAATTTCAAAACTGAACAATTCACTTTCAAATTAAATTCTTAAACTTCTATTATCTTCAGTATTATGTATATGAATTTTACAAGCCTTTGAAATATTTTTAATCAGCTTAAAATTGAAGATTCAAATTATTATTCAACTTTCAATAGATTAAATTTTATAATTTAATCGCTAAATTCATTCTGATAATTTGAAATTCAAGTCAAACCATCATTCAAATATTTAAAATTAATTAAATATTTTTAAATTAAATTGTTCAAAATTCTGGGTCGTTACAATTATAATAGTGTCTATTAGTAAAATAAACTTACCTTTAAATAGCGTTAGGGCTTTACATTTTCCACAATAGTGCCAATAGTCTATACAGTACCGTAATACCTCCTGATCGGGAGGCTACCAGAGGATACTCCATAGGTACGACACAAATCAAACTCATACAAAGCGCGCTAGGGTAGGTGACATGGCACAACAAGGCAATGCCAGGATAGATATACCAATTATGCTTCCGGGCCGGTGGTAACGCGTAGCAGCTACTAACGCCCACCTCGAGCCACACCCCCAAATCAAAAATCAAAAGTGGCCACCGAATCAATCCAAAAGTCAGAGTACAGTATCGAAGGGACGTGTCCGATAAAATGTGCTACCTACTTAGCTCGTCGATCGCTCCTGTTTTAGCCATCTTATGCCGACTCACGGGAGTCAGGTCCACGTATTTACCTCAAAGGAAACGCCGCCGCCATCCTACTTCATTCTGGAATCTCCACTGCGTACACGGTTGTTAAAGTGGTTTTCGGAGTTGGCAGAGAGTATGAAAACTTCTGATCCCGGTCTCTTTAACAAACAAGCGTTATTATAACACCGTGGTCTTTTCAAAATAGTTTATACTTTTAAAACCAGAATAAATACGATATCATTTCCAATTTAAAAGCAAATCAATATGATATCAAATTTTTATAAAACCCAAATCAATATAATATCATTTTTATATCAAATATATTCTTTTCAAAATTCTTAGCACTTTCAAATTTATATACTTTGAAACAAACATTTGAAATATAACTTTTCAAAACATAATACTTCGAATTTCATAGCTTTAAAACCATAACTTCCAAACTTAAATGGATTGGATATTCAAATAGTATATAAACTAAAATAGTTTGAAATTACTTTATAACGTAAAATAATTTCCACGACTTTACAATTTTATTCACTTTAAATTAAATCTAAATCCGTAAAATTTTAACTCAATTTCAGTTTCAATAAACCACTTCAATTTCGATATATTTCAAACTTTGAGTATTAAACAATTTCAAAACTAAGGTTGGGAATTACTATTCAATAATTCAATGTCCTATTATTTAGTTTAAAAATATTTGCTTAATAAATCCATAATCATTTAAATAAAAATCAAATTCCAATAACTAAATATTTCCTTCAATTTATTTACACTAGAAATATTCATTTAATTCATCTTGAAATAAAAATCCAGCTATAAATATCATACCTTTTTAAAATTTCAAGTTAATAAATTTACATCAACTTATGGAGTTAACTCTTAAATAAGCACAATTTCAAATAAATTTCCAATTTACCTTCCAAATCTTAATTTATTTAAATCATTGTACCCTCTATATTGAAGTCTGATTTAAATACTTAACCATATTTATTTTAATAAATCAAACTCCGTTATTTAACTTATTATTATTAAACAAATTTATACATAGCTTAAATACATGAATTTAACTATATATAAAATATTTTTATATAATATCAAAAATAATCAATATTTATTTAAACTGTATAGTTCTATCCAAAACCATAGAAATCGTTTTCAAAATATTTATATATATAGACCGACGGTGTCTGTATATAATTTTCTATTCTGTGGTCAAGTGATACGGATATTTATCATTTCAATCCGCAATTTAAAATAAAAAATATGGTTATATATCATTTCAAACCGCAATCCCGAATAAAATAAAGTGCATAACAATTTACAGTTTATAACGATATAAAATACCACATCCATTCATCCAATATCAATCATCAACCATTAATCACAATCGTCATCCAATTCAATCAATAACATTAATATATAACGGATAACAAACAACAGGTATCAACTAGCAGTTTTATATTGAATAATAAATTAAAGGAAAATTTAGCTGGCAGTTTATATGTAATAAATAAATTAAATAACAATTAAATTCAATTAAATTCAATTTAACTAGGATGATGATTAAAAATACGCCAAACAATCATAAGTAAATATCTAATCACATCATAAATCGATTTAACGAACATAAGAAATTTTAGAAGTTATGAGTGGGTTAAAACACTCACCTTTTGAATTTAAATTGAATTTAAATCCAATTTAAACCCAAAAATTGAACAGTCACATAATTCATCCAAACTTGCGCCAAAATGTCCGGAATTCCAATATGAACCTAGAGGAGGAAACCGCGCGTAAATTGGATCACGTATGCAAAAGTTATGACGATTAGTGTGTTTGAATTTCAAATAAAAAAATAAAAAAAAAGAACACTTTCACCTCCACTCACCTGCCATGTCATCACCACCTCTCTTCACCGGCTACAGAAAAAAACATGCACGAAACTCTAGCACGCGCTCGACACTGAAGCACGCCGCCGCACCGATCTCATCGCGCCGCCGTCCCCTCGCGGCCTTCCACCGCCGCCACATGCATGCCTCCCTTGCGATCGCTGCGACCCAACCGGACCACGTGACACCTCGTGCTCAAGTTTGAGCAGCCGCCTCCCTATTGAAAAAAACCCTAATCAATTGGATCGATAATCTAACCGTCGATTCGTAGAACAAAACCACCGATGTACTCCCCATCGTCCACTCTACAATACCCAGAAATGATTTGACGATCCGACAGCGTTCATCGACGCGCAATGAACGGCCGTGAATGTTTCCACTGATTTCGGATACACAGAAACTCCGATTGAAAAACAGACAATGGATTGGGATTGCGCTCTTCAATAGCTTTCCTACGATACATAATTTGATATTGTTTGTGGAGTTGGAATTTTTGACTCTGGATTTGATTTGGAATTGTAATTGGGAATTTTTGTTTTGTCTGCCATTGAGGAGGAGGAACATCTGAATTGTACGTACAGACAAATGAGAAATAGAAAAGGTAGGTTTATTGTAATGAGACGGATTTTTGCCCGCTCGAAAATCGACATCCATACTTTACATCGTACTCGAATGCCGTAGATTCGACCGTTCAAATCTGATTCGCCGGAGCTTATAACAACATTAAGTAAACAACACAGCGGAATAAAAAAGAATAATACATTGATATACAGCTTTGATACAATATCTGATACAACAGATGATCCAGTAGATATCAATATACATCAGAGATATGATACAATAAATAGCAGCGGAAAAGAAAATAGATGACATCTAGCAGCGGAACAATATTACTCTAAGATGGTCTTCAAAAGAGAACTCCGAGAACTGCAACTCCATCTCCAAGAACCAATCCATCAATAGCTCGAACACCCAATAACGATGCACCAAGCTCAGCAAGACTGGTGTGATCCAAATACTGAACTAACTCTAGATAATCTACTATACCTGACTATCTGAAAAACCCAACTCTAGACTGCTCGTGTAGAAAATAATGAGCACCCAGAGTTTAGGAAAGAAACAATAAACTCCGGATCAGTCGTGGGACTGGTGTGAGCAACTAAAACAGTTTATCTTTAGAAACATTCAACAAAAGATTTTCAAAGTCAATTCGCAATGCTTTTTAAAAATGAGACTACCATAAGGCCTCCCGCACGCACACACAATGCAAACGCAGAATCGGAGGAGATTTCTCCTTATGATAGTCAAGGATGCTTGATACGCATGAAAAAGAAACATTTGATATTATTACTAGTGCATAGTGTAGGAAAAATTCATTTCGAAAATAAAGATATAAATCTTAGCCAGCATAGACATTTCGAACTATGCCTACTATAGCTACCATCTAAACAGTGGTGACCACCATAAGTAAATGGCAGGTTCTACAACTAAAACCGTACAGGGTTTCGTATTGGGAATTGGACTTCCAACGAATGGTCAGGCCAAGGAACTTCCCATTGCCACATGAGAACGCCTCTGGAAGGACGTCCCCAGAACCAAATGGAATCTCTGCCAACACAAGGCCGGGTTACCCCTAACTGGGTAACAACTGACACGAGTATGCCATCCCCCGGTCCTTTGGGACCTTTAACCGAGCGCTCGTCATCAACATCACACAATCATAGATAAAGTGTTTCAACATGAGTAAGTATCTGGGCTCCATACCATGATACCACCCTTTTCCAGAAGGAAATGCACATACCCTAAAGGGAGCTACCCCTCATAACCTTGCTGCATCTTTCCTGTTTTGACCATTCCGAGGTGTGAGGCTCGACGAAGTCACTTCCACAAAAACACACTTTATACAAAAGCCGTGCTTTGGGTCAACAAATGATCATAGAAATGATCACCAAGATAAACGATCAAATAAATGATCCTATCACAAATGATCAACATAATGATCATTTCACAGCAACACTCAGCATATCACATTACCAAATTGGGAATATATCGCTGATAACCTTCAACTACATAACCTCTGAGCTCGTACGTCTCGGAGAAGGGTGTTAAGCTAAGAGAATAAATTCTCCGCCACCAACAGAAATATATTTGAAAGAAATCAGCTTTATTTCTCAATTTGTAATGTCAGACATACTATCCATACAAGTCTGTTCCGGGCTCGAACAGAACCGAAGGCACTTCCAAAGAAGTCCTTGCAATCCGGATATTCACCAATCATGTTCGGACTTCCCATCACATATGGAGTCTCTATACCGGGGACCAGTTGATGCAAAGACATTCGACGAGTTGTCCTTTCGCTTTCAAAAATATCCGGTCTTCAACACCGGTCCTCAAATGCTATCCATAACGACATATCACATATTCGGAATGGGATATATGACACAAAGGTCCTCTCCCGGCTAAACCGAACAGTGAGCGCGGTATTTCAAAAATATATGGATATTGGGATTTCAATTAAGTCACAACTTAAAACCCAAAACCCTTCTTCAAATGGTTTAAACCAATTACCATTTCAAATCTTTATATTACAAAAAAAGATTTATTTCACAAAGATCAATTTATAGACTTCAAAACAATTTCCATTCCAATTGGATTAACTCGTTAAATCTTTAAATCAAAGATTTAACTCATAGCCTTCAAAATTCGATTAACTTGTTGAATCTTTAAATCAAAATTCAACTTATAGCTTTCAAATCGTCATAACTTGGAAATTTTCTTCATTTTCAAACTTGAAATTCTTTTTAACACAAATTGGACGTTCATTTCTCATGTGAAAGCTTTTATTATTTGAAAACAAACAGTTTTCGTTTCAGAAAAAATCCAATTATATTTACACGAGTTAAAGCCCTTGAATTCTATTCACATCCCAAATCAATACTTTTAAAATAGTTTAACCCATATATAACTGGTATAACATTTTTAATCCGTAGTTTTAAATCATAGAATTCAATTTCAAATCTTGAATTTAAGTTCAAATCAAATTATTCAACTTTATATTTTATCGAGTTATTCAAAATAAATTTCATCTATGAAATTCCATTTCAAAAGCTTTTCACTTTAAACTCAATTCATTTCCCAAAACATTTGAATTCAAATATTCAAATTTAAAACTATTTCAAAAAATTGTGACTTAATCGATTTCCTCGTGAAATCCATATTGGTGTGTGTATAAGTATGGTCCAGGGGTTTAACACACTAGTGCAAGATCATTCAATCATCATAGATCAAAACACAGAATATAGTTGATAAGCGATATTAACTATCACGCTTATCGTTCATTCACAGATCATAGATATATATCACAGATAAGTAAATTACAGATCACAACATATATCAGGATGTATCACAAAGCATCATATATCACGGATATCAAACAATCAAGTCATCCAATAGAATCCAAACATCCATAAGTAAGATCAATTAAATTGTCCGATTAATTCAAATTAGATTAATTACTTATGAATTAATTACTAATCCTGGTTAATTAATTGTTAATAAATTATAAACCATTTTTGATTAATTATTCTTTAATCAGTTATTAATTATCCATTAATAATAAATTAATTAACCTTTAATTATAATTCATCAACCTTTAATTATTAAATAATTAACCTTTAATTATTTAATTCACTATTTAATTAATTATCTTTAATTAATTACTTTGATTATCCTTTTAAACCTTGTTTAATAAATCACCTTTATCACATTAGATACCTTAAAAGGTTAAGATTTAGTTTAAACAACATTTTATCTTAATTTTCATTTTAAACTACATTATTTATTTATTAAACAATTTTGTAAAATAATGTATCTTGATTAAATAAATTTAAAACTTAATCATTTTGAAAATCCTTTATTTAAACTTTAATTTATTTAAAACTTTAATCATCTCCTTATTTTAAAACTTGGGTTTTATTTTAAAATTGTTGAAAAGTAGAAAAACTTCAAAATACAAACTGTTTTTGAGTGGCTCCTGTAACTACTTCGAGTCACCCCCGAGACAAACTTGTCTTTGCTTCGGGTTACTCAGAAATTTAACCCGAGGGAAAATATTTTCCTTTATTTTCCTAAGTCCCAGAAACCTACTCGACATTCCACTAAAACGACACGAGTCTCCCTTCGAGTCTAACCCCAGTTCCCCCGAGAAATACTTCGAGTCTTCCTCCATGCCACTTCTTCTTCCCCAACCTTGTAACCCACAGACACAACGACGCGCGTGCACGTGCACACCTCGACTCGTCGCTTCTGACCGTCACTCTGGCCATCTACGAGTCATCAACGACACCACGAGCTACCCCAAACACTCAAAGACCTGAATCGAACTCGAGAATGAAATCGAGTAACCCAACCCAAAATCTGGAACCACCCCTCATCTGAAAAACCACCACGTGCCGACGATCTATGCCACCATCAACTTCGCCATTCCACCCAGGGCTTCGTCTTCAACCCACGCCAAGTCTCCCCCAGGTCCGATTGAACACGAAGCTTCCTCACCAACGAATTAAATTCGAAACTGACCCTAACAAAATTTCACTCTAAAACCCTAGTTCAACCTCATCTGCTTCCCACAACGAATTATAAAATCATCCATCATTTTTCTGATGATCTTTTACCTCCAAACATGCTTCCCCTTCAATCACGAGATTTATCGTTACTCCAATCACCAAAAATTGACGAATTTACAATTTCTGTTCATACCACAATATCTCGACAACCATGAAACTGAAAATCTTGAAATAACTCTCTAAAATCATCATTTTGAAATTCAAACATGACTGTGTAATCAGATTTTAAAGTTAACATATTCGATTTTTTCTGATGAATATATTGATCTACTGTAAATTTTTAATTTCAAAAATATTTCCTAAATTTTTATACCTAATATTATTTTTAAAACTAACCTTACATTATTGTGAACAACTTTATTTCATACGTCACGACCTAAATGTCATTATTCAAAAAGATATGGGTTTTTTTTTCGCTCCTTCTTTTAACTGGATTAACCTGTACTGATTGAACAGAGGTTTTTTTCTTTTCTTTTTAAACATATATTGTATTCAACATACATATATCTTAATATACACACATGCAGAATATTCACACCATAATATCAGCACATATTTCACATTCAGATCCAACAT
The DNA here is from genome assembly GCA_030765085.1 of Allium cepa. NCBI lineage: Eukaryota > Viridiplantae > Streptophyta > Magnoliopsida > Asparagales > Amaryllidaceae > Allium > Allium cepa. Next base: position 187,811,420 of record CM060940.1, read on the forward strand.
CAAAAGATAGAAAAAGGTCGAGTTTGCTCACTTGTTATGAAGAAATAAATAGAGCTCATTTGTTTAATAACTGCAGATTTGAATCTTCTTGAATCTGTTTTTGTTGAGTTGATTTGTATTGTTATGTTTTGTTTTAGTTTTGTTTACTTCATTCATTTTTTTCTTTCATTTATGATGGACGAACTAAAACAAGAGTTTGATGTATATATATAAAAATATAAACAGTGTGCAGGTTGATAATATTTTCTAGTACAATAGTGTGAACATTGATTTGTTTTGTACTAAGGCATGGCTGAAGTATTTTTTTAGTTATGGCTAGAGAAACTTGCATTAATTGCCAAGTACTGCCGTGTGTTTACAACCTTACCTTTCTTGTTTTTGCCTAGCACATTAAACTCCACAGGCTGCCTATTTATCTCTTTTATTTTCTTTGTGTTCATACTTGATTGTTTACAGCCTACATACTTCCTTTATTTGCTTATGCTTTGCTTTGTTACTTATGTAAAAATATATACTTTGTTTTGCTTACTTAAATGTATTTGCTTTTATTTGTTTATAGGTTGAGATGATGTAGCTTGCTTCCCCAGATTGCTTCTTGCCTGCATACTTGTATTTTTCTTTTGTCTTGTTTTATATTGCCTTGTTTTATATGCTTATGTATTTACATTTTCATTTGTTTGCTTTGTTTTATGTTTGATAGATATTTATTTTACTTTATGTACATATTATAAAAGTTGTTATTTTTATTATATTAGCTTACATATTTATTTCTATTCTTACATGACTACTTATTTTTAGTTCTGTTTATTTTTAAAACCATTTATTTAAGATTTTATTTCTAATCCAATATATACATATATATTCACATATATACAAATTCTCAAATTCATATGGCTTATTATAATTTCTATTTGAATCGGGGAAACTCGCTACCATTTATAATCAATTTTACAATTTTAAATTCAAAAATTTATTTAATTATCAATTTAAATTAAATTAAAATCTAGGGTCGTTACATTTATAATGGGGTATTTATAGGTAGGGTTGAAATAGAATGGATCGGATCGATTGGATATACACGTTGAACGATAAAATGGCCCAAAAAGCCCGTTCTGACTCCGGAACGAAATTGGGTCAAACCATATATCAAAATAGATGTTTTAAAATATTTTAAATTTAATGGAACTGGTTTTAGATCCAAATTCCATCGTACGAAGAAGTTATGAAAAAATCAAATTTTTCCAAATTGATTTCAATTTCATTGATATCAAGGCGTTTCGAGTTCGTACAATCAAAAGACAGGTCCGATCGTTACGAAACTTGAAACCCAACAATAATTCACCATTACAGATCCGATGAAACTGGTTTCGTTAAAATACGAGTCAGTGGCAAAATGGCTATTTTTACATTAATTAAAAGATTAATAAATTAGCTAATTAAATCAAATTTCAAATTTCAATTCTTTAATTGACAAATTTCGTCCTTTTTTATTTCTAAATTATTTATAATGATTTAAACAAATTTAAATGTCAATTTAGAGTTGATTAATTTATCAATTTCAGTACTAACCTCAATTTCATTAAATTCAAAAATCATAAATAAAATTCCCAATAATCCCATTTATTTAAATAAATTAATGGTTATTCAATTCATTATTGTCAAATAGATGGATTTAACATTGGATTCAAAACTATTACGCAAATTTTCTCATATTCCATCTTCATTTCAAATAACGCAATATTTAGATATTTTAATTTCATTTAATTGCAATTAATCCAATTATTGAATTTTACATTTCAATTAAATAAATAAAATCTCGCTTTCTATTCTTAAAATCAACCAATTTTCATATTATAAATATAATTAGCATTATTTCCAATTATTTCCTTAATTTATACAAATATAATCTTGAATCGAGATTCATTGCAATTGATTACAAACTTGATTTAATGGACTAAATAAATGATTACTTTATAATAATTGTTGCCACTAACCCCTAATCATATTTATATAAGTTATCATTTCCAAACAATTACATACAGAACCTTGATTTTATTCAATCACTATTTATTCATTATTAATTCATTGATTAATTCAATATTTACATTTATTTTTCTTATATTAATTTATTACTAAATATTCCTATTTACAATCAATTATAACCCTGCAATTGTTTCAATCAATTGGAATTGCATTGAATTAATTATTTATTAGCTTACATTAACATTCTTACATTTCATTCCCGTAATAAATTCATTAACGGATTACAAATTTTTATTCCTTCCCATATTAAATAACAAAATTGATTAGGTAACACTGTTCTTATCCAACTATCATTAATTTTATACTAATTCATCAATTTTGTTCAATTTATAGCCAAGTATAACACTTTCACTACTTCATTTATTATGATAGTCAAATTACAAATAATTAGTTTTAATTACCCTTGCTTTATTTCATTTCAGCGTTCATTTCAATATTAAATTATAAAGTTTTTGTTTCTTCTAAATTTAATTACTCAATTTTTATTAAAATAACCAAATTTAATTATTGAAAATTTACAGGTTGTTACACTTTACCTTACGATAACCAAAACTGTTTTTATAGAAAATCCATTTATATTATAATAATGTTTAAAGGCAAAAGTATTGATAATCAAGTACCTGTGATGCTCGTGAGTGTGCATCACAACAATACAGGGTATATAATAGAAAATCGATAAGGCACGTTCGCTATGTGTGTAGGATTTCCATGGAGGTGCCCTCGGTACTTCGAGGAACAATCCTCCTACACAAGGATCAGAGATATCCTTCTGCCATAGCATACATCCCTAGTGACGTACCATAGAAAAAACATAGCTGGTCTCACTAAGACCGAGTGCGTCTCCCCATGCATGCATACAACTATAAGTGACATCTAGGAGGAGCCGACTACACCCTATGGGTTTGCCAATCCTATTTGCCATGCCTCCTACCTTTGGTTTTAGTCATTCCTGCTGATGAGGCTACGTCAGGCACTCTAGCTTACGCACCGCCACCAAACAGATCATGGAATCCCGTTGGATTCCAACACCTCAATGGGTCTGGAATCACACACAGATTCTCACATCTTAATTAGATCTTAGAATCACGCTCGGATTCCCATACCCCATGAGTCTCCAAATCACACGTGGATCCCAACATTCCAATATACCACGAATATCATCCATAGAACCGTATATGGTTTTCGAAGTGGTTATGGATTCGAGTCATCTCTTACGAGTACACTCTTTCGCTGCTCGGTTGCTCCATAAAACCAAACGTCCATTTTCGGAATGCTCGATATCGTTTTCTTTTGAAATAATCGGACAATACGTAAGAGCGGGGATCACCGCTAACTGTTTAAGTGGACAAAACTCCTTACCATTTTCCTATAAGAACGAAACGAGTTTATACGTATATTATAGCACCGCTGATAGCAACTGTACCTCATAATCCTTGTGTTTCCCCTATATATTTTCAGAGTTAAAATCCTTCAGTGTTATGTAGGGAATATTTCTGTACCACCAAAATTAAGAAGGATTATATATTTAGGCCAAGATTTGATAGTCGATTATTGAACTATCAAATAAACAAATATTCAAACAAAGATTATATTTCATAGGAAAACCAACATTGGCTAAGCATATAAGCACTCACTAATCTCATTTCATAATTCTTCATAAGTAAAACCCACTTTGTAAATTACTTGTATGTAATTACCTTTACAGAGATATACTCAAAAATCTCTATATTACAATACTTAGAAATATCCATATACTTATCTCAGCGGTATATGTATATTCATAGAAGTTAGAAAGATTTTCTTTTTATTCAATTTAAAACATATTTATAAAACTCCTGATAATTCTCTAAAAACATTTATAAACCATTTTATAAATCTCTGAAAAACCATTTATAAACCTCTTATAAATTCAATCACTTATAAGCTTCTTGTTTATTTCAAAGATCGATGATAAACCCATATGAATCTATAAACCATTTATAAAACTTCTTTTATAGATCTATAACCTATCTCTAATATTCATTAATAAATATGTAACCATTTATAGAATTTTCCACCTTGCAAATAACCATTCCTTAATTCTTCAAACCATTTTATAATTCCTTTATAAAATCTAAGTCCTCCAACTCCGTTCACGAGTCTTAGAAACATTTATAAGTAATTAAAAATCTTTTACTTTAAAACACCATTATTTAATAATGGTTATCAATAATAAACATTATAAACAAATAGGAAATTATTTACTTTAAACATCTTAAAATAATAATTAGATTTTTTAAAATATTGTTAATTAAATAATAATAATTAATCAATATTTACCATTATTATAAATAATAATAATTTATCTTCAAAACCTTATTAATAATCCTTATTATTACTTTCAAACCCATAATTATTCTTAAATAGTTAATCTTTCAATTTATTAACTTTTTTATAAATTCTTAAAACATATTAACTATAAACAAATAAATTTTGAAAAATATTAAAATAATTGATAGCTTTAAAACTAATATTAATATGATTATATAACCTTGAAAAAATTTAATATAATTAAATAACTTTAAAAGAATATTATTGTAATTAAATAACCTTAAATCAATATTTATAATTTAATCACTTAAAAACAATATCAGTATACTTAATTAACTTAACTAATCTTTAAACTACATGTTTCTGAAACCCAATTTTGGATTTAAAAATCGTTTCTTGACTCAAAACCCAATTCTGACTTAAAAGACAATTAGTAGTATTTTCAAAATACTAATTTGAGGCCAATAGCCACCCAACGTTTGACCAATATCGATATTGACTTTTCTTATCATACTGGGTTTTATTTTCAAACATATAATGACGTTATAATCACAGTGTCCACAATCATATTTATTATTCAATAAATCATATAAAAGAAATATTATTGAACAATTCGATAATAGCGAGGAATCCCTTTGGATCCCTCCAACTTGCTTCCCTGCATCATAAACGTTATATAGTCATAAAACATAAACTAACCACTTCGAGGCGGGATTCGTATACAAAGGGCCATCCACTTTTACACGGGAACGTTATAGGGTCCCATCCACTCCAATAGGCGGGAATATATCCAAACGAACTAATAAACGTAGTAATTTATCCAAACAACCATTCAACAATTTCTATCAACTATATACCATACTAATTATCCAAAAAGGTAAGATTAACTCATCGAAATTTCATGTTGTTCCCGAAGCTTTTCGGTTTGGAACTAAAATCGAACGACGTCTAATTTTAGCTCAAATTTCAACTATCTCCAAATTCATCCGAACCAGCTCCATTTCGAACCTCTCGTCCATATAAGTGCAACGCCAAAAGTTTTGTGTCGATCGGAACTCATATGAAGGAGTTATGAATCTTATAAGTTATCGATACATTTAAATTTTAAAATTAATAAACTAATACAACTTTTAATTAATTACACTTTTAACCCTAACAGTCTTCTTCCCCAAATGGTGGTGCATAGGAGATCCCTATTCAAACGCGCATGCATGAAAATCGTTGATATAGAGAATTACTCGATGGTTTTCCAATCTGTCTTCGTTGTTGGTTCCCGCTTCGAAATCTCCACACGCCCGAGCCATTCACTAAGCACCCAAGTCCATCGTTCAAAACACATCATCTGCACCCACGTTGACCTGCCTCTGGTCGCGATTCTCCCTTCACCACAGTGCGCCTCCAAAACACAACCATCGAAGTGCCTACACACTACGACCCTATTACCATCAACCCCAAACCCTCACACCACCAATATCACGAGAAAAACGAAACCCTATCTCCGAGCTTTCCATTGTCGAATGTCCAAAAGAGCAACACGCCCATAATTATGTATTGAAAATAAAGCTCTCCTCGGTTGGAAGATTCTAAAGCTTGTTTCATTTTTTTATATTGGTTAGATTTTGAGATTTAAATTTTTGAATTCAATTTTTTTCGTTAACCGGCAGTGTTTAAATAAGGGAGGGAAGATGTGAATGAACGAGGGTGTGGGCTTGTACGCGAATGAGCAGAAGAGTATGGGCTGATGTGAATGGTTAAGGCAGTGTATGGTTAAATCCAAGAAAATATAATATTTAAATTCAAAATATCTAGCTATATAATTTCTAACCCCAACCGAGACATGCCGCCTGGGTTCTATATGTTATACCTCTATTCCGAACGCAATGGAACTAGTTTCGAGCTCTAATTCGATCGTATGCAGAAGATAGCTTTTTGAACCTAATTATTATATTAAATTTTCAATATTAATTATATACGTTTCGATCTCGCACAACCAAACGATACGTTTGATCGCCATGAAATTTAAAGGTATAATAAAATTCATTATTACAGTTCCAATGAAATAGGTTTCGTGGAAATCCGAAAGAGTGCCACGGAAGGCTATTTTTATACATTATTTACAGCGAGTTATTTTCAAAATCGGGTAAATCGCTTTAAAATCAGATTTAAAAGTTTTATTATCTTCATTCTTAATAACAAAATTTAAATTAGCTTTGAAATTATTTTTATCTAACTTAAAACTCCAAATTCCATTATTTAACCAATTTCAATTATTAAATTTAACAATTTAATTATCTAATAAATCACTATTTTGAAATTTAATTTATTTAGTCTATAAAATTAACTTTTCAATATTTAAAATTAATTAAATATTCTAATTTTAAATAACTAAAATTCTGAGATGCTACATTCTTTCCTTCTTAATGAATTTAGTCCTCGAAATAGCCAAGTGTAGGAAAAATACCCAAACCCATTACTTTTATAAGACCAATCAATTGAAATAATTTACCAAATCCTTTTAAGTCTTTGACTTTCCAAAATCAATTTTTTGAAACTTTATTATTACTTTTACTAAGTTTCCAAATTCATTCATAGATTTCCAATTAATATCATCCTATTCAATCATTTCAGGTTATAACTCAAAAATCAAATTTTAGTTATTAAAAATTTCTTTGAATTTTCTAACCCTTTAAATTTTCATAAAAATATCGCCAATGTCTCCTTTGCAAGGCTAGGTCAGAACAACCATCAATCAACACTATGGCCCAAACCAAAAAAGAAAACAAAGCCAAGTGGCTCAACCATAAAATCATCATTTTCAAATAGCAATTTAACATGTACCTTTTTGTTGGGCGACCAAATTTTACTTATGAAACCAAAACCATCATGCTAGCTCTTGTTTATACGTACCTGCATCTTATTTACCAATGATATCCAAACAAAAAGTTTAAAATCATATTGATTTGCAGTTTCAATTTTCAACATTTACTTTACTAAAGCTCGTACGATGTACATATATCATCCGTGCGCAACATCAAATCTGATCACTCGCTCGATCACACAATTTCACCTCCAAAATAGTATCATTCACATGCCCACTCTAGTTCAAATTCAGATTCGGTTCCTTGATTAGAAAAGGTCATTCTCCTTGCATAACCATATACTATGATGGAGAATTCTGAAATCAATCAAAAATCCATATCAAGTGTTCGCCGTTGAGAATCGAGTGAAAAATCCTAACTCGGCTCAATGTAAATCATCCAGAAATTATGTACTTGAATCAGGATCAAACCATTATGCAAGTGAAATAACATATGTATAACTTACGTATTTATTTCAATTGTTTTCTTAGCTATCCCAAATTCTTTTTATTCACATTCATTTCATTTACATTCACTTTTTCACAATCATTATTCATATTACTTTATTCACATTCATTATTTACTTAGTATATTTGTTTCAATACTAATTTCACTTAAAAATTATTCCATCTACTTTTTATGTTCAACCACAATTTACTCCATATTAATTTCATTTATGAATCATTCATAAAAATTTACTCAAGTTTATAAACATTTCATACAACACTCTTTGTGTTTATTGTGTTTACTACTACTACTACACAACTTAAGTCCATATCCATCTTAAATAAAATCCAATTTTATTTAAATCAATTCCATTTTTCAGTTTTAATACTCCAACCATATTCGAAAACCATATTCAACTCACTAATTCATTTCAAGTCTCATCAAATTTACTTTCATAAATAATTCTATTTAACTTAACTAAAATTAAATTAAATTCCATAATTCAATTTCAAATTTACTTTTCGTAACATTCATATCCAACAGTTTAAAATATTATTTTGCTTATTAATTCTCAAATTTTATAAGTTATCAACTTATTTATCATATTTTCTATAAACATTTAGCTGAAAATTCCTAATGTTCAAACACCTTATCCTTAAATTTTTCTAATTATTTTTGAAATCATATATGTATATATATACACACAATACCTTGGTACATCAAATCATTCTTTTGGATTTTAAAATCAAAACTAGTTTTACCAAAACCAAACTCTAATGGTAGCAGTTGCTCTCTTGAAAACCTGAAAATGAATGTCGATGACGCTGTAGTCATCACCGAAATTATTTTCCAATGACCGAAGTGAGTTCAGTGCGTTTATTCTCTCTAAAATCCTTCTTTTTTTAATGTTCCTACTCAAAATATTTTCCAAATAATACTATTATTATTTTCCAAAACTTTGAAAAACCATTTCCAAAATTAGCGGGATTTAAATTCTCAAATTCCTTGCTTTTAAACCCTTTTTACTTACAAATCATATTTATAATATACTTCTGAAATTTCATTTTCTTTCTATTTATAAATCACATTTATAAATCATACAGTTATATAATCTGCTTTTGGTTATATAAAATTGTTTCTTTGTTGTCTTGTTTACATTATAATATCAACTTTTATTCGATCGCAGCGACAAACAACAAATGATAATAGTTTAACATTATCATTTCCTAACAACCAAGCACACCATGCATACCATGATAATTTCTGAAAAATTATTCCGTTATATATAAAAATAATCAAGTTAAAATTATTTCGTTTACCCAATTTCAAAACAATACCATATCGAGTTGCTCTATTTAAGTGTTTAAAGATCTCTATCGATAACGTTTACTACTCGTATTGACCAGAATCCATAAGCCACTCAATGGATCAACCAACACAATATAAAACACTTTTTATATCACTAATAAATACGCGCTCATATATATACACACTCGGACTTATTCTAAGGTGCTGCTGACCCTATCTATAACGAGATAACCCACCATAGCCAATGTTCTCGCTTAACCTTCAGCTTCGATACCAAATGTAACGACCGTAGGCATTCAATCCTTGAAAATTCGACACTAATACATCCATTGTATCACATGTCGAGCAATCGAATGTCGGAAGACCCGATTGTTAGGGAAAAGAAGAAGGAAAAAGATGAGGAGAAAACTATACAACACTGTATCTCACAGCAGAACGAATAATCTATAATATGCCATAAATCTTTATACAAAATGTGACGACCCAGAATTTTTGAGCATTTGAAAACGGAATATTTAATTTATTTGAAATATTTAAAAGTTAATTTTTAACTTGAATTCAAATATCACTATTTATTTGATAATTAAATTATTAAATTAAATAATTTGAAGTTGGGTAAAATGTTGTATCTGGAGTTTTAAGCCTGTTAAAAATAATTTGAAGGCTTATAAAAGTTGTATTGATAGTACCGAAGATAGTAAAGGTGTTAAAATTGAATTTGGAAGTGTTTTGTTAAGTTTTGAAATTTTATCCTTTGAATTGAATTTAAAAATAGCCTTCCGAGGCACAGTCTCGAAATTCGACGAAACCAGTTCCGTTAGATCCGTAATATTGTATTATTATCGGATTTCAATTTTCGTAGGGTCTGGAGTTGTTGTGTGAGCATACGATATATAAACACGTTGAAATTTTTATTGAAAATTCAATATAATTATAAGGTCCAAAAAGCTATCCTCTCCATACGATCGATTTAGGACTCGAAATCTTTTCCATTGTGTTCGCAATAGGGGTATAACATTATAAACGCCTAGGGCACGCCTCGATAGGAGGTCAAGATTTAAAGTTGCATTTATCGAGATGTTTGGAATTTAAATAAAAATATTTCTTAATAAACATACTCTGCAGCGGCAATTATTTCACATCGTAACTTTCTTTTCTTTCATTTCGAAATCATTGTAGCTGCCTGTACAGTGTTTCCTCATTCCTTCTTCATTACGCCAGATATCTTTTTCTTCCTCCTTCGTTTAAATCACTTAGCCTAGTGAATCAAAGAAGAAAACAAAATCAATCTCAAAAGAAAAACAAAAATGGAGTCCTGCTTCACAGCTTTCGTTCGAACGAAAACCCAAAAGGGGCAGCTCGTATTCATCTCAAATAAAATTTCCCTCTTTCAATTCAAAAAAAAAAATTAGCCGCATCGTACCTGCGATTATCCCTTTCCTTTCATATGCTTTAGGAAGTCGAACTTAAACAAAAATTTGAGCTCGTGTCATGGAGATTCCAAGCACTGCCTAGAGGAGAGATTCACGATCGAATCACAATTGAAATCGAGGGGAGACGCTCGCGTGCGGTGGCTATAGGACAACACGACGTGGAGATGGGCGATTTGTAAAGCTCGAGTTCGTGGTGAGGGCTTGGCGAAGGGTTGTGGCGTCGAATCGAGGCAGTGATATCGCGTACGTGTTCGCGTAAGGGGGCGGCCTCGAACAGTTGCAGTAAGGTATCGGCTTGATTTTAATTTAGTTTAATTTGATTCAAATATATTTCTATACATATGAGAATTTAAGTTGCAGTGAGTTATAAAAAAAGGGAAGAAGTTTTGTTTTAAAATTCAAATTGTATATAACTTCTGTTAGGGAAATATACAGATATGTTTATAGTCAAATTTGGATTTTGAAAAGGTATAAGAAATTATTTACTTAAGCATATGAATGAACAAAGATAAACAATATATATGTATATGTAAGATTTAAATTTATATATATATATATAGTGATTAATTTATTTAATAAACTTATTTAATTATTTTAGTACTAAAAGGTTTTCAAAGGAAAATTATTAGTTTAAAATCTAAAAGTTAGTCAAGTAAATTTTATTAAATGATAATGAATTATTCGATTTATTTCAAAATTAATGAAGTTTAAATGTCTTACAAGGTTTAAATCGTGAAACCAGTAGAGATGGATCGGGATGCAAACAGTAAAATCAAAGGTGAGTTAATCTCACTCTTCTGGATTATTATTTAAATTTAAACAGTTAAATCTAAATAATTGGTTAATTTGTTGAATTGATTTGAGGTGCTATATTATATTATATAATACATCTTGGAATGATTGATTTCCCGCATTATATAGCGGATGAGACCCTATGCACCGCATAATAGCGGATAATATTATATTAATCCCGTATACCACGATATTCCACCTCGAAGTGGAATTGGTATTTAGCTAACATCTGTGGTTGTAGGGAAACGGGTTGGAGGGATCCAACTGGATTCCTCAACATTTGTTTAGATTATTTAATATTCTCTGTTATGATTTTTTGGATATTCTGAATTATATAGGAATATTGAATGCTATAGTTTGCTTGAATATTTCGGTACAGTGAGTTGTCTAAATATATGGAATTGGATTTTGAAAAGAAAAGAAAATAAAAGAGTGAATTTGTAAGTTAAATAAATACAGAGAATTTGAATAAATAGAAGGATAAATTGAAAAAGAATAACAGTGATTTTAAATTTCGAGTATAGAAAGGGGGTTTTGAATAAACAGAGAAATAATGAATTTAAACCTTTAGTGACATTATTTAAAGAAATAAAGAATTTATTTTAAAATCCAAGTTTTAAACTTATTGAAATAGATAAAGAAGGAATTTATTTCAAAATGGAGTAAATTGGAAATCAATTTGGAAATTGATTCAAGTGTTTGAAATTGAAAATTTAAAGGAGAATGCGACTATGGAATTTATAAACTGGGCTTATAAAAGTGAAGTAATATATTAGTGGATATTTTGGAGAATAAATTTACTGTGGGAATTTATTAAGGAAATGAGAAAATTTGTTTAAAAATAAACGGTGATTTATTTTTAAAGGATGTGAAGAGAAGTATATTTCCCTGGATAGCCAAGTACGTTTCAAAGTAAATTTTTAAAAGCTTTAATGTTGTTTTAGAAAGCATGTTCTGGAAAATTTATTATTTCTAAATGTTTAAATTCTAAGGTAAGTATTTTTCGAATTTATTAGAGTACTAATTATTAAAAGTGACTTAGTATTTTGATTTTAAAAGGATAAAAATTTAGTTTTATATTTTATAAGTAGTTTTTTTATAAATATTCTTAAAGTGTATATATTTTTGAATAAGTATAAAAGTAGTTTTAATTTAAAAGCCATAAAGGATATTTTATAATAAAGTGTATTAAATTATTTTAAAAATCTAAGGTATTGTACTTGGTGCCTTCAGTGGAATAAATAATTGGAAATTCATTCCATGAGAAAATGTGATTTGGAAACTATTTTCAAAAGGGTTTGAAAATGGAAATATATCTTGTGAAGATATTTTGGGATTAATAAATAATTTGGTGAAATTATTTAAGTTGGATGGATGTTTGTGAATATTAATTGATAATTAAATAACCGACTATCAATATTGGCCAATGCGCTGATCGTTTCGAAGAGACCGGGATCGGGATTAGTTTTCTCGAAAACCACTTTGACCGATTTGTACGTTTTCGTGAGGAAGGCGAGTTTGGATTCGAAGATGGAGCAGTAAAGTGCAAGGGCTAGTCGCTACTCATCCTGAGGATATTTCCAAAATGGATGTAGTAGGAATAGTGCCTTCTGTTCCATTCGAACCCTAGACGGAGTTGTATGGACAAATGCTTTCGGAACATCGTCAGGTGGACGATGGGCATTCTAAGTGAAACGATCTAAAAGGGAACGTTTAGCCTCATGCCTCATCAATCGAGAATGGCTGAAAATCAGGGGTTATGCAGCAAGGCTAGGTGGGTAGCACCCATTTCAGGGTAAGGTCATCCCTGTCTAGATGTCCCTTTTATTTCAGCTTAGTGGTGCGGTTGCTGATCCCAACCGCGGGGTGATCTTACTCGGGATTATCCAGTAAGGGGTAGTTCTGGTCTTGTGTTGCAGGGGGTCGGGAGTGATCCTCCATACAGTGATCTAGGCAACGTACCGTGACAAGTGGTACCCAGTGCCTAGTCATTAGATGGAAATCCATACTCCCTACTCACGTTTTACGAGTTTTGTTTGTATTATCCACTTTGTGGATAGTAGGTGGAATTTAATGAATGTAACAATTTCGGCTGTTTTAATAAGTATTTTAAATAGACCTTATTATAATATCAGAGGATTTCAATAAAAAATTGTTTTAGCTATCGTAAGGTAAAAACCCGACATGTTTATTTGTGGCGTGGTCTTACGAGATGCTTTTGTTTCCGAAGGATTTTTTGAAACTTTAATAATCAACTTGAGTGTGATTTCTCCACTGGTACTCCAGACTGACTCGGGTTTTATTTAACTGTAATGCTCAGGTCAGCCGAGTATTATAGGATACAAGATATGATGCTGTGGAGCTCAGGAGACGAGCTGGATGGCGATACGTACTCCCATACTTGATTATTGTTCCGTTGTGTATCCAGTTGTATGTTATTGATGTTGACGTACTCTGATGATGTATGTATAAACATATATAGTATTTGTTTTGGTGTAAAGATCTGTGAATTTCTATTATATTTTATTCCGCTGCGATGGTTAGATTCTGATGTTGTTTTCTATTATCTTCTTCTACCTCTTCTTCTTTAACCCAAATGGTTCGTATTTCCGTACATCTTGAGTTGATTGATGGAGAATAATGTTGACTCAAGGGGTACGGAACTGCAGGTCATTACACAAAGCAAAAGTGTAATATATGTATATGTAGACATCAATCAGAGTATAATAGCATATTTTAGCTTGGATAGTTATAACAGCTTGTCCTCACAGTTGCTGATAAACACAACAATGAATATAACGGAAACTAACCATCTATGTGAATCCGTCTCTGAGGCTCCAACTCATCTCCTGAAGCTCTAAGCATCCAATTAAGATTAATATGCTCGGTCTGGCCCGAGCATTATAATAAAATAACACTTGAGTCAGTCTGGATAACCGGCGAGAGAAAAACACACCCAACTGAATTTACAGTAATATAAAACCTTTGAAATCGAAGGTATCTCGTAAGATCACGCTACACATAAACACGGACAGGGTTTTACCTTACGATAACCAAAATTGTTTCTATAGAAAATCCATTTATTTTATAATAATGCCTAAAGGAAAAAATAATAATCAAGTAGCTATGATGCTCATGAGTGTGCATCACAACAATACTAGGTATATAATAGAAAATCGATAAGGCGCGTTCGCTAAGTGTGCAGGATATCCATGGAGGTGCCCTCAAAACATCGAGGAACGGTCCTCCTGCAAAAGGATTAGAGATATCCTTCCGACATAGCATACATCCCTAGTGATGTACCATAGGAAAAATATAGCTGATCTTGCTAAGACCGAGTGCGTCGCCCCATGCATGCATAAAAGTTATGATTGACATCTAGGAGGAGCCGACTACACCTTATGGGCTTCCCAAACCTACTGGACATGCCTCCTATCTCTAGTTTTTATCATTCCTACTGATGAGCCTATGTCCGGCATTCCAGTTTATGCACCACCACCAAATTGATCATGGAATCCCATATGTATTCCAATATTTCAACGGGTCTTAGAATCATACATATATTCCCATATCTCAATTAGATCTTGGAATCACACCCGGAATCCCATACCCCAGCGAGTCTCGGAATCACACTTGGATCCCAACATTCTAATATATCACGAATCTCTTCCATAGAACCGTATATGGTTTTCGAAGTGGTTACGGGTTAGTATCATCTCTTACGAGTACACTCCTTCGCTTCCCGGGTGCTCCACAAAACCAAATGCCCATTTCCAGAATGTTCAATACCGGTTATTTTGGAAATAATTAGACAATGCATAAGAGCAAGGATCACCCGCTAACCGTTTAAGTGGACGGAACTCCTTATCATTTGGCCTAGAAGAACGAAACAAATTTATACGTGCAGTATAACACCGCCGATGGTAATTATACCATATAATCCCTATGTTACCCCTATATATTTCCAAAGTTAAAATCCTTCGGTGTGAAGTAGGGAACATTTCTGTACCACCAAAATTAAGAAGGATTATAAATTTAGGCAAGATTTGATAGTCGGTTATTGAACTATCAAATAAACAAACATTCAAACAAAGATTATATTTAATAGCAAAACCAACATTGGCTAAGCCTATAAGCACTCACTAACCTCATTTCATAAATCTTCATAAATAAAACCCACTTTGTAAATTACTTGTATGTAAACACCTTTACAAAAATATACTCGCAAATCTCTATATTTCAATACTTAGAAATATCCATATACTTATCTTAACGGTATAAGTATATACATATTAGAAAGATTTTCCTTTTCTTCGATTCAAAATCCATTTATAAAATTCCTTATGATTCCCTAAAAACATTTATAAACCATTTTAAAAATCTCCGAAAAACCATTTATAAACCCTTTATAAATTCAATCACTTATAAGCTCCTTGTATATTTCAAAGACCACTGGTAAACCCTTTATGAATCTATAAACCATTTATGAAACTTCTTTTATAGATCTATATCCTGTCTCTAAAATTCGTTTATAAACATCTACCATTTATAAAATCTTCCAACTTGCAAATAACCTTTCCTTAACTCTTCAAACCATTTTTAATTCCTTTATAAATTCTATGTCTTCTAACTCCCTTCACGGGTCTCAAAAACATTTATATATAATTAAAAATCTTTTAATTTAAAACACCATTATATAATAATGGTTATCAATAATAAACACTATAAATAAATAGGAAATTATTTACTTTACATCTTAAAATAATAATTTAAAATATTGTTAATTAAACAATAATAATTAATAAATCTTTACCATTATTATAAATAATAATAATTAATCTCCAAAACCTTATTAATAATGCATATTATTAATTTCAAACCCATATTATTATTAAATAGTCAATCTTTCAATTTATTAAATTTTTTATAAATTCTTAAAACATATTAACTATAAACAAATAACTTTTAAAAAATATTAAAATAATTAATAGCTTTAAAAATAATATTTATATGAATATTACTTTGAAACAATTTTAATATAATTAAATAACTTTAAAAGAATATTATTGTAATTAAATAACCTTAAACTAATACTTATAATTCAATAACTTAAAAACAGTATCAATATACTTAATTAACTTAAATAATCTTTAAACAACATGTTTCCGAAACCCAATTTCAGATTTAAAAATCGTTTCTTGTCTCAAACCCAATTCCGACTTATAAACTACAATTTATAGTATTTTCAAAATACTAATTTAAGGCTAATATCCACCCAACACTTAACCAATATCGATATTGATTTTTTTATCACTACTGGGTTTTATTTTCAAACATATAATGACGTTATAATCACAGTGTCCATAATCATATTTATTATTCAATAAACCATATAAAAGAAATATCATTGAAAAATTCAATAATAGCGAGGAATCCCGTTGGATCCCTACAACCTACTTCCCTGCATCACAAATGTTATATAATCATAAAACGTAGATCAACCGCTTCGAGGCGGAATTCGTACACAAAGGTCATCCGCTCTTACATGGGAACGTAATAGGGTCTCATCCGCTCCAATGGACGGGAATATATCCAAACGAACTAATAAATATAGTAATTTATCCAAACAACCTTTCAACAATTTTTACCAACTATATACCATAAAATTTATCCAAAAAGGCGAAATTAACTCACCGAAATTTCATGTTGTTGCCGAAGCATTTCGGTTTGGAACGACGTCCGATTTTAGCTCAAATTTCAACTGTCTCCAAATTCATCCAAACTAGCTCCATTTCTAAGCTCTCGTCGATACGAGCGCAACACCAAAAGTTTCGTCTCGATTGGACCTTGTATGAAGGAGTTATGAATTTTATAAGTTATCGATACATTTAAATTTAAAAATTAATAAACTAATACAACTTTCAACTAATCACACTTTTACCCCTAACAGTCTTCTTCCCTAAAACGATGGTGCACAAAGATCCCCATTCAAACGCGTGTGCACAAAAATCACTGATACGAAGAATTACTTATTGATTTTCCAATTCGTCTTCGCTATTGGTTCCCTTTTCGAAATCTCCACACGCCCGAGCCATTCACCAAGCACCCGTTCAAAGCGTGTCACCTGCACCCCCACGTTGACCTGCCTTTGGTCATGATTCTCCCTTCACCACCGCATGCCCAAAACACATTCATTGAAGCGCTTACACACTACGGCCCCATAACCATCAACTCTAAACCCTCCCGTCACTAATATCTCAAGAAAAACGAAACCCTAGCTCCGAGCTTTCCACGGTCGAATGTCCAAAAGAGCAACACGCCCATACTTATGCATATACAAATAAAGTTCTCCTCGATTGGAAGGTTTTAAAGCTTGTTTCATATTTTTATTTTGATTAGATTTTAAGATCTAAATTTTTGAATTCAACTTTTTTCCATTAACTGGTAGTGTATAAATAAGGGAAGGAAGATGTAAAAGAACGGAGGCATGGGCTTGTACATGAATGGTGTAATGATCCGTAAACTTTAATAATCTTTATAACGTATTTAATTGAATTTTTAAGAAATTTTAAATCGTAGTATTTTGAAATAAAAATTTATTATTTGGAATACGTCTATTTAAACATAGCAACTAGTAAATTTTCATCAGATAATATGAATATTTATTTTATTATGTAATTTTGTTCAATGTAAAGCAGTTAATATTTGATGATAATAAATTTATTTCCAAACCTGAATATTTTTTATAGAAAAATTCTAAATCCTCTTCTGAGTGAGACGTCATTTTTCGTTTTTCCAAATTCGGACTTCTATAGGTCCGTGATTTTATTTTTCTGCGTTTAGCTGCATTTTCCACTAGATGAAATTAGAATTTTTATAATTCAATCGAATCACTGTGTAACAACCCGATATTTTCAGCCAATCGCATCCACACATGTCGGACTTGAATTGCTCAAAATACCGCATTGTAAATAAATTTGGAGCAATTGAAATACAATTACAGAATCTCAGACACAGAAATATCAGAATAGCTCGCAGCGGAAATTAATATACCATAGTAGTTCATGAAGCTACTATAACAAAATCTCAAAACAAATTCATAATATCAGTCTGAAATACATATACAATAGAATCTCAAATACATAGAAGTTTATAAATACTAGAACCAAAAAAGAACAACTGAAACTGAAAGGAAATAGATAACTAGACAAGCAGAATCTCCAGCGATTCCTAGCTCCAGAAAAGAAATCAAAAGCTAAGCTGTAAATACTCAGGCTGACCCGAGCGTAAAGTGAGACACAAAATACTCGAGTCGGGACATATATATTTATATAATGTATACCGACTCAAGTGAACTGTAGCAATGCACAATAACCTAAAGGATGCTTGGGATCACCCATCCTCTAAGGATCAGTTAAATCATAAATTAAATACATCATGTGGTTAAAATTACAAAATGGTAATTTATACTTCGAAATCAAATATCATTTCAAAATTCAATATCATTCAAAATCCATTTATAATATTAAAGTATCATATTTTTCCAAACCACATTCATTTTATTTAATTTAAATATAATTCCAAGTCACATTTCAAAATGGTTTATATTTCAAATCAAATTACTTCATTTAAACCATTTAAAAAAAATGAAGTCATTATATTTAAAATAAAATATTCAATTCTCAAAATTTTACCATTTTCAAAGTCCATTTATTCACTTAAATTTATCAAAATAGTGAAATTTCAACTTTCGCAGCACTTAGAAAAATGCTACGGAATGTTATGTTTAAAACAATTCAATTTAGCAAAGATGGCATTTATAATGCTGTAATAGGTTTAATTTAGTTTCTAAAATTACAGCACTTACAAAATGCTGTAATAGTCCTTAGTTCAATTTAGTCTTTTAGTTATAGTTCATTAGAATCAACTACAGCACTTGGAAATACTATAATATCCTCTACTTAAGAAATGATAGCATTTCAAAAATGCGGTTAACTAAATTACAAGTATTCAATATAATTTCATAAACAATTAAACTTTAATTTAAATCATTTTTATTATAAAATTTAATAATTTCACTTTAAAAACAATCATTTAAATACCATTTAATTTATGATTTTATAAAGTGCAATTTCACAAATAATTATCAAATTTGAATAATTCACTTATAAAAATCGCTGTACAATTTTATAATATTTCATGTACTTTATATTTTAATTAAATTTACCACTTCATAAATTAAATTCTAAATTCCGTTTTATTTCCTTAACTTAACTTTTATTTTTAAAATCCCCATTTCACATTTTCCAAGTTAAGTTATACTTCAAATTTCAATTTTTAAACATTTATTTATTTAACTATTTTTAATTTATAGAAAAATAAATAACACTTTATAAAAATCATTTTAAATACAAATTAAAATCTATTTATCATATTTTCTTACTTGATTTAAACTACATTTATAAAAAAATCATAAATTCCAAAATTAACTTATATTTCAAATTCTACTCTACCATTTATTTATTTCACTTATTTAACTTGTAGAAAATCACTAATATTTTGTACAAATCATTTTTAAATTTAGATTTAAATCATAATATCATAATATTTAAATTTTTATAATATTTTAAATTTTTTATAAAAATATATATTAATCACGGGTCCGTATATAATTTTCTACCCCAAGTCAAATGATACAGATAATATATCATTTCAATCCGTAATTTACAAAGGAAAAATCCGGGTTCTATTATTTCAAACCCACAATCCCAAGTAAATAAATAAATAAAAATCATTTAGGCCTATCATTTCAACCCATAATGATTTTTTCCTATTCTAATATCCATTCAGATATGTATCGTTTTCAACCCATAGTGATTCTATGCTACAGGGAACTTGTAGTGTGATAAACTGATATAAATAAACAGTACAGCATCATATAACAGTAACAGATGATATGACAGGTGTATAACAGGGTGATCATCATATAAATATATCACAGGCAGGTATAACATGATAATATAGTCTACAGATTTACATGCGATCAATTTACAAATTATATAAGTACGTATGTCGTGTGAGAATTACTCACCTCTACAAGATGGAGATAACAGATTCTGACACACACAAAAAAGACCTGAAAAGAATGAAGGCACGACTACGAATTTCAGTAAGGGGAGAGCCAAATCTATTTGTCTTGTGCATATGAAGCAAAACCATATATATATAACATGAATATACAACATCAAATATCACACTAATAAGCTAGAAATTAAGGAACAACAAATAATTAAATGGCTTGCACTTGCTTTCACCATCACTATCCTCGGCCAAAGAGTGATAAGGCACGGCCATGGAGTGTATTTGGTCAAGTATGGTTAAGCCAAGGTCGGCCTAGCTATGGTATGAAGTTATGGAAGTTGTTATGTATGAAAATACAAGTACAAGGCAACAAAGTGGATTTTTGTGCAAATATAAACTTCGGCCATGGCCTTATATGGCACAGCCAGACCTGGTGGAGTCTAGGGAATGGTGTGGTAGTGACTTTGGGTCAGGTAGGGACTAGTGGAAGGCGGTGCAAAGGTGGCCAGGAGGTTGTATGAAGTGGTGATGGCCATAGGAGCTCGGCAATGCATGTTTAAGTGGTGCTTTGCATTTTTTTGGATCTTCATAACAAGGATGGCCACGGCCATGTAGGTCAGAGGAGATGGAGGTGTTTTGCAGCTGGACAAGGTGGTGATGAAGGTGGTGGTGATGGATGAGGCTAGAGGCCGAACCAATAGGTGAAAGCAAGGCATAAATTTACACTAAAACAAAGAAGAAAATGGAAAAAAAAGTGAAAACATTTACCCTTTTTTTGTTCAGGAATGAAGGCCGAAAATTGTAACAACCCATAATTTTGTGAATATTTTTAATTAAATTTTTATTTGAAATTTTGATTTTTAAACCATTTAAAAGTGAATTTTTAGAATTTTTCCAATGTAAGTTTGGAACTTGTTTATAATTGATTTTCCAAATGAAATAAATAAACGATTTTTGAAAATTTTATATTTTTTCAAAAATCGAATTTTCGGTTTAAATTTTAAAAAAAAACATGACATCTGTTTTGCTTTTCGTTTCATTAAATTCTGAGTTATACTTTTTAAGTTAGATAAATTACAGCGTTTTACACGTAGTTATTTCCTGTATTTCAATTTCTATTTTTCTATACGCATTTCTATGTTTTTATTTTCTATGTTATTTATTTTATTTTTCTATTTTGTTTACTAAACTTTATTTATTGGATTTTACTTGTGTTTATATATTTTCATAAAAGGTTTGGAAGAAATCAAGGAGACATGCGTTACATTTCTTTAGTGCTTGCCTTTTTATTTATATACCCTCTTTATTACTTATCCTAGCCATTCACCATTCATAGCCATGAATTGCTCTTATTAATCATGTACAAACATCTCAAAATATCCTCTTTTCAATTTCATTTAAGAATAACATACATACACACACACACAGATATATATATATATATATATCTGTGTGTGTGTGTGTGTGTGTGTGTGTGTGTTTCTTTCTCCTTATTTCTTGCCTTTAATTTCCTAGCCTTTTTGTTTTTCTATCATTTACTCCTCTTTAGCCATTCAAATCTTTTCTTGCCATCCACTCCAATTCATAATTCACGTACACATTTACTTCACATTTCATTTCTAGAAAGAAATGTACGCAAATAAATGGCTTGGAGAAATTTAAGAGGCGTACGTTTCATTGTTTAAACTCTTGCCTTTTTCATTTGCATGGCCTTTATTATTTTCTAGCCGTTTCCTCCTCAGTCCTAGCCATGAATTACTCTACTCATGGCCTTGCATACCAAGTTGAAAATTTACGTACAAAAAAATTATTTCCCATCTCTCATTTTTCCATTTGCATTTAAAATAAAATATATTGTACGTTTCTTCCTCCTTAACTTATGCCTTTCAGTTTCCCTAGTATTCATAACTCCTTAGCAGTTTTTTTCCTTATATAGTCATGTATTTCCTTTTATCATTCACGTACAAGACTCCTCAAACATATCTCATTTTATTCCATTTCTCATTTCATCTCTTGAAATAAAGAATTTTTTTTATTAAATACATCAAGTATTTGTTGCCATTTTATTTTCCAAACCATTCAAAATCTTGCCTTTTATTTGCATAGCCTCTTTATTACTTACATTAGCCGTGCATTCCTTTAATCTAGCCATGAATTTCTCTTGCCTATCACGCATAAAAACTTCCCAAAACTTCTCATTATCATTTGCATGAAAGAAAATTATATTCAAGCTCTAGATCCATGGCTTCTCCTCCTCTTCTTTAATTTTCTCTTTTTGTTTCTTTTGTTCTTCATGCTTATACTCAGCCTCTGGCCTCTAGCACACCTCTAACCATCATGACCAAGCAATATAAGATGATGGTTGAAACCATATGTGGTGTAACCAAGCTATTGATTGATTAAGGCAAGTTATGTCACTTTGATTCATTTGTTTTTCCATTGTTTTAACATCTATTGTTTTGTATTGAATCATATTCTTATGTATGTAATATTTGTTTGCATACAAGATTTGGATCTGACTCTTCATCCACTTAAGTTCGCTTTGTGCTTTTTCGTGCTTTGCGGAGTTTGGATTTTTATTCTGATTTTGTCAATTCTGGCTTTTAAAAGGTGAGTTTTTTATCACTCTGGACATATGTACTTATATTTTATGAAAAAAATGATAACTGAATTTGTAGACATTGATATGTCATTCATATATGCCTGTGTTGTGATTACATGATGATAAATGTCGTTCATATATTTGTTACATCATTTGTTATGGTATTATATGTATATTGTCATTTTATTTCTATTAATCACCACCGCAAGTTCCCTATCACTATGGGTTGAAATGATACATACCCGAACGGACTTTAGGATAAGGAATATCACTATGGGTTGAAATGATAGGTTCGAGTGATTTTTTATGATATTTGTCATATTTATTTTTCTTGGGATTGCGGGTTTGAAATGATAGAACCCGGATTTTTCTTTTTAAATTACGGATTGAAATGATACATATCTGTATCACTTGACCTAGGTTAGAAAATATTATACAGGCCCATGGTTAATATTTTTAAAGTAATATTTTCCTAAAAATTTATTAAGTATTTTGAAATTTTGGAATATATGGAACTTTAACTTAAAGTTTGATTTAAAGATTTGAAATATAAAGAGATATCAGTTTTTATAAGTTAAAATGTTATAAGCTGATAATTGGTTTAAAGTGTAAAATTTAGTTAATGCAAGAAACATGTACAGTTTTAATTTATGAAAGAAATGTGTAAAGTCCTAATTAATGAAAGAAACATGTAAAGTTTTTAATTGATGCAAGAAACATGTAAAGTTTTAATTAATGCAAGAAATGTGTAAATTTTTAATTTATGAAAGAAACATGTAAAGTTTTAATTTATGAAAGAAACGTGTAAAGTCCTGAATAATGAAAGAAATGTGTAAAGTTTTTAGTTAATGAAAGAAACGTGTAAAGTTTTTAGTTAATGCAAGAAACATGTAAAGTTTTAATTTATGAAAGAAATGTGTAAAGTCCTAATTAATGAAAGAAACGTGTAAAGTTTTTAATTAATGCAAGAAACGTGTAAAATTTTAATTAATGAAAGAAACGCGTAAAGTTTTTAATTAATGCAAGAAACATGTAAAGTTTTAATTAATGAAAGAAACATGTAAAGTTTCAATTAATGTAATATTGATTAAATGATAAATTCTCTTAACTGTAGTAGAAATATAAATTAAAACGTAGATTTGATAATGTAAGTTTTAATTAGTGTAATATTGATTAAAATAATAAAATCTCTTTACTGTAATAAAAATGTAAATTAAAACGTACATTTGATAATGTAAGTTTTAATTAGTGTAATATTGATTAAATGATAAATTCTCTTTACTGTAATTGAAATGTAAATTAAAATGTACATTTGATTATGTAAGTTTTAATTAGTGTAATATCGATTAAAATAATAAATGCTCTTTACTGCAATAAAAACGTAAATTAAAACGTAGATTTGATAATTTAAGTTTTAATTAGTGTAATATTAATTAAATGATAAATGCTCTTTACTGTAATAGAAATGTAAATTAAAACGTACATTTGATAATGTAATTTTAATTAGTGTAATATTGATTAAAATGGTAAATGCGCTTTATTGTAATAAATGTAAGTTAAAACGTACATTTGACATGTAAGTTTTAATTAATGTATTGGTGTATTTTAAATTGATTAAAGTGATAAATGTTCCTTAATGTAATAATAAAATGTAAGTTGATAATGTACATTTGATATGTAAGTTTTAATTAATGTAAATGGCATATTTTAAATGATTAAAATAATAAAGTTTCTTTATTGTAATAATAATGTAAGTTAATAAGGTACTTTTAACTTAGCATAAGAATTTCAGCTTTAAATTGGATATTACATAACAAAGTTTATTTAACTACAAGGCTATGATAAAATGACCATGTTTAAATTTGTAAATATATAAATACTTTGATTATATAAAAGTGGAAAGTATTACATTCCAAAAATGCTATGATTTCTTAAGGATACATTTCCAAAATACTATGATAATTTAAAGGAATATTTCAAGTTTAGTAAATTGAAGGAAATATTCGGTGATTTGGAAATTTGGGTTTTATTTAAATGATATATTATTGAATTAGTTTTGAAATGGAAATGATACTATTGTGATATGGTTTTGAAATGAGTATGATATTTTTTGAAAGTATATACTACTTTGAAAGAAATGATATGATTTTGAAATGGATATGCTAGTTTGGTTTGAAATTATAAATGATTTTGAAATAAATATCCATAGGTTATAATAACGTTTGGTTGTTAAAGAGACCGAGATTGGAAGTTGTTATACTCTCTGCGAACTCCGAAAACAACTTTAACAACCGTGTACGCGGTGGAGATTCCAGAATGAAGTAGGATGGTGGCGGTGTTTCCTCTGAGGTATATACGTAGACCCGACTCCCGTGAGATGGCATAAGGTGGCTAAAACAGGAGCGATTCTCGGGCCAATGAGGTCATTCCTCTGATCGGACGCACTCCTTCGATATTATGCTCTGATTTTTGGATTGATTCGATGGCCACTTTTGATTTTTGATTTTGGAGGTGTTGTTCCAGGTGGGCGGTAGTAGCTGCTACGTGTTACCACCAGCCCGGATGCGTAATTGGTATATCTACCCTGGCATTGCCTAGTTGTGCCGTGTCACCTGCCCTAGTGCGCCTTCTACGAGTTTCTATTTGTGTCGTACCTATGGAGTATCCTCTGGTGGCCTCCCGATCAGAAGGTATTACGGTACTGTATAGACTATTGGCATTATTACGTGTTAAGGTGGAAAATGTAAAGCTTAACGCTATTTAAAAGTAAGTTTATTTTACTAATAGACATTATTATAATAGCGAAATATTACTACATAGTAAATAGTTTAATGGATCCTTAAAGGATGGGCGTTCTCAAGCATCCTTTAAGTTACTTGTACCTTATATTACAGTTCACTTGAGTTGGTTTACATTGTATAAGTCTGTATGTCCTGACTCGAGTGTTTTGCGTTTTGCTTTACGCTCAGGTCAGACTGAGTGATACAGCATTTGAGACTCACCTTCGAAGTTGGAAGCTTTGCTTGAAGATATAGCTATCTATTTCACTTTCGATTATCCAGTTGATTCCAGTTATCCGGTTGGTTCCAGTGATGTATTCTGATTCATACCTGGTTATCATGTTGAGACCTCCGTTGTATCTTGCTATCTC
The DNA here is from genome assembly GCA_030765085.1 of Allium cepa. Classification (NCBI taxonomy): domain Eukaryota; kingdom Viridiplantae; phylum Streptophyta; class Magnoliopsida; order Asparagales; family Amaryllidaceae; genus Allium; species Allium cepa. Next base: position 187,837,445 of record CM060940.1, read on the forward strand.
TATTGTATCTTATTTGACTCTGATGTATTTATGTAGTAGCTTCATGAACTACTATTTCTTTACTTCCGTTGCATTTTATTACTCTGTGTCTGTGATCTGTGACTATTTATTTACCGTTTATGCTGTGTTTTTCCAAATTTAAATTACAATTCGGTATTTTAAGCTATTCAAGTCTGACATGTGCGGATGCGAATGGTTGAAAATATCGGGTCGTTACATTTGGTATCAGAGCTTTGGCTTTAGGCAAAACTTAGCATATATGGTAAATTTATTTACAGAATCACTTTCATTCGAGTGTGAATCTCTACCTTTTTGACTCAATTCCTTTTGAATTTTGGAACGTTCCCTGCAGTTCCAAAATACATTCTTGTCCCCACTATTTATCTTCTTTTGATTCTGTAGTGTCCTATAACTCCACTTCGAATGATCCTTAGAATGAGTCGGCGGTCTTGCCAATCTTTGAATGACTTGTAAAGGGGTGGAACTCTTTTACCATAGGCATCGATTCACCGGAGATTTATATATCCTCGGTTTAGATGCTAGTATCTCTTGTTATCCTGAATTCTATCTCTTGAGATCGGATGTAGATTTGCCCCACAACTCTACACCGATCTTATTCTTGAAGTCACGGTTGACCCGGTTAAGGTTGCCCGTGATTTGTTTAAGCTTATCCATTCCTTATCTGTCAATTTAATCATCTTATTTTTTGTTTCCAACTTATCTTCGAATCAGAATTCTCTTGATTTGAGTCAATCAAATTTGTATCCCTATTCTTGCTTTGTACACCTGTATTTAAAATGTTTTATATATTGGATTGTTTGAGTTGTTGATGTTGATTTGGGTTTCTGATCGATTCGTGTGATCAATGATATCGATAGGATTTCCAAAACACTTGAATAGAGCAAACTGACACCATATTGATTTCAAAATTTAGTAAATGATAAATTTTGTATAATTATATTATGTATGAGTTTGATTTTCTGAATTCTGATAATTAATTGAATAGGTTATTAAGAAATAATATTTGACTTCATATATATCTTGTAACCATTGGCTTTTGTCTCCTATATAAATAACTGAACTATAAAACGTAGCTATAAATTAATTTGGAAATTGAAATGAATCTAAATCAAGAACTTGAGAATTTAATTTTCGATGGTTTCAAACTTGGGTTTTAAAGTTTTAAAAGATATATTATTTAAAGTGTTTTCCAAATAGAGATTGTTTTCAAAGAATTTTTAATGTTTAAATCATTGCCCTTCTCTTGTCGTTGAAAATAATTTCGGTGATGACTGCAGCATCATCGACATTCATTTTCGAGTTTCGAAGTGAAGAGACCATTCTGTTGCTTTGCTACTGTTTTTCTTTGAAAATTTAATTGATTTGAATTTCAAAAATATGACTTGATTTATAATATATATGGATATATGATTTAAATTTGATTTATTATATACTGTATATATATTTATTTACCTCTAAATGGTTTGAAGTTAATCGGAAATGTAATTCTTAAATTTACCTTAAAGAATGTTTTCAATTATAAAATGAACCAAAAATTTTGAATAAATATTTAAGTTGAAATAATTGAATTAGAAAACTTTATTTATATAATATTCTATTGCATTTACATTATAACTTACCTAAATTATTTAAAAGTTAACTATGTAACTGGATAATATACAATATAAAAGGACTTTATAAATAAAATTTGAGTGTTTATAATAAATGTTATACATTTAAATTTTAGTTATAAAAGGATTAATAAAGGTAAATAGAATAAAAATTTAACTGAATAATATACAATATAAAATGATGTTAAAGGAATTTATAAATAAATTGGAGTAATTCGTAATAAGTGTAAGTATACTTAATATATGTGATTAGACATATATTAAGTGGAATAAATGTAATAACCATCTGGAATAAAGAAGAATGAAACTTATTGAATAAAATTTTGAGTATAATAAATGATTTCAAATTCAGGATTTTAGAAATTGTTAATTGGGTGATAAGATAATGAAATTATAAATAGATAAGATTTAATTAACTTAGAAAAAATCAAATGGATGAAATCAATTATTAATTTAAGTTGAAACTTTCATGGTTTTAAAATTTTGTTTTCCAATCTCTTATCCTTCGGTTGTTCCTATTCTCCTGCATCCTAAGCGGGGAATTGAATTCCAAATTGATCTTATCTCCTAAAGTTCGATCCGTAGTTCTTCCTCCCAAAATACCTTTACCAGTCTCTTTTGGAAAACTTTTCAAGAATCTTCTTCGTGCTTGTGTCCTTGATTACAGAGGATCTTGGGAAGATCATCTCCATCTTGTTGAATTTACCTATAACGACTGTTACCAGGTATAATTTCAACCTTTTTTTTATATACTTTCTTAATTCTATCTCATTCTATCTGTTGTCTCTATTTTCCATGTCTCGTTCCTTTTCGGGGACAAAAAGTTTTGAGTGGGGAGAGTGTAACAACCCATAAATTTGTGAATATTTTTAATTAAATTTTCATTTGAAATTTTGATTTTTAAACCATTTAAAAGTGAATTTTTAGAATTTTTCCAATGTAAGTTTGGAATTTGTTTGTAATTTATTTTCCAAATGAAATAAATAAACGATTTTTGAAAATTTTATATTTTGGCCAAAATTTGAATTTTCAGTTTAAATTTTAAAAAAATTGAATTTTAAATTTTAATCTTTTTCTTTGAAGAAGAATATATTTATGATATCTGTTCCGCTTTTCGTTTCGTTAAATTCTGAGTTATACTTTTTAAATTAGATAAATCAAAGCGTTTTACACACAGTTATTTCCTGTATTTCAGTTTCTATTTTTCTATACGCATTTCTATATTTTTATTTTCTGTGTTATATTATTTTATTTTTCTATTTTGCTTACTAAACTTTATTTATTAGATTTTACTTGTGTATCTTTTCATAAAAGGTTTGGAAGAAATCAAGGAGACATGCGTTACATTTCTTTAATGCTTGCCTTTTTATTTATCTACCCTCTTTATTACTTATCCTAGCCATTCACCATTCATAGCCATGAATTGCTCTTATTAATCATGTACGAACATCTCAAAATATCCTCTTTTCAATTTCATTTAAGAATAATATGTGTGTGTGTGTGTGTGTGTGTGTGTGTGTGTGTGTGTGTGTGTTTCTTTCTCCTTATTTCTTGCCTTTTATTTCCAAGCCTTTTTGTTTTCCTATAATTTACTCCTCTCTATCCGTTCAAATCTTTTCTTGCCATCCACTCCACTTCATAATTCACGTACACATTTACTTCACATTTCATTTCTAGAAAGAAATGTATGCAAATAAATGGCTTGGAGAAATTTAAGAGGCATACATTTCATTGTTTAAATTCTTGCCTTTTTCATTTGCATGGCCTTTATTATTTTCTAGCCGTTTCCTTCTCGTTCCTAGCCATGAATTACTCTACTCGTAGCCTTGCATATCAAGTTGGAAATTTAAGTACAAAAAAATTATTTCCCATCTCTCATTTTTCCATTTGCATTTAAAAATAAAATATATTGTACGTTTCTTCCTCCTTAACTTATGCCTTTCCGTTTCCCTAGTATTCATAACTCATTAGCTTTTTTTTAATATGTAGCCGTGTATTTCGTTTTATCATTCACGTACAAGACTCCTCAAACATATTTCATTTTATTCCATTTCGCATTTCATCTCTTGAAAGAAAGAAATATTTTTTATTAAATACATCAAGTATTTGTTGCCATTTTATTTTCCAAACCATTCAAAATCTTGCCTTTTATTTGCATAGCCTCTTTATTACTTACCTTAGCTGTTCATTCCTTTAATCTAGCCATGAATTTCTCTTGCCTATCGCACATAAAAACTTCCCAAAACTTCTCGTTATCATTTGCGTGAAAGAAAATTATATTCAAGCTCTAGATCCATGGCTTCTCTTCCTCTTATTTATTTTTCTCTTTTTGTTTCTTCTTTGTTCTTCATGCTTACACTCAGCCTCTGGCCTCTAGCACGCCTCTAACCATCATGACCAAGCAATATAAGATGATGGTTGAAACCATATGTGGTGTAACCAAGCCATTGATTAATTAAGGCAAGTTATGTCACTTTGATTCATTCATTTTTCCATTGTTTTAACATCTATTATTTTGTATTGAATCATATTCTTATGTATGTAATATTTGTTTGCATACAAGATTTGGATCTGACTCTTCATCCACTTAAGTTCGCATTGTGCTTTTTTGTGCTTTGCGGAGTTTGGATTTTTATTCTGAAGTTGTCAATTCTAGCTTTTAAAAGGCGAGTTTTTATCACTCTAGAAATATGTACTTATATTTTGTGAAAAAAATGATAAGTGAATCTGTAGACATTGATATGTCATTCATATATGTCTGTGTTGTGATTACATGATGATAAATGCCGTTTATACATTTGTTACATCATTTGTTATGATATTCTATGTATACTATTATTTTATTTCTGTTAATCACTACTGCAAGTTCCCTATCACTATGGGTTGAAATGATACATATCCGAACAGACTTTAGGATAAGGAATATCACTATGGGCTGAAATGATAGGCTCGAGTGATTTTTTATTGATATTTGTCGTATTTATTTTTCTTGGGATTACGGGTTTGAAATGATAGAACCCGGATTTTTCTTTTTAAATTACGGATTGAAATGATACATATCCGTATCACTTGACCTAGGTTAGAAAATATTATACAGGCCCATGGTTAATATTTTTAAAGTAACATTTTCCTAAAAATTTATTAAGTATTTTGAAATTTTGGAATATATGGAATTTTAACTTAAAATTTGATTTAAAGATTTGAAACATAAAGAGATATCAGTTTTTATAAGTTAAAATGTTATAAGCTGATAATTGGTTTAAAGTGTAAAATTTGGTTAATGCAAGAAACATGTGCAGTTTTAATTTATGAAAGAAATGTGTAAAGTCCTAATTAACGAAAGAAACGTGTAAAGTTTTTAATTGATGCAAGAAACATGTAAAGTTTTAATTAATGCAAGAAACATGTAAAGTTTTAATTTATGAAAGAAACATGTAAAGTTTTAATTTATGAAAGAAATGTGTAAAGTCATAATTAATGAAAGAAACGTGTAAATTTTTTAGTTAATGCAAGAAACATGTAATGTTTTAATTTATGAAAGAAATGTGTAACGTCCTAATTAATCAAAGAAACGTGTAAAGTTTTTTATTTATGCAAGAAACATGTAAAGTTTTAACTAATGAAAGAAACATGTAAAGTTTTTAATTAATGCAAGAAACATGTAAAGTTCTAATTAATGAAAGAAACATGTAAAGTTTTAATTAATGAAAGAAACATGTAAAGTTCTATTTAATGTAATATTGATTAAATGATAAAAGCTCTTTACTGTAGTAGAAATATAAATTAAAACGTACATTTGATAATGTAAGTTTTAATTAGTGTAATATTGATTAAAATAATAAATGCTCTTTACTGTAATAAAAATGTAAATTAAAACGTACATTTGATAATGTAAGTTTTAATTAGTGTAATATTGATTAAATGATAAATGCTCTTTATTGTAATAGAAATGTAAATTAAAACGTACATTTGATAATGTAAGTTTTACTTAGTGTAATATTGATTAAAATAATAAATGCTCATTACTGTAATAAAAATGTAAATTAAAACATACATTTGATAATGTAAGTTTTAATTAGTGTAATATTGATTAAATGATAAATGCTCTTTACTGTAATAGAAATGTAAATTAAAACGTACATTTGATAATGTATGCTTTAATTAGTGTAATATTGATTAAAATGGTAAATGCTCTTTATTGTAATAAATGTAAGTTAAAACGTACATTTGACATGTAAGTTTTAATTAATGTAATGGTGTATTTTAAATTGATTAAAGTGATAAATGTTCCTTACTGTAATAATAAAATGTAAGTTGATAATGTACATTTGATATGTAAGTTTTAATTAATGTAAATGACATATTTTAAATGATTAAAATAATAAAGTTTCTTTATTGTAATAATAATATAAGTTAATAAGGTACTTTTAACTTAACATAAGAATTTCAGCTTTAAATTTGATATTACAGTTACAAAGTTTATTTAACTACAAGGCTATGATAAAATGACCATGTTAAAATTTGTAAGTACATAAATACTTTGATTATATAAAAGTGGAAAGTATTACATTCCAAAAATGCTATAGTTTCTTAAGGTTACATTTTCAAAATGCTATGATAATTTAAAGGAATATTTCAAGTTTAGTAAATTGAAGGAAATATTCGGTGATTTGGAAATTTGGGTTTTATTTAAATGATATATTATTGAATTAGTTTTGAAATGGAAATGATACTATTGTGATATGGTTTTGAAATGAGTATGATATTTTTTGAAAATTTATACTATTTTGAAAGAAATGATATGATTTTGAAATGGATATGCTAGTTTGGTTTGAAATTATAAATGATTTTGAAATAAATATCCATAGGTTATAATAACGTTTGATTGTTAAAGAGACCGAGATCGGAAGTTGTTATACTATCTGCTAACTCCGAAAACCACTTTAACAACCGTGTACGCGGTGGAGATTCCAGAATGAAGTAGGATGGTGGCGGCGTTTCCTCTGAGGTAAATACGTGGACCCGACTCCCGTGAGTTGGCATAAGATGGCTAAAACAGGAGCAATTCTTGGGCCAATGAGGCCATTCCTCTGATCGGACGCACTCCTTCGATATTATACTCTGACTTTTGGATTGATTCGGTGGCCACTTTTGATTTTTGATTTTAGGGGTGTTGTTCGAGGTGGGCGGTAGTAGCTGCTACGCGTTACCACCAGCCCGGATGCTTAATTGGTATATCTACCCTGGAATTGCCTAGTTGTGTCGTGTCACCTACCCTAGTGCGCCTTCTACGAGTTTCTATTTGTGTCGTACCTATGGAGCATCCTCTGGTAGCCTCTCGATCAGGAGGTATTACGGTACTGTATAGACTATTGACATTATTACGTGTTAAGGTGGAAAATGTAAAGCCTTAACGCAATTTAAAAGTAAGTTTATTTTACTAATAGACATTATTATAATAGCAAAATATTATGACATAGTAAATAGTTTAACGGATCCTTAAAGGATGGACGGTCCCAAGCATCCTTTAACTTACTTTTACCTTATATTACAGTTCACTTGAGTTGGTTTACATTGTATAAGTACGTATGTCCTGACTCGAGTGTTTTGTGTTTTGCTTTACGCTCGGGTCAGACTGAGTGATACATCATTTGAGACTCACCTTCGAAGTTGGAAGCTTTGCTTGAAGATATAGCTATCAATTTGACTTTCGATTATCCAGTTGATTTCAGTTATCCGGTTGGTTCCACTGATGTGTTCTGATTCAAACCTGGTTATCATGTTGAGACCTCCGTTGTATCTTGCTATCTCTGTTGTATCTTGTTTGACTCTAATGTATTTATATAGTAGCTTCATGAACTACTATTTCTTTACTTCCGCTGCATTTTATGACTCTGTGTCTATGATCTGTGACTATTTATTTACCGTTTATGCTGTGTTTTGCCAAATTTAAATTACAATTCGGTATTTTAAGCTATTCAAGTCCGATATGTGCGGATGCGAATGGTTGAAAATATCGGGTCGTTACAAAAATTTTAGGGTTGAGAAACAAAAATTTTGTGAAAAATGAAGGGTGTTCAGCTGAGAAAGAAGATATGGTCAGTCATAATGAAGGCAAGTGGCATTTGGAGTGAAAAGGCAAATGGGATATGAGAAGTTTATGGTAAATGAAAGGTTCAAAACTTTTCATATTTCTCATTTTCTTTTCTCATTTTTTAAAAAATGAAAATGTATGTAAATAAAAAGAAAAACAAAAAAACAAATGAAGAAATAAAATAAATAAATAAATTTTTAGAAAAATATAAATTAATTAACAAAATAGCTAAATAATAGAAACCAGGGTTTAAAAATTAAAAATAAAATACAACAAGCTTTGGCAAATTATAGCATCACTTTAAAAATGTTTTAAAAATAAAAATATATACCTAACATGTCATATAACACATATTAGAAAATGATGTGACAAATAAAATTATTATTTATATTAATTAAAATAGACAATTTTATTAAAAAAATCAATTACATACAATATTGTAAAAAGCATAACTTTTACAATATAAATTGGATTTCAACGAAACGAAAAGCGGTATTCTTGAAATTTAATTTATATTCATAATAAAAGATAAAATTCAAAATTTCAAATATTTAAATTTTAAATTTAAAAGTCAAATTTTGACCAGATTGACCAAAATGCACATTTTTTGGAAATATTCAATTTATTCAGGTTTGGAATTATAATTCACACAAAAATTAAAATTTATAGTTAAAATAACAAAAGCTATCCATTTTAGTAAAAATAATAAAATTTTCAAATAAAATAATCAAAATAAACAATTAAAAGAAATTATAAAATACAAGGTTGTTACACACTGATATCTGTATACTGTTTTGATCGACTCATCGTGATGATCTCTACGGTATATTCACTTCTATGTTTTGAATTCCGGTTCGCAGCGGAATCCGTAAAAAAGCGGTAACTATACCGGTACCACTTTTACACTTTTGATAGTTGTGTCCATTCAAATTTCAAACAGCCGTAACTAGCTGTCATTATAATATTTATTTCATCATTACTATATTTCAGTCGTTGCCAAAGTCTAAGCGTATATACGTTTTTCTTTTCTTTTCATAAAATTCGAACGGTTACTTTAATCCATATTTATAACTTCTTGCGCCCGTCCCTTCCTTCTTCCTCTCCCCATCTTGCTCTCCTTTTTATTTTCGCCCATGCCTCTTAAGAATAAAAATTTCGAAGTCGTGCCATCTCCATTCGTTCTCCCTCACCATTGACTTGCAGCTTCCTGAGCCACCACGCCCAGGCAACCACCGGCCGAGCTTCCATCCATCCCTTCACCGACCACCGCCGAGTGCTCTGCCTCCGTTCGGCAGCCACAGCCACGCCATCTCCGCTTGCTTCTCTGATCCGCCGCATGCCTCCCCATCTCCCCTTGCCTGTCGTGCCACCTAACACCCAGCTGCACTCAACCCTCATCCACAGTCTTCGACTTTCCTCCACCGCCTCCACCTGAAACTCCTCGCGCCGTATTTCCAGTGTTTCCCTATCTCCATCACCTGAAACCGACGCAGCCCCTTGGCAACAGCCCCTCCCTCCTCTGGTCGTGTTTTCTGTTGAGGTATACATATCGATATAATATTGTATATATTTGTACTTTTACGAGGAGCCAATTCTATCAAATTTCATTTCATATATATGTGTGTGTGAGTGTGTGTGTGTGTGTTATATAACTAAGTTGTTTATTAAGTTTTTCTGTTATATATATAGTATTTGTTTTATGGTAGGTCTGCAAAAAAAATTTCTGTTAAGATTACATATATATAGTTTGTTTAAAATCCGAATTTATAAAATCTATGCATAAATATACGAATATACGTTGGTCATGTGAGTTGTTAGGCCTTGGATTCTTTGTTCATAATTTTTACTTACAACATACATATGTTTACTGGTGTGAATATATATGTCAACGTTTATAAGGAATACGTTATATATATAGCATATGTTATATGCATAAGCTGTTTTATTTTTGAGCTCTTTGCTTTATATTTATTTTTTTATTTTTTTTATTTTGTTGTTTGACAGTTTTGTATTACTTTATTATGAAATCAGTTTCGCACATTTATAAGGCTACCTATAACATGTATATGTATACACAACCTATATAATGGTTATAAAGTTATTTTACACTTGTTGTTTTGTATGAAATGCATGACAGCCTATGTACTTTTTTGTGTAGCCTTGGATTCCTTGTTTTATAAAAAAAAATCCCAGCATATGTATGTTACAGTATATATGTTTTACAATTGGTTAGTTTGTATATGTTTGATTAATGAGTCATGTTTATACATTGTATATAAGTGACTATTATAAGTTCTGTTTTATATTTTTTTTATTTATTTTTTTAACAGTATGTAGGTTATATACTTATATAGTTAAAGTGTTATCTTATGTATATGTTTTACTCGTTTATATAATCTTTGGGTTTGGTTATATATTGATTGCATAGAATAGTTATATAGGCTGTTTATATATTTGTTTATAAGTATATGTATTCATTTATTTCAATTTATACTATATAGATATGTTTATATAAGAGTATATATATATATTTCAATTTTTACATGGTATATATGTTGATTTTTCTTTTTATTTGTGTTTTAAATTTTAAGAACAATGATTTTGATTTAATTTTATGTATGCTAAAATTTAGAATATGACTTGATATATAGAGAAGTATATATATAGTTATATATAGTCATATATATAAGTTCATTTTACCATCTATCATCATCGATCTAGTTCTAATTTGATTTCGTCGATTCCTTATCAATCAGCTTTTCGATTGAATCCGTGCCAATCCTGATTTGCTTTGGAATTCGTAGCTTGTTCTGTTGTCAAACTCCTCTAGCCTTGAAAGGTGAGCAATCACTCACGATTAATGTTTTTATATTTATTAAATTTGATTTCAATTGAAACGACAATTGAAATATGCTGCTGTAGTTATTTAAATTATTATATATGCTATTATTTGTAATGGTTCACCTGTGGGATATGACACCATATCATGTTGCTTATATTATATTGCTATTGATGATATATGCCTATTGTTATATGTTAAATTATACATGTTATCACTCTGCAAGTTCCCTGTTAGTATAGAATTCACTATGGGTTAAAATGATACATACCCGAATGGACTTTAGAATAGAAGAAAATCGTTATGGGTTGAAGTGATAAACCCAAGCGATTTTCATTGAATTGAATTTGGGATTACGGATCGAAATGATATCTACCCGTATATATTTAAATTACGGATTGAAATGATAAATATCTGTATCACTTGACCACAGGTTAGGAAAATATATACAGACACCGCTGGTCCATATATATAAATGCTAAGAAATACTTTCTATGATTTTGAAAAGAAATTTATGTTTTTATAAATATTGATTCTTAAATTGTTATATATATAAATGGTAATTTTATATATAGACTTAATAATAATATTATTGAGATTGTTGTAATACATATAACATGTTAAGTATCTATGTAAATCTATATTTCAAAATAGATTGTTGTAATAATTTGAATAAGTTAAGGTTGAGAAGATAAAGTTGAATTAATTGAAATAGTATTTAATTAAGAATTCTACTAAATTAAATAGATTTGAACTATTGAATCTGAAGTTTAAGATTTGATTTTATAACTTGATTTTTGATTTAAAGTGATTAAATGGATATTTCAAGTTTAAACAAATCGGAAGAAATATTTAGTTTAAGGGTAAATTAAGGTTATTTAATAATACTGAATTTATTAAGTGAATATTTCAAGACTAAATAAAAATGAGGTTAAATTGAGATCTATATAAAACTGTTAAATTGAACTTTGAAATGTTGAATATTAAAGCTTTGAAATATATGGAATTTAAACGATTAATTTGTAATTCAGATCTGTATTCGAAATCAATATAATTTGAATTTGTTATTTAGAAAACTGAATTGAATTAAAATGGATAAAGTTAGATTGAATTAAATTTGAATTTGAACCCAAGTTGATTTGAATCAAATTTTGAAATTGAGGAAATAAATATATATTTAATGAAAATGATATTTTGGTTTTAAAGTATAAGTTGATTTGAAATGACCACGGTGTTATAGTGTATATTTCTACATTATAGATAGCTCCACAGATCCTTAAAGGTTGGTTTCCCAAACATCCTTTGAGTTACTTGTATTTCAGTTGATATTTCACTTGAGTTGGATTTATTGATATAAGAATGTTAATCCTGACTCAAGTGTTTTGTGTTTTGCTTTACGCTCGGGTCAGACTGAGTGATACCGCTTTTGAGACTCGCCTTTGGAGTTTGGAGCTTCGTTTGGAGATCCAACTATCGATTCAGCTTTCATCCTTACAGTCGATTTGTTCAAAGAGGTCATCTGTTTGTACTAGAGATTTCACTGTATTTGAAATATTTTGTTGTATTTTAATTTTAACTCTGATGTTTAGATAGTAGCTTCATGAACTACTATTTATATATTTTGCTGCATTATAGTTATATTACTCTGTGTCTATGATTCTGTGATTGATTTATTTACTGTATATGCTGAGATTTTGCCAAATTTAAATTAACAATATGATATTTTGAACAATTCAAGTCCGACATGTGTGTCTGCCTATGCACTTGGAGGGTGCAGCATGATAGAGGGTTCTCGCATTTGGTTTGGTAGCAAGCGGATGACTCTTACTCCTACATGTCCCGAGGGGTTGGTGGTGCAATCGAGAGGTTGGCCGTAAAGGCAGAACACAAGTACCAAATGTATGCTACGGTGGGCGTTACCCCACTGAAGGGCAGTCCGTTACAGTTGGTACCAGAGCTTTGGCTCTAGGCAAACTTAGCATATATAGTAAATTTATTTGCAGAATCACTTTCGTTCAAGTTTGAATTTCTTCCTCTTTGATTTGGTTTTCCTTTGGACTTTGGAACATTTCCCGCGGTTCCAAGATCCATTATCTTCTCTCCCTATTCGTGTTCTTGATTTTGGAGTATCACATAGCTCCACTTCGAATGATTTCTATAAGAATAGGCGATCCCACCAATCTTTGAATTATTAGTAAAGGGGTGAAACTCCTTTACAATTGGCATTGATTCACCGGAGAGTTCTGTATCCTCGGTTCAGATGTTGCTATCTCTGTTTTGAAATCCATTCTTGAATCATCCTTTGAAAAATCGGGTTTGTATGTATTTTAGAAATGATTTTATATATCAAAATTGTTATTTTGATAAGTATGATTATATTCTATATATATAAAGAGAAATGTTTTCGATAAAGATTATATATCTTTTAAAAATGAGAATTTGAAGTTTTGAAGGGATTTGAAATTTTGGAAATCATATAAGAAATTGATTTATATAAGGATGATTTATAACTGAAGGGTTTTGAATTTGAAATTTGAGGAATTGAACTCCGGTATTTTGAAAATTGGTTTTAAGATTTTTGAAATGTATAATAATAGGATTTAAAAGTATTTTTCGAATATGAAATGTTTCAAATGAATTCCGACGATATCGAAGAAATTTCAAAGAAGTTTTTAAGAAAATAGAAGTCCAGAACTTACTTGTGTCGTTGGAAAATAATTACGGTGATGAGTGCACACATCATCGACATTAATCTTCGAGTTTCAGAGTGGGGGAGAGGCCACTTTGGTAGCTTTGTTATGCGAGTGATTTTGTGAAACCAATTTTAATTTCAGATTTCGAAGTATGGTTTGATATTCGAAAGATATATGTATATATCTATATTTGAAATGATTTAAAGTAAGCCGTTGTTCAATTCTCGAGTTTCAGATTTGTTTTGGTATAAACTTATCTATTGAGATTGACTTACTGATTTGTTGCTGATTTCCAACTCTTGGATTAGAAAATTTGATTTCTCCACTATTTCGAACGTTCAAACACATCCAAATCAAGGTTAATTTTCAAAGCTAAGTAATTTCCAAAAGGTAATTTGGATCTTCCATATAGAAATAAATAGTTTAAAGGTTTTAAAGGGATAGTTATAAACTTGGAAATCATTTTGGGTATAATTGATTCTTAGAAAAATATTTGGTTTTGAAAATAGATTGGATTTTAAAACCCAGTATTTATATGAGGATTTGGGAAATGAATTTGTTAAACATAAATTATGTGATTTGGAAGCTAGGATTATTTTCTAAGCCCATTATTTGGAAACTTTGAAAATGAAGATATTAAATTTGGAAGAAATAATTTGGTGAAATCGTATATGATTTTGAAACTGAGCTGATGTTGAAACGAATTGAAATTGAGAACCTTATTTTACTAAATACTTTGATTTGGAGTTATCGAACTTATATAAAAACTGATTTGTATTGACTTGAAAACCATAAATTTCGAAAGGTACTCAATCTATTTTTCTTTCTGGTTATTTCTTTTCTCCTACATTCTTCCTTTTCGGGGACGAAAAGTTTTGAGTAGGGGAGAGTGTAATGACCCGTAAACTTTAATAATTTTTATAGCGTATTTAATTGAATTTTTGAGAAATTTTAAATCATAGTATTTTGAAATAAAAATTTATTATTTGGAATACGTCTATTTAAACATAGCGACTGGTAAATTTTCATCAGATAATATGAATGTTTATTTTATTGTGTAATTTTATTTCAATGTAAAGCAGTAAATATTTGATGATAATAAATTTATTTCCAAACCTGAATATTTTTCAATAGAAAAATTCTAAATTCTCTTCTAAGTGAGACGTCATTTTTTTCTTCCAAATTTGGACTTCTATAGCTCCGTCGATCTTATTTTTCTGCGTTTTAGCTGCATTTTCCGCTAGATGAAATTCGAATATTTATAGTTCAATCGAATCACTGATATCTATATACCGTTTTGATCGTCTCATCATGCTGATCTCTATGGTAAATTGGCTTCTATGTTTTGAAGTCCAGTTCACAGCAGAATCCGTGAAAAAGCGGTAACTACACTGGTACCACTTTTACACTTTTACCACTTTTACACTTTTGATAGTTGTGTCCATTCAAATTTCAAACAGCCGTAACTAGCTGTCATTATAATATTTATTTCATCATTTACTACATTTAAGCCGTTGCCAAAGTCTAAGCGTGTATCTGTTTTTTCCTCTTCTTTTCTTTTCATTAAATTTGAACGGCTACTTTAATCCATATTTATAACTTCTTGCGCCCGTCCCTTCCTCCTTCCTCTCCCCATCTTGCTCTCTTTTTTATTTTCTCCTATGCCTCTCAAGAAAAAAATTCGAAGCCGTGCCATCTCCATTCATTCTCCCTCACCATTGACTTGCGGCTTCCCGAGCCACCACGCTTAGACAACCACCGGCCGAGCTTCCATCCATCCTTCATCGATCACCGCCGAGTGCTCTGTCTCCATTCGACAGCCACATCCACGCCATCTCCGCTTGCTTCTCTGATCCGCCGCATGCCTCCCCCTCTCCCCTTGCCTGTCGTGCCACCTAACACCCCGCTGCACTTAACCCTCATCCACCGTCTCCGACTTTCCTCCACCGCCTCCACCTGAAACTTCTCGCACCGTGTTTCCAGTGTTTCCCGATATCCATCGCCTAAAACCGACGCAGCCCCTTAGCGACAGCCCCTCCCTCCTTTGGCCATGTTTTATGTTGAGATATATATATTGATATAAGCTTGTATATATTTGTACTTTTACAAGGAACCAATTCTATCAAATTTCATTTCGTATATATATGTATATATATGTTATATATAACTAAGTTATTTATTAAGTTTTTCTGTTCCGTATATAGTATTCGTTTTATGGTAGGTCTGCAAAAAAAAATTCTGTTAAGGTTACATATATATAGTTTGTTTAAAATCTGAATTTATAAAATCTATGCATAAATATATGAATATACGTTAGTTATGTGAGTTGTTAGGCCTTGGATTCTTTTTTTACAATTTTTACTTACAACATACATATGTTACTAGTATGAATATATATGTCACTGTTTATAAGGCATACGTTATATATATATAGCATACGTTATATGCATGAGCTGTTTTATTTTTGAGCTCTTTGCTTTATTTTTTATATTATTATATTGTTTCATTATTTGACAGCTTTGTATTATTTATTATGAAATCAGTTTCGCACATTTATAAGGCTACCTATAACATGTATATGTATACACAACCTATATAATAGTTATAAAGTTATTTTACACTTGCTGTTTTGTATGAAATGCATGACAGCCTATGTACTTTTTTGTGTAGCCTTGGATTCCTTGTTTTATAAAAAAAAATTCCCAGCATATGTATGTTACAGTATATATGTTTTACAATTGGTTAGTTTGTATATATTTGATAAATGAGTCATGTTTATACATTGTATATAAGTGACTATTATAAGTTCTATTTTATATTTTACTTTATATTTTTTTTAACAGTATATAGGGTATATACTTATATAATTAAAGTGTTATCTTATGTATATGTATTACTAGTTTATATAATCTTTGGGTTTGGTTATATATTGATTGCATAGAATAGTTATATAGGTTGTTTATGTATTTGTTTATAAGTATATGTATTCGTTTATTTCAATTTATACTATACAGATATGTTTATATAAGTATATTTATATATATATATATATATATATTTCAATTTTTACATAGTATATATGTTGATTTTTCTTTTTATTTGTGTTTTAAATTTTAAGAATAATGATTTTGATTTAATTTTATATATGCTAAAATTTAGAATATGACTTGATATATAGAGAAATATATATATAGTTATATATAGTCATGTATATAAGTTCATTTTACCATCTATCATCATCGATCTAGTTCTAATTTGATTTTGTCGATTCCTTATCTATCAGCTTTTCGATCGAATCTGTGCCAATCCTGATTTGCTTTGGAATTCGTAGCTTGTTCTGTTGTCAAACTCCTCTAGCCTTTAAAGGTGAGCAACCACTCACGATTAACGTTTTTATATTTATTAAATTTGATTTCAATTGAAACGACAATTGAAATATGCTGCTGTAGTTATTTAAATTGTTATATATGCTATTATCTGTAACGGTTCACCTGTGGGATATGACACCATATCCTATTGCTTATATTATATTGCTATTGATGATATATGCCTATTTTTATATGTTAAATTATACATGTTATCACTCTGCGAGTTTCTTGTTAGTATAGAATTCACTATGGTTTGAAACGATACATATCCGAACGGACTTTAGAATAGAAGAAAATCGTCATGGGTTGAAATCATAAACCCAAGCGATTTTCATTGAATTGAATTTGGTATTATGGGTCGAAATGATATCTACCCGTATATATTTAAATTACGGATTGAAATGATAAATATCCGTATCACTTGACCATAGATTAGGAAAAGGGGCATTTCACTAGAAGGACAAACTTTGCAGTCCAATTAGTTTCTAGGACACACATTCAAAAAATTAATTTCAAGGCCAAAGTCAATAGAAAAATTACTTTAAAGGATAAAGTCATCACTCCAATTACTTTCAAGGGCATTATTTCATAGGTTTTTGGGCCTTAGAAACTAATTATTTTGCATTTTGTCCTTAAAAATAATTATTTCAGCTGTATGTCCTAGAAGCTAATTGCATTTGTTAAGGAGGCCCTTGTGGATAATTTCCACTTAGGAAAATATATACAGACACCGCTGGTCAATATATATAAATTTTTAGAAATACTTTCTATGATTTTGAAAAGAAATTTATGTTTTTAATAAATATTGGTTCTTAAATTATTATATATATATTTGGTAATTTTATATATATATTTAATAATAATATTATCGAGATTGATGTAATACATATAATATGTTAAGTATCTATGTAAATCTATATTTCAAAATAGATTGTTGTAATAATTTGAATAAGTTAAGGTTGGGGAGATAAAGTTGAATTAATTGAAATTGTATTTAATTAAGATTTCTACTAAATTAAATCGATTTGAACTATTGAATCTGAAGTTTAAGATTTGATTTTATAACTTGACTTTTGATTTAAAGTGATTAAATGGATATTTCAAGTTTAAACAAATCGGAAGGAATATTTAGTTTAAGGGTAAATTAAGGTTATTTAATAATACTGAATTTATTAAGTGAATATTTCAAGACTAAATAGGTTAAATCGAGATCTATAGGAAACTGTTAAATTAAACTTTGAAATGTTGAATATTAAAGCTTTGAAATATACTGGAATTTAAATGGTTAATTGTAATTAAGATCTGTATTCGAAATCAATATAATTTGAATTTTGTTATTTAGAAAACTGAATTGAATTAAAATGAATAAAGTTAGATTGAATTAAATTTGAATTTGAACCCAAGTTGATTTGAATCAAATGTTGAAATTGAGGAAATAAATATATATTTAATGAAAATGATATTTTGGTTTTAAAGTATAAGTTGATTTGAAATGACAACAGTGTTACAGTGTATATTTCTACATTATAGATAGCTCCACGGATCCTTAAAGGATGATTATCCCAAACATCCTTTAAGTTACTTGTATTTCAGTTGATATTTCACTTGAGTTGGATTTATTGATATAAGAATGTTAATCCTGACTCGAGTGCTTTACGCTCGGGTCAGACTGAGTGATACCGCTTTTGAGACCCACCTTTGGAGTTTGGAGCTTCGTTTAGAGATCCAACTATCGATTCAGCTTTCATCCTTACAGTCGATTTGTTCAGAGATGTCATCTGTTTGTACTGGAGACTTCACTGTATTTAAGATATTCTATTATATTTTAATTTTAACTATGATGTTTATATAGTAGCTTCATGAACTACTATTTATATATCCCGCTGAATTATTGTTATATTACCCTGTGTCTGTGATTCTGTGATTGATTTATTTAATGTATATGCTGAGATTTTGCCAAATTTAAATGAACAATATGATATTTTGAACAATTCAAGTCCGACGTGTGTGGATGCGAATGGTTGAAAATATCAGGTCATTAGTATGGGCTGATGTGAATGGTCAAGGCAGTGTATGGTCAAATCCAAGAAAATATATTATTTAAGTTCAAAATATCTATCTATATAATTTCGAACCCCAATCGAGACGTGCCGCTTGGCGTTCTATATGTTATACCCCTATTCCAAAAGCAATGAAACTAGTTTCGAGCTCTAATTCGATCGTATGCAGAAGATAGCTTTTTGAACCCATTATTATATTAAATTTTCAATATTAATTCTACGCGTTTCGATCTCGCATGATTGAACGGTACGTCTGATCTCCATGAATTTGAAGGTATACTATAATTCATTATTACGGATCCAATGAAACAGGTTTCGTCGAAATCCGAGTTAGTGCCCCGGAAGGCTATTTTTATATATTATTTATAACGAGTTATTTTCAAAATCGAGTAAATAGCTTTTAAATTAGATTTAAAAGTTTTATTATCTTCATTCTTAATAATAGAATTTAAATAAGCTTTGAAATTATTTTTATCTAACTTGAAACTCAAGATTCCATTATTTAACCAATTTCATTTATTAAATTTAACAATTTAATTATCTAATAAATCATTATTTTTGAAATTCAAGTTATTTAATCTATAAAATTAATTTTTCAATATTTAAAATTAATTAAATATTCTAATTTTAAATAATTAAAATTTTGGGTCGTTACATTCTTCTCTCCTTAAATGAATTTCGTCTTCGAAATTACCAAGTGTAGGAAAAATGCTCCAACCCATTACTTTTCTAAGACCAACCAGTTGAAATAATTTACCAAATCCTTTTAAGTCTTTGGCTTTCCAAAAACAATTTGTTGAAACCCTGTTATTACTTTTACTAGGTTTCCAAATTCATTCATAGATTTCCTACTAATACCATCCCATTCAATCATTTCAGGTTATAACTCAAAAATCAAATTTTAGTTATTAAAAATTTCTTCGAATTTTCTAACTCTTTAAATTTTTGTAGAATTTCGCCAGCGTCATCTTTGCGTGGCTAGATCAGAATAACCATCAATCGCCACTACGGTCCAAGCCAACAAAGCCAAGTGGCTCAACCATAAAATCATCAATTTCAAACAACAATTTAACATGTACCTTTTTGTTGGACGACAATATTTTACTTATGAAACCAAAAGCATCAAGTAAGCTCTTGTTTATACATACTTGCAACTTATTTACCATTGATATCCAAACATATCGTTTAAAATCATAATAATTTGCAATTTCAATTTTCAACATTTACTTTACTAAAGATCATACGATGTACATATATCGTCCATATGCGAAATCATCAAATTTGATCGCTCGCTCGATCACACAATTTAACCTCCAAACTAATATCGTTCACATGATCACTCTAGTGCGGACTCAAATCCGGTTTCTTGATTAGAAACCGTCATTCTCCTTGCATAGCCATATACTATGATTGAGAATTTTGGAATCAATCAAAAATCCATAATCAGTGTTCGCCGTCGAGAATTGAGTGAAAAATCCCAACTCAGCTTGATGTAAATCATCTCAAAATCGTGTACTCGAATATGGATCAAACCATTATGCGAATAAAATAACATACGTACAACCAACGTATTTATTTCAAGTGATTTCTTATCTATCGCAAATTCTTTTTATTCACATTCATTTCATTTACATTCATTTATTCACAATCATTATTCATATTGTTTTATTCACATTCATTATTTACTTATATTATTCCTTTCAATACTAATTTCAATTAAAAACATTCCATCTACTTTCTACGTTCAACCACGTTCTACTCCATATTAATTTCATTTATGAATCATTCCTAAAAATTTTCTCAAGTTTATAGATATTTCATACAATACTCTTTGTGTTTATTCTGTTTACTACCACTACACAACTTAAGATCATATCCATCTTAAATCAAATCCAATTTTATTTAACTCAATTCCATTGTTCAATTTTAATATTCCTTATTTCAAAACCATATTCAACACACTAATTTATTTAATTAGCTCATTCACTAATCCATTTCAAATCTCATCAAATTTGTTTTCAAAAACTATTCTATGGCTACAAGAAAGTAGGTTTTTGATAGCACCAATAGATAGAGTTACGTTCTACGTGCTATAGTTGGTTATAAAAAATAAAATAAAATAATAATAAGCGCTGTGTAGGCTGTATAATTTTTTTCACATCGCGCTCAATATCCCGCCTTTTTTTCTTCTGTTTCCCGTATTCGCTTCAAGCCAAACCAAAAACCCCAGAACTACTCCGTTCTTTATTCCCAATCCCTTTCTCTTAAGCAAAATACAAAATCCAACTATTTCTTTATTCCTGAGCCGAAGGTTCTTCTTCGACTTAAGAAAAAGCAGGCCCTAAAATTTCCATCTCAATCTGAAGTCTCTCCTTTTCTCATCTGTTGAAGGATGCCTCAATTTTTTAACAAACGGAATCCCTATAATGTTTCTAGCTTATTCTTTTTGGGTATTACTTGATTACTAGTTAATTCATTGATTGATTATGGCGAATAGGAGGAAGAATAATGCTAATCCCTAAGTGGATTGGATGATGCATGAATATATGTAAATTGTTCTCGCCTAGGTGGAACAAGCAGAGTGAGCTCAATGCACGCAAGTGATGGAAGTATTCGGCAATTGCTAAGAAGCAGCAGGTAGTTTGGTGCATGGTCCGAATTGGGTGTTGTCCATAGAGTGTTTGTTGCCTCAAACTATACGCCTGCATTTGAAAGGTTATTGTTTATTTGTATGTATATTTAGTAGAATCTTACAATTTAGGGATGTTCACATTGCTCAAGTATGAACTAGAAAACTATTGCTGTCAATATTTGTATTCAAACAGTGAAACCCTTATTGAATTTATGGGAATCGTTGAGCTTAATTTTACATAAACATACAGATTTAGCCTAGGGGATAAATTTTGAAATTAAAGTAGCTTCAAGTCCTTGGCCATCTACCCCATATAATTGGCCATGTTGGAATGGCAGCTCAATGCATCCGATGCAACTTTATCCGAAAGAGATTGATTTATAGCTTCAAGTCCTTGGCCAAGCGTATTCTCCGTTTCTTGTTTTGGTTGTTGTTATCCACATATCCCTTGTATCTGTTGCTCCGTTAAAGGTTTGATGCAGCTCATAATTTTCTACATTTTGTCAAACGTATGTTAGTAAACATAGAAAAAATGAGTATGCATGCGGATTCTTTATAGAAAAATCCATATTGCAAATATAAGTTGCTTAAAACGGATTTATTGCGTTCTTGTAATCCTAATTGGTTAGAGAGATTTATTTTGTAGACCTAACAAAGAACTAACTTTTGATCATAAAATTTGCAGAGTATGTGTTTGTTCCTAACAGAAGGACGTTTTCTTAAAAAGTTAATAAAAAGGAACACATGTTTGGAAAATCAAATTTATTTTCATCCTTTATGATTCTATTATACTTGGTAATGGGCAGACTTTATAAATTTCACTAAATTTAACTTAAGCTAATAAAATTTAAGAAGATAAACCTTTTCTGTTTGTACAATAAAAAATATAATACTACAAATTTGGAAACACTAAAGCTATATAAAACTTACCAAGTTTGCATGCATGTTCATATCACATATATGTATGTATTTATGTATATTTGTGCAAGTACATATCTTTTCATGTATGTATAAATGAATATATAATATATATTATGGTATGAATTAGTTATATTGATGTCGTACCCAAAAGATTTCAAAGTGGGATAAAGGGTCGTACCTATTAAATAGTACATAAATCACGGTTCTTTGTCAATATTCCATTTTCATGTAGAAATAAACATCATTTTATTTTATGAAAGAGTGGTCCTCAATGAGATAAGAACATGCTCGTTATTTAATTAAATTTTAAAGAACCAGAAGCGGTGACGTTACATGGAAAATGCGTGAAAGTATAATATAGGATAATCACCAACATGATCAATAAAAGTGCATATGGGAAATCACAAAATAATATATGTACATGGTTCAAATATGAAACACTAAAAATGATGCTGCACAAATTTGAGAATGCCACATCTTGACTGAAGAAAATACTGTGCAAATGAGAGGCCTTGAAAAACTAAGAAGGCATGCATGCATGGAGAGGATGTGGTGGCAGAGCTGAAGCTATGGTAGTGATCCTAGAGAAGAAAAAGCTGGCGATCGCAGCATAGAAGACTTAGTAATAAAGAACATAGCAGTTGCAATAGGGTGAGTATGCTGAAATAAGGAGGCATGGTACATGTGGAGTCTAACGTGAAATGCATTGAAGATGAAATGCAGCCTGTAACATGGACAAGCCTGTTACAGGTTTGTAAACTGATATTTGAAACAAACTGAAATATGAGTGTCAATATACGGGTCAAACAAACTGACTGCAAGCAATATATTTATTGAAGCAAACTTGAGTGTCCCCTGCAGTAAACTGGCAGACATTATATTCATTTTCTCATGTGATGTGTATGCCACTTCATTGCTAAAGCATGGTGTAATTGTTTGAAGTTAAGATAGTCTGACAGGCATTTGTAGCATGAATGTGATAGTGGCTATTGTTAAGGCAAGAATTTCAAACGAAACATCAATGCAGTTGTGCACGTTTGGATGTAGATTACAGACTGTTGTAGCATGATGGTAATAATTGTTGAGGTAAAGAACTTCAGTGGAAATATCAATGCAGCGGTGCACGCTCTGATACAGAAAGGCTGAAATAATTGACTAAAGTAGAACAAGTTCAGGACGGGGCGATCATTTCTTGGTTAAACCAAATAAACCAACCAAACCAATTTTTTTGGTTTTGAAACTAGATTGGTTTCTAATCGGTCCATAAAAAAATTAGTTTGGTTATCGGTTTAACCAAATCAATCGAACTTTTATTATATTGTTAAAATTATCAATGATATAATGATTTTTTTGGATTAGTTTAGTGGTTTAAGTAAATTTTATTTATCATATAGGTGTTAAAATTACTACTAAAATGCACGAGAATGCTAATAAGAATGCTTTAATCTTATAATTAAGTTTTATTTGAAATTACAATGAAATAAATAAAACTGCAGATAAAACTAGACAGGGCAAAAAAAAGTGGAGCGAGCGAGCTGAGGTGCTGCGTTTAAAATAGGATATGATAGAGTGGATAATCTAAAGTGAAAAACTGAAGCAAGAGAGCGTGGACTTGACAGATTTATAGAGGCTGTTACATAAAATTGGACCAAGCACATATTATTTTTCATACACCCAATCTGAACCGTTTATTAGTGTTCCCGTAGTGAAACAAGTGCTTCAGGTAGATGGTCGAAAATAAATTATTACTAACAACCTCGCATCTGAAATAACAACCATCCCAAATACAAACACAACTATGATGCTAACAGCTGTTTGAAATAAACAATAAATATAAATTTCATTCAACCATTTAATATTTATTAGCAAAAGTCGTTAGCTAGCATGCCAAAAATTAAGATCCAATTTCATATATGTAGATGCAGAATGTTAGTAGTCAAGTTTAAGAATGAAAATTATTGACGTAGCGGATTAATCAAAACAAACTTCAATTGATGAAATGTAGCAATCGATGATTTGAAAATACTGCAATGCCCAAATTCGTTGATCCGAAGATACCGAATTTTAGCTATCTCTAACTCGTTGATCCGAAGATTCCGTGAAAGAGATCTACGATTCTTGAACGTTGATCTTGACACACAAGATTCCGTGAATCAGCTTCACAAACGAAGATTCGAGCGCACTCGAATGACGTAGGTGGAGATAGGAGATCACACTCGACTACCAATTAGAAGAAAGCACAAAGCAATCTAAAAGAAATTTTATTCGATATTCCACCTCTTACAAATGACACGACTTGCCTATTTATAGGCTTACAACTCATTACAAGACTTAAAAAATTACAACACCATATGCATACGACTTAAGACTAAACAGTAAAATGACTCAACACAAGTTCGTGACTTAAAAACGACTCAAAAATAAGTCGTTCACGACTTATTGAATCATCAGCGACTTAATGGAGCTTCAGCACCTAAGAGAATGGCAACGACTTATGGAGACCAGTAGCGACTTATGAATAAGTCGATCGCGACTCATGGAATTGGGGAAAGGTTGTCTCGTGTCTCGGTGATATGGATTTAGGGTTTTCAGCGACCCACTGGAGAAGCATAGTTCGTTCACGACTTATCATACTCACGCGCGCGACATATGAGAAGGAGAGGAAATCGCGACTTAGGGTTTTGGGGATTGGGATAAGTCGCGGATTGGTGAAGAGGGCGATGAGTCGTGAGTCGCGTGGAGATTGATGACTCGTGAGTCGTTGGTGGGTTGAGTCGTGGATCGGTGGAGTGGTGATGTCTCGTGATTCGTTGGTAGGATGAGTCGTGCTTGGTGAGGAGGCGATGGGGATGAGTCGCGAATGGTGATGAGTCGTGAATCGCGATGAATCGCGACTGGTGATGAGTCGTGAGTCGAGGTATGTACTTCATCATCCTCCCCTTGTTGGAAAGAATTCGTCCTCGAATTCACACTCTCGTCATTTTCATCAAGTTCCTCCCCATAATACGGGACTAAGTGTTTGACATTGAAAACATCCGAAGTATGAATATTTTCCGGCAGTCGTAATTGATACGCATTATCATTGATCCTCTTCAAGATTTCTACTGGACCAATTTTTCGTGCTTTCAACTTGTTATAAGTCCCAATTGGAAAACGATCTTTCGTTAAAACCGCGTAAACAAAATCACCTTCTTTAAAGACTACACTTCTTCGTTTCTTATCTGCCATTTGTTTATACTTCTCATTTGTCTTTTCCAATCGTTCCTGAACGATTCTATGGCATTCCGTCAACCCATCAACAAAATCAGCAGCTCGTTTAACTACCTTCTTCGGTTGTGGTACTACTGCCAAACCCAACGGTCCCCTGGGTAAATTTGAATATACAATCTGAAATGGACTGAAACCAGTACTTCGATTGACTGCGTGATTGTGTGCGAACTCAGCTTGACACAATTTCCAATCCCAACTCTTCAAATTGTCTTTCACAAGACATCGTAACAAGTTTCCCAACGATCTATTCACCACCTCTGTCTGCCCATCTGTTTGCGGATGATAAGCACTACTAAAATTCAGCTTCGTTCCTACCATCTTCCACAAACTCAACCAAAAATGACTTAAAAATCTGGTATCTCTGTCGGAAACAATAGACTCTGGCAACCCATGTAAACGATAGATTTCTTTAAAGAACAACTGAGCCACTCGAACTGCATCCGCTGTCTTCTTACAGGCTGTAAAATGTGTCATCTTCGAAAACCTGTCCACCACAACAAATATTGAATCATTTCCCCTCTGAGTTCTCGGCAAACCCAAAACGAAATCCATGCTGATATCAACCCATGGCTTAGACGGTACAGGTAGCGGCATATACAACCCTGCATTCGTTGCTGTTCCCTTCGAAACCTGGCAAATATGGCATCTCTCCACAAATCTTTCAACCTCTTTTCTCATCGATGGCCAAAAGTAAGATTGAGAAATCAACTTCAATGTACGATCTCTACCCACATGGCCTTCTTCATGCAACTCCTTGATAATTTTCATTCTCAAACTGCCCTCTGGAATACATAACTGATTTCCTTTAAACAAGAATCCATCAACCAACATAAATTCATCAGTACTTCCTTCCTTAACTTTCTCAACATATTTCACAAAGTAAGGATCTTCTTCAATCTGTTCTGGCAACAATTCAAACCCCGTCACTTCAACCTTCAATGTTGTTAATAAATGACTCTTCCTACTCAAAGCATCAGCCACACGATTCGTCACCCCAGATTTGTGTTTAACAACAAAAGTAAATTGCTGCAAATAAGCAGTCCATGATGCATGCCTCGCTGAAATTTTATCCTGCCCCTGTAAATGTTTCAAAGCTTCGTGATCAGTGTAAAGAACGAATTCCTTCTGAAATAGGTAGTGTCTCCAATGCTTAACAGCTTGCACAACAGCGTAAAATTCAACGTCATATGTATTGTATCTCATCTTTGCCCCTGATAACTTTTCACTGAAATATGCAATAGGTCTCCCCTGCTGACTCAACACTCCTCCAATCCCAACCTTTGATGCATCAGTGTGTAGCTCAAACAACAACTGAAAATTAGGTAGAACAAGAATTGGCGCTGTCGTCAACAGTTCTTTGATTCGTTCAAAAGCAATCCCGGCTTCTTCTGTCCACGAAAACTGTTTACCCTTCATGCAATCAGTAACTGGAGCCATCACGCTACTAAAGTGTGGAATGAATCTTCGATAGAATGACGCTAGCCCATGAAAACTTCTCACTTCCGTAATTGTCTTTGGCTGTGGCCAATTCCTGACTGCCTCAACTTTACTCTGATCAACTTGAATACCTTCTCCTGAAATAACATAACCCAGAAATAAAACACTGTGCGTCATAAACACACATTTCTTCGTAGCAGCATAAAATTGTTCCTCACGAAGAATATTCAATACTTCCCTCAAATGTTGGACATGCTCCTCCGTACTCCTGCTGTAAATCAGAATATCATCGAAATAAACTACAACGAACTTCCCAATGAATGGTCTAAAGATTTGATTCATCACCCGCATGAATGTACTAGGTGCATTTGACAAACCAAATGGCATAACCAACCATTCGTATAACCCCTCTCTCGTTTTGAAGGCTGTCTTCCATTCGTCTCCAGGTCTGATCCGAATCTGATGATAACCACTCTTCAAGTCAATCTTCGAAAATATAGTTGCCCCACTCAACTGATCCAACAAATCATCCAACCTTGGCATAGGAAATCTGTAGCGGACAGTAATCTTGTTCAAAGCTCTACTATCTGTACACATTCTCCATGTTCCATCCTTCTTGGGCACCAATAAAGCTGGTACAGCACATGGGCTCAAACTTTCCTGCACACGTCCCTGCTCAAGTAACTCTTCCACCTGCCTTCGTAACTCCTCATGTTCTTTCGGACTCATTCGGTAATGTGGTCGATGTGGTAAAACTGCTCCTGGAACAAGATCAATTTGATGTTGAATGTCTCTAAGTGGCGGTAACTCCTTAGGCAACTCCTCTGGAAATACGTCTTCAAATTCTTTCAAAACTGGCTTTGCTTCTTCTGGAATCTCAACTTCTTCACTATTTTCTCTCCCAATCAACAAAAACACTTCAGGTTCTTCCTCCACTTCTTTAACAAACTCCTTCAAAGTCAACAGAGTTTTCAATTCTTCAATTTCCTCCAGCTTGCTTTCTTTCTGATGTTGCTTCTTGGGAATTAACGTGATTTTAGTACCCTCAAACATGAAACTGTAGCTATTAGCACGTCCGTCATGTTGTACTGCTCTATCATACTGCCATGGTCGGCCCAACAACAGATGACATACGTCCATGTCTACAACATCGCACCAAATTTCATCCTTGTATTTCTTCCCAATTGACAATTTAACACAAACTCTCCTTCCAACTTTCACCTCACCTCCTTTCCTCAACCAAGCTAACTTGTACGGTTTAGGATGCTTCTCGGTTTTCAATTCCAACTTCTTCACAGCCTCTGTAGAGATAATATTATCACATCTCCCGGCATCAATAACGAATTTACAAACTCTTCCAAGAATAGTGCAAGTAGACTGAAATATATTATTCCTCAACCAACTGTCTTCCTCCTCTTGCTTCGGTGTCAAACAACTTCTCCTCATCATTAGTGAATATCCTTCGTCTCCTGACAACAAGTCTTCCTCCTCAACCGGTAATGAACTAGAACACTCAGCCTCTTCATCCTCATCCTTAGCTTCAACTATCATAGTTCTCTTCTTCGGCTTCGGACACTCATTGCTTTTATGACCCATTTCCTGGCAATTATAACATTTGAACCCACTGTTAACCTTTGCTTTCTCAGTCTCCTTCACAATTGGCTTACTGACAGGTTTAGGAACATTAGAACTACCACCGGACCCCTTCACCGGATTATTGGAGTTAGTAAACACACCACCTCCACGCCTTCCTTGTTTCTCCCAAGCCAACGCCTTTTGGTGTGCTTCCGCCACAGATCTTGGATCAAACATATTAACCATATCCTGGATTTGCATTCTCAATCCCCCAATGAATCTAGCAGTTAACTGTTCTTCAGTCTCCATAATATCGTTCCTGGCAATGAGTTGGTAAAATTCATCAGCATAATCACTAACAGACTTTGTCCCTTGCCTCAGATTCTGCAACCTCTGGTACATAAGTGATTGATAGTTGTAAGGTAAGAAAGTAGATCTCATCAACTTCTTCATCTTATCCCACGATTCTATCTTTGACTTCCCCATTCTCTCCCTGGTAAGTTTAGTTTGTTGCCACCACGCCAAAGCTCTCCCCCTCAGCCTTGTAGCAACTAACTTTACTCGACGATTCTCCGGCACTTCCTTGAAATCAAATATCTCCTCCACATTAGACAACCAATCTAAAAATTCCTCAGCTACCATCCCACCTTTAAACTCCGGAATCTCCATCTTCATTCCCGATTCCCATCGACGATCATCATCTACATCTCG
Source organism: Allium cepa (assembly GCA_030765085.1). Classification (NCBI taxonomy): domain Eukaryota; kingdom Viridiplantae; phylum Streptophyta; class Magnoliopsida; order Asparagales; family Amaryllidaceae; genus Allium; species Allium cepa. The sequence goes on from CM060940.1 coordinate 187,866,676, forward strand.
ATACTGACGTCGTGTTTGTTCTCTATCTCGATGCATACTCCCTCTGTCACCAACAAATTCCTCATCAAAATCTGAAGTATATCGTTGTCGTTCACGTCCTCCAACATCTCTACCACCACTCCTACTACCAACATCCCTTCGATCCCGATCATCAACATTCCTCCTACTTCGATTATCAACACTTCTATGCTCTTGACTTTCTCTCCTCTCCCGTTCTGAATGTGATGAAACTCTACTACCCCCACGGTTTGATTCAGGTGAAATTCTTCTTCTACTTTGATTCATTTCAAGCATCATTCTCTCTAATCGACCAATCCCTTCATTCAACTTTTCAGTAAAACTCTAATGGATTCGTTGCTCCATTTCATCGGCCTCTTCTCTTCCATACAAGGCATTAATGTTGCGATGGCGTTGAGCTCGTCTCGGTGGCATGATTGAACTTCTCCAAACTTCAACAAATCAAACTTCAACAATTTTGACTTCAAAAATCTTCAAACAAAACAATTCCAAAATTACAATTCAAATCAACTAGTACGGCTTCAAGCTTGCTTCGAACTTCAAACACCTTTCCCACACTTTGATTCAAGAGACTATGGATCACAAACCCCAAACTTGTTGCAACTTCAATATGAACACGACGAACACAAACTTCAAACTCCAAACTTCTCGACAATTTGCAAATTCGATCTCTAAACTTCAACTTCTCGAAACCCAATTCTCCAAATGATGCAAACTCCTTGCAATCTCGCTCTGATACCAAACTGACGTAGCGGATTAATCAAAACAAACTTCAATTGATGAAATGTAGCAATCGATGATTTAAAAATACTGTAATGCCCAAATTCGTTGATCCGAAGATACCGAATTTTAGCTATCTCTAACTCGTTGATCCGAAGATTCCGTGAAAGAGATCTACGATTCTTGAACGTTGATCTTGACACACAAGATTCCGTGAATCAGCTTCACAAACGAAGATTCGAGCGCACTCGAATGACGTAGGTGGAGATAGGAGATCACACTCGACTACCAATTAGAAGAAAGCACAAAGCAATCTAAAAGAAATTTTATTCGATATTCCACCTCTTACAAATGACACGACTTGCCTATTTATAGGCTTACAACTCATTACAAGACTTAAAAAATTACAACACCATATGCATACGACTTAAGACTAAACAGTAAAATGACTCAACACAAGTTCGTGACTTAAAAACGACTCAAAAATAAGTCGTTCACGACTTATTGAATCATCAGCGACTTAATGGAGCTTCAGCACCTAAGAGAATGGCAACGACTTATGGAGACCAGTAGCGACTTATGAATAAGTCGATCGCGACTCATGGAATTGGGGAAAGGTTGTCTCGTGTCTCGGTGATATGGATTTAGGGTTTTCAGCGACCCACTGGAGAAGCATAGTTCGTTCACGACTTATCATACTCACGCGCGCGACATATGAGAAGGAGAGGAAATCGCGACTTAGGGTTTTGGGGATTGGGATAAGTCGCGGATTGGTGAAGAGGGCGATGAGTCGTGAGTCGCGTGGAGATTGATGACTCGTGAGTCGTTGGTGGGTTGAGTCGTGGATCGGTGGAGTGGTGATGTCTCGTGATTCGTTGGTAGGATGAGTCGTGCTTGGTGAGGAGGCGATGGGGATGAGTCGCGAATGGTGATGAGTCGTGAATCGCGATGAATCGCGACTGGTGATGAGTCGTGAGTCGAGGTATGTACTTCATCAATTATCATACATATATTACTAAATCTGCGCTTTAATATTAAATGCCCTAATCTTTTAAAAAGGCAAGATATGCAGATCAAATTTCCAACGCTCAAAAACCTCTTTCTAAAATACTAAAGCTACTGTAAATGACTTGAGTATGCGTAACATTCAACGGGAAATTATATACCGATCTTAATATTTTGTTATTACTGCCGTAAACGTTTCTTTGCTCTACAACCTTGTTAGGAAATATATTAACTACCGCAATGTAATAACACAATAAGAACAGAATAAATCTAAAATTTTGCCACAATTTTCTGTCCTAACATTGGAAGATTGAACCTGTGAATAGACGCAGTAATCCTTGAAAACAAATCCTGACGCCAAACCGAGTTGTACCAACTGTCATTAGCATACATATGTCATTTATAACCAGTTGGTGTCTTATCACATATTACAAAAACAAGGTACATGGTTGCATGCAATGAGCAATCAAACAGTAATATAAAATCATGTCAGATATTGATCTCATTTTTTCTCTTTTATGGAAACAGGTTGTCAAGCTTGGGAAGATTGCAAGCCTCATAAATGTTGGACATATCGACTCATCAAAGCTTATAACAATGAAAACTCTTAAGGTATTTTTTTACTCAAAGCACATCCATCACTAGATTAGAAAATTTTGGTTTACAGTGCACAACTTTAATCAGTTTCATCTTTGCTAACAGGGCACAATAGCAATAGAGAGACAAATAAAAGATGGTGTCAGGCTGTTGGCTGAGGGTGGTGATCTGATTCAGTGGCCAATTCATATTGAGGTAAGTTTATGATTAGTGAAAATGTTTAGTTCTTTATATTCTATAATAGCTGCTTACACTAAAAAAATATTAGGATAAAAATAAATTTTGTAGTCCGTAGGGTGTGAAAATTTTAGCATCATAAAAATAAACATAATGTCGCATGTAGATATTACATCTTGTTTTTTATTCATTCAGTATAGAAAATTACTAATGCCTTTGCATTGTTGCTTCACAATCAACACCAACATATTGGTATAATATGTTGATAAGAAATTATTCTGTTTATCATACAAAATATATGTCTTGTATCAGTATACAAGAGTGATATGCTTGTTAGGTTTCTAGGTATGTACTAATAAAAAAGATAATTTTAGGCCTGTCAACGGATGTTTTCGGATGCGGATATTCGAAATTATTTTTGGATATCGGTAGTATAGAAAATTACTAAAGCCTTTGCATTGTTGCTTCACAATCAACACCAACATATTAGTATAATATGTTGATAAGAAATTATTCTGTTTATCATACAAAATATATGTCTTGTATCAGTATACGGGAGTGATATGCTTGTTAGGTTTCTAGGTATGTACTAATAAAAAAGATAATTTTAGACATGTCAACGGATGTTTTCGGATGCGGATATTCGAAATTATTTTGGGATATCGGTAGTATAGAAAATTACTAATGCCTTTGCATTGTTGCTTCACAATCAACACCAACATATTAGTATAATATGTTGATAAGAAATTATTCTGTTTATCATACAAAATATATGTCTTGTATCAGTATACGGGAGTGATATGCTTGTTAGGTTTCTAGGTATGTACTAATAAAAAAGATAATTTTAGGCCTGTCAACGGATGTTTTTGGATGCGGATAGTGTCATATCCGCATCCGTATTCGAAATTATTTTTGGATATCGGATATCCGCATCCATGGATAAGGACGGATATCGGATAATTATCGTATCATGTAATGACCAATAAATCAAGAATTGTAAAAGAAATTTTTTTATTTAACATGAATATTTTTCAATTCCATTGATTATAAAAGTGTTAAAAATTTACAAATATGATGATAATAAATAGTTTCGAGCAGTTAATAATCATTAAGCGCATATAATACAAACTACTAACTTAATAAAATAATAAATGAATATCTTTCACCGCACTAAAATACACATAATTTGAACTATAATTTTGACAAAAAATGAACGGATGATTTTTGAATGTGGATGTTTTCGTATTCGCATCCAATCCGTTTTTTCGAATATCGGATATTTATACGCTTTCTGATGCGGATGAGGATGAATTTCTGATTTTTGGGTATATATTGACAATCATAGTTAATTTATTCATTACCACAACTATCACTACTAAAAAAATGGAAAATAGCGACGGGAGGGAGCGACGGCTTCCGACGGCCTTCGACGGCCGTTTTCCGCGGCCGTCGGAAGCCGTCGGAAATTCGCGATATCTGCAGCTCGGTCGAGCCTTTCTTCCTCATTTTCCAGCCTCTCCATTTCTGGAAAAAAACCTCCAAATCCCCATTTTCCACCTCCAATCGTTGATTTCGTGATTTTTTCTCCTTCCCTGCTGTTAATTCAACGTCTCTTGCTCTTAATCTCAGGTATAATACCTTGTTTTTGTGAAAATTTCAGTTTTTACCCTAATTCTAGATTTGCATAAATTGATAAATTAGGGCGAATTAGTGATTGCAATTGTTTCCAATGGCGTAATAACGGTTTATAGCATCACATGACATAAACTTTCAGTTTTTAAATTTCAGTTTTTAAATTTGTGAAGTTGTTCTTTAAATTCAAAATATTATACGACTATGAAAATAATCTTTTTTGAATTTGTATTCTTCAAAATAAATATTAAATTTTGAACTTCTCATTTTGTCAAATAGGAAAAATGATTGATTATTTTGTTGATCGGAGGAGATGGATGTACCAAAGAAAAGGACTGAGGGGCTCAATAAAAGAAAATTTTTATAATGGTATAAACGTGTTTGTTGAATTCGCTTTAAGTAATAACGGAAACGATCTAGAAATTCGTTGTCCGTGTAGTAGGTGTAGACATTTGAAGTATTTGTTACTAGATATTGTGAAAGTTCATTTGTGCCAACACGGTTTCGCACCCGAATATTATGTTTGGGATCGATATGGAGAAGTTGTAGCAAATATTATTGTTTGCATGTTTTATGTTATTTCCATTTGTCATTTATGTAGCAATTTTTTTTTTAATGCAATGAATCAGGTATACCCATTATGAATCAGGTATAACACACTTTCATTTCTATTTCCATTTCAGTCATTAATTAAGCAATTTATACCGTTGATGTCATTTTCATGTGAAATATATTTCATTATCATGTTTTTATTCTCTTATATAATGATGTATATGTCACAGGTTTACCATTATGTCGTATAGAGGTAGGAGCTCTTCCCGATCGTCAGGAGGCGATGGCAGTGGCCCATCGCAAGAGCCACAGCGTGTAGTTGTATCGTTAGTCCCTAGAGCAGATGGGTAAGAATTAAATTTTATTCAGCATCTTATTTTTTCTATGATATACGTACGTACTTATCTATATCGTACTTAAAAGCAGGGGGGTTCGACCTACTTCCCTCTAAGGTTGTGCTGGACGTCTCTAAAGCATCTTATCGCGGTAGGATGAGTGCGTGCTGGCCGAGGTGGGATATCATCCCTCCTCACATCATAGAGTGCATATGGCAGGATGTCCTAGTATGTATAATTTTTTCTGTTTTTTAATTCGATTTTGTCGTTTTTCTATTGTTTATCGTTTAAAGTGTAATCTTTTTTTAATACAGGCTGAGATAGACATCCAGACAGACGATATGATGCTGGCACGAGCATACTGAATGAAGAAGATGCGCAAGAACTACAGGGACAAGATATCTGAGATTAAAAAATCTGGTAAGAAACCACGGTGGATGTGAGAGAGCGTGTGGCAAGCTTGGTTGAGCTACTGGGAGACGGACGAGGCGAAGGCAAGTATACTAATTTTTTTTGAATTATTAATTTGACGTGATTGAAAAATAATGTATCAAATTTTGAATGTACAGGCAGAGTCGGATAGAAACTCTACAGATAGAAATATGAATCCCGTCACTCATCGCGGAGGATCGAAGTCGTTTCAACAGTATCGGGAGGAGTTGATAAATTTACTGAATAATAAATGTAAATAGTTTATGCCATATGATTTTAAACGTATAATAATTGTATGTAACAATCAACTTCACGAAGCCACATGGTCCTGTCAGCTATATGGACGTGTTCACCCATACGCATGCAGTCGAACATGTTAATCTAGACGGGACTGTTTCGTACATAAGGCAGGACGATAAATCCAGCAAAAGTCATGCAAGCATATTTCATATTATTCAGTATTAGTAATTGTTTTAATTGTTAAATTATGATGAAATAAGATATGATATTATTAATTTGTTAATGCAAGAGATGTTTATGGAGCAGCGGCAGAAACTCCTTGCTGATACGGGTAGAAAGCAGCTGACGACCGATGAGGAGGACGTTATTTTTGAGTCCGTTATGAGTCCAGCAGAGCATGGTCGACGATACGGATTTGGCAATTTAGCGGTAAATAATTTACTTTTTTTTTAAAATACTGAAAATATGATATTTTTACCTTTTCAAAACAATAAACTTGGATTTTATTTATTTTTCAATTATTGCAGTCCAGTAGTCAGAGTAGGGGACGACGGAGTAGACCTCAGAGCGATTTAGCAGGTATAGAAGAATTGCGGACTAGAGTGTCCCAATTGGAGGAGCAGAACCGCCAACAGGCCTTGCAGACCGCACAGTTGTTGGAGTACATGCAGCAGTTTGGCGGCTGCTTCCCTTCCTCGGCTGGCTCTGGATCTGGAGGAGATTGATTCATTGCTTGCTTATTCGTTCATGCAGGTATGTTTTGTTTTATTTTAGAATGATTTGGTAGATGGTGCGATTAATTGTTGATTTGTATAATTATGTATGATACACTTGGTTCTGTAGTTGTATGAGGATATGTATGAGAATGTTGATGAATTTGTGTATTAACAACATGGTAGAACAGTTATTGTTAGGATTATTGTTAATGTTGGAATGATATGTATATTTTGTATTTTATTTTTATTCTAATTTTATCCATTTGTGTGTTTATTGAATATTTTGTAGTCTAGGTTTGGATATTTGGTTGGATTATTGTTTATTGGATTGTGCAGTATTGATATCGTAGTGTTTGAAAGAGAAATGTGGTTGGAAGGTTCTATTTGCAGCAAATATAAAAAATCAAAACAGATTTCCGACGGCTTCCGATGGTTTACAGGTCAAAACTTTCGACGGCTTTCGACATTTTCCGGCGGTCTGTAGCTGCATATTTCCGACGGTTTCCGACGTCCGTCGGAAGCTGTCGGAAATCGTCGAGAGCCGTCGGAAACGTGCTCGGCAGCATCCGTCGGAAGCCGTCGAAAATACTGCTCCCCGACGCAGTCTTTTCCGACGGTTTTTTCCGACGGCTGCCGACGGCTTCTGACGGATTCTGGCCATCGGAAAATGCGTTCCTCCTTGTAGTGTATTGACATACACCGAATGCATTGACATACACCGAGTGCATTGATGGAAGCCGTCATTTTGATTATTAATACGGTTACTCACCTAATTTAATTCATTTGATGTTTCCAAAAGTTTTGGTAAGTTATTCCTTACCACGACTATTAACGTATGGCAACCGTGCATCAATGAAGGCTGTCATGCATGTTGGAAGTTATTGAGCTTAATTTGGTAACTTTAGCTTCACATTTGAAAATGGCAACTTAAGATTAACAGACATACAAATAAATAAAACATTAAGAAAAAAAAACATTGAAGATATTTACAAAAAACTGGGTTCTTTTGATCTCACAAGAAAAGGTTATAATATTTCATTTCATTAATAATGAATCAATAAATATATGATATCAATATGAAAAGTTCAAGGCAGGGAGCTTAGCAAAAATGTGTTGGAATAATTCAGCATTACGGGGCCACATATTTTAATATTTAAATGTATGGGGTATCTTGGGATTAAGTTTAATTATGTGATCTATTTGGAATAAATACAACAAGACTTAAGGGGTATATTCGTCACGTAAAATTATAATGTGTGAATACCAAAGCGACAATTTTAGTTTGTTGAAGGGCCGAACTGAAAAATATCACACACTATATATATGGGGTTATGTTCCCCAAATTACACAAGTCTTATCATATTCTCTCCACCCTCTTCTAAAGAGAATTTTCAGATCTAAGCTTGTGTCAATTTGGAAGATCTAAAACCTAATTGATTTTATTTTTGCAAAACATCAATGGATTCAGGTACGACTTTTGCTGAACTATTTAACTTCATATATTTGTTTCTCGATAGAATCAATATGGGTTGTATGTATTCAGATCTAAAATTTATTTATTTATTACAACAAGTGGTATCAGAGCCACCCATCATTGATTTTATTGAGAAATTTTTTGGTTTTAAGAACATATGAAATTAAGGTTCTTGGATTTACAATTTTGGTTGATTAATCTGATGCCTCTATTTCAGATCTGTGAAATTTGCTCTTTTCTTATTGATTCATCTGATGCCTTTGTTTCAGATCTATATAAATAATTCATGAATTAATTTCGCTTGTTCAAATCTGATGCCTTTAATTGTTGCTACTTGTATTATTCATATTTTATTGTCAGTGGTATTGTGACTGTACAATTTTTTTTTGCTATAGATGGTTACCATGTTAAGTTTTGTTTTCACACATATGGAAGCATATTCATGTCTTTTAACGTTCCTGTAATACGTATTGGATCACACAACGGTCAATTGCATTTAGTTTTTATCATAATTGCATTAAATGTGGTTGTTATAGTAATAAATAAATTAATTTATTATCATAAATGCAGTAAATGCGTCAGTTGCAATAAATTTAACGATACAACATGTTTGTATTTGGAATAAGAAAGGACATATTGTTTATTATTTAATACATTTATATTTTATAATTAAATACATATATTTTATATGTATGGCCCGCTCATTAAAAAAATAAAAAATAAAGTTTCACTTTCCGTAATATAATATCACATGTATGGATCATGCTATGTTAAAATTTGTTTTTTCTTCTGCCTTGAATATTGATAGTTAAATAAAATATGTAATATTTTATCATTAATTGTTATTGCAAATACCATTTGTTATATATTGCTGCAGTTTTAGTTGATGTCAAATTTGACATTGATATTTATGGCAAATTTATAAATGAAGGAGTTAAAATAAATTCATATACTATTTGACGTCTTTTGCAAATTGATTGTGAATATCCTACATTACAAGTGAACTAATTGAAATAATATGTCACCAAAGTGACCTCTCTTATTTTAGTTGCTCATAAAAAAAATGCTAGATATTTGTGTGTATTTATTTATGCGAATATTAGTCGGCCCAAAGGAAGGTTAATATCTGGCCAAATTAGATACACATGTGTGATGATAAATATGTAACAATTATAAAGTTTTACAAGAAAATAATTAATCGGCCCAAAGGAAGATTATTATTTGACTTGAATTTATTGTTAATATTTGATGATTACAACAAGAATACCACTTACAGTTAATATTACTGTCCAAAGACTTGATATTAATGTTGTGCTAGGTATCTTGAGCAAAGACTTACCAATTATTTTAAATTTACTACAGTTGTTCTATAATGTAAGCATATTTGATTAATTTAAAATTACAGCTAATTTGACTACGGTATCTGTCAATCTGAATAACATTCCTATTCTGAATGGAACAAACTTTAAGGATTGGAAAGAGAACATATTGCTTGTTCTTGGCTGCATGGATCTTGAGCTTGCACTTAGGATAGATGAACGCGCCCCTCTTACGGATGAAAGTTCTTCTGATGTTATAAAGAACTTTGAGAGGTAGGATCGTTCAAACCGCATGAGTCTAATGATCATGAAGCGTGGCATTCCGGAGGCATTTAGGGGTGCGGTATCTGAAAAGATAACCAATGCTAAAGATTTCCTTGCTGAGATTGAAAAACGTTTTGCTAAAAACGATAAGGCGGAAACAAGCACGTTTTTGCAACGCTTGATTTCCATGAAGTATCAAAGCAAAGAAAACATAAGGGAGTACATTATCGAAATGTCTAACACTGCTTCAAAACTTAAGGCACTTAAGCTTGAGCTTTCAGATGATTTGCTCGTGCATTTGGTATTAATCTCTCTTCCTTCACAATACAACTAGTTCAAGATCAGTTATAACTGTCAAAAGGAGAAATGGACTCTTATTGAGCTCATTTCGTATTGTGTACAAGAAGAAGAGAGATTGAAGCATGATAAGGCTGAAAGTGCTCATTTAGCCTACACCTCTAAGGGAAAAGACAAAAAGAGAGAAGGATAAAGAAACTGCTAAGGGTCTGACTGAAAAGAAACAACAAAAGGAGACTGATGGTTGTTACTTTTGCAAAAGGTTGGACATTTGAAGAAAGACTGTGCCAAATACCACGCATGGCGTGTTAAGAAAGGTACATCTTTTGCTTTGGTCTGTTTTGAAGTAAATTTAGCTACAGTACCTGGAAACACTTGGTGGTTAGATTCTGGTGCTTCTACTCACATAAGTGTTTTTATGCAGGGTTGCCTGAGCTACCGAAATCCAACTGATGCTGAAAGATACATCTATGTGGGTGATGGAAAATCGGTAGAAGTGGAGGCTATTGGGCATTTTAAGTTGTTATTAAGAACTCAGTTTTATTTGGATTTATTTGATACTTTTGTTGTACCGTCATTTAGACGGAATTTGGTTTCTGTTTCTAAGTTGGACAAATTTGTTTATTCTTGTTCATTTGGGAATGGTACTTTTAGTTTATCAATGAATTCAACTCTTATTGGAACCGGTTCTCTTAATGTTTATGATAACTTATATATGCTTGATGTTAATACCTCTTATAATGAAGTCTTGCATGTAGAGTCACATGGTACTAAAAGAAAAGCTAATAAGGAAACTTCAGCCACATTGTGGCACAAGCGCTTAGGTCATATATCTAAAAATAGAATTCAAAGGCTCGTGCCAGATGGCATTTTGAAATCCGTTGATTTTTCAGACCTTGATGTCTGTGTAGAGTGTATCAAGGGAAAACAGACCAAACGTAAGAAAATAGGTGCCAATAGAGCAACTGACGTCTTAGAATTAATACATACAGAAATTTGTGGGCCATTCCCTGAGGCATCATGGAATGGTCAACAATATTTTATAACATTCATAGACGACTACTCAAGATATGGCTACCTATATCTTATTCATGATAAATCGGAATCCTTAGACATGTTCAAGAAATTTAAGGTATAAGTTGAGAACCAACTCAACAAAAGGATTAAAACTATCAGATCTGACCGTGGCGGTGAATATTATGGTAAATCTGACGGATCAGGTGAACAATGTCTAGGACCATTTGCCAAATTCCTAGAGGAATGTGGAATAGTCCCACAATACACTATGCCAGGTTCACCTAGCATGAATGGTGTTGCTGAGAGACGAAACCGGACTCTTAAAGACATAGCAAGGAGTATGACTAGTCATTCTACCTTATCAAAATCACTCTGGGGAGAGGCATTAAAGACAGCAGTTTATATCCTTAATAGAATACCCACTAAAGCAGCTACTAAAATACCTTATGAGATCTGGACAGGCAAACAGCCTACTCTAAAGCATTTTCACATTTGGGGATGTCCAGCTGAGGCAAAGCCATATAGGCCAAATGAAGAAAATTGGACTCTAAAACAGTGAGTAGCTAGTTTATTGGTTATTCTGAGCGATCTAGAGGCTATAAATTTTATGATCCCAAACCGAGGAAAATATTTGAGACGGGAAATGCAACAATTTTTGAGGATGTTGAGTTGAGAGGGAGAAATGAAGTATGGAACATTGTTTTTTGAGGAGGAATCATCGTCTATGATTCCTACTACAGTTACTTCTTCGGGCAATGTGCATATTATTGTTCCCGTCATTGATCAAGAAGTGAATCCAGAACCCCAACAAAACAATGTTGAAGAAAATCCTCTTCAAGTTGAAGTTAGTGTTCCACAAGAACAAATTCAACAACCTCAAAATGAATTGCCATTAAGAAGATCCACTAAGGAAAGAAGAAATGCTATTCCGGATGATTATGTTGTATTTCTTCAAGAGTTAGAGGATAATAATGGATTGATGGAAGATGATCCTATCAACTTTCACCAAGCCATGCAAGGTATTAATTCTCAAAAGTTGATTGAAGCTATGAATGAAGAGTATAAATCAATGCAAGACAATAAAGTTTGGGATCTTGTCCCTTTACCTGAAGGTAAGAAGCCCATTGGTTGTAAATGGATATTTAAAACCAAGAGGGATGCAAAAGGTAAAGTGGAAAGATATAAGGCTCGTCTTGTAGCAAAAGGTTTTACTCAAAAGGAAGACATTGATTTCAAAGAGACTTTCTCTTCGGTTTCATCAAAAGACTCTTTTAGAATAATTTTGTCACTTGTTGCACATTTTGACCTTGAGTTGCATCAAATGGATGTTAAGACTGCATTTCTCAATGGAGACATTGAGGAAACAATTTATATGGTGCAACCGGAAAACTTTGTGGTCGAAGATCCAAAGAATATGGTTTGCAAACTAAAGAAATCCATTTATGGACTCAAACAAGCTTCTCGTCAATGGTGCCAAAAATTTCATAATGTAATTACCTCTTTTGGTTTTGAGGCAAACATCATTGATAACTGTGTGTATCACAAGTTTAATGGGAGTAAATTTATATTTTTAATTTTATATGTTGATGATATATTGCTTGCCAGCAATGATTTAAATATGTTGCACGAAACTAAGAGATTTCTTTCAAATAATTTTGAAATGAAAGATCTTGGTGATGCCTCTTTTGTATTAGGGATCCAAATACATCGTGATCGTTCACGAGGCATTCTTGGATTGTCACAAAAGAACTATATAGAAAAGGTGCTTAAGAGATTTGGCATGCAAGATTGTAAACCAGGTGATACCCCTGTCGCTAAAGGAGATAAGTTTTGTCTCAAACAATGCCCTAATAACATCCTTGAAGTTAATGAAATACAGAAGATCCCTTATGCATATGCTATAGGGAGTCTAATGTATGCTCAAGAACGTACGAATCCGGATATTGCGTACATTGTAGGAGTGTTAGGCAGGTATCTTAGTAACCCTGAAATGGATCATTGGAAAGAAGCAAAAAGGGTTATGAGGTATCTTCAAAGAACAAAGGACTATATGCTTACATATAGAAGATCAGATCAGTTGGAGATCATTGGCTATTCTGATTCTGACTTTGCTGGATGTCCGGATAGCAGAAAATCCACTTAAGGATGCATATTTATGTTGAGTGGAGGGGCTATATAATGGAAGAGCATTAAGCAAACGCTTATAGCTTCTTCCACTATGGAAGCAGAGTTTGTGGCTTGCTATGAGGCATCTAATCATGGAAAATGGCTGCGAAATTTTGTCACTGGGCTGCGCATTATAGATAATATTGAAAGACCACTAAAGTTGTTTTGTGACAATAGATCAGCAGTATTATATTTTAATAACAATAGAAGCTCAAGTAAGTCAAATTACATTTACATCAAGTTTCTAGTTGTGAAGGAAAGAGTGCAAAATGGGTTAATATCCATAGAGCATATTGGGACAAATTCCATGTTAACGGATCCACTTACAAAAGCATTACCACCCAAGGTCTTTCATAAGCATGTTGCTAAAATGGGTGTATCTTTTATGTAAGAATATTTGGTTTAGGGGGAGTTTGTACTAAGTCATTTCTTTTGTGACATTGCTCTATATTTTGACTGTAGATATGCTTCAGTTTTTCTGATCAGAAATAAAGTTTTAATTGCACTCAAATTATTTATATATTTTAGATTTTGATCTCATTAAAGTAAAGTAGGACCAGTTGGAAATAGACATGTAAAGATCACATTTCATGTAATTTCCATGCTACACATATATGATTGATCTATGTCATTTGATTATATTGATATACGTGACCATTGATGGGTTTAGTTACACTAACGATAATGAAAACCGCTTTGATCCTATGTTAACACAACCAATGGATGAGATTGTTACGGATATACCATATTGTAAAGATAGTTATTTGAGAGCTCATAAAGTTAAATACATTCTATAAGGTTACATATGTGGCCCGGGGGGAGATTGTTGGAATAATTCAGCATTATGGGGCCACATATTTTAATATTTGAATGTATGGTCTATCTTGGGATTAAGTTTAATTATGTGATCTATTTGGAATAAATACAACAAGACTTAAGGGGTATATTCGTCATGTAAAATTATAATGTGTGGATACCAGAGTGACAATTTTAGTTTGTTGAAGGATCGAACTGAAAAATGTCACACACTATATATATGGGGTTAAGGTCCCCAAATTACACGAGTCTTATCATATTCTATCCACCCTCTTCTAAAGAGAATTTTCAGATCTAAGCTTGTGTCAATTTGGAAGATCTAAAACCTAGTTGATCTTATTTTTGCAAACATCAATGGATCACGTACGACTTTTGCTGAACTATTTAACTTCATATATTTGTTTCTCGATAGAATCAATATGGGTTGTATGTATTCAGATCTAGAATTTATTTATTTATTACAACAAAATGATCCACAAATATAACAATGATTACAACCATTATATTTATTACACATATTTTAACCAATTAAGGTGTACTAACTCCATCTAATAAATATATAATATTAATAATGAAAAGTTCAAGGTAGGAAGCTTAGCAAAAATGATCCACAAATATAACAGCGATTACAACTATTATATTTGTAACACAAATTTTAATCAAAGGTGTAATAACTCCATCTACTAAATCTTTATGGTTCTATCTGCTTGCTTACATCAATATTGCTTGATGTCAACGAGATAACTAGTTTTCCTTTTCTGGATAAAATTAGAAAATTTCAACAAAAATACTATTGGGACTTCACATTCTTTACACTATTCATATCATTCATTTTTTAAGTTATATCATTCATTTTATAAGTTCTTATCTATAAGTTAAACTTATATATGAGTTAAATAAATATCAACAATGTTAAATTTCCATCACATTATTAAAGCTTGCAGGTCCCAAGATAATGGTACAAAACACTTGGGACACATCATATAACTCATTCCTCTTACACTACAGATAGTTATTACCAAAGAAATAACCAAAATCAACAAGCTTGTGATTTTTCTAGCGCTGCTCAGCTCTCCAATACGGATCCTATGCGGTATGTTCACTTTCTTAATCACTTCCCGTTACGTATTTTTCACAACTTATTTTCTTCAAGTTTCAATTTTTGCCATTTCAATAGGTCAGTCTGGATACACCTACCCTACTGTACCAAGATAAAATTTGCAAAAATTAGTTCACATGTCCAGCGATTGAATTTCGGGGAAAAAATCATTTTAAATTATTAGAATAATACATATCACATCACTGATTGATTTTTAATTATAATAATTCATGTTGTTTGCTCTATCAATAATCTTTGTAAAATAAAAACTGTAATTGTATACATGTTCACATCAGTATGTTAACAATTTGTTTGACTGTACTACTACTACATCAGGTCTACATAACTTAGTTACATCCACCACCTATTTGAAAAGTAGTTTTAAAGTAGCTATTTCTTCACCACAAATAAAAACGATCAACACAAATGTGTTGGCCAAGAAGTATAATCATAGAGAAACGGATGCCTAATGGTTTTTCAGCATTAGTATTTGGTTCCATATTTAAATGTATATAATTACACGGGTAATGTGATGCCCAACAATTAAATGTTGATTAAACTAAGCTATGTGGCTAAATCCTATTATCTCTCGTTATCTTGGGGAGGTATCCAAGTAGCACTAAGATGGATGATAGCTTTTTCTAATTTACAATCAGTATTGAAGTTTCAATGTTCTTATTGTGTGTACTTTTTGTATCTCACTTCCTTCTAGTATAATTATTGTAAGTTGAATTCAATCTATATGTTGGTAACCATATTATTTATCATCCGCTACTAAAGCATTGATGTCTTTCTTCTACATTCTTCTTGGAATACTTATAAGGTGCTATAGTATGTTACACGGATATAAAATTATCCAAGCTTCTGTAATAGATTAGTTGATGTATTGTTTAATGTTACATTGAAAACTTGAGTGGTAGTTATCTAGTGTTCTTTATACATCAATGCAGTGTCTATTTGGAATAAAAATGTAATCTGTCTGGTTAAGATTAAGTTTATCTATAAATATGTTCACTATATTTATATCTATAAATGTGTTCACTATACTTTCATACTTGTTAATATCTATAAATGCATAGATTCAAAAAAATTTCAAGTTAAAATTGTTAATATCTACAAATGTATTTTTTGGTATGCAGGAATCGTCAAAGCTTATTGATAGCTCATTTGGGACTAAGTGAGGTGAAGAATATAAATTAGCCATAGTGTATCATTTTACTAGTTGAGTTATTGTTATGATTCATCATTTTCTAGGAGATAAATATGAAGCCTCCTTGTTAGGAAGTTGTCTGTTAAGCAGTTGTTGCAAATATGTAATATGTATGAACATGAGAAAAATTGTTTGAACAATATGTACGTACTATCATGTGGTTTAATTTACATATATTTTTTGTTTCATATAGTGTATGTGGAAATCTGTTATATTTATATGCAATGAAGAAACGAGTAAAAAGATATTATATATGTGAAAATTTGGAATATTTTTATATTCTATAATTAACTTATTCTTATGAAAACTAAAACAACATTAAATAAAAGCTGCAAAAATGATATTACGTTTTATAGGGTTTAAAAAATGCTATCGAAATGAACATGCTATAGAAAAGCAACTGTTATCATAAAATTCAAAATGCTACGGGAATATGATTTTATATAGCGTTTAGTTTATGCAATTACAAGTTGATGTTCTACTATAGCGTTTACTTTGAATAGCGATTTTAAAATGCTATGAAATTAGGATTTTTAATAGTGTTTTGTTTTTGCCATTACAATTTGATTGTCTACTATAGCATGTCGTCTCGGAGCGTTCTTTGAAATGATATGGTAAATTATAATAGCATTTTTCAAAACCTGTGTAAAACCCCAGTTTGTTGTAGTGTATTTAACTTAAATTTAATTTAATTCCATAATTCAATTTGAAATATACTTTTCTTAACATTCATATCCAACAATTTAAAATTTTATTTTACATATTAATTCTCAAATTTTATAAGTTATCAACTAATTTCAATAAACACTTGATTGGAAATTCCTAGAGTTCAAACACCTTATCCTTAAATATTTCTAATTATTTTTGAAATCATATATGTATATATACACATATTCCCTTGGTATATCAAATCATTCTTTTGGATTTTAAACTAGTTTTGCCAAAACAAAACTCCAATGGTAGCAATTTCTTAATTAGAAACCCAAAAATGAACGTCGATGATGCTGTAGTCATCACCGAAATTATTTTCCAGCGACCGAAGTGAGTTCAGTTCTTTTATTCTCTTTAAAATCCTTATTTTTTACGTTCCTATTCAAATTATTTTCCAAATAATACTATATTATTTTCCAAAACTTTGAAAAACCATTTCCAAAATTAATGGGATTTAAATTCTCAAATTCCTTGCTTTTAAACCATTTTTACTTACAGATCACATTTCTAATATACTTTTGAAATTTTATTTCCTTTTCGTTTATAAATCACATTTCGTAAATCATAAGGTTATATGATCCGCTTTTGGTTATATATCATTTCTTTGTTGTTTATCTTGTTTACATTATAATATCAACTTTTATTCGATCGCAACGACAAACAACAAATGATAATAGTTTAACATTATCATTTCCTAAAAACCAAGCACACCATATGTACCATAATAATTTTTGAAAAATTATTCCTTTATATATAAAAATAATCAAGGTAAAATTATTTCATTTACCCAATTTCAAAACAATACCATGTCGAATTGCTCTGTTTAAGTGTTTAGAGATCCCTATCAATAACGTTAACTACTTATATTGACCAGAATCCATGAGTCACTCAATAGATTAACCAACAAAATATAAAACACTTTTTATATCACTAATAAATACGTGCTCATATGTATACCCTCAGACTTATTCTAGAGTGCTACTGACCCTATCTATAATGAGTTACCATACCAAAGACAATGTTCTTGCTTAACCTTCAGCTGCGATACCAAATGTAAGGACCATAGGTGTTCGATCCTCGAAGATTCGACACTAATACGTCCATTATATCAAATGTCGGGCAATCGAATGCCGAAAGACCTGATTGTTAGGGAAAAGATAAGAAGAAAACTACACAACATAGAATCTCACAACGGAACGAATAATCTATAATGTACCATAAATATTTACACAAAAACAAAACTGAAATATATGTGTGTACAGACATCAATCAGAGTATACTAACCTATTTCAGCTTGGACAGTTATAATAGCCCATCCTCATAATTGCTGATAAAAAAACAATGAATACAACGAAAGATAACTATCTACGTGAATACGTCTCTGGGCCTCCAACTCATCTCTTGAAGCTCCAAGCATCCAACAAACCTTTAATATGCTCAGTCTAGCCCAAGCATTATAATAAAATAACACCTTTGTCAGTCTAGAAAGCCATCGTGAGAAAAACACACCCAATTGGATTTAAAGTTGTACAAAACCATTGAAATCAAAGGTATTTCGTAAGGCCACGCCATACATAAACACGGACAGGGTTTTACCTTACGATAACTAAAAGCGTTTCTATAGAAAATCCATTTATATTATAATAATGTCTAAAAGCAAAAATAATAATAATCAAGTAGCTGTGATGCTCGTGAGTGTGCATCACAACAATACAAGGTATATAATAGAAAATTGATAAGGCACGTTTGTAAATTGTGTATGACTCCCATGGAAGTGCCTTCGGTACTTCGATGAACGGTCCTACGCACAAGGATTAGAGAAATCCTTCCGACGCAGGATACATCCCTACTGATGTACCATAGGAAACGCATAGCGGGTCTCGCTAAGACTGAGTGCATCGCTCCATGCACCCTTATGGGTTAGCTAAACCCTTGGCTATGAATCCTATCGGTTTTAGTCATTACCGCTGGTGAGGCAATGTTCGAAATCCAGCTCATGCACCACAAACTGAACAGATCACAGAACCACACATGGATTCCCAAACCTCAACTGGTCTTGGAACCACGCATAGGATCCCACATCTCAAAAGAGATCTTGGAATCACACATGTATTCTCATACATCGATGGGTCTCGAAACTGCACATGGATTCCAACACTCAAAACAGATCTCGGAATCATATATGGATTTTCCATACATTAACCGGTCCCGCAATCATACATGGATTCCAACATCTAAAATAGATCTAAGAATCACGCATGAATTTCAATATCCAAAACAAATCTCAGAATCACACATGAATTCCCACACCCCAACAGGTCTTGAAATCACACATGGATTCCAACATCCAAAACAGATCTTGAATCTCCTCCAAGCATACAACCCTTATATGGTTTTGGAGTGATTGTGGTTTCAAGTAATTTCTTATAAGTACACTCCACCGCTGATTGGATATCCCAAAACCAATGGATTGATTTCTAGAATGCTTAATACTGGTTTTTTTGGTAATATTAGAAAATACATAAGAGCAAGGATCGCCCACCTAATCATTTATGTGAATAGATGTGCTCATTATTTGTCTTAGAAGAACAAAATGAGTTTATGTATATAGTATAGCACCACAAACGGTAACCGTACCATATAACCCCGTGTTTTTTCTAAATATTTTTTTGAAATGGTACTTTATATACAACATGTCACTGGTACAACATACCACATGTCAATAAACGTTCGAATCACGCTACGCAAGTTTCGAACTTGTGACCTCTCGCACCAAAGCCGAATCACTTAACCATTTGGACAATGGTGCTTGTCGTTTCTTCTAGATATTCCAAGATTTAAAATCCTTTGGTGTTAAGTAGGGAATTTCCGTACCACAAAAATTAAGAAAGATTACATATTTAGACCAAGATTTGATAGTCGATTATTTAACTCTCAAATAAAAAACATATAAAGAGAGATTACATTTCCATGGATACCACTAAGCCTCATAATTAATCTTCCATTAATAAAAATCACTTTGTAAATAATTGGAAATCACTTACATATATTTATCTCAACATGAAGAGTATATTCACAAAACACTGTTTTTCGATACTTGGAAAATATAACCATTTACTTATCTCAACGTTATAAGTATACTTACCAACCATTCCTTTCAAAAATCGAAAAACTGTTTTTTACGTACTTTGTAAAATGTTATAAATATATTCACCAAACACTTAGAAAGATTTTCTATTTCAAACTCTTATTAAAATGATCAAATCCAAGTGTCACTAAAATAGGGATATTAATAATCCAAAACACTGATCCTTTTTATAAATCTCTTTCCAAAATAAATATCTCCTTTAAAATCTCTAAATCTATTTATAAATCTTCTTTACAAATCTCCAAGTTTTATTTTATAAAAAACAACTCTTTTATAAATCTCAAAAACCCGTTTGGAAAAAAATTATTTTTCAATCACTAACCATTTTTAAATTTTCTTTCTAAAATCATTCAACCCAACTTCTTCTTAAATTCCAAACCTCTTCCAAATTTATAAACTACTTTAAATAAATCTTTTTTATAAAATAAATTCGTTTGTAAATGATTTACTATTTAATTATAATAAATAAAAACTTTAATGTCATAAAGATAAACTTTAAACATTTTTGAATAATCTAATAATAAACCTTAAATACATTTTAAATGATATAATAATCAACTTTTTAAAATATTTTAATAAAATTATAAAATAGCTTTAAACAACTTCCAAAATATAATTTTTCAAGGTTCAAGCAACATTTCTAATACAATAATTAACTAGCAATGAATAATCAATAAAAAACAATTTATTATTTTTAGATAATTGTCACGATTCGAATTTTTCGCGTTCGAAAATCGACATCCGTACTCCACTGTACTTGAATGCCGCAGATCCAAACGTCGAAATTCGAGTCATGCCGGAGCTTATAACACATTAAGTAAATAACACAGCGGAAGAAAAAGAATAGCATATATCAATATACAACATTTGATACAATAGCTGATACAACATGAATGATACAACATAATGGTACAATAGATATCAACATTATCAGAGATACAAAGAATAGCAGCGGAAAGAAAAGATAACACAGCAGCGGAACAACAACTTCAATAGTCTTCAAAGAAAGAACTCCAGTATCAGAAATCTCCATCTCCAAGGCACCAATCCAGAATAGCTCGAACTCCCAAGTCAAGATGAAGAGAAGCAACTCGATCCCATTGCGATTGCCAAATCCTAAGGCTAAAAGCTATCGAATCTACCCCTACTATTGATTATCTGAAAACCCCAACTCTAGACTGCCCGTGTGGGAAAATAGTGGGCACCCAGAGTTTAGGAAAGGAACAATAAACTCCAGGTCAGTCATGGGACTGGTGTGAGCAAACAAAAGCATTTGGTCTTTGAAACAAACAAAAGAATTTAAATTTGAAATCCGCAATGCTTTTGGAAAATGAAACTACCATAAGGCCTCCCGCCACACACACAATGCAAACGCAGAATTGGAGGAGATTTCTCCTTATGATAGTCAAATATGATTAATACGAGAAAATTTCTTTGCTATTATTACTATAAGTGCAAGGTGTGGAAAACCATTTCGAAAGTAAAATATAAATCCTAGCCAACATACGACATTTCGTCGTATGCCTACTATAGCTACCATGTTCAATAGCAGGTTACCGCCACATTCCATGGCAGGTTATACAACTAAAATCGTACAGGGCGCGTATTGTTTTGATTGGATTTCCAACAAATGGTCAGGCTAAGGAACTTCCTACTGTCTATGGGATCGCCTCTGGCGGGACGTCCCGAGAACTAACGTTACGGTTAGATCTCTGCCAACACAAGGCCGGGTTACCTCTGTAACTAGGTAACTACTACACGAATATGCCATCCCCCGGTCCTTTGGGACCTTTATCCGAGGCGCCTCAAAGCAACAACCACACAGTAAATGAGATTGGAGCAACCACATAGGTTAAATACCAGGGCTCCATACCTGATACCACCCTTTACCAGAAGGGAATGACATACCCTAAAGGGAGCGACCCTCATAACCTTGCCGCATCTTTCCTGTTTCGACCATTTCCGGGGAGTGAGGTCCTGATGCAGTCTCGTCCACAAAGCTACGCTTTGTGCAACAAAGCCATGCTTTGGGTCAACAGATGACCAAAGCAATGATCACAAAGATAAATGATCAAACAAATGATCATATCACAAATGATCAACCAATGATCATCACACAGCAGCACTCAGCATGCCACATTACCAAATTTGGGATATATCACTGATAAATATCAACTACATAACCTCTGAGCTCGTACGTCTCAGAGAAGGGTGTTAAGCTAAGAGAATAAATTCTCCGCCACCAAGCAGAAATGTATTTGATAGAAATCAGATAACATCTCAAAGTGTAATGTCGGACATACAACCATACAAGTCTGTTCCGGGTTCGAACAGAACCGAAGGCACTTCCGAAGAAGCCCTTGCAAATCCGGGTATCCACAATCCCGATCGGACTTCCCATCACTAAGGAGAACTCTATACCGGAGCAACTCAGTGCAGAGTCAATCGATAGGTTATCCTATCGTTCTCACAGATACCCGGTCTTCACCATCGGTCTTCAATGCTATCCATAACGACGTATCACATATTCGGAATGGGCTATATGACACAAAGGTCCTCTCCCGGCTAAACCGAATAGTGAGCGCAATATTTAAAAACATAGGGATATGGGATTTCGGTTAAGTCACAACTTAAAAATCCAAAGCTTTTCTTTCAAATGGTTAAACAAATTACCCTTTTAAATCTTTAAATAAAAAGATTAATTTCACAAAGTTTCACCAAATTTCACAAAGATCTATCTATAGATTCAAAACAACTTCCATTCCAATTGGATTAACTCGATAAATCTTTAAATTAAAGATTTAATTTATAGCTTTCAAAACACGTTCCAAAGATTTATTCATAACTTGGAAAACCATTTTCATTTTGAAACTTGAATTCCTTTTAACACATATTGAAAATCCATTTCTTATATGAAAGCTTCTATTATTTGGAAACAACAGTTTTCGTTTCAGAAAAGTCCGATTTATACAAGTTGAAAATCTTGGGTTAAATTTAAATTCCAAACATCACTTTTTAAAATGGTTTAAAAACCCATATAAATCCATTTATAAGTTGGATAACTTTTTAAACCCTAGTTCCCAAATTATAGAATTCAACTTCAAATATTGAATTCAAATTTAAATCAAATTATTTAAATTTCAAAACCTAATCAAGTTATTCAAATAGCTTTTATTTTTTTGAAATTCATTTTATTCAAAAGCTTCAATTCTAATTCCAAAACTATTTTGGATTCAAAAATTCAAATTTTTAAAACAATTTCAAAATCTGTGGCTTAACCCATTTCCACGTGCAATCCATATTTGTGTGTGTATAAGTGTGGTCCAGGGGTTCAACACAATAGTGCACAACATCCATTATCACAGATTCAATCATATCGACAAGCGGTATAACCCATAACGCTTATCTATATTCACAGATTCATAGATAAAGTAAAATATCATTCACAAAGATTAACTAATATGATTCGATGTGGGTTTCGGATAACCGACTGGAATCCGACTCCTTGTCGCATCGAAATCCAAATGTCATTCTACGGGTCAAGGGGTTTCATATTCATATGACAATATATTCATCATAAATATAGTAGATCAGCACAAAGTATCACATAGCATCTCATCACATATCAAATATATCAATCCATCACACAACATTCAATAACAACCAGCATCTACAATTAAGATGAATAAACTGGGTGGTTTTAAATTTATTACCTACATGATTACTTTCATTTATTATTCCTAATTAATTAACTATCCATATTTATTCAATTAATAAATCTTCAATTATAAATTTTAAATCTAATATCATTCAATTAATGATTTCTTAATTACAAATTAATTATTCTAAGAAAAATTAATCTTAAACTTTAATAAATCAAATTAAAACCCTTAATTACTTTAATTAATTATCCATTTCATTAATTAATTAATTTTATTAATTATCCATTTGTACTACCTTAATAATTAAATGAATTACAAATCATTAAACTTTTCTTTATCTTTAGGTAAACATTCCTTATTTAAATTATGCATTTAAAAACAAAATGTTTTTTTAATTTACATTAAATTCCATTTAACATTTCTTTTAAACTTTAAGACTTAAATATATTTAAAATAAGATTTTTAAAACAATACAAACTTAATCTTATATGTTTACAAGAAACATCTACATTATTAATAAGTGTAAAGAATTTAAATTTCAATTCAAATCAAATTCAAATCAATTAAAAAATTACTTTAAAATTTCAAAATTGAAATATAACTTCCATTCTCATTTTAGTTTTAAATTCTTTAAAACTCTTTCTACAATTTACACCTTCAATTCAAATGTAAATCATTTGAAGCAATTTAAATTCAAATCCTTATTTAAAAACTGAAGTTTAAAAATAGATTTAAAAACTCAGGGTTTGGATTCATTTGAATTTCAAATTTTAAATACTTAACTTTCTAACTCAAATGCAAATCAACAATGCATTTATACTTGAGATTTCCAAATCAAATTTAAATTAAAAACACAATATGGTTTCAAATTTCAGACGATTAAAATTTGAATTCATATTCAAATTCAAACCAAAACTCATTTTAAAACTCCACTTTAAAATTTAAACTTACCCCTTACATTTAAAAAACAGAAACAGTTTTCTGTTTATAAAAAAAAATAAACTAACTTTTGAAATTTCTGAATTTAAACTATTTCAAAGATACAGGATTCAAACCTATTTGAATTCAACTAAAATTCAGTTTTCAAAATTCTAAGTCACATTTGTATTTTTGCACCTTATTTTCAAATTTTATAAAACCTGAAACAGGCTTCCTATCCCCCCTTTCTCTTTATTTTAATTTCAAACAAAATTTGAATTTCTGCATTTAAATAATTATAAAATAAGAATTCAAACAAATTTGAATTCATTTTAGATTCAAGCTTAATCCTAAGTTCAAATTTCCAGGTTTATATTTAAACTTTACTTTCAAAATTCAGAAAAACAGAACAGTTTCTGTTTTTAAAACCTGAAACAAAATACACAGAACTCTCTTATTGACTTCGAGTCAATTACCCTGTTACTCCGAGTTTTTTCCCAATTTACCCGAGACCTACCCGAGTCAAAAATCCCTGCAACCAACAACATCACAAACCTGCACAACACCATCACTGTGCACCCATCCTCTCTCTCCGGCCATCACTGACCACCAACTCTGGCCATCCTCCATCAAATAGTGACTACACTTCAACCTTAAACCCCCAGATCCCCTGAATTCAATCTTGAATTTGAATTCAAGTTTTAAAACTAAAACCTGCAACAGTCAATACCCAACTACCCAAAACCTGTCATCACCAAAATCTCCACTTCTCGACCATCATTAACATCCATACTCCGGCGATAGCTTCATCACTATACCATCCGTCATTACCCACAAAATCATAGAACTCGATTCACTGTAGATACCGCAGCACCAAAATTCCTTAAGCCAGTAAAAACTAGGGTTCTTCACAGAAATTCCAAATTCCCATCTCAACTTGAATTGTAGATCAATTCAATAATTTTCCTATGATCTATACTAGATAAACCACCTCCAGAAACAAACTCAACTAGTTCAGATTCAAGGATCAACTGATCTCGATTAAAAAGTAAAATACAGTTAATTTGAAACTGCATTTTATTCTTAACACCATAAACTTTAATTTTAGTTTTTAAATTCTAGAATTAATTTAGGATTCTTTTGACAAACCCTGAATCATCAATTTATAACATTTAAATTTCCACTAGGCAAATTTTTGTTCTGTGTAACTCTTTTTTTTTTTCAAGCTACAGACAGTCATATGTAGTTCATATACTATTAGAGTTACACCATTTTAAAAACAAACAAAATTTGTTTAAACATTTAAGTTCAATTCAGTAACAGGTCAAAGGGAAATTAAGAAATCAAACATAAGTTTGAAAATTTAAAGATCACACATGCACAATCATCTTCTGTTCACAAACACATATTTTACAGATCAATTCATAAATATTTATCTGAAACTCATAAGCATGATTAACTACCTATTAAACAGTTTTAAAAGTTTGAATTACTCACATTCATGCAGGAAATAGAACACATATAAATTTAGGGCTAGGTTGCTCACCTTATCATGGAAGCAGAGCACAAAGAACAGAGATAGTTTCAAAGATGGAAGCTTGAATTTTTTTTTTTTTTTGTTCTTCTTCTTTAGATCCTGGAGTTTAGATAGTTTTGAATTCTTATGTACACAGAGAACCATTTCCCTGCATTTACAACCAGAGCTTGAAATTCCTTTACCTTTTGAACTGAATTTTGTTTTCCTGCAACTTATTAAATTTATTGATTTAAACTTATGCTTTAGTTACTGATTACTAACAATATTAAGTTCAAATCAAAAAAAAAATTACTTGCCTTTCAATTATTCCCAGAGAGCTTTGCATTTGATTTCCAGATTGAAGTTTGATTACCTTTGTTTGTTTTCTTTTGAATTCCAGAATTTACTTTAGCATATAGCTTGACTTGTTCCTTTATTTATTTCCAGATTTCTTTTTGTTTTTCTGAACTTGTTTTGCATGATCCTTTGCTGTTTGATTTTTTTATATTGCCAGGTTTGATTGTTTTGAATCTTTTTATGTTTGAGAAGGTAGTTGATCTTGCATGTTGAATTTGTTGCTTGACCTCAGGTTTGGTTTGAATTCTAACATTGATTGAAGTTTTGGTTTGAGATGAAGTAATTTAGTTTTCAGGCTTTTGGTTTCTTTTTGTTTCAGGTCTGGTTTGAAATTTGTTTCATTCCTTTGTATATTATTTTATTTTTTTTTAAGTTTTAAAAGAAAATGAATTTAAATGCCACTTGTATCAATTAGTGTTAACACTTGTCAAAACTTTTGTTTATTTATCTACACTTGTTTTAAAACAACTTAATATACATACACTTGTCTTTTACTAAGGAATTAGTATTTATTAAATGTTAATTAGTATTTAATTAGATGTTAATTATAAAATAAATGTGAGCTTGTATTTAACCAATTAGTTAATATATATACTTATTTGCATATGGAAAATTTTGAAATGAATACATTAGATTTATAAAATAAAAGTTTATACAAATATTATAAAAATCCAAAACAAACTAAAAATATTCATACATTTACAAACTTTTTTTTTTTTTTCATTTTCAAATATATGTTTAAATCCCTTAACTTAATTTGATTTATAAATTTAGTTTTAAATGTTAAAATTTTAGTTCAAAATTTATTTTAATTTTATACATTTTGTTTTGGTCCTTAATTTTGATTCTAATTTATAAACATACTTATCAATTTTATATTCACAATAAAATTTTCAAAGCTTTTAAATTCCAAATTCAATTAAAAATGCATATTATTATTTATTCTGTAAATCTTCAAATTGATTCAACTTTTAAATCTAAAAAATTAAAATTTACTACCAAAATTCCATAATTTAATTCCAAAAATTAAATAATTTGTCAAATTATCTTGTTCAAAATTCAGGAATGTTACAAACTTCCCTCCTTAAGAAAATTTCGTCCTCGAAATTTGAAAGTAGGAAACGACAAAGAATGGATACAAAAAGATAGAGATACAGTTTGCAAATCAAACTGGGTATTTATTCTGCATTTGGCTTACCAAATCAGAATATCAATAATGGATACAAGAACGAATCAAGATACTCGAGTCACCAGATCTACGAATACACAGGGGTATTGATTAGTTCCAATGATAACTAACCACTCGTAGAATTTATCTGGACCCAACTGATATATGGATACTATTCTAACATTTTTAGTTTAAACAGCCAAAATATACTTAACAACCATAGCAACCAAAGCAAACAATTCATCCAAACAAACAATTCTGACCCATCTGGAGTTTATGTCCCATGCAAAGATATCAAAGCTTCTTCCTGGAGCTTCCAGGAATCATCAAAGAATTGAGAAGACGAATCGAAGGAAATTGATAGAGAAAGTTGTTTCCGCTATTGCAGGACATCGACCATTTATAGTCATATTCCCTTGTTCCCAATCTCGTCCTCTTCTCGCACTCATACTTACTATCGGTGAATAGTAAGAGAATTTACTGAGGCATTCGAACGAATATCTTAAGGATATACTCATTCTAGGGTATACTTCACCCTATCTCTAACGAGTTACTTAATGTGTTATACTCCTGAGCTAAGGTTTTAACCATCAGCTCTGATACCAAATGTCACGATTCGAATTTTTCGCGTTCGAAAATCGACATCCGTACTCCACTGTACTTGAATGCCGCAGATCCAAACGTCGAAATTCGAGTCATGCCGGAGCTTATAACACATTAAGTAAATAACACAGCGGAAGAAAAAGAATAGCATATATCAATATACAACATTTGATACAATAGCTGATACAACATGAATGATACAACATAATGGTACAATAGATATCAACATTATCAGAGATACAAAGAATAGCAGCGGAAAGAAAAGATAACACAGCAGCGGAACAACAACTTCAATAGTCTTCAAAGAAAGAACTCCAGTATCAGAAATCTCCATCTCCAAGGCACCAATCCAGAATAGCTCGAACTCCCAAGTCAAGATGAAGAGAAGCAACTCGATCCCATTGCGATTGCCAAATCCTAAGGCTGAAAGCTATCGAATCTACCCCTACTATTGATTATCTGAAAACCCCAACTCTAGACTGCCCGTGTGGGAAAATAGTGGGCACCCAGAGTTTAGGAAAGGAACAATAAACTCCAGGTCAGTCATGGGACTGGTGTGAGCAAACAAAAGCATTTGGTCTTTGAAACAAACAAAAGAATTTAAATTTGAAATCCGCAATGCTTTTGGAAAATGAAACTACCATAAGGCCTCCCGCCACACACACAATGCAAACGCAGAATTGGAGGAGATTTCTCCTTATGATAGTCAAATATGATTAATACGAGAAAATTTCTTTGCTATTATTACTATAAGTGCAAGGTGTGGAAAACCATTTCGAAAGTAAAATATAAATCCTAGCCAACATACGACATTTCGTCGTATGCCTACTATAGCTACCATGTTCAATAGCAGGTTACCGCCACATTCCATGGCAGGTTATACAACTAAAATCGTACAGGGCGCGTATTGTTTTGATTGGATTTCCAACAAATGGTCAGGCTAAGGAACTTCCTACTGTCTATGGGATCGCCTCTGGCGGGACGTCCCGAGAACTAACGTTACGGTTAGATCTCTGCCAACACAAGGCCGGGTTACCTCTGTAACTAGGTAACTACTACACGAATATGCCATCCCCCGGTCCTTTGGGACCTTTATCCGAGGCGCCTCAAAGCAACAACCACACAGTAAATGAGATTGGAGCAACCACATAGGTTAAATACCAGGGCTCCATACCTGATACCACCCTTTACCAGAAGGGAATGACATACCCTAAAGGGAGCGACCCTCATAACCTTGCCGCATCTTTCCTGTTTCGACCATTTCCGGGGAGTGAGGTCCTGATGCAGTCTCGTCCACAAAGCTACGCTTTGTGCAACAAAGCCATGCTTTGGGTCAACAGATGACCAAAGCAATGATCACAAAGATAAATGATCAAACAAATGATCATATCACAAATGATCAACCAATGATCATCACACAGCAGCACTCAGCATGCCACATTACCAAATTTGGGATATATCACTGATAAATATCAACTACATAACCTCTGAGCTCGTACGTCTCAGAGAAGGGTGTTAAGCTAAGAGAATAAATTCTCCGCCACCAAGCAGAAATGTATTTGATAGAAATCAGATAACATCTCAAAGTGTAATGTCGGACATACAACCATACAAGTCTGTTCCGGGTTCGAACAGAACCGAAGGCACTTCCGAAGAAGCCCTTGCAAATCCGGGTATCCACAATCCCGATCGGACTTCCCATCACTAAGGAGAACTCTATACCGGAGCAACTCAGTGCAGAGTCAATCGATAGGTTATCCTATCGTTCTCACAGATACCCGGTCTTCACCATCGGTCTTCAATGCTATCCATAACGACGTATCACATATTCGGAATGGGCTATATGACACAAAGGTCCTCTCCCGGCTAAACCGAATAGTGAGCGCAATATTTAAAAACATAGGGATATGGGATTTCGGTTAAGTCACAACTTAAAAATCCAAAGCTTTTCTTTCAAATGGTTAAACAAATTACCCTTTTAAATCTTTAAATAAAAAGATTAATTTCACAAAGTTTCACCAAATTTCACAAAGATCTATCTATAGATTCAAAACAACTTCCATTCCAATTGGATTAACTCGATAAATCTTTAAATTAAAGATTTAATTTATAGCTTTCAAAACACGTTCCAAAGATTTATTCATAACTTGGAAAACCATTTTCATTTTGAAACTTGAATTCCTTTTAACACATATTGAAAATCCATTTCTTATATGAAAGCTTCTATTATTTGGAAACAACAGTTTTCGTTTCAGAAAAGTCCGATTTATACAAGTTGAAAATCTTGGGTTAAATTTAAATTCCAAACATCACTTTTTAAAATGGTTTAAAAACCCATATAAATCCATTTATAAGTTGGATAACTTTTTAAACCCTAGTTCCCAAATTATAGAATTCAACTTCAAATATTGAATTCAAATTTAAATCAAATTATTTAAATTTCAAAACCTAATCAAGTTATTCAAATAGCTTTTATTTTTTTGAAATTCATTTTATTCAAAAGCTTCAATTCTAATTCCAAAACTATTTTGGATTCAAAAATTCAAATTTTTAAAACAATTTCAAAATCTGTGGCTTAACCCATTTCCACGTGCAATCCATATTTGTGTGTGTATAAGTGTGGTCCAGGGGTTCAACACAATAGTGCACAACATCCATTATCACAGATTCAATCATATCGACAAGCGGTATAACCCATAACGCTTATCTATATTCACAGATTCATAGATAAAGTAAAATATCATTCACAAAGATTAACTAATATGATTCGATGTGGGTTTCGGATAACCGACTGGAATCCGACTCCTTGTCGCATCGAAATCCAAATGTCATTCTACGGGTCAAGGGGTTTCATATTCATATGACAATATATTCATCATAAATATAGTAGATCAGCACAAAGTATCACATAGCATCTCATCACATATCAAATATATCAATCCATCACACAACATTCAATAACAACCAGCATCTACAATTAAGATGAATAAACTGGGTGGTTTTAAATTTATTACCTACATGATTACTTTCATTTATTATTCCTAATTAATTAACTATCCATATTTATTCAATTAATAAATCTTCAATTATAAATTTTAAATCTAATATCATTCAATTAATGATTTCTTAATTACAAATTAATTATTCTAAGAAAAATTAATCTTAAACTTTAATAAATCAAATTAAAACCCTTAATTACTTTAATTAATTATCCATTTCATTAATTAATTAATTTTATTAATTATCCATTTGTACTACCTTAATAATTAAATGAATTACAAATCATTAAACTTTTCTTTATCTTTAGGTAAACATTCCTTATTTAAATTATGCATTTAAAAACAAAATGTTTTTTTAATTTACATTAAATTCCATTTAACATTTCTTTTAAACTTTAAGACTTAAATATATTTAAAATAAGATTTTTAAAACAATACAAACTTAATCTTATATGTTTACAAGAAACATCTACATTATTAATAAGTGTAAAGAATTTAAATTTCAATTCAAATCAAATTCAAATCAATTAAAAAATTACTTTAAAATTTCAAAATTGAAATATAACTTCCATTCTCATTTTAGTTTTAAATTCTTTAAAACTCTTTCTACAATTTACACCTTCAATTCAAATGTAAATCATTTGAAGCAATTTAAATTCAAATCCTTATTTAAAAACTGAAGTTTAAAAATAGATTTAAAAACTCAGGGTTTGGATTCATTTGAATTTCAAATTTTAAATACTTAACTTTCTAACTCAAATGCAAATCAACAATGCATTTATACTTGAGATTTCCAAATCAAATTTAAATTAAAAACACAATATGGTTTCAAATTTCAGACGATTAAAATTTGAATTCATATTCAAATTCAAACCAAAACTCATTTTAAAACTCCACTTTAAAATTTAAACTTACCCCTTACATTTAAAAAACAGAAACAGTTTTCTGTTTATAAAAAAAAATAAACTAACTTTTGAAATTTCTGAATTTAAACTATTTCAAAGATACAGGATTCAAACCTATTTGAATTCAACTAAAATTCAGTTTTCAAAATTCTAAGTCACATTTGTATTTTTGCACCTTATTTTCAAATTTTATAAAACCTGAAACAGGCTTCCTATCCCCCCTTTCTCTTTATTTTAATTTCAAACAAAATTTGAATTTCTGCATTTAAATAATTATAAAATAAGAATTCAAACAAATTTGAATTCATTTTAGATTCAAGCTTAATCCTAAGTTCAAATTTCCAGGTTTATATTTAAACTTTACTTTCAAAATTCAGAAAAACAGAACAGTTTCTGTTTTTAAAACCTGAAACAAAATACACAGAACTCTCTTATTGACTTCGAGTCAATTACCCTGTTACTCCGAGTTTTTTCCCAATTTACCCGAGACCTACCCGAGTCAAAAATCCCTGCAACCAACAACATCACAAACCTGCACAACACCATCACTGTGCACCCATCCTCTCTCTCCGGCCATCACTGACCACCAACTCTGGCCATCCTCCATCAAATAGTGACTACACTTCAACCTTAAACCCCCAGATCCCCTGAATTCAATCTTGAATTTGAATTCAAGTTTTAAAACTAAAACCTGCAACAGTCAATACCCAACTACCCAAAACCTGTCATCACCAAAATCTCCACTTCTCGACCATCATTAACATCCATACTCCGGCGATAGCTTCATCACTATACCATCCGTCATTACCCACAAAATCATAGAACTCGATTCACTGTAGATACCGCAGCACCAAAATTCCTTAAGCCAGTAAAAACTAGGGTTCTTCACAGAAATTCCAAATTCCCATCTCAACTTGAATTGTAGATCAATTCAATAATTTTCCTATGATCTATACTAGATAAACCACCTCCAGAAACAAACTCAACTAGTTCAGATTCAAGGATCAACTGATCTCGATTAAAAAGTAAAATACAGTTAATTTGAAACTGCATTTTATTCTTAACACCATAAACTTTAATTTTAGTTTTTAAATTCTAGAATTAATTTAGGATTCTTTTGACAAACCCTGAATCATCAATTTATAACATTTAAATTTCCACTAGGCAAATTTTTGTTCTGTGTAACTCTTTTTTTTTTTTCAAGCTACAGACAGTCATATGTAGTTCATATACTATTAGAGTTACACCATTTTAAAAACAAACAAAATTTGTTTAAACATTTAAGTTCAATTCAGTAACAGGTCAAAGGGAAATTAAGAAATCAAACATAAGTTTGAAAATTTAAAGATCACACATGCACAATCATCTTCTGTTCACAAACACATATTTTACAGATCAATTCATAAATATTTATCTGAAACTCATAAGCATGATTAACTACCTATTAAACAGTTTTAAAAGTTTGAATTACTCACATTCATGCAGGAAATAGAACACATATAAATTTAGGGCTAGGTTGCTCACCTTATCATGGAAGCAGAGCACAAAGAACAGAGATAGTTTCAAAGATGGAAGCTTGAATTTTTTTTTTTTTTTGTTCTTCTTCTTTAGATCCTGGAGTTTAGATAGTTTTGAATTCTTATGTACACAGAGAACCATTTCCCTGCATTTACAACCAGAGCTTGAAATTCCTTTACCTTTTGAACTGAATTTTGTTTTCCTGCAACTTATTAAATTTATTGATTTAAACTTATGCTTTAGTTACTGATTACTAACAATATTAAGTTCAAATCAAAAAAAAAATTACTTGCCTTTCAATTATTCCCAGAGAGCTTTGCATTTGATTTCCAGATTGAAGTTTGATTACCTTTGTTTGTTTTCTTTTGAATTCCAGAATTTACTTTAGCATATAGCTTGACTTGTTCCTTTATTTATTTCCAGATTTCTTTTTGTTTTTCTGAACTTGTTTTGCATGATCCTTTGCTGTTTGATTTTTTTATATTGCCAGGTTTGATTGTTTTGAATCTTTTTATGTTTGAGAAGGTAGTTGATCTTGCATGTTGAATTTGTTGCTTGACCTCAGGTTTGGTTTGAATTCTAACATTGATTGAAGTTTTGGTTTGAGATGAAGTAATTTAGTTTTCAGGCTTTTGGTTCCTTTTTGTTTCAGGTCTGGTTTGAAATTTGTTTCATTCCTTTGTATATTATTTTATTTTTTTTTAAGTTTTAAAAGAAAATGAATTTAAATGCCACTTGTATCAATTAGTGTTAACACTTGTCAAAACTTTTGTTTATTTATCTACACTTGTTTTAAAACAACTTAATATACATACACTTGTCTTTTACTAAGGAATTAGTATTTATTAAATGTTAATTAGTATTTAATTAGATGTTAATTATAAAATAAATGTGAGCTTGTATTTAACCAATTAGTTAATATATATACTTATTTGCATATGGAAAATTTTGAAATGAATACATTAGATTTATAAAATAAAAGTTTATACAAATATTATAAAAATCCAAAACAAACTAAAAATATTCATACATTTACAAACTTTTTTTTTTTTTTTTCATTTTCAAATATATGTTTAAATCCCTTAACTTAATTTGATTTATAAATTTATTTTTAAATGTTAAAATTTTAGTTCAAAATTTATTTTAATTTTATACATTTTGTTTTGGTCCTTAATTTTGATTCTAATTTATAAACATACTTATCAATTTTATATTCACAATAAAATTTTCAAAGCTTTTAAATTCCAAATTCAATTAAAAATGCATATTATTATTTATTCTGTAAATCTTCAAATTGATTCAACTTTTAAATCTAAAAAATTAAAATTTACTACCAAAATTCCATAATTTAATTCCAAAAATTAAATAATTTGTCAAATTATCTTGTTCAAAATTCAGGAATGTTACAATAATCTTGATAAGTAATTAATTATCTTTAAACAATACTTATAAAATAATTAAATTTATAACATTGCAAATATAATAATTAACTTTACCAAAGAAATAATTTTACAAAAGACTTTGTAAAAATAAAAATTTAACAAAACGCTTTGTTAAAATAATAATTGAATAACCACTTTACTTCAAGTAATAATTAAATAAAACACTTTACTTCAAGTTGTAAAATTTGAAGTTAATTTAAATCCATTAACTTTCCAAATTCAAAAAAAGGCTCAGCGGTCACAATGGTACTCAAACCAGCTATTGTCTAATTCAATTTAACTTCCTAAGTTAAATTGCAGGTATTGATATAAGCAGGCATATATGTAAACAAAATCCATAATTAACAATCACTGTTAACACATCACTTATCCAGTATTAATCAAATGGCACCTAATGAATGTCCAAATTAATATAATAATAGCACGGGGATTTATTCTGCTAAATGAATGTTGTAACGACCCGTAATTTTATCACTTTAAAATAGAATATTTAACTAATTTTAAATATTCAAATATAGGTTTATTAGACATAAATAATCGTGTTTTATGTGATAAGTAATAATGTAGATTTTTTCTGGAAAAATATTTACAAAAATATATTCTTTGGAAATAGGTCGATAATATGATCGAAAATCGTTTATCGATAAGAGGTTTTTTAACCATCGGAAGTCGCACAAGATTTTTTTACATGCACTTATTTCTCTATTTAAGAAAGAATATATAATAAATTTTTTTTTTTATTTTTGAAATAAAATGTCTTTATGACATCATAATGATGTCATCATTTTTAAATAATTGATTTTTGAATTTAAATTGAGTTTAGTGATTCAGCAATTGTTTTAAAATCAAATAAATCCCTTTTAATACTAATTAATAATGGAAATATCATTTTTAAATTTTGTTTATAAATATAATATATATATGTATATGTATATATATGTGTGTATATATACATATATATTAACCTAGAAGTAAAAATATGACCGAAAATCGGATTCCAGATTCATAACGGTGTAACATGAGGAAGTTATGCAACATTATATGTTATATCTTGCACACGTGCAAATATACACACACACATCCATGTACACATACTACACCTTAGAATTAACATTTACATTTACTAATTACTAATGGTAAATAAAGTAAATATCATGATATTTATAAAGGAGGAAATCTAAGCTAATGATGACATATCTCCCTTAAGTCAACTTGATACACGCCTTACAAGCTAAGTTAGTGGTGGAGATGATGTGGAGTGGGGTGGGAGTGCATGGCCAAAGCACATGGAGGGTGTGGTGGTGCCGAGGTGGAAAGATGATGTGATGTTTGGTGAAAATATCATGATATTTTGAGTCCAACTTTGGCGTATAAATACAAACATACCTCTTCACTTTCATTCACACTTCTTGCTCTAATTTCCTAAGATTTCTTCATCTTCTTCTTCCTCTTCATTAATGGCTTCCATAGTCCTTTAGGAAAATTCAAAAATAGAGTCAAAATTTTGTCATAATAAGTCATAGTATATAAAGAGATATGCCACTTCGAGTTCAAAGATGAGTTAGTAATCTCCTCTTCTTTACCCACCTTGGGTGAGCCCACCAAAGCACTCTACCACCCTTACTAGCTTAAGGCCAAACCTCCGTAATAGACGCAGAGCAGGATTCATAAGCTCCGGTAAAGGAATAATGGAGCTACAGTCGATTTCATAACATTTAAAGTAAGATTGTGAAAGCTATTAAGTGAGAAACTCTACTAATTATTTTATAAATTCTATGATGATATGATATAATTTCTATGCCTATTTATGATGGTTGTTTATCATATTTGGATATGATAATATTTTTTCTTAGGTATGGAAATAATTCACGTTAAATACACGTCAAATTTACACGAAGAAATCACTTTCTTCTTATGGATGATAAAAGTGTTACGGCATAGTTAAACCTCTTTAAACATGAATCAAATGGCTTATAAATATTTTATAAACATTAAAACTCATTTCTACAATTTTTTGAAAAAACATGAAATTGGAGTCAAAATAGGCGCCACGCGAAACAGTAGTTCGTGATTTCGTGCCGTAAAATTTAAATCAATGTGTAGAATGGAATATAGCTTAAAATTATTGGAAACAAGAATCTTCCAAACTCATATAACTATAGTTTTCAAATGAAGAAATGAAAATCAAGATTTCATTTTATAAAATTTGAGACATGTCCAAATCAAGTTTCCAAAAACATCGCGGTTTGGCAGTTCATAAAATATGGATTTCAACTCTTTAAAGTAGATGTTTTTAAATCTTTAAAAATTTGAAATAAATTTTATAAATATATTAAAATGTTTTAAAAAGGATTTGAGTTATTAAAATGAACATATATGAAAAGAAGTTAGTATTTGATCAATGAAGCTTTAAAAACACTATTGGTAGCAGTTTTAGTAACGGTTTTGGTAACTTTTGAAAACCATAGTTTAAATTTAATTTTCCTTTCCAAATATTTTGTGAATGGTTTTCAAATAATAAACCAAGCATTTTATAAATAATTTAAGGGTTTGAAGTTGATCAAATAACTTGACCTCCTTATGTGTGGCAGAGAGATAGTCTCTAGATCCGAGTTTGGACAACTAGTGTCTGGTTTACGCTCGAGCTGCCCAGATAGGTCCGATGGAGGGGATAGTAAATTTGTTTCGCTCAGACCACATTTTCCTAAGATAAAAAGAAGTTTAAAAAAATTAAATAATAATATACTGGTGATAAATGAGACATATTGGTCAAACTCTATATTAAATTCCGAAGGGGGAACTCGTACTACCCGTATGAATTTAAAAGGTGATTCCACTATTATTCGACGAATAGTACAGGTTGAGCATGGAAATTAGTATTGACTACAATTAATATAATTCCTATGGATCTTATTTACTCAATTCTAACCGGTTTTGAATTTACCATCTTTGATAACATGGTATTAACCCATTTAAAAGATATGTGTTGAAACTATGAAACCTCTATTAGAATTGTATTAAATTATGGAAACAATTTCCTATGTAATTAATGAGAAAGGTTTGTTGTTTCCAAAGTTAAAAAGAGGTTTAATGATTTCGTATATATTGAAAATGAACGGTTTAAAGATGTATATTTCTAGAATATATTTTATTTGGATGAAAGATATTGATAAATTAAATAATAATCACTCACATACTTGACATCTTTTATTTGTAAGTTGGTTCGAAGGAACCATGGTCGGATTTTGTTGATTCCTATCTGAAAACCACTTTGAACCAATATACGCTCGAAAGGGAAAACTTTTTAAAGATGAGGATTTTAAAGACGGATTTTTTTGTAATATAGGGCTGCTTGCCACTAACCTCTGGGGTAATTCCCTTATCATATGTATGGTGGCAGTGGTTCCATCAATTTGAAATCTTCGATGCAAGGATACTCGCTACTAATCCTAATGGTGATTCCCAAACAGGATGTAGTAGGATAAGTGCCTTCGGTTCTTCCGGTTTTTGGATAACTTATATGAACGAATGTCTGACATTGCATTTCTAAGACCACGTACACTGATATCTACAAATATACATATATTGGCGGTGGTGGAGGCAACCCCTCCTATACTTAACACTATTCTCTGAGATGTACTAGCTTAGAGGTTGTACTTTTATGGAAATCAATAGTGTATTTTTGGAAACGGCAATGTGGTATATTTGTCCTGTGAAAGGTAAACGTTTCCTTAAGCCTCGCACATCACGAATGAAAAAAATAAGGTTGATGCGAGAGGGCTAAGTAGGTCGCACCCATTTGGATATGATCATCACCTTTCTAGATCATCCTATTTAATTTGGTTTTTTAATGTATGCTTTGGGATCCAACGGAAATGTCAGCAATAACCAATGTAATAGGATATTTGGTACTATCTATGGTTGAGTTAAGAAGATTCTGTGTTGGTAGAGGGAAGCAGTGTTGTGCCTAAGTACATTCCTTTAGAGATGTACTATCGAAAGGTAGTCCTTTACCTTATCATTGTTGGAAATCCATTCTTCAATAGATGGCTCTACGGTTTTGATTATTGAACCTAATATGATAGAATTAAATCCATGTAACCATTTCGGCTATGAGTAATATTTTATTTGAAAGGTTTTCAAAGAATGGAATTAAAAATAATGCCCCTGATTTTACATAGTAAATATTTTGGTTATTCTAAGGTAAAGAATCATCCGTGTTTATATGCTTCATGGTCTTATGAGATATTCTTTGATTTCAAAGTATCCGTTCTTTTGAGTTTTCTTACACCAGTCCCATTATTATTTTCCCGTCCCTTAAATTCTAGGTTCCCTATTTTTTCAAACAGCTAAGTAGTTAGGTTTAGTTCGAAGCATTTTGGTGGAGCTTAGAGCATGGAGCAAAAGATTCCTTTGTAGATAAATATTCATTTCTATTTCTGCCGCACTATATATGTATATACCAACACCTATGGAGGGATAGGTAATTATAACTATACCTAACAAGGTTAGTACTTTCCATATCTTTGATACATCATTTTGAGAGGAAATGTATATACTATTTATATGTAAAAAAAAATTAATTTGTTCAATGCGATGTAAGAAGCTATGTTTCTAAATTCTATCTTTATTTTCTTTTACCCCTAATCAACTGCCTCTCCAAGATTCGAATTTGCGGCACGTGAATATCATGGATGTATTAGTCTCAATTTTCAAAGATTGAAAAGGTGGGTTGTCTCACTTTTATCAGAGTTTAGGTTGAGAGAACACCTAAGCCTTGATGGGGTAAGTCATTAGGGATAGGGTTAGTAGTGCCTTAGAACGAGTTTAGTCAATGAGAGTGCATATATGTCATTTTTATCCAAATAAAATTGTTCGAGTGTTTTATACCTGTTTCGTAAGGTAATCTTGTTTATGGATTTTAAAATTGTTTCCTTACTATATGTGGACAGTAGGAAATAAGTAACCGCAGAGGACATAGTGGGGGAAGCACAATGGCTACCGATGCTCGAACTCCAAATACTGTGGTAATTGAATAAGTAGTAGTTCCGCTGCAACCTCAAGTAACTTTGTGGCACTATGAAAAGATTATACCAACTTAGAAGGAAAGCCATTTAAAGGCATAGAATCTGTTATTGAAGTTTAAGCTTGGCTTTGATCATGTGAGAATATCTTTAAAGGATTAAACATTGATAATGATCGAAAAAGGTTCTTAGCCTCCTGACAATTGAAGGATGGGGCTTTAGCTTTTTGGGAGTCCATTACTCCTAATGAATCAAAATATATTTTCTCTTAGGCAAGGTTTAAATAAGTTTTTGAAGAACAATACATGCCCACTGCTGGAAAGTCCTGCCTCTATAGAAGATTCATGGACCTGAAGTAAGGAGAAATGTCCGTGGAAAAATAATTGTGCAAGTTTAATAAATTATCTCGCTTTGGGCCTGGACTGATAGATACTCCCTTAAAGAGAAATGAGATGTTTATTACTAAGATCAAGGACTAGTATCAAGATAGGATGACCGCTCATATGAAAGGAACCTTTGTGGATCTGGTGGATATGGGTTTTCGATATGAAGTTTTGGACTAATAAATTCTTTAGCAGTTTAAGGCAACAACAACAACAACAAGAAGAAGAATCCCTGGTAAGGTAAAACTAGTGGAGGATATCTGGAGAACTGGTTTAAAAATGTGGAGTGTTTTAACTATGGAAAGAAGTGCCATCTTTAAAGGTTCCATAGGAGTCCCAAAGTTTAGAAATAGAAACAGGGTCCCATCTCTCCTAGAGTTTCGAAAAGTTTCTGCTACAACTGCCATCGGCCTAGCCACTAGAAAAATGCATGCCCACAAATGAAGAAAGAAGAGAAATTTAAGGTTTATGCTATTAAGGACAAGCCTTCAACTTCTAAAGATGTAAAGGGCAAGGGAGTTCTAGAAGGTAATATCTACGTTAATGAGAATTTAGTTAAAGTATTGTTTGATACTAGGGTTCCTATAGTTTTATTGCTAAAGGATTAGTTGATAGATTAAAACCGATCACAAATATAGTAGATACCCCTATTTATGTGCCTAATCCCATAGGCGATACAACTAATCTTTGTATAATTTGTGAAGACATCAGAGTTACCCACCTTTCCCATAATTTTTCATGCGATCTATTTGTTCTTGACTTTATTAGGCTTGAAGTTTTACTCGATATGGATTAGTTATCTAAGTATAAATATATCCTTGATTGTATTAAGAGAACACTGATCATATGGACCAACTTCGGGAGATTTATCGAAATATTATGTGAAGAACCTAGTCTGAGAGGGATAGTTTCATATATGCACTAGACTCATCCCAAAAAGGTTTAGAAACATTACCACTTGTTAAGAAGTTTCAGGATGTTTTTGAAGACCCCCACATTGGGAAATTGAGTTTCTTATTAACTTGATTCCTAGAGCAAGGCTTGTTATACACCGCATTCGAAGGATAACTCCTAAGAAAAGGATATGTTGTGGAATCAAACCGATGAGTTGTTAATGAAAGGGCTGATTAGACCTAGTCGCTCAAGTTAGGGGGCAACAGTAGTTTTCGTTGCAAAGTTTGATGGTTCCCTAAGGCTTCGTGTAGATTTTCGAGGCCTGAACAAGCAGATGATTAAGAACAAGTATCCACTTCCCCAATTAAATTTCTTGTTTGATCAACTTCATGGTGCTTGAATATTCCCGTAAATGGATTTAGCCACAAGATTCCATCAATTAAGAATAGTTGAAGATTGCATTCCATTAACTACGTTCAGGGGTCCATGTTATTTCTAGGAATGGTTGGTTACGCCTTTTGGGCTGAACAATGCGCCCGTTTAATTTGTGGATCTCATGAATATAGTATTTAGAGATGTGCCCAAAAAATTCATGTTGGTTTTTTATTGATGATATACTTATCAATTCAAAGACTAAGGAGGAACATGAAAGTCATCTGGATATTGTACTGAGGATTTAAGGAGACATGTGCTTAAAGCCAAATTCTCTTTTTTTCTAGGAGAAAGAGGCAAGGTTCCTTGGACATGTAGTGACAGAAGATGGAGATTCGATGGAGCTAGGGAGAATTTCAAACATACAAGATTAGAAACAACCACAAACTCTGACGGATGTCCACAAGTTCTTAAATTGGTTGGGTATTACCGAAGGTTTATTCAGGATTTCTTAAAAATTTCCTCCCATCTAACGAAGTTAACTGTAACAACCCGCATATTTGTTGATGTTATATTTAAATATTTTATTTAAATATTTTTTTTTGATACTCGGAATTTTGTCCGAAAAGCTACTTTTTGCATACGGTCGAATTAGGACCCGGGACCACTCCCATTGAGTTTAAAATGCCGTTTGCGACCTTTTTGAGTATAAGCTTCGATATGTTTAGAGAAAATTGATTTTTGCTACTTTTCACTTAGGGTTTTGATTTGGGCTGAGCCCACTTATGTATTCAGTCCCAACCCCTCTCCTCATCATTTACTTCTTTTCCAATTCCTAATACTCAAGCTTTAGCAACAATGGTGGGAGAGATGGGAAATTAAAACTCCAAAACCCTAGTTTTCTTTTGCAAATCAAGTTCTAGCTCCAAACTAATAGAAGAACTCATTGGTAAGCTTCTCTTCTTCTCCAACTCAATCTCTTATCAATTTCAGAAATTCCTAAACCTAACTTTGGGAATGTTCTTCTTTTAAAGCTTAGAATCAAGCTTCTTGAGTTGCATTTTGAAGAGTGGTTGATTCTCCTCTGCTTTCAAGCACCTTCTTCAATCGTTTGGGTTCAAAGGCGAGATTTTTAATCTCACATCTAGGTCTATGATTATCTTTGATTGTTAGGTATAAATTCCTAACACATATTCACGTCTATTTGATTTTGATTTGGATAGGTTTTGTGAACGTTCCAAATTTTTAGTGCTTTGAGTTCAAATCTTCAAAAATCATAGCTTTGTTGTTTGAACTTGTTTTTGGTGATGCATCGAAGAGCTTATAGGGCCGGGTAGTCGATTTGCATAAACCCCTAGTGACCGTGCTCGCTCGATTGCATTTTGATGAAGATTGCATCTTCATTTTATAGGCTGGAAAGCAGCCTTGATGCCAGTCAGTCGACTGGACCTTTGAGTCAGTCGACTGGCTGTAGCACATAGGCATTCCGAAGGCAACTAACGGAGGCTTGGGTCATCTGTTTTCCCTGCATTCAGTCGACTGAATTTTTAGGTCAGTCGACTGACTGCAGGAAATTATTTTTCATGCCTCCGGTCCAGTCGACTAGACCTTTTAGTCAGTCGACTGACCTGCACCTATTTGCCTAATTGGGCATATTTGTGCATATTTTTGCTTGGTTTCCAAATTCCATCGATTCGTGTTATTTCCCACTTGTTGCTGCTACGACTTTAATGTCTTCTATTCTTGGAATTTTTGGGGATACCCATTTTGATGGATTCGGATCGATTTCTTTGGATTTTTATTCACGTCTTTGAATGTGAATTTTGGTGGTTGATTGTTCTACAATCATTTTCGTGTTTTGTCACTTTAAAAAATATATATAAAGGTTTCAATACTAGTAGTAAATATCAAAACTCTTTCCTCAAACGATTTCAATTCTATTTTAATACCAAATTCGCTTATAAAACCGTTTTCCAATCTATTAGTATATACAAACCTTTACCTCACTCGTATGAGAAATCTAATTAAATGGCTTAGTTAAACAAGTGGTATGAAACGCTTGCGTTTACTTCGTCGGTTAATTCTTGGACTTGTTCGACTGAATCTCTTGTCACAATTTTCTAGTGGAGATCTACAATTTGTTCGTAAATATTTAAGTTAAGCTAGTGGTTATGGGACATGAAGCTAAGCTCATATATTTACTAGCTTACTGTAATTGACACTTCTTAATGATCATGACGATCATTTTTGTGATTTAGACTAGC
This sequence comes from Allium cepa, assembly GCA_030765085.1. Taxonomy (NCBI): domain Eukaryota; kingdom Viridiplantae; phylum Streptophyta; class Magnoliopsida; order Asparagales; family Amaryllidaceae; genus Allium; species Allium cepa. The sequence continues at coordinate 187,910,646 of CM060940.1, forward strand.
AATGTGCGACGTCTCTTTGTCTACGAGGGAGACTAAACCCCGTTTGTGTGAGTTTCAACTCACATATGTGGGGTAGCGCCCCATGGTCTTCGGGCCGTTCGTGTGTCAAAAATTAATGGCTAGCTACCATGAGATAGCGTCTCTTTCGTGTGATACATATGTTGGTGAGTTTTCAGGCTCCCGTTCTTGTGATAGGCCTCCCCCCCATTTTGTGTGATTTCTGGATTTCGTGTGTCGAATTCTGGAATTTTCTTCTTCACCTATTTTTGTGATTTCTATTGATATGATTTATCAATTTTTGTGCATAGGTGAATTCGTGTGTCATTGACTGGATTTCTTGAGATGATTTCTAGAATTTATGCTTCACCAATTTTCGTGATTTCCATTGATAAGCTTTATCAATATTTGTGCATTGGTGAATTTGTGTGTCATTGACTTTTGTGATTGACATTGATATAATCGTCAATAATTGTGGTTTGATGAACGAAATAAGGAGTATGACATTTCTTTGGTTCTTGTGTAGATTTTGTGACATTGATTAATCCCTTGATGATTTTCAACTACCTATATATATATATCACATCTTGGCATTGTGATTATTGTGTGTTTAGTCATATCTCTTATTCTATATCGTTTCATCTGATATTTATAGTTAGACTGATCCGTTTATTATTTTCTTATTAAATAATACTCGGGTCAGACCGAGATGTTACAGGTGCTTCTGCTTGACTTCTCCCTAGGGATTCATTACTCTGACTTTTGGCAAACTACTTAGATTAGTAGTTTATTTTGTTGTATACACTTGAGATATAGACTCATTGTTGTATTCTTTTGTATAGCACGTGTTGCTATTCTTTTGTATTATTGTGGATCTTTTTGACCACTACTCTGATATACACTTCCATGTGTTAATTATGAATTCATATCTTCTTCCGCCTTTGTGATATGAATTATCTGTGACTGATTTATGTTATGTTTATTTCTGTACTTGTTTCTGAAGATATTATAGCCATTGTGTAGTAGTTTTGAGTTTGTGTCGGTATGTCGGATTTCCTCTTGATAAAGTATTGCATGTTATACTATCTGACATATCGATGCTCGCACAAAGCAATTACACGGATGGTCGCTCCTCAACAGCCTTATTCTCCGTGCTAGTTGACAGCATTCACCGTAATGTTCTTGGCTAGCGTGGGTATAGAGGTGGGGCGTCACATTAACCAAGAAGAATGTTAAAGTTGAATAGACACCGAAATGTAAGGAAGCATTTAATGAGCTGGTGAAAAGATTGACCAGTGCTCCAGTCCTAATAATTATTGATGGGAGCGGTTGTTTGATCGTATACACAGATGCTTGTGGAGAAGGAGTGGGTTCGGTATTAATGCAGCATGGGAAAGTTATCACTTGCGCAAGTAGCCAACTGAAAACTCATGAGAAAAATTAAGCAACACACGACTTAGAACTATTAGCTGTTGTGTTACGCATTAAAGTTATAGAGGCATTATTTAATAGGTGAAAAGTTTGATCTCTTTACATATCATAAGTCTTTAAAATATTTTTTCACTCAAAAGGATTCAAATATGTGACAACAACATTGATTAGAATACCTCATGTCATATGATCTTGACATTTTATATATACCCGGGAAAACCAACATAGCAGCAGATGCGCTAAGTAGAAGGCATGCCATTATAGCATATCTGGTAGTGACTCTAACTCTTCTAGGAAGAATTGCTAGCAAGCAAAGAGAAGATATGCATCTAAAGAAGATAATTGAGGATACAAGTGAAAGGAGAGATTCAAGCTTAAAAATAGATAACCAAGGGGTATTACGGCTAAATGAGAGAATTTGTGTTTCCAATGTTGACAGCTTAAGACAAGAAGTGTTGACTGAATGCCATCAATCCAAGCCTAATATTAACCCTGCAGTTCAAAAGATGTTCAAAGACATAAAGAAAACATTTTGGTGGAAGGTTATGAAGAGGGACATCTTCATTCATGTTAGCAGATGTGCTAATTGCCAGCAGATCAAAAGTGACCAACAAAAGACTGCTGGATTACTTCAACCTCTCCAGATTCCAAGTAGGAAGTAGGACCAAATATTAATGGATTTCATTGATAGCTTACCTTGAACAAGGAAATGAAATGAAGGCATTTGAGTTATCATAGATCGATTAACCAAAAGCGTACACTTTATTCTTGTAAAGCCAACAAGGACTACCTCAAGCCTTGTAGATATATACATGAAGGAGATTGTTTGTTTGCATGAAATTCTAAGCAGCATAGTAAGTGATTGAGATCCAACTTTTACCATTCAGTTCTGGGAAGCATTATAGATAGCTTTGGGAACAAAGCCGAGTTTAAGCACCACATATCATCCCTAGACCGATGGGCAAACTGAGAGAGTGAATAGAGTACTAGAAGATCTTTCGAGAGCTTGCATTTAAGACTTTAAAGTTTCATGGGAGAATCATCTATATCTTATGTAATTGTCCTATAATAACAGGTACTGGGCAAGTATTGGCATGGCACCATATGAAGCCTTATATGGTCGTCCATGTAGATCACTAGCATGTTAGATCGAAACCGGAGATTAGTTAATACTTGGTCCTTATATGCTTCGAAAAGTGTAACGACCCGCTATTTTGGACTATTCGCATCCGCACATGTCGGACTTGAATAATTCAAAATACCGAATTGTTAATTTAAAATTTGGCAAAACTCAGATATACAGTAAATAAATAATCACAGAATCACAGACACAGAGTAATAATATGCAGCGGAAGTAAAAGAGATAGTAGTTCATGAAGCTACTATATAAATATATAAGATACATCAGAGTTTACAACAGAAGAGAAATACGATACAACAAATACAAATCAGAATACATCACTGGAATCATCGAATACTGAAAGCAGAGTAGATGGCTGGATCTTCAAGCAAAGCTCCAACTCCAAAAGTGAGTCTCAAAAGCTGAACAACTCAATCTGACCCGAGCGTAAAGAAAATACAAAACACTCGAGTCAGGATTAATATTCTCATATCAATAAATCCAACTCAAGTGAAATAGCAATCGAAATACAAGTAACTCAAAGGATGTTGGAATCACCATCCTCTAAGGATCCGTTAAACTATCTACTATGTAGTAGTGTACGCTAAATAGATAATGTCTATCAGTAATATAAAATATCAAAATAGTGTTAAGGCGTTACCATTATCCCCCTTAACACGTTTTTATATAAATGTCATAGTCTATACAGCACTGTAAACTCCACCGTAAACTGGTGGGATATCAGGGAGTACTCCATAGGTATAACACAAAACAAATTCGTAGTGGTCGCGCATATAGGGATACAAGTATGACAAGGCACATGAGGCAATACCCAAGGTAGTGAAACTACCGTTTGCCTGATCCGGACTGGTGAGAACGCATCGCCGCAGCGATCGCAACACCGCGAAACAACACTTCTGAAATTCCGAGGGTGCACCAATCAATCACAAGTAATGAGTAGTAGTTACGAAGAAGTGTGTCCGCTCGAGGTGGCTAACCCCATTTGGCCCGGCACGGCTCCTGATTTTAGTCATTTCCAATTTGACACAAGTGTCAAGGCTATCCATTATCGTTCTCTTTCTTCAGTCATCACGTACATCATTCCAACCACTTCATTCTGGATCATCACTCCGCGTATTGTTATTAAAGTGGTTTTCGGTTTAGACAGAGAGTATGTCCATAACCGACTCCGGTCTCTTTAATAACTTTCGTAATTATTAAACCGATTGGTCGTTTAATGAATTTCAAAATCAAATAAATTTCAATTTAAATTTCAATTCGTAAACCAACATTTCATCGTCTTACTAAATCAATTCCCAAAATTTACGTTTCAAAACTTTCGAATTACCATTTCAAAATCTTATAATTCGATTTCAACTTTTAATTAACAATTCAATTATTGATTCAAATTCGTATATAAGTTTCATTCCGAAATCTTTTAAATTAATTTAACACTCGAATTAATTTCAAATTCATTTATCGATTTCATTCAATATTCGTTGAGTTAAATTATCATTCAAAACGATTTCTATTAGATTTCCAATTCATTAAAACAACCACTTAAGTTCAACTTCATTATATCAAACTTCAAATTCAATTAGATTAAATTTGTCAAATCAATTTCTTAAATTCAAGTCTTATATTTCTTCAATAAAACGCATTTTTTTTCTTTTTAAAGAAATTCAATCCTATTTATTCATTTACTTACGAATTTCAAAACTCAAATAAATAAAGAAACTCAATTCCACTTGTTCAAGAAGTTCCATTTCACTTATTAACTTACTTAAATTTTCCAAAGCTTAATTAAATAAGAAACCCAATTTCATTTATTAACGAAGTTCGAATTCACTTATTCAAAAGTTCAATTACTCTTACCAAAGAATTCAATTTTTATTCAATTATCAAATAATTAAATCTCGTTCAATTATTAAATAATTTCAATCTTAATTATTAAAAATTTCAAAACTTAATAATTACAAACTTGATTTTAAATTCAAACTTAATTATTAATTCATTTCCACTTAATTACGAATTCAAACTTAATTATCGAATCATTTCAACTTAATTATAAATTCAACTTAATAATTTCAAACTTAATTATAATTCCAACTTAATTATAATTTCGAATTTAATTACTAAATGATTTCAAACTTAATAATTTCAAAACTCAATTACTACAAATTCCAATTTACTTATTTATAATTCCAAATTTAATTATTAAATAATTAAATTTCAAACAACGTTCTTTCATCAATTTCTACGTTAATATTGTTTCAGATTTCAATCTTTACACTTTCCTTTCAAAAATTCAAATTCTAACCTTATTTCAAAACTTATTCTTTATTCGAATAAAATCATTATTTTATTTTTAAATAAATTTATTGACCAATCGGATTTTATTTAATTCTCTATCCTAGGTCAAATTCATTTGGGTATATATCATTTCAACCCGATTCCAATTTCAATTCAAGATCAAGCATAATAAAGGGAACTTGTAGTGTGATAACTGGGATGGTATCAAAGTAAATAAACAAGCAATAACAACAATCAAAGACAATTCAATAATTAATTCAAATAATCCCGAAATAATCGTATTAATTCACATTGTTGTTTGTGCGAATTAATATAATTATCTCTAGAATCTACACTATCATTTCATGCAGATTAAAGATTATTACATTGCGGTTTTTCACTTGTCGTTCAATTTCAATTTCATCGATTTAAACAACATACATTCAATGGTTCAAGGTGTAATTAATCAAATCCGACGTGTCAATTAATTTAACATTTAAAGGGGTCATATTATACAAATTTAACTAATTAAATTCAACACATATGTCGATTCAAATTTTTAAACTATCCTACGTCAAAAGCAATTGCATAATATTTATCACTTTATACATTACAATTTACATCCAATATAAACAACAATCAATCAATCAATTATCAACCAAACTGTATTATCATTGTCACAGGTGAACTGATATAGGTAATAACATGCATATAACAGTGCAAATAACTAACAGTCGCATATTTCAATTGTCGTTTCAATTGAAATCAAATTAATAAATAAAAGAATATTAATCGTGAGTGATTGCTCACCTTTCGAGGCTAGAGAAGATATTTGATATCGAAGTAAATTACGAATCCAGTCGCGAATTCCAAAGTGAAGTGAAATGGGCACAAATTCTACGATCAAAGCTGATAACGGAAGTCGATGAACAATTAGAATCGATTGATATAAATTGAACTATATACATTATTTTCATTTTCAAAACGATATTAAATCCCACTACGTACAATATCTACAATTGAAAACTACATTCCCATACATGTTTAATAAAAATCAATATTGTTTAGCATGCCCTTAAAATAAAAAATACGATAACATATATACACTACAGGGCCTATATATAACAGATATACTTATACGCATATTAAATATACCCAAAATAAATATATCACCAAATTCGAATACATATATATAATACTGTAAATATATATAGAATCAAAGAAATCAAAATAACTTACACATGTTATATTATGTACCATACTATAAAATAATATATACCACTCATATATACTCTGAGGTAAACATATGTGCTTCAAATATATATATTCTAACTTACCGACTCTACAGATTATGTATTACAAAAGATATATATATCCGTAACTTATGAATACTAAGACACAATAGATACAGAAATTAGACAAATAGGTATGTACAAAGTCAACCTATAAAATCAGAACATTTAAAATACTATGCGAAAATCTATATGTACCTTATCATCTTAGTATGTTATATTACACCAAAGTTTGATAAAACTATATATATATTATACAAAACTATACCAGTATGCAGTTACAAAAGTTACAGTTTAAATCTATATTCATCACAAAATCGAAATACATAAACTACGTATAAAAATAATCTGTTTTATTCTGCAATATATACTGTAAACATACATACTATAACCCATATGACATCAATATTTATATATCATTCCTTTTATGTAAACAACAACAATTTCCACTTCATATATATATAACCCATTATCTCAAAAATATCAAATGTAAATTTTAGTATAAATGTAAGTAATATTCATGCAAACATTTACCTATAAGTTCCAGGGGACTACACACGCATGCAGCATATGTGCTAGTCGAAGAGAAGGCTAGCGTCGGAAAGTTTGCAAAATGGGAGATGATGAGCAGCCAAATTTCAAGTATTAACATAACTATGCCTTAGGAAAACTAAGTTATGCAGGTTGGCTTCAACAATGTATTGCACGCATGATATATACATCATATTCTATTGTCTTACCTATCACGCCTAAGTTAGAGGAGTAGACAAGGCCTGAAACGCAGCTCCGCGTGCGCGGATTCCGATGCCGGGGTGCTCGGCAGTTGGTGGTCGAAGGTCGGGTAGGGGCGTGGAAAAATGAGGGCGGGCTGTTGAGGTGGGCACTACCTCGGTTTGCTAGGCCGTGGAAGAGATGGTGGAAGGTGGCTCGGGTTTTAGGCTCGGGTCTGCAAGGTGGAGCACGGCAAGGCAATCGGAAGGAAAGAAAGGTGGAGAGGCTTCGGCGCGAGTGGATGTTCTGGTCGGTGCTTGGAGCGGGGTGCGTGCTCTGGTTACGCGCTGAGGTGAAGAATGATGAGTGGCTTGCATTTGTATGGAGGCTGTGAGAATGGAGTATACAAGCAGGCTTTGCATTTGAAAGGAAAAGGTGAGTTTGAGATCTGGAGAGAGCTACAGGCGTAAGTTAGAAAGCAACAATTACAATTGGGAACCGATGCAACTTTATTGGAATGGTGAAATGTCATAGAATACCAAAAGTTTAATAACGAATGGATGTATACTTATAGCCGTTGAAAATGAATAGGTACAACAAATTCTAGAGACTCGAAACTAGTTCGATACGATAATCGTTTCGCTGATTTCACTATGCACCGGATGCCGAATTTAACAATTTAATATACGGTGGAGATCAGCATGACGGGACGATCAAAACGGTATATGGATATTAGCGGTGTGATCGAATTATAAAAATTCGAAATTTCTACCAGCGAAAAATGCGCAAAAATCGCAGAAAATTAAGATCGACGGAGCCAAAGATGTCCGAATTTGGAAAAACGACAAACTGACAACTTGCTCAGAAGATGGTTTAGAATTTTTCTATGTAAAAATATTTTGGTTTTGAAAACGTTTTATTTTCGTCGCTTTTTAACTGATTAAATTGAAGTAAATTTACGCACGAAATAAACTAACATATTTTCGGACGAAAATTTACCCGTTGCTATGTTTAGTTAGACGCATTCCAAATAATAAATTTTTTATTTCAAAATTTTGTCGTTTACAATTTCTCTAAATTAAATAAATTAAATAAGTAAAACGACTAAAATTTACGGGTCGTTACATTCTCCCCTACTCAAAACTTTTCGTCCCCGAAAAGGAAGGAAGTAGGAGAATAGAAACAACCAAAATAAAATAAACTTGAATTACATAATAAACAATTCATTTAAACCATATAAATTTTAATTTAAATAATTTATATTCAACAATTGGTTTTAAATTCAAGGTTTCCGTTAAATAAAATTAATTTCACATTTATTAATGTTAGATATAAAAGGTTTCTTTCAAAATGAAATTTTGTTTTTAAAGGAAATTTATTGTACATTCTTCAATTTCTTAAATTAACAATTTCAAAGATCATAAATTTGAATAGTCATTTATTATAATAATACTTTATTCGACAAATTTAGTTCTCCTTACTTCATATTGTTATTAGAGTTATTCTACTTAATATATCTTATTAAATATATTTACATTTATTATAACTACTCAAATTTGTTTAAAAATTCCTTTAATATCATTTATTTTGTATAATATTCAATTACATAATTTACTTTTGAAAATTTTGGTAAGTTATATATAATGTAATTGAGCATTATCCGAATAAAATTTTACAATTTAGTTATTTCAAGTTAAGTATTTATATTAAAGAATTTTGCTTCATTTATAATTGAAAACCATCCTTTAACAAGTTTTAAGAATTAATTTCCGATTAGTTTCAAACCATTTTAGAGATAATTATGTATATACTATATATATCAAATCAAATTTAAAATCTACAATATATATTATAAATCAAGTCATGTTTAGAAATTCAAATCAATTTATTTTTCAAAACAAACCATAGCAAAACTACAGAATAGTCTCTCCATTTCGAAACTCGAAAATGAACGTCGATGATGCGGCCGTCATCACCGAAATTATTTTCCAGCGACGAAATAAGAGAGCACTGATTTTTAACATCTAAAATTCTTTGAAATAATTTCTATTTGAAAATATTTTAAATACATTACACTCTAAAACTTTCAAATCGAAGTTTTGAAATCACCGGAAATTAAATTCTCGAATTCTTGATTTAAATTCATCAAAATTCCAAATTAAATTATAACCAAAGTTATAAATTTTCGTTTATTTATATTATGAAATAGTCAATAATTTATAAAACAAAAAATAAAAATTAAAGTTTAACATTTCGGACAACAGATTTATTAATATTTAATTTCAGATTTTTTTTTTTTTTTTTTTACTTATATAAAATATAATCATTCAAAATTATTTTATTTTAAAACAATATTGTGTCAGTTTGCTCTGTTCAAGTGTTTTGGAAATCCTATCGATAGCGTTGATCAGACGAATCGATCGGAAACCCAAATCAACATCAACTCAAACAACACAATATATAAAACATTTTGATATTAATTTACAAATACACTTCCTCGCTCGACGATACAAGAATAGATTTCAAAATAAGTATATAAATTCAAATTTGATGGAAATCAAATCAAAAGAATTTTGATTCGATAATAAGTTCGAATCAGAAAGAAAGATAATCCAATTAACAGAATCGGGAGATAGATAAGCTTATTTAATTCACGGACAACCTTCACCGGATCGACCGTAACTTCAAGAATAAGATCGATGCTGAATTCCGAGGTAAATCAACATTCGATCTCAAGAGATAGAATTCAGGTATAGCAGGAGATAGATAGCACCGTAAACCGAGGATATAGAAATCTCCGGTAAATTAATGTCTATTGTAAATGAGTTTCACCCATTTATAGATAAATTTGGGATTGGCAAGACTGCCGACTCACTATAAAGATCATTCGAAGTGAAGTTATGAGGTACTCCAGAATCAAAAGAAGATAAATAGTGAGAGATATGAATGAATTTTGAGACCGCAAAGAATGTTCCAAAATTCAAAGGAATTGAGTTAAAAGGAAGAGATTGAATCTCGAGTGGGAGTGATTCTGCAAATACATTTACCATATATGCTAAGTTTTGCCTAGAGCTACCAAAAGCTCTGATACCAACTGTAACGACCCGCTATTTTGGACTATTCGCATCCGCACATGTCGGACTTGAATAATTCAAAATACCGAATTGTTAATTTAAAATTTGGCAAAACTCAGATATACAGTAAATAAATAATCACAGAATCACAGACACAGAGTAATAATATGCAGCGGAAGTAAAAGAGATAGTAGTTCATGAAGCTACTATATAAATATATAAGATACATCAGAGTTTACAACAGAAGAGAAATACGATACAACAAATACAAATCAGAATACATCACTGGAATCATCGAATACTGAAAGTAGAGTAGATGGCTGGATCTTCAAGCAAAGCTCCAACTCCAAAAGTGAGTCTCAAAAGCAGAACAACTCAATCTGACCCGAGCGTAAAGAAAATACAAAACACTCGAGTCAGGATTAATATTCTCATATCAATAAATCCAACTCAAGTGAAATAGCAATCGAAATACAAGTAACTCAAAGGATGTTGGAATCACCATCCTCTAAGGATCCGTTAAACTATCTACTATGTAGTAGTGTACGCTAAATAGATAATGTCTATCAGTAATATAAAATATCAAAATAGTGTTAAGGCGTTACCATTATCCCCCTTAACACGTTTTTATATAAATGTCATAGTCTATACAGCACTGTAAACTCCACCGTAAACTGGTGGGATATCAGGGAGTACTCCATAGGTATAACACAAAACAAATTCGTAGTGGTCGCGCATATAGGGATACAAGTATGACAAGGCACATGAGGCAATACCCAAGGTAGTGAAACTACCGTTTGCCTGATCCGGACTGGTGAGAACGCATCGCCGCAGCGATCGCAACACCGCGAAACAACACTTCTGAAATTCCGAGGGTGCACCAATCAATCACAAGTAATGAGTAGTAGTTACGAAGAAGTGTGTTCGCTCGAGGTGGCTAACCCCATTTGGCCCGGCACGGCTCCTGATTTTAGTCATTTCCAATTTGACACAAGTGTCAAGGCTATCCATTATCGTTCTCTTTCTTCAGTCATCACGTACATCATTCCAACCACTTCATTCTGGATCATCACTCCGCGTATTGTTATTAAAGTGGTTTTCGGTTTAGACAGAGAGTATGTCCATAACCGACTCCGGTCTCTTTAATAACTTTCGTAATTATTAAACCGATTGGTCGTTTAATGAATTTCAAAATCAAATAAATTTCAATTTAAATTTCAATTCGTAAACCAACATTTCATCGTCTTACTAAATCAATTCCCAAAATTTACGTTTCAAAACTTTCGAATTACCATTTCAAAATCTTATAATTCGATTTCAACTTTTAATTAACAATTCAATTATTGATTCAAATTCGTATATAAGTTTCATTCCGAAATCTTTAAATTAATTTAACACTCAAATTAATTTCAAATTCATTTATCGATTTCATTCAATATTCGTTGAGTTAAATTATCATTCAAAACGATTTCTATTAGATTTCCAATTCATTAAAACAACCACTTAAGTTCAACTTCATTATATCAAACTTCAAATTCAATTAGATTAAATTTGTCAAATCAATTTCTTAAATTCAAGTCTTATATTTCTTCAATAAAACGCATTTTTTTTTCTTTTTAAAGAAATTCAATCCTATTTATTCATTTACTTACGAATTTCAAAACTCAAATAAATAAAGAAACTCAATTCCACTTGTTCAAGAAGTTCCATTTCACTTATTAACTTACTTAAATTTTCCAAAGCTTAATTAAATAAGAAACCCAATTTCATTTATTAACGAAGTTCGAATTCACTTATTCAAAAGTTCAATTACTCTTACCAAAGAATTCAATTTTTATTCAATTATCAAATAATTAAATCTCGTTCAATTATTAAATAATTTCAATCTTAATTATTAAAAATTTCAAAACTTAATAATTACAAACTTGATTTTAAATTCAAACTTAATTATTAATTCATTTCCACTTAATTACGAATTCAAACTTAATTATCGAATCATTTCAACTTAATTATAAATTCAACTTAATAATTTCAAACTTAATTATAATTCCAACTTAATTATAATTTCGAATTTAATTACTAAATGATTTCAAACTTAATAATTTCAAAACTCAATTACTACAAATTCCAATTTACTTATTTATAATTCCAAATTTAATTATTAAATAATTAAATTTCAAACAACGTTCTTTCATCAATTTCTACGTTAATATTGTTTCAGATTTCAATCTTTACACTTTCCTTTCAAAAATTCAAATTCTAACCTTATTTCAAAACTTATTCTTTATTCGAATAAAATCATTATTTTATTTTTAAATAAATTTATTGACCAATCGGATTTTATTTAATTCTCTATCCTAGGTCAAATTCATTTGGGTATATATCATTTCAACCCGATTCCAATTTCAATTCAAGATCAAGCATAATAAAGGGAACTTGTAGTGTGATAACTGGGATGGTATCAAAGTAAATAAACAAGCAATAACAACAATCAAAGACAATTCAATAATTAATTCAAATAATCCCGAAATAATCGTATTAATTCACATTGTTGTTTGTGCGAATTAATATAATTATCTCTAGAATCTACACTATCATTTCATGCAGATTAAAGATTATTACATTGCGGTTTTTCACTTGTCGTTCAATTTCAATTTCATCGATTTAAACAACATACATTCAATGGTTCAAGGTGTAATTAATCAAATCCGACGTGTCAATTAATTTAACATTTAAAGGGGTCATATTATACAAATTTAACTAATTAAATTCAACACATATGTCGATTCAAATTTTTAAACTATCCTACGTCAAAAGCAATTGCATAATATTTATCACTTTATACATTACAATTTACATCCAATATAAACAACAATCAATCAATCAATTATCAACCAAACTGTATTATCATTGTCACAGGTGAACTGATATAGGTAATAACATGCATATAACAGTGCAAATAACTAACAGTCGCATATTTCAATTGTCGTTTCAATTGAAATCAAATTAATAAATAAAAGAATATTAATCGTGAGTGATTGCTCACCTTTCGAGGCTAGAGAAGATATTTGATATCGAAGTAAATTACGAATCCAGTCGCGAATTCCAAAGCGAAGTGAAATGGGCACAAATTCTACGATCAAAGCTGATAACGGAAGTCGATGAACAATTAGAATCGATTGATATAAATTGAACTATATACATTATTTTCATTTTCAAAACGATATTAAATCCCACTACGTACAATATCTACAATTGAAAACTACATTCCCATACATGTTTAATAAAAATCAATATTGTTTAGCATGCCCTTAAAATAAAAAATACGATAACATATATACACTACAGGGCCTATATATAACAGATATACTTATACGCATATTAAATATACCCAAAATAAATATATCACCAAATTCGAATACATATATATAATACTGTAAATATATATAGAATCAAAGAAATCAAAATAACTTACACATGTTATATTATGTACCATACTATAAAATAATATATACCACTCATATATACTCTGAGGTAAACATATGTGCTTCAAATATATATATTCTAACTTACCGACTCTACAGATTATGTATTACAAAAGATATATATATCCGTAACTTATGAATACTAAGACACAATAGATACAGAAATTAGACAAATAGGTATGTACAAAGTCAACCTATAAAATCAGAACATTTAAAATACTATGCGAAAATCTATATGTACCTTATCATCTTAGTATGTTATATTACACCAAAGTTTGATAAAACTATATATATATTATACAAAACTATACCAGTATGCAGTTACAAAAGTTACAGTTTAAATCTATATTCATCACAAAATCGAAATACATAAACTACGTATAAAAATAATCTGTTTTATTCTGCAATATATACTGTAAACATACATACTATAACCCATATGACATCAATATTTATATATCATTCCTTTTATGTAAACAACAGCAATTTCCACTTCATATATATATAACCCATTATCTCAAAAATATCAAATGTAAATTTTAGTATAAATGTAAGTAATATTCATGCAAACATTTACCTATAAGTTCCAGGGGACTACACACGCATGCAGCATATGTGCTAGTCGAAGAGAAGGCTAGCGTCGGAAAGTTTGCAAAATGGGAGATGATGAGCAGCCAAATTTCAAGTATTAACATAACTATGCCTTAGGAAAACTAAGTTATGCAGGTTGGCTTCAACAATGTATTGCACGCATGATATATACATCATATTCTATTGTCTTACCTATCACGCCTAAGTTAGAGGAGTAGACAAGGCCTGAAACGCAGCTTCGCGTGCGCGGATTCCGATGCCGGGGTGCTCGGCAGTTGGTGGTCGAAGGTCGGGTAGGGGCGTGGAAAAATGAGGGCGGGCTGTTGAGGTGGGCACTACCTCGGTTTGCTAGGCCGTGGAAGAGATGGTGGAAGGTGGCTCGGGTTTTAGGCTCGGGTCTGCAAGGTGGAGCACGGCAAGGCAATCGGAAGGAAAGAAAGGTGGAGAGGCTTCGGCGCGAGTGGATGTTCTGGTCGGTGCTTGGAGCGGGGTGCGTGCTCTGGTTACGCGCTGAGGTGAAGAATGATGAGTGGCTTGCATTTGTATGGAGGCTGTGAGAATGGAGTATACAAGCAGGCTTTGCATTTGAAAGGAAAAGGTGAGTTTGAGATCTGGAGAGAGCTACAGGCGTAAGTTAGAAAGCAACAATTACAATTGGGAACCGATGCAACTTTATTGGAATGGTGAAATGTCATAGAATACCAAAAGTTTAATAACGAATGGATGTATACTTATAGCCGTTGAAAATGAATAGGTACAACAAATTCTAGAGACTCGAAACTAGTTCGATACGATAATCGTTTCGCTGATTTCACTATGCACCGGATGCCGAATTTAACAATTTAATATACGGTGGAGATCAGCATGACGGGACGATCAAAACGGTATATGGATATTAGCGGTGTGATCGAATTATAAAAATTCGAAATTTCTACCAGCGAAAAATGCGCAAAAATCGCAGAAAATTAAGATCGACGGAGCCAAAGATGTCCGAATTTGGAAAAACGACAAACTGACAACTTGCTCAGAAGATGGTTTAGAATTTTTCTATGTAAAAATATTTTGGTTTTGAAAACGTTTTATTTTCGTCGCTTTTTAACTGATTAAATTGAAGTAAATTTACGCACGAAATAAACTAACATATTTTCGGACGAAAATTTACCCGTTGCTATGTTTAGTTAGACGCATTCCAAATAATAAATTTTTTATTTCAAAATTTTGTCGTTTACAATTTCTCTAAATTAAATAAATTAAATAAGTAAAACGACTAAAATTTACGGGTCGTTACAAAAAGCCTTGGGGGATGTAGATATGATCAGGAAGAAGCTAAAGGAAGCTCAAAGCAAAATAAAAAGTTTTGCCAATTAGAGGTGTAGAAATTTGAATTCTTGTTTAGAGATTTTGTATTTTTAGAAAATCTCTCTGATGAGGGGAGTGGTAAGATTTGGGAGAGCTGGAAAGTTAGCACTTGATATATTGGACCATTCTCATTCTTGAGTAGATTGGACCACTAGCCTATCAAGTGGAATTACCAAAAAGGTTGTCAAGTGTGCATAATGTCTTTCATGTGTCTCATTTACGAAAATATATGTGATGCCCCACCCCGAAACCCACATTACCAAAGAGTATTATTGGGTAATACTGTCTGCTAATGCGGAGAATAGGGTTGGTTAGGAGCGACCATCTGTAGTCTTGTCTTAAATATCTATTGAATATGTCGATTAGTGCTCTATATTTTTTTTGATATCTCAAGTGGATCGACATATCCAATAAATGCTTAATACAAACAATAGGTGGCTATAGGATCTATCAGAATAAAATACAAAAACTCAAATGAATAACACATCACATAACAACAAATATATATATATATATATATATATATATATATATATGTATGTATGTACATATATACTGATACATCCCAATACAATACAAACGATACATCATATGTGGTATGACGGCCACAATATACACAAGAGTCAAAACAATATACATATCAGAGTAATGACCAAAAAGACTACAACAAAAATGGTAGCAGATAAGTCCATGCGAAAGCCAAATAGTCTAAGTCCGAATGTACCTAACCTGAAACATCTCGATCTGACCCGAGTATAAAATACAGGATCAGTCTAGCTAAACATATATATCAGCTTATAAGGATAAACAATAATAGATGCATAAGGATAAAGGTAATGTTCTTCTTAAACAAGAAGGAACAGTACTGAGTATAAGCATGAGTATAAGTATGGTATGGTTACTTATAGTGAAGATATGATATCACTTACACAAACGTATAATCTCAAAACAGATAAGACAATCTATTAAATGTTAAATATAGAAAGTCTCACATCATCGGCATATCACAAATCATCAATAGTGGTTTAGGGAAAAATATAACTCCTAAAAAGAAGAAATCCCAAACCCGCCATATCGGCAACTCAAAGAATCTCAAAGAAATCACCATCTCAAAAATACGCCATAAGGAAATTAAATATAATTCTCTAACATAGGAGAATATTATCCCCAATAAATGCCAAAAGGCAAATCTCATGTAATAACGCCAAAAGGTAAATCTCAAATAACGCCAGTGTAGGCAACTCAAATCTCAAAGATAGAACTCCCAAGAGTTTAGATTCTCGAAAGGTAATCGCCACAAATATATCGAATGTTTTAAAGGACCTATACCGAAAAGGGCGATACATTAAGGAAAATAGTCAAAGAAATCATCTCAAAAGTATTTGCACGTGCATGTAGCCGACACCTTGCCAAGTACTATTATCTCAAATAGGTACCTCACTTGAAGGCAAAACGTCACAATGCCAAATACGCCGCAATGGCAAATACACCACAATGGCAAACATCTCGAAGGCAAATACGCTGCAATGGAAAACGACGCAATGGAAATTTTACTGTCAGATATCAACTTAGGAAATTTGAAATGGCTGTGCTATAACATCAGTTTCAAACTTCATTTAGACCCTTTTAAACACAGAATTTCAAAAAATGATTGAAATAGAACTTATAGCTTATTTAAATATCTTTCCACCACAGAAATAATGAACAAGTTCGGATCATTCTACGCTGAGATATTGCTATTTTACTACAGTAATGATCACAAATAAATTTCAGCAACCACTTTGCAAATTTCAACAATTTAATCAAATTACTCAAACCATTCAACTATTTATTGATGCATATCACTCAATTCAAAGAATTAAGACTTTATAGATATAGATATGTGAGTTTAAAACTCACCTTAGAATTTTGAAGAGCAAACTCTTGGAAATTTGAAAAAAGATGGAAGCTTGCCTTTGATTTTAGCTTCTAGAATCTAAAAAAGAAGTTTGTATAGACATGCAAGCACTAAAACTCAATTACAAACAACAACTCACAAAAATAAAAAATAGATGAGAGGAATTTGGATTTTGGCTTTGATTGCCTGAAGTAAATTGGCTTTGAATTGATTATTACGGCAAAAGTTTGACTAAAGTTGGAGATTTTGGCTTTTGTTTTGAAAGAGGAAATGGGTTTATCTTCCTTTTTCTTAGTTTACATGAAGAAGAAAAATATAGTACGTTCTAGAAATGAGAAGGATATGTTTCTTCTTTTCTGGTTATGAAATTTAATGGGCTAAGACCCAACAACTAAATTAATTTAGCCTCTAAATGAAATTAACACACCAAAATCACTTATACATTAATATATTTCGAGTTATAACAATTATATGTAAATGTTTTCACTTCTATAAAATCACACAATATATTTTATGTTCTTAAATTTATTTTAAAAGTAAAAGATATTTTTGTTTTAAAATTTTTTCCATGAATAAAAATTCTTATTTTGATTAAATAAACAATTTACACAAATATCTACACAAAAACACCATTTTCAACAACAAAAATTACACAAAGGTAATTTTCTTGTATAATAAAATGCAACAAACCAGTTTAACATCATTCTTACTTCCAAAAATTATTTTTTATCCAATATTTCGCCTTTTTATTTACAATAAACAACATATTAAATTAAATACTTCATTAAAAAATCAATAAATGCCACATTTGGCAATAATTGCTAGAATTATTGCATTTTCTCAAATTACAATCATATATTGCTCATTCGAATCTAGACAATCAAAATAAAATTTTGTTAAAACTCTATTCTTAACATTTTATATTTATTTTAACAAATTATTATGAATTGACACTTTTTCCCTTTTATTTAATCCAATAAATTACCAAATTAATATATTCATTTTCCATCATTTATTACCAACCTTATCATATTAACTCCATTTATTCTTTCGAAATTCGTTGTTTATTCAAAATAAACAATTTTAACTCCAATTTTTTTTATTTCTCCATTATTAAATTTTAACCACTGTTATTAATTTTTCAGTTAATCACCAAAACCAAGGTTGTTACAAACTCCCCCTTATAAAAATTGCGTCCTCGCAATTTCTAGAGATGAACTCTTAACAACATGATATAATTTCATCAAGCAAAGAGAAAGATAGACAAGCTCGAGTTTTTTCTAAAAAATTCTCACCCTCAACTTAAGCTGTTAGAAAACCAAGATAAAATTTCTCAATAAATTCAATGTTTCCCAAGTGTAACTACTGGGATTAGCAGATCATTGAATTTCTGCGAGCAACACATCATGATTTCGAAGGCGCCTCACCTTCGAAACAAGAACACAAAAGATCAATCGAGTGAGATTGATTTCTCAGAAGCTTCTTGAATAGAGTCGGGATTTTAGCATCAATTTATACCAGACTCCAATCAACAAGATAATTATCGACATGACTTTCCATGTGTCGCTATGGAAAGAGCTACGTCGATTATAGATTGATGGTAATAGAGTCAAGAAAATTCAACGAGAGGTGGTTATTCTAATGCCACCAAACTCAGACGACCGCATAACTGCAAATCGTTAGACCTTGCACTAAGACAAGATAACCATAAGGAATCAATATATATATATATTAATATTAATTTACAATAAAAAATTCTTAGAATTTCAAAATGCATTATCTTCATAATCATAATCCCAATTTTCAATACTTGAAAATTTACAAAATTCTAATTTAAATTTTAATTTAAACTCTTTGCTCTTTATTTAGAGTAAATAAAATTTAAGTTGTTTATTCTCTAACTCTTCTATAAATATATTTTAATTTGTAACACATATTTTTTTTTTCAAATTTGTTTCTTAAATTTTCTTAGTGTTAGAAATTTTTGGAAAAATTAGCGGAGTCTCCTTTGTACAGAGGACCGTATACAATATTATGAAAATGATTTACATAATATACATCAACCATTAGGTCGGAAACACAAAATATATCATCATTTAACTCTTTAAAATTAATCCGAAAACATATTAAAGAGAGTTTGCACAAACTTATACATTCTTTTTACTCAAAATATATTCCAACCATCCTCTTTTCACCTGTACTTAACTCAAACAGGTGATATCAGTTCATAATTATAATAAGAAGTGCTACACTTAACTATTAAGGGAAATAGAACAATTTTATCTCAGACCTTCTATAATAAATACCTGTTTTGACCTAGAAAACTATAAAATTTGGAAAACTTTATAAAATAATTTTTTTCTACTAAGCCTAAGCTTTCAAGCAATATAGAGATCATCAAAATCAGATTTACGGTTTGGAAGTTATATTAAATTTACTTTCATCTTAATCTTAGAGAATTTTTGTAATAGGGAAGAACTGCCTATCCACTTTAAACCTATTTTAGGCTCATTAAAAAGCAAAATCTTTTAAGGCTGTAAAATAAAAATTATAGCTTACTGAAAGCTCTTTAATTTGGAAAAAGATTGAACTCATTTGGAGTTATAAGTCTTAAGTTATCACTGTTTAAGTATAACATATTTCCAAACAAAATTTCAACCTTTAAATCAACTCGAAATTTTCCCAAACCATTTTAGTCTCAAACTACATTTTCAAACAAGCTTTTTGATATATCATTTATTAAATGATCTTCTTTTTCTTCAGAAAGCTAAGACATACAAAATTATGATTGACTTTATGTAATCATAATAAAATATTTTATTAAGTGGAAATATTTTCATTACTTTCCTAAATCTACTTTAAAACAATTAAATTGAAAACTCATTTTGGAAGAGATAACTAATTTCTTTCATTATCAGGAGATGATTACTGATTATCCACCAAAATAATTTTTTTGGATATATATAAAATTTAAAATTATTCTCACAATTTAAAATGATTGCACTACATGAATTGTTCATTTATCAAAACAATCTAAATTCTTATTACCACTTGTCACAAAAATTAAATTTCCATCTAATTATCAACATAAAACTAATTAAGTTGATAATTAATTCAAACTTGTTTTCAAAATAATTATGCAATTTCAGACCCACAAGTTTTAATACAATTAAATTCAAAACAAAAACTGGCTCACAAATTTATACTAAATGTTCTAAACTAACACTTCTTTATTTTCTCTTAAGATAGAGTTTACATCTATCCTCTACTATTACTCAAATAACTAAGTGTCAAAACAAATTTTATAGTAATCATTAATAACTTGTACTAAAATATTAAATTAATATTTTAATTTTTCAAACCAAAGTATTCTTTTACTTTAAATACATCATTTTATTAATCAAGGCATCAAATGGTATTTTCTTCTAATTAAGACATCCCTTTAATTAGAATTATTCACTTTTACTTTGGAAAATTACATATTCAATTTCTCAAATTTTAAACAATTTAAGGGTATTGCCTCACCATTGATTTTATAGTGAATGTCCCTATCGATTGGCTACAAAGTTGATCAAATGATCAAAAAGGCCTCGCCACTCATCCAACACTCATTATGGTTCAATGGTTTCATTAAACATTTAAAATACAAATTAATGCTCCATCATATTAATTATTTTCAAACTTTGCTTGTTAAAAGTCAATTAACCGTGCCTGATTGTCTCATCACAGCGTTTAGGAAATTCCTATCGATAACGTTGGCCAAACACATCGATCAGAATTCTTAAAGCACTAGAAGGACAATCCAACACAAAAATTCATTTTCTTTAAAAAGAAATACCTCATATATAATACTCAAAATATTCTTTGTTTTTCCCAAAAAGAAAATCCAATTTCTCTTAGAGATATTCCTAGAATACTCGATCCTAAAGATTGATGGAATAGCCTGGAGTGTTCATTATTCCAAACGGTATAATAAATCACTCACAAGACTGATAACGAGTGTGGAATGCGATAAGAGTAATGCTATCTTTCGCGACTCGTAGCTTATGAAAAATCGATGTAGGGTCAAGCTGAGGAATGACCCTAGCACTACACAGTAGATTGAAAAGAGAGAAACGATATATAAAAGCAAGGGTAAATATCTTTTCAAATGAGGAGAACTTACATTAACAACAAATTATTACTTCGGGTGAAGTAATACGACAAGTATATCAACAAGTAAGTATCCAAAGAGGATATCTCAAAAGGGGTAAAAATGGCAATATGAAATAAATTCATTGAATCACTTCATTTCCTTAGTGGATATCTTCATGGAAGGATGACCTAAAGGCTAAGAATAGGAAAGGAGGTCAATACAATACTCGATTGCTCGATTGGGTGTCATACCCGTATTGAAGTGGTCTCAAATAAAATAATCCTAATGGATTACTCCTAAGATAAGATATCATAAATAATTATGGAGTACTACAGAATAAAATATATTCCTAGACATATCCCAAATTATCTACTCCAAAAAAATAAGGGAAGGCTAAGGACACAAAGAGTAAGGGATTTGTAACACTTGTATTACACTTAGATGTACCGTAATATGTGTTTTTGTTCTATGTTTATCATACTTTGTTCTAAACTCATCGCTGATACTAAGCTGTGACGCCCCACCCAGAGACCCACATTATCAAAGAGTATTACTGGGTAATACTATCTGCTAATACGGAGAATAGAGCAGGATAGGAACGACCATCTATAGTCTTGTCTTAAATATCTATTGAATATGTCTATTAGTGCTCTGTATTTTTTTCTTTGATATGTCAAGTGGATTGACATATCCAAAAAATGCTTAATATAAAACTACAGGTGGCTATAGGATCTATCAGAACAAAATACAACAACTCAAATGAATAACACATCACAGAACATCAAATAGATATATATACATATATATTGATACATTCCAATACAATACAAATGCTACATCATATGTGGTATGATTACCATAATATACACAAGAGTCAAAACAATATACATATCAGAGTAATGACCAAAAAGACTACAAAAAAAAATTAGATAAGTCCATGCTGAAGCAGAATCGGCTAAGTCCGAATGTACCTAACTTGAAACATCTCGTTCTGACCCGAGTATAAAATATATGGACCAGTCTAGTTAAACATATCAGCTTATAAGGATAAGCAATAATATATGCATAAGGATAAAGGTAATGTTCTTCTTAAACAAGAAGGAACAATACTGAGTATAAGCATGAGTATACGTAGGGTATGGTTACTTTAAGTGATGATATGATATCACTTACACAAACATATTATCTCAAAAAAGATAAGACAATCTATAAAACGTTAAATATAGAAAGCCTCATGTCATCGGCATATCACAAATCATCAATAGTGGTTTAGGGAAAAATATAACTCCTAAAAAGGAAAAATCCCCAACCCGCCATATCTGCAACTAAAAGAATCTCTACAACTAAAAGAATCTCAAAGAAATCACCATCTTAAAAATACGCCACAAGGAAATTAAATATAATTCTCCAGCATAGGAGAATATAATCCCAAATAAACACCAAAAGGCAAATCTCATGTAATAACGCCAAAAGGCAAATCTCAAATAACGCCAGTGTAGGCAACTCAAATCTCAAAGATAGAACTCTCAAGAGTTCAAATTCCCGAAAGGTAATCCCTACAAATATATCGAATGGTTCAAAGGATCTATTACGAAAATGGCGATACATTAGGGAAAATAGTCAAAGAAATAATCTCAAAAGTATTTGCACGTGGATGTGCCCGAAGCCTTGCTAAGTACTGTTATCACAAATAGGTACCTCGTCCGAAGGCAAAACGCCACAATGACAAATACGCCGCAATGGAAAATACGCCGCAATGGCAAATACGCCGCAATGTAAAACGTCTCGAAGACAAATACGCCGCAATGGAAAACGCCACAATGGCAATGACCTAAAGGTCCAGTACTGGCACGCCGCAATGACAAATGTGAAACAAACTCTTGAATAGGAACCCGAATAGTGTTAACGTGCGTCCCGTGCCGCACATTCGCACTAAACGGTTTACTAACCGCTAGTAAGTTTTACACTCAAAGCAGTAATTTTTTTTACCTCATCTCATCGGTAAACTCGACCCGAAGGTCAAAACGATCAAACGGACAAGTCAACAATTAACCATAAGATAAACGATGTGTCCCATACCACATGTTTTACCAAACCATTTAATTCTCCTTCTCATTCTCTCGAATAGTGCAAAACGTGTATTTTATATATAAAATAATTTACTTGAGAAAACAAGCTTTTAATACCAATTCCGAAAGCCATATTTGAAAATTCCTTTATTATCGAGAATAAATAGATTCTATATTTGAAAATACTTTACAAAATATCATACAATAATAATTTAAAATGCCCATTTATTTGAAAAATTATTTCAAAAAGGTTTGGAAAAATCCGTGCTAAAAAACGAATAAAAACCCAAGAAATCACTCAAATCGATATTCAAATTCAATTCAAATTAAATTTAAATTTAATCCTAAATTTGAATTTCAAAATATTCAAAATTTGACTAGTCTACTGATAGATATCATGGCCTCAAAACATTTTAGGAATATCACAAAACATGAAGTAAAAGTCAAAAGTCGAACTTTGTATCATGAAGTAAAATAGTTTTGACCACCTAAATCTCATATTTTTACAAAACTTAAAACATGAAAGTTGTCGGAAAAAGTATCAGCTTTCAAACAAGAAAAAATCATTTAATTTGAATTTACAGTTTAAAAGGTATGACCAAAATAATTTTCAGATTTAAATTCATTATCGATGTCGTTTATTCTTAGGGCAGCGATAAAAATTATGATTTTTTCTATATAAAGCTCAAAATTTGGCAAAACATAAAACATGAAAGTTGTATCTAAAAGTATAAGCTTTTCAGAACATTAATAATTATCAAATTCCGATAGAAGATGCAAAAGATATGACCAAAACAATTCCGTGTTTCAAAGTCAAAACTAAAAAAACACAGGGAAGAGAGGTTAATTGCTCTTCAAACACATATTACGGTTAGAAAAATGCAGATATACAGAAAATAATAAACATAAAACTTGTTCCTTATAAACATACCTTCCAACTGGGAAAAACTTCACTCAATTTCCATTTACGCTTCAAAAGTTATGGTGATTTTATTTTTAGGTTTCAACTCGAAAAATCGACAGAGCAGAGCATGTGTATCAGTTTCAAACCCAATTTCGACCCTATATATCATTGAATTTGCAGAAACTTACAACATGAAAGTTGTTCCTTATTGTCTTTCATTTTTGACAAAAAAATATACATAATTCGGATTTATGGCTAAAATGTTATGGCCATTTTACTGTTGGATATCAACTCAGGAAATTTGAAATGACTGTGCTATAACATTAGTTTCAAACTTAATTTGGACCCTTTAAGCATAGAATTTCGAAAAATGATTAAAATGGAACTTATAGATTATTTAAATATAATTCAACCACAAAAAGAATGAACAAACTTGGATCGTTCTACACTGAGATATTGCTGTTTTACTACAGCAATGTTCACAAATAAATTTCAGCAGCCACTTTGCAAATTCCAACAATTCAATCAAATTACTCAAACCATTCAACTATTTATTGATACATATCACTCAATTCAAAGAAGTAAGACTTTGTACAGATAGATACGTTAGTTTGAATCTCACCTTAGGAACCTGGAAGAGAAACCCTTGGAAATTTGAGGAAAGATGGAAGTTTGCCTTTGATTTTAGCTTCTAGAATCTGAAAAAGAAGTTTGTATTAACATGCAAGCACAAAAAATCAATTACAAACAACAACTCAAAAAAATCAAAAATACATGAGAGGAATTTGGGTTTTGGCTTTGATTACCTAAAGTAAATTGGCTTTGAATTGATTATTACAGCAAAAAGATTGACTAAAGTTGGGATTTTGGCTTTTGTTTTGAAAGAGGAAATAGGTTTATCTTTCTTTTTCTTAGTTTACAGGTGTAACAACCCATAATTTTAGAAATATTTTTAATTCAATTTTTATTTGAAAACTTTAATTTTTTAATTATTTAAAAATTTAATTTCTGGAATTTTCCAATGTAAGTATTGAATTTGTTTGTAGTTTATTTTCCAAATGCAATAAATAAACAATTTCTGAAATTTTATTTTTTTTAAATTTGAATTTCAGTTTAAATTTTTAAAAAACTTTAATTTTTAAATTTTAATCTCTTTCTTTGAAGCAGAGTATATTTATGATATACTTTCCGCTTTTCGTTTCGTTAAATTCTGCTTTATACTTTTTAAATTAGATAAAGTACAGCGTTTTACACGCAGTTATTTTCTGTATTTCAACCTCTATTTTTCTATGTTCATTTCTATATTTTTATTTTCTATGTTATGTTATTTTATTTTAGTTTGCACTTTGATCATTTATTGGATTTTTATTTGTTTATATCTTTTTATAAATGGCTGGAGAAAATCAGGGGGACACACGTTACATCGTTTAAATTCTTACCTTTTTATTTCCAAACCTCTTTATTAATTTTCTAGCCGTTTCCTTGTGACGCCCCACCTCTATGCTCGCAATAACAAAGAGTATTTAAAAAAAATACTGTCTGTTATCACGAAGAATAAGGCTGGATAGGAGCGACCATCCGTAGTTAGGCCTTACACTAGTATTAGTTACCTCGATAGGAGTGGTATATATTTTTATTTTTCATCTCATATTTATTTACTCCCATCGACATACCCAATTCTAGTATAAAACGAACTACGATGGTTCATAATAGTTTAGGACAATATATATAATAATAACACAGATAATGCGAATATGGAACACAGATATAACAGAAAGTCTCATATATATATAACTGATGTCAGTTGATATGCATATGGTACAATACATATAATACAACTACAACTGTCGACTCTGGAAGTTACATATAGAAGTATATTATCGTGAATAATACACATGAATATACAACATCCTATACAATGGTGACATCTACTCCAAAAATATGAAAAGACTTCATAACTTTAGCATCAACCCAAAGTAAGATATCAACTACCTATAAATACTCGGTCTGACCCGAGTATTACATTCAAAAGAAAATAATACACGGGTCAGTCTAATTCAAACTCAGTTATTAATGCACAGAAGCAACAATAATTAAATAATAATTAGATGACAGTCACAAAATCTCGTACATCCAATCCTTCAATAAGAAATTGGATAACGATAGATATAACACTTAACAGTGTTAAACAACAAATCAGCAGAATAAAATCATCAACAAAGATAATTGAAAAGAATATCAATGAAGATAATTTAGAAAACATCAGAATTGCCTAATCGGCAATTAACATCAAAATCTAATTATAAATAAATAACTAGAAACTCATAATCTAATTATCAAACAGATAATTAGATAACAACAAAATGATCAAATGAAACTAAATCAATTTAAACAATTGAAATATCACTTAAAAACATCAATTCTAATTGGCTGCAGTACACGCTCACGTGTACTGCCTCGCCAATACGGCATATGAAATACCCAAAAATCAATGGATCAAAAGTAATTGAAATATCAATAAAATCAATGCTATGTGGCTGCAGTACACGCACGCGTGCACTGCCTCGCCACTACAGCGTTAAAAATAGAAAACAGCACGAGGTCAAATCCGAGCTACAAACTGGATTCAACTCAAGTGTAATTAGAAGAACAAATCCCAATGTAATCAAGTGGTCAAGACGGCTAATTCATATTCAAGCTGCCTCAACACAACTGTAAATCAACTCAAGTACAAAATGTACGAATCACAAAAACACAAACGAGTGAACTGGCCAAGACAGCTACAGGTGATGACATGGACAATGCACATTGGCCACACTTCAAATGAACTAATGCACAGTGATGTATACATCAAGACCAAATGCAAATGAACAATGCAATGCTTCAGTTTCTAACAAGTGACCAAGTGCAAATGCTCAAACAACTAATAAAGACAGAGGTCAAGCTAATGTTACATGAACTCGAGTTCAAGATAATATATCCCAAATGCACTGCACAACTAAATGCAAATTATATCAACCAGTGACAATGCTAATGGAAGAAGATCAAGTGAGGTGTTCAGTGCAACCTGGAACGAAAGAGCATGTATGCTGTGACCAGTGAACAACTAAATAAAACTGGACAATGTAAACTTATGAATGCAAAGTGCTATACAGTGCAAACACAATGGATGCCAAATGCAACTACGACAATCAGTGCTGACGCAAAGAGAAAAGATATATTGCTTCTTCAAAATAAAATGCGGGACAATGCAAACACATGAACCACAATATTGCATATGAACAGAGGCAACACGAATGGCCAGAAACAGTGCAACAAGTCGAGCGAATGGATACCAACCTGAACAAACCAACAAATGCCCAAACTCAGTGAAACCTAAAATTGCAAGCATACAAAATGCTCAATGAAAACAACAAATGCGCAATCTACAACTTCAAATGAAATTGTCCCAAAGCAACTAGCAGCATTATGCAAAATGTTTAAAAGCACGTATATGCAAGAGTCATATGCAAGCATCAGGTCGAGCACTAAGGAATGCAACAGTCGAATATCATGTCAATAATACAACATGACAATGCAGACTCAGGTACACAAATAAAGACTACAAGTACACGTCCAGTTACAACAAAGAAAATGTAAAGTCGAAGGCCGCAGTGAAGAATGACCAGTTCAATTTCAACAGTATGGCCAAAGTAAATTAACATCAAGTCAAAGCCGTGAGTCATCATCAAAATAGATCAAGTGACATGATGAAGCCGAGCAAAACCAAAGGAAGCTCAAATGCAAACATGACAGTGAAACAGAGTGATGCCAAAGCCAATTTATACAACCAAAACAAGTTCGAACTATCTCAAGAGCCGAAGCCACTGTTACGACAAGGCAACAATCGAATTATAAGAACAAGAAAAGCCAGAATATCAACAGATAGGTCGAACCTTTTCAAACTAAAATCGTGGTAATACACTAGTGTCACCAGAAGTCAAGACCGAGGTCACAATAAGAATCAATGCTCAGGCTAAAAACACTCGACAAATTCCAGTAAAACACAGCAAAGCGGTTCAACAAATCAAAGTGACCAAGTCAGAAATCAATGCCGAGAATATCAAGTTACAAAATCAACATCAAAACAAATCGAATGGCCGAAGTCAATAATTGACAGAGATTCAACTAAGTCAGATTTCAAAACCCAAGTATCAACACAAAATCGAACGAGAGCATAACACTGAGTTCGAATTCAAGATGTGAGTATAAATTACTCACCTTATACGAAGAGCGGAGCCAAAAGAAAGACGAAACCCGGAGAGAAGACGAATTCGATCAACTCGAAGCAACCAAGCCAAAGCCCTAAATTTCCAGAGTGAACGAACGAAGAACGAAATCGAATGAAGCCACCATTATTTTTCTCCTTCGTTTTATTTTTAGCTAGGGCTTGCGAATGGAATTGAATAGAGAGGAGGGAACGGGTCTCTGCCTCAAAATGAAACGGCATCCCGAATTATACATGGGCCGAGATTAAATTTAAAACCCACTTAATCCTTAACCATTTTATTACAAGAACTTCAACCCGATTTAAAAACTTCAAACATCAATCAACTAGCAAATTAATCGCCTAATGATGATAACAAATTAACAACAAAACCCCGGGTTGTTACAGACTCCCCTCCTTATAAAAAATTGCGTCCTCGCAATTTTCATAATTAAGGTCGTCAATCACAATTATTTTTCTAACCTAAACTGGTTAAGCTAGAAAATAAAGGCCGAGAATACAAATGCCAAAGAAATCTTTTAATTTCATAAAAGAAATTCACAAATTCTCAACAAACCTAATTATTAAGTAGACAACCAGAAAACAACAAAACTGCAAATATCTAGTTATCCAACAGATAAATAGAAAACACGAACTTCATAATCAGCAAACTCTAACTATCAACAGAGATAGATAGAAAACAGCAATTCAATATAATCAACATAATCTAGAATCAATTAGAGACTAGAAAATTTTATAATCAGCAAAATTAGCAATTACCTAATTATCAAGACGATAATTAAATCTCAAATCAACAAATATTCAATTATCACAATCGATAATCAAATTTCAAATATCTAATTATCACAAGCGATAATTTGAAATCTCAAATCATCAAATCAACAAACCAACAAATCAACAAATCGACAAATATCAACTTACCAAAAACGATAATCAGAAACAACAAATATTCGATTATCAAAAACGATAATCAAAATCAACAAATATCGGATTATCAAAAACGATAAGCAAAAACAACAAATATTCGATTATCAAAAACGAAAATCAAAATCAACAAATATCCGATTATCAAAAACGATAAGCAGAAACAACAAATATTCGATTATCAAAACGATAATCAAAATCAACAAATATCCGATTATCAAAAACGATAACCAGAAACAACAAATATTCGATTATCAAAAACGATAATCAAAATCAACAAATATCCGATTATCAAAAACGATAATCAGAAACAACAAATATTCGATTATCAAAAACGATAATCAAATCTCAAATATCTAATTATCACAAGCGATTAGCAGAACTCATATCAACAAATATCCAATTACCTGCAGATAATTGGAAGCAACAAATATCTAGAATCAATTAAGATAACTAGAAAATCAACATAAAAGGTGGATCGATCCCAACAAATGGCGAGTTTTAGCCACGCCGCACGTGCATCAACAAATGGCCGAAGCCTACCAAGTACCCAACATAATTTTGGCGCCCAACAAATGACCCGAAGGTCCAACAAATGACCCGAAGGTCTGGTACTGGTATTGACCCGAAGGTCCAACATATATCCCGAAGGTCCAACATAGTGGCTCGAAAGCACACGAAAATCATCAAATATTCAATTAACGAGTCCGGAATTAACCGAAACAGCAAACACACATGTCTCATACCACGTGTTTTACTAAATCGTTTGATTCTCTTCATCGTTTCCTTGAACGTGTAAAATCATCAAATAGCGAATGTTTCAATTAACGAGTCTGGAATTAACCAAAATAGCAAACGCACATGTTCCATAACCACGTGTTTTACTAAATTGTTTAAATCTCTTCATCGTTTCCTTGAAAGTGCAAAATTGTGTGTTCCAAAAATAACATTTCACATTCTCAAACGGACAAGTCCGGAATTAAGCAAATCAGTAAAAGAAAGGGGTCATAATCCTCGATTTTGCTGAAACGTTTAAGTCACTTTCTCGTTCTTCTGAAAGCGCAAACTGTAAAAATTCTGAAAACAATTTCATTTATTTTATAAAAGTAAATAATTTATATTCTCAAACGAAAAAGTCCGGAATTAAGCGAATCAGTAAAAGAAAGGGGTCATAATCCTCGATTTTGCTGAAACATTTAAGTCACTTTCTCATTCTTCTGAAAACGTAAACTGAAAAATTTTGGAAACCAATTTTATTTTTAAAACGATTTGCAAATCCGTGATAAAACAGCAGCATTAACGACAATTTCGATAAGAAAATTGTACTTCTCAAAACACCATAGAAACGAATCTCAAAATCAGCATTGCGGGATAACCGCTTGAAAAATCCACTTTAAAAATTTGACGGTTACTGAAGTCAAAGCGACAGTAATTTTTAAACGTCAAAATCTCATGAAAATAATTTGCATCAAAATTTAATATCAGTGAATTTTCCTTCATTAAAATGTCAACAAAACACCGGGCTTCAAAAATTTAGCATTAGTGTAAAAATCCCGTTATAAAATAACGGCAACAAAAGTCGTTTAAAACCAAACATCGGTTCAACGTAAAAATAATGCAGTAACGTGCAACATAAATTTGCACGTATACCGCAAAAAGAACAAAGAAATCATTCAAAATATATCTTCAACGAAGATAATTCAAAACAGAAGAAATTTCAACAAAATCACATAACTGCAACTGCTTCGAATTCTCAAATCGGATTCGAAATTTTTCAAAGAAAACAAATAAACACAGCTATGTAAACAACAAATGAAATTTATTTAAATTTCATAATTTGATTTTCAAATCAAAAAGGTTATCAGCTGTACTCAGCGAAGACAGTCTCACTGTTTTCGCTGCGCACTCTGATAAACAAAACACGAATCAACTAATCATCAAAACACAGTTTCATTTTTATTTTTAAATAAGGAAATTTAAAAATTTCATCCTAATTTTAAAACTTTAGTTTTGACTCAAAACACAACTAAAGCATCGACTAATAGTTGTAACACATGTTCCATCTAAGTTATGTTTTATATTATGTCCATAAACCCCAAGCTTTGATACCAACTGTGACGCCCCACCTCTATGCTCGCAATAACAAAGAGTATTTTAAAAAAATACTGTCTGTCATCACGAAGAATAAGGCTGGATAGGAGCGGCCATCCGTAGTTAGGCCTTACACTAGTATTAGTTACCTCAATAGGAGTGGTATATATTTTTATTTTTCATCTCATATTTATTTACGCCCATCGACATACCCAATTCTAGTATAAAACGAACTACGATGGTTCATAATAGTTTAGGACAATATATATAATAATAACACAGATAATGTAAATGCGGAACATAGATATAACATAAAGTCTCATATATATATATATAATTGATGTTAGTTAATATACATGTGGTACAATACATATAATACAACTACAACTGTCGACTCTGGAAGTTACATATTCAAGTACATTATCGTGAATAATATACATGAATATACAACATCCTATACAACGACGACATCTACTCCAAAAATATGAGAAGACTTCATAACTCTAGCAGCAACCCAAAGTAAGATATCAACAACCTGTAAATACTCGGTCTGACCCGAGTATTACATTCAAAAGAAAATAATACACGGGTCAGTCTAATTCAAACTCAGTTATTAATGCACAGAAGCAATAATAATTAAATAATAATTAGATGATAGTCACAAAATCTCGTACATCCAATCCTTCAATAAGAAATTGGATAACGATAGATATAACACTTAACAGTGTTAAACAACAAATCAGCAGAATAAAATCATCAACAAAGATAATTGAAAAGAATATCGATGAAGATAATTTAGAAAACATCAGAATTGCCTAATCGGCAATTAACATCAAAATCTAATTATAAATAAATAACTAGAAACTCATAATCTAATTATCAAACAGATAATTAGATAACAACAAAATGATCAAATGAAACTAAATCAATTTAAACAATTGAAATATCACTTAAAAACATCAATTCTAATTGGCTGCAGTACACGCTAACGTGTACTGCCTCGCCAATACGACATATGAAATACGCAAAAGATCAATGGATCAAAAGTAATTGAAATATCAATAAAATCAATGCTATGTGGCTGCAGTATATGCACGCGTGCACTGCCTCGCCACTGCAGCGTTAAAAATAGAAAACAGCACGAGGTCAAATCCAAGCTACAAACTGGATTCAACTCAAGCGTAATTAGAAGAACAAATCCCAATGTAATCAAGTGGTCAAGACAGCTAATTCATATTCAAGCTGCCTCAACACAACTGTAAATCAACTCAAGTACAAAATGTACCAATCACAAAAACACAAACAAGTGAACTGGCCAAGACAGCTACAGGTGATGACATGGACAATGCACAACGGCTACATTTCAAATGAACTAATGCACAGTGAAGTATACATCAAGACCAAATGCAAATGAATAATGTAATGCTTCAGTTTCTAACAAGTGACCAAGTGCAAATGCTCAAACAACTAATAAAGACAGAGGTCAAGCTAATGTTACATGAACTCGAGTTCAAGACAATATATCCCAAATGCACTGCACAACTAAATGCAAATTATATCAACCAGTGACAATGCTAATGCAAGAAGATCAAGTGAGGTGTTCAGTGCAACCTGGAACGAAAGAACATGTATGCTGTGACCAGTGAACAACTAAATAAAACTGGACAATGTAAACTTATGAATGCAAAGTGCTATACAGTGCAAACACAATGGATGCCAAATGCAACTATGACAATCAGTGCTGAAGCAAAGAGAAAAGATATATTCTTCTTCAAAATAAAATGCGGGACAATGCAAACACATGAACCACAATATTGCATATGAACAAAGGCAACACGAATGGCCAGAAACAGTGCAACAAGTCGAGCGAATGGATACCAACCTGAACAAACAAACAAATGCCCAAACTCAGTGAAACCCAAAATTGCAAGCATACAAAATGCTCAATGCAAACAACAAATGTGCAATCTACAACTTCAAATGAAACTGTCCCAAATCAACTAGCAACATTATGTAAAATGTTTAAAAGCACATATATGCAAGAGTCATATGCAAGCATCAGGTCGAGCACTAAGGAATGCAACAGGCGAGTATCATGTCAATAATACAACATGACAATGCAGACTCAGGTACACAAATAAGGACAACAAGTACACGTCCAGTTACAACAAAGAAAATGTAAAGTCGAAGGCTTGCAGTGAAGAATGATCAGTTCAATTTCAACAGTATGGCAAAAGTAAATTAACATCAAGTCAAAGCCCTGAGTCATCATCAAAATAGATCAAGTGACATGATGAAGCCGAGCAAAACCAAAGGAAGCACAAATGCAAACATGACAGTGAAACAGAGTGATGCCAAAGCCAATTTATACAACCAAAACAAGTTCGAACTATCTCAAGAGCTGAAGCCACTGTTACGGCAAGGCAACAATCAAATTATAAGAACAAGTCAAGCCAGAATATCAACAGAAAGGTCGAACCTTTTCAAACTAAAACCATGGTAATACACTAGTGTCACCAGAAGTCAAGACCGAAGTCACAATAAGAATCAATGCTCAGGCTAAAAACACTCGAAAAATTCCAGTAAAACACAGCAAAGCGGTTCAACAAATCAAAGTGATCAAGTCAGAAATCAATGCCGAGAATATCAAGTTACAAAATCAACATCAAAACAAATCGAATGGCCGAAGTCAATAATTGACAGAGATTCAACTAAGTCAGATTTCAAAACCCAAGTATCAACACAAAATCGAACGAGAACATAGCACTGAGTTCGAATTCAAGATGTGAGTATAAATTACTCACCTTATACGAAGAGCGAAGCCAAAAGAAAGACGAAACCCTGAGGAAGACGAATTCGATCAACTCGAAGCAACCAAGCCAAAGCCCTAAATTTCCAGAGTGAACGAACGAAGAACGAAATCGAATGAAGCCGCCATTATTTTTCTCCTTCGTTTTATTTTTAGCTAGGGCTTGCGAATGGAATTGAATAGAGAGGAGGGAACGGGTCTCTGCCTCAAAATGAAATGGAATCCCGAATTATACATGGGCCGAGATTAAATTTAAAACCCACTTAACCCTTAACCATTTTATTACAAGAACTTCAACCCGGTTTAAAAACTTCAAATAGCAATCAACTAGCAAATTAATCGTCTGATGATGATAACAAATTAACAACAAAACCCCGGGTTGTTACATTCCTCATCATTCCTAGCCATGAATTTCTCTACTCATAGCCATGCATATTCAGTTGAAATTCACATATAAAATTTATTTCCCATCTCCCATTTTCATTTGCATTTAAGAATATAACATATATACTTTTCTTTCTCCTTAACTTATGCCTTTCCGTTTCCTTAGCATTCATAACTCCTTAGTTATTTCTTTTTTTTCTTCTATAGCCGTGTATTTCCTTTTACCATTCACGTACAAGAATATTTCATTTTCTTCTCAATATCCTCATTTTTCATTTGCATTTGAGATAAAATATATACAAGATTCTTTTCCTTTAATACAAAGTGTGACTTTTCCTTTCCTTACCATTCAAAACTCCTCACTTATAGCCGTAAATTGCTCCTATCATTCACGTACAAAATTCCTCAGACATCTCTCATTTTATTCCATTTCTCATTTCATCTCTTGAAAGAAAGAATATTTTTTATTAAATACATCAAGTATTTGTTGCCTCTTTATTTTCCAGACCATTCAAACTCTTGTCTTTTATTGCCTAGCCTCTTTATTTCTTGCCCTAGCCATTCACCTATTCTAGCCGTATATTCCCCTATCAAATCTAGCACAAAATATTCTCATTATCTCATTTTCTCATTTTCATTTGCATTTAAGAATAATATGTGTGTGTGTGTGTGTGTGTGTGTGTTTCTTTCTCTTTAATTCCTGCCTTTTTGTTTTCCTATCAATTACTCATCTTTAGCCTTTCAAATCTTTTCTTGCCATCCACTCCACTTCAAAAATCATGTACACAACTTCCCAAAACATCCCATTTCTCAGTTTGCGTCTAAAAAAATACAGCAAGCTCAAGTAATTTTCATGGCTTCTCCTTCTTCCTTCTTTCCATTTTTCCTTTATTTTTCTCTTTGATTTTTCTTTTGCTAGGCTCGGCACCACCTTGCCCATGCCTTGCTTTTCCATGACCTTATCACCTCCTTGGCACAAACTAGAGATGCATTTCACCCAAACAAAACCAATGCCGAGCCCACTTGGTGGTTGAAGCAAAGGTTATGTCAGGTTATCTCATATTTCCCATTGTTTTAATTTCTATTCTTTTGTATTGAAATATATTCTTATATATGTTATATTTGGTGGTTGCAAGATTTGAATTTGACTGTTCATCCACTAAAAATCTTGATCGTGCCTTGTCGTGCTTTTAGGAATTTCAGTTGTGTGCTTTGAATTTGATTCTAGCTTTTAAAAAGGTGAGTTCTTATTCACTCTAGACATACGTACTTTTATAAATATGAAATGATGACAAGTGAATATGTAAAACTGATATGTTATGTTCACATACGCCTGTGATATATATATTTATATGATGTTAAATGTTTTTTATATATCTGTTACGTCATCTGTTATGACATTATATTCTATACTGTTATTTTATTCCTGTTTATCACACTGAAATATCCTATCACTATGGGTTGAAATGATACATACCCGAACGGACTTTAGAATAAGGAAAAATCATTATGGGCTGAAATGATAGTCTCAAGTGATTTTTATTTTATTTATTTTACCTGGGATTGCGGGTTTGAAATGATAGAACTCGGATTTTTTTCTTTTTAACTTACAGATTGAAATGAAACATATCCGTATCACTTGACCTAGGTTAGAAAGTATTATACAGGCCCATGGTTATATTTTTAAATAATATTTTTCCTAAAAATTTATTAAGTATTGTTAAATAATATTTTCCTCAAATATTATTAAGTATTTTGAGTCTTATAATTATATGAAATTTCAACTTAAAAGAGGATTTAATGCTTTAATTATAAAGGTGTATTAGTTTTTCTATAAGTTAAATTTTTATAAGTTAATAATTGGTTTTAAGTTGAATTAAAGATCTTTATTGATGATAAATAACTTAATAATTGAATTTGACTTAATATGGAAGTTTTAGATCTAACCTAGTAATTGTTATGAATTTTACTTTATGAGATAGGCATGTTTTGTATAATACATACTGTACTTTGAACTGATAAAATGAAATACAGTTTATTTAGGCCTTTTGTAATAAAATTTATTTAACTTTAAATCATAGTTAATTGATAGCTAAATTAATAGATTTATAAAGAGAATTGGATTGTTATATTAACTAGGATGAAATATTTATTTATGGTTATGTTTTGAAAAAATTTAGATGGTTATGATTTAAGTGGAAATTTTAAATTAAAGTGTATAGTTATTTGTTAAAAATAAAAGTTAAGTAAAATAGGGTAATTTTGACTTATAAATGAATTTTAGTTAAATTTGGTTATTTATTGATAAGATATTATTTTATTGCATCATAAGTTAAATGATATCCAAATGAATATTTTCTAAAGCGAGAAATATGATTTTTATAAGTTAAAATGGCTAAAAATTGAAATTTTAATGTGGCTGAAATATACAATGTCTTTGGAAGGTTTATAATTGAATGAATAAACTTAGAAATGTTACAACTTTAAAATGAATATTATTTGACACTGAATTTAAGTGGTTTAAATAAAGGTCATTTTAAGTGTTTGGATTTTTCTAAGTATTTGATTTTCGAAAGAATAACATTTCCAAAGTGTTGTGATTTTAAGTAGTATGATTTCCAAATGATAACATTTCTAAATTGTTATGATTTTCAAAGTATTATGATTCCAAAGTATTTTGGTTGGAGTTGTTATAACTTTGGAAGCACTATGGTTTTGGGAATGAAATTATTTGACGTTATATTTAATTAAGAATTGTCTTTAAACGTATAAATTTGAAACCTATTGAAATTGAAGATTTAGTAATACGACTTCATAAAGTGGTTTGGGTTAAGATGATATTTCAAGTTAATAAATGGAAGGAAATATTCAATGATTTGGAAATTTGGGTTTTATTTAAAGGATATGTTATTACTTTGGTTTTGAAATGGAAATGATATATTGATTGTGTTTGAAATGAAATAATATAGTATTTAGTTTTGAAATGGATATTATTTTGGAAAGTAACGGTATTTCATTTTAAGTGGTTTTGGATTTTAAGTGGTTTTGGAGTATAAATGATTTTGAAATAAATATCCATGGGCTATAATAACGTTGGATTGTTAAAGAGACGGGGATCGGAAGTTGTCATACTCTCTGCCAACTCCGAAAACCACTTTAACAACCGTGTGCGAGGTGGAGATTCCAGAGTGAAGTAGAATTGTGGCGACGTCCTTTGGGCTATAACGTAGATCCGACTCCCATGAGTTGGCATAAGGTGGATAAAACAGGAGCAACCGACGGGCTAATGAGGTCGCTCCTCTGATAAGACACACTCCTTCGCTATTATATTCTGACTTTGAGATTGATTTGGTGGTCACTTTTGATTTGATGTTGTGGCTCGAGGTGGGCAGTAGTAGCTGCTATGCGTTAGCACCGACCCGGAAGTGTAATTGGTATATCTACCCTGGCATTGCCTAGTTGGGCGATGTCACCTACCATATCGCGTCTTGTACGAGTTTGGTTTTCTTCCATAGACCGTGGCGTATATAGGGTAGTCTCCTGATCTGGAGATGCGCTGATACTGGATGGACTACTGGGACTATTACGTGGTAAGGGCTATATGGGTAACTCCTTAACGCTATTTAAAAGTAATTTTATTTTACTATAGACACTATTATAATAGCGAAATATTACTACATAGTAAATAGTTTAACGGATCCTTAGAGGATGGGCGGTCCCAGGCATCCTTTAAGTTACTTGTATCTTATATTATAGTTCACTTAAGTTGGTTTACATTGTATAAGTATGTATATCCTGACTCGAGTATTTTGTGTGTTGCTTTACGCTCAGGTCAGACTAAGTGATACAGCATTAGAGACTCACCTTTGGAGTTGGAGCTTTGCTTGAAGGTCCAGCTATCTATTTCAACTTCAGTATTCAGTTGATTCCAGTTATTCAGTTGATTCCAGTGATGTATTCAGCTTTGTACTTGATCATTGTATTAAACTTCTGTTGTAGCTTTTTAACTCTGATGTATATAGTAGCTTCATGAACTATTATATCTCTGCTTCCGCTGCATTATATTACTCTGTGTCTGTGATCTATGATTTATTTATTTACAGTATATTTTGAGATTTTCCAAATTTAAATTACAATTCGGTATTTTGAACAATTCAAGTCCGACATGCGTGGATGCGAGTGGTTGAAAATATTGGGTCGTTACAGCAGGAAGAAGAAAAATGCAATACGTTCTAGAGATGAGAAGGATATGTTTCTTCTTTTCTAGTTATGAAATTTAATGGGCTAAGACCCAACAACTAAATTAATTTAGCCTCTAAATGAAATTAACACACCAAAATCACTTATACACTAATATATTTCGAGTTATAACAATTATATGTAAATGTTTTCACTTCTATAAAATCATACAACATATTTTATGTCCTAAAATTTATTTTACAACAAAATAAAAGTTATTTTTGATTTAAAAATTATTTTCATTAATAAAATTCTTATTTTAATCAAATAAACAATTTACACAAATATCTACACAAAAACACCATTTTCAACAATAAAAATTACACAAAAATAATTTTCTTGTATAATAAAATGCAATAAACCATTTTAACACCATTCTTACTTCCAAAAATCATTTTTATCCAATATTTCACCTTTTTATTTACAATAGACAATATATTAAATTAAATACTTCATTAAAAAAATCAATAAATGCCACATTCGGTAATAATTGCTAGAATTATTGCATTTTCTCAAATTACAATCATATATTGCTCATTTCGAATCCAGGCAATCAAAATAAAGTTTTTTTTTTAAACTCTATTCTTAACATTTTATATTTATTTCAACAAATTATTATTGAATTAACACTTTTTTCTTTTATTTAATCCAATAAATTACCAAATTAAGATATTCATTTTCCACCATTTATTACCAACATTATCATATTAACTCCATTTATTCTTTCCAAATTCGTTGTTTATTCAAAATAAACAATTTTAAATCTCTAATTTATTTTTATTTCTCCATTATTAAATTGTAACCACTGTTATAATTAAATTTCCAAGTAATCACCCAAACCAGGGTTGTTACAATATGTGCATGACCTGAAACTAATTATAGAGGCGGCTGCCAGGAAGATTTATAAGTAGAGCCAAACTTGGTGGTTATCAGACAATTCGAATCGTTTATCATAATGAGAAGCGATTGCAGAGAAATGTTGGGGGATCAGTTAAAGTCCAGTGGAGTGGTGATGCTGAAGACCACACTTCGTAAACCACAGATAGAATGAGAAAGGCATATACTGAGTTTAGGAGAATAGATAGTCTGTGTGTATATATATATATATATATATATTGTATCGATATAGTGTACTCAACGCATGCGTGGAGTCACTTATCATATCTTTGTATATATTTCATCATATCTAATATATTCCTTTGTAAGTTACCTTCTTCTTATCTTAAATTTCGAGGACGAAATACTCTTAAGGGGTATGACTTTAGAAACTCGTAATTTTATCACTTTTAATTAGAATACTTAATTAATTTTAAATAATCAAATATAGTTTTATGAAACATAAATAATCATATTTTATGTTATAAATAATAATGGTGATTTTCATTTGGAAAAGTATTTACAAAAATATATTCTTTGAAAAAATATCGATACTATGAACAAAAATCGTTCTATTGATAAACAACCTTTTAATCGTCAAAAGTCACACACGGTTTTTATTACATACACTTATTTCTCTATTTAAGCAACAATATGTAATAAAATTTGTTTTTGAAAATATAACGTCTTTATGGTATCATCAATTATGTCATCATTTTTATATAACCGATTCTAAAATTAAATTGAGTTTAAATGATTTAATAATTTTTTTTGAAATAAAATATGGCCCTTTTAATTTTTAATAAGTAACAGAAATTTCATTTTTGAATTATATATATATTTGTATATTGACTAGGAAGTAAAAAAATGATCGAAAATCAGATTACGGATTCATAACAGTTTAACCAGAGGAATTTACAACGTTATTTGCTATATATGACACACATGCGTGCACACGCACATACACACACATCCATGTACACATACCTACACCTTCGAATTAACATTTACATATACTAATTACTAATGGTAAATAAAATAAATATCATAGGAAATTTAAGCTAATGATGACATATCTCCCTTAAAGTCGACTTGATACATGCCTTACAAGCTAAGGGAAGTGGTAGAGATGATGTGGAGGGGGGGGGGGGGTTGGAAGTGCATGGCCAAAGCACATGGAGGGTGTGGTGGTGGTGGTGAGATGGAAAGATGATGTGATGTTTGGTGAAAATATCATGATATTTTGATTCAAACTTTTGCCTACAAATACAAGGCATATCTCTTCATTTTCATTCACACTTCCTTCTTAATTCTCTAACCTTTCTTCATCTTCTTCTTTCTCTTCATTAAAAGCTTCCATGGCCTCTAAGAAAAATTCAAAAATAGAGGTGAAGTTATGCCAAACTAAGTCATAATATATAAGGAGATATACCACTTTGAGTTCGAAGTCAAGTTAGTAATCTCCTCTTCTTTTCCCACCTAGGCCAAGCCTACCTAGGCACTCCTCCACCCTTACAAGGCCAAACCCCTAATAGTCCTAGAGCATGATTCATAAGCTATGGTACAGGTAGCAGAGCTATAGTCGATTTCGTAACATTTAAAATTAGATCGGGAAAGCTATAAAGCGAAAAGCTCAACTAATTTATTTTATAAAATCTATAATGAAACGATATGACTTCTTATGATAGTTGTGTATCATGTTTTGATATAATAATATGTTTGCTTGGGTATGGAAATAATTCGCTTTAACTACACGTTGAATTTACATGAAGAAATCACTTCCTTCTTATGAATTATAATAGTGTTACGGTATAGTTAAACCTCTTAAAAATAAATAAAATGGTTTATAAATGTTTTATAAACATTAAAACTCATTTCAGCAAAGTTTTGAAAAAAAGTTGAAATTGCAATCAAAATAGGCGCGTCGTGTAACTGTAGTTCATGATTTCACGCCGTAAAAGTTAAATCAATGTGTACAATGGAATATAGCTCAAAATTATTCGCAATAAATTTTTTCCAAACTTCTATCACTATAATTTTCAAAAGAAGAAGAAAAATGAAGATTTCGTTCTATAAATTTTAAGATATGTCCAAATCAAATTTCCAAATACATCGTGGTTTGGCAATTCATAAAATACGAATTTCAACTCTTTAAATTAGATGTTTTTAAATGTTTAAAAATATGAAACAAATTTCAAAAATATGATAAAATGTTTTAAAAAAGATTTGAGTTATTAAAATGGACATGGATGAAAAGAAATTAGTGTTTGATTAAAGATGCTTTAAAAACACTATTCGTAGCGGTTTTTACAACTATTTTGGTAATTTTTGTAAATCATGATTTAAGCTTAATTTTGCTTCCCACCTCTTTTATGAGTAGTTTTAAAATAACAAACCAAGCATTTTAAATGCAATTTAAGGGTTTTGAGGTTATCAAATAACTTAACCATCTTATGGGTGACAGAGAGATGGTCTCTAGACACGAGCTTGGACATCCAATGTCTAGGTTCCACTTTAGCTATTTGGACTGGCCCGACGGAGGGGATAATACATATGATTTACTTAGACCACATTTTCCTAAGGTAAGAAGAGATTAGAAGATTTCAAAAAGTTAATGGAGATTTTAAATAATAAGATTTTTGAGTTATATGAAACATACTGGTTAAACATTATATAAAATTCCGAGGAGGGTACTCATAATATCCATATGAATTTAAAAGGTTATTCCGCTGTTATTCAACGAATAATATAGGTCGAATATGGAAATTAGTATTGAGTATACTTAATATAATTTCAGTGGATCTTATTTAATCAATATAGCTGGTTATGAATTTATCATCTTAGAAAAAATGGTTTTAAACCATTTAAAATATCAGTTTTGAAAATATGAAACCTCTAAATTTTATTAAATTATGGAAACAATTTTCTTTTTAATTAATAAGAAACGGTTTGGTGTTTCCAAAGTTTAATAGAGGTTTAATGGTTCCGTATATAATGAAAAAGGAATGCTTTAAAAATGTATATCTTTAAAAGATATTTTGTCTGGATAAAAGATATTTATAAATTAAATAATAATCACCAACATACTTAACATTTTTTATTGATAAATTGGTTCAGAGGAACCAGGGGCGGATTTGTGTGATTCCTATCCGAAAATCACTTCGAATTAATATAAATTCAAAAGTGAAAATATGTTGAAGACATAGATCTTCATAATATAGGGCTGCTTGCCACTAACCTCTGGGGTAATTCCCTTATCATATATATGGTGGCAGCGGTTCGTTCAATTTGAAATTTTTGATGCATGGACTTCTCACTTCTAATCCTAAGGTTAATTCTCAAACTGGATGTAGTAGGAAAAGTGCCTTCGTTTTGTCCTGTTATTGGACATATTGTATGGACAAATGTCTGGTATTGCATTTCTAAGACCACGTACATTGATCTCTACAAACATACATATGCTGGTGGTGTAGGAGGCAACCCCTCCTATATTTAACACCTTTCTCTGAGATGTACAAGCTCAAAGGTGTACATTTGTGGAAATCAGTAGTGTTATTGGAAATGGCAATTTGGCATTTAAAGTAGGAATTGTTCTGTAAACTATAAAACGTTACCTTATGCCTCACACATCATGAGTGACAAAAACATAGTAGATGCGGCAAAGCCAAGTGGGTCGCGCCCTTTAGGATATGATCATCACCTTTTTAGATCACTCTCTATATTTTTGGTTTTTTGTGTATCCTTTAGGATCCCATGGATTGGTCGAGAATGACCGGGTAATGGAATATTCGGCACTAATTATGGTAGAGGTAGGCTAGTTCTGTGTTTTTAAAGGGTAGTGGGTCTATGTCTCAGTACATTCCTCTAGAAATGTACTGTTGGAAGATAGTCCCTTACCTTGTCGTTGTTGCAAATCCATTCTGTGATACCTGTCTTTACGGTATTGATTGTGGGGCCAAATATGCGAGAATCTAATTAATGCAACAATTTTGGCTACGATTAG
The DNA here is from genome assembly GCA_030765085.1 of Allium cepa. Lineage (NCBI taxonomy): Eukaryota > Viridiplantae > Streptophyta > Magnoliopsida > Asparagales > Amaryllidaceae > Allium > Allium cepa. The sequence goes on from CM060940.1 coordinate 187,954,596, forward strand.
TATGTTATTCGTATAGGTTTTCAAAGAATGTCATTAAAAATAACACTCTGATTTTACATAGAAAATGTTTTGGTTATCATAACGTAAAAACCATTCCGTGTTCATGTGCAGCATAGTCTTATGAGATACCCTTTGATTTCAAAAATATCTTTTCTTTTGATTTCTCTCATGGCAGCCCCATGACTGACCCAGAGTTTTTTTCCTTTCCCTTAAACTGCATGTGATCTATTTTTCCAAGAAGCCAAGTAGTCAGGTTAGCTCAGAGCATTTTGGAGGAGCTTAGAGCAAAAAATTCCTCTATTGATAGTTATCCATTTCTATTTCCGCTGTATTATGTATAAGTATACCAGCACCTATGTAGAAATTGGCAGTTATAACATCCCTTTGCCAGGTTAGTACTTTCCATAACTTTGATACACCATTTTGAGTGTGATTGTATGTACTATCTTTGTGTACAAAAATTAAGTTGTTCAATGTGATGTGAGAATCTATGTTTCACTCTTCTATATTTATTTTCTTTTATCCCTGATCATCCACCTCTTCGTCATTTGAATTTGCGGCACGTGAATAACGAGGATGTATTAGTATTGATTTTTGTAGGGTCGAAAAGACGGGTTGTCACAAATGTCATTCGAAATAAACTATTTCATTTATTATTAGATAGTGTTTATTTGGCTAAATAGATAACACTACAATAGCATGCTTAAATTAATTACGCTATTATTTAAACAACGTAATTATATTAAAAAAGTATTATTTTATCTTTTTATATATTATCCATATCATAATTGGTAATTTATCCAAATGAAACAACTGGAAGATTCAACATCCAAGCAGGCAATACATAATTTTTATCTACTATACCAATAATGATAAACCGAAAAAGTGAGTTTAACTCATCGAAATTTCGCTTATCGCCGAAGCGCTTAGATTACGTCTAAAATCGAATAGTATTTGAATTTAGCCTTAACTTTTACAAACTCTAATCTCAGCCTAACTTATTCCAAAGTGTAGTTAAAGTCATAACAAATCCTACGCGACTGATCGCGTTCGATTTGTACCTTGTATGAGCAAGATATTGAATTTATAAGTTATTGACATTTAATATATTATTAATATTCACTACGTACAATTTTAAACTAATTAGCCAAATTAATTACATATTCCTCATTCTAATTCTTCCCACTAAAACTAGCAGCTCACCCTTCCCATGGCCGAACCCTTCACCATCCTTCTCTCCCTCATCGGTGAAAGATATCACGAAAAGACTTCGCCGTTTCTTCCTACGACCAAATATCTATCCTCTTATCAACACCACACATAACTCAATCCTAAGGAGTTGTTCGCTACCTAGAGAGCTTTAGGGCTCTGCTCTGAACGACATGGCCCTCAATTCTCCACCGCAAGCCACCAAACCCTGCCTTTGGGGTCTAATCGCTATAGTAAACCCAAATCTGACCTCCACATCACCAATAAAAGCCTTTACTTGAACGAAACAAAAACCATAGTCTAAAACCCCTTTCAACCAAAACTATCAACTTCCTCTGACCACTTTCGCACCCTCCATAAACTTAATCACAAGTAGATCTACGCCTATAATACTCAAAAATTCTAACTTTCAAATTTTTAGATTTTTATTTCATTTTTTTTCCGTTTTATAGGAAGAAGATAAATGGGTTTTCTTTGTTTTGGATGAAAGGGATGGAACGGTATGAGGTTGTTACCTAGGTTTTTAACCCATCAGGATCCAGGAGAATATGAAACGACATGATGAAGTCAGAACGGCTCCAAACTCAACCAAAAAAGGGCTAAAGCAATGTCTGAGTATGACTAAACTAAGAGACCGACATCTGTCTTGTTCAATCAACATCTAAACACAAACCAACTAGTAGATCGCCATCAAATGGAGCAACGTGCAATGAGACTACGCAAACAATGACGACACAAGACCATGGAATCATTTCAATCTCCAACCTCCAGAAAATATCCAAATACTTGGATCGCCAACAATCCATACCCTAAGAATTGCTTGCGATCCATGCAAAATGGAGGGTCACTGTGATGCAGGGAAGAAAAGAAGGAAGGAAGAAGGATGCTGAAATAATGCTAATTCTACGGGACGCAAGCGGCCCGTAGACCATGGGTCGCTGGCGACCCATACTTCTCCATGAATCATCACTGAGCTAGCTAAGGAGACAATGGTAAAAGAAGCCAAGTTACTAGCACGCGTATGAGCCAAGTCTATGGGTCGCTAGCAACCTATGGTTTTTTACTTGGACCGCCGGCTACACACCCTCTAGATCATTCCCTACTTACATGCGAGTAGTTGATGAAGTGGCCTGGCCCGAAATCTCTCTCTTTCCTATAATACCATCCTACCTGCAACATAAGGAGGATCTTCTCCGGACTGGTTGCTGAAGCTCTGTTGGAAATATTCTTCACTCTCTACCTCCCTCACAACAATCTCCAAATGGATTCACTATGATTCTCCAGTGGATTCCAACTCTAGGGATTCAACCTACCAAGGGATAATCAAACCCTTGTAATCAAACACGTCCACTAACAACAAACAATCTATAATAAAACTATAAAGTGGACATAGGCTTCACTAACATCCGAACCACTATAAAAATTCTCTACCTTCTTTCTTTTACTATTCTTTTTCTATATTTGTTATCTGTGATATTGCTCTATCAGAATAGGGCTGGTGCTTTCAAACTCAAATTCGGGTGTTGATCCATTTTTTGGGTTAACATTTTGATGCTTTCACCGAGAACACCAACTCAGTGTTCAAATCTAGCTATCTACATTGGATTCCATGGGTCCAAAAGTTAGATCCTCAACCTCTGCTTAGAAGGTTTGCTGTTGGGAACAGAAGAACCAACCAAGAAGGATCAGAGAAAAAGCAAGAAAACACATGTTAAGGTAATGTGTTGCTAGCGATCCATCTCCTATGGATCGCTAGCGATCCATGATGTTCGCTCATGGGTCAATCAACTCTCTCACATCATGATCCAGTAGGCACCCCAGAAGATAAAGTACTGAAATCAGTTGATAGATCGCTAGCGATCCATGTACTATGGGTAGCCAACGATCCATACTATGGATCGCCATAAGCTATGAATCGCAAGAAACTATGGATCGCTAACAATCCTTTAAGTTAGAGAGATCACAGTTTTGGTCGTTCGAATGGGATATAATTGAAAGGAAGCAATGGGCAAAGCTCTAAGAATCATGATGGAAGAAAACGTTAACACTTTACCTAATACAAAAACATCGGCTACAAACCCAAACTTAGGGGTGAAAACCCCAAAGGAGGATATAACGATGACTCTCTTCGGCTCTGAAGATGACAAACAATTTAAAGAAGGCTAATTGGACGAAAATGCCAACGTACAAAACACTAGAAGTAGCTTTAGAACCCATGTAGTAACACAATGCCAAGCAAAGGACAAGGAATTATTACTCAAACAGTACTCCTAGAGAAAGGAGGACCAAGAAGATATGATACAAACTGAGATCAATTACAATGCCAAGCTCCCATGATGCATTGTGACCACCTCCAACAAACTAGCTTCCGATCCCATCATGGAGCTCCGGCCGTCGTATCATGAGTGGTCGTCGTTGAAAATCATCAAAAATCATCAAAATGGTCGTTGAAAAACTCACTACAGGGTTGACTCGAAGTCAAACTCTGGTAATCGACTACTTGAATCGAAGCAGATTCTGGAAGTCTTGACTCGAAGTCAAACTCGTGTAATCATCCATTTGACCCGAAGTAAATCTATGAAATTCTACTCCGAAATCAGACTCAGATAAATCCAAGATTTTCTCCAAACAAACAGGCAAATGGCTCCAAGCAATGTTTATCACCAACCCAACACTTCAAATTCTGTGATTCCCAGCGAATCATGGGATGACTCCAAGTAAATGGAAAATTTTCTCCGGTTGGACTCCAAGTGAAATTCCACCAATCCATCAATTTCGATCCATCTTCTTGCCCATAATTCGAATGTGCGAACTTCGAATACCTTAAAATTTTAAATAAAACCTCGTAGAGCCTTCATTGCCACCCTCGACTGACCTCACCTAGTTTTAATTTTTTTAAAGATCGTCGTTGATTCATGACCCCATCATAAGTGATTCGCCATTTAGTCGGCATTTCCAATCATTCAAGCGTGGACAATCATGCATCTATCATTCTCAAGCATTATAAACTTCTGTAACTTGAAAACGAACCGATCTGACAGCAATTAGAGTATCATCCTTAATCGAAACCCATTCACTAAAGCCGTTCAACATGCAAAATAATCAAAGAAGTTTGTCATGCCAACTATACCTTTTATACAACTATACAACCGATTCGAAATTGCTTCTTTGCAAGTATGACTAACATATAGATGAAGCAAGGGCGACGGATGTAGTCTGTTACAAGGCCCTTAGGAATTAATAAAAGATGAAACAACTTGCTACCCTGGAAGAGTTCTATAGGAAGGAAAACCAGTTCTAAAAGATTATAAGTAGTGCAATTAGAAGAAGGCATGCATGCCAGTGTGTCAAAGAACATACCAAATGGTGAAGGAGCTACAAGGACCTTAAGGACCTTCCGCCCAAGCAAAGGTACTAAGACCCAGTAGGAAAGCACCCTAGCTAGCTAGCAACTAAGGAATGGAACAACAACCTAAAACGATGCCTTCTCATCCACCCTTGTCTACTCTCCTTTTCCAAATGATCCATATCGGGACACGAGGGGCATTGCATATAGAACGGTCAAAGAAATGCTTCTATGCCTTCGACGAGTCATGTTAATCCCCCTTTAGAGAACCAACGTTGCTGGTGGCATCGAGAAGTCTTGTCCAAAGATTCATCGAACAAACAGATCCAATATCGTAGCCTACAAGAACCGATAAAACTATGTTCCCTTGAGCTGGATCCGAAAAATTCCCCTTGAAATCGATGAATCATTGCTTTAAGACTACTGGGTCGTCAGACACACGACCGAAAACTTCTCTCAAATCGATAAATTATCATTCCAAGGCCGTCTAGTTGCCGAACATCCGACAATAAAAACCCTTTGCGAACATGATGGTCTTTCACGAAATAAAACATCGTGAAGGTAAACTGGTAGATCAGCAGTCATCTGATCCAAAAAACCCTTCACGAACGTGAAGGTCTTTCACAAACTAAAGTTTCATGAAGGTAAACCGATAAATCAGTGGTCATTTGATCCAATAAACTTTTCGCTAACGTGAAGGTCTTTCGTGAACTATAGCATCGTAAAGGTAAACCAGTAGATCAGCAGTCATCTGATCCTAACAACCCTTCACGAACCTGAATGTCTTTCACGAACTAAAGCATCATGAGGGCGAACCGGTTATTCAGTGAAATTTATGTACGACTGATATCCGCAAAGGTGAATTGGAAGATCACCGGTCATTTGATCTAGAGCTCCATAAAGTCAATGAAGTCACACTCCAGGGCCATAAATCGATAATTATGCCAGTCACTCCGCAAAATTAATGGATTCACTTCCAACAACCAATGAGACAAACAGTGCTAAATTCCAGAACTTCAAAGTCGCTCAAAGAAACTAAGCCAAAACTAAACTGACCTTGTGATCAATCAGAGGCCAACTCAAATCAAGCCAAGATTCGGCACCTGGGAAAACCGCACCCACTTGACCAGAGGCAGCCAAACAAGTTGTGGAGAGACCATGGATCCAGTTCAAGCGCACCAACAGCCCTATGGCATGAGGGGCACCGTACACACACTTGAATAGCCATAAGAAAGGCCGAGATTAATCATACCATAGTTTTATTATGCCCGATCAAAAATTATGGCATTCTGATAACCGCGGACTTAATGACCTAGCTAGTGTAACAAACAAAATACTAGCATAATACTTGCCCACTTCTTTCCAAGTACTATTTTACCGCTCTTGGTGACCAATTGAACTTCCTCTTAGACCATATTCTAGTCAAAGACCCAATCCCTAAAGACAATTTGGACCAAGAGTCAAGAGTCATGCCCTGAACTACCATAGGCTCCTTCTTCAATTCATCTCCATGCGGTCAGCTATAGATCTCTCCACCATGGCAACCATATCTGTTTGGCCGTACACATCATCCCAAAATACGGGAGGATCGCCCAAGCCACGGTTACCCAATCCAAAAACCAATTATCTATTTGAACCGACAAAACTGTGTTCATGATAATTATCCGCTAGGTCGACGGAAGCAAATCGACTTAAACTGTTGGATCGGCGAAACCCGGTTTTTTCCTTTTAAAAACCGATGTTGCTCCGCCAACATTGAGAGAGCTAAAACTTACACTCCTCGTGTTGCCCGAAGATAAGCAACGCCAAGGAGCACCAAAAGTCGTGCACCAAAAACAAGCTCCTCACGTTGCTCGGAGATAGGCAACACCGTGGAGCACTAAAAGACTAACTCCTCATGTTGCTCGAAGATAGGAAATGTTAAGAAGCATCAAAACTTACACTCCTTGCATTTCTTGGAGATAGGCAACGATAAGAAGCACCAAAAGCCATGCATCTCTTAAGCCGAGCATCAAAAACTAACTCCTCGCATTGCCCGAAGATAGGCAACGCTGAGGAGCACTAAAAGACTAACTCCTTGCATTGTTCAGAGATAGATAATGCCATGTAGCATCAGAACTTATGCTCCTTGCGTTGCTCGGAGATAGGAAACACTAAGGAGCACCAAAAGCCGCGCATCTTGTAAGTCATGCAAACTAACTCCTCGCGTTGCCCAGAGATAGGCAATGCTGAGGAGCACTAAAAGACTAACTCCTCCATTTCCCGAAGATAGGAAATGTCGAGAAGCATTAAAACTTACACTCCTTGCATTGCCTGGAGATAGGCAACGCCAAAGAGCACCAAAAGCCGTGCATCTCGTCAGCCATGCATTAAAAACTAACTTCTCGTGTTGCCCGAAGATAGACAATGCCAAAGAGCACTAAAAGACTAATTCCTTACGTTGCCCGGAGATAAGAAACACCGAGAAGCATTAGTACTTACACTCCTTGCGTTGCATGGAGATTGGCAATGCCAATAAGAACCAAAAGCCACACATCTCGTAAGCCGTGCATCAAAAACTAACTCCTTTCGTTGCACAGAGACAGGCAATGTCGAGGAGCACTAAAAGACTAACTCCTCGCGTTGCCCGAAGATAGGAAATGCTGAGAAGCATCATAACATACACTCCTTACTTTTCTCGAAGATAGGCAATGCCAAGGAGCACCAAAACCTGACACATCTCGTAAGCTGCACATCCAAACTTACACTCCTTGCATCGCCCCGAGATAGGCAACGTCAAGGAGTACCAAATGCCGCGCACTACACAACTTTTGAACTAAATTCAAATATACTAACCCATCACATGGCCTAAAGATGGGCATCACTGAGGAGCATGAGAATCGCACACATATAATCTAGAATAATGAACGCATCTATGACACCCCACATTTATAATCACACTAGCCAAGGACACTACTTGGTAATGCTGTCAACTAACGTGAAGAATAAGGCTGTTGAGAAGCGACCATCTGTGTAATTGCTTTGTGTGAGTACCAATAGTCCGATAAGTATGACATGTATTTCATTTCAAGAGGGAATCTGACATATCAAATACAAACTCAAAGCTACGACACAGTGGCTATGTGGTCTTCGGAAACAAATATAAAATAAGTAGAACACAAATCAGTCACAGATATTCATATCATTAAGGCGGAAACAAATATGAATATAACACATAAAAGTGAACATCAAAGTAGTGGTCATACAAGAACTACTACATCACAAAAGAATAGATACAAGTGCTAGACAAAAGAATATGTATACATCAAGGAGTCTCCATCTCGAATGTATAAAAACAAAAACTACTAAGCTAAAGTAGTTAGCCAAAAGTCAGATGATGGTCCCTAATAAGAAGTCAAGTAGAAGCACCCGAAACACCTCGGTCTGACCCGAATATTATTTAAGAAGAAAAATAATAAACAGATCAGTCTAGCTATAAGTATCATATAAGATGAGATAGGATAAGAGATATGGCAAATATATATGATAACAACAAAAATCATACAACATCCCAAATTTTCTCATACACCAAAAAGAATGTCATATTCTTTATTTTTATTTACCAAATCAAAAATATTGATAGAGCTTATCAATGCATATCATCAAAATTAGTGAAACACAAATTCTAGAAATCAACAATTAGAAATAAAAAAAACTCAAAGGGGGAGGCCTATCACAAACGGGAGCATGAAAACTTACAAACACGTGTATCACAAGCAGGATGCTATCCCATGAGTCACTAACTCATAGAGCCGGTCCAACAATGTAGTACAGTGGTACGCTCGAGGAACATGAAACTCAAATAAGCCAGAACGACGACGTAGTACAACAGTACGCCGGATGAACCGAACTCCATAAAAAGACCATGGGTCGCTAGCCAATAAACGTGAGACGAAACTCCAAAGAACGGGGTACAGTCCCCCCACGTGGACTAAGTGACATCGCATATCGCTAGTCTAAACCATAAAATGACCATCATAGATCAATAAAAAGATTAAATTACACTAAGCAAGTAAACAAATGAGTTTAGCTTTACGTTCCATAACCACTAGCTTAACTAAAATATTTACGAACAAATTATAGATTTCCACTCGAAAATTGTCACAAGATTTCAATCGAACAAGTCTAAGAAATAACCGAAGAAGTAAACGTAAGCATTTCATACCACTTGTTTTGCTAAGTCATTTAATTGGATTTCTCGAACGAATGGGGTAAAGGATTTATATACTAGTAGATTGGAAAACGGTTTTAAAAACGAGCTTTTAATTAAAAGTAGCGTTGAAATAATTTTGTTTATGAAAGAGTTGGAGTATTTACTACTAGTATAGAAACCTTTGTATTTTAAAGTGACAAATCACAGAAAAGATTGTAAAAACAGTCTATCACCAAAAATTCACATCCGACAATGTGAATTAAAACCATAAAAGTCGATAAAAAATACATCAAATGGATATTCCCAAAAATCTAGAAAAGATGTCATCAAAGTCAATAATACATGGCAACTAATCGGATCAATGAAAATCGATAAAAATGGAAATCCAGTCAAAATAGGCAAATTGGTTTAAATTATGCGGGTCAGACGTATGGTGGTCTTCCCAGACGTCTGAGTTGAAGATCTAGAAATTTTCTTCTAGATTTCCCAAATGTCTGGTAAATAACCTCAAATGTCTAAGCTGTAAATCTGGAATCTTTATTCCGTAGCATCAGACATCTGATGTAACGACCCGTATTTTACGTGTCGATATAATCGCAGAATTACTAGGTTGTTAGTGTTGTTTATGTCGTCCATAGCCTAAGTTGTGTGGGCAAGCTATAGAAGTTTGGACGAGTTAGCAGTTGGACGAGTTAAGGTGTTAACATGTTGCGACCTAGTGATTTGGACGACCTAAGACAGTAGACGAGTTAGTAGGCAGCGGCTTAAGGTTTGGACCGAGTCAAGGTAGTGAGCGACTCATAGGATAACCGACTCATAGGGGTGGCCAACCTAAGAGTTAGCGAGTTAGAGGAGTTAGCGACTTAGTAGAGTGGCGACTCATTGGGGTGACTGAGTAAGAGAGGTGACCAACTCATGTATTGGACCGACTCATAGGATGGAACGACTTAAGGTGATTGGCCGACCTAAAGGAACTAACGGCTTAGGGGATGCCGACTCATAGGTTAGCGGCTTAAGGAGTTAAGGCTTAGGTCGTTGGTAGTTGAGTCGGTTGGTAGTTGAGTCGTCCAGACGACTTAGTGTTAGGTCAGCAGGGAACTAGGTCGTGTGGCCCTGTGTAGTGTTAAGTCGTGAGTCGGCAACATAGTTAAGTCGGTAGGGGCTTGAGTCGTGTGCATGCTGTGTCGTGTGTGCGTTGAGTCGTGAGTCGTAGTGGCTTGAGTCGTTGAGTCATGAGTCGTGGACGACTCATAGGGGCGGACGACTCATGGGGAATTTCAGCCTATAAATAGAGGGGTTTGGCTCACTTTTTGGCACCGGATTTTGAAGCGACGAAGTGCTGCCATTTTGAGAGCTCGACTACAGCATTTCTTCATCTCCTTTTCTCCGTTCCAATCTAGCTCTAACATCCATTCAAGATCGAAGATCCAAGAGCCAAAGTTGAAGATCTTCATCTAACCAAGCTAGATTTCATCGTTTCAAGCGGAATTTCGACGAATCAAGCTTAGATCTTCGCTGTCCAGATCTGGAGTTGATAGTTTTTGTAGTGTTTGGGTGATTTGGTGAGTGGTGGTTATCTCTCACGCGGACCCAAAGGAGTATATTGGATTTGTGGTTTGTTGGAGTGTTGTAGATAGTGATTTTATGCATATTTCTTTAGATCCAAGTGTAGATCCATTACTTATGAAGATGTTTACTTATGCAAGTTCATTTACCAAGTTGTAGAGACAAAAACCCATGATTTATATTTGTTAGATCTATGCTAAAAACCCTTGATTCATGTATGTTAGATCCATGATCATTTATTTACGGAATTGCCATTTTAGCTATAAATGCCTATTTAGATCTTGATTGATTACTTATTTGTTTGGATTAATGTTTTCCTTGTTTGATTGTTGTGAATGAATTATCTAGTTGATAGATTTGGACAAGTATGGTCAAAGACGATTCAAAAGCTACGGAAGAGGCTTTTGAATGGTGAAAGTTGCTTAAAGCATATGTAGTGGATGTTGAAGCTCATATGTATGGATTGGATGATGTTGAGATGGAATTTTGCTATGATGAAGATGAGGCGAGGCATGATGTGATGTAACCTTGGTATAATCGAGAAGGATTACTCCAAGCATGTTGATAACCTGAAGGGTAGTTCGAGTTGATTGATAATGAATGGCTCAAGAGGTAGTTTGGGCTAGGTTGAGAATAGTCGTCAAGGAGGATGACTAGAAGGCTTGGATTTCATCGTTGTTGAAGGTTCTAGCAGACTCAAAGCAAGAGTACAAGGGTTGCCCTAAAGACTACAGGTAGGTGGTCTGGACACCCTAAAGACTACAGGTAGGTGGTCGAGTACTCTGGGTAGTTGCGAAAATTCCTAGGCACGGGTCATGATGACGTGCGGAGTTATGTCTAGAACCGGGGTTACCATTAGCCCTTGATAGATGGCTCAGGAAGGAGTCGGTCATTCAATTAACGGTGATTTCGAAGCAAGGTTAACAGTGATAGCCAGAGTCATGGATGTTTGGACGTTTGGTTGTATCGTCATTCGGTCTCAAGAGCGGTGTTTTCTGGGTGCTTATCTGATCTTGGTTTAGGCCTTGGGGATTTGTATTTGGAAAACATCGATCTTGACTCGAGTGATTATTGCTTTACCTTAATTGTCTGCCATGTTATGTTTGCTTCTCTTTAGTGTGAGTCTGGGGGCTATCACTATAGAAAGAGGTGGAGTGGGATGGTTTGGTTCCTATTCCTTTTTATCCCTTATACTCTTTTGGTATGTTTGATAGTTGATTTACTGCTCACTAAGACTTTGTCTGACTCAAGGTTTTATGTCTCCTCTTATTACCTTGGGCTGTTCATCCATGTTGGGATGGGCAGACTAGGTAGCAGGTGACAGGTGCTGTTCATGGATGTTTACGCTGATGACGACGAAGAGGAGCAGGAGGCTTTTGCATATTATTTCTTATTATATGTACTGGATATTCCGCTGCTGTATTTGATTGAGTGTTATGTAGTGAGGCTTTGATGTATGGATGATTCATATGTTTGTATAAAACTATTATGATGCATATATGATGATGTCCTGTTCTATGGAGCTTCACTATATTATATTTCTCTATTGTACTTTATCCATGCGCTGTGAGTTGTACGATAAATTCTGCGATGTTTATTCTACCTTGACGGTCACCCATGGCTGCTTGGCACACCTTCAGCGCACCATTCCCTTGTTTCCGTGCGGGAGTCATGGGCGGTCGTCACATTTGGTATCAGAGCTTTGGTTAATCGATTTTAGCCAACGCTCGCTGACGTAACTACGTATGAGAGACGTAATTGTATTTTGATGGATGATTACTATATATAATATAGTAGCTTAGAAGGATTTGAACTCCTTAGGCAGTTGTTTCTTAAGGTGTTCTAATTATTCTTTTTACAGATATTAAGGATGAGTCGAAGTGAGAGACAAACTGCGAGGGAAAGCCGTGCTGCTAGGGAAGCTGTTGATTATACTCCTATGTTTGAGGCCATGATGACTTCGATCATGAGAAGAATACCAACTTCAGGATCATCGGTGGATGTGGGAGTTCAAGTTCAAGCTCCAAGGCCAGTGGATTTTGCTAAGCTTTGCAAGGACTATACTTCTCTTGGAGGAAAGGTTTTCTTGGGAACGGAATCGACCATTGAGGTGCAGAGATGGATTGATGCTTGTCAAAGGATTTTTGGTGACTTGGGAATTGAGGATGCAACTAAGAGGAAGCTCGCATCAAGGCAACTTCAAGGGAGAGCTTCGGATTGGTGAAATTCTATCACCATTGATACTCCGGAGGAGGAGATTACTTGGGAGCAATTCCAAGCTAGATTTGAAGCTAAGTTCATCTCTACAGCTCAGAAATCTGTTTTGTTCAAGAAGTTTGTAGAGCTCAAGCAAGGTGGGAGATCGGTCCTTGAGTATGTTTCTGAGTTTGAGGCTTTGTCCAAGTATGCCAGATCGTATATTGATTCTTCCTATCAGAAGAATGAGAAGTTTGTGATTGGCTTGGATACTTATCTTGGGAGACAGTTGGTGGATCATTTGGACGATCCGTTTGAGAAGCTTGTAGAGAAAGCTCTCAGGCATGAGAGTTTGTTTCCTAGGGAGAGTTCTGTTGTTGCTGTAACCAAGGAAGGATCTAAACCACAGCAAGGTGGCAACAAGAAGAGGAAGCAGCAGCAACAGAAGGGTAAGGATGGCCAGAAGAAGCCGAAGAGCGAAGTGACCTGCTACAACTGCCAGCAGAAGGGCCATCTCTTCAAAGATTGCAAGAATCCCAAGGTGCCGGGAAAGTGTTATAACTGTGATAAGCTGGGACATATCAAGAAGAATTGTCCAGAGCCGAGGAAGGACATGCAGATTGTGCAAGCTTATGCTATGGGAGCCGTGCCGTCGTCTTCAAAAGCTCCTACTGCTGAAGAGAGGGGGAAGAGTGTGGTGGTTCAAGGTACTCTTTCCATTTGTGGTGTTTCAGTTAGAGTGTTGTTTGATACTGGAGCGTCGCATTCTTTTGTTTGTGATGATCTTGTAGGCCGATTAGGTTTGAAACCGGATATTGTTGATAGGCCATTGGTGGTGACTAATCCAGTTGGGGGTTCGTCATGCTTGTGTATGATATGTCGTGGTCTAGTTGTGTCGAGTCATGATTGCTCTTTTGCTTGTGATTGCTTTGTTCTGAACTTTGCGGGGTTCGGAATTATTTTGGGTATAGACTGGCTTAGGAAGTATGCGGCAAGGATTGATTGTGAAAGGCTGGAGGTGACAGTCGGGAATGTGGAAGGGCGAAAGGTTGTGATACGATGTAAGCATGAAGAAGGCGTCTTCATGAGTTTCATGTATTCGCTGGTTGTTCCACGGGATGGACTGTCATCGGTGCCTATTGTGAATGGATTTGAGGATGTCTTTGATGAAGTCAAAGGGTTACCGCCGCATAGGGAGATCGAGTTTTGTATCGATCTAGTTGAGGGAGCCAGACCTGTTGTGATGCCTCTTAGGCGGATGGCGCCTAGGGAACAGCAAGAGCTGAAGGTGCAAGTTGATGACCTTTTGCAGAAAGGATTCATTCGGCGTAGTGTGTCCGAATGGGGTGCACCAGTTGTGTTCGCAACCAAAGCGGATGGATCGTTGAGGTTGTGTGTGGATTATCGTGAGCTGAATAAGGTGACTAAGAAGAACAAGTATCCATTGCCGAGAATAGATGACTTGTTTGATCAGCTTCACGAGGCTAAGGTGTTTTCTCAGATGGATTTGGCAACGGGATTTCACCAGTTGAGAGTGTCTAAGGATAGTGTGCCGAAGACTGCTTTTAGGACACCATCCGGTTTTTATGAGTGGCTGGTAATGCCGTTTGGTTTGACTAACGCACCAGCATATTTTGTGGATCTTATGAATAGAGTATTTAGAGATCAGTTGAACAAGTTCGTACTTGTATTCGTGGATGATATTCTGATTTATTCCAGAACTGAAGAAGAGCACAAGATGCACTTGCGTATTGTTTTGGAAATCTTACGGAAACATCAGCTGAAGGCTAAGTTTTCGAAGTGTCACTTCTGGAAGAGTGAAGTGAGATTCTTAGGCCATGTTATCTCTGGAAATGGAATAGCGGTTGATCCCGCTAAGGTGGCAGCGATCCAGGATTGGATTAGACCTAAGAATGCATCTGATGTGAGAAGTTTTCTTGGATTAGTAGGATATTATCGTCGGTTTATCAAAGACTTTTCCAAGATAGCTTCACCATTAACAGGATTGACGAAGAAGAACCAAGTGTTCTGTTGGGATGCTAAGTGTGAGCAAGCTTTTGGAATCCTGAAAGAGCGACTGACAAGTGCTCCTGTTTTGACTATTCCAAGTGGGAATGATGAGATGGTGGTTTACACCGATGCATGTGGTACTGGACTTGGAGCAGTGCTGATGCAGAAGGATAAAGTTGTTGCGTATGCTAGTCGACAACTGAAGCCGCATGAAAGGAATTACCCGACTCATGATTTGGAGTTAGCGGCGAATGTTTTTGCTTTGAAGATGTGGAGACATTACCTATTGGGAGTTCGATTCGAGTTGTTTACGGATCATAAGTCGTTGAAGTATCTGTTCTCCCAAAAGGATTTGAATCTCCGACAGCAGCGGTGGCTAGAATTTTTAGCATCATATGATTTTGGTATAGCCTATACTCCGGGAAAAGGCAACGCAGTGGCAGATGTGTTAAGTCGAAGACATGCAGGTTTAGGAGCCATGTTTTCGGAATGGAAGAGTCTAGAGTATTTGGCTGAATTTGACTTCAGGCCTAGATGTGAATTGGAACCTGAGATGTTGGCAAACTTATCGATAAGGCCTACTCTTGTGGAGAGAATTGGCGAGAGCCAAAAGCGAGACGATAAGCTTGTCAAGATTATCCAAGATTTGGAATCTGGATTGAATCCAGAAAAGGATAAAGGATTTGAAGTCGATCAAGAGGGTTGGCTTCGAAAGCAAGGACGACTAGTTGTTCCCGATGTGGATGGATTGAGAGATGAAGCTCTTAGGGAAAGTCATCACTCGAAGTTGACAATTCATCCAGGTGGAAATAAGATGTATCGGGATATGAAGAGAACCTATTATTGGGAAGGTATGAAGAAGGATGTTGGAAATTTTATTTCCAAGTGTATGAATTGCCAGTTGGTTAAAGCTGAGCAGAAGAAGCCCAGTGGATTACTTCAGCCATTAGAGGTTCCTACATGGAAGTGGGAGCAAGTGTCGATGGATTTTATCGATGGTCTACCTAGAACCAGAACAGGGAATGAAGGGATTTGGGTCATCGTAGATCGTTTAACTAAGAGTGCAAGGTTCATTCCTGTTCGATCGACTAGGACTGCATCAAAGTTGGCTGAGTTGTATGTTAAGTGGATAGTTCGATTCCATGGTATTCCGAAGGGTATAGTGAGCGATCGAGACCCATTGTTCACTAGTCGATTTTGGAAGAGCTTCCAGGAAGTTTTGGGAACTAAGTTGTGTTTGAGTACAGCTTACCACCCTCAAACAGATGGTCAGACTGAGAGAGTCAACCAAGTTTTGGAAGATCTCCTCAGAGCATGTGTTTTGGATTTCGGAGGATCGTGGGAAGATCATCTTCATTTGGTGGAGTTTGCATACAATAACAGTTACCAGTCAAGTATTGGTATGGCACCATATGAAGCACTGTATGGAAGACCGTGTAATTCTCCGACATGTTGGTTGGAAACTGGAGAAAAACTGATACTTGGGCCAGAGATGATTCGACAGACTTCGGATTGTATAAAGATCATTCGGCAACGAATGAAGGCAGCCCAAGATCGTCAGAAAAGTTATGCCAATAATCGTCGTAAGGATTTGGAATTCGACGTAGGTGATATGGTTTTTGTGAAGATTTCTCCTCTGAAGGATGTTATTCGATTTGGAAAGAAAGGAAAGTTAACTCCGAGATTTGTTGGACCATTCCCGATTATCGAGTGAATTGGAAAGCTCGCTTATAGATTGGGGTTATCGGAAAAGATGGTGGGTGTGCACAGTGTTTTCCATGTATCTTATCTACGGAAGTATGTGCATGACCCAACTGCAGTGGTTTCTGCTGATAGCTGTGAAGACTTGGAGGTTGATCCAGTTGTTACGAGACCTCGTAAGCCGCTTTGTGTTGTTGAAACCGACACAAAACAGCTTAGGAGGAAGACGATTACGTCGCTCAAGGTACAATGGAGTGATGATGTTGACGACTGTACGTGGGAGGAGGAAGAGAGGATGAAGGCAGCTCATCCTGAACTCTTCAAGGTATGTCCCTAAGGTGTCGTGACATCTCATGAATTTGTAGCTTGTTCTAAGTCTTAGAATTCTGCATGCTAGGCTAGAATTGGATGCATGGTTTGTTGGTTGCTATGGATGGTAGGCATGCAGAATAGCTTCGATTGCTGTTGTTTGTTTGGAATTTCGGGGACGAAATTCCTAAGGGGGAGAGAATGTAACGACCCGTATTTTACGTGTCGATATAATCGCAGAATTACTAGGTTGTTAGTGTTGTTTATGTCGTCCATAGCCTAAGTTGTGTGGGCAAGCTATAGAAGTTTGGACGAGTTAGCAGTTGGACGAGTTAAGGTGTTAACATGTTGCGACCTAGTGATTTGGACGACCTAAGACAGTAGACGAGTTAGTAGGCAGTGGCTTAAGGTTTGGACCGAGTCAAGGTAGTGAGCGACTCATAGGATAACCGACTCATAGGGGTGGCCAACCTAAGAGTTAGCGAGTTAGAGGAGTTAGCGACTTAGTAGAGTGGCGACTCATTGGGGTGACTGAGTAAGAGAGGTGACCAACTCATGTATTGGACCGACTCATAGGATGGAACGACTTAAGGTGATTGGCCGACCTAAAGGAACTAACGGCTTAGGGGATGCCGACACATAGGTTAGCGGCTTAAGGAGTTAAGGCTTAGGTCGTTGGTAGTTGAGTCGTCCAGACGACTTAGTGTTAGGTCAGCAGGGAACTAGGTCGTGTGGCCCTGTGTAGTGTTAAGTCGTGAGTCGGCAACATAGTTAAGTCAGTAGGGGCTTGAGTCGTGTGCATGCTGTGTCGTGTGTGCGTTGGGTCGTGAGTCGTAGTGGCTTGAGTCGTTGAGTCATGAGTCGTGGACGACTCATAGGGGCGGACGACTCATGGGGAATTTCAGCCTATAAATAGAGGGGTTTGGCTCACTTTTTGGCACCGGATTTTGAAGCGACGAAGTGCTGCCATTTTGAGAGCTCGACTACAGCATTTCTTCATCTCCTTTTCTCCATTCCAATCTAGTTCTAACATCCATTCAAGATCGAAGATCCAAGAGCCAAAGTTGAAGATCTTCATCTAACCAAGCAAGATTTCATCGTTTCAAGCGGGATTTCGACGAATCAAGCTTAGATCTTCGCTGTCCAGATCTGGAGTTGATAGTTTTTGTAGTGTTTGGGTGATTTGGTGAGTGGTGGTTATCTCTCACGCGGACCCAAAGGAGTATATTGGATTTGTGGTTTGTTGGAGTGTTGTAGATAGTGATTTTATGCATATTTCTTTAGATCCAAGTGTAGATCCATTACTTATGAAGATGTTTACTTATGCAAGTTCATTTACCAAGTTGTAGAGACAAAAACCCATGATTTATATTTGTTAGATCTATGCTAAAAACCCTTGATTCATGTATGTTAGATCCATGATCATTTATTTACGGAATTGCCATTTTAGCTATAAATGCCTATTTAGATCTTGATTGATTACTTATTTGTTTGGATTAATGTTTTCCTTGTTTGATTGTTGTGAATGAATTATCTAGTTGATAGATTTGGACAAGTATGGTCAAAGACGATTCAAAAGCTACGGAAGAGGCTTTTGAATGGTGAAAGTTGCTTAAAGCATATGTAGTGGATGTTGAAGCTCATATGTATGGATTGGATGATGTTGAGATGGAATTTTGCTATGATGAAGATGAGGCGAGGCATGATGTGATGTAACCTTGGTATAATCGAGAAGGATTACTCCAAGCATGTTGATAACCTGAAGGGTAGTTCGAGTTGATTGATAATGAATGGCTCAAGAGGTAGTTTGGGCTAGGTTGAGAATAGTCGTCAAGGAGGATGACTAGAAGGCTTGGATTTCATCGTTGTTGAAGGTTCTAGCAGACTCAAAGCAAGAGTACAAGAGTTGCCCTAAAGACTACAGGTAGGTGGTCTGGACACCCTAAAGACTACAGGTAGGTGGTCGAGTACTCTGGGTAGTTGCGAAAATTCCTAGGCACGGGTCATGATGACGTGCGGAGTTATGTCTAGAACCGGGGTTACCATTAGCCCTTGATAGATGGCTCAGGAAGGAGTCGGTCATTCAATTAACGGTGATTTCGAAGCAAGGTTAACAGTGATAGCCAGAGTCATGGATGTTTGGACGTTTGGTTGTATCGTCATTCGGTCTCAAGAGCGGTGTTTTCTGGGTGCTTATCTGATCTTGGTTTAGGCCTTGGGGATTTGTATTTGGAAAACATCGATCTTGACTCGAGTGATTATTGCTTTACCTTAATTGTCTGCCATGTTATGTTTGCTTCTCTTTAGTGTGAGTCTGGGGGCTATCACTGTAGAAAGAGGTGGAGTGGGATGGTTTGGTTCCTATTCCTTTTTATCCCTTATACTCTTTTGGTATGTTTGATAGTTGATTTACTGCTCACTAAGACTTTGTCTGACTCAAGGTTTTATGTCTCCTCTTATTACCTTAGGCTGTTCATCCATGTTGGGATGGGCGGACTAGGTAGCAGGTGACAGGTGCTGTTCATGGATGTTTACGCTGATGACGACGAAGACGAGCAGGAGGCTTTTGCATATTATTTCTTATTATATGTACTGGATATTCCGCTGCTGTATTTGATTGAGTGTTATGTAGTGAGGCTTTGATGTATGGATGATTCATATGTTTGTATAAAACTATTATGATGCATATATGATGATGTCCTGTTCTATGGAGCTTCACTATATTATATTTCTCTATTGTACTTTATCCATGCGCTGTGAGTTGTACGATAGATTCTGCGATGTTTATTCTACCTTGACGGTCACCCATGGCTGCTTGGCACACCTTCAGCGCACCATTCCCTTGTTTCCGTGCGGGAGTCATGGGCGGTCGTCACATCTGAGCATTTTACCAAACGTCTGAGCTGCAGCTCAGGGCATATTTTTACCTAGGCCATTGATGGAAAAATCGGTTCGTAAGCAAACGGACAAGCAACAGAGGCTAGGATTTATGCCAAATGACAAACTAGACCTATAGGCTCTTCAATACACTCCAAACAACATGCCCAAACATCCTTAGTAGGATTTTCATAAATTTTGACTTCAAGATACCAAAAATTGGGAAATTCACCAAACCGATTCAATTCAAAAGCAATTGAACATGAAATAAATGTTAGGAGTTCATACCTAACAACCATCAAAGGTATAAACATATATGTGAGTTCAAGAACTCACCTTTAAACTTAAAAACAAGGTATGAGAAGCTCTATAACAAAGTAAGACCAATTCCCCTTCACTACAACTCTATAATCTTCAACCTAAGCTTCTTCTTGATTTTAGAACTAGAACTTGAATTTCCTAAGAATCTAGGGTTTAGGAATTTTGATTTCCCCTCTTTTCCCCTATTTTTCTCTTTAGCTTGAGTGTTAGTGTAACAACCCAGGGTTTCGCATTTATTTTATTATCGTCCTTAGACGATTATTATTGTTGGCAATTTTCTAAATAGAGTTTTATTTGGTTAAACTCTTTTTAAAAACTTGTTTAAAAAATTCAATGGACAATGAAATAATATTGGCCATGTTTTATTTTGGTGGCAAGCTATCTCAGGCAAACCCGTTCCCTCCTCGACCCATTTTCCATTTTCGAAAACCTAAACCTAAACGATCAAAAGAGATAAAAATGGCGGCCACGTTCGTTCGTTCCTTCTCGTTCATCCCTCAATAAATTAGGGTTTCGTGACTTTTCAAAGTGCCGACTTCTAGTAGAGATAGGGTTCGAATGCGACTTCGCTCGTCTTCGCTTCGGTGAAAGGTGGGTAATTTCAATTACTCACATCTACTTCATACGTAAGTTTGTTGGGTTTAAATTCTATGATTTTTGTTTGATTTTGTTTCGTTGATTGGTGATTTTTCTAACTTTGTCAGTTTCATGTAATCTGACACTTGATACTTGCGATTTTGACTGGTTCATGTATATAGTTTTGATGATTTTTGAAATGTTGAACTCCATGATTCTTCTGTTTCATTTTGTTGCTGTTTAAACATGACTTCAGTCACTTGATTTCTCGGCTGTTGAATTGTGGTTCGATGTTGTTCATGTCTCTGATGTTTTCTATTCACTCGGGTTTGAATACTTGATTGATTGATGGATTATGTTTGAATCTGTTACCATCGAACTTATTTGAAGATGTTGCTTTCTTTTGTGGCCATCAGGATTTTGATTTCTATTAACATTGGTCACTTGATTCTGAATTTAGTACGAATGTTGAGATGATTTACGACTTGGGGCATAATCGTATATATTTTGGTTAGTGATTCATTTTGTCTCCAGTCATTATCTGTTGCCTGGATAAATTCTGATGGAACTGGTATTAATATTTATACTCGACTTTGGGCATGTACTTTATGGTTTCGCTATTTTACAAGTTAGGGATTCCCTGGAGTTCTGAATATTTTGAGTTGCATTTGATAATGATGTGCACTTGATTTCTTATCACTTGACTTCGAGTGGATAACCCAGTTGCTGCTAGCATCAATGAATCATTTCTGATTTGTTGTGTTACTTGGCTATCACGGTTTGAACCGTGCCTTGTCTGATTCGTCGTTTCGTTTATTATGTGTTGCTCTTTGTAGATTGGCATTTTGCCGTGTTTTAGTCCTTGGCACTGCTTAGTTACGTGCATTGGGTTTGTTCATCCTGTAGCATAATTGTGAAAGAACCACTGCATTCCTGTGTAAGCACTTGAGTCAAATACTTTTAGATGTTTGTTCCGTCCAGTTTCTTGTTGTTTTTCGATTATCCCTGCATACTATGTGCCACTCCGGCAGTTGCAGTTCATTTACATATGCTGGATTGCTTCAATGTGCTGTTCACTGCTGCATATCATTGCATTTTCATCACTGCACTGTTTTCTTGCATATAAACTTGGATTCTTTGTGTACTTGTCTCTGTTCGAGTCTGACACTTTTTGAAGTTCCCATCTTTTAGTTTGTGGCTCATGTGTTGGTATTGATTTCTTTCACATTGATTATGTGCTTTGTACATGTTACTCCTTTGGTATGGTTGCAGACCACCTAACCATTGTTCATGTTGCATTGTCCAGTTTCATATAGTTGTTCACGAATCACTGCATATAAGTTCATCTTGTAGCTATCTCGACCAATTGAGACAGATGGCAAACGTGTTTATTATAGTTTGGTCTTTTCCATGCTTTATTGAGTTGTTTGAGGTTATTTACCTTGAGACAGTATCACTTGTGCACTGTCAGGCCCATATTGCATTTGCACTTGGGCACATATTAGAAACTGATACACTGCATTATTCACTTGCAATTGGTCTTGATGTTATACATCACTGTGCATTAGTTCACTTGAAGTTGTAGCCTTTGTACATTGTTCACTTTTGACTGTTATTGCATAAAAATGCGGTCATTGCCCTTGTGGTCAGACCTGCATATACCTGAACCATTTTGTTGCTTACCTCTAAACATCACTGTCATACTGGTTAATGCCTTGAGTATACTATTTGGTTCTGGCCATATTCTTGTTGCTTACACCTTCATTCGGCGGTGCCCTCATGTGTATCACTGCCTTGTGCAGTTCCATGTTGCACCTCCGTTTCATTTTATCCATGTGCAACTAGCAGCTTACATCCATTGTGTACATTTGGGTTCACATTCATGTTATTCAGGCTTGTTCCTTTGTATTGATGTTAGCTCTGGGCTTCCCTGACCACTCTTGTTGTACCACTGTTGTCTCCCTCTCTTGACATTTCGGAACTTGAATTGTTGCATTGAGTTGAGTCATGACAGCAGTGACTTGACCTCTGCATTTTGTTTGTTTTTCGAATTCACTTGAGTTGAATCCAACTTGTAGCTTGGGTTTGATCTTGTGTTCGTTTGTGAATTTTCTTTGTGTACATATCAACGTAGTGGCAAGGCAGTGCACGTAAGCGTGAACTGCAGCCACACGGTATTCGTTGGGTACATCATCACTGTAGTGGTGAGGCAGTGCACGCAAGCGTGAACTGCAGCCACACAGTATTTCTTTTATTGATATTTCAATTACTATCGATCCATTGATCTTTTGCGTATTTCATATGCCATTTTGGCGAGGCAGTACACGTTAGCGTGTACTGCAGCCAATTAGAATTGACTTTTTTAAGTGATATTTCAATTGTTTAAATTTATTTAGTTTCATTTGATCATTTTGTTGTTATCTAATTATCTATTTGATAATTAGATTATGAGTTTCTAGTTATTTATTAATAATTAGATTTTGATGTTAATCGCCTATTAGGCAATTCTGATGTTCTTCTAAATTACCTTCATTAATAATCCTTTCTTCTATCTTCGTTGATAATTTGAGTTTGTTGAATTGTTGTTTAACACTATACTGTCATATTCACCGTTATCCGATTTTCTTGTTAAAGGATCGGATAGGTGAATTTATTTTGACTGTCGTCTAATTTTTATTTAATTATTATTGCTTCTGTGCACTAATAACTGAGTTTGAATTAGACTGACCCGTGTATTATTTTCTTTTGAATTTAATACTCGGGCCAGACCTAGTATTTACAGGTTGTTGATATCTTACTTTGGGTTGCTGCTTGAGCTATGAAGTCACTTCATATCTTTTGGAGTAGTCGTCGTCATTTATAGTAGTCGGTTTATTTGTATAGGAAGATATGTATTCATGTATATTATATACGATAATGTACCTATATATGTAACTTTCAGAGTCGACAGTTGTAGTTGTATCATATGTACTGTATCACATGTATTGTAACTGACATCAGTTATATTATATGAGATTTCTATTATATCTGTGTTCCGCATTTACATTATCTGTATTATTATTATATATATTGTCCTAAACTATTATGAACCATCGTAGTTCGTTTTATACTAGAATTGGGTATGTCGATGGGAGTAAATAAATATGAGATGAAAAATAAAAATATATACCACTCCTATCGAGGTAACTAATACTAGTGTAAGGCCTAACTACGGATGGCCGCTTCTATCCAGCCTTATTCTTCGTGATAACAGACAGTATTTCTTTTAATGCTCTTTGTTATTGCGATCATAGAGGTGGGGCGTGTAACAACCCGCATATTTATCGATTTTATATTCAAATATTTTATTTAAATATTTTATCGTTCGTCGGATTTTGGTCCGAAAAGCTACTTTTTGCAAACAGTCGAATTGGGACTCGAGACCACCCCCATTGAGTTCAAAATGACGTTTGCGACCTTTTTGAGTATAAGCTTCGATATGTTTGGAGAAAGTTGATTTTTGCCACTTTTTCACTTAGGGCTTTGGTTTGGGCTGAACCCATTAGCCACTTACTAACTCAGCCCCAAACCCCCTCTCCTCTTCATTACTTCATCTCATATTCCTAACACTCAAGCTTTAGCAACAATGGTGGAAAAGAGTTGAAATTAAAACTCCAAGCCCTAGTTCCTCTTGCTAGCTCAAGTTCTTGCTCCAAAATCAAAGAGAACCCATTGGTAAGCTCCTCTTCTTCTTCTCCAACTCATTCTCTCATTGATTTCAGAAATTTCCTAAACCTAACTTAGGGAATGTTCTTCTTTTAAGCTTAGATTCAAGCTTCTAGTGTGAGATTGAGGTGTGGTTGATTTCCATTTGCTTTCATAGCTTCTCCTTCATTGATTTGGGTTCAAAGGTGAGATTTTTAATCTCACATCTATGCTTATAATTCTCTTCTATTGTTAGGTATGAATTCCTAACACTTATTCATGTGCATTTGAGTTTGTTTTGGATTGCTTTTGTGAATATTCCAATTTTTAGTGTTTTGAGTTCAATTCGTTAAAAATCCTAACTTTGATGCTTGAACATGTTTTTGGTGACGCATCGAGGAGCTTATAGGGCCGGGTAGTCGTTTGACATAAACCCTTAGCGCCGTTGCTCGTGCGATTGCAAATTGGTCGAGATTTGCACCTCCTTTGAAATAGGGTAAGAAGTGCAAGTATACAGGTTCGGCCGACCGACCCCCTGGTCCGGTCGACCGACCTGCTTCTAAGTGCATAAGCACTTTCTGTTTTAGGGTCCGGTCGACCGACTACAGGGGTTCGGCCGACCGACCCGCTTCCCGAGGGTTTCTGTGGAACAGGGTCCGGTCGACCGTGCCCTGCAGCCGGTCGACTGACCTGATGATTTTTGCCAGATTAGCCTATTTTGCTAATCCGTTTGAATATCCAACTTTAATCAATTCGTGTGGTCTCCCTTTTGTTGTTGTCATTTATTATCGACTTTGATGACCTTTTCTTTGGGAATTTTAGATATATCCACATTGATGGATTTTATATCGATTTCTTTGGATTTTATTCACGTCTTCGAATGTGAATTTTTTATGCCCGATTGTTTCTACAATCTTCTTTGTGATTTGTCACTTTAAAAATATAAAGGTTTTCTATACTAGTAATAAATATCAAAACTCTTTCTTCAAATGATTTCAACACTATTTTATTACAAAGCTCGTTTTCTCAAACCGATTTCCAATCTATTAGTATGTACAAACCTTTACCTCCCTCGTATGAGAAATCTAATTAAACGACTTAGTAAAACAAGTGGTATGAAACGCTTGCGTTTACTTCGTCGGTTAATTCTTGGACTTGTTCGACTGAAACTCTTGTGACAATTTTGTAGTGGAGATCTACAATTTGTTCGTAAATATTTAAGTTAAGCTAGTGGTTATGGGACATGAGGCTAAGCTCATATATTTACTAGCTTATTGTAATTGACACTTCTCGTTGATCATGACGATCGTCTTTGTGATTTAGACTACCAATTGTGCGATGTCTCTTTGTTTATGTGGAGGACTGTTCCTCATTTTTATTGAGCTTCGTCTCATTTCTCACATGGGTCGTACCTTTCTAGGTACGTCAATGTTTTATTATGCATGGGGTGTACCTTTTTAGGTGCATCGATGTTTATTTACTTCGTAGAGCAATTGGCTCAATAAGTCGGGACATGGGGGCGTATCTTTCTAGGTGCGTCGATGTTCGTCTATGCATAGGGCGTATCTTTCTAGGTGCATCGATGTTCGACTTAGCATGGGGTGTATCTTTCTAGGTGCATCGACGTTAGACATTACATGGGGTGTATCTTTCTAGGTGCATCGATGTTTATTTGTGTGTGCATGGGGCGTATCTTTCTAGGTGCGTCGATGCTAGAGCATGGGGCATATCTTTTTAGGTGTGTCGATGTTCGACTTAGCATGGGGTGTATCTTTCTAGGTGCATCGATGTTTATTTGTGTGTGCATGGGGCGTATCTTTCTAGGTGCGTCGATGCTAGAGCATGGGGCATATCTTTTTAGGTGTGTCGATGTTCGACTGAACATGGGGCGTGTCTTTCTAGGTACGTCGATGTCCAGCTTGTGGGATTGGCCATCCTTTTATTGTGATTTGGTTCATCGGATGTCCCGCTGTACGACGTCGTTGATCCTTTTTATTGTGATTTCTGGATTTCGTGTGTTGATTTCTAGAATTTGTGTTTCACCAACTTTTACGATGGGCATTGATATATATGTCATTTATTGTGGCTATGGTGAACGAAATTAGGAGTATGACATTCCTTTTTATCTTGAGTAGATTATTGTGATATTGATTAATCTCTTGTTGATTTTCAATTACTTATTTATCACAGTTTGGCATTGTGATTATTATATGTTTATGTCATATCTCTTATTATATATCACTTCATCTGATATTTATAGCTAGACTGATCCGTTTATTATTTTATTCTTAAATAATACTCAGGTCAGACTGAGATTTTACATGTGCTTCTGCTTGACTCCTTATCGGACCATCATCTGACTTTTGGCTAACTACTTAGATTAGTAGTTTTTGTTGTATACATTTGAGATACAGACTCTATGATGTATACTTATTCTTTTGTCTAGCACTTGTATCTATTCTTTTTGATATTGTGGATCTTATTTGACCACTACTCTGATATACACTTTTATGTGTATTATTCATATCTATTTCCGCCTTTGTGATATGAATTGTCTGTGACTGATTTATGTTATGTTTATTTCTATATTTGTTTTCCGAAGATATTATAGCCACTGTGTAGTAGTTTTGAGTTTGTGTCGGCATGTCGGATTTCCACTTGAAAAGAATTGCATGTTATACTATCTGACATATCGATGCTCGCATAAAGCAATTACACGGATGGTCGCTCCTCAACAGCCTTATTCTTCGTGCTAGTTGACAGCATTTACTCCGTAATGTTCTTGGCTAGCGTGGGTATAGAGGTGGGGCGTCACAGCTTGGTATCAGAGCCAAACTTCGGAACAATATGGAATATTATAATAAGGATCATCGTCCTAAGTTTTTCTTAGGAGTCGTGCTTTAGGATTTTATTCGAGTCTTTTTACCGATTCATCCTATTTTCTTTATGATTCCTTGTTTTATCTATCAAGATTACTTGATATTCATTTTGAGAATAACTTTTTCCTCTTCTTTCTTTCTTTCTTAAAGAAGAGAAATGGTTAGACCAGGCCGTCCCAGCGCCGGTCAATCTAGTGCTACTCCCCTGGATGGAGTATTCATGTCTGCTCAACAACTTTTGGATCTTGTAAAGAATCAAGAGTTTATCTATGCTTTGAGTAAGAACCCCGAAATGGTTCTACCTTTGAAACTTGAAGTTTCTTTCAATCAGCTTGTGGATGTTACTCTTCTTCATGGAGAGGTTGGTAAAGGAAGTGTTTGTGATATTGGGACTTCCAAGAAGAGGCATATTAAGTTCAAGAGCCTTAATCCCAATAAGAGAGTGAAGCAAACTACTTTTGTAGCAAAGACTCCAATCCCTAATCGTGGAGGATGCTACAATTGTAATTCTATGGAACACTATGCGAATATGTGTCCAAAACCCCATTCTTGTCGCTATTGCAAGAAACCGGGTCATCTTTTATCTGCGTGTCCCAAACATTTGAACAAGAACATGAGAAAGCTAAATATTGTGCAAGCCCCTAGAAAATCTTCTCTTGGTCAAGGTACTTTTCACTCAATCCTTGATGGCATTGTTCTATTTAGTGATCTTCTTATTTGAGTTCTTTTTGATATGGGTTCCATCTCACAATTTTATATCAAAAGAACTTGTCGATTCTTTTTCTTTGAATATTTTGGGCTTGAGACTTCTTTGAGAGTTGTGAATCCAGATGGTGGGTCCGCAACACTCAATTTGCTTTCTATTGACGTCGAAACTACTTTATGTGGTTTTTCTTTCCGAGCCGATATTTTTACTTAGGCTCTGGAATTGATTTGTGCGATAGGATTGGCTTAATCATTAATGAAGCCTATATCCTATTTTCTCGAGAGGACTATTCATCTTCGACATTTTCAATCTGTTAAGCAGATTTCTATTTTTCCTTTATGATTTTGATTTCAACTTGATGGCATCATTTTCTTCTTTAAGCCCTTATGGTGAGGAAAGTATTATTTCTCTTACCTAAATAATTTTTGAAAATTTTTCCGGTATTTTGAGCTTGTCTTAGGATCATCACCTAAGCAATATCTTTTGCGTGGTGCTAAGGTCTTTTCAGTTTGACTTTACCATCGGTTTTCGTTTGCTACGAGTTGCGAAAATTAGCATTCCACTTACCGCATTCCGCACTCGTTATGATTCTTATGAATGACTTATTATGTCATTCAATTTGTCCTCCTTATTTCATCCACTTTATAAATCGAATATTCTATGAACATTTCGATGAGACCATTCTTTTATTTATTGATTTTTGGATGAAAATAGCAATTTGAAATTTTGCAAAATCTTTTTCATAAGATTTATTTAGAAGTATAACCGGATTTTTGTTCTTAAAACAAACAAAGAATATTCTTAGAAGTTTTTTGAGAAACTTACTTATCCTATAGAATATGATTTTGTGATTGTATTGCCCATTCAGTGTGTTAAGAATTCTGGTCGATGCGCTTGATCAACGTTATCGATAGGAATTTCCTAAACGCTTTGATGAGACAATCAGACACAGTATATTAACTTGAAAATAGTAAATTTTTCTAGAATGATTATTACATTATGATAAATGTGATTTTGAAAGTTTTAGCTTTTCGACAAAGAAGATTATTTAAAAGAACTCTTTCTTTCGATACTCTTATTCTTGTGATTCCTGAAGGGGAACCCAGACTTTGCTATTTGTACCGATACTAGTCGTATTGGTTTGGATGCCGTTCTCTTGCAAAGGAGAACGTGCTATCTCTTGTGCTTCTAAATCATTATAGCTTATCGAGACTAGATATGCCACTCATGATCTGGTGCTCTTGGCTATTGTTTTTACTTTTGGAATTTGGCATCATCATATTTGGATGAGAAATTTGTTCTCTACCTCGATCATAAATCTTTGGAATAATTATTTTCTCATACGGAACTCCATGTTGACTCGAGTTCCTGACTTCTTATGATCTTGATATTCTTTTTATTCCTGGAAGGGAAATCGTGTTGCCAATGCGCTTTGTCGTAAGCAACAAGTGGTTGATTCTTTGATGTTGTCTGAATGGAATTATCTTTTCATCAAGTTCATCGAACGTTTTGGTACACTTCGATTTATTGAGTTTTATCTCATTCCTTTTATGGACTAGTGTCCGATGTTCTTTTATGGTGTTCGGTTCATCGGATGTACTGTTATTATACTACATCGATGTTCCGTCTTATTCGATTCATTGGATGTACCGTTTGTACTACATCAATGTCTTTTCTTTTTGGATTCATTGGATGTACCGTTTGTACTACATCAATGTCTTTTCTTTTTGGATTCATTGGATGTACCGTTTGTACTACATCAATGTCTTTTCTTTTTGGATTCATTGGATGTACCGTTTGTACTACATCAATGTCTTTTCTTTTTGGATTCATTGGATGTACCGTTTGTACTACATCAATGTCTTTGCTATTTGATTCATTGGATGTACCGTTTGTACTACATCAATGTATTTTCTTTTTGGATTCATTGGATGTACCGTTTGTACTACATCAGTGTCTTTGATTCATTGGATGTGCCGTTTGTACTACATCAATGTCTTTGCTATTCGATTCATTGGATGTACCGTTTGTACTACATCAATGTTTTTGCTATTTGATTCATTGGATGTACCGTTTGTACTACATCAATGTCTTCGCTTTCTGATTCATTGGATGTACCGTTTGCACTACATCAATGACTTGGGTTTTTTGGTTCATTGGACATACCGTCTTTGTACTACGTCAGTGTTCCAAATTATTCGAGTTTCTAGTTTCTCGGGCGTACCGTATTTGTTCTACGCCGTTGCACCGGCTCAACTTTCTGCTATTCTCGACGTTTTCCACGTCTTTTAACTATGGAAATGCTTTTATGTTTCCGGTTTTTATTCTCGAGCCCGGTGTTATTGAGGGATTGAAGTTTCACCAAATTTGACTTTTGAGCAACATTCTATTCGCATCATTGCTTTGGAGGTTGAGCGCCTTCAATATAAAGATATTCTTTTTGATAAAAGTTCAATGGTTCTCAAATCCTAAGGATTGCTCATGTGAAATCTTGAGAATTCATCGAACGAAAACTTTCGGATTTACTCCTTCGTGCTCTTTATGGTGGACTTCTTGATTCAAATTTTCTTTTGTGTTAATATGCTTCCACGGTTGTTACTATATATTTCCTTCTTAATTATTGCGAGGAAGCAATTTCTTTAAGGAGGGGAGTCTGTAACAACCCGCATATTTATCGATTTTATATTCAAATATTTTATTTAAATATTTTATCGTTCGTCGGATTTTGGTCCGAAAAGCTACTTTTTGCAAACAGTCGAATTGGGACTCGAGACCACCCCCATTGAGTTCAAAATGACGTTTGCGACCTTTTTGAGTATAAGCTTCGATATGTTTGGAGAAAGTTGATTTTTGCCACTTTTTCACTTAGGGCTTTGGTTTGGGCTGAACCCATTAGCCACTTACTAACTCAGCTCCAAACCCCTCTCCTCTTCATTACATCATCTCATATTCCTAACACTCAAGCTTTAGCAACAATGGTGGAAAAGAGTGGAAATTAAAACTCCAAGCCCTAGTTCCTCTTGCTAGCTCAAGTTCTTGCTCCAAAATCAAAGAGAACCCATTGGTAAGCTCCTCTTCTTCTTCTTCTTCTCCAACTCATTCTCTCATTGATTTAAGAAATTTCCTAAACCTAACTTAGGGAATGTTCTTCTTTTAAGCTTAGATTCAAGCTTCTAGTGTGAGATTGAGGTGTTGTTGATTTCCATTTGCTTTCATAGCTTCTCCTTCATTGATTTGGGTTCAAAGGTGAGATTTTTAATCTCACATCTATGCTTATAATTCTCTTCTATTGTTAGGTATGAATTCCTAACACTTATTCATGTGCATTTGAGTTTGATTTGGATTGCTTTTGTGAATATTCCAATTTTTAGTGTTTTGAGTTCAATTCGTTAAAAATCCTAACTTTGATGTTTGAACATGTTTTTGGTGACGCATCGAGGAGCTTATAGGGCCGGGTAGTCGTTTGACATAAACCCTTAGCGCCGTTGCTCGTGCGATTGCAAATTGGTCGAGATTTGCACCTCCTTTGAAATAGGGTAGGAAGTGCAAGTATACAGGTTCGACCGACCGACCCCCTGGTCCGGTCGACCGACCTGCTTCTAAGTGCATAAGAACTTTCTGTTTTAGGGTCCGGTCGACCGACTATAGGGGTTCGGCCGACCGACCTGCTTCCCGAGGGTTTCTGTGGAACAGGGTCCGGTCGACCGAGCCCTGCAGCCGGTTGACCGACCTGATGATTTTTGCCAGATTAGCCTATTTTGCTAATCCGTTTGAATATCCAACTTTAATCGATTCGTGTGGTCTCCCTTTTGTTGTTGTCATTTATTATCGACTTTGATGACCTTTTCTTTGGGAATTTTAGATATATCCACTTTGATGGATTTTATATCAATTTCTTTGGATTTTATTCACGTCTTCGAATGTGAATTTTTTATGCCCGATTGTTTCTACAATCTTCTTTGTGATTTGTCACTTTAAAAATATAAAGGTTTTCTATACTAGTAGTAAATATCAAAACTCTTTCTTCAAATGATTTCAACACTATTTTATTACAAAGCTCGTTTTCTCAAACCGATTTCCAATTTATTAGTATATACAAACCTTTACCTCACTCGTATGAGAAATCTAATTAAACGACTTAGTAAAACAAGTGGTATGAAACACTTGCGTTTACTTCGTCGGTTAATTCTTAGACTTGTTCGACTGAAACTCTTGTGACAATTTTGTAGTGGAGATCTACAATTTGTTCGTAAATATTTAAGTTAAGCTAGTGGTTATGGGACATGAGGCTAAGCTCATATATTTACTAGCTTATTGTAATTGACACTTCTCGTTGATCATGACGATCATCTTTGTGATTTAGACTAGCAATTGTGCGATGTCTCTTTGTTTATGTGGAGGACTGTTACTCATTTTTATTGAGCTTCGTCTCATTTCTCACATGGGTCGTACTTTTCTAGGTACGTCAATGTTTTATTATGCATGGGGTGTACCTTTTTAGGTGCATCGATGTTTATTTACTTCGTGGAGCAATCGGCTCAATAAGTCGGGACATGGGGCGTATCTTTCTAGGTGCGTCGATGTTCATCTATGCATGGGGCGTATCTTTCTAGGTGCGTCGATGTTCGTCTATGCATGGGGCGTATCTTTCTAGGTGCGTCGATGTTCGACTTAGCATGGGGTGTATCTTTCTAGGTGCATCGATGTTAGACATTACATGGGGTGTATCTTTCTAGGTGCATCGATGTTTATTTGTGTGTGCATGGGGCGTATCTTTCTAGGTGCATCGATGCTAGAGCATGGGGCATATCTTTTTAGGTGTGTCGATGTTCGACTTAGCATGGGGTGTATCTTTCTAGGTGCATCAATGTTTATTTGTGTGTGCATGGGGCGTATCTTTCTAGGTGCGTCGATGCTAAAGCATGGGGCATATCTTTTTAGGTGTGTCGATGTTCGACTGAACATGGGGCGTGTCTTTCTAGGTACGTCGATGTCCAGCTTGTGGGATTGGCCATCCTTTTTATTGTGATTTGGTTCATCGGATGTCCCGTTGTACGATGTCGTTGATCCTTTTTATTGTGATTTCTGGATTTCGTGTGTTGATTTCTAGAATTTGTGTTTCACCAACTTTTACGATGGGCATTGATATATATATGTCATTTATTGTGGCTATGGTGAACGAAATTAGGAGTATGACATTCCTTTTTATCTTGAGTAGATTATTGTGATATTGATTAATCTCTTGTTGATTTTCAATTACTTATTTATCACAGTTTGGCATTGAGATTATTATATGTTTATGTCATATCTCTTATTATATATCACTTCATCTGATATTTATAGCTAGACTGATCCGTTTATTATTTTATTCTTAAATAATACCCGGGTCAGACTGAGATTTTACAGGTGCTTCTGCTTGACTCCTTATCGGACCATCATCTGACTTTTGGCTAACTACTTAGATTAGTAGTTTTTGTTGTATACATTTGAGATACAGACTCTATGATGTATACTTATTCTTTTGTCTAGCACTTGTATCTATTCTTTTTGATATTGTGGATCTTATTTGACCAATACTCTGATATACACTTTTATGTGTATTATTCATATCTATTTCCGCCTTTGTCATATGAATTGTCTGTGACTTATTTATGTTATGCTTATTTCTATATTTGTTTTCCGAAGATATTATAGCCACTGTGTAGTAGTTTTGAGTTTGTGTCGGCATGTCGGATTTCCACTTGAAAAGAATTGCAGGTTATACTATCTGACATATCGATGCTCGCACAAAGCAATTACACGGATGGTCACTCCTCAACAGCCTTATTCTTCGTGCTAGTTGACAGCATTTACTCTGTAATGTTCTTGGCTAGCGTGGGTATAGAGGTGGGGCGTCACAGGGCGTCACAGTTGGTATCAGAGCTTGGGGTTTATGGACATAATATAAAACATAACTTAGATGGAACATGTGTTACAACTATTAGTCGATGTTTTATTTTTGCTTTGAGTCAAACTAAAGTTTTGAAATTTTGATGAATTTTTTAAATATCTTTAGTTAAAAATAAAAGTAAATTGGTGTTTTGATAAATAGATTGAATTGTGTTTTGTTATCAGAGTGCGCAGCGGAAAAAGTAAGACTGCTTCGCTGAGCACAGCTGATAATTATTTTGGTTTAAAAATCGAAATATGAAAATGAATTTAATTTCATTATGTTGTTTAACCATTGGTTTTGATTTGTTGAAATTCTTGCAGATTTTCTTTGACGCTAATCATATCTGATTAGATTTTTGCTGTTTTGAATTATCTTCATTGAAGATATATTTGAATGATTTCTTTGTTCATTTAGTGGTATACGTGCAAATTTAAGTTACACGTTACCACATTAATTTTACGTTGAACCGATGCTTGGTTATGAAGCGTATTTTGTTGCCATTATTTTTATGACGGGATTTTTACACTGGTGCTAGATTTTTGGAAGTTCGGTGTTTTATTGACATTTTAATGAATGAAAATTCACTGGTTTTATGATTTGATGTAAATTATTTTGATGAGACTTTGACGTTTAAAAATTACTGTCGTATTGACTTCAGTAACCGTCAAATTTTAAGTGGATTTTCAAGCGGTTATCCCGCAATGTTGATTTTGAGATCCGTTTCTACGGTGTTTTGAGAAGTACATTTTTCTTACTGAAATTGTCACTAATGTTGCTGTTTTTATGACGGATTTGCAAATCGTTTTAAAAATAAAATTGTTTTTCAAATTTTTTATAGTTTATGCTTTCAAAAGAATGAGGAAGCGATTTAAACGATTCAGCAAAATCGAGGACTATGAACCCTTTCTTTTACTGATTCGCTTAATTCCGGACTTGTCCGTTTGAGAATGTAGATTATTTACTTCTATAAAATAAATGAAATTGTTTTCAGAATTTTTACAGTTTGCGTTTTCAGAAGAATGAGAAAATGACTTAAATGTTTCAGAAAAATCGAGGATTATGACCCCTTTCTTTTACTGTTTCGCTTAATTCCGGACTTGTCCGTTTGAGAATGTGAAATGTTATTTTTGGAATACACAATTTGCACTTTCAAGGAAACGATGAAGAGATTTAAACGATGTAGAAAAAGTGCGGAGTATGGAACCACACTTTTACTATTTCGGTTAATTCCGGACTCGTTAATTGAAACATTTGCTGTTTGATGATTTCGATGATTTTACACGTTCAAGGAAACGATGAAGAGAATCAAACGATTTAGTAAAACACGTGGTATGGGACATGCACGTTTTCTATTTCGGTTATTTCCGGACTCGTTAATTGAATATATGATGATTTTCGTGTGCTTTCGAGCCACTATGATGGACCTTCGGGTCATATGATGGACCTTCGGGTCAAATACCAGTACCAGACCTTCGGGTCATATGTTGGACCTTCGGGTCATATGATGGGCGCCAAAAATTATGATGGGTACTTGGTAGGCTTCGGCCATATGAGATGCACGTGCGGCGTAGCTAAAACTCGCCATATGATGGGATCGATCCAACCTTTTATGTTGATTTTCTAGAATATCTTAATTGATTTCTAGATATTTGTTGACTCTAATTATCTGCAGGTAATTAGATATTTGATGTTATGAGATTTGATTATCGTTTTTGATAATCGAATATTTGTTGATTTTATTATCGTTTTTGATAATCGAATATTTGTTGATATGAGTTCTAATTATCGTTTTTGATAATTAGATATTTGTTGATTTGATTATCGCTTGTGATAATTAAATATTTGTTGATATGAGTTCTAATTATCGTTTTTGATAATTAGATATTTGTTGATTTGATTATCGCTTGTGATAATTGAATATTTGTTGATATGAGTTCTAATTATCGTTTTTGATAATTAGATATTTGTTGATTTGATTATCGCTTGTGATAATTGAATATTTGTTGATATGAGTTCTAATTATCGTTTTTGATAATTAGATATTTGTTGATTTGATTATCGCTTGTGGTAATTAAATATTTGTTGATATGAGTTCTAATTATCGTTTTTGATAATTAAATAATTGTTGATTTGTAATTTTTGATTATCGTTTTTGATAATCGAATATATGTTGATTTGAGATTTGATTGTCATTTTTGATAATCGAATATTTGTTGATATGAGTTTTGATTATCGTTTTTGATAATCGAATATTTGTAGTTTCTGATTATCGTTTATGGTAATTAGATATTTGTTGATTTACTGATTTGTTGATTTGATGATTTGAGATTTCTGATTATCGCTTGAGATAATTAAATATTTGTTGATATGAGATTTCTGATTTTCGTTTTGATAATTAGGTAATTGCTAATTTTGTTGATTATAAGATCTTCTAGTCTCTAATTGATTCTAGATTATGTTGATTATATTGAATTGCTGTTTTCTATCCATCTCTTTTGATAGTTTGAATTTACTGATTAAGAAGTTCGTGTTTTCTATTTATCTGCTGAATAACTAGATATTGGCAGTTTGTGATTTGCGAATTTTGTTTTCTAATTATCATGTTGATAATTAGATTTTGCTATTTTCTAATTATCGTATTGATAATTAGATATTGCTGTTTTGTGGTTTCTGTATTCTAGTTATCAAATTGATAATAGAATATTGCTAATAATTGCCTTTATTCAGTTTCGTTGTTTTCTGATTATCTACTTGATAATTAGATTTTGTTGAGAATTTGTGAATTTCTCTTATGAAGTTAAAAGATTACTTTGACGTTTGTATTCCCCACCTTTATTTTCTAGCTTAAACTAGTTTATGTTAGAAAAATAATTGTTATTGAAGACTTTAGTTATGAAAATAGCGGCGACGCAATTTTTATAAGGAGGGGAGTTTGTAAGAACCCAGGGTTTCGCATTTATTTTATTATCGTCCTTAGACGATTATTATTGTTGGCAATTTTCTAAATAGAGTTTTATTTGGTTAAACTCTTTTTAAAAACTTGTTTAAAAAATCCAATGGGCAATGAAATAATATTGGCCATGTTTTATTTTGGTGGCAAGCTATCTCAGGCAAACCCGTTCCCTCCTCGACCCATTTTCCATTTTCGGAAACCTAAACCTAAACGATCGAAAGAGATAAAAATGGCGGCCACGTTCGTTCGTTCCTTCTCGTTCATCCCTCAATAAATTAGGGTTTCGTGACTTTTCAAAGTGCCGACTTCTAGTAGAGATAGGGTTCGAATGCGACTTCGCTCGTCTTCGCTTCGGTGAAAGGTGAGTAATTTCAATTACTCACATCTTCTTCATACGTAAGTTTGTTGGGTTTAAATTCTATGATTTTCGTTCGATTTTGTTTCGTTGATTGGTGATTTTTCTAACTTTGTCAGTTTCATGTAATCTGACACTTGATACTTGCGATTTTGACTGGTTCATGTATATAGTTTTGATGATTTTTGAAATGTTGAACTCCATGATTCTTCTGTTTCATTTTGTTGCTGTTTAAACATGACTTCAGTCACTTGATTTCTCGGCTGTTGAATTGTGGTTCGATGTTGTTCATGTCTCCGATGTTTTCTATTCACTCGGGTTTGAATACTTGATTGATTGATGGATTAGGTTTGAATCTGTTACCATCAAACTTATTTGAAGATGTTGCTTTCTTTTGTGGCCATCAGGATTTTGATTTCTATTAACATTGGTCACTTGATTCTGAATTTAGTACGAATGTTGAGATGATTTACGACTTGGGGCATAATCGTATATATTTTGGTTAGTGATTCATTTTGTCTCCAGTCATTATCTGTTGCCTGGATAAATTCTGATGGAACTGGTATTAATATTTACACTCGACTTCGGGCATGTACTATGTGGTTTCGCTGTTTTACAAGTTAGGGATCCCTGGAGTTCTGAATATTTTGAGTTGCATTTGATAGTGCTGTGCACTTGATTTCTTATCACTTGACTTCGAGTGGATAACCCAGTTGCTGCTAGCATCAATGAATCATTTCTGATTTGTTGTGTTACTTGGCTATCACGGTTTGAACCGTGCCTTGTCTGATTCGTCATTTCGTTTATTATGTGTTGCTCTTTGTAGATTGGCATTTTGCCGTGTTTTAGTCCCTGGCACTGCTTAGTTACGTGCATTGGGTTTGTTCATCCTGTAGCATAATTGTGAAAGAACCATTGCATTCCGTGTAATCACTTGAGTTAAATACTTTTAGATGTTTGTTCCGTCCAGTTTCTTGTTGTTTTTCGAGTATCCCTGCATACTATGTGCCACTGCGGCAGTTGCAGTTCATTTACATATGCTGGATTGCTTCAATGTGCTGTTCACTGCTGCATATCATTGCATTTTCATCACTGCACTGTTTTCTTGCATATAAACTTGGATTCTTTGTGTACTTGTCTCTGTTCGAGTCTGACACTTTTTGAAGTTCCCATCTTTTAGTTTGTGGCTCATGTGTTGGTATTGATTTCTTTCACATTGATTATGTGCTTTGTACATGTTACTCCTTTGGTATGGTTGCAGACCACCTAACCATTGTTCATGTTGCATTGTCCAGTTTCATATAGTTGTTCACGAATCACTGCATATAAGTTCATCTTGTAGCTGTCTCGACCAATTGAGACAGATGGCAAACGTGTTTATTATAGTTTGGTCTTTTCCATGCTTTATTGAGTTGTTTGAGGTTATTTACCTTGAGACAGTATCACTTGTGCACTGTCAGGCCCATATTGCATTTGCACTTGGGCACATATTAGAAACTGAGACACTGCATTATTCATTTGCAATTGGTCTTGATGTTATACATCATTGTGCATTAGTTCACTTGATTTGTAGTCTTTGTACATTGTTCACTTTTGACTGTTATTGCATAAAAATGCGATCATTGCCCTTGTGGTCAGACCTGCATATACCTGAACCATTTTGTTGCTTACCTCTGAACATCACTGTCATACTTGTTGATGCCTTGAGTATACTATTTGGTTCTGGCCATATTCTTGTTGCTTACACCTTCATTCGGCTATGCCCTCATGTGTATCACTGCCTTGTGCAGTTCCATGTTGCACCTCCGTTTCATTTTATCCATGTGCAACTAGTAGCTTACATCCATTGTGTACATTTGGGTTCGCATTCATGTTGTTCAGGCTTGTTCCTTTGCATTGCTGTTAGCTCTGCGCTTCACTGACCACTCTTGTTGTACCACTGTTGTCTCCCTCTCTTGACATTTTGGAACTTGAATTGTTGCATTGAGTTGAGTCATGACAGCAGTGACTTGACCTCTGCATTTTGTTTGTTTTTCGAATTCACTTGAGTTGAATCCAACTTGTAGCTTGGGTTTGACCTTGTGTTCGTTAGTGAATTTTCTTTGTGTACATAACAACGTAGTGGCAAGGCAGTGCACGCAAGCGTGAACTGCAGCCACACGGTATTCGTTGGGTACATCATCACTGTAGTGGCAAGGCAGTGCACGCAAGCGTGAACTGCAGCCACACAGTATTTCTTTTATTGATATTTCAATTACTATTGATCCATTGATCTTTTGCGTATTTCATATGCCGTTTTGGCGAGGCAGTACACGTTAGCGTGTACTGCAGCCAATTAGAATTGACTTTTTTAAGTGATATTTCAATTGTTTAAATTTATTTAGTTTCATTTGATTATTTTGTTGTTATCTAATTATCTATTTGATAATTAGATTACGAGTTTCTAGTTATTTATTAATAATTAGATTTTGATGTTAATCGCCTATTAGGCAATTCTGATGTTCTTCTAAATTACCTTCATTAATAATCCTTTCTTCTATCTTCGTTGATAATTTGAGTTTGTTGAATTGTTGTTTAACACTATACTGTCATATTCACCGTTATCCGATTTTCTTGTTAAAGGATCGGATAGGTGAATTTATTTTGACTGTCGTCTAATTTTTATTTAATTATTATTGCTTCTGTGCACTAATAACTGAGTTTGAATTAGACTGACCCATGTATTATTTTCTTTTGAATTTAATACTCGGGCCAGACCTAGTATTTACAGGTTGTTGATATCTTACTTTGGGTTGCTGCTTGAGCTATGAAGTCACTTCATATCTTTTGGAGTAGTCGTCGTCATTTATAGTAGTCGGTTTATTTGTATAGGAAGATATGTATTCATGTATATTATATACGATAATGTACCTATATATGTAACTTTCAGAGTCGACAGTTGTAGTTGTATCATATGTACTGTATCACATGTATTGTAACTGACATCAGTTATATTATATGAGATTTCTATTATATCTGTGTTCCGCATTTACATTATCTGTATTATTATTATATATATTGTCCTAAACTATTATGAACCATCGTAGTTCGTTTTATACTAGAATTGGGTATGTCGATGGGAGTAAATAAATATGAGATGAAAAATAAAAATATATACCACTCCTATCGAGGTAACTAATACTAGTGTAAGGCCTAACTACGGATGGCCGCTCCTATTCAGCCTTATTCTTCGTGATAACAGACAGTATTTCTTTTAATACTCTTTGTTATTGCGATCATAGAGGTGGGGCGTCACAGTTAAGAAATGAAGGGTAGAATGAATGAAAAGTAGAGGAGTTAGGGTATTTGGTAGAGAAGTTTGGGTTCTCTTATTGAGTTAGCGGGCTAGAACCAAACCCAAAGTCCAAATGAAAATACCAAAATCCTAATCAACTCCAAACATATCAATGTTTATACTCAGACAAGTTGTAAATGTCGTTTTGAACTCAATGGAAGTGGTCCGGGTTACAGATTCGACTATTTACAAAAAGTCACATTCGAACTTTAAATCAACTAATGACACTATACTTAAATATATAGTCGTAAAATATGCGTGTTGTTACAGACTACCCTCCTTAAAGAAATTGCGACCTCACAATACTTAAGAAGAAAACAAAGAGTAGCAACCATTCTAAAGTATAATAACACAAAAGAAATTTTTGAAGTGAGAAATTCACCTTAAGGAGCACGAGAGAGTAAGTCCGGATGTGTTCGCTCAATGAATTCTCTAGATTCCTACGAACAATCCTTAGGATTTGAGGACCATTGAACTTTCCCAAGCGGAACATTATTACGAAGGCGTTTAACCTCCATAGCAATGATTCGAATAGGACGTTGCTCATAAGTCAAATTAGGTGAAACTTCAATTTCCTTAATAACATCGGGCTCAAGAATAGAATCGGAATCTCTATGGCATTTTCGTAGTTGAGAGATGTGGAATACGTCATGAATAGCAGAAATTTGAGCTGGTAACAAAAGGCAATAAGCCATCGAATCAATGCGTTCGGTGATGGGAAATGGACCAATATATCGAGTTGCAAATTTTCCCGAACGACTGAAATGCATAACACCTTTCGTAGGTGAAACATGAATGAAAACCAAATCTCCCACAGAAAATTCTAATTTCCTTCTTTGGTTATCGGCATAGGAGTTTTGTCTACTTTGAGCTTCTCTCATCCTATGACGAATAAGGTCAATCTCTTCTGTGGGATCACGAATAAAATCAGGACCTAAAACCAGCTTCTCACCGGCCTCAAGTCAACAAGAAGGAGATCGACATGGCCTTCCGTAGAGTGCCTCCAAAGGTGCCATACCAATACTAGATTGGAAGCTATTATTGTAAGGAAAACTCAATAAGAGAATATGATCTTCCCAGCTTTCACCAAAATCAAGAACACAAATACGAAGAAGATCTTCAAGAGTTTGATTCACACGCTCAGTTTGTCCATCGAACCGAGGATGATAAGCGGTGCTAAAATTAAGCTTTGTTCCCAAAGCTTTTTGAAGACCATTCCAAAACACACTAATGAATAATGGATCATGATCACTAATAATATAAGTAGGCACTCCATGCATTTAACAATTTCTTTAACATAGAGTTTAGCCAAAATAGGTACGGTCCGATTGGACCTTACTTATTTTAAAATGGATGGATTTTATTTGTCTATCAACGATCGCCCATAAACTATCATGACCCGAACGAGAACAGGGAAGACCGTCAATAAAGTCCATGGAGACTTGATCCCACTTCCAAACTGGAACGTCCAAAGGTTGCATTAACCCACCGGACCTTTGATGCTCGGCCTTAACAAGTTGGCAAGTCATGCAAAGCTTAATAAAGTTAGCAATATCAGATTTCATTCCATCCAAATAATAAAGTCATTTCATGTCCGCGCACATTTTACTACTATCAGGATGAATGGTAAATTTTGGACGATGAGAATTTTCTAAAATGTCCTTACGGAGATCACTAATATTTGGCACGATAAGTCTGTCAAATTTTTGAATGATGCCACGAGCATCGATTTCAAAGTCTTTTAAACCATCAACCTTATTTTTATCCCAACAACTTTGGCTAAGAAGAGCCAACTCAGGAT
Source organism: Allium cepa (assembly GCA_030765085.1). NCBI lineage: Eukaryota > Viridiplantae > Streptophyta > Magnoliopsida > Asparagales > Amaryllidaceae > Allium > Allium cepa. The sequence continues at coordinate 187,996,543 of CM060940.1, forward strand.
CTTGCTTTTGAGCTTCAAGGATGTGGTCTAAAAGAGAAGGATGAGCCTCAAAGCTACATAAACAAGTGATGAACATGAATCGGATTCATAATCCTGAATCTCATAAGTAGACAAAGTCTCGAGATCATTCCATTCGGGTATCATCATGGAAACAACCGCTTGTTGCCTACGACTAAGGGCATCGTTAACACGATTTCCTTTCCCAGGAGTATAAAGAATATCACAATCATAAGATGTAAGGAATTCGAGGGAACGTTGTTGATGCAAATTAAGTTCCTTTTGAGAAAATAAGTACTTCAAATATTTATGATCGGTGTAGAGAACAAATTTCTCTCCCAAAAGATAATGACGCCAAATTCTAAGGGCAAAAACAATGGCCGCAAGTTCAAAATCATGAGTGGCATATCTAGCCTCAGTAGGCTTTAATTGCCTAGAAGCATAAGCGATAACACGTTCCCTTTGCATGAGAATGGCTCCCCAACCAACACGACTAGCATTGGTAAAAACAATCAAGCCTTGGTTCCCTTCGGGAATCACAAGAATAGGAGCACCAGAAAGGAGTTCTTTTAATTTTTGAAATGAAGCTTCACATTTGTCTGACCAAATGTATTTAACTCCCTTCTTTGTCAAACTAGTAAGAGGTATGGAAATTTTAGAAAAGTCTTTTGTGAACCGACGGTAATATCCCGCCAAGGAAACTACGAATTTCAGTCATACTCTCCAGTCTCTTCCAATTTTGTATCGCTTCAACCTTTGAAGGATCCATGGAAATTCCGGATTCAGAAATAATTTGTCTTAACAATTTCACTCAGGATTGCCAAAAGTGGCACTTAGAAAATTTTGTTGTCAATTGATTGCTCCTAAGAGTTTCCAAAAAATCCGAAGATGTTTTTCGTGCTCTTCCTCGGTTTTAGACTAAACAAGAATATCATCTATAAAGATGAGAATGAATCGATCGAGGAAGTCTTTGAAAACTCGATTCGTAAGGTCAATAAAATAAGATGGAGCATTCATTAAACCAAATGGCATAATAAGCCATTCATAAGATCCATAACGAGTATGGAACGACGTCAAAGGAATGCTATCCTCCGCAATACGAAGCTGATGAAAACCGTTTGCTAAGTCTAAATGTGAAAAGACTTTAGCACTGCTAAGTTGATCGAATAGATCATCAATCTGAGGCAAAGGATATTTATTCTTAATGGTAAGATCATTAAGCTTGCGGTTGTCAACGTAAAGCCTAAGTGTACCATCGGATTTCTTCAAAAAGATAGCCGAAGCTCCCCAAGGAGAGGAACTAGAATGATTAAATTGTTTTTCTTCCAATTTGGATGATTGTTTATGCATCTCCTCATTTTCCTTATTGGACATATGATAAGGAGGACGAGTGATAGGTAGAGCTTCGTGTATTAGATTAATTCTGAACTCAATTGCTTGCTTAGGTGGTGGTAACTACCCGTAATTTTCAATTATTTAATTTTTTAATTTAATATGATTGTGTAATTAAATAATGAAAGAAGAATTTTTTTCTTGTTTTGGAATTATTTTAGTGAAATAGTAACTAGAATGCAGGGTAAACAGCGCTTATTAAAGTTAATAAGTTAATGAATTGAATGAAATGCCAATTAATGAAAATAAATAGCGAGGTTGTCTTGTAAGAAAAAAAAGCTTATTAAGGCGACTAAAGGATAACTGTGGCAAGCTATTGTAAGTTACCTATCTATGTAGCCTGTTAATTTAAATTGGAAATAAACTTCAATAAATGTAATTAAATATTATGTTAATGTAAATCAAATTAATGATTGGGATAATGTTAATTTTATTCATAATATGGCAATTAGTTAAATAAAAAGAATGGAAATCAAGATTTATTAATTTATTTGTTTAAATGATAGTAATTGGACTTATTGCAAATAAATGAAATTAAATATTTAGATATTATGATAATGGGAAATTAAGATGAAATTTGAGAATATTAGGGTAATTAATCATGAACCAATGTTAATTTCATCTATTTGATAAATATAGATTGAATGGTAGGATGAAAGGTCAATTGCATGGAATTGTTGAAAATTTAATTTATAATTTCTGAATTTAATGAAATTTAAATTAAACTCCGAAATTGATGAATTAATCAACTTTAAATTGACATCAAAATTCTTTTAAATTATTTGTGAATGGTTAAGAAATTAAAAATAATAAAAGTTGTAAATTATTAAAATTTAAAGTGGAAAGTGATTTAATTAATTATTAATTTATTTAATTAACCTAGAAATTAGACATTTTGGCCATTGACTCAGATTTTGACGAAACCAGTTTCATCGGGTTTGTAACGGTGAACTATTATAAGACTTCAAGTTTTATAACAATAGACTTGTCGTTTGATCGTACGGGTTCGAAACGCCTAGAAATCAATGAAATTGAAATAAATTTGAAATAAACTGATTTGTTCGTAACTTCTTCATAGGATGGAATTAGGACTTGAAACCTGTTCCATTGAGTTTAAAATATTCAAAACATCTATTTTGATATATGGGTTGGTCTAATTTTGTTCTGGAGTCAGAATGGGCTTTTCGTGCCATTTATCGTTCAACTGTCCAAACCCATCATATCCATTCCTTTATTTTTCAGCTCTACATATATGTATATATATATATATCCGGTTATAAACCCTAGCAACCCTTTTATTTCTCATTCTATACGTATAGAAATTTTTGTTGCTCCTCTTTCACAATGGCAGACAAAACAAAATTCCCAAACTTCAAATTCAATTCCAAATTCCACTTCAAAATTTAAACTCATATATACATATCGAATTATATATCGATTTGAAGCTCTCGACGAGCGCATCTCAGATTTGTAATTCGTTTTCCAAATTGAACCTCTATCTGTCCAGAAATTGATGAACTATTTTCGATCATTCGTTTCGTCGTGATGGACTTCAATGGATGGTCAAATCGACGATACCACAGCGTAGAGAAGGCATATCAGAGTTCATCGGCGTGGGTGATGCGTTGATTTAGCGGTCAAGTCAACGAGAATAATTGGTTTAGAGTTCAAGAATCTTCGGTGGCCAGTGGCTTTTTGGGGAACGCGCATTGGCCTGGGTCAGGGCAGTGGTGGTCGTGGCCCTAGGGGAGTCACGCGCGTGGGCGCGGCGGCGATGGACCAAACGCGGTGGCATGACGTGAGAAGATCGAGTTGGCGGCTACGTTTCTGTTCAAGCTAGCTAGGGTTTTGTTCGGTAGATTTGGAAGATGACTAGAGTGACGTGGCGTGAAGGCAACAGCTATTGTTTCTTTTATTATTTTATTTTAAAATTTTGAAATTCAAATGTTCTAATTGATGTAACTTTCACATATGAGGTCCGTTTCACGCGCGTTTATCTCCGCTAGGATCGTATTGGAATTTCGAACATTTGGACGCTGGTTTGGAAGAATTCTGAGACTGTTCAAATTTTGAGTTTAGATTGGATTTAAATTCAATTTAAATTCAAAACGGTGAGTGTTTTAACCCACTCACAAATTCTAAAATTTCTTATGTTGTTAAATTAATTCATGATGTGATTAGGAATTTATTTATGATTGTTAGGTATATTTTAATCATTAACTCAGTTAAATTGAATTTATTTGAATTTATTTGTTATTTAATTTATTATTTCATATAAACTGCCAGTTAAATACCTTTTATTTATTATCGTTCCTATATTGATATTTATGGATTGTTTTGGATGATGATTGTGATGGATGTTGATTGTTGATATTGGTTGAAGGGATGTTTAGTTTATATTGTTATAAACTGCAAGTTCGTTATGGATTATTATTAATTCGTGATTGCGGTTTGAAATGATATACACCGTAAAATATTAAATTACGAATTGAAATGATAAATATCTGTATCACTTGACCATAGGATAGAAAATTATATACAGACACCGTGATTTATATATAAAAATAATTTTGAAATGATTTCTATGGTTCTGTAAAGAAATATATGGTTTTATATAAATATTGCTTTTAGATATTATATAAATATTATTTTATTCTTTATTTTAAGCCATGTATAATTTGTTTTTATATAGAATAAGCTTAATAATAAGTTTGATTTTTTTTTATTGAAGATAATATCGTTAAGTATTTAAATTATATTTTAATATAGAGTTTATAATGATTTAAATAAACCAATGTTGGAAGATAAATTTGAGATTTAGTTAAAAATTGAATTTACTTAAGAATTAGACTCAAATAAGTTTGATGTGAAATCTATTAAATTTGAAATTTTAGAAGGTATGATTTTTATTACTTGATTTCAGTTTAAGGTGAACTAAATGAATATTTCAAGTATAAATAAATTGAAGGAAATATTTAGCTATTTGTATTTTGAGCTTTATTTAAATGATAACAGATTTATTAAGTAAAATACTTCAAAACTAAATAATAGAAAATTAGTTTGATATATATATATATATATATATATATGAAATATTTCAAAACTAAATAATAGAAAATTGAATTTGATACACACACACAGATATATATATGAAATTACCAAACGTAGTTTTGAAATTTTTGAATGCTTGGAGTTTGAAATATATTGAATCTGAAATGGTTTATTCTATGGATCAAATCTGTTTTGAAATCGTTATAATTTGGAACAGTTTATTTGGAAACTAAATTGCATTGAAATTTATGATCTGGGATTTGTTTAAATCTAAAATTTAGAAATTCGAGTTGTTTTGGAATTGATTTGTGAAATTGAAGAAGCTATTTTATTATATAAAGTATTTTAATATTTAAACCATTTAAGTGGTGGAAGTTATGTTTCAAAGTTATGAGTTTCAAAGTATTATGACTCGAAAGTGTTATATTTCAAGTGTTTTGATTTCGAAGTGTTATAACTTTGAAAGTGCTATGATATTGGAAAAGGATACATTTGAAATGAAAATGATATCGTATTAGTTTGGTTTTGAGAAGGGCAATGATATTTTGGTTTTAAAGTATATACTATTTTGAAAATGACCGCGGTGTTATATAACGTTTGGTTGTTAAAGAGACCGGGATCGGAAGTTGTCATACTCTCTGCCAACTTCGAAAACCACTTTAACAACCGTGTACGCGGTGGAGATTCCAGAATGAAGTAGGATGGTGGAGATATTCTATTGAGGTATATACGTGGACCCGACTCTCGTGAGTTGGAATAAGGTGGCTAAAACATGAGCGATTCTGAGCTAATTAGATTGCTCCTCTGATCGGACACATTCCTTTGATACCATTCTATTACTTTGTGAATGATTGGGTGAACCTTTGATTTTGAGAGTGTGGCTTGAGGTGGGCGGTAGTGGCTGCTATGCCTTACCATCAGTCCGGATAGTAATTGTTATATCTACCATGATATTGCCTAGTTGTGCCGTGTCACCTACCCTAGCGCGCCTTGTACGAGTTTGATTTTTGTCGTACCTATGGAGTATCCTCTGGTAGCCTCCCAATTAGGAGTTATTACGGTACTGTATAGACTATTGGCACTATTATGTGTTAAGGTGGAAAATGTAAAGCCTTAACGCTATTTTAAAGTAAGTTTATTTTACTTTTTGACATTACTATAATAGCATATATTACTACATAGTAAATAGTTTAACGGATCCTTAGGAGATGTGAATCCCGAACATCTCTTAAGTTATTGCCCTCACGTTAGACACTGGATAGGAGATGTTGCAACAACCCGATATTTTCATCCATTCGAATCCACACATGCTGGACTTGAATTGCTCAAATTACCGCATTGTAAATACAGTTGGAGCAAATCAAATACAATCACAGAAGCGCAGATACAGAACAATCAGAATAACTCGCAGCGGAATATAAAAATAACGTAGTAGTTCATGAAGCTACTATGATAGAGTCTCTAACCAAATACATAATACAGTCTGTAAAAAAACATAATAGAAATCCCAAATACATAGTAGTTCACTAATACATGAGATAAACTAGAATAGCTGAAACAGAAGTAGATATAGATGTAGATAAGTAGAAACTCCAACAATGACCAGCTCCAGAAAGAGAATCCAAAGTTGTGAATACTCAGGCTGACCCGAGCGTAAAGTAAAACACAAAACACTCGAGTCAGGACATATATACTTATATAATGTAAACCAACTCAAGTTAACTGTAGTAATGTACAATAACTTAAAGGATGCTTGGGGTCGCCTATCCTATAAGGATCAGTTAAACTATAAATTAAATACATCCCGGGGTTAAAATTTCAAAATGATATTTTATACTTCGAAATCAAACATCATTTCAAAATTCAATATCATTCAAAAAATCCATTGCAAAATATCAAAATATCGTATTTTCCAAACCACATTCATTTATTTAAAATACCATTTCAACCCACATTTCAAAAGAGTTTATATTTCAGAACAATTTACTTCGTTTTAAATCATAAAATGAAGTTACTATACATAAAAATTAAATTATTAAGTTTCCAAAATTTTAATCTTTCAAAATTCACTTATTCACTTAAATTTATTAAAACAATGAAAATTCAACTTTCGCAGCATTTAGAAAATGCTACAGAAAGTTACATTCAAAACAGTCCATTTTAACAAAAGGTAGCATTCAAAAATGCTGTAATAGGCTTACATTAATTCAAATAAAACTTAGTTAAATTCAACAATTATAGCACTTACAAAGTGCTATAATAGCCTTAAATTCAGTTTAGCCATTTAGTTCATTTCTATCAACTACAACATTTACAAATGTTGTATTATCATTTACATTAGAAATAATAGCATTTCGAGAATGCAGTTAATTAACTTCAAATATTCAATATAATTTCACAAACAAATATATTTTTCATTTAAACCATTTCAAACTTAAGAAATCATATATTTTACTTTTATAACTATCAATTACTTTTCCTTAAATTCATGATTTTATAAAGTTAAATTTCCATTCAAAAATCAATATTTAATAATAATACACTTATTAAATTCCAACATTCAATTTTAATTCATATAATTAAATTTTTAACTTAACACTTAAGTTCAAATTTAAAAATATATATTATTTTACATTTTATTTATTTAAATTAAAATTTTGAATTTTAAACACATTCGCAATTTTCCAATTTAAGTTATATTGCAAAATTCAACTCAATATTCATTATTTCACATTTAACTTATTCAAAATCCATTAATATATTATACAAATCATTTAAATTCATTTAAATTCAAAATAACATAAATTTATCATATTTTCGTATTTAATTTAAATTCCATTTATCACCAATTTATAATTTCCAAAATAACTTACATTTTAAATTTTCTAACTTTTCCATAATTTATTTAACTTATAAATTTTCAGAAAATCAATAATACTTTACTAAAATCATTTTTAATTAAGTTTAAATCAAAATATTATAATATTTAAGTTTCTAAAATATTTTAAAAATTTAGAAAAATATATTTTAACCACGGGTCTGTATATCATTTCTACACTAGGTAAAGTGATACGGGTAATATATCATTTCAACCTGTAATTTACAAGGAAAACCCGGGTTTTATCATTTCAAACCCGCAGTCCCAAGTAAAATGAAATAATTGAAAATCGTTTAGGCCCACCATTTCATCCCATAACGATTTTCCCCTATTCTAAAGTCCGTTCGGATATGTATCATTTCAACCCATAGTGATTCTAATCTAAAGGGAACTTGCAGTGTGATAAACTGATAAAAATAACAGAACATCATAATATAACAGTAACAGATGATATAACAGGTGTTTAAGCATGGGTGAACATCATATAATCATAACATAGCAGATGTGGTATGGTTATGCATTTTACAGATTCACAAGTGGTCAATTCACTAGTTATATAAGTACAAATCGTCTGGTGAGAATAAATTACAGGTTTGAGCTGGAGACACAACAACGAATGCACAAAAGAGATCCACACAAGCACGATAGCACAACAAGATACGAGTAAGAGAGCCAAAGATCAATTCCCTTGAAAACAAATCTAACCAAACAATTTAATACACATAAGCTTTCAATTCAAAAATACGATAAATTAAGATAGAATCAACTGCACAAATCAAAGCAGAATTGCTTTGCACTTGCTTCCAACTCTCTTTGGGTTCGGCCATAGGTGGACTGCAAGGCTAAGGCAAGTGTTTGGACCAGGTTTTGGTCGGATATGGTCGGCCTAACATATGTTGAAGATGGTGCAAAAGTGGTGATGGGAAAACAACACAACAATCAAGCTTCACATGGTTTCAAGGCCATTCAAGGCCACAACCAAGGCTCATATGGGCACGGCCTTCACTGGAGGGTTCAAGGTGATGACGTGGTAGAGTGTTTAGGTGGAGCTTGAGGTGGTGGAGGTGGAGATGGTGGCAGCTATGGGGTGTTGAAGTGGAGATGGTTCGGCTATGACAATAATGATGGAGTTTTGGTGAATTTTTTGATGGATCAATCACCTTGGTGGCACGGCTTGGGGTTGGCCAGAGAGGAGGTGGTGATGGTGATGTTCTCAGGTATTGGTGGAGGCGGCATGGCAGGTAGAGGAGGTAGGCCGAACCTATGAGGAAGGAGACAGTGCAAAACAATATCAAAAACAATAAATTAAACAAAAAAAACAAAGAAGATTACCCAAAATTTTCTCAAAACAATGGAGGCTGAAATTTTTTTTCAGGTGAGAAGAGAAAATAATTTACGTGAATGAGAAAGTGATGGTCGGCTGAAAGAAACAAGAAGTTAAGGCCAATTGAATGAAAAGTTATTTTAAAATGTGAAAAGGTGTAATATAAAAGGCCATAAGAAACAAAAAGTCACAAACCATTTCAAATTTCTCATTTTTATTTTATATAAGTTTAAATAACTGAAAATAATTATAAATTCAGTTTAAATTCGAAAATTTAACTAAAATATATAATATAAATACATAAATATTAATAATATATGGTTAAAATAAGAAAACGGCACAAAAAAGAAAACTAGTCTAGAAAATTTGAAAATAAACTGAATAAACTTTGGAAAATTTATATGGACTTGGAAAATATTTATAAATAAAGATAAGGACATAAAATAAAAATGTATTCACAAAAATAAATAAATAAATTTAAATAAATATAATTTAAATAAAGAAAATAGCAGAAAATTTGAAAATAGCCTTTAAAAATAGGAAATAAATACAATAAATATTGGAAAAATTCTATTATCACTTTAAAAATATGTTTTTAAAATAAAATATATACCTAACATGTCATATAAAACATATTAGAACAATATTTGACAAATAAAAATATTATTTATATAAGTTAAAATAGATAATTTTATTAAATAAATCAATTTACACCCAATATTGTAAAAAGCATAACTTTCACAATATAAATCGTATTTCAACGAAACAAAAAGTAGCATTCTTGAAATTTAATATTTTTTCATAATAAAGGATAAAATTCAAAAATTCAAATATTTAAAATTTAAATATAAAAGTCAAAGTTTGACTAGATTTACCAAAATCCACATCTTCTGAAAATATCATATTTATTCAGGTTTGAAATTATAATTCACACAAAGATCAATATATACTCTTAAAATAACAAAATTTATTCATTTTAATAAATATTATAAAGTTTTTAAATCACAAGTTTCAAATTCAAATAATTAAAATAAACAATTAAAATAATCACAAAATACTGGGTTGTTACACTCTCCCCCACTCAAATCTTTTCGTCCTTGAAAAGAATGAATAAGGAAAAATAAGGAAAAGCACGATAGACAACAAATAGTACCTGGAAAAACAATTTCGGATTCGAAGCACGAATGCTCTCCTCCGTCTCCCAGGTACAATCCTATTCATCAGTACTTCACAGTACTTTGATCAGACTAACAGATTTCCTTTTTAGCTGCTTCGTACCTCTGTCGACAATACGAAGTGGTTTACTCTCGACAGTCAGATAAGGCTAAACATCCAAACTATCAAAAGCAGAAGGCTGAACAATAAGAGATGAGTCAAGAAGATACTAGAGGAGATGTGAGACATGGAATACATCATACACTCCAGAAAGTTTCTCGGGCAAATCTAAACGATAAGCCAAAGAGCCAACTCCTTCCATAATGCAGAAAGAACCCTCGAAGAGGAAAAAGGTAGGAATAGCTAGAAGGAAAGAAAAATAGGTTGAAAGACAAGGATGAACTCTTATTTTAAAACTATATAAATTTCAATTTAAAATTTTATACCATTTAAAACATTTTATAATATAATGAATAGTCATTTGATTCAAATCTAATAGTTAGAAGTAAACAACATTTAAAACAATTAAATCATGATTAAAATATCATTTATGTGATACTTTACTAAAATATTTTATAACTCGATGTCTTAACAAGTTTACTTTCGTTCCTGAGACTCTGGCCATGCGTTGATCAGGCGCAAAGCTAGAATTCTCCAGGTACTTGGCAGACTTGTTTCAACACCCAGTGAAAGTACTGGAAAACCCTTTTAAAATAATAGATATGGAAAGTACAATCCAATCAAATCAACCAAACCAAAACATTTGTCTAACCATGGATCGTAGATACACAATGGTTACGCCTAGATCCCCTAGGAAACAAGCCATATCTGTAAGTTTTCTCAGCCCTGCGAGTTACGCCATGATGACTAGTAGAGTGCAGGATACACAATGGTTACACCTGGATCCCCCAGGAAACAATCCGTACCCCTAGGCCATCCCATCCAGGCAGTTTCGCAACTAATGTGACCCACATAGATTGCAGGATACACAATGGTTACGTCTGGATTCCCCAGGAAACAATCCGTACCCCTAGGCCATCTCAGCCAGGCAGTTGCGCTACGCAGTTGTGATCGTAAGACCATGGAGATCACCATGGAATTCGATGGACACTCGAGTATCTTATCTGGAAAACCCAAATCAGAGAGAATAATACCGATAGAATGAATCCATAGTGTGGCCACAAAGAGGATATCAAGTAGAAGGCACTTTCCATATCTTTACTTCAAAAATATTTATCATATAATACCTTTCAAAATCACTTTCAAATATCATACTTATATAAAGTCCATTATATATAGGATTTCATTTCAAATCGAATACTTTCCAAAATCAATAGTATATCAAATCATACTTATATAGACTTCGATTATATAAGATTTCTCTTTACAAATTGAGTACCTTTCCAAATCAACAATTTTCAAATCAACTTCATACTTATACAAATCAATTTTATATAAGTTCGATAACTCCCAAATCTTAGTATTTAAATAAACAAAATTCTCAATTTCAAACCATTTCAATATCAGTTCAGTTTCAAAATATATATGATTTCGACAAATCAATTCTTCCAAATTACATATATTCTGTTTCAAAGCAACTTAAAACAATAGATTTAGAAAATAATCCAAATTTCCAAATCAACAAAAATTTAGGTCAAACAAATTCATTTCCATTTCAAACATATATTCACTTTCAAAAATTGTAATACTTTCAAAGTTATAAATCTTTCGAAACCAAAATAGCTGAAATCATTACACTTTGAAAATCATAACCTTTCGAAATCATACATTTGAAATCATAAAACATTGCTTTAATTCTTTACATTTCATAAATTTATTCAATTAAACCCAAATCTAAAATTTCCAACTTTAATTCAATTCAAACCATCATTTTCAATTCAATTTGGTTTTTTCAACAAAACCATTTCAAATATTATCAAATTTCAAATAAAGATTTGATCCATAAAATAAACTATTCAATCTTTAATATATTTCAAAGCCTTAATATCCGACATTTCAAAACTAAACTTTTTGATTTCATATACCTCAAATCTAGTTTCATTATTACTTAGTTTTGAAATATTCATTTCATAAATCCATCATTTTTAAATAAACTCAAATTACAATTAAACCAAATATCCTTTCATTCAAATATAAACTTCAAATATTCATTTATCAAAATCAATTATCATTTCAAATTCACATTCCTTATCAAAATAAAGATTAAATCATTTCCAAACCATTTCAATCATCAAAATATCTAAAATGGTTACTAAGTTTAAAACCTTCAAACTGTTTATTTCTATATGAAAAATCCAATTTACCATCGGCAAGATTATTATTCTATACATATACTTTATTCAAAACATTTCAAATCTATATTTCATACCACAATAGTTCAAAATATTCTTATTTATTTCACTCAACAAACAGTTTCAACTTATATAAATCATATTACATTATACTTTAATCATACCAAACTAAACTTATATTCTTTATCAAATACCCAATACCTTTCAAAATTACTTAGCATTGAAAAGTTAACCTTGATTTGGAAGAGCTCGAACCTTCAAAATATTCAGAGAAATCATATTTTCAATCTAAGAGTTGGAAATCACCAACTAATCAGTAAACCAATTCCAAAAGATAGGGTTATACACAAATCTGAATCTCGAGGACTGAACACCGGCTTACATTTAAACCATTTCAAATGTATATACACATATATATCTTTCGAATATCAAACCATACTTCAAAATATGAAATCAAAATTTGGTTCCACAAAATCACTCGCATAGTAATGCTACTAGAATGGCCTCTCCCCACTCAAAAACTCGAAAATCAATATCGATGATGCATGCGTTCATCATCGAAATTATTTTCCAGCGACATAAGTGGGTTTTGGACTTTTATTTCCTTGAAACTTCTTTGAAATCTCTTCGAAATCATTGGAATTCACTCAAATACATTTGACACATTTCTTATTCGAAAAAATATCGTTAAATCATATTACTATTATATATTTTCCAAAATCTTAAAACCAATTTCAAAATACCGGAGTTCGATTCCTCCAAAGTCAAATTCAAAACCTTTCAGTTATAAATCATTTTTATATAAGCCAAATTCTTATAAAATTTCAAATTTTCAAATCCTTTTGAAACTTCAAATCTTCATTTTCAAAAGATATAAAATCCGATTCAAAAGATATAAAATCCTTATCGAAAAAATTTCACTTCTTTTTTACAAAAATAGGGTCATCCTTATCAAAATAACAATTTCGATGTATGCACATATTTAAAATACAATCCAACAAAAATTTCCAAAGAATGATTCAAGGTTAGATTTCATACAATTCAGAGATTCGAATTTAGAGGAACTCTAATCAAATAGAATTCTGATTCGAGGATAAGCTTGAACGAAGATAAGATAATTTTATTACCAAATAGAAGATGATAAGCCTATGTAAATCGTGGGCGACCCTAACCGGTCAACCGTGACTTCATGAATATAGTCAATTCGGAAATCTAAGGCAAATCGATATTCGCCAGAGATAGAATCCGGGTAGAGCAGGAGATAGATATCACCATAAACCAAGAATATAGAAATCTCCGGTGAATCAATGCCAAGTTCTAAAGGAGTTTCACCCATTTACATATCATTCAAGGATTTGCGGAATTACCGATCTTTATAGAGGTCTTTCCAAAGTGGAGTTACGAAATGCTTCAAAATCAAAAGGGTAGAATAGGGAAGACAAGACTGGATTTCAGAACAAGTAGGAGCGTTCCAAAGTTCAAGAAATCCTAATCGATAAGAATCCTAACCAAGAGATTTCTAAAAAGGTGGATGTCGAAGGGATGAAGTTTAAAAATTCTTGATTTCAAAATCCTTTAAAAATCATTTGGAAACCACTTTTTACTTCGAAAGTACTTTCTCTCACAAAGAAATGATTCTGGGATTGATTTCACTCATTCTAGGATATTTCTACCCTATCTCTAATGAGTTTTTGCTCCGCAGGCTATGGTTTGCCCAAAAACCAAAGCTCTGATACCAAATGTAACAACCCGATATTTTCAGCCATTCACATCTACACATGCCGGACTTGAATCACTCAAAATACCGCATTGTAAATAATTTTGGAGCAAATGAAATACAATCACAGAATCACAGATACAGAACAATCAGAATAACTTGCAGCGGAATATAAAAATAACATAATAGTTCATGAAGCTACTATAACAGAGTCTCAAACCAAATACATAATACAGTCTAAAAACAACATAATAGAAATCCCAAATACATAGTAGTTCACTAATAAATGAGATAAATTAGAATAGCTGAAACAGAAGTAGATATAAATGTAGGTAAGCAGAAACTCCAGCAAAGACCAGTTCCAGAAAGAGAATCCAAAGCTGTGAATACTCAGGCTGACCCGAGTGTAAAGTAAAACATAAAACACTCGAGTCAGGACATATATACTTATATAATGTAAACCAACTCAAGTGAACTATATTAATGTACAATAACTTAAAGGATGCTTGGGGTCGCCCATCCTTTAAGGATCAGTTAAACTATAAATTAAATACATCCAGTGGTTAAAATTTCAAAATGATATCTTATACTTCGAAATCAAACATCATTTCACAATTCAATATCATTCAAAAAACCCATTTCAAAATATCAAAATATCGTATTTTTCAAACCACATTCATTTATTTAAAATACCATTTCAACACACATTTCAAAATAGTTTAAATTTCAGAACAATTTACTTCGTTTTAAATCATAAAATGAAGTTATTATACTTAAAAATTAAATTATTAAATTTCCAAAATTTTAATCTTTCAAAATTCATTTATTTACTTAAATTTATTAAAACAATGAAAATTCAACTTTCGCAGCATTTAGAAAAAGCCGCAGAAAGTTATATTCAAAACAATTCAATTTAACAAAAGACAGCATTCAAAAATGCTGTGATAGGGTTACATTAATTCAAATAAAACTTAGTTAAATTCAACAATTATAGCACTTACAAAGTGCTATAATAGCCTTTAATTCAATTTAGCCATTTGGTTCATTTCTATCAACTACAACATTTACAAATGCTGTATTATCATTTACATTAGAAATAATAGCATTTCGAGAATGCAGTTAATTAACTTCAAATGTTCAATATAATTTCACAAACAAATATATTTTTCATTTAAACCATTTCAAACTTATAAAGTCATATATTTTACTTTTGTAACTATCAATTACTTTTCCTTAAATTCATGATTTTATAAAGTTAAATTTCCATTCAAAAATCAATATTTAATAATAATACGCTTATTAAATTCCAACATTCAATTTCAATTCATATCATTAAATTTTTAACTTAACACTTAAGTTCAAATTTCAAAATATAGCATATTTTACATTTTATTTACTTAAATTAAAAATTTAATTTTAAACAAAATTCACAATTTTCCAATTTAAGTTATATTTCAAAATTCAACTTAATATTCATTATTTCACATTTAACTTATTCAAAATCTATTAATATATTATAAAAATCATTTAAATTCAAAATAACATAAATTTACCATATTTTCATATTTAATTTAAATTCCATTTATCACCAATTTAAAATTTCTAAAATAACTTACATTTTAAATTTTCTAACTTTTCCATAATTTATTTAACTTATAAATTTTCAGAAAATCAATAATACTTTAAAAAATCATTTTTAATTAATTTTAAATCAAAATATTATAATATTTACATTTCTAAAATATTTTAAAATTTTAGAAAAATATAATTTAACCACGGGTCTGTATATCATTTCTACACTAGATAAAGTGATACGGGTAATATACCATTTTAACCCGTAATTTACAAGGAAAACCCGGGTTTTATCATTTCAAACCCGCAGTCCCAAGTAAAATGAAATAATTGAAAATTGTTCAGGCCTATCATTACAGCCTATAACGATTTTCTCCTATTCTAAAGTCCTTTCGGGTATGTATCGTTTCAACCATAGTGATTCTAATCTAAAGTGAACTTGCAGTGTGATAAACTGATAAAAATAACAGAACATCATAATATAACAGTAGCATATGATATAACAGGTGTTTGAGCATAGGTGAACATCATATAATCATAACATAGCAGATGTGATATGGTTAAGCATTTTACGGATTCACAAGTGGTCAATTTACTAGTTATATAAGTACAAATCGTCTGCTGAGAATAACTGAAAGGTTTGAGCTGGAGACACAACAATGAAAGCATAAAAGAGATCCACACAAGCAGGATAGCACGACAAGATACGAGTGAGAGAGCCAAAGATCAATTCCCTTGAAAACAAATCAAACCAAACAATATAATACACATAAGCTTTCAATTAAAAAATACGATAAATTAAGATAGAATCAACTGCACAAATCAAAACAGAATTGCTTTGCACTTGCTTCCAACTCTCTTTGGGTTTGGCCATAGATGGACTGCAAGGCTAAGGCAAGTGTTTGGATCAGGTTTTGGTTGGATTTGGTCGGCCTAACATATGTTGAAGATGGTGCAAAAGTGGTGATGGGAAAACAACACAACAATCAAGCTTCACATGGTTTCAAGGCCATTCAAGGCCATGGCCAAGGCTCATATGGGCACGGCCTTCACTGGAGGGATCAAGTTGATGATGTGGCAGGGTGTTTAGGAGGAGATGGAGGTGGAGATGGTAGCGGCTATGGGGTGTTGAAGGTGATGGAAGTGGAGATGGTTCGGCTATGACAATAATGATGGAGTTTTGGTGAATTTTGTGATGGATCAATCACCTTTGTGGCATGACTTGGGGTTGGCCAGAGAGGAGGTGGTGAAGGTGATGTGCTCAGGTGGTGGTGGAGGTGGCATGGCAGGTAGAGGAGGTAGGCCGAACCTATGAGGAAGGAGACAAGTGCAAAACAATATCAAAAACAATAAAAGTAAACCAAAAAAAAAAAAAAGATCACCCAAAATTTTCTCAAAACAATGGAGGCCGAATTTTTTTTCAGATGAGTAGAGAAAATAATTTACGTGAATGAGAAAGTGGTGGTCGGCTAAAAGAAATGAGAAGTTAAGGCCAATTGAATGAAAAGTTATGTTAAAATGTGAAAAGGTGGAATATAAAAGGCCATAAGAAACAAAAAGTCACAAACCATTTCAAATTTCTCATTTTTCTTTTATATAAGTTTAAATAACTGAAAATAATTGCAAATTCTGTTTAAATTCTAAAATGTAACAAAAATATAAAACATAAATACATAAATATTAATAATATATGGTTAAAATAAGAAAATAGCACAAAAAAGAAAACTAGTCTGAAAATTTGAAAATAAACGGAATAAACTTTGAAAAATTTATATGGACTTGGAAAATATTTATAAATAAAGATAAGAACATAAAATAAAAGCGTATTTACAAAAATAAATAAATAAATTAAATTAAATAAAATTTAAATGAAGAAAATAGCAGAAAATTTGAAAATAGCCTTTAAAAATAGGAAATAAATACAATAAATTTTGGAAAAATTCTATTATCACTTTAAAAATATGTTTTAAAATAAAATATATACCTAACATGTCATATTACACATATTAGAACAAGATTTGAAAAATAAAAATATTATTTATATAAATTAAAATAGATAATTTTATTAAATAAATCAATTTACACCCAATATTGTAAAAAGCATAACTTTCACAATATAAATCAGATTTCAACGAAACGAAAGTAGTATTCTTTAAATTTAATATATTTTCATAATAAAGGATAAAATTCAAAAATTCAAAAATTTAAAATTTAAATTTAAAAGTCAAAGTTTGACCAGATTGACCAAAATCCACATTTTCTGAAAATATCCTATTTATTCAGGTTTGAAATTATAATTCACATAAAGATCAAAATATACGTATAAAATTAGAAAATTTATTCATTTTAATAAATATAATAAAGTTTTTAAATCAGGAAGTTCAAATTTAAATAATTGAAATAATCACGAAATACTGGGTTGTTACAGATGCCAAATCCCGTAAACATCTCTGACGCCGTTCCACTCATATTATTTACCGTTGATTTAACTTACATAAGATCTTTTAGTTCTGACCCGAATGTTTTGTCTTTTCGATTCGCTTGGGTCAGTTTGAGGATTTCAGGGTTTAAGGACCTTAATTCTAGAGGACGAAGACGAAGATTGTATTATTACGATTATTTACTGTATTGTTCCGCTGCATCACATTATTCCACTGCATTGTTATTTATTATTCTTTGGTATGTGTAACTCTGATTCTGTGTTGTATAAGTATAATCAAATGTTTTGTAAAACAGCTTCATTAACTGTTATTTGATTATTATATTTTGTCATTCCGATGTGAGATTCTGTTTTGTTTTCTTTCTTCCTTCCTTTTTCTTATTCACCTCAATAACAATCCGCTCTTTTGTATGGTTTGAGTCTGACGTGTGTGTTTTATCGTCGATTTGAAGCGTACAAAAGGCGGTATGTTACAGTTGGTATCAGAGCTTTGGTTTAGCGATAAACCTTAGCTTTGTGGGGTCTAACTCTTTATTGATAGGGTAGTAATACCCTATGATGAGTCGCTCAGTGTGTGTGTGTGTGTGTGTGTATGAGAGAGCGTATTTGTTTGTGTTATAAAAAGGTTTTTATATTGTGTCAATTTGTTCCGTTTTGTATTTATAAATTCTGGTCGGTGCATAGGATGCTGTGACATCGATAGAGATTTCTAAACACTTAATAGGACATACCGATACAATATTTGTTTTGAAAAATAGGTGAATGAAATATTTTTGTATATAAATAATGATTTATAAATGATATATTTAGTCGCAATATATTGGTTGTAAGTAGTAAAATTTATGAATATAGGTTGGAAATTAAATTTGAAATGGAAAAAAAATATAAAAATTGGAAATTTTGGAACTTATGTTCCGGGATTTTGAAAATTCCTTTCAAAGGATTTTGGAATATAATAATATTGTTTTTATGTATTTTCTTATATAAATATTTCAATATAATTTGAAAAGAGATAAGTTCTGTACCCTCCTCTATGTCGTTGGGAAATAATTTCGGTGATGAGTGCACGCATCATCGACATTCATTTTTGAGTTTCAAAGTGCAAAGGCCACTGTAGTAGTTTTACTACATATTTATTTTGATAAAAAAATATAAATTTAAAATTGTTTTAAATATATTCGGATATATAAATTGTAAATGTATACATCTATCTAATATTTTAAAATGATTTGAAATTTAACCCGGTACTTAGCTATTAAGTTTTCGTTAATTAATAGTCAGAATTATTGTAGTGAAATGGAATGTAACTAATTAATAATTGGAACCATTAAATGAAATAGGAAATTAAATGTTAAATTATAAATGAAATTACAAGAAAGTTGAAATTTGCAACTTATGTAAACGAAGGATATGATTTGTGAACATCAAGTTAATTAAAATGAAATAAGTTAAACTTGTGTAATTTTCAATTTGCACTCTTTAACATATATATAACTTACCAAAAGATTTAAAAAGTGAAATGTTAATAAGAAAATGTAATACAATAAAAAGAAAATTTACATGATATGAATAAATGAAAATAAATGAAAAATTGTAAGAAGTTAAATGTAAATTAAAAAGATAAAACATTATATGAACGAATAGGAAATGAAATAATAAATGTTCTGAAAGAAAATTTGTAAGAATAAACTTAAATAATGTTAGAATTTGTTGTTTGTTTTAGTTTATGGTTGTTTGGGCAAGGATACTTTAAAATTGTTTGGATGCATGGATAATCTATTCAGTTTTATCTAAGACTGTTGAGTAAATGGTATAGTTAATAGTTATTTTCCATTCTATACAATTTAAAGTGTCTAAGCCTGAACTAACTACTTATTTTGGTTAATGTGGATGAATAAATTGATTTATGTTTATTTTATATAATGATTGTATGTTGGTTGCAAGTGATTGTTTTTGTTTGACATTGATTTGTTTGTTAGTGGATGAAACAAAATTAATATTTCATTCTATATAATTATTAACTGGTTTTAGATTATATAAGTGAAATATAGGTTATGGAAGCAATTGCTACTGCTTTTGGTTTCATAATTAAGCGTTGTTTTCCCGACAAATAGGTACGTTCTCGGATTATGGTTTCCTAGTGGTATTATATATATTTTTCCCAGTTGGGATATATTATTTTGAGATATTGTGTTATATATTGTTATATTTGATATTATATTTTCTCCCGAGCCTCTCCGTACAAGGGAGACTCTACCGAAATTTTCAAAAGTTTTGCACTTAGAAAATTTTTCTGAAATGTTTTTCAAACTTTTGTTGACTTAAAAATAAAGGATTTAATTGTTTATAATTTTATATATTTTATTCAAATTATTTAGTTTTGTAAATTTATTTTATAAAGTTAATATTTTGAATATGATATATTGACAGTTTAATTTCTTCTTTTTCCTTCTTTTTCCTTTTCAGAACGAAAAGTTTTGAGTGAGGGAGGGTGTAACGACCCGTAACTTTCAATGATTTAAATTTGTTAATTTAATATGATTGTGTAATTAAATAATGAAAGAAGAAAAAAGATTTTTTTTTGGAATTATATTAATGAAATGATAACTAGAATGCAGGGTAAACAATGCTTATTAAAGTTAATAAATTAATGAATTGAATGAAATTCCAATTAATGAAAATAAATGGTGACATTGTCTTGTAAGTAATAAAAGCTTATTAAGGTGACTAAAGGATAACTGTGGCAAGCTATTGTATGTTACCTATCTATGTAGCCTGTTAATTTAAATTGGAAATAAACTTCAATAAATGTAATTAAATATTATGTTAACGTAAATTAAATTAATGATTGGAAATAATGTTAATTTTATTCATAATATGGCAATTGGTTAAATAAAAAGAATGGAAATCGAGACTATTAATTTATTTGAATTTAAATGATAGTAATTGGACTTATTGCAAATAAATGAAATCAAATATTTAGATATTACAATAATGGGAAATTAAGATGAAATTTGAGAATATTAGGGTAATTAATCATGAACCAATGTTAATTTCATCTATTTGATAAATATGGATTGAATGGTAGGATGAAAGGTCAATTAAATGGAATTATTGAAAATTTAATTTATAATTTCTGAATTTAATGAAATTGAAATTAAACTCCGAAATTGATGAATTAATCAACTATAAATTGACATCAAAATTCGTTTAAATTATTTATGAATCGTTAAGAAATCAAAAATGATAGAAGTTGTAAATTATTAAAATTTAAATTGGAAAGTGATTTAATTAATTAATCATTAATTTATTTAATTAACCTGAAAAATAGGCATTTTGACCACTGACTCAGATTTCGACGAAACCAGTTTCATCAGATCTATAATAGTGAATCAGAATAGGATTTCAAGTTTCATAACGATCAGACACGTTGTTTGATCGTACGGGCTCGAAATGCCTAGAAATCAATGAAATTGAAATCAATTTGGAATAAACTGATTTGTTCGTAATTTCTTCACACGATGGAATTAGGACTTTCAAACCTGTTCCATTGATATTGAAATATTCAAAAACATCTATTTTGATATATGGGTTGATCTAATTTGGTTCCGAAGTCAGAATGGGCTTTTCGGTCCATTTATCGTTCAATTATCCAAACCCATCGTATCCGTTCCTCAATTTTCAGCTCTACCTATATATATCCGGTTATAAACCCAAGCAACCCTTCTATTTCTCAATTCTATACGTACAGAAATTTCTGTTGCTCCTCTTTCTCAATAGTAGACAAATCAAAATTCTCTAACTTCAAATTCAATTCCAAATTCCACTTCAAAATTTAAACTCCTATATACATATCGAATTACATATCAATTTGAAGCTCTCGACGAGCGCATCTCAGATTTGTAATTATTTTTCTGAATTAAGACTCTATTTGTCCATAAATTGATGAATTATTTTTGGTTGTTCGTTTCGTCATGATGGACTTCAATGGATCGTCAAATTGACGATACCACGGCGTGGAGAAGGCATAGCGGAGTTCATCGACGTAGGTGATGCGTTGATTTAGCGGTCATATCGATGACAATAATTGGTTTAGCGTTCAAGAATCTTCGGTGACCGGTGGGAATTTGGGGAACGTGCGTTGGCCTGGTTCAGGGTAGTGGTGGTTGCGGCTCCCGAGGAGTCACGCGCGTGGGCATGGCGGTGATGGGCCGAACGCGATGGCGCAACATGAGCGAATTGAGGTGGCGGCAACATTTCTGTTCGAGCTAGCTATGGTTTCATTTGGTAGATCTGGAAGATGACTAGAGTGATGTGGCATGAAGGTAACGGCTGTTGTTTCTTTTATACTTTAAATTTTAGAAATTCAAATGTTCTAATCGATTTAACTTTCACATACGAGGTCTGTTACACGCGCAGTTTTCTCTGCTAGGTTCGTATTGGAATTCCAAACATTTTAATGTTGGTTTGGATGAATTCTAAGACTGGTCAAATTTTGAGTTTAATTTGGATTTAAATTCAATTTAAATTAAAAAAGGTGAGTGTTTTAACCCACTCACAACTTCTAAAATTTCTTATGTTGTTAAATTAATTGATGATGTGATTAAGAATTTATTTATGATTGTTTGGTATATTTTTAATCATCATCTTAGTTAAATTGAATTTATCTGAATTAAATTGTTATTTAATTTATTATTACATACAAACTGCTAGTTAAATACCTGTTATTTATTATCAGTTCCAATATTGATATTTATGGATTGTTTTGAATGATGATTGTGATGGATGTTGATTGTTGATATTGGTTGAATGGATGTTTAGTTTGTATTGTTATAAACTGCAAGTTCGCTATGGATTGTTATTAATTCGGGATTGCGGTTTGAAATGATATACAACGTAAAATATTAAATTACAGATTGAAATGATAAATATCCGTATCACTTGACCATAGGATAGAAAATTATATACAGACACCATGGTCCATATACAAAAATATTTTTGAAATGATTTCTATGGTTTTATAAAGAAATATATGGTTTTATATAAATATTGATTTTAGATATTATATAAATGTTATTTTATTCTTGATTTTAAGCCATGTATAATTTGTTTTAATATAGAATAAGCTTAATAATAAGTTCGATTTTTATATTGAAGATAATATTGTTAAGAATTCAAATTATATTTTAATGTAAAGTTTATAATGATTTAAATAAATTAAGGTTGGAAGATAAATTTGAGATTTAGTTGAAATTGAATTTACTTAAGAATTAGACTCAAATAAGTTTGATATAAATTCTATTAAATTTGAAATTTTAGAAGGTATAATTTTTATAACTTGATTTTGGTTTAAGGTGAATTAGATGAATATTTCTAGTATAAATAAATTGAAGGAAATATTTAGCTATTTGTAATTTGAGCTTTATTTAAATGATAACGGATTTATTAAGTAAAATATTTCAAAACTAAATAATAGAAAATTTAATTTGATATACATACATACATACATACATACATACATACATACATACATACATACATACACACACACATATATATATATGAAATATTTCAAAACTAAATAATAGAAAATTGAATTTGATATGTACATATGAAATTACCAAACTAAGTTTTGAAATTGTTGAGTACTCAAAGTTTGAAATATATTGAATCTGAAATGGTTTATTCTGTGGATCAAATCTATTTTGAAATCGATATAATTTGGAAGTTTATTTGGATATTGAGTTGTATTGAAATTTATGATCTGGGATTTGGTTAAATTTAAAATTTAGAAATTCGAATTGTTTTGGAATTGACTTGTGAAATTAAAGAAGCCATTTTATTATATAAAGTATTTTAATATTTAAACCATTTAAGTGGTGGAAGTTATGTTTCAAAGTTACGAGTTTCAAAGTATTATGACTCGAAAGTGTTATATTTCAAGTGTTTTGATTTCAAAGCGTTATAACTTCGAAAGTGCTATGATCTTGGAAAAGAATATATTTGAAATGAAAATGATATCTTGTTAATTTGGTTTTGAAAAGGGTAATGATATTTTGGTTTTAAAGTATATACTATTTTGAAAATGACCGCGGTGTTATAATAACGTTTGGTTTTCTAAGAGATCGGGATCGGAAGTTGTCATACTCTCTACCAACTCTGAAAACCACTTTAACAACCGTGTAAGCGGTGGAGATTCCAGAATGAAGTAGGACGGTGGCGACGTTCTATTGGGGTATATACGTGGACCCGACTCACGCGAGTTAGTATAAGATGGCTAAAACAGGAGAGATTCCGGGCCAATGAGGTAGCTCCTCTGATCAGAGACATTCCTTTGATACCATTCTATTACTTTGTGATTGATTGGGTGCACCTTTGATTTTGGGAGTGTGGCTAGAGGTGGGTGGTACTGGTTGCTTCGCGTTACCACCAGTCCGGATAGTAATTGGTATATCTACCCTGGCATTGGCTAGTTGTGCCATGTCACCTACCCTAGCGCGCCTTGTATGAGTTTGATTTGTGTCGTACCTATGGAGTATCCTCTGGTAGCCTCCCGATCAGGAGGTATTACGGTACTGTATGGACCATTGGCACTATTATGTGTTAAGGTGGAAAAGGTAAAGCCTTAACGTTATTTTGAAGTAAGTTTATTTTACTTTTAGACATTATTATAATAGCGTATATTACTACATAGTAAATAGTTTAACCGATCCTTAGAAGATGTGAATCCTGAACATCTCTTAAGTTACTGCACTCATATTAGACACTAGATAGGAGATATAAAATCCCGTAAACATCTATGACGCTGTTCCACTCATATTATTTATCATTGATTTAACTTACATAAGATCTTTTTAGTTCTGACTCGATGTCTTTTCAATTCGCTTGGGTCAGTTTGAGCATTTCAAGGTTTGAAGACCTTATTTGTAGAGGATGAAGACGAAGATTGTATTATTAATATTATTCACTATATTGTTCCGCTGCATCACATTGTTCCGCTGCATTGTTATTTATTATTCTTTGGTATATGTAACTTTGATTCTGTGTTGTATAAGTATAATCAAATGTTTTGTAAAATAGCTTCATGACGTGTTATTTGATATAACATCCCGCCCTTTTGTATGCTTAAGCAGACACACGTGCTGACTCAAACCATAAAGAAGGGCGGATTGTTGTTCGGGTGAATAAGAAAAACAGAGAAAAAAACAAAACAGAATCTTACAGCGGAACGACAAAATATAATAATCAAATAAACAGTTCATGAAGCTGTTTTACAAAACATTTGATTTTACTTACACAATACATATTAGAGTTACACATACCAGAGAATAATAAATAACAATGCAGCGGAACAATGTGATGTGGTGGAATAATATAATAAATAGTAGTAATACAATCTTCGTCTTCGTCCTCCAGAAATAAAGTCTTCGAACACTGAAATGCTCAGGCTGACCCGAGCAAATTGAAAAGACAAAACACACGAGTCAGAACTAGAAGATATTATGTAAGTTTCAGAGATGTTTACGGGATTTGACATCTCCTATCCAGTGTTAAACGTGAGTGCAGTAACTTAAGAGATGCTCAAGATTCACATCTCCAAAGGATCCGTTAAACTATTAACTATGTAGTAATATTTCACTATTATAATAATGTCTATAGTAAAATAAAATTACTTTTAAATAGCATTAAGGCTTTACATTTTCCACCTTAACACGTAATAGTCCTAGTAGTCCATCCAGTATCATGGTTCCTCCTGATCGAAAAACCACCATAGGATACCACACGAGCTACGGGGGAAAACCAAACTCGTACAAGGCGTGCTAGAGTAGGTGACACGGCACACAAGGCAATGCTAGGGTAGATATACCAATTTCGCATACCCCCAAATAAAAAATCAAAAGTGCCCACCAAATAAATCTCAAAGTCGGAGTATAATATCGAAGGAGTGCGTCCGATCAGAGAAATGACCTCATTGGCCCAAGATCGCTCCTGTTTTAGTCACCATAAGCCAAGTCATGGGAGTCGGGTCCACGTATATACTTCAAAGGAACGTAGCCACAATCCTACTTCATTCTGGAGTCTCCACCACGTACACGGTTGTCAAAGTGGTTTTCGGAGTTGGCAAAGAGTATGACAACTTTCGATCTCGGTCTCTTTAACAACCAAACGTTATTATAACACCGCGGTCATTTTTAAAATAGTTTATACATTAAAACCAAATATCATTACCCTTTTCAAAACCAAATTAATACGATATCATTTTCATTTCAAATATATCCTTTCTGAAATAATAACACTTTCAATGCTATAACATTTTGAAATCAAAACACTTGAATTTAACACTTTCGAGTTATATTTCATGAAACTCATAACTTTGAAACATAACTTTCACCACTTAAATGGTTTGAATATTTAAAATACTTTATATAATAAAATAGCTTCTTCAATTTCACAAAATAAATCCAACAAAACTTCAATTTCTACATTTTATATTTAACCAAATCCCAAATCATAAATTTCAATTCAACTTAGTTTCCAAATAAACTATTCCAAATTATATCGATTTCAAAGCAGGTTTGATTCACAAAATAAACCATTTCAAATTCAATATATTTCATACTTTTAAGTATTCAACAATTTCAAAACTAAGTTTGATAATTTCATATATATACCAAATTCAATTTTCTATTATGTAGTTTCGAAATATTTACTTAATAAATCCATTATCAATTAAATAAAACCCAAATTATAAATAACTAAATGTTTCCTTCAATTTATTTATACTTGAAATATTTATTTAGTTCACCTTAAACAAGATCAAGTTATAAAATCATACCTTCTAAAATTTCACACCAAATTTATTTGAGTTTAATTCTTAAATAAATTCAGTTTCAAATAAATTTTTAAATTTATCTTCGAACCTTGAATTTATTTAAACCATTATAAACTTGATATTAAAATAAAATTTGAATACTTAACCATATTATCTCAATAAAATCAAACTTATTATTAAGCTCATTCTACAGTAAAACAAGTTTTTACATAGCTTATAAATCAAGAAAAAAATAATATTTATTTAATATATGAAATTAATATTTATCTAAAACCACATATTTCTTTACAAAACCATAGAAATCATTTCTAAATATTTTTATATATAGACCACGGTGTTTGTATATAATTTTCTACCCTACGGTCAAGTGAAACGGATATTTATCATTTCAATCCGTAATTTGAAATATAAATACGGTTATTTATCATTTCAATCCGCAATCCCAAATGAAATAAAAATCCATAACAACTTGTAGTTTATAACAATATAAAATACAACATCCATTCATCCAATATCAATCATCAAACATTCATCACAATCATCATCCAATTCAATCAATAACATCAATATAGAAAAACCAATAAATAACAGGCATTAACTAGTAGTTAATATTCAAAAATAAATTAAATAACTATTTTATCCAAATAAATTCAAATAAACTGAGACGATGATTCAAAATATGCCAAATAGTCATAAATAAATTTCTAATCACGTCATAAATTAATTTAACAAACATAAGAAATTTTAGAAGTTGTGAGTGGGTTAAAACACTCACCTTTTGAATTTAAATTGATTTAAACCCAAAATTGAAATAGTCTCAAAATTTTTCTAAACCAGCTTTAAAAAGTCCAGAATTCCAATACGATCCTAGCAGAGAAAACTGCTCATGAATTAGACCTCGTAGGCAAAAGTTATGAGCATTAGAAGATATACGAATTTAATTTAAAACAAATAAATAATAATACAAACTTGTACATGTCGGCAGCACTCACGCAATACCGAAGCCGATCAAACCCTAACATCTCGTTCGATCCCATTAGCAGCCACCACCACATCGCCCGTTCCTCCAATATTTGTCGCGCCTCTGTCGATCTTCAGCCCAATTGAACACCACTTCCGACCTCACCAAGGCCGGCCTCCCCTACTCCCATCGCGTCGCCACCTCCGGTGGTTCCTAGTTCACCCGCCGTCATACGAGAATACAGCCAATCACGGTGAAAACGACGACCTCTGACACGAAGTGACGGTACCAATCGAAACTGCTAGCCACCCTCAACACACCCATGCCTTCCGATCGAGCCAATGTTGAAGATCCGCCGTTGATCGAGAACCCGTACAATGAACGACCGAGAATTTATCATATTTTCCAGCCACACAAAAACCCAGATTGAAAAAAAAATTTCAAATCTGAGATGTGCTCATCGAGAACTTCAGATCGATAGATAATTTGATATTATTAGCGGAGTTTGAATTTTTGATGTTGAATTTTAAATTGAAATTGGCTTGGGAAAATTAGGGTTTTCATCCATTGAGGAAGAGGAGCAATAGAAGTTTTTTTACATGAAGAAATGAGAAATAGAAAGGCTGCTAGGGTTTATAACTGGATATATATATATATATATATGTATATATATATATATAAAGCTGAAAATAGAGGAATGGATACGATTGGTTCACACGCTGAACAATAAATGGCCCGGAAAGCCCGTTCTGACTCTGGAACGAAATTGGGTCAACCCATATATCAAAATAGATGTTTTTAAATATTTTAAAATCAGTGGAACATGTTTCAAGTTCAAATTTCATCGTATGAAGAAGTTATGCTAAAATCAAGTTATTTCAAACTGATTTCAATTAACTTTAATTAAATTGATTTCAAGGCGTTTCGAGTCCGTGCGATCAAACGACAAGTCCGATCGTTATGAAACTTGAAATCCTACAATAATTCACCGTTACGGATCGGATGAATCTGATTTCGTCGAAATCCGAGCCAGTGGCAAATTGGCTAATTTTACATTAATTAAATAGTTTAATAATTAATTAAATCAAATTTTAAATTTCAATTCTATAATTGACAATTTTTATTATTTCTGATTACAAATAACTTCTAATTCATTGACCAAAATTTCCATATCAATCAAATAAGGATTTATTGCAAAATTTATAGTGTTTACCTTCAATTTAAGTAAATTCAAATAAATTATATTTTTAATTTCAATTAAATTAATTCAATTTGTTTTCAATCTCTTTTTTCCAGTCAATCATCATCTTATGGATAAATTTAACATTAGTATATATCCAATTGCCCTAATGGTTTATAGTCATCAACTAAATTCATATTAACTTAGTATTTAATTACGTTTTATTGCAATGGATTTAGATCTAATTCAATAGATTAAATGAATGGGTAACCAATTAATAATTAACACTATTTTCCTAATTTAATCCCATTCATACTTTATTATCAACCAACAATTATTACAATTACTTATCTAATATTGATTTTTTCAAATTACAGCTTATTACGTATTATTTCGTCAATTAATATAACTTTGAATTTTATTTCATAAATTACTATTTATAATCAATTATGACCTTACAATTGTTTCAATTAATTGGGTTTGCACCAAATTAGTTATTTATTAACTAGCATTAACATTTTTACCTTTATTTTAGTGATTTCATTATTAAATTACAGATTTGTATTTTCTTTCCGTATTAAATTACCGAAACTTATTAAATTAATAAAATTTAATTATCGAAAATTTCGGGTCGTTACACTCTCCCCCACTCAAAACTTTTCGTCACCAAAAAGGAAAAAGAAGGGAAAAGAAGGAATTGAGTAACAAAACATCTCTTATTCAAAAATGTTAACTTTATAAACAAATAAATTTACAAAGTTAATCAATTCAAATAAAATATACCAATTTATAACCATTAAATCTTTTTTTTAATACTCAAATTACTAAAGTTTAGAAAACATTTTTCAAAAATTTTTCTAAGTCCAAAATTTTCAGAAAAATCTCGGCAGAGTCTCCTCTGTACGGAGAGGCTCAGGAGAAAATATAATTTCAAATATAACAATATATCACAATATCTCAAAATAATATATCCCATCAATGAGAAAATAATATAATAAGGCTATAAAACCGTAATCCGAGAGCCAACCTATTAGTCGAGCAATTAACGCTTAATTATGAAACCAAAAGCAGTAGCAATTGCTTCCATAACCTGCATTTCACTTATATAATCTAAAAGAGTTGATAATTATATAGAATGAAATATTAATTTTATTTCATCCACTAGCAAACAAATCAATATACACAACAATCACTTGCAACCATAACATATAATCATCAATATATGATCAACACAAATCAATTATCCATTCATATCAAACAAAATAAATAGTTGTTCAAGTTCAAAAACTTTAAATTGTACAGAATGAAAAATAAACTACTAAGTGCACCATTTACTCAACAGTCTTAGATGAAACTAAATAGATTATTCATACATCCAAACAATTTTAAAGTATCCTCTCCCAAACAACCATAAACCAAACGAACAACAATTCCAAACAATAGATCAAATTCATTCTTATTAATTTTATTTCACACATTTATTGGTTCATTTCCTTTTCATCCATATAATGGTTTATCTTTTAATTTACATTTATTTATCACTGATTTTAATATTTCCATTCATTCATTCAGTGTTTATTTCATTTATTTATAATACTTACCTTTCTATTATATTTAATTAGTAGCCTTTCATCTACATATCAAATTCTTATTTATTAAAGAATTTCATTGAATACTTTCATTATTCAAGTTTTACTTGTACAATATCCATTACATTTCTTATAAGCATTAGAAGTTTTAATATTTGGTAAGTTATATATATGCTTTTAAGGATGTAATTGAAAGTTACACAAGTTTATTTTATTTCTTTTAATTAACTAAATGTTCAATACTAATATCCTTTGTTTCATAGGTTACAATTTCAAATTTCTTTTATTCCTATTTATAACTTAGCATTAAATCTCTTATTTCACTTGGGGGTTTCAATTATTAGTCAAAATCCAATTCGCTACACTAATTGAAACTATTAATTAACAGAAACTTAAGAACTAAATGTTGGTTAAATTTCAAATCATTTCAAAATAATAGATAGATATATACACTTACAATTTATATATCCAATTATATTTAAAAAAATTAAAATTTATATTTGTTTATCCAAATGAATCTGCAGTAAAACTAATATAGTTGCCTTCCCACTTAGAAACTCGAAAACGAATGTCGATGATGCGTGCACTCATCGTTGAAATTATTTTCCAACGACAGAGAGGGGAGTACATAACTTATTTCTTTCCAAAATTTCTTTAAAACAATTCTTTCAAATTATATTGAAATATTTATATTAGAAAATACTTTTAAATAATAATATTATTTTATTCCAAAATCCTTTGAAAGAAACTTTCAAAATCCTGGAGCTTAAGTTCTAAAATTTCCAATCAATAGTCATAAATTTCACTACCTAACACCCATTACATTAAAACCAAATATAAACTTTATAAAATTTATTACTTTACATACAGAAAATATAACAGGCAAAATTATTTCATTTACCTATATTTATAATAAATATTGTGTTGGTCTATCCTATTAAGTGTTTAGATATCCCTATTGATGTCATATTGTCCTATGCACCAACCAGTATTTATAAATACCAAACGGAACAAACTAACACAATATTAAAATCCTTTTATAACACTAAAAAATTCGCTCTCTCATATATATACGCTCAGCGACTCATCATAGGGTATTACTATCCTATTAGTAAAGAGTAGACCCCATAAAGCAAAGGCTTATCGCTAAACCAAAGCTCTGATGCCAGGTTGTAACGGCGCACGTCAGTGGGGTAACGCCCACCATAGCATACAGCTGTACATGCGTTCTGCCTTTACAGCCAGCCTCTCGACTGCACCAACCCCCGTGGGGACATGTTGGAGTAAGAGTCATCCGCTCGCTACCAAACCAAATGCGAGAACGCCCTATCATGCTGCACCCTCCAAGTGCATAGGCAGACACACATGTGAACTCAAACCATATAGAAGGGCGGATTGTTACTGGGGTGAATAAGAAAAAGAAGAGAAAGAAAAAACAAAACAGAATCTTGCAGCAGAATGACAAAATATAATAATCAAATAAACAGTTCGTGAAGCTGTTTTACAAAACATTTGATTACTTACATAATACATATCAGAGTTACACATACGAGCGAATAATAAATAACAATGCAACAGAACAATGTGATGCAGTGGAATAATATAATAAATAATAGTAATACATTCTTTGTCTTCGTCCTCCAGAAATAAAGTCTTTGAACCCTGAAATGCTCAGGCTGACCCAAGCGAATTGAAAGGACGAAACATTCGAGTCAGAACTAAAAGATCTTATGTAAGTTAAATCAATAGTAAACAATATGAGTGGAAATGTGTCAGAGATGTTTACGGGATTTGACATCTCTTATCCATTGTCAAACGTGAGTGCAGTAACTTAAGAGATGCTCGGGATTCACATCTCCTAAGGATCCGTTAAACTATTTACTATATAGTAATATTTCACTATTATAATAATGTCTATAGTAAAATAAACTTACTTTTAAATAGCACTAAGGCTTTACATTTTCCACCTTAATACTTAATAGTCCCATTAGTCTATCCAGTATCATGGTTCCTCCTGATCGGGAAGCCACCAGAGGATACTACACGGGCTATGGGAGAAAACCAAACTCGTACAAGGCGCGCTAGGATAGGTGACACGGCACACAAAGCAATGCCAGGGTTGATATACCAATTACGCACACGGGCTGGTGGTAATGCGTAGCAACTAGTACTGCCCATCTCGAGCCACACGCCCAAATTAAAAATCAAAAGTGGCCACAAAATAAATCTCAAAGTCAGAGTATAATATCAAAGAAGTGTGTCCAATCAGAGGAATGACCTCATTAGCTCGAGATCACTCCTGTTTTATCCACCTTATGCCAACTCACGGGAGTTGGGTCCACGTATATACCTCAAAGGAACGTCGCCACCATCCTACTTCATTCTGGAATCTCCATCGAGTACACGGTTGTTAAATTGGTTTTCAGAGTTGGCAGAGAGTATGACAACGTTCGATCCCGGTCTCTTTAACAACCAAACCTTATTATAACACTGCGGTCATTTTTAAAATAATTTATACTTTAAAACCAAATATCATTGCCCTTTTCAAAACCAAATCAATACGATATCATTTTCACTTCAAATATATCCTTTCTAAAATCATAACACCTTCAAAGTTATAACATTTCTAAATCATAACACTTAAATATAACACTTTCAAATTATATTTCCTTGAAACTCATAACTTTGAAACATAACTTTCACCACTTAAATGGTTTAACTATTTAAAATACTTTATATAATAAAATAAAATCCAACACAACTCGAATTTCTACATTTTATATTTAACCAAATCCCAAATCATAAATTTCAATTCAATTCAGTTTCCAAATAAACTATTCCAAATTATATCGATTTCAAAGCAGATTTGATTCACAAAATAAACCATTTCAAATTCAATATATTTCAAACTTTAAGTATTCAACAATTTCAAAACTAAGTTTGATAATTTCATATATCTACCAAATTTAATTTTCTACTATTTAGTTTCGGAATATTTACTTAATAAATCCATTATCATTTAAATAAAACTGAAATTATGAATAACTAAATGTTTACTTCAATTTATCTATACTTGAAATATTTATTTAATTCACCTTAAACAAGATCAAGTTATAACATCATACATTCTAAAATTTTATTAATTTCACACCAAATTTATTTGAGTTAATTTATTAAATAAATTCAATCTCAAATAAATTTTTAAATTTATCTCTGAACCTTAAATTTATTTAAATCATTATAAACTCAATATTAAAATAAAATTTGAATACTTAACCATATTATCTCAATAAAAATCAAACTTATCATTAAGCTCATTCTACAGTAAAACAAGTTTATAAATAGCTTAAAAATCAAGAAAAAAATAATATTTATTTAATATCTAAAATCAATATTTAACTTAAATGTAACAACCCGGTATTTGCATCGATTGATAATCGACTTTTAAACGATAAATACTGTTGCTTATTTGCCAATTGAAGTAATTAAATTGAGTTGAAATTATTTTATAAATTGTTAATGAGATTGGCGGGCTTTGAAAATAAATAGTGGTCCATTTCTTTATTGGGCTTTAAAAATCGTTCGGCCCATTTCTTTGTTGCCGTGATTTTATTAAGGGTTAATAACCCGTTTCCCCCATTTCTCTTTTCATTTTTCGAAACCGAACCCTAAAGAAAATAAGAAAGTAAATGGCGGCATCGTCTCGTGTTCGTTCCGCTGCTCCAAATTAGGGCTTCGTGATTGTTTCGAATTGGCGTCTCGCGAGATGGTTCGGCGCTCCTTTTGGGTCAATCGTTGGCCTCCTATTTTGTTCGTCTGCTTCAATTCGAGCTCGAAAACGAGGTGAGTGATTCTGTTCACTCACGTTTCTAATTCCTACTCGAGTTCTTCGCTGTTGCTTAGATGTGTTGTTTTCTTTGATTTAATTAAAAACATATAAAATGATACTTTGCAATGACCTGTTCTTATTTCTGCTTGGGCTACATTTGACTTGTTTGATGTTGCACATCGTTTTTGGTTTGATTCGAACTTTATTACTTTGATATCGGCTTACACTATTTGCATAGCCACTTATACTTGCTGTAGCATGCTTGAACTTGGCTGCATTATCCACATGAGATCATTCGACTTTGCTGTGCACACTCTTGCGTTGCGGTGTTCATTCATACCTTAGTTTCACGGCACCATACACTTATATTATTTACAACCTGTTGCTTGATATTGGCCTATGTGACTGCGACACCGTCATTGCACTTAGGCATTCATGTGAGGGACTTGTTCGGTTTATACTTGCCTGACCTTATTTGCAAACCTGATTTGGCGAAAATAAGTTGGGTTTGGTACTGTCTAGACTTGAGACTGCTGTTTCAAGATTTTGAATTCGTTTTGACTCGTGGACCTCGGCATTCCTTCGAATTGTTGTTGGTCGTTGCATATGCCTTGGGTTTCACTGCTTCATTTGCTGGTCATCAATGCCTCTGTTTTTGAACAAATTTGCATTGTTGTAAGTGTTCATTCATATTTTGATCATGACTTCATTATGGTTCCAGTTGAGCATTATATATATTGGCCATATCTCGTGCCCAAGCTCTTTGCACCCTGATGAATTCTGGAGTAAATTTTGAGTTTTGCATTGTTAGCATACACTTTGTTGCATAATTGAACTGGGTTGAAGCATACACTTTGTTGCATGATTTGAAGTCTGGTACTTCATTATTGATTCACTTCCACACAGTGTCACTTGGGCTTGTAGTT
This sequence comes from Allium cepa, assembly GCA_030765085.1. NCBI lineage: Eukaryota > Viridiplantae > Streptophyta > Magnoliopsida > Asparagales > Amaryllidaceae > Allium > Allium cepa. The sequence goes on from CM060940.1 coordinate 188,031,699, forward strand.
TGATAATCATGTCTGCACTTTGTTTATCTGGACTGCCTAGAGTACATGTATTCTTGGCTCTGGTTCATTGTTGTTGCTTCAGCACTAAGCCTCGGCTTGCTTTTGTTTCTGTTCTTTATGAAACTTGAGTTCCATGTAATTGCATATTTTCAGTGTTACTGTTATCTTGTACAACTTCAAATGTGTTCATTTGAGTTGTGTCTGCATTGTGTATATTCATGATACTTTGACTTTCATTTTATTGTACACTACTTTTCATTCACTTCAGCACTCTTCACTATTGTATATGTTGACTCCTTTACTGCTGTCGCATGCTTGAGCTTGACACGGTACTACCTGGTTCATTAAGCTTGATATCTTTGAATCTGGAAGCTTCACTTGAGTCACTGATTTATGTTGGCACTGTCATATTTTTGGCCAGATTAGAGTTTTGCATTGTATGGTCTATTCGGCATCACTTGTATACATTTGTCTCTGTTTGGTTAGACTTGAACTGACTGCACTCACATATGTATATGTTTACTTCATGTACTCTTTGAGTTGCAGTGCTTCATGTTGATTTTATATCATGGCGTACATGTGAGTTCATGCTTTGATGTTGTTTCAGTCTTCATGCACTGATGCATTGGAAGTGGTCTTGTTGCTGTTGTTATGCAGTTGCTATGCCTTGTGTTGAACCCCGTTTAAAACTTGGGTTTGACCTTGTGCTCGTTTGTGAATATTCATTGGGTACATTATCATTGTAGTGGCAAGGCAGTGCACGCAAGCGTGAACTGGAGCCACACGGTATTCATTGGGTACATTATCACTGTAGTGGCAAGGCAGTGCACGCAAGCGTGAACTGCAGCCACACGGTGCGGCTTTTATGATATTCTATTTGTTTTGACTTATGGATCTTTTTGCGTATTCCACATTCAGTAGTGGCGAGGCAGTGCACGCGTGCGTGTACTGCAGCCCTACTTGAATAAATATTTTAATTGATATTTCAATGGTTTGAACTGTTTTGTTCATTTCAATTCAATATTCTGAATTACATTCTGATTTGGTTTAATTACTGTCGTCTATTCATTATTTAATTATTATTGCTTCTGTGCACTAATAACTGAGTTTGAATTAGACTGACCCGAGTATTATTTTCTTTTGAATCTAATACTCGGGTCAGACCGAGTATTTCAGGTTGTAGATATTCTGCTTTGGGTTGCTGCTAGAGCTATAAAGTTCTTTCATATCTTTTGGAGTAGTCGTCGTCATTTGTTGTAGTCTGAAAAATTGTATAGGAAGATATGTATTCATGTATATTATATACGTTAATGTACTTGCATATGTAACTTCCTGAGTCGACTGTGGTAGTTGTATCATACGTACCGTGTCATATGTATTATATCAAATGTATTGTAACTGACATCAGTTATTGTATATATGAGACTTTCTATTTTATTTGTGTTCCGCATTATATTATCTGTGTAATATTTTATATTTACTGTTCTAAACTATTATGAACCATCGTAGTTCATTTTATACTGGTATTGGGGTATGTCGATGGGAGAAAATAAATCAGAGATGAAAAATTGCGAATACTTATATATATATATCACTCCTATCGAGATAACCAGTACTAGTGTAAGGCCTAACTATTGATGGCCGCTCCTCAACAGCCTTATTCTCCGGGCTAGTTGACAGCACTACACCGTAGTGTTCTTGGCTAGCGCGGGTATAGAGGTGGGGCGTCACAGCTTGGTATCAGAGCTCGGGGTTTAGAACAAATATAAAACATAACTTGGATGGAACATATGTTACAACTATTTGTCGACGTTTAATCTCTCGTATTTTCATATGATTGTCTTTGATTGTTAGGTATGAAGTCCTAACGCTTATTCATATGCATTTGATTTTGATTCTTATGTTTTCGGCTTTGATTTGATTTAGCCGATGATTGATTTTGTTCGAATCTCAGCGATTCCGAACTTGATATTTTATGTTTTCCTTTGCTTGATTTCCATTCGACTTCGGTCACTTTGTTTTGGAGAAATTTCTAAATTCTTGATTTCCAAGACTCTGAATTGGTTTGCCGTTGAGTCCTTTGATGATGATGTTGAATCGTTTTGTACTCTATTATGGCCATTACTTGTTGACTTCGGCATTGACTTGATTTTCATTTTTGTTGAAGTCATTTATTCATTTATGCTCGTTCTACTTTGTTTTTCTAATTGTTAATCGATTCTTCTTTTCCAATTAGTTATCTTCTTTGTCGACTTTGATAACTTCTATTTCTGGAAATTTTAGGTATTTCTACTTTGATGGATTTAGAATCGAATTCTTTGGATTTTATTCACGTCTTCGTATGTGAACTTTAGTGAATTGATTTGGTTTCCAAATTTAATCGATTCTTGTTAATTCCCCGATTTGTTGCTACCGTTTATTAGCAACTTTGATAACATTTTCTTCGGGATTTATGTGAACATTCCTTTTGATGGATACAGTATCGATTTCTTTGGATTCTATTCACATCTTTGTATGTGAATTCTTGTGCTTGATTGTTCCTACAATCATTTTTGTGATTTGTCACTTTAAAAATATAAAGGTTTTCTATACTAGTAGTAAATATCAAAACCCTTTTCTTCAAACGATTTCAAAACTATTTTACTTCAAAACTCTTTTCCTAAACCGTTTTCCAATCTAATAGTATATACTAACCTTTACCTCACTGTATGAGAAATCTAATTAAACGACTTAGTAAAACAAGTGGTATATAACGCTTGGGTTTACTTCGCCGGTTAATTCTTGGACTTATTCGATTGAATCTCTTGTGACAAATTTTATTAGTGAAGATTTACAGTTTGTTCGTAAATATTTAAGTTAAGCAAGTGGTTATGGGACATGAAGCTAAACTTTTATATTTACTAGCTTAGTGTAATTGACACTTCTCGTTGATCTTGACGATCGCTTTATGAATTAGACTAGCAATTATGCTATGTCTTTTTATTTGCGAGGTTAGACTAGACATCACTTGTGTGATTCCATTCACACATACCTTTTTGCTTTTTGATTAGTCTTGACCTCAATCTGTGTGATTCCATTCACACATGCTTAGTGTAATTGACACTCCTCGTTGATCATGATGATCGTTCTGATGGTCAGACTAGACACCACTTGTGTGATTCCATTCACACATACCTTTCTGCTTTTTGGTTAGTCTTGACCTCAATCTGTGTGATTCCATTCACACATGTGGGGTAGCTCCCCTTGGTCTTCGGACCGTCATGAAATAGGCCTCTTTCCCTTTTTCTGTGATTTCTAGATTCCTTATGTTGATTTCTGGAAATTTTATGCTTCACCTATTTTTGTGCATTGGTGAATTCATATGTTAATAATTTGTCATGAGTACAAATTTGGGGTATGATACCTCCTTGGATCTTTGAGAAGATTCTTGTGATATTGATTATCTCTAATCGGTTGATCTCCTGTTGATCATTATTTACATACTTATAGTAGTATGCCAGTATGGATATTTCATATTTATTCCATACCTCATGTCGGTTGATCTCCTGTTGATCATTATTTACATACTTATAGTAGTATGTCATTATGGATATTTTATGTTATGCCATATCTTTTATTCTATGTCATACTCCGTTTGAGTTTTTATACTCTGTTCGAGTTTTTATACTCCGTTCGAGTTTTCATACTTCCGTTCGAGTTCTCATACTCTTATCTTGTGATTTCTTGATTTCTTGTGTAGATTTTTAGAATTTGTGCTTCACCAATTTTCGTGATTTCTATTGATAAGTTTTATCAATTCTTGTGCATTGGTGAATTCGTGTGTTATTGACTTGTTATGAATACAAGTTTAGGGTATGATATCCCTTCCTATCTTTGAGAAGATTCTTGTGACATTTTTGATGAATGAAAATCCACTTATCGAAGTTGCTACTGATGTCGCTGTTTTAATCACGTGTTTTAAAAAATTGTTTTTAAACTTTTACGATTTGCGCTTTCAAAAGAATGAGGAAGCGAATTAAACGTTTCAGTAAAATCGAGGACTATGACCCCTTTCTTTTGCTGATTCGCTTAATTCCGGACTTGTTCGTTTGAGAATGTAAATTGTAATTTTATAAATAAAATGATTTTCAAAATTTTTACAGTTTACGCCTTCAAAAGAGTGAGGAAGCGATTTAAACGTTTCACAAAAATCGACTATGACCCCTTTCTTTTACTGATTCGCTTAATTCCGGACTTGTCCGTTTGAGAACGTAAAATGTTGTTTATTTAAAATACACAATTTTGCACTTTCAAGGAAACGATGAAGTGAATTAAACGATTTAGTAAAACTCGTGGTTATGGGTCATGTGCGTTTGCTATTTCGGTTAATTTCGGACTCGTTAATTGAAAAAAAAAAAATTTGTGATTTCTGAATATCGTTTGTGGTAATCAGATATTTGTTGTTTCTAATTATCGCTTGTGATAATTAGATATTTGAGATTTAATTATCGTTTGTGATAATTAGATATTTGTGATTTAATTATCAATTGGGATAATTAAATATTTGTGATTTGAAATTTGATTACCGTTGTGGTAATTTCTGATTATCGTTTTGATAATCGGATGTTTGTGATTTCTGATTTATCGTTTTTGATAATCAGATATTTATTGTTTCTGATTATCGCTTGTGATAAGTAGATATTTGAGCTTTAATTATCATTTGTGATAATTGAATATTTGTGATTTAAGATTGAGTTTAGATTTTGATAATCGAATACTTGTTGATTTGATTATCGTTTTTGATAATCGAATATTTGCGATTTGAGATTTCTGAATTATCTATTGATAATTAGATTCTGTTGATAATTTGTGAATTTCTTTTAGGAAATTAAAAGATTTCTTTGGCATTTATATTGTACTACGCCAGTGTACCGGCTCAATTTTCTGCTATTCATGACGTTTTCCACGTCTTCCAATTACAGAAATGCCTTAAGGATTTCCGATTTTTATTCTTGAGCAACCTTCTATTCATATCAATGCTTCGGGGGTTCAGCACCTTCGAAATAAAGATGTTTTTCTCGTGAAAGTTCAGCGGTTCTCAAATCCTATGGATTTCACTTTGGAATCCAGAGAATTCATCGAGCAAACACGTTCAAGCTTACTCTTTCATGCTCTTATGGTTGTTACCTTTTGTCCATTTATTCCTTAATATTGCGAGGACGCAATTTCTTTAAGGAGGGGAGTCTGTAACAACCCGGTATTTGCATCGATTGATAATCGACTTTTAAACGATAAATACTGTTGCTTATTTGCCAATTGAAGTAATTAAATTGAGTTGAAATTATTTTATAAATTGTTAATGAGATTGGCGGGCTTTGAAAATAATTAGTGGTCCATTTCTTTATTGGGCTTTAAAAATCGTTCAGCCCATTTCTTTGTTGCCGTGATTTTATTAAGGGTTAATAACCCGTTTCCCCCATTTCTCTTTTCATTTTTCGAAACCGAACCCTAAAGAAAATAAGAAAGTAAATGGCGGCATCGTCTCGTGTTCGTTCCGCTGCTCCAAATTAGGGCTTCGTGATTGTTTCGAATTGGCGTCTCGCGAGATGGTTCAGCGCTCCTTTTGGCTCAATCGTTGGCCTCCTATTTTGTTCGTCTGCTTCAATTCGAGCTCGAAAACGAGGTGAGTGATTCTGTTCACTCACGTTTCTAATTCCTACTCGAGTTCTTCGCTGTTGCTTAGATGTGTTGTTTTCTCTGATTTAATTAAAATCATATAAAATGATACTTGCAATGACCTGTTCTTATTTCTGCTTGGGCTACATTTGACTTGTTTGATGTTGCACATCGTTTTTGGTTTGATTCGAACTTTATTACTTTGATATCGGCTTACACTATTTGCATAGCCACTTATACTTGCTGTAGCATGCTTGAACTTGGCTGCATTATCCACATGAGATCATTCGACTTTGCTGTGCACACTCTTGTGTTGCGGTGTTCATTCATACCTTAGTTTCACGGCACTATACACTTATATTATTTACAACCTGTTGCTTGATATTGGCCTATGTGACTGCGACACCGTCATTGCACTTGGGCATTCATGTGAGGGACTTGTTCGGTTTATACTAGCCTGACCTTATTTGCAAACCTGATTTGGCGAAAATAATTTGAGTTTGGTACTGTCTAGACTTGAGACTGCTGTTTCATGATTTTGAATTCGTTTTGACTCGTGGACCTCGGCATTCCTTCGAATTGTTGTTGGTCGTTGTATATGCCTTGGGTTTCACTGCTTCATTTGCTGGTCATCAATGCCTCTGTTTTTGAACAAATTTGCATTGTTGTAAGTGTTCATTCATATTTTGATCATGACTTCATTATGGTTCCAGTTGAGCATTATATATATTGGCCATATCTCGTGCCCAAGCTCTTTGCACCCTGATGAATTCTGGAGTAAATTTTGAGTTTTGCATTGTTAGCATACACTTTGTTGCATAATTGAACTGGGTTGAAGCATACACTTTGTTGCATGATTTGAAGTCTGGTACTTCATTATTGATTCACTTCCACACAGTGTCACTTGGGCTTGTAGTTTGATAATCATGTCTGCACTTTGTTTATCTGGACTGCCTAGAGTACATGTATTCTTGGCTCTGGTTCATTGTTGTTGCTTCAGCACTAAGCCTCGGCTTGCTTTTGTTTCTGTTCTTTCTGAAACTTGAGTTCCATGTAATTGCATATTTTCAGTGTTACTGTTATCTTGTACAACTTCAAATGTGTTCATTTGAGTTGTGTCTGCATTGTGTATATTCATGATACTTTGACTTTCATTTTATTGTACACTACTTTTCATTCACTTCAGCACTCTTCACTATTGTATATGTTGACTCCTTTACTGCTGTCGCATGCTTGAGCTTGACACGGTACTACCTGGTTCATTAAGCTTGATATCTTTGAATCTGGAAGCTTCACTTGAGTCACTGATTTATGTTGGCACTGTCATACTTTTGGCCAGATTAGAGTTTTGCATTGTATGGTCTATTCGGCATCACTTGTATACATTTGTCTCTGTTTGGTTAGACTTGAACTGACTGCACTCACATATGTATATGTTTACTTCATGTACTCTTTGAGTTGCAGTGCTTCATGTTGATTTTATATCATGGCGTACATGTGAGTTCATGCTTTGATGTTGTTTCAGTCTTCATGCACTGATGCATTGGAAGTGGTCTTGTTGCTTTTGCTATGCAGTTGCTATGCCTTGTGTTGAACCCCGTTTAAAACTTGGGTTTGACCTTGTGCTCGTTTGTGAATATTCATTGGGTACATTATCACTGTAGTGGCAAGGCAGTGCACGCAAGCGTGAACTGCAGCCACACGGTATTCATTGGGTACATTATCACTGTAGTGGCAAGGCAGTGCACGCAAGCGTGAACTGCAGCCACACGGTGCGGCTTTTATGATATTCTATTTGTTTTGACTTATGGATCTTTTTGCGTATTCCACATTCAGTAGTGGCGAGGCAGTGCACGCGTGCGTGTACTGCAGCCCTACTTGAATAAATATTTTAATTGATATTTCAATGGTTTGAACTGTTTTGTTCATTTCAATTCAATATTCTGAATTACATTCTGATTTGGTTTAATTACTGTCGTCTATTCATTATTTAATTATTATTGCTTCTGTGCACTAATAACTGAGTTTGAATTAGACTGACCCGAGTATTATTTTCTTTTGAATCTAATACTCGGGTCAGACCGAGTATTTCAGGTTGTAGATATTCTGCTTTGGGTTGCTGCTAGAGCTATGAAGTTCTTTCATATCTTTTGGAGTAGTCGTCGTCATTTGTTGTAGTCTGAAAAATTGTATAGGAAGATATGTATTCATGTATATTATATACGTTAATGTACTTGCATATGTAACTTCCTGAGTCGACTGTGGTAGTTGTATCATACGTACCGTGTCATATGTATTATATCAAATGTATTGTAACTGACATCACTTATTGTATATATGAGACTTTCTATTTTATTTGTGTTCCGCATTATATTATCTGTGTAATATTTTATATTTACTGTTCTAAACTATTATGAACCATCGTAGTTCGTTTTATACTGGTATTAGGGTATATCGATGGGAGAAAATAAATCAGAGATGAAAAATTACGAATACTTATATATATATATATATATATATATATCACTCCTATCGAGATAACCAGTACTAGTGTAAGGCCTAACTATTGATGGCCGCTCCTCAACAGCCTTATTCTCCGGGCTAGTTGACAGCACTACACCGTAGGGTTCTTGGCTAGCGCGGGTATAGAGGTGGGGCGTCACATTAAACCAAATATTTCTTTACAAAACCATAGAAAACATTTCAATGTATTTTTATATATAGACCACGGTGTTTGTATATAATTTTCTATCATATGATCAAGTGATACAGATATTTATCATTTCAATCCGTAACTTAAAATATAAATAAGGTTATTTATCACTTCAAACCGCAATCCCGAATGAAATAAAAAACCATAACAACTTGCAGTGTATAACAATATAAAATACAACATCCATTCATCCAATATCAATCATCAAACATTTATCACAATCATCATCCAATTCAATCAATAACATCAATACAGAACAAACAACAGGCATTAAGTGGCAGTTAATATTCAAAAATAAATTAAATAACTATTTTATCCAAATAAATTCAAATAAACTGAGATGATAATTCAAAATATGCCAAACAGTCATAAATAAATTTCTAATCACATCATAAATTAATTAAACAAACATAAGAAATTTTAGAAGTTATGAGTGGGTTAAAACACTCACCTTTTGAATTTAAATCCAATTTAAACCTAAAATTCAAACGGTCTCAGAATTCATCCAAACCCACTTTATAATGTCTAGAATTCCAATACGATCCTAGCAGAGAAATTGCGCATGAATTGGACCTCGTATGCAAAAGTTATGAGCAATAGCACGTCAGCAGCACTCATGCAATACCGAAGCCGATCAAAACTTAACATCTCGTTCGACCCCGCTAGAAGTCGCCACCAAATTGCCCGTTCCTCCAATATTTGTCGCGCCTCTGTCGATCTTCAGCCCAATCGAACACCACTGCCGACCTCACCATGGCCGACCGCCCCTACTCCCATCGCGTCGCCACCTCCGGTGGTTCCTAGTTTACCCACCGTCGTATGAGAATACGGCCAATCGCGGTGAAAATGACAACCTCTGACATGAAGTGACCGTACCGATCGAACCTGCTAGCCACCCTCAATGCCCCTATGCCTTTCGATCGAGCCAACGTTGATGATCCGCCGTTGATCGAAAAGCCATACAATGAACGACCAAGAATTTATCGTGTTTTTCTAGCCACACAAAACCCAAATTGAAAAACGAATTTCAAATCTGAGATGCACTCGTCGAGAGCTTCAGATCAATATATAATTTGATATTATTAGAGGAGTTTGAATTTTTGATATTGAATTGAAATTGGCTTTGGAAGATTATGCTTTTCAGCCATTGAGGAAGAGGAGCAACATAAGTTTCTATACTTACAGAAATGAGAAATAGAAAGGCTGCTAGGGTTTATAACTGGATATATATAGGTAAAGCTGAAAATAGTGGAACGGATACGATTGGTACACAATCTGAACGATAAATGGCCCGGAGAGCCCGTTCTGATCCGGAACGAAATTGGGTCAACCCATATATCAAAATAGATGTTTTTAAGTATTTTAAAATCAATGGAATGGGTTTCAAGTTCAAATTCCATCGTATGAAGAAGTAATGCTAAAATCAAGTTATTTCAAATTGATTTCAATTGATTTCTAGGCGTTTCGAGTCCATGCTATCAAACGACAAGTCCGATTGTTATGAAACTTGAAATCCTGCATTAATTCGCCGTTACAGATCCGATGAATTTGGTTTCTTCCAAATCCAAGTCAGTGGCAAAATGGCAATTTTTACATCAATTGAGTAATTTAATAATTAATTAATTAAAACAAATTTTAGATTTCAATTCTATAATTGACAATTTTTATCATTTCTAACATTTCTGATTACGAATAACTTCTAATTCATTAACCAAAATTTCCACATCAATCAAATTAGGATTTATTGTAAAATTTATAGTGTTTACCTTCAATTTAAGTAAATTCAAATAAATTATATTTTTAATTTTAATTAAATTAATTCAATTTGTTTTCAATCTCTTTTTTTATGTCAATCATCATCTTATGAATAAGTTTAACATTAGTATATATCCAATTGCCCTAATGGTTTATAGTCATCAACTAAATTCATATTAACTTAGTATTTAATTACGTTTAAATGCAATAGATTTAGATCTAATTCAATAGATTAAATAAATGGGTAACCAATTAATAATTATCACTGTTTGCTTAATTTAATCCTATTCATACTTTATTATCAACCAACAATTATTACAATTACTTATCTTATATTGATTTTCCAAATTACAGCTTATTACGTATTATTTCGTCAATTAATATAAGTTTAAATTTTATTTTTCAATTTACTATTTACAATCAATTATGACCTTACAACTATTTCAATTAATTGGGTTTGCACTAAATTAGTTATTTATTAACTTGCATTAACATTTTTACCTTTATTTTCGTGATTTCATTATTAAATTACATATTTTTATTTTCTTTCCTTATTAAATTACCAAAACTTATTAAATTAACAAAATTTAATTATCAAAAATTTTGGGTCATTACATTTGATTATTATATTTTGTCATTCCGCTGCGAGATTCCGTTTTGTTTTCTTTCTTTCTTCCTTTTTCTTATTCATCCCAATAACAATCCGCTCTTCTGTATGGTTTGAGTCTGATGTGTGTGGTTTATCGTCGATTTAAAAGGTACAAAAGACGGGATGTTACAGCGGTAATCGTAAAATGGGCTCAAATATATCGAGAAATTCACGAACAACGTGAATGAGGGAAATGACATCTTCCTCATCATCATTGTCGTCATCATGTGGATTTAGTGAATATAAGGATGCTACAGAAATGGAATCTGAATCTTTAAGAACAATAAAAATATGCTTATCAGATTGAGGATGTCAATGATGGATAGTCCTCTCGGGACATTGAATGTGGGCTTCATAACGATCAAGCCAATCCATTCCCAAAATCATTCTGAAATCTAGGTTGCGCATAACATGCAAATCGGCTTGCAAAGCATAATCACATAAGATAACCTTGACATCTTTACAAAATAAACCGACTGTTGCAGATCCACCAACCAGATTCACAATTTTCAGTGAAGTCATCAAGCACATAACATTTAAAGACAAAGTATCAACAGGTTCTTTTGATATAAAAGAGTGAGACGCACCCGTATCAAAAAGAACTCAAATAGGATGATCACGAAACATAATAGTGCATCTAGGACAGAATGAGAAATACCTTGACCAAGAGAAGTGTTACATGGAGCTTGCTAACATTCAACTTTCCCTATTTCTTGCTTTGAAGTTTGGGACAGAAGATATAAGATGAACCAAACTTTTACAATAGTGATAATAAAGGGGTTTCGGACACCTGTTTGCATAAGGGTCCTTAGAACCACAATTATAGCATTCTCCACGATTAGGGGTAGAAGTCTTTGCTACCGAAGTTGCTTGCTTCCCTTTCTTGTTGGGATTAGGGTTCAACTTAATATGCCTCTTCATGTTGATGTTGAAGTTCTGTCTGGCACCAACAACTTTAACATCACTTTCTTTATCGGCCTCTTCAAGTCGAAGAGCGATATCAACAAGCTGATCGAAAGAACTTCTAGTTTCAAAAGTAAAGACTTTTTGAGGTTCTTATTCAATCCATAGATAAATCTCTGATTTTTCTTCAATGGACTATTAATATACTCGACCCCATATTTAGAGAGTGATTCAAAAGGTGCGACATAATATGTCATGGAAGATTCACCTTGAACAAGGTAAATAAAGCATCGAGTTAAAGTTACTTTTTCAGATTTCGGTACAAACTTCAACTCGAACCTTTCTCGGAATTGCTCCCAAGTAAGATCCTCTTCAATAATTTCCAAAACCAAAAGATCATACCAATCTAATGCCCTCTCCTGGACCATGCTAGGAGCCACTTGGACTCGATGAAGATCTATAAGATTCATGCGAGAAAAGATGCGGTTGCATGTTCTAAGATAAGCTAGGACTTCTATAACGCTTTCGGAACCCTTGACTGACCTTCCACCAAAATTGATATAATCAAAGCACAAGCATGCAAACCCATATTTAGGATGAGTAGGCTCGGAAATGGATCCGATATCTTGAGCATTCTTCAGAAGATCTAAAAGCTGTTGAGCAGACATGAATACCCGTCTTGAGGAGTAGCACTGGATTGATCGGCCCTGGGACGGCCAGGTCTAACCACTTATCTTCTTTAAGAAAGAAAGAAGAGGAAAAAGGTTATTCTCGAAATGAATATCAAACAAACTTGACTGATAAAACAAGGCATCATAAAAGAAAAAAAGGATAGAACAGGTGCTAAGACACGAATAAAATCCTAAGGCACGATTCCTAAGAGAGGCTTAGGACAATGATCCATGCTTGATTATTCTACATTTTTCTGAAATTTGGCTATGCTACCAAGCTATGACGCTCCACCTCTATACACACAGTAGCCAAGGATACTACTGAGTAATGCCATCAACTAGCGCGAAGAATAAGGCTGTTGAGGAGCGACCGTATGTGTAATTGCTTTGTGCGAGTACCGATAGTCCGATAAGTATGACATGCATTTCATTTCAAGAGGGAATCTGACATATCAAATACAAACTCAAGCTACTACACTATGGCTATGCGGTCTTCGAAAACAAATATAAAATAAGCATAACACAAATCAGTCACTGATATTCATATCACTAAGCTGAAAACCGATAGGAATATGACACATAGAAGTGAACATCAAAGTAGTGGTCATACAAGAATCACTACATCACAAAAGAATAGGTCCAAGTGCTAGACAAAAGAATATGTATACATCAAGGAGTCTCTATCTCGAATGTATAAAAATAAAAAAATACTAAGTTAAATTAGTTAACCAAAAGTCAGACGACGATCCCTGATAAGAAGTCAAGTAGAAGCACCTGAAACACCTCGGTCTGACCCGAGTATTATTTAAGAAGAAAAATAATAAATGGACCAGTTTTACTAAAAATATCATATAAGATGAGATAGGATAAGAAATATGAAAAATATATACGATAACATCAAAAATCATACAATTTCTCAAATTTTCTCATATACCAAAAAGAATGTCATATTCTTTATGTTTATTCACCAAACCACAAATATCGATTGAGCTTATCAATGCATATCATCAAAATTGGTGAAACACAAATTTTAGGAATCAATAATTAGAAATCCAGAAAACTCAAAGCGAGAGGCCTGTCACAAACGGAAGCATGAAAACTCACCAACACGTGTATCATAAACGGGACGCTTTCCCATGAGTCGCTAACCTATAGAGCCGGTGCAACGACATAGTACAACGGTACGCCCGAGGAACCTGAAACTAAAATAAGCCGGAACGACGATGTAGTACAATGGTACGCTCGATGAACCGAACTCCATAAAAAGACCGTGGATCACTAGTCTATAAAAGTTAGACGAAACTCCAAAGAACGGGGTACAGTCCCCCACGTGGACTAAGAGACATCGCATATCGCTAGTCTAAACCATAAAATGATCATTATAGATCAATAAAAAGTGTAAATTATACTAATCTAGTAAATAAATGAGTTTAGCTTTATGTCAGCTAATCACTAGCTTAACTTAAATATTTACGAACAAATTGTAGATTTCCACCCGAAAATTGTCATAAGATTTCAATCGAATAAGTCTAAGAATTAACTGATGAAGTAAATGCAAGCGTTTCATACCACTTGTTTTGCTAAATCGTTTAGATGGATTTATCGAACGGATGAGGTAAAGGTTTGTATATACTAATAGATAGGAATACGGTTTTAAAAATGAGTTTGTATTAAAAGTAACGTTGAAATCATTTTTGTGAAATAATTGGAGTATTTACTAGTATAGAAATCTTTGTATTTTAAAGTGACAAATCACAGAAATGATTGTGAAAACAATCTATCACCAAAAATTGACATCCGACGACGTGAATTAAAACCATAAAAGTCGATATCAAATCCATCAAATGGATATTCCCAATAATCTAGAAAAGAAGTCATCAAAGTCGATAATAAATGACAACAACTAATTGGATCAACAAAAATCGATAAAAATGGGAAATGTACTCAAAATAGGCAAATTGGCTTAAATTATCAAGGTTAGACGTCAGGGGTTCTTCCCAGACGTCTGAACTGAAGATTTGGAAGTTTTCTTCTAGATCGCCCGGACATCTGGTAAATAACCTTAGATGTCTGAGCTTTAAATCTGGAATCTTTATTCCGTAGCATCAGACGTCTGAGCGTTTTAACAGACATCTGAGCTGAAGCTCATAGCACATTTTTGCCTAGGCCATTAATGGCCAAATCGGTTCGGAAGCGATCAGACGAGCAATAGAGGCTAGGGATTGTGCCAAAGTACAACCAAGCCCTATAGGCTCTTCAATACACTCCAACCAACATGCCCAAACATCCTTAGTAGGATTTTCATAGATTTTGACTTCAAGATACCAAAAATTGGAAAATTCACCAAACTAATTCAATTGAAAAGCAAATGAACATGAAATAGATATTAGGAATTCATACCTAACAACCATAAAAGGTATAGACACATATGTGAGTTAAAGAACTCACCTTTAAACTCAAAAACAAAAAATGAGAAGCTCTAAAACAAAGCAAGACCAATTCCCCTTCACTACACCTCTACAATCTTCAACCTAAGCTTCTTCTTGATTATAGAACTAGAACTTGAATTCCCTAAGAATCTACGGTTTAGGAATTTTGATTTCCCCTATTTTTCTCTTTAGATTGAGTGTTAGGAAATGAAGAGTAGAATGAATGAAGAGTAGAGGCGTTATGGTATTTGGTAGAGAAGTTTGGGTTCTCTTATTGCGTTAGTGGGCTAGAACCAAACCCAAAGTCAAAATGAAAATACCAAAATCCTAATCAACTCTAAACATATCGATGTTTGTACTCAAACAAGTTGTAAATGTCATTTTGAACTCAATGGAAGTGTTCTCGAGTCCGAATTCGACTGTTTACAAAGAGTCACATTTCAGACTTTAAATTCATCTAACGAAACTATATTTAAATAAGATATTTAAATATATAATCGTAAAATATGCGGGTTGTTACATCAACTTAGACAAAATTGGTGCTAGAAGGAAGGCACTCGATGATTAACAACACTTAACCATACATAAATTGCATGCTTACCAGAATATCGCCAGAAACTGGGATTACATGCTAAAGTTGCAAAACTTCCAAAAAAAAGGGGAATCATATTGTAACTTAGCCAAATTTTCAATAAAGATTATCTAAACCCTAAGTTATCTATTATCTGAATTTTTTTTGAAGTAAACAGCCCTTTAAACCAGGGGACATACATCGGTATTTGTGGTACTTGGATAGAAACGCGTAAAAACAATAAGTTCACGAGTTCTGTCATTCCAAATAAAGAATTTTCAAACAAAGAAGTTAACAAAGAATTTCTAAATCTAAACAAAAATTCTTAAGTTCTATTAATTTCTAAAGTTCTTTTAGTTTCCAAAGTGTTGTTAATTTCTAAGTCTAGGTTCCATTACTTCAAGCGAAGGGCTTTGGATGCAATCACAGAAGTAGAAAAGTATGAAATAAAACAAGCACAAGTATATTGAACACACGTGAACAGAAAAATAAGAATGCGGCTAGAATGTCAATGTATTGCTTATAATTTTCTTTTATATAAGGTCCAAGGGTAGGAGTCGTACCCACCCAACAACAGTCAACAAAAAAAATACAGACTCCACGACAAAAACACTAAGTGCAGACTCTGACTTGAACAAAATGACTCAAAAAGAGCAAAAGTCAGATTGGTCTCCCACAAGCTCCTCAGCGCTTCCTTCCACCGCTCCCTTTCCGCCCTTTGTTTGCAGTTTTTGTCTCGTTTCGAGAGTGATGTCGCTATCGGTAATATCAACAAACTCCTTAATGGCAGCGTCAAGAGGTTCCAAACCGACCTGGGTCGACGGGTCGTATCGATCCCATGAGCCATGCACTCTCAAAAGCTATGCATTTCAATTAAAAAGGATCAACTCCCACTACCCAAAATAACTAACATTGCTTCAGTCGTGCTACAATGCTCATAAACCAAGAAGTCGACAAAGAATTCTGATCTTTGAACAAAATTAATGTACAAAATGTCAAAATTCAACACATCCATCTCACGAGTTCCAGAGATAGGAGCTGTGACGTACCTTTGAGCGAGGGAATCCAAGGAGCCGCCCAGAATAATCAGCCCTATGGACTGAGGGGCACATCACACATTAACACTTGGTTAGGACAAAAGATCGCTCCAACTGGCAATGAAAGGAGGATCTTACCATCGTTCAGAGATAGACGATGACGGAAAGCATTTCAAGAATCAAATCAACACACCATGCTCAAAAGACAGAAGTAGGTGCTCGAATGAGGTCTCAAACCATAACTTGCAAAAGAACCACCTGTTATCCAAAGACAGACGACAGCAAGGAGAGAACGCTCAAAATCTAACAGCTAAACCATTGATTTCTGAAGGTTGGAACCAACGAATAAGGTTGATGTCCACAACAGTGTTATTTGTCCAACATGATGTATATGGCTTGAAACAAGCAAGGTTAGGTGTCATAGATTCAAGACAAACACTATCAAATTCTACAAGTCCATGATCAGGGCAGGGATGAGCGCTATCATAGCAGGGGCAATGTGATGACTTGCTCCGAAGATTCTAACTTTTTTTCTAAGAATATGAAATTTGGCATCTGGAAATAAAGGGTTTCGTAGGTAGTCATCATAACATAACAAAAACCATTGGAGGGAATTCGATTTTTTTCATGAAAAGGAATAACCATGGAATTGGTTAAGCAACGGCCTTGCATCTCCAAGCGCAATACTTAACGGTTATGAACAAAGCTAGGCAACGAAAATGCCTAGGACCCTCATCCATTGAGAAAATGGTGTATCCCGAAGCTAAGCAATATTGAGAAAATAGCCACATTAGGTTAAAAGGAATCTAATCAACCGACAAGATTAGACTAATGGTTCAATCCTCTCCAACATGACTTTAGCATTGCCCGAAGATAGGCATCACTAAGAAAATACTTCTACAATCTAATCATCAAGATGCTAGTTTTCGAAGATCGAAGCTAGTACCAAACTGGACTAAAAGTACCACCGAATCGACTGAGAAAATCGATCCCAAACTCCTGAGTGCCGGTGTTGCTTCGGTAATGCTAAGGCCTTCTTTTATCTTTCAAGTATCAGTGTTGCACTGGCAACGCTGGGAAAATTTTCTATTTCCTAAGTACTAGTGTCGCCCTAGCAATGCTAGGAAACTTTCTATTTCATAAGTACCGGTGTTGCCCCAGCAACTCTAGGAAACTTTCTATTCACTACCGATATTGCCCATGTAATGCTAGGAAAACTTTAATTTACAGGGCTTATCAGAAGCACTCATTGTTGTGACCCATCGATGCACTAGCTTCCGGAGATAGAAGTTGGACCTCAACCGAGTTTCTCATCTTCAGAAGACTAAAGTTGCCTAATGATTGGCAACGATCGGAAGACATATTCTTTCATAGGTCAGCTGGATGGTTCAACCTAACATCATAGGAACCAACCACTGCATTAGAATAGAGCCGCATAGAAAGGAAATCCCAGGATTGAATTGCTCGTGTGCTGATTGCTAAGGATGAAAGATGGTGGACAATCAAATTTCCAAAGTTCAACTTAGAAATAATTTAGGTATAGCCAAAAATAGGTAGCCTCAAGGAAATGTAGCTTAGAACCAAGCAACTAGGTTATCAATTCTCAAAGACAGGAGTTGACATATGAACAAAATTTTGTGACCACATCAGCAACCAATAAAAGCATGCATGCCCAAGGACAAGCGGAAACAATCCTGGAAGGTCGGAAATAAAATCCCCAAACTTCCTTAATTCCAAAATAGGATTTAGAGCTAGACTGGGGGCAATCGAGCAATTTGCCCCATAGATTTCCATCTCTCACAATCGCCCAAATACAGATATTCGAAGTAGCTAGTTCCTCAACAAAGGATAGAAGCATAAATACTTGATCGAAAGAAATGTTTCAAGGCCCAAAAACAAATAAACACGAGGTTGGTTAGATAGCAGTTTTGTATCACAAAATAGAGTATTCTGGCAACAAAAGCGCCATCAAAGGAAATAAAGGATTTAAAGTTTAGAAATCAACCATCGCTCACAGTCTGGCAGTGATGATAAAGATCGATGACCTAATCAAGATCTAGCTAGATCATTTGGTACCAACTTGCAGGAATATGCCATTACCTAAAGTTTTGTAATGCCAAGAAGAAACTACCAGAATTAAACTATCGATACATCGGCTTATGGAAATAGAAGCAAAAGTTTGATCGACTCTTTAATCCTACTGTAACGACCCAGAATTTTGGGTCGCTGGATTTGAACATTTAATTCATTTTAAATGTTGAATATGTATTATAATTTGATTTTGAAATACAAATATTTTGGTTAAATTAATAGAATTAGTTAAATTTCAAATACGGGAATTTAATTGAAAATTTGAATAATAATAATTTAATATTAGAATTGGGATAATTGGTGATTCTAGGTGTAAATAGATATAAAAATAGATTCTAAAATTTATTTTAAGTCTATTTGGATTTGAATTATAATATTGGACCGTAGGATAGAATTAAAAGTCGATAGGTTAAATTTGGAATGTTATATTAATTTAATAATGGAATTTAATAATGTAAATAATCAGATTTTGATTTAAACTGAATCAGAATGATTTCTAATGTGAATATAAATTTTATACGTTTATAATAGGTTTAATAAAACTTAAAGGTAAAATTTTAAATGATTTTGACGATTTTGAAAATCGCTCGAAATTATCGACGAGTTAAAATAGCCTTTCAGGGCACAGTCTCGGAATTCGACGAAACCAGTTCCATTGGATCCGTAATAGTTAGTTATTATCGGATTTCAATTTTCGTAGCAATTGGAGTTGTCGTTTGACCCTAGCAGCTCAAAACGCATAGAAACTACTTTAATCGATTTAATTTAAAATTGACCGTTTATTTCCGTAACTCACGCATATGATCGAATTAGCCTCCGAAACACGTTCCATTGTGTTCGGAACATGGGTAAAACCTTAGAAATGCCCGTCGGTCCACGTCGTTTGGAGATCGTGTGAAAAAGTTGCTTTATAATGGATTTAATATTAAAACAACATGGATATATGCAAATTTTGGGCCGCAACCCTAGTTAATTACACAGCCGTCGCCTCTATACTTTTAATGGCCAAAACCCTTCCCACCTTCTTCCCTCAATCTCCACCTATCCACTCAATTTCATCGAAAGGTTTCAACTAGAAAATCGTAGAGATCGACGTAGGCTTCACATCCAACGGTAGATCGTGAGTATCGTCGTCGTTTGGAGGGGTTGTGAGGCCGCGATGTCCTTGCGTTCGCGCGTGTTCTTCGTTGCGATGGGTGCGTCGAGCTTCGTGCTTTTCTGGGCGTGGGTGGAGCGGCGCCAGGCGCACATCGTGGTGGTATTGGATCATCCTCAAAACGATCGTGGGAGGAGCAGTTTCTAACCCTAATTGGTGATGATAGGTTCGATTTACTTGTGTGCGAACGCGAGAAGGAAGAAAATAGTGGTAGCTTGGATCTTGTTCTTGAAAGAATGGTTAGATTTGGTTTGTGCTAATGATGAAAAGAAATTTATATATATAACTATATTGAAACGCTTAAAAATTCATATCTTTTGCATGTATTATCAGATTTCAACGAAACGAGAAACGCCGGAATCGCAGAGACGAGTACTACGCAATGGTGCAATTTTAGGACCATTCTAAGCAAGTAAAAATTTATGTAATTTAACTTAAATTTGAACGCTCGTCGAAAACCCAAGGTGAGTTAATCTCCCTCACATCTGGATACCAGTAATTTAAATAGTTAATATTTAAATGTTTGATTGGTTGATTAGCTGAATATGATAATTATTATCAAATTGAATCGATATTTATTTGTTGTGCTAATATCTGTGGATGCAGAAAACAGGTTGGAGGGATCCAACCGGATTCCTCACAAATATAAATTTATTTATATGCTGTGGTATATTTCATTTATATTCTGTGATAAATTGATTTAGATCTTGTTATGTTGTGTTCTATTTATACACTGTGATAGACTAAATTGGAAATTAAATTGTGTTGTGCTTTGATTGGGTGAATACAACCTGGAAATTTAAATATAAATAAATAAATTGGTTTTGAAGGAAATAAAATAAATTCTTAAGTAAAGGATTTAAAAGGAATTAAATTCAAGAAATTGGTTGGTAATTTGAAGTGTTTGAAATTGTGATTCAAAAGGGAAATGTGAATTGTTTAAAATAATAGCGAGATTTATTTTTAAAGGACGGGAAGTGTGCTTTCTCCTGGAAATTTTGGTATGTTTTTAAGAAAGCTTTCAAAATATAAATTTGCAGTTTAAATATGTTTAGTATATTTTAGAAAGAAATATTATTTTAAATTGTTTAAAGTGTAAGTAAATATTTATTTAAGCAATTATGGTAATTAATTATTTTAAAAGGTAAAGAAGTATTAAGTTCTCAAAAGGAAATTATAATATAAATATTTAATTTAATAACTTTATTTTAAAAGTTAAATTTGACTTAAAGTACTTAGGAAACCTCCATGTATTTCCTTAAGTATTATTTTCAATTAAATAATTTCTAGAAGTATTAATTTAAATGTTGTAAACATATATTTGAAAGTGGTTTTCGGGAAATAGCAATGGGTTTAAAAATAGAAGGGAGTTTATTTTTAAAATATGGAAAGGAATTTACGGGATAAACGTAAATTGAATTGGGGTAAATCGTGTTGGATTGATAAAAAGAATTCTTGGGTTATCCTAAAATGGAAGTGTATTTCCCCGAATAGCCAGGTATGTTTTTAAAGCAGATTTTTGAAAAGGTTAGAAGTTTTGAAGTTGTATTAAAGAATGGTTTCAAGAAATTATTTAAGTTGTAAGAATTTTAAAGTGAACATTTATCAAATTAGTTATAGAAGTAATTATTTTAAAGAATATTATTAATATTTATACTTTATAAAATGTTCTATTTTAAAGATAATTAATTAAAGTTTTATTTGAAACTTGTATAGGATTTCATAGCTTTATTTTAAAATTTAGTATGACTTGACTTTATTTTGAATAAAATAGTTTATATTTTATGAAGCAGTTTTATTCGAAATATTTTTAAAGGTATATATATATTTTAAATTAAGGATGTAAGTAGATTTAATATAAATCTTTTAATGTATTTTCAAGAATAAAGAATTTAAATTATTTTAAATTTTAAAGATTGGTGCTTGGATGTTATCAAGGGAAGTAAAAATTTGGGGAATTTACTACATGAGAAGAGTTGGGTTTGAAACTGGTTCAAAGGGATTTGAAAATGGAATTATATCTCGCAAAGATATTTTTGAGGAAAATAAATAATGTGGGGAATTATTTATTTTGTGATGGATGTTTGTGAATGTTAATTGATAGTTAAATCATCGACTATCAATATTGGATAAATGAGTTGATCGTTTCGAAGAGACCGGGATCGGGATTAATTTCTCGAAAACCACTTCGATCCGGTTTGTACGTTTTCGTGGGAAAACGATTTCGGAGTCGGAGATGGAGCTGTGAAGTGAAAGGGCTAGTCGCTAATAATCCTAAGGATATTTCCAAAATGGTTGTAGTAGGATTAGTGACTTCGGTTCCGTTCGAACCCAGGACGGACTTGTATGGATGAATGCTTTCGAAACACTGTCAGGTGGGCGATGGGCATTCTAAGTGAAACGTTCTAAAGGTAACGTTTAGCCTTAAGCCTCATCAACCGGGAATGACTGAAAATCAGGGGTTATGCAGCAAGGCTAGATGGGTAGCACCCATTTCAGGGTGAGGTCATCTCTGTCTAGATGTCCCTTTTATTTCGGCTTAGTGGTGCGGTTGTTTATCCCAACCATGGGGTGATCTTACTCAGGATTATCCAGTAATGGGTAGTCCCGGCCTTGTGTTGCAGAGGATCGGGAGTGGTCCTCGCTACACTGATCTAGACCAGGTACTGTGACAGATGGTACCCCAGTGCCTAGTCATTAGTTGGAAATCCATTCTCCCTACGTGCCTTTTACGAGTTTTGTTTGTATTGCCCACTCTATGGCTAGTAGTTGGAATATAATCATGTAACAATTTCGGCTATTTTATAAGTATTTGTATATATACCCTATTATAATATTCAGAGGATATAAAAAGTGTTTTAGCTATCGTAAGGTAAAAACCTGACATGTTTATTTGTGGCGTGGTCTTACGAGATGCTTTTGTTTTCAAAAGGATTTTTGAAGCTTTAATAATCAATGTGGGTGCATTATTATCAGCTGGTATTCCAGACTGACTCGGGTGTTATTTCATTATAATGCTCGGGTCAGACCGAGTATTATATGTTCAAGATATGATGCTATGGAGCAGGAGACGAGCTGGAGTCCGAGACGTATTATCCGTACTTGTATATATCCGCTGTTGTGATTGTTTGAGATTGTCTGACTGGTAAATGTTTTTTGTTTGAGATACTCTAATGATATATTGTATAAAAAAGATATAGTTTTCATTTTGTGTAAAGATCTGATTTAAATATTATATTTCATTCCGCTGCGATTGTGAGATTCTTATGTTGTTCAGTTCCTTCTTTCTTCAACCTTCTTTCTTTTTCCTCAACAATTTGTCTCTTTCGGCACTTGATCGTCGGCATATCATACTGTGGGGTATTTTGTGTCGATTTTTGAGGGTCGAGAAGGGCGGGTCGTCACACTTGGTATCAGAGCTTAGGTTGGCGACAACCTAGGCTTTGGTGGGGAAATTACTCATTAAACAGAGTCAATAGTACTCTATAATGAGTTGAGTGTAATAACAAATATGAGAGCTTACTTGTTAGTGAATATAAAATTGTTTTTATATTGTGTTGACTTATCAGTTGAGTATTTATGAATTCTGGTCGGTACGGAAAGTACAACCGTATCGACAGGGGTTTCTAAACTCTTAAACAAGATAAACCGACAAAGTATTGTTTTAAAATGGGTAAATGAAATAATTTTACCCAAAATTATATTTTGATATGAATGAAATAATTTTCAGAAATTATTATATATATTTGGATGTTTGGTTGTAATATTAAAAATCAAATATAAGAATCTAAAATTTGAAATGGTTATAACCAAATAAAATTTTATGAGTATAAATTATACAAAAAGGGAGTATAACTAAATTTGAATTAAACCAGAATTTAAATCTTGAAAATTTTGAAAAGCGTTTTAAATGTAATGAAAACAAAAGTTTGGAAATTTAAAATCTTGGGAATGTTATCCAAAGATTTGAAGGCAATGATGCAATATTATTTTGGGTAATATGTTTGAATGGAAACTGTTTTGAAATGAATTTGGTAAAGTAAGGAAGCACTGAACTCACTTCAGTCGCTGGAAAATAATCCTGATGATGATGGCCACATCATCAAAATTCATTTTCGAGTTTCTTGAGTTATGGATTGCTTCCCTAGTAATTGGGTACGATATCTGTTTAGATTTGGTTGATATACAAGGTGTTTTATAAATTTCAAAGGAGGAAATTTATTTTGGTATGAACAAGTTATTTGGAATCCGTAGATTTGATTTGATATACCAAGTAGGTATGAGTTGATTATTATTTCAAAATGGTTTTGAAATAAAAACGGGTAATTGAATTCTAGAAAAATTTATTTAAATAATGTGCAAAGGTAAAATGAATCAACTATTGAACTTATTAAGTGAAGTTGATATTAATAAGAAAGAAATGAATTTTTTTAATCCTGGAGTTAAAATTTAAAATTTAACTTGAGTAACTGGAAGAGAATAGAAAATTTGAATTTAACTTGGATAAGTTAAATAAATTGGGCTTAGAATTAAATTGATTTGGATTAAACTGAAATGTAAAAATACTTTGTAATTGTGGGTCATTGTGTATTGAATTGTACCCATAGGCTATTAAGTGTTATATTTATAATATGAAATTGTGGATTTAAAATTTGCAAAGAATTAAATTGAAAGAAAATTTGTATCCTTAAGAATTCAGTGATATATATATATATATATATATATATATATAATTTAGAATTGTGATTATAAGTTGTGAATGGATTAAAATGAGCAATATAAACTTTGAAGTAAATAAGTTGGTGAACTTATAAATACAAAAATGCAATTATAATTACAAATGGGAAATAGTTGAATGGTATGGTGAATTCAAACTTAATCCTAAATGAAATGTAAAGTAAGATAAGATAAAGTGAGATATAAAAGATGTGAATGAACTTAAGTTAGTAAATAAGTTTTGAACTTGTATATGGAGAACTAAAATTGGATTGAATTAAAATCAAAATTTAGTTGTGTTATAAATAATATTGAATGGAATTAAATTCTTATTTAAAATAGTAAAGGAAATGATATGAATTTAAGTTGGCTAAATAAATTTAGTTAAACTTGAATTAAATTTAGGAAAAGGATTGAATTAAGTGGAATTTAAATTAAGTAAGAATGATATTAAATGAATTAAATTCTCCAACTAAATTCAAAGAGAATTGTTTGAAAATGAATTTAGCATAAGCCAAATTAAATAAAAAGGGTAATGGGATGGAAAAAAATTTGGTAGCTTGTTAAAAAAAATTGAAAAGAAAAATAAAAACCCAGTTCTAGTATAGGATTTAGTTTTGGCAATAAAAAGCTGAGAGTGTGAATGAATAATGGAATTAGATTATAATAGTGTTGGTTTGACTTATAAATAAATTCAAATGAGTGACATGATTTAAAGTGGTCTCATTGTTAATAAAATAAATTTAAAATGGATTGAATAATTAAAAAAATTGAATTAAAATTTGTAAATGGATTGGAATTTGATTGGATGGAAATCAAATTAAAATAAAATAAAAATTGGTATAAGAAGAAATGGAACTATTGTGAAATTGAAAGAACTTAAGCAAATGGGAAAATATTGTGGTCGAGCTTTCTAAGGGGTCTTGAATGAAATTTGTTTGGATAATAAAATTGAAGGCAAGTGAAATTAATTTTAATTAATTATTGTGATGAAATAAGAATGTACGTTTTGTAAATAATACAGAATGAGATGATATTAATTTAAACATAAGTTGAATGATGAATTTGAAGTGGGAATAAGGATTTGATTTAAAAATTGCAAGGAAATAAAATTTGATTGTGAATCAAATTGGAATTGGATTGGAATAAATTGTTGCAAGTAAAGCATATGTAAATCATATTAAAGAGAGAGTGAATTGGTTGTAGTAAATATGAATTGAAAAAAAGTAAACTTGAATTTAAATCATTCGAGGAGATAAAAAATGAAGTTTGGATTTGTCGAGAAATTAAATGGTGATTGAAATCTTTGAATTGCTGATAAAATATGGTTAACATGTTAAATTCTGAAGTTTGCTTGGTTAAACTGTAAAATTGATGTGTTGGGCTAGTTGAATGAAAAGAATGTTGATAAATTCTCATATTATTGAAAAACTGATGTGTTTGTTTAAGTAAGTACAGGTACGGAAGGCAGTAGATAGAGTTGGAGTGCATATATGCAATATTATTTAGCTGTTTGCTTTTAAAATGCTAATAAAGGTATGCCTACGCAATAAAAATAGGAAATATGAACTGTTTTTGGTTTTCCGACCGTGTGGGTCGATGTATATATATTTATATCTATTGTGATATTGCAAAAGCTCCTCCGCACAAGGGAGTTTCTGCCAAAATTTTCCGGAAATTTTGGGAGTTAGAAAATTGAATTTTTTTTGAAACGTTTCGTTAACGACAAATTGATTTCAAATAACAATTAAAATAAAAAGGGTTTTGGAATAGGAATTGAAACTAGCAGTTATGATTTGAAGTTAAAGAATTTAGGAAAGGTGAAATTGAGATTTTCACTAAGTAGGTTTTGCTATTGAGTTTTGTGCTTTCTTTCTACCTTAGCAAATTTCGTGGACGAAATTTTTTTAAGGGGGGAGGAATGTAACGACCCGGAATTTTTGGTCGCTAGATTTGAACATTTAATTCATTTTAAATGTTGAATATGTATTGTAATTTGATTTTGAAATAAAAATTTTTTGGTTAAATTAATAGAATTAGTTAAATTTCAAATATGGGAATTTAATTGTAAATTTGAATAATAATAATTTAATATTAGAATTGGGACAATTGGTGATTCTGGGTGTAAATAGATTCTAAAATTTATATTAAGTCTGTTTGGATTTGAATTATAATATTGAACTGTTGGATAGAATTAAAAGTCGATAGGTTAAATTTTGAATTTTATATTAATTTAATAATGGAATTAAATAATATAATAATGTAAATAATCAGATTTTGATTTAAACTGAATCAGAATGATTTCTAATGTGAATATAAATTTTATACGAGTTATAATATGGTTAATAAAACTTTAAAGCTAAAATTTTAAATGATTTCGACGATTTTGAAAATCGCTCGAAATTATCGACGAGTTAAAATAGCCTTCCGGGGCACAGTCTCGGAATTCGACAAAACCAATTCTATTGGATTCGTAATAGTTAGTTATTATCGATTTCAATTTCCATAGCAATCGGAGTTGTCGTTTGACCCTGGCAGCTCAAAACGCATAGAAACTACTTTAATCGATTTAATTTAAAATTGACCGTTTATTTCCATAACGCGCGCATATGATTGAATTAGCCTCCGAAACACATTCCATTGTGTTTGGAACGTGGGTAAAACATTAGAAACGCCTGTCGGCACGCGTCGTTTGGAGATCGTGTGAAAAAGTTGCTTTATAATGGATTTAATATTAAAATAACATGGATATATGCAAATTTTGGGCCGAAACGCTAGTTAATTATACACCCGCTGCCTCAATACTTTTAATGGCCGAAACCCTTCCCACCTTCTTCCATTGATCTCCACTCATCCACTCGATTTCATCGAAAGGTTTCAACTAGAAAATCGTAGAGATCGACGTAGGCTTCACATCCAATGTTAGATCGTGAGTATCGTCGTCGTTTGGAGGGGTTACGGGGCCGCGATGTCCGTGCGTTCGCGCGTGTTATTCGATGCGATGGGGGCGTCAAG
Organism: Allium cepa; assembly: GCA_030765085.1. NCBI lineage: Eukaryota > Viridiplantae > Streptophyta > Magnoliopsida > Asparagales > Amaryllidaceae > Allium > Allium cepa. The sequence goes on from CM060940.1 coordinate 188,059,060, forward strand.
CTTCGTGCTTTTCTGGGCATGGGTGGAGCAGCGCCAGGCGCACGTCGTGGTGGTATTGGATCATCCTCAAAACGATCGTGGGAGGAGCAGTTTCTAACCATAATTGGTGATGATGGGTTTGATTTACCTGTGTGCGAACGCGAGAAGGAAGAAAATAGTGGCGGCCTGGATCTCGTTCTTGAACGAACGGTTAGATTTGGTTTGTGTTAATGATGAAAAGAAATTTATAAATAAAACTATATTCAAACACTTAAAAATTCATATCTTTTGCATGTATTATCAGATTTCAACGAAACGAGAAACGCCGGAATCGCAGAGACGAGTACTACGCAGTGGTGCAATTCTGTGATCATTCTGAGCAAGTAAAAGTTTAGGTGATTTAATTTAAATTTGAACGCTCGTCGAAAAGCCAAGGTGAGTTAATCTCACTCACATCTGGATACTAGTAATTTAAATAGTTAATATTTAAATGTTTGATTGGGTGATTAGCTGAATATGATAATTATTATCAAATTGAATCGATATTAATTTGTTATGCTAATATCTATGGATGCGGGAAAAAGGTTGGAGGGATCCAACTAGATTCCTCACAAATAGAAATTTATTTATATGTTGTTGTATATTTCATTTATATTCTATGATAAATTGATTTCAATCTTGTTATGCAGTATTCTATTTATATACTGTGATAGATTAAAATGGAAATTAAATTGTGTTGTGCTTTGATTGGGTGAATACAACATGGAAATTTAAATATAAATAAATAAATTGGGTTTGAAGGAAATAAAAGAAATTCTTAAGTAAAGGATTTAAAAGGAATTAAATTCAAGAAATTGGTTGGTAATTTGAAGTGTTTGAAATTGTGATTCAAAAGGGAAATGTGAATTGTTTAAGTTAATAGCGAGATTTATTTTTAAATAATGGGAAGTGTGCTTTCTTGTGACGCCCCACCTCTACACCCATGCTAGCCAAGAAAACTACGGTGTAATGCTGTCAACTAGCACGGAGAATAAGGCTGTTGAGGAGTGACCATCCATGTAATTACTTTGCGCGAGCACCGATATGTCAGATAGTATAACATGCATTTTATTTCTAGAGGAAATCCGACATACCGATACAAACACAAAGCTACTACACATTGGCTATAATAATCTTCGGAAAACAAATATAGAAATAAGCATAACACAAATCAGTCACAGATAATTCATATCACAAAGGTGGAAATAGATATGAATATATAACTAACACATGAAAGTGTATATCAGAGTAGTGGTCAAAAAGATCCACAATAATACAAAAGAATAGCAACACGTGCTATACAAAAGAATACATCTATGAGTCTATATCTCAAGTGTATACAACAAAATAAACTACTAATCTAAGTAGTTAGCCAAAAGTCAGAGAAATCGATCCCATGTGAGAAGTCAAGCTGAAGTACCTGTAACATCTCGGTCTGACCCGAGTATTATTTAATAAGAAAATAATAAACGGATCAGTCTAGCTATAAATATCAGATGAGACGATATAGAATAAGAGGTATGACTAACACATAATAATCACAATGCCAAGCTGTGATATATAAGTAATTGAAAATCAATAAGAGATTAATCAATATCACAAAAATCTTCACAAGGATCCAAAAAGGGTTTCATACCCAAAACTTGAATTCACAACAAGTCAATGACACATGAATTCACCAATGTACAAAAATTGATAAAACATATCAATAGAAATCACAAAAATAGGTGAAGCATAAATTCCAGAATTCAACACACGAAATCCAGAAATCACAAGAAAAGGGGGGGAGGCCTATCACACGAACGGGAGCATTAAAGCTCACCTACATATGTATCACACGAACGAGAAGCTATCCCATGGTAGCTAACCATTAATTTTTGACGCACGAATGGTCCGAAGACCATGGGGAGCTACCCCACATGTGTGAGTCAAAGTCACACCGAAACAAAGAGACATCGCACAATTGCTAGTCTAAATCTTAAAATGATCGTCATGTTCAAAGAGAAGTGTCAATTACAGTAAGCTAGTAAATATATGAGCTTAGCTTCATGTCCCATAACCACTAGCTTAACTTAAATATTTACAAACAAATTGTAGATCTCCACTAGAAAATTGTCACAAGAGATTCAATCGAACAAGTCCAAGAATTAACCAACGAAGTAAACGCAAGCGTTTCATACCACTTGCTTTACTAAGTCGTTTAATTAGATTTCTCATACGAGTGAGGTAAAGGCTTGTATATACTAATAGATTGGAAAACGGTTTAAGAAAACGAGCTTTGTAATAAAATAGTGTTGAAATCATTTGAAGAAAGAGTTTTGATATTTACTACTAGTATAGAAAACCTGTATATTTTTAAAGTGACAAATCACAAAGAAGATTGTAGGAACAATCAATCACTAAAATTCACATTTGAAGACGTGAATAGAATCCAAAGAAATCGATACCGAATCCATCGAAATGGATATTCCAAGAATTCCTGAAGAAAATAAGTCATCAAAGTCAATAACAAATGATAATAACAAATAGGGAAATAACACAAATCGATTAAAGTTGGAAATTCAGACAACTAGGCAAAATAGGCATAGTTGGCAAATAGGAGCAGGTCGGTCAACCGGACTCCCTGAGTCGGTCGACCAAACCAGGGGTTGGAAGTGCTCGGGCACCAGGTCGGTCGACCGGCCCAGGGGCTCGGTCGGCCGAAGCCTGTAACCCGCACTTCCAAAACAGAGGCAGGAAGTGCCTGGGCTACAGGTCGGTCGGCCGGCCCAGGGGCTCGGTCGGCCGAACCTGTTGCCAGCACTCCCATGCCCTATTTCAGTTGAGGTGCAAATCTCGATCAAATTGCATTCGCTCGAGCAACGACGCTAAGGGTTTATGCCAATCGACTACCCGACCCTATAAGCTCTTCGATGCATCACCAAAAACACATTCAAACATCAAAGTTAGGATTTTTAAAGATTTGAACCCAAAACACTAAAAATTGGAATATTCACCAAATCAATCCAAACCAAAAGCAATTGCACACGAATAAGTGTTAGGAATTCATACCTAACAATCGAAGATAATCATAGACTAAGATGTGAGATAAAAATCTCACCTTTGAACCCAAATGATTGAAAAAAGAAGCTTAGAAGCAAAGGGAGAATCAACCACTCTCCAACTCAACCCAAACGAGCTTGAATCTATGCTCAAAAGAAGAACATTCCCAAAGTTAGGTTTAGGAATTTTCTGAAATCAAAGAGAGAATGAGTTGGAGAAGAAGAAGGAGATGCTTACTAATGGGTTCTCTTTGATTTTGGAGCAAGAACTTGAGCTAGCAAGAGGAATTAGGGCTTGGAGTTTCTAATTCCCATTTTCTTCCACCATTTTTGCTTAAGCTTGAGTGTTAGGAATATGAAATGAAGTAATGAAGAGTTGGAGTGGGTTGGGGCTGATTTAGTAAGTGATTAATGGGTTCAGCCAAACCGAAGCCCTAAGTGAAAAAGCGGCAAAAATCAACTTACTCCAAACATATCGAAGCTTATACTCAAAAAGGTCGCAAACGGCATTTTGAACTCAATGGAAGGGGTCCCGAGTCCTAATTCGAGCATATGCAAAAAGTAGCTTTTAGGACTAAATTTCGAGTATCGATATAATATTTAAATAAAATGTTTAAATATAAAAATCGATAAATATGCGGGTTGTTACAGACTCCCCTCCTTAAAGAAATTGCGTCCTCACAATATTTAAGAAGAAGATACAGTAACAACCATAAAAGCATATTCAACACAAAAGAAGTTTGAAATAAGAAGTTCACCTCAAAAAGCACGAGAAAGTAAGTCCGGATGTGTTCGCTCGATGAACTCTCTAGATTCCCAAGAACAATCCTTAGGATTTGAAGACCATTGAACTTTAACAAGCGGAACATCTTTATTTTGAAGTCGTTTGACTTCCGAAGCAATGATACGAATAGGATGTTGCTCATAAGTTAAATTAGGTGAAACTTCAATCTCTTCCACAACACCGGGCTCAAGAATAGAATCAGAATCTCGAAGGCACTTCCGTAATTGAGAAACGTGAAACACGTCATGCATGGCAGAAAACTGAGCCGGTAATGATAGGCGATAAGCCATGGAACCAATACGTTCAGTGACAGAAAAGGGCCCAATATATCGAGGCGCTAACTTTCCCGATCGACTGAAACGTAAAACACCTTTCATAGGTGACACACGAATGAACACAAGTTCTCCCACAGAAAATTCTAACTTCCTTCTTTGGTTATCGGCATAGGATTTTTGTCTACTCTGGGCTTCTTTCATCCTATGTCGAATAAGTTCAATCTTTTCTGTGGAATCACGAATAAAATCTGGACCTAAAACCAACTTCTCACCGGCCTCAAGCCAACAAGAAGGAGATCGACATGGCCTTCTATAGAGTGCCTCGAAAGGTGCCATACCAATACTAGATTGGAAGCTATTATTATAGGAAAACTCGACAAGAGAAATATGATCTTCCCAACTTCCACCAAAATCAAGGACACAAGCACGAAGAAGATCTTCAAGAGTTTGATTCACATGCTCGGTTTGTCCATCGGACTGGGGGTGATAAGCGGTGCTAAAATTAAGCTTCGTTCCTAAAGCTTTTTGAAAACTCTTCAAAAATCCACTAGTAAACAATGGATCACGATCACTAACAATAGAAGTAGGAACTCCATGCAATTTAACAATTTCTTTAATAAAAAGTTTGGCTAAAAGAGGAACGGTTCGGTTAGACCGAACGGGAATAAATTGGGCAGATTTAGTAAGCCTATCAACAATCACCCATAAGCTATCATGACCCGAACGAGAACGGGGAAGGCCATCTATAAAATCCATGGAAATTTGGTCCCACTTCCAAATTGGAATTTCCAAAGGTTGCAATAACCCACCGGGCCTTTGATGTTCGGCCTTAACGAGTTGGCAAGTCATGCAACGCTTAACGGAGTTAGCGATGTCAAGTTTCATTCCCTCCCAATAATAAAGTCGCTTCATATCCGCGTACATTTTACTACTACCGGGATGAATGGTAAATTTAGAATGATGAGAATCTTCTAAAATATCCCTACGAAGATCACTAATATTTGGCACGATAAGTCTACCAAATTTCCAAATGCCGCCACGAGAATCCATATCAAAGTCTTTCAAACCTTCAATATCAATTCTATCCTTAAAATTTTGGCCAAGAAGAGCCAAGTCGGGATCTAGCCTTTGAGCTTCAAGAATGCGGTCTAAAAGAGAAGAATGAGCTTCAAGGCTACATAAAGCAAGAGATGAACATAAATAGGATCCACGATCTCGAATCTCATAAGTGGATAAAGTCTCAAGATCCTTTCACTCGAATATCATCATTGAAACGACTGCTTGTTGCTTACAACAAGTGCATCGGCGACACGGTTACCCTTACCAGGGGTATAAAGAATATCAAGATCATAAGGAGCAAGGAACTCGACCCAACGTTGTTGACGCATATTAAGTTCCTTTTGAGAAAATAAAAACCTCAAAGATTTATGATCGGTATAAAGAACAAATTTCTCTCCTAAAAGATAATGATGCCAAACTCTAAAAGCGAAAACAATAGCCGCGAGCACTAGATCGTGAGTGGCATACCTAGTCTCAATCGGCTTTTAATGATTTAAAAGCACAAGGGATAGAACGTTTTTCTTTTGCAAGAGAACAACATCCAAACCAATACGATTAGCATTGGTACAAAAGATAAAGTCTTGGTTCCCCACGGGAAACACAAGAATAAGAGTGTCGGAAAAAAATTCTTTCAAATAATCTTCTTTCCCGAAAAGTTAAAACTTTCAAATTTACATTTATCTTTATGTAATAATCTTTCTAGAAAAATTTACATTTTTACAAGTCAATATATCGTGTCTGATTGTCTCATCAAAGCGTTTAGGAAATTCCTATCGACAACGTTGATCAAGCGCATCGACCAGAATTCTTAAAGCACTCAACGGGCAATACAATCACAAAATCATCTTCTATTTGAATGTTTCTTAAAAACCTTTAAGAATATTCTTTGCTCGTTTAAGAGCAAAATCAAATCGTACTTATAAATAAACATTATGAAAAAGATTTACAAAATTTTAAATTTCTATTTTCATCCAAAATCAATAAATACAAAAATGAAGTTATCGAGATATTCATAGAATACTCGATTTATCAAATGGATGAAACAAGATGGGCAAACTGAATGACATAATAAGTCATTCATAAGAATCATAACGAGTGCGGAGTGCGTAAGTGGAATGCTAACTCACGCAACTCGTAGCCAAATGAAAATCGATGGCAAGGTCGAGCCGAGAAGACCTTATCACCACACAAGATATTGCTTAGGTGATAATCCTAAGACAAGTCCAAATAAACCGGAAAATTTCACAAACTATTTAAATGAGAGAAGTAAAACTTTCCTCATCATGAGGGTTTAAAGAATAAAAATCAATGCCACTAAAAATTTGAAATCGGAATCACAATGAAAATAGAAATCTGCTTAACAGATTAAAAATGTCGAAGATGATTAGTTCTCACGGAAAATAGGATATGGGCTTCGCAATAAGCCAATCCTTTCCAAAAAATCGATTCCAGAGCCTAAGTAAAAATCAGCTCGGACAGAAAAATCACATAAAATAATTTTGACATCAATAAAAAGCAAATTGAGTGTTGCGGATCTACCATCCGGATTCGCAATTCTCAAGGAAGACATCAATCCCAAAATTGTTTAAAGGAAAAGAATCAACAAGTTCTTTTGATATAAAATAGTGAGATGAACCCATATAAAAAAGAACTCAAATAGAAAGATCACGAAATAAAACAATAGCATCAACGATTGAATGTAAAATACCTTGACCAAGAGAAGTGTCACAAGGGGCTTGCACGATATTTAGCTTTCTCATGTCCTTGTTCAAAAGTTTGGGACATGTAGATAAAAGACGACCCGAGTCTTTGCAATAGCGACAATTAAGGGGTTTCGGGGACTTAATTACATAATGGTCCGTGGAACCACAATTGTAGCATAGTTTACGACTTGGGGTAGGAGTCTTGGCTACCGAAGTTTCTTGTTCCACCTTGTTCCTGCTTTGAAGTTTGGGGCATGAAGAAATATGATGACCTGTATTTTTGCAGTAGCGACAAAAGAGTGGCTCCGGACACTCCTTTGCATAGTGGTCCTTAGAATTACAATTGTAGCATCCTCCATGATTAGGGATTGGAGTCTTTGCTACAAAAGTAGTTTGCTTCACTCTCTTATTGGGGTTAAGGCTCTTGAACGTAATATGCCTCTTCTTGGAAGTCCCAATATCACAAACACTTCTTTTACTAACCTCTCCATGAAGAAGAGTAACATCCACAAGCTGAATGAAAGAAACTTCAAGTTTCAAAGGTAGAACCATTTCGGGGTTCTTACTCAACGCATAGATAAACTCTTGATTCTTTACAAGATCTAAAAGTTGTTGGGCAGACATGAATGCGCCATCCAGAGAAGGTCTACTGGATTGACCAGCGCTAGGACTGCTAGAACTAACCATTTCCCTTCCTTTAGAAAAGAAAGAAGGAGAAAAGTTATTCTTAAAATAAATATCAAGCAATCTTGATAGATAAAACAAGGAATCATAAAGAAAATAGGATAGGACGGTACGAAGACCCGAATAAAATCCTAAAGCACGACTCCTAAGAAAGACTTAGGACGATGATCCTTGTTATAATATTCCGTATTGTTCCGAAGTTTGGCTCTGATACCAAGCTGTGATGCCCCACCTCTACACCCATGCTAGCCAAGAACACTAAGGTGTAATGCTGTCAACTAGCACGGATAATAAGGCTGTTGAGGAGCGACCATCCATGTAACTACTTTGCACGAGCAGCGATATGTCAGATAGTATAACATGCATTTTATTTCAAGAGGAAATCCGACATACCGATACAAACACAAAGCTACTACACAGTGGCTATAATAATCTTCAGAAAACAAATATAGAAATAAGCATAACACAAATCAGTCACAGATAATTCATATCAAAAAGGCGGAAATAGATATGAATATATAACTAACACATGAAAGTGTATATCAGAGTAGTGGTCAAAAAGATCCACAATAATACAAAAGAATAGCAACACGTGCTATACAAAAGAATACATCTATGAGTCTATATCTCAAGTGTATACAACAAAATAAACTACTAATCTAAGTAGTTAGCCAAAAGTCAGAGTAATCGATCCCATGTGAGAAGTCAAGCTGAAGTACCTGTAACATCTCGGTCTGACCCGAGTATTATTTAATAAGAAAATAATAAACGGATCAGTCTAGCTATAAATATCAGATGAGACGATATAGCATAAGAGGTATGACTAACACATAATAATCACAATGCCAAGATGTGATATATAAGTAACTGAAAATCAATAAGAGATTAATCAATATCACAAAAATCTTCACAAGGACCCAAAAAGAGTTTCATACCCAAAACTTGAATTCACAACAAGTCAATGACACACGAATTCACCAATGCACAAAAATTGATAAAACATATCAATAGAAATCACACAAATAGGTGAAGCATAAATTCCAGAATTCAACACACGAAATCCAAAAATCACACGAAAAGGGGGGGAGGCCTATCACACGAACGGGAGCATTAAAGCTCACCTACATATGTATCACACGAACGAGAAGCTATCTCATGGTAGCTAGCCATTAATTTTTGACACACGAATGGTCCGAAGACCATGGGGAGCAACCCCACATGTGTGAGTCGAAGTCACACCGAAACAAAGAGACATCGCACAATTGCTAGTCTAAATCTTAAAATGATCGTCATGATCAAAGAGAAGTGTCAATTACAGTAAGCTAGTAAATATATGAGCTTAGCTTCATGTCCCATAACCACTAGCTTAACTTAAATATTTACGAACAAATTGTAGATCTCCACTAGAAAATTGTCACAAGAGATTTAATCGAACAAGTCGAAGAATTAACCAACGAAGTAAACGCAAGCGTTTCATACCACTTGTTTTACTAAGTCGTTTAATTAGATTTCTCATACGAGTGAGGCAAAGGCTTGTATATACTAATAGATTAGAAAACGGTTTAAGAAAACGAGCTTTGTAATAAAATAGTGTTGAAATCATTTGAAGAAAGAGTTTTGATATTTACTACTAGTATAGAAAACCTTTATATTTTTAAAGTGACAAATCACAAAGAATATTTTAGGAACAATCAATCACTAAAATTCACATTTAAAGACGTGTATAGAATCCAAAGAAATCGATACCGAATCCATCGAAGTGGATATTCCAAGAATTCCTGAAGAAAATAAGTCATCAAAGTCAATAACAAATGATAACAACAAATAGGGAAATAACACAAATCGATTAAAGTTGGAAATTTAGACAACTAGGAAAAATAGGCATAGTTGGCAAATAGCAGCAGGTCGGTCAACCGAACTCCCTGAGTCGGTTGACCGAACCAGGGGTTGGAAGTGCTCGGGCACCAGGTCGGTCGACCGGCCCAGGGGCTCGGTCGGCCAAAGCCTGTAACCCGCACTTCCAAAACAGAGGCAGGAAGTGCCTGGGCTACAGGTCGGTCGGCCGGCCCAGGGGCTCGGTCGGCCGAACCTGTTGCCAGCACTCCCATGCCCTATTTCAAATGAGGTGCAAATCTCGATCAAATTGCATTCGCCCGAGCAACGGCGCTAAGGGTTTATGCCAATCGACTACCCGGCCCTATAAGCTCTTCGATGCATCACCAAAAACACATTCAAACGTCAAAATTAGGATTTTTAAAGATTTGAACCCAAAACACTAAAAATTGGAATATTCACCAAATCAATCCAAACCAAAAGCAATTGCACACGAATAAGTGTTAGGAATTCATACCTAACAATCGAAGATAATCATAGACTAAGATGTGAGATAAAAATCTCACCTTTGAACCCAAATGATTGAAAAAAGAAGCTTAGAAGCAAAGGGAGAATCAACCACTCTCCAACTCAACCCAAACGAGCTTGAATCTATGCTCAAAAGAAGAACATTCCCAAAGTTAGGTTTAGGAATTTTCTGAAATCAAAGAGAGAATGAGTTGGAGAAGAAGAAGGAGATGCTTACTAATGGGTTCTCTTTGATTTTGGAGCAAGAACTTGAGCTAGCAAGAGGAATTAGGGCTTGGAGTTTCTAATTCCCATTCTCTTCCACCATTTTTGCTTAAGCTTGAGTGTTAGGAATATGAAATTAAGTAATGAAGAGTTGGAGTGGGTTGGGGCTGAGTTAGTAAGTGATTAATGGGTTCAGCCCAAACCAAAGCCCTAAGTGAAAAAGAGGCAAAAATCAACTTACTCCAAACATATCGAAGCTTATACTCAAAAAGGCCGCAAACGGCATTTTGAACTCAATGGAAGGGGTCCCGAGTCCTAATTCGACCGTATGAAAAAAGTAGCTTTTCGGACTAAATTCCGAGTATCGATAAAATATTTAAATATAAAAATCGATAAATATGCGGGTTGTTACAGACTCCCCTCCTTAAAGAAATTGCGTCCTCGCAATATTTAACAAGAAGATATACAGTAACAACCATTAAAGCATATTCAACAGAAAAGAAGTTTGAAATAAGAAGTTCACCTCAAAGAGCATGAGAAAGTAAGCCCGGATGTGTTCGCTCGATGAACTCTCTAGATTCCCAAGAACAATCCTTAGGATTTGAAGACCATTGAACTTTAACAAGCAGAACATCTTTATTTCGAAGTCGTTTGACTTCCGAAGCAATGATACGAATAGGATGTTGCTCATAAGTTAAATTAGGTGAAACTTCAATCTCTTCCACAACACTCGGCTCAAGAATAGAATCGAAATCTCGAAGGCACTTCCGTAATTGAGAAACGTGAAACACGTCATGCATGGCAGAAAACTGAGCCGGTAATGATAAGCGATGAGCCATGGAACCAATACGTTCAGTGATAGAAAAGGGCCCAATATATCGAGGCGCTAACTTTCTCGATCGACTGAAACGTACAACACCTTTCATAGGTGACACACGAATGAACACAAGATCTCCCACAGAAAATTCTAACTTCCCTCTCCGGTTATCGGCATAGGATTTTTGTCTACTCTGGGCTTCTTTCAACCTATGTCGAATAAGTTCAATGTTTTCAAGGGAAGTAACAATTTGGGGAATTTACTCCATGTGAAGAGTTGGGTTTGAAACTGGTTCAAAGGGATTCGAAAATGGAATTATATCTCGCAAAGATATTTTTGAGGAAAATAAAATGTGGGGAATTATTTATTGTGTGATGGATGTTTGTGAATGTTAATTGATAGTTAAATCACCGACTATCAATATTGGACAAATGCGTTGATCGTTTCGAAGAGACCGGGATCAGGATTAATTTCTCAAACACCACTTCGATCCGGTTTGTACGTTTTCGTGGGAAAACGAGTTCGGTGTCGAAGATGGAGCAGTAAAGTGCAAGGGCTATTCACTACTAATCCTGAGGTTATTTCCAAAATGGATGTAGTAGGAGTAGTGCCTTCGGTTTCGTTCGAACCCGAGACGGACTTGTATGGATGAATGCTTTCGAAACATCGTTAGGTGGGCAATGGGCATTCTAGGTGAAACGTTCCAAAGGTAACTCTTAGCCTCAAGCCTCATCAACCGGGAATGACTGAAAATCAGGGGTTATGCAGCAAGGCTAGGTGGGTAGCACCCATTTTAGGGTGAGGTCATCCCTATCTAGATGTCCCTTTTATTTCGGCTTAGTGGTGCGGTTGCTGATCCCAACTGTGGGGTGATCTTACTCGGGATTATCTAGTAAGGGGTAGTCCCGGCCTTGTGTTGCTGGGGATCGGGAGTGGTCCTCCGTACACTGATCTAGACTAGGTACTGTGACAGGTGGTTCCCCAGTGCCTAGTCATTAGTTGGAAATACATTCTCCCTACGCGCCTTTTACAAGTTTTGTTTGTATTACCCACTCTGTGGCTTGTAGCTGGAATATAATCATGTAACAATTTCGAATATTTTATAAGTATTTGCATATAGACCCTATTATAATATCAGAGGATTTTTATAAAAAGGGTTTTAGCTATCATAAGGTAAAAACCCGACATGTTTATTTGTGGCGTGGTCTTACGAGATGCTTTTGTTTTCAAAAGGATTTTTGAAACTTTAATAATCAATGTGGGTGCATTATTATCAGCTGGTATTCCAGATTGGCTCGGGTGTTATTTCATTATAATGCTCGGGTCAGATCGAGTATTATATTTTCAGGATAGGATGCTATGGAGCAGGAGAGGAGCTGGAGTCCGATACGTATTATCCATACTTGTATATATCCGCTGTTGTGATTGTTTGAGATTGTCTGACTGGTAAATGTTGTTTGTTTGAGATACTCTAATGATATATTGTATAAAACAGATATTGTTTTCATTTTGTGTAAAGATATGATATTATATATTATATTTTATTCTGCTGCGATTGTGAGATTCTGATGTTGTTTAGTTCCTTCTTTATTCTACCTTCTTTCTTTTTCCTCAACAATATGTCTCTTCTGGGACTTGATCGTCAGCATATCATACTGTGGGGTATTTTGTGTCGATTTTCGAGGGTCGAGAAGGGCGGGTCGTCACACCTACCTATTGGAACCTTACGTTATCCAAAGATCCACAACATCAAGGAAAAATCTATAGGTTTGAGTCATTGTGCATGGGTTAATGAAGATAGAAACCAATACATGATTAGGATCTCATGGCCGGCCTCAGAAGATTTTACTTTAGCAAAAGATGCCATAAACACGTCTTTCTAATGCCTAATGACATCATTAAAAAACTCGGATCTTTGGATCAAGCAATAAAGTCTCTAGTTCCTAAAGATAGGAGCTATCGTGTCAATCAAACTCGGCAATTGTACTTATTGCTTAGGATCTCAAACCTCCTAAAACGTGTTGGTTTAGTAGTTAAAGTTATCATCCCTACTGGCTAAGGAATTTACACCAATGCTTTGTCAAACGAGCTCAGCTGAGCATGAACTCGACTGAACATAAACAAGAATAGTCCCGAAACTGGCTAGACGAAGCTACCTCAAAATTCTATAAAATAAATTCTCGAAGCCGAGGAATTAACCCAATAGTCCCCTTAGATAGAAGCTAGTGTGCAGATTGAATTCCAAAATCCACAAAGGAAGGATACTCGCGATTGAATAACATGCACTAGTTCAGAAGACTAAAGTTGTGCCTGATAAGATGGGGACTTAACCGAATTCTCGACAAGAAAAGGTTAGAGACCAAGACAAGATTTTGCTTCGGAACGGCATACAATCATTCGAGACAAAACATAGTTCATCGTCATTTGGATTAAAACAATATATGGCAACTTTGAACCTATGTCATGCACCCACTTACCGACCTAAACCCTTGTGAAAACTACGAAGCAAAGAATGCAAGGTCAACACCAGGAACTTAAATTCAGATCGAAATCAAAAAATTAACGGCCGCCAAAAATCAGTCAATTGAGAATGACATCTTAAGGTGGACTTTGACAATTCGTATAAAAAATTCAATAGTCAAAGCAAAATTGCATGGTTACCTCGACACAATCAACTAGATTTCACAAAATGAAGACTCAAAAGAAGTTACTTCCAGAGCATGCCTTGTTTTCAACGAAGGCATACTCTAGGGGGGCAAATGTTATCCGGGTTTTTAACCCATCAGGATCCAGGAGAATATGGAACGACTTAATGGAGTCAGAACGGCTCCAAACTCAACCAAAAAAGGCTAAAGCAACGTCCGAGTATGACTAAACCAAGAGACTCGCGTTCGTCTCGTCCAATGTTACGACCCACTATTTTAGACCAATTTAACCGACAATAAAACCGCATATGTCTGACTTGAATAATTCAAAACAGTAGATTGTAGTAAAATTTGGAGCAAATAAAACCAATCAAAGAATCATAGACACAAATAAATCAGAATACTCACAGCAGAATTAAAAATAACCATAGTGGTTCATGAAGCCACTACTAACACAGTCTCAAAATGAGTACAAAATACATAGTCTGAAAAAAATACAGTAAAAATCTCAAATACACAAGTCTCTGATACATCAGCTGAAACAGAATGATTGGACTGAAGTAGAAAAACTTGATAAGCAGATAACTCCAGAAATCTCTAGCTTCCCGAAAATAGATCCAAGCTATGCTATTCAGGCTGACTCGAGTGTAAGAAATAAACACAAAGACTCAAGTCAGGACATACATACTTATACAATGTAAATTAGGTGTGGGCATAAACCGCACCGCTATACGGAAACCGCACCGCTATACGGAAACCGCTACTACCTCCCAACGCGAACCACACTCCCAAAATCAAAGGTGCACACCAATCAATCACAAGGTAATAGAATGGCATACGAAGAAGTGGGTCCGATCAAAGGAGCGACCTCATAAGCCCGTCGATTGCTCCTGTTTTAGCCACCTTATGCCAACTCACGGAAGTCGGATCCACGTATATACCTTAACAGAACGTCGCCACCATCCTACTTCATTCTGGGATCTCCATCTCGTACACGGTTGTTAAAGTGGTTTTCGATATCGACAGAGAGTATGCCCATATCCGATCCCTGTCTCTTTAACAAACAACGTTATTATTACCCGTGGTTATAAATTTCAAAAGTGGTTTATATTCCAAATCAAAATAATTCATTCAAACCATTTAAATATGAAGTAGTTATCCTTCCAAATCAATTATTCAATTTCCAGAATTTCAGCAATTTCTAAGCTTATTAGTTCAATCTCAACATTTCAAAGCGTTGAAATTTTCAAAACTCCAGCACTTATAAAGTGCTGCGATAGGTATATTTAGTATATATCAAAACATAGTTCAAATTTAGAAACTGCAGCACTTAAAAAATGCCGTCATAGGTTCATTAAGTAATTTCAACACATAGTTCAAATTTTCAGAAACTACAGCACTTCAGAAATGCTGTTATAGATGTCTTTAGTAAATTCAAGCCATGGTTCATATTTTCAGAAACTACAGCACTTTAGGAATGCTGTTATAGGTATCTTTAGTATATTAAAGCTATAGTTCATATTTTCAGAAACTGCAGCACTTCAAGAATACTGTTATAAGTATCTTTAGTATATTCAAGCCATAGCTCATATTTTCCACAGCATTTCTGAACTGCTATAATTTCTGTTATACCTTTTAAAACAATATATCTTCACTTTTTCTCTTTTTTAACCTATCTAACTTATTCCACTTATCAAAATTTTTATTTGGATATTAATTAACTTATAAGTTTTAATAAAACAACATTTTATTAATAAATATCCAATTTAAATTAAATTCATTTGTTAAGCCAATACTTTATAAATTGCTTAACTTTTATTTCAACCAACAATTTAATATTTTATTTAACATACCAATCTCCTAAATAAAATTAAATTTCCATTTATTTACTTAACTTAAAATTTCCGTTTAAAAACAAATTTCCAATTTCAAGTTAAGTCAGCTTTTCAAAATACACCTTTCCTTTTAATTCTTATACATTTTTAACTTATAGAAAAATCACTATAAATTTCATTTAAACCATCTAAATCCAATTTAAATTAAAATGTCATATTTTTATATTTAAAATACTTATAAATTTCAAATATATATATATATATATATATTTAACCATGGGTTTGTATAATATTTTCTAACCTAGGTCAAGTGATACAGATATTTATCATTTCAATCCGTAATTTAAAAAGAAAAATCCGGGGTCTATCATTTCAAATCTGAAATCCCAAGTAAATTAAATACAATAAAAATCACTCGAGCCTATCATTTGAGCCCATAATGATTTTTCCTTATTCTAAAGTCCGTTCGGGTATGTATCATTTCAACCCATAGTGATAAGGAAACTTGCAATACGAGATACAAAAATAAAATAACAGTATATCATATAATATTATAACAAATGATGTATCAAGTATAAAATCAGGTCATACATCATATAAACAAATCACAGGGATGTATGAACATACAATATCAATTATTACATATTCACTTGTCATCGTTTCACGAATATATAACTATGGAATGTCTAACGTGAATAATTGTAGTGACACGTAAAATTTTATTTTATTTTATTCATTTTATTAACGTATTTAATTGAATTTTAAATAATGAAATTTTAAATAAAAAATTATATTTGGAATACGTATATTTAAATATAGCAGATGGAAAATTTTCATCTGATTTTATGAAAGTTTATTTTATTGTGCAATTTTATTAAATTCAAGTCAATTAATAATTGTTGATAATAAAATATTTTCCAAACCTGAATATTTTACATAGAAAAATTCTAAATCCTCTTCTGAGTGAGGCGTCATCTTTCGTTTTTTAAAATTTGGACTTCTGTAGCTCCGTCGATCTAATCTTCTACGTTTTTGCTGCATTTTCGGCTAGCGGAAATTCTAATTTTTATGATTCAATTGTATCGCTGATATCTGTATAGCGTTTTGATCGTCTCGTTGTGTTGATCTCTAAGGTATATCAATTTCTGCGTTTTGAAGTCATGCATGCAGCGGAATCCATGAAATGGATAACCATATCGGTTACCGTATTGGGCCTTTTGGTTTTCTTTGGCCAGTAATTTCCACCGTACACATCAATTTGACATTGGTCATTAATATTCATGAATTGAATAGGTGTGATCTTTGCTCTTTCAGTGGTTCCAATATTTATTTACGGGTCCACTTTTCCACTGACCCTTTGTTTTAAACAGCTCTAACTAGCTCCATTATAACATCTATTTCATTATTATTTTTTCAGCCATTGCCAAAGTCTAAACGTATAAACGAATATACGTTTCTTTTCATTGATTTTGAATGGCTATTTGAAGTCATATTTGTAACTTCTCGTTTGTTGCACTGTCACTTCCTTTTGTTCCTCTTCGTTTTCTTCCTTCCTGAGCATTCTCTCTTCTCTGTCTGGTAAAACAAACAAAAAATTGCAACTTGAATTCACAAATTGCTTTAAACCTCTACCTTCCACATATCCACGCGACCCACCACCCTCTAAAGCACGAGCAGCCCGAGCCTCGCGTCGTCGATCTACTGTAACAGCCGCACTCCGGAACCTGACCTACCTCGTATCACACACCACAGTGCCAACACCCATTTGCCGCCAAACCCCTTCCTTGCCCCTCGCCTTGCAGTGCACGACCCAGACCCGCCACGAGCATAGCATGCTCGGCCACTCCAACCTGTTGACGTCGTATCCTCTCTGCTATTCATAGGTATATATGTACTATATATTAGTTATATATAGTATGTATAATCTGATATACAGTTGTAAAGTGTAAGTTTTATTATTTTTATTATATTAATAAACATGAGTTCCTACATCTGTGCTTGTACAAAAAAGGCTTACATACAATTCATATTTTTAAACGGTTTGTATAACAGTTCTATATATGTGTTACTTTATATCAATATATTTCATTACCTACTTTGGTATTATATTTAATGTATAGATTCGATATGAGTTATACTGTTTGTTACATGTTTAAACTCACATACATTTGTACGTATAAGATGTATATGTACTGTGCTTCAAGTTTTACGGTACATACTTTATATTCCTTCATCTAACCAATTATATTGTTTATATTTTTGTTGTTTATGTTAAAATATATGCATACTTTAAATATAAAACTGTTTAAGTTATGTTTCCAAAGTTACATTGGTATAGTTTAATATATATTGCTAGCTAAAATCTTATCAACTCAGATCTTTGTTTTATAGACTGCAACTCTCTTTTCTATGCGCATAAGTTATTTTATATATATATTGTTTTAAAATATACATGATGTTTTGGTTATAGGGTTGCAGTATATATATATATATATATATATATATATATATATATATATAATTTCTGATTCCATAAGTTTATATTAACTTTTGCAAATATTTAAGTAAGCTTTGTCCGTTACTGTTTTATGTTGTATATGTATTACTTATATAAAGCTGTTTATTTAGGCTGAGACTGTACAAAACTTGTTGTCTGTATATACTATAAAATAAAGTGAATTTGGTTTTGAGATATATATATATATATCTGTGTGTGTGTGTATTCATTTTATATGATTTGTTATAAATTTAATATTGATTTTTTTTAAATAACAAATATTTCTGTATCAAACTGATGCGATCCAATTTTGATTTGATTTAGCCAATTTCTAATATCCAGCTTCGCTTTGATCGTCGAACTCGGGTCCATCGTGCTTTGCTTCAAAATTCATGCTTGGATTTGTAGCTCAATTCTTTGTCAAATCTATCTAGCCTCGGAAGGTGAGCAATCACTCACGATTAACGTTCTTATATTTATTAAATTTGATGTCAATTGAAACGATAATTGTATGCTGCTAATTTGAACTGTTAATTATTTAATTATTGTTAGATATGCTATTATCTGTATCTGTTCACATGTGGGATATGACACCATATTCTATTATTTATATTTTATTTACTTTCTGATGATATATGCCTATGATATTATAATCTGTTATATTATTATCATATCCGTTATCACTTTGCAAGTTCCCTGTTAGTATAAAATTCACTATGGGTTGAAATGATACATACCCAACGGACTTTAGAATAGGAGAAAATCGTTATGGGTTGAAATGATAGACCAAAGCGATTTTCACTTGAATTGTTTTGGATTGTAGGTTGAAATGATATCTAACCGTATATATTTAAATATGGATTGAAATGATAAATATCTGTATCAATTGACCATAGGATAAGAAATTATA
Organism: Allium cepa; assembly: GCA_030765085.1. Lineage (NCBI taxonomy): Eukaryota > Viridiplantae > Streptophyta > Magnoliopsida > Asparagales > Amaryllidaceae > Allium > Allium cepa. Next base: position 188,077,893 of record CM060940.1, read on the forward strand.
TACAGACACCATTGGTCTATATATAAATATTTTAAAAATGATTTCTATGGTTTTGAAAGGGAATATATTTGGTTCTATTTAATATTGGAAATATTTTTAAGTTTTATATAAAGTTGATTTAATAATAAGCTTTAATCTAATAAAGTTTGATTTAATTAATATAATATGTCTAAGTACTATATCTTTGAACAGAATTTTCAAGGATTTGTATAAGTTAAGGAAGATAAGGTTGAATTCAAAATTGTATCAAATTAAGAATTCTACTTAATTAAATCGATTTGAACTATTGAACTTGAAGTTTAAGTTTTGATTTATAATTAGATTTTTGATATAAAATTATTAAATGGATAATTCAAGTGTAAATAAATCATAAGGAATATTTAGACTAAGGGTAAAATAAGGTTATTTAATAATACTGAATTTATTAAGTGAATATTTCAAGACTAAATAATATGAGGTTAAATCTAGATCTATAGGAAGCTGTTAAATTGAACTTTGAATTGTTGAATATTAAAGCTTTGAAATATACTGGAATTTAAATGGTTAATTTGTGATTCAGATCTGTAATTGAAATCAATATAATTTGAATCGGTTATTTAGAAAACTGAATTAAATGGAAATTGATAAATTGAGATTGAATCTAATTTGAACGGGAAAGTCGGGTTGATTTTGAAGCGATTTGTGAAATTACTAATACTTTACTTTATAAATTACTTAATACACACACACACACACACACTCTATTTTGGGAAATAGATATATTTGAAATGAAATTGATATTTTAGTTTTGAAGTATAAATTAATTTGAAATGACCACGGTGTTATAATGTATAATTCTACATTGTAGATAGTTCCACGTATCGTTAGAGGATGTTATCCCAACATCTTTAAGTTACTTGTATTTTGGTTGATATTTCACTTGAGTTGGATTTATTGATATAAGAATGTTAATCCTGACTCGAGCGTTTTGTGTTTTGCTTTACGCTCGGGTCAGACTGAGTATTACAGTATTTGAGACTCACCTTTGGAGTTTGGAGATTCGCTTGGGTATCCAACCGTCGATTCAACTTTCAGCTTTACAGTTGATTGGTTAAGAGAAGTCATCGGTTCGTATTGGAGACTTCACTGTATTTGAGACATTCTATTGTATTTTATTCCTAACTCTTATGTTCATATAGTAGCTTCATGAAATACTATTTTTCTATTCCGCTGCGTTATTATTGTATTACTCTGTGTCTGTGATTCTATTGTTGATTTATTTACTATACATGATGAGTTTTGCCAAATCTAAATTAACAATATGATATTTGGACAATTCAAGTCCGATGTGTATGGATGCGAACAGTTGAAAATATCAGGTCGTTACAGTTGGTATCAGAGCTTTCGCTCTAGGCAAACTTAGCATAGGTTGTAAATTATTTGCAGAATCACTTTTGTTCGAGCTTGAATTTCTTCCACTTTGATTTGGTTTTCCTTTGGACTTTGGAACATTCCAATAGTTCCAAAATCCGTTATCTTCTTTCCCTATTCGTGCCTCTTGATTCTGGAGTATCCCATAACTCCACTTCGAACGATCTCTATAAGAATAGGCAATCCCGCCAATCTTTGAATGATTTGGAAAGGGGTGAAACTCCTTTACAATTGATATTGACTCACCAGAGATTTATATATCCCTCATTTTAGACATTGCTATCTCTTACTATGATGAATTCTATCTTTGGCGATCGAATGATGATTTTCCTTTGAATTCCGCATCGATCTTATTCTTGAAGTCACAGTTAACCCGGTTAACGTTGTCCGCGATTTATATAAGTATATACATCTTCTATTTTGTAATTTAGTTATCTCACCTTCGTTCGAGCCTATCTTTGAATCAGAATTCTAATTGATTAGAGTCCCTCTACTTTGAATTTCTATCTTTGTTTTGAAAATCCACTCTTGAATCATCCTTTGGAAAAATCGGGTTCGTTTGTATTTTAGAAATTGTTTTATATGTCGAAATACTTATTTTGATAAGTATGATTTTATTCAATACGTAAAAATGAAAATGTTTTCGATAAGGATTACATAACTTTTTAAAATGAGAATTTAAAGTCTGAAAGGATTTGAAATTTTGAAATTTTTGTAAGAGACTTATTTATATAAAATTGATTTATAACTGGAGGGTTTTAAATTGGAAATTTGAGGAATTGAACTCCGGTATTTTGAAATTGGTTTTGAGATCTTGAAAATATATAATAATACAATTTGGAAGTATTAGCCGAATAAAAATGTTTCAAATGAGTTCAAATGAGTTCCAATGATTTCGAAGAAATTCCAAAGAAGTTTTTAAGAAAATTGAAGTCCAGAACTCACTTGTGTCGCTGGAAAATGATTTCGGTAATGAGTGCATGCATCATCGGTATTGATTTTCTAGTTTCAGAGTGGGGGAGAGGCCACTCTAGTAGCTTTGCTATGCGAGTGATTGTGTGAAACAAATTTTGTTTTCAAATTTCGAAGAATGATTTGATATTCTAAAGATATATGAATATATAGTTGAAACGATTTGAAGTGAACCCGGTGTTTAGTCCTCAAGTTTTGGATTTGATTTGGTATAACTCTATATATTGAAATTGATTTACTTATTTTTTGTTGATTTCCGACTCTGAATTTGGAAATTTGATTTCTTTGACTATTTTGAATGTTCGAGCACTTCCAAATCGAGGTTTAATTTCAAAGCTAAGTGATTAAGGTATAAATATTTGGTAAAGTATATGAGTTTAGTTTTGTGTGTTCAAGTATGAGGTAATATGATTTAAACAAGTTTGAAATGCTTTTGTTAAGTAAATGAATAAGACTATTTTGAATTATACTAATTTGAAATTTTGTTTCGAAATGTTTCGATTAAAATTTAGTTCTAAAGGTTTTGACTTTGGAATATCTTTTATAAAACTATACGTACATAGAATAATGATTTTCAAAAGATAAATTGGATCTTTCGAATAGAAATAAATAGTTATAAACTTGGAAATCATTTTTGGGTATGATTGATTTTGAGAAGAAAAAAATTTGGTTTAGAAAATAAATTGGAATTAAAAACCAAGTATTATATGATGATTTATAAAAATGAATTTGTTTAACCTAAATTATGTTGATTTGGAAACTAGGATAATTTTCTAAACCTATTATTTTGGAAACTTTAAAATGGAAGATGTCTTAATTTGGAAGAATAATTTGGTGAAATCGTATATGATTTTGAAAATAAACTGATATTGTAACGAATTAAAATTGAGAATCTTGTTTTATTAAATACTTGATTTGGGAGTTATCGAAATTATATAAAATTGATTTGTATAAGTATGAAGCTGATTTGAAACAATTGATTTGGAAAAGTACTCATTTTGAAAAGTGAAATCTTATATAATCGAAGTCTATATAAGTGTGATTTGACTATTGTTTTGGAAAGTATTTGATTTTAAATTGAATCTTACATAAAATGGGCTTTATATAAGTATGATAATTGAAAGTGATTTGAAATGTACTATATGATATATATTTTCGAAGTAAGATAGGGAAAGTGCCTTCTGCTTGATATCCGCTTTGTGGCCATATTGTGGATTCATTCTATCAATATTATTCTCTCTGATTTTGGTTTTTCGGATATAATACTCGAGTGTCCATCGAACTCCATGACGATATCCATGGTCATACGAGCGCAACCGCATGGCATAATTCGCCTGGCTGAAATGGCCTACGGGTACGGATGTTTCCTGGGGGATCCAGGCAAAACCATTGTGTATCTGTGATCTATGTAGGCCGTTTTAGTAGCGAAATCCGCAAGGCTGTGATAGCCTACGGGTACGGATGTTTCCTGGGGGATCCAGGCGTAACCATTTTGTATCTGCGATCTATGTAGGTCGTTTTAGTAGCGAAATCAGCAAGGCTAAGATAGCTTATGGATACAGATGTTTCCTAGGGGATCCAGGCTTAACCAATGTGTATTTGCGGTCTAATAGTCATCATGGCGTAATTCGCAGGGTTGAGATAGCTTACCGATACAGATGTTTCCTGGGGGATCCAGGAATAACCATTGTGTATCTGCGATCCATGATTAGACAATGATTTGGTTGATTTGTTTGGATTGTACTTTCCATGTCTGTTTATTAAAGTTTCCAGTATTTTCACTGGGTGCCAAAACAGGTTTACTAAGTACTTGAAGAATTCTAGCTTTGTGCCTGATCAACGCATGGCCAGAGTCTGTAAGAACGAGGACAAACTTGTTGAAACATCGAGTTATAAAAGTATTTTCAAAAGGAAAATTTGTTTGGTTATAAAAGTATTGTAAAGGTATTTTGTTACAAAAGTATTTTCATCAAAGAAATTCTATACTAATATCTGAAATTAAAACTCATATGGCTTGAATTAATCGTTCATGCCCGATGCTGTTCTTTTGAATCTACCTTATCGGCTCAGCTATATTTATTCACCTATATTCTATTTTTTCGAATCTACCTCCTTTTCCTTTTGAATATATCCGCTTTGAAATACCGTTTATTTATATACTACATGGTTTAACAGAATTTTTTAGTGTTATAAATATTTAGAAGTTATTAATTAAAATAAAACATATTTAAAGAGGATGATTATTGATTATTAATAATGTTGAAAGTATCTTGAGATAAATTAATAAATTTATGAATTATGGATTTAATGTTTTAGTAACATATAAATGGAAATATTTTGATTTGCAAAGTTTATAAATGACTATTTATGGACATAATAAACAGGTTTAACCAAATTATTGAATATTAATTAACTTAAAGTGAAATTTATATAGTTTTAAAAATTATTGTCTAACCTTGTCTTTCAATCTATTTTTCTTTTTGGTTATTCTATTCTCCTACCTCCTTCCTTCTTGGGGACGAAAAGTTTTGAGTGGGGGAGAGTGTAACGACCCGTAAAATTTTATTAATTTTTATTTATTTTATTAATGTATTTAATTGAATTTTGGAGAAATTCTAAATAATGAAATTTAAAATAAAAATTTATATTTGGAATACGTATATTTAAATATAGCATATGATAAATTTTCATCTGATTTTATGAAAGTTTATTTTATTGTGTAATTTTATTAAATTCAAGTCAGTTAATAATTGTTGATAATAAAATATTTTCCAAACCTGAATATTTTACATAGAAAAATTCTAAATCCTCTTTTGAGTGAGGCGTCATCTTTCGTTTTCAAAATTCGGACTTCTGTAGCTCCGTCGATCTTATTTATTGCGTTTTTGCTGCATTTTCCACTAGCGGAAATTCTAATTTTTATGATTCAACTATATCGCTGATATCTGTATACCGTTTTGATCGTCTCGTCGTGCTGATCTCTGCGGTATATCTAATCCTGTGTTTTGAAGTCCTATTGCAGCGGAATCCATGAAACGGATAACGTATCGGTTACTGTATTGAGCCTTTTGGTTTTCTTTGGCCAGTAATTTCCACTATACACATCAATTTGACATTTGTCATTAATATTCTTGAATTGAACAGGAGTGATCTTCGATCTTCCAGTGGTTCCAATATTTATTTACGGGTCCATTTTTCCAATGACCCTTCGTTTCAAACAGCTGTAACTAGCTGTCATTATAACATCTATTTCATTATTATTTTTTCAACCATTGCCAAAGTTTAAATGTATAAACGAATATACGTTTTCTTTTCATTGAATTTGAATGTCTATTTGAAGTCATATCTATAACTTCTCGTTTGGTGCGCTGTCTTTTCCTTTTGTTCCTCTTCGTTTTCTTCCTTCCTGAGCATTCTCTCTTCTCTGTCTGATAAAACAAAAAAAATTGCAACTTGAATTCGCAGATTGCTTGAAACCTCCACCTTTCACTTATCCATGCGACCCACTACCCTCTAAAGCACGAGCAGCCCAATCCTCGTGCCGTCGCTCTCCTACAATAGCCGCACTCCCAAATCCGACCTACCTCGCAACATACACCACAGCGCCAACACCCATTGGCTACTGAACCCCTTCCTCCCCCCTCGCCTTGCAACGCACGACCCAGACCCGCCACGGGAACAACATGCTCGGCCACTCCAACCTGTTGATGCCGTATCTCTCTACTATTCATAGGTATATATGTACTATATATTAGTTATTGTATAATCTGATATACAGTTATAAAGTGTAAGTTTTATTTGTTTTCTTATATCAATAAACATGAGTTCATACATCTGTGCTTGTATAAAAATGGCTTACATATAATTTATATTTTTTAACGGTTTGTATAACACTTTTATATATATGTTACTTTGTATCAATATATTTAATTACCTGCTTTGGTATTATATTTAATGTATAGATTTGATATGAGTAATATACTGTTTGTTATATGTTTAAACTCACATACATTTGTACGTATAAGATATATATGTACCGTGCTTCAAGATTTTACTCTACATGCTATATATTCGTTCATCTAACCAATTATATAGTTCATATTTTTGTTGTTTATGTTAAAATATATGCGTACTGTTAATATAAAACTATTTAAATTATGTTTCCAAAGTTACGTTGGTATATTTTTATATATATTGCTAGCTAAAATCTTATCAACCCAGATCTTTGTTTTGTAGACTGCAACTCTCTTTTCTATGTGCATAAGTTATCATATATATATATATATATATATTGTTTTAAAATATACATGAAGTTTTGGTTATAGGGTTGCAGTATATATATATATATATATATATATATATATATATATATATATATATATATATAAATTCTGATTCTATAAGTATATATTAGCTTTTTCAAATATATAAGTAAGCTTTGCCTGTTATTGTTTTATATAAAGCTGTTTATATGCTGAGACTGTACAAAACTTGTTGTTTGTGTATACTATAAAATAAAGTGAATTTGGTTTTGAGATATACACACACACACACACACGTGTGTGTGTGTGTGTATTGATTTTATATGTTTTGTTTTAAATTTAATATTGATTTTTTTTAAATAACAGATATTTCTGTATCAAACTAATGCGATCCAGTTCTGATTTAATTTCGCCAATTTCTAATATCCAGCTTCGCTTTGATCATCGAACTTGGGTCCATCGTGCTTTGCTTCAAAATTCGTACTTGGATTGTAGCTCAATACCTTGTCAAATCCGTCTAACCTCGGAAGGTAAGCAATCACTCACGACTAACATTCTTATATTTATTAAATTTTATGTTAATTGAAACGACAATTGAAATAAGCTACTAATTTGAACTGTTAATTATTTAATTATTGTTAGATGTGCTATTATCTGTATCTGTTCACCTGTGGGATATGACACCATATTCTATTATTTATATTTTATTTACTTTCTGATGTTATATGCCTATGATATTATTATCTGTTATATTATTATCATATCTGTTATCACTCTCCAAGTTCCCTGTTAGTATAGAATTCACTATGCGTTGAAATGATACATAGACGAACGGACTTTAGAATAGGAGAAAATCGTTATGGGTTGAAATGATAGACCCAAGCGATTTTCACTTGTATTGTTTTGGATTGCAGGTTGAAATGATATCTAACCGTATATATTTAAATTATGGATTGAAATGATAAATATCTGTATCAATTGACCATAGGATAAGAAATTATATACAGACACCATTGGTCTATATATAAATATTTTAAAAATGATTTCTATGGTTTTGAAAGGGAATATATATGGTTCTATTTAATATTGGAAATATTTTTAAGTTTTATATAAAGTAGATTTAATAATAAGCTTTAATCTAATAATGTTTGATTTAATTAATATAATATGTCTAAGTATTATATCTTTGAACAAAATTTTCAAGGATTTGTATAAGTTAAGGAAGATAAGGTTGAATTAAGTAAAATTGTATCAAATTAAGAATTCTACTCAATTAAATCGATTTGAACTATTGAACTTGAAGTTTAAGTTTTGATTTATAATTAGATTTTTGATATAAAGTGATTAAATGGATATTTCAAGTTTAAATAAATCAGAAGGAATATTTAAACTAAGGGTAAAATAAGGTTATTTAATAATACTGAATTTATTAAGTGAATATTTCAAGACTAAATAATATGAGGTTAAATCGAGATCTACAGGAAGCTGTTAAATTGAACTTTGAAATGTTGAATATTAAAGCTTTGAAATATACAGAATTTGAATTTGAAATATTAAAGTTCTGTAATTGAAATCAATATAATTTGAATCGGTCATTTAGAAAACTGAATTAAATGGAAATTGATAAATTGAGATTGAATTTAATTTGAACGGGAAAGTTGGGTTGATTTTGAAGCGATTTGTGAAATTACTAATACTTTACTTTATAAATTACTTAATACACACACACACACACACACTATTTTGGGAAATAGATATATTTGAAATGAAATTAATATTTTAGTTTTGAAGTATAAATTAATTTGAAATGACCACGGTGTTATAATGTATAATTCTACATTGTAGATAGTTCCACGGATCCTTAGAGGATGTTATCCCAACATCTTTAAGTTACTTGTATTTTAGTTGATATTTCACTTGAGTTGGATTTATTGATATAAGAATGTTAATCCTGACTCGAGTGTTTTGTGTTTTTCTTTACGCTCGGGTCAGACTGAGTGTTATAGTATTTGAGACTCACCTTTGGAGTTTGGAGCTTCGCTTGGGTATCCAACCGTCGATTCAACTTTCATCTTTATAGTTGATTGGTTCAGAGAAGTCATCGGTTCGTATTGGAGACTTCACTGTATTTGAGACATTCTATTATATTTTATTCCTAACTTTGATGTTCACATAGTAGCTTCATGAAATACTATTTATCTATTCAGCTGCGTTATTATTGTATTACTCTGTGTCTGTGATTCTATGGTTGATTTATTTACTATACATGCTGAGTTTTGCCAAATCTAAATTAACAATATGATATTTGAACAATTCAAGTCTGACGTGTATGGATGCGAACAGTTGAAAATATCATGTGACAACTCGGAATTTTTGAGCATTTGTAATTGGAATAATTAATTGATTTTAAATATTTAAAAGTCAATGCTTAACTTTAATTTCAAATATGATCATTATTTGGAATTTAATTATTAGTTTTAATTATTAAAAGCTGGGTAAAATGAAATCTGGGATTTTAAGCCTTTTAAAAACAATTAGAAGGCTTGTAAAATTTATATTGATAACACTGGAAATAATAGAAGTTGTAAAAATTGAAATTAAAAGTGGTTCGTTCAGTTTTAAAATTTTATCGTTTAAATTAAATTAAAAATAGTCTTTCGAGGCACAGTCTCGGAATTCGACGAAACCAGTTCCATTGGGTCCGTAATATTGAATTTTTACCGGATTTCAAATTTCGTAGCTTTCGGAATTAACGTGAGATCGTACGAGGTATAAACGCTTAGACGATAATTATCGATCTAATTTAAATATCTTTATCTGAAAGAAAATCTAATCAGTAGCCACCCTGTATTTCCTTTAGCCGACCTATCTCTGTTGTAGCCGACACGCAGAAACAGTTTGCACGCTTACATCTTTTCCTGTCCACCATTCTTTCATTAAAATTACAGACGCATTCAAAAGAAATGGTAAAGCTTTAGTAAAAAGAAATCTCATTCAAAAGAAAATCAAATGACCGAGCGAAATAAAATCTCAAAATAATAAATCAATGGCTGGGGTTATAATCTTCGAATCGAAAAAATGGAAGAAGGCTCGTGTTTGGAAATCGCAGTTCTTCCCTTCTGTTCGAAATCGAATCAAACCGTGTCTTCCTCTTCTTCGTTTCCTGTTGAATTAATTCGAATCAAATCTAAATCGAAGAAATCTCGAACGCATCGTGCAAATTAATCGCGATGGTGGCAGCTCGGAAGCGATGGGCTCAGTGGTGTTCGACATTAGTGTTGGGGGCAGCGTCATTGTTCGACTCGACGTTGGTTACGAGTGAGTCGCATGGGATGTCGAGGTCAGAAAACGATTTGGAGATAGGGTTTCGTTGGGTTGTATTCGAGCTCAGTGGGGTGGTCGCGATGCTTGGTACGGCAAGGGAGCGAGGTATAGCTAACTTCATCTGCCTTTAATTTAATTTAATGTGTATATAGATTAGAAAAATAAGAATAGACGAGAGAAATATATATATTGTTAAAATAGAATTTTCTTTACAGTAGAATATATGCAACAGTTCTGTTTTAATTTAATATGTATATATACAAAACCTTGGAAAAACAGAAAATTTATTTATAGAGATAAAGCTGGGAAAGAAAATAGTAATTTTAAATGTTGAAGAATTTATATAAGAAATTAGGTTTGGAATTTGGTTTCAATAATTATAGTTTCAAATAAATAAATATACGTATACCTATTTTAATTTGCTAGTTATTTTAAATAATGGATTTGAGGGAAAGAAACGTTTAACTAGCATCTTAATTATCTTGGTTAATAAAAGATCTTTAAAAGGGAAATTTAGTTTACAATTTAAATTGCTTGTTTAAATGAAATCATTAGTTAAGTAAATTTTAAAATGGGATAAATTGTTTGATTAGTGCAAATATTAATAAATTGTATAAATGTTATACAAGGTCTGGAATTATGGAGAGACAAGCCAGTTTGGATCGAATTCGCAAAACGGAAATCAAAGGTGAGTTAATCTCACTCATCTGGTTTAATTTAAATTTAAATGTTAAATTTAAATAATTGGTTGATTGATTGGATTGAATTTATGTCATATTATATATAGTAGTATATAGTATATTGGAGTGATTGATTTCCCGCATTACATAGTGGATGAGACCCTATGCGCCGCATAATAGCGGATGATTTTATATTTAAATCCCATATACCGCGATATTCCACCTTGAAGTGAAATTGGTACTGTGCTAACATCTGTGGATGTAGGAAAACAGGTTGGAGGAATCCAACTGGATTCCTTAAAACTATTTATATTGTTTAATATTCGTTGTTATGAATATTTGATATTCTGTGATGAATATTATTGATAATTGGAATATTGAATGCTATGGTTTGATTGAATTTATTTGGGTATAACGATTTACCAAAAATATATAAATTTGGAGTTTGGAAAGTCAAATAAAGAATGGAGTTTGAAGTAAAATAATTATAGCAAATAAATTAAAAATGAATTAAAAGGAATGGAAGTGATATTAAAATACTAATAAATAATTCCGAGTATGCAAAAAAGAATTTTGAATAAAATAGAAATAAATGAATTGTAAACTCAAATGATATCAATAAAGGAATTAAGAATTATCTGAAATTTAAAGTTTAAATTTATTTAAAGGAATAAAGAAGTGAATTGAGAAATCTAAAATCGGTATTTCCAGTTAAAGTATATTAAATCATAAGTAAGGAATAAAATCTGGAATTAAGGAGTTTTGGAATAAATGAAGTAAATTGGAATTTTAAAGGAAGTGGGGTTTTGGGAATTTATAAACCAGGTTTATGAAAGCAAGTAATATATCAGTAGATATTTAGGAAGAATAAATTCAAGGTGGGAATTTATTAAGAGGAAATGAGGAATTTTTTTTAAAGATAAACAGTGATTTATTTTTAAAGGATGAGAAGAGAAGTATATTTCTCTGGATAGCCAATTACGTTTTTAAAGTAAAATTTAAATATGAGTTAAAAGATTTACTATTGTTTAAAGGGCATGTTTTAGGAAATTTATTATTTCTAAATGTTTAAAACTCTAATAAGTATTTTTCAAATCTATCATCGTAGCAATTATTTAAAGATGACTTAGTATTTGTTTAAAAGAGAAAATCTAGTTTTATATTTTATAAAGCAACCTTAGTTTAAATATTCCTAAAGTATTATCTTTAATTAAGTATTAAAGTAGTTTTCTAAATTTAAATGTTAAAACATATTTTACAATACAGTGTTTTAAAATTATTTTAAAAATCTAAAGTTGTGTATTTGGTGATTCCAGTGGGAATATAAAATACTTGAAATTTATTCTGAGAAGGAAGATAGCTTGAAAACTATTTTCCAATGGGTTTGAAAAGTGGAAATTTATCTTGTGAAGATATTTTTGAAGTTAATAAATAATTTGGGAAATTATTTATTGGTTGATGGTTGTTTGTGAATATTAATTGATAGTTAAATCACCGACTATCAATATTGGACAAATACGTTGATCGTTTCGAAGAGACCGGGATCGAGATTAATTTCTCGAAAACCACTTCGATCCGGTTTATACGTTTCATGTAAACGAGTTTGGATTCGAAGTTGGAGCAGTAAAGTGCAAGGGCTAGTCGCTACTAATCCTGAGGATATTTCCAAAATGGATGTAGTAGGAATAGTGCCTTCGGTTCCGTTCGGACCCGGGACAGACTTGTATGGATGAATGCTTGCGAAACATCGTCAAGTGGACGATGGCCATTCTAAGGGATATGTTCTAAAAAGGTAATTCTTAGCCTCAAGCCTCATCAAATGGGAATGACTGAAATCAGGGGTTATGCAGCAAGGCTAGCACTACTACAAAACAGGCCATTTGCATCGGTTGTTTACCCCCCTTTTGCATCAGTTCAACAACCGATGCATATGCAACCGATGCAACAGGCTTAACACTTTTGCACCAGTTCTGAAACCGATGCAAAAAGGTCCTTTTTGCATCGGTTGTTACTAACAACTGATGCAAAATATCATGGTTGGTTGGTTGGACACAGCCCCATGTTGCATCGGTTTTTTATAACAACCGATGCAAACTAATCCCTCTATTGCATCAGCTATTTATACCTGATGCAAAAAAGCCATTCTCAGAAATCATTATTACAGTACTCAAATAGACTATATATATATATTATTAATTATAACAAACAATTATTGCATGCAATATTACAATCATTCAAAATTAAATTTGATGGCAAATACGAACTGAATAACATAATACCAAAATAAACATATGTCAATTATAGTGTTAATAATCTATACAAAATAAGCGTGGATACATCAAACTGTGCAACCATCTAGTTACATCAAATAACAATCACCACTGCCACAGCTCCTTACTTCCTCATCATTGCCCACTTCACCCCATTCATCTATAACCTACAGTTCCATCATCACCATTACAAACTTACAACTTCACATGCACGTTCACAAACCAGTACAAACTAGAACATTGCCATCAGTTCAACCTCCAATCCACCACTGTGCTACCTGCTACTTACGCATTAATACTTTTGCAATACCATCTTCTAATTTCACAGCAACTACACTTCACCTCAGTTCTACCCTTCTCTGCCATATCCCCTAATACCACCAGCCTACTTCTCCTCGAACCCCAATAACAACCACTGCAACTCTTCCATTCACTTTAACAAACTGTCTTCATCCTATACTACCCACAAACCATCCCATCAAATCATCGAACCCCTCCACTGCAATTGCAATCGAACACACATACCTTCTTCTTTGATGATGCCAACACCACAGGCCTCTTCAAAACTGCACTTCTGGAACTCTCCAGATCATAAGAAGAAGCATCTGGAGAATTCTTTTTTGGGCTAGTAGCGCTTTTCTCTGAGGATACACTGGACGTGTCTGATGTGCCAGATTTCTTCTTTTGCTTCTTCGCTTTCTTCTACAAATATGCAAATACCATTTTATATAATATTACAGTATATGAATATACATATGTTTATATGCAGTTAACATGAGGAAAAGCACATAAAATTCTGAATGTTAAGTGTTGTCCATTGCCAATCAATCTACTGTGTATTTGGGGAAGCAGCCCAGAAAGCGGATGTGAGAAAGAGACATAATCTTATGTACATTTTCCTCTTGCTATCGGGTCTCTGGGCGACTCTGGAATTTGTATAGAGGTGTTTTCGAGACATTTATTCATCGGTATGACCCTTGTGCTAGGATTACACCCTCATTCTAGAATTTGTCAGCTACTTTCATTTTAAGCTTTGATATCTTGTTATTTGAAATTTAATTTGTTACAAAAACTCACTAATATCATTTAACATTGATACATATGCAAGTGAATTTGCAAAATAGTGATGAAGATTAAAACTGATGTATTGTTATACTTTTCAAAACATTCTAAAATTCTTGTAACCGGAAAGAATACCGATATTTCGCCCTTTGTAATCCTAATGCTCGACCAAAATTTCCTAAGTCCTTGGCATTTCCTTAGTAAATGGTTCCTGGAAAAGACCACTCTGCAACATATGAACTAGCAAATGGAAGGAATATATGGGACGCTTTTAGTAAAATGAAGGACTTTGTAACGACCCAGAATTTTTATTAATTAAAATTTGAATATTTAGTTAATTTTAAATATTAATAAGTGAATTTATAAGTCAAATAAATTTTAATTTGAATTATTGGATTTAATTTGATAATTAAATCGATAATTTAATATGTTAAATTATGGAAATAATTGAAATTATAGTTAAATATGATTGAAAATGATTTGTAAAATTTTATTTTATCATATAGGAGTTAGAACAATATTTTAGAACTTTTAAAATCGAATTAAAAGTTAATTTGTGAAAATTGAATATTTTAATATTTAATCGACTAGTGAAAATAGTCAATTTTTGAACAGTCTCAGAATTGAATGAAACTAGTTCCATTGGATCCGTAATAGTTAGTTATTACCGGATTTCAAATTTCGTGTCAATCGGAGTTAACGTTTGATCGTGGCAGCTCGAAACGCATCGATTTGTTTTTAATTTAAATTTGACGAGTGAAAATAGCCATTTTTCAAAAAAGTCTCGGATTTCGACGAAACCAGTTTCATCGGATCCGTAATGTGATATTATTGTAAGGTTTCAAATTTCAAGTCAATTGGATTTACCGTTTGTCCTGTACAAATTAAAACGCCTAGAAAATCGCTTAAATCGGTTTAATTCAAATTGAGCGTTTACAGCCATAACTCGCACAGATGTCCGAATTAGCTTCCGAAACCTGTTCCATTGTGTACGGAACGCGGGATAACCCTAGGAACGTCAGTTTCGGCGCGTAAATCGGAGTTCGGAATTTACGGATGAATAGTGTCGTTCGAAATTCTTATAAATAGCACCCACCTCTTCATAAATTTAGAAAAAAATACTAAAACCCTAATTTATTAAACCTAGCCGCCACTTTATAATTGAATGGCCAGAAATCATTCTCCTTTCCCCCTCAATCTCTCTCAATCTACAAAGATTTAGCCAAGGTGTTCAACACGAAAGTCGTAGAGCTCGACGAGAGCTTTAATTTCATACGGAGATGATCGGAAATGGTGCAACGGAGAGGGAGCTATGGGGGGCCGTTCTCTACAGGTCATGCACGCGTTTCTAAGTGCTAGGGGTGGCCGAGCATGATGCTCTACAGGCCGAACATGGTGGAGGAGATGAGCTTCGAAGTGGAGCTTCCTGATCGAATTCAAGTGCGATGTGTTGGGCACGAATTTAAACCCTAAATTGTTGCTAATGGGTTCTTATGCGTGTAAAATAACTGGAGATGGAACGAAAGAGTGGGAAGAAGCAACGCGCGGTCAAGATGGAGTTGCAGTGGATCCTGTGGCTATGGTTGAGTTAGGTTATAAAAATTTTAATTTATGTTGTAATTGTTATATAAAAATCGTGTAAAGTTTAAAAATCAATATCTTTTTCATACGAGGTCGAAAAAATGCGAAACTAGTTGCGTTGGAATCGTATGGACGAGCACTACGCGATGGAGTTGGTTTGGAGTCGTTTGGAGTTAGTGAGAATTGTGGGTAAAATTAAACGTCCGTTTAATTTTATTCGAAATAAATCGCTAAAACGGAATTTAAAATCAAGGTGAGAACTTCTCACTCAATCGAATCATTTTCGATTTTATTTTAAATAGTTAGATTTAAAATATTTGAATGCATGTTTGAATGTTGATTGATATCTATTGATTGTTAAAATAGACATTATACGCCGTTAGTAAGCGGATGTTATTTAATAAAAACATATACCGCGAATATTTCATAAACAGTGAAATTGGTATTATATATAATATCAATATATATATATATATATATATATATATATTGGCATATGTATATATTGCAGTTGTTGATTTCCCGTATTTTTTAGCGGATGAGACCCTATTGCGCCGTTATTAAGCGGATAATATTTAATAAGAACATATACCGCGATAATTTCGTACTGGAGCGAAATTGGTATTGTGCTAATGTTTTTGGATGCAGGAAAACAGGTTGGAGGGATCCAACTGGATTCCTCAACAGTTTTTATTTGATTTCAGATATTTTGATATTTGATGGATTATCATATCGATATATGATATCGTTGTAGTCGTGATTGACTATTTGGTGTGTAGCATCATTGGACCCAAATTTTGGGATTTTAAAATGATTTTTAAAGTGATTTTTGAGAATATACTATATTTTGGAATTTGATCCATTTTAAATAAATAAACGTTATAATTTTTAAAAGTTATAAAAATTATGATTTTTGAGAAAAATAGTTAAAAACTGATTTTTGAGAATATGATGCTAACGATTTTATAAAATAGTTTAATCGAGATATTTTAGAATTATTGTGAAAGGTCTAAATATAGGATTTATAAAATTTAATTATTTTATGAATCGAAATGGTGAAATAATAAAGGAGTTTAAAGACGTTTTTAAAATATTAATATAAGTTGAATTATATTAAGAGATTTATAAATGGATATTTATAAATTGAAATATGGACATTATAAAACAAGTTTTTATAAGTGTTTGAATGAAGTGAAAATAGATTGCATAAGTGAATGGAATTTATAGAATTTTAAACAGTGAAGTTATAAATGAAATTTTATAAACAGTAGGTTTATAAAATTTATAAAGTTATTAAAAGAATGGTTTTGGATAAATAATTGAATCTTATAAGTTATAAGATTTATAATTATGAAGTTCAAAGGAACGATTTTTGTGAACGAATAAATTTTAAGTATTTAACTTATAATATGAACTTTTAGTTTATAATTGAGTTATAAACTGAAATAGGTTAATAAAAGAATTTATAAAAAGGAAGCTTTTATAAATAAATAGAAATGGAATTTATAAACGTTGTTTTATAAATTTGCAAATGACTTATTTTGATAAGAAAATTGTTGAAACTTATTAATGGAGTTATATTCACATTTTTGACTGTGAATAATCCTTTGAAATAAAAGGCATAGAATTGATGAAATTTGTTAACGCAGAATATTCACGTTTTTGAATAGTGAATAATATGTTAAAGAAATTGTTGTGAATGTGATATTTCAAATAGGATTTAAAACGATCTAACGATGTTTTAAAATGTGTTGAGATTCGAAACCATAGATTTCAACATTTATTGTTGAAATAGACGTTTTCGAGAAATAAAAGGAGATGATGGACTATAACACTGTTGTTATAGTAAATGATTTCCGAAAGGAAATGTTTTGTATAGTATTGGGATTTATATATCTATTTTAATTTCGAATCCCTATACTAGTGATTTTGGGACGTCGTAACGATGTTTTACGCAACATTTGTTTTGGCCCAAATAAATATGTTTAAGAGAATGATTTCCTTAAAGAATGAAATATATACTTAATTTCGATTTAAGTATATTGAATATTTTCCAAGTGTTGAAAATAAATAAAATTTGTGAATTACTTATTAAATAAGTATGGAAACATTTTCCAATATAAAGTGAATATTAGAGAATTTATCTTTTTGAAGATAAATTGAAATGAATAATTGAAATCGAATATTCATAGATATTTTGGATTATAAATTCACTAAGGAATTTATAAATGAAAGGGGAAACTTGTTTAAAAATAAATATTGATTTATTTTTGAAGTGTGAAATTTTTTATCTAGTGAAGATATTTTGGAAAATAAATAATTTGGAAAATTATTTGGAATCTGGTGATGTGTGCATATCTATTGATAGTTCAATAACCGACTATCAATATTTCCCTTTGAATGGGTAATTGATGTGATTTGTTTGAATGTGAATGCTACACTTATTTTTGAATAAGCGCTCACTATTCGGGTTAACCGGGAAAGGACCATGGGGTTGTATAACCCATTCCGAATATGTGATACGTCGTTATAATTGCATTGAAGATCGGTGTTGAAGACCCGGTATTTGCGAGAGCGATAGGATGACCTGTCGATTTACTCTGCACCGAGTAGCTACGGTATAGAGTTCTCCATATGTGATGGTGAATCCGATCAGGATTGTGAATATCCAGATTGCAAGGACTTCTTTGGAAGTGCCTTCGGTTCTGTTCGAGCCCGGAACAGACTTGTATGGATTGTATGTCTAACATTACAAGTTGAGATATAAAGCCGATTTCATTCAAATATATTTCTATTGGTGGCGGAGAATTTATTCTTTTAGCTTAACACCCTTCTCTGAGACGTACGTACTCAGAGGTTATATAGTTGAAGTTATCAGCGATATATTCCCAATTTGGTAATGTGACATGCTGAGTGTTGCTGTAAATGATCATTGTGTTGATTATTGTGATAGGATCATTTATTTGATCGTCTATCTTAGTGATCATTGTGTTGATCATTTGTTGACCCAAAGCATGGCTTTTGTATAAAGTATGTTTTTGTGGACGTGACTTCGTCGAACCTCACACACCCGAAAATGGTCAAAACAGGAAAGATGCAGCAAGGTTATGAGGGGTAGCACCCTTTAGGGTATGTACATTTCCTTCTGGATAGAGGTGGTATCATGGTATGGAGCCCAGATATTTAACCTATGTGGTTACTACGAATTTATTACTTTGTGGTTGTTGGTTTTCGGGATCCCGTGAGAAAGGTCGTTTACGATCGGGGAATGGCGTGCTCGTGTCAGTAGTTACCCAGTTAGGGGTAACCCGGCCTTGTGTTGGCAGAGTTCCGGTTTGGTTCTCGAGGATGTCTTTCCAGAGGCATTCTCATGTGGCAATGGGAAGTTCCTTGGCCTGACCATTTGTTGGAAATCCAATTCCCAATACGAAACTTGTACGGTATTAGTTGTAGAACCTGCTATTCACTTATGGTGGTCACCACTGTTTGGATAGTAGCTATAGTAGGCATACGATAATGGTCGTATGTTGGCTAAGATTTATATTCTACTTTCGAAATGAATTTCTTCTACACTATGCACTAGTAATAATATCAAATGCTATTTTAAATGCGTATGAAGCATCTTTGACTATCATAAGGAGAAATCTCCTCCGATTCTGCGTTTGCATTGTGTGTGTGTGCGGGAGGCCTTATGGTAGTCTCATTTTTAAAAGCATTGCGAATTGAAATAAAAATATTCCTCTATTTTGATTTTTAAAGTTAAATAAACTGTTTTGAGTTCTCACACCAATCACATGACTGACTTGGAGTTTATTGTTTTCCTTCCTAAACTCTGGGTGCCCACCAATTTTCACACGGGCAGTCAAGAGTTAAGGTTTATCAGGATATTCTGGATATTCAGGAATTGCTGGAGGCAAGATGGATGACATGGCGTATTACTAGTTTATATAGTATTTCTTTTTCCGCTGCACTATTTGTTGTTGTTGTATACTCTGATGATATGATGTAATGAAATGTAATGTAATAACTGATATAGGTCTTTGTTTAAAGATTATTCATTTATTATTATATATGTTGTTCCGCTGCGAATTGTGAGATTCTGATGTTGTTCTGTTTGTTTTCTGTTCCGTCCTATTTTCTTCTGTTTTTTTTCTTTTTCCTCTATTCTCTTTTTCTTCTATTTTAAAATATTCTGTTTTCTTTCTGTTCTATCTTCTATTTTCTCTCCTCCCTAATTTCTATCTTTTCCTCTTCTCTTTTCTTAAATTCTTTTCTTAAACCCATAACTATTCGGTTTTTCGGCAACGAAAAATCGGAAGCGTTACAGACTTTAACCAAATGATGAATGAAGGCATGTCTAGCGATGCTAGGTTTACTAATGAAATACTTGTTAGGGACTGCAGGGAAGTTTTTACAGGACTTAACTCATTGGTCGATGTTGGAGGTGGATCAGGAACTTTGGCACTGGCCATTGCAGTGGTGTTTCCTCAAATAAGGTGCAGTGTGCTTGAACTGCCTCATGTGATTGATGGTTCGGAGAATAATGAGACTGTTCAATTTGTTAAAGGAGATATGTTTGATCATATTCCTAGTGCAGATGCAGCTTTATTTAAAGTAAGATATATGTATATTTGGTTAACTCTACAGTGCTTTTTCAATTTGTTTGATAGATCAGTTTGTTAATCTTTTTTCATGTAGTGGATATTTCATGACTGGAGTGACCAGGAGTGTGTGAAGATACTGAGAACATGCAAGCAGGCCATTCCTTGCAAAGAAGACGGAGGAAAAGTGATTATAATAGATTTGGTTGTGAATACAGAAAACGAATATTATGAATCGACTGAAACTCGGTATACGTTTGATATTCATATGATGGTTCACACCACAGGAAAACAAAGGTCTGAAAAAGAATGGAAGATTATATTTACTGAAGCAGGTTTCAAGGGCTACAAGATTATACCGTTGCTCGGTTTGAGATCAGTTATTGAGGTCTACCATTAGTGCTTAAATGATATTATCAACTTCAGCAAGAAATTTGGGTGTGTTAAAATGCATGCGTGAAAAGCTTTGTAACAAGGGAGCAGTTATCATTGCTAAGGCTACTTACCCATATAGTTTGAAGTGTGATGTAAGATACCAAATTGAATAATAATTTTTAAGCCATGATGGTATCCTATAGTAATGAATTAGCTTAAAAGAACATGAAAAGACGAATTAGCCGCCTCATGACACAAAAACACACCGATCAAAATACAATAAATAGATTACAAAAAAATTCGATCAGATTTCTACAATGACAAGGTTAGTTAATTATTAAGATTTTCTTCCGGAATAAAATGTTTATTCTGTAATACAAACCTGTTGAGCTTGACAAGAGACTTCCACATTTGATCATCACTAAGTTCATGATAGTACTGCGTGTATAGTTTTCATAAATAGCATCATTCTTTGTGTACATTGTGCACGGACCCAAGACTACTGGTATTCAATACTGTGAATAAAAAATGAAAGTGTCACCGAAGCATGAAATTTGTATAATCAAGTATATAGTTATAAACTAAATGTTGCACAGGCATATAATGAAGGCTTAGACATCTTTTCACTGAAGTGGTACAAAAGTATATATAACCTTTAGGAACTTGAGTTTCAATCATGTAAATTCACATGGATTATGGTGTTTAGCATTTGTTGGAACTTTAAATAAATAAATTAACTAATAAATAAAAACAGGTTAATGGTTATATATTTACGAGTCATTATTACAAAACATTTGATTCAATTATACTTTTCAAGTCACCTGATCTGACTACAGACTTGACAATTTTTGGTGCAGATCTTCTTACCATTGGGTTTCTACTTCTAAACTGAACTTTATCGGGTATGGATTCCATAACATCAAATGTTTTTTACCATTGGGTTTCTTCTTTCCATTGGGTTTCTACTTCTAAACTGAAATATGTAGAGGCAATGATGAATGCAGTCAGTTTTGTCCTGTAGAATGATCATTTTCGTTGCTAGTGTTGTAATAAAAATTATAAAAGACTTACATCAAGTTGTTCTTGTAGCTTCTTTTGCACCTCTATTTGATATTTCAAAGTCTCTAATGGTGGCAGTTCACTTACTTCCCACTGTCAACAGATAGACAGTGCACTTACTTCCCTACAACCCCCTAATATCATCAATTCACCTAACTGTTGCAACATCATGAGGACACTGGAACATACATGAAGTGTTTAATGAACAAGAACTGACAAATATACACAAAATGTTCTTAATTGCTAAAGAAACTCACAGGAGCTGCAACAAATGCACCATTTTTAAGTTTTGCTGCACCAACTGCAATGCTTGTGTCCTTTGAAAATATGAAATGAAGATCATATGTCAGCCTCCAGCAAGTTTCAATCATATTAAAAATATGTTGAATATAATCATCTTTTTTTATTCAAATTAGTGGAGATGAATGCACCTACCTATCAATCTTCATTTCAGTGGCTTGCTTCACATTTTCAAGGAAAACTTTCACTGCCTCACAGTCAGTATTTGGGTTCTTTTTGCCCTAATAATGCACGATTAATAGTTTAAAATCAAAGCTACTTTTACACAAATTAAGTACTAATGATGGATGCCTAATTCATTTAAAATGGACAGTCCAAAGTTGTAAACCAAAAACACAAGAAAACAATACATGGGGAACCAGCTTACCCAACCAAATGAAAATGGAAGGTTGTTTCCAACGCAGATAATGTTCTTCCTTAACTTCCTTGTCGGCTTCAACCAGTGGTGCTACAAAAGCAACATGCTAGTAATTTTATGAAATAACCCAGTTTGTGAAAAGTATAGCTTATTTTCAAGTTTCCCAAACCCCAAGTTATTACTAAGTATATCTTCCTCACATAAGCACCAAGTCTCCTCTTATTATACCTAATTACAGGATATTAAAATGGTATATACCTTTTTTGATAACGAGAGTGATACTTAATTTAGACAAAGCACTCATTTTGGTTTCTCGAGGGATGGAACCCAAGGCCTTTAGAAATAAAATGGTACATACCTGACACATTACATATTCTTATATGTTTAATCAGGCCATCTAGCCATAAAATTGCAGCAACAACCGCAATAATAGTTATAACAGATATCTAAAACGGGCAGAACAGCCTTGGAAAATAAAACGGGAACAGTTTGTTAAAATTATATGATGTGGAAGCACAAAAACTTTCAAAATAAATCGTAAATGTTCATTCCCAGGGAATACAATCGGCGACAAGTTACCAGGGGCTAGAAAACCTAAAAGGGAAAAGAAAGGGGGAAAAACCTTTTGGTTTGTCAGCTTTAGATTAGTACAAGTTATTTCAGGGTAACCAACTGATGAATGGTCAGGCAGATGTTAAAAAATACAAGTGTAACCAAGAATCATATCTCTACTATGAAGATAGATTATAGATTCTTTGCCGAACTTTTCTCCCTTATTTGAAAGACAAATGGCATCTCAACTCAGTAGTTGGAGATGTAAGTGCATCTTGAATCTGGGAATACAATGCTTATCGCTCATTTTTAGTTTAGTTTCTTCAACACACTTATGCACGTTGTTCACTCAGTCTTTAGCATGAGTATAATACCATACAAGTGGTCTGGGCTTAGACAAACATGCAAACTAGGATTACCTATGTGATGTGAACAGACATAAAAAATATATAACTTTTTGAAGTTTTTTTGCGTTTATCATCATGAATGGTTAAAGGTGATGGTTAGATATACCATTATCTTAACTATAAGCAACTATCGATACACCGAACATGTAATATGTAATATTGGGAAGTATCAATCGTTAGAAAACCAATATGAAAACGCTAAATATAAGCACGCCATATTTAAAACAATATATATATATATATATATATATATATATATATATATATATATATATATATATATAGTGCGTACCGTTAGCTAGATCAAGAAGAAAATCAGCATGATTCATGGGGACGGAGGGTGCATATCCAATGCTCGCAAAGTAGTCCATAGCATCAGAGCCCTTTCCAAAATAGACAGGGTTGCCATCAGAAAGCAGCAACACCTTATGAAACATGTAAAATAGTCGGCTGGAAGGCTGATGGATAGTCATAATTACTGCTCTACCCCCTTTAGTTAGTTCCCATAACGTAGACACAATCATTTGTGCAGTCGTAGAGTCAAGACCATTTTATTTCTAAAGGCACTTATAGTGACATTAGCAGAGGGAAACTTGGCAGCTAAATGAAAGTAAGAAATAACATATCTGTGGATCGGAACAATTTCTGTGGATCTATAATGAAAGTAAGAAATAACCTATGTGAGACATGAGATGATATGGTCAAAGATGCAACAAACAATAGTTTTAACACATTATAAAGCAAGAAATGAAAAGCAACTGTTTGAACACATATTTCAGTTAATAAATTAGATGACTAAGTTGCAAAAATTTGGTCTTAATCCACCTTTCAAATGATCAAACCCATGACATCTGCTATATTTGCCACGGTCTTCAAAAATAGAAAAGCGTGTATCAAAATAGGGAGAGTCTAATTTAATCGTTTGTTGGCTCAGCCGCTTCAAACATTGATCACAATGTGCAAGCTTTTCAAAATGCTTGTTTAACATCCCTAAAGGACACTGTATTAAAATGGCCCATGTAAAGAGAAACTAATTCATTATTTATGATGAAATAATGTAGCTTATGGTTTCAAGTAGAATAAGTGTGCTTTCCTCCAAAGTGTTAGTCATAAGACAATTCTATGTATCCTGACTTTTATAATTCAATAAGTATGTGCAGTACATTTTTAAGATCGAACGTTCTGAGCAGTGTACGTATTACAAATTCAAGGATGAAAATGATATTTTATACCTGTATTTGCTCGCTTGACCTTAAGTGAAATCTGAAACAGCTTGCACATGGTATGTTTCAAAGGTTGAGGATTGCATTCTCTGAAAAAATGTGGTTGCTGAGCAACTGTAGAAAAATAAGACAATAAGAAGAGGATAAAAACTACAATGATGTTATTAATTAACAGTTTACCACTATCTCCAAAGAGGATAAAAACTACAATGATATAAGCACAAGGAACATAAAAATCGAACCTTGCAAATGGACATGAAATCAAAATCGGTTTCTCTATCGCCAATACCGATATGAGGCAACTCCTTCCCGACTTCTACAGCAAGAATGGTACAAATTAGAAGAGTGAGATGGGAGCTGAAGAAGGCGCCTTGAATTGCTAGTATTTCTGAGCACCGCGGATGATGCCATGGCCGATGAATATTCTATAGAGAAACTTGGGTTCAAGCTTTGGGCATATGATGCAAAAGGTGATTTTAGGGGGTTTTTTTTAAGCTGGCGAATTATTTGGGGAAGAGAATGGGAGCGGGGGAAAAAAATTAGAAAGGCAGGACGTAAAAGTGAGCAGCGAATAACCTAACTAATTAGAAATTGCATCGCCTCTACAAGCGAACCGATGCGTAAATTATTATTTTGGACCCAGTTGCATCGGTTGACTTTAAAACCGATGCGACTAAAACTATTTGCATCGACGTATTTGCATCAGTTTGTTGGTGACAACTGATGCAAATTTGATTTTTTTTATTACCTATTGTTTTCCACGTACCAATTGCATCGGTTATTAAGACATAACTGACGCAAATAGTTCTATTTGCGTCAGTTTTTACTTAAACCGATTCAAATGAGGCGATGCAAATGGCCTGTTTTGTAGTAGTGTAGGTGGGTAGCACCCAAGCAGGGTGAGGTCATCCCTGTCTAGATGTCCCTTTTATTTCGGCTTAGTGGGCGGTTGCTGATCCCAACCGCAGGGTGATCTCACTCTGGATTATCCGGTAAGGGGTAGTCCCGGTCTTGTGTTGCAGGGGAGCGGGCGTACTCCTCGGTACTGTGATCTAGGACACGTACTGTGACAGGTGGTACCCCAGTGCCTAGTCATTAGTTGGAAATCCGTTTTCCCTACGAGCCTTGTACGAGTTTTGTTTGTATTACCCACTCTGTGGCTAGTAGCTGGAATTAAATGAATGTAACAATTTCGGCTATTTTATAAGTATTTGTAAATAGACCCTATTATAATATCAGAGGATTTCTATAAAAATTGTTTTAGCTATCTAAGGTAAAAACCCGACATGTTTATTTGTGGCGTGGTCTTACAAGATGCTTTTGTTTTCAAAGGATTTTTGAAACTTTAAGAATCAATTGAGTGTGATTTCCTCACGCTGGCATTCCAGACTGACTCGGGTGTTATTTAACTGTAATGCTCAGGTCTGACCGAGTATTATAGGTTACAGGATATGATGCTGTGGAGCTCAGGAGGCGAGCTATAGGACGATACGTATTTCCGTATTTGTTTATGTATATATTCCGTTGTGTTGAGTGATGTGTATCCATTTGTATGTTGTTGATGTTGAGCTGCAATTAATGTACACCGATGATGTAATATATAAACAACTATATTTGATTTTGGTGTAAAGACATGTTATCTATTATATTTCATTCCGCTGCGATGGTTAGATTCTGATGTTGTTTTCTATTCTCTTCTTCTACCTTTTCTTCTTTAACCCAAATGGTTCGTATTTCTATGAAACTTGAGTTGATTGTTGTAGAATAGTGTTGACTCAAGGGGTACGGATTTACGGGTCGTTTCACTTGGTATCAGAGCTTAGGCTAGCGATAACCTTGGCTCTGGTGGGAATTACTCATTGAAATAGAGTCAATAGTACTCTAGACTGAGTTTGAGCGTATTAATAGATATGAGCGCGTATTTGTTAGTGAATGTAAAATGATTTTATATTGTGTTGATTGGTTTATTGAGTAGTTTATGGATTCTGGTCAATACGAGTAATTAACGTTATTGATAGGGATCTCTAAACACTTGGATAAAACAATTCGACATAGTATTGTTTTAAAGTAGGGTAAATGAAATAATTTTACCCAAATTATTTTTGTATATAAAAGATATAGTTTTTGTAAAGTATTATAGTATTTGGATGCTTGATTGTCAAGGAATGATAATATTAAATTATTAACACTATTGTGTAGAAATTGAATAAGAAATTGAAAACTTATAACCAAAGTGAAGAATAAATTTATATAACAAAATGGAATTTGAAATATAGATTATAAATATAATTTATAAATTGAAATAAACTTCATATACAAATGAGATTTGTAAATGTAAACTGCAAAGGTGATTATAATTTTGAAATAGAATTCCAGAGAAACATTTGGAATTGAAATGAGATAAAATTCCAGAGATGTTTGAATACAGATTTAAAGGAATTGCAATTTGGAATTTTTGGGAAAAATTTAAATTCCTTTGGGGTTGAAAACGGTTTCAAAAAGGTTTGGAGGAATAATAGTATTATTTTGGGAATATTTTGAGTTGCATTTGAAATCTTGTGAGATTTGGAAATTAAAAATATTTGAAATATTGTTAAAGAGATAAAAGCATTGAACTCTTTCGGTCGCTGGAAAATAATTTCGATGATGATCGCGACATCATCGGTGTTCATTTTCAAGTTTCCAAGAGAGGAATTGCTACCTGAATATTTTAAATTGGAATTGTTTGCGAACTGGGTTTGGTTTTGGAATTAAAAGGGATAATTGAATTTGCCAAAGGATTTTGGATGTAGTTGATTTCAAAAATGATTTTGAAATTTTGGGAAACTGTTTAAACTATGGAATCTAATTTTAAATGTTTATGGTATAATAAAAAATATATTGGCAAAATAAAATGTACAATTCCGAGTTAAAAGTAAAATGTGAATGGAATTGATTATAAATGGATAAAAGAATGGATATAAATAAGTTTGAGACTCATAAAATTTAGAAGTGAAATAAATAAGCCAAAATAATTTTGTTTTGTATTTTGGAAAATGAATAAGATCAAAAACTTAAAGTATAAAATAGATTGAAGTCCAGCAAAATAGTTAAAGTGATTTTGAAATAAAAATCAAATGTTGGGTATAAAATTGAAATAAACCAATAGATAATTAATTAGTTAATGAAATTGGAAATGAACTCGAGTATAAATAAATTCAGCTTGGATTGTTGGTGGATTGAATATAATTGGAAGTATGAAATTCAAAATGGTTGACTGAATAAACTAATTTAAATTAGTTAGTAGATGAAATTGGTTGGTAATTGAAATCAAATTAAGGATTTAAATTGGAAAGTGCTTATAAAATATATATAACTTGAGTTTTAAAGTTGAAATAACTTGACGAAAAATAAAATAACCTAAGTAATATTTGAATAAAAGCTTGATTTAAGTAAAATTGTGAAATGGTTGTGTCGAGTTGTATGAAATGATTTTGAATAAAACAATTAAAGAGAGAAAAAGAAAAAAATATTAAAATTCAGGATGGAATTGAAAAATTCTGATGAGATGAGATATAGAATCATAACTTGAATGGGAGTGGGAAAAAGTAATAAGTGTATGACTTATAAAAGTCTGCAAGAAAAGTATTAAGCCTGGGTAAATTTGTTAGGTATTTTGGAATTGAAATAAAAATCCAAACCTAAGAGATAAAATAAGATTGGATAATAATAGTAATGGTGTGAAGTGCAATAAAACTAAAATGAGTAGAAATAAATTGGAAATGGCCTTGTATTAATAAAATTTGAATTAGTCTTGTTATTAGTGAATAAGTTTAGAAATAAATTAAGAAGGTAAATTAAAATTTAAAATGGATAAAGAGGATGGACAAATTGAATTAGATGGAATTTGATGAGAATCAAATAAAATGGAATTGAAATTAAGTTATGAAATTGAAATGATTTGAATTAAATTAATTTACGTTTGAATTTATGGAAGCTTGGCTTCGGATGAAAATGAAATCTATTAAATAAAAGTTTGAGTTCAATTACTTAGGAAAGGGTTATTAATATGCAAGCAAGAAAAGTGGTCGAGCCTAAATAAAAAGGTTTCCAATGAAAATTATGCAAATATACAATTGAAATAGGTGTTGAAACCATAAAAAATTGCTTGTGAAATGTTTTTTCGGGTATATTGCTTATGTTATACATGTGTTTAGCTATTGTAATTAAGTGAAATGTTAATAATCTTTGTAAATTTTTCACTTACATGTTTAAATTGAGTAAGTACAGGTTTTTGAAAGCCGTTGACTGGTTTTGCCCACGCTAACAACTACAATAAATAAGCCGTTTGCTTAAAATGCTAAATAAGGTACGTCAACGCATTACAAATAGGAAATATGAACTGTTTTTCTATTTTCCGACCGTGTGGGTCGATGTATATATATTTATATCTCTTGTCAAATTGCAAAAGCTCCTCCGTACAAAGGAGACTCTGCCAAAAGTTTTCGAAAATTTTAGGAGTTAGAAATTTTTTGAATCTTTTGAAAATTTTCACTAACGACAAATGATTTAAATTTGTTAAGCTAATAGAATTATAACTGAATGTTGAAATCTAATTTAAGTTGTATATGTAAAGTATGATGAACTGAAGATATTGTTCAAAGAAACTAAAAGAAGGAAAAAGTTTGCAAATAAACTTTTATTTGAGATTTTAAATAAATTAGTAAGTAAAACTAATAAAGGAAATGATTAATTAAATATGGATTGAGATAGGGTGAATCAAAATTCAATATTCAAACTTTGGAAATGAATTGAATTCAAGTAAAATTGGGAAGAAGTATTTATATTTGAAATTAATTAATAAAGTGAAGCAAATTGAAATTTTTATGGAATTGTAAAGGCAAATTGAATAAAATGGATATAAACTCCAATAGTGAAGTGAAAACAAATTCAAGAGGCATATAAAATATTTATATTGAACTTAAGAAATGAAGATGAAATTCTTAAGTAAGTTGGCATTGGAAATATGCTAAGTGAATAATTGAATGAAGATTAAAACTGGAAGTTGTGACAAGGGAAAGTGAGAATAAGTGAATAACAATCAAAATAAATGAGAATAAAAAGAAAATTGATATAGTTGATAATCAATTGGGGCCAATACGTAGGATGTATGTATATTATTTTATTCGCATAACAATTTGTTCCAGATTCGAGCACAGAATTTCGAGATAGTTATATCGATCCGAGTTAGGATTTTTCACTCGATTTTCGACGGCGAACCCTGGATAGGGATTTTGATTGATTCTGGAAATTATCTATCAGAGTTTACAGCTATGTAAGGGGAATGACGGTTTCTAATCAGGAAACTAGATCTGAGTCCGCATTAGGAAGTCGGGTGGACGATACTAGTTCGGAAGTGAAATTGTGTGATCGAGTGAGCGATCGGATTTGGTATTGCGTATGGATGAACGGGGTTAAGTAAAAAAAAATATTGGAAATGTGTAAAAGAAGTAAATAAAATGTTTTTGAATGTTGTGATTGGATATTATTGCTAAACATGATATGAAGGTATGAAAAAGGGAAAGGAAAATTGGTTTTGATTTCAGATAATAAATTTGAATTGCTCGACAAAAGGTATGTGTTTAAATTTCTGTATAAACTTTGATTGGGATTTTGATCTAGCCACTTGGATTTTTGTTTTCTTTTTGAGATTTGGGGGCCGTAGAGCCATTTTGTAGTTGTAATGAGCTAGCCGCGCAAAGGAGACGTTGGTGAAATTTTTTGGAAATTTAGAGAGTTAGAAAAATTTTGAGAAAATTCTGACAATTTTAAATTTGATTTAAAATTGAAATTTAAATGATCGAGTAACTAATATTGTTTGAAACTATGGGAAAGTTGGGGATGTTAGTAAGAATGGTAATGGGTCTTTGTAAAAGATAGTTGGATTGGATGTTGAATTGTTGGTTTTAGGAAAGATAGTAAACAGGTATTGGACCATTCTTCCTAACTAGTAATTTCGGAGACGAAATTCTTTTAAGAGGGGAGGAATGTGACGACCCGGAATTTTTGAGCATTTGTAATTGGAATAATTAATTGATTTTAAATATTTAAAAGTCAATGCTTAACTTTAATTTCAAATTTGACCATTATTTGGAATTTAATTATTAGTTTTAATTATTAAAAGTTGGGTAAAATGAAATCTGGGATTTTAAGCCTGTTAAAAACAATTTGAAGGCTTGTAAAATTTATATTGATAACACTGGAAATAATAGAAGTTGTAAAAATTGAAATTAACAAATTTTTAGAATTTTATCGTTTAAATTGAATTTACAAATAGTCTTCTGAGGCGCAGTCTCGGAATTCGACGAAACCAGTTCCATTGGGTCCGTAATATTGAATTTTTACCGGATTTCAAATTTCGTAGCTTTCGGAATTAACGTGTGATCGTACGAGGTATAAACGCTTAGACGATAATTATCGCTCTAATTTAAATATCTTTATCTGAAAGAAAATCTAATTAGCAGCCACCCTGTATTTCCTTTAGCGGGCCTATCTCTGTTGTAGCCGACACGCAGAAACAATTTGCATGCTTACATCTTTTCCTGTCCCTCATTCTTTCATTAAAAATATAGACGCATTCAAAAGAAATGGTAAAGCTTTAGTAAAAAGAAATCTCGTTCAAAAGAAAATCAAATGGCCGAGCAAAACAAAATCTCAAAATAATAAATCAATGGTTGCGGTTATAATCTTCGAATCGAAAAATGGAAGAAGGCTCGTGTTTGGAAATCGCAGTTCTTCCCTTCTGTTCAAAATCGAATCAAACCGTGTCTACCGCTTCTTCGTTTCTTGTTGAATTAATTCGAATCAAATCTAAATCGAAGAAAGCTCGAACGCATCGTGCAAATTAATCGCGATGACGGCAGCTCGGAAGCGATGGACTCAGTGGTGTTCGACATTAGTGTTGGGGGCAGCGGCATTGTTCGACTCGACGTTGGTTACGAGTGAGTCGCATGGGACGTCGAGGTCAGAAAACGATTTGGGGATAGGGTTTCGTTGGGTTGTATTCGAGCTCAGCGGGGTGGTCGCGATGCTTGGTACGGCAAGGGAGCGAGGTATAGCTAACTTCATCTGCCTTTAATTTAATTTAATGTGTATATAGATTAGAAAAATAAGAACAAACGAGAGAAATATATATTGTTAAAATAGAATTTTCTTTACAGTAGAATATATGCAACAGTTCTGTTTTAATTTAATATGTATATATACAAAACCTTGGAAAAACAGAAAATTTATTTATAGAGATAAAGCTGGAAAAGAAAATAGTAATTTTAAATGTTGAAGAATTTATATAAGAAATTAGGTTTGTAATTTGGTTTCTATAATTATAGTTTCAAATAAATAAATAAATATACATATACCTATTTTAATTTGCTAGTTATTTTAAATAATGGATTTGAGGGAAAGAAACGTTTAACTAGCATCTTAATTATCTTGGTTAATAAAAGATGTTTAAAAGGGAAATTTAGTTTACAATTTAAATTGTTTGTTTAAATTAAATCATTAGTTAAGTAAATTTTAAAATGGGATAAATTGTTAGATTAGTGCAAATATTAATAAATTGTATAAATGTTGTACAAGGTCTGGAATTGTGGAGAGACAAGCCAGTTTGGATCGAATTCGCAAAACGAAAATCAATGGTGAGTTAATCTCACTCATCTGGTTTAATTTAAATTTAAATGTTAAAACTAAATAATTGGTTGATTGATTGGATTGAATTGATGTGTTATATTATATAAAGTAGTATATAGTATATTGGAGTGATTGAGTTCCCGCAATATATAGAGGATGAGACCCTATGCGCCGCATAATAGCGGATGATTTTATATTTAAATCCCATATACCATGATATTCCACGTCGAAGTGGAATTGGTACTGTGCTAACATCTGTGGATGCAGGAAAACAGGTTGGAGGAATCCAACTGGATTCCCCAAAATTATTTATATTGTTTAATATTCGCTGTTATGAATATTTGATATTCCATGATGAATATTATTGATAATTGGAATATTGAATGCTTTGGATTGATTGAATTTATTTGGGTGTAACGAGTTACCAAAAATATATAAATTCGGAGTTTGGAAAGACAAATAAAGAATGGAGTTTGAAGTAAAATAATTATAGCAAATAAATTAAAAATGAATTAAAAGGAATGGAAGTAATATTAAAATACTAATAAATAATTTCGAGTATGGAAAAAAGAATTTTGAATAAAATAGAAATAAATGAATTGTAAACTCAAATGATATAAACTAAAGGAATTAAGAATTATCTGAATAATTAAAGTTTAAATTTATTTAAAGGAATAAAGAAGTGAATTGAGAAATCTAAAATCGGTATTTGCAGTTAAAAGTATATTAAATCATAAGTAAGGAATAAAATCTGGAATTAAGGAATTTTGGAATAAATGAAGTAAATTGGAATTTTAAAGGAAGTGGAGTTTTGGGAATTTATAAACCAGGTTTATGAAAGCAAGTAATATATCAGTGGATATTTGGGAAGAATAAATTCAAGGTGGGAATTTATTAAGAGGAAATGAGGAAATTAATTTAAAGATAAACAATGATTTATTTTTAAAGGATGAGAAGAGAAGTATATTTCTCTTGATAGCCAAATACGATTTTAAAGTAAAATTTAAATATAAGTTAAAAGATTTACTATTGTTTAAAGGGCATGTTTTAGGAAATTTATTATTTCTAAATGTTTAAAACTCTAAAGTAAGTATTTTTCAAATCTATTATCGTAGCAATTATTTAAAGATGACGTAGTATTTGTTTAAAAGAGAATATTTAGTTTTATATTTTATAAAGCAAACTTATTTTAAATATTCCTAAAGTATTATCTTTAATTAAGTATTAAAGTAGTTTTCTAAATTTAAATGTTAAAACATATTTTACAATACAGTGTTTTAAAATTATTTTAAAAATCTAAATTTGTGTATTTGGTGATTCCAGTGGGAATATAAAATACTTGAAATTTATTCTGAGAAGGAAGATAGCTTGAAAACTGTTTTCCAATGGGTTTGAAAAGTGGAAATTTATCTTGTGAAGATATTTTTGAAGCTAATAAATAATTTAGGAAATTATTTATTGGTTGATGGTTGTTTGTGAATATTAATTGATAGTTAAATCACCGACTATCAATATAGGACAAATACGTTGATCGTTTCGAAGAGACCGGGATCGAGATTAATTTCTCGAAAACCACTTCGATCCGGTTTGTACGTTTCGTGTAAACGAGTTTGGATTCGAAGTTGGAGCAGTGAACTGCAAGGGCTAGTCGCTACTATTCCTGAGGGTATTTCCAAAATGGATGTAGTAGGAATAGTGCCTTCGGTTCCGTTCAAACCCGGGACGGACTTGTATGGATGAATGCTTGCGAAACATCGTCAGGTGGACGATGGACATTCTAATGGATATGTTCTAAAAAGGTAACGCTTAGACTCAAGCCTCATCAAATGGGAATGACTGAAAATCAGGGGTTATGCAGCTAGGCTAGGTGGGTAGCACCCAAGCAGGGTGAGGTCATCCCTGTCTAGATGTCCCTTTTATTTCGGCTTAGTGGGCAGTTGCTGATCCCAACCGCGGGGTGATCTCACTCGGGATTATCCAGTAAGGGGTAGTCCCGATCTTGTGTTGTAGGGGAGCGGGCGTACTCCTCGGTACTGTGATCTAGGCCACGTACTGTGACAGGTGGTACCTCAGTGTCTAGTCATTAGTTGGAAATACATTTTCCCTACGAGCCTTGTACGAGTTTTGTTTGTATTACCCACTCTGTGGCTATTAGCTGGAATTTAATGAATGTAACAATTTCGGCTATTTTATAAGTAGTTGTAAATAGACCCTATTATAATATCAGAGGATTTCTATAAAAATTGTTTTAGCTATCGTAAGGTAAAAACCCGACATGTTTATTTATGGCGTGGTCTTACGAGATGCTTTTGTTTTCAAAGGATTTTTGAAACTTTAATAATCAATTGAGTGTGATTTTCTCACGCTGGTATTCCAGACTGACTCGGGTGTTGTTTAACTGTAATGCTCGGGTCAGACCGAGTATTATAGGTTACAGGATATGATAGGAGGCGAGCTAGAGGACGATACATATTTCCGTATTTGTTTATGTATATATTCCGATGTGTTGAGTGTTGTGTATCCATTTGTATGTTGTTGATGTTGAGCTGCGATTGATGTACACTGATGATGTAATATATAAACAGCTATATTTGATTTTGGTGTAAAGATATGTTATCTATTATATTTCATTCCGCTGCGATGGATTCTGATGTTGTTTTCTATTCTCTTCTTCTACCTCTTCTTCTTTAACCCAAATGGTTCGTATTTCTGTGCAACTTGAGTTGATTGTTGTAGAATAGTGTTGACTCAAGGGGTACGGATTTGCGGGTCATTTCATATCAGGTCGTTACAGTTGGTATCAGAGCTTTCGCTCTAGGCAAACTTAACATAGGTAGTAAATTATTTGTAGAATCACTTTTTTTCGAGCTTGAATTTCTTCCTCTTTGATTTGGTTTTCCTTTGGACTTTGGAACGTTCCCTGCAGTTCCAAAATCCGTTATCTTCTTTCCCTATTCGTGCCTCTTGATTCTGGAGTATCCCATAACTCCACTTCGAACGATCTCTATAAGAATGGGCAATCCAGCCAATCTTTGAATGATTTGCAAAGGGGTGAAACTCCTTTACAATTGATATTGACTCACCAGAGATTTATATATCCCTAATTTTAGACATTGCTATCTCTTATAATGTTGAATTCTATCTTTGGCGATCGAATGATGATTTTCCTTAGAATTCCGCATCGATCTTATTCTTGAAGTCACGGTTAACCCGGTTAAGATTGTCCGCGATTTATATAAGTATATACATCTTCTATTTGGTAATTTAGTTATCTCATCTTCGTTCGAGCCTATCTTTAAATCAGAATTCTAATTGATTAGAGTCCCTCTACTTTGAATTTCTATTTTGTTTTGAAAATCCACTCTTGAATCATCCTTTGGAAAAATCGAGTTCGTTTGTATTTTAGAAATTGTTTTATATGTCGAAATACTTATTTTGATAAGTATGATTTTATTCAATATGTAAAAGTGAAAATGTTTTCGATAAGGATTACATACCTTTTTAAAATGAGAATTTAAAGTCCGAAAGGATTTGAAATTTTGAAAATTTTATAAGAGACTTATTTATATAAAATTGATTTATAACTTGAGGGTTTTAAATTGGAAATTTGAGGAATTGAACTCCGGTATTTTGAAATTGGTTTTGAGATCTTGAAAATATATAATAATATAATTTGGAAGTATTTGCCGAATAAAAATGTGTCAAATGAGTTCAAATGAGTTCCAATGATTTCGAAGAAATTCCAAAGAAGTTTTTAAGAAAATTGAAGTCCAGAACTCACTTGTGTCGCTGGAAAATGATTTCGGTAATGAGTGCATGCATCATCGGTATTGATTTTCTAGTTTCAGAGTGGGGGAGAGGCCACTCTAGTAGCTTTTCTATGCGAGTGATTGTGTGAAACAAATTTTGTTTTCAAATTTCGAAGAATGATTTGATATTCTAAAGATATATGAATATATAGTTGAAACGATTTGAAGTGAACCCGGTGTTCAGTCCTCAAGTTTTGGATTTGATTTGGTATAACTCTATATATTGAAATTGATTTACTTATTTGTTGTTGATTTCCGACTCTGAATTTGGAAATTTGATTTCTTTGACTATTTTTAATGTTCAAGCACTTCCAAATCGAGGTTTAATTTCAAAGATAAGTGATTAAGGTATAAATATTTGGTAAAGTATATGAGTTTAGTTTTGTGTGTTCAAGTATGAGGTAATATGATTTAAACAAGTTTGAAATGTTTTTGTTAAGTAAATGAATAAGACTATTTGGAATTATACTAATTTGAAATTTTGTTCCGAAATGTTTCGAATAAAATTTAGTTCTAAAGGTTTTGACTTTGGAATATCTTTTATAAAACTATACGTATATAGAATAATGATTTTCAAAAGATAAATTGGATCTTTCGAATAGAAATAAATAGTTATAAACTTGGAAATCATTTTTGGGTATAATTGATTTTGAGAAAAAAATTTGGTTTAGAAAATAAATTGGAATTTAAAATCGAGTATTATATGATGATTTCTAAAAATGAATTTGTTTAACCTAAATTATGTTGATTTGGAAACTAGGATTATTTTCTAAACCTATTATTTTGGAAACTTTAAAATGGAAGATATTTTAATTTGGAACAACAATTTGGTGAAATCGTATATGATTTTGAAAATGAACTGATATTGTAACGAATTGAAATTGAGAATCTTGTTTTATTAAATACTTGATTTGGGAGTTATCGAACTTGTATAAAATTGATTTGTATAAGTATGAAGCTGATTTGAAATAATTGATTTGGAAAAGTACTCATTTTGAAAAGTGAAATCTTATATAATCAAAGTCTATATAAGTGTAATTTGACTATTTTTTTTGGAAAGTATTCGATTTTAAATTGAACCTTACATAAAATGGGCTTTATATAAGTATGATAATTGAAAGTGATTTGAAATGTACTATATGATATATAGTTTCGAAGTAAGATAGGGAAAGTGCCTTCTGATTGATATCCGCTTTTTGGCCATATTGTAGATTCATTCTATCAATATTATTCTCTCCGATATTGGTTTTTCGGATATGATACTCGAGTGTCCATCGAATTCCATGGCGATCTCCATGGTCATACGAGCGCGACCGCATATCGTAATTCGCCTGGCTAAAATGGCCTATAGGTACGGATGTTTCCTGGGGGATCCAGGCAAAACCATTGTGTATCTGTGATCTATGTAGGCCGTTTTAGTAGCGAAATCCGCAAGGCTGAGATAGCCTACGGGTACGGATGTTTCCTGGGGGATCCAGGCGTAACCATTTTGTATCTGCGATCTATGTAGGTCGTTTTAGTAGCGAATTCAGTAGGGCTGAGATAGCTTATGGATACAGATGTTTCCTAGGGGATCCAGGCGTAACCATTGTGTATTTGCGGTCTACTAGTCATCATGGCGTAATTCGTAGGGCTGAGATAGCTTAACGATACAAATGTTTCCTAGGGGATCCAGGAATAACCATTGTGTATCTGCGATCCATGATTAGACAATGATTTGGTTGATTTGTTTGGATTGTACTTTCCATGAATGTTTATAAAAGTTTCCAGTATTTTCATTGGGTGCCGAAACAGGTTTACTAAGTACTTGAAGAATTCTAGCTTTGTGCCTGATCAACACATGTCCAGAGTCTGTAAGAACGAGGATAAACTTGTTGAAACATCGAGTTATAAAAGTATTTTAGTTTTGAAGTATAAATTAATTTAAAGTCACCACGATGTTATAATGTATAATTCTGCAATGTAGATAGTTCCACGCATCCTTAGAGGATGGTTATCCCAACATCCTTTAAGTTACTTGTATTTCAGTTGATATTTCACTTGAGTTGGATTTATTGATTTAAGAATGTTAATCCTGACTTGAGTGTTTTGTATTTTTCTTTACGCTCGGGTCAAACTGAGTGTTACTGTATTTGAGACTCACCTTTGGAGTTTGGAGCTTCGCCTGGGTATCTAACCATCGATTCAGCTTTTATCTTTCCAGTTGATTGGTTCAGGGAAGTCATCTGTTCGTATTGGAGACTTCACTGTATTTGAGTTATTCTGTTGTATTTTATTCCTAACTCTGATGTTCATATAGGAGCTTCATGAACTACTATTTCTCTATTCCGCTGCTTTATTATTGTATTACTCTGTGTCTGTGATTCTGTGGTTGATTTATTTACTATACGTGCTGAGTTTTGCCAAATTTAAATTAACAATATGATATTTGAACAATTCAAGTCCGACGTGTGTGGATGCGAACAGTTGAAAATATCAGGTCGTTACAATAACTCACATTTTTGAAGCTAGAGATCAATTCAAAACAAAAAAAATCCACACTCCGCAAAGCACGAGGAGGCACGATAAGATTCGAGAAGAGTAACAACCAAATTTAGATATTGTAATCAAATAAATAAAACAAACATAAATATATGATTTAACAATAAGTAAATTAAAACAATATAAAACATGAATAATTTCAAAACAAATATGGATTCAATCAACAAGTGGGCTCAGCTACATCACCTATAGGCTCAACCATCACCACACTTTGCTCAGCCATGATGTTTAGAGGCAAGCTAGGTTTGGTTATAAGGTCACTTGGCATGGACATGGGCTATGGATGGTGAATAGAGGCAAGTTACAAGGCATGGAAGGCTAGAGGTCAAGCAATTTGAGGAGTTTGGGCTCGGCCCTAGGTCTACATGGCTCGACTATGGCTAGGCTTGGTTAAGTAAGATCTGAATCATGGCTAGGAGATGGAGATATGTCATGGCTAAAGCAAGGTGGAGATGGTTGGTGTTGTGGCCGAGGCTAATAAAAGGAAAGTGGTGAATATATATGCTTGAGATGGATTTTTTTGGTGCTTTTGGTGATGGATCTTCATCTATGGTAGAAGCCAAAGGCATGGGGAAGATGATGGTCGGTCATGGAGGAGGTAGAGAGGGGATGAGGTCAGAATCATGGTGGAGGCCGAGCATGTGAAGAAGAAAAACAAAGGAAAAACAAAGGAAAAGAGGAAAAAGAAAGAGGAGAGAAGCCATGGAACTTACAGTATTTTTCTCTGGATGCAAATGAATTTGAGATGAGATAAATCCTTTTTACGTGAATTGATAGGGTAGGAGGCGGCTAGGGTTTTGCAATACATGGCTGAAAATTGTGAATGGCTATGGTAGGAAATAAAGAGTGTAGGCAATATAAAGGCAAGAAATAAACAATATAATGTATGCCCAATTAAAACAAAGTAACACATGTGTAATTGATTTTTTTCCTAGCTATTAAATAAAAGATAGACA
The DNA here is from genome assembly GCA_030765085.1 of Allium cepa. Taxonomy (NCBI): domain Eukaryota; kingdom Viridiplantae; phylum Streptophyta; class Magnoliopsida; order Asparagales; family Amaryllidaceae; genus Allium; species Allium cepa. The sequence goes on from CM060940.1 coordinate 188,117,303, forward strand.
AAAGAAACATCCAATAAATAAAAATAAAATTTATATAAACAAACAAAATAGAAAATAACATAAATAGATGGAGATAGGAAAATATAGAATAAAATACAGAAATTAATTTCTTTTAAAACGCTGTATGTTATCAAATTTACAAAGTATAAATCAGAATTTAATGAAACGAAAAGCATAATGGATATTATAATTATATCCATCTTCAATTAAAAAGATTAGAATTTAAAATTTTAAAATTTTAAAATTTCAAATAAAATTCAAAGTTTGACCAAAATATAAAATTGCAGAAATTGTTTTTTATTGTATTTGGGAAAATAATTTATAAACAACTCCAAAAATTATATTGGAAAATTTCAAAAATTCAAAATTTAAATAATTAAAATCAAAATTTTAAATAAAATGAAATAAAAATATTTATAAAGATTTGGGTTGTTACAGTCTCCCCAACTCAAAACATTTCGTCCTCGAAAAGGAGTAAGACACGGAAACGAGGAAAGTAAGATAGAAAAACAAAAGTACCCGAAACAAACAATTACGGATTCGAAGCACGCATGATCTCCTCCATCTCCCAGGTACAATCCCGATCATCAGTGCTCCACTGTACTTTGACCAGGTTGATAGATTTCCTTCTTAGCTGCTTCGTGCCTTGATCGACAATACGAAGTGGCTTCCTCTCAACAGTCAGGTTAGGCTCAATATCCAAACTATCAAGAGCAGAAGGCTAGACAATAAGAGATGGATCTTGCAGATACCGATGAAGATGCAAAACATGGAATACATTATGTACTCCAGGGAATTTCTCAGGCAAATCCAGGCGATAAGCTAGAGAACCAACTCTTTCCACAATGCGGAAAGGACGGATGAACCTAGGAGCAAGCTTCCCTCTACGACCAAAACGAACCACATTCCTTAAGGGAGAGACCTTAAGGAAAACCTGATCACCAACAGAAAAGTCTAAACTCCTCCTACAACGATCAGCATACTTCTGCCTATCCTACGCAATCCTCAACTTCCTCTTAATCTCCTCAACCTTCTCCGAAGCTTCCAAGATCTTCTCAGGAACAAGAACCAAACATTTACCGGATTCAATCCAGCAAGATGGAGATCTACAAGGTCTTCCGTAAAGAGCAGCAAACAGAGACATCTCAATACTAGCCTGAATTCAAAGATGGAATGAGATAGATAAAAAGTAAGATGAGATCAAAATAAAAGACTGAAAATATACCTGATAACTATTGTTATAAGTGAATTCGACAAGATGGATATGATCTTCCCAAGATCCTCTATAATCCAGAACATAAGCAGGATGTAGGTCCTCGAGAATCTGATTCACTCTTTCCGTTTGACCGTCAGTCTGCGGATGTTTACCAGTGCTCAGATTCAGATAGGTACCCAAAGATTCCTGAAAATCTTTCCAAAACTGACTGGTGAAGTTAGGATCCCAATCACCAACAATGTTGATAGGAACACCATGGAGACGAACAATCTCCCTCATATAAATCTCAGCCAAACTAGAAGCAGAACAGGTAGATTTGACCAAAATGAAATGAGGTGATTTGGTTTATCTATGCACAATAACCCAGATGCTCTCATTACCCCTCTGAGTTCTCGGTAAACCATCGATAAAATCCATGGAAACCTGTTCCCATTTCCAATTGGGAATCTTAAGGGGCTGCACTAAACCAAGGGTCTTCTGGTGATCTTCCTTAACTTGCTAACAAGTTGCACATCTACGAACAAAGATAGAGATATCGTCTCATGCCTCTCCACCAATAAAGCTTCATCATATCTTGATTCATCTTTGACACACCAGGATGAATAGAAAGTCTAGATTGATGATGTTCCCGAAGTAACTCTTGCCTCAATCCATCAACATTCGGGATACAAGTCCTATTATTAATCCTCAAAATCCTTCTATCATCGATCTGGGCTCCACTATCATTAGGACTACAACCACCAACTCTACTTCGAACCCTCTCCATGATCAATCTGATAATCCTATCCTCATCCTGCTTAGCAATGATGCGGTCCAAAAGAGGAGAAGAAGAAACAACAAGATGACACAACATGACCTTCTTCCGACTCAAATCATCGACCACAACATTAGCTTTACCGGTTGTATAGCTAATATCGAGGTCATAAAAAGCAAGAAAATCAAGCCACCTAACTTGCCGCCGATTCAAATCCTTCTAGGTGAATATATATTTCAAAGACTGATGATCAGTGAAGAGCTCAAACTTAGCACCCAAAAGATGATGCCTCCAAAGCTTCAAAGCAAAGACAACAGCAAGCAATTCTTAATCATTAGCCACATAATTGACCTCATGGGTCTTCAACTGATGACTAGCATAAGTAATGACCTTCCCATCCTGCATTAGAACAGCTCCCAAACCCTCACGAAAAGCATCGGTGTATACTGTTAATCCCTCATTTTGGTTTGAAATAGTGAGCACTAGTGCGGAAGTAAGCGTGTGCTTCAACTCATTGAATTAGCTTCACACTCATCACTCCAAATAAACTTAGCATTCTTTCGAGTCAAAGCAGTGAGAGGTGCAGAAATCCAAGCAAAATTCTCAATGAATCTCCGACAATAACCGGCAAGGCCCAGAAAACTGCGATTATCAGTTGAAGTCCTAGGAGTTTCCCAATCATTGACCGTAGCTATCTTGACTGGATCAACAGAAACTCTATTACTGGAAACAATATATCCAAGGAACCAGACTTCATCTCTCCAGAAATGGCATTTATAGAATTTATCCTTCAACTGATGATTTCTAAGAGTCTCCATAACTAATTTCGAATGCGACTCATGCTCTTCCTTTGACTTGGAGAAGACAAGGATATCATCAACAACGACTAGAACAAACTTATTAAGCACATCCCGAAAAATACGATTCATCAAATCAATAAAGAAAGCAGGGGCATTAGTCAACCCAAAAGGCATAACTAACTATTCATAAAAACCATTCTCAGTACGGAAAGCAATCTTGGGAATACTTTCCTTAGCAACTCTGAGCTGGTAAAAACCTACGGCAAGATCAAGCTGAGAGAAGACAGTAGCTCCATAGAGCTGATCAAACATATCATTGATGCGAGGCATAGGATATCTGTTCTTCATAGTGAGCTTGTTCAGCTCCATATAATCAACACACATCCACAAACAACCATCAGACTTAGTGACAAAGACCACTGCTGCTCCCCACTCCGAATAGCTAGGTCTGATCAGACCCTTGGAGGATAAGTCCTCAACTTACTTCCTTAACTCGACCTTCTCACGGGGTGCTATTCTTTTGGGTGAAAGAACTATAGGTCGAGCTCCAAGAATAAGATCAATGCAGAAATCAATTTCCCGCTTAGGAGGTAAAGAAGTGACTTCACCAAATACATCGGGAAAGAGTTTGACTACAGGGTTCGAACCAATATCGCCAGGAGAAGCATCAAGGGAATAAATAAAGCTGGCAGCAAAATCCTTGGACAAACTACACTGAATCACCAAAGAATCACCCTTATCACCAACCAGAGGGACAGTTCGTGAACTACAAGAGATATAGGCATCATACCTCTTTAGGCAATCACCTCCAAGCAATAGATCAAAAGCATCAAAACCCAGAATATAGAAATCACCGGAAAACCGATAGCTAGAATAGAAGAGTTTCACATTTCTATAAATCCTACTAAGGTTCGCAAGACCACCAATAGGATTTGAAACACACAAAGGCACAGGAGCCATCTCAAGAGAAAGAAGATGCTCAAATTTATCACAAAGGTCCACAAAGATAAATCTATGGGAAGCTCCGGTATCAAAGAGAAAACGAACAGGAAAATTAAACAGAGAAAAAGTGCCTTGAAGTGTACCTTAAGAATCATTAGGAGTAGGAGTAGGGGCAGGAGGTGGAGCTGGAGAAGATGCAGACGTAACCGCAAAAATACCAGATGACTTGCCCTTCTTCTAAGTAGGGCAGTCCTTCTTGAAATGGTCAGGTCGCAAACAAATGTGACAAAGATCGCGCCTGGTCAGCTGAGCTGGAGGAATAGTAGCACCATCCAAAGTAGGACAGCTATTAGCAAAGTGTCCCCTCTGATTGCATCTGTAGCAAGTAAAGGCAGTAAGGTCGATCGACTGCCTCTGATATGAAGAAGATGATCCCAACCCTAGTGTCTTGTTCTGATTCCTCTTCTGGTGGTAAAAGCTGGGCTTCCTCTTCTTAGAACTACCAGAGGAAGACTGAGATAAAGCTGAACGGGTAGCTGGAGGATCCTTAGAAGTAGGATTCTCATATCTAATGGCCATGTCCATCAGAGTGGTGAAAGGACTATGCACATTTGCTATGCGGCGATCATAGTACTCCGGGCGTGCACCAGCAATGAACTTCTCATTTTTCTTAAGAGGAGTGTCAATCAGATTAAGTCCGAACTTAGAAAGCTCATTGAACTTCCTCTCATATTCAGCAAAAGACATATCACCCTACTTCAAATCCATGAATTCCCGATACAGTTGTGACTTTCCTGCTTCGGGCATCCATTTTACAAGAAAAGCCTCCCTAAAGCACGATAACGAGTATAAGACAAATTTCAAAGGAGAAACTGAACAAAATTCATGACGAGCAGAAGATGATACCTAAATTGTTCCCAAGAGATGTCAGCCTCAGCGGTGTGAGATGTGACAGTCTTCCATCAATCCAAAGCTGTTCCTTTCAATTGCCAAGCTGCCAACTGAGATGCTGGGCATTAGTGATCTCATGACCGAAGAAGATTCTCTCCAAATCCTTTAACCATTGCTGAGCTTCAATGATGCTCTCAGATCATGTGAATTTGGTGCCACCAAGCATGGTGTATTCCTTACAAAGCTTTCTGAACCTGACTAGTGCAGCAAGCTTAGGAGCCAAGGCAACACAGCGTCCCCTACCTCTTGCATTCCTACGATCCATCCTGAAAAATCAAGAATGAATTTTAGGACAGAGTAAATTGAGTAACAAGACAGGATTAGATAAGATAAGTTGTAACGGGAATTGAATATCCCGAACAAAGATATTACCAACAAGATGGATAAGGGAAAGAAGGAAGTTAAGAAAAATCGACTTTAAAACAAGAAAAGTTTTTATATCAAAATACTCTTTAAAATCCTTCGAAAATAATTTGAAAAATCATTTTATACTTTAAAATACGTTCTCTCACAAAGAAAGGATTCTAAGATTGATTTCACTCATTCTAGGGTGTTTCTACCCTATCTCTAATGAGTTTTTGCTCTGCAGGCTAAGGTTTGCCTAAACCAAAGTTCTGATACCAACTGTAACGACCCACTATTTTGGACCATTCAAATCAACAATAAAACCGCACATGTCTAACTTGAATAATTCAAAACAGTAGGTTGTAGTTAAATTTGGAGCAAATAAAACCAATCACAGAATCACAGACATAGATAAATCAGAATACTCGTAGTGGAATTAAAAATAACCATAGTGGTTCAAGAAGCCACTACTAACACAGTCTCGAAACGTGTAAAAAATACATAGTATGAAAACAAATACAATAAAAATCCCAAATACATAAGTCTTTGATACATCAGCTGAAACGGAATGATTGAACTGAAATAGATAAACTAGATAAGCAGATAACTCCAGAAATCTCTAGCTTCCCAAAGATAGATCTAAGCTGTGATATTCAGGCTGACCTAAGCGTAAGAAATAAACACAAACACTCGAGTCAGGACATACATACTTATACAATGTAAACCAACTCAAGTGAACTGTAAAGTAAAAGTGCAAGTAACTTAAAGGATGCTTGGGACCGCACATCCTTTATGGATCCGTTAAACTATTTACTATGCAGTAATATTTCGCTGTTATAATAATGCCTATAGTAAAATAACCTTACTATTAAATAGCGTTAAGGCTTTACATTTTCCACCTTAACAAGTAATAGTCCCAGTAGTCCATCCAGTGTCATAGTCCCGCCTGATCGGGAAGCCACCAGAGGATACTCCACAGGCTACGGGAGAAAACCAAACTCGTACAAGGCGTGCTAGGGTAGATGACACGACACAACTAGGCAATGCCAGGGTAGATATACCAATTGCACTTCCGGACCGGTGGTAACGCGTAGCAGCTACTACCTCCCACCTTGAACCACACTTCCAAAATCAAAGGTGCGCCCCAATCAATAACAGGGTAATAGAATGGCATACGAAGAGGTGGGTCCAATCAGAGGAGCGACCTCATTAGCCAGTCGATTGCTCCTATTTTAGCCATCTTATGCCAACTCATGGGAGTCGGGTCCACGTATATACCTCAATAGAACGTCGCCACCATCCTACTTCATTCTTTGATCTTTACCTCGTACACGGTTATTAAAGTGGTTTCCGGTATCGACAGATAGTACACCCATATCCAATCCCGGTCTCTTTAACAACCAACGTTATTATTACCCATGGTTATAAATTGAAAAGTGCTTTATATTCCAAATCAAAACAAATCATTTAAACAAGTTAAATATGAAGTAGTTATCCTTCCAAATCACTTATTCAATTTCAAGAATTTTAGCAATTTCTAAGCTCATTAGTTCAATCTCAACATTTCAAAACATAGTTCAAATTCAAAAACTGCAGCACTTCAGAAATGATGTCATAGGTACATTAAGTAATTTCAACATATAGTTCAAATTTTCAAAAACTGCAGCACTTCAGAAATGCTTTTATAGTTATCTTTAGTATATTCAAGCCATAGTTCATATTTTTAGAAACTACAGCACTTCAGGATTGTTGTTATAGGTATCTTTAGTATATTCAAGCCATAGTACATATTATCAGAATCTATAGCACTTTAGGAATATTGTTATAGGTAACTTTAATATATTCAAGCCATAGTTCATATTTCCACAGCATTTCTGAACCGCTATAATTTCTGTTATGCCTTTTAAACAATATATCTTAAATTTTTCTCATTTTTAACCTATCTAACTTATTCCACTTTTAAAAAAAATTATTTGGATATTAATTAACTTATAAATTTTAATAAAATAACATTGTATTAATAAATATCCAATTTAAATTAAATTCATTTGTTAAGTCAATACTTTATAAATTGCGTAACCTTTATTTCAACCAATAACTTAATATTTTATTTAACACTCCCATCTCCTAAATAAAATTAAATTTCCACTTATTTACTTAACTTAAAATTTCCATTTAAAAACAAATTACCAATTTCAAGTTAAGTCATCTTTTCAAAATACACCTTTCCTTTTAATTCTTATACATTTTTAACTTATAGAAAAATCACTATAAATTTCATTTAAATTATCTAAGTCCAATTTAAATTAAAATGTCATATTTTTATACTCAAAATACTTAAAAATTTCAGAAAATATATATATTCAACCACGAGTTTGTATAATATTTTCTAACATAGGTTAAGTGATACAGATATTTATCACTTCAATCCGTAATTTAAAAAGAAAAATTCGGGTTCTATCATTTCAAACCTGCAATGCCAGTAAATTAAATACAATAAAAATCATTCGAGCCTATCATTTCAGCCCATAATGATTTTTCCTTATTCTAAAGTTCGTTCAGGTATGTATCATTTGAACCCATAGTGATAAGGAAACCTGCAGTGTGAGATATAGAAATAAAATAACAGTATATCATATAATATTATAACAAATGATGTAACGGGTGTAAAATCAAGTTATACATCATATAAACATATCACAGGCATGTATGAACATAGAATATCAATTATTACATAGTCACTTGTCATCATTTCACAAATATATAAGTACGGAATGCTAGCGCGAATAACTCCCCTTTTTGAAGCTAGAGATCAATTCAAAACATAAAAATCCACACTACGCAAAGCACGAGAAGGCACGATAAGATTCGAGAAGAAGTAACAACCAAATTCAGATCTTGTAATCCAATAAATAAAACAAATATAAATATATGATTTAACACAAAGTAAATTAAAACAATATAAAACATGAATAAATTTGAAACAAATATGGATTCAATCAACAAATGGGCTCGGCCACATCACCTATAGGCCCAACCATCACCATAATTTGCTTGGCCATGATGTTTAAAGGCAAGCTAGGTTTGGTTACGAGGTCACTAGGCATGGCTATGGGCTATGGAAGGTGAATATAGGCAAGTTACAAGGCATGGAAGGCTAGAGTTTAAGCAATTTGAGGAGTTTGGGCTCGGCCCTAGGTCTACGTGGCTCGGCCGTCGCTGGGCATGGTCAAGTAAGATATGAATCATGGCTAGGAGATGGAGATAGGTCATGTACAAAGCAAGGTGGAGATGGTTGGTGTTGTGGCCGAGGCTAATAAAAGGAAAGTGGTGAAAATATAGGCTTGAGATGGATTTTTTTTGGTGCTTTTGGTGATGGATCTTCATCTATGGTCACGGCCAAAGGCACGGGGAAGATGATGGTTGGTCATGGAGGAGGTGGGGAGGGGATGTGGTTGGAATCATGATGGAGGCCGAGCATGTGAAGAAGAAAAACAAAGGAAAAATAAAGGAAAAGAGGAAAAAGAAAGAGGAGAAGCCATGGAACTTACAATATTTTTCTCGGGATGCAAATGAATTTGAGATGAGATACTTTTTTTATGTGAATTGATAAGGTAGGAGGCGACTAGGGTAATACACGGCTGAAAATTATGAACGGCTATGGTAGGAAATAAAGAGTGTAGGCAATATGAAGGCAAGAAATATACAATGTAACGTATCCCAATTAAAACAAAGTAACGCATGTCTAATTGATTTTTTCCTAGATATTAAATAAAAGATATGCAAAAAAACATCCAATAAATAAAAATAAAGTCTATACAAACAAACAAAATAGAAAATAACATATATAGATGGACATAGGAAAATATAGAATAAAACACAGAAATTAATTTCTTTTAAAACACTGTATGTTATCCAATTTACAAAGTACAATTCAGAATTTAATGAAACGAAAAGCATAACGAATATTATAATTATATCCAGCTTCAATTAAGAAGATTAGAATTTCAAATTTTCAAATTTCAAATAAAAGACAAAGTTTGATCAAAATATAAAATTCCAAAAATTGTTTGTTTTATTGTATTTAGGAAAATAATTTATAAACAACTCCAAAAATTATATTGGAAAATTTCAAAAATTCAAAATTTAAATAATTAACGTCAAAGTTTTAAATAAAATGAATTAAAAATATTTATAAAGATTATAGGTTGTTACATCCAATCAACATCTGAACACAACCAATTAGTAGATCGTCATCAAAACGGAGCAACGAGCAACGAGACTACGCAAACAATGACGGAAGACCATGGAAACATCCCAAACTCCAGACTCTAGAAAATATAATAAGTACTTTGATCGCCAGCGATCTATACCCTATGGATCACTGGCAATCCATTCAAAATGGAGGGTCACTGTGATGCAAGGAAGAAGAGAAGTAAGGACGAAAGATGCTGAAAAAATACTAAGTCTATAGGTCACCAGCGACCCACAGACCATGGGTCACTGGCAACCCATGCTTCTCCGTGAATCTTCGCTGAGCAAACTAAGGGGGCAATGAAAAAAGGAGCCAAGTCACTAGCTTGCATACGAGCCAAATCTTTGGGTCATTAGCGACCCATAATTTTTTACTTGGATCGAAAGCTACGTACCCCCTAGGTCGTTCCCTACCTACCTGCGAGTAGTTGATGAAGTGGCCTGGCCCAGAATCTCTCTGATTCCTATAAATACCATCCTACCTGCAACATAAGGAGGATCTTCTTCGAACATGTTGTTGAATCTCTACTGGAAATATTCTTCACTCTCTACCTCCCTTATAACAATTTCCAAATGGATTCAATGTGATTCTCTAGTGGATTCCAACTCTCAGGATTCAACCTACCTAAGGATAATCAAAGCCTTGTAATCAAACACATTTTGTAACAGCAGTCGGTTTATAATAAAATTATAAAGTGGACGCAAGTTTCATTAACACCCGAACCATTATAAAAATTCCCTGTCTTCTTTCTTTAACCGTTCTTTTTCTATATCTGTTATATGTGATATTGCGTTGTCAGAACAGGGCTATTGCTTTCAAACTCAAATCAGGATGTTGATCCATTTTTTGGGTTAATAGAGTGGGAGACAAAAATGAGGATGATCAGAGAAATATTGGGTTTGACTTATAATTAATTTGTGATTTACGGTATCTTGCCACACATATTTCCATTCCCATATAAATCCTGAATGATAAAACAAAAATACGGTCGCGCTCAGAACAGTGACGCGACTCCAAAACAAAAATAATATACATGGGTCATTGAATTTTGTAATATCACAAAACTACCGTAGTTTGTCGAAAAATCATCAAATAATTTATAGATTCTCCAAATTATAAATTATGAAAAAATCAAATAAATTAAATTAAAAATGCATCAACAAAAATCGAGCCGTAATACTAAAAATAAATTTCCTGATACTTTATTTGGATCACCTATTACTACGAATAAAATTACAAAATGAATCCATCGTTATTATATATTAATTATAATGAGTAAAATAATACCATCCCATTAAATTTATATTCAATTCACAATCCTAATATTTAAATCACTATTCAAATATTTGTTTATAATTCAAAAATCTACATAATTTAATTCAAGTTTTAAAGCTTTTAAACCAAATTGTTAATAATTAAAATTAATTAAATATTCAAAATCAAATAATCAAAATTTCGGGTCGTTACATTCTCCCCCCTTAAACGAATTTAATCCCCAAAGTTTCAAAGTTAGCGAATTTAATCCCCAAAGTTTCAAAGTTAGGAAAAACGCCTTAAACCCTTAAATTTTCCAAAATCAATTAGTTGAAATGGGTTATCCAATTTCTACGTCTTTTCAAGTTTATAGAAAATTTCAACGACGTCTCCTTTACGTGGCTCGATTGGAAAAGCTACAAATTGCCACTACGGGTACAAACTAGCAAAATGAAACCAAATCCAAGTAGCCTTCCATATCTAGGGCATAAAATCATCAAGAAAAGAATAATATAAACACGTACCTATTTATCGGGCAACCAAACATTACTTACGAAACCAAAAGTGTCAACTCGCCTTTGTTTTCGTACCTACATCTCATTTACAAAAAATATCCAACTATATAACTCGTAGCCATATAATTTTGCATTTTCCCGTGACAAAAGAATAATTATGACAAGCACGTAAGATGTAAATTTACCATCCATACACTATATCAAATTTTAACGCACATTCGATCAAAGAAATTTCATTTCCAAACTTGTATCGCTCACTCGACCACTATGGTGCAGACTTTGATCCGGTTCCTTGATTAGAAACCATTGTTCTCCTTGCATGGACAAATAGCATGAAAGAAAACTTTAGAATCAAACAAAACATCCGTATCCAGTGTTTGTTGTCAAGAGTCGAGTGAAAAATCCTAACTCGGACTGGTGTAAATCAGCTTGAAGTCATGTAATCGAAACTGGATCAAATATTTATGCAAATAAAATGGTCTATGGACAACTTATGTATTTATTCAATTGGTTTATTACTATATCAATTATTTTTTTACTCACATCATTTGTAATCATAATTAATTTACACCAACGGTATTATATTTAATAATAAAATCATCAATCAACCATTTTTTAAAATTTTACTTAAGTTTATTACATCTTATGAAACACGGTCTATGTAATTCAGTCACTTTAAAACTCAAGTTTATACACATTTCAGAAAGCCACAACTGCACCTTTAAATCCCTTTCATACTTGAGTTTCTTATAAACATTTTATAAAGCACACTTATGTTTATTATCCAATTTAAACTCAAGTCCATTTTGTATTATACTTTGCTACAATCTAAGAGTACATATATAAATTTTAGATTTATTTTTATTTAACTCAAATGTCCAACAAATTAAAATCTATCTTAACTTCCTAATTTATCCAAATTTATGAGTTATAGAAACCATTTTCTATGTATTCTCACATAACCACTTAGCTCCAATTTCTTCATTAACTTGGATGTTTTCGACTGTCATAAATCATTGAAAATTCCATTTCATTTTACAAAATGAAAATTATCAAACAACATCACAAAACAAGATGCACATACCAAACTATCCTAATGAATAAGATACAAGAGACTATAATATCACTTATCCAAAAAATTAGAATTTGAACACGCGGTATTATTTCAACTCTCTTTTAAAATAAATAATATATACATATCAACTTTTGTATATTAGACCATAATTTTGTAATTTGAAAAAAAATATTTTTTTATCTAAATAACTCTATGAAAAAATACTACGGTAGCATCCCACACTCAGGAACTCGAAAATGAATGCCTATGATGCCGCAGTAATCACCGAAATCATTTTCGAGCTACTAAAGTGAGTTCAGTGCTTTCTATCTTCTTTAAAAATATTTCTATTAAAAAAATACTTCCAGATAATAATACCGTTATTTATTCTAAAATTTTAAAAAACCATTTTAAAAAACATCAGGATTTAAATTCTCAAAAACATTTATTTATACTTGGATATTTCCACTTCCTTACATAAAATCATTTCACAAATGTTATGCTGCTTAAATTATAATAAACAACTTTTGTTAAAGTTAAATTTTTAAGCCATTATTATCTCCGAACGCCTCATAATCAAATTGTAAAACTGAACCCACGAGGTGTTTTTTCTAATATTATTACTGTTTACCCAACCTATGTAGTGAAAAGGATAAACTGCTCAAAATAAATCATAATAGTCAATGCCCACAAACTGGTCATATACAACTACCAACTCAAAAAAATATTCCAAATGCTCCTGACTGAGTAAGCATGACCAATCAAACAATAAAGGAATAATTGAATATTATTATTCCTAAAAAACACACCATTAATTACTATAATTAGTTTATGAAAATTATTCCTTTATCTACAAAATATAAAATCTTGGTAAAATTATTTGACTTACTAATTTTTAAAATCAATACCATGTCAAATTTCCTTGTTTAAGTGTTTAGAAACCCCTATCAATATCATGGCATCCGACATCTCAGGCAGAATTCATAAGCCACCCAACTGACAAATCAACACAATATGAAACATTTTATAGCACTAACAAATACGCGCTTATATATATACTTCACTCAAACAAATCCTAGGGTCTTACTTACCTTATCTCAAATGAGTTAAGCCCACCAAAGCCTAGGTGTTCACCCAACCTACGATCTGATACCATGTGTAACGTTCCCCCTAAATGAGTGATGCCTACACGATGGTAAGCTTGAATATGATTTTATAGCAAGCCTCTCGACTCCAGCCAACCCATTAATTTCAAGGTCGTGTAGCGGTAAGAGTCTAAGCTTCGGCACAGTTCACAAAGCGAGAACCCCCATCATGTTAAAGCAACTTTATAAACAGGTCTGATCCCTTTTTCTCCACCGCGAGCCACCAAAATGTGCCTCTGGGTACCAATCGCTACGCAAAACTCAAATCTGACCTGCACGTCACTAATCGAATCTTTTACTTCAACCGAATGAAAACCCTAGTCTAAAACCCCTTTCAACCAAAACTGTTGACTTCCTCTAATCACTGTCGCACCATCCATAAACCCACCTACAAGTAGATCTAAAACTATAAAACTCAAAGATCTTAATTTCAAATTTTTATATATTTGTTTCATTCATTTTCAATTTTATAGGAAGAAGATAAGTGAGTTTTCTCTGTTTTGGATGAAAGGGATAAAACGGTATGAGGATGAGACAAAAATGAGGATATCAGAGAAATATTGGGTTTAACTTATAATTAATTTATGATTTACGGTACCTCGCCACATAGATTTTCATTCGTGTATGGATCCCGAATGATAAAATAAAAATATAACCATGCTAAGAATTGCAATGCGACACTAAAACAAAAATAACATGCACTGGTTGAATTTTGTAAAAATCACAAAAACACTATCGTTTACCAAACAATCATCAAACGATAATTTAAAGAATCTCCAAATTAAAAATGATGGAAAAATAAAATAAATTAATCTGATAATACGTCAATAAAAATCGATATTTGGTACTAAAACTAAATTTCCTTATAATTTATTCAAACCACCCATTACTGAAAATAAAATTACAAAATGAATTCACCATTATTGTTTATTATTTATAATGAGTTGAATAATACCATTAACCCACTAAATTTATATTCGGTTAAAAATGTCGATATTTAAATCACTATTAAAATATTTATTCATTATTCCAAATTTCTAAATAATCTCTATAATTTAATTCATGTTTTAAAGATTTTAAACCAACATTTCAATAATCAAAATTAATTAAATATTCCAAATCGAACGACTAAAATTTTGGGTCGTTAAAGTAGTTCTTGATGCAAAAATGGGCATCGACACCTAATAGAATCTTTTAAAGATTAAATGATGAATGAAATTAAAACATAACAAAGAAAGTAAATAAATACACAAATTTTTATAGTGGTTCGGAAATCTTGGCCTACATCCACATTGTATTTTTGTTAACCTTGCACTTGATTATGATTACAAGTAAGTTTGGATCAGTAGGGATCCATTTTACAAGAACGAAGAATAAAAATTGCAGAGCCTGGACAACTGTAATAAGGATCACAAAAATGAACAATCAGGTCTGCATTTGTAAGGGTAGATTGCAAAATATCTTCCTGAAATTTCGGCTATGGAGTCTTCAGATCCAGACGAGGTTACCCTATTGATCACGGGCCCCACTTCCATTATAATAATGATCAATGCTTATTATTTTTCTTTCTTTTTTTGACATACAATCAATATGGTGGGTCCCAACATGTAATATCTTGCTATTCCCTAAGTTTTGTCCGTAGTTGACTTTTGCATTTTGAGTTATTGAACAATCATCGTTGAATTGTATTGTCAATCCAAGCGATCTGTATCCATATCCATTCTTGCCAACCCATAATGAAGTTGTTCCATATCCGACCCACATTGGCATAGCCGATCCATTTTGGAGAGGGATCATAGCCGATCCATAATAGAGAAGAATCTTAGCCGATCTTTATTGGAGAAGGATCATAACCGATCCATAGTAGAGAAGGATCATAGCCAATCCATTGTGAAAATGATCATATCCTGCTGTAATTAGTTGAAGTGCAAAATTCATGCTTATCACATTCCAGAATGCTATTTGCATAAATCTACATGACTATGTCCATATCTTATCCATAATCGATCTCCAATCCTGACAACCATCCCTCCGAGCTTTCTGCCTTGATGATCTTCCAGCCTAACTTGTCCAGTAAGATGAATATAGCTGGACCAAAATGTCGAATAACATTTTCCCCTCCAAAGTACGTCTTGTTGCATGCATGACGTGATTTGAGCCAAAGTAAGTTAGAGACGTCGAAAAGATCCATCCAATTTTCTGAATATTCGCTATCCTTCCATTGAATTATCTTCCTAAAGTGATATATCTCTCTTTAATCGTCATGACGCTTGGTCGATTTCTAAAAGTATAAATTCAGAATTGCATTCCATCAGTTGCTATCCATGTTTGGTTCTACGAGGCTAGTTAGATTTAGCAATCTAATCCAGCCTTTTCTCTAATAACTTTATGTGAAAATTTAATTTCTATTAGTTTTGAGAAATCGAATTTTAGAATATACACATGCATGTTCAGGTACACATTCTTGTCATTGGCTCCTGGATACGTTTGTATGCTCATGGGTCTTCACCAATTCATTATAGTTTAATTACAATTGAATTGCAATTCCTTGTTTATTTTTTATAATGGAATAAGGGTTATAATAAGTCACTTGATGAGAAAGAGCTTCAAGATCTATAGGAATTAGGGCTTCAAAGTCGTATGCAAGGGCGAACGGAGTATGACCAATCGCAGATTTGTAGGTGGTTTGGTATGCCCATAATACCGATGGGGATTTGTTGACACCCTTTCCTCTAGCCTTTTCCAAACGCTTCTTCATAATGGACTTTATGATTTAATTAACATCTTCGACTTATCCATTAGCTTGAGTGAGAAATTTCCATGAATCTTTTCTTAATATGTTGCCGGCGGCAGACATCTTTAAATTCAGCACTGTCGAACTGGGTGCCGCTATCAGGTACAATTGTTCAGGGATGACCAAAATGACAGATGACGTTTTGAACAACAAAGTTGATTACTTTTTTCATTGGGATCGCGGCTAAAGGTTCAGCTTCGGCCCATTTGGTGAACTAGTCAACTGCTACGACGATGTACTTCGCTCCACCTTTAGAGATCGGTAAGGAACAGATAATATCTATGCCCAAAGTGGAAAGCGGCCATGGACTGACCATTTGTGTAACTTCTATCAGTGGAACATTTGGAATTTTTGCAAAGATCTAGCATGATCAGCTGCATCTCGATTGACAGTTGGCTAATAATATCCTTAGCGGAGCATTTTCTTTGTCAGGGTTTGCCTTTTGATGATCGCGGCATACTTCTTCGTGGACTTCTATCAAGATTTGTTTAATTTCAACATGGGCGATACACCGAAGCATGGGAACAGAGAAACCCTTTCTATATATGACTCCTTCTTGGATGATGTGGCGTGAAGCTTTAACGAGGATCTATCGTTTTTCATTCCTCCATCTAGGAAGGATCCCTTGTTGTAGATAACCTTTGATAGGAGTCATCCACGACTCTGTTTTTGGCTTCGCCTCCAGAACCCAATCAATTCCAATCTGGTCAATGCTCGAAGCAATTAGTACTTCAATGGAGACCGGGCCCATCTGTCGTGCATCCTCGGAATTGGCCAGCTTGGCTTTCTCATTTTGTTCTAGGGGTGTGAGTAATGGTGTAATACTTGTAATCTGCTAGTAGTTCGTAGACCCAACCAAGACAAGGAGCAAACTACTACCCTTAGCCTGATAATCTCCTTTGACTTGGCATACCACTAACCGGGAATCATAGAAGATTTGTAAATTTTTTGCTTCCAGTTTTGTGGCATGTTTGAGCATGGTGATCAAGGCTTCATAGTCAGCTTCACTTTTTGTTGTAGGGAAGTCGAGTTTCAAGGCGTAAGAGATTGATCGTTCCTTAGGAGTCACTAACACGACTCTTGTGCCAGAATACAATTATTGAATGCTCCATCCTATACATTTTCCATTGGTTGGTCTGTTGTCCACTACTCTTCGAAGAGTCGTCTGTTGTAGTAAATTTAGCTACGAAGTCCACAAATATCTGTCCTTGGACAGCTCTTCGAGGGAGATAAGTGATATCGAATTAGCTTAGCTCGATATTTCGTTTGAGTAACCTTCAAAATGTCTCATGTCGCTATAGGACCTGTCATAATGGCTAGTCGTGTAGACGTTGATGGGGTGAGCCTGGAAGTAAGGGCGAAGCTTTTATGGCACAATCAACAGGAAGTACGCGAGCTTTTTCCAGCTTCAGGTAGTTTCTCTCAGCACCTGTCAATCACTTACTAACATAATATACTGGCCTCTGGATCCAATTCTCTTCATGTAATAGTGCGACACTTATGGCATATACCAACATCGCTAAATAGATGTATTTACCTTAACGATCCAGTGGCTTGGATAGAACGGGAGGTCACTTTATATAATTTATCTGAGCTTGAAATGTGACAACGTAGTCCTGTATCCATTCAAATTTTCTCTTCCCTCTCTTGATTAGGCCGAAGAAGAGATTTCACTTTTCAGTGGCCTTAGAGATGAATCATTTTAGGATGGCGACCTTCCCATTGAGGCTTTGTACCTACTTAATCGTCTTCGGCAAGTAGATGTTTCAAATTGCTTGGATCTTCTTAAGATTTGCCTTGATTCCGTGAGAGTTAACAATGAAACCTAAAAATTTCTCTGATGCAAACCCGAAAGAGCATTTTAAAGGATTGAGTTCATTCCATAATTTTAGAGAACACTAAACATCTTTGCCAATTCATCGATGTGCTCATTTGATCACCATGATTTTAAGAGCATATCATCTATATATACTTCCATCGATTGCCTAATTAATCTTTGAACATTCGGTTGACTAGTCTCTGGTAAGTAGCTTTAGCATTATTTAGTTTTAAGGGCATCACAACATAACAATATAGCACTAGGTCGATAATGAAACTCGTATGCTCCTGGTCGGGGTCATGCATTTGGATCTAGTTGTATCCGAAGTATGCATCCATAGAAGAAAACAGTTCATATCCAACGGTTGAGTCTACCAGCTGGTCGATCCTTTAAAGTGGAATGGTGTCTTTCGGGCATGACTTGTTTAGGTCAGAGTAGTTGACGTACTTTTGCCACTTTCCATTAGCTTTTCTCAGAAGAATTGAATTGGATACCTACTTCAAGTAGAAAGCATTGTGGATAAACCCATTGTTTTTAAGTTTATCCACCTCCTCTTTAAGTGTAGTAGATCTCTCCAGATTCATGCTACGATTCATTTGTCTCATCGATTTGTTTCACTTGGACATGCCTTGGGTCGATATTCAATGCATGGCTCGCGATAGTCGGTGAGATCACACACATGTCAGAATGGGTTCAAGCGAACACATTAATTCATTCGGAGAAAGCTATCTAATTCCTTCATTATCATTGCACTGTGTTAACCCACCTTTCGGCAAGGCCACAGACAGGCGGATTTAACAAAGTCGACTTTGCGATTATCGAGGGGAGGTTATGCCCCTCATCATCGATGTGATGCCGCTCGGCATCGAGGTGAGGTTATGCCGCTCGGCATCGAGGTGAGGTTATGCCGCTTGGCATTGAGGTGACGTTATGCCGCACGACATTGAGTTGAGGTTATGCCGCTCGGTATGGAGTTGAGGTTGTGCAACTCGGCGTCAAGGTGAGGTTATGCCTCTCGGCATCGAGGTGAAGTTATGCCGCTAGGCATCGAGGTAAGGCTATGCCGCTTGGCATTGTTGTGAGGCTATGACGCTAGGCATTGGTGAGGTCAGGGTCATTCGGCATGGGACGAATGTGGGTCGATGGAAGGTCGTTCGGCATGGGACTAATGTGGCTTGGTGGAAGGTCGTTCGACATGGGATGAATGTGGCTCGGTGGAGGGTCGTTCGGCCTTGGAGGAATGTGGTTCGATGGAAGGTCTTAATTGGCCTATACCGTTCAGAAAGCCTAACAACTCAGGATTTTCCTATAAATACACCATGTTGAGGTTCATAAAAGGGATCCTCTTTCCGCTCTCTGACTTTCTCTTCTCTAAGGCTAAGGCACTCAGCTATAGCTAAATTTTGGATTGTAACTGTAATCGATTATTACAGCAATAAAAAGGAAATTTCTAGAGTGGACGTAGGCCGGAGTTAGCCGAACCACTATAAATTCTATTTTTCTTTATTGATTTCATTTTAATTTTCATTGTTCTTCATATTTATACTCTCTACATAAACTCTGTCTATGAGCTGTGACTGGTACTTGGTGCTTTCATCAGGATTTGGGTGTTAGTGACCAATTTTGGCGCTAACTTTTTGGTTCTTTCACTGAGAAAGCTAGCACTCGGGAATTTTAGAGCTTGGATTTTGGATTGAAAAGCTTAGGAACTTGGATTTTGGAAAGCAATGGCTAGACCACCAACAAGGAAGCCAGCAGCGGAAAGGAGCAATCAAGAAGGAAGTCAAGTGGCCTCTTTTGGAGCTGGAGAGGATCATGCATCCGTCTACATAACTCAGGATGAGATGTAGGTTATGATGAATTCCATGCAGGAGTAGATGAAGAAACGGTAAGAGGAGATGATGCGGGCTCTTCTAAGGCAATTTGGACAACGAGGAACTGCAGGTGCTCAAGCTCTAGGAACTTGACCAGAGGAACTCAACCAGTAGGTGGATGAAGCGATTCAGCAGGGGGCAGCTGCCAATCAACAAACAACTAACAATCTGGATGGACCAAGACACGGGGGCACACCACTAGGTAATGTTGCATAAGTTCATGGAGGGATATTAGATGATGCTACGCGGTCCGACGCCAACAGGAATACATGAGTACGTGATGAGGAATATGTGACAGAATTTCCTCGGGGACTTGGAGGGTAGTTTGGAAACATGGATAGGAGGCAACCCTTGGTTGGAAATGCCGGATTGGCCTACATTATTAGGCAGACTATTCGCGGAGGTCTGATAAACAGGGATTCAAAGGAAGTCAACAAAAGTCCATTTACCCAAAACATCAGGACAACTAGGAACCTGCCCGATTTCAAACTGCCTACTCTGGAAGTGTAAAACAGGAAGACGGATCCAACTGACCACTTGATGAGGTACATTAGGCATATGGAAGTGCTGGTGGCAGCAGAGGAGGTTATGGCTCGATGTTGCCCCATGTACTTGACTGATATAGCTGCCATGTGGTTCAAGCAGCTGGAGGATGGATCCATTGGAACATGGACGGAACTGGTGGACAGGTTCTTAAGTCAATTTCGAATTCACATAAAATGGCCAAAGAATATGATGACGTTGACGTCAGTTAAACAGAGGGTTGATGAATCGCTCAAGACGTTTTTAACTCGATTTAATGCAACGGTTGTTTCGGTGGATTAGCCGGATCCATCAATGGTTCTGATGGCTGTGGTATCAGGAGTCAGAGATAATTTAGATTTCAAAGTATTATTGATACGGGACCCACCGTTGGATCTTGGGGAATTCTTCCATGAAGTTGAGAGATTTCTCTGACAAGAGGATGCATGTTTGGACAGGAGCTCAAGGGAAGTAAACCTGGTTAAGGATGGAGAATTACCTGGCAAAAGTTCGGTTAAGGACAAGGATAAAGGGAAAAGGAAGCGCTAGGGAGAACCACAGTTCTCCACTTACACCAGACTGAACGCAACATTGGATCGGATATTCTTGGATGCTCGAGATCGCCTTCTGTTTCGAAGGTTGGCGAGGAGGGAGCTCTTAGAACGCGAAAGGGGGTCGGGAAGGCACTGTCTTTTTGATGACCTGGATAGGCATGATACTAACAGCTGTCGGCATTTGAAGGACATAATCGAGGAGCATGTTAGGAATGCTCAGTTGCGACAATATGTCGAAACTTCGAATGTGTCAGAACTCGAAATGCGACAGTGGAATATGAGCAAACACCATTTACCTTGAACGATGAGGGCATGAGGCCCATGAATGGTGGCTAGTTGGTCATCAACTAATCTTGATGGTTTGGAATAAGAAACAAACTTCGGGAAATCGGCTAAATCACTTACTCATGTACGGGGTCGGAGATAACCTTCAGGCATGCTTTGAGACGATGGTTTACTGAGACACCTTGGTTTGTGAAATCTGTTTTTCCCCTTTGACTTGGACATTTTCTTTTTCTGGTTTGGTTTGAATTCTATGTTTTGCTCGTTTTTTGGTTTGGATTTTTAATATGGATTTCTGGTTTTCTAGTTGGATTCAGATATCGGATTGGATTTTGATTAGATTTTTCTTTGGATTTTGGCTAAAGGGCCGTCGAGCATGGACTATGCTCGGCAAGGGTCCGAAGAGACCAGGATTCGTCCTAAGACTTAGACCATATATTATCGGTTATTATTTCAAGATGTCGAGTGTAACGACCCGGAAATTTCGATCCCGAAATTTCTAGATAGTTAGTGAAAAGAAGAAAAGATAGAAGAAAAAGAACAGAAAAGAATCACACAATCTCACATTCGCAGCAGAAAAATATAATATCAATAATAATAATAGTCATATAAAGGAAAAACTGTACTTGTCAAATTACACTTTTATAATATCAGAGTTTCAACATATTTGCAACCACAGGACAGATAAATAATCTTTTTCAGATACTATATATAACACAGTAGAAACTCTCCATACGTTCCTGCTCTCCAGCTCGCCACCTGAGCTCCAGAACGTCCTTACCTGAAAATCTGTAATACTCGGTCTGACCCGAGCATTACATCAAAGTAACACCTGGGTCAGGCTGGAAACCAGCGTGAGTAAACTCATCTAACAAGGAATATCCCAAAACATACACTTATATAAACCCGGGTAATTTATCAATTTACAACTTCACAAGTTGTTATAGACATCACCTATATCACACATCAATTTATAAAGAATCGAAGTGGTTTCGGGTATTTACTAATACCCGACTCCGGCCCCTTCGAGTCTCATGTCATCCTAACCCAAGTTACCTAAAAGAAGTACATAACATTTCATAACTGAGTTATCAACTCATCCAAAGCATCCATACCATTCAATCATCCATGAGCAAAGCTTAATCACATATAAATTTAATTTTTTTTATTAAGCCTAATTGAGTAACTAACCTCAACCACTTAGATTTCTTTATTTAACATTAATTTATTTCAAGTCAATTAACCAATCATTCCTTCATTATTTATCTTAATTAATCACCCAGGATTAATTACCCTTCAATTACAATAAGTAATTAAATTCTCAATTAATTACACAATTTAATTAACCTCTACCCCTCCATATTACTTACCTTGATTCTAAATTAATTACTCAATTTAATTATCTTATAATCACTATTGATCAATTATCCTTAAATAAATCATACTTCTTAATTAACTTCTTTAATTAACCAGTCCTGAATTAATTACACCACGTAAATAATCCTTTATTTGCTTTTATCAAGTAATTATCTATTGGTTAATTATCCTTACTTGATTTAACCCTTTAAATTTAATTACTTAATCTTTATCATTAATTCTTAAACAAATTAATCTTTTAAATTTCTTATATTAAGTCATTATTATTCATTTAGTGATTTCCCATTAATTACCTACCTTAATCAATGATAACTAAAAACTTTTTTTTGCATAAGTAGTTTCCATAATAAATTTAATTAAATAATTTTACCTTTAATTTAATTCTCATCCTTGATTGCAGGAATTAATCTTATCAATAAATCAATTCCTTACACTGATTTCTCAATCTAATTAACAATTTATCTTAATTATTAAATTAAGTATTTATCCCCTTAAATTGATTACATTAATCAACTACCGTTCTTACTAAATAATTTGTGTTCGTTTAATTTCATTATTTAAATCATCTTTAAAGACCTATAGGAATTTCCTACTAAAATCACCTGAAATCTGAAACCAAGCGTTTTACCCGAGCTACTCCTAAATTTCTTCGAGTAAAACCCTACCCTGTTTTCGAGCAAAAACTCAATTTACTCGAGATAAATTCGTGTATACCATTTAAAAATGTACTTTAACAATTTAATGTTGTTTAAACACTTTTATATTTTATAAAACTTATCTATTCCAACTAGGATTCAAATTGAATTTTGAATCCATACTTTAAATTCATTTAAACAGTTTAAAAATATTGTCTCCATTTTAAATCTTCACGGGTTTTTAAACCCTAAACCAACAAAGTTCCACACCCTGACTTCTGAAACCCCCCAAGTCTTCTTCCTTTAACATATCATTAGAATTAAGCTCGAGAACCTAATATTACACGTTCACACGAGCAGCCAGAAGGAAGACTCGAGTAAAACCCATCATCAACCCGGGCATAACCCCGAAAACTGAAACCTTCCAGAAACAAAACATGCACACCCCCCACCGTGCACTTGCACCCACCGCCGACGCACTTTGATCGCCTGAAACGATCACCAACAAGACAACAATCACTCACACATGCGATCACAGCGGCCAAAAACAGAATTCGTTCACGGGAACGAAATATAACACATACGAGCTAGCCAACGAAAATACCCCGACCATTGATCGCCTCGTCCAGGCAGTGCCGACCTCCATATGTCACCAAACTTCACCAGCGTCAACGTTATCCTCCACGCTACCACTACTCCAATCCACATGCAACTCGACAAATCAAGGCATCCACAGCGACCATTTATTTCAATCCTTGAAAAACTAGGGCTTAAATCGAAATTGGACAATCGCCGGCGCCATGGTGAACTGGGACGTCACCGGTCATTTACCTGACATCGTAGGACCCTCCTCCACCCCTGGTCCAAATCCCTAACATCACAAAGACCTCCAACCATCTGGATTTGCTCAAAGCCAAATCTCAGTTCATTAGCAACAGCTCTTAACATACTCAAAGGAAAATTATCAACTTTGTTTTAGAAATCCCATTTTCTGATGACAATTCAAGTTATATAACTGAATTCGTATTTCATGACATTCAAATTTATCATCAAGTTTAAAATTTGTTCTGTAAATCTAAGTTAACAGAGACAATTCACCACTATCGAGTTTTAAACAATTTCTAGATCATAACCTATGCTTAAACATACTTATTTGTTTTAAATCCTAAGCTTGGTAATGATTTAATGAAAAGAAATTTAATTTACTTGTTTGTTTCCTACCCTGTAACCCAGAAAACAGAAAAAAAATCAAAAGAATGCACAGCACAAACATACTTGTATATATGCAGAGTTAAAACTGAAAGAGGGTACTCAAGCAAAACACAACATTCTTCATAAATCATACACACATATTCACTTAAATCTTAAATAATTGTTTACTCATCTGTCACAAAGACGAACAGAGGCTTCTATGATACAAAAACTTTAAACTTTAATATGATTTTACTTTAAAACTTTTGACTCGAATGTTTGCTTTAAAAACTTGAGTTGATACAAACATTTAACCTTTAAGAATCATAACATGCATCTATTTAAATATTGGGATATGAGTTTTTTTTCATGTTTGTTTCCAATAACAAGAAGCCAACACTCTATATTCCCACATATACACTATACAGTCGGTTACATATAAATATGCAACATATAATAAGCCATCAGGCATCAATTTATCATGCTTACTTCATATATAGGTTGCATGCATCAGATTATTCTACAGATTTTAAAACAAATATCAGTTTTACTTTCCTGTTTATTTAAAAACAGAGAACAGCTCCCATTTTTCTTTGAATGTTGTTGTACTTGATTTGAATTTCATAGTTCATCTTGGATTGAGTTCGAATTTGTTATTTGAAGCTTTAATTCCTGCTCTGCTTGTGGTTAAGTTGTTGAATTGATCTGATTTCTGCTTAAAAACTGAAATGATCCAAGCTTGATAATTCTTCCTGGGTTTGAAAAATGTTTACAGTTTTTTTCCATTTGCTTGGTTTGAAAAAAAAGTTTGTAAGCCTTTGTTTTTCTCTGGTTTAAAAATTGTTTTACAGGTTTATGTTCCTGAAATGTGAAAGAAAATGTCGTTTTCATTTTTTTTATTAGAATTTTTTTTAAAAAAAAAGTGACACTTGTTTCAAAAGTATATTTTAATTACTACACTTGTCTATTTCTATGCTTATTGACTTGCACTTGTAAATCTTGTATTCTATATGATTTTGCATTTGTAATTGCCTTGCTTTAGTATGTTTTAATATGTATTTATATAATATTTTAATTTAGTTTTATATTTATAAATGTCTCAATTGTTTTAATATTCAAACTTCTTCTTAACTTTTCTTAAATAAAATTTGAAAGGAAATGAAATAAAGGAAAAAAATGCAATTATAAACTTAAAAATAATTATATAAATACACCAGTCATTATATCTTTTTAAAAATTTAATATACCGAATCCAAATTAATGCTTTCAATTCTCCCACAAATATGTGTCTATCTTTTGAATTTCAATATTTTAATCCAAATTCAAATTCAATTTAAAATTCAATTTAAATTTAACTCAAATATATATATTTTACACAAACACAATTTCAATTTGTAAATAATAACTTTACTTAAAATCTACTTATTATATAACACATTATTATTATTGTTTTGAAAACAATTAATTTTATCAATTTTAAATAATTATAATGGAGATTATCTCATTTATTTATTTATAAATCAATATTTTCAGAAGTCAAATTAGATAACTATTCAATTATCTAATGCCTGAAAATCAGGGTTATCACATCGAGCATGGACTGTGCTCGACAAGGGTCTAGAGAGACCAGGATTCGGCCTAGGATTTAGGCCCTATGTTATCGGTTATTATCACAGGTCGTTGAGTATGGACTATGCTCGGTAAGGGTCCGAAGCGACGAAGATTCGGCTTAGGACTTAAGCCATGACATTATTTGGCATTTAGGGACACTGAACCAGGAACACCACTGAATTACTTAAAATAGTTCGTCAAGTGTGGATTGCGCTTGGCAAGAACCCGGAGAGGTTACGGATTTAGATACTTGCTATGAACAGCTATGGATTTGGGCATGGACCTGGAAGTGTCCAGGATTTGGACATCGACCCGTAGAGGTCATGGACGTGGTTATTGGTCATTGGATATGGGTGGATTAGAACTCTGTAGTCGAGTTCAGATGGATATGGATTTGGCTAAGGATTTGGTTACTAGATTCAGAATCGGATGTCGACCAAGAGTAGTCGTAGACTCGGATAAGGATACAGCGATGGCAGTTGGATAAAATGGATTGGATTATCAATCAAAAAGTATGGATGTAACTAACATACATACTTCGATATCGGACTTGAGGCTATTCAAAACACACCTTCCAATAACAAGGTATGTTTTGGGAGGCAAATGTTAACCTGCCTTCCGGCAAGGCCATGGATAGGCGGATTTAACTAAGTCGACTTCACGATTATCGAGGTGAGTTTATGCCACTCGGCATCGAGGTGAGGTTATGCCGCTCGGCATCGAGGTGAGGTTATGTCGCTCTGCATCAAGGTGAGGTTATGATGCTCGGCATGGAGTTGAGGTTGTGCCGGTCGGCATCGAGGTGAGGTTGTGCCGGTCGGCATCGACGTGAGGTTATGCCGCTAGGCATCGAAGTGAGGCTATGCCTCTCGACATTGGTGAGGTCAGGGTCGTTCGGCATGGGACGAATGTGGCTCGGTGGAAGGTCGTTCGGCATGGGACGAATGTGGCTCAGCGGAAGGTCGTTCGATATGGGACGAATGTGGCTCGGTGGAGGGTCGTTCGGCCTTGGAGCTATGTGGTTCGATGGAAGGTCTTAATGGGCCTATACCGTTTAGAAAGCACAACAGCTCAGGATTTTCCTATAAATACATCATGTGGAGGTTCAGCAAAGGGATCTTCTTTTTGCTCTCTAACTTTCACCTCTCTAAGGCTAAGGCACTCAGCCATAGTTAAACTTTAGATCGTAACTGTAATCGATTATTACAGCAATAAAAATGAAATTTCTGGAGTGGGCGTAGGTCGGAGTTAGCCGAACCTCTATAAATTCTTTTTTTCTTTATTGCTTTCATTTTAATTTTCATTGTTCTTCATATTTATACTCTCTACATAAACTCTATCTGTGAGCTGTGACCGGTACTTTGTGCTTTCATCAGGATTTGGGTGTTAGTGACCAATTTTGGCGCTAACACACTGAGCCGTGATCCGATATTCAGTACCCGTGATGGGTCGCCATGGCTGACCGTAATGTTGACTGTTAGCCAAGCAGGTGCAAACTTGGATTCTCTGGGCTCCTCTTCTTTGTCTCTTGGGTTTGTATCTTTATAGAATTGATTATGTTGCTGCTGCTTGATATTGGCTTATGTTTTGAGTTGAAAATGCTTAAGCGGATTTGCCCAAGCAATAGTATTGTTTTCGATCCCTTATATTAGTGGGTATTAAGAAGTTTTTGGTTTGACATGAACATAGTAGACCATATGAACTCGAAACTGAACAATGGGATATTCCATATATGACGTGCATACTTGAACTAGCATATGGCTTGAATTCGATGTTTTTCACTTTAGACTTGGATAAAATAGCATATTTGTACTTGCACGGATTGTGACACTTGCCATGAATGAACTTTAATATGAATGTCAAATTATTATACGCGACAGCTGGTCCTTAAATTTGAACATAACCGTTTCATGTAACCATCGATATGAAATTCAATTAGAACGGCCAGCGATGATAGTCCGGTCGAGCTCTTGAGTTTCGATATAATTTCCATACATGATTGAACTGTATTACGCTACATAACATCGCACTAAACTATACTTAGCATGTGGGACGTCAAATTGGGTTACAAAGTCACCTAGGCGATGGGATCAGTGCCAGTCCCTTGCCTTGCCAAGTCTTGAAAATTCAACACTTTGGTGGTGTATGTAGGCATGTGGTAGTTGGATTTGATGTCGATCCCCATGTTTGAGCGTTTCTCTAATGCATAGTCAATGGCAGCTGGTCGGGACAGTGTGATGACCATCGCTCTGCTCGAATTTCTGGATCTTGTCATTAGCCGATGAGTCCAATATTGAAGAGCTCTAATGCTTTGAGTGATAATATGCAAATGGCTGAATATCAGGTTAAGAAGTACATCGAATCAAATGTCGAGTAGGATTTAGTCTCGTGTTGCACGCAGCTGCATAGCTGGCCCTTGCTTTGACTTTGAGTTTGCTTTTGTATTCGAGTAACGTGCTTTCCATTTAAGGTACTCATGATCCATTGCTCGTCATTTTGGTTGGTATGATAGTTAGTAGTCCATAAGCCTGAGCATCGATCCGATGATTCTATCTCTAAACATTCTTTCAGCTATAACCTCAAGTCGTTGTATACACTAGGTATGAATCACATTATTGAGCTATCAAAGTCAGTTTTTGGATAATCACACTTCCACACTCTATCTCGAGTTGATAAATGTACTACATGGACGGTCGAGTCTCATCCTAGTCATGTGTATACTCCCACCTAAGCTCTAAAGACTTAGAATTGATCAATGAATGGACGGTTCACATTCATCCTGTTCCTTTCTCGTGTCCCTAAGTCTGGGGCATACGTCAATAAGCAAGAAGGCAAGTCATGTCCACTTAGTTTTCTACTCTTTCCTATTGAATTGCGAGATCAAGTTAGTTGATTGAAGGCTAAGTCATGCCTATCCTAGATTGTATTCATGTTTTTCCTTCTGAGGGGATATTTCGATTCTCTATCGGATTTCAGGCATATGTTGGGTACTGGATGGTCAATCACGTCCACTTTTGATGCAGATGTAGCCATAATCTAGGCAAGGACCAAAGAACGGATTGTCAGGTCACATCAAGTCTATGACTATTACTCCCCTTGTCGTACAAAGGGAAAGAATCAATGTGCGGATGGTCAAGTCAAGTCCATTTCGAACTACTCTTCTAATCGAATCATGATTAGAGCTAGAATGGTCATGTTGCATTCATTCAAAGCTGGACGGTCAGTTACATCTATTTTGATTTACATTCTCCTGTTAGACCAAGGGATAGAATTTTCTTAGGAGTAGTCAAATCATGCTCATCTAGTTTCATACTCCTCCCGATGTATCAAAGAAAGGTGATGGAGCACACTCATTCATGGTTTATTGTACCATCCACACTCTGGTGACCGGAGTTATTCGATGGACTTTCGGGTCACATCCATTTATGGTTGGTACAGATTGATACCAACCTTCAATCCAACGTCATGATATAGAAAGTTTGGATCGATATTTATGGTTGATCCGATGGCAGGATAATGTCGTTTACCAATAACTTCGGATGTCTTTCCGCTTAATTTTGTATTAAGGCCTCCCTACAGTCGTTGACCTTAAGTCGTAAGAACACCAAGACGGAGCTATAGTGAGCTGTCATATTTAGCTTTAAGTAATTTTTACTCCTACCTCCAGTCTTGGGTTACCAGACTTAGTTCGTGGATGGCCGAATTCCATCCGTAGTGAGTTTATAATCCTCCTGTTGAGTTCAGGTTGGAGTTTATGGATGAACGATCGAACTATATCCATTTTCTATTTGTATTCTTATTCACACTCCGGGAATCAGAGTTTGTTAACGGCAATCATTTGCACTTATTTGGTGATT
Organism: Allium cepa; assembly: GCA_030765085.1. Classification (NCBI taxonomy): domain Eukaryota; kingdom Viridiplantae; phylum Streptophyta; class Magnoliopsida; order Asparagales; family Amaryllidaceae; genus Allium; species Allium cepa. The sequence continues at coordinate 188,147,050 of CM060940.1, forward strand.
ATAGTCCAATTTGCACTAGGGGATTGGAGTTATTTATAGAACAGTCGAACCACGTCCATGTCTTGGATTGGATTTTGGGCTTGTCGATATCTAAGCCGGGCTTGAATAGTTCGCCGTACTTTAGGCTCGAACAAGGTCGTGGATGGATTTAGCACATCCTCCTTTGATTGGACGGTCGATTCATGTCCAATTTTAGCTTGGGCTCTCAAACTACCCCTAAATCCTAGATAGGAGTTGATGCATGGACAGTTGTACCACATCTAATTTCATCAGATTATGCTTCTGCCGAGCCTTGGGAGGAAGATGAGTGTTCTAGCAAACTTTGAGCTTGAGCTGAGGAGAGTATGGTCAGATTGCATCAACTTTGAGTCTTGTGTTTTCCTCCAAGTCAAGGGAAATATTTGAGGAGTAAACGGTCAAATCGTGTCCTCTTTTTATGGTATTGATATGCTAGACCATGCTAAGGGACCAGAGTTAATCATTGGATGGTTGAACCAAGCCCATCCTTTTGTGTTTATACCCCGATCCATGCTCAAGGGACCAGAGTTTTACAATGGGTGGTCAGTCACACCCGTTTGATGTTCATACTCTATTCCACATTCTAGGGAGCAGAGTTGGTTGATGGACGGTCGAACCACATCCATATTTTTATGTTTATATTCTAGTTCATGCTTTGGTGGCCAGAGTTTGATGTTGGGTGGTAAGTAAGACCCATTTTTGATTTATACCCAGGCCAAGGTAAGAGTTGTCAAATGAACAGTTGAGTCATTTTCATTTGTAGGAAGGAATTCTATGTCCAGTGTCGAGGACAAAAGTTGGCGAGTGGCTGGTTGATTCATGTCCATTTGGTGATTAAGCAATGAATGGTCGGACCATATCAATGATCCATGCTTGGGTTGGATGGTCAGGTCTCGTCCAGTTTTCTTTGTACTCCTCCAAGCAGATCATGGGAGAGTGTTTTCGTGTGGACGACCAAGTCACATCGACCTCATGTTGCAGTCATGTCTTTGTGTCGAGAGTGGCGGTTAATGAGTAGATGGTCAATCATGCCAACTTTCAGTCGGGATCCCTGACTGCCTCATGTTTCCAAGGCATGAGTTAATGTGTAGTCGATCAAATCATGTCCACTTTAGTTGGACCTTGGTCTTATTAAGCTTGGGGAGAGGCATATGTATTTTGGTGAACTTCAAGTATGAGTTGGGGAGTGGATGGTTGGGTGCATCCAGTCCAAGTGTTTCTTTGGTCTTCAAGTTAAGGGTGGAAGGTGATGAGTGGATGGTCAATCATGTCCACTTTGTATTGGATTTTGACCTTGTTGGTCTTTTCCATTTAGATTCCTTTCCCCTAAGTCAGGGGCATATGGTAGGTGATGAGTGGTTGAATCACGCTCGTCTTGATGATCCTCTAAAGGTCCAATCATGGTCCGTGGAGCTTGGTTGGCACCCAACTCTATGTACTTGGTCACTTGCATCATTTGAAAGTAGTTTAGTTCAAGTTGGTCATAGTTCACAACATAAATGAAATTGAAAAATCTTATTGATAGGTGAAGCAGCATTGCATGCTTGCTATTCCACATTTCCCCAGCGCTTCTTAGTTAGAATTCAACCGTAGGTGGTTCAAATGATAATCAAAGTTTGTTATTGGTCGGATGTTCCCTGCTCGCCATTCTGTGGGGCTTGCACATATTGTTTGAAACTTTCCTATCCAGATCAGCTTTTCGATCACATCTCGAAGTTATTTGCAATCGCCAATGTTATGACCATGTGTATCTTGAAATATGCAACATTTCTTGAATTTCTTCTGTGTTTCAATGGAATCTCTCGAGGTTGGTTTCCAATTCTGCTCCAATTCGTGAGTCACCAAGTAAATGTTTTCAATTAAATCGTTTAAAGGAGTATATGAGGGAGTATATGAATCGAATTTTTGGATTTTAGGTCATTTCCTAGAATCTGAGTCCTTATCTAAGGCCTCAATTCTTCCTTTGCATTAAATTCCTTTAACGAACGGGCCTACATTATTCTTTCTCCTAGTCTGCTCTACCTTCTCTTTGCTTGGGTTCTGAGTCACTTTGTAATTGAAACGATCCAAGGTTGTAGGAGGCTCTCTAGCTTACCAGTCGGCAAAGTATGTCTTGGGGTCGATTCCCCTTATGAACGCCATCAATATGATATTCTCCTTCAATTGCTCACTTTTGTGATGACGATGCTAGATCTCTACAAAAGTCTTTGAGTATTTCACCTAGCGTCTGGATGGATAATGTCATCATATCCTTGTCGTGAGTCGCATGCATCCTGAATTGCTTCATAAACTTATGATTCGGTTCATCGGACAAGGAGATGGACCTGGGTGGTAACTGCGTAAGCCGCATGATCAATATTCTTTCAAGAAATATGGGAAAACATTTGCATTCGATGGGATCCATTGCTCTGTCTACATCCATGTGCCACTCGTACTTCATAAGATGTTGTCATGGGTCTTTGTTCGTAGGATACGCTAGCACTATCGGCACATTATGTCTCCTCAGATATTCTACATGCTAACCGGCTTCGATGAATAGGTTTCAACTGGTGGAGCTGCTCCATTTATCGTCAATCCAGTCCATTTTCAAGTTATGGCTACATGTAATGCTTAGGAATGATGTATGGATGGTTATCTAATATTTGAATGATTGAAAATACTGATCGAATGGCGAATCAGATAAGATGGGGTCCTTGAATTTTAAATGCTAGGTTGGTGACAAACGGTTCTTGGAGTCATATTAGTATTTGTTTGGAGAAAATATTGGTTTCACCCGAGTTTGACCTTGGCAGAATTTCCTTGGTTTTCTTTGGGTTGAATAGGTGATTACCCAAGTTTGACTTTGGGTCAAAATATATTGAGTCTGCCTCGAATCATATCACCTTGGTTCTCCAGCCTTTGGGATTATCATTTGAGTAGTAGTTCCTTATCTTGGCTGTAACTCAGTAGCTACCGTTTGATCCTGTATTCCTTGGTCAGTCATACGACGTAAGGGAAGTAGATAAGATGCACCGTCTTTAAGTTGAGTTCCAAAATCAAAATGCGGAGGCACTGTGCTGTTGAATGGGTTTATGTGATCCACGCGTAAAAAATATTTAGAGTGCTTATTTTATAATGGATCGGTATGAATCCATTAAGAATGGATCATACCCAATCCATTTTCATTTGGATACATATCAACGAGAAATTGGAAAAACCATCGGTCTTGTTAAAGATGCTGGAGCAATGATCGGTTGGAAAAAAGATCGGATTGAAAAACGATCAATTGGAACGATCGGCTACAACATGTGCTATGGAGGGATTGGTATGGAACCACTAAGAATGGATCGTACCCGATCCATGTTCACGTGGTACTTAACCATACTGTAGGCTTAAATGGATTAGTAGTTGACATAATGATCGTTAGTAAGGAGTATGGTTAAGGGATCGAACGATTGTGGTTGAAACGATCGATTGCAATGGTTGAAACGATCGATCGTACGCTTATATATGGATTGTCCCTGATCCGTTAGAAGTGTCACATTGCACGTGCGATCCATAGGGTGGGTCTCCCTATACCTTGTGTTTACGAAGTTGTTTCATCGATAACCCTTGTATTCGTCAATTTATGGAGTGATCATCATTGATTTGTATACCAATCCGAGCGATCTATTAACCCGGTCTGATCCATTATTTACAACCAATCTCTGTGTTCTCTACTGCTTCATCAGCAGATGGTGAGGAGGTAGCAATGGACGAATAGGAAACGTTTCAGTAGAAAGCTGGATCTATCTCACGAACATGGGAATCCATAACTAAATAATAAGATCCAATCTAGGTGAGAATTTAGTTAGCAGTAAAGAACCAAAATGGTAATTCCAAAAATGGATATCAACACTTAATAGAATCTCGTAGTGATTAAATGATGAATGAAATTAAAACATAGTAGAGAAAGTAAATGAACACATAGATTTTCATAGTGGTTAGGCAATCTTAGCCTACGTCCACTTTGTATTTTTATTAATCTTACACTTATTTATGATTACAAGAAAGTTTGGATTAGCAGGGATCCATCAGTACAAGAATGAAGAATATAAATGACGAAGCCTGGATAGTCAAAAGAAGAATCCCAAAAATGAAGAATCAAGTTTGTATTTATAGAGGAAGACAGAGAAAGATCTTCTAGAAATTTCGACTGCGTAGTCTCCAGATCAAAAGTAGGTCACCCCATCAATCGCGGGCCCCACTTCGATCAAAATAATGATCGGTGCCAATCATTTTCTTGCTCCTCTCACATGCGATAGATATGGTGGCTCCCACCATGTATTATCTTGATATTCCTCATGCATAATTGACTTCTGGATTTTGAGTTATTGATCGATCGTCATTGATTTGTACTGTCAATTCAAGCGATCCATATCCATATCGTTTCACCTGATCCATAAAGAATATTTTCAATATCTGATCCATATTGAGGATGAATCATAGCCGATTCATTTTGAGATGGATCATAATCGGTCCATAAAGGAGATGGATCATAGATAATCCATATTGAAGAAGGATAATAGCCAATGCATAATGGAGATGGACCATAGTCGATCCACATTAGAGAAGGATCATAACCGATCCATATTGGGGATGGATCATAGCCGATTCATTGTGAAAAAAGGTCATACTTGATTGTAATTTCATTTGAAGTGTGAAATTCATGCTTAACCAATTCCAGAATGCTATTTGCATGAATCTGTATAACTATCATCCATAGTCTTGTCCATAATCGATCTCCAATCCTGGTACTTTCAGACTTTCTGCCTTGATGACCATCAAGTCTAACCTATCCAGTTAGTCTGAATATAGCTGGGCCCAAAGGCCAGATAACAACAGTATTGTTATATAATTTTTCTTTTGGAGAAAAATATTTTCACTACTTCTAGAGTTTTATTTGATGTCCCTTTAGAGGATATAGCATTATTTTTAAAGGAGTTGTAATATCACAAAAATAAAAATTTCTATAACATCTCTTACAGAGATTAATACATTTATACACACATTTTTAAACATAACTAGCATAGATTATTAAAATGTATTTCTTCAACAAAATAGCTAAGCATGTGTAGATAAAAATAATTTATCAATACTTATAGTTTTTACAACATATTGTGATTAGTAAAAATCAAATCTACTAATTTTTTCTATAGTACTCACTCAAACTTCATGTTTGAGTTATATTAGATATAGTAACAAAAAGCAATGGAAAGAATAACTAAATCAAAGCTGCATATGGATAAATGAATTTTGACTTTCCATTGTACTAAAATCTATAAATTAATCATGCATACTTCTCCATAATTGGAGGTAAACAAAGGAGAAAAATAGTTTAAACTAACTAAATCATAAAACTGAAATGAGATGGGAGAAATATGAATTACTATATGATTTGAATTCATACATTATAAATAATGAGCGTCCCTTTCCAAGGCTAAACTAATAATTAATTTTCAATCGGGGTATGTTTGAAATGTCATATGACACAATATCTTCTAAATATTTGATCGATATAATATGTAAATATAAAGATATAAAGTAAGATCTAACTCATTTGGTGATATTTGGGATCTATTAAATGTGCTATCATGATATATGAAGATGTGTTTATCCCTTTAACTTCTTCAAGAAGTGCAATCTTGTCATTTCACACAATATCAAGAAAGGTTCGAGTTTCTAATTCATGAATTCTTTCAGATTCTTTAATTAATGATGGACTTTAGGTTTTTACAATTTTTACAATCTTCAAGTTTAGAAGATTATGTATTTGTTGATTCAAAAAATATTGATAAGGCTTCAAGTTCATAAACTTATTATATTTTTGCATAATTCAAGACTTCAAGTTTAGACTTTTAACTACATAACTTCTAGTTTAGAAATTTTACTCTACATAACTTCAAGTTATTGCTCAAACATATTTCTTCCATCATATTAAACATTGCTTGCCAAAATAAATGCATCAAATAATAAACCATGTGTCCCTTTTTATTCAAAATATAAGTATACAACATCATTTAATTTGCTGTAACCGACGAATTTAGTGAACTTATGGAAATAAGTAATTTAATTTATTATTATGACAACCACATTTAATGCATTTATGATAAAAATAAATGCAGCTAATCGTTATGTGGTCTAAAATATAAACTACTATCATAACAAAATGATTTCTTCACAATTATATAAAAGAACAAACATTACTTATAATAATTAAACTTCATCTCAGATCTAACTGCATTATTACTCAATATTAAAATCAAAATGAACACCTTAACGGATAAACTTTATTTCTCAATAATCAAAATTTCTAAAATAACCAAAATACCTCTTATATAAATAATGCTCAATCAAAAATAATATAATCATAGAAATAAGATTTTATATTCTCTTACATAAATGGATCTAAATTATATAGACATATCCATACCTTCATAAACATAAATAAAGATAGCTATACATACTAGATCCAAATTATTTCTATCATAAAAAAATAACTCCATAATTCTTTATCAAAACAAACATGCTGATTTTCAAATCAATGCAATTTATTTTTGAAATTTAGGGAACTAAGATTATTTCCAAAAATATAAATCATTACAAATTTTATTTTATTACATAAACCATATACAAATCATTTAGATATTTATTTTAACATCAAAAATGTTTTTTAATCTTTTAATTTAGGAATTTGGTATCAGACCAAATCCAAAATCATAACAGAAAAATCTTTCCCACATATATCATGTATATCTGTAATATGAGTAAGATATCACATGACTTCAATGACTTACAGACCGAGTCCATTCAAAACTTACTCAAATATAAAATTCCAAATAAATCTAATAATGGGTGGCTCTAACACCACTTGCTAGAAATTTTTAATCAATTCAAAATGAATTATTGATCAAATATTAATTTTGAAAGAATAAATAATATTTATTTCAACAAGAAGAAATGTAAATAAATAATTTTAGAATTCATGCCTGATTTCATTAGTTGATTAAGAGAAAGAGATGAATTAAATGAAAACGGATGGATCTAATCTTCAAATCATCACAACTTTATATCTATAATTTTTATTTAGCGACCGCGGTGATTGCATTAATTGATTAGAGAAAGAGATAGATCTAAATGAAAAAGGATGGATTCAGTCTTCTAAATTATCACAACTTTATATCTATAATTTTTATTTAGAGATCATGCTGATTACATTAATTGAATAGGGGAAAGAGATGGATGTAAATAAAAAAGGATGGATCTGATCTTATAAATTATCAAAAAAAATTATATATAATTTTTATTTAGAGATCATGATGATAAATGTTAACAATAAGAAGACAAGGAGTGATTGAAGAAAGGGAGAGGAGGTTTTTAATAATTAAGATTTGAACACACAGTACAATGGTACTTTATTTATAGGCTTGTGATGGAAAATGAAGATTACAATAATTTTCATGTAACATTTATCATATTCACCCTTATATATTGTATATAATACAACAATCCATGAATTTATTTCTATCCTTAGACATGATATTTTTTGGTTCCAGTGACCGAACTAGTCATTCTAGCATGTCAAGGTCAATATTCCTCCTTAATCGGTTCCAGTTATTCAAATTAGTTATTTCTTACTGACATAATAAATGGTTCTCTTTCATTACATATATAAGTGAAACTAAAAGTCAAAATGGGAAAGTTCAAGCCAAATTATATTTATTAGGTGCATCCAATTCCAAACTATAATTTGACCACATATTTTTTGTTTGCAACTACTTGAGTTGTAGTGAATTTCGGTTATTTAGTATGTTTCATGTTATGATAAATCCTATAGCTAAAACTTTAAACTAACTTTCTACCCAAGAAAAGATTAATTTCTTCATAATAGCAAATTTAATAAAATGAAAGAAAATAAATATTACTTTCTACAACTCTGTCACTCTTTACTTCATAATCTTCAACATAGGCATTTCAGTATAAAATTGTGTTTTAATACTTGATTGTGATTGCACATATGAATATCTCTAAATTAAATTATGTTTTGTATTTGTACTAATTTTAGTCAATAAGATTAGTGGTCAATGTCAATCAAAATAAAAAAATTCTTCACTATACTTTAAATGATAATGCAAAACTGACATTATCGTAGAGCTTGACCATGCACTTATCATTTAGTTCGAAGTGGATACTATAATTAAAAACACAATTCGTAACTCTTAAGCTAAAGTAACTCTATAGTGATGCATGATGTATGTTGCTGCTGCATATAAAATAAAAAATTTCATGTAAAATTTCCTTTTATAAAAGTTGAGGCCATATGTGCCTAAATGTTTGAAACAACACCATTTTATGTACCATATTTTAGGAAATGTAGGAACTATGCATACAATTGGTATTTTAATCTCATCATATTTGATTTCTTTTACTATACACAACATCCAAGCTGAAGAAATTGTTAATCTCATTAAAATAAAAATGTTAGCAATTTCTTTTTATATATATGCAATTTTTACATATTATAGTTATTTAATATATAGTTTCTGATTTGTGGCTGATTATAGGATTTGCAAGATGTGGAAAGAGCCGTAGGCTATGATGGACTAATTATGTGAGGCCTGAAATTAAGAGAGGAAGATTTTTGACGAAGAGGAAACAATTATTCAGTTGCACAACATACAAGGAAATAAGTGAGTGCTTATCTATTTCCTTCAATAGAGACATATATGAAGAAATTGTTTAAATTGTCAAATATACAAAATACTACTACAAGTTATGCAAAATGTTAACCAATCAATGCCTTACGATTAAAAATATATATCGAAAAGGACATATATGCGTAACTATTATGAAAGGAAGGTCAGAGCAAGCTCCCCATCTCCAGCACGTGGCATACACATATGAGTTGGTACACACTTTGTTGTAACAAATGGAATCCTCAATGTTACATACCTACCAACCCATATTTATACACCACTTCTCCATGTTATTTAGCGTTGTGGGACTTTTTTCCAATCTGAACCGTTGTTCCTCCATTAAACATGCGAGACAACCCTAACAGTCTCCCCCTTGACTCGCATCCCTTTGCGGTAACCTTTTGAGAGTACTGCTGTGTCTGCATGGCCTAGCCGTAACCATCGTCTCCAATACCACTATTGTGTAAGGACGGTCAGAACAAACTCCCCATCCCCAGCACATGGCGTACGCATATGGTTTGGTACACACTTTGTTGTAACTAAAGGAATTCCCAATGTTACATGCCTACCAACCCATATTTATGCACCACTTCTCCATGTTATTTAGCGATGTGGGACTTTTTTCCAATCCAAACCGTCGTTCCTCCATTAAACATGCGAGACAACCCTAACAGGAACAATAATGGCATAGACTACAATATGAACTTACATGAATCCCTTTGTGAACTAAAATTGTAAAATTTAATGTGGTTGAAGAAATAATAGCATACAATTCTCTCCTTGACACTAGTATGCCTTCACAATCCTGCCTAACGTAGGTAGCATCCTCAACATTCATCAACATCCATATCGCTTTATTGGTGATTTTTTAGCATATCTTACTTCATTAAATGAGCATTAGTCTCTCGCTCATCAAAAACTCTAAATGGTGCCTTCATTACCACATAGTAATTAGAGAAATCATTTTCGTATGAATAAAAAATTGGTCGAGCTTAGCATGCAAGGATGTATATATCTTTTAAATACGAAGCTTGATGTTGATATAATTGACAAGAGTTAATCTATTTTTAACCTTTATATCATTTCTTATGTTTCCCCAATGACATTTAAAAATGGGAATATAAGAAAACATTATAGTCTAACGAAATTATATTGGTAAATATTCCATAATAAGAGACAACATCGTACACTTTAGAAAGATCCTTTGCACTTGCTCTATAGATTGTGCTCACTTCATAAGCCCTACTATTTTGAGTTTCTCTTTCAACATTTTTTCTATGAAAGATTATCTATTAATGATGTAAGTATTATAGGACAAAGCATTATTCTTTAGAACATAAGCAATCCATTTTAACATTTCATCATGATCTTTTGAGCTAATATGTATCTATGAAGAAAATGCAGCTCAATAAGCATATTTATAATAAACAAGGCAAATAATATCATTTAAAAATTCAATGAACTTTCTTTTTAATCCAATCAGATAATTTAGCTATTTATTTTTCCAAAGAATGATTGCACTTCTTTCCATATGCATGTCTGAATTTTGCATCTCTTTCAAATGAAATTTTGGATACAACAATGGTTGTTAAGTTATTTGTAAATTTACGAACATGTCAAAAATGTAATAAAAATGAGGTATGCACTTGCTCCAAAAATGATTCCACCATAGCCATATCTTTAGCATAGCCAAACTAGTAATTTCTTTCTCATTTAAAGACAATGTATGTGACGACCATCTTATACCACCAGCATTAATAATGTCAAAATAGTGCACTCTAGCAATGCCCAATCGATATAGCATGATCATCGGAGATGAACATGAAACCAGTACAGCATATAACATGTCACATATGTCACAGAGCATGTATAAAATATAATATGATAGATATAACATGAGAGACAATAATAAATATGTGAACAAATCATTAGAACGCAAATCCACAAAGTTATGTACAAATGTAATATAGTCTATACAACGGACATAAACCTAACAACTATCTCATAACAAGAAAATAAGCAGTCACTTCTAAGGTCTCTCAATGCTGCACAACAGAATAAGCGTAGAAATCCATATAAATATATAATATGAGATAGCCCCATATAGCTCGTCCTCTGCACAGCTACTACATCACCTTGACCTATTATCTAGTCTACTCATTTAAGGATATCCAAGATAATATGAAACAATCATTAAATATTGGGTCAGACAACATTCTGGTGTAAGTGGTAAATGAATCTCAAAATACTATATAGGTAAATATGATTGAGAATAGAGGTACACAAATCATACCTGAGCTATCCCTGCAACCAAAGAGTTAGCAATTAACATTATGTTATGATACTCTGCAAATTACATAAAGGCACTCTACTCAAAATAAGGATATCAGTACCCTAGATATTCATATTCCCAATACCTTCTCCAATGACATCTCCCAATGATTGCCCAGAAAGAAACTAAGCAACTATAGCAACCATTAAGCAGTCTCCACTATCACTCCATGTAATATGAAAATATGATAACTCGTTTGGCCTCCTTATTGCCAGCGACCAATTGAATTCCCGATTTTCAGTTTTGTCTTGTATCATGTAGCCTAAAGCCAGATACGTGTCTTGTAACCTAATGCTAGACACTAGACCCAAAGCCACTAGTCCAGAGTATTCAGATCCACTCCAATAATCCATAGGCATCCCAAATTACAATAACCTTACTTCAAATACAACATAAAACACTCTGAGCATCAACCATTCCATAACACGTACATCTGAGCCCTCCTTTGTTCTATTTGGATCCGAGCCCTGTAACAACCCTGTATTTTGTGATTATTTTTAATTGTATATTTTAATTATTTTAATTGGATTTCTGATTTAAAATTTTTATTTTATTTATTAAAATGGATAAATTTTTTATTTTAAATATAAATTTTGATTTTTTGTGTGAATTATAATTCTAAACCCGAATAAATGGAATATTTCCAAAAATGTGAATTTTGGTCAATATGGTCAAACTTTGACTTTTAAATTCAAAATTTAAATTTTTGAATTTTTGAATTTTATCTTTTATTATGAAAATATATTTAATTTCAAGAATACTGCTTTTCATTTCGTTTAAATCCGATTTATTTTGTGAAAGTTATGCTTTTTATACTATTGTGTGTAAATTGTTTTATTTAACAAAAATTGTTTATTTTAATTAATATAAATAATATTTTTGATATATCATGTTATAATTGTGTATATATATGTAACATTACATGTTATGTATATATTTACAACATTTGTCCGTTTTTGTTTCATTCAGTTTGGATATATATTTTGTAAATTAAGTAACATACAAAGATGTAAATAACAATTAATTTATACATTTCTATAACCGTTTTCTTATTTATTTCTATAGTGTTTATATAAACGGTATGCATTTATTGAATTATTTCTTTGGCATATATTTTATTAAATAGATGGAAAACAAATCAAAGTAAGATATGTTACCTATTTTTAATTAAAGGCATACGTAACGTTTTGATTTATTGCCTCTTTATCTTTCCATCCATTGATTTCATACCATAACTTCTCCATATTTTTTGCCGTTTATTCCTTGATTCCTAGCCGCCTATATCTCCTTTTCATGTGAGAAAACTTCTTCCTATCTTCATTTTTCTCATGGCAGCAAAAAGATTGAGGTAATGGCTTCTTCTGTTTCCACTTTTCTTCTTTGTTTTGCCTTGTTTTTCACTTGAATTTGCCTTGGCCTTAACCTATGTTGCTCGGCCCATACCCGTACCATCTCCTCCACCGATCACCACCACTTCCTTTCCCATATAACCCACGGTCTGACATCATTCTCCTCTAACCTGAAAGTGCCTTGATCATCCCTTGCACATACTCCACAAAAACAATGCCAAACTCCTTGAATTTATAACTAGCCAAGCCTATATTCACATCCACTTCATTTCCTTGCCACGGCCACCTCCTTAGCCTCCACCACCAGCAAGCACCACACTTGAATACCACTCTAACATCTGAATTAACCTGAAATATCCCATGGCCAAGCCCAAATGTGCCAAGGGCGAGCCTAAAATGATGAACAAACCACCTCCCTTTTGCTTGCCTTTTTACCTTCCTCATGTTGTAACCTCCAAACCCTTTGCCTTCTTTACCAAGCCTTGTTATTTTCGGATCCAAACCTGATCATTAACACCTGAAAACATCCAAGGCCGAACCAATATAGCCTTATGACCGAGCCTATGTGGGTAAAGGTCAAGAAAATTTGATGGGAAAGCTTGGCGATGTCTCTTGTTATTTCTATTTCCATTTTGTTTCAATAGATTTTTGGTATTGTAAAAATATTTATATATGGTTTGTTTCATTGTTGAATACAAGATTTATATCTGGGCTCTCCCTCCACTCAAATCAAGTCATGCTATCGTGCTTTCTGGATCATTGTTTGTGTGTGTTTGATTTGTGAATTCCAGCTTTAAAGAGGCGAGTTTTCACTCATGACATTTATACTTATATAATTAGTGAAGTGACAACAAGTGAATGTGTAGAATTGTTATATCGTGTTATACCTGCTTGTGATGTTAATTATATGATGTTAAACCCTGTTATAAACTTGTCTCAACATCTGTTATGTTTTATTCTGTTATACTATGTATTTATTTCCGTTTCTCACACTGCAAGTTCCCTGTAGAATAGAATCGCTACGGGTTGAAATGATACATACCCGAACGAACTTTAGAATAGAGAAAAATCATTATGGGTTGAAATGATAGGCCTGGGTGATTTTAATTTATTTGTATTTGTCTTGGGATTTCAGATTTTAAATAATCAAAACCCGAAAATTTTACTGATTACGTATTTAAATGATAATTTCCGTATCACTTGATTTAGGTGTGAAATATTATCCGGACCCGTGCTTGATTTCAAAATACGATTTCTTATAAATTTCATCTATTTTAAATGAAAGAAAAAAAAATATGAAATTTGACCTATATTGGATTTAAAATGGTTTAGCAGTGATTTTATAAAAGGTTAAATGGCGTAAGTTAATATATGGTTTGAGTTGTAGTGTGAAAGTTCGATTTAACGTAATAATGGGAATTTAAGTAAAAATGGAATTATAAGCTTAACTTGGTAATTATTATAATTGATGTAAGAATTGGATAAATATAAAGTAAAAGAAAATATCAAGTTATTTGTAAAATAAAGTTAAGCAACTTATAGTGTATTTTGAATTTATGTAATTAGTTTAAATGTTATATAAATGGATGGTTAAAAGTGTAATTTGAAATATAACTTGACTTGGAAATGCGAAGTTTGGTTTAAAAATAAAAGTAAGTTAAGAAAATAAAATGGAAATTTAATTTAATTTGTGAAATAGTAAATTAAATTAATGTGTAAAGTAAATGAAAGTTGGGAAAATTGTATATTGACCTTAATAAGTGAAACATTGAGATTTTTGAATTAATGTATAAAATTTTACTTTATAAAAATCATAAGTTGAAGGGTATTCAATGAATATTTTTGAAGTGGAAAAATATGATTTTTATAACTTAAAATGGTTAAATATTGAAGTTTAATTGTTTCTGAAATTTTATTATAAATCTGGAAATTTATTTAGTAGCACTTCAGAAATGCTATAGTTTCTAAAAATAAACTAAAACTGAACTATTACAGCAGTTTTTAAACGTTGTCTTTACTGAATTGAATTGTTTTCAATTATACTTACCGTAGCATTTTCTAAGTGAGGCGAAAAGCTGAAATTTCAATACTTGAAGTGTTTAACTGAATAGTTGAACTCAGAAAAGGCTAAATTTTTGGGAATTGAATATTTGATTTGAAGGAATAATGACTTCACTTTTAATGATTTAAATGAATGATTTTAATTTGGAATTATAAATCATTTTGAAATTTATAACCACGGGTACACTGCTCTGTGTGTCATGTGATTTCCTTGTGATTGTTTGATGCACATCTTTGATTTAAGAGTGTGGCTAGAGGTGAGCGGTTATTGTAGCTCTACGCTACCCTAGTTACAATAATTGTTATTTACATTGTTTACTTTAATATGGATATTTCAAGGATAGTATTTATTCCTACTTAATTGATGGTTTGACTGATTTTTAAAGGATGGGCGATCCCTAGCATCCTTTAAGTTATTGTACATTGCTATTATAGTTCACTTGAGTTGGTTTACATTGTATAAGTATGTATGTCCTGACCCAAGTTTTGTGTTTAACTTTACGCTCGGGTTAGCCTGAGAATCACAGCTTTGGATTCACCTTCTGGAATTGGAGTTTTGCTGGATGTTATCTATCTATCTATTCGTCTACTTCTTCCAGTTAGTTCCTACTCGATATCTGTCTCTTTATTGTTGTTTATGTATCCTGACTTCTATTGTATCTATTTTACTATGAGATTTTGTATATGTTTTGAGATTATGTATATAGTAGCTTCATGAACTACTATAGTATTTTATATATGCTGCGAGTATTCTGATATTTCTTTGTCTGTGATTCTGTGAATGATTTTATTTGCTTCAAATTTTATTACAATATGTTATTTTGAATTATTCAAGTTTGACATGTGTGGATTATTTTTGATTTGAATGGTCCAAAATAGTGGGTCGTCGCATTTGGTATCAGAGCTTTGGTTTTAGGCAAACCTTAGCCCGCGGAGCAAAAACTCATTAAAGAAAGGGTAGTAATACCCTAGAATGAGTGAAATCAATCTCAGAATCATTTCTTTGTGAAGGAACTATCTTCGAAGTATAAAATGATTTTCAAATGATTTGAAAGGATTTTCAAAGATTATTTTGGTATAAATTTTCTTATTTCGAAATCAAGATTTTCTAAACTTCATCCCTTCGGTATCCACCTTATTAGTAATCACCTTGGTTAGGATTCTTATCGATTAGGATTCCTTGAACTTTGGAACGCTTCCACTTGTTCTGAAATCGAGTCTTGTCTTCCCTATTTTTTTCCTTTTTATTTTGGGGTATTCCATGACTCCACTTTGAATGACCTCTATAAAGATCAGTGATTCCGTAAATTTTTGAATGATTTATAAAAGGGTGAAAATCCTTTACTATTGGCATTGATTCACCAGAGATTTCTGTATCCCCGGTTTCGATGCTATCCATCTTCTGCTATACCTGGATTCTATCTTTGGTGTTCGAATGTCGATTTGCCTTAGATTTCCGCATTGATTATATTCCTGAAGTCACGGTTGACCCGATTAAGGTCACCTGTGATTTATATAGGCTTATCATCTCCTATTTAGTAATTATCTCATCTTCGTTTGAGCTTATCTTCGAATTAGAATTCTATTTGATTTGAGTTCCTCTAAATTTGAATCTCTGTTTGTTTTGAATTCCATTCTTAAATCATTCCTGACGCAGAGCATACCTTAATTCCAACAGTTGAAGCTGCCCTGAATCGCGCAGCCTTGAGTCGCTCCACCATGAATCGCCCCTCCTTGAATCGCGCTGCCATGAATCGCCCCTCCTTGGATCGCGCTGCCATGAATCGCGATGGAATTGAGTCGCGACAAACTCCATATGTCGCGAGCGACTCATCTGCCTCCTCCATGAGTCGCGAGCGACTTATCAATGTCGCGAACCAAAATGAAGCTGAAACCATGAGTCGTCACTGAGTTATCGATAAGTCGCGGCATCCTATGAGTCGTTACCTCCACTTCCATCTCCAATCGCGGCTGACCTACGACTCATCCCCTCCACCTATGCCTATTTTGAGTCGCGAACGACATAGGAACTTCTTCCAGTAAGTCGCGAAGTCTTATGTCGCGTGCTCCTCCTTAAGTCGCTGCTATTTTTTGTTAAGTCGTAGCCGAGTTAGTGAGTCGTAGCCGAGTTAGGGAGAAAATGAAGTCGCGTGCGTTGTTCTTTTAAGTCGTTGTACTATGTACTCTTAAGTCGTGTACTTGTGTTGTAAATATTGAACCATGTGAGTTGTAGCCTATAAATAGGCATGTGAAGTCATTTGTAAGGGTTGTTGATTTTTGAATAAAATTTCTCTTTTGTTAGCTTTGTGCTTTCAATTTAAATCGGTAGTTGAGTGTAATCTCCTATCTCCACTTTCGACATTCGAGTGCGCTCGAATCTTCGTTTGTGAAGCTGATTCACGGAATATTATGCGCAAGATCAACGTTGAAGAATCGTAGATCTCTTTTGACGGAATCGTGCGCGATCAACGTGATAGAGATAGCTAGAATTCAGTATCTTCGGATCAACGAATTCGGGCATTACAGGATTATCAATTCACCGATTGCTACATTTTCATCGTTATATCGATTTTCTATTAATCCGCTGCGTCAGTTTGGTATCGAAGCTAGATCGCAAGAAGTTGCTTCATTTGGAGACTTGGGTTTCGAGAATTTGAAGTTTGGAGATCGTATTTGCAATTGTCGAGAAGTTTGGTGTTCATCATGTTCATCGTGAAGTTGCAACAAGTTGGGAGTTTCGATCCATTTCACTTTGGATCAAAGTTCGGAAGGTGTTTGAAATTTATTTGGAGTTTGTTTGAAGTTCAATCATGCCTCCGAGACGAGCTCAACGCCATCGAAATATCAATGCTTTGTATGGAAGAGAAGAAGCTGATGAAATGGAACAACGAATCCACGAGAGTTTTATTGGAAAGTTGAACGAAGGAATTGGTCGATTAGAGAGAATGATGCTTGAAATGAATCAAAGTAGAAGAAGAGTTTCACCTGAATCGAACCATGGGGGAAGTAGAGCTTCGATACATTCAGATCGAGAGAGAAGAGAAGATCAAGATCATAGAAGTGTTGATAATCGTGATAGGAATGTTGATCGAAGGAGTGGTAGTAGAGATGTTGGAGGTCGTGATCGACATCGATATACTTCAGATTTTGATGAGGAGTTTGATGGTGATAGGGGAAGTGTTCATTATCGAGATAGAGAACAAACAGGACGTCGGTATCGAGATGTAGATGATGATCGTCGATCGGAATCAGGAATGAAGTTGGAAATTCCAGAGTTCAAGGGTGGAATGGTTGCCGAAGAATTTTTGGATTGGTTGTCTAATGTTGAGGAGATCTTTGATTTCAAGGAGGTTCCTAAAGATCGACGAGTGAAGTTGGTTGCTACTAGATTGAGGGGAAGAGCTTTGGCATGGTGGCTGCAAACTAAACTTACACGAGAACGGATGGGAAAGTCAAAGGTTGTTGAGTGGGATAAGATGAAGAAAATGATGAGAGCTACATTTTTACCATACAGCTATCAGTCACTTATGTACCAGAGATTGCAGAACCTAAGGCAGGGGACGAAGTCAGTCAGTGATTATGCAGATGAATTTTACCAACTCATTGCCAGGAACGATATAATGGAGACGGAAGAGCAGCTAACCGCTAGGTTTGTTGGAGGGCTGAGGATGCAGATCCAGGATATGGTTAATATGTTTGATCCAAGATCTGTGGCGGAAGCACACCAAAAGGCGTTGGCTTGGGAGAAGAAGGGAAGGCGTGGAGGTGGTGTGTTCACAAATTCCAACAATCAAGTGAAGGGAGCTAGTGGCAATACTACTGTTTCGAAGGCTGTTACTAAACTGACTGTGAATGAAGAGGCAAAGGCGAAGATTACTAACAGTTTTAAGTGTTATAACTGCCAAGAAGTGGGACATAAGAGTAACGAATGTCCAAAGCCAAAGAAGAGAACGATGATTGCTGAAGTTGAAGGTGAGGATGTTGGTGAAGGTGATTCTAGTCCAGTGGAGGAGAATGAACAGGATATCGCTTCGGGAGATGAAGGGTGTAATCTAATGATGAGAAGATCTTGTTTAACGCCGAAACAAGAGGATGAGGCTAGTTGGCTGAGGAGCAACATATTTCAATCTACATGCACTATTCTGGGAAAAGTTTGTAAGTTTGTGATTGATGCAGGAAGTTGTGACAATTTCTACTGAAGCTGTGAGAAAATTGAAATTGAAGACGGAGAAACAACCTAATCCTTACAAGTTAGCGTGGCTGAGAAAAGGAGGAGAGGTGAAGGTGGATAAGCGAGTTCGAGTTCCATTTTCTATTGGAAAGAAATATAAAGACGAGATTTGGTGTGATGTAGTTGAAATGGATGTTTGTCATTTGCTTTTGGGAAGACTGTGGCAGTATGATCGAGCAGTGCAGCATGACGGTCGAACCAATAGTTATAGTTTTATGTTTGAAGGCGTTAAGATTATTTTAGTTCCAAAGAAGAGACAGCAGGGAGAGAGTAAATCTGAGGAGATTGAAGAGCTAAAAACTTTGCTATCATCGAAAGAGTTTGTTAAGAAAGTTGAAGAGGAGCCTGAAGTATTCTTGTTAATTGGACGAGATTGTAGTGAAGAGGTTGAAATCCCAGAAGAAGCAAAGCCAGTTTTGAAAGAATTTGAGGATGTATTTCCAAAAGAGTTGCCCAAGGAGTTACCGCCACTTAGAGACATTCAACATCAAATCGATCTTGTTTCGGGAGCAGTATTACCGCATAGAGCACATTATCGAATGAGTCCGAAGGAACATGAAGAGTTGAGAAGGCAGGTGGAAGAGTTGCTTGAACAGGGACGTGTGTAGGAAAGTTTAAGTCCATGTGCTGTGCCGGCTTTGTTAGCACTGAAGAAGGACGGGACGTGGAGGATGTGCACTGACAGTCGGGCCTTGAATAAGATTACTGTGAGATATAGATTTCCAATGCCGAGGTTGGATGACTTGCTAGATCAGTTGAGTGGGGCTACTATCTTTTCAAAGATTGATTTGAAAAGCGGATATCATCAAATTCGGATTAGACCTGGAGACTAATGGAAGACAGCCTTTAAGACGAGAGAGGGGTTATACGAATGGTTGGTTATGCCATTTGGTTTATCAAATGCACCTAGTACATTCATGCGGGTGATGAATCAAATCTTTAGACCATTCATTGGGAAGTTCGTGGTGGTTTATTTCGATGATATTCTGATATATAGCAGGAGTATGGAGGAGCATGTTCAACATTTGAGGGAAGTGCTGATTATTCTTCGTGAGGAACAATTTTATGCTGCTACGAAGAAATGCGTGTTCATGACGCATAGTGTTTTATTTCTGGGATATGTTGTGTCAGGAGAAGGTATACAGGTGGACCAGAATAAAGTTGAAGCAGTCAGGAATTGGCCACAGCCAAAGACAATTACGGAAGTGAGAATTTTCATGGGCTAGCGTCATTCTACCGAAGATTCATTCCACATTTCAGTAGCGTGATGGCTCCAGTTACTGATTGCATGAAAGGGAAACAGTTTGTATGGTCAGAGGAAGCGGGATTTGCTTTTGAGAGGATCAAGGTACTATTGACGACAGCACCGATTCTTGTTTTACCAGATTTTCAGTTGTTGTTTGAATTGCATACTGATGCGTCGAAGGTGGGAATTGGTGGAGTCTTGAGTCAGAGTGGGAAACCCGTTGCTTATTTCAGTGAGAAGTTATCAGGAGCAAAGATGAGGTATAGCACGTACGATGTGGAGTTTTACGCAATTGTTCAGGCTGTTAAGCATTGGAGACACTATCTGTTTCAGAAAAAATTTGTTCTGTACACTGATCATGAGGCGTTGAAGCATATGCAAGGGCAGGACAAGATTTCAGCAAGGCATGCATCGTGGATTGCCTATTTATAGCAATTTACTTTCGTTGTCAAACACAAGTCTGGGGTGACGAATCGGGTAGCTGATGCTTTGAGTAGGAGGAGTCATTTATTAACGACAATGAAAGTTGAAGTGACGGGGTTTGAATTATTGCCAGAGCTGATTGAAGAAGATCCTTACTTTGTGAAATTTGTTGAGAAAGTCAAGGAAGGAAGTACTGATGAATTTGTGTTGGTTGATGGTTTTCTGTTTAAAGGAAATCGGTTATGTATTCCAAAGAGCAGTTTGAGATTGAAGATTATCAAGGAGTTACACGAGGAAGGACATGTGGGCCGTGATCGTACTTTGCATTTGATTGCTCAATCTTACTTTTGGCCGTCAATGAGAAAAGAGGTTGAACGGTTTGTGGAGAGATGTCATATTTGCCAGATTTCTAAGGGAACAACGACCAATGCGGGATTATATATGCCATTACCTGTACCGACTAAGCCTTGGGTTGATTTGAGTATGGATTTTGTTTTGGGGTTGCCTCGAACTCAAAGGGGAAACGATTCCATTTTTGTGGTGGTTGACCGGTTTTCAAAAATGGCACATTTTATTGCTTGTAAGAAGACGGCGGATGCTGTTCATGTGGCTCAGTTATTTTTCAAGGAGATCTATCGACTTCATGGATTGCCAGAGTCTATTGTGTCGGATAGAGATACTCGTTTTCTGAGTCATTTTTGGTTGAGTTTGTGGAAGATGGTGGGAACGAAGCTGAATTTTAGTAGTGCTTATCATCCGCAAACAGATGGGCAAACAGAGGTGGTGAATAGATCGTTGGGAAATTTACTGAGATGTCTTGTGAAAGACAATTTCAAGAGTTGGGATGTGAAGTTGTGTCAAGCTGAGTTTGCTCACAATCATGCAAATAACCGAAGTACAGGTTTCAGTCCATTTCAAATTGTATATTCAAGCTTACCAAAAGGACCGTTGGATTTAACGATAATACCACAACCAAAGGGGACAGTTAAGCGGGCAGCTGATTTTCTTGATGGGTTGACAGAATGCCATAGAATTGTTCAGGAACGATTGGAGAAGACAAATGAGAGGTATAAACAAATGGCAGATAAGAAAAGAAGAAGTGTAGTCTTCAAAGAGGGTGATTTTGTTTATGCCGTTTTGACGAAAGATCGTTCTCCGGTTGGCACTTATAACAAGTTGAAAGCTCGAAAGATTGGACCAGTAGAAATTATAAAACGAATCAATGAAAATGCTTATAAGTTGAAGCTGCCAGAGGATGTTTACACTTCTGATGTGTTTAATGTGAAGCACTTAATTCCGTATTATGAGGAGGAACCTATCAAAGATGACGAGAGTGTGAATTCGAGGACGAATTCCTTCCAACAGGGGGAGGATGACGCAGAGCATACCTTAATTCCAACAGTTGAAGCTGCCCTGAATCGCGCAGCCCTGAGTCGCTCCACCATGAATCGCCCCTCCTTGAATCGCGCTACCATGAATCGCCCCTCCTTGGATCACGCTGCCATGAATCGCGATGGAATTGAGTCGCGATAAACTCCATATGTCGCGAGCGACTCATCTGCCTCCTCCATGAGTCGCGAGTGACTTATCAATGTCGCGAACCAAAATGAAGCTGAAACCATGAGTCGTCACCGAATAATCGATAAGTCGCGGCATCCCATGAGTCGTTACCTCCACTTCCATCTCCAATCGCGGCCGACCTACGACTCATCCCCTCCTCCTATGCCTATTTTGAGTCGCGAACGACATAGGAACTTCTTCCAGTAAGTCGCGAAGTCTTATGTCGCGTGCTCCTCCTTAAGTCGCTGCTATTTTTTGTTAAGTCGTAGCCGAGTTATTGAGTCGTAGCCGAGTTAGGGAGAAAATGAAGTCGCGTGCGTTGTTCTTTTAAGTCGTTGTACTATGTACTCTTAAGTCGTGTACTTGTGTTGTAAATATTGAACCATGTGAGTTGTAGCCTATAAATAGGCATTTGAAGTCATTTGTAAGGGTTGTTGATTTTTGAATAAAATTCTCTTTCGTTAGCTTTGTGCCAATTTAAATCGGTAGTTGAGTGTAATCTCCTATCTCCACTTTCGACATTCGAGTGCGCTCGAATCTACGTTTGTGAAGCCGATTCATGGAATCTTGTGCGCAAGATCAACGTTGAAGAATTGTAGATCTCTTTTCACGGAATCGTGCGCGATCAACGTGATAGAGATAGCTAGAATTCGGTATCTTCGGATCAACGAATTCGGGCATTACAGGATTATCAATTCACCGTTTGCTACATTTTCATCGTTATATCGATTTTCTGTTAATCCGCTGCGTCAATTCCTTAGAAAAATTTGTGTTCGGTTGTATTTGAAAATTGTGCATACATCGAAGTTATTATATTGATAAGGATTACCCTATTTTGTATATAAAAGTGAAATGTTTTAGATAAGGATTATGTACCCTTTAAAAAGTAGAATTTGAAATTTTGAAGATTTTGTAAGAAATTTGATTTGTATAAAAATGATTTATAACTAAAGGGTTTTGAATTTGAAATTTGAGAGATTGAACCCCGATATTTTGAAATTTGGTTTTGAGATTTTGAAAATATATAATAATACGATTTGAAAATATTTTTCGGGTAAGAAGTGTTTCAAATGAGTTCAAATGAATCCCAATGATTTCGAAGAAATTTCAAAGAAGTTCAAGAAAATAGAAGTCCAGAACTCACTTGTGTCGTTGGAAAATAATTGCGGTGATGCGTGCACACATCATCGACATTGATTTTAGAGTTTTAGAGTGGGGGAGAGATCGCTCTAATAGTTTTTCTATGCGAGTGATTTTGTGAAACTGTTTTGATTTCAAAATTCTGAAGGATGATTTGATTTTCGAAAGATATATGTATATATATTTGAAATGATTTGAAGTGAGCCCGGTGTTCGGTCCTCGAGTTTCTGATTTGATTTAGTATAACTCTATTTATAAAATTGATTTACTGATTTGTTGTTCATTCCCAACTCTTGGATTTGAAATTTGATTTCACTGACTATTTTTAAGGTTTGAACACTTCCAAATCAAGGTTTAATTTTCAAAGCTAAGAAATTTCGAAGAATATAAAATATTTGATAAAGTATATAAGTTTATTTCTGTATGTTTAAAGTATGAAGAGTATGACTTAAATGAATTTGAAACTTTTGTTAAGTAAATAATTTGCAAAAGGCAAATTGGATCTTTCGAATAGAATTAAATAGTTTAATGGTTTTAAAGGGATAGTTATAAACATGGCAATCATTTTGAGTATAATTGATTTTGAGAAAAATATTTGGTTTTGAAAATAGATTGAAAGTTAAAACCAGTAATTATATGATGATTTTGGAAAGGAATTTTTTTGACCTAAATTATGTTAATTTGGAAACCAGGATTATTTTTTTCTAAACCTATTATTTTAGAAACTTTGAAACTGAAGGTATTTAATTTGGAAGAAATAACTTGGTGAAATCGTATATGATTTAGAAACTGAATTGATATTGAAATGATTTGAAATTGAGAACCATGTATTATTAAGTACTCGATTTGGGAGTTGTCGAACTTATATAAATTTGATTTGTATAAGTATGAAGTTGATTTGAAAACTATTGATTTGAAAGATACTCAATTTGGAAAGAGAAATCTTATATAATCGAAGTCTATATAAGTATGATTTGATACACTATTGATTTTGGAAAGTATTCGATTGGAAAATGGAATCTTATATATAATGGACTTTATATATGTATGATATTTGAAAGTGATTTGGAAAGGTACTATATGATATATATTTTCGAAGTAAAGATATGTGCAGTGCCTTCTGCTTGATATCCGCTCTGTGGCCACATTGTGGATTCATTCTATCGATATTATTCTCTTTGATTTTTGGTTTTTCGGATGTGATACTCGAGTGTCCCACCGTGGAATAACCTATGGTTTTTTTTCGAGCGCGACTGCATAGCGTAATTTGCCTGGCTGAGATGGCCTAGGGGTACGGATTGTTTCCCGGGGGATCTAGGCGTAATCATTGTGTATTATGTGAACTATATAGGTTGCATTAGTAGCGAAATCCGCCTGGTTGAGAAGGCCTAGGGGTACGGATTGTTTCCTGGGGGATCCAGGCATAATCATTGTGTATCTTGCGGTCTACTAGTCATCATGGCGTAACTCGCAGGGCTGAGAAAGCTTATGGATATGAATTGTTTCCTGGGGGATCCAGGCGTAACCATTGTTTATCTGCGAACCATGGTTAAACAAAGGTTTTGGTTTAATTGTTTTGTTTGGATTATACTTTCCATATCTATTTTTAAAAGTTTTTCCAATATTTTCACTAGGTGTTGAAATAAGTCTACTAAGTACTTGGTGAATTCTTGTAACGACCCATTATTTTCCTCCATTCAAATCGACAATAATCCACACATTTCAGACTTTAATAGTACAAAGTAACAAGTTGTAATAAAATTCGAAGCAAATAAAAATCGAATCATAGAATCACAGACATAGAACATCGAAATATCTCACAGCGGAAAATAAAATACCATAGTAGTTCATGAAGATACTATCACAAAGTGTAACGTCACGGATTTTCGTTCTTCGAAAATTCAACATCGATACTCACTTTATCGACTGCCGAGAAATCGAAGGTCGGAAACACGGAATGTTATGGGTTTTAACAAAAATTTTAAGAAAAGAAAAAGAGAGAAGTAGAAGAAGATAACAGAAAATAGAGAGAGAGGAAGATAGAAAAATAGAAAATTTGATAATAGAAGATAGAAGAATTTTTTTTTAAAATAGAACGGGACAGAAAGGAACAACAACAACAGAATCTCACAATTCGCAGCGGAACAACATATAATAATAAATGAATAATCTTTAAACAAAGAACTATATCAGTTATTACATTACATCACATTTTATTACATCATATCATCACATCAGAGTGTACAACAACATACAACAACAAACAATACAGCGGAAAAAGAAATACTATATAAACTAGTAATACGCCATGCCATCCAGCTTGCCTCCAGCAACTCCAGAATATCCAGAATATCCTGATAAACCTAACTCTTGACTGCCCGTGTGGAAATTGGTGGGCACCCAGAGTTTAGGAAGGAAAACAATAAACTCCGAGTCAGTCATGTGACTGGTGTGAGAACTCAAAACAGTTTATTTAACTTTAAAATCAAATAGAGGAATATTTTTAAACTCAATTCGCAATGCTTTTAAAAATGAGACTACCATAAGGCCTCCCGCACACACACACATGCAAACGCAGAATCGGAGGAGATTTCTCCTTATGATAGTCAAAGATGCTTGATACGCATTTAAAATAATATTTGATATTATTATTAGTGCATAGTGTAGAGGAAAATCATTTCGAAAATAAAGATATAAATCTTAGCCAACATACGACCATTATCGTATGCCTACTATAGCTACTATCCAAACAGTGGTGACCACCATAAGTGAATAGCAGGTTCTACAACTAATACCGTACAAGTTTCGTATTGTTTCTTTGGATTTCCAACAAATGGTCAGGCCAAGGAACTTCCCATTGCCACATGAGAATGCCTCTGGATGGACATCCCCGAGAACCAAACCGGATCTCTACCAACACAAGGCCGGGTTACTCCTAACTGAGTAACAACTGACCGAATATGCCATCCCCCGGTCCTTTGGGACCTTTATCAACCGAGCGCTCGTAATCAATTCACACAATCATAAAGTGTTTTCAACATGAGTAAGTATCTGGGCTCCATACCATGATACCACCCTTTTCCAGAAGGAAATGGACATATCCTAAAGGGTGCTACCCCTCATAACCTTGCTGCTTCTTTCCTGTTTTGACCATTCACGGTGTGTGAGGCTCGACGAATTCACGTCCACAAAAACATACTTTATACAAAAGCCATGCTTTGGGTCAACAAATGATCAACACAATGATCACTAAGATAGACGATCAAATAAATGATCCTATCACAATAATCAACACAATGATCATTTCAGCATCACTCAGCATGTCACATTACCAAATTGGGAATATATCGCTGATAACTTCAACTATATAACCTTTGAGCTCGTACGTCTCAAAGAAGGGTGTTAAGCAAAGAATAAATTCTCCGCCACCAACAGAAATATATTTGAAAGAAATCGGCTTTATATCTCAAATTGTAATGTCAGACATACAATCCATACAAGTCTGTTCCGGGCTCGAACAGAACCGAAGGCACTTACAAAGAAGTCCTTGCAATCCGGATATTCACAATCCTGATCGGATTTCCCATCACTTATGGAATCTCTATACCAGGTGCGACCCAGTGCAGAGACAATCGATAGGTCATCCTATCGCTCTCGCAAATACCGGTCTTCAACACCGATCTTCAAATGCAATTCACGACGTATCACATATTCGGAATGGGTTATACGACCCCATGGTCCTTTCCCGGTTAACCCGAATAGTGAGCGCTTATTCAAAAATAAGTGTGCATTCAAATTCAATCAATTCACACCAAATACCCATTCAAAGGGAAATACTGATAGTCGGTTATTGAACTATCAATGGACATGCACACATCACCAGATTCCAAATAATTTTCCAAATTATTTATTTTCCAAAATATCTTTATAAGATATATAATTTCAACACTTCAAAAATAAATCAATATTTATTTTCAAACAAATTCCACTTTTCACATATAAATTCCATAATGAATTTATATTTCAAAATATCCATGCATATTCGATTTCAATAATTCATTTCAATTTATCTTCAAAAAGATAAATTCTAATTATTCACTTCATATTGGAAAACATTTCCATACTTATCAAAAATAAGTAATCGACAAATCTTTTTATTTTCAACCTTTGAAAATATTCAATATACTTAAATCGAATTAAGTATATTATTCATTCTTTAAGGGAAATCATTCTCTTAAACATTTTTATTTGGGCCAAAACGAATGTTGCGTAAAACATCGTTACAACGTCCCAAAATCACTAGTATAGGGATTCGAAATTAAATAGATATATAAATCCCAATACTATACAACCCATTTCCTTTCGGAAATCATTTACTATAACAACAGTGTTATAGTCCACCATTTCCTTTTATTTCTCGAAAACGTCTATTTCAACAATAAATGTTGAAATCTATGATTTCGAATCTCAACACAATTAAAACATCGTTAAATCGTTTTAATTCTATTTAAAACATTCACATTCAATACATTTTCTTTAACGTATTATTCACTATTCAAAAACGTGAATATACTTCATTAACAAATTTCATCCTTTCTATTCATTTTATTTTAAAGGATTATTCACTGTCTAAAAACGTGAATATAACTCCATTTATAAGTTATAACAATTAACTTATCAAAATAAGTCGTTTGCGAATTTATAAAACAACGTTTATAAATTCCATTTCCATTTATTTCATAACAACTTCCTTTATAAATCTTCTTTATTTACCTATTCGATTTATAATCTTAATTATAAACCAAAAGTCCAAATTATAAGTCAAACACTTATAATTTATTTATTTGCAAAAATCGTTCCTTTGAACTTTACAAATTTTATAAACCTATTGTTTATAAAATTCCATTTATAACTTCACCGTTATATAATTCTATAAATTTCATTCATTAATGAATTTCATTTTCACTTCATTCAAACACTTATAAAAACTCGTTTTATAATGTCAATATTTCGATTTATAAATATCCATTTATAAATCTCTTAATATAAATCAATTTATATTATTCTTTTAAAACGTCTTTAAATTCCTTTATAATTTCATCATTTCGATTTATAAAATAATCAAATTTTATAAATCCTATTTTTAAACTTTTTATAACAAGTTCAGAATTCCATTTAAACTCTTTTATAAAGTCATTAATTCCTTATTTTCAAAAATCAGCTTTTAACTATATTTCACAAAAATCATAATTTTATAACTTCTAAAATTATATAACGTTTATTTATTTAAATGGATCAATTCCAAAAATATTTTTATATTTCAAAAATCACTTTGAAAATCATTTTAAAATCCCAAAATCTGGGTCCAATGATGCTACACATCAAATAGTCAATCACGACAAACAACGATATCATATATCGATATGATAATCCATCAAATATCAAAATATCTGAAAATCAAATAAAAACTGTTGAGGAATCCAGTTGGATCCCTCCAACCTGTTTTCCTGCATCACAAACATTAGCACAATACCAATTTTGTTCCAGTACGAAATTATCGCGGTATATGTTCTTATTTAATATTATCCGCTTAATAACGGCGTAATAGGGTCTCATCCGCTAAAAATAAAATGCGGGAAATCAACAACTGCAATATATACATATGCCAATATATATATATTGATATTATTTATAATACCAATTTCACTGTTTATGAAATATTCGCGGTATATGTTTTTATTAAATAACATCCGCTTACTAACGGCGTATAATGTCTATTTTAACAATCAATAGATATTAATCATCATTCAAACATGCATTCAAATATTTTAAATCTAACTATTTAAAATAAAATCGAAACTGATTCGATTGAGTGAGAAGTTCTCACCTTGGTTTTAATTTCCGTTTTAGCTTTTATTTCGAATAAAATTAAACGCGCGTTTAATTTTACCCGAAATTCTCACTAACTCCAAACGACTCCAAACCAACTCCATCGCGTAGTGCTCGTCCATACGATTCCAACGCAACTAAGTTTGCATTTTTTCGACCTCGTATGAAAAAGATATGAATTTTTGAAGTTTAAACACGACTTAACTTACTAATTACAACATAACTTAATTAATTTTCAACCTCAATCAAACTAGAGCCACTGGATCCCACACCATGCAATCACCACCGCCTATCTCTTCTTCCCCAACACTCACGTAACCTACAGGTTGAGGCCGCACTTATGAACCCAATACAAGAAACTAGGGTTTCAAATTACTCCCCCGATACTCGACGAAATTCGATCACACCAACGCCAACACGAAGCCCTCGACCTAAGCTATGTTCGGCCCCAAGCCTGTTGAACTCGGCCTCACCCTCCTCCTCGTTTTGCGTGCGCAGGCCGGCCACTTCATGGCATGATTCCCGTTGATCCGTGAAGCCATTCGCGATCTCCACCGTTCACATTGAAGCTCTCGTTGTGATCTTCATCTTTGTAGTTGAATGTTTTAGCCAAAACTTGAGGGATTGAGAGATCAAAGGGAAAGAATGTTGAGCATTTCTGGCCATTGGACCTGGTGGAGGCGGCTAGGGTTTTATGTTGTTATTTTTTTTTTTTTTTAATTATGAAGGGGTAGGGTGCATATTTATAGAGAAACGAACGACACTATTCACCCGGAAATTCCGAACTCCGATTTAGACGCCGTAACCAGCGTTTCTAAGGTTTACCCCGCGTTCCGGACACAATGGAACAGGTTTCGGAAGCTAATTCGGAAGTATGTGCGAGTTATGGCTATAAACGCTCAATTTAAATTAAACCGACTTAAATCGATTTCTAGGCGTTTTAATTCGTACCGGACAAACGGTAAATCCAAACGACTTGAAATTTGAAACCTTACAATAATATCACATTACGGATCCGATGAAACTGGTTTCGTCGAAATCCGAGACTTTTTGAAAAATGGCTATTTTGACTCGCCAAATTTAAATTAAAAATAATTCGATGCGTTTCGAGCTGCCACGATCAAACGATAACTCCGATTGACACGAAAATTGAAATCCGGTAATAACTAACTATTACAGATCCAATGAAACTGGTTTCGTTCAATTCTGAGACTGTTCAAAAATTGGCTATTTTACAGTCGATTATTAAATATTAAAATATTCAATTTTCACAAATTAACTTTTAATTCGATTTTAAAAGTTCTAAAATATCGTTCTAACTTCAATATGATAAAATAAAATTTTACAAATCATTTTCAATCATATTTAACTCAATTTTCAATTATTTCCATAATTTAACATATTAAGTTATCGATTTAATTATTCAGTTAAATCCAATAATTCAAATAAAAATTTATTCGACTTAAAAATTCACTTATAAATATTTAAAATAAATTAAATATTCAAATTTAAATTAATAAAAATTCTGGGTCGTTACACAAAGTCTCGAAACCAAATACATAATATCAATCTGAAAACAGATACAACATAAAATCCCAAATACAAAGAAGTCCCCAAATACAAAGCTAACAACAGAACAATAGATCTGAAATATAGATAACTAGATAAGCTGATAATTTCCAACGATTCCAAACCTCCAGAGAGTGGAAATCCAAATATGTGAATAACTCAGGTTGACCCGAGCGTAAATAAAACACAAACACTCGAGTCAGGACATACATACTTATCCAATGTAATCCAACTCAAGTAAACTGTAGTAAAGGTACAAGTAACTTAGAAGATGCTTGGGACTGCCCATCCTCTAAGGATCCGTTAAACTATTTACTATGTAGTAGTGTACGCTATTATAATAATGTATAATAGTAAAATATACATACTTTTGAATAACGTTAAGGCTTTACATTTTCCACCTTAACACATAATAGTCCCAGTAGTCCATCCAGTATCTGCATATCTCCTGAGCAGGAGACTATGAGAAGATACTCCATGGGCTACGGGAGAAAACCAAACTCGTACTAAAGTTCGCTATGGTAGGTGACACGGCACACAAGGCAATGCCAGGGAAGATATACCAATTACGATACCCGGGCTGGTAGTAACGCAGCAGCCACATACGCCCACCTTGGAACACATTCCCAAATCGGAGGGTGGTCACCAAACAATCATAAAGTAATAGAATGGTATCGAAGAAATGCGTCCGACTAGAGGAGCTACCCCTTTTGGCCCGAGATCGCTCCTATTTTAGCCACCTTATGCCAACTCACGGGAGTTGGGTCCACGTAACATACCACAAGAACGTCGCCACCATCCTACTTCATTCTGGAATCTCCACCGCGTACACGGTTGTCAAAGTGGTTTTCGGTATCGACGGAGAGTATGTCCATTTCCGATTCCGGTGTGTTTGCCAACCAATCGTTATTATAACCCGTGGTTATAACTTTTAAAACTAATATTTTATATTTCAAAATATAATACCCTTTCAAATCTATATCTTTATCCAATAAAGATTAAATCGTTTCCAAATCATTTCAATATATCAAAATATCATATTTTTCAAAACTTCCTTTTCAAATCATTATTTTAATTCAAATCCAAATATCCAATTTAAATACCCTTTTAAATTCGAAGATAACATTCATTTATTTCAATTCAAATCACCTTTTAAAATAATTTTATTTTTCAATTAAATTTATTCATTTAAATCATTTAAAAGTGAAATTATTATTCTTTCAAGTCAAGTATTCAATTTTCAAAGTTTCAAACCATTCTGGGCTCATTTACTAAGTCAAAAACCATAAAAATTTAAAATTTCAACCTTCCGCAGCATTTAGAAAAAGCTATTATAAGTTATACTTGAAAATATTTTAATTCAGCAAAGACAACATTTAAAAAACTGCTAGTAAAACTCGGTTTTAGTTGAAATTTAGTTTAAAACAGCAAAGACAACATTTCCATAAATGCTGTAATAGCTCAGGTTTCCAAATTAAAGACAGCAGACCATTACAGCATTTAAAGAACTGTTGTCACAGGCCTTTATTAAGTTTTAGCCTTTTAAATTTACTACAGCAACTACAGCATTTCAGAATTGTTGTAATAGCCTCTTTTACTCAGTTTTAGTTCATTTACAGAAACAATAGCATTTCTGAATGCTATAAAAATATTTTCCAGAATTTAGTATATTTCCAGCAAATAACAAACTTCAATTTAAACGCTTTAAACATTATAAAAATCATATTTTAACATTCAAAAATGTTCATTTAACTTACTTTTAACTTATGATTTTTATAAATAAATTTCTTATAATTAAATCAAATTTTTCAATAATTTCACTTAACAAATTCAAGTGTAACATTTTCTTTTCTTCACTTTTTAACAAATAACATTTATATTTTTCTTCCATTTTCCAATATAATTAAATTTCCATTTAATTATATAATTTAATTTTCATTTTAAACCAAAATTCCATATTTTCCAACTTAAGTTATATTTCCAAAAATTCACTTTTACCATTTATTTAAATTACACTTTAACTTACAGAAAAATCAAAATTTCTTTATTAAAACATTTAAAACCCAATTTAAATCAAATTTTCATAATTTTATGCTTTATTTTAAAAATATTTAAAATATCAAATACTTCATAAAATTAACCACGGGCCTGTATACAGATTTTGAACCTAGGTCAAGTGATACAAATATATATCATTTCAATCCGTAGTTTACAAAGAAAATCCAGGTTCTATCATTTCAAACCTGCAGTCCCAAGTAAAATAAAATACATAAAAACCGTTCAAGCCTATCATTTCAGCCCATAACGTTTTTTCCTATTCTAAAGTCCGTTCGGGTATGTATCATTTCAACCCATAGTGGTTTCTAATCTAACAGGGAACTTGCAGTGTGAGAAACAGATAAAATAAACAGTTTAACTATATATCAGTAATAGATGAGATGACATGTAATTTAATAGGTTTAACATCATATATAAATAATCACAGGCAGTTATATCATCATATATAATTCTACACATTCAGTTGTTATCGCTTTACATTTGCATAAGTATATAATGTCGTGTGAGATTTACTTACCTCTATAGCTAGAGATTGCAATACAAATGACACAATGGAATCAAAGCACAATGACAAGACTACAGATTTGACTGGAGAGCGAGATCCAATGCTACAAATCTTGTGTTACAACCCAAAACAAAATCAAAACAAATTATAAATTCAATACACTATGAAATGAAATAACTTTGAAATGAAAAGTGATTTGAACACAAAGTATTTTTCCTTTCTTTCTAAATTCTTTGGCATGGCCTGGGGATGGTTTAGCTCGGGATTGATCAAGACATGGCTCGGGTTTGGGCTAGCATGGCTCGGGAACAATCATGAACAAGGTGAGGAGTTACAACATGAGAACATGAAGGGCTTTAAGCAATGTAGTGTGGGTCTTTGTCAATAAAGAGGCACGGTCATGGGGTTGTAGGCTCGGCCTAAGGAGTGTGGGGTCTGATCAGGGGCTGGAGGGGTATGTGGTGGTCTGGTCAATTAGATGGTGGCGGCTATGGTGGTGGCTATAGTGGTGGATGAAGTGATGAAGCAACGGGTGGTCAAACTAGCATGGTTTCAAGGCTTATGTTGGCTTTTTAGGAGTTTTATCATCACGGTGGGCTCGGCCATGATCAGGGCCTGGGGTATAGGTGGTGATGATGACAAGGAGGAGATGTGGGGGGTGGTGGCCGTGGCTATGGAGGAGAGGCCGATCAAAGTAGCAAAGAAAACAAGGCAAAAGTATTTAGAAAAAAATAAGAAGAAAAGGAATAAAACAAGGAGCCATTACCAATATTTTTCCTAGCCATGAATGAAATGAGATGCAATTTTTTTTGTGTGCATGAAATGATAAAAAAATACATGTCTAAGAAACAAAAATGCATGGCCAAATAAAAATAAATGAGGAGTTTTGGAAATTGAAAAGTCTAGCATTTGAAAAGTCATAGGAAAAGGATGAGTTTTTGTCTCTTCAATTTGCCATTTCTTTTAAATCAAATATAACAAAATAAAATCAGTAAATAAGTTTAATAACCGAAACAAAGTAAAATTAAATGAAAGTAAATAATTAAATTTAAAGCAAATAGAAAAAGAATTAAAGAATTTGCTTAAAAATTCAAAACAAGGTTCAAAAATTACAAATAAATCATCTCTAGCCTTGGAAAATTATCCACTTCAATTTACAAAATATTATAAAGAAAAAATTTGAAATAAAATAATTCATTTATCATTTCTAAAAATGAAATAAATAATTAAATTGGAGAAAAATAGAAAAAGAACTAAAGAAATTGTTTAAAAATTGAAAACAGGGCATGAAAATTACAAAAAAATACCATTAACTCTAGAAAATTCCTACTTCACTTTTAAAAATGTTTTAAAGCAAAATTTTAAGTAAAATAATTTCTAAAACATTTCAAAGTGAAATAAATTCAAAAATAATTAATTTCAAAAATATTGGCTTTTTACACTCTCCCCCACTAAAATCTTTTCGTCCTCGCAAAGAACGAAAACAAGGAAATAAGGAAAACAAGATAGAAAAACAAAATAGTATTGGAATAAACAATTTCGGATTCAAAGCACGAATCCTCTCCTCCATCTCCCAAGTGCAATCACGATCGTCGGTACTCCACTGTACTTTGACCAGACTAACAGATTTCTTTCTTAGCTGCTTCATACCTCTGTCGATAATACGAAGTGGCTTCCTCTCGACAGTCAGATTAGGCTCAATATCCAAGCTGTCAAGAGAAGAAGGTTGAACAAACAGAGATGGGTCATGGAGCTACCGGCAAAGATTTAAGACGTGGAATACATCATGCACTCCAGAAAGCTTCCCGGGTAACTCCAAACAATAAGCCAAGGAACCAACTCCTTCCAAAATACGGAAAGGACCAATGAATCTGGGAGAAAGCTTCCCTCTATGACCAAAGCGAATGACATTCTTTAAGGGAGGAACCTTAAGGAAAACCATATCGCCAATAGCAAACTCAAGCTTCCGCCTTTGCCTATCAGCATACTTCTTCTGCCTATCCTGAGCAACCATCAACCTCCTATTAATCTCCTCAACTCTCTCTGAAGCTACAAAAATCATATCAGGACCAAGAACCAGACGATTACCGAATTCAATCAAGAAAGATGGAGATCGACAAGGTCGTCCATACAAGGCAGCAAATGGAGATATCTAGATATTGGCCTGAATTCAAAGATAGAAAGAGATAGATAAAAGATGTAGATAAGCTTAAGACAAAAGATTAGATTATACCTGATAACGATTATTGTTGGTGAACTCGACAAGATGAAGATGATCTTCCCAAGATCCACCGTAATGAAGCACACAAGCACGAAGAAGATCTTCGAGTATCTGATTCACTCTTACTGTTTGACCGTCGGTCTGCGGATGGTAAGCAGTGCTCAGATTCAGATGGGTACCCAAAGATTCCTGAAAAGCTTTCCAGAACTGGCTGGTATAGATAGGATCATGATTACAAACAATAATGAGAGGAACGCCATAGAGACGAACAATCTCCCTCATGTAGATCTCAGACAAGCTAGAAGCAGAACGGGTAGACTTGACCGGAATGAAATGACCAGACTTGGTCAGTCTATCCACAATAACCTAGATACTCTCATTGACTTTCCTAGACCTTGGCAATCCATCAATGAAATCCATGGAAACCTGTTCCCACTTCCAGTTGGTAATCTCAAGAGGCTGCAACAAACCAAGGGTCTTCTGATGATCGACCTTGACTTGTTGACAAGTCGCCCACCGACTGATAAAGATAGAGACATCCCGCTTCATCCTTCTCCACAATAAAACCACTTTATATCCTGATACATCTAGGACACACCAGGATGAATTGAAAGCCTGGATCGACGATTCTCCCGAAGTAGCTCTTTTCTCAAACCATCAACATTCGGGACACAAATCTTGCCATTAATCCTCAAAATCCCTCTATCATCGATCTGAGCTCCACTACTACCACTACCACTTCCATCAACTCTACTCCGAACACTCTCCTTAATAAGCCTAACCATCCTATCCTCATCTTGCTTAGCTTTGATGCGCTCCAAAAGAGGAGAAGAAGAAACAACCATCTAACTCAACAAAGCATTCTTCCGACTCAGACCATCGGCCACAACATTAGTTTTACTGGGAGTATAGCTAATATCGAGGTCGTAAGAAGCCAAAAACTCATGCCAACGGACTTGCCTCTAGTTCAAATCCTTTTGGGTGAAGATATACCTCAGAGACTGATGATCGGTGAAAAGCTCAAACTTGGTTCCTCGCAGATGATGCCTCTAAAGCTTCAAAGCAAAGACAACGGAAAGCAACTTTAAATCATGGGAAGCATAATTAGCTTCATAGGTTTCAACTGACGGCTGGCATAGGCAATAACCCTACCATCTTGCATAAGAACAGCACCCAATTCCTCACGACTAGCATCAGTATATACCATCAATCCCTCACTTCCGTTCGGAATGGTAAGAACTGGTGCGGAAGTTAGCTTGCTCTTTAACTTGTTGAATGCAGCTTCACACTTCTTATCCCAAATAAACTTAACATTCTTACGAGTCAAAGCAGTGAGAGGTGCAGAAATCCGAGCGAAATTCTCAATGAATCTCCGGTAGTAACCGGCAAGGCCTAGAAAACTACGAATCTCAAAAGGAGTCTTAGGAGTTTCCCAATCCTATAACAGAATAGGGAATAATAAGACAACAGGAAAGATAGAAAAAAAA
Organism: Allium cepa; assembly: GCA_030765085.1. Classification (NCBI taxonomy): domain Eukaryota; kingdom Viridiplantae; phylum Streptophyta; class Magnoliopsida; order Asparagales; family Amaryllidaceae; genus Allium; species Allium cepa. The sequence goes on from CM060940.1 coordinate 188,183,853, forward strand.
TAGAATGAAAAAGGAAAAGAGAAAGAAAGAAATACTTACATTGATCGCAGCGATCTTGACTGGATCAACAGAAACTCCATCACTAGAAACAATGCGCCCAAGGAATCGGACTTCATCTTTCCAGAAATGGCATTTATAAAATTTAGCCTTCAACTGATGATTTCTGAGAGTCTCAAGAACACATTTCAAATGTGACTCATGCTCCTCCTTAGTCTTAGAGAAGACAAGGATATCATCAACAAAGACTTGAACAAATTTGTTAAGCAAAGCATGAAAAACACGATTCATAAGATCCACAAAGAAAGCAAGAGCATTAGTCAAACCAAAAGGCATGACTAACCATTTATAAAACCCATTCTCAGTCCAGAAAACAGTCTTGGAAATACTTTTCTCAACAACTCAGAGCTGGTGGAAACTTGTGGCAAGATCAAGCTGAGAGAAACAAGTAGCACCATAAAGCTGATCAAACATATCATTGATGCGAGGCATAGGATATCTATTTTTCATAGTGAGTTTGTTCAACTCCCTATAATCAACACACATCCTCAAAGAACCATCCGACTTAGTGATAAAGACCACTACTTCTCCCCATTCGAAATGGCTAGGTCTGATCATACCGTTGGAAGACAAGTCCTCAATCAGCTTTCCCAACTCAACCTTCTCACAAGGTCCCATACTTCTAGGAGGAAGAACTACAAGTCGAGCACCAGGAATAAGATCAATCCGAAAATCAATTTCCCGCTTAGGAGGTAAGGAAGTGACTTCACCAAATACATCGGGAAAGAGTTTGATCACACGGGTCGAACGAAAATCACCAGGAGCAGAATCCAGAGAATAAATAAAACTGCCTGCAAAATCCTGAGGCATGCGACACTGAATAACAAAGGAATTACCCAGTTCATCCTCAAGACAAACAGATCGGGCTTTACAAGAGATATGAGCGTCATGCCTACCAAGCCAATCACTTCCAAGCAACAAATCAAAAGCGTCAAAGCCCAAAACATAAAAATCACCACTGAAGTAAAGATCAAAATAAAGAAGCTTCACTTTTTTACAAATCTTATTAAGGTTTGCGGGGCCCCCAATTGGATTTGAAACACACAAGGATTCAGAAACACACTCAGGAGAAAGGTGATGCTCAAATTTATCACACAAATCAACAGATTAAAACTGTGGGATGCACCAGTATCAAATAGAACAGGAACAGAATGCTAAAATAAAGAAAAAGAACCCTAGAGAGTACCTTGGTCATCACTAGGAGCTGGAGAAGAGGCAGAGGTGACAGCAAATATACCAGAAGGCTTACCCTTTTGTTGGATAGGGCAATCCTTCCTGAAATGGCCGGGCTGGAGACAGATGTGGCAAAGACCACGCCTAGCTGACTGAGCAGGGGGAGGAATGGCAACACCAATAATAGTAGGACAACTATTTGCATAGTGTCCCTTCTGGTCACACTTAAAGCAAGTGATGGAAGAAAGGTCAACAGGCTGCCTCTGAGATGGAGCAGATGATGAAGATCCCAAACCCGGATTCTTGAGCCCATTCTTCTTCTGCTGGTGAAAACTGAGCTTTCTCTTCTTGGAATTAGCAGAGGAAGTCTGAGATGAAGGAGCACCAATAGAAGGAGGACCCTTAGAAGTAGGGTTCTCATAACGAAGAGCCATATCCATAAGCTGGATAAAAGTGCCATGAACATGAGAAATGAGACGACTATAGTACTCGGCACGAGCACCGGCAATAAACTTCTTATTCTTCTTTAGAGGAGTGTCTATCAGACCAGGTACGAACTTAGAAAGTTCGTCAAACTTCCTCTCGTACTCTGAAAAAGACATGCTTCCCTGCTTGAGGTCCAAGAACTCCCTATAAAGCTGGGATTTCCCGGCTTCGGGCATTCACTTAGCAACGAAAGCCTCCCTGAGAAGAATGATAGATAAGCTTAGAAAAGGCACGAAAAGAATAGAAAAACAGAATTCAAATAAATACAAGAAGATACATGAGCTGTTCCCAAGTAAGATCAGCCTCAACGGTGTTAGCCGTAACAGACTCCTACCAATCTTGGGCAGCCTCCTACAACTACCATGCGGCTAACTGACACTTCTATGCATCAGTAATCTCAAGACCAGTAAATATCCTCTCGAAACTCCTCAGACATTGTTGAGCCTCAATGATAGACTCAGAACCAGTGAACTTGGTTCCACCAAGCTGAGTAAATTCTTTGCAAAGAACGGTGAAAAGGACATGAGCTGGGGCTGGAACTAGGGCAGCACCACAACCCTGACCTCTGGCATTTCTACGATTCATCCTGAAAATTCAAGAATGAATATTAGGACAAAGGTAAAGATAAGATAAATTCACTTGGATGAACATCCTATTTATAGAAATGTCTAACAAGGTAGATACGAAAGGAAAGAAGTTTAGAAAAATTTGCTTTTAAAACAAGAAATTTTTTATATCAAAATAATCTTTGAAAAATCCTTTGAAAATCATTTTAAAATCATTTTATACTTTGAAAATACGTTCTCTCACAAAGAAATGATTCAGAAGTTGATTTCACTCATTCTAGGGTATTTCTACCCTATCTTTAATGAGTTTTCGCTCCGCAGGCTAAGGTTTGCCTAAAAACCAAAGCTCTGATACCAACTATAATGACCCATTATTTTCCACCATTCAAATCGACAATAATCCACACATGTCGGACTTGAATAGTACAAAATAACATATTGTAATAAAATTCGGAGCAAATAAAAATAAATCACAGAATTACAGACACGGAACATAGAATATCTCGCAGCGGAAAATAAAATACCATAGTAGTTCATGAAGCTGCTATCACAAAGTCTCAAAACCAAATACATAATATTAGTGTGAAAACAGATACAACATAAAATCCCAAATACAAAGAAGTCCACAATACAAAGCTGACAACAAAACAACAGAACTAAAATATAGATAGCTAGATAAGTTGATAATCTCCAGCGATTCCAGACCTTCAGAGAGTGGAAATCTAAATCTGTGAATAACTCAGGCTGACCCGAGCGTAAATAAAACACAAACGCTCGAGTCAGGACATACATACTTATCCAATGTAAACCAACTCAAGTCAACTGTAATAAAGGTACAAGTAACTTAGATGATGCTTGGGACCGCCCATCCTCTAAGGATCCGTTAAACTATTTACTATGTAGTAGTATACGCTATTATAATAATGTCTAACAGTAAAATATACATACTTTAAATCGAGTCAAGGCTTTACATTTTCCACCTTAACACGAAATAGTCCTAGCAGTCCATCCAGTATCTGCATATCTCCTGATCGGGAGACTATGATAAGATACTCCATAGGCTAAGGGAGAAAACCAAACTCGTACTAAATTTCGCTATGGTAGGTGACACGGCACACAAGGCAATGCCAGGGTAGATATACCAATTACGATACACGGGATGGTGGTAAAGCAGCAGCCACATACGCCCACCTTGGAACACATTCCCAAATCGGAGGGTGGCTACCAAACAATCACAAAGTAATAGAATGGTATCGAAAAAATATGTTGGACCAGAGGAGCTACCTCTTTTGGCCCAAGTTCGCTCCTGTTTTAGCCACCTTATGCCAACTCATGGGAGTTGGGTCCACGTAACATACCACAAGAACGTCGCCACCATCCTACTGCATTCTGGAATCTCCACCACGTACACAGTTGTCAAAGTGGTTTTCGGTATCGACAGAGAGTATTTCCATATCCGATCTCGGTCTCTTTGCCAACCACTCGTTATTATAACCCATGGTTATAACTTTTAAAACTAATATTTTATGTTTGAAAATATAATATCATTTCAAATCTAAATCTTTATCAAATAAAGACTAAATCCTTTCCAAATCATTTTAATATATCAAAATATTATATCTTTCAAAACTTCCTTTTCAAATCATTATTTGAATTCAAATCGAAATATCCAATTTAACTACCCTTTTAAATACAAAGATAACATTCATTTATTTCAATTCAAATCACCTTTTAAAAAGATTTTATTTTCCAATCAAATTTATTCATTTAAATCATTTAAAAGTGAAGTTATTATTCTTTCAAGTCAAGTATTCAATTTCCAAAGTTTCAAACCATTCTGAGCTCATTTACTAATTCAAAAACCATAAACATATAAATTTTCAGCCTTCCGCGGCATTTAGAAAAAGCTGTTATAAGTTATACTTGAAAATATTTTAATTCAGCAAAGACAGCATTTAAAAAAACGCTGTTAAAACTCGGTTTTAGTTGAAATTTAGTTTAAAACAGCAAAGATAGCATATCCAGAAATGCGGTAATAGCTCAGGTTTTCAAATTAAGGTTTTAGTGAATTTCAGCAAAGACAACAGACCACTACAACATTTACAGAACCGCTATAATAGGTCTTTATTAAGTTTTAGCTTTTTAAATTTACTACAGCAACTACAGCATTTCAGAACTGCTGTAATAGCCTCTTTTATTCAGTTTTAGTTCATTTACAAAAACCATAGCATTTCTGAATGCTATAAAAATATTTTCCAGAATTTAGTGTATTTCCAGCAAATAATAAACTTCAATTTAAACCCTTTAAACATTATACAACTCATATTTTAACATTCAAAAATGTTCATTTAACTTACTTTTAACTTATGATTTTTATAAATAAATTTCTTATAATTAAATCAAATTTTTCAATAATTTCACTTAACAAATTCAAGTGTAACATTATCTTTTCTTCACTTTTTAACAGAAAAACTTAACACTTATATTCCAATATAATTAAATTTCTATTCAATTATACAATTTAATTTCCATTTTAAACCAAAATTCCAAATTTTCCAACCTAAGTTATATTTCCAAAAATTAACTTTTACCATTTATTTAAATTACACTTTAACTTACAGAAAAATCAAAATTTCTTTATTAAAACATTTAAAACCCAATTTAGATCAAATTTTCACAATTTTATGTTTTTTTTAAATATTTCAAATATTTGAAATACTTTATAAAATTAACCACGGGCATGTATACAGTTTTCTAACCTAGGTCAAGTGATACAGATATATATCATTTCCATCCGTAGTTTACAAAGAAAATCCAGGTTCTATCATTTCAAACCCATAGTCCCTAGTAAAATAAAATAAATAAAAACCGTTTAGGCCTGTCATTTCAGCCCATAACGATTTTTTCCTATTCTAAAGTCCGTTCGGGTATGTATCATTTCAACCCATAGTGATTTCTAATCTAACAGGGAACTTGCAGTGTGAGAAAGAGATAAAATAAACAGTTTAACAATATATATCAGTAACAGATGAGATGACATGAAATTTAACAGGTTTAACATCATATATAAATAATCATAGGCAGTTATAACATCATATATAATTCTACGCATTCAATTGTTATCACTTTAAATTTGCGTAAGTATATAATGTCGTGTGAGATTTACTCACCTCTATAGCTGGAGATTGCAATACAAATGACACAATACAATCAAAGCGCAATGACAAGACTACGGATTTGAGTGGAGAGTCAGATCCAATGCTACAAATCTTGTGTTACAACCCAAAAAAAAATCAAAACAAATTATAAATTCAATACACTATGAAATGAAATAATTTTGAAATGAAAAGTGATTTGAACACAAAGTCTTGTTCCTTGCTTTCTAAATTCTTTGGCATGGCCTAGGGATGGTTTAGCTCGGGTTTGATCAAGACATGGCTCGGGTTTGGCTAGCATGGCTTCGGTACAAGCATGAAAAAGGTGAGGAGTTATAACATGAGAACATGAAGGGTTTTAGGCAATGTAGTGTGGGTCTTTGTCAACAAAGAGGCACGGCCATGGGGTTATAGGCTCGGCCTGAGGAGTGTGGGGTCTGGTCAGAGGCTGGAGGGGTGTGTGATGGTCTGGTCAGTGAGGTGGCGGCGGCTATGGTGGTGGCTATGGTAGTGGATGAAGTGATGAAGCAAGGGGTGGTCAAACTAGCATGGTTTCAAGGCTTATATTGGATTTTTAGGAGTTTTATCATCATGGTGTGCTCGGCCATGATCAAGGCCTGGGGTATAGGTGATGATGATGACAAGGAGGAGATGTAGGGGGTGGTGGCCGTGGCTATGGAGGAGAGGCCGATCAAAGTAGCAAAGAAAACAAGGCAAAATACTTAGAAAAAATAAGAAGAAAAAGAATAAAACAAGGAGACATTACCAATATTTTTCCTAGCCGTGAATGAAATGAGATGCAAATTCTTTTTTTGTGCATGAAATGAGAACATAATACACAGCGAAGAAACAAAAATGCACGGCCAAACAAAAATAAATGAGGAGTTGTCTTTCAACTTATTTTCCCTTCTAGCCATTCCTACTTTCCACCCTGTTAAACTTACCTATAACAACAATTTTCAAACATAATTTTAATATTCTTGTCATCTTGTCTTAATCCTATTTCATTCTATCTTTTTCTATGTTTCCGTACCTCGTTCCTTTACGAGGACGAAAAGATTTGAGGGGGGGAGAGTGTAACAACCCTGTATTTTGTGATTATTTTTAATTGTATATTTTAATTATTTTAATTGGATTTATGATTTAAAAATTTTATTTTCTTTATTAAAATGGATAAATTTTTTATTTTAAATTTACTTTTTTATTTTTTTTGTGAATTATAATTCTAAACCTGCATAAATGGAATATTTCCAAAAATGTGAATTTTGGTCAATATGGTAAAACTTTGACTTTTAAATTCAAAATTTAAATATTTGAATTTTTGAATTTTATCTTTAATTATGAAAATAGATTTATTTTCAAGAATACTGCTTTTGGTTTCATTGAAATCCGATTTATATTGTGAAAGTTATGCTTTTTAAACTATTGTGTGTAAATTGTTTTATTTAACAAAAATTGTTTATTTTAATTAATATAAATAATATTTTGATATATCATGTTATAATTGTGTGTATATATATGTAACAATATATGTTATGTATATATTTACAACATTTGACTGTTTTTGTTCCATTTAATTTGGATATATACTTTTTAAATTAAGTAACATACAAAGATGTAAATAGAAATTAATTTATACGTTTCTATAACCGTTTTCTTATTTATTTCTGTAGTGTTTATATAAACGGTATGTATTTATTGAATTATTTCTTTGGCATATATTTTAATAAATAGATGGGAAACAAATCAAACTAAGATACATTACCTATTTTTAAATAAAGGCATACGTTACATTTTGATTTATTACCTCTTTATCTTTCCATCAATTGATTAAATACCATAACTCCTCCATATTTGTTGCCATTTATTCGTTGATTCCTAGCCGCTTATATCTCTTTTTCATGTGGGAAAACTTCTTCTTATCTTCATTTTTCTCACGGCAGCAAAAAAGATTGAGGTAACGGCTTCTTCTGTTTCCACTTTTGTTCTTTGTTTTGCCTTGTTTTTCACTTGAATTTGCCTTGATCTTCACCTATGTTGCTCGGCCCATACCCCTACCATCTCCTCCACTGACCACCGGCACTTCCTTTCCTATATAACCCACGACATGTCATCGTTCTCCTCTGACCTGAAAGTTCCCTGATCATCCCTTGCACAAAACTTCACAAAAACAATGCCAAACTCCTTGAATTTATACCTAGCCAAGCCTATATTCACATCCACTTCATTTCCTTGCCATAACCACCTCCTTAGCCTCCACCACCAGCCAGAACCACACCTGAAAACGAATACTAACATCTGATCTGACCTGAATTAGCCCCAGGCCCAGCCCAAATGTGCCAAGGCCGAGCCCAAAATGATGAACTAACTACCTCCCTTTTGCTTGCCTTTTTACCTTCCTCATGTTATAACCTCCAAACCCTTTGCCTTCTTGACCAAGGCATGTTATTTTCAGATCCAAACCTGACCATTACCACCTGAAAACATCCATGGCCGAACCAATATAGCCTTGTGGCTGAGCCTATGTGGATAAAGGTCAAGCAAATTAGATGGGAAAGATTGGCGATGTCTCTTGTTATTTCTATTTCCATTTTGTTTCAATAGATTTTTGGTATTGTAAAAATATTTATATATGGTTTGTTTCATTGCTGAATACACGATTTATATCTTGGCTCTCTCTCCACTCAAATCAAGTCATGCTATCACGCTTTTTGGATCTTTGTTTGTGTGTGTTTGATTTGCGAATTCCAGCTTTAAAGAGGTGAGTTTTCACTCATGACATTTATAATTATATAATTAGTGAAGTGACAACAAGTGAACGTGTAGAATTGTTATATCATGTTATACATGCCTGTCATGTTAATTATATGATGTTAAACCCTATTATAAACTTATCTCATCATCTGTTATGTTTTATTCTGTTATACTGTGTATTTTCTTCGGTTTCTCACACCGGAAGTTCCCTGTAGAATAGAATCACTATGGGTTGAAATGATACATACCCGAACGGACATTAGAATAGGGAAAAATCATTACGGGTTGAAATGATAGGCCTGGGTGATTTTTATTTAGTTGTATTTGTCTTGGGATTTCGGATTTGAAATAATCAAAACCCGAAAATTTTACTGATTACTGATTTAATTGATAATTTACGTATCACTTGATTTAGGTGTGAAATATTATCCGGACACGTGGTTGATTTTAAAATATGATTTCTTACAAATTTCATGTATTGTAAATGAAAGGAAAAAAAATGAAATTTGACCTACATTGGATTTAAATGGTTAAGCAGTGATTTTCCAAAAGGTTAAATGACATAAGTTAATAGATGGTTTGAGTTGTAGTGTGAAAGTTCGATTTAACGTAATAATGGGAATTTAAGTAAAAATGGAATTATAAGCTTATCTTGGTAATTAATATAATTGATGTATGAATTGGATAAACATAAAGTAAAAGAAAATATCAAGTTATTTGTAAAATAAAATTAAGCAACATACAGTGTATTTTGAATTTATGTAATTAGTTTAAATGTTAAATAAATGGATGGTTAAAAGTGTAATTTGAAAAATAACTCGACTTCGAAATGTGAAGTTTGGTTTAAAAATAAAAGTTAAGTTAAGAAAATAAAATGGAAATTTAATTTAATTTGTGAAATGGTAAATTAAATTAATGTGCAAAGTAAATGAAAGTTGGGAAAATTGTATATTGACCTTAATAAGTGAAACATTGAGATTTTGGAATTTATGTATAAAAATTTACTTTATAAAAATCATAAGTTAAAGGTTATTCAAATAAACATTTTTCAAGTGGAAAAAATATGATTTTTATAAGTTAAAATGGATAAAAATTGAAGTTTAATTGTTTCTGAAATTTAATTATAAATCTGGAAATTTATCTAGTGGCACTACAGAAATGCTATCGTTTCTGAAAATAAACTAAAACTGAACTATTACAGCAGCTTTTAAATGTTGTCTTTACTGAATTGAATTGTTTTCAATTATAATTACCGTAGCATTTTCTAAGTGCGGCGAAAAGCTGAAATTTCAATATTTGAAGTGTTTAACTGAATAATTGAACTCAGAAAAGGCTAAATTTTTTAGAATTGAATATTTGATTCGAAGGAATAATGACTTCACTTTTAATTGTTCAAATGAATGATTTTAATTAGGAATTATAAATCATTTTGAAATTTATAACCACGGGTACAGTGCTTTGTGTGTCACATGATTTCCTTGTGATTGTTTGATGCACACCATTGATTTTAAGAGTCTGGCTAGAGGTGAGCGGTTACTGCAGCTCTATGCTACCCTAGTCACAATAACATCGTTATTTACATTGCTTACTTTAATATGGATATATCTAGGATTGTGTTTATTACTACTTAATTGATGGTTTGACTGATCCTTAAAGGATGGGCGATCCCAAGCATCCTTTAAGTTATTGTGCATTGCTATTACAGTTCACTTGAGTTGGTATACATTGTATAAGTATGTATGTCCTGACTCGAGTATTTGTGTTTTACTTTACGCTCGGGTCAGCCTGAGAATCAGAGCTTTGGATTCACCTTCTGTAGCTAGAGTTTTGCTAGATGTTATCTGTCTATCTATTCGTCTGCTTCTTTTAGTTAGTTCCTATTCGGTATCTATCTCTGTATTGCTGTCTATGTATCCTGAATTCTATTGTATCTATTTTACTATGAGATTTTGTATATGTTTTGAGAGTATGTATATAGTAGCTTCATGAACTACTATGGTATTTTATTTCCGCTTTGAGTATTTTGATATTTCTATTTCTATGATTCTGTGAATGATTTTATTTGCTCCAAATTTTATTACAATTTGTTATTTTGAATTAGTGAAGTCTGACATGTATGGATTATTGTCGATTTGAATGGTCTACATAGTGGGTCGTTACAAGCCCTACCTTTGCTCAATCTAGTTTCCATTATTTAGAACCTTTCACATAACCATCCACCGCTCCCTCCTTTATCAAGCCGCTACCTTTAGTACCTACTCCCTTTACGAGTCACCAACCGAAGATACGTACAAAGCTTTTATCGTTATATTACATCATTACGCATTCCTTAAGCCAATGAGCCAATACCTCCAGCATGATCTACAAATTCACTGCTGCCTACTTGTACAAGCCTGATCCCATAGCACTCGCCCAAACAACTCGATATAATACCCAACAGTTTGCCAATCTCCTACATCTTGCTATGGACTAACTTCTCTAGCCATGCTCTAGAGATCCATTCTATCCACCGAACCATCTAACCGGCCAATGACACGGTACCAAGTCATTCAACTTGGTATAAAATTGAGTCCTTAGCAAATTTTGAAGCGCAAATTATTCTGCAAGTTCCTCATATATTCCAAAGCCTCTTCTCCAAATGTCATCTAATTCCAACCAACTTTGCCTCTGATTTGCCAAATTCACCGACCAATCTTCCTAAGCATCCAAAATGCTAGTAAACAACATCAAAATACAACATACAAGCATAGAATAACATGCATTTACATTTATTCATCCAAGAAATACACATTAATACGATAAACAAAGAAAGCCTTATCTAAATCTACATATACATGCACAAATGAATATGAGTATAAATAAGGAGAATTACTAAATTATTTCTGAAAACTATTTAAAAGATTCCCAATTTAGGTCATAAGCATATGATAACATGCGATTAAAATTAGAAAAGGTTTTAACGCTAAAAATCATAACAAAGTATTTAATTCTGTCATATAAACATGCATAGGATAGTGAGAAGGCATAAACCACTCAAAATTACCAAAATCAACCAATTCTTGCCTAGATCTAATGTGAACAGCAGTAGAAAGCAATGCAAATCAACCAAAATGATGATCTGTATCATCTAATTGATGACCTTTTCTCTAGTTAATGAATTGAGAGAGTAATTTGCGTAATTTTGGATGAATCTAGGGTTAACTGGGGTTTGGATATGGTTTGGCAAAGAGAGAAAAGTTTTAATTTGACTTTTACAGCCTTCTATTTATACTAATCTCGAATTAGACTAATCGGCCTACTTATGGGCTTAATATTATACATTAATACTGACCAACAGCTGTCTAAACTTAAAACATGCATTACTTCCTAATCGTAAGTCTGTTTTCCTATCATGACCATTTACGGAATGAGAAACCATTGTATTGAAGTAATGCAACTGGTTTGAGGCCTAATTCGACTCCTATTAGCCCAAACAGTATTTTCAGTGTCAAAATGATCATATAGAAATTTAGAAAAAATCATAGGTATGTAAAATGTCCCTAGGAGTCATATTCCAAAATTATAGAATCATACAACCTTACATGAATAAATTAAAAATATTTTACGGTTCTCGGATATGTAAAATACGGGTAGTTACATTCTCCTTCGCTTTAGGAATTTTGCCTCTGAAATCCATAAACAAGTCAAGAAATAAGAAATTATAGTTACTCTGCATGCCTAACAACTATATTTAACCATCAACCATACCAAGCAAGCAATCACAATCAATAGTGAACCTTCCCTAGCATGCAGAACACTAACCAATAAAATGCGATATATAATGGGGAAAGTAGATATGATAAATGATGGATCTTACCATTAAAAGAGTTCTAGACACGTAGTCCTCATCCTCTCCTTGGTTTCCCACATACAATCTTCATCACTTTCGCTCCATTGCACCTTTACTAGTTTCATCGAATTTCTCCTAAGCTGTTTCGTATCATGTCTAACAATATGTACCAGCCTACAATATCTAAAAACTTCTGGTTCTACCTTAAAATATTTAAGTTAATCCTGTGTAATCATCATGCCTAAGTCATGCACAAATTTCCATAGGTAGGAGACATGAAAGAGATTCTGCATGCCCGCCATCTTCTGAGGTAAGTTGACCCTATATGCTAGCTTCCCAGTCCTCTCTAATATCGGAAGTGGACCTATGAATCTTGATGTCAACTTCCGCTTATTACCAAATCGAACAATATTCTTCTTGGAAGATAACTTTATAAAAATCATTTTCCCAATAGAAAATTTCAAATCTCCACTTCTTTTATCGGCGTAGCTCTTTTGGCGATCCTAAACGTTGAATGATCCCAATCTTTTCTGAAGTTTCTCTAATCATATATGGCCCATGTATCAGTTTCCCATTCGCTTCCCACTAACATGAAGGATTATTACATGATCAGCCATGTAATGCTTCATAAGGAGCCATATCAATGCTCGACTGGTGACAATTGCTGTATGTAAAATCCACCAGATGTAGATGGTCATCCCATGATCCTCCAGAATCTATAATGAATGCTCACCAAAGATCTTCAATATATGATTTGCACTCTTGGTCTACCTATGTGTTTACAGGTGATAAGCAATACTGAGGTGTAGCTTGGTCACTAACGCCTCTTGAAAGCTCTTCAAAACCCATTGGTGAACAACGAGTCTTGGTCACTCACAATGCTCTTCCACACACCATGAATCGTACTATCCACTTTACATACAACTCGACCAACTTTGATACCATTCTACTTAACTTAACGGGTATAAATCTAGCATGCTTGGTCAACCGATCAACCATAACCCAAATGCCATCGTTCCTTGCTCGAGTGCTTGATAATCAGTGAATAAAATCCATCGAAACATACTCCTATTTCCACTCAGGAACTTCTAGCGGTTGCAAAAATCCACTTGGTTCTTTTGCTCTATATTTACCATTTGGCAATTCATACACTTCGAGGTGAATGTCCAAAGATCCTTCTTCATACCTTCCTAATAATTGGTCTGCTTCATATCCCAATAAAATCTTATTACCTCCAAGACGTATTGTTAACCTATAATGGTGGCATCCTCGTGGCACTTCATCTAGCAGTCCATCAATATCGGGAACAAATAGTCTTCCATCCTTACGACGTCAACCTTCTCGGTGGAGTCTGTATTGCTTTATGTCTTCAGATTCTAATCCAATTACTATCTTTATTGTGATCTTTTCCAGCCTATAATCTCGCTTATGACTGGCATCGATCCTTTCTATTAGAGTAGGTCTGATCGAAAAACTTGCCAACATATCTTGTTCCAGCTATGAGGCCTGAAATCATAACCAACAATATACTCAATCTGCTTCCATTCTAAGAACATTTCTCCCAAACTAGCATGTCTTCTACTCAATGCATCAACGACTACATTCCTTTTTCCTGGTATATAGGAAACACTAAAATCATAGGGGGCTAAGAACTCTAATCACCGTTGCCGGCAATGGTTGAGATCCTTCTGAGAGAAAAGATACTTCAAGGATTTGTGGTCAGTAAATAGCTCAAACCTTTCTTCTAGCAGACAATCCTTCCACATCTTCGAAGCAAAAACTATTGCTGCCAATTCCAAATCATGCGTTAGAAAATTCCTGTCGTGCGGTTTTAGCAGTCGACTAACATAGACAACAACCTTTCCCTTCAACATCAATACCACACCTAATCCTGTACCACATGCATCTGCATGTAAAATCAACTCCTCATTGCCACTTGGAATGGTCAATACTGGTGCACTCATCAACCATTATTTCAAAACTCACAAATACCTGCTCACATTTCACGTTCAATGCAAAAGTCTAATTCTTCTTCGTCAAATTGGTCAACAATGCTGCTATCTTTAAGAAGTCCTTGATAAATTATCTATAGTACCATGCCAATCCTAGAAAAATCATCACGTCTATAGCATTGTTGGGGTGGTTATAAATCTTGAACCACAGCTACCTTCACAGGATATACTTCTATACCCAGTCTAGAAATGATGTGAACTAAAATCCTCATTTATTTTCCCCAAATGTTACACTTAGAGAACTTCACTCTCAACTTATGCTTTTTCAACACCTCTGACACAATCCTCAAGTTTTTCTTGTGCTTCTCTTCAGTTGTGGAATAGATTCGTATATCACCCATGAACTCAAGCATGAAATTGTTCAGCTAGTCTTTGAAAACTCTCCTTTGCTACTCTCAACTGGTGAAATCCCACTGCCACCCATTTGTGAGATCGCCTTTGCACCGTGAAGCCGATCAAAAAAATCATCCACACGTGGAAGTGGATACTTGTTCTTCTTTATCACTTTATTCAGCTCATGATAATCCACACATAACCTCAAATATTATCCACATTAGTCACGAATACTATAGGTGCACCCCACTTAGATATGCTCCTTCAAACGAGCCCTCTCCTTAATAGGTCATTCACTTGTACTCTAATTCCTTATGCTCTCGAGGTCCCACGTGCTTTAAAGGCATAATTATAGGTCCGACATCCTTAACTAAGTCTATCCAAAATTCAATTTCCCTATAAGGAGACAATTCAGCCACTTCCTCAAATACATCCGGATATTTCCTAGATATTAACAAAGATGAAAACCCCTCCTATGGAACTTAAAGTGAATATAAAAAGCTAACCGTCACCCCATCCTCTAGTAGACAGCCATTCGCTTCCGTTTCAAAGTGACTATGCTATAGGATCACGTAATATGGACAAACTACTTGTACGGAATATAAACTAAGTAAGTAAATAGTAAAATCAGTAAAGTAAATGACATCAAAGATTTTTATATTGGTTCTAACTCCCGTTCTACGTCCAGTCCTAGACTCCTTCTGGAGTTAAACTAGTAGCCCTCATTTAACCCGGAGGAATAGGTTTACACCGCCCGAGCAATCGAATAGGACTTCTACCACCTTAGCAACGGAATAGGACTTCTACCGCTTGAGAAACCGAACAGAACTTCTTTACAAATAACAAAAGTATCTAACTGTAGTATGCTCTTTAAATAGCACTAATAAGTCAATTAAGTACCATTCCTATAATCTTCTCCTTTATGACATACAGTGTAATGTATTTGAGATTTGGGGAAGATAAAGTGATCAACGATCAGAGAAATGTAAGCAGTTTAAGTGCAATTTGAAAATATAGAATAGATAAGAATTTAAGAATATTAAAATTAGATTTGGTTATTTGTTTGTTGAATTCTAAAATTTATTTATAGATATTTAAAAGGTTCAACTATTGTTGAAAGGTAACGATGTAAAGAAACAGTGCAACTAATTGTTTTGAAGATGTTTCTCTTTGATGGAGAGAAGTGTCTTTTGAGAAAATAGCCGTTGAAAAATATTCAGCCGCCTGAATTTATTAACTCAGCCGTCAGAATTAAACACAAGCGTAACAGCAAGGAAATAGGCTATTTTTGGCCTGATTCAACGGGCTGAATAAACTCATTCAGCCGTCTGTTTTCAGCCTGTGTGCATGGTGGAGTATGTGTTTATATGATTATACATACATATATATATATATATAAATATATATGTATATCAATCCAGGAGAGATTTTAGCATAATTCTAAATGATATGAAGACTCTAGACGAGGAACTTAATAGCTTCAAAAACACTTTAAAATACGAATCTGCAACCAAACTCCTGCATGAATGATTTGTGTACACAAATTATTTTATATAGCTTGTCATTAATCAAAACAATGTTATATTGAGATTCCAACATTCTCCTCCATTTTGATGATGGCAACTATATGAATAATAAAATAAATTTGTACAATAATATTGTTACTCCCCTTGTCAATATGCCCAAATATTTAATTACCTTCAGATATCATTCTCCTCCTTTATCATCGACAAAAAGAAAGATATGAATGCATGTAGAGAAACATTGTTAAGAAAAATATAGCTCTTTACTCGAGATGTCTCAAGATGTCCTTACAAAAGCAGAATAGAAATATTCGTACAACATTACATAAATAACAAGAAATATTAAAAAAAAGTTTGAAACAAAGACAACATAAACTGAATTAAAACAAAGATAATCAAAACTGGTTAGAGAGAGGAGGCTCGTCGTCATTTGAATTCGAACTCAACTCGAAGATGACTATTGAAATGGAAATGGGTTGTGAACTTCGGTGGATGTAGATTTGAAATAAGAAATTTTATCCCATATTTTATTAGGAAAACCATTTATGGAGTTGAATTTAGTTTCCATTTTCTTCTCAAGAGCCTTAATATTCCGATGAATTTTGGATTGACTTCGGGAGAGAGTGGTGATAGCTTGCCTAGAAGAGGTTTCCGGGCCAACAACTTGAATGAAATCATCGTCCTCTTCTTCTTCTTCATGTTGGGTATGTGAAGAGGAGGAAATATTAGTGTCACGAGGATGTGAAACACCTTATTGAATATTGTGAGACTATTGTTGAAAAGAGATGATTTGTTGTGGAGGAGGCCGGTGAGGAAGATCCATCAATCCTAATGTTTTTGCGCCTAACTCACTAATGCTTAAAACTTGGAGTCGGGCATTGGAATTCCACAGTTGAGTAGGATACGCATAATATAAGCACCGCAATGAATGGTCTTATATTTTCTTCGAATTGTGATGTCTTGAAATTCATCTAAAATGATTTTACCCCAGTTTACTTGTTGGTTGGAGTAGATGGAATAGAGGGCTCGAAGATCTCTTTTATAGACTTTTTCATAACTTCCGGTTCGAGGTTGTAGAGAGCGAATGAAAGCACTATGAGGAAGGCGTGCTTGTGGCCTTAAGGTGCTAGATTTTAGTCCACTTAAGTTTGTAAAATGATCGGACAAGAAACGACGAGAAACCTCATCTCTATGGTCAATATCAACTTCAATATCACCAATGTCAACACCTCGATAAGGACAAATTAAAATATTTCCTAATCTTTGTTGAGGAAAGAAAATTTTAATGCCATAAACTATTGGCCAAACACAATCTTGTTGATTTTGAGGATTATAGTGGTCTGAATTCAGATTAGCAAGAAAGAGTTTGATCAAAAGATGATTAATTTTGACATTATTTGGAGCATACCCTATTACACTGTCGAAGTGGAATTGCTCCGCCAATTCTCTAATTCTATAAGCTGCAAAATCCAGAAATTTCATGAAATCCCTTTAAAGTTATTTGAAATTTTCATAGAATTGAATCGGGAGATTGCAACATCATTCCAAAGCCATTGACAAATCTGACCTTTGGAAGGACCGAAGGTGGATTCCCTTGAGCGTTTGGATCTAGGAGCTATTAGAGAGTGAAAATGAAGTTTACAAAATGAGAAAGATGAGCTAGGGTTCTGAAGTGAATGGGTAAATGGTGAAAATATGAATATATAGTGGGTGAAAAGTATAGATAAGATAGGAAGAAAAAAATGTAGGTCTTACTTAAAAAAATGCATCAGAGGAAATTTAGTCGGCTGAATGAATGGAATCATCCGTCTGAATTACTATAAATCTCAACCTGTAAGAAAACATTTCATTTTTGAACTAATTGAGACAGTTGTTTGAGTAGATTCAGCCATCTAAATCTAGGAAAAAATTATTCCATGGATAATATTCAGCCGTCTGTTTTGTAAGAGACACCCGGCTGAATTTTTGCAGAACCTTTTGCCATCTTTTTATTTTTATGACAATAACTATGTAAAAACAAAATGAATAATTTTTTGAACAAAAAAAAAATTACATATTAACAACAAAATAAATATTTAAATAGATTTAGAAGAGGAGCTTGGAGTGTGATATTCATTTGGTTCCATTTTTGTGTTCTCCTGAAAAGGATGGAGTGGTGACCATCTATTGCCACATTCCCAAGAATTCGGAGATATTGGTGGACGATATGGCGATGGTTCCCGAGTATTGTGTCGGATTGGAGAGAAAACAGGAGATGGTTGATGAACCGTGTTCTTGGACGAAGAACCACAGAATTTTAAAGCAACTTGTTCCAAAAAGCTTAAACGCTTGGTGTTAACTTTTTGTTCATAGTAAAGTTCGCGTTGTAATTCCAGCCATTCCTTTGGCAATGATGAATGTCGTCTATCTTTTTTTGGTAGATCATGAACTAAAAAATAAAGACCATTTATTTTTTTATCAGGTGGGGTGTAACCAGTGCGTGTAGAAGGAGGAACAATTGGAACTGGTTCATAAATCGGTGTTGGAGTAGGTAAATTCACCAATCCCGAACTAGGAGAAGAAAACGATAGAGCAGAAGATTCAGAATTATGTTGGGAAGACATATTTTTGTAAAGAAAGAGAGTTTGAAACTGTTTTTATTTTTAAGTGAATGCAAAGGAAAATTTAGGAGTAGAGTCATTTTATATGAAAACTTTCATATAATTAGAAAGAACATTGGTGGTTAAGATAATAGAAACCAGAGAAAAAATGTTTGGTAAAAAATTTTGAGGTAGAAAATAAACAAAAAAATTAAATGAAATCCAAAAATAGATGTAACGAAAAGAGGAGTTAGGTGGTAGAGCACCAGATTTCCAAGAAGAGATCCCGAGTTCAAGCCCTTGAAAAAAAATTATAAATCTTTTAGAATACAATTCCTAATTCTCTTCTTAATTTTATGAATATATTTTCATTTAAAGGTTTTGCAAATAGATCTGCCAATTGATATTCAAATGAAACAAATTCTAGTCTGACTAAATCCTTTTCAATATTATCACGAAGAAAATGAATAATTAAAATATCCTTTATAGTTCTTTTAATAGAAAGATTTTGATCAACCTTCCCAATTTAAAAACCATAATCTATTATATATCTCTTAGGACGTTCCTACCAAGCACGAGGTGCTTGTTTTAGATTGTACAAGGCATTTTTAAGTTTATAGACATGGTCTGGAAACTTTTCATGAGTGAATAATGGAGGTTGTTCAAAATAAACATTTTCTTTTATATAAACATTTAAGAAAGCACTTTTGTCATCCATTTGTTAAAGTTTGAAATTATGAAAACAGGTAAAGGCCAGTAAAATACCTATTGCTTCAAGTCGTGCAACTGGAGAAAATGTTTCTTCGTAGTCAATTCCTTCTTTTTGATTATATCCTCGTGCAACTGATCTAGCTTTATTTCTAGTTATATTACCTTGTTCATCTGCTTTATTTTTAAAGAACCGTTTAGTACCAATGATTGTTTGATCACTTGGTCTACGAACTAATTCCCAAACTTCATTTCGTTCAAATTGGTTTAGCTCTTCTTGCATAGCTATAATCCAATAGTCATCAATAGATGCTTCTTTTGCATTTTTTAAATTCGATTTTAGAAATAAAAGCTACATGGCCCATTTGATTAATTTGATTTCTAGTTCTTACATGTGAATCAAGTTCTCCTATAACATTTTCTACTAGGTGATCTCGTAAATTCCTAGGAGGAGATCTTAATTGATTTTCATTTTGAACAATGTTTTCATTTCCTTCAAAGTTATAAACAACGTTATCATCTTCTTCAAAATTATTTTGAGTAACCATATTTGTGACTGTCTTAGGTATATCCCCATCATTATTAAATTTGAATTTTTTGTCGAATGAAACATGAAGAGTTTCTTCGATTGTTTTTGTTCTTTTATTGAAAATTCGATAAGCTTTGCTTCCTTCTGAATATCCTACGAAGATTCCTTTATCGGATTTTTGATCGAATTTTCCAAGCTGATATTTTGTGTTTAAGATAAAACATTTTGAACCAAAAGTTTTAAAATATGAAATGTTTGGTTTTTTGGATAAAAAAGTTCATATGGAGTGTGTTTTGTTAAAGGTCGGATGGAAACACGATTTAGAACATAGCAAGTAGTTGCTACAACTTCTGCCCAGAAATGTTTTGGTAATGTGTTTCCATTTAACGAAATTCTTGCACATTATTGTAATGTTCTATTTTTCCTTTCTACAACGCCATTTTGTTGTGGTGTTCTAGGGAAAGAAAAATTAAGGTAAATTTCCTTTTTATTACAAAAATATTCAAATGCTTCATTTTTAAATTCACATCCACGATCACTTCTAATATTTTTAAAATTTTGAAAAATTCAATTTTCTTTGCAAAATTCTTAAAATTTTCAAAAGTACCACTTTTATTTTTCAAGAAAATAGTCCAAGCATATCTTGAGAAATCGTCTACTATACCAAACACATACTTACTATGGTTTATAGATTGAATTTGAGCTGGACCACAGAGATCTAAATGTAATAGTTCTAGTGGTTGCATAGTAGAAATATTTTTCTTTGATTTAAAGGATGATTTTGATAATTTCCCTAATTGACAAGCATCACAAATATTGTTTACTTTAAAATTCATTTTTGTTAAACCTTTTACTAAATTATTTTTAGATAATTTATTTATAATTTTGAAATTAATACGACAAAATCTTTCGTGCTATAACCAAGGATCATTCTCTTTGGCTATTAAACACATATTTGCATTATGATTTGTATTCATATTTAAAACATAAATATTTTTGTTTCTAAAACCTTCAAAAATAATATTTTTATTTTGATCAAAAATGCTACACTTATTTTCAGAGAAAGAAATATTGAATCCTTGTCACATAATTGGTTGATACAAAGTAAATTATGTTTCAAATTTTTAGCTAATAAGACAACTGTAATAATAGGTGAATTAGACATACCGTTATTGCTCACTTCGCCTTTGCCGATGACATATCCTTTGGAATTATCTCCAAATGTGACAAAACCTCCATTTGAGTAAATAATGTTAGTTAGAATCCCTTTATTTACTGTCATGTGTTTTGAGCAACCACTGTCTAGTATCCATTTTCCTTCCTTTTTGGATGGT
The DNA here is from genome assembly GCA_030765085.1 of Allium cepa. NCBI lineage: Eukaryota > Viridiplantae > Streptophyta > Magnoliopsida > Asparagales > Amaryllidaceae > Allium > Allium cepa. The sequence continues at coordinate 188,204,891 of CM060940.1, forward strand.
ACCTGCAAAATATATAATCAACATTGGTGCCCACCATTTTATTTTGGGTCCCAAGAGTTAGATCATTGGAAACCAAACCCTAGAGGGTTCATAATTCCTTTGAAAACAAAATTTTTGTTTTTATGAATAGTTTTTATGAATAGTTTTACATACATATTTCTAACTGAAGAGTTATTTATTTTAGGAACCCTATGTAACAACCCTAGATTTTGCTTATATTTTTGAATTGACTTTATTTTTATTTTAAGTTATTTAAAAAAAATTATTTCAAACATTTCATTTTTAAATATAAATGTTGATTATTAAGTGATTTATAGTTCAAACTAGTATAATTTGAATATTTTACTGTAAAGTGAATTTCTGGTCAAACTGTTCAAACTTTGACTTTTAAAATTCAAAATTAAATTATTTTAAATCTTAAATTTTATCTTTTATTATGAAAATAGATGAAATAACTTGAACACTTCTTTTCGTTTCGTTGAAAATGGAGTTAAACTGCAAAAGTTATGTACATTTCAATTTTGAGTATAATTTGTTTTATTTCGCAATTTTTTCTATTTTAAGTTATATAAATTATATTTTCTTTGTCATGTTTTATTTTAATTTGTGTTAATGTGTTATTTTGGGTATATTTTTTAATTTTAATATTTTTAGAATAATAATATAAAATTTCTAAAGTACACTTGAATTTATTCAAATTTATAAAGCCTAGTTTGGTATTTACTGCATTTTCTTTATTTAATTGATATTGTTTAAATTTATTTATTTTCTTTTCTTATTTATTTTATTTTCTGAGATCTTTCATCTTTGTTTTCAGCCATTGATATATAAAAAATAAAAATAAAAAGAATATAGGAAATTCGAAGAGTTTTAAACTTTTGAAATTCCTATGTCTCTTTGCATTTCCGACCTTTCATTTTCCCAACTCTTCTCTTAATTGTTTTGGCCATGTAATCTACTCATTTCAGCTGCATTTTTTTTCACTTTCACGAAAATCATTTCTATTTCTCTCAAAAAAATTCATGGTTATTCCCCTTGTGAAGCTTTGGTAAAAAGTTCTATCTTCTTCTTGTCTTTTTATTGATTTTCTACTTGAATTTGCACATGCTCTCCACCTTCATAGCTGCATTCCCCCTCCTCCAAGTTGTGGCCGACCACCACCACCACTTTTTTCTAACCATCACACATCCTAACACCTCTCCCCCTCAGGCCAAACCAAGCCATGGTGAAGATCATCACAAAAATCCATTTAAACTAACACTAGCCATCACCTGTACTAAATCTAGTCTAGGATTGCCATCTCCTTCTTCCTCCATCTTTTGCCGCCACCACCACCACCACCACTTCTGACCTGACCTCCACCCCTGCCACATCACTCACCACCACCTGCACCTCTGGTTGGGCCCACATAACCCATGGTCGAACCTAGTTGTAGCCTAGAAAATGATGAACTTTGCTTTGTAGTGGTAGATTGATGCACTTATACCTCGTCACCATTTAACACCATGTAGGCCGACCTCTTGCACACCCAAACCAGACCCAATGCCTGTGTTAGTTGAGCCTAATAAGTGCCTAACTGAAGTACATGAAGTTGAGAACATGTGCAATTCATTCGATGTTGTTTTGGGCTTTGAATTCTAATGTTATTTGATGTTTAAATCGTGTTGAAACTTACATATATTTGTATTGTTTTGTGTAAATGTTTGAACAAGGCTATTAGCTTTGGCTCTCCACTCTCTTATCGTATCCTTGTTGTCGTGACATGGTGCTTTTGAAGATCTCATTTTGTGCTTTTGATCGTTGTCTCCAGCTTATACAAGTGAGTAAATCTCACTAGACTAATATGTACTTATATAGTTGATAAACGGACATCATTTGAATCTGTAACTTATATCATCTTGTTATAACTGCTATATTATTATCACATGATGTTCACACCTATTATTACACCTGTTATATCATATGTTACTGTTATTTCGTGCTATTTCAGTTATTTATATCAGTTATCACCATTGCAAGTTCCCTGTAGACTAGAATCACTATGGGTTGAAATGATACATACCCGAACGGACTTTAGAATAAGGGAAAATCGTTATGGGCTGAAATGATTGGCCTGAGCGATTTTAAAAATCATTCATTTTACTTGGGACTGCGGGTTTGAAATGGTAGAACCCGGGTTTTCTTTGTAAACCGCGGACTGAAATGATATACATCCGCATCACTTGACCTAGGCTAGAAAACTATATACAGACCCGTGGGTTATAATTTATTTTTTGAAATGTTTTAAAATTATTTTTAAAAGTAAAAGTATAATATTTTGAATTAAAATGAATAAAATGATTTTTTTATAAAAATAAAAGTGATTTTCGAATAAATGAAAATGTGAATAAATGAATGATTTAAGTCAAAATTTTGAAATATAACTTATTGTGCGAAATTTTGAACTTTTGTTAAAAATGGCATTTTTATTAAGTAAAATAATAGAAATAAGTTATAATTTGGTAATTTAAAACTTAATGGTTAAGTAATAAAATTAATTAAAGAAATGGGATTTAATACTTTATTTTAAATAAGAAATTATGTTAAAATTTGATTTTTGGATGAAATTTAACTTTATAAAAATCATAAAAATAAGAGTATTGAAATGATGATTTTAAAATGTGAAATTTTATGATTTTATAAGTTAAATGGTTTAAATTAAAATTAACTGTTGGTGAAATTTGTATTGAAGCCTTGAATTTGATTTAACAGCATTTTTGAAATGTAATGTAAGGGTATTACAGCATTTTGAAATGTAATGTAAGGGTATTACAGCATTTTGTAAATGCTGCAGTTGTTTTAAATGAACTAAAAAGTTAAATTGAAATAAAGGCTATTATAGCACTTTGTAAATGTTATAGTGGTTAAACTTAACATTTAAGTTTATTTGAAATTTAAAGGAAATCTATTACAGCACTTAAACGCTGTCTTTTGTCAAATGAACTGTTTTAAACTATAACTTTACGTAGCATTTTTAAGTGCTACGGAAATTATATTTTTGTTGTTTTAATAACTTTTATGAAAAAATTAATCTTTGTAAAATGATAAAATTTTGGAAATTAAATGTTAAATTTCTAAAGATAATGAAGAGACATTTATATGGCTTTAAATGAAAGGATTTAAGTTTTGGAAATTTAATATTTAATTAATAAATATAAGGAATTGACTTTAAATTATTTAAATGGAGAGATTTAATTTTTGATATAAAATCTTTTGAAAAGTAAGTTTGAAATGGTAATTAATTCCTAAATAAAATGAAGAGATTTAAAAGTTATTTAAATGAATAAAAATGAATGATGTTTTGAATAATATTTAGACATTTTGACATTTTGAAAGGATATTTGATTTCTGATTTATTTAATTTATTTGATAAATGAATATTTTAAGTATATATTATTTGAGTTTATTTAAATGATATTGGATTTATGAAAGGTGGGGTATTCAAATCTTGAAATATACTAAAGATTGAATATTGTATTTTGTGGATTAAACCTATATTGGAATTTGATAAGATTTGAAAGGGTTTGTTAGTAAACTGAAGTTGAATTGAAAATGATGGTTTGAATTAAATTAAATTGAAATTGAAATTTGGGTTTAATTTAATAAATTTGTAAATGTATAGAATTAAAGGATGATTGCAAATGTATGATTTCAAATGTTCTGATTTTTTTAAAGTGTAATGATTTCAATGTTTTGTTTCGAAAGAGTTATAACTTTGAAAGTATAAATTATTTTGAAAAGTGAATATATGTTTGGAATGGAAATGATATTGTTTTTGAAAGAAATATAGTTTTGAAATAAAAATGATTTTGGTTTTTCGAAGTATAAACTATCTTTGAAATGATATTTTGATGTTAAAATGATTTGTAATGAAGTTTTTAAAGGATATGATATTTCGATATATTGAAATGATTTGAAAAGGAGGTTTTGAAAGGATATGCTATTTTGATATATTGAAATGGTTTGGAAATGATTTAATCTTTATTTTGATAAAGATTTGGATTTGAAATGATATTTTATTTTCGAAGTATAAAATATTATATTTTAAAATTATAACCATCGTTATAATAAAGATTGGTTGTTAAAGAGACCGGGATCGAATATCTGGCATACTCACTGTCGATACCGAAAATCACTTTAACAATTGTGTACGCGGTGGAGATTCCAGAATGAAGTAGGATGGTGGCGACGTTCTTGAGGTATATTACGTGGACCCAACTCCCATGAGTTGGCTTAAGGTGGCTAAAACAGGAGCGATCTCGGGCCAAGTGAGGTCATTCCTCCGATCGGACACATTCCTTCGATACTATACTCTTACTTGTGACTGATTAGATGGCCATCCTCCGATTTTGATATGGGAGTATGTTCCGAGGCGGGCGTATGTGGCTGCTGCGTTACCACCAGCCCGTGTGCATAATTGGTATATCTACCCTGGCATTACCTTGTGTGCCGTGTCACCTACCATACCGAGCCTTTACTACGAGTTTGTTTTTCTCCCGTAGCCCATGTGGTATCCTCTGACAGTCACCCGGTGTGGAGATGTCATGATATTGGATGGACTGTTGGGACTGTTATGTGTGAAGGGTGATATGGGTAGCCTGGAACGCTATTTAAAAGTAAGTTTATTTTACTGTAGACATTATTATAATAGCGCAATATTACTACATAGTAAATAGTTTAACGGATCCTTAGAGGATGGGCGGTCCCAAGCATCTTCTAAGTTACTTGTACTTTTACTACAGTTCACTTGAGTTGGTTTACATTGTATAAGTATGTATGTCCTGACTTGAGTGTTTGTATTTTTATTTATGCTCGGATCAGCCGGAGTTATTCACAGATTTGGATCCCACTCTCTGGAGATTTGGAATCGCTGGAGATTATCTGCCTATCTAGTCTTTTCTATTTCAGTTCTGTTGTTGTATTCAGCTTGTACTTAGTTATCATATTGAAACTTCGGTTGTACTTTATTTCTTCTGTTGTATTTTATTTAACTCTGATATTTATATAGTAGCTTCATGAACTACTATCTCTTTTACTTCCTATGCATTATTAAATACTCTATGTCTGTGATCTGTGATTATTATTTACTATATATTCTGAGATTTGCCAAATTTTTATTTACAACGCGGTATTTTAGGCAATTCAATTCCAGCATGAGTGTCTACCTATACACTTATAATGGATGTGAATGGTTGAAAATTATCGGGTTATTACACCCTAATTTTAATAGATGTGGTAAATTTTGAAATTTTAGAACTAGGTATTTCATTTTATTTTTGTATGAAGAATTCTTCTTCTTTGGAATAATTTAAGAGGATTGTTTATATCCTAGTCCTCTTTTATTTGAAACAGTTTGAGAATTTTTATAATTATGGAAAGATTTTCTCTACCTTTACAAAAATTAGAAACATTTTTAGTAATGTCTTCTAACTTTTTTTTAAAGTTAGAGGTATCTAACTCTAAACTCTTAATATTTGATTTAAGGTCATGATTTTCAATTAATAAAGCATCGTTCTTTTCTTTCTGAGTTTCTATCTCTTGATTTAGCAAAGAAAGTTGAGATGACATATTGGAACAAGATCCTTGAATAACTTGAAGTTCTTCTAATTTTTTTTCATCCCTTAGCATTTCTACTTCGATTTTAGTTTTATTCAATTTTGCAAGAGCTTCTTTATACTTTCCATTTTTGCCTTTTAATTTGTCAAGTAATTCTGAATTGATTTTCAAAAGGTCATTAAAAGTTAGATCACTTACCTCGTCTTTTGTAGCCATAAAACAAATGTTGGCTTGTTCTAAGTCACTATCCGAGTCAATTTCTGATGATGAAGATGATTCTGTATCAACCAATCTGACAGAGAAAGCTTTCTTCTTGAATTTGTCTTTCTTGTGCTTATACTTGTCTTTCTTTTTCTCAGGATAGTCTTTCTTGATGTGACCTTGCTTGTTGGTGTTATTATTGTTGCTAGAGTTGTTCTTGTTATTTCTAGATTTGTTGCTCTCTCTGAATTTCAAAAAATTTATAAAATTTTTAGCAACGAACATCATATCTTCTTCATCTGAATCTGATTCATATTTTTCTAACTGGAATGCTATATTTTTCTTATCTTGAGCCTGTACTCGATTGCTCAAACTTTTCATCCCACTCATCCGTTAGTGAGTTGAGGATCTTTGAAACAATATTAAGGTCTATGTAAGTTTCTCCTAGTGCTATTAAAGAATGATATATATCTTTAAATCTAAAGGACATGTTATTTATAGTCTCATCTTGTTTCATTTTAATGTTCTGGAACTGATTTTTGAGCATAAAATTTTTACTTTGTTTGACTTTGTTAGTTCCTTCATGTGTAACTTAAAGCTTACGCCATATTTCATGAGCAGTTTTGCACATGCTTACTCTATTAAACTCATTTTTGTCTAATGCACAATACAACATATTCATAGCTTTAGCCTTTGCAGTAAAATCTAATTTTTGTGTGTTAGACCATGCTGAATATTTAGTAGTAGGAACAATATATTCAATTTGCATAGCGATCCAGGTTTCATAACTACTTTCTTGTATATAGATTCTCATTCTAGTAGCCGAATAGTTATAGTTCATTCCATTAAATAGACGTGGTCGTGCAGTAGATTGACCTTCTAAAAAGGTAGTGTTAGAAATAGTACTAGTATTGTTTTCTATATTGAAACAATATGAGATAACTATGTTACAGTTATATGATGGCCTTGCTTTGATACCAATTGAAAGTGACTGTGCTATAGGATCGTGTAATATGGATAAACTACTTATGTGGAATATAAACTAAGTAAATAGTAAAAGAAATAAAGTAAATGGCACCAGAGATTTTTATACTGGTTTGAACTCCCGTTCTACGTCTAGTCTCAGACTCCTTCTGGAACTAAACTAGCAACCCTCACTTAACCCGGAGGAATAGGTTTACACCGCCTGAGCAACCGAACAGGGCTTCTACCGCCTAAGCAACATAATAGGACTTCTACAGCTTGAGCAACCGAACAAGACTTCTTTACAAATAAAAAAAAGTATCTGTATGCTCTTTAAATAGCACTGGTAAGTCAATTAAGTACAATCTTCCTATAATCTTCTCCTTTATGATATACAGTGTAAGAGAATTTTGTAAGATAAACTGATCAACGATCAGAGAAATGTAAGCAGTTTGAGTGCAGTTTGAAAATATAGAATAGATAAGAATTCAAGAATATTAAATCAGTTTCGGTTAGTTGTTTGTTGAATTCTGAAATCTATTTATAGAGATTAAAAAGTTGCAGCCATTGCTGAAAGGTAATAATGAAAAGAAACAGGTGCAACTTATTGTTTTAAAGATGTTTCTCTTCGATGAAGAGAAGTGTCATTAAGAAAATAGCCGTTGAAAAATATTCAGCCGACTGATTTAAATACAATCGTATACAGCAAGGAAATAGGCCATTTTTGGCCTGATTCAGCTGGCTGAATAAACTTATTCAGCCATCTGTTTCCAGCCTATGTGCATTGTAGAGTATGTGTGTATATGATATTATATATATATATATATATATATATATATATATATATCGACCCAAGAGAGATTTTAACATAATTCTAAATGATATAAAGACTCTAGACAAGGAACTTAATAGCTTCAAAAACACTCTAAAATATGAATCTGCAACAAAACTCCTGCATAAATTATTAGTACACACAAAATATTTTATATAGCTTATCGTTGATCAAAACAATGTTATATTGAGATTCCAACACCGTTCGCCCTTTCATATCCTCAATTGTCAACAATAGCTTCTCGCAATCCACTATCATAGCATGCTTATTAAGCTAGTCCATTACTATGATAATCCCGAACATTACAAAATTGAAGACAAAGTAATTGTAAACAAAAGAGCATTTGTGACTCGATAATTCTATGCCATGACAAACCATACAAAAACTAGTAGTGCCTCTATCAGGGTTTATCATAATCAATGGTTGGTCTACTATCTCGGGTCTTAATCCAAATCTATCTACTAGGCCACTACATATGAATGAATGTGATGTGTCGGTATCAAACAAAACATGAATTGAAACATCCTTAATGGAAGGAATAACGAATTCCTTTCCCTTTCTTCCGTAGAGGGGGCACTCAACGAAGTCAGGATAATGTCCAAAACGTATGCTTTCACAAATTGCTTATCCTTTATCGGTTCCAAACAATACATCTTCAAGTGCCCAGACTTATCACAATTGTAACAGTTCTTCTTGCTCACATTTTAATCCTTAATCAAGTGACACTTCTTCTTGCACTCATGGAAAGTAGATTCCCACATAGATTTCCTTCGGCCATTTTTCCCTTGAGACTACTTCCACTTTTCGTTCCACTTTTCCTTGACTCCACGGCCTTGCTACGATCTTGGCTCTTCCTTCTCAGCAAAAACAATAACAGCTGTCTTATACTTGACATAAATTCTCCAAACGAAGAGGTTTCTCAACAAGCTTATGGAATGGCTTATTAATGTGGTCTACTAGCTTCCCTCTAAGATAGTCATCCAAACCAATAATGAACTTTTCATTATCTTTCAATGGAGTGTTAATGAATGACATCCCATACTTCGATAAAGAATCAACTTCTGCAACATACTCAAAAACTAACATCTCTCCTTACTTAAGATTAGCAAACTTCCTAAACAACACCGACTTATGAGCGGCCGGAATGAACTTCACTTCAAAACTTATTTTGAACTAATCCCCAGAAAAATGATCTTCTAAAGTAGCAATGGTAATGACATTCCACTAGTTTATAGGTGCCGTTTGAAGCCATCTAGAGGCCAGCTTCGTCTTCATAGAATCATCGACATCTATATCACTATAGATGCACTCGTATATAACCAATAATCCTACACTTCTATGGCCAAGTCCATACCATGAAATGGTTTTCCTCCCAGAGTAGAATAGTCCTTGCTCAACTTGGCAAAATCAGCCCTAGGGGCTTGCACATGTGCGACTCTACCAGCACCCACACCAGGAGCAGTAGCTTGAACATTCCTCATCATAGTTGCCATTATAGCATTCAACATTGCTACAACTTTAGGTGTAGCAACTCCTAACCCCGCTTTTTCCTCAACCCCCAAAGCAGAATTCCTCACAGTATTTTTTGCATGCCAGATCATTCTTAATCTATAACAAGAATGACTAGTCACTCGTAAAGAAAACTATGTTTATGGTGCTCGGGTGCATGCGACTTATACTATATAATATATTACAGTATAGCTTTGAAAACCAAAATATATAAAAAGTACAAACTCTCTCGTATATATACACATTCTAGATCCATTCAAAGGTGATAACTCCTTTCTTATCTCTATTGGATCCTAGTATCAACTCAGGTTAATCATGTAACCAAAGCTCTTATACTAAATGTAACGACCACCAAATATAATTGGCACTAGTAAAATGAAAATAGTGCGCAATAGCTATACTTGGTTGATATAGGACTATTAACAGGGTTGAAAATGAAACCGTACAACATATAACATGTCAAATATCTCACAACACATGGATAAAGTATAATATCATAGAAAAAATAGGAGGGACGGTAATAACTATGTAAACAAATCATTATAACACGGATCCAAAGAGTTATATACAAATGTAATAGAGTTTATGCAATGCAAATAAACCCAGCAACTATCTCATAATAAGAAAAGAAGTAGTCACTCCTAAGGCTTCTCAGTGCTACACAACGGAAAAAGCATAGAAATTCATATATGTATATAATATGAGGGGGCTCCATTCGTCTCATCCTTTGCACACTACCGCGCCACTTAGACCTATTATCTAGTATACTAATTTAGGACTAACCAACAGAATAAGAAACAATGCATAAAACCTTGGTTCGGACAATAGTCTGGCATGAGCGTTAATGGATCTCAAAATATTATACAGGTGAATATGGTAAGGAAAAGAAGTACACGAATCATACCTGATCTGTCCCTGCAACCAAAGAGTGAGCATATAACATCATAAGATGCTACTCAATAAATAAAACAAAGGAACTCTACTCAAAATAAGGATATCTATTCTTTAGGTATTTCTATCTCCAGTACCATCTCCCGAAAATATCTCTAAGTGATAGCCTAGTAAGCAACTATAACAACCATAAAGCAATTCCTACTATCACTCCATGTGCTATGAATATATGATAACTCATATGGCCTCCTTATTGCCCAACACTAATGGAAATCCTAGTTTTCAATGTACTCCTGTATCATGTAGCTCAAAGCTAGATATGTATCTCTTAGCCCAAAGCTAGATACTAGAACCAAAGCCACTGGTCCAGGGTATTCAAATCCACTTTATTGATCCACATGTGTCCCCACTTGTAACAACATGAATTCTAGTGGGTCTGGATTTTTCGCAAAAAATCCTAAAACCTAAGCCCAATAAAACCCAAGTTGGGAATGTGGTATCCTACAAATAGGAAAAGACAAAAATATCAGAGCTCAATTAAATATCTCACAGCGAAATTGAGTAAAATATAATAGTAAGTAAATACTCACCAATATAAAAACACTTTTTGAACAAGAATCTTAAAGTTGGGAAGTCTCTGCCATCTACCTAACCTGTAAGATTTTATGAGGAGGGGATCAGAGCTAAAGTTCTAGTGAATGGATAAATTATACACTTTTAAGTTTAATTCTACATATACTATTTTATTTCCATGTACTGTTATATTAGGTTCACTAGGTTTATCATACTCTTGCCTTTGTGCGTGAATTGTGCCATATACTCCTTAGTATATTAAAACCTAATAACTAATATATATATATATATATATGTAGCTATATGACCAATGACCATATTGGTCCTAGGTACCACCCATGGTACCTTCCTTATCCTCCTCGAAAAGGGTTCCATCGTCTTGCTTCGAGAGTGTTCCATAACTACATCTGTAAAGGACTGCTTCGTAAGGCCAATAATATAGATGCTCCATCATCTTGCTCTGTAGCTATATCTGCAAAGGATTGCTTTGTAAGGCCTACAATATAGATACTCCACTACTTACTATGAAAACGTAAATCGCGTCCACACTTATCTATGCCAGTGCTCGGACATTCACAACGTACCACCCATTGCGTACATTTAGGACTACGTAATCGTTATGTATACTATTTGAATCCGGCCAACAAGGTCAACCTTGTATAGAATTCAGTCGGGGATTTTCTATATCTGTAAAGGACTGCTTCGTTAGGCATACAATGCAAATATTCTAGTTGGTTTGTCTCTTTTCATTGTGGCTATGGCCCCACGCAGCCACCCGTCAACTATCTAAAAGACTTCTAAAGAGTTAAGAAGCCATGCCCTACAGCAAACAATCGAACATCCAATTGGCGGTGCCCCTTACCCAATGTCTCGATAGTGAAAGAATCATTAGTCAGTTGGTTTAACTCTTGCATTTCCTAAACTTGTTCTTGGTTTTGATGTTGGTGTGATATCTGCATGCGACTCTACTTTTGGGTCCTACCCAATAAACTTACTAGCAATTACTGGGGAATACGAATATCCTACTCCTAACACAAAACCCTTCTGATTGCCTACAAATGTCTGCTTCGTTAGATCGACAATGCAAATGCAATCAAGATATACTCTCTTGATGGAACACCTAAAGACCTGCCTTTGGAAATGCAGCTACGTTAGGCCTAGCCAGAGGGCCACCCTAGAGTGCCCTCACGTACCGTTGAAGTCTTATACTTCCTTCTAGCCCAAAATAACTAAGTTGGACGTGCTTCTTCTATACTGAAATCTATGATGAACTGCTCCGTTAGGTTCTTCATCCTTTGGGTTGCTCCAAACACATCTCACTCTTTTATTAGACTCTAATTCTAATCTTTTAATTTGCGTTTAGTTTACTTTTCTTATTCTGTTGGCTACTTATTTTCCCTAATTAGCATATTCTTTCACTCATCTCACCACTATCTATTGTGAGATTTCTATTTATTTAATAGGGAATGATATTGGTATGAGCCAAATTCATTATCTTGCTTATTTAACTTAATATAAATATTAAGTTCATTAGAATAAGCATCTTTTATCATTCCTGCTTTATTTGATTATTGACTTAATATAAATTATTTAAATAAGCTTCTACCATTATTATTTCTCATTAACTTATTCAAAGTCTCAAAATAAGCCTTTCCGTTCTTATTACTTAATTATAACATATGTTATAATTTTACTTGAAATGGTCATTTTCTCTCCGTATATAATTCCAGCATTTCATTTCTATACTAATCTGCCTTCTTTTATTATGATATAGAATATTCTTTTATTCTCTTAAATTATATATTTCACTTATCATAATAAATATCTTCTTAAATAGTTTGTGCAGTGAATATAGACCTAGGTCCATTATCGTTTACAGCTTTAAGTTCTTAACTAATAATTTACTTGATTCATATCATACTTTGTTTTATTATCTACTATTCTAGGAAGCAATTCTATTTTATTTGGTTGGTTATGAAAACTATATTTAAAAAATCCATTTCCACATTTTAGTAATACTATAAATAATAATCCATAACTGCTAGATATTTCTTTGACTATTTAAGAATAGTGTAAAATACAATGGTTTCTCTATTTTACACTAATTCTCTTTTTCTTTCTTTTATTCTAGCAATTACATCCATTGTTGTCTTTTAAATATTATATTATAGAAATGTATCCAATTTTCCTAATCAACCAATTAACCTTTTATTTACTCATAGATCCTACTATTAGATTAATTAACTTTTCTCATTTTAACGTAATTTGTTACAGTAATTCCATTCCTCAAACTTTTGTCACTGTAAATCTTATTTCCTTCATTTCTGTATTCTTAATTACTTAATCCATATCATGTTTAATCTACTCTAATCCTTACACGAAGAAAGAGGAGAAAATAGAAGAAGAATGACGCTTGTAGAGAAATCCAAAACATACAAACAGATGTAAATAAATACTAATACTATAAATAAACTGTAAATAACGTAATTAATAGGATTAATTATTGAATAAAATTATCTAAACGGGAATTTAATGATAATATATCTTAAACGTAAAAGATATATAAATAAATCCACTCTTCTGTTGTCCTTAGCTTTGCCTGTTCTCAGCTTGGCTCCATGGTCCTTCTAAATCCCCTCCAAGGTGCATAATGTTTAAATTTAGAAGATCTTCTCCCTAGAAATATTTTCTTTTTAGGGTCCAACCTTTTGGCCAAGGACCCAAAGAAATATTTTCTATTTAGGGTTCATCCTTAGGCCAAGAACCCTTTGGGAGAAAATCTAATTGTGAGAAAAGAGCTAGGCCTAGGGTTCTATTTATAGGGGAGCTTGGGGCTCTCAGACCATTGGATTCTTGGATTGAATCTGGAGCCACCACGTCATAGGGCAATTTGGAGCCATTGGATTGAAGAATGTATGGCTCAGATCGCTAAAAAACTAAAATTTACGTCACTGGCGCATACCTAGACGAAACTTTGTCCAGGTCGTTATGCGGGTTGATCGGGCGGTCGACAGCCCAAAGAAACCGGTCGACTGTTGGGCTAATTGGGTGGACCTCCTAGTCGGCCCATACATGAATATTTTGTTATTATTATTATTTTTTCTTCTTCTTTTTGTTACTCATTCTCATTTCATTCCTAGCTTCTTCATATTGGCTTGGATTTGATAAGTTATATATGGAAACTAATCAGAAGATCGCCCTGTACGCCGTGGTACAAGTTCTGAAGCCATATTTCGATAATTCCAAACTATTTATTTTCATTGCTTATCATTTATTCGTTAAATTTTTAACTATATAAGAATGCCAGGTGTTACATTCTCCCACCCATAGGAAATTTCGTCCCTGAAATTTGACAAAGGTAAAATTTATGTGATCTCTCGCATTAATTATAACCATTTTGTATACGTCCAATTTTGCAACCATTCGTGCTTTCGTGCAACAGTGCTTTTCAAGACAAAATATATGCATGTACATAAATTTCTAAGCGGTACCTCCTATATGAATGCTTTTTATTTTTAAAAATTTATTTTAAAATATGATGCACACATCCTAAATATACTTACGTTTTCTACATGAATGTAATTTTTTTTGAAAAATCAAAACATTTTTCATCCAATTTTTCCCACACTCCTACTGAATATGAGTGTGGTTCAATGAATTTTTCATCTAAATCCTACAACACAACTTTCAATATTTGAATTTCAGAAAAAAATCTAATTTTTCGAACTCGATTTCTTATGTCAGAAAGAAGGTAGAAAGCGGACGAACTACACATTTCTCCATTTTACTTTCCCGTACCTCTCTCTCCGTACTTTGAACTTATGCCGCTATCCTGTAAAATCTCTAATTTATTTCCTAAGCACGATTTAAATAAGAATTATTTTTCCAAGCTTAATTTATGGGAAAGATGTATTTTTCTTTTACAATCCTCATTTATTTCTAATGATGTTTTTCTTGCTTCTCTTTACTTTGTTGTTTTCCATTTTGATTATTTTTATTTCTGCTTTTACTTTTTATAATAACATCTTATGTTCTTATTCTCTATTTATGAATATCACAAAAATAAAGAGAAAAAGCATCAATAATGATCTACTACGACAGAATTTTCAAATGCTTACATAGAAGTAAAATTTGATATCTAAAGAGAAAACGTACCCTACTACATTACGGTGTTAGATTGGTGACTCAAGTAGGCTAACAAAGCTATCATCTTGGGCTAAAAGGCCTAGGACCATGTCTACTCTGACACAAAAATGTCTAACTCAAGTAATCCAAGTAACTCATATGCTCCTTCTACCGCCTATTACATTTTACTAACTTAAGATGTATTACTCATGATGAATAAGTACTATTCATCTCTTCCATTCCATACTCAAAATGGAATAATCAAGTCTCATTTACTGCAATGAATAAGGATTTCAATTTATGCAGTCTCTATCTAAAAAGGCAACTAAGCTTGGGGAAATTTTCTCTTTACCATTACCTTTCATTTTCCCTAACTAAGCTCTATCTATCCCAACCATGTGTGTCTTGCTATCTAATATCACTTCACTATTCTTCTATAGTTTACACACATGAAGCAACATTCCTAGGTTCTCTCCAATGTCCTATACACTTTAGGGGAACTTTTATTATTACTATAAAAGTAATCACTACTATCTCCTACACAGCCTTACCCTTTTTCCAGTCATACCAAGAAAATGATTCCTATCTATTCTATATTTAAAAGTTTGGTTCGGTGTTTGTCATTTCATTTTAAAAATTAAAGCTTCTATATTTTTGAAACTTAATATCCCAAAATTCTTGCCTTTAAAGTGTTACTTTGAAGTTTCTATTAAATTCAAAAGTACTTGGTTACTTAACATTTTATCTTTCTTGACTTGCATCTTTACAGCTTTTCGAATTTAAATAATTCTCCATACTTAGAGGAGAAAATTTATAAATTCTAAGTTCAAAACTTATTTCTCCTTTTCTTTTAAAGACCTTTACAACTTTCCTAAAAATATAGTTTGGACTATTTAGATTTAACCGTTTATTAAGTTTTTCTCTTCCAAAAACTTGTTTACTTTTTCACCAAACCATTTTTCTTAAAAATATGCCTTCCTCGTTCTTAAAAAAATTTCTTCTCTTGACTTCCAAAAATTTCCTCACATGTTTTCAAAACATCTTCATTTCATAGATTTTTCAAATTTACAAAAACTGGAGGAGATAAGAACAATTATTTTATCAAAAATTTATTAACTTTCCTATTCTTCTAATTACCTAACCTTGGAGGAGTTTCTAACTTACTACAAATGCGGACTTTCTCAAAGGCCAGCAAAAAATGCGCATAATCAATGGAAAAAGTTGAAATTCCAATTGCTTAGCTTTCCTACTATAGCTCTCTATAATATCCCTTCTGTAACATTCCCGGTTTTTAGCTAGATTTAAATTGGTATTTAATCTAATTTTTGGAATTAAATTGTGAATTAATTTAAAAAATTTGAAAATAAATAGATTGTGAATGTGTTTTCTGTTCAACTCTAATTATATCAATGTTCCCAAACTTAAAAATAGATGAATTTAGGTAATAAATTCATAAATGTTAAGCTTGAGAACATTGAGATAATTCGAGTTGAACAGAAAACACATTCACAATCAATTTATTTTCAAATTTTTAGATTAATTCACAATTTAATTCCAAAAATTAGATTAATTACCAATTTAAATCTAGCTAAAAACCGGGAATGTTATAAATTCCGCCTTAAGAAAATTTCGGTCCTGAAATTTGCTAGACGGGAAGACAACAAAGAATAGATAAGAAATGTTTTTCCAGTTCAAACTGAAGGCTCACCAAATCAGAATATCAAAAAATATGAGAACGAACTCAATCAATATCTCATGAAGTCTCGGGTCATCCGATCTATGAAATATACATGGCCATTGGTTAGTCCGAAGGATAACTAACCATTCGTAGATTGTATCTAGACCCAAAAGAATAGATAAATGGATACTCAACTCAGGTCAAAATATCCCGAAATATACACTTGCTTGTCCCTCTTCGTACTTTGATCTTCATAAGAAATCACAACAGAAGTTCATATTTTGGTTTTAATCGAAATCATTTTATCGATATAATTCAATTTAGATTCATATTTTGTCAACCAATTTATTTGAATTTCAATTTAAATTTCAAATTTATTAAAGTTGAAACATAATGCTGAGGGAAAATGATGATTAGAATACGAAATAGGAACTTATCGACATGATTCGCAAGGCCATCATCACACCGAAGCTTCTTCTTGTAGCTGCCATGAAAACGATCAAAGAATTCAAACTGGATCAAAGGATATTGCAAAGAGTTGTTTCTTTACTGTTACAGGTATTAACCATTTGTAGTGGTACTCTCTTGTCCCTTACCTCATCCTCTTCTTGCACTCATACTTACTATCAGTGGATAGTAAGAGAATTTGCTGAGGCATTTGGACGGATATCTTAGGAATATACTCATTCTAGGGCATTTGTATCCCTATCTCTAATGAGCTACCTAATGTGTTATACTCCTGAGCTAATGTTATTACTCAATCTTTAGCTCTGATACTACTGTAACGACCCTGACTCGACCTTCGAAAATCGGCACCGAATACATCAGTCGTATTCGAATGTTACAGATCCAAATGTCGAATCTGGTTCGCCATAGCTTATAACACATTAAGTATAACAACACAATGGAAGAAAAATGAATATCATTGATACACAATATTTGATACAACACATTGATACAATTGATATAAACATCAGTGATACAAGATAAAAGCGAAAATATAACACAATTGAATGGTCTAGACTTTGCAACCATTGACAGTGAAAAGATAATTCCAATAGAATTTCCAAGTGAGGATCCAATAGAATGCATCCCCATTTCCAAAGCTCCAAGGGCTCCAATCCAAAAGCTCGAATCACCATCACGTTGTATTAAGCAAGGTCATCCATGAATGCGATCGCCAAAGGAAAGATAACACCAATATAGGTTCCAAAAGAATCCAAAGACTCCAAAGAATTCCAGACAGAAAGCTGAAGGCTATCGAATCTTCATCTACTAGCTGACTATCTAAAAAATATAACTCTAGACTGCCTGTGTGGAAAATTATGGGTACCCAGAGTTTCGAAAGGGAATAATAAACTCCAGGTCAGTCATGGGACCAGTCTGAGCAAACAAAAACAGTTTATCTTTAACAAAAGAAAACAAAAGAATTTAAAAGAAATCCGCAATGCTTTTTGGAAAATGAAACTGCCATAAGGCCTCCCACCACGCATACAATGCAAGCGCACACTTGGAGGAGATTTCTCCTTATGACAGTCAAAAATGCCTGATACGCGAAAAAAACATTTGATATTATTATTAGGGCATAGTGTACAAAATATTTCGAAAGTATAATATTAATCTTAGCCAGCATACCACATTTCGTCGTATGCCTACTATAGCTACCATGTTCAATATAAGGTTACCGCCACATTCCATGGCAGGTTATACAACTAAAACCTTACAGGGCTCATATTGTTTTGTTTGGATTTCAAACAATGGTCAGTCAAAGGAACTTCATATACCAAATGGAACGCCTCTGGAGGGACGCCCCCGAGAACCTAACCAGATCTCTACCAACACAAGGTCGGGTTACCTCTATAACTAGGTAACTACTGACACGAGTATACCACCCCCAAGTCGTTACCGACCCGAGGGCCCTCAACCAACAACCACAAAGCAATAAGTCTGCAGCAACCACATAAGTGAAGTGTCTAGGCTCCATACCATGATACCACCTTTTATCCAAAAGGAAAAGGACATACCCTCAGAGGGCGCTACCTCAAAATAACCTTGCTGCAACGATTCCTGTTTCGACCATTACCGGGTTGTGAGGCTCGACGAAGTCACGTCCACAAAGCTACGCTTTTCACAAAAGTCATGCTTTGATCAACCAATGAATAGAAGCACATCATATGCCACATTACCGAATTGGGAATGTATCACTAGTAACCATCAAATACATAACCTCTAAGCTCGTACGTCTCAGAGAAGGGTGTTAAGCTAAGAGAATAAATTCTCCGCCACCAAACAGAAATGTATTTGATAGGGACTACTTTTACATCTCAAAGTGTAATGTGAGACACACATCCATACAAGTCTATTCCGGGTTCGAACAGAACCAAAGGCGCTTCCAAAGAAGCCCTTGTGAATCCGGGTATTCACAATCCCAATCGGACTCCCCATCACATATGGAGATCTCTATACCGGAGCCAAGATGCAGAGACATTCGACGGGTAATCCTTTCATTTTCGAAAATACCAGGTCTTCACCACCGGTCTTCAAATGCTATCCATTTCGTCGTATCATTATTCGGAATGGGTTATATGACACAAAGTCCTCTCCCGGCTAAATCGAATAATGAGCGCTATATTTAAGAGCATATGGATATATGGGATCTTATAAAAAAGGTGTTTGCTCACACAATCCCATGATTGACCTAGAGTTTATTGTTCCCATTCTAAACTTTGGGTGCCCATAATTTTCCACACGGGCAGCCTAGAGTTAGATTTTCAGATAGTCAGCTAGTAGATGTAGATTCGACAACCTTCAACTTTCTGTTTGGAATTCTTTGGCGTCTTTGGATTCTTTTGGAACCTATATTGGTGCTATCTTTCCTTTGGCGATCGCATTGATGGATGACCTTGCTTAATACAACATGATGGTGATTCAAGCTTTTGGATTAGAGAGAGCTTTGGAAATGGTGATGCATTCTATTGGATCCTCACTTGGAAATTTTATTTGAATTATCTTTCTGCTGTCGATGGTTGCAAAGTCTAGACCATTCACATGTGTTATATTTCCGCTATTATCTTATATCTCTGATGTTGATATCAATTGTATCAATGTGTTGTATCAAATATTGTGTATCAATGATATTCATTTCTCTTCTATTGTGTTGTTATACTTAATGTGTTATAAGCTTCGGCGAACCAGATTTGACGTTTGGATTTGTGGCATTCGAATATGGGTGATGTATTCGGTGTCGATTTTAGAAGGTCGAGTCAGGGTCGTTACACCTTTTAACTAACACTGTCTCTAATTATTACACTCTTATTTCACCTTGTAGCTTTATACCTTAATATACCGAAACTATTTTCTCTTATGAGAAACCATTAATGCTAAAACTTTCTATGAATCCTTTAAAAGAGGATTTCAGGTTTATGTGAAATTACAAGGAACCTATTTTATATTTTATCGAAATAGGCTATGTAAAATATGTTTCTTTCCATACCTTGTAAATCTCACTCACGTATTCCTTATGGCTTGCACAAAACATCTTTATTTGTGATTCATAAAAAGTTATATCATTATTCATTTCATTCCAATAGATTAAGGTATGTTTACTCTATATTTACTTACATAAGATATTTCCTACTAAATTCATTAATTTATTGTGCATTATTTTTCAAAAGAACTCATTTTTAAAACTTCTTTATAACTAGAAAATATTTTCGTGTGCTTATTTAAATAATAAGTGTACATACAAACCACTTTAGAAATTATGTCCAAAACTCATTTGGGTCAAAACAGATGTTACATGAAACACTATAACTATAACCCAAAAATGCCAGTTTATGGATTCAATTAAAATGTAACGATCCCGGTTTTAAAAAAAAAAAAAAAATTGGTAATTAATTTAATTTTTGGAATTAAATTGTGAACTAATTTTTTATTTTCCAAAGTAAAAAGATATTTGTTTATTAATATAAATAAATTAATATATAAATATGATTTTAAATAGGATTTCTAATTGGAAATTCAGAAATAAATGTTTTGAATAACATATTGGATTTGAAACTCAAATATAAGTATTTTTTAAGATAAATTAGATTTAAAACTTTATATTTTGGAAATTTTAGAAACTTGATTTTTTAATAAATATGATTATATGTATTTTGAAAATTTCATTTGAATTTAGTATAGTAGATTTTCAAAAGTCATTTAAAAGTAAAACTCTATATTTTAATAATAGAAAAGAATTTATTTTGTTTTTATAACATGGTGATTGGAAAGTTATATTTTGAAATTGATATAAATACATTTATAAAAGCTATTTAAAAAGTTAAAATCAAATGACTACATATCTTTTGAGAAAATTTAATAAGATTTGAATAAATTAATTATAAAACTAAATTGAAAATATAATGTATATGTAAATATAAAAGTAAAGCAAGGGTTAAACATAAATTGATAAATAAAAATGGAAAGAGGGTTTAAAAACACAAAATGCTTAATTTTAACAAGTGTAAATAAGAGCCATAAGAAATAGGAAGTGTTATTATTTTAAAAATGAATTAAACATTTGTAGTTTAGGAAATCATGCAAGAAAACAAGTGGGAAAAGATGAATTTCTCTTTTAATTTGAATTTAGGAAACATGCATGAAAAAGAAATAACCAGGTTTCAATATCCTTTCATCTTCATTAATTCACAAACTTGAAAGAAAAATCAAAAACAAAATTATCTCAATATCAAAGCAAAAGCAATAGCCACTTTTTCAATCTTCAAACTAGAAAGTTCAAAAACAAACAACTTCAACAAAAATTTGTTTCAAAACAAAGAAACCTGGTAATCAAAGTATGAAACAAATTAAAATTATGAAACTTGAAGCATCTCAACCTAGAAGACAAAATCAAAGGCAAGATCAACTCATGTTTATCAAATATATTAATGTTTCAAATCAAACAACAGTTTTTTGAAAAACCTAGGAAAAGCAAATGCAAGTTCAAACTGAAATAAAAGTTCAACTAAGCAACATGAAGAATTCAACTCAGACAATTTAAAGATCAAATCACCAAAACAAGAATACAAATCCAACCCAGATCAAATAACTAGGATCCAAGGAAAAAAAGAAGTTTGGCCTCTGTTTTTCAAATCCAGGTGAGCAAACGCACTTATTCTCTTTACTTTTTTGTTGAATACTTGATGTATGATATGAGGATTGCTTGATTTGTTGACTGCATGCTGATATATAGATGTAAATTTGTGTGTGAATACAGGCAAAAATGCCTCTGCTTTTATGTGACAGGTTTGATTAACCTGTTCCAAAAAAAATTCACATCACCCTAAAGAATCAATATTAAGTTTTGATTTATAAATGAAATTTTCTTGTATTTGTCAAATTCAAATTATAAAAATAGTCTCAGACATTTATATTGAGCAACTTTTTTAAATAAAGAAATCACAGTGAAAAATCATATTTAGCTAGAAAGTCAATTGTTACAATTTCATGTTTTAACTTTAAAACCTAGTTTGAGCTTGAAAATGTTGATTTTTGAAACTAGTGCCATAAATTTTAATAGTGGGGATGCTTGGCTTTCTAGAGTTGACCATTTTTAGCCTTTTTATCATATTTCGACAATCAACATTGAGATAGATATCGGGTTCAAGGTCGGAGGTAGCATGGGTGGTGGAGGTTCGTAAAAAAATGGTTGTGAGGTTTATAATGCGCTGTGGTAGCCTGACATTGACGAACTAGGGTTAGGTTCACAGTTCTGATGTCTGAGCATTTATGATTGGTGCATCGTCAAGATTGGATCGGGTTGGATCGCACTGGGGGGATTAGAGGTGTTGGCGTAAGAAGTGGCTCTGGTTTGATTTACGATGCCTTTGATGATCTTGGTTGGCGGGGCGAGGTGGTTTTGGAAACGAGTTGTTCCAGGTGATGCTCGTTCTTGTTCGATTTCGATTTCCTGCATCTATCGATGATCTTAGTGTTCGTGTTGAAGTAGGCATGGTCGATCAGAGATTGTCAGAGCTGCCGTGCATGTGCACGTGTGCACTTTAATATCAGGGGTTGTTTAATTTGAGTAAGAAGAAGAAAAGGTGGGGATGAAAGTAAGAATGGCTCGGGTTTACTCTCAAGAAAACGTAAGGGTAGATCGAGTGGGCGTTCAGGTTGAAATTTGAATGATTTTGATAGTTTAAAAGTTTTAAACAAATCAAAATTTTAAAAGGAAAAAAAAGATGGGAAACTCGAAGCTGTGTTTGGGCATATCATGGGTTTGGAACGGGTAAACGAGTATGTGGCTAGGGTAGTGATAATACGGCAAGGTTTTAAAATTTTAGCTAAATATTTAACAAAGTTTAAACTATATAAATGTT
Source organism: Allium cepa (assembly GCA_030765085.1). NCBI lineage: Eukaryota > Viridiplantae > Streptophyta > Magnoliopsida > Asparagales > Amaryllidaceae > Allium > Allium cepa. Next base: position 188,227,623 of record CM060940.1, read on the forward strand.
TAAATCAAGTTTTGACAAATATAGGAGGGTGAACAAAGTTTAATAAAGCTAATGATGAATTTAATCAAGTTTTCAAATTTATTAATCATGTTTTAGAAGTTAAAATGAGAATTAAATAAGTTTTTAACAAAGTTTCAAAATTTAATTTTTAAGTTAAATATTTAAAATTGACTTGTTTTTAAAATAATATATTATGTATTTTTTTATGCTTTCAAATGGAATTTAATAATTAATTATTAAGGTAGGTGATTAATTAATCAATGTGATTAATTAAAGGGTTATTTTTTAATCAAGGTGATTGATTTAATTTTGTTAGTCAATTAAGAATTAAAGTAAAATAATTACATGATTAAGATTAATTAAATAATGATTTAAATATTATTTAATTAATGAAAGTATTTAGGGAACGATTCATTAATAAGGATAATTAATAAATAAATTAAGTAATTAAGGGTACATAGTTACTTAGAGATAATTACTTAATTAAAAGTAACTAATATGTGATTAAAGGTTGATTAACCAAGTGATCAAACAATAATTAATTTAAGGATAATTAATTAATGTGATTAATTAATTAATGTGATTAATTAAGGAAAATTAATTAAAGGTTAATTAATGAATAAAGGTCATTAAGAAATGATAATTAATTGAGGAGTAATTAATTAAGGGAATTAATTAAGAATAATAAATTAATTAAAGGATAATCATTTAATGATTAAAGGTTGTTTAATTAATAATTATAGTTTAACTAATTAATGGTTAATTAATAAATGATTAAAGAATAATTAATCAAATAATTTGTAATTAACTAATCTTAATTAACTAGAATTTATAATTTAATCATAAATGATTAATCCGATTTAAAATTAATCGGATAATTAATTGATCTTACTTATGGATATTTGAATCCTATTGATCGTTGAATTGTTTGGTATTCCTGATATGTTATGCTTTGTGCTATGAATTGTTTTCGTGTGATCTGTGATGAATGTAATGTAATTTATTTATCAGTGGTAAATTTATACAATGTATTTGTGAATCTGTGAATGGAGATAAGCATTATAGAGATCTTATCTATAATTACTGTGCTTGAATATGTAGTGATTGATGTTGTTGCACTATTGTGCAAAAACCCCTGGACTATACCGTACACACACAAATATAGATAGCGCGAGGAAATTAGTTAAGCGACAGATTTTTGAAATGGTTTTAAAATTGAATTTTGAATCCAAATAGTTTTGGAAATGGAATTGGGTTAAATAAGAAAAGTTTTGAAAAGGATAAAAGTTACTTTGAATAAATAGATAAAGTTTTGAGATTTAAATAATTTGATTTGAATTTGGATTCAAGATTTGAAATTGAATTCTATATTTTGAAAATTATGGTTTAAAAAGGGTTTGCAAGTTATATAATGTGTTTATAGGTGGTTTAAACCATTTTAAAAGTATTGTTTTGGGAATTTTAACTTAACCCAGGTTTTATACTTGAAGGGCTTTAACTCGTGCAAATGCAACCGAATTATTCTGAAATGAAAACTATTTGATTTCAAATAATAAAAGCTTTCATATAAGGAAAGGATTTCCAATTTGTGATGAAAGATTTCGAGTTTGAAATGGATTTGAAATAGTTTTGAAAGCAATGAATGAATCTTTGTAAAAAAATGGTTGAACCTGTTTTTGAAATTAAAAGAGGATTTTAAACAGTGTAACTTTTATATAAAATATTTGAAATGGGAATTGTTTTGAAAGTTGTGAATAAATCTTTGTGAAATATTGGTGAATTTTGTGAAGTGAATCTTTTTGTTTAAAGATTTGAAAATGGTAATTTGTTTAAACCATTTGAAGGAAAAGTTTAGGGTAATAAGTTGTGACTTAACTGAGATCCCGGTATCCGTATGTTTTTAAATATTGCGCTCATTATTCGGTTTAGCCGGGAGAGGAACTTTGATTCATATAACCCATTTCGAATAATGACACGACGTTATGGATCGCATTTGAAGACCGATGGTGACGATCGAATATTTTCGAAAGCGAAAGGATAACCCGTCGAATATCTCTACACCGAATGGCCTCTGGTATAAAGATTTGATCACCCTTTGTGATGGGGAGTCCGGACGTGATTAGGGATTATCCGAATTGCAAGGGATTCTTTGGAAGTGCCTTCGGTTCTGTACGAACTCGGAACAGACTTGTATGGATGTGTGTTTGATGTTACACTTTGAGATGTAATGCCGGTTTCTATCAAACACATTTCTATTTGCTGGCGGAGATTATACTCTTAGCTTAACACCCTTCTCTGAGACGTACAAGCTCAGAGCTTATGTAGTTGATGGTTACTAGTGTTTCACAATTTGGTAATGTTGCATACGAAGTGTTGCTGATCATTTGTTGATCGAAGCATGGATTTGTGAAAAAAAGTGTAGCTTTGTGGACGAGACTGCGTCAGGACCTCACACCGCGGAAATGGTCGAAACAGGAAAGATGCGGCAAGGTTGCAGGGGTCGCGCCCCTAGGGTATGTCCATTCCTTCTAGAAAAGGGTGGTATCATAGTATGAAGCCCAGATATTTAACCTATGTGGTTACTGCAAATACATTACTTTGTGGTTGTTGGTGTTGAGGGCCTTCGGATAAAGTTCGCAAACGATTGGGGATGGCATATCTTAGGTGTTACTCCCGAGAAGGGAGTAAACCGGCCTTGTGTTGGCAGAGAGCTGGGTAAGTTCTCGGGGCGTCCCTCCAGAGGCATACCCATATAGAAATAGGAAGTTCCCTAGCCTGACCATTTGTTGGAAATCCAATCCCCAATACGCGCCTTGTACGGTTTTAGTTGTATAACCTGTCATTTACTTATGGTGGCGCCCCACTGTTTAGATGGCAGCTATAGTAGGCATAGTTCGAAATGTATATGCTGGCTAAGATTAATATTATACTTGCAAATGTTTTCCACTATGCACTAATAATAACATCAAATGGTTTTTTTGCGTATCCAGCATTTTTGACTATCATAAGGAGAAATCTTCTCCAATTCTGCGTTTGCATGGTGTGTGCGGTGGGAGGCCTAATGGTAGTTTCATTTTCCAAAAACATTGTGGATTTCAATGTTTTAAATTCTTTTGTTTTGTTTAAAGATAAACTTTTTTGTTTGCTCATACCAGTCCCATGACTGACCCGGAGTTTATTGTTCCTTTTCTAAACTATGGGTGCCCACAATTTTCCACACGGGCAGTCTAGATTTGGATTTTTCAGATAATCAGATAGTAGTAGTAGATTCGATACTATCCAGCCTTTGGATTTGGCAATAGCATTTGTTCAAGATGACTAACATTGCTTAAGTCATCGAGATGGGGGTTTCTCGCTTCGCGTTTGGAAAGCATTTTGGTGGATCTAGCTTTAGGAGTTTTTGGAGCTTTAGCTACGGAGTTGCAGTTGCAGTTTGATGTTGGAGTTCTCTTTTGGTGTTTCTCTATTGTTGCTTATCTTTCCGCTATTGTGTTAATATCTCTGATATTGTTGGGGTTCATATTGTATCAACCGTTGTATATCAATGATATTATCTTTTCTTCCGTTGTGTTGTTGTACTTACTCTGTTATAAGCTCCGGCATGAGTCAGATTTCAACGATTGAATCTACGGCATTTAAGTACAAGTGAAGTACGGTTATCGATTTTTGAACGTCGAATTTCGGTCATGACATAAAATAAATATTAAGAAATCTTGTATGCTGTGTAAAAACATTTACTTTGGAAGTGACCTACTATAATAATAATGTCATAGTTTATGATTCCTTTAACTTTAACTAAAAACACTTATTACAACAATAAATGTTGTAACCTACGTTTTCAATACTTAACACACTCTAGGTTTTTATACTTAAAATCATTGTTTACCTATAAGAAACTAGCAGGCTATACATGCTCTATAAATCTTCAAAAAGAATTTCACTTTTAAGAAAATTTACATCATATAGAAACCAATTTAAATTTCGTACCACGTATTTTTTTTCTAAAAACCCAATATTTACTTCCTAAAATATATTAACAATTATATTTTTTAAACTTTTTTAATTCAAAAAGTTTCATTTTTATTGGGATAAACATAAAGTGGATTTTCTTCATACTGAAACCTCTTATTCTTCTAAAAATAAAAACACTCTCTTTATTATATCAATGAACTTCCATACTTCCTAAAACATATGTATACATATTTTCTCTCAAAACATGGCTTATTTGTATGCTATAAATCGATAATAACATAAGGCTCTACATACTTGGGTATCCCAACCCAACTTGCAAACTATGTACAAATATACTTCTAAAAACTTTCCATATGTTAAAATCTCTGGTTGCGAACTATTTGGATTTTAGTACATAATAATATATTTATATTTTATTCAAAAATACAAATGCGTTCACTCACTATCTACCTAGGAATCCTAAACCTAGGCTCCGGTACTTAATGTAACCACCCGAATTCCAATGGGTCCGGATTTTCCATAAAAATGCTAAAATCCAAGCCCATTGAAACCCGAATTGGGAATCTAGCATCAGGCAAATAGGCAAAGATAAATATATCGAAGCTCAATTAAATATCTCACAATGGAATTAACTAAAATATAATAGTAAGTAAATACCCACCAATATAATAACACTTTCTAAACAAGTGTCTTAAAGCTGGGAAGCCTCTGCCATCTACCTAACCTGTAGGATATTATGAGAAGGGTGTTAGAACTAAAGTTCTAGTGAATGGATAAATTGTACATTTTTAAGCTTAATTCTGCATATCCAGTTTTATTTCCATTTACTGTTATATGAGGTCCACTAGGTTACCATACTCCCGCCTCTATACGTGAATCGTTCCCATCTACTCCTTAGTAGATTAAAACCCAATAACTGATATATATATATATATATATATATATATATATATATATATATATATATATATCTGTGTGTGTGTAGCTATATGCCCAATGACCATATTGGTCCTAGGTACCACCCATGGTACCTTCTATATCCTCCTCCACAAGGGCTCCATAGTCTTTCTTCGAGAGCATTGCATAACTACATCTATAAAGGACTGCTTCGTAAGGCCTACAATACAGATGCTCTATCGTCTTGCTCCATTGCTATATCTATAAAGTACTGCTTCGTAGGGCCAACAATACAGATACTCCACTACGTACTATGAAAACGTAAATCGCATCTGCACTAGTCTATGCCAGTGCTCCGACGTCCACAACATACCACCCAGTGCATACATTGAGGACTACATAATCATTATGTCTACTATTTGAATCTCGCAAACAAGGTCTACCTTGTATGAAATTCAGTCTGGGATTTTCTACATCTATAAAGGACTGCTTCATTGGGCCTATAATACAGATATTCTAGTTGGTTTGTCTCTTTTTCATCGTGGCTTTGGCCCCACGCAGCCACCCCTCAACTAAACGAAAGACTTCTAAAGAGTTAAGTGGTCGTGTACTACTGCAAACAATCAAACATCCAGCTGGCGGTGCCCTCACCCAATGACTCGATAGTGAAAGAATCATTGGTCTGTTTGTTTAACTCTAGTCTTTCCCTAACTCATTCTTGGTTTTGATGTTGGCATGATATCCGCATGCGACTATCCTCTTGGGTCCTACCTACTAAACTTACTTGCAAGTACTGGGACATACTAATATCCTACTCCTAACACCAAACCCTTTTGACTTCATACAAAGGTCTACTTCGTTATGCCTACAATGCAAATGCAGTCAAGGCATACTCTCTTAATGGAACATCTACAGACCTGCCTCCAAGAATGCAGCTTCGTTAGGTCAACCCAGAGGGCCATCCTAGTGTACCCTCAAGTCTCGTTGAAGTATCATACTTCTTCTAGCTCAAAATAACTAAGTTGGACGTGCTTCTCCTATACTAAAATCTGTGATGAACTGCTCTTTAGGCTCTTCATCCTTTGGGCTGCTCCAAATGCATCTCACTCTTTTATTAAACCCTAAGTCTGATCTTTTAATTTGCGTTTAGTTTACTTTTCTTATTCTATTGGCTACTTATTTACCTTAATTAGCATATTCTTTCCCTCATCTCACCACTATCTATTGTGAGATTTCCATTTATTTAATAGGGAATGCTGTTTGTACAAGCCATATTCATTATCTTGCTTATTTAACTTAATATAAATCTTAAGTTCATTAAAATAAGCCTCCTTTATCATTTCTGCTTTATTTGCTTATTAACTTAATATAAATTATTTAAATAAGCTTCTACGATTATTATTGCTCATTAATGTAACGACATGCCTTTTTGGACGGTTAGAATTGACGATAAACCACACACGTCAGGCTCAAACCATTCAAAGGGACAGATTGTTACGGGGTAAGCAAGAAAAAGAAGAGAAAGAAATAAAACAAATAAATAATCTCGTAGTGGAATTACGAAATATAATAATCAAATAACAGTCCATGAAGCTTTTTTTAATTACATTTGATTATTCTTTTACAACACAAAAATTAGCATTACAAAAAATAGGAATAAATAAATAAATGCAGCGGAACAACATGATGTAGTGGAATACATATAATAAGTAATAATAGTACAAAATCTTTGTCTTCATCCTCCAGAAAGTAGTCTTCGATAAACTGAAAAGCTCAAACTAACCCGAGCGAATTGAAAAGACAAAACTCTTGAGTAATAACTGAAAGACCTTATGTAAGTTAAATTAACAGTAAATAGACATGTCTGTATGGCGTCAAAGATGTTTATGGGTTTTGACATCTCTTATCCAGCGTCTAACATGAGTGCAATAACTTAAGAGATGTTCAGGATTACCACCTCCTAAGGATTCGTTAAACTATCTACTATGTAGTACAATACACTATTATAGTATTTCTATAGTAAAGTAGTATTAAAATAGCATTAAGGCATTACCCATATCCCCCTTAACACATTTTATATATTCCCATAGTCTATACAGTACCATGAGGTTTAGCCAGAGGTCATTCCATAGGTATGGTACAAAAAAAACTCGTAGAAGGCACGATAAGGCATGCGACAAGGCACGCGAGGCAATGCCTAGGGTAGGATTCTACCGTTTTGCAGATCCGGACTTGTGGTAACGCATAGCAGCTACTACTGCCCATCACGAAACACACTCCCAAATCAAAATCAAGGGGTGGCCACTAAATCAATCACAAAGTAATAGAATGGTATCGAAGAAATATGCCTAATAGGAGGAATGACCTCACTTGGCCTGGCATGGCTCCTGTTTTAGCCAAATTAAGCTGACACATGGGAGTTAGGTTCACTTAAATACCTCATACAGAATCGTTTCCCAAACCATCCTACTTCATTTTCGAAGGCTCTACCACGTACACAGTTGTTAAAGTGATTTTTGGTACTGCCATAGAGTATGACAACATCTGATCCTGGTCTCTTTAACAATCAAATGCTTATTTCACATCGGATTTTTATTTTACATTTCAAAAAGTCAATTTACAATTGATATCGAAATATTATATTCTCAAACCATATCATTTTCAAATCATATTCACTTTCAAAGTCATTCACATCCAAAATCATATTTACTCAAATATGCCATTTCACAAAAAATATCAATTCCAAATTCCAACTTTGGTTCTATCATCATTAAGGATTTAAATATAAATATTTTAGCTTTACACAGTCTGAAATTTTAGAAAATATTTTAGACAGTCATCAGTAGTTTTAAAAATGGTTTAAAATAGTTTAAATAGTAAAAATAGTTTAAATAGATTTAAATTTGATTTAATTAGATGTAAAATGATTTATATAGATTTCAAACTGATTAAATAAATTTAAATTATATTAAATAGCTTTAAAATAGATTAAATAAATTTAAAATATATTAAATAGATTAAAATTATATTAAGTAAATTTTAAATAGATTAAATAAATTTTAAATAGATGAAATAGATTTAAATTGTATTAAGCAAATTTAAAATAGATTAAATAAATTTAATTAGTTTAAAATAGGTAAATTAGATTAAATTGGATTAAATAGGTTATAATGGATTAAAATAAATTAAAATAGTTTGAATTGGTTAAAATAGTTAAGCTTGATTAAAATAGTTTAAAATAGATTTCAAAGTTATATCCAAACATTTCCAATAACTCAATTCCGATAAATACATTTATATTTGACACCTCAACCTTGAAATTCCAATTTAAATCTTTTGAATTATTCATTAAATCAATTCCAATTTTAACATTTTCCCTTGGACTTTCGAAAATAATTCAGTTTATATAAATCAGTTTCTATTAAAAAATACCAGTTAACTGAATTTAAAATTTTAAGGTTCGAAATCATTAATTTAACCAATCCCGTTGTCCGTATATAATTTTCTACCCTAGGGATCAAGTGATACAGATATTTATCATTTCAAATCCACAATTTAAGATTTTACAGTTATATGTCATTTCAAACTGCAATCCCAAATTAAATAAAATCTATAAAATCGCTCGAGTCTATCATTTCAACCTATAATAATTTTTTCCTAATCTATAGATCGTTCGGGTATGTATCATTTCAACCTATAGGGAACTTGCAGTATTATAATAATATAAAATACAAGATCCGGTCATCCAATATCAACAATCAAGCATCTATCAAAATCATCATCCAAATCAATCAATATATCAATAGATAAATGATAATCAATAACAGGTATTAAATAGAAAATTTAAATTAAATATTAAATTAAACGATGATTAAATGTAGTAAAGGACAAATTTAACCAGAATAACAATTTAAACATACCAAACATCATTCCGTTGATTTCTAATCACATCATAAGTTTAATTAACTAACATAAGATAATCTAGTAATTATGAGTGCGTTAAAACACTCATCTTTGATTTTAGCTCATAAAAATCCAAACAGAAGCGCAAAACTTAACAAGCTCCAAATTCAACTAAATCAATTTCATGTTGTTCGGAATTCAAATACGAATCCAACAGAAGAAATCGTGTGTGAATTAAAGTTTATATGCAAAAGATATTCATGTATTAAGAAATATTATTAAAATAAAAATTAGTACGCATAAAAAAATCAAATAAACAAATCTTAATGTTTACGTTTTTCATAAGATGAGGCTTAAGGTAAAGATTGAAGAACAACTAAGATGAAGACATGACGTGCACAAAAAATGAAAAAAAAAATCATGTTTCATAAAAGAAAGCTTTTGGATTTGCAAGAATAAGAGCTTTTGAATATGAGACGTCAGGAGAAACAAAACATAAATGAAGAAATAAGTTGCAGGTTATTTATAATTAGGAAATGAAGGTGGAGGGACAAAAATAAATGTCACATTTTATTTTGAAAGCTTTAGGCATTAATATAGGTAGGAATGGAAAAGTTTGCAAACCAAAGAAAAGTAATACTTTATGTACGTGAAAATGAGGTGGCAAGAATTAACTACAACCTAAAAGTCTAGGCTCGGGTATTAAATAGAAGGAGAAATGAATGGATCAAGTATTAATAATAAGGTAACTATTTTAAAACGTTCATGCAATAATTAATGAAAAAGGAAATGAAGGGACCACGTACATCGCACAACCTTTTGAAATTCAATTTTTTTGAAACGTAACCAAATTAACTTCATTAACTCAAATAATATTCAAATTTGTACATATTTAGGTTTTTATCTATCCATAGAAACATTTTTATACTTATCTTAAAAATTAAAACGTTCAATTTGGTTTTCCCAACATGATTTTTATTTCCATTAAAACACCCTTTTTGTTTAATACAAAACGTGCGTTTCTTTTATTCAATCTATTAATTGCAATCAACGTTTTCTTTCCTTTTAATTGAAATATTTGAATTACATTAATTGCAATTACTTACAAAGTTAAATTTCAAAACAGACAACTAAAATGGACGAAAAAAATAGAACAATTATTTATTTAAACAAATTATAAATTTTTCGTTTATACACAAGAGTAATAAATAACTTACTAAAATAGATTCTTTTGTTGTTCTTGTAATCAATTCGTAAGCTAAAACACAGTTCAAATAAACATATATTTCTTTCTTTAAAATGAATCATTTTATACTTTATTTTAATTAAATTAAACCTACATTCACAGATGAAACATTCATTTTATTTGATGTAAATGTTCTTTTCATTAAATCAACTTTCCTTATATTTTCACAAAACATAAGCTACTTTTAATTACACCTATTAATTTACAATTTAGTACTCTCTCTCTCCTATTAATGGAAAATTTTCAATTACATTAATTTCAGGTGATTGTAACATGTCGATTTTTCGTTGCCGAAAAACCGAATAGTTAGGGTTTTAAAAAAGGAATTTAAGAAAAGAAAAAGAGAGAAAAAGGTAGAAGATAGAGGGAAAAGAAAATAGAAAATTTTAAAATAGAACGGAACAGAAAACAACAACAGAACACCATCAGAATCTCACAATTCGCAGCGGAACAACATATAATAATAAATGAATAATCTTTAAACAAAGAACTATATCAGTTATTACATTACATTACATTTCATTTGATTACATCAGAGTGTACAACAAAAAACAACAAACAGCGGAAAAGAAATACTATATACTAGTAATACGCCATGCCATCCAGCTTGCCTCCAGCAATTCCTGAATATCCAGAATATCCTGATAAACCTTAACTCTTGACTGCCCGTGTGGAAATTGGTGGGCACCCAGAGTTTAGGAAGGAAAACAATAAACTCCGAGTCAGTCATGTGACTGGTGTGAGAACTCAAAACAGTTTATTTAACTTTAAAATCAAAATAGAGAGATATTTTTAAATTCAATTCGCAATGCTTTTAAAAAATGAGACTACCATAAGGCCTCCCGCACACACACACATGCAAACGCAGAATCGGAGGAGATTTCTCCTTATGATAGTCAAAGATGCTTGATACGCATTTAAAATAACATTTGATATTATTACTAGTGCATAGTGTAGAAGAAATTCATTTCGAAAGTAGAATATAAATCTTAACCAACATACGACCATTATCGTATGCCTACTATAGCTACCATCCAAACAGTGTTGCGACACCATAAGTGAATGATAGGTTCTACAACTAATACCGTACAAGTTTCGTATTGTTTCTTTGGATTTCCAACAAATGGTCAGGCCAAGGAACTTCCCATTGCCACATGAGAATGCCTCTGGAAAGACATCCCCGAGAACCAAACCGGAACTCTGCCAACACAAGGCCGGGTTACCCCTAACTGGGTAACTGCTGACACGAGCACGCCATTCCCCGATCGTAAACGACCTTTCTCACGGGATCCTGATAACCAACAACCACAAAGTAATAAATTCGCAGTAACCACATAGGTTAAATATCTGGGCTCCATACCATGATACCACCTCTATCCAGAAGGAAATGCACATACCTTAAAGGGAGCTACCCTTCATAACCTTGCCGCATCTTTCATGTTTTGACCATTTTCGGGGTTTGAGGCTCGACGAAGTCACGTCCACAAAAACATACTTTATACAAAAGCCATGCTTTGGGTCAACAAATGATCATAGAAATGATCACTAAGATAGACGATCAAATAAATGATCCTATCACAAATAATCAACACAATGATCATTTACAGCAACACTCAGCATGTCACATTACCAAATTGGGAATATATCGCTGATAACTTCAACTATATAACCTCTGAGCTCGTACGTCTCAGAGAAGGGTGTTAAGCTAAAAGAATAAATTCTCCGCCACCAACAGAAATATATTTGAAAGAAATCGTCTTTATATCTCAACTTGTAATGTCAGACATACAATCCATACAAGTCTGTTCCGGGCTCGAACAAAACCGAAGGCACTTACAAAGAAGTCCTTGCAATCCGGATATTCACGATCCTGATCGGATTCACCATCACATATGGAGAACTCTATACCGGAGCAACTCGGTGCAGAGTCAATCGACAGGTCATCCTATCGCTCTCGCAAATACCGGGTCTTCAACACCGATCTTCAATGCAATTCACAACGACGTATCACATATTCGGAATGGGTTATACGACCCCATGGTCCTTTCCCGGTTAACCCAAATAGTGAGCGCTTATTCAAAAATAAGTGTGGCATTCAAATTCAAACAAATCACATCAATTACCCATTCAAAGGGAAATATTGATAGTCGGTTATTGAACTATCACTGGATATGCACACATCACCAGTTTCCAAATAATTTTCCAAATTATTTATTTTCCAAAATATCTTTACAAGATATATTATTTCATACTTCAAAAATAAATCAATATTTATTTTTAAACCAATTCCACTTTCTTTTATAAATTCCTTAGTGAATTTATAATCCAAAATATCTATGGATATTCGATTTCAATTATTCATTTCAATTTATCTTCAAAAAGATAAATTCTCAAAATATTCACCTTATATTGGAAAACATTTCCATACTTATTTAATAAGTAATTCACAAATCTTTTATTTTCAACACTTGGAAAATATTCAATATACTTCAATCGAAATTAAGTATATATTTCATTCTTTAAGGAAATCATTCTCTTAAACATATTTATTTGGGCCAAAACGAATGTTGCGTAAAACATCGTTACGACAACCCAAAATCACTAGTATAGGGATTCGAAATTGAAATAGATATATAAATCCCAATACTATACAAAACATTTCCTTTCGGAAATCATTTACTATAACAACAGTGTGATAGTCCATTATTTCCTTCTATTTCTCGAAAACGTCTATTTCAACAATAAATGTTGAAATCTATGGTTTCGAATCTCAACACAATTAAAACATCGTTAGATCGTTTTAATTCTATTTCAAATATCACATTCAAAACAATTTCTTTAACATCTTATTCACTATTCAAAACTTGAATATACTTTGTTAACAAATTTCATCCTTTTATTCATTTTATTTAAAAGGATTATTCACAGTTCAAAACGTGAATATAACTCCATTAATAGGTTTCAACAATTTACTTATCAAAATAAGTCGTTTGTGAATTTATAAAACAACGTTTATAGACTCCATTTCTATTTATTTTATAACAACTTCCTTTTATAAATTCCTTTATTAATCTATCCGATTTATAACTTAATTATAAACTAAAGGTTCACATTATAAATTTAATGCTTATAAAACGATTATTTTACAGAATCGTTCTTTTAACTTCCCAAATTATAAATCTTATAACTTATAAGATTGTTTATTTATCCAAAATTCATTCTTTCAATAACTTTATAAATTTTATAAACCTACTGTTTATAAAATTTCATTTATAACTTCACTGTTTTAAAATTCTATAAATTCCATTCAATTATGAAATTCATTTCCACTTCATTCAAACACTTATAAAAACTCGTTTTATAATGTCCATATTTCAATTTATAAATATCCATTTATAAATCTCTTAATATAAATCAATTTATATTATCCTTTTAAAACGTCTTTAATCTCCTTTATTATTTCACCATTTTGATTCATAAAATAATTAAATTTTATAAATCCTATATTTAAACTTTTCACAATAAATTCTAAAATCCCGATTAAACTATTTTATAAAATCGTTAGCATCATATTCTCAAAAATCAGTTTTTAACTATTTTTCTCAAAAATCATAATTTTTATAACATTAAAAATTATGACGTTAATTTATTTAAAATGGATCAATTCCAAAAATATTTTATAAACGTATACTTTCAAAAATCACTTTGAAATCATTTTAAAATTCCAAAATTTGGTCCAATGATGCTACACACCAAATAGTCAATCACGACTACAACGATATCATATATCAATATGAAAATCCATCAAATATCAAAATATCTGAAATCAAATAAAAACTGTTGAGGAATCCAGTTGGATCCCTCCAACCTGTTTTCCTGCATCCAAAAACATTAGCACGATACCAATTTCGCTCTAGTACGAAATTATCGCGGTATATGGGATTTAAATATTATCCGCTTAATAACGGCGCAATAGGGTCTCATCCGCTAAACAAATAAATGCAGGAAATCAATAACTCCAATATATACATATGCCAATATATATATATTGCTATTATATATAATACCAATTTCACTGTTTATGAAATATTCGCGGTATATGTTTTTAATAAATAACATCCGCTTACTAACGGCGTATAATGTCTATTTTAACAATCAATATATAACAATCATCATTCAAACATGCATTCAAATATTTTAAATCTAACTATTTAAAATAAAATCGAAACTAATTCGATTGAGTGAGAAGTTCTCACCTTGATTTTAATTTCGTTTTAGCGATTTATTTCGAATAAAATTAAACGGACGTTTAATTTTACACGAAATTTTCACTAACTCCAAACGACTCCAATCAACTTCCATCGCGTAGTGCTCGTCCATACGATTCCAACGCAACTGGTTTCGCGCATTTTCGACCTCGTATGAAAAAGTTATGAATTTTTAAAGTTTGTACACGATTTATATATAACTAATTACAACCTTTCATAATTAATTTCAACCTAATCAAGCCATAGCCGTAGGATCTGCTTCTGCATCATCAAGGCCGCACACCATCTCCCCTTTCTCCTTCGTTCTCTTCTACAGACATAACCGCAACCACCAAAACCCATAGCATGAAATTAGGTTTTCACTTTGCTCCTCCTACACTCGACTACAACACGATCAAGATGCGCCATCACGTAGCTCTACCCCTCCACCATGCTCGGCCATAGCCCTGGCCAACTCGGCCTCACCCACGGCCTCAAAAAGCGTGCGCAACCTGTAGCAAACGGCCTCTCCTAGCTCCCTCCACGTCGCGCCGTTTCCGATCATCTCCGTATGAAATTAAAGCTCTCGTCGAGCTCTACAAGTTTCATGTTGAACACTTCGCGTAATTCTTGATGGATTGAGAGTGATTGAGGAAGAAGTGAGAGCAATTTCTGGCCATTCATATAAAAGAGGCGGCTAGGGTTTAGGAATTTAGGTTTTTTTTTTTTTATTATTTATGAAGGGGTAGGGGCCTATTTATAGAAGAAAATCGAACACTATTCATCCCGGAAATTCCGAACTCCGATTTACGTGCCGTAACCAGCGTTTCTAAGGTTTACCCCGCGTTCCGGACACAATGGAACAGGTTTCGAAAGCAAATTCGGACATCTGTGCGAGTTATGGCTATAAACGCTCAATTTGAATTAAACCGATTTAAATCGATTTCTAGGCGTTTTAATTCGTACCGGACAAACGGTAAATCCAATTGACTTGAAATTTGAAACCTTACAATAATATCACATTATGGATCCGATGAAATTGGTTTCGTCGAAATCCGAGACTTTTTGAAAAATGGCTATTTTCACTCGTCAAATTTAAATTAAAAACAATTCGATGCGTTTCGAGCTGCCACGCTCAAACGATAACTCCGATTGACACGAAAATTGAAATCCGGTAATAACTAACTATTACGGATCCAATGGAACTGGTTTCGTTCAATTCTGAGACTGTTCAAAAATTGACTATTTTTACTAGTCGATTTAAATATTAAAATATTCAATTTTCACAAATTAACTTTTAATTCGATTTTAAAAGTTCTAAAATATTGTTCTAACTCCCATATGATAAAATAAAATTTTACAAATCATTTTCAATCATATTTAACCCAATTTTCAATTATTTCCATAATTTCACATGTTAAATTATCGATTTAATAATCCAATTAAATCCAAAAATTCAAATAAAAATTTATTCGACTTATAAATTCACTCATTTATATTTAAAATTAATTAAATATTCAAATTTTAATTAATAAAAATTCTGGGTCGTTACAATCTTCCCCCCTTAAAAGAATTTCGTCCTCGAAATTAACTAGTAAGAAAAGTTATAGAATTTATTAATTTTCCAAAATCCATAGTCAAACTTCTTACAATAACTTACTAAGTTTTCAAATCATACTTAGTTATCTTTTCAAAAACAACTACTATTGTTTAACTTTCAACTTCAAAATCAAAGTTTAAGTTTTCAAAATTTTCCAATTTTCTCAAATTTTTCTAACGCCTTAAATTTTCGGAAAAATTCGCCATAGTCTCCTTTGCGCGGCTCGATCCGAAAAAAAATGACAGCATATATATCACAAATATACATCTCATCAAGTAATGAGGCATCCCGCAGGGAAAAAAGTGTAAAAGTACGGTATGTAATCCGAGATATGTACCTTATATTTTATTAGCAAGCATACACGGCTAATATAACGCGAAAGCAAGCTCCAAATGCGAAGCAAACGCGATCCGCACCTACTAATTACTCAACAAACAACATGAGAACATGCATATAGACAATAGTATCAATATACATCATATAGCAACTGAAACAAAAGCAACAAATGCAAACATCAACCAACTATCATTCAACTAACATCCATAACCAATAAATATTCATTTATATTCTCATTAATATTCAATGAATTGGTTTTCAATTTAATCACATTTGATTCATTTACATTGGGTTTACTAACATTCATTTTCAATTTGTTTATATTCACTAATTCATATTCAAGTTGGTTCACTTCCAATTCAAATTCAATTCTATTTAAGTTTCACTTAACTTCCAATTGAATTTCAATTACTTTAGCTTCCAATTTTATTAAATCAATTTCATTAACACTTAATGAATTATATACAATCAACTAACAATCATATAACAATCAATGTATATTAATTACAACCAAATTCCTTTGCTTTCAATTGGTTTAATTAATTGATTTTTATTCAACTATTCAACTTTCAATAACATTAACACTTATATTCATTAATATATTCATATAGTTTCACTTGTTATATATATAAGTTTATTTCATAATTGTAAATCACTTTAATTAAAATTCAATCCTTATAATTCTTTTGCTTATACAATTATTCCTTTATTTAGATTATTCAAACAACCAAACAATCAACTTATATACTTTAATAATTCTGAAAAATTATTCCTTTATATATAAAATATAATCAAGGTAAAATTATTTCATTTACCCAATTTAAAACAATATTATGTCGGTTTATCTTGTTTAAGAGTTTAGAAACTCCTATCTACGATAGTTAGCAAGACTACATCGACCAGAATCCATAAACAATCAACCGATAAGTCAACACAATATAAAACAATTTTATTCACTAACAAATACGCTCTCATAGCTATTATTACACTCAAACTCATTCTAGAGTACTACTGACTCTATCTCTAATGAGTAATACCCAACAGAACCATGGTTGTCGCTTAACCATATGCTCTGATACCAAATGTAACATGTCAGTGGTCACAACCGGTAGGCTTTTCAACCATCCCAGCCCCACCGTGGCTTACACCGGTACCCCAGACCTTGCTTTTACGGCCAGCCTCTCGACTGTCTCAGGTTACACCTAACCAACCCCCTAAAAGAGGACGTGTAGGGGTAAGAGTCTCCCGTTCGCCACCAAACCGCGAAGCAAGAACCCCCCATCACATATCCCAAAGCTTAACAAGACTGGTGTGAGAACTCAAAACAGTTTATTTAACTTTAAAATCAAAATAGAGAGATATTTTTAAATTCAATTCGTAATGCTTTTAAAAAATGAGACTACCATAAGGCCTCCCGCACACACACACATGCAAACGCAGAATCGGAGGAGATTTCTCTTTATGATAGTCAAAGATGCTTGATACGCATT
The DNA here is from genome assembly GCA_030765085.1 of Allium cepa. Taxonomy (NCBI): domain Eukaryota; kingdom Viridiplantae; phylum Streptophyta; class Magnoliopsida; order Asparagales; family Amaryllidaceae; genus Allium; species Allium cepa. The sequence continues at coordinate 188,245,314 of CM060940.1, forward strand.
TAAAATAACATTTGATATTATTACTAGTGCATAGTGTAGAAGAAATTCATTTCGAAAGTAGAATATAAATCTTAGCCAACATACGACCATTATCGTATGCCTACTATAGCTACCATCCAAACAGTGTTGCGACACCATAAGTGAATGATAGGTTCTACAACTAATACCGTACAAGTTTCGTATTGTTTCTTTGGATTTCCAACAAATGGTCAGGCCAAGGAACTTCCCATTGCCACATGAGAATGCCTCTGGAAAGACATCCCCGAGAACCAAACCGGAACTATGCCAACACAAGGCCGGGTTACCCCTAACTGGGTAACTGCTGACACGAGCACGCCATTCCCCGATCGTAAACGACCTTTCTCACGGGATCCTGATAACCAACAACCACAAAGTAATAAATTCGCAGTAACCACATAGGTTAAATATCTGGGCTCCATACCATGATACCACCTCTATCCAGAAGGAAATGCACATACCCTAAAGGGAGCTACCCTTCATAACCTTGCCGCATCTTTCATGTTTTGACCATTTTCGGGGTTTGAGGCTCGACGAAGTCACGTCCACAAAAACATACTTTATACAAAAGCCATGCTTTGGGTCAACAAATGATCATAGAAATGATCACTAAGATAGACGATCAAATAAATGATCCTATCACAAATAATCAACGCAATGATCATTTACAGCAACACTCAGCATGTCACATTACCAAATTGGGAATATATCGCTGATAACTTCAACTATATAACCTCTGAGCTCGTACGTCTCAGAGAAGGGTGTTAAGCTAAAAGAATAAATTCTCTGCCACCAACAGAAATATATTTGAAAGAAATCGTCTTTATATCTCAACTTGTAATGTCAGACATACAATCCATACAAGTCTGTTCCAGGCTCGAACAAAACCGAAGGCACTTACAAAGAAGTCCTTGCAATCCGGATATTCACGATCCTGATCGGATTCACCATCACATATGGAGAACTCTATACCGGAGCAACTCGGTGCAGAGTCAATCGACAGGTCATCCTATCGCTCTCGCAAATACCGGGTCTTCAACACCGATCTTCAATGCAATTCACAACGACGTATCACATATTCGGAATGGGTTATACGACCCCATGGTCCTTTCCCGATTAACCCGAATAGTGAGCGCTTATTCAAAAATAAGTGTGGCATTCAAATTCAAACAAATCACATCAATCACCCATTCAAAGGGAAATATTGATAGTCGGTTATTGAACTATCACTGGATATGCACACATCACCAGTTTCCAAATAATTTTCCAAATTATTTATTTTCCAAAATATCTTTACAAGATATATTATTTCATACTTCAAAAATAAATCAATATTTATTTTTAAACCAATTCCACTTTCTTTTATAAATTCCTTAGTGAATTTATAATCCAAAATATCTATGGATATTCGATTTCAATTATTCATTTCAATTTATCTTCAAAAAGATAATTTCTCAAAATATTCACCTTATATTGGAAAACATTTCCATACTTATTTAATAAGTAATTCACAAATCTTTTATTTTCAACACTTGGAAAATATTCAATATACTTCAATCGAAATTAAGAATATATTTCATTCTTTAAGGAAATCATTCTCTTAAACATATTTATTTGGGCCAAAACGAATGTTGCGTAAAACATCGTTACGACAACCCAAAATCACTAGTATAGGGATTCGAAATTAAAATAGATATATAAATCCCAATACTATACAAAACATTTCCTTTCGGAAATCATTTACTATAACAACAGTGTGATAGTCCATTATTTCCTTCTATTTCTCGAAAACGTCTATTTCAACAATAAATGTTGAAATCTATGGTTTCGAATCTCAACACAATTAAAACATCGTTAGATCGTTTTAATTCTATTTCAAATATCACATTCAAAACAATTTCTTTAACATCTTATTCACTATTCAAAACTTGAATATACTTTGTTAACAAATTTCATCCTTTTATTCATTTTATTTAAAAGGATTATTCACAGTTCAAAACGTGAATATAACTCCATTAATAGGTTTCAACAATTTACTTATCAAAATAAGTCGTTTGTGAATTTATAAAACAACGTTTATAAACTCCATTTCTATTTATTTTATAACAACTTCCTTTTATAAATTCCTTTATTAATCTATTCGATTTATAACTTAATTATAAACTAAAGGTTCACATTGTAAATTTAATGCTTATAAAATGATTATTTTACAGAATCGTTCTTTTAACTTCCCAAATTATAAATCTTATAACTTATAAGATTGATTATTTATCCAAAATTCATTCTTTCAATAACTTTATAAATTTTATAAACCTACTGTTTATAAAATTTCATTTATAACTTCACTGTTTTAAAATTCTATAAATTCCATTCAATTATGAAATTCATTTCCACTTCATTCAAACACTTATAAAAACTCGTTTTATAATGTCCATATTTCAATTTATAAATATCCATTTATAAATCTCTTAATATAAATCAATTTATATTATCCTTTTAAAACGTCTTTAATCTCCTTTATTATTTCACCATTTTGATTCATAAAATAATTAAATTTTATAAATCCTATATTTAAACTTTTCACAATAAATTCTAAAATCCCGATTAAACTATTTTATAAAATCGTTAGCATCATATTCTCAAAAATCAGTTTTTAACTATTTTTCTCAAAAATCATAATTTTTATAACATTAAAAATTATGATGTTTATTTATTTAAAATGGATCAATTCCAAAAATATTTTATAAACGTGTGCTTTCAAAAATCACTTTGAAATCATTTTAAAATTCCAAAATTTGGTCCAATGATGCTACACACCAAATAGTCAATCACGACTACAACGATATCATATATCAATATGAAAATCCATCAAATATCAAAATATCTGAAATCAAATAAAAACTGTTGAGGAATCCAGTTGGATCCCTCCAACCTGTTTTCCTGCATCCAAAAACATTAGCACGATACCAATTTCGCTCCAGTACGAAATTATCGCGGTATATGGGATTTAAATATTATCCGCTTAATAACGGCGCAATAGGGTCTCATCCGCTAAACAAATAAATGCGGAAAATCAATAACTCCAATATATACATATGCCAATATATATATATTGCTATTATATATAATACCAATTTCACTGTTTATGAAATATTCGCGGTATATGTTTTTAATAAATAACATCCGCTTACTAACGGCGTATAATGTCTATTTTAACAATCAATATATAACAATCATCATTCAAACATGCATTCAAATATTTTAAATCTAACTATTTAAAATAAAATCGAAACTGATTCGATTGAGTGAGAAGTTCTCACCTTGATTTTAATTTCGTTTTAGCGATTTATTTCGAATAAAATTAAACGGACGTTTAATTTTACACGAAATTTTCACTAACTCCAAACGATTCCAATCCAATTCCATCGCATAGTGCTCGTCCATACGATTCCAACGCAACTGGTTTCGCGCATTTTCGACCTCGTATGAAAAAGTTATGAATTTTTAAAGTTTGTACACGATTTATATATAACTAATTACAACCTTTCATAATTAATTTCAACCTAATCAAGCCATAGCCGTAGGATCTGCTTCTGCATCATCAAGGCCGCACACCATCTCCCCTTTCTCCTTCGTTCTCTTCTACAGACATAGCCGCAACCACCAAAACCCATAGCATGAAATTAGGTTTTCACTTTGCTCCTCCTACACTCGACTACAACACGATCAAGATGCGCCATCACGTAGCTCTACCCCTCCACCATGCTCGGCCATAGCCCTGGCCAACTCGGCCTCACCCACGGCCTCAAAAAGCGTGCGCAACCTGTAGCAAACGGCCTCTCCTAGCTCCCTCCACGTCGCGCCGTTTCCGATCATCTCCGTATGAAATTAAAGCTCTCGTCGAGCTCTACAAGTTTCATGTTGAACACTTCGCGTAATTCTTGATGGATTGAGAGTGATTGAGGAAGAAGTGAGAGCAATTTCTGGCCATTCATATAAAAGAGGCGGCTAGGGTTTAGGAATTTAGGTTTTTTTTTTATTATTTATGAAGGGGTAGGGGCCTATTTATAGAAGAAAATCGAACACTATTCATCCCGGAAATTCCGAACTCCGATTTACGCGCCGTAACCAGCGTTTCTAAGGTTTACCCCGCGTTCCGGACACAATGGAACAGGTTTCGAAAGCAAATTCGGACATCTGTGCGAGTTATGGCTATAAACGCTCAATTTGAATTAAACCGATTTAAATCGATTTCTAGGCGTTTTAATTCGTACCGGACAAACGGTAAATCCAATTGACTTGAAATTTGAAACCTTACAATAATATCACATTATGGATCCGATGAAACTGGTTTCGTCAAAATCCGAGACTTTTTGAAAAATGGCTATTTTCACTCGTCAAATTTAAATTAAAAACAATTCGATGCGTTTCGAGCTGCCACGCTCAAACGATAACTCCGATTGACACGAAAATTGAAATCCGGTAATAACTAACTATTACGGATCCAATGGAACTGGTTTCGTTCAATTCTGAGACTGTTCAAAAATTGACTATTTTTACTAGTCGATTTAAATATTAAAATATTCAATTTTCACAAATTAACTTTTAATTCGATTTTAAAAGTTCTAAAATATTGTTCTAACTCCCATATGATAAAATAAAATTTTACAAATCATTTTCAATCATATTTAACCCAATTTTCAATTATTTCCATAATTTCACATATTAAATTATCGATTTAATAATCCAATTAAATCCAAAAATTCAAATAAAATTTATTCGACTTATAAATTCACTCATTTATATTTAAAATTAATTAAATATTCAAATTTTAATTAATAAAAATTCTGGGTCGTTACAGTGATTAAGTTTGAAAATGGACTAAATGAATGTAATGAGAAGTAGAACAAATATTTCCTATCTAGTAGTAATTTAAACATATTTATACACTATTGGATACAAACAGTAATTACGCATTTCTTACTAAATAATAGTTTCTTATCTCTACAATTAATCTTTCAGCTACCAAAGGTTTCAAATAAATAAACATAGGTTTACTCCTTTATTAAAATTATTCATTTTTATTCTTTTATTTTGATTTACACTCTTATTATTAAATCAACCAATACCTCATGAAATTAGTAACATAGGTTTCTATCTTGTTATCCTTATTTTCTACAGTTGACGTCTTTTCTTACATTAACCACAATATTTAATTACATTTAATTCCAATTGATTATATTCTAATTCCAATAAATTGATTTAATTAGATTTCAATGTTTTTATTCAATCAAACATTACTCTATGGACATAGTTAACATTAGTTTATATCTTATTTCATTAATATTCTACAGTTATCATATTTTACTATATTAGTTGCAGTATTTCAATTATATTGAATTTTTGTCGATTTTCACATTAATTGTAATCTAAAGCCCCAATAAATTCATTTATCTTAGTTTCACTCTTTTTATTAAATAACTTATTACCTTAAGAATATAGTTGACATTTCTGTATATTTTATTACCTTCACATTTTACAGTTATCGTCTTAACTCATATTAATATAATATTTAATTACATTTAATTGAAATTGATTTCCAACTTAATTCAATATATTAAATAAATTGGTAACAAATAACACTTGTTACCTTTTCTTAATTTAATCACATTTATAAGTTTGTTATCTACACAGAAATATTATAGCTACAAACACAACACAAATTTTATCCAAATTCAATTTATTACATATTATTTCATCAATTAATATTACATTTAAATTTATTTCCTTAATGTAAATTTATAACCAGTTATAACTTACAATTATTATAATTACCTGAGATTACATTCAATTAGTCATCTATTACATAAATTTACATTATTAAACTTCATTCTAGTTAGTTTTCTCATTCCTACATCATAAATTTTATTTTCTTCCAATATTAAATTACAAAATCTTATTTAATTTAATATTTTAATTATCGAAAAAATGCAGGTCGTTACAATTAATTTATTCAAAGTCTCAAAATAAGTTTTTCCGTTATTATTACTTAATTATAACATATGTTATAATTCTACCTGTAATTGTCATTTTCTCTCCATATATAATTCCATCATTTCTTTTATGTTCTAATCTACCTTCTTTTATTATGATATAGATTGTTCTTTTATTCTCTTATATTATATATTTCACTTAACATAATAACTATTCTTACATAGTCTGCGCAGTGAATGCAGACCTAGTTACAGTTTTAAGTTCTTACCTAATAATTTACTTGATTCATGTCATACTTTGATTTATAATCTCCTATTCTCGGAAGTAATTCCATTTTATTTAGTTGGTTATGAAAAATGTATTTTTAAAAAATCCATTTCCACATTTTAATAATACTATAAATAATAATCCATAACTGCTAAATATTTCTTTTACTATTTTGGAACAGTGTAAAATACAGTGGTTTCTCTATTTTACACTACTTCTCTTTTTCTTTCTTTTATTCTAGCAATTACGTTCATTGTTGTCGTTTAAATAATAAATTATAGAAATATATCTATTTTCTAAACCAACCAATTAACCTTTTAGTTACTCCTAGATCCAGCTATTAGATTAACTAACTTTTCTCGTTTTAACGTAATTTGCTACAGTAATTCCATTCCTTTAACTTTTATTACTTCACATTTTATTTCCTTCATTTCAGTATTCTTAATTATTTAATCAATATTCATGTTTAATCTATTATAATCCATATGCGAAGAAAGAGGAGTAAATATAAGAAAAATGATTGTAACGACCCAGAATTTTGAACAATTTAATTTGAAAATATTTAATTAATTTTTAATATTTGAATGATGGTTTGGATTGAATTTTCAATATAACTATGAATTGTCGATTAAATTATAGAATTTAATCTATTGAAAGTTGAATAAAAATTTGAATCTTCAATTTTAAGCCGATTAAAAATATTTCAAAGGCTTGTAAAATTCATATTGATAATACTGAAGGTAATAGAAGCTTCAGAATTGAATTTGGAAGTAAATTGTTCAGTTTTGAAATTATATCGTTTGAATCGATATTTAAAAATAGCCGTCCGAGGCACAGTCTCGGAATTCGACGAAACCAGTTCCATTGGGTCCGTAATATTGAATTATTGCCGGATTTCAAATTTCGTATTTTTCAGAGTTGGTATGTAAGCACACGACACCTAAACGCGTTAAAAATTGTATTGAAACAAATTTTATTTAAATTTAAATTTAAATATTTTATAACAGACAACATCCCTTCAATTATGCCTAAAACTACGCCTAGTATCGTGCCTAAAATCACGAATGAAATCGTGAGAGCATGTTCCCTCAGATTTTTAAATCCACGCATTCCTCCCCCTCATTCCTCAGTTCAAACGAGACGAAATCGAAATAGCAATGGCCGAACGAAAAAATTCATGCCTTCGTCCTCTTCAATTAATCGAGACCTTTCCCCCCTTTCTCTTCTCAGAACAAAATAAAAAAAATTATTAATGGCCGATGTCGCGCGTGGCACGAGGGGGGGCGTGCGCTCAAGGTTGGAGGGATGCGATTAGAGGAGGGTCGCGAGTCGTGATTGGTGCTCGCGCGTGCGAGTGAAGGCGCGACACAAGGCAAGGCGGCGGCGCTAGAATATTGGGATGCGCGCAGGAAGATGGCGTGAGCTAGCAGTGTCGACGGCGGCGCTCGACTTCGTGAAGGGATGGCGGCAGCGTCTAGGGCGAATTGGCGATTTGGGGGTTGCGCGATTAATGGCAGTGGCGCGCTCGAGGATGGCGCACGCGCGTGGGAGATGGCAGTGAGGCATCGGCAACGACGAAGGCGACTGTGTCGCATGAATCTAGGGCTTCGTGTGTTGATGATTGCAAGGAGGGGCATTCGGCTATATGAAGCTCGAACGATTTGCTGGGAGGTAAATTGATTTTTATCTTTATTTTTGATTTAATTTAAATAAACATTTATATATGAAAAAAAAATAGACAAACAGAAAAGAAAATGTTTCCATTTATATATATTGCTATATGCAGTTTGAATATGAAGTTAAATATGTATGTGATTTCAATTTATAAATCTATAAAAGAAAATGGGTTAAATTAAACTTTTGGTTAATTAAATATAGCGAATGGAAATTAATTATGCAAATTGTCCAAATGTTATATAAAATAAAGATTGGAATTTATAAAGAATAGTTTTGAATTTAATTTTTGTTAAATCAAAGTATTAAAAAGAAATTGTTTGAAAGCCAAAAAAATTTTATTAAAAAGGAATCTAGGTTTTTAAATTTAAATTTTGAGTTAAACAAATTTATTAAAAGCAATCGATTTAAAGATATTAATTTAAAGTAAAAATAAATTTTTAGTTCGATAAATTTATTTAAAGAAGAAAAATTGGTTTAAAGCTAATTTACAGCTAAAATTAAGAAATAAAATTTAATTGCTTGGTTTTATTTTCGAATATTAATAAATTGTGTAAATATTTATACAAGGTATAAATCAAGAAAATCGAGTCAAGAAGGAAATGGATTGCTAATAAAAGCAAAGGTGAGAACTTCTCACTCAAAAGGACTTATTTTAATTTTAAATAGTTAGATTTAAAATTGTTAGTTGTGTTGATTGAATGCTTGAATGATGATTGTTATATATATATATATATATATATAAATATATATATATTGGATGTGAATAGACCCTAAACGCCGTTAGTAAGCGGAGGTTATTTATTACACACATATACCGCGATATTCCACCTCGAAGTGGAATTGGTATTATATTAGTATATAACAATATATATATATTGGCATATGTATATATTGCAGTTGATTGATTTCCCGCATTGTATAGCGGATGAGACCCTATTGCGCCGTTAGTAAGCGGATAATATTTATAAAATCCCATATACCGCGATATTCCGTCTTGAAACGGAATTGGTATTGTGCTAATGTCTGTGGATGCAGGGAAACAGGTTGGAGGGATCCAACTGGATTCCTCACAAATATTTATCTGATTTCATATATTGTGATATTTGATTGTTTATCATGGATTATATATGATGTTTAAAAGTCGTGATTGACTATTTGATGTGTTGCATCATCGGATCCAATTTTGAAGTTTAAAAATAACGATTTTGATTTTTAAGGGATTTCTAAAGTGATTTTTGAAAGTATACGTTTATAAAATATTCTTGGAATTGATTTATCTTAAAAAAATAAACGTTATAATTTTAATATTACAAAAAATTATGATTTTTGAGAAATTCAGTTAAAAGTTGATTTTTTTGAAAATATGAGATTAATGATTTTATAAAATAGTTTAAACTGGGATTTCTAAATTTATTATAAAAAGTTTAAAAATAGGATTTATGAAATTTGATTATTTTATAAATCAAAATGATGAATTATAAAGGAGTTCAAGGACGTTTTGAAAGAATAATATGAATTGATCCATATTAAAAGATTTATAAATTGATATTTATAAATTAAAATTATTAGAATTGTACAACGAGCTTTTATAAATGTTAGAATGGATTGTGAACGAATTTCATAAAAGAAATGAAATTTATAAGATTATAACGGTGAAGCTATAAATGGAATTTTATAAGCAGTAGGTTTATAAAATTTATAAAGTTATTTAGGGAATAGATGTGGATAAATAAATGAATCTTATAAGTTATAAGATTTATAATTATGAAGTTTAAAGGAACGATTTTGTAAACAAATAAATTATAAGCATTTAACTTATAATATGGACTTTCGGTATATAATTGAGTTATAAATCGAATAAGTTAATAAAGGAAATTTATAAAAGGAAGTGTTATAAAATAAATAGAAATGGAATTTATAAACATTGTCTTATAAATTCGCAACGACTTATTTTGATAAGTAAAATTGTTGTAATTTATTAATGGAGTTATATTCATGTTTTAGACAGTGAATAATCCTTTAAAATAAAATGAATAGAAGGGATGAAATTGGTTAACAAATATATTCACGTTTTTAAATAGTGAATATTATGTTAAAGAAATTATTTTGGATGTGATGTTTGAAATAGAATTAAAACGATCTAAGGATGTTTTAAAAGGTGTTGAGATTCGAAACCATAGATTTCAACATTTTTTGTTGAAATAGATGTTTTTGAGAAATAAAAGGAAATGGTGGACTATAACACTGTTGTTATAGTAAATGATTTCGAAAGGAAATGTTTGTATAGTATTGGGATTTATATATCTATTTTAATTTCGAATCCCTATACTAGTGATTTTGGGTTGTCGTAACGATGTTTTACGCAACATTCGTTTTGGCCCAAATAAACATGGTTAAGTGAATGATTTCCTTAAAGAATGAAATATATACTTAATTTCGATTAGAGTATATTAAATATTTTCTAAGTGTAGAAAATAAAAAGGCTTGTGAATTACTTATAAATAAATAAGTATGGGAATGTTTTTCCAATATTAAGTGAATATTTTGAATTTATCTTTTTGAAGATAAATTCAAATGAATATTTGAAAACGAATGGAAATCGTATATTCATAAATATTTTTGGAAATATAAATTCAATATGGGATTTATAAATGGAATTTGGAAAATGAGTTTAAAAATAAATATTGATTTATTTTTGAAGAATGGAAAATATATATCTGGTAAAGATATTTTTGGGAAATAAATAATTTGGAGAATTATTTGGAATCTGGTGATGTTGTGCATATCTATTGATAGTTCAATAACCGACTATCAATATTTACCTTTAAATAGGTAATTGTTGTGATTTGCTTGAAATTGGATGCCACACTTATTTTTTTTTAAATAAGCGCTCACTATTCGGGTTAACCGGGAAAGGACCTTGGGGTCGTATAACCCATTCCGAATATGTGATACGTCGTTATAAATTGCATTTGAAGATCGGTGTTGAAGACCGGATATTTTCAAAAACGTAAGGGTTTCTTGTTGATTGTCTCTGCACTGGCTGATCCCCGGTATTGAGATCTCCATATGTGATGGGAAATCCGAACGTGATTAGAGATTATTCGGATTGCAAGGACTTCTTTGTAAGTGCCTTCGGTTCTGTTCGAGCCCGGAACAGACTTGTATGGATTGTGTGTCTGACATTACAAATTGAGATATAAAGCCGATTTCTTTCAAATATATTTCTGTTGGTGGCGGAGAATTTATTCTCTTAGCTTAACACCCTTCTCTGAGACGTACGAGCTCAGAGGTTATATAGTTGAAGGTTATTAGAATATATTCCCAATTTGGTAATGTGACATGTTGAGTGTTGCTGTGAAATGATCATTGTGTTGATTGTTTGTGATAGGATCATTTGTTTGATCGTCTATCTTGGTGATCATTTCTATGATCATTTGTTGACCCAAAGCATGACTTTGTATAAAGCATGGCTTTGTGGACGTGACTTTGTCGAGCCTCGCACCCCGGAATGGTCAAAACAGGAAAGATGCGGCAAGGTTATGAGGGGTAGCTCCCTTTAGGGTATGTGCATTTCCTTCTGGAAAAGGGTGGTATCATGGTATGGAGCCCAGATACTTACTCATGTTGAAACACTTTATTATTATGATTGTGTGAATTGATTAGAGAGCTCTCAGATAAAGGTCCCAAAGGACCGGGGGATGGCATATTCGGTCAGTTGTTACTCAGTTAGGGGTAACCCGGCCTTGTGTTGGCAGAGATCCGGTTTGGTTCTCGGGGATGTCCATCCAGAGGCATTCTCATGTGGCAATGGGAAGTTCCTTGGCCTGACCATTCGTTGGAAATCCAAAGAAACAATACGAAACTTGTACGGTTTTAGTTGTAGAACCTGCCATCTAATATGGTAGCTATAGTAAGCATAATATAATGGTACCTATGCTGGCTAAGATTTATATTCTACTTTTGAAATGTTTTCTACACTATGCACTAGTAATAATATCAAATGTTTTATTTTAATGCGTATCAAGCATCTTTGACTAACATAAGAAGAAATCTCCTCCAAGTCTGCGTTTGCATTGTGTGTGTGGCGGGAGGTCTTATGATAGTCTCATTTTTAAAAGCATTGCGAATTGACTTTAAAATATTCCTCTATTTTGATTTTAAAGAAAAATAAACTGTTTTGAATTCTCACACCAGTCACATGACTGACTCGGAGTTTATTGTTTTCCTGCCTAAACTCTGGGTGCCCACTAATTTCCACATGGGCAGTTAAGAGTTAGGTTTATCAGGATATTCTGGAATTCAGGAATTGCTGGAGGCAAGCTGGATGGCATGGCGTATTTCTTGTATATAGTATTCACTATTTCATTTCTGTTGCATTGTATGTTGTTGTATACTCTGATGATGTAATGTAATGTAATAACTGATATAGTTCTTTGTTTAAAGATTATTCATTTATCTATTATATGTTATTCCGCTGCGAATTATGAGATTCTGATATTGTTCTGTTGTTTCTTTCTGTTCTGTTTTTCTATCCTTTCTCTCTTCTTCTATTTTTTTTCTTTTTCTTAAACCCTAATGGTTCGGTTTTTCGGCAACGAAAAATCGCTTCCGTTACATTTGGTATCGGAGCTTATGGTTAAGCGACAACCATGGTTCTGTTGGGTATTACTCATTAGAGATAGAGTCAGCAGTACTCTAGAATGAGTTTGAGTGTAATAATAGATATGAGCGCGTATTTGTTAGTGAATATAAAAAATTGTTTTTGAATCGGGTAAATAAGATAATTTTACCCAAAACTATTTTTGTATAGAAAAGAAATGATTTTCTATGATTTATTATAGTATATGGTTGCATGATTGTTAGGAAGAAATAATATTAAATTATCATCATTAGTATATGGAATTAAATAAGAAATAAAATGGATTGAATTCAAGTAAACTAACTTGATAAATTATTGATTCATGGACTAATGAATTGGAATTTGAGTGGTTAAATTAAAGTTTAGTCGTGAGCTAAATTTGAAGATAAATTTGAATTTGTATATAAATTCAAGTAAGTAAAGGAAATAAATTGAAATTCTCTTTGTTAGTAATTAAGTAAATTTGAATTGAATATGGAAAATTGAAATTTAAAATGAATTAGTGAATGAAATTAATTTAAAGTAGTAATATGAATTAGTAAATGAAAGTTAATCATTAAAATTCAATATTTAGAAATTATGAATTGAATTCGAATGGAATTTAAATTATGAATTGAATTCGAATAGAATTGAAATTGTGAATTGAATTGAAATGTAAAATTGAATAAGAATGAATATGTAACTTCAACAGTGAAGTAAAAATGTATAAGAAGCATATATTGGAAAATTTTGTAATAGAATTGGCAAAATAGTTTGAATGTTGTAATTGGATATTATGGATGCTACTACTAGTAGGTTATACAGGTGTATAAAGGAATTGAGATTTTGATTTCAAAGATAAAATTGAATTGCTCAACAAAAAGGTACGTATTTCAATTTCAGTATGAAATTTGATGATTTTCTTCTCCAGCCACTTGGCTTTCTCTTTTCTTTTTGATTCTGAGGGGCCGTGGTGCCATTAGTCGTACCGAGCTAGCCGCGCAAAGGAAACGCTGGCGAAATTTTTCGAAAATTTAGGATGTTAGAAAAATTTGAAAGTTTGAAATTTGAATTTAAATTTAAATTGTTAGGAAAACAATGTTGATTGAAACTTATAATTGGAGTTGGAAAGCTAGTTGAAATGATAATGAATCTCTAATAAAAAGATTTGTTTTAAAAAGTTGTTAAAACTATTTGGATTGTGAAAAATAATAAACGGGATAAGGGCATTCTTCTTAACTTGTAATTTCGGGACGAAATTCTTTTAAGGGGGGAAGATTGTAACGACCCAGAATTTTGAACAATTTAATTTGAAAATATTTAATTAATTTTAAATATTTGAATGATGGTTTGGATTGAATTTTCAATATAACTATGAATTGTCGATTAAATTATAGAATTTAATCTATTGAAAGTTGAATAAAAATTTGAATCTTCAATTTTAAGCCGATTAAAAATATTTCAAAGGCTTGTAAAATTCATATTGATAATACTGAAGGTAATAGAAGCTTCAGAATTGAATTTGGAAGTAAATTGTTCAGTTTTGAAATTATATCGTTTGAATCGATATTTAAAAATAGCCGTCCGAGGCACAGTCTCGGAATTCGACGAAACCAGTTCCATTGGGTCCGTAATATTGAATTATTGCCAGATTTCAAATTTCGTATTTTTCGGAGTTGGTATGTAAGCACACGACACCTAAACGCGTTAAAAATTGTATTGAAACAAAATTTATTTAAATTTAAATTTAAATATTTTATAACAGACAACATCCCTTCAATTATGCCTAAAACTACGCCTAGTATCGTGCCTAAAATCACGAATGAAATCGTGAGAGCATGTTCCCTCAGATTTTTAAATCCACGCATTCCTCTCCCTCATTCCTCAGTTCAAACGAGACGAAATCGAAATAGCAATGGCCGAACGAACACATTCATGCCTTCGTCCTCTTCAATTAATCGAGACCTTTCCCCCCTTTCTCTTCTCAGAACAAAATAAAAAAAATTATTAATGGCCGATGTCGCGCGTGGCACGAGGGGGAGCGTGCGCTCAAGGTTGGAGGGATGCTATTAGAGGAGGGTCGCGAGTCGTGATTGGTGCTCGCGCGTGCGAGTGAAGGCGCGGCACAAGGCAAGGCGGCGGCGCTAGAATATTGGGATGCGCGCAGGAAGATGGCGTGAGCTAGCAGTGTCGACGGCGGCGCTCGACTTCGTGAAGGGATGGCGGCAGCGTCTAGGGCGAATTGGCGATTTGGGGGTTGCGCGATTAATGGCAGTGGCGCGCTCGAGGATGGCGCACGCGCGTGGGAGATGGCAGTGAGGCATCGGCAACGACGAAGGCGACTGTGTCGCATGAATCTAGGGCTTCGTGTGTTGATGATTGCAAGGAGGGGCGTTCGGCTATATGAAGCTCGAACGATTTGCTGGGAGGTAAATTGATTTTTATCTTTATTTTTGATTTAATTTAAATAAACATTTATATATGAAAAAAAAATAGACAAATAGAAAAGAAAATGTTTCCATTTATATATATTGCTATATGCAGTTTGAATATGAAGTTAAATATGTATGTGATTTCAATTTATAAATCTATAAAAGAAAATAGGTTAAATTAAACTTTTGGTTAATTAAATATAACGAATGGAAATTAATTATGCAAATTGTCCAAATGTTATATAAAATAAACATTGGAATTTATAAAGAATAGTTTTGAATTTAATTTTTGTTAAATCAAAGTATTAAAAAGAAATTGTTTGAAAGCCAAAAATAATTTATTAAAAAGGAATTTAGTTTTTTAAATTTAAATTTTGAGTTAAACAAATTTATTAAAAGCAATCGATTTAAAGATATTAATTTAAAGTAAAAATAAATTTTTAGTTCGATAAATTTATTTAAAGAAGAAAAATTGGTTTAAAGCCAATTTACAGCTAAAATTAAGAAATAAAATTTAATTGCTTGGTTTTATTTTCGAATATTAATAAATTGTGTAAATATTTATACAAGGTATAAATCAAGAAAATCGAGTCAAGAAGGAAATGGATTGCTAATAAAAGCAAAGGTGAGAACTTCTCACTCAAAAGGACTTATTTTAATTTTAAATAGTTAGATTTAAAATTGTTAGTTGTGTTGATTGAATACTTGAATGATGATTGTTATATATATATATATATATATATATATATATATATTGGATGTGAATAGACCCTATAAGCCGTTAGTAAGCGGAGGTTTTTTATTACACACATATACCGCGATATTCCACCTCGTAGTAGAATTGGTATTATATTAGTATATAACAATATATATATTGGCATATGTATATATTGCAGTCGATTGATTTCCCGCATTGTATAGCGGATGAGACCCTATTGCGCCGTTAGTAAGCGGATAATATTTATAAAATCCCATATACCGCGATATTCCGTCTTGAAACGGAATTGGTATTGTGCTAATGTCTGTGGATGCAGGGAAACAGGTTGGAGGGAACCAACTGGATTCCTCACAAATATTTATTTGATTTCATATATTGTGATATTTGATTGTTTATCATGGGTGATATATGATGTTCAAAAGTCGTGATTGACTATTTGATGTGTCGCATCATCGGATCCAATTTTGAAGTTTAAAAATAACGATTTTGATTTTTAAGGGATTTCTAAAGTGATTTTTGAAAGTATACGTTTATAAAATATTCTTGGAATTGATTTATCTTAAATAAATAAACGTTATAATTTTAATATTATAAAAAATTATGATTTTTGAGAAATTCAGTTAAAAGTTGATTTTTCTGAAAATATGAGATTTATGATTTTATAAAATAGTTTAAACTGGGATTTCTGAATTTATTATAAAAAGTTTAAAAATAGGATTTATGAAATTTGATTATTTTATAAATCAAAATGATGAATTATAAAGGAGTTCAAGGACGTTTTGAAAGAATAATATGAATTGATCCATATTAAAAGATTTATAAATTGATATTTATAAATTAAAAATATTAGAATTGTACAACGAGCTTTTATAAATGTTAGAATGGATTGTGAATGAATTTCATAAAAGAAATGAAATTTATAAGATTATAACGGTGAAGCTATAAATGGAATTTTATAAGCAGTATGTTTATAAAATTTATAAAGTTATTTAGGGAATAGATGTGGATAAATAAATGAATCTTATAAGTTATAAGATTTATAATTATGAAGTTTAAAGGAACGATTTTGTAAACAAATAAATTATAAGCATTTAACTTACAATATGGACTTTCGGTATATAATTGAGTTATAAATCGAATAAGTTAATAAAGGAAATTTATAAAAGGAAGTGTTATAAAATAAATAGAAATGGAATTTATAAACATTGTCTTATAAATTCGCAACGACTTATTTTGACAAGTAAAATTGTTGTAATTTATTAATGGAGTTATATTCATGTTTTAGACAGTGAATAATCCTTTAAAATAAAATGAATAGAAGGGATGAAATTGGTTAACAAATATATTCACGTTTTTAAATAGTGAATATTATGTTAAAGAAATTATTTTGGATGTGATGTTTGAAATAGAATTAAAACGATCTAAGGATGTTTTAAAAGGTGTTGAGATTCGAAACCATAGATTTCAACATTTATTGTTGAAATAGATGTTTTCGAGAAATAAAAGGAAATGGTGGACTATAACACTGTTGTTATAGTAAATGATTTCGAAAGGAAATGTTTGTATAGTATTGGGATTTATATATCTATTTTAATTTCGAATCCCTATACTAGTGATTTTGGGTTGTCGTAACGATTTTTTACGCAACATTCGTTTTGGCCCAAATAAACATGGTTAAGTGAATGATTTCCTTAAAGAATGAAATATATACTTAATTTCGATTAGAGTATATTAAATATTTTCTAAGTGTAGAAAATAAAAAGGCTTGTGAATTACTTATAATAAATAAGTATGGGAATGTTTTTCCAATATTAAGTGAATATTTTGAATTTTTCTTTTTGAAGATAAATTGAAATGAATATTTGAAAACGAATGGAAATCGTATATTCATAAATATTTTTGGAAATATAAATTCAATATGGGATTTATAAATGGAATTTGGAAAATGAGTTTAAAAATAAATATTGATTTATTTTTGAAGAATGGAAAATATATATCTGGTAAAGATATTTTTGGGAAATAAATAATTTGGAGAATTATTTGGAATCTGGTGATGTTGTGCATATCTATTGATAGTTCAATAACCGACTATCAATATTTACCTTTAAATAGGTAATTGTTTTGATTTGCTTGAAATTGGATGCCACACTTTTTTTTTTAAATAAGCGCTCACTATTCGGGTTAACCGGGAAAGGACCTTGGGGTCGTATAACCCATTCCGAATATGTGATACGTCGTTATAAATTGCATTTGAAGATCGGTGTTGAAGACCGGATATTTTCAAAAACGTAAGGGTTTCTTGTTGATTGTCTCTACACTGGCTGATCCCTGGAATTGAGATCTCCATATGTGATGGGAAATCAGAACGTGATTAGAGATTATTCGGATTGCAAGGACTTCTTTGTAAGTGCCTTCGGTTCTGTTCGTGCCCGGAACAGACTTGTATGGATTGTGTGTCTGACATTACAAATTGAGATATAAAGCCGATTTCTTTCAAATATATTTCTGTTGGTGGCGGAGAATTTATTCTCTTAGCTTAACACCCTTCTCTGAGACGTACGAGCTCAGAGGTTATATAGTTGAAGGTTATTAGAATATATTCCCAATTTGGTAATGTGACATGTTGAGTGTTGCTGTGAAATGATCATTGTGTTGATTGTTTGTGATAGGATCATTTGTTTGATCGTCTATCTTGGTGATCATTTCTATGATAATTTGTTGACCCAAAGCATGACTTTGTATAAAGCATGGCTTTGTGGACGTGAGTTCGTCGAGCCTCGCACCCCGGAATGGTCAAAACAGGAAAGATGCGGCAAGGTTATGAGGGGTAGCTCCCTTTAGGGTATGTGCATTTCCTTCTGGAAAAGGGTGGTATCATGGTATGGAGCCCAGATACTTACTCATGTTGAAACACTTTATTATTATGATTGTGTGAATTGATTAGAGAGCTCTCGGATAAAGGTCCCAAAGGACCGGGGGATGGCATATTCGGTCAGTTGTTACTCAGTTAGGGGTAACCCGGCCTTGTGTTGGCAGAGATCCGGTTTGGTTCTCGGGGATGTCCATCCAGAGGCATTCTCATGAGGCAATGGGAAGTTCCTTGGCCTGACCATTCGTTGGAAATCCAAAGAAACAATACGAAACTTGTACGGTTTTAGTTGTAGAACCTGCCATCTAATATGGTAGCTATAGTAAGCATAATATAATGGTACCTATGCTGGCTAAGATTTATATTCTACTTTTGAAATGTTTTCTACACTATGCACTAGTAATAATATCAAATGTTTTATTTTAATGCGTATCAAGCATCTTTGACTAACATAAGAAGAAATCTCCTCCAAGTCTGCGTTTGCATTGTGTGTGTGGCGGGAGGTCTTATGGTAGTCTCATTTTTAAAAGCATTGCGAATTGACTTTAAAATATTCCTCTATTTTGATTTTAAAGAAAAATAAACTGTTTTGAATTCTCACACCAGTCACATGACTGACTCGGAGTTTATTGTTTTCCTTCCTAAACTCTGGGTGCCCACCAATTTCCACACGGGCAGTTAAGAGTTAGGTTTATCAGGATATTCTGGAATTCAGGAATTGCTTGAGGCAAGCTGGATGTCATGGCGTATTTCTTGTATATTGTATTCACTATTTCATTTCCGCTGCATTGTATGTTGTTGTACACTCTGATGATGTAATGTAATGTAATAACTGATATAGTTCTTTGTTTAAAGATTATTCATTTATCTATTATATGTTATTCCGCTGCGAATTGTGAGATTCTGATATTGTTCTGTTGTTTCTTTCTGTTCTGTTTTTCTATCCTTTCTCTCTTCTTCTATTTTTTTCTTTTTCTTAAACCCTAATGGTTCGGTTTTTCGGCAACGAAAAATCGCTTCCGTTACATTTGGTATCGCAGCTTATGGTTGAGCGACAACCATGGTTCTGTTGGGTATTACTCATTAGAGATAGAGTCAGCAGTACTCTAGAATGAGTTTGAGTGTAATAATAGATATGAGCGCGTATTTGTTAGTGAATATAAAAAATTGTTTTTGAATCGGGTAAATAAGATAATTTTACCCAAAACTATTTTTGTATAGAAAAGAAATGATTTTCTATGATTTATTATAGTATATGGTTGCATGATTGTTAGGAAGAAATAATATTAAATTATCATCATTAGTATATGGAATTAAATAAGAAATAAAATGGATTGAATTCAAGTAAACTAACTTGATAAATTATTGATTCATGGACTAATGAATTGGAATTTAAATGGTTAAATTAAAGTTTAGTCGTGAGCTAAATTTGAAGATAAATTTGAATTTGTATATAAATTCAAGTAAGTAAAGGAAATAAATTGAAATTCTCTTTGTTAGTAATTAAGTAAATTTGAATTGAATATGGAAAATTGAAATTTAAAATGAATTAGTGAATGAAATTAATTTAAAGTAGTAATATGAATTAGTAAATGAAAGTTAATCATTAGAATTCAATATTTAGAAATTATGAATTGAATTCGAATGGAATTTAAATTATGAATTGAATTCGAATAGAATTGAAATTGTGAATTGAATTGAAATGTAAAATTGAATAAGAATGAATATGTAACTTCAACAGTGAAGTAAAAATGTATAAGAAGCATATATTGGAAAATTTTGTAATAGAATTGGCAAAATAGTTTGAATGTTGTAATTGGATATTATGGATGCTACTACTAGCAGGTTATACAGGTGTATAAAGGAATTGAGATTTTGATTTCAAAGATAAAATTGAATTGCTCGACAAAAAGGTACGTATTTCAATTTCAGTATGAAATTTGATGATTTTCTTCTCCAGCCACTTGGCTTTCTCTTTTCTTTTTGATTCTGAGGGGCCGTGGTGCCATTTTATAGTCGTACCGAGCTAGCTGCGCAAAGGAAACGCTGGCGAAATTTTTCGAAAATTTAGGGTGTTAGAAAAATTTGAAAGTTTGAAATTTGAATTTAAATTTAAATTGTTAGGAAAACAATGTTGATTGAAACTTATAATTGGAGTTGGAAAGCTAGTTGAAATGATAATGAATCTCTAATAAAAAGATTTGTTTTAAAAAGTTGTTAAAACTATTTGGATTGTGAAAAATAATAAACGGGATAAGGGCATTCTTCTTAACTTGTAATTTCAGGACGAAATTCTTTTAAGGGGGGAAGATTGTAACGACCCAGAATTTTGAACAAATTAATTTGAAAATATTTAATTAATTTTAAATATTTGAATGAAGGTTTGGATTGAATTTTCAATATAACTTTGAATTGTCGATTAAATTATAGAATTTAATCTATTGAAAGTTGAATAAAAATTTGAATCTTCAATTTTAAGCCGATTAAAAATATTTCAAAGGCTTGTAAAATTCATATTGATAATACTGAAGGTAATAGAAGCTTCAGAATTGAATTTGGAAGTAAATTGTTCAGTTTTGAAATTATATCGTTTGAATCGATATTTAAAAATAGCCGTCCGAGGCACAGTCTCGGAATTCAACGAAACCAGTTCAATTGGGTCCGTAATATTGAATTATTGCCGGATTTCAAATTTCGTATTTTTCGGAGTTGGTATGTAAGCACACGACACCTAAATGCGTTAAAAATTGTATTGAAACAAATTTTATTTAAATTTAAATTTAAATATTTTATAACAGACAACATCCCTTCAATTATGCCTAAAACTACGCCTAGCATCGTGCCTAAAATCACGAATGAAATCGTGAGAGCATGTTCCCTCAGATTTTTAAATCCACGCATTCCTCTCCCTCATTCCTCAGTTCAAACGAGACGAAATCGAAATAGCAATGGCCGAACGAACAAATTCATGCCTTCGTCCTCTTCAATTAATCGAGACATTTCCCCCCTTTCTCTTCTCAGAACAAAATAAAAAAAATTATTAATGGCCGATGTCGCGCGTGGCACGAGGGGGAGCGTGCGCTCAAGGTTGGAGGGATGCTATTAGAGGAGGGTCGCGAGTCGTGATTGGTGCTCGCGCGTGCGAGTGAAGGCGCGGCACAAGGCAAGGCGGCGGCGCTAGAATATTGGGATGCGCGCAGGAAGATGGCGTGAGCTAGCAGTGTCGACGGCGACGCTCGACTTCGTGAAGGGATGGCGGCAGCGTCTAGGGCGAATTGGCGATTTGGGGGTTGCGCGATTAATGGCAGTGGCGCGCTCGAGGATGGCGCACGCGCGTGGGAGATGGCAGTGAGGCATCGGCAACGACGAAGGCGACTGTGTCGCATGAATCTAGGGCTTCGTGTGTTGATGATTGCAAGGAGGGGCGTTCGGCTATATGAAGCTCGAACGATTTGCTGGGAGGTAAATTGATTTTTATCTTTATTTTTGATTTAATTTAAATAAACATTTATATATGAAAAAAAAAAATAGACAAACAGAAAAGAAAATGTTTCCATTTATATATATTGCTATATGCAGTTTGAATATGAAGTTAAATATGTATGTGATTTCAATTTATAAATCTATAAAAGAAAATGGGTTAAATTAAACTTTTGGTTAATTAAATATAACGAGTGGAAATTAATTATGCAAATTGTCCAAATGTTATATAAAATAAACATTGGAATTTATAAAGAATAGTTTTGAATTTAATTTTTGTTAAATCAAAGTATTAAAAAGAAATTGTTTGAAAGCCAAAAATAATTTATTAAAAAGGAATTTAGTTTTTTAAATTTAAATTTTGAGTTAAACAAATTTATTAAAAGCAATCGATTTAAAGATATTAATTTAAAGTAAAAATAAATTTTTAGTTCGATAAATTTATTTAAAGAAGAAAAATTGGTTTAAAGCTAATTTACAGCTAAAATTAAGAAATAAAATTTAATTGCTTGGTTTTATTTTCGAATATTAATAAATTGTGTAAATATTTATACAAGGTATAAATCAAGAAAATCGAGTCAAGAAGGAAATGGATTGCTAATAAAAGCAAAGGTGAGAACTTCTCACTCAAAAGGACTTATTTTAATTTTAAATAGTTAGATTTAAAATTGTTAGTTGTGTTGATTGAATGCTTGAATGATGATTGTTATATATATATATATATATATATATATATATATATATATATATTGGATGTGAATAGACCCTATACGCCGTTAGTAAGCGGAGGTTATTTATTACACACATATACCGCGATATTCCCCCTCGAAGTGGAATTGGTATTATATTAGTATATAACAATATATATATATTGGCATATGTACATATTGCAGTTGATTGATTTCCCGCATTGTATAGCGGATGAGACCCTATTGCGCCGTTAGTAAGCGGATAATATTTATAAAATCTCATATACCGCGATATTCCGTCTTGAAACGGAATTGGTATTGTGCTAATGTCTGTGGATGCAGGGAAACAGGTTGGAGGGATCCAACTGGATTCCTCAAAAATATTTATTTGATTTCATATATTGTGATATTTGATTGTTTATCATGGATGATATATGATGTTTAAAAGTCGTGATTGACTATTTGATGTGTTGCATCATCGGATCCAATTTTGAAGTTTAAAAATAACGATTTTGATTTTTAAGGGATTTCTAAAGTGATTTTTGAAAGTATACGTTTATAAAATATTCTTGGAATTGATTTATCTTAAATAAATAAACGTTATAATTTTAATATTATAAAAAATTATGATTTTTGAGAAATTCAGTTAAAAGTTGATTTTTTTGAAAATGTGAGATTAATGATTTTATAAAATAGTTTAAACTGGGATTTCTGAATTTATTATAAAAAGTTTAAAAATAGGATTTATGAAATTTGATTATTTTATAAATCAAAATGATGAATTATAAAGGAGTTCAAGGACGTTTTGAAAGAATAATATGAATTGATCCATATTAAAAGATTTATAAATTGATATTTATAAATTAAAAATATTAGAATTGTACAACGAGCTTTTATAAATGTTAGAATGGATTGTGAATGAATTTCATAAAAGAAATGAAATTTATAAGATTATAACGGTAAAGCTATAAATGGAATTTTATAAGCAGTAGGTTTATAAAATTTATAAAGTTATTTAGGGAATAGATGAGGATAAATAAATGAATCTTATAAGTTATAAGATTTATAATTATGAAGTTTAAAGGAACGATTTTGTAAACAAATAAATTATAAGCATTTAACTTATAATATGGACTTTCGGTATATAATGGAGTTATAAATCGAATAAGTTAATAAAGGAAATTTATAAAAGGAAGTGTTATAAAATAAATAGAAATGGAATTTATAAACATTGTCTTATAAATTCGCAGCGACTTATTTTGATAAGTAAAATTGTTGTAATTTATTAATGGAGTTATATTCATGTTTTAGACAGTGAATAATCCTTCAAAATAAAATGAATAGAAGGGATGAAATTGGTTAACAAATATATTCACGTTTTTAAATAGTGAATATTATGTTAAAGAAATTATTTTGGATGTGATGTTTGAAATAGAATTAAAACGATCTAAGGATGTTTTAAAAGGTGTTGAGATTCGAAACCATAGATTTCATCATTTATTGTTGAAATAGATGTTTTCGAGAAATAAAAGGAAATGGCAGACTATAAAACTGTTGTTATAGTAAATGATTTCGAAAGGAAATGTTTGTATAGTATTGGGATTTATATATCTATTTTAATTTCGAATCCCTATACTAGTGATTTTGGGTTGTCGTAACGATGTTTTACGCAACATTCGTTTTGGCCCAAATAAACATGGTTAAGTGAATGATTTTCTTAAAGAATGAAATATATACTTAATTTCGATTAGAGTATATTAAATATTTTCTAAGTGTAGAAAATAAAAAGGCTTGTGAATTACTTATAAATAAATAAGTATGGGAATGTTTTTCCAATATTAAGTGAATATTTTGAATTTATCCTTTTGAAGATAAATTGAAATGAATATTTGAAAACGAATGGAAATCGTATATTCATAAATATTTTCGGAAATATAAATTCAATATGGGATTTATAAATGGAATTTGGAAAATGAGTTTAAAAATAAATATTGATTTATTTTTGAAGAATGGAAAATATATATCTGGTAAAGATATTTTTGGGAAATAAATAATTTGGAGAATAATTTGGAATCTAGTGATGTTGTGCATATCTATTGATAGTTCAATAACCGACTATCAATATTTACCTTTAAATAGGTAATTGTTGTGATTTGCTTGAAATTGGATGCCACACTTATTTTTTTTTAAATAAGCGCTCACTATTTGGGTTAACCGGGAAAGGACCTTGGGGTCATATAACCCATTCCGAATATGTGATACGTCGTTATAAATTGCATTTGAAGATCGGTGTTGAAGACCGGATATTTTCAAAAACGTAAGGGTTTCTTGTTGATTGTCTCTGCACTGGCTGATCCCCGGAATTGAGATCTCCATATGTGATGGGAAATCCGAACGTGATTAGAGATTATTCGGATTGCAAGGACTTCTTTGTAAGTGCCTTCGGTTCTGTTCGAGCCCGGAACAGACTTGTATGGATTGTGTGTCTGACATTACAAATTGAGATATAAAGCCGATTTCTTTCAAATATATTTCTGTTGGTGGCGGAGAATTTATTCTCTTAGCTTAACACCCTTCTTTGAGACGTACGAGCTCAGAGGTTATATAGTTGAAGGTTATTAGCAATATATTCCCAATTTGGTAATGTGACATGTTAAGTGTTGCTGTGAAATGATCATTGTGTTGATTGTTTGTGATAGGATCATTTGTTTGATCGTCTATCTTGGTGGTCATTTCTATGATCATTTGTTGACCCAAAGCATGACTTTGTATAAAGCATGGCTTTATGGACGTGACTTCGTCGAGCCTCGCACCCCGGAATGGTCAAAACAGGAAAGATGCGGCAAGGTTATGAGGGGTAGCTCCCTTTAGGGTATGTGCATTTCCTTCTGGAAAAGGGTGGTATCATGGTATGGAGCCCAGATACTTACTCATGTTGAAACACTTTATTATTATGATTGTGTGAATTGATTAGAGAGCTCTCAGATAAAGGTCCCAAAGGACCGGGGGATGGCATATTCGGTCAGTTGTTAC
This sequence comes from Allium cepa, assembly GCA_030765085.1. Lineage (NCBI taxonomy): Eukaryota > Viridiplantae > Streptophyta > Magnoliopsida > Asparagales > Amaryllidaceae > Allium > Allium cepa. The sequence goes on from CM060940.1 coordinate 188,271,112, forward strand.
TCAGTTAGGGGTAACCCGGCCTTGTGTTGGCAGAGATCCGGTTTGGTTCTCGGGGATGTCCATCCAGAGGCATTCTCATGTGGCAATGGGAAGTTCCTTGGCCTGACCATTCGTTGGAAATCCAAAGAAATAATACGAAACTTGTACGGTTTTAGTTGTAGAACCTGCCATCTAATATGGTAGCTATAGTAAGCATAATATAATGGTACCTATGCTGGCTAAGATTTATATTCTACTTTTGAAATGTTTTCTACACTATGCACTAGTAATAATATCAAATGTTTTATTTTAATGCGTATCAAGCATCTTTGACTAACATAAGAAGAAATCTCCTCCAAGTCTGCGTTTGCATTGTGTGTGTGGCGGGAGGTCTTATGGTAGTCTCATTTTTAAAAGCATTGCGAATTGACTTTAAAATATTCCTCTATTTTGATTTTAAAGAAAAATAAACTGTTTTGAATTCTCACACCAGTCACATGACTGACTCGGAGTTTATTGTTTTCCTTCCTAAACTCTGGGTGCCCACCAATTTCCACACGGGCAGTTAAGAGTTAGGTTTATCAGGATATTCTGGAATTCAGGAATTGCTGGAGGCAAGCTGGATGGCATGGCGTATTTCTTGTATATAGTATTCACTATTTCATTTCCGCTGCATTGTATGTTGTTGTACACTCTGATGATGTAATGTAATGTAATAACTGATATAGTTCTTTGTTTAAAGATTATTCATTTATCTATTATATGTTATTCCGCTGTGAATTGTGAGATTCTGATATTGTTCTGTTGTTTCTTTCTGTTCTGTTTTTCTATCCTTTCTCTCTTCTTCTATTTTTTTCTTTTTCTTAAACCCTAACTGTTCGGTTTTTCGGCAACGAAAAATCGCTTCCGTTACAATGATGCTTGCATAGAAATCCAAAACATACAAACAGATGTAAATAAATACTAGTACTATAAATAAACTGTAAATAACTTATTTAATTTGATTAATTATTGAATAAAATTATCTAAACGGGAATTTAAAGATAAATATATCTTAAACTTAAAAGATATATAAATAAATCCACTCATTTGTCGTCCTTAGCTTTGCCTATGCTGAGCTTAGCTCTATGGTTCTTTTGGATCTCTCTCTAAGATGCATAATATTTAAATTTAGAAGACCTTCTCCCTAGAAATATTTTCTTTTTAGGGTCCAGCTTTTGGCCAAGGACACAAAGAAATATTTTCTATTTAGGGTTCAACCTTAGGCGAAGAACCTTTTGGGAGAAAATCTAATTGTCAAAAAAGAGCTAGGCCTAGGGTTCTATTTATAGAGGAGCTTGCGGATCTTAGCCGTTTGATTCTTGGATTGAATTTGGAGCTACCATGTCACAGGGCAGTCTGGAGTCATCAGATTGAAGATTATACGACCCAGATCGCTTAAAAACTAAAATTTATGTCAATTGTGCGTACCTGGACGAAATTTCATCCAGATCACTATGCGGGTCGATCGGGCGGTCGACCTTGTCGGCCGTTGGTCTAGTTGGGTCGTCGTCCTGGTCAGCCTATACACGTATATTTTATTATTATTATTATTATTATTATTATTATTATTATTTTCTTTTTGTTACTCGTTCTCATTTCGTTCCTAGATTCTTCATATTAGTTCGGATTTTAACAAGTTATATATGGAAACTGATTAGAAAATCACCCCAGACGCAATGGTACAAGTTCCAAAGCCATATTTTGATAATTCCAAAAATATTTATTTTTATTGCTTATTGTTTATTCATTAAAACATTTAATACATAACAATGCAGGGTGTTACATCACTTATAATACTCCTGCTTTGAGTACGAAAGAAAACACTCTAAGTATCAACACTTGAATAAATACATACGAATAGTACGTATATCGTAACTTATGATGTGTTCAACACTTGAATCATGAGGATAATTCATAAGAAATACATTATTCAATAAGTCGATAACGCTCAATTAAATATATTAAAGATTTTGAATCTTTAGTGTAAAGTCTCCTCTACCATTTATATATTAATAAATTACTCTAAACTCTCTATTGTTGAGCAAACTCTAGATAGTGACGTTATGCGTAATATTGTTAACGGATTGAATAGACAAGGTGAGTTAACTGTATGTATTTGTTGAGCAAACTCAACGTGCATATACTATACTTAGGCCATTGCGAAGTGCTAGGTACGAATGAATAATCATTTTGATTTGTTGAGAAAACTCAAGGATGAAATGAGATTTCAAAAAGGAACCAAGGGATAAGAGTTGTATATGATACAACGAATTAGGATTTATTCATTGTATGTAGAGCTATGACTTGTTGAGCAATCTCATGGTCGAAATCCTAGGACGAATGAGTCCTCACACCCACTGACGAAGTTGAAAGACCACTACGTTTCATATTAAGGTTTTGAGAAACATAAAAGACTTATGGGAACCTTATTAGAAAAATGAAATAGTAACACTTAAATTTCTAATATTGTAAGAACATCTGATGTATAGAGCTAAAATAATCTACATTGATAAATTTACGCATTTAGTATAATTGATAAATTGTTTATTGGTTAAGATATATAAATGAATCGAAATGTTGTTTGAAAAATAGAAATGTATAATATACTTACTAGTAAATACTATTTGCTTTTTATTGTTTCAAGACTTATGCAAGTGTCAACTTTTACAACTAAATACATTTGTAATTAGTCATTTACATGTTTATTTGCCCAAGACTTTATACTATCCTTTATGGGTTCCAAACTTTCAAAAAATACTTGGATATGGATTTCTAACCTGCATTTGTTCACCGTTAAATGTTATATGCTGAATGGTTGCAATTTGTACTATATGAAACTTTGATAAAATCAGTTCAGCCGAAATAAGCAAGTAAATCATAATGTGAGATTATGTATCCAATATGATTGCTTGCAATGATGATCTTGTTAGGTTAAATGTAACAATTGACCAAGATATATAGGATTGATCTAAGAATTTAATCACTGGAGTCATTTTGATCAGTTTACATAAAATGCAACTTATTCCTAATAGGGTTGGGGATATGCCCTAGGGGTAATTATGTAATTTTTTACATACATCTAACTCGTTAACCAATCTTGTTCGAAATAAAAGGTGTTTTATTTTTGTTATATATTGATATAATGATTTGTGTTAATTAATTAATTTAATTAAAAGTATATTTAATAGAAAATCCATAAATGCTATGCTTTGTGATTATAGTTAAAGGTATTATAACCACAAGTAATTTATCACAATGAAATTAAACATACAACATTAAATATTTCTAGTCAAGATGTATTGAGACAGGATATCGATACATCCTTGAGACTAGAGTGCGTAACGCTCTCCAAATGTTAGGCGCATTACTCATGACTGCTGAGGGGCACTAAGTAATTACGTACTGATAGTTATTGGATAATTATGGAATTACCAACTTGATAATCTTCTGTTAGTTAATATAACTAAGGTCAAATAGAAAATATCGAAATTACACGCTTTGTAATGACCCGAATTTTTCTGATAATTAAAATTTTGAAATAAATAGGATTTTTGTATTTTAATATTGGAAGAAATTAAAATTTTTGGCTAATTAATAAGAAATGACTAGAATGTAATGCTAAAAATGTTAATTCAAGACAATTGATAACTGCTTTAATGTATGTCCAATTAATTGAAATAATTGTAAAGTTAAAATTGGTTATAGGTTGTAAATAAAGAAATAGGGTTTAATAATGTAAATTTAATATAATAAATGACTAATTGAGTGAAATTTTAAATAGTTGTAATAAATTGTAAAGTTACATTGGCTAGAAATTGTAAATAAGAAGGTAAAATCAATGTGAAGCTATTTGTTTTGTTAGTTAACAATAAACTTGGAAATGTGTTAGAATTGGCAAATTGTAACAATGGTTAATTAATCCATTGAAATTTAATTCGTTATAAATGGTAAATAAGAGAATACATTAAATGTTATAATTAATTAGTGAAATAATATGTAATTTATTGTAATTGGGAAAAATCAGGGTGGTGTAAGTAGTTATAACATTTATTTGTAGATAATAGACCTATTTAATATATCTGTTGAATTTAATTTAGAATAAATTGTGACTATATGTAATTAAATGTTACGTTAATATAAATTAAGATGAAATTGAGGAATATTAATGTAATAAGATATAGACCAATGTTATCTATACCCATAGGGTATTGATTGATTGTAATAATAGATGTTAATATAAGAATGGAATAGTTTAAGAAATAAATGTTGGAATATGAAATGAACAGTAAATAGTTGTGGTATAATGAGAACTCTTTGAAATCTAATATTGAATATAAACTACAAATATTATTGTTGGAATCCTTTAATTGAAAAGAAAAGGCAAGTGCATTATAATTAATAAGTTCAACATAAGAATTTTAAATTAAATTAAGTTAAAGATTTTAATGAGATTTAAGCTTTGACTTGAAAAGAATAAATTGTATGTTTTCTTCTAACTGGAATAATAAATGTTCAAATTGAATAAAGGATGGAGTGAATGTTTTAATGAAAGAATAACATAATTTGTTATTTAAAATGCATCTTGGAGAAGTTGATTTTCAATAAGATAAGAAAATTTACTTTGTAAATAGTTTGTAAATTTTTTTGTATGTGAAATTTTATAAAACATGTTTGAATTGGTATAAATGAAAAGAAAATAGTGTTTATAACTAAAATTTGTTGAAATTAGTAATGAAATGAATTGGAATTAGATTAATTGAAATATTTCGATTAAAAGGAAACATAAATGAAATTGTAATAAATGAGTTAATATAGAGTCTTGCATTTTGTGTCAATATGGAACGAACATTTTAATTAAGATCATTGCATGTTTTGAGATGTATAAAAATAAAACTTTCATTTTGAATAAGTATGATTTTGGAAAAAAAATTGAATATTAGGATAATATACACACACACATTAATATCCAAATTTCTAAATATATCAGAGGGTGCATGGTTGTGTAAATGTTGTTGAATCAATTAGAGATACCTTTAATTAACGATTGTACATTAATTACAGATGTTCACGTATATTTATTTCTCCATTTCATATATGGTTAAAATTCATAAATTTTTTGCATTAATGTGACCGTTACAATAAAGTAAACATTTTATAATGCATAGATAGATATATATTCATTAATTAGTAAAATTGGTTTGAGTAACATAAATAAATGAATAGATTAATTGATTGATTGCGCTAATGGAGAGTGCATATATATTAACATAAAACGAATGTTTAATAAAGAATTAAATGATAAATATGTACATATTGGGTTTGCTAAAGTGAATTAATAGGATTAAATTTTGAAATTTAGATCCCAAAGATTTGTTTATAGTATATAAGTGGTCCCTTCATTGACTTTGCATTTATTATCACATCCACATTCTCTTTCTTTTCATTTTCAAGTTCTCCGTCTAGGTTTCATTTGAGCATCCATTTAGTTATTAGACTACTCATTCATTTCTTATTAATTAATAATTGTCTCATTCTTTTCATTTGTTTCTCATTTGTTCGTTTGCTCCTTTCATTTGCTTTACCCAAAGTTTTTCCTTTTTCTTTTTCCATTTTTAATGTGAACATCCAAATTAATTTTCATGCCATCTGATTAGAATTTACTATTCTTCGTTTCTAAAGTTTATTTCGTTCATGTGTTACTACTTTGTAGTTTCCTTTCATTAGCGACTCTTTCTGTTGAAGCTTCATATTAAAGAACGGAGGATTTATTTTTATCTTTATTCGTATATTTATTCCTTTACTTTACCTCTTTTAATACAACCATTTTGAGGCTGTTCATATTCTTACTTTATTTCAATTACTAGTTTATTTACATATACTTTATTAGATTTTCATTTGTTTCCATCTTCATCCTTGTCGCCTCATTTCATTTTTCAAATCTCATCTTTGTAGCTTCATTCCTCCAAAAAAACTTCCATCTCATTTTTCTCCCTCTCTTCATTTTCCTCATCCTTCATTTTTTTTTTCTTCCTCTAATCTCCTTCTTCTCTATTTTTCTCTTTCAAAGCTTCCCTTTTCTTATTCTTATTCTTTAAATCTTCTTCATCTTTTTCAAAGCTTCCTTTTCTTTATCAATTCTTCATCTTTTTTAAATTTTGCTCTTCATTTCCAAACATTCTTCTTTTTTCAAATCCTTTTCTTCAAATCCAGATCCATACAAACTTCTTTGCCTCTTCCAAAACATTCTATTAAAAAATTGAAGATTAAGATAGTAAGGAAATAAATCAAAAAGGAGGAAGTAGTAGAAGATTCAAATCTGACTAGAAAAGGGAAATCCATAAAATGAGTATTTTAACCCACTCACAACTACTAAATTACCATACGTTAGTTAAATTGAATTTATGATGTGAATTGGAATAGATTGGTTGATTTTTGGTATATTTAAATTATCACTCTAGTTAAATTTAACTCTTATTGCTTTTAATCGTCGTTTAATTTAATATTGAATTTAATTGTCAATTTAATACATGTTAATGATAATCTGTTATCTATTGATGTTTATTGGTTGATTTGGGTGATGATTGTGATGTACATTTAATTGTTGATATTGGATGATTTTATGTTATATTTATATTGTTATAACACTGCAAGCTCCCTTAGTTGTTGTTAGGAAATCCGTACAGGCTGAAATGATACATACCCGAACGATCATATAGAATAGGAGAAATTCGCTATGGGTTAAAATGATAAACCCAAGAGATTTTCATTGATTTGGGATTGCGGGTTGAAATAATATATACTTGTAAATTTAAATTTTGCGGATTGAAATGATAAATACCCATATCACTTGACTATAGGATAGAAAATTATATACGGACACTCGATTGGTTAAATTAAACAATTTAAAACTCTTAAATCTTGAATCGGATTAAATGATATTTTAAAGGAAACCAATTTTATAAATTGAATTATTTGGAAAATCCAAGTTTGAAGGTTAAAACTAGAAATTGGTTTAAATCGAAATTCTAATATATTTTAATCTATTTTAAATCTATTTGAAGTATTTAATCTATTTAAAATTATATTAATCTATTTTAAACTATATTAAACTATTTTAATCTATTTTAAAATTATATTAATATATTTTAATCTATTTAAACTATATTAATCCATTTTGATCTATTTTAAACTATATTAATCTGTTTTAATCTATTTTAACTATCTTAAAAAAATTTAAAATTATTTTAAACAATCTAAACTATTTTTTGAATTTCAGGGTTTGCAAAGTGGAAGTTTTATATTTAAATCCCTGATTTTAAGTAAAACACATGTAAGGACCCGAATTTTTCGTTGTTCAATTTTCAATAATTAATTGGCTTTAAATATTGAATTTGAATTATAGATTGTTTATGAATATGAAAATTTGGGTTTATTGACAAAATAAATTCAGAATTTAAATATAGCAATTTATTGGATAATTGAATTATTAAAGTTTATAATTGAATATTGGTTAAAATAATGAATCTGGAGTTTTAAGCTTGACAAAAATAATTTAATGGCTAATCTGTATTGATAATAATGAAGATAATAAAGGTTTTAAAATTGAATTTTGAAGCGATCTTTTTAGTTTTAAAAATAGTTTTTTCAAATTGACATTTAAAAAAGCCTTCAGGAACACAATCTCGGAATTCAATGAAACTAGTTCCATTGGATCTGTAATATTGTACTATTATCGGATTTCAAATTTCATAGCTTTTGGAGTTATCATTTAGCCGTATGAGACATAAATGCGCTGAAATCTATATCAAAGATTTAATATAATTTGGTCCAAAAAGCTATTTCTCCATATGATCGAATTAGGACTCGAAATCTTTTCCATTGCGTTCAGAATAGGGGTGTAACATTATAAACACCTATCGACATGCCTCGATAGGGATTTGACATTTTGGGTTGTGTAAATCGAGGCATCTAAAATTTAAAATAATATATATAACTGATTTGACTATTACTTTCTTTCCTCTCTCAGCCGCCTTCGATTGGACTTTACCCATTCAAACATGCATCTATCAAGTTCAAAGCCGATAACTCCCTTCATTAAAATCACGTACTCTATTCTCTACCTTCTTCAGTTCGCAATCAAAACATAAAAAAGAAAGAGGAAATAATGTCGTTCTCTTCTATTTTAAAACAAATAAAACTTTCCCCATGATTCTTCTTTAATTTAGCAAACAAAGAAATCGTGGCTACCTCTTTTTTTCGAAATCAAGTTAAGGGAAGAAAAATTGAGGGGATCGATCAAATCAATATATACACATATATATAAAGAGAGTCGCGTTCACCTGCGAGTGTGGGAAGCATCAGAAGGGATCACGGTGTCGTACGAGCACGCGATGGAAGTTGCAATTTCAAGGGAAGAGCAGCGATCAAGGGGGGCTCATGGCGTTGACTCGATGGGGAAAGGCATTCGAGTACAGTTGGGTTAGGGTTTGTTTAGCAGCGTCGAGGGGTAATGGGACGCAATGAGTTCGAGGGCAGTCACAATTCATCTGAGGTGTGAGTTCGTGAAGGCGGTGTTCGTCGTGAATTTTATTTCGGGTAATAGGGTTTATGCAATAGTGGCAAGAGGTGCCTAGCGGTGGGGGATGAATGTTGAAGGTGGGCGGAGAACGAGGAAGGAGGAAGGGGGCATCGAGCACGACCGGATTTGTGGAATAGCTATAAGCTAAACATAGGTTAATTAAAAAAACTAATGTTAAATTAGCTTATAAAATTCAAATGTTTAAGATCGTATAACTTTTTCAATGCAAGGTCGAATTCGAGTGTGAGTTCTTATATTAGATCCGTAATGCATAAGCTACTGTCTAAAATCGTTTTGGATTTTTCGGAATCAACGTGAATGTTAAAATTTGACCAGTCGACATATAAAAATCAAAGGTGAGATTCCCTCACTCATTTGGATTAATGTATTTAATTTAAATGTTTAAAATTTAAATTTAAATTATTGGATGCTTGATTGATTTGATAATTATTATTAATGTCAATTGGATGATATGTTATATATAGTAGCATATGTATTAGTATTGGAGTGATATTCCCACGTATTGTAGCTGATGAGACCTTGTGTGCCCCGCATAATAGTGGATGGCCCTATTAGCACGATATCCCCCCTCGAAGTGGGATCGGTATTTTTATTGTTGTCCAACATCTATAGATGCAGGGAAAACAGGTTGGAGGGATCCAACTGGATTCCTCAAAACTATTAGTATTTTTCATATTTATAATATGCTGGATTATTGTGCGTTGTAAACTTTTAAATATTATAGTGGCATGGAAATAAATTTTAGGTATATCAAACACCATAAATATTATTTTAAATTTTCAGGAATTAAAAAGATATTTTTAGTATAAAAATTTATATATCGAAATTCAGATTATTTAAAAGAGATTAATTTAAATAAGCAATAATGGATTTTTATCGTACTAAATAATGCAAGAAAAATATTTAAAATAGGTTTTAAAAAAAAATTATAGAAAGGAATTTTTAATGGCTAGATTTTAAAATGATATTCGAAAAAAAAGAAAAAAGGGTTGAAATCGATATTGAAAATAGACTGACAAAAGTAAATGGATTTTTAAAGGAATAGAATTTATAGAATGGAATTTTATAAATGAGATTATTTTAGTGATACTCAAAGGAGTTATAAAAATTTATAAACGATGTTTATAAATAAAGAAAAATTAATATTTGGTGATAAATTGGAAATATAATTTTACTGGAAGAATTTATATAGGAATATGGAAATAGGGTGAGAAAAATAGTGGATACTATTTTTTAAAATGAGGATGGTTAAGGAGACCAGAATGGGAGTGAGGTGATGAAAATAGGGAAGGGTTATATATTGAAAATTTTGGTTACCCGGATTTAAAAATATATTTTTATAAATAAGTTAAGTCTTAAGTTTTAAGAATGAAAATTCTTATTTACTAAACTATGTAATGTTAAAGTTATTAGTATTGAAATATTTTAGAAGTGAATTTTAAATACTTAATATTTATTTTAATAAAAATCCTATTTTTTTAAAACTTGCTTTGAAACTAATGTTATAAAAAGTATTTAAATATTTTAAATAATTATTTGAGTATGTCTTAAAATAAATTATTATTACTCTTTCAAATACTTATTATTATTATATATAGAGAGTTTTTAAACTTTTAAATTTATTTATAAACCTTCTCGGAAGCCTAAAGTGGGGTTATTCAGTAAATATGATTTATACGAAAATTCTTAAATGGAATAGGGAAGAAAGGTAAGAAAATTTCCGAAGAAGAAGTAAGATAAAAGTGAACTTCGAGGGATGAAAATTGAATAAAGAAGTACAAAGGGAATTGAGTTTATAAGCAAGCATAATTGGTTTTGAAAATATTAAGGTAATTAATTAAGGAAATTCGAAATTTATAGAATTCGTGTAAAATTAGTTTAGAAATTTACATATAAAATTGTAAATGATTTTGTGAAAGAAAAATACGAAATAAAAGGAGTATTTTTTTAGGTGTTGAATATAAAGTGAAGTGGAGAAAATATTCTGAGTATTGGGAAGGGTTGGAAATGTTCCGTTGTAAATATAAGGATTTGAAAACTGTTTTCAAATATTGAGAAACTGAAAGTAATATCTTATAAAGATATTTTGAGATAAATTTTGGAAATTTATCATAAGGCCTAGTGATTGCTTGTGAATGTTAATTGATAGTTAAATAACCCGATTATCAATTTTAGCCAACTTCGTTATTCATTTCGAAGAGACTGGTATCGCGTTTAATTATCCTAAAACCACTTCGATCTGGTTTGAACGTTACGAATGAATACCGTGAAGACGATGAAGATAGTGATTCGGTTTATCCAGACTCAGGACAACTTGTGTGGACGAATGCTATCAGAACATCGTCACTGGAGGACGATGAGTATTCTAAGTAAAATTGTTCTTGAAAGGTAACGTTTACCCTCGAGCCTCATCAACCAGGAATGACTAAAACAAAGGAGATGCAGCAAGGCTAAGTGGGTCGCATCCAAGTACGGTATGTTATCACCTTTCTAGATGTATTCGAAAACCTATTATTCTTGGATATGGGTGTGCATGGAAGGATAATTCGGTGGTAAGGGTGGGAACACCCCGGACGATAACATATTCGGTCTATCCAGATTGGGGGTAGGCCGGTCTTGTGTAGCAGTGGATCCCGGCGTGGTCGTCGATACATTGTTCTAGAGGTGTACTATGGTGGGCGGTACCCCAGTGGCCCAGTCATTCGATGGAATATTCTCTAATAAGAGCCATACGGTTTTGATTGCGCCCAACTATGCTGAATGTGAGAGGCAATGTAACGACCCGTATTTTACGTGTCGATAAAACGTAGAATTTGCAGGTCGATAGTGTTGTTTGTGTGGCCTCTAGCTTGAGTTGTTTAGGAGTTGACCCGAGTACAAGTGATGAGTCGTGACCGACTCATAGATAAGTCGTAGACGACTTAAGGGGATGGACCGAGTTAAGGGATAGAACGGCATAGTAGTTGCCGACTTAAGAAGAGAGGCGAAATAGGGGTCAAGTGATGAGTCGTGGCCGACTCATAGAGGGCCGACTCATAGGATAGGTCGTAGGTAGGGGTGAGCGACCTAAGGAGCTAACGGGTTAGGATGTTAATGTGTTGAGAGTTAGGTCGGTTGAGCGACCTAGGATAGAGGAACGACCTAAGAAAGTGACCGACCTAGTGGAGAGCGACCTAAGAGGGGGTAGCGACCTAAAGGTTAGGCGACTTAGAGATGGACCGACCCAGGAAAGTAGCCGACTTAGGGTTTAGAGAGGCATGCTTGAGTCGTTGGTAGATGAGTCGTTAGGTCGCTAGCGCGACCTAAAGGAAATAGGTTGAGTCGTGAGTCGGCTATGTTGTTAGGTCGTAGCATGATAGGTCGGCAACGACCTAAGTTAGGTCGGAGGCTTTTGTATTGTGTGTTTGTTAGGTCGTTGGGGACATAGGTCGGCAGGGGTTTGAGTCGGCACTGGTATTAAGTCGTAAGTCGGCATGGTGGTTAAGTCGTCATACGACTTAGGACTTAGGAAATGCGGCAGTGTGTTGAGTCGTGTGACAGTTGGGTCGGCAGTACGTTGAGTCGTTAGGTCGGCCTGTGTTTTAGGTCGCGTCTGGGTTAAGTCGTAAGTCGGCCTTGGTTGTATGTTGTGTTGGTTAGGTCGTAGGTCGTAGGGGCTGATGAGTCGGCAACGACTCATAGTTAGGTCGGGGACGACCTAAGGGGCGACGACCTAAGGGGTTTCCAGCCTATAAATAGAGGGGTTTGGCTCACTTTTTGGCACCGGTTTTTGAAGCGACGAAGTGCTGCCATTTTGAAGACTCGACTACAACATTTCTTCATCTTCTTTTCTCCATTCCAATCTAATTCTAACATCCATCCAAGATCGAAGATCAAGATCAAAGATCAAGAGCCAAAGTTGAAGATTTTCATCCGAAGAGGCTAGATTTCACCGTTTCAAGTGAAATTTCTCCGGATCAAGTCCAAGTCCTTGCTGTCCAGATCTGTAGTTGATTCATTTTAGGTTGTTTTGGTGATTTGGTGAGTGGTAGTTATCTCTCACACGGACCCAAAGGAGTGTAGTGGGTTGGTGATATGTTTATGTGTTAAAGTTAGCGTTTTCTCGCATTTTCCTTAAGTCTGCATGTAGATCCATCATATTTGAAGATGTTTATCTATGAAAGTTATTTATCAAGTATTAGACCCATGTTTTAGATTTGATAGATCTATGCTAAAAACCATGATTTCACGTATGTTGGACTTTTGCTCACTTAATTACGAAATTGCCATTATAATTGATATTGCTTAATAGATCTTGTTTGAATGGTTGAATGTTTGAATGTATGTTAGATTTGATTGCTCCAAGTTAGCTTGTAGTTGATTTGGAACAAGATGGTTGAAGATGATTCAAAAGCTAAGTGGAAAGGCTCTTGAATGGTGAAAGCTGCCAATGGCATATGAAGCGGATGTGGAAGCTCATATGGATGGATTCGAGGATGTGGGATCTTGCCATGATGCGAGAAGGCAAAGCATGGTTGAGTTGGGACTTTGCGATGATATGATGAGGCAAGGCTTGTGTTGAGATGGGACGGGTCATGATGACGTTCCAAGTTGAGAGACTTTGCTATGATGTGATGAGGCAAGACATATGTTGTGATGGGACGGGTCACGAAGACGTTCCAAGCACGGGTCATGACGACGTGCAAAGTTATAACTCGGTGATGCGGTCCGGGTTGGGGTGGATAATGGTTAGCTTGAGAGGCGCTTGAGCTAGTATGGAAGTAGTCGTCGAGGAGGATGACTAGGAGGCTAAGATCTCATCGTTGTTGAAGGTTCTAGCATACTCAAAGCAAGGGTACGTTGGAACGGGTCACGATGACGTTCCAGGCACGGGTCATGATGACGTGCTAGTACTCTGGGCTGATGCGTTCGGCTTAGGCACGGGTCACGATGACGTGCGGAGTTATGGCTAAACCGGGGTTACCATTAGCCCTTGACAGGCGGTCATTCAACTAACGGTGAAATCAAGGCAATGATAACAGTGATAGCCAGAGTCATGGATGTTTGGATGTTTGGTTGTATCATCATTCGGCTTCAAGAGCGGTGTTTTCTGGGTGCTTATCTGATCTTGGTTTAGGCCTTGGGGGTTTGTATTTGGAAAACATCGTCCTTGACTCGAGTGATTATTGCTTTACCTTACTTATCTGCTATGTTATGCTTACTTCTCCTTAGTGTGTGTCTGGGGGCTATCACTGTAGAAAGAGGTGGAGTGGGATGGTTTGGTTCCTATTCCTTTTATCCCTTATGCTCTTTGGTATGTTTGATTGTTAATTTACTGCTCACTAAGACTTTGTCTGACTCAAGGTTTTATGTCTCCTCTTATTACCTTGGGCTGTTCATCCATGTTGGGATGGGCAGACTAGGTAGCAGGTGACAGGTGCTGTGCTAGGAGTTCTACGATGAAGATGACGAAGACGAGCAGGAGGCTTTGCATATTAGTTTTCTTACTATATGTACTGGGTATCCGCTGCTGTATTTGGTTGAGTGATTTGTAGTGAGGCTTTCATGTATGGATTTGAGTAGATGATTGTATGAAACTACTGTGATGCTTATATGATGATGTTCTGTTCTATGGAGCTTCACTATATTATATTTCTCTATTGTATTTTATCCATGCGCTGTGAGTTATGCGATAGAGATTCTTCTGTTTTGTTTTACCCTGACTATCGTCCATGGCTGCCTGGCACACCTTTTAGCGCATTATTTCCTTGATTTGGTGCGGGAGTCATGGGCGGTCGTCACATTTGGTATCAGAGCTTTGGTTAATCGATTTCAGCCAACGCTCGCTGACGTAACGACGTATGAGAGGCGTAATTGTATTTTGATGAATGATTACTATATATAATATAGTAGCCTGGAAGGATTTGAACTCCTTATGCAGTTGTTTTTTAAGGTGTTCTAATCATTCTTATTACAGATATTAAGGATGAGTCGAAGAGGGAGACCAGCTGCAAGGGAAAGCCGTGCTGATGAAGGAGCTGTTGATTATGGAACTATGTTCGAAGCGATGATGACTTCGATCATGAGAAGGATACCAGCTTCAGGATCATCAGTGGATGTGGGAGTTCAAGTTCAAGCTCCAAGACCGGTGGATTTTGCTAAGCTTTGCAAGGATTATACTTCTCTTGGAGGAAAAGCTTTCTTGGGGACGGAGTCGACTATTGAGGTGCAGAGATGGATTGATGCTTGCAAAAGGATCTTTGGTGACTTAGGGATTGAGGATGCAACTAAGAGAAAGCTTGCATCGAGACAGCTTCAGGGAAGAGCTGCTGATTGGTGGAATTCTATCACCATAGATACACCAGAAGAGGATATTACTTGGGAGCAGTTCCAAGTTAGATTTGAAGCCAAGTTCATCTCTACTGCTCAGAGGTCTGTTTTGTTCAAGAGATTTGTGGAGCTCAAACAAGGCGGAAGGCCTGTTCTGGAGTATATTTCTGAGTTCGAAGCTTTGTCTAAGTATGCCAGATCATATATTGATTCTCCCTACCAGAAGAATGAAAAGTTTGTGACTGGTCTGGATGCTTATCTAGGAAGGCAGTTAGTGGATCATCTGGACGATCCATTTGAGAAGCTGGTGGAGAAAGCTCTGAGGCATGAGAGTTTGTTTCCTAGGGAAAGTTCTGTTGTTGCAGTAACCAGGGAAGGATCTAAACCACAGCAGAGTGGGAATAAGAAGAGGAAGCAGCAGCAACAGAAGGGAAAGGATGGTCAGAAGAAGCCAAAGGGCGAGGTGACTTGTTATAACTGCCGTCAGAAGGGTCATCTTTCTCGGGATTGCAAGAATCCGAAGGTGCAGTTGAAGTGTTACAACTGTGATAAGCTGGGACACATTAAGAAGGATTGTCCAGAACCGAGGAAAGATAGGCAGGTTGTGCAAGCCTATGCTTTGGGGGCTGTTCCATCGTCTTCGAAAGCTCCTACTGCTGAGGAGAAGGGGAAGAGTGTGGTGGTTCAAGGTACTCTTTCTATTTGTGGTGTTCCAGTTAGAGTGTTGTTTGATACTGGAGCGTCGCATTCTTTTGTTTGTGATGAGTTGGTATGCCGGTTAGGTATGAAACCGGATATTGTTGATAGGCCATTGGTTGTGACTAATCCGGTTGGGGGTTCGTCATGTTTGTGTATGATATGCCGTGGTCTAGTTGTGTCGAGTCATGATTGCTCGTTTGTTTGTGATTGCTTTGTTCTGAACTTTGCGGGGTTCGGAATTATTTTGGGTATGGACTGGCTTAGGAAGTATGCGGCTAGGATTGATTGTGAGAGGCTTGAGGTGACAGTCGGGAATGTGGAAGGGCGAAAGGTTGTGATACGATGTAAGCATGAAGAAGGCGTCTTCATGAGCTTCATGTATTCGCTAGTTGTTCCACGGGATGGACTGTCATCGGTGCCTATTGTGAATGAGTTTGAGAATGTCTTTGAGGAAGTCAAAGGGTTGCCGCCGCATAGGGAGATCGAGTTTCGTATCGATCTAGTTGAGGGAGCCAGACCTGTTGTGATGCCTCTTAGGCGGATGGCACCGAGGGAGCAGCAAGAGCTGAAGGTGCAAGTTGATGACCTTTTGCAGAAAGGATTCATTCGGAGAAGTGTGTCCGAATGGGGTGCGCCAGTTGTGTTCGCAACCAAAACGGATGGATCGTTGAGGTTGTGTGTTGATTATCGTGAGCTGAATAAGGTGACTAAGAAGAACAAGTATCCATTGCCGAGAATAGATGACTTGTTTGACCAGCTTCACGAGGCTAAGGTGTTTTCTCAGATGGATTTGGCAACGGGATTTCACCAGTTGAGAGTGGCGAAGGATAGTGTGCCGAAGACTGCTTTCAGGACACCATCCGGGTTTTATGAGTGGCTGGTAATGCCGTTTGGATTGACTAACGCACCAGCATATTTTGTGGATCTTATGAATAGAGTGTTCAGAGATCAGTTGAATAGGTTCGTGCTTGTGTTCGTGGATGATATTCTGATTTATTCCAGAACTGAGGGAGAGCACAAGACACACTTGAGGATTGTTTTGGGGATCTTACGGAAACATCAGCTGAAGGCTAAGTTTTCGAAGTGTCACTTCTGGAAGAATGAAGTGAGGTTCTTAGGTCATGTTATTTCTGGAAATGGAATAGCGGTTGATCCCGCTAAGGTGGCAGCGATCCAGGATTGGGTTAGGCCTAAGAATGCATCTGATGTGAGAAGTTTTCTTGGATTAGCAGGATATTATCGTCGGTTTATCAAAGACTTTTCCAAGATAGCTGCACCGTTGACAGGATTGACGAAGAAGAATCAAGTGTTCAGATGGAATGATAAGTGTGAACAAGCTTTCATAATCCTGAAAGAGCGACTGACAAGTGCTCCTGTTTTGACTATTCCGAGTGGGAATGATGAGATGGTGGTTTACACCGATGCATGTGGCACTGGACTAGGAGCGGTGCTAATGCAGAAGGATAAAGTTGTTGCGTATGCTAGTCGACAACTGAAGCCGCATGAAAGGAACTATCCGACTCATGATTTGGAGTTAGCGGCGATTGTGTTTGCTTTGAAGATGTGGAGACATTATCTATTGGGAGTTAGATTCGAGTTGTTTACAGATCATAAGTCGTTGAAGTATCTGTTCTCCCAAAAGGATTTAAATCTTCGACAGCAACGGTGGCTAGAGTTCCTAGCATCTTATGATTTTGGTATAGCCTATACTCCGGGGAAAGGTAACGCAGTGGCTGATGCGTTAAGTCGAAGACATGCAGGATTGGGAGCCATGTTTTCAGAATGGAAGAGTCTTGAGTATTTGGCTGGATTTGATTTCAGGCCTAGATGTGAATTGGAACCTGAGATGTTGGCAAACTTATCAATAAGGCCTACTCTTGTGGAAAGAATTGGTGAGAGGCAAAGGGGAGATGATAAGCTTGTCAAGATTATCTGTGATTTGGAATCTGGATTGGACCCGGAGAAGGATAAGGGATTCGAGGTCGATCGAGAGGGTTGGCTTCGAAAGCAAGGGCGACTAGTTGTTCCCGATGTAGATGGATTGAGAGATGAAGTTCTGAGGGAGAGTCATCACTCGAAGTTGACAATTCATCCAGGTGGAAATAAGATGTATCGGGATATGAAGAGAACCTACTACTGGGAAGGTATGAAGAAGGATGTTGGAAACTTTATTTCCAAGTGTATGAATTGCCAGTTGGTGAAAGCTGAGCAGAAGAAGCCCAGTGGATTGCTTCAGCCATTAGAGGTTCCTACATGGAAATGGGAGCAAGTGTCGATGGACTTTATCGATGGTCTACCTAGGACAAGAGCAGGGAATGAAGGGATTTGGGTCATCGTAGATCGTTTGACCAAGAGTGCAAGATTCATTCCTGTTCGATCGACTAGGACTGCATCGAAGTTGGCTGAGTTGTATGTTAAGTGGATAGTTCGTTTCCATGGTGTTCCGAAGAGTATAGTGAGCGATCGAGACCCATTGTTCACTAGTAGATTTTGGAAGAGCTTCCAGGAAGTTTTGGGAACCGAGTTGTGTTTGAGTACAGCTTATCACCCTCAAACAGATGGTCAGACTGAGAGAGTCAACCGAGTTTTGGAAGATCTTCTTAGAGCATGTGTTTTGGACTTCGGAGGATCATGGGAAGATCACCTTCATTTGGTGGAGTTTGCTTATAATAACAGTTATCAGTCGAGTATTGGTATGGCACCATATGAGGCATTATATGGAAGACCGTGTAACTCTCCGACATGTTGGTTGGAAACTGGAGAAAAGCTGATACTTGGGCCAGAGATGATTCGACAGACTTCGGATTGTATAGAGATCATTCGACAAAGAATGAAGGCAGCCCAGGATCGTCAGAAAAGTTATGCAGATAATCGTCGGAAGGATTTGGAATTCGACGTGGGTGATATGGTTTTTGTGAAGATTTCTCCATTGAAGAATGTTATAAGATTCGGGAACAAAGGAAAGTTAACTCCAAGATTCGTTGGACCATTCCCGATTATCGAGCGAATTGGAAAGCTCGCTTATAGATTGGAGTTACCGGAAAAGATGGCGGGTGTGCACAATGTTTTTCATGTATCTTGTCTACGGAAGTATATGCACGACCCAACTACGGTGGTTTCTGCTGATAGCTGTGAAGACTTAGAGGTTGATCCTGTTGTTTCGAGACCTCGTAAGCCGCTTCGTATTGTTGAAACCGATACGAAACAGCTTAGGAGGAAGACGATTACGTTGCTCAAGGTACAATGGAGTGATGATGTTAACGACTGTACGTGGGAGGAGGAAGAGAGGATGAAGGCAGCTCATCCCGAACTCTTCGAGGTATGGCCCTAAAGTGTCGTGACATCTCATGAATTTGTAGCTTGTTCTAAGTCTTAGAATTCTGCATGCTAGGTTAGAATTGGTTGCATGGATTGTTGATTGCCATGGATGATAGGCATGCGGAATAATTTTGATTGCTGTTGTTTGCTTGGAATTTCGGGGGCGAAATTCCTAAGGGGGAGAGAATGTAACGACCCGTATTTTACGTGTCGATAAAACGTAGAATTTGCAGGTCGATAGTGTTGTTTGTGTGGCCTCTAGCTTGAGTTGTTTAGGAGTTGACCCGAGTACAAGTGATGAGTCGTGACCGACTCATAGATAAGTCGTAGACGACTTAAGGGGATGGACCGAGTTAAGGGATAGAACGGCATAGTAGTTGCCGACTTAAGAAGAGAGGCGAAATAGGGGTCAAGTGATGAGTCGTGGCCGACTCATAGAGGGCCGACTCATAGGATAGGTCGTAGGTAGGGGTGAGCGACCTAAGGAGCTAACGGGTTAGGATGTTAATGTGTTGAGAGTTAGGTCGGTTGAGCGACCTAGGATAGAGGAACGACCTAAGAAAGTGACCGACCTAGTGGAGAGCGACCTAAGAGGGGGTAGCGACCTAAAGGTTAGGCGACTTAGAGATGGACCGACCCAGGAAAGTAGCCGACTTAGGGTTTAGAGAGGCATGCTTGAGTCGTTGGTAGATGAGTCGTTAGGTCGCTAGCGCGACCTAAAGGAAATAGGTTGAGTCGTGAGTCGGCTATGTTGTTAGGTCGTAGCATGATAGGTCGGCAACGACCTAAGTTAGGTCGGAGGCTTTTGTATTGTGTGTTTGTTAGGTCGTTGGGGACATAGGTCGGCAGGGGTTTGAGTCGGCACTGGTATTAAGTCGTAAGTCGGCATGGTGGTTAAGTCGTCATACGACTTAGGACTTAGGAAATGCGGCAGTGTGTTGAGTCGTGTGACAGTTGGGTCGGCAGTACGTTGAGTCGTTAGGTCGGCCTGTGTTTTAGGTCGCGTCTGGGTTAAGTCGTAAGTCGGCCTTGGTTGTATGTTGTGTTGGTTAGGTCGTAGGTCGTAGGGGCTGATGAGTCGGCAACGACTCATAGTTAGGTCGGGGACGACCTAAGGGGCGACGACCTAAGGGGTTTCCAGCCTATAAATAGAGGGGTTTGGCTCACTTTTTGGCACCGGTTTTTGAAGCGACGAAGTGCTGCCATTTTGAAGACTCGACTACAACATTTCTTCATCTTCTTTTCTCCATTCCAATCTAATTCTAACATCCATCCAAGATCGAAGATCAAGATCAAAGATCAAGAGCCAAAGTTGAAGATTTTCATCCGAAGAGGCTAGATTTCACCGTTTCAAGTGAAATTTCTCCGGATCAAGTCCAAGTCCTTGCTGTCCAGATCTGTAGTTGATTCATTTTAGGTTGTTTTGGTGATTTGGTGAGTGGTAGTTATCTCTCACACGGACCCAAAGGAGTGTAGTGGGTTGGTGATATGTTTATGTGTTAAAGTTAGCGTTTTCTCGCATTTTCCTTAAGTCTGCATGTAGATCCATCATATTTGAAGATGTTTATCTATGAAAGTTATTTATCAAGTATTAGACCCATGTTTTAGATTTGATAGATCTATGCTAAAAACCATGATTTCACGTATGTTGGACTTTTGCTCACTTAATTACGAAATTGCCATTATAATTGATATTGCTTAATAGATCTTGTTTGAATGGTTGAATGTTTGAATGTATGTTAGATTTGATTGCTCCAAGTTAGCTTGTAGTTGATTTGGAACAAGATGGTTGAAGATGATTCAAAAGCTAAGTGGAAAGGCTCTTGAATGGTGAAAGCTGCCAATGGCATATGAAGCGGATGTGGAAGCTCATATGGATGGATTCGAGGATGTGGGATCTTGCCATGATGCGAGAAGGCAAAGCATGGTTGAGTTGGGACTTTGCGATGATATGATGAGGCAAGGCTTGTGTTGAGATGGGACGGGTCATGATGACGTTCCAAGTTGAGAGACTTTGCTATGATGTGATGAGGCAAGACATATGTTGTGATGGGACGGGTCACGAAGACGTTCCAAGCACGGGTCATGACGACGTGCAAAGTTATAACTCGGTGATGCGGTCCGGGTTGGGGTGGATAATGGTTAGCTTGAGAGGCGCTTGAGCTAGTATGGAAGTAGTCGTCGAGGAGGATGACTAGGAGGCTAAGATCTCATCGTTGTTGAAGGTTCTAGCATACTCAAAGCAAGGGTACGTTGGAACGGGTCACGATGACGTTCCAGGCACGGGTCATGATGACGTGCTAGTACTCTGGGCTGATGCGTTCGGCTTAGGCACGGGTCACGATGACGTGCGGAGTTATGGCTAAACCGGGGTTACCATTAGCCCTTGACAGGCGGTCATTCAACTAACGGTGAAATCAAGGCAATGATAACAGTGATAGCCAGAGTCATGGATGTTTGGATGTTTGGTTGTATCATCATTCGGCTTCAAGAGCGGTGTTTTCTGGGTGCTTATCTGATCTTGGTTTAGGCCTTGGGGGTTTGTATTTGGAAAACATCGTCCTTGACTCGAGTGATTATTGCTTTACCTTACTTATCTGCTATGTTATGCTTACTTCTCCTTAGTGTGTGTCTGGGGGCTATCACTGTAGAAAGAGGTGGAGTGGGATGGTTTGGTTCCTATTCCTTTTATCCCTTATGCTCTTTGGTATGTTTGATTGTTAATTTACTGCTCACTAAGACTTTGTCTGACTCAAGGTTTTATGTCTCCTCTTATTACCTTGGGCTGTTCATCCATGTTGGGATGGGCAGACTAGGTAGCAGGTGACAGGTGCTGTGCTAGGAGTTCTACGATGAAGATGACGAAGACGAGCAGGAGGCTTTGCATATTAGTTTTCTTACTATATGTACTGGGTATCCGCTGCTGTATTTGGTTGAGTGATTTGTAGTGAGGCTTTCATGTATGGATTTGAGTAGATGATTGTATGAAACTACTGTGATGCTTATATGATGATGTTCTGTTCTATGGAGCTTCACTATATTATATTTCTCTATTGTATTTTATCCATGCGCTGTGAGTTATGCGATAGAGATTCTTCTGTTTTGTTTTACCCTGACTATCGTCCATGGCTGCCTGGCACACCTTTTAGCGCATTATTTCCTTGATTTGGTGCGGGAGTCATGGGCGGTCGTCACAGGCAAGCATTTCAACTGTTTTCTACTTACTTTCTATAGACACTATTATAATATCAGATGATTGTGATAAAAATTATTTTAGATACCGTAAGGTAAAAACCTTTTGTGTTTATTTGTGACGTGGTCTTACGTGATACCTTTGTTTTCAAAGAATTTCAAAAAGTAAATAACTCAAATTGAATGTGTTTTCTCATGCTGGTTTTTCAGACTGACTAGGGTGTTTTATAATGCTCGGGTCAGACCGAGTATTATAGATTCAGGTTAAAATGCTATGGAACTCATGAGACGAATTGGAGGAGTTCAGACGTAATCACGAACTTGAATATTTCAGCTATATGAGGATAAGTTATTATAACTGTCCAGATTTGATGTAATGATTGTGTACATTGAAGATTGTAAGTACTAATCAGATACCAATTTTTTGTATAAAATCCGTTGTTATATATTATATTTTGTTCCGCTGCGATTGTGAGATTCTATATTGTTGTTCTATTTACCCTCTACCTTTTTCTTCTTCACCCCAAATGAACTGGCATTTCTGGCACTCTACTGCTCGGCATTTATACAATGGACGTATTAATGTCAATTTTTGAGGGTCGAAAATTCCTGTTCGTTACACTTGGTATCAGAGCTGAAGTTAAGCGAGAACCTTGGCTCTGGTGGGAATTACTCATTTGAGATAGAGTTAGTAGTGCTTTAGAATGAGTTTGAGTGTACTAATAGATATGAGCGTGTATTTGTTAGTAGGTATGAATTATTTTATATCGTGTTGACTTATCAGCCGAGTGTTTATAAATTCTGGTCGGTACAGTCTGGACAACTATATCGATAGGGACTTCTAAACTCTTAGACTAGGCAAATCGACATAGTATTGTTTTCAAAAGTGACTAAATGAAATAATTTAACCCAAAGCCATATTTTGATATAAAAGAAATAGTTTTCTAAAATTATTACACATATTTAGAGTGTTTGGATGATAATATTATAATCAAATAATATTATAAAATAGGCAATGGTTTATATAACCAAATGAAAATTTGTATAAGTATAAATTAAACGAATGGATTATAGTTAAAACTAGATTTAAACCGGAATCTAGAAATTTAAATCCCAAAAAGTTTGAAAATAATATTTTTCAAAGTGGTGTGGAATAATATAGTAAGAGTATTAATTTGTATATTTTCGTAAAGAAATTTTTTTAAAATGGATTTTGGAAGAGAAATAGCACATAACTCCCTTCTGTCACTGGAAAATAATCTTGGTAATAACTGCGCAGCATCATCAGTATCCATTTTCGAGTTTCTAAGTGACGGATTGCTACCGTAATTGATTTGTTTAGATTCGTTGGGCAAACTAGTTTTGTTTGCAAATTCCAAAGGGAATTTATTTGGATAAAAATCAGTTTTGGTTTAAAATGTGAAAAAGTGTGATTTCGGGATATTTGAGATTTCACAATAATTTGAAATAAATATCGGTTGTTTGAATTTTAGAATCCTAATTTGAACGTTATAGGAAACATTATGAAATAAGTATGAACTTATAAAATTAAGAATAGTTTTAAAAGAAAAGGGAAAAGTATGGAATTTGAATTTCAGAATTAAATTTTAACTTGAGAAAAGTTAAAATAAATGAATTTAAGTTAAGCTAAGTAAAAGTGAGCTGAAGTTGAATTAAATCGAGAATAATATTGGATTGAGATATTAAAACGAATGTAATGTAACGAACTAACCAAGTATAAGTTGCATATGAATGTGTAAAAAAGTGGAATAAATAAATATAAGTAGGAAGTGTGGAAAGATTTGGAAATTGGAATTGAATTCTTACTTGATTAAATTGAATAAATTAAAAGAACATTTGGTTGGGATAGAAATTAAAATTAAGTATGGTTTGGAATGATGGTAAGGAAGAATTGAAATTTAAATAAAAAGTGAATAGGATTTGAGTTATAAGGAATTGAATTAAAATATGTAAATGAGAATTATAAAGTGACTGTATAACTATAAGTTATAAAACTTGGATTGAATTAGAAATAATGTCGCATGAAAGTAAATATGAATTTTAAATTGTGAAATATTATAAAACCATATAGCATAAATCTTGGTTGAAATTAAACTTGAGTGAAAATTTAAAATTATGAATAAGTAAATTGGAACAGCTTTGATACAATTTGAATAAAAATATATTTAGGCTGTAAATAAATGTATAGTCTCGAGTTATAAAAAAGAATTTGAACTCAATTAAATTGGTTGATGTGATTTTTGAATAAAAATCAGAAAATGAATGAGGAACTTGAGTATAAATTAGAATTCAACAAAATGAAAGCGAGTTAAATATATTTTGAAATGTGGACGAATAAAATGGAATTGGATTGAAATAAAAATGGCTTAAGTTATAAATAGATTCAATTTGAGTACAAATAAATTGAATAGGGCCTTGATATCATTCAAATGAATTCAAAAATGAATTTGGATATGGAATTGAATCTGAAGTGGATTAAATGAATGAACTAATTAATTAATTAGTAAACAGAATGGAAGTTGGTTGAAATGAAATAAACTTAAGTTATGGAGTCGAAATGATTGAAGTAAATAAGTTAACTTAAGTAAATATTCCAAACGAAAGCTTGGCTTGAATTATTGGTGAAATGGTTATTTAATATAATAGCATGGAATAATTCCGAGAAAATAAAATGGGTTTGAAAATAATGTGGTTATGAATGGAACGCCAATGAATGGGTTGAATTTGGAATGGAATAACAATGAAATTCTATAGAGTTATAGGAAGTGGGTAAAATGATTTTCAATCAAATTGAAATGGATATTGGTTCGCTTGATATAAAATGAATTACAGGTAAGAAAATTTAGTTTTAACTCATTGAATTAAATAAAATGATATATGGATCGATAAGAAGTGATTAAATTGGTGTCGGAACCTTAAGGTTGCTTATAAATTATTTTTTAGCATGCATTACATATGAAATTAATGTCTTTTAACCATTTAAATAAGTGAAATGTTATTTAAATTCATGTTTTGGTACTTATGGGTTTAAATTGAGTAAGTATAGGTACCTGAAGCTGTTACGATTGACTTTGATTGTGCGAATTGCAAAATAAATAAGCCACTTACTTAAAAATGCTAAAATACTGTAATTTTCGGATTAAATACAACATATATATAAATATTGATATGCATTTTGTTACCCGACCATGAGGGTCGATGCATGTATATTTATCTCTCTTGTCATATTGCAAAAGGCTCTTCGTACAAGGGAGAATCTGCCAAAATTCTAAGAAAATTTAGGGTGTTAGAAAAAAATTTGAAAATTTTTTGTTAACAATAATTGGATTTCGAATTGTAATTGAAATAAAGGAATTTTGAATTAGAGATTGAAAATTAATTGTTTTGGTTGAAACTCAAAGATTTGAAAAGAGAAATATCGAATTTCTACTAAGTGGGCTTTTAATAAGTATTAGGTTTGGAGCATTTTCCTGCCTTAGTAATTTCAGGGATGAGATTATTTTAAGGAGGAAGAAACGTAACGACCCGGATTTTTCATTGCTCAATTCTCAATATTTAAATGGTTTTATATATTTAATTTGAATTATAGATTGTTTTTAATATTAAAATTTGGGTTTATTTATAAAATAAATTCGTAATTTAAATATAGCAATTTATTGGATCATTTAATTATTGAAGTTTATAGTTGAATACTGGTTAAAATAGTGAATCTAGAGTTTTAAGCTTGACAAAAACAATTTAAAGGCTTGTAAAATTTATATTGATAATAATAAAGATAATAAAGGTTTTAAAATTGAATTTAGAAGCGATCTGTTCAGTTTTAAAAATAGTTTGTTCAAATTGACATTTAAAAATAGCCTTTCGGAACATAGTCTCGGAATTCGACGAAACCAATTTTATTGGATCTATAATGTTGTATTATTATCGGGTTATCTTTTAACCGTACGGGATATAAACACGCTGAAATCTATATCGAAGATTTAATATAATTGTGTCTAAAAAGCTATCTTCTTCATATGATCAAATTAGGACTCGAATTCTTTTCAATTGCGTTCGAAATAGGGGTATAATATTATAAACGCCTAGCGGCACGCCTCGATAGGGATTCGAGATTTTAAGTTGTGTAAATCGAGACGTTTAAAATTTAAATAATATATATAACTGATTTGACTATTACTTTCTTTCCTCTCTCAGCCGCCTCCGATTTGACCTTACCCATTCAAACACGCATCTATCACGTTCAAGGCTGACAACTATCTTCACTAAAATCATGTACTCTATCCTCCACCTTCTTCTGTTTGCAATCAAAACATAACAAAAGAGAGGAAATAATGTCGTTCTCCTCTATTTTAAAACAAATAAAACTTTCCCCTTGATTCTTCTTCAATTCCGTAAACAAAGAAATCATGGTTGCCTCAGTTTTTCAAAATCAAGTTAACGGAAGAAAAGGAGAGGGGATCGATCGGATCAATATATATATGTGTGTGTGTGTGTGTGTGTGTGTGTGTGTATGTATGTATGTATGTATGTATATAAAGAGAGTCACGTTCGCCTATGAGTGTGGGAAGCACCGAAAGGGATTCACGGCGTTGTATGAGCACGCGGTGGAAGTCGTGATTTCAAGGGAAGAGTAGCGATCAAGGCGGACTCGCGAAGCTTAGTTGATGGGGCAAGGCGTTCGAGTACAGTTGGGTTAGGGTTTGATTTGCGGCGTTAAGGGGTGATGGGATGCGATGAGCTCGCGAGTTCGAGCGCAGTCGCAATTCCTTCTGAGGCATGAGTTCGTGAAGGCAGTGTTCGTCACGAATTTGATTTTGGATAATAGGGTTTATGCGGCAGTGGCCAGAGGTGCCTGGCGGCAGGGGACGAATGGTTGAAGGCGGGTGGCGAACGAGGAAGGAGGAAGGGGCGTCGAGCATTACCGGATGTTTGTAATAGTTGTTAGGTATATATAAGTTAATTAGAGAAATTAATGTTAAATTAGCTTATAAAATTCAAATGTTTAAAATCGTATGACTTTTTCAACGCGATGTCGAATTCAAGTGTGAATTCTTGTATTGGATCCGTAATGCATTAAGCTACAGTCTAAAATCGGTTTGGGTTTTTCGGAATCAACGGGAATATAAAATTTGACCGGTAGGTGAGAATCCCTCACTTATTTGGATTACCGTATTTAAATTTAAAGGTTAAAAAATTAAACTTAAATTATTGAATGCTTGAATGTTTTGATAATTATTATTATTATCAGTTGGATGATATGTTATATATAGTAGCATATATATTAGTATTGGAGTGATATTCCCGCATACTATAGGAAATGAGGCCCTATGTGCCCCGCATCATAGCGGATGATCGTATTACCATGATATCCCCTTCGAAGTAGGATCGGTATTTTTATTTTTGTCCAATATTTTTGGATGTAGGGAAAACAAATTGGAGGAAACCAACAGGATTCGTCAAAAATATTAGTATTTTTCATATTTATAATATGCTGGATTATTGTGTGTTCTAAACTTTTAAATGTTATAATGGAATGGAAATAAATTTTCAGTATATTAAACACCATAAATATTATTTTAAATATTTAGGAATTAAAAAGATATTTTCAATATATAAATTTGTATATCGAAACTCGAATTATTTAGAAGAGATTGATTTCAATAAGCAATAATGGATTTTTATCGTATTAAATAATGCGGGAAAAATATTTGAAATAGAGATTTAAAAATAAATTATACAAAGGAATTTTTAAAGGCTAGATTTTAAAATGATATCCGAAAAAAAAAGGGGTTGAAATCGATATTGAAAGTAGACTGGAAAAAATAAATGGATTTTTAAAGGAATTGAATTTATAGAATAAAATTTTAAAAATGAGATCATTTTAGTGAAACTCAAAGGAGTTATAAAAATTTATAAACGATGTTTATAAATAAAGAAAAATTGATATCTGGTGATAACTTGGAAATATAAATTTACGGGAATAATTTATGTTGGAGTATGGAAATACGGCGAGAAGAATAGTAGATACTATTTTTTAAAATGAATATGGTTAAGGAGACTGGAATGGGGGTGAGTTGATGAAAATCGGGAAGGGTTATAAATTAAAAAAATTGGTTACCCAGATTTAAAAATATATTTTTATAAATAAGTTAAGTCTTAAATTTTAAGAAGGAAAATTCTTATTTACTAAACTATGTAATTTTAAATTTAGTTAGTATTGAGATATTTTAGAAGTGAATTTTAAATACTTAATATTTATTTTAATAAAAATCCTATTTTTTTCAAAACTTGTTTTGAAATTGATGTTATAAAAAGTATTTTAAAATTTTAAATAATTATTTGAATATGTCTTAAAATATATTATTATTATTCTTTTACATACTTATTATTATATATATATAGTTTTTAAATGTTTTAATTTATTTATAAACCTTCTCGGAATCCTGAAATGGGGCTATTTATTAAATATGATTTATAAGAAAATTCTTACATGGAATTGGCAAGAAAAGTAAGAAAATTTTCGTAGAAAAGTTAGATAAAAGTGAACTTCGAGGGATGAAAATTGAATTCAAAACTAAGTTTAAAGAGAATTGAGTTTTAAGCAAGTATAACTGTTTTTGAAAATATTAAGTGAATTAATTAAGGAATTCTGGAATTTATAGAATTCGTGTAAAATGAGTTTGGAAATTTACAAATGAAATTGTAAATGATTTTGAGAGAGAGAAATAGGAAATGAAAGGAGTATTTCTAGGTGTTGAATATAAAATGAAGTGGAGAAAATATTTTGAGTATTGGGAAGGGTTGGAAATGTTCCGTTGTAAATATAAGAATTTGAAAACTGTTTTCAAATGTTGGGAAACTGAAAGTAATATCTTATAAAGATATTTTGAGATAAATTTTGGAAATTTATCATAAGGCCTGGTGATTGCTTTTGAATGTTAATTGATAGCTAAATAACCGACTATCAATTTTAACCAATTTCGTTAATCGTATCGAAGAGAACGGTATCACATTTAATTATCCGAAAACCACTTCGATCCGGTTTGAACATTGCGAATGAATACCGTGAAGATGATGAAGACAATGATTCGGTTTTTCCAGACCCAGGACAACTTGTATGGACGAATGCTATCAATACATCATCACTGGAGGATGATAAGAATTCTAAGTAAAACTGTTCTTGAAAGGTAACGCTTACCATCGAGCCTCATCAATCGGGAATCACTAAAACATGAAAGATGCAGTAGGTCTAAGTGGGTTGCACCCAAGTAGGGTATGTTATCGCCTTTCTAGATGTCCTCGAAAACCTATTATTTATGGATATGGGTTAGCATGGAAGGAGCGCCCGGTGGTAAGGGGGGGAACATCCGGGGTGATACACATATTCGGTCTATCTAGGTTTGGGGTAGGCCGGTCTTGTGTAGCAAGAGATCCTGGCATCGTCCTCGGTACATTGTTCTAGAGGTGCATTGTGGTGGGTGGTACCCCAATGGCCCAGTCATTCGATTGAATCCATTCTCCAATAAGCGTCGTACGGTTTAGATTGTGCCCAACTATGCTGGAATGTGAGATGCAGACATTTCATCTATTTTCTATTTACTTTCTATAAACACTATTATAATATCAGATGATTTTGATAAAAATTGTTTTGGTTATCGTAAGGTAAAAACCCGTTGTGTATATTTGTGACGTGGTCTTACGAGATACCTTTGTTTTCAAAGGATTTTGAAAAGTTAATAACTCAAATTGAGTGTGTTTTCTCACGTGGTTTTCCAAACTGACTCGGGTGTTATTTTATTATAATTCTCGGGTCAAACCAAGTATTATAGATTCATGTTAAAATGCTATGGAGCTCAGAAGACGAGTTGGAGGAGTTCAGATGTATATCACGTCTTGAATATTTTCGCCATATGAGGACAAATTATTATAATTGTCCAGATTTGATGTAATGATTTTATTCTCTGATGATAGTAAGTATTAAACAGTTACAGATTCTTTTGTATAAATCGGTTGTTATATATTATATTTTGTTCCACTGCGGTTGTGAGATTCTGTGTTGTTGTTTTATTTATTCTCTGCCTTTTTCTTCTTTACCCCTAATGAACTGGTATTTCCAACACTCGACTGCTCAGCATTTATACAGTGGACGTATTAATGTCGAGTTTCGAGGGTCAAAAATTCCTGTTTGTTACAATATGATTAAATGATGTTATGACATGAGTAGGGATTTAAATGACATATTTGAGAAATATGACGATTAAAATGAGGGTTAATCTATTTTTGGAAATATAAATTCGAAAGTGATATGATTTCAAATGTGATATAATTTCAAAAGTAAATATGATTTTGAAAATGATATGGTTTTGAGAATATGATATTTTGATATAAATTATAAATCAATTTCAGAGATGTAAAAGAACCATCCAGTGTGAAATAAGTGTTGGTTGTTAAAGAGACCAGGATTGGATATTGTCTTACTTTCTACTAATACCGAAAACCACTTTAACTACTGTGTATGTGGTGTAGATTACATAAATGAAATAGGATGGTTTGGCGAACGATTCTGTATGAGGTATTTACGTGACCCTGACTGCTGTGACTCGGCTTAGATGTGATTCAAACAGGAGTCATGCTTGGCCAAGTGAGGTCATTCCTTTGATCAGACACATTTCTTCGATACCATATTATGACTTTGTGACGATTTGGTGGCTACCCCTTGATTTTGATTATGAGAGTGTGTTTTGTGATGGACGGTAGTAGCTGCTATGCGTTATCACCAGTCCGGATCCACAATTGGTATATCCACCCTGGCATTGCCTCGAGTGCCATATTCGCATGCCCTACTGTGCCTTCTACGAGTTTGTTTTGTAGCATACCTATGGAGTGCTCCCTGATAGTCCAGCAGTTTACGGTGGATTTTACAGTATCTGTATAGACTATGACATTATATAAAATGTGTTAAGGGGGATATGGGTAAAGCCTTAACACTATTTTAATACTTTACTTTACTGTAGACACTATTATAATAGTGTATTGTACTACATAGTAGATAGTTTAACGGATCCTAAGGAGTAGGTAATCCCGAACATCTCTTAAGTTATTGCACCCACGCTAGACACTGGATATGAGATATCAAAACCCGTAAACATCTCTGTTGTCGTCACACTCATATTTATTTACTGTTGATTTGACTTACATAAGATCTTTTAGTTCTGACTCGAGTGTTTTGTTTTTTTCAATTCGCTCGGGTCAGCTTGAGCTTTTCAATATATCGAAGACTGCATTCTGGAGTATGAAGAGGAAGATTTGTATACTATTTATTATATTATTTCCACTACATCATATTGTTCGACTACATTATTATTTACATCTGTTAAATGTAACTTTGATTTTGTATTATAAAAGTATCATCAAATGTTATTTGTAAACGGCTTCATGAAATTTTTATTGATTATTATATTTTGTCATTTCGCTGCGAGATTCTGTATATGTTTTCTTTCTTTTCCTGCTTTTTCTTATTTACCCCATAATAATCCTCCCTTTTGACTGGTTTGAGTTTGACATGTGAGGTTTATTGTCGATTTTAAACCATCCAAAAACATGGGTCGTTACAGGGTTCTCTTGACTTGAGAATATTGTTGATCTTTTGGAAACTCCACTTCGATTATAGTTAAATCATGGGTGGGTATCCATCGAACGACTATAGTTGGGTTGACTAGAAGCATTAGAAGTGAAACATTACTCAAGAGAGGATTAGTATCGTTGGTAATATGAGATTACTTGTAATGCCCCACTTTTCGACCTTTAAAAGTTGACAATAATGCATCTGTAGTATTGATGTGCTGAGCATCCGAGTACCAAAAGATAGATTGTTGGGGGTGAAAGAACAAAAAAGGACAGAACAAAATCTCAAATTGTGACAAAATATGTATAATATATGACAGATCTTTTTGAAAGAAAACTGTAATACACATACATTAATCAGGGTAAACTAACCTATGTGGATATATATAACATGTACTCACAAATGCTGATAAATACAGAATGACAAATGCAGCGGAAGTATAAGATACGTGAATACAACTTGGAGCTATCTATCTCAACTCCTAAAGCTCCAAACATTCATAACTAAATCATGAAATATGCTCAGGTCGACATGGACATTATAAGAAAATAACTCATGCTGGTTCAAAGTGGTTTTAGGATAACTCATGCTTATCCGAACCCGATCTCTCCGAACCAACAATCGATGGTTCCAAACTGGCCAAGATTTAATAGTTGGTTGTTTTACTATCAAAAAAATAATCAAATCAAAGATTTAACTTCATATGGAAACCAAGCATGGTTAAGAACATAAGCAACCACTGATCCCCTTTAATTAGTGATTTGTAAATGCTTGTATCAAATTACTTTTACAAAGATATATTCACAAAGCCTTTCAACTCTTTTCAATACTTTGAAAAGTATTTATATACTTATCTAACCAGTATAAGTATATTCATAAAACACTGCACTTTCAATACTTATAAAATGTAACCATATACTTACCTCAACGGTATAAATATATCCACAAAATTTTAAGAAAGATTTCACTTCCAAAACCACACTTATTTGGGTTAGAACAAATGCCATTTAAAACCATGTTTGCCATAAACCCAAACTCATTTTCTGTTGTAGGTAAATGGATTGTGGGGAATTTAGATCAAGTATACTTAACCTCCCTTTTCTGATTTCAAACTTGTACTATCCTTCGATTAACAATGTAGTCGGACAAGTTAGCATACTATCCTTGCCTCGACATATATTCTTCATTCTTAGGATTGGGACAAGTTTACCTACCTTAGAATTTGGTGTTAAGTATGAAAAGAGTACTTCCCATACCACTATAATTTAAATTGACCATTTATGGAAATCAAATATCATTCCTTTTATAAAACTTATTTCTATAGATCTCTTTAAAAATATTTTATAAAACTCCTTTTATAATCTCCTTTTATATTTATAATTTTTTATAAATCTCCTTTTATTTATAAAACTTCATCTATAAATCGCTTGACTATAAAGCTCATATACTTATTACGATTCCTCAGTTTTCAAGATAGGACTAAATAATTTATATAAAATGATTATTCCATATATCACTGTAAATTCACAAGTGTGATTTATTATTCCAGTTCCTCAAAATGATATCATTTCCTGTTTATAAAATATCATTTATAAATATATTCTTTTATTATAAATCTTTATACACAACATTTTATATACAGCATTTACCAATATTTATTTTGAAATATTTCTTTCTTCCTTTAAAACAGAATCACTTTATTATAAAGGATAAATTATTATTTTTCTTTATAAATAACATTCATTATTTTATTTATTTATTTGGTTAGATAAATACTTCCTAAAATTACTTCCTAAAATACTTTTAAAACATTTCCATATAAATTAGAAAAGACTAGCCGATGGAGTAAAATGGAGAAGTTCAAAAACCATTTCTAAATAAAATACCATAGAATATTTCAAAGTCACATTTAAAATCATTTTCTTAGTTAAAACCATTTTCAAATCAAAATAACAATTAGTAGTATTTTCATAATACTATAATGAGGCCAAGAGCTACCATAGCGCTCAGGAAATGTTTCCATAGATTAATAACTGAAAGTGTTCAACTTTTAAACATATCATAGTCATACCCAATATGGACAAGCTACCAAGATTTAGCCTTCGCAATTTATACAATAAGTATATAACTGAAATTTAAAATCACAATGACGAGGAATCCCGATCCTTCTAAAAAATTCCTTTTAATTTATTTATATGTTATCCACTTTCTAAAGGGAATTCAATCAAATCAACTAATGAAATCATTCCAGTACACAAATAATAATTTATATCAACACATATATCATACGATGTTCATCAAAAGGTGAGTTAACTCACAAAAATTCTAGCCGATGCTTAAGCATTCTAGAATAGTCTTTAGTTAAAAGTTCTACTTGCTCCAAACATGATGAAACCAATTCAAGTCATAGATAACACTCTTACAAGCACAACGTAAAAGATTATGTCTCAATTAGACCTCGTATTTAGAAGATGTTCATTTTATAATTTTAAGATAAATAAAATTAATTAATTACTTCATTAGCAAACTTATTACCTATTAATTATCTTCCTCTCTAAAATAAAACTCCCTATACATATGCATGAATGTGCATGAACCCATCCTTGACCTTCCTCTCTCCTTCCATCTCTCTCAACACTCCATGATTTGAAAATCCAACTTAGCGAACAACATCCTCTCTGCGCAAGCTTCGACCTGCATCTCACAATACCTAGCTCGATTCTCTCCCCTACATCGTGACTTGGAGCCAACCCATTCACCTGAATTAACCCGAATCCCAAACCCACATCAGACCTCTCCACGTCACCACCATAACTTCTTCTTCTCATGAGAAACACGAATCTACAAAAATCTTGGCCTATCACCACCTCCCTACCTGACGCAGCGGATTATAACGATGACGACGAAATGTGAATTTCGTATCAAACAAATCGAAGAACGATTAGATGAAGCAATATAAATCGGTGGTTTGAAAGATACCGAATGCCCAAATTCGTTGATCTCCAAAAGATACCGAATTCTAGCTATCCTCAACACGTTGATCGCGCACGATACCGTGTTAAAAGATCTATAATTCTTCGAACGTTGATCAAGCGCACTTGATTCCGTGAATTGGCTTCAACAATCGTTGATTCGAGCGCACTCGAATGCCGAAAGTGGAGATAGGAGATAACACTCAACTACCAATTTTAAAGTGGCACAAAGCACACAAACACAAAGTTTTATTCAAAATCAACCACTTTTACAAATGACCCGACCCCCATATTTATAGGCAGTTTACAACACACACTTACAGTTCTACCGACCTAACATAGGTCGTTCACGACCTAACTAATCAAGCGACTTAACAAAGACCAGTCACAACGTACAAACGACCTAACATATTACAACATAACTTCATAACGACCTAACAGAAGACATCACGCGACTTAATACAACGTCACAACATTACAACAGAAACAACATACGAGTTAACATATGCAACATAAAAGAAACGACCTACGACCTAACGCTTCAGCGGCACAAAGATATAGCACCTCTTCAAGGACTTGAGCAACCTACACTTGAGCGACTTAGGAAGGCCGTTCGCGATCTAGCGACTTAAGGAGGTTCGCGACCTAAGGTAATGCGGCATGTGTGAACGCGGCCTAGCTCGCTTAGGTCGTGACTCGGCACAATTAGCTCGCTGCTCCTGCATTCCAAGACTTCACTAGGTCGTTCGTAACTCGGCAAAGTTAGCTCGTTGCTCCTGCATTTCAAAAACTTCACTAGGTCGTTTGAGTGACCTAAGGTCTTTGAGCGACCTTCACTAGGTCGTGAGCGACCTAAGACCTGTGAGCAATTCAACTCCATTGAGTTTGTAGATTGCTCTACATCATCCTGCCCCGGTTGACAAGAATTCGACCTCGAATTTGTACTTTCCTTTTCCTTGACAGGCTCATTCCCATGAAACGGAACCAAGTATTTGACATTGAAAACATCAGAAGTATGAACATTATCTGGCAATCTCAACTGATACGCATTCTCATTGATTTTCTTCACGATCTCTAAAGGACCAATCCTTCTAGCGGCTTGCTTGTTATATGTTCCAACTGGAAAACGATCTTTCGTCAAAACGACGTAAACCAAATCACCTTCTCTGAAGTTCACACTCCTTCGCTTCTTATCCACCATTTGTTTATACTTCTCATTTGATGCAAGCAATCGTTCATGAACAATTATGTGACATGCCTACAACTCATTCACAAAATCACAAGCTCGTTTAACAACCCCTTTCTGAAATGGAACTATCGACAAATCCAACGGTCCCTTCGGAATTGCTGAATACACAACTTGAAATGGACTGAAACACGTGCTACGATTAACTGCATGGTTGTGTGCAAATTCCGCTTGACATAACTTCACATCCCAGCTTTTCAAATTGTCTTTCACAAGACATCTCAATAAGTTTCCCAACGATCTATTCACCACTTTTGTTTGCCCATCTGTTTCCGGATGATAGGCGCTACTAAACTTCAGCTTCGTTCCAACCATCTTTCACAAACTCATCCAAAAATGACTTAAGAATCGAGTGTCCCTGTCTGAAACTACAGATTCAGGTAATCCATGAAGTCGATAGATTTCTCTGAAATATAATTGAGCGACATTAACGGCATCTGCAGTCTTCTTACAAGCAATAAAATGTACCATTTTTGAAAATCGGTCCACCACCACATAAATAGAATCATTGCCACGTTGAGTTCTCGGCAATCCCAACACAAAGTCCATACTAACATCCACCCATGGTTTAGTAGGTATAGGAAACGACATATATAATCCTGCATTTGTAGCGGTTCCCTTCGAAACTTGACAGGTATGACATCTCTCCACAAATCTCGCAACTTCTTTTCTCATTGACGGCCAAAAATAAGATTGAGAAATCAACTGCAATGTACGATCTCTACCTACATGGCCTTCTTCATGTAACTCATTTACAATCTTCGTTCGCAAATTTCCCTCGGGTATACATAATTGATTCCCCTTGAACAGAAAACCATCCACCAGAATATACTCATCCATCCTCCCCTTTGTGACTTCATCCATAACCTTAGCAAAGTAAGGATCATCCACAAGTAATTTTGGAAGTATATCAAACCCCGTCACTTCAACCTTCATTGTAGTCAATAAATGATTTCTCCTGATCAATGCATCTGCCACGCGATTCGTAATTCCCGGCTTATGTTTCACTACAAATGTAAATTGCTGCAAGTATGCAATCCACGATGCATGTCTAGCTGCTATCTAGTCCTGTCCTTGCAAGTGATTTAACGCCTCATGATCAGTATAAAGAACAAACTCCTTCTGAAACAGATAATGTCTCCAGTGTTTCACAGCTTGCACAATAGCATAAAATTCCACGTCATATGTATTATATCTCATCTTTGCTCCCGAAAGCTTCTCACTGAAATAAGAAATAGGACGCCCCTTCTGACTCAACATCCCTCCAATCCCAACCTTCGATGCATCAGTATGTAACTCGAACAACAACTGAAAATCCGGCAAAACTAGAATTGGTGCTGTCGTCAAAAGTTCCTTGATTTGCTCAAAAGCTAACTCTTCTTCCTCAGTCCACACGAACTTCTTTCCTTTCATGCAATCGGTTATAGGTGCCATCACACTGCTAAAACGTGGAATGAATCTTCGATAAAAAGATACCAACCCATGAAAGCTCCTCACTTCAGTAATTGTCTTGGGTTGTGGCCAACTCCTGACAGCTTCCACTTTGCTTTCATCCACTTGAATACCCTCCTTTGACAGAACATATCGCAGAAACAAAACACTGTGCGTCAAGAACACGCACATCTTCGCTGTTGCATAGAATTGCTCCTGTCGTAGAATAAACAGCACTTCTCGCAAATGCTGGATATGCTCTTCCATACTCCCACTATAGATCAAAATATCGTCAAAGTAAACTACTACAAACTTCCCAATAAATGGTATGAAAATCTGGTTCATCACTCTCATAAAAGTACTAGGAGCATTTGACAAGCCAAACGACATAACCAGCCATTCGTATAGACCTTCCCTAGTTTTAAAAGCAGTCTTCCACTCATCACCCGGTCTAATACGAATCTGATGGCATCCACTCTTCAAGTCAATCTTTGAGAACACAACAGCCCCACTCAACTGATCAATCAAATCATCGAACCTCGGCATAGGAAACCTGTATCTCACAGTGATCTTGTTTAGAGCCCAACTGTCCGTACACATCCTCCACGAACCATCCTTCTTCGGTACCAATAAGGCTGGCACTGCACAGGGACTCAAGCTCTCCTGAACACGCCCTTGTTCTAACAACTCCTCCACTTGTCTTCTCAGTTCCTCATGCTCCTTAGGACTCATCCTGTAATGTGGCCTGTGAGGTAATACCACCCCTGGCACAAGATCAATCTGATGATGAATATCTCTCAATGGTGGTAACTCCTTTGGCAACTTTTCAGGAAACACATCTCTGAATTCTTCCAGTACTGGCTTTACTCCCTCTGGAACTTCAACAGAATCAGTAGTTTCATGTCCAATCAACAAAAATACTTCAGGCTCGTCCTCCACTTCTTTAACAAACTCCTTCAAAGGTAGCAAAGTTTTCAGCTCCTCAATCTCTTCTGACTTACTCTCTTCTTGTTGTCTCTTCTTCGGAACTAAAATAATCTTAGTACCCTCAAACATAAAACTGTAGCTATTGGTTCGACCATCATGCTGCACTGCTCTGTCATACTGCCATGGTCTTCCCAAAAGCAAGTGACAAACATCCATCTCACCACATCACACCAGATCTCGTCTTTATACTTCTTCCCAATAGAAAATGGAACATGAACTCGCCTGTCCACCTTCACCTCTCCTCCTTTCCTTAACCACGCTAACCTGTAAGGATTTGGATGCTTCTCCGTCTTCAACTTCAACTTTCTCATAGCTTCGGTAGAAATGATATTGTCACAACTTCCCGCGTCAATCACAAATTTACAAACTTTCCCCAGTATAGTGCATGTCGACTGAAAGATATTACTCCTTAGCCTCTTCTTCCTGTTTCGGTGTCAAACACGACCTCCTCAACATTAGATTACATCATTCGTCTCCCGACGCAATATCCTGTTCATTCCCCTCAACTGGACTAGAATAACCTTCACCAACATCCTCATCTTCCACTTCAGCAATCATAGCTCGTTTCTTAGGCTTCGAACATTCATTGCTCTTGTGACCCACTTCCTACCAATTATAACATTTGAAATTATTGTTGACCTTTGCCTTCGCAACCTCATTCACAACTGGTTTACTGACAATTTTAGAAAAACTGAAACTCCCACTAGCACCCTAGTTCTGAGTATTGTAACTTGGAAATACACCACCTCCTCGTCTTCCCTGCTTCTTCCAAGCAAGTGCCTTCTGAAGTGCTTCAGCGACAGATCTCGGATCATACATATTCACCATATCCTGGATCTGCATTCTCAATCCTCCAACAAACCTAGCAGTCAAATATTCCTCTGTCTCCATGATATCATTCCTGGCAATCAGTTGATAAAATTCATCCGCATAATCATTCACAGACTTTATTCCCTGTCTCAAGTTCTGCAATCGCTGATACATAAGAGACTGATAATTATACGGCAAGAAAGCAGCTCTCACCAACTTCTTCATCTTCTCCCATGACTCAATCTTTGACTTCCACATTCTCTCCCGTGTAAGTTTAGTTTGCTGCCACCATGCTAAAGCTCTCTCTCAATCGTGTAGCAACCAACTTAACTCTGCGATGCTCGGGAACTTCCTTAAAGTCAAAAATCTCTTCAACATTAGATAACCAATCAAGGAATTCTTCAGCTTGCATACTACGCTTGAATTCTGGAATTTCAGTTTTCATCCCCGACTCCCATTTACGATCATCTTCTACCTCCCGATAGTGATTTCATACTTGGTCTCGATCTCGATAATGAACACTACCTCTATCACCATCTTCATCATAATCAAATGTACTTCGATATCGATCTCGACCATCAACATTCACATGATCACTCATATCTCTTTTACTATGTCTTCCAACATCATGATATGGATCATCTTCAAATCTATGATAAGTTCTTCTCTCTCCATCTCTATACTCATGATGCTCTTGCCTCATAGAAACTGATGATTCTCTTCTTTCTCTACAAGATTGTGGCGACACCCTCCTCGCTTCCGCAACCGATGGCGAAACTCTGTTTCCTCCATGGTTCGAGATTGGTGACCTTCTCCTTTGACATTGATTCAAATCATTCATCAATTTCTCTAACTTCCCAATACCTTCATCAAACTTTTCATTGATTCGTTGTTCCATTTGCTCGGCTTCTTCTCTTCTATACAACACTTCAACATTTTGATGACGATTAGCTCTCCTCGGTGGCATGATTGAATCAAATAATCTTCAACAACTCGGCTTAAACTTCAACAAATCCAAACACACATCAACTCAAATCTGAACTTGATTGCTCTCGGCCTACACTTAGCTTGCTCGGCTTGTAACTTTCGGCCTGAACAACAAAGTGATGCACGTGATTGGCTAAGTCTAGCTTTGATACCTAACTGACGCAGCGGATTATAACGATGACGACGAAATGTGAATTTCGTGTCAAATTAATCGAAGAACGATTAGATGAAGCAATATAAATCGGTGGTTTGAAAGATACCGAATGCCCAAATTCGTTGATCTCCAAAAGATACTGAATTCTAGCTATCCTCAACACGTTGATCGCGCACGATACCATGTTAAAAGATCTACAATTCTTCGAACGTTGATCAAGCGCACTTGATTCCGTGAATTGGCTTCAACAATCGTTGATTCGAGCGCACTCGAATGCCGAAAGTGGAGATAGGAGATAACACTCAACTACCAATTTTAAAGTGGCACAAAGCACACAAACACAAAGTTTTATTCAAAATCAACCACTTTTACAAATGACCCGACCTCCATATTTATAGGCAGTTTACAACACACACTTACAGTTCTACTAACCTAACATAGGTCGTTCACGACCTAACTAATCAAGCGACTTAACAAAAACCAGTCACAACGTACAAACGGCCTAACATATTACAACATAACTTCATAACGACCTAACAGAAGACATCACGCGACTTAATACAAAGTCGCAACATTACAACAGAAACAACATACGAGTTAACATATGCGACATAAAAGAAATGACCTACGACCTAACGCTTCAGCGGCACAAAGATATAGCACCTCTTCATGGACTTGAGCGACTTAGGAAGGTCGTTCGCGATCTAGCGACTTAAGGAGGTTCGCGACCTAAGGTATTGAGGCATGTGTGAACGTGGCCTAGCTCGCTTAGGTCATGACTCGGCACAATTAGCTCGCTGCTCCTGCATTCAGGCCCGGCCCAGAGGACATCCC
This sequence comes from Allium cepa, assembly GCA_030765085.1. Classification (NCBI taxonomy): domain Eukaryota; kingdom Viridiplantae; phylum Streptophyta; class Magnoliopsida; order Asparagales; family Amaryllidaceae; genus Allium; species Allium cepa. Next base: position 188,312,317 of record CM060940.1, read on the forward strand.
ACCAAGCCCTCGGGCTAGGACAGCCTACTGGGCCTAGGGAAACAAATCAAAAAGTTTTGTCATAAAGTGTTCGTATATTTATGGTAAACTGAATAAATTATCAAGCAATGGTTGGTTCAATGGTAACTAAATTGGAATGGGCTCATGATGCTAGTTCAAATCTATTAGGCGACAGTAATTTATGTTCTGATTTTAAATTTTTTTTAGGTGGCAGCGACTTATGTTTTGATTTTAAATTTTATTTTTCAAACTAAGTTAAATGGGCTTGGGCAGCCAAACTTTTGGGCTGGACCTGCCTGCATTCCAAGACTTCACTAGGTCGTTCATAACTCGGCAAAGTTAGCTCGTTGCTCCTGCATTCCAAAAACTTTACTGGGTCGTTTGAGCGACCTAAGGTCTTTGAGAGACCTTCACTAGGTCGTGAGCGACCTAAGGCCTGTGAGCAATTCAACTCCATTGAGTTTGTAGATTGCGCTGCATCACTACCCCTAGTTGCCGCTCACAATGATGCTCCTCCTTGAGCATGACTGCACTTGAAAACACTCACAAAGATTTGAAGCTAACAATCACATGGGTGCAATGGATCTGGTTTCATAATTTTTCATGAACCGTAGCCCTATGTTTTGATTTTTAACACTAGTACAAAAAGTGCATATTGCTTCGCCTCATTTGAATCGGTTGAAGTAAAAAATGATGCAAATAGAACTATTTGCATCAGTTCTATCTTAATAACCGGTGCAGTTGGTACGTGGAAAGCAATAGGAAATAAAAAAAAAATCAAATTTGCATCAATTGTCACCAACAACCGAAGAAAATACATCAATGCAAATAGTTTTAGTCGCATCGGTTTTAAGGTCAACCGATGCAACTACACACTCTCTCCCCTTTCTAAAATTTTGTCATAATTTTACCGTGAACTCGCGTTTTGGAGGCGGACCTTTTTTTCACCAATTTGACGCGGTAAACATTTTCACACTCTCTGCCCCCTTTCATCACTCTCTCCTATCCCTGAATAAAACTCAAAACCCTAAAAATAACTTAATCCATAGAGCCCCTAACTTTTATTCTATCCTCACCTCCCAAATTCCACCGTTTCATCCAAAGTTCCACCCTCGCTTCCTTAATCAAAATTTATCATCTCAAATCCACCAGAAGGAGAATATGGTAGCATCATCATCGCATAACTTCGCTTGCAGTAACTGACAGATGTATAAAATTGTAGGCTCATGATAAATGATGGAATAAGCCAATCTATCCTGGTAAGCGAAGAAAGCGGAGCAGGTAAAACCGAAAGCACAAAAATGCTCATGCATTATCTTGCTTACATGGGTGGGAGTGCTATTTCTGAAGGGAGAACTGTCGAACAACAAGTGTTGGAGGTTTGTGATTGTACTTGTGAAAGCATCCCAGTTGCTGATTTTGTACATTCATATTGATATAATATAATCCTAATATTACAGTCAAATCCTATCCTTGAAGCATTTGGTAATGCAAAAACCATTAGAAACAACAATTCTAGGTAAGATAGGTTATTAGTATGTTGCATTTTATGTTGTTCTCGTGGTGTTGGTTGAACTAATTTTTTTGTCATAATCATTCGCTTTGGTAAGTTTGTGGAAATTCAATTTGATGATAAAGGGAAGATATCAGGAGCTGCAATCGGGACATACCCGCTCGAAAGGTCGTGTGTATGTCAAGTTTCCTACCCTAAGAGGAATTACCATTGCTTTTATATGCTTTGTGCCGCTCCTCAAGAGGTATATAGTCTTTCCTGTATTTGTTATAGTAGTTTGAACTGCAGTCGGCAGTAGGCCATATTCATGCAAAGAATACACTAATTAATCAGAGCAACTTAACACATAAAATGCCGAGGCAGACAATAAAATGTCTTGTTCCTATAAATATTCTGTTATCAACTGGTTGCTAGATATATCTGGTATACAACTCAAGGATAAACCATAAATCTCGTTTTGTTTCTTTATGCAATTGACGATTCATTTTTGTCAGGATGTTGCTAGATTTAAGCTTGGAAACCCTAGAACATTCCATTACCTAAATTAGTCAAAATGCCATGAGTTTGATGGTGTTGATGATTCTAAAGAATATCTTGAAACAAGAAGAGCTATAGATATAGTTGGAATAAGTGCCAATGAACAGGTACTTTGTTTTAGTTGATATTAGGAAAAAATAATAATCTTGGATCAATATATATGGTAGCTCTAAAACGTTTCTCAGAGCATACTTCACTTCTTCGCCAGGATGCTATTTTTCGGGTAGTGGCTGGTGTTCTTCATTTAGGGAACATTGAACTTTGCGAGGGAGACGAACCAGATTCATCAGTACCTAAAGATGAGAAATTCCGTTTTCATCTTAAAACTGCGGCGGAACTGTTCATGTAAGCAGTGAAAATTTCTCAGTGCACAAGTGTTTCTTTTCCAGATTACATGATGGTACATTGATAAAATTATGGATAACCTTGCTCTCTAAGTGTGATGAAAAAGCCCTTGAGGATTCTTTATGCAAGCGCATCATAGTAACTCGTGATGAGAACATAGTTAAATCTCTTGATCCAGAAGCTGCAGCTCTTAGCAGAGATGTATTGGCAAAAATTGTTTACACACGTTTATTTGATTGGTAAAAAAACATATATTTTATTTACTTATTATCTTGATAGCCATATTGTTCGATTTTGATTTCTTATATTTTTAAATCAATTATAGGCTTGTGAGCAAGATAAATAATTCGATTGGACGGGATCCAAACTCAGAATTTTTGATTGGGGTCCTGGATATTTATAGCTTTGAAAGTTTCAAGACTAACAGGTACTTAATAGGTATGCTTTTAGATTTAATTTGCATGAAGACCATTGCACTTGGATAACTTCAGAAAAAAACAGCATTTCTGTGAACTATATTACAGCAATTATTGTCGTCATATGTCATATGTATTTATTTGTAAATTCCACAACTAGTAATTAATTCAAGCTTGCACTAAAACCACTCCATTTTTACTAGAATTCAGAATATAAATCATAGAAAAGTATAGCAGTTTACATCTTCGCACATGCTAATATCAGAGAACAGATGTAACCAAAGTACTACATACAATTATCACATGAAATTTCGTTCATATTAGCATAGTTATACACTGGATATAAACAGAAACATGAATATCTCTATCTCTAAAGTGCTTTAATCGACAAGAAGGTTTCCCATACTATTTATTCACATACATGGAAGCACGTATAACAGATACATCTTTTTATAGCCATTGTTGTTAGCATGGTGGTTAATACATGTATATATAAAGAATTTAATATAGTATAAATTGGTTCACCTGAATAGAGTTTTAAAGCAGGGAGACTTAGAGTTGTTTGAGATCTGCTGTTCGAATTCAATAGCAACATAGACTGACTACACAGCTCCCTTCTTTTATTTATTAAATGTCGGTAGTTAATAAAGGTAGAATACCTAACTGAACGCATGTGAATTAATTTAAAGCTGCATCCGTCTCAATTGGTAAAGAAAACATAAAAAAAGTGCACTTGAATTAGTAATTACAACATTGAAAATAGAAATCTGTAAAAGAAATTATAAAACATGACTATCATCAAACTATAATCCAGGTTATAAGAAGTGTCTACACATGGTACATTAAACACGTACTGTTTATAAGAAGTGTCTACACATGGTACATTAAACACAATCAATAGTTTGGTTCCTGATGCAATGCTTCTTCTTGTAACAGCATGTTTTTAAAATGGAGCAAGAAGAGTATACCAAGGAAGAGATTAATTGGAGTTATATCGAATTCATTGACAATCAAGACATTCTTGATCTCATTGAGAAGGTTTTTCTTGGCTTTGATTTTATTCTTATGAGAAAAAAGCTATATGTTAATATATATTGAAATAATTCAAATTACACAATCATCTGTTTGACTTTTTTGTGATGCTACTATTTTCCTGGTTCTAATTTGCATACGTGAGCTTTTCACATACACTATTTTTTACTGCGTACTTGCAGAAACTGAAAACAAATAAAAGCTTTTCTATTTTATTCAGAAGAAAAATAACTTGTTGTTTTTCACAACGTTACATATTGTATTTATAACAAGAGAATGGGCTTTGAGATAATAGTGGTAGCCCAGCCCAATTGAAAACATAAACAAAACAAGCATATAAACGAAACCGGGTCAGACCTGTTTTACTCTCTTTATCCCCCCGCAAATGAAGCTAGGGTTTCATTCCCTAACGTTGCCTCTTCAAAAATCAGGGCGGCTGAAAGAAAAACTCAGAGTTCTTCTCTGTGATGCCCGCAAATAAGATTAGGGTTTCATTCCCAAAAGCTGCCTCTTCAAAAATCGTGGTGGCGGAAAGACACGGAGTTCTTCTCTGAGACGAGTGAAGTTCTTCGATGAAATGGCTTTTGTCAGAATGTTCGCCTTCTGATAGTAAGATGGAATATGGAGGATCTGGAGTTTCCCGTGCCCAGTTCGCTCTCTAACAAAGTGAAGGTCAATTTCGAGATGTTTGGTTCTCGAGTGTTGAGTTGGGTTCATGGACAGAGAAATGGCGCTTAAATTGTCCACCCAAATGATCGGCTTTTGCTTAACTTCAAGTCCCAATTCGGCTTGCAAGGTCTCTGTCCATGTAATCACAGCAGTGGCGCTTGCAATGGCACGGTACTCCGCTTCCGTGCTTGACCTGGAGACAGTAGATTGCTTCTTTGTGCACCATGAAATGGGGTTACTATCGAGGTACACCCAGTACCCAGTAGTGGATCTCCTGTCATCAACATCATTGCTCCAATCTGAATCACTGTAAGCGTGCAAATTCGTGTTATTGCAAGATTCTAATTTCAACACATACTGAGTAGTCCCTCTTAAATATCTCAAAATACGTTTAACAGCATGCCAATGTTCGGTAGTCGGTGCTTCCATGTACTGACAGACCTTGTTCACACTAAAACAAATATCTGGTCTAGTGATAGTTACATACTGGAGTGCCCCAACAGTGCTCCTGTACTGCGTGACATTTTCAATGGGTTCACCTTTGTTTTTAGATAGCTTAAGATTACTTGTCATGGGTGTGGGCAGTGCCTTTGCTTTATCCATGTTTGCTCTCACCAGTATGTCTGATATGTATTGTTTTTGAGATAGATTGATGCTTGAATCTGCATTCCTCTGAATATGTATGTCTAGAAAATAATTAACTTCTCCCAAGTCTTTTATAGCAAACTGCGTGTCCAAACATCCAATAACTGTTTCAGTTTCTTGCTGATTATCACCAGTGATAAGAATGTCATCAACATAGACAAGTATATAGATGCTATTCCCCCTTTGCTTTCTTATATTGAAAGAATTATCAGATTTAGTGGCATTGAAACCCAACATAATTAGGGTAGTCTTCAATTTTTCATACCATGCCCTTGAAGCTTGCTTCAATCCATATATTGCTTTGTGTAACTTGCATACTTGATTGCTATTGTCTTTTGAGCTGTAGTCTTTTGGCTGTTGCATGTACACTTCTTCCACTAGGTCTCCATTTAGAAAGGCATTATGTACATCTAGCTGCCTTACTTGCCAATGTTTATGTGAAGCTAGGGTTAACATGATCCTTATTGTTGTTGGCTTAATAACTGGGAAGAATGTCTCACTGAAATCATAACCATACTACTGAGTATAACCCTTTGCTATGAGTCTTGCCTTATATTTAACCACCTTTCCTTCTGCATCCCTTTTTATTTTGTAAGTCCACTTGCTTCCCACAATGTTCTTATGTTTTGGTGGGTCGACTAAAAACCATGTTTTGTTCTTTATCAAAGCATTATATTCTTCATCCATGGCTTTCCTCCACTTTTCATCTCTAACTGCTGATTCATATGATGTTGGCTCAACTTCATTGATTTGGGTATTAAACATTTTGGGTTTAAAAATACCACTCTTGGATCTTGTGGTCATGGGATGGTGACTGATAATTTGTTGTGGCATTTGATGTTCAACACTGTGCCTGTCAGTATCCTGATTTGTAGAATCTTCATTGCTTTGATTTTGCTGTGTTTCATCTTGTTGTTGTTCATTATGCCGTGATACACCCATTGCACTTTGCTCTGAATCATTGTTATGACTAATTTCTGATGGCTCACAATTAGGTTTGATTTCTTTGCTGATCCAACCTGATAGATCTGGCATGTTACTTGTTCCTGCATTGCTGATGTTTGTAGCTTGTTTTTGTTTCTCCCTTTCTGCAAAAGGAAAAACATTTTCATTAAAAACCACATGTCTTGAAACGAATAGCCTGTCCTGATTGTCTAGGCACTAGTATCCTTTCTGGTTATCTGCATAACCTAGAAAGGTACATTGGCTTGACCTCAGGCTTAATTTGTTTTTGTTATATGGTCTGAGGCAAGGAAAGCATAAACACCCAAAAAATTTCAAATGTTTATAGTCTGGTTTGTTACCAAAAAGTTTTTCAAAGGGGCAGACATGGTTTAACACTTTGGTTGGCATTCTATTAATGAGGTACACTGCAGTGGCAAATACCTCCCTCCAGTATCTCATTGGTAGACTTGCTTGTGACATTAGTGTTAAACCAGTCTCCACTATGTGTCTGTGTTTTCTTTCCACCAGGCCATTTTGTTCAGATGTATGTGGGCATGTCATCCTATGTAAGATTCCTTTCATAGTGAAGAAATCCCATAGGGGTTTAAACTCCCCCCACCATCTATTTGAATCATTTTTATACTGCCATTCAGTTGTTTTTCAATGCATGTGATGAAAAGTTTCATAGCACTGCATGTGTCAGACTTTGCCTTTAAAAAATATATCCAAGTATATCTACTATGAGAATCAACAAGTGATAGGTAATACCTGTCTCCATGAGTTGAAATGTGTGGAGATGGTCCCCACAAATCAGCTGCTACAAGTTCAAGAGGCTTTTCATATGCAGTTTCAGAGTGTCGAAAAGGTAACTTGTGACTCTTGCCAATTTGGCAATGTGTACATACATTAGTACTACATAATTTTGGAAAAGAAATTTTATTCTCATTCAATATATGTTTAACTACATCATAACTAGGGTGCCCTAACTTACAATGCCATACATCAAGAATATTGACATCTTTGTCATGGTTTATACTGATATTATTACACCATTCTGCATTGTTACAGTAGGATCCTTTTCTCATATTGCTGAATTTGTATAAACCTTGATCCAGTTTACCCTGTAATAATATATTTTTATTTAGCATATCCCTAACAAGACAGAACTCAGGGTGAAACTCAAAATATACTTTTGCAAATTGTGAGACACTAATTAAGTTCTTTTTGATACTTGGCACTCTCAATAAATTATTAAGATAGAGTGACCTTGTACCTTCAATGGTGCCAGTTCCTATATGAGATATATTTATTGTTTCACCATTTCCCATAGAAACAGAGTGTTTACCTGTATAATTTCTGTTTCCCAAGTTTAAATTCTGCAAGTTGTTCATCATATGATTGGTGGCTCCAGAATCAGGAAACCATTCCTCTGTGTTGATATCATCAGTTTCATTTGCATCATCTGTAGCATTGTCTGCATTGTTTTTGGAGTGACTGCTGGTTTGTGCGATGTTTGCTGTTGGTCCTTTGTTGTTCTGACCTTGCTGAGCACCATTGTAGTCTTCCTTGAATCTGAAGTAACACTTGTTTGCCATATGACGAAATTTTTCACAGATTTGACATTTGACCCTATTGCTGTTTGGGTATTTACCTCTGCCTCTTCCCCTTTGACTGTTGTTGCATCTTGTATTTTGATTCTCTTGTTTGTTTTGATTGTGTTTCTGATTTTTGCTCTTTGTTGAGGAGACATAATTGGCTGAATAATCTTCTTGCATTTTGTCTTCTCTGTTCAATTCTCCCTTCATGAGAAAGAAGGACAGAGTGGACATAGTCAATATTCGGTAATGTTTGTTGTGTAGCAAGTAATGTTACTAATGACTCATATTCTTGGTCAAGACCGTTAGTAATAATAAGAATCTGTTCACTCTTCGAAATCTCATGACCAACAGATTTTAATTTGTCACAGAGGTTCTTGATTCTTGCCAGATATTCTCTCATGCTTATATCATTCTTTCTTGCGTTTTGTAGTTCCCTTCTGTAGTGCATAATTCTAGCTGCTGATTGAGAACTGAAAATTCTTTCAATTGTTGACCATATTTCGTATGATGTGTAGCATCCCACAAGTTGAGATACGAGACTTTGATTGATAGAAGATAATAACCAGGATGCAAGTAAATTGTCTTGCCTTTGATATTGAATATAATCTGGATTGTTCACAAGGTGACCTTTATCATCAGTGACGTTGACTGGAGGAATAACTTTGGTTCCTTTTACATAATCTTGCAAATCATAGCCTCTCAATGCAATTTCTACCTGATATTTCCATGTTATGTAGTTATCTTCATCTAATGGTGTATTAATCGCCTGATTTTTAGGTCTGATCAAGATTGGATCTCTGCTTTTGTCACTTCTGGGCTTGTTGCTTGTGTTGACACATGTAGCTTCATTGTCTTGATCTCCCATGGTGGATCAAGAACGCTGTTGTCCAGAATACTGGATCAAGAAGCAGTGTAAATGGCGCGGCAGTGATGAACTGCAGCCAATATAACAGTGAATTGGCGCGGCAGTTATGAATTGCAGCCAAGATCGACTGTAGAGAAGGTAAAGATAGTGCAACCAGAGGAGGAGATGAAGATTTTGGATCTGATCCTCTTCTTGGAAGGCATAAACAGATTAAAACTGGCAAGATCAGGCACTGCACAGATCTATGAGAGGTAAACTTCCCCTATGATGATATTACTCTGAGGGGAGAAGAGAAAAATCACCTTCTCTGATCAAAAAATGGCCTTTCGGCAATAGAGCTCTGATACCATGAAAACAAATAAAAGCTTTTCTATTTTATTCAGAAGAAAAATAACTTGTTGTTTTTCACAACGTTACATATTGTATTTATAACAAGAGAATGGGCTTTGAGATAATAGTGGTAGCCCAGCCCAATTGTAAACATAAACAAAACAGGCATATAAACGAAACCGGGTCAGACCCGTTTTACTCTCTTTAGAAACCAGGTGGTATAATATCTCTTTTGGATGAAGCTTGGTAAGCATTTACTAACAAAAAACTCACTTGTGTATGCCAAGTATTGTTGGCAATTATTTATTCAATGGTTTCAATAATGTGCTTATAATATTGTAGTGTGTTACCAAGGTCAACCCATGAGACATTTGCCCAGAAGCTGTACACAACTTACAAAAATCATCCACGATTAAGCAAACCAAAACTATCACGCTCCGACTTCACTATCCGTCACTATGCTGGCGATGAAAGTGAATTTTTTTATATGCTATGATCACTTGTATGATTTAAGGTTAGCGTTTCATTATTAATTTGTGATATCTTTCTAGAAGTTTCCTTGTGCATGTTACACATCTCTCTTTTACAAATGCTTTTGTGCGAATATCACAGCAACAACTGCAATCTTTGTTGGAGACATTGAGTGCTACTGAGCCACATTATATCCGTTGTGTTAAACAAAATAATCTTCTTAAACCGGCAATTTTTGAAAATAGTAATGTTCTTCAGCAGCTTCGTTGTGGGATACATATCTAGACTTTTGCATGTATGTAATATTTGGATTTTTATTTTATTTTACAGTGCATGATATTTAACTTGTTATTTATTTCCCTATTATTATAGGGAGTAATGGAGGCAATTAGAATAAGTTGTGCTGGGTATCCAACTAGACGTTCATTTGATGAATTTATTGATTGGTTTGGTATCCTTGCACCCGAAGTTTTAGGTGGAAGGTGAGCATATACATTCTATTGTGGTAAATATTGTTTCATGTTTGATTGTGCTTATTCATTAGTTTTTGATGTGTTGCAGTTGTGATGAGGTAACAGATACAAGAAAGCTGCTTGAGAAGGTGAAACTTGATGGTTATCAGGTAACTTCTTAAAATAAATGTTTCTTCCCTATATTTGTTATTATAGTTTACTTTCTTGCTTACTAGATGAAATTATCTTGGCGATATTTGAAAAATACAGTCTGCTGCTAGTTTATTTATTATAATTGAATATTAAATATGTCTTCGGTTTCCCTCACCTTTAGTTTTTATACCACAAATGATCCCTGGCTCCTGAATACAAGTGACAACAATTTTTGTAGAGTGGCCTTCTTTCAGAGCCAAAATATATGTTTTGTGCTTTACTCTTTAGAGCATCCACACTCCAAGGCTTCAAAACTAGTTCAAGTAGTTTTATACGCTTTACTCGAGAGCATCAAACTGTAGAGCAATGCTAAAATTCAAAATATATGCTTCAAGCGTTGAGAAATCTTAAATATCAAACAAGAAACATGTATGATTTGATGTCGTTGGATTGCACTAAAATAATTATTTGACGTGCTGAAAATGTTGTTGGTTATAAAAAGGAAGCCTATGTTTGCCGTATTTTTAGCACAGTAGGAATCAGTAGAAAATTGATGTTATCCTATGATGATAAATCATCGTGCACAGATATTTAGTTTTTATTTGTTTATCATATATCTCAAATGAATATTTTCAGATTGGAAAAACAAAGACTTTTCTTCGTGCTGGTCAAATGGCAGAACTTAATGCACTTAGAAGTAAAGTTCTAGGAAAATCCACCATCATAATTCAGAGAAAAATTCGTTCGTATTTGGGTCGCAAGAATTTCATTGTTCTCAAAAGATCTGCTTTGTTGCTGCAAGCTGTGTGCAGAGGTATATTTGTGCCAGTTATCATATATGAATCTTTTCTCCATTTTATAACAAATGTTTCAAGACGATAGTAACTATTAATATTTTTTATAGGACAAAATACACGTTGTAAATATGAAATCATGCGCCGACAAGGTGCTGCATTAAAAATTCAGACATATTTGCTTATGTACCATGCAAGAAATGTGTACAAGAATTGTTGCTTGCAACTACATGCATTCACGCTTGCATATGTGGAATGGATGCTCGTAAAGAACTCTTATTTAGAAGGCAGACTAAAGCTGCTATATTTATTCAGGTAAAGAACCTAGATACCAGTTGCATCAAAATTTCCACTATGCCACAAGACCACCTAAATTTTGCTTTAATTTCCTTATCATTATTTACTTCCTACCATGGTTTTTATTTCATTGTTTGCTGATGCCCAATTTCATCGCAATTATGAAGATTCAGTGCTGTATGATGTTATGGTTCTTTGTTCATTATATGTTGTTGGCCTCTAGCACAACCTTCACCTTTGCCTTTGCTTTTACTTCGAATTTGTAACACAATTTTCTTTTGTCATAATTTATTTTGCACATATATTTGTCCCTGAACATTATCCTCTTCCTGTTTATTCCTGACTGCAATAATGTTGTGTATATATGTAGAGTTATACTCGTGGGTTTTTAGCTCGCTTACATTTTAGGAGGACGAGGAAGGCAGCTATTACCACTCCGTGCACCTGGAGAGGAAGACTGGCCAGAAAGGAATTAAAGATGTTAAAACAGGTTCTTTGTTTTGGATCAGATTTGCTGTTCAGAATGATGGTGGAAGCGTTGGTGTATTAGGGTACTTAACAATCTACACTATATTACTTGTACTAAAGATCTGAATTGTAGTACTAAAACGAATGTATGAATCACTATTTTATATGAATTATGAACACTATAATTGAAATATATTTATTTGGTATTAGCTTATTCAAATATGTATTTGCCGTCCAATTTGATTTTAAATTACAATAATATTGCATGCAATAATTGTTTTGTTATGATATGTATATATTCGTGTATTTTGGTAATATGTGATAAGGTGTTTTTATGCATCGGTTACCAATAGCCGAAGCAAAAGAAGGGTATTTTGCATCATTGTTAGAAATAACTGATGCAAAATAGGAGACTTTTTAAAGCTAATTGCCCCAATGTTGCACCCGTTGACAGTAACAACCGATGCAAAAAATGTCTTGTTGCATCGGTTGTTACTGCCAACCGTTGCAATATAAGGGACTGGTTTTAAGCCGAAGATCTTATATTGCATCGGTTTTTACTGACAACCGATGCAAAAGATGACTATTTGCATCAGTTTTACAACCGGTGAAAAAAAATTAGTTTATTGCATCGGTTGCATGTGCATCGGTTGTGGAACCGATGCAATAGGAGGGTGAACAACTGATGCAAATGACCTGTTTTGTAGTAGTGTAAAGGAAGATATGTTAAAATCTTTTATAGGAGAGCGAAAGTAAAGCGAAAGAGGAAAAAGGAATGTAAGGATTAGAAGACGTGTGGGGGTATATTTTATGTTATAATTTCTAATACTTTGCCACGCAATATTATGTTTGCTTACGAACCACGTATAACAGAAATAAATATACGATCGTGCACAATAATCTGACATGATCACAAAACAATAATAAAATACACTAGTTTTCTTATTCCGTGAAATTACAAAAATATTTACGTTTGCAAAAGATACGTCAAGCGATAATTCAAATATTTTCCAAATTAAAATTTATAAAATATCATATAAATTCATTTAAAAATACATCGTTAAAATCAAGTCATTACACTAACAATTGATTTGCTTATTATTTATTAAATTTGAACCAAATTTGAACATTTAAATAAACTAAATATTCCCATTCGAAATGTCAAAAATTGAAGGTCATTATATCTTCCCTTTATAAGAATTTCATCCCCGAAATTCCCAATGGAAAAAATATCTCTAAACACTTAAGCTTTTACTATCAATTAGTTAAAATGAGTTATTAAACTTTTTTAAGTCCCTTATGTTAATGAAAATTTTGGTAGCACCTCCTTTATGCAGCTAAGTCCAAAAATCACACCATCAATATAAGCCCATATCTGGGGACAACACAACAACAATATATACTTATGATATACCTTATAGAGTGCATATGTCACAAAGCAAACACAACCATTAAATAAAAATGCATACCAATTATAGAGAATCAAACTCTACTCATGAAACCAAAAGCAACAAACTAGCCTTTACTTCCATTTACTTGAATTCCATTGACCTAACCCAAAAGAGAGTAAAACACGAAAAATGAAACAATACAACAACTCATCCATCATTCATCATGAACCTATGCATGCTAAATCATATATAGAAATCATCTCATATATAAATGCCATCAAACCATATAACTTGCACTTTTAATGTGAGAAGCATACAACTACATTAAATCCCATACGATGTACATATGCCATCCATATACATTATCAAATCTGATCACTCGCTCGATCACACAAATTTTACTTCTGAGCTAGTATCGCCCGCTCGACTTCCCTAGTGCGGACTCCGATCAGGTTCCTTGATTAGGAAACCTCTGTTCTCCTTACATACCCATAAACTATGATAGAAAACTTAAAAATCATATCAAGAATCTATATCAAGTATTCGCCATCAAGGATCAAGTGAAAAATCCCTGTTTGGATCAATATAAATCAACTTGAAATCATGTAGTCAAATCTAGATCATGAACTATCATGTGATTAAAATGATCTACATTAAACTTATAGATTTATTCCATTGGATTCTTAACAACAATAATTTCTTTTTAATTTAAATTACAGTCGTATCACAAAGATCATTTCTTATTTACTACTAGAATTCATTTATGAAGCATTTCATATAACATTATCTTTATTTTACAAACACTCTATAAAGACTTATCTTTGCTTATAAAACATTTCATTAAAACAAAATTTCAATTAAAAAATTTAGGACTTAAGTTCATATTCGTATAAAACTCTACTAATCCTAAAAGTACATATACAATATTAGATTTGTTTACTTAACTAAGATGTTCAACAAATTTAAAACTTATTTAACTTGCTATCTTCTTATTCTAGAGCTACAGAACTCTACTTTTATATTTTCACAAACACTTGGCTTCAAGATCTCAACTAATTTGGAAATTCTCGGTTGTCCAAAATTGTCAAAACTTCCATTTCATTTCAACAAATGAAAACAACCCATTGATACATCATAACAAGATGCACAAACTGAATGTTATCATGCATTTTGACCAAGCAGTACATGGACGAATTTGACAAGTCAAAACTTGGATTTATCAAGGCAGGAAGCCTCAAGCGATAGTTTTAGAGTCCATAAACACGGTACAAATGGAGCTACGAGAAAAAACAAAGTCAACTGAAGAGTTTGGGGTCACTGATCCAACCACGAGTTGGATCGGTACCGATCCAAAAGCATGGATCCGTACAGTTCCACAAATCTTAGCCAAATCATGTCCCCACTCCTAACAATGATGTTAGAAGCCTATTTCAAGTATTGTTTTGTTGTTCTAATGCAATTCTTTATCGATATCAAGGTACTAGAATCAGCAATCTGTTCTTCCACAAACTCATAGTTTGGACTCAAATAAAAGCAAATAATGGTGCAAACATGATTGGAATCATGATCTTAACCATGATTCGTACCTAGGAAAAGAATTTAAAGAGATCTATTAGTTAAACTTATGGATCGATACCATTCCAAGACCATGGCTCATACCGATCTGATAGGTTTGATGACGTGGCAACCAAATTTTTAAGGGAACTAGTCTTTTGCATGGAAAATGATGTGGTGATCTTCTAGGCTATATTTTTGGCCTCCTACCTCTATATATAGGAGGGTATGGCTAATTTCTGAGGACCTTTTCAGCTCTCTTATTCTCTTACTTCAATTTCGTATTATCACTTATGGATTTCTACCAATCCGAAGCGGATTTATACCGACCTATAACAATTGTACTTGAAGAACATAGTATAATAAAAAGGAAACTTGAAGTGGACGTAGGTCGGAGTATGGCGAAGCACTATAAACCTTGTGTGTTCTATTTCTTACTCGTTCTCCGTTTATTTTTCATCGCCTTTTATTCTCTACTTAATCTATTTGGTGTTTGTGCCATTATTTTTTCAAACATTTTGGTCCTTTCACTGAGATCCACTTCATTTCACTGATTTAAGATTTGAAAAAGATTATAATGACTAGACAATCAACTAGGAAGATTGCTATTGGTGGAAATCAACAAAGGAAAGCCAAGAGGCATCCTCAGAAGCTAACCCCCCCAATCCATCTATATAAGCGAGGATGCAATGGAGGCAATGATGAATGGGTTGTAAGAAAGTATGATTTCTTTTAGGAAGAGACGGTGGAGAATTTCTTTGGGATAATGGGACAAGCAAGAACAACCAGAGTTGTGGCAAATCAGAACTAAAGGCCAAAAGATGGAGCAAACCCCACACTAACCATACGGATCGATGTCGATCCCCATGCATGGATCGGTACCAAGCTACAAGAACTTGGGGGCATGATTGATTTAGATCTAGAATGAGCTTTAATGCTTGGAACGGATGGTGTTGGATCTAGAGTGGCAAATCAGAATAAGAATGCAGGCTCACCGTTGGAATCCGAGCAGAATGAAGTTATGAATCAAAGACTTCCATCAGATGACAACCCCATGATCGAGATGGATTGGGGTCAGGTTCGATTCCTTTAATCTGAGTTTAACTAATGATGCAATATAACCTCAGTTCGCTTACATGTGATGAAATCTCGAACGGTCCTTAGGCACGCTCTAAGTTGGATGCTAGAGATGACTATTTATGATATTTGCACAATATTAACCTCGAATAGCTTACACGTGTACGGATCCTGATCGGTCCCTGGGCAGGCTTTGAGTTGAAATTTTAAGGTGACCTTGATAGGATTAGGTGTCTCCTAGATGCTCTGACTTAGACTCCATGAGGTGATGACCAAACTAATTGGGAAAGACCAATGGAGATTGACAACAACATGGAATTGATTAGGATTTTATTAAACCACCTGAACATAATGACTAATATTGATTGATTACTTTTAGTTCCATCTGGAGAGATGGAACAGGAGTGCAGGGTGAAAGTTCCCTTATCGGAGAGCGAACGATGGACTTATACAATATTGATAGCTTTAAAGTCCCATCCGAAGAGACAGGACTGGAATGCAGGGTGCATATCCCTTCATTAGAGAGCAGACAGATAAACTTGTATGATACTGATGACTTTAAGCCATATCTAAAAAGTTGGGACTGAAGTGTAAGAAGTAAGTCCCCTCACCGCAGAGTGAGTGGATGGGCTTGCTTGCCACTAAGTCCCCTCACCGAAGAGTGAGCGGTTTGGGCTCAACAAGAGTTTGGAAAGACCATGGATTTTAATCGCTTTATGCCCTGTCCAGAGAGACGGCGTTGGAGTGCAGGAAGTAAATCAGCTCATCGAAGCATGAGCAGATAGGCTTACTTATCGTTGAGTCCCCTTACTAGAGAGTGAGCATATTGGGCTCAACAAGGGTCCAGAGAGACCGTGGATTTAATTAACTATCCGAAGAGATTGCAAAATTGATTATTGGCCCCCGAACGACTATGGATTTGATTAATGATCCAGAGAGATCATGGATTTGGTTACCCGACCAAGAATGGCCATGGATTCGATTAACAGTTTGAAGAGGCCATGGATTTGACTATCGGCTCCAAATGGCAATGGATTTGATTAACAGATCGAAGAGGCCATAATTTTAATTACCAGCTTTGAACGGCCACAGATTCAATTATCGATCCTAAGAGGTCATTGATTTAGCTATCATCCCTAAATGGCTATGCAATTAATTAATTATCTAGAGAGATCGTCCCCTTAACTCAAACATTATTTTTTTAGAGAGATCGCACATTATACTAAATATAAAAAGATCTAGAGAGATTTTGCACTAAATTGAATATATAACGATCCGGAGAGATTGAACCTTAGAACATATTAAGATTTGATAAATGGATTTGAATGCCTTGTAATTAGAGTAGAACTAATAAATCCTGGATGAACACACAATGATTTTGATATGTGATGTAATAACTTCGAATAAAATCATAATGATGGTGATGTATAGACTATACGTAGGCAAAGTCTAGAGTCTCAGGCTATAACAAATGTGGAACAACTCATAATTGATACGAAAAACCAAAGGAACAAGATAATTCATAATAGCTTGATTGGTTAATAACTAAAAGATTCGATTACTAATATTTTTTCCACTTCAACATTTGTTCCTATGCAAAGCATGCCTTTAATTACCAATGCGTTCATTAGGAGGCAAGTGTCATTCCGCCTTTTGACAAAGTAGTATACGGACGAACTTGACAAGTCAAAACTTGGAGTTATCAGGAAAAGTAGCCTAGATGGATAGCCACAGTGTCCAAAAAACAATTTGAAATGGTGCCATGAAACAAAAACCAAGCCAACTCAAGAGTTAGGGACATTGCTCCAACTAAGTGTTCGATTGGTACCGATCCAGAAGCATGGACCGGTACCGATCCAAAAATGTAACACCCCACGTTTGTCGGTAATAAATTAAAAAGGGAATTGATTAATTAATAAATAGTAAATGATAAAAAAATGAGATCACTTAAAAATATTTGAATTTGGCGACGAAACTTATACCATTGGATTCATAGCGATTTTCAAGTCAATTTTCATATATGAACTGCTCCAGGCGAAGTTCAAACGAAAAATTTACAAGCATTTGAATTTTTGTAATTAAAAATAATTACTATGCAATTAAGTAAATAATTTGAAATTAATTAATGATTGATTGAAACCATTAAATTTAAAAGTAACTTAACATTTAATAGAAATTAATTAAGGCAAAAGTTAACGTTGGTTAAAATTAATTGAAGAATGGATGAAATTGAATCAATCAAAATAAGAGGACGCACAAGAATGCAATGATTTGGCCAAGGCAATTCCACCCAGGCCATGCCCAGGTCGACCTAGGGCGGTCAACCTAGGGACATAGAAGGTCAACCCACACTAGGTTGATGGCACTATAAAATATGGGCACATAGCCCAAATTTGATGGAGCTTGATTCGACAGTTAGTGTTGATTTAAACCTTCATAAATTTGGAAATAAGGCTTCACTTACAACTCATTATTTTTCTAGAGCATGGCTCTGCCATTTTCCTTTCTCCTCCAAAATTTATTAATGCATGGAAGTAGATCTAGATTGCATGGACACACTTTGGAGAAGAATAGAAAAGAACAGAGGATAGGAAATAGGTTTAAATCAAATTTCTACATTAAAGGTAAACTTTTAGATCTGGTTCTAACTAATAAATTTAAATCTAAATCTCTTCTCCCCAATCGAACTTCTATTGAGATCTATATAAATATTGTTTGTGGATTTGAATAAGGATTCAAAAATGGAGAATGCAAATAACATGGTTGGATCTTGATTAGATCTAAAGATTTGGAAGCGTTAACTAAAGTTGAGTGGGAATATTATATATTTATATATAATACTAGATTATATTATTGTAGATCTATTTCTATACGTCTATGAATTGAATTTAAATTGCAATAAATTCACACGTATGAAATGTTGATGACTGTAAACTGGTTTACAAATTTGTATTGATAATTATAGAAGCATAATGATTAGATTTAATTTTGTATTTGCAAAAATAATTTTTAATTATTAGTTCTACATCAAATTAATTAATTGAAAGATAATGACTTGAAATTCCATTTTATTTGATATTGATAAACAAGACTGGAAATAAAGTTAATTAGACATTTGGAATTTAAGTGATATTTAATTTATCGAAATGTATATTATTGTAAGTGGATTTCTATATATTGTCAAGTTTAAATTTAGTAAAAGTGTAATATTTGAAATAACAAGGAGCAAATATAGGCCTTTAAAAGAAAGAGATGTATAAATAAAGATAGTTTCTATATTTTGTACTGCTATTTCAGTAAATAAAAAGAGGATTTTTTATAGTTACAAACATCCCATAAACCACCTCTTTTGGATGAGATATTGAAATTTTCTGTGTAACACTTAACTACTAAATTTTAAATTCCAATTTGTTAAAAGTAGTAAATTCTAAAAGTGGAATATTGAAACAAGGGTGAAAACAAAAGCTAGATATAGTCGAAACTAATGAAAAAGTAAGTTCGAGTGTAGGTAAGAAAAAGAAGCAGGGAAATGACACTGATGTTAGGACTAAGTCTGATAACCAAATGAAATGGATTAATTTCTTAAAACAAGTAAATTAAAAGATGTTTGGGTTAAGTTTGACAATTAAGTGAATCAGAATAGAAATCAAAGGATGAACTAATGAATGCAGTAGTAATGTTGTTGATGATTGAAAATGAGAGGCTTTAAATAAACCAGATGAAATAGAAGATAAACGCGTAATAAGAATAAAGACATAGAGTCAAACATAAAAGATGTGAGGCAATAGAGAAAATAAAAAAAACAAATATACACGAGTCTGAAATATGTATATACATAGCCTTGGATATGCGTTTATGACAGGTGTCAATAATTATAAATTATTTGTTATAATTATAAAGAATAAACGACCGATGGTCGTTAGATTGGGTTGGAATGCTAAAAAAATATCCAACCAATAGGACTTGTGGAGAGTATACGCTTGTGTATAGCCAAAGGGATACCCTCTGGTCAGGTATGCTTGGACTGGAACCTTCGTAATTGCAGGCATCGGGCGAACCTTTTATGGACGGCGAAACTGTACAAGCATTGGTGGTCTGTTTCAAAATTTTTTAGGGAGTGTATTGTCTTGATTGCACTAGGCACTCTAAATGGGTGATGAGTGAGATCGAACTTATGCAATAAGGCACGTAAAAGGCTGGCATCTGTAGGTACCAAATGAGTGGCAATAGGGTGCAAAAAAGGTTGAAATATGTGGGTACCAAAACTAGAGTAGGAGTTACATATTTAGTGAGCTCATTGTTGGTCCCTTGTAATCAAAGAGAAGGACTGGGTTACACCTACCTGATCTCTTCCGCCTACCACGGTTGATTCAAATGAGTTATGCACCGCCATAGTAGGTTATTGTCTGTTTGATAAGGCGAGGCTAGTTAACTCATATCAGAGATTCCTTTAAAAATACGGACATGGTGGATGTGCATAGGGTCGGAAATCCATGATATATGAAGTGGTTAAAGGTGAAAATCCCCGAAGAATACAAGACCTTATGAACCGGAGGTCGCTGGTATGCACTATAGGATTTCCTCGCATTATACGACGATCATGAGGTAGCGATGTGATGAATCCTTTCGAGGTGCTGAGCGATGTATATTAGTGAGGATAGTTTCTAGGTCCACTAATGGACGATGGGATATATATATGTAGATAGATACAGATCTACATGGTGTAGATGTGAATGGTTCATATGCAACGATGAAGTCGTAGCAACTAATGATAAATCTAACATAACAAGAAATTGTGAACTATCGGCATAAGGTAGTATTATTTATGAGATGTCTAATTTACCGATCACTGGAATGTTGTCCTGGTCGCTTCCTTATTACGACCCACATGATTTAGAAGGGCAGGTACTAGTATTGTTTTGAGCGGTGATCTGGTTGAGGCACTTGTTTCAATTCTAGGTCAGTGATTATTACGATTTATTATATTTACTTATTTCCTCTATGATTTAATACCATTAATTCTTCGATGTAGCCTCTGTTTTGCAGGATACCAAACGATCCGTATTTTAGCAGACTTAGGTTTCCGTACTAGTGAAAATCTAGGCCCATTGGAGTTTGAGTTATTACATTGGGTGTAACGACCAAGCATTTTGGTTATTTGAAAATTGAAATATTTAATTGATTTTAAATATTTAAAAGTCAATTTTTTAGCTTGAATTTAAAATAAAATGAATTATTGGATAACTAAATTATTGAATATAATAATTAGAAATTGGTTAAAATATTGAATCTTGAATTTTAAGCTTGATAAAAATAATTCAAAGGCTTATAAAATTTATATTAACAATATTGAAGATAATAAAACTTATTAAATTGAATTTAAAAGTGATTTGTTCAATTTTAAAAATGTATCGTTTAAATTTACATTTAAAAATGGCCTTTCGGGGCACAGTCTTGGAATTCGACGAAACCAGTTCCATTGAATCCATAATAGTGTATTATTATCAAATTTCAAAATTCATAATGTTTGGGTTATCGTTTGGCCATACGGGATAGAAACGCGTTGAAACTAATATTGAAAATTTGATATAATAATTGGGTCCAAAAAGCTATCTTCTCCATACGATCAGATTTGGACTCAATACATTTTCCATTATGTTCGAAATTACGCTATAGCATTACGAACGGCTAGTGGCACAACTCAATAAGGGTTCGAGGTTTTGAGTTGTGTAATCGAGACGATTTAAATTTAGATAAATAAATATGTTTATTTATTTTGACCATATCAAATAAGAAGAGAAGAAAACCGTCACTTTGAAATTTTAAAAATCAAAACCTATATAAATAAAATTTTGTAAATGGCAAATCATTGATCTTTGTATTGCTAAAGCCTTGATCTACAAGCATATTTGGTTGGAGGGATTGTAGCATCTCAATGAATGCTCTACGGCAGGCTGTGGGTTGTTTGAGATCTAGGGATAGCAAATACTCAACTTTGGTGAAGCTTTGGATGGAGTGGAGGATGGAATCAAGTGCTATGTGGGGTGTAGCAGTCGTAGTCGCGTTTTGGGAAAGAGTGGCACTCGTTTGGGTCGCGCATCCACTGGCAATGGTGAAGTCATGGGAGAGTGGGTCGCATTTTTGTGTAGGTGTGCAAACTCGATTTGTTGGTGTTGGGGTAGCGGAGAGGGGCGATGGTGGTTTTTGTAAGTTGTTAGATCATCGTTTGGGGGTCGTGATCAGTCGTATGACTGCAGAGGGTGTCGCAACAAAGTGGGTTGATGCGGAAGGGAAGCGGTGGTAATGAGAAGATGGTGGATGGTGAGTTGCGATCGTTGGTGGTATTGGGATGGTTGATCGATGCGAGAGGCGAAGTGTTTGGTGCACGACAGAAGCATGCACGATGGCATTTGGATATCCCCGTGTTCATTTTTGTTTGGGAAGAAAAGGGATTAGAGGGGAGGTAATTTCTTAATTAAAATACAGACTATTTGATATCCAAGTTGTGTTCTACACATGAGGTATGATTCGAACGATTCAAGTTGTGTTGGGATCGTATTGTCATCGTCTATGGATAGGAAATAGTTTAGACAAAATCAAAGCTTGCTGAATTTTTAGATAAATTCAAACACGCTCAGATTTAATCGAAACCGGAATGCGAAGCAACAATAAAAAATCAAAGCGAGTTAATCTCACTTACATTTTGGATTACTGCAATTAATTTTAAATAGTTAAAATTAATAATTGATCGATTGGATGAATTGATATATTTTTATTTGTTGAATGTGATATTATATATAGTAGTATATATAAAGGAGTGATTGATATTCCTGCATTTATATAGCGGATAAGACCCTATGCGCCCCGCATAATAGCGGATGACCCTATATACTGCGATATCCCCTCGAAGTAGGATTGGTATTTATATATTATATTAACATCTGTGGATCCAGAGAAACAAGTTGGAGGGATCCAACTGGATTCCTTAAAAATGTTCAATTAAATTTAATCTATATTGATTTATGGCCTGTTTGAATAGTTTATGATAGATTATAGTGGAATTTGAATTTATTGGACGCTTGGTATTACTAGTTTAAATTTTGATATTTTAAAATACCATAAATATGTATATTGAATTTGAAAATAAATTAAAAAATCAGAATTAAAAATATTTATAGTGAAATTTGGATTAATTAAAAGAAATGAATTTTTGTTAAAATAAGTAGTTTGATTTTAAATTTGTATTTAATAATTCCGGAATATGGAAAATGGAGATTGTGGAAAAATTTAGATAAAAGATTTTAAATAATAAAACTTAAGCGATCTTTATTTAAGTTTAAAAAGATTTTAAAATCAAGATATAAGTAGTTGGGACAATAAAAAGGAAATATGAAAAATAAAACATGAAATGATTTACTAGATTTTTAATAAGATTTAAATTATGAAAGGAAGTGGAATCTGAATTTAGTTGGGTTCTGGAATATAGTTGGGTTATTTAAGAAATTGATTCAAAAATGGAATTCTATTTATAAATCGATTTAAAAGCGACTAAGTATTGGGAAACCGTTAAAAACGGGAAAATGAAACTGTGGAATTTATATACAAGGTTCATAAATATAGTAAAGTGATTATCAGTGGATAAATTGAAGTTATAAATTCACAGTGAGAATTTATAAGGGGATGGGTAAATCGATTTAAAAATAATTGGTAGATTTGTTTTTAGAAATGTGAAAAGGGGATTTACGAAATTGGGACATAAATCAGATTTGGAATAAATCGAGAGAGATTTATAAATGTTAGACTGGTTATATTGGAATTGGAAAATATATTTTTCTAAGAAGTTAAGTTTGTTTTAAAAGGGAGGGTTTAATTATTAACTAGGTAGTTTAAAAAGTGTTTAAGAATATTTCAAAAAAATTAATTATTTAGTTATTTAAAAATTGTTTTAAGTGCATTTAATTATTAATTAAGTTAGCTTATAATGAGTTGATATTAAGTCAATTATTATTTAAGAATTAACCAGTATTTTATTTTAAAGGATAAATTATTCAATATTAATATTATTTTATACATTAATTTTTATTTTAAAAGTATTTTCCCAAATTAAAACCTGGAAATTTGCATAGAAATTTTATAAGTATTATTTTGAAAATTATTTAATAAAGTTTTCGGAAAGTAATGGTAAACTTTCATAGTAATCGGAGGCAGTGAATGCCTGCAATTAAGTTTTGGATTTCTTTGGGATAGAGACGTAACCATTGAGCTTCTTGATTGATACCGCAGTGGTATTTTTCATATTAATTTAAAAAGGTTTTTCAAATATATTTGAAAAGGATAATTTGTGAATATACTAAATTCGATAAGATAATTACATGAATTTTGATAGGAGATTTAATTTATTAAAATTAAATTAAAAAGAGAGTAAGTGTTTTCAGTGGTAAAAGGAAATATTTGATTGAATTATTGTTTATTTGATAGTTAAATAATCGACTATCAAATCTGGACCCAAAAACATAACTTTGGGAATATGTAGAAGAAATACAACAGTTATGTGGTACAGTTACCGTTCGAGGTGCTATACTGTACGTATAAACTGGTTTTGTCCTTCTAGGACAGTTGTAAGGAATCCGTCTACTAATGGTTAGGAGGTGATCTCCGATCTTATTTTCGTCTGTTTATTTCCTAAAAAACCGGGGTTGAGTTTACCAGAAATATCGAACGTTGTTTCGAAGAGACTAGGATCGAATAAGTTATTCGAAAACCACTTCGATCCAGCGAGTATGTTTTTGAAAGTGAAAACAAGAGCATGGAGTCGGAGATGGAACAGTGAAGTGCAAGGGCTAATAGCTAATAATCCTGAGGATGATTCCAAAATGGATGTAGTAGGAATAATGTCTTCGGTTCCGTTCGACCCCAGAACAGACTTATATGGATGGATGGTATCAGTACATTGTCATTGGAGGATAATGAGCATTCTAAGTGAAAATTTCCTTTAAAAGGTAATCATAACCTCTACCTCGTCAACCAAAAATGACTGAAAAGTAGAGGAGATGCAGCAAGGCTAAGTGGGTAGCACCCAATTAGGGTATGTTTATCACCTTTCTATATACCCTCAGATATTATTACTATGATACATGGAAGGAGCTGGGAAAAGGGTGGGAAACAACCGGGGTGATAGCATATTCGGTGTATCGAGGTTAGGGATAGTCCGGTCCTGTGTTGCAGAGGATCCTAGCATGGTCCTTAGTACATTTTTCTAGACGTGTACAGTGACAGATGATACCCCAGTGCCTAGTCATTCGTATGGAATCCGTTCTCCAATAAGCGCCGTAGGGTTTTTTATTGTAACCAATTATGCTGAAGCGTGAGATGCAAGCATTTTAGCTATTTAAATAAGTATTTGTATTTAGACACTATTATAATATAAGAGGATTTGATATGAAATATTTGGGTTATTGTAAGTGACGTGGACTTACGAGATACCTTTGATTTTTCAAAGAATTTTGATAACTTTAATAAATCAATTTGAGTGTGTTTTCTCACGCTGGTTTTCCAGTCTGACTCGGGTGTTATTTTATCATAATGCTAGGGTCAGACCGAGTATTACAAATACATGATAGGATGCTATGGAGCTAAGGAGATGAGCTGGATGACGAAGATGTATTTCACGTATCTGATTATATTCCACTGCGTACTGTAGGCTGTATATTCAGCTATTGTGAGGACAAATTATTATAACTATCCGGTATTATGCTATTGATGTGTTGTACTCTGATAATGTAATGTATAAATAACAGTTATAGTTCTTTTTGTATTAAGACATGTTATTATCTATTATATATTATTCCGCTGCGATTATGGGATTTCGTGTTGTTATTGTTTCATTTTTTTTCTTCAACCTCTTTCTTCTTTCTCTTACGATCTAGTATTTCCGACATTCGATTGTCGGCATGTAATACAGTGAACGCATTAATGTCGATTTTTGAGTGTCGAAAATCCAGTTCATCACATTTGGTATCAAAGCTTAGGTTGGTCGATTCCCGAAAAATTGGGGAACGTAGAATGAATGTATTTGTATTTTGAAAATAAATATAAATATAGTATTTGCTAAACTCCTAAGGATTCCAGCTAAAGTGGTTATATATGGAAAAGTTCCTAAAACGGGATGGTACATGGCATCCTAGTTGGGCCTTGATTGCCCAGCGATTGTTGATCGCCATTTTGCTTGCTGATTGATGATGTATAGTGATCTAGATAAAGGAAAAACAAGGGTCCATATGTTATATATAGTGGAACATGGAGAAGTTTCTAAAGAAGGTATGAAATGGTCACTCTTAATTAGTGGTTGGATTTTTGGATTTGTAAAGAAGGATGTTCTTAAAAATAGATAAAAGTTCACTTGGAGTCCAACCCAATAATAAGTAATTTTTGAAAATTAAGAAAAATTATAAATTTCATACTTTAAGAATGACTTTTTATGAAAAAATAAGTAAGTATTGAGTTTTGGAAAAACTTATATATATACACACACATATAGTAAAGGTCTTGTAATTATATATATATATATATATATATATATATAGCTAATTTGATTTCAGTAAAGAAATAATTGTAAGAGGTTGTTTTCTCTTGAAAATAAGTGATAGAGCAATATAGCTTATAAATCTTTCTATGCAATGAATGTTTATATGATATTAAATATTTTTATGGGTGGACAATATAAGTGGTATATGAATCGAAATAGGGCGATGTGATAGAAAAGAAGATTTGCGGTCTTAAAAATTAAGCTGTAAGTGGCTGCACTACAATAGTTTAAGAAAAAATATGGTAAATTAAGGAAAAAATAGTTGGTATTTGTGCAGTTTGGGCTGAAGAATTGGGTTGTAGGAAGGTAGGAAGTACAAATGAAAGAGAGGTTTGATAATTAGTAAAGGATTTGAAATATTTTATTCCGTTGGAATGAAATGAAGTAACAAAATAAGTTCTATGAACCAATAAAGTTACAAATAAAGTTGTTTTGTTTAAAAAGAACAATGAATGTAAATGCAAAGGAAGAGACGTACAAAATACCGAAAATTCCATACTTTGTACTGTTTATTTCAATAAAGAAAATGAAATCTAATTCCTTATAGTTTCACACAAAACACGTATCATCATTTAAGCGATTCATAGATAATTGTTGATTTAATGATTCTTATTGAAGGGAAAAGTAGTTCTAATGCATTAAAATATAGGATCTTTAAGTCTATTAAAAAATTATTAGTAAATAATTATATTAAAGCAATGCTAGTAACCTAATTAGAGAAGCAGAACAAAGGAAAATGGACATTTTCCATTGTTATATGCCTTTATTTCTAATGTCCGTTAGAAGTCCCAATTTGATGATGTTAGAAACTATTCAAAATATTTGATGTAGGGAGAGCATAAGATGTAAGAAAAGTAATAGGATGATAGTTGTTCTTATCTTCTCCTTTTTTATAATTTAAGAGTTATGAAAGATGTTTTACAAACATTGTATATTCTATTTTGAAAGGAATGATTTGGTGGAAACAAACAAGTTTTTGAAAGAAAACCTTAATAAATTACTGAATTAAAAATCCCAAATTTTCAATAAGAGTTAGAATGGTCTTTAAAAGAAAAGGCTTATTTTATTTTAAACTTAGAATTGTAAACGTTCCCTTTTGAAGTTTAGTCAATGAGTTAAATTCAAAAATCTTAAAATGTAAGTTTTAAGGGTTAAGACACCAAGTATTTCAAAATTTAATAAAATTTTCTAAGTAGTACTTTTAAAGATAGTATTGGGATTAAATATTTCAAAATTTTGAAGTTTTAATTTTTGAAAAAAAATTATAAAGACCAAACCAGAATTTTAAATGCGGAGTAGATGAGAATTAGTGCCTAGCTAAGACGGGAAAAAGAATAAAGCTACGAAGGAGATAGCTATGATAACTTTTGGAATAGTAACAAGAATACCCGTAGAGTGTGAGGGACACTAGAAGAGCCTAGGATTGTTATGTTGATATGTGTGTACGCCACAAAAAGGTATTGAGGTACACTTCTATAAGTTTTTGGATATGCTTGTATGAGGATTATGAATAAAAGGAATACCAAGGAGTGAGGATACTATCAAAGGAATGGGGTTTAGAGAAGATTGTTATAGATGGTAAACACATATGAAGGTATTGGTAGACCTAAGTTGGGAAAGATAGAGAGGAAATTGGATTGTTACCCCAAGCTTAGTTGCTATTTAATATGAAGATTTCATACACTACATTTCTTATCTACTACGGTGACAAGATGCATAGTTATTTCATGTTTAGTATGGAATGGGAAAGAGGAATAGACCTTATTCATCGGAAGTAATAAAGGAAGGATAAGGTATGAAGGTTATTGTAAAAGGATGGCCTATTGGAAAGCTCCATTCTTGCAGTAGTAGCGAGTGGTGTTGTTTTTCTTTCCATTGTTAGTTTTCCTTTTCATAGGTTGTAAGCATTAGTTATTGCTATGAACTGCGTGCGTTTACTGAAATATCCACTTTGTGTTTTCTAGGTGGACCGTAATGATTTGAGGAAATAATAAAATAAGGAAATTTTAGGGTACCACTTAACTAATATATAAGGGAAAAGAAAATAGTTGAAACTAGAAGTAAGTAATAAATTAAAAAATTATTTAACTAACTACTAAATAAAAGAAAATGAAAAATGTAGGTTCTGTAAAGAATAGGAATTTCTCAAAAGATAAATTTCAACAGACAGAGGACATGGGTTTGAGTAGGTGAACCAAGGTTCAATGTTCCTATTTCCCGAAGAATGAAATGTAAATTCAACACGTATGTTGGTTGATATAATAAGAAAGAAATTTTTATGTGAACTTAAAAATTTACCGCATAACTGAGTGGAGCCCGCTATGGGCGATGAACTGTTGGCTAAACCCTGATATCAGAAATCAAGAAAATTATTTATAAAATATAATTGTATATAGCTTGAAAAAGAAAATTCTTATGAAAAAATTATTTATGAAAAGTTTCCATTATGAAAATATACATATCTTTGAAAAGATTTTAAAAGTTAAGGATTTTAAGCTTTAGATATTTAGAAATACCACATCCTGACGTTATGGAATAGTCGGTAAGTTGATTAGTATAGATTTTACTGCATAGCAGTTGTTATAGTAAAATGGATACGATGAGCAACAGGGAAACTAATTGTTGATGGAGCATTTTCTTTGTATACCTTGTGATGAGTGAAAATTAAAAAGATGATTTTTGAATAGCAATGTTTTTGAACTTTAAAAATAAATGTTACTTACGGCAACTGTACTTGAGAAAGTGAGAAAAGAATTAGGGGCAAAAGAGTAGACTCTATGGTATAAGGGCAAAAGGGAACATAATCGAAGGGTCAAAATATGGAATTTCCCATGTTCACACTTTCCAAGCGTATGAAAATAGGTTTAGAAAAATAAATTTTTCTAAATATGGATATTAGCAATAATGCGCTAGGAAATTGAATGGTAAGAATTGGAAGAATAATTGGTTGAATTATGCTATTATTTAAAGGAGTGTGTGAAAATTTGGATGAAAAACCATTTTTATTTTTCAAAAACTCGAATTCATGTAGAACTACCAGTATATTTAGGATCTAGCATCATACTTTCAAAATAGATTTAAAAGAAATCATTCATATAGGAAGCGCCGATTACAATTTACTATTTATACATATCATATGTACTATGAAGCACCATGTAGTACACGGATTGTTGCAAAATTGTTTGTACACTAATTAATTGTTAGTGTAGAATATATGTGCGGCAGTTTACATGATCGAATCCATGTGGAATTTCGAGGACAAAATTCTTTCAAGGGGAAGGATGTAAAGTCCAGCGTTTTCAAAATAATTAATTAAAAAGGGAATTAATTAATAAATAAATAGTAAATAATGAAAAATGAGATTTTTTTTTTTAAATATTGGAATATGGCTACGAAACTTATAACATTGGATTCGTAGCGATTTTCTAGTCAATTTTCATATATAAACTTTTCCAATCGAAGTTCAAATGAAAAAAGTTATGAGTATTTGAATTTTCATAGTTGCAAATAATTATATATGTAATCAAGGAAAGAATTTGAAAGTAATCATTGATTGACGACACCGTTAAAGTTAATGGTAACTTAACATTTAAGAAAAATTAATTAAGGAAGAAGTAAACACTGGTTAACATTAATTGAAGAATACATGAAAATAAATCAGTCAAAAAAAGTGAACGCACAAGAATGCAATGATTTAGCCTAGCCAGGTCGACCAAGGCCATGCCTAGATCGACCTAGGGCGGTGGACCTAGTAGCAAAGACGGCTGACCTACAATATGTTGATGGTGGATGTAAAATATGGCCGTATGGCCCAAATTTAATGGAGCTTAATCTGTAGCACTGATTTGAACCACTATAAATTAGGACCAAGAGCTTCACTTCCAAACCATTATTTTTCTAATGAGTGTGGAAGCCCTATCATTTTCCTTTCTCTTTCAAATTTTTTTATATACAGTAATAGATCTAGATTGTGTGGATGCACTTTGGAGAAGGATAGAAAAGAACAAATGATAGGAAATAGTTTTAAATCAGAATCCTACGTCTAAGGTAAACTTTTAGATCTGGTTCTAATTAATAAATCTAAATCTCTTCTTCCTAATCTAGTTTCTAATAAGATTTATATAAATATTGTTTGTGGATTTGAATAAGGAGTCAAAAATGGAGAATACTGATAACAGGGTTTGATCTGGATTAGATCTAGAAATTTGGAAGCTCTATTTAAATGTGAGTGGGAATATTATATAGTTCTATATAATATTAGATATTATCATTGCAGATCTATTTCTATATGCCTGAGAATTGATTTCAAATTTCAATAAATTCACATATATGAAATGTAGAAGAATGTAAACTTGCCTACAAATTTGTATTGATAATTACAGAAGCATAATGAATAGATTTAATTCTGTATTTGCAAAATGATTTTTAAATGTCAGTTCTATGTCGGATTAATTAACTGAAAAATAATGAATTGGAACTCCATTTTATTTTGTATTGATGAATGAGACAGAAAATAAAGTTAATTATTTGGAATTTTAGTGATATTTTAATTTATTGGAATGTATATTATTGTAAGTGGATTTCTACATATTATCAACTTTAAATTTAGTAAAACTGGGATGTTTGAAATAACAAGGAGGAAAAATATGCCTTTAAAATAAAGTGACGTGCAAAATAAAGACAGTTGTTGTATTTTGTACAGTCTATTTCAATAAATAAAAAGAGAATTTCTTGTAATTACAAACTTCACACAAACCGCCTCTTTTGGACAAGATACGAAAATTCACCGTGTAACAGCTAATTGTTACAGTTTAAATTTCAAGTTATTAAAATGTAGTAAATTCTAAATGTGGAATGTCGAGATATGACTGAATCCAAAAGGTAGGTAGAATGGAAACTAATGACAAAGGAAGTTCGAGCGATAGCCAAGAAAAGGAAGTTGAGAAATTAAATTGATGTTTGGATTAAGTATGATAATCGAATGAAATGGATTAATTTTCTTAAAACAAGTAAATTGAAATATGTTTGGGTTAAATCTAAAAAAAAGAATTGGAATAGAAATCAATGGCTGAACTAGTGAGTGTAGTAGCAACGATAATAATGATTAAAAGTGAGTGGCCGTAAATAAATTTGATGAAGTAGAAGATAAACGCATCAATAAAGACTTAGAGTCAGACATAAAAGATGTGACGCAATAAAGAAAATGAAAGAAGAACAAATATACGTGAGTCTGAAATACGTATATACGTTGCCACAGATATGCGTTTATGATGGCTATGTGTAATTACAAATTGTCTATAATAATTATAAATTGTCTGCTATAATTATAAAGAATAAATGACTAAAGGTCATTGGACTGGGTTGGAACGCTAAAAATATATTCAACCAATAGGACTCGAAGAGAGTATTCGCTTGCGTATAGCTGAAGGAATACCCTCAGACTAGATGTGCTCGGATCGAAAGCACTGTAATTGCAGGCATTGGGCAGACCTTTTTTGGATGGCAAGACTATTTAAGTACTAGCAGTATGTTTCAAATTTTTCTGAGGAGGGTATTTCCATGGTTGCACTAGGCAATCTAAATGGACGGTGGGCGATATCATACTTATGCAACATGACACGCAAAAGTATGGCGTGCGTAAGTACCAAACAATTTGCAATATGCTAACACCTCTTTTATTCACGACTCAACGACCTAAGGGAATAAGCGACTTAACTACCTAATGGCATAAACGACCTAGCAACCTAAAGCTTAAAGCAGCTCAACATGGCACGAATTAACGACCTATAGTAGGGGGCGACCTAACGACATAAAGCATAAAGCAGCTCAACATGGCATGACTCAACGACCTAACAACCTAGCGACTCAACAAGCAACGACCTAACGAGTTAAAGAAAAAGAGACCTAATAACTTAGCAAGCTTCAGAGTTAAGCCGCATGCACACTTCTTGTGACGCCCTACCTCTATACCCACGCTAGCTAAGAACATTACGGTGTAATGCTGTCAACTAGCACGGAGAATAAGGCTGTTGAGGAGCGACCATCCGTGTAATGGCTTTGTGCGAGCATAGATATGTCAGATAGAATAACATGCATTTTTCTTTTCAAGAGGAAATCCGACATACCGATGCAAACTCAAAGCTACTACACAGTGGCTATAATATCTTCAGAAACAAACATAGAAATAAACATAACACAAATCAGTCACAGATATCCATATCACAAAGGCGAAAAAGATATGAATATAACACATGAAAGTGTACATCAGAGTAGTGGTCGAACAAGATCCACAATATCACAAAAGAATAGCTACAAGTGCTAGACAAAAGATTATGGATACGTCAATGAGTCTATATCTCAAATGTATACAACAAAAACTACTAATCTAAGTAATTACCAAAAGTCAAGGTGATAATCCCAGATGTAAAGTCAAGCATAAGCACCTGTAACATCTCGGTCTGACCCGAGTATTATTTAATAAGAAAATAATAAATGGATCGGTCTAGCTATAAATATCAGGTGAAATGATATAGAATAAGAGATATGACAAAAACCTATGACAACCATGAAACCATACTGTGATAAGTATGCAATTTAAAATCAACTAGGGATTAATCAATATCACAAGAATCTTCTCAAAGATCAAAAGGAATGTCATACTCTCTATTTATTTTCACCAAACCACAAATATGGACAATAATATCAATGCCAATCACAAAAGTTAATGACACACAAATTCACTATGCATAAATATAGATAAAGCTTATCAATGTAAATCACGAAAATTGGTGAAAACACAAATTCCAGAAATCATCAATGGAAATCCATAAATCACAAAAAGGAGGAGGCCTATCACAAAACGGGAGCATGAAAACTCACCAACACGTTTATCAAAAAATGGAATGCTATTCCATGGTTGCTAACCATTAATTTTGAGCCGAAGCTCCACAAAACGGCCCGAATCCCATGAGTCGCTACCCCACCAAATTGAACCGAAGCTCCACAGAAACGGGGTTTAGTCTCCCTCGCGGACAAAGAGACATCGCACATTTGCTAGTCTAAATCACAAAAATGATCATCAACGATCATCAAGAATTGTCAATTATAGTAAGCTTGTAAATATATAAGCTTAGCTTCATGTCCCATAACCACTGGCTTAACTTAAAGATTTACGAACAAATTGTAAGTTTCCACTAGAAAATTGTCACAAGAGATTCAATCAAACAAGTCCAGGAATTAACCAACGAAGTAAACGCAAGCGTTTCATACCACTTGTTTAACTAAGTTGTTTAATTAGATTTCTCGTACGAGTGAGGTAAAGTGACAAATCACAAAAATGATTGTAGAAAAAATAAATCACAAAAATTCACATTCGAAGACGTGAATAGTGTCCAAAGAATTCGGTTCCAAATCCATCAAAGTGGAAATACCCTTGTGATTTAACAGCCACGACTTACGACTTAACATAATTCAACACAAGAAATCAGCGGCTTAATAAAAAGCATGCGGCCAAACAGAGCAACTAACATGGCACGACCAATAGCATGACACGACCTATAACATGGCGCGACCTAAGAGTGCAAGCGACCTAACATGGTTGCGAGATGGCAGGTGCGACTTAAGATGGTTGAGCTATGGGGTGGAACGACCTAGTGGCCGTGCGCGCGACTTAACAGAGCAAGCAGCCATGGCCGAGCGATCTAGGGGTTGCGACCTAACATCAAGGCAAGCGGGTACGACCTAAATCAGAAGGTCAAGCAACCTAGGAGATACGGCCAAGGTAGTGCGACCTAAGGGGTACACGACCTAAGGAGGTAGCGGCTTCAGAAGCGAGCATGCGGCCTAGGTGGTGCGAGTTATACAAGGAGCGACCTAGCACGGCGCGACTTAGGTAACGCGACCTAGCCGAGCGACATAACAAATACGGTTTACATATGGTCGAGCGACCTAGGGACAAAACGACCTAAGGGGTAAAAAAGGACGATCGACTTAGGGACGAAACGACCTAACTTGTCGCGACCTAAGGAGTTGCATGATATAACGTGGCCGAGCAACGACCTAAGCATGGAGCGACCTATAGAGGAGCGACCTAAGTGCAGGCCGACCTAGCTACAGGCCGAGAATGATATATGTAGGCCGAACGACCTAAGCAACAAAAAGGCCAACAACTCTCTCAATTTGCAACCGATCGAGCACGAACGCTAGGGGATTACGCCTATCGGCTACCCGTTCCTATTGGCTCCTTGATGCATCACCAAAACGTGTTCCAACATCAAAGATTGGATTTTTAAAGATTTGAACCCAAAACACTAAAAATTGGAATTTTCACCAATTCAATCCCAACCAAAAGCAATTGCATATGTAAAAGTGTTAGGAATTCATACCCAACATTCAAAGATAGATATAGACAAAGATGTGAGATAAAAATCTCACCTTTTCACAAAATCAATGAAGGAGAAGCTTAAAAGCAAAGGAGGGATCAACCACACTTCAATCTCAACACAAGAAGCTTGAATCAATGGCTTCTCTTTGGATTTGGAGTTAGATGTTGGATTTGCAAATGATCTAGGGCTTGGAGTTTTAATTTCCCATTCCTCTCCCCATTTTTGATGAAGCTTGAGTGTTAGGAAATGAAAGTGAAGTTATGAAGGGAAGAGGGGGTTGAGTTAGAATTAATAGTTTAGGCTAATGGGCTAAACCAAACCCAAAGCCCAAAGTGTAAAAGTGGAAAAATTCCACTAACTCCAAACATATCAAAGTTTATACTCAAAAAGATCGTAAATGGCCTTTTGGACCCAACGGAAGTGGTTCTGAGTTCTGATTCGACCGTATGCCAAAAAGTAACTTTTCGGACTAAAATCCGACTAACGATAAAATATTTAAATATTCAAATCATAAAATATGCGGGCTGTTACAGACTCCTCTCCTTAAAGAAATTACGTCCACGCAATATTTAAGAAGAAAATATAAGGTAACAACCATGAAAGCATATCAACACAAAAGAAATTTGAAATAAGAAATTCACCTCAAAGAGCACGGGAAAGTAAGTCCGAATGTGTTCGCTCAATGAACTCTGTAGATTCCCAAGAGCAATCCTTAGGATTTGAGGACCATCAAACTTTAACAAGCGGAACATCTTTATTTCGAAGGCATTTGACGTCCGAAGCAATAATACAGGATGTTGCTCATAAGTTAAATTAGGCGAAACTTCAATTTCTTCCACAACACCGGGCTCAAGAATAGAATCGGAATCTCGAAGGCATTTCCATAATTGAGAAACGTGAAACACGTCATGAATAGAAGAAAACTGAGCCGGTAATAAAAGGTGATAAGCCACAGAACCAATACGTTCGTTGATAGGAAATGGCCCAATATATCGAGGCGCTAATTTTCCCGATCGACTGAAACGTACAACACCCTTCATAGGTGAAACACGAATAAACACAAGATCTCCCACAGAGAATTCTAATTTCCTTCTCTGGTTATCGGCATAGGATTTTTGTCTACTCTGGGCTTCTTTCATCCTATGACGAATAAGGTCAATCTTCTCTGTGAAATCACGAATAAAATATGGACCTAAAACCAGCTTCTCACCGGCCTCAAGCCAACAAGAAGGAGATCGGTATGTCTTCCATAGAGTGCCTCAAAAGGTGCCATACCAATACTAGATTGGAAGCTATTATTATAGGAAAACACAACAAGATAAATATGATCTTCCCAACTTCCACCAAAATCAAGAACACATGCACGAAGAAGATCTTCAAGAGTTTGATTCAAACGCTCGGTTTGTCCATCGGACTAGGGATGATAAGCGGTGCTAAAATTAAGCTTCGTTCCCAAAGCTTTTTGAAGACTCTTCCAAAATCCACTAGTAAACAATAGATCACGATCACTAACACTAGAAGAAGGAACTCCATGCAATTTAACAATTTCTTTGATAAAGAGTTTGGCCAAAAGAGGAATGGTTCGATTGGACCGAACGGGAATAAAATGGGCGGATTTAGTAAGTCTATCAACTATCACCCATAAGCTATCATGACCCGAACGAGAACGGGGAAGGTCGTCTATAAAATCAATGGAAATTTGATCCCACTTCCAAATTGGAATGTCTAAAGGTTGCAATAACCCACCGGGCCTTTGATGTTCGGCCTTAATGAGTTGGCAAGTCATGCAACACTTAACAAAGTTAGCAACATCAGATTTCATTCCCTTCCAATAATAAAGTCGCTTCATATCCGCGTACATTTTACTACTACCGGGATGAATGGTAAATTTAGAACGATGAGAATCTTCTAAAATGTCTTTACGAAGATTACTAATATTTGGCACGATAAGCCTACCAAACTTTTGAATGCCACCGCGAGAATCAATATCAAAGTCTTTCAAACCTTCAATAATAATTTTATCCTTAAAATTTTAGCCAAGAAGAGCCAATTCGGGATCTAGCTTTTGAGCTTCAAGAATGCGGTCTATAAGAGAAGGATGAGTACTCAAGACTACATAAAACAAGAGATGAACATAATTCGGAAACACGATGTCGAATCTCACAAGTGGATAGAACCTCGAGATCATTCCATTCGGATATCATCATGGAAACAACCACTTGTTGCTTGCGGCTAAGTGCATCAGCAACACGATTTCCCTTTTCCAGGAGTATAAAGAATATCAAGATTATAAGGTGCAAGGAACTCGAGCCAACGTTGTTGACATAAATTAAGTTCCTTTTGAGAAAATAGATACTTCAAGGATTTATGATCAGTGTAAAGAATAAATTTTTCTCCTAACAGATAATGACGCCATATACGAAGGGCGAAAACAATAGCCGCGAGCTCTAAATCATGAATGGCATATCTAGTCTCGGCTGGCTTTAATTGCCTAGAAGCATAAGCAATAACGCGTTCTCTTTGCATAAGAACAACACCTAAACCAATGCGACTAGCATCGGTATAAACAATAAAATCTTGGTTTCCTTCGGGAATCACAAGAATAGGAGTAACGGAAAGGAGTTCTTTTAATTTCTGAAAAGAAGCTTCACATTTGTCTGACCAAATGTATTTAACACCTTTCTTTGTCAAACTAGTAAGAGGCACGGAAATTTTGGAAAAGTCCTTTATAAAACGACGGTAATAACCTGCCAATCCAAGAAAACTACGGATCTCCATCACACTCTCCGGTCTCCTCCAATTTTAAATCGCTTCAATCTTTGAAGGATCCATGGAAATTCCGGATTCGGAAATAATATGACCAAGAAACTTTACATGAGATTGCCAAAAATGGCATTTAGAAAATTTCACTTTCAATTGGTTACCCCTAAGAGTTTCCAACACAATCTGAAGATGTTTTTCATGCTCCTCCTCGGTTTTAGAATACACGAGAATATCATCAATAAAGATGATAACAAACCGATCGAGGAAGTCTTTGAAAACTCTATTCATGAGGTCAACGAAATAAGCCAGAGCATTCGTTAAACCAAATGGCATAACAAGCCATTCATAAGATCCATAATGAGCACGGAACGATGTCAAAGGAATACTATCCTCTGCAATACGAAGTTGATGAAAACCGGTAGCTAACTCTAATTGTGAAAAGACTCTAGCACCACTAAGTTGATCGAATAGATCATCAATCCGAGGTAAAGGATATTTATTCTTGATAGTAAGATCATTAAGCTTGCGATAGTCAACACAAAGCCTAAGTGTACCATCGTATTTCTTCACAAAAATAGCCGAAGCTCCCTAAGGCGAGGAACTAGAGCGAATAAATTGCTTCGTCTCCAATTCGGATAGTTGTTTGCGCATCTCCTCATTTTCCTTATTGGACATACGATAAGGAGGACGAGTGATAGGTTGAGCTCCAGGGATGAGATTGATTTTGAACTCAATTGCTCGCTTAGGTGATAATCCTAAAACGGGCTCAAATATGTCGGAAAATTCACGAACAACGTGAATAAGAGAAATAATATCTTCCTCATCATCATTATCGTCATCATGAGGATTTAAAGAATATAAAGATGCAACCAATCTGGAATCCGATTCTTTAAGATCAATATAAATCTGCTTAACAGATTGAGGATGTCGAAGATGAATAGTCCGCTCAGGACATAGGATTTGGGCTTCATAGCGTTTAAGCCAATCCATTACCAAAATCATTCCAAAGCCTAAGTAGCGCATAACATGCAAATCGGCTCGGAAAGAAAAATCACACAAAATAATCTCGACATCTTTACACAATAAACTGATTGTTGCGGATCCATCAACCGGATTCGCAATTCTCAAAGAAGTCATCAAACACAAAACATCCTAAGAAAAAGTATCAACAAGTTCTTTTGAAATAAAAGAGTGGGACACACCCGTATCAAAAAGAACTCGAATAGGATGATCACGAAATAAAATAATGCCATCAAGGATAGAATAAGAAATACCTTTACCATGAGATGTGTTGCCAGGGGATTGAGCAACATTAAGCTTTCCCTCCTTCTTGCCCTGAAGTTTGGGACAAGAAGATAAATAATGATCCGGGCTTTTGCAATAGCGACAAGCACGGGGCTTTGAACACTTGTTCGCATAATGGTCTCTAGAACCACAATTGTAGCATTGCCCACTACTAGAGGTAGAAGTCTTTTCCACCGAAGTTGTTTGCTTCCCTTTCTTATTAGGATAAGGACCCTTGAACTTATTAGGCCTTTTATTGTTATTGAAGTTTGGTTTGGCACCCATAACTTCAACATCACTTTCTTTATCTGCCTCTTCATGTCGAAGAGCGATATCAATGAGTTGATCAAAAGAAACTTCTAGCTTTAGAAGTAATGGCTTCTTGAGATTTTTATTCAAGCCATAAAAAAATCTTTGGTTCTTTTTAAATGGGTTGTTTATGTTCTCGACCCCATATTTAGAAAGTGACTCGAAGGATGCGACATAATCTGCCACAGAGGATTCACCTTGAACAAGGTCAATGAAACGACGAGCCAAAGTCACCTTCTCGGCTTCTGGCACAAATTTTAACTTGAAGCGTTCCCGGAATTTCTCCCAAGTAAGATCCGCTTCAACTATTTCAAAAATAAGAAGCTCATACCAATCTAATGCTCTTTCTTGGAGCATACTAGAGGCCACCTGAACTCGGTGAAGGTCAATAAGATTCATGCGAGAAAAGATCCGATCGCACGTTCTCAGCCAAGCCTGGACTTCAATAATAGCTTTAGAACCTTTGAATGGCT
The DNA here is from genome assembly GCA_030765085.1 of Allium cepa. NCBI lineage: Eukaryota > Viridiplantae > Streptophyta > Magnoliopsida > Asparagales > Amaryllidaceae > Allium > Allium cepa. Next base: position 188,351,667 of record CM060940.1, read on the forward strand.
TCCCACCCAAATTGGTATAACCGTTGCACAAATGTGCAAATCCAGACTTAGGGTGAGTAGACTCCGGATTTGAACCGGCTGCCTGAGCATTCTTTACGAGATCAATAAGCTGCTAGGCAGACATAAATACTCCATCTTGGGGAGTAGCACTAGATTGACCGGCATTGGGACGGCCAGGTCTAACCATTTCTCTTCCTTTTAAAAGAAAGAAAGAAGAAAGAAAAGGTTATTCACCAATTGAATATCAAGCAATCTTGATAGATGAAACGAGGAATCATAAAGAAAATAGGATGAATCGGTATGAAGACTCAAATTAAATCCTAAAGCACGACTCCTAAGATGGACTTAGGACGATGATCCTTGTTAAATTATTCTACGTTGTCCCAAAGTTTGGCTCTGATACCAAGCTGTGACGCCCCATCTCTATACCCACGCTAGCCAAGAACATTATGGTGTAATGCTGTCAACTAGCATGGAGAATAAGGCTGTTGAGGAGCGACCATCCGTGTAATGGCTTTGTGCGAGCACAAATATGTCAGATAGAATAACATGCATTTTCTTTTCAAGAGGAAATCCGACATACCGATGCAAACTCAAAGCTACTACATAGTGGCTATAATATCTTCGGAAACAAACGTAGAAATAAACATAACACAAATCAGTCACATATATCCATATCACAAAGGCGGAAAAAGATATGAATATAACACATGAAAGTGTACATCAGAGTAGTGGTCGAACAAGATCCACAATATCACAAAAGAATAGCTACAAGTGCTAGATAAAAGAATATGGATACATCAATGAGTCTATATCTCAAATGTATGCGACAAAAACTACTAATCTAAGTAGTTAGCCAAAAGTTAAGGTGATAATCTCAGATGTAAAGTCAAGCAGAAGCACCTTTAACATCTCGGTCTGACCCGAGTATTATTTAATAAGAAATAATAAACGGATCAGTCTAGCTATAAATATCAGATGAAATGATATAGAATAAGAGATATGACAAAAACGTATGACAACCATGAAACCATACTGTGATAAGTATGCAATTGAAAATCAACTAGGGATTAATCAATATCACAAGAATCTTCTCAAAGATCAAAAGGAATGTCATACTCCTTATTTATATTCACCAAACCACAAATATGGACAATAATATCAATGTCAATCACAAAAGTTAATGACACACAAATTCACCAATGCACAAATATTGATAAAGCTTATCAATGTAAATCACGAAAATTGGTGAAAACACAAATTCCAGAAATCATCAATGGAAATCCATAAATCACAAAAAAGGGGAGGCTTATCACAAAACGGGAGCATGAAAACTCACCAACACGTGTATCACAAAATGGAATGCTATTCCATGGTTGCTAACCATTAATTTTGAGCCGAAGCTCCACAAAACGGCCCGAAGACCATAGGTCGCTACCCCACCAAATTGAGCCGAAGCTCCACAGAAATGGGGTTTAGTCTCCCTCGCAGACAAAGAGACATCGCACATTTGCTAGTCTAAATCACAAAAATGATCATCAACGATCATCAAGAAGTGTCAATTACAGTAAGCTAGTAAATATATAAGCTTAGCTTCATGTCCCATAACCACTAGCATAACTTAAAGATTTACGAACAAATTGTAAGTTTCCATTAGAAAATTGTCACAAGCGATTCAATCGAACAAGTCCAAGAATTAACCAACGAAGTAAATGCAAGCGTTTCATACCACTTGTTTTAAAAAGCCGTTTAATTAGATTTCTCGTACGAGTGAGGTAAAGTGACAAATCACAAAAATGATTGTAGAAACAATAAATCATAAAAATTCACATTCGAAGACATGAATAGTGTCCAAAGAATTTGGTTCCAAATCCATCAAAGTGGAAATACCCTTACGACTTAACAGCCACGACTTACGACTTAACATAATTCAACACAAGAAATCAGCGTCTTGAGAAAAAGCATGCGCCCAAACAGAACAACTAACATGGCGCGACCAATAGCATGGCACGACCTATAACATGGCGCGACCTAAGAGAGCAAGCGACCTAACATGGTTGCAAGATGGCAGGTGCAACTTAAGATGGTTGAGCTATGGGGTGGAACGACCCAGTGGCCGTGCGCGCGACTTAACAGAGCAAGAAGCAATGGCCGAGCGACCTAGGGGTTGCGACCTAAGGTAGGCCGATCTAACATCAAGGCAAGCGGGTGCGACCTAAATCAGAAGGTCAAGCGACCTAAGAGATGCGGCCAAGGTAGTGCGACCTAAGGGTACGCGACCTAAGGAGCTAGCGGCTTAAGAAGCGAGCATGCGGCCTAGGTGGTACGAGTGATACAAGGAGAGACCTAGCACGGCGCGACCTAGGTAACGCGACCTAGCCGAGCGACCTAACAAATATGCTTTACATATGGTCGAGCGACCTAGGGAAAAAACGACCTAAGGGGTAAAGAAGACCGAGCGACTTAGGAACGAAACGACCTAACTTGTCACGACCTAAGGAGTTGTGTGATATAACATGGCCGAACAACGACCTAAGCATGGAGCGACCTATAGAGGAGCGACCTAAGTGCAGGCCGACCTAACTGTAGGCCGAGAATGATTTGTGCAGGCCGAACGACCTAAGAAACAAAAAGGCCAAAAACTCTCTCAATTTGCAACCGATCGAGCACGAACGCTAGGGGATTACGCTTATCGGCTACCGGTCCTATTGGCTCCTCGATGCATCACCAAAACATGTTCCAACATCAAAGATTGGATTTTTAAAGATTTGAACCCAAAACACTAAAAATTGGAATTTTCACCAATTCAATCCAAACCAAAAGCAATTGCAAATGTAAAAGTGTTATGAATTCATACCCAACAATCAAAGATAGCTATAGACAAAGATGTGAGCTAAAATCTCACATTTTCACAAAATCAATGAAGGAGAAGCTTAAAAGCAAAGGAAGGATCAACCACACTTCAATCTCAACACAAGAAGCTTGAATCAATGGCTTCTCTTTGGATTTGGAGTTAGATGTTGGATTTGCAAATGATCTAGGGCTTGGAGTTTTAATTTTCCATTCCTCTCCCCATTTTTGATGAAACTTGAGTGTTAGGAAATGAAAGTGAAGTTATGAAGAGAAGAGGGGGTTGAGTTAGAATTAATAGTTTAGGCTAATGGGCTAAACCAAACCCAAAGCCCAAAGTGTAAAAGTGGCAAAATTCCACTAACTCCAAACATATCAAAGTTTATACTCAAAAAGATCGCAAACGACATTTTGGACCCAACGGAAGTGGTCCTGAGTCCTAATTCGACCGTATGCCAAAAAGTAACTTTTCGGACTGAAATCCGACTAACGATAAAATATTTAAATAAAATATTCAAATCGTAAAATATGCAGGTTGTTACACTGCTCCTTCCATTAGGTCGCTTACGACCTAAGCAAGCCAAGATAACTCTTGTGCTACACATGCTAAGTCACTCACAGCATATATCTCATCCAAGATGGCTCCATTAAGTCGCTAATGACTTATGCTACGTCGGGATCACTCTTAGGTCGCAACTCCCTAGGTCGCTCATAACCTATGACCTCACACGACCTAACTCCGAAACTCCCTTATAAATACCCCGCCTAATCCACATTGAAGGGGAGATTTTTCTGCATTTTCTGGAACGCCAATACTTTGCTGTTTTCACTACTTCAACAAAACTTCAAACGCCAAAGCCACTTCGAAGAACCTTGGGGAAGAGATCAAGTTCATTCAACATGAATTCAAAGAGCTTTTCTACATTAAAGTTCTAACTACTTGCCTTAATGGTATTGTAATTGAAGAAGTATTGTGAAACTTGTAATCAAATCAAAAAGAGAAGAGATTAAGTGGATGTAGGCTTGACTTTGAGCCGAACCAGTATAAAAATTGCTGTCTCTTTACTATTTCCTGCTATTTTCTGCTTGCTTTTAGTTCCCGTACAAACGGGTGGTGCTTTCTCTATATCATAACTCACACCGGGGTGTTAGCGTACATTTTTAGCGTTAACATTTTTGGTGCTTTCACTGAGAACTGAACTCATGGGTGCTCTCATCATCGCTCCAGAAAGATTTGTTGAAAGACTATCCCTAAGAACCAGAAGTCTGTCCGAAATTATGGCTCCTAGAAGGAAAAGTAGATCTATTGGATCTGGAAATGCTTATAACAACACCGCCACTTCTCCCGCGTCAAATCAAGCGGCTCCTAGTGTTGGAATCACAAGGGTGGAATTGGATGCTGTAATGTCTGGGTTGTATCAACAAATGAAAGCCCAGAACACTTTGATGTTGAACAGGTTGAATGCTTTGCTTGGAGTTAACCAGCAACCAGAAAATAATAAAGAAACCTTTGCTGAAGATGTTCATGATTCCCAAGGGAAAAGTATTCCTCAAAGGGCAGCTGGCACCGCTGAAGGGGCACCTCCCCAAGCTGAAGGTTCAAGGCCACAGCCAACTCTTCGTGACGTTTGTCCAGCAAACTTCTGAAAAGGTAGCTGACGTCTGTCACGCGGGGCCTCTAAACGATGAGGAGTACCTCTCGGGAATGATTCGACAAATTATGAAGGAAATCATGCAAAGGGAGGAAGATGAAAGCGACCGGGGGTTTGCTCCAAGCAAGACTCCTTTTATTGAAAGAATTCTAAAGGCTGAATTTCCAAAGAAGTTTGTTCCTCCCACTATTCCAGCTTATCGGGGAATAAGCGACCCTAACCAGTTCTTATACAAGTATGACTGGCATATGACAGGTGCCAGAGCAACAGATGAGATCAAGTGCAGATACTTTCCTGTGTACTTGGAGGGCGTGGCCCTGCTTTGGTTTACGAAGCTGCCAGTTCGATCCGTGGATCAGTTCTCCGACCTAACTCGGAAATTCAAAGATCAGTTCAGGTTATATGCTTCGAAGGCCAAGAACATAATGTCACTATCCAGCCTCGAACAAAGCCCCGGAGAGTCTATCAAATCTTTCTTAAACCACTTTAATATAGCCTTGGCCGAAGTTGACAATGCAGAGCCTCGGATGATTCTGACTTACTTGATGCAAGTTATTGACAAATCCAGTGAATTCGGAAAATGGCTAAAGATGAAAGAGCCAAATTCACTTGAGAAGTTCTATAAGAAGGCCGATGAGTTTATGCGCTTAGAAAGCCTTGCTGCGCCAGCAAAAGTAGTTGTGACTGAAGTTGAGAATAACAATGTTGCTTCTAACAGAAAGGAATCTGGTAGCCAGAAGAGGGAGAATGACGGTGGAAAAAAACAGAAGGATGCGAAGAAAGCTCGCCGCTTTAAAGCTTCAAATTTTACTCCCTTAACTGATACTCCAAAAAATATCTTTTTCGCAACCAAGGATGTTGTTGAATACCCCAAACCACCTGAGATGAAGCCTGGGAGAAATGTTGTGCATAATGGGAAATTATGTCAGTTCCACAATCAACCTGGCCATGACACTAATGAATGTCATCATTTAAAGAATTCGATTGAAGAGCTGTTGAGGCAGAATAAACTACAAAATTATGTGAAGAGAAACTGAAGTGACCCAACCTCATCTACTCAGGGGCAACAAGTTCCTTCTCATCAATCTGGCTCAGGTGAAAGGACTACAGCGCATGAATGTGAGAGGCCTGTCATTAATGCTATCACAGGGGGTCCTCACCCAACAGGAAGAAGTTGGGGTGATATGGAGAGATATGTTCACGCTTTGGGATATGCCCCGGCAGAAGAAAATGTTTTTGTCTTGGAAGATGCTGCACCTTTTAAAATAGCAAAGAACTTTTAACGACGATATCATATTTCGGGCTAGAGACTCTGTTGGTGTTGAGGCTCCCACCATGGATCCCTTGGTGATATCTGCAGGTATTGGACCAGTCATTGTAAGAAGGGTGCTTGTTAACTGTGGCGCTTCTTGCACTGTCCTCTTCAGAAAGACATTTGATCGGATGAAAATTTCCATGGCTGATGTCCAAGCTTCCTCATAGAAAATTGTTGGGTTCATTAGAGAACCAAAGCAGCCTATAGGGACTATTGAATTGTTTGTAGAACTTGGAGAAGGGGAAAAGAAAGTGATCTGAAAACAAACTTTTGTGATTGTTGATGAATTCTCCACTTACAATGCCTTCTTGGGTCGACCGGCTCTTGCCGTATTCAAGGCCTTTCTCGCCCCATGGTACCTGACTATGAAGTTCCCCACTGATAATGGCGTCGGTGTTGTGAAGGGGGACCAAAATGCTGGGCGAGAATGCTATCTCATAGAGTTACGGGAGGCAATGATGAGAGAAATAGGTAAGGGTGCGGCAGCTCCGCTCTGCATCAAAGAGCCCATCTTGTAGCAATTACGGGGTGGATCCTGCACTGGTGAGCATAGTGGTGCACGAAAAGAGATTGATCCCAGAAAAACCAGTGTAGGGGAGAGTAGAGTGGTGCCGGTGGAAGTGACGGTGCCAATAACTGTTGACCTGAATGATCCGAACAAGGTGCTGAATGTGGGTTCACAACTCGATGTAACAGTTTAGAATATGTTGATATCATTCTTGAAAGCAAACCTGTATGTATTCGCTTGGAGTCATGCCAACATGTGTGGAATATCTCCAGAAATCGCAGTGTGTGCTTTGAATATTGATCCAAAATTCACACCCGTAAAGCAGAAAAGAAGAACCCAAGGTCCTAAAAGGTCGACAGCATTAAAAGAAGAAGTAGATCAGCTCATGGAAAATGGCTTCATCAGAGAATCCACTTATCCGAATTGGGTTTCTAATCCGGGGTTGGTTAAAAAAGCAAATGGAATGTGGAGAGTATGCATCGACTTTTCAGACTTGAACAAAGCATGCCCCAAGGACTGTTTCCCATTACCCAAGATTGATCAGTTGGTGGATGGAACAGCCGGGCATGAATTATTGTCTTTATGGATGCTTACCCAGGATATAATCAAATCATGATGCATGAACCAGATCAGGAGGACACGAGCTTCATCACGGATGTTGGTCTTTACTGCTATAAAGTCATGCCCTTCGGACTAAAGAACGCGGAGGCAACTTAAAATGACTTGTTAATGCCCCCAGATTGGCAAGACTATGGAAGTATATGTTGGTGAAATCGAAGAAGGAAGTAGACCACATGGATCATTTGGCAGAAATGTTCGTGGTCCTCCGAAAGTATGGGATGAAGCTAAATCCTCTGAAATGTTCATTCGAGGTAGAGTCTGGAAAATTCTTGGGTTTCATTGTGAGTGCTAGGGGCATCGAAGCTAATTCTGCTCAGATTGCTGCTTTAAGAGAAGTCAAAGCCCTAGGACAAAGAAGGAATTGCAAAGCCTGAACGGGAAAGTTGCTGCTTTGAGTCAGTTTATTTCCAGGGCCATTGATAAATGCATTCCCTTCTTTGACGCTTTGAAGAAAGGAAGGAAAAACTTTGAATGGACTCCTGAATGTCAGAAAGCTTTTGATGAACTGATTCGTCACATGGAAACGCCTCCATTACTTTCTAAGCCCAGCAATGGTGAAGATCTTTTCATATATTTAGCAGTTTCGTCTCATGCTCTTAGTGCAGCATTGGTACGAGAAGACGCAAAAGTTCAGCGCCCGGTTTATTACATCAGCAAAAGATTCATTGGGGCAGAGATGAATTATTCAAAGCTGGAAAAGCTAGCCTATTATTTGTTGATTGCATCTAGAAAGTTGAGGCCATATTTCCAAGCTCATCCTATTAAAGTCCTCACTGATCAACCTCTAAAGCAAGTCCTATTTCGCACTGAAACTTCAGGTCGTCTTCTGAAGTAGAATATTGAACTCAGCCAATACGATATCACCTACCATCCCCGAAGAGCAATCAATGGACAAGCTTTAGCGGACTTCATTGTAGAATACACAGATAAAGGTGACAGTGAGGAAGAGGTGATTAATGACATCCCGATCCGATGGAAATTATATGTTGATGGTGCAAGAAATGACTATATTCCGGAGCTGGGGTTGTGCTTGAAACCCCCGAAGGGCGGTCATTGTGCTATGCTTTGAGATTAGAATTTCCTTCGATAAATAATGAAGCAAAATATGAAGCTCTTGTTGTCGGCTTGAAGATTGCTAAAGAACTGAACATCAAAGTATTGCAGATCTTCAGTGATTCCCAGCTTATTGTATGCCAAGTCAAGAAAGAGTTTCAAACCAAAGAAGGAAATCTGCCTGCTTACTTGTCAAAGACCTAGGAGCTTCTCGATGATTTTGATCATTATACAATAAGACATATCCCCTGGGAAGAGAACATGAAGGCAGATTCTCTCGCAAAATATTCAAGCTCTGGCAAGCTCAATTATTGGGATTGGTCCCTGTAGAAGTCTTGTCAGCCCCAAGCACTGATGAGATGGATATTGACTGGATTATGGCTGTATCTCAAGAGCAGGAGTCATGGATGACCCCAATCAAGGAATATCTACTCAACGGCTCCCTGCTAGAAAACTCAAAAGAGCGCCAGAAGCTGTTAAGAAAAGCCCCGAGATATGTAATCCAAGACGGCCGGTTGTACAGACGAGGATTCTCAATGCCATTACTCCGATGTGTAACCAAGGAAGAGGCTAAGATAGCTGAGGTGCACGGAGGAGAGTGTGGGGATCGTTCAGGTGGCCAAACTCTAGCAAAAAAAATTCTCCGCTATGGGTATTTTAAGCCAGATATTAATCGAGATGCTGCTAGCTACTCCCAAAAGTGTGACAGATGTCATAGATTTGCGAGCACCTTCCACCGAGCTAACACAGATGGTCAGTCCATGGCCATTCGCCATTTGGGGGATAGATCTCATTGGGCCTTTGCCGATTGCCAAGTCCGAATCAAATATGCTATTGTTGTTGTTGATTATTTCACCAAATGGGCTGAATCTGAACCATTGGCAACTATTGCCTCTAAAAAGATGATAAACTTTGTGACTAAGAATATCATTTGCAGATATGGTGTGTCTCAGAAGATAATCACAGACAATGGTACCCAATTCGAAAGCAAAGAATCTCAGGACTTTTGCAGGCGATTCAAGATCCAAAAAAGCTTCTCAGCAGTGGCTCATCCGCAGGCAAACGGGCAAGTGGAAGCAGTGAACAAAATTACCAAATCAACCATCAAAAAACAGCTGGAAAAAGCAAAAGGTGGTTGGGTCGATAACCTGCAACTAGCACTTTGGGCGTATAGAACTACCCATAAGACTGCAACTGGGCACACTCCATTCTCATTAGCATACAGATCAGAAGCAATAATTCCAGTGGAATTAGAGGTCCCCTCACACAGGAGAATTCATTTCAACCAAGCTGAAAATGAATAGCTGCAACTTGAAGCACTTAACTTGCTTGATAAAAGAAGGAAAGAGGCTGAGCTCAGAGTTGCAGCCCATCAGCAAAAGATAGCCAGGCACTTCAATTCTAAAGTTCGCCAACGCAGCTTTGAAATTGGGGATCTAGTCTTGAAAAGGGTCATGACAGCAAAAGGAGTGTTTGGGCCAAACTGGGAAGGGTCATACGTCATAGGCAAAAAACTTCTTGATGGCACTTTCAAGCTCACAACTGGCGAAGGAGATCCAATTCTGAGAGCCTGGAACAGCATTCACTTGCGTCCATATTTTACTTAGAAGCTATGCTTAAATTTGTAAAATGATTATGGATGTATCATTCTTGTGTTGGTTCACACTGATTTTACAATAAATCTTGTGTTCTCTACTACTATAAAATGCTTGTATCATTTCGATGTGCAAATATCTTAAATATATTGCTAAAATGTCGATTTAATATTGCAGGCTATCAAAGCAAAGCTTACCTACTCAAAGCATTACAAGGCCAAGCGATTCCTACAAATCACTCAACAAACCAATGTCAAGCCACAGAAAATCCAGATTCACTTCCTACATAGGAAGTGCTTCTCACAAACAGTTGGTGATTCCACCGAATGGGGCACCTTCCTGAAGTGAAGGTTCTAGGCCCTCTCTAGTTAATTGAGATCGTTTGTGCAAACGAACATCCAGTTAGGTAGCTTGCGTCTGCCCCGTGGATTCACTTAACAATGAAATACACTTCTCTGGAAAAGAAAAAACAAACAACTTGCAAAAGAAAGGAACATGTGCTTGGAAATGATAACAAGGAATCGCTGAAGGGCAGATGTTGAAAATACATGGGCAAGCAAACAAAAAACAGCCAAAATGGAATCTTGTCTCTCAACCAAAAAGGTTGGTGGAACCACCAAAGGGGCACCTTCCCGAAGTGAAGGCACCAGGCCCTCGCTAGTTAATTATGATCGTTTGTACAAACAAACATCCTGTTTGGTAGCTTGCGTCTTCTCCATGGGTCCACTTAACTATGAGATGCAACCTTCCTGGCAAGCGAAACAAAAAAAGCCCTCTTCGGAGGCCCAAGAAAGCCCTCCTCGAAGGCCCAAGAAACCCATCTTCGGAGGCACAAAAAATCCCTCTAACGAGGCACACCCAAAAATGGAATGTTATCTCTCGAACAAAAAGGTTGGTGGAACCACCTAAGGGGCACCTTCCCGCAGTGAAGGCACCAGACCATCGGTAGTTAGTTGTGATTATTTGTGCAAACGAACATCCAATTAGGTAGCTTGCGTCTGCTCCGTGGATCCACTTAACTGAGAGAAGTATCTTTCTGGCAAACAAATCAAAGCCCTCTTCGGAGGCCTGCTTCACCGCGTAGGGGAATCCACATCTCAAAATAAAAGTGACTATCTCCGAAAGTTGAAGCGTAAAATCTTTTTCTAAAAAAAAGAGAAAACTTCTCCAATACAAGGCACACTCTGCTAAAGCAGAATAATATTTCCTCAAAACGGAAGAATTATTCTCCAAAGTAAGAGTACAAGTTTTCTCAAAATGGAGAAGATTGCAATGGGCCGTGATATGGGGGCAATATAATATAGCTGCATTAATAAAAGCAATGCTCAAGCAACATACCACGAGCTCACTGCAATATCATACAAAGATAATAAAGAAACTTATGTGAAAATAAGGAATAAATGCATTAACAAATATAGACAAAAGATTGTACAAGTAAAAAGAGTCATTCTATTCCATACTATAAAAAATCTATATACATGTGCAAGTTTCAAAAAGCGGGGGCCAGTACCTGCACAATCTCCGGTCAATACAAGTCTTTAAATACAAGCAAAAAGCAAAAAAGCAAAACAAGGAGGATAAATCCAAGCCCATTACTTCTTCTTCCCGCCGCCTTTGGAGCCCTCGCCTGGCCTAATGGTTAACTTCTTGAGCCGGCCTGAACGAGTTGGGGAAGAAGGAGAAAAAGGTGCAATTGGGTCCTCTTCCGCTTTCTCATTGCCAGCAGAAGTGCCCTTGTTCTTCTTTAAAATTCCACGCTTTCCCCTCTTCTTTGAATAAGATTCGCTGCCCGGGGTGATAAGATCAATCAGCTTCGTATCATCGGCAGTAAATTTCTCCGGGGTCTTCTCACCCTCCTCAAATTCTTCAGTCTTCTGCTCTTGTGAAGCGACCGGGTCATCTAAGCCTTGAAGAGCTCCTATTTGTTCTTCTTGCGACCCCGGTTGAGAAGCAGAAGAAGGAGTAACTTGAAGAGGCGAGGGGCAACAGTTGGAGGAGGCGGAGGGGCAACAGCTGGAGGAGGCGGAGCTTGTACAACACTTGTTGTTTTCACTACAGAAGAAGAAAAGTTAACATCAGTATTTCTCGCAAAGAGAGGAGATAGTGGCACGTCGAGGTTTAAGTACTAAGCAAGAAGTTCATCGACCTCATGTGAAGCAAACGAGTAGTCCACTTGAGTTGGATCAGTATTGAAGTTACCTAGAGAGGTTGGCTTTATCGCGTCAATTTCAAAATCTTAGGCTTCAGTGTCTTCTTGGGCCTTCTCTTCGGCATGAGCAGTTGTAGTTTCAGTTTCGGCTTTGGCAGGAGGCGGAGAGTGAGAACTGGAGCCAATAATATCGATGTCAACCGAAGCCGAAGGACGAGTTGGGTCGGTCAAAGGTGCCTTCTCTAGATGCTCTCCTTCCGCTGGTTTGGCTCGCTCCTTGGCAAGTTGTTCTTTCCCTCTGCAAAGGGCGGCATGACTCTCATCATCCAGATAATAAGCCTCAAGATCCTCCTCGGCGTAGCCAGCGCCGCTAAGCATATCAACTGCTGCCTCCCACACTTCAGCTAGGGTAACCTCATACTTTGGGCCCAAAAATGAAAGACTACCGCATCCCAAGACGCTGTGAAGATAAAACTCGAATAGAGTGGAGCTGACGTTGGCCTTAGTCGCCTCATGTGATTGTTCGGCTGCTGCTTTTCCAGCGATGGCCTCGTCACGCTCCTTTTCAGCCTTGGAAAGCTGGGCCTTTAACATTGCAATCTCCAAATCTTGGGAGTTAGTCTTCTCCCGCAACTGAGCAACATCACTGTGGTAATTTTCCATGATTTTCTGTTGTGCCCCAAGTTTAGCCTCAGCATCCCGTTGAGCAGCGTGAGCGTCTCTTACTTGCTTTTGAAGAACCTCTTCCTTTTGAGTATAAGAAGTGGAAGAGGTGGCAAGATCGTCTTTAAGCTTCTTGACTTCAGCCTCAAGTTTCTTGTTGTAGGCAGTGATGTTCTTCATCTCCGTATCATGCTGATCAAGAACTTTTTGCCACTCATACTTATCACTTTCCATGGTTAGCATGGCCTTGAGATTTAAGCAATTTACCCTCTGAAGATCATCAACTAGTTTCTGCCAGTCGGACATTCTTTCGATATCAAGCTTGACGGCGTCAAGATTTCTCAGCATGGCCTGCTTATCAATTGGAACCAAGTCCAGATCAAAACGTACTCCTTTTAAACACCAATGCGGAAATCGACTTTGGAGTGCAGGCGAAGACTTCTCAACTTGATAAGGAGGCCTATTAATGATTGATTTAATTTCAGTTCTTTTAAGGGCAGGAGAGCTAGAAGAGATGTCTAGAGAGATAGGAGAGGCGGCACTTTGGAAACTTCAGATGAAGACTTTTTGCTAAGCTTGGCCCACTTGCTTGAATCTTCGGCCACGTGACTCTTCTCCTTATCGTCATGAGACTTTCTCTTATGGGAGTCATCATCATGTCGGTCATCTCTCCTTCCATAGCGCCCCTCACGAGCCTGCCTCTCGCAAGCTTTCCTAGCTGCTCTTTCCTCATCAATCTCCCTACGGGCAGGAAGATAGCGCCTGGGGTCATAAGAATCACACCTCGCGTAGCGCTGAAAGTCATCGTAATATGAGCCACTGCGTCCCATGGGAGAACTTGAAATTGAAGAAGAGACAAAATTCAGAAATCTTCGAAATAAAGAGGCTAAGTACACATAATTGCCAAAAATTCTAAGTGTGTGTGGCGTGCGAACTACGCGCGTCAAACTACAAACCACTCTTCGGCTTAGGAGTGATGTCGGCTTTTGCGGCAGGAGTCAACTCTTGGGTTGATGGAATTGAACGCAGGACGGATGTCGCTTTGATTACTGGAGAAACAAGCGTAGAAGTGGTGGTGTCATATTTAAAGAGCTCTTGGGAAGTCACCATGAGATCGCCCAGTTCTCCAAAGACATCATCACCATCGTGCCCAACGGAATGGGTCATATCAGCAGTGCCCTCTCCAGCACGCTTTGCACTCTTTGTAACGGAACTTTCTTTCTCAGCTCCCTCGTCAGCTTTTCCAGTAGCCTTCCCAGAATGTTGAAATTCCTCTCCTTCAATAACTGGGGGAAGTTTAGATTTGCCAGATAATCTCACATCATCAACGGAACTGGAGCATTTCACTAATGAAGCCTCTACAATAGGTTCCTTCGGTGCGAATTCCTTTGCGGAGGCTGGGGCATCTGACGCTTCTACTTGAAAACTGGAGGCATCACAGGATTGAGTGGATCTAGAAGAATGCAAAAGTCCGAATTGGTGCAAAAACTCATCCTTCAGCAGAACTTAATACTTCTCTCATCAACAGCTACGGCATACAATCTTTCGAAAGTTGATTTGTGACTAGAATCTTTGGAGGGAGGAGGAAGTGCTGCAAAAGTAAAGAATGAAGTTAGCACTTGACAACTTGAATTTTGAAAGGCTCAGAAATGAAGTGAACAGAGATAGGTAGTCTTACTTCCTACTCTCCAGATACCGTAGAATCCCGAGGGGCAACGGACAAGGAAGAACTGGTTTAAAAACCCGTGAGCGCTCTCGGCAGATCCATAATCAACTTACGGTTTCTTGCACTCCTTACAAGAGTAATAGAATGGTGATCTTTGTTCCTCCCGAATGAACACAAATAGCAGATCTCCTCGAAGCTTAGGAGGCGGTTAAGCATCCTCCTAAATAGTACGCACAACCCCATCAAGATGGCATAGCCATTAGGGTGCAACTAGAATGGAGAGATAGTTAGTCGAAGGAGGAGTGTTCTAAGAAAATCATTGAAGGGAGGAATAGCTCCATTCAAACACATTTGACGATTAACTGCAATGAAGCCAGGAGGCGGCCTATCGGCAGTGTCATTTACCCCAGGAAGCAGAGCATCCGCTTCAGCAATGCCGAATCGAATACATAGCTGGCTGGAAGCCCATTTGTTCGGTGTAGTAGAAACTCTTTCCGGAGGATTTTCTAGAGGGTCAGCTATTGGGAAAACCTCATCGGCTCGCTCTGCTATCTCTTCTTGCACTGTTGAGAAATCATTCTACACAAGGAACTGGACATTCAAATACGAAGGTGTACGTTTCCTAAAAGTGTGAAGTGTTGTGCAAAACTAATAAAATGACAAGCAAATATAATTGGAATTAAACTAGTTGGCGTTTGTTGATTATAAAGTTTCAGGGCTTGTTATTTTAAGTCCAAGTACAGTGTTGATGCAAACAGATCAGCGTTAGTTGATTAATTTAGCTTTGCTTTAATACTTCACTTGAACTGGTTAATTCACAGCATTTCGTTCACACATTTCCCTTAAGTTGATTATTCTTTATCGACTAATCTGTCATTCGATGTGGGCAGTCAATGGCAGTATATTCGCACTAGTTTTCTGCAAATGTTGTATTTAACAGGTTGTTAGCTTAAAAGTTAGTACAATCTGTGAAAAAGTGCAACAAGTTCAAGCAGTTCATTCTGGCAGTTCATCAGTCATGTTCCTACGAGTTAAGGCTATGCTGCGGGTTAAATTAGGTCGTGTTGATTCTTTAAGTCGTTCTGCTTTAAGTCATGTGCTATTCTGGCAAGATAAGTCGCAAGTCATTTGGGTCGCAGTCCCTTATGTCGTTCAGAGTTTGAATGTTAAGTCGTTAAGTCATTCACTGAGTTAAGTCATGTGATTCATGTCCAAACTGCTAAACCCTAGGTCGTTCGAAGCTCCTAAGCTGGGCACTTCCTAACTCTCCTTAACCCGCTAACTCCTCTTCAATCAACAAATTTCCTAACTCGCTAACCCGTTAACTTGTAACCCGATAACCCGTTAGCATCTCCACAATGAAATCCATCATCTTTCCACACCACCAAATCATCCAACGCCGATTCAAATCGCCTCAGATCCATCATAGATCCGATACACTGCTGCGTTCTCATGAAATACAATGACAACATGTCCAATGACAATCAAAGATCGGTCGTAACGTGACTTGTGGTGAAGCGTGGCACATGAAATCGGATTAGGGTCGGAAAATGGGGGATTCATGATTCGATGATGGTCGTGGTTGGATAATGATCGGATTTACTTACATAAGGTGATGGTGAAGATGATCAACAACTGGTTAGCTTGAATTCGTCTTCGAGAGCTTGGAGATTCTTTAATGGCGGATTAAAGTGTTAGAGCAGGTGAAGAGAAGAAGGAGCGGCCGAAGCGACTTATATACAGGGGCAATGGAACTCGAATCGGCACGAACGACCTAGCTCTCTCATAAGTCGCTCACGACTTAGCGACTCAGGATGGTGCAAGTTAAGAGGTATCGAAGCACACGACTTAGCTCCTAGGCGTATACTTCGAGGGGCAAGTGTTAACACCTCTTTTATTCATGACTCAACGACCTAAGGGAATAAGCGACTTAACTACCTAAAGGCATAAACGACCTAGCGACCTAAAGCATAAAGCAGCTCAACATGGCACGACTTAATGACCTATAGTAGGGCGCGACCTAACGACCTAAAGCATAAAGCAGCTCAACATGGCACGACTCAACGACCTAGTGACTCAACGAGCAACGACCTAACGAGTTAAGGCAAAAGAGACTAATAACCTAGCAAGCTTCAGAGTTAAGCCGCATGCACACTGCCCCTTCCATTAGGCCGCTTACGACCTAAGCAAGCCGAGATAACTCTTGTGCTACACATGCTAAGTCACTCACAGCTTATATCTCGTCCAAGATGGCTCCATTAAGTCGCTAACGACTTATGCTACCTCGGGATCACTCTTAGGTCGGAACTCCCTAGGTCGCTCACGACCTATGACCTCACACGACCTAACTCTGAAACTCCCTTATAAATACCCCGCCTGCTCCATGTTGAAGGGGGGATTTTTCTGCATTTTCTGGAACGTCAATACTTTGCTGTTTTCATGACTTCAACAACACTTCAAACGCCAAAGCCACCTCAAGAACCTTGGGGAAGAGATCAAGTTCATTCAATATGAATTCAAAGAGCTTTTCTATATTAAAGTTCTAACTACTTGCCTTAATGGTGTTGTAATTGAAGAAGTATTGTGAAACTTGTAATCAAATCAATAAGAGAAGAGATTAAGTGGACGTACGCTTGACTTTGAGCCGAACCACTATAAAAATTGCTGTCTTTTTACTATTTCCTGCTATTTTCTACTTGCTTTTAGTTCCCGTACCAACGGGTGGTGCTTTCGCTATATCACAACTCACACCGGGGTGTTAGCGTACATTTTTAGTGTTAACACATAGGATGCGCAAAAGGCCGGCATATGTGGGTTTGAAAACTAAGGGTAAGAGTTGCATATTTAGTGAGCTCATCATCCGTCCCTTGTGGTCAACGAGAAGGACTGAGTTAAACCTAACTGATCTCTTCTTCCTGAAAGGATTGATTCAGTTGGGTTATGCACCACCACAGTTGTTTGTAGTCTATTTGATAGGACAAGGCTAGTTAACCCATATCAAGAGATTCCTTCAAAAATATAGACGGATTAAAGGTGTATAGGGTCGAAAACCCATGACATATGAAGCGGAAAAAGACGAAAATTCTCAAAGAATATAGGACCTTATGGACTGGGGGTAGTGATCTGTGCGCAGTATATGATTTCCTCAAGTTATACGAAGATCACGATGCAACAAGCTGATCAATCCTTACGTTGCTGAGCTATATATACTAATGGGGATAATTCTAGCTCCAATAGTGGACGATGGGTGATATATATATATATATATATATATATATATATATATATATATGCCTACATAAATATATATCTACATGGTGTATATGGGAATGGTTTGTACGTAGTAATGGTGTCATAGCAAATAATAATAAATCTAACATGCAAGAAATGGTGAACAATCGGCATAAGCTAGTATTATATATAAGATGTCTAACTTGCCAACCACAGGAATGTTGTTCTGCCCCCTTCCTTATTACGCCCCACATGATTTAGAAGGGCTGGTACTGGTATTATTTGGAGCGGTGATCTGGTTAAGGCACTTGACATTTGAGATTTCAATTCTGGGTCAGTGATTATTATTATTTATTATATTTACTTATTTCCTCTGTGAGTTATTACCATTAGTGCATTGATATAGGTTCTCTTTTGCAGGATACCAAACCAACAATCCGTATTTTGTTGGACTTTTGTTTTTATGTTAGCAAAAATTTGGACCCACCGGAGTGCGGTTTGCTACAACAAATCTTAGCCAAATCGTGCCCCCACTCCTACTACATTCTAATGATGATGTTAGAAGCCTATTTCAAGGATTGTTTTGCTGTTCCAATGCAATTCTCAATCAATCTCAACAAGCAATAGAATTGGAAACTCTATTCTTCCACAGATCCATCATTTGGACTCAGAAGAAACAAAAATAATAGTGCAAACAAGATTGGAATCATGAAGCTAACCATGAGTCTCACTTAGGAAAAGAATTCAAAGCAACCCATAAGTCAAACTTATGGATCGGTAGCGATCTAAGTACTTGGATTGGTACCGATCCGTAATGTTTGATGATGTGGCAACCAAATTTTCAAGGGAACTAGTCTTTTGTGTGGAAAACGATGTGGAGATCTTCTAGACGAGATCATAGGTCTCCTACCTCTATAAATAGAAAGGTGGGGCTCATTTCTAGAGAACTTTTAAGCTCTCTTGTTCCCTTACTTTAATTTCTTATTATCACTAACGAATTTATACCAATCTAAAACGGATCTATATAGATCCGTAAGAACTATACTTGAAAAACACATTCTAATAGAAAGGAAACATGAAGTGGATGTAGGTCGGGGTGTGCCGAACCACAATAAATCTTGTATGTTCTATTTCTTACTCCTTTTTCATTTTTTCTTCACTTTTATTCTCTTCTCAATCTACTAGGCATTTGTGTCATTTTTTGTTCAAACACTAAATAACCCTAATGATTGGATACATGCGTACATAAAATAACTTAACAGAAAACTTAAAAACTAAACACTGGGTTTTATTTCAAATCATTTTAAAATAAAAATAAAAATATCCCCTTTTTTACACCAGATCCTACTTTCGAGATTTTTGAATCAAGATCTATTTTACCAAACTACTATGGTAGCATCCTCCACTTAACTCAAAAATGAACGCCGATGATGTTGTAGTCATTATCAGCATTATGTTCTAGAACAGAAGTGGATTTAGTGCTTTCTATCTGCTTTAAAATAATTTTAAAATATTTCTATTAATTTGTACTTTCAAATAATACAATTATTATGAGACGGCCCGACTTCCTATCACCAGGAAATCGCATCATCAATGAAGAAAGAAAGGGATAGAAGAAGAAAAGAAAGAGAAAGAAGAAACAGATCAACATCAAAGAACTCACAGCGGAACGAATGAAATGTAATATATCACATAAAATATTACATGGTATCGTATTACATCAGAGTACACAACTTAAACAATACATATTAGACAGTTATAAACATCTGTCTAACTATACAACTCAAGTACAACAGAAACAGATACCAAACAAACACAGGGAACCATAATATAACTACACGTGGAAGCCTCCTGCTCCATATCTCCTCCAGAATTCGTCAAGAAAATCTGAATCACTTGACTACTCATATATAATATGAGTACCCAAGAGTTTAATAAAACAGAAAATAAACACTCGGGTCAGACCGGGGTCTGGTGTGAGTAAACGGGTCAAAATTGCTTAACTTTAGAAAAACCTTTGAAAAGAAAAGGTATCACGTAAGACTTCCCACATATAAACAAGGAAAAGTTATTACCTTACGCTAACCAAAACAGTTGATAGGAAATCCAGTGATATTATAATAGTTTCTAGGGTTTTCAAGTAAAAATGAAATAGCCGAAATTGATACATGATTAAATTCCAGCTACTAGCCAGAAAAGTGGGTAATACAATCAAAACCATAGAGTCTCGTAGGAAGAATGGGTTTCCATCAATGGCAGGGCTACTGGGGTACCGCCCATCACAGTACGTAGCCTAGATCAACGTACCGAGGAGTCCGCCCGCTCCCCTGCAACACAAGGCCGGAACTATCCCTTACTGAACAGTCCCGAACAAGACCACCCCGTAGTTGGCGCGACCAACCACACACTAAGCCGAAATAGAAATGGACCTCTAGGCAGGGGTAAATCTCACTCTCAAGTGGGGGCTACCCCACGAAGCCTTGCTGTACCTCCCCTGTTTTAGCCATTCTCGGTTGATGAGGCTTGAGGTTACGATTACATCTACAGAACACATCTATCTTAGAATGCTCATCGTCCACCTGACGATGTTCTGAAAAGCATTCAATCCATACAAGTTCGTTCCGGGTTCGAACGAAATCGAAGGCACTATCTCGTTGCACTCATTTTGGAATCGCCCTCAGAGTCAACGACCATAGTCCTTGCACTCTGAATCACCATCTCGAACCTATAAGCACTATTCCGTCAACTCATTACGGAATCACCCACAGAGTTATACTGACGTATAGTGCTTACACCTCAAGTCTTCACTTGCTCCACTTGGATTCACGACCTAACGTTTAATTGGAATCGATGTGGTTTTCGGACCCCAAATATGGAAACCCGATCCCGGTCTCACCGAAACCAAACGCCATTTTAATGTCCAAGTTGTACTTAAGGGTTTTTAAACTCATATTCAGGATGATATATAACAGATAGATGAATCATATTATCACAATAGATAATTCATAACTATTCATCTCATAAAGCAACATATCACATATCATAGATTCCAAATCATCCAGTATCAACCCATCAATCACCCAATATCAATCACTCAATATTGATCATCCAATATCAATCAATCAACCAATATTAACAAATCATCCAAAGCAGAATTGATTAACTCTTAATCAATTAGGATTTCCTAAATCCTTCTTCAATAATTTATTCTAAATAAATAAATTGATTATCTCTAATGATCTTCCTTAATTAATCTTACTTGATTAATTATACTTTAATTACATTCAAGTAATTATTCTTATCCATATTCAGTAATTAACCTTTAATTACTATCATTAATTACAATAATTAATGATCCTTCATTCACTTCCATTTATTAATTAACTATAATTAATTACATTAAACCTTAATTAATTACAATTAATTAATCACACTTACATTTATCACTTATATTAATCAACCTTGATTAATATCATTTATTAACTAATGAACCTTATTAATTAATAATTCCTTTTAATTAAATAATTAACTTGTAATCGATCAACTCATTAATCATAATTAGTAATTAACAATTTGTAATTACTTATCTTAATTAAATAACTTCTTAATTAATTATATTTACTTTGATTAATTAATCTAATTAATTAATCTTTAATTACTTCATTAAGTAATTACTAAACAAATAAATTAATAAATAAATTATTAATTAATTACATTATAAATTAATTACAATTTTAATTAATTACACTTAGTAATTAATCTTAAGTTAAACTCATTAATTAATTAATCACATTAATTAATTAACTAAATAATTAAGTTAACTCTTAATTACTTAACAAGTAATTATCTCTAATTACTTCATTAATAACTCTTGATTACTTTCTTAATTAATTACCTTAACAAATAATTAATTCCATTATTAAATAATCCTTAATCCTTTAATTAATTAATTTCAAACAATTTTATTAATCAATTCTTTAATTGGTATCATCAAGTGATTAACCAATAATCACTTCCATTAAAATACTCCATGAGTAATTACCATTAATTACTTCCATAACTAATTACTTCATCCTTAATTATTTTCAAATATTAACCATTGATTACTTTATTAAGTAATCACACTTAATTAATCCATAATTAAGTGATATTAAAAATAAATTAACTAATTATTTAAAATTAATTAAACAATTAATTAATTAACTTCTAATATTAAAGAAAATCTTTAATAAATTAAGAAAATCAGAAATCTTAATCAAACTTAATTTATTAAAAAACCATATTAAATAAGTATTCTTAAGTTAATTATCCAAATAATTTAACCTTATTTATTTCCATAAATAAATTATTTAAATTATTTAAATCTTATTAATTCAAAGACAAATTATTAAACTTGGTTTACAAAATCATAATAATAGTCTTACTTAGAGATAAAGCATTTATAAATCATTTCCAAATTTAAACACTTTAAATTATCAAGTTTTAAACTAATTTATTTTCAATATAAATTGAAATTTTATTATTAAATCACTACTTCAAAACTTTAACTTAAAGCTTTGATTTAATAATTAAATTCAACTTTCTCTTTTAAATTTGAATTTTTAAAACCTAATTATGATAATTATTTTTTAAACAAACATCTTAAAACATTTTACATTTGAAATATAAATTCAATTTTTTACCTTTAAATGTTTGATTTACTTTTGTTTAAAATAACAAGTTTACCTTTATTTTTCGCTTCCTTTATAAACTTGTTCTTATAATTTCAATTTGATTTATACTTAATGCTAGATTTCATTAGTTCAAACTCAAGTTCATATTCAACTTGACCTAAATTTGCACACAAGTAAAATCTGCATTTGTAAATTACAGAGCCAACCCAAATGGAAAACACGCAACCCAAAAACTCGAGACGAGCACGGTAACTTCACGCGTGCTACCCGAGAAAAACCCCAGCTCCAAAATCTTCGAGTCGCCCCCGAGACACATGCGAGAATTAACCCGAGAAAATCTCGGCTTCCCCAAAGTACAAAATACCTAATGCACAGACCAATCACGGTGCATGTTGCACCACCATCCAACCCACCTCGATCGTCGAGTCGATCGTCGACAAATGCCAAACGACCCTTACGACCATCACCTCCACTCAGATCGAAGGATAAGAAATCAAATCAAATTTCGATCGTTCGAACCAAAACTGCAGAAACAACTCGAACCAAACCACCCACGGCCAACCATTCTCGACACCGATGAGCCATGCCAACCAATCCATCGTGATGCCACAACCCATATCGTCAACCTCCCCAACTGCGAACGACTCTGGACATATATTCACGTCACAATTTCCACTACAGTCAAGCCCAAGTCAAAACCTACCAAAACCCTAGATTCTTCAATTCACATCAATTCACTCCATTGAAAAATTATTTCATATTTTTCCCATAATCTATAACTTACGTAAAAACTACGAACCAAGAATCAAATCAAATTATTATGTATATCATCCGTAGTTCATCAAAATCCCCAAATCATTCAAACCAAAAATTCAACTTAATTACACAATTAAAAATTATGATACTAACTCTAAAAATCATAACTTTCCTATTGTAATTTGATTATAAATTCAAAACTAGAAATTGAAATCACAAATTTTTGCCCAAATTGAATTTTCTACTGTAAATTTGAAGAATATGAATAACTAATTCATTTAAAACCCTATAACTATTTTTAGATGATAAATCACTTGATTACAAACAACTTCCATTTACAAATTACAGTCCAATTTGTATTCAAAATCAAGTTATTGATTTTAAAAAGAAAAAAAACAAACATGTATGCAACAGTATACATATACAGGCAATCAATATTTTTTTTTATTTAACAAACATACATTCAGGTAGACTAAAATACATCATCAAACTCAAATCCATTTGCATGCAACATTCAATCAAAAATTAAATCAAAACTGTTTTTAAAATATAATTTACTCACATGTTCCTTTAAGCAGAGCAGATTTAGATTTTTCCAGCTTGACTTTTATCTGAAAAATGCTTGATTTATCTTTGTTGATGAAATGAATGCATGCATGCTTCAACCTGATGATCTAAATGTTGAAATGGATCTGAATTTCCATTGAAATGCAGTTTTGAAGGTTGATGTTGCAGATTTCCAATTTTGCAGTTTTTTTTTTTTTTTTGAAGTTATAGATCTCCTTTGTAAATTGCAGATTTGTAGTTGAGAGAATTTTGCTTGCAGGTTGATTTTGAACTTCATTTTGATTTGCAGGTTGAGGCTTTGAAATTGCAGGTCTTAATTTAAATTCAGATTTGATTTTTTTTTTCAGTGTTGAAGAAAAGTTTTGATAGCCATTAAAATTTTTAAAGAAGGAAAGAAAGGAAACAAAGGAGTGAACGTGTTTGAAAAAAAACAAGTATTCTTCTTTTACATTTATTAAAAATTAAATAAGTATATTTGCCACATGTTTACAACTTGAACAAATGTCATTAGTCATGTTTTGAAAATTACAAGTGTTATAAAGATGGCTTAAAATGTTCACACATGCGCATAAGTGTTTTTAATTGAATTTTTATTTAGTTTAATGTAAATATAAACTCACATAATTTAGTTCTCTTAATAAATATAATTTTACATATGTATACACAAATTTATTTATTTTAAATGTAGTATAAATCTACTTATTTAAGTTACTTTATAAATAAATATTTATATATGTGAATATAAATTTACCTTTAAAAGAGAATATTATAAAACTAGTTAAAATACAAATGAATTGCTTATACATGTATTCACAAATCTAAAACTTTTATCTACATACATTTATAACCATTTTATAATAAGTAATTTAAAAGAAACAAAACAAAGCTTGTTTAAATTCTTTTTAAACTATCATATTTAAAATAAATAACAAACTTATATTTTAAAACAAATGAATAAATCTTTAAGTTAACTTTTGAAAACATTGATTCTAAAACAAAGCTTCAATCTACAATATTCATACATTATAAATTATCAATTGATTTAATTAAATTTCAAAATAACTCAAATTATAACATATGCAAACATATATATTACAATTTGAAAATTCATCTTTAATTTAAAACAAAAGATCTTCTATTCACAATATATATCAAATGTATATATTATAAATAGAATAAAATTTGATTAGCTTTGAAAAATAAATCTTATCCATTTTAAATTGTTAAAAAGATATTGATCAAAATTATCAGATTAAATATTTATTAACCATAAAAAGATTAAATTTATCAGTTTAAATTAAAATTAAAAAGAAAAATTATCAAACTAGTTAAATTATTTATGCAGATTATTAAATTGATATTGCCTCAAATTTCGGGTCGTTACAATCCTTCCCCCTTAAAAGAATTTCGTCCCCGAAATTTAAAAGCAAAGATAATTTAATAACCCAGCAAAGTTTTTAATTTTAAACAGCAAAGCTTCCTAACAACCAGTTACTAACAACCAGAGCAATCAATCAAACAAACAAACCTAACTAATTATTCTGACACAAATCAGAATAAGACTCTAATACTATCTCGAGTTTCCCAAGTATAAATCATTGGGAGACTCGCTCTACAAAAAAACTCAACTAACTAACCACACTACCAAAATCCAGAGCTCCTCTCATCTCCAGATCCATCAATCTGAACAGAACATCAGATTATACTCAAGTCCAGCTCAACTTCCAAATCTAATTGAACTACAGATTCAACAACCAATCGATGAATCATACACGTAATCCCTCAGAGATACATGAAATACAATAAATTTCAGCTATCCAAACTGGCAATTCAATCTTATCTTATCAAAAATACAGATAAGAAATCTCAAATTCCTCAGAACTAGCCATCCAATAGCTGCTCTCTAAACCAGAGAAATCTTAACAACAGTGAAGTCTCCAACTTCGAATTCCAAACTCCTTATCTCATATCTACATAACTCAACAGACAATACTGGGCTGCCAATCTTCTTCCTGATCAGCTCAACCTATGTTGATACTTCTAGAAACAACTAGACCAAAGCAAATCAGTTCCTGAATCCTATCCAACAGAAAAGTCTTCCAAGATCCGACGAAAATCCATAACTTAAGCTCTACTACTCAAGCAATAGCAAACAAAACTCGCTTCCTTCCTTGTACAGCTGCTACCTCGCTTCCGCTGCACAACTCTGATTTTGAAATAGATGAGAATACTGTTGATGAACACGAATACAAACTTTCCAATATATTCGAAAAACTTTGTTCATCAAAACCATAAAAATCTGAGTGACACAACTGACGCAGTCACACAACCTTACAGTAGAATCCAACTCAAAAGCTAGATCTGACCAATCCAAACTCCAAAATTCTGAGCTGCTACACCAACTCTTCTCTCTATGGACCATCCTACAACCAGGCTAACTATCTGAATCGCTTCTGGAACCAAAACAAAATGGTCCATATGCAGACGAATTTCTGATTACTTTAGTAGCTCCTACTGCACATGAGAACCCTCAGCCTCAAACAAAAGATAGCCTAAGAAAAATTCCAAAATTAATCGCAAGTCACTTTTGCGACCCAACGTAATTCGGATTCCGAAGTAACTGTCCTCACTTTATCAACAGCTTTAAGCTTTTCCAAACAAGGTTAATTCTTCAAGATAACTTCCACCAACTGCCCGGGCTGCTGAAGAAGAACCACCAAGATTCCTGAACCATCGGAGAAACGAGCCACACTGCTGCTTCCAAACTCTACCTCCATGATACTGCAAAGCTAAAAGACCATCTCGTCAGCACACCGAACACTTCGAGTTGCACTGCTAACACAGCTAACCAAAGACTTCTAATCCAAAGGCTTCTCGAAAACCAAAACCATCAACAAACCACACAACGGACCTTCGAGATGGCAAACAACCCCTCAAGAAATTCGGGCTCTAAACCAAGCATCAACATCTCGCTCTCCTTAAGGAATGACAAATGAGACCATGCCGAAGCGAAGCAACTTATAGACCTTAGCCTCATATTCCAAAACAGCCAACCTCCTTGCTAAAGATCCAGACAACTTCTACACAGATGAATCTTCCCCTGCGGCAGGTAAAGACTGCTCCTCAACTACTTCTAAAACTGCTTCAAGAGAAAACACCTTCAGAAATATCCATGGGTACTGCATCTCATCATGCAGTTATCAAAATATCATTACTTGCTTCTGCACTTCCGACAGATCCAAACTTACACTTCAAAGATAAACTCCGAATCTTTAAAAGATTTCCTTCGGAGATCAGAGAAATCCTTACTCCAAGCTAAACTCACTCGAGACGGTATTAGGTCTATACTCTCGTCAAATACTTCCAACCTCAAACATATGAACCTCTTCCATCAGTGGTAGTCATGTTACACACGCACACCACTACTCCATCTACCTCTAAAATTTATGTTGGAAAATCCGAACAGATAACCCAACAAATTTAGGCATATATATATATATATATATATATATATATATATATATATATATATATATACATATATTTACAGGTACGCTCTCTCAAGAAAAACACCGCTCAAGAGCCTAGGTATTCACTCAACCTAATGATCTGATATGAAATGAGACGACCCGACTTCCTATCACCAGGAAATCGCATCATCAATGAAGAAAGAAAGGGATAGAAGAAGAAAGAAAGAGAAAGAAGAAACAGATCAACATCAGAGAACTCACAGCGGACATAAAATATTACATAGTATCATATTACATCAGAGTACACAACTTAAAAAATACATATTAGACAGTTATAAACATCTGTCTAACTATACAACTCAAGTACAACAGAAACAGATACCAAACTAACACAGCGGAACCATAATATAACTACACGTGGAAGCCTCCTGCTCCATATCTCCTTCAGAATTCATCAAGAAAACCAGAATCACTCGACTACTCATATATAATATGAGTACCCAAAAGTTTAATAAAACAGAAAATAAACACTCGGGTCAGACAGGGGTCTGGTGTGAGTAAACGGGTTAAAATTGCTTAACTTTAGAAAAACCTTTGAAAAGAAAAGGTATCACGTAAGACTTCCCACACATAAACATGGAAAAGTTTTTACGTTGCGCTAACCAAAACATTTGATAGGAAATACAGTGATATTATAATAGTGTCTAGGGTTTTCAAGTAAATAAGAAATAGCCGAAATTGTTACATGATAAAATTCCAGCTACTAGCCACAAAATCGGGTAATACAATCAAAACCGTAGAGTCTCGTAGGAAGAATGGGTTTCCATCAATGGCAGGGCTACTGGGGTACCTCCCGTCACAGTACGTGGCCTAGATCAACGTACCGAGGAGTACGCCCGCTCCCCTGCAACACAAGGCGGAACCATCCCTTGCTGGACAGTCCCGAACAAGACCACCCCTTAGTTGGCGCGACCAACCACACACTAAGCCGAAATATAAAGGGACCTCTAGACAGGGGTAAATCTCACTCTCAAGTGGGGGCTACCCACGAAGCCTTGCTGCACCTCCCCTGTTTTAGCCATTCCTGATTGATGAGGCTTGAGGTTACGATTACCTTTATAGAACACATCTATCTTAGAATGTTCATAGTCCACCTGATGATGTTCTGAAAGCATTCAATACATACAAGTTCGTTCCGAGTTCGAACGAAATCGAAGACACTATCTCGTTGCACTCATTTTGAAATCACCCTCAGAGTCAACGACCATAGTCCTTGCACTCTGAATCACCATCTCGAACCTATAAGCACTATTCCGTCAGCTCAATACGGAATCATCCACAGAGTTATACTGACGTATAGTCCTTACACCTCGAGTCTTCACTTGCTCCACTTGGATTCACGACCTAACGTTTAATTGGAATCGATGTGGTTTTCGGATCCCAAATATGGAAACTCGATCCCGGTCTCACCGAAACCAAATGCCATTTTAATGTCCAAGTTGTACTTAAGGGTTTTTAAACTCATATTCAGGATGATATATAACAGATAGATGAATCATGTTATCACAATAGATAATTCATAACTATTTATCTCACAAAGCAACATATCACATATCATAGATATCCAAATCATCCAGTATCAACCCATCAATCACCCAATATCAATCACTCAATATTGATCATCCAATATCAATCAATCAACCAATATTAACAAATCATCCAAAGAAGAATTGATTAACTCTTAATCAATTAGGATTTCCTAAATCCTTCTTCAATAATTTATTCTAAATAAATAAATTGATCATCTCCAATGATCTTCCTTAATTAATCTTCCTTGATTAATTATACTTTAATTACATTCAAGTAATTATCCTTATCCATATTCAGTAATTAACCTTTAATTACTATCATTAATTACAATAATTAATGATCCTTCATTCACTTCCATTTATTAATTAACTATAATTAATTACATTAAACCTTAATTAATTACAATTAATTAATCACACTTACATTTATCACTTATATTAATCAACCTTGATTAATATCATTTATTTACTAATGAACCTTATTAATTAATAATTCCTTTTAATTAAATAATTAACTTGTAATCGATCAACTCATTAATCATAATAAGCTATCACTTATCTTAATTAATTACCTTCTTAATTAATTAATTATATTTACTTTGATTAATTAATCTAACTAATTAATCTTTAATTACTTCATTAAGTAATTATTAAACAATTAAATTAATAAATAAATTCTTAATTAATTACTTCATAAAATAATTACAATTTTAATTAATTACACTTAGTAATTAATCTTAAGTTAAACTCATTCATTAATTAAATAATCACATTAATTAATTAACTAAATAATTAAGTAATTAACTCTTAATTACTTAATAAGTAATTATCTCTAATTACTTCATTAATAACTCTAGATTACTTTCTTAATTAATTACCTTAACAAATAATTAATTCCATTATTAAATAATCCTTAATCCTTTAATTAATTAATTTCAAACAATTTTATAATCAATTCCTTAAATGGTATCATCAAGTGATTAACCAATAATCACTTCCATTAAAATACTCCATGAGTAATTACCATTAATTACTTCCATATTAATTACTTCATCCTTAATTATATTCAAAGATTAACCATTGATTACTTTATTAAGTAATCACACTTAATTAATCCATAATTAAGTGATATTAAAAATAAATTAACTAATTATTTAAAATTAATTAAAAAATTAATTAATTAACTTCTAATATTGAAGAAAATCTTTAATAAATTAAGAAAATGATAAATCTTAATCAAAATTAATTTATTAACAAACCATATTAAATAAGTATTCTTAAGTCAATTATTCAAATAATTTAACCTTATTTATTTCCATAAATAAATTATTTGAATTATTTAAATCTTATTAATTCAAAGACAAATTGTTAATTTTGGTTTACAAAATCATAATAATAGTCTTACTTAGAGATAAAGCATTTAAAAATCATTTCCAAATTTAAACACTTTAAATTATCAAGTTTTAAACTAATTTATTTTCAATATAAATTGAAAATTTATTATTAAATCACTACTTCAAAACTTTAACTTAAATCTTTGATTTAATAATTAAATTCAAATTTCTCTTTTAAATTTGAATTTTTAAAACCTAATTAAGATAATTATTTTTAAACAAACATCTTAAAACATTTTACATTTGAAATATAAATTCAATTTTTTACCTTTAAATGTTTGATTTACTTTTGTTTAAAATAACAAGTTTACCTTTATTTTCCACCTCCTTTATAAACTTGTTCTTATAATTTTAACTTGATTTATACTCAATGCTAGTTTTCATTAGTTCAAACTCAAGTTCACATTCAACTTGACCTAAATTTGCCCACAAGTAAAATCTGCATTTGCAAATTAAAGAGCTAACCCAAATGGAAAACACGCAACCCAAAAACCCGAGACGAGCACGGTAACTTCACGCGTGCTACCCGAGCAAAACCCCAGCTCCAAAATCTTCGATTCGCCCCCAAGACACACGCGAGAATTTACCCGAGCAAATCTTGTCTTCCCCAAAGTACAAAATACCCAGTGCACAGACCAATCACAGTGCACGCTGCACCACCATCCAACCCACCTCGACCATCGAGTCGATCGCCGACAAAACGCCAAATGATCCCTACGACAATCTCCTTCACTCAGATCGAAGGATAAGAAATCAAATCAAATTTCGATCGTTCGAACCAAAACTGCAGAAACAACTCGATCCAAACCACCCACGGCCAACCATTCTCGACACCGATGAGCCATGCCGACCACTCCATCGTGATGCCACAACCCATATCGTCAACCTCCCCAAATGTGAACGACTCCGGACATATATTCACGTCACAATTTCCACTACAGTCAAGCCCAAGTCGAAACCCACCAAAACCCTAGATTCTTTAATTCACATCAATTCACTCCATTGAAAAATTATTTCATACTTTTCCCATAATCTATAACTTACATACAAGCTACGATCCAAGAATCAAATCAAATTATTATGTATATCATCCGTAGTTCATCAAAATCCCCAAATCATTCAAAACAAAAATTCAACTTAAATACACAATTAAAATTATGATACCAATCTAAAAATCATAACTTTCCTATTGTAATTCGATTATAAATTCAAAACTAGAAATTGAAATCACAAATTTTTGCCCAAATTTGATTTTCTACTGTAAATTTGAAAAATATGAATAACTAATTCATTTAAAACCCTATAACTATTTTTAGATGATAAATCACTTGATTACAAACAACTTTCATTTACAAATCACAATCCAATTTGTATTCAAAATCAAGTTATTGATTTTAAAAAGGAAAAAAACAAACATGTATGCAACAGTATACATATACAGGCAATCAATATTTTTTTTATTTATTTAACAAACATACATTCAGTTAGACTAAAATACATCATCAAACTCAAATCCATTTGCATGCAACATTCAATCAAAAATTAAATCAAAACTGTTTTTAAAATATAATTTACTCACATGTACCTTTAAGCAGAGCAGATTTAGATTTTTCCAGCTTGACTTTTATCTGAAAAATGCTTGATTTATCTTTGTTGATGAAATGAATGCATGCATGCTTCAACCTGATGATCTAAATGTTGAAATGGATCTGAATTTCCATTGAAATGCAGTTTTGAAGGTTGATGTTGCAGATTTTCAATTTTGCTTTTTTTTTTGAAGTTATAGATCTGCTTTGTAAATTGCAGATTTGTAGTTGAGAGAATTTTGCTTGCAGGTTGATTTTGAACTTCATTTTGATTTGCAGGTTGAGGCTTTGAAATTGCAGGTCTTAATTTAAATTCAGATTTGATTTTTTTTTTTCAGTGTTGAAGAAAAGTTTTTATAGCCGTTAAAATTTTTAAAGAAGGAAACAAAGGAGTGAAAGTGTTTGAAAAAAAAAAAACAAGTTTTCTTCTTTTACATTTATTAAAAATTAAATAAGTATATTTGCCACATGTTTACAACTTGAACAAATGTCATTAGTCATGTTTTGAAAATTACAAGTGTTATAAAGATGGCTTAAAATGTTCACACATGCGCATAAGTGTTTTTAATTGAATTTTTATTTAGTTTAATGTAAATATAAACTCACATAATTTATTTCTCTTAATTAATATAATTTTACATATTTATACATAATTTTTTTTTTAAATGTAGTATAAATCTACTTATTTAAGTTACTTTATAAATAAATATTTATATATGTGAATATAAATTTACCTTTAAAAGAGAATATTATAAAACTAGTTAAAATACAAATGAATTGCTTATACATGTATTCACAAATCTAAAATTTTTATCTACATACATTTATAACCATTTTATAATAAGTAATTTAAAAGAAACAAAACAAAGCTTGTTTAAATTCTTTTTAAGCTATCATATTTAAAATAAATAACAAACTTATATTTTAAAACAAATGAATAAATCTTTAAGTTAACTTTTGAAAACATTGATTCTAAAACAAAGCTTCAATCTACAATATTCATACATTATAAATTATCAATTGATTTAATTAAATTTCAAAATAACTCAAATTATAACATATGCAAACATATATATTACAACTTGAAAATTCATCTTTAATTTAAAATAAAAGATCTTCTATTCACAATATATATCAAATGCATATATTATAAACAGAATAAAATTTGATTAGCTTTGAAAAATAAATCTTATCCATTTTAAATTGTTAAAAGGATATTGATCACAATTATCAGATTAAATATTTATTAACCATAAAAAGAATAAATTTATCAGTTTAAATTAAAATTAAAAAGAAAAATTATCAAACCAGTTAAATTATTTATGCAGATTATTAAATTGATATTGCCTCAAATTCCGGGTCGTTGCATATTATTTTCTCCAGAAGTCTAATTTTTTTTAAAACTCTATGATTTAAGTTCTCAAATTATCGATTTTAAATGTTTTTATATATAAACCATACTTATATAATTTCATTCTCTTATATGAAATCATTTCACAAACGTATATCTTTGTTTAAATTATAATAACAACCTTTATTAAAATTAAATTTTGACCCAACATTATCATCGAACGCCTTTATTTAAACTATAAAACTTAATTCACAAGTTGTTTTTTTCAATGTCCCCATAAGTTACTCTCTGTTCAACCCATGCAGTGAAAAGGTAAAAAAATGCTCGAAAACTGGTCGGGTACAAATCAAAAATATGTAAAAAATAGTCAATGCTCGTAAACTAACTGAACATAAATAATCAAATAATAAATGATAATAATTTAATTATTATCTTTTCCTAACAAACAAACACATCATAAATAAATATATCAATTTTTTAAAATTATTCTTATATATATTAAATATAATCCTAGGTAAAATTATTTCATTTAACAATTTTCAAAAGCAATAAGGTGTTGGTTTACCTTTTCTAAGTGTTTAGAAACTCCTATCGATACCGCGGCATCCCAAGTACCAACCCGAATTCATAAACCACTCAAGAGACCAATCAACACAATATAAAACAATATTATAGCACTAATAAATATGTTCTCTTATATATAATACATTCAAAATAATACACTCAACTCATTCTATGGCATTTCTAACCCTATCTCTGATGACTTTAGCCAATCAAAGCCTAGGTGTTCGCTCAACTTAAGCTCTGATTGCACATGTAACGCCCCACCTTTTCGACCATCAAAAGTCGAAACATATATGTCCACGGTATTCACGTGCCGAGCATCCGAGTGCCAAAAAGACAAATTGTTTGGGTGAAAGAAGAAAAAAGGATAGAACAAAATCTCACATCGTAAAGAAATATATATAATATTTAATAGATCTTTACAAAAGAAAACAGTAATATGCATACATCAATTTGATTAAACTAACATATCATCAACCTGGATAGTTATAACAACGTCCTTATAAATGCTAATAAATATAAAACAACAAATGCAGTAGAAATAAAAGATACGTGAATACGTCTTGGAGGAATCCAGCTCGTCTCCTGAAGCTCCAAAGCACCCATAACTAAATCTGAAAATATGCTCGCGCTGACCCGAGCATTTTAAGAAAATAATGCCTAGATTAGTTTGGCAAACCAATGTGAGAAACACAACTCATATGGATGTCTAATATTCAAAACCTTTTAAAAATAAAGGTATCTCATAAGATCACGCCGCACATAAACATGGATGAGTTTTTACCTTATGATAATCAAACCATTTTTATTAGAATATCCAAAAAACATTATAGTAATGTCTAGAGATTAAAATAAATGTACAACATATCTAGAATGGTTACCCATAGTAAATTCAATGGTACTAGGTTCTACAACTAAAACTATAAGCTACGTATTGGATAATGAATTCTATCAATGACAAGGCACTAGGTACCACTATCATAGTACATCTCTAAAAAATATGCCAAGGGCTATACATGGACTCCCTACAAACACAGAGCCGGTCTACCCCTTAAAAACAACATAGCCTGATTACATCATTGACCGGGCACCAAGGCTGCAAACATTACGCTCGGCCCTACCCTTTTTTCTATGCGCACACATACCCAAATCTATAAATATAGATCTAGATCTGAGGAATGATGATGTTAATGGTAGTGAACCATATAACACTACTACATCCTCTAATTTTAGTCATTCCGGGTTATGAGGCTTGTGAGGCCATGATTACCTTTTCTTCTTAGCAAATCCCACTTGGAATGCTAACACTGCCCACCAGGAAAAATCAATGCCGACATTCATCCATATAAGTTGTTCAGGATAGGAACAAATTGAAGGCACTACTTCTTTTGCATACATTTTGAAATCGCCTTTGGTATTAGTATCAATTAGCCCTTCACTTCAAAGAACTCCGTCTTCGATCATCTTCAAGATGTTCCCAATTCGAATGCTTATGACGGTTCGAACTAGTTTTCGGATAAGTCATGCTTATCCGATCTCGGTCTCTCCGAACCAACATCGATAGTTTCAAAACTAACCAAGATTTGATAGTTGATTATTTAACTATAATACAAACAAACAATCAAATCAGATATTTAACTTTATATGAAAACCAAGCATGGTTAAGCATATAAGAAGCCGCTTGGCCTCTTTAATTAATCCTTTAATTAAATTAAACCACTTTGTAAATACTTATATCAAAATACTTTGTAACAACCTTGGTAAGGATTGCCTGAAATTAAAATTTCAGATATGATTTAATTAATCATAACCGATTAATTGAATAAATTTGGGGAATTTATAATTATTGTATTTTCAAATTTAAAATGGATTTGCAATAAAATAAATTGGAAATTTAATGAATTGTCCCTTCTATATAATTTAATTCGTGTATTTAATAGTATAAGAACAATATTGGAGAAAATGAATAAATAAAATATAGGGAAATAATTTATAACTTAAGTATGAATTATTCTAAGGGTTTATTTGCTTATTTGCTTTAATCGGAGATTTGTAACAAATATCTTTAAATTGTAAAATTATCACAGCAAGTATTATAAATTTAAATAAAGGTTAACATTAGGATGTATTGCTAAAAATGAGATTTTTCCAATAATAAGTTATGTTATTAAAACTATTGAGAATAACCTTTATTTTTAAAATTTTATTTAATTTTTATAAGATGTTTCAATATTAGTAGAGATGACAATTTTAACATGGTTTTTTTGTTTTGGGGAAATTAAAGTAATCAATGTTTGTTAAATAGAACATTGTTTAGTACACATTGGTATTTATGAAGTGATAAAACTAGATAAATTAGTAACACTTTTCTTTTAGAATATTAGCAACACTTTGCTCTTGGATCCATACTTTAGCTCATTTAGCCAAATAAGAGAAATATGAGATAAGAAACATATATAAAAGTTTCTCATTCTCCTTCTTATCCTGTAAACAGAAAAAACATAAAAAGTTACTGTTCCAAAAACCCTAATCCCCAAATCCTTTGTTTATTAATTTCAGTTCTAGTTTGATTTTAATCATTCCTCTCAAGTCTGTAAATCTAACCTATGTAAAGCTGAAATAAAGAAATCTAGGAGAATCCAGGCTTAATCCTCAATTTCACATTTGTTTAAATGAGTTTATCTCT
Source organism: Allium cepa (assembly GCA_030765085.1). NCBI lineage: Eukaryota > Viridiplantae > Streptophyta > Magnoliopsida > Asparagales > Amaryllidaceae > Allium > Allium cepa. The sequence continues at coordinate 188,387,606 of CM060940.1, forward strand.
CAAGTTCAAGTCTGAAATGGATGTGTTTTTCTGATATATGAAATTTCTTGAATCTATAGTGCATATAATCCCAATAGGTTGTTAAATCTCTTATCACTTTGATTTATTCTTTATTTATTAAAAACCTACTGTGTATAATCATGAATTGCATCCAATTGTACATGTTTATATGTTTTCATGATTGCTAATTTAGTACCTCAAACCTCCAAGGAACCAATGAAGAAGAAATGGATGGAATCAGATCGTCGGGTAGCCCACGAATTCACTTGGGAATCAACCAAGGTGACATGACCAGTGGACTGGTCTACATGATTGGTGCACTAGTCGTTGCCTAAGGTTGATCCCTAGACTATGTAGCTTTAGTCTCCGATCGCTCTCGCTCGTTGCCCATTTGTCCGGTTGATCTCCTAATGTTATTTGCTTGATTTTTATGTTGCATTTCATATCAATTTCATTTCCATTCCTTATTTTGCTTTATGAGTTGATGAATTAATTTTAGGTGTTTTTGCACCATAGAATTGCTCTATGGGTGTTGGAATAAATACACACCTTTTGATGCACGTTTTCAATTTGGATTTATAAAAAGCTAATTTCAAAATCAAACCAATTTATCGAATTTTTTTAATGTATAGATCTAATTTCTATATAAAGAAATATATATACATATATATATATATCATTTATTCTCATTAACGATGGATTTTTGCAAGGGTTTAAAAAGTGTACACACACAAATATATATATATATATATATATATATATATATATATATATATATATAAGCTTATAAACTAATATTTTACAAGAATGATTTTAAAGTGAAATCTTTTAGAAATTGCACAACCTCGATTGAATAATTAATTGACTTAAATGATTAAATAAAACGAGGGGTATGGAATGCTCGTGTTTGTTTTACCGCTTAATTCCCGAACTTGTTCCACTGAACCATTGCTACACACAAGTGGAGTTAACTATTGTATAGCAAACATTTGAGTAAAGTCGTGTGGTATGGGACACATGGTGTTAGCTATTCGGTTGCTATATGAAAGTACATAACACTTATATCGAAAGTTTAAGACTCTCCCTTGGAGTTCTATAGGTCTCATACCTATCTTGGAGTTTTATAGGTCTTGTACCTATCGTGTAGTTTATAGGATTGTTCCTATTGTGGAGTTTATAGGTCTCGCACCAATCTTGGAGTTTCATAGGCTCTCTCCTATCTTAGAGTTGTTATGGGAATTATACCTATCTTGGAGTTTATAGATATATATGTCTATCTTGGAGTTATATGCTTAATGGTGAATATTCACCAATCTCTAAGTTTGGCGCCTCTTTCCCCTTTTATAAGATTTCTGGATTCGATGTTATTTGAGTTATCAAAAAATAGTTTCAAGGATTTTGCTTGTATAATCTATCTTGATAGTTTTGAAGTATGCTAGATATTCGTCGATACATGACTTGTTGACTATATTTGAGAACCACTTCATTTTATCTATCATTTGTCTTGCTAACTCATTTATTCTACGCTAGACTGACTCGTTTATTATTTTACAGTACTCAGGCCGAACTGAGATGTTTCAGGTCCTTCAGCTTAATGCTTTTAGAGCGGATTTCCTATCATGTAGCTAGATATTTACTTTTGTGATCACTATGTATATATTGATGTTATGTTGTATCTTATGTCGAGCTAAACTCCTTTTATGATTATATACATATATCTAGGATGTAGTGCTATTGTATTACATAGTCAACATGATGTATCGTATTTCACTATGTTTGATCTTTGACCTGTGATTTGTAGTTATCATATACCATTCTAGATTTTATTATAGCCATCGTTGTTTTGTTTTAAGCTTGAATTATATAATTTGATTCCACTTGAGAAAAGAAATGTATAGCATATTAATCGGTATATCGATGCTTTCTTGGAGTAAAATTCATGGATGGTCGTTCCTAACTAGTCTTATTCTATGCACTAGCAGACGATATTACTTCATAATATCTTTTGTTAGTGTTAACCCAAAAAATGTATCAGCACACTGGATTGAGTGTGAAAGTACCAGCCCCGTCTATCAGAGCAAATAAAGTAGAAAGGAAATATCAAAAGAGCAAAAATAGTAAAGAGGATAGAATTTTACAGTGGTTTCGGTTGTTAATGAAGCTTATGTCCACTTTATAACTTTTCTTATTAACTGACTATTGTTACAAGTTGAAATGAATTATAATATGATAGAATATCCTAAGTTAAATCAAGTCATAAGTACTTAAAGACGATTGGAGAATCACAGTCGCTCTTTAATGACTATTTTGTGGGAGAAGAAGAGTGAAGAATAATAGTGAAGAACAATCTCTGTAGAGTTCCAGTAGCCAGTCCAAAAGACACTTTTATAATTTTCTAATCGTTCCAAAATCTCAGAAGTTGCATTAGTCAAATTTACTCTTTCTCGTTCTATCTCAGAGTATCCATTTATTCGATATTCCTCTGCTTCCATTTCCACTTTCCGTAAACGATTGATCCGGGCATCTGGAACACATCGAAATTGGCTTCGCCTACCTATTTGACCCAGAAAGTATCCTCTTGGCTACCCAGATTGAACAGACCTTTCCCAACACTTGTTTATATTGCAGGTAGGGTTGTATTTACAGGCACAAGAGAGAAATTGGGCTAGGATGCTTTGCCCGAATCCTACACTCGATGATATAAAGGTGCTTTGAAATTTCCGTAACGATCAAACATAATCCAATGGATCGCCTACGGTCCATAGGGCATGGATCGCTAGCTATCCATGTACTTAGGGTAATTTTGGAATTTTTTTCTTTGGGTTACACCTCTTGTCTTACGTAGATTCTCTCCATGTGATTTCATAGATAGTTGCCTTGCTTTGGCAATGATTCATACATGAGTTAGACTAATCTATGACTAGAATCAAATGGGTCTTCACTTCTCAAACTAGATTGCTTGGAAGGCTAAGAATCTTGACAAACATATTTAGAAGGGACAATGAATTAAGATGCAAGAGGTTACAATGACTCGTGAAGCGTCCCTATGGATCGCTAGCTATCCATCTCTTTAGCTTACCTTTGGATAATTTTCCTTGAGTGCGGTTGGCTTGTTCTTTTGGATGCTTTGTTCAAGTTTTAAGTCATTCTGGCATAGCCTGAATGTTTTGACTCCTATTGAATTCTATTGGGTTAAAAATCCGGTTAACATTTTCCTCCCAAAGTATTCCCTTTTTGAAAACAAGGCGTGCTTTAAAACTGGTCGTCTTTGAAATCCTATTCCGTGAAATCCAGTCGATCGTGTTAGGCTTACCGTGAAGTATTGTTTTTGACTTTTCAGTTTTTTATTGGGTTCATGATGTGAATCATCATTATTCATCGAAACACATCAATTTTGACTCTGTATTTTCCAAAGTGTTTAAAAACGGCAGGGAGTTGAGTTTTAAAAGTTCGAGGGAAAACTAACTTGAAATCATGGATCGCTAGCGATCCAATTACTTGGAATATTTTTCCGTTGAAATATTTCCTACTTAATAATATTTTAATGTCGACCCTTCTTACTTGCTTTTTCCTCACTTTCTTGCCTTCCAACTCGAACTAACCACTACCAAAACCATAACTAGTTTTTTCCGCCGCCGTCGTCGATCTTTACCGCCACTACCTATTGTCGCTGACCTCAACTACCTCCGCCATCATCCCGGGTAAAACCCTAGCAACAAAATCCACGCTTGCTTGGATCACTGCTGACCTTACAGATTGCTAACCTAGCTTGGATCACTACAAACATGAAATCGAACCCGTTTTCCTTCGATCCAATGTTGGTGATGATGTGGTTATTGTATTGGCAGTGGTAGCCAGTGAATTTGGAGCAATCGATGAGAATGGTGAATGAAGCGGGTTGATTGCGATTTATTGAAGGTAAATAGTGGATTTGTGTCTTGCGCTTGACGCATTGTACTATCTTCATCCAATAAATCAAAATCGATTATCTCATGGTCTCAATGGCTCCGACGAGGCGGTTTGTGATGGACTTGATCATCGTAAAATAGTCTTACTATAACACGCTTGGTGCACTTAAGAATAGAATGATATTTCAGTATCGCTTGGGATAATGTATCCGTTATCGATCGTCGACCGATGATAGGTAATTGTAGGAGGAATAACTTTAATGGACGGTACGAAAAGCTTTTTTTCTTTTTCTGCTGCAAGTAAACTATCTACATAGGATAAAGCGTTCGTAGTGTTCAGGACACTGAGCCTATAAATCTCAAATAGATAACACATTGCACTTGCCTCAGTCAACGCTTCGAATCCAATAAGTTGGCACAAGTCAACATCTTTTCAGAATTCAGATTTCAAACGTATGGGCATTTCTACTTAAAAATAGGGTTATCTGACTATGTTGGATACAAGTTCTGTTATATAAAAGAAGCATCCATCCTCTCTACCTAAATTCAGTGGTGGAAGCCCAGCACTTTCAAAAGTGGAATCATCATTGGTTATGCCTTCGTAAATGATGCCTGCAACACCTACTTTTTCGGCACCATAGGCTCAATATGCTAAATTGGTGCTAATTGGCCTGGTCATCAATCGAACTCCTTTGAACTTTAGAGTTTCACTTAACCCTTTAAAGAGAGCTTCTATTGTCATTTTTGCTAAAGTTCTACACAATATTGGTTTATAGCATGGTGTTCCAGACGATGATGTGCGCCTTCAACTGAAAATGAGTTTGCACACACGCCACCTTCAAGGTACACCGTCTGCCATTAGTACATGTACTTGTACGGTGTAGTGCCCCTATTCAAACATCTCTAGAGAGACATGATGTGCCCATAAACGTGCATGTATATACATCCATATTTTATCTATTTTTATTTAAATAAATGTCATATTTGGGTATTTTAACATGTTTAAACCAAAAATCAGTTATTTTCAAATCATCATATATTCATCTTCATACAGGGGCAAAATGGTCATTTTGTGCATGTGTCAATTTGAGAATTTTTACTTGGACAATTTTTATGATTTTTATAGGAATCTGGATGCATATGAAAGAGGGAATATATGCATGCATAAGAGAACACAAAGAAAGAAAGATGAAAATAATTCAAATGCATGATCATGGAAGACCCCACCCACTTACCTAAATCTACAATTAGAAACTAATGGACAACTAAGTGGAGGTTAAAGCTTCTTGCATATTCGATGATGGATTAATTAGAGGCTAATGGTTACATGGTGGCCACACTTCCTAAAGCACATTGTGTGAAGCACCCTAAAAATGAATTAGAGTTTTATGCATGTATAAATAACCCACTTATGTACATGTAGATATCCTCTTACTCTCTTATTTTACTTAGAAAAATTAGCAAGCAAGTTGTAAACACAATGTTTCATGAAATAAAAATGATTTCCAAGCCTTTTTCTCTTTTCTTTTCTACATGCTTTTATTTACTTTTATGTTAATGTTTATTCTTATGCTTTCTTTCATTTCATGTCTATGGCTTAGATTTACATTCACGCAAGTAGCGCAGCTTTATTTTTTTATGCAAGTAGTTAGCAATTAATCTCTTTTTCTTCCTTTGTTGAATTTATATTTCTTTGCTTTTTAATGTTGAAATTTACAAGTGTTGATTTGATAACACAAGTGAGTTGCTAAATCTCTTTGATTTAGAGGCAATGAAGATCTCTGACTTTATATAAATTCAATATTTTTATGATTTATGGTCTCTTTTATTTGTGCTTCATGAAAGTGGATTTTGAAGTAAGTTTATACAAGTGGATTTGATAGCTTATGTTGCATTTGCAAATGAGCTATTCTTGTTCAACATAAACACAAATTACATCATCATTTACTAATTGATTTTTGATTTTGAAATGAAAGTAAAAACAAAATTTGATGATCAATATTAGTAATTACAATAGTAAATAGATCATACTTAAAACAGCTTTTACTTTGGATTCATTTTCATGAGAATCGATAAGTGATTTATTTGTTGTATTATAGTTTGATGGTTTAAGTTATGTTAATTAATAACATAAATAAATTATACCTATGATAAATACAACAATTATTTCACGTAATATCAAAAATAGAGATCATAGATTGTTTGTTTGTTGATTTACAAAAAAATATGGAAGTAGATATGCCTCTAAATTGTTCTCTAATATCATAGTTTTTAATTTCATTTTTATTCTAATTTTAGTTTCATTTTGTTTACAATTTGTAGTTAACAATCTTTTCTCCACTTTGGTCAACTTTGATTGAATAGAAAATTTTAAAATCTTAAAAATTCCCTATGGATCGACCCGTACTCGCCACGTGCTAAATTATACGTCCTGCTCCCTGTTACTCCACTGACCATCACCTCCTTCTCCAACCGCCTACTACGCACGAACCCCGCCTTCGTCACAGCACCTCACCACAGTGCCCTCCCTATGATCAACCAACTTCCATCACAACAATACAAGCCTTCACAACATTTCAAACACTCCACTCACTAACCATGCTAACTGTTCTCAGTGTCCACACTCAACTACATTTCTGTGCAACATCTCTATTGTATCACCAAACTCAGTGCACACCACATCACACTTCAACCACCACCACTTAAGTTCTCTCGCAACTTCATCCACTCCTCTGTCACAGACAATTCTCCTTTAACTGCCACTGCAATAACAAGCTCATCAACCACAGCCATACATATACCCCCAAACTTTCACCACCTCATTTCAGTTCAAACAACCCACTATACATCCTCCTCTTCCAGTTACATCACATACACTGCTGCTGTGCAACATTCCACAACACTTAAAATTAACCATACCATACTTCAAACATTGTGCACTGCCTATATACATCACCAGTGCACATAACCTCTATTCAATCACTCCATATCATAATGTTCTTATTTTCCATCCATTGTCACACAAACCACATCTCCACTTTCCGTACAATCACTACCTTCATTCCATCCCATAACTATCAACAACATCACTACAATATCACAGCACTAACTATAAAATCCATCTACCATTTATCTTTTCACAACTACAATACTATAGACGTCATCACCCCCTCCTCGGTTCAATAGCAAACAACTACTTCCTCACTGCAATTCTGCCATCATCTTCTCCTTTCTTCCCATAACTGTCAGTCACATATCACCTCCTCCATCTCATACATACTTCCCACTGCACACCCCCAGTCATTAAAATTGTTTGCTCAAAACTGCCACATACAGTTCCAAACTCCATAACCAGTGACTTAGCCATTACAACTACAATATTACATCACCAAACACCCTGCTGAAAGTCCATCCCCACTACCACATAACCATCAATAGTCAGTGCACAAATACTTCAGCTACTACTGCTACCCCTACAACAGCCACTGCCTTTTCAGTTCACTATCAAACACTCCCATTGCTGCACCTAATTTCTGCCACTTTACTCCATTGCATCTATCAAATGCAACATCTATCAGTGATCATAGAAGCACTCTTCAAAACTACTGCCAATGACCTACGACTGGCCAACTTTCAACTGCAGCACTATCAAAACAGTTTCCTCTACAACACCCATTACCATCTACCGCTGCCACTCCCAAAAACAACCATCCACTGCCAATTGGCAACCACGACCAGTATCAAACAACTGCAACCCATGTACCCTCTACCAAACTACCCTTCAACTCGAGTCGCGAACACCACCGACCGTCTCCAGTTCGCAAACAAACATCGAAACAACTGACTTCCAACTCTGCCCACTATTGCATACCATCTTTACCAAATCGACGAACAATCTATGACAAACTCCCCCATATTAATTCCTCCACCAGAAAACATCGACTCGACAATCGCCTGAACCACGACTCCATGACTTCGGCCCACACAATTTTCGATTTGAAAATACCAAGCACACATCTTTCGATTCCATTTTTGATTGCTTTTAATATTTTTAATTTCGTTTTCACTGAAGAATAAGTTTCTCTCACTTCGATTTCAATTCTCTTTTTTTTGGGAAGAGAACGGGTATGTTTGCATTGTGAAGTAGTGTAGTAGACTTTTGGGCCTCCTTTTAATTTTTTTTTACGTTCGGCTATTTTCTTTCTTTAGTTGAAATTTTTAAATAAAAAAAAAACATTCTCTTTTGTTTGTCTTTTCTTAAAAAAAGGGTTGCTTACTTTGTTGTGTTTAACTTGGTTTTAGTTTGTTTTATTTTTTTAAATTTTTTTTTGAATTTGTTTTGGTTTTTTTAGTTTTTATTTGTTTTTAGTGCCACCCTTATATATTTTAAAAAAAAGGTTTTTAGGCTCAAGGAAAAAGTTACAGAAAAATTTAGTTTCAGAGACAAGAAGTTTGTTTTTTAGACTGAAGGACACTTTTTAGTGTAAATCACAGAATGATAGTTGTAACTATCATTTTCAGTTTACACTAAAAAGTGTCCTTCAGACTAAAAAACAAACTTGTTGTCCCATTGACTAAAATTTTTTGCAACTTCTTCCTTGTGCCTATTTACCTTAAAACGAAATTAGTATATATCTTTTTCAATATTTCGGGTTACCAAAGCAGAAAATCAAGAGAAATCGTTTTGCTTTGCTTGCTTGCATAAAAAAAATCGTCACTTTAAAAAAATTGCTAAATATTTGCACGCTCTGGTATCGTGCGTTCATCTCTTGCTTTTAATTTTAACTGCATTATTGGTTGTTTGAATTTGCATTTACTTAAAAAAGATTTCAAAATCCAAAAACAAAAACAAACTTCATTTTAGTTGCATTGTAAATTCACGTTTAATTTTTGCTTTACATTCATCTCATCTTATTTTTCTTTTCTAAGAGCAATACCCCAATTCACATAAGATGGATTTGCTAATAATAAAGGTTAGACATTCGACTTAAGGGTCTTGCGAGCTCACTTAGGGCTTAATTTTATCTTGACAATTATCTTCTTTGAACAAGTTTATTTCTTGATGTCTAGGCTACGACAGAGTAATAACAATTTATAAATATTACGGTGATTTGTAAATATTATAGTGGTTGTTCCTCTGAAGGTGCTTAAACCTTTGGTTGCATAGCTATGGTGATTCGTGGTGCACCGATAACCCCTGCCCGTTACCTGGCTAAGAAATTTTTTTTGTTGATTTAAGACAAAGTGTGATTATATAATTTTGGGTTAGGAGCTACTAATGACAGAAAATTATAATTATGTCCTTTCATTCATTTAGTTGCGTTAGCTCATGCATATTCAAAAAATCCAAATCCAAAAAAAGAATTTGTAAATTTTACTTAGCTTTGTTTCTAATCCCAAAAAATCATCATTTTTCCTTTTCTTTGAAAATTTTCAATCAAAAAAGAAGTCCGAAAAAATATAAAATCTTCTCAAAAAGATTTTATTTTAATAAAAATAAAGAAAATCAAATTCCTATTTTGTAAAAACAAAAACAAGAAAAAATAAATCTCTTTTGGTAAATATTTGAAAATTTGAAAATTCAAAAAAATTTACAAAAACAAAAACATATTAAAATTTGAAAAGCCAAAAAACAAATATCAAACTTTTCTTTTGAAAGATAAATTTCACTTAGTAAAAGCTTTCCTTTCTTTTAAAAAACAAAAATAAAAATAATTTTTCACTTCATTTTCTAAATCTTGTTTCATTCTCTAAACTCGTTTCTAACTTTTTTCTTTTCTCGACTTTCACTTGTGCATGAGTACTTGGACTTGGAACACAACAATAAATCGTTGGACTTGCGACTTAATGACTAACCATTTAACTCGAACAAACGATCCTCTCGAAATGGCGAACGAGAACGCCCCTTGAACTCTTATGGATAGAATCTTTCCTAATAGAGTTTCTATTCCATCTTGCATCACATTACCTGCCCTTACGGGTAACCATTTTGAAATTCATTCAAACCATATTGCCACGCTTCCAAAATTTGGCAATTTCGAGCACGATGGCCCATACATTTTCTTGACTAAATTCGAACAAGTTTGCGCAACCATTAAACTCCAACAACTTTCCATTGACGGAGTCAAACTTTGACTAATCTCATTTTCACTTATAGATTATGTTGAAAAATGGTTGTACAGCTTACCATCAAACTCGATTAATACTTGGGAAGAATTTGTAAAAGCTTTCCTAAAAAAGTTCCTCCCCTTGAAAAAAACGAGTAGAATCCGAAACGAAATTGTAAATTTTCATCAATGTAAGGGAGAACCATTCAAAAAATATTTTGAATTAAAGAGCTTTTGATAAAATGTCCACACCATAATTTCCAAAAATGGACAATTTGCCAAATCTTATACGATGGACTCGAAAAAACTCACGAACCATTCTCGAATCAATGTGCCAAGGCAACTTTCTTGCCTAACATCACGACGATGCTTGGTAATTTCTTGAAAACCTTGCCGAAAGTTCGTCCCAATGGGATTTTTCGAACGAAAAATCAATTTACTCACGATCGATCGCGTACTCGGTAGGATCTTCTTTGGCTTTGGAAGCTAAGATCGACGCAATGATTAAAAAATTCGATAACGTTTTCTCATTGATCAAATGAACCAAGCTTTCCAACCAATGTGTTATAAATGCAACGATCCTAATCATATAGTCAATCATGCCCCAATTCTGTCGAACAAATCAATGCTTACAATAAAGCCAAAAATGACCCATTTTTTCCAACGTACAATCCTGATCGGAGAAATTATACGAATTTTGCTTGAAACCAAAACAATCCCAACACGAATACAATTCGTCCCAATTTTCAAGCATTTACAAATAATGCTTCGAATCCTCCCTTTCAGCCATACCATTTTCAACCAAACTTTGTGGGTCCATCTCATAATCAACCGCAACAATCAAAATTTTCAACTAAATTCTTCTCATCCTCCCCAAGGCGATAAATGCTTAATTTCACATGAGAAAACTCTTGAAACTTTGGCTAAAGCATATACTCAAAGCCTTCAATCAAACAGCAATTTGCAAAATTTATTTACCTCATATATGTAAAATACAAACCAATCAATTGCAAAACTTGAAGTGCAAATGAGTTAATTAGCAATGTCTATGAGAAAACGTGAACGAGGCATATTCCCATGCCAGCCAATTACAAATCCCAGAAATCAAAACACAAATTCAAATCAAGCCTATATTGTTCAAGATAGAAACGTCACCCAATCGAATGCTATCACAACTATACGTTTCAGTAAACAAATCGATAATCAAGTCATTAATCTAAACGATTTACCAAAAACTTCTCTCGATATAAAACAACAAATGAATCAGAACAGAATGTAGAGCCAAACATTGAATCAAATGTCTGTCAAAATTATTATTCTACTCGAGTAGACCCGCCTACCGGGTATCGTGTTCAATTTCCACATCTTCTTCGACCAAAGAAACACTCGGACCAAATGGAAAGACGTTGGAAATTTTAAACAAGTGAAAGTTAACATCCCACTTCTTGACATCGTTCAACAAGTCCCAATGTACGTGAAATTTCATAAGGACTTGTGTACCCAATAGCGATATACTCAGGTGCCTAAAAAAAGTCTTCTTAGCCGCCAGTTTGAGTGAAGTCTTGTCCCAATCATGCCCGTCAAATACAAAGATCCTGGCTGCCCAATGATTTCGTGTATAATTGGAGATAAGACGATTAACAAATGCTTGATAGACTTTGGTGTTAGTGTCAGTTTGATTCCATATTCCATGTACGAACAATTAGGCTTACGTGAGATCAAACCCACAAATTTCATGCTTCAATTCGCCGATTGTTCCATTAAGAAGCCCGTGGAAGTGACGCAGCGGATTAATCAAACATAACTTCAATCGATGGATTGTAGCAATCGGTGAGTTGAAGATACCAAAAATGCCCAAGTTCGTTGATCCAAAGATACCGAACTCTAGCTATCTCAAACACGTTGATAGCGCACTATACCGTGTTCAAAGATCTACGATTCTTCGCACGTTGATCTAGCGCACTAGATTCCGTGAATCGGCTTCAACAAACGTGGATTCGAGCGCACTCGAACGACGTAAGTGGAGATAGGAGATTACACTCAACTACCAATTGGTATGAAAGCACAAAGCTAACAAAAGAGAAATTTTATTCAAAATCAACAACCACAAAATGTACAACACACGCGCTATTTATAGCTTTCACAACTCAACACACACAAACCCTCACCTGACTCTTAGGTCGGCGACGACTTACGACCTAACTTAGGTCGCGGCCGACTCAACACAAGGCAGCTCAACTCCAGAACGACTCAACCCTGGCCGACTTAACAAGCATGACCTTCATACATCATCATATGACCTTAAGACGACTCACCATAGGTCGTATGCGACCCAACACTTCATATACATGACCGACTCAACATTACCCCTAGGTCGGTAACGACCTAAAATACAACACTCACAACCCATAGGTCGGTAACGACCTAAAATGCAACACGATCCACTACATACCGACTTAAAACTCACGACATACGACTTACAACATACAACAGTACACGACTCATCACAACAAACGACTCACGACTCATACTAGGTCGGCAACGACCTACGACTCACGACTCATAACTTCAGCGACTCAACATCCTTCCTTCGACTCAAGCTCCCATCAGTTGAATCCTTCTCCTTCTTGATGCTATCTCGGTCACGACTTATGGATACGTTGTTAAGTCGTGTACGACTCATCAAGTATGCACACTCCAAGTTTCCCTTGAGTCGTAACCCTGTTCCATTATCCCGTATACGACTCAAGCTCGCACGACTCAAACCCGATGCCTCTTTTATGCGGTTCAAATTGTTGTTAACTCGAAACTTGCTATCCCGTGCACCATTAAGTCGGAAACGACTTAACCCTGCCTTCCTAAGTCGCGTACGACTTAACCTCTCTATGAGTCGTGTACGACTCATCCTTGTTAGAAATTTTGGTTGCATTTCTTCTCTGTTCTGAGCTGCATCATCCTCCCCTGGTTGAGAAAAATTCGACCTCGAATTTGTAAATTCTTCCTCAACCATCTCACCTCCATGATATGGAATTAAATGTTTGACGTTAAAAACATCAGAAGTATAAACATCATCTGGTAACTTTAATCGATAAGCATTCTCATTGATTTTCTTCAAAACTTCAATTGGACCAATTTTTCGTGCCTTCAACTTGTTATAAGCACCCACCGGAAAACGATCCTTTGTTAATACGGCATAAACCAAATCACCTTCCTTAAATTCAACATTTCGACGTTTCAAATCTGCAAACTTCTTATATTTCTCATTCGATTTCTCCAATCGTTCCTGAACGGTTCTATGACATTCAGTCAGCTCATCAACAAAATCAGTAGCTCGTTTAACTGTTCTCTTTGACTGTGGTACAGCTGCTAAATCCAATGGCCCCCTGGGTAAATTTGAATAAATAATCTGAAACGGACTGAATCCTGTGCTTCGATTTACTGCATGATTATGAGCAAATTCTGCCTGGCATAGTTTCATGTCCCAACTTCTCAAATTATCCTGTACAAGACATCGCAACAAATTTCCCAATGACCTGTTAACAACTTCTGTCTGCCCATCGGTTTGTGGATGATAAGCACTGCTAAACTTCAGTTTCGTTCCCACCATCTTCCACAAACTCAACCAAAAGTGACTCAGAAAACGAGTATCTCGGTCAGAAACAATAGATTCTGGTAAACCATGAAGTCGATAAATCTCCTTGAAAAATAGCTGTGCGACTCGAACTGCATCTGCTGTCTTCTTGCAAGCAACAAAATGTGCCATCTTTGAAAACCTGTCCACCACAACAAATATCGAATCATTTCCCCTTTGAGTTCTCGGCAAACCCAAAACGAAATCCATGCTGATATCAACCCATGGCTTAGATGGTACTGGTAACGGCATATACAACCCTGCATTCGTTGCTGTCCCTTTTGAAACTTGGCAAATATGACATCGCTCCACGAATCTTTCAACCTCTTTCCTCATCGACGGCCAAAAGTAAGACTGCGAAATCAACTGTAAAGTACGATCACGGCCAACATGTCCTTCCTCGTGCAATTCCTTCACAATCTTCATCCTCAAACTACAGTCCGGAATACATAAACGATTTCCTTTAAACAGAAAACCATCAACTAACATGAATTCATCGGTACTCCCATCCTTCACTTTTTCAACATATTTCACAAAGTAAGGATCTTCTTCAATCATCTCTGGCAACATTTCAAACCCCGTCACTTCCACCTTCATTGTCGTCAGTAAATGACTCCTCCTACTTAAAGCATCAGCTACTCGATTGGTCACCCCAGATTTGTGCTTAACGACAAAAGTAAACTGCTGTAAATATGCAATCCATGATGCATGTCTTGCTGAAATCTTATCTTGCCCCTGTAAATGTTTCAAAGCTTCGTGATCAGTGTACAGAACAAATTCCTTCTGAAATAAGTAATGTCTCCAATGCTTAACAGCCTGAACAACAGCATAAAATTCAACGTCATATGTACTGTATCTGATCTTTGCCCCTGACAGTTTCTCACTAAAATAAGCAACTGGCTTTCCATTCTGGCTCAGAACTCCTCCAATTCCAACCTTCGAAGCATCAGTATGCAATTCAAACAATAACTGAAAATTAGGTAGAACAAGAATTTGTGCAGACGTCAACAATTCCTTGATCCTTTCAAAGGCAACCCCCGCTTCCTCTGACCACACCAACTGTTTACCCTTCATGCAATCAGTCACTGGAGCCATCACGCTACTGAAGTGTGGTATGAACCTTCGGTAGAATGACGCTAGCCCATGAAAACTTCTCACTTCTGTAATTGTCTTTGGCTGTGGCCAATTCTTGACTGCTTCAACTTTGCTCTGGTCAACTTGAATACCTTTCCCTGAAACAACATACCCCAGGAATAAAACACTAGGTGTCATAAACACACATTTCTTTGTAGCAGCATAAAATTGTTCTTCACGAAGAATAAACAACACTTCTCTCAGATGTAGAACATGTTCCTCCGTACTCCTGCTATAAATCAAAATATCATCGAAATAAACCACGACGAACTTTCCAATGAGTGGTCTAAAAATTTGATTCATCACCCGCATGAATGTACTAGGTGCATTAGACAAACCAAATGGCATAACCAACCATTCGTACAACCCCTCTCTAGTTTTGAAAGCTGTCTTCCATTCGTCTCCAGGTCTGATACGAATTTGATGATAACCACTCTTCAAATCAATTTTCGAGAATATAGTTGCCCCACTCAACTGATCCAACAAATCATCCAACCTCGGCATAGGAAATCTGTAACGAACAGTGATCTTATTCAAAGCTCTACTATCAGTGCACATTCTCCAAGTTCCGTCCTTCTTTGGTACTAACAATGCAGGTACAGCACACGGACTCAAACTTTCCTGAATACGACCCTGTTCAAGTAATTCTTCCACCTGCCTTCTCAATTCCTCATGTTCCTTCGGACTCATACGATAATGTGGTCGATGTGGTAACACTGCCCCCGGAACAAGATCAATCTGATGTTGAATGTCTCTAAGTGGTGGTAACTCCTTTGGCAACTCCTCTGGAAAGACATCTTCAAACTCTTCCAAAACTGGCTTTGCTTCTTCGGGAATCTCAACTTCTTCACTACTCTCTCTCCCAATCAACAAAAACACTTCCGGTTCTTCCTCCACTTCTTTAACAAACTCCTTCAAAGTCAACAGAGTTTTCAATTCTTCAATCTCCTCCAGTTTGTTCTCCTTCTGCTGTTGCTTCTTAGGAACCAAAGTGATTTTAGTACCCTCGAACATGAAACTGTAACTGTTGGCACGACCGTCATGCTGAACTGCTCTATCAAACTGCCATGGCCTGCCCAATAACAAGTGACAAACATCCATGTCCACAACATCACACCAAATTTCATCTTTGTACTTCTTCCCAATCGAAAAATTCACACAAGCTCTTCGACACACTTTCACTTCACCTCCTTTTCTTAACCATGCTAGCTTGTATGGTTTAGGATGCTTCTCGGTCTTCAAATTCAACTTTCTCACTGCTTCTGTAGAAATAATATTATCACAACTTCCTGCATCAATAACAAACTTGCAGACCTTTCCCAGAATAGTACATGTCGATTGGAAAATATTGCTTCTCAGCCAACTACAATCCTCCTCTTGCTTAGGTGTCAAACAACTTCTCCTCATCATAAGATTACAACCTTCATCACCCGACACTTTTTCTTCCTCCTCAACATAAGGTACATTTGAATACTCTGCCTCCTCACCATCATCTGCTTCAACCTCTGCAACCATGGTTCTCTTCTTCGGCTTCGGACATTCGTTGCTTTTGTGACCCAACTCCTGACAATTATAACATTTGAAAACACTACTAGCCTTCGCCTTCTCAACCTCCTTGACCACTGGCTTTGTAACAGGTTTAGGAACATTAGAACTTCCGCCAACACCCCTTGCTTGATTATTGGAATTAGTAAACACACCACCTCCACGCCTTCCTTGTTTCTCCCAAGCTAACGCTTTCTGATGTGCCTCTGCTACTGATCTAGGATCAAACATATTAACCATATCTTGGATCTGCATTCTCAAGCCCCCAATGAATCTAGCAGTTAGCTGTTCTTCTGTTTCCATGATATCATTCCTGGCGATGAGTTGGTAAAATTCATCAGCATAATCACTAACAGATTTTGTCCCTTGCCTCAGATTCTGCAACCTCTGGTACATAAGTGATTGGTAGTTATAAGGCAAAAATGTAGATCTCATCAACTTTTTCATCTTCTCCCAAGATTCTATCTTTGACTTCCCCATTCGTTCTCGAGTAAGTTTAGTTTGCTGCCACCACGCCAAAGCTCTCCCCCTCAACCTAGTAGCAACCAACTTCACCCTTCGATTCTCCGGCACCTCCTTGAAATCAAAGATTTCCTCCACATTAGACAACCAATCTAAGAACTCCTCAGCAACCATCCCGCCTTTAAACTCCGGAATCTCCATTTTCATACCCGACTCCCAACGACGGTCATCCTCCACATCACGGTAAGAATTTCGAACTTGGTCTCGATCTCGATAATGAATACTTGCTCTATCACCCTCTTCAACAAAATCAAAGGTACGCCTACATCGATCTCGACTAACATCATCCCTTCTCTCATGCATGCTTCTTTGACTATGTCCCTCTTCATCTCTATATACTTCATGGTCAAATTCTCGATGACTTCTTCTTTCTTCATGTGCATAGTCATGATGATCTCTTCGTGATGAAATTGATGTTTCTCTTCTATCTCTACAAGAATGTGGTGATACCCTCCTCGCTTCCGTAACCAATGGCGAAACTCGGTTTCCTCCATGGTTCGAGTTTGGTGATCTCCTCCTTTGATTCAAATCATTCATCAATCTCTCCAATTTACCAATGCCTTCATCAAATTTTTCATTAATACGTTGTTCCATAAGCTCGGCTTCTTCTCTACGATACAAAGCTTCAACGTTTTGATGACGATTAGCTCTCCTTGGTGGCATGGTTAAAATTTTCACAAACTTCAACAAATTGAACACAATACTTCAAAATTTCACACGATAAGGCAATCTAGGCTCAACTGTCTCGGCAATGCTTGTCTCGGCCTTGACTCTTCACAACTTTGGCGCGCAAATCACCAATTCAAAATCCAAACAAAATCCAACTCCTCGATCCAAAATGAAATGGATCAAACTCTCCAAACTTGATGCAACTTCAATATGAACACGATGAACTACTTCAAACTTCAAAAACTTGGCTCCAAGAATCAAACTTAGCTATGATTGGCTAAGTATGGCTCCGATACCAAACTGACGCAGCGGATTAATCAAACATAACTTCAATCGATGGATTGTAGCAATCGGTGAGTTGAAGATACCAAAAATGCCCAAGTTCGTTGATCCAAAGATACCGAACTCTAGCTATCTCAAACACGTTGATAGCGCACTATACCGTGTTCAAAGATCTACGATTCTTCGCACGTTGATCTAGCGCACTAGATTCCGTGAATCGGCTTCAACAAACGTGGATTCGAGCGCACTCGAACGACGTAAGTGGAGATAGGAGATTACACTCAACTACCAATTGGTATGAAAGCACAAAGCTAACAAAAGAGAAATTTTATTCAAAATCAACAACCACAAAATGTACAACACACGCGCTATTTATAGCTTTCACAACTCAACACACACAAACCCTCACCTGACTCTTAGGTCGGCGACGACTTACGACCTAACTTAGGTCGCGGCCGACTCAACACAAGGCAGCTCAACTCCAGAACGACTCAACCCTGGCCGACTTAACAAGCATGACCTTCATACATCATCATATGACCTTAAGACGACTCACCATAGGTCGTATGCGACCCAACACTTCATATACATGACCGACTCAACATTACCCCTAGGTCGGTAACGACCTAAAATACAACACTCACAACCCATAGGTCGGTAACGACCTAAAATGCAACACGATCCACTACATACCGACTTAAAACTCACGACATACGACTTACAACATACAACAGTACACGACTCATCACAACAAACGACTCACGACTCATACTAGGTCGGCAACGACCTACGACTCACGACTCATAACTTCAGCGACTCAACATCCTTCCTTCGACTCAAGCTCCCATCAGTTGAATCCTTCTCCTTCTTGATGCTATCTCGGTCACGACTTATGGATACGTTGTTAAGTCGTGTACGACTCATCAAGTATGCACACTCCAAGTTTCCCTTGAGTCGTAACCCTGTTCCATTATCCCGTATACGACTCAAGCTCGCACGACTCAAACCCGATGCCTCTTTTATGCGGTTCAAATTGTTGTTAACTCGAAACTTGCTATCCCGTGCACCATTAAGTCGGAAACGACTTAACCCTGCCTTCCTAAGTCGCGTACGACTTAACCTCTCTATGAGTCGTGTACGACTCATCCTTGTTAGAAATTTTGGTTGCATTTCTTCTCTGTTCTGAGCTGCATCAGGAAGAAATCGAGGATGTGCTCATTTGAGTAGCGCAAGTCATATTCCCCATTGATTTCATTGCTCTTAAAACACAACCCGTGAGAAATCCCACGAGTCCGTTTCCATTGATTTTAGACGGACCATTCTTAGCCACCTCAAATTCCATAATACTTTATCGCGACGTTCAATGAAAATCTCTTTTGGAAACATGACTTTGGATCTCAACATTTTCAATCTTGAAAGCCAATCAAATGAACCTTACGATTAAACATTGGAAT
The DNA here is from genome assembly GCA_030765085.1 of Allium cepa. Classification (NCBI taxonomy): domain Eukaryota; kingdom Viridiplantae; phylum Streptophyta; class Magnoliopsida; order Asparagales; family Amaryllidaceae; genus Allium; species Allium cepa. Next base: position 188,406,858 of record CM060940.1, read on the forward strand.
TTAGTGCTATTCACAAAAACTTCGAAAACGAGATACTTGACCTTAACGACGAACGTAAAGCTGAGTATGAAAAATTGTTTGATGAAATCCCCAACGGGATTGAATGCACTCTTCGCTTTGAATCGCTTCCAATTGAGTCCGAATCTCAACCTAATTCTTTTATTGAGCAACTCCCAAAGTTAGACCACAAAACCCTGCCCGATCACCTTAAGTACGCATACTTAGGTGATAATGAAACATTTCCCATCATAATTTCTACGACTCTTTCTCTTGATCAAGAAATTTCTTTACTTTCTATTCTTTCAAAAAACAAAGAAACAACTAGGTGGTCCATTACCGATATTAAGGGAATTTGCGCTGCTATCGTCCAACATCGCGTTCACTCAATTAATGAAGCTAAACCCACTCGTGATGCACCCAAAAAAAGATGTGATGCGTGATGAAATTCTTAAACTTCTCGACAACAGAATCATTATCCAATTTGTGATAATTCATGGGTTAGCCCAATTCATGTTGTACCAAAAAAGTCTGGGCTCACCGTTGTCAAGAACAATTCAAACGAACTTATTCCAACTCGCACTCAAGTAGGTTGGCATGTTTGCATTGACAATCGAAAACTAAATGCCGCAACATGTAAGGATCAATTTCCTCTTCCTTTTATCAACCAAATGCTTGAACGTTTAGCCGGCAATGAATTCTACTGCTTTCTTGATGGTTATCCGGCTATAACCAAATTCCATTCGCTCCTGAAGATCAAGAGAAAATGACTTTCATCTATCCATTCGGTACCTTTGCTTATCGATGTATGCCATTCAGACTTTGTAACACTCCTAGTACTTTCCAACGGTGCATGGTTGGCATCTATTTCGACATGATTGAATGCTTTTTAGAAGTTTTTATGGACGATTTCTCTATCTTTGGTGATTCTTTTTCCCAATGTTTACATAATCTCGAGTTGGTTCTAAGTCGATGTAAAGAAAAACATTTGACTTTGAATTGGGAAAATGCCACTTTATGGTCAAAAAAGGCATAGCCTTGGACGTATCATCTCAAATAAAGACATTGAGGTAGATAAAGCGAAAGCTGGTGTAATTGCGAACCTACCCATTCCCAAATTTGTTAAGAACATTAGATCATTTCTAGGACACTCTGGCTTTTACCGACGCTTTGTGAAAGACTTTAGCAAAACCGATCGTCCCTTGACGACTCTTCTTGGAAAAGATGTCCCATTCGACTTTAACTCTAATTGTATCTCTTTTTTCGAACGTCTAAAAAATAAACTCATTTCTGCTCCAATCATTTGCACACCTAAGTGGGATCTCCATATTTGAAATAATGTGTGATGCTTTTAACTTTACGGTTGGTGCTATCTTAGGACAATGCATCAACAAAATCCTTCTGCGACGACCCGACTTCCTATCTCCAGGAAATCGCATCATCATGAAGAAAGAAAGGGATAGAAGAAGAAAAGAAAGAGAAAGAAGAACACAAACAACATCGAAGAACTCACAGCGGAACGAATAAAATATAATATATCTCATAAAATATTACATAGTATCTCATTACATCAGAGTACACAACTTAAACAACTGATAATAGACAGTTATAAACTTCTTCAAACTATACAACTCAAGATACACAAGAAACATATACCAAACAAACACAGTGGAATCATAATATATCTACGCGTGGAAGCCTCCTACTCCATATCTCCTCTAGAATTCGTCAAGCTACCCTGAACCACTTGACTACTCATACATAATATGAGTACCCAAGAGTTTAATAAAACAGAAAATAAACACTCGGGTCAGACATGGGTCTGGTGTGAGTAAACGGGTTAAAATTGCTTAACTTTAAAAAACCTTTGAAAGGAAAAGGTATCACGTAAGACTTCCCACACATAAACATGGAAAAGTTTTTCCCTTACGCTAACCAAAACATTTGATAGGAAATCCAGTGATATTTTAACAGTGTCTAGGGTTTTCAAAATAAAATACAGAAATAGTTGGAATGCTTACATCTCACGTTCCAACATAGTTGGGCACAATCAAAACCGTATATGCACTTATTGGATTTTGGATTCCATACAATGGCAGGGCTACTGGGGTACCGTCCGTCACAGTACGTGGCCTAGATCACAGTACCGAGGTGTACTCCCACTCCCCTGCAACACAAGGCTGGAACCATCCCTTACTGGACAGTCCCGAACAAGACCACCCTGTAGTTGGCGCGACCAACCACACACTAAGCCGAAATAGAAAGGGACCTCTAGACAAGGGTAAATCTCACTCTCAAGTGGGGGCTACCCACGAAGCCTTGCTGCACCTCCCATGTTTTAGCCATTCTCGGTGGATGAGGCTTGAGGTTACGATTACCTTTATAGAACATATCTATCTTAGAATGCTCATCGTCCACCTGACGATGTTCTGAAAGCATTCAATCCATACAAGTTCGTTCCGGGTTCGAACGAAACCGAAGGCACTATCTCGTTGCACTCATTATTGGAATCACCCTCAGAGTCAACGACTATAGCCCTTGCACTCTGATTCGCCATCTCGAATTTATAAGCACTATTCCGTCAACTCATTACGGAATCACCCACAGAGTTATACTGACGCATAACCCTTACACCTCAAGTCTTCACTTGCTCCACTTGGATACACGACCTAATGTTTAATTGGAATCGATGTGGTTATCGGATATCCAAATATGAAAATCCGATCCCGGTCTCACCGAAACCAAACGCCATTTTAATGTCCAAGTTGTACTTAAGGGTTTAATCAGTTTAACTTATATTTCAGGATGAAATAAACAGATAGATGAATTATATTATCACAAGAGGTAATTCATATCAATATTCATCTTCACACAGCAGCATATCATATAATAAAGGTATCCAATATCAACCAATATCTACCAATATCAAACATCGAACCAATCATCAATCTCCAAATATTGATCATCCAATATCAATCAATTAACCAATATTAATCAAACAACCCATATTAATCAAACATCCAAAACAGAATTGATTATCTCTTAATCAATTGAATTACCATAACCCTTCTTCATTAATTATTATTCCAAATAAAATAAATTAATCATCTCTAATGATCTTCTTTAATTAATCTTCCTTGATTAATTATCTTTAACTACATTCAAGTAATTATCCTTAACCATATACAGTAATTTACCTTTTAATTACTATCATTAATTATAATAATTAACGATCCTACATTAATTAATTAACTATAATTAATTACATTAATTCTTAATTAATTACAATTAATTAATCACATTTAAATTAAACACTTATATTAATCAACCTTGATTAATATCAATAATCACATTCGTTAATGATCCTTATTAATTAATAATTACTTTAACTAATTAAATAATTAACTTATAATTAATCAACTCATTAATCATAATTGGTAATTAACAATTTGTAATTACTTATCTTAATTTATTAACTTCTTAATTAATTTATTTCTAATTTAATTATATTAATCCTTGATTAATTAATCTAATTAATTAGTCCTTAATTACTTCATTAATCAATCATTAATTAATTAATCACATTAATTAATTAACTAAAATAAATTAAGTAATTAATTCTTAATTATTTCTTAATTTCTTACATAAATAATTATCTCTAATTACTTTCATTAATAAATCTTAATTTAACACTTAATTAATTATTTAACAAATAATTAATCTCATCATTAAATAATTCTTAATTCTTTAATTAATTACTTCATAATTAATTATCTTAAAATAATTAAATTAATCAATTTCTCAATTGATAACATTAAGTGATTATCCATTAATCACCTCCAACTTAATTACTCCCATTAATTACTTCCATGAGAAATTACTATTAATTAATTCCATAAGTAATTAACTTCCTTAATTACATTCAATAATTAATAATTAATTACTTTATTAAGTAATTCCACTTAATTAATTCATAATTAAGTGATTATTAAAAATAAATAAATAAATAAATAAATAATTAACTAATTATTTAAAATTAATTAAACAATTAATTAATTAAACATTTATCTTAATTAATTCTTTACTTAATTTCCAATCATATTTAATTAAGTATTCTCAAGTTAATAACAAAGATAAATTAACCCTATTTATCTTCATAATTAAATTATTTGAATAAATTTAAATCTTATTAATTCAAAGACAAATTATTAAACTTGATTTACCAAATCCTAATAATAGCCTTACTTGAAATAAAAGTATTTATAAATCATTTCAAATTTAAAACACTTTAAAATTATCAAATTTTAAACTTATTTATTTCAATATAAATTGGAAATTTTAGTTTTTTACATTACTTTAAATGTATCCTTTCAACATGAAAACATCCTTATTCAACAGGATTGAGTTTCTTAAAACTTTGATCTAATATTCAAATTTGAAAATACCTTAAAATTCAATTTTAAAATAAATTCAGTTAATTATTTTAAGATTAATCATTTTAGACTTGCAAATTTGAAAATATTAGATCCAAACACCCTTAAAATTTTTGTCTTCCATTTGTTTTGAAAGCTTGGTTTACAATTTGGAGCTTAATTCTATTTATTTCCAAACAACAAGTTTAAGTTTGTAAACTTTATAATTTATCTCTACTGAATTGAACAGAAAAGCTTCCTGCCTAAAACAGAACTCAGGTCGATATCCTTTGAACTCGTGCCCCCCCCAAGTCAGTTGCCTACCCACAATGCTTCGAGTTGTCTTCAGGAAAACACGAGACTATCATCGGGTCAATTCCCTTCTTCCCCACTGTTCCACTTCCAGTCCCCCAAATCGTGCACGCACAACACGGTGCACATGCACCTCCGCCGCCTACTATCCACGTCCATCGCGACGACCTTCCACGGTCACTAACTCACACGTGAACGCCCCTATAGACCCAGGTCGAAGAAAACAACACGCGAACAAAAATTCGATTATTAGTTCGAATATCAGAAACAACCTCGACCCCTAAAAACCCATCGCCACCGATGAACTCGCCACCAGCCCAACCGTTACTTCCACCAGAGCATCACCGCATCACCAGGGTACCATCCCCCACCTAGCGAACTCCTCCAATCCACCATCGGTCATTGCGAAATCCCCTATAGCCGAGCCGAAACCCAATAACAACTAAACCCCAATTTCTTCAATTCCCAACAAATTATTCATTGAAAAAAATTAAAAGTATTTTTCCTATAATCTACAACATACATGCTAGCTACAATCCAAGAATCAAATCCAATTATCAAGTATAACATCCATAGTTCCTAAAAATTCCCAAATCCTTCAAACCGAAAATTCTACTTCAATACACAATTAAAAATTGTGATACCAGCTCTAAAAATCGTATCTTTACTATTGTAATCCAGATATACATTCAAAATTAAAGTTTGAAATCATAAATTTTTGTCCAAAGTTTGATTATTACTGCAAATTTGAAAAAATATGAATAACTAATTTATTTAAAATCCTATAACCATTTTTAGATGATAAATCACTTGATTTCAAACATCTTTCATTAACAAATCACAGTCCAATTCGTGTTAAAAATCAAGTTATTGGGATTTTGAAGGATTTGAAACTGCTTTAAATAAACACAGTAACCATTCTAAATTTTTCCCAGGCATTCGATACATCCAACTCAACATGCATTCAATTTAAAACAAGTATTCCTTATAATCATTATGATATAATCACAAAAACAAGATTAATCAAGAATCAAACTGTTTTTAAAAATCCATTTACTCACCTGATAAAGTTGCAGAGCAGATTTACTTCATTTCCCAGGCTATGCATCTTTTAATTTGAAAAATGCTTTTACTTTGCTGTTAAAATCAAATGCCTTTGCATGCTTTACAATTTGATGCTGTTGATTTCCCTTGCATGTTGAAACTGCAGATTGATATTGCAGCTATAGTTTGAATTGCAGGTTGATTTAGGATTTAGAAATGCAGATTTCCATTTGCAGGTTGATATTGGTGCTTTAATTGCTGATTTAAAACTTGCTGTTGAACTTGATTATTTGAAATACAAGTTGATGTTGAGAAGAACATTAATTTGCAGGACTTTAATTTCAGATTTGAATTCAGGCTTCAGGTTGCCATTATTTTTAGTTTTCAAATTTCAGGATTTTGAAAGTAAATTTTTGGTTTGAGTTAAGAAAAGAACAAACGAGAATGTATTTGTGAAAACTGATTTTTTTCTTTTTCTAAAAACATTTATTAAAAATATGTTGCCACTTGTCCCATAAGAATTACATTTGTCATTTAAATTCCTAAATCTTCTTACATGTGTTTTTGAAAGGTGATAATATGTTTACATTTGTACTTAAGTGTTTTTAAACTTTTATTTAACTTAAATGTAAATATACACTTACATTTTTTTTAAGTTACTTAACAAATATAATTTACATATGTATGTATCACTTTAAAAAGAAAATATTCTAAAATTAATTATAATGCAAGTATATATTCTCATACATTATTTTAAAAATCTAAAACTCATACATATACATTTTTAACCATTTCAAATTAAACACTTTAAAGAAATAAAAATAAAACATTGATAAATTTCTTTATAAATTATCATATTAAAATAAACAATTATCTTACATTTTGAAAGCAAATGAATAAATCTAAATTAACTTTTGAAAACATTGATTTTAAAACAAAGCTTAAATCTATAATATTCATACATTATAAATTATTAATTTATTAAATTAAATTTCAAAATGGCTCAAATTATAACATATACAAACATATATATTACAATTTGAAAATTAATCTTTAATTAAAACAGCAGATATCCTATTCACAATATATATCAAGTGTATATATTATAAATAGAATAAAAATTTGATTAGCTTTGGAAAATAAATCTTATCAATTTTAAATTGTTAAAAGATATTGATCACCATTATCAGATTAAATATTTACTAACCTTAAAAAGAATAAATTTATCAGTTTAAATTAAAATTACGAATAAAAATTATCAAACCAGTTAAATTATTTACACAGATTATTAAATTTATATTGCCCAAAATTCCGGGTCGTTACAATCCTCCCCCCTTAAAAGAATTTCGTCCTCGAAATTTAAAAGCAAAGGTAATTTAATACCCAGTACGGATTTTAATTTAAATTAGCAAAGCATTCCTAACAACCAGTTACTAACATCCATAACAATCACATAAACAAACAAACTTAACTAATTATTCAGACACAAATCAGAATAAAACTCTAATACTATCTCGAGTTTCCCCAAGTATAAATCACCGGGAGACTCGCTCAACAAAAGCCAACAAACTAACTATACAGCCAAAATCCAGAGCTCCACTCAATCTCTAGATCCTTCAATCTGAACAGAACTTCAGACTACTCTCAAATCCAGCTCAACATCCAACTCCAACCGAACTACAGATTCAACAACCAATCAATGAATCATATACGTACTCCCTCAGAGATACATGAAATATAATGAATTCCAGCTATCCAAACTGGTAATTCAATCTTACCCTATCAAATCACAGATAAGAAATCCTCAAATGCCTCAGCACTAACCAACCAATCTTATCCAATATCTGTTCTCTTAACCAGAAAATTTTAACCACTCTGAAGTCTCCAACTTCGAATTCCAAATCTTCTTATCTCATATCTGTATAACTCAACAGATATTCCTGGGCTGCCAATATTCTTCCTGATCAGCTCAACCTATGCTGATACTTCCAGAAACAACAAGACCAAAACAATAGTTCCTAGATCCTATTCAACAGAAAATTCTTCCAAAATCCGTCGAAATCCAGAATTCAAGCTTTACTATTCAAGCAATAGCAAATTGAACTCGCTTCCTTCCTTGCACAGCTACTACCTTGCTTCCGCTGCACAACTCTGATTTTGAAATAGATGAGAGTACTGCTGATGAACACGAACACAAACTTATCCACTATATCCGAAAAAACTTTGTTCATCAAATCCATAAAAATCTGAGTGACACATCAGACTCGGTCACACATCCTTACAACAGAATCCTATTCAAGAGTTAGATCAGTCCAATTCCAATTCCAAAAATATCTGAGTTGCAACACCAACTCTCCTTTCCAAAAACCATCCTACTACCAGGCTAACTACTAAAATTGCTCCTAGAACCAAAACAATATGGAACTCAACTCCAGATGTAGACAAACTTCAGATTACAACAGTAGCTCCTACTTCCATATGAGAATTTTCAGTCTCAACACAGATCATCCAATATAGCCTAAGAAAATTCCCAACTAATCGAAAGTCACTTTTGCGATCCAACCTAATTCAGATTCCAAAGAAACTGTCCTCTCTTTACCAATTAGAACAGCTTTAAGCTTTTCCAAACAAAGCTAACCCTTCAAGAAAACATCACCAACTGCCCGGGCTGCTGATAGAAGAACCACCAAGATTCTTGAACCATCGGAGAAACAACCAACATTGCTGCTTCCAAACTCTACCTCGATGATACTGCAAAGCTAAAAGATCTTCTCACCAGCACACCGAACACTTCGAGTTGCACTGCCACCACAGCTAACCAAAGACTTCAAATCCAAAGGCTTCTCATTAACAAACCACACAACGGATCTCCAAGATGGCATACAACTCTTCAAGAAACTCGGGCTCCAAGCCAAGCATCAACATCTCGCTCTCCTTAGGGAATAACAAATGAGACCATGCCAAAGAAATAACTTATAGACCTTAGTCTCATATTCCAAAACAACCAAACTCCCTGCTAAAGATTCAGATAGCTTCTACACAGATGAATCTTCTCTTTGGCAGGTAAAGACTGCTCCTCAACTATTTCTAAAACTGCTTCAAGAGAAAACATCTTCAGAAAAATCCAAGGATACTGCATATCATCACGTAGTTACCTAGATATCAATACTTACTTCTGCACTTCCGACAAATCCAAACACTAGAAAAATTCGCTTACCCGAGCGAAATCCAAACTTACACTCCAAAGATACACTCCGAATCTTTAAAAGATTTCCTTCGGATATCAGATACACCCTCACTCCAAACTACAAATCTTACTCAAGACGGTACTAGGTCTACAACCTCGACAAATAATTCCAACCTCAAACATATGGAACCTCTTCCATTAGTGGTAATTGTGTTACACACACACACCACTACTCCATTTACCTCTAAAACTTATGTTGGAAAATCCGTACAGATAACCCAACAGATCTGGTAGATATATATATATATATATATATATAAATTACAAGTACGCTCTCTCAAGAAAGACACTACTACAGTGCCTAGGTATTCACTCAACCTAATGCTCCTAAAAGAAAGACACACTTCAGAGCCTAATGCTCTGATACCAAGTGCGACGACCGACTTCCTATCTCCAGGAAATCACATCATCATGAAGAAAGAAAGGGATAGAAGAAGAAAAGAAAGAGAAAGAAGAACACAAACAACATCAGAGAACTCACAGCGGAACGAATAAAATATAATATATCTCATAAAATATTACATAGTATCTCATTACATCAGAGTACACAACTTAAACAACTGATAGTAGACAGTTATAAACTTCTTCAAACTATACAACTCAAGATTCACAAGAAATATATACCAAACAAACACAGCGGAATCATAATATATCTACACGTGGAAGCCTCCTGCTCCATATCTCCTCCAGAATTCGTCAAGCTACCCCGAACCACTTGACTACTCATACATAATATGAGTACCCAAGAGTTTAATAAAACAGAAAATAAACACTCGGGTCAGACAGGGGTCTGGTGTGAGTAAACGGGTTAAAATTGCTTAACTTTAGAAAACCTTTGAAAGAAAAAGGTATCACGTAAGACTTCCCACACATAAACGTGGAAAAGTTTTTCCCTTATGCTAACCAAAACATTTGATAGGAAATCCAGTGATATTATAATAGTGTCTAGGGTTTTCAAAATAAAATACAGAAATAGCTGGAATGCTTACACCTCACGTTCCAACATAGTTGGGCACAATCAAAACCGTACAGGCACTTATTGGATTTTGGATTCCATACAATGGCAGGGCTACTGGGGTACCGCCCGTTACAGTACGTGCCCTAGATCACAGTACCGAGGAGTACTCCCACTCCCCTGCAACACAAGGCCGGAACCATCCCTTACTGGACAGTCCCGAACAAGACCACCCCGTAGTTGGCGCGACCAACCACACACTAAGACGAAATAGAAAGGCACCTTTAGACAGGGGTAAATCTCACTCTCAAGTGGGGGCTACCCACGAAGCCTTGCTGCACCTCCCCTGTTTTAGCCATTCTCGGTTGATGAGGCTTGAGGTTACGATTACCTTTATAGAACATATCTATCTTAGAATGCTCATCGTCCACCTGACGATGTTCTGAAAGCATTCAATCCATACAAGTTTGTTCCGGGTTCGAACGAAATCGAAGGCACTATCTCGTTGCACTCATTATTGGAATCACCCTCAGAGTCAACGACCATAGCCCTTGCACTCTGATTCGCCATCTCGAATCTATAAGCACTATTCCGTCAACTCATTACGGAATCACCCACAGAGTTATACTGACGTATACCCCTTACACCTCGAGTCTTCACTTGCTCCACTTGGATACACGACCTAACGTTTAATTGGAATCGATGTGGTTTTCGGATATCCAAATATGGAAATCCGATCCCGGTTTCACCGAAACCAAACGCCATTTTAATGTCCAAGTTGTACTTAAGGGTTTAATCAGTTTAACTTATATTTCAGGATGAAATAAACAGATAGACGAATTATATTATCACAAGAGGTAATTCATATCAATATTCATCTTCACACAGCAGCATATCATATAACAAAGATATCCAATATCAACCAATATCTACCAATATCAAACATCGAACCAATCATCAATCTCCAAATATTGATCATCCAATATCAATCAATTAACCAATATTAATCAAACAACCCATATTAATCAAACATCCAAAACAGAATTGATTATCTCTTAATCAATTGAATTACCATAACCCTTCTTCATTAATTATTATTCCAAATAAAATAAATTAATCATCTCTAATGATCTTCTTTAATTAATCTTCCTTGATTAATTATCTTTAATTACATTCAAGTAATTATCCTTAACCATATATAGTAATTTAACTTTTAATTACTATCATTAATTATAATAATTAACGATCCTACATTAATTAATTAACTATAATTAATTACATTAATTCTTAATTAATTACAATTAGTTAATCACATTTAAATTAAACACTTATATTAATCAACCTTGATTAATATCAATAATCACATTCGTTAATGATCCTTATTAATTAATAATTACTTTAATTAATTAAATAATTAACTTATAATTAATCAACTCATTAATCATAATTGGTAATTAACAATTTGTAATTACTTATCTTAATTTATTAACTTCTTAATTAATTTATTTCTAATTTAATTATATTAATCCTTGATTAATTAATCTAATTAATTAGTCCTTAATTACTTCATTAATCAATCATTAATTAATTAATCACATTAATTAATTAACTAAAATAAATTAAGTAATTAATTCTTAATTACTTACATAAGTAATTATCTCTAATTACTTTCATAATAAACCTTAATTAATCTCTTAATTAATTATTTAACAAATAATTAATCTCATCATTAAATAATTCTTAATTCTTTTATTAATTACTTCATAATTAATTATCTTAAAATAATTAAATTAATCAATTTCTCAATTGATAACATTAAGTGATTATCCATTAATCACCTCCAACTTAATTACTCCCATTAATTACTTCCATGAGAAATTACTATTAATTACTTCCATAAGTAATTAACTTCCTTAATTACATTCAACAATTAATCATTAATTACTTTATTAAGTTATTCCACTTAATTAATTCATAATTAAGTGATTATTAAAAATAATTAATTAATTAATTAATTAATTAACTAATTATTTAAAATTAATTAATTATTTAAAATTAATCAAATAATTAATTAATTAACAACTTATATTTAAAAATTCTTAATTAATTAAGAAAACATTTATCTTAATTAATTCTTTACTTAATTTCAAATCATATTTAGATAAGTATTCTCAAGTTAATAACAAAGATAAATTAACCCTATTTATCTTCATAATTAAATTATTTGAATAAATTTAAATCTTATTAATTCAAATACAAATTATTAAACTTGATTTACAAAATCCTAATAATAGCCTTACTTGAAATAAAAGTATTTATAAATCATTTCCAAATTTAAAACACTTTAAAATTATCAAATTTTAAACTTATTTATTTCAATATAAATTGGAAATTTTAGTTTTTTACATTACTTTAAATGTATCCTTTCAACATGAAAACATCCTTATTCAACAGGATTGAGTTTCTTAAAACTTTGATCTAATATTCAAATTTGAAAATACCTTAAAATTCAATTTTAAAATAAATTTAGTTAATTATTTTAAGATTAATCATTTTAGACTTGCAAATTTGAAAATATTAGATCCAAACACCCTTAAAATTTTTGTCTTCCATTTGTTTTGAAAGCTTGGTTTACAATTTGGAGCTTAATTCTATTTATTTCCAAATAACAAGTTTAAGTTTGTAAACTTTATAATTTATCTCTACTGAATTGAACAGAAAAGCTTCCTGCCTAAAACAGAACTCGGGTCGATATCCTTTGAACTCGTGCTCGCCCCAAGTCAGTTGCCTACCCACAATGCTTCGAGTTGTCTTCAGGAAAACACGAGACTATCATCGGGTCAATTCCCTTCATCCCCACTGTTCCACTTCCAGTCCCTCAAATCGTGCACGCACAACACGGTGCACATGCACCTCCGCCGCCTACTATCCACGTCCATCGCGACGACCTTCCACGGTCACTAACTCACACGCGAACACCCCCATAGACCTAGATCGAAGAAAACAACACGCGAACAAAAATTCGATTATTAGCTCGAATATCAGAAACAACCTCGACCCCTAAAAACCCATCGCCGCCGATGAACTCGCCACCAGCCCCTCCGTTACTTCCACCAGAGCATCACCGCATCACCAGGGTACCATCCCCCCTCGCGAACTCCTCCAATCCACCATCGGTCATCGCGAAATCCCCTATAGTCGAGCCGAAACCCAATAACAACTAAACCCCAATTTCTTCAATTCCAACAAATTATTCATTGAAAAAAATTAAAAGTATTTTTCCTATAATCTACAACATACATGTTAGCTACAATCCAAGAATCAAATCCAATTATCAAGTATAACATCCACAGTTTCTAAAAATTCCCAAATCCTTCAAACCGAAAATTCTACATCAATACACAATTAAAAATTGTGATACCAGCTCTAAAAATCATATCTTTACTATTGTAATCAAAATATACATTCAAAATTAAAGTTTGAAATCATAAATTTTTGTCCAAAGTTTGATTATTACTGTAAATTTGAAAAAATATGAATAACTAATTTATTTAAAATCCTATAACCATTTTTAGATGATAAATCACTTGATTTCAAACATCTTTCATTAACAAATCACAGTCCAATTCGTGTTAAAAATCAAGTTATTGGGATTTTGAAGGATTTGAAACTGTTTTAAATAAACACAGTAACCATTCTAAATTTTTCCCAGGCATTCGATACATCCAATTCAACATGCATTCAATTTAAAACAAGTATTTTCTATAATCATGATGATATAATCACAAAATCAAGATTAATCAAGAATCAAACTGTTTTTAAAATCCATTTACTCACCCGATAAAGTTGCAAAGCAGATTTACTTCATTTCCCAGGCTATGCATCTTTTAATTTGAAAAATGCTTTTAGTTTTCTGTTAAAATCAAATGCCTTTGCATGCTTTACAATTTGATGCTGTTGATTTCCCTTGCATGTTGAAATTGCAGATTGATATTGCAGCTTTAGTTTGAATTGCAGGTTGATTTAGGATTTAGAAATGCAGATTTCCATTTGCAGGTTGATATTGGTGCTTTAATTGCTGATTTAAAACTTGCTCTTGAACTTGATTATTTGAAATGCAAGTTGATGTTGAGAAGAACATTAATTTTATGGACTTTGATTTCAAATTTGAATTCAAGCTTCAGGTTGCCGTTATTTTTAGTTTTCAAATTTCAGGATTTTGAAAGTAAATTTTTGGTTTGAGTTAAGAAAAGAACAAAGGAGAATGTATTTGTGAAAACTGATTTTTTTCTTTTTCTAAAAACATTTATTAAAAATATGTTGCCACTTGTCCCATAAGAATTACATTTGTCATTTAAATTCCTAAATCTTCTTACATGTGTTTTTGAAAGGTGATAATATGTTTACATTTGTACTTAAGTGTTTTTAAACTTTTATTTAATTTAAATGTAAACATACACTTACATTTTTTTTAAGTTACTTAACAAATATAATTTACATATGTATGTATCACTTTAAAAAGAAAATATTCTAAAATTAATTATAATGCAAATATATATTCTCATACATGTATTTTAAAAATCTAAAACTCATACACATACATTTTTAACCATTTCAAATTAAACACTTTAAAGAAATAAAAATAAAACATTGATAAATTTCTTTATAAATTATCATATTAAAATAAACAATTATCTTACATTTTGAAAGCAAATGAATAAATCTAAATTAACTTTTGGAAACATTGATTTTAAAACAAAGCTTAAATCTATAATATTCATACATTATAAATTATTAATTTATTAAATTAAATTTCAAAATGGCTCAAATTGTAACATATACAAACATATATATTACAATTTGAAAATTAATCTTTAATTAAAACAGCAGATATCCTATTCACAATATATATCAAGTGTATATATTATAAATAGAATAAAAATTTGATTAGCTTTGGAAAATAAATCTTATCAATTTTAAATTGTTAAAAAGATATTGATCACCATTATCAGATTAAATATTTATTAACCTTAAAAAGAATAAATTTATCAGTTTAAATTAAAATTACAAAGAAAAATTATCAAACCATTTAAATTATTTACACAGATTATTAAATTTATATTGCCCCAAATTCCGGGTCGTTACACCTTCATGTCATTTACTATGCAAGTATGACTTTGAACGATGCTTAACTCAACTACAAAACAACCGAAAACGAGCTTCTAGCTATCATTTTTGCACTCGAAAAGTTTCGACCTTACTTGATAGGTTCACACGTCATTGTCTATACTGACCATATTAATCTTCGGTACCTTTTCTCCCAAAAGGATGCTAAATCTCATTTGATTTGTTCGATCCTTTTACTTCAAGAATTTGACCTTACAATCAAAGACAAAAAAGGATTCGATAATGCCATAGCCGATCACTTGTCTCATCTTGCGAATGCACCATCTTCTTTGCCAATCAATGAAAACTTTCTCGATGAACAACTACTTTCAATTTCTATCGATCCATGGTACGCTGATATAGTGAACTACTTAGTCACTAAAGAAACTCCCTCATCTTGGTCCAAAAAGGACAAATGCAAATTCATGTCCCAAGTGAAATATTTCTATTGGGACGATCCATACTTGTTGAAGTATTGCCCTGACCAAATCATTGGACGTTGCATCCCAGATTGCAAAATCAAGAGTGTTCTTTTGTTTTTTCATGATCAAGAATGTGGTGGACATTTCAGTACTTGAAAAACTGTGGAAAATGAGCTTCAATATTTATAGCTTAAATTCACATTCATGCAAGTAGTTTAACTTTAATTTTTTATGCAAGTAGTTAGTAGTTAATATCTTTTTCTTCCTTTGTTTAGTTTCTATTTCTTTGCTTTTTAATGTTTGAAATTTATAAGTGTTGTTTGATAATACAAATGATAGCTAAACCCCTTTGATGTAGGGGTAATGAAGCTCTCTAGCTTTATGTAAATTCAACATTTCTATAATTTATGGTCTCTTTTATTTGTGCGTCATGAAAGTGGATTTTGATGTAAGTTTATACAAGTGGGTTTGATAGCTTATGTTTCATTTGCAAATGAGCTATTCTTATTCAACATAAACACATATTACATCATCAATTTCTAATTGATTTTTGATTTTGAAATGAATTAAAAAAAATTGATGGTCTATATTACTAATTACAATAGTAAATAGATCATACATAAAATAGCTTTTTCTTTGGCTTTATTTTCATGATAATTGATAAGTGGTGTATTTGTTATATTATAGTTTGATGGTTTAAGTTATGTTAATTAATAACTTAAATAAACCATACTTATGATAAATACAACAATTATTTCACTTAATTTCAAAAATAGAGATCATGGATTGATAGTTGTTTGTTGATTTGCAAAAAATATGAGAATGAATTTGCCTCTAAATTGTTCTCTGAGCTCATATTTTTTAATGTCACTTTTATTCTAATTTTAGCTTCATTTTGTTTATAATTTGTAGTTAACAATCTTTTCTCCACTTTGGTCTAATTTGATTGATTAAAAAATTTTAAAAACTTAAAAATTCTCAACGGATCGACCTGTACTCGCCACATACTAAAATTGTACACCGTGCACTTGCGGTTATTTTTAACACAAAATGTATTGGCTATTTTCCAACTCGATAGAAAAATTGTCATTAAACAAGACACACTTATTAATTTGGGAATATCCCTATTTTAGATTCAACCCAACAGTTATGCAATTTTGACTTGTCTTCATGTTTTGTTTATGCGAACATTCAACCGCGCCCCATGCTTTGATGAATTAAGACACTTCCTTTCATTAAAGAAGTGAGAGGAATGTCCATCTCTTGTGATTAACGAGTCTCATAGAAATTGCAAAATCATGTTGCAACCCCAAAAATGAGTTATCCTAGTTCAGGACCCAATATTTCTTCGCTAGATGTCCCGAAGGGTTTAAGTTTTCTCTTCTCTCATTGATATCTATTATGATGTTGCGAGGTTTTAATAAACTGAATGCTTCTTACAGATGTTTCGAGACTAAACAAAAATTTAGCACTTGACCCTATCTTCCTTACTCTGAAGGCTATAGATGTTAGAGAGAGATCGATCAAACTTTTGCTGATGGACGGGAATTTGCATTGGTGTAGATTGGTTCATCCCGGGAGGTCTGCCGTCGCTATTGAGGTTCCATCCCCTACTTGTTCTAGAATTAGAACACGCTCCACTTCTTCATCGCCCAATCAAAAGAGAGCGGTCAACAAGGAGAAGAAGGTCCATTCGGTAGATCAACTTAGGAAATTTGTGAAGAAAAGGACGTTATGACTAGTGCTATTAGTCCAAACAGGATGCCTTTGATCCTAAAGGAAGGGGAAGAGGAATTAAAACAGTAAGAAGGCAAGGTTGTGGTAATCACAGAAAAAGGAAGGTGAAATTGAGAGTGGAAGTGATAATGACCCCTCCTCTAGCAATATGGAGTCTGATGCACGTTCCTACAAAGGAGATCTTGAATCATGTGATGAAACTCCAAGAATGAGTCCCATTCTCCTGGTTACGCCTCTCCATAAGGTTATTGCTAATGATGCTCCTCCAACAACTGAATGACTTCATTGTTCTATGCTTATGGAAACCGATATAAACTATTTGGACTTAAGCAACATTTATGTGGAAATTACAGAACTCATGGAAGATAATTTTGAGTTCGAGGGATTGTCTTATCATTCTGGTTATGTTATGTTAAGAATTAGCCTAACTCCTACTGTAGTCACTTTACGACCCGTTTTATGAAGTCCTTTTAAGGCGCCTACAACACGTTACATACTCCACTAGGGTCACATATATATGCATTATTTGAGCTCATTTGCTACTGCTAAAGTTACTTCATTTTTTGTATATTAGGTACTATGGAAGGTCGTGGATTCTATGAAGATCTTGAACAATTTACAGATGTACAACGTAGGTTGAAAAGGACTTCAAGCCGCCACTAGCCTCGAGAAACTGGAGGAGGAGAAAAGATAGGGAAGCTAAAGCTCATCGTCGGGATGACAGGGACCGAGGCAGAGTTCATAGGGGTGGCTATGAGAAGAGGAAGACTCCCGATTATCGGGAAGAGCAATCCAAAAGGTTGAAAGTAGATTGTGATCCTCATCTTTTCGAGCACTATACATCTGCCTCAGCTCTAGTTTCTATCGAATTGAGGTTCTGATTTCTACTATTCTAGTTGCTCCTTCAACTTGGACCCCTTCAACTCATGTTATGCCTACCCTTTGTTTTTCAAATCCTCGTAGGAGACCTTCTTATATTCACCCGTTTGGTCTACCTAAACTTGAAGTTACGTTCCTTGGTTGGTTCCTAAAGGTAGTTAAATTCGACTGTGACCTATGATCGATTTTTAAGGATTCTTGTACACCCCATATCCAAATGATTTAGAGTGACTTAGATGAAGCTGAAGGTTAAAGAAATTAAGTAAGCAGTTGGCGGACATAAACCGTAATAACTATCAAGAGATTCTTTCTTTCGAGTCGGAGAAAGATGATTACGAAAGGATGCCGATGGAACATGATGTCAGAATTAATCAATTGACAAAAGAGAGAGATGCTGCTATTCGAGATAGTAAGAGTAACACCAGCTTGCTAAAGGAAGTAAATGAGGCTCACACAAAAATTAAAATCATGTTTAGAGATGAAATCAAGAATGCCCGTGCCGATGAAGTCAACTTGAAAAAGGAGCTTAAAACTTGAGATGAGATCGTCTAATCTCAAAAGAGAACCATTGCTGGTAATGATGAAACTATCGAAGATCATAAAGAAATAATTGCTGATTATGTGGGGATGGTGGAATCCCGAGATAAGACCATCTCTAACTAGGCTCAAGTGATTTATTCGCTTCGAGAAAAAGTTGCACAACTCGACAATGAAACGACCAAAGTCGAAGTTGAGAAAGCTGTCGTGACAGCGGACTACTAAGAGCTCCAAGATACCTACGAAAAGAAGATAGAGAAGATGGATAACACCGTGTTGAACTTCTACGTCAACTCCATGTTGCATCTGGGCAGTCTCTGTTATATGGGACCCATATTCCCACATACTCTCGCACTGATTTACGAAGATGTCCTGGCCCATTTTCGAGAAGACAGGGATGTGTACACTGAACAGGAGCTAGCAGACGACTATATTAACAAAGATCAAAGAGGGCTTTGATTGTGGGCTGAGAGATTATTTGGGTTGAAAGGGTGCGAGAAGACGCTGATGTTGCCACAACTACAGCTGCTAAAGCACTATCAGTGCCTTTTAGTTCTAGGCACGGCGAATCGTCCAAGCGGCTTCATGATCAGATAGAAATAATTCCAGCTTCGACCGATACTGATTTGTTTTCCACCCCTTCAGTAGCTATCTCCGAAGCCTTGGGTGGTCCTATAACTTCACCCAAGATTTTGTAACCATCTAAAAAGGAAATAGTAAGGAGTACGAGGTTGATATTCATGGTCACACTTCAGATGCAGGTAATTTTCTTGTTTCTATCGAGTTTGAAGACTTCCAGCTCACGTCGTAAGAACAACATGAACTAAATGCTTTCCTTTTTGATCATATAGGTCTGTCTTCTTTACTTTTCGAACTACCAATTTCTCCATTCCCAAGGCCTACTGCTATTTCGAATGCTTCAACGCTGGTTTCTGTAGCTGCATTGACCACCACTCCCGTGTCTGGCTTGCAACCAGGGCCAGAATCTTAAAATATCACTGTGTTGCATGGCCTGGATGACCCTTCGTTTCTCTAGAGGGGGCCTAATAGCAGCTGACACTGGAGAGTAGATAGACCAAGCTAGCCATCTAGGTAAGACATAACAGTGGATGGTGGCGGTTAAAAAGGAAAAGGTAGAGGAAAAAAGTCCTCGAGGAGCTCCTGCAAGTCCCGTAAGTGCAAGACCATGGGGTGTCTTTGCCGATTAAGATGGTGGCAGTAAAGATGGTGGCTGTGAAGAAGGAGACAAGGGCACAAAGCCTATAATCGATACCTCTGGCAGCAGTAAGACTCCTGATGGGGATGCTAAGGGGAAGATGAAACTTCCGACCAAAGCCGAGAAAGGAAGTGGTGGAAACAAATACTAACAGGCTCGAGTGATAGTGGAGCCGGATTTTGTATCATTTGTTGGATATGTATTTTTTACGAGTGCAAAGTTTGCACTTATTACTTTTGTTATTGTAGTATTTGTACTCTTCTTTTTGTTGGCCGATATTGTATGGGTATGGGTCCCACATTTTGAATCCGTACAAAAAATGTTATGAGAAATTAAAAGATTAATATTTCTACTTCTATCTCTTCTATGCTCTTTCTAATTTATCACGTACTTAAATTGCTATATCACTTATGTGTGTACATGACATGATTTCTTGTTCTGCAATTTCTATACTCCATATTATCATGCCATGTTTTGTGGTATACAATGCCGTTATTTCTATGATTTCACGTATTATGTATGCGCTTTTTTTCAATTTTATAACTAGATCTATTGTGATTGCCAAAATTCATTGTTCAATGTAGTAGGACCGTGTAGTTGTTTTCCTTTCAACTAAGTGTTGATGTATGTGCCCCATACTTCATAAGGTTGTTTACTCCAAACACTTAATAGATAACCAGTTGATTCGAGCCATTCCTCAGATGCCTATAGGAAAATTTACTTTGCGGTTCCAATTTTCAGGAACTTCTGACTCGAGTGTCTCGACTCCTGAGATTTCATAAGTCAATGATCAAATTCTTCATCGAATTCTAGTTTTTTTGACATTATTGGACTCACATTAATTCTTTTTGATAGTGGGAGTCAATCCTTGTTAGTCCTATAATAGACAAGTTTCCAGTGTTGTTAGGTCAATACTGTTACTTAAAAATCCTAATGGTTTGCTAATGATGCTCGAGCAACATCAAGCAGTGCTTGCATGGCTTATGAAATGCACAGCTTTTAAATGTGCATGGCTTACGAATTGCACGGATTATGAGAGTATGCAGCATATGAAATGCATGGTTTTTTATTTCGAGTCAGTATACTTTCTTTGGCTTGGTGAGTAGGCATTGCATATTTGGGTGTGGTTTCACTTTCTTAAGCAGCTAAATAATGAGTTTGAGTTGGCTTACTTTCATTGACTTGGTGAGTAATTTATATGAGCATAGTTTTATTAGTTCAAGAAACTAAAGAGATTTCATTAATAAAACGGAAAGTGGAGCAAACTTTGCCAATTTACAATACCTCTAGTGTAGTCGGGCGACTTTTTTTAGGAATATAGGAAATACATAGATAAAACTAATTAAGGTAATGTCGGAGCCAGATGCTATTCCAAGCACGAGGAATCTGAATTCCACCGACTTTGGTCAACTTGAAAGTTCCGTTTCCGAGCATTTACCTAGTTGAGCAAGGCCCTTTCCAATTTAGTCTAAACATTCCTGTAGTCGGATAAATCTATTTCTAGATGAGATCTCTCACTTTGAAAGTATGGTTATGAACCTTGGAGTTGAAGTGTAGTGTTACCCTTTTTTGATGAGTCGTGGTCCTTAGCTTGGCTTCCTCCCATTTCTCATCAATCAGATCAAGTGACTCGAGCAGGACCTGCTCTTTCTCTTTAGGATTGAAGTGTCATTTCCAATGGGAGGAAACTTCCAATTCGATTGGGATCATTGCATCGGATCTATATGCTAGGGCGAATGGCGATTGTCCAGTTGCGGACTTGTGCATCGTCCAGTAAGCCCATAGTTTAAGCAGGAGCTCATCAACCCAATTTCCTTTGACTTTCGTTAACTATTTCTTGATGGTGGACTTGATGATTTTGTTTACCACCTCCACTTTCCCATTTTTTTGAGGGTGTGCCACTGTGGAGAAACTCTTTTCGATGCGGAAAAGCTTGCAAAAGTCTTTGAATTTAGCACTTTCAAAATGGGTTTCGTTATCTACGATGATGTTTTGTAGCACTCCAAACCTGCAAATAATATTTTTAGTGACAAAGTTAATTACTTTCTTAGTGGTAATAGTAGTTAGCGATTCCACTTTGGCCCATTTTGTGAAGTTTTCGACAACAACGATAGCAAATTTGGCTCCTCCTTTAGCAATTGGAAGCACGCCGATAAGGTCACTTCCCTAAAACGCGAACGACCATTGGCCAACCATTGAAATAAATTTTATGGATGGAGTTCTCATTATTTTGGCAAACTTTTGGCATTGCATACATCGCCTAGCATAGTCCGTTGCGTCATGGTTGATGGATGGCCAGAAGAAACTATATCGGATAATCTTCCTTACTAGAGTCTGCCCTACAATGTGGTATTCACAATCGCCTTCCTGGAATTCCCTGAGGATCCTTTTGGCTTCACTATTGGTTACACATTTGAGTATGGCAGTAGAGAATCCCCTTCTGTAAAGAATTCCATCCTGCAAGTCGAACCATGGTGCCTTTCGGAATTCTATTGCTCATTCTGATCCCTGAGGAGTGTACCTTTGATCGGGTATCTTTGATCGGCGTCATTCATGATTGCTCTTCCTCTACAGTTTCCATAATCCATTCTATATTCATATCATCTATGCTAGGTGATGTAAGCATTTTGATTAGAGATAGTCCCATTGACTAAACAACTCTGAAACTGGTTATTTTGGCTAGGTGATCAACTTGCATATTATGTTCCCTCGAAATTTGACTTAACGTGTAGTGCTCGATGTCCTACAATAATTTTTGCACTTTGGACAGGTATTGCCCCTTATTTAGTACTCTCCTTTCAGTTGGAAGATGACTAGTTGAGAATCGATGTATATATGCACAGTTTTTATTCTTAATTCTTTAACAATTTTTAATCCTACAACCAAATCTTCATATTCTACTTCATTGTTGGTGGCAGAAAATTCCAGTCTCAGAGTGTAGCAAATAGATCATCCTTCTAGGGTTTCGAATTGTACCCCTACAGCTGAACATGATTCATTTGATGCACCATCGACAAACAACTTCCATTGTGGCACCATGCCAAGTGCTTTCTTCCATACCGTCCTGCTTGATGAATTCTATAATGAAATCTACCAGTGCTTGTTCGTTGATTTCTCTTCGAGGGTAATTAGTGATTTCATATTAGCTTAACTCGATATTCCATTTCATAAGTCGATCTAATGTCACTTGGCGGTACGACACTTATTTCAGAGGTTGATCCATCAATACCTTAACGGGATGAGCTTGGAAGTGCGGTCGTAGCTTCCTTAATATGACCAATAGGCAATAGGCGAGTTTTTCCAACTTCGGGTAATTGAGTTTAGCTCCGATGAACTGCTTGATGATGTAGCAGATGGGTCACTGGAACCTAGCCTTTTCGCATACCAATGCCGCACTTAGAGCATGGGTCAACACAATGAGATAAGGGAACAAATCTTTCCCATTTATCGTCTTGGATAAGATCGGGGGGGTTCCTATATAACGGAGTAATTCTTAAAAAGCCATCTGGTAGGCTATGTTCCATTCGAAATTCTTCTTTCCCTTCTTTAATGCATCAAAGAACGGTTTGCATTTGACAGTCACTCGAGAAATGAATCGGCTTAGCACTGTGATCTTTCCATTTAGACTTTGCAACTCTCTTTTAGTTGTGGGGGCTTTGACACTCCTTAAGGCAGTAATTTGTTCCAAATTAGCTTCAATGCCCCTTGCATTCACGATGAAACCAAGGAATTTTTCAGAAGCAACGCCGAAAGAGCATTTCATCGGGTTGAGCTTCATTCCATATTTCCGCAATATTTCAAACATCTTTTCAAAATTATCTAAGTTATTCCCTAATGCACATGATTGGACAAGCATGTCTTCTACATATACTTCCATCATTTTCCCGATCTGACCTTTGAACATTGTGTTTACCAATCATTGGTAGGTTGTCCCTGCGTTCTTTATTCTGAAAGGCATGACTCTATCACTGTACAATCCAAGGTCGATAATGAAACTAGTAATCTCTTGATCATGTTCATGCATCAAGATTTGTTTGTATCATGAGAACGCATCCGTAAACGATAGTAGCTCATGGCCTACTATGGTGTCAACAAGCTAATCGACCTTAGGCAATGGAACGCTATCATTTGGGCAAGCTTTATTCAAATCTGAGTAGTCAATGCAAGGATGCCACTACCAGTAACGCCCCACCCCGAGACCCACCTTAGTAAAGAGAATTAACGAGTAATTCCGTCTACTAAAGCGGAGAATAGGGCTGGTTAAGGGCGACCATCTATAACTTTGTCTTAAACATCTACTGAATACGTCGATAAATGCAATATGATTTTTCCTTTCTATCTCAATGGATCGACATACACAGTAAATGCATAATCCAAAACTATAGGTGGCTAATGGATCTATCAGAACAAAATACAATAACTATATGTAAAGCACATCACAGAACAGTAATAAACATCATATATATACATATACACTGATACATGTTTAGTACAATACAATATGAATACAATAAAGGTGGTATTCGACCACACTATATACATCGAATCAAATAGAAATACATCAGAGTCAAGCGGAAAGAAATATAAACTAAACAAAAGTTCTAGGCTGATATCCAAGCAGATGCATCAAAGCAAAGTCCCATAACTGATAGCTAACCTGAAACAACTCGGTCTGACTCGAGTACAAAGTACACGGGTCAGTCTAGCTAAAACAATCAGTTAATGAGGATAGATGACAATATGAAGCATAAGATACAAAGTGATAATTCTTTTTGAATGAGAAGAGGCAACAGAAAGAATACAACTCATGACTTAAGTGAAATAATGTCACTTAAGTATACAATGACCTCAAAAGAGGTAAGTTCAATAATAATACTCAAATAATATAAACATTCGCCTCATATCATCGGCGACATCACAAAATGTCTACATGGTTTCCATGAACAATGTCTCCTCAAAAGGTGAAACATTAATATAAAATCTCGCCAAAATGGAAAACATAAGATATTCTCAAGTAGGATGATCCAAAACTCAAATATAAAAGAATCTCCAAACTCAATTATACCTCGTCTCATCGGTATAAATGTATATAAATCTCAATCTCAACTCGCCAAAATGGAAAAACACAGAATATCCTATAAAATCCTGAAATTATCTAAACTCATAACTCAAGGAACTCGATAAGAGTTCAAAACATCCTAATTGAAATCACCATATATATAATATCTCATATAGCACTAGGCTATCAATGTAATAAAACATCCTAAAAAGGTAAAATCACAATAAAACAGAAAACTCAGAAAATCTGGATTGGCCAAATCCCAATTATAATGTCGCAGCAATGCTGCATGTGCTTAACTCAGATGGCCGAAGCCTTAGACAAGGTCGCTAACACCTCCCAAAGCAGTTCGTCCTCATGACAAGGTCGCTGACACCTCTTCAAGCCATTTTGTCAACCCTAACAAGGTCGCTAACACCTCTCAAAGCAGTTCGTCCTCATGACAAGGTCGCTGGCACCTCTTCAAGCGGTTTTGTCAGCCCTAACAAGGTCGCTAACACCTTCCAAAGCAGTTCGTCCTCATGACAAGGTCGCTGACACCTCTTCAAGCAGTTCCGTTAGGTAAACATCGTGAATGTGTCACAAACTCACGGATAGGAACCCGAAAAGTGTTAACGTGTGTCCCATACCACACATTCGCACTTAGCGGTTTACTAGCCATTAGTCGATGCCACACTAGAAACAACATAAAACTCAGAAAATCATATCTTGCCTCGTCTCATTGGCAAGTGATAAAAAGACATCATACTCGTCTCATCTCATCTACAAGTATTAAATGGCATCGTAACTTGTCTCATCTCCTCGACAAGAGAAAACATCATGATGGTTCATCATAAACCATAAACCTCAAAATATGAAATCATAAACTCGAGGCTTGCCCTATATCATTGGCAAGTAAATAAAACATCATGAATTAAACATCATGATGGTTCTCATCGACCATACTCCTACATAGGAGATCTCAAACCATAATACTTGCCAAATATTGACCATCTTAAATAATTCCAATAAATAGGAATTATAAAACTCAAAATGCGTCATAAACTGGCAAAACATCTCAGAATCAATAATCTCAAATAGCTTCGATCGTACAAGTCCGAAATTAACCGAAATAGTAAACGCACATGTCCCATACCACGTGTTTTACTAAATCGTTTAATTCTCTTTCTCATATGTTCGAATAGTATAAAAGTGTGTATTATATATATAGAATAATTATAAATTTTTTGTAAAACATTTAATTTGATTGCTTTTCCATTTTGAAAATCATTTCGAAAACGGTTTAGAAAACACGTGCACAGAAACAGCAAAAATCGATGAAAATTCAATAAAATTAACATACGATAAAACCCAAATGAAACCGTCAATTCATAGTGCGAATCAATGTTAATGTCGGCTTTTCTATTAGTAGGAGTTAGCCTTTTAGAACCATCTCTAAAAAAAAACTCGAATCATCGAATTTAAAAACAATTCAACGGAAAATGGTCAAACATTGCAAAAGAACTCAGGCATGCGGCTTGTATTGCCAGTTTGCACCTTTTAAACTCAAAATTGAGAAAACATAAAACATTTAAGTTGAAGATAATTGTCATAGCTTAAAGTCAGAAAAAGAATCAACTAATTCGGACATTCCAGTCAAAAGTTATGGCAATTCTAATTCTCAGGTATAAAATTATAAAACTGAGAACAATATGCATAACAACAGGGCTGCGGCTTAAAGAGCCATTTTGACCCTGTAGAATCTAGAATTTGTTAAATCATAAAACATGAAAGTTGAAGAGCATTGAAAAAGCTAAATTACAGAAAAAGAAACACCCAATTTGGACAACCGAGCCAAAAGTTATGTCAATTTTAATTCTCAGGTCTAAAATTGCAAAACTATGAACAATTAACATAACAACAGAGCTGTGGCTTAAAGAGCCAATTCGACCTTGTATGTCACAGAATTTGATAAATCATAAAACACCAATGTTGTAGAGAATTGTCGTAGCTAGAAGTCAAAAAAAGAATCGCCTTATTTTGACTTAAGAGTCAAAAGATATGCTTAAAACAATTTTCAGGTCTGGATTCATTGTCACTGTCTTTTGCTCTCGGGACAGCGACAAAGAAGTGCATTTTCGACCGAATTAAACTCAAAAATTCATAAAACTCAAAACATGAAACATTTAGCTAAAAGCCTAAGCTTTCCAGAACATCCAAATTCATCAAATTTGGATAAGAAACGAGAGAGATATGGTTAAATTAGTTTCAGGTTCAACTCTGGAATTTTTTTTTCAGCAAACAACAAAGAAGACAACATGTAATTGACATTCAAGCTTATTTAAGTTAGAAGTGTGAGATAATACTCACCTTAGGATTTGTTGGCAGCAAATTAAATGATTTTGCTTGCAAAGAAAAGAGCTTTGACCTAGAAAATGGCTTCAATAACCTAAAAATGAAGCTTTACAAACATGCAACACAAGATATAGAGTAAATTAGAAACCTACTTCTCAAATCAAGAATTTAATGAAATTATAAGGTTTAGATATTGATTACCTATTGAAAGAGCTTTAATTTAATAATTTTCAGCAAAAGATTGATTTAATTTGGAAATTGAAGCTTGGATTCTTAAAAGAGGGATGGTTTCTCTTTTGATTTTCTGCCTTTGAGGAAGAAGAAGGTGAGGTAGGAAAATGAACGTACAGACAATTTGTTTTCTCATTTCCTTCTTTCAGATTTAGGCTAAGTGGGCTTGGACCCAACATTTAAAAGAAAAAAAAATCAAATGGCCTAAGTTTTGATTCATGTACATAAACAACTATGCTTAAGTTACACTATTTTACAAAACAAATTACATTTCCCTCAAGTTTTTAAACCAAACAAAATATGTGAACTTACATACATATTAAATAAAATGTTTACATCATAAAAAAAAGATAAATTTTAGTTTTTAAAACATTTTTATTAATAAAAACCTTTATTTTACAAAAATACATAATTTCCACAAATAAATGCACAAAACTTTATTTTTAACTTCCAAAATTCCACAAAAATATTTTTCTTGCTTAGAAAAATATAACTAACCATTCTAAACTCAAATTTATAATTAAAGCTCATTCTTACAACAATTTCCACCTTTTTATTTAAATAAACAGCCTTTAAAAATCAAATACTTCCTTTAAAAATTATTAAAAGAAGTAATTGCCAATAATTAATACAATTATTGCATTTTCTCTAAATAAAAACTATTTTCCATTTATTATAAACCCAAACAAATAAAATAAAGTTCCAAACTTTATTTTCTTATTTTAATTTCCAAAATTCATTGTTTATTCCAAATAAACAATTTAAAATCTTCAATTTTATTTTAATTTACAATAATAAATTATAAATACCGTTATAATTTAGTATTAATAGGTAACCTCAAAAAAACAGGGTTGTTACAGACTTCCCCCCTTAACAAAATTGCGTCCACGCAATTTCTAGAGAAAGAGCCGTAAACAACACAAAAATACAATCGACAAAGGATAAAAGACAAGCTCGAAACTCAAACCATTCATACTCTCAACATAGAATGGTAGAGAGAAACAAGGAAAAACTCACTTGGTTAGTCCAATGGTCCATCAAATGCTAATATAATAATTGGCAAACCATCGAATTTTCAAGTATCTCGAAAGAATTTCGAAGATATCCCGTCTTGAATCAAAACTCAATAAGATGCTCAACAATTAATCAATCGAAAATGATTGATTTCCAAAAACACTCTACGAATAGAGTCGGGATCAAATTCACTTAAACCCGAACCCAAAGCAATAAAGAAGATCATCAATATGATTTTCTGCATAAATATACGGAAAGTACATTCTCACAACATGGTAGACACAATAGACAAGATAGATAAATTACAAGATGGCTTCTTACAAGGCCACCAAACTCGAATGATCGCGAAAAATGCACGTCGTTGATAATAGCTCAAAGATAGAATATACTCAAGAATAAGGATATAAGCTCGAATTATCTTTTAATCCAAGATATTTAGAATTTTAAACCTCAACATCTTTTAAAATTTTAAATCTCAATTTTCAACATTTGAAAATTTCTCAAACTCTTTACTGAATTACCTAGTAAGTAATTTAAAACTCAAAATTAAAATTCAAATTTCTTCTCTTACTTCAAAATTAATTTCCAAAGAATTTTGTAAATCCATAATAAATCCCTCAAAATAAATTAAGGGTTTAAATTCTCTTATTATACTCTTCCCTTAAAACATCCATTGTATATAATATATATTCTAAAATCTCAAAATATACTTCTAATAAAGCATAGCTCAAAAATAATCTCATTTATACTCTCATCTTTATAATTTCAAAATAAATATATAAATAAATGGCATTGCCTCGCGACTGAAACTCTAATAAATAGATATGTCCGTTGGCTGCAGAGTCAATCAAATGATCAAAACTGCCTCGCCACTCTGATACTCGTCTCTAAATCAATGGCTGCAATTACCATTCAAAAATAAATTTAATATTTAATCTCAAATATTATTTCCAAAATCTCAATTTTTAAAACACAAACCATCGTGTCTGATTGCCTCATCATAGCATTTAGGAGATTCCTATCGATAACGTTGATCAGGCATATCGACCAGAACTCTTAACTACTCGATGGACAACCCAACATTCTCAAATTATTTCTATAAAAAAAAATACTCTTGTAAATATATTCTCAAAATATTTCTTGATTTTTTTTTTAATATCTCAAAGCTTAAATTTCTCTTTAAAACTCATATTTATATAGCTTCAAAACTCAGACCAAAGAACATTAAGAGAATGCATCGAGATATTCCCTGACTACTCGATTTTCAAAATCAACAGAAGGAGATAGAGTGTTCGTCAATCTTACGATGTCACGAGCCACTCCCAAAAATCATCAAGATACAGGATAAGCAAGATATTCTTCTCAAAGGAGAAGAAGCACACAATCCATGAATCACTACTTCAGTCGGAGTAATGCTAAAGGATAACATTGATTGAGTATATGAAAAGAACACTCAAATGAAGTTGAATGATAAACTCAATCAAACTCGAACAATCTAGAAACTCACCTCATTCCTTAGTGGATGTCCTCGTGGATGGAAAGCCGAAGGCTAAAAGCCAGGAATAAGGTTAATTCAACACTCGATTGCCCGACTGGATATCAAACCCGAACGGACTCATCAAAACTCAAAAAAGTCGCCTTGACTGAAATTCGAGATATGTCATCATCATCTCGATACTCAAGAGTGAATTCAAAAACTTCGGAATCATCATTAACATTCCAAAGTGACGGAAATAATAAACCAATCAAAATAGGAAACCTAAATATACAATAGGATCCTATAGAACAAAGGATTGGACATAATATCAAATAAGTCAATCCTTCTCAAATCAAATGCATCTCAAGATTGTGAGTAACAAACGAATACTCACAAAAGCATCATCAAATATAAATCTTAGAATGCTCAAAACAAGTCAATCGTTGTGGATCCCCTCAATACAATTCACAACTCTCAAAGGAAAACAACAAGAATACTCTAAGGAATCAATCAGCTTCATCGATACGAACTCACTCGCATCGACAAAAATAAGAATAGAATAATCCTAAATAAGATCATTCATAAGATGAGATAACATCAAAATCAATTATGGAACACTACGGAATACAATATATATTCCTAGACATATTCCATCTCAACATAACCCAATACTCGAAAAATAATCAAAGCACGATTCGAAAACAAGCTCGAATAAAGGACAATGATTCACTCGTATTGTACCTCGACGTATCGTGATATACGTACTGTTCTATGTTTATTCTACTTTGTTCTGACCACAGCTCTGATACCAAGCAGTAATGCCCCACCCCGAGACCCACCTTAGTAAAGAGAATTAACGAGTAATTCCGTCTACTAAAGCGGAGAATAGGGCTGGTTAAGGGCGACCATCTATAACTTTGTCTTAAACATCTACTGAATACGTCGATAAATGCAATATGATTTTTCCTTTCTATCTCAATGGATCGACATACACAGTAAATGCATAATCCAAAACTATAGGTGGCTAATGGATCTATCAGAACAAAATACAATAACTATATGTAAAGCACATCACAGAACAGTAATAAACATCATATATATACATATACACTGATACATGTTTAGTACAATACAATATGAATACAATAAAGGTGGTATTCGACCACACTATATACATCGAATCAAATAGAAATACATCAGAGTCAAGCGGAAAGAAATATAAACTAAACAAAAGTTCTAGGCTGATATCCAAGCAGATGCATCAAAGCAAAGTCCCATAACTGATAGCTAACCTGAAACAACTCGGTCTGACCCGAGTACAAAGTACACGGGTCAGTCTAGCTAAAACAATCAGTTAATGAGGATAGATGACAATATGAAGCATAAGATACAAAGTGATAATTCTTTTTGAATGAGAAGAGGCAACAGAAAGAATACAACTCATGACTTAAGTGAAATAATGTCACTTAAGTATACAATGACCTCAAAAGAGGTAAGTTCAATAATAATACTCAAATAATATAAACATTCGCCTCATATCATCGGCGACATCACAAAATGTCTACATGGTTTCCATGAACAATGTCTCCTCAAAAGGTGAAACATTAATATAAAATCTCGCCAAAATGGAAAACATAAGATATTCTCAAGTAGGATGATCCAAAACTCAAATATAAAAGAATCTCCAAACTCAATTATACCTCGTCTCATCGGTATAAATGTATATAAATCTCAATCTCAACTCGCCAAAATGGAAAAACACAGAATATCCTATAAAATCCTGAAATTATCTAAACTCATAACTCAAGGAACTCGATAAGAGTTCAAAACATCCTAATTGAAATCACCATATATATAATATCTCATATAGCACTAGGCTATCAATGTAATAAAACATCCTAAAAAGGCAAAATCACAATAAAACAGAAAACTCAGAAAATCTGGATTGGCCAAATCCCAATTATAATGTCGCAGCAATGCTGCATGTGCTTAACTCAGATGGCCGAAGCCTTAGACAAGGTCGCTAACACCTCCCAAAGCAGTTCGTCCTCATGACAAGGTCGCTGACACCTCTTCAAGCCATTTTGTCAACCCTAACAAGGTCGCTAACACCTCTCAAAGCAGTTCGTCCTCATGACAAGGTCGCTGGCACCTCTTCAAGCGGTTTTGTCAGCCCTAACAAGGTCGCTAACACCTTCCAAAGCAGTTCGTCCTCATGACAAGGTCGCTGACACCTCTTCAAGCAGTTCCGTTAGGTAAACATCGTGAATGTGTCACAAACTCACGGATAGGAACCCGAAAAGTGTTAACGTGTGTCCCATACCACACATTCGCACTTAGCGGTTTACTAGCCATTAGTCGATGCCACACTAGAAACAACATAAAACTCAGAAAATCATATCTTGCCTCGTCTCATTGGCAAGTGATAAAAAGACATCATACTCGTCTCATCTCATCTACAAGTATTAAATGGCATCGTAACTTGTCTCATCTCCTCGACAAGAGAAAACATCATGATGGTTCATCATAAACCATAAACCTCAAAATATGAAATCATAAACTCGAGGCTTGCCCTATATCATTGGCAAGTAAATAAAACATCATGAATTAAACATCATGATGGTTCTCATCGACCATACTCCTACATAGGAGATCTCAAACCATAATACTTGCCAAATATTGACCATCTTAAATAATTCCAATAAATAGGAATTATAAAACTCAAAATGCGTCATAAACTGGCAAAACATCTCAGAATCAATAATCTCAAATAGCTTCGATCGTACAAGTCCGAAATTAACCGAAATAGTAAACGCACATGTGCCATACCACGTGTTTTACTAAATCGTTTAATTCTCTTTCTCATATGTTCGAATAGTATAAAAGTGTGTATTATATATATAGAATAATTATAAATTTTTTGTAAAACATTTAATTTGATTGCTTTTCCATTTTGAAAATCATTTCGAAAACGGTTTAGAAAACACGTGCACAGAAACAGCAAAAATCGATGAAAATTCAATAAAATTAACATACGATAAAACCCAAATGAAACCGTCAATTCATAGTGCGAATCAATGTTAATGTCGGCTTTTCTATTAGTAGGAGTTAGCCTTTTAGAACCATCTCTAAAAAAAAACTCGAATCATCGAATTTAAAAACAATTCAACGGAAAATGGTCAAACATTGCAAAAGAACTCAGGCATGCGGCTTGTATTGCCAGTTTGCACCTTTTAAACTCAAAATTGAGAAAACATAAAACATTTAAGTTGAAGATAATTGTCATAGCTTAAAGTCAGAAAAAGAATCAACTAATTCGGACATTCCAGTCAAAAGTTATGGCAATTCTAATTCTCAGGTATAAAATTATAAAACTGAGAACAATATGCATAACAACAGGGCTGCGGCTTAAAGAGCCATTTTGACCCTGTAGAATCTAGAATTTGTTAAATCATAAAACATGAAAGTTGAAGAGCATTGAAAAAGCTAAATTACAGAAAAAGAAACACCCAATTTGGACAACCGAGCCAAAAGTTATGTCAATTTTAATTCTCAGGTCTAAAATTGCAAAACTATGAACAATTAACATAACAACAGAGCTGTGGCTTAAAGAGCCAATTCGACCTTGTATGTCACAGAATTTGATAAATCATAAAACACCAATGTTGTAGAGAATTGTCGTAGCTAGAAGTCAAAAAAAGAATCGCCTTATTTTGACTTAAGAGTCAAAAGATATGCTTAAAACAATTTTCAGGTCTGGATTCATTGTCACTGTCTTTTGCTCTCGGGACAGCGACAAAGAAGTGCATTTTCGACCGAATTAAACTCAAAAATTCATAAAACTCAAAACATGAAACATTTAGCTAAAAGCCTAAGCTTTCCAGAACATCCAAATTCATCAAATTTGGATAAGAAACGAGAGAGATATGGTTAAATTAGTTTCAGGTTCAACTCTGGAATTTTTTTTTCAGCAAACAACAAAGAAGACAACATGTAATTGACATTCAAGCTTATTTAAGTTAGAAGTGTGAGATAATACTCACCTTAGGATTTGTTGGCAGCAAATTAAATGATTTTGCTTGCAAAGAAAAGAGCTTTGACCTAGAAAATGGCTTCAATAACCTAAAAATGAAGCTTTACAAACATGCAACACAAGATATAGAGTAAATTAGAAACCTACTTCTCAAATCAAGAATTTAATGAAATTATAAGGTTTAGATATTGATTACCTATTGAAAGAGCTTTAATTTAATAATTTTCAGCAAAAGATTGATTTAATTTGGAAATTGAAGCTTGGATTCTTAAAAGAGGGATGGTTTCTCTTTTGATTTTCTGCCTTTGAGGAAGAAGAAGGTGAGGTAGGAAAATGAACGTACAGACAATTTGTTTTCTCATTTCCTTCTTTCAGATTTAGGCTAAGTGGGCTTGGACCCAACATTTAAAAGAAAAAAAAATCAAATGGCCTAAGTTTTGATTCATGTACATAAACAACTATGCTTAAGTTACACTATTTTACAAAACAAATTACATTTCCCTCAAGTTTTTAAACCAAACAAAATATGTGAACTTACATACATATTAAATAAAATGTTTACATCATAAAAAAAAGATAAATTTTAGTTTTTAAAACATTTTTATTAATAAAAACCTTTATTTTACAAAAATACATAATTTCCACAAATAAATGCACAAAACTTTATTTTTAACTTCCAAAATTCCACAAAAATATTTTTCTTGCTTAGAAAAATATAACTAACCATTCTAAACTCAAATTTATAATTAAAGCTCATTCTTACAACAATTTCCACCTTTTTATTTAAATAAACAGCCTTTAAAAATCAAATACTTCCTTTAAAAATTATTAAAAGAAGTAATTGCCAATAATTAATACAATTATTGCATTTTCTCTAAATAAAAACTATTTTCCATTTATTATAAACCCAAACAAATAAAATAAAGTTCCAAACTTTATTTTCTTATTTTAATTTCCAAAATTCATTGTTTATTCCAAATAAACAATTTAAAATCTTCAATTTTATTTTAATTTACAATAATAAATTATAACTACCGTTATAATTTAGTATTAATAGGTAACCTCAAAAAAACAGGGTTGTTACACTACCCATTAGACTTCTTTTACAAAACCAGATTTGTTACCCATACGAGATAGTTTGCATCGCGGATGAAGCCATTTTCCAATAGCTTATCCACCTCCTCTCTTAGTGCAGTATACCATTCCAGTCCCAGGTTGTACCCTTTTTACCTCACTGGAGTGTACTTGGGATCGATATTTAGCGTGTAACATGCTATCTTCAGTGATATCCCACACACATCGAAATGCATCCAAGTGAACACATCTAGACTGGCATGAAGAAACTTAACTAATTCTTCTTGCGTTTTGATTTCAAGATGCAATCCTATTTTTAGTACTCATGTCGGGTCATCCATGTCTATAGTGATTGACACTGTAATCTCTGTTAGTGCTGCCCATTCCTCCACTGAACTCTTCTTTCAAGGGTCCATAGCCTTATCGAATCATCTGTGGTCCACAAGCCAGGGCAATTATGTAGTTTCTATGCTGATGGTTTGCGAATGCGGAGAATTTTCTCCATACTCTTCCCCTATTCTTTCTTTTTTATTTCACGCAATTCAGCGATATAGCATTCCCTTGCGACACTCTTGTCTCTCTTTATCATTCCGACTCCATTTTCCATAGGGAATTTCATAATGAGATACCACTATGCTAGGAAAATTCGAAAATCGACGAGGTCCGACCATCCTCAGAATGCATTATGGGCCGATATCTCATCCGTTATCACAAAGGTTGGATGAGAATCACTCGCCGAAGTCTTATTTCGAGTTCAATCGGTTAATCAATTGTGCCAACCGGTTATAGTGGATGGCTGGTGAGTCCTTGAATTTTGGTTTGACACTAGAGATATCCTTCATGTTAAGCTTAATTTGGTCAAAATATGTTGAAACGGAATGTTTATTGATCCTCTAGTATCAACCAACACCGGACGTACGACAGCGGGTCCGATTCATATCACCACCACCATTGGATCGAAAGTTGGAGCTTCTATTCTTTCACTATCCTGGATTTGGAATACGATATTATCATTGAGAATCCGCTGCTATTTAGTGGGGGTCCCTTTTTTGATAGCAAAGTAAGTTTCCTTTGGAGCATGTTTGAGTGAACAAGCATATCTTTCCATCTCGCCCCAACTTTTATGCGCCAGATGAGGACCCCCCGAGATGGTATTGATGATAAGTCTCTGTTCAACTCTTATGGATCCCTCTTTGCTAGATCTAGATTTGTTTCCTTAGGTGTTAAGAGGATGACGTACATTTGGCTGATCAAAATTTTAGGGCTTCTTCACATATTATTGGAGCTTGTTTTCTCTAATCAGTTATTCGGTAATGTTCTTCAAATGGCGACACTCATTTGTGTTATGACCATCAGTTTCGTGGAAGCAACAGAACTTCCCTAACTTCCTTTGTTGCTCGGACTCTTCTTTCCGAGGTGACTTCGGGTACTCTTCTGTTTGCTGAGTTTCCAGGTAAATATTCTCTAAGCCGTCGTTCAGCGGAGTATATTCTCCGCGTTTTAGACCTCTGTTTTTTATTACCCCTCAGTTCCCCTTGTCGATGTTCTGATCATGGTTCTTCCTTTTTTGGTTCCCATATTTTCCATCAGTTACTTAAGAATTCTTGCCATTATGATTACTCCGAATTGATTCATGTAGTCGCATATCTGCATTTTTACCTTCTAATGTGTTTACCTCTTCTAATCTCAAGTATTGACTAGCCTTTCGGTCGAATCATTTCATGGTGGTCAATTGTTTCATTTTAATCCATCTCCCAAAATCTATCTCTAGATGGATTGAGTGGACTAAAGCCATGAAAATCATATCCACATTTGGATTGCTCACTTCGGTGACGTATGTGTTATAGCGGTGCATGAATAATTTTAGTGATTTGTTGGGTCCTTAGAAGTAATCGGATAGAGACATCAAGTCCTTTGGTGCAACACCCCATAATTTTAGTCACATTATTAGGAACATTTAACTAGGTAGATTAAATGAGATAATGTAAGATGGTTAACAAGTTGAGATTTGTGATTAGCAGGGGTTGTCATGCCATGTAAACAACGAACAAAGGATGAGTTGAAATGAAATAGAGAAATGGTAAAATAGGAAAAAGAATGTTCCAATAAACTAAACCCTTAGGAATTCATTTACACAATCCTTTCACTTCACAAAAAAAAAAATATTGATGCCGGCTACCATTAGCAAGATCAGGAGAAGATAAAAGCAAATATTTCAAGAGAAAGAATCAAATCAACTTAATCAAGATCAAATCTCAAATCCTTAATCATAAAGCTATGGTGAATAATGTCTACATCTCTTATTTCTTAAGTGTTTTTTGTTTTAAGTTAATCCAATTTGTTTTGCAAAGTTATGCCATGATTTTGAAGGATAAATTTTTTATATATGCATGTTGATGATTTACTCTTGTTCATATAGATTCTATGATATGTTTTAACGTGAAAACCATATTTAATGACATCCAAATGCCTTGCAATTTTAGGCTTAGATCAAAAATGAAATTTTAGAGATGCATTTTAATTTTTATAATTTTCTAAAATAATGTGGATTTTTATTAATTTTCTAGTAAGAAAAATGATTATTTGGGTATAAAATTATTTGTGGTTAAATAATATAAATTTTGGGTCTGAAATTAAAATATGTTGGAACACATATTAAAAATGATCATTTGGAATTTTTATACAATTTTCCTAAATGTTTTATTAGATATATAAAATTATTTAACGTATGGGACTTAATTTTCTATATATATTTAGAAAAGGAGAAGGAGTACATTATACATAAATTTAAATTGTTATTTCTAAAATATTGGGAGCACTTTTAGAAAAGAAAATTAGCATCTAGTAATTTTTTGACAAACAAGGCAGGTTAGTTGAAAAGATATATTTTTTAATGTAAAAATCATTTTTTACAAGCTTTTAGCATGTTACACCACATTTGGCATAGGGGTTTCGACCGTATACTGTTGCCTCCAGCCATCGAAACCAATGCACATAGCATCAATAACTTGCTGTATACTGAATTGGACTAAGGCGGAAGGTACTGGGTCGAGACCAAAGGTGTCGAAGGGGTCGAAGCGTTACTTTGTTTTCAAATGAAAATGCGCCTGCTTTTTTCTCATAGGGTATGCTTTCGACTTGGTTGGCTTTCGGCCGAGTCAAATGTTTTAAAGAAATGATTTCGAACGGGTTGCACCTTTTGTTTTAAGTAAATGCTAGTGAATGGGGTCGAAACCCCTAGCTTCCGCCTTTCGACACTAATGGTTTTCAGAAGGTATACTTTGCTTTTAAAACTTAGCCGCTTCTCCAATGCTTTCGGAAGGTCGGTTTCAACACCAAGACTTCTTTACTTAGGAAATGCTTTCGAAAAAGTGCTCTCAACTTAAATGTTTTACGACCCTTTTGCTCTATTGAAGGTGGAACTCAAAGGTTTCAAAGGAGTTAATTTTAAATGGTTTCAAAAGGTGTTTCCACATGTTTTACATGAACCCAAATGGTTTCGAAAGGCTTGATGTTTTAATTCTTCCGAAAGGTTTCAATGAAGGTTTTGAAGTGGTGGTTCTCCAACGGTTTCGGAAGGTTTGTAAGGAAAGATTTTCCAATGTTTTCGAAAGGCATTATTTAAGTGTCTTAAAGATAGGATGTATAAGCTTTTATAGCTTTTAAAGGGAAGGTTTTTCAATGTATTTGAAAGGAAGATTGAATGGTTTCGAAAGGAATGTTTTGGCCTTTCGGCCTAGGTTATAAAAATGGGTTTTACTTGGCTTAGAAAGGACTTCTAATGGATTCGAAATGGGTACTTTCAAAGGTATAAATGTTTTCCTAAACAAAAATTTGAGTAAAGTATATATAACATGGCAAGGTCATTTTGAGTAAAAGCATAGAGAATATATTTTACCTATTTAAGTTTGATTTAATGGATTTAAATCAATTTGAGATGAAAAGGTTTTCAAGGAAATTTTAAGGGAAGGTTGCCCTAAGTTAAGTGACTTAGATATTAGAATACCAGATGGGACTGATATAGGGTCGCACCCTATACATTAGCTATTAGCCCTAGCTAATTTATTTCGAAATTCTAGTATGTAGGGCTTTGTCACAGGTAAGACAAATATGATGATTACGCATAGAAGGGAATACATTTGTATACAGTAGGTTTTTGGTGAGCCCATACAACCATTTGGATTAAGTGACCCTGGTAGAAGATATGTTAGGGACAGACCATCCAGAAGAGGAGTATCTAACAAACAAGTTAGTGACAGATCGTCCATAAGAGGAGTATCTAACAGATAAGTTTGGGACATACCGTCCAGAAGAAGAGTATCGAACATGTGTTAGATTATTTTATGAATATTGTCTGATAGGCCTGAGTTAGCCAATGATTAGTAATTAGCCAAACAAAACTACAGTTTTGGACAAATAGTTCATTTATTACATGATATGTATGTTTACATGATAATGCTTTACAGTTTTAACTAGTTTTGGTTGCAGGAATATGATTTGCAAAAGACATTTTTTAAAAGGATATTAGTGAGGGTAAACCCATTCTGCTAAACGGCGTGGTCGCGCTTAGTATCAAATAACCGAGCCATATAGAATTATTCACACCAGGCTTTATGTCTGACTCGAAGTTTATGTGTAACAACCCGCATATTTTACGATTGTATATTTAAATGTTTTATTTAAATATAGCATCGTTAGTCGGATTTAGGTCTGAAATGTCACTTTTTGCAAATAGTCGAATCAGGACTCGAGACCCCTTCCATTGAGTCCAAAATGGTATTTGCGACATTTTTGAGTATAAACATCGATATGTTTGGAGTTTAGTAGAATTTTAGTATTTTCATTTAGGGCTTTGGGTTTGGGTTTCAGCCCACTAACCTAACAAATAACCCAACTCCACTCCTCTTCATTCATTTCACTCCTCATATCCTAACACTCTCAAGCTAAGCTAAAAATGGAAGAAAGAAGAGGAAATTAAAATTCCTAATCTCTAATTCTCTTAGGAATTATCAACTTCAAGCTAGAAATCATGGAGAAGCTTAGGTAAGCATCCTCTTCATCTACTCCATCTCAATCTCTCTTCAATTTTCAGAAATTCCTATAACCTAACTAAGGAAAAACATTAGCTTTGATAATAGATTGAAG
This sequence comes from Allium cepa, assembly GCA_030765085.1. NCBI lineage: Eukaryota > Viridiplantae > Streptophyta > Magnoliopsida > Asparagales > Amaryllidaceae > Allium > Allium cepa. The sequence goes on from CM060940.1 coordinate 188,447,149, forward strand.
ATTCTAGAGGTGTTTTTGAGGAGAGATCAATCTTTTCTTGCACCAGAGCTTCTCATTTGTTGTTTTGGGGTTAAAAGGTGAGTTTTTGAACTCACATCTATGTCTATATCTTTGATAGTTGTTGGGTAGTAATTCCTAACATCTATTCATTATCCATTTGCCTTTGAATTGAATTGGTTTGATTAATATCCCAATTTTGGTATTTTGAAGTCAAAAATCTTTAAAATCCTATCTTTGATGTTTGAACACGTTTATGGAATGTGTCGAAGAGCCTATAAGGCTGGGTTGTCGCTTGACATAAATCATTAGTCTTCGTTGCTCGTTCGATCGCGTCCGTTTAGGATTTTTTTTTGCTCTTCTTGGAGCTAGGCTGGAAATACTGCATTTGACAGTTCAGCCGACTGAACTATAAGGTCAGTCGACTGAACCTGGAACTAGAAAAATTCCATTACCAGTATCGGTCGATTGACCATAGAGTTCAGTCGAATGAACATGGAAACGAAAGTTTCTGGGTTTTGTGTCAGTCGACTGACCTCTATGTTCAGTTGACTGAACCTGCTGTCTCGGCCAAATTGCCTTTTTTGGTGTGGATTTCAAAATTTTAATCGATTCTAATGGATCTGGTTAGTTGTTATCACTTTTGTTGACCTAGATAATTTCTTTTTGGGGACTTTTGGGAATATCCATTTTGATGGATTCGGTATCGATTTTATGGATTTGATTCACGTCTTTATATGTGAATTTTTGGTGATTGATTATTTTACAATCATTTTTGTGATTTGTCACTTTGAAATACATAGATTTCTATACTAGTATAAATATTCGAACTCCTTCACAAAGATGATTTTAACTCTATTTTAATACAAAGCTCATTTATAAAAATCGTTTTCTAATCTATTAGTATATACAAACCTTTTACCTCATTCGATCAAGAAATCCAAATTAAACGACTTAGCAAAACAAGTGGTATGAAATGCTTGCCTTTACTTTATTGGTTAATTCGTAGACTCGTTCGATTGAAACTCTTGTGACAATTTTCGAGAGGGAATCTACAATTTGTTTGTAAATATTTAAGTTAAGTTAGTGGTTATGGGACATGAAGCTAAACTCATTTATTTACTATCTTAGTGTAATCGGCACTTATCGATGATCGATGATGATCCTTAGTGATTTAGACTAGTGATGCGCGATATCACTTTGTTCTTATGGGGGACTAAGCCCCGTCTGTGGAGTTTGGGCTCAAAATTGGTGGGGTAGCGACCCATGGTCTTCGGACTGCTTGTGGAGCCTTGGCTTAAAATTGATGGTTAGCGATCTTGGAATAGTGTTGCGTTTGTGATGCACGTGTTGGTGAGTTTTCATGCTCCCGTTTGTGATAGGCCTCCCCCCTTTTGTTTTTTTGGATTTCTACTTGATGATTTCTAGAATTTGTGTTTCACAAATTTTTGTGATTTAAATTGATAAGTTTTATCAATATTTATGGTTTGATGAATATGTTAAAGATTGACATTCTTTTTGGTGTTTGAGCACATATGAGATATTATATGATTTTTGTGTTACTTAACGTATACATATCACGGTTTGGCATTATTGTTATCATACTTTTTTGTTATATCTCTTTTACTATCTCATTTTATTTGATATTTATAGCTAGACTTATCCGTTAATTATTTTTTTCTTAAATAATGCTCGGGTCAGACCGAGGTGTTACAGGTGCTTCTACTTGACTTCTTCGTAGGGACTATCTTTTGATTTTTGGCTAACTACTTAATTTAGTAGTTTTTTTATACATTCGAGAAAGAGACTCCTTGATGTATACGTATTCTTTTGTCTAGCACTTGTACCTATTCTTTTGTGATGTTATGGATCTTGTATGACCACTACTATGATGTACACTTTTATGTGATATATTCATATCTGTTTCCGCCTTCGTGATATGAATATCAGTGACTGATTTGTGCTATGCTTATTTTTATATTTGTTTTTGAAGTCCACATATCCATTGTGTAGTAGCTTTGAGTTAGTACTTGATATGTCGGATTTCCTCTCGAAATGAAATGCATGTTATATATCTGACATATTGGTACTCGCACAAAGCAATTACACAGATGGTCACTCCTTAACAGCGTTATTCTTCGTGCTAGTCGACGGCATTACCCCGTAGTTTCCTTGGCTAGAGTGAGTATAGAGGTGGGGCGTGACAGCTTGGTATCAGAGAAAAACTTCAGAACAATATAGAATATTATAGCAAGGATCATTGTCCTAAGTCTCTCTTAGGAATCGTTCCTTAGGATTTAATTCGAGTCATTGGACCCATTCTATCCTACTATCTTTTATGATGCCTTGCTTTATCAATCATGATTGTTTGATATTCATTATGATAATAACCTTTTTCTTCTTCTTTCTTCCTTAAAGAAGAGAAATGGTTAGACCAGGCCATCCCAACGCCAGTCAATCCAGTGCTACTCCTCAGGATGGAGTATTTATGTCTGCACAACAGCTCTTGAATCTTATAAACAATGCTCAAGTTGTCGGACCCATTTCAGGGCCTACTCACCCTAAAACAGGGTTGGCGCGCTTGTGCAATGATTATACCAATTTGGGTGGAAAGCCATTCAAGTGTTCCAAAAGCGTCATAGAAGTCCAAGCTTGGCTTAGAAGATGCGATCGCATCTTTTGTCGCATGAATCTTATTGGTCTATATCGTGTCTAGGTGGCTTCTAGTATGCTCCAAGAGAGAGCATTAGGTTGATATGAGCTTTTGATTTTGGAAATTATTGAAGCGGATCTTACTTAGGAGAAATTCCGAGAAAGATTTGAATTGAAGTTTGTGCCGGATGCTGAAAAGGTAACTTTAGCTCAGCGCTTTATTGACCTTGTTCAAGGTGAATCTTTCGTGACAGATTATGTCACATCTTTTGAATCTCCTTTAAAGTATGGGGTTGAGTATATTTATGGGTTGAATAAGAACCTCAAAAGTCCATTACTTTTAAAATTAGAAGTTTCTTTCAACCAACTTGTGGATATCGCTCTTCGACTTGAAGAGGCCGATAAAGAAAGTGATTTTGAAGTTATGGGTGTTAAACAGAACTTCAACAATTACAAGAAGAGGCCTATTAAGTTCAACCCTAATTCCAACAAGAAAGGGAAACAAGCAACTTCGGTCGCAAGGATTCCTACCTCTAGGCGTAGGCAATGCTACAATTGTGGCTCTAAGGTCCATTATGCAAATAAGTGTCCGAAGCCCCTTACTTGTCGCTATTGCAATAATTTGGATCATTATATATCTGCATGTCCTGAACTTCAAAGCAAAAACGAGGGAAAGCTAAATGTTGTGCAAGCCCCTAGTAACACTTCTCATGGTAAAGGTATTTCTCATTCTGTCTTTGATCGCACTATTATGTTTCGTGATCATCCTATTCGAGTTCTTTTTGATATGGGTGCATCCCATTCTTTTATATCAAAAGAGCTTGTTGATATCTTTTCTTTAAATGTTATGGGCTTGATGACTTCTTTGATAATTGCGAATCCGGTTGGTAGATCCGCAACACTTAGTTTACTTTGTGAAGATATCGAGATTATTTTATGCGATTATGTGTTCCGAGCCGATTTTCATGCAACGTGTTATTTAGGTTTCGGAATGATTTTGGGAATCGATTGGCTTAACTGTTATGAAGCGCATATCCTATGTCCTGAGAGGAGTATTCGTCTTCGACATCCTCAATCTGTTAAGCATATTTCTATTGTTTTTAAAGATTCGGATTCCAATTTGGTAGCATTCTTATATTCTCTAAACCCTCATGAGGACGATAATGATGATGAGGAAGATGTAATTTCCCTCATTCACGTTGTTTGTGAATTTCCCGACATATTTGAGCCCGTCTTAGGATTATCCCCTAAGCCAGCAATAGAGTTCAGAATTAATCTAATCCCTGGAGCTCTACCTATAACTCTTCCTCCTTATCGTATGACCAATAAGGAAAATGAGGAGATGCATAGAAATTATCCGAATAGGAAGTAAAGCAGTTTATTCGTTCTAGTTCCTCTCCTTAGGGAGCATCAACTACTCTTGTGAACAAATATGATGGTACACCAAGACTTTGCATTGACTACTGCAAGCTTAATGATCTCACCATCAAGAATAAATATCCCTTACCTCAGATTGATGATCTGTTTGATCAACTTAGTGGTGTTAGAGTCTTTTCACAGTTAGACTTAGCAACCGGTTTTCATCAACTTCGTATTGCAGAGGAAGCATTCCTTTGACATCGTTCCGTACTTGTTATGGATCTTATGAATGGCTTGTTATGCCATTTGGTTTAACGAATGCTCCAGCTTATTTCATTGACCTTATGAATCAAGTTTTCAAAGACTTCCTCGATCGATTTGTTCTCATCTTTATAGATGATATTCTTATTTATTCTAAAACCGAGGAAGAGCATGAAAAGCATCTTCGGATTGTGTTGGAAACTCTTAGGAGCAACCAATTGAAAGAAAAAATTTCTAAGTGCCACTTTTGGAAATCCCATGTGAAATTTCTCGGACATGTTATTTTTGAATCCGGGATTTCCATGGATCCTTCAAAGATTGTAGCGATTCAAAATTGGAAGAGATAAGAGAGTGTGATGGAAATTCGTAGCTTTCTTGGATTGGCAAGTTATTACCATCGGTTCATAAAGGATTTTTCAAAAATTTCTATGCTCTTACTAGTTTGACAAAGAAGAGAGTTAAATACATTTGGTCAGACAAATGTGAAGCTTCTTTTCAAAAATTAAAAGAACTCCTTTTCGATGCTCCTATCCTTGTGCTTCCCGAAGGGAACCAAAAGCTTATTGTTTATACCGATGCTAGTCGTGTTGGTTTGGGAGCCATTCTCATGCAAAGGGAACGTGTTATTGCTTTTGTTTCTAGGCAATTAAAACCCACCAAGACTAGATATGACACCCGTGATTTAGAGCTCGCGACTATTATTTTCGCCCTTAGAATTTGGCGTCATTATCTTTTGGAAGAGAAATTTGTTCTCTATACCGATCATAAATCTTTAAAGTATTTATTTTCTCAAAAGGAACTTAATTTGCATCAACAACGTTGGCTCTAGTTCCTTGCATCTTATGATCTTGATATCCTTCATACTCCCAGAAAGGAAAATCGTGTCGTCGATGCCCTTAGTCATGAGCAACAAGCGGTTGTTCTATGATGTTATCCGAATGGAATGATCTCGAGATTTTGTCCACTTGTGAGATTCGAGATCATGAATCCGATACATGTTCATCCCTTGTGTTATGTAGCCTTGAGGCTCATCCTTCTCTTTTAGACCGCATTCTTGATGCTCAAAAGCATGATCCCAGATTGGCTCATCTTTTCCAAAATTGTCGGGATGGTAATTCTAATGGTTTGAAAGACTTTGAAATCGATGCTCGTGGCGGCTTTCCAAAATTTGGTAGACTTATCGTGCCGAATATTAGTGATCTTCGTAAAGGCATTTTAGAAGATTCTCATCGTTCTAAATTTACCATTCATCCCGGTAGTAGTAAAATGTTCACGTATGAAGCGACTTTATTATTGGGATGGAATGAAATCTGATATTGCTAACTTCATTAAGCGTTGCATGACTTGCTAACTCGTTAAGGCCGAGCATCAAAGGCCTGGTGGGTTATTGCAACCATTGGATATTTCAGTTTGGAAGTGGTATCGTCTCCATGGACTTTGTTGATGGTCTTCCCAGTTCTTGTTCGGGTATGACAGTTTATGGATGATTGTAAATAGGCTTACAAAATCCATCCATTTTATTCCCGTTCAGTCTAATTAGACCATACCTCTTTTAGCCAAATTTTATGTTAAAGAAATTGTTAAATTGCATGGAGTTCCTACTTCTATTGTTAGCGCTCATGATCCATTGTTTACTAGTGGATTTTGGAAGAATCTTCAAAAAGCTTTAGGAATGAAGCTTAATCTTAGCATCGCTTATCATCCTCAGTCCGATGGACAAACCGAGCGTGTGAATCAAACTCTTGAAGATCTTCGTCATGCATGTGTTCTTGATTTTGGTGGAAGTTGGTAAGATCATATTTCTCTTGTTGAGTTTTCCAATAATAATAGCTTCCAATTTAGTATTGGTATGGCACCTTTCGAGGCATTCTATGGAAGGCCATGCTGATCTCTTTCTTGTTGGCTTGAGGCCGTTGAGAAGCTGGTTTTAGGTCCAGAATTTATTCGTGATTCCACAGAAAAGATTAACCTTATTCGTCATAGGATAAAAGAAGCTCAAAGTGGACAAAAATCCTATGCCGATAACCGAAGAAGGAAATTGGAATTTTCTGTGGGAGATTTTGTGTTTATCCATATTTCACATATGAAGGGTGTTGTGCGTTTTAGTCGATCGGGAAAATTAGCGCCTTAATATATTGGTCCATTTCCCATCACCGAACATATTGGTTCACTTGCTTATCGCCTTTATTATCGATTCAATTTTCTGCTATTCATGACGCATTTCATGTTTCTCAACTACAGAAATGCCTTAGAGATTCTGATTCTATTCTTGAGCCGGTGCTGTTGAAGATATTGAAGTGTCGCCTAATTTGACTTATGAGCAACATCCTATTCGTATCGTTACTACGGAGGTTAAACGTCTTCGTAATAAAGATGTTCCGCTTGTGAAAGCTCAACGGTCCTCAAATCCTAAGGATTGCTCTTGGGAATCCAGTGAATTCATAGAGCGAATGCATCCGGACTTACTCTCTCTTGCTCCTTAAATGTGAACTATTTATTTCATATTTTCTTTTGTGTTTGTATGCTTCTATGGTTGTTACTCTTTGTTTTCTTCTTAAGAATTGCGAGGACGCAAGTTCTTTAAGGAGGGGAGTCTGTAACAACCCGCATATTTTACGATTGTGTATTTAAATGTTTTATTTAAATATAGCATCGTTAGTCGGATTTAAGTCCGAAATGTTACTATTTGTAAACAGTCGAATCAGGACTCAAGACCCCTTCCATTGAGTCCAAAATGGCATTTGCGACCTTTTTGAGTATAAACATCGATATGTTTGGAGTTTAGTAGAATTTTGATATTTTCATTTAGGGATTTGGGTTTGGGTTTCATCCCACTAACCTAACAGATAACCCAACTCCACTCCTCTTTATTCATTTCACTCCTCATATCTTAACACTCTCAAGCTAAGGTAAAAATGGGGGAAAGAAGAGGAAATTAAAATTCCTAAGCCCTAATTCTCTTAGGAAGTATCAACTTCAAGCTAGAAATCAAGGAGAAGGTTAGGTAAGCATCCTCTTCATCTTCTCATCTCAATCTCTCTTCAATTTTCAGAAATTCCTATAACCTAACTTAGGAAAAACTTCAACTTTAATAATAGATTGAAAATTCTAGAGGTGTTGTTGAGGGGAGATCAATCATTGCTTGTTCTAGAGCTTCTCATTTGTTGTTTTGGGGTTAAAAAGTGGATTTTTGAACTCACATCTATGTCTATATCTTTGATAGTTGTTGGGTAGTAATTCCTACATCTATTCCTTGTCCATTTGCCTTTGAATTGAATTGGTTTGATCATTATCCCGATTTTGATGTTTTGAAGTCAGAAATCTTTAAAATCCTTTCATTGATGTTTGAACACATTTTTGGGATGTGTCGAAGAGCCTATAAGGCTGGGTTGTCGCTTGGCATAAATCCTTAGTCTCCGTTGCTCGTTCGATCGCGTCCGGTTAGGATTTTGTTTTGCCCTTCGTGGGGCTAGGCTGGAAATTCTGCATTTGAAAGTTCAGTCGATTGAACTGTAAGGTCGGTCGACTGAACCTGGAACAAGAAAAATTCCAGTGCCAATATCAATTGACTGACCGTAGTGTTCAGTCGACTGAACATAGAAACCGAACGTTTCTAGGTACTGTGTCATTCGACTTACCTTTGTGTTCAGTCGACTGAACCTACTGTCTCAACCAAATTGCCTATTTTGGTGTGGGTTTCCAATATTTAATCGATTCTAGTGGATCTGATTAGTTGTTGTCACTTTTGTTGACTTTGATAATTTATTTTTTTGGATTTTTGGGAATATCCATTTTGATGGATTCAGTATCGATTTCTATGGATTTGATTCACGTCTTCGTATGTGAATTTTCGGTGATTGATTGTTTTACAATCATTTTTGTGATTTGTCACTTTGAAATACAAAGGTTTCTATACTGGTAGTAAATATTCAAACTTCTTTACAAAGATGATTTCAACTCTATTCTAATACAAAGCTCATTTATAAAAATCGGTTTCCAATCTATTAGCATATTCAACTTTTTCCCCCATTCATTCCAGAAATCCAAATTAAATGACTTAGAAAAACAAGTGGTATGAAACGCTTGCGTTTACTTTGTTGGTTAATTCTTAGACTCGTTCGATTGAAACTCTTGTGAAAATTTTCAAGTGGGAATCTACAATTTGTTCGTAAATATTTAAGTTAAGTTAGTGGTTATGGAACATGAAGCTAAACTCATTTATTTACTAGCTTAGTGTAATCGACACTTCTCGATGATCGATGATGATCATTTTGCAATTTAGACTAGCGATGCGCGATGTCTCTTTGTTTGTGTAGGGGACTAAACCATGTTTGTGGAGTTTCGGCTCAAAATTGGTGGGGTAACGACCCATGGTCTTTGGGCCGTTTGTGGAGCCTTGGCTCAAAATTGATGGTTAGCGACCATGGAATAGCGTTGCGTTTGTGATGCATGTGTTGGGGAGTTTTCATGCTCCCGTTTGTGATAAGCCTCCCCCTTTTGTGTTTTCTGGATTTTTATTTGATGATATCTAGAACTTGTGTTTCACCGATTTTTGTGATTTACATTGATAAGTTTTGTCAATATTTGTGGTTTGGTGAATATGTTAAAGAATATGACATTCTTTTTGGTGTTTGAGTACATAGGAGATAGTATATAATTTTTTATGTTATCTAATGTATACTTGTCACAGTATGGCATTATTATTATCATACGTTTTTGTTATATCTCTTATCCTATCTCATTTTATATGATATTTATGGCTAGACTAATCCGTTTATTATTTTCTTCTTAAATAATACTTGGGTCAGACCGAGGTGTTGTAGGTGCTTCTACTTGACTTCTTCGCAGGGACTATCTTCTAACTTTTGGCTAACTACTTAGTTTAGTAGTTTTTTGTTTTATACATTCGAGATAGAGACTCCTTGATGTATACATATTCTTTTGTCTTGCACTTTTACCTATTCTTTTATGATGTAGTGGATCTTGTATAACCACTACTATGATGTACACCTTTATGTGATATAATCATATCTGTTTTTGCCTTCGTGATATGAATATCTATGACAGATTTGTGCTATTCTTATTTCTATATTTGTTTCCGAAGTCCACATAGCCACTGTGTAGTAGCTTTGAGTTTGTACTTGATATGTCGAACTTCCTCTCGAAATGAAATGCATGTTATATATCTGACATATCGGTACTCGTACAAAGAAAATACACGGATGGTCACTCCTCAACAGCCATTTTTTTCATGCTAGTCGACGGCATTGCCCCGTAGTGTCCTTGGCTAGCGTTAGTATAGAGGTGGGGCATGAAAGCTTGGTATTAGAGCGAAACTTTGGAACAATATAGAATATTATTCTCTCTTTGGAATCGTGCCTTAGGATTTAATTCGAGTCATTGGATATTCGGTTTCTTCATATCATACCTATCAATGCTTCATATCATATTCTGTTTCTTCATAGCAATGATATTTGTAATGTATGAATATTCGGTTTCTTCATATCGTATCTATCAGTGCTTCAACTTTTATATTCATTATTCCTTTTTGTCGACAACAAAGGGGGAGAAATATTATTGCTAACATTAAGAATGCAGGATATAGAGTGTCAAAGATTCAGGGGGAATAAGTATTTATATTATATATACTGTCGAAATCTATATCTATTTACAGGTTGTCATCAATCAAAAAAGGGGAGAATGTTGAGACTAGGTTTCGATTCATGACATGAAGCTATCACTACGACATACAGATTTGATGACTTCTACGATAAAAAGAGAGTATATAGTACAAGGAGATGAGACTTCAAAATTGGTGCATCAGTTTTTTTTTTTGAGTCATAGGTCAATATTGTTAAAATCTCTCCTCAGTTACGTATATATTAGCTTATATATTTAAATCATTTTATTTCCAAATATTTCATACAAATATAAGCATATATTAAATTATTATGTATTTTTATACTTGTGAAACTATGCATATTGCACAGATTTCACCAGGTCAGTCGACTGACCCAGAGGTTCAGTCGACTGACTTAGAGGTTCATTCGACTGACACTGGAGAATTTGTGCAACATGCACAGGTGCAGATATATAGATTTATATATAAAAATATTTTGAATATTTAGTCGATTGACCCTGAGGCTCAGTTCACTGAATTTATATAACAACCACTTTCCAAAAAGACACGACTTTTTGTAAAGAGATATGAACCTCTACGAAAAGATTAGACGCAACAATTCAATCGAAACTCTTCACTAATAGTCGCTGCTTTCTAACCTTAACAGACTGAATCACCATCGAATTTTATTATCTCTTTGATCTAATTCTCTGGAATCTATTTGCTATAATACTTTCAATTATTCTGCATTAAAGCAATACTATACCTTTCTATTCATCATATACTTTAAATATATATATATATATATATTTATACTCAAGGAGAAGATTATAGGAAGGGTGTACTACAAGTGAAAAATCCGTGTTATCAGAACACGCAAAAGTCAAAACTATTTTCTGTATTAGCTGAAGTCTTGTTCTGCTGCTCAAGTGAGTGAAGTCCTCTTCGGCTGTTGAGGCGAAATCTTGTTCTGCTGCTCAGGTCCCTATTCGGCTGCTTAGGGGTTGTATAGACCTATTCCTCCGGGTTAAGTGAGTGTTGTTATTTTAGTAAAATTCTAGAAGGAGTCAGGGACTGGACGTAGGACTGTGCTCCGTACCAGTATAAAAATTCCTGGTGTCATTTTACTTTACTGCTTTTATATTCCGCACTATTTACTGTATTACTATCATCATTATACAGTGTGTTATCATATATCCATAATACACGATCCAGAACATATTGACTTTCAGATGCGTGTGGGACTGGATTAGAAGCCGTGTTAATCCAGAGAGGTGAAGTGGTCTCCTATGCTTCTCGACAGCTTAAACTGCATGGAGTTAGATATCCAACGCATGATTTGGAATTAGCTACGGTAATTTTTGCATTGAAGGTGTAGAGACATTGCCTTTTGAAAGAGAGGTTAGAACTTTATACGAATCATAAGTCGTTGAAGTACTTGTTCTCTTAGAACGAGCTGAACATGAGACAGTAGAGATGGTTGCAATTTATACTTACTTATAACTTTAGCATTGAGTACACACTAGAAAAAGGTAATAAGGTTACATATGCGCTTAGCAAAAGCATCATAATGCAATGTTGGCAATGATAGTAGAGTGGAAAGATTTGAAAGCATTGTTGACTTGCAGAGTGTACTGGAAGTCTAAAGCTGGGTCTAGTGGTGGATCTGTTGTGTTGTCTTGTTTGTAAGTTCGACCATCTATGATTGAAAGGATTGCTTCTAAATAGAAGGAGGATCTAGTATTTGTTGAAAAGATCAAGAAGTTAAAGGAATGAATGGAGAGCAATGAGATGAAGGATTTTAGTCCTGACCAGAATAGGTAGTTGAGAAACAAAGGTAGGTTATGTGTTCTAAATATGGGAGACATAAGGAGAGAGGTTTTGAGGAATGCCATCATTCAAAGTAAGATTTATTTGGACATGAAGTGGAGTTTCTTCTGGGAAGGTATGAAAAGGGATGTAGGCTTATGGGAAAAGAAATGTTTGAACTATTAACGGGTAAAAGCCAAACATCAAAAACCAAGTGGGTTGCTCAGCCATTAGATATTCCAGTACGGAAGTGGGATTCTACTTCTATAGATTTTATAGACGGTTTGTCGAGATCTAATAAAATAAAAGAAAGTATAAAAGTTATAGTGTACAGATGAACCAAGAGTTCCCATTTCATTCTTGTTAAGTCAACTAGGACGACACCTTTTTTGGCTAAGTTGTTTATGAAGAATATAGTTAGACTTCATGGAATTCCTAGTAGTATGGTAAATGATAGAGATTCCTTACTTACTAGTGAGTTCTGTAAGAGTCTATAGGAGATTTTAGGAACCAAGCTCAAGATGAGTACCGCTTACCATCCATAGACCGTGGGAAAATGGAAAGAGTTAACAAAATCTTAGAAGATTAGTTAAGAGGCGAGTTAGATATTGGAGGATCATGGGAAGACCATCTACACTTAGCCCAGTTTTCGTATAACAACATTTATCAGACTAGAATTAGGATGGCACTGTTTGGAGCTTTGTATGGAAGGCCATGCAAATCACCAGCTTATTGGTTAGAGACCGGGGATAGGTTGGTTCTTGGTCCAGATTTGGTTAGGGAAGCAGCGGAATATTGAGTTAATTCAGGCAAGAATGATGGAAGCTCAATCTAGGCATGAGAATTAAGAGGATAGAAGATGGAAAGACCTAGAATTCTCAGTTGGAGATCATGTTTTATTAAGGCATCATCGATGAAGGGTGCGGTTCGATTCAGAAAATCAGGGGAGCACCAAGATTCATAAGACCATTTTCTATTATAGAGAGGATCGGGAAACTCATGTACGGAGTAGAGTTGCCAAATAGTTTGACAGGGGTCCACGACGTTTTTCATATTTCTTATCTATGAAAGTGTGTTAGAGATCCAGAGTCTACTATAGCACCGACTGTGTTAGATGATTTAGTAGTAGAACTAGACTTGACTATAGTTAGAAAGCCAGTCCGGATAGTTGTGAGATATGGGAAGAGGTTAAGGAACAAGACAATCAGATTTGTCCAATGGAGCGACGATGAGAGAGACTATACTTGGAGACTGAGAGCAAGATTAGAGTCGCTTATCCTGATTTTTTTGATGGTATGTTTTACCTTCATGTTTGATTTGCTATATATCTTATCATAATTTTGAGGATGAAATTCCTTAAGGAGGGGAGATTTTTGCACCTCATAATTTTAATAACATTATTAGGAACATTTAATTAGGTAGACTAAATGAAATAATGTTAGATGGTTAATGACTTGAGATTTGTGATTAATAGGGGTAGACGTGCCATGTAATCAATGAAATAGGGATGTGTTAAAATGAAACAGAGAAGGGGTAAAATAGGAAAAAGAATGTTCTAATACCCTAAACCCTTAGGAATTCATTTACACGTTCATTTCATTTCAAAAAAAACAAAATTTAGAGGTCGACCACCATTAGCAAGATCAAGAGAAGATAAAAGATGGGATTTCAAGAGAAAGAATCAAATCAACATAATTAAATCAAATCTCAAATCCTTAGTCACAAAGCTTGTGATAACCCGAATTTGTAGACATCTGTAATTGATATAATAATTGGGAATACTGGATTACAGATTTTAAATAAAATTATTATATACAAATTAAATTCGTGTTAATTTGATATATACTTATATTTGAGTTGATCTCAAATTGGAATTTTAAGTTAAATTAGAATTTTAGTAGATATTTTAAATTATTTTGGGTTTGAAAAAAAATATTATATATAATTTTATTAGTATAAGATTAATTTTATACCAGTATCTTTAAAGAATATATTAAACTTCTATAATTATTTTTAAGTATATAATCGAGATATAATTTTCTTTGAAATATATATAGATTAATAATAGGATAGTCTAAATATTTATACACTTAAGATAGTTATCTTTAATATAAAGCTAAATGAAAATGTAATAATAAAATAGTAAATAAATATAAAAAACATATGAAATTACAAGTGTTAAAATTTTACATACAAATTAACAAGTGTAAATGGATTTTGGCATGCTAGTGACACTTGTAAACCAATTGAATAAGTATAACTTATTTTCTTTTTATCTAAAATAAAATTTAACTAATCCCTTTCTTTTCATATATTTTCTCTGATCTGTTTATTCTCAAACAAAGAGAGAAATGCTTGTGACCTAAAACCACAAAACAATTTCAAAGAAAAATCAACATTAATCCAAACATGGTGATTAATTTTGAATCAATCAAGCTGCTGCCTAACAATCAAGATCAACTATCCTTAATTATCTCTCCGGTCAATCAAACAACAAGCAAATAGAGATCAGATTCAAATAAATTGGAAAACAAGATAATCAATATTGCTGATCAATAGCCCGAACTCAACAGCATTTCAATCCTCAGTCCCAGGATAAGGTGAGTAAACAAACCTTAAGAAGAACTGGAATTTGTTAAATCTTGAATTCTTATGATAAAGCTTAAGTATAATTGTGTGAAACTTAGATTTAACCTCGGAAATAAATTTGTTATGATATCTGACGAAAGGTGAAAGGTTTGTGCATTCTGGTATTAAAACTTTCTTATCTCATTATCTAATCGATGAATTTGGATGCTATAAACTAGGAAAGTGTTCAATTTTGGAAATAGTTTATGTTAAAATAGTTTGGATATAAATCATGTTATGTATTTCAACAGAGTTCCAATTTACAGTGATTAAACAAATTTTGGTGAAAAATTGATATGTTTAATTTAGGAATTCGAGCATGTAATTGAATTTCTTATGTAGAAATACGAATTTTAGAAGTAGAATTATAACTTCTAATGCACCATAGCTTGAGAAATTGTTGAATGTGTTATTTTCGTTCAAAAATTTATTTCCCTCAACTTCGTCCATGAGAGGAGTTGCGGCTGGGTCTGGGAGGTGCTAGAGGTCATCAGGTAGTGATCGACCATGGCGAATTTTTGATTTTGGCCTTGGTTTGAGTGAGAGGTTGGATTTTAGGGTTTAATGGAGTTTCGGTTTACGGGGGGATCGGAGTTGATCTATGTGTTGAGTAGCTGACCGGAGTTTTATAAATTTCGCTGGAGGTATCTATGTGTATGGGTGTTCGTACGAAGTTAGTGGCACGTGAAGTAAGTGTTAGTCGCGAGCGCAGTTCGTCAATGTTGGGGAACCAGGGTGGGTTTTCCAGTTTCGATGAGTCGCGTGGGTTGAACGATTTTTCGATCAGGTGGTCGAAGGATTTTGGCAAGGTGACTTTTGAATCGTGTAACGATGAGTGATCGGGTGGGCCTGTCGCGGCAGTGAGATAGTCTCGGTTGAAGTTGTACACGTGCACATCGTGCACGTGTAGGTTCTTGTCTGGGTGGAGCCAGAGAGGTGATTGGGGCATGGCTCTGGGCTGCGTGTTGTTAGGGGATCAGGCGATGAACAATTGTTCATTGATGGGTGATCGGAGATGATCTTCGGCCGGGCAGTGGATTTTGGTTTTGGGAAGAATTATTGTTGTCTGGAAGTTCAAGAGGAAAGGAGAGAAGGAGTTTGGGAGGGGGTAGATTGATTTCCTGTTGCTTAGTTTTAATCTTATTTGGGCTTCGGCCCGTATGATGTTAAATTATTTTGTGCATATTGTTTTTCTGTTTTGGGTTCGTGGGCTTCGGCCGACGTGTTTGTTTTATTAAAGAAAAATCCTGTCAATGAAAGGAAATCTGGATTTAAAATAAAACAAAATCTGAAATCAATTTACTTTCCTAAAATTTATAATAACAGGTTATATAAAAAAAATAAACATTTAAGAACCAATTTACTTTGATGTAAATGTTTATTTAAATGGTCAAAGAAATTTAAAAAAAAATAAACTTGTTTTATGCTTAATTTTAATTTTAAATTTGGGGTATTTGAATAAGTTATTTTATCATAAGGTTATCAAGATTTTAGAAATAATTTATTTATAAACACTTGGGTTTTATTAAGTGAAGTTTTGATGGAAATAATTAAAGGAAATAAATATTTATACTTTGAAAATAATCCAAGTTCTTAAATGATATTATATTTAAAATAATTGTTAATTTCACATTTGATAATGAGTGCTAAAGGAGATGGTTTTTATCTATGGATGGTACGCTATCGTACGACCATTTGTGAAGTGGAATAGGAATTTTTAAGTTGGTGTAGAGATAATTGAATTACCTAATTTGAAATGAATAGTGCCAGGTAATTAATAAAAGGAATGTTTTACCTTATAAATTAATTAAGATTTTGATAATTACTAGGAGTGATTAAGGATGATTAATGAATGTCATTAATTAATTAATTTAAAGATTTATAAATGAGAATGGTTAAGAACAATTAATATATGTGATTAATTAAAATGGATAATCAAAGGATGATTAAATAAATTTGTTCGTAATTAATTAATGTTAGATAAGCAAGATTAAGGGTGATCGAAGTAGTAATTTAATTTGTCTGAAGGGTAGGACAAATTTATCTTGTTTATGAATGATTGGATAATATTGTATGACTTAGATTGATTGATATCTCAGATATGTAATTTGTGATGTTATGATATGATAGGTTTGAACTGAGATAATGTGGTTATCTATCAATGATGAATTATTGTGTATAGGTGACACCTTTAAATTAAAATTTAGTTGCATTTCACCTAAACGACATGTGCTAAGATGAACTGAATTCGAAGAGACCGGAGTCGGGTATTAGTTAATACCCGAAACCACTTAGATTCTCTATAGTTGATATGTGAAATCATTAGGCTGGTATGGAATAATTTAAGTGAATTGAACCATTTAAATCTAAGTTTTGATACTTAGAAATTGATGTGTGAAATAAGAAATGTCTATAACAGCTTGTGAAGTTGTAAATTGATATAAGTTACCCCGGGTTTATATAAGTTATATGCTTTTGTATTCCTTGTTAGTTGGGTTTACTCACGCTGGTTTCCAGCCTGACCCGGGTGTTACTTTGATGTAATGCTCGGGTCAGACCGAGTATTACAGGTTTTCAGGTAAGGACGTTGTGGAGCTCAGGAACGAGCTGGATGGCAGGAACGTTGGAGTATTGCCGCTGGATATATTGCTGCATATCTAGGACATATTTTGTATATGTCCACTGTATGTATATATGTTGTAACCCTGATGTATACAAATAAAAATTGACAGATACAGTTTTCTTTTGTATAACTTTTATTATTATATGATATTATATTTTGATCCGCTGCGAATGTGAGTTTTCTGTGTCTTGTTCTTGTTTCTTCTTCTTTCTCTTTCTTCTTCTTTCTAACTATCTGGAATTTTCGAGATCAAAATTTCCGGGTCGTTTCATTTGGTATCAGAGCCGAAGGTTAAACGAGAACCTTGGCTCTGGAGGGTATACTCATTATGGATAGGGTAAGAGGTACCCTATAATGAGTTGAGTGTATAAATATGAGAGAGCGTACTCGTTATTTTTTATATAAAGGATTTTAAATGATTTCAAAATTAAATGAATCTTATATAAGAAATAGATTATCTATTATATTAAGGAAATTGATTGTAGTGTTAATCAAACTAAAAGTAATAGTAAGAATTAAGTGATAATAGAATTACAACCAAATTGAAATTAAATTAAAGACAAGTTTGAAATGGATTCAAACTAAAATTGAAATCTTGAATTGGAGAAGTATTACAGAATAAGATGATTTAGAATTGGTTTCAAAGCAGAAAATAAAATGGATATTGTGTTTAATAATGGGATGATTGTTTTTCAATAAACAATAAAATGTTTTAAGGAAATAACCATTGGATGAGAATAACTTGTAAATTAGAAAGGATGGAAATTGAAGTGGATTTAAAATTGTGAAGTTTGAATTCTAAATTTAAATATTTGAATTAATTTCGAAATGTGAAAGGAGATAATATTATTCAAACTATTTTGAATATGATCTTATTTTAAAATAAGAGATGTTATTTAATATATTCGAATGAAAGGGGTCTTATTTCAAACAAGAGTTGTTTGAAAACTTAAAGAAATTTGTTTTGAATAAAAAACTAAAGGTGGTTTAAAATTTTAAAGTATAACTTGGTATGTAAAAGAAATTAATATGTATATATGTGGATATACATAATATCAAAGGTGGTTTGAAGAAAACCCTAAATGTTGAGCTTTAAATTTGGAATGAGATATGATACCCAAAGTGATAGGTTTTTGAACTTAATAAGTGGGAAGATTATTTTGAAAGGTTCAAAATTTGGAATGGATTCAAATTGGGTAAGATTGACTGGATTAAGTGAATTGAGTTTAACTTGGGGAAAAGTTAAATAAGTTGGAATGATCAACCTGATTTGAAAATTTCCAAATGAAATTAAGATTTAACTTGGAAAGTTAAATAGTTGATTTGGATTAGGAAGTTTGAGTGATCTCAAAATAGGTTTGAGATCCGAAAATTGGAAATGGAGGGATGTTTTAAAATAATTTGAATGATATCATTCCATTGTTACAAATCTTTAAGTTGTGAATTGGATTTGTTTTAAATGAATGAGAAATGTGGTGTGGTAATATATCCATTATTAAAGTAAATTGGAATTTGGATTCAGAATTAAGTGGTTTAAAGATATAAGTTGATTTGATTTAAAGGAATTAAATCAATATATGAAGTATTAGCTCGAATTTACATAATTCGAGATGGTTTAAATTTGGAATTTGAATTGAAATTAGTTCAAATTGAATTTGATTTGAATTAATTGAAATGGTGATTGAAGATGTATGAGTATAAGATTCAAATGGAAAATTTGAATTGGATTGATTTAAATAATTTGGAATTGTAATTAAAGTTGAATAGTATAAAATTCAAATGGAATTTGAATTGAATTCGGAAGAAATCAAGAATAATTCAACTTGATTTGGAAATAGAGTTTAAAATTGGGATTAATTCAAACTGGAGTTGAAATGAATTGAAACTGGAACTAGTTCAATTAAAGTTTATTTGAATTAGTAGAATTTGAGATCAAGGATGAATAAAGTTAAATTTGTAAAGAAACTATGGTTAATTCAACTTAAATGGGGTTAAATCAATTTCAATGGAAATTGAAGTTATTTAATTTGAAATTGGGTCAATTTAAATGGAAGTGAAAATTTAAATTAAATTGATGAGAATGGAGATTGGGAAGTGGACAGTTTTGACTCTGAATTATTTTTAATATAAATTGTTTTAATATAAACTTATTTTTCCAAGCTATTTATTATATATATACAACCTTTCTTTTAAAAGCCAAACTATCTTATATTTGTTTTACAATTATTTTTGGAAATGTTTAACAAATTTTCCAACTATTTTATAAACTAATTACTACATTTCAACTATTTTACAAAACTAATTACTATCTTACTATTATTTTGCAATTGTCTAAAATTTGTATAATTATTTTAACTATTTGCTAACTTTTTTACACTTATTTTACAAACTAGTAATTGTTTTCCAACTATTTATCTATTTTTAATTTTTTCAAGCTAATTTCTAAATAAACTGGTCGGAGTTCAAACTGTTATTGGTTAAATACTCAATCGAGATAAGAATAGAGGTGATAATCCAAATGGATTGAAGCAATCGCGAGTGATTGAAAATTAAAGTGAACGTAAATAGAAATAGAATTGATTTGGCTAATAACCAATAAAGATAAATACGTAGGGTGTACGTATGTTATTCTATTCGCGTAGTGATTTGATCTAGATTCGAGCACAAAATTTCGAGATAATTAAGTCGATCCGAGTTGGGATTTTTCACTCGATTTTCGACAGGCGAACCTTGATATGGATTGTTGATTAGTTCTGGATATTCTCTATCATAGTTATGACTATGCAAGGAGAATAACGGTTTCTGATCAAGAAACCAGATCTGTGTCCGCACTAGGAAGTCGGGTGGACGATACTAGTTCGGAAGTGAAATTGTGTGATCGAGTGAGCGATCAGATTGGTATGGCGTACGAATGATATGTGTACGTCGTACGGATTTGAATGAAATTGTTATTGAAAGGAGTAATCAAATTTGATTATTTGATTTTGGATAAATAAAGTTATATATCTTGGTTATATAAGATAAAACTCCTCTTGATGAATCTATTGTCGGAAGAAAGGATTTTGAAAGTGTTTGAAGTATAAAAGGAGTTTTATACAAGTTTAAAATGATCCAAAGATTTTTATCAAGGATTTCATATATATCTCTATATATATAATGGATCTTATGAGGATTTTGGAAAAGGTTTTGGGAACTTATGGATTTGGAAATGCTATTGATTTTTGGGTAAAATCAATATGAGAATTTAGAAAGCCTAGTTTGAGAATTGTCGATTTTGGAATAATCGATTTTGTGTAAAGGAGCTTTGTATGAGATCATACTAGGTGCATGATTTAAAGATACTATATATGTATATTATAAAATGTTTTGATGATGGCTCTGGGGAAAAAGGCGCTCCCTTGAAATGAACTTCTCAGGAGTACCACCGGGTGGTGCTGCCTTGAGCCCCAAGGGGGGGTTCTAAAGATTGATCCTGTGAGGAGTCCGGACAAAACAAGTTCCTGGGGATCTTGAGTAGAGGTTACAATAGCGAAAGTCGTGTGTGTCGCTGAGAGCCAAGGTTTACGTTTGATTTTATATCGGTAAACTGAGATCTATGGTAACATAGTGAAGGTCGTGTGTGTCGCTGAGAGCCAACGGTCTACGTTTGATTTTACATCGGCAGACTGCGACCTATGTTGGAGTGGAGAAGTTTCATTTCGACAGCGAAAATCAGAGGCCGCTGAGAGCCTGCAGTTACATGGAGTTTTGCTGCGACGGCAAGGTAACCGTGGATGTAACTGTAATCTGTTGTGTGGGATCTATGGCGTAATCGAGAGGCCGCGGAGAGCCTGTAGTTACATGGACTTTTGTTGCGACGACAACGTAAACCTGGAATGTAACTGTGACCATGGATGGGGGTGATGATTTCCAGAGCATTCTCAGCAAAAATATGTCCTCTATTTTCAAAAACAGTTTTCTATATTTTCAATAAAATTATTTTCAAAGTATTTTCACTGGGTGTTGAAAATGAGTCTGCTAAGTACTTGTAGAACTTCAGTCCTACGCCTGATCAACGTATGATCGAATTTCTGTAAGAACGAAGTTGGACTTGTTGAAACATCAGTTATAAAAGTATTTTTATAAAACTATTTTGGCAATATTATATAGATTTTAAAAGTGTTTTAAAAATAATCAAAGAAAATCTATATGATTTTAAGCATTTTAATAAATTCTGGCTTCGTTCCTTTTCGAGGATGAAAAGATTCATATGGGGGAGGAATGTGATAACCCGAATTTGTAAACATCTGTAATTGATATAATAATTGGGAATACTGGATTATAGATTTTAAATAAAATTATTATATACAAATTAAATTCGTGTTAATTTGATATATACTTATATTTGAGTTGATCTCAAATTGGAATTTTAAGTTAAATTAGAATTTGAGTAGATATTTTAAATTATTTTGGGTTTGAAAAAAAATATTACATATAATTTTATTTGTATAAGATTAATTTTATACCAGTATCTTTAAAGAATATATTAAACTTGTATAATTATTTTTAAGTATAAAATCGAGATATAATTTTCTTTGAAATATATATAAATTAATAATAGGATAGTCTAAATATTTATACACTTAAGATAGTTATCTTTAATATAAAGCTAAATGAAAATGTAATATTAAAATAGTAAATAAATATTAAAAACATATGAAATTACAAGTGTTAAAAATTTTACATACAAATTAACAAGTGTAAATGGATTTTGGCATGCTACTGACACTTGTAAACCAATTGAATAAGTATAACTTATTTTCTTTTTATCTAAAATAAAATTTAACTAATCCCTTTCTTTTCATACATTTTCTCTGATCTGTTTATTCTCAAACAAAGAGAGAAATACTTATGACCTAAAACCACAAAACAATTTCAAAGAAAACTCAACATTAATCCAAACCTGGTGATTAATTTTGAATCAATCAAGCTGCAGCCTAACAATCAAGATCAACTATCCTTAGTTATCTCTCCGGTCAATCAAACAACAAGCAAATAGTGATCAGATTCAAATAAATTAGAAAACAAGATAATCAATATTGCTGATCAATGGCCCGAACTCAACAGCATTTCAATCCTCTGTCCCAGGATAAGGTGAGTAGACAAACCTTAAGAAGAACTAGAATTTGTTAAATCTTGAATTCTTATGATAAAGCTTAAGTATAATTGTGTGAAACTTAGATTTAACCTCGGAAATAAATTTGTTATGATATCCGACGAAAGGTGAAATGTTTGTGCATTCTGGTATTCAAAATTTCTTATCTCATTATCTAATCGATGAATTTGGATGCTATAAACTAGGAAAGTTCCAATTTTGGAAATAGTTTGTGTTAAAAATAGTTTGGATATAAATCATGTTATGTATTTCAATAGAGTTCCAATTTACAGTGATTAAACAAATTTTGGTGAAAAATTGATATGTTTAATTTAGGAATTCGAGCATGCAATTGAATTTCTTATGTAGAAATACGAATTTTAGAAGTAGAAATATAACTTCTAATGCACCATAGCTTGAGAAATTTTTGAATGTGTTATTTTCGTTCAAAAATTTATTTCCCTCAATTTCGTCCATGAGAGGAGTTACGGTTGGGTCTGGGAGGTGCTAGAGGTCATCAGGTAGTGATCGACCGTGGCGAATTTTTGATTTTGGCCATGGTTTGAGTGAGAGGTTGGATTTTAGGGTTTAATGGAGTTTCGGTTTACGGGGGGGATTGGAGTTGCTCTATGTGTTGAGTAGCTGACCGGAGTTTTAGAAATTTGGCCTGGAGGTATCTATGTGTATGGGTGTTCGTACGAAGTTAGTGGCACGTGAAATAAGTGTTGGTCGCGAGCGCAGTTCGTCAATGTTGGGGAACCAGGGTGGGTTTTCCAGTTTCGGTGAGTCGAGTGGGTTGAACGATTTTTCGATCAGGTGGTCGAAGGATTTTGGCAAGGTGACTTTTGAATCGTGTAACAATGAGTGGTCGGGTGGGACTGTCGCGGCGGTGAGATAGTCTCGGTTGAAGTTGTACACGTGCACAGCGTGCACGTGGAGGTTCTTGTCTGGGTGGAGCCAGAGAGGTGATTGGGGCATGGCTCTGGGCTGCGTGTTGTTAGGGGATCAGGCGATGAACAATTGTTCATTGATGGGTGGTCGGAGATGATCTTCGGCTAGGAAGTGGATTTTGGTTTTGGGAAGAATTATTGTTGTCTGGAAGTTCAAGAGGAAAGGGGAGAAGGAGTTAGGGATGGGGTAGATTGATTTCCTGTTGCTTAGTTTTAATCTTATTTGGGCTTCGGCCCGTATGCTGTTAAATTATTTTGTGCATATTGTTTTTCTGTTTTGGGTTCGTGGGCTTCGTCCGACGTGTTTGTTTTATTAAAGCAAAATCCTGTCAATGAAAGGAAATCTGGATTTAAAATAAAACAAAATCTGAAATCAATTTACTTTCCTAAAATTTATAATAACAGGTTGTATAAAAAAATAAGCATTTAGGAACCAATTTACTTTGATGTAAATGTTTATTTAAATGGTCAAAGAAATTTGAAAAAAAAATAAACTTGTTTTGTGTTTGATTTTAATTTTAAATTTGGGGTATTTGAATAAGTTATTTTATCATAAGGTTATCAAGATTTTAGAAATAATTTATTTATAAACACTTGGGTTTTATTAAGTGAAGTTTTGATGGAAATAATTAAAGGAAATAAATGTTTATACTTTGAAAATAATCCAAGTCCTTAAATGATATTATATTTAAAATAATTGTTAATTTCACATTTGATAATGAGTGCTAAAGGAGATGGTTTTTATCTATGGATGGTACGCTATCGTACGACCATTTGTGAAGTGGAATAGGAATTTTTAAGTTGGTGTAGAGATAATTGAATTACCTAATTTGAAATGAATAATGCCAGGTAATTAATAAAAGGAATGTTTTACCTTATAAATTAATTAAGATTTTGATAATTACTAGGAGTGATTAAGGATGATTAATGAATGTCATTAATTAATTAATTTAAAGATTTATAAATGAGAATGGTTAAGAACAATTAATATACGTGATTAATTAAAATGGATAATCAAAGGATGATTAAATAAATTTGTTCGTAATTAATTAATGTTAGATAAGCAGGATTAAGGGTGATCGAAGTAGTAATTTAATTTGTCTGAAGGGTAGGACAAATTTATCTTGTTTATGAATGATTGGATAATATTGTATGACTTAGATTGATTGATATCTCAGATATGTAATTTGTGATGTTATGATATGATAGGTTTGAACTGAGATAATGTGGTTATCTATCAATGATGAATTATTGTGTATAGGTGACACCTTTAAATTAAAATTTAGTTGCTTTCACCTAAACGACATGTGCTAAGATGAACTGAATTCGAAGAGACCGGAGTCGGGTATTAGTTAATACCCGAAACCACTTCGATTCTCTATAGTTGATATGTGAAATCATTAGGCTGGTATGGAATAATTTAAGTGAATTGAACCATTTAAATCTAAGTTTTGCTACTTAGAAATTGATGTGTAAAATAAGAAATGTCTATAACAGCTTGTGAAGTTGTAAATTGATATAAGTTACCCCGGGTTTATATAAGTTATATGCTTTTGTATTCCTTGTTAGTTGGGTTTACTCACGCTGGTTTCCAGCCTGACCCGGGTGTTACTTTGATGTAATGGTCGGGTCAGACCGAGTATTACAGGTTTTCAGGTAAGGACGTTGTGGAGCTCAAGAACGAGCTGGATGGCAGGAACGTTGGAGTATTGCCGCCGGATATATTGCTGCATATCTAGGACATATTGATTGTATATGTCCACTGTATGTATATATGTTGTAACTCTGATGTATATAAATAAAAATTGAAAGATACAGTTTTCTTTTGTATAACTTTTATTATTATATGATATTATATTTTGATCCGCTGCGAATGTGAGTTTTCTGTGTCTTGTTCTTGTTTCTTCTTCTTTCTCTTTCTTCTTCTTTCTAACTATCTGGAATTTTCGGGATCGAAATTTCCGGGTCGTTACAAAGCTAAGGTGAATAATGACTACATCTCATATTTCTTAAGTGTTTTCGGTTTTAAGGTTAATCCAGTTTTATTTTGCAAAGTTATGCCACGATTTTGAAGGATAAAAATGTTTATATCTTCTTGTTGATGATTTATGTTTTTTCATATAGATTTTATGATATGTTTTAATGTGAAAATAGTATTTCATGACATCCAAATGCCATGCGGTTTTAGACTTAGATCAGAAATGATATTTTAGAGTTGGGTTTCAGTTTTTATAATTTTCTAAACTAATATGGATTTTATATAAATTCTCTAGTAAGGAAAATGATTATTTGGGTATAAAATTATTTATGGTTAAATAATATAAGTTTTGGGTCTGAAATTAAAAAATGTTGGAAAACATATTAAAAATGATTTTCAGGAATTTTTGTAGAATTTTCTTAGATGTTTTATTAGATTATAAAATCATTTAAGGTATGTGACTTAAATGTTTTATATATTTATAAAAGGAGAAGGGGTACTTTATAAGTAAAAGTAAATTTTTTATTTCTGAAATATTGGCATCACTTTTAGAAAAGAAAATTAGCAACCAATAATATTTTGAAGGTTAGTTGAAAGAAATTCATTTTAAAGTAAAAATCAATTTTTACATGCTTTTAGCATGTTTCACCACTTTCGGTACAGGAGTTCCGACCAAGTACTACTGCCTCTAGCCATTGAAACCAATGCGTATAATATCAATAACTCAGTACAGAGTGAACTGGACTAAGGCAGAAGGTATTGGGTCGATGTAACATCCCATATGTTTAGTAACATTATTTAGGATATTTAATTAGCTAAATAAAATAAACAATGAGTAACGGATTGGGATATGATTTAACCAAGGGTAGCCGTGCCTATATGTTAAATAAACTAAAGAAAAAAGATGGAAATAAGTGTTAGGAAAGAAGGAAGGGAAAGATAGGAAAATGATAGAACTTATACCCTAAACCCTTAGGAATTCAAACATATGTTCATTTCAATTTTCTCAAGCAAAAGTATTCTAAGGCTGACCACCATTTCCAATCTCAAGAAAAGGTAAAGCTAGGATATCAAGCAAAGAAGTAGATCAAATTATTCAACATAAAATCTCACATCTTTAATCCTAAAGCTAAGGCGAACAATTACTACATCCCGTTTTTCTTATAGTTTTCAGATTTAAGGATAATCCAAAATGATTTTGCATTGTAATGCCATATTTTGGATGATTGAAAGTTTATATATGCTTGTTGATGATTTATACATGTACATATTAGTTTTTATGATATGTTTGATCTGAAAACCCTATTAAATGACATCCAAATGCCTTGAAAATTTAAATGTAGATCAGAAATGATATTTTAGAAATGAATTACAATTTTCATAATTTTTTGAATAAATGTAGATCTTATATTAGTTTTCTAGTGAAGAAAATGATTTATTGGGTTATAAATTATCTATAGCAAAATAAATAATTATTTAGGTCTGAAATTTATATGTGTGTGAAAACTTATTGAAAAGGATTTTCTAGAATTTTTATAGAATTCTCCTAAGTGTTTTGATGAATGTATAAAATTATTTAAGGTATTGGTCTTAAATGTTTTATATATTTAATTAAGGAGAAGGGGTGTTTTGCAAATAATTTAAATTAATTAATTCTGAAATTGTGGTAGAACTTTTAGAAAGGAAAAATTAGCAACCAATAAGTGTTTGACAAACAAGACAGGTTTGATAGAAAAGTTTCCTTAAAAAGGGTTTAAATCATAAATTCATGCTAAAAGCATATTTCGCCTCTTTTGATTTCGCCTAGGTGGCTTTTGACTAAGACCCTCCGTCTCATTCCATAAAACAATGCACATAGTATCAATATGTTGGTACATAGTGAATTGGACAAAGATGGAAGGTAAGATTCGAAACCAAGGGGTTCTTAAAAGGTCGAAGTGCTTTTTTGTCTTAAAAATTAAAATAGCGCCTGCATTGCTTTCGAAGGGAAAGCTTTCGACTCGATTGGCTTCCGACCGAGCCAAGTGTTTTAAAGAAAAGGCTTTGAATGGGTTGCACTCTTTTATTTTAAATGATGCTTTCAGAGGGGTCAAAAACCCTAGCTGCCACCTCTCTACCTTTTGAAGTCAATGGTTTCGAAATGGATACTTCATTTTTAAATTAACCACTTTTACAATGCTTTTAAATGGATGGTTTCGATACCATCACTTCTTTACTTAAGAATAGGTTTCGAAAGGAAGGCTTTTGACTTAGAAATTTTAAATGACCCTCTTTGTTCTGATTGAAGTATAACCCGAAGGTTTCAAAAGAGTTAGCTTAAATGGTTTCGAAAGGTGGAAATTAAATCCAAGATCTTTCGAAAGAGTTAAATTTCAAAAGTTTTAAGGCTTTCTAAAGGTATTTAAAATGGTTTCAAATGGAGGATTCCCCACAAGGTTTCGAACTAGTCGAAAGGTGCCATTTTCTGATGGTTTCGAAAGGATTGAAGTGGAAGGTTTTCCATGGTTTTCTATAGGCAATGTTTTGAAGCGTTTTAATCTATAATGTCTAAGGTTTTAATGCTTCTAAAGGAAGGTTTTTAAAGTTTCAAAATGGTTTAAGTGTGGTTTCGAAAAGGAAGGTTTTGGTCTTTCGGCCTAGTTAAGGGAAGACCATTCAAATGTGGAGTGTCCAACAGATGGTAGATAAATTTAGTTACTTTGTCTGGTAGGCCTAAGTTAGCCATAGGTTAATAGTCAGCCAAACAAATATAAGTGTATGAATAGATAGTTCTTTTATTATCTGATATGTATGTTTACATAATGATACTTATAGTATTTAACTAGTTTTGATTGCAGGAAAAGATTTGCAAGAGACATGTTTTAAAAGAATGTTAGTGAGGGGAAACCCATTCGGCCAAGCGACATGCTCTCACTTGTTATTTCCTAAGATCAATATGTCCACTGTATCAACTGCCGAGCAATCGAATGCCGGAAAACCGTACCATTATGGTTAAAGAAGAAGAAAAAGATAGAAGAAGAGAGAAAAAGATAGAGCAGAACAGAAAGAAACAACAGAACAATATCAGAATCCACAATCGCAGCGGAACAACATATAATAGATAAATGAATAATCTTTAAACGAAAGAATAATATCAGTTATTACATTACATCATATTTCATTACGTTACATCATCAGAGTGTACAACAACAAACAACAACAAACAGCGGAAAAGAAATACTATATACTAGTGAATACGCCATGCCATCCAGCTTGCCTCCAGCAACTCCTGAATGTCCAGAATATCCTGATAAACCTAACTCTAGACTGCCCGTGTGGAAATTGGTGGGCACCCAGAGTTTAGGAAGGAAACAATAAACTCCGAATCAGTCATGTGACTGGTGCGAGAACTAAAACAGTTTATTTTTAAAACAAAGCACAGGATAATTTTAAAATAGATTCACGACGTTTTTCTAGAAAATGAGACTACCATAAGGCCTCTCGCACACACACAAAATGCAAACGCAGAATCGGAGGAGATTTCTCCTTATGATAGTCAAAGATGCTTGATACGCATTGAAAAAACATTTGATATTATTACTAGTGCATAGTGTAGGAAAAATCATTTCGAAAGTAAAGATATAAATCTTAGCCAGCATAGGCATTCCGCACTTATGCCTACTATAGCTACCATCCAAACAGTGGGGCGCCACCATAAGTGAATGATAGGTTCTACAACTAAAACCGTACAAAATCGTATTGTTTCTTTGGATTTCCAACAAATGGTCAGGCGAAGGAACTTTCCATTGATACATGGGTACGCCTCTGGAAAGATGACCCAAGAACCTAACCGGATCTCTGCCAACATAAGGCCGGGTTACCCCTAACTGGGTAACTACTGACACGAATATGTCATTCCCCGATTGCAACCGATCTATATCCGAGGATCCTCGATTTCCAACAACCACAAAGCAATAAATTTGCAGCAACAACATAGGTTAAGTATCTGGGCTCCATACCATGATACCACCTCTATCCCGAAGGAATAACATACGCTAAAGGGGCGCTACCCCCAAATAACCTTGTCGCGTCCTTCCTGTTTTGACCATTTTCGGGGTGTGAGGTCCGACGAAGTCTCATCCACAAAGCCATGCTTTACACAAAAGTTGTGCTTTGATCATCAAATGCTCAACAACATTTCGTATTCCACATTACCAATTTGGGAATGTATCACTAGCAACCATCAACTACATAACCTCTAGGGTGTTAAGCTAAGAGAATAAATTCTCCGCCACCAACGGAAATATATTTGATAGAAACCAGCTTTACATCTCAAATTGTAACGTCATACACACATCCATACAAGTCCGTTTCGGGATCGAAAGGAACCGAAGGCACTTCCAAAGAAGTGCTTGCAATCCGGATATTCACTAATCACGACCGGACTTCCCATCACAAAGGGTAATAAATTTCTATATCGGGGATCAGCCGATGCAGAGACATTCGATGGTAATCCTTCCATTTTCATAAATATCCGGTCTTCAACACCGATCATGAAATGCAATCCATAACGACGTATCACATATTCGTAATGGGTTATACGACCCCAAGGTCCTTTCCCGGCTAACCCGAATAGTGAGCGCTTATTCAAAAATAAGTGTAGCATTCAAATTCAAGCAATCGCAACAAATACCTATTTAAAGGTAAATATTGATAGTCGGTTATTTAACTATCAATAGGCATGCTCAACATCACCAGATTCCAAATAATTTCCCAAATTATTTATTTTCCAAAAATATCTTTACAAGATGTATAATTTCCACACTTCAAAAATAAATCAATGTTTATTTTTAAACAAATTCTCTTTCTTTTATAAATTCCATAGTGAATTTACATTTCCAAAATATCTATGAATATACGATTTTCAAATCGATTTCTAGTATTCATTTTCAATTCATCTTTAAAAGATGTAATCTCAAACATTTCACTTCATATTGTAAACATTTCCATACTTATCTAATAATAAGTAATTCACAAATCCATTTATTTTCAACACTTGGAAAATATTCAATATACTTAAATCGAAATTAAGTATATATTTGATTCTTTAAAGAAAACGTGCGCTTAAGCACATTTATTTGAGTCAAAACGAATGTTGCGTAAAACATCGTTACGACGACCCAAAATCACTAGTATAGGGATTCGAACTTAAAATAAATATATAAATCCCAATACTATATAAAACATTTCCTTTCGGAAATCATTTACTATAACAACAGTGTTATAGTCCACCATTTCCTTATATTTCTCGAAAACGTCTATTTCAACAATGAATGTTGAAATCTATGGTTTCGACACTTAATGCATTTTAAAACAACTTCAAATCGTTTTAATTCTATTTAAAATATCACTTCCCCAAAACACTTTAATATATTATTCACTGTCCTAAAATCGTGAATATTCTTCGTTAACCAAATTCAACATTTTTCTACACATTTTGTTTAAAGGATTATCCACCGTCCAAAATCGTGAATATATCTCTTTTAAAAATCTAAAATAATTGACTTATCAAAATAAGTCGGTTTCAGATTTATAAAACAATGTTTATAAATCCCCATTTATATTTTTATAAGGACTTCAATTCATAAGATTTAAAAATCTTACTACTTATAAAAT
Source organism: Allium cepa (assembly GCA_030765085.1). Taxonomy (NCBI): domain Eukaryota; kingdom Viridiplantae; phylum Streptophyta; class Magnoliopsida; order Asparagales; family Amaryllidaceae; genus Allium; species Allium cepa. Next base: position 188,477,815 of record CM060940.1, read on the forward strand.
TCCATTTATAACCTCAATTTCAACATTAACAGAACTTCTTTTATAATTCCATTATTTCGATTTATAAAATATATATTTTATAAATCTCATCTATAAACCATTTATACTTATTCGAAAATCTCAACTAAATTGCCAAAATCCGATTTATAAGTTAATTTCTTATAAATCTTTTATTTTACAAAAATCTATTCATTTTATAATTTCACAATTTATAAATCTATAAATTTTATTCACTTGTGAAATCTATTTATACTTCATTTTAACACTTATAAAACTCGTTTTACAATTCCTATATTTTTAATTTATAAATATTAATCTTAGAAATCTTTTACATAAACCGTTTATAATAATTCAAAAATCTCAATTTAAATAAACCAATCCTTTTAATAATTTACAAAACGTTATTTAAAACTTATATAACTCCAAAATCATACTTAAGTACTATTTTCCAAAATTATAACTTTTATAATAATAAAATTATAATGTTTATTTATTTTAACAATTCAAAATTAAATAAAACGTATACTTTCAAAGATCACTTTTAAAAATTCTTTTAAAAATAAAAATCATTATTTTAAAACTTCAAAAATGGATCCGATGATGCAACAAAACCAAATAGTCAATCACGACAACAAAGACATCATATATCAGTATATGATAATCAACAAATATCACAATATCTGTAAATAAATCAATACAGTTGAGGAATCCAGTTGGATCTCTCCAACCTGTTTCCCTGCATCCAAAGATGTTAGCACAATACCAATTCCGTTCCAATACGGAATATCGCGGTATATGGGATTCATAAAAATATTATCCGCTTAATAGGCGGTGCAATAGGGTCTCATCCGCTATATAATGCGGGAAAATCAACTCCAAGTACATATATAATACCAATTCCAGTCAAGATGGAATTATCGCGGTATATGTTTTTAATAAATAACATCCGCTTAATATACGGCGTATAATGTCTATTTTAACAATCAATAGATAACAATCATCATTCAAACATACCATCAAGAAATTTTTTAATATAACTATTTAAAATTTAAATCGAAACAATTCGATTGAGTGAGAAGTTCTCATCTTACTTTCAATTCAGTTTCAGCATTTTATTTTGAATAAAATTAAACGTACGTTTAATTTTATCTGAAATTCATTTTAGCTCCAAATGACTCCAATCCAATTACATAGCGTAGTGCTCGTCGATACGATTCCAACGCAAAAATTTCGTCCGAAACGGACCTCGTATGAAAGAGTTACAACATTTTGAAGTTAATACGAATTTTAAATATAATTAATTTACATTTAATATTTCATTTTTCTAACCATAAGCAATCATCTGCCGTTCGTTCAACAAAATGAAATCAGGGCCGTCATCTTCAACTTCTTCTTCTAGTAAACGTTCGAACTGTGTAACCCAATTGTCGCCGCTCCCCCCTCCATTTCGCACCCACCGAACGACGACGAACCGTCAATCTGATGACGCCATATCGTAGCCCATCGTCCCCTTCACCACCGACACGAGTAGCATGAAGCTCGGCTGCATCTTGGGCGAGCAAAACGTGTGCGAACGGCACTATTTCATACGTGATTTGCCGTTGATTTACAGCGAATTTTCCCATCTCCACCGTTGAGATGGTGGATCTCGTTGTGCTCTATCCTTCTGTAGTTGAAGATTCGTGATGAAAGTCGAGGATTTTGAGATAATTGAGGGAAAGCGAAACGAAATTCTGGCCTTCGAATATTGAAGTGGCGGCTGGGCAAAAGGAGTTAGGGTTTTGCAAAAATAAAAGGGAAGGGGTCCTTTTATAGAAAAACTTCAAAACACTATACATTTCCAATTTTTCCGAACACCAAATCTCGCGTGGTGACCGGCGTTTCTAGGGTTTACCCCGCGTTTCGGACACAATGGAACGTGTTTCGTGAGCCAATTCGATCATCTGTGCGAGTTACAGCAATAAATGATCGATTTTAAATTAAATCGGTTAACCAAATTTCTAGGCGTTTTGGCTTGCCCCGGACAAATGGTAAATCCGATTGACACAAAATTTGAAATCTTACAATAATATCACATTACAGATCCGATGCAATAGGTTTCGTCGAAATCCGAGACCGTTTGAAAAATGGCTATTTTAACTCGTCAATTAAATATTAAAATATTCAATTTTCGCAATTCAACTTTAAATTCGATTTTAAAAGTTCTATAATATCATTCTAACGCTAATATGATAAAATAAAATTTTACAAATCAATTTTAATCATATCAAACCCAATTTTCAATTATTTCAGAAATTTCAACTATTAAATTATCGATTCAATTATCTAATTAAATCCAATTATTCGAAATAAAATTATTCGATTTATAAATTTCACTTATTAATATTTAAAATCAATTAAATATACAAATTTTAATTAACAGAAATTCTGGGTCGTTACATACTTCCCCCTTAAAAGAATTTCATCCTCGAAATTACCAAGTAAGAAAAAGTTACATTAACTTTCCAAAACAAACCATTCAATTTAGATTTTTCAAATCTCTTAAGTGTTTAACTTTCCCAAAATTCATGGTTAAACTTCTTACAAAATCTTGACAAAGTTTCCAAATCCAAACTTAGTTTTCAAAAATTTCCCAATTTTTCTCAAAAATATTCTAACACCTTAAATTTTCGAAAAAATTCGCCAGATTCTCCTTTGCGGGGCTCGATCCGAAAAATAATATGACAGTATATATAACACAAATATACATCTCATCAAGTGACGAGGCATCCCGCAGGGAAAAAAGTGTAAAAGTACGGTATTTAATCCGAGATATGTACCTTATATTTTATTAGCGAGCATATACGGCTAATATAGTGCGAAAGCGAGCTCCAAATGCGAAGCAAGCGCAATCCGCACCTACTAAGCACTCAACAAACCATGAGAACATTCATATATGAAAATAATATCAATATACAACATATATCAACAACTATATATGCCAATATAGCAAATGCAATAAAAGCAACAAATGCAACCATCAAACAACTATCATCCAACTAATAAACATCCAACAATCAATGTCTATCTAAATCAATTCATAACCAAACAAATATTCTTTCATTTCTCATTAATATTCAATGAATTGGTTTTCCGATTTAAATCACATTTGATTCATTTACATTGGATCTAATTAACATTCATTTATTCGTTTCCAATTAGTTTACATTCACTAATTTACATTCAATTTAGTTCACTTCCAAATCAAATTCAGTTCTATTCAAATTCATTTTCTTCCAATTTGAATTTAATGATTTATAGCTTTTATGAATTAACACTTACATTCATTATTTCATATCAACTTATTTACATTCTATTGATTAACATTCAATCCATTCATTAATTCAATTGCTAATTCCTTTAAATATAAAGTTGAATTTCATTTATATAACTCAAGTTCATATTCATCACTTCTCTTGAGTAATTTACTTCGATACCCAAAATCAACTTTATTCAACAGTATTTAAGTTATATTCCATTTCAAACACCATTTGTTTAATTTAACTTAAATTTCCACTTATAAATTCAATTCAGATTCCAATTCTAAAGTAAATTCTATTTAACTTTTTACCGAAGTCAAATTTTCATCACTTATTCAAATTCAGATTTATTTTGCTTAATAATTTGTTTAACCATTTTAATAATTGGTTTCACTTACATTTTCTCATTTTATAAGTTATACAACTTATATTCAACAATTACCACTTGGATTTTTTTATTGATTCACTTATACTTCCTTTAATTTAACTCCATCCTTTAAGTTAAATTTATTCTATCAAAATTCAAATTGTATAAGTTATCTACTCATTTATCATTCCCATAAATATTTAAAAAATAGGATTCCAGAGTCTTTTCAACCTTTCAAAACCGTTTTTGAAATCAATTCAAATTATCCTTTGAATTTCAAAACCCAAACTCAAAATTTTTCAAACAACTTTCATTTAAAACAATTTGGCAGCAATCCCTCTTTTGGAAACCCAAAAATGAACACCGATGATGTCATGATCATCATCGGAATTATTTTCCAGCGACCGAAAAGAGTTTAGAGCTTTCATCTCTCCAAAACAATTTTCCAAAGTATCAAATCCTTTCAAAACACTTCTCTAGAAGTTTATTTTCAGATTATAAATCACATTTACAAACCTTTTACTTATATAATTTCACTTCTTATATATAAGATTATTTCACAAGTGTAAATCATTTTAATTATAATTCCATACTTATAATTCATTTGCTTATACAATTATTCTTTTACAACTGTGGTTTTATTTAACTTATTCAACAACCAAACAATCTATTCATATACACTTTAATAATTTCGAAGAATTATTCCTTTATATATAAAATATAATCAAGGTAAAATTATTTCATTTACCCTATTAAAACGATATCGTGTAAAATTGTTCTGTACAAGTGTTTAGAGATCCCTATCAACAACGTTAATTACTCGTGTTGACTAGAATCCATATACCACTTAACAAACCAATCATCACATTATAAAACAATTTATATTCACTAACAAATACGCGCTCGTATCTATTATTACACTCAAACTCATTCTAGAGTACTGCTGACTCTATCTCTAATGAGTAATAGCCAACAGAGCCATGGTTGTCGCTTAACCATATGCTCTGATACCAAATGTAACGTCGTGAGTTTTCGACGCTCGAAAACCGACATCAATACGTCCACTGTATCAACTGCCGAGCAATCGAATGTCGGAAAACCGTACCGTTATTGTTAAAGAAGAAGAAAACGATAGAAGAAGAGAGAAAAAGGTAGAAGAAGAGAGAAAAAGATAGAACAGAACAGAAAGAAACAATAGAACAATATCAGAATCTCACAATCGCAGTAGAACAACATATAATAGATAAATGAATAATCTTTAAACAAAAGAATTATATCAGTTATTACATTACATCATATTTCATTACACTACATCATCAGAGTGTACAACAAAAAACAACAACAAACAGCGGAAAAGAAATACTATATACTAGTGAATACGCCATGCCATCCAGCTTGCCTCTAGCAACTCCTGAATTTCCAGAATAACCTCATAAACCTAACTCTAGACTGCCCGTGTGGAAATTGGTGGGCACCTAGAGTTTAGGAAGGAAACAATAAACTCCGAGTCATTCCTGTGACCGGTGTGAGAACTAAAACAGTTTATTTTTAAAACAAAGTACAGGATAATTTTAAAATAGATTCACAATGCTTTTTAGAAAATAAGACTACCATAAGGCCTCCCGCACACACACACAATGCAAACGCAGAATCGGAGGAGATTTCTCCTTATGATAGTCAAAGATGCTTGATACGCACTAAATTTTTTTTGATATTATTGCTAGTGCATAGTGTAGGAAAAATCATTTCGAAAGTAAAGATATAAATCTTAGCCAGCATAGGCATTCCGCACTTATGCCTACTATAGCTACCATCCAAACAGTGGGGTGCCACCATAAGTGAATGATAGGTTCTACAACTAAAACCGTACAAGATCGTATTGTTTCTTTGGATTTCCAACAAATGGTCAGGCCAAGGAACTTCCCATTGCCACATGGGTACGCCTCTGGAAAGACGACCCGAGAACCTAACCGAATCTCTGCCAACACAAGGTCGGGTTACCCCTAACTAGGTAACTACTGACACAAATATGTCATTCCCCGATCGTAACCGATCTATATCCGATGATCCTCGATTTCCAACAACCAGAAAGCAATAAATTTGCAGCAACAACATAGGTTAAGTATCTGGGCTCCATAACATGATACCACCTCTATCCAGAAGGAATGACATACACTAAAGGGGCGCTACCCCCTAATAACCTTGCCGCATCCTTCCTGTTTTGACCATTTCCGGGGTGTGAGGTCCGACGAAGTCTCGTCCACAAAGCCACGCTTTATACAAAAGCTGTGCTTTGATCATCAAATGCTCAATAGCACTTCGTATGCCACATTACCAATTTGGAGATGTATCACTAGTAACCATCAACTACATAACCTCTAGGGTTTAAGCTAAGATAATAAATTCTCCGCCACCAACGAAAATATATTTGATAGAAACCAGCTTTACATCTCAAATTGTAACGTCAAACACACATCTATACAAGTCCGTTCCGGGATCGAACGGAATCAAAGGCACTTCCAAAGAAGTCCTTGCAATCCGGATATTCACTAATCACGACCGGACTTCCCATCACAAAGGGTAATAAATTTCTATATCGGTCATCAGCCGATGCAGAAACATTCGACGGTAATCCTTCGTTTTCATAAATATTCGGTCTTCAACGCTGGTCATCAAATGCAATCCATAACGACTTATCACATATTCAGAATGGGTTATACAACCCCAAGGTCCTTTCTCGGCTAACCCGAATAGTGAGCGCTTATTCAAAAATAAGTGTAGCATTCAAATTCAAGCAATCACAACAAATACCTATTTAAAGGTAAATATTGATAGTCGATTATTTAACTATCAATAGGCATGCTCAACATCAATAGATTCCAAATAATTTCCCAAATTATTTATTTTCCAAAAATATCTTTACAAGATATATAATTTCCACACTTCAAAAATAAATCAATATTTAATTTTAAACAAATTCCCATTTTTTATAAATTCCATAGTGAATTTACATTTCCAAATATCTATGAATATACGATTTTCAAATCGATTTCTAATATTCATTTTCAATATCTTTAAAAGATGTAACCTCAAACATTTCACTTCACATTGGAAAACATTTCCATACTTATCTAATAATAAGTAATTCACAAATCCATTTATTTTCAACACTTGGAAAATATTCAATACACTTAAATCGAAATTAAGTATATATTTCATTCTTTGAAGAAAACGTGCGCTTAAGCACATTTATTTGAGTCAAAACGAATGTTGCGTAAAACATCGTTACGACGACCCAAAATCACTAGTATAGGGATTCGAACTTAAAATAAATATATAAATCCCAATACTATATAAAACATTTCCTTTCGGAAATCATTTACTATAACAACAGTGTTATAGTCCACCATTTCCTTATATTTCTCGAAAACGTCTATTTCAACAATGAATGTTGAAATCTATGGTTTTGACACTTAATGCATTTTAAAACAACTTCAAATCGTTTTAATTCTATTTAAAATTTCGCTTCCCCAAAACACTTTAATATATTATTCACTGTCCTAAAATCGTGAATATTCTTCGTTAACCAAATTCAACATTTTTCTACACATTTTGTTTAAAGGATTATCCACCGTCCCAAATCGTGAATATATATCCTTTAAAAATCTAAAATAATTGATTTATCAAAATAAGTCTGTTTCAGATTTATAAAACAATGTTTATAAATCCCCATTTATATTTTTATAAGGACTTCAATTTACAAGATTTAAAAATCTTACTACTTATAAATTCCATTTGTAACCTCAATTTCAACATTAACAGAACTTCTTTTTTAATTCCATTATTTCGATTTATAAAATATATATTTTATAAATCTCATCTATAAACCATTTATACTTATTCGAAAATCTCAACTAAAATGCCAAAATCCGATTTATAAGTTAATTTCTTATAAATATTTTATTTTACAAAAATCTATTCATTTTATAATTTCACGATTTATAAATCTATAAATTTTATTCACTTGTGAAATCTATTTACACTTCATTTTAACACTTATAAAACTCATTTCACAATTCCTATATTTTTAATTTATAAACATTAATCTTAGAAATCTTTTATATAAACCGTTTATAATAATTCAAAAATCTCAATTTAAATAAACCAATCCTTTTAATAATTTACAAAACGTTATTTAAAACTTATATAACTCCAAAATCATACTTAAGCACTATTTTCCAAAAATATAACTTTTATAACAATAAAATCAAAATGTTTATTTATTTTAACAATTCAAAATTTAATAAAACGTATACTTTCAAAAATCACTTTTAAAAATTCTTTTAAAAATAAAAATCATTATTTTAAAATTTCAAAAAATGGATCCGATGATGCAACAACACCAAATAGTCAATCACGACAATAAAGACATCATATATCAGTATATGATAATCAATAAATATCACAATATCTGTAAATAAATCAATACAGTTGACGAATCCAGTTGGATCCCTCCAACATGTTTCCCTGCATCCAAAGATGTTAGCACAATACCAATTCCATTCCAATACGGAATATCGCGGTATTTGGGATTCATAAAAATATTATCCGCTTAAAAGGCGGCGCAATAGGGTCTCATCCGCTATATAATGCGGGAAAATCAACTCCAAGTACATATATAATACCAATTCCAATCAAGATGGAATTAGCACGGTATATGTTTTTAATAAATAACATCCGCTTAATATACGACGTATAATGTCTATTTTAACAATCAATAGATAACAATATTCATTCAAACATACCATCAAGAAATTTTAAATATAACTATTTAAAATTTAAATCAAAACAATTCGATTGAGTGAGAAGTTCTCACCTTACTTTCAATTCAGTTTCAGCGTTTTATTTCGAATAAAATTAAATTTATTCGTACGTTTAATTTTACCCGAAATTCAAACTAGCTCCAAATGACTCCAATCCAATTCCATAGCGTAGTGCTCGTCGATACGATTCCAACGCAAAAAGTTTCGTCCGAATCGGACCTCATATGAAAGAGTTACAACATTTTGAAGTTAATATGAATTTTAAATATAATTAATTTACATTTAATATTTCATTTTTCTAACCCTAAGCAATCATCTGCCGTCCGTTCAACAAAATGAAATCAGGGCCGTCATCTTCAACTTCTTCTTCCAGTAAACGTTCGAACCGTGTAACCCAATTGCCGCTGTTCCCCCCTCCATTTCGCACCCACCAAACGACGACGAACCGTCGATCAGATGACGCTATATCGTGGCCCATCGTCCCCTTCACCACCTCCGTGAGTAGCATGAAGCTCGGTTGCATCTTGGACGAGCAAAACGTGTGCGAACGGCGCTACTTCATATGCGATTTGCCTTGATTTACAACGAATTTTCCCATCTCCACCGTTGAGAAGGTTGATCTCGTTGTGCTCTATCCTTCTGTAGTTGAAGATTCGTGATAAAAGTCGACAGATTTTGAGATAATTGAGGGAAAGCGAAACGAAATTCTGGCCTTCGAATATTGAAGTGGCAGCTAGGCAAAAGGAGCTAGGGTTTTGCAAAAATCAAAGGGAAGGGGTCCTTTTATAGAAAAACTTCAAAACACTATTCATTTCCAATTTTTCCGAACTCCAAATCTCACGCGGTGACCGGCGTTTCTAGGGTTTACCCCACATTTCAGACACAATGGAACATGTTTCGGGAGCCAATTCGATCATTTGTGCGAGTTACGGCAATAAACGATCGATTTTAAATTAAATCGATTAATCAAATTTCTAGGCGTTTTGGCTTGCCCCGGACAAACGGTAAATCCGATTGACACGAAATTTAAAATCTTATAATAATATCACATTACGGATCCAATGCAACTGGTTTCGTCAAAATCTGAGACCGTTTGAAAAATGACTATTTTAACTCGTCAATTAAATATTAAAATATTCAATTTTCGCAATTCAACTTTAAATTCGATTTTAAAAGTTCTATAATATCATTCTAACTCTAATATGATAAAATAAAATTTTAAAAATCAATTTTAATCATATTAAACCCAATTTTCAATTATTTCAGAAATTTCAACTATTAAATTATCGATTTAATTATCTAATTAAATCCAATTATTCGAAATAAAATTATTCGACTTATAAATTTCACTTATTAATATTTAAAATCAATTAAATATACAAATTTTAATTAACAGAAATTCTGGGTCGTTACATTAAATAATGAATCAAATGAAACAAATTGTGAAAATGTTCATCCTAATCAAAGGATCGGGCTTTTAAAAGATCATCTTATAGAAAATATACTAGGAAGTATTAAATCTATTGTTCGAACTAGAAATCAACTAAACAATATGAATAATTTAGCTTTTATATCAACTATTGAACCCAAAAATCCAAAGGAAGTGTCATCTGATGATTCATAGATTCTTGCTATACAAGAAGAACTGAATCAATTCACTCGAAATGATGTATGGGAACTTTTTTCCTAGACCTGAGGACAAAATTATAATATGAACTAAATGGTTTTTCAAAAATAAAATGAACGAACAAGGTGAGGCCATTAGGTATATAGCTCGGTTAGTCGTGCAAGGTCATTGTCAAGAAGAAGGAATGGACATTGACAAAATCTTTACACTCGTAGCAAGATTAGAAGCCATTAGAATTCTACTTGCTTTCGCAAACCACAACAATTTAAAATAATTTCAAATGGATGCTAAAATTTCTTTTTAAATGGCTTCTTTAAAGAGGATGTTTATGTTGAATAATCTCCACTTTTTGAAGAAGAAAAGTTTCCAAATTATGTTTACAAATTAAAGAAAGCTTTATATGGTTTAAAACAAGCTCCTAGAGCCTAGTTTGATAGACTAAGATCTTACCTGTTACAATCAAATTTTGAAATTAGTAGAGTAGATAATACTCTTTTTATTAAAAGAAACAAAAATGATATCCAATTAGTATAGATTTATGTACGTGATATCATTTTTGAATCAACAAACAAGGAAATGAACAAAGGGTTTCCTGAAATAATGACAAAAAGGTTTGGCATGAGTCATATGGTTGAACTTACTTTCTTTTCATGTTTGCAAATAAAATGATTAGATAGTGGTATTTTCATTGGTCAAGAAAAGTATGCTAGGGAACTAGTTTGTAAGTTTGGTATGACAACTGCGGGTGGAAAACGCACTCCTACGGCAACCAATGAAGCCTTGAATAAAGAAGACATGTCAAAAGATATTGATCAAAAACTATATAGGGGAATGTGTGGATCGTAACTCTATATAACTGCGAGTAGGTCTGATATCATGCATAGTGTCTGTCTCTATGCAAGATATTAATCTTAACCCAAAGAAACCCATTTAAAAGCTGTTAAACATATCCTAAGATATGTTAAAAGAACTTTAGACTATGGCCTATTTTACCTTAAAAGTGATTCATTTGATTTAATCTCATATTGTGATGCTGACTATGTTGGTTGCAAATCATACAGAAAAATTACCAGTGGAACTTGTCACTTTAGGACATTATCTAGTTTCCTGGTTTAGTAAAAAGAAAAATATTGTCTGGCTATCAACAACTGAAGTAGAAAACATCTGTGCTGCTTTGGATAATTCTCAAGTTATCTATGTACAATAGACCCTAAAGGATTTTGGATTAGATATTTCAAAATCACCAATTTATTATGACAATACAAGTGCAATAAATTTATATAAAAATCCTTCTCATCATTCCAGAACCAAATATATTGATATTAGACATCATTTTCTCAGAGATAATATAAGTAAAGGGATTATTTCTTTTGAATTTATCACCAGTGAGAATCAAATAGATGATATTCTGACAAAACCCTTGAATCAATCAACCTTTACTAAATTAAGAAGAGAACTAGGCACTTGTTCTATAACTGAGATGTAGAATATAGATATAGTAACATATATATTTAAATAAATAAAGAGAAACAAAATTGTCAAAATTTTCAAAGGAATGTCGACATGCCTCTACCCCCCCATGCGACATAAAACGATCAGATTTGAAGTTTTAATTTTCCCTTTAAAATTAGTTTGGTGGTTATATAACCACAATATTTCGAATTCATCCGTCTTCTCGTTTCATTTTCTCTATAATGTAATTCTGAAAATACAAATTAATGGCCTCCTCTTCTAAATCAAATCAAAATGCAACCATTTCCTTCCCTTCTCCTTATTCTGGTCCATTCCAATGTACTACATTGTCTCAAGTAATGAAGATCAAGGAAATTATGAAGAATTTTCTGCAAATGCTGACTGGATTACGAGTCATACAAATAAGGTTGGCAAAGGAATAAAAGAAACAAGGCAAAGATTCTTAGAAATTTGCAAAAAATTCTAATGAATAATCATGCAGACCCTATTGTGATTGAGGATGATTCCTCTAACATACGTATTCATGATCCATTAGAGGACGATGAAGAAGAAGTAGCAGAAGAGGAAAAAGCACAGATGGACGAGGACGATATTGTTGTTTGCGTTGGAGAAGTCTGTTTTGACAAAAATGATAATTTGGTCAAACAACATGGGACTTTCGTCTCTATTACCCTAATTATTTGATTCACAAGTCACCAATTGTCAAGGACTCTCGTTAGATTGTAATTATAATAATGTTTTTATATTTTATGTACTTGTATATAATTTTGTCTATGCTCCATATATATGTGTAATGTAACATCATATATAATAAAATTAGATTTATGTTTCGCTTATTATATTTCGTTATTAGCATTTAATTCCATAATATTAGTTTAAGGGAGAGTTATGTAGTTTAGGCATAGTTTTTGTTGATGAAAAGGGGGAGAATTATAAAATAGGATAGTTAGGTTGTTAGTTAGGCTTAGATTAAGGGGGAGTCAGTAGATTAAGGGGGAGTTGTTGGAATAAGGGGGAGTCAGAGTAGAATCAGAGTTTGGTGGTGTATATTTTAAAAATATAGGTTGTCATCATCAAAAAAGGGGAGACTGTTAGTTCTTGAGATGATGGTTTTGATGACAACAACCTTATGACTTGTCATAAAATATAAATACTAATATCTTTGTCAAGATATATATGTATATGCAGGATATATATATATATATATATATATGTAGGTACCGATAATAATGACTATATAGTATAGACATTCAAGACTGAAGACTCATGGGTATCAAGATTACAAGAGTTTAAGATATCAAGATAAGTAATATAGTAGATTTATGTTAAAATTTTGTAATAGCACTAAAATCTCTATTCTAATTTTAATTGTGGAATGGAATCCACCTTCTTGCTATAATAGTGGGATGGAACCCACGACCTTCTCTAGTGGAAAGGAGTCCACGAAATTTTCAAAATGGCTTATTTATAGATTTTTTTTAAAACTATCTTTTTAAAAAGACATCTCTATTGATTTAAATATTTTAGCCTTAATTCTAAAACTATTATTAGTTATACTTATTTCAAAATCATTTCGTGTTTTTAAACTTTGTCTTGGTTTTAATGTTTTAGCTTTAATCTCATAATATTTATATATTTAGTTTCTATTACTTTTATATTTCGTAAGATCACTTTCCAAAGGTTTTGTAATCATAAAGTATATTCAAAATAGTTCACAAAGTTCTAAGAGTGTTTTGACAAATTTTAGAAAGAAAATATCTTTAAAAAAAAAAATCAATTTACGAAAAAATACTAGGGGATGTCGACATGCCTATACCCTCGTCGACATAGTAGCCATAGAATTTTAAATTCGAATTTTCAAAAGATGACTCTATTCGTCATAACCTTTTACGAATGGACATGACCTTATTTTCCTATATATACCAATATTTTTCAACGAATTTCACTTAAGATTTCTTTGTTTTCTCTCCTCTTTCTCTTCCATTCTTATTTTAAAACATTCTTAACAAAACTCTACTGAAATCCTAAGTGAATCAAACTTGATCGTCTCCGGTTTGAATCTCAGTCACTCTCTCTCTCAAAGAACTCAGTGCTATTTAGAGTTAAAGGATCATTTGTAATTAAATATTGAAAATCAAAGTGTATCGAGTCTCTCTCTATCAAAATGTGATTGGAAACGGTGTGATTGTGGCCCGTAAATCAATTGGGTGTGATTTTAGCCCGTAAATCGATTAGGTGATCTTGTAGCCTGGTTAAATCAAGAGAGTTTTCCCTGGACTCGGAGATAGGAGGGTGTATCTTATGGCCTTGGAATTGAGGTTGTAATATTGACATTATATTTGGAAAAAAAATTGTATAAGAAATTGTGTGGGGTAGGATGTAGGGTAAGTGTAACGACCCGGTAATTTTAACGGTTTTAATAACATAATTAACTGAAAATTTTCTTGAAAATAAACAATTAAAATTTAGCAACAAAAATATGATATTTGGTATGCGTCTATTTAAGCGTAGGAAATGTCAGATTTTCATCAGAAATTATGAAACTTAGTTCTGTTGTGTATTTTCAATTTCATTTTAAAATCAGTTAACTTTATGAAAATAAAATGTTTTCGAAATCTGAATATTTTTACATAATAAAAATTAAAATCATTTTCTGAGTGAGACATCATAATTCATTTTGCCAAATTTGGACTGCTCTAGCCCTGTTTATATTATTTTCGATGATTTAGCAGCATTTTTGTAGCGAATATCGGCTTTTGATAGGATAGTCGTATCGCTAATATCTATGTGCCATTTTGTTTGTCTTGGCGTTCTTATCTCTGTAGTATATTGAGTCGTGCATTTTGGTGTCTGGTACAAGGCAAAATCTACAAAATAATTTGTTGTATTGGTTCCCTTTTTGGACATTTTAGTTTCCTTGCGTGTCTTTCCGTTTCCACCGGTTGAAATAAATAGCCTCTAGCATTTATATTTCCTGAATTCGTTCGTACCTTTTCCTATTCCTATCGGTTCCAATTTATATTTCCATTACCTTCCTTCTCTTCATTTTCATTTGTGTTTGAAAGAAGAAAAAGTAAAAAAATGAAGAGAATATGTATGATTTCCTTAGTCCTGCTCACCATACTTGCATCTCCCTATTCCTTTTTCTTGATGATCCACCACCTTTATCAATCGTGCATCCCTCCCTCCTTCGCCCTTCGTCCACACACAACCACCCACATTTACAACCTTTCCCTAGCCAAAAAAGCCAACAAAGCCTAACCCGCTGACCTATCTCCCACATCAAGTACCACCGAATGCCATGACTTCCTCGGCCTCGCCACTCCACCCACGTCTGAGCACCCATCTGCCTCTGGCGTAACAACCCAAAATTTAGCCTATAATAATTTATTCATTAATTAATTAAATAATAAAATAACTTTGTGAAATTATCATAATTGATCCATGGGAGTTGCACCATTATGTCTACGGTAATTTTCTGGTCAATTTCCATATATCGAACGTCATAATCCGAGTCAACATGAAGAAGATACGCACGAAACAAAAATCAACGATTATATATATATATATATATATATAATATGGAGGCTGACCTAGAGGTTGACCATCCCAAGACCTAGTTCGACCGACTGATCGACTTGGCTTCAAGGGCGGTCGACCTAAAGGTCAACCTTCCAACGGGTTTAAGGCGAAGGAGTTCCTTCTTCCTCATATGCGATTTTAACACATCAATTTCATTGTTTTCTCTCATCTGGTCCATCTATGCTTCAATCTGACGGCTCCTATTCAGTCTATGAAGTGGTCGAACCATATTCAATCTCCAAATCCAATGGTCTAAGATCTACTTCTACCACTATAAATAAGATTCTACGCACTTTTTCTCATTCTAGATTTTCTCCGCTTGGGTTCACCTTTTTAGGAAGGACCTTAAAAGAGATAATTTTTCAAGGAGAATTTTTTTTTAATAAAAATATTTTAATACCCTCAAGTGGATCGGGTAAGACCAAAAGGGAAGAGCTCAGGACCACATGTGAGTGATTGTAATTATTTTAGATTTCTTTAATAATTTAAAATAATAGGGTTTCCAATAGTTGTAGTTTTACTATGATATTTGGAATAACGTTTTTAGTAGCTTATTTATAGTTTTTAGTATGATTTTCAGTCTACCTCTTTTAGCAATTATTTTCAGTTAATTTTAGTTTATTTCTGTTAATTATAGTTTTTCCATTTAATTACAATTTATATACAGTATTTTAATTTATTTATTGTTATTTATGCGTTATATACATCTTTTTCCTATGCTTTGGAATTTCTTCTATTTTCATTTTTCTTTTATTTCTCATTCTTCTTCGCATATGGATTAGAGTATATTAAACGCGAATACTTATACAAATTATAAGAATATTGAAATAACGTAAGATAAGATGTAAATTGTAAAAACTGTAATAAAAATTGAATTAAGACTAAAATTGAGCCTAATTATGATATTGATGTTAGAATTGGACTAACTAAAGATATTTGGCCTAGTTATAACTCAGAATTATAACTAAAAAACGCAAAAGATGAAAGAAGCTTATTTTTACACTTAGACCTTGCGTTAAGTAATAAGCATGATTATAATGTAAGTTATAATAAGAAATAGAATATAGTGTGGCTTATTTTAAGACTACGGATAAATTAGTAAGCTCAAATAGTAAGGACAAGAGTAAAGGATTATTTAATAATTTATCTAAGTTAATAAGCAAAGAATTAAAGTAGGACTTGTAGCAAATAACATTCCCCTATTTCTATGGACACGATGTTTCACATAACCCTGAAGTGAAAAGAGGTGTCTCACATAAACCTAAAGTGAGACGAAGTGTCTCACATAATCTTGAAGTGAGATGAGGGGCATGCTTATGTTAATAACGATAGTAAATGGTCAGTAACTAAAAAACTAAATCATGGGGATTAGGATAAGGGGCACAACTAGATTTTGTTTGACAAGGACCAGTACCAACATCATTCCCTATTTTCTATGGATACAGTGTCTCACAATAGCCTGAACTGATATGAGGGCACGCTTATGCTGTTTAGGGTAAATAAAAGGTCAAAAGAGGGAGCAATAGATAGTACGAACCAGTGGTGACCGAGCTTGCGGTATCGTTTAGATGAGATAAGTCGCTATTGGGTTCCAAGTGCTTAGTGTGTGTCTTTCATAGACACCATTGCCTTCTATGCAGGGAGATATCTAGCGTCTAGTCCACAGTAGGTACTATGGAGTAGAAGGCCGATCAAAGGGTAGAACTAAGATTTCAGCCTAAGTATAGGATTAGGAATTCAGCCTAATCTCAAAGACAAGTGAAAAAAATCGAAGTTAACAAATCATATTTAATAGTTAATTCATATTTATTTCTAGCTTATTCCTTCTTCTATTTCCTTTGTTTCCTTTTATATACTAGATCTGTTGTAAGTTCCATTACCTTTACTTTGCTTAAAGATTCAAGTAATTACTATCATTCACCATACTTTTAATCTATCGCACTCCTTTATTTTCCACTTTTCTCCCATAGGCAATCAAGGAAGAGGGCGGTAGGTTGTAGTTGCTTGGAGGTCTATTTGAAGGAGATTCCACTATGTACTTCCACTTCTTTTATTTCATCTTTTTGTTCTTTATTTGTACTGGCGCATGTTGGGGAAAAGTTGTACTCTGATTTGCTAGATTATGGTTTTCTTTGATTTCATGAGACGTATATGTATGGTATTTAACATGTGATGTACTTGGTATTTGGTAACTTATTTGGTTTTTAAAGCAATTATGAAGTTCTGCTCTAAATAAGTTATTATTTAAATAGTTTCCACTGTTTTTACCTATTTTTGTCTTGTGAACCTTAGTCTCTTTTAGTTTTGGTTTATACCTACAAAGAACCACGCCTTTTAGTGTGTCCTTTTGGGTATACTAAGAGGTGTGGGGTGTTACATTTTGTATCAGAGCCTAAAGTTACAGGATTCCTAAAAACTTGTTTTGAAAATAAAGTATTTTTCCAAAAGCAACCTATTTTTAAGTAGCATATCTTCAAATTAGAAGTATTTTTCAGAAAGAAACTCTTATTATAGAAGTAGTTTTTCAAGTATAAAAGTGATTTTATAAAGATCCCCTCAAACGTCCAGTTCAACCTTATTTCGATTCTTTCGAGCCTAAGTTTCCATTTCTTTGCATAATATGGCTGACTAGTTCAATAGAGCTACAGTGCCAATGGTGCAAGGGAAAGCACCCAATACAGCACCGATAGGTGGAGGTCCCTTTAATCCATCTGCAGCAGCCAATTTTTCTAAGATATGCAAGAACTTCGCTAGTCTAGGAGGCAAAACGATTTTTGCCATAGAAGACTTCGACGAGGCACGAGCTAGGTTGGAGGTTATGGAGCAAAAGTTTAAGATGTTAGATTTGGAGGACCTTAAAAGTGGATAAAGAAAAGCGGAAATGCAATAACTATGAACGGGTTGGTCATTACGCAAGGAACTATAAGAATAAAACGATGAAGGGGAGGTGTTTCAGCTATGGGCAGCCCGGTCATCTTAGTAGAGCTTGTCCTTAGAGAACAGGGTAAAGAGAAAGCGCATCTATGACGCAAGTACAAGCTATGGATGCAGCACTTTCTAGCAGTGATTCAGATAGAGGTAGGAAAATCTCTTTAGAAGGAATAATCTCTCTTTCTGATTTTCCCATTCGGACTCTTTTCGATTTTGGAGCATCACACCCTTTCATTACGAATTCTTTGGTAGATTGTTGCACTTAAACATCTCTTTAGTAGTAGACCCCATTGTTGTTTCAAACCCCATATGAGGGTCGGCTCATTTGTCTATGGTTTGTAGGGATTTGAATTTTTTTATCCTGGGCGTGGAATTTGATTGCGACGCCTATGTTTTGGGATTATTGGGGTACAGGATTATTTTAGGAATGGATTGACAATCCATATATGGAGCTATATTTGACTGCAAGTGGAGAACCATTGGACTAGAGACATGCGGCGGTAGGACTCTCGAGCTTTCTTGCAAGCGGCAAGGGTCAGTTATGTTGAGCTTCATTTATTCCCTCGATTCATCATCATCAGAGTTAGATTCGCTTCCTATCGTCAGAGATTTTCTAGACGTCTTTGAGGAGGTTAGGGGACTACCCCCTAAGAGAGAGATTGACTTTAGGATTTATTTGACTGATAATGCTAAGCCAGTAGCATTACCCTTGAGGCACATAACACCTAGGGAGAGGAAGGAATTGAGTAAGCATATCCATGTGCTTTTGGAGAAAGGACTTACAAGAAGGGGCATATCGAAGTGGGAAGCACCAGTCGTCTTCCCTAATAAGTCGGAAGGTTCCCTTTGAATTTGCGTAGACTATAGAGAATTAAATAAGCTCACGAAGAAGAACCGCTATCCAATTCCTAGGATAGATGATCTTTTTGGCCAATTGGTTGGCTCTTTGGTATTTTCTCAGCTTGATTTAGCCATTGGATTTCATCAGGTTAGGGCCACTGATGATAGCATTAATAAGACCACATTTAGGACACCCGACGAATTTTATGAGTGGTTGGTTGTGCCTTTTGGGCTAACCATTGCCCCAGCCTGCTTTGTAGATTTGATGAGCCATATCTTTAGAGAAGTCCTAAATAAGTTTGTGGTTGTATTCGTGGATGGCATTTTAGTGTTTTCCAAGAGTAAGGAGGAACATGCTATTTATCTAGAGGAAGTTCTTCGCACACCTCGCATTCTTCAGTTAAAAAAAAGGTTCTTAAAGTATCACTTTTGGCATAAGGAAGCATGTTTCTTAGGCATAGAGAAGGTCTACACATGGAAAGAGTTTGAGAAACGATTTTGTACATTTAAGTTCAGATTGTGAAAATCTAAAGAGAGGTAGGCAAATATTGGTGATGTAAAACAAATTTAGATGATAAAGAAAGAAGAAAACCCATGTGTAGATAATTGCTGAAATTATAATTGTTTCATATCAGTGGATTTAACGGTAGCACCTTAGAATAAATATGAGTGTAGGAACAAAAGACTTTAAGTAAGGAAATGAGATTTACAACGTTAAGAAAGGATACTCCAAAGGTAGTAAGTAGAAAAGTGTTGCCAATCTTTGGGAAACTTGAGGAGTTATTATTTTAATGCACGGCTTATGCGGTGCGCAACTTTTCGTTTTCCTCGCTGTTGCCTATCTTCGAACAACGTGAGGAATTATTATTTTAGTGCGTGGCTTATAAAATGCACAACTTTTTTTTTCCTCGGTGTTTTCTATCTTTGGACAATGTAAGGAGTTATTATTTTAATGTGCGACTTATAGGGTGTGAGACTTTTGTTTTTCCTCGGTGTTGCCTATCTTCGGGCAACGTGAGGAGTTATTATTTTAATGCGCAGCTTATGGGGTGCATAACTTTTGTTTTTTCTCGGTGTTGCCTATCTTCGAGCAATATGAGGGGTGTTGATTTTAGCCTTCTCGATGTTGCTGGAGCCACACTGTTTTTTGGAAGGCTAAGATCAGGTTCCGTCGATCTAACCGTTTGAATCAATTTGCTTCCGTCGACCCGGCGGGTAATCATTATGAACATAGTTTTGTTGGTTCAAGAAGCAAACTTTATTAAGGAAACCAGGGTAGTTTTTGCCTATATACAATGCCCTCGGTATCTCGAGATGGCTTATTTGCTAGAAAATAAAAAATATACAGGATAGCTTTTAGATAAAGTAACGATGAAGTGATTTGCCATTCCATGCCATGGTAACTTAGGTTCCGTCCACGGTTGCTAGCTTGAAAGTCCCATCTCTTAGCTTTTGATTAATGACATATGGTCCCTCTCAGTTTGGTCCGAAGGCCTCCGAAATAGGGTAAAATTTCTTAAGCACAAGATCTCCCACTTCAAAGGTTTGATTGTGAACTTTGGAGTTGAAGTACCGTGCGACCCTTTTTTGGTGGGCGGCGGTTCCCTGCTCTACTTCTTCCCTTTTTTCATCAACCATATCCAGCGATTCGAGGAGGAGCTTCTCGTTTTTTTGGTTTAAATTCTACCTTCGGTGACTTCTAATTTAATAGGAAACATTGCTTCTAAACCATATGCCGAGGCGAATGGAGCATGGCTGATTGCCGCTTTATGGGTAGTTTTGTAAGCCCATAGTGCGAGTGGAAGTTCATCAACCCAGTTTCCTATGGCTTTTGCCAGTCACTTTTCCATAATGGACTTGATAATCTTGTTTATCGCTTCCACCTACCTGTTTGCTTGCGGTTGAGCCACTGCAAAAAATCTCTTTCCAATTCGGAAGCGCTTTCGGAAGTCTTTGAACTCGGCACTTTCGAACTGCGTTCCATTGTCTGTGATGATTTTTTACGACACTCCGGACTTGCAAATGTGTTTTTAGCAACAAAGTTAATAACTTTCTTTGTGGTTATGGTGGCCAGGGGTTCCACTTCGTCCCATTTTCTGAAATAATCTATGGCAACTATAAGATTTTTGGCTCCTCTTTTCGCTATTGGTAGGACGCCAATCAAATCGATCCCCGATATCGAAAATGGTCATGGGCTGACCATATGAGTTAGCTCCATTGAAGGTGTTCTCTTAATTTTGTTGAACCTTTGGCAGCGATTGAATCTTCTAGCATGATTTGTGTCATCGCGATTTATCTTTGGCCAGAAGCACACGTATCGAAGGACTTTCTTTGCAATGGCCTGCTCCCTAGTGTGGTCTCCATATTCGCCTTCATGCCTGCTTTATGATTCGTCTTTCTTTGTTATCGGTCACACACCTAAGAAGGGGGGTTGAAAATCCCCTTCAATAGATATGCCATATTGTATCATGAACCGTGGCACCTTCTTGAGGAGCTTCTTCTATTGATTTCAGTCAGTTGGAAGGGTTCCTGCAAGTAGATAGTCCTTTATCGGTGCATCCATGTATCCTATTCGATGGTGGCTTCGAGGATCTAGTCTATGTCCATTTCGTCTATGCTTGGGATGGTTAGAGTTTCAACCGGGACCAACCCCAATGGCTGAGCTTCTCCGAAACTTGCCAGTTTGGCTAAATAATCCGCCTTGGTGTTTCGCTCCCGTAGAATGTGAGTTATAGTTTAGTGCTCGATGTCGCTTAGCAGTTTTTATACTTTGGATAGGTATGGGGAAAGATTTTCTCCACGCGCTTGGTATTCCCCTTTCACTTCAAAGACGACTAGTTGGGAGTCACTGTATATGTGAATAGATTTTATCTTGAGTTTCTTCACAACCTTCTGTCCATCGATCAGTGTTTCATACTCTGCTTCGTTATTTGTTGCTGGGAATTCCAAGCGAAAATCATAGCTAATAGCTTGCCCCTTGGGGGTTTCAAACACTACCCTTGCTCCAAAACAGAAGTTGTTGGATGCGCCATCAACGAAGAGCTTTCATTGCGTACTTACTTCTAACTGAACTTCTTCCTCGTCATCCCTTAGAGTAAATTTGACGATGAAGTCAATCAACGCCTGCCCATTGATGGCTCTCCTGGGGTGATATGCGATGTCATATTGAATTAGCTTTATATTCCACTTGAGTAGTCATCCGGAAGTTTCTGACCGGTATAAAACTTGTTTTATGGGTCGGTCGGTCAATACTTAATCGGATGAGCCTGGAAGTGTGGTCGTAATTTCCGGGACATGATCAAAAGGCAATACGCTTGCTTCTGTAATTTTGGGTAATTCTTCTCAGCCCCGGTGAATCGTTTGCTTATGTAGTACATGGGTCGCTGGCTTCTTCTCACATGAGAGCAGCACTCAGTGTGTGCGGGGAAACTGCTAAATAAACGAATAAGTTGTCTCCATCCACTAGCTTTGATAAGATTAGGGGAGCTTCCATATGTCATAGCAATTCCTCGAAGCCTGTCTGACAAGCTTCACTCCATTCAAAGCTTTTCTTTCCCTTCTTTAGTGCATCAAAGAACAGTATGCACTTGTATGTAGCTTTTGAGATGAATTGACTCGGTGCTGTGACTTTTTCATTCAAGCTTTGAAGTTCCTTCTTATTTTTATGGTCTTGGACTTCCCATAACGCTGTTATTTACTTTGGATTTTCTTCGATGCCCTGGACACTTACAATGAACCCCAAGAATTTCCCAGAGGCTACTTCGAAGTGACATTTGAGCGGGTTGAGCTTCATTCCATGTAACGTCCTCCTTTTCGCACGCTTTAAATCGATGATAAACCACACACGTCAGACTTAAACCATACAGAAGGGCGGATGTTATGGGGTAAATAAGAAAAAGCAGAGGAATAAAAAGAACAAAACAGAATCTTGCAGCGGAATGATAAAATATAATAATAAATATACAGTTCATGAAGCTGTTTTATAAACATTTGATTAATTTATGCAATACATATCAGAGTTGGACATACCAGTGAATAATAATCGATGCAGCGGAATACAGTGTAGTGGAACAAAATAATATATAATAATAATGATGATGAAATCTTCGTCTTCTTCCTCCAGAAATAAAGTCTTCGATTCCTAAAATGCTCGGACTGGCCCGAGCGAATTGAAAAGACAAAACACTCGAGTCAGAACTAAAAGATCTCATGTGAGTTAAATCAAAGTAAATAATATGAGTGGAACGACATTAGAGATGTTTACGGGATTTGACATCTCTTAAGTGTCAAACATGAGTGTAGTAACTTAAGAGATGCTCGGGTTTCACATCTCCTAAGGATCCGTTAAACTATTTACTATGTAGTAATATTTCGCTACTATAATAATGTCTATAGTAAAATAAACATACTTTTAAATAGCGTTAAGGAGTGACACAATATTCCCCTTAACACGTAATAGTCCCAGTAGTCCATCCAATATCATAGTCTCTCCTGATCGGGAAGCCACCAGAGGATACCACACGGGCTAGGGAGAAAACCAAACTCGTACAAGGCGCGATAGGGTAGGTGACACGGCACAACTAGGCAATGCCAGGGTAGATATACCAATTACGCTTCCGGGTTGGTGATAACGCGTAGCACGCAACTACCACCCACCTCGAGCCACACCCCCAAGTAAAAAAATCAAAAGTGGACACCGAATCAATCCAAAAGTCAAAGTATAATATCGAAGGGATGTGTCCGATCAAAGGTGCTACCTCACTAACCCGTCGATCGCTCCTGTTTTAGCCACCTTATGCCAACTCATGGGAGTTGGGTCCACGTATTTACCTCAAAGGAAACGCCGCCGCCATCGTACTTCATTCTGGAATCTCCACCACCTACACGGTTGTTAAAGTGGTTCTCGGAGTTGGCAGAGAGTATGACAACTTTCGATCCCGGTCTCTTTAACAAACAAACGTTATTATAACACCACGGTTATTTCAAAATAATTTTTACTTTAAAACCAGAATATAATATCCATTTCAAAACCATATAAATACGATATCATTTCCATTTTTAAACCCAAATCAATATGATATCATTTTATTTCAAATATATCCTTTTTCAAAACCATAGTACTTTTAAATCATAAATCTTTGAATTTTATAACTTTGAAATAGAACTACACCACTTAAATGGTTTAAATACTAAATTGCTTAATATAATAAAATAGCTTCTTCACCTTCACAAATCAATTCCAAATATAGGTTTAAATCCCCAAATAAACAAATAAAATTTCCATAAATTCCAAAGCTTAAATATTCCACCATTTCAAAACTAAATCTTTGATAATTTCATATATATCAATTACAATTACTATTATTTAGATTTGAAATGTTTACTTAAAAAAAATCAAATATCATTTAAGTAAAACCTTTAAACTACAAATAACATGATATTCTTTCAATTTAATTAACATGATAATATTCATTTAAATCGACTTGATATTCATTTAAGTCGTCTAAACCAAAATCAAGTTATAAAAATCATGCCTTTTAAAAAAACAAATTTATTTAAATTTCAAATAATTTTTATTCGAGGATAATTCTTACATACTTTAATTCAAATCACATTCATAATTTATCTTCCAACATTAATTTTATTTAAGACATTATAAACTCTATAAATAAAACTTAAATAAATACTTAACCGTATTATGTCTTAAATAAATCAACATTTATTATTTAACTTCTTTATACTTTAAACCAATTTTATACATAGTTTTAAACGAAGAAATAAATTATATATAAAATAATATTTATAAATATCCAAATTAATATCTCATAAAACCATATATTTCCTTCCAAAATCATAGAAAGATCATTTTGAAATATTTTTATATATAGACCGCGGTGCCTGTATATAATTTTCTATCCTATGGTCAAGCGATACGGATATTTATCATTTCTATCCATAATTTAAAACAAAAATTACGGTTATATATCATTTCAAACCGCAACCCCAAATGAAATAAAAATGCATAACAACTTGCAGTTTATAATAATATATAGTACAACATCCATTCATCCATCAACAGATCACACATCTATCACAATCATCATCCAAAACAATCAATCAATATCAATAGATAACTGATAATATATATAACAGGTATTTAACTGGCAATTATATTCAAAAGTAAACTAAATAACGATTTAATTTATATAAATGCAATTAACTGAGACGATGATTAAAATATATGAAAAAAGTCATAAATAAATGCATAATCTCAACAAAAATTTAATTTAACAAACATAAGAAATTTTAGAAGTTATGAGTGGGTTAAAACACTCACCTTTTGAATTTAAATTGAATTTAAATTCAATTTAAATGCAAAAATTGGACAGTCTTAGAATTAATCCAAACCAGTGCCAAAGAGTCCGGAATTTCAATACGATCCTAACAAAAGAAACCGTGTGTAAATCGGGCATCGTATGAGAAAGTTTTGACGATTAGTGCGATTGGATTACAATATTTAAAAAAAAAATAGAAGAACACTTTAACCTTAATGCCACGTCATTACTCCTTCCCCGACAGGCCACGCACGCAAGCACACCGCCATTTGAACCCAAAATCATGCATGCACCAGAAAGCAAAGCCCCACATCGCCTCATCGCGCAGCACCCCTACCACCCACGCGATCGACAGTACCGAACCCACATCCTCAGGCGACTCTCGGCACCGATCGAGGCCCCCTCCATACGCAGCAGCCGCCCAAAATTTGAACCTTAATTTGAAATTTTCTGATGATCCAGTCGCTGAAATGACGAACGAACAGCACCAATGAATTACGCGATTGACTCTCTACAAAACCCAGATAGGAATTTCCGATCAGGCGAAGTTCAACGTCGAGCGATGAACGGTCGAAAATAGTTCATCGATTTCTGGCTACACAGAGATCCAAACTGGAAAACGAATTATAGATCTGGGTTACGCTCTTCGTGAGCTTCGAATTGATATAAAATTTGGCATATATTGTGGAGTTTGAAATTTCAGCTTTGGATTTGATTTGGAATTGGATCTAGAATTTTATTTTCTGCCATTGAGGAGGAGGTGAAGAGGGATTGTAATGCACATACAAATGAGAATAGGGGTAGACTAGGGTTTATAACCAGGTTTATATAGGTAGGTCAGAAATTAGAATGGATGGATAAGGTTGGATATACGCGCTAACGACAAAGTGGCCCAAAAAGCCCATTCTGACCCCGGAATGAAATTGGATAAACCCATATATCAAAATAGATGTTTTAAAATATTTTAAACGCGATGGAACAAGTTTCAAGTCCAAATTCCATCGTATGAATAAGTTATGCTAAAATCAATTTATTTCAAATTGATTTTAGTTGATTTCAATTTCATTTATTTCAAGGCGTATCGAGCCCGTACTATCAAGCGACAAGTCCGATCGTTACGAAACTTGAAATCTTACAATAATTGACCGATATGGATCCGAAGAAACTAGTTTTGTCGAAATCCGAGTCAGTGGCAAAAATGGCTATTTTTACACTAATTAAATAATTTAATAAATTAATTAATTAAATCAAATTTCCAATTTA
Organism: Allium cepa; assembly: GCA_030765085.1. NCBI lineage: Eukaryota > Viridiplantae > Streptophyta > Magnoliopsida > Asparagales > Amaryllidaceae > Allium > Allium cepa. The sequence continues at coordinate 188,504,355 of CM060940.1, forward strand.
AATTCTAAAATTGACAATTCTTATCATTTAAAATTTCTTAATCATTTACAATGATTTTAAACAAATTTAGATGTAAATTTAGAGAAGATTAATTTATAAATTTTAATGTTTACCTCAATTTCAATATTTAACTTCAATTTATTAAATTTAGAATATAAAATAAAACTCCAAAATCCATTTATTAAATAAATAAATTATTGTTCCATTCATTCCTGTCAAATAGATGGATTAAACCTTGGATTCAAAACCATTACATAAATATTCTCACTCGTCTAAATTCCCATTTTCAATATTTAATCCATTTAATTGCAATTAATCCTTTTATTAAATTTTAAATTTCAACAAATTAATAAAGCTTTATTCCCGATCCTTATAACCCAACAAATTGTTCAATATGAATAACCTTAACATTACTTACAAATATTACCTTAATTAACATTAACGTAATATTAAATTATAATTATTGTAACAAATTTCAAAGTTTAAATTTACAAGCTACATACATAGGTAACATACAATAATCGTTATCGTTAACCTTCAGTCGCATTAATAGGCTTTTATTGCTTACAAAACAATGTTAACATTTATTTTCATAATGCTAATTTCATTCACTCTATCCGTTACTACATTTATATCCATTAAAGTAATATTTAATTTCCTTTATTGGAAATAACCTTTTATCACCAATATACTCTTTATAATATTTGTATGGTTATTCTCCACAAACAATTACCATCTATCCTATTATTTCACCCATTATTTATAATTAAAGTCTCAATTAAATTTACTTATCTGGATTTCACTCTTTTATTACATCATTTATTTCTTTCGAAATAACCAACATTTCTATGCATCTTATTACATTTATATCTTGTAATTATTTTCTAAAACTCATAATTGTAATACCAAGTTTCATTTTAAATTTCAATTGATTCCACTCACAGTTTAATAGCCTAAGTAAACTGTAAACAAATAATAACGGCCACTATTTGCCCTAAACCCCATTTATAGGTTATAGTTTACAACAAATGTTACAATGACTCATATGATATTGATTTTATCCAATTACCATTAAATTTATACTAATTCATCAATTTGTACAATATATCTCTTGTTTCCGTAAAATAAATTTATGTTTCTATTAAGTTTTCATTCACACTTCTGTTACTATATTAAAAATCATTAAAGTAACATTTATTATCAATAACAACATTATCATTACTTACATCATATGACTTTATTCTATTACCCTAAATCAGACATTAATTCATATATTCAGACAAAACTTACATTTATTTACTTAATTTGCATTTATAACTGAGTCCTAACATTCAAATTTTATTTTCATTAATTGGAATTTCCTTCCATTCATTTATTATTAACTTTAATTAGTATTGTGTACCTTGCATCAACATTATTGCCTAAATTTACATGCAGTTACTATCATTAATATATTATTGCATTGGTTAATTAAATTCTTACCTTTAATTACTTATTTTAAATTTTTATACTTAAGTGCAACAACTAACACTATTTCTTTAATTGGGATTTCACTCTAATTATCAATAATTAACTTTCAAATTTCCATTGCTACACTTCCTTTTAGCATTCATTTCATTGTAATTTATAAAAAATTTATTTCTCTCTAAATTTAATTACAAAACCTAATTAAATTTACCAATTTATTTATTAAATTTTACGGGTCGTTACACACTCTCCCACTTAAAACTTTTCGTCCCCGAAAAGGAAAAGAAGGGAAAGAGTAACTTATAAATCAATATATATTATTTAAAACATTATATTCATAACAATAAATTTGCAGAATAGGATAATTTAAAATAAAATATATAGATTTATAAACAATTAAATCTTTTATATTCAAATTAATAAGGTTTGGAAAACATTTTCAAAATTTTCTAAGTCCAAAATTTACGGAAAATTTTGGCGGAGTCTCCTTTGTACGGAGAGGCTCGGGAGAAATATAACATCAAATTAACGATATATAACAATATTTTCCAAAATAATCTATATCCCATCCTGGGAAAAATAGTATAATAGCGCTATAAACCGTAATCTGAAAACGTACCTATTTGTCGGGCAATTAATGCTTAATTATGAAACCAAAAGCAGTAGCAATTACTTCCATAACCTGTATTCCACTTATATAATCCAAAAAGGTTAACAATTATATAAAATGAAATATTTACCGTTGTTTCAATCAATAACAAACAAATCAATACAAACAACAATCACTTGCAACCACAGCATACACATCATGTACAAATCAACCATCCAATCAACCAAAACAAATAGTTGTTCGGGTTCAAAACTTTAAATTGTACAGAATGAAAAATAAACTACTAAGTGTACCCTTTTTCTCAACAGTCTTAGGTGAAGCTAAATAGATTATTCATTCATTTAAACAAATTTAAAGTATCCTTATCCAAACAACTATAAACCAAAACAAACAACAACAAATTTGAACAACATATTTTGTTTATCCTTATTAATTCCATTCATACATTTGTTGTTTGGTTTCTCTTTTCATTGATTATTTATTTTTATCTATTTCTATTCATTACTTACCAATTCGATTTCATATATCTATAAAATGCCAAATTCTATTTATTGCATTACATTCATTTATTTATATTATTCATATTCAATCAAATTTCTTAGTAGGTAAATTTATTAACTTAAGTTTATAGTCAAACTTTTTTTCTTTTCCAGTATTCATATTTTATTCTTATTTTATTCATAATTAACTTCAGCCTATTCACTTAAGTTTATAATTACTTACTTACAATACCTACTTTACATTATATTTAATTAGTAGCATTTCAATTATACTTAAGTTTATAACAACTACAACTTCCAATTCTTATTTATTAAAGAATTTCATTGAAACCTTCATTATTTCAAATTTTTACTTGTATAATATTCTATTACAATTTCTTATTAACATTTCAATTTTTCATATCTTTTGGTAAGTTATATATGCCTTTAAGAATGTAATTAAAATCATACAAGTTTATCTTATTTCCTTTAATTAATTAATGGTTCAATAATTATCTTTCGTTTCATAAGATTACCATTTCAACTTCCTTTAAATCTCATTATAATTTAGCATTAAATCACTTATTTTAATTAAAGGTTCCAATTTATAAATTAGTTATATTCCATTTTACTACACTTAATTGAAACTATTATTAAAGGAAACTTAAGAATTTAAATACCGGGTTTTATTCAAAATCATTTTAAAAAACAGATAAACATATGCTTGCAATTTATATATCTAATTATATTTAAAACGGTTTTAAAATTTATATTTGTTTACCCAAATAAATCTGTAGTAAAACTACTACAGTGGCCTTCCTACTTCGAAACTCAAAAATGAATGTCGATGATGCGGCCGCCATCACCGAAATTATTTTCCATCGGCAGAGAAGGAAGTACAAAACCCTTTTTTTTCAAAATCTTCTTTAAAACGTTTCTTTCAAATTATATTGAAATATTTATATTAGAAAATACTTCTAAAATATTGTTATTATATTCCAAAATCATTCGAAAGAAATTTTCAAACCCCGGAACTTAAGTTCTAAAATTTCCAATTCGATTTATTTTATTTTCAATCTTATTTCAACTAGTATTTTTAAATTTTATTACCTAACAACCAATCTATTGCAACCAAATATATATATTATTTATAAAAAATTATTTTATATATATATATAGAAAATATAATTGGCAAAATTATTTCATTCACCTATATTAAAAATAAATATTTTGTCGGTCTGTCCTATTAAGGGTTTAGAAATCCCTATTGATGTCATAGCGTCCCATGCATCAACCAGAATTTATAAATACAAAACAGAACAGATTACCACAATATAAAACCTTTTTATAACACTGACAAATACGCTCTCTCATATATATACACTCAACGACTCATCATAGGGTATTACTACCCTATTAGAAAAGAGTCAAACCCCACAAAGCTAAGGTTTATTGCTAAACCAAAGCTCTGATACCAGATGTAACGTACAACCTTTCCGCACGTTTTAAATCAACGACAAACCACACACGTCATACTTAAACCATACAGAAAGGCGGATGTTATGGGGTAAATAAGAAAAAGCAGAGGAATAAAGGAACAAAACAGAATCTTGCAGCGGAACGATAATATATAATAATAAATATACAGTTCATGAAGCTGTTTTATAAACATTTGATTATATTTATACAATACATATCAGAGTTGCACATACCAGTGAATAATAATCGATGCAACGGAATACAATGTAGTGGTACAATATAATATATAATAATAATGATGATGAAATCTTCGTCTTCTTCCTCCAGAAATAAAGTCTTCGATTCCTGAAATGCTCGGACTGACCCGAGCGAATCGAAAAGACAAAACAATCGAGTCAGAACTAAAAAATCTCATGTAAGTTAAATCAACAGTAAATAATATGAGTGGAACGGCGTCAGAGATGCTTACGGGATTTGACATCTTCTATCCAGTGTCAAACGTGAGTGTAGTAACTTAAGAGATGCTCGGGATTCACATCTCCTAAGGATCCGTTAAACTATTTACTATGTAGTAATATTTCGCTACTATAATAATGTCTATAGTAAAATAAACATACTTTTAAATAGAGTTAAGAAGTGACCCAATATTCCCCTTAACACGTAATAGTCCCAGTAGTCCATCCAATATCATAATCCCTCCTGATCGGGAAGCCACTAGAGGATACAACACAGGCTACGGGAGAAAATCAAACTCGCACAAGGCGTGATAGGGTAGGTGACACGGCACAACTAGGCAATGCTAGGGTAGATATACCAATTATGATTCCGGGTCGGTGGTAACGCGTAGCGCGCAGCTACCGCCAACCTCGAGCCACACCCGGAAATAATAAAAAAATCAAAAGTGGCCACCGAATCAATCCAAAAGTCAAAGTATAATATCGAAGGGATGTGTCCGATCAAAGGTGCTAGCTCATTAACCCGTCGATCGCTCCTGTTTTAGCCACCTTATGCCAACTCACGGGAGTTGGGTCCACGTATTTACCTCAAAGGAAACACCGTCGCCATCCTACTTCATTTTGGAATCTCCACCGCGTACACGGTTGTTAAAGTGGTTTTCGGAGTTGGAAAAGAGTATGGCAACTTCCGATCCTGGTCTCTTTAACAACCAAACGTTATTATAACACCGTGGTTATTTCAAAATAATTTTTACTTTAAAACCAGAATATAATATCCATTTCAAAACCATATAAATACGATATCATTTCCATAACTAAACCTAAATCAATATGATATCATTTTATTTCAAATATATCCTTTTTCAAAATCATAGTACTTTCAAATCATATACCTTTGAATTTTATAACTTTGAAATATAACTACACCACTTAAATGGTTTAAATATTAAATTGCTTAATATAATAAAATAGCTTCTTCACCTTCACAAATAAATTCCAAATATAGGTTTAAATCCCCAAACAAACAAATAAAATTTCTATAAATTTCAAAGCTTAAATATTCCACCATTTCAAAACTAAATCTTTGATAATTTCATGTATATCAATTACAATTACTATTATTTAGATTTGAAATGTTTACTTAAAAAAAATCAAATATCATTTAAGTAAAACCTTTAAACTTCAAATAACAGGATATTCATTCAATTTAATTAACTTGATAATATTCATTTAAATCGACTTGATATTCATTTAAGTCCTCTAAGCCAAAATCAAGTTATAAAAATCATACCTTTTAAAAACTCAAATTTATTTAAATTTCAAATAATTTTTATTCGAGGATAATTCTTACATACTTTAATTCAAATCATATTCATAATTTATCTTCCAACATTAATTTTATTTAAGACATTGTAAACTCTATAAATAAAATTTAAATAAATACTTAACCATATTATGTCTTAAATAAATCAACATTTATTATTTAACTTCTTTATACTTTAAACCAATTTTATACATAGTTTAAAACCAAGAAATAAGTTATATATAAAATAATATTTATAAATATCCAAATCAATATCTCATAAAACCATATATTTCTTTACAAAACCATAGAAAAATCATTTCAAAATATTTTTATATATAGACCGCGGTGCATGTGTATAATTTTCTATCCTATGGTCAAGTGATACGGATATTTACCATTTCAATCCGTAATTTAAAACAAAAATTATAGTTATATATCATTTCAAACTGCAATCCCGAATGAAATAAAAATGCATAACAACTTGCAGTTTATAATAATATATAATACAACATCCATTCATCCATCAACAGATCACACATCTATCACAATCATCATCCAAATCAATCAATCAATATCAATAGATAACTGATAATATATATAACAGGTATTTAACTGGCAGTTATATTCAAAAATAAATTAAATAACGATTTAATTTATATAAATGCAATTAACTGAGATGATGATTAAAATATACAGAAAAAGTCATAAATAAATGCATAATCTCAAAAAAAAAATTAACAAACATAAGAAATTTTAGAAGTTGTGAGTGGGTTAAAACACTCACCTTTTGAATTTAAATTCGATTTAAACCCAAAAATTGGACAGTCTCAGAATTTGCCCAAACAAGGGCAAAAGAGTCTGGAATTTCCATATGATCATAACAAAAGAAACCGTGCATAAATCGGGCATCGTATGAGAAAGTTATGACGATTAGTGCGATTGGATTTCAATATTAAAAAAAGTAGAAGAACACTTTCACGTTAATGCCACGTCATTACTCCTTCCCCTACAGGCCACGCACGCAAGCACACCGTCGTTTGAACTCAAAATCACACATGCACCAGAAACCAAAGCCCCACATCGCGTCATCGCGTAGTCCCACGCGCGGCACCCCTACCACCCACGCGATCGACAGTGCCGAACCCACATCCTCAGGCGACACTCGACACCGATCAAGGCCCTCTCCATACGCAGCAGCCACCAAAAATATGAACCTTTATTTGAAATTGTTTGATGATCCAGCCGCTGAAACGATGAACGAACAGCACCGATGAATTACGCGATTGACTCTCTACAAACCCAGAAAGGAATTTCCGATCAGGCGAAGTTCATCGTCGAGCGATGAACGGTCGAAAATGGTTCATCGATTTCTGGCTACACAGAGATCCAAACTGGAAAACGAATTACAGATCTAGGTTACGCTCTTCGAGAGTTTCGAATTAATATAAAATTTGGCATATATTGTTGAGTTTGAAATTTCAGCTTTGGATTTGATTTGGAATTGGATCTAGAATTTTGCTGTCTGCCATTGAGGAGGAGGTGAAGAGGGATTGTAATGCACATACAAATGAGAATACAGGTAGACTATGGTTTATAACTGGGTTTATATAGGTAGGTCAGAAATTAGAATAGGTGGATAAGGTTGGATATACGCGCTAATGACAAAGTGGCCCAAAAAACCCGTTCTGACCCCGGAATGAAATTGGATAAACCCATATATCAAAATAGATGTTTTAAAATATTTTAAATGCGATGGAACAAGTTTCAAGTCCAAATTCTATCGTATGAAGAAGTTATGCTAAAATCAATTTAATTCAAATTGATTCAATTGATTTCAATTTTATTTATTTCGAGGCGTTTCAAGCCCGTACGATCAAGCGACAAGTCCGATCGTTACGAAACTTGAAATCCTACAATAATTCACCGATACGGATCCGATGAAATTGGTTTCGTCGAAATCCAAGTCAGTGGAAAAAATGGCTATTTTTACACTAAATAAATAAATTAATTAATTAATTAAATCAAATTTCCAAATTAAATTCTAAAATTGACAATTATTATCATTTAAAATTTCTTAATCATTTACAATGATTTTAAACAAATTTAGATGTCAATTTAGAGATGATTAATTTATAAATTTCAATATTTACCTCAATTTCAATATTTAACTTCAATTTTATTAAATTTAGAAATTATAAAATAAAAATCCAAAATCCATTTATTAAATAAATTAATTATTATTCCATTCATTCCTGTCAAATAGATGGATTAAACCTTGGATTCAAAACCATTACATAAATATTCTCACTCGTCTAAATTCCCATTTTAAATATTTAATCCATTTAATTGCAATTAATCCTTTTATTAAATTTTAAATTCCAATAAATTAATAAAGCTTTATTCCCGATCCCTATAACTCAACAAATTGTCCAATATGAATAACCTTAACATTACTTACGAATATTACCTTAATTAACATTAACGTAATATTAAATTATAATTATTGCAACAAATTACAAAGTTTAAATTTACAAGCTACATACATAGGTAACATACAATAATCGTTACCGTTAACCTTCAGTCGCATTAATAGGCTTTTATTGCTTACAAAACAATGTTAACATTTATTTTCATAATGCGAATTTCATTCACTCTATCCGTTACTACATTTATATCCATTAAAGTAATATTTAATTTCCTTTATTGGAAATAACCTTTTATCACCAATATACTCTTTATAATATTTGTATGGTTGTTCTCCACAAAAAATTACCATCTATCATATTATTTCACCAATTATTTATAATTAAAGTCTCAATTAAATTTACTTATCTGGATTTCATTCTTTTATTACATCATTTATTACTTTCGAAATAACCAACATTTCTACGCATCTTATTACATTTATATCTTGTATTTATTTTCTTAAACTCATAATTGTAATACCAAGTTTCATTTTAAATTTCAATTGATTCCCACTCACAGTTTAATAGCCTAAGTAAACTGGTAACAAATAATAACGGTCACTGTTTGCCCTAAATCCCATTTATAGGTTTATAGTTTACAACAAATGTTGTAATGACTCATATGATATTTATTTTATCCAATTACCATTAAATTTATACTAATTCATCAATTTGTACAATATATCTCTTGTTTCCTTAAAATAAATTTATGTTTCTGTTAAGTTTTCATTCACACTTCCGTTACTATATTAAAAGTCTTTAAGGTAACGTTTATTATCAATAACAACATTATAATTACTTACATCATATGAATTCATTCTATTACCCTAAATCGGACATTAATTCATATATTCATACAATACTTACATTTATTTACTTAATTTGCATTTATAACTAAGTCCTAACATTTAAATTTAATTTTCATTAATTGGAATTTCCTTCCATTCATTTATTATTAACTTTAATTAGTATTGTGTACCTCGCATCGACATTATTGCCTAAATTTACATGCAGTTACTATCAATTAATATATTATTGCATTGGTTAATTAAATGCTTACCTTTAGTTACTTATTTTAAATATTTATACTTAAGTGCAACAATTAACACTATTTCTTTAATTGGGATTTCACTCCAGTTATCAATAATTGACTTTAAAATTTCCATTTCTACACTTCTTTTTTGCATTCATTTCATTGTAAATTATAAAAAAATTATTTCTTCTTAAATTTAATTACAAAACCTAATTAAATTTACCAATTTATTTATTAAAATTTATGGGTCACTACATTCCATATTTTCGGAGTATCTCAAACATTTCAGCGAGGTTGTCTAGATGGTTAGCAGCTACTCGAGATTTTACCAACATGTCGTCTATGTAAACTTTCATAGTCTCTCCAATTTGGCGTTTGGATACAGCATTCACTAGCCTTTGGTACATTTCCCTTGCATTTTTCAAGCCGAATGGCATTACCCTGTAGCAATACAATCCCAAACCGGTGATGAAGCTGGTGTTTTCATGATCTGGCTCATGCATCAGGATCTGGATGTAGCCCAAGTATGCATCTATAAATGACAGCAATTCATGCCCCGTTGTTCTATCCACAAGCTGATCGATTCTGAGGAGTGGGAAGTTATCTTTCAGACAAACCTTATTTAGATCCTAGAAGTCAATACAATTTTTCCATTTCCCATTAGACTTTTTCACTAAAACCGGGTTCGATACCCATTCAGGGTAAGTTGCATTCTGGATGAAGCCGTTAGCCATCAATTTGTCTACCTCCCCTATCAATGCCTTGGACAGTTCGATGCCCAAGCTACACATTTTTTGCTTTACAGGTATGAATTTTGGGTCAATAATGAGAGCGTGACAGGCAATTTCAGCTGATACTCCACACATATCGGAGTGTGTCCAAGCAAATACGTCCAAATTGGCACAAAGGAATTTGGTTATTTCTGACCACATCTTGTTTTCGAGTTGCGACCCAATTTTCAAGACTCATGTTGGGCCATCCATACAGATTGGGACAGACACCGTCAATTTTGTCGGTGCTAGCTGATCCTCCCTTGAGCTCTTCTTTCTAGGGTCCAAAATCTTGTCGAATCGGCTATGGTCCCCATGCCAGGGGCGGTTATGTAGTTGCTATCTGAAGGGTTCACGAATGTGAAGGGTTTTCCCCACATCCTTTCCTTTTTCCTTTCTTCTTGACTCCTGCAATTCTGCAATGTAGCATTCTCGAGCGATGCTTTAGTCTCCCTTCGCAATTCCGACTCTGTGTTCTATAGGGAACTTCATTGTAAAGCACTATTGGGCTAGTGCTATTCTGAAGTCCGCTAATGTAGGCCATCCCAAGAAGGCATTGTATGATGACATTTCAACCACGATCACAAATGTCTGAATGAGGGTGACCCTCCGCTCACCCTTTCCAAGCTCCACTGGTAGGTCAATTGTTTCCATCGGTTGTTTAGGCTCACCAGCAAACCCTTGAATTTATGTTTGGCACACGGACAAAATTTTTATGCCAATCTTCATTTGATCGTAAGTGTGTTTGAGGAGAATGTTAATAGAGCTTCCACTATCAACCAACACCAGCCAAACTACAGCATGTCCAATCCCTACCATCACCTCCATCAGATTGAGAGTTGGAGCTTCAATCCCTTCGGTGTCCTAATTTTGGAACACAATGTTATCATTCAAGACCCTTTGCATCTTAACTGGAGTTTTGCCATCCATAGCTAAACATGATTCCTTCGGAGCATGCTTCAACAAACTTGCATACCGCTCCATTCTCCCCAACTTCTTTGCGCGGGATGTGGTCCCCCGGATATTGTTCCGATGATGAGCCTCTGGTCAGTTCGTTTCGATCCTTCTTTGCTAGTTCCTGATTGATTCCTTCGTTCTTTTGGGTCTTGAGGAGTCGTAGATTAATCAAGGTTTTGTGGTTATCTTACATACCGCTGGAGTTTGTTATTCTAGATCAGTTCGTCAATGAGATTCTTTAGGTGGTGACATTCCTTCGTATTATGGTCGTGTGTCTCGTGGAAGCGGCAGAATTTTCCTGAGCGCTTCTGTTGCTCCATCGCCTCCTTTTTGGGTGGCCTTTTGCCTTCCTTAGTTCCTTGAATTGTAAGAAAAATGTTTTCTGGTGTGTCGCTCGGGAGAGTGTAGCCTTTGGTCCTAAAGCCTTTGAGCTTTTTATTGCTGCCATTTCCATTCTTTTTGTTGGAGTTTTGACCTTTACTCTTTGAATTCCCGTCTTTCCTACTAGTTCCTTCAACAGTCCGAGAAGTGTGTGCATTTTGATTCATTACTACATCGGTTGACTCGACGTTTGCTGGTTGCATGCTAGTAGACTTCCCTTCCAATTCCCATGCTTCCTCCAACCTTAGGTACTGACTTGCGTTGCGATTGAAATCTTTCCTGGTGGTAGGTTGCTTCATTTTAATCCACTTTACGAATTTAGTTTTCAGGAGAATGGCATGAACTAATGCCATAAAAACCATGTCTTCGTTGGGGTTGCTTACTTCCATCACCATAGTGTTAAGCCTATTCATGAAAGATTTCAGTGATTCGTTGTGCCTTTGGAACAGCGTGGATAGGGACATGATGTTTTTGGCTACGCAGTATGGAGTCTGAACTAATCAACGAACCTTGTCGCTGTTTGGTCAAAAGTAGATATAGATCTTCATGGAAGCCTAGTGAACCACATCGACACAACCCTATCAAGAAAGATAGGAAAGCATCTGCATTGATTAGCTTTAGAGGCATTTGATCCATCCATATACCAACTGTATTTGTACTAATGAGGTTTCAGGTCCTTTGTCCTATCATAGGACAGAATAGTGGGCATTGTGAATTTTTCTAGATAACTCTTATCCAAGATTTCATCGATAAAGGGAGTCTGTCTTAGCATATATCCCCATTCATCATATGTTCTATCTTTGCTCTTCTTCATTAATTGTTTAACCAAGTCCACTATGTATGCCTTTGATGTTTAGTAGTCCTGAGGACAGTGATCAATCACTAGGCCAAGTGTTTGACTTTGCAAACGGTCCTGGTGAGTGGGTAGAGGCCTAGACTCTCTTGTCTTCATGAGAGCCACTCCTGCAGGGTCCGTTGGCTTGCGGTCGGTCTGACTGCAGTAGTCTGGGTATTCCTTGCATTTTCAAATGCATTGGCATTTTCGTCCAATTTGTCATCTTGCTCTCTGTCCTCCAAGTTGGAAAGATCCATAGCTATGTCCTTTACATGGGTCTTTGGCCCTTGGCTTAAATTCAGAATAGATTGCCTTATGGTGAATGGAGTACTTTCATTTCTGTCCATATTAAGTCCTGTTGTCACCCTCTTTTGTGGATGTTTTCCATTTCTTCTATGTACACTAGAGATGGAGGAATTCTCTTGTTCGATGGCAGCCACGGGTTCTGGCATAGTCCTTGGAGCGGGATTCGACTGTAGGGTTAGGAGAACGTTAAGCTTGTCTATTAGCGCCTTTTGGCTACTTTTCATTTTTTGATTGATCTCATCAACCATTTTATTTAACTCATCCCTGGTAACAACTTCATGCTGACTGGAGGAAGTTGGCATCTAATTCCCTAAGTTAGCATCATTTACATCAATCTATTGGGGATTAACATCCTCACCAGCTACCACTGCCCCTATGGACCTTCTAGAGGTAGTTGTTCTTCTTCCAAGTGCCATTGATTCCAAACAGTGGATTCTTCAAGCAAACATTAACGATCTAATTTCTGGATCTATGGGATCCAAACTAGATTTTTAGATCTAGATCCTGAATTGGGTTCTCAATGAATGGACCAAAACATTAACCTAAAAAATGGGTCAACATCCTGGTTAGAGTTAGAAAACACCAGCCCCGTTCTGACAGAGCAATATCATAGATCGTAGATATAGAAAAAAACTAGTAAAAGAAAGTATACAAAGAATTTTTATAGTGGTATGGCTATTAATGAAGCCTACGTCCACTTTGTAGTTTTATTATAGACGGATTGCTATTACAAGAGATGTTTAATTACAAATCTTTGATTATCTTTAGCTATATTGAATCCCCAGAGTTGGAATCCACTGAAGAATCACACTAAATTCCATTGGAGATTGTTGTAAGGGAGGTAGATAGTGAAGAATAATTCCAGCAAAACTTCAGCAACCTTCCTAGAAAAGATCCAGTTTATGTTGCAGGTAGTATGATATTTATATGGATCATAAAGCTTCTGGGCTAGGCCACTTCATCATCTGCTCGCAAGTAAGTAGGGAATGACCTAGGGTTGTTTAGCTAGCAAATTGAGGCAAAAGCATGGGTCGCTGGCGACCCATGGACTTGGATCGTTTGCAAGTCAATGCCTTAGCCTCTTCTTTATTGCATCCTTGGTTAGTTTGTTGTTGAATTAGAGAGATGTTTGGGTCACTGGTGATCAAGCATTTGGGATTTTTCTAGAGTTTGTAGTTTGGGATGTTTTCATGACCTTTTGTCGTTGTGTCTCAATAATGTAGTTTGGCCCTCGTTAATACATTTTTTAGCTTTTTTGGTTAAGTTTTGAACCATTCTGATAGCATGAGGTTGTTCTGTTTCCTATTGGGTTAAAAACTCAGATAACAGCTCCTCCAAGGTAAATCTATGGAAAAACCTGAATTACTTTGCTACCCATTCAAATTTGAGCACCCAAGAGTTTAGGAAATAGGAAAAAAACACCGGGTTAGACATGGGTTTGGTGTGAGTAAAGCATAAGTCTTTAACCTTATAAAAACCTTTAAATCAAAGGCATCTCATAAGACCATGCCATACATAAACACAGACGGGTTTTTACCTTACGATAACCATAAAATTTGTATATAAAATTCAGTGACATTATAATATTGTCTAGTAGTCAAAGTAATATATGAATATAGTTGAAATGCTTACATCTCACATTTCAACATAGTTGGGTACATCTAAAACCATAAAGACATATGCAGGAGAATGGACTTCATACTGTGACAAGGTATGAAACTACCTTCTGACGGTACATCTCTAAATAAAATGCACTGGGGTTTGATAAGAATATCTTGTACCCTTTCCACGCAGAACTGTCCTACCACTTGACTAGTAGTACCGAATATAATTACCCACTTTGGGCCTCGAAGCATACATGAGTAGATAGTAATTGATCTATATTTGGGAATGACCATACACTGATGGGAGCGACCCATATGGCCTTATTGCATGCTCGATTTTTGTCATTTCTCGATGGATGATGTTTGAAGCTACATTTTACCTTTTATATAGCACTTCCCACTTAAAATGCTAACAATACCCTCAAGACAATAACGCAATGCCAGTTCTATACTAGTTTTCCAGGAGATGTACAAACCAAACACGCTACTTCTACTGCATCCATTTTGAAATCACCCTCAGAATTAGTAGTAGAGAGCCATTTCATTTAAAGAGATCCATCTTAAATTCCACCATCTTCAAGATGTCTCACTTCAAAATGCTTGAGTTGCATCGAAGTGGTTTTCGGATAACATATCTGATACCGATATCTTTAAAACAACATTCGGTAGTTTTCGGTAAACTCTACCCCAGTTCTTTCGAAAATAAACAGTCAAAGAGAAGAACGGAGATCACCTCCTAGCCATTAGTGGATGGATATCCTTATCATTTGTCCTAGGAGAACAAAATGAGATTTATACGCACAGTACAACATCATCGGAGATGTCTGGGCCAAATTACCCATGTGTTTCTCTTAGGTATTTCCAAAGTTAAGTTTTGGGTCCATATTTGATAGTCGATTACTTAACTATTAAACAAACAAACAACAACCAATTCCATTCTATATTTATTTATCCATAGCAACCACTAAGCCTCAAAAAAAATATTTATATAATAAATCTCTTTTCAAAATGTTTGTCAAAAACATTCATATACTTATCTCTCTGACGTAAGTATACTCACAAAGCATTTGCGAATAACTTCTTCCAAACCTGGTTAAAAATGTGACAACCTGGAATTTTTCGATATTTGAAACTAGAATATTTAATTAATTTTAAATATTTAAAAGTTAAATTCTAACTAGAATTTCAAATATCACGGGTTATTGGGTAATTTTAATATTGAATTTAATAACAGGAAATTGGGTAAAATGGGGAATCTAGAATTCCAAGCTTGTTAAAAATATTTTAATAGCTTATAAAAGTTATATTGATAATACTGAAAATAATAGAAGTTTTAAAAGTGAATTTAAAAGTGTTTTGCTCAATTTTAAAAATACATCGTTTAAATTGATATTTAAAATAGCCTTCCAAGGCACAGTCTCGAAATTTGACGAAACCTGTTCCATTGGATCCATAATAGTGTATTATTATCGGATTTCAAATTTCGTAGTGTTTAGAGTAGTTGTGTGATCGTACGATATATAAACGTGTTGAAATTTGTATCGAAAATTTAATATAATAGCTGGGTTCAAAAAGCTATTTTCTCCGTACGATCGAGTTAGGCCTCGAAACCTTTTTCATTGCACTCGAAATAGGGGTATAACATTATAAACATCTAGCGGCATGTCTCAATAGGAGATTAAGATTTTGAGTAACGATTTCAAGACGATTTAAATTTTAAATTTAAATATAATGTGTATGTTTTGGGTTGACTAGTCAAATGGCCTAACATCAGAACTTTACGTTTTCCTTCAAATGCATCGTAGATCATCCAACACTTGTCCTCCCAAAGGACACACTTTTTTTTAAAAGAAATTTTTGAAATTGATGTAGAAAAGAAAAAATATCAGCCCTTTCCCTTTCAATTCATTCGCGTATTTTACAAAAAATCATCAATGGTCGAACAATAGTTCAATTCCGAACCTAGTTCCCTCCACCCCAAAATCAAAATCGCGCTTTCCTTCATCAACCCATTCACGAAATCGACAATAATCGAACGATTTTTCGACACGGGAACCGAGTTTCAACCATTGTCCTTTTTAATCGCAGAGCAGCTCGAGGGAACCAAGTTTTCACGGACGACAATTAATGGGTATCGAAGGGGAGGGTCGCGGCTATGGGGTGGCGACTGCAAGTGCGGCTAGGGTTGGTATGGTAAGGGTTCGACGAGGGGATTCTAGGCTTATGCAGGTGCGTATTCGATGAGATGTGGGTGGGTGAGTCGGAGAAGTTTGGGTCGATGCGGGGATGCGATTTTTAGTGCTCTCGAGTGGATGGTCGGGATTTGGACCGGTGGGTTTAGGGTTATTGGGAAGACAAGTGAGCGATGAGATCCTTGTTTTGTGTAACGATACCGAATTTTAAGTAAGTTTAAATTGATAATTAAGTTAATTTTTTTTTGAATAAAAATTGTGAAATAAATTGTTAAATTAATTTGAATTGTATTTGAATTGGGTTTTATAAAAATGTAAAGATATTTGAATTTTAACTTATGAAATGGATTTTTAAAAGTTGTGTAAAATATAAAATGAATACATTAGAAAAAAAATTATAGTAACATGTTAATAATAGGATTTCATTAAAAATACAAAGTAACGGAACACATAAACATTCAAGTAGGAAGCTTGCAAAAGAAGACAATGTTATTATTCAATTTGAACAAGCGTATATAGATAAATATGAATTAACTTGTATAGAAAACAAAGAAGTACAAGCAAATAATGGATTCAAGTTAGTTTGAATCCAAATCTGGAAATTAAATCAGTTTTAAAACTGAGTATGTTTAAAAACAAAGTATATATGTACAGGAGACAAGACATAAGTATAAGAATAAGTATAAATATGTAACCTCAAAGGATCTAAAGGAAAAAAAGGTGGAATCTCAAAACATAAAGGACATTAGCATGGAATCTTTGCATCTCCTCACCTGCTGTACAAACAAATAGTAACATCCCTGTAAAAAAATTTATATCAACTTCTCATTAATGCGGCCCACAATGTAAGTATCATCAGCCACCATAATAAATAAAAAAATCTCTACCTATTGTACAACAAGATTTCAATCACCTGTAACTTTATGTCTTATATATCACTGCCTATCTCATTTCGTCCACCAGGAGCTTAGCAAACCTGAAGTGATATCCTCTCATAATTTAAATAAATATTCAACTTAAAACAAACTTCAATCCAAAACAACTCAAACCTGAGATCAAGAAGGCTTTAACAAGCAGTGTCTCAGGCTGGTTTCAAAACAAGGAAGTTAGCATTCTATTTCTTTCTAACTCATCATCTTGGAACTAAAATGTGGAAGGTGAGTAACATATATTTTCATTTATTTTTAACGTATGAATTTGTTTCTTTTACATTTGTGAATAACTGTTTGTATACACATGGATTCTCTAAGTGAATTTGAATGATGGAAGCATTTGTGTGCAAGATGATATTCATATATATCTTCTATCTACAATCCTAAACATAAGATTTGATCTCAAAATCATTTCCATTTGATTTACTCAATGTTTAAGTTAAATTAATTTTGTAACATTTATGAAAACCAAGGAAAACTGAGCAAACTAAAAATTAGTCAAAATACAAATCTCTTCATCCACGAATTCAGGTATGTAGGTTGATTTCGCATACTTTAATATGATTTTTAATACAAGAATAATAATTTTTAGAGTTAGGGATTAGGAGCAGTTTGGGGATGAACGGAAACGACATTTCGATCGATATAAGGCGATCAGGGAAGAAATGGTAGTCGGGGTTTTGCATGGAAGTGAAGGAGTCTACGAGGGTTCTGGAAAAAAAGGTGCGGTGGTGGTCAGGACACGGTGGTGGCGACAGCGAGGTTTTGAAAATTTTAAAACCTACCTAGGCTCTGTAATTTTGATCGTCGCGTTTCCTCTAGTTGTTCGAGCGCTATGGAATTTTGGGGGATGATGGAGGCGGTGCTGACGAAGCTACGACCGGAGTTTTAGGTCCTCCAGTGGTCAAGGTTGCGAGAACGAGCCACGTTTCCAGGTTGATGGAGAAGCCTGGTGACATTTCCAGGTTTGGGTTTTGACTTGAATTCGATTTCGAGTCCACCTGGTAGCGATCTGATGATTAAGTTGAAGTTTGGTGATGTTAGTGTATGGGGATGATCGCCGTTGATGGTCCGATCGCCCACAGCCTTTGTGCACGTGCACGTGCACTGATTACTGAGGGTCTGGGAATTTTGGTTGTTCGCCCAAGTGATTTCAGTAGGTACTCGGGTTTCCTCGCGTTGGTCTCGAGTGTTTACTCGAACGAATGTGAGTCAGGCTCGAAGCAGAATTTCACTGGCTCGGGGAAGAAGTTTGTAACAGGTTTGAAACCTGACCCTGTTTAATTTTGGCTTTTGACATTTTTAGATTGAATTTCAAAGTATAAAACAAAATTTTAAACTAAATTTTCAAAAGGTAAAGAAGATATAAATTAAGTTTAAATACAATTTTGAAAGAAAAAGGTATTGTTGATTTGAGATTTCTGATTATGGTTTTGGATAATTGGATATTTGTTGATTTGAGATTTCTGATTATCGTTTTTCATAATTAGATAATTGTTGATTTGAGATTTCTGGTTATCATTTTGGATAATTGGATATTTGTCGATTTGAGATTTCTGATTATCGTTTTTGATAATTGGATAATTGTTGATTTGAGCTTTCTGGTTATCGTTTTTGATAATTGAATTTTTGTTGATTATAAGATTTTCTAGTCTCTAATTGATTCTAGATTACGTTGATTATATTGAATTGCTGTTTTCTATCTATCTCTGTTGATAGTTAGAGTTTGTTGATTATGGAGTTCGTGTTTTCTAATTATCTGGTTGATAACTAGATGATTGCAGTTTTGCGAATTGTGATTTGTGTTTTCTAATTATCTTTGTTGATAATTAGATTTTACTATTTGCTAATTATCGTATCAATAATTAGATATTGTTGTTTTGTGATTTTGTATTCTAATTATGTAATTGATAATTGAATATTGCTGATAATTGCATTTATTCAGTTTGTTGTTTTCTGATTATCTATTTGATAATTAAATTTTTGTTGAAAATTTATGAATTTCTTCTATGAAATTAAAAGATTTCTTTGGGGTTTGTGTTCTTGGCCTTTATTTTTCCTAGCTTAACCAGTTTATGTTAGAAAAATAATTGTTATTGACGACTTTAATTATGAAAATTGTGAGGATGCAATTTTTATAAGGAGGGGAGTCTGTTACAACCCGGGTTTTTGCACCGATTAATGATCGTCAGTATACGATTAAATTTGGCTGACTAATTGATACTGGAAGTTTTAATCGGTTGAATTCTTTCAAAAATTGGTTAAGTGTTGTTTGGGCTTTAAGAAAAATATTGGCCCACGTTTTAATTAGCTTAATGCCATGCTAAAGTGAATGTCGTCCCCCTTTGTTTTATTTTCATTCGCGAACCCTAAACATGCGGAAAAAAAATGGCTGTAACATCCCGCCCTTTCGCACGATTTAAACAGACACACATGCCAATTTAAACCATACGTAAGGGCGGATTGTTATGGGATAAATAAGAAAACAGAGAAGAAAGAAAACTAAACAGAATCTCACAGCGGAAGGATAAAATATAATAATCAAAATATACAGTTCATGAAGCTGTTTTACAAAACCTTTGATTTTATCTATACAATACATATCAGAGTACACATACCATATAACAATGCAGCGGAACAATATGAGTGTAGTGGAATATAATTAATAATAATAGTAGAAATCTCCGTCTTCGTCCTCCAGATCTAAAGTCTTCGATCCTAAAACGCTCGGACTGACCCGAGCGAATTTGAAAAGACAAAAACACTCGAGTCAGAACTAAAAGATAACAGAATTAAATATGAGTGCAGTAACTCACGAGGTGCTCGGGATTTACATCTCCTAAGGACCTGTTAAACTATTTACTATGTAGTATATTGCGCTATTATAATAGTGTCTAATTGTAAAATAAACTTACTTTAAATTAGCATTAAGGCTTTACATTTTCCAGCTTAACACGTAATAGTGCCAATAGTCTATACAGTGCCTGCATATCTCCTGATCGGGAGACTACGAGAAGACACTCCATAGGTACGACACAAATAGAAACTCGTACAAGGTGCGATAAGGTAGGTGACAAGACACAACTAGGCAATGCCAGGGTAGATATACCAATTGCTATCCGGGCTGGTGGAAACGCGCAGCGCGCAGCTACCGCCCACCTCGAACAAACTCCCCAAAAAAAATAAAGGTGGCCACCGAATCAATCCAAAGTCAAAGTATAGTATCGAAGAGGAGTGTCCAATCAGAGGTATGACCTCATTGGCTCGAGAATCGCTCCTGTTTTAGCCACCTTATGCCAACTCATGGGAGTCGGGTCCACGTATTTACCTTACAGGAAACACCGCCACCAACCTACTTCATTCTGGAATCTCCACCATGTACACGGTTGTTAAAGTGGTTTTCGGAGTTGGAAGAGAGTATGACAACTTCCGATCCCGGTCTCTTCAACAACCAAACGTTATTATAACACCGCGGTCATTTAAAATAATTATACTTTAAAACCAGAATAAACTATCCATTTTGAACCCATATAAATACGATATCGTTTATATTTTTAAAACCCCAAATCAATACGATATCATTTAGGCCCAAACTAATATAATGTCATTTTATTTTCCAATATATATTCTTTCCAAAATCATAGGGTTTTCAAAGTAAAATATCTAGAAATCAAAACTCTGGAATATAATATTTCCAAATTATACTACCTTGAAAATCATAACTTTGAAACAAATTTCCATCTCTCAAATGGTTAAATATTAAATTTCTTTTATAAAACAAAATAGCTTCTTTACATTTCACAAATCAATTCCAAATATCGATTTCAACTCCCAAATACCATTTTTAATTCTTATGTTTCAAAGCATTAAATATTTCACCATTTCAAAAACAAACTCATTTGACAAACCCATATATATCAAATTCAATTACTTATTATTTAGACTTGAACTGTTTACTTAATGACTTCAATATAATTTAAGTAAAACCTTTAACTACACATAATTGGAAAATCTTTCAATTTATTAGACTGGATATATTCATTTAAATCAACCTGATATTCATTTAAATCACTTTACAAAAAAAATCAAGTTATAAAAATCATATCCTTTAAAAAATTTAATTTTTATTAAATTTCAATTTAGCTTAATATTCATCTTCCAAATCTTATTCTCATTTAAGTCATAAAAACTACAGAAATTAGATTTTAAATAAATGCTTAATCGTATTTGATCTTAAAAATCAAACTTTATTTTATACTTCAAATCAAATTTATACAAAGCTTAAAAACCGAAAATTACTATATATATATATAAATAACCAATTCAATATCCCATAAACCATATATATATAGCTTTACAAAACCATAAAAATATTTCAAAATATATTTTATATATATACCGCGGTGCCTGTATAAAATTTTCGACCCTATGGTCATGTGATACGAATGTTTATCATTTCAATCCGCAATTTAAAAAAAAGTGCGGTTGTATATCATTTCAAACCGCAATCACGAATGAAATGAAAATGCATGATGACTTAAAGTTTATACAATATAAATGTAGCATCCATTCATCCAAATATCAGTCATCAACCATTATTTGCAATCATCATCCAATTTAAACAATCATCGATATAGAGCATATAAATTATACAGGTAATAAATAACACGTATTAACCAACAGTTTATATTCAATAATAAATTCAATAACTGTAAAACTAGCAGTTTATATGCAAATAAATAAATTTAATAACTGTTGAACTAGCAGTTATATGCAAATAAATAAAGTCTAACTGTCAATTTATATGCAATAAATAAAATTAATTAACAGTTAAATTAAATAAATGCGAATTAACTGAGATGATGAATAAAACATGCCAAACAATCATAAATAAATTTCTACTCATATCTTAAGTCAAATTAACAAACATAAGAAATTCTAGAAGTTGTGAGTGGGTTAAAACACTCACCTTTTGAATTTAAATCGAATTTAAATCCATTTAAACCCAAAAATTCGACGGTCTCCAAATCTGTCCAAACCAGCGTCAACAGATCCGGAATTTAATTTCGATCCTAACAAAAAAAATCTCATGTGAAACGGAATTCGTATGTACGAGTTATAATAATAAGAAGGTTGAAAGACGAAATTTAAATTAAATAAAACAGGAATAACAACACGTCCTCTCACCCAATCACAAGCAGCCACCTCACCCTGCCATCCTCCCAGTTTGAACCGAAACCCTAAAACTCTCGTGCCCGAGTAGCTACCAGCCGCCACCCCAACCATCCCGTCGTAAGAGTATCCGGCCTCACACCGAAGATCCGAACCTTCCCCCAAAACACCTAGCGCCGGCCGACCCCATTGCCTACCACCGCGACGACTCGGTGGCCCCACGTTCGCTGGCACGCGAACGGGTTTTGTGCCCTTCTCCTCCAATCTGAGGCGTCCCCTGTCATCAATAGCACGAACGACTTCCGATCTACCACCTACTTTCTTCCCTCTTCACAACTGCACCACCCGATCGTCCTAAGGTCGACGATCTACCGTCCAAATCGAATTACTGTCAAAGAACGGCCGGGAAGAAAACCCTGATTTCTGAACAAATCAAAAGCCGAATCGAAAAAGAATCACTGATCTGTGATGCGTACAACAAGAGCTTCAACATATATTTTTTTATAAATTTTCTGAGAAGTTTGAAATTTTAGCTTTGGATCTGATTTAAATTTTGAATTTGGATCTAGAATTGTTTGTTGCCATTGAAGAAGAGGAGTACAGAAGTTCCTGTATGTATAGAAATGAGGAATAGAGGCTGCTAGGGTTTATAACAGCCTATTCATAGACAAACTGCAACAGAATAGGTGGGCACGACTTATAAACGCGCTAACCGATAGTTGGCCCAAAAAGCCCGTTCTGACCCCGGAACGAAATTGGGTAAACCCATATATCACAATAGGTATTTAAAAATATTCTGAACGCGATGGAAAAAGTTTCACATCCAAATTCCATCGAATGAAGAAGTTATGCTGAATTTAATATTTTCAAATTTATTTCAAATTGATTTCAATTTATCGATTTCAAGGCGTTTCGAGTCCGCACGATCAAACGACAAGTCCGATCGATACGAAACTTGAAATCCTACAATAATTTACCGTTACGGATCCGATGAAACTTGTTTCGCCGAAATCCGAGTCAGTGGCCAAAATGGCTATTTTTATATTAATTAAATAAATTCAAAATAAATAAATAAAATCAAATTTTATATTTAGATTCTGAAATTTTCCCATTTTATCACTTTTAAAAATTCTTATTCATTTACAAAATTCCAACAAGTTTAGATGTCAAATTAAAGAAGGTAAATTTTAAAATTTCAATATAAATCCTTAATTTCATTAAATTTACAAATCATAAATTAACTTTCTAATAATTTGTATTAAATCAAAGAAATCAATAGTTATTTCATTCATATATTTCTAATAGATGGATTTAATATTAGATTCAAAAATTATTATCCTAATATTCTTCGATTTCACTTACATCCCTATAAATGTAATATTTAGATTTTAAATTTTCATTTATTTCGATTAAACCTATTATCATATATTACTTTAATATACTGACAAGCTTACTTTTGCACACTTTCATTTACCCAACTGCCATTATATAAATAAACTTAACAATAGATTCATACTTTATTACGTAAATGCATACCCTTTTATCTAAATTAAAATTTACGTAACTTCAAAATTTAATCCATTTAATTCCAGTTACTCTTTTCATTAAATTTCATATTCAAATCAATTTATAAAGTTTTACCTCCATTCTTTATATACACTAACCATCATTTAATGAAGAGTTTATTTACGTTATTCCCCATTATTACCTAAATTTATTTAAACGTAACATTTAATTCAATGATTTACCAATTAAATTGAATGGACTGAATATACATATAGCTCATAATAATTGTTGTCAAAAACTCTAAATCCCACATTTATAAGTTTGTTGTTTACATCGTATTGGTTTTATTCAAACATCACTTACTATATATTAAATAAATTCAATATTTAAGTTCTTTTACATTTATTACCAAGTACACCTTTTACCTTATTCCAACAAATTGGAGTTTCATTCAATTAATATGACCAATCAATTTCTACTCACCCTTTATTTCCAACCCACAAATTGCAATCCATTATATTATATGGATGTTGTCCAATTTCTATTTATTATTAACTTAACAACCTATATACATTCATTGATTGATTTCTATTTGCCTCTGTTTCCTTACATTCAGTTCTTAGCTTAAATTTCTACGGTTACATTCCATTTGCACTTCCGTTACTACTATAAAATTTAGTAACGTTTATATCATCAACACATTATAATTACTTACCCTTAAATGAGTTTGATTTCCTAATAAATTTATTAAATGGAAATGTTCATTAAAGTTTATAAATTATTAACTTGTATATAATTATATTTACCCTTTATATTCCATTATAAATATATGCACACATACAAATTAAGATTCTAAATCCAATTAATTATTCCTTTTACATCAACCATCACTTATGAATAATTAGCGTTTCCTATTTATTTTGTTACATTCACTTATATTCACTTTATAAATAAATTGGTATTCCCTTTAACCCATTAATTACTAACTTTAATTATTGCAATTCATTTATCTAACATAATTTTGAATCTATTTTCAAATTTCAAAAATTTAACAGCTTACAATAGTTTACAAATAAAAAGGGATTGTACTAATTACGTTATTTATTGTCCTACATTACTTTATTACCTCCGTTTACATTTAATTTCCATAAATCAATATTTTATTCCATTGATACATTCAATACTTGCCTAAATTTACTTTTTCAAACATTATATCAATTGCAGCAATTTCCACTATTACTATTAATTGCAATATATAATTTAATTTGTAAATTTTAATTACCCTTAATACATCAAATTTCAACATTCTCTTTCTTATAAATTAATAAGATTTCTATTTCTTTCTAAATTTAAATTAAAATCTTATTAATTTAATTCATTTTAAACATCGAATTTACACGGGTCGCTACACTCTCCCCCACTCAAAACTTTTCGTCCTCGAAAGGGAAAGAAGGGAAAAGAAGAATTAAATAACAATACAACTTATTCAAAATATTTAACTTATAAACAATAATTTTCAAAATTTATTACTTTAACTAAATATACCCATATAAATCCTTTATACATAAATTGTTACAGTTTGTAAACATTTTCAAATTTTCTAAGTCCAAAATTTACGGAAAATTTTGGCAGAGTCTCCTTTGTACGGAGAGGCTCGGAAGAAAATATAATAAAAATATAATACATATATTATCCAAAATATTATATCCCAACCCGGGAAAATATATAAAATAGCGCTATAAATCGTAATCCGAAACGTACCTACTTGTCGGACAAATTACGCTTAATTTATGGAACCAAAAGCAGTAGCAATTGCTTTCATAACCTGCATTTCACTTATAAAATATAAAGGGTTAACAATTTTTATAAAGTGAAATATTTGAGTGGTTTCAATCCCTAACAACAAATAAATACACAACCATCCATTTCAACAAATAGCATACACAAGAAACAAAACAACCATTCAATCAACAAGCAAATAGTTGTTCAGGTTCAAAACTTGAAATTATACGGAGTGAAAAATAACTATCAAGTGCATAATTTACTCAACAGTCTTAGACGGAACAAAATAATTTATTTATTCATCCAACAATTTCGAATTTCCTTACCTGACCAACCATAAATCAAACAATAACAATTCAACCCAACAAATCAAATTAACTTACTATAAATTTTATTTCATACTTTAGTTGTTTGATTTCCTTTCTTTCATTCATTGAGTGATTACCACATTTATTTTCATTTATTACTTACAATATTCATCTTTCATTTTAATGTCCCGTAAGTTTCTTTTTATTGCATTCCATTTATGCATTTCTAAATTTTATTTATTTATTTCTCACAGTTTCATTTATTATAGAATTTCATTCTATTAACCTAAGTTTTAAAATCGTCTAATTATAATACTTACCTTTAATTATGGTAAAATTTCAATTTACAACTTAGGTTTATAACATTAAATTCCCATTTATAACAGCAAATTCATTGGATACTTTCATTACCTCAAGCTTTACTTGTAAGATTTCCCCCTTACATTTTCTTACTAACACTGTAACTTTTATTATATGGTAAGTTATATATATGCTTTAAGAATGTAAGTGAAAATTATACAAGTCTCTTCTCAATTCCTTTAATTAATTAATGGTTCATAAATTATATATTCGTTTTATAAGTTACAATTTCAACTTACTTTTAATTTCATTCATTTATTTAATGCTTATATTTCTATTATATTTAATAATAGTAACATTTTAATTACACCAAATTTGTAACCTTATAACATCAATTCTTATAAATAAGGAACTTCCTTTATCCATTTACTAAGGTTTACAATCGTTTATTTACATTACATCTCTTCCTATTGTATTAAATTTTTTATTTTAATTAAAGGTTCCAATTCGCTATACTTAATTTACTATTAATTAACTGGAACTTAAGAATCAAATATCGGGTTTAATTTTAAATCATTTAAGATAATAGATAGATACTTAACATATATATATATATATATCTCCAATTATAATTAAAACGATAAAATTTTCTTAACAATTCTGCAGTAAATTACTACAGTGGCCTTCCCACTTCGAAACTCGAAAATGAATGTCGATGATGCGTGCACTCATCACCGAAATTATTTTCCAACGACAGAGAGTGGAGTGCAACTTATTTCTTTAAAACATTTCTTGCAAATTCTATTGAAATATTTATGTCAGAAAATACTTCTAACAATATTATTATTATATTCCAAAATCAATTAAAAGTAATCTTCAAACCCCGGAACTTAAGTTCTAAGTTTCCACTTTTCATTTATTTTATTTTCAACTTAGTTTCAACTATTATTAATATTTTCATTACCTAACACCCAATCTATAGCAACCAAATATATATATCTTTCTAAAATATTTATATATAGAAAATATAATAGGCAAAGTTATTTCATTCACCCATATTAAAAACAAATATTATGTCGGTCTGTCCTATTAAGTGTTTAGAAATTCCTATTGATGTCACAGCGTCCCATGCACCAACCAGAATTTATAAATACAAAACGGAACAGATTAACACAATATTAAAATCTTTTATAACACTAACAAATACGCTCTCTCATATATATATATACACTCAGCGACTCCCATAGGGTATTACTACCCTATTAGTAAAGAGTCAAACCCCACAAAGCTAAGGTTTATCGCTAAACCAAAGCTCTGATACCGGATGTAACATCCCGCCCTTTCGCACGATTTAAACAGACACACATGCCGATTCAAACCATACGTAAGGGCGGATTGTTATGGGATAAATAAGAAAACAGAGAAGAAAGAAAACTAAACAGAATCTCACAGCGGAAGGATAAAATATAATAATCAAAATATACAATTCATGAAGCTATTTTACAAAACCTTTGATTTTATCTATACAATACATATAAGAGTACAGATACCATATAACAATGCAGCGGAACAATATGAGTGTAGTGGAATATAATTAATAATAGTAGTAGAAATCTCCGTCTTCGTCCTCCAGATCTAAAGTCTTCGATCTTGAAACGCTCCGACTGACCCGAGCGAATTTGAAAAGACAAAAACACTCGAGTCAGAACTAAAAGATCTTATGTGAGTTAAATTAACAGAATTAAATATGAGTGCAGTAACTCAAGAGATGCTCGAGATTTACATCTCCTAAGGATCCGTTAAACTATTTACTATGTAGTATATTGCGCTATTATAACAATGTCTAATTGCAAAATAAACTTACTTTAAATTAGCGTTAAGGCTTTACATTTTCCACCTTAACACATAATAGTGCCAATAGTCTATACAGTGCCTGCATATCTCCTGATCGGGAGACTACGAGAAGACACTCCATAGGTACGACACAAATAGAAACTCGTACAAGGTGCGATAGGGTAGGTGACACGGCACAACTAGGCAATGCCAGGGTAGATATACCAATTGCTATCCGAGCTGGTGGAAACGCGCAGCGCGCAGCTACCGCCCACCTCGAACAAACTACCCCAAAACAAAAATAAAGGTGGCCACCGAATCAATCCAAAGTCAAAGTATAGTATCGAAGAGGAGTGTCCGATCAGAGGTATGACCTCATTGTCCCGAGAATCGCTCCTGTTTTAACCACCTTATGCCAACTGACGGGAGTCGGGTCCACGTATTTACCTTACAGGAAACGCCGCCACCAACCTACTTCATTCTGGAATCTCCACCGCGTACACGGTTGTTAAAGTGGTTTTAGGAGTTGGCAGAGAGTATGACAACTTCCGATCCCGGTCTCTTCAACAACCAAACAATATTATAACACTGCGGTCATTTAAAATAATTATACTTTAAAACCAGAATAAAATATCCATTTTAAACCCATATAAATACGATATCGTTTATATTTTTAAAACCCCAAATAAATACGATATCATTTAGGCCCAAACCAATATAATGTCATTTTATTTTCCAATATATATTCTTTCCAAAATCATAGGGTTTTCAAAGTAAAATATTTAGAAATCAAAACTCTGGAATATATTATTTCCAAATTATACTACCTTGAAAATCATAACTTTGAAACAAATTTCCATCTCTCAAATGGTTAAATATTAAATTTCTTTTATAAAAAAAATAGCTTCTTTACATTTCACAAATCAATTCCAAATATCGATTTAAACTCCCAAATACCATTTTATCATATGTTTAGATTCTAAAATCAAATTTTATATTTAGATTCTAAAATTTTCCCATTTTATCACTTTTAAAAATTCTTAATCATTTACCAAATTCTTAATCATTTACAAAATTCCAACAAGTTTAGATGTCAAATTAAAGAAGGTAAATTTTTAAAATTTCAATTTAAATCCTTAATTTCATTAAATTTACAAATCATAAATTAACTTTCTAATAATTTATATTAAATCAAAAGAAATCAATAGTTATTTCACTCATATATTTCAAATAAATGGATTTAATATTAGATTCAAAAATTATTATCCTAATATTCTTCGATTTCACTTACATCCCTATAAATGTAACATTTAGATTTTAAATTTTCATTTATTTCAGTTAAACCTATTATCATATATTACTTTAATATACTGACCAGCTAACTTTTGCACCCTTTCAATTACCCAACTGCCATTTTATAAATAAACTTAACAATAGATTCATACTCTATTACATAAATGCATACCCTTTTGTCTAAATTAAAATTTACGTAACTTCAAACATTTAATCCATTTAATTCCAATTACTCCTTTCATTAAATTTCAGATTCAAATCAATTTATAAAGTTTTACCTCCATTCTTTATATACACTAACCATCATTTAATGAAGAATTTATTTACGTTATTCCCCATTATTACCTAAATTTATTTAAACGTAACATTTATTTCAATGATTTACCAATTAAATTGAATGGACTGAATATACATATAGCTCGTAATAATTGTTTTCAAAAACTCTAAATCCCACATTTATAAGTTTGTTGTTTACATCGTATTGGTTTTATTCAAACATCACTTATTATATATTAAATAAATTCAATATTTAAGTTCTTTTACATTTATTACCAAGTACACCTTTTACCTTTTTCCAACAAATTGGAGTTTCATTCAATTAATATAACCAATCAATTTCTACTCACCCTTTATTTCCAACCCACAAATTCCAATCCATTATATTATATGGATGTTGTCCAATTTCTATTTATTATTAACTTAACAACCTATATACATTCATTGATTGATTTCTATTTGCCTCTGTTTCCTTACATTCAGTTCTTAGCTTAAATTTCTACGGTTACATTCCATTTGCACTTCCGTTACTCTATAAAATTTAGTAACGTTTATATCATCAACACGTTATAATTACTTACCCTTAAATGAGTTTGGTTTCCTAATAAATTTATTAAATGGAAATGTTTATTAAAGTTTATAAATTATTAACTTGTATATAATTATATTTGCCCTTTTTATTCCATTATAAATATATGCATACATACAAATTAAGATTCTAAATCCAATTAATTATTCCTTTTACATCAACCATCACTTATGAATAATTAGCGTTTCCTATTTATTTTGTTACATTCATTTATATTCACTTTATAAATAAATTGGTATTCCCTTTAACCCATTAATTACTAACTTTAATTATTGCAATTCATTTATCTGACATAAATTTTGAATCTATTTTCAAATTTCAAAAATTTAACAGCTTACAATAGTTTACAAATAAAAAGGGATTGTACTAATTACGTTATTTATTGTCCTGCATTACTTTATTACCTCCGTTTACATTTAATTTCCATAAATAAATATTTTATTCCATTGATACATTCAATACTTGCCTAAATTTACTTATTCAAACTTTATATCAATTGCAACAATTTCCACTATTACTATTAATTGCAATATATAATTTAATTTGTAAATTTTAGTTACCCTTGATACATCAAATTTCAACATTCTCTTTCATGTAAATTAATAAGATTTCTATTTCTTTCTAAATTTAAATTAAAATCTTATTAATTTAATTCATTTTAAACATCGAATTTACACGGGTCGCTACAATGGCGGCTTCTTCGTTCATTCCTCTTCGACAAATTTAGGGTTTTGGTCAAATCGATGACGTCGACGTTATCGATCTGGTGGATTTAGCTTTGTCGATCGATCGTTCGTGCACGTCAATATAAGGTGAGTAATTCTATTTACTCACATCTAGTTCATTCTTAGTATGGTGCTTCTGCAATTCGATTTTTCTTCGATGTTGTTTTATCTCGGCCATTTTTTCGTTCGATGTTAGTAATTGATGTTGCTATGTGAATTTGGGTTGTTCGACCTTGGCCATCCTTCGGCCACTTGGCTTTGTTAAAACTTGAACCTTGATTATTTTGTTTCTCTGACATTTCTAATTCGATTGCCAAGGCGTCAAGTTTGTTTTCGTTGTCTACGGCTTCGGCGTGATTTTGAGATGGAAAGAATAAGTATTGATTTTGTTTTGTGAATTTCTAGCTTGATATACTTGGTTTTGTTATTACTGTCAAATGCCTTGCCTTGTGTCCATGTGGTTGTAGCCACGAGCTACAGTCTTCATTGCACCCATATCATCCTTGTATATGCATGCTATATTCATGTATGACAGTTTGTCATATTGTTTCCTTTATTATGTTTATTTTCGTGTTGCCTCAGAGTTTTCTTGCATCGAGCTCTGTCTACTTGTTTATTCGAGTTGTACACATATATGTATTTTTGTGTACATTTGTTTTGGTGTTTTGTTGGTCAGTAACTCCATACTGCCACCTCTGTCTCATTCTGTAGCTCCATGCTGCCTCATCTGTTTCATGTGATGTTCATCCTAGTAGCAGTTTCAACTTGATGCATGTATCACTATGCTTCAGGTTGGTTTGGTCTAGAAATATTCAAGTTGGCATTGACCGTTGGTTTGATCTACTTGCCTTGTTTCTGGCTCCAAGTATAGTTTCCTGGTATTCATATGTGTACTGATGCATTTTATTTTCAATAGCACTGAGTCAATTCTCATGTGCACTGATGCATTTTATTTTCAATAGCACTGAGTCAATTCTCATGTGCACTGAGGCATTTTATTTTCGTTTGCTATGTGATTGATCATCTCAGTTGTGCCTTGGTCTATGATGATTTCTTTGCATTGTTGTGCATGTCACTGCTGTATGTATGCTCCTCTGAAGTCTGAGTTGCGTGTCTTGATCTTGTGTTTTAGTGGTGCACTTGTATCCACGGCTATTTCTTGCATGTCGCCACCTATGTTGTATTTGTATCCATGCATGAATTTGATTGGATAATGAACTTTACTCTTTAGTCAGAGCTGTTGCAGTCTCCAACTTGTACCCATTCAAATTGATACATTGCATTGATGCATTGTATTCATTTGCATTTGATCACTAAATTTCATTGGTGACATTATTCTTATCTGAAGCTGCTTTGTGTCTTTTATTGTTGTGAGCTGTGGTGCCATATTTTTGGTGCTGTCACCTTCATTCTGCTGTCTTCATGTATGTTGTCATTGCCCTTGTGCACTGATGCTTACTGTCATGTTGAATTTGAGAACATTGTGTTTTGAGTTTGTTGTTGCATTATATCTGGACTTCCTTTGATTCATTTCATGTTGCCATCTTGTTTGCTTTCACCTACATTCTGCAGTATCTTCATGTTGAACCACTGCCATGTGCATTTGGTCACTCGAGCCTTTGTGCTCTGTTGGTTCAGGTGGCATAATGCTTGTTACCTGGTCATTATTCCACTGTTATCACCTTCTCGTGATATTTTGGAACTTGAACTGTTGTATGTTTCGAGTGGCTGCAGTTTCATTTTGTTTGTAGTTGTGTTGAGTCCTGATAGTAGTGACTTGACCTCTACAGTTTCGACTTGCTGTTAAAATTTGGAGTTGTGATGACATCATCACTGTAGTGGCGAGGCAGTGCACGCGAGCTTGTACTGCATCCACACGGTATTGCTTTTATTGATATTCTATTTGCTTTGTATTTATTGATCTTTTGCGTATTCCAGATGCTGTAGTGGCGAGGCATACACGCGTGCGTGTACTGCAGCCCTACCCGAATTGACGTTTTTATTGATATTTCAATTGTTTGAATTATTTCGTGTGTCCAATTCAATATTTTGAATCATATTTTGATTTGGTTTAATTTAATGATTTTGTTGATATCTAATTATCTTTTTGATAATTAGATTATGAGTTTCTAATTATTTATTTAATAATTAGATTTTGTTGTTAATTGTCATTTAGGCAATCCTGTTGTTTTCTAAATTATCTTCATTGACAATCCTTTCATTTATCTTTATTGATAATTTGAATTTGCTGATTTGTTGTTTAACACTGTTAAGTGTTATATTTATCGTTATCCGGTTTCTTGTTAAAGGATTGGATAGACGAGATTTATTTTGACTGTCGTCTATTTGTTATTTAATTATTATTGCTTCTGTGCATTAATAACTGAGTTTGAATTAGATCGACTAGTATATTATTTTCTTTTGAATTTAATACTCGGGTCAGACCAAGTTATTACAGGTTGTAGATATCTTGCTTTGGGTTGCTACTTGAGCTATGAAGTCCCTTCATATCTTTTGGAGTAGTCGTTGTCATTTTTAGTACTCAGTGTATCTAATTTAGGATGTCATGTATTCATGTATATTATTCACGATAATGTACTTGTATATGTAACTTCCAGTCTCGACAGTTGTAGTTGTATCATATGTATTGTACCACATGTATTGTAACTGACTTCAGTTATATATATATATATGAGACTTTTTATTATTTGTGTTCCGCATTTAGTTTACCTGTGTTAGTATTATATATATTGTCCTAAACTATTATGAACCATGGTAGTTCATTTTATACTGGAATTGGGTATGTCGATGGGAGTAAATAAAAAAATTTGATGAAAAATAAAAATATATACCACTCCTATCGAGGTAACCAATACTAGTGTAAGGCCCAACTACGGATGGTCGCTCCTATCCAGCCTTATTCTTCGTAATAACAAACAGTGTTTCTTTTAATACTCTTTATTGTTGTGAGCATAGAGGTGGGGCGTCACAAGGATAATGTGATAATTAATTAAAGTAATTAATTTGAGAATAATTAATTTATTAAGGGCTAATTAATTAATGAAAGTGATTCAGAATAATTATTAATTAAGGAGTAATTAGTTAGTTATTGTAATTAATTAAGGAAAATTAATTAAGGACTAATTATTAATTAAGGGTTAATTAATGACTAATTAAAGGATAATTTGTTAAATGTTTTGTAATTAATTGATTATTAATTTACCATGACTAGCAAATTTATTCATAGAAATTAATCTGATTTAAAATCAATCAGATAATTAAATTAATCCTACTTATGGATGTTTGGATTATATTGGATGTTGAATTGTTTGATATCCTTGATATCTAATGCTTTGTGATATATCCTGATTTGTGTTGAGATCCGTAATGTGATTAATTATCTGTGAATGTAATTTATTATCTGTGATATATATCTGTGAATCTGTGTATGAAAGATAAGCGTTATAGTTTATACCGCTTATCAAATATATTGTTGTATTTGAATCTATGCTAATTGATGATGTCATTGACTATTGTGTTAAACCCCTGGACCACACTTATACACACACAAAAATGGATTGCACATGGGAATCGGTTAAGTCACAGATTTTTGAAATGATTTTAAATAGACAATTTGAATTCAAATAGTTTGGAAATGGAATCGGGTTAAATGTGAAAAGCTTTTGAAAGGGAATTTCAAAGATTAAAGTTATTTTTGAATAACTTGATTTAGTTTTGAAATTTGATTTAAATTTGAATTCAATATTTGAAATTGAATTCAATGACTTGGAAATGATGGTCTAAAAAGATTATACAAAGCTATAAAGGTGTTTATATGGGGTTTTAACCATTTAAAGGTATGGTTTTGGGAATTTGAATTTAAATCCAAGTTTACACTTGAATGGCCTTAACTTATGAAAATTGTAATCAGTTTCCAAAATGAAAACTATTTGTTTCAAATAATAATAGCTTTCATTTAAGGAAAATGATTTCCAATTTGTGTTACAAGGATTTCAATTAAAAATTTAATTGTGTTGAAAGTTATGGATTAATCTTTGTGAAAGGTTGTTGAACTTTGTTTTGAAAATGAAGAATATTTTGAATGGTGTATCTTTTATATAGAAAGATCAGAATTGGAAATGGTTTTCCAAGTTATGAATGAATCTTTGGAAACATGTTTTGAAAGCTATAAGTTAAATCTTTGATTTAAAGATTTAATTAGTTAATCCAATTGGAATGGAAATTATTTTGAAATCCACGAATGGATATTTGTGAATGGGGTGAACTTTGTAAATTGAATCTTTTTGTTTAAAATATTAAAAGTTTGGAAATTTTTTTAAACCATTGAAGGTTGTTGAAATGAATCTTTTTGTTTAAAAGATTGGAAATGGTAATTTGTTTTAACCATTTGAATGAAAGGTTTTGAGCTTTAAGCTGTGATTTAACTGAGACCTCAGCATCCATATGATTTTTAATATTGCGCTCGTTATTTGGTTTCGCCGGGAGAGGACCTTTGTGTCATATAACCCATTCTGAATAGTGATACGTCGATATAAATAGCATTGAAGACCGATGGTGAAGAGCGGGTATTTGCGAGAGCAATAGGATGACCTATCGATTGTCTCTGCACTGAGTCACGTCGGTGTAGGGATTCCCTAAGTGATGGGAAGTCCGATCGGGATTGTGAATACTCGGATTACAAGGACTTCTTCGGTAGTGCCTTTGGTTCTGCTCGAACCCAGAAAAGACTTGTATGGATTGTATGTCTGACATTACATTTTGAGATATAAAGCTGATTTCTTTCAAATACATATCTGTTGGTGGCGGAGAATTTATTCTCTTAGCTTAACACCCTTCTCTGATACGTACTAGCTCAGAGGTTATGTAATTGAAGATTATCAGTAATGTATTCCCATCTTGGTAATGTGGCATGCTGAGTGTTACTGATCATTTGTTGATCAAAGCGTGTCTTTTGTGAAAAGCGTATCTTTGCGGACGAGACTTCGTCGATCCTCATAACCCGGTAATGGTCAAAACAGGAAGAATGCAGCAAGGTTATTTGGGGATAGCTCCCCCTGAGGGTATGTTCATTTCCTTCTGGATAGTGGTGGTATCATGGTATGGAGCCCAGATACTTAACCTATGTGGTTACTGCAAACTTATTTCTTTGTAGTTGTTGATGAATCCCGGGATAAAGGTCGGTTACGACCGGGGGATGGCATATTCGTGTCAGTAGTTACCTAGTTCAGAGGTAACCCGGCCTTGTGTTGGCAAAGATTCGGTTAGGTTCTCGGAGCGTCCCTCCAGAGGCGTACCCATGTGGCAATGGGAAGTTACTTGGCCTGACCATTTGTTGGAAATCCATTCATCCAATACGACCTCTTTACGATTTTAGTTGTATTACCTGCCATCTACTTATGGTGGCGCCCCGCTGTTTAGATGGTAGCTATAGTAGGCATAGTTCGGAATGTCTATGCTGGCTAAGATTAATATTATATTTTCAAAATGTTTTATGCACTTTGCACTTATAGTAATAATATTAAAGAAAAATTTGCGTATCAAGCATATTTGACTATCATAAGAAGAAATCTCCTCCAATTCTGCGATTGCATGGTGTGTGTGGCTGGAGGTCTTATGGTAGTTTCATTTTCAAAAAGCGTATCGGATTTTCTTTTATAAATCTTGCTTTATTTTAAAGATAAACTGTTTTTGTTTACTCATACCAGTCCCATCACTGACCTGGAGTTTATTGTTTCTTTCCTAAACTCTGGGTGCCCATAATTTTTCCACACGGGCAATCTAGAGTTGGGCTTTTCAGATAGTCAGATTTAGTAGATTATCTGGAGTTAGTTCAGTCTTTGGATTAGGACTGCACTTGCTTATCTTAGTGCATCGTTATTGGGAGTTCGAGCTATTTCTGGATTGGTGCCTTGGAGTTCTCTTTTAAAGACTATCTTGGAGATTATCCGCTGCTGGTGTTATCGTTTTCTTTTCCGCTGTTATTTCTTGTATCATGTCTCTGATGTATATTGATATTCATTGTATCATTCCATTGTATCAGCATTATATCTGGATATTGTATCAGATGTTGTATATATATTGATATTCTTTTCTTCCGCTGTGTTTTACTTAATGGTGTTATAAGCTTCGGCGCACTAGATTCGACGTTTGGATCTGCGGCATTGGAATATGAGTGTCGTTTTCGGTGCCGATTTTCGAAGGTCGAATCAGGATCGCTACATTTTGTTTTTTTAGGTGAACTTTGATTTTGCTATCAGTCAGAAAAGAAGATAAGATAAGCCATATATCTACACATGCAGGGGATGGAATTTTGGAAAACAAGATTTTAGTTTATACATATATAATAATATATTAGAGGAGGAAAGTTTTACAGTTAATATATGTAATAAATCTTCTTACTGTTCAAAATTTAAAATATATATACTGGAAGTTTAAATAGGAATTTTTCTAGTTTGGAAAAAGATTGTAAACGAAGTTATGTACTGCTTGGGTATTAATGTTCAAACTGAAAAGCGGAAGGGAATTATATATAGTATATGTATGCATGTTTTAACTTACGGTTATAATGGAATGGAAATTTTATATAGATAAGATTTTGGATAGAAAATGGGAATTTTTAACTATTTGGAAGTCTATATAAAAGTAGATTTTTGAAACCTATAATTTATTTTTATAAGTATATATATATATATTATTTCAAAGGAAGATAAATATACATATTCACATTTTATAACTACTTGGTTATTTAAATAAAATTATGTGTTTAGGGTAATTAATGTATTTAATAAACTTATTTAATTAATTTTAGTTACTAAAGATTTTAAGGGAAAATTAGTTTAAATCAAATTATAAGTTAAAATCAAATGAGTAAATGGTGATTAATTGTTTGATTAATTCAAATAGTAATAAATAGTGAATTGTTTAACAAGGTCCGAAATCGTGAAGAATCGTGAAGAAAACAAGCTGGGTTGGTTTGGGTCGCATAAAATCAAAGGTGAGTTAATCTCACTCATTTGGATTACCATTTAAATTTAAATAGTTAAATTTAAATTATTGGTTGATTGCTTGGATTGATAATTTATTATTAGTCTAGATGTGATATTATATGTAGTAGTATATATATTGGAGTGATTGATGTTCCCGCATTATATAGCGGATGAGACCCTATGCGCCCCACATTGTAGCGGATTACTCTTTTATACCGCGATATCCCCCTCGAAGTGGGATTGGTTTTTTATATTGTGCTAATATTTGTGGATGCAGGGAAACAGGTTGGAGGGATCCAACTAGATTCCTCCAAACTGTTGAATTCATTTTCATATCCAGTTATATGATTTATTTGATAATCATTGATAAGTTATATTTAAAAATTAAAGTCATTGAATGATATGGTTTGCTGAATAGATTTTGGTTATATTTAATGATTGGATTATTAATGGAAAATAAATGAGAATTTTAAGTAAAAGAATTGTAGTGAATTTTGGAAAGAATAAAAAGTTTGATTTTAAATCCTACTAAATAAATTCCGAATACGAGAAAAAAATAAAGATTTTAAATAAATGGGAATAAAGGAGTTTTGAAGACTTAGCGATATTTTTAAAGAATTAAAAGATTTATTTTAGAAATTCAAGATTTAAAAGGTTTGGGAGAAATAAAGGGAGAATTTTGAAATAAAGTTTGAAATTGGTATTTCTGTTATAAATAAGATTGTAAATCTAAATAAAGGAGTGAATATGAAATTAATGGGTTTTGAATAATTTTGGGATAAGTAAATAAATTTATTTTAAAATGGAGATGGTTTTGGCAATCGATTTGAAAACCGACTAAGGGCTGAAACAGTGATTAAAGGAGAATGAGATTGTGAAATTTTAAACAGGGTATATAAATGAAGTGAAATATTTATCAGAGGATAATTTGGAAGTATAAATTCAGGATAGGAATTTATAAGGAAAGGGTAATTTGTTTAAAAATAAATAGTGGTTTATTTTAAAAGAGTGGGAAAGAAATTTACGGGTTTGGGACGTAAATTCAACAAAAATAAATCGAGAAGGATTTATAAATGGTTAGATGGGTTATGTTGGAAGGGAAGGTGTATTTCCTTAAAAGCTAAGTATATTTTTCCAACAGAAGATTTCTAAGTATAACTTAAAGGTTTTAAAATTGTTTAAAAGAATGTTTTAGAGAAATTTATTATTTTAAATTGTTTTAGAATTTTAAAGTAAATATTTATTTAAATTAATTATAGTCGTAATTATTTTGAAGGTTAAATTAGTATTATGTTTTAAAAGATAATTATTTAATACTTATGCTTTGTATAATAGTTTTATATTGAAAATAGTTGTAGCTAAAGTTTTACTTGGAAAATTATTATAGGATTTCATAACTATTATTTTAAATAAAAGATTTTAGGTTGTCTTATTTTAAAAAGTTTTAAGTATATATTTTTGGATAAATCAATTTAATATGTTTAAAAATCCAATTCAATAAGATTTAGCGTTTTCTGTAGAAATAAACATATCGTTGGAATTTGTTCCGTAAGAATAAAAAGAGATTTGTTACTATTTTCAAAGGGGTGAAACATGAACAAAATATCCTGCGAAGATATTTTGAAATAGATAATTTGGAAAATTATTAAGGCCTGATGGTTGTTGTGGATGTATATGATAGTCAAACAACCGACTATCAATATTGGCCAATGCGCCGATCGTTTCGAAGAGACCGGGATTGGGATTAATTTCCCAAAAACCACTTTGATCCGGTTTGAACGTTTCATGAGGAAGACAAGAGCTTGGAGTCGAAGATGGAGCAGTGAAGTGTAAGGGCTAATCGCTACTAACCCCGAAGGTGATTCCAAAGTGGATGTAGTAGGAGTAGTGCCTTTGGTTCCGTCCGGACCGGGAACAGACTTGTATGGACGAATGCTATCAGAACATTCAGGAGGACGATGAGCATTCTAAGTGAATGTGTGCTAAAAAGGTAACCCATAGCCTCGAGCCTCATCAACCGGGAATAGCTAAAATAGGGGAGGTGCAGCAAGGCTAAGTAGCTAGCAACCAATTAGGGTAAGGTCATCCCTGTCTAGATGTCCCTTTTATTCGGCTATGTGGGCGGTTGCCGATCCCAACCACGGTGTGATCTTATTCGGACTATCCAGTAAGGGGTAGCTTCGGTCTTGTGTAGCAGGGGATCAGGGTGAATCCTTGGTACTTTGATCTAGACCAGCTACTATGATGGTCGGTACCCCAGTAGCCCTACCATTGATGGAAACTCAATCTCCAATAAGTGCCTTCGGATTTGTTTGTATACCTGTTATGCTGGAATTTAATAAATGCAACAATTTTGGCAATTTGAATAAGTATTTGTATATATACACAACTATAATATCATAGGATTTGATAAGAAATGTTTTGATTATCGTAAGGTAAAAACCTGGCATGTTTATTTGTGGCGTGGTCTAACGAGATACCTTTGATTTCAAAGGATTTTGGAAACTTTAATAAACCAATTGAGTGTATTTTCTCACGCTAGTATTCCAGACTGACTCGGATGTTATTTCTCTATAATGCTTGGATTAGACTGAGTATTACAGAATACAAGAAAGGATGTTGTGGAGCTCAGGAGACGAGCTCGATAGCGAGACGTATCACACGTATTTGATGAATATTCTGCTATGTATGATTAACTGCATAGTCAGTTATTGTGAGGACAGGTATGATAACTGTCCAGTTGTGTGCTATGAATTTTGTTGTACTCTGATGATGTAATGTATAAAACAGACATAGTCCTTTTTCTTTAAAGATCAGTCATTTATCTATTATATATTGTTCTGCTGCGTTTGTGAGATTCTGATGTTATTTTCTATTTCTTCTTCTACCTCTTTCTTCTTTAACCCTAATGGTTCGTGTTTCCTTCACTTTGAGTTGAACTGTTGTAGAACATTGTCGGCTCAAAGGGATACGGATTTGCAGGCCATTACACTTGGGATCAAAGCTGAAGGTTAAGTGAGAACTTTGGCTCTGGTGGGGATTACTCATTAGAAATAGAGTCAGTAGTATTCTAGAATGAGTTTGAGTGTATTAATAGATATGAGCGCGCATTTTTTAGTGAATATAAAAATTGTTTTATATTGTGTTGACTTATCGGTCGAATGTTTATGAATTCTAGTCAGTACAGTCTGAACAACTATATCGATAGGGATTTCTAAACTCTTAAACTAGGCAAACCGACATAAAATTGTTTTAGAATAGGGTAAATGAAATAATTTTATCCAAATTATTTTTTTATATAAAAGAAAAAAAATTCCGTAAATTATTATAGTCATATATGGTTGCTTGGTTGTTAGGAAATGATAATATTAAATTATTATCATTGTTGTGTGGAAATTGAATAAGAAATTAAGGTAATAACCAAAGTTTAAGGATATAAATTTATATAACAGAAAGAGATTTGTAAATGTGAATTATAAATATGATTTATAATTGAAATAGAATGGAATTCTAGAGAAATATTTGAATAAAGATTGGAAGTTTTTGAAGTTTGAAAATTTGGGAAACTTAATTTCCTTTGAGATTGAAAATGATTTCAAAAGGCTTTGGAGGAATAATGGTGATATTATTTGGAAATATTTTTGAATTGGAGATGAAATCTGGTGGAATTTGGAATTAAAAATATTTGAAAATGTTTTTAAAGAAGGTAAAAGCACTAAAGTCTTTTCGGTCGTTGAAAAA
The DNA here is from genome assembly GCA_030765085.1 of Allium cepa. Classification (NCBI taxonomy): domain Eukaryota; kingdom Viridiplantae; phylum Streptophyta; class Magnoliopsida; order Asparagales; family Amaryllidaceae; genus Allium; species Allium cepa. Next base: position 188,546,158 of record CM060940.1, read on the forward strand.
TAATTTCGGTGATGCAGCATCATCGATGTTCATTTTCGAGTTTCCAAGGGAGGAAATTGCTACCTGAATGTTTTGAATTCGGATTTGTTGCAAACTGAGGCTTGGTTTTGAAATTTAAAGGAATAATTTGTTATACCAAATGATTTTGTGTATAGTTGATTTTAAAAGTGATTTTGAAATGTTGAGGAATTGCTTAAACTCTGGAATCTTGTTTAAAAATGTTTATGGAGATATAAATGGAATATAAATAAGTTGGAGAACTTATAGAAGTTTAAATTTTGCATTAAAATAGAATTTTACTGAATTAAGTTAAATAAAAGTGAATTTGAGAAAAAAGTCTAAGTAGGCCAAGTAAAATGGCCAATGAAATAAAATTCATCAAGTTTGAGAATAATTTGTGAATGAGAAAATTTATTTAAGTGGTTAAGCAAATGAATCGAAATTGAATATTGGGATGATATTTAATTTAAATTATGGAAAGTAAAGTGAAGTTGTAGAATTAATTCGAAGTGAATAAAGGTTTGGAAATAAAAACTGTTCGTGGTATAAATAAATTAATAAGTGGTACTAATTAAAAAAATGGATAATTAAATATGGGTTGGGATAAGATGAACAGAATTCAACATTGTAAAATTAAAGGTGAATTGAATTCATATGGAATAGAAAGTCCAATTTGAACAATTGTAGATATAAACCAAAGTGGTTAAGTGAAGATAAATATAAGAAGTGTATAAAATACTTTAATTGAACTTAAGAAATGGATAATGAAATTCTTAAGTAAAATTTGGTATGGGAAAGATAATAAGTTAAAATTTGAAATGAAGATTTAATAGAGGCGTGTGAAATAATAAATGTTGAATAAGTGATGGAGTCAAAGTAATTATGAATAAAAAGAAAAACCGATATATCTAATAACCAATTGGAAATTAATATGTAAGATGTACATATATTATTTTATTCACATAACGATTTGATCCAGATAGGAGCATAGAATTTCGAGGTAGTTATACCGATACGAGTTGGGATTTTTCACTCGATTTTCGACTGCGAACCCTGAATTTGGATTTTTGATTGATTCTGGAAATTCTGTATCATAGTTATGGCTATGCAAGGAGAATGATGATTTCTGATAGAGAAACCAGATCTGAGTCCGCATTAGAAAGTTGGGTAGATGATACTAGTTCGAAAGTGAAATTGTGTGATCGAGTGAGCGATCAGATTGGATATTGCGTATGAATGATATGTGTATATCGTACGAACTTGAATGAAATAGATATTGAATTTTTTTTTTAAAAAGAGAATAAAATGATTTTGAATTCTGTGATAGATATTATTGCTAAGTAGAATACAGGTATTTAAAAGCAGAGGATAAATTGATGTTTTCAAATTCAGAAGATAAATATGAATTGCCCGACAAAACGGTATGTATTTAAATTTATGTATGAAATTTGATGGTTTTCTGGTCTAGCCACTTGACATTTTATTTTCTTTTGGAATTTGAGGGCCCGTAGAGGCATTTTGTTGTTGTACCGATCTAGTCGCGCAAAGGAGACGCTGGTGAAATTTTCTGAAAATTAAGGGAGCTTGAAAATTTTTGAGAAAAAATTGATAATTCAAAATTTTGGTTTTAAATTTAAATTTGAATGGTCGAGTAAGTGATATTGTTGGAAACTATGGAAGAGTTTAGGAAGTTAGTAAGGATGATAGTGTAAGGACCCGTTATTCTTCGACTTCCGAAAACCGACATCAATACGTTCACTGTATCAACTGCCTAGCACTCGAATGCCGGAAAACCGAACACTTAGGGTTTTAAGAAAAGAAAAAAAGAAAAAGATAGAAGAAGAGAGAAAAGATAGAACAGAACAGAAAGAAAACAACAGAAAAATATCAGAATCTCACAATCGCAGCGGACAATCATATAATAGATAAATGAATAATCTTTAAACAAAGAACTATATCAGTTATTACATTACATCACATTACATTACATTATCAGAGTGTACAACAATCAAACAACAATAAACAGCTCAAAAGAAATACTATATACTAGTGAATACGCCATGCCATCTATCTTGCCTCCAGCAACTCCTGAATTCCAGAATATCCTGATAAACCTGACTCTTGACTGTCCGTGTGGAAATTGGTGGGCACCCACAGTTTAGGAAGGAAAACAATAAACTCTGAGTCAGTCATGTGACTGGTGTGAGAACTAAAACAGTTTATTTTTTTATTACAAAGTACAGGATAATTTTAAAATAGATTCGCAATGCTTTTTAAAAATGAAACTACCATAAGGCCTTCTGGCACACACAAAATGCAAACGCAGACATGGGGGAGATTTCTTCTTATGATAGTCAAAGATGCTCACTATGCAAAATCAAATCATTTTTTGATATTATTATTAGTGCATAGTGTAGAAAACATTTCGAAAGTAGAATATAAATCTTAGCCAGCATAGGTACCATTATATTATTCCTACTATAGCTACCATATTAGATGGCAGGTTCTACAACTAAAACCGTACAAGGCTCGTATTGTTTCTTTGGATTTCCAACAAATGGTCAGGCCAAGGAACTTCCCATTGCCACATGGAAACGCCTCTGTAATGACGTTCCGAGAACCAAACCGGATCTCTGCCAACACAAGGCCGGGTTACCCCTAACTGGATAACTACTGACACGAATATGCCATCCCCCGATCGTAACCGATCTACATCCGAGGATCCTCGATTTCCAACAACCACAAAGTAATAAGTTTGCAGCAACAACATAGGTTAAGTATCTGGGCTCCATACCATGATACCACCTCTATCCAGAAGGAATGACATACACTAAAGGGGCGCTACACCCTAATAACCTTGCTGCATCCTTCCTGTTTTGACCATTTTCGGTGTGTGAGGTCCGAAGAAGTCTCGTCCACAAAGCCACGCTTTGGTACAAAGCCATGCTTTGGGTCAACAAATGATCAAAGTAATGATCACAAAGATAAATGATCAAACAAATGATCATATCACAAATGATCAACAATGATCATTTCACACCAACACTCAGCATGTCACATTACCAAATTGGGAATATATCGCTGATAACCATCAACTACATAACCTCTGAGCTCGTACGTCTCAGAGAAAGGTGTTAAGCTAAGAGAATAAATTCTCCGCCACCAATAGAAATATATTTGAAAGAAATCAGCTTTATATCTCAATTTATAATGTCAGACATACTATCCATACAAGTCTGTTCTAGGATCGAACAGAACCGAAGGCACTTACAAAGAAGTCCTTGCAATCCGGATATTCACTAATCACGTCCGGACTTATCATCACATATAGAGTCTCTATACCGGGGACCAATCGATGCAAAGACATTCGACAAGTTGTCCTTTCGCTTTTGAAAATATTCGGTCTTCAACACCGGTCTTCAAATGCAATTCATAACGACGTATCACATATTCGGAATGGGTTATACGACCCCAAGGTCCTTTCCCGGCTAACTCGAATAGTGAGCGCTTATTTAAAAATAAGTGTGGCATTCAAATTCAAGCAAATCGCAACAAATACCCATTCAAAGGTAAATATTGATAGTCGGTTATTGAACTATCAATGGATATGCACAACATCATCAGATTCTAAATAATTTTCCAAATTATTTATTTTCCAAAAATATCTTTACAAGATATATAATTTTCTCACTTCAACCATTTGAAAACAATTTTCAAATCACTTTTCACCTTTACCACTTTTGAAAACAAATTTCAATCATTTTCCTTACGCGGAAATACTTTCATTTCAACATGGTTCATTTGAACCCATTGAATAAATCCTTAACGATTTATTTTATATTTAGGTTCCAAATCCGTAAATTTATTCCCACACTTTAAAAATAAATCAATATTTATTTTTAAACAAATTCCTCTTTTCATTTATAAATTCCATAGTGAATTTACATTCCAAAATATTTATGAATACACATTTTCAATTTATCTTCAAAAAGATAAATTCTCAAAAACGTTCCATTTCACATTGGAAAAACATTTCCTTACTTACTTATTAATAAGTAATTCACAAATCTATTTATTTTCAACATTTGGAAAATATTCAATATACTTAAATTGAAATTAAGTATATATTTCATTCTTTAAGAAAATCATTCTCTTAAACATATTTATTTGGGCCAAAACGAATGTTGCATAAAACATCGTTACGACAACCCAAAATAACTAGTATAGGGATTCGAAATTAAAATAGATATATAAATCCCAATACTATACAAAACATTTCCTTTCGGAAATCATTTACTATAACAACAGTTTTATAGTCCACCATCTCCTTCTATTTCTCGAAAACGTCTATTTCAACAATGAATGTTGAAATCTATGGTTTCGAATCTTAACACATTTTAAAAACATCGTTAGATCGTTTTAATTCTATTCAAAACATCACATCCAAAACATTTTCTTTAACATAATATTCACTATCCAAAAACGTGAATATACTTCGTTAACCAATTTCATCATTTCTATACGTTTTATTTTAAAGGATTATTCACTGTCTAAAACGTGAATATAACTCCATTAATAAGTTATAACAATTTACTTATCAAAATAAGTCGTTTGCGGATTTATAAAACAATGTTTATAAATTCCACTTCTATTTATTTTATAACCACTTCCTTTATAAATCTCCTTTATTAAGCTATTTCAATTTATAACTCAATTATATACCAAAAGATCATATTATAAGTTAAATACTTACAATTTATTTGTTTACAAAATCGTTCTTTTAAACTTCCCAAATTATAAATCTTATAACTTATAAGATTCATTTATTTACCCAAATCTATTCTTTTAATAACTTTACAAATTTTATGAAGCTACTGCTTATAAAATTCCATTTATAATTTCACCATTTATAATTCTATAAATTTCATTCATTATGAAATTAATTTACAATTCATTCTAACACTTATAAAAACTCGTTTTATAATTCAAATATTTTTAATTTATAAATATCAATTTATAAATCTTTTATATAATTCAATTCCAAAAATATTTTATAAACGTATACTTTCAAAAATCACTTTAAAAATCCTTTTAAAATTCCAAAATTTGCCCAATGATGCTACACACCAAATAGTCAATCACGACAACAACCACATCATATATCTGTATATGATAATCAACAAATATCAAAATATCTGAAACCAAATAAATACTGTTGAGGAATCCAGTTGGATCCCTCCAACCTGTTTTCCTGCATCCAAAGATGTTAGCACAATACCAATTCCGTTCCAGTACGGAATTATCGCGGTATATAGGATTTATAAAATATTATCCGCTTAATAGACGGCGCAATAGGGTCTCATCCGCTATATAATGCGGGAAATCAACTCCAAGTACATAAATAATACCAATTTCACTGTACTGTGAAATATTCGCGGTATATGTTTTTAATAAATAACCTCCGCTTACTAACGGCGTATAATGTCTATTCTAACAATCAATAGATAACAATCATCATTCAAACATACATTCAAGAATTTTAAATCTAACTATTTAAAATTAAAATCGAAACCGATTCGATTGAGTGAGAATTTCTCGCCTTGATTTCAATTTCGTTTTCAGCTTTTATTTCGAATACCCGAAATTCTCACTAACTCCAAACGACTCCAATCCATGTCCATAGCGTAGTGCTCGTCCACACGAACCCAACGCAGCTGGTTTCATTCGTTTTCGACCTCGTATGAATAAGATACGTTAATTTAAAGTTACACGAATTTATAATTATAAATTTACAAAAAAAAATTATTTTAAACCTAACAGAATCCTAGCCGTTAGATCCCTTCACAGCAAACCACGGCCGCTCCCCATGTTCTTCTCCAACCAGTAAACAAACGCGTCTCCAAACCCATAGCCGCCCCCCTAGGGCTTGATGCCGCGACCACCACAAGCAACTTCAAGACGATCAGGAGCTTCCATTTGAACGACCATCTCCAAGGCTACCCACGGCCAGTGACCGCACGCGCACGGCCCCTCTTTCCTCCTCGAATTTCGTGCGCAACTCGTTCCCTTTGCAGCCAATTTGTCGTCGATCTGTAACACCATTCGCCATCTTGACCGTTGATTTTAAAGATCTCGAGGAGAACTACAACTTCGTAGTTGACAACCTTTTGAATTAATGTGTAGATTGAGAGAAATTAGGAGGAGAAGAAGAGATAACTTCGGCCATCGATTTTTATGACGGTAGCGGCCGAAAATATTTGCCCTAGGGTTTTTAGAATTTTTCAAAATGAAATATAGAGGGGCTTATATAGAAAAAATACGCGACACTATTCATCCCGGATTTTCCGAACTTCAAACGAAGCATGTCGGTTGGCGTTTCTAAGGTTTACCCCGCGTTCCGAACACAATGACGTGTTTCGGGAGCTAATTCGATCATCTGTGCGAGTTATGGCAATAAACGTTCGATTTTAAATTAAATCGGTAAATCAAATTTCTAGGCGTTTTGGCTTGCCCCGGACAAACGGTAAATCCGATTGCTACGAAATTTGAAACCATATAATAATATCACATTAAGGATCCGATGAAACTGGTTTCGTCGAAATCCGAGACCGTTTGAAAAATGATTATTTTATCTCGTCAAATAAATATTAAAACAATTTCGATGCGTTTCGAGCTGCCACGGTCAAACGAAAACTCTGATTCTACGAAAATTGAAATCCGATAATAAAAAACTATTACGGATCCAATGGAACTAGTTTCGTCCAATTCTGAGACTGTTCGAAAAATGGCTAATTTCACTAGTCGATTTAAGTATTAAAATATTCAATTTTCACAAATAAACTCTAAATTCAATTTTAAAAGTTCTAAAATATCGTTCTAACTCCATCATGATTAAATAAAATTTTACGAATCATTTTCGATCATATTTAACTCGTTATTCAATTATTTCTGTAATTTCAACTATTAAATTATCGATTTAATTATTCAATTAAATCCAATTATTCGAAATAAAATTTATTTGACTTATAAATTTCACTTATTTATATTTAAAATTAATTAAATATACAAATTTTAATTAACAGAAATTCTGGGTCGTTACAATCTTCCCCCCTTAAAAGAATTTCGTCCTCGAAATTACCAAGTTAGAAAAGTTACAGAATCTATTAACTTTCTCAAAACAAACCATTCAATTTAGATTTTTCAAATCTCTTAAGTGTTTAACTTTTTCAAAATTCATAATTAAACTTCTTACAATAACTTTACTAAGTTTCCAAATCCAAACTTAGTTATCTTTTCAAAAAACAACTACTATTGTTTAACTTTCAATTCCAAATCAAATTTATAGTTTTCAAAATTTTCCAATTTTTCTCAAAAATATTCTAACGCCTTAAATTTTCGGAAAAATTCGCCATAATTTCCTATGCACGGCTCGATCCGAAAAAAAATGACAGTATATATATCACAAATATACATCTCATCAGGTGATGAGGCATCCCGTAGGGAAAAAAGTGTAAAAGTACGATATTTAATCCGAGATATGTACCTTATATATTATTAGCGAGCATATACGGCTAATATAGCGCGAAAGCGAGCTCCAAATGCGAAGCAAACGCAATCCGCACCTTCTAAACTCTCAACAAACAGATGAGAAACATGTATATAGACAATAGTATCGATATACAACATATAGCAACATAATAACTATATATGCCAATATAGCAAATGCAATAAAAGCAATATATTCAACCATCAACCAACTATCATCCAACTAGCATTCAACTAACATCCATAACCAATAAATATTCATCCATATTCTCATTAATATTCAATGAAATGTGTTCTCAATTTAATCACATTTGATTCATTAACAGTGGATGTTTTTACTAATATTCATTTTCAATTAGTTTACATTCACTAATTCATATCCAAGTTAGTTCACTTCCAAATCAAATTCAATTTTATTTGAGATTCACTTAACTTCCAATTTGATTTCAATTACTTTAACTTTCAATTTCATTAATACTTAATGAATTATATACAATCAACTAACAATCATATAACATCCAATGTATATTAATTACAACTAAATTCCTTTTCTTATATTCATTCTGGTTTAACACCTTTACTTTCAATTGGTTTAATTAAATTGATTTTCATTCAATTATTCAACTTCCAATAACATTAGATTTTAATGAATTAACACTTACATTCATTATTTCATATCAATTATTTACATTTAATTGATTAACATTCAATCCATTAATTCAATTCAATTACAAAAGTTGAATTTCATTACATAACTCAAGTTCACATATATCACTTAACTTTATCAATTTACTTTGATACCAAAATCAACTTCATTCAACATCTCTTAAATTATATTCCATTTAAACATTATTTGGCTTTACTTAAGTTAAATTCCCACTTATTAATCAATTCAGATTCCAATTCTAAAGTAAATTTTATTTAATCTTTACCAAAGTCAAATTTCATCACTTATTCAAACTCATTTTTTATTTACAACTCATATTCATAAATATATTCATATAGTTTCACTTCTTATATATATAAGATTATTTCACAATTGTAAATCACTTTAATTATAATTCAATTCTTATAATTCTTTTTACTTATACAATAATTCCTTAATTTAGATTATTCAAACATCTTTTAATTAACTTATATATATATGTATGTATGTATGTATGTATGTATGTATGTATGTATGTATGTATGTATGTATGTATGCATTCTTACATTTTCAACAACCAAACGATCAACTTATATACACTTTAATAATTCTGAAAAATTATTCCTTTATATATAAAATATACTCAAGGTAAAAATTATTTCATTTACCCAACTAAAAACAATATCGTGTTGGTTTATCTTGTTTAAGGGTTTAGAAACCCCTATCTACGATAGTTAGCTAGACTACATCGACCGAAATCCATAAACAATCAACCGATAAGTCAAACAATACAAAACAATTTTACATTCACTAACAAATACGCACTCATAGCTATTATTACACTCAAACTCATTCTAGAGTACTACTGACTCTTGACTGCCCGTGTGGAAATTGGTGGGCACCCAGAGTTTAGGAAGGAAAATAATAAACTCCGAGTCAGTCATGTGACTGGTGTGAGAACTAAAACAGTTTATTTTTTTATTACAAAGTACAGGATAATTTCAAAATAGATTAGCAATGCTTTTTAAAAATGAAACTACCATAAGGCCTCCCGGCACACACACAATGCAAACGCAGACATGGGGGAGATTTCTCCTTATGATAGTCAAAGATGCTTACTACGCAAAATCAAATCATTTTTTGATATTATTATTAGTGCATAGTGTAGAAAACATTTCGAAAGTAGAATATAAATCTTAGCCAGCATATGTACCATTATATTATGCCTACTATAGCTACCATATTAGATGGCAGGTTCTACAACTAAAACCGTACAATGCTCGTATTGTTTCTTTGAATTTCCAACAAATGGTCAGGCCAAGGAACTTCCCATTGCCACATGGAAACGCCTTTGGAATGACGTCCCGATAACCAAACCGGATCTCTGCCAACACAAGGTCGGGTTACCCCTAACTGGGTAACTACTGACACGAATATGCCATCCCCCGATCGTAACCGATCTACATCCGAGGATCCTCGATTTCCGACAACCACAAAGTAATAAGTTTGCAGCAACAACATAGGTTAAGTATCTGGGCTCCATACCATGATACTACCTCTATCCAGAAGGAATGACATACACTAAAGGGGCGCTACCCCCTAATAACCTTGTTGCATCCTTCCTGTTTTGACCATTTTCAGGGTGTGAGGTCCGACGAAGTCTCGTCCACAAAGCCAGGCTTTGGTACAAAGCCATGCTTTGGGTCAACAAATGATCAAAGTAATGATTACAAAGATAAATGATCAAACAAATGATCATATCACAAATGATCAACAATGATCATTTCACAGCAACACTCAGCATGTCACATTACCAAATTGGGAATATATCGCTGATAACCATCAACTACATAACCTCTGAGCTCGTACGTCTCAGAGAAGGGTGTTAAGCTAAGAGAATAAATTTTCCGCCACCAACAGAAATATATTTGAAAGAAATCAGCTTTATATCTCAATTTGTAATGTCAGACATACTATCCATACAAGTCTGTTCCGGGATCGAACAGAACCGAAGGCACTTACAAAGAAGTCCTTGTAATCCAGATATTCACTAATCACGTCCGGACTTCTCATCACATATAGAGTCTCTATACCGGAGACCAGTCGATGCAAAGACATTCGACGAGTTGTCCTTTCGCTTTTGAAAATATCCGGTCTTCAACACCGGTCTTCAAATGCAATTCATAATGACGTATCACATATTCGGAATGGGTTATACGACCCCAAGGTCCATTCCCGGCTAACCCCAATAGTGAGCACTTATTTAAAAATAAGTGTGGCATTCAAATTCAAGCAAATCGCAACAAATACCCATTCAAAGGTAAATATTGATAGTCGGTTATTGAACTATCAATGGATATGCACAACATCACTAGATTCTAAATAATTTTCCAAATTATTTATTTTCTAAAAATATCTTCACAAGATATATAATTTTCACACTTCAACCATTTGAAAACAATTTTCAAATCACTTTTCACCTTTACCACTTTTGAAAACAAATTTCAATCATTTTCCTTACGCGGAAATACTTTCATTTCAACATGGTTCATTTGAACCCATTGAATAAATCCTTAACGATTTACTTTATATTTACGTTCCAAATCCGTAAATTTATTCCCACACTTCAAAAATAAATCAACGTTTATTTTTAAACAAATTCCCCTTTTCATTTATAAATTCCATAGTGAATTTACATTCCAAAATATTTATGAATACACATTTTCAATTATTCATTTTCAATTTATCTTCAAAAAGATAAATTCTCAAAAACGTTTCATTTCACATTGGAAAAACATTTCCATACTTACTTATTAATAAGTAATTCACAAATCTATTTATTTTCAACATTTGGAAAATATTCAATATACTTAAATCGAAATTAGGTATATATTTCATTCTTTAAGGAAATCATTCTCTTAAACATATTTATTTGGGCCAAAACGAATGTTGCGTAAAACATCGTTACGACAACCCAAAATCACTAGTATAGGGATTCGAAATTAAAATAGATATATAAATCCCAATATTATACAAAACATTTCCTTTCGGAAATCATTTACTATAACAACAGTGTTATAGTCCACCATCTCCTTCTATTTCTCGAAAACGTCTATTTCAACAATGAATGTTGAAATCTATGGTTTCGAATCTTAACACATTTTAAAAACATCGTTAGATCGCTTTAATTCTATTCAAAACATCACATCCAAAACATTTTCTTTAACATAATATTCACTATCCAAAAACGTGAATATACTTCGTTGACCAATTTCATCATTTCTATACGTTTTATTTTAAAGGATTATTCACTGTCTAAAACATGAATATAACTCCATTAATAAGTTATAACAATTTACTTATCAAAATAAGTCGTTTGCGGATTTATAAAACAATATTTATAAATTCCATTTCTATTTATTTTATAACCACTTCCTTTTACAAATCTCCTTTATTAAGCTATTTCAATTTATAACTCAATTATATACCAAAAGTTCATATTATAAGTTAAATACTTACAATTTATTTGTTTACAAAATCGTTCTTTTAAACTTCCCAAATTATAAATCTTATAACTTATAAGATTCATTTATTTACCCAAATCTATTCTTTTAATAACTTTACAAATTTCATGAACCTACTGCTTATAAAATCCCATTTATAACTTCACGCTTTTATAATTCTATAAATTTCATTCATTTACGAAATTCATTTACAATTCATTCTAACACTTATAAAAACTCATTTTATAATTCAAATATTTTTAATTTATAAATATCAATTTATAAATCTTTTATATAAATCAGTTTATATTATTATTTTAAAACGTCTTTAAACTCCTTTATAATTTCATCATTTTCTTTGATTTATAAAATAATCAAATTTCATAAATCCTATATTTTAAACTTTTTACAATAAATTCAAAAATCCCAATTTAAACTATTTTATAAATTCATTAACCCCATATTTTCAAAAATCAACTTTTAACTATATTTCTCAAAAATCATAATTTTTATAACATTAACATTATAACGTTTATTTATTTAAAATGAATCAATTCCAAAAATATTTTATAAACGTATATTTTCAAAAATCACTTTAAAAATCCTTTTAAAATTCCAAAATTTGCCCAATGATGCTACACACCAAATAGTCAATCACGACAACAACGACATCATATATCTGTATATGATAATCAACAAATATCAAAATATCTGAAATCAAATAAATACTGTTGAGGAATCCAGTTGGATCCCTCCAACCTGTTTTCGTGCATCCAAAGATGTTAGCACAATACCAATTTCGTTCCAGTAAGGAATTATAGCAGTATATAGGATTTATAAAATATTAGCCGCTTAATAGACGGCGCAATAGGGTCTCATCCGCTATATAATGCGGGAAATCAACTCCAAGTACATAAATAATACCAATTTCACTGTACTGTGAAATATTCGCGGTATATGTTTTTAATAAATAACCTCCGCTTACTAACGGTGTATAATGTCTATTCTAACAATCAATAGATAACAGTCATCATTCAAACATACATTCAAGAATTTTAAATCTAACTATATAAAATTAAAATCAAAACCGATTCGATTGAGTGAGAAGTTCTCACCTTGATTTCAATTTCGTTTTCAGCTTTTATTTCGAATAAAATTAAACGGACGTTTAATTTTACCCGAAATTCTCACTAACTCCAAACGACTCCAATCAAGGTCCATAGCGTAGTGCTCGTCCATACGAACCCAACGCAACTGGTTTCGTGCGTTTTCGACCTCGTATGAATAAGATACGTTAATTTAAAGTTACACGAATTTATAATTATAAGTTTACATATTTTTTATTTTATTTTAAACCAAACAGAATCCTAGCTGTTAGATCCCTTCACTGCAAATCACGGCCGCTCCCCATGTTCTTCTCCAACCAGTAAACAAACGCGTCTCCAAACCCATAGCCGCCCCCTAGGGCTTGATGCCGCGACCACCACAGGCAACTTCAGGACGATCAGGAGCTTCCATTTGAACGACCATCTGCAAGGCTATCCACGGCCAGTGACCGCACGCGCACGGCCCCTCTTTCCTCTTCGAATTTCGTGCGCAATTCGTTCCCTTTGCAGCCAATTTGTCGTCGATCCGTAACACCATTCGCGATCTTGACCGTTGGTTTTAAAGATCTCGAGGAGATCTACAACTTCGTAGTTGACAACCTTTTGAATTAATGTGTAGATTGAGAGAAATTTGGAGGAGAAGAAGAGATAACTTCGGCCATTGATTTTTATGAAGGTGGAGGCCGAAAATATTTTCCCTAGGGTTTTTAGAATTTTGCAAAATGAAATATAGAGGGGCTTATATAAAAAAAATGCGCGACACTATTCATCCCGGATTTTCCGAACTCCAAACGAAGCGTGCCAGTTGGCATTTCTAAGGTTTACCCCGCATTCCGAACACAATGGAACGTGTTTCGGGAGCTAATTCGATCATCTGTGCGAGTTATGGCAATAAACGTTCGATTTTAAATTAAATTGGTAAATCAAATTTCTAGGCGTTTTGGCTTGCTTCGGACAAATGGTAAATCCAATTGCTACGAAATTTGAAACCATATAATAATATCACATTACGGATCCGATGAAACTGGTTTCGTCGAAATCCAAGACTGTTTGAAAAATGACTATTTTAACTCGTCAAATAAATATTAAAACAATTTCGATGCGTTTCGAGCTGCCACGGTCAAATGAAAACTCCGATTGCTACGAAAATTGAAATTCAATAATAACAAACTATTACGGATCCAATGGAACTAGTTTCGTCCAATTCTGAGACTATTCGAAAAATGCCTAATTTCACTAGTCGATTTAAATATTAAAATATTCAATTTTCACAAATAAACTCTAAATTCAATTTTAAAAGTTCTAAAATATCGTTCTAACTCCAACATGATTAAATAAAATTTTATGAATCATTTTCGATCATATTTAACCCGTTATTCAATTATTTCTGTAATTTCAACTATTAAATTATCGATTTAATTATTCAATTAAATCCAATTATTCGAAATAAAATTTATTCGACTTATAAATTTCACTTATTAATATTTGAAATTAATTAAATATACAAATTTTAATTAACAGAAATTCTGGGTTGTTACAGATAGTGTCTTTAAAGATTGTTTTGGGTGTTGTTATAAACTGTTTGGTTTTGGGAAAATAGTTAACGGTTTATGGATAATTCTTCCTAATTAGTAATTTGGAGGACGAAGTTCTTTTAAGGGAGGAGGGATGTGACAACTCGGAAATTTTAGATATTTGAAATTAGAATGATTAATTAATTTTAAATTTAAAGGTTAAATTCTATCTTGAATTTCAAATATTGCGGGTTATTGGATAATTTAAATATTCGATTTAATAATTGGAGATTGGTAAAATACGGAATCTGGAGTTTTAAGCTTGATAAAAATGTTTTAAAGGCTTATAAAGTTATATTGATAATAATGAAAATAATAGAAGTTTTAAAGCGAATTTAAAAGTTTTTTCGTTGAGTTTTAAATATATATCGTTTAAATTGATATTTAAAATAGCCTTCCGAGGCACAATCTCAGAATTTGACAAAACCAGTTCCATTGGATCCGTAATATTGTATTATTATCGGATTTCAAATTTTGTAGTGTTTAGAGTTGTCATGTGGCCGTACGATATATAAACGCGATGGAATCTGTATCGAAAATTTAATATAATAGCTAGGTTCAAAAAGCTATCTTCTTCATACAATCGAGGTAGGCCTCGAAACCTTTCCATTGTGCTAGAAATAGGGGTATAACATTCTAAACGTCTAGTGGCACGTCTCGATAGGAGGTTGAGATTTTGAATTATGATTTCGAGACGATTTAGATTTTAAATTTAAATATAATATATATGTTTTGGGTTGACTGGTCAAATTGCCTAACATCGAAACTTTACGTTTTCCTTTAAATGCACTGTAGACAATCCAGCACTTGTCCTCCCACATGACAGGCGTTTTTTAAATGAAAATTTTAAAATCAATGTAGAAAAGAAAAGATATCGGCCCTTTCCCTTTCAATTCATTCGCTTATTTTATAAAAATCATCAATGGATGAACAATAGTTCAATTTCGAACCTAGTTCCCTCCTCCCCAAAATCAAAATCGCACTTTCCTTCATCAACCCATTCACAAAAATTGTCAATAATCGAAAAAAATTCGACGTAGGAACCGAGTTTCCACCATTGTCCCTTTCAATCGCAGAGCAGCTCGAGGGAACCGAGTTTTCGCGGACGACAATCGATAGGTATCGAACGGGAGGGTCGCAGCTATGGGGTTTAATATTTGAAATTAATTAAATATACAAATTTTAATTAACAGAAATTCTGGGTTGTTACAGATAGTGTCTTTAAAGATTGTTTTGGGTGTTGTTATAAACTGTTTGGTTTTGGGAAAATAGTTAACGGTTTATGGATAATTCTTCCTAATTAGTAATTTGGAGGACGAAGTTCTTTTAAGGGAGGAGGGATGTGACAACTCGGAAATTTTAGATATTTGAAATTAGAATGATTAATTAATTTTAAATTTAAAGGTTAAATTCTATCTTGAATTTCAAATATTGCGGGTTATTGGATAATTTAAATATTCGATTTAATAATTGGAGATTGGTAAAATACGGAATCTGGAGTTTTAAGCTTGATAAAAATGTTTTAAAGGCTTATAAAGTTATATTGATAATAATGAAAATAATAGAAGTTTTAAAGCGAATTTAAAAGTTTTTTCGTTGAGTTTTAAATATATATCGTTTAAATTGATATTTAAAATAGCCTTCCGAGGCACAATCTCAGAATTTGACAAAACCAGTTCCATTGGATCCGTAATATTGTATTATTATCGGATTTCAAATTTTGTAGTGTTTAGAGTTGTCATGTGGCCGTACGATATATAAACGCGATGGAATCTGTATCGAAAATTTAATATAATAGCTAGGTTCAAAAAGCTATCTTCTTCATACAATCGAGGTAGGCCTCGAAACCTTTCCATTGTGCTAGAAATAGGGGTATAACATTCTAAACGTCTAGTGGCACGTCTCGATAGGAGGTTGAGATTTTGAATTATGATTTCGAGACGATTTAGATTTTAAATTTAAATATAATATATATGTTTTGGGTTGACTGGTCAAATTGCCTAACATCGAAACTTTACGTTTTCCTTTAAATGCACTGTAGACAATCCAGCACTTGTCCTCCCACATGACAGGCGTTTTTTAAATGAAAATTTTAAAATCAATGTAGAAAAGAAAAGATATCGGCCCTTTCCCTTTCAATTCATTCGCTTATTTTATAAAAATCATCAATGGATGAACAATAGTTCAATTTCGAACCTAGTTCCCTCCTCCCCAAAATCAAAATCGCACTTTCCTTCATCAACCCATTCACAAAAATTGTCAATAATCGAAAAAAATTCGACGTAGGAACCGAGTTTCCACCATTGTCCCTTTCAATCGCAGAGCAGCTCGAGGGAACCGAGTTTTCGCGGACGACAATCGATAGGTATCGAACGGGAGGGTCGCAGCTATGGGGTTTAATATTTGAAATTAATTAAATATACAAATTTTAATTAACAGAAATTCTGGGTTGTTACAGATAGTGTCTTTAAAGATTGTTTTGGGTGTTGTTATAAACTGTTTGGTTTTGGGAAAATAGTTAACGGTTTATGGATAATTCTTCCTAATTAGTAATTTGGAGGACGAAGTTCTTTTAAGGGAGGAGGGATGTGACAACTCGGAAATTTTAGATATTTGAAATTAGAATGATTAATTAATTTTAAATTTAAAGGTTAAATTCTATCTTGAATTTCAAATATTGCGGGTTATTGGATAATTTAAATATTCGATTTAATAATTGGAGATTGGTAAAATACGGAATCTGGAGTTTTAAGCTTGATAAAAATGTTTTAAAGGCTTATAAAGTTATATTGATAATAATGAAAATAATAGAAGTTTTAAAGCGAATTTAAAAGTTTTTTCGTTGAGTTTTAAATATATATCGTTTAAATTGATATTTAAAATAGCCTTCCGAGGCACAATCTCAGAATTTGACAAAACCAGTTCCATTGGATCCGTAATATTGTATTATTATCGGATTTCAAATTTTGTAGTGTTTAGAGTTGTCATGTGGCCGTACGATATATAAACGCGATGGAATCTGTATCGAAAATTTAATATAATAGCTAGGTTCAAAAAGCTATCTTCTTCATACAATCGAGGTAGGCCTCGAAACCTTTCCATTGTGCTAGAAATAGGGGTATAACATTCTAAACGTCTAGTGGCACGTCTCGATAGGAGGTTGAGATTTTGAATTATGATTTCGAGACGATTTAGATTTTAAATTTAAATATAATATATATGTTTTGGGTTGACTGGTCAAATTGCCTAACATCGAAACTTTACGTTTTCCTTTAAATGCACTGTAGACAATCCAGCACTTGTCCTCCCACATGACAGGCGTTTTTTAAATGAAAATTTTAAAATCAATGTAGAAAAGAAAAGATATCGGCCCTTTCCCTTTCAATTCATTCGCTTATTTTATAAAAATCATCAATGGATGAACAATAGTTCAATTTCGAACCTAGTTCCCTCCTCCCCAAAATCAAAATCGCACTTTCCTTCATCAACCCATTCACAAAAATTGTCAATAATCGAAAAAAATTCGACGTAGGAACCGAGTTTCCACCATTGTCCCTTTCAATCGCAGAGCAGCTCGAGGGAACCGAGTTTTCGCGGACGACAATCGATAGGTATCGAACGGGAGGGTCGCAGCTATGGGGTTTAATATTTGAAATTAATTAAATATACAAATTTTAATTAACAGAAATTCTGGGTTGTTACAGATAGTGTCTTTAAAGATTGTTTTGGGTGTTGTTATAAACTGTTTGGTTTTGGGAAAATAGTTAACGGTTTATGGATAATTCTTCCTAATTAGTAATTTGGAGGACGAAGTTCTTTTAAGGGAGGAGGGATGTGACAACTCGGAAATTTTAGATATTTGAAATTAGAATGATTAATTAATTTTAAATTTAAAGGTTAAATTCTATCTTGAATTTCAAATATTGCGGGTTATTGGATAATTTAAATATTCGATTTAATAATTGGAGATTGGTAAAATACGGAATCTGGAGTTTTAAGCTTGATAAAAATGTTTTAAAGGCTTATAAAGTTATATTGATAATAATGAAAATAATAGAAGTTTTAAAGCGAATTTAAAAGTTTTTTCGTTGAGTTTTAAATATATATCGTTTAAATTGATATTTAAAATAGCCTTCCGAGGCACAATCTCAGAATTTGACAAAACCAGTTCCATTGGATCCGTAATATTGTATTATTATCGGATTTCAAATTTTGTAGTGTTTAGAGTTGTCATGTGGCCGTACGATATATAAACGCGATGGAATCTGTATCGAAAATTTAATATAATAGCTAGGTTCAAAAAGCTATCTTCTTCATACAATCGAGGTAGGCCTCGAAACCTTTCCATTGTGCTAGAAATAGGGGTATAACATTCTAAACGTCTAGTGGCACGTCTCGATAGGAGGTTGAGATTTTGAATTATGATTTCGAGACGATTTAGATTTTAAATTTAAATATAATATATATGTTTTGGGTTGACTGGTCAAATTGCCTAACATCGAAACTTTACGTTTTCCTTTAAATGCACTGTAGACAATCCAGCACTTGTCCTCCCACATGACAGGCGTTTTTTAAATGAAAATTTTAAAATCAATGTAGAAAAGAAAAGATATCGGCCCTTTCCCTTTCAATTCATTCGCTTATTTTATAAAAATCATCAATGGATGAACAATAGTTCAATTTCGAACCTAGTTCCCTCCTCCCCAAAATCAAAATCGCACTTTCCTTCATCAACCCATTCACAAAAATTGTCAATAATCGAAAAAAATTCGACGTAGGAACCGAGTTTCCACCATTGTCCCTTTCAATCGCAGAGCAGCTCGAGGGAACCGAGTTTTCGCGGACGACAATCGATAGGTATCGAACGGGAGGGTCGCAGCTATGGGGTTTAATATTTGAAATTAATTAAATATACAAATTTTAATTAACAGAAATTCTGGGTTGTTACAGATAGTGTCTTTAAAGATTGTTTTGGGTGTTGTTATAAACTGTTTGGTTTTGGGAAAATAGTTAACGGTTTATGGATAATTCTTCCTAATTAGTAATTTGGAGGACGAAGTTCTTTTAAGGGAGGAGGGATGTGACAACTCGGAAATTTTAGATATTTGAAATTAGAATGATTAATTAATTTTAAATTTAAAGGTTAAATTCTATCTTGAATTTCAAATATTGCGGGTTATTGGATAATTTAAATATTCGATTTAATAATTGGAGATTGGTAAAATACGGAATCTGGAGTTTTAAGCTTGATAAAAATGTTTTAAAGGCTTATAAAGTTATATTGATAATAATGAAAATAATAGAAGTTTTAAAGCGAATTTAAAAGTTTTTTCGTTGAGTTTTAAATATATATCGTTTAAATTGATATTTAAAATAGCCTTCCGAGGCACAATCTCAGAATTTGACAAAACCAGTTCCATTGGATCCGTAATATTGTATTATTATCGGATTTCAAATTTTGTAGTGTTTAGAGTTGTCATGTGGCCGTACGATATATAAACGCGATGGAATCTGTATCGAAAATTTAATATAATAGCTAGGTTCAAAAAGCTATCTTCTTCATACAATCGAGGTAGGCCTCGAAACCTTTCCATTGTGCTAGAAATAGGGGTATAACATTCTAAACGTCTAGTGGCACGTCTCGATAGGAGGTTGAGATTTTGAATTATGATTTCGAGACGATTTAGATTTTAAATTTAAATATAATATATATGTTTTGGGTTGACTGGTCAAATTGCCTAACATCGAAACTTTACGTTTTCCTTTAAATGCACTGTAGACAATCCAGCACTTGTCCTCCCACATGACAGGCGTTTTTTAAATGAAAATTTTAAAATCAATGTAGAAAAGAAAAGATATCGGCCCTTTCCCTTTCAATTCATTCGCTTATTTTATAAAAATCATCAATGGATGAACAATAGTTCAATTTCGAACCTAGTTCCCTCCTCCCCAAAATCAAAATCGCACTTTCCTTCATCAACCCATTCACAAAAATTGTCAATAATCGAAAAAAATTCGACGTAGGAACCGAGTTTCCACCATTGTCCCTTTCAATCGCAGAGCAGCTCGAGGGAACCGAGTTTTCGCGGACGACAATCGATAGGTATCGAACGGGAGGGTCGCAGCTATGGGGTGGCGACTGCGAGCATGACTAGGTTTGGTATGGTTAGGGTTCGATGAGGGGATTCTGGGCTTAGTCACGTGCGTATTCGATGAGAAGTGGGTGGGCGAGTCGGTGTAGTTTGGGTCAACACAAGGATGCGATTTTCGGTGCTTTCGATTGGACGGTCGGGATTTGGACCGGTGGGGTTCAAGTTATTGGGAAGACAGGTGAGCGATGCGATCCTTGTGTTGTTTTTTTAGGTGAACTTTGATTTTGTTATCGGGCAGAAAAGAAGATAAGATAAGCCATATATGTAGACATGCAGGGGATGGAATTTTGGAAAACTAGATTTTAATTTTTACATATATAAAAATATATTAGAGGAGGAAAGTTTTACAGTTAATATATGTAATAAATCAGCTTACAGTTCAAGATTTAAAATATATATACATGAAGTTTAAATTGGAATTTGTCTAGTTTGGAAAAAGACTGTAAACGAAGATATGTACTATTTGGGTATTAATGTTTAAACTGAAAGTGAATGGGAATTATATATGGTATATGATGTTTTAACTTACGGTTATATTGGAATGGAAATTTTATATAGATAAGATTTTGAAAATAAATTGGGAATTTTTAACTATTTGGAAGTCTATATAAAAGTAGATTTTTGAAACCTATATTTTATTTTTATAAGTATATATATATATTATTTCAAAGGAAGATAAATATATATATATATATATATATATATATTCACATTTTAAAACTACTAGGTTATTTCAAAAAAATATGTGTTTAGGGTAATTAATGTATTTAATAAACTTATTTAATTTATTTTAGTTACTAAAGATTTCAAGGCAAAATTAGTTTAAATCAAATTATAAGTTAAAATCAAATGAGTAAATGGTGATTAATTATTTGATTAATTCAAATAGTAATAAATCGTGAATTGTTTATACAAGGTCTGAAATCGTGAAGAATCATGAAGAAAACAAGCCGGGTTAGTTTGGATCGCATAAAATCAAAGGTGAGTTAATCTCACTCATTTGGATTACCATTTAAATTTAAATAGTTAAATTTAAATTATTGGTTGATTGCTTGGATTGATAATTTATTATCAGTCTAGATGTGATATTATATATAGTAGTGTGTATATATTAGAGTGATTCTTATTCCCGCATTATATAGTGGATGAGACCCTATGCGTCCCACATAATAGCGGATAACCCTTTTATACCGCGATATCCCCCTCGAAGTGGGATTGGTTTTTTTATATTGTGCTAACATTTGTGGTTGCAGGGAAACAGGTTGGAGGGATCCAACTGGATTTTTCAAAACTGTTGAATTTATTTTCATATCCAGTTATATGATTTATTTGATAATCTGTGATCAGTTATATTTAAAAATTGAAATCATTGAATGATATGGTTTGCTGAATATATTTTGATTATATTTAAAGAATGAATAATTAAAGGAAAACAAAAGAAAATTTTAAGTAAAAGAATTGTAGTGAATTTTGGAAAGAATAAAAAGTTTGATTTTAAATCCTGGTAAATAAATTTTGAATACGGGAAAAAATAGATATTTTAAATAAATGGGAATAAAGGAGTTTTGACGACTTAAGCGGTATTTTTAAAGAATTAAAAGATTTAATTTATAAATTCAAGATATAAATGGTTTGTGTAACGACCCGGACTCGACCTTCAAAAATCGACACCCAAATACGTCACCTGTATTCGAATGCCGCAAATTCAAACGTTGAGTCTGGTTCGCTGGAGCTTATAACAACATTAGATGAAAAACAACACAGCGGAAACAGAAGAATAATTTTGATTGATACACAAATGGTTACAACAATCTGATACAAATGATATAATCAACATTATCAGAGATAGATACAGTAGTGGAAAGAATAAGACAACAACAGCAGCGGAACACAACATCTTCAATACCAAGCTCCAAACTCCAAACCAGAGGCTCGAACCACCATCATGCTGAAGTGAAGGAAACTCGGTGCACAATGCGATTGCCAAATTCCAAAGACTGAATTCTATCGAATCTACATCTACTAGTTGACTATCTGATAACCTGACTCTAGGATGCCCATATGGAAAATTGTGGGCCCCTAGAGTTTAGAAAGGGAACAATAAACTCCAGGTCAGTCATGAGACTGGTGTGAGCAAACAAAAACAGTTTATCTTGAACAAAAAGAAATAAAAAGATACTCTCTATGCTTTTTGGAAAATAAAACTACCATAAGGCCTCCCACCACACACACACATTGCAATTGCACACTTGAGGGAGATTTCCCCTTATGATAGTCAAACATGCATGATACACGAAAATCCTTTTGGTATTATTATTAGTGCATATTGCAGAAAACATTTCAAAAGTATAATATTCATCTTAGCCAGCATACGTACCATTATAGTGTGCCTACTATAGCTACTATGTTAAATGGTAGGTTCTACAACTAAAACCGTACAAGGCGCGTATTGAATGATTGGATTTCAACAATGGCTAGGCTAAGGAACTTCCTCACCGAATGAGTATGCCTCTGGAGGGATGACCCGAGAACTTAACCAGATCTCGGCCAACACAAAGCCGGGTTACCTCTGTAACTAGGTAATTACTGACACGAGTATGTCATCCCCCGGTCGTCACCGACCTTTATCCGAGGATCCTTAACACCAACAAATTCCAACAACCACATAAGTTAAGTGTCTAGGCTCCATACCATGATACCACTTTTTATCCCAAAAAAATGCACATACCCTTAAAGGGCGTGACCCTCATAACCTTGCCGCATTCTTCTTATTTCGACCATTTTCAGGTTATGAGTTTCGACGAGGTCTCATCCACAAAGCTACGCTTTTCACAAAATCCATGCTTCGGTCAACAAATGATCAGCAGCACTTAGCATGCCACATTACCAAATTGGGAATATATCACTAGTAACTATCAACTACATAACCTCTGAGCTCATACATCTCAGAGAAGGGTGTTAAGCTAAGAGAATAAATTCTCTGCCACCAAATAGAAATGTATTTAATAGAAACCAGCTTTACATCTGAAAGTGTAATGCCAGAAATACAACCATACAAGTCCATCCTGGGTCTGAATGGAACCGAAGGCACTTCAAAGAAGCCCTTGCAAATCCGGGCATTCAAAATCCCGATCGGACTCCCCTTCACATATGGAGATCTCTATACCGGAGCAACTCAGTGCAAAGACATTCGACAGGTAATCTTATCGTTCTCGAAAATACCCGGTCTTCACCATCGTCTTCAGATGCTATCCATTTCGTCGTATCATTAATTCGGAATGGGTTTTATGACATAAAGTCCTCTTCCGGCTAAACCGAATATTGAGCGCTTGTTTAAAAAAATATTTAGATATATTGGGATCCTAGTTAAGTCATAACTTTTCAACCCTTGTTTCCCAAAACGAATTTCCACTTTTAATCTTTCAAACAAAAGATTCACCCTTTAAAATCCTTTCAAATTTGAAACAAAGTTCACCAATCTTTAACAAAGATTCATTCATAGCTTTCAAAATAATTCCATTTCAAATTTGAAACCCTTTCAAAAAAAGGATTCTTTATATGAAAGCAATTATCTTTTGAAAACAAGAGTTTTCATTTTCGGGAAAATTCGATTACATTTGCTCAAGTTAAAACCCTTCAAGGATAAACTTGGGTCAAATTTAAATTCCGAAAACAATAAATTTAATATACTTCAAAAAATGGTTTAAGATCCATATATATATATATATATATATATATATATATATATATATTGTATAACTCGTATACCCCTTTCAAACTAGAATTTCCAAAATAATTTCAAAACTTAAACAAGACATGTTAAATTTCAATTTCAAAACTTCCTCTTCAAAAGCTTTTCATATTCAACCCAATTCCATTTCCAAACCATTTTGGATTCAAAATTCAACCTTTAAATTTCTCATCATTTGAAAATAACATTAAATTCAAAATATCTATGACTTAACCAATTCCCCGTGAAATCCATTTTTGTGTGTGTGGTGTAGTGCAGGGGTTTTACACACAACATTAAATATCACAACTATCATCAATTCAAGCACAACAATATCAATAAGCAGTATAATCCTATAATGCTTATCATTCATTCACAGATAAATATATAAATTCATCACAGATAAATAAATCACAGTTCACGACACAATTCACACAATTCATATCACTAAACATCACATATCAGGGATATCAAACAATTCAAAGCATTCAATAAAATCCAATCATCCATAAGTAAGATCAATCAATCACCTGATTAATTTAAAACAGATTAATTGCTTATGAATAAATTACTAGTCCTGGTTAATCCATATTAATTAATTACAAACCATTTGATATTAATGAAATTAATTAATCAACCTTAACTATTCATCTTAATTAATTATCCTTAATTAATTAATTATCCGTTAATTAATTACATAAATAAATTATCCTTAAGTTAATTACATAATTAATTAACCCTTAATTAATTACATAAATTAATTAACCTTTAATTATTAATCAATATTTAATCATTAAATAATTAACCTTTAATTACAAATTACCTTTTAATTAAGTCTTGATTAATCAACCTTTAATCATTAATTAATTATCCTAAATTACGTTGATTAAGCAATTATCTTTAAGTAACTAGTTACCCTTAATTATTTACATTAATTAATCTTAATTAATTAGTTATCGTTTATGTAATTACACAAAGTAATTATCCCTTAATTACATTAAGTAATGATCTTTTAATTACTTTCATTAAACAATTATCATTTAATTATTTCATTAAGCAATTATCATTTAAACATTCACATTAACAAATAAATAATCCTTTAAATTGATTTCATAATTAACTTAAACTTTAATTATTAACAAATTAATTAGTCATTAGTTATCCAAGGCCTTAATTAACTTAAGATAAACCACTTATCTTAATTACTTACTAAATCATATTCATCAAATCAGATTTGAAAACACTTAAAGATTTTAATTAAAAAAATATCCCTATATATAACTATTTTAAAAACAAAACAATTTCAAACATTTACTTTAACATTCAAACTTTGAAACTTAAAATCTTATTTAATAATTCTATTTTGGAAACCTGGTTTGCATTGCTTTGAAATTTTGTTTAACAAATTTAATTCTAAAAACTTGATTTTGTTTTTTAACTTTAATATTTTGGTTTTCCTTTATTTAAAAAAAACTTGTTATCGTCAATAACCCGAGCCAACATCCAATTTTCTCGAGCCCAATCCCAAGTTACCTCCCTGTTTCATTACTTCGAGTCTACGCGATAACCTCCCTAGACCAACCCAAGAACTTCCTTCTTCCTTCTTCCACAACTTCACAAACAACCCAGATACCCATGTACACAGGTGCACGTGCACCGATGATCTGGTCATCTTCGATCGTTGTCATGACCCTCAACATGTCGACCATGGCCTCTCTGATGTACTCGATAACCCAGCTCCATGAATTCACCTCGAAATTGGAAATGAGCTATTCAACGTAACAGAAATTCAAACCAGATCAAGAAAAACCACTCACGATAATGATTTTGATCGCCATCCACCTCGCCATCACACCGAAAGCTACACTAGACTTCCCTCTTTCCTTTCCCCCAGGTGTGATTAGTTTCGATCCATCATTGTTGACGAAATTGTCGAGTCGTCCTTATCGAACAAAACTATGTTAAAAACCCTAATTCATCATCGGTTAACCACCACGTCGACCTGAAAAACCACCGGTCATTTTACCAGTGACCGCCATCCTACAACCCTCCTCTGGCCAAAATTCCAATGCCTCCGACCTCCGCGATCACTAGGAATTGACCAAAATTCCAATTCCGTTCAACATGAGATTTCTCAATGATTATAGACTTAAAAATCTTGAAATGATTTTCAAAAATCATAATTTCCCAATGCGAATCTATTCCTATAATCAAAACTCGGAATCCAGGTTATCGAATTTTCTAATTTGCACAATTTTCTCTGTAATTTATCATTTTTGATAAATTTACTTAATATAAATTCTCAAAACCATTTTTACAATTCTTGTTATAGTCTTACAATCAAATTTTGTTTGGAGATCAAAGCCTAGTATTAATTCTTTTGGATGATATGAATTTTTAAACAGGTTTTAAACCCTATAAACCTGGAATCAGAGGAATATACAGACATGCACACATCATTTACATGTATATATGCACATGCAGGCATACTTACATTTATATAAATACTTTTTGCAATATTAACATCGTATGAAAACCAGATTCAATGGATTTTCAAGCGTGAATAAGGTAGTTTGCTCACCTGGAATTTTGATTAAGTAGAGAACCTGGAACTGAGAAGGCTTGATGTTTTTGAACAGAGGAGTAGAGAAGTTTCTTTGATCTGGAATTTGTTTTAATGTTTTATCTTTGATCTGACCTTGCTTGAACTAGTTGAGATGATCTTGCATTAATCTTCACAGGCTTGAGTTTGTTGGATTTAGCTTTAATCTAGAACTCTTGTATTTTGAAAACTGGATTTTTTTTGCTTTTACTTTGTTTTTAGATTTTGAATTTCTTTTCATATTTGAAAATTTGTGAGGATTTGTTTGCTTTGGTTTTTAATTCCTGGTTATTGTTTTCTTTGGTTTGCATATGTGAAAAGGAA
Organism: Allium cepa; assembly: GCA_030765085.1. Taxonomy (NCBI): domain Eukaryota; kingdom Viridiplantae; phylum Streptophyta; class Magnoliopsida; order Asparagales; family Amaryllidaceae; genus Allium; species Allium cepa. Next base: position 188,573,340 of record CM060940.1, read on the forward strand.
GGTGAGAAAGAAGTATAGATGTATATATATACACTTTGTTTTCATTTTATTTTTAGTTTTGAAAAACAAAGAACAAAAGACACCTGTTAATTTGCATGATAATTTGCTTATAAATATTTTAAATGCATGTCATCTTGTTATAAATGTTTTAATGTCTTTTAAAACCCTTATACTTGTCTATTTTCTTGTTAAAATATTTACACATGTTTTTTTAAATGTACGTTATTAAATGTTTTTAATATGTTTATAAAAAAATTATATCGTATTTTCAATTAGTCTTATATATATGTATTATATTTTTATTAATACATTTTTTATTTACTAATATTTGTATAACTTTTAAAGAAAATGATTTTGAAATCTAATTATACCTTAATAAACAAACACATGTATTTTATGTATATATAAGCTTTTAAAATATAGAATTTTAATTTTTATATATCTTTTGAAAATTATTATATTTACTTCAAAATATAACTTCTAAATCACAATGGATATACATATATGTATATATTATAAATTAGAAAACAAACTTTATTAATTTAAAATATAGAGTATTTAAATTCAATTTTTTTTCAAAAATATTTATTTTTGAGTTTCAAATTCAAAATTCAATTTAAAATCAAATTGTATAAATAAGCACCATATATTATTTATTTTGGAAAAATTCAAAATCAAATTTCAAATTATAATCTATTTATATAAATAAAAAGAACATGTCTTATTTAATTTGGAAAATATCAAATTAATTCATAATTTAATTCAAAAATTTATTTTAATTTCCAAATTTGACTCAAAATTGGGATCGTTACAGACTCTCCCCTTAAGAAAATTTCGTCCCCGAAATTTGCTAGACAGGGAGACAACCAAAGAACAGATTAAAAAATGTTTTAATAGATCAAACAGAATATCTATTCTATATTTGGCTTACCAAATTAGAATATCATCAATAATTATGAGTACGAACTAATTCAATATTTGACAAAATACTCGGGTCATCAGATCTATGAAATATGCAGGGCATTGGTTAGTTTGAAGGATAACTAACCATTCGTAGAATATATCTGGACCCCAAATAGTCAAACGAATACAATTTAATTTATCTTCATATTTTGTTAATCAATTTATTCACATAAAATTTGAAATTCATTAAAGTTAAAACGAAAAGACTCATAAGAAACTGATTATTAGAATATGAAATAAGAATTAGAAATCTTTCTACAACGATTTGCAGGGCCACCACAATACCAAAGCTTCTTCTTGTAGCTGCCAGGAAATCATCAAAGAATTGAAATTGGATGATGAACAAAGAAAGTTGATGGGAAAAGTTGTTCCTTGTTACTACGGGGTATCGACCATTTGTACTGGTACTCTCCTATCCCCTACCTCGTCCTCTTCTTGCACTCATACTCACTATCAATGGATAGTAAGAGAATTTACTGAGGCATACAGACAAGGTATCTTAGGGATACACATTCTAGGGCATATATAAACCTATCTCTAATGATTCACCGAATGTGTTATATTCCTGAGCTAAAGTTCTTACTCAACCTTCAGCTCTGATACCACTGTAGCGGTTTAGGCTTTTCAACCATCGACTGTGGCCAATCCTGACTGTTAGGCTTTAACCATCCCATCCCCGCCGTGGCATACAGTGGTATCCCGAATTTATTTTTACGGCCAGCCTTTCGACACTAGACCAACCTGGTTAGCCAACCCCTCCCCGGGGACATGTAGGGTAAGAGTCTCCTGCTCGCCACCAAACCCGAAGCGAGAACCCCCTATCATGTTGAACCTAAGCAAATCCGGTTATTCACAATCCCGATCGGACTCCCCATCACATGCAGAGATCTCTATACTGGAGCAATTCAGTGCAGAGACATTCGAGAGGTAATCCTATCGTTCTCGAAAATACCCGTCTTCACCACCGTCTTTAGATGCTATCCATTTCGTCGTATCATTAATTCGGAATGGGTTTTATGACATAAAGTCCTCTCCCAGCTAAGCCAAATAATGAGCGCTTGTTTAAAAAAACATATGGATATATTGGGACCTTGTTAAGTCACAACTTTTCATTACCTATTTCCCAAAACAAATTTCCACCTTCAATCTTTTAAACAAAAGATTCACCCTTAAAATCCTTTTCAATTCGAAACAAAGTTCACCAGTATTTAACAAAGATTCATTTATAGCTTTCAAAACAATTCCATTTCAAATTTGAAACCCTTCCAACAAAAACTGGAAGCTCTTCATTTATATGAAAGCAATTATCCTTTGAAAACAAAAGTTTTCATTTCGAGAAAATCCGATTACATTTGCTCAAGTTAATGCCCGTCAAGTATAAACTTGAAGGGCTTATTTAAATTCCCAAAATAATACTTTTAATGTACTTAAAAAAATGGTTTAAAATCCATATATATATATATATACACACACACATTGTATAACTTGTATACCCCTTTTAAACCAGAATTTCCAAAATAATTTCAAAACTTAAACAAGACATATTAAATTTCAATTTCAAAACTTCCTCCTCAAAAGCTTTTCATATTCAACCCAATTCCATTTCCAAACCATTTTGGATACAAAATTCAACCTTTAAATTTATCATCATTGAAAATAATATTAAATTCAAAATATCTGTCACTTAACCAAATCCTTGTGAAATCCATATTTGTGTATGTAGTGTAGTCTAGGGGTTTTACACATAACAATAAAATATCACAACCATCATCAATTCAAGCATAATAATATCAATAAGCGATATAATCCTATAAGGCTTATCTTTTATTCAAAGATAACTATATAAATTCATCACAGATAAATAAATCACAGTTTACAACATAATTCACACAATTCATATCACAGAACATCACATATTAGGGATATCAAACAATTCAAAGCATTCAATAGAATCCAATCATCCATAAGTAAGATCATTCAATCACTAGATTAATTTAAACCAGATTAATTACTTATGAATAAATTACTAATCCTGGTTAATCCATATTAATTAATTACAAACCATTTGATATTAATGAAATTAGTTAATCAACCTTAATTATTCATCTTAACTAAATTATCCTTAATAAATTATCCTTTAATTAATCACATAAATAAATTATCCTTAAGTTAATTATATAATTAATTAACCCTTAATTAATGACATAAATTAGTTAACCTTTAATTATCAAACAACGTTTAATCATTAAATAATTAACCTTTAATTACAAATTACATTTTAATAAATTCTTCTTTAATCACTTGATTAATCAACCTTTAATCATTAATTATTTATCCTAAATTACTTTCATTAAGTAATTATCTTTAAGTAATTAATTACCCTTAATTACTTACATTAATTTATCTTAATTAATTAGTTATCTTTTATGTAATTACACAAACTAATTATCCCTTAATTACATTAAGTAATAATCTTTTAATTACTTTCATTAAACTATTATCATTTAATTACTTCAATAAGCAATTATCATTTAAACATTCACATTAATAAATAAATAAATCCTTTAAATTGATTTCATAATTAACTTAACCTTTAGTTATTAACAAATTAATTTGTCTTTAATTATCCAAGGCCTTAATTAACTTAAGATAAACCACTTATCTTAATTGCTTACTAAATCATATTCATCAAATCACATTTAAAAACAATTAAAGATTTTAATTAAACAATTATCCCTATACATAATTATTTTAAAAACAAAACAATTTCAAACATTTACTTTAACATTCAAACTTTGAAACTTGTTTTAAAATCTTATTTAATAATTCTATTTTGGAAACTTGGTTTGTATTGCTTTGAAATTTTGTTTAACGAATTTACTTTGAAAAACTTGCATTTTGTTTTTAACTTTAATATTTTAGTTTTCCTTTATTAAAAAAAAGCTCATTATCATCAATAACCCGAGCGAGCATCCAATTTTCTCGAGCCCATTCCCGAGTTACCTCCCTGCTTCATTACTTCGAGTCTACGCGATAACATCCCCGAGACCAACCCGAGCACTTCCTTCTTCCACAACTTCGTAAACAACCCAGATACCCATGTACATAGGTGCACATGCACCGTTGATCTGGTCATCTTCGGTCGTCGTCATGACCCTCAACATGTCGGCCATAGGCTCCCCGATGAACTCGACAACCCAGCTCCATGACTTCACCTCAAAATTGGAAATGAGCTTCGACACAACGGAAATTCAAACCAGATCAAGAAAAACCACTCGCCGACGACGATTCTGATCATCATCCACCTCGCCATCACACCCAAAGCTGCGCCAGACTTCCCTCCTTCGTTTCCCCTAGGTGCGATCTGTTCTGATCCATCGTTGTTGACGAAATCGTCTCGTCTTCCTCATCGAACAAAACTATGTTAAAAACCCTAATTCATCTTACCACCACGTCAACCTGAAAAACCACCGATCATTTTTCCTATGACTGCCATCCTACAACCTCCTCTGGCCCAAATTCTGATGTCATCGACCTCCGCGATCACCAGGAATTGACCAAAATTACAATTTCGTTCAACACGAGATTTCTCAACGATTATAGACTTAAAAATCCTGAAATGATTTTCAAAAATCAAAATTTCCCAATGCGAATCTATTCCTATAATCAGAACTCGGAATCCAGATTATCGAATTTTCTGATTTGCACAATTTCCTTGTAATCAATCATTTTTGATAAATGTACTTAATATAAATTCTTAAAACCATTTTTACAATTCTTGTTATAGTCTTACAATCAAATTTTGTTTAGAGATCAAAGCCTAGTATTAATTCTTTTGGACAATGTGAATTTTTTAACAGCTTTTAAACCCTGTAAACCTAGAATCAGAGGAATATACAGACATGCACACATCATTTACATGTATATATACATGCAGGCATACTTACATCTATAAAAATAATTATTACAATATTAACATCATATGAAAACCAGATCCAACAGATTTTCAAGCGTTAATAAGGTAGTTTGCTCGCCTGGAATTTTGATTAAGCAGAGAACCTAGAACTGAGAAAGACTAATGTTTTTGAATAGAGGAGCAGAGAGGTTTCTTTGATCTGTAATTTATTTTAATGTTTTACCTTTGATCTTACCATGCTTGATCTAGTTGAGATGATCTTGCATTAATCTGCACAGGCTCTAGTTTGTTGGATTTAGCTTTAATCTGGAACTCTTGTATTTTGAAAATTGGATTTTGTTTTGCTTTTACTTTGTTTCCAGGTTTTGAATTTGTTTTCAGATTTGAAAATTTTTGAGGATTTGTTTGCTTTGGTTTTTAATTCCTAGTTATTGTTTTCTTTGGTTGCATATGTGAAAAGGAAGGTGAGAAAGAAGTATAGATGTGTGTGTGTGTGTACTTCGTTTTCATTTTATTTATTATTTTTATAAAACGAAGAACAAAAGACACTTGTTAATTTGCATGATAATTTGCTTACAAATGTTTTAAATGCATGTCATCTTGCTACGAATGTTTTAATGTCTTTTAAAACCCTTACACTTGTCCATTTTATTGTTAAAATATTTACACGTGTTTTTTTAAATGTATGTTATTAAATGTTTTTAATATGTTTATAAAAATTTTATATCATATTTTCAATTAGTCTTATATATATATATATATGTATATGTATGTATTATATTTTTATTAATGCATTTTCTATTTATTAATATTTGTATAACTTTTAAAGAAAATGATTTTAAAATCTAATTATACCTTAATAAACAAACACATGTATATTATATATATAAGCTTTTAAAATATAGAATTTTAACTTTTAAATATCTTTTGAAAATTATTATATTAAATTCAAAATATAACTTCTAAATCACAATGGATACACACACACACACACACACACACACACACACATATATATATATATATATATATATATATATATATATATTATAAAATAGAAAACAAACTTTATTAATTTAAAATATAGAGTATTTGTAACGACCGTGATTTTTGAATTACTGTCATAATAAATATTTTTAAAATCTGTAACGACCGTGATTTTTGAATTACTGTCGACATAAATTGTAATATCCCAGAATTTTTAACAATATCAATTTAATAATCTGTAATTAAAATTAAATTGATATTGATAATCTGATAATAATTATTCAAATAAATGTAATAATCTTCTCCAATAAATATTTAAATTGGTTATTTTATCTTTTAAATAATAAATTGATTTCTATTTACAATATAAATATTTGGTTCATATTTTAAATAGATTAGCATTTGTTTTAATTTTAATAAGTAAAGCATAATTTCTAGTTTTAATAATTTGGAAATTTTGTTTTATTTAATATTTAAGCTTTTCAAAGTTAAATAAATGATTTTGGTTTATAATAATTAAATCATGTTTTAAAATTCCAATATATACATTATAATTTGGAAATTTTGTTTTAAATTAGTATTGAGTTTTCAAAGACTATTTTATAAATAAATATATGATTTTAAAATTGATAAGAAAAATATTAAAATGTTTAAATTAAATTGGATTTAGTTTTAAATCTAGAATATATTCAACAAATGATTTTATGACTTAATAAAATGGATTGTTTATTTAATAAAAATATAATTTCTTGAAAAATGATTTTAATTTAATAAAAAGAGATTTATAAAAGCAATATTAATATTGTATTGTCTTTATAAATAAGTTTTGAATAGAATTTGTAATTTTTATTTCAAATTGAATTATTATTTATAACTTGATTTGAAAATATTTGATTTTGAATTTAGTTGAATTTAAATTTAAAAGTATAAAGTCTTAAATTATTTTAATTTTAATATGTATAAGTTTCATTTGTAAACATGGTTTGTTTTCATTTATAAATTTATACACATAATCAAAATTTAAATTAACAAATTGAAACTAAGCTAAATCATGCATTTTTTTGTAAATAAATACTAATTACTTTTAAAGGAAATACATGTGTTAGATTCATATGCATTTAAATTGACAAGTGTTGTAAAAAAATTGACAAGTGTAAATTTTCGTTTTTATTTTCTTTTCTTACATTAAATCTGAAATACATTTGCATAGTTTACAATCTTCATTCATGCATATATTTTTCATTCTCCTTAATCAAAAAAAAGAAAAAAAAATCAAAAGCATTTTCATATCCTTAGTTCAAATCTGCATTTATAAATCCATTAAAATCCACCTTCATCTCAAATTCAAAAGCATTTAGCCTGAAGCAATTCTGCATATTCAAATCCAAATCTGCATTCACAAATTATCAAGAATCAGATCTGCATATCCTCAAATCTAAACATCTGCATGTTCCTCTTCATAAAAATCCAATCTGCATTTATTCACCAATAGCCTGCAAAATCAAAAAGGAAGCCTGCACATGTTTGTTTTCTGCAATTCAAATGAACAACAGAGGAAGCAAACTGCATTCTTTCTGCATGCCAACATTTCATCAGGATTTTTTTTTAAAACAACTTGAAGTATAACAGAGTCAAGCCTGCATGTTCATATTTCTGCAAATTCAAATAATCAACAGGAGCTCTGCATTCATCAAGGGTAAGTAACATTTATATCTCAAACTATAAATAGGTTGCTCGTTAATGTTGAGATAAATATGTTTGTGTGCTTATATAAGGTCTGTTGTAATTATGTTTGAATGTGCATGTTGATTTTCCTTGCTTTGTTCCCAGATTTATCATTCTATTTAAAGAATTCCCTACCATTGATCTAAATTGAGATAACATCTGGGTTTTAAAAATAATAAAAAGGGTTTGCTGATTATAGATTAGTATTCAAACTTATAAAGTAAAGTGTTATTTCCTTAAGTTAAGGTTTCAGAAAAAAAATTAATTAGAAAAGTTAAGTTACAGAGTGATATCTCTGTAAACAAGGTAATACACTATATGTTAAACTTGATTAAAACCAATCATATTAATTTTTTTATATTCAGTTTCAGAAATAAAAAAGCATTTACTTGAAAATGTTTTTTGAATCAAGTATTAAAATTTTAGAGTTTAGTTCCATATACAGTTTGTTCTTGAACAAAAGTATGAATTTGTGCAAATACTTGCAATTTGTGTTTTAAGCAAATTTAGAATCTTTCTAGGTTATAAAGTAAGGATCATTGATCCTTAGAAAAATCTGAGATGAATTTAAAATTGATTAGAGTAAGTACAGTTTGGAAATTCTTCAGTTAACCCTAGTTTTGAAGTGGGTTTGAGTTTTTAGTTAGTGAGAGGTGTAGGGTTGACCGAGTACTCTGGTGCTTGGGGAATGTGTAGTAGGTATTGGGAGGAGCTCGAGGCCGGAGAGGTGGATATCAAGATGGTCGGGGTGGCGAACTACGGCCGTTGACAGGGTTTGAGAAGAAACCTGTAAATAAATTTTCCAGGTTTGAATGCAGGGGTGAATTTTGAATGCTTTGTTTTTTATCGACCTGGTGATGATGTTAGGGTGTTGTTGGGTTTCTGATAGTTGTTGGATCATCAGTGATGATCGGCAAAGTGATGATCTGTGGCGCCCCACCTCTATACCCACGCTAGACAAGAACATTACCGTGAATGCTGTCGACTAGCACGGAGAATAAGGCTGTTGAGGAGCGACCATCCATGTAATTTCTTTGAGCGAGCACCGATATGTCAGATAATGTAACACGCATTCTATTTCAAGAGGAAATCCGACATACCGACACAAACTCAAAGCTACTACACGGTGGCTATATAAATCCTTCGGAAAACAAATATAGAAATAAGCATAACACAAATCAGTCACAGACAATTCATATCACAAAGGCGGAATAAGATATTAATATTACATTAGAGAGTGTACATCAGAGTAATGGTCTAAAAAGATCCACAATATCACGAAAGAATAGTTACACGAACTTCACAAAAGAATAAGTATACATTAAGGAGTCTATATCTCAAATGTATACAACAAAATAACTACTAATCTAAGTAGTTAACCCAAAAGTCAAGGAGTTAATCCCGGATGAGAAGTCAAGCAGAAGCACCTGTAACATCTCGGTCTGACCCGAGTATTATTTAATAAGAAAATAATAAACGGATCAGTCTAACTATAAATATCAGATGAAACGATATAGAATAAGAGATATGACTAAACACATAATAATCACAATGCCAAGCTGTGATATATATATATATATATATATATATATATATATACTTAGTTGATAATCATCAAAAGATTAATCAATGTCACCAAATCTACACAAGAATCAAAGAAACGTCATACTCCTTATTTCGTTCACCATACCATAAATATTGACGATAATATCAATGTCAATCACAAAAGTCAATGACACACAAATTCCAGAAGACTACACAAGAAATCCAGAAATCACAAAAGTCAATGACACACAAATTCACCAATGCACAAATATTGATAAAACTTATCAATGGAAATCACGAAAATTGGTGAAGCACAAATTCTAGGAATCTACACAAGAAATCCAGAAATCACAAAGGGGGGGAGGCCTATCACAAACGGGAGCATAAAGCCCACCAACACGTGTATCACAAACGGAACGCTAATTCCATGGTCGCTAACCATCACAAATTGAGCCGAAGCTCCACAAACGGCCCGAAGACCATGGGTTGCTACCCCATCACAAATTGAGTCGAAACTCCACAAAACGGGGTTTAGTCTCCCTCGCAGACAAAGTGACATTGCACATTGCTAGTCTAAATCACAAAGATGATCGTCATGATCAGCGAGAAGTGTCGATTACACTAAGCTAGTAAATATATGAGTTTAGCTTCATGTCCCATAACCACTTGCTTAACTTAAATATTTACGAACAAACTGTAAATCTCCACTAGAAAATTGTCACAAGAGGTTCAATCGAACAAGTCCAAGAATTAACCGACAAAGTAAACGCAAGCGTTTCATACCACTTGTTTTACTAAGCCGTTTAATTAGATTTCTCATACGAGTGAGGTAAAGGTTTGTATATACTAGTAGATTGGAAAACGGTTTTATAAACGAATTTGGTATTAAAATAGTATTGAAATCGTTTGAGGAAAGAGTTTTGATATTTACTACTAGTATAGAAAACCTTTATATTTTTAAAGTGAAAAATCACGAAGAAGATTGTAAGAACAATCAATCAAAAATTCACATACGAAGACGTGAATAAAATCCAACGAAATCGATAAAGGATCCATCGAAATGGATATTCAAAAATCCCTAAAAAGAGACATCAAAGTCATAATAGATGATAACAACAAATGGGATTATAACGAATCGTTTTAAATTAGAATTTCAATCCAAAAAGGCAAATTGGACTCAAACAGCAGGTTCAGTCAACTGAACAGAGATTTTCAGTCGACTGACCCTGTACCTGGAGATTTTCCAGGTTTAGGAAACTTTCTGTTTCTAGTTTCAGTCGACTGTGCAAAGTTTTTCAGTCGACTGAATCATGCCTGAAAACTCTCGGGTTTCAGGTTCAGTCGACTGAACAGAGTTTTCAGTCGACTGAATCATGCCTGGGCTGTTTTTCAACCTTATTCAAATGAAGAGCAAACTCTTCCAAAATACAACCGGACAGACATTGGCTCTAAGGGTTTATGCCAATCGGCAACCCGGCCCTATATGCTCCTCGATGCATCACCAAAAGCATGATCAAACATCCATAAAAGGATTTTACACAAATTTGACTTAAAAACCCAAAAATTGGAATGTTTACAAAACCAATCCAAATCAAGAGCAAATTCTCATGAAGAAGTGTTAGGAATTCATACCTAACAACCAAAGATAATTATAGTCATAGATGTGAGATAAAAATCTCACCTTTCCACAAAATCGAACAAAAAGAAGCTTGAAAGCAAATGGAGAATCAACATCTCTTCAACACAACCCAATTGAGCTTGAATCTAATGCTCAAAACAAGAACATTCCCGAAATTAGGTTTAGGAATTTCTGAAATTGGTAAGAGAATAAGTTGGAGAAGAAGGAGAGAAGCTTACCAATGGGTTCTTCTTGAGTTTGGAGATAGGAATTTGATTTGCAAGAGAAACTAGGGTTTTGGAGTTTTAATTTCCAATCTCTCCCACCATTAAAGCTAAGAAAACTGAAAAGAGGAATAAGTGAGGGAGAATGGGGAGAGTGGTTCAGTTTTGGAGTATAAGTTAACATAGGGCTGAGCCCAAACCAAACCCAAAGTAAAAAGTAGCAAAAATCAACTTTCTCCAAACATATCGAAGCTTATACTCAAAAAGGTCGCAAACGGCATTTTAAACTCAATGGGAGGGGTCCCGAGTCCTAATTCGACCGTATGCAAAAAGTAGCTTTTCGGACTAAAATCCGACTAACGATAAAATATTTAAAGAAAATATTTAAATATATAATCGACAAATATGCGGGTTGTTACAGACTTCCCTCCTTAAAGAAATTGCGTCCTCGCAATACTAAAGAAGAGAACATAAAGTAACAACCATAAAAGCATATTTAACCCAAAAGAAACTTGAAATAAGAAGTTCACCTCAAAGAGCACGAGAAAGTAAGTCCGGATGTGTTCGCTCGATGTACTCTCTAGATTCCCAAGAACAATCCTTAGGATTTGAAGACCATTGAACTTTAACAAGCGGAACATCTTTATTTCGAAGTCGCTTGACTTCCGAAGCAATGATACGAATAGGATGTTGCTCATAAGTTAAATTAGGCGAAACTTCAATCTCTTCCACAACATCGGGCTCAAGAATAGAATCGGAATCTCGAAGACATTTCCGAAGTTGAGAAACGTGAAACACGTCATGCATAGCAGAAAACTGAGCCGGTAATAAAAGGCGATAAGCCATGGAACCAATACGTTCGGTGATAGGAAATGGCCCAATATATCGAGGCGCAAGTTTTCCTGATCGACTGAAACGTACAACACCTTTCGTTGGTGAAACACGAATAAACACAAGATCTCCCACAGAAAATTCTAACTTCCTTCTCCGGTTATCGGCATAGGATTTTTGTCTACTCTGGGCTTCTTTCATCCTATGACGAATAAGATCAATCTTTTCTGTCGAACCCCGAATAAAATATGGACCTAAAACCAGCTTCTCACCGGCCTCAAGCCAACAAGAAGGAGATCGGCATGGCCTTCCATAGAGTGCCTCAAAAGGTGCCATACCAATACTAGATTGGAAGCTATTATTATAGGAAAATTCAACAAGTGAAATATGATCTTCCCAACTTCCACCAAAATCAAGAACACAAGCACGAAGAAGATCTTCAAGAGTTTGATTCACACGCTCGGTTTGTCCATCAGGCTAGGGATGATAAGCGGTGCTAAAATTAAGCTTCGTTCCCAAGGCTTTTTGAAGACTCTTCCAAAATCCACTAGTAAACAATGGATCACGATCACTAACAATAGAAGTAGGAACACCATGCAATTTAACAATTTCTTTGATAAATATCTTGGCTAAAAGAGGAATAGTTCGGTTAGACCGAACGGGAATAAAATGGGCGGATTTAGTAAGTCTATCAACAATTACCCATAAGCTATCATAACCCGATCGAGAACGGGGAAGGCCATCTATAAAATCCATGGAAATTTGGTCCCATTTCCAGACTGGAATTTCTAAAGGTTGCAATAACCCTCCGGGCCTTTGATGTTCGGCCTTAACGAGTTGGCAAGTCATGCAACGTTTAACGAAGTTAGCGATGTCAAGTTTCATTCCCTCCCAATAATAAAGTCGCTTCATATCCGCGTACATTTTACTACTACCGGGATGGATGGTAAATTTAGAGTGATGAGAATCTTCTAAAATATCTTTACGAAGATCCCTAACATTTGGCACGATAAGTCTACCAAATCTCCGAATGCCGCCACGAGAATCGATATTAAAGTCTTTCAAACCTTCAATATCAATTTTATCCTTAATATTTTGGCCAAGAAGAACCAATTCAGTATCTAGCCTTTGGGCTTCAAGAATGCGGTCTAAAAGAGATGGACGAGCCTCAAGGCTACATAAAACAAATGATGAGCATAACTCGGATACGCGGTCTCGAATCTCACAAGTGGATAAGATCTCGAGATCGTTCCATTCGGATATCATCATAGAAACAACAGCTTGTTGTCTACGGCTAAGAGCATCGGCGACAAGATTACCCTTACCGGGAGTATAAAGAATATCAAGATCATATGGTGCAAGAAATTCGAGCCAACGCTGTTGACGCAAATTAAGTTCCTTTTGAGAGAATAAATATTTCAAAGACTTATGATCTGTGTAAAGAACAAATTTCTCTCCTAAGAGATAATGACGCCAAATCCGAAGAGCGAAAACAATAGCCGCGAGCTCTAAATCATGAGTGGCATATCTAGTCTCAGCAGGCTTTAATTGCCTAGAAGCATAAGCAATAACGCGTTCCTTTTGCATAAGAACGGCACCCAAACCAATGCGACTAGCATCGGTATAAACAACGAAATCTTGATTCCCATCGGGAATAACAAGAATAGGAGCATCAGAAAGAAGTTCTTTTAATTTCTGAAAAGAAGCTTCACATTTGTCCGACCAAATGTATTTAACACCTTTCTTCGTCAAGCTAGTGAGAGGCACGGCAACTTTAGAAAAGTCTTTAATAAAACGATGGTAATAGCCCGCCAATCCAAGAAAACTACGAATCTCTGTCACACTCTCCGGTCTCTTCCAATCTTGAATCGCTTCAATCTTCGAAGGATCCACGGAAATTCCGGATTCAGAAATAATGTGACCGAGAAACTTCACACGAGCTTGCCAAAAGTGGCACTTAGAAAATTTTGCCTTTAATTGATTACTCCTAAGAGTTTCCAACACAATCCGAAGATGTTTTTCATGCTCCTCCTCGGTTTTAGAATACACAAGAATATCATCAATAAAGATGAGAACAAATCGATCAAGAAAAGCTTTGAAGACTCGATTCATAAGGTCAACAAAACAAGCAGGGGCATTCGTTAACCCAAGTGGCATCACAAGCCATTCATAAGATCCATAACGAGTACAGAACGAGGTCAATGGAATGCTATCCTCTGCAATACGAAGCTGATGAAAACCGGTAGCCAAGTCCAATTGTGAAAAGACTCTAGCACCACTAAGTTGATCGAATAGATCATCAATCCGAGGTAAAGGATATTTATTTTTGACAGTAAGATCATTAAGCTTGCGGTAGTCAACGCAAAGCCTAAGTGTACCATCGGATTTCTTCACAAAAAGAGCTGAAGCTCCCCAAGGCGAGGAACTAGAGCGAATAAATTGCTTCGTTTCCAATTCAGATAATTGTCTACGCATCTCCTCGTTTTCTTTATTGGACATACGATACGGAGGACGAGTGATAGGTTGAGCTCCCGGAATAAGATTAATTCTGAACTCAATTGCTCGCTTAGGTGGTAATCCTAAAACGGGCTCGAATATGTCGGAAAATTCACAAACGACGTGAATAAGAGAAATAATATCACCCTCATCATCATCATCGTCATCACGAGGATTTAAATAATATAAAGATGCGACCAAAGCAGAATCTGAATCTTTAAGAATAACAGAAACCTGATTAACAGATTGAGGATGTCGAAGATGAATAGTCCGCTCAGGACATAGGATATGAGCTTCATAATGGTTAAGCCAATCCATTCCCAAAATCATTCCAAAGCCTAAATAACGCATGACATGCAAATCGGCTCGGAAAGAAAAATCACACAAAATAATCTCGACATCTTTACACAATAAACTGATTGTTGCGGATCCACCAACCGGATTCGCAATTCTCAAAGAAGTCATTAAACACAAAACATCCAAAGAAAAAGTATCAACAAGTTCTTTTGATATAAAAGAATGGGACGCACCTGTATCAAAAGGAACTCGAATAGAATGATCATGAAACAAAATAATTCCATCTAGAACAGAATGAGAAATACCTTGGCCACGAGATGTGTTGCCAGGGGCTTGAGCAACATTTAACTTTCCCTCCTTCTTGCCTTGAAGCTTGGGGCATGAAGATAAAACATGTCCGGGAACTTTGCAGTAGCGACAAGAAAGAGACTTTGGGCATTTGTTCGCATAATGGTCCTTCGAACCACAATTATAGCATTCCCCACGACCAAAGGAAGAAGTCTTTGTCACGGAGGTTGCTTGCTTCCCTTTCTTACTGGGATAAGGGCCTTTAAATTTGTTTGGCCTCTTTCTGTTGTTGAAGTTTGGTTTGGAACCCACCACTTCAACATCATTCTCTCTATCCGCCTCTTCAAGACGAAGAGCGGTATCAACGAGTTGGTCGAAAGAAACTTCTAAGTTTAGAAGTAATGGCTTCTTGAGACTTTTGTTTAAGCCATAGACGAATCTCTGATTCTTCTTAAGAGGGGTGTTGATGTATTCAACCCCATATTTGGAAAGCGACTCGAAGGAGGCGACGTAATCAGTCACGGAGGACTCACCTTGAACAAGGTCTATAAACCGTCGAGCCAATGTCACTTTTTCTGCTTCTGGCACAAATTTCAACTCGAAGCGTTCTCGGAATTTCTCCCAAGTGAGATCCGCTTCATTAATCTCAGAAATAAGAAGCTCGTACCAGTCCAATGCTCTTTCTCGGAGCATACTAGAGGCCACCTGAACTCGGTGAAGGTCAATAAGATTCATGCGAGAAAAGATTCGATCGCATGACCTTAGCCAAGCCTGTACTTCAATAACAGTTTCGGAACCTTTGAATGGCTCCCCACCCAAATTAGTGTAATCGCTACACAAGCGTGAAAATCCCGACTTTGGGTGAGTAGGTTCCGGGTTAGCTCCAGCTGCTTGAGCATTTGTTACCAAATCAAGAAGCTGTTGAGCAGTCATAAAAACTCCATCCTGGGGCGGAGTGCTAGATGGCACGGCTCTGGGGCGGCCAGGTCTAGACATTTCTCTTCCTTTAGAAAGAAAGAAGAAGAAGAAAAGGTTATTCACCAAATTGAATATCAAGCAATCTTGATAGATAAAACAAGGAATCATAAAGAAAATAGGATAGAACGGTACGAAGACCCGAATAAAATCCTAAAGCACGACTCCTAAGATGAACTTAGGACGATGATCCTTGTTATAATATTCCATATTGTTCCGAAGTTTGGCTCTGATACCAAGCTGTGGCACCCCACCTCTATACCCACGCTAGACATGAACATTACGGTGAATGTTGTCGACTAGCACGGAGAATAAGGCTGTTGAGGAGCGACCATCCATGTAATTTCTTTGAGCGAGCACCGATATGTCAGATAATATAACACGCATTCTATTTCAAGAGGAAATCCGACATACCGACACAAACTCAAAGCTACTACACGGTGGCTATATAAATCCTTCGGAAAACAAATATAGAAATAAGCATAACACAAATCAGTCACAGACAATTCATATCACAAAGGCGGAATAAGGTATGAATATTACACTAGAGAGTGTACATCAGAGTAGTGGTCTAAAAAGATCCACAATATCACAAAAGAATAGTTACACGAACTTCAAAAAAGCATAAGTATACATTAAGGAGTCTATATCTCAAATGTATACAACAAAATAACTACTAATCTAAGTAGTTAACCCAAAAGTCAAGGAGTTAATCCCGGATGAGAAGTCAAGCAGAAGCACCTGTAACATCTCGGTCTGACCCGAGTATTATTTAATAAGAAAATAATAAACGGATCAGTCTAACTATAAATATCAGATGAAACGATATAGAATAAGAGATATGACTAAACACATAATAATCACAATGCCAAGCTGTGATATATATATATATATGTGTGTGTGTGTATATATATATACTTAGTTGATAATCATCAAAAGATTAATCAATGTCACCAAACCTACACAAGAATCAAAGAAACGTCATACTCCTTATTTCGTTCACCATACCATAAATATTGACGATAATATCAATGTCAATCACAAAAGTCAATGACACACAAATTCCAGAAGACTACACAAGAAATCCAGAAATCACAAAAGTCAATGACACACAAATTCACCAATGCACAAATATTGATAAAACTTATCAATGGAAATCACGAAAATTGGTGAAGCACAAATTTTAGGAATCTACACAAGAAATCCAGAAATCACAAAAGGGGGGAGGCCTATCACAAGCGGGAGCATAAAACCCACCAACACGTGTATCACAAACGGAACGCTAATTCCATGGTCGCTAACCATCACAAATTGAGCCGAAGCTCCACAAACGGCCCGAAGACCATGGGTTGCTACCCCATCACAAATTGAGTCGAAACTCCACAAAACGGGGTTTAGTCTCCCTCGCAGACAAAGTGACATCGCACATTGCTAGTCTAAATCACAAAGATGATCGTCATGATCAGCGAGAAGTGTCGATTACACTAAGCTAGTAAATATATGAGTTTAGCTTCATGTCCCATAACCACTTGCTTAACTTAAATATTTACGAACAAACTGTAAATCTCCACTAGAAAATTGTCACAAGAGGTTCAATCGAACAAGTCCAAGAATTAACCGACAAAGTAAACGCAAGCGTTTCATACCACTTGTTTTACTAAGCCGTTTAATTAGATTTCTCATACGAGTGAGGTAAAGGTTTGTATATACTAGTAGATTGGAAAACGGTTTTATAAACGAATTTGGTATTAAAATAGTATTGAAATCGTTTGAGGAAAGAGTTTTGATATTTACTACTAGTATAGAAAACCTTTATATTTTTAAAGTGACAAATCACGAAGAAGATTGTAAGAACAATCAATCACAAAAATTCACATACGAAGACGTGAATAAAATCCAACGAAATCAATAAAGGATCCATCGAAATGGATATTCAAAAATCCCTAAAAAGAGACATCAAAGTCATAATAGATGATAACAACAAATAGGATTATCACGAATCGATTTAAATTAGAATTTCAATCCAAAAAGGCAAATTGGACTCAAACAGCAGGTTCAGTCGACTGAACAGAGATTTTCAGTCGACTGACCCTGTACCTGAAGATTTTTCAGGTTCAGGAAACTTTCTGTTTCTAGTTTCAGTCGACTGTGCAGAGTTTTTCAGTCGACTGAATCATGCCTGGAAACTCTCGGGTTTCAGGTTCAGTCGACTGAACAGAGTTTTCAGTCGACTGAATCATGCCTGGGCTGTTTTTCAACCTTATTCAAATGAAGAGCAAACTCTTCCAAAATGCAACCAGACGGACATTGGCTCTAAGGGTTTATGCCAATCGGCAACCCGGCCCTATATGCTCCTCGATGCATCACCAAAAGCATGATCAAGCATCCATAAAAGGATTTTACACAAATTTGACTTAAAAACCCAACAATTGGAATGTTTACAAAACCAATCCAAATCAAGAGCAAATTCTCATGAAGAAGTGTTAGGAATTCATACCTAACAACCAAAGATAATTATAGTCATAGATGTGAGATAAAAATCTCACCTTTCCACAAAATCGAACAAAAAGAAGCTTGAAAGCAAATGGAGAATCAACCTCTCTTCAACACAACCCAATTGAGCTTGAATCTAATGCTCAAAACAAGAACATTCCCGAAATTAGGTTTAGGAATTTCTGAAATTGGTAAGAGAATAAGTTGGAGAAGAAGGAGAGAAGCTTACCAATGGGTTCTTCTTGAGTTTGGAGCTAGGAATTTGATTTGCAAGAGAAACTAGGGTTTTGGAGTTTTAATTTCCAATCTCTCCCACCATTAAAGCTAACAAAACTGAAAAGAGGAAGAAGTGAGGGAGAATGGGGAGAGTGGTTCAGTTTTGGAGTATAAGTTAACATAGGGCTGAGCCCAAACCAAACCCAAAGTAAAAAGTAGCAAAAATCAACTTTCTCCAAACATATCGAAGCTTATACTCAAAAAGGTCGCAAACGGCATTTTAAACTCAATGGGAGGGGTCCCGAGTCCTAATTCGATCGTATGCAAAAAGTAGCTTTTCGGAATAAATCCGACTAACGATAAAATATTTAAAGAAAATATTTAAATATATAATCGACAAATATGCGGGTTGTTACATGATCGCCGTGCATATGCACGGCGATGAAAACTCTGGTGATGTTTGGGTTTTTGGGTATTGCAGGGGAAAGGTTAGAGTTTACTCGAAGTGATTGGGAGAATGACTCGAAGTAGAGCAGCATGAGACTCGAAGTAAGAATGGGGTTTTCTCTATATATTGCAGGTTTCAGGTTGCAGACCTGTTTTTTTTTAAAATATGGGTTTCTAAATTTTAAAATCTGTAGTTTGTTTAAAGGTAAGGTTAGGTTTAATTCAAATTTAAAATCCAGTCTTTAAAATAGAAATAAAAGTTTAAAATATTAACTAAATTTAACTATTTTATTGTGGGTAAAATAATTGAAACTTTTAATAATGAAGTTTTTAAAATATGAAGCAAAATTTAAAGATAAAATTTTTAAACTGGAAATCTGAGTTTAAAATGAAGTTCAGTTTCAAATTTAAAAAGAAGATTTAAATTTGAAAGTTTTAAACTAAAAATGAATTGAAACTTCTAAAATTTTAAAATGAATTTAACTTCAAATTATTATGATTTGATTTTTAAGACAAACTTTTGTTTTTTTTTTGAAATTTAATAAGTTTTAAAAATTTTCAAATTTGATAAGTTTAAATT
Organism: Allium cepa; assembly: GCA_030765085.1. Lineage (NCBI taxonomy): Eukaryota > Viridiplantae > Streptophyta > Magnoliopsida > Asparagales > Amaryllidaceae > Allium > Allium cepa. The sequence continues at coordinate 188,592,941 of CM060940.1, forward strand.
ACTTTTAATTTAAACTTGAATTTAAATTGAAATTTTAAAAGAATTCAAAAATCACCTTGTTTTGAATAAAACTTTTTAAACATAATTAAGTTATGTTTTATTTTGGAAATTTGATTAAGAATTATGTTTTAGAATTAATTAAAAAGGTAATTAAGATTAATTAATTAATTTAATTAATTAATTAAATTTGGAATTAATAATTGATTAATGATTAATCAATTTGGAATTAAGATCATTAATTAAATTTTAATTAATGATGAATGAATATTAATTATGTAATTAAGTTTTTAATTAAGGATAATTAATTTAATAATTAACTTTAATTAATGAATGGTTAAAGATAATTTAGTTTGTAATTAATTGAAGTTAATTACTTTATAAGATAATTTAAGGATGGTTAATGAAGGTCATTAACCATGATTATTTAACAATTAATTAATATAGTTAATTTTTATAATTAATTAGACTAATTAATTTAATAATAATCAATTATGAATGATTTGAGTATAATTACTTAGTAGAGTAATTAAGGAATTAATTACATAATGTAATTAATTTAGTTTAATATGATTGTTTATTTTTAATTAATTAAGTTTAATTAATTATAAACACTTGGGTTTTATAAATAATTACTTTAGGTAATTAAAGTTTTGGAAATTACTTAGTTAAGTAATTAATTATTAATTACATGATTGTAATTAAGTGGAGATGTTTAAGTATGAGATGATTTGGATTAATTATTTAGTAATTAATCAAATAATTAATTGAGAAATTAATTTAAGGATAATTAATTTGGTTATTATAGTAATTAAGTTAGTTAATTACTTAAGGTAATTAATAATTAAGGATCATTAATTATTTTAATTAATGATGTAATTAAAGATGATTAATTATGATTAATTAATCAATAATAGGTAATTAAAGGTAATTAATTAATTAATTAATTAATTATGATTAATTAATTGAAGTAATTAAAGGTTAATTACTGTTTAGTTGAGGATAATTAATTTGTGAAATTAATTAAGAATAATTACATGAATGTAATTAAGAGTAATTAATCAAGAGTGATTAATTATTGATTAATTGATTGTAATCAATTAAATGGTTGAGTAAGCAAGATTTGTATTGATAAAGTAATTAATTTAATTTATTTTAAATTAATTAAAGATGAAGCAATTAATTTAATTCATTTTAAATTAATTAGAATTGAAGATAGTTAATTTAATTCATTTTAAATTAATTATATTATGGTATGAGTAAATCTTTGCTTATGTATGAATGGATGTCATTGATTGACTTGAATGCTTTGTGATCTCAGTAATGAGATAAATAATATTGTGTGGTATGGATGTTTGATTGTATTGTGATAATAACTTAGATTATCTTTTGTGATGGTGATATATGGTATATCTATTTGATATTGATAATATGGGTTACCTGTTATGTGATAATGTTAATTATCAATTGTGATTGTGAGTTATCTATCGTTGTGTATATAGATACTGTAATTGAATTGTTTTAAACTTTTAAAACAACTTGGCCTTAAAAGACACGCTTTGGTTTTCGATGAGACCGGGATCGGGTTTCCATATTTGGATATCCGAAAACCACATCGATTTCAAATAACGTTAGGTCGTGAATCAAAGAGGAGCTTTGTGAAGACTCGAGGTGTAAGGACTATGAGTCAGTATAACTCTGTGGGTGATTCCGTAATGAGTTGACGGAATTAGTTCTTATAGATTCGAGATGGTGAATCAGAGTGCAAGGGTTATTGTCGTTGACTCTGAGGGTGATTCCAAAATGAGTGTAACGAGATAATGCATTCGGTTTCGTTCGAACCCGAAATGAACTTGTATGGATTGAATGCTTTCAGAACATCGTCAGGTGGACGATGAGCATTCTAAGTGATATGTCCTATAAAGGTAATCGTAACCTCAAGCCTCATCAACTGGGAATGGCTAAAACAGGGGAGGTGCAGCAAAGCTTCGTGGGTCGCACCCACTGGAGTGCAAGATTGATCCCTGTCTAGAAGTCCCTTTATATTCGGCTGTGTGGGTGGTTGCTACCTACAACCATGGGGTTGTCTTGTTCGGAACTGTTCAGTAAGGAATGGGTCCGGCTTTGTGTTGCAGGGGGTCGGGAGTGATCCTCGGTACGTTGATCTAGGCCACGTACTGTGACGGGCGGTACCCCGGTAGCCCTGCCATTGTATGGAATCCAAAATCCAATAAGTGCCAACGGTTTTGATTGTATTACCCACTTTTGTGGCTGGTAGCTGGAATTTAATCATGTAACAATTTCGGCTATTTCTTATTTATTTGAAAACCCTAGACACTATTATAATATCATCGGATTTCCTATCAAATGTTTTGGTTAGCGTAAGGTAAAAACTTTTCCATGTTTATGTGTGGGAAGTCTTACGTGATACCTTTCTTTCCAAAAGGTTTTTAAAATTTAAGCAACTTTAACCTGTTACTCACACCAGACCCATGTCTAACCCGGAGTTTATTTTTGTTTTCATAAACTCTTGGGTACTCAAATTTTTATAAGTAGTCAAGGGTTATTCAGGTTAGGATTCAGGTTAGCTTTGACGAATTACGGAGGAGCATTGGAGCAGGAGGCTTCTGCGTGTAGATATATATATATATATATATATATATATATATATATATATATAGCATTCCGCTGTGTGTTCTCTGAGTTGTTGTATTGAGTTGTATAACTAGACAGGTGTTTATAACTGTCTAATATGTGTTGTATATCTGTGTACTCTGATATGGTTGTAAACTATGTAATATTTATGTTATTATTATAATTTATTCGTTCCGCTGTTAAATTCTGATGTGTTGTTTCTTTCTTCTCTTCTTTCTATTCTCTTTTCTATCCCTTTCTTTCTTAAAGATGATGCGATTTTCCGGGAGTGGAAAGTTGGGTCGTCACATAAATATTTTAAATAGATATTTTAAAATTGAAATTTGAAAAATAAATTTGCAGTGCAAAATTGTTTCAAAGTCAGTTGCTTACTTGTTTTATGTGGTAGCACATTTGATGTAAATATCAAAGTTGTGCTATATTTCATTTGCTTCACGTGCGTTAGGACATAGGCTAGTGTAAATCAAGAGTGAACACATAATTCACTATCATCATCTTTATACTAGCCGTGTACAAAAGAATGGGTTCAAATAAGGGCAAATGAAGAGTTTTGCTATCACAAAGTTGAACACGTTGCAATTGCTGTCACAATAATCATTTTATATGCAGCCTTGTCCCTTTTTCCGCTGAGGCACGTTTTCATAAATGTTGTTATACAAAATATATGGCCAGCACATTGTTGCTTTTCATTTGTTCACAAATTTTGAGAAAAGAAAAGTAAAACAGCTGCATCATTTATTTCACTTCTTCACTAGCTCAACAAAGATATTAATGGCAGATCTATAAATAACTCAAGTGGTTTCAGTAGCAATCGATTGTGAAGCAAACATTTGGGTGAGTTTTAAACTCACGATTCTAATTTATTGATTACTTCATTAATTGCATACAAATGTATCGTTCACAAATGAAGTCCGAGCCTTTAAATTTTATTTCTTGGGTGTATGTTGCATTTTAACAAGATAGGTCCAATCACTTTGTTATATATTTCATATTCGCATGTATTGTTGTAGCCGTGTATGTACAAGGAATATTTGACAGGTCACACAAGTGAGTGCAAGTCCAGATAGTAGGATGTTTGTTTATATGGGTTCTGCGCATACATGTAGGTTGGATAGAGTTAGGAAGGTTACTCGGACATCAATTTCATACATGTGAATACTAGGGTGCATAAGTGTAACATATTCACGCATGCATGCTTTCGGTGGAATACGTAAGAGTGGTAAAAAAATTTGACTCGTGCATGTATAACTTGTTTTGCTCAGGTCACACACGTGAGTGTAAATGCATAGTAATTTTATTTTATGCGTGCGTGCAACATGCATGACCAGCATTTTTATCCCATCATTTTAAACGTGTACAGATTTTGCAAAGAAATGTCGTGCCACTCATTGAAAAATTCAGTGTGCATGTATCATAGGGGTGCGCAGGTCCTTGTTTAAATGCATGAGTGGGTGTCTGTTCATATATTTTGGTGTATAAATTCATTTGAAAAATGTTCTGGTAAATATCTTTGCCAAGCTCATTTTGTTTTGCATGTGTGCTCATGCATGAAAGTTTGCCTGAAGCAAAACACGTCCATGTCGCATTATAAAACATATGGGTGTGTATAGTATAAAGAGGCTGGTGTTTTAAAAAAAAATAAAACTTTTTTTTCGTTACACCAAATATGTTTTTGCGTGCGTGAAATAAAGTCCAGCACATCAATAGTGTATCTTTTATGCGTGTATCAGTGTTGTGTGCGTGCAAATGAATGGACCTGGTTAGCATTTATTAAATGGTTAAATCTAGTTCAATTGATCTATATTTTTGCGTACATGCATAACTTCAGAGTGGCACGTAAATGTGGTCCTAACATTTCACCTTATTCACACTTTTACTAGCATTCCAGGTTGCATTATTTTATAACTTCAGAGTGGCACGTAAATGTGGTCCTAACATTTCACCTTATTCACATTTTATTAGCATTCCAAGTTGCATTTTTCTAAAAACACTATTCGTGTGCAAATTGTAGTGTAGTAGAATAATGACCAGGTTGCATTATTTTGGAAATACATCTTGGTGTCAACAGGTGTAGCTTTGTCCAGGTTACTTCAGTTGTCTGCCTATTTCATTTTATGCAAGTGAGCAGTGCATTATTTTGATGATTATATAAATGGCGTAGACCGCTGTTTATTAATTTATATTTGAACCGGAGTTTGGTTTTGAAACACATTTTGTTGCCGTTATTTTTATAACGGAAATTTTTTATTTCGGTGCTACGTTTTTAAACGCGGGTTGTTTTGACTTCAGTATCCGTCAACTTTAAAGTGAACCTTTAGCGGTCACCCCGCAACGTTGATTTGGTATCCTTTTTACGGTGTTTTGTGAAGCGCAATTTCCTCATCGAAATTGCTACAGATGTTGTTGTTTTAATCACGTGTTTTCAAATCATTTTAAAATAAAATCATTCCCAAAAATTTTGCAGTTTGCGCTTTCAAAAGAATGAGGAGGCGATTTAAACGATTCAGCAAAATTGAGGACTATGAACCCTTACTTTTACTGATTCGGTTAATTCAGGACTTTTCCGTTTGAGAACGTAAAATGTTATTTCTATAAAATACACAATTTTGCACTTTCAAGGAAACGATGAAGAGATTTAAACGATTTAGCAAAAGTGCGCAGTATGGAACCACACTTTTACTATTTCGGTTAATTCCAGACTCGTTAATTGAAACATCTGCTATTTGATGATTTTGATAATTTTGTCGGGCTTTCGAGCCACTCTGCTGGACCTTCGGGTCATTTGTTGGACCTTCGGGTCATCTGATGGACCTTCGGGTCAATTACCAGTACTAGACCTTCGGGTCACTCTACGGACCTTCGGGTCATCTGATGGGCACCAAAATTTATAGAACTTGGTAGGCTTCGGCCATCTAAGATGCACGTGCGGCGTAGATAAAACTCGCCATCTGTTGGGATCGATCCATCTTTTATGTTGATTTTCTTGTTATCTTATTTTGATTTCTAGATTTTGTGACTGCTGATTTGTCTAGTTATCTTAATTGATTTCTAGATTTTTGCATATTGCGGCTTTGAATTCAATTGGGAATTTAAAAGCTGATTTTGATGGAGTTTAAATTGATATTTCTTCATTTAAACTATGATGATTATTTACGTTGAATAGTCTCATTTGAGATTATTGATTTTGATGGAGTTTAGATTGAGATTCTTTATTTGAACTATGTTGATTATCTATGTTGTATAATCTCATTCGAGATTATAATTATTTGCTTAAGTGTTGTCTATCATACACTTATTTATGAAGTTTAATTAGACTGATCCGTTTATTATTATTTTTTAATTAATACTCGGGTCAGACCGAGTTATTTCAAGATAGTCGCTATCTCTGATTCTGTTGTCGCTTCGGCTTTTGGGATTTCACTTCATCTTTTGTTTATCCTTCGAGGAGTTCTTGTGGTTTATTGATTCTCGACTTATGTATGTTGTTATCTATGTAATGTACATTTGGTTCATGTGAACTATCGATTGTTGTAGTACGTATTCTAGACTTGTCTTCCACTATATATCTGATATTTCTGTTATGATATGGTAGTACTTACCGTTGTTGTTGTTGTTATGAGTTGTTCGGGATTTTTCTTTAGCCGCCATAGTTTCGTTTTAGATTTGGATTGAATTTATATCTTTGAGAGTAATTTATACAACTCCTATCGATGTAACTAATGCTCGTCTAAAGCATAACTTACGGATGGTCGCTCCTAACAAGCCTTATTCTTCGCAATAGCAGACGTTATTCCTTATAATAACCTTTGTTATTGTGGGCATAGAGGTGGGGCGTCACAGCTTCGTATCAGAGCTGAGATTCAGAACAAGTTATAATAAATACAGAACAGAAAAAGAATGGAACATGTGTTACAACTATTCGAGGGTTTGTTCGTGCCTTTCTAATCTATCCCTTCGTTGTTCTTAAACTTTTATCCTTTCTAACAAGTTGGAATATGTCTAGAGATATATTTCATATTTTCGTAGTACTCCATTTGTTAAATTCCTTGTCAATCTTGCTTGTAGTTTCCTTGAGTTAGAACAAGGAAAGTCCTCTGTTTTTGATTGTCCTACTGCTCCTAAGGGTTTCAAATCGGGGAAGCTTAATGTTGCTTAAGCTTCTAGTGATTCTACTTAGCCCAAAGGTTTACTCCTTCTGTTTTTGAAGGTTTTATATTATTTCATTGCCGTTCTATTAGAGTTCTTTTCGATATGGGTGCATCGCATTCATTCGTGTCGAAGGATCTTGTTGATATTATTCATTTGGATGTTATTACTCTTTGCAACCCTTTGAGGATTGTGAATCATATTGGTGGATCCGCTACTTTTGGTTTGTTGGGTGTTGTTGAGATTATTCTTTTTAGTTTTCCCTTTCATGAAAATCTGCATATTATGGATCATCTTGATTTTGATATGATTTTGGAAATGGATTGGCTTGTTCGTTATGAAGTTCAAATCCTATATCCCGAAAGAACTTTGTATCTCAAGCATCTTGATGCTATCGAGCAGTTATCTATTATATTTCAAAGTATGGACCATCCTTCAAATGCTTTCATTTCTTCCTTCGAATCGGAGGATGTCTTCGCTAATATTCCAATTGTTTGTGATTTTTCTGATGTCTTGGAGCCTATTTGGAGTTTGTCGCCGAATAGGGCAATTGAGTTCCGTATTGATCTTATCTCGGGTACCCATCATGTTAGTCGTCCTCCCACGAGGATATCTGCTAAGGAAAATAAGGAACTCAAGCAACAATTATCTGAATTGGAAGCTAAGCGATTTATTTGTTCTAGCTCATCTCCCTGGGGCGCCGTCGTTGTGTTCGTTAAAAAGCCAGATGGTACTCTTAGGCTTTGCATTGATTATCGCAAGCTTAATGAGCTCACTATCAAAAATAGGCATCCATTACCTAAGATCGACGACATGTTCGATCAATTAAGTGGCGCTAAACTATTCTCCCAACTCGATCTTGTTACCGATTTTCTTTTAGCTACGAGTTGCGGAAGTTAACATTCCACTTACCACATTCCGCACTCGTTATGATTCTTATGAATGACTTGTTGTGTCATTCGGTTTGCCCAGCTTATTTCATCCATTTTATAAAACGAGTATTCTACAAATATCTCGATGACTCCATCTGTGTATTTATTGATTTTGGATGAAAACGGCATTTAAAAATTTTGCAAATCTTTTCATAAGATTTACAAGTATAATTGGATTTGTGTTTATCATATAGAAGATGATTTTGTGATTGTATTGGCCATTGAGTGCTTTAAGAATTCTGGTCGATGCGCTTGATCAACGTTATCGATAGGAATCTCCTAAACGCTTTGATGAGACAGTTTGACACAATAAATTGACCTATAAAAAGTAAATTTTTATAGAAAATGATTTCATAAAAATAATTGTAAAATTTGGAAGTTCTAGCTTTTCAGGAAAGAAGATTATTTGAAAGAACTCTTTTCCGATACTCTTATCTTTGTGGTTCCCAAAGGGAACCAAGACTCTTTATCTGTACCAATACTAGTCGTATTGATTTCGGTGCTATTCTCATGCAAAATAATAGAGTAGTTGCCTATGCATCTAGACAACTAGAGCCTAACGAGATTCGTTATGCTACCCATGATTGGAGTTAGCCGCTATAGTCTTTGCTCCAAAGATTGGCGACATTAATTTTGGACGAGCGTTTTATTCTCTTCACTGATCCCAAATATCTGAAGTATTTATTTACTCAAAAAAAAGAACTTAATTTGGGACAACAGCGTTGCCTTGAATTTCTAGCTTCATATGAATTCGATATTCAGCATACCGCTGGTGTGGGTAATCGAGTTGCTGATGCGCCCGGTCACAAGCAGCAAGTTGTTGTTTCCATGATGCTAACAGAGTGGAATATTTTGGAAGCTTTACCTCTTTGTGATATTAGAGACCTTCTTTCAGTTTCTGATTCTCCCGTGCTTTTACTTAGCATGGAAGCTCGTCCTAGTTTGTTGGATCGCGTTGTCGAGGCCCAGAAACAAGATCCATATCTATCTTATCGTATTCAGAGTTGTAAATCGAAATCCCGAAGAGATGATCTAAAGGATTTCGATATTGATATTAATGGTTATATTCGAAAGAAGGGTAGGTTGATCGATCCTAGTGTTTCTAATCTTAGAAATGACATTCTTGAGGACTTTCATCGTTCTAAGTATACTATCCATTCGGTTAGTAGTAAGATGTATGCTGTTATGAAACGCTTATACTTTTGGAAGGGTATGAAGCATGATGGCGCAAGTTATGTGAGTTTTTGCATGACTTGTCAACTTATTAAAGTTGAACACCATCACCCCAGTGGTCTTTTGCAGCCTTTTGAGATTCCATTATGGAAATGGGATCAAATTTTTATGGACTTCATTGATGGTATACCTCGTTCGAGGTCGGGCCATACTAGTGTTTGGGTGATTGTTGACTGATTGACTATATTAGCCCATTTTATTCCTATCAAGTCCAATCGAACTGCTTCTTGATTTTGGTGATTGTTGGGAAGACCACTTATCTCTTTGTGAGTTTGCTTTAACCAATAGTTTTCAATCAAGTATCGGTATAGCTCCTTTCGAAGCTCTTTACGGAAGGCTGTGTCGATCACCATCTTGTTGGTTGGAATCGAGGAAAAAGTTAGTTCTCGGCCCTGATTTTGTTCGCAATTCTTCTAAGAGGATCGATATTATTAAACAAAGAATGAAAAAGGCTCAGATTAGGCAGAAATCTTATACCGATCATCATATGAAGCCTTTAGAATTTTCTGTTGGCGATCGTGTATTCATTCGAGTTTTCCCGGTGAAGGGTGTGGTGCATTTTAGTAGCTCCGGGAAATTGGCTTCACGTTACATTGGTCTGTTTCCTATTACGGAACGTATTGGCCCTGTTACTTATCGTGTATCGCTACCTATTCAGTTTTCGGCAATTAATGACATATTTCATATGTCCCAGCTTCGTTAATGCCTTCGAGATTCAGATTCCATTTTTGATTCTCCTATGTTGCTAGATGTTGAGATCTCACCCAACTTGTCTATTGTGCTAATTCCTATTCGTGTGCTAGCTTCAGAGGTTAAACACCTTCGGAATAAAGAATTTCCGCTTGTGAAAATTCAATGGACTGCAAACCCCAAAGATCGCACTTGGGAAACCAAAGAATTCATCGAGCGTTCTTAATTCCGGTTTTCTCTCCTTTTCGGGTAGGAGTGAGCATTCTTATCCTTCCTTTCTATTTTAATTTTTGTTGTGATGAAGCATTTGTGTTATTGACTGCTTCTAATATGAAAATTGCGAGGACGCAATTTTATAAGGGGGAATCTGTAGCGACCGTGATTTTTGAATTACTATCGTAATAAATATTTTAAAAATCTGTAACGACCGTGATTTTTGAATTACTATCGACATAAATATTTTAAATTTGAAATTTGAAAAATAAATTTGCAGTGCAAAATTGTTTCAAAGTTAGTTGCTTACTTGTTTTATGTGGTAGCACATTTGATGTAAATATCAAAGTTGTGCTATATTTCATTTGCTTCACGTGCGTTAGGACATAGGCTAGTGTAAATCAAGAGTGAACACATAATTCACTATCATCATCTTTATACTAGCCGTGTACAAAAGAATGGGTTCAAATAAAGGCAAAAATGAAGACTTTTGCTATCACAAAGTTGAACACATTACAATTGCTATCACAAAGTTGAACACATTACAATTGCTGTCACAATCATCATTTTATATGCAGCCTTGTCCCTTTTTCCACTGAGCACGTTTTCATAAATGCTGTTGTACAAAATATATGGCCAGCACATTGTTGCTTTTCATTTGTTCACAAATTTTGATAAAAGAAAAGTAAAACAGTTTCATCATTTATTTCACTTCTACACTAGCTCAACAAAGATATTAATGGCAGATCTATAAATAACTCAAGTGGTTCCAGTAGCAATCGAATTGTGAAGCAAACATTTAGGTGAGTTTTAAGTCACGATTCTAATTTATTGATTACTTCATTAATTGCATACAAATGTATCGTTCACAAATGAAGTCCGAGCCTTTAAATTTTATTTCTTGGGGGTATGTTGCAATTTAACAAGAAAGGTCCAATCACTTTGTTATATATTTCATATTCGCATGCATTGTTATAGCGTGTATGTATAAGGAATATTTGACAGATCACACAAGTGAGTGCAAGTCCAGATAGTAGGGTGTTTGTTTATATGGGTTCTGCACATACATGTAGGTTGGATAGAGTTAGGAAGGTTACTCAGACATCAATTTCATACGTGTGAATACTAGGGTGCATAAGTGTAGCATATTCACGCATGCATGCTTTCAGTGGAACACGTAAGAGTGGTCAAAAAAATTTGACTCATGCATGTATAACTTGTTTTGCTCAGGTCACAAACGTGACTGTAAATGCATAGTAATCTTATTTTATGCGTGCGTGCAACGTGCATGACCAGCATTTTTATCCCCTCATTTTAAACGTGTACAGATTTTGCAAAGAAATGCCGCGCAATTCATTTAAAAATTCAGTATGCATGTATCATACGGGTGCGCAGGTACTTGTTTAAATGCATGCGTGGGAGTCTGTTCTTATATTTTGGTGTATAAATTCATTTGAAAAATGTTCTGGTAGCCAAGCTCATTCTGTTTTGCATGTGTGTTCATGCATGAAAATTTGTCTGAAGCAAAACGCGTCCATGTCGCATTATAAAACATATGGGTGTGTATAGTATAAATAGGCTGGTGTTTTAAAAAAAATTAAAACTTTTTTTCATTACACCAAATATGTTTTTGCGTGCGTGAAATAAAGTCCAGCACATCAATAGTGTATCTTCTGTGCGTGTACCAGTGTTGTGTGTGTGCAAATGAATGGACCTGGTTAGCATTTATTAAATGGTTAAATCTACTTCAATTGATCTATATTTTTGCGTACATGCATAAATTCAGAGTGGCACGTAAATGTGGTCCTAACATTTCACCTTATTCACACTTTTACTAGCATTCCAGGTTGCATTATTTTATAACTTCAGAGTGGCACGTAAATGTGGTCCTAACATTTCACGTTATTCACATTTTATTAGCATTCCAGGTTGCATTTTTCTAAAAACACTAATTGTGTGCAAATTGTAGTGTAGTAGAATAATTACCAGGTTGCATTATTTTGGAAATACATCTTGGTGTCAACAGGTGTAGCTTTGTCTAGGTTACTTCAGTTGTCTGCCTATTTCATTTTGTGCAAGTGAGCAGTGCATTATTTTGATGATTATATAAATGGCGTAGACCGTTGTTTATTAATTTATATTTGAACCGGAGTTTGGTTTTGAAACATATTTTGTTGCCGTTATTTTTATAACGGAAATTTTTTACTTCGGTGCTACGTTTTTTAAACGCGGGTTGTTTTGACTTCAGTATCCGTCAACTTTAAAGTGAATCTTTAGCGGTTATCCCACAACGTTGATTTGGTATCCGTTTTTATGGTGTTTTATAAAGCGCAATTTCCTCATCGAACTTGCTGCAGATGTTGCTGTTTTAATCACGTGTTTTCAAATCATTTTAAAATAAAATCATTTCCCAAAAATTTTGCAGTTTGCGCTTTCAAAAGAACGAGGAAGCGATTTAAACGATTCAGCGAAATTGAGGACTATGAACCCTTACTTTTACTGATTCGGTTAATTCCGGACTTGTCCATTTGAGAACGTAAAATGTTATTTTTATAAAATACACAATTTTGCACTTTCAAGGAAACGATGAAGAGATTTAAACGATTTAGCAAAAGTGCGGAGTATGGAACCACACTTTTACTATTTCGGTTAATTCCGGACTTGTTAATTGAAACATCTGTTATTTGATGATTTTGATAATTTTGTCAGGCTTTCGAGCCACTCTGTTGGACCTTCGGGTCATTTGTTGGACCTTCGGGTCATCTGATGGACCTTCGGGCCAATTACCAGTACTAGACCTTCGGGTCACTCTACGGACCTTCGGGTCATCTGATGGGGGGCAAAATTTATAGTACTTGGTAGACTTCGGCCATTTGAGATGCACGTGCGGCGTAGCTAAAACTCGCCATCTGTTGGGATCGATCCATCTTTTATGTTGATTTTCTAGTTATCTTATTTTGATTTCTAGATTTTGTAACTGCTGATTTGTCTATTTATCTTAATTGATTTCTAGATTTTTGCATACTGTGGCTTTGAATTCAATTGGGAATTTTGTAACAACCCGCATATTTATCGATTTTATATTTAAATATTTTATTTAAATATTTTGTCGTTAATCGGATATTGGTCCGAAAAGCTACATTTTGGAAACGGTCAAATTAGGACTCGAGACCACTTCCATTGAGTTCGAAATGCCGTTTACAATTTTTTTAAGTATAAACATTGATATGATTGGAGATAGTAGAATTTCACTACTTTTTCACTTGAGACTTTGGGTTGGGCTTTTAGCCTATTAGACCCAACCTTCACCCCTCCTCTTCATAACTTCATTTCTATTTTCCTAAGTCTTCAAGCTTCTTCAAAAATGGTGGAGGGAATGGGAAATTAAAATTCCAAAACTCAAATTCAATTGCAATCCATCTTTCTACTCCAAATTCAAGAAGAAGACATTGGATTCAAGCTTCTTGTGCTTAGATAGAAGAGGGATTGATTCTTGCTTGCTTAAAACTTCATTTTTCATTGAATTTGTGCAAAGGTGAGATTTTTATCTCACAAATCTAGTCTATAACTACATTGGACTGTTGGGAATGATTCCCTATCACTTTTGCATGCACATTTGCCTTTGGTTTGGATTGGATTGGCGAAAAACTCCAATTTTTAGCATTTTTGGAAATTTCCTGCACTTAGCTCGTTCTGGCCGCTTGACTCGTTCGGTGATAGGTCGCAAGGTCACTGGGTCGTAGGTCGCAGGGCTTTAGGTCGTTCTAGAAGAATTGGCACTTCGGAATTAGGTCGCTCACGAGTTAACTCGTTAGGTCGCTCGCGAGTTAGTACCATAGGTCACAGGGCTTTAGGTCATTCTGGAAGTATTGGGACTTCGGAGTTAGGTCGCTCGCGAGTCAAGCCTTAAGTCGTAGGTCGCTCACGAGTTAGGCCTTAAGCCGTAGGTCGCTCGCGAGTTAAGCCTTAAGTCGTAGGTCGCTCACGAGTTAAGCCTTAAGTCGTAGGTCGCTCACGAGTTAGGCCTTAAGCCGTAGGTCGCTCGCGAGTTAAGCCTTAAGTCGTAGGTCGCTCACGAGTTAAGCCTTAAGCAGTAGGACGTTCGCGAACACCTTAGGTCGTGAACCCTGTTAGGTCGTTAGGCCTATAACCCGTTAAGTCGTGAATACCTTAGGTCGTGAACTCTGTTAGGTCATTAGGCATATAACCCGTTAAGTCGCGAATACCTTAGGTCGTGAACCCTGTTAGGTCGTTAGGCCTATAACCCGTTAAGTCGCGAATACCTTAGGTCGTCAGACCCTTGAGTCGTTAGGTCGTTAGGTCGTATGACCTTATAACCCAGTAGGTCGTTGGACCTTTAACTCATAGGTCCTTGGACCTTATCCCGATAGTTCGCGTGACCCCTTAGACCCTTAGGTCGTTAGACCTCATTTTGTCTTCACTAGGTCGTACCGTTTTGGTCTATACAGTACCGTAATACCTCCTGATCAGGAGGCTACCAGAGGATACTCCATAGGTACGACACAAATAGAAACTCGTAGTAAAGGCTCGGTATGGTAGGTGACACGGCACAACTAGGCAATGCCATGGTAGATATACCAATTGCTATCCGGGCTGATGGAAACGCGCAGCGCGCAGCTACTGCCCACCTCGAACCAACTCCCCCAAAATCAAAAAATAAAAATAAAGTGGCCACTGAATCAATCCAAAGTCAAAGTATAGTATCGAAGAGGAGTGTCCGATCAGAGGTATGACCTCATTGGCCCGAGAATCACTCCTGTTTTAGCCACCTTATGCCAACTCACGGGAGTCGGGTCCACGTATTTACCTTACAGGAAACGCAGCCGCCAACCTACTTCATTCTGGAATCTCCACCGCGTACACGATTAGTCAAAGTGGTTTTCGGTATCGACAGAGAGTATGTCCATATCCGATCCCGGTCTCTTTGCCAACCAATCGTTATTATAACACCGCGGTCATTTAAAAATAATTATACTTTTAAAACCAAAATAAAATATCCATTTAAAACCCATATAAAAACGATATCATTTTTATTCTTAAAACCCCAAATCAATACGATATCATTTTATTTTCCAATATATATTATTTCCAAAATCATAGGGTTTCCAAAGTAAAATATTTAGAAATCAAAACTCTTGAATATAATATTTCCAACTTATACTACCTTGGAATAACATAGCTTTGAAACAAATTTCCATCTCTCAAATGGTTAAATATTTAACTACTTTTATAAAACAAAATAGCTTCTTTAGATTTCACAAATCAATTCTAAATATCGATTTAAACTTACAAATACCATTTCAATTCTTATGGTTAAAAGCTTTAAATATTCCACCATTTCAAAAACAAACTTATTTGACAAACCCATATGTATCAAATCCAATTACTTATTATTTAGACTTGAAATGTTTACTTATTGAATTCAATATAATTTAAGTAAACCTTTAACTTCACATAACTGGAAAAAATTTCAATTTATTTAACTTGATATATTCATTTAAAACAACCTGATACTCATTTAAATCACTTTACACAAAATCAAGTTATAAATCATGTCCTTTAAAAATTTAACTTTTATTTAAATTCCGATTTAACTTAATATTCAACTTCCAATTTTATTCTCATTTAAGTCAATAGAACTACCAGAAATTAAATTTTTAATTAAATGCTTAATCGTATTTGATCTTAAAATCAAACTTCGGTTTATACTTCAAATCAATTTTTATACAAAGCCTAAAAACGGAAAATTTCTATATATATAGCTTTTATTAGTGATCAAATCAAAACCCATAAACCATATATATATGTATAGCTTTACAAAACCATAGTAAAACATTTCCAAAAATAATTTAATATATTTACCGCGGTGCCTGTATAAAATTTTCTATCCTATGGTCAAGTGATACGGATGTTGTAACGACCCGTTAAATTCAATGATATTAAATGAGTCAATTTGATATGTTTTCTAATCTAATTTAAATTGAAATAGAAGTCTTAGGATTTTTAATGGAGTAAATGTAGGGGTTAGCTAGTAAATGTAATTAAAGGTAAATAATTTAAAATGTTTATATGACATAGATTGAAATAACGAAAATTTGTGTTGTGGTTATAAGTCATAATTAGTTGATTAAAATGGTATTAATGAAATAATAACTGAATTGAATTGCAAATATATAAACATTAGAAAAATTTATTTGGTGGATTAAATTTGTTAAAGTTCATAAGTTTTGTAATTTAATTTAGTAGAAACTTTAAATTATAAACGAAGATTGAAATAAACGCTAAATTTAATTATGTAAATGGTGACTTAAGACCTAGTTATAGGAATTGGAATATAATCCAATTTGAATTAAGTAGAAGAAGGATTTGATTAATATGTAAGTTATTGTTCAAGGTATTGAATAAAAATTGGAAACCCAATTATAATTAATGATAATAACGTTAGTATTAGTTAATAAATATATTTCAATGCAGTACCCAAATGAATGGAATAAAATGAATATATATTGAATAGAAATGAAATGTAAGGTAAATGACGATTGTGTAAAATCAGTACAAGTTGGAAATGCATAAACCTTAATAAACATTCCAATTTAATAAATTTATGCAAATGTGGGACTTAGTGATAAGCGTGTAATTATGGGTATGATAACAATTAGTATAAAATTCCTATTTCAGTGGCATGTTGCAATGGGTGATTTAGTTTGGGATTTTTATTAAATTTTGATGGAATTATTTAAGGTTTACAATAACAGAAGTTTAGGAGTAAAGTGAGATAATTGAAAATTTTAATCATTCATATAAGTCATTTGTTTATTTATATGAGTTAGCTAATAAAATTTAATTTGGGCAATACCTATATATTGGAAACACATTTGTAAAGTGTAATTAATTGAATTTGGTGAATTGGGAATGAATCCAAGGTTATAGGAATTGATGTAATACTACGCAAATAAAAGGTAACTGCATAAAATCAATGTTTCGTAATAAATTGTAATTGATAATTAAGTAGGAATGGGTTTGAATTTGACAAAAAGGAAAATTTATTATTTGCTTACCCATCTATTCAATCTATTAAATTTGATCAGATCCATTTACAATTAAACGAATTTATTTACAAGTTAGTATGTATTTAGCTTATAACTATAAACCAATTAGGGCAATCGGATATATATATTACCAGTTAAGTTATATAAGATAATGGTTGACTTAATTAAGGGAGTTTATGTAATAATTTCATTTATTTTGTAAGTGGAAATAAAACGTTAATGATAACAATATTCAAAATTTACCATCTATTTAGTATATTAAGTATAATTGATAATCAACTGCAGCAAGTAATAAATAATAAATACGTAACGTTAAATGAAGTAATATTTGAAATTTAATATTTAGAAACTATGTAAATATAAGTGCAGATGAAATTGGGGATATTTACATATTGAAATATGAATCCAATGATAAATCAATCTAATTGACAATAAATAATGGAAAGTAAATTTAATTAAATTTTGGAAATTTAATATATATATATATATATATATATATATATATTGGTGAAATTAATGAAATTTGAGGATTTCTAAATTTAATTAGACAAGTTAAATTTTGTTTAAATTAGTATAGGTGATCGAAAATTTTATAATAATAAGAATCATCAATTATCAAAGAGAAATGGGAAATTGGATTTAATTGACTAAATTTTAATTTATTTACTGAATATTAAAAATAGCCATTTTGGCCACGGACTCGGATTTCGACGAAACCAGTTTCATCGGATCCGTATCGGTGAATTATTATAGGGTTTCAAGTTTCGTATCGATCGGACTTGTCGTTTGATCGTACGGGCGTGAAACGCCTTGAAATCAATTTTAATAAAATCAATTTGAAATCAATTTGGAAATTTTGTTTTCAGCATAACTTCTTCATACGATCAAATCTGGACGTGAAACTTTTTCCATCACGTTCAGAATATCTTAAAATACCTATTTGGATATATAGATTTAATAAATTCGGTTCCGGAGGCATAGCGGGCTTTTTGGGCCATAGTTTGTTTCGTACGTTCACTTATCCGATCCATCTACTCTATCTCTAGTCTACCTATATAAGCACGATTATAAACCATAGCCACTCCTTATTTTCATTTTCTATACATACATCTCCTTCTCACCTCCTCATTCTAATGGCAGAAAAAAAAACCTAATTCCCAAATTCCAAAAAAAAAATTCAAATTTAAAAAAAAAAAAAAAAAATTGCGGATCTGCAGCAGCTTCTGGTCGCGCTTCAGGTTTCAGGGGTGAAAACCCTAGAGCAACTTCGGGTCAGGAAGAAAATGACTCGGGTCGCTTCGGGTCGTTTTGGCGAAAACTCCAAGCAGGCACCGGGTAATTGAGGCGGCGCACCGAAGTCGAACCCGAAGTCGACCCAGGACCAGAATTTTCCATTTTTCAAATTTTCATAACTTTTGCATACGAGCTCGGATTTACGCGCGGTTTATTTTGCTGGGATCGTATCGGAATATCTGACGTTTTGACGCTGGTTTGGACGAATTCCGAGAAGGGCAAATTTTTGGGTTTAAATCGAATTTAAATTCGATTTAAATTCAAAAGGTGAGTGTTTTAACCCACTCACAACTACTAGAAGCTTTTATGTTTGTTTAAATTAATTTTAGAAATGAATAGAAATTTATTTATGAGTATTTGGCATGTTTATTTTATTCATATCTGTTGAATTGCATTTATTTAATTTAACTGTTAACTTAATTAATTTATTGCGTATAAATTTACAGTTAAAAATTATTTATTTGTATATGAACTGTTAGTTAATAGTTATATAATTTATTACTGAATATAGACTGTAGATTAATAGTTGTTAAATTTAATCTGAATAAAATTGCCAGTTATTACCTGTTATATATTATCAAATATAAATTGTTATTGATTGATATTGCTTGATGATTGTGATTGGATGATGGGTGATGTTGATGGATGTTTTATTGTATATCATTAAATTGAAAATTATCATGCATATTTCCTTTCATTCGGGATTGCGGTTTGAAATGATATACAACCGCAAAATTTTATATCTTTTAAATTACGGATTGAAATGATAAATATCCGTATCACTTGACCATAGGATAGAAAATTATATACAGGCACCGCGGTCTATATATAACTATTTTAATGTGATTTCTATGGTTTGGATGGAATACGGTTTATAATAATCTTAAATTTTATATTGTATAAATATTTTTCTTCCATATATATATATACATATGAAGTTGAAAATTTTGAAATTAAAAGGTGTATAAAAATCTTTATTAAAAATGGAAGAAAATTAAGAAAATGGAGTTTAATAATTTATATCATATGTTTAAATGTTAAGTTTGGAAATTTTAAGATATGATATTTATAATTGGATTTTTCCCGAAATAAATTGAAATGAATATTCTAGTATAATTTGAATTGGGAAAAATATATATATTTTATTACTAGAAATTGAAGTCTTATTATTTATGGATTTTATGTGAATATTCAAGACTAATTAATAGAACAATTGATCTGTTGAAAGAATAAAATCCAATTTTAGTTTGAAATATTGTTACTCAAAATGGATATACGTATATATGAATAAATTGAAGTGGTTTTGGGACTTGAGCGAGATAATATAAATTTTGGTTTAGACTTTAATAAAGAAATGTATTTGTAAAGCCATGAGAACTATTTTCTTTACAAAGTAACATTTAAGTTAAACCATTTAATTCATATACCGTTGAATGTCCAAACCATTCAAGTTTTTTTAGAAGTTATGGTTTTAGATTATGATTTTCAAAATATTATGCTTTGAAAATATTTGATTTTCAGACGTTATGAAGTTAAAGCATTATGATTTTGGAAAAGAATTATATTTGGGATAAGTGATAAAATATGGTTTTGGGTTTTGAAATGATATCGTATTCATGGTTATGAAATGGAATGTTTATTCTGATTTTTAAAGTATAACCTATTTTTAAATGACCGCGGTGTTATAATAACGATGGGTTGGCAAAGAGACCGGGATCGGATATGGACATACTCTCTGTCGATACCGAAAACCACTTTGACTAACCGTGTACGCGGTGGAGATTCCAGAATGAAGTAGGTGGTGGCGACGTTTCCTGTAAGGTAAATACGTGGACCCGACTCCCGTGAGTTGGCATAAGGTGGCTAAAACAGGAGCGATTCTTAGGCCAATGAGGTCATTCCTCTGATCGGACCCTCCTCTTCGATATTATACTTTGACTTGGATTGATTCAGTGGCCACTTCTATATTTTGATTTTGGGGAGTTAGTCCGAGGTGGGCGGTAACTGCGGCTACGCGTTTCCACCAGCCTGGATAGCAATTGGTATATCTACCCTGGCATTGCCTAGTTGTGCCGTGTCACCTACCATACCGAGCCTTTACTACGAGTTTCTATTTGTGTCATACCTATGGAGTATCCTCTGGTAGCCTCCCGATCAGGAGGTATTACGGTACTGTATAGACTATTGGCATTTTACGTGTTAAGGTGGAAAATGTAAAGCCTTAACGCTATTTAAAAGTAAGTTTATTTTACAAATAGACACTATTATAATAGCGCAATATACTACATAGTAAATAGTTTAACGGATCCTTAGGAGATGTAAATCCCGAGCATCTCTTGAGTTACTGTACTCATATTTATATCTGTTAATTTAACTCACATAAGATCTTTTAGTTCTGACTCGAGTGTTTTTGTCTTTTCAAATTCGCTCGGGTCAGTCCGAGCGTTTCAGGATCGAAGACTTTAGCTTTGGAGGACGAAGACGAAGAATCCGTATTATTATTATTTATAGTATTGCACCACACTCTTTCTATTCCGCTGCATTGTTTGTATTGGTATGTGTAACTCTGATATTTATTGTATAAAGAAGAATTAACTGTTTTGTAACCGTTTATGAACTGTATATTTATTATTATATTTTATCCTTCCGCTGTGAGATTCTATTTTTTTTATTTCTTCTCTGTTTTTCTTATTTACCCCATAACAATCCGCCCTTGCGTATGCTTTTAATTGGCACGTGTGTCGGTTTAAAGTGTGCGAAAAGGCGGGATGTTACAGTTGGTATCAGAGCTTTGGTTTAGCGATAAACTTGGCTTTGTGGAGTTTGACTCTTTGTTAATAGGGTAGTAATATCCTATGGGAGTCGCTGAGTGTATATATATGAGAGAGCGTACTTGTTAGTGTTAATAAAAGATTTTGATATTGTGTTAATCTGTTCCGCTTTGTATTTATAAATTCTGGTTGATGCATGGGACGCTATGCCATCAATAGGGATTTCTAAATACTTAATAGGACAGACAGACATAATATTTGTTTTTAATATAGGTGAATGAAATAATTTTGCCTATTATATTTTCTATATATAAAAATATTTTTATAAAGATATATATATATATATATATATTTGGTTGCTATAGATTGGGTGTTAGGTAATAAAAATATTTATAATAATTGAAGCTAAGTCGAAATTATAATAAATCAAATTGGAGATTTTAGAACTTAAGTCCGGGATTTTTGAAATCTTCTTTCAAAGGATTTATGAAATATAATGATTTGGTTTATAAATATTTTCTTATATAAATATTTAGTATAATTCGAAAGAATTGGTTTAAGAGGATTTTGAAGAAAATAAGTTTGTACTTTCCTCTCTGTCGCTGGAAAATAATTTCGGTGATGACGGCCGCATCATCGACTTTCATTTTCGAGTTTCGAAGGGAAATGCCACTGTAGTAAATTCTACTGCAGATTTGTTTTGAAATTATTTAAAATTTTAATTGATTAAAGGTAATTAGAGATATAAAAGTTGTAAGAAATTAATTATCTATTATTTCAAAAATAAATTGAAATTTGACCCGAAATTTAATTCTAAAATTTTCCATTAATTAATTGTTAAATTTTAGTGGAATAAAAAAAAAGTAAGTAATAAATGGTTTGAAAACCTCTAATAAGTAAGAGAATTAATGCTAAGTATAAAGGAAGTTAAAATTTTAAATTATAAATAATGGTAAAGATTTATTGGAAAATCAATGAATTAAAAGAATTGAGATTAAACTAGTATAAGTTCAATTGCATTTCTCTTTAAACATATATAACTTACCAAATATGAAAGGTTGAAATGTTAATTAAGAGATTTGAATAGAATATTATGCAAGTTGAAATGTTGGAAATTTTGGATTATTCTATGAATTGCTATTATATAAATAAGAATTTAGTGGTATAAACTTAAGTTATAATTGAAATTTTACTGAAAATAAGTCAAGAATTATTAATAGGTGATATAAACTTAAGTAAATAAAATGAAATTCCTTAATTTATAAAGTTTGATTGTAGGGTTATTAACTTAAGTACGCCTTAATTTCCCCTATTCTAATATAATGGAAAGTAGGAAAAAATATAAATGACTGCAATCCATAGTTAATGAATGAGTAAAATCTTTCACTTATAGGAATGCAAGTTATAAGGTTAATAAATTAAGGGTAAGTAGAGGGTTATTGTAATTAAATATAATGGAAACTTCAACATTAAATAAATGAATGAGATTAAAGGTAAGTCGAAATTGTAATTTATAAAACGAATATATATTAATTAAAGGAATGGAGAAGAAACTTGTAAATTTTCACTTACATTCTTAAAACATACATAACTTACCATATAATAAAAAGTTGCAATGTTAGTAGGAAAATGTAAGGGAAAATATTACAAGTGAAGAGTAAGGTAATAAAGGTATTCTATTAATTTGCTATTATTAATGAGAATTAATTGTATAGACTTAAGTTAAATTGGAAATTTTACTATAAGTAAAGGTAAGTAGTATAAATAGATGACAGAAACTTTAGTAAATAAATTGGAATACAAATATAATGAATTTTGTGATAAATGGAAAATGAAAATTTGTAAGAAATAAAGAAATCACTCCATAAATGAAAGAAAGAAAATCAAACCATTGAAGCATGAGATAAATGTATAATAAATAAATTTGGGTGTTGGTTTGAATTGTGTTGTTTGATTTATGTTGTTGGGTAAGAAATTTGAAGTGGTTAAATGAATAAGTATCTATTTTTGTTCCATCTAAGACTGTTGAGTAAAGGATGCACTTGATAGTTAATTTCATTTCATACGAATTTCAAGTTTGAACCCAAACAACTATTTGTTTGATGGATTTAATGGTTGCTTTGTTTTATGTATGTATGCTGTTTGTAAAATTGATGGTTGTTGTATTGTTTGGTTGATTAATGATTGAATCCACTTGAATAATTCACTTTAATATAAATATTTAACCTTTTAGATTATATAAGTGAATACAGGTGATGGAAGCAACTACTACTGCTTTTGGTTCCATAATAATAAGCGTATATTGCCCGACAAATAGGTACGTTTTCGGATTACGTTTAAAGCGCTATTTTTCCCGTGTTGGGATATAATATTTTGATAATATATGTAATATATTTGTATATTTTGATATTATATTTTCTCCCGAGCCTCACCGTACAAAGGAGACTCTGCCAAAAATTTTCGTAAATTTTGGACTTAGAATTTTGTTGAATATTTTCCAAACTTTAATGATTTAAGTATAAAAGGTTGTAATGATTATAAACGGGTATATTTCATTAAAGGAAATTAATCCAGTAAATTATTGTTTATAAGTTAATATTTGAAATAAGATGTACTGTTTATTCTTCCTTCTCCCTTCTTTTTCCTTTTCGGGGACGAAAAGTTTTGAGTGGGGGAGAGTGTAACGACCCGTTAAATTCAATGATATTAAATGAGTCAATTTGATATGTTTTCTAATCTAATTTAAATTGAAATAGAAGTCTTAGGATTTTTAATGGAGTAAATGTAGGGGTTAGCTAGTAACTGTAATTAAAGGTAAATAATTTAAAATGTTTATATGACATAGATTGAAATAACGAAAATTTGTGTTGTGGTTATAAGTCATAATTAGTTGATTAAAATGGTATTAATGAAATAATAACTGAATTGAATTGCAAATATATAAACATTAGAAAAATTTATTTGGTGGATTAAATTTGTTAAAGTTCATAAGTTTTGTAATTTAATTTAGTAGAAACTTTAAATTATAAACGAAGATTGAAATAAACGCTAAATTTAATTATGTAAATGGTGACTTAAGACCTAGTTATAGGAATTGGAATATAATCCAATTTGAATTAAGTAGAAGAAGGATTTGATTAATATGTAAGTTATTGTTCAAGGTATTGAATAAAAATTGGAAACCCAATTATAATTAATGATAATAACGTTAGTATTAGTTAATAAATATATTTCAATGCAGTACCCAAATGAATGGAATAAAATGAATATATATTGAATAGAAATGAAATGTAAGGTAAATGACGATTGTGTAAAATCAGTACAAGTTGGAAATGCATAAACCTTAATAAACATTCCAATTTAATAAATTTATGCAAATGTGGGACTTAGTGATAAGCGTGTAATTATGGGTATGATAACAATTAGTATAAAATTCCTATTTCAGTGGCATGTTGCAATGGGTGATTTAGTTTGGGATTTTTATTAAATTTTGATGGAATTATTTAAGGTTTACAATAACAGAAGTTTAGGAGTAAAGTGAGATAATTGAAAATTTTAATCATTCATATAAGTCATTTGTTTATTTATATGAGTTAGCTAATAAAATTTAATTTGGGCAATACCTATATATTGGAAACACATTTGTAAAGTGTAATTAATTGAATTTGGTGAATTGGGAATGAATCCAAGGTTATAGGAATTGATGTAATACTACGCAAATAAAAGGTAACTGCATAAAATCAATGTTTCGTAATAAATTGTAATTGATAATTAAGTAGGAATGGGTTTGAATTTGACAAAAAGGAAAATTTATTATTTGCTTACCCATCTATTCAATCTATTAAATTTGATCAGATCCATTTGCAATTAAACGAATTTATTTACAAGTTAGTATGTATTTAGCTGATAACTATAAACCAATTAGGGCAATCGGATATATATATTACCAGTTAAGTTATATAAGATAATGGTTGACTTAATTAAGGGAGTTTATGTAATAATTTCATTTATTTTGTAAGTGGAAATAAAACGTTAATGATAACAAGTATTCAAAATTTACCATCTATTTAGTATATTAAGTATAATTGATAATCAACTGCAGCAAGTAATAAATAATAAATAAGTAACGTTAAATGAAGTAATATTTGAAATTTAATATTTAGAAACTATGTAAATATAAGTGCAGATGAAATTGGGGATATTTACATATTGAAATATGAATCCAATGATAAATCAATCTAATTGACAATAAATAATGGAAAGTAAATTTAATTAAATTTTGGAAATTTAATATATATATATATATATATATATATTTTGGTGAAATTAATGAAATTTGAGGATTTCTAAATTAAATTCGATAAGTTAAATTTTGTTTAAATTAGTATAGGTGATTGAAAATTTTATAATAATAAGAATCATCAATTATCAAAGAGAAATGGGAAATTGGATTTAATTAACTAAATTTTAATTTATTTAATGAATATTAAAAATAGCCATTTTGGCCACGGACTCGGATTTCGACGAAACCAGTTTCATCGGATCCGTATCGGTGAATTATTATAGGGTTTCAAGTTTCGTATCGATCGGACTTGTCGTTTGATCGTACGGGCGTGAAACGCCTTGAAATCAATTTTAATAAAATCAATTTGAAATCAATTTGGAAATTTTGTTTTCAGCATAACTTCTTCATACGATCAAATCTGGACGTGAAACTTTTTCCATCGCATTCAGAATATCTTAAAATACCTATTTGGATATATAGATTTAATAAATTCGGTTCCGGAGGCATAGCGGGCTTTTTGGGCCATAGTTTGTTTCGTACGTTCACTTATCCGATCCATCTACGCTATCTCTAGTCTACCTATATAAGCACGGTTATAAACCATAGCCACTCCTTATTTTCATTTTCTATACATACATCTCCTTCTCACCTCCTCATTCTAATGGCAGAAAAAAAAACCTAATTCCCAAATTCCAAAAAAAAAATTCAAATTTAAAAAAAAAAAAAAAAAAATTGCGGATCTGCAGCAGCTTCTGGTCGCGCTTCGGGTTTCAGGGGTGAAAACCCTAGAGCAACTTCGGGTCAGGAAGAAAATGACTCGGGTCGCTTCGGGTCGTTTTGGCGAAAACTCCAAGCAGGCACCGGGTAATTGAGGCGGCGCACCGAAGTCGAACCCGAAGTCGACCCAGGACCAGAATTTTCCATTTTTCAAATTTTCATAACTTTTGCATACGAGCTCGGATTTACGCGCGGTTTGTTTTGCTGGGATCGTATCGGAATTTCTGACGTTTTGACGCTGTTTTGGACGTATTCCGAGAAGGGCGAATTTTTGGGTTTAAATCGAATTTAAATTCGATTTAAATTCAAAAGGTGAGTGTTTTAACCCACTCACAACTACTAGAAGCTTTTATGTTTGTTTAAATTAATTTTAGAAATGAATAGAAATTTATTTATGAGTATTTTGCATGTTTATTTTATTCATATCTGTTGAATTGCATTTATTTAATTTAACTGTTAACTTAATTAATTTATTGCGTATAAATTTACAGTTAAAAATTATTTGTTTGTATATGAACTGCTAGTTAATAGTTATATAATTTATTACTGAATATAGACTGTAGATTAATAGTTGTTAAATTTAATCTGAATAAAATTGCCAGTTATTACCTGTTATATATTATCAAATATAAATTGTTATTGATTGATATTGCTTGATGATTGTGATTGGATGATGGGTGATGTTGATGGATGTTTTATTGTATATCATTAAATTGCAAATTATCATGCATATTTCCTTTCATTCGGGATTGCGGTTTGAAATGATATACAACCGCAAAATTTTATATCTTTTAAATTGCGGATTGAAATGATAAATATCCGTATCACTTGACCATAGGATAGAAAATTATATACAGGCACCGCGGTCTATATATAACTATTTTAATGTGATTTCTATGGTTTGGATGGAATACGGTTTATAATAATCTTAAATTTTATATTGTATAAATATTTTTCTTCCATATATATATACATATGAAGTTGAAAATTTTGAAATTAAAAGGTGTATAAAAATCTTTATTAAAAATGGAAGAAAATTAAGAAAATGGAGTTTAATAATTTATATCATATGTTTAAATGTTAAGTTTGGAAATTTTAAGATATGATATTTATAATTGGATTTTTCTCGAAATAAATTGAAATGAATATTCTAGTATAATTTGAATTGGGAAAAATATATATATTTTATTACTAGAAATTGAAGTCTTATTATTTATGGATTTTATGTGAATATTCAAGACTAATTAATAGAACAATTGATCTGTTGAAAGAATAAAATCCAATTTTAGTTTGAAATATTGTTACTCAAAATGGATATACGTATATATGAATAAATTGAAGTGGTTTTGGAAGTTGAGAGAGATAATATAAATTTTGGTTTAGACTTTAATAAAGAAATGTATTTGTAAAGCCATGAGAACTATTTTCTTTACAAAGTAACATTTAAGTTAAACCATTTAATTCATATACCGTTGAATGTCCAAACCATTCAAGTTTTTTTAGAAGTTATGGTTTTAAATTATGATTTTCAAAATATTATGCTTTGAAAATATTTGATTTTCAGACGTTATGAAGTTAAAGCATTATGATTTTGGAAAAGAATTATATTTGGGATAAGTGATAAAATATGTTTTTGGGTTTTGAAATGATATCGTATTCATGGTTATGAAATGGAATGTTTATTCTGATTTTTAAAGTATAACCTATTTTTAAATGACCGCGGTGTTATAATAACGATGGGTTGGCAAAGAGACCGGGATCGGATATGGACATACTCTCTGTCGATACCGAAAACCACTTTGATTAACCGTGTACCCGGTGGAGATTCCAGAATGAAGTAGGTGGTGGCGACGTTTCCTGTAAGGTAAATACGTGGACCCGACTCCCGTGAGTTGGCATAAGGTGGCTAAAACAGGAGCGATTCTCAGGCCAATGAGGTCATTCCTCTGATCGGACCCTCCTCTTCGATATTATACTTTGACTTGGATTGATTCAGTGGCCACTTCTATATTTTGATTTTGGGGAGTTAGTCCGAGGTGGGCGGTAACTGCGGCTACGCGTTTCCACCAGCCTGGATAGCAATTGGTATATCTACCCTAGCATTGCCTAGTTGTGCCGTGTCACCTACCATACCGAGCCTTTACTACGAGTTTCTATTTGTGTCATACCTATGGAGTATCCTCTGGTAGCCTCCCGATCAGGAGGTATTACGGTACTGTATAGACTATTGGCATTTTACGTGTTAAGGTGGAAAATGTAAAGCCTTAACGCTATTTAAAAGTAAGTTTATTTTACAAATAGACACTATTATAATAGCGCAATATACTACATAGTAAATAGTTTAACGGATCCTTAGGAGATGTAAATCCCGAGCATCTCTTGAGTTACTGTACTCATATTTATTTCTGTTAATTTAACTCACATAAGATCTTTTAGTTCTGACTCGAGTGTTTTTGTCTTTTCAAATTCGCTCGGGTCAGTCCGAGCGTTTCAGGATCGAAGACTTTAGCTTTGGAGGACGAAGACGAAGAATCCGTATTATTATTATTTATAGTATTGCACCACACTCTTTCTATTCCGCTGCATTGTTTGTATTGGTATGTGTAACTCTGATATTTATTGTATAAAGAAGAATTAACTGTTTTGTAACCGTTTATGAACTGTATATTTATTATTATATTTTATTCTTCCGCTGTGAGATTCTATTTTGTTTTATTTCTTCTCTGTTTTTCTTATTTACCCCATAACAATCCGCCCTTGCGTATGCTTTTAATTGGCACGTGTGTCGGTTTAAAGTGTGCGAAAAGGCGGGATGTTACAGATGTTTATCATTTCAATCCGCAATTTAAAATTAAAAAAATGCAGTTGTATATCATTTCAAACCGCAATCCCGAAAGAAATGAAAATGCATGATGACTTGTAGTTTATACAATATAAATATAGCATCCATTCATCCAAATATCAATCATCAACCATTATTTGCAATCATCGTCCAATTTAAACAGTCATCGATATAGACCATATAAATTATACAGGTAATGAATAACATTTTATATTCAATAATAAATTTAATAACTGTTAACTAGAAGTTTATATGCAAAATAAATTCTAACTGTAAATTTGTATGCAATAATTAAAATAATAAACAGTTAAATAAATAAAAATGCGAATTAACTGAGAAGATGAATAAAACATGCCAAACAAATCATATAAAATTTCTACTCATATCTAAAAATCAATTTAACAAACATAAAATATTTTAGAAGTTGTGAGTGGGTTAAAACACTCACCTTTTGAATTTAAATTGGATTTAAATCCAATTTAAACCCAAAATTTCACAGTCTCCAAATTCATCCAAACCAGCGTCAACGGATCTGAAATTTCAATACGATCCTAACAAAAATAATCTCGCATGAATCGGACACCGTATGTGAAAATTACACAAGTTAAACGTTAAAGAAATTGTATTGAAAATCAAATAAACTAAAATAAAGAATACCTCTCTTCGAGAACTATGACATATAAATTTTTCTGCAATTTTTAGAGGAGTTTGAATTTTTATTTATATTTTGGACTGTAATTGGATTAAGAATTTTACAGCCATTGGAAAAGAAGAAGTTGAAGAAAAGAACACACAGAGAAATGAAGATAGATGGAGGCTAGGGTTTACACAGCCTATTTATAGACAAAGTGACAACGAATAGGTAGGCACGAATTATAAACGCGCAAAACGGTTGTTGGCCCACCAGAATATTTCATATTAATTGGATACGTTACGGATTAGTAAATAAATAAATTTCTTCCTCAAACATTTACATTGAATTTTAAACGTATTTACAAATATAAATTTAGACGCTTTATTTAAGTTTCAATATAATTTCATTAAATTTCAAATTCATAAATAATTTCCATTTTTAACTAAATTTCAAATTACCGTAACAATTATCTTAGGTTCTTATTCATTCCCAATAGATTTAACTATTGTAAATCGACTAAGTTTACATACTATAAAATCCACATTCCTATGTATATATAGTTTTGAATTCCATACTATAAATATTTTATTAACATTTCGCAAATACATAAATTGGTATTGCACTGTTACTTAAATAAATAGCCTATACCAATCACTAATTAAATGGGTTACCAAATTTTGGATTGGTTAATAATTATTAATTATTGCTTCATTTCTTAATTATAACTTGCATGGGTTATGCTTGTCTAATTATATTCCCATACATACTTCCATTTACACCTAAACTTATTATACCTCTTTATTTTTTCAAACAAATTACAATGATTAAATAAATTTAAATGAAAATTTGAGTTGATAGATTCATAGATTCAAATGTTTACTTTATTTCAATATCTACTAAACTTTGAAATTATAACATAGACTCCAAAATAAAATCCTCCACTCTAGTCATACAAGTCTTATTGAACTAAAATATATCTACCCTATTTTTAGGTCTTGGTTCCTAATATCCACCCGTTTTGACTTAATTTAAAATAGCGTACAAATTACATTACCTTTATTTGCAATAAATCCTATCATTGCCATTTATATTCGAAATGAATAAATTATTAATAGGTTAATTGAATCAGATTTACAACTCAACTTTAAATATTTGCAAATTTTGTCAGTTTGGATTACTTGGTAAATTTAGAATCCCTTAAACAACTTCCTACATAAATTTATTATAGAATAATTCAAAATTAACGTACGATTCCAATTTATGCAGCGATTACAACTTGAATTTCAAGGAATTTATTTATTTAGGTTTAAATCCTATTATTCACTAAAATTGTCATCCCATGTATACAATCCACATTGGTTTGTATTTATTACATTTACCTCTTTAGTCATAGCGTAAATTTCTCATTAATACACATTAAAGTCCACTAAATTTCAACTGCCTCTTAATTTCCATTTATAAGTCTTAACACCCTAAATTTGACCACTTCTAACATGGTATTACTTCTCATATTAAATGTAACTTTTATTTAGTGTATTAACATTTATTTCTATTTAAATTTCATCAACCAAATTAAACATGTAACTTATAACTATTTCTTACAATCCAAATTATTACACCCATTGTCATATTCTGAATGGAGCCAGCATTTAATAACACAATTTATCTAAATTACATTAGGACAATATTTAATTCTCTTTGATAATATTAAATCCCCAATTTATTAAATGGAATCAATATATCTTTCTTTATATACTGTACGTCTAAATATCTTAATTATCAAATTTCAACTTATCCCTCAACCCCCAAATAATGTTATCAACAATCTTCATATTGTAATTAATACTAACCTTTATTTCATCTTATAGAATCAACTATCTTTATTGACAAATTAACCTACCTTACTGCACAACTTAAGAAAATTAATTGCAAATATGATCTCACATTAGACTTCATAAATTATCAGTTGAAATCTACATAAAACCATTTATTTAATTAAAACCTTGCTATTATACATATTGACTCTTTACATGGAATTAGATTACATTCCTTAATTTCATTAAAACTTTATTTCTCACCTAAATCACAAAATAGTAAATTTCAATTACTATAGAAATTTTATTTAAGATGAATTTGAATCCCAATCAATTGTTATTGCACTCCTTATTACATTAAATTACATTCAGTTTACACATTTTAGAATTAAATTCAAATTACCTACAAATCTTATTTCATTCATAAATGCCATCATTTACCACATTATTGCATGGTTTCATTTAATTATATTCATGCTATTCATGTTTCTATTAAACTTGCATAATACTTCCGTTATTATTTAATCAATTATTAAACATTATGACCAAATCATCTAACAAAATTGTATAATTTTCCATTTATTAACATTCAGTTACTATTCAACATGTTTAATTCATTAGATAAATCAAATAATTATGCTTGCTTTTCTCATTTGATTTTATAACCTAATATACCATTCATATTAAACCTATTTCATTCAATTCATACAAATTCAGCTAGATTAACTTTACTGTCTAGATTTTCATGCAGTTACTTTTAATAAATCGAAT
Source organism: Allium cepa (assembly GCA_030765085.1). NCBI lineage: Eukaryota > Viridiplantae > Streptophyta > Magnoliopsida > Asparagales > Amaryllidaceae > Allium > Allium cepa. Next base: position 188,625,064 of record CM060940.1, read on the forward strand.
ATTGCATTGGATAATTTTACTGCTTACCTTTCATATATAAAAAAAATTTCAAAGTGTATGCTCTCACTACTACCTTTATTAGGATTTATTCCCTATACTAATATTTAGTTTTATTTACCCTTTATATTTCATCTCTTTTTAAATTAAATTACAAAATCTTAATTAAATTAACTAACTTAAATTGTCGAAATTTATGGATCGTTACAGATATAAATAAATTAAGGTTGGAAGATAAATTTGAAATTTATTTGAAATTGAATTTATTTAAGAACTAAACTCAAATAAGTTTGATGAGAAATTTATTAAATTTGAAATTTTAAAAGGTATGATTTTTATAACTCAATTTTGGTTTAAGGTGGATTAAATGAATATTTCAAGTATAAATAAATTGTAAGAAATATTTAGTTATTTGTAATTTGGATTTTATTTAAATGATAATGGATTTATTAAGTAAAATATTTCAAAACTAAATAATAGAAAATTGAATTTGATATATATATATATATATATATATGTATGTATGTATGAAATTACCAAACTTAGTTTTGAAATTGTTGAATACTTAAAGTTTGAAATATATTGAAATTGAACTGGTTTATTCTGTTGATCAAATATGTTTTGAAATCGATATAATTTGGAATAGTTTATTTGGAAACTGAATTGAATTGAAATTTATGATTTGGGATATGGTTAAAAAAATATAGAAATTCAAGTTGTTTTGGAATTGATTTGTGAAAATGAAGAAGCTATTTTATTATATAAAGTATTTTAGTATTTAAACCATTTAAGTGGTGGAAGTTATGTTTCAAAGTTATGAGTTTCAAAGTATTATGATTTGAAAGTGTTATATTTCAAGTATTTTGATTTCAAAGTGTTATAACGTTGAAAGTGCTATGATTTTGGAAAAGGATATACTTGAAATAAAAATGATATTATATTGATTTGGGTTTAATAAAAATGATATCATATTGATTTGGTTTCTGAAGTGGAAAGGATATCGTATTGATTTGGCTTTTGAAATGGAAATGATATCATATTTATATGGTTTTGAAATGGATACTATATTCTGGTTTTGAAGTATAAATTATTTTGAAATGACCGCGGTATTATAATAACGTTTGGTTGTTAAAGAGACCGGGATCGGAAGTTGTCATACTCTCTGCCAACTCCGAAAACCACTTTAACAACCATGTACGCGGTGGAGATTCGAGAATGAAGTAGGATGGTGGCGACGTTCCTTTGAGGTATATACGTGGACCCAACTCCCGTGAGTTGGCATAAGGTGGCTAAAATAGGAGCGATTCCGGGCCAGTGAGGTAGATCCTCTTATTGGACACACTCCTTCGATACCATTCAATTACTTTGTGATTGATTGGAGCCCTTTGATTTTTAGGGTGTGGCTCGAGGTGGGAGGTAGTGGCTGCTACGCGTCCCCACCAGTCCGGATATGTGACGACCCGGAATTTTCGAGCATTTAAAATTGGAATATTGAGTTGATTTAGGTTGAATAGTGTTGACTCAAGGGGTGCGGATTTGCGGGCTGTTACAGGATAGTAATTAGTATATCTACCCTGGCATTTTCTAGTTGTGTCGTGTCACCTACCCTAGCGAGCCTTGTACGAGTTTGATTTGTGTCGTACCTATGGAGTATCTTCTCGTAGCCTCCCGATCAGGAGGTACGTAGATGCTGTATAGACCATTGGCACTATTATGTGTTAAGGTGAAAAATGTAAAGCCTTGACGCTATTTAAAAGTAAGTTTATTTTACTATAGACATTATTATAATAGCAAAATATTACTATATAGTAAATAGTTTAACGGATCCTTAGGAGATGTGAATCCTGAGCATCTCTTAAGTTACTGCACTCACGTTTGACACTGACAGGAGATGTCAAATCCCGTAAACATCTCTGACGTCGTTCCACTCATATTATTTACAGTTGTTTTAACTTACATAAGATCTTTAAGTTCTGAATCGAGTGTTTTGTCTTCTCAATTCGCTTAGGTCAGCCTGAGCATTTCAGGGTTTGAAGACCTTATTTCTGGCGGACGAAGATGAAGATTTTATTTTTATTATTATTATTATTATTCATTATATTTCACTGCATCAAGTATTAGGCTGCATTGTTTATTATTCTCTGGCATGTGTAACTCTAATATGCATTGTATAAGTATAATCAAATGTTTTGTAAAACAGCTTCATGAACTGTTATTTGATTATTATATTTTGTCATTCCACTACGAGATTCTGTTTTGTTTTGTCTCTTTCTCTGCTTTTCGTATTCACCCCAATAACAATCCGCTCTTTTATATGGTTTGACTCTGACGTGTGTGGTTTATCGTCGATTTAAAACGTACAAAAAGGCTGGATGTTACATTTGATATCAAAGCTTTGGTTTAGCAAAAACCTTAGCTTTGTAGGGTCTGACTCTTTATTACGGTAGTAATGCCCTATAATGAGTCGTCGAGCGTATATATATGAGAGAGCGTATTTGTTAGTGTTATAAAAGGGTTTTGATATTGTGTTAATTTGTTCCATTTTGTATTTATAAATTCTGGTTGGTGCATAGGACGTTATGACATCGATAAGGATTTCTAAACACTTAATAGGATAGACCGACACAATATTTGTTCTGAAATATAGGTAAATGAAATAATTTTTCCTATTATATATTTTGTAAATAAAATAATTTGGTTATTATATATTTGTTGTTAGGTAGTGAAATTTTAAAATATTGATCGAGAAATAAAATTTACAAAGAAAATGAATAAAATTGGGAATTTAGAAATTAAGTTCAGGGGTCTTGAAATTTCTTTTGAAAGATTTTGGGATATAATAATAATGTTGGGTATGTTTCTACCACCACCGAATCAGGATGGGGAAGCAAGGGACGAGCCACCGAATCATCTACAACCGAACCGCCTACCTACCGAATCACCACCTGCCGAATCAACATCACCACCGGACCAAAAGCCCTCACCTCCACCAGCACCGGTCCATAGCACAGCCGAACCAACACGGGTCCAGCTCCATATCACCTACCTCCGGACAAGCTCCATGCTCCTACCACCGATCCAATCCTCTCCAGGAACGGCCGAGCCAACCCCTGCCGAACCAACCTTCTCCAAACATGGCCGAACCAGGGCATACCGGACCAAGCATGGCCGAACCAAGGCATGGCCGAACCGAGGCATACCGGACCAAGCATGGCCGAACCTTCTCCAAGCATGGCCGAACCAAGGCATACCGGACCAAACTACCAGGCCAGATCGCTCCAGCCCAGGCCCACCAGCAGCTATATACGTCCATGACCCCTGCCCCCAACCTCACTCTATAAATAGAGGAGCAGGGGTTCAACAATGGCAGACAAGTTTGAGAGCTCAAGCACGGATAGAACTTTCAAACTACTTTTAATTACTTGTAATCAAAGCTTTGTACTTGTAATCTGAAGAGAAAAGGAGAATAGGATATAAAGTGGACGTAGGCACGTTCTGGACGAACCACTATAAATCTGTGTGTCTTTTACAGTTTAGTCCCTTCTTTTTATATATTTGCGTAAATCACCCAAATCACTAGAAACAACATAAAATCAACTAATTCATACGACTTGGAGGTGTTTGCCCATTTTTTGTGCAAACAAATAATATTATTAGAAGTATTTTTTGATATAAATATTTCAATATAATTTGAAAGAATTGTTTTAAAGATAATTTTGGAACGAAATAAGTTCTATATTCCCCAGTCTGTCGCTGGAAAATAATTTTGGTGATGAGTGCACTCGTCATCGACATTCATTTTCAAGTTTCTGAGTGGGAAGGCCATTGTAGTAATTATACTGCAGATTTTTTTTGATAAACAAATATGCATTTTAAAGTTAAAAATGATTTGATACAAAATTTATGGGTATATATATATATATATTTAATTGATTTAGAATAGAACCCGTTATTCAGTTCTTAAATTTCTATAAATTAGAGATTTTAATTATTGTAATGGAATAAGATTTTAACCATTTAAATGAAAATAAGAAATTAAATGCTAAGTTATAACTGAAGTACATAAGGAAGTTTAAATTTGTAACCTATAAAAACAAAGGATATGATTTTTGAACGTTGAATTAATTAAAAGAAATAAGATAAACTTGTGTAACTTCCAATTACATCCCTAAAAGCATATATATAACTTACCTAATATTAAAAGTTGTAATGTTTAATAAGGAAATATAATGGAAATTGTACAAGCAAATTTATGTAGTGAAAGTATTCAATAAAATTCTTTGATAAATAAGAATTTGATGTTGTAGTTGTTATAAACTTAAGTATAATTGAAATGCTACAGATTATATATAATAGAAAGGCAAGCATTATAAGTATGTAATTATAAACTTAAATTTAAATGAATTTATAGGCAAAGTAACTGAATTGAATATGGAAACTATAAATAAAAGAAAGTAAATAAATGAAATTAAGTAACAATGAATGAATGAATATAATACAACAAAGAAGAATCTAACATGAATTAATAAATGAAAATGAATATTGTAAGTAATAAATGAAAAATAAATGAAATAAACACTAAATGAATGAATGGAAATAAAAAAAATTAGTAAGAAGCAAATGTAAAATTAAAGAAAGAAATCAATGAATGAGAAAAAAAGGGATAAAAAACAAATGTTGTGAAAGAAATTTTATAAGAATAAACTTAGAACAATGTTAGAATTTGTTGTTTATTATGGTTTATGGGTATTTGGGCAAGGATACTTCTAATTGTTTGGATATATGAATAATCTATTTAGCTTTATCTAAGAATGTTGAGTAAATGGTATACTTAATAGTTTATTTGTCATTCTATGTAATTTAGAAGTGTCAAGCCCGAACAAACTGTTTGTTGTGGTTGATATGGATAATTGATTTTTATTGATTTTTATATTTAAGATCGTATGTTGTGATTGCAAGTAATGGTTGCTATGTTGTATTGGTTTGTTTGTTATTGATTGAAACAACTCAAAACATTTCATTTTATATAATTATTAACTCTTTTGGATTATATAAGTGAAATACAGGTTATGGAAGCAATTGCTACTGCTTTTGGTTCATAATTAAGCGTTGTTTGCCCGACAAATAGGTACATTCTTGGATTACAGTTTTCTAGCGGTATTATATATATTTTCCCATTGTTGGGATATCTTGTTTTGAAATATTTTGATATATACTGTATATTTGATATTATATTTGCTCCCGAGCCTCTCCATACAAAGAAGACTCTGCCAAAAAAATTCGTGAATTTTCAACTTAGAAAATTTTATGAAATATTTTCCAAAATTTTGTTACTTGAATATACAAGGATTTAATTGTTTATAAATTTATATATTTTATTCAAATCATTTGATTTTTTAAATTTATTTGTTTATAAAGTCAATATTTTGAGTAAGATATATTGACTATTTAATTTCTTCTTTTCCCTTCTCTTTCCTTTTCGGGCACGAAAAGTTTTGAGTGGGGGAGAGTGTAATGACCCTTAATTTTCCAATGTTTAAATTGTTAATTTAATAAGATTTTGACAACTAAATTTGGGGGAAATTTAAATTTTTGATGTATTAGTGAAATACATACTAAAATGAAATATAAAAATGATAACTAAAGCTAATTATTGACAATTTGAATGTAATTCCAATAAATGAAATAATGCAAATATCATACTTGGCTATAAATGGAATGGATGAAAATAAATGTAAATATCGAATTGATTTAAAGGAATAATAAATTGTTAATGGTAAATGAATGAAATTAGCGTTATGATAAGTCGTTGTAACTTTGGTCTGCAAACAATAAACTTATAAATGTAGTTAAAAGTAAACAGCGGCAACTATTATGTGTCACCTGTTTATCTAGTCTATTAAATTGAAATGAGAAATCAATTTTTAATGAATATAAACAAAAGTTACATTAATGTGAAATATAATACAATGTTTAGAAGTTGTTAAATTGGAGTATATTAAGGAATGAAAGGTTAACTAGGTTTGTAGAGTAGTAATGGACTTAATAAAAAGATTTGGAATTGAATCAAATTAATTTATTGAAATTCAGTATATAATAATTGGATTTATTGTAGTAAATGAAATTAAATACTACATGATTGGAATTAAGATGAAATTGGAAATAATTAATGCACTAAGATACGTACCAATGGAAATTATACCCATAGGATGATAAATTTATTGAACAACAAGATTAAAAATCAAATTAATGAAATTTTGGAGTTCTTATTTTATTTATTAAATTTAAAATGAGAACTAAACACTGTGAATCTATGAAATATTCAGAAATGAATTGATGTAGATATTTAATTAAAGAGATTTATAGGTCACTACGTAACCCAAAGTGATAGAGATTGGAAATAATAATAATTGAATTGAAAAGTGATTTAATTAATTTAAAATTAATTTATTTAATTAAATAAAATATAGCCATTTTGGTTACTGACTTGAATTTCGATGAAATCAGTTTCATCTGATCCATAACGGTGAATTATTATAGGATTTTAAGTTTTGTAACGATCAAACTTGTCATTTGATCATACGAGCTCGAAACACCGAAAAATCAATTCAATTGAAATCAATTTGAAATAACTTGATTTTAGCATAACTTCTTCATACGATATAATTTGGACTTGAAACCTATTCCATTGCGCTTAAAATATTTAAAAACATCTATTTTGATATATAGGTTGACTCATTTTCGTTTCGGAGTCAGAACAGGGATTTTCGGGCCATTTGTCGTTCAACTTTCAATCCAAATAAATCCAGTCCATTCTAATTTCAGCTTTGCCTATATATACCTCGTTATAAATCCTAGCCTATTTCTTATGCTCATTATTCTGTACATACAATTCCAGTTGCTCCTCCTTATTCCAATGGCAGACAAAATCAAAATTCCAATTGCAATTTCAAATAAAATTAAAACTCCACAAATAATATCAAATTATATATCGATCTGAAGCTCTCGACAAGCGCATCTCAGATCCGTAACATGTTTTTCAATTTGAACCTTCATTTTTCTAGAAATTTAAGATAATTCTCGGTCACCACCACCTCGATACATGCCGCGACTTTCTCAGACACGTCGCGCCGTCGATGAACGCCGCCACCCACCTAGGACCTCTGATTGAACGCGCGACCAAGTCGCTTTCCTACGTTTCCAGCAGCCGCCGCCGCATTTCGAAGCTAGGGAAAAATTTTCAAGTCGATCCAACCCTCCGATGACCCAATAACCTACACTGATGGAATACGCGTATCCCTCTCCACGCGATGGTGCCATCGATCCGATGATCCGCCGTCGATCATCAGCCACGAACGGTGCCTTCGAGTTGCGTGCGTGGGTACTGGACTTGATAGGGTTTCGAGCTGCGTCCTGATGTTGAGAACGAGGAATGACATGTAAAGGTTTTGCTTATTTTATTTATTTTCAAATTTAAATTCGTATAACTTCTAATTATAATAACTATTGCATACGAGGTCCGTTCGACGCGCAGTTTGATCCACTAGGATCGTATTGAAATTCCAGACATCTTGGTTCGGGTTTGGTCGGAGACTGTTCAAATTTTGAGTTCAAATTGGATTCAAATTCAATTTAAATTCAAAGGTGAGTGTTTTAACCCACTCACAACTTCTAAAATTTCTTATGTTTGTTAAATTTAATTCGTGATGTGATTAGGAATTTATTTATAATGGTTTGGTATATTTTTAATCATCATCTCAATTAAATTGAATTTATTTGAATTAAATTGTTATTAACTTTCTATTGCATATAAACTGCCAGTTAATCACCTATTATTTATTATCAGTTTCTATATTGATATTTATGGATTGTTTGGGATATGATTGTGATGGATGTTGACTTTTGATATTGGTTGAATGGATGTTTAGTTTATATCGTTATAAACTACAAGTTCGTTATGGATTATTATTAATTCGGAGTTGCGGTTTGAAATGATATAAAACCGTAAAATATTAAATTGCGGATTGAAAGATAAATATCCGTATCACTTGACCATAGGATAGAAAATTATATACAAACACAATGGTCTATATATATATATATAATTTGAAATGATTTCTATGGTTTTGTAAAGAAATATATGGCTTTATATATAATATTGAATTTAGATGTTATATAAATGTTATTTTATTCTTGATTTTTGAGCTATGTATAAATTTGTTTTAATATAGAATAAGCTTAATAATAAGTTTGATTTTTTTAAGATAACATGGTTAAGTATTTAAATTATATTTTTATATAGAGTATATAATGATTTAAATAAATTAAGGTTGGAAGATAAATTTGAAATTTATTTGAAATTGAACTTATTTAAGAACTAAACTCAAATAAGTTTGATGAGAAATTGATTAAATTTGAAAATTTAAAAGGTATGGTTTTTATAACTTGATTTTGGTTTAAGGTGGATTAAATGAATATTTCAAGTATAAATAAATTGAAGGAAATATTTAGTTATTTATAATTTGGGTTTTATTTAAATAATAACAGATTTATTAAGTAAAATATTTCAAAACTAAATAATAGAAAATTGAATTTTATATATATATATATATATATATATATATGAAATTACCAAACTTAGTTTCGAAATTGTTGAATACTTAAAGTTTGAAATATATTGAAATTGAATTGGTTTATTCTATGGATCAAATCTGTTTTGAAATTGATATAATTTTGAATAGTTTATTTGGAAACTGAATTGAGTTGAAATTTATGGTTTGAGATTTGGTTAAATATAAAATGTAGAAATTTGAGTTGTTTTTGGAATTGATTTGTGAAATTGAAGAAGCTATTTTATTATATAAAGTATTTTAATATTTAAACTATTTAAGTGGTGGAAGTTATGTTTCATAGTTATGAGTTTCAAAGTAATAAGATTTGAATGTGTTACATTTCAAGTATTTTAATTTCGAAGTGTTATAACGTTGAAAGTGCTATGATTTTGGAAAAGGATATACTTGAAATAAAAATGATATTATATTGATTTGGGTTTTAATAAAAATGATATCATATTGATTTGGTTTTTCAAGTGGAAAGGATATCATATTGATTTGGCTTTTGAAATGAAAATGATATCATATTTATATGGTTTTGAAATGGATATTATATTCTGGTTTTGAAGTATAAATTATTTTGAAATGACTGCGGTGTTATAATACCGTTTGATTGTTAAAGAGACCGGGATCGGAAGTTGTCATACTCTCTGCCAACTCTGAAAACCACTTTAACAACCGTGTACGCAGTGGAGATTCGAAAATGAAGTAGGATGGCGGCGGCGTTCCTTTGAGGTATATACGTGGATCCGACTCTCGTGACTTGGCATAAGGTGGCTAAAACAGACGCAATTCCAGGCCAGTGAGGTAGCTCCTCTTATCAGACACACTCATTCGATACCAATCTATTACTTTGTGATTGATTGGGGCCCTTTGATTTTTGAGGTATGGCTCGAGGTGGGCGGTAATGGCTGCTATGCGTCACCACTAGTCTGGATAGTAATTGGTATATCTACCCTAGCATTGCCTAGTTGTGTCATGTCACCTACCCTAGCGAGCCTTGTACGAGTTTGATTTGTGTCATACCTATGGAGTATCTTCTCATAGCCTCCCGATCAGGAGGTACGTAGGTGCTGTATAGACCATTGGCACTATCATGTGTTAAGGTGAAAAATGTAAAGCCTTAACGCTATTTAAAAGTAAGTTTATTTTACTATAGGCATTATTATAATAGCGAAATATTATGTAACAACCCGCATATTTATCGAGTTTGTATTTAAATATTTTATTTAAATATTAACTCGTTAATCGGATTTTGGTCCGAAAAGCTACTTTTTGCAAACGGTCAAATTAGGACTCGAGACCACTTCCATTGAGTTCGAAATGTCGTTTACAACTTTCTAAGTATAAACATCGATAGGTTTGGAGTTAGTGAAATTTCACTAACTTTTCCCGCTTTGGACTTTGGGTTAGTTTAGCCTATTAAGCCCAAGTTCCAACCCCCTTCTCCTCACTCTTCATAAATTTCCTAACTAACTCAAGCTTGGGCATTAATGGTGAAAAGAATGGGAAATTAAAACTCCAAGCACAAATTCAATTGCAAATCCAACATTCAACTCCAAATTCAAGTAGAAGATATTGGATTCAAGCTTTGGATTGCTTCTCCTTGCTTTCAAGCTTCATCTTCATAAACTTTAGTGCAAAGGTGAGATTTTTATCTCACAAATCTAGTCTATAACTATATTGGACTGTTGGGAATGATTCCCTATCACTTTTGCATGCACATTAGCATTTGGTTTGGATTGGATTGGCGAAAAACTCCAATTTTTAGCGTTTTGGTGAATTTTCTGCACTTAGGTCGTTCTGGCCATTTTTGGTGTTCGGAGTTAGGTCGCTCGCGACCTAACCCTTAGGTCGTTCGCGTGTTATCGCGCTAAGTCGCGCTGCCTTGAATCTTCACCTCGGAGTTAGGTCGTAGGTCGCAAGGTCGCTAGGTCGTGGGTCGTTTGGGTCTAGGTCGCTCGGCATGACTCTGGGTCATCAAAATGCTTGTTTGAGTTAGGCCGCGCCTCTTTTAGGTCGTGTCTCCTTTAGGTCGTGCCTCTTTTAGGTCGCGCCTCCTTTAGGTCGTGCCTCCTTTAGGTCGCGCCTCTTTTAGGTCGCGTCTCCTTTAGGTCGTGCCTCTTTTAGGTCGCGTATCCTTTAGCTCGCGCCTCTTTTAGGTCGCGTCTCCTTTAGCTCGCGCCTCCTTTAGGTCGTGCCTCTTTTAGGTCGCGTATCCTTTAGCTCGCGCCTCTTTTAGGTCGCGTCTCCTTTAGCTCGTGCCTCTTTTAGGTCGTGTCTCCTTTAGGTCGCGCCTCTTTTAGGTCGCGCCTCCTTTAGGTCGCTCTCCTCTAGAACCCTTAAGTCGTTTGGTCTTAGGCCGTTGCACCTATTAGGTCGTTCGCCCCTTTTTGTCATTACGTCGCGAACCCACTTAGGTCGCTTAACCTTATTTTCCTCTAGGTCACGTGGCCTTTAGACTCTTAGGTCGTGAGCAGTTAGGTCGTTAGACCTAGGTTGCCTTTTCCCCTTAGGTCGTTGGACCGATAGGTCGCTTCACCTGTGCTCACGTTAGGTCGTTCGACCCATTCATCTTTAGGTCGTTCCACTTGCCTATCTCGTAGGTCGCATTCCACCTAGGTCGCGTGAACCTATAGGTCATTGGACCCTTAACTTTTAGGTCGTTAGACCTCATTTTAGGTCGTTAGCCCCCTGGACCCCCGCGACCTGACCGGGCAGGTCGAACCCCGTAAGCGGTGGCGTTGCCCCCGCACCCCCACCTTGGGGGGTTGCCACCCCCCTGGACCCCCCCTCCGTAGGGGATCTTATCTGAAAAACATTGAGCTGATTTCCTTGGATTTTATTCACATCTCCGTATGCGATTTTTGTGACTGATTGTTTCTACAATTGCTTCTGTGTTTTGTCACTTTAAAATATAAAGGTTTCAATACTAGTAGTAAATATCAAAACTCTTTTAACAAACAATTTCAACTCTATTTTTAATAACAAAGCTCTTTTCTTAAACCGTTTTCCAATCTATTAGTATATACAAGCCTTTACCTCACTCGGATGAGAAATCTAATTAAACGACTTAGTAAAACAAGTGGTATGAAACGCTTGCGTTCACTTCGTCGGTTAATTCTTGGACTTGTTCGATTGAACCTCTTGTGACAATTTTATTAGTGAAGATTTAACAGTTTGTTCGTAAATATTTAAGTTAAGCAAGTGGTTATGGGACATGAAGCTAAACTTCTATATTTACTAGCTTAGTGTGATTGACACTTCTCGTTGATCTTGATGATCGCTTTATGAATTAGACTAGCAATTGCGCGATGTCTCTTTCATTGCAAGGTTAGACTAGACACCACTTGTGTGATTCCATTCACACATACCTTTCTGCTTTTTGGTTAGTCTTGACCTCAATCTGTGTGATTCCATTCACACATGCGGGGTAGCTCCCCATGGTCTTCGGACCGTCATGTGATAGGCCTCTTTCTCTTTTCTATGATTTCTGGACTTCTTGCATTGATTTCTAGAATTTATGTCATTGACTTGTTATGAGTACAAGTTTGGGGTATGATGCCCTTTCCGAATCTTTGAGAAGATTCTTGTGATATTGATTATCTATTATTGATTGATCTTCTGTTGATCATTATTTACATACTTATAGTGGTATGTCATTATGGATGTTTATGTTTATGCCATATCTTTTATGTTATATCATGTCATCTGATATTTATAGCTAGACTGATCCGTTTATTATTTTCTTAAATAATACTCGGGTCAAACCGAGATGTTACAGGTGCTTCTGCTTGACTTCTTCCCAGGGATTCATCACTCTGACTTTTGGCTAACTGTTTAGATTAGCAGTTTTTGTTGTATACACTTGAGAGATAGACTCATAGTTGTATTCTTTTGTATAGCACGTGTTGCTATTCTTTTGTATTATCGTGGATCTTACTGACCACTACTCTGATGTACACTTTCATGTGTTAGTTATATATTCATATCTTCTTCCGCCTTTGTGATATGGATATCTGTGACTGATTTGTGATATGATTATTTCTATGTTTGTTTCCGAAGATTATTTATAGCCACCGTGTGATAAGCAATTACATGGATGGTCGCTCCTCAACAGCCTTATTCTCCGTGCTAGTTGACAGCACTACTCCGGAGTGTTCTTGGCTAGCGTGGGTATAGAGGTGGGGCGTCACATATTACTACATAGTAAATAGTTTAACAGATCCTTAGGAGATGTGAATCCGAGCATCTCTTAAGTTACTGCACTCACGTTTGACACTGGATAGGAGATGTCAAATCCCGTAAACGTCTCTGACGCCATTCCACCCATATTATTTACCGTTGATTTAACTTACATAAGATCCTTTAGTTCTGACTCGAGTGTTTTGTCTTCTCAATTTGCTCGGGTCAGTCTGAGCATTTCAGGGTTTGAAGACCTTATTTCTGGAGGACGAAGACGAAGATTTTATTATTACTATTCATTATATTTAAATGCATCATGTATTCCACTGCATTATTTATTATTCTCTGGCATGTGTAACTCCTATATGTGTTGTATAAGTATAATCAAATGTTTTGTAAAACAGCTTCATGAATTGTTATTTGATTATTATTTTGTCTTCCGCTGTGAGATTCTGTTTTGTTTTATTTCTTTCTCTGCTTTCCTTATTAACCCCAATAATAATCCGCTTTTTTGTACGGTTTGAGTCTGATGTGTGTGCTTTATCATTGATTTAAAACGTACAAAAAGGCCGGATGCTACATTTGGTATCAGAGCTTTGGTTTAGCGAAAACCTTAGCTTTGTGGGGTCTGACTCTTTATTAATAGGGTAGTAATACCCTATGATGAGTCGTTGAGAGTATATATAAGAGAGCGTATTTGTTAGTGGTATAAAAGGGTTTTGATATTGTGTTAATTTGTTCCGTTTTGTATTTATAAATTCTGGTTGGTGCATAGGACGCTATGACATCGATAAGGATTTCTAAACACTTAATATGACAGACCGACACTATATTTGTTCTGAAATATAGGTAAATGAAATAATTTTGCCTATTATATATTTTGTATATAAAATAATTTGGTTGTTATCTATTTTTTATTAGGTAGTGAAATTTTTAAATATTGATCGAGAAATAAAATTTACAAAGAAAATGAATGAAACTGGGAATTTAGAACTTAAGTTCTGGGTCCTGAAATTTCTTTCGAAAGATTTTGGGATATAATAATAATATTATTAAAAGTATTTTCTAACTTAAATATTTTAATATAATTTGAAAGAATTGTTTTAAGTATAATTTTGGAACGAAATAAGTTCAGTTGTGACGCCCCACCTCTATACCCACGCTAGCCAAGAACACTACTGTGAATGCTGTCGACTAGCACGGAGAATAAGGCTGTTGAGGAGCGACCATTTGTATAATTGCTTTGTGCGAGTACCGATATGCCAGATAAAATTATAACTTTTCATCTCAAGAGGAAATCTGACATACCGATACAAACTCAAAGCTACTACACAGTGGCTATAAAGGTCTTCGGAAACAAATATAGAAATAAACATAACACAACTCAGTCACAGACAATTCATATCACAAAGGCGGAAATAGATATGAATATTACACATGAAAGTGTATATCAGAGTAGTGGTCAAAAGATCCACGATAATACAAAAGAATAGTTACATGAACTACACAAAAGAATAAGTATACATTATGGAGTCTATATCTTGAATGTATACACCAAAATAAACTACTAGTAGTTAACCAAAAGTCTGAGAAATCAATCCCAAGAGAGAAGTCAAGCAGAAGCACCTGTAACATCTCGGTCTGACCCGAGTATTATTTAAGAAGAAAATAATAAACGGATCAGTCTAGCTATAAATATCAGATGAAGTGATATATAATAAGAGATATGACATAAACATATAATAATCACAATGCCAAGCTGTGATAAATAAGTAATTGAAAATCAACGAGAGATTAATCAATATCACAATAATCTACTCAAGATAAAAAGGAATGTCATACTCCTAATTTCATTCACCAAACCACAATAAATGACATATATATCAATGCCCATCGTAAAAGTTGGTGAAACATAAATTCCAGAAATCAACACACGAAATCCAGAAATCACAATAAAAAGGAACAACGACGTCGTACAACGGGACATCCGATGAACCAAAACACAATAAAAAGGATGGCCAATCCCCAAAAAAACTGGACATCGACGCACCTAAAAAGACATGCCCCATGAACAGTCGAACATCGACGCACCTAGAAAGATACGCCCCATGCTCTAGCATCGACGCACCTAGAAAGATACGCCCCATGCACAAATAAACATCGATGCACCTAGAAAGATACACCCCATGTAATGTCGAACATCGACGCACCTAGAAAGATACGCCCCATGCTCTAGCATCGACGCACCTAGAAAGATACGCCCCATGCACAAATAAACATCGATGCACCTAGAAAGATACACCCCATGTAATGTCTAACATCGACGCACCTAGAAAGATACGCCCCATGCATAGACGAACATCGACGCACCTAGAAAGATACGCCCCATGCCCCAACTTATTGAGTCGATTGCTCCACGAAGTAAATAAACATTGATGCACCTAGAAAGGTACACCCCATGCATAAATAAACATTGACGCACCTAAAAAGGTACGACCCATGTATAAAATGAGACGAAACTCAATAAAATGAGGAACAGTCCTCCACATAGACAAAGAGACATCGCACATTGCTAGTCTAAACCACAAAGATGATCGTCATGATCAAAGAGAAGTGTCAATTACAATAAGCTAGTAAATATATGAACTTAGCTTCATGTCCCATAACCACTAGCTTAACTTAAATATTTACGAACAAATTGTAGATCTCCACTAGAAAATTGTCACAAGAGATTCAATCGAACAAGTCCAAGAATTAACCGACGAAGTAAACGCAAGCGTTTCATACCACTCGTTTTACTAAGTCGTTTAATTAGATTTCTCATACGAGTGAGGTAAAGGTTTGTATATACAAATAGATTGGAAATCGGTTTGAGAAAACGAGCTTTGTAATAAAATAGTGTTGAAATCATTTGAGGAAAGAGTTTTGATATTTACTACTAGTATAGAAAACCTTTATATTTTTAAAGTGACAAATCATAGAAGTGATTGTAGAAACAATCGGGCATAAAAATTCACATTCGAAGACGTGAATAAAATCCAAAGAAATGGATATAAAATCCATCAAAGTGGATATATCTAAAATTCCCAAAGAAAAGGTCATCAAAGTCGATAATAAATGACGACAACAAAAGGGAGACCACACGAATCGATTAAAGTTGGATATTCAAACGGATTAGCAAGATAGGCTAATCTGGCAAAAATCATCAGGTCGGTCGACCGGACTCCCTGAGTCGGTCGACCGAACCAAAGGTTGGAAACCTCTCGGGACAGCAGGTCGGTCGACCGAACCCTGTACTCGGTCGGCCGAACCTTAAAACAGAAAGTGCTTATGCACTTGGAAGCAGGTCGGTCGACCGGACCAGAGGGGTCGTTCGGCCGAGCCTGTTTCCAGCCTCATCCATGCCTATTACAAATGAGGTTCAATCTTGACCAAATCGCATTCGCACGAGCAACGGCGCTAAGGGTTTATGTCAATCGACTACCCGGCCCTATAAGCTCCTCGATGCATCACCAAAAACATGTTCAAACATAGAAGTTAGGATTTTTAACGAATTGAACTCAAAACACTAAAAATTGGAATGTACACCAATTCAATCCAAACCAAAAGCAAATGCACACGAATAAGTGTTAGGAATTCATACCTAACAATCGAAGATAAATATAAGCATAGATGTGAGATAAAAATCTCACCTTTGCACTAAAATTTATGAAGATGAAGCTTGAAAGCAAAGGGGAATCAACCACTCTTCAAATCCAACTCTAGAAGCTTGAATCTAAGATTAAAAGAGAAACATTTCCTAAATTAGGTTTAGGAATTTTCTGAAATTGAATGGAGAAAGAGTTGGAGAAGATGAAGAGAAGCTTACCAATGGGTTCTTCTATTAGTTTGGAGCAAGAACTTGAGCTAGCAAGAGGAACTAGGGTTTTGGAGTTTCTAATTCCCTTTCCTCTCCACCATTTTCAGTTGGAGCTTGAGTTTGAGGAGTTAGAATGAAGTAATGAAGAGGAGAGGGGGATTAGGACTGAGTTAGTAAGTGGTTAATTGGCTCAGCCCAAAGCAAAAAGTAGCAAAAATCAACTTTCTCCAAACATATCGAAGCTTATACTCAAAAAGGTCGCAAACGGCATTTTGAACTCAATAGGGGTGGTCTCGAGTCCTAATTTGACCGTATGCAAAAAGTAGCTTTTCGGACAAAAATCGACTAACGATAAAATATTTAAATAAAATATTTAAATATAAAATCGATAAATATGCGGGTTGTTACATCAGTACTTCCCTCTCTATCGCTGAAAAATAATTTCGGTGATGAGTGCCCACATCATCGACATTCATTTTCGAGTTTCTGAGTGGGAAAGCCACTGTCGTAGTTATACTGCAGATTTTTTTTTGATAAAAAATATGCATTTTGAAGTTAAAAATGATTGGATATAAAAGTTATGGGTGTATATATATTTAAATGATTTAGAATAGAACCCGTTATTTAGTTCTTAAATTTCTATAAATTAGGGATTTTAATTATTGTAATGGAATAAGATTTTAACCATTTAAATGAAAATAAGAAATTAAATGCTAAGTTATAACTGAAGTATGTAAGAAAGTTTAAATTTGTAACCTATAAAAAACAAAGGATATGATTTTTGAACGTTGAATTAATTAAAAGAAATAAGATAAACTTGTGTAACTTCCAGTTACATCCCTAAAAGCATATATATAACTTACATAATATTAAAAGTTGTAATGTTTAATAAGGAAATATAATGGAAATTGTACAAGTAAATTTATGTAATGAAAGTATTCAATAAAATTCTTTGATAAATAAGAATTTGATGCTATAGTTGTTATAAATTTAAGTATAATTGAAATGCTACAAATAAATATAATAGAAAGGTAAGCATTATAAGTAAGTAATTATAAACTTAAGTAAATGAATTTATAGGAAAAGTTATTGAATTGAACATGAATATTATAAATAAAAGAAAGTAAATAAATTAAATTATGTAATAATGAATGAATATAGTGCAACAAAGAAGAATCTGACATGACATTAACAAATGAAAATGAATATTGTAAGTAATAAGTGAAAAATAAATGAAATAAACACTAAATGAATGAATGGAAATTAAAAAAATTAGTAAGTAGCAAATGTAAAATTAAAGAAAGAAATCAATGAATGAGAAAAAAAAGAAAAAAGGGATAAACAACAAATGTTGTGAAAGAAAATTTATAAGAATATACTTAAATAATGTTAGAATTTGTTGTTTGTTATGGTTTATGGGTATTTGAGTAGGGATACTTCTAATTGTTTGGATGTATGAATAATCTATTCAGCTTTATCTAAGACTGTTGAGTAAATGCTATACTTAATAGTTTGTTTGTTATTCTATTCAATTTAAAAGTGTCTAAGCCCAAACAAACTATTTGTTTTGGTTGATATGGATAATTGATTTGTATTGATTTTTATATTGATGATTGTATGTTACGATTGCAAGTAATGGTTACTATGTTGTATTGGTTTGTTTGTTATTGATTGAAACAACTCAAAACATTTCATTTTATATAATTATTAACTCTTTTGGATTATATAAGTGAAATGCATGTTATGAAAGCAATTGTTACTGCTTTTGGTTCATAATTAAGCGTTGTTTGCCCGACAAATAGGTACGTTCTCGGATTATGGTTTTATAGCGGTATTATATATTCTTTCCCGTTGTTGGGATATCTTATTTTGAAATATTGTGATATATATTGTATATTTGATATTATATTTGCTCCTAAGCCTCTCCGTACAAAGGAGACTCTGCCAAAAAAATTCATGAATTTCAGACTTAGAAAATTTTATGAAATATATTCCAAAATTTTGTTACTTGAATATAAGGATTTAATTGTTCATAAATTTATATATTTCATTCAAATCATTTGATTTTGTAAATTTATTTGTTTATAAAGCCAATATTTTGGATAAGATATATTGACTATTTAATTTCTTCTTTTCCCTTCTTTTTCCTATTCGGGCACGAAAAGTTTTGAGGGGGGGAGAGTGTAACGACCCGTAATTTCCCGATGTTTAAATTGTTAATTTAATAAGATTTTGGTAATTGAATTTGGGGGAAATATAAATTTGTGATGTATTAGTGAAATAAATACTAAAATGAAATATAACAAATGATAACTAAAGCTAATTATTAACAATTTGAATGTAATTCCAATAAATTAAATAATGCAAATGTCATACTTGGCTATAAATGGAATAGATGAAAATAAATGTAGATATCGAATTGATTTAAAGGAATAATAAATTATTAATGGTAATTGAATGGAGTTAGCGTTATGATAAGTCATTGTAACTTTGGATGTAGTTAAAAGTAAACATTGACAACTATTATGTGTTGCCTATTTATTTAGTCTATTAAATTGAAATGAGAAATCAATTTTTAATGAATATAAACAAAAGTTACATTAATGTGAAATGTAATACATTGTTTAGAAGTTGTTAAATTAGAGTATATTAAGGAATGAAAGGTTTACTAGGTTTGTAGAGTAGTAATGGACTTGATAAAAAGATTTAAAATTGAACCAAATTAATTTATTTAAACTCAATCTATAATAATTGGATTTATTGTAGTAAATGAAATTAAATACCACGTAATTGGAATTAAGATGAAATTGAAAATTATTAATGCACTAAGATACGTACCAATGGAAAATATACCCATAGGATGATAAATTTATTGAATGACAAGATTAAAAATCAAATAAATGAAATTTTGGAGTTCTTATTTTATTTATTAAATTTATTGAAATGGGAATTAAACATTGTGAATTTGTGAAATATTCAGAAATGAATTGATGCCGATATTTATTTAAAGAGATTTATAGGTTACTACGTAACCCAAAGTGATAGAAGTTGGAAATAACAATAATTGAATTGAAAAGTGATCTAATTAATTTAATATTAATTTATTTAATTAACTGAAATATATCCATTTTGACCACTGACTCGAATTTCGACGAAACCAGTTTCATCAAATCGGTAACGGTGAATTATTTTAGGATTTCAAGTTTCGTAACGATCAGACTTGTCATTTGATCGTACGAGCTCGAAACACCTAAAAATCAGTTCAATTGAAATCAATTTGAAATAACTTGATTTTAGCGTAACTTCTTCATATGATGGAATTTGGACTTGAAACCTATTCCATTACGTTTAAAATATTTTAAAACATCTATTTTGATATATAGGTTGACTCAGTTTCGTTTCGGACTCAGAACGGCCTTTTCAGGCCATTTGTCATTCAACTTTAAATCCAAATCAATCCGGTCCATTCTAATTTCAGCTTTGCCTATATGTACCTCGTTATAAACCCTAGCCTATTTCTTATGTTCATTATTTTGTACATACAATTCCAGTTGCTCCTCCTCATTCCAATGGCGGACAAAACCAAAATTTCAATTGCAATTTCAAATAAAATTCAAAGTCAACAATTCAAACTCCACAAATAATATCGAATTATATATCGATCTGAAGCTCACGACAAGCTCATCTTTGATCCGTAATGCGTTTTTCAATTTGAACCATCATTTGTCTAAAAATTTAAGATCAATTCTCGGTCGTCCATTGGTGGCTGATGATCGATGGCGGATCATCGGATCGAAGGCACCATCACATGGAGAGCAACACGCGTATTCCATCGGTGTAGGTAATTGGGTCATCGGAGGGTTGGATCGGCTCGAAAAATTTTCCCTAGTTTCGAAATGCGACGACGGCTGCGGGAAATGTAGGAACGCTACTTGGTCGTGCGTTCAGCCGGAGGTCCTAGGGGGTGGCGGCGTTCATCGACGGCGCGGCGTGTCTGGGAAAGTCGCAGCATGTGTTGAGGTGGTGGTGGCATCGAGTTGCGTGCGTGGGTGCTGGACTTGATAGGGTTTCAAGCTGCGTCCTGATGTTGAGAACAAGGAATGATGTGTAAAGGTTTTGCTTATTTTATTTATTTTCAGGTTTAAATTTGTGTAACTTCTAATTATAATAAATATTGCATACGAGGCCCGTTTCACGCGCGGTTTGATCCACTAGGATCATATGGAAATTACGGACATCTTGGCATTGGTTTGGACGAATTCAGAGACTGTTCAATTTTGAGTTTAAATTGGATTTTAAATTCAAAGGTGAGTGTTTTAACCCACTCACATCTTCTAAAATTTCTTATGTTTGTTAAATTTAGTTCATGATATGATTAGGAATTTATTTATGATTGTTTGGTATATTTTAATCGCCATCTCAGTAAAATTGAATTTATTTGAATTAAACTATTATTAAATTTATTATTGCATATAAACTGCAAGTTAATTACCTGTTATTTATTATTAGTTTCTACTTTGATATTTATGGATTGTTTTGGATAATGATTGTGATGGATGTTGATTGTTGATATTGGTTGAATGGATGTTTATTTTATAAAGTTATAAACTGCAAGTTCGTTATGTGTAACATCCCACCTTTTCGCATGATTTAAATCGACACACGTGCCAATTCAAACCATACGGAAGGGAGGATTGTTATGGGGTAAATAAGAACAACAAGAAAGAAATAAAAAGAAAACAGAATATCACAGCGGAAGGATAAAATATAATAATCAAATATACATTTTATAAATCTGTTTACAAAAACATTTGATTATATTTATATAATACATATCATAGTTACACATACCAATAACAATGCAGCGGAACAGTATGGGTGTGGTGCAATAATATAAACAATAATAATACAAATCTTCGTCTTCGTCCTCCAGAGCTAAATCTTCAAATCCTGAAACGCTCGGACTGACCCGAGTGAATTTGAAAAGACAAAAACACTCGAGTCAGAACTATGTGAGTTAAATTAACAGAAATAAATATGAGTGCAGTAACTCAAGAGATGCTCGGGATTTACATCTCCTAAGGATCCGTTAAACTATTTACTATGTAGTAAATTGCGTTATTATAATAGTGTCTAATTGTAAAATAAACTTACTTTTTTCTTAGCATTAAGGGGTTACCCATATAGCCCTTAACACGTAATAGTCCCTGTAGTCCATCCAGTATCAGCGCATCTCCAGATCGGGAGACTACCCTAAATACTCCACGGGCTACGGGAGAAAACCAAACTCGTACAAGGCGCGATAGGGTAGGTGACACGCCACAACTAGGCAATGCCAGGGTAGATATACCAATTACGCTCCCGGGTCGGTGGTAACGCGTAGCCGCAGCTACCGCCCACCTTGAGCCACACCACCAAATCAAAAAAACAAAAGTGGCCACCGAATAAAACCAAAGTCAGAGTAGAATATCGAGGGGATGTGTCCGACCAAAGGAAACGCCGTCGCCATCCTACTTCATTCTGGAATCCCCACCGCGTACACGGTTGTTAAAGTGGTTTTCGAAGTTGGCAGTGAGTATGACAACTTCCGATCCCGGTCTCTTCAACAACCAAACGTTATTATAACACCACAGTTATTTCAAAATAATTTATACTTTAAAACCAGAATATAAAATCTCTTTCAAACCATATAAATACGATATCATTTATATTTTTAAAACCTCGAATCAATATGATATGCTTTTTATTTCAAATATATCTTTTCCAAGAAATTATAGCATTTTCAAATCTATATACCTTGAAACCATAGCTTTGAAACATAACTCTTAATACTTAATGGTATAAATACTATATTACTTTATATAAAATAAATAGCTTCTTTGAATTTCACAATAAATTCCCAATACTAATTTGAACCTCCAAATAAACCATTTTAAATTTCCATATATTTCAAAGCTTAAATATTCTATATTTCAAAACTTTATAGTTCACATATTTAAATCTTTAAATATTCCACTATTTCAAAATGGATTCTTTGATAATTTAATATATATCAAATCCAATTCCTATTATTTAAATTTGAAATATTTACTTACTAAATGAATATTATTCAGGTAAAACCCTTAAACTTCAATAACAGGATATTCTTTTAATTAAATTAACTTGATAATATTCTTTAAATTTATTTTAATATTCGTTTAAATCCTCAAATCAAAAAATAAGTTATAAGATCATACCTTTTAAATCTTAATTTATTTACATTTCAAAACAAATTTTTTCGAGGAAAATTCTTAAATACTTTAATTCAAATCATATTCACATCTATCTTTAACCTTACTTTTATTTGAGTTATTATAAACTCTACATACAATAGAATTTCAAATATATACTTAACCATATTATATAAACGAAATCAACTTCATTATTTAGCTTATTTTAAAATTCGAAACAAATTTATACATAGCTAAATTCAAGAATTTTACTATATATATATAAATATCAAAATTTAATATTTAATAAACCGTATTCTTTCCAAAACCATAGGAAATCATTTCAAAAATAATTTATATATATATACTGCGGTGCCTGTATAAAATTTTCTATCCTATGGTCAAGTGATATGCATATTTATCGTTTCAATCCGCAATTTAAAAATAAAAATGCGGTTGTATATCATTTCAAACCGCAATCCCGAATGACATGAAAATGCATAATAACTTGCAGTTTATACAATATAAATACAGCATCCATTCATCCATCATATCAATCATCAAACATTCACAATTTATCATCCAATTCAAACAATCACATCAATAAATAATAATTAATTAATGACAGTAAATTTTTCAATAATGAATTAAATATCTGTTTAACTGTAGTTTATATGCAATAATAAATAAATTTAACTAGCAGTTTATATGCAATAATAAATTTAACTAAAATTTTAACTGGCAGTTTATATGCAAAATGAATTAAATAACAAGTAAATTTTATGAATGCAGATTAACTGAGATAATGATGAAATATATGCCAAACAGCTATAAATAAATTTCTAAACACATCATAAATCAATTTAACAAACATAAGAAATCTTAGAAGTTCTGAGTGGGTTAAAACACTCACCTTTTGGATTTAAATTGAATTTAAATTCAATTTAAACCCAAAAATTTGACCGTCTCAGAATTCGTCTAAAACAGCGTCATCAAGTCCGAAATTTTATTACGATCCTAACGAAATAAATCTCGCGTGAAACGGAGTTCGTAGGAGAAAGTTATAAGCATATATGATGATTGAAATTTCAATTATAAAATAGAAATAAAAGAACACCTTCAAGCGCCACGTCATCAACCTTTCTTTCCCTCCCTCTCCCACGCGTTTTGCTTCCAGGTACGCAACCTTGTACAGATTCGAACACATACGCATGCTTTGACCATCCCTTTGACCAGCGACGAACACCACCCCGCGCCTCCATCAACCATGTCGCTACCACCATCGTATTCCCCCGCTCTGGCCGCACGTCCCCACGCCAACGCGGCCCCCATCGGCTGCCGCCGCCGCCGCCTCAATTCAGCGTGCCGAAAAACTAATTCGAAAATCCACCTCAATCTAACTGTCAAATCGACAAAATAATCATATAGATCAACTCCCCTCAGCTTCCTCTCCAAAACCCAGAAAGGGTTCGCCGATTAGACGACTTTGATTTCGACGATGATGAACGGCCGAAACTTCTCTGATTTTTACCGGTCAAACGACAAACTGAATCGAAAAACGAACACCCAGTCGAGAGCTTCAACATATAATTTTTTCAATTTTTTTCTGAGGACTTTGAATTTTTGACTTTGATTTTGAATTGTAATTGGATCAGGGTTTGCAGCCATTGGAAATGAGGAGAGTTGAGAAATACGTATAACCAAATGAAAATGAGGGGAATTAGGGTTTATAACGTTATATTTATAGACAAATAGAAATAAAATATATGGATCGGGTTGATAGATATACGCGCTAACGCTACGGTGACCCAAAAAGCACGTTCTGACCCTGGAACGAAATTGGGTAAACCCATATATCAAAATAGGTGTTTTAAAATATTTTAAACGCAATGGAAAAGGTTTCAAGTCCAAACTCCATCATATGAAGAAATTATGCTAAAAACAATATTTTCCAAATTGATTTCAATTGATTTTAATTGCGTTTATTTCAAGGCATTTCGAGTCCGTGCGATCAAACGACAAGTCCGATCTCTACGAAACTTGAAACCTACAATAATTCACCGTTACGGATCCGATGAAACTAGTTTCATCGAAATCCGAGTCAGTGGCCAAAATGGCTATTTTTCCATTAATTAAATAATTTAATAATTAATTAATAAAATTCAATTTTTAAATTTCAATCTTAAAACTGACCAATTTTATCACTTATATTTCTCAATCAAATTTCAATGTTTTAACCAAATTAAAAATCAATTTAAAGTTGATAAATTTAACAATTTCGGTGTTTATCTCAAATTCATTGAATTTATAAATTGTAAATTAAATTTTCAAAATTTCATTAAATTACCTTTCATTCTATTATTCTGTCTATTATTATCAAAAAGATGCAATTTATATTGGTTCACTATTGTTTACATTTATTTTCTTAGATTTCCTCTACATTTCCTTTAACGTAAAATTTAACTGTTATATTTCATTTATTCACAATAAATTCGAAGAAAATAATTAAATTTTTTCAATTAAATAAATAAATCTAGCTTACTATTCTTTAAATTAGCCAACTGTCATATTCTAAATAGGATTAGCATTAATTGCATCTTATAAAATTTACCGATTTCAATGACAAATCACATCTACCCTACTGCACAATTAAAGTCTTGATTTCACATTAAATGTTATTAATTATAAATTAAAATCTAAATAGATTCATTTATTGATTTAAAATCTTGCTATTTAATAATTTGACATTGTATGGGTGTAATTAACAATGAATTATATTACACATCATTAATGTATTAATTTATTTATTTCCCATTTAACATGCTACTTAATCTCCTTTGATTGCAAACTGATTTCCAAATTTTATGCAACATACTAAAGACAATTAATACATATCTTAATTGATTCGTTTTTCTCATTCATTGTACATTAATGCACACATACAAATTAAGATCCTAAATCCCATAAATCATTCCATCTTGGTTCCATTCCTTTTCACATCAACTATCACTTTATGAATAAATTAGCATTTCCTATTCATTTTGTTACATTCACTTATATTCACTTTATAAATAAATTGGTATTCCATTTAATCCATTAATTATTATCTTTAATTTTTGAAATTCGTTATCTAATATAAGTTTTGAATCTATTTCCTAAATTTCAAATTTCAATAAATTAAAACCTTACAATTGTTTACAAATAAAAAATAGGGATTGTACTAATTCAATTATTTATTGCCCTGCATTACTTTATTACCTCAACTTACATTCAATTTCCATTAATTTATATTTTTTTTCATTGATAAATTCAATACTTGCCTTTATTTACTTATATTTTAACTTATTACCCAAATGCAACAATTTAAAACTTTACATTATTTTATAAATTTGAATTCCATTCTAGTTAACAATTTTATCCATGATTCAACATTTCTATTTGTTTTCTTATATTCAATTCATTTGCACATTAATTCATTTACTAAAGTTTACAATCGTTTATTTATTACTTACCTTCTTATTATATTAGATTAGTAGCATTTTCATTATACTTCCGATTATAACATTTCATTAGTTAATTTAATATTCCCGTTTGTTTCTTATATTAAACTTATAACCAAGTATGACAAAGAATCACAATTTCAATTTATTGCAATTACATTTTGAATTTGTAAATCTTAATTTCAGTTGCTACATTTAAATTTCTAACATCTGCTTCATTATAACTTCTAGAATTTTTATTTCTTCCTAAATTTAATTGCAAAATTTAAATTAAACTAACAAATTTATTAATCAAAATTTACGGGTCGTTACACTCTCCCCCACTCAAAACTTTTCGTCCCCGAAAAGGAAAAAGAAGGGAAAAGAAGAGTTAAGAAATCAATACATCTTATTCAAAACATAAATTTTATAAACAATTAAATTTACAAAATTTGTTACTTTAAACAAAATATACAAATTTACAATCATTATATCTTTTTATACTTGAATCAATAAAGTTTGGAAAATATTTTCACACTTTTCTAAGTCCAAAATTTTACGGAAAATTTCGGCAGAGTCTCCTTTGTACGGGGAGGCTCGGGAGAAAATATAATATCGATTATAATAATATACAACATATATTTTTCCAAAATAATATAAAATCCCAACACGGTATAATAGCGCTATACCGTAATCCGAAAACGTACCTATTTGTTGGGCAATTTACGCTTAATTATGAAACCAAAAGTAATAGCAATTGCTTCCATAACCTGTATTTCACTTGTATAATCCAAGATAGTTAATAATTATATAAGATGAAATATTTAGCGTTGTTTTCAAGTACCAACAAACAATCAATACCTATAACAATCACTTGCAACCAGGTATACAACCATCACAATGAAACAACACAAATCAATCATTCATTCATCAAACAAAACAAATAGTTGTTCGGGTTCAAACTTTAAATTGTACGGAATGAAGAATAACTACTAAGTGTACCCTTCAATCAACAGTCTTAGGTGAAACTAAATAGATTATTCATTCATCTAAACAATTTTAAAGTATCCTTACTCAACAACCATAAACCAAAACAACAACAACGATTAGTTTATTCTTATTAATTCTATTCATTTTCATTTATTCAGGTCATGTAAGTTTCCTTTATTGCATTCCATTTATGCATTTCTCAATTATATTCATTTATTTCTTACAGTTTCATTTTTATTTACTTATTGATTTGCTCTATTTCTATTCATTGCATTACATTCATTTCTCAAATTTCATTTACTTATTTAGCGCTTACATTTCTATTATATTAAATTTTAGAAATACTTCATTACATACCTTTACTTGTATAATTTCCATTACATTTCTTATTAAACATTTCAACTTTTTATATTTGGTAAGTTATATATGTTAAAGAAAATGCAAATGAACTTATACAAGTTTTATCTCATCCTTTATTAAATTTAATGTTCAATAATATTACTCTTTGTTTCATGTTACAAATTTCAAATTTCCGTTAATACCATTAATAACCTAGCATTAAATCTCTTATTTTATTTAGGGTTTCAATTATTAGTTAAATTCTGTTTCACTACATTAATTAAACTATTAATAAATGGAAACTTAAGAATTAAATACCGGGTTTAATTTCAAATTATTTGAAAATAATAGATAAATATACTTACACTTTATATATCAAATTATATTTAAAAAAATTAAAAAAATTATTTGTTTATGAAATAAATCTGTAGTAAAACTACTACAGTGGCCTTCCCACTTCGAAACTCGAAAATGAATGTCGATGATGCGTGCACTCATCACCGAAATTATTTTCCAACGACGGAGAGGGGAGTACAACTTTATCTTTCAAAATTTCTTTTAAAATAATTCTTTCCAATTATATTGAAATACTTATATCAGAAAATACTTCTAATAAAATTATTATATTTCAAAATCATTCAAAAGAAATTTTCAAAACCCCGGAAATTAAGTTCTAAAATTTTCAATATTTATGTCTTTTCAAATCTTATTTCAAATATTATCTATAAATTCCATTACCTAACAACTAATATATAGCAACCAAATATATATCTTTATTAAAAAAAATTCCTTTATATATATAGAAAATATAATAGGTAAAATTATTCCATTCACCTATATTAAAACAAATATTATGTCGGTTTGTCCTATTAAGTGTTTAGAAATCCCTATTGATGTCCTAGCGTCCCATGCACCAACCAGAATTTATAAATACAAAACAGAACAGATTAACACAATATCAAAACCTTTTTATAACACTAACAAATACGCTCTCTCATATATATACACTTAGCGACTCCCATAGGGTATAACTACCCTATTAGTAAAGAGTCAAACCCCACAAAGCTAAGGTTTATCGCTAAACCTAGCTCTGATACCAGATGTAACATCCCGCCTTTACGCACGATTTAAATCGACTCACGTGCCAATTCAAACCATACGGAAGGGCGGATTGTTATGGGGTAAATAAGAAGAACAAGAAAGAAATAAAAAGAAAACAGAATCTCACAACGGAAGGATAAAATATAATAATCAAATATACAGTTTATAAATCTGTTTACAAAAACATTTGATTATATTTATATAATACATATCAGAGTTACACATACCAATAACAATGCAGCGGAACAGTATGAGTGTAGTGCAATAATATAAATAATAATAATACAAATCTTCGTCTTCGTCCTCCAGAGCTAAATCTTCAAATCCTGAAATGCTCGGACTGACCCGAGTGAATTTGAAAAGACAAAAACACTCGAGTCAGAACTAAAAGATCTTATGTGAGTTAAATTAACAGAAATATATATGAGTGCAGTAACTCAAGAGATGCTCGGGATTTACATCTCCTAAGGATCCGTTAAACTATTTACTATGTAGTATATTGCGCTATTATAATAGTGTCTAATTGTAAAATAAACTTACTTTTTTCTTAGCATTAAGGGGTTACCCATATAGCCCTTAACATGTAATAGTCCCAGTAGTCCATACAGTATCAGCGCATCTCCAGATCGGGAGACTACCCTAAATACTCCACGGGCTACCGGAGAAAACCAAACTCGTACAAGGCGCGACAGGGTAGGTGACATGGCACAACTAGGCAATGCCAGGGTAGATATACCAATTACGCTTCCGGGTCGGTGGTAACGCGTAGCCGCAGCTACCGCCCACCTCGAGCCACACCCCCAAATCAAAGAAATCAAAAGTGGCCACCGAATAAAACCAAAGTCAGAGTAGAATATCGAAGGGATGCGTCCGATCAAAGGTGCTACCTCAATTAACCCGTCGTTCGCTCCTGTTTTAGCCACCTTATGCCAACTCACGGGAGTTGGGTCCACGTATTTACCTCAAAGGAAACGCCGCCGCCATCCTACTTCATTCTGGAATTCCACCACGTACACGGTTGTTAAAGTGGTTTTTGAAGTTGGCAGAGAGTATAACAACTTCCGATCCCAGTCTCTTCAACAACCAAACGTTATTATAACACCACGGTTATTTCAAAATAATTTATACTTTCAAACCAGAATATAAGATCTCTTTCAAACCATATAAATACGATATCATTTATATTTTTAAAACCCCAAATCAATATGATATCATTTTTATTTCAAATATATCTTTTCCAAGAAATCATAGCATTTTCAAATCTATATACCTTGAAACCATAGCTTTGAAACATAACTCTTAATACTTAATGGTTTAAATACTATATTACTTTATATAAAATAAAATAGCTTCTTTAAATTTTACAATAAATTCCCAATACTAATTTGAACCTCCAAATAAACCATTTTAAATTCCTATATATTTCAAAGCTTAAATATTCTATATTTCAAAACTTTATAGTTCATATATTTAAATCTTTAAATATTCCACTATTTCAAAATGGATTCTTTTTAATATATATCAAATCCAATTCCTATTATTTAAATTTGAAATATTTACTTACTAAACGAATGTTATTCAGGTAAAACCCTTAAACTTCAATAACAGGATATTCTTTTAATTAAATTAACTTGATAATATTCTTTAAATTAATTTGATATTCGTTTAAATCCTCAAATCAAAAAATCAAGTCATAAGATCATACCTTTTAAATCTTAATTTATTTACATTTCAAAACAATTTTTTTCAAGGAAAGTTCTTAAATACTTTAATTCAAATCATATTCACATCTATCTTCAACCTTACTTTTATTTAAGTTATTAAAAACTCTATACACGATAGAATTTCAAATATATACTTAACCATATTATATAAACGAAACCAACTTCATTATTTAGGTTATTTTGAAATTCGAAACAAATTTATACATTGCTAAATTCAAGAATTTTACTATATATATCAAAATTTAATATTTAATAAACCGTATTCTTTCCAAAACCATAGGAAATCATTTCAAAAATAATTTATATATATATACCGCAGTGCCTGTATAAAATTTTCTATCTTATGGTCAAGTGATATGGATATTTATCATTTCAATCCGCAATTTAAAAATAAAAATGCGGTGGTATATCATTTCAAACCGCAATCCCGAATGAAATGAAAATGCATAATAACTTGCAGTTTATACAATATAAGTACAGCATCCATTCATCCATCATATCAATCATCAAACATTCATCAATTTATCATCCAACTCAAACAATCACATCAATAAATAATAATTAATTACAGACAGTAAATTTTCAATAATGAATTAAATAACTGCTTAACTGTAGTTTATATGCAATAATAAATAAATCTAACTAGCAATTTATATGCAATAATAAATTTAACTAAAATTTTAACTGGCAGTTTATATGCAAAATGAATTAAATAACAAGTAAATTTTATGAATGCAAATTAACTGAGATAATGATGAAATATATGCCAAACAACTATAAATAAATTTCTAAACACATCATAAATCAATTTAACAAATATAAGAAACCTTAGAAGTTGTGAGTGGTTTAAAACACTCACCTTTTGGATTTAAATTGAATTTAAATTCAATTTTTACCCAAAATTTGACCGTCTCGGAATTCGTCCAAAACAGCGTTATCAAGTCCGAAATTCTATTATGATCCTAACAAAAAAAATCTCGCGTGAAACGGAGTTCGTAGGAAAAAGTTATACGCATAAATGATGATTGAAATTTCAATTATAAAATAGAAATAAAAGAACACCTTCAAGCACCACGTCATCAACCTTTCTTTCCCTCCCTCTCTCACGCGTTTTGCTTCCAGGCACGCAACCTTGTACAGATTCAAACCCATACGCACGCTTTGACCGTCCCTTTGACCAACGACGAACGCCACCCCGTGCCTCCATCGACCATGCCGCTACTACCATCGTATTCCCCTGCTCTGGCCGCACGTCCCCACGCCAACGCGGCCCCCATCGGCTGCCGCCTCTGCCGCCTCAATTCAACGTGTCAAAACCCTAATTCGAAAATCCACCTCAATCTAACAGTCAAATCGACAAAATAATCATATAGATCAACTCCCCTCAGCTTCCTCTCCAAAACCCATAAAGGGTTCGCCGATAGGACGACTTTGATTTCGACGATGATGAACGGCCGACACTTCTCTGATTTTTACCGGTCAAACGACAAACTGAATCGAAAAGCGAACACCACCAGTTAATTAGTCTAGTCAAGTGCTTCAACATATAATTTTTTTAATTTTTTCTGAGGACTTTGAATTTTTGACTTTGATTTTGAATTGTAGTTGGATCAGGGTTTGCTACCATTGGAAATGAGGAGAGTTTAGATATACGTACAGCCAAATGAAAATGAGAGGAATTAGGGTTTATATGGTTATATTTATAGACAAATTGAAATAAAATATATGGATCGGGTTGATAGATATACGCGCTAACGCTAACGTGACCCAAAAAGCCCGTTCTGACCCCGGAACGAAATTGGGTAAACCCATATATATAAATAGGTGTTTTAAAATATTTTAAACGCAATGTAAAAGGTTTCAAGTCCAAATTCCATCATATGAAGAAGTTATGCTAAAAACAATATTTTCCAAATTGATTTCAATTACGTTTATTTCAAGGGGTTTCGAGTACGTACGATCAAACGACAAGTCCGATCTCTACAAAAATTGAAACCCTACAATAATTCATCATTACTGATCCGATGAAACTAGTTTCATCGAAATCCGAGTCAGTGGCCAAAATGACTATTTTTCCATTAATTAAATAATTTAATAATTAATTAATAAATTTCAATTTTTAAATTTCAATCTTAAAATTGACCAATTTTATCACTTTATATTTCTCAATCAAATATCAATGTTTTAACCAAATTAAAAGTCAATTTAAAGTTGATAAATTTAACAATTTCAGTGTTTATCTCAAATTCATTGAATTTATAAATTGTAAATTAAATTTTCAAAATTTCATTCTATTATTCTGTCTATTATTATCAAAAAGATGCAATTTACATTGGTTCACTATTGTTTACATTTATTTTCTTAGATTTCCTCTACATTTCCTTCAACGTAAAATTTAACTGTTATATTTCATTTATTCACAATAAATTCAAAGAAAATAATTAATTTTTTTCAATTAAATAAATAAATCTAGCTTTCTATTCTTTAAATTAGCCAATTGTCATTGTAACAACCCGAGTTTTTGTGGAAATTAATTTTCGTCATTAGACGATTAATGTGGCTTGCTAATTGCTATTTGGAGTTTTAATCGGGTAAATTCTTTTAAAAAAAAAAAATGTGTTTAAAAATTTGTGGGCTTCATAATTTTGGCCCATGCCTTTTTTTTCTTTGTGCCGTGTTAATTGGGAATACCGTTCCACTCTCTCTCTCGATCATTTTCATTCACAACCCTAAAAATCAAGAGAAACGAAAATGGCTGCTCTCTCTCGTTCCTCCTTCGAAAAAATTAGGGCTTCGTGCAAATTCGAAGACGCGACTTCAAATGCTCGTCTTCTTCTTCTTCGCTCGATCGCGTGTAAAAATCCGAGGGCTGATGTCGGTCATGTCCATCTTCGCTCAACCAGGTGAGTAATTTACATTACTCACATCTATTTCGAACTGGTTGAAGTCGTTTGTTGTTTTCGTTTCTTTGGCTTTGATCTGATTTTGTTTGTTGTCGATGCTTTTCTGCCTTGAATTGATTTTTGGGGCTGTTGATTCTGAGTATGGCTTGACTCGTTCGAATTTCTGGAAATTTATTTTAGGTTGACCTTGACATTCTTTGACTTCGGCATTGACATTGGTCGTGGTTATTTTGGCCCTTTTGATTTTACTGCCGGGTATTGATCGAATAGTATACTGGATTTCGTGACGAGAAAAACTTTGGGCTTGATCGACTTTTGTCACGCATTTCACTGTGGCATTTGTCTATTCATTTGGTTTCTTCGCTTTACATGTACACGATTTTTGGGTTGTTCTGTGTTACTGCATATTACTTGAGTCATTCACTGATGTAATGTGTGTTGCCATTCACTTAAATTCAGTTGCATTCCTCGGATTCATTTCACGTTTGAGACCATGTGATAGTTGTATCGAGCACGGTTCATGCCTTTACTTCAGTAGCTTGTCTTCATTAAGGCTTGGTCTTTAGTCTCTGTTCGACCTGAGTTTGCATTGGGGTTGTTCTCCTGTAGCGTATTTCTGAAAGAACCATTGCATTGTTGTGTAAGCACTCGAACCAAATACTTTTAGATGTTTGTTCCATCCAGCTTCATGTTGTTTTTCGAGTATCCCTGCATACTATGTGCCACTCCGGCAGTTGCAGTTTATTTACATGTGCTGGATTGCTTCAATGTGCTGTTCACTGCTGCCTATCACCGCATTTTTATCACTGCACTGTTTTCCTGCAAGTAAACTTGTGTTCTTTGTATACTTACCCTTGTTCAAGTCTGATATTTTGAAGTTCCCATCTGTAGTTAGTGGTTCATGTGTTGGTATTGATTTCCTTCACATTGATTATGTGCTTTGTACATGTTACTCCTTTGGTATGGTTGCAGACCACCTAACTATTGTTCATGTTGCCTTGTCCTGTTTCATATAGTTGTTTATGGACCACTGCATTATTCATTTGCAATTGGTCTTGATGTTTTACATCACTGTGCATTCTTCCACTTGAAGTTGTAGCCTTTGTGCATTGTTCACTTTGATTGCTATTACATAAAAATGCTGTCAGTGTCTTGTGGTCAGACCTGCATATACTCGAACCATTTTGTTGCTTATTTCTGAACATTACAGTTATACTTGTTGATGCCTCGAGTATGCTATGGGTTTTGGCCATATCTTTGTTTGCCTTCACTTTACCATATTGTCACTGTATATTGCTGCGAGTCCATTTCACTGTGTTGGCTTGTTATATGCTGTTACATTTCCTCACTCATGTATGTATAGAGGTGTATTTCGTCTTGAGTCTTGTCTCAGGCCATTCTTTGGTCTCTGACATTGTTAATTCACTATTTGGTTGTTCTGGTCATTTTGTAGCTTTCTTGCAGTTATGTTGTGACTGCACTTGAGCCTTGTTGTACTTCATATAGGTACTGGGTATTAGTTGCATCCATGTTTTTTTTACTTTGAGCGTTGCAGTTTTACTTGCTGTCTTCGTATTGCGACTGTTTTGAGTTGGTTATGTACATTCACTTGTGTACATTCTTACATTCACTTGTGTACATCATCACTGTAGTGGCACGGCAGTGCACGCAAGCGTGAACTGCAGCCACACGGTATTCGGTTGAGTACATCATCACTATAGTGGCAAGGCAGTGCACGCAAGCGTGAACTGCAGCCACACGGTATGGTTTTGTGATATTCTATTTGTTTTGACTTATGGATCTTTTTGCGTATTCCATATTCTGTAGTGGCGAGGCAGTGCACGCGTGCGTGTACTGCAGCCCTACTTGAATTAATATTTTATTGATATTTCAATGGTTTGAACTGTTTGTTCATTT
The DNA here is from genome assembly GCA_030765085.1 of Allium cepa. Taxonomy (NCBI): domain Eukaryota; kingdom Viridiplantae; phylum Streptophyta; class Magnoliopsida; order Asparagales; family Amaryllidaceae; genus Allium; species Allium cepa. Next base: position 188,660,379 of record CM060940.1, read on the forward strand.
CAATTTAATATTCTGAATTGCATTCTGATTTGGTTTAATTACTGTCGTCTATTCAGTACTTATTTATTATTGCTTCTGTGCACTAATAACTGAGTTTGAATTAGACTGACCCGAGTATTATTTTCTTTTGAATCTAATACTCGGGTCAGACCGAGTATTTACAGGTTGTAGATATTCTGCTTTGGGTTGCTGCTAGAGCTATGAAGTTCTTTCATATCTTTTGGAGTAGTCGTCATTTGTAGTAGTCTGTATTATTGTATAGGAAGATATGTATTCATGTATATTATATACGTTAATGTACTTGTATATGTAACTTCCTGAGTTGACTATTGTAGTTGTATCACATGTACCGTGTAAACGTATTGTAACTGACATCAGTTATATATATATGAGATTTTCTGATTTATCTGTGTTCCGCATTTATATTTATCTGTGTTATTAGTTTATATTTGTCCTAGACTATTATAGCCACCGTGTGGTAGCTTTGAGTTTGCATCGGCATGCCGGATTCTCTTCTGAAATTAAAAGCATGTTTTTACTATCTGACATATCGGTGTTCGCACAAAGCAATTACACGGATGGTCGCTCCTCAACAGCCTTATTCTCCGTGCTAGTTGACAGCACTACACCGTAGTGTTCTTGGCTAGCGTGGGTATAGAGGTGGGGCGTCACAGCTTGGTATCAAAGCCTGGGGTTTAGAACAAATATAAAACATAACTTAGATAGTACATGTGTTACAACTATTTGTCGATGTTTTATTTCACATCTTTGTCTTAAGATCATCTTTGATTTGTTAGGAATGAATTCCTAACGCTTATTCGTGAGCATTGCTGCTATTCTCTGTCGCACTTGCTCACTTGAGTTTACACTTCTAAGTATCAGAGTATATATGCTCTATCAAGTTGCATATTGCTGCAACTAGTACCCACTTCGATTTGAACTCGCATTGTTTATTCGAACTGCTATCTATAGGCATTCTTATCTCTGATTCGTGTACTTAATGCAGTCTCCATACAATTGGGTTTTGGGTATCAATCTTTGAGACAAATTGCATTCCAATTGTCGACTCTGTCTGTTTATCCATGGTTTGTTGGTTTTCATGTGCCTCTCTCTGATAGTTTTAAAAATTTCTTTGGTATAAAAGAAATTGTCTTGGTCTTTGCCTTGTCGATATCGACGTTGACTTGACTTTTACTTTTGCTAAAGTCATTCAAGCATTTATACTCGTTCTGCTTTGTTTTTCCAATTGTTGATCGGTTCTTCTTTTCCGGTTAGTTGTTATCACCTTTGTCGACTTTGATAACTTCTATTTCAGGAATTTTGGGTATTCCTACTTTGATGGATTTGGAATCGAATTCTTTGTATTTTATTCACGTCTTCGAATGTGAATCTTAGTGAATTGATTTGGTTTTCGAATTTAATCGATTCTTGATTATTTCCCGATTTGTTGCTATCATTTATTAGCAACTTTGATGACCTTTTCTTCGGGATTTTTGTGAACATACCTTTCGATGAATTCGGTATCGATTTCTTTGGATTCTATTCACGTCTTCGTATGTGAATTCTTGTGATTGATTGTTTCTACAATCATTTTTGTGATTTGTCACTTTAAAAATATAAAGGTTTCAATACTAGTAGTAAATATCAAAAACTCTTTTATCAAAATGTTTTCAACTCTATTTTCAATACAAAACTCGTTTTTGAAACTGTTTTCCAATCTATTAGTATATACAAATCTTTATTTCACTCGTATGAGAAATCTAATTAAACGGCTTAGTAAAACAAGTGGTATGAAACGCTTGCGTTTACTTCGTCGGTTAATTGTTGGACTTGTTCGATTGAACCTCTAGTGACAAATTTTATTAGTGAAGATTTACAGTTTGTTCGTAAATATTTAAGTTAAGTAAGTGGTTATGGGACATGATGCTAAACTTTTACATTTACTGACTTAGTGTAATTGACACTTCTCGTTGATCATGACGATCATTTTTACGGTTAGACTAGGCCTCATCGGTGTGATTTCATTCACACATACTTTTCTTTTGATTGTGAGGTTAGACTAGACACCACTTGTGTGATTCCACTCACACATACCTCTTTTGATTTTTTGGTTAGTCTGGACCTTAATCTGTGTGATTTCGACTCACACATGTGGAGTAGCGCCCCACGGTCTTCGGGCCATTCGTGTGTCAAAATTAATGGCTTGCAACCATGAGATAGCGTCTCGTTATGCGTTGCACGTGTTGATGATTTTTCATGCTCGCGGGTAGGTGAGATTCCATGCTCCCGTTCTCGCTTTGCGTTGCACGTGTTGATGATTTTTCATGCTCGCGTGTAGGTGAGATTCCGTGCTCCCGTTCTCGCTTTGCGTTGCCCGTGTTGGTGATTTTCATGCTCACGTGTAGGTGAGATTCCGTGCTCCCGTTCTCGCTTTGCGTTGCACGTGTTGATGATTTTTCATGCTCGCGGGTAGGTGAGATTCCGTGCTCCCGTTCTCGCTTAGCGTTACACGTGTTGATGATTTTTCATGCTCGCGTGTAGGTGAGATTCCGTGCTCCCGTTCTCGCTTTGCGTTGCCCGTGTTGGTGATTTTCATGCTCACGTGTAGGTGAGATTCTGTGCTCCCGTTCTCGCTTTGCATTGCACGTGCTGGTGAGTTTTCATGCTCGCATGTAGGTGAGTTTTCGTGCTCCCGTTCTCGTTATGCGTTACATGTGTTGATGAATTTTCATGCTCGCGTGTTGGTGAGTTTCCATACTCTCCTTTGAGTTTTCATACTCTGTTCGAGTTTTCATACTCCGTTCGGGTTTTCATACTCCGTTTGAGTTTTCATACTCTGTTCGAGTTTTCATACTCCGTTTGAGTTTTCATACTCTGTTCGAGTTTTCATACTCCGTTTGAGTTTTCATACTCTGTTCGAGTTTTCATACTCCGTTTGAGTTTTCATACTCTGTTCGAGTTTTCATACTCCGTTTGAGTTTTCATACTCCGTTTGAGTTTTCATACTCTGTTCGAGTTTTCATACTCCGTTTGAGTTTTCATACTCTGTTCGAGTTTTCATACTCCGTTTGAGTTTTCATACTCCGTTTGAGTTTTCATACTCCGTTCGAGTTTTCATACTCTCGTTTGAGTTTTCATACTCTGTTCGAGTTTTCATACTCCGTTTGAGTTTTCATACTCCGTTCGAGTTTTCATACTCTCGTTCGAGTTTTCATACTCCGGTTCGAGTTTTCATACTCGCGTTCGAGTTTTCATACTCCGTTCGAGTTTTCATACTCCGGTTCGAGTTTTCATACTCGCGTTCGAGTTTCATACTCCGGTTCGAGTTTTCATACTCGCGTTCGAGTTTTCATACTCTCATCTTGTGATTTCTGGATTTCTTGCGTAGATTCCTAGAATTTGTGCTTCACCAATTTTCGTGATTTCTATTGATAAGTTTTATCAATTCTTGTGCATTGGTGAATTCGTGTGTTATTGACTTGTTATGAATATAAGTTTAGGGTATGATATCCCTTTCTATCTTTGAGAAGATTCTTGTGACCTTTTTGATGAACGAAAATTCATTGGTATTATATTTTGATGCCAATTATTTCGATGAAATTTTGACGTATGTCGAAGTTGCTACTGACATTGCTATTTTAATCACGTGTTTTAAAAATTTGTTATTCTTCAAAATATTTCAAAATATAAATCAAAATTGTTTTCAAAATCTTTACGATTTGCGCTTTCAAAAGAATGAGGAAGCGAATTAAACGTTTCAGAAAAAATCGAGGACTATGACCCCTTTCTTTTACTGATTCGCTTAATTCCGGACTTGTCCGTTTGAGAACGTAAAATGTTATTTATTTAAAATACACAATTTAACACTTTCAAGGAAACGATGAAGTGAATTAAACGATTTAGTAAAACTCGTGGTTATGAGTCATGTGCGTTTGCTATTTCGGTTAATTTCGGACTCGTTAATTGAAAAATTTGTAATTTGAAATTTGATTACCGTTGTGGTAATTTCTGATGATCGTTTTGATAATTGGATGTTTATGATTTCTGATTTATCATTTTTGATAATCAGATATTTATTGTTTCTGATTATCGCTTGTGATAATCAGATATTTGAGATCTAATTATCGTTTGTGATAATTAGATATTTGTGATTTGATTATCAATTGTGATAATTAAATAATCGTTGATTCGTGATTTCTGATTTATCGTTTTGGATAATCAGATATTTATTGTTTCTAATTATCTATTGATAATTAGATATTTGAGATTTAATTGTCGTTTGTGATAATTAAATATTTGTGATTTAAGATTGATTTTCGATTTTGATAATCGAATACTTGTTGATTTGATTATCGTTTTTGATAATCGAATATTTGTGATTTGAGATTTCTGACTATCTATTGATAGTTAGATTTAGTTGAGAATTTTTGAATTTCTTTTATTGAAATTAAAAGATTTCTTTTATGTTTGAATTCTCTGCCTTCGTTTTCTAGCTTAACCAGTTTATGTTAGAAAATTTATTGTTAGTGACGACCTTAATTATGAAAATTGCGGGGATGCAATTTTTATAAGGAGGGGAGTCTGTAACAACCCGAGTTTTTGTGGAAATTAATTTTCGTCATTAGACGATTAATGTGGCTTGCTAATTGCTATTTGGAGTTTTAATCGGGTAAATTCTTTTAAAAAAAAAAAAAACGTGTTTAAAAATTTGTGGGCTTCATAATTTTGGCCCATGCCTTTTTTTTCTTTGTGCCGTGTTAATTGGGAATACCGTTCCACTCTCTCTCTCGATCATTTTCATTCACAACCCTAAAAATCAAGAGAAACGAAAATGGCTGCTCTCTCTCTCGTTCCTCCTTCGAAAAAATTAGGGCTTCGTGCAAATTCGAAGACGCGACTTCAAATGCTCGTCTTCTTCTTCTTCGCTCGATCGCGTGTAAAAATCCGAGGGCTGATGTCGGTCATGTCCATCTTCGCTCAACCAGGTGAGTAATTTACATTACTCACATCTATTTCGAACTGGTCGAAGTCGTTTGTTGTTTTCGTTTCTTTGGCTTTGATCTGATTTTGTTTGTTGTCGATGCTTTTCTGCCTTGAATTGATTTTTGGGGCTGTTGATTCTGAGTATGGCTTGACTCGTTCGAATTTCTGGAAATTTATTTTAGGTTGACCTTGACATTCTTTGACTTCGGCATTGACATTGGTCGTGGTTATTTTGGCCCTTTTGATTTTACTGTCGGGTATTGATCGAATAGTATACTGGATTTCGTGACGAGAAAAACTTTGGGCTTGATCGACTTTTGTCACGCATTTCACTGTGGCATTTGTCTATTCATTTGGTTTCTTCGCTTTACATGTACACGATTTTTGGGTTGTTCTGTGTTACTGCATATTACTTGAGTCATTCACTGATGTAATGTGTGTTGCCATTCACTTAAATTCAGTTGCATTCCTCGGATTCATTTCACGTTTGAGACCATGTGATAGTTGTCTCGAGCACGGTTCATGCCTTTACTTCAGTAGCTTGTCTTCATTAAGGCTTGGTCTTTAGTCTCTGTTCGACCTGAGTTTGCATTAGGGTTGTTCTCCTGTAGCGTATTTCTGAAAGAACCATTGCATTGTTGTGTAAGCACTCGAACCAAATACTTTTAGATGTTTGTTCCGTCCAGCTTCATGTTGTTTTTCGAGTATCCCTGCATACTATGTTCCACTCCGGCAGTTGCAGTTTATTTACATGTGCTGGATTGCTTCAATGTGCTGTTCACTGCTGCCTATCACCGCATTTTTATCACTGCACTGTTTTCCTGCAAGTAAACTTGTGTTCTTTGTATACTTACCCTTGTTCAAGTCTGATATTTTGAAGTTCCCATCTGTAGTTAGTGGTTCATGTGTTGGTATTGATTTCCTTCACATTGATTATGTGCTTTGTACATGTTACTCCTTTGGTATGGTTGCAGACCACCTAACTATTGTTCATGTTGCCTTGTCCTGTTTCATATAGTTGTTTATGGACCACTGCATTATTCATTTGCAATTGGTCTTGATGTTTTACATCACTGTGCATTCTTCCACTTGAAGTTGTAGCCTTTGTGCATTGTTCACTTTGATTGCTATTACATAAAAATGCTGTCAGTGTCTTGTGGTCAGACCTGCATATACTCGAACCATTTTGTTGCTTATTTCTGAACATCACAGTTATACTTGTTGATGCCTCGAGTATGCTATGGGTTTTGGCCATATCTTTGTTTGCCTTCACTTTACCATATTGTCACTGTATATTGCTGCGAGTCCATTTCACTGTGTTGGCTTGTTATATGCTGTTACATTTCCTCACTCATGTATGTATAGAGGTGTATTTCGTCTTGAGTCTTGTCTCAGGCCATTCTTTGGTCTCTGACATTGTTAATTCACTATTTGGTTGTTCTGGTCATTTTGTAGCTTTCTTGCAGTTATGTTGTGACTGCACTTGAGCCTTGTTGTACTTCATATAGGTACTGGGTATTAGTTGCATCCATGTTTTTTTTACTTTGAGCGTTGCAGTTTTACTTGCTGTCTTCGTATTGCGACTGTTTTGAGTTGGTTATGTACATTCACTTGTGTACATTCTTACATTCACTTGTGTACATCATCACTGTAGTGGCACGGCAGTGCACGCAAGCGTGAACTGCAGCCACACGGTATTCGGTTGAGTACATCATCACTATAGTGGCAAGGCAGTGCACGCAAGCGTGAACTGCAGCCACACGGTATGGTTTTGTGATATTCTATTTGTTTTGACTTATGGATCTTTTTGCGTATTCCATATTCTGTAGTGGCGAGGCAGTGCACGCGTGCGTGTACTGCAGCCCTACTTGAATTAATATTTTATTGATATTTCAATGGTTTGAACTGTTTGTTCATTTCAATTTAATATTCTGAATTGCATTCTGATTTGGTTTAATTACTGTCGTCTATTCAGTACTTATTTATTATTGCTTCTGTGCACTAATAACTGAGTTTGAATTAGACTGACCCGAGTATTATTTTCTTTTGAATCTAATACTCGGGTCAGACCGAGTATTTACAGGTTGTAGATATTCTGCTTTGGGTTGCTGCTAGAGCTATGAAGTTCTTTCATATCTTTTGGAGTAGTCGTCATTTGTAGTAGTCTGTATTATTGTATAGGAAGATATGTATTCATGTATATTATATACGTTAATGTACTTGTATATGTAACTTCCTGAGTTGACTATTGTAGTTGTATCACATGTACCGTGTAAACGTATTGTAACTGACATCAGTTATATATATATGAGATTTTCTGATTTATCTGTGTTCCGCATTTATATTTATCTGTGTTATTAGTTTATATTTGTCCTAGACTATTATAGCCACCGTGTGGTAGCTTTGAGTTTGCATCGGCATGCCGGATTCTCTTCTGAAATTAAAAGCATGTTTTTACTATCTGACATATCGGTGTTCGCACAAAGCAATTACACGGATGGTCGCTCCTCAACAGCCTTATTCTCCGTGCTAGTTGACAGCACTACACCGTAGTGTTCTTGGCTAGCGTGGGTATAGAGGTGGGGCGTCACAGTCATATTCTAAATAGGATTAGCATTAATTGCATCTTATAAAGTTTACCGATTTCAATGACAAATCACATTTACCCTATTGCACAATTAAAGTCGATTAAATATAGTTGATTTCACATTAAATGTTATTAATTATAAATTGAAATCTAAATAAATTCGTTTATTGATTTAAAATCTTGCTATTTAATAATTTGACATTGTATGGGTGTAATTAACAATGAATTATATTACACATCATTAATGTATTAATTTATTTATTTCCCATTTAACGTGCTACTTAATCTTCTTTGATTGCAAACTGATTTCCAAATTTTATGCAACATACTAAAGAAAATAAATACATATCTTAATTGATTCGTTTTTCCCATTCATTATACATTAATGCACACATACAAATTAAGATCCTAAATCCCATAAATCATTCCATCTTGGTTCCATTCCTTTTCACATCAACTATCACTTTATGAATAAATTAGCATTTCCTATTCATTTTGTTACATTCACTTATATTCACTTTATAAATAAATTGGTATTCCATTTAATCCATTAATTATTATCTTTAATTTTTGAAATTCGTTATCTAATATGAATTTTGAATCTGTTTCCTAATTTTCAAATTTCAATAAATTGAAACCTTACAATTGATTACAAATAAAAATGAGGATTGTACTAGTTTAATTATTTATTGCCCTGCATTACTTTATTACCTCAATTTACATTCAATTTCCATTAATTTATATTTTATTTCATTGATAAATTCAATACTTGCCTTTATTTACTTATATTTTAACTTATTACCCAAATGCAACAATTTAAAACTTTACATTATTTTATAAATTTGAATTCCATTCTAGTTAACAATTTTATTCATGATTCAACATTTCCATTTGTTTTCTTGTATTCAATTCATTTGAACATTAATTCATTTACTAAAGTTTACAATCAGTTATTTATTACTTACCTTCTTATTATATTAGATTAGTAGCATTTCCATTATACTCTGATTATAACATTTCATTGGTTAATTTAATATTCCCGTTTGTTTCTTTATTAAACTTATAACCAAGTATGACAAAGATTCACAATTTCAATTGATTGCAATTACATTTTGAATTTGTAAATCTTAATTTCAATTGCTACATTTAAATTTCTAACATCTGCTTCATTATAACTTGTAGAATTTTTATTTCCTCCTAAATTTAATTGCAAAATTTAAATTAAACTAAAAAATTTATTAATCAAAATTTACGGGTCGTTACATTATGGATTATTAATAATTCGGGGTTACGGTTTGAAATGATATACAACCGTAAAATACTAATTATGGATTGAAATGATAAATATCTGTAACACTTGACCATAAGATAGAAAATTATATATAGACACCCTGGTCTATATATATATATATATATATATATAAAATTTGAAATGATTTCTATGGTTTTGTAAAGAAATATATGGTTTTATATATTATATTGATTTTAGATGTGATATAAATGTTATTTTATTCTTGATTTTTAAGCTATATATAAATTATTTTAATATAGAATAAGCTTAATAACAAGTTTAATTTTTTTTGAGATAATATGGTTATATTTAAATTATATTTTTATATAGTGTATATAATGATTTTAATAAATTAAGGTTGGAAGATAAATTTGAAATTTATTTGGAATTGAATTTATTTAAGAATTAAACTCAAATAAGTTTGATGTGAAATTTATTAAATTTGAAATTTTAAAAGGTATGATTTTTATAACTTGATTTTGGTTTAAGGTGGTTTAAACGAATATTTCAAGTATAAATAAATTGAAGGAAATATTTAGTTATTTGTAATTTGGGTTTTATTTAAATGATAATGGATTTATTAAGTAAAATACTTCAAAACTAAATAATATAAAATTGAGTTTGATATATATATATACATATATATATATATATATATATATATATGAAATTACCAAATTTAGTTTTGAAATTGTTGAATACTTAAAGTTTGAAATATATTGAAACTGAAATGGTTTTTTTAAGGATCAAATCTATTTTGAAATCGATATAATTTGGAATAGTTTATTTGGAAACTGAATTGAATTGAAATTTATGATCTGGGATTTGGTTAAATATAAAATGTGGAAATTCGAGTTGTTTTGGAATTGATTTATGAAATTGAAGAAGCTATTTTATTATTTAAAGTATTTTAATATTAAAACCATTTATGTGGTGGAAGTTATGTTTCAAAGTTATGAGTTTCAAAGTATTATGATTTGAAAGTGTTATATTTCAAGAATTTTGATTTCGAAGTGTTATAACGTTGAAAGTGCTATGATTTTGGAAAAGGATATACTTGAAATAAAAATGATATTATATTGATTTGGGTTTTAATAAAAATGATATCATATTGATTTGGTTTTTGAAGTGGAAAGGATATCATATTGATTTTGCTTTTGAAATGGAAATGATATCGTATTTATATGGTTTTGAAATGGATATTATATTCTGGTTTTGAAGTAAAATTTGAAATGACCGCGGTGTTATAATAACATTTGGTTGTTAAAGAGACCAGGATCAGAAGTTGTCATACTCTCTGCCAACTCCGAAAATCACTTTAACAACCGTGTACGCAATGGAGATTCAAGAATGAAGTAGGATGGTGGTGGCGTTCCTTTGAGGTATATATGAAGACCTGACTCCCGTGAGTTGGCATAAGGTGGCTAAAGCAGGAGCTATTCTGGGCCAGTGAGGTAGTTCCTCTTACCAGACACACTCCTTCGGTACCAATCTATTACTTTATGATTGATTGAGGCCGTTCGATTTTTAGGATGTGGCTCGAGGTGGGTGGTAGTGGCTGCTACGCGTCACCACCAGTCCAAATAGTAATTGGTATATCTACCCTGGCATTGCCTAGTTGTGTCGTGTCACCTACCCAAGCGAGCCTTGTACGAGTTTGATTTGTGTCGTACCCATGGAGTATCTTCTCATAGCCTCCCGATCAAGTGGTACGCAGGTGCTGTATAGACCATTGGCACTATTATGTATTAAGGTGGAAAATGTAAAGCCTTAATGCTATTTAGAAGTAATTTTATTTTATTATAGACAATATTATAATAGTGAAATATTACTACATAGTAAATAGTCTAACGGATCCTTAAGAGATGTGAATCCCGAGCATCTCTTAAGTTACTGTACTCACGTTTGACACTGGATAGGAGATGTCAAATCCCGTAAACATCTCTGATGCTGCACCACTCATGTTATTTATCGTTGATTTAAGTTACATAAGATCTTTTAGTTCTGACTCGAGTTTTTTGTCTTCTCAATTCGCTCGGGTCAGTTTGAGCATTTCAGGGTTTGAAGCCCTTATTTTTAGAAGACGAAGACGAAGATTTTATTATTATTATTATTCATTATATTTCACTGCACCATGTATTCCACTGCATTATTTATTACTCTCTGGCATGTGCAATTCTGATATGTGTTGTATCAGTATAATCAAATGCTTTGTAAAACAGCTTCATGAACTGTTATTTGATTATTATATTTCATCATTCTGCTGTGAGATTCTGTTTTGTTTTATGTCTTTCTTTGCTTTACTTATTCACCCCAATAACAATCCGCTCTTTTGTATGGTTTGAGTCTGACATGTGTGCTTTATCGTCGATTTAAAACGTACAAAAAGGTCGGATATTACATTCAAATTCAAATTTCAAATTACAATCTATTTATATAAATAAACAAGCACATATCTTATTTAATTTGGAAAATATAAAATTAATTCACTATTTAATTCGAAAATTTATTTTAATGACCAAATTTAATTTGATTCAAAACCGGGATCGTTACAGTTTGGGAGAAATAAAGGGAGAATTTTGAAATAAAGTATGAAATTAGTATTACAGTTTTAAATAAGATTTTAAATCTAAATAAAGGAGCGAATATGGAATTAATGGGTTTTGAATAATTTTTGGATAAGTAAAGAAATTTATTTTAAAATGCAGAAGGTTTTGTAATTGATTTGAAAACCGACTACGTGTTGAAATTGTGATTAAAGGAGAATGAGATTGTGAAATTTATAAACGGGGTTTATAAATAAAGTGAAATATTTATCAGAGGATAATTTGGAAGTATAAATTTGGGGCGGGAATTTATAAAGAAAGAAGGGTGATTTATTTAAAAATAAATAGTGGTCTATTTTTAAAAGAGTGGAAAGGAAATTTATGGGTTTGTGACGTAAATTAAACAAAAATAAATCGAGAAGGATTTATAAATGGTTGAACGGGTTATGTTGGAAGGGAAGGTGTATTTCCTGAAAAGCTGAGTATATTTTTCCAAAAGAAGATTTCTAAGTATAACTTAAAGGTTTTAAAATTGTTTAAAAGAATGTTTTAGAGAAAATTATTAATTTAAATTGTTTTAGAATTTTAAAGTAATTATTCACTTAAATTAATTATAGCCGTAATTATTTAAAAGTTAAATTAGTATTATGTTTTAAAATATAATTATTCAATACTTATGCTTTGTATAATGTTTTATTTTGAAAATAGTTGTGGCTAAAGTTTTACTTGGAAAATTATTATAGGATTTCATTACTATTATTTTGAATAAAGGATTTTAAGTAGTTTTATTTTAAAAAGTTTTAAGTATATATTGTTGGATAAATCAATTTAATATGTTTAAAAATCTAATTCAATAGGATTTGGCATTTCCTATGGAAAAAAATAGATGGTTGGAATTTGTTCCGTAAGAATAAAAAGAGATTTGTAACTATTTTCAAACGGGTGAAACGTGAACAAAATATCTTGTAAAGATATTTTGAAATAAATAATTTTGAAAATTATCAAGGCCCGATGGTTGTTGTGAATGTTATATGATAGTTAAATAACCGACTATCAATATTGGCCAATGCGCTGATTTTTTCGAAGAGACCGGGATCGGGATTAATTCCTGAAAACCACTTCGATCCGGTTTGAACATTTTTGTGGGGAAGACAAGAGCTTGGAGTCGAAGATGGAGCAGCGAAGTGCAAGGGCTAATCGCTACTAATCCTGAGGGTGATTCCAAAATGGGTGTAGTAGGAGTAGTGGCTTTGGTTCTGTTAGGACCGGGAACGAACTTATATGGATGAATGCTATCAGAACATCGTCAGGGGGACGATGAGCATTCTAAGTGAATGTGTGCTAAAAAGGTAATGCATAGCATCGAGCCTCATCAATCGGGAATGGCTAAAATAGGGGAGGTGCAGCAAGGCTAAGTGGCTAGCAACCAATTAGGGTAAGGTCATCCCTGTCTAGGCGTCCCTTTTTATTCAGCTGTGTGGGCGGTTGTTGATCCCAACCGTGGGTGATCTTATTTGGACTATCTAGTAAGGGGTAGCTCCAGTCTTGTGTAGTAGGGGATCAGGGTGGATCCTCAATACTCTGATCTAGACTAGGTACTGTGACGGGCGATACCCTAGTAGCCCTGCCATCGATGAAACCCAATCTCCAGTAAGTGCCTACGGATTTGTTTGTAGACCTATTATGCTAGAATTTAATGAATGTAACAATTTCGGCTATTTGAATAAGTATTTGTATACAGACACTATTATAGAATCAGAGGATTTGATAAGAAATGTTTTGGTTATCGTAAGGTAAAAACCCGACATGTTTATTTATGGCGTCTTACGAGATACCTTTGATTTCAAAGGATTTTGGAAATTTTAATAAACCAACTGAGTGTGTTTTCTCACACTAGTATTCCAGACTGACTCAGATGTTATTTCGCTATAATGCTCGGATCAGACCGAGTATTACAGAATACAGGAAAGGATGCTATGGAGCTCAGGAGACGTGATGGATGGCGAGACGTATCACACGTATTTGATGAATATTCCGCTATGTATGATAAACTGCATAGTCAGTTATTGTGAGGACATGTTATGATAACTATCCAGTTGTGTGCTATGAATTTTCGTTCACTTTGAGTTGAACTGTTGGAGAATATTGTCGGCTCAAAGGAGTATGGATTTGCAGGCCATTACAAAAAAGGATCAAATAAATGGTTTTTAAATTGAAAGTGAGGACAACACTCGGCACTATCCCCTCGGTGTAAACTGTGGAATGTATGTTCCGTACCACCATTTTTTAAAGGTCAATTTACAGAAACACAGATCTCAAATTCTTTTTATACTTCTTTCGATAAATCCTTTTTAATTAAATCTATTTCATTAATGAAATCTCTTTTGCTTGAAATCCAAATCCATTTCAAAATGCTTTCTAAACTCCCAAATTAATTTATAAAACCCTTTTATAAATATTCAAAATCATTTATATAAATTGCTTTCATGGATATCTAAACTTTTTATATAAATTTCCTATGAATATCCAAACCCTTTTGTAAACTCCCTTTATGAATATCCAAATCATTTCCTAAAAATTCTTTTATAGTACCCCAAAATCATTTATAAAACTTCTTTATAAACTTTTCCTGTTTAACAACATTTTTAATTAACCTTAAATCAATTTAGCTTTCTTTAATAAGAAATATTCCATTTTACAAGTCTCCCTTATTTATGAAACTTCTTTGCTTGAAAAGTCAAATCCATTTACACAAACACTATATAAATTTCCAAATTCCTTTATAAAACTCTTTATAAAAATTTCTTTTTATGACATGGAAAACTATTCTCGTTAGTTAAAACATCTGTAGTAAAATCATTTGTCAAATCATTCTTTAAATATCTTGTTCAAAATGCAATAACTCTGAAGCCAGTTCAAAAGGAAAATGAAATATTTATCCTTACAAATCAAATGGAGGCTTAATGACCACAATGGTGCTTTTAATTTGGTTTTAATTATCTACTTTAGCATGTCACCACATAACAACATGTATATAAGGGATCAACAAATAACAATCAGTCAACTTAAGTAAATGTTCAAGTTAATTGTTGTGACGATACAGATTTTTCCCGCTCGAAAATCGACATCCATACTTCAAATCGTATTCGAATGCCGTAGATTCGACCGTTCAAATCCGATTCGTTGGAGCTTATAACAACATTAAGTAAATAACACAGCGGAATAAAAAGAATAATACATTGATATACAGCATTGATACAATATCTGATACAACAGATGGTACAATAGATATCAATATACATCAGAGATATGTTACAACAAATAGCAGCGGAAAAGAAATAGATAACACTAGCAGCGGATAATCTCCATCTCCAAGAACCAATCCAGAAATAGCTCGAACTCCCATAGATAAGCAAGTGCAAGTGCGAACCAAAGACTGAACTAGCTCCAGATAAAATCTACTGAACCTAAGTATCTGAAAAACCCAACTCTAGACTGCTCGTGTGGGAAATAGTGAGCACCTAGAGTTTAGAAAAGGAACAATAAACTCCGGGTCAGTCATGGGACTGGTGTGAGCAACAAAAACAGTTTATCTTTAAAAATAATCAACAAGAGAATTTTAAAGTAAATTCGCAATGCTTTTTGAAAATGAAACTACCATAAGACCTCCCGCCACACACACAATGCAAACGCAGAATTGGAGGAGATTTCTTCTTATGATAGTCAAACATGCTTAATACAAAGAAAATTTCTTTGATATTATTATTATAAGTGCACGGTGCAGAAAAGCATTTCGAAAGTAGAATATAAATCTTAGCCATCATAGGCATTCCGCACTTATGCCTACTATAGCTACTATGTTCAATAGCAGGTTACCGCCACATTCCATAGCAGGTAATACAACTAAAACCGTACAAGGTTCGTATTGTTTCTTTGGATTTCCAACAAATGGTCAGGCCAAGGAACTTCCCATTGCCACATGGAAACGCCTCTGGATGGACGTCCCGAGAACCTAACCGGATCTCTGCCAACACAAGGCCGGATTACCCCTAACTGGGTAACTACTGACACGAGTATGCCACCTCCCGGTTGTAACAACCTTTAACCGGGGCCCCAACATCAAATCACAAAACAAGATATATATAAGTTTGTGATGTCCACATAAGTAAGTATCTGGGCTCCATACCATGATACCACTTCTATCCAGAAGGAGATCTACATACCCTAAAGGGGCGCTACCCCCTAATAACCTTGCCGCATCTTTCCTGTTTTGACCATTCCGGGGTGTGAGGTTCGACGAAGTCACGTCCACAAAGCCACGCTTTGTTTCAAAGCCATGCTTTGGGTTAACAAATGATCAAAGTAATGATCACAAAGATAAATGATCAAACAAATGATCATATCATAAATGATCAAACAATGATCATTACACAGCAACACTTAGCATGTCACATTACCAAATTGGGAATATATCGCTGATAACCTTTAACTACATAACCTCTGAGCTCGTATGTCTCAGAGAAGGGTGTTAAGCTAAAAGAATAAATTCTCCGCCACCAACAGAAATGTATTTGAAAGAAATCTGCTTTATATCTCAAATTGTAATGTCAGACACACAATCCATACAAGTCTGTTCCGGGTTCGAACAGAACTGAAGGCACTTCCAAAGAAGCCCTTGCAATCCGGATAATCCCTAATCACGTCCGGATTTCCCATCACATATGGAGATCTCTATACCGGGGATCAGCCAGTGCAGAGACAATCAACAAGAAACCCTTTCGTTTTCGAACATATCCGGTCTTCACCACCGGTCTTCAAATGCTATCCATAACGACGTATCACATATTCGGAATGGGATATATGACACAAAGGTCCTCTCCCGGCTAAACCGAATAGTGAGCGCAACATTTAAAAACATATGGATATGGGATTTCAATTAAGTCACAACTTAATAATTCAAAACTTTCTTTTCAAATGGTTTAAACCAATTTCCATTTTAATCTTTTAAACAAAAGATTAATTTTACCAAATTCACCCAGTTTCACAAATATTCATTTCCAGATTTCAAAACAATTCCATTTCAATTTGATTAATTCACCAAATCTTTAAATTAAAGATTTATCTTATAGATTTCAAACTATTTCCAAATATTCACTTTTAATTTTTTTTTCAAATATTCATCAATAATTGGGAAAACTTTTTCAGTTTAAACTTGAAATCTATTTGATACAATTTGAAATTCATTTCTTTTACGAAAGCTTTTTATCATTTAGAAACAACAATCTTATCTCGGAAAACCCAATTTCATTTATACAAGTTATAACCTTTGGGTTAATTCAAATTCCCAAAAATAATACTTTAAAAATGGTTATACTCGTATATAACTAGTATAATATCGTTAATCCCTAGTTTCAAATCATAGAATTCAATTTCAAATATTGAATTCAAATTTAAATCAAAATATTTAAATTTCAAAACTTAATTAAGTTACTCAAAACAAATTTCATCTTTGAAATACCATTTCAATTGCTTTTCACTTTAAACCCAATCTCATCTTCAAACCAATTGAATTTAAATTTTCTATTTAAAATCGTTTCAAAATTTGTGACTTAAATCGATTTCCTCGTGAAATCCATAATTGTGTGTGTGTAAGTGTGGTCCAGGGGTTTAACACAATAGTGCAACAACATTCAATCATCATAGATTCAAAACACAGAAATATAGTTGATAAGCGATATAAAACTATAACGCTCATCGTCCATTCACAGATTCACAGATAATATACAAATGTAATAAATATACACAGATCAATCTACAGAACAAAATATCACAAATCAGATAGGATAATCAATTCAAGGCATCACATATAATACGATCATTCATAAGTAATTCAAGCATCCAATAATCATTTATAAACAGGATTTATTTATCGTTTAATCCTATGTTATTCAATTTATCTCCAATTAAATTAATTACTTATGAATTTATTATCCAATTCTGATTTATTTATTTTCATTAAGTAATTTAAATCATTTATAATTGATTATCTAATTTATTTAATCCAATAAATCATTAACATTAATCACTTTAAATCAATTACTTAATAATCCTTAGTTAATTATCCTTATTAACTAATAATATTTCTTAATCACTTTCTTAAGAAATTATCTTAGATTAATTCATTATTAATCATTTCTAATTATAAATTAATCTAAATTATTTATTTATAAATTAAATAAATCATTCTTTAATTACCATATTAATTTAGTCATTTTATTACCTTAATTATCTCTAAGATCATTAATTTCTTTATTAATGATTTCATAAATCATTTAAGTGTATTTTTAGACATTACACTTCAAATTTAGACTCAAACTTCATTTTGAATTTGAAATTATATATTTAACATTAACCAAATTTTAAATATCAATTAATAAACCTATATACGAAAAATCCTAACTAAATTACTCAAATTTTTATTTAAAATTTAAGCTTTAAAATATATTTTATTTTATCTTGCAAATTCAAGTTAAAACAATTTATTTAATTTTTCACTCAAAATTTAGGAAACCTTTATGAAAGAATTTTATCAAAATCAAGTTAAACATTTGTTTAAAACAAACTTACTTTTAAAACTATTTATTTTAAACTTATTTTTAAAACATTCATATTTAAAAAGTGATTTGAATTTCCAAATTTGAATTCAAAGTAACTTGAATTTGTACTTTAACCTTTAATCTAACTCAGTTCAACTTTGTTATAATTTAAAGTTAAGCTTCAGGAGATTGAACAGTTTCTGGAACCTGTAACCATCACATTCTGGAGCAAATCTCCCATTGCATCGAGTCAACACTCCAAAGACCCGAGTGAAACCCGGGTAAAAACTGCACATCCCACAAAACCAACAGGCCTTCAAACATGCACGGTGCACGCTGTGCACGTTCACAAGCGCCGCCACCCTCCGTTTACCATCGCTACCATCAACAACAGGCGCTCGCAACCCCACGACCCCAAACCACGACCTAGTTCGACGCTTCCTGGTTCGAATCAAAATTTGAACCCATCGACCCAAAATTTGAAAACACGTGAAACAAAAACCTGGAACAATTCGCGCACATCACCACGAGCCTGTCAACACGTCACGTCCCCTCCTCCGACCACCGGAGCACCAGCACCACCGGCCACCACTTCGTCATCGACCCCTCTTCCAATTCCCACAAGCACGTCAAGCTCGATCGCCCATTGAAAACAAACGAGACCAAAATCTGAACCATAGTAAAACTAGGGTTTCAAACTTCAACGACCTCCCATCACCATCACCAACCTCTAGGCGACCCTCTCCTATTTTTCTCCGACGCCCCGTAGGCTCCTCCACCACCTCGAACGACCGCGACACCCCCAGATCAATACGTCGCCGGAAATTGGTCGAAGTATACTTTTTGTTTATTTTTGAATTACCCCTAAACCCCACCTCTAAAAATTATAAATTTTGCATTAAAAATCATATTAAAGTGTGATGATTCCACTCATATACCTGAATTGTAAAATTAACAGGTTTGAATTTTTACAGGGACTTGAGTTTCCTGCTTTAATTTTATTTCCAGAGTCATACACAAATGGTTTTAACTTGAATAAATTTTTAAATCCTAGTTCATGATCAAACAAACATCTTTCGTTTATATTCCATGATCTAACAGCGAGTAGATAAGGAGATAGAGATTTATTTTATAAATCTGGGTTTTGGAAAAAAATAAAGATAAAGCAGAGGCAATACAACAATCACAGGAACACATACATCAACATATATACAGGAGATTTGCAACAACACACTTTCTAGATAAACTCTTGCAACCATCTCAAATGTTTTAAAAAAAAGAAGTTACTCACCGTGATTTGAGAAGAAATGAAATAGAGCCTGGAAACTGCTGTGCATTTGAATACTTCAGATATTTGGTTGCAGACTTGAAATTTTCTTTTGCTTTGATTGAGTTTGTTTGTGATCTACAATCCCAGGTTAAGGATTTTGATCTGCTATGTGCTTTCAGTTTTTTTTCTTTTCTTGTTTTTGTTTGAGAAGAACAAACTAAAATGAAGAAGTTGATAGAAAGAAGGGAGTCTACAGGCTATAACATGGTTTGTACAATAGGTAAAGATTTTTCTCCTTCGTTTATTTTATTTTGTACATAAACACTTTGCTTCCTTGCCTTGCATTTCGGCTGATAATACTTGTTATGGTGGCTTGCATTAATGCCAAGGTACTATATGTCTCCATGCATATCTTATTTTATTTTTATTATATTTTTTTTCCTTTATTTCTTACCTGCATTGTTTGCTCGGCTGACTTGTCTGCATTTATTACTTTGTTTTGTTCATACTTATTTTACATTTGTACAAGTACTTTAGATAGTTACATTCATTTGTTTGTTTTCTTTTATTTGTTTATACCTATTTTCGGCTGAAGTGGTTTTGGTTTTATACTTGGTGGTTTATTATTATTTTTTTCAAAAAGTTGGACAGGGATATCTTATTTTTGGAGGCTGAAGATTATTTGCATTAATTAGTTGTACCATATTAGATAGACAATGGTGGCTTCTTCCTTTTCTTTATACTTTGTTTTCCATGCTTGCCTATGTTATAGACTCTTGCCTTGTATACTTCTTTACTTTGCTTGTATGGTGGCTGATGGGTATGCTATGGTGTACTAGAGTGGCTGATGTATCTAGCTTGGTAGCAAATGAATACATATTGTGTACTAAAGAGGATCTTGCATTAAATTGCTAGTACTCTATGCTTATACTTTATTTGTATTTTATTTTACTTGTTTTATTTGTTTGTACTTAGTTTATTTATATTTTTGTTCAGGCTGAAATGATGCTGCCTTATGTTTTATATTAGAGATGTTTTGTTTATTCACTTAGGTATATTTAATTTCAATAGTTTATACTTTGATGTATTTTGTTTTACAAGTTCATTCCATTTCAATTGTATATGCATTTATTTATGTTGTTATTTTTCTGTTCTTACTTTATGTATGTATACTTATATATTTGTTTTGTTTGCTTTTGAATAGAATGAAGTTCCATTTTTATTTGCTGTTTGGTTTCATATTTGACTTCTTTTGCATTTGAATATGAAGTTTTGTTTGTATTTGCAGGTTTTCTTTTACATATTTATGTCTTTGAAGATGTTTTGCATAACCACTTACTGGTAACATACAAGATCCCTTTACTTACTTTTGATTTTATACTTCATGTATATAGATATAAAGCTATTATAATTATTGTTATAAAAATAACTCCTCATTGATTTAAAATAATTTACAAAAGAAACCGTTTTCTTATTAATAAATAACACAAACCATTTGAATTTGGAAAAACTCCAATCGATTATCATTTAATTTCACAATTTTAAATCAAAAGTAAATTTAATTATCAATTTAAAATAAATTAAAATTCGGGATCGTTACAATTGTAATAGAAGAATGGGGTTTTGTTCTACTAATATATGTCATTTACTTTTCTTGATCGTATGGGGTTATTTAAGGGTAAGCGACACAAAAATCCCTTGATTTAAATTTTTTTGGAAAAGAAAACAGTTTAAAACAAAACTGAATACTTAAACTCAAAGCGATTTTAAAATAAATTAAAACCCTTATAAATGAGAATCAGACCTTGTTAAATAGTAATTAAAGTCCAATTAAAGGCAATTAAACATTACTAAAACAAAATTAACTTTAATCAAAGATTAGTTAAATAAAACCCCTTTTTTAATTAATTAATAATTATCTTAAACAATAAATTAAATAAGAATTAATTTATCCTTACTTAATAATTAAATATTAATTAACTTTAATTAAGTAACAAACCATGATTAACTTAACTGATTAACATATAAGTTTAAAAAACCATTATTAAAAAATGATTAAGTACTAGTTACCTTAATTAATTAATTAATCAATTAAATAGTCATTAAAAAAATAAATAATTAAATAATTGTTCTCTAATTACTAAATTAAAGTTAGAAAACATTTTCTACAAAGATTTCAAGTGTAAACACTTAAGATTTAGAAAATTTAGTTTGTTTTCCAAGAACTGCACGTATAGTGACTATCACCATATGGACCCTTAATTTTCAAAACTTGGAACTTTACTTTTCTAACTTTTAAACTTTAACTTTGATAATCTTATCACTTCTAAAACATAAAGAAATATTTTTAAAACTCAAAACAAATATTTCAACTTTAAAATAATTACAATTTCAAAAATCAAATTTCACCCTTTTATAAAAGGTATTTCAACATCGCTTAAAGTTAGTAAGTGCTAACTTTTCTAACACTAACTAACTTTACTAAATTCCATATCCATCAAAAATTCACATCACATCCATAATCATAAATAATACACTAACTTTCCATTCACTAACTTACTTCAAATTTTAAGTTTAACTAAAACATACATAACATGCATATGCACAACCAAATCATCAACACTTCTGACAAACTCAAGCATAACCAATTCACATCACAGCTATACAACCAAGCATCGTTATTTACTACCATATATACATTAAATTCAAGGTTATTAACTTGTAAAAACTCAACTCTTAGACATCAAGAAACAAAATATGGTTTAGCCTAGGGTGTACATGGGGCTTGGCCATGGTTGTTTGGTGGAGTATAGGGCCTTGTTTAGTATATAATGGGTTTGAAAGTGAAATGGAGAAGTTTTTACTAGATTTTTAAGTGAATAAACTAACTTTTTTTTCCTTAGGAAATGGAGATAGAAGCCATGAATGGAAGAAGTGGAGGTACTTGAAAATATAAAGGAGATTAATAAAGAAAAAATAAAGAGAGTGAGGAGGTATTTATAAGCATAGAAAACTAGAAATTACCAAAATATCCTTTGTATAAAATAATATACATACATTCCATGCACATGACAACCACCATACCTCCCTCCCATCACTTGAACACATTACCCCCCTAGGCTATGTTGTGGGGTACTTAAGGTATGGCATAGGAGTTTTTATATATATATATATATATATATATATATATATATATATGCAAATGTGTTTACATGTATATATATGCCTTTCGAAAACATAATTTGTTTCATCCAAGCTTAGGTATATATTTATATAAGTTAATTTACATAAGTATGCTTAATTAATACTAATCCTAACATATATAAATGTGTGCATCTTGCACCAAATGTGCACAACGTTCCCGATGACTTTCAGGTATCGAAAAGTTGAACTTTCGGAAAACATTCTTCGGTAACATTTTCTATTTTTATTTTAACTATCTATATTGGTAAACAAATTTTGAAAACTATTTTATCTCACCATTAAATAATTAAAATAGGTTTATTTGCTAATAAAAATCCATTTAGTGATCATATAAAATTTATTTAAACAGATAATTTTAAAGTGGAAAAATCCTAGGTCGTTTCAAATCTATTTTACCATAATTTGTTATTATTTAAAAGAGTTATATTATTTTTAATTTATAAAACCTATTATTTGAATATTTAATTTTAAATATTTGCAAATCAAGGTGGTAAAATTTTGTGTCGTTACAAAAATCACTGATAGCAGCTTTATGGGCTATGATGGTCCTAAAATGAGCACGAGTGCTAACTGGCTCGAGTGCTCTCCTGGGTGATAAGTCAATGATAATTATGACTTTTCTGTGTGAGACTTTGTTTATGGTTGAAGGTGTTGATATTGATGTCTCTACTTCAAAGCTCGAGCAGTGTCGGTACGAACCTAAGCACTGACCAACTCGAAGGTTCTCTTAGGTGACTCGCCATTGATTATTTGCAAATTGTTTGTTGAAGCATGAGGACGCCCTTCTTTGCTTGTCTAAGGGATATCTTGTAACACTCCTTGGCTTTTTGTTGATTGCCTCGGATTTTGCCGACCCTAACTTAAAGTGGAAACTTAATGACAAGCTGGTTATAAGAGAAGATTATGTCAGGTTCCTCGAGGGCCGATTGTTTTATCAAAAGATTATAAGAAAACGAGCAATCAACAACAGTAAAGTTCATTTGTATCTTTATAGCAACGGTCTCTTTATTGAATGTATTCATGAGAGAGGTCATCCCTGTTAGAACAATGCCAATACCCCTAAAGCCATAAATGGGTAAGGCATAGGGGGTAGGGTTGGAGGTAGGAAGCTTGGGTTCCTCGAAGACATGGTTGACCATGACATTTATTGATCTACACCCATCCACGAAGGCTCGATGTACATTTGCATTGGTCATAGCAAGGGTGATGATCATGGGGTCATGATGGGAGTAGGAAAAGACTTTTCTGTCTTCAAAGGTGAAGGTGATGTGCCGATACACCTCTAGCCTAGCCATTTTAGATGCTCGATATTATAATGAATAAACTTTCCCAGTAGAATCCACTTCTCTATGGTATTGATACTATGCTCCTAGGCATTTTCTAGCCATATAAGCACCTCTATAGATAGTTAGAATGTTGGTTATGGTCACGACATTATTGTTGGATTGCTTGGGGTTGAGCCAGTTGATTATTACGATCAATCCTTTGATCGACCAACTAACGAATGAAATCCATGAATGCGCCTTCTTGGATTAGTCTTTCTATCTCATCCTTTAGTATATGACACTCATTAGTAGAGTGGCCATTAATTAGATGGAAGTCGCGGTATTTTCCATGACTCAAGGTTCCTCGCTTCTTCTAGGTTTAGTGGTGGATGGTCTTTGGAATTGTACCCGGTCCCTGATTGTCAGATATATATATGGATTCCATATCTTGATTCAAGGAGGCATAGTTTGCATACTTAAGCTTGCACCAGGTGCCATCTTCTACACACCTCTTGTTGCTTATTCGTCGACCATTACTTCGACTGTCAGTTGTCTAAATATGTCTAGCTCTATTTAAATGCTGAGATTCATCTTCGCTGTTTGAAAGATCAACACCCTCCATCCTCATGAGGTCATTCTATTAGGGATGTAGTCGGTTGCTTCTGTAATTCCTTCCATATTCTAGGCATATATCTGACCCCGAGCAGAGGACCATAACCAAGCTATTTTTGTCGACACCCCTGGCATAGGTGGACCCTTTTGTTGAAGTGATTTGCATATGAATGAAGATTATCGAGTGTCCCCTGTCTGATGTTACCTAGTTTACTAGCCCTAACATAGGCCTTGGGAAGATGGTCTTGAAATCTATGTAGAGATGGGTCCAGGAATGGATGCTACTCGATTGTAGATGTAAGAACTAGTAGAAGACTAGCATAGTTAGAGTGGATAAGAAGAATAGACATTTTGTATGGTTGGAACCTGGCTAGCTTGGGTGCTAGAGTTGAAGGCGGTAATGTGATCTTATGGGTCAACACTCCCATCATATTTGTATAAGTGACATGGCATAATGCCGAGGAATGTATGTATTTAGGATTTCCTAAGAAAATTATTTCCCATTCTCATCATCAGATAGAGCTCCTTTTGCCGCCCGTAAGCGTTCAAAATCTAATGGTCGTTCTTTTGAAGGAGAAAGATGGTTCTTTGGTTCTCTATGCATGGCCAATTTTGGATCAATTTCAACAATATGATTGGCTTATGTGCAGCATGCTCTCCCCAGTTGTTAATAGAGCTACCCAACCGAGATTTCAAGCACTACCCTCTCCTGGGTGGTGTTAATAAGATTGTAAGCACTGGAGAATAAGTTCAACCACCAAAAGGGGTGTAGGACCAAAGTTTACAGTCATTTGAGCATCCAACCTTGTCCTAAGATCATTTACTTCGTAGGCTAGAGTTCCCACATTGATCAAGCCTTGTTGTACGCTTCACTGCATGTCATTGTTGAGCCCAGTGATGTGGCCAATGGCATAGGCGATAATGTTATCGTTAGTCTCACGGTCATTAGAGTTCATGACTTCGTTCCCACCATTAGGATTTGACATGGTGATAACTGGACTATACATTAGAGAAAAAGTGAAGAAATGCAAGAGCTTTTAGGGAGGTCCTACTTATAGCATCAAACATTGATTAAAAATTAGCCAATTTTGGAATTAGACTAATGCGTTTGTAGCGGAAAATGTTACTAACTAATACCAGACTTAAAAAAATGGAAAATAAGGAGTAAAACAAGTAAAAAATATAAATAACACAAGATGTAGAGTGATTCAGCATAAGTTTTCCAACATCCGCTGTAACGATATCTTACTATGTTTATCTCTTACAATTACAAGAGAATAATATGAAATTTAGCACGTAAGCTTACAATGACACTAAATTTAAGAGCTTATGAGGAGTTATTTAATGAGAGTGAGAACTCTGAGCATAAAAATCAACCATTTTGATGTTATATGGAAAATGGTATGTATAACGGCTAATATGGATAGTGGGTGGTTGAGATTGCACTATAAAATAGGCAGGAATCATTCCCAATCGTTGCTTTAGTCGCTTGGATGGATGGGAGACAATTAGAAAGGTACTAGAACATGTGGTTGAGAAGCATGTCAGTTGTAGTTCCATGCTAGGCGCATGTTTTATGTTGAGAAAGGCGGCATGCTTTAGGAGTTGGCACGCTTTTGGCAGACACGCTGCAGTAGTAAGTGTACTAAGTCATACTAGGTTGTACTTTTTAGCATCTAGCACACTTCTTTATGATGCACGACGGGAGAGAAGCTTCTTGCTCGATGATGGTTGGTTGGTTGTTGCCAAAGCTTGTTGAGAACAAAGCCGAAGAAGCTAAGGCTGGAGCGTAAAGGAACGGGCCGTGACATAGTGATTGATTAGGCTTTTTAGGACCGGTCGTAAGCGGTTTGAGAGGGTTGGACCAAAGACGGGTCGCTTTGAGCCGGGTCAAGACATTTGAGATGGTCATATCAACTCATGTCGGGCTAGGCCTGGCATATGAGTCCAGATTGACTTACTCGTGACTTGCTTATTGGATTTGCTGAGATGGAGCTAGGTTGAACATGGGTTGGCTTGAAGTGGGCAGGGTTGGGTGCTAGTTGACATAGTTTTGGATTGGGCATTGATGTGCTTGCTGGCTAATCATACTTACGACAAAATTGAACAATTGTATTGATCCATGGATGGATCGACACTGATCAATCAAAAACCCAAGGAGGCCCTAAAATTCAAGATGAAAGGACCTATAACATATTTGAAGAAAAAGACAAGTTTTTTAGATATTTTTGATGAATTGCTACCGATCCATCATGAAGGCCATTTGTCCTTGAAACTCTAGAACACTAAAGACTAAGACATTTAGAGAAAAGTGCAAGGTTCTAGACCGAGACCATAGATTGGTACCGATTTATGGATGATCAGTACTGATACATCAAACTCTATAATTTAGTGCAAATTTGACATGATTTCTTCGTGATATACCGAATCTGATTGAGTTACGATTTCAAACAAGAATTGATGAACATGAAGGCCTGGAACAACTTAATTCAAGTGTAAATAGGCTATCATCTCCAATGAAAAGAGGATTTTGATTTTTTTGCTAACTTTGCTACGGGAAACTCTGTCAATTTGTACATCGAGATAGAAATTCGAGATTCATTGTAAAAATTTGTAAATCTAATATAAACAAGCAATAAAAGTGATAAAGTGGACGTAGGTCAACGATTTATTGAACCATTATAAGATTATCATGTGCTATCTTTTTTCTACTTTCTTCTATTTCTTAATATTTTAATTTCTACTTCGAATTTCTATCCATTTAGGGTGTTAACCCAAATAAAGGCCAAAACTAGCCCAACTTACAATAAAACAACCAAATTTGATTAAACCAAAACGTTACATTAAAGTGCCGTTTTTCCCGCTTCTCTAATTAGTTAAGTTATCTTAGTAAAACTGACTGTTAGAGAGATGATTTGTCTATTGTGGGCTTGCTAAATCAATTGTGTGAAACCAAAAAAAGAAACACGTCTTTAACATTTTTTTTTTAAATCTCTCCAATTTTATTTACTTTTTATTTTTATTTTTATAAACGTCTCCTTAAATTTCTTCACCTTTAATTTTTTTTCTTCAAAATATTATCTTTTGGGGTATGACTAGAGTTAATGGAAAACTACATTATGTGTTTTTTCTGAAATTACGTAATTGTACGGTCGATTATTCACCCGTTATACGGTTTTAGCAGTAATAATTTTTGTTTGTCCAAACACATTGTAAAAATTTGTGTTTTCCTATCTGATTTTTGGTATGATCAAATATCTAATGCTTTTCATCTCCCATGTTTGCAAATTCTTGGAGATGGAAAATTTTATTAAAACATCTAGTTCGTTGCATAGGCAGTGAGTTCACGAATCCAGTTTTTGTCAGCACTTACATGGTCTGATCGTCTTCCAGAAGTATCAGTTTTTAATTACAAATTTTAAAAGGCTTTTTATAAAATATTCCCCTTTCAAATAAATCTGAGAGCTCAAATCTCAAACAAATCCAACGGTTGATGTATGTTCTTCGAGCACAAATATTTATATCAAAAATTCATAATATGCTACAATATAATATTGTTACTGGCCAAAATATCTCAGAAAGAAATTTCGCCCGATTGAAGAACTGAATTTAATGGGAGATCTAAATCCGTCAAGCTTCGAAAATTCTACGCAGAAGGTGAAATTTGTTAAATTTTCTTCATTTTGATGTTCATTTAGCGATTTTCTTTCGAAGTCATCTTCGTAACTTTGAGTACTACTTTCCTGTGTTTAAGTTAACTGTTTTTCCAGCTTTGATTATTGAATTCTTGTCCGTCTTCGAATTTCTTGATTCTTCGTTTCACCCATTTTGATCAAGCCATTTCTGCGACCATTTATATAATCAAAATCCGTGTTTGGCCACTGATTTGGTATTTTTTGTATCGAATTTAAAGACTAAACAATGGCCAAATCTTCAGAAAATACTCCTTTTGCATCATCTTCAGCAGCTTTTGAAAATCAAGTGGTTTACGATGTAAAACCGCTGCGTGTTCTAGCTCCCTTGACTCCTGATGTTCCCGAGCTAAACTACAGCGATCCTTCTAATAACAGTTCTCCTCGTGTTTATGAAACACCTTTTGGTTCCTTTACTGCGAATCCAAGCTCCAAATTTCAGTCATTTTTTGAACCTAATCAGCAAGAATCAGATAAAAACGCTGCAGTTTTCGATGCAACTCCCATCAGTGTGAGAAACGCACCTACTCCTGTAAGTCCTACTAAATCCACTTCCAAGAGAAGAGCTAAACAAAAAGCCAGTACGTCTGAGCCTAAAAAGGAGCCATTTTTTGAAAGTAATCAACAAGAATCAGATAAAAACACTACAGTTTTCGAAGCAACTCCTCTCAACGTAATAAATCCACCTGCTCCTGTCAGTGCTAGTAAATCCACTTCCAAAAAAAGATCGAAACAAAAAGCCAGTACCTCTGAGGCAAAAAAGAAGTCAGCGCCTAAAAAACCTAAAATAGTCTTTGACCCTGATAACATTTTACAACAATGCTCTTCACACGATGCAAGAGAGTCGGTGGAGAGGATTTTGATGACTTACGATGCATTACGAAGAAGAATGGAGCAAGTTGATGAGGCAAATAATGATGGCAAGCGTGCGTATATGAAGGTATGGCCTATTATGGTAGAAAATAACCTCAGGGTTAATCAAGATAAAAGAATTGGTGCTGTTCCAGGTGTTGAAATAGGGGATATGTACTATTTTCGATTCGAGATGTGTCTAATTGGGCTTCATTTTCAAACAATGAACGGAATTGATACCTTAACTGCCAAATTCGACGACAAAGAAGACACAGTTGCATCATGCATTGTGTCATCAGGTGGTTATGAGAATGAAGATGATGACACTGACACCATCATTTATAGTGGACAAGGAGGGACAAAAAAAGATGAAAAAAGCGGCAGCAATGATCAGAAGCTTGCAAGAGGTAATCTTGCGTTGGAGAGAAGCTTGCATCGTGGTAATGAAGTGAGAGTTGTACGTGGTGCGAAAGACTTCATGTCTCAGACTGGGAAGATATACGTTTATGATGGTTTGTATAAGGTTCATGAGTCATGGACGGAGAAAAATAAGGAAGGTTTTAGTGTTTTCAAATTCAAGCTGATTAGAGAACCAGGTCAGCGTTCTGGGATTGAAGTATGGAAAAGGACCCAGAAATGGTTAGAATATCCTTCGTCAAGGGATGATGTTCTGATTTCTGATTTATCTGATGGTATTGAGTGCTTACCAGTGTGCCTCGTTAACGAAGTTGATAGTGAGGAGAAACCAAATTTCACTTACGTTACTAAAGTTAGTGTTGACTTGAAGAAGCCTGCGTATGGTTGCACTTGCAAAACTGTGTGCCTCCCTGGTGATGTAAATTGCTCTTGTGCACATAAAAACGATGGATTTCTTCCTTATAACGCAAGTGGGCTTCTAGTGAGCCAAAAGCCCATGATCTATGAGTGTAGCACTACTTGCCCATGTAAAATTAATTGCAGAAATAGAGTTACCCAAGATGGTGTGAAGCTTAGGTTTGAGGTCTTTAGAACTAATGATCGAGGTTGGGGGCTTCGATGTTGGCATCCAATTCGTGCAGGCACTTTTATATGCGAATACACCGGTGAAGTAATGGATAAATCTGAAGCATATAAAGATGATGATGAAAATGAGTATATCTTTCATGGGCTTGTAGGTGATAACTCATTTAAGTGGAATTATACACCTGAACTTTTGGGCGAGGAAAGTAAAGCTGATGCAAGCGAGACTCCTGAGGATATAGGTTTTGTTATAGATGCAAAAAACAAGGGAAACATAGCTCGTTTCATCAATCACAGTTGCTCTCCAAATTTGTTTTGGCAGCCAGTCATGCATGACCATGGTGATGATAGATATCCACACATTATGTTCTTCGCAATAAAAAACATTCCTCCTATGACCGAGTTGACATATGATTATTGTTTGAGTAATGGCAAGGGAGGTGTGTCTTGGAAAGGGAAGAAATGCTTATGTGGATCATCAAAGTGCAGAGGACACTTTTGCTAACTCTGTAGGTTTGAGGTACGGAATATTGAATTTTTATCTCGTAATTTCTTTAATATTTTTATATGTGCCTATGTGTCTCCGCTGATAATTTTATTATTCAGTTGCTTTGTCTACAAAACGTGTAATAGCTCTATGATATTGAACAATCGCGCTATTACTAAATTATATGCATGCTCGTGTGATCAGTCAAAGTAATTCGTGTATCATATTTCTTTATTTGGTCACTGTTTTATCCTACATATAATACGTTTGCTAACAAACTTGTAATATACAGATTAAATATTCATTTTGGTGTTAATTTATTATAATCAATTGCCTATTATTTTATTGGGCGTAAACTACGATAATGCACCGACATGTAGTCTTCAGTTGCACGCATGCATGTGTAATGATGTCATGGATTGTTATGTGTTTGGTAGCAAATACATGATTTATGTCAGAGTTGACAAATTTTATAACCAACTATGCACAAATAATGATCATTATGAACACGAGTATTACGGCACGTGCTTCGCACATGAATTGTTTTTCTAAAAATTGTATATGTTTAAAACATTAAAGAAAAAATGTTCGCACAAACATTTAGCCATGTTTTTGCATTGAAATCATGTCTATTTAGTTAGCATTTTTATTTTTAAGTTGCAACATTTATTTTTTTATTAATTTGAATTTTTATTTTTATGGTTAGTTAATAAAGAATGAATTTGTAATGAAAGTTTATTTGTTAAATCCTGTTTTTACGTGATATAAAAATTTGATAATATTTGTATATGAGCATTTTGAATTTGTAAAATAAGTTTATTTATTAGATGCTATTTTTAAGTGATGTTAATATTTGATAGTATTTGTAGATGGACATTTTGAATTGATAAGTTGGATCCTATTTTTAAGTTATATTAAGATTGGTTAATGTCTTTAGAGGGATGTTTTTGGTAGTTCACGCTTATACCAAGAAAATGTGACACCAAAGGTATTACAATTATTATTAAAGATAAAGATAAGCGAAAATTCCGACTTTCCTTCCATGCTAATAACTTGCTCTCCAATTAAACTACCTTTTTGGGTTAACATGGTGGTGTTTGTGTGAATGAATCAATGGACTTCAATAAAAGTTCTGAAATCCACCCACCTATACCCGATATAATTATGACAAGATAGTTATTACTTCAAAATTACTATTATTTACCGTTGTAATGTCGTTTTTTCCTAGGTACGTTATCATCTCATATGCATGTGGAGTCATGTCTTTTGGGCAATTATGCATTTATGTTGGATTATGATTTCCAACTGATTGTATAATTGTTTTGATTATTGTGGGTAAAAATTGAAACATATAAATGTGAATACTTAATACTTAGTTAAATTGATTTCACTAGGAGACATCATATTTGGTTTTACTAAATTTTAAAAGGAATAATAAAATCAGCAGCACTGAAGCAAAGACACGTGTTTATGATCATTAGTTGAGTTGATGATCACAGTTTATTACAAAGTTTACATAACCAATGTACTTTCTCCACCACCGTTGACAAAAGCCAGGACTGTTCTGGTCGTAACCTAATGCAATTTGTAATGTGTGTTCTAGTATTTAATTGCACAAGGAATTCAAATACGTAGTAGAACCAAGCCATCAAGTTTCAGCTACTTGTAACGTATCAGCAATCAAATCTCCCAATTTGCAAAATAATAGTAAATTAATATGCAAATAAGTAGAAAATCATGTCTGTTATATGCTAAAAGAAGTCATATATTTACAAGAGAAAATTAATACGGGCAAATGCTTTTCATACAGAATATTTTCCTCAATTATTTTATGTTAGACCGACTGAATTTGTACAGTCAAGATTTAACTTCAACTCTTAACTTTTTTCTGTATTTTCATATTTGTTAACGTCTATAAATTCTTAGCTGGATAATTCACTTGATCCAACAACCAATAAATCATGTAAAATTTTGGGTGCAAAAAGAACATTTTTAGAGATCAACATTTGATTTATGGGGTTACTATTTGGAGCACTAATTTTAGATAACATTTGGGTGCAAAAATTGCGTTTTAAAAATCCATGAAATTTGTTGGATATATGCATATATGGTATGTTGCATAGGGTATAAAACCGAGCATGACAACACTCGAATCAATTGTTTCAGTTGTATACATGCATTAGTAACATACAACAAAACGATGTCAATACTTCCCATATGTGACTGTAATTGATCAATCGATATTACATATAGATTAATTTCGAATTTTTTGCTTTTCAAAAATAAAAAAATAAAAAAAATCATAACATAACCATATCCTTTGTATGCTGCCAATTTAAAACTGCATTTCTCATGCTTTTTATTTTTTTTGTTGATTGCTCCAAAATTTCTAGATTAAGAAACAATAAACTAAGTCTAGATTGTGAACCATCATCTGCAATTGATGTGTGCTAAGCATAGATTGTTGCTATAAGTACACAGTATTGCCATTTCATTATAAAAAAAAACGGAGTGCTAAACAACTGCTGGATTGATAAATTTTTTACTGGTTTCAGTTGAGGCTCATTACTTAGGTAGAATGAGCTTAAACATTTTACTTTTCCATCAAAAGTCTTTTGTAACCGATCAGCTTGATTGAGACAAACATTGATTTTCTATTGATGTTAAATTCACAGAAATTCTCTTGACACACACACGCACACACATACCAGCTACACCTCAAATCCCTCTTGATTTCATCCACATATTTCGACTTAAATAATTATAGCAGTGACAAGAGAGAAACTATATACGTGTGTGGTGACAAGAGAGAAACTATACGTGTGTGTCAATTATAGCCTGGGCAAGAGGAAAACTATATATGTGTGTGTGCGCGCTCGTGCGTTCGTCTTTATGCTAATTATTTAATTCGGAACATGCGGTTGAAGTCAAATGGGATTTGAGGTGTAGCCGATATGTGTATGCGTGTGTGTCAAGAGAATTTCTGTGAATTTAACATCAATAGAAAAATCAATGTTTGTCTCAACCAAGCTGATCAATTACAAAAGACTTTTGATTAAAAAGTAAAATGTTTAAGCTCATTCTACCTAAATGATGAGTCTCAACTGAAACCAGTAAATTTTTTATCAATCTAGCAGTTGTTCAGCAGTACGGTTTGTTTTTATTAAGGCAATGGCAATATTGTGTATTTATTAAGGAAATTGCAGACGATGGTTCACAATCTAGACTTAGTTTATTGTTTCTTAATCTAGAAATTTTGGAGCAATCAACACTAAGACCTTACCTTAATCATAGAAAGCCAAAGCAGTTAGCATTTTTGTGTACCCTTGTTAGGCGAATTTATCGTTTTTAAAAATATTTGTAAACTGCATGTTGATTAAAAAAAAAAATTATTTCTATTTTCATGGTATACTACTTAACTCTGGT
The DNA here is from genome assembly GCA_030765085.1 of Allium cepa. NCBI lineage: Eukaryota > Viridiplantae > Streptophyta > Magnoliopsida > Asparagales > Amaryllidaceae > Allium > Allium cepa. Next base: position 188,694,189 of record CM060940.1, read on the forward strand.
TATTATTGCGTAGGCAACGAGCAAATCTGAGAATGCTTTGTGTCATTAGTTCTACATTATTGAAGTTTTGTTTCATCTCATTTATAATTTATTTGTATCTTAGCGAGAAATATAAGTCAAGTCAAACTTCAAGCATGAACTTTGTTCAATACGAGCTTAGTTTGTCTTTTCTTGGTAGTTTCTAGCTAGTTTTATTGAATTTAAACTTGATGCAAGGGAGCAGTTAAAGTAGTTGGACCATGCATTATCATCGACAAATTTTACAGTAGTTGGATCATGCATACCAAGTTTCATTTGCAATTCATATTACCTATTGAACACTTGCCCAACACGAATTATATTAAAAGTAAATACAAATAAAATCATGTTCAAATTACTAGTTTACCATTTAAGATGCTGTAAATTAGTAGGATTTGGTATGCACAACGTAGGATATCAATTTCATTGCGGTTTAAAACTTTTTTGGTATAAGGGAACCACTTAATTCCTATATCTTCTTGGAAAATAATGATCAGTTAATATATGTTAAATGTATACAGTGCTTATGCTCAATTTTTCAGAATAAATTGTGAAGCAAGCCATAAATGAAACATACTTTTTCTGTCCTATAATATCTGTTTATTGAAATAGTTTGCTCATGTTTATTCATGCTGTCTATTTTGCGTTACGTGAACAGGAGCATTATAGTGAGAACATGGAGTTATGTGGCTGACCTCGTATTGGTAGAAGATAAAATGTCCATTATCAATTTTTGCAAGACGGTGTATGTCTATTTACAGGAACATCTTGGTTCTTGGTAAGTCATGCATGGTATGTTTGTTGTTAAGTAAATTTTTTGAACTGATGTGGTTTTGTGTGGATGTAATTTACATGTTTGTTCTGCAAAAGCTCTATAATTACTTACGTTCACCTTCATCTTTTATATTTCTCAACTGAGTAGGTTACAATAGCTTTTGCATTGATGTTGAATTTCATAGCTTTAGGATGATTTAGGTAATGCTTAGCTAGAAAATGCAATTTGTGTTTTGCGTTTTTAATATGCATATCAATTGACGATGTCTGGGGATGAGTTGGAGAATTTTAGTTATTCCACTAAAAAGGAAAGGCGGTTAGGGAGATATTTATTGGTATCTTTTTTAAAAGGTGGAAAATAATAAAAAATCATTTTCAATTTTATATGTTAAAATCATTTTTCGAATTGATCGTTTTGATTACCTTTGCTTTTACATGTATTTTAAAGTAGTTGGTTGAAAATGCAAAACATAAAACTAGGGTAGTGTTTGGTTTGTTGTTTTTAATTTTAGGTTTTCGTCTATATAAAAATGCACACGACGCATGTATATTGTCGAAAACGATTAATTTAAAAAACAAAGTTAACATACAGATGAAAAACAATTTTTTTATTTATCATGTTTTGAAAAATAATACAAATACGTGAAACAATCCATTCACCCGTCGTCTCTTTATTCCATTCGTCGTTCTTTTATCCCGTCGTCCTTTCATTCTTCTCATATTTGGTATACATGTTGAAAACCAAAAATAAAATGTTCGTTTTTAATCCACACTTAGCTAATTTTCTAACCAAAGTATAAGTTAGTTTCTTTTATGAAGCAGTAATGAGCATTGAACAATGAGTTATTTATGCAAGGTTCTGTTGCCTTGTGTTTTTTTTTTTTTTTTTATATTTCTTTTTCCTTTTCTTGGTTCTTTGGCAATTTATCAGCACTTCTATGTAATTTGGATGTTGAGTTTGCGCTTAGAGCGGGGTTGTATATTCCAATAATACATATGCATGCGTTTGTTAAGTTTGCGCTTAGTTTGAAATATACGGTTTGTATGATTACTACTTCCGTTGTATGAGAATTGCTAAACAGTATTACTTACCAAGTAGTTATAGTGAATGCATTTTAACCACTATTCTTGAACGATGTTTCTTTTAGTTTTAGAAGATTTTATCGTTATCCTCTTTTTTAAACATGTTGTGGTCGAATTTTTAAACATGTTGTGGTCGAATGAACCATTATTATATCGATACTATTGGTAAGTCAAAAATAACCAGTGATATTTTATTGTTATTGTTGGTATATCGACAAACTAGTAAAACAATAACTTTACTAACCTTAGATATCATCGAACCTAATAAAACTAAAAGAGAAGGGTCATTATAGACAATACTACAAACTTCTCTAAAATCGACGTAACTTCAAAAGTGTAAATAGATAAAAATAAAATTAATATGACTAGCAAAGCTACGTTATTAATGTTTTGACCTTTTTTACAGCTCAATTTATTATTAATGGTGGTAATTTTTACCGTTACCATACCGATAAAATTGATATGTCGATGTAGGTTAACATTGGTTAACAATTACTTGGTATTGGTATGATAATGATAAATTTATCATTACCATAACAGTCATAGTTTAGAGCATAGAGTTTACATGCTCTATGACTTTGCTCCTTTACCCGTCAACAAAGAAGTTTATCAATTGTAAGCTAAATTTTATAGTTGTACGTATGATCATCTAATCCTATGGGAGAGCAAATTGTTGGTTCGGTTTGAAACCGATAAAAGGTAATAAAACCAAAATAACCATTAAAAAAAAAAACTAAACTAAACCCAATCAATAATTTTCAGAACCGAAACCAACCAAAATAAAAATTGTTGGTTTGTTTTGGTTGATTCATTGTTAAACTAGATAGAACAAGTTTTTAACACAACACGAGATTGAAATAATTGTTTGAGCCGTAAAGATCCAATGATGCTATAACTTTCGACACCATTGAAAGAAAATAATATCACTAACGTGATAATAATAATCATATAAATAATAATTTTGACATTGATAATTATGCATTATAAATGATTTAAATTTTGTCTACTGTTTAATTAGTTGGATTTTCAAATATTAAAAATCATAATTGACCTAAAAAACAAACGAAAACGAAAATGAAAACCACGCGATAAATTTTGACACCAAGTCCTCTGGAACATTAACATGATTGAAAGAAACAATATCACTAACATAATAATAATATAAATAATAATTTTGACATTGATAATTATGTGTCTTAAATGATTTAAGTTTTATCTTTTGTTCAATTGGTCGGTTTGGTTTTCAAACATTGAATACCAAAACCGAACAAATACGCAAATAAAAATTAAAATAAAAACCAAACTTAAGCAATTGTTTAACATAACCAAATCAAACCAACCAAACTTACTTGGTTTTGATTGGTTTATTTGGTTTGGACCAATAAACGCTCATCCCTATCTAACCCTCAACATTTCGATTCTTGCTAGCAAGCTGTCAACTATAAGTACTCTACATTTGAATGGTGTATGTAGGTAAACAAAGATACATATATAATGCGTAAGGGTTTTCAATGTTATTGTTTAGTGGTATTTACTCGTGTATACGTATAGTGAAAAATATAGAGAGTGCACTTTCAAATTTGCTGATGTTCGCTCCAAGGCATGCAGTATGCCTCTCTTCTTGAGACGCATTTTTCACTTTCCATCGTTTAAGAAAATGAATGAACACGTAGAGTTTAGGCGAACTGTCTCCCAATATATGATGAAACTCGAATTTTGAAAATCTTCAAGTCGGTTATGGTCGCACAATCGAAGCCTGATCCCAACTATCTTTTGAATGATTGTGGTGACAAGAGTATCGAGATTGTAATCTGTAATATAATGAACTCGATATTGTTTTTGAAAAAGAATAAAATATAGAAAAATAGAAGAAGAAAGTTTAATTTTTTGAGTAAAATTATAATCTTTATTTTTCAGACAGTGAGCATATTTACAGACAACGAACAGTTATGCCTATTACCATTCGCTCCAGCGGCCATAACTGTTTTTTTCAAAGGTCGTTACTTTTTTCTCCAACAGTCATAACTGTTCGCTCCAACGGTTAAAATTTTCCGTATGAAAATCGTTTCTGTTGAGGTTTTTCCAACCATTAACACTCCTTCGAATTCGAATCATTTGTGGACCTTTTTATTGGGCTAAAAACCCTAGTTTGAATACGTAAATTATGTCCAAAATATATTATTATTAGGAATCCAAGCCTCAACCTGGCTCGACACGCACAAAAGAATGATCGATGGTGGCAAGACGCCCGTGTGTTAAGATGCATGATCTCTCTTCAACAGAAGAGAAAATATTTTGATGCCCAAAGGGCCCAACCTTTCTCTTGTGAGCCTTGTATTTAAGAAAATACAATCATAGATTTTAGAAGACACGAGATTATTCTCACTTCCTCTCTTCTTCTTCTTTCTCTTTTCCTTTAAAATAAACAGCTCATACCAAATTTTAATAAAAAATTTCCAACGATCCTCCATCAAATTTTAATAAAATTTCTCTTGTCAGATGTTGTAGAAAAACTCATGCGTATGTATAGATGTCTTGTGGATTTGAATCTATACATTGTAATAGCTCATCAAAGCACATCGGGATGGAATAGTTGACTATGCATTGAACAACTGATCCTATATGACGAACCAGACGAGTTGCACACACATATTTTTTAAATCTTATGATAGTATGAATATGCTAACATGTGTATGGGTCTATATCTATATCTTGATTTCATGAAATGCCTTTAGAGACTAAGCCATAGTCTCGTAGAATACGACACCACCATCGTGCATACATATAGATAGGTTTGTTAGAAGTACCCTATAATATACCTTTCAACATTAACCATGTTGTAAACCTATTAAGTACTAAGAAGTACAACCTCCGCTATTTCATTAGAGGTATCAAGCACTTTACCTCGGAATGGAACATAATATTAGTTGTTCAGACTAATATATTGTGATGCCAATTACATCATATAATGTACCTTTTCTCATTAAACTCAAGATATTGAGCTTCATTCTATTGGGTTGAATTCCCATCAGTGACGATCGTCTTATATTCACTTTAAACTCATTACGTATGATGTATTCAACATCAAGTCCCTTGCAAGTCATTTAGTAAATGGCTCTACTGATTTTAGCCATCTCTTGCAAAATCTATGGTAATTACCCCATCAGCGAGCGGTTTCATAACCACACCATGCCTTAGGCTAGCATGCCAAAATTTTCCATTATAAACTCGATTGTAGGCTCTGATGTTGTTGCTTGACTATCACAATGAACAAATATTGGAGGCATTGTTTCAACCATACATGAATTTCTAGTAGTAATTTCCTTAATCATTCAGCTTCTTTGCTATAAGCAGCTAATGCTATTAATTCAGTAGCTATGGTAGGATCGTCAATATATGTTTGTTTCTTAGAGCCCTAGGATATTGATCCTTCACCAAGAGTGGATAACCACCCACTATTTGATTCATGTATCCTTCTATTACCCTTAGATATCTACTGTACATAATAATAATAATATAATTCACGGTTCTTTTTAAGTATTTATAATCATTTGTGAAAGAATCCAATGAACATGACTAGGGTTACTGGTATATCTGCATGATTTTTAAATTAAATGGGAATATCTAGTCCGGTGCATATCATAGCATACATCAAACTTCTAGTACCTGTAGCACATTCTAACTGATCTATTGATCTGACAGTATTAGAATATAACTGCATATTTAGTTCAAATATGGTGGATACCGGTTTGCAACAAATATGATTGGATCTTTTCAAAATTTTCTCAATGTAATGAGATTAGACGTAATAACCAACCCTTCCTTAATTCTTATGATTTTGATTTCTAGAAATCTTTCATGTCAAAACATGAAGATAGAAATCCTTTTGTTTCTTGGTGCTCAAAGTATCGATCCTAAAAATCAACATGCCATCAACATAAAGACATATAGTTACACCCTTTTTCAGCATGAAACTTGCTATAGAGAGATTTTCTGATTCTTAAATCCCAAAACCATTAGATATTACGGTCTTATCAAAGTTTTCTTGCCACTATTTTTGTGCTAGTTTAAGACCGTAAAGTGACTTGATAAGTTTACATACCTTACGCTCTTACCTAGGTATAATAAAACCTTCTGGTTGTATCATATATATATTTCCTCATCAAGTTCACTATTTAGAAATGCGAGCATAATGTCCATTTTATGAATTTCAAAATTGTAAATAGATGTTAATACAATAAATGTGAAAATTGTTGAAATCCTTGGAACATGTGCATAAGCATCAAAATAGTCTGACTCCATTTTTTGTAAATCATTTAGCAACTAATTTGGCCTTAAACTTTCTATCGTGTCATCTTCTTTCAGTATTTTCTTTAATATCCACTGACATAGTCCATTAGTTTCCATGTCTGATTTCCCATAATGGAACCCCTTTTATCGTTTATGGCTTCTTGCTAAAAGGATGAACTTTGAGACTTCATACCTCGTTATATGTTTAAGGATCAGATTTAATGCTTATAGAAAGCATGATGTGATGTTGAGTAGCATCCCTTGATCCTTCAACCAAATAAGTGACAAAATCCAGTCCGAAAGAATTTTCTATTTACATTATTTTTCTCCACCTAAAAGATTTACCATTTTCATCATTGTTTATTTCAGTGTTCTTCACTAATTCATGAATTGTTAGAGTTACTTCCACCTTTTCAAGAATAGGTGCATTCTGCTCCATCATTTCATCAACAAATGGATTAGATGTGACTCTATTTTCATATAACACCGAATCTCTTGATTCTACATTATTCACCTCAACTATATTATTAGGTTCTATAATAAAAAACCCTCAACCCTTGCTATGTTTGGAATATCCTATGAAGATACACTCAATACCTATCTGTCCTAATTTCCTCATATTGGGTTTAAGTAGTCTTATAATCGCTTTACAACCCCAGACTTTATAATAGTTTAGGTTTGACTTTCTTTCTTTTTAGAGTTCATATTTTGTGACTTAGGTTTTCCCATGAGGTACTTTGTTTAACATATAACATGTAGTTAATAATGATGTATGTGACGACTGCCCTATTCCACGGGCACAAATAATAGCAAAACAGTGTGCTGTAGTCATGCTTGGCTGATATAGAATGATCATCATGGTTTAAAATGAACAAATGCTGCATCTAACTTGTCGTATATCTCACAACGCATGGATAAAATATAAAGGGACATTAGGCTCAAGGAAAAAGTTATAGAAAAATTTAGTTCTAGGGACATGAAGTTTGATTTTTTGGCTGAAGGACACTTTTTAGTCTAAATCACAGAATGATAGTTGTAACTATCATTTTCTATTTACACTAACAAATGTCCTTCAGATTAAAAAACAAACTTGCTGTCCCTGAAACTAAATTTTTTCGCAACTTCTTCCCTGCATCTATTTTCCTGTAAAATATAATATCATAGATACAACAAAAGAGATAGTAATAACAATTTGAACCATCATTGGAGTATAATATCCATAGTGTTATACGTCAAGTGTCATAGACTCTACAGCTAGATCAACTCACATAAACTATCTCAAATACAAGCAAACAAGTAGTCACTGGAAAGGCTCCTAGTGCTGCACAACGGAATAAGCATAGGGATCCATATAGGTATATAATATGAGATAGCTCCATCCAGCTCATCCTTCGAATAACTACTGCATCACTTAGACCTGTTATCTAGTCTACTCATTTAAGAGTAACCAAGGTAATAAGAAGCAAAGCATAAAATCTATGGTCAGATAACAGTCTGGTGTGAGCGGTAAATGAGTCTCAAAATAATATATAGGTAAATATAGTAAGGAACAAGAGTACACGAACCATACCTGACCCGTCCCTACAACCAAAGAGTTAGCACGTAATACTATAATATGATACTCTACAATATTATAAAGGTACTGTACAACATAGAATGGTGGATGTCCAAATGTCCCCATCTCCAGTACTTACTCCCAATGATATCCTCGAGTGATAACCAACTAAAGAAAGCAACCAAAGCAAACATAACATCCATCAAACAGTACTCATTATCACTCATCCCTGTGCCTTGAATATACGATAACTAATATGGCCTCCTTACTGGTAGGGATTAATGGAAATCACAGTTTTTGTTGTACTCTTGTATCACACAGCCTAAAACTCGATATATGTCTCCTAGTCCAAAGGTATACACTAGACCAAAAGCCACTGCTCCAGGGTATACAGGTCCCTCAATTGACCCATGGACGTCCCTACTTACGATACCCTCAGTTCGAGTATAAAAGAAAACACTTCGAGTATCAACAATTCCTTAGCACAAACATCCGAGCCCTCCTTTTTTGCTTAATTCAGCTTCCATTATCCAAAAACCTACCACCTTCCCTACCCATGGCTCTCCCCTTTATCGAACCGCTATCTTTGGTACATACTCCCATCACGGGTCACAAACCAAAGATACAAAGATCACCATCCAACCTTGATGCGAAAAAGCCAACATCTTCAGCACGATCTATAGGACCTCTACTTCATCCCCCAAAAGTTTCACCTTCAGTGGACTAACCAGGACAACTTGGTACCGAGCTCTTCATGTCGAAGCCGACCTCTCCCTTTAGCCATTTATTGGCCAAATTTCTTTCCACTCCTTCTTTGCTCCTAGTACTCTATATCTAGATGCTTTCACCCCGACCTATCCATCCCAATAGCTTGGTCCTCACTCTAAAGCATTCCACTTCATGTTTTAGAAAACAAGTCAGTATAACCTTCAACCCTTAGCTAACCACCCACCTCTTGCCTTGGGTTACCACTACTAGCCTTGCTTTTGAGTTCCCTCAAAATCGATGAGCTAACTGACCAACACAAACATGTCAATACCAACATAAAAAAGTCGGTACCGACTTGTGCACTTAATGAATTGGAACTCATGACTTTAACCCCTTGCTCTTTCCATAATCGAGAGTGTCCTCTCCAAGTTTCGTCCAATTTCGATCATCTTTGCATTTGGTTTTCAGGTTCACTTATCTATCTTCCTTAACACCCAAAACACTAGAAAACAACCTTAAAACACAACATAAAAACATGGAATAACATGCAATTACATCCATTTCAACAAGCAACACATAGAATTGTAGAATCAATCATATTCCAATCCAAGAAATCAATATCATGTGAGTATAAACAAGGTGAACTACAAAACGTACAATTCATATTAGAATTTCTTAATTTAGGTCATAAACATATGTTGACATGTGATTTAGGTTACAAAAGGATTTTAAGATCGAAAACCATGTCAAAACCTATAATTCTATCATATAAACATGTATAGGATAGTGAGAAGGCATAAATCACTCATCAATTACCAAATTCAGCTAATTTGAGTGTAGATCCAATATGGACAACGATCAAAAGCAATGCAACTCAACCAAATCAATGATCTCCATCTTCCAATCAATGATCTATTCACTAATCTTCAATTTGATTTGATTTTGAGAGTGGTTTAAGTAATTTTGAATGAATCTAGGGTTAGTGGGAGTTTAGATCTAATTTGAGGGGAGGAAAATTTTTAATTTGACTCTTCATCCCTCTATTTATGGTGATTCTCGAATTAGACTAATGGGCATACTAATGAGTTTAATTAATTACATACTAATTCTGGCCAGTAGTTGTTAAGGCTTAAAATAGTCATAACTTCCTAACCGTTAGTTCGTTTTTCTATTATGACCACTCTACTAAATGGGAAAGAATCGTCCTAAACAATGAAATTAGTTTGAGACCATAATTCAACTCTTATCAAAAATCATATCCCAAACAAAATTTTCAAGGTTAAAATGGTCATATAGAAATTCAACAAAAAATCATAGGTGTGTAAAATATCCCTAAGAGTTATATTCCTAATTTATAGAATCATGCAACCTTACATGAATAAATTAAAAATATTTTACGATCCCCCAACACGTAAAATACAGGTCGTTACACTCTTTCTTCTTTAGGAATTTCGTCCTCGAAATCCAAAAAAACCACAGTATGAGCAACCGTAGTTATCCCGCATCCCTACCAATCATAAGCAACCATCAAACATCTCAAAAAAGTAGTCATGCAATCAACGGTACATGCAAACTTACCTTAGAATTCAGAATACTAACCAATCAAATATAGTATATAATGGTGAAAGTAGATATGATAAACGGTGGACCTTACCATTTAGTGAGCTCCGAATACGAAGTCCTCATACTCTCCTTAGTTTCCCACATACAATCGTCATCACTTTCGCTCCATTGTACCATCACTAGATTTACTGACTTTCTGCTAAGCTATTTCATATCGTACCCAACAATACGAAGCAGCCTACGAGATCTAAAAACTTCTGGTTCATCCTCAACATCTTCTAGCTGATTCGATGTAATCATTACACCCGAGTCATGAAAATCGTTGTGCACTCCCACCATCTTCTGCGGTTAGCCGATCCTAAACGCTAGCTTCCCAATCCTCTCAACTATCAAAAAAGGACATACAAATCTCAATGCCAACTTCCCTATTCTACCGAATCAAACTACATTCTTCAGAGGAGAAACCTTCACAAAAAGCATATCTCCAACAGAAAATTCCAATTCTCTACGCCACTTATTCGCATAGCTTTTCTTTCGATCTTGAGCAGCTTTCATTTGCTGCCGAATGATCTCAATCTTCTTCGATGCCTTTCTAATCATATCTGATCCAAGTATCAGCTTCTTGCCCGCTTCCCATCAAAATGAAGGAGTGTTACATGGTCGGCTATACAATGCTTCATATAGAGTCATACCAATACTCAACTAATAAATGTTGTTTTATGTAAACTCTACCAAATGCAAATGATCATCTCTTGATCCCCCCAAAATCTATAATGCATGTTCGCAAGAGATCCTCCAGTATACGATTTACTCTTTTGGTTTGCCCATTCGTTTGCGGGTGATAAGCTATGCTAAGGTGCATCTTGGTCCCTAACGCCTCTTGTAAGCTCTTCCAAAACGCGCTAGTGAACAAAAGGCCTCGGTTGCTAATAATGCTCTTTGGCATACTATGAAGTCATATTATCCACATTACATACAACTCTACCAGCTTAGATGCCTTTTTTCTTGATTTGATGTGTATGAATCTGGCGCTCTTGGTCAATCAATCAACCACAACCCAAATGCTATCGTACCCTACTCGAGTCCTCAGTAGTCCATTAATAAATTCCATCGATAATGCTCCCACTTCCACTTTGGAATTTCTACAAGTTACAACATACCACTTGGTTTCTTCTGCTCTGCCTTTACCAACTCGAAGTTCATACTCTTCCAGATAAGTACCCCAATATCCCTCTTCATACCTTCCTTCGGTACATCTTATTACCGTCGGGATGAATGGTCAACCTGGAATGGTGACATCTCGTAGCACTTCATCTCGTAATCCATCAGTATCGAGAACAAGCAATCTCCCACTCTTACGAATCCAATCTTCTCGGTCGAGTTCGTATTGTTTTATGTCTTCAGATTCTATTCCTTTTACCCATGCTGTGATCTCCACTGGCTTAGCATCTTGCTTCTAACTAGTGCCGATCCTTTAGATTAGGGTAGGATTGATTGAAAAAATTGCTAATATCTCTGGTTCCAACGCGTAGTGAGGCCTAAAATCATATCCAGCAATATACTCAATCTTCTTCCATTTCAAGAACATTGCTCTCAAACTAGCATCTCTTCAACTCAATGCATGAGCGACTGCATTTTCTTTACTTGGTGTACAGAAAATACCAAAATCATAAGAGACCAAGAACTCTAACCACCTTTGTTGATGAAAGTTGCGATTCTTTTGAGGGAAATGGTGCTTCAAGGATTTGTGTCTATGAACAGCTCAAACTTCTCTCCCAATAGATAATGTTAGAACCTTGTATTTTGATGTTTTGATCATGTCAACTATATAAGTATATATTATATGAACTAACCAAATTTGTAGGAGAAGATACTATTCTACTCGACGATAGATCGAAGACCAAGGTTTCAAAGCGAAAGTTTCAAATTTTACAAATGGTTTGTCAATAGTCTAGGTATTAGTTAATCAATGTTAAAATCTCTCCTAAGTGGTAAATGCACACACACATGGTTTAAAATTACTTTCAAAATCATATACCCACCTTAGAAATTAATTATATTAAGTTACTAAACAAAAACCTTTTAATAAGAAGTTTATATGGCAAAAAACATCAGTTTTGGTCGATTGAACTATGATGTGCAGTCGACTGAAACATGCACATGTGCACAAATAGTTTTGAAGGTTCAGTCGACTAAATACCCTCATTCAGTCGACTGAACCAGGTGTCTTTTCAAATAAATTTGAAATTTGAAATTGTTTGAATTTTCAGATGACTGAATTTCTTTCCTCAATCGACTGAATATTCATAACAGCTATTTTCTGAACAGTTACCTTCTTTTAATGAACAAAAACAACTTTTAATCCAATAGTTGTTTCCATATCTTTTGGTCAAAACTTTTCACGAATGATCACATCTTCTAAACTCTAGATATAGCCTTAAATTCAGTTGTTTTCATGTACTTAAATATCTGATTCTATTCTATATTCTAACTATCTAAAATCTATCATTTGCTTTCATTAACGCATTCAAATCACTTGCACATTAAAGCACAAGATTATTTGTGATTAAAATTACTTTCAATCTTCATATACCCACAAAGAATAAGAATATTGGAAGGGTATACTCTAAAGAATTGCTATCTACAGAGCACAATCTGTGAAGAAAACTTATTGTATTATTGAAGATTTATTCGGTTGCTCAGACGGTAGAAGTCCTATTCGGTTGTCTAGGCGATGGAAGTCCTATTCGTTTTCTCAAGCGATGTAATACCCATTCCTCCGAATTAAGTGAGGATTGATAGTTAAATTTCAGAAGGAGTCTGGGACTAGACGTAGAACGGGAGTTCGAACCACTATAAAAATCTCTGGTGTCATTCACTTTAATGTTTACTTTTTATATTCATATTCCGCACTAGTAGATAACTTAGATTATATTCCATATTACGATCCTTAGAGCACTTTCATTTGGTATCAGAGCATGGCCATCATATAACCATAACACCGTTATCGAATACACAGTTAATATGGAAAATAACTCTAACACAATTTTTGTTAAAGGTCAATCCACTGCATGACCACCACCATTTAATGGTTTGAATTACAATTATTGGTCAACTCGAATGAGAATTTTTATGCAAGCAAATGGTTATGATACTTGAAATATCACTTAAAATGAATACACTATACCCACTACACTCTTTGTAGAATGGTCTAATACATAAAATATAGATGCTACATCGAATGCAAAGCTATGAATATGCTATTTTGTGCCTTAGAAAAAAATGAATTTAATAGAGATAGAAAGTTTACAACTTCTTATCAAATTTGGAGAACTTTTAAAGTAACACACGAAGGAACTAACAAAGTTAAATAAAGCAAAATTTCTATGCTTAAAGTCAGTTCCAAAATTTTAGAATGAGACCAGATGAAACTATAAATGACATGCATTCTAGATTTCAAGACATACATCATTCATTATTGGCATTAGAAGAAAGTTTTTTAGATTTTGATATTATCTCTAAAATTTTAAACACATTAATGGATGAATGGAACCAAAAATCTTAGCTATTGTAGAAGCTAATGCCATTTCTACCATCAAACCTGAGGAGTTAATTGGAAATCTAATGTCATATGAAGTGAATTTGTAGGCTAAGCGAGATCAAGAACAAGACAAAAAGAATGCTGCATTCAAAGATGAAATAGAGGATTCAGATTCAGATGAAGATGACATGGTATTGATCGCAAATAATTTCAAAAAGTTTCTAAAATTCAGAAAGAATAAGGAGATTGGAAACAATAGGAGAGACAACTCCAGTAAATTTCCAGTCTCAAATCTCGAATGCTATGAATGTCATATGAAGAAAGACTTTCATGATAGAAAGAAAGATAGATTCAAGAATAAAAAGGACAATGAAAAAAGAAGCAGGCATTCTTAGTTACATGGGATGATTCAGAATCGTCGTCATCATCAAACAGTGAAACAGACATCGATTCTGAACAAGCTAACTTCTACTTTCTGGCTTCAACCACTGATGTAAGTGATTTATCTTTTGATGATCTAATTGATATAAATTCAGAACTATTATATAAACTCAAAGAAGTTAAAAGAAAGTATAAAGATGCACTAGAAAAATTAAACATAATTGAAATAGAAGTTGATATGCTAAAAGATGAAAACGAAATTTTTGAAGAAAAACTTGTTAATACACAAGAATCGTTGTCTAATGATTCTTCTCAACTCACTATGCTAACAAATGTAGTAGAAATGCAAAAAGAAAAGAATATGATATTAGCTTCAGAAAATCATGATCTAAAATCAAATATCAAAATCCTTGAATTGAAAATACTAATCTTAATACCGAGTTAGAGAATATTACTAAAAATATAACTAATTTTAATAAAGGAAGAGAGAATCTTTCTAAAATTATTAGTAATTCAAGACGCACTTCTAATAAGAATGGATTAGGATATAAAAATTCTTCAAGGGCAATTTCAAAGAAGGATAGTAGATCATATAAAAATTTCAATTTTCTTAATAATTTTGTAAAATAAAAAACAAAGCCAAAGATTGTTATTCAAAAGAAAGAAATTCGTAAAACAAATACTATAAAAATTTGAGTATAAAAACTAATTAGAAACAAGTATATAAAATCTTTTACAACTTTAGTTCATAAAAATAAAATTTTTACTTGTTAAGGGAATTCTAAACCCACTTGGGTTTGACTTCCTAAGATCTAACTCTTAGGACCCTAATAAAAATTTTGGTACCAATATTATTTTTATATTTTGTGCAGGTACCGACTAAGAAAAGAGTAAAGTGGATACTAGACAGTGGTTGCTCAAAACATATGACAGGAAATAAAGACATGCTGACCAACATTATCTACACGGATGAAGGACCTATCGCATTTGGAGATAATTCCAAAGGCTATATCATCCGTAAAGGCAATGTGAGCAATGACATTACATCTAACTTACCTCTTATTACAAATGTTTTACTAGTTAAAAACTTAAAACATAATTTACTAAGTATAAGTCAGCTATGTGATAAAGGTTTTAATATAACTTTTTTAGAAAATAAATGCAGTATTTTTGATCAAAATAATAACCTTATATTTGAAGGAACAAGAGAAAGAAATATTAATTTTTTAAATATGAAAGTCAATTATAACATAAATATGTGTTTAGTAGCCAAAGATAATGATCGTTATTTATGGCACAAAAGAATTTGTCACTTGAATTTTAAAGCTATTAACAAATTATTTAAGAACAATTTAGTTAGAGATTTACCAAAGATGAAATTTAAAGTAAAAAATATTTGTGATGCTTGTCAATTAGGAAAATTAACTAAATCTTCTTTTAAATCAAAGAAAATAATTTCCACATTACAAACACTTGATTTATTACATTTGGACCTTTTTCGACCAACTCAAACTCAATCTATAAACCATAATAGATATGTTTTTGCAATAGTAGATGATTTTTCAAAATATACCTGAACAATAATTTTGAAAAATATAAGTCATACTTTTGTAAACTTCAAAATATTTGCTAAAAGAATTCAAAATATTAAGAATTTGAAAATTAAATAAATCCGAAGTGATCACAGTGGTGAATTCGAAAATGAATCTTATGAAAATTAATGTAATAAGAAAGAAATTGTTCACAAATTTTCATTTCCTAGAACTCTACAACAAAATGGAGTTGTAGAAAGGAAAAATAGAACTCTTCAAGAATGTGCTAGAACAATATTAAATGGAAGTATTTTACCAAAATGTTTTTGGGCAGAAGCTGTAGCAACTGCTTGTTATGTTTTAAATAGAGTTTCCATTAGACCATTAAGTAAACATACACCACATACACCATATGAGCTTTTTAATGGAAGAAAAACTAACATATCATATTTTAGAGTTTTTGATTCAAAATGTTTTTTATTAAATACAAAAGGAAAGCTTGGTAAATTCAATCCAAAATCTGAAGAAGAATATTCATTAGTTATTCGGAGCGAAGCAAAGCTTACAGAATTTATAATAAAAGAACTTAAGTAATCGAAGAAAAATTTCATGTGTCATTCGATGAAAATTTCAAAGTTAACCATAAAGTAAAATATGAAGAAATTATTTAAATCAAATGATTCAAATGATGATATTGAAATAAATATAAATAATAATTTACAAAATGATAATGATATTAGATCCCCAGCAAGACTTTTAAGAAATCACCCTACTGAAAATATAATTGATGAAATTCATACCAATGTAAGAACTCGAAATCAACTAAATCAAATGGGTCACGTAGCTTTTCTTTCAAATATTGAACCTAAAATGTAATAACCCTGTATTTTGTGATTATTTTAAATTTTTATTTTAATTATTTTAACTCAAATTCCTTATTTAAAAACTTTATTTTATTTATTAAAATGGATAAATTTTGTTATTTTAAATAAAAATTTTGTTTTCTATGTGAATTATAATTCCAAACATGAATAAATATAATATTTTCCAAAAAAATTGGATTTTGGTCAAAATGGTCAAACTTTGACTTTTAAATTTAAAATTTAAATATTTGAATTTTTTAATTTTATCTTTTATTATGAAAATAGATTTAATATCAAGAATACTGCTTTTCGTTTCGTTGAAATCGGACTAATATTGTGAAAGTTATGCTTTTTACAATATTGTGTGTAAATTGTTTTATTTAACAAATTTGTTTATTTTAATTTATATAAATAATATTTTTTATTTGTAAAATCATGTTCTAGTTTGTGTAACATTATATGTTATTCATATATTTTATTTTTAAAACCTTGGTGTTTAATTGTTTAAATGAGTTTGAATTTTTAAAATTTCTTGAATTAATTTGCCCAATTTTAAATGAATATAAACAATTTCTGTGATGGTAGATTTTGGTTAAATTTTTACACTAATTGAAATTTTAAATTTTAAATTCTAACTTCAAATCTTTTATATAAAATATATATATTTACAACATTTATTTCGCTGTTGTTTTACTTATATGGTTTATATACTTTTAAATTAAGTAATAAATAATGTTGTAAAAAGGCAATAAATTATACGTTTTACTTGGTACGTTTTATATCCGTTCTTATTTAATTTATTTGGCGTTATAAATGGTACGTTATTTCCTGATATATTCTTTAGCGTATATTTTATTAATTAAATAAGAAACAAATAAATTTAAATACGTTAATTTTGGGCATAAGTTTTAAATTATCTCTTGCCTTTAAAATACACCCCTTTGATTCCATACGTAGCTTTGCAAATCAATCGGCCATGCCTTTTTAAAAGGAAGAATTTAAAGCCGCCTTGCAAATTCACGTGTAAAACTTTCATCTCACTCCACCTTCCATTTACTTCTCTTTATATAATAGGAATTAAATCCTCAAATTCCTATAGCCGTTACAAATTTTTATGTCTTGCCATTTTTTTTGTTTCCACCATCAACGCAACTTCTCTAATAAATATAAACACGTACACAATACCCTACTGAATATCAATTGGCCTTCTTCTCTCGCGTAAAGCTTGCTCTTCAGGTAATGGCTGCATGCACTTCTTTTTTTAATTTTCTTTTTTTTCTTCTTGTATTTTCTTTTGTTTCCATTGTTTCACTCCATCAAGTGCTCGGCTCTTCACCACCACGACAGGCCTGCGCCCCTCCGCCACCACCACTTTTGGCCTTGCTCCTCTCTTTTATTTAAAGGTATATATATCCATAAGTGTATATAAATCTGTTATCTTATCTTGCTCAAATAGGTTTGCTGTTTTATATCTATAAGTTTTTATATCTATAAGTTATAGTACGAATAATATAGTAATATATAAGTTGATTTTTAATCTGTACGTGTGTACTAAAAAAATAAATAAAATAAAATAAAATTAAAGTGAAATAAAATATAGGTAGGTATAAGTTTGATGTGAGCCTGCAAACCTATTAGTTACATTGTTTTTATAAGTTTACTTAAGCTATAAAAATTGTATTAGCAGCATATAGTTACATAGTGCATGCATATATAGGGTTATAACATAATATGAAAAGCTTACAGTATATTTTGTTATGCATATAGAATCAAGTATGCAATTCATATAACCTATTATTTGTATAATCATATAAGTTAAGTGTTTAGTAAAGTTGTTAACATGGGTTTAACTTGTTCTGTATATTTTAGCTTATTTAGAAATATATTTGTTTAAAGTATCTGTTTGTGTTAGGCAGCATATCTGTAAGTATTATATAAAGTATATTATGTAGATATGTTATTTTTTTCAAAAACGATGATTCTAGATATATATTTAATTTAATATGTCTTTAAAATTTTGAATTTATATGCAAATTAATTTAATATATAAACTATTTAAAGTATTTTAATATATGTACTATTTTCAACATTTAAACTGTTTAGGCATTTTAAATGTAAATAATGATTTTTATTTTCAACATTCGTCTTAAAATTTTAATATTGATTTCATGGGAAGACATTATATATATCGTTGCATATGGATTTGTATTTATCTGCATATATGTTGGATCAGTTTTCAAACTTATTTTAGTGTTAGCGTTTAAGATGGATTTAAGGAAATTTTAAGGAAATGTATGAATTGTATAAACATTGTATATTGAGTTTTGTTTAAATTTAAAATTTTGGGACATGATATGGATTTGAAAATATATGTTTGAAATTATTTTAGAAAAAAATAATAATATATAAAATGAAATAGTTCCGTTATATCAAAACTAATTCAATCGTTCTCATCGATTTCCCATTAACTGCCTTGTCCGTCGTGCCTATTTTCTACATCAAATCATATCCATCTAGCATTGCTTTGGATTTAGTAGCTCATTTCTGTATCGAATCTCTCTAGCCTCGAAAGGTGAGAAATCACTCACGATTAATGTTCTTATATTTATTAAATTTAATTTCAATTGAAACGACAATTGAAATAGGCTGTTGTTAGTTATTTAAATTGTCATATATGCTATTATCTGTAACTGTTCACCTATGGGATATGACACCATATCTTGTTGTTTATATTATATTGTTATTGATGATATATGCCTATTGTTATACTTTATATTATCTGTTATCAATCTACAAGTTCCCTATTAGTATAGAATTCACTATGGGTTGAAATGATATATACCCGAACGGACTATAGAATAGAAGAAAATCGTTATGGATTGAAATGATAGACCCAAGCGATTTTCATTTGAACTGAATTTGGGATTGCGGGTCAAAAGGATATCTACCCGTATATATTTAAATTACGGTTGAAATAATAAATATCCGTATCACTTGACCATAGGACATGAAATTATATGCAGACACTGTTGGTCCAATATAAATATTTTGAAAATAATTTCTATGGTTTTGGAAAGAAATTATAGTTTTAATAAAGACCGATTCTTAAAATATTATATGTATAAAAATGAAAATTTTATGTATAAACCTAATATTATTATTTAATCTAATTGAGATTGATTTAATACATATAATATGTTTAAGGATTCGTTTAAATTTATATTTCAAAATAGATTTGGTAAAATTTTGAATAAGTTAAGGTTGAGAAGGTAAAGTTGAATTAATTGAAAATGGTATTTAATTAAGAATTATATTCAATTAAATCGATTTGATATCGAATTCGGGATTAAGATATGATTTTATAACTTGGTTTTGGTAAAAGAGATTAAATGGATATTTTAAGTTTAAATAAATTTAAGAAAATATTCTGTAAAATGTAATCTAAGGCTATTTAAATGATATTGAACTTGTTAAGTGGATATTTCCCGACTAAATAATAATGAAGCTAAATCAAGATCTATATGAAACTGTTAGATTTAACTTTGAAAATGTTGAATATTAAAGCTTTGAATATATCGAAAGTTTAAATGGTTATTGAGAACTGAATTGAATTAATGAATTGAGCTTTGAATAAATGGGAATTTGGAATTTGAGTTGATTGGAATCAATTTGTGTAGTTGAGGAAATTTCAAATACTTTACTTTATAAATTATTTAATATATATATATATATACTATTTTGGAAAATAGATATATTTGAAAGGGAAATGATATTTTGGTTTTGAAGTATAAATTAATTTGAATGACCACGGTGTTATAGTGTATATTTCCACCTTGTAGATAGTTCTGCAGATCCTTAGAGGATGGTTATCCCAAACATCCTTTGAGTTACTTGTATTCCAGTTGATATTTAACTTGAGTTGGATTTATTGATGTAAGAATGTTAATCCTGACTCGAGTGTTTTGTGTTTTTCTTTACACTTGGGTCAGACTAAGTGATACAACTTTTGAGACTCACCTTCGGAGTTTGGAGCTTCATTTGGGGATCCAACTATCGATTCCGCTTTCAGCCCTTCTAGTTGATTGGTTCAGATAAGTCATCTGCTCGTGCTAGAGACTTCACTGCATCTGAGATATTCTGTTGTATTTTATTTCTAACTCTGATGTTTATATAGTAGCTTCATGAACTACTATTTATCTATTCCGCTGCATTATATTACTCTGTGTCTGTGATCAGTGATTATTTATTTACCGTTTATGCTGAGCATTGCCAAATTTTTATTACAACGCGGTATTTTGAGCAATTCAAGTTCGACATGTGTAGATGCGAATGGTTGAAAATACCGGGTCGTTACATAAAAATCCTAAAGAAACTTCAACTAACAACTACTGGATTATAGCTATGCAAGAAGAATTAAATCAATTTGAACGTAATGATGTTTGGGACTTAGTTCCCAGAGAAAGTTACCAAGCAGTTGTCGGTTCAAAATGGATTTATAAAAATAAAGCTGATGCGCAAGGAAATATTACTAGAAATAAAGCTAGACTAGTTGCTCAAGGTTATAATCATGACGAAGTAATTGACTACGACGAAACATTTGCACCCATAGCTCATCTAAAATCTATGTGTATTTTATTAGCATTTGCATGTTTTAATAATTTTAAACTTTATCAAATGGATGTAAAAATTGATTTGTTATATGGTTTTATAAAAGAAAATGTATATGTAGAACAATCTCCTTTATTCATACAACAAAAATATTCAGATCATGTGTACAAATTAAAAAAGGCTTTATACGGTTTTAAAACAGGCACCTCGTGCTTGGTATGACCGTTTTAAAAGTTCTTTAATTAATTCTACTTTTAAAATTGGAAAAGTAGATCAAACTCTATGTATAAAACAAGATAAAAAAGATATTTAAATAATTTAAATTTATGTAGATGACATTATTTTTGGTTTCACCAATGAAAAATTATGTCAAGAATTTTCAGAAATTATTGCAAGAGAATTTGAAATGTCTCACATGGGAGAACTTTCATATTTTCTTGGCTTACAAATTAAACAATTAAAAAATAGAATTTTTATTGAGCAAGAAACATAATTGTAATAATCTCATAAAACGATTTGGTATGGAAAATACATTTGCTAAACCTACTCCTATGAGTACTACATTACATCTTGATAGAGATGAAAATGGCAAAAGTGTTGACCAAAAACTATATCACAGTTGATTGGTTCATTACTATATTTAACTGCTAGTAGACCAGACATAATGATGAGTGTCTGCTTGTATGAACGATTTCAAGCAAATCCCAAAGAATCTCATTTGTGGCCAGTGAAGCGAATTTTGCGATACTTAAGAAAAACTAAAGACTACGATCTCTTTTATCCGAAAGAATGGCCTTTTGAATTAGTATCATATAGGGATGTTGATTCTGAAGGATGTCGAATGGATCGAAAGAGTACTAGTGGTACTCGTCACTTTATTGGATAATCATTAGCATCTTGTTTTAAACAGAAAAAAAATTGCATTTCACTTTCGACCTATGAAGTAGAATACATCTCTAATGCTTTGGCATATGCTCAAGTAATCTACATGTAGCAAACACTAAAAGATTTTGGAGTAAATCTTTCAAATTCAACAATGTATTATGATAATACAAGTGTAATAAATTTATTGAAAAATCCAATAAATCATTCTAGAACTAAACAGATAGATATAAGACATCACATTCTCAGAGATAATATAGAAAAAGGCATTATTTTATTAGAATTTGTATCTTCAGAAAATCATATAGATGACATATTTACAAAACCTTTAAATGAAAATATATTTATAAAATTACGTCCAGAATTGAGTATTATATCTTTAAATGATTTATAATTTATAATTTTAAATTTTTCTAAGAATTTTTTTTTGTCAAAAATTGTTGATGCGGGAAATCAAACTCAGGTTGCTGGTATGGGAGTTACATGTTTTTCCATTATGCTATTGTATTTCTTGTTACATTAACTACTATCTTCCTCATATTACCTGAATGGTTCTTATCTCTTAACCTTTTCCTACCTCATGTATGTTTCTAGCCAAAATCGTTCAGGAATTTTCATTCTCAAACCTTGTTTACCTAAAAATAGTCTTTACTTCTGCATATAAAGGATATAACTCATCCTTTTTCACATCATCATTTCTCAACACAATTTTTCTACGCTTTAGTTCTTGTTATTATTTCTTTCTACAAACATCAACATGTCTTCACAGGATGAATCCAATCAATCATCCATCATCTTTAACACATCTTCCTCTGAATCATTGAAACATTCCAACAATTCCACTCCAGTTTATATTCCTATTAAGAATACTCCATCTCCTACTCATCATACAGGATATACTCCTTAAAGAAAACGAACTAAACGTAATTTACACTTTGGTTCTCCATCCATGAAGGAGGAAATCGACGATACTCATCATTACCAGAGAATGACACTGGAACTGCAGCGTGAACTATATTACGAACAGAAAGTAAACGCTAAGCCTTTAAGTTTTCTGGAACATGTCACGCAAAAGTTCTACGGTGTTGAGACTTGGTTTTGATTCATGACACAAAGCTAGCACTACGACATACAGATTTGACAACTGCTACGACAAAAAGAGAATATACACTACATGGAGACAAGACATCAAAATCAGTATATCAATTTATATTATCGTTTTTTTGAGTCTTAGGTCAATTTCGTTAAGATCTCTCCTCGTTTAACGTGTATATTAGCTTATATATAATCTTCCTAATGATTTATACATATAAGCATAGAATATATATATATTATCAAAGTTTTTCTTTAAAATCATATATATATATATATATATATATATATATATATATATATATATTTAACCTGTGAAAACTGTGCAAATTGCATAGAAATCACCAGGTCATTCGACTAACCTGTCAATTATTGTGCAACATGCACAGGTGCACAAGTGAAAAAATATATGTTAAAAAATATGTTTGAATATCTAGTCGACCGACCCAGAGGTTCAGTTGACTAAATTTCTAAAACAACTATTTTCTGAAAAGGCATGACTATTTGTGAAGAGTTATGAACCTCTACGAAAAGATTTGGACGCAACTTTTCAACCGGAACTCTTTGTCAACAGCCGCTGCTTTCTAACATCTATAAATACATACTCTAACTTGATTCAAAACAACCGAATTTTCTTATCTTTCTTATCTAACCCTCTGGACTCTACTTGCAAATATACTTTAAAATATTCTGCATTAAAGCAATAGCATACCTTTCTATTCTTCATAAACTTCAAATATATATATATATATATATATATATATATATATATACATACTCGAAGAGAAGATTATAGAAAGGGTGTACTACAAGTGACAAATCCGTGTTACTAGAACACACAAAGTCAAAACAATCATTTGTATTTGTTGAAGTCCTGTTCTGTTGCCCAGGCATGTGAAGTCCTCTTCGGCTGCTGAGGCGAAATCCTATTCCGCTGCTCAAGTCCTTGCTCGGCTGCTCAAGGGGTGTATATACCTGTTCCACTGGATTAAGTGAGGGTTATTGTTTTACTTAAATTCCAGAAGGAGTCTGGGATTGGATGTAGGACGGAGCTCCGAACCAGTATAAAAATCGCCGGTGTCATTTTTATTATACTACTTTTTTATTCCGCACTATTTACTATATAGCTATCATCACTATACTCTGCATTATCATATATCCATATTACAAGATCTATAGCACATTTTCATGCGGTTCTTCATCAAAACAGTGCATACATCAACCTTCGCCTCAACATTCTCAAGCTCCTCCGAATTCTTAGGAACGAAGCCCACAACATGCTTGGGTGTCACGGAACTTCTAGGAACGTAGTAATGTTTGGTCACTAATCCAACCATTACAAGAAATAACGAAGATTGCACTCTGACGACTCTCACTCCTCAAGAAATTTGAGTTTTATGTATATTGTTTTTGAATGAGGGTTGTATTTTTGTATGTTCTATATGTTTTAAAATAACGTTTTTAATATATAACAATTATAAAATTAAAAAGTTTTAATGTTATTTTTCTTTTATAAGAAAATCTTCAAGTACATAAGTTGAAAATGCATATAAGCACAGTTTCAGTCGGTTCAACTTATCATCCCAGTCGACTGAAACTTCAGTGCAAATTTTTTTACATAAGGAATTTCAATCGACTGCCTAAGATAATTCAAGCGAATGAATTGGGACTTTTTTAGGCTATGTGACGCGGGAACAATTTCTTTGCGCATTAGTCGACTGAACATTCTTGAGCACATGAAATTTTCTAAGTTTCAGTCGATTGACCCTATACTTTAAGTCGACTGAATTAATCAATTTTTAGGAAAAAACTTTCGGGTTGAAAACCTATAACATTCGGTCGACTGCCCCAAAAAATTCAGTCGACTGAATTAGTGTTTTCTAGGTTTTTTGAAATAACATTACACATCTCCCAATCCACCTTTTCACCAAGAATATAAATACATATCCTTCATTCCAAAACCCTACTCCATTTCTGAAAACAAATCCTAGCCCCCATTATCTTCAATCTAATTATCTCCTACCTCAAATCAACTCAAATCAAATGGCTTCTAAAACAAAAAGAGCTCGACTATCATCGGTCAGACCATCCAGAAGCCAAATGAGGACATGGCTTCATGATGAAACGGCCGATCACCCATTTCAATGCAATGAGAAGCTCCCGAATCTTCGCTGGCTCTTTCATCAATTATTCGAACTTCAATGCTTACTACATTTGTAAAATGACGGAAGCAAGAAGTCTTGATAGCTTAATTATTTTTATGGCCAACAACGTCAAGATCTACCCCCTTCTAATCAAACTCTTCTTCGCCAATATGAATTTGGATCACTAAGATCCAAGAAACAAGGACGACTGCATTTGGACACTAGTTTGCGGCGTTCGAATCTACATTCCTCTCCAATGTATTGGTCATATTCTCCATTGCCTTTCCAAAGGAATCGACATCAATGACTTCAAAATCAACAAGGAAAACCGCGATAAGGTCTCTCATCATTTCCTTTCCGACGAAACGACCGTTCTCAAATCCGTCGCCTTGCAACCAGAGGCATGGATCCTTCATCGTGCTCTCATACGTTCCATTAGACGTCGTACTAGAAGCTACAAGAAAGTCTACAAGCGCAACTTCCAAACTCTCTATGCCGTCTACTCCTCTCTAAACATCAATTGGGACAAAGTGGTTCTTGTTAAATTTCTCACGGTCAACCACAAGTGAAGCTATAAAACAATCTTCTATGGAGCCTATATTATGTGGATTCTCATGAACTTCGGTATAACCATCCCCGATGCTAATTTAATTACCATCGGTGAGCTAAAATCTAAGACATTAATCTTATGGGCTTGCCAAAACGCTCACCGCCTCAACAAATCATTAGCTTCCAACAATGGGCAGCTAATCGCACACAAGGGATTCTGCAACCCTACGTGGCACATATCGTCTCCTCCTCCTCCAAACCTTCTCCCCAAGTCAAAGAAGAAGAAGACAACGACATCATAGAGCTCCATGGTAATTTTCCTCCAAAGCAAGGATTAATCACTCTCTCAAGGCATCGAAGCAAATTAAATCGACGATTGGTCAACATTGAGAAAACCATCGTTAAGACCCATAAGAAGCTCAACTTCATCAAGGGCTTACTAAATAAAATTTGGTAAAAAAATTTCTTGCACCGGCTCTACTTCCACAAGTGTTGCCGAAAATCCCCCCGCTCCTTTCTCTTGGACAACATCCAAGGTGGAAGAGAAAGAGGAAGAATCTAATAGTGAGGAAGTTTAGTCCATTTTTTATCTTATGCTTATGTATGTTTTTCTATACCCTTTTTTGTTGTTGTTTATTATGATGTATCCATAAACAATTATTGTTTTGCATGTTGTTTGTTTTTAAATCAATGTTGTTCCCTTGATTTTTTTGTTAAGTAATATGATGTTTAATTTCTTTTGTTCTTGATTCACATTATTCAAGTTTACCATGTTATCATTGTTAAGTAATATTCATATTCATCCATATTCTCATGGTTATACAATTGATATTCCTTTTCGTCGATGATAAGAGGAAGAAATATGAAGATAAGTAGGTAGTTCATTGATTCATGGGGAGTTTTAATTGCATTTTACAAATTTTATAAACTTTTAAACTTACATAGTTGTCATCCTCAAAAAGGAGGAGAATGTTAGAACCTTATATTTTGATGTTTTGATAATGACAACTATATAAGCATATATTATCTAAACTAACCAAATTTGCAGGAGAAGATACTATTCTACTTGACGATAGATCGAAGATCAAGATTTCAAAGAGAAAGTTTCAAATTTTATAAATGTTTTGTCTATAGTCTAATTAGTAGTTAATCAATGTTGAAATCTCTCCTAAGTGGTATATGTATACACACATGGTTTAAAATTAC
The DNA here is from genome assembly GCA_030765085.1 of Allium cepa. Classification (NCBI taxonomy): domain Eukaryota; kingdom Viridiplantae; phylum Streptophyta; class Magnoliopsida; order Asparagales; family Amaryllidaceae; genus Allium; species Allium cepa. Next base: position 188,720,978 of record CM060940.1, read on the forward strand.
ATTCAAACTCATATACACACCTTAGAAATTAATTATAATAAGTTACTAAACAAAAACCTTTCAACAAGAAGTATATATGGCAGAAAACAACTGTTTAAGTCGGCTGAATAGGAGTGTGCAGTTGACTGAAACATGCATAGGTGCGCAAATAACTTTGAAGGTTCAGTTGACTAAATACCCTCATTCAGTCGACTGAACCAGGTGTCTGTTAAAAATAGATTTAAAATTTGAAATTGTTTGAATTTTTAGATGATTGAAATTCTTTCCTCAGTCGACTGAATATTCATAATAGCTATTTTCTGAACGGTCACCTTCATTTAGCGAATAGAAACAACTTTTGATCCAACAATTGTTTCCGTATCTTTTGGTCAAAACTTTTCATGAATGCTCACATCTTTTAAACTCTATACATAGCCTTGAATTAAGTTGTTTCATGTACTTAATTCTCTGATTCTGTTACTTATTCTTGCTATCTAAATTCTGCCATTTGCTTCCATAAACACATTCAAATCACTTGCACATTTAAGCATAAATTTATTTTTGATTAAAATGACTTCCAATCTTCACATACTACACTATATACCACAAAGGAAAAGATTATAGGAAAGATGTACTCTATAGGCTTATCCATGCTATCTATAGAGCATAATCAGTCAAGAAAACTTATTGTATTGTTGAAGTCCTATTCGGTTGCTCAGGCGGTAGAAGTCCTATTCGGTTGTCTAGGTGGTAGAAGTCCTATTCGGTTGCTCAGGTGGTGTAATACCTGTTCCTACGGGCTAAGTGAGGGTTGATAGAGAAATTCTAGAAGGAATTTGGGACTGGACGTAAAACGAGAGTTCGAATTAGTATAAAAATCCATGGTGTAATTTACTTTACCGTTTACTTTTTATATTCATATTCTGCACTATTAGATAACTTAGATTATATTCCATATTGCGATCCTTAGCAGAAATTTCAGATAATGCCTCCAAATCTTCGAAGAAAAAACTATCATCGCCAATTCCAAACCATTAGTCGGATAATTTCTTTCGTGCGATTCTAGCTGTCGGCTAGCATAGACAACAATTTTCCCCTTCTACATCAATATCGCATCCAATCTAGTACCACATGCATCTATATATACTGTCAATTCATCATTTCCACATGGAATGCTCAATAGTGGTGCACTTATTAACCTCTCTTTCAGATTCACAATCGCATGCTCACACTACGCGTCCGAAACAAGAGTCCGATTCTTTTTTGTCAAATTGGTTGGTAGTGATACTATCTTTAAGAAGTCCTGGATGAACCATCTATAATATCCCGCTAATCCTAGGAAACTCCTCACATCCGTAGCATTCTTGGGCTGGTTTCAATCTTGAACCGCTGCCACCTTCACAAGATCCACTGCTACATCTTGTACGGAAATGATGTTACCCAAGAATATCACTTTTTCTCTCAAGAAGTGACAGTTAGAGAACTTCGCTCTCAACTTGTGCTTTCTCAATATCTCCAGCAAGATCCTCAAGTGTGCCTTGTGTTCCTCTTGTTCTCTGGAGTAAATCAGAATATCATTTGCGAACATAAACACAAAATTATTTAGTCGATCTTTGAAAATTCGATTCATGAGACCTATAAAGTATGCCGGCGAGTTGGTCAATCCAAATGGCACCACCAACCACTCATAAAACCCGATGGTATATGAAATGCAATAATAGGCACATTCTCCTTTGCCACTCTCAATTGGTGAAATCTCGTTGATAAATCCATTTGAGGGAGAACCTTCACAACATGAAGCTGATCAAACAAGTCCTCAATACACGGGATTGGATTCTTGTTCTTCTTCGTCACTTTATTCAACTCATAATAATCCACACAAACTTGAAAGAGCAATCCGCCTTAGTTGTGAATACTATAGGTGCATTCTACTCAGATATGCTTCTTCAAATGAACCCTCTAATTAATAGATCATTCACTTACACCTCTGATTCCTTCTGCTATCTAGGTGCCATACGCCTCAAAGACATAACTGTAGGTCTGTCTACCTTTACTAAATCTATTCAAAAGTTAATCTCTCTATGCAGCGGTAATCTAATCACTTCTTCAAAGACATCCGGATAATCTCTAACGATCGGCACAAATGATAAGCCCTCTTATTGAACCTTTATCGAATATAGAAAACTAACGATCATCCCATCCTCTAGTAGGCAGCTAATTACTACCATCCCCATATCCACATCTCCAATTATCACCAATAGCTTCTCGCAATCAACAATAGCCGCATACCTCTTTAGCCAGTCCATTCCCAAGATAATCCCGAACCCAATGAAATTAAAAACAAAGAAAAAAACAAAAGAGCATCCCTGACTCGATAGCACTATGCCAAGACAAACCATGCAAAGGCTAGTAGAGCCTCCAATAGGGTTCGTTATGATCAAAGGTCGGTCTATTATCTCTGGTTTCAATCCCAATCTGTCTACAAATCACCATATATAAACGAATGTGAAGCCTCGGCGCCAAATAAAACTGAATAAGAACATCACTAATAGAACATACCTTGAATAACGTGTCCATTTCCTTCTTCGCCGAAGGCGCACTCGATAAAGTCAGAACCGCATCCAAAGCATATGCTTGCACAACCTGCTTATCCCTTGCCGGTTCTTGATAATCCTTCTTCAAATGCTTAGGCTTATCTAGCAATTCTTTTTATCGTTCACTCTGTAGTCCTTGATCAAATGACCTTTCGCCTTGCATCCATAGCAAGTTGGTTCCTACTTACCCTTTTTCTGGCCATTTATAACGACCCAGAAAATTTTCGAACCCGAAAATTCCAGATAGTTATAAAAAAGAAGAAAGAAAAAGAATAAGAAGAAAGAGAAAGAAAAATAAAAGAAGAAGAAGATCAGAAACATCAACATCTCACATTCGCAACGGATAAAATATAATAATAAATAATAACAGTTTACAAAACAATATTATATCTGTCGATTACATTTAATACATCAGAGTTACACATATATACAAACACGGGACGCTCACAATTGTCGTGACTCAGATTTACAATAATATAATTATAGCAGAAATACTCTATGCGTTCTTGCCATCCAGCTCGCCTCTTGAGCTCCAGAACATTCCTACCTGAAAATCTGTAATACTCGGTCTGACCCGAGCATTACATCAACTAACACCCGGGTCAGGCTGGAAACCAGCGTGAGTAAACCCATATAACAAGAAATCTAGTGCAAAAGATTTACTTAAAACCCGGGTAGCACGTATCAATTTACAAATTCACAATTTGTCATAAACCTCACATTTTTTTACCCATCAATTTCTAAGTACAAAAACTTAGATTAAACGTCCAATTTCACTTAAATCATTCCACTACACCCTATTGATTCCATGTATCACGTTTATATAGAATCAAAGCGGTTTCAGGTATTAACTAATACCCGACTCCGGTCTCTTCGAATTCAGTTCATCTTAACACATGTTATTCACGTGAAATGCAATTCAACTTTTAAATAAAAGATGTCACCCTTTTCACTCAGCAATTCATCATTGACAGATAACCACATTATCATTGCCCACCCAATACACCATGTCACGGACCATTTCATATCAGGGGTATCAATCAATTCAGGACATTTAATCATACATAAGCAAGATAAATCAAACACACCATCTCGAATAAATCTTACTAACCATAATGGAATCAAATCAATCACCTTTAAGTCCTTCTTATTAATTAATTACAACCCAATTAATTTACCATCCCATAATCATTCATCTTAGTAAATCCTCCGTGATTAATTATTCTTTAATTACATTGAGATTATCATCATTACGTAATTACTTCCACTAAGTAATTATACTTAACCAAACTCCACGAATGTTTATCCTTAATTAATTGCATCCATTAATCAACCCCAATTACTCATAAACAGTAATTACCCCTCTGTAATTACTTACTTAAGTAATTAACCCCTTACTTAATTATTAATCCTTTTTGATTATTTACACCAAGTAATTTATCCTTAATTACTTCTACTAAGTAATTACCCTTTAATCACTTCCCATTAAGTAATTCCTTTCAATTTATTACATCTAGCAACTATGAATTACTTCACTAAATCTCATCAAGTATTTATATTTAATTAATCTCCAAGTGATTACCTTTAATTAATTTACAAATTAATTTCAATCGGGTAATCCCTCTCTTAATTACCCTTAAAACCCATTTAATAAATCCTAATCGCTCCCATTCTTCGAAGGATTATACCCAGTAATTACCCATTTTAATTTCTGTACCAAGTAATTATTCTTTATTAACTACATTGAGTAATTTAACAAATCATCCAGTGATTATCTTAAATAAAATAAGCTTAATTAACTTAAACTAATCACATTAAACTTAATTAATTATAATAAGCGATTAATTCCTTAATTACCTATTGATTTAAACCATAATCATCAATTAGTTAGAAACTCTTTAATTACCTTTAATTGATTTCAAACAATATTATCTTAATTATCTTTAAGATAAATATTTCCTTATTTATGACTAAATTGTCATTTTCAAACTTTTGAATCAATTTCTTTAAAATTTTACTTAGAATATACATTTTAAATTTCATTTTTCATTTCTTTTCTAAAATTTGAAGATTTGAAAAAAATAATCAACACATTTAATTTTAACAAAGTTTTAGAAACAATTTAAACCTTCTAATCCACATGTTAGAGACACGATCTTATTTATTAAAGAAATTTACAAAATTTTCTAACCTAAATTTATTTTAAACTCAAATCCCTCATAAAATATGGTTTGACATTTTAAAGTTGTTTTAAGACATTTAAATAAAAAAAAAGTTTGATTATTTTATAAACTAGGATACAAATTAGATTTTTAATCCAGATTCCAAAACTTGATTCACACTTAGTTTAGTCCTCTACCCTTCATTTTTAATTCAGTTGAATTCAAAACTGTTATCCCATTTTTTGGTCAAAACTGGAATATCGACAAATTGGCAAGGAATTATGAATATCAGGATTGGAGATCGGTTGGAATCAAGGCTACGATCGATATCGTCAAAATTTTGTTGAACTCCGATCAGGACGAAACTGATTGGAGATGATGATAAGGACTAGGAAAGGCTATGTTTCAAATTTCAAGATAATCGGAGTTCGTTTGGAGGAAATATGATGGATTCAAGGTTGGGAATGCATGTTGTTCGAATCCATCAAAAGGGACAAAGTGGTGCTCGGTTCGAATCGATCAGATTTGAACCCACCAAGATGGATTCGAACCCAACAGGTTCGCATCGATCAAGAGGCGTTGCGCACGGACAGTTTGAATCGATGCACTTCGTATCGAATGGCATGGTTTCGGCTCGGTAAAGTTCGCATCGATGGTTCTTCGAATCGATGGACTTCGACTCGATGGAGAGGCATAAAGGTGTATACTGGTTAGTTCGCATCGATGGTGGTTTGAATCCATGGGAACTCCATGGATTCGAAGGAGAGGGATTCGAAGGAGGGAAGTCAGCTTCGTGGATTCGAAGGAGATGGATACAAGGGACATGGATTCGAAGGAAACAGGCTCGAAAGTCATGGACTCGAAGGAGGTGGCTTCGAAGAGTGTGGGTTCAAAGCATGAGTTCGAACCATTCAGAACGCACGGATCCTTGAACTTGAAACGATCATATCTTCCAAACCGTTGATCCAAATACAATGAAATTTTTACAGGAGCTTACATACGTGTTGAAGAATGTTCTCACCAAATTCAGATCAATTGGATGATTTCTTGATCGATTCGAACCTTACTTCGAATCGATCCTGATGTGGGCCCGGACCTTCAGATTTCGGGCATGTGGGCCCCCTCACGTGCCTGAAGTGGTCTTCCCGGATTTTAGGAGAAATATCAGCCTCCTACGCTTATAAATAGAGCCCCTGGTCATTCAGAAAAGGGGTCGGAGAATTTGGAGAGAGGAAGCACACCCGGACGCTGCCAGAATCATTCCTTAACATCATTACTGCTATTTATTTCAAGTTTTGGACGTTGTAACTGCTGTAATCATCTGTAATCATCAAGGATAATCAATAAAAGGATAAAAACTTTGGAGTGGACGTAGGCCGGAGATAGCCGAACCACTATAAAACTTGTGTTTCTGTTCTTTACTTTTGGACTGCTGCTTAATATTTGCTGAGATCTGAGATTTATGTTCGAATATTATTGATTTGTATTCATACACTGGTGCTTTCACGGTATTCGAGGTTTGTGACCAATTTTGGCACAAACACTTTGGTGCTTTCACTGAGAAAGACTAGCACCCGCTACATCGGATTTGAAGGTTTGATTTGGAGATTTTAAAGAGTTTGGATTCAAGGACAATGACTAGGCAAAATAGTAGAAGGCAGAGGGCTGAGCGAAGCCAACGGGAAGGTAGTCAACAAGCATCCTCCGGAGCTGGGGAAGGACAGGCTTCAATCTACATAACCCGAGACGAAATGGAGGCTATGGCAAATTCTTTGCAAGAGAGATTGTTGAAGAACCAACAGGAAATGATGCAGGCTTTCTTTGAGCAAATGAGAGCTGCAGGGATGCAGAACCTAGGGACAGCAACAGCCGCTGTGGATGCAGGACAAGGGACTAGGGTTGTGGAACCCAATGGAGGACACGATACGGAGCCACAAAGCAATCAACAAGGGCTTGGGGGCAGGCCCACAGGATCCAACACAGGAGGACCTTTGGAAGGAGTTCAACAGGCTAGAGCTAACGTTGCTGCTAGTGAACCACATGAAGAGTACGTACCGGAATTCCCTCGGGGGCAACCCCCAACAGACAATGCTGGATTAGCAGAAATCATTAGAAGAACTGTACGAGGTGGCTTGGCCAACAAAGACTTGGAAGGAGTAAATAGGAGTCCGTTCACTCAGGAAATAAGGATGGCTCAGAATCCACCTAAGTTTAAGTTGCCTAGCGTGGAGGTATATGATGGCAAGGCAGATCCAACAGATCACTTGATGAGGTACACCAGACATATGGAGGTGCTGGGGGCATCGGAGGAAGTGATGGCCCGATGCTTCCCTTTGTATTTGACGGATTTAGCTGCAATGTGGTTTAGACAGCTGGGAGAAGGATCTATCAGAACTTGGAGGGAATTGGTGGAAAAGTTTTTGGGACAGTTTCGGGTTCACGTCAAGAGGCCGAAGAATGTGATGACATTGACGTCAGTGAAGCAAAGGATGGATGAATCGCTTAGGGCCTTTCTAACTCGATTCAGTGCGGCAGTCGCTTCGGTGGATCGGCCTGATCCATCGATGGTTTTAATGGCAGCAGTATCAGGAGTCAGCGAGGACTCGGATTTCAAGGTATCTCTGATACGAGATCCCCCGCAGGATCTCGACGAATTCTTTCACGAAGCAGAAAGGTTCCTTCGGCAGGAGGATGCGAGTACGGACTTAAAGGTGAAAAATGTTAGTGCAATCGAGGTTGGAGCAATATCCAGCGGTGGTTTGGATAAAGACAAAGGAAAAAGGAGGTTGGACGATGATTCTGAAAACGCTAAGAAGCGATGGAAGGACCCAAAGTTTTCCACATACACAGGATTGAACGAGACGCTAGAGCGGATATACATGGATACTCGGAATCGCCTTCCCTACCGAAGGCTAGCCAGGAGAGAGCCTTCTGAACGAGAGAGGGCATCAGGGAGGCATTGTCTCTTCCATGACTTAGACGGACATGACACCAACAACTGCAGGCACTTGAAGGATATAATCGAGGAGCATGTAAGGAATGGACAGTTACAGCAGTATGTCGGAGCTCGGAATACAACGGTGGAGCAGGAGCAACCACCGACAACCTCTCGCCGTGATGATGGGAGACCCAGGGATGGTGGTCGATTGATCATCCACTAATCGGGATAATATGGAATAAGTAACGAACTATTGGCAAGCAACCGAGTCATTTACACATGTACGGGGACGGAGATAGCCCCTAGGCATGCTCTGAATGATGATAACCTGCAACGCTATGGTTTGTGAAATCTATCTTTTGCTTTTGGATTGGACACTGCTTTTCTTTTCGGATTTTGGTTTTGGAGTTTGGATCGAGCTTCTAGTTTTGCTTTCTTTTGATTTAGATTTTTCTTTGGATGATTGTTTCCGGTTTTGGATGCTGGTTTGGTTTTCTGGTTTTTTGATTTTGGATTTGGATTTTGGGGTTTGGATTGGATTTTCATCTGGTTTTTGATAAATGGTCGTCGGGTATGGATTATGCCTGGGAAGGGGTGAGTCACTCTGCCCGAACATGGTAGATTGACTCATTCAGGTCGCTGAGTATGGACTATGCTCAGCAAGGGTCCGGAGTGACCAGGATTCGGCCTAGGACTTAGGCCCTATATTATAAATTAATATTTTCAGGTCGTTGAGTATGGACTATGCTCAACAAGGGTCCAGAGAGACCAGGATTCGGCTTAGGACTTAAGCCACGGCATTATACAACGTCCAGGGACACTGGACCAAGGTCATCAAGTGTGGATTACGCTTGGCAAGAACCCGGAGAGGTTAGCTCAACGTCCAGGGACACTGGACCAAGGACATTAAGTATGGATTGCGCTCGACAAGAACCCGGAGAGGTTATGGATCTGGATATCGACCCGGAGAGGTCCTGGATTCGGTTATTGGCTATTGGGTAAGGATGGTTTGGGACTCGGTTGTCGAGCTCGGATGGACAGGGAATTGGCTCAAGCTTTGGTTATTGGGTTTGGAATTGGATATCGACTCGGAGCAGTCAAGGATGATATACTCTGGCAATATGGCTGTGGACTTTGGATATTGGATTCGGAACTATTCAAAACACGCCTTGTTATCACAAGGCATGTTTTGGGGGGCAAAGTGTTATCCCATTTTTTGGTCAAAACTGGAATATCGACAAATTGGCGAGGAATTATGAATATCAGGATTGGAGATCGGTTGGAATCAAGGTTACGATCGATATCGTCAAAATTTTGTTGAACTGCGATCGGGACGAAATTGATTGGAGATGATGATAAGGACTAGGAAAGGCTATGTTTCAAATTTCAAGATAATCGGAGTTCGTTTGGAGGAAATATGATGGATTCAAGGTTGGGAATGCATGTTGTTCGAATCCATCAAAAGGGACAAAGTGGTGCTCGGTTCGAATCGATCAGATTTGAACCCATCAAGATGGATTCGAAACCAACAGGTTCGCATCGATCAAGAGGCATTGCGCAAGGACAGTTCGAATCGATGCACTTCGTATCGAATGGCATGGTTTCGGCTCGGTAAAGTTCGCATCGATGGTTCTTCGACTCGATGGAGAGGCATAAAGGTGTATACTGGTTAGTTCGCATCGATGGTGGTTCGAATCCATGGGAACTCCATGTATTCGAAGGAGAGGGATTCGAAGGAGGGAAGCCAGCTTCGTGGATTCGAAGGAGATGGATACGAGGGATATGGATTCGAAGGAAACAGGCTCGAAAGTCATGGACTCGAAGGAGGTGGCTTCGAAGAGTGTGGGTTCGAAGCATGGGTTCGAACCATTCAGAACGCACGGATCCTTGAACTTGAAACGATCATATCTTCCAAATCGTTGATCCAAATACAATGAAATTTTTACAGGAGCTTACATACGTGTTGAAGAATGTTCTCACCAAATTTCAAATCAATTGGATGATTTCTTGGTCGATTCGAACCATACTTCGAATCGATCCTGATGTGGGCCCGGACCTTCAGATTTCGGGCATGTGGGCCCCCTCACGTGCCTGAAGTGGTCTTCCCGGATTTTAGGAGAAATATCAGCCTCCTACGCTTATAAATAGTGCCCCTGGTCATTCAGAAAAGGGGTCGAAGAATTTGGAGAGAGGAAGCACACCCGGACGCTGCCAGAATCATTCCTTAACATCATTACTGCTATTTATTTCAAGTTTTGGACGTTGTAACTGCTGTAATCATCTGTAATCATCAAGGATAATCAACAAAAGGATAAAAACTTTGGAGTGGACGTAGGCTGGAGATAGCCGAACCACTATAAAACATGTGTTTCTGTTCTTTACTTTTGGACTGCTGCTTAATATTTGCTGAGATCTGAGATTTGTGTTTGAATATTATTGATTTGTATTCATACACTGGTGCTTTCACGGTATTCGAGGTTTGTGACCAATTTTGGCACAAACAAAAACTAACAGGCTCTAAAATCTGTCACATATTCACTGCCTGAGCCACACATCACGTTGCTTCGAGCAAACCTAGCTAACCTTCGAGCCAAACAACAAACTACAAAAAAACTCGAGACTTTACACTGACCAAACCAACCATTACCCAAGCTCACCTTAAATACTTTGATCTTTCCCTTACATTTACTCGAAAAAGGCTTCGAGTCCAACTTCTCTGCTTCAACCCAGACACACCAGAAATCACGATGTGCACCGTGCACTTGCACCGTGTCGCCGACCACCTCCGATCATCCTTGATGACCTCCCCACATCGACGACCAACATCGCATCATACTCCGACCATCACCATTTCGATTCCCACTCGAAAGCAAAAACGAGCTACCTGGCACATAGTTGGAATAAAAATCGAAACTTGAAATCACCTCGCCCTCGCTTCTCCAACCACCGGAGTGCCAGCAGCATCAGACACGTCATCCACAACCCCAAAACTTCCCTTACCCAAAGTATCGTGAAACTCGATCCACCGGTGGGTTCGTGCAACCCAAAAACCCCAACCAAACCAAAACTAGGTCAACCGACTTCCTCGTTCAACCCCTGTCGCCACCTTACCTTGACCGCCGTCTTGATATTTTCCCCAAACCCTCTGAACATCCCTCTACCTCCACTAATGATCGCGAACCCCCAGATCGTCTTGATCATCAGAAACCGCCCAAAACAACAACTTCAGTTCAACACGAACTGCTCGTTCGATTCTCTTCTAAAAATTGTAATTCCACTTCCAAAAAACATGATTTAGTTTAGGGATTCAGATCACTTACCTGAATCATTAAATTAAGATGCTTGAATTTTTAGCAATGCCATATATTTTCGCTGTTATTTGGTTTCCAGAGTGATTTTCAACTTATTTTTAACTTGGATAAAATTTTAAGCTGTAATCTAAGATGACAAACAACTTTTGTTTATAACTTAAGTCCTACAAGTGATCGGATCAAGAGAAAGGAATTTCAAACATAAATTTTGGCTTCTAAATCCAGGAACATACAACAAAGCATCCTCCTATACATTCATATATAAAGCATTTCATAAACATTCACACACAATTCACACTTCATCACACAAATTACAAGCAGCCAAATTTTATACTTAAATTCTTAGAAAGGCTGTTACTCACCTGCATATGCCACAAACAGAGGAGCAATTTGTTTTCCAGGCTGAAGGTTTCCAGATTTGTTTGATCTTCTTTATTTAAGTTGAGTTGATTTTGCTTTTAAACTGAAATGAAGTTGCTTTGATTGCTTAAAGATCTTTGCTTGATTTAATTGAATATGCTGTTTGAATTTAATATCTGTTCCTGCTTATCCTTTTACAGTATTTTTAGGCTTTTGAATAAGAAGATAGGAAAAAGAAAGATGATAAGGAAAAGATATCAATTTTTATAGATTAATCAAGATTTATTAAAAAGAAAATAAGAAAAATAGAATGGTGACACTTTTTTTTATCTCATAATAAAAATATTAGAAATGGTTGAAGGCATGTTAATTTTTTAACACACACTTATAAATATGCATGTATAGGTAAATTTTAAAATAGTTCATAAAATTTTATTTTATTTATATTAAATCTCCTAATTAATAAAATTCTTTCCTTAATTTATATAAATTGGATCTTTTTGAAGAAAATAATGTAAAATCAATTATATTTTAAAATAAAAATCATATATAGTGTACCCTCAATTCTAAAAATTTGGAGATATCAATCTTTCAAATTCCAAATTCAAGTCAAATTTTAATTTTAATTTTTAAATCCAATTTAAAATTAACTTTAAATATATATACATATATATAAACAAACACAAATCCAATTTGCGATAATATTTCTAATTAAAATATTTTTATATTTATATATATATATATATAATCATTATTATTTGTTTTGAAATAAATAACAATTTTACCAATTTTAAATAATTTATAAAAGACATTATTATAGTTAAATTTGCTTGAAATTTCTAGGATATCACGGATATCCTTTATTATATTTTCAAATCCATTTACACATCCCGATATCTTTTATTAACAGAATTTTATCGGTTTAACATAAAAATTAATATTTTAATAATTCTAATCCTATTAATTACCAATTACCAGATGCTCAAAAATCTAGGTTATCAAATTCCTCCCCCCTTTGAATCTTTTCGTCCTCGAAAAGGAACGAAGCCAGAATTATTAAATGCTTAAAATCAGATAAATTTTCTTTGATCATTTTTAAAACACTTTTAAAATCTGTTTTTTATTATAAAATAGTTTTAATAAAAATACATTTTATAACTCGATGTCTCAACAAGTCCATCCTCGTTCTCATAGAAATTTGGTCATACGTTGATCAGGCGTAAGACTGAAAATCTATAAATACTTTGCAGACCCGTTTTCAACACCCAGTGAAAATAATTTGAAAAAATATTTTGTTGAAAATATAGAAAACATTTTTAAAAAATAGAGGAAATATCTTTGGTGAGAATGCTATAGAAATCATCACCTCCATCCATGGTCGTAGTTACATCCTGGATTACGTTGCCATCGCAGCAAAAGTCCATGTAACTGCAGGCACTCCGCGTGCCTCGATTACACCTTGGAACCCACAACAGATCGCAGTTACATTCTAGGGTTACGTTGCCATCGCAGCAAAAGTCCATGTAACTGTTGGCTCTCAGCGGCACACACGATTTTCACTGTCAAAATGAAACTTCCCCACTCCTACATAGGTCGCAGTCTACCGATATAAAATCAAACGCAGACTGTTGGCTCTCAGCGGCACACACGACTTTCGCTATGTTACCATAGGTCGTAGTCTACCGATATAAAATGAAACGCAGACTGTTGGCTCTCAGTGGCACACACGACTTTTGCTATGGTACACACTATTCATAATCCTCAGGAACTAGTTTTGTCCGGACTCCTCACAGGATCAACTTTAGAATCCTCCCTAGGGTTCAAGGCAGCACCACCCGGTGACACTCCTGATAAGTTCATTTCAAGGGAGCGCCTTTTTCCCCAGAGCCATCATCAAAACACTTTATATTATACACATATAGTATCTTTCAAATCATACACCTAGTATAATCTCATACAAAACTCCTTTACACAAAATCGATTATCCCAATATCGACAATTCTCAAACTAGGCTTTTCAAATTTCAATATTGATTTTACCCAAAAATCAAAAGCCTTTCCAAATCCAAAGGTTCCCAAAACCTTTTTCTAAAATCCTCATAAGATCCTTTATATATATATATATATATAGATATATATAACTTTAAAAAATCTTTAGGTCATTTCAAACTTGTATAAAACTCCTTTTATACTTCAACACTTTTAAAATCCTTTCCTTCCAGGCAATAGATTCAACAAGGGAAGATTTATCTTATATAAAAAAATATATAACTTTGTTTTTTTTTCAAAATCAAATGTTCAAATTTGATTACTCTTTCCAATATCAATTTCATTCAAAACTGTACGATGTACACTTATCATCCGTACGCTATACCAATCTGATCGCTTGCTCGATCATGCAATTTTACGTCCGAACTAGTATCGTCACCCGACTTCCTAGTGCGGACACAGATTTAGTTTCTTGATCAGAAACCGTCATTCTCCTTACATAGCCATAACTATGATAGAGAATATCCAGAACCAATCAACAATCCATATCCAGGTCCATCGTCGAAAATCGAGTGAAAAATCCCACTCGGATCGATATAACTATCTCGAAATTCTATGCTCTAATCTAGATCAAATCACTATGCGAATAGAATAATATACGTACATCCTACGTATTTATTTCCATTGATTAGTAGCCAAATAAATTTCCTTTCTATTCACATTTCCTTTAATTCCCATTCACTTATTTACAATTGCCTTAATTCTCATTTGGATCATATCTTCAATCCTTATCTCAATTGGGTATTTAATCAATAACAGTTTGAACTCTGACCAGTTTATATTTAGAAAATAGCTTGAAAATTTTAAAAATATATAAGTAGTTGAAAAATAATTATTAGTTTGCAGAATAGCTATTAAATAGTTAACTAATTGTAAAACAGTTGAAAATAGTTAAATAGTTATAGAAATTTTAGATAACTGCAAAATAGTTGTAAAATAGTAATTAATTTGTAAATAATTGAAAAACAGTAATTAGTTTATAAAACAGTTGAAAAATTGTTAAATAGTTCCAAAAATAATTGTAAAACCATATCAAATAATTTGATTTTTGAAAAAGAAGGTTGTATATATTAAATAGCTTGGAAAAATAAGTTTATATTAAAACAATTTATATTGAAATAGTCCAGAGTCAAAACTGTTCACTTCCCCAACCATTCAATTTAAATTTCCACTGAAATTGATTAATCCCTAATTCATGTTGAATCAATCCTGATTTCTTTCCCAATTTAAATCAAATTCCATTTGATTTTAAACCTGTTCACTTTAATTACAATTTCAAATTATTTCAATCCAAATTTTCCATTTAAAATTTTAAACTTATACACCCTCAAATCTCAAATCCAATTAATTCAAATCAGATTCAATTTGAACTAATTCAATTTCAATCTCAATTTTAAACCACCTTTGGTTTTAATTCAAAACATATTCTTTTATATTTCAAACAACTCTTGTTTGAAATAGGACCATTTCATTCAAATGCATTAAACAATATTATTTATTATTTCTTTATTACTTTGAAACAATTTTCAAATTCTAGACCCAGATTTGAAACTTTCACAATTTAGATCATCTTTAATTCTAATTTAAATGTTTTATTTCCCTAAAACATTTCATTTTGCTTACTCATTTATATACATTATATTATTAAACACAACAGTTATTTATGATAATAGCCAAGATTATCATATCTGGAAACCAATTCATTATTATCTTATTCTGAAACTCTTTCCCAAATTCAGGATTTTAAATTTCAGTTTGAAGCCATTTCAAATTCATCTTTATTCAATTTCAGTTTGGTTGTATTATATTACTTCTTAATTTAATTCTAATAATTTAACAGGCAATTTCCTTAATATTTATTAGAGTGAAATATTGCTTTATATATCAAAATATAGCCTTATATAAAATCATTTAAAATCCCTATATAAGAAATAACAAGCATGCGCTCATATATATATATATATATATATATATATATATATATACACACACACTCAACTCATTCTAGGGTACTATTAACCCTATCCTTAATGAGTACACCCACCAGAGGTAAGGTTCTCGCTTAACCTTCAGCTCCGATACCAACTGTAACGACCCAGAAAATTTTCGAACCCGAAAATTCCAGATAGTTATGAAAAATAAGAAAGAGAAAGAATAAGAAGAAAGAGAAAGAGAAAGAAAAGAAGATCAAAAACATCAACATCTCGCATTCGCAGCAGATAAAATATAACAATAAATAATAACAGTTTACAAAACAATATTATATCTGTCGATTACATTTAATACATCAGAGTTACACATATATACAGACACTGGACATTCACAATTATCATGACTCAGATTTACAATAACATAATTATAGCAGAAATACTCTATACGTTCTTGCCATCCAGCTCGCCTCTTGAGCTCCAGAACATTCCTACCTGAAAATCTGTAATATTCGGTCTGACCTGAGCATTACACCAAGTAACACCCGGGTCAGGCTAGAAACTAGC
Organism: Allium cepa; assembly: GCA_030765085.1. NCBI lineage: Eukaryota > Viridiplantae > Streptophyta > Magnoliopsida > Asparagales > Amaryllidaceae > Allium > Allium cepa. The sequence continues at coordinate 188,736,865 of CM060940.1, forward strand.
GTGAGTAAACCCATCTAACAAGAAATCTAGTGCAAAAGATTTACTTAAAACCCGGGTAACACGTATCAATTTACAAATTCACAATTTGTCATAAACCTCACTTTTTTTACCCATCAATTTCTAAGTACAAAAACTTAGATTAAACGGTCCAATTCACTTAAATCATTCCACTACACCCTATTGATTCCACGTATCAAGTTCATATAGAATCGAAGTGGTTTCAGGTATTAACTAATACCCGACTCCGGTCTCTTCGAATTCAGTTCATCTTAACACATGTTATTCACGTGAAATGCAATTCAACTTTTAAATAAAAGATGTCACCCTTTTCACTCAGCAATTCATCATTGACAGATAACCACTTTATCATTGCCGACCTAATACACCATGTCACGAACCATTTCATATCAGGGGTATCAATCAATTCAGGGCATTTAATCATACATAAGCAAGATAAATCAAACACACCATCTCGAATAAATCTTACTAACCACAATGGAATTAAATCAATCACCTTTAAGTCCTGCTTATTAATTAATTACAACCCAATTAATTTACCATCCCATAATCATTCATCTTAGTAAATCCTCTGTGATTAATTATTCTTTAATTACATTAAGATTATCATCATTATGTAGTTACTTACATTAAGTAATTATACTTAACCAAACTCCACGAATGTTTATCCTTAATTAATTGCATCCATTAATCAACCCCAATTACTCATAAACAGTAATTACCCCTCTGTAATTACTTACTTAAGTAATTAACCCCTTACTTAATTATTAATCCTTTTTGATTATTTACACCAAGTAATTTATTCTTAATTACTTCTACTAAGTAATTACCCTTTAGTTACTTCCCATTAAGTAATTCCTTTCAATTTATTACATCCTGTAATTATGAATTACTTCACTAAATCTCATCTAGTATTTATATTTAATTAATCTCCAAGAGATTGCCTTTAATTAATTTACAAATTAATTTCAATCGGGTAATCCATCTCTTAATTACCCTTAAAACCTATTTAATAAATCCTAATAGCTCCCATTCTTCGATGGATTATACCCAGTAATTACCCATTTTAATTTCTGTACCAAGTAATTATTCTTTATTAACTACATTGAGTAATTTAACAAATCATCCAAGGATTATCTTAAATAAAATAAGCTTAATTAACTTAAACTAATCACATTAAACATATTTAATTATAATAAGCGATTAATTCCTTAATTACCTATTGATTTAAACCATAATCATCAATTAGTTAGAAACTCTTTAATTACCTTCAATTGATTTCAAACAATATTATCTTAATTATCTTTAAGATAAACATTTCCTTATTTATGACTAAATTGTCATTTTCAAACTTTTGAATCAATTTCTTTAAAATTTTCCTTAGAATTTACATTTTAAATTTCATTTTTCATTTTTTTAAATTTTAAGACTTGAAAAAAAATCAACACATTTAATTTTAGCAAAGTTATAGAAACAATTTAAATCTTATAATCTACATGTTAGAGACACACTCTTATTTATTAAAGAAATTTACAAAAGTTTCTAACCCAAATTTATTTTAAACTCAAATCTCTCATAAAATATGCTTTGATATTTCAAAGTTGTTTTAAGACATTTAAATAAATTTTTTTTTGATTATTTTAAAATCTGGGATATAAATTAGATTTTTAATCCAGACTCCAAAACTTGATTCATACTTAGTTTAATCCTCTACCCTTCATTTTTAATTCAGTTGAATTCAAAACTAACAGGCTCTAAAATTTGTCACATATTCACTGCTTGAGCCACACATCACGTTGCTTCGAGCAAACATAGCTAACCTTCGAGCCAAACAACAGACTACAAAAAAACTCGAGACTTTACACTGACCAAACCAACCATTACCCAAGCTCACCTTAAATACTTCGAGCTTTCCCTTACATTTACTCGAAAAAGGCTTCGAGTCCAACTTCTCTGCTTCAACCCAGACACACCAGAAATCATGATGTGCACCGTGCACTTGCACCGTGTCGCCGACCACCTTCGGTCACCCTTGATGACCTCCCCACATCGGCGATCAACATCGCATCATACTCCGACCATCACCATTTCGATTCCCACTCGAAAGCAAAAATGAGCTACCTGACACATAGCTGGAATAAAAATCGAAACTTGAAATTACCTCGCCCTCGCTTCTCCGACCACCGGAGTGCCATCGGCTTCAGACACGTATCCACAACCCCAAAACTTCCCTTACCCAAAGTATCGTGAAACTCGATCCATTAGAGGGTTCGTGCCAACCCAAAAACCCCAACCAAACCAAAACTAGGTCAACTGACTTCCTCGTTCAACCCCTGTCGCCAACTTGCTTTGACCGCCGTCCTAATATTTTCCCAAAACCCTCTGAACATCCCTTTGCCTCCACTAATGATCGCGACCCCCCATATCTTCTTGATCATCCGAAACCGCCCAAAACAACAACTTCCGTTCAACACGAACTGCTCGTTCGATTCTCTTCTAAAAATTGTAATTCCACTTCCAAAAATCATGATTTAGTTTAGGGATTAAGATCATATACCTGAATCATAAAATTAAGATGCTCGAATTTTTAGCAATGCCATATATTTTCACTGTTATTTGGTTTCCAGAGTGATTTTCAACTTATTTTTAACTTGAATAAAATTTTAATCTATAATCTAAGATGACAAACAACTTTTGTTTATAACTTAAGTCCTACAAGTGATTGGATCAAGAGAAAGGAATTTCAAACATAAATTTTGGCTTCTAAAACTAGGAACAGACAACAAATGCATACAACAACAAAGCATCCTCCTATACATTCATATATACACAAGCATTTCATAAACATTCACACACAATTCATACTTCATCACACAAATTACAGGCAACCAAATTTTATACTTAAATTCTTAGAAAGATGTTACTCACCTGCATATGCCACAAACAGAGGCGCAATTTGTTTTCCACGCTGAAGGTTTCCAGATTTGTTTGATCTTCTTTATTTAAGTTGAGTTGATTTTGCTTTTAAACTGAAATGAAGTTGCTTTGATTGCTTAAAGATCTTTGCTTGATTTAATTGAATATGCTATTTGAATTTATTATCTGTTCCTGCTTATCCTTTTACATTTTTTAGGCTTTTGAATAAGAAGATAGGAAAAAGAAAGATGATAAGGAAAAGATATCAATTTTTATAGATTAATCAAGATTTATTAAAAAGAAAATAAGAAAAATAGAATGGTGACACTTGTTTTTATCTCATAATAAAATTGTTACAAATGGTTGAAGGCATGTTAATTTTTTAACACTTGTTAAATTATGCTAGAACTCATACACTTGTAAATATGCATGTATAGGTAAATTTTAAATTGGTTCATATAATTTTATTTTATTTATATTAAATCTCCTAATTAATAATATTCTTTCCTTAATTTATATAAATTGGATCTTTTTGAAGAAAATAATATAAAATCAATTATATTTTAAAATAAAAATCATATATATTATACCCTTAATTCCAAATGTTTTGAAATATCAATATTTTAAATTCCAAATTCAAATCAAATTTTAATTTTAATTTTAAAATACAATTTAAAATTAACTTTAAATATATATACATATATATAAACAAACACAAATCCAATTTGTGATAATATTTCTAATTAAAATCTATTTATATTTATACATATAAGTAATCATTATTATTTGTTTTGAAATAAATAACAATTTTACCAATTTTAAATAATTTATAAAAGAGATTATTATAGTTAAATTTGTTTGAAATTTCTAGGATATCACGGACATCCTTTATTATATTTTCAAATCCATTTACACATCCCGATATCTTTTATTAACAGAATTTTATTTGTTTAACATACAAATTAATATTTTAATAATTCTAATCCTATTAATTACCAATTACCAGATGCTCGAAAATCCAGGTTATCACACCATTCTTCTCTTGAGACTGCTTTCTCTTTTCATTTTACTTGTTCTTGCCTCCACCACCTTAATGTAGTTTTGGCTCTTCCATCTCAGTAGAAACAACCATAGTTGTCCTAGACTTAGGATATAGATTCTTATGTAGAAGTGCTTTCTTAAAAAGCTTCTTAAACGGCTCATTAATATGGTTTTCCAAATTTTCTCCAAGATAGTCAACCCGACCAATAATGAACTTTTCATTCTTCCTCAATGGAGTGCCGATTAATGACATCCCATACTTTGACAAAGCATCAAATTCTACCACATACTCAAAAACAGACATCTCACCTTGCTTGAGATCAACAAACTTCCTAAACAATACCGACTTCTGGACAACTAGTATGAACTTCTCCTCGAACCTTATCTTAAACTATTCCTAACTGAACTGATCTTTTGGCCTAGCAATAGTTAAGGTGTTCCACCAATTCATAGCCCACCTATGAAATTTTCTAGAAGCCAACTTTCACTTCACAACATCATCCACTTCCATATCACTGAAGATGCGCTCAAAAGTATCTATCGAATCTTGCACTTTTATGGTTGATTCCATTCCATAAAATGGCTTTTTTCCCAAAGTAGAGTAATCTTTGCTCAACTCGGCAAAATAAGCCCAAGGTGCTTACACGAGAGCACCTACATCAACAGCCATACCAGGAGCATTCCTCATTATTGTTGACATCATAGTACCAAACATAGCTTGAAAATCAGGTGTAGCAGCTCCTGATCCTGCTCCTTCTTTAGCACCTGAGGTAGATCTCATAGTATTCCTTATATGTCAGCTCATTCTTATCTATAACAAGAATGACCAGTCTTTTATAAAGAAAACTGTTTCCATAGCGCTCATATACGTGCGACTTATTCTATATAGTTTTGAAAACCAATGTACATAACAAATACACACTCTCTCGTGTATATATACACACTCAATTCAGTCTAAGGAGATAAAATCTTCCCTATCTCTACTGGATCACAGCATCAACTTCAGATAATCATATAACCAAGCTCAGATACCAAATGTGAAACTGCCATACACAACTGGCACAAATAATAACTTAACAGTGTGCTACAGTCGTGCCCCCTCGATATAGGATGAACACCTGGGTTTAAAATGAACAAATGCAACATATAACCTGTCGTATATCCCACAACGCATGGATAAAATATAATATTACAGATATAATAAAAGAGACAGTAATAACAATGTGAACCATCATCGGAGTATAAGATCCACATAGTTATATGTCAAGTGTCATGTGTCTACAATAGGATCAACTCAAATAAACTGCCTCAAATACAAACAAATAAGCAGTCACTATAAAGGCTCCCTAATGCTGCACAACGAAATAAGCGTAGCAATCCATATATGTAATACGAGATAGCTCCATTCAGCTCGTCCTCCCAATAGCTACTGCTTCACATAAACCTGTTATCTAGTCTATTCAATTAAGAGTACCAAAGATAATAAGAAGCAAAGCTGTTAGTACCAAAAATATCTTTCGAATTGGTCGAAACCTATTTGAGCAGAAGACAAAGAAGAACAAGAGGAAAAGACTCCAACCAAACCTTTGGAAAGAGTCGAAGGATGCTATAGCCAAAGTCCAAAGATTCATTACCTTACCAAGGGGTCGAACGAGTCGAAAGCACCCTTCTGCCTTTAGTGACCACCTTTCGAAGTAGGTGATTACACATGATTGAAAACCTTTCGAAGACAATGAGGGAAAACTCTTCAAATACGTGCCAAACCTTTCAAAACCAAAAGTTTCGCCACCACTTAAACCACTCAAAAGCATTTATTGACCTGAATAACCCTTTCGAAAGCTAAACCAAGCCTTTCGAACCAGTAGAAGCCATTATTGTATAGGGAGGTTCCACATCAAATCATAAGCAAGAGTTCAAAAGCAACCAACAACATCAAAATCATTAGCATCTTAAAATCTTCGAAGCCACCGAGTATGGCTTATCGACAGAGTCGAAAGCTCATACAAAGCAACATAAAGGAGAAAAGCGCAACCATTCCTTTAGACAAAGGCGGAAACATACCACTTGTAGGATCATTTTCACCTAAGAGGGGGGGAGGGGGGCTGAATAGGGTGTAAGAAAATTAATGTGGAAATAAAAACAAAAACAAAAAGTAATGTAGTAGAGATTACACACAGATTTACCCAGCTTCGGCAAAAACCTACTTACGTGTTGCCCCAAGGTTTCTATTAGAGATTAAGTAATCAGATGCTTACAAACAAACATAAACTTACGGTACCCGCTAACTTTATTAACCTAACTCTAAGCTCAAAACCCTGTCAACACTCAACCACTGAGTTACGAATTCTCAAACTACGCCCAGTAGTTTGTACCTTGTTACACATTTAGAAGTTTACACAATTCTAAAAAGGAATTTACAAAATAATAAAACTAAAACAAAACCCTGTTTTATCACTATAGCCCAATACATATAAAAAAGAAGACCGACCCAATATAACTATAAAATAACCGTCTCCCTTTTTTTCAATTGGTATAATCACTCTGATCATTCCTTTTGTTTCACTTCAAAAATTAGGGTTTTGATTTAATTGGAGCCCCTACTTAAAATTGATTAATTGAAGTAAAGATACTGCTTTGATTTGCTTCGTCAACTGACCCCATGGCTTTGATTGCTCACGGTCACTTCAATGACAAGTTTGAATATCAGTATGTGATTTACTTGATTTACTCAGTTGATTTGCTTGAACTCGAACTCGATGATTGTTGATGATGAATTGGATTTAATTTATAGGGATTAAAACCCTATTATTTCATTCGTATATTTTGGTTTGAGTTCATCAATTTCTGCACTCAGTCACTTAATTTTTGATTGAACGATTGTGATGATTTTGACCTGTCATTAGTTAACAAGTTACTCCATATATCATTGATGAATTCGAATTTGCTTTAATTGTTTGAGTCGGTTCCATTCTTTGCTGCTATGACTTTTTCAACATTCGCTTTTAGCCTGTATTTGAATTTGATATATATATATATAGGGTTAATTTTGACTTGCTGAAGGTTAATTGGTTCATTATTATGTCAACTGCGACTTTACTCAAACTGAATAATTGTCGATTTCTTTTGTTGTATGTGGCTGCTTTTCTTGTGTACCTTTTCGACTTTATTGAAACTTTATTCAAACTATACCTTGCTCTGGCCATCCATGCTGGTGTTTATAGCCTTTTACTTGAACCTACTGTCATTTTCTGAAACATGTCTCCTCTGATTGAATTTTCTCGAAATGTTTGCTGGTCATTTCCATGTATATACATGCATACATACATGTATGTATATATGCGTGTGATTGGTATTGCTATTTGCTCTGTCCACTATGCTGATTGCTTCGAGTTCCACTCGTATTCTTTGTCCTTGTGCACTTGTGTTCTCTGAACTGTTGAAACTACTTGCTCCTGATCATGTTTGCTTCATTCATGTGTTAACTTGCATAAAAAAATTATTCATATTTATATACATGTTTGTCTCTTGTATCCCTAACCATATGCATTGCCCTGGTCTTGTTGCATGTGAACTTGTTAATGCGCTTGTGTGGTTCCATTTGATAACTTGTTACCTTGTTATTGTATTGAGTCATTGTCATGTTTATTTGTTTTAATCTTCATGTGGTTGAGGCTCTTGCCATGTTGGTTGGACCTGAACTGATATGTGTATACATGTGAATTGTTTTTCTATTGGTCTGGTTGTACTGGTCTATTGGTCTTCATGTTGCATTATGACTTGCCTCGAGTTAAACTGATCTGGTCTAGTTGATTCTTGACTGGACTGTTCTAGTTCCATTTGAATGAATTTGGTTCACATGTTGTTTGGTCTGGTTCCATTTTAGTCTTCATGTGTGTTCATGCTCCATTGTTTTCAATTTTGGTTTGGGTACTGACATTTCTTTACTCTGTTCACTCGAGTCTAGTTGTATGTTGTTGCTTGGTTGCATATACACATGTCTGAAGCATGTTAGCCCATTTGCAATCATGTTGTCATGTTGAATGTTGCTTTGATCTTCACGTGTACATTTTATGGTTTGCACTGTTTTGGTTGACGCTGCTGTCATGTTCAACTGCTTGCATATGTATCAGTGCATATATGGTGCACTTTGAAGTTTGGTGTGTGTTAATGCCTCTAAAATGTAGTCTGGTTCTAGTTGAGCTGCTGTTTTGTTTTGTTTTTGCATTTGCACTTGTATTGAATCCAGTCTCAGTTTGGGTTTGACCTTGTGCTTACCTATCACTGCAATATTAACAAGCAAGTGTATATCGATGTGCATGACTTGTGGCATGTACAATGATGCACTATCAATTTGTTCATGTAAGATGAAAAAAATAATAATGACGGACAATCCAGATAACTAGGGCAAATAATATTTTCAAACACACACTTCATTTTGCACTGCAAAATATTTCTTTTTCAATTTTAGTGTTTATTTTGCAGATAGTTCAGATGCTGAATACAGGCTGGAACAAAGTTGAAGATTAAATATGAGTGATGAGTGAATTATGTAGTGAGGTGAAATAGGTATGTAAAATTGTATAGTAAAAATTGTGTAGTAATTGAAACTTATATAGTGAGAGCTTAAATTTGTACTATTCGAATTTGTATTAAAATATTTATTTGAATAAAATATTTGTTTAAATATGAATTACGAGTTATTTATTTTATTCAATTTATTTAATTATATGGAAAATAAAATAGTATAATAACAAAAACATTTAGACGAATATATATATGTTTATTATCATTAAACAAAAATCATAGGCTATCGTATTCTACACTAGTGTCAACACGGTCGCCACTTTACGACCAATTCGAAAGCATTAGGGTCAAAAGGTGCTAATCCACACCAGTAAATAAGACGCAAGAGGTCTGGTTTAGGGGATCGGCATTCATTCATTCTGAAATTTTACATTCTTAATTCAAAGAGCTGTAAAACCATAATTTTAAATAGAATTAGGGAAATTGACTAATAAAGTATTCTTTGAGCTAATAAATTAAAGTCTTCAATATTTCTAATTACTTAAGTGTTTCTCAAGCTTTTATCTGGTCTAACCATGTGATACATGTATCAACTTTATCGAAGGGTCTCTTCCGGCTAGGTTGAAATGCACATATATTCTCAAGTGATACAAGATATTGGTTCCAGACCACCTTACCCAAGTCTTCCACTTTTGACCATGTTGAAACCCCATATCAACTCACTTTGGCCTTTGATACCCAACCCAAGCCAAGGCACTTAAGAATACAACTTTCGACAAGGTCGAAACCTAACCTCAATCCACCCAAACCTTAGAAACTTAAACCTAACATAAGGTGCCTAAGGATTTAGCTTTCAATAAGGTCGAAAGGCTGTTAATTAAAGGAATTAACCGCTTCGACTGAATCGACAGGTCAACTTGGAAAAGTTTTCACTATAGTAGCCTATTCTAAAGGGAAACCAAAAAGGACTTTCACATTCAACTCATTTCCATGTACCTAAAGGAAATAAAAAAGGATTAACCTTATCCCTTAACTCCACATCGGGTGTTAGCAAGATTTCTTGTTAACATCTTGTTGCCAGAAGGAGGGCCTGAACCTCCGACTTGGTCGAAACACCCATACCAACTTGTCTCTAACCCAACTTATCTCAAATTTAAGCTTATCTACTTTGGTCCAACACCATCATGCATAAAAGAATCAAAATATCAGAGCATGGATCTTCAGAACCACATTTGACAGGACTCTCTTAAAGAACCACTAAGGATTCCAACCAAAATGTAAAGCAAAGGCTAAGACTAGAAGCTCTACGAATTAAAAAAAAGAGCACAATCATATAATCTTGACAAATGGAGCTTGAAACCTTTCATATTGGCCCCACCCCTATTTTTGCCATAGGAGGAAGGAAAAGTGGAAGTGATAATGTATTCAGCCAAATGAGGAAAACTATTCAATAATCCGATCCTAAATTCATATCCTATGTCTTCTTCCTCTGATTCATCTTTCTTGAAACATCTAAGTCTTAAAGAACATCATTTTTATTTTGTTCTCGAGTTCTTGAGATTAAGGGGCTTGTTCTATGATTGTTGTATGGGTAATAACGTGGAGTGCGATTATCTTTTCAACATAGTTTATTGGCACTTTGATTGTTTAAAGGCGGATAATATTGGTCAGTATCCGATTAATGAAGATTCGATTGGGTCTCAACGTGAAGTGTTTTCGGAAAAGGACGGTGTTGTACATGTCAGTTAAGGCTCACCATGGGTTGATGTCGATGAGTTTTATGCTAATAACTCAGGGTGGGATTATCAGAATGACAGTTTTATGTTGGATCCATATGTCAGTGCATATTGTTTTCCTAAAGTAGATGAAATTTCTTTTGATATAATTGTTTTAGATGTTTCAGTTGATCTAGATTTTTATAATTCTGATGTTTCAGAGGTTGATAGATCTTGCTCGTTAGTTAGTGATTGCTTTTTAAAAAATGGTCTTTGTTCATACGAGGCCATGTTGTTTTCTGCGAAAGAAGTGAATGATGTATCCAATATTGATGATGGAAATTTGAATGTCTGTGCTTGTTTGATGAATAAAGTGAGTAGTACTCGAGGATTTGCTAGTTCTAAGGCTATGGATTATAGGGTTTGTGACGCCCCACCTCTATACCCACGCTAGCCAAGGACACTACGGGTAATGCCGTTAACTAGCGCGGAGAATATGGCTGTTGAGGAGCGACCATCCATGTAATTTCTTTGTGCGAGCACCGATATGTCAGATAGTTTAAGATGTATTTCATTTCACGGGGGAATCCGACATGTCGATACAAACTCAAAGCTACTACACAGTGTCTATATATAATATCCAAAAACAAATATAGAAATAAGCATAACATAAATCAGTCACAGATAATTCATATCACAAAGGCGGAAAAAGATATGAATATAACACATGAAAGTGTACATCAGAGTAGTGGTCAATCAAGATCCACAATATCACAAAAGAATAGTTACAAGTGCTACACAAGAGAATAAGTATACATCATAGAGTCTATATCTCAAATGTATACAACAAAATGAACTACTAATCTAAGTAGTTAGGAAAAAATCAGAACAGTAAACACCAGTAGTGGAGTCAAGCAGAAGCACCTGTAACATCTCGGTCTGATCCGAGTATTATTTAATAAGAAAATAATAAACAGATCAGTCTAACTATAAATATAAGATAAAATGATATAGAATAAGAGATATGACAAAAACGTATAATAACCATAATGCAATACCGTGATAAGTATGTAACTGAAAATCTACTATAGATTAATCAATATCACAAGAATCTTCTCAAAGATCAAAAAATGTCACACTCTTTATTTTTATTCACCAAACCATAAATATTAACAATTATATAAATGCCAATCACAAAAGTTAATTACACAAATTCAGCAATGCACAAATATTGATAAAACTTATCAATGTAAATCACTAAAATTGGTGAAACACAAATTCTAGAAATCATCAATAGAAATCTAGAAATCGCAAAAAGGGGGAGGCCTATCACAAAACGGGAGTATGAAAACTCACCAACACGTGTGTCACAAAATGGAACGCTATTCCATGGTTGCTAACCATAAGTTTTGAGCCGGAGCTCCACAAAACGGCCCGAAGACCATGGGTCACTACCCCACCAATTTTGAGTCGAAACTCCACAGAAACGGGGTTTAGTCTCCCTCGCAGACAAAGAGACATCGCACATTGCTAGTCTAAATCACAAAAATGATCATCATCGATCGCAAGAAGTGTCAATTACAACAAGCTAGTAAATATATGAGCTTAGCTTCATGTCCCATAACCACTAGCTTAACTTAAATATTTACAAACAAATTGTAGATTTCCACTCGAAAATTGTCACAAGAGATTCAATCGAACAAGTCCAAGAATTAACCGACGAAGTAAACGCCAGCGTTTCATACCACTTGTTTTACTATGTCATTTAATTAGATTTCTCATACGAACGAGGTAAAGGTTTGTATATGCTAGTAGATTGGAAAACAGTTTAAGAAACGAGCTTTGTAATAAAATAGTGTTGAAATCTTTTTTATGAAAGAATTTTTATATTTACTACTAGTATTGAAAACCTTTATATTTTTAAAAGTGACAAGTCACAAAAATGATTGTAGAAATAATTAATCATTAAAATTCACATTCGAAGACGTGAATAAATTCCAAAGAAATCGATTCCGAATCCATCAAAATGGAAATACCCAAAAATTCCAAAAATAGAAGTTATCAAAGTCGACAAAGGTGATAACAACTAATCGGAGAAGAAGAATCGATTAAAGATTGGAAAAGCAAAGCAAAATGAGCATAATAGACAAAACAGGGAAAGTGGAGCAGGTCGTTGACCGGACTTCCTGAGTCGGCCGACCGAAATAGCCCAGAAAGTTTCGGCTACGGCTTCGGTCGACCGACCCAGGGGGTTCGGTCGGCCGAACTGCAATTTCTGCAATTCCTACCGTATTTAATTGAAGTGTAATCTCTCACTCAATTTGCAACCGATCGAGCACGGACGCAAGGGAATTACGCCTATCGGCTACCCGGTCCTATTGGCTCCTCGATGCACCACCAAAAACATGTTCAAACATCAAAGTTAGGATCTTTAAAGATTTGAACCCAAAACACTAAAAATTGGAATATTCACAAAACCAATCCAAATCAAAATCGAATACACATGAATAAGTGTTAGGAATTTATACGTAACAATCAAAGATAATCATAGACTTAGATGTGAGATAAAAATGTCACCTTTAAACCCAAAGAACAAGTAAGAAGAAGCTATAGAGCAAGGCAAGGACAAACACTCTTCAATTACAACCCAAGAAGCTTCAATCTAAGCTTACAACTAAAATATTTCCTAAGTTAGGTTTAGGAAATTCTGAAATTGAAAGGAGAATGAGTTGGAGAAGAAGAAGGAGATGCTTACTAATGGCTTCTCTTAGGATTTGGAGCTAGAGCTTGGATTTTGCAAATGAACTAGGGCTTGGAATTCTAATTTCCAATCTTTTCCCCCATTATTCTCTTGAGCTTGAGAGAGTTAGGAAATGAGGAATGAATGAAGAGAAGTGGAGAGGGGTTGGGTTGATATAAGCAGAATTGGGCAAATGAGCTAAACCCAAACCCAAAGCCCTATAGAAAAAGTAGCAAAAATCAACTTACTCCAAACATATCGAAGCTTATACTAAAAAAGGTTGCAAACGACATTTTGAACTCAATGGAAGGGCTCTCGAGTCTTAATTCGACTGTTTGCAAAAAGTAGCTTTACGGACTAAAATCCGACGAACGATGAAATATTTAAATAAAATATTTAAATATAAAATTGATAAATATGTGGGTTGTTACAGGGTTGTTGTTGATTTTACAGACATTCTTGGAGAGTATTGTGAAAATGTAAACTTTAATGTTGATGATGAGGCTCTCTTGGATAAAGGGGTTAATATTTTGGTCAATTCTATTGAATCAAAAGTTGTAGACATAGAAAATAGTGCGCACAGTCTTGCTGTGGCACAGAGTTGTTATAGTAATCTAGGAGATATTGAGGTAGATGCAGTCTCACACGTTATTGTTTTTTTCTGGATTGGAGATGGTTTTATCTCAGTTGGGTAGTTGCAAAATTGATGTTGCCAAGAAGGGTTGGTGTAATGTTGTAGAGATGGTTGGGTCATTGTTGCTGACCAAGAAGTTGAATTCATGGAGCTTTTTTGTTAACAGCGTGAGTAGGTTTCAGGAACGGTTGGGGTTGGAATTTATTTTAGGGAGGTTGTGTTCTTTTGGGGATATGACTTGTGACTCAAACAAGATCATATACTTTTACATTAGTCTTTTTAGTTTTATAGTGTACTGCTGCTGGGCATCTCATAGAAGATCTTCTATTCAAGCTCGTGTTTCTACACCTAATCCCAAAGCGCGTAATTTTTTTTATAGGAGTAGTCCAGATGTTATCATTAGAAGAAGTCCTAGGTTGAAACTAAAGATTTATAGGTCTATTTCTTTATATTGATTGTTTGGTTGGAGGTTTGTTGATGTAGTGGATGTAGTGGAGATGTTGTAGTTTGCACTTTTCATGCAGGCATTTCTGGTTATTGTGGCTGATTTTGTGGCGTTTTGTTGTAGGTTGCCCTTTTTGTGGAGTTGTTTCTGTCCTTAGTTGCTGTTTTTTTCTATAGTTTTCTTCAAGTATGTCTCTAGTTTTTTAGACTTTTGGAAGGGTTGTTTTTTTATTTTTTTGTATGGGTTTTTTTGGCTACCTGCCAGGCTTGTTGGCAGCTCCTTTATTTCTGGTTTTATATATATGTGCATGCATGCTCTCCTCTTCTTAAGAGGATCACACATTTTTCTCAAAAAAGGAAAACTATTCAACATTATTCCAAAGCCATAATCTTTGAAAAATAAATAATGGCTGACTACAATTCCTTTGCACATAAATGGCAATAAACTACAACAAGACCACTTCCAACACAAGGACTACAAAGGGTGGCCAAAAAAAGCGATCGAATAGTGTGAGACTACAAGGCCAAGGAATAAGAAGCCAACCTCAAGCATCAAGTTTCAAGTCTAGACTTCCTAAAGAATGCAACTTCGCAGCATCAATAAAGAATGTCTACTTGCTAAACCAAGGACGAGCTTTATTATTTGTTATCACATAAAAAGAAGCCAAAACATGAAAGGAATCTAGGAGGATCCTATTGTCACTATCACATGATGTACCGACAGACCAATCATTGAAGAGCCCTAAAGGGGATGATAATCAATTTCTTCTGTCAATGAAAGATCAGTGAATTTGTAAAGAGAACATGAAAAAAATCAACGAAGAGTTACTTTTCAAGAAATATCTACATGGTTTGGAGTGAAATATTCCTTGCGTTTGGATACTACCTAAGATGGCAGTCTACCTACAATGGTAGAAAGCCTCTATCCGTGCCGAGTTGGCTAGGGAAGAGCACCTCCTGGAGGAAGAGCGGAGTAAGCCTTTAACAGCGCCATGATATGGCCAGGTTAAAGCAATTGACATGCCCTTGGTCGCGCCTCTGGTTAGGTCAAGGCACCTCGTAGAGGAAGGATGGAGTAAGCCTTTATCCGCGCCATGCTATGGCTAGGTTAAAGCACTGAATAGTCCCTTGTTTATGTCACACTATGGCCAGGGTAATCCGCCTCTTAAAGGGAGGTTGGGTAAGTCCTTGGTTCGGCCTCTAAGATGAGCTAACCAAGAGCACCGGACAACAATGGACTAAGATGTGCAAGCCCAAGAAGAGGCACAATAAACATTGGACTGAAAAGTCCAAGCCCATGAAGAGGCTCGACAAACAATGGACTAAAAAAAATGATTATAAATCAATATATTATTACATGGTTACAATTATTCATCTAGTTTATACAAGATAGAATTAGTAAATAATTCAGAGATAAATTTGTTCTTATAATATTTAAGTTTTTCAAGTGGAAGATCTTGGGGAATGGATCTAACTCTTGGTAAGTTCCAACATGCTCCATGATGCAGATCAGATCCGAATTCATCCAAGTATCTCTTATGAAAGCCCCAAAGTAGGCCCCCACTAAATTCACCTAAATATGAAAAGTCACTAACTAGGTGTCCACAATAGGCCTTATATAAAAAGTTAACTAAAATACCCCCCTCTTCAATCAGCATCCAGAATAAGTTGCTTAACTCTAAGTTTTCTATTAAGAGAGCGTCATAGAAAAACCACGCTATTCTTAGTCGGGGGCAACTTCTTGATGCTTAAAAGATGGTAGCACTGTTGCACTCCTATTGAGCCTATGATATTTATCTGAAAGTACTTTCTGAACCCTTAATTGCTTATCTAACTTCCTATATAAATTGTTTATCTCCGCTTGTTTTCTTTCAAGTTTGGTTTTATAGGGGTGGGTGGATTTCTTCCTTATCTAAAATAAATAATTTACACTATTATTATTCTCGAAGTGAAAGATGTTTAAACAAAGAATCCCATACCTGAGATATTGGGATTGATGCATGGGAAGCTTGCCTTTTGTCCTTCGACGCTTCGACATCAATAAAAGCCAGCTCATCTTCTTGAGCAGCAGAGGGCGCGACATATTCATGTGGGACTGTTGTGTGATGAGATGGATTTTTCTCAAGAGCTCTTGTACTACCATCTCCATCTTTGTCAGAAGACTAAGTCTGGCCCTCTCCATCACCACCTAAACCTTGGCCACCGTTGGTGTTATCATCATTATCATCATTGTCCTTATCATTGTCATCACCATCACTGTCGCCTTCTTCTTCGACAGAGTCATCTTTGCCACCTTTATCTTCTGAGTCAGATTCGACTTCAAAAGAGGGGACGTCGAATGAAAGAACCTTGGAGGCGTCAATTTCCTCCTCTTCTGCAGCTCTAATTTTCCACTTCATTCGGTTAATCTTTCCCATTACTCTATCGACAAGGGCAGAGTCAAGTGAGGGGAAGCTTAGCTTGAGGAATTTGTCAATATTATCACCATAAGTAAGCATTAGGGCTTCTTCGAAGGAATTCATCGTTATCTCCTCGAGTGTGGTATCAAGAAAACGTGACACTCGCTATTTGGCATCTGAAATGGTATCGACTGCCAGTTTCAAGGAAGCCCTGTTTTTCTTTAACTTCTCTTTCAAAGAGGCATTCTTTGCTTCCATTCAAGACTTCTCCTCATCAGATTCTTTTGTGGATAGATGTAGTGCAAATTTTCATCGGTAAGGAGTTGACGAGCCTTTCTTTCTTCCAAGACAATAGATTCCAACTGCGAGAGAGAACTTCTTAATCATTCTAGATCAGAGGTTGATTCATCTTTTTCCATGGACAAGGAAGAAACTTGATTCTTCAAGATAGAAATTTCCACCTGAAACTTGGAGGACTCGACGGAAGATTTAGATTCCTACTCATGCAAGATTAACCAACACTTAGAAATCTGAAAGAAGAAATGCAACATAAGTCATAAATTTAAAGAAGAACAGTAACGATAATTTCGAGTGAAGAGAAACATACCAAGAATTGTTGCTCTATCAGGGAACAGTAATGACCTGGTTGGTTAGAAATAGAGGAAGGTAGGTAAATAGAAGTAAAGGACATAGAATTTAAGATAGAGTGGACTATCTCTTCAAAATTAGCAGAGGAAGAAGGAGATGTCGGCACAGGAATGTGTTTTAGAGTGGGGGTCTTCTCCAAAGCTTTTTGAATCTGCTTGTGTGCAACAAGGGATCTCAAAACAGTGATGTGAGAGAGAGGATCAATTATGGCAGGAGTCTCGTTAGATTTATCCTGAGGAGCTTCGACAATCGGGCTCTCCAAATCTCTGTCAAGAGATAAAGATTCCTCCTCTTCTACATCAACCACTTTAGCTGTCTTGTGAGGTGGGTCTACCTCAGTTGACTGCTCCAACTTTCTCTTAACTGCTATGTTAATCTTGGTAAGAGATTGTGCAATGGAGAGTGCATGAGAAGTAACAGGAGGAGAAACTGTACCACTAGAAGGCTTTTTAACTTGAGAAGTAGTTGTAGATAGTTCAAACATATCATAAGTAAGCATGATATTTCGGAAAGCAACATAGGAATATGAAATAAATGCCATGTCAATAACTTACCAAAATTGTCAAAGCAAATAAGTGATATTGGAGAGAAGTGTGTAGGATCTCCCAAGGAATGGAAGTGTTTGCCTCGTGATGTGTATTGGATTAAGGGAGGCTGCCTTAAAATCCTTTGACCGGAGTGGAGAAGAGAATGCTTCCTCAAGTTGGCGGGATTCAACAGCTTCAATTGATTTCTGATCTCACTAAAATCTATGACTAGAGACTCCACCAATCTCTTATAGACCTCATTAAGCTCTTTGGCAGGAGCACCTAACATAAGGTAAAGATTAGTCAAGAAAAACCACTGAATCGAAGGAAACTAATGGAAGTCTGAACTTAGAGGAGTAGAGAAGGTCTCACTAATATTTAGGAAGCACTTGACGAAGAATAATTAGTTCACCTAGTTTCTACACTTGTTAACCTCCTCTGATATCAGCTTCTTTGAAGGGTTTGCCCTATGATTTGGCTATTGAGATTGCTAAGTGTTAACTCCTATGTTAAGCGACTCAGCGACCCAAGGAAGTAAGCGACCCAAGGCAATAACGGGGCAAATGGAATGAGGCTCTGCATCACGACTTAGCAACTTAAAGACCGAAGCGACCTACGAGTTAACAAGGTAAAGACCTAACGACCTAACACATGAAGCGACTCGAAAGCGACTTAAAGCATATACAAGTTAACAATTATGGACCCCGCGACCTAAAAGTTGAACGACCTAATGACCTTAGTCCTCAGCGACCTAAGAGCTCTAGCAACTTAAAAGGTGGAACACTGCCAAGCGACCTAACAGGTAACGACTTGAGGAAAGCAGCGACTTAAAGGATTAGATGGTCCAGCGACCTAACAACCTGAAGGCTAGGCGACTCAATGGTCCAACGACCCACGACCTACTGAGTTAACGATATAGGGAGTAAAGAGGCTCAACGACCTACCCTAGGCCGCTACATTGGATATGTCATCATTGTTAAGTCGCTAACTACTCCCCTAAGTCACTGCCGACCTACCCAAGGTCGTTCACGACCTAGTACTTGGTGTTAAAATCATGCCGATTTCCTCTAGGTCGTTACGACTCACCAGCTAGTTCAAATGACCAAATACGAACCAGTTAGGTCGTAGCTCGTATTCCTTTAACTCGCCAGCGACCTACGACCCACCTTAGGTCGTGCACGACCTATATCGCGCCTAGGAAATCTCCTATAAATACAACCCCTACTCCAACATTGAGGGGGATCTTTTTGGCTCATTCTCGAAGCACCGATACTCTGTCGTTTTCTCAACTCAAACAGTACTTCAAGCACTCCAAACACCAAGGACACTACGACAAACTTCAAGAGAAAATCTACATCATTCCACATGGATTCGAAAGATTATCCTCCATCAAAGTTTGATCTACTAGTCTAAAGTGTGTTGTAATTGAAGAAAGTTGTATAAGTTGTACTTGAGACAGCAATAAAGTGATTGAAAGTGGACGTAGGCTTGACTATAAGCTGAACCACTATAAAGACTGTGCCTTTTACTGCTTTTTTGATATTTTTCTGCTTATTTCCGATTCCCGTATCAACGGGTGGTGCTTTCACACTTGCTTTACTTGCACCGGGGTGTTAGCGTCTGATTTTTACGTTAACATTTTTGGTGCTTTCATTGAGAAATCAACTCAGGATACTGTCATCATAGCTTCACAGAAATTTGTAGAAAGAATCTCCATGAAAACCAGAAGTCTATCAGAAATAATGGCTCCTGGAAGAAAGCGCAAGTCTGTTAGATCAGATGATGTTCATGAGACTACTGCAACCTCTCCTCCTTTAAGCCAAACAACTCCAACTGTCGGAGTTACACGAGCAGAGCTAGATGCCGTGGTATCTGGGCTACATCGGCAAATGGAAGCTCAGAATAACCTAATGATGGAAAGGTTGAATGCTTTATTTGAGGCAAACCGTCAACTGGTGACGAATGAGGGAAACCTTGCCGATGAAGTGCAGAATGTGCGAGGAAGAAATATCCCTCAAAGGGCGGCTGACCCAGTGGAAAGGACACCTCCCCAAGCCGGAGGATCAGGGCCGCAACCAACCCTCCGTGAACGATTGTCAAGACAAAATTCGGAAAGAATGGCTGATGTTTGTCCCGCGGTGCCTTAAAATGATGAAGAGTATTTCTCAGGCATGGTTTGTCAGATTATGAAGGAAAGTATGCAAAGAGACGAAGATGAGAAAGAATGGGGTTTCGCTCCGAGCAAAACTCCGTTCACTGAAAAGATCTTGAAAGCAGAATTCCCAAGGAAGTTTGTCCTTCCTACTATTCCAGCTTATAAGGGAACGAGCGATCCTAATGAGTTTCTGTATATGTATGATTGGAACATGACGGGTGCCAGAGCCTCTGATGAAATCAAATGCCGGTATTTTCCGGTATACCTGGAAGGAGTTGCTCTACTTTGGTTCACAAAGCTACCGGTCCAGTCGATAGACCAATTTTCTGATTTGACTCGGAAATTCAAGGAACAGTTTCGATTGTATGCGTCAAAGGCAAAGGATATAATGTCACTCTCCAGCCTCGAGCAAAATCCTGGAGAATCTATCAGATCATTCTTGAATCGCTTTAACATAGCTTTGGCTGAAGTAGACAATGCAGAGCCGATGATGATTTTGACGTATCTGATGAGGGCTATTGACAAGACAAGTGAGTTCGGGAAATGGTTGAAAATGGAAGAACCAAATTCGCTTGACAAGTTTTATAAGAAAGCCGATGAATTCATGCGCTTGGAAAGCCTCCAAGCAAGGCTAAAGTGGTATCGACAGGGGTTGGAAATAGTAATGCTATTCCGAATAAGAAGGAATCTGGCAATCAGAAGAGGGGGAACGATTGTCAGAAGAAGCAAGGAGATGTAAAGAAAAGTCAATCCTTCAACTTCACCCCTCTGACTGATACCCCGGAGAACATCTACTTTGCAAACAAAGACACGGTCGAGTTCCCCGCGCCAGCTAAGCAAAGAGCTAATAAGAAAGCTGAGAAGAATGGAAGGTTTTGCCGGTTCCATAACCAACCCGGGCATGATACTAATGAGTGCCGTCACTTAAAGGAGTTGATTGAAGAACTATTGAAAGAAAACAAGCTCCAGCAATATGTAAAGAGGAACAGGAATGGCCCAACTTTGTCAACTCAAGGACAACAGGCTCCTGTTCATCATCCTAGCTCAAGTGAAAAGGAAGCAGCTCATGAGTCAGAGAGGCCCGTTATTGATGTGATTACAGGAGGACCTCACCCAGCTGGTAGAAGCTGGGGTGAGATGGAACGATATGCTCATGCATTGAAGTATGCGCCAGCGGAGGAAAGTGTTTTTGTGTTAGAAGACGCTGTACCTCTAAAGCAACAGAAGACTTTTAATGATGATATTGTCTTCAGAGTCAGGGATTCTATGGGTGTTGAAGCCCCTACCATAGATCCTTTGGTTATTTCTGCTGGCATTGGACCAGCTATCGTAAGAAGAGTACTTGTCGATTGCGATGCTTCTTGCAATATTCTTTTCAAAAAGACCTTCGATCAGATGAAGATCCCAATAGCTAATGTTCAAGCTTCGTCGCAAAATATTGTTGGGTTTACTGGGGAACCAGGCAGCCGATTGGGACTATTGATCTGTTCGTGGAACTTGGAGAGGGGCAGAAGAAGGTTGTTCGAAGGCAGACTTTTGTAATTGTTGATGAATTTTCTACTTACAATGCCTTCCTAGGCAATCCAACTCTTACAGCCTTTAAAGCAATCCTTGCCTCGTGGTGCCTTACCATGAAATTCCCCACAGATAATGGGGTTGGCGTTGTTAAAGGGGATCAGAATGCAGGGCGGGAATGTTATTTGATAGAACTGCGTGAAGCAAGAAAAAGAGAATTAGGAAAGGGTGCGGCAGCCCCAGTCCGCATCAAAGAACAACCTTGTAGCAATTACAGGTTGGACCCTGTACTGGTGAATGCAGCGAAGCACGAAGAGAAATGGATCCCAGAAAAGCTAGTGCAGGGGAGAATAGAGTGGTACCAGTTGAAGTAACAGTGCCGGTACCTGTTGACCCGAAAGACCCAAACAAAGTGTTGAATGCGGGTTCGCAGCTTAATGCAACGGTTCAAAATGTTTTGATATCATTTTTGAAAGCAAATCTGGATGTATTCTCTTGGACTCATGCTGATATGTGTGGAATATCTCCAGAAATTGCAGTACATACCTTGAATATTGATCCAAAGTTTACACTGGTAAAGCAGAAAAGAAGAACTCAAGGTCCTGAAAGGTCAGCAGCATTGAAAGAAGAAGTTGATCGGCTCATGGAGAATGGTTTTATCAGGGAATCTACTTATCCGAATTGGGTCTCAAATCCTGTACTGGTTAAAAAAGCTAATGGGAAGTGGAGAGTGTGCATTGACTTTTCAGATCTAAACAAAGCCTGCCCCAAAGACTGCTTCCCGTTACCCAGGATTAACCAGTTGGTGGATGGAACGGCGGGGCATGAATTGTTATCTTTTATGGATGCCTACTCCGGATATAACCAGATCATGATGCATGAGCCAGGTCAGGAGGACACGAGCTTTATCACCGATGTTGGTCTCTACTGCTACAGAGTCATGCCTTTCGGACTTAAGAATGCGGGGGAAACTTACCAAAGACTTGTTAATGCCATGTTTAAACTGCAAATTGGTAAGACTATGGAAGTTTATGTCGATGATATGCTGGTAAAATCGAGGAAAGCAGTGGACCACATGGATCACTTGGCAGAGATGTTCTCAATCCTCCCAAAGTATGGTATGAAGCTTAATCCTTTGAAGTGTTCATTTAGGGTAGAATCTGGAAAGTTTTTGGGTTTCATTGTGAGTGCAAGGGGCATTGAAGCTAATCCTGCTCAGATAACTGCCTTAAGAGAAGTCAAAGCTCCTAGAACGAAGAAGGAATTGCAAAGTCTCAATGGAAAAGTTGCTGGCTTGAGTCGGTTCATTTCCAAAGCTACTGATAAGTGCATTCCATTCTTTGATGCTCTAAAGAAAGGAAGATAAAACTTTGACTGGACTCCTGAATGCCAGAAAGCTTTCGATGAGCTGATTCGTTATATGGAAACGCCTCCTATACTTTCTAAGCCCGACAATGGTGAAGATCTTTTTGTATATTTGGCAATCTCGTCTCATGCCCTCAGTGCAACTTTGGTACGGGACGATGCAAAAATTCAGCGCCCGGTCTACTACATCAGCAAGAGATTCACTGGGGCAGAATTGAACTATTCAAAGTTGGAAAAGCTTGCCTATTGTCTACTGATTGCATCAAGAAAATTGAGGCCATATTTCCAAGCTCATCCCATCAAAGTCCTCACCGATCAGCCCTTGAAGCAAGTCCTTTTTCGTCCTAAGACATCGGGTCGTCTTCTAAAGTTGAATATTGAAATCAGTCAGTATGACATCACTTATCATCCCCGAAGGGCAATTAATGGACAAGCTTTGGCAGATTTCATCGCAAAATGTATGGATAAAGGTGACAGTGAGGAAGAAGTGGTCTGTAATACCCCAACCCGATGGAAATTGTATGTGGATGGCGCAAGAAATGATTACTACTCCGGACTGGGGTTGTACTTGAAACCCCTGAAGGATGGTCACTGTGTTATGCATTGAGATTAGAATTTCCTTCGACTAATAATGAGGCAGAATATGAAGCTCTCATTGCTGGCCTGAAGATTGCTAAAGAACTGAACATTAAGGCGTTGCTGATCTTCAGTGATTCTCTGCTTATCGTGTGTCAAGTCAAGAAAGAATATCAAGCTAAAGGGGGAAATCTACCCACATATTTGTCCAAGACCTGGGAGCTTCTTGATGATTTTGACTGTTACACAATAAAGCATATTCCCCGGGAAGAGAATCTGAAGGCAGATTCTCTCGCGAAGTATTCTAGCACCGGCGAAGCTCAGTTATCGGGATTAGTCCCTGTAGAAGTCCTATCAACTCCAAGCATTGACGAAATGGATATAGACTGGATCATGACCGTATCTCAAGAGCAAAAATCATGGATGACTCCGATAAAGGAATATCTGCTCAACGGATCTGTGCCAGAAAATTCAAAAGAGCGTCAGAAACTGTTAAGAAAGGCTTCAAGGTATATAATTCAAGATGGCCGATTATACCGACGAGAATTTTCAATGCCATTACTCCGATGTGTGACTAAAGAAGAAGCTAAGACAATTCTAGCTGAGGTACATGGAGGAGAATGTGGAGATCATACAGGTGGCCAAACTTTAGCAAAGAAAATTCTCCGTTATGGATACTTTTGGCCAGATATCAACCGAGATGCTGCAGACTATTCCCGAAAGTGCGACAAATGCCAGAGATTTGCCAAAATCCCTAGAGCACCTTCCACCGAGCTAACGCAGATGGTCAGCCCATGGCCGTTTGCTATTTGGGGAATAGATCTTATCGGGCCTTTACCGAATGTCAAATACGAAATCAAATATGCTATTGTTGCTGTTGATTATTTCACTAAATGGCTGAGGCTGAGCCGTTGGCCACTATTACCTCTAAAAAGATGATAAATTTTGTGACTAAAAATATCATTTGCAGGTATGGTGTGCCTCAGAAGATAATCACAGACAATGGTACCTAATTTGAAAGTGAAGAATTCCAGGACTTTTGCAAATGATTCAAGATTCGAAAAAGCTTCTCAGCAGTGGCTCATCCGCAGAAAAATGGGCAAGTGGAAGCAGTGAAAAAAAATCATCAAGTCAACCATTAAAAAACAGCTTGAGAAAGCAAAAGGTGGTTGGGTTGATAAGCTGCCACTAGCACTATGGGCATACAGAACTACCCATAAAACTGCGACTGGGCACACTCCATTTTCACTGGCATATGGATCAGAAGCGATGATTCCGGTGGAAACAGAGGTCCCTTCACATAGAAAAATTCATTTCAACCAAGCTGAAAATGAAAAACTGCAACTTGAAGCCCTTGACCTCCTTGATGAAAGAAGAAAAGAGGCTGAGCTGAGAATCGCGGCTCATCAACAAAGAATAGCCAGACACTTCAATTCCAAAGTTCACCAACGCAACTTTGAAGTTGGGGATTTAATCCTGAAAAGAGTTATGACAGCTACAGGTGTGTTTGGGACGAACTGGGAAGGGCCGTATGTCATAGGCCAGAAGCTTCTTGATGGCACATTCAAACTCACAACTGTCGAAGGGAACCCAATTCCAAGGGCTTGGAACAGTAATCATTTGCGCCCATATTTTACTTAAAATCTATAATGAAATACTGTAAAAGAATGATGAATGTATGATTCTTGTATTGAAAGCCATTGTAAAGCCAGTTCAAGTGAATAATAAGAACTATAAAGTGGATGTAGGCCCATTTCTTGGCCGAACCACTATAAATCTTGTGTTCTTTACTATTATAAACTGCTTGTTTTATTTCGATGTATAAAATACGTCAATTGTATTGCTAAAATATCGTTTTAATGCTGCAGGCCATTAAAAGACCAAGCAATCCCTGACATCACCCAACAAGCAAATGCTAAGCCGTTCAAAATTTCCATACTCAAATCCTACGAAAAAAAGTGCTTCAAGCGAAAAGTTAGTGATTCTGCTGGAAGTGGGCCCTTGCTAACTAATTGTGGTTGTTTGTACAAACAAGCATTCGATTAAATAGCCTGTGTCTGCCCCCGTCAATTTGCTTAACTATGAAGTACACTTCTTCAAATAAAGGAAATTACTGGCAATAGAGGGGGAGGTGTGTTTGGAAAAGATAACGAGAATCGCCGATATGAATAAATGGCAGGCATGGGCGAGCAAGCATCAAACATCAAAAGACCTCTTCGGAGGCACAAGCCCTCTCCGAAGGCACAACTCTTCGGAGGATAAAGACCTCGAACGGGGCATGCCGAAAAACGAAAGTTTTCTTTCTCAACAAAAAAGATTGGTATGGAATGACCGGGAGCACCATCCCAAGTGGAAGGCAAGGCGCTTGTTCACTAGCTGAGACAGTTTGCGCAGACAAGCGTCCAAGTAACTTGCGTCCGCCCCATGAATCCATGGGATGATCGGAGGTACCTTCCCAAGTGGAAGGCAAGGCGCTTGTTCACTAGCTGAGACAGTCTGTGCAAATAAACGTCCAAATAACTTGCGTCCGACCCGTGAATCCAGCCAACCATGAGGAAGAAGCTTCCAGGCATACTCCGAGGCACGCATTCCACCGAGATTTGAAATAAAACTTCACAAGTGCTGGAATGTGAAAGCCCTCTTCGGAGGCCCATTTCACCATAGTTGAAATGTTAAAAGACCTCTAGCGGGCTTCACCAGAAAAAGAGAGCTCTTTCTCGACAGAAAGTTATGGACTGATCGGTAGTACAGAACACTCGTGTCCGCCCAGTGAATCCATCCAACTGAGAGAAGGAAACTCCAAACTTCCAGGCAGAAGCCCTACTCAGAGGCACACATTTCGACGTGATATAAAATAAAACTTCACACGAGTCGAAATGTGAAAAGCCCTCTTCGGAGGCCCGCTTCCCAGCGAACAGGGAAAAGATAAAAGCCTCTCCCAAGAGGCAGAAACAGAAAAGACCTCTTCCTAGAGGCACAATGAAACAATAAAGACCTCTTCCCAGATGCACAATGAAACAAAAAAGACCTCTTCCTAGAGGCACAATCAAACAAAAAGCCCTCTTCGGAGGCACAAGCTGGTCGAAGCCCTTTTTCGAAAGCCCACTGTATTATGAAGAAAAATTCACTTGCCAAAAAAGTGACTTTTTCCAAAAGTGAAGTGTAAAAACTTCGTGAAAAAAAAGGAAAGAGAAGACTTCTCCAATACGAGGCGCATTCTACTAAATCAGAAAAATATTTCGTTCAAACGGAAATATTATCCTATAAAGTACAAATGCCAACCTCTTTCAAATGGAAAAGTTGTTCTCTAAAGGAAAAGTACAAGTCTTCTCGAAACAGAAGAATTGTTCTCTGAAATTTTGCCAATGTGAAAGAGATTGCAATAAACCATGGTATAGGGGAAATATAATATAGTTGTTGCAAAAATAAAAATAATGCTCAAGCAACATACCATAGGTTTACTGCAACATCACACAGGGAAAATAAAGAAACCCTTATAAAAAAAAGGAATAAATGCATTCTCAAATATAGACAGAAGTTTGTACAAGTAAAAGAATCATTTTATTCCATACCATGAAACTTTTACATATACGTGCAGGGTTCAAAATAAGAAGAGGCGGGGACCGGTACCCGCACAATCTCCGGTCAACGCAAGCTTATATACAAGCAAAAAAGCAAAAAGCGAGATAAGAAGCACAGAACCAAAGCCATCATTTCTTCTTCTTTCCACCTTTTGTGCTTGCTCCTGGCTGGATGATCAACTTGTTGGGCCGGCTTATAAGAGTAGGGGAAGAGGAGAAAGGGGCACAATTGGACCTTCTTCTGCTTTTTCCTCACCGACTGAAGCTTCCTTCTTCTTCTTTGAAACTCCACTTTTCCACCTCTTCTTAGAAGAAGACCCACTTTCTGGAGTGAAAAGTCTGGTTAACGGTATATCATCAGAACCAGTTGGTTCCGGAGTATTCTCGCCTTCTTCAAGTTCTCCTCCCCTATGTTCTTGTGAAGCATTGGGATCATCCAAGTTGCGAAGAGCTTCTATTTGCTCCTCTTGCGTCCCTGGTTAAGAAACAGAAGGAGGAGTGACTTGGAGAGACGAGGGAGGAATAACTGGAGGAGGGCGAGTCTGAACAATGCTCGGCACTTTCTCTACAAAAGAAAAGATGTTAAAATCAGTAAAGAGAGGAGATAAAGGCTCGTTGAGATTTAGGAAATAATCAAGAAGCTCATCAAACTCATGTGAAGCAAATGAGCAGTCTACTTGAGCAAGATCAGCATTAAAGTTACCTGGAGAAGTTGGCTTTCTAACGTCAATTTCATAAGCTTGTGCTTCAGTGCTTTCTTCGCCTTCATCTCCACCCTGTGCGCTTGTAATTTCAGTTATGACTTTAACCGTGGGTGGAGAATGGGAACCGGAGCCTATGATATCAATGTCCGCCGAAGTCGAAGGAGGGACAAGGGCAGTTAAAGGTGCTTCTTTCTCTGGATGCTCCCCTCCCATCAATTCGGCTCGTACTTTAGCGAGCTGCTCCTTTCCTCTGGCAAGAGCGGCACAAGTTTCGTCATCAAAGTAATGCGCTTCAAGTTCATCTTCGGAATAACCGACACCTCTGAGCATATCCATTACAGCCTCCCACACTTCGGCCAAAGTGATTTCATATTTAGGCCCCAAAAATGCAAGGCTGCCACGCCCCAAGACGCTTTGGACGTAAAAATCAAACAGAGTAGAGCTGATGCTGGCTTTTGTCTCTTCATGAGATTGTTCAGCGGCTCTCTTTCCAGCCATGGCCTCATCACGTTCTTTCTCAGTCTTTAGTAATTGAGCTTTCAGCCTCATGATTTCTAAGTCCTGGGAGTTAGCTTTCTCCCGTAGCTCTCCAAGGTCAGCACGATATTTTTCCACTGTCTTCTGTGTAGCTTCAAGTTGGGTTTCGACATACCGTTGAGCGACATGAGCATCTCGAACTTTCTTCTGAAGCACTTCTTCCCTTTGAGTATAAGAGGTGGAATAAGTAGCAAGCTTGTTCTTAAGTTTCTCGACCTCCGCCTCAAGCTTTTCGTTGCACTCAGCGATGTTTTTCATTTCGGTGTTGTGCTGATCAAGAATTTTCTACCATTCAGACTTGTCGTTCTCCATCGTCAGCATAGCTTCAAGGTTGGCCCGGTTAACCCTCTGAATCTCATCGACGTGCTTTTGCCACCCTGACATTCTCTCAATATCAAGTTTAACAGTGTCAAGGTTTCATAGCATGGCCTCTTTGTCGATGGGAACCAAGTCAAGGTCGAAGCGGACTCCCTTTAAGCACCAATGCGGGAACCAACTTTGAAGGGTTGGCGGACCTCTCTCAACTTGGTATGAGGGTCTGCCGAGAAGTGTCTGAATGTCGGCTCCTTCAAGGGCAGGAGACTTTGAAGGAATTTTAAGAGGAGCAGAGGCCTTTTCTAAAATTGCAGATGCGGTCTTTTCATCAAGCCTGGCCCGCTTGCTTGGGTCTCCGATGTCATGACTCTTTCCTCTATCGTCATAAGTTTTTCTTTTATGAGAGTCATTGCCTCTGCGAGAAGAGTCGTGTTGCTCATCCCTTCTTCCGTACCTTTCTTCATACGCTCTTCTTTCTTGAGCCTTTCGAGCAGCTCTCTCTTCATTATTTTCCCTGTGGGTGGGAAGATAGCGCCTATAATCATACTGACCATGCCTCCCGTACTGTTGAAAGTCGTCATAATAGGAACCGCTACGCCCCATTGGAGAACCTGAAAATGAGAAAGAGGCAAAACTTGAAAATCCTGGAAGTAAAATGCATGGGAGTACATATAGGTGCTGAAAAGTCCTAAGTGTGTGTAACGTGCAGACTACACGCGTTAAACTACGAACCACTCCTCGGTTGCGGGGAAATGATAGGTGTAGTAGCAAACGTCAACTCTCGAGTCGACGGAATCTGTTGCAAAATAGAAGTTGCTTCAACTACTGAAGAGGAAACCCTAGTGGTAACATGATCATCTTTAAAGAGCTCTTGTGAGGTGATAAACAGGTCGCTCCATCCTTCAAAAGTGTCATCCCTGCTCTGCTTCGCAGGACTTGTTTTCCCGGCTCCTCCATTGTCGGACTTCCCTGAATGTTGGGGAGATTCTCAAGGCTCTTCTTCTTCAATGACCGGGGCAAGTGCAAATTTGCCAGATGACCCCGCAACATCAGTAGAAGTAGAGCACTTCACCAGAGAAGCCTCAGGAGCAGGTTCTTTCAGTGCAGGCTCCTCAGCAGAAACTGGGGCATCCGGTGCCTCGGCCGAAGAATCAGGAACTTCATAAGGTTGAGTAGAGCGGGAAGGGTGTAAGAGTCTGAACTGATGAAGGAACTCATCTCTTAGAAAAACCTTGATGTTTCTTTCTTTAGCCGCCACAGCGATAAGCCTCTCAAAAGTTGACTTGTGGCTAAAGTCTCTACAAGGAGGAGGGAGGACTGCAAAAGTAGAGAGCGAAGTTAACATTTAGCAGTTCGGATCTCGCAAAGCTCAGAAAAGGAAAGAATGGGGATAAGTAAGCCTACCCCCTACTCTCCAGACAGCATAAAATCCCTGAAGGCAACGGACAAAGAAGAACTGGTTCAGGAAACCATGAGCGCTATTAGAGGGATCAGTGATAAGCTTGCGATTTCTGGCACTTCTCACATATATAATGGAAGGATGGTCTTTACTTCTCACAAATGTGCATAAATAGCGAATTTCTTCAAAGCTTGGAAGGCGGTCAAGCGTCCTTCTGAAGATAACGCATAATCCCATCGAAATGGCATAGCCGTTAGGGTGCAATTGAAAGGGAGAAATAGCCAATCGGCGAAAGAGTTGTTGGAGAAAATTATTGAAAGGAGGAATGGCACCACAAAGGCACATTTGGCGGTTAACGGCAACAAAGCCGAAGGGAGGACTATCAGCAAAATCATTTGGCCCAGGGAGAATAGCATCTGCTTCTACAATCCCAAATTGGGCGCGTAACTGGTTGAGCACCGGGTGACTCAGAGTAGTTGGAGTTCTTTCTGGTGGGTTGACCAGTGGATCAGCAATCGGGAAGGCCTCTCCAGTTTGTTCTACTTCTTCCTCTTGATGAGAAGACATTCTACACAAGGAACTGGATATTCAAATATGAAGGTGCACGTTTCCTAAATGTGTGAAGTGTTGTGTAAAACTAATAAAGTGACAAGTAAATATAACTGAAATTAAACTAATGAACATGTGTCAATTGTAAAATTTCAAGACTTGTCGCTCTAAGTCCAAGTACAAGTGCAGTATTAATGCAAACAAATCAGCTTTAGTTGATTAACATGGCTTTACTACTTCGCTTGAATTTTTTGACTCACAGCATTTCATACAATTTCCTTAAGTTGAGTTGATTATCTTTTATCGACCAATCTGCCATTTGATGTGGGCAGTCAGTGGCAGTATATTCGCCCTAGTTTTCTGCAAATGTTGTATTTAATAGGTTATTAGCGTCAAATTTGGTATAATCTGTTAAGAAGGCATAACAAGGTCATGCAAATTATCTCGGCAGTTGAAAGTTTAAGTTTGGAGTGCAATCAAGTTCTTTCAAGATTTTGAAGCTCTCAAGTTATTCAAGTCCTAGGTCGTTCACGACCTAACAGGAAAGTTAAAGCGGATCTAGGTCGCAAAAAGTAGTTTGACAATTGTTCAAGTCCTAAGTCGTCTACACGACCTAAAGCTTAGGTCGCTAACACGACCTAAAGAGATAAGTCGTAAGCTCTCCAGGTTGTGATGCATACTGAAGGAAAAAGGGCTCAAGTCAGAGTGATGTAAAATCGGTCCAAGTCTTAGCTTGGGAACGACCTAACTTTTATGCCGTTAACAGATAGGTAGTGGTTAAATAAGGTCGTTCTACTTTAAAGCCTAAGTCGTCCAAGTATGATAGGTCGCGAGAAAGAAAGATCGCAGGCACGCTAAGTCGTAAGATAGTGGGTCGTTTCCTTTTTCCCCTGGATTCCAAGAATCTTTGACTCACTTGATCCACTTGATTATCCCAGAGGTCGCTCAACAGTCTCATGCTATTTCCCCTTGGAGAAACCCTAAGTCTCATCCCTCATAACTCGCTAACCCGTTGACAATCTCCTCGCTCCCTCCAGAATCATGAATCAGTTAGCCTAACATACTGTAATCCGTCATCTCCTCCTCGAATCATTGAAAATCACCCCGAAACTGAATCAAGCCACCTCAATTCCATCGGAGATCAATCACGGCATGGTTTACAAGGAAAACATAAGAATATGAAGCGAGAATCCAGAATTCGCGATTTAGTCACGATCGTGAAGTAAGTAGAAGACGGAATCAATTACGTAATATAGTAGTTGGAATGGATTGACAGCTTGATTGGAAAGGATTCGCCTTAGGAGGCTCGAAAGATTGTTAATGGCGGAGGAGGTTATTAAGATAGTTCAGTAAAGGAGAGGGAGTGAGTCAATGGGTTAAAAAGGGCAAAAAGAAGAAGACGAATGGTCTTATCTCTTGGGTCGCTCACGACCTAACGAAACTAGATCGAAGCACACGACCTACGACCTAGGCGTGTACTTTGAGGGGAAAATGTTAACTCCTATGTTAACCGACTCAGCGACCCAAGGAAGTAAGCGACCCAAGGCAATAGCAGGGAAAATGGAATGAGGCTCTGCATCACGACTTAGCAACTTAAAGACCGAAGAGACCTACGAGTTAACAAGGTAAAGACCTAACGACCTAACACTTGAAGCGTCTCGAAAGCGACTTAAAGCATATACAAGTTAACAAGTATGGACCCTGCGACCTAAAAGTTGAACGACCTAATGACCTTAGTCCTCAGCGACCTAAGAGCTCTAGCGACTTAAAAGGTGGAACACTGCCAAGTGACCTAACAGGTAACGACTTAAGGAAAGCAGCGACTTAAAGGATTAGATGGTCCAGCGACCTAACAACCTGAAGGCTAGGCGACTCAATGGTCCAACGACCCACGACCTACTGAGTTAACGATATAGGGAGTAAAGAGGCTCAACGACCTACCCTAGGTCGCTACATTGGATATGTCATCATTGTTAAGTCGCTAACTACTCCCCTAAGTCACTGCCGACCTACCCAAGGTCGTTCACGACCTAGTACTTGGTGTTAAAATCATGCCGATTTCCTCTAGGTCGTTACAACTCACCAGCTAGTTCAAATGACCAAATACGAACCAGTTAGGTCGTAGCTCGTATTCCTTTAACTCGCCAGCGACCTACGACCCACCTTAGGTCGTGCATGACCTATATCTCGCCCAGGAAATCTCCTATAAATACAGCCCCTACTCCAACATTGAGGGGGATCTTTTTGGCTCATTCTCGAAGCGCCGATACTCTGTCGTTTTCTCAACTCAAACAGCACTTCAAGCACTCCAAACACCAAGGACACTACGATGAACTTCAAGAGAAAATCTACATCATTCAACATGGATTCGAAAGATTATCCTCCATCAAGTCTAAAGTGTGTTGTAATTGAAGAAAGTTGTATAAGTTGTACTTGAGACAGCAATAAAGAGATTGAAAGTGGACGTAGGCTTGACTATAAGCTGAACCACTATAAAGACTGTGCCTTTTACTGCTTTTCTGATATTTTTCTACTTATTTTCGATTCCCGTATCAACGGGTGGTGCTTTCACACTTGCTTTACTTGCACCGGGGTGTTAGCGTCTAATTTTTACGTTAATACTAAGCTTGACTAGTTAGACCAAATGTTTCAATATTTCAGCTTTTAAAGAAGGGAGGCCAGACTCCAATGCCATCAACTCCAGAGATAGAAGGTAAGTGTAAACATTTGGGGATAGCTAGATTAGAGCGATTTTGATATAATAAAGAAACTTGGACAAGAACTTTGGAAAAGAGAGAAACCCTTCATATCAAATATGGATGGTAGTATAAGCTAAGAACCCTTCAAGAAGGTTGTTGATGGTGTCAGATTACTTAGGTGGGATAGTTTCCATATCGACAATTCCATAGTCGTTAAGAATTGCATGTACTTCATCTTGTGTAGATCTGAGAGAATGCTTGGAACTGGCTTCGACTTTCTTTGGAGAGATCATGGTTTTGCCTGGTGAAAACGTCTCAGTTAAAATTTCTAGTTTATTCTGAATTTAATATTCTTTCAAGAATTGGAAAAAACCTACTTTGGGAACTTAAAATAAAACTAAACTTGAAACTTCAAGTTCTTGGAAGAACGTTAAAATTAAAGAAAACCAGAAACTAAGAGATTTCGATAGAGTCGAAAGGGATGGAAAAGTTAACATTTAACAGACACCTTTCAACAATGTCAAAAGCTTAAATATGAACATCTACCAAGCTTTCGACAAGGTCAAAAGGGAGGGTTGGAGTATATATCCTATCGATACCCTTCAACAATGCCGAAAGCTCAACAAGAACCTGGTTATTAGAATCAAATAGATAAAGTTAATTTAAAAACTTGAACAAAGTGCATACAACTAATGTTTAACCGATATGAAAACAAATCCTTCCGACATTGTCGAAACCAATGACTTAAGTTTTCTAAGAGATATGTGAATGCCATCACAACCTTATATACCCATTGAGTAGAAAGGTCCTAAGTTAAAGTCATATAAACATAAAACGTTTCAACAATGCTGGAGAAAGGTGTTTATAGTGGGTTTCGACTCCTTAAGTTACAGAAGGTTTTGATAGGGTCGAATGGGCACCACGGTTTCAAAAAGCAAAAGAAAAAGAAAAGGTTACAATCAACACAAATGGTCCTAAGTTAAAGTCATACAAACTTCGAAACCTTTTGCTTTCAAGTGGGTTTGCAACATGCCACTTCACTATATAGCCTTTCGACAAGGTCAGTCAAATTAGCGCTACAACACCTTTCGACCCCATCGAAAGAGGTTAAGACAACAAAATGAAAGTTTCCACCTTAAACCCTTACAAAGGGGTAGAAAAGTAAATTGTGGCGCAATTTTTTTAATCCAAACAATGCGCAATTTTTTTAATCCAGAAAATTCTAAAGCTTCCTGGCGAAGAAAACCGGAAACCCTTTCTTCCCCAAACACGATTTCAAATCTAGGAATTCAAAAAAATGAACAAATAAATGAATTAAACCCATTAAATTAACAGATTTAAACATGAATCTACCTTTTGGGATTCAAAATCAGTAAAAAGGAAATTCAAATTTTCTTAAAAGTGACAGCAATGATGAAAAATAAAATAGGGTTCGAAGAAAACTTAGTGAAAATAAATTTAACCAATCCATGAAATTAAATCGCAGAGTTCACCTAGATAGATTGAAACTTAAAACTCAAACTATACTTAGTAAATCAAACCAAAGATTGAAATTTTGACCCTGAAATCCGAGGGATTAAAAATTTGACGTAAAACATAGAAAATAGAGAAAGTGAAATAGATTTGCAAAAATGATTTTTATTTACATTGGATATGATTTCTTCTTTGATTTGAGAAAAAGTGATTTGGAATTTTTTTGGAAATCTCTTTACTTTTTCTCGTAGTTGGTTTAATTGCAGATAAGTGAAGAGGAAGAAGAAGAAAGCATACTTTATAAGAAAAGTTAGAGAAGGCGGTAGGCTATTAGATCGGATTTGAATGAATGGCCTCGATTTACGTGGGAATGCCAAAAGGCAGGAAGTTCTAGATTTCGACACAGTTGACTTGGAAAGTCAAGTGCATCTCTTCAAAAGGGCGGGGGCGAATGTTACTACCAAAAATATCTTTCGACTTAGTCGAAATCTGTTTGAGCAGAAGATAAAGAAGAAAAAGAGAAAAAGAATTCAACCAAACCTTTTCGAAAGAGTCGAAGGGATAATACGACCAAAGTCCAAAAGCTTCATTACCTTTCGAAGTGGTCAAAGGAGTCGAAAGCACCATTCTGCCATTAGTGACCACCTTTCAAAAGAGGCAATTCCACAAGATTGAAGACTTTTTGAATGAGTTGAAGCAACGCCTTTCGAAGACAATAAAGGACAACTCTACAAATATGCGCCAAACCTTTTGAAACCAAAGGTTTCGCCTCCACTCAAACCACTTGAAAGCATGTATTGCCCTGACCAGCCCTTTTGAAAGCTAAACCAAGCCTTTTGAATTGGTCTAAGCCATTATTGTCCAGGAAGCTTCCGCATCAAATCACAGGCAAGAGTTTAAAAGCAACCAGTAACAATGAAATCATCAGCATCTCAACATCTTCGAAGCCACTGATTAAGGCCAATCGACAGAGTCGAAAGCTCATACAAAGCAATATAGAGGAGAAAAGCACAACCGTTCCTTTGGACAAAGGCGGAAGCATACTAATGTTAACAAGGCAGCCACCTTTCGGCTATATCGAAAACATTGGGGTCGAAAGGTGCTGACCTACACCTCTAAATAAGACTCAAGGGGTCTGGTTTAGGGGATCGGGATTTATTCACTCTAAACTTGTACTTTCTTAGTTCAAAGAGCTATAAAATCCTAATTTGTAAATCGAATAAGGGAAATTGATTAATAAAGTCTTCTTTGAGCAAATAAGGGGAAGTCTTCAATATTTCTAATTACTTAAGTGTTTGTCAAGCTTTTATCTGGTCTAACCTTATGTTACAGGTATCAGCTGTATGGAAGGGTCTCTTCTGAGTAGGTAAAAATCCACATATATTCTCAAGTGATACAAGATATTGGTTCTAGGCTGCCTTTCCTAAGTCTTCCACTTTCGACCTGGTCGAAACTCCATACCAACTCACTTTGGCCTTTGATCCCCAATCCAAGCCAGGGAATTTAAGAATACTTCTTTCGACAAGGTTAAAACCTAACCTCAATCCACTCAAACCTTAGAAACCCAAACCTAACATAAGGTGCTTAAGGATTTAGCTTCCGACAAGGTCGAAAGGCTATTAATTAAAGGAATGCCGCTTCGACTTAATCGAAAGGTCAACTAGAACATGTTTTCTCTATAGTAACCTATTCGAAAGGGAAACCAAAAACGACTTTCACATTCAACTCTTCTCCATTTATTTAAAGGAAATCAATAAGGATTAACCACCCTCAACTCCACATCGGGATGTTAGCAAGATTTCTTGTTAACCAAAGAATAAAACCTTGGATCAAACAATAGTCTTGTGTGAGCAGTAAATGAGTCTTAAAATACAATATAGGTAAATATAGTAAGGAATAAGAGCACATGAACCATACCTGACCTATCCATACAACCTAAAAGTTAGCATACAACACTATAATATGCTACTCTACAATATTGTAAAGGTGTTGTACAACATAGAATGGTGGATATCCAAATATCCTTATCTCCCGTACCTACTACCAATGATATCCTTGAGTGATAACCCATTAAAGAAAGCAACCAAAGAAACCATAGCATCCATTAAATAATACCCACTATCACTCATCCCTGTGCCCCGAACATTTGACAACTCATATGGCCTCCTTACTGCCAACGACTAATGGAAATCCGGTTTTCTCTATGCTATTATTTCACATAGCCTAAAGCTCAATATGTGTCTCGTAGCCCAAAGCCAAGCACTAGACCCAAAGCCACTGGACCAAGATATATAGGTTTCTCAATTGACCCATGGGCATCTCTACTTATAATACCCCTGCTTCGATTACAACAGAAAAAACTCCAATTATCAACGATTCCTTGGCACAAACATCATAGCCCACTTTTCTAATTAATCTAGTTTTGATTATCTCGGAAACCACCACGTTCCCCACTCTACGGCTCT
Organism: Allium cepa; assembly: GCA_030765085.1. Lineage (NCBI taxonomy): Eukaryota > Viridiplantae > Streptophyta > Magnoliopsida > Asparagales > Amaryllidaceae > Allium > Allium cepa. Next base: position 188,773,804 of record CM060940.1, read on the forward strand.
CTCCTTTATCGAACCGCTATCTTTCGTACCCACTCCCACCACGAGTCACAAACCAAAGACACAAAGCTTTAATCTTGTTGATACATTGCCATCCAACCTTGATGCAATGAACCAACACCTCCAACATGATCTACAATACCTCTACTTCATCCCTAAGAAGTTTTACCTCCAATAGACCAACCAGGCTAACTCGGTGCCATGCTATTCATGTCGATGCAGACCTCTCCGTTTAGCCAATTATTTGCTAAGCTTCTTTTCACTCCTTTCTTGCTTCTAGTAACCCATGCCTATATACTTTGACCTAGGCCTATCTACCCTAACAACTCGATCCTTACCCTAAAGCATTCCACTTCATGTTTCAGAAAACAAGTTAGTATAAACTTACACTCTAAGCCAATCACCTATCTCTTTCCTTAGATCACCTCTACTAGCCTTACTCTTGATTTTCCCTAAAACTGCCGAGCTATCTTACCAACACAAACATGTCGGCACCAACATAAAAAAGTCAGTACCGATGCACTTAGGAACTCGCGACTTGAACCCCATGCCCTTTCTATACTCCAGTATGTCCCCTCCAAATTTCCTCCAATCTCGACTATCTTTTCTTCCGAATTTGCCAAATTAATCAGCCTATCTTCCTTAACATCCAAAATACTAGCAAACAATATCAAAGCATAACTTACAAACAAGAAATAACTTGCAATTATATCCATTTCAACAAGCAATACCTAGAATTATAGCAAGCAAGAATATTCCAATCCAAATCTAAGAAATTAATGAACATATGAGTATGAACAAGGTGAATTACAAAACCATTTCTACAAATCATTTTAGAATTACTCAAGTTAGGTCATAAACATACGTTAACACGTGTTTTAGGTTAGGAAAGGACTTTAAGACCGAAAACCATGTCAAAACCTATAATTCTACCGTATAAACATGTATACGATAGTGAAAGGTATAAATCACTCACCAATCAACCAATTTGAGTGCAGATCTAATATGGACAATTATCAAAAGCAATGAAAATCAACCAAATTGATGATCTCTATCTTCTAATCAATGATTTATTCATTAATCTTCAATATGGTTTGATTTAGCGATTAATTTGGGTGAATCTGAACGAGTCCATGGTTATGGGAATTTAGATCTAATTTATGAGATAGGGAAAAAGTTTTGCTTTGACTCTTCAGCCCTCTATGTATAGTGATTCTCGAATTAGACTAATGGGCTTAACAATGGGTTTAATTAATTACAGACTAATTCTGGCTAGTAGTTGATAAAATTTAAAACAGCCATAACTTCCTAAACATCAAGCCTTTTTTTATTATGACCACTCTATAGAATGAGAAACCATCATCCTGAAGCAATGGAACTAGTTTGAGGCCTTAGTTCAACTTCTTTCAAAAATTATAGCCCAAACAAGATTTTCATGGTCAAAATTGTCACATAGAAATTTGAAAAAAATTGTAGGTATATAAAATGTCCTTAAGAGTCATATCGTAAAATTATAGAATCATACAACCTCATATGAATAAAATAAAAATATTTTACGATCCTCCGATAGGTAAAATATGGGGTTATTACAATTTACCTCTAAAACTAGTATAACACAACATTGCATTAACCATTTTAGTGAGTGTCCAATGTTTTCCTTTTGGTACTCCATTATGTTTTGGTGCTTATGCAACTGAGATCTCATGGATCATACTAAGGATTCACAAAGGACAAGAAAGTGATATTGATCACTTTTGTCATATCTAAGGATTTAAATTTTCATTCACATTGAGTTTCTACCTCATTTTTATAGATCATAAATGAATTTAATACTTCATCTTTAGTGTGCATTTGATAAACATAGAAGTGTTTAGAGTAACCGTCTATAAAAGCAATGAAATGTTTGTTCCCTCCTCGAATAGGAGCACTTTGCATATCATGTGCTTCACTATGAATCAATTGCTGTTAATAGTTTTCTATTTATCATTGTCATATAGCATACTCTACACTGGTCATTAAAGTTATTATCATGTTTAGGGATTATGTTTAAAAAAATCATATCATGTATGCATTTAGTATTAACATGTCGTAATCTACTATGCCATAGAGAACGAATCAACAATATAAGCAGGCAAATGAGTTTTACTTATAGTCAACTTAAACTTACCACCACACATTTATCCTCTTCCTGCAAACACACCGTCTTTGTTTAACACATACTCATCTAAATCAAAGACTTGTTCAAAACCAGACTTATTTAACGAACTGTTAAACATAAGATTCTTTTGAACTTTAGGTACATAAACTACATTGTTCAAGGTTCTATGAAATCCAAATCTACTGTCCCATTTCCCTTAATTGCTGCTTTGGTTGAGTTTCTTACATAAAGACAATTTTCCTACTCAGTTGGTTCTATTGAATAGACTTTTTTCATTTTATATATACTTAGTAGCACAAGAGTCAAGAATCATTCTTTCAATCATGTTGATTTAGATATTACAGCCATGAATTTCTCCTTCGATGATTGTTGCTTCTTTTTAGAAAAATGACATTCACTTTTAAAGTGACATGGCTTTCCACAAATGATACAACCATTGACTTTCTTGGCCTTCTTGTTAAAAGTTATTATTATTATGATATTTCCTTTTTCGATTGAAAGAGAATTCCAAGGCTTTATTGGCCTATTTCCTCCATTATGTGGAAATTTGAATACGTTGTTGCTTCAAATTATTCCTTCTACCTTTGTTGTTCTTCAATCTACAAATACCATGCAAGATTTTCCAGACTTATTTTCTCCTTCTTTTGTTTAAAGATTTTCCTTTGATCTTTATATGAAGGTGAAAGGTTGTTTATTATGGATGAAACTTTGATTTCTTCACCCATATTAATATCAAGCTAGTTACACTAATTTAGGATGCTCAGAGTTTCGTTGAGTTATAGTACTGCTAGCCTACCAATTAGTCATAATACAATTAAAAAACTTAGTTCAAGAAATTTCTTACTTTTGTATCCACATTATATAATCGGCCTCCAATGTAGCCCAAACGTCCTTTATAGTTATCTTATTGTTATACATATCAAATAATGTATATGACATAACATTACAGATGTGCCCTTTTCACATATAGTCATATTGTTCCCATTTTATTTAGGCTTTGGTTTTTCCATAGTTTCATCATCATTTTCTTTTAGTGTTGGAATCGTTAGGATGTATAAAACTTTCATTCACCAATAAGAAATGCATATATTTATGCCAACGAATGAAATAAAGTTGATCAAGATTGAGCTTTCCTCAAATCTAGTGGGGTTTACATTCTTAACATAAGCTGGAAAAACTCGTATCATAAGGTAATTAAAGTAGGGTTTTCTTACCCGTCCATAACCCATATATGGTCTTAGGAATAGATTTTGATGGTATAAAATTCAACACATATGTCATGGTTTCAAGTGTATATTCCCAAAAGGAAAGGATCAACTCAGTATCATTCATTATCAATCAAACCATGTCCAACATAATTTGATTTCTCCTTTCCAAGAACTCTTATGTTGAGAAGTATAGGAAGATGTAACTTAAGAGAGAATCCTAATCTTTTTTTGGCTACTCTTAAACCTCATATCCAATATACTCACTGCCTCGAACATATTTAAGTATTTTAATTTTCTTGCACATCTAATTTTCAAATTCATTCTTATATTATATGAATTTATCGTATACTATTTTTTAACTAATTTTTTTTTAGTTAACCTTTAAATGAGACTAACGTATTTGTGAAAACAAATTTTACTTGCTAACACTAGGCTTAAAAGTAAAAGATGGGAAATAAATAAAGATTAAAGTAATGACACAAAGATGTAGAGTGGTTCAGTTAAGCATGCCTACATCCATTGTTAAAATCACTTACCATGTTTCTCTCGTACAATTATAAGGAATTACAAGATAATAAACAAAAATAAAAAACTTTAGACTACTAAATTTTTTAATATTAAGAGCTTAGTGCTTGGGTTTACTATAAAGAGTGGATTTGAGATGAAAATAATGAGGTTTCAAGTAGATTTCAACCCCATTGATGTTGTATGTCATAGGATATTTATTGGATCTGATATGGACCATGAATGGATGAGTTTGCACAATGAAATAGGCAGGTAGTGCTCATGACCATTGATCTGGTCGCATGGTCTGAGGGAAAACATCTGTAAAGGCCAAGTAGAATGTGTGGTTGATAAGCATGCCTACTTTGTACAGTGTGCATGCTTTAAGATGTGTAAGGCATCTTGCAACATGAATATGTGTGCTTTTGGAAGAAATGCTACAGTACCTAGTATAACTAGCAATACTATTTGTCATTTACTTAGTAGCAAGGCGGATACGAAGCTTCTCGTAAGCAATAGCGGCCCGCTGCTCATTACTAAAGATTACCGAGGATAGTTGAATATTGCTAAGTATTAAGTCATGAGGAATTTGCGATGTTAGTTACAGGATGATGAGGCAGGCTTCCTAGGATCGGTCGAAGGCTTGTTGAGATAAAGCCTGGCCAAAGACGGGTTATGCTTGAGCCAGGCCTGGTTTGGTGTGTTGACTGTTGAAGCCATCTTAAATAAGGTTGGCCGTGGCCTTGGGATGCTGCTGCGTAGGTGGTCTGCGTGGGTCCAAACTTAGTGCAGGTTGGCATGAACTTGACTAAGCTTAAATGTGCCGGGTTAGATTAAGTTCGATCATAATTTTTCATGCTAGCCTGCTTATTAAACTTACGAGAAATTTAAGTAACCTTTTTTCCCCAAGCACATCTCAATAAGCAAGGGCGAGATTATCAAATAAGAAAGTTCTAGTCGACTGGTTCTTCTACTATGTATTTTATGAATGCCACATGCGGTGCTTCATCACTGACTGAGGCGATTCACTTTTCCAGAGGTGTTCACGTTTCCAACATATGTGAAGTGACATTTGCATTGATGGTACCTAGACGATTGATTGGATTTTCCTTTTGAATCTAAGGCTATGATCGAAAGGGAAGGTATTAGAAACATCCTTCATCTTCTCCCCTTTTACTTTTTATCGAATCCAATTACAGAATCGCCGTGAAAAGAACTTCAAAAACTCTTTAACTCTACAAATTTTCGTCTTCCTCAAAAAGTAAGCTTCCCATTTCTTGACGTCATGCTTCTTCTTCGCGCTCTGAAGAGATTTTGGTGATAAAAAACATTTTCTACTTTGTATGCTTTTTTGTTGTTATTGTCGTCAGCCTAGTAGGATGGGCTTTACGCCTCATATTTTTTTTGGATGAAATGAGATATATTTTGATATGGTTTGCCAAGTTTTTTCTTGTTTATCTACTCTCTCTTGTTTGTGCGTAACTTATAGGGTAGCATTTTTTAAGTAGCTAGTATATTCCTTATGTATCTACACTTGAACATTTTTACAAGTTAGATATAATAGCAAAGTAGGATAAGTGACGGGCGACGAGTGCAGGCTGTCCCTATAAACCATGTACTGAATTGGCAAAGTACCCATCTTAGTTGATAGGCCAGGCCGGAAAATGGACTCAAAGGCAAACATTGTCCATATAACCCTATTGGTGCCAAATGCCAAGGCTGGCATATGATAGCAGGCCTCTCCTTGTTACTTTTTTGTTGGGCGATCTCTGCATGAACCTGAGCGTTGAGTGGCTCGAGGTTTCTCTAGTTACATGGCAAGATTGAGTAGAAAGCAGTCCCAACACAAACCAAAGTATTGAGTGGCTCGAGTGTTGTCCTAGGTGACATATGGCCAAATCATATTGAGACTGACTTATTTTTATGCAGGTGCAGTATGGATCCGGACTTCGGTGTTACCCGAGATAAAAGCACTAGTTTCAAAAAAAGTGCCCCACCTTGCAAGAGGGATGAGTGGCATCATGGGTGAGCAAATCGAGACTGTTGCAGTCATGCCATCTAGTTATCAATGCACCCTGGTATGAAGGGGAGTGATGCCTCGCCCAAACTCATGGAGCAGTTGGATAGTCCCCAAACAAGGATGCAAATGCATGTTGATCCACCCTTGTTGGATAACCTAGTAGTCCAAGAACAAGGAAGTGAATGCATCTTAATTCACCCTTGTTGGATAGCCAATTGTCAAAGAGGGAAGTGTTTCTAGTATGGTCCTTGGCAGCAAAGCTCGGTAGTCCCCAAACAAGGTAATAAGAACATAATAAATCATCCTCGTTGGATTGCTTATTGAGGTGGTAGTACCCAAACAAGGAAGAGAATGCACAAAAATCCACCCTCTTTAGATAGCCAACCGTCAATGAAGGAGCATGACTTGCACAGTCCTTGGAAGCAGAGGTTGGCAGCCCCTGAACAATGATAACGAGCACATAATAACTCGTCCTCATTAGATAGCTTGGGTGATTGTGTTGACCAAAGTTGGCTTTTAAGTCTTCATTGTGTTTTTCACAAAAGATGTGTTACGTTGCCTTATAATTGTCGCTACTATCATATATGATTGGCCCGATGGTGAAAATGTTCCAAGTGTAGAGAACATGGGTTCTGTCTGGGTGAGAGAGGCAGTAAGCACCCTTTGTCAAGCAGATGCATATAACATACGTCCCTTCCCAGTTCGAGAAAAACACTCCTTTCGCTGGGTTCTTTGTATTTGCGAACACCCGATGCAAAACTAAATCGTCAACAATGAAATGTCAAAGCTATACCCTTGAGTTATATTGCTTGGCTACCTTCCTCTTGTATGCTTTAGTGCTGAGTACGGCTTCGGCTCTTCGTTCTTATGAAGTACCAAGCCCAAGCTTTAGTAGCTCGTCGTTTTGCATAGTCTCATAGGTAAGATGTTGGGGTAAGGGGATGTCTACTTTAATGGCTAGTATGACTTCATACTTATAGGAGAGCGAGAAAGGAGTATGATCGGTTGAAGTGTGGATGATGGTACGATAGGATCGAGGAATGAGGGGTAGTTCCTTAGCCCTGTTTCTTTTAGCTTTTGCAAGGCAGTTCTTGATTGCTAATTTGATGTTTTTGTTGATGGCCTCGATTTATCCATTTTCTTGAGCATGGGAAACAGAAGAGAATAATTTCTTGATCTTATTCCTTAGGAAGAAGTCTTGAATGAGGCTGCTATCAAATTGAGTGCCATTGTCGGTGATAATTTTCTTTGGCAGGTTGGAAAATTAGACGATGTTTTTGATGACGAAGTTCAGTATCTTATCATGGGGAGCTCAGTAAGGGGCTCAGCTCGAACCATTTGTCAAAGTATTTGATGGCGGTTATAGCGTGCTTATACCCACCTTTGGCATCGGCAGTTTTTCTATCAAGTCAACCCCTTACATGTCGAACGACCGTGGAGGAAGTCATAGGGTAGGTAGGGTAAGGAGGATAAGAGAGGCTTTGAGGATCTTGGAAAAGTGGTAGCATTGGTCACACTTTTGTACCTAGTCCATTGAATCTTTGATTATGGTAGGCTAATAGTAGTCATGTCAGGCGTCCTTCAAAGTCAGGCTTTGCACCTTGCATAATCTCTATAAAACCCTTCATGCAACTCTTTTAGGATCAGGTCCACTTTATCTTCAAACACACACCGCTAATGTGGTGAGGAGTACACCATTATTTAAAGCTTCTTACCTAAGATCGTGTAATGGGGTGCTCGATATGGAATCTTCCCGGCTTCCTTATAGTCGGTAGGAAGCTCTTCATTGATTAAGTACTTAATTAGGGGTGACATCTAAATATCCATGGAAGGTGAGTCCATCTCCGTTGATGTTGCCTTCGGCTTGTAGCATGGGGTGCATAAAATCTCTAAAGAGACCCCATGAGTGGCTATTTTGTGTTGCTTGTAGCCTTGGCTGGATGATCGACCATAGAATTTTTCCCTACGTGTCTACTCTAGTGTAAAATCTATGAACGTGATGATTATATCACTAGCTTTTCAACATATAAGGCTAGTATTTTTCCTTTGACTTGAAAGCGCCCATCTATTTGATTAATAACCATTGAAGGGCCGTTGAATATATGGATGGAAACCACGTATAACTCCTCTATCTTAGGGCCAACCAGGAAAGCTTCGTAGTCGACTTCATTGTTGGTCGTCTTGAGAGTGAGACAGACTACAACACATAGTTCTCTTTCTTCGGGGGTGACATGGACCATGGCGGCTGATGCACCTTGTTCATTTGACTCCCCATCCACATACAGGTGCCTAACTTGTTGAATAGTGTCGGTCTCTTCTTTTCCAATGTCCAGGTTTGAGCAATTAGCAATGTTATCTGTGATGTTCTGGCCCTTGATAGAAGTATGAGGCTAAAATGAGATGTAATGTTGCCCAAGCTTGACATGGCAAGTTGGTCAGGACTCTAATGGGATGATTTTGAAAATACGACCGAAGTTTTGCTTCTATGAGAAAGCAGAAGAAAGCTTTTCTAGCATTATGTATCTTGTTTCTAGGCCTAATAACCTCTTGTTGACATAGTAGATCAGCCACTTGATCTTCTGATCTTCTCTTATCAAGGTAGAGCTGATCGTGTGGTCAGTATACAAGATTTGGTTACAAATCCTTCCGTCCATCGGCTTGAATAGTATTGAAGGAGTAGCAAAGAGCTGCTTTAGCTCCTTAAATGCCTTAGTGCATTCATCATTCCAAGTATATGACCTTCCCTTCTTGATGTGGTAAAAGAAAGGGAGATACCTCCAATCTGTTGCCTTCGACGAACTGGCCCAATGTTTCAACAATCTCATTCAATCTTAGTACTTGTTTTATGGTTCTAGAGAATTCACTATCTTAGATGGCTTGGATTTTGTCACGATTAGCCTCAATAACCTTGGCATTCCCTATATAGCCAACGAATCTATCAGTTTGGAAGACAAAAAATATTTCTTTGAGCCAATGTATGCTGAATCTCTCAATCAGGTTCTGTACATATTCGTTGACCTTCTCAAACTTTATCAGCATGTCATCCACATACACCTCCATAAACCGACTGATCAGTTCCAAGAACATGTAGTTAATGAGCCACTGATATATGGCGCTCACATTTCATAGCCTAAGTGGTATGGCATGATAGCAATACAGACCGATATTTGTGATAAAGGAGGGAGGTATGCTCTTGGTCTAGGCCATGCATGGTAATTTTTTTATACCTAGAGTAGGCATTCATAAGGGTAAGGAGCTCATGTCTAGTTGTCCCATCTACAAGCTGTTCAATGTGAGGAAATAGGAAGCTATCTTTAGGGCAAGCTTTGTTGAGGTTAGAGAAGTCAATGCAAGTTCTTCGAGGCTCATTTAGCTCTCTGACCAATGCTAGGTTAGTTACCCAAATTGGATACTCTGCCTCCCCGATGAAGTCGTTGGCTAATAGCTTCTCCACTTCTTATTTAAGAGCTCGGTATCTCCTTGGGTTGAGTGGTAAACACTTTTTACGGAAATGCATTGCTTTAGAATCAATGTTAAGTGCAGAGCAAATGATCCTAGGATCAATGTCGGTAATATCAGTAAGCCCCAAGTGAAGATTGCTTTTTGGTAAGAATTTGATTAGGTCATTTCAAACATTTAGGATGAGTACTATGCCAATTTTGAACAACTTTTCTAGGGTCGACATAGTCTAGGAATATCAACTCCATGAGAGTATTCGCCACGCCCTCAATGTTTGAATATCCCATTTGGGGTTGAGAAGGTTGTCACTGAGATCTGAATTGGTTTCCAAGTTGCATTGGCCTAGCATGTAAATCATATACTCTATAACAACCTCGATTAGGATAGACATCTGTGGTTGAGTTGAGGGGTTAAGTTGCCTCGAATCTCACAGATGAGTCTACTAGCGTTGATAGGATAGGAGTTTCAGTATGGGATACTCCTACCAGCCGGTGGGTTGCAACTTGCTCGTTCCATGCTATGATGAGCTCTTTTGTTCTTTAAGGAGTGGCCAAGGAGATATGATCCTTGCCGTTCCATTCTTCATTATAGTAGGCGTAACGTCCCCTACTTCGAGACTCAAAAATAAATGTCAATGATGCTGTAATCATCACTAGAATTATTTTAAAATGAACAAGTGAGATCAGTATAACACATTTCACAACATTAATTAAACTATGCAGCTAAATAATTTAATTACATAAAAATGTTTTACAAAAGTCATCACATCAACATTAATCCTTCTCGTTCCCATGCAGGGGTAAATATATTATAAGATACGATTTGGGTTCCATTCCCGACATATAAGAATGCCAACATGGACGGTTAACTACATATAAATTTTGCTTTTACGTAGCATAATTTCAAAATAGCTTTTATTCCCAAAATAAGCCGCCTACTTCACTTTTGGAATCTTTATTCATCGTTTTCAAAAGCTATCTATCTATACAATAAACTTAACCTACTTGAATGAGTACCTATTAGATTATGGAAGATAATAAGAACTTGGCCATACATAAAACCTAGCATGAGTAATACTACCTTAAGAAAATAATCATACAGTGAGACCATGCCGCTAAAGCATGGAACGTGTTCCCCCTCACTATTCCAACTTCATCAATTACATCATATATTGCGATAATATCGAACAATAACCAACAAAAATCATCAATTTCACATAAGGTTGAGATTAGCTTCATAACATTCCATACTGATTTTTATAATCTCTTTATTTTTAGATTTTCCACTCAAGCCTTACACTTATTATTTAACTAGAGCACTAGACACTTAAGGTTAGCACTTTGGATTTTTATTTGACTTCTCCTCAAATGCATCCCAAACAGTTTATTAGGTTTTCATCAAGGCCTTGCGTTACCCTTCATCGAATATAATATTGTGCTTAGACAGATAGTTGCCACAAAGACTTACACCACCGACCGTCAAATATAAAGTTCAAACAAATGATTACCACATAGGCTTACATCACCAGTTATCAAGAATAATGTCGTGTTTATACGATTGTCGTACATACCTTGCATCACTAATCATCAAATACAATGTCATGTTTAGACAAATGATTGCCCGACCTTATGCAAATAATCATCAAATATAATGTCTTGAGTATATGTATTAGTGCCATAAAGGTCGTATAATCACATTTTCATTCATTAAGTAAATTATTTCATTTTAACTTATTATTATTTATGGCCATTTCATGTTTACGAAATTCTCATCCTCCACTTAGGAAAGATGGCTTCCCAAGTGTTACGAAAGTTTATTTATTTACTGAGAATTCTTAGCACTTTTAGCTATCATAGGTTGTTAGTGCACTGTAGTAGCGGTTAAAGGCTAACAAAAGTTGATAAGTTTCATAGCTATCTGAATTTGACATTAATCCATAACAATTTGGTAAGTTTTATAGCTAGCTCAAGTTGATATGAAGCTATCTCCATTTGATGTCTCTAGTTGATATTAAGCCATTGCAAGTTGATACTAAGCTATAGCATGTTCATATTGAGCTATATAAAGTTGAGATTGAGCTATCGCAAGTTGACATCTCCAATTGATATTTGCTAACACCAGTTGACATTAAACTATAACAAGTTTGATATTGAGCTATAGAAAGTTGGGACTTAGCTATAACTAGTTGAGACCGAGCTATAGCAAGTTGGGATTAATAAGCTATACCAACTTGAGATTGACAAGTTGACATCTCCAAATGATATTAGCTATCTCTAATTGATATTAGCCATCTCCATTTGAATTTAAGCTATAGCAAGTTGAGATTGAGCTATAACAAGTTGAGATGGAGCTGTCTCAAGTTGAGATTGAAATATAACAATCTGAGATTAAACTATAGCAAATTTAGTTTGAGATTGAGCTATAACAAGTTGAGATGGAGCTATCTCATTTTGAGATTGAAATATAACAAGTTGAGATTAAGCTATAGCAAGTTGAGATTGATCTATAATAAGTTGAGATTGAGCCATCGTAAGTTAGGATTGAGCTATAGAAAGTTGAGATTGTGCTATTGTAAGTTGATATCTCTAGGTTATATCAACCATCTCCAGTTGATATTATGCTATAGCAAGTTGATATTAATCTATAACAAGTAGAGAATGAGCTATCGTAAGTAGAGATTGAGCTATAGCAAGTTGAGATTGAGTTATCGCAAGTTGCATCTCTAATTGATATCAACTATCCCTAGTTGATATCAGCTATCTCCAGTTTACGTTAAGCTATAGCAAGTTGAGGTTGAGATATAGTAAGTTTATATGATAATTTGATAACTAGCATGAAAACTGATTTATTTCCATTCAAAGGAACTACTTTTTACTCAACTCAGTTACATGTCGAATTATTATTCATCACGAGGGTTTTATGCAATTTTATTTTCAAAAATTATTAATTACCTTCTTAATTAATTAATCACTCTTTTGTAATTAGCTCTTCCCTTTGCCAAATAACTCATATAAAAATGCATGGGAAAATCCAAAGTTCACCAAAAATCTTAATAATCATATTTTGCTTTATATAAAATTTTCAAGCCAAAATAATAATTTTTAATATTTTTAATAGTTAATTTTCAAAATCAGGCATTTTCCTTACTTAGAAAAGGCATATAAATTCCTAATAATTTTAGGAAACTATAAGACCAAAAGGCGCCACCACATTATTATTCTACACATTATGTAAAATTTAAAATGATTTGGGGAAGGTTTGGTTCAAATTTTCCTTGAATAATTCTTAATCGTCATCTTCAAATTCACGAACATGAACAAATATTTCCTAATCTCCCTAAACTTATTCACTAATATTCGAAACATTACAAATACATATAATACAAATCCATACGGGTTCGAAAGGTTGTAGGGAAAGAATTACTCACCTTTGGTTTGGTTATGATTGATTTAGAGCTTCGCTTCTTTTTATAAATGGTGTTTCTTCTTTTCCTTTAAATTTTCCTCTTCTCCTTCTTTAAGAATATGACTGGTCTCTCTTTGGTTAGGTTTTATTTTTGTTTTGGAGTGAATGAAGGAATCAATGAAAGATGGGAGTGTTAGTGCGTTAGTAATATGGGATTAGGCTAAAACCTCATTCTAATATATTCTTATTAATCTCCCTTAACTCTTCTTCTTACATTTATTCCTTCTTAAATGACTTGTCTTTATTTTTTCTTTATAAATTAATTTGGTAAATTTAGTATTTAATTAATTTTCTCATATTATGGTACTCTAAAATGTGGGTGTTATAGTCTTCCCTGCTTATAAGAATTTTGTCCTTGAAATTCAGATAAGGCAGGATAAAGATCACCATCATTGCAACAATGTATACATAGTATGATAATTACGCCAATTCCCCACTAATGTATATCAATAAATGTAAATCATAATGTATTAGTGTCAATTCTAACAAACAATTATATCATAACATGAAGACATACTTGTGTCCCCACTAGTCTAAACAACAAATAACATACACTTCTAATCGTACATGTCAGAAAATTTAGGATAGGGATATCTAATCTTACCTTCGACCTTCAAAGTATAGTCGTCACAATCATCACTCCACTTGACACGAAAAAGTTTGACAACATTGTTCCTTAACTCATTTGTATCACAACCAACTATTCCTTTTAGTCATCCAACACGAGCCAAATTTGGCTCTTTACATATGTCCTCAACCGCCCTGGGTTCTATTACCAAATTTGGGTTGTGCATATGTTTCCTCAAGTATGAGATATGAAATATATTATGCACACCTGCTAAACTACTTGGTAACTCGACTCAATAAGCGAGCTTATCAATTCTTGTGATCAATGGAAATGGTACCATATACCCAGTGTTAATTTGCCATCTTCCCAAAGCGCATAACTCCTTGCATCGAGTAAAACTTCACATAAACATAGTATCTTATAACGAACTCAAATTTTTTTATCCTCTTATCGGCCTAACTCTTCTGCCTTTACTGTGTGAGAAATGCGGATTACGGATCTTAAGGCTAAGATTAACACTAGAGGGAGGGAGGATGAATAGTGTTAATCAAGAATTACTGAATCTTTTTAATTTATGTTAATTTAGACACAAAAGTATGCAATACACAGACACAGATATGATCACAGAAACAATCACAGATGCAGAAATAAAATAAAAGCAGTAAAGGAAAGAACACACCGGATTTTATACTGGCTTGGAGTTACCCTGCATCCAGTCCCGCAACACAAGTACGGATTTCCTTTCAAAAGCAATCGTACAATTGCACCCTCGGTTTCAAGACTACGAGGTACACCCTCCAGAATTTCGATCCTCTAGGTAGAGATACTTGATTTCTGGGCCACAAGTTTACCCAATTGATTTACCAAGGCTACAATCACACCTTTTCCCTTTTGATTGATTTCCAAGGCTACAATCACACCTTTTCTCACTTAATAGATTACAAAGAAGTCTATAAGCATTGAGAATCTTCTAGAGATAGTGATAGAGAATCAAACTAGAAGTAATAGAGTATGGTTCAATGTTGATTTCGGCAGCGTAATGATAGTATTAAGAAATGAGGAAGAAGAAGAGGAGTGAAAACCAGAAAATTATGATTAAAAATTCGTTGAAACTGACCCCTATTTATAGAAGAACAACAGCCATGACCATTCATGAAGAGTTATGGCGAATACACACTTCTTTTGAAATTTGAATTTTTGAATCAAACTGTCCCCATGTCGACATGGTCATGCTAGGCATGTCGACATCCCAAAGGATTTTTAGTGTTTTTGATTTTCTTTGAAAATAATCTTTATCTTATATAAAAACTATTTTAAACTTTATAAATATACTTGACTATAGTTAAAATTCATAAGTAAATATAAAGAATAATATATATATATATATATATATTAACTATAATTTTATATTTAAATCTAAGTATAAATATTTAAAAGTTAAATATATTATTTAAAAAGATAGTTTAAAATCAGGAGTAATTTGACTTTGAAAATAAAGATGTTTTTGAGGCTAAGATTATTTAAAATCAGGATTGAGGGTTTTGAATCTTTTAAAAGGAAAGTTTTGAAAACAAGATATAATTTTGAAAAATCATTTTGAATAAAAGATAGCGGATACAAAACAATGTTCCACTAGATTTTTCGTAGGTTTCATCCTCTTAACGGGCTCGAAGTGGATTCCATTCCACGAATAAATTGGATTTTAAGATGCCAGTGCTTTTCTACGAGTTTTAACAAAAATTCCTAATAATAATAAAAATACTTATCCTTGAAATCTTGAACTCTTGATAGTTTCGATACTCATGAGTCCTCTGTCTTGATATTTTATCTTGATAGCTTGAATCTCTATACCGTATAGTCTTCATTCTTAGTACCTGCATGGTTAAATCCTGCATATACATATATATCAAAACTTATAATGTTATTATTTATATTTTATAATCTATTCTAAGGTTGTTGTCATCAAAACCATCATCTCACGGACTAACAATCTCCCCCTTTTTGATGATGACAACCTTTGTTTATAAAATATTATTTCTATTCTAATAACTCCCCCTAAAACTAACAACTCCCCCTTAATCTATACCTAACTACCCTATTTTATATTTCTCCCACTTTGTCATCAACAAAAACTTACTCCCCCTCATTCTTGGACTTCAGTACCTGCATTGATAAACTATACAACAAAATATATAAAGTAGGAAATAATTATACTTCTAAGCATGATAACTAATTTAAAGATTATATACGTTTCATTGTATATATATATATATATATATATATATATATATATTTTACACACCAATCATCAAATCAATAAGAAATCAATCCACACAAAGTATCAATTCAAACCAAATCCATTCAAACAAATTAAAAAAGTAAATAAAAAATCAAATGTTACGTGGAACTTCCACCCATCCTTCTTCTCCAAAGATTGGGTCTGCCTTAATAGCATCCCAATTATCATTGTCATTGGTGAAAGAGACATGAGGATGTGCTTCGTTATCATCCTTGTGCAGAGAGGAGACCATCCATCGTATCGCATCAAAGTGCCTTTCTTGTTCCTTTATCATCTGCATTTGACTTAATTCTAAATGACGCTGGTTTTGTAGAATAAACGAGAGAATATTCTTGAACGAATTAAGAGTTTCTTCAAGATTTTCAAATAAATTGCGAATAGGATTAGCCATAGTTGAATTTGTGAATGAAATGGAGGATATAGATGATAAGAAATAAATTTCAGTGAAGAATTCTGGAAGAAACATGTATATATAGGTGTAGAAATTCGTTTGAATTGAATTGACATGTGGTAGATATTCAAATTTCAAATTCAAAATCAATTGCCATTTCTGACCAGTACATGTCGACATGGTCACGTAGGGGATGTCGACATGGGTTAGTGAAATGTTATGACTAATTTTGATTTTGTGAATAATATATATATATACACACACAATTATTCTAGAGATAAGATAAGGTAGATAACAGAAAGAAAATTTCATTTCATTGCATACTACGATAATACAATTATTAAGCACACAACAAACTACATGATCATTCGAAATAAAGCAAACTAAAACAAATACAACAAGATACGAAAAGATAAAACTAGTTAGAGGATGAAGATGATGAAGATAGTCCAAGTTTCTTGCTGACTTTTGAAAAGAACTTGTTCATCTTCGAAGAAATGTTATCCAACTTTTTACGAACCGATCGTTCTAGAATCCATTGATTCTCCACAATTATCTTTTGGTTTTTGAGAAGTGTTTTATTGGATGAATTGGAAGGATATTCAATGCTTTCCAAAGACGTTTCACCTTCTTCTTCTTCTTTAATTTCCATTTCATCCCCTTCTTCTTCTTCAACTTCCTCTTCTTCCATTTCCTCATGAGCCAAATGTTCTTCCTTTTCGTTAAGTGTCTCATAAGGTTGAAAAACAAATGGAATTTTCATAAGTGAAATGTTGGAATGATTGAAAACTTTTCTAGAAACAAATTCTTCGCCTTTGAAATCCACTCCAAAATAGTTAAAAATCCGAGTGAGATAAATTCCATGGTATAAAGTATTCTCACCCATTTCAAGATTTTTAGGACGAAGTTCATCCAAAATAACTTGCGCCCAATTTATGTCATAGTTTCCGAAAATAGCAAAAAGAACTTTGCAAACTTTTGAAGTAGGATTGTTAAAATTTATCGATCTTGGGGTCAAAGTATGTTGCAAAAGAAGATTAACAATTCTTGCTTTTGGTCGAAAATTTCCATTTTTAAAATCAAAATCATTGTGATATCCCGGAATTTTTGGCAATATCAATTTAATAATCTTTATATAAAATTAAATTGATTTGATAATATCGATTAATAAAATATGAATTGGTTTAATAATCTAATTAAATAAATATTTAATTAGTGATTTTAGTTTTTAAAATCTAAATAAATGTTTTTAATCATAATGTATGTGTATATATATATATTTGTATATATATTATAGATAATCTTTGTTTTGGAATTTAATAAATAAATAAAGTTTTGTTTTTAAATTCTAATAATATATTTAGTAATTGGGAAATTATGTTTTAAATTAATATTAAGTTTCTCAAAGATATTTAAATTAATAACTATAAAATTTATAAATACTTAAAATAAATGTTAAATTGTTTAAAATTTTATCTTAGCTTAATTTTTAAATTTAAATAAATAGTTTGTTTTATTTTTTTTAAATATTATTTGATAAATATGACTTGGAAATTTTATATATAAGTTTAAAATACAAAATAGCATATGGTTTAGATTTTATTTAATAATAAAAGCGATTCATAATCTCTTTTATAAATCATTTTAAATTTGTCAAATTTCTTATTTTCAAGCCATATTTATAATGTATTATTTTTCCATAAATATAAAAAAAATTAAAATAAGAAAATAAAATTATCATTTTACATTGAATAAATTGATTTTAATTTGGATTTCAAAAGTTTAATTTGAATTTGGAATTGATTTTGAAATTCAAAATAATAGATTCTTAAAAATATTTGAATAAGTTTTAATTTATAATTTGTTTTATTTACAATTTCTTTAAATAAGAAATTCACATAAGTATAAATAAATTAAAGTAAAATCCTTTATTAACATTTAAATATATAACTAAATTAAATAAGAGACATGTTTTAACCTATTAGTAATCTAAATACATGTGTTAATGTATGAACTAAATAACATGACAAGTGTCATTATATTTTATCTTTTTCTTTTATTTTAATTAAAATAATTTCAGCCCTTAAACATATTCTTTTCCCTTCATTCTTTTTTCAAAATCAAATTCTAAGCTAAGAAAAAGAAGACAAATCTGAAATTTCACTCCACAAATTATAATTGCAAACCAAAAACCTGAAACAAGATTTTCAAACCTGCATTTCTTTTTACAACCTGAAATCAGCTTAGCAAACCTGTAGCACAAAAGTCTGCATTTTTCGGAAATTAAAGGATCAAGCCTGCATGCATGTAGTTTTGGTCAAGGAGCATAAGTATTTCTGTTGCAACAACATTTCATAAATCAAGAACAAAGGAGTAATTCAATTTTTAAAAATTCAAGCTTTCAATGGTGCTCTGTTCTTCTGAGTATCAGGTGAGTAACTTTTTTTTAAGAACTTAAAAATATTCTGGTTGCTTGAGTTATGCCTAAAGTTAGTTTGTATTTGTATATATCTGTGGAAAATTCCTATGTATTGTGTGATTGCATGGAAGATTTTGAAAATGCCGGTAGAACATCTCTGTTCTAAAATTTCAACCCAGTTTTCAATTTAAATTCATTTATCTTTATCCATTAATTTTTAAGACTTAGGATCTAAATAAATATTGTTTGTTTGGTTATAAACTAAATTTTAAAAATTTATTTAACTTAAATAAAAACTGCAATTGCTTTGGAAATCAAATTTAAAAGGGAAACACAAGTCTCTGTTAAGATTTCAACTTGTTAATTTTGCAATTCAGGTATATAAACTAAATCCGTAAACTAAGTCATGATTTTTAAGAGTAAAATCATAAATTTTAAGTTAGGTTTGATTGTGCAAGTGAGGGTTGATCAGAATTGGGTTTTGGAGTGGCCTCTGATGATTTAAGTGAATTGGGAGGTTGTGTTTTTATATGAAGGAGGGAGGATGATTGGGGAATCATTGATAATTACATGTAGGGTGATTGGGTTAAGGTGGCGACGGCGCTGACCAAAACAAATATTTTGCCCTAGTTTTTGATCAAGTTAGGAATTTGATCGTCTCTGTCTCTATGGTTGTTCGAGTGTTAAGAGGCTTTGGGGGATGGTAGATGGGTCCATGACGAGGATGTGGCCAGAGTTTCAACTCTTACGGTGGTCGGAGGAGTGGGATGTTGGCGTTGACAGGTTTGAGGTTTTTGAGGAATTCTGTGTTCCAGGTTTTGAAGTTGCTCCAGGTTTGAGTTTGTATACTCGATTTTGAATTCGAGTTTA
Source organism: Allium cepa (assembly GCA_030765085.1). Taxonomy (NCBI): domain Eukaryota; kingdom Viridiplantae; phylum Streptophyta; class Magnoliopsida; order Asparagales; family Amaryllidaceae; genus Allium; species Allium cepa. The sequence goes on from CM060940.1 coordinate 188,793,162, forward strand.
TTCTAATTATCTGATGTTCGTGTTGGATTCTAGAGATGTTGGTGGATGAGGGATGATCATCGTTGATGATCGAAATCATCCACAGCCTCCGTGCATGTGCACGGTAGACATCTGAGGGTTTGTTTGTTTCTGGGAATTTTGGTGAGGATATGTACTCGTGAAATGCTCGAGTCGCTTGAGTGTTTTACTCGAAGATAGGTGATAGATGACTCGAAGTAAAAAGGTATGGGCTCGAGTATGTTATAGTTTTCAGGTTTTTTTCAGGAAACCTGACAGTTTCCTGTTTTTTTTTTTCAAAATTTAAAATAAATTTAAAAGGAAGCAAAGCAAGATTTGAAACAAAAGTTGAAACAAGTTTAAAATATGAATTTAAAATGAATTTGAATTCGAGTTTTCAAAATAAATAAATTTTATTAAAAAAAGGAAAGTTTAACAACTAAAAATTTGTACAGTATTTTATAAAGTATTTTAGTAATTTGAAACGAGATTTAAAACAAGATTATAAATTTAAGTTTAAAATCTGAATTGTAAATCTGAATTCAAATTTGAATTTGGATCATAAAGCTTTAAAAAGAAAATAAAGCTTATAAATTCTAATGTTGTAAATAAGTTGAATGTTAAAGTATTTTATAACATTTTTTTTTAAAATCTGGAATATAGGATTTAAAATTTAAGTTTTTGAATCTGAATTCAAAGCATGATTTGAATTCTAGTTTGAAATAAAGTAAGTTTTTGAATTTAAATGTTTTCAAAACCACTTGGAATATTTAAAGTACATTTTAAATCTATTTAATTTGAATATGGGTTAAAACTATTTTTAAATTTACCTTAGAAGATAAGTAATTCTTTAAAATGAAATTAAAAGGTATTAGATACTTAAACCTTGTTTAAGTTTAAATTTGATTTCATTTTAATCTTAATTTAAAATGGAATTTAGAGGAAACTTAAAAGCAAATTATTTTTAAATTACTTGATAATCATAATTAAATCATGAATAAGATTAATGTTTATCATAAAGTTAAGTAGAACTTAATATTTTATAATTCATTAAATGATTAAGGTAATTAAGTTTCGTAACTAATTAATTTAATTAATTAATAATTTGAGTTAATTAATTAAATAATTAAGGGTTTTTTTCATTAATTAAAGGATTAGTAAGTTAAGTAAGATTGATTAAATAGCAACTAAGAAATCAATTAATTAGATAAGATTTGATTTCAATTTAATTACTAATTTGAATTCATTAATTAAGTAATTAAAAATTGATTAAGTTTTAGATTATCACTTGATTAATTAAATAGTTAGAGATTAATTAATGGATTTTATAGATAAATTAATTTGTAATTAATATTGATTAATCTCAGTTAATTACTTCATTGAAGTAATTAAAGATTTATTATTGGTTAATGAAGGTCATTAACTTAGGATTATGTAATAATTAATTAATGTGATTAATTTTAATAATTAATTGGATTAATTAATTTAAAGATAATCATTTGAGAATTGTTTAAGTGTAATTACTTAATGAAAGTGATTAAGAAAATTAATTACTAATTGTAATTAATTAAGTTTATTTTGATTAGTTAAGTTAATTAATTAAGTTAAATTAATTTAAAATAATCACTGGTAAATTTGAGAAGTAATTACCCAATGTAATTAAAAATGAATAATTACTTAGTGAAGCAGTTAAGAAGATAATTACTTGATGTAATTAAATTGAAGGATAATTGGGTAATGAAGGAGTTTTGGAAATTAATTACTTTGCGTAATTAATATATAATTAATTTGTAGAATAATTACTTAAAGGAAGTAATTAATAATTAATTACTTAGTGTAATTAATTTAGGATTTGTTAATAGAGTTATTTGAAGATAATAAAGAGATGTAATTAATTAAATGTAATTCATTACTTAATGTGATTAATCAAGAGTGATTAATCAATATGGAAAATTGATAATTAATTACTTAATTTAAATAGGGTAATTATTAATAAAATAATTAGGGATCATTAATTTATATAATTAATGACGTAATTAAGGATGGATTAATTAAGAACAAATAATCAATGAAGGAATTAATTAATGCAATTAATTAAGGATTAATGTAATTAATTAATGAAGTAATTACAGGTTAATTACTGAATTTGGTTTACAATAATTAATTTGTGAAATTATTTAAAGGCTAATTACTTGAATGTAATTTAAGGATAATTAATCAAGAGTGATTAATTAAGGTGATTTATTTGAGGGTAATTAATTAATTGATTTGTAATTAATTAATGGTTATGTAAGCAAGATTTATATGGATGAGTAATTAATTTAATTTATTTTAAATTAATTAGGGAAGAAGTAATTAATTTAAATCATTTTAAATTAATCATAGAATGGTGATTATATAGTCATTGCTTATGAATATTGATTTATACTGATTACCCTGAATAGTTGAGATCTCAGATATGAGATAAGTGATGTTGTGTGATTTGGATGCTATGGCTGCATTTGAGTTGATAATATGAATTATCTGTTTGGGATGATAATATGGATTATCTGTTACGATGATTATGTTGATTATCTATTGTGATATTGTGAAATATCTATCTCTGTGTATATAGATAATATTGAATTGAATTGTTTTAAACTTTAAAACAACTTGGACCTAAAAGATGGCGTTTGGATTTCGATGAGACCGGGATCGGGTTTCCATATTTGGATATCCGAAAACAACATCGATCCAAATTAACGATAGGTCGTGAATCTCAATTGAAGATGAAGATTCAGAGTGCAAGGGTTATCGTCGTTAACTCTGAGGGTGATTCCAAAATGAGTGTAACGAGGTAATGCCTTCGGTTTCGTTTGAACCCGAAACGAACTTGTATGGATTGAATGCTTTCAGAACATCGTCAGGTGGACGATGAGCATTCTAAGAGATGTGTTCTCTAAAGGTAATCGTAGCCTCAAGCCTCATCAACCGGGAATGGCTAAAATAGGGGAGGTGCATCAAGGTTAAGTGGGTCAGCCCAAGTAGGACAAGATTTTCCCCTGTCTAGAAGTCCCTTTATATTCGGCTGTGTGGGGCGGTTGATTGCAACAACTGTCGGGGTTGTCTTGTTCTGGATTGTTCAGTAAGGAATGGTTCCGGCCTTGTGTTGCAGGGGATTGGGAGAAATCCTAGGTACGGTGATCAAGGCCACGTACTGTGACGGGCTGTACCCTAGTAGCCCTGCCATTGATGGAATCAAAAATTAAATAAGTGCCGTACGTATTAGTTGTGCCCAACTATGTTGGAACGTGAGATGTAAGCATTCCATCTATTTCTGTATTTTACTTGAAAACCCTAGACATTATTATAATATCATAGGATTTCCTATCAAATGTTTTGGTTAGCATAAGGTAAAAACTTTTCCATGTTTATGTGTGGGAAGTCTTACGTGATACCTTTCTTTCTAAAAGGTTCTTAAAATTAAGCAACCTTAACCTGTTACTCACACCAGACCCATGTCTGACCCGAAGTTTATCTTTTGTTTTCTTAAACTCTTGGGTACTCAAATTTTTACGAGTAGCCAAGGGATTCAGGTTGGCTTTGACGAATATTGGAGGAGCAATGGAGCAGGAGGCTTCGGCGTTGTAGATATATAGATTCCGCTGTGTGTTCTTTGTGTTGTTTTTGTATTAAGTTGTAAAAAGTAGACAGGTGTTTATAACTGTCAAGTATGTGTTGTTTATGCTATGTAACTCTGATTGATGTTGTATATTATGTAAATACTTATGTTATTAATATAATTTATTCGTTCCGCTGTTGAGATTCTGGTGTTGTTTCTTCTTTCTCTTCTTTCTTTTCTCTTTCTATCCCTTTCTTTCTTAAAGATGATACGACTTTTTTTGGAGAAAAAGTCGGGTCGTCACAGTTGGTATCAGAGAGAGGTTGAGTGAATACCTAGGCTATGGAGTGGTGTCTATCTTGAGAGAGCGTATTTGTAATTTTTAATATATTTACATATATTTATTTATTTATACCTGTCTATTGGGTTACCTGTTCGGGTTTTCCAATATGAAGATAGATTAGGGTAGTGGTGTGTATAACGCGACTACCATTGGTAGGAGTTTGAATGTTTGAGGTTGGAAATGTATCTGTCGAGACTGTAGACCTAATACCGTCTCGAGTGAGCTTTGCAGTGGTGTAAGGACTTCATCGATCTCTGAAGGTAACCTGTTAAGGTTCAGAGTTCACCTTTGAAGTTGGATGAGTAGAGTTTGGATCTGTTGGCTGAGAAGAAGCGAGTGATGGTATCTTGATACCTCAGGAAATAGTAGCTGCATGGTGAGATGCAGTGAGTATGGATGTTTCCGAAGATGTTTTCTTTGTAACAAGTTTAAGAAAGTAGGTCTGCTTCGGTGTTGTGGCTGAGTTCAGCAGGGTGTTTCTGTTTGGTTTGAAGTTCGAGTTTCTCGAAGAGCTTTGGATTGAGAATTCTTTGGCATTGGTGTCAGCAGTGCAGCTCAGAGTTTTCTGTGTGTCGGCAGAGTTGTCTGGATTAGCAATGTCTAAGAGTGGAGTTCAGAAGCAGCTGAGTGAATCCATTTCTTTGATGGATTGGCAAGACCAACATAAGCTGTTCTGATTGGTAAAGAGAGAACAGTTTTCTTTGGATTTTAGTTTGGATTGATCGCAAAAGTGACTTGCGATAATAAAGTATTCTCTTGGATTGTTGAAGATTTTCTGGATGTTTTTAGGGAAGACAAAGGTTGTCCGCATCTAGAGATTTTTTTTATCGACCCGGATTCCAAGAGTGGTACTGGTGGTTCAACTAGTTGAAGGTTGGTTCCTTGAGATGGAGTTTGATGAAGCAACTCATGATTTAAGGAACTTCTGAGTTTTCTCTTAGTTATCAGAGATCTTCTTGGTTATGTGGTCCAGTCTATGCTTGTGTTCTTCATCAGCATTCTTTCCTACTCCAGATCAGAGTTGTGTAGCGGAAGCAGTTTGGGAGTGCACCTGCTTTTCTTTCCTGGATATGAGAAGCTCGTTTTCTTCTGATGGTTGTGAGTGGAGTTTGTTCTTGATCTTGCTTGATCGTGGAGGATCATTCTGGTGGATTGGGTTTGGTCCGGTTTGTTTCTTGAGACATCAGCGAGGATTGAGCTGATCAGGTAGGAAGTAGGCAGCTCGAGATCGTCTGAAGAGTTTTGTGGTTCTAAGTCGGAGAACTGATATTGGATAAGTTTTCTCCGGTTTTAGGAGCTATAAATTTTGGTAACATTGGGAAGCTAGCTCCAAGATGTTACAGATTTCTTCTGTGTTCTGTTGTGCATAAGTGTTGGGTTTTCAGAATTGAATTGCCAGTTTGGACAACTGGAATTCGATGTGTTTCACGTATCTTTGAGGGACTACGTGTATGATCTATCTCAGTTTTTGGAATCAGCTGTTCTGGGAGATTTGGTTGTTGAGTCTGACTTGTCTGTAGTCTGATGTCTTGTTCAGTTGTAGATCAAGATGAGTAGGAGTTCTGTAGCTTAGTAGTGTTGATTATTTGGATTTTATATAGCGAGTATCCCGGCGTTTACTTGGGAAACTCGAGGAAACTCTATCCAGAATTTTGTCTGGATAGTTAATTTTGTTTGATTGGGTGAATTGACTGTTATGGTTGTTAGCATATGTTTGATATATGCTTGTGTTTTAAAATTTAAAATCTTTAAATAAATTATTAAATTACCTTTGTTTTAAATTTCGGGGATGAAATTCTTTTAAGGGGGAAGGAATGTGATATCTCGGAATTTTTGGCAATATCAATTTAATAATCTTTATATAATATTAAATTGATTTGATAATATTGATTAATAAAATATGAATTGGTTTAATAATCTAATTAAATAAATATTTAGTTAGTGATTTTATCTTTTAAAAGCTAAATAAATGTTTTTAGTTATAATGTGTATATATATATATATATTTGTATATATATTATAGATAATCTTTGTTTTGGAAATTAATAAATTAATAAAGTTTTGTTTTTAAATTCTAATAATATATTTAGTAATTGGGAAATTATGTTTTAAATTAATATTAAGTTTCTTAAAGTTATTTAAATTAATAACTATATGATTTATAAATACTTAAAATAAATGTTAAATTGTTTCATTTTTTTTAATTTAAATAAAAAGTTTGTTTTATTTCTTTTTAAGTATTATTTGACAAATATGATTTGGAAATTTTATATATAAGTTTAAAATACAAAATAGCATATGGTTTAAATTTATTTAATAATAAAAGTGATTCATAATCTCTTTTATAAATCATTTAAAATTTGTTATTTCCAAGCCATATTTATAATGTATTATTTTTCGATAAATATAAAAAGAATTAAAATAGGAAAAAATAATTATCATTTTAAATTGAATAAATTGATTTTAATTTGGATTTCAAAAGTTTAATTTGAATTTGGTATTGATTTTGAAATTCAAAATAATAGATTCTTAAAAATATTTGAATAAGTTTTAATTTATAATTTGTTTTATTTACAATTTCTTTAAATAAGAAATTCACATAAGTATAAATAAATAAAAGTAAAATCCTTTATTAACGTTTAAATATATAACTAAATTAAATAAGAGACATGTGTTAACCTATTAGTAATCTGAATACATGTGTTAATGTATGAACTAAATAACATGACAAGTGTCATTATATTTTATCGTTTTCTTTTATTTTAATTAAAATAATTTCAGCCCTTAAACATTTTCTTTTCCCTTCATTCTTTTTTCAAAATCAAATTCTAAGCTAAGAAAAAGAAGACAAATGTGAAATTTCACTCCTCAAATTATAATTGCAAACCATAAACCTGAAACAAGATTTTCAAACCTGCATTTCTTTTTACAACCTGAAATCAGCTTAGCAAACCTGTAGAACAAAAGTCTGCATTTTTCAGAAATTAAAGGATCAAGCCTGCATGCATGTAGTTTTGGTCAAGGAGCATAACTATTTCTGTTGCAACAGCATTTCATAAATCAAGAACAAAGGAGTAATTCAATTTTTAAAAATTCAACCTTTCAATGGTGCTCTGTTCTTCTGAGTATCAATTGAGTAACTTTTTTTAAAGAACTTAAAAATATTCTGGTTGCTTGCGTTATGCCTAAAGTTAGTTTGTATTTGTATATATCTGTGGAAAATTTCTATGTATCGTGTGATTGCATGGATGATTTTGAAAATGCCTGTAGAACATCTCTGTTCTAAAATTTCAACACAGCTTTCAATTTAAATTCATTTCTCTTTATCTATTAATTTTTAAGACTTAGGATCTAAATAAATATTGTTTGTTTGGTTATAAAATAAATTTTAAAAATTTATTTAACTTAAATAAAAACTGCAATTGCTTTAGAAATCAAATTTAAAAGGGAAACACAAGTCTCTGTTAAGATTTCAAACTTGTTAATTTTGCAATTCAGGTATACAAACTAAATCCTTAAACTAAGTCATGATTTTTAGGAGTAAAATCATAAATTTTAAGTTGGGTTTGACTGTGCAAGTGAGGGTTGAACAGAATTGGGTTTTGGAGTGGCCTCTGATGAATTAAGTCAATTGGGAGGTCGTGTTTCTGTATGAAGGAGGGAGGATGATCGGGGAATCATTGATAATTTCCTGTAGGGTGATCCGGTTAAAGTGGCGACGACGCTGACCAAAACAAATATTTTACCCTAGTTTTTGATCAAGCTAGGAATTTTATCGTCTCTGTCTCTATGGTTGTTCGAGTGTTAAGAGGCTTTGGGGGATGGTAGCTAGGTCCATGACGAGGATGTGGCCGGAGTTTCAACTCTTACGGTGGTCGGAGGAGTGGAATGTTGGCGTTGACAGGCTTGTGGTTTTTGAGGAATTCTGTGTTCCAGATTTTGAAGTTGCTCCAGGTTTGAGTTTGTATACTCGATTTTGAATTCGAGTTTATTCTGATGATCTGATGTTCGTGTCGAATTTTGGAGATGTTGGTGGATGAGGGATGATCATCGTTGATGATCGGAATCATCCACAGCCTCCGTGCATGTGCACGGTGGACATCTGAGGGTTTGTTTGTTTCTTGGAATTTTGGTGAGGATATGGTACTCGTGAAATGCTCGAGTCACTTGAGTGTTTTACTCGAAGATAGGTGATAGATGACTCGAAGTAAAAAGATATGGGCTCGAGTATGTTATAGTTTTCAGGTTTTGTTTCAGGAAACCTGACAGTTTCCTGTTTTTTTTTTAAATTTAAACTAAATTTAAAAGGAAGCAAAGCAAGATTTAAAACAAAAGTCGAAGCATGTTTAAAATATAAATTCAAAATGAATTTGAATTCTAGTTTTCAAAATAAATAAATTTTATAAAAAAGGAAAGGTTAACAACTAAAAATTTGTACAGTATTTTATAAAGTATTTTAAAAATTTGAAATGAGATTTAAAACAAGATTATAAATTTAAGTTTAAAATCTGAATTGTAAATCTGAATTCAAATTTGAATTTGAATCATAAAGTTTTAAAAAGAAAATAAAGCTTATAAATTCTAATGTTGTAAATAAGTTGAATGTTAAAGTATTTTATAACATTTTTAAAAAAATCTGGAATATAGGATTTAAACAGGATTTTAAATTTAAGATTTTGAATCTGAATTCAAAGCATGATTTGAATTCTAGTTTGAAATATAATAAGTTTTTGATTTTAAATGTTTTCAAAACCACTTGGAATATTTAAAGTATATTTTAAATTTATTTAATTTGAATATGGGTTAAAGCTATTTTTAAATTTACCTTAGAAGATAAGTAATTCTTTAAAATGAAATCAAAAGGTATTAAATACTTAAACCTTGTTTATGTTTAAATTTGATTTGATTTTAATCTTAATTTTAAATAAAATTTGGAGGAAATTTAAAAGCAAATTATTTTTAAATTACTTTGATAATGATAATTAAATCATGAATAAGATTTTTTGTTTATCATAAAGTTAATTAGAACTTAATAATTTATAATTCATTAAATGATTAAGGTAATTAAGTTTTGTAATTAATTAATTTAATTAATTAATAATTTTAGTTAATTAATTAAATAATTAAGGTTTTATTAATTAATTAAAGGATTAGTAAGTTAATTAAAATTGATTAAATAGTAATTAAGAAATCAATTAATTAGATAAGATTTGATTTTAATTTAATTAATAATTTGAATTCATTAATTAAGTAATTAAAAATTAATTAAGTTTTAGAATATCAATTGATTAATTAAATAGTTAGAGATTAATTAATGGGTTTTATAGATAAATTAATTTGTAATTAATATTGATTAATCTCACTTAATTACTTTAGAGAAGTAATTAAAGATTTGTTATTGGTTAATGAAAGTCATTAACTTAGGATTATGTAATAATTAATTAATGTGATTAATTTTAATGATTAATTGGATTAATTAATTTAAAGATAATCATTTGAGAATTGTTTAAGTGTAATTACTTAATGAAAATGATTAAGAAAATTAATTACTAATTGTAATTAATTAAGTTTATTTTGATTAGTTAAGTTAATTAATTAAGTTTAATTAATTTAAAATAATCATTGGTAAATTTGAGAAGTAATTACCCAACGTAATTAAAAATGAATAATTACTTAGTGAAGTAATTAAGAAGATAATCACTTGATGTAATTAAATTGAAGGATAATTGGGTAATGAAGGAGTTTTGGAAATTAATTACTTTGTGTAATTAATATGTAATTAGTTTGCAGAATATTACGTAAAGGAAGTAATTAATAATTAATTACTTAGTGTAATTAATTTAGGATTTGTTAATTGAGTTATTTGAAGATAATAAAGAGATGTAATTAATTAAATGTAATTAATTACTTAATGTGATTAATCAAGAGTGATTAATCAATATGGATAATTGATAATTAATTACTTAATTTAAATAGGGTAATTATTCATAAAATAATTAGGGATCATTAATTTATATAATTAATGATGTAATTAAGGATAGATTAATTAAGAACAATTAATCAATGAAGGAATTAATTAATGTAATTAATTAAGGATTAATGTAATTAATTATAATTAATCAATTAGTGAAATAATTATAGGTTAATTAATGAATTTGGTTTAGAATAATTAATTTTTGAAATTAATTAAAGGCTAATTACTTGAATGTAATTAAAGGATAAATAATAAAGAGTGATTAATTAAGGTGATTTATTTAAGGGCAATTAACTAATTGATTTGTAATTAATTAATGGTTATGTAAGAAAGATTTATATGGATGAGTAATTAATTTAATTTATTTTAAATTAATTAGGGAAGAAGTAATTAATTTAAATCATTTTAAATTAATTATAGAATGGTGATTATATAGTCATTGCTTATGAATATTGATTTATACCGATTACCCTGAATAGTTGAGATCTCAGATATGAGATAAGTGATGTTGTGTGATTTGGATGCTATGGCTGCATTTGAGTTGATAATATGAATTATCTGTTTGGGATGATAATATGGATTATCTGTTACGATGATTATGTTGATTATCTATTGTGATATTGTGAAATATCTATCTCTGTGTATATAGATAATATTGAATTGAATTGTTTTACACTTTAAAACAACTTGGACCTAAAAGATGGCGTTTGGATTTCGATGAGACCGGGATCGGGTTTTCATATTTGGATATCCGAAAAAAACATCGATCCAAATTAACGTCGGTCGTCAATCTCAAGTGAAGATGAAGATTCAGAGTGCAAGGGTTATCGTCGTTAACTCTGAGGGTGATTCCAAAATGAGTGTAATGAGATAATGCCTTCGGTTTCGTTTGAACCCGAAACGAACTTGTATGGCTTGAATGCTTTCAGAACATCGTCAGGTGGACGATGAGCATTCTAAGAGATGTGTTCTCTAAAGGTAATCGTAGCCTCAAGCGTCATCAACCGGGAATGGCTAAAACAGGGGAGGTGCAGCAAGGTTAAGTGGGTCATGCCCAAGTAGGACAAGATTTTCCCCTGTCTAGAAGTCCCTTTATATTCGGCTGTGTGTGGTGGTTGATTGCAACAACTGTCGGGGTTGTCTTGTTCGGGATTGTTCAGTAAGGAATGGTTCCGGCCTCGTGTTGCAGGGGATTGGGAGTAATCCTTGGTATGGTGATCTAGGCTACGTACTGTGACGGGCGGTACCCTAGTAGCCCTGCCATTGATGGAATCCAAAATTAAATAAGTGCCGTACGCATTAGTTGTGCCCAACTATGTTGGAACATAAGATGTAAGCATTCCAACTATTTCTGTATTTTACTTGAAAACCCTAGACATTATTATAATATCATCGGATTTCCTATCAAATGTTTTGATTAGCGTAATGTAAAAACTTTTCCATGTTTATGTGTAGGAAGTATTACGTGATACCTTTCTTTCTAAATTCTAAAGTTGAGCAACCTTAACCTGTTACTCATACCAGACCCATGTCTGGCCCGGAGTTTATCTTTTGTTTTCTTAAACTCTTGGGTACTCAAATTTTTACGAGTAGCCAAGGGATTCATGTTGGCTTTGACGAATATTGGAGGAGCAATGGAGCAGGAGGCTTCTGCGTTGCAGATATATAGATTCCGCTGTGTGTTCTCTGTCTTGTGTTTGTATTAAGTTGTAAAAACTAGACAGGTGTTTATAATTGTCAAGTATGTGTTGTTTATGCTATGTAACTCTGATTGATGTTGTATATTATGTAAATACTTATGTTATTAATATAATTTATTCGTTCCGCTGTTGAGATTCTGGTGTTGTTTCTTCTTTCTCTTCTTTCTTTTCTCTTTCTATCCCTTTCTTTCTTAAAGATGATACGACTTTTTATGGAGAAAAAGTCGGGTCGTCACAATCATCATCTCTTTCGAAAATGTGATGAAATGTCTCACGATCATGTTCATCGATTTTAAAGTTAGAAAGATCCATTCCCGAACTCTTGCAATTGAGAATGGTACCCAAAAGATCACAATTCAAAACAATTTGAGTGCCTTTTGCACTCCAAATTTCATCTTTATTTCCAACATAAAATCACGATTTAAATTCGCATAGAAAATTTTGCCAAGATTAGGATAGCAAACAAAATCATTTTGAGAAGCATCAATAAGACTAAGAACACCATTGTTTGCAAAAAGAGAATCAATTTCATAAGAAGAGAAATCTTGAAAAATAGCAAATTTTCCGGGATGGACTTTGGCATAGTTAGCATAATTGATTTATGCTTTAATTGCCTCCGGATCATTGAATAATTGCTCTTTGATTTTTCTGGAAATTCTCATGGTTGAGGGGTTGCTTGAAGAAGCCATTAGAGTAGAGAGTAGAGAGCTTGAAGTTATGAAGAGAGAGTTTTAATTTGAAAATGAAAGTGAAAAGATATGATAAAAGATAGTGAATAAATAGATTCTCAAAGGACATATTCTCTGGTTAAAAGGTATCTTTTCAGAGAATTGAATGAAGTGAAAAGGTGGAGGGAAATTCAAACATTTGAATTCAAATTTTGAAATTCAAATTCAGGTAGCCATGTCGACATCATGGTAGGGACCACGTCGACATGTGCTTTTGAATTTTCATGAATTGATTTTTCCTAAGATTTCTAATGTATATATTATTATTATAATTGTCTATTATATATTTCTGAAATATTATTATACTTATAATATATTTCAGAAAGTATTAAAAATAATAAAAATTATAATAAAAATAATAAAAAAATAAAAAATAGAAAATAAAATTTAAAATTCACACAACACACCAAATCAAAAAACAATCAAGCAACTAATTCTAAGCAATCAATTTCAACCAATTGTATTGTAAACTTGTACCTTTTTCTAAGTCCGTTTCTCTGAATTCGTCGAAGTTGTGAACAGCTGTGAAACACAAATATGAATTATCCGTCTTCTGATTATCATCACTTGAGAATGAGTCTGAGTCATCTAGAGTAGCAGTAAATGCACGCTTCTGTTTCTTTGCTGGTTCATTGTTCATAGGAGGATTCTGCCTTTTTGGATACGGATAGTCCCTTTTGAAGTAGCCTGGTTTATCACAGTTGTAACACTTATCATTATTTGGCACTATATTCTAATTTCCAGAATTCTTATAGTTGTTTCTCTTGAGATTATTCATCTTTCTGTATTTCAGGAATCTCCTAAAATTTCTGGTCATAAAGGCTCTCTCTTCATCATTATTGCGGAGAGTCTGATCCATCGGTCAATGCATTGAATGCCATTGATTTCTTTTTAGACGCTTTACTTTCTCTTCTCCTGATCATTTGAGCTTCATACGACATTAGATTTCCAATTAGTTCTTCTATCTTCAAAATACCGATGTCATTTGCCTCTTCGATCGCAAGTGTCTTTTGATCCCATTCTGGAGTTAGAGAATTTAAAATTTTTCTGACTTGATCTTCTTCATAAAATTCCTTTCCCAAAGATATTGGAGAATGCACAATATCCTGAAATCTACTATACATATCTGAAATAGACTCATTAGCATTCATTTTAAATAATTGAAACTGATTTGTGAGCATGGAAATTTTGGTATGTTTAACTTTGCTTGTTCCTTCGTGAGTAACTTGCAAAGTTTTCCAGATTTCATATGCAGACTTACAAACTGACACTCTATTGAATTCATTTCTATCTACTGAAAAAAACAGAATATTCATTGCCTTAGAATTATTTTGTGCAACAGTCTTTTGCTCAGCAGTCCACTTTGCAAAATCAATTGTAGGTTCAGAATATTCAGTTTGTGTGATATTCCAAGTGTCTAATCCTGTAGATTGTAAATATATTTTCACCCTATATGCCCAATATGCATAGCTACTGCTATTAAAAAGTGGCGGTCTGACAGTAGAGTGACCCTCTACAAATGAGCTAGTGATAGGGATACTAATGTTAATAACAGTGCCAGTGTTGGTAGCCATTTTGAAAACTTTTCAAAAATCAGATTATGAAACTTTGAAAACCTTGCACTAATACCAATTGTGAGAAATGCGGATTACGGATCTTAAGGCTAAGATTAACACTGGGGGGGGGGGGTGAATAGTGTTAATCAAGAATTGCTAAATCTTTTTAATTTATGTTAATTTAGACACAAAAGTATGCAATATACAGACACAGATATGATCAAATAAACAATCACAGATGTAGAAATAAAATAAAAGCATTAAAGGAAAGAGCATACCGGATTTTATATTGGTTTGGAGTTACCTACATCCAGTCTCGCAACACAAGTGCGGATTTCCTTTCAAAAGCAATCATACAGTTACACCCTTGGTTTCAAGGCTACGAGGTACACCCTCCCGAATTTCGATCCTCTGGGTAAAGATACTTGATTTCCGGACCACAAGTTTACCCAATTGATTTACCAAGGCTACAATCACACCTTTTCCCTTTTGATTGATTTCCAAGGCTACAATCACACATTTTCTCACTTAATAAATTACAAAGAAGTCTATAACTCTGAATAGCATCGAGAATCTTGTAGAGATAGTGATAGAGAATCAAACTAGAAGTAATCGAGTATGATTCAATGTTGATTTCGGCAGAGTAATGATAAGAATATGTATTAAGAAATGAGGAAGAAGAAGAGGAGTGAAAACCAGAAAATTACGATTAAAAATTCGTTGAAACTGACCCCTATTTATAGAAGAACAACAGCCATGACCATTCATGAAGAGTTATGGCGAATAGACACTTCTTTTGAAATTTGAATTTTTGAATCAAACTGTCACCATGTCGACATGGTCATGCTAGGCATGTCGACATCCCAAAGGATTTTTTGGTGTTTTTGATTTTCTTTGAAAATAACCTTTATCTTATATAAAAACTATTTTAAACTTTATAAATATACTTGACTATAGTTAAAATTCATAAGTAAATATAAAGAATAATATATATAGATTTTAACTGTAATTTTATATTTAAATCTAAGTATAAATATTTAAAAGTTAAATATATTATTTAAAAAGATAGTTTAAAATCAGGAGTAATTTGACTTTGAAAATAAAGATGTTTTTAAGGCTAAGATTATTTAAAATCAGGATCGAGGGTTTTGAATCTTTTAAAAGGAAAGTTTTGAAAACATTTTGAAAACAGGATATAATTTTGAAAAAATGATTTTGAATAAAAGTTAGCGGATACAAAACAATGTTCCACTAGATTTTTCGTAGGTTTCATCCTACTTAGGGTTCCATCCCTTTAACAGGCTCGAAGTGGATTCCATTCCACGAATAAATTGAATTTTAAGATGCCAGTGCTTTTCTACGAGTTTTAACAAAAATTCCTAATAATAATAAAAAATACTTATCCTTGAAATCTTGAACTCTTGATAGTCTCGATACTCCTGAGTCTTCTATCTTGATATTTTATCTTGATATCTTGAATCTCTATACTGTACAGTTTTCATTCCTAGTACCTGCATGGTTAAATCCTACATATAGATATATACCTAAACTTATAATGTTAGTATTTATATTTTATAATCTATTCTAAGGTTGTTGTCATCAAAACCATCATCTCACGGACTAACATACTACACTGTCTTTATTCTAGCATGAGTCAATTCTATCTTTTAAGTAACGTCCCATACATAATTAGGTCACAACACGAGCCTATCCCTTATGTCCAACGAACAAATAGTTGACATACGCGATCTACCATACAGTGCCTCAAATGGGGCCATCTTGATACTCGATTGGTAAAGGTTATTGTAGGAAAAATCTACAAGTTGCATTTGATCTTTCCAAGATCCTCTAAAATATAAAACATCTGCCCTTAGCCAATCTTCGAGCATAGAGTTTATCCTTTTTGTTTGGCCATAGGTCTACGAGTAGTAAGCCGTACTCATGCTGAATTCTGTATCTAATGCACTCTATAAACTTTTTCAAAACTCACTAGTTAATAAAGGGTCTCTATCGCTTACAACACTACTTGGAATCCATATAGTCACACCATGTGTTTCATTTATAACTTCGCCAAACTAGCTTCCATTCCTATCGACTTTACCGGGATAAAATAGGCAACTTTAGCCAATCTACTGACTATCACCCAAACAATAACATTTCCCATTCTAGACCTAGGCAACCCATCAAGAAAACCAATAGATACCGAATCCCACTTTCGAGTCGGTACTTTTGAAGGTTGAAGTAATCCGCTTAGCTTCTAATCTTTAGCCTTTACCTATTGACAAGTGAAACATCTCTTCACACATTCACTGACACCCTTCTTCATCGCTTCCCAAAAGAATACTCTTTTCATGTCAAGATGCATCTTTGTGCCTTTGGGATGAATAATAAACTTATATCGATGAATTTGTTCCAAACCTCCTTCCAAAGATTTTCTACATTTGGAACATTGTAACATCCCCTATGAACATTGTAACATCCCCTATCTGGAGGCCCGAAGCTAAGCTCTAAAGATTCTACAATCATCCATAGTATTAACTTTCGGTGACCAAATATGGTAACGTTAATGGTATTCATAATATCAGCATCACATGAATATGAAACAAATGAAAGGGACAGCGGATTAAGGATCTTAAGGCTAATTTAACATTAGCGGAGGAGAACACACCGGATTTTATACTGGTTCGAAGTTACCCTGCATCCAGTCCTGTACCAAGGCAAACCACCTCATACAGATTTTTATTAAACAAGTGTCGAGATTACACTCCTCAATTTATAAAGGCCTTGAGGTATCCTCCTGTCTTACGAGTTCGGGTAAACACTCTTGATTTACGGGCCACAAGATTACCCAATTGATTTTTAGGCACAACCACACCTTTAGAGAGAGTCGATAAACTTTTGATTATAAATTGATCCTATAACTTAAAATAGTACTTTGATCTTCAAGAGAGGATAGAGAATCAAACAAGAATCAAATTCTAATTTGATTCACTTTAGAATTTGGCAGAATTTCGGCACGATCTTTAAAGTATGAAAACTTTAGAATATGAATTTGTGGAGAAGGAGTGAAGATAATATGAGAATTATATGTTAGAAAATTCATTTAAGAAAGCTATTTATAGATTACCAACTGTCATAACCATTCGTGAAGAGATTTAAACGAATAGACACTTCTTTTGAAAATTGAAACTTTTGAATTCAGCGGCCACCATGTCGACATGGGGTATCACACGAGTCGACATCCCCTTGTTAAAAAAAATGCAACCTTGTTTAAAAATGGTACTGAATTGAAAACAAAATGAAATGACTCTGGAGTAAAATAAACTAATTTTACTATGTTTTTAAAACACAAAACCAAAGAATATTTTAAGGCTAAAACATCTTTTTGAAAATCATTTGAAAAGATAGTTTTAGGGCTAAAACATTTTGAAAAGCAGTTTTGAAAATCTTTTTTGAAAAACCATTTTGAAGTAGTTTTGCAAGCTTCTTCCCGCAGAATGTCTCATCACATCAGGACTTGAGAACTTGTACAAAACCAGGATGTTCGTGGGTTTGTAAGCCATTTGTCATAGGTTTGTAAGCCACTTGTCATGGGTTTGTAAGCCACTAAGAAGGTAGAAATAGGTTCCATCCCAAATGAAATTTGAAATGTGGAATGAAGATTTCCATGCTATTATGAAGTTTTCACAAAAACTAGACACATACCTTGAAATCTTAATCTTAATACTCTAGAGTCTTCATTCTTGAGTCTTGAGTCTTTATACTGATCAGTCTTTAGTAATCAATACCTGCATATCTATATATCCTGCATATACATATCTATCTAGATTATAGTGTTAGTATTTATTTTATAATAAGATAGTTAAAAAGTTTATTGTCATCAAAACCAACATCTCAGTTCCTAACAATCTCCCCCTTTTTGACGACGACAACCTGTATTTATAAAATATACTTACTATACCATAACTCCTATCATAACTCCCCCTTACTCCATGATTCCCCCTTACTCCATGCCATCATAACTCCCCCCTACTCCAAGCCAAATACTATTTTATATCTTCTTCCCCTTTGTCATCAACAAAAACTTCTAACTAAAAAAATCCCTGAACTTGTTATAAGATAATCAACCATAATAAAATAGATTAAACCATATATAAGTGTAATAAGTGCTAAGTGTGATCATAGGTGTAATCAAATCAATCATCAATCAATCATATTTACAGTAATTATTCAATCCAAACATATATACAAACCATACCAAATAAGTAAGTCAATCAAGTTTTAATACAAACCTGTCAAATCAAACAAATATCATACAGAATAACTAGACATTTCTTGGTACTTCCACCCATCCATCTTCTCCAAAGTTAGGGTCCGCTTTAATTGCAACCTATTCTTCTTTATCTTTGTCAAGAGTGACTGGTGGAATTCCTTCGAGATCGTCCTTGTTAAGGGCTGAGATCATCCAACAAAGGGCGTCGAAATGTTTCTCTTGCTCCTTGATCATATTTGACTTAATTCTATGTGGCGTTGATTATGAAGTATGAATTTAAGAATATTCTTGAAGGAAGTGAGAGTTTCCTCAAGATTATCATTTAGATTCTTAATCAGAAAAGCCATAATTCAAGAAATGGAAAGAACTATGAAAGAAAGTGACTAGAAGCGAAGTTTGACAATTTATTCTGGAAGAAAGAGATATAAATAGGAATAGAAAGTCATTTAAAATGAATAGACATAAGTTAGTTACATGAAATTTAAATTTGAAAATGTAACTCGTTTCTGCCCGTTGGATGTCGACATGAGGGAATGGTGTACATCGACATGCCTCTGCCTAAAGTGACATTTTTCTTTGTTTTGAATAATATTAACAAATCTATTAAACTAAAATTTTTATAATATAAAAACAAGCAATTACAGAGACAAGTGAACAATATTAGTAGGAAATGAAAGATTCCATTAATAATTCAAGTCAACATTATACAAGATAATATAATATTAACTAAAATAAAGGAAATACAAAGATAGAACTTAAGACAACATGAACCGAAAACTAGTTATATGAAGACGAAGAAGATGATAGTCCAAGCTTTCTACTAATTTTCCCAAAGAACTCGTCGATTTTAGTGGAAATCTTATCCAATTTCTTACTCCTTGATCGTTTAAGCATCTTTTGATTTTCCACTGTAATTCTTTGATTATTGAGAATCGTCTTGTTGGATGGGTTAGCGGGATTAGTAGGATATTCTATACTTTCTAAGGAGGTTTCTTGATCTTCCTCTTCCTCCTCCTCAATTTCTGTTCCTTCCTCTTCCTCTTCTTCTTCTTCTTCTTCCATTTCTTCCATTTCTTCATGAGCAAGCCTTTCTTCTTTTTCCGTAAGTGTTTCATATGGTTGAAACACTAGTGGAATTTTCATAAGGGAAATGTTTCCATGGTTGAACAGTTTTCTAGTTGTAAATTCTTCCCTTTTAAAATCAACTCCAAAGTAATTGAAAATTCGAGTAAGATAAATTCCATGGTATAATGTGTCCCACCTATGGTAAAGTTCTTGGGCCTTAGCTCATCCAAAATAATCGAACCCAATTAATATCATAATTTTCAAAAATTGCAAAAAGAGCTTTGCAAACTTTCAAAGTCGGGTTGTTGTAGTTTCGAGATCTTGGTATAAGAGTGTGTTGGATAAGAAGATTAACAATCCTTGAATTTAGATGAAAATAATGATTTTTGAATTCAAAATTGTCATCCCTTTCAAAAATGGGATGAAATGTCTCTCGATCATTTTCATTAATTTGAAATTCCGAGAGATTCATTCCGGTATACTTGCATCCCAAAATATTTCCCAAAATTTCTCAATCCAAAACAATTTTTGTTCCTTTAACACTACTCCAAATTTGTCCTTCTTCCCCATCATAAAAACCGCGCTTCAAATTCGCATAAAACCTTTTAACAAGGTTTGGATGACATACAAAATCATTTTGTTTGTTATCCACTAAACTAAGAATAGAACATTGTTGAAAAAGATTTTCAATTTCATAAGAAGGAAAATCTTCAAAAATAGCAAAATTTCCCTTATGAATTTTACCAAAGTTTACATAGTTGATGTAAGCTTTGATAGCTTCTGGGTCATTAAAAAGAAAGTATTTGACAGATTTTGGAAGCCTAATGGTGTTAGGAGTGCTTGAAGATGCCATTGAAGAAGTTTGAGAGGAGTTGAAGATAATGAAGATAAGTTTGAAATTTGAAATGAAAGTGAAAGGTGATGATAAAGAGAGTGAGATAAACAAAGATTCTATGGTCATGTTCTCTGGTCAAGAGGCATCTTTTCAGAGCATTGAAGTTGGTGAAAAGGTAGAGGGAAATTCAAAAATTTGAACTCAAATTTTGAAATCAAATTCTAAGGGGCATGTCGACATGGGGTATCCTAGTATGTCGATATGTGCCTATTGATTCAAAGGACAAATGTCTAATCCTATTTTCTAATAACTATATATATTATATCTTATATTCTAATTGTATAATTCTTATGATAACATTAAATATATTAATACTTGAATATTAATAATTTAATATTTAAAATATTATTAAAATATTATTATTTTTGAATTTAAAATTCAAATTTCAAGGGATAAATTTGAATTTAAAATTGAAGGAATTGTTTTAAAAAAATAATCAGTCAAACAAGCATCCATTCAAACAGGAAAAATTAAAAATAATGTAAATGCGTAACTATTTTTAGATCCATACTCCCATCGTCGTCTGATTCATGAGTAGCAGTGAAACACAAGTTTGAATTTTCCGTCTTCTTTTCATCGTCACTGGATGATGAGTCTGAGTCATCAAGAGTTGCTGTGAATGCTTTCTTTCTTTTCCTTGACGAATCATTGTTTGGAGGAAATAACTATTTATCTTGATACGAACTGTCTTTCCTATAACGCCTGACTTTATTGCAATATAGCATCTATCATTGTTGACGTTCTCTGCATTATTTCTTGAATTCATTTGATCATTGCTTTTGTAATTATTCATTTTTTCATATTTTAGGAATTTCCAGAAGTTTCTTATCATGAAAGCAATCTCCTTATTACTGTCTGGTTTTGAATCTTCAGTTGTTGAATTTAATTCTAATGACTACTTTCCGTAGCTGTGACGATCCTGGCTCGATGCTCGAATATCGGCACCCGTGCTTCACTTGTACTCGAATGCCGCAAATTCAAATGCCGAATTTGGCTCGCCGGAGCTTCTAACACAATTAAGTATAACAACACAGCGGAAGAAAAATGAATGAATATCATATACAACTCTAGTGAATACAATATCCAAATATGATGTAAAACACATATCAGAGATATGATACTGCAATACACAGTGGAAGATATAATACAGCAGAAGTGGAATAATAATTCCAACTTGAACTCCAAAGGAGGAACCCTAATATCAGCAACTCCGACCCCATAGCTCCAATGCTCCAAACCAAATAGCTCAATCCGTAAGCAAGAATCACCATCAAGTTGTGCTAAGCAAGGTCAGTCATGAACTCCAAAGAATGAATTAGCTCCAGATAATCTATTAAACCTGACTATCTGAAAAACCCAACTCTAGACTGCCTGTGTGGAAAATTGTGGGCACCCAAAGTTTAGGAAGGGAACAATAAACTCAGTGTCAGTCATGGGACTGGTATGAGCAACCAAAAACATTTGGTTTGAACAAAAACAGTTTTTAAAAGGGAATTCGCAATGCTTTTTAGAAAATGAAACTACCATAAGACCTCCCGCCACACACACAATGCAAACACACAATTGGAGGATATTTCTCCGTATGATAGTCAAACATGCTTACTACGCAAAATCATTTGATATTATTATTAGTGCATAGTGCAGAAAACCTTTTGAAAGTATAATATTAATCTTAGCCAGCATAGACATTTCATGCTATGCCTATTATAGCTACCATGTTCAATAGCAGGTTACCACCACATTCCATGGCAGGTTATACAACTAAAACCATACTGGGCACGTATTGTTTCTTTGGATTTCCAATAAATGGTCCGGCTAAGGAACTTCCTACTGCCACATGGGTACGCCTTTAGAGGGAAGTCCCAAGAACTTAACCAGCTCTCCGCCAACACAAGGCCGGGTTACCTCTGTAACTAGGTAACTACTACACGAGTATGCCACCCCCCGGTCGTTCGCGACCTTTATCCGAGGCGCCTCATCCAACAAAGCAATAACCATACAATAATGAGATTGCAGCAACCACATAGGTTAAGTATCTGGGCTCCATATCATGATACCACCTTTTTCCAGAAGGAAATGAGATACCCTAAAGTGCGCGACCCTCATAACCTTGCCGCATCTTTCTTGTTTCTACCATTTCCAAGGTGTGAGGTCCTGATGAAGTCTCGTCCACAAAGCTATGCTTTTTTCACAAAGCCATGCTTCGATCAACAAATGACCAGCAACGCTTAGCATGCCACATTACCAAATTGGGAATGTATCACTAGTAACCATCAACTACATAACCTCTGAGCTCGTACATCTCTGTGAAGGGTGTTAAGCTAAGAGAATAAATTCTCCACCACCAAGAAAAAATGTATTTCATAGAAACCAGCTTTACATCTCAAAGTGTAATGTCAGACATATATACATACAAGTCTGTTCCAGGTTCGAACAGAACCGAAGGCACTTCCAAAGAAGCCCGTACAAATCCGGTTATTCACAATCCCGATTGGACTTCCCATCACTTAGGGAATCTCTATACCGACGTGACTCGGTGCAGAGACAATCGACGGGTTATCCTTTCGTTCTTGAAAATACCCGATCTTCACCAACGGTCTTTAAATGCTATTCATATACGACGTATCATTATTCGAAAAGGGTTATATGACACAAAGGTCCTCTCCTGGCTAATCCGAATAATGAGCGCGATATTTTAAAAATATATGGATATTGGGATTTCAGTTAAGTCACAACTTATTACCCAAAACCTTTCTTTCAAATGGTTTAAAAAAATTACCGTTTTAATCTTTAAACAAAAAGATTCACTTCACAAATTTTACCAATCTTTCACAAAGATTCATTCACTGTACTTAAACAATTTCCCTTTCTAAATTGGATTAACTCATCCAATCTTTTAAATCAAAGATTCAACTTATAGCTTTCGGAACCTATTTCCATTTCTAATTTCAAAACAAAGTTCAACAATTTTTCACAAAGATTCATTCACACCCTTTAAAATAATTTCATTTCAATTTGAAATCTTTTCAACACGAATTGGAAATATTTTCTTTATATGAAAGCTATTGTTATTTGAAAACAAGTAGTTTTCGTTCCGAAAAAATCTGATTACATTTACACGAGTTAAAGCCCTTGGGTTAAATTCTAATTCTCAAAACACTTTCAAAATGGTTTAAAACCCATATAAACCCATTTATAAATTGTATACCTTTTTAAACCATAATTTAAAAACATAGAATTCAATTTCAAATCTTGACTTTAAATTCAAATTAAATTATCTAAATTTCAAAGCTTAATCAAGTTATTCAAAATTAACTTTTATCTTCAAAACTCCTTTTCAAAAGCCTTCTCAAATTCAACCCAATTTCATTTCCAAAATTATTTGGATTCAAAATTCAGCTTTAAAAACCATTTCAAAAATTTGTGACTTAACCGATTTCCCTATACAATCCATATTTGTGTCAGTATAGTGTGGTCCAGGGGTTTTACGCACAATAGTGCAACTACATCATCCATCATTACAGATTCACACAAAGAAATATAGTTGATAAGCGGTATAAACTATAATGCTTATCTTTCATTCAGAGATCACAGATATATATCACAGATAATAGTTACATTCATCCCAGATAAATAAATTGCATCACAGATGAATAAATTACATTAAACACAGCTTAAATCAAAACAGAGCATCACATATCAGGTATATCACATAATTCAAAGCATCTAATAGAATCCAAACATCCATACATAAGATCAACTAGTTATCTGATTTATTTAAATCAGATCATTTACCTATTAATGATTTCTAATCATGGTTAATTAATAATTAATTAATTACAAACCATTTTAGATTAATTATCCTCTAATCATAGATTAATTAACCTTAAAATTATTAATTAACTATCTTAATTAATCATTAAATCAATTAACTTTTAATTATTAAATAATTAACCCCTAATTATTCTTTAATTAATTGATTACATTCCTTAATTAATTATCATTTACCTAATCATTCTAAATTAATTACAATAAGTGATTATCCTAAATTAATTAACCTTATATTAATTAATTATCCTCAAATGAATTACCTTGATTAATTAATTACCTTAATTATCTATTATTAACCCATTAACCTTCCGTTATTAAATAATTAATCTTTAATTACATAAGATTCTAAATCAATTAAAAGATAGACCATTTATGCTTATTATTTTAATTATCATAAAATCTTTTTTTAATAACTTTTGGGAATAAAACATCATAAAAGCTAAAATTTAACTTAAAACCCTTAAGTTGAATAAATAATTTGAAAATATTTTATTTTCACAATTGTTCGCTTAATTGTAAAAATTAATTTTATTTAAAATAAATTTTAAAAAAACGGTTATATGGATTAAATCACTTCAAACTTTGTTTACCTTCTTTTGTTCGTTAAACCTGATTTTTAACATTACATTGTTTAACACTTTGTTAATCATTTGCTTTAAAAAAATAAAAAAATAAACTGTTGTATTTTCAAATAACTCGAGCCAGACTAGAAAAAACATGAGATCAACCTGAGTCTCCCTCACATCCCATAACTTCGAGTATTTTAGCAAGATCCTTCGAACCAAACCCGATGAACATCATCTCCTTCAATTGTTCGAACAACCATAGGTACGTGAAACCACGCATGCACGTGCACAATCGATCGGCAACGATCTGGTCATCAATAACACCTCCCTCATATCGCTAATGACATCGGCAGCCACCTTGACATCTCAGCTTCGATGGTTTCGCCGCCAAACGAAATCAAGCTAATCAACCTCTCCCCGTAACCCAACGCCTCCGACGAAATGGCTACGCCCATGACGACCAATCCATGATCATCTACTGCATTTCAACCAAAACTTCGTCACATCCATACACACGAGTTCCCACTGGACTGGACTGCTCCGATCAACCCACGGTGATGAGATCGACCCTATTACAACGGCGACTCCTCAAGCACTTTAAACCCTATTTCGTTCCCGTTCAACCACCACAGCCTTTGAACAACTCAATAACCATTTTTCCCTCAACTACCCTCCGATGACCTTCCTCCAGCCACTACTCCAAAGTTTCAGAACCTCGCGATCATTAAATTTTGACAAAAAATCTAATTTCGAACACCCCATAAATTCTCACAACCCACATACTTAAAAATGCAGATAATGTTATCAGAAAACATCATATTTGAATTCGAATTGTTAATATAATCAAAACTTGAATTTCAGATGATTGATTTTCAATGACTTGAACAATTTACACCGTATTTTCTTTTTCTAGTAAAATTGCTTAAATATTTTATTAATAAATATTTTTAGAAATATCATTAGATCAATATGAACGAATTTCCTTCAAAGATCATGATCTAACATTTATTATATAAAGAGATATTGTATATTTTTATATTTTTATTTTTTAAACAGGTATGAAACCTGTATATCTAGAACAGAGATAAGTATGTCTGTTAAACTACCTCAGGCACTTTCATATACAAACGTATTCCATAACTTTCAGCAAACACTCATCACAAACAAACCAAGATTGAAACAAATTTGAGGTTTTTTAGAAATTAGTTTGCTCACCTTAAAGTTTGGAAAGACAGAGAACCTGGGATGCTTTCAAGTTTGAAAATCTGGAATTTAGCATTTTGATTTGAATCCAAGCCTGATTTACTTTGCTGAATTCTTACATGCTTGATATGGAAGTTGTATTCGACCTGAAGCTCGATTGTTGCCATCTTTGCTTTGATCTTCTTTTTTCCAGTGTTGAAGATTTTGAAAATAGCTTTCTTTTGATTTGATGATTTTTCTTATTTCCAGATCTGATATGATTAACAGCTTCAGGTTTGAAGCCTTTGAATTTTCTTTGATTTTTGTTTTGATCGAATTTGTTTATTTCAGGTTTAAGTTTGAAGAGTTTGTTTTCAAGTTGAAAACATGAGGTAGGTTTGGATTTGTAGCCTGATTTGTTTCAGGTTTGAGGTACTTTGATTTTCCTGGTTTTTGAAAAGAGCCTTGTTCTTCTTTTAATACATGTTAATAAAAATATAAGAGAATTAAATGCCACTTGTAATTGGTATTGACACTTGTTATTTTCTTGCATAACTAATTTTACAAATGTCTTTTATGATTCAAATTGTGTTTAAGACTTATTTAGTTTAAATACATATATACTTTGTATTTACATTTATATATACCAACAAACATAAAAGGAAATGTATTATGTTTAAACTCTTATATATATTAACAACTATACTTAGTTATGTTTTGTACATGTATGTATTTTGTACTTATTACTTCCAAAAGAATATATACATAATAAAGCTTTTACATATATACTAACTATATTCATTTTAAAACTCTTTATATTTTCACTTTTGCTTTACAACCGTTTTTGTCAAATCTTATTTAAATTGAAAATATTATACATTTAAATAAATATTTATCTATATACATTAATTTCAAAATATAACTTTCATATATATATATATATATATATCATATATTCATCTTCCTATATTCAAATCAAATTCAAATTATCTTATAAAAATCCATTTACATAAATAGATAAACATACGTTTTATTAAATTTGGAAAATCCAATTAAATCATATACATATTCGTTTAAAAATATTCAAAGAAATTCTCAATTAATCCACACTTAATTCCAAATTATTTAAAAATGTTTATCTTAGAGTTATAAATCCAAATTCTTTTTAAAATCAATTAATCACATATATCTGAACAAACAATCAAACATCTTATTTTATTTAGGAAAATTCAAATAATTACACAATTTATTTCAAAATTTTAATTAATTATCAATTTATTTTTAGTTAAAGTCCAGGAATGTTACAGTAGCCTTGTTTTCCCTTCTTCCTTGTAGTTGAACTTCATAAGACATCAGATTCCCAATCAATTCTTCTATTTTCATGAGACTGATATCGTTTGCTTCTTTGATTGCAAGTGCCTTTTGATCCCATTCTGGAGTGAGTGAATTTAGAATTTTTCTGACTTGATTTTTCTTTGAAAAGTTTTTCTCAACGCAACAAGTGAATGAATAATATCTTGAAATCGACAGTACATGTCGGAAATAGACTCATTTGCATGCATTTTAAACATTTGAAATTGATTAGATAGTATGGAAATTTTAGTCTATTTAACTTTACTTGTTCCTTCACGAGTAACTTGCAAAGTTTTCTAGTCAAATGCAGACTTATAAATAGACACTCTATTAAACTCATTCCTATCTAATGAACAAAATAATATATTCATGGCCCTTTGAGTTATTTTGTGCAACACCCTTTTGCTCAGTAGTCCACTGGGTAAAATTGGTAGTTGGTTCAACATGCTCAGTTTGTGTGATATTCCAAGTGTCTAATCCTATTGACTATAAATAAATTTTCATTCTCTATGCCCAATATGCATAATCACTGCCATTGAAAAATAGTGGTCTGACAGTAGACTGACCTTCTACAAATGAACTAGTGTTAGTGATAACAGAACTAGTGCCAGAGTTGACATTACCAATGTTGGTAGCCATTAAAACAATTTTCAAGTTTTAGATTATGAAAACTATGAAAACCAATGCTCTGATACCAATTGAAAGGGACAGCGGGTTAAGGATCTTAAGGCTAATTTAACACTAGAGGGAGGGATAGTGTTTAATGAATTCTAAGACTTATATGAACTAAATTGAAATTATGACACAAACAAATGTAGAACTTGAGGGATAGTCGTATACCAAGGCAAACCACCTCCTACAGATTTTTATTAAACCAGCGTCGAGATTACACTCCTCAATTTATAAAGGCCTTGAGGTATCCTCCTGTCTCACGAGTTCGGGGGCAAACTCTCTTGATTTACGAGCCACAAGATTACCCAGTTGATTTCCAGGCACAACCACACCTTATAGAGAGACTCAATAAACTTTTGATTACAAATTGATCTTATAAATCTGAATAGCACTTTGGTCTTCGAGAGAGGACGGAGAATCAAACAAGAATGAAACTCTAATTTGATTCACTTGAGAATTTGGCAGAATTTCGGCACGATTTTAAAAATATGAAAACTTTAGAGTATGAATTTGTAGAGAAGGAGTGAAGAGAATATGAGAATTGTATGTTAAAAATTCGTTTAAGAAAGCTATTTATAGAGTACCAACTGTCATAACCATTCGTGAAACGAATAGACAATTCTTTTGAAAATTGAAACTTTTGAATTCAACGGCCACCATGTCGACATGGGTTATCCCATGATGTCGACATGCCCTTGTTAAAAAAAATGAAAACATGTTTTGAAATGGTATTAAGTTGAAAACAAAATGAAATGACTCTGGAGTAAAATAAACTAATTTTACTATGTTTTTAAAACACAAAAACAAAGAATATTTTAAGGCTAAAACATCCTTTTGAAAATCATTTGAAAAGATAGTTTTAAGGCTAAAACATTTTGAAAAGCAGTTTTGA
This sequence comes from Allium cepa, assembly GCA_030765085.1. Classification (NCBI taxonomy): domain Eukaryota; kingdom Viridiplantae; phylum Streptophyta; class Magnoliopsida; order Asparagales; family Amaryllidaceae; genus Allium; species Allium cepa. The sequence goes on from CM060940.1 coordinate 188,821,790, forward strand.
AAATCGTTTTTGAAAATCCATTTTGAAGTAGTTTTGCAAGCTTCTTCCTGCAGAATATATCATCACATCAAGACTCGAGAACTTGTACAAAACCAGGATGTTCTTGGGTTTGTAAGCCATCTGTCATAGGTTTGTAAGCTACTTGTCATGGGGTTTTAAGACACTAAGAAGGTAGAAATAGGTTCCATCCCAAATGAAATTCGAAATGAAGATTTCCATGCTATTATGAAGTTTTAACAAAAATTAGACGCACATCTTGAAATCCTGATCTTTATACTCTAGAGTCTTCAATCTTGAGTCTTAAGTCTTTATACTGATCACTCTTCAGTAATCAATACCCGCATATCTATATATCCCGCATATACATATCTATCTAGATTATAGTTTTAGTATATATTTTATAATAAGATAGTTAAAAAGGTTGTCGTCATCAAAACCAACATCTCAGTTCCTAACAACAAAATCGTAGATTTAGGAAAACATCTTTTCACATTACATTTTCAAAACATGTTTCATATTTAAATTACATAATCACATCGCTTTCCTCGGTTTAGATAAAATATAATTATTACATAAATACGCCAAGGGCGACATATGATGATTCCCCCTTGGTTGACAAGAGTACTTAATAGTCAAACTGACTTATCAAACATAGTGGAAAATACATCAAAATTTAACAAACTGCAACTCCTAAATAGCTATCCGTTGGCCACCTGCTCGTCTTCGGAAGCTTTATTCGCAAACCTACTAAAACCTTTAAATCCTCAACCCTCAGCCTACTCAAATCAATTTTGAGCTCCCGAGAGTTTAAGGGGAAAACATAAACATCGAGTCAGGCGTAAACCCTGGTGTGAATAATACTATTCATCTTGGATATACGATATTAAGTGAGATCACGCCGCTTAGCAGAATGGGTTTCTCCTCAATAATATCCTTTTAAAACATATCTTTTGCAAATCAATATCCTACAACCAAATCTGGTTAAAAACTGTAAAGAATTTTATGTAAACATACACATTAGGTAAAAAATGGATTGTCTATCCAACACTATATTTTTTTTTGGCTTACTACTAACCTTTGGCTAACTCAGGCCTACCAGACATATACAATAAAGTCCTAACATCTATTAGAAAAGTCTTTTGGATAGTCTTTCCCTAACTTACTCTCTTCCAAGATCCATTGATCTTAATGGTTTTGTGGGCTCACTAATAACCTACACTGTTCAAATATATTCCTTTCTATGTGTACCATAATTTTAGTCTTATCTGTGACAAAGCCTTACACGCTGGAATTTTCGACTAAATTAGCTAGGAGCTAATAGTTAATACATAGGACGCGACCCTATACCTGTAACGACCCGATATTTTCAACCATTCGCATCCGCACATGTAGGACTTGAATTGCTCAAAATACCGAATTGTAAAATAAATTTGGCAAAACACAGCATAAACAGTAAATAAATAAATCACAGATCACAGACACAGAGTAATAAATGCAGCGGAAGTAAAGAAATAGTAGTTTATGAAGCTACTATATAAATACATCAGAGTCAAACAAGATACAACAGAGATAACAAGATACAACGGAGGTCTCAACATGATAACCAGGTATGAATCAGAATACATCACCGGAACCAGCCGGATAACTAGAATCAACTGAATAACCGAAAGTGAAATAGATATCTATATCTTCAAGAAAAGCTTCCAACTTCGAAGGTGAGTCTCAAATGCTGTATCACTCATTCTGACCCAAGCATAAAGCAAAACACAAAACACTCGAGTCAGGACATACATACTTATACAGTGTAAGCCAACTCAAGTGAATTGTAATATAAGGTACAAGTAACTTAAAGGATGCTTGGGACCGCCCATCCTCTAAGGATCCTCTAAACAATTTACTATGTAGTAACATTTCGCTATTATAATAATGTCTATTAGTAATATAAACTTACTTTTAAATAGCGCTATGGCTTTACATTTTCCACCTTAACACGTAATAATGCCAATAGTCCATATGTACCGTAAGACCTCCTGATCGGGAGGCTACTAGAGGATACTCCATAGGTACGACACAAATAGAAACTCATAGAAGGTGCGCTAGGGTAGGTGACACGGCACAACTAGGCAATGCTAGGGTAGATATACCAATTACGCATCCGGGCTAGTGGTAACGCGTAGCAGCTACCACCGCCCACCTCGAACAAAACCCCCAAAATCAAAAATCAAAAGTGGCCACCGAATCAATCCAAAAGTCGGAGTATAATATAGGTGGAGTGCGTCTGATCAGAGGAATGACCTCATTTGCCCAAGAATCGCTCCTGTTTTAGCCACCTTATGCCAACTCACGGGAGTCGGGTCCACGTATATACCTCAGAGGAAACGCCGCCACCATCCTACTTCATTCTGGAATCTCCACCGCGTACACAGTTGTTAAAGTGGTTTTCGGAGTTGGCAGAGAGTATGACAACTTCCGATCCCGGTCTCTTTAACAACCAAACGTTATTATAACCCATGGATATTTATTTCAAAATCATTTATACTTTCAAAACCAAACTAGCATATCCATTTCAAAATCATATCATTTCTTTCAAACTAGTATATACTTTCAAAACCATATCACAATAGTATCATTTCCATTTCAAAACTAATTCAATAATATATCATTTAAATAAAACCCAAATTTCCAAATCACTGAATATTTCCTTCAATTTACTAAACTTGAAATATTCCTTTAAATTATCATAGCATTTTGGAAATATAACCTCAAGGAATCATAGCATTTTTGGAATGTAATACTTTCCACTTTTATATAATCAAAGTATTTATATACTTACAAATTTTAACATGGTCATTTTATCATAGCCTTATAGTTAAATAAACTTTGTTACTGTAATATCCAATTTAAAGCTGAAATTCTTATTTTAAGTTAAAAGTACCTTATTAACTTACATTATTATTACAATAAAGAAACTTTATTATTTTAATCACTTAAAATATGCCATTTACATTAATTAAAACTTACCTATCAAATGTACATTATCAACTTACATTTTATTATTTCAGCAAGGAACATTTATCATTTTAATCATTTTAAAATACACCATTACATTAATTAAAACTTACATGTCAAATGTACGTTTAACTTACATTTATTACAATAAAGAGCATTTATCATTTTAATCAATATTACACTAATTAAAACTTACATTATCAAATGTACGTTTTAATTTACATTTCTATTACAGTAAAGAGCATTTATCATTTAATCAATACTACAGTAATTAAAACTTACTTTATCAAATGTACGTTTTAATTTACATTTTTATTACAGTAAAGAGCATTTATTATTTTAATAAATATTTCACTAATTAAAACTTACATTATCAAATGTACGTTTTAATTTACATTTCTATTACAGTAAAGAGCATTTATCATTTAATCAATATTACATTAATTAAAACTTTACATGTTTCTTTCATTAATTAAAACTTTACATGTTTCTTTCATAAATTACATCTTTACATGTTTCTTGCATTAATTAAAAACTTTACACGTTTCTTTCATTAATTAAAACTTTACATGTTTCTTGCATTAAGAAAAAACATTACACATTTCTTTCATTAATTAGGACTTTACACATTTCTTTTATAAATTAAAAATTTACACGTTTCTTTCATAAATTAAAACTTACATGTTTCTTGCATTAATTAAAACTTTACATGTTTCTTGCATTAATTAAAAACTTTACACGTTTCTTTCATTAATTAGGACTTTACACATCTCTTTCATAAATTAAAACTTTACATGTTTCTTGCATTAACTAAAAACTTTACACGTTTCTTTCATTAATTAGGACTTTACACATTTCTTTCATAAATTAAAACTTTACACGTTTCTATAGTAAATTAAAACTTTACATGTTTCATGCATTAATTAAAACTTTACATGTTTCTTGCATTAATTAAAAACTATACACGTTTCTTTCATTAATTAGGACTTTACACATCTCTTTCGTAAATTAAAACTTTACATGTTTCTTGCATTAACTAAAACTTTTCACGTTTCTTTCATTAATTAGGACTTACACATTTCTTTCATAAATTAAAACTGTACATGTTTCTTGCATTAACTAAAACTTTACACTTTAAACCAATTATCAGCTTATAACATTTTAACTTATAAAAACTGATATCTCTTTATATTTCAAATCTTTAAATCAAATTTTAAGTTAAAATTCCATATATTCCAAAATTTTAAAATACTTAATAAATTTTTAGGAAAATATTACTTTAAAATATTAACCATGGGCTTGTATAATATTTTCTAACCTAGTTCAAGTGATACATATATGTACCATATCAATCCGTAATTTAAAAAGAAAAATCCGGGTTCTATCGTTTCAAACCCGCAATCCCAAGAAAAATAAATACGACAAAAATCAATAAAAAATCACTCGAGCCTATCATTTCAGCCCATAGTGATATTCCTTATCCTAAAGTCCGTTTGGGTATGTATCATTTCAACCCATAGTGATAGGGAACTTCCAGTGGTGATTAACAGAAATAAAATAATAGTATACATATAATATCATAACAAATGATGTAACAAATATATAAACGCGTTTATCATCATGTAATCACAGCACATGCATATATGAATGACATATCAATGTCTACAGATTCACTTATCATTTTTTTCATAGAAATATAAGTACATATGTCTAGAGTGATAAAACTCACCTTTTAAAAGCTAGAATTGACAAATTCAGAATAAAATCCAAACTCCGCAAAGCATGAAAAAGCACGACAAAGCACAACGCGAACTTGAGTGGTTGAAGAGTCAGATCCAAATCTTGTATGCAAACAAATATTACATACATAAGAATATGATTCAATACAAAACAATAGATGTTAAAACAATGGAAAAATAAATGAATCAAAGTGACATAACTTGCCTTAATCAACCAATGGCTTGGTTACAACACATATGGTTTCAACCTTCATCTTATATTTCTTGGTCATGATGGTTAGAGGTGTGCTAGAGGCCAGAGGCTGAGTATAAGCATGAAGAACAAAGAAGAAACAAAAAGAGAAAAAGAAAGAAGAGGAAGAGAAGCCATGGATCTAGAGCTTGAATATAATTTTCTTTCATGCAAATGATAATGAGAAGTTTTGGGAAGTTTTTTTGTGTGATAGGCAAGAGAAATTCATGGCTAGATTAAAGGAATAAACGGCTAAGGTAAGTAATAAAGAGGCTATGCAATAAAAGGTAAGATTTTGAATGGTTTGGAAAATAAAATGGCAACAAATACTTGATGTATTTAATAAAAAAATTATTTCTTTCAAGAGATGAAATGAGAAATGGAATAAAATAAGATATGTTTGAGGAGTTTTCTGTGAATGATAAAAGAAAATACACGGCTATATAAGAAAAAAATAGCTAAGGAGTTATGAATACTAGGGAAACGGAAAGGCATAAGTTAAGGAGGAAGAAACGTATAATATATTTTATTTTTAAATACAAATAAAAAATATGAGAGATGGGAAATAATTTTTTTGTATGTGAATTTTCAATTTGATATGCAAGGCTGTGAGTAGAGTAATTCATGGCTAGGAATGGGGAGGAAACGGCTAGAAAACAATAAAGGCCATGCAAATGAAAAAGGAAGGAGTTTAAACAATGAAACATATGCCTCTCAAATTTCTCCAACCCATTTATTTGCATACATTTCTTTCTAGAAACGAAATGTGAAGTAAATGTGTACGTGAATTATGAAGTGGAGTGGATGGCAAGAAAAGATTTGAACGGCTAAAGAGGAGTAAATGATAGGAAAACAAAAAGGCTAGGAAATAAAAGGCAAGAAATAAGGAGAAAGAAACACACACACAAACACACACACACACACACACACACACACACACATATTATTCTTCAAAGCAATTGAAAAGAGGATATTTTGAGATGCTTGTACGTGATTAGTAAGAGCAATTCATGGCTATGAATGGTGAATGGCTAGGGTAAGTAAAAAAGAGGGTAGGTAAATAAAAAGGCAAGCATTAAAGAAATGTAACGCATGTCTCCTTGATTTCTTCCAAGCCTTTTATGAAAAGATATACACACAAGTAAAATCCAATAAATAAAGTTCAGATAAACAAAATAGAAAAGTAAAATAACATAGAAAATAAAAATATAGAAATGAACATAGAAAAATTGAAATACAGAAAATAACTGCGTGTAAAACGCTGTAATTTATCTAATTTAAAAAGTATAACTCAGAATTTAACGAAACGAAAAGCAGAACAGATATCATAAATATATTCTGCTTCAAAAGTTTAAAATTTAAAAATTCAATTTTTTTTAAAATTTAAACTGAAAATTCAAATTTTGACCAAAATATAAAATTTTCAAAAATCGTTTATTTATTGCATTTGGAAAATAAAATACAAACAAATTCCAAAGTTACATTGGAAAAATTCAAAAATTCACTTTTAAATGATTTAAAAATAAAAATTTCAAATAAAAATTTAATTAAAAATATTCACAAAATTATGGGTTGTTACAATACCAGTCCCATATGTTATTCTATATCCGAGTCAATTTTACTTAAATTTTCAATGAAAACCTTTTCTTCTCAAATTGATTTGAAACCTTTAAATCAAACTTAAATAAGGAAAAAATATATTCTGTGCTTTACTCAAAAACACCATGCCATATTATATATACTTTACCCCAATCTTTGTTGAGGAAAACGTTTAAACCTTCGAAAGTACCCCTTTCGATCCCATTGAAAGTATCCCTTTCGTAACCAAATAAACCCTTTCTTTCATCTAGGCCGAAATTACAAAACCTTCCTTTCAAAATGATTAACATAAACCTTTCGTAACCATTGAAATACCTCTTCCTTCAAAAGCTAAAAACCTTGAACATTCTATCTTTAAAACTTTTAAACATTGCCTTTCGAAACTATTGGAAAAACCTTTCCTTTAAACCTTTCGAAACCATTAGGGAACCACCCTTTCAAAACCATTCATTCGAAGCCTTTCGAAAACATAAAAACCTTAAACCTTCCAAAAGCATTTGGGTTCAATTTAAAACATGTGGAAAAACCTTTCGAAACCATTCAAAACCTTATCTTTCGAAACATTTGGGTTAATCTTTAAAAATCTCTATAGGTCACAAACAACAGGGTCGAAGCAACTTTTTGAAAGCTAAAAAAGCAAAGAAGTGATGGTCTCAAAACCATCCTTCCGAAAGCATTGGAGGAGCGATAGGGCTTTTATAAAACAAAACTAACCCTTTCGAAGGCATTTCTTTTAAAGTTAGGAAGCTACAGCTAAGGCTTCGACCTAGTCGAAAGAGGATATTTAAAAACAAAGACGCAAGCATTTCAAAACCATTCCTTTAACCAATTTTTCTCAGTCGAAAGCCAGTCAAGTCGAAAGCAACATATTCAAAAGCAAACCAGGCGCATTTTTCATTTAAAGCAAAGTCATGCCTCGGCCCCATCGGAATCTATGGTTTTGACCCAGTTCCTTCTACCATTTTCCAATTCTCTATGTATCAGGTTAATGATATTATGTGTGCATTGGTTTCGATGGCATAGAGGTAGAAGCTCTCAATCGAAACCCCTTGTGCCGAAAGTGGCGAAACATGCTAAAATCAGGTAAAAACTGATTTTTAACCTTTGTAAATAACCTTCAAACTAACCTGCATTATTTGTAAAAATCTTATTGGTTCCTAATTTTCTTTTCTAAAAGCACTGTCATAATTTCAGAATTACAACTTAATTTATTTACAAAACACCTCTTCTCATTTTATAAATATATAAAACATTTAAGTCCCATACCTTAAATAATTTTATATATTCATCAAAACACTTTGGAAAATTCTACAAAAATTCTAAAAAATCTTTTTTAATATGTTTTATAACATATGTAAATCTCAGACCCAAATTATTTATAATTTAACCGTAAAATATTTATAACCCAATAAATCATTTTCTTTACTAGAAAATTTAATATAAAATCTACATTAATTCAGAAAATTATGAAAATTGAAACCCATCTTTAAATGTCATTTTTGATCTACATATATAATTGCAAGACATTTGGATGTCATTAAATAGGGCTTTCATATCAAAACATATCATAAAATCTATATGAATAAGCATAAATCATCAACAAGCATATATAAACATTTTATCCTTCAAAATCATGGCTATACTATGCAAGCTAAACTGGATTTAAACTTAAAACTGAAAACATTTAGAGAACAAGAGAAGTAGTCGTTATTTACCTTAGCTTTGTGATTTTGGATGTGAGATTTGATCTTGATTAAGTGATTTGATTCTTCCTTTTGAATCCAATCTTTAACTTCTTCCTCTTGTTTGCTAATGGTGGCTAGCCTTAGATTATATTTTTTCTTGTGAAAATAGAATGAACGTATGGTTCCTAATGATTTACGGTATTAGAATACTCATTTTTCTATTTTTCCCTCCCTTATTTCCTAACACTTTAATTCTTTAGCTCATTGTTTACTCATTAGCATGGCACAACTGCCCCTTATTAATCACAAATCTCAATCCTCTAATCAAATTACATTATTTTGTTTTATTTAACTAATTAAATTTCCTAAATAATGTTACTAAAAATATAGGGTTTACAGACACCCCTCCTTAAAGAATTTTGTTCTTGAAGTTAGGATGTGACGGCCCAGAATTTTAAACGTTTGAAATCGAAAAATTTAATTGATTTTAAATATTTGAAAGCCGATTTAACTTAAAATTCAAGAATATCTGTTTATTTGGCAATTAAATTATTGAACCTAATTATTGAAATTTGGGTTTAAGCTGATTAAAAATATTTCAAAGGCTTAGAAAATTTATATTGATAATACTGAAGATAATGGAAGCTTTAGGATTGAATTTGGAAATGCTTTGATCAGTTTTGAAATTATATGGTTTAAATCGATATTTAAAAATAGCCTTCCGAGGCACAGTCTTGGATTTCGACGAAACCGGTGCCATTAGATTTGTAACATTGTATCATTGTCGATTTCAATTTTTGTAACATTCGGTGTTGTTGTGTGATCGTACGATAAGCAAACACGTGGAAAATTATATCAAAATTTAATTTAATAACCGGGTTTAAAAAAGCTATCTTCTCCATACTATCAAATTTGGTCTCAGAACCTTTTCCATTGCGTTCGGAATAAGGGTATAACCTTATAAACGCCTAGAGACAAGCTCGATTGACGATCGAGATTTTGAGTTGCGTTTATCGAAGCAGTTCGAATTTAAAATTAATATAAATAATAATGTGTTACAAGACAAATTATATTTAACGTCTCTTCTCTTCTAACACTTGGCATTTCTTTTAAAACACTTGGCATTCAATTCATAACACGCGTTGAAAAAAGAATTTTATCTCGTTCAAAATAAGAAAGAAAAAAACAAAACGAGTTCATTCTCATTCAAAATCGAACAAATAAAATTAATGGTCGCTATTCAACCAAAGCTCAGCTCGAAAAAAAATCGAATGAGGGGCATCGTTGATTATAGGTGAGGGGCAACGTGTATCGTGGCAACAGAATTGGGGATGGCTCGAGCACGATGTTTTGGGGGTGATGCAGTGAGTTATCAAACTTGTTTAATTCAGTTTAATGCAATATAAATATATATGAATGCATGTATATATATTGGTCAAATAAAATCTAGTACAGGAAGGGAATTATATATTACATAAAAATATACCTCTATATATTTTAATTTACTAGTTATTTTAAAAATAATGGTTTTGGTGAGTTATTTGTTTTATTAACCTATCTAATTATTTTAACCACTCAAAATAAAGTATTAAAGAAAATTTAGTTTTAAATTTAATTTTTTTAGTTAAATAAATTTATTAAAAAAATTAGTTTAAAATTCAAATTATTTGTTTAAATTGAAACCATTGGTTAATTAAAATTATTAAAAGGAAATTTATTTGTTCGATTATTTCGAATATTAATAAATTGCATAAATTGTTTATATAAGGTCAAAATCTGAAAGAAAACAAGTCGGAATGGAAATGGATTGCAAAATAAAAAGCAATGGTGAGATCCTCTCACTCACTTGAAAAATTAGAATTTCATTTATTGATTGATTGTCTGGATGTGACAGTATATACAGTAATATATATATATATATTGGAGTGATTGATTTCTCACATCATATAGTAGACGAGACGCTATGCGCCGCATAATAGCGGGTGATATTATATAACCCCATATACCGTGATATTCCACCTCGAAGTGGAATTGGAATTTAATTGTTTTGCTAACATCCGTGGATGCATGAAAACAGGTTGGAGGGATCCAACTGGATTCCTCACACTATTGAATTTCTTAGTATATGTTGTGATGTGATAATCTGTGAATGATTATATTGGTGTGAATGATTATATTGATGATAGGAATTTATTTGAAGGCTATGGTTTAGCCGAATATATTTTTGGTATCGTAGGATATCAGAAATATAAAATTGGATTTTTAGAAATTGAGGTAGAAGATTTTAAGTAAATTAATTTAGAGAATTAAATAAATTTAAAAGAAAAAATTTAAAAAGGGTAAAGATTGATTTTTGAAACCTTATCGAATTAATTCCAATATATGGGAAAAGATTTTAATAAAGGGATTTTAAGTAATATTCTTTAAAAGTTGGAGAATTTATTTAAAATTCAGATTTTAAATAGTTCGGAAGAAATAAAGGAATTGGTTTTAAAAGATAATAAATTTAGGAATCAATTTAAAAATTGATTTGGTGTTTGGAAATAAATTTAGAAATCAATTTGGAATTTGATTTGGTGTTGAAATAAATATAGAAATAAATTTGGAATTTGGTTTGGTGTTTGAAATAAATTTGGGAATTAATTTGGAATTTTATTTGGTGTTTGAAAGTAAATATTTGGAAATCGATTTGAAAATCATATATCAGTGGACATTTGGAAATTTAAATTCACAATGGGAATTTATAAAGGAAAGGGAAATTTATTTTAAAAATAAATATCGATTTATTTTTAAAAGTGTGGAAAGGAATTTACAAATTTGAAATGTAAATTGAAATAAATCAAGAAAGATTTATTAATTGATTTAAATGGACCATTTTGAAATGGAAAGGGTACTCATCCCTAGAAAGCCGAGTATGGTTTCAAAATAGCTTTTAAATTATAAATTAAAAGTTCTAGAATTGGTTTTAAAAAAGAATATTTTTGGAGAAATTATTTTCGAAAATTGTTTTTAAATCTTTAAAGTGAATTTTATTAAGTTGATTATAGTAGTGGTTATTTTAAAGATTAAATTGGTTTTTGATTTAGAAAATGGTTACTTTAATAATTACACTTCATCTAACAATTTTATTTTTAAAATTATTTGGATTTGGGTTTGATATGAGATATTGACGTAAAATTTCATAACTAATTTTTTAAATTAAGTGTTTCAAAATAGTTTTTGTTTTAAATGTTTCCAAGTATATATTTTTGGATAAGTGATTTAAATTTTATTAAGGTATTTGGACTCGGCAAATTTTCAGTGGAAATAAATAAATATTTGAAAATTTATTCCGCGTGAGGAAAGTGATTTAAAATTGGTTTTCAAAGGGTTGAAGTGTGAAAATATATCTTGCAAAGATATTTTTAAAAATAAATAATTTTGGGAAATTATTTAAATCTGTTGATTGTTGTGAATGTTGATTGATAGTTAAATAACTGACAATCAATATTGGCCTTTAAATGCCATTTGAATTTCAATGCTACCGGAGGTCGGATTCAAAATGGTTATCCGAAAACCACATCGAATCTTTGTGATGGATCTTTTGTTTAAAAAGATCAAAGTGGAAATTTGTTGTGATTTACTTGAAATCTGAATGTATCACTTATTTTTTAAAATAAGCGCTTATTATTCGGATTAGCCGGGAGAGGACATTGTGTCATAAAACCCATTCCGAATAATGATACGACGAAATGGGATTGCATTTGAAGATGGTGTTGAAGACCGGGTATTTCCGATTACGAAAGGATTACCTGTAGAATGTCTCTACACTGAGTTGCTCCGGTAAAGAGATTTTATCACCCTTTGTGATGGGGAGTCCGAATGTGATTATTAAATATCCAAATTCGCAAGAGCTTCTTTGAAGTGCCTTCGATTCCTTCGAACCCGGAACGGACTTGTATGGTTGTATGTTTGACATTACACTTTGAGAATAAAGCTGATTTCTATCAAATACATTTCTGTTGGTGGCGCAGAATTTACTCTCTTAGCTTAACACCCTTCTCCGAGATGTATGAGCTCAAAGGTTATGTAGTTGGTGGTTATTTGTGATATACTCCCAATTTGGTAGTGTGATATGCTGAGTGCTGCTGATCATTTGTTGATCGAAGCATGGCTTTTGTGAAAAGCGTAGCTTTATGGACGAGACTTCGTCGAACCTCACAACCCGGAAATGGTCGAAACAGGAAAGTTGCGGCAAGGTTATTAAGGGTCGCGCCCTTAGGGTATGTTCAATTCCTTCTGGAAAAAGGTGGTATCATGATATGGAGCCCAGATACTTAACTTATGTGGTTGCTGCAAATCTATTGCTTTGTGGTTGTTGCTTTGTGGTTGAGGATCCTGGGATAAAGGTCGGTAACGACCGGGGGTTGGCATACTCATGTAGTAGTTACCTAGTTACAACTTCATTACAGCGTGAGGTAACTCGGCCTTGTGTTGGCAAAGAGCTGGTTAAGTTCTCGGGGCATCCCTCCAGAGGCGTACCCATGTGGCATAGGAAGTTCCATAGCCTGACTATTTGTTGGAAATCCAAAGAAACAATACGAGCCCTGTATGGTTTTAGTTGTATAACCTGCCATGGTATGTGGCGGTAATCTACAATTGAATATGGTAGCTATAGTAGGCATACCATAATGGTGGCATGCTGGCTAAGATTTATATTATACCTTCGAAATATTTTCCACACTATGCACTAATAATAATATTAAAAAGGATTTTTGCGTATCAAGCATGTTTGACTATCATAAGGAGAAATCTCCTCCAATTGTGCATTTGCATTGTATTTGTGGAGGGAGGCCTTATGGAAGTTTCATTTTCCAAAAGCATAGCCAGTTTCTTTTCCTTTCTATGTGAAAATAACTATTTTTAAGATTTCACACCAGCCCCATGACTTACCTAGAGTTTGTTGTTCCCTTTCTAAACTATGGGTGCCCATAATTTGCACACGGGCAGCTAGAGTCAGGTTATCATTGTTTGGGAGCAAAGTCATGAAATATGCTGTGGAGATCAGGAGTTTAAGCTGGATGGCGAGGCGTATCACTAGTATATGTTATTTCTCTTCCGTTGTTTTGTTGTTGTAAACTCTGATGATGTATTGTAATAACAGATATAGTTCTTTATCTAAAAGATTATTCAATTATCTATTACATATTGTTCTGCTGCGAAATGTGAGATTCTATTTATTGCTTCTGTTTCTTCATCTATCTTCTTCTATCTTCTTTTTCTTTAACCCTAACGGTTCGGTTTTCCAGCATTCGATTGATCGGCATTGGATACAGTGGACATATCAATGTCGACTTTCGAGTTTCGAAAAAATCGGGTCGTTACATTTTTCTAAAATTATTTGGATTTGAGTTTTATATGAGATATTGATATAAAATTTCATAACTAGTTTTATAAATTAAGTGTTTCAAAATAGTTTTTATTTAAATGTTTCGAGTATATATTTTTGGATAAGTGATTTAAATTATTTTAAAGTATTCGGACTCGGCAAATTTTCAATGGAAATTATTAAATATTTGCAAATTTATTCCGCGTTAGGAAAGTGATTTGAAATTGATTTTCAAAGGGTTGAAGTGTGAAAATATATCTTGCCAAGATATTTTGAAAAATAAATAATTTAGGAAAATTGTTTAAATCTGGTGATTGTTGTGAATGTTGATTGATAGTTAAATAACTAACCATCAATGTTGGCCTTTAAATGGCACTTGAATTTCGATGCGACCGGGGTCGTATTCCAAACGGTTATCCGAAAACCACATCGAATCTTTGTGATGGATCTTTTGTGTAAAAAGATCAAAGTGGAAATTTGTTGTGATTTACTTGAAATCTGAATGTAACACTTATTTTTAAAATAAGCGCTCATTATTCAGATTAGCCAAGAGAGGACTTTGTGTCATAAAACCAATTCCGAATAATGATACGATGAAATGGGATTGCATTTGAAGATGGTGTTGAAGACCAAAATGAAACTATTACCTGTCGAATGTCTCTGCACTGAGTTGCTCCGGTATAGAGATTTTATCACCCTTTGTGATGGGGCGTCCGGACGTGATTAGTGAATATCCGGATTTGAGATATAAAGCTAATTACTATCAAATACATTTCTGTTGGTGGCAGAGAATTTATCCTCTTAGCTTGACACCATTCTCTGAGACGTACGAGCTCAAAGGTTGTGTGGTTGATGGTTATTAGTGATATACTCCCAATTTGGTAGTGTGGCATGTTGAGTGCTGCTGATCATTTGTTGATCGAAGCATGACTTTTGTCAAAAGCGTAGCTTTTTTGGGCGAGACTTCGTCGAACCTCACAACCCGTAAATGGTCAAAAAAGGAAAGTTGGGGCAAGGTTATTAAGGGTCGCTCCCTTAGGGTATGTCCATTTCCTTCTGCAAAAAGGTGGTATCATGGTATGGAGCCAAGATACTTAACTTATGTGGTTGCTGCAAATCTATTGCTTTGTGGTTTTTGCTTTGTGGTTGAGGATCCTCGGATAAAGGACAGTAACGACCGGGGGATGGCATACTCGTGCAGTAGTTACATAGTTACAGCTTCATTACAACATGAGGTAACTCGGCCTTTTGTTGGCAGAGACCTGGTTAAGTTCTCGGGGCGTCCTTCCAGAGGCGTACCCATATGGCATAGGAAGTTCCTTAGCCTGACCATTTGTCTGAAATCCAAAAGAAACAATACGAGCCCTGTACGGTTTTAGTTGTATAGCCTGCTATGGAATGTGACGGTAAACTGCGATTGAACATGGTAGCTATAGTAGGTATACAATAATGGTGGTATGCTGGCTAAGATTTATATTATATTTTCGAAATGTTTTCCACACGATGCACTAATAATATTTAAAAGGATTTTTGCGTATCAAGCATGTTTGCGTTTGCATTGTGTGTGTGGTAGGAGGCCTTATGGTAGTTTATTTTCCAAAAGCATAGCGGGTTTCTTTTCCTTTCTTTATGAAAATAACTGTTTTTAAGATCTCACACCAGTCCCATGACTGACCTGGAGTTTTTTTTCCTTTCTAAACTCTGGGTGCCCATAATTTTCCACACGAGCAGCCTAGAGTCAGGTTATCATTGTTCGTGAGCGAAGTCAAGAAATATGCTGTGGAGATCAGGAGTTCAAGCAGGATGGCGAGGCATATCACTAGTATATGTTATTTCTTTTCCGCTGTTTTGTTGTTGTAAACTCTGATGATGTATTGTAATAATAGATATAGTTCTTTGTTCAAAAGATTATTCATTTATCTATTACATATTGTTCCGCTGTGAAATGTGAGATTCTATTTATTGTTTTTGTTTCTTCTTCTATCTCCTTCTTCTTTAACCCTAACGATTTGGTTTTTCGGCATTTAATTGATTGGCATTGGATACAGTGGACGTATCGATGTCAACCTTTGGGCGTCGAAAAAATAGGGTCGTTACATATTGGTATCAGAGCAATTGGTTAAGCGACAACCTTGGCTCTGGTGGGAAATACTCATTAGAGATAGAGTCGGTAGTATTCTAGAATGAGTTTGAGTGTAATAACAGATATGAGCGCATATTTGTTAGTGAATATAAAATTGTTTTATATTGTATTGACTTATCAGTTGATTGTTTATAGATTCTGGTCGGTGCAGTTTGGCCAACTGTATCGATAGGGGTTTCTAAACTCTTAAACAAGATAAATCGACACAGTATTGTTTTAAAATAGGGTACATGAAATAATTTTAACCAAATTATTTTTGTATATAAAAGGAAATAATCTTTGTAAATTCTTGTAATATATGGTTGCTTGTTTTTTAGGAAGTGATAATATTAAATTATTATCATTGATTATTAACTAAGAAATTGAAAACATAACAAAAGGTTAAGAAATAAATTTATATACAAATGGGATTTGTAAATATAAATTGTAAATGTGATTTATATTGAAATAGAATTCTAGAGAAAAATTTGAAAGAATTTGAAAGGATCTGAAAATTTTGAAAATTTGGAAAAGATTAAATTCCTTGGAGTTTGGAAATGGTTTTCAAAGGTTTTGGAAAAATGTTTTGGAGGGATAGAAGCACTAAACTCTTTTCGATCGCTGGAAAATAATTCCGATAATGATCGCGACATCATTGGTTTCATCATCAAGTTTCCAAGAGAGGAATTACTGCCAAATTATTTAAAAATTGAAGTTGTTTGGAAAACTGGGAAATGTTTTGGAAATTCAAAAGATAATTTGAATTGATTTCAAAAATGGCTTTGAAAAGATGGAAAGACTCTAGAATCCTATATAAAATATTTATAGAATATAATTTAGTTTGGCAACTTATAAATTGAAATTGTTAGAATAAAATCTAACTTGAAAGGAGCTAAAATTAAATTAAGTGTGAAATGTAAATAAGTTGGAAAACTTATCAAGGCTTAAAATTCGAATTTAATTGGAAGATAATTGAATTATGTTAAATAAAGGAAATGAAATTCAATCTGTATATTAGAAATTGAATTTGATTTGTGATAAACAAAGTGAAGTTGAAAAAATTGTCAAGTTGGATACAACGACCCGCGATTTTCAACCATTTGCATCCGCACATGTCGGACTTGAATTGCTTAAAATACCGCGTTGTAAATAAAAATTTGGCAAATCTCAGAATATACAGTAAATAAATAATCACATAATCACAGACACAGAGTAAATAATATTGCAGCGGGCATAAAGAAATAATAATTCATAAAGTTACTATATACATATATAAGATATATCCGAGTTAAACAAGATACAACCGAAGAGTAACAAGATACATCAGGTACAAATCAGAATACATCACTGGAAACACCAGATATTGAAAGCAAAATAGATGGCTGGATCTTCAAGCAAAGCTCCAACTCCGAAGGTGAGTCTTGAATGCTGAATAACTCAGTCTAACCCGAGCGTAAAGCAAAACACAAAACACTCGAGTCAGGACATACATACTTATGAACTGTAAATCAACTCAAGTGAACATTAACAAAATCCATCAGTAACTTAAAGGATGCTTGGGATCGCCCATCCTTTAAGGATCCGTTAAACTATCTACTATGTAGTAATATTCGATATTATAATAATGTCCACAGTAAAATAAACTTACTTTTTAATAGCGTTAAGGGGTTACTCATATAGCCCTTAACACAAAATAATGCCAATAGTCTATACAATACCATCGTACCTCTAGATCGGGAGGCTACCATAAATACTGCATAGTTACGACACAAATAGAAACTCGTAGTAAAGCTTGGTATGGTAGGTGACACGGCACACAAGGCAATGCCAGGTAGATATACCAATTACGCACACGGGCTGGCGGTAATGTAGCAGCCACTACGCCCACCCCGGAACGCACTCCTAAATCAAATTCGAGGATGTCCATCAAATCAATCACAAGGAAAGAGTATAGTATCGAAGAAGTGTGTTCGACCAGAGGAGCTACCCCTTTTGGCCCGAGATCACTCCTGTTTTAGCCACCTTAAGCCAACTCACGGGAGTCGGGTCCATGTAATATACCTCAAGAACGTCGCCACCATCCTACTTCATTCTGAAATCTCCATCGCGTATATAGTTGTTAAAGTGGTTTTCGGAGTTGGCAGAGAGTATGACAACTTTCGATCCAGGTCTCTTTAATAATCAATCGTTATTAAAACGTCGTGGTCATTACAAAATAGTTTATACTACCAAAAATCAAATCATTTCATTTCAAAACTATATTCCTCTCAAAATAGTTTTACTTCGAAACCAAAACCATTTTTATTTCAGAACTATATTTAAATCAATACGATATCATTTCCATTTCAAACATATATTCATATTTCAAAAATCATAATACTTTCGAAGTTATAAATCTTTCGAAAATAAATACTTGAAATCATTACACTTTAGAAATCATAACATTTTGAAATCATAGCACTTTGAAATCATAATATTTGGGTAAGTTATCATTCGGAAATCACAATACATCGAAATCATAACACTTGAAATTATAACACTTTCGAAACATAATACTTAGAAATTCATAACTTTTCGAAATCACACATTTGAAATCATGGCAC
This sequence comes from Allium cepa, assembly GCA_030765085.1. Classification (NCBI taxonomy): domain Eukaryota; kingdom Viridiplantae; phylum Streptophyta; class Magnoliopsida; order Asparagales; family Amaryllidaceae; genus Allium; species Allium cepa. The sequence continues at coordinate 188,840,147 of CM060940.1, forward strand.
CTTCCTTTAATTCTTTACATTTTACAAATTAATTAAAATCAACTCAAATTTTCAGTTTAATTCAATTCAATCCATCAGTTTCAATTCAATTCTGTTTCCCAACAAACCATTTCAAATCTTATCAATTTCAAATGCAGATTTGATCTACAAAAATAAACTATTCAATTTTTAATATATTTCAAAGCTTTAATGTCCCACATTTCAAAACTAAATTTTATAATTTCATATATCTCTTAATTTAACTTCATTATTACTTAGTTTTGCAATATTCATTTCTTAAATCCAATATCATTTAAATAAACCCGAATTATAAGTAAACCAAATATCCTTTCATACTAATATAAACTTCAAATATTCATTTATCAAATCAATCGAATAAATTAAAATCAAATATCCTTCTAAATTCACATTCTTTATCAAAATAAAGATCATGTCAATCAAAACCATTTCAAAAATCATTTCCTTTCAAATCCTTTATCAATTCATTATCATTCTTTAATTCAAATATTCAATTCAAATATCATTTTAAAATCAAATATGTCATTCATTTTTTATTTCAAATATCATTACAAAACACATTTCAAAATTTCATTCAAAAATTCATTTATCTCATTACATTTCATTCCATTTAACACATAACAAAGTAAACATTACTTAAATTAAAATTCAATTTAAATCCAAAAAAATTCAAATTTAAATATTAAAATATTTTCAAAACTCCTTAAATTTCACAAATAATCAATTCCAAAAGTTAAATCATTTAACACTTTTAAAATATAACTCAAACAGTGTTAAAATCTATAATATTTCAAAACATTATCAAATTTTAGCAACGACAGCATTATAAAGTGCTACAGTAGGTATTTAGTTTCCAAAATAGTTCAGTTCAGGAACAACAACATTTATAAAATGCCGTAATAGATATTTAGTTATTTCAAACATAGTTAAATTCCAAAACAACAGCACTTAAAAAAATGTTGTCATAAGTATTTAGTTATTTCAGAACTTAGTAAAATTTTAGAAATGATAGCACTTAACAAATGCCATCGTAAAACCACAGCATTTTTGGAAATGCTATCAATAAAATTCCAGATTTTATTATAACTTTCACAAACATTAAAACTTCAAAATTTCACATTTAAATCATTTTAACATATGATTTATCATAACAAAATTTTAAAAATCAAATATCCAATTTAAAACTCAATTCATTTGTTAAGTCAAAATTTCACTGTTTCTTAACTTATAAATTTAACAAAACTTAATATTTTACTTCAAATATCATTTCGAACTTTAAATTTAATTTCCATTATTTATATACATTTTTAAAAAAGTCAAAAACCACATTTACTTTAAATTTACATACTTAAATTCAATTCAAATGTTTAACTTTCTTAAAATATAAGAAAAATATTTAAATCATAATTTCATACTTTAAAATACTTATTTATATATAAAAAAATCATTTAGAAGTATACCACGAGGTCTGTATATAATTTTCTATCATAGGTCAAGTAATCTGGATATGTATCATTTCAATCCGCAATTTAAAAAGAAAACTCGGGTTCTATCATTTCAAACCTGCAATCCCTAGTCAAATAAAATACAATAAAAATCACTTTAGCCTATCATTTCAGCTCATAATGATTTTTCCCTATTCTATTATCCGTTCGGGTATGCATCATTTCAACCCATAGTGATTCTATTCCAACAGGGAACTTGCAGTGTGAGCATATACATAAACAATACAAACAAACATTCTAACATGTCAATGTCACAATATACTGTCATTTATCATAGGTCAGGTGAAAATTAACCAAGTTAACATGGTAATAACATGGAAAAATATATGCATAACATTTTAATTACCAATCACTTGTCATCCATTTACCATTTCATAAGTAATAATGTCAGAGTGAGAAGGACTCACCTTTATCAAAGCTAGAGACCCAAAACAACACTCAAGAAGGATTTCAAAAGCACGACAAGCGCAATTAGATTTAAATAGATGGAGAGCCTTGTAAACAACACGAAATATAACATACATAAGCACAAATATAAATATTGACATACGAATAAAGTCAACAACTTTTTTCGAAAAACAATTGCAAAACAAGAGAGATAACCAAACCTTAGGAGCAAAAGACTTGTGCAAGACAACATAAGCTTGGCCAAAATGCAAATGGGCTTGATCTAACCACACCTAGGCTCGGCCTAGGTTATGTATGCTCGACCATGAGTCATGAGACATGGCTATGGACATGAAAATGGAAGGTAAAGCCATGGAGAGGAAAAGGTATGCAAGGGGTCAAGGGATGGATGGTTTTGGTGCAACATAAGCTCGGCCTATGATAATATTTGGCTCGGCCATGGTCACTACATGTAAAGATCCGGAATTTTCAATTTCGAAAATTCTAGATGGTTAGGAAAAGAAGAAAAGAGATAGGAGAAAAGAAGAAACAGAAACACTAACATCTCACATTCGCATCGGATAAAATATAATATCAAATAATATTCTTTACACAAAGAATAACTGAATCAGTCAGTTAAGTTTTAATACATCAGAGTTACAATATTTCACAATCACTGGGCAATTAAAATAACTTGTCCCAGAAATACAAACAACATATCACAGTGGAATACACTCCATACGTTACTGCCATCCAGCCCGCCTCCTGAGCTCTAGAACGTCCTCACCTGAAAATCTGTAATACTCGGTCTGAGCATTACATCAAAGTAACACCCGAGTCAGGCTAGAAACCAGCATGAGTAAACCCATAATATATGAAGTATCCAAACTATAAATCTTAAATGAAAAACCAATGTAACTCGTACCTTCTACGAGTGCTCATCTTATTTAAAATCAATCTCATATTATAAAATGATATCTGAGAAATTTTATTCTTAGGTTTAAATGGTCATGTTACTCAATTATATACCATTCCAGCCTATTTGATTCCACACATCAAATTTAGAGAAATACGATTACAACTTCGAAGTGGTTTCGGGTATTTCTGATACCCGAACCTGATCTCTTCGAAACCAAATTCATCTTTAATTCAGATTACTTAAGTGAATTCAATTTCCATTTGCAACATAGGTTACCAAATTCATCATCCATAGATAGCCCACATATCATAGTTTAATCCAAACACATCATATCACGGAATATCACAAATTATCAGACAAATATTAATCTGATCACCCAATACAACTTTGCATTCATAAGCAAGATTTATAAGTTGGACAGTTCCTAATTAATTTAATTAATCTCCAATTAAATTAAATTAATTACTCTAATTATTTCTAATCTTGCTTACACAACATTAGTTAATTTCAAACCAATAAATAACTCATTCTTTAACTATCCATCTTAATTTATCCTTCTTAATAAATTATCCCTAATTACATTAAGCAATTATTCATAGATTAACTATTCTTAACCATGTATACTAATTAACCTTCAATCACTCTTGTTAATTAATAAACTATAATTAATTACGTTAATACATTACATAGATTAATTAATCTTTAATTAATCTTATTCAATAATTAACCTAAATTAATCATATTCAGTAATTAATTATTCCTTAATTAATTACACTAAGTAATTTAAATCTTCCCTTAAATAATTATCTCCCAATTACATCCCTTAAGTAATTATTCTCTAATTACTTCTCTTAAGTAATTATCTTATTTAACCACATTGGTTATTTATTCTATGTATACCTAAGTTTAATAATCAACTCTCAATCACTTGAGTTCTTAATTAATCTAAGATTAATTATTATCTTAATTAATCACTAATTATTATTTAAACTAAATTAAATCTTTAGTCCCTAAAAAATTTAGATTCAATAGTCTTATCTACCCATTATATTCTAGTGTGAAACTACCTAGGAATTACTTAACAGATTCACCAATACTATCTTCAAACAAAACGACTCAATCACATTTGACCTAATAAATCAAGTTTTGAACTTGTTTACCAATCAGCACAGTACCTTATTTAAACTTGTAGAACAAAATTTACTTTGAAACCCTTGCTTGAAATTTACTTTGCCCCTCTTTCTTAAAAAAAAACTGTGTTTATTTCTCTAATTAAGTTACCTTGCTCCTAACCTTGCCATATTCAAAAATGCTCCGAGCCCAATCCATATTCACCCGAGCTACTACCAAGGTTCCCATCAACTCAAAAAACTCAAGAACATCACGAAGCCATTTCCCTTTTTCCTCGAAACACAGCAAGCACAACAACGCGAGTGACACAAGATGATCATGTGCACATGCATAAATATTCAGTCCATCACCTACCGGCGCTGCAGCAATCATCACGTCGACATCGATGTCGACAACCTGATCGATAATCCAGAAAACTCGAAGGCTCGTCAATACAAAAACAAGCAACTCAATTGAACCTAGAAACACGACGATCACCAGAAACTTCCTAGCATCGCCGTCACAGGCCATCTAAGACATCGCCCCTCACGTCCAAACTACAACACTTGCCTATACTCCAATTTCCCCCACTTACGATTCCTTCCAGTGCGCCCTCGACGGAAAAATTGCATCGTGTAAAATGTCGACCAAACAGACACTTTAAACCCTAGTTCATCGACGTTCATCACCTAAGGTGATCTATAAAACCCATCACCATTTTACCAAAATCCATGATCTCTAAACTTGCTCCGACCAAAGACTTGATCCATAACCCTTCGCCGTTCGCTAGGAATTGAGTAATTACTCGATTCCATTCAACTTGAATTTTCCCCCAATTCACAAACCTAAAAATCTTGAAATTCATACCAAAAATCATGGTTTCGAAGCTCGAATTCGGTCATGCATTCAAAACTACAAATTTTAATACCTGATTTTTCAGTTCTAAAATGTTTATTGCTGATATTTCAAATTTTAAAATATTTATTCAATTAAATACACTAAGGTCCATTTTGAAATTGGTATTGCTTGCTGTAATCATTTTTCCACTTAGAGATCGAAATCCAAATTCATCTAAATGGGATGATTTAAATTTTGATCTGATTTTCCAAACCTGTAAACATAGTCAGAGGCATTATTTTGCCTTCCTCAGACATGCATATCATTATTTACAAAGATATAAACATATATTCGACACATTAAACTTTCTGCAAAACAACTTTTACCTCTTAATTCACAAATAACAAGCATAAACATAGATTAAAGCCTAAAGGGAATTAGTTTACTCGCTGAAATTTTGAAACAAAGAACAAAGCTGATGGAAGAACTTAGTTTGATCTGGAACTTTATTTTGATATGATCTTCACTTTTTTGTTTACATTGAGTTCATCTTTCCAGATTGCAAAACTTGAGTTTGATTCAGTCCATTGCTTGATCTTAGATTTTCCTTATTTTAAATCTGATTTAAAATTTACGCAAGTCTAAACTTTGAACATAATGAAGGAAAAAAAAGAAGAGAAAAGGAAGTAGATATGCTTATATACTAGAATTTTCTTTTTATTTGTTAATTTTGGAAACAAGTAAAACAAGTGACACTTGTTTTATACATGGCATAGAATACTTACATTTGTTGAATGGTATTTTTTTAAAATTTTACACTTGTATTTTTTTATGATACATGGCTTACATTTGTTATCTTATATGTATAAATGTTTTTGACATGGTCTTCATATAAATCATATGTTTATATTTTATATTTATATCAATACCCTTTCTAGTATTTATACATATGTTGATACATTGGTTTATTGCTAAATTAAATTTATATTAATTTGTAATTGGACATTATAAGAGAAAACATATTCATTTGTTTTGAAAATATAAATTTTGTCAAATTAGATAATTATAAAATAGATCATTAAACCGATATTGTCAATTATATCATAAGATTACTAAATAAATATTTATTCAGATATAAATATTTATTATCATATTTATCAGGTGAATTTGTTCAATCAATAAATCAGTGTTTTAATAAATTTAATCTTGTTAATTACAAATTAACCGCTATCCAATAATCCGGGTTATCACACTACAAGTTAGGTTAGAGATCGATGTGATGTCTAAAGGTGATGTCATGTGCTGGTGGTGGAGCTAGGGGTGGTGGCCGAGGCTAGACATGAAGGTGATGGTGGAACATGGCTTGGCTAGGCATTGTTTGGAGTTTTTGCAAAGTTTTGTGGTGCTTGATCACCTAGATGGTCACCGCCAGATCTGGATAGCAGGGTAGGTGGTTGGCCATGGATGATGAGGGGGAGGAGATGGTGGTGGTGGTCGGTGAAGGTGATGGTGTGTGTGGCCGGGCAAACTAGAGAAGAGCAAGGCAAAAATCAAAGCAAAAATGAGGAAGAAAAGTATAAAAATGGAAGCCATAACTTATAATTTTTTTCCAGAAATGAAATTCCGTGAGAATGAAGAGAGAGTGAAGGCGTTTTCATGTGAAAGGCAATGGGAATACAAGGCTAAACCAAGAGAAAATGAAAGGCCAAGGCAATGAAGAGACACGAATAAGGAAAAGTCCCAAGATTAAAAGCTTTTGTCTCTTCGAATTTCCAATTCTATTAATTCAATGTAAAAAAATAAAAATTAAGTAAATAAAATAAAACGTGAAAAAAAATAAAGTAGAAATGAAAATAAATAAATAGTTTTAGGAAAAATAGAAAATAAATAAAGAAAATACTTTATTTAAATGAAACTAGAATTAAATTTGTAAACAAAATACAATTAACATTGGAAAATTTCAACTGCACTTTTAAAATGTTTTAAAATAAAATATATATCCGTAACATCTCATGTTACACATGTAAACATAAATTAGAACATGACAAACAAAAATATTATTTATATAAATTGAAATAAACAATTTTGTTAAATAAAACAATTTACATACAATAGTTTAAAAAAAACATAACTTCCACAATATTAATATGATTTCAATGAAATGAAAAGCAGTATACTTAAAATTTTATTTACTATCATAAAATAAAGATAAATGTCAAAAGTTCAAATTTTAAATTTTTAAAATTAAAAGTCAAAGTTTGGCTACATTGAAAAAAATGTGAAAGTCAAAGTTTGGCTACATTGAAAAAAATCACATTTTTGGAAAATATTCTATCTATTCATGTTTGAAATTTATAATTCACATAGAAATCAAAATTTATTTTAAAATAACAAAAATTTATTCATTTTAACAAATAAAATAAATTTTAAATCAAAAATTCAATTAAAATAATTAAAATATACAATTAAAATAATCATAAAATACAGGGTCATAACGTTGGACAAAATGAAGCAAAGTATTGAATAAAATTAGTAAGTGAAACTAATTAAAGAAATGACAAATTTAGTAAGGTTTGAAATGAATTGAATTCAATATTTATAAATGAAAGGTAAATTGAATTCATATGGAATTGGAGATCTAGTTTAAATACAAGAAGTATATAGAATATTTACGTTGAACTTAAGAAATAAAGTGTGAAATTCTTATGCAAAATCGGTATTGAGAAAAATATTCTAAGTTAATGATTGAACGAAGATTAAACTAGAAAATTTTGAAATGGTAATTATGAATATGGGAATGAAAAATCAATGTGAATAAAAAAGAAATTGATATAGCTAATAATCAATTATAAATGAATGCGTAGGATGTACGTATATTATTTTATTTGCATAGCAATTTCATCCAGAATTCGAGCATAGAATTTTGAGATAGTTATATCGATCCGAGTTGGAATTTTTCACTCGATTTTCAATGGCGAACCTGGATATGGATTTATTTGTTGATTCTAGAAATACTCTATCATAGTTTATGGCTATGCAAGGAGAATGACGGCTTCTGATCAAGAAATCAGATCCGAGTCCGCACTGGGGAGTCGGGTGGACGATACTAGTTCGGAAGTGAAATTACGTGATCGAGTGAATGATTAGATTCGATATTGCATCCGAATGATGTAAGTACATCGTACGGACTTAAATAAAATGAATATTGAAACTTTCGTAAAGAAATGTATATAATGGTTTCGAATGTTGTGATTGGACATTATTGTTAAGTAAGATATATAGGTGTTATAAAGGAAAAAAGGAATTGGGATTTTTGATTCTGAAGATAAATTTTGAATTGCTCGACAAAAGGTATGTATTTCAATTTTTGTTTGAAATTTGATGATTTTCTTGTCTAGCCACTTGGCCTTTTGTTTTCTTTTTAATTTGGGGGCCCGTGATGGCATTTTGTAGTCGTACCGAGCTAGCCGCGCAAAGGAGACGTTGACGAAATTTTTCAAGAATTTAAGGAGTTAGAAAATTTTTGAGAAAATTTGATAATTTAAAATTTGAATTGTTAAAAAAAATGATATTGTTAGGAAACTATTTGGAAAGTTGGATGAAATGATAATGGGTCTCTAATAAAAAGATTAGTTTTGGGCAAGTTGATAAAACTGTTTATTTTTGGGAAAATGATAAACGGGTTAAGGGTCATTCTTCTTAACTAGTAATTTCAAGATGAAATTCTACTAAGGGGGAAGAATGTGATGACCCAGATTTTTGAACGTTTGAAATCAAAAAATTTAATTGATTTTAAGTATTTGAAAGCCGATTTAACTTAAAATTCAAGAATATATGTTTATTTTGCAATTAAATTATTAAATTTAATTATTGAAATTCGGGTACAATATTGAATCTAGATTTTTAAGCTGATTAAATATATTTCAAAGGCTTAGAAAATTTATATTGATAATACTGAAGATAATGGAAGCTTCGGAATTGAATTTGGAAATGCTTTGATCAGTTTTGAAATTATATCGTTTAAATTGATATTTTAAAATAGCCTTCCGAGGCACAGTCTCGGATTTCGACGAAACTAGTGCCATTGGATCCGTAATATTGTATCATTACCAGATTTCAATTTTCTAAACATTCGGTATTGTCGTGTGATCGTACGATAAGCAAAGCGTGGAAAATTATATCAAAATTTAATTTAATAACTGGGTCCAAAAAAGCTATCTTCTCCATACGATCAAATTTGACCTCGGAACCTTTTCCATTGCATTCGGAATAGGGGTATAACCTTATAAACGTCAAGCGGCGTGCCTCGATTGGAGATTGAGTTTTTGATTGCATTTATCGAAGCGATATGAATTTAAATTTAAAAATAAATAATAATGTTTTACAAGACAAATTATATTTAACGTCTCTACTCTTCTAACACTTAGCGTTTCTTTTAAAACACCTGGCATTCAATTCATAACACGCGTTGAAAAAAGAATTTTATCCTGTTCAAAATAAGAAAGAAAAAAAACAAAATGATTTAATTCTCATTCAAAATCGAATAAAGAAAATTAATGGCCGCTATTCAACCAAAGCTCAACTCGAAAAAAATAAATAAAAATATCGAACGATAGTTTCTTAGTCGCGAAATTAAATCCATGCCCACTGTTTAAACATCACAATTCGCTACCCATTTCAAATCGAATCGATTTGTTCTCGAATCAATTTGGTTCACTTAGCAGTCGAGGGAATTCGCAAAACAATGGGTGGAGCGGCGGCCAGGGAATCGCGACGCGATCGAAGCTAGAGCCTCACGAGTTGTCGTGGTCCCTGCTATCATCGACAGTAGGACGACGCGGTGATGCTCGAGTAGATGGAGGAGAAGGATGGGTTTTGGCAAGGAATATCTGGCAGAGGCGGCGCTCAGTGGGCCTAGCCACGTTGCATATGAACTCGTCTTCATCAGCGCTGAGGGCTGCGAAACTTCGGGATTGCCGTGGGAGCTGTTCGAGTGGTCGTGATTATCGGTGAGGGGCAGCGTGGATCGTGGCAGTAGAATCGAGGATGGCTCGAGTACGATGTTTTGGGGGTGACGCAGTGAGGTATCAACCTTGTTTAATTCAATTTAATGCTATATATATATACGAATGCATGTATATATATCAGTTAGATAAAATCCAGTACAGGAAGGGAATTATATATTATAGAAAAATATACCTCTATATATTTTAATTTACTAGTCATTTTAAAAATAATGGTTTTGGTGAGATATTTGTTTTATTAACCTATCTGATTATTTTAACCATTGAAAATAATTTATTAAACAAAATTTAGTTTTAAATTTAATTTTTTTAGTTAAATAAATTTACTAAAAGATATTAGTTTAAAATTCAAATTATGTGTTTAAATTGAAACCATTGGCTAATTAAAATTATTAAAAGGAAATTTATTTGTTCGATTATTTCGAATATTAATAAATTGCATAAACTGTTTATGCAAGGTCAAAATCTGAAAGAAAACAAGCGAGAATGGAAATGGATTGCAAAATAAAAAGAAAAGGTGAGATCTTCTCACCCAATTGAAAAATTAGAATTTCAGTTATTGATTAATTGTCTGGATGTGATAGTATGTATAGTTATATATATATTGTAGTGATTAATTTCCCACATTATATAGCGGATGAAACGATAATAGCGGATGATATTATATAATCCCATATACCGCGATATTCCACCTCGAGGTGGAATTGGTATATAATTGTTGTGCTAACATCTATGGATGCAGGAAAACTTATTAGAGGGATCCAACTAGATACCTCACATTATTGAATTTATTTATATATGTTGTGATGTGATAATCTGTGAATGATTATATTGGTGTGAATGATTATATTGATGATTGGAATTTATTTGAAGGCTATGGTTTAGCCAAATATATATTTGGTATCGTAGGATACCAGAAATATAAAATTGGATTTTTAGAAATTAAGTGTGACGATCCGGAATTTTCGAGCATTTAAAATTGGAGTATTTAATTGATTTTAAGTATTCAATAGAGCAATTTTAACTTGAATTACGAATATCACAATTTATGTGATAATTGAAATTATTAAATTAAATAATTGAAGTTGGGTAAATTGTTGAATTTAGAATTTTAAGCCCCAATAAAAATAATGCAATGACTTATAAAATTTGTATTAATAATACGAAAGATAATAGATGAGTTAAAATTTAATTTAAGAGTGGTTTGTTCAACTTTAAAATATATCGTTTAAATTGATATTTAAAATAGCCTTCCGAGGCACAGTCTCGGATCTCGACGAAACCAGTTCCATTGGATCCGTAATGTTTAATTATTATCGGATTTCAAAATTTTGTTTGGATCGGAGTTGTTGTGTGAGCGTACGATAAGTAAACGCATTGAAGATTAAATAAAACTTTAATCGATCAATCAATGTCATCAGTGTCTTCTTTAACATGTTTTTTTATATATTCACAGCCGTTCTTAAGGCCTAATCATAGTCTTTTAGCTAGGTCTAACAAGCAAGCCTTCCACTGGAAGATTCAGAAAAAAATATTATAACGAGTACGATCTGTTCGTTCTTCTTAACTAGCCATCTTCTTTTATTTAGCCGTCTACTTTCCCAATTCATGCCGTTCAATCGAGATACTTAAAAAAAATGGCGAACGTGAGGGAAAAAAAAGGGGGCCGAACGTTTGAAATCTTTTTTCCAGTGATAAGCAAGCGATCGACGCTCGAATCAGTTATAGATCGAGAGAGGCCCTCGTTCGATTTTCAACGATCGAGCTTCACATTGGAATCGCGAGTTTGAGGGTGAGTCATGATAAGTGGTGGAGAGATTCAGTTGTGTTGGGTGGTGATTCGGAATCGGAGATGACTCAAGTGGTGGATTTGGTGGTGGTAGTTGAAGTTGTCAAGGGGTCGTTCGGTTTGCTGGGAGGTAGTTCGAGTTCCGATTGATGGTTTGGGGTTGGGCTTGAATTGATTAGCGGATGCACGCACGTGTCTCGAAATGGTAAAAAGGGCAGTTTCGAGCTCGATGAAGGCAGCGTGGGTGTTGGTGTATCGGAGGGCTGCAACTCAAGACAACGTGGTGGGGTGAGGGAAGCGGCGGCATCTGGTGGTGGATCGCAATTTTTGCAGAGGTGAATGGAGGCTAGGTGGCGGTGGCGTTCAGCGAGGTATCGATTTTGTTTTGTTTTATTAATTTAGTTAATTCAAATTTTAAATTGCAGTGGTCAATTAAATTTAAATGTGATATATATATAAATATATATATATTACAGAGAAAGATAAGGTAAAAAAGAAAAATCATATGCAGTTTTTATGAACAGCAAAACAAAAAGTATATAGATAAGGTTTGAAAGTTTATATGAAAGTCAGATTTTTTGTATCATATAGATTATTTTAGTGGGTGTAGCTTTAAAAATAGAATAAATAAATAAAAAGAAAAAGGGAAGAAAAATGAATTTGGGGAATAAATTAATAAAGATAACTTATTGGTTATTTTGGTTATCCAGACAATTTATCAAAGGAATTTTTTTAAAATGTTTTTTAATGATTTGTTAAATTAAATCATTTAGTTAAAAATTTAAACTATTAAACGGTAAATAAATTGTTCGATCGATTCGAATATTAATAAAACCTTATAATGTCTTTATAAGGTCATAATCTGAAGGAAAACAAGTCGAGATGGAAGTGGTCTATCAAACAAAAATCAAAGGTGAGTTAATCTCACTCAGTAAATTTAAATTTAAATGACTAAATTTAAATAATTGTGTGAATGGTTGAATTGATTGATGTGCTATAGTATGGTATATTTTGGAATTGGCATATTATATTGTGTTAACATATGTGGATGCAGGGAAAACAGGTTGGAGGGATCCAACTGGACCCCTCAACATTTATTTAAATTATTTAATACCTTCTATTGTGATTATTTGATATTCTATGATGAATTATGTTGGAATATTGAATGCTATGGTTCGATTGGACATAATTGGGTATGATGAATTACCAAAAATATATAAATTGGATTTTTGAAAGAAAATAAAAGAAGTTAACTTGTAAGTAAAATAATTATAGAAATTTGAATAAATTTAAAAATGAACTGTAAAAGAAATAAAGTAACTTTAAGATTCTAATAAATAAATCTTGAGTATAGAAAGGAAATTTGAATAAAAAGAAAGTTAATGAATTTTGAACTTCAGTATTATTAATTAATATAACAAAGCTTTTATTTTAAATTTAAGATTTAAATTGTTGAAAAGAATAAAGAAGAAATTAGGAAAAACTGAAGTTCGTATAATTCAGTTAAAAAGATTTGAAATCAAAAGGAAATAATAATAGTAATAAAGTCCATGATTAATGAATTTTAAAATGAATTAAGAAAGTAAAGGTATTTATTTCAAATGGAGTAAATTGGGAATCAATTTGGGAAATTGATTTTTAACTAAGTACGTTTTTAAAGTAAATTTTTAAATATAAGTTAAAGGTTTTAAAGTTGTTTAAAATGGTATGTTTTGGAAAATCTATTATTTCTAATATTTAAATTCAAAAGTAAGTATTTTCTCAAATCTATTATAGCAGTAATTTCTTAAAGAGTGGTTTAGTATTTTGTTTTTAAAAGTATAAATCTAGTTTTATATTTATTAAGTAACCTTATTTTCAAATATTCATGTAGTATGGTGTATTTAATAAATTATTGATGTAGTTTTAACTTAAATGTTTTAAAATATATTTCAAAGTAAAGTGTTTTTGAATTATTTTAGAAATCTAGTTTTGTGCTTGGTGATTTCAGTGGAGATAAAAAAAATACTTGGGAAAGTTTATTCCGGAAAGAAAGAATGATTTGAAAACTGTTTTCAAAAGGTTGAAAATAGAAATATATCTTGTGAAGATAATTCGAAGGTAATAAATAATTGGAAAATTATTTATTGGTTGATGGTTGTTTGTGAATATTAATTGATAGTTAAATAACCGACTATCAATATTGGACAAATACGTTGATCGTTTCGAAGAGACCGGGATCGAGATTTATTTCTCGAAAACCACTACGATCCGGTTTGTAGGTTTCGTGGAAAACGATTTTGGATTCGAAGATGGAGCAGTGACGTGCAAGGGCTAATCGCTACTATTCCTGAGGATATTTCCAAAATGGATGCAGTAGGAATAGTGCCTTCGGTTCCGTTCGAACCCGGGACGGACTTGTATGGATGAATGCTTGCGAAACATCGTCAAGTGGACGATAGGCATTCTAAGGGATATGTTCTAAAAAGGTAACGCTTAGCCTCAAGCCTCATCAAATGGGAATGACTGAAAATCAGAGGTTATGCAGCAAGGCTAGGTGGGTAGCACCCAAGCAGGGTGAGGTCATCCTAGTCTAGATGTCCCTTTTCATTTCGGCTTAGTGGGCGGTTGCTGATCCCAACCGCGGGGTGATCTCACTCGGGATTATCCAGTAAGGGTTAGTCTCGGCCTTGTGTTGCAGGGGAGCGGGCGTACTCCTCGGTACGGTGATCTAGGCCCCGTACTGTGACAGGTGGTACCCCAGTGCCTAGTCATTAGTTGGAAATCCATTCTCCCTACGAGCCTTGTACGAGTTTTGTTTGTATTACCCACTCTGTGGCTAGTAGCTGGAATTTAATAGATGTAACAATTTCGGCTATTTTATAAGTATTTGTTTATAGACCCTATTATAATATCAGAGGATTTCTATAAAAATTGTTTTAGCTATCGTAAGGTAAAAATCCGACATGTTTATTTGTGGCATGGTCTTACGAGATGCTTTTGTTTTCAAAGGATCTTTGAAACTTTAATAATCAATTGGGTGTGATTTTCTCACGCTGGTATTCCAGACTGACTCGGGTGTTATTTAACTGTAATTCTCGGGTCAGACCGAATATTATAGGATACAGGATATGATGCTGTGGAGCTCAGGAGACGAGCTGGATGACGATACGTACATTCGTACTTGTTTTATATATATTCCGTTGTGTTGAGTTGCTGTGTATCCATTTGTATGATATTGATGTTGAGCCGTGATTGATGTACTCTGATGATGTAATATAAAAACAGAAATATTTGATGTTGAGTAAAGATTATTTATTATCTATTATATTTTATTCCGCTGCGATGGTTAGATTCTGTTATGAGTTTCTATTATCTTCTTCTACCTCTTCTTCTTTTGTAACGACCCGTAAATTTTCGATAAATAAAATAGCTAATTTAATAAGATTTCGTGATTTAATGTTAGAAAAAAATTATAATTCGTTTGGAATAATAATAACTGGAATGAATTGCGACAATAACTATCCAAGTAATTATTTATGGATTGAATGGAGTTCCAATCTAATTGAATTAACTCAAATGTTATAACTTGGTTAAGGGAATACATGGAAAAACAAATGTAAATATGTGAATAAGGATTGTGAATTATTTAGGTAGAAATACAAATTTTAATAGATTAGTTTCGAAGATTTGAATAGTAATAAGTATTGAAAAATAAATGCTACTTAGTGAATGCCATTGCAATCAATAGTTGGATAGGATAATAAATGTTGAATTCATTGGGTATAATAGAGCAATTGATTGATAAGTAAAATCTATTTAAAATCAAATAATTGAATGTTGAACAGGTAAATTGTTTAAAGTAAATATTTAAAACTTATTGAATAATTGAATAACTGAAATTTGGAAATAGTGTTCTAAGATGTGAATTGGTTTTAAAAATTGAATTTTATAAGTTCGTTTGAATATTTCAAAAGATAGTGATTTAAGAATAATCAAATTTGTTTAAATTTAATATTACAAATGTTTGAATAATTAAATTCCGAATTTGATATGATTAATTTGATATTGGAATTTAATATATGGAAATAGAGTGAAAAATTGAAATTTGATTTAATATGATTCAAATTGGTTTCCAAAGTGAATGTAAGTTATATTGGGATTATAATAGAGTTAATAAGATTTTAAAATTGGAATTTATTGGATAATTGAATAATGGGTTTAATACGATTAAAAATGATTTAAATTTTTTTACTTTATCATATTAAAGTTAGAATGATGTTATAGAACTTTTAAAATCGAATTAAAAGTAAATTTGTGAAAATTGAATATTTTAATATTTAATTGACGAGTTAAAATAGCCATTTTTCAAATAGTCTCGGATTTCGACGAAACCAGTTTCATCGGATCCATAACGTGATATTATTGTAAGATTTTAAATTTTGTGTCAATCGGATTTACCGTTTGTCCGGGGCAAGCCAAAACGCCTAGAAAATCATTTAATCGGTTTAATTTAAAATTGATCGTTTATTGCCGTAACTCGCACAAATGATTGAATTAGCTTCCGAAACCTGTTCCATTGTGTCCGGAACATGGGGTAAACCTTAGAAACGCTGGTCACCGCGCGAGATTTGGCATTCGGAAATTCCGGGATGAATAGTGTTCGTTATTTTCTATAAAAGCACCTACCTAATTCTCATTTGCAAACCAGAAAGAAAACCCAAGGGTTTTCTATTCGTAGCCGCCACTAACAGGACCAACGGCTATAAATTCGTCCCCTTCTCCTCCAATTTCCCTCCAATCCATCGACATTTACGCAAAGTCATCAACTACAAAGGTGAAGAGGGCATTGAGATCTTGAAGATCAACGGTGATGATCGAATTTGGTGAGACGAATCAACGGCAATTGGCTCGAGAAGGACGGCCGTTCAACCTCGTTTTGCGCGCCATAGGGGAGTCCGAGTTCCACCATGTTGCAGCCGAGATTAGCTTTATCGAGAGGCTTTCGAATGGCGCTTGCTGATCGTCTCCAGGTGGCTCGAAGTGGGTGCGTCATTTAGGGTTTTGGAGGCAAGATGGGTTCGCATACGCGTTCTAAAACTGGAGATGGAGGAAGCGTGCGTGCGGCCTAATGGATGAGGGATGGAAATCAACGGCTATGATGTGAGATGGGGTTTTAAATTAAAAATAAAGTGTAAAAATTTATATTTAAATTCGTATTAACTTCTAAATATCGTAAGTTGTTGATGCGAGGTCCGTTTTGGACGAAACGAAGTGCGTTGGGTTCATATTGACGAGCAGTACACTATGGAGCTGGATTGGAATCGTTTGGAGCTAGTGAAAAGTTCGAGAAAAATTAAACGCTCGTTTAATTTTATTCGAAATAAAACGCTGGAACTACATTGAAATCAAGGTGAGTGTTTTATAATGCTCACAACGTACTGAATATCTTTATGCTAGTTAAATTTGACATTATGAAGTGTTATGATTTTATTTATCGTTGGTTGATAAAATTTAATTGTCTTATAGATCGTCATTTGAATTAACCGTTGAAATTTAAATTGACAGTTAAATTGAAATTAAAATTGAATTACGATTAAATTACCTGACATTGATAACTATGAAATTGCCATGAACTGTATTGCCTATTGGATGATGTATTTTGATGGATGCTATTGGTTGATATTTAAATGTTTGGATGTTTATTTGCTTATATATATCCTGTTATGCATACATATGAAACTGTGTTTTGATTTAAGTGATATATATTCATCCCTGACATTTGATTGAAGTAAATAATTACTTGGCCATAGGATAGAAAATTATATACGGACATCGAATTGGCTAAATTAATAATTTTTAAAATCTCGATTTGAAATTTATGTAAATGTTTGATTTAAAAGTTATAAATAGAAATAAATTTATAGAAATCGAATTTATCGAAAAATTGAGTTTGGAATGTTGAAATAAATTTTGGTTAAAAGAAATCGTTAAATAATTAAAGTGGAGACTTTGGAATTTAAAATCGGGATATGATTGAATTTCGATAATTGATTTGTTTAAAGATTGAACCTTAATTCGAGCTTTGAATGTTACTAAGTAAAAGTGATATAAAAATGATATTTTGAAATCGAGCTTGGAATTGAATCATATTTGAAATTTGGATTTAAACTTGAATATTGATGGATAATTTTGTTAAGTGTTATAAATGGATACTATTGAAAAATCAAGCTCCAAATCGATATAAATTGAAACTGAATTAATTGGAAGTGAATATAAACTGAATAAATTTGAAGTCAAAGTTGACGTTGATTGAATCGAAATCGAAATTGAATCGGTAGAAGGGAAACTGAAATTGTTTTGAATTGGGAAGTTATAATTGAAATGGTTTGGTTTTGAAGCTGTTTTATTTTGTTTTCCAAATTACTCAGTTATATAAACCATTTTTGAATACTTAAACTATTTTAATCTATTTTAATCTACTTAACCCAATCTAAATTATTTTAAACTAATTTATCTATTTTGAATCCATTTTAAAGATTTTAAGTATTTTAACTATTTTAATTATTTAAACTATTTTTAAACTACTTAAAACTATTTTCTAAAATTTCAAATAGGTAAATAAGGTGAAATGTTTATGTTTAAATCTTGAATGCAAATACGAATTGGTTTAAATGAAGTTGCAACCAAAATTGAAATTCGAAAGGATTTTGAAATCGAAATGAGATATTGAGGCGAAAAATGATTTTTGAAACGGAATCTTTCATTTTGAATAGATACGATGATATTTGAACTGGATTTGATTTTTTAAGCGAATATGATATTTTGATATCAATTATGAATCGATTTGAAATGAGCCATCGGTGTAATAATACATAGTTATTAAAGAGACTGGGATCGGATATGGACATACTCTCTGTCGATACCGAAAACCACTTTAATAACTTGTATACGCGGAGTGTTGATCCAGAATGAAGTGGATGGTTTGGTGAACGCGTTGACTGAAGAAAGGGAACGATATTGGATGACCCCTGACATGACTAAAACAGGAGCCGCGCCGGGCCATTGAGGTTCGCCATCTCTAGCGGACACACTTTTTCGATACCATATCTATTACATTTGTGATTCGATTTGGGTGCACCCCTTGATTTGGGAGTGTTGTTTCGCGGTGTTGGGGTAGCTGCTGGCTATGCTCAACATCAGCCCGGATCACGCAACTACTAGTATCCTAGTTGGTATCGCCTCATGTACCTTGTCATACTGATTATCCTATTCGCGACCACTACGTTATGTTTTGTGTTATACCTATGGGGTACCCTCTGATAACCACCAGTTTACGGTGGGGCTTACGGTGCTGTATAGACTATGGCATTATAAAAACGTGTTAAGGGGGATTATGGTAACGCCCTAACGCTATTTTGATACTTTATATTACTGATAGGCTTTATCTACTTAACGTACATTACTACCTAGTAGATAGTTTAACGGATCCTTGAGAGCTGGAAAATCCCGTAACATCTCTTAAGTTATTGCACGCACGTTGACACTGGATATGAGATGTTAAACCCCGTAAACATCTTTGATGCCGTTACACTCATATTTATTTACGATTGATTTAACTTTCATAAGGATATTTTAGTCCCGACTCGTGTGTTTTGTCTTTTCATTACGCTCGGGTAGGTCCTGAGTTTTCAGATTTTTGAAGATCTATTCTGGATGACGAAGACGAAGATTTGGTATACTATTACTATTATTATCTGTGCATCACGCTGTCTGCTGCATTATTTTATTTGTTCTGTTGTATATGTATAACTCTGATAAATGTTGTATAATTAATTGTCAAAGTATGGTAAACAACTTCATGAACTGTTTATTTGACTATTATATTTTATCTTTCCACTGCGAGATTCTGTTTTGTTTCATTTCCTTTATTTCTCTTTATTTTCTTTTCTTAATTACCCCAATAACCATCTGCCCTTTTGAATGGTTTGGAACCAGCATATGTATTTGATCGTCGGTTTAAACTGTCCAAAAAGGCGGGTCGTTACAGTTGGTATCAGAGCTTTGGTTTAGCGATAACCTTAGCTTTGTGGGGTCTGACTCTTTATAAATAGGGTAGTAATACCCTATGATGAGTCATTGATGTATATATATGAGAGAGCATATTTGTTAGTGATATAAAATGTTTTATATTGTGTCGGTTGATTTGTTGAGTGGCTTATGGATTCTGGTCAATACGAGTAATTAACGTCATTGATAGGTATCTCTAAACACTTAAACAGAACAATTCGACATAGTATTGTTTTTAAATTGGGTAAATGAAATAATTATGCTATAATTCTATTTTGAATATAAAGAAAATTTCAGAAATTATTCTGACTTATCTAGCTTACCTGGTTGTTAGAAATGATATATTGGTTATTATCATTAATTGGATATTGTAATTTAATAAATAAGCTGAATTACAAAATGAACAATGATAAAACACTTGTGGAATGTTTTAAGAAATAAAATCCTATAAGAATATTTTATAAAGGTGACTTATAAATTAAAAAAGATTTAAATTGGAAAATACTGAATTTAAGACCCGGAGGTTTTGACAATGATTCTCAAAGCTTTGAAGAAAATATATTGTGATATTAGCTGGAAAATATTAATGGGAAATATTTTGAAAGGATTTTTAAAGGAAGGAATGAATTCAGTACTCCTCTCTTATGTCGTTGGAAAATAATTTCGGTGATGACTGCGCAGCATCATCGACGTTCATTTTCGAGTCTCAAAGTAGGGGAGACTTCTAAGAAGCTTTGCTTTTCTTCGAAATTATTTTGTGTAAATGGGTTTTGTTTTAAACTCCAAAGGTATGATTTGATATATTAAAGATATAAGTGTATATGTTTATTTCAAATGATTTGAAGAACCGGGCATTTAAAATTCTAAGTTATGCAAATTAGTAATTTTCAAATGAAATGTGAATAACCAAAATTCTAAAATCAGAGGATTAATGAAACGACCCTGACTCGACCTTCGAAAATCGGCACCGAATACGACACTCGTATTCAAATGCCGCAGATCCAAACGTCGAACCTGGTTCGCCGGAGCTTATAACACAATAAGTACAACACAGCGGAAGAAATATGCATGATACATTTGATATACAACATATAATACAATATCTGATACAACAGAATACAATAGAATGGTACAATGGATAACAATACTATCAGAGATACAAGAAAATAGCAGCGGAAAGATAGCGTCTTCAATGCCAAACTCCAAGAACTCCATCTTCAATCCAAAGCTAGCTCGAACCCTCATCACGTTTACTAAGAGAGCAAGACTGGTGTGATGCTGAAGTGCAGCAAATGCGATCCACAAATCCAAAGAGCTTCGACGGCTAACGAATCTATACCTATTACAAGATTATCTGAAAACCCAACTCTAGACTGCCTGTGTGGAAAATAGTGGGCACCTAGAGTTTAGGAAAGGAACAATAAACTCCAGGTCAGTCATGGGACTGGTGTGAGCAAACAAAACAGTTTGGTCTTTTAAAACAAACAACGAAGCTTTTAAGTTTAAATCCGCAATGCTTTTTAGAAAATGAAACTACCATAAGGCATCCCGCCACACACACAATGCAAACGCAGAATTGGAGGAGATTTCTCCTTATGATAGTCAAAAATGCTTGATACGTGAAAACCATTTAATATTATTACTATAAGTGCACAGTGGAAAACAATTTCGAAAGTATGATATTAATCCTAGCCAGCATAGGTACCATTATACTATGCCTACTATAGCTGCCATGTTAAATGGCAGGTTCTACAACTAAAACCGTACAAGGCGCGTATTGGATGAATGGATTTCCAACAAATGGTCAGGCTAAGAAACTTCCTATTGCCACATGGGAACGCCTCTGGCGGGACGCCCCGAGAACCTACCCGGATCTCTGCTAAACAAGGCCGGCTACCCCCTTCCCGGGGAATAAAACCTGAGATATGCCACCCCCGGTCCTTTGGGACCTTTATCCGAGGGCCCTCCAACAACAACATCACACAGTAATAAATATACTAGTGTCCACATGAGTAAGTATCTGGGCTCCATACCATGATACCACCCTTTTCCAGAAGGAATGGTCATACCCTAGGGGAGCTACCCCCGAAACCTTGCCGCATCTTTCCTTTTTCGACCATTTCCGGTTTGTGAGGCTCGATGAGGTCTCGACCATAAAGCTACGCTTTTCACAAAGCCATGCTTTGATCAACAAATGATCAACAAATGATCATCAACATACAGCAACACTTAGCGTGCCACATTACCAAATTGGGAGTATATCGCTGATAACCTTCAAATACATAACCTCTGAGCTCCTACGTCTCAGAGAAGGGTGTTAAGCTAAGAGAATAAATTCTCCGCCACCAACAGATGTGTATTTGAAAGAAATCGGCTTTACATCTCAAAGTGTAGTGTCAGACACACAACCATACAAGTCTGTTCCGGGCTCGAACAGAACCGAAGGCACTTCCGAAGAAGCCCTTGCAAATCCGGGTATTCACAATCCCGATCGGACTTCCCATCACTTAGGAAATCTCTATACCGTAGCTACTCAGTGCAGAGACAATTGATAGGTCATCCTATCATTCTCGCAAATACCCGGTCTTCACCACCGGTCTTCAAATGCTATCCATAACGACGTATCATTATTCGGAATGGGTTATATGACACAAGGTCCTCTCCCAGCTAAACCGAATAACGAGCGCAATATTTAAAAACATATGGACATGGGATTTTCAGTTAAGTCACAACTTATTATCCAAAACTTCCCTTTAAATGGTTTAAACCAAATTACCATTTCAAATCTTTAAACAAAAGATTTATTTCACAAAGTTTACCCATTTTCAAAAAGATCCATTCACAGAATTCAAAACAATTTCCATTCCAATAGGATTAGCCCATTTAATCTTTAAATCAAAGATTTAACTTATAGCTTTCAAAAACCGTTTCCAAATATTCATTCATAACTTGGAAAATCATTTCAATTCAAACTTGAAATTCCTTTTATGCAAATTGGAAATTCATTCCTTATATGAAAGCTTTTATCATTGGAAAACAATTAGTTTTCATTTTGGAAAAATCCAATTTCATTTATACAAGTTAAAATCTTTGGGTTAAATTTAATTCCCAAAACAACACTTTAAAAATGTTTTGAAACCCATATAAGCTTCTATAACCTTTTTACATCTTAAATTCTCAAAATATAATTAAATTTCAAATTTTTGAATTCGAATTTAAATCAGATTTCAAAACTAAATTAAGTTATTCAAAAATAACTTTTATCTTTGAAATTCTTTTTCAAAGCTTTTTAGTTTAAACCCCATCCATTTCAAAAACCACTTGAATTTAAAAATTCAAATTTAGATATTTTCAAAAGTCTATGACTTAACCGATTTCCACGTGCAATCCATATTTGTGTGTGTATAGTGTAGTCCAGGGGTATTACACAATAGTGCACAAATCTATCATCACAGATATATCGATAAGCGGTATAACACATAATGCTTATCTTCATCAACGGATTCATAGATAAAGTAAATTTATCAATCACAAAGATTCACTGATATGATTCGATGTGGGTTTCGGATAACAAACTGAAATCCGACTCCCTGCCGCATCGAAGTTTAAATGCCGTTTTACGGGCAAAAGGGGTTTTACACACATATAGGAACAAATCACAAATCACAAATCACAGTTTATCACAAAGCAATCACAGCATCACAACAAAAATATCAATCCAGTATAGAGTATTTGATGATAGCCAATCATCTTTGATTTTAGGGTGAATATGATTAAGGTGAATTAACCATATAATTGTCTTAATTAATTATTTTTTAATTTTACTAAATTTTGAATTAATTTAGTCTTGGAAGGCTTTATTAATTAATTATTCTTAAATTCACTAACTCACGATTGTTAATTAATTGAGTTTGATTACTTTTTATAAATTGCGTATTCTTCTAATTAACTTTAAATTATAAAAATCATTACAAAAAATAAATAGTTATGTAACGACCCAGAATTTTTATTAATTAAAATTTGAATATTTAATTAATTTTAAATATTAATAAGTGAAATTTGTAAGTCAAATAAATTTTATTTTGAATTATTGGATTTAATTGGATTATTAAATCGATAATTTAATATGTTAAATTATGGAAATAATTGAAAATTGGGCTAAATATGATTGAAAATGATTTGTAAAATTTTATTTTATCATATGGAAGTTAGAACGATATTTTAGAACTTTTAAAATCGAATTAGGAGTTAATTTGTGAAAATTGAATATTTTAATATTAAAATCGACTAGTGAAAATAGTCAATTTTTGAACAGTCTCAGAATTGAACGAAACCAGTTCCATTGGATCCGTAATAGTTAGTTATTACCGGATTTCAAATTTTGTGTCAATCAGAGTTATCGTTTGATCGTGGCAGCTCCAAACGCATCGATTTGTTTTTAATTTAAATTTGACGAGTGAAAATAGCCATTTTTCAAAAAGTCTCGGATTTCGACGAAACCAGTTTCATCGGATCCATAATGTGATATTATTGCAAGGTTTCAAATTTCAAGTCAATTGGATTTACCGTTTGTCCGGTACGAATTAAAACGCCTAGAAATCGATTTAAATCGGTTTAATTTAAATTGAGCGTTTATAGCCATAACTCGCACATACTTCCGAATTAGCTTCCGAAACCTGTTCCATTGTGTCTGGAACGCGGGGTAAACCTTAGGAATGTCAGTTTTGGCGCGTAAATCGGAGTTCGGAATTTCCGGGATGAATAGTGTTTGAATTTTTCCTATAAATACACCCTCACTCTAAAAAAATAAAATAAAAAAAACACTAAACCCTAATTTCATAACCCTAGCCGCCTCTAACATAACCTATGGCCAGAAATGATCTTCCTTCCTCCCTCCAAATCTTCAAATCTATGCATCGATTCATGAAAGTTTCAACTAGAAAAGTGTAAAGCTCGTCATGCTCTTCGAAATCAACAGTTGTGATGGAAAATGGGGCTCCGGATCGATGGGAATTGGCATGAGAAGGGGGCCGGCCTGCGCAGGCAAAACGAGGAGAGGGGGTGGCCGAGTGGGTGCGGTCTAAGGGTGGAGGTGGAGTCAAGAGCGAGCTTCGCGATGGAGTATCCTGATCAAAGTATTGTTGAACGATGAAGTTGCTAAATTAAACCCTAATCAAGCATGAGTGGGTTCGGCCTCGTTCGTGTTGTCTGGAGATGCAAAACGTGAGGGGAGAAGAACAATGTGAGGCCTTGGATGCAGATCACACGGCCAGGATTAGCTTTGGTATAAAATTAGTTTGTTTATGTTGTAATTTAGTTATAAAATCGTGTACAATCTTTAAAAATTCATAACTTTTTCATACGAGGTCGAAAACGCGCGAAACCAGTTGCGTTGGAATCGTATGGATGAGCACTACGCGATGGAGTTGGTTTGGAGTCGTTTGGAGTTAGTGAGAATTTTGGGTAAAATTAAACGCGCGTTTAATTTTATTCGTAATAAATCGCTAAAACGGAAATTAAAACCAAGGTGAGAACTTCTCACTCAATCGAATCAGCTTCGATTTTATTTTAAATAGTTAGATTTAAAATATTTGAATGCATGTTTAAATGTTGATTGATATCTATTGATTGTTAAAATAGACATTATACGCCGTTAGTAAGCGGATGTTATTTATTAAAAACATATACCGCGAATATTTCATAAACAGTGAAATTGGTATTATAAATAATATCAATATATATATATTGGCATATGTATATATTGCAGTTGATTGATTTCCCGTATTTTTTAGCGGATGAGACCCTATTACGCCGTTATTAAGCGGATAATATTTAATAAGAACATATACCGCGATAATTTCGTACTGGAGCGAAATTGGTATTGTGCTAATATTTGTGGATGCAGGAAAACAGGTTGGAGGGATCCAACTGGATTCCTCAACAGTATTTATTTGATTTCAGATATTTTGATATTTGATGGATTATCATATCGATATATGATATCGTTGTTTGTCGTGATTGACTATTTGGTATGTAGCATCATTGGACCAAGTTTTGGAATTTTAAAATGATTTATAAAGTGATTTTGGAAAATATACTATATGTTTGGAATTTGATCTATTTTAAATAAATAAACGTTATAATTTTTAAAGTTATAAAAATTATGATTTTTGAGAAATATAGTTAAAAACAGATTTTTGAGAATATGATGCTAATGATTTTATAAAATAGTTTAATCGGGATTTTTGAATTTATTATTGAAAGTTTAAATATAGGATTTATAAAATTTAATTATTTTATAAATCAAGAGAATGATGAAGTTTTTAAAGGAGTTTAAAGACGTTTTAATAGAATAATATAAATTGATTTATATTAAGAGATTTATAATGGATATTTATAAATTGAAATATTGACATTATAAAACGAGTTTTTATAAGTGTTTGAATGAAGTGAAAATGAATTTTGTAAATGAATGGAATTTATAAAATTATAAATGGTGAAGTTATAAATGAAATTTATAAATAGTAAGATTTATAAATTTTGTGAAATTATTAAAGAATATATTGGGATGAATAATCGAATCTTATAAGTTATAAGATTTATAATTATGAAGTTCAAAGGAACGATTTTTGCAAACAAATAAATTATAAGTATTTAACTTATAATATGAATCTTTGGTACATAATTTAGTTATGAATTGAATATAGGATAGAAAAAGAATTTATAAACGTTGTTTTATAAATTCGCAAACAACTTATTTTGATAAGTTAATTGTTGAAACCTATTAATGGAGTTATATTCACATTTTTGAATGTGAATAATCCTTTGAATTAAATTGAATAGAAAGGATGAAAATTGTTAACGTAGTATATTCACGTTTTTGAATAGTGAATAATATGTTAAAGAAAATGTTTAGATGTGATGTTTTAAATAGAATTAAAACGATCTAACGATGTTTTAAATATGTTGAGATTCGAAACCATAGATTTCAACATTCATTGTTGAAATAGACGTTTTCGAGGAATAAAAGGAAATGGTGGACTATAACACTGTTGTTATAGTAAATGATTTCCAAAGGGAAATGTTTTGAATAGTATTGGGATTTATATATCTATTTTAATTTCGAATCCCTATACTAGTGATTTTGGGTTGTCGTAACGATGTTTTACGCAACATTCGTTTTGACCCAAATAAATATGTTTAAGTGAATGATTTCCTAAATAGAATGAAATATATACTTAATTCGATTTAAGTATATTGAATATTTTCCAAGTGTAGGAAATAAATAAAATTTGTGAATTACTTATGAATAAATAAGTATGGAAATGTTTTTCCAACATAAAGTGAATATTAGAGAATTTATCTTTTTGAAGATAAATTGAAATGATAAATTGAAATCGTATATGCATGGATATTTTGGAATATAAATTCACTAAGGAATTTATAAAAGAAAGTGGAATTTGTATGAAAATAAATATTGATTTATTTTTGAAGTATTGAAATTATATATCTAGTGAAGATATTTTGGAAAATAAATAATTTGGAAAATTTTGTGGAATCTGGTGATGTGTGCATATCCAGTGATAGTTCAATAACCGACTATCAATATTTCCCTTTGAATGGGTATTTGATGTGATTTGTTTGATTGTGAATGCCACACTTATTTTTGAATAAGCGCTCACTATTCGGGTTAACCGGGAAAGGACCATGGGGTCGTATAACCCATTCAGAATATGTGATACGTCGTTATGAATTGCATTTGAAGATCGGTGTTGAAGACCGAGTATTTGCAAAAGCGATAGGATGACCTGTCGATTGACTCTGCACCGAGTTGCTCCGGTATAGAGTTCGCCATATGTGATGGTGAATCCGATCAGGATTGTGAATATCCGGATTGCAAGGACTTCTTTGTAAGTGCCCTCGGTTTTGTTCGAGCCCGGAACAGACTTGTATGGATTGTATGTCTGACATTACAAATTGAGATATAAAGCCGATTTCTTTCAAATATATTTCTGTTGGTGGCGGAGAATTTATTCTTTTAGCTTAACACCCTTCTCTGAGACGTACGAGCTCAGAGGTTATATAGTTGAAGTTATCAGCGATATATTCCCAATTTGGTAATGTGACATGCTGAGTGATGCTGAAATGATCATTGTGTTGATTATTTGTGATAGGATCATTTATTTGATCGTCTATCTTGGTGATCATTGTGTTGATCATTTGTTGACCCAAAGCATGGCTTTTGTATAAAGTATGTTTTTGTGGACGAAACTTCGTCGAGCCTCACACCCCGGAATGGTCAAAACAGGAAAGATGCGGCAAGGTTATGAGGGGTAGCTCCCTTTAGGGTATGTGCATTTCCTTCTGGAAAGGGTGGTATCATGGTATGGAGCCCAGATACTTACTCATGTTGATACACTATATTTATTACTGTGTGGTGTTGTTGGTGACGAGCGCTCGGTTAAAAGGTCCAATGGGACCGGGGGATGCCATATTCGTGTAGTAGTTACCTAGTGATAAAGATAACCCGGCCTTGTGTTGGCAGAGAGCTGGTTAAGTTCTCGGGGACGTCCAGCCAGAGGCGTTTCCATGTGGCAATGGGAAGTTCCTTGGCCTGACCATTTGTTGGAAATCCAAAGAAACAATACGAGACTTGTACGGTATTAGTTGTATAACCTGCTATGGAATGTGGCGGTAACCTGCTATTGAACATAGTAGCTATAGTAGGCATAAGTGCGGAATGTCTATGCTGGCTAAGATTTATATCTTTAATTTCGAAATGATTTTCCCCTACACTATGCACTAGTAATAATATCAAATGTTATTTTAAATGCGTATCAAGCATCTTTGACTATCATAAGGAGAAATCTCCTCCGATTCTGCGTTTGCATTGTGTGTGTGTGCGGGAGGCCTTATGGTAGTCTCATTTTTAAAAGCATTGCGAATTGAGTTTAAAAATATTCCTCTATTTTGATTTTAAAGATAAATAAACTGTTTTGAGTTCTCACACCAGTCACATGACTGACTCGGAGTTTATTGTTTTCCTTCCTAAACTCTGGGTGCCCACCAATTTTCCACACGGGCAGTTAAGAGTTAAGGTTTATCAGGATATTCTGGATATTCTGGAGTTGCTGGAGGCAAGCTGGATGGCATGGCGTATTACTAGTATATAGTATTTCTTTTCCGCTGTTTGTTGTTGTATGTTGTTGTACACTCTGATGATATGATATGATGTAATAAAATGAAATGTAATGTAATAACTGATATAGCTCTTTGTTTAAAGATTATTCATTTGTTATTATATGTTGTTCCGCTGCGATTGTGAGATTCTGATGTTGTTCTGTTGTTTCCTTTCTTTCCCGTTCTATTTTAAAATTCTCTATTTTTCTTTTTCTTATCTTCTATCTTTCTTATCTCTTCTTCTCCCTCTTTCTTTTCTTAAATTCTTTTTAAAACCCTAACTATTCGGTTTTTCGGCAACGAAAATCTGTGTACGTTACAAGTTAATTACTACTTCATCATATTAAATTTGGTTTAAAATTAACACTTGAATGTTTGATTTTCATTTTTTTAAACTTTTTATTAAGTTAAATCTTTTAAAACAACTTTTATAAAATTTAAAATATTCTTGAACTTCATAAATTTTACATAACTGACTCAATACCATTTACTTCCAATTTCATTTGCAACTGTCATTATTTATTCAGAAAATTAATTAACCTGTTTTTTTTTATTTATTAAAAACTGGGTTTCTGCTGTTTTTATACACCCACCCGAGGCTCGCTTCGGGTCCTACCCAAGGAATCCACCCCATTGCTTCGAGTTTTGTCCACAATTTACCCGAGTGACAAATTTTTGAATTTTTTTTGTTTTAAGTCACAAGTCAACACGATACAACACCGAAACAATTCGAGTTTCTCTTCGAGTTCTCCCTCAATCCTCCCGTGCCATGCTTCGAGCAACTCCCCCTTCTTCCCCAACCATCATACTGACACCCACTACTCCACGTGCACGTGCACGGCTACCATCGCCGCCGCAGGTCGAAGCCGCGGGCACTAATACGTCGCTCTCCATCCCCCAAGACGCCACGCACACTGAGATTTGGAAAATTTTTTGAAAATATGAATCGCGACCTTCGACCCAACAACCCATCAGAAATGTCAGCCGATAATTGCCTCGCGCCACCACCACTGGCCGTTATCGGCCATCAACTTTTTCCAGAAGCCTCGCTCACGTGCTACGCTTCGATTTTGCCCACTGACATGCATCCCGATCATCCCTAGGAGGCACGGCCCCGCTGTATCCAACGTGAACAGAAAAGGGTTCTAAACCCTGGTTTGATCTCCAATCAAAAATGCAAGGGTTTGAAAATTTATCTAGCATTTTTCTAGTAATAACGATCCTTAATTCTTGTTGCGAAACTGAACACTAGGCCCACCATTACTTGGATCACCAGATTTTGATGAAACTTCAATTTACAGGTTATTGAAAATGCTCCAGTGGAAAGCCAATGAAAAAAAAAATTGATTGTAGTTTCAAAAATCATCATTTTAAGAGTGGATTTACTTAAAGTCATGGAAGTTAAGATTCGTGAAGTTTGAGTTTTCTGCAAAATTGAATTGTTACTTGTGTTTTTCAAAATTTCCAGGAAAAACTATGTAAAACTAACTTTAACTCATTTCTGAAAATACAAGACAGGTTTATAACAATTTCTTTTACTTGTTTACAACCTTTTAAGAAACCAAGAGAGAAAGATTTCAAATTTCCTTTGATATAGATTATCCTGTAACCCAAAGTTCAAATGTATTGTGTTTTTTTTTCTTTTCTTTTAATTCCAGTAAGAACTACAACCCTGTTTTGATTAGTTTTCTGAAACATGGTGCAAGCTCAAACACAATTTCAACTTGTTACAAATTTATTTCAGAAGAAATAAAGAAGAGAAGATTGGGATTTAACCATAGTTTTTCTTTTTCTTTTACTGTAGATCAGAAAGCTAAGGAAACAGGAAAAGAAATGTTGTTTTCCAAGCATTCATTCTTGGGTTTGATTCATACAAATATTTTTGAACATTCAACTTAGATGCATCTGAACTATTTTCTGTTAAACGCTTTGATCCATGCAAAGCTAGCAACAAATCTAATTTGGGTTTTATCAGGTTAAGTTAGACAGGAACTATCATTTTGAAAACATCAACATGCACAGGCCAAAAATTTCCTACATCATTCAATTTTAAGATCAATAGAAGAAGGGGTTTTAAATTTAGTATGGTTTACACTGTAAACCAAAGTGTTACAGGAAACGGAAAAAAAAAGAAGAAGGAAGAAATCACATTCCAGGCAAAGAAAAAAAACTCAAGCACAACAATCAATTCACAAGCCAAACAACTCACATTCATGCAGGCATTTAAACACAAAAAAAAAAAAAAAAAAAAAAAATGGATAAAGCATGGGGTTTACTCACATTCAAGCAAATCCATAACCTTAATTTAAGCATGCATCAAAACATAAGTCAGATCAAGGTAAGGTTTGCTCACATTTTTTTCCTGAAGACAGAAGGCTCTTGACAGTTTCAAAACAGGGATGAGCCTGGAATCTTCTTCTTCTCTACTTGATTTTGAAATTTTAAATCTACAACTTGAAGATATAACATTTTGTTTGATCACTGTTGCATGCTCTTGTTTATTCAATTTTATTAATATCAAACAAGGATTTGAATTTACTTACAGCTTTAATATTTTTTTTATTACACAGAACTTTTTATCTTCTGCAACTTGAACTAGAGATAGCTTAGGCCCTGAACTTGATTTCTTTTCTGCAAGTAATTTATTGTTATTGTACTTGATTCTTGCTTTATTACAGATCATAACCTCAAACTCAATTTTTTTTTTAAAAAAAATACTTGCCTTTAATTACTTCAGAAATCTACTGCCCTGCCTTTACAACTAATCTGCAGTTTTTTTTAGTTTAAAATTGTTGTTAGAGTATGACTTCAAAATCATGATTTTATTAACTATAAATTTTTAAAAACTTACCTGAGAAACTGAAGACAGAGAACCAGGTTTTGAAAATCTTATCTTTCTGTTTTGATTTATTGATCTGAAGCTTTATTTTAATGAGTTTGAACTTTGATCTTGAAATGGTTGAGTTGCTTCAGAACTTTGAATTTCTTCCAGATTTGCTTTAGATTTGTTTCAGATCTTAACCTCTGCTTGAATACTTGAGTGAACCATTTCAGGTTGAAGAATGCAGATGCTTTTAAAAAAAACAGATTTGCTTCAGATTTTGGTTTTGAATTGAAATGAAGAATGCAGTTTTTTTTTCTCTTTTCTTTTTTTATTCTTGAAAGTTGAAGTAAGAATTGCAAAATCTCTTCTTTTTTTTTATTACTGAACAACAGCTTGTTAGGGGATTTAAAATTTCGAATGTTGGAAGGTGAAGAGGTTTTCTGAAATTTTTTATTGATTATTTTATTAAGGAATTGATATCTTGTGCCATTTGTAAGAAAAGGTCTTAAAACATAGATTTTGTTAATTATTAAATTTTATTGTGAATGTAAGTTTTCAGCTATTGATGTAACAAAGCAAAAGAATTTTATAAATTTTATATTTATAACTTATACACTTTGAAAATAAATGTATATCTTAAACACTTGTAAGTCTTATACTTACATATGTATGTCTAAATTTGTTTGTATATATATATATAGGTACAATGTGTTTTAAGTCCTTATTTTATCAAATCTAATTATTAAGTATACAAGATGATTTAGCTTTTGTAAACTTTTGTTTATATCAATTTTACAATATCGCCTTTTAAACCAATATATTTAAGCTTAGTTCATTATATATTTTTTCTTTTGAATTAAGACTATTATATCTTTTAAATATAAAACTTATCTATATATATATATTATTTTAAACTTTTATTGCTCATTTTATACACATTTTGTTTTATTAATTTTAAAGAAATAAATGATTTTTAATGCTACTTAATTTTTTTTAAAACATTTATTTCGAATTTAAATTCAATTTTCAATCTCAAACTTGAAATATAAACTTTCATGTCCATTTGTTATATCCACACTCACCCTGAACAAAATCTCAATTAATTTTTAAATATGCATTCAATTTACTCATATTTGTAATATACACATATATATAAGATTTTGAATCTATATGACTTTTTACAATATTTATTATTTCAATATTTTAATCTCAAAATAAAATTGGGATTTAATTCATATATATTATTATCACTCATTTTTATTTGTTTAGGATTTTTCTTCCAATTTAATTTGAAATTAAATTCCAAAAGTTTAAAACATATTATTTATTTAAATTGATAACTTTGGGATGTTACCTTTTTTTTATCTATAAGATTTTGAATATAGAAATTCAAAATCTCAATTAAATTTTAAAATAAATACTCAAATAAACAAATATTCCATTTAATTTGAAAAATCGGAATTAATTTACAATTTTATTCCAAAATTTATTTACACTATCAATTTAATTTTAATTAAAAATCAGGATCTTTACAATTAAGATATCTAAGCTTATGTTTTGGGAAAACTTTAGAGTTGTAGTGTACCTTTAAAGTTGAAAGGTAAAGAGGATTTGAACAAATTAAATTTGTGAACATTCTAATTTAGTAAAATGAAATTCTATAAATTTGTATAATACCAAAATTACATTCTGATAACATATAACAAGACTTACCAAATGTTAAAAGTTAAAATGATGTTTTGGATATGTAATGAGATATTGTACAATTAAACAGAACCTGAAAACAATTGAAGTATACATGTAAGGAAAACTAAAAAGGAATTAAATGTATATAAATGAAAATTTTGGTTGTGATAAAAATGTTATATACTTAAATATAACATGAAATGATGAATGGATAACTGGAACAAGTAAGTGAACTTAAGAAAGAAGATAAATGAATCGTATTATATCTTTGTAAAGTGGTTATAGAAAATAAATATAAATTGCAAAGGGATTGTAACCTTTAAGACAACTGTAAACTAAGAAAAGTCATTTATGAGAGGTTAGACTTTTGTAGGATGGTTAATAAACTAAAGTGCTGGTTAATAAATTGTTCCATAAATAAATTTGTTATTAACTAAAATTATGAAATTGAAGTAAATGTAAACAAAAGAATTTGGTATAGCTAAGAATCAATTGGAAAATGAAATTGAATTTAATTAAATTATATAGAATGTTTAAAATGTACTTGATTAAGAAAATTCTGTGATATGATGTTTAAGAAAAGATAATGTTAAAGAATATGCTATGTAAAGAAATGAATATACTAACTGAATAATGGATTGTGAGTAATTAAGTGAAAAAAATATAAAAGCCAATAAAATAATTTAGTATAGATAAATTGGATAGAAATCCATTAGAAGGTAATACATGAGTTGTACGTATATTATTTTATTCGCATAACGATTTGATCCAAATTCGAGCACAAAATTTCGAGATGATTTATATCGATCCAAGTTAGGATTTTCCACTCGATTCTCGACGGAGAACCCTAGATATGGATTTTGGTTTGATTTTGGAATTCTCTATCATAGTATATGGCTATGCAAGGAGAGTAACAGTTTCCAATCAAGGAACCAAATCTGAGTCCGCACTAGAGAGTCGGGTGAACGATACTAGTTGGAAGTGAAATTGTGTGATCGAATAAGCGATTAGATTGATATTGCTCACGGATGATATATGTACGGCTTACGGACTTCACTAAAGTTAATATTGGAAATTTATGATGCCAAATATAAAATGATTCTTTTAAAATTATATGATTTGGTCGTTATATGGTTGTTAGTTGATTGTATATAATTCATTAAGTGTTAATGAAATTGAAAGCTATAAGTCATTGAAATCAAATTGGAAGTTAAATGAATTTAAATAGAATTTAATTTGATTCAAATTAGAAGTGAACTAATGTAAATATAAATTAGTTAATGTTAACTAATTGAGTTAAGAATGAATGTTAGTAAAATCCAACGTTAATGAATCAACTGTGATTAAAATTGAAACCCAAGTCAATAAATATTAATGAGAAGTGAATTTATATTGATTGGTTATGGATTCGTTAGATGATAGTTGGATGATAGTTGATTAATGGTTGCATTTGTTGCTTTTGTTACATTTGCTATGTTGGCATATGTAGTTGTTATGTTGCTATATGATGTATATTGATATTATTTTCATATATGCATGTTTCTCTTGGTTTGTTGAGTGTTTAGTAGGTGCGGATTGCGCTTGCTTCGCATTTGGAGCTCGCTTTCACGCTATATTAGCCGTATATGCTCGCTAATAATATATAAGGTACATATCTCGGATTACATACCGTACTTTTACACTTTTTCCCTGCGGGATGCCTCATCACTTGATGAGATGTATATTTGTGATATATATACTGTCATTTTTTTCCGATCGAGCCGTGCAAAGGAGACTCTGCCGAAATTTTCTGTAAATCAGGGTGTTATAAAATTTTCAAGTTTTAAAATTTTATAACTTGTTTTGATAACTAACTTTTAAAGTTAGAAAGCCATTCGGAGTAACTTAGTGAAAGCGTATTTATGACTTTATAAATGGAATTTCATTGTTTTATAAGTTGGTAACTTTGAATAAAATATATCTAATGTTGAATTCTATACTTAGTTCCTTTTCCCTTCTTTTTCCTTTTCGGGGACGAAAAGTTTTGAGTGGGGGAGAGTGTAACGACCCGTAAATTTTCGATAATTAAAATAGCTAATTTAATTAGATTTCGTGATTTAATGTTAGAAAAAATTGTAATTCATTTGGAATAATAATAAATGGAATGAATCGCGACAATAACTGTCCAAGTAATTATTTATGGATTGAATGGAGTTCCAATCTAATTGAATTAACTTAAATGTTATAACTTGGTTAAGGGAATATATGGAAAAACAAATGTAAATAAGTGAATAAGGATTGTGAATTATTTAGGTAGAAGTACAAATTTTAATAGATTGGTTTCAAAGATTTGAATAGTAATAAGTATTGAAAAATAAATGCTACTTAGTGAATGCCTTTGCAATCAATAGTTGGATAGGATAATAAATGTTGAATTCATTGGGTATAATAGAGTAATTGATTGATAAGTAAAATCTATTTAAAATCAAATAATTGAATGTTGAACAGGTAAATTGTTTAAAGTAAATATTTAAAACTTATTGAATAATTGAATAACTGAAATTTGGAATTAGTGTTCTAAGATGTGAATTGGTTTTAAAAATTGAATTTTATAAATTCGCTTGAATATTTCAAAACATAGTGATTTAAGAATAATCAAATTTGTTTAAATTTAATATTACAAATGTTTGAATAATTAAATTTCGAATTTGATATGATTAATTTGATATTGGAATTTAATATATGGAAATAGAGTGAAAAATTGAAATTTGATTTAATATGATTCAAATTGGTTTCCAAAGTGAATGTAAGTTATATTGGGATTATAATAGAGATAATAAGATTTTAAAATTGGAATTTATTTAGATAATTGAATAACGGGTTTAATATGATTAAAAATGATTTGAAATTTTTTACTTTATCATATTAAAGTTAGAATGATGTTATAGAACTTTTAAAATCGAATTAAAAGTAAATTTGTGAAAATTGAATATTTTAATATTTAATTGACGAGTTAAAATAGCCATTTTTCGAACAGTCTCGTATTTCGATGAAACAAGTTTCATCGGATCCATAACGTGATATTATTGTAAGATTTCAAATTTCGTGTCAATTGGATTTACCGTTTGTCCGGGGCAAGCCAAAACGCCTAGAAAATCGTTTAATCGGTTTAATTTAAAATTGATCGTTTATTGCCGTAACTCGCACAGATTATCGAATTAGCTTCCGAAACCTGTTCCATTGTGTCTGGAACGTGGGGTAAACCTTAGAAACGCTGGTCACCGCGCGAGATTGGGAGTTCGGAAATTCCGGGATGAATAGTGTTCGTTATTTTCTATAAAAGCACCTACCTAATTCTCATTTGCAAACCAGAAAGAAAACCCTAGGGTTTTCTATTCGTAGCCACCACTAACAGGACCAACGGCCAGAAATTCGTCCCCTTCTCCTCCAATTTCCCTCCAATCCGTTGACATTTACGCAAAGTCATCAACTATAAAGGTGAAAAGGGCATTGAGATCTTGAAGATCAACGGTGATGATCAAATTTGGTGAGACGAATCAACGACAATTGGCTCGAGAAGGCCGGCCGTTCGCCCTCGTTTTGCATGCCATAGGGGAGGCCAAGTTCCACCATGTTGCAGCCGAGATTAGCTTTATCGAGGTGCTTTCGAATGGCGCTAGTTGATCGTCTCCAGGTGGCTCGGAGTGGGTGCGTCATTTAGGGTTTTGGAGGCAAGATGGGTTCGCGTACGCGTTCTAAAACTGGAGATGGAGGAAGCGTGCGTGCGGCCTAATGGATGGGGGATGGAAATCAACGGATATGATGTGAGATAGGGTTTTAAATTAAAAATAAAGTGTAAAAATTTATATTTAAATTCGTATTTACTTCTAAATATCATAACTTGTTGATGCGAGGTCCGTTTTGGACGAAACGAAGTGCGTTGGGTTCGTATTGACGAGCACTACACTATGGAGCTGGATTGGAATCATTTGGAGCTAGTGAAAATTTCGGGTAAAATTAAACGCTCGTTTAATTTTATTCGAAATAAAATGCTGGAACTACATTGAAATCGAGGTGAGTGTTTTATAACGCTCATACGTACTGAATATCTTTATGCTAGTTAAATTTGACATTATGAAGTGTTATGATTTTATTTGTCGTTGGTTGATAAAATTTAATTGTCATATAGATCTTCATTTGAATTAATCGTTGAAATTTAAATTGACAGTTAAATTGAAATTAAAATTGAATTACGATTAAATTACCTGACATTGATAACTATGAAATTGTCATGAATTGTATTGCCTATTGGATGATGTATTTCAATGGATGCTATTGGTTGATATTTAAATGTTTGGATGTTTATTTGCTATATATATCCTGTTATGCATACATATGAAACTGTGTTTTGATTTAAGTGATATATATTTATCCCTGACATTTAATTGAAGTAAATAATTACTTGGCCATAAGATAGAAAATTATATACGGACACCGAATTGGCTAAATTAATAATTTTTAAAATCGTCGATTTGAAATTTATGTAAATGTTTGATTTAAAAGTTATAAATAGAAATAAATTTATAGATATCGAATTTATCGAAAAATTGAGTTTGGAATGTTGAAATAAGTTTTGGTTAAAAGAAATCGTTAAATAATTAAAGTGGAGACTTTGGAATTTAAAATCGGGATATGATTGAATTTCGAAAATTGATTTGTTTAAAGATTGAACCTTAATTCGAGCTTTGAATGTTACTAAGTAAAAGTGATATAAAAATGATATTTTGAAATCGAGCTTGGAATTGAATCATATTTGAAATTTGGATTTAAATCTGAATATTGATGGATAATTTTGTTAAGTGTTATAAATGGATACTATTGAAAAATCAAGCTCCAAATTGATATAAATTGAAATTGAATTAATTGGAAGTGAATATAAATTGAATAAATTTGAAGTCAAAGTTGACGTTGATTGAATCGAAATCAAAATTGAATCGGTAGAAGGGAAATTGAAATTGTTTTGAATTGGGAAGTTATAATTGAAATGGTTTGGTTTTGAAGCTGTTTTATTTTGTTTTCCAAATTACTCAGTTATATAAACCATTTTTGAATACTTAAACTATTTTAATCTATTTTAATCTACTTAACCCAATTTAAATTATTTTAAACTAATTTATCTATTTTAAATCCATTTTAAAGATTTAAGTATTTTTAACTATTTTAATTATTTAAACTATTTTTAAACTACTTAAAACTATTTTCTAAAATTTCAAAGAGGTAAATAAGGTGAAATGTTTATGTTTAAATCTTGAATGTAAATACGAATTGGTTTAAATGAAGTTGCAACCTAAATTGAAATTCGAAAGGATTTTGAGATCGAAATGAGATATTGAGGCGAAAAATGATTTTTGAAACGGAATCTTACATTTTGAATAGATACGATGGTATTTGAACTGGATTTGATTTTTGAAGCGAATATGATATTTTGATATCAATTATGAATCGATTTGAAATGTAAAAGAACCATCGGTGTAATAATACGTAGTTATTAAAGAGACCGGGACGGATATGGACACACTCTCTGTCGATAACGAAAACCAATTTAATAACCTGCATACGCGGAGTGTTGATCCAGAATGAAGTGGATGGTTTGGTGAACGCGTTGACGGAAGAAAGATAACGATATTGGATGACCCCTGACATGACTAAAACAGGAGCCGCGCCGGGCCATTGAGGTTCGCCATCTCTAGCGGACACACTTCTTCGATACCATATCTATTACATTTGTGATTCGATTTGGGTGCACCCCTTGATTTGGGAGTGTTGTTTAGCGGTGTTGGGGTAGCTGCTGGCTATGCTTAACATCAGTCCGGATCACGCAACTACTAGTATCCTAGTTGGTATCGCCTCATGTACCTTGTCATACTGATTATCCTTTTCGCGACCACTACGTTATGTTTTGTGTTATACCTATGGGGTACCTTCTGATAACCACCAGTTTACGGTGGGGCTTACGGTGCTGTATAGACTATGGCATTATAAAAACGTGTTAAGGGGGATTATGGTAACGCCTTAACGCTATTTTGATACTTTATATTACTGATAGGCATTATCTACTTAGCGTACATTACTACCTAGTAGATAGTTTAACGGATCCTTGAGAGATGGAAAATCCCGTAACATCTCTTAAGTTATTGCATGCACGTTGACACTGGATATGAGATGTCAAACCCCGTAAACATCTCTGACGCCGATACACTCATATTTATTTACGATTGATTTAACTTTCATAAGGATATTTTAGTCCTGACTCGAGTGTTTTGTCTTTTCATTACGCTCGGTTCAGTCCTGAGTTTTCAGATTTTTGAAGATCTATTCTGGAGGACGAAGACGAAGATTTGGTACACTTTTACTATTATTATCTGTGCATCACGCTGTCTGCTGCATTATTATATTTATTCTGTTGTATATGTATAACTCTGATAAATGTTGTATAAATAATTGTCAAAGTATAGTAAACAGCTTCATGAACTATTTATTTGACTATTATATTTTATCGTTCCGCTGCGAGATTCTATGTTGTTTCATTTCCTTTATTTCTCTTTCTTTTCTTTTCTTAATTACCCTAATAACCATCTTCCCTTTTGAATGGTTTGGAACCAGCATATGTATTTGATCGTCGGTTTAAACTCACCAAAAAGGCGGGTCGTTACATCTTTAACCCAAATGGTTCGTATTTCTATACAACATGGGTTGATTTAGGAAAGAATAGTGTTGACTCAAGGGGTACGGATTTGCGGGCTGTTACAGTTGGTATCAGAGCATAGGTTGGTGATAACCTTGGCTCTGGTGGAAATTACTCATTTAAGATAGAGTCCGTAGTACTCTATAATGAGTTTGAGCGTATTAATAGATATGAGCGCGTATTTGTTAGTGAATATAAATTGTTTTAATATTGTATTGATTGGTTTATTGGGTGGCATATGAACCTTCGTCGACACAGTCTGCGCAACTGTATTGAAGGGGTTTCTAAACACTTGAATAGAACAATTGACACGGTATTGTTTAAATGTGGGTGAATGAAATAATTTTACCCAAAAATATATTTTGATATAAAGAAAGTTTTTGTAAACTATTTAGCTAATATATGGTTGCTTGGATGTTAGGAAGAATAATATTAAAGCATTATCATTGTTAAGTGAGAATTTGGCTAGAAATTGAAATATAACTAAAATTTAAGGGAATAATTCCATTATAAAATGGAATTTATAAATATGAAGTAAAAATGTAAATTATAAATTGAAATATAATTCATTGGAAATTTGTATAAGCATAAACTGTACACATGAATTATAGTTAAAATTTATTTAAGCAGGCTTTAGAAATTTAAAACCCTAGAGATTTTGGAAGTATTTTGGAGGTAAATAGTATTATTGTTGTTTTTGGGTTATTTCTGAAAGGAAATTTGTTTTAAAATGGATTTTAGAAGTGATATAGCATTAAATTCACTTCAGTCACTGGAAAATAACTTCGGTGATGACTGCAGCATCATCGATGCTCATTTTCGAGTTTGTAAGCGATGAATTGCTGCCAAATTGATTTGTTCAGAAAAACTAGTTGTTTTTGAAGATTTCAAAGGAAATTTGTTGGGAATAAAACCAGGGTTGGTTTAAATTTTGAGAATTTTGATTTTGAGATGTTGGAGATTTCAAAATGATTTGAAACCAAAGCCGGGAGTTTAAAAATCCTGATGAGATAGGTTGTAAGCTTATAAATTGAGATGATTTTTAAATCAGGAAGGGAATATAAGCTTTGGATGTTGGAATTTAAAATTAAAGTGAAAAGTTAAAAATGAAATAAGCTTGGATTGGAGAATAAAATTTAACTGGATTAAAATAAATCGAATAAGCTGAAAATAATATCCAGTTGTATTCGAATCAAGTTGAAATTGAATTGAGTTAAATAAATTTGAGTTAAAGTAAAATTGAATTGGGATGAGAATTCAATTGAATTAATGAATGAAATAAAATTCTTACCTAAACAAATGGAAAATAAATTGAATAAGGATTGGAATTGAAATAAATAAATAAGAATAATGTGAAAGAATTATAATACATGGAATAAAACATGCTTGGGTTATAAATAAGCATAAGACTCGAATTAAAAATAAAAGAAGAATATATTCAAGCCTATGATGAATGGAATTGTGTAAATTATAAGTGGAGGCTTATAAAATTGAAATGGAATGCAAAATCCAAAATAAATATTGTTTGATGAATTGAAAAATAAAATGAAGATCAAAACTTGAATTATAAAATAAATTGAACTAAGAAAATTTAATGAAGTGATATTTGGAAATAAAAAATCAAGTATCGAACTATAAATAGGAGAAAACTAATTTGTTAATAAATTGGTTAATGAAATGTTAAATAAAGTTGAATTGTGAATTAATAATGAAGATTGGAAATAAAACTCAAGTTACAAATCCAATTCAACTTGAATTGTTAGTGAAATGGATAGTAAATTCAGAACTTGAGTTATAAATTAAAAATTTAAATTGAAGTGCTAACAGATTAAATATAGTTGGGAATGTGTCGAATAAATAAAAAAATGTAAATGGATTGAAATCGTAATGGTTTGGATGTGCAAATAAAATCCAAATAAGTGGAAATAAATTGGAAATGGCCATGTAATAAATTGAATGAGTTGAATCTGGAAAGTTAACTTTTATAATAACTAACCAAAAGAAATTGTACATTTTAAAATGAGATTTAACTGAGATGGAATTAAGTGGAATGGAAGAGAAAGATTTACTCGTAA
Organism: Allium cepa; assembly: GCA_030765085.1. Lineage (NCBI taxonomy): Eukaryota > Viridiplantae > Streptophyta > Magnoliopsida > Asparagales > Amaryllidaceae > Allium > Allium cepa. Next base: position 188,882,274 of record CM060940.1, read on the forward strand.
GATGAAACGAGTTTAAGTATAAATTTGGAATAAATTGAAGTAAATCGACTTAAGCTAAATAGGTGGGGAAGTTGAATTGATATCCACTTAAACTAAGATTAATGATATTGGTTTGAATTTGAATCAAGTGAAAATAAATTCGAATCGAAATAGAATTGGTAGGTTATAAATAATATTTAAAGAAATGAAAATTCCTAATGGATTGTGTGGATAAACTAATTATATTGAATAAATAAATGGATAGAATAAATGAGAATCAAAATGAAGTGTAGTTTAAATAAGTTGAGAAATGGTTATGGAATGCAATATCTTGGACTGTCTTCGAGCTAAATACAATAGTTTGGAATAAACAAAAATGGAATGGGTCGAGCTAAATAAATGGTTGTGAATGAATTAAAATAAAAAGGAAATTTAATTGGTAATGAATATGAACCCAAATTGTTAATGATTTCGAATAAACCAGTTTGGTTAATAAAATGAAATGCAAGTGAATGGATTCAAATCTGAAATGCAATGAAAATGAGAATATATGAACTGTGAATAAATTTAAAAATGGAATAAAATTAAGTATAAATTGAGTCAAAATCCATTTAAATTGATTATAAAACATAAATACTTATTTATTCACATAAATCTCGTCGAATTGCATGAAATAAATTATCGTTGGATGTAAATGGAAGTAATTAAAATTCTATGTGTTGATAAAGGTAAAATAAATTGATTTTGAGAGCAATTGAATTAAATATGAGTTCAGTTGCTTAAGAATAAATTAAATGTAAGCGATTGAGTTTTAAACCATTCAAAATTGATGGCGTTGTATACGAATGGATTGAAATCCATTCAGATTGAATGAAAATGGTTTGTACATTAATTGGAACAGTGGAATTAGTATAAAAATTGTATAAGTTGCTTACGGAGAAATGTTTGGTGTGAATTTCTTTCAGAATTCATGTGTTTAACTGTTGCAAATAAATGAAATGTTGTTAAACTTTATTTATATGGCACTTACAATTTTAAATTGAGTAAGTACAGGTACCTGGAAGCCGTATGGCTGGATTTGGTTGCGCTAATTGCTAAAAATAATAAACCGCTTGCTTAAAAATGCTTAATAAGATACGCCTATGCAATAAAAATAGGATATATGAACTGTTTTTGGTTTTTCCGACCGGGTGGGTCGATGTGTATATATATCTCTTTTGTCAAATTGCAAAAGCTCCTCCGTACAAAGGAGACTCTGCCAAAATTTTCCGGAAATTTTGGGAGTTGGAAAATTTTTGTAAATTTTTGGAAAATTTTATTAACGACAAAACAATTTCAAACTGGAAATTGAACTAAATTAGTGAATGAAACTAATTTAAAGCAAGGATATGAATTAGTTATAAATGGAAAATAAAATTTAATGTTCAGAGTTGAAAAATAAATTATATTCATATAGAATTGAAAGAATCAATGTGAATAGGAATAGTTATAAACCAAAGAGGGAGATGAAAATAAATATAAGGCATATATTTCATGCTTATACTAACTTAAGAAGGATTGGTGAGTTCTTAAATGACTGATTGATGCTACAAATATAATCTAAGAAAATATTGGCATGGGTAGATATTGACCTTTTATAAGAAAGTTGATATGATGTTTTGGGAATATTGTGATTGGATATTAGTGCTAAGCAGGATATGCTGGTAATATAAAGGGAAAAGAAAATTGGATTTGGTTTCAAGAGATAAATTCGAAATGCTCGACAAAAAGGTATGTATTTAAATTTTGTGTGAAATTTGATTGGGATTTGGATCGAGCCACTTGGATTTTTGTTTTCCTTTTGGATTTGGGAGGCCGTAGAGCCGTTTTATTGTTGTACCGAGCTAGCCGCGCAAAGGAGACTGGCAACAAATTTCAGAAATTTAAGGAGTTAGAAAACTTTTGAGAAAATTTTGATAATTCAAAATTTGGTGTTAAATTGAAACTTGAACGGTTAAATAAATAGTATAGTTTGAAACTATGGGAGAGTTGAGAAGTTAATAAGAATGATAATGGGTCTTTTATAAAAGATGGTTAGATGTTGGATTGGTTGGTTTTCGGGATAAGTAACGAGAATTGGACCATTCTTCCTAATTAGTAATTTCGGGGACGAAATTCTTTTAAGGGGGGAGGAATGTGACGACCCAGAATTTTCAAGCATTTAAAATTGGAGTATTTAATTGATTTTAAGTATTCAATAGAGCAATTTTAACTTGAATTACGAATATCACAATTTATTTGATAATTGAAATCATTAAATTAAATAATTGAAGTTGAGTAAATTGTTGAATTTAGAATTTTAAGCCCAATAAAAATAATGCAATGACTTATAAAATTTGTATTAATAATACGAAAGATAATAGATGAGTTAAAATTTAATTTAAGAATGGTTTGTTCAACTTTAAAATATATCGTTTAAATTGATATTTAAAATAGCCTTCCGAGGCACAGTCTCAGGTTTCGACGAAACCAGTTCCATTGGATCCGTAATGTTTAACTATTATCGGATTTCAAAATTTCGTTTGGATCAGAGTTGTTGTGTGAGCCTACGATAAGTAAACGCATTGAAGATTAAACAAAACTTTAATCGATCAATCAATGTCATCGGTGTCTTCTTTAACACGTTTTTTTATATTCACAGCCGTTCATAAGGACTAATCATAGTCTTTTAGCTTGGTCTAACAAGCATGCCTTCCACTGGAAGATTCAGAAAAAAATATTATAACGAGTACGATCTGTTTGTTCTTCTTAACTAGCCATCTTCTTTTATTTAGCCGTCTACTTTCCCAATTCATGCCGTTCAATCGAGATACTTAAAAAAAAATGGCGAACGTGTGGAAAATAAAAGGGGGCCGAACGTTTGAAATCTTTTTTCCAGTGATAAGCAAGCGATCGACGCTCGAATCGGCTATAGATCGAGAGAGGCCCTCGTTCGATTTTCAACGATCGAACATCACGTTGGAATCGCGAGTTTGAGGGTGAGTCATGGTAAGTGGTGGAGAGATTCAGTTGTGTTGGATGGTGATTCAGAATCGGAGATGACTCAAGTGGTGGATTTGGTGGTGGTAGTTGAAGTTGTCAAGGGGTCGTTCGGTTTGCTGGGAGGTAGTTCGAGTTCCGATTGATGATTTGGGGTTGGGCTTGAATTGATTAGCGGATGCACGCACGTGTCTCGAAATGGTAAAAAGGGCAGTTTCGAGCTCGATGAAGGCAGCGTGGGTGTTGGTGTATCAGAGGGCTGCGACTCGAGACAGCGTGGTGGGGTGAGGGAAGCGGCGGCATCTGGTGGTGGATCGCGATTTTTGCAGAGGTGAATGGAGGCTAGATGGCGGTGGCGTTCAGCAAGGTATCGATTTTGTTTTGTTTTAATATTTTAGTTAATTCAAATTTTAAATTGCAGTAGTCAATTAAAGTTAAATGTGATATATATATATATATATATATATATATATATATATATATATATTAAAGAGAAAGATAAGGTAAAACAGAAAAATGATATGCAGTTTTTATGAACAAAAAAAAAAAGTATATAGATAAGGTTTGAAAGTTTATATGAAAGTCGGATTTTTTTGTATCGATATAGATTATTTTAGTGGGTGTAGTTTTAAAAATAAAATAAATAAATAAAAAGAAAAAGGGAAGAAAAATGAATTTGGTGAATAAATTAATAAAGATAACTCATTGTTATTTTGGTTATCAAGACAATTTATCAAAGGAAATGTAATTTTTTTTTTAAATTTAATGATTTGTTAAATTAAATCATTAAGTTAAAAATTAAAACTATTAAATGGTAAATAAATTGTTCGATCAATTCGAATATTAATAAAACCTTATAATGTCTTTACAAGGTCATAATCTGAAGGAAAACAAGTCGAGATGGAAGGGGTCTATCAAACAAAAATCAAAGGTGAGTTAATCTCACTCGGTAAATTTAAATTTGAATGACTAAATTTAAATAATTGTGTGAATGGTTGAACTGATTGATGTGCTATAATATGGTATATTTTGGAATTGGCATATTATATTGTGCTAACATCTATGGATGCAGGGAAAACAGGTTGGAGGGATCCAACTGGACCCCTCAACATTTATTTAAATTATTTAATACCTTCTGTTGTGATTATTTGATATTCTATGATGAATTATGTTGGAATATTGAATGCTATGGTTCGATTGGATATAATTGGGTATGATGAATTACCAAAAATATATAAATTGGATTTTTGAAAGAAAATAAAAGAAGTTAACTTGTAAGTAAAATAATTATAGAAATTTGAATAAATTTAAAAATGAATTGTAAAAGAAATAAAGTAACTTTAAGATTCTAATAAATAAATCTTGAGTATAGAAGGTAAATTTGAATAAACAGAAAGTTAATGAATTTTAAACTTCAGTATTATTAATTAATATAACAAAGCTTTTATTTTAAATTTAAGATTTAAATTATTGTAAAGAATAAAGAAGAAATTGGGGAAAAACTAAAATTCGTATATTTCAGTCAAAAAGATTTAAAATCAAAAGGAAATAATAATAGTAATAAAGTCCATGATTAATAAATTTTAAAATGAATTAAGAAAGTAAAGATATTTATTTCAAATGGAGTAAATTGGGAATCAATTTGGGAAATTGATTTAAGTGACTAAAGTTGGAATTTTTCTCTGAATAACCAAGTACGTTTTTAAAGTAAATTTTTAAATATAAGTTAAAGGTTCTAAAGTTGTTTAAAAAGGTATGTTTTGGAAAATCTATTATTTCTAATATTTAAATTCAAAAGTAAGTATTTTCTCAAATCTATTATAGCAGTAATTTCTTAAAAGTGGTTTAGTATTTTGTTTTTAAAAGTTTAAATCTAGTTTTATATTTATTAAGTAACCTTATTTTCAAATATTCATATAGTATGGTATTTTTAATAAATTGTTGATGTAGTTTTAACTTAAATGTTTTAAAGTATATTTCAAATTAAAGTGTTTTTGAATTATTTTAGAAATCTAGTTTTGTGCTTGGTGATTTCAGTGGAGATAAAAAAAATACTTGGGAAAGTTTATTCCGGAAAGAAAGAATGATTTGAAAACTGTTTTCAAAAGGTTGAAAATAGAAATATATCTTGTGAAGATATTTTGAAGGTAATAAATAATTGGAAAATTATTTATTGGTTGATGATTGTTTGTGAATATTAATTGATAGTTAAATAACCGACTATCAATATTGGACAAATACATTGATCGTTTCGAAGAGACCGGGATCGAGATTTATTTCTCGAAAACCACTTCGATCCGGTTTGTACGTTTCGTGGAAAACGATTTTGGATTCGAAGATGGAGCAGTGAAGTGCAAGGGCTAATCGCTACTAATCCTGAGGATATTTCCAAAATGGATGTAGTAAGAATAGTGCCTTCGGTTCCGTTCGAACCCGGGACGGACTTGTATGGATGAATGCTTGCGAAACATCGTTAGGTGGACGATGGGCATTCTAAGGGATATGTTCTAAAAAGGTAACGCTTAGCCTCAAGCCTCATCAAATGGGAATGACTGAAAATAAGGGGTTATGCAGGAAGGCTTGGTGGGTAGCACCCAAGCAGGTTGAGGTCATCCCAGTCTAGATGTCCCTTTTTATTTCGTCTTAGTGGGCGGTTGCTGATCCCAACCGCGGGGTGATCTCACTCGGGATTATCCAGTAAGGGGTAGTCCCGACCTTGTGTTGCAGCGGAGCGGGCGTACTCCTCGGCACGGTGATCTAGGCCCCGTACTGTGACAGGTGGTACCCCAGTGCCTAGTCATTAGTTGGAAATCCATTCTCCCTACGAGCCTTGTACGAGTTTTGTTTGTATTACCTACTTTGTGGCTAGTAGCTGGAATTTAATAGATGTAACAATTTCGGCTATTTTATAAGTATTTGTTTATAGACCCTATTATAATATCAGAGGATTTCTATAAAAATTGTTTTAGCTATCGTAAGGTAAAAACCCGACATGTTTATTTGTGGCGTGGTCTTACGCGATGCTTTTGTTTTCAAAGTATTTTTGAAACTTTAATATTCAATTGGGTGTGATTTTCTCACGCTGGTATTCTAGACTGACTCGGGTGTTATTTAACTGTAATGATCGAGTCAGACCGAGAATTATAGGATACAGGATATGATGCTGTGGAGCTCAGGAGACGAGCTGGACGACGATACGTACATCCGTACTTGTTATATATATATATATATTCCGCTGTGTTGAGTTGATGTGTATCCATTTGTATGATATTGATGTTGAGCTGTGATTGATGTACTCTGATGATGTAATATAAAAACAGAAATATTTAATGTTGAGTAAAGATTATTTATTATCTATTATATTTTATTCCGTTGCGATGGTTAGATTATGTTATGAGTTTCTATTATCTTCTTCTACCTCTTCTTCTTTAACCCAAATGGTTCGTATTTCTGTACAACTTGGGTTGATTTAGGAAAGAATAGTGTTGACTCAAGGGGTACGGATTTGCGGGCTGTTACATTAAGGTAGAAGATTTTAAGTAAACTAATTTAGAGAATTGAATAAATTTGAAAGAAAAAATATAAAAAGTGTAAAGATTAATTTTTTAAATCTTATCAAATTAATTCCAAAATATGGGAAAAGATTTTAAGAAAGAGATTTTAAGTAATATTGTTTAAAAGTTGGATAATTTATTTAAAATTCAGATTTTAAATAGTTTGGAACAAATAAAGGAATTTGTTTTAAAAGATAATAAATTTAGAAATCATTTGAAAATTGATTTGGTGTTTGGAAATAAATTTAGAAATCAATTTGGAATTTGATTTGGTGTTGAAATAAATTTAGAAATCAATTTTGAATTTGATTTGGTGCTTGAAATAAATTTGGAAATCAATGTGGAATTTGATTTGGTGCTTGAAAGTAAATATTTGGAAATCGATTAGAAAATCGTATATTAGTAGATATTTGAAAATTTAAATTCATAATGTGAATTTATAAAGGAAAGGGAAATTTGTTTTAAGAATAAATATCATTTTATTTTTAAAAGTGTGGAAAGGAATTTAAAATTTTGAAATGTAAATTGAAATAAATCAAGAAAGATTTATTAATTGATTTAAATGGACCATTTGAAATGGAAAGATTATTCTTCCTTGGAAAGCCGAGTATGGCTTCAAAGTAGCTTTAAAAATATAAATTAAAAGTTCTAGAATTGGTTTGAAAAAAGAATATTGCTGGAGAAATTATTTTCGAAATTTGTTTTTAAATCTTTAAAGTGAATATTATTAAGTTAATTATAGCAGTGTTTATTTTAAAGATTGAATTGGTATTTGATTTAGAAAATGGTTATTTTAATAATTACACTTTATCTGATAATTTTAATTTTAAAATTATTTGGACTCGAGTTTTATATGAGATATTGGCATAAAATTTCCTAACTAATTCTTTAAATTAAGTGTTTCAAAATAGTTTTTGTTTTAAATGTTTCCAAGTATATATTTTTTGATAAGTGATTTAAATTATTTTAAAGTATTCGGACTTGGCAAATTTTCAGTGGAAATAAATAAATATTTGGAAATTTATTCCGCGTAAGGAAAGTGATTTGAAATTGGTTTTCAAAGGGTTGAAGTGTGAAAATATATCTTGCGAAGATATTTTGAAAAATAAATAATTTGGGGAAATTATTTAAATCTAGTAATTATTGTGAATGTTGATTGATAGTGAAATAACCGACTAGCAATATTCGCCTTTAAATGGCATTTGAATTTCGATGCGACCACGGGTCGGATTCCAAACGGTTATCCGAAAACCACATCGAATCTTTGTGATGGATCTTTTGTTTAAAAAGATCAAAATGGAATTTTTTTGCGATTTACTTGAAATATGAATGTAACACTTATTTTTGAAATAAGCGCTCATTATTCGGATTAGCCAGGAGAGAACTTTGTGCCATAAAACCAATTCCGAATAACGATACGACGAAATTGGATTGCATTTAAAGATGGTGTTGAAGACAGGGTATTTTTGAAAACGAAAGGATTACCTGTCGAATGTCTCTGCACTGAGTTGCTCCGATATAGAGATTTTATCACCCTTTGTGATGGGGAGTACGAACGTGATTATTGAATATCCAGATTTGCAAGGGCTTCTTTGAAGTACCTTCAGTTCCATTCGAACCCGAAACGGACTTATATGGTTGTATGTCTGACATTACACTTTAAGATATAAAGCTGATTTCTATCAAATACATTTTTGTTGGTGGCGGAGAATTTATTTTCTTAGCTTAACACCCTTCTCTGAGACGTACGAGCTCAAAGGTTATGCAGTTGATGGTTATTAGTGATACACTCCCAATTTGGTAGTGTAGCATGCTGAGTGGTGTTGATCATTTGTTTATCGAAGCATGGCTTTTGTGAAAAGCGTAGCTTTGCGGACGAGACTTCGCTGAACCTCACAACCCAGAAATGGTCGAAACATGAAAGTTGCGGCAAGGTTATTAAGGGTCGTGCCCTTAGGGTATGTCCATTTCCTTCTGGAAAAGTTAGTATCATGGTATGGAGCCCAGATACATAACTTATGTGGTTGTTGCAAATCTACTGCTTTGTGGTTGACGATCCTCGGATAAAGGTCGGTAACGACGGTGGGATGGCATGTTCGTGTAGTAGTTACCAAGTTACAACTTCATTGCAGCGTGAGTGTAACAACCCGCATATTTATCAATTTTATATTTAAATATTATATTTAAATATTTTGTCGTTAATCGGATGTTGGTCCGAAAAGCTATTTTTTGCAAACGGTCAAATTAGGACTCGAGACCACTTCCATTGAGTTCGAAATGCCATTTACAATCTTTTTAAGTATAAACTTTGATATGTTTGGGTTTAGTGGAATTTCACTAACTTTTCCCGCTTTCGACTTTGGGTTGATTTAGCCTATTAAACCTAAGTTCCAACCCCTTCTCCTCATCTCTTCATAAATTCCTACCTAACTCTAGTTTTAGCATTAATGGTGAGTGGAAAGTGAAATTAAAATTCCAAGCCCAAGTTCATTAGCAAATTCAACATCCAACTCCAAAATCAAAGTAAAGACATTGGATTCAAGCTTGTAGTTGCTTCTCTATTGACTTCAAGCTTCTTCTTCATTGAATTTGTGCAAAGGTGAGATTTTTATCTCATAATTCTAGTCTATAACTATATTGGACTGTTGGGAATGATTCCCCATCACTTTAGCATGTACATTTGCATTTGGATTGGATTGGTGAAACACTCCAATTTTTAGTGTTTTTGGCGAAAAACTGTAGTTAGGTCGCACTGCCTCAGAATGACGCATCGGAATTAGGTCGTTTCCCCTAGGTCGTAGGTCGCGTGACCTTAGGTCGTTCCCTTTTAGGTCGTATGACCTTGAGTCGTTTGCATGGTTTTGGCCTTTATACCGTTAGGTCGTTGCCTCTAGGTCGTTCGCCTATAGGTTGATCTGCCTGCATATTTGGCTCGTTCGGAGATGGGTTGTTAGGCCTTGGGATGATAGGTCGCTCGCGTGTTAAAACCGAAAGGTCGCTCGCGTGTTAAAACCGATAGGTCGCTCGCGTGTTAAAATCCTTAGGTCGCTCGCGTGTTAAACCCTTAGGTCGCATGACCATTAGGTCGCGTCCACCCAGGCCGCATGCTTACCACTTTAAGTCGCTCGACCCCACTTCCTTTAGGTCACTTGCTCCATTAGGTCGCTCGACCTTGCCTAGGTTGTTAGGTCGCTTGGCCATTCCTGTTAGGTCGCATGACCCCTTAAGTCGCTCGCCTCCGTTAGGTCGCGCATCACCCTAACTCGCTCGGCCTTTCCTTCGTTAGGTCGCGTGACACGTTAGGTCGCGCATCACCTTAACTCGCTCGACCTTGTTTAGGTCGTTAGGTCGCTCGACCCCTTATACTCGTAGGTCGCTCGATCCTATCCTCCCTTAGGTCTTCACTAAGTCGTACCTTGGGGGGTTTCCACCCCCCTGGACCCCCCCTCCGTAGGGGATCTTATCTAAAAAATATTCAACAGAACTTGCTTTGTTGAGATGCTGAGTTGACCATTCTTCGAGACAAACTATCTTTGGCTTCTCGGTTAATTTTATGGTATCACGCCCTTACTAAAAAGGCGAGATAACAACTTTAGAAATATGAAGGTTTCAATACTAGTAGTAAATATCAAAAATCTTTCAACAAAATGATTTCAACTCTATTTTTCAATAACAAAGCTCTTTTCTTAAACCGTTTTCCAATCTACTAGTATATACAAACCTTTACCTCACTCGGATGAGAAATCTAATTAAACGGCTTAGTAAAACAAGTGGTATGAAACGCTTGCGGTCACTTCATTGGTTAATTCTTTGACTTGTTCGATTGAACCTCTTGTGATAATTTTCTAGTGAAGATTTACAGTTTGTTCGTAAATATTTAAGTTAAGCAAGTGGTTATGGGACACGAAGATAAACTTTTATATTTACTAGCTTAGTTTAATTGACACTTCTCGTTGATCATGACGATCATTTTATGATTTAGACTAGCAATTGTGCGATGTCTCTTTGTTTGCAAGGTTAGACTGGACCTCATGGGTGTGATTCCGACTCACACATATCTCTTTGTCCGCAAGGTTAGTCTAGACGCCATTTGTGTGATTCCACTCACACATACCTTTTTTCTTTTTGGTTAGCCTAGACCTCATCTGGGTGATTCCGACTCACCCATATGGGGTAGCTCCCCATGGTCTTCGGACCGTCATGTGATAGGCCTCTTTCCCTTTTTCTGTGATTTCTGGATTTCTTGTGTTGATTTCTGGAATTTATTTCATTGACTTGTTATGAGTACAAGTTTAGGGTATGATTCCCTCTTTGGATCTTTGAGAAGATTCTTGTGATATTGATTATCTCTTATTGATTAATCTTCTGTTGATCATCATTTGCATACTTATAGTAGTATGTCAGTATGGATATTTTATGTTTATGCCATATCTTTTATTTTATACCATGTCATCTGATATTTATAGCTAGACTGATCCGTTTCTTATTTTCTTAAATAATACTTGGGTCAGACCGAGATGTTACAAGTGCTTCTGCTTGACTTCTTCTCGGGATTTGCTACTCTAACTTTTGGCTAACTATTTAGATTAGCAGTTTTTGTTGTATACACTTGAGATATAGACTCATAGTTGTATTCTTTTGTGTAGCACGTGTTGCTATTCTTTTGTATTATTGTGGATCTTTTTGACCACTACTCTGATGTACACTTTCATGTGTTAGTTATATATTCATATCTTCTTCCGCCTTTGTGATATGGATGTTTGTGACTGATTTGTGTTATCCTTATTTCTATGTTTGTTTTCGAAGATTATTTATAGCCACCGTGTGATAACCAATCACATGGATGGTCGCTCCTCAACAGCCTTATTCTCCGTGCTAGTTGACAGCAAGCACTACACCGTAGTGTTCTTGGCTAGCGTGGGTATAGAGGTGGGACGTCACAGTGAGGTTACTCGACTTTGTGTTGGCAGAGAGCTGGTTAAGTTCTCGGGGCGTCCCTCCAAAGGCGTAACCATGTGGCATAGTAAATTCCTTGGCCTGACAATTTGTTGGAAATCCAAAGAAACAATATGAGCCTTGTATGGTTTTAGTTGTATAACCTACCATGTAATGTGGCGGTAACCTTCTATTGAACATGATAGCTATAGTAGGTATACCATAATGGTGGTATGCTGGCTAAGATTTATATTATACTTTTGAAATGTTTTCCATAATACGCACTAATAATAATATTAAAAAGGATTTTTGCGTATCAAGCATGTTTGACTATCATAAGGAGAAATCTCTTCCAATTGTGTGTTTGCATTGTATGTGTGGTGGGAGGCCTTATGGTAGTTTCATTTTCCAAAAGCATGGCGGGTTTCTTTTCCTTTCTTTGTGAAAATAACTGTTTTTATGATCTCACACCAGTCCCATGACTGACCTGGAGTTTATTGTTCCCTTTATAAACTCTAGGTGCCCATAATTTTCCGCACGGGCTACATAGAGTCAGGTTATCATTGTTCGGGAACGAAGTCAAGAAATATGCTGTGGAGATCGGGAGTTCAAGCTGGATGGCGAGGCGTATCACTAGTATATGTTATTTCTTTTCCCCTATTTTATTGTCGTAAACTCTTATGATATATTGTAATAACAGATATAGTTCTTTGTTTAAAAGATCATTCATTTATCTATTATATATTGTTCCGCTGTAAAATCTGAGATTCTGTTTATTGTTTCTGTTTCTTCTTCTATCTTCTTCTTCTTTAACCCTAACGGTTCAGTCTTTCGGCATTCGATTGATCGACATTGGATACAGTGGACGTATCGATGTCGATTTCAGGCGTCGAAAAAACCGGGTCGTTACATAGGATGAGGTACACATCAAAACAATCAAAGGTAAAACATACCATCAAACAGTCAGGATCGACGTCTCTAAATATGCTCTCGGTCTTCCAAGTACAGTGTCAATCGTCGTCACTCCCCTGGACCTTCATTAATCTGACTGTCTTGTTTCTCAACTTCTTCTCATCTTTCGCGACTATCCGGACAGGCTTTCTAACTATAGTCAAGTCTAGTTCCACTACTAACTCCTCTAAAACAACACTAGAATTGTCATTTTGTAATGGGTATAACCGTTGGTAATCAAATTTCCAACGGTTATAACTGTTGGTAGTAGGTACATTACAATATTTTTTACATATTTTGTAATGGTTATAACCTTAAGAAATTTTGGTATTCCCAACGGTTATAACCAATGGAAAATTTTTCTTTTCCAACGGTTATAACCGTTGGAAATTACGGTTATAACCTACGACTATTTTGATATTCCCAATGGTTATAACCATTGAGAATTTTTTAATTTTCAACGGTTATAACCGTTGGGAATTCCTCACACACATATGTAAATAGAAAAATTACCGACACTTATAAGTGTTGCAAATTTGGTATAGTTGAACCATATTTTATTCAGCATCTAATAATATTTCAGTCAACTATATGCATATGAATTTATGTCAATAGAAAACATGAAACTAAATTTCAAAACTAACATATCATCTAATTATCAAAAAACATCAAACATACGAAATAGTACATATTAAATTTTACAAAGTTCATTATGACAACTTCAAATTTCACTACTACAACATATTTATAAGCTTACGAACAACGAATGCGACATTCCAGCCAAACTGCAAAATCACCATCAAACAATTCAGACAATGTATAATGACTATTTTGAGACGCATTAAAAAGTGGCTCATCTGGATTAAGGACATACTCCACCCAAACAACATTTTCTCAATCTCTAACATTTCTACCACGACAAATCTTTTGCACTTCAAGATGTCCTTTAGCTACCACTTCCAGTTTTTGTGACAATAATTGCACCGCTTGTCTTTCAACAGTAGATGATCCAATAACAACATTATATTGAGTAGTAGTAGGGCTAGGATGGTGCTAGGTATGCGAACCAAATTCTGTTCTTAGTGTCATCAATTCGTTCCAATCTGACTAAGAAGTTGCCTTATACATTGTTTCATTTTAGCTAGAGTTGAATTCGTTGTTCTACTTTCTTCGTGCATTTGATCAATCTTCTGTTGCATCCCCATTTTCCATCGCTTATCTTCATTCTCTTTGTAATTGATAATTGCTTTTGAAGCCTGAGTGAGTTTTACATGCTTTGCATTAGATGTAGAACTAATTGCACGAAAATAGCTTCTCTTTTTGTCATTTCCAAAAACTACAGCAATGACATCACTTTCGAAATCTTCCGAACTAATTACTCCTTCTTTACCATTAACACTAGCTTTTGAATTTAGCCTCTCTTCTACGGCTTCTATTAAAGACTGAATATTAAAATGAATTGACTATTCAACTGGGAGAAATGGGATGTGAACGATGAGGTAACACAAGTATATGGTTTAACATTTGGATCAAGAGAAACTCAACCACAAACATTATAGGCTGGTCTTACATGGCCTTATTTAACTCTTATAATCAAACTGTGAGAAATATTATTAGTCATGACAAGTTGGACTTTCAACTAACTTGCTTAGGAATATAAGTAACAGTATTAAGCGGATCAAAATCGAAACAGAAAAATTTGCAGATGTTTGGGAATGGGTTCCAAATAATGGAAAATTCTTGCTTAAATCTACATGGGAAGCTACAGAATTGGGGGAGAAAAGTTGTAGTGGTGCAAAAAAGTGTGGAACCATTGTTGTGCACCTAAGATATCTTTAACAACATATTTTTCTAAACTTAGTAGATTACTTACCAAAACCAGAATTGATCAATGGTTGCCTAAGTTAGCGACTTAACTTGTGTGATATGCAACTTAGAAGAAGAATAATTAATGTAATCATTTATTCTTTAGCTGCCTATACTAGCAGCATATGGATCAGATTAAAGGGAAGCCTACACCTATAACTTAATAACAACTACAACAATGACATGCGATTGATGCTAGAGCTAGTTTCAAATTTATCTGTGCAACAGAATCTCCGCAACGACTTACAAGTATCATAATAACAGCTACAATGACATGCCTAAATTTCATGACAATTTACGTTGTAAAAAGCTTTCAGGTTCATATTTTTTTGTACTATATGAAGAAAGCAAAAACACCGAACTACTAATTTGATTTCAAAATGGTTAAGAATGGACATATCATGTGTTCATGTTTGGTACATAATACACAGTGTTTAAATTTTGGTACAAAATAGAGGTAGCGATTTTTACGTTTTTGACTTCACAAATGCTCAAATTTCTCATCGTTGGTATTTAAAATTTTCAACTTCCTAATTAGCTAAAGAATCATGCATCACATTAAGTACTTTCTAATTTTCAACAAGATTTTTTAAGCCTTGGTACAATCGACATCCAGAAAACAACATGTTATTGTTCAATAGATCTCTAGGTTTTCTTATATATATATATATTAAAATAAATGCACACTACTATGGGTACACATGTGAATTAATACCATGCTAGTATAATTATCATGGGACTGGCCATTAATTTACTTACAATGGCTACAACATGAGACTAATTTAATTAAATGCGTAAACATAAGAATCAAAAGTCCACACACTAAATTATTATTTGGAAGTATTTTCTGATGCTGCTAAAAAAGGGGGAATCAAAAGCTCACTATTAATGAATAACTAATGTTCAAGTTTTTATAATAAAATTTTATTCCATTCAGACATTAAAAATAACCATTACCAACCAATATGAAAATTAATTTAGTAGCATTAAAATAACCATTACCATAACGATAACGAAAAGTGAATCAACTAATTGGATTGGTACTGTCTTCCAACCCGAAAACATTAGGTATGAACTTATCATTATACTTATTGGTAATGTATTCCTAAGAAGTAGTTAATTATAACACCCACCGATTCAATTTGCTAACGAAATTTGCTAAGATAAAACAAACAATATGTTCGCTTACTCTAGCTCTGCTTTGCGTTCAATAGCAATATGCCTATGAATATACAGCAGTTAGCCAATCCAGTGTCATGTTATTTTTATTTTGTGTTTGTCTTTAGTGGTAACAAATTTACGTAATTATCTTGGAATCAAGGAATTGTATAACTGCTTTGTTTTCCAGTACTAGTATTTTCATGCAACTGTCAAAGTTTTCACAGCAAGAGTGAGTATTTGTCATATCAGTTATAAATTCATGCAATGAAGAAAAATATTAGAAAATAATATATTAATGAAGGAATAAAGAAAACAGTAGTAATTTTCAGTCACTTACTGAAGGAATTCTCGTACCCAGTTTTCTAAAGGAATTAGGAAAATATTGATATGGTGAGTATTTGACACAAGTTTTCATAGCTTGCTATGAAGAAAAATATTAGGAAAGCTGTCATTCATACAATTTGTGCTCAAGATTGTGCCCTTTATGCATGAACCTCTTTTAATGGATTTGCTAGCAAAATATTAGATAAGTTTTAAACAACTAAGAATTCAATAAGTGTTAAATCCAAAAAGGTGGATGGATGATAATACACTTATTCAAGATGCTCTTATAATTTTGATCTCCAAAATATTTTTATTCATTCATTGTATTTGATGATGAACGATGATAACAATAGTAAACTATGTGATGCATTTTATATTTCTACTAAAGATTAATTAAAATATAAAAATGAAGAAAAATTTAGAAACAGAATGCGTGCACTAAGTACAAATATCTGGTTATGAATTCAATGTATGGACACTACAAGACACACGGTGTATTCCAACGGAGCCTTCCAACGGCCTCCAACGTCATTGACCAACGTCTTCCAACGTCCAGTGTTTTCTCATCCTCTCTAACTCCCTAATCTCTCAACGTCATTGACCAACGTCTTCCAACGGCTCCTTCGACGACTCCAAGCCTCCCTCTCGTCCTCTCTAACTCCCTAATCTCTCAAGAAAAGGTATAAATCCTAATCCCTATATTTAATTAAATTTGTTAAATTAGTGTATTAAATGTTTGTATTGCCTTATTGTATGTATAATCTAGTTTATTGAGGCATAATTTATGTTATTAACTTATGTATTGCAAGAGTATATGTATTTAAGTTTGTGTTAACAATAGAATAATGTGCATACAATTAGTTTTAGGTTTGTTTGGAAATGTAAGTTGTTAGTGAGCATGCATTTAGTTTATGTATTTTAGAAAATTTCAAAAAAGATATTTTATATTCATGAAACCCTTAGAGTGTCTTTCGGCCCCGTCTGATAAGTATTGTATATGATCGTTATGTGGATATTCGTTTTTTAACAGAACGGACATCTATATTCATCGTATACAATATTTGTTGGATTTGTCCCTGTATTGGAAAAGTTATGAACACAATAACGTAATTAAATCTCGTAAAACATTTCATTTTAAATGGTTCATAAAATTTCGACAGCGCTTCCTTTATGTTCCCTGTGTACACGCAAATATGTACTATTCAGGAAACTAAAGCGAAGTGCTGCCGAAATTTTGTTGAATCGTTTAAATTGAAATGATTTACACGATTTTATTACGTTATTGTATTTGTAATGGGAGGTAGGATGACCCATCGACAAAGTGTCAATGATCTATTAATATAAAATTCACCAATAATATTGTTTTAATAAAATGTCAATTTTTTAAATTTATATCGTACTTTTTAATTATATACGTAGGTAAATGGACAATTATTTTACTGATCGAAGTTGGATGTACAAAAAAAGAAGGGTCGAAAATGGAGGCTCAATAAGTGAACAGTTTAATAAAGGTGTTCGCGTATTTATTGATTTCGCTTTAAGTAATAACAGAAACGACGGAGAAATCCATTGTCCGTGTACTAAATGCAAAATGTTAAAGCATTTGATACCAGAAATGGTTTAAAATTAAAGCCAAAAGCAGATCAAAGGTAAGTATTAAATTTTAAAATTAAATTTCATTTTCGTACAATCTATTCTGAAAATATATAGTAGTCATGAAATATTAAATGTTTTTTCTCTGTTTAAACACAGTGGTTTCTCTTTGGAGCCGACTCAAGTAGTTTTATCTATATCTCGACGGGCGTACATGAGTCGTATGGCCGAATGTTGGCCTAAGTGGACATTGATTCCAGATAATGTTAAAGAGACTATTTGGCAGGATTTTTTGGTATGTCACTTTATATATTAGGAACATGTTATATCAATTCATGTTTACATTATTTATAAAAGCTATATAACTCTTATTTTGTCAAACGTGCAGGCGGAAGTGGACCTTCAAGACGCTGATATTTCAGTCGTATATCGCCACTGGTGCAGCAAAGTCGCAACGAACTACCGAAAAACAGTAAACAGCTTAAAAACGGCGGGAAAGAAGCCTCAGTGGATGAGCATAGCTGTGTGGGATGATTTTATGACATGGTAGGGAAACGAGGAGTTTCAGGTAAATTTACCACATGTTTAATTTAAATTCTTCTACGCAAATACTAACTAGAAATGTTAAACAATTTTTGTTTTTAAATTAAATTTACAGAGGCAGTCGGAAAGGAACTCAGCCAATAGGAGCAAGAACCCTGTCACACATCGTGGTGGTTCCAAGTCATTTCAGCACCACCAAGAGGACTTGGTATATTTATTAATTATGATAATAATTTAAAGATTTTAAGTTCTAAGTTGTAGATAATGTAACAATATATATATAATTTATATGTATATGGACATATTTCAAGAGAGACAGCGTGGTGGTGCATCTGTGAGTTACTGGGATGTTTTCACGCATACTCATGCGTTGAGCCAGGTCGACGAAGCAGGCAACGTATCATACTCCTGGGATCACGATGCCAAAGCGCAGTCCGCATATGTAAGTGACATGATGACTTAACACTTATATAAGTTAATTAAAATAATGTTATCTAAATTCAACTTATTTTTCATAACAGCAAAAGTTTCAACAAGCACGGACTTCCATTCTCGAGGGCTCTGGGCGCGACGAGTTGACCATCAGTGAGGAGGACGTTATTTTTGATTCTGTCATGGATCTAGCGGCACATGGCATTCGCTATGGTTTTGGGAATCAATCGGTAATAACTTTAACTTAAATTTTAAAATAATTATTCTGAACCAACTGTTGCACATTATGATGGATTATAGTAAACACGAATTACAATTATTAAACACTAATAATTTAAATTTTATTTACATGCTAATACGGCTCAGATTGAGTATCAGAGGGCTTAAGATAAGGAGGAGATTGCACAGCTCAGAGCCCAGGTCGCCGCGCTCGAGGAACGCAATATCCGCACCGAAGCCAAGACGGAGGAGCAGAATAGGCGTCTTACGGAGTTTATGGAGCAATACGGCCGGTTTTCGTCTTCTTGTGGTTCTGGAGGAGAGTGATTTCAGGTATGATTTGATTTATTTTGCTACGGACATGTATATTTGGAGAGTGTGAGGATTTGATACATTCTGATGTTTTGGATGTGATTTTTAAGATGTTGACGTAGTAGTTTGGATATTGTTGGATCGGAAGTTTTGTTGGATGTTGTTGTTGGATGGTTTATGTTGTTTATATTAATTTGTATTGTGTATATTGATTAGTATATATACTTATTACTTGGATTTACTTTTATGATTGATTATATGTGAGATATGTTGTTGTATATGTGCTCGAAATTGAGCTTTCATGAGATATACGATGTTGGAGGTGGTTGGAAGCATGCATTGTTGGTTCTGTAAAAAAACCGAGATTTCCAATGTCTTCTAACGTCCACCAACGGCTCACTGGCACATTTAATCCAATGTCTTTCAACGTCCTCCATCGGATCTTCCAACGTCTTCCAACGTCTTTTCAACGTCCATTTTGGTCAACATCTTCTTCCACGTGGACAACCTGAACGTTGGAAGACGATGGTATATGCGTGTGGGTCCGTTGGTTGACGTTGGACGCCGTTGAAATATATATCAACGGCGTTTCCAACGTCCATCAATGGATTTCCAACGGCAGCCAACGTCCCGCCGCCGTTGGAATGCACTGTGTGTCTTGTAGTGGGATATTTTTCTACTTGCATATTTTTCTGCCGCGCACGGGAGTAACTCTTCTGTTTTCCTACTTGTGTATGCTACTTTCCACACCTTTGCTCGTGTAGGCTTACATTCCAGATTCTCCGTTTTCTACGTGAATATATATGAATTATTTTGTAAATCATGCATTACTGTTAAGATTACATGTACAATAATGACTACATACCAATTCTTCATAAAGTCGAGTATATGATTTTCTTCCCAACGTATGAGTTATGGTATTTTTTCCTTTATTTTCAGCACTTGTTTTGCATTGTTTTCTTTTCTTATCAATGTACTCTATATCAACGAATTTCTCCCGCTGGACTTTATCAATATCATCCAGACAGTTATCAATCGCAATGTGCCTAGGTAATAACTCTTTATCTTTCTTCAAATATTTGTCTCATAGCTTCGATTTTTTCGATCTAAAATATTGTGAAAAACCTCTCTCCAAAATAGGTCGACAATAGTTGGATCCATATTCATGTCAAAATCTTTCTAAAAAACAAAAGAAAAAAATCGAAACAATTGTTGATCTAGATTAGTGTCAAAGTTAAACAAAAGGTAATCACTTATGATTAATGGTACATAATGTCCAATCATGAAGAATAAATAAGAATAAGTAAACGGTAAAGAGAACACAAAATTTAGCATGGTTCAACAAGTTGTTTCTACCATGAAACGAAATGAATTAAGATACCCGTAAGTTCTTTCCATAAATTATCCTTATAAAAGTTGTCTACTTTCCTCCAATCATCGTAACTAACTGGAATGAACGCACAAATCAAAATCCAACAATGAGAACTCTATTTTTTTGCATCTCTACCCTTAGCACCATCCATTTCAACAATTGTTGAGTACTTTTTATTTGTTGGTGGATGAGGAATGTCTTCTTCGGTGGTTTCTTGAAATTGTCATGCATTGTAGCAACTAGTTGACATTCTGCAATATACACGTTAACTTGTGAATCAGTTGATAAATCAAGTAATCATAGTATAAAAGGCTGGGTAGTGTTTAATATATAATTATAAATAAGTAAATTACCTTTAGTGCAAAGATAGAAATCAATATAAAAACAACTAAGCATTAAACATTAAATGGATTTAATACATCGAACAAAAAAAGCATGTTTTACTACTGCAGAATTCAGATGTCAACATAGTTCAATACACCAAACTAAAAACAAACAAAACATCACTAGTTACAATCACATTTTTCTATCTAGATTCCATTCATTTCAACAATGATAAATTGTGTTGCTCATTCAAATTGGAATAGAAGTTTGTTGGCATCTCATAATCATCTGTGTCATCAGTCAAGTGCTTCGGCGAACACCATACAATGGACCAATAGGGATTTCTTATATCTTTTATGTAAAAGATTTGGCTTGCTTAAGATGCAAAAATGATGGGTTCATCATATTCTCTATTACTACTTTTAAGCTTCTTTAGATTTACCATCGGTAAATTAGAGTCCAAACAAATCTTACATCCATGTGTTTTGTTGGCATTATTTACCCAGTCGAAGTTGAATACTACACATTGGAAATCATAATAATCAACCTCGACGATCTTCTTGATAACACCATACCAAGTAGTATCATTATTGATAGGATTTAAATATTTTGCACTTGCGATTACTTTGTAATGTCACACATACAAACGCCACTATCTTGTGTTGAATGAATGTTGTCGTAGTGCTGGGGAGAAAATACATGACCATTGATCATATATTTGAGATGAGTTTTGGTTTCCTAAGTTGGACCACTAACATAATATCATAACAATGATCTCTTGCATTTTTCTTCCGTTAACTGTTAAAACCATTAAAATATATTAAAAAAATTCGTAATTTTGTAATAAAACTATTGTTTTATTGAAGCCTTACAAATCTTGATGTGCAACCAATCAATGAATTTAGATTGTACAATAACTTCTGTCTTTGTTTGAAGTCTTTTTTTGTTACGGTGAGCATCCTCCAATGACAATCGATACTCACTACAAAGTAAACATGTTATATATTAAGTAAATAGAAAGTTAATTTATAATTTTTTAAAAACACAAACCTATAATAATCGTCTAAATATGGTAATATCCTGTTTCCTGGAGATTTGGCCAGGCAACTCGGTACTCGCCATACCCACCGTTCGGCCCAACTAGGCCGTCCGACATTTCTTTGCAACTGTCATTCAAGAGCCCTCGGCCAAAGGCCTCGATCGGCCAAAGGCTTCGTGCGGCCAAAGGCATCGTCCGGCCAGAAAACCTCGCTCGGCCTTTAAGTGGTTCGGCACTATAACGCTCGGCATCCAAGCACGCTCGGCATCCAAGCACGCTCGGCATGGCAGAATGGTCCGGCATAAGACATCGCTCGACATACAAGTTACGTTCGGCCAAGGGCATCGTTCGGCATCAAGTGACGTCCGGCATTCCATATCGATCGGCATCCACACCTTGTTCGGCATTGGGAAGTGTTCGGCACTCAGAGCATTCGGCTTCATCTGGTTTGGCTCCTAGCATCGTTCGGCACAAGTGCTTCCTACGGCACTCAGTGTGTTCGGCCTCAACCTGCTCGGCCAGAGGAGATTGCTCGGCATGGAGGGGTACATTCGGCGTTTAGACGTTCGGCATTTGATCGTTCGGCCTCTCTTGTTCGGCGCATAGAGTCCACTTCACTTGGGCCAAGATATTCAACTACCAGGCCCACCAGGGATGTCCAACCCACCTTCTCCTATAAATAGAGGGGCAGGGGCACAGAAAAAAGGAGGATTTTAGAGAACACTGGGGAGACTCTGCCATTTTCAAGACTCATTCCAGACTTATTTCTTTTACTTTGCAATTATATTCTAGTAACTAAAAAATGGATTGTATTTGTAATCACCCATCAAGGAAATCAATGGAAATCAACTTCAAAGTGGATGTAGGCAGTTACGCCGAACCACTATAAATTTGGTGTTCTTGTTCTCTGCATTTAAATTTACACTCTATTCTTTGTTTTAATTTACTTTCTTCATTAATCTCTCTACATAATCTTTCTAAGGGTGTTAGTGACCAATTTTGGTGCTAACATTTTGGTGCTTTCACTGAGAATTTGAATTCTCAGTCTATTAGGATCTACTTTGCAGCTACTGGATTGCATGAATCCCCCGAAGGAGATGCATAATCATTTATAAGGCATCTGTTGATTCTACTCAGAGTTACAACCAACAACTCTACCATGGGAAGACCACGAACTAGATCAGCCTCCCAAAATGTAGATGCCCACGAAACCGCTAGTGTGCAACAACTGGGAACTAACAATCAGAAAGCGATTCGAGGTGTAAGTCCCTCCAACCAAACCCAAGCAGAAGTTGTTTCCCGAGAAGAATTCAATGACTTGATAAGTGAACTTAAGGAAAGTAGAAGGCAACTTGCTGAGCAAATGCAAGCCAACGCTGACCTCATGACTCAGCTTACTCAGCAGCAGCATCAGAATGCTGGAGGTAGCCCTGTCCCTTACTCTGAAGATGATAGTCCAACCTCTGCTAATGAACCTCCTAGGCGTAGACGCCGTAAGGACGAAGATGCACATGCAGGTGCTACTGATCGATCTACTAGAAACCAATACCCAAATCGGACGGGACATCAACCTGCATGGTCCCATGGAACAGAACCCAACCTCCCATCTTTCATACAAACCCCGTATTTGATGGCTATGGTCAGGCAGTTGATGAAAGAAAACCAAGGTCTAACTAATGAAGGCTGGGGAGTGTCTAAGAGTCATACTCCCTTCACGGATACCATTCTACGGGCCGAATACCCAAGAAAGTTCAGCATGCCCGCCATTCCATCCTACGAAGGGAAGACTGACCCCAAGCAGCATGTGATGAGGTACAGATGGATGATGGATTCCGCAAGAGCTAATGACGCAACCAAGTGTTGGTGTTTCCCAATCACCTTGTCCGAGATGCCACCATGTGGTTCACTTGACTCCCACCACGATCTATATCCAGCTTCGACGAATTAGCAATGAAATTCGTAGAACAATTCAGGATACACACCACTCGTCCAAAGGATGTGATGTCCTTATCAAGTGTAACTCAAACTCCAAGAGAGTCATTGAAAGCATACTTGCAAAGATTTCATGTTGCAGCTACCGAGGGAAGTCCCCAGCTACGCTGGAACGTTTTTATTCGAAAGCTCATCAGTTCATAAGAAGGGAGGAAGCTCGATGGACAAGGCGAGACAAGGCATCATGGCCCGTTCAAGAGTCCGTGAAAAGTAACGTCGTCGTGAAACAAACCGAAGATAATCCGAAAAAACTCAAGTTAACATCCAGAACAAGCCCGGGCAGTCTGAAGGATCCGGGGGTGGAAATCTTGGAAAGAAAAAAGAAACAGGGAAATGGAAGTCAAGGATCCTGAGCTACAGTGAATACACCCTGTTGAACACATCTCTTGAGAACATCTATTTATCAACCTGCAACACTTTCCAGTATAGAAAGCCACACCCAAAGGAATCGACAGAGGAACAGAAGTGGACCGGGAATTATTGCCGTTTTCACGAGTCTTATGGGCACAACACAGAGGAGTGCAGACACCTTCATGATGCCATAGAAAAACTAATTAGACAGAAGAAGCTACATGAATTTGTCAAAGACCCACAGGACGGGAGGCAAGAAACATCGGACCCTAGACGTGGGCAAGCCCCACACCAACCAGAACAACCTACTCGGACTGTGGGTAGATTGGTTATTAATATGATTGCTGGCGGACCTCATCCTGCATATAAGAATTGGTAGGAGATGGAGCGATATGCTAACTCCTTAAGACATGCAGAGTATGAGTGTTGTTCGAACGTGGAGGATGGGACTCCTGCAAAGCAGCAACGCACGATGAATGATGATATCGTATTCAGGAGTAGAGATACTTACAAGGTAGAGGCCCCTACCATCGACCCAATGGTCATATCTACGACCATCAGGCAGCATTCGTGAAGAGAATTCTAATTGATAGCGGAAGTTCCGTCAACATCATCTTCCGGAAGGCATACGACCAAATGAAGCTGGAGACCAAGGATTTGAAACCATCCAAGGCCAGAATCAATGGCTATAATGGTGCATAAACTGATGCAATGGGATATGTGGAGTTACCAGTTGAACTGGGATAAGGTGAACGCAGAAGGGTGCGAATCCTACCATTCATAGTATTGGACGTTGATTCCCCATACAACGTATTTCTGGGTCGTCCAGCCCTGGCAGAATTTAGGGCAGCTTTAGCCCCTTGGTGTTTGACGTTAAAATTTCCAACAGACAAAGGGGTTGGAGTGGTACATGGTGATCAGGCAACCGGTCGTGCAAGCTATGTAGCTGAGCTCAGAGAGGCACATCGTAGGGAGAAAGGAAAGGCTGTGGACAACTCTATCCGCATCCAAAGTTATGACGATTGACAACTAGCGCCTGAGCCCTGGCTCGGGCGACATTCTCGGATCCATAAAGACATATATCCGAGAGACGATGATGGGGAACCCAGGGAGACAAATGCAACACTGGCTGAACTAACCATCGACATCTTAGTTAACTGCAACGACCCATCACGGGTTCTTAAAATTGGATCAAAACTCGACCCCGTGGTGGCCGAGAACCTCATTGACTTCTTCCGAGCAAAACATGATGTTTTCGCTTGGACACATTCTGATATGTGCGGAATTTCTCCAGCAATTGCGATTCATATGTTGAACATAGACCCGAAGCATGTGCCCGTGAAATAAAAAAGGAGAGGCACAGACCCAGAGAGGTCTGCGGCTCTCAAAGAGGAGGTGGACAAACTCAAAGCCAATGGGTTTATCCGCGATGCCCTCTAACCCTGAATGGGTATCTAATCCGGTGTTAGTAAAGAAAGCAAACGGGAAATGGAGAACTTGTGTTGATTACTCTGATTTAAACAAAGCATGCCCAAAGGATAGCTTTCCGTTACCTTGAATTGACCAACTGGTCGATTCAACAGCCGAATATGAGTTACTGTCTTTTATGGATGCGTACTATGGATATAATCAAATCCCAATGCACATTCCCGACCAAGAACACACCAGTTTTGTCACAAACGTCGGGGTGTATTGCTATGTAGTAATGCCCTTTGGATTGAAGAACGCAGGAGCAGCTTATCAACATCTGGTGAGTCGAATGTTCAAAGATCAGATTGGAAAGACGATGGAAGTCTATGTGGATGACATGCTAGTGAAGTCACGGCAGTCAAACGACCACATCCGAGACCTAGCAGAGATGTTTGACATACTCAGGCATTATGGAATGAAGATCAATACATTGAAGTGTTCATTTGGCGTAGCATCAGGAAAGTTTCTGGGATTCATTGTGAATTCCCGGGATTCGAGGCTAACCCAGAGAAGATCCAGGCTATACAAGATATACAAGTACCCAGAACCATAAAGCAGGTGCAAAGCCTGAATGGAAAAGTGGCTGCGCTAAGTCGATTCATATCTAGAGCTACAGACAAGCGTATCCCCTTCTTCGACAATATAAAGAAAGGAAAGAGAAAATTTGAATGGACATTCGATTGAGAGGAAGCATTCCGGGCTCTGGTAAGGCACTTGGAAAGTCCCCCTGTACAGTCCAAGTTGATTGACCATGAAATGTTGTATGTATATTTGGCAGTATCCCAGCACGCTATCAGTACAGCCTTGGTCCAAGAGGAAGACCGGATTCAAAAGCCGGTTTACTATGTCAGTAAACGCTTGACAGGGGCGGAAAGAAATTATCCAAAGATTGAAAAACTAGCGTATTGCTTGGTGATCGCATCACGCAAGCTTCGCCCCTACTTTCAGGCACACTCAATCAGTGTCTACACTAACCAACCCCTACGGCAGGTACTCCAACGACCAGAAACTTCCGGAAGCATGTTAAAATGGAATATTGAGTTGAGTCAGTTCGATATCGCCTATCTACCGCGAAGGGCCATACAAGGACAAGCACTAGCCGACTTCATTGCTGAATTCACTGTGCTAGATGAAACGAGCAGTCACAAAATCATACCCCCCGTTCGATGGAAGATGTACACCGATGGGGCATCTAACGACCGTTGCTCGAGGGCAGGTATAATCCTCGTAACTTTTGAAGACCGATCAATCTGCTATGCTTTGAATCTCGAGTTTGCAGCAATAAATAACGAAGCCGAATATGAAGCATTGATTGTTGGCTTGAGACTTGTTATCGAACTGGGAGTAAAGTCAATCGAAATCTTCTGTGACTCGCAGCTGGTAGTATATCAGGTGCGGGGAGACTATCAAGCGAAGCGACAGAGACTTGCTCCTTACCTTGCCCGGGTTCAAGAACTGCTGGCGAATCTGGAATACTATGACATCTCGCATGTCCCACGCGAACAAAACAGAGAAGCCGATTCGTTGGCAAAATTTGCAAGCACTGGTGATGCACAGCAAATGGGATTGTTCCCTATTGAGACCCTCTATGCTCCAAGTATAGACGTAATGGAGACAGATTTCGTGTTAGAGATCAAACTTGAGAAGGAATCGTGGTTGACCCCTATCAAGCAGTACCTGCTACAAGGGGAGTTGCTTGAGAAGAGGAGCGAAAGACACTAAGTCCTTCGTAAGGCTTCAAGTTATGTAATACATGACTGGGTAATGTATCGGAGGGGATTCTCGACCCCCTTGCACCAGTGCATGGCCCATGATGAGATAAAACAGGTATTAAAGGAAGTCCATGAGGGAGAGTGCGGTGATCATACCGGGGGGCAAACATTGGCAAAGAAAATCCTCCGCTATGGATACTATTGGCCAACCATGAATCAGGACGCTGCAAACTATGTGAGAAAATATGACAAATGCCAGATATACGCAAAAATTCCTAGAGCACCGCCGACGGAACTCACGCAAATGGTTAGTCCCTGGCCATTTGCGATGTGGGGGATTGACCTGATCGACTCTTTACCCATAGCCAAAGGAGGCGCGAAATATGCAATAGTTGCGGTCGATTACTTTACCAAATGGGCAGAGGCAGAACCTATGGCCACGATCACCACCAAGAAAGTCATTAACTTCGTTGTACGGAATATCATATGTCGTTTTGGCCTTCCCCGGACCATCATAACAGAAAAATGGAACTCAATTCGAAAGCAAGGAGTTCAAAGAATTTTGTCAGAAATATGGCATTGAGAAAAGGTTTGCAGCAGTTTCTCACCCGAAGGCGAATGGACAGGTAGAAGCCGTAAAAAAAATAATCAAGTCCATATTGAAAAATCTTTTGGAAAAGGCTAGAGGCAAGTGGGTAGATGAACTCCCGACGACGCTTTGGGCCTATAGAATCACCCACAAGACCGCGACTGGCCACACTCCATTCGCACTAGAATATGGCACGGAAGCTGTCATACCTGTGGAACTTGAAGTTCCATCTCATCGGGTAACTCACTACGACCCTGCGTCGAACCGGGATCTCTTATTGGAATCATTGGATTTTATTGATGAAAAATGCGAAGAAGCCAATTTGAGAGCGGCCGCATACAGACACAGAATCGCTAAATATTATAAAGATAAGATCCGACCAAGAATTTTTAGTGTGGGAGACCTCGTGTTGAAACGAGTTTTCCCGATCCCGTCTCATATGAATCCTGCATGGGAATGTCCATACGTCATCGAACGGAAGCTTAGAGAAGGAACTTTCAAGCTAGCGACCGTCGATGGTGCGACACTCCCCCGAGCATGGAACAACGAGCACTTGCGGCGTTATTATACTTAGTCTATTTCTTTCATGTATTAGTTGCACTTATTTCCAGTATGCTTTTATTTCTAATTCTTGCCATGTAATAAGGCGATTTAGCTTGCTCTCATTAATAAAGGCTTGAGGCCATCTTTTCCATGAATTACTAACGTCTCTACAAATGATGATCCTGTGACGGGCAAATAAAATTATGTTATCCTGGCTGACGTACAAACGCGCATAAACGACTCAAAATCTCCAAGTCTCCAGAGTGTGGACTGGAGTGCTCTAAGTCCCCGGAGTGCGGACTCGAGTATAAATGACTTAAAAATCTCCATGTCCTCGGAGTGCGGACTGGAGTACTCTAAGTCCACGGAGCGCGGACTCAAGTATAAACGAATGAAAATCTCCAAGTCCCCGGAGCGCGGACTGGAGTACTCTATGTCCCTGGAGCGCAGACTCGAGTATAAACGAATAAAAATCTCCAAGTCCCCGGAGTGCGGGCTGGAGTACTCTAAGTCCCCGGAGCGCAGACTCGAGTATAAACGACTAAAAATCTCCAAGTCCTTGGAGTGCAGACTGGAGTACTCTATGTCCCCGAAGCGCAGACTCGAGTATAAACGGATAAAAATCTCCAAGTCCCAAGAGTGCGGGCTGGAGTACTCTAAGTCCCCGGAGCGCGGACTCGAGTATAAACGACTAAAAATCTCTAAGTCCCTGGAGCATGGACTGGAGTACTCTAAGTCCACGGAGCACGGACTCGAGTATAAACGACTAAAAATCTCCAAGTCCCCGAAGTGCGGACTGGAGTACTCTAAGTCCCCGGAGCGCGGACTCGAGTATAAACGTATGAAAATCTCCAAGTCCCTGGAGCATGGACTGGAGTACTCTATGTCCCCGGAGCGTGGACTGGAGTATAAACGAATAAAAATCTCGAAGTCCCTGGAGTGCGGGCTGGAGTACTCTATGTCCCCGGAGCACGGACTCGAGGATAAACGACTAAAAATCTCCAAGTCCCCGAAGTGCAGACTGGAGTAATCTATGTCCCCGGAGCGCGGACTCGAGTATAAACGAATAAAAATCTCTAAGTCATAGGAGTGCGGGCTGGAGTACTCTAATTCACCGGACCACGGACTCGAGTATAAACGACTAAAAATCTCCAAGTCCCCGGAGTGCGGACTGGAGTACTCTATATCCCCGGATCGCGGACTCAATTATAAACGACTCAAAATCTCCAAGTCCCCGGAGTGCAGACTGGAGTACTCGAAGTCCCCAGAGCGTGAACTCGAGTATAAATGGTAAAAATTCTCCAAGTCTCCAGAATGCAGACTGGAATATCCTAAGTGCCCGTTGTACAGATTAAAAAATGTTCTAAGTGCTTGAAGCATAGGAGGAAAACGAATAACTCTCAGAGAATCAAAGGGCCGTGTGAAGACAAACCAAGAAGCCTATGTTATGCACAACAGCATGGACTCGAATCACAATCAAAAAGAAAACTGAATAATAAGAATCTTTTGAAAAGATAGAAAAGGAAACTAAACTCTATTTAGGAAAAGTTTTCTGCTATAAGCACTCCAAAATTCGGAGTCAACAGTCTATCTACAAAAATTACAAAAAATTATTACACGACTTAGATTGACTCTCGTTGAACGAGGACAATAGTCATTTCTTGTGCTTCTTCAACCTCTTCCTGGATGGCTCATCCCCAGAGCGTTTACCCTCGGAACCTTTCCTTGATGGAGGAGTAACAACTGAAGAAGTAGGGGGAACATCCGAGGGCTTGGACCTGCCAGGAAGGATGACCTTCAATGGCTTGTTCAAGGGATCGTCCAGGTCCACTTCACGCGGCTCAACCTTGACTGTATCTCTTTTCTCTTTCTCGAACTGCTCCTTCACGCTCAATTCAGATGTATGCTAAGAGGCGCTAGTGACTTCTACTTCATAACTCCCAAAGGAGGAATCAGACTTACCTTCGTCAAGCGCCTCGATCACCTGAGCATTAGGACTGAGAGCTTCACCTCCGTGAGGGGCCTCGCTTGTTTCCTTATCCGCCTCCTTGGCGACATCGCTCCTTGGAGTGGGTTCAAGATCAGAACGACCTGCACAAAGTCACGAAAAGCAAGTATTAGAATACGATAGTTTCTAGGAGAAGATCCTCAATTTCCTCAACCCGGGTGCTTAACGCATCCCTCTCCTTTTGAATGGAGTCCTTCTCTAAGGTTAAAGCCCCACATCATTGAACCGCCTCGTCAAGCTCTTTCTTATGAGTTGATTCCAAGCAAGTAATGGCCTCAGCAGTATCCTTGGCACTCCGATGGGCGACCTCGAGTTCAGACTTATAAGTGGCGATTTCTTCGTCTTGGGTCTTAATGATGTTTCTATCGTGGATAGCCTCAAGCTTCAAACGGTCTATCTCGTGCTGGCGCTCCACAGAGACTTCGGAAAGTTTCTCAGTTAGGTGGACAAATGTCTCATGTTGAACATAGATGTCATTCATACAGGCAAGAGCGCTCTGTTTAACATGATTGGGAATAGGATGAATAGCCGGAAGGAATTTTAGGCCATCGAAGCATATTCTCAGAAATTTGTCTTTAAGCTCAGCCAGCTTCTCTGACACTGTTGGGTCTGTCGCAGGAGAAGGGGGTGACGGCTTCGAAAGTTCGCCCCTCCGGTGAGAACCTCGGGACTGTCGAGTAGAAGATGAGTCAGAGTGTTGGTCTCGGGGAGCGTCGGGTTGCGACCTCTTATGGCCGTGCTTGTCTTTACCGTGCTCCGCATGAGACGAAGTATCCTGGTGGTGCTTTGGCTGATAGTAAATTTTCCTCTGGGATGAGGAGTCCCAGGAATGATAGTCTTTATCGCCATTGCCATCTCTATCTCGACGTCTTTCGAAACACGAATCCCGTCCTAGTTGATGGAAAATGGACGAACCGCGAAGACGATCGAATCTGTGTGAGCGTCCCATGTCACCTGCACGAAATTTAAATAACGACGAATTAGCAAAAAGAGATGTGACGGAAAAAATCTAAGTTCGAATTGAAGTGCAAATGTTAGTGTGTGTCCTAGTGCTCCCCCCCGACGGACCAGTAGCCTTGGTAACAGAGGTTTTCTCTCCCTGACTTTGGGTTGGAATGCCCACATCGCCTCTGATGGGCGAACGGAACTTGAATGCCTCCGGATCATTGAAGTCATAGTTGAGCAGATCTTTCGAAATGGAAAGGTTCGAGAGGCCCTTCAGCGAACTTTCAACGTGCTGTGAAGAAGCTTCCTTCTCTACCGGGATGAGCGTAGCTTTGAAAGTTCCACCAACCTTCTCCTTCCTAATCTTACATGTCACTTTCTTTTTCCCCTTCGAAGGGGAAGATGACGTTTCAATATCATGCACTTCGACCAGCGGATCCTGAGTAGGACCCGCATTCTCACATTGAGTTTCGGGTGGTTCACTCTCTTTGATTTCCCCCTCCTCCTGTGCACCGGGGGTGTGGCGTGACGACGATTCAGCCAACTTCTTCCCTTTACCGGATGCGGGCTTGGGGATGGAGACGCCCTCAGGAAGGCTCACCTAACGACCTTCTGCTAACAGCCCGAACCTTGACAGTGACTCATTTGAAATAAGGGTTCGAATGTCTCGTTCCTCGACGGGAAGAGCTCTAATAGCCACGACAGCCTCTGAATAGCCGCGACCATCAGGACGTGGATTGATATCTGAAAAAATGAAACAAGAGTTAGAAAAAACACCGCCTCGACCGAAATATGAGCATCGCTCCAAAAAAAACTTACTTCCTTCAACCCATCTCCTCGCGAAACCAGGAGGGCAGCACACGTAGAACCATTCCTGTTTGTACAGGAAAAACTTGCTCCACGCTCCGGTTAGAATTTGGCACTTGTGGTGCGGCTCGAGGAAAACGAAGGAGGGGCTATCTCTCCACTTCTTGATCATATAAATATATCTGATGTCGTCGAGAGTTGGAGGCCTGGAGAAGACAGCCATGAAAAGGAGGTAGGTCCCATAAATGAACGCATGACCGTTTGGGTGCAGCTGCGACGGGGCGATGTCTATGTATTGCAACACGTCCCGAAGAAATAAATTGAACGGAGGCACGCTGCCCGCCCATCACATAAACTTATTGCAGGCGGTGTATCCGACTGGGGCAGGTGTGGACGATCATTCCTCGACGGAACCAACACATCGACAAAAGAGATGCCATGGATATAGCATATTCGTTGAAGGGCGACTTCGTTAACCTTCGAAACCTGTGAATCGATCGGATTATCTAAGAGAATAGATGACTCCAGGGCATCATAAGCTAAATTATGAGCCGGGGATTTCGACGGGTTAGAAGTGTCTACGTCCCCTTGTTTGGAAGATGGCTCGGGTCTGTCCGAGATCGGAACTGAACTTTTTACACATTTTTTGACGGGAATCGAATCCTGCAGAGCACTTGTATGAACTATACTCAAAAAATGATCAGCGTTAGACTTAACAACATAAATTCTCCCCTGTATGGTGTGTGAGCTAGTGCAATCGACCGTGTATAAGCATTGGAAATTCGAGAGTCGCAAGGTTACTGATATAAAACTAAGCTTAAAAATCATCGCCTTCGAAGACCGTCATCGCTGACCGTCTCCAAAAGCCTTCCTAATGGCGATTACAGTTTCAAGTTCAGGGAATGTTAGAGGAAGTTATCCGATTACGTCAACTAAAGTTCAGATTTATAGCTGCTAAAAATAGAAGGTTATTAGTCCAAATCGGTTCGATATGCTAGAATGCTAGAGTCATTTTTCTTGCGTTACGACCGTTCGACATGTTTAGTTCGACATTTATGTGTTGTTTGGCTAAGTATCGTTCGGCTTGTTTAGTCCGACATTCATGTGTTGTTCGATGCAAGATTTTTCGGTCTTAATACCGTTCGGCATAAGAGATTGTTCGGCCTTGATATGGTTCGGCGCTTGTGATTGCGCGGACAAACTACCGTTCAGCATAAAACTTGTTCGGCCAAATCTCTCATTTGGCCTAACCATCGTTCGAACTAGTTAGCGATCGGTAGAGTATCGTTCGGCCGAAATCCCGTTCGGCCGAAGCAACACTCAGCATCCTCCCCGCTAACTCACGCTTCCTCCCAAACCTTCCGTCCTACCGTCCGGCATGTGGTGAGTCACACCGAACCAGGATTATGCCGAGCTCCAACGTTCTGTGCTCCACCCTAAAATCCTTTCCTCTCCTCCACCATCCGCGACCGGGCAACGAGAACCGAGTGTTCAACAAGCTATGCCGAACTTTAATGTTCGGCATCCCAATCATCTCCTGCTCCTCCCATTTTCTTTCTTCCTCCAATCTTGTTCGGCACAGGAGGGTTATGCCGAACCCTAACACATATCCCCACAGCTTCCTAGAAGATTCATCTCTATTCATTCCACCTACCACCCTCATCATTTAACACTGAAAACCCTTAGAATATCTAAACCTAGGCCCGATTCACCCTATCGATTACGGAACTCGAGCGTCAAGCCCCATTTAAGTTATGGGAAGGAATTAGAATCGGTACCTAGTCAGTGGGATGAAGACTTGGAAAGGATTGATGGATCACTGGAGTTTGTTAATTGAAAAAATCAACAAGTACAAGGCAGCGGTGATAAAATATGAAAAGAGGAGACAGAGGAGGGCGCTGGACTTGATAGAGAAGAGGAAGAAGACGAAGAGGCTATTCCCGGTGAAACCGGTCAAAGCCGCATCGTTCGGTCCAGCCCCTGCATTATGCTCGGCACAGGAGGAGTGTTCGATTTCAACCGGGCCGTTCGGCATTTTGCACTACGTTCGGCACGCGAGGAGTGTTCGGTTTCAACCGAACCGTTCAGCATTTTGCACTACGTTCGGCATAGGAGAATTATAAAACCCCAAAGAGTGATGAACCAAGGTTCGAAGTGAAGCATGATCAAACCGTATCACGTTCGGTCATGCGATACACTTTAGGGGGCAAGTGTTTCCTGGAGATTTGGCCAGGCAACTCGGTACTCGGCATAACCACCGTTCGGCCGAACTGGGTCATCCAGCATTTCTTTGCAACCGTCATTCAGGAGCGCTCGGCCAAAGGCCTCGATCGGCCAAAGGCTTCGTTCGGCCAAAGGCATCGTCCGGCCAGAAAACCTCGCTCGACCTTTAAGTGGTTCGGCACCATAACGCTCGGCATCAAAGCATGCTCGGCATGGCAGAATGGTCCGGCATAAGACATCGCTCGGCATACAAGTTACGTTTGGCCAAGGGAATCGTTCGACATCAAGTGGCGTCCGACATTCCATATCGATCGACATCCATACCTTGTTCGGCATTGGGAAGTGTTCGGCACTCAGAGCATTCGACTTCATTTGGTTCGGCTCCTAGCATCGTTCGACACAAGTGCTCCCTACAACACTCAGTGTGTTCAGCCTCAACCCGCTCGGCCAAAGGAGATTGTTCGGCATGGAGGGGTACGTTCGACATTTGGACGTTCGGCATTTGATCGTTCGGCCTCTCTTGTTCGGCGCACAGAGACCACTTCACTCGGGCCAAGATATTCAACTACCAGGCCCACCAGGATTGTCCAACCCACCTTCGCCTATAAATAGAGGGGTAGGGGCACAGAAAAAGAGGGATTTTAGAGAACACCGGGGAGACTCTTCCATTTTCAAGACTCATTCTAGACTTATTTCTTTTACTTTGCAATTATATTCTAGTAACTAAAAAATGGATTGTATCTGTAATCACCCATCAAGGAAATCAATGGAAATCAACTTCAAGTGGATGTAGGCAGTTACGCCGAACCACTATAAATTTTGTGTTCTTGTTCTCTGCATTTAAATTTACACTCTATTCTCTGTTTTAATTTACTTTCTTCATTAATCTCTCTACATAATCTTTCTAAGGGTGTTAGTGACCAATTTTGTTGCTAACATATCCATTCTAAAAAGTATCCATCTTTGAATTTGTATAAGTTGTACGCCACTTAGCGTGATAGTTTTACCCTCAATAATAGAACGTTTGTATGTATAATTACCATTTTCATCTAAGAATGTTGCTTGTTTAGAGCTATGATTTCCAGCACGTGGATCTGGTATGTACTCCATTGTATACCTAACTGATTCTGAAACAAGATATGCTTCGACAATTGACCCTCCCACATATCATTTTTTGCTTGGTATGTTTTTACACTCCTTCATAGCTCTAAGAAAACATGAAATAATGCACATTTTTTATATTATCATTGAATACTAATTCAGATTATAATTGTTAAAAAGAATGTCTCACTTTTCAAATGGATGCATCCATGTATAATTAACTAGTCCGCAAAGTAGTGCTTGATCAGCTAAATGCACGATTAGATGTATACTTCTATCAAAAAATTCAACGGGAATATAATGGATCAACACACATAATGCCTCCACCAATCATATCTTTGGCAGCTTAGACTTACTCTCGAATTAAAACCTTTGAACAAATAATAATGAAGTACAAGCATACTTGCAAAATCGCACGCCTCAAGTCATGGAACTTTGGAAATTCATGTTGAACCATGACAGGAAAAAAATACTGGATAATAATACGATAGTCGTATGACTTTCTAATATTCAAACTAAAAGGCTGAATGCTTACTAAGTTGTCTAATTTAGTTCCAAAGCATGACAGAAGTTTTACATCTTTTAGAACTTGACAACATTGGATCTTGTAAGCTTTATCAAATGCAAATTTAGAGGATTGTTTGGTTTTATCGAATAAAAAATTAATAAAATGCTCTGCCACATTCTTCTCAGTGTGTATTATGTCTATTGTATGTCGTACATTATGTTCACTCCAATACTATAAGAAAAAAGAATCGACTTTTTATACCATGCTGTTATTACACCATCGTCATTCTCATTTACAAGGTGTTCATCATGATCAAAATCATCTCCTATATGCTTCTTTATTCTATTCAATATATCAGGTGTGTATTTGATATGAGCAATCTTCTCTAAAAGAGCCAATCTTGTCTGTTATGTTGGAGGTTCCTTGTACTCTATATCTTTAGATCATCCATGTTTTGATGGTCTATATGGATGACCATTCTTCAGAAATCTTCTGTACTTCGTATAAACAATCTTATTACCAACATGTTCCACATCGATCTTTGTAGCACAAATAGGGCATGCTTAATAACCATGATTCACACAACCCGATAGATTCCCAAATGCAGGTAGATGATGAATTCCCCACAATAGCATTGCTTTCAATTTGAAATACTCTTTCTTGTCCATGTCAAATGTAGCCACTCCTATTGTCCAAAGTTGCTTCAAATCATCCACAAGAGGTTCTAAATATGCATTAATATCTTGACTTGGTGCTTCAGGTCCAGGAATTAATAAGCACAACATTTGAAATTCTGATTTCATGCACAATGAAGGAGGTAAATTATAGGGAACAATATACACGAGCCAACAACTATAACTGTTAGACTGAATTGTATTAGGATTGAACCCATCGGTAGCAATTCTAAGCCAAACATTTCGAGCATTGTTAGCAAACTCTGGCCACTTATTCTTAAGCGATCTCCATTCAACTGAGTCGATAGGATGATGCTTGGAATTCCAATAAGTTTTTGTTTCACTACGCCATAACATTTTTCGTGCTATCCATAGTATAGTGTACAATCTAGTTAATCTGGGGATTAATGGAAGATATTTTAAAACTTTCTTGGTTGGTTTGTGACTTTTACAATTTCACCTTCATCTTTAACTTTAAATCTAGAAGTATGGTGAACATTCAACGGCATCTTTACTCTCCTTCCAAAATAATATGTAATCATTTTCGCAAGCATGTATGCACTCTACATTCATTCCAAAATCCTTTAATATTTGTTTCATTGTGTGGTATTTATGTGGTAGTGTATTTTCATTTGGAAGCCACTTTTTCAATTTCTTCAACAACTCGGTCACACTGTTTCCAGACCAATTGAATTCTTTTTCCAAACTATGTAGATCTATAAGGACACTTGACGTTGTAAGACCATATTCACAAGAAGAATATAGTTTTTCATTCTTTTCTTTTGTACTTGTGGTACTTTCTTCCCTGATAACCATCACCGATATCGTGAATGCTATCGTACACACCATATGCATTGTCAACAAGGTTACCAAGAGCATCTTCTACATGGTTTTCCACTCAAATTTGATGAGGGATGCAAGCCTCATTGGAGGTAACATTTGGTGTAGGATTGGTTATTGCTTCTATGTCATTCCTCTCACCATGGAAAAAACCACTCATCATATGTTGGATCCATACCGTAAATGTTAAGTGTTTCTCGACTGTTTTGAGGGATAGTTTTTTTGAATTTCTACAGTTCTTGCAAGGACAACTGCACATTTCAAAGTTAGGCGGTGCATGATGCTTTGCGAAATTTATAAAATGTCGAACCTCCTGTATGTACTCATTGGTGTTCCTACATCAACATCTAATCCACTCTCTCGAAGTAGATAACGAAATTAGCAAGAACTTTTATCTCTTCTTATCATTTCATATATGCATAAAAAAATTAACAATGAATAAACAACGAATAGCATAGTAGGCATGAAAAGTTTTATGAAAGCATTAGATAAAAGAATAACTGAAAAATAAAGAAAAATTACATCAAGAATTAAATACGACAGAGAACATGGCATTTTTTTTGAAAATCGAGAGATCAGAAGCAACAATAAAAAGACTTAAAAGGGTGTCATATTTTACAAGATAGGAATCTGTAAAAAGTTTAGAGTGTAAAGACTTCGTGAAGAGAATTATGCAAAGATATTAGTCGTCTTCTTGGGGCAACGGTGACTGAAATTTGAATCGGACATTGGTTTGAATGAACAAAAAATATGTCTGTATACTACGAGCAGAAAACCTTAGCGGAGTACTTGAAATTAATATTTTAGAAAAAAATTAGCTTATAATTAATTAACGGATGATTTTTTTTAATATGTGTCGAAAATTTGCAAAAATAAATAAATAAATTGAGAAATTATAAATTGCTAGGATTCAGTTTAAACGAACTCCATAATGTAGAACACTTCAATAAAATCACATCACAAAAAACCTCATCTCAGAAGAACTTTATATTTGCCTAATTAACTTGTTAACATCAATGTTTAGCTCAAATGTATCTAATATTTGGCTTTAGCGCAATAGGGCAGCTCCCCCGTTGACATTCCCTAGGCGTCAGACGCATCCGATGCGTTGGCAACGATGATGGGTAAAAATGTTTGGTGACTATCCTACTGTATTTTGCATGGTTAATAAAAAGTCTTATTTATTGCTTTCATATTTACACTAGTACACCATATAGTTTATAAATGAGAAACAATGTTGGCAGAAAATGGAACATATATATTGAAAAAAATCATATATTTCCATAAATTTGAAGTAAATATAATCATATAGATGACTAACAGAAAAATAATAATAACACCATACTTATCAAAATAACAAACATTCAAACATTAAGCAGAACTCTATAAAATGCTTGCTGCCTTACTATTTTAATATTTTAT
This sequence comes from Allium cepa, assembly GCA_030765085.1. Lineage (NCBI taxonomy): Eukaryota > Viridiplantae > Streptophyta > Magnoliopsida > Asparagales > Amaryllidaceae > Allium > Allium cepa. Next base: position 188,921,081 of record CM060940.1, read on the forward strand.
TAGTTAACGTCATAATGCTGGTAGGAATTAAAAGATTAGATAAAGAACTAATTTGGCTACCTACCAGCACAACTCTCTTTTTCCCCCTTCTATAAAATGCCAACTTTAGGCTACTGCGCAATCCATATTCATGCTATTTAATTTTACTCACTCCTTATAAACCTCCTCACTTTCACTTATTCCATTTGAAAAATCTGTCCCTTAAATCTTAAGAATTCTAATCTCACTTTTACAATTCTCTACAGTGGAGCTGAAATTTCAATCACAGTTAATGGCACCCGTTTGCCAAAAATGTGGTCATACTAGTTTTCAAGAAGTTATGATTTACATTAACATTAACACTGTAAAACTAACAGTAAATGAGGCAGTTGATTGTAATGACAAACTATTTTGCACCATTCATATTCAACAACAAAACCAAAATATGTCAAACTTGAATAGCTCAAAATAATAGATTGTAATAAAATTTGGAGCAAATAAAACCAATCACAGAATCACAGACACATAATATCAGAATACTTGTAGCGGAAATAAAATAACTATAGTGGTCCATGAAGCCACTACGAACTCAGTCTCAAACAAGTACAAAATATATAGTTTGAAAAACAAATACAGTTTTGAAACAAATACAGTAGAAATCCCAAATAAATAAGTCTCTAATATATAAGCTGAAATAAAATGACTGAACTGAAATAGATAAACTAGTTAAGCAGATAAACTCCAGAAATGTCTAGCTTCTAGAAGATAGATCCAAGCTGTTATACTCAGGTTGACCCAAGTGTAAGAAAATAAACACAAACACTCAAGTCAGGACATACATACTATAAAATGTAAACCAACTCAAGTGAACTGTAGTAAAATGTACAAGTAGCTTAAAGGATGCTTGGGACCGCCCATCCTCTAAGCATCCGTTAAAATATTTACTATGTAATAATGTAGGCTATTATAATAGTGTCTAATAGTAAAATAAAATTACTTTAAAATAACGTTAAGGAGTTACGCATATCCCCTTAACACATAATAGTCCTAGTAGTCCATCCAGCATCAGTGTACCTCCAGGTCGGGATGCTACCCTAAATACTCCATAGGTTATGGCACAAAACCAAACTCGTATAAGGCTCGCTAGGGTAGGTGACACGACACAACTAGGCAACGCCAGGGTAGATATACCAATTACGCTTTCGGGCCGGTGGTAACGCGTAGCAGCCACTACCATCCACCTCGAGCCACACTCCCAAAATCAAAGGTGCACACCATATCAATCACAAAGTAATAGAATGACATACGAAGAAGTGTGTCCGATCAAAGGAGCTACCTCATTAGCCCGTCAATCGCTCTTGTTTTAGCCACCTTTTGCCAACTCATGGGAGTTGGGTCCACGAACATACCTCAATAGAACGTTTCCACCATCCTTCTTCATTCTGGAATCTCCAACGCGTACACGGTTGTCAAAGTGGTTTTCGGTATCGACAGAGAGTATGTCCATATTCGATCCCGGTCTCTTTGCCAACCAATCGTTATTATAACACGTGGTTAAAAATTTCAAAAATGGTTTATATTTCACTTCAAAACATATCCATTTATCAAATAATATTCATTTCAAAGTTGTAACATTTCTAAGTTCATTCATTCAATTATAAAATTTCCAAAACATTGTAAATTTCAGCTATAACAGCACTTATAAAATGTTATGGTAAATATAGTAATATTTCAAAAACATTGTTAAACTCAAAGACATCAGCACTTATAAAGTGCTACGGTAGGTATTTGTAATTTAAAATAGTTTAGTTTAATTTCAGCAACAACAGCACTTACCAAGTGATACAGTAGCTATTTAGTTATTCAAAATAGTTTATTTTCAGCAACAACAGCACTTACAAAGTGCTACAGTAGCTATTTAGTTATTTCATAATATAGTATAGTTTCAGCGACAACAGCACTTATAAAGTGCAGCAGTAGCTCTTTATTATTCCAGAATTTAGTTTATTTTTAGAAATGATAGCACTTAATAAATGCTATCTTAAAACCACAGCATTTCTGAAGTGCTATGAAGACTAATTCCAGATTTAATATAAAATTTCAGAAACATTAAAACTTCAATCTAGCCATTTTAACTTATAAAAATCATATTTTTCGCTTCAAAAATATTCATTTGGATATGATCATTTAACTTATGATTCAATAAAATAAACCTTTAATAAATAAATATCCAATTTAAACAATAATTCACTTATTAAGTCAAAAGTAAACTATTTTCTCAACTTTTTATTTTTAACAATTCACTTAATACTTTATTTTAAAATACCCATTTCATAAATAAAATTAAATTTCCATTCATTTACTTAACTTAAAAATTTCCATTCAAAACCAAATTTCCAATTTCCATGTTAAGTCATATTTTTAAAATACACCTTTCCATTTAATTCTTTATACATTTTAACTTATAGAAAAATCACCATAAATTCATTTAAATTATTTAAATCCAATTTAAATTAAAATATCATATTTTCACATTTAAAAATACTTATAAATTTTAGAAAATATATATATTAACCATTGGTTTGTATAATATTTTCTAACCTAGGTCAACTGATATAGATAATATATCATTTCAATCCATAATTTAAAAGAAAAATCTGGGTTCTATCATTTCAAACCGATGATACCAAGTAAACCAAATATAATAAAAATCACTCGAGCCAATCATTTCAGCCCATATTGATATTTTCTTATTCTAAATTCCATTCAGTTATGTATCATTTCAACCCATAGTGATAAGGGAACTTTCCATGTGAGATAGAGAAAATAAAATAACAGTACAACATATAATATTATAACAGATGACGTAACATGTATAAAATCAGGTTATACATCATATAAACAGATCACAGGCATATATGAACATAGTATATCAATCATTACATATTCACTTGTCATCGTTTCACAATTATATAAGTACGAAATGTCTAGAGTGAATAACTCACCTTTTGAAGCCAGAGATTATGAAGTAAAGGCGCACAACAAACACAAGAGAGGCACGACAAGCACGCACTAGATTCGAGAAGAAGTAACACCCAAATTCAAATCTTGTAATCAAATAAATAAATCAAATATAAGTATATGGTTTAACACAAACAAGATATGAATTCAACAATGTAAAACATGAATCAATTTGAAACAAAACTTGGTTTAAATCACAAGTGGGCTCGGTCACATCACCTATAGGCTCGGCCATCACCATGTTTTGCTCGACCATGATGCCTAAAGGCAAGCTAGGCTCGGTCATTTAGTCACAAGGCACGGCTATGGTTTGGATATGAAAGAGAAGGCTTGTGGAAGGCAAAAGGCTAGGCAAATGAGAGGGGTGTTGATGTTTGGCTCGTTCTATGGCTAGGCCTGGGTCAAGTCAGATCTGGATCATGGCTAGGAGGTGGAGATGGGTCACAGCCAAGGCAAGGTGGCGGAGTTTGTGTTGTGGCCGAGGCTAAGGGGAGAGGTTTAGAAGAAGTGGTGGAGACGGGCTAGGGTTTCAAGACAATTTTGTGATGGATTGGATCTCGGGTTTCATGGCAAGGCTTGGTGATGACGGTGAGGAGTTGTTGGCCGTGGAAGGTGGTGGTGGAGGAGTTGTGGTTGGCAATTACATGTGGCTGGGCCGAATCATTGGAACAAAGGTAAGAACAAAAGAAAAATAGAAGAAGAAAATGAAAAAAAAGAGGAAGAAGCCATAGAAAACATACTGTAATTTTCTTTCAATCAGGAGAGACAAATGAGGAAGGAAATGGTTGGGAAATATTTGTACGTGAATTGATAATTAGTTGAGGAGTTTTCACGGCTAATCAACAGAAAGAAATGGCATGGTATCAATGTTTGAACGACTAGAAAATAATAAAGAGGGTAGGCAAATAAAAAGGCAAGAGTTAAAACAGTGTAACGTATGTCTCTTTGATTTTTCCAAGCCATTAATAAAAGATATACACAAGTAAAATCCAATAAAAAAAAATAAAGTCTAGACAAAACAAAATAGAAAAATAACATAAAGAGATGGACATAGGAAAAATATAAAATAAAATAAAGAAATTAATTACGTGTAAAACGCTGTATTTATCCAATTTTAAAAGTATAAATCAAAATTTAACGAAATGAAAAGTGGAATGAATATCAGAATTATATCCAGCTTCAAATAAAAAGACTAGAATTTAAAATTTAAAGTTTTTAAATTTTCAAATAAAATTCAAAGTTTGACCAAAATATGAAATTTTCAGAAATTGTTTATTTTATCATATTTGGAAGAAGATAAATTACAAAAACATCCAAAATTACACTGGAATAATTCCAAAAATTCAAATTTTAATGATTAAAAATCAAAGTTTTCAAATAAATTAAATTTAAAATATTTACAAAATTTTGAGTTATTACACTCTCCCTTACTCAAAACTTTTCGTCCTCGAAAAGGAACGAAACAAGGAAAACAAAGAAAGACAAGACAGCAAAGCAAAAGTACCTAAAACAAACAATTCTAGATTCGAAGCATGTATGCTCTCCTCCATCTTCCAGGTACAATCTTGATCATCCGTACTCCACTGCACTTTAACCAGGTTGGCAGATTTCCTTCTTAGCTTCTTCGTACCTCTTTCGACAATACGAAGTGGCTTCCTCTCGACAGCAAGGTTAGGCTTAATATCCAAACTCTCGAGAGTGGAAGGCTGGACAATCAAAGATGGATCATGCAGATAGCGACGAAGATGCAAAACATGGAATACATTATGCACTCTAGAAAATTTCTCAGGCAAATCCAGACGATAAGCTAAAGAACCAATCCTTTCTGAGATACGGAAAGGACCAAATCGATCCCTCTACGACCAAATCGAATCACATTCCTTAAGGGAGAGACATTAAGGAAAACCAAATCACCATCATCAAACTCCAAACTCCTCTTACGACGATCAACATACTTCTTCTCCCTATCTTGAGTAATCCTCAACTTCCTCTTAATCACCTCAACCTTCTCAGAAGCCTCCAAAATCACATCAGGACCAAGAACCAAACGATTGCCAGATTCAATCCAGCAAGATGGAGATCTACAAGGTCTTCCGTAAAGAGCGGCAAACGGAGACATCTCAATACTAGCCTAGATAAAAGATAGAATGAGATAGATAAAGATTAAGATAAGATTGAAACAGAAAATTGAAAGTATACCTGATAACTGTTGTTTTAACGATCCCGATTTTTGAGAAAAATTTATATTGATATAAATTTGTGAATTTAAATTGTAAATTAAGTTAATTTTTCCAAGATTAAATAGGATATTTGTTTATTTTGACATTGGTGTTAAAATTTTACTGTGAATTTGAAGTTCTATATTTAATATCTTATAAATAAAAAGTAACATCCCAAATATTTATCAATTTAAATTAGTAATATATTTAAACTTTTGGAATTTAATTTGAAAATAAATTGAAAAGTTTCAAAACAAATAAAATGAGTGGTAAATTATATATGAATAAAATTACAATTTCTTTTGAGTTTAAAATTTTGAAATAATGAATGTTTTAAAAAGTCATTTGAGTTTAAAATTATATATATATATATATATATATATATATATATATATATATATATATATATGAAATGCACACATAAGTAGTTTTGAATGTAAACATTGAATTTGAATTTAAATTGCATAAGTATGAAAATGAGTATATAAATAGATATAAATGGATTTTAATTCATGTGAATTGGAATTTGAATTTAAAATAAATATTTTAGAAAAAAAATTTGGCTTTGAAAATCATTAAGGAGTAATGTATATAATATACATATTGGATAAAACAATTCTTCTTTCAGCATTGTATATTTGTATATACAAATGAATAAGGGATATGTTTATTTATAAAGTAAATATGATATAAAAATTTATTAAAAATTCTTTTGTCTTGTAAAATCACAAATGCTAAATATACATCAAAGAGATGGAGTAAAATTTACAAGTGTTACAATGTAATAAGGAAAATGAACAAATGGCATTCAGTATGATTGATTGAATAAAATAATAAGATTTAAAAATAACAAAAAACTCTTCAGCTCCCCATATTCAAATTTATTTAGCCTCCCAATCTTTGAAAAGAACAGTAAAAAGATTGAGCATTTCAAACTTCAACACCAAAGAAAAGAATAGAAGAAATCATAAAAAACTGCCAACTTTTCTTGGATTCAAAGTAAAGAAAATCTGAAGATCTCTTTAAACTTCAAGCTGTAGATTTACACTCCATCTCTCAGGTAACCTTTAAATTTCATAACTTGGTGAATTTGTAATTTTAAAATCGAGCTTTAATAAACAAGTTCATACTGCAGATTAGTATGAACACAATGCTTCAGTTTTGGCTAAAAGAGGCAGAGCTGGATCCTCTAAAGTAATCTAAGGCAAGTAAAATTCTTTTAAATTTTTTAATTTGAAGTTGTAATTAGTAATAAAGAAAAGATTTAAACAATTTTATTAATCATTTCATGAGGAAATCAAGTTCAAAGATAAAAAAATCAATTTCTGTTTGCAACTGCAGACCCTGATCTCTATGCAAAAGGAATGCAAACTGTAAGTAATTAAAGATCGTTTGTTATTGATGAAGTAAACAAATGAATACAACGGAAGCTAAGAAAAGTTTTGTATTAACAAACTTTGCAGATTTAACTTCATGATTTAAAGAGGGAAAAAGGGATACAGACTTCATCCTTATTTTAGAAAACCATCAGGAGCTTTCTGTCTGCAGGAAAGAAAAAAAAAATTGTGAGCAAACCACTTGACCCCGATATTTCTTTTGATGTTTGGATTTATATTTGAGTTATGTGTTTGTATAATTTTGTGAATATGCCTCTGTGTGTGTGTGTATATATATACATGAAAATAGGTATGCATGTCTGTGTACAGGGAAGTTTGCCCTGTTCTAAAACTTACAGGCATAAGCTAATTTCAAAACTCAAATCTTGCTCCTCGATCTCTGTTAGAGTTTGATTTTTGAACAAAAATAGAATTTAAATATCAAGATTTAAATATTAAAAATACTTTTAAGTATTAAGGACAGATGGATTAACTGGAAATCTTAAAGACACAGTGAAATGAAAAAATTGCTCAAAACTTAGTTGATCAAAAACTCGAATTTGATTTCATAATCCTACTCGCCTTCACAAAACATGAATTTTAAAGACGAAATCAAAAATTTTAAGCTTGGAATTATCATGTTATCCCGAGTTGAACAGAATTCATATTATGGTCAACTGTCGTCGATCAATGTCAAATTGAAGCTCGAGTTCGATGTTGAAGGTAGCTTAGGAGCTCGTGATCATCGGAAAATTAGTGAATAATTTTATAAATCGCTGGTACCCTTAGTCAAAGTTTAATTAGGGTTTAGGTCCATTTTTCTTCAAGGTCGGAACGAAGGAATACTACATCACCGTGGGTTGATCGAAGTTGTTCGGATATGGGGGAAAAGTCGCATTAGTCGATGGCGAATATGTTGGCGTAGTGGCGTGCGTTGAATTGGTCAGTGGTGGTGATGCGTGGCGTTTTCAAACGATCGGTTTCGTCTTGTCAGGTTTCAAAACATTCGATTTTGATTGATGGATTTTTCCATGAGTTTGGGTAGTCGCGAGGCTTGAGAGCATCATTGTTGACTTGCTGAGGATCGCGATGGTGGCCAGAGGCGGTTGGGGTTCGTGTGCATGCGCACGGCGTTGATTGTTGTCAGTTATGTTGAGTTTGAGGGAGATGATAAAGAAGGGCTTGATCTCGAAGCAAGCTTTGGGAGAGTAGCGAGATAGCTCGAGTTTCAACTCGAGTATGTTTTTGATATACCAAGTAAACAGTTAGAAAAACTTAAGTTTTGAAAATTTTGATTCTACTCGGGTTGATTTGGGAAAAACTCGAAGTAGGGCTCGAGTACTTTAGCGTTTAGCTCGGGTTTGACTGGGGTTTTATGTTTCGAGTTTTAAAAACTTTAACAACTTAGTTAAATAAATTTCTGAAATTATTTCTTTTTATAAATGATGATTTTATTATTAAGTTAGAAGGTAAGAATTAAAGGTTTTGAAATAAATGATCTTTAAATCAATTAAGTTTTAAACTTATATTTTTAGCAAGTTATTTTAAATAAAATTTAATAAAGTGGTTTAGGAATAAATCAAACATTTTGAATTTTTAATATAAAAGTAAGTTAATTTATATTGTTAATGATAATTAAGTAATTAATAATTTACAATTAAGATAAATTTATTAATAATTAAGAATAATTAATTAAAGGATAATTAATTATAAATTAAGATTTAATCAATTAATAATTATTTATTGATTAAAGTAATAAATTAAGGAATAATTAATTAATAAAGGTAATTAAGATGTAATTAATTAACAATTAAGGATTAATTAAGAAAAGTAATTAAGGGATAATTTGTTAATGTGATTTACCTTTGGTTAATTAATTGATGTAATGGATAATTAGATGAATTAAGTAATAATTTAAAGGTTAATTAAATTGTAATTGAGGGGTAATTAATGATAATTAATTAATGTAATTAATCAAAGATAATTACTTTGTGTAATTAATTAAAAGATAATTACTTTGTGTAATTAAATAAAAGCTAATTACTTAGTGAAATTGATAAAGGGTAATTAATTAAGGGTTAGTTAATTAATTAAATATAGTCAATTAAATGGTAAATTAAATAATTAAAGGATAATTATTTAATAATTAAAAGTTGATGAATTATAATTAAAGGTTAATTAACTTATTATTAATGGTTAACAAATAAATGATTAAAGAATGATTAGTCAAAATAATTTGTAATTTATTAATGTTAATTAACCAGGATTAGTAATTCATAAGTAATTAATCTGATCTGAATTAATCAGACAATTAACTGATCTTACATATGAATGTTTGATTCTATTGGATGATTGAATTTTTTGAGATCCCTGATTGTGATGCTCTGTTTTGATTTGAAATGTGTTTTATGTAAATTTATTATCCGTGATATATATCTGTGACGCCCCGCCTTTCTCAACCCAGAAAAGACGTTTCATCATTAAGAAAGAAAGGGATAGAAATAGAAAAGAATAGAAAGAAAGAACAACAACATCAGAACCTCACAGCGGAATGGAACAAAATATAATACATCACATAACTATTACATAGTTATACATACATCAGAGTCGTACAATATCATATAACAGGACTGTCATATACATATATGGCCATACATACATCCAAAATACAGCATAGACTAACTACACAGCGGATCTACATATATAGATACATACGTCTGGTCTTCTCCCAAAATAGCTCCTTCAGAAAATCAACACTCCCAGATACCTATCACTTGGCTACTCGTAAAAATTTGAGTACCCAAGAGTTTATGAAAACACAAAATATAAACTCTGGGTCAGACATGGGCCTGGTATGACTAAACAGGTTAAAGTTTCTTAACTTTGAAAATCATTTGAAAATAAAGGTATCACGTAAGACTTCCCACAAATAAATACGGGTAAGTTTTTACCTTACGCTAACCAAAACATTTTATAGGAAATTTTGTGATATTATAATAGTGTCTAGGGTTTTCAAGTAAATAGAAAATAGCCGAAATTGTTACATTAATTAAATTCCAGCTACTAGCCACGAAAGTGGGTAATACAAATCAAAACCGTAGGGACACGTAGGCAAAATGGACTTCCAACAATGGCAGGGCTACTGGAGTACCGCCCGTCACAGTACGGGGCCTAGATCACCGTACCGAGGATTACTCCCTTCATCCCCTGCAACACAAGGCCGAAACCATTCCTTACTGAACAGTCCCGAACAAGATTACCCCGCAGTTGTGGCCAACAACTGCTCACAAAGCCGAAATAAAAAGGGACATCTAGACAGGGGAAAATCTTGTCCTGCTTGGGCATGATCTACCTAAACTTGCTGCATCTCCCCTGTTTTAGCCATTCCCGGTTGATGAGGCTTGAGGCTGCGATTACCTTTAAAGAACATTATTCTTAGAATGCTCATCGCCCGCCTGACGATGTGTTGAAAGCATTCAATCCATACAAGTTCGTTCCGGGTTCGAACGAAACCGAAGGCATTATCTCGTTACACTCATTTTGGAATCACCCTCGTAGTTAACGACGATAACCCTTGCATTCTGAAACACCATCTCGATCTCCATTTGATAAGTTACGACCTATCGTTTAATTTGGATCGATGTGTTTTTCGGAGAATCAAGATTGATTCTTCCGATCCCGGTCTCATTGGATCCAAACGCCATTTTAAAGGCCAAGTTGTCTACTTAACTTAACAGTTTAATTTAATATCAAGAATTAACATAACAGATATATCAGATAAATCATATACAGTTATCACAGATATCCATAATATATAACAACATATCACAGAAAAATCATCACAGATATCAAAGTCAATCAACATAATTATCAATGCATACCAAACAGTTTAGCTTTACTTAACCAAATTATTTGTCTAAGAATAAACTATTTTATCCTGTTTAATTAATTACTGATTAATTAACTAATTAATGAATAATTAATTAATTAGTTATCATTAATCATCAATTTATTAATTTATTAATTACTAACTTTTATTCATTAACTGATATTCAATCACTCGGTTAATTAATTGATTCTTACTTATTAATTATTAACTTACTTCATATAAATTAATTACTTATTTAATTCTCACGAATTACTTTAATTAATCAATTATTATTAATTTAATTAATCATATAATCTTTAATTAAACACTTAAGTTAAACACCACTTATTAATCCTTTAATTAAATTTCTTAAGTTGAAAAGATTAGTCACAAGATTAATTTCTAACCACAATTAAATTTAAAGTTAGTAATTTAATTATAAGTATAAAATGATTTACATACTAATTTACTTAATACTAATTAATTACCTTTTTCAAACCTTACTTTTAGATAAACAATCAATTATTTACCAAAAGTTAACTAATATTATTTACTGTTTAAACCTTGTAAAAAAAATAAAACAAAAGGGGATTAGGCAAATATATTCTGGAAGTGGACTCGAGATAACTCCCTTTTTTCTCGTGACGAACTCGAGTTTTCCCCCTACCTTTCCCGTGTCTCTCTCCCCCCTTTCTTCTTCTCCCCAGTTTATATTCTCATTTCATTTTTTTTAAGTTGTAAACGAACTGCTGTAGCTACTCTCGTACGCGACTCGGAGGGAACCACAGGGACACTCGAAGCGACCTCACAAATGTCTCGAGCAACCCCCACGCGATAACCCAAAAACCCAAAATCATGGCACTGATCACCACCGTGCACGTGCACGGTGGCTCGCGTTGCCATCGGCGACTCGCGGCAATCCCCACACATCACAAAGCACCCCTAGGCTCGAAATCTAAACCCAGATTTCGATTTCGAGAAGGAAACAAGAATACGACCTGATGGCTCAAACCTGACAACAAACCCCCACTGCCAAAACCCTTCGTGCGGCCACCACCCATCACCGTAGGCGATGAAACTCCACCAGTACGTCTCTCATAACCTCCTTTAACTCCACCAAAAATCGCAACCCACTCGGTTGCCTATTGGAGCCGAAATTAAATTTTTACAGAGCTTCGAAAAATATGGGCTTAAACCCTATTTGTGATTCAAACTCAAAATACTTGCATTCGAAAAATACTTTAACATTTTTCTCGAATCAAAAGATTTACAAACTTGCTTCCTGTAAATTTCAAGAAACTAAAATTAGCTAATTCTCCTAAAAATGACAAAAACTCATTTTTGATTCATTTTAAAACTGCTCTGTTGCTCTTTGCTTAAAAATCAAGATTTTTATATTAAAAATCATAATTGTGTTTATGAAAAATAAATATGATATTGGATTTACAAATTTCAACATTTGAATTTTAAGATTTGATTCCCTTTTTTAACCTGTAGTTTGAAATACAGAGTTAATATCATACTGTTAAACTTTAAACATGTTTGCAGGCTTTGTTTTCATATAAACAAACTTGAATTTACACAATACAAAGTTTAAATAGTTATATGAATAAGTTTTGTAAATTTATTCGCTTTATTTTGTACAAAACTTAAAGTACTGATCAAGAACAACTATGCAAACTTCCAGTGCAAACAGACATACACAAAACAGTATGTTTAAACTGCATCAACACATATCATTAATAAGCAAATATATAAACTAAAGTTGAAATTAGTTCGTTTCCTCACAGATCAATTTGAACAAAAGGTGAGTTGAAGGAACTGCAGTTGAAATTTCCCTGAAACTTTCTTGAGTTTCCTGACTTCTGTTTTCCCTTTTTTTATTTTCTCAGATTTGCTTTCTTTTTTTTCTTTTTAGTTAAGGCTTGTATAAAATGAAACTGATAATAGAAAGGTGGATATATATAAATGCTTGAACAAAACAGAAGATAAGTGTACAGCCACCACTTTTGACCAAACAAGAAATTGGTATTAAATTTTACTGCAATTATGAAATGATATTGATCTCGGCTGTATGTACTTATTTAAACAAGAAGTTAGGCTAATTAATGTTTATGTTTTTAATTATGATAGCATAAAATTAATTGTTTACTAACAGTTGCTATTTGTATATAGATATTTATCATTATTTTCGGCCAGAATATATTGTATGATACAGGTTTTTGTTTTATTACTGGTTTACATTCATTTTTAGTTTATAAAATCTTTCTCTGGACAAACACTTAATTGCCGTGTATATGTGTACATAGGCACTACACTTATTTGTTTTTTAGTTCTTCTTTTAGTTTAAGTTTTTTTTTATGATATTTGAAGTGAGACTTATTTTATATTGAAGTGGACTTTGTTTTTATTATATTTGTACAAGATATTGTTTTCCAGGTTTGTCTTTTAGGTTTAGTTAAGTTTTATTATATTAAGTAAAACTTGTTTCCTTATTTCTACTAACTGTATAACAGCACATATAAGTTTAGTACAGAAATATGTTATAAGTTACCCCTTTAACTTATGCATTTAACCTGATTACATGATATTTAGAAAGTTCTATGTTGTACAATTGGAGTTTGCAGGTTATTCTTAAGACTTAATTGATTGTGATTTATTTTCACTTTAGACTTTCAAGCATTTGATTCATAATATTTCAAATGTAAATTTTTACATTCCTAGTTATAACTTATATTTATATTGTTAGTTCTATTTTCTATTTATAATTATGGTGTGTACTTATGTTTATGTTTTAACTTTATCATTTTAAAAACTAAAACTATATTCATATGTATTTTATCAAATAACAAAAATATTGAATCTTTGATGTGATTTTATTGAATAAGGCAGATTTTGTTTTAAATGATTTTGAAGTATTCTATTTAAAATTTTCAAATCAAAATTTTCTTTTACAAATATATATAACTGTTAAACATCCAAGATCTCATCAATTTAAACATTGACAAGCTTATATTTAATTTAAATTAGATTAAATATTTGTTAAATATGCTGTCAAAAATTCCGGGTTGTGACATTCCTCCCCCCTTAAAAGAATTTCGTCCCCGAAATTTAAACAACAGTAAATTCAAAAGCTTTTATATTCATCATCCAAACGTACATATCATTCATATAATAGCAAACAAACAACAATCTATTCTAACAAACAACACTAGTTATCCGAACATAAATTCAGATAAGCACTCCTAAAACTATCGAGAGTTTCCCATGTACAATCTCTGGGATCCTCACTCCATTGCACCTTGACGAGTTTCACCACTTTGTTTCTGAGTTGCTTCTCGTCTCGGTCCACAATCTGAACTGGATTTCTGACCACAGTTAAATTTGGTTCCACTTCCAAATCTTCTTGAATTACCGGTTCCACAACCAGTGAGGGATCATGAACAAATTTCCTCAAATGCGATACATGAAACACATTGTGAATCCCAGACATCCGCTCTGGTAATTCAATCCTGTAGGCCACAGTTCCAATTCTCTCCAACACTCGGAATGGTCCAATGTATCTCGGAGCAAGTTTTCCCATCTTTTCGAATCTTATAGCACCTTTAATTGGGGAAACTTTAACAAAAACCAAGTCTCCGATCTTAAATTCCAATGGCCTTCGTCTTCTATCTGCATATTTCTTCTGACGATCTTGAGCAGCTTTCATCCTTTTCTTAATAAGCTCAACCTTCGCAGAAGCTTCACGAATAAGATCGGGTCCGAGCACAAGACGATCCTTCGATTCAATCCAGCAAGATGGAGATCTACACGGTCTTCCGTATAGAGCTTCATAAGGAGCCATCTTAATACTTTCTTGATAACTATTATTATAAGAAAATTCCACTAAATGAAGATGGTCTTCCCAAGATCCACCAAAATCTAAAACACAAGCCCGTAGCATATCCTCAAGAATACGATTCAGCCTCTCTGTCTGTCTGTCCGTTTGAGTATGATAGGCTGTACTTAATCTCAAATCTGTTCCCATTGCTGATTGTAGAGCTTCCCAAAATTTGCTAGTGAAAATAGGATCACGATCACTTACTATGCTGACCGGAACACCATGCAATCGAACTATCTCTTTCAAGAAAATTTCCGCCAAAGAAACTGCAGTACGGGTTGCCTTTATTGGTATAAAATGGGCACTCTTAGTTAAACGATCTATAATAACCCATATACCGTCATTCCCTTTCCTGGTTCTAGGCAAACCATCGATAAAATCCATCGAGATCATTTCCCATTTCCAATACGGATTTTCCAAAGGTTGCAATAACCCGGCAGATTTCTGTTGATCACCTTTAACTTGTTGACAAATGGCACAACTGTTCACAAAAGCAGCTACATCCTCCTTCATGCCCTTCCACCAAAAGACTCTCCTCATGTCCTTATACATCTTCGATATTCCAAGATGAATATTCAATTTGGAGCGATGACTCTCGGATAAAACTTCCTGCTTCAAATCCTTGTCATTCGGAACACAGATTCTCCCATTGATCCTTAGTGTTCCCTGGTCATCAATTTCAAAACTAGGACACTGACCCTTCCTGACTCTTTTGATGATCCTCCACAACTTCTTATTAGATTCTTGCTTGCTTGATATCCTTTCAATGAGAGATGGAACCACTTCCAGAAGAGATAAAACCGCGTTCCTACTGAGAGCATCAGCTACGACATTTGCTTTCCCCGGAGTGTACAGAATATCCAGATCATAGGATGCAAGAAATTCAACCCACCGCTGCTGTCTCAGATTAAGGTCTTTTTGAGAGAATAAATATTTCAACGGTTTGTGATCCGTGAATAATTCGAATTTCTCTCCTAAAAGATAATGTCTCCAAATCTTCAGAGCAAAAACAATGGCAAGCAATTCAAGATCATGCGTAGCATAGTTTTTCTCATGAGGCTTCAACTGTCGACTAGCATATGCAATAACCCTTCCGTTCTGCATCAGAACTGCTCCCAAACCCACAATACAAGCATCAGTATAAACCTCTAATTTGCTCTTCCCATCCGGAATAGCAAGTACGGGTGCACTAGTGAACCTTATCTTCAATTCCTGAAAAGCTTCTTCACATTGAGGTGTCCACTTGAATTTCGCTCCTTTCCTTGTCAGCTTAGTCAAATGCGAAGAAATCTTGGAATAATCTCTAATAAATTTCCTGTAGTAGCCAGCCAATCCTAGAAAACTGCGAACTTCCGTCGGTGTCTCTGGCGGTTTCCATTCCAGAATAGTTTCAACTTTCGCTGGGTCTATAGAAATGCCTTCACCCGAAACAATGTGCCCTAAAAATTTAACTTCCGATTTTCAGAAATGGCACTTCGAAAATTTTGCCTTCAGCACATTCTTTCTCAGAGTCTCCAATACAATCCTCAAATGCTCCTTGTGCTCTTCTTCGGATTTGGAATAGACCAAGATATCATCAATAAATACCAGCACAAATTTATTCAACACATCTCTAAAGACTCGGTTCATGAGGTCAACGAAATAGGCAGGAGCGTTGGTTAATCCGAACGGCATAACCAACCACTCATAGAAACAATTCGGTCCCCTAAATGCAGTCAAGGGAATACTGTCTTCAGCTACCCTCAACTGGTGGAAACCTGAAGCTAGATCCAATTGAGAAAAGATAGAAGCACCATGCAACTGGTCAAAAAGATCATCGATGCGAGGAAGAGGATATTTATTACGGATAGTCACTTTGTTCAATTCTCTATAATCCAAACAGAACTTCAGTGATCCATCCGATTTGGTCACAAACACCGTCGCTGAACCCCAACAAGAAAAACTAGGTCTAATCAATCCCTTCTCTAAAAGATCCTGCGTCTGCTTAATCAACTCTTCTCTTTCCCTGGGAGCCATTCTCCTACTGGGTTAAATCACTGGTACAGCTCCTGGAATCAAATCAATACGGAACTCTATTTCTCGATGTGGTGGGAAACACTTAACTTCTTCAAAAACATCAGCAAAATCCTGAACCATATCGATGTCTTCAACCCTCTCTTCAGAAGTCTCAATTCCATGCAGAAGACTGCTCAAGTGAATTCCAGAATTATCACACGACACTCTGGCAATTCTACCCAGATCAGTTTCCAACGAAACTGTTCTCTCATCACAATTCAAAATGGCTTTGTACTTATCCAGCCAATCCATACCCAAAATAAGATCAAATCCCATAAAATTCAACACATACGGGTCACAAGAAAAACTGTGGGATAGATAAGAGATCTTCAAGTCCTTACAAATAGAGTCTAATTTGGTCACCCCTCCTATAGGATTAGATACCAAGATAGGACTGTCTACAGAACTAGGGGTAAGAGAAAACTTTTCCACAGAGTCCAAAGAAATAAAACTCAAGGAAGCACCCGAATCAAACAAAACTCTAATATATTTTCCATTTAAAAGTAAAGTACCTTCTAATACTCCTTTGCCCATCGAAGAAGATGGTCCGGCTTCCAAAGAAAAAACTTTATTCTGAGGTGCTCTCTGCAGAAGTGGACAGTTGTTGATCATGTGCCCTGGCTGATGACAATTAAAGCACAATGATTTCTGAACCATAGCTGATCCTGGGCCACTCTGGTGCGGTTGCTGTTGTTGCTGCTGGAATCCTTTCCTAGGACACTTATTTGCCAAATGTCCTTCCTGATGACAAATGTAGCACTTTCGAGGTCCATTGTTATTCCCAGGTTTCTTCTTATTCGGCTTCCTCCATTTGGGATCAATCTTTCGCTTATTCGGATTAGTGAAATTCCCACTTGAAGTTGCAACTGGATCCACGAACTTCTTACTCATCAAACTCTCATACCTCAATGCCATATCAATCAAATCAACAAATGATCCCTTTAGAAGCACTGTCAATTTTCCATGGAATTCAGGCCTCAACCCTTGCACAAATTTCTCATTCTTTTTCAGAGGAGTATCGATGAGTCCTGGTCCATAACAAGAGAGTTCATTGAATCTGGTTTCGTACTGCGAAATGGACATACTACCCTGCTTCAAATACAGAAAATCCTGATACAATTGGGTTCTCCCCGCCGTCGGCACATACTTCTCTTCAAACAACTCCTTGAATCTGTCCCAAGAAATGTCATCCTCAGAAATATTTGAAATGGTTGAATCCCACCATGCTGCTGCACCACCTTACAACTGCCACGATGCCATATGCCTCTTACGCTCATCAGAAAATCTCATGCTCTTGAAAATGCGCTCACAAGAGCGTAGCCAGTCCTGAACTTCAATTATTGACTCTGAACCTTTGAATGGTTGGCCTCCAAGATGTTTGAAATCCTTGCATAAGGCTGCAAAACTAACTTGAGACGGTACTGGATTGACAGCGTCACTTACATTCTGACTCCGTCCATTATCTGTAGAAGTACTGGCCCTAACTCTGCCTCTTCTTCCTGAACTCATGTTGGTCACCTGAACAGGTAACTCAACCATTTTAGATAGGTATATATATATAATATTGAAAATACAAATACGCACTCTCAAGATAGATATAACACAAGAGCCTAAGTACTCGCTTTACCTAGCGCTCTGATACCAACTGTGACGACCCGCCTTTCTCAACCCAGGAAGACGTTTCATCATTAAGAAAGAAAGGGATAGAAATAGAAAAGAATAGAAAGAAAGAACAACAACATCAGAATCTCACAGCGGAATGGAACAAAATATAATACATCACATAACTATTACATAGTTATACATACATCAGAGTCGTACAATATCATATAACAGGACTGTCATATACATATATGGCCATACATACATCCAAAATACAGCATAGACTAACTACACATCGGAACTACATATATAGATACATACGTCTAGTCTTCTCCCAAAATAGCTCCTCCAGAAAATCAACACTCCCAGATACCTATCACTTGGCTACTCGTAAAAATTTGAGTACCCAAGAGTTTATGAAAACACAAAATATAAACTCCGGGTCAGACATGGGTCTGGTATGAGTAAACAGGTTAAAGTTGCTTAACTTTGAAAATCATTTGAAAATAAAGGTATCACGTAAGACTTCCCACAAATAAATACGGGTAAGTTTTTACCTTACGCTAACCAAAACATTTTATAGGAAATTCTGTGATATTATAATAGTGTCTAGGGTTTTCAAGTAAATAGAAAATAGCCGAAATTGTTACATTCATTAAATTCTAGCTACTAGCCACGAAAGTGGGTAATACAAATCAAAATCGTAGGGTCTCGTAGGGAAAATGGATTTCTAACAATGGCAGGGCTACTGGGGTACGGCCCGTCACAGTATGGGTCCTAGATCACCGTACCGAGGATTACTCCCTTCATCCCCTGCAACACAAGGCCAGAACCATTCCTTACTGAATAGTCCCGAACAAGATAACCCCGCAGTTGTGGCCAACAACTGCTCACAAAGCCGAAATAAAAAGGGACATCTAGACAGGGGAAAATCTTGTCCTGCTTGGGCATCACCCACCTAACCTTGCTGCATCTCCCCTATTTTAGTCATTCCCGGTTGATGGGGCTTGAGGCTGCGATTACCTTTAAAGAACATTATTCTTAGAATGCTCATCGCCCTCCTGACGATGTGTTGAAAGCATTCAATCCATACAAGTTCGTTCCGGGTTCGAACGAAACCGAAGGCATTATCTCGTTACACTCATTTTGGAGTCACCCTCAAAGTTAACGACGATAACCCTTGCATTCTGAAACACCATCTCGATCTCCATTTGATAAGTTACGACCTATCGTTTAATTTGGATCGATGTGGTTTTCGGAGAATCAAGATTGATTCTTCCGATCCCGGTCTCATCGGATCCAAACGCCATTTTAAAGGCCAAGTTGTCTATTTAACTTAACAGTTTAATTTAATATCAAGAATTAACATAACAGATATATCAGATAAATCATATACAGTTATCACATATATCCATAATATATAACAACATATCATAGAAAAATCTTCACAGATATCAAAGTCAATCAACATAATTATCAATGCATACCAAACAGTTTAGCTTTACTTAACCAAATTATTTGTCCAAGAATAAACTATTTTATACTGTTTAATTAATTACTGATTAATTAACTAATTAGTGAATAATTAATTAATTAGTTATCATTAATCATCAATTTATTAATTTATTAATTACTAACTTTTATTCATTAACTGATATTTAATCACTTGGTTAATTAATTGATTCTTACTTATTAATTATTAACTTACTTCATATAAATTAATTACTTATTTAATTCTCACGAATTACTTTAATTAATCAATTATTATTAATTTAATTAATCATATAATCTTTAATTAAACACTTAAGTTAAACACCACTTATTAATCCTTTAATTAAATTTCTTAAGTTGAAAAGATTAATCACAAGATTAATTTCTAACCACAATTAAATTTAAAGTTATTAATTTAATTATAAGTATAAAATGATTTACATACTAATTTACTTAATACTAATTAATTACCATTTTAAAACCTTACTTTTAGATAAACAATCAATTATTTACCAAAAGTTAACTAATATTATTTACTGTTTAAACCTTGTAAAAAAATAAAACAAAAGGGGATTAGGCAAATATATTCTGGAAGTGGACTCGAGATAACTCCCTTTTTTCTCGTGACGAACTCGAGTTTTCCCCCTACCTTTCCCGTGTCTCTCTCCCCCCCTTTCTTCTTCTCCCCAGTTTATATTCTCATTTCATTTTTTTTAAGTTGTAAACGAACTGCTGTAGCTACTCTTGTACGCGACTCGGAGGCAACCACAGGGACACTCGAAGAGACCTCACAAATGTCTCGAGCAACCCCCACGCGATAACCCAAAAACCCAAAATCACGGCACTGATCACCACCGTGCACGTGCACGGTGGTTCGCGTTGCCATCGGCGACTCGCGGCAATCCCCACACGTCACAAAACACCCCTAGGCTCGAAATTTAAACCCAGATTTCGATTTCGAGAAGGAAACAAGAATACGACCTGATGGCTCAAACCTGACAACAAACCCCCACTGCCAAAACCCTTCGTGCGGCCACCAACCATCACCGTAGGCGATGAAACTCCACCAGTACGTCGCTCATAACCTCCTCTAACTCCACCAAAAATCGCAACCCACTCGGTTGCCTATTGGAGCCGAAATCAAATTTTTACAGAGCTTCGAAAAATATGGGCTTAAACCCTATTTGTGATTCAAACTCAAAATACTTGCATTCGAAAAATAATTTAACATTTTTCTCGAATCAAAAGATTTACAAACTTGCTTCCTGTAAATTTACAGAAACTAAAATTAGCTAAATCTCCTAAAATTGACAAAAACTCATTTTTGATTCATTTTAAAACTGCTCTGTTGCTCTTTGCTTAAAAATCAAGATTTTTATATTAAAAATCATAATTGTGTTTATGAAAACTAAATATGATATTGGATTTACAAATTTCAACATTTGAGTTTTAAGCTTTGATTCCCTTTTCTAACCTGTAGTTTGAAATACAGAGTTAATATCATACTGTTAAACTTTAAACATGTTTGCAGGCTTTGTTTTCATATAAACAAACTTGAATTTACATAATACAAAGTTTAAATAGTTATATGAATAAGTTTTGTAAATTTATTCGCTTTATTTTGTACAAAACTTAAAGTACTGATCAAGAACAACTATGCAAACTTCCAGTGCAAACAGACATACACAAAACAATATGTTTAAACTGCATCAACACATATCATTAATAAGCAAATATATAAACTAAAGTTGAAATTAGTTCGTTTACTCACAGATCAATTTGAATAGAAGGTGAGTTGAAGGAACTGCAGTTGAAATTTCCCTGAAACTTTCTTGAGTTTCCTGACTTCTGTTTTCCCTTTTTTTATTTTCTCAGATTTGCTTTCTTCTTCTTTTCTTTTTTTTTAGTTAAGGCTTGTATAAAATGAAACTGATAATAGAAAGGTGGATATATATAAATGCTTGAACAAAACAGAAGATAAGTGTACAGCCACCATTTTTGACCAAACAAGAAATTGGTATTAATTTTTACTGCAATTATGAAATGATATTGATCTCGGCTGTATGTACTTATTTAAACAAGAAGTTAGGCTAATTAATGTTTATGTTTTTAATTATGATAGCATAAAATTAATTAATTACTGACAGTTGTTATTTGTACATAGATATTTATTATTATTTTCGGCCAGAATATATTGTATGATACAGGTTTTTGTTTTATTACTGGTTTACATTCATTTTTAGTTTATAAAATCTTTCTCTGGACAAACACTTAATTGCCGTGTATATGTGTACATAGGCACTACACTTATTTGTTTTTTAGTTCTTCTTTTAGTTTAAGTTTTGTTTTATGATATTTGAAGTGAGACTTATTTTATATTGAAGTGGACTTTGTTTTTATTATATTTGTACAAGATATTGTTTTCCAGGTCTGTCTTTTAGGTTTAGTTAAGTGTTATTATATTAAGTAAAACTTGTTTCCTTATTTCTACAAACTGTATAACAGCACATATAAGTTTAGTACAGAAATATGTTATAAGTTACCCCTTTAACTTATGCATTTAACCTGATTACATGATATTTAGAAAGTTCTATGTTGTACAATTGGAGTTTGCAGGTTATTCTTAAGACTTAATTGATTGTGATTTATTTTCACTTTAGACTTTCAAGCATTTGATTCATAATATTTCAAATGTAAATTTTTACATTCCAAGTTATAACTTATATTTATATTGTTAGTTCTATTTTCTATTTATAATTATGGTGTATACTTATGTTTTAACTTTATCATTTTAAAAACTAAAACTATATTCATATGTATTTTATCAAATAACAAAAATATTGAATCTTTGATTTGATTTTATTGAATAAGGCAGATTTTGAAGTATTCTATTTAAAATTTTCAAATCAAAATTTTCTTTTACAAATATATATAACCGTTAAACATCCAAGATCTCATCAATTTAAACATTGACAAGCTTATATTTAATTTAAATTAGATTAAATATTTATTAAAATATGCTGTCAAAAATTCCGGGTTGTTACAATATCTGTGATCTGTGAATGAAACGTTACAGTTTATACCGCTTATCAAATATATTGCTGTATTGGAATATGTACTGATTGATGATGTTGCACTTTTATTGTGTAAAACCTCTGGACCACACTTATACACACACAAATATGGATTGCACGAGGAAATTGGTTAAGTCACAGATTTTTGAAATAGTTTTAAAATTGAATTTTTGAATCCAAGTGGTTTTGGAAATGGATTGGGTGTTAAAGTGAAAAGCTTTTGAAAAGGAATTTCAGAGATAAAAGTTATTTTTGAATAACTTAATTTAGTTTTGAAGTTTGATTTGAATTTGAATCCAAAATTTGAGATTGAATTCGATTTATGATTTGAAAAGGGCATACTAGTTTATATGGGTTTTAAACCATTTTAAAAGTGTTGTTTTGGGAATTTGAATTTAATCCAAAGATTTTAACTTGTATAATGGAAATCGGATTTTTTTCCGAAACGAAAACTATTTGTTTTCAAATAATAAAAGCTTTCACATAAGAAATGAACTTCCAAATTTGTGTTAAAAGGATTTCAAGTCTAAAATGGAAAATGATTTTCCAAGTTATGAATAAATCTTTGGAAACGGTTTGAAAGCTATAAGTTAAATCTTTGATTTAAAGATTTAATGAGTTAATCCAATTGAAATGGAAATTGTTTTGAAAATCTATGTATGAATCTTTGTGAAATTGGGTGAACTTTGTGAAATAAATCTTTTTGTTTGAAGATTTGAAATGGTAATTAGTTTAAACCATTTGAAAGGGAAGTTTTGGATTTTAAAAGTTGTGACTTAACTGAAATCCCATATCCATATGTTTTTAAATATTGCGCTTACTATTCGGATTAGCCGGGAGAGGACCTTGTGTCATATAACCCATTCCGAATAGTGATACGACGTTATGGATTTCATTTGAAGACCAGTGTTGAAGACCCGGTGTCTTCGAGAACGAAAGGATAACCTGTCGATTGACTCTGCACTGAATTGCTTCGGTATAGAGTTCTCCATATGTGATGGGAAGTCCGATCGGGATTGTGGATACCCGGATTGCAAGGGCTTCTTCCTTTATTGGACGAAGTGCCTTCGGCTCTGTTCGAACCCGGAACAGACTTGTATGGTTGTATGTCCGACATTACACTTTGAGATATTAAACCGATCTCTATCAAATACATTTCTGCTTGGTGGCGGAGAATTTATTCTCTTAGCTTAACACCCTTCTCTGAGACGTACGAGCTCAGAGGTTATGTATTTGATAGTTATCAGTGATATACTCCCAATTGGGTAGTGTGGCATGCTGAGTGCTGCTGTGTATCATTTGTTGATCAAAGCATGGATCTGCATCGGGACCTCACGCCCCGGAAATGGTCGAAACAAGAAACATGCGGCAAGGTTATGAGGGTCGCTCCCTTTAGGGTGTGTCATTCCCTTCTGGAAAAGGGTGGTATCATGTTATGGAGCCCAGATACTTAACTCATGTGGTCACTGCAAATCTATTCCTTTGTGATTGCTTTGTGTTTGAGAGACGCCTCAGATAAAGGTCCCAAAGGATCGGGGGATGGCATGCTCGTGTAGTAGTTACCTAGTTACAGAGGTAACCCGGCCTTGTGTTGGCAGAGAGCTGGCTAAGCTCTTGGGGCGTCCCGCCAGAGGCGTACCCATGGACAGTAGGAAGTTCCTTAGCCCGACTATTTGTTTGAAATCCAAACAAAACAATACGCGTCCTGTACGGTTTTAGTTGTATAACCTGCCATGGAATGTGGTGGTAACCTGCTATTGAACATGGTAGCTATAGTAGGCATACAATACTGGTTGTATGCCGGCTAGGATTAATATTATACTTTCTAAATGGTTTTATACACTATGCACTAGTAATAATATCAAAGAAATTTTCTCGTATCAAGCATATTTGACTATCATAAGGAGAAATCTCCTCCAATTCTGCGTTTGCATTGTGTGTGTGGTGGGAGGCCTTATGGTAGTTTCATTTTCCCAAAAGCATTGCGGTTTTAAATTTTAAATTCCTTTGTTGTTTGTTTTAAAAGATAAACTGTTTTGTTTGCTCATACCAGTCCCATGACTAACCTGGAGTTTACTGTTCCTTTCCTAAACTCTTATTGCCCACAATTTTCCCACACGGGAAGTCCAGAGTTGGGTTTTTCAGATAATTAATAAATAGGTGTAGATTCGATAGCTTTCGAAGTCTTTGGTTGGGTTGTTTTCGATCTTTGGAGTCTTCTTCAGTCTTTGGATGGATTGACCTTGCTTAGCTTAGTGCATTGTTATTTGGAGTTCGAGCTATTTCTAGATTGGTGCCTTGGAGATGGAGATTACCGATACTAGAGTTCTCTCTTGAAGACCATATTGGAGAAATTGTTCTGCTGTTGGTGTTATCCTTTCTTTCCGCTGCTATTGTCTTGTATCATATCTATGATGTATATTGATATTCATTGTATCATTCAGTTGTATCTGATATTGTATCAAATGTTGTATATTGATATATTCTTTTTCTTCCGCTATGTTGTTATACTTAATGTGTTATAAGCTACGGCAAACCAGATTCGACGTTTGGATCTGCGGCATTTGAATACGAGTGTCGTATTCGGTGCCGATTTTCGAAGGTCTAGTCAGGGCCGCTACAGTTGTTATAGGTGAACTCAACCAAATGGAGATGATCTTCCCAAGATCCTCCATAATCAAGAACACAGGCACGAAGAAGATCCTCGAGAATTTGATTCACTCATTCCGTTTGACCTCGGTCTGCGGATGGCAAGCAGTGCTCGGATTCAAATGAGTACCCAAAGATTTCTAAAAAGCTTTCCAAAACTGGCTGGTAAAGATAGGATCTTGATCACAAACAATGCTGATAGGAACATTATAGGGATGAACAATTTCCCTCATATAAATCTCAACCAGACTGGAAGCAGAATGGGTAGATTTGACTGGAATGAAATGTGCTGATTTGGTCAATCTATCCACAATAACCCAGATACTGTCATTCCCTTTCCAAGTCCTCGTTAATCCATAAATAAAATCCATGGAAACCTATTCCCTTTTCCAATTGGGAATCTCAAGGGGCTGCAACAAACAAGGGGTCTTCTGATGACCTGCCTTGACTTGTTGACAAGTCACACACCTACTGACAAAGATAGAGATATCTCGCCTCATACCTTTCGACCAATACAACTTCTTCATGTCTTGATACATCTTCGTCACACCAGGGTGAATAAAAATTCTAGATCGATTATGTTCCAGAAGTAACTTCTACCTTAAACCATCAACCTCCAGGACACAAATCCGATTACTAATCCTCAAAATACCTCCATCATCGACCTGAGCTCCACTACCATCAGGACTACTAACACCAACCCTGTTACGAACACTCTCCTTCATACGCCTAAGCATCTCATCCTCATCCTGCTTAGCAATGATACGATCCAAAAGAGGAGAAGAAGAAACAACAAGCTGGCACAACATGGCCTTCTTCCGACTCAAAGCATCAGCCACAACATTAGCTTTACCGGGAGTATAGCTAATATCGATATCATAAGAAGCAAGATACTCAAGCCACCGAACTTGCCTCTGATTCAAATCCTTCTGGGTGAGCATATATTTTGAAGACTGATGATCAGTGAAGAGCTTAAACTTAATACCCAAAAGATGATGCCTCCAAAGCTTCAAAGAAAAGACAATAGCAAGCAATTCCAGATCATAGGCAGCATAGTTGGACTCATGGGTCTTCAATTGGCGACCAGCATAAGCAATCACCTTTCCATCCTACATCAAAATAGCTCCCAAACCCTCACGACAAGCATCAGTGTACACCGTTAATCCCTCATTTCCGTTCGTAATAGTAAACACTGGTGCGGAAGTAAGCTTACGCTTTAACTCACTGAATGCAGCTTTACACTCATCACTCCATATAAACTTAGCATTCTTTCGAGTTAAAGCAGTGAGAGGTGCAGAAATCCGAGCAAAGTTCTCAATGAATCTCCGATAGTAACCGGTAAGGCCTAGAAAACTGCGAATATCAGTTGGAGTCCTAGTATTTTCCCAATACTGTAACAGTATAGGGAGAAATAAGGACCACAGAAAAGATAGAATGATCAAATAAAAGAAAGAGAAGAAGGGGAAAGACTTACATTGATTGCAGCGATCTTGACTGGATCAACAGAAACTCCATTACTTGAAACAACATGCCAGAGAAATCGGACTTTAACCTTCCAGAAATGGCATTTGGAGAATTTAGCCTTCAACTGATGATTTTGAAGAGTCTCTAGAATGCATTGCAAATTCGACTCATGCTCTTCCTTTGACAAATGAGGACAAGGATATCATCGACAAAGACTTGAACAAACTTATTAAGCACATCACAAAAAACACGATTCATTAAATCAACAAAGAAAGCTGAAGCATTTGTCAAACCAAAAGGCATAACTAACCACTCATAGAATCCATTCTTAGTACGGAAAGTAGTCTTGGGAATACTTTCCTCAGCAACTCTGAGCTGGTGGAAACCTGTGGCTAGATCAAGTTGAGAGAAAACAGTAGCTCCATCGAGCTGATCAAACATATCATTGATGCAAGGCATATGATATATGTTCTTCATTATGAGCTTGTTTAGATCCCTATAATCAATGCACATCCGCAAAGAACCATCAGACTTAGTGACAAAAAACACTGCTGCTACCCATTTGGAATGGCTAGGTCTGATCAGACCTTTGGAGAACAAGTCCTGAATTTTCTTCCTTAACTCAACCTTCTCACAAGGTTCCATTCTTCTGGGTGGAAGAACTACAGGTCGAGATCTAGGAATAAGATCAATATGAAAATCAATTTCCCGCTTAGGAGGTAAAGAAGTGACTTCACCAAATAAATCGGGATAGAGTTTGACCACATGAGTCGAGTCATGATCACCAGGAGAGAATCAAGGGAATAAGTAAAATTGCAAGTGAAATCCTGGGGTAAACAACACCGGATCACCAAAGAATTACCAAAATCATCTACAAGAGAAATAATTCAGGAACTACAAGAGATAAAGGCATCATGCCTCTTCAGCCAATCATCTCCAAGCAATAGATCAAAAGCATCAAAACCCAGAACATAGAAATCACCAGAAAACCGATAGCTAAAATGGAAGAGTTTCACATTTCTACGAATCCTACTAAGGTTCGCTAGACCACCAATAGAATTTGAAACACTGAAAGGCATAGAAGCAAACTTGGGAGAAGGAAGATGATCAAATTTATTACAAAGGTCCATAGAGATAAAGCTTTAGGAAGCTCCAGTATCAAACAGTACACGAAGGGGAAAATAAAACAGAGAAAAAGTGCCCTCGAGTGTACCTTGTGAATCACTAGGAGCAGGAGCAGGTTCAGGTGCCGGAGGTGGAGCTGGTGAAGATGAAGAGGTAACAACAAAAATACCAAAAGACTTGCCCTTCTGTTTGGTAGGGCAATTGTTCTTGAAATGGCCAGGCTGCAGACAAATGTGGCAGAGGTCACGCCTGGTCACCTGAGCTGGAGGAATAGTAGCACCCAAAGTAGGACAACTATTAGCATAGTGTCCCTTCTGATCACATCGGAAGTAAGTAACCGAAGATAGGTCGATGGACTGCCTCTGAGATGAAGAAGATCCCAATCTCGGAGTCTTGTTCCAATTCTTCTTATGATGATAAAAATTGGGCTTTCTCTTATTAGGATTACCAGAGGAAGACTGAGATGGAGCAGAACGAGCAGTTGGAGGATCCTTAGAAGTACGATTCTCGTATCTAATGGCCTTGTCCATCAGAGTGGTGAAAGGACTATGCACATGAGCTATGAGGCGATTATAGTACTCCGGACGGGCACCAGTAATGAACTTCTCATTTTTCTTGAGAGGAGTGTCAACCAAATTAAGGCCAAACTTAGAAAGTTCATTGAACCTCCTCTCATATTCAGCAAAATACATATCACCCTGTTTCGGATCCATGAACTCCCGATACACTTGAGATTTCCCTGCCTCGGGCATCCATTTCATAAGAAAAACATCCCTAAACCATGATAAAGAAATATAACACAGATTTCGAAAAGAGAAACTGAACCAAATTCAAAACAAACAGAAGACGATGCCTAAAATGTTCCCAAGATATGCCAGCCTCAGCAGTGTGGGCTGTGACGGATCCCACCAATCCAAGGCTGCTCCCTTCAATTTCCAAGCTGCCACCTGACGCTCCTGGGCATTAGTGATCTCAAGGCCGGAAAAGATTCTATCCAAATCCTTCAACCACCGTTGAGCTTCAATAATGCTCTCAGATCCGGTGAACTTGGTGCCACCAAGATCAGTGTATTCCTTACAAAGCTTTGTGAACCTGACTCGGGCAGCAGGTTCAGGAGTTGGGGCAACACCACGTCCCATACCTCTTGCATTCCTATGACTCATCTTGAAAAAATAAAGAATGAATTTTAGGACAGAGGTAATTGAGAAACAAACACAAGAATAGATAAGATAAGATGCAATGGGAATTGAATATCCCAAACGCAGAAATTACTCACAAGGTGGATAAAGAAAAGAAGGATGTTTAGAAAAATTTGATGTTAAAAAAAGAAAAGTTTTTATATCAAAATACTCCTTAAAATCCTTTGAAAATCATTTGAAAAATCATTTTATACTTTAAAATACGTTCTCTCACAAAGAAATGATTCTAAGACTGATTTCACTCATTCTAGGGTAGTGCTACCCTATCTCTAATGAGTTTTTTCTCCTCGGGCTAATTTTTTCCTAAAACCTTGCTTTGATACAAACTGTAAAGACCCACTATTTTGCACCATTTAAATTCAACAATAAAACCAAAATATGTCAAACTAGAATAGCTCAAAACAATAGATTGTAATAAAATTCGGAGCAAATAAAACCAATCATATAATAACAAACACAGAATATCAGAATACTCGCAACGGAAATAAAATAACTATGGTGGTTCATGAAGCCACTACAAACTTAGTCTCAAACAAGTACAAAATACATAGTATGAAAAACAAATACAGTTCTGAAACAAATACAGTAGAAATCCCAAATACATAAGTCTCTAATACATAAGCTGAAATAGAATGATTGAACCAAAATAGATAAAACTAGATAAGTAGATAAACTCCAGAAATCTCTAGCTTCCAGAAGATAGATCCAAGTTGTGATACTCTGGCTGATCCGAACGTAAGAAAATAAAAACAAACACTCGAGTCAGGACATACATACTTGTACAATGTAAACCAACTCAAGTGAACTGTAATAAAATGTACAAGTAGCTTAAAGGATGATTGGGACCGCCCGTCCTCTAAGGATCCGTTAGTTTATTTACTATGTAGTAATATATGCTATTATAATAGTGTCTAATGGTAAAATAAACTTACTTTAAAATAGCGTTAAGGAGTTACTCATATCCCCCTTAACACATAATAGTCTGAGTAGTCTCTCCAGTATCCGTGTACCTCCAGGTCGGGAGGCTACCCTAAATAATCCATAGGCTACGGTACAAAACCAAACTCGTACAAGGCTCGTTAGGGTAGGTGACATGGCATAATTAGGCAATGCCAGGGTAGATATACCAATTACGCTTCCGGGTCGGTGGTAACACGTAGCAGCCACTACCGCCTACCTCGAGCCACACTACCAAAATCAACGGTGCGCACATTTCAATCACAAAGTAATACAATGGCATAGAAGAAGTGTGTCCAATCAAAGGAGCTACCTCATTAGCCCGTCAATCGATCCTGTTTTAGCCACCTTATGCCAAGTCGCAGGAGTCGGGTCCACGTATATACCTCAATAGAACGTCGCCACCATCCTACTTCATTCTGGAATCTCAACCGCGTACATGGTTGTCAAAGTGGATTTCGGTATCGACAGAGAGTATGCCCATATCTGATCCCGGTCTCTTTGCCAATCAATCGTTATTATAACCCGTGGTTATAAATTTCAAAAATGGTTTATATTTCACTTAAAAACATATTCATTTAAACCACTTAAATTCAATATCAAATAATATTCATTTCAAAGTTGTAACATTTCTAAGTTCATTCATTCAATTATAAAATTTTCCAAACATTGTAAATTTCAGCTGTAACAGCACTTATAAAATGTTATGGTGGATATAGTAATATTTCAAAAACATTGTTAAATTCAAAGACAACAACACTTATAAAGTGCTATGGTAGGTATTTAGTTATTTCAAACCAGCTCAATTTCAAAAACAGCAGCACTTACAAAGTGCTAAAGTAGGTGTAACGACCCGGAATTTTCGATCACAAAAATTCCAGATAGTTAGGAAGAAAGAAGAAAGAGATAGAAGAAGAAGAAGAAGAATAGAAAACATTAACAACTCACGTTTACAGCGGATGAAATATAATAATAAATAATAGCAGTTTACAAAAGAATTCTGTATCTTCCAAAATACCTTTAAAATACATCAAAGTTATATACAGACACTGAATATACACAATTATCGTGTCACAGATATACAACAATATAATACAGCGGAAACACTCCATACGTTCTTGCCATCCAGCTCGCCTCCTGAGCTCTAGAATGTCCTTGCCTGA
The DNA here is from genome assembly GCA_030765085.1 of Allium cepa. Classification (NCBI taxonomy): domain Eukaryota; kingdom Viridiplantae; phylum Streptophyta; class Magnoliopsida; order Asparagales; family Amaryllidaceae; genus Allium; species Allium cepa. The sequence goes on from CM060940.1 coordinate 188,952,203, forward strand.
AAATCTGTAATACTCGGTCTGACTCGAGCATTACATCAAAGTAACACCAGGGTCAGGCTGGAAACCAGCATGAGTAAACTCATCTAACATGGAATACCAAAGCAAATAACTTATATAAACCCGGGTAACTCGTATTAATAAAGTCACAATTTATCATAGACATCACTTATTCCACACATCCATTTTCTAAGTACCAATATTTAGATTTAAATAGTCCAATTCATTTAAATCACTTCATTCCAGCCTATAGATTTCACATATCAAACTATAAAAATTCGAAGTGGTTTCGGGTATTTCCTAATACCCGACCTCGATCCCTTCGAGCCTCATGTCATCCTAACCCAAGTTATCCAAATGAAATACACAACATTTCATATCAAAGATATCAACTCATTTCAAGCATTCAATACCATTCAATCATCCATAAGCAAAGCTTGATCACTTCTAAAATTAATTAATTCTGATTGAATTACTAGCCTCAATCACTTAGATTCCTTCACTTTACATTAATTAATCATCCCTTAATTATCCATCTTAATTAAACACCCTGGATTAATTATCTTCCAATTTCATTCAAGTAATTATCTTTAATTAATTTCACAAATTAATTATGCTTAACCAAAATCAGTGATTAATCTTTAATTACTTCTCAAATTAATTAACTATAATTAATTACATGAATCCTTGATTACTTATATTAATTTAATTTCTCATAAATCACTTATTATTGATTCATTTATCTTAATTAATCAACCTCTAATTACATCGTTAATTATATAAATTAAAGATTTCTACTTACATTTTGATTTATCCTAATTTAAATTAATTATATTAAGAAATTAATCATTAATTAAACCACAAATATTAATCACTCTTGATTTATCTCAACCAGTAATTAACTACCTTTTTATTTACTTCATTAAATAAATAAATTACTCCTTAATTAATTATCTTAATTAATCACTTAAATAAATTACACAAAGTAATTATATTTTATTAATTACATTAAGTAATTACCTATCAAACCACCCAATGATTTTTCTAAATTACTTACACTTAATTAATTAACTTAAGACTTAATTAATTAATTCAAACCCTTAATTACTAAATTAATTAACCCAAATCATTAATTAATTGAATTAATTAATTATCCATTTTAATTACCCTACTAATTTAATGAATCACAAATCATTAAGTCCTTATTAACTTTAAAATGAAAACATTTTCTTATTTATGATTTAAGTTTATAACAATTTAAAACTCGAATAATTCGAGTCAGCAATAATTAACTCAAGAACCAACCAAAACCAAAGTCACCAGATCATCAGTGCACATCAAATCAATTCAATCATTCAACCAATTATTTAAATTTAACCATTTAAATTTAAATAAAACTCCAGAAGAGTGAGATTAACTCACCTTTTCCCCTTAATTGCAAATCCACTTCATTCTCGATTTGATTCCATGATTATTGACAAACAGTTATACGATTTATTAATATACGAATTAATCGGACAAGTAATTCCTACAGATTTAATTAACAAATTATTTAATTTAAAACTAGTTTTCGAAAATTAAATAAGTTTATTTACATTTGAATGATTGGATAATCAATTACTATTTTTTTATTTAATTAACTAACAATAAAAAATTTAAACCAGTTTTCCTATAATAACCCTTTTGGTAAGTAAAATAATCAACGAAGTTTATCAAAAAATTAATAACCTAAACCCTTTTTTTATCTGCATATACATTAATTAAATTAAATTAAATTAAAATAAATACCTGTATCACTCCCTCCCTCACGTTCTCGACCTAGGCAACACGCAGACCCAAAACGCGACAACCTCCACTCATGCGCGCGATCTACGCAGCGAAACCCCAAAACCCAAATCGCCTATCGCGATCTCGAGTCGTCTCCTTCGCTCCACCTACTGCCTCGACGTGACCGTTGACATCGCGACTTCAAAACCACTTCACGACCATCGCCAACGCAATTGACCTTCAGCATGCGCGCGCGTGTGGACATTCGCGACAACATCACCAGCGACCCATCGCCTCGATCTGGCCCGCCCTAGATTACTTCGAGCTCGCAACCTCCCTAATTCTGACCCTCCTCTTGAGGCTCGCTCGCGATGAGGAATAACGCTCACCGATTGATTTGAAAGTGGAAGAGGACGTGGTGCTCGGCCATGAATTTTATCATGAGAAGTTTTTTTTTATGAATTCGAGTTCGACCATTTTTTCTTCTTCTTCCAGTCTTTTAAGACTGAAGGGAAAGAGGCATAAATAAGAAGAAACCATAAAACGATTATACGGTGGCTTAAGTGGATATAGGTGCAGCTGAAAAGAAAGGGCTCAGTTTATAGTTTAAATCGATGGGAATATATTATATTAAAATTCAAAATATCTAGATATTTAATCCAAAACCCTGATTGAGGCATGCCGCTAGGCGTTCCTAATATTATACCCTTATTCTGAACGCAATGGAATAAGTTTCGAGCCTCGATTCGATCGTATGGAGAAGATAGCTTTTTGAATCAATTATTATATTAAATTATCGATATAAATTTCAGTGCATTAATATATCGTACGGCCAAACGATCACTCCAAACACTACAAAAATTGAAATCTGATAATAATACAATATTACGGATCCAATGAAACTGTTTTTTTTTAAATTTCGAGGCTGTGCGTCGGAAGGCTATTTTTAAATATCGTTTTAAACGATAAAATTTCAAAACTGAACAAATCAGTGTTTAATTCAATTTTAAAACTTTTACTATCTTCAGTATTATCACTATAAATTTTACAAGCCTTCAAATTATTTTTAACAAGCTAAAAATTCCAAATTTCGCATTTTACCCAACTTCAAATAATTTAATTGAAAAATTAAATTATCCAATAATTAGTGATTTTTGAATTCAAGTTAAAAAAATGAATTTTAAATATTTAAAATCAATTAATTATTCCGATTTAAATTGTTAGAAATTATGGGTCGTCACATTCCTCTCCCTAAAAAGAATTTCGTCCCCGAAGTTACTAGTTAAGAAAAATGGTCCAATACCCATTACTATTTTCCAAAACCAAACAGTTTTATCCACTTGCCCTAATATATCTTTATTAAAGACCCACTATTACTTCAATCAACTTCTCAAAACCTTCTATAGGTTCCAACAACATTATTTACTACACTTATTAAAATTTAAATTTAAAATTCAAATTTAAATTATCACGACTTTCTCTAAAAATTTCAAACTCTCTAAATTTTTGAAATATTTTGCCTGCGTCTCCTTTGCGCGGCTAGCTCGGTACAACTACAAAATGCCTCAACGAGCTCCCAAATTCCAAAAGAAAACAAAAAGCCAAGTGGCTAGATCAAAGACCCAATCAAATTCCATACAGATATTAAAACACACACCTTTTTGTCGAGCAATTCAAATTTATCTTCTGAAATCAAAAACAATTTTCCTTTCTCTTTATAATACCTGCATATTTTACTTAGCAATAATATCCAACCGTAACTTTTCAAATCATTTTACACATTTCCTTATATAGGTTTCATATCTACTTCTATTCAAATTAGTTTTCCCATTTCCATATGAATTCCATTTGTCTTTAATTCCGAATATTGAATTTTATCTTCCATTTATAACCGATTCATATCATTATTTTAAATAAGTGTCATCCACTAATTTATTTCAATTTCCAAGTTGAAATCGTTTTGTCTCTAACAGAAAATTTTCCAAAAAAAATTTTTCAAAAATTTTCTCACTCTCAAAATTTTCGAAACTTTTTGGCAGAGTCTTCTTGTACGAAGGAGCTTTTGCAATTTGACAAGAGATATAAATATATATCCTTCGACCCACACGGTCGAAAAAGAAAAAACAGTTTATATTTCCTATTTTTATTGCGTAGACGTACCTTTATTTAGCATTTTAAGCAAGCGGCTTATTATTTTAGTAATTAGCGCAACCAAATCCAGCCAAACGGCCTTCAAGTACCTGTACTTACTCAATTTAAATATGTAAGTGCCATATATAGAAAATTTATTAGCATTTCACTTACTTTCAATAGCTAAACACATGCATTTCATAAGCAACAAGCACCAAACGCTTTCCATAAGCGATTTATATGATTTAAAGTTAATTCAATTGCTTCCGACTAATTCATATGCCATTTCATTCAATTTTAATGGCTTACACTCATTTTATTACATTCAATTTATTTTTAATCCAAACAAGCTCATATTCAATTCAATTGATTTCAAAATCAAGTTATTTATCTTCTCTCGACCCGTAGAATCTTAATTACTTTCATTTACGTCCAACGATAATTCATTCTATGCAAATTCGACTACTCGCTTAATAGAGTATTCATTTTAGTCTATAACTACTTCAAATTAATTTCAACTCATTCTATATTTAATTCCATTTCATTTCTAATTTATTCACCAACCATTCATTGCATTTCATTTCATCTCCGCATTGGATTCATTTTAAAACTATTTCATTGATCTTGACACCCTTCGATGCTTATATTAATATCCATTTTCCAAATAAATTTAACCCAAATCTTTATTTAATAGTTTTTCAGTCTTACTCGAAACCAAGCTTTTATTGACTTAAGTAATTTTATTTCAAATTAACATGCCTCATAGCTCAACTTCATTCTGATAACCCAATTCCAATTAAAACTTTGATTTAATTTCGATTCAATCAGACTTCATCCATTTATTTTTTCATTCAATTAACCCATTTATTCACCCCATTTTAAATTTTTAATTCATCTACTTAATTCATTTTCGAATTTATTTTATTAATACAAAGCCATTCTCAATTTATTTTTACTCACGTAGATTTTTGTTTGCAACTCAAACCATTTTTAATATAAATTCAATTCCAATTTTTTTACAACATCTCCACTTATTTTAATTCATTATCAAATCCAAGTCGAATTCTATTCATAATTCGAATTCATTTCTAAACCCCATTATTAACTTAAAATCCATTTTATTTAACCGAGTTAAATTTTATTAATATACTCTATCCAATAATTTATTTAGCTAATTAGCTTACTTCCAACTTCTAATTCAATATTCGATTTTATTACAAAAATCACTTCATTAAATTTTCCTAAGTTCAATTTTTTTTATAGTTCCAGTTTGGATTTTCTTTCATTTTCCAAAATTCCATCACTTTTGTTTTAAAATTTTAGAAATGCTTTTAAGTTCACATCATACTATTAAAATAGCTCTTTATAAAAATACTTCTTATAACTCGATGTCTCAACCAGTCCATCCTTGTTCTCACAGAAATTCAGTCATACGTTGATCAGGCGTAGGACTGAAAATCTATAAGTACTTGGTAAACCCATTTTCAACACCAAGTGAAAATACTTGTGAAATAATTAAATTTTTTTTGAAAATATAGAAAACAGTTTTTGAAAATAGAGGAAATATCTTGGTGAGAATGCTCTGGAAATCATCACCCCCATCCATGGTCGCAGTTACATCCTGGGTTACGTTGCCATCGCAGCAAAAGTCCATGTAACTGTAGGCACTCCGCTCCCCTTGATTACGCCATGGAACCCACAACAGATCGCAGTTACATTTCAGGGTTACGTTGCCATCGCAGCAAAAGTCCATGTAACTATAGGCATCAGCGCCTTCGATTTTCACTGTCAAAAATGATACTTCTCCACTCCTACATAGGTCACAGTCTACCGATATAAAATCATACGTAGACGGTTGGCTCTCAGCAGAACACACGACTTTCGCTAAGTTACCATAGGTCGCAATCTACCGTTATAACCTCAAACGTAGACTGTTGGCTCTCAGCGGCGCACACGACTTTCACTATGTTACCATAGGTCGAAGTCTACCGATATAAAATTAAACGTAGACTGTTGGCTCTTAGCGGCACACACGACTTTTTCTATGGTCTGTAGTAGATTGTAGTGACATCGAGTTACACTGTCGTCACAGCATAACCCAAATGCCTCTATAGGCATCAACTTCCCACGACTTCTGCTACACACTACTCATAATCCTCAGGAACTATTTTTGTCCGGACTCCTCACAGGATCAACTTTAGAACCCCCCTTGGGGTTCAAGGCAGCACCACCCGGTGGCATTCCTAAGAAGTTCATTTCAAGTGAGCGCTTTTTTCCCCAGAGCCATTATCAAAACACTTTATACTATACACATATAGTATCTTTCAGATCATACACCTAGTATGATCTCATACAAAGCTCCTTTACACAAAATCGATTATCCCAAAATCTATAATTCCTAAACTAGGCTTTCCAAATTCCAATATTGATTTTATGCAAACATCAAAAGCCTTTCCAAATCCAAAGGTTCCCAAAACCTTTTTTTCCAAAATCCTCATAGGATCCATTATATATATATAATTAAAAAAAACCTTTGATCATTACAAACTTGTATAAAACTCCTTTTATACTTCAAACGCTTTTAAAATTCTTTTCTTATGGCAATAGATTCAACAAGGGGAGATTTATCTTATATAACAAAGATATATAACTTTGTTTATTCAAAATCAAATATTCAAATTTGGTTACTCTTTTCAATTTCAATTTCATTCAAATCCGTACGATGTACACATATCATCCGTACGCTATACCAATCTGATCGCTCACTCGATCACACAATTTCACTTCCAAACTAGTATCATACACCCGACTTCCTAGTGCGGACTCAGACCTGGTTTCTTGATCAGAAACCATCATTCTCTTTGCATAGCCATAACTATGTTAGAGAATATCTAGAACCAATCAACAATCCATATCCAGGTTCGTCGTCTAAAATCGAATGAAAAATACCAACTCGGATCGATATAACTGTCTCAAAATTCTATGCTCAAATCTGGATCAAATCACTATGCGAATAGAATAATATACGTAGATCCTACGTATTTAGCTTCATTGATTATTAGCCAAGTCAATTTCCTTCTATTAACATTCACTTTAATTTTTATTCACTTATTCACATTTACCTTAATCCTCGTTTGGATTATCACTTCAATTCTTATCTCAGTTGGGTATTTAATCAATAACAGTTTGAACTCTGACCAGTTTATATTTAGAAAATAGCTTGAAAATTTTAAAAATAGATAAGTGGTTGAAAAATAATTATTAGTTTGTAAAACGACTATAAAATAGTTAACTAATTGTAAAATAGTTGGAAAATAGTTAAATAATTAATAGAAATTTAGATAATTGCCAAATAGTTGTAAAATAGTAATTAATTTGTAAAATAATTGAAAAATAGTAATTAGTTTATAAAACAATTGAAAATTTTGTTAAATAGTTCCAAAAATAATTTGGCTTTGAAAAGAGAGGTTGTATATATTAAATAGCTTGGAAAAATAAGTTTATATTAAAATAATTTATATTGAAAATAGTCCAGATTCAAAACTGTTCGCTTCCCCATCAATCCAATTTAAATTTCCACTTCCATTTAAATTGACCCAATTCTAACTTGAATAACTTCAATTTCCATTGAAATTGATTTAACCCCAATTCAAGTTGAATCAATCCTGATTTCTTTCTCAATTTAAATCAAATTCCATTTGATTTTAAATCTGTTCAACTTTAATTATAATTTCAAATTATTCCAATCAATTTGGACTTATATCAATTGAACTCACTTCAATTTCAATATCATTTCAATTTAATCCAATCCAAATTTTCCATTTAAATTTTTAGACCCATACATCTTTAATTACAAACCCAATTAATTCAAATCAAATTCAATTTTGAACTAGTTCAATTTCAATCTCAATTTTAAACCATCTCGTATTATATAAATTCGTGTTAAATTCTCAAAGATTGGTTTAACCTTTTAAACCAAATTACCCTTTATTAAAAGTTTTTTAACAATTTAATTTCTGAGCTCAAATTCTAGAATTTCATTTTCAATCAATTTAATTTTAATTTGGTTGTATTTCTGTTATCACTAAATTTAATTCCAATTCAAAATTTCAATTTGGTTGTATTATATCACTTCTTAATTTAATTCCAATAATTTAACAACCAATCACCTTAATATTTATTAAAAGGAAATATTGCTTTATATATCAAAATATATTTTTATATAAAATCATTTAAAACCTTTATATAAGAAAATAACAAGTACGCTCTCATATATATACACACACACTCACACACTCGACTCATCCTAGAGTACTACGGACTCTATTTAAGTAGTTATCCCCACTATAGCCAAGGTTCACGCTTAGCCTTTCAGCTCTAATACCAACTGTAAGGACCCAGAATTTTCGATCCCAAAATTTACAGATAGTTAGGAAGAAAGAAGAAAGAGATAGAAAAAGAAGAAGATTAGAAAACATCAACACCTCACATTCGCAGTGGATGAAATATAACAATAAATAATAACAGTTTAAGAAAGAATTCTGTATCTGCCAAAATACCTTTAAATTACATCAGAGTTACATATATACAGACACTGAATATACACAATTATCATGTCACAGATATACAGCAATATAATACAGTGGAAACACTCCATACGTTCTTGCCATCCAGCTCGCCTCCTGAGCTCCAAAATGTCCTTACCTGAAAATCTGTAATACTAGGTCTGACCCGAGCATTACATCAAAGTAACACCCAGGTCAGGCTGGAAACCAGCGTGATTAAACCCATCTAACATGGAATACTAAAGCAAACAACTTATATAAACCCAGGTAACTCGTATTAATTTACAAAGTCACAATTTATTATAGACATCACTTATTCCACACATCCATTTTCTAAGTACCAATATTTAGATTTAAATAGTCCAATTCATTTAAATCACTTCATTCCAGCCTATAGATTTCACATATCAATCTATAAAAATTCGAAGTGGTTTCGGGTATTTCCTACGACCCCGATCTCTTCAAGCCTCATGTCATCCTAACCCAAGTTATCCAAATGAAATACACAACATTTCACATCAGAGATATCAACTCATTTCAAGCATTCAATACCATTCAATTATCCATAAGCAAAGCTTGATCACTTCCAAAATTAATTAATTCTGATTGAATTACTAACCGCAATCACTTAAATTCCTTCACTTTACATTAATTAGTTTCAAACCAATTAATTAATCATCCCTTAATTATCCATCTTAATTAATCACCATGGATTAATTATCTTTCAATTACATTCAAGTAACTATCTTTAATTAATTTTGACGAATTAATTATTCTTAACCAAAATCAGTGATTAATCTATAATTACTTCTCAAATTAATTAACTATAATTAATTACATGAATCCTTGATTACTTATATTAATTTAATTTCTCATAAATCACTTATTATTGATTTATTTATCTTAATTAATCAACCTCTAATTACATCATTAAATATATAAATTAATGATTTCTACTTACATTTTGATTTATCCTAATCTAAATTAATTATATTAAGAAATTAATCATTTATTAAACCATAAATATTAATCACTCTTGATTTATCTCAACCAGTAATTAACTACCCTTTTATTTACTTCATTAAATAAATTAATTACTCCTTAATTAATTATCTTAATTAATCACTTAAATAAATTACATAAAGTAATTATATTTTATTAATTACATTAAGTAATTACCTATCAAACTACCCAATGATTATTCTAAATTACTTACACTTAATTAATTAACTTAAGACTTAATTAATTAATTCAAACCCTTAATTACTAAATTAATAACCCAAATCATTAATTAATTGAATTAATTAATTATCCATTTTAATTACCCTACTTGTAACGACCCAGAATTTTTATTAATTTAAATTTGAATATTTAATTAATTTTAAATATTAATAAGTGAATTTATAAGTCAAATAAATTTTTATTTGAATAATTACGATTTAATTGAATAATTAAATCGATAATTTAATATGTTAAATTATGGAAATAATTGAAAATTGAGTTAAATATGATTGAAAATGATTTGTAAAATTTTATTTTATCATATTGAAGTTAGAATGATATTTTAGAACTTTTAAAATCGATTTAAAAGTTTAATTGTGAAAATTGAATATTTTAATATTAAATCGACTAGTGAAAATAGTCAATTTTTGAACAGTCTCAGAATTGAACGAAACTAGTTCCATTGGATCCGTAATAGTTAGTTATTACCGGACTTCAATTTTCGTGTCAATCGGAGTTATCGTTTGATCGTAGCAGCTCGAAACGCATCGAATTATTTTTAATATTAATTTGGCGTGTTAAAATAGCCATTTTTCAAAAAGCCTCGGATTTCGACGAAACTAGTTTCATCGGATCCGTAATGTGATATTATTGTAAGGTTTGAAATTTCGTGTCAATTGGATTTACCGTTTGTCCGGTACAAGCTAAAACGCCTAGAAAATCGATTAAATCGATTTAATTTAATTTGAACGTTTGTTGCCATAACTCGCACAGATGTCCGAATTAGCTTTCGAAACCTGTTCCATTGTGTCTGGAACGCGGGATAAATCTTAGGAACGTCAGTTTCGGCGCGTGAATCGGAGTTCGGAATTCCCGGATGAATAGTGTTCGTTCATTTCCTTATAAATAGCCCCCTACCCTTCATAAAATTAAAATAAATAAATAAATCTAAAACCCTAATGTCCAGCCGCCACCCCTCAACCCACGGCCAGAAATTCACGAGCTCCTCCTCCAATTATCTCCCAATCCACTCAATATTGCAAGAAACTTACAACTACAAAATTGTAGAGCATGCCAAGATCCATCTATCCAACGGTCAAGATCATCATCGGCGGTCAGGATTCGCCAGAATTTGGCTATGAAGTGCACATGGTCGGCACGAATTTCGAGGAGCAATAGGGGGCCGCACGTGGCCGGTCATGGGCCGAAGGCAGAGGAAGTTAGGGGCTTCGACATGGAACTATCTGATCGTCGTAGAGTTGAACGTGGAGGCTCGAAGATGGAACCCTAGTTTCATGCATTGGGTTTTGTTCGGCCTGTAGAGCAACGGGAAGGATGAAGAAGAAAGGGGAAGGGATATGCGGCTGTGATGGGGGGGGGGGGGGGTATGCAGATCGAATGGCTGTAGTTGATTTAGGTTAAAATATAAATATTTATGTTGTAAATATTATATATAAAATTGTGTAAAACTTCATAAATGCATAACTTTTTCATACGAGGTCGAAAACGCGCGAAACAAGAAGCGTTGGAATCGTATGGACGAGCACTACGCGATGGAGTTGGATTGGAGTCATTTGGAGTTAGTGAGAATTTTGGGTAAAATTAAACGCGCGTTTAATTTTATTCGAAATAAATCGCTAAAACGAAATTAAAATCAAGGTGAGAACTTCTCACTCAATCGAATCAGTTTCGATTTTATTTTAAATAGTTAGATTTAAAATATTTTAATGCATGTTTGAATGATGATTGAAATCTATTGATTGTTAAAATTAGACATTATGCGCCGTTAGTAAGCGGATGTTATTTATTAAAAACATATACCGCGAATATTTCATAAACAGTGAAATTGGTATTATATATAATAGCAATATATTTATATTGGCATATGTATATATTGAAGTTATTGATTTCCCGCATTTGTGTAGCGGATGAGACCCTATTGCGCCGTCTATTAAGCGGATAATATTATTAAATCCCATATACCGCGATAATTTCGTACTGGAGCGAAATTAGTATTGTGCTAATGTTTGTGGATGCAGGAAAACAGGTTGGAGGGATCCAACTGGATTCCTCAACGGTTTTTATTTGATTTCAGATATTTTGATATTTGATGGATTATCATATCGATATATGATATCGTTGTTGTCGTGATTGACTATTTGGTGTGTAGCATCATTGGACCAAATTTGGAATTTTAAAATGATTTTTAAAGTGATTTTTGAAAGAAAACGTTTATAAAATATGTTTGGAATCGATCCATTTAAAATAAATAAACGTTATAATTTTAAAGTTATAAAAATTATGATTTTGAGAAATACGGTTAAAAATTGATTTTTAGAAATATAGTTGAAAAACTGACTTTTGAGAATATGATGCTAATGATTTTATAAAATAGTTTAAATTGGATTTCTGAATTTATTGTAAAAAGTTTAAATATAGGATTTATAAAATTTGATTATTTTATAAATCAAAATGATGAAGTTTTTAAAGGAGTTTAAAGACGTTTTAAAAGAATAATATAAATTGATTTATATTTAGAGATTTATAAATGGATATTTATAAATTGAAATATTGAATTATAAAACGAGTTTTTATAAGTGTTTGAATGAAGTGAAAATAGATTGCATAAGTGAATGGAATTTATAGAATTATAAACGGTGAAGTTATAAATGGAATTTTATAAACAGTAGGTTTATAAAATTTGTAAGGATATTAAAAGAATGGTTTTGGATAAATCATTGAATCTTGTAAGTTATAGGATTTATAATTATGAAGTTCAAAGGAACGATTTTTCAAATAAATAAATTATAAGTATTTCACTTATGATATGAACTTTTGTTTTATAATTGAGATATAAAGTGAATAGGTTAATAAGGAATTTATAAAGGAAGAAGTTATAAAACAAATAGAAATAGAATTTATAAACGTTGTTTTACAAAATTCGCAAACAACTTATTTTGATAAGTAAATTGTTGAAACTTATTTATGGAGTTATATTCACATTTTTGACTGTGAATAATTCTTTGAAATAAAATGAATAAAAGGATGAAATTTGTTAACATAGTATATTCACGTTTTTGAATAGTGAATAATATGTTAAAGAATATGTTTAGATTTGATGTTTTAAATAGAATTAAAACGATCTAACGATGTTTTAAAATGTGTTAAGATTCAAAACCATAGATTTCAACATTTATTGTTGAAATAGACGTTTTCGAGAAATAAGAGGAAATGGTGGACTATAACACTATTGTTATAGTAAATGATTTCCGAAAGGAAATGTTTTGTATAGTATTGGGATTTATATATCTATTTTAATTTTGAATCCCTATACTAGTGATTTTGGGTTGTTGTAACGATGTTTTACGTAACATTCGTTTTGGCCCAAATAAATATGTTAAAGAGAATGATTTCCTTAAAGAATGAAATATATACTTAATTTCGATTTGAGTATATGGAATATTTTCCAAGGTTGAAAATAAAAAGATTTATGAATTACTTATTTTTAATAAGTGAATATTTTGAGAATTTATCTTTTTGAAGATAAATGGAAAGTGAATATTAGAAATCGAATTGAAACGTATATTCACAGATATTTTGGGAAATATAAATTCATTATGGAATTTATAAATGAAAAGTGGAATTTGTTTAAGAATAAATGTTGATTTATTTTTGAAGTACTGAAATTATATATCTTGTAAAGATATTTTGGAAAATAAATAATTTGGAAAATTATTTGGAAACTGGTGATGTGTGCATATCCATTGATAGTTCAATAACCGACTATCAATATTTCCCTTTGAATGGGTAATTGATGTGATTTGTTTGAATTTGAATGCCACACTTATTTTTGAATAAGCGCTCACTATTCGGGTTAATCGGGAAAGGACCATGGGGTCGTATAACCCATTCCGAATATGTGATACGTCGTTATGAATTGCAATTGAAGATCGGTGTTGAAGACCCGGTATTTGCGAGAGCGATAGGATGACCTGTCGATTGACTCTGCACCAAGTTGCTCCGGTATAGAGTTCTCCATATGTGATGGTGAATCCGATCAGGATTGTGAATATCCGGATTGCAAGGACTTCTTTGTAAGTGCCTTCGGTTTTGTTCGATCCCGGAACAGACTTGTATGGATTGTATGTCTGACATTACAAATTGAGATATAAAGCCGATTTCATTCAAATATATTTCTGTTGGTGGCGAAGAATTTATTCTTTTAGCTTAACACCCTTCTCTGAGACGTACGAGCTCAGAGGTTATGTAGTTGAATGTTATCAGCGATATATTCCCAATTTGGTAATGTGACATGCTGAGTGTTGCTGTGAAATGATCATTGTGTTGATTATTTGTGATAGGATCATTTATTTGATCGTCTATGCTGGTGATCATTTCTATGATCATTTATTGACCCAAAGCATGGCTTTTGTATAAAGTATGTTTTTGTGGACGAGACTTCGTCGAGCCTCACACCCCAGAATGGTCAAAACAGGAAAGATGCGGCAAGGTTATGAGGGGTAGCTCCCTTTAGGGTATGTGCATTTCCTTCTGGATAGAGGTGGTATCATGGTATGGAGCCCAGATATTTAACCTATGTGGTTACTGCGAATTTATTACTTTGTGGTTGTTGGTTATCGGGATCCCGTGAGAAAGGTCGTTTACGATTGAGGGATGGCATACTCGTGTCAGTTGTTACCCAGTTAGGGGTAACCCGGCCTTGTGTTGGTAGAGATCCGGTTTGGTTCTCGGGAATGTCCTTCCAGAGGCATTCTCATGTGGCAATGGGAAGTTCCTTGGCCTGACCATTCATTGGAAATCCAAAGAAACAATACGATCTTGTAAGGTTTTAGTTGTAGAACCTGCTTCCTCAGGAGGTAGCTATAGTAGGCATAATATAATGGTACCTATGTTGGCTAAGATTTATATTCTACTTTCGAAATGAATTTTTTTTCTACACTATGCACTAGCAATAATATCAAACGTTTCTTTTTAATACGTATCAAGCATCTTTGACTAACATAAGAAGAAATCTCCTCCAAGTCTGCGTTTGCATTGTGTGTGTGGCGGGAGGTATTATGGTAGTCTCATTTTTAAAAGCATTGAGAATTGACTTTAAAAATATTTCTTTGAATGTTTAAAAAGATAAACTGTTTTTGTTGCTCACACCAGTCCCACGACTGATCCATAGTTTATTGTTTCTTTCCTAAACTCTGGGTGCTCATTATTTTCTACACGAGCAGTTTAGAGTTGGGTTTTACAGATAGTTAGGTTCAGTGAATTATCTGGAGTTAGTTCAGTCTTTGGATCACGCCAGTCTTGCTCAGCTTGGTGCATCGTTATTGGGAGTTCGAGCTATTGCTGGATTGGTTCTTGGAGATGGAGTTGCAGTTCTCGGAGTTCTTCCTTGAAGACTATCTTAGAGTTATATTGTTCCGCTGCTAGATGTCATCTATTTTCTTTTCCGCTGCTATTTATTGTATCATATCTCTGATGTATATTGATATGTATTGTATCATCTGTTGTATCAGATATTGTATCAATGCTGTATATCAATGTATTATTCTTTTTATTCCGCTGTGTTGTTTACTTAATGCTGTTATAAGCTCCGGCGAATCGGATTTGAACGGTCGAATCTATTTCATTCGAGTACGATTTGAAGTATGGATGTCGATTTTCGAGCGGGCAAAATCCGCGTCGTTACACTACTAATTTAATGAATCACAAATCATTAAGTCCTTATTAACTTTAAAATGAAAACATTTTCTTATTTAGATTTAAGTTTAAAACAATTTAAAACTCGAATATTTTGAGTCAAGCAACAATTAACTCAAGAACCAACCAAAACCAAAGTCACCAGATCATCAGTGCACATCAAATCAATTCAATCATTCAACCAATTACTTAAATTTAACCATTTGAATTTAAATAAAACTCCAGAAGAGTGAGATTAACTCACCTTTACCCCTTAATTGCAAATCCACTTTATTCTTGATTTGATTCCATGATTATTGATCTTGTATAAACAGTTATACGATTTATTAATATACGAATTAATTGGAAAAGTAATTCCCACAGATTTAATTAACAAATTATTTAATTTAAAACTAGTTTTCGAAAAGTAAATAAGTTTATTTACATTTGAATGATCGGACAATCAATTACTATTTGTTTATTTAATTAACTAACAATAAATTTTTTAAAGCAATTTCCTTATAATAACCCTTTTGGTAACTAAAATAATTAATGAAGTTTATCAACAAATTAATAACCTATACCCACTTTTTTATCTGCATATACATTAATTAAATTAAATTAAAAGAAAATAAATACCTGTATCACTCCCTCCCTCATGTTCTCGAGTCATCAACTTCGCTCCACCTACTTCCTTGACATGACTGTTGACATCGCGACTTCGAAACCACTTCACGACCATCGCCAACACAATTAACCTTCAGCATGCACGCGCGTGTGGACAGTCGCGACAACATAACCAGCGGGCCATCGCCTCGATCTGGCCCAACCCTAGATTACATCGAGCTCACGACCTCCCCAATTCTAACCCTTGTGACGCCCCACCTCTATGCTCACAATAACAAAGGTTATTCTAAGAAATAACGTCTACTATTGCGAAGAATAAGGCTTGTTAGAAGCGACCATCCGTAAGTTATGCCTTAGACATTGATTACATCGATAGGAGTTGTGTAAATTACTCCCAAAAATATAAATTCAATCCAAATCTAAAATGAAACTATGGTGACTAAGGAAAAATTCAGAACAACTCATAATAACAACAACACAGATAAGTGTAACCACAACAGAACAGAAATATCTGATATATAGCGGAAGACAAATCTAGATACATGTTACAACAATCGATAGTTCACACAAACCAAATGTACATTTAAATGACCTCAACATACATGAGACGAGAGTCAATATACCAGAAAGAAACACCTCAGAGTCTAGACAAAGGATGATGTGAAATCCTCAAAAGCTGAAGCAGCAACAGAATCAGAGATAGCGATTATCCTGAAATAACTCGGTCTGACCCGAGTATTATTTATAAGAAAATAATAAACAGATCAGTCTATTTTGAACTTCAGAAATAAGTGTGTGATAAACAACAGTTAAGCAATTCTACTATAATCTCGAATGAGATTATACAACATAGGTAATTAACAAAGTTCAAACAAAGAAATCTTAATTTAAACTCCATCAAAGTCAACTTTTAAATTCCCAATTGAATTAAAAACAGCTATACGCAAATTTATAATCTTGGATGAGATTATACACGAAATTGTAATCTCGGATGAGATTATACAACATAGTACTCGGCACAGTTTAAAGAAAGAAATCCCATTAAACATCATCAAAATCCACTTCCAAATTCACAATTGAATTCAAAGCAGCAGTACACAAAAATCTAGAAATCAATTAAGATAACTAGACAAATCAACAGTCACAAAATCTGGAAATCAAAATAAGATAAGTAGAAAATCAACATAAAAGATGGATCGATCCCAGTAGATGACGAGTTTTAGCTACGCCGCACGTGCATCTCATATGGCGAAGCCTACCAAGTACTACACTTTTGGCGCCCAACAAATGAGCCGAAGGTCCAACAGATGAGCCAAAGGTCTAGTACTGGTAATTGACCCGAAGGTCCATCATATGACCCGAAGGTCCAGCAGAGTGGCTCGAAAGCCAAATGAAATAATCAAAATCAGCAAATATTTCAATTAACGAGTCCGGAATTAACCGAAGTAGTAAAAGTGTGGTTCCATACTCCGCATTTTTGCTAGATCGTTTAAATCTCTTCATCATTTTCTTGAAAGTGCAAAATTGTGTATTTTATAAAATAACATTTTACGTTCTCAAACGAAAAAGTCCGGAATTAAGCGAATTAGTAAAAGTAAGAGTTCATAGTCCTCAATTTTTTTGAAGCGTTTAAATCGCTTCCTCATTCTTTTGAAAGCGCAAAGTTTAAAATTTATGGAAACAATTTTTTTTTAAACGATTTTTAAAACACGTGATTAAAACAGCAATAACTATAGCAATTTCGACGAGGAAATTGCGCTTCATAAAACAGCGTAAAACGGATATCAAATCAGTGTTGTGGGATAACCGCTTGAAAATTCACTTTAAAATTGACGGTTACTAAAGTCAAAACAACAGTAATTTTTATTCGTCAAAAATACTATCAAAACAACACGCTTCAAAAATATTATACCGGCGTAAAAATTCCGTTACAAAAATAATAACAACAAAATTTGTTTTACAACCAAACAGCGGTTCCAAGCAAATTAAACATTGGTATTTTAAAACATTTTCGTGCAGTTCAACTTGCACGAATATATTGAAATTGGTGGTCTTGGTATTATTCACTTACCACGCAAGTGATAAATGTAAACAAATATGAATTGTATTGGACGTGCTTCTCACCTTTGCATGCAAATATCAAATATGGACCAAATATAATAACCTGGAATGGATTTTATGTACACGTAGTAGACTTAGACAAAATGCAAAATGACTCAGACACGTTTTTGATGCACGCGTCAAATATAAAAGATGGTGGCCAGGCATTACTTCTGCACGCATGAAAAATGAAAAAGTGGTCGGTTTGGGCATAATTTTTGGTGCACATATATTTGCACACGGTGATGAGGTAGAGAAGAAAATATAATGTGACTTATTCTCGAGTTGCCCCTGTTTGCAAATACGAATAAAAATGAAAAAGATGAAAGCCTGGACTTTCTATAGTATGCATGCACATTACTGAAGTCTAATAATGGTCTGGGAATTAACGTGCAAAACAACCACGGTTCCACTAAGTATTGAAATCATTCAACTAACTATTGCACAAGTCATCGTATAAACTTTAAACTCTACACCACTAGCTTGAGGTTAGAAGAAAGCTAAAAAAAAGGATTTGACACAATTTTAAAGTAACCTGTACACAAAGTTTACACTCATAACATTAAAGCATGGCCTGGATAATATCTTTGCACGCAAAAAATATAACAACAAGACCTGTTTGCTTGACATAATTTTAAAGTAACCTGTACACAAAGTTTACACTCGTAACATTAAAAGCACGGCTTGGGTAATATCTTTGCACGCAAAAAATATAACAACAAGACCTGTTTGCTTGACATAATTTTAAAGTAACCTGTACACAAAGTTTACACTCGTAACATTAAAAGCATGGCCTGGGTAATATCTTTGCACGCAAAAATATAACAACAAGACCTGTTACTTTATTTTTTATTTTTCTTTCTAGTGCATGCATTAACCACAATCAAAGTTGGTGGTTGAAAAAAATGTTGAAGCCGAAAACACATATTCATGCTTACAGGTTGAAGCCAAAACAAAGTATGCGATAAAAATTCTGACAATACTATGTATGCAAAACATGCATACACGCACTCTATGATCATAATACTTGTAAATATATTCACGTTTTAAATTTTTGTGTATCTGTATCAATACGCGTGCACTGGGAAATAGAACAAAATAGAGGATGCCAAAGTCTTCATGAAGATACAAAAAAAAGAGTTTCAGTAAACATTTCAACGCAGGCACTGGTTTAAGACATGCTCGCATACAAATTTTTGTGTCACAAGAATTAGGTTTGGCACTGTAAAAAAAAGAAAAACCAGCATTAGAAACATGAGATTTTCACTCACCAATTTTTGCTTCAAGACCAAGGAACAACCCAGATTTGAAAGAAAAAGAACCACAATTATACTGCCATTCATACACCTCAATGCTACTGAAGCTTTTAAAAGATGAAAAATGTTGCAGGTGTTGAAAAGAATTTTCGTACCAAAGCATTTATTGTAGACGTGCAAAAAGGGAAGAAGGACACACTGCATTTATGAGATGGTGGCAGTAAAGTGGGTTCAAAAATCTTTTGATGGCAAATGTTTATAACTTGCTCTACTACTCAGTGCTTACAGAAGGGATGTCCACTTGCTACTTTAAAAATGTGACACAAAAATTGCACTTCACTTGCAAGCACTAGAGAAAATATACCAGTTGCATTATTTCCTTTGCCTACACGTGTAAGGCTAAGTAAACAAAAATAAGTAAACAAAAATATTTATTTTTCACAATATGGACCTTATATTTGCTCACGTGAATGAATGCAATTCATTCCACTGCTACCACTTGCAAAATTTCAACTGACTTTTCAATGACCTTTTAACCAAATTTTCTTTGAAAATTTATTTTTCAACTTCAATTTAAAATTTCTATTTTATATTTTTATTTCGTCAATAATCCAAAAATCATGGTCGTTACAACCCTCCTCTTGATGCTCGCTCGCGTTGAGGGATAATGCCCACCGATTGATTTGAAAGTGGAAGAGGACGTGGTGCTCGGCCATGAATTTTATCACGAGAAGTTTATTTGGTTTTTTTTGTCTTTTCTATGAATTCGAGTTCAGCCAGTTTTTTTTCCTCCTGCTGTCTTTTAAAACTGAAGCGAAAGAGGCATAAGTAAGAAGAAACCATAAAACGATTATAGGGTGGCTGAAGTGGATATAGGTGCGGCTGAAAAGAAAGGGTTCAGTGTATAATTTAAATTGATGGGAATATATTATATTAAAATTCAAATATCTAGATATTTAATCCAAAACAATGATTGAGGCGTGCCGCTAGACGTTCCTAATGTTATACCCCTATTCTAAACGCAATGCAATAAGTTTCGAGCCTTGATTCGATCGTATGGAGATGATAACTTTTTGAAATCGGTTATTATATTAAATTATCGATATAAATTTCAGTGCGTTAATATGTTGTATGGCCAAACGATCACTCCAAACACTACGAAAATTGAAATCCGATAATAATACAATATTACGGATCCAATGAAACTGGTTTTGTCAAATTCCGAGACTGTGCCCCGGAAGGCTATTTTTAAATATCATTTTAAATGATAAAATTTCAAAACTGAACAAATCAGTGTTTAATTCAATTTTAAAAATTTTACTATCTTCAGTATTATCAATATAAATTTTACAAGCCTTCAAATTATTTTTAAGAAGCTAAAAATTCCAAATTTCACATTTTACCCAACTTCAAATAATTTAACTGAAAAATTAAATTATCCAATAATTAGTGATTTTTGAATTCAAGTTAAAAAAATTCACTTTTAAATATTTAAAATCAACTAAATATTCCGATTTAAATTGTTAGAAATTTCGGGTCGTCACAATAGGTATTAGTAATTTAGAACAGTTCAGTTTCATTTCATCAACAACAGCACTTACCAAGTGCTACAGTAGCTATTGAGTTATTCAAAACAGTATACTTTCAGCAACAACAACACTTACAATGTGCTACAGTAGCTATTTAGCTATTTCACAATATAGTTTAGTTTCAGCGACACAAGGCTTTGCATCTAACATTCGTTGGGCTTCCCTCTGCGAGAGCCAACATCCCGACTTGTGCAATAAACCCCTCTGGCCGAAAACTAGTGATAGGTGGTCCCGTGGAACTTTCGGAGAAGGGTAGCCTGGTGTGTAAGCACAGCAATGAACCACGGCGAACCCTCAGACGACCCACTTACAAGTGCTGCAGTAGCTCTTTATTATTATAGAACTTAGATTATTTTCAGAAATGATAGCACTTAACAAATGCTGTCTTAAAACCTCATCATTTCTGAAGTGCCATCAAGACTAATTCCAGATTTCATATAAAATTTCAAAAACATTAGAACTTCAAGTTTAGCCATTTTAACTTATAAAAATCATATTTTTCACTTTAAAAATATTTGTTTGGATATCATTTAACTTATGATTCAATAAAATAACCTTTAATAAATAAATATCTAATTTAAACAATAATTCACTTATTAAGTCAAAAGTAAACTATTTTCTCAACTTTTTATTTTTAACAATTAACTTAATAATTTATTTTAAAATACCCACTTCATAAATAAAATAAAATTTCCATTCATTTACTTAACTTAAAAATTTCCATTTAAAACCAAATTTCCAATTTCCAAGTTAAGTCATTTTTTTAAAATATACCTTTCCATTTAATTCTTTATACATTTTAACTTATAGAAAAATCATTATAAATTCATTTAAATGATTTAAATCCAATTTTAGTTAAAATTTCACATTTTTATATTTAAAAATACTTATAATTTCAGAAAATATATATAGTTAACCACGGGTTTGTATAATATTTTCTAACCTCGGTCAAATGATACGGATAATATATCATTTCAATCCGTATTTAAAAGAAAAATCCGGGTTCTTTCGTTTCAAACCTGCGATCCCAAGTAAATCAAATACGATAAAAATCATTCGAGCCTATCGTTTCAGCCTATAATGATTTTGCTTTTTTCTAAAGTCCGTTCGGGTATGTATCATTTCAACCCATAGTGATAAAGGAACTTGCAGTGTGAGATACAGAAAATAAAATAACAGTACAACATATAATATTATAACATATGACCTAACATGTATAAAATCAGGTTATACATCATATAAACAGATCGCAGGCATATACGAACATAGTATATCGATCATTACATAATCACTTGTCATCGTTTCATAATTATATATGTACGGAATGTCTAGAGTGAATAACTCACCTTTTTAAAGCTAGAGATTATGAAGTAAAGGCACACGATAAACATAGAAAGGCACAACGTGCATGCACTAGTTTGGCGCCCCACCTCTATGCCCACGCTAGACAAGAACATTACTGTGAATGCTGTCAACTAGCACGGAGAATAAGGCTGTTGAGGAGCGACCATCTGTATAATTGCTTTGTGCGAGTACCGATATACCGGATAAAAATATAACTTTTCATCTCAAGAGGAAATCCGACATACCAACACAAACTCAAAGCTACTACACAGTGGCTATAATTTCTTCGGAAACAAATATAGAAATAAACATAACATAAATCAGTCATAGACAATTCATATCACAAAGGCGGAAATAGATATGAATATTACACATGAAAGTGTACATCAGAGTAGTGGTCTAAAAAGATCCACAATAATACAAAAGAATAGCAACACGTGCTATACAAAAGAATACATCTATGAGTCTATATCTCAAATGTATACAACAAAATAAACTACTAATCTAAGTAGTTAGCCAAAAGTCAGAGGGATCAATCCCAAGAGAGAAGTCAAGCAGAAGCACCTGTAACATCTCGGACTGACCCGAGTATTATTTAATAAGAAAATAATAAACGGATCAGTCTAGCTATAAATATCAGATGAAGTGATATATAATAAGAGATATGACATAAACATATAATAATCACAATGCCAAGCTGTGATAAATAAGTAATTGAAAATCAACAAGAGATTAATCAATATCACAATAATCTACTCAAGATAAAAAGGAATGTCATACTCCTAATTTCATTCACCAAGCCACAATAAATGACATATATATCAATGCCCATCGTAAAAGTTGGTGAAACACAAATTCCAGAAATCAACACACGAAATCCAGAAATCACAATAAAAAGGAACAACGACGTCGTACAGCGGGACATCCAATGAACCAAATCACAATAAAAAGGATGGCCAATCCTCAAAAGAAACTGGACATCGACACACCTAAAAAGATATGCCCCATGAACAGTCGAACATCGACGCACCTAGAAAGATACGCCCCATGCTCAAGCATCGACGCACCTAGAAAGATACGCCCCATGCACAAATAAACATCGATGCACCTAGAAAGATACACCCCATGTAATGTCGAACATCGATGCACCTAGAAAGATACACCCCATGCTCTAGCATCGACGCACCTAGAAAGATACGCCCCATGCACAAATAAACATCGATGCACCTAGAAAGATACGCCCCATGTAATGTCGAACATCGATGCACCTAGAAAGATACACCCCATGCTCTAGCATCGACGCACCTAGAAAGATACGCCCCATGCACAAATAAACATCGATGCACCTAGAAAGATACACCCCATGTAATGTCGAACATCGATGCACCTAGAAAGATACACCCCATGCTCTAGCATCGACGCACCTAGAAAGATACGCCCCACGCACAAATAAACATCGATGCACCTAGAAAGATACACCCCATGCATAATAAAACATTGACGCACCTAGAAAGGTACGACCCATGTATAAAATGAGACGAAACTCAATAAAATGAGGAACAGTCCTCCACATAGACAAAAATACATCGCACATTGCTAGTCTAAACCACAAAGATGATCGTCATGATCAAAGAGAAGTGTCAATTACAATAAGCTAGTAAATATATGAGCTTAGCTTCATGTCCCATAACCACTAGCTTAACTTAAATATTTACGAACAAACTGTAAGTCTCCACTAGAAAATTGTCACAAGAGGTTCAATCGAACAAGTCCAAGAATTAACCGACAAAGTAAACGCAAGCGTTTCATACCACTAGTTTTACTAAGCCGTTTAATTAGATTTCTCATACGAGTGAGGTAAAGGTTTGTATATACTAATAGATTGGAAAACGGTTTTATAAACGAATTTGGTATTAAAATAGTATTGAAATCGTTTGAGGAAAGAGTTTTGATATTTACTACTAGTATAGAAAACCTTTATATTTTTAAAGTGACAAATCACGAAGAAGATTGTAAGAACAATCAATCACAAAAATTCACATACGAAGACGTGAATAAAATCCAAAGAAATCGATAAAGAATCCATCGAAATGGATATTCAAAAATCCCTAAAAAGAGTCATCAAAATCATAATAGATGATAACAACAAATAGGATTATCACGAATCGATTTAAATTGGAATTCCAATCCAAAAAGGCAAATTGGACTCAAACAGCAGGTTCAGTCGACTGAACAGAGAATTTCAGTCGACTGACCCTGTACATGGAAATTTTCCAGGTTCAGGAAATTTTCTGTTTCCAGTTTCAGTCGACTGTGCAGAGATTTTCAGTCGACTGAATCATGCCTGGAAACTCTCGGGTTTCAGGTTCAGTCGACTGAATAGAGTTTTTCAGTCGACTGAATCATGCCTGGGCTGTTTTTCAGCCTTATTCAAATGAAGAGCAAATTCTTCCAAAATGCAACCGGACGAACATTGGCTCTAAGGGTTTATGCCAATCGGCAACCCGGCCCTATATGCTCCTCGGTGCATCACCAAAAACATGATCAAACATCCATAAAAGGATTTCACACAAATTTGACTTAAAAACCCAAAAATTGGAGTATTCACAAAATCAATCCAAAACAAGAGCAAATGCACATGAAGAAGTGTTAGGAATTCATACCCAACAACCAAAGATAATTATAGTCATAGATGTGAGATAAAAATCTCACCTTTGAACTAAGTTTATGAAGATGAAGCTTGAAAACAATGGCAAGAACAAGCACTCTTCAATCTCAACACTAGAAGCTTGAATCTAAGCTTAAAAGAGAAACATTCCCAAAATTAGGTTTAGGAAATTTCTGAAATTGAATGGAGAAAGAGTTGGAGAAGAAGAAGGAGATGCTTACCAAGGGGTTCTTCTTGAGTTTGGAGCAAGGAGATGGATTTGCTAAGGAAGTTAGGGCTTGGAGTTTTAATTCTTTTTCCTCTCCACCATTTTCAGTTGGAGCTTGAGTTTGAGGAGTTGGAATGAAGTAATGAAGAGGAGAGGGGGATTGGGACTGAGTTAGTAAGTGGGTTCAGCCCAAACCAAAGCCCAAAGCAAAGAGTAGCAAAATTCAACTTTCTCCAAACATATCGAAGCTTATACTCAAAAAGGTCGCAAACGGCATTTTGAACTCAATGGAGGTGGTCTCGAGTCCTAATTCGACCGTATGCAAAAAGTAGCTTTTCGGACAAAAAGCCGACTAACGATAAAATATTTAAATAAAATATTTAAATATAAAATCGATAAATATGCGGGTTGTTACAGACTCCCCTCCTTAAAGAAATTGCGTCCTCGCAATAAGTAAGAAGGAAATACATGAAGTAACAACCATAGAAGCATATTAACACAAAAGAAAATTTTGAAATAGGAAGTTCACCCTAAAATGCACAAAAGAGTTAGCAGGAAATCTAGTGAAACTTCAATTTCCACAATAACACCGGGCTCAAGAATGAAAACCGGAATCCCTAAGGCATTTCCGTAGTTAAAAGACGTGAGGAACGTCAAGAATAGTAGAAAATTGAGCCGGTGCAACGGCGTAGTACCAAAATGGTACGCCCGAAAAACTAGAAACTCAAACAATTTGGGACATCAGCGTAGTACAAAAACAGTACACCCAATGAACCCAAGCAAAGACATCGATGTAGTACAAACGGTACACCCGATGAATCAAAAGCAAAGACATCGATGTAGTACAACGGTACATCCGATGAGTCAAATAGCAAAGACATCGATGTAGTACAACGGTACATCCGATGAATCAAAAGAAAAGACATCGATGTAGTACAACGGTACATCCGATGAATCAAAAGAAAAGACATCGATGTAGTACAATAGTACATCCGATGAATCAAATAGCAAAGACATCGATGTGGTACAACGGTACATCCGATGAATCAAAAGCAAAGACATCGATGTAGTACAACGGTACATCCGATGAATCAAAAGAAAAGACATCGATGTAGTACAACGGTACATCCGATGAATCAAATAGCAAAGACATCGATGTAGTACAATGGTACATCCGATGAATCAAAAGCAAAGACATCGATGTAGTACAATGGTACATCCGATGAATCAAATAGCAAAGACATCGATATAGTACAACGGTACATCCGATGAATCAAAAGCAAAGACATCGATGTAGTACAACGGTACATCCGATGAATCAAATCCCAAATAATTCGGAACACTGACGCAGTACAAAAACGGTACGTCCAATGAACCGAAGCCCGAATGATTTTCGGAACACCGACGTAGTACAAAAACGGTACGTCCAATGAACCGAACACAATAAAAGGACATCGGACGCTAGTCCTTAAAAGGAATGAGATAAAGCTCAATAAAACGAAGTATACCAAAACGTCCGATGAACTTGATAGAAAAATAATTCCATTCAGACAACATCAAAGAATCAACTACTTGTTGCCTACGACAAAGCGCATTGGCAACACGATTTCCCTTTCGGGAATAAAAAGGAATATCAAGATCATAAGATGTCAGGAACTCGAGTCAACATGAAGTTCCTTATGAGAAAATAACTATTCCAAAGATTTATGATCGAGGTAGAGAACAAATTTCTTCCCCAAAGATGATGATGTCAAATTCCAAAAGCAAAAACAATAGCCACGAACACTAGATCATGAGTGGCATATCTAGTCCCGATAAGCTATAATGATTTAGAAGCACAAGCGATATCACGTCCTCCTTTGTAAGAGAATGGCATTCCAAACCAGTACGACTAGTATCGGTACAAATAGCAAAGTCTTGGTTCCCCTTCAGGAATCACAAGAAAGAATAAGAGTATCGAAAAGAAAGAATTTCTTTTAAATAATCTTCTTTCCCGAAAAGTTAAAACTTTCAAAATTACATTTATCATTATGTAATAATCTTTCTAGAAAAATTTACTATTTTCAAGTTAATATATTGTGTCTGATTGTCACATCAAAGCGTTTAGGAAATTCCTATCGATAACGTTGATCAAGAGCATCGACCAAAATTCTTAAAGCACTCAACGGGCAATACAATCACAAAATCATATTTTATAGGATAAATAAATCTCTTAAAAAGTTTTAAGAATATTCTTTGTTCGTTTCAAGAACAGAATCCAGTTTTACTTATAAATAAATCTTATGAAAAAGATTTGCAAAATTTTAAATTACTATTTTCATCCAAAATCAATAAATACAAGAATGGTCTCATCGAAATATTCAAAGAATATTCGATTTATAAAATGGATGAAATAAGCTGGACAAACTGAATGACAAAATAATTCATTCATAGAATCATAACGAGTGCGGAATGCGGTAAGTGGAATGCTAATTTCCGCAACTCGTAGCAAACGAAAACCGGTGGTAAAGCCAAACTGAAAAGACCTTAACACCACACAAAAGATTTCTTAGGTGATAATCCTAAGACAAACTCGGAAATACCGGAAAATTTCTCAAACTACATGAATGAGAGAAATAACACTTTCCTTATAAGTGGGCTTAAGGAATAAAATGATGCCATCCAGATGGAATCAAAATCACAAAGAAAAATAGAAATCTGCTTAACAGATTGAAAATGTCGAAGATGAATAATCCACTCGGAAAAATAGGATATGGGCTTCACAATGATTAAGCCAATCCTTGCAGAAAGGTCAATTCCGAAGCCAAAGCAAAAATATCGGCTCGGAAAGAAAAGTCACATAAAACAATCTCGACATCTAAACAAAAGCAAATTGAGTGTTGCGGATCTACCATCCGGATTCACTTTAACATCCCGAAATTTTTGAAAATTAAAAATAGATAAATTGTTTGAACTTCGGGATTTAACTAGTAAAATTTAATCTAAAGATTTTATTGTTGATATTAATATTACACATTAATATAGAATTAAATAAAAAGAGATATTGATAGATGATCTTTTAATAGAATTTAGAATTTGTTAAAGTTATGATGAAATTATAAGATTTAAATCACATAACAAATAAGTAAACATCTAAACAAATAATTAAATGAAAGATCAAACAAATAAATAAATAAAAGATATAAACAAAGGATCAAACAAATGAACAAATAATTAAACAAATAGTTGAACCAAAGAACAAACAATTAACAAAAGAATAAATAAACAAATAAATGAACAAATAAACAAGCAAGATAGCAAAACAATAAAAAAAAAAAACATAACATGCTTAAATTAACAAAGTAACTAAACAACTTGCAAAAAGAAAATGTACAGGCCAGTAAACTAAAAGGGGTAAGCAAAAGAAATAAAATAAAGTAAAACAAACTCATACATTATTAAAATATAAAACAAATCAAATAGCATGCTGAAAATATACAAGCATGAAACACTACATACTTTCATTAAATGCAAGCATCTACAAAGAACATACCTGCATTCAATGCTTTACTTCCAGCATGTTGACCTGTACTTGTTTAATAAACTTCAGTAAAAAAAAATCTGTTATAAAGGAACATAAATTGCCTCTTTATTTCATTCAACAAACATCTGCAAGCTTGAAAAAAAAAAAGAAAACATCATATTTCATCAACTTAAGAGCATTCAGGTGATCAAAACAGAAAGAAAGAAGGAAAGAAACCAGAGAAAAAAAAAAAACTTTAAACTGCAGTCTTCCAAACATCATAGTGCTTTCTGTTTCAAAACAAACATGTGAGTAACCATCAACTTAAAGGCTTTAAGTTTAAACAGCAAAGATGATTTATGGGTTATAGTGTGTTGTATATGTTTATCTAAAAAGAAAAAAAGAAAAATGATTTGATATATAGTATACCCAGGATTGCTCTGTATATTTTCCTTTCCTCTGTTAAGAATTACAGAGATAGGTTAATATTCAAGCTTAAGTTGTTTCCAGTTAAAACATTATAAAGTTTTTCATTTTTAATCTTAAAACAAGATGTTAGAACATCAAATAGAATTTTTGAAGTAGATTTAAAGCATGATTAATAAATAGTACTGCAGGAAACTCTTTACAGGTTTCAAATCAACAATTGACAAAAACAGATTGTTGTAAATTATGAATTCAAAAACACTTATGTAATCTATACTGCAATCCATGATTTTTAAAAATAAAATGAGGATTTTTAGTTGAGTTTTTCAAGAGTATTCTGTACTTGAATAAAAATGGAACCTGTACGAATTTATAATAACCCATTCAATTATAAATGCTAAAAAATGGGTTTGTAGCAAGCTTGAACGTTAGAGGCTTCGAGAAAATTATCGAAAGATTTTTCTACTGTGTGGATTTGGAGTTTGAGATCAAACTAGGGTTTAAGTCTCGAAATGTTTACGGTCTGGAAACGCGACGTGTTCATCACCTCTGACGCATCGAGTTAAGGGATTTTGAGTGGAGTGATGGCATGAGGCGTGGACGTGATGGTGACGGAGTTTGAGCTGCTCCGATGGTTCGAGCAACGAGGGCGAAGCGAATTTGCAGGTGAGGATGGGTTCGAGTTTCGAGCTGGAAGCTCGATTTCGTTGTGGGGGCGTTGGCATCGAATTGATCATCATTTTGGAGTAGGGGGATGAAGCGCGATTTGTTGATGGTCGCGATGACCATCAGGGTGGTCGCGAACCACCGTGCACGTGCACGGTGGTGATGGTGTTCGTGTCTGTTGTTTGTGAGTGCCAGAAGTTTGCGTCTCGTGCTCGAGTTTTTCTGGGTTTGCTTCGAGTGGTTACTCGTGTTCGAGCGAGTTTTTCCCTGAAGCTATTTAGTTAGCTAAAGGTTTGTAACTTAAAGAGAAAAAAAAAAGAAAAGAAAAAAAGAAACTGGAAGAAGAAAGAAGAACAGGCATGGGAAAGGAGAGAATGGAAGTCACGGGGAGGTAGCGTAATGAAACGGGGTGGACGCGAGTGAAACACGGGCTTTACTCGGGCTGTTTTTATGGGCTAAGCCCATTCAAATCTTTAAGTCATCAATGTTAATAAAATTTTTGTGTTTTATAATATGAACAGTTTAGATTTTGTTAAGTTAAATTTTTAACAAATGCTTTAGAAATTGTAAATTCTTTAATTGGTAAAGAAAGTTAAAAATCAAAATTTAATTAAATGATTAAATTTTTAAAAGAAGAATTTTAAATAAATTTACATTAAAATTTCAATGTAACAATAAATAAATTTTTAAAGT
This sequence comes from Allium cepa, assembly GCA_030765085.1. Classification (NCBI taxonomy): domain Eukaryota; kingdom Viridiplantae; phylum Streptophyta; class Magnoliopsida; order Asparagales; family Amaryllidaceae; genus Allium; species Allium cepa. The sequence continues at coordinate 188,982,656 of CM060940.1, forward strand.
ATAAACAGATTTTTCAAATGAAAATTAAGGTAAACTATTTTATCAATAGTTTTGAAAAGGAATTTAGAATAATTTAAAGTTGTGATTAAAATTGATTTAATAAACAATTAAGTACTCAAATAAATTTATAATTAAGAATTTATTGATTTGAGAAAGCAAGTTAATTAATTTAAATTAACACTTAATTAAAATAACTAATTAAGGAAAAATCAATGTATCAAGACGATTAAGATTAATTTAATAATCATTAAGAATAATAAATCATTGATTGAATAATCAATAAAATAAATATTTGGTTAATTTATCTCATTCGTTTTGATAAATAAATAACTAACTATTGTTGTTAACTTATATTGATATCTCTGTTCTGTTCGAAATTCTGTATGATGATATTGCCATGTTATTGCACTGTGATTGTGATTCGTTCTATATTGATGTGAAAACCCTGTTGTCTGTAAAACGGCATTTAAACTTCGATGCGACAGGGAATCGGATTTCAATTGGGTATCCGAAACCCACATCGAACCTATGAATTATTATGAATGACATCCACATTGTTTTTAAATTAACGCTCACTATTCGGTTTAACCGGGAGATGACCTTTGTGTCGTATAACCCATTCCGAATAGTGATACGTCGAATTGGATAGCATTTGAAGACCGGTGTTGAAGACCGGGTATTTGCGAGAGCGATAGGAGGACCTGTCGATTGACTCTGCACCGAGTTGCTCCGGTATAGAGTTCTCTATATGTGATGGTGAATCCGATCAGGATTGTGGATATCCGGATTTGCAAGGACTTCTTTGGAAGTGCCTTCGTTTCTGTTCGAACCCAGAACAGACTTGTATGGATTGTGTGTCTGACATTACAAGTTGAGATATAAAGCAGATTTCTTTCAAATATATTTCTGTTGGTGGCGGAGAATTTATTCTTTTAGCTTAACACCCTTCTCTGAGACGTACGAGCTCAGAGGTTATATAGTTGAAGTTATCAGCGATATATTCCCAATTTGGTAATGTGACATGCTGAGTGTTGCTGAAATGATCATTGTGTTGATTATTTGTGATAGGATCATTTATTTGATCGTCTATCTTAGTGATCATTGTGTTGATCATTTGTTGACCCAAAGCATGGCTTTTGTATAAAGTATGTTTTGTGGACGTGACTTCGTCGGACCTCACACCCCGAAATGGTCGAAACAGGAAAGATGCAGCAAGGTTATTGGGGGTAGCACCCCTTAGGGTATGTACATTTCCTTCTGGATAGAAGTGGTATCATGGTATGGAGCCCAGATACTTAACTTATGTGGATATCGCAGATATATATATATGATTTTGTGATTTGTTGCTGGGGCCCCGGTTAAAGGTTGGTTACGACCGGGAGATGGCATACTCGTGTCAGTAGTTACCCAGTTAGGGGTAACCCGGCCTTGTGTTGGTAGAGATCCGGTTTGGTTCTCGGGGACGTCCTTCCAGAGGCGTTCTCAGTGGCAATGGGAAGTTCCTTGGCCTGACCATTTGTTGGAAATCCAATTCCCAATACGAAACCCTGTACGGTTTTAGTTGTAGAACCTGCCATTTACTTATGGTGGTCACCACTGTTTAGATGGTAGCTATAGTAGGCATACGATAATGGTCGTATGTTGGCTAAGATTAATATTCTATTTTCGAAATGATTCACTTCACTATGCACTAAGTAATAATATCAAAGAATTCTTTTCACGTATCAAGCATATTTAACTATCATAAGAAGAAATCTCCTCCAATTCTGCGTTTGCATTGTGTGTGTGGCGGGAGGTCTTATGGTAGTTCCATTTTTAAAAGCATTCCGAAAATTCTTTTATAAATCTTGTTTTATTTAAATGCAACTGTTTTTGTTTACTCATACCAGTCCCATGACTGATCCGGAGTTTATTGTTTTCTTTCCTAAACTCTGGGTGCCCATTATTTCCACACGGGCAGCCTAGTAACAGGTTTAGGTTATTTTGGAGTAGCAGTATTTTGGAGCTCTTATCTTGGATATATCTTAGGAGCTATTGGAGACTTCAGGTGTTTATCTCTTGGGAGTTCGTTATCACCTCTTTCATTTTGAGGACTTTTGGATACATGTTCACTGTTATATTATCATGATGTTGTATTTAGAGATAGTGGTGTATGTACTATGTACTCTGATATAGTATGAATATTATGTTGATGTTGTAACAGTGATGTTATTTATGATATTGATTCTGTTCCGCTGTTTTATATTCATCTAATTGTTGTTATAAGCTCCGGCGATGCGAATTTGATGTCGTTTATTGGACATCGAGTTTGGGTCGTCACAAAGTGGCATCAGAGCTGTTGGTTGAGTAAGAACTTTAGCTACGGAGTATAACACATTAGACGGCTCATTAGAGATAGGGTGAAGTATACCCTAGAATGAGTATAATAAAATTTGAAACTTTAAAATTTTCTTAGTCAGTTATTTTTACTGCTGATATTCCTTAAGATATTTCGTCTGCATATCTAAATCAATTTTCTTACTAATCTCAGATAGTGAAAATGAGTGGACGCAGAGGAAGAGTGAGGGGTCAAGGCAATGCTGCAGTACCAAATCAAATTCCCGCAGCCGCAGAAGCAGTAATAGAAATTCAGCAGCAGCCGGACTTGGCTGAATTATATAAGAAGTTTGAAAAGCTTGGTGGAAAACCATTTATTGGCAAAGAGTCAATTATTGACGCTCAAGCTTGGGTAAGATCGCGTGAAAAGATTTTTAAAGGACTAAAATTGCAAGATGAGCAGAAAAGACTTATAGCTTCTTGGCAACTCCAAGGAGAAGCTTCAGCTTGGTGGGAAACCATCATTGTAGATGAACCCGAGGAAGAATTCACTTGGGATCGTTTTAAAGAAGTGTTTGAGAAACGTTACATGCCATCAGCAGGTGTTTCTAGAATGTATCAGGAATTTCTGGATTTGAAACAAGGAAGTTTGTCGTTTGAAGAATATTTGAATAAATTCAGTGAACTATCTCGATTTGGTCCGGAATTGCTAAATACACCTCTGAAGAAAAACGAAAGGTTTATCCGAGGAATGAACCAGAAATATCATGGAAGAATGACGGGCCATGTTAAAGAATCTTTCTCAGATTTAGTAGATATGGGTTACAGGTACGCTACTCTTGATATACAGGAAGCGACTGTGGAGAAAGGTAATTCAGGTAGTCAGAATTATAAAAAGCGTAAATTCGGAGGCAAGAAACCTTGGCAAGGCAATGAGAAGAAGAGGAATATTCAGGGAAGCGCAGCAGAAAATGTCACTTGTTACAACTGCAAAGAGAAAGGCCACTATTCAAGTCACTGTCCAAAACCGAAGAGACCAGCCAGAGAATGTTACAATTGTCATAAACCGGGACATTTAGTTAAAGATTGCCCAGTGATGAGGCCAGCGCAGGTAGCAAAAGTCTATGCAATAAAGGAGGACCCCTCATCTTCAAAAGCTGACAAAGGGAAAAGTGTTTTGGAAGGTAACCTTACTATTAATAATAGAACTGTTAGAGCTTTATTTGATACGGGAGCTTCACATAGCTTTATTTCCCAACAAACCGTAAATGAACTAGGACTTGAAACTAAATTTGCTGACGATCTTATTTGCGTGAAAAATCCGGTCGGAGGTCCCGCAAATCTTAGTTCATATTGTAAGAGAGTTCCTATTTCATATGCTAGCTATAAATTTCCTATCAACCTGTATGTCCTCGAATTTGATGAATTTGAAATCTTACTCGGTATGAACTGGTTAACGAGATACGATGCTAGATTGGAGTGTAGTAATCGGACAGTTTTGATCAAAACAAGTCTTGGAAATTTTATTGAAATCTCTTGTGAGAATCCAAGTCCAAGGAGCGACAGATTGATATATACTTTGGGAAATCTTGAACCCACTTTGCAGTCTATACCTGTTGTTCGGGATTTTTCTGACGTATTTGAAGAAGTGAAATCTTTACCTCCTCATCGAGAAATAGAATTCCGAATCGATCTTGTACCTAATACTCGTCCTGTTGTTCACGCAAGTCGCAGGATGGCACCTAGGGAAAAGATTGAATTGGTTCATCAAACTAATGATCTACTAGCAAAAGGATTAATTCGACCCAGTGTTTCCGAATGGGGCTCAGCCGTCGTATTTGTTGCTAAATCAGACGGATCTTTGAGATTGTGTGTAGATTACCGCGATCTAAATAAACAAACTCTCAAGAATAAATTTCCACTGCCCAGGATTGATGATTTATTTGATCAGTTGCACGGCGCTCGTTTCTTTTCAAAAATGGATCTGGCCCAAGGATTCCATCAATTACGAATCGCCGAAGATTGTGTACATCTGACCGCTTTCAGAGGTCCTAATATGTTCTATGAATGGTTAGTTATGCCTTTCGGACTAACCAATGCTCCAGCATACTTCGTAGATCTGATGACTCGTGTGTTTCGGGAAGTTTTAAATAAATTTGTGCTTGTATTCATTGATGACATCTTAATTTTCTCCAAAACTAAAGATGAGCATGCCGAGCATCTTAGAATTGTCTTGGAAATTTTGAGGAGAAATGTTCTGTATGCAAAATTTTCCAAATGTCACTTCTGGGTCAATGAAGTCAAATTCCTTGGCCATATTGTTAATGAAGAAGGAATTTCAGTAGATCCTAGCAAAATTTCCGCTATTCTTGATTGGAAACAACCCACTACTCCAAAAGAAGTTCGAAGCTTTTTGGGTTTAGCAGGCTATTACCGGAAATTCGTTCAAGATTTTTCTAAGTTGGCTAGCCCATTGACTAAGCTAACAATGAAAGGTGTAGAATTTGATTGGACTTCAAAATGTGAGGAAGCTTTTCAAGAGTTGAAAAAGAGATTAACCACTGCTCCTGTTCTCACTATTGTTAACGGGAACCAAGGCTTATCTGTCTATACTGATGCAAGTGGTGAAGGGGTAGGTGCAGTATTAATGCAAAATGGAAAGGTAGTTGCCTACGCGGGTAGACAATTACGTCCGCATGAGAAGAACTACCCAACGCACGATTTGGAACTTTTGGCTGTTGTTTTCGCTTTGAAAATATGGCGACATTATCTTCTGGGTGAAAAATTCGAATTATTCACCGATCATAAAAACTTGAAATATCTTTTCTCCCAGAAGGATCTGAATCTGCGACAACAACGTTGGTTGGAATTTCTGGCATCTTATGACTTGGATATTCTGTATACACCCGGAAAGGCCAATGTAGTTGCAGACGCTTTGAGCAGAAGTTATGCTGTTCTTGCTTATCTGGTTATTACTCCTACTCTTCTTAAGAAAATCGCGAGCAGGCAAACGGAAGACAAGTTTCTTCGAGAAATGCGTAGAAGAATAGATCGAGGAGAGGATACTACTTTTGAATTAGATAATAGAGAAGTTATAAGGATGAAGGGCAGAATTTGTGTCCCTGACATTCCAGAATTGAAACATGAAGTGTTGGATGAATGCCACAAGTCCAAATTTAACATCCATCCCGGAGTCAACAAAATGTATCGTGATGTTAAAAGGACATTCTGGTGGAAAACGATGAAGAGAGACATATCTATTTATGTAAGTCGCCGTGTTACTTGTCAGCAGATCAAGAGCGACCAAAGGAAAGTGGCCGGTTTACTTCAACCTTTAGAAGTACCGAAATGGAAGTGGGATCAAGTATCGATGGATTTCATCGATGGATTGCCTCGTACCAAGAAAGGCAATGAAGCGATTTGGGTTATTGTAGATCGTCTAACCAAAAATGCTCATTTCATCCCAGTTAAATCCACTCGTACTGCGGCAAACTTGGCAGGTATTTATATAAAGGAAATTGTTCGCCTCCATGGTATTCCCAGCAGTATAGTGAGTGATCGTGATCCGATCTTCACTTGTAGATTTTGGGAAGCATTTCAAGACGCTTTAGGAACGAAATTAAATTTCAGTACTGCTTACCATCCGCAATCTGATGGACAGACTGAGAGGGTTAACCGAGTTTTAGAAGACCTACTGCGTGCTTGTGTTCATGATTTTGGTGGTTCTTGGGAGGACCATTTGCATCTGGTAGAATTCTCATATAATAACAGCTATCAAGCCAGTTTAGAAATGGCTCCTTTCGAAGCTTTATATGGTCGTCCGTGTCGATCACCTACATGTTGGATCGAATCAGGTGATAGACTTGTTCTTGGACCAGATATGATAAAAGAAGCCACTGAGAAGGTAGAATTTATTCGAAAGAAGTTATTAACTGCCCAAAGTCGTCAGAAGAGCTATTATGACCGTCGAAGGAGAAATTTGGAATTTCAAGTTGGAGATTCTGTATTTCTAAAAGTATCTCCGATGCGGGGAGTGTTGAGATTTGGGAAAACTGGAAAGTTAGCACCGCGTTATATTGGTCCTTTTCCTATTCTGGAAAGGATTGGTTCTCTAGCATATAGAGTGCAGTTACCCAACTGGTTATCTGGCGTACATGATGTGTTCCATATTTCTAACCTTCGGAAATATGTGCACGATCCAGATGATATTATTGAAGAAGCTGCTCAGCAGGATCTTAAAATCACTCCCAACTTGGCAGTTAGAAGGGAACCGATGAAAATTGTTGATCGTGATGAGAAGCGATTGAGGAACAAAATTGTGAAATTGGTCAAAGTTAAATGGAGTGGCGATCCAAAGGACTGTACTTGGGAGACTGAAGAGAATATGAAGAAATCATATCCCAAATGCAGAATTGACATCTCGACTTGAATCTGTAAGTCATTTCCTTATTTCTAAATTCTTATATTATTTGTTTACGTTCTCTTTCTTTTAATTTCGAGGACGAAATTTTCTTAAGGAGGGGATATTGTTACATCCCGAAATTTTTGAAAATTAAAAATAGATAAATTGTTTGAACTTCGGGATTTAACTAGTAAAATTTAATCTAAAGATTTTATTGTTGATATTAATATTACACATTAATATAGAATTAAATAAAAAGAGATATTGATAGATGATCTTTTAATAGAATTTAGAATTTGTTAAAGTTATGATGAAATTATAAGATTTAAATCACATAACAAATAAGTAAACATCTAAACAAATAATTAAATGAAAGATCAAACAAATAAATAAATAAAAGATATAAACAAAGGATCAAACAAATGAACAAATAATTAAACAAATAGTTGAACCAAAGAACAAACAATTAACAAAAGAATAAATAAACAAATAAATGAACAAATAAACAAGCAAGATAGCAAAACAATAAAAAAAAAAAAACATAACATGCTTAAATTAACAAAGTAACTAAACAACTTGCAAAAAGAAAATGTACAGGCCAGTAAACTAAAAGGGGTAAGCAAAAGAAATAAAATAAAGTAAAACAAACTCATACATTATTAAAATATAAAACAAATCAAATAGCATGCTGAAAATATACAAGCATGAAACACTACATACTTTCATTAAATGCAAGCATCTACAAAGAACATACCTGCATTCAATGCTTTACTTCCAGCATGTTGACCTGTACTTGTTTAATAAACTTCAGTAAAAAAAAATCTGTTATAAAGGAACATAAATTGCCTCTTTATTTCATTCAACAAACATCTGCAAGCTTGAAAAAAAAAAAAGAAAACATCATATTTCATCAACTTAAGAGCATTCAGGTGATCAAAACAGAAAGAAAGAAGGAAAGAAACCAGAGAAAAAAAGAAACTTTAAACTGCAGTCTTCCAAACATCATAGTGCTTTCTGTTTCAAAACAAACATGTGAGTAACCATCAACTTAAAGGCTTTAAGTTTAAACAGCAAAGATGATTTATGGGTTATAGTGTGTTGTATATGTTTATCTAAAAAGAAAAAAGAAAAATGATTTGATATATAGTATACCCAGGATTGCTCTGTATATTTTCCTTTCCTCTGTTAAGAATTACAGAGATAGGTTAATATTCAAGCTTAAGTTGTTTCCAGTTAAAACATTATAAAGTTTTTCATTTTTAATCTTAAAACAAGATGTTAGAACATCAAATAGAATTTTTGAAGTAGATTTAAAGCATGATTAATAAATAGTACTGCAGGAAACTCTTTACAGGTTTCAAATCAACAATTGACAAAAACAGATTGTTGTAAATTATGAATTCAAAAACACTTATGTAATCTATACTGCAATCCATGATTTTTAAAAATAAAATGAGGATTTTTAGTTGAGTTTTTCAAGAGTATTCTGTACTTGAATAAAAATGGAACCTGTACGAATTTATAATAACCCATTCAATTATAAATGCTAAAAAATGGGTTTGTAGCAAGCTTGAACGTTAGAGGCTTCGAGAAAATTATCGAAAGATTTTTCTACTGTGTGGATTTGGAGTTTGAGATCAAACTAGGGTTTAAGTCTCGAAATGTTTATGGTCTGGAAACGCGACGTGTTCATCACCTCTGACGCATCGAGTTAAGGGATTTTGAGTGGAGTGATGGCATGAGGCGTGGACGTGATGGTGACGGAGTTTGAGCTGCTCCGATGGTTCGAGCAACGAGGGCGAAGCGAATTTGCAGGTGAGGATGGGTTCGAGTTTCGAGCTGGAAGCTCGATTTCGTTGTGGGGGCGTTGGCATCGAATTGATCATCATTTTGGAGTAGGGGGATGAAGCGCGATTTGTTGATGGTCGCGATGACCATCAGGGTGGTCGCGAACCACCGTGCACGTGCACGGTGGTGATGGTGTTCGTGTCTGTTGTTTGTGAGTGCCAGAAGTTTGCGTCTCGTGCTCGAGTTTTTCTGGGTTTGCTTCGAGTGGTTACTCGTGTTCGAGCGAGTTTTTCCCTGAAGCTATTTAGTTAGCTAAAGGTTTGTAACTTAAAGAGAAAAAAAAGAAAAGAAAAAAAGAAACTGGAAGAAGAAAGAAGAACAGGCATGGGAAAGGAGAGAATGGAAGTCACGGGGAGGTAGCGTAATGAAACGGGGTGGACGCGAGTGAAACACGGGCTTTACTCGGGCTGTTTTTATGGGCTAAGCCCATTCAAATCTTTAAGTCATCAATGTTAATAAAATTTTTGTGTTTTATAATATGAACAGTTTAGATTTTGTTAAGTTAAATTTTTAACAAATGCTTTAGAAATTGTAAATTCTTTAATTGGTAAAGAAAGTTAAAAATCAAAATTTAATTAAATGATTAAATTTTTAAAAGAAGAATTTTAAATAAATTTACATTAAAATTTCAATGTAACAATAAATAAATTTTTAAAGTATAAACAGATTTTTCAAATGAAAATTAAGGTAAACTATTTTATCAATAGTTTTGAAAAGGAATTTAGAATAATTTAAAGTTGTGATTAAAATTGATTTAATAAACAATTAAGTACTCAAATAAATTTATAATTAAGAATTTATTGATTTGAGAAAGCAAGTTAATTAATTTAAATTAACACTTAATTAAAATAACTAATTAAGGAAAAATCAATGTATCAAGACGATTAAGATTAATTTAATAATCATTAAGAATAATAAATCATTGATTGAATAATCAATAAAATAAATATTTGGTTAATTTATCTCATTCGTTTTGATAAATAAATAACTAACTATTGTTGTTAACTTATATTGATATCTCTGTTCTGTTCGAAATTCTGTATGATGATATTGCCATGTTATTGCACTGTGATTGTGATTCGTTCTATATTGATGTGAAAACCCTGTTGTCTGTAAAACGGCATTTAAACTTCGATGCGACAGGGAATCGGATTTCAATTGGTTATCCGAAACCCACATCGAACCTATGAATTATTATGAATGACATCCACATTGTTTTTAAATTAACGCTCACTATTCGGTTTAACCGGGAGATGACCTTTGTGTCGTATAACCCATTCCGAATAGTGATACGTCGAATTGGATAGCATTTGAAGACCGGTGTTGAAGACCGGGTATTTGCGAGAGCGATAGGAGGACCTGTCGATTGACTCTGCACCGAGTTGCTCCGGTATAGAGTTCTCTATATGTGATGGTGAATCCGATCAGGATTGTGGATATCCGGATTTGCAAGGACTTCTTTGGAAGTGCCTTCGGTTCTGTTCGAACCCAGAACAGACTTGTATGGATTGTGTGTCTGACATTACAAGTTGAGATATAAAGCAGATTTCTTTCAAATATATTTCTGTTGGTGGCGGAGAATTTATTCTTTTAGCTTAACACCCTTCTCTGAGACGTACGAGCTCAGAGGTTATATAGTTGAAGTTATCAGCGATATATTCCCAATTTGGTAATGTGACATGCTGAGTGTTGCTGAAATGATCATTGTGTTGATTATTTGTGATAGGATCATTTATTTGATCGTCTATCTTAGTGATCATTGTGTTGATCATTTGTTGACCCAAAGCATGGCTTTTGTATAAAGTATGTTTTGTGGACGTGACTTCGTCGGACCTCACACCCCGAAATGGTCGAAACAGGAAAGATGCAGCAAGGTTATTGGGGGTAGCACCCCTTAGGGTATGTACATTTCCTTCTGGATAGAAGTGGTATCATGGTATGGAGCCCAGATACTTAACTTATGTGGATATCGCAGATATATATATATATGATTTTGTGATTTGTTGCTGGGGCCCCGGTTAAAGGTTGGTTACGACCGGGAGATGGCATACTCGTGTCAGTAGTTACCCAGTTAGGGGTAACCCGGCCTTGTGTTGGTAGAGATCCGGTTTGGTTCTCGGGGACGTCCTTCCAGAGGCGTTCTCAGTGGCAATGGGAAGTTCCTTGGCCTGACCATTTGTTGGAAATCCAATTCCCAATACGAAACTCTGTACGGTTTTAGTTGTAGAACCTGCCATTTACTTATGGTGGTCACCACTGTTTAGATGGTAGCTATAGTAGGCATACGATAATGGTCGTATGTTGGCTAAGATTAATATTCTATTTTCGAAATGATTCACTTCACTATGCACTAAGTAATAATATCAAAGAATTCTTTTCACGTATCAAGCATATTTAACTATCATAAGAAGAAATCTCCTCCAATTCTGCGTTTGCATTGTGTGTGTGGCGGGAGGTCTTATGGTAGTTCCATTTTTAAAAGCATTCCGAAAATTCTTTTATAAATCTTGTTTTATTTAAATGCAACTGTTTTTGTTTACTCATACCAGTCCCATGACTGATCCGGAGTTTATTGTTTTCTTTCCTAAACTCTGGGTGCCCATTATTTCCACACGGGCAGCCTAGTAACAGGTTTAGGTTATTTTGGAGTAGCAGTATTTTGGAGCTCTTATCTTGGATATATCTTAGGAGCTATTGGAGACTTCAGGTGTTTATCTCTTGGGAGTTCGTTATCACCTCTTTCATTTTGAGGACTTTTGGATACATGTTCACTGTTATATTATCATGATGTTGTATTTAGAGATAGTGGTGTATGTACTATGTACTCTGATATAGTATGAATATTATGTTGATGTTGTAACAGTGATGTTATTTATGATATTGATTCTGTTCCGCTGTTTTATATTCATCTAATTGTTGTTATAAGCTCCGGCGATGCGAATTTGATGTCGTTTATTGGACATCGAGTTTGGGTCGTCACATTCACAATCCTCAAAGAAGTCAACAAGCCCAAAATATTCAAAGAAAAAGAATTAACAATTCCTTTTGATATAAAATAGTGAGATGGAAACTATATCAAAAAGAACATGAACAAGATAATCACAAAGCAAATGCCATCAAGGATTAAATGTAAAATACCTTGACCACGAGAAGTGTTACCAGGAGCTTGCACAACATTGAGCTCTCCCTCCTTCTTACTTTGAAGTACGGGACATGCGGTAATATGGTGACCCGAATTTTTGCAATAGCGATAAAAGAGGGGTCTCGGACACTCCCCTGCATAGTGGTTCGTGGAACCACAATCGTAGCATTGACCACGACTAGAGGTAGGAGTCTTTGCTACCGGAATTTCTTGCCTCCCTTTCTTGTTGGGAATGGGGCCTTTGAATTTGATAGGCCTCTTCAAGTTATTGTCGAAGTTCTGTTGGGCACGCACAACTTCAACATCACCTTCATTATCGGCCTCTTCAAGACGAAGAGCGATATCAATAAGCTGATCAAATGAAACTTCAAGTTTCAGGAGTAATGGCTTCTTAAGATTCTTATTCAAGCCATAGACAAATCTCTGATTTTTCTTCAATGGGGTATTAATGTACTCAACCCCGTATTTGGATAGAGATTCGAAAGATGCGACATAGTCTGTCACAGAAGATCCACCTTGAACAAGGTCAATAAAACGCCGGGCCAAAGTTACTTTTTCAGCCTCCGGCACAAATTTCGATTCGAATCTTTCCCGGAATTGCTCCCAAGTAAGATCCGCCTCAACGATTTCAGAAATTAAAAGCTCATACCAATCTAATGCTCTTTCTTGGAGCATGCTAGAAGCTACTTGGACTCGATGAAGGTCAATAAGGTTCATGCGAGAAAAGATGCGATCCATTGATTTGAGCCAAGCTTGAATTTCTATAACACACTCGGATCCCTTGAATGGCCTTCCACCCAAATCGGTGTAGTCTTTGCACAAGCGTGCAAAACCGGATCTAGGATGAGTAGGCTCCTGATTGGGACCCGCTGTTTGAGCGTTCTTGACAAGATCTAAAAGCTGTTGGGCAGACATAAAAACTCCATCCTGGGGAGTAGCACTAGATTGACCGGCGCTGGGACGGCCTGGTCTAACCATTTCTCTTCTTTAAGAAAGAAAGAAAGAAGAGGAAAAAGTTATTCTCAAAATGAATATCGACCAATCTTGATAGATAAAATAAGGAATCATAAAAGAAAGTAGGATAGAACGGTACGAAGACCCGAATAAAATCCTAAAGCACAACTCCTAAGAAAGACTTAGGACATGATCCTTGCTAAATTATTCTACATTGTTCCGAAGTTTGGCTCTGATACCAAGCTGTGGCGCCCCACCTCTATACCCACGCTAGACAAGAACATTTCTGTGAATGCTGTCAACTAGCACGGAGAATAAGGCTGTTGAGGAGCGACCATCTGTATAATTGCTTTGTGCGAGTACCGATATACCGGATAAAAATATAACTTTTCATCTCAAGAGGAAATCCGACATACCGACACAAACTCAAAGCTACTACACAGTGGCTATAATTTCTTCGGAAACAAATATAGAAATAAACATAACATAAATCAGTCATAGACAATTCATATCACAAAGGCGGAAATAGATATGAATATTATACATGAAAGTGTACATCAGAGTAGTGGTCTAAAAAGACCCACAATAATACAAAAGAATAGCAACACGTGCTATACAAAAGAATACATCTATGAGTCTATATCTCAAATGTATACAACAAAATAAACTACTAATCTAAGTAGTTAGCCAAAAGTCAGAGGGATCAATCCCAAGAGAGAAGTCAAGCAGAAGCACCTGTAACATCTCGGTCTGACCCGAGTATTATTTAATAAGAAAATAATAAACGGATCAGTCTAGCTATAAATATCAGATGAAGTGATATATAATAAGAGATATGACATAAACATATAATAATCACAATGCCAAGCTGTGATAAATAAGTAATTGAAAATCAACAAGAGATTAATCAATATCACAATAATCTACTCAAGATAAAAAGGAATGTCATACTCCTAATTTCATTCACCAAGCCACAATAAATGACATATATATCAATGCCCATCGTAAAAGTTGGTGAAACACAAATTCCAGAAATCAACACACGAAATCCAGAAATCACAATAAAAAGGAACAACGACGTCGTACAGCGGGACATCCAATGAACCAAATCACAATAAAAAGGATGGCCAATCCTCAAAAGAAACTGGACATCGACACACCTAAAAAGATATGCCCCATGAACAGTCGAACATCGACGCACCTAGAAAGATACGCCCCATGCTCTAGCATCGACGCACCTAGAAAGATACGCCCCATGCACAAATAAACATCGATGCACCTAGAAAGATACACCCCATGTAATGTCGAACATCGATGCACCTAGAAAGATACACCCCATGCTCTAGCATCGGCGCACCTAGAAAGATACGCCCCATGCACAAATAAACATCGATGCACCTAGAAAGATACGCCCCATGTAATGTCGAACATCGATGCACCTAGAAAGATACACCCCATGCTCTAGCATCGACGCACCTAGAAAGATACGCCCCATGCACAAATAAACATCGATGCACCTAGAAAGATACACCCCATGTAATGTCGAACATCGATGCACCTAGAAAGATACACCCCATGCTCTAGCATCGACGCACCTAGAAAGATACGCCCCATGCACAAATAAACATCGATGCACCTAGAAAGATACACCCCATGCATAATAAAACATTGACGCACCTAGAAAGGTACGACCCATGTATAAAATGAGACGAAACTCAATAAAATGAGGAACAGTCCTCCACATAGACAAAAAGACATCGCACATTGCTAGTCTAAACCACAAAGATGATCGTCATGATCAAAGAGAAGTGTCAATTACAATAAGCTAGTAAATATATGAGCTTAGCTTCATGTCCCATAACCACTAGCTTAACTTAAATATTTACGAACAAACTGTAAGTCTCCACTAGAAAATTGTCACAAGAGGTTCAATCGAACAAGTCCAAGAATTAACCGACAAAGTAAACGCAAGCGTTCATACCACTAGTTTTACTAAGCCGTTTAATTAGATTTCTCATACGAGTGAGGTAAAGGTTTGTATATACTAATAGATTGGAAAACGGTTTTATAAACGAATTTGGTATTAAAATAGTATTGAAATCATTTGAGGAAAGAGTTTTGATATTTACTACTAGTATAGAAAACCTTTATATTTTTAAAGTGACAAATCACGAAGAAGATTGTAAGAACAATCAATCACAAAAATTCACATACGAAGACGTGAATAAAATCCAAAGAAATCGATAAAGAATCCATCGAAATGGATATTCAAAAATCCCTAAAAAGAGTCATCAAAATCATAATAGATGATAACAACAAATAGGATTATCACGAATCGATTTAAATTGGAATTCCAATCCAAAAAGGCAAATTGGACTCAAACAGCAGGTTCAGTCGACTGAACAGAGAATTTCAGTCGACTGACCCTGTACATGGAAATTTTCCAAGTTCAGGAAACTTTCTGTTTCCAGTTTCAGTCGACTGTGCAGAGATTTTCAGTCGACTGAATCATGCCTGGAAACTCTCGGGTTTCAGGTTCAGTCGACTGAACAGAGTTTTTCAGTCGACTGAATCATGCCTGGGCTGTTTTTCAGCCTTATTCAAATGAAGAGCAAATTCTTCCAAAATGCAACCGGACGAACATTGGCTCTAAGGGTTTATGCCAATCGGCAACCCGACCCTATATGCTCCTCGGTGCATCACCAAAAACATGATCAAACATCCATAAAAGGATTTCACACAAATTTGAGTTAAAAACCCGAAAATTGGAGTATTCACAAAATCAATCCAAAACAAGAGCAAATGCACATGAAGAAGTGTTAGGAATTCATACCCAACAACCAAAGATAATTATAGTCATAGATGTGAGATAAAAATCTCACCTTTGAACTAAGTTTATGAAGATGAAGCTTGAAAACAATGGCAAGAACAAGCACTCTTCAATCTCAACACTAGAAGCTTGAATCTAAGCTTAAAAGAGAAACATTCCCAAAATTTGGTTTAGGAAATTTCTGAAATTGAATGGAGAAAGAGTTGGAGAAGAAGAAGGAGATGCTTACCAAGGGGTTCTTCTTGAGTTTGGAGCAAGGAGATGGATTTGCTAAGGAAGTTAGGGCTTGGAGTTTTAATTCTTTTTCCTCTCCACCATTTTCAGTTGGAGCTTGAGTTTGAGGAGTTGGAATGAAGTAATGAAGAGGAGAGGGGGATTGGGACTGAGTTAGTAAGTGGGTTCAGCCCAAACCAAAGTCCAAAGCAAAAAGTAGCAAAATTCAACTTTCTCCAAACATATCGAAGCTTATACTCAAAAAGGTCGCAGACGGCATTTTGAACTCAATGGAGGTGGTCTCGAGTCCTAATTCGACCATATGCAAAAAGTAGCTTTTCGGACAAAAATCCGACTAACGATAAAATATTTAAATAAAATATTTAAATATAAAATCGATAAATATGCGGGTTGTTACAACTAGATTCGAGAAGAAGTAACACTCAAATTCAAACCTTGTAATCAAATAAATAAAACAAATATAAGTATATGGTTTAACACAAATAAGATATGAATTCAACAATGTAAAACATGAATCAATTTGAAACAAAACTTGGTTTAAATCATAAATAGGCTCGGCCACTTCACCTATAGGCTCGGCCATCACCATATTTGTCTTGGCCATGATGTCTAGAGGCAAGCTAGGCTCAGTCTTATGGTCACAAGGCACGACTATGGTTTGGATATGAAAGAGAATGCTCGTGGAAGGCAAAAGGCTATGCAAATGAGAGGGGTGTTGATGTTTGGCTCGGCCCATGGCTAGGCTTGGGTCAAGTCAGATCTGGATCATGGCTAGGAGATGGAGATGGCTCACGTCCAAGGCAAGGTGGTGGAGTTTGTGTTGTGGCCGAGGCTAAGGGGAGAGGTTTAGAATAAGTGGTGGAGATAGGCTAGGGTATCAAGGCAATTTTGTGATGGATTAGATCTAGGGTTTCATGGTAAGGCTTGGTGATGATGGAGAGGAGTTGTTGGCCGTGGAAGGTGGTGGTGGAGGAGGAGTTATGGTCGGCAATTACATATGGCTGAGCCTATTCATTGGAACAAAGGGAAGAACAAAAGAAAAATAGAAGAAAAAATTGGAAAAAAGAGGAAGAAGCCATAGAAAACTTACTGTAATTTTCTTTCAATCAAGAGAGGAAAATGAGAAAGGAAATGTCTGGGAAATATTTGTACATGAGTTGATAATTAATTGAGGAGTTTTCACGGCTAATCAATAAAAAGAAACGGCATGTTACAATGTTTGAACGGCTAGAAAATAATAAGGAGGGTAGGCAAATAAAAAAGCAAGAGTTAAAACAATGTAACATATGTTTCTTTGATTCTTCCTAGCATTAATAAAAGGTATATAGAAGTAAAATCCAATAAACAAAATAAAGTCTAGACAAAACAAAATAGAAAAATAAAATAAAGAGACGTACATAGGAAAAATATAAAATAAAATACAGAAATTAATTGCGTGTAAAACGCTGTATTTTATCCAATTTTTAAAGTATAAGTCAGAATTTAACGAAACGAAAAGCAGAACGGATATTAGAATTATATCCATCTTTAAATGAAAAGATTATAATTTAAAATTTTCAAATAAAAGTCAATGTTTGGCCAAAATATAAAATTTTCAAAAATTGTTTGTTTTATCCTATTTGGAAGATATATCACAAATACATCCAAAATTACATTGGAAAAATTCCAAAAATTCAAATTTTAAAGATTAAGAATCAAAGTTTTCAAACAAATTAAAATTAAAATATTTACATAATTTTGGGTTGTTACATTGATTAACGGTTGAAATCCATATGTGAGCATCTTACATGTGTGAGCTTTGCATTTGTACAAACTTATCAATTCATTTTGAATTTTGGGACTCAAATAATGATTATAGATTTCGTTATTTACCACCCGCCTAAGACGATAGTCCATAATTGGATCAAACTCTACCATATTCTATAAGTAGACAAAAAAGTAAATTATTTTTCTCATTTGATCCACAAATGGTAAACTATTTCGATAAACTTTTTAGCGAAATTACTTTTGCAACTCATGGTTTCAAATTCAAAATTAAGCTATTATTGTTTTTCACAATTGCAAATGTAAGAAAATCAAGCATTATTTCTACTAGCTGGTTGATCTTCGTATTTTGGGAAAACAATACATAAATACATGGAATAAATCTTACAGCTTAGCTTTAAGTGCTTTTTATCAAGCTACACTGCGGTGCGTTATATTACATTCTAACAACTTTTGGTGTTTCGTTGTTAAAAAAACATATGCGACAATATTTTTTGTACAAATAAGATTTCTATTGCTTGAAGATTTCTGTTTTCATTAGCTTTTGCTGTTTTGGCACCTTTTATAAATTGCAGTTTCTCATATTCAGATTTTAATATATTTTATTCCT
The DNA here is from genome assembly GCA_030765085.1 of Allium cepa. NCBI lineage: Eukaryota > Viridiplantae > Streptophyta > Magnoliopsida > Asparagales > Amaryllidaceae > Allium > Allium cepa. Next base: position 189,000,756 of record CM060940.1, read on the forward strand.
AGCTGCCAAATAAGCCGATTCCTATCAATATTTCCATTTACAGTATCATCATTTTTTATATTGGTTCATAAATAATTGTACCAACTACTAATTGTATTGTAATACTGCAGGTTTTCTTAGCATTTGTCAGTGAATTAATTTCTTCTGTAACTATGAGCAGATGGTCAATTTGTAATCCTAGTATATCCTCCACTTTTCCAATCAAAGAAATTCAACATTACGCTTGGTTTGTTACTTATATTGGATATATACTTCTATGTCATATATTTCCATATAGACTTTTTAGTGGATCATATAATTCTATATCATATATTTCTCATTTAGATTTGGGGCGAAATCTCAAAATGATATCTCGGTACATATCTAGCGTTGATATTTTAACATCTTGGATGTTAAAATATGTGTCTGAAAATTCATTTCACTTGAGTTTTTGATCTTGGAGGAGTTGAAACAAATTTAAAAGCACATATAGTCAAAAATTTCAACAGTAAAATCAATATTTGATTTACAACTACTTATTTACCTTTCGGAAGTACATACATAAAATTGAACATATCATGTGTATGTGAAGCCTTAAAGACTTAAATTCCGATGTCATTTTTACTTGGAAGTAGATACACCTGAAATCCTCATGTATATGAGACAATATATTTGAAACTATATTATAAATTTATGGATCTTTTCATATTCAAAATCCGATACATGTCTAAATTTTGTATGTATATATATGCATAGAAACTAATACATATTGTGAGAAATGCGGATTAAGGATCTTAAGGCTAGGATAAACACTAGAGGAGGGTGAATAGTGTTTTAGAGAATTGTTAAATCTTTTTGAGTTTTTGTTAATTTGAACACAAATGTATGCAATATTCAGACACAGATATGATCACAGAATCAAACACAGAGACAAATATAAAGTAAAAGCAGTAAAGGAAAGAACACACCGGATTTTATACTGCTACGGAGTTACCCTATATCCAGTCCCGCACACAAGTACGGATTTCCTTTCAAAAACAATCTTTATAATTACACCCTCGATTTCAAGGCAACGAGGTACACCCTCCAGAATCACAATCCTCTGGGTAGGGATACTTGATTTCTCGGGCAACAAGTTCACCCAATTGATTTCCAAGGCTACAATCACATCTTATCTTGCTTGATTGATTTCGAAGTCCACAATCACACCTTTTCTCGCTAAGTTGATTACAAAAATCCTATAACTCAGAATAGTACTGAGGATCTTGTTGAGATAGTGATGGAGAATCAAACCAGAGATAATCTACTTAGATTCAATGTTGATATCGGCAGAGTAATGGTAAGAATATGTATATAGAAATGTGGAAGAAGAAGAGGAGTGAAAAACTAGAAAATCTCTGTTTAAATTCGTTGAAATCAACCCCTATTTATAGAGGAACAACAACCATGTCCATTCGTAAAGAGTTATGACGAATAGACACTTCTTTAGAAATTTAAATTTTAAACTTAACTGGCACCATGTCGACTTGGGGTACTTGAGTATGTCGACGTCCCAAAGGGATTTTTGGTGATTTGATTTTCTTTGAAAATAACTTTTATCTTATATTAAAACTATTTTAAACTTTAAATATACTTGACTATAATTAAAATACATAAGTAAATATAGAGAATAATATATATAGAATTTTACTATAATTTTATATTTTAAATCTATGTATAAATATTTAAAATTTAAACATATTATTATTATAGATAGTTAAAATCACGGATAATTTGATTTTGAAATTAAAGATTATTTTGAGGCTAAAAGTATTTGAAATCAGGATAGATGTTTTTGATTCTTTTGAAAGGAAGGTTTTGAAATCATTTTGAAAACAAGATATAATTTTGAAAAATCCTTTTGAATAAAAAGTTAGTGGATACAAAACAATGTTCCACTAGATTTTTCGTAGGTTCCATCCTACTTAGGGTTCCAGCCCTTTAACAAGCTCGAAGTGGATTCCATTCTACGAATAAATTGGATTTTAAGATGCCAGTGCTTTTCTAGCAGTTTTAACAAAATTCCTAATTAAAAAATAAATTACTTGAAATCTTGAACTCTTGATAATCTTGATATTCTAATGCTCATGAGTCTTCATTCTTGATATCCTGAATCTCTATACTGTACATTCTTCATTCTTGGTACCTGCACGGTTAAATCCTTCATATACATATATTTCTAAACTATAATGTTAGTATTTATATTTTATAATCCTATTCTAAAGTTGTTGTCATCAAAAACATCATCTTACGGACTAACACATATGTGCTTAATATTTTATACTTTTAAAACAAATATAAAAACTTGAACTTCTGAAACCAAACCCTTTTCATTGGCTTTTGAAATTACGAATAAAAACCTATCATATATATTTAGGACATTAAGATTTTGAAACCTAGGTAGACACAAATTTGACAACACATGTATATTGAAACCGTGTGCCTTACTGTCATGTACATTTTAAAGCATAAATATGTATATATTTAAAATGAACCTATATATATATTTATATATATGTATGTAAAATTAATTCATATTGAAATCCATACATCTGATGCTATTTCAGAATTCACACACACTCTGAGATTTAGTATATTCAAAGCTGATATGTTTTCAAAAACTAATACATGTTTAAAGCCATATTTAAAGTTTTATTTCTTTGGAATCTTTTGCTTTATGAAATCAATGCATAGGTAATTTTATGTCTATGAATTTGTACATATGAAGTTTTATATTAACAACGACAGGTATGATTCAAAACTTATACGTTGAAAATCTTTTCTTATAAAATTTATATGTTCCAAAATTCCTAAATGTTTGAAAATGATACACACACATAAACAAACTTTGTTTCTTCATAAAACCGCACAGATTCAAGTGCTTTACATATATACAAAACAAATTTATATGTGAAAACTTATATCTAAAACTTTATATCTCTTAAAACCTTCATTTATGAACTCGTACATTATCTACTTTAAAGCCAGACATACATATTTAGGGCTTTCGTACTTATAAAACTAACGTATATGCATGAGGACATATATAAAATCTATACATCCAAAACATCAACTTTTTAAGATTTTCTTCATGGGACTCAAGATATGTTCAAAAAATTTCATTTGAAACTCATTTACATGTATATCTAAAGCTAAAACGTTAAATCCGACACAAATTTTTTATATGTTCAAAAATTTGCATTTGAAACTCCTTTCAAAGTTGGAAATGATGAACAAAACTCAAAAAAATATTAATAGTTTGCCTGAATCTAATCACAAAACTCAGAAATTGGAGCTAATGAGCCAATCGTACATAATCCTTCAATTCGTATGTAAGAAATTAATATGAATTTGAAAAAAATGTTCATGCCTGAGTAGGCGGAGGTGGAAAAACAAAACCCTAGATTTGTAGTTTGCAACAGGATATTCCATCATCTTCGTTGATTTGATAGGACAATGGGAGGAGGCGGTGGCAGAAGATGGAGGCGGTGGCAGATGGCGAAGGTGGTGGCGGACAGTGGTGGCGGTGGCAGACGAAACCTGGTGTGAACGAAACATGAGAGAGTGAGGAATGATTATCGTTAGAAATGAGATAATGATTGATAGAAGATAAATTTACATTCTTATCCATACTTCTTTTTATTATTTACTAAATTACTTAAATGTAACAACCGTTGTAAATGGTTGTAATGGATATAACATTCGAAATTTGTAAAGGCTATTAGCGTTGTAAATTGAAAGTGGAAAAGTGTAACAAAACAGGTTGTTTGGTGTATTGTAACACGATCAGTGCTATAATAGTGTCATGATCCCTAACACACTTCCAAAAATGAGATACATGGAAAACATCGTGGACTCCTGCCAACGTACACGGTAACTCTACTTTATATGCAACTTTCCCTATCCTCTCTAAAATAGGAAACAGTCCTACGAATCATGATCTTAACTTCTTTGTCTTCCCAAACCTGATAACACCTTTCATCGGTGATATTTTCATCCAACAGAGAAGTCTAAATCTTTCTGACTTCTATCTACATAGCTCTTCTGCCTAGACTGAGCTTCCTTCATTCCTGTTCTTATCAGCTCAATCTTCTCTGCAACTTCTCTTACCAAATCGAGACCAAGAAGTAATCAATCTCCTCTCTCTAACCAACATGCAAGAGATTTGCATGGTCTTCCATACAAAGCTTCAAACGGTGCCATCCTTATACTAGTTTAACAACTATTGTTGCACGAAAACTTGAATATGTGTAGATGGCCTTCCCTTTATCCACCAAAGTCTAATACACAAGCTCTTTACAAATCTTCTAAGATCTTGTTAACTCTTTCTATTTTCCCGTCTATTTGTGGATGGTAAGTGGTACCCATCTTGCGCTTGGTTACTAAACTATCCTGTAGTCCTTTCCAAAATTCTCTAGTGAATAAGAAATATCTATCACTAACAATACTACAAGGAATTCCATGCACTCTGACCATATTTTTCATAAATAACTTAGCCGATATAGGTGTCGTCCTATTTGACTTAATGGGAATGAAATGGGCACTCTTGGTCTTTCTGTCCATTATGACCCATTTATTTTCATTTCCTCTATTAGATCTCGACAACCCGTCTATGAAATCCATAGAATTAGGATCCCACCTCCATGCCGGAATATCAAATAGCTGAAGCAACCCACTTGGCTTGTGATGCGTGGCTTTCACCTGTTGATAGTTCAAACACTGTTTCATCCAAAAGCCTACATCCCACTTCATTTCTTCCTAGAATAGCTTCTCTTTGTATCCCAAAACATCTTCGTTCCTCCTAGATAAATAGTGAACTTCGAATGATGGCATTCTTCAAAAACTTTCATCCTTATGTCTCCCACATCCGGAACACAATCTGCCATTCTTTCTCAACACCCCACTTTGGTCAAGACTGAAAACCTTTAAGTCATTAATATCTTTTCTATCCCTTATCTTCTCGGTCCTTTTAGCTAACACCAGATCTTCTTCCCATTTAGAAGTAATCTTTTCAATCAATACCAATCGGACTTCTAAACAAGATAACATAGCAGATTCTTCAATAGACCCAGCCTCGGATATCCACTGCACTCTACAAGTCGACAATGCTTCCAAGTCTTTTCATTCTATTATCATAGCTAACACTGCATTCTGATGCTTCCTACTAAGTGCATCTGCAACCTTATTGCCTTTCCCTGGTGTGTACTCAATTCCAAAATCGTAAGTAGTAATAAACTCTAACCATCTCCGCTGTCTCATGTTCAGCACCCTTTGAGAGAACAAGCACTTCAATGACTTATGATCTGTATAAAGCTCAAACATCTCTCCCAAAAGGTAATGTCTCTACAACTTCAAAGCAAAAATAACTATAGCTAACTCCATGTCATGAGTCAAGTATCTGACCTCATGTGGTCTAAGCTATCTAGGAACATATTCAATCACTTTACCTCTCTGCATTAACGCTGCTACTAATCCAGTAGCACATGCATTTTTTTAAACTAACAAATCTTGATTCCCCTTCGGAACAACTAATACAGGTGCATGGGTCAATAAGTGTTTCAAGTTCTGGAATGCTTCCTCACACTTATCGGTCCAAACAAACTTTACAACTTTTCATACTAACTTAGTCATCGACGCTGCTATCCATGAAAAATCCTTTATAAACCTCTGATAATATCAAGCCAATCCAAGTAAACTTCTTGTCTCACTCACATTTCTGGTCTCTTTCAGCTATTCACTACTTCGATCTTAGTTGGACCTACTACCAATCCTCTTTTTGAAACTACATGACCAAGAAACTTCACCTCCTTTTAGAAATGACACTTCAAAACTTTGCCTTCAGCTGATGTTCTCTCAAAGTCTCAAGAATCGCTCTAAGGTGAACTTCATGCTCTTTCTCATCTTTAGAGTATATCAAAATATCATCTATTAACACCAACAAGAATCTATCCAAGTGCTCTCTAAAAATTCGGTTCATCAAGTCTACAAAGAATGGTAGCGCGTTATTTAGTCCAAACGACATAACTAACTATTTGTACGATTCATACCTGGTCCTAAATGCCGTCAAAGGTATAATATCTTCTACTGCTCTAAGCTAATGAAAACCTATATCTAGATCCAGCTATGAAAATATCTTTTATGTACTAAAATGATCGAACAAATCGTAAATTCTAGGCAATGCATTTTGATTATTTATCGTCTTCTCATTCATCTTATGATAATCGATACAATAACCTTAACGATCCATTCGGCTTCATAACAAACACTACTGCTGCTCCCTAATATAAACTACTAGGTTTGATAAGTTTCTTCCCTTCCAAATCCACCAACTGCACATTTATCTCTCTCATCTCTATAGGTCTCATCGTACTTGGCATCCTACTAACTGGTTCTGCTCCAGGCACCCAATCTATTCAAAACTCAATGGCTCCTTCGGTGACAATCCTACTATTAAGTCGAAGACATCCAAGAATTTTCTAACCAGGAAAAGTCGATTCAACTCATGTTCTAAATCCATAACACCCAACAAAGCATCATACTTACTTAACCAATCTTTGCCCATTGTAATTCCGAACCATATAAAGTCGAATATTTGCAAATTGCAAGCAAAGGTGCAATCTAGGAAGTCAAAATCTAAGTGGTCCCACTTCATTCCAAATGTCGCATACCCTCCTATCAGATTTGCAACTCTTAAGTAAGTAACTAAATATGTGGGTTCGAGGTTAAGCTTATCTACCAAACATCGAGATGTAAAAGAACGAGATGCACCAGTGTCAAACAAAACACTAATAGGCATATCATGGATCTGAAGCGTACCTCCCAATACTGATTTCCTTTTCTCCTGTGCTATTGGCCTCCAGGTAGTTGGTTACAATGCAAATACTTTTCCTCTCCCTTCCTTTGCTAGTTCCTTACATCCGCTCTTATAGTGGCCAATCTGGTCGCGATTGAAGCACTTGATGTTCTTCTTCTCGGTCACTTCCTTCGCCTTCTCTATGCGTCATTCATTGGCAAAGTGCTCATTCTTGTCACACTTATAACAAAGCACTTCAAACTTTCCTTCTTCGTGGCTCCATCATTCTGAGTACCCTTCTTATGAAAGAATTTTCTCTTCTGACTCTGTCTCACGTGGACTTCCTTTGCTTTACTCTTCTCCAACAAATTAAGCATTCCTTCATTCCTCAAAGCCATCTCCACTACAACATCACTAGGGTCTCTAATATGAGGTAGCATAGCCATTGCCAACTCAGGCTTCAACCCTCTAATGAACTTCTCATTTCTCTTCGGCACAGTATCAACAACGGTGTATCCATATCTAGCCAAATCCTTGAATCTACTAGCATACTCCCACACAGTTATATCTCCTTGTTCCAGCTTAGCAAACTTTCTAATCAGGGTGGACTTCACCATAACTGACATGAATCTCGCTTCGAACCTCCTTCTGAACTCAGCCCATGTCATCTTCTCTTCATTCATTGCCACTGTCACACTATTCCATCAAAATAAAGCTGCTCCTTAAAGCTTTCTTGATGCCAACCTCCTCTTCTACTCATAATTGAGCCCCAAGTCTGCAAATATTCTCTTACAATGCAGCAACTAGTTCTCCACCTCAATAGCATTATCAGTTCTAGTAAATGGCTTTCCTCCAAGCCTGGCATAGTATTTACTAAGAACATCATAATTTTTGACTATTGGGGCTTCCTGAACTCCTTCTTCCATTACTCCAGCAGCAACACCCACTTGCATCATATTCAGGAAAAACTAATGCATAGCTTCCATTCCAACCCGTGGAACTGCAGCACCCATATTACGAGTTTGTACCTAACCTTAGTTCCTTCTCATATTCGGTCTGGCATTACCATTTGTTATGGCGCTTCCCCCAAGATTTACTCTTATTGAATCCATATCTATACCCAGACCTCATGAGACATATGAATAGCCTAATAAAGACAAGAGACTAGAGATATAGCATATACTTATATATAGCAAATACAAGTATGTTACCATAGCCTTTTCTCATGCCCCCATTTTTCTCTAATTCCTAAGGTATGTATTTCAAAAATCATTTTTAGTTAAAGTTTTTCATAAATCGTGCACCGATACCAAATTGTAACATCCCCTATTTGGAGGTCCGAAGCTAAGTGCTACAGATGCAGCAATCATCCATAGTATTAACTTCCGGTGACCAAATACGGTAATACTAATGGGATTCATAATATCAGCATCACACGAATATGAAACAAAATCACAGATTTCAAAAAAAAAACTTTTCACATTACATTTTCAAAACATGTTTCATATTCAAATTACATAATCCCATTGCTTTTCCAGGTTTAGATAAAATATACTTATTAAATGAATACGCCAAGAGCAACATATGATGATGCCCCCTTAGTTGACCATAGTACAAAATAGCCATAACTGACTTATTACAAACACAACAGAAAATACATCAAAATAAAACAAATTGCAACTCCTACATAGCTATCTGTCAGCCGCCTGCTCGTCTCCATATGCTTTACTTACAAGCCTACTAAAACCTATAAATCCTCAACCCTCGGCCTACTCAAATCAATTTGAGCACTGTGAGTTTAAGGGGAAAAACATAAATTTTGTATCAGACGTAAATCCTGGTGTGAATAATACTATACATCTTGGATATACAATATTAAATGAGATCACTCCGCTTAGCGGAATGGGTTTTCCCTCACTAATATCCTTTTAAAACATATATTTTGCAAATCAAAATCTTGCACCCAAAAATGGTTAAAAAATGTAAATCATTTCATGTAAACATACATATCAGGTAACAAATGGATTGTTTATTCAAACACTATAGTTTTGTTTGGCTTACTACTAACCTTTGGCTGACTCAAGCCTAGCAGACAAATACAATAAAAATGGCCTAACATTTGTTAGACAAGTCTTCTGTACGGTTTGTTCCTAGCTTACTCTCTCCCAGGGTCCATTGATCCTTATGGTTTTGTGGGCTCACCAATAACCCAAACTTCAAAAATATGTTCCTTTCTATGTATACCGTAATTTTAGTCTTACCTGTGACAAAGCCTTACACATTGGAAGTTAGGATTAAATTAGCTAGGGGCTAATAGCTAATGTATAGGGTGCGACCCTATACCAGTCCCATTTGGTATTCTTATATCTTAATCAATTTTACTTAATTTTTCCTTGAAAACCTTTTTTTCTTAAATTGATTTAAAACCATTAAATCAAACTTAAACAAGGAAAATATATACTTTATGCATTATTCAGAATCACCTTGCCATGATATATATACTTTACCTAAATCTTTATTGATGAAAACATTTAAACCTTTGAAAGTATCCCTTTCAATTCCATTGAAAGTACCCTTTTGTAGCCAAATAAACCCTTTTTTTCATCTAGGCCAAAAGGCCAAAACCTTCCTTTCGAAACCATTAACATAAACCTTTCGAAACCATTGAAATGCCTTTTCCTTCGAAAGCTACAAACCTTGGACATCCTATCTTTAAAACCTTTAATTATTTCCTTTTGAAACCATTGAAAAATCCTTTCCTTTAAACCTTTCGAAACCATTAGGGAACCACGCTGTCAAAACCATTCATTCAAAGCCTTTCGAAAACATCAAAACCTCAAACCATATGAAAGCATTGGGTTCAATTTAAAACATGTGTAAACACCTTTCGAAACCATTTAAAACCATATCTTTCAAAACCTTTAGGTTAATCGTTTAAAATCTCTAAGGGTCACAAACAACAGGGTCGAAACCAACTCTTTCGAAAGCCAAAAACACAACAAAAGAGTGATGGTGTCGAAACCGCCGTTCTGAAAACATTAGAGAAGTGGTAGGTTTTTATAAAACAAAATTAACCCTTTCAAAGGCGTTGTTTCAAAAAAAAAGGCGCCACCATTTTGAAATCATTCCTTTAACCAATTTTTCTCAATCGAAAGCTAATCAAGTCGAAACCAATATAGTCGAAAGCAAAACATGTGCATTTTTCATTTAAAGCAAAGTAATGCCACGACCCCATCGGAACCTATGGTCACGACCAAATTCCTTCTTCCTTTGTCCAATTCATTATGTACGAGGTTAATGATACTATGATGATCCAGAATTTTGGCGACAGCAATTTGATAATCTTCATTTATAATAATTTGGTAATCTTCTTTTATAATCTTTAAATTGGCAATATTGGTTTAATAATATAAATATTTACTTTGGTAAAATTTATTCTTTCAAAATTAATAAAAATGTTATCTAGTTATAATATATATATATATATATATGTATATATATGTATATTGTGATTGGAAGCTTTGTTTTGAATTTGATATAAAAGTTTTCAAAAGCTATTTAAAATTAAATTCTATATTTTCAAAACACAAGATAAATATTTTCAGTTTAAAACATGATTGAATAAAAAGGTTTAAATCATGTGTAAGCTTAGTGTATCTTGGGATTAACAAATGGCAAACAATTTTCTTTATTATTAAATCATAAATAATAAGTATTTAGTAGAAAACCAGGCTAAAAACATAATTTCTCAATCCTTTCTTTCTTCTTCAACATAGAAACTAAAATCCTGAGAAGAAAATAAAATCAATCAACAACTGTTTGCAATATTCAACCTGATTCAAGTAACCGATCAAGCAAGCATTCAAATTCAACTCAATATAAATCAAGATTCAAACTCAACGATCAAGTGGATTCAAATCAAAAGCAAGCTCCAGTTTCAAAACCAATTTCCAAATAAAAAGAGCAAACTTGTTCTCTCCTTTAAGAACCTGTGAGTAAACATTTTGCTTAAAAACTTAAATATGGTTATATGCTTTGATGCTTGTGATGAATTTTTGTAGTAATATGGTTTGCATAAGTGTATGAATGTGAATGCATGTTTGTATATATGATACGTCTGTGTAATGTCTATCTGAATATATATATTTGTGTCTCGCTTATATGCCAGGCTCAAACAACCTAATAAATTCGATATCTCGTCATAGAAACATGGTTAGGTTATGATCTCTAAATGACTAATGGTTGTAGTATTGTAAAATTATTTTTAAAAATAATTTCAAGTAAATATAATAATTAATTATTTCAAAAATACTAGATTACAGTGATGTTCATATATATGTCAGAAATCGATCTTTTTAATTTCATGATCTGATTTCATAATCAAATTAGCATTAGAAAATATTGAATTTTGATAGAAATATCTTGATTTTTAGGGCTGTAATTGTTTATAATTCCTGATATTATCGATATATGCTTTATCGTCGAATTCCTACGAACGACGTCGAATTATGGGTCATGTTTGTTGTCGAAGGTAGCTTGAAGGTTGGAGATCATCGAAAAAATAGTGGGAGAATTTTTAGATGGCCGCAGTGGCTAGGCGGCGTCGAACTTGGGTTCGATGATCTATTTTGGTCGAAGTTATTGTCAGAGCTCGTGCGCCGATGATAGAGCATCAGAAGCGATCGCTGTGGGGGTAATGGAGCGTGGTGACGTGAGACAGGTTTTGGTTGGTCGGCTTGGGTTTTGGTGGACGAGATCGTCAGAGCGAGTAGTTTTATTCGACCGGGTCCGAGTTCCAGGTTGTGTCGAGATGCTCGATTTTGTTTTACGTTGCTATCGTCGAACCTGAGTGATTGAGGGGATCGGCGAGGTCCTCAAAAAATGGTCAGGGATCAAAAAGTTGGTCAGAGGAGTATGGAGTCGACATGCATGTGCATGCATGCACATTTGTATCTGGGTGATGTTGCGTGATCGGGGAAGAAAGAAGATACTCGGGTTTGGGTTCGAGTCTTTTGTTGTTTGTCTCGAAGCAGGGGGATGGGAGCGAGTGACATGGGTTTGAGCTCGGGAATCTTGAGGGTTGGGCTCAGGTTGTCATTTTTGTTCATAGGTTTTAAAATGTAAAGTAAATCTAGATACCAGGTTTTAAATATAAAGCATGAAAAAGATTTTAAACGAATTTTAATGTATGTTAAAATAAATAAGTTTTCAAAAAATTTAATTATACTAAATTTTAAAGTTTATGAATGAGTTTCCAAAGTAAATTTTGTAACCAGGTTTTGAAAAAAAATAAAGTTTTATAAAAAGAAAAATGTTTTAAACAAGTTTAAGGTTTTAAAAGGTATTAAAATGACTTAGTTTTCAAAGAATGTTTAGCCATGTTTTAAAAGGATATTTAAAATGAATATGTTTCCAAAGCAATATAAACCAAGTTCCAAAGTAATCTATTAAACAAGTTTGAACAAGTCTTCAAAGATTTAAAATGTTTAACATTGTTTTGTATACTAATTATATATTAGGTTAATTTTGTAATTAAATTCCTAAATGTTTTCAAAAGTAATAAGATGATGTTTGAATTAAGATTTGACTAAAGTAAGTGTATTTAACTTTAATCAATCAAAAAATTCTCAAAATGATGTATAAATTAATTTCAAGCATTTAATTTAATTTAAATGATAAGTAAGAGTTTAATTAAGGTAAATGGTTTATCTTAATTAATTATGGTCTTATTAATAAAAGTAATTAAAGTATAATTACTTAATTAACTAAGATAATTAATTAATGTAATTAAATTAATATAATTAATTGGTTTAATTAATTAAGGATAGTTAATTACTTAATTAATTAAGGGTCAATTAATCAAAGTAATTATAGGTCAATTAATTAAAGAATAAATAATTAATGAAAGTAATTAGAGGTTAATTACTTAAAATAAATAAATTACAAGGACTATTAAAGGGATTAATTACTCAATGTAATTAATTAAATTAATTAATGTGATTAATTTAAGGATAGTTAATTAGTTTAATTAATTAAGGATAATCACTTAATTAAATTGATTAATTGAAATTACTTAATATAATTAATAAAGTGTAATTACTTTACGTAAGTAATTAATGGATAATTGCTGAATGTACTTAATTAAAGGGAAATTACTTAATGAGAGTAATTAAGGATTAATTACTTAGTGTAATTAATTAAAAGATTGATTAATTAAGGTAATTAATTGAAGGGTTAGTTAATTAATAAATGTGATTAATTAAAAGATAATTAATTAATGTAAGTGATTATAGAAAAATTAATTAGAATAATTAATTAAGGATCATTGTAATGAATTGTAATTAATGCAATTAATGAGAGTATTTAAAGGTTAATTAATGTAATAATTAATTTATATAATTAATTAAGGGCTAATTACTTAATGTAATTAAAGAATAATTCATTAAAGGATGATTAATTAATTGGTTTCTAATTAATTAATGATAAGTAAACAGGATTCAAAAGTGATTGAAGTAATTAATTTAATTTATTTAAATTAATTAGAAATGGCGTGACTAATTAATCTTGCTTATGGATGATTGAATGATATTGAATATCTTGGATTATTTAATATCTCTGATATGTGAATGTGCTGCTCTGCGATATGATATGTTTTGGTTGAATTGTGATAATGTGGATTATCTATCTGTGATAATGTGAATTATCAATATGTGTGAATATGTTATTCTAAATAATAATATTAAATTGTTTAAACTTAAAACAACTTGTCCTCCAAAGATGGCGTTTGTATTTCGATGAGGCCGGGATCGGATTCAAAAATTGAATGTCTAGAAACCACCTCGATCCAAATTAAACGATAGGTCGTGAAATCTCAAGTGAAGTTCAAGACGAAGACTCGAAGTGTAAGGGCTTTTTGTCGTTAACTCTGAGGGTGATTCCAAAACGAGTGTAGCAGAGATAGTGCTTTCAATTTCAAGATGAAGATTCAGAGTGCAAGAGCTATTGTCATTATCTCTGAGGGTGATTCCAAAATGAGTGTAGCAAGGTAGTGCCTCGGTATCGCTCGAACCCGGAACGGACTTGTATGGATTGAATGCTGTCAGGCCATCGTCATTGGAGGACGGTGAGCATTCCAAGACATGTGTTCTAAAAAGGTAATCGTGCCACAAGCCTCATCAACCGGGAATGGCTAAAACAAGGGAAGTGCAGCAAGGCTAAGTGGATAGCACCCAAGAAGGATAAGATTTTCCCCTGTCTAGAGGTCCCTTTTATTCGGTTGTGTGGGCGGTTGGTCGCTCCAACTGCAGGGTAGTCTTATTGGGAATAATCCAATAAGGGGTAGTCTCTGTCCTGTGTTGCAGGGGATCAGGGTGGATCCTCGGTACTCTGATCTAGACCAGGTTCTGTGACGGGCGGTACCACAGTAGCCCTGCCATTATGTGGAATCCAATCTCCAATAAGTGTCGTACGTTTTGATTGTGCCCAACTATGTTGGAACGTGAGATGTAAGCATTCCAACTATTTTCTATTTTACTTGAAAATCCTAGACACTATTATAATATCACTTGATTTCCTATCAAATGTTTTGGTTATCGTAACGTAAAAACCCAACATGTTTATTTGTGGCGTGGTCTTACGTAATACCTTTGTTTCAAATAATTTTCAAAGTTAAACAACTTTAACCCGTTTACTCACACCAGACCCATGTCTGACCTTGAGTTTATTTTCTGTTTTCTTAAACTCTTGGGTACTCAATTTTTTACGAGTAGCCAAGGATTTCGCGCTAGCTTTGACGAATTTTGGAGGAGACTTGGAGAAGGAGGCTTTATCATATATAGATATTGTAGTTCCGTGGTGATAGTAGCTCCGTTGTATTTTGAGTTGTATGATAGATAGGTCTTCACGACTGTCTAATGTGTTATGTATTAAGTTGTATGACTCTAATAGATGATGTCCATTATGCAACTACTTATGTGATGTAATATATTTTATTCGTTCCGCTGTGAGATTCTGATATTGTTTAGTCCTTTCTTTCCTATTTTTCTCTTTTCTATCCCTTTCTTTCTTGTTGATGATGTGTCTTTCTGTGGAATGCAAGGCAGGTTGTCACAGGGGGTATCAGAGCTCTAGGTTGAGAGAATACCTAAGCTTTGGAGTGATATCTATCTTGAGAGAGCGTACTTGTATTTTTACTATATGTCTATATATTTATCTGATTTGTTGTGTTACCTGTTTGGGTTTGCCAACAAGAGTTCTTTGGAAGGGCAGTGGAGTGCGTAGAACGACTACCACAAATGGAAGAGGTTCAAGTGTTAAAGGTGGAAGAGTATTTTTCGAGGCTACAAACCCAATACTGCCTCAAGTGAGCTGTGCGACATTGAGTAAGGATTTCACTAATCTCGGAGGGTAGTCTTTTTAAAGGTAAGGAGTCCATCTTTGGAGTGTAAGCTTGGTTGCACTCGTGTGAGCAGATTTTCAAGAGTTTGGATCTATCGGATGAGCAGAAGGGAGTGATGGTATCATGGCAACTTTAAGAAGGTAGTGTTACGTGGTGGGACGCAATATCCCTGAGTATTCTCAAAGATGTTTACTCTTGGAGCAAGTTTAAGGAAGTTTTAGAGGAGCAGTCGTACGTACCACAAGGAAGA
The DNA here is from genome assembly GCA_030765085.1 of Allium cepa. NCBI lineage: Eukaryota > Viridiplantae > Streptophyta > Magnoliopsida > Asparagales > Amaryllidaceae > Allium > Allium cepa. The sequence continues at coordinate 189,016,215 of CM060940.1, forward strand.
CTCGATTTTATAAGAATTTTCTGAATCTTAAGCAAGGGAGTTCGTCTGTTTCGGAGTATGAGACTAAGTTCACCAAGTTGTCTCTACGAACCTGGTCTTATGGACATACCCCTTAAGGAGAACGAGATGTGTGTGCTTGGTTTGAAGCTCGTGTTTCTTGAGAAGATGATTGCCCATCTCAAAGGTTCTTTTGTGGAACTGGTTGATATGGCCTTGGGAGTCGAAGAGCTTATGGATTAGAAGTCCCGTGGCATCTGCGTCAGTACCAAGTGGGAATTCTTCCAACCAGAAAAAAGGAATTTCAATCCGAATTGGAAGAAGCAGGGTAAGAGGAAACCCGGAAGGAAACATCACAGTTCGGAGTGTTATGTGTGCCAGTAGGAAGATCTTTTAGCTAAGCAGTGTCCTAGAGGTGGAATTCAGAAGCAGCGGAGTGGAACTATTTCTTTGATAGATTGGTTAGTCAAGCACTAAGCTGTTCTGATTTGTGAAGAGAGAACTGAATCTTTTGGGAATTGAACTGGGTAGGATCACAAAAGTGACTTGCGATAGTTTGAGTGTTCTCTTGGGTAATCTTTTGCTTGGGATTGAGGCATCTTATAAGGAAGTAGGAGCTATTAAAGTTGTCGGGAATTTTTTCCAGATATCTTCGAAGAAGTCAAAGGTTTGCCTGCATCGGGAGTTGGATAAGGTGACCATTAGGAATAAGTATCCCTTACCTCGTATTGGTTATCTTTTTGATATTCTTCTTCGTGTTTCTGTGTTTTCTCCGCTAGATCTAGTTTCGGATTTTCACCAGCTAAGGGTTGATGAAGACAGTACCCTTGACTACATTCAGAGAACTCGTTTGTTTCTTTGAGTGGTTGGTTATGCCTTTTGGGTTAACCAACACACCGGTCTGTGTGTGGATCTGATAAACCATGTTTTTCGAAAGGTGTTGATCAAGTATGTGCTTGTGTTCATCAATGACATTCTCATCTACTCCAAATCAGAGTTGCGCAGCGGAAGCGAGATAGCAGTTATTCTAGAGTGGAAGTAACCGCAGACTCCTACGAAAATTTGCATTGTTTTGTATTAGAGGATTTCTACAGGAAGTTCATCCGGGATTATTCTAAGATTTCTTCTCACTTGACCAAGGTGACTAGGAAAGGAGTGAAGTTCGAATGAACCCCTAAGTGTGAAGAGGCTTTTCAGGATCTAAAGGCGAGGTTGAAAAATGCACCAGTTCTGGTTATTCTAGATTGGAGAAGTAAGTTCAAAGTCTACTGATGCTTATGGAGTGGATCTTCTATTCTGGATTTCAATGGATCTTGGGAGGACCATTTTGTCACATAGAATCCGGAGACTGTCTTATTCTTGGTCCAGACTTGTTTCGAGAGGCATCCTCGAAGGTTGAACTGCTTAAGAAAGGCATGAAGGCAGCCCAGGATCGTTATAAGAGTTATGTGGATAAGAGACGGAGGAATTAGGAATTGGAAGTTGGAGATTTGATATTTGTTAAGGTTTTCTCTGATCAAAGGATTGGTATTTTAGCCTACAGGATTGAATTGCCAATCCGGATGGCTGGTAGTCATAAAGGATTTCCCGTATCTTATCTGAGGAGGTTTGTGTATGACCCATCACTGGTTGTAGAACCGGCAGTTCAGGAGAATTTAGAAGTTGAATAGGACTTGACTGATGTCAGATATCTTGTTCAGTTTATCGATCATGTTGAGAAGAAGCTCACGAGCATGGTGGTGTAGCTAGTTTGGATTCCGTGGAGCGAGGATCACAGTGATTGTACATAGGAAACTCTAGATAGTATTAGGAAGTCCTAGCCTGAATTTTTCAGGATAGTTAGTTAGTTTGTTTGAATAAATTGGTTGTTATGGATGTTAGTTTATGGTTGACATGTATGCTTTGTTGTTTGAAAATAAATTTTTTTTCCTGGATTATTAAATTACCTTTGCTTTTAAATTTTGGGGACGAAACTCTTTTAAGGGAGAAGGAATGTGATGACCCAGAATTTTGGAAATAGAAATTTGATAAGCTTCATTTATAATAATTTGGTAGTCTTCTTTCATAATCTTTAAATTGGCAATATTGTTTTAATAATATAAATATTTAATTTGATAAAATTTATTCTTTCAAAATTAATAAAAATGTTGTCTAATTATAATATATATATATATATGTATATATATATTGTGATTAGAAGCTTTGTTTCGAATTTGATATAAAAAATTTCAAAAGCTATTTAAAATTAAATTCTATATTTTGAAAACGCAAGATAAATATTTTAAATTTGAAAAAGATTAAATAAAAAGGTTTAAAATGCTTTCTTTTAAAATTCTATTTGGATTAAATATAGTTTGTATATATATAAAAACATTTAAAAGATAATTAATAAAATCATACATATGAATATAAAACCTAAGAAAATATTCAATTACTTGTTTTAATATTTGTAAGATAAATAATTCATGTATTGACATTTGTAAGAGAGTATAACGTGTGTAAACTTAGTGTATCTTGAGATTAACAAATGGCAAACAATTTTTTTTATTAATCAAATTATAAATAATAATTATTTAGTAGAAAACCAGGCTAAAAACATAATTTCTCAATCCTTTCTTTCTTCTTCAACATAAAAACTAAAATCCAGAGAAGAAAATATAATCAATCAACAACTGTTTCCAATCTTCAACCCGATTCAAGTAACTATCAAGCAAGCATTCAAATTCAACTCAATATAAATCAAGTAGATTCAAATCAAAAGCAAGCTTCAGTTTCAAAACTAATTTCCAGATAAAAAGAAGAAAACTGTTCTCTGCTTTAAGAACCTATGAGTAAACATTTTGCTTAAAAACATAAATAAGGTTGTATGCTTTAATGCTTGTGATGAATTTTTGTAGTAATATGGTTTGCATAAGTGTATGAATGTGAATGCATGTTTGTATATATGATATGTCTATGTAATGTTTATCTGAATATATATATTTGTGTCTCTATTATATGCCAGGCTCAAACAACCTAAATAAATTCGATTTCTCTTCATAGAAACATGGTTAGGTTATGATCTCTAAATGAATAATGATTGTAGTAGTGTAACATTATTTTTAAAAATAATTTCAAGTAAAAATATTAAGTAATTATTTCAAAAATACTAGATTACAGTGATGTTCATATATATGTCAGAAATCGGTCTTTTTAATTTCATGATCTGATTTCATAATCAGGTTCGCATTAGAAAATAATGAATTTTGATAAAAATATCATGATTTTAGGGCTGTAATTGTTGAGAATTCCTGAGATGATCGATATATGCTTTATCATCGAATTCCGACGAACGACGTCGAGTTGTGGGTCATATTTGTTGTCGAAGGTAGCTTGAAGGTTAGAGATCATAAAAAAAATAGTGGGAGGATTTTTAGATGGCTGTGGTGGCCAGGCGGCGTTGAACTAGGGTTCGATGACCTATTTTGGTTGAGGGTATTGTGGATGCTCGTGCACCGATGATAGAGCATCGGAAGCGATCACATGTGGAGGGGTCGAAGCATGGTGACGTGGGGCAGCCTTGGTTGGTCGGCGTGGGTTCCGGTGGACGAGATCATCGAAGCGATTAGTTTTAGTCGATCGGGTCTGAGTTCTAGGTTGTGTCGAGATGCTCGATTTTGTTTTATGTTGCTATCGTCGAAGCTGGGTGATCGAGGGGATCGGCGAAGTCATCAATGACTGGTAAGGGATCGGAAAGTTGGTCGGAGGAGTGTGGAGTCGACATGCATGGGCATGCGTGCATGTTTGTATCTGGGTGATGTTGTGAGATCGAGGAAGAAAAAAGATAGCTTGAGTCTTTTGTTATTTGTCTCGAAGCAGTGGGATGTGAGAGAGTGACACTGGTTTGAGCTCGGGAATCTTGAGGGTTTGGCTCGGGTTGTCATTTTTGTTCACAGTTTTTAAAATGTGAAGTAAATCTAGATACCAGTTTTAAATATATAGCATGAACAAGATTTTAAACGAGTTTTAAAGTATGTTAAAATAAAAAAGTTTTCAAAAAATTTAATTATACTAAATTTTAAAGTGTATGAATGAATTTCCAAAGTAAATTTTGTAACCAGGTTTTGAAAAGAATAAAGTTTTATAAAAAGCAAAATGTTTTAAAAAAGTTTAAGGTTTTAAAAGTTATTAAAATGATTTAGTTTTCAAAGAATGTTTAGCCAAGTTTAAAAAGGATATTTAAAATGATATGTTTCCAAAGAAATATAAACCAAGTTCCAGAGTAATCTATTAAACAAGTTTAAACAAGTCTTCAAAGATATAAAATGTTTAAGATTGTTTTGTTTATTGTAATTATATATTAGGTTAATTTTGTAATTAAAATCCTAAGTGTTTTAAAAGTAATAAGATGATGTTTGAATTAAGATGTGATTAAAATTAGAATATTTAACTTCAATCAATCAAACAATTCTCAAAATGATTTTTTATAAATTAATTTCAAGCATTTAATTTAATTTAAATGATAATTAAGAGTTTAATTAAGGTAAATGGTTTATCTTAATTAATTAAGGTCTTATTAATAAAAGAATTAAAGTCTAATTACTTAATTGTTAACACCTCTCTTATTCACGACTTAGTGACTTATTCGTCTTAATGACCTAAGGGAATAAGTGGCTTAACTATCCAAGGCATGGACAACTTATCGACCTATAGCAGGACACGACCTAACGACCTAAAGCACAGAGCAGCTCAACATGGCATGACTCAATGACTTAAGGAGCTCCAACGACCTAGCGACCTAGCAACTCAATAAACTCAAAGACCTAACGAGCAACGACCTAACGAGTTAAGGGAAGAGCGACCTAACAACCTAGCAAGCTTCAGAGTTAAGCCGCATGTGCGCTGCCTCTTCCATTAGGTCGCTTATGACCTAAGCAAGCCGAGATAACTCCTGTGCTACACATGCTAAGTCGCTCACATCATATATCTCGTCCGGGATGGCTCCATTAAGTCGCTAACGACTTATGCTACCTCGGGATCGCTCTTAGGTCGCAACTCCCTATGTCGCTTACGACCTATGACACCACACGACCTAACTCCGAAACTCTCCTATAAATACCCTGCCTAATCCACATTGAAGGAGGATTTTTTCTGGAAGAATTTCTGGAAGGCCTAGACTTTTCTGTTTTCACTACTTCTACAACACTTCAAAAGCCAAGAACACTTCAAAGAACATTGAGGAAAAGATCAAGTTCATTCAACATGAATTCAAAGAGCTTTTCTGCATCGAAGTTCTAACTACTTGCCTTAATGGTGTTGTAATTGAAGAATCATTGTAAAACTTGTAATCAAGTCGATAATAGAAGAGATTAAGTGGACGTAGGCTTGACTTTGAGCCGAACCACTTAAAAAATTATTGTCCCTTTATTATTTTTTGCTTGCTTTTAGTTCTCTTACCAACGGGTGGTGCATTCGCTATATCACAACTCACACTGGGGTGTTAGCGTACATTTTTAGCGTTAACATTTTTGGTGCTTTCATTGAGAGCTGAACTCAAGGGTGCTCTCATCATTTCTTCACAAAGATTTTTTGAAAGACTCTACTTAAGAACCAGAAGTCTATCCGAAATTATGGCTCCTAGAAGAAAAAGTAGATCTACTGGATCTGGGAATGCTTATGACAATACCGCCACTTCTCCCGCGTCAAATCAAGCGGCTCCTATTGTTGGAATCACAAGGGCGGAATTGGATGTTGTAGTGTCTGGGTTGTATCAACAAATGGAAGCCCAGAACACTTTGATGTTGGACAGATTGAATGCTTTGCTTGGAGTTAACCAGCAACCAGAAAATAATGAAGAAACCTTTACTGAAGATGTTCATGATTCCCAAGGGAAAAGTATTCCTCAGAGGGCAGCTGGCACCGCCGAAGGGGCACCTCCCCAAGCTGAAGGTTCAAGGACGCAGCCAACTCATCGTGAACGTTTGTCCAGGCAAACTTTCGAAAAAGTAGCTGACGTCGGTCCCGCGGGGCCTTTAAACGATGAGGAGTACCTCTCGGGAATGGTTCGACAAATGATGAAGGAAAGCATGCAAAGGGAGGAAGATGAAAGTGGCTGGGGGTTTTCTCCAAGCAAGACTCCTTTTACTGAAAGAATTCTGAAGGCTGAATTTTCGAAGAAGTTTGTTCCCCCCTCTATTCCAGCTTATCGGGTGACAAGCGATCCTAACCAGTTCTTATACAAGTATGACTGGCATATGACAGGTGCCAGAGCAACAGATGAGATCAAGTGCAGATACTTTCCTGTGTACTTGGAGGGAGTGGCCCTACTTTGGTTCACGAAGCTGCCAGTTCGATCCGTGGACCAGTTCTCCGACCTAACTAGGAAAGTCAAAGATCAGTTTAGGTTATATGCTTCGAAGGCCAAGGACATAATGTCACTATGTGTAACGACCCGGAATTTTGGGCAATATAAATTTAATAATCTGTATAAATAATTTAATTGGTTTGATAAATTTCTTTATAATATTAATTTAAATTGGTAAATTTATTCTTTTTAAAGGATAACAAATATTTAATCTGATAATTGTGATCAATATCTTTTTAACAATTTAAAATAGATAAGATTTATTTTTCAAAGCTAGTCAAATTTTATTCTGTTTATAATATATACATTTCATATATATTGTGAATATAAGATCTTTTAAATAAAGTTGAATTTTCAAATTGTAATATATATGTTATAATTTGAGTTATTTTGAAATTTAATTTAATCTATTAATTTTTATGTGTATGAATTTTTAAATTAAAGCTTTGTTTTAGAATCAATGTTTCAAAAGTTAATTTAAAGATTTATTCAATTTGTTTCAAATATAAGATTGCTATTTATTTTAAAATATGATAGTTTTAAAAAGGGGTTTAATAAAAGTTTTATTTTGTTTTTATTTGTAACGACCCACAAATCCGTACCCCTTGATTCAACCCTATTCTACAACAATCAACTCAAGTTGTATAGAAATACGAACCATTTGGGTTAAAGAAGAAGAGGTAGAAGAAGAAAAATAGAAAACAACAACAGAATCTAACCATCGCAGTGGAATAAAATATAATAGATAATAAATGATCTTTACTCAAATCAAATATATCTGTTTATATATTACATCATCAGAGTACATCAATCATAGCTCAACATTAATATCATACAAATGGATACACAACAACTCAACACAGCGGAAATATATCTATATATACAAGTACGAGAGTACGTATCGCCATCCAGCTCGTCTCCTGAGCTCCATAACATCATGTCCTGTATCCTATAATCTTCGGTCTGACCCGAGCATTATAGTTAATAACACCCGAGTCAGTCTGTAATACCAGCGTGAGAAAATCACAACCAATTGATTATTAAAGTTTCAAAAATCCTTTGAAAACAAAAGCATCTCGTAAGACCACGCCACAAATAAACATGTTGGGTTTTTACCTTACGATAGCTAAAACAATTTTTCTATAGAAATCCTTTGATATTATAATAGGGTCTATATACAAATACTTATAAAATAGCCGAAATTGTTACATTCATTAAATTCCAGCTACTAGCCACAGAGTGGGTAATACAAACAAAACTCGTACAAGGCTCGTAGGGAGAATGGATTTCCAACTAATGACTAGGCACTGGGGTACCACCTGTCACAGTACGGGGCCTAGATCACCGTACCGAGGAGTACGCCCGCTCCCCTGCAACACAAGGCCAAGACTACCCCTTACTGGATAATCTCGAATGAGATCACCCCGCGGTTGGGATCAGCAACCGCCCACTAAGCCGAAATAAAAAGGGACAACTAGACTGGAATGACCTCACCCTGCTTGGGTGCTACCCATCTAGCCTTGCTGCATATCCTCTGATTTTCAGTCATTCCCATTTGATGAGGCTTGAGGCTAAGTGTTACCTTTTTAGAACATATTCTTAGAATGCCCATCGTCCACCTGACGATGTTTACGAAAGCATTCATCCATACAAGTCCGTCCCGGGTTCGAACGGAACTGAAGGCACTATTCCTACTACATCCATTTTGGAAATATCCTCAGGATTAGTAGCGACTAGCCCTTGCACTTTACTGCTCCATCTTCGAATCCACAATCGTTTACACGAAACGTACAAACCGGATCGAAGTGGTTTTCGAGAAATAAATCTCGATCCCGGACTCTTCGAAACGATCAACGTATTTGTGCAATATTGATAGTCGGTGATTTAACTATCAATTTATATTCACAAAAAACCATTCAACAATAAATAATTTCCCAAATTATTTATTTATCTCAAAAATATCTTCCCAAGATATATTTTCTATTTTCAATCCTTTGAAAACAGTTTCAAACCATCTTTCTCTTTTCAGAACAAGCTTTCCCAATTATTTTCTATCTCCACTGAAATCACCAAGCACCAAACTAGCTTTTTAAAATAATTTAAAACACTTTACCTTGAAATATACTTGTAAACATTTAATTAAAAGCTACTTCGATAATTTATTAAAATACATACTATATGAATATTTAAAAACAAGGTTACTTAATAAATTATAAAACTAGAATTTCACTTTGTAAAAACAAGATACCAAGTCACTCTTTAAATAATTACTGCTATAATAGATTTAAGGAAATACTTACTTTTATAATCTAAATATTTGGAAATAATAAGTTTTTCACAACATAACTTTTTAAACAACTTTAAAACTTTTAATTTATACTTAAAAATTAATTTTGGAAACGTACTTGGTTATTCAGGGAGAATTTTCAATCTCAATCACTTAAATCAATTTCCCAAATTGATTTCCAATTTATTTTATTTCAAATAAATTCTTTGTTTATCAATTCATTTCAAAATTCATTAATTATGGACTCTATTATTATTTTCAATTTGATTTTTTTTAATCTTTAACTGAAATATACAAATTACAGGTTATTCCCAAATTTCTTCTTTATGCTTCGTAAATAATTTAAAACTTGAATTTTAATATATGTTTTGTTCTTTTAAATAAACCTGAAGTTTAAAATTCATTAACTTTTCTGTTTATACAAATTTTCTTCCCATACTCAAAATTTATTTATTAGAAATTTAAAGTCACTTTATTCCTTCTCCAATTCATTCTTAAATTTATTTTATAATTACTTTACTTACAGATTCACTTCTTTATTTTCTTCAAAAATCCAATTTTTATATATATTATTTTGGTAATTCATTATACCCAATTATATCAACCAAGCCATATCATTCAATACTTCCACATAATTCATTATAGAATATAAAGAAATCAGAACAGAGAATATTAAATAATTTAAATAAAGTTGAGGGGTCCTGTTGGATCCCTCCAACCTGTTTTCCCTGCATCCACAGACGTTAGCACAATATAATGCCAATCTCAAATATATCATACTAGAGCACATCAATCAATTTTAACCATTCAAACATTTATTTTAATTTAATCATTCAAATTTAAATTAAATCTTAACTGAGTGGGATTAACTCACGTTTGCTTTTGGTATTGCAATTCACTCTAACCCGGCTCGATTCCTTCATGATATTGACCTTGTATAAACAATTTATGGTTTATTAATTTATTAACATTTGAACTAACCAAACAGTCTATTGACATTTAATAGTGTAATTTAAACTAATTTGTTTTTTCTTAAACAATTTTAGTAGCCAAAATAAATTTCATAGGTTAATTAAAAAGTTAATTTCCCAAACCCATTATATATATATATATTTATTTACTTATTTACTTCTTGAAACTACTTATACAAAATGACCTATATAAATTTTTTTTTAAAATTCAGTTTTTTTTTATATAAGCTCTATAAAAGTTTAAAAAATCCTCTATGTATATATATATATATATATATATATATATATTTCTGGTTTCTATAAATATATATAAGCTTGACTTTATCATAGGTTATTAAAATAGGGTGAGTAACAATATACATAAAAACTGCTAAATACCTTACTGGGAAAACGATTCCAGGCTATTCCACCCTCGACATCAACGCTACAAGCTCGCGCGCCCCCTGGAAATCGTGACCACGAACTCCGGTACCTCGCGTGGCTCGATTCGACTATGCCTCCACGCTGTCACAACCATAAATCGCCTCGCAAAACCCCCATCCACTTGAATCATGCTCGAGTGCTGCCGCGACACTAGCTCAACTGCAACACGAATCGCCTGTACTCGAAGAAGGCGTCGACTAAGAATTCGAAGTAGAAACTCACGGATTCAAAAGCGTTGATTTTCGAACTTACCCCCAAATCGCGCGCGAATGCGTGCTGCTCCTCCCACCAACCCAAAGTGCATCGCCGCTGCCCCTCCCCGGCCTCACGCTCGCCGCCCCCTTTGCTTTTTTTTAAAAGAATCGAATTCGATTTCGATTGATTAAATAAGCCCTTGAGCATCGGCCATTATTTTTTTTATTTAGCGGTCGAACTGTTTTGATTTGGGAGGGTGAAGTCAAGAAGACTATAAAGGAACGAGAGGCTTCGGCTGTAAGATATAGGGTGGGTGGCGTGGTTTTATATCTGTTAAACACTAATTTCTTAACAAAAATTTATAAGTCTTAATTAAATTGCTGAATTAATTCCCTATAACTCATATATCATCAAGTAGTTAATTACCAATATTCATTACTTAATCATTAATTTAATCCAGACTCTAATTACAATTATAATGTAATTATTCCTTGCATGTTACAGTTGACTTGCATGTTAATAGGGTTAAGGTGGAATGAGATGATGTTTTGTATGTTTATGTGAGTATGTCGGTCAATCAACCCATATATATATATATATATTTAAATTTCAAATTATTTAAATTCAATAATTTAATTATCAGTTAAATTATGATACTTGAATTCAAATTAAAAATTAACTTTTAAATATTAAAATCAATTAAATATTCCAATTAAAATTACTTAAAAAATCTGGGTCGTCACATTCCTCTCCCCTTAAAAGAATTTCGTCTCCGAAATTACTAGTTAGAAAGAATGGTCCATTACCCGTTTACTTTTCCCAAAACCAATTAGTTCTTAACAATTCAACATCTTACCAACTATCTTTTTAATGGAAAGCCCATTACAATTCTTACTAACTTCCTAACTTTTCCCTTAGTTCCCTAATAGCTTTACTTATACAATCATTCAAATCATAACTCAAAACTAAATGTTGAATTGTCAAAAAATTTCTCAAAATTTTTCTAACTCCCTAAATTCCCGAAAAATTTCGCCAGCGTCTCCTTTGCACGGGTAACTCGGTACAACTACAAAATGGCTCTACGGCCTCCCAAATCCAAAAAGAAAACAAAAGGCCAAGTGGCTCAATCCAAAATCCCAATCAAATTTCATAGAAATTTAAATACATACCTTTTTGGTCGGGCAATTCAAATTTTTTTTATCATCTGAAATCAAAACCAAATATCCTTTCTCTTGATAATACCTGCATATCCTGCTTAGCACTAATATCCAATTCAAATATTGACTTATAATATTTTCGCAATATTCAATTTCCAATTAAGAGTTTACCTTTCCTTACTTGTGTTTAGCATAAGCATTCTATATGCTTCTTATATTTTATTTTCACCTTACTATTTTAATTGATACTTATTTCTGTTCAATTTGATTCTTTCATTTCCATATGAATTTAATTTATCTTTAACTCTGCATATATAAATTTTATTTGTCATTTATAACTAATTCATATCATTACTTTAGTTAGTTTCATTGACTAATTAATTTTAGTTGCCCATCTAAATTCGTTCTGTTATTAACAAAAATTCTGCAAAAATTTTTAGAAATTTTCTAACTCCCAAAATTTCTTAAAATTTTTGGCAGAGTCCCCTTTGTACGGAGGAGCTTTTGCAATTTGACAAAAGAGATAAATATATATACATCGACCCACACGGTCGGAAAAACCAAAAACAGTTCATATTTCCTATTTTAATTGCGTAGGCGTACCTTATTTAGCATTTTAAGCAAGCGGCTTATTTATTTAGCAGTTAATGCAACCCTAATCCAGCCACACGGCTTCCAAAAACCTGTACTTACTCAATTTCAACATGTGAGTGACAAATATACAATGTTTATAGTCTTTCACTTAATTTCAGTAGTTAACCACATGTATAATATAAACAATATACACTAAACACTTCCAAAAGCAAATTAATAAGGTTCCGATACGAATTTAGTTGTTTACAACTAAATCACCCATCAATTTCATTCCATTTAAATGGTTTACACTTCATTTCTTACATTCTATTCATTCTAATCCAAACGAACACATATTTATCTCACTTGATTCAAAAATCAATTTCATTGCTTATATTAACTCATAGATTTTTATACAATCTCATTTGCGTCATCGACGACCCTTTTTATGCAAATTCAATGATGTTCACTTAATAGAACATCCATTCTATTTTATAACTACTTAAAATTAATACCAATTCAAGTATACTTTATTCTGTTCCATTTCCAGTGTTCCAACATAATTCTTAATTGTTGACAACCAATTCATATATCATTCCACTTAATCCGAATGGTTAACAACTCACTAACTTACATTTAATTTATTATTAAGCAAACTGAACTCATATATAATTCAATTGCTCTCAAAATCAATTTATTTTATTCCTAGCAATTCATAGCATCTTAATTGCTTCCATTTACATCCAATAACAATTTATCCCATGTAGTTTGACGAGATCTATGTGAATAAATCAGTATTTATGCTTTATAACCAATTTCAATTGATTTCAACTCAATTTATACATAATTCTATTCCATTTTCAATTTATTCACAATCCATATCTTCTCATTTTTATTGCATTTCAGATTTGAATCCATTCACTTGCATTTCATTTTATTAACTAAACTAGTTTATTCAAACCATTAACAAGGGTGGTTCATCTTCATTACCAATTTAAATTTCCTTTTTATTTGAATTCATTCACAACCATTTACTTAACTCGACACATTCCATTTAAATTTTATTCACAATCCATTCATTTACATTCCATTTCATATTCGTTTATTCTAAACTTTTTTATTTAACTCAAAACAAACCAAGCTATATCATTCAATAACCATTTCTCAACTTATTTAAACCATACTTCATTTGGTTCTTATTTATCCCATCCATTCATTTATTCAATATAATTAGTTTATCCATTCAATCCATTTTGAATTTTCATTTTCTTAAATTTTATTTACAACCCACCAAATTTTATTCCGATCCAAATTTATTTTTACTTGGTTTAAATTCCATCCAATATCATTAAACTTGGTTTTAAGTTGAATTCAATTCAACTCTCAATTAAATCTCATTTTTAATCTGCAATTTCGTTTGATTAGTTATTACGAAATTTTAAATTTCCAGATTTAACTCATTCAATTGATTACACGGCCATTTCCAATTCATTTCCACTTATTTGGGTTTTATTTGCAATTCATACCATTACTATTTTAATCCATTTACATTTTTATTCAATACATTTCAAATTAATTTTAATTTGTTAATACTTCAAGTTAAATTTTAATTAATAACTCAAGTTCTGAATCCACAATCCATTTTCAATTTACCATCCAATTTCATGAACTCACAATTCAATTTCATTTACTTCATTAACAATCCAGGTCAAATTTGATTTATAACCTGAGTTTTATCTTCAAACTTCAATATTAACTCACCAATTCAGCTTTTATTTAACTGCATTGGGTTCTCATTACATATTTCATTATATACTTTATTATCTAAATAGTCTTTCCCAATTTATAATCCAACACTTGATTTTAAATCTCAAAATCTCTTCATTAAATTTTCTTAAGTTCAATTTATTTTATAATTCAAGTTTTGCATTTCTCATTTTATTTTCCAATTCATCAAAATATTTATTTTGGGTTTCTATTCCATTTTTACCAATTCTATAAGTCACAACTTATTATATTTACACATTTCCATTCATTATAGGCTTGAATATATTCTTCTTTTATTTATATTTTTTTTAACTCAAGCCTATGCTTATTTATAACCCAAATATATTTTATTTCCATGAATTTTAATTCTGTTATAAGTCATTCTGGTTTATTTATTTCAATCTAATTCTTATCCAATGTATTTCTTATCCAACTTATTTTCCAGTTATCTAGGTAAGAATTTAATTCCATTCAATAATTCAACTGAATTTTATTCCAATTCAATTTTATTTAACTCAGATTTATTTAACTCAATTCGACTTCAACTTAATTCGAATACACTGGATATTATTTTCAGCTTATTCAATTAATTTCAATCCAGTTAAATTTTTATTTCCCAATCCAAGTTAACTTAATTTTTAATTTTTCACTTAAAATTTACATTCCCAACATCCAAAGCTTATATTTCCTGGTTTAAAAATCATCCCAATTTATAAGCTTACAACTATCTCATCAGGATTTTCAAACACCCAGTTGTTAGTTTCAAACATTTTGAAATCTTCAACATCTCAAATCACATTTCTCAAAAATTAAACCAATCCTGGTTTTATCCCAACAAATTTCCTTTGAAATTTCCAAAAACAACTAGCTTTTCTGAACAAATCAGCTTTTGGCAGTAATCCGTCACTTAGAAATTCGAAAATGAATACTGATGATGCGGCCGTCATCATCAGAATTATTTTTCAATAATCCAAGTGATTTCAATGTTATATTACTTTCAAAATCCCTTTGAAACAATTTCCTTTCAAAAATATCTCCAGACAATAACGCTATTATTCATCTTCAAATCCTTTCGACAAATTCTTCAAAAATCTTCGGGATTTTAAATTTCCAAATCCTGCTTAAATCAATTTTACCCACAATTCATTTGCATTGTTTTATGCTTATTCAAGTTCCCATTTAATTATATTTCAATGTATAATCTACATTTATAATTCATATTTATAAATTTCATTTTATAATTCATATTTATGAATTTTATAATTTATAATGTATTGATTTCCTTAACTTTGGTTATATTCTCCATTTCTAGTTAAATTTTACTTAACAATGATAATAATTTAATATTATCATTTCTAACATCCAAGCAACCATATATTAGCTAAAATAGTTTACAAAAGCTTTTCTTTATATCAAAATATATTTTTGGGTAAAATTATTTCATTCACCCACATTTAAACCAATACCGTGTCGATTGTTCTATTCAAGTGTTTGGAAACCTCTTCGATACAGTTGTCCAGACTATGCCGACGAAGGTTCATATGCCACTCAATAAACCAATCAACACAATAATAAAACAATTTATATTCACTAAAAAATACGCGCTCATATCTATTAATACGCTCAAACTCATTATAGAGTGCTACGGACTCTAATTTAAATGGGTAATTCCCACCAGAGCCAAGGTTATCACCAACCTATGCTCTGATACCAACTGTAACGACCCGCAAATCCGTACCCCTTGAGTCAACCCTATTCTACAACAATCAACTCAAGTTGTACAGAAATACGAACCATTTGGGTTAAAGAAGAAGAGGTAGAAGAAGAAAAATAGAAAACAACAACAGAATCTAACCATCGCAGTGGAATAAAATATAATAGATAATAAATGATCTTTACTCAAATCAAATATATCTGTTTATATATTACATCATCAGAGTACATCAATCATAGCTCAACATCAATATCATACAAATGGACACACAACAACTCAACACATCGGAAATATATCTATATATACAAGTACGGGAGTACGTATCGCCATCCAGCTCGTCTCCTGAGCTCCATAACATCATGTCCTGTATCCTATAATACTCGGTCTGACCCGAGCATTACAATTAATAACACCCGAGTCAGTCTGGAATACCAGCGTGAGAAAATCACACCCAATTGATTATTAAAGTTTCAAAAATCCTTTGAAAACAAAAGCATCTCGTAAGACCACGCCACAAATAAACATGTCGGGTTTTTACCTTATGATAGCTAAAACAATTTTTTTACAGAAATCCTCTGATATTATAATAGGGTCTATATACAAATACTTATAAAATAGCCGAAATTATTACATTCATTAAATTCCAGCTACTAGCCACAGAGTGGGCAATACAAACAAAACTCGTACATGGCTCGTAGGGAGAATGGATTTCCAACTAATGGCACTGGGGTACCACCTGTCACAGTACGGGGCCTAGATCACCGTACCGAGGAGTACGCCCGCTCCCCTGCAACACAAGGCCGGGACTACCCCTTACTGGATAATCCCGAGTGAGATCACCCCACGGTTGGGATCAGCAACTGCCCACTAAGCCGAAATAAAAAGGGACATCTAGACTGGAATGACCTCACCCTGCTTGGGTGCTACCTACCTAGCCTTGCTGCATATCCCCTGATTTTCAGTCATCCCCATTTGATGAGGATTAAGGCTAAGCGTTACCTTTTTAGAACATATTCTTAGAATGCCCATCGTCCACCTGACGATGTTTACGAAAGCATTCATCCATACAAGTCTGTCCCGGGTTCGAACGGAACCGAAGGCACTATTCCTACTACATCCATTTTGGAAATATCCTCAGGATTAGTAGCGACTAGCCCTTGCACTTCACTGCTCCATCTTCGAATCCACAATCGTTTACACGAAACGTACAAATCGGATCGAAGTGGTTTTCGAGAAATAAAGCTCGATCCCGGACTCTTCGAAACGATTAACATTTGTCCAATATTGACAGTCGGTGATTTAACTATCAATTTATATTCACAAAAAACCATTCAACAATAAATAATTTCCCAAATTATTTATTTATCTCAAAAATATCTTCCCAAGATATATTTTCTATTTTCAATCCTTTGAAAACAGATTCAAACCATCTTTCTCTTTTCAGAACAAGCTTTCCCAATTATTTTCTATCCCACTGAAATCACCAAGCACCAAACTAGCTTTTTAAAATAATTTAAAACACTTTACCTTGAAATATACTTGTAAACGTTTAATTAAAAGCTACTTCGATAATTTATTAAAATACATACTATATGAATATTTAAAAACAAGGTTACTTAATAAATTATAAAACTAGAATTTCACTTTGTAAAAACAAGATACCAAGTCACTCTTTAAATAATTACTGCTATAATAGATTTAAGGAAATACTTACTTTTATAATCTAAATATTTGGAAATAATAAGTTTTTCACAACATAACTTTTTAAACAACTTTAAAACTTTTAATTTATACTTAAAAATTTATTTTGGAAACGTACTTGGTTATTCAGGGAGAATTTTCAATCTCAATCACTTAAATCAATTTCCCAAATTGATTTCCAATTTATTTTATTTGAAATAAATTCTTTGTTTATCAATTCATTTCAAAATTCATTAATTATGGACTCTGTTATTATTTTCAGTTTGATTTTTTTAATCTTTAGCTGAAATATACAAATTTCAGGTTATTCTCAAATTTCTTCTTTATGCTTCGTAAATAATTTAAAACTTGAATTTTAATATATGTTTTGTTCTTTTAAATAAACCTGAAGTTTAAAATTCATTAACTTTTCTGTTTATACAAATTTTCTTCCCATACTCAAAATTTATTTATTAGAAATTTAAAGTCACTTTATTCCTTCTCCAATTCATTCTTAAATTTATTTTATAATTACTTTACTTACAGATTCACTTCTTTATTTTCTTCAAAAATCCAATTTTTATATATATTATTTTGGTAATTCATTATACCCAATTATATCAACCAAGGCATAGCATTCAATACTTCCACATAATTCATTATAGAATATAAAGAAATCAGAACAGAGAATATTAAATAATTTAAATAAAGTTGAGGGGTCATGTTGGATCCCTCCAACCTGTTTTCCCTGCATCCACAGACGTTAACACAATATAATGCCAATCTCAAATATATCATACTAGAGCACATCAATCAATTTTAACCATTCAAACAATTATTTTAATTTAATCATTTAAATTTAAATTAAATCTTAGCTGAGTGAGATTAACTCACCTTTGCTTTTGGTATTGCAATTCACTCTAACCCGGCTCGATTCCTTCATGATATTGACCTTGTATAAACAATTTATGGTTTATTAATTTATTAACATTTGAACTAACCAAACAGTCTATTGACATTTAATAGTGTAATTTAAACTAATTTTTTTTCTTAAACAATTTTAGTAACCAAAATAAATTTCATAGGTTAATTAAACTGTTAATTTCCCAAACCCATTATATATATATTTATTTATTTATTTACTTATTTACTTCTTGAAACTACTTATACAAAATGACCTATATACATTTTTTTTTAAAATTCAGTTTTTTTTATATAAGCTCTATAAAAGTTTAAAAATTCCTCTATGTATATATATATTTCTGGTTTCTATAAATATATAAGCTTGACTTTATCATAGGTTATTAAAATAGGGTGAGTAATAATATACATAAAAACTGCTAAATACCTTACTGGGAAAACGATTCCAGGCTATTCCACCCTCGACATCAATGCTACAAGCTCGCGCGCGCCTGGAAATTGCGACCACAAACTCCGGTATCTCGCGTGGCTCGATTCGACTACGCCTCCACGCTGTCACAACCATAAATCGCCTCGCAAAACCCCCATCCACTTGAATCATGCTCGAATGCTGCCGCGACACTATCTCAACTGCAACACGAATCGGCTGTACTCGAAGAAGGCGTCGGCTAAGAATTCGAAGTAGATACTCACGGATTCGAAAGCGTTGATTTTCGAACTTACCCCCAAATCGCGCGCGAATGCGTGCTGCTCCTCCCACCAACCCAAAGTGCATCGCCGCTGCCCCTCCCCGGCCTCGCGCTCGCCGCCCCCTTTGTTTTTTTTTTAAAGAATCGAATTCGATTTCGATTGATTAAATAAGCCCTTGAGCATCGACCATTTTTTTTTATTTAGTGGTCGAACTGTTTTGATTTGGGAGGGTGAAGTCAAGAAGACTATAGAGGAACGAGAGGCTTCGGCTGTAAGATATAGGGTGGGTGACGTGGTTTTATATCTGTTAAACACTAATTTCGTAACAAAAATTTATAAGTCTTAATTAAATTGCTGAATTAATTCCCCACAACTCATATATCATCAAGTAGTTAATTACAAATATTCATTACTTAATCATTAATTTAATCCAGACTCTAATTACAATTATAATGTAATTATTCCTTGCGTGTTACAGTTGACTTGCGCGTTAATAGGGTAAGGTGGAATGAGATGATGTTTCGTATGTTGATGTGAGTATGTAGGTCAATCAACCCATATATATATATATATATATATATATATATATATATATATATATATTTAAATTTCAAATTATTTAAATTCAATAATTTAATTATCAGTTAAATTGTGATGCTTGAATTCAAATTAAAAATTAACTTTTAAATATTAAAATCAATTAAATATTCCAATTAAAATTGCTTAAAAATTCTGGGTCGTCACATTATTTTAAAAATGTTTAAATTTTAATGGTTATAAAAATAAATGTTTTAAAATTTTAAAATAACATATATAAGGATTTATATGTATTATAACTAGCTTTATAATATTTTCTTTAAAAGATTTAAACTTGTATATTTATCTAAAATTCAAAGTTTATTAACATGAAAACATTTCATGAATACAAATATTCATATTACATAGATATAAGATATAAATATTATTTTTAAGGTTTTAAAAACAATTTTGCAAAAAGATCTTTAACACTTGTAATTTTAAAACAAATGACTAATGACAAATGTAAACTCTTCAAGACAAGTGGCAGCATATAATATTTATTTTAATAAATAAATTTAAGAAGAAAAATTAGTTTACATTTAAATACTTTTTCCTTTGTTTTTTACTTCTTAGTTCAAAACAGAAATCTCTTTTAAAACCTGAAATTTCATCATCATAAAATGCTACTGAAATCAAATTTGCAAATATTAGAAACAAGTTTAAGATCAAACTGCATGTTTCTAAACACTTGCATTTCAAATGGAAATCAAAAGAAAAGTTAAAATCACCAAAAATAAAAACTGCAACCAAAGCCTGCAATTCAAAAATCAAATCAACCTGCAAGTTCAACATTTTATTCATCAACAACATGCATAAGGATTCAGTTCATCAGCAAGTTTTAAAGCATCAAGTTGAAGGAATTTACAGCAGCATGCAATAGGAACGTTTTTCTGCAAACATCAAAAGCTAAATTGATCTGCAGTTGTTCAAGCCTGGAAATAAAACCGCTCTGCATGTTTTATCATTGTGAGTAAATCATATTTTTTAAAAACAGTTTTGATTTAATTTTTAATTGAATGTTGCATGCAAATAAATTAGCTTTGATGATGAATTTTTGTTACATGAATGCATGTTTATAAAAATATGGAACTGCCTGAGAAAAAGAAAAAAATATGGTTACTGTGTTTATTAAAAACAGTCCCAAATCCTTCAAAATCTCAATAACTTGATTTTTAACACGAATTGGACTGTGATTCGTTGATGAAAGTTGTTTGTAATAAAGTGATTTATCATCTAAAAATAGTTGAGAATTTTAAGTAAATTAATTATTCATATTTTTCAAATTTACAGTAAAAATCAAAACTTAGGCGAAAATTTATGATTTCAAACTTTAGTTTTGAATGTATATCTGGATTACAATAGTAAATATGATTTTTAGAGTTGGTATAATTTTTAATTGTGTATTGAAGTTGAATTTTCGATTTGAAGGATTTAGGGATTTTTATGAACCGTGGATGTTATACTTGATGATTTTATTTGATTTTTGATTTGTACCTAACATGTATGTCGTAGATTATAGGAAAAATACTTTTGATTTTTTTTAATGATGAATTTGATGGGAATTGCAGAAAGTAGGGTTTAGTTGGTTTTGGGTTTCGGTTTGGCTGTAGGTGATCTCGCGACGAACGTTGGTGGGTTATTGGCATTCGCGCTTAGGGAGGACGATGATATGGGTTGTGGCATCATGATGGAGTGGTCGGCGAGGTTCAACGATGACGAGATGATCGTGGACGAGGTGGATTGTTGCTCGAGTTTCCTGCAATGGTTCGAGTGTGATACTCGAATTCTATTCGAACATGAATAGTGGGATCTGGGTTTAGTTTGGTGTTCGGGTGGGTTCGTGTGATCATCGGCGTCGGTCGCGGCAATCAACGGCGGCCGTAGCCAGCGGGACACGTGCACGTGTGTTGTGTGCACGGCTTGGGTCGCTGGGAAGTTTCATGTTTGGAGAAGACGAATGGAACTCGGGTGGGTGTTCGCGTGTGTCTCGGGGGTGATTCAAAGATTTTTGGAGTGGGTTGCTTCGGGGTCGACTCGGGTTGAATCATTGTTTGCTTCGGGATTTTTGGGTTGCTGTTCTGGTGATAGATATGTCACTAGGTTGCAATATAACTTGAGACGATTAAATTTAAATTCAAGCATCTTATTATAAACAAGTTTTATAAAGGAATCAAAATGCAAAGTATAAAACTTATTGTTTAAAATTAAATGTTAACCAAACTTTTAAAGTATAAGTTGAAAATTATTTATTTTATTTTACTTTAAATTTATTTATAGTGATTTCATTTGAAAGTAATTTAATTACATTTTGGAGTTCGATTTAAAAGGATATTTTGAATTTAAATATTAAATCAAAGTTAAGTTTAAATGTTAAGTAATGATTCAAACCTAAGATTTAAAATTTATATTTGAAATAAATAAGATAAATTTAGATGTTTTAAAGTATTCTAAATTTTGAAATTTGTTTCTAAATTCCCTTATTTTCAAATAAGGTTGCTATTAGGATTTTGAAATTTAAATTGAATAATTTGTTTAAGTTGTTAAAATTTGATTAATTCAAACAATTTATTTGTGAGAATAAACAAGGTAAATTTATTTGAATAATAAACTTAAGAATTCTTATTTAATATGATTTGTTAATAAGTTAAGTTTGATTAAGATTTATGGGTTTCTTAATTTATTAAAGATTTTCTTTAATCATAGAAGTTAGTTAGTTTATTATTTAATTTATTTTAAATAATTAGTTAATCATTTATTTAATTTTTAATAATCACTTAATTGTGAATTAATTAAGTGTAATTACATAATAAGTAATTAATGGAAAATTGTTGAATGTAATTAAGAAATTATGGAGGTAATTAATGGTGATTACTCGTGGAGTATTTTTAATGGAAGCGATTATTGGTTATTCACTTAATGATATTAATTAAGTAATTGAATAATATAATTGTTTTAAAATTAATTAATTATGAAATGATTAATTAATTAAGGATTATTTAATAATGGAATTAATTACTTGTTAAGTAATTAATTAATTAAGATTTATTAATAGACGTAATTAGAGATAATTACTTTTGTAAGTAATTAAGGGTTAATTACTTAATTATTTTAGATAGTTAATTAATGTGATTAATTAATTAATTAATGAATGTAACTTAAGATTAATTACTAAATGTAATTAATTAAAAATGTAATTAATTAATAAAGTAATTAATTAAGTATTAATTGTTAATATAAATTGATTAATAATTACGTAATGAAGTAATTAAAGATTAATTAATTGGATTAATTAATCAAGGATTAATATAATTAATTTAGAAGTTAATTAATTAAGAAGTTAATTAATTAAGATAAGTAATTATAAATTGTTAATTACTAATTATGATTAATGAGTTGATTAATTATAAGTTAATTAGTTAATTAATTAAAGTAATTATTAATTAATAAGGATCATTAATTAATGTGATTAATGATATTAATCAAGGTTGATTAATATAAGTGATTTAATTTAAGTATGATTAATTAATTGTAATTAATTAAGGTTTAATGTAATTAATTATAATTGTTTAACTAATAGAAGTAAATGAAGGATCATTAATTTTTGTAATTAATGATAAGTAATTAAAGGTTGGTTACTACATATGGTTAAGGATAATTACTTAAATGTAATTAAATATAATTAGTCAAGGAAGATTAATTAAGGAAGGTCATTAGAGATGATTAATTTATTTATTTGAAATAATAATTAATGTAGAAAGATTATGGTAATTAAATTGATTAAGAGACAATCAATTCTGTTTTGGATGATTGATTAATATTGGTTGATTTAGTAATATTGGTAAATTGATTAATATTGATTGATTAATATTGAATGATCAATATTTGGTAATTGATATTGGATGATTGATATTGGTTGATACTAGATATCTATGATATGTGATATGCTGTTGTGAGATAAATGTTGTTATAAATTATTTGTTGTGATAATGTGATTCATCTATCTGTTTATATATCACCCTGAATATAAGTTAAATATTTAAACCCTTAAGCACAACTTGGACATTAAAATGGAGTTGGTTTCGGTGAGACCGGGATTGGGTTTCCATATTTGGGATCCGAAAACCACATCGATTCCAATTAAACGTTAGGTCGTGAATCCAAGTGGAGCAAGTGAAGACTCGATGTGTAAGGGCTATATGTCAGTATAACTCTGTGGGTGATTCCGTAATGAGTTGACGGTATAGTACTTATAGATTCAAGATGGTGATTTAGAGTGCAAGGGGCTATGGTCGTTGACTATGAGGGTGATTCCAATATAAGTGCAACGAGATAGTACCTTCGGTTTCGTTCGAACCCGGAACGAACTTGGATGGATTGAATGCCTTCAGAACATCGTCAGGTGGACGATGAGCATTCTAAGATAGATGTGTTCTATAAAGGTAATCGCAGCCTCAAGCCTCATCAATAAGGAATGGCTAAAACAGGGGAGGTGCAGCAATGCTTCGTGGATAGGTCCCACTTGAGAGCGAGATTTACCCCTGTCTAGAGTTCCCTTTCTATTTCGGCTTAGAGTGTGGTTGGTCGCACCAACTGCGGGGTTGTCTTATTCGGGACTGTCCAGTAAGGGATGGTTCCGACCTTGTGTTGAAGGGGAGCGGGCGTACTCCTCGGTACGTTGATCTAGGCCACGTACTGTGGCAGGCGGTACCCCAGTAGCCCTGCCATTGATGGAAATCCATTCTCCCTACGAGACCTTACGGTTTTGATTGTATTACCCACTTTTGTGGCTAGTAGATGGAGTTTAATAATGTAACAATTTCGGCTATTTCTTATTTACTTGAAAACCTAGACACTATCATAATATCACTAGATTTCCTATCAAATGTTTTGGTTAGCGTAAGGTACACTTTTTCATGTCTATGTGTGGGAAGTCTTACGTGATACCTTTTCTTTTCAAAGGTTTTCTAAAGCGAAACAAATTTTAACCGTTTACTTACACCAGACCCCTATCGGACCCGAGTGTTTATTTTCTGTTTTATTAAACTCTGGGTACTCATATTATGTATGAGTAGTCAAGTGTTTTCAGGATTTCTTTGACGAGTTCTGGAGGAGATAATGGAGCTGGAGGCTTCAGCGTGTAGATATATATAGTGATTCCGCTGTGTTTGTTGTACCTGTTTCTGTTGTACTTGAGTTGTATAGTTAGACAGATGATTGTAACTGTCTATTATCTGTTGTGTACTCTGATGTAATGAAATACTATGTAATATTTTATGTTATTTATTATATTTCATTCGTTCCGCTGTGAGTATCTGATGTTGTTTGTGTTCTTCTTTCTCTTTCTTTTCTTCTTCTATCCCTTTCTTTCTTCAAGATGATGCGATTTCCTGGAGATAGGAAGTCGGGTCGTCTCATTTGGTATCAGAGCATTAAGCTGAGTGAATACCTAGGCTCTGAAGTGTGTCTTTCTTTAGGGAGCGTTAGGTTGAGTGAATACCTAGGCTCTGGAATAGTGTCTTTCTTGAGAACGTGTACTTGTAATTTTTATATATAACTATATATATATACCTGATCTGTTGGGTTACCTGTTCAGGTTTTCCAATATAATTTTTAGAGGTAGATGGAGTACTGGTTTGTGTGTGTAACATGACTACCACTGGTGGAAGAGGTCCACATGTTTGAGGTTGGAAGTTTTTGTCGAGACCGTAGACCTATTACCGTCTCGAATAAGATTTGTAGTTTGGAGTAAGGGTTTCTCTGATATCCGAAGGAAATCTTTTGAAGATTCGGAGTTCATCTTTGAAGTGTAAGTTTGGATTTCGCTCGGGTGAGCGAATTTTTCTTGAGTTTGGATCTGTCGGAAGTGCAGAAGTAAGTGATGGTATCTTGATTACTTTGTGATGAGATGCAGTATCCATGGATATTCCAGAAGATGTTTTCTTTTGAAGCAGTTTTAGAAGTAGTTGAGGAGCAGTCCTTACCTGTTGTAGGGATGGCTAGTCTGTGTTGATGTTGTGTGGATCTTTAGCATGGAGGTTAGCTGTTGTGGAAATATGAGACTAAGGTCTATGAGTTGCTTCGCTTCGGCATGGTCTCATTTGTCATTGCTTAAGGAGAGTGAGTTGTAGATGCTTGGTTTGGAGCCGAATTTCTTGAGAGGTTGTCTGCCATCTCGAAGGTCCGTTGTGTGGTTTGTTGATGGTTTTGGGTTTTGGAGAAGCCTTTGGATTAGAAGTCTTTGGTTAGCTGTGGTAGCAGTTCATCTCGAAGTGTTCGGTGTGCTGACGAGAAGGTCTTTTAGCTTCGCAGTATCGTCAAGGTAGAGTTTGGAAGCAGCAGTGTGGCTTGTTTCTTCGATGGTTCGGAAATCTTTGTGGTTCTTCTTTCAGCAGTCCGGGCAGTTGCTGAAAGTTTTCTTGAAGAGTTAACCTTGTTTGGAAAAGTTTAAGGCTATTCTAATTGGTAAAGAGGGACGGTTTCTTTGGAATCTGAATTAGGTTGGATCGCAAAAGTGACTTGCGATTAGCTTGGGAATTTATTTGGGTAATATTTTGTTTGAGGCTGAGGATTCTCCTATGGAAGTAGAAGCTACTGAAGTGATCAGAAGTTTGTCAGCATCTGGAGTTGAGTTCCATATTGTTTTGGTTCCAGAAGCGATTCTGGTAGTTAGCATGATAGTAGGATGGTATTTGGAGAAGGTAGAGTTGGTGTAGCAGCTCAGAATTTTTTTGAATTTGGATTGCTCAGATCTAGTTTTTGAGTTGGATTCTACTATAAGGTTGTGTGACTGAGTCAGTTGTGACACTCAGTTTTTTTTACGGATTTGATGAATAATGTTTTTTGGATATTGGATAATTTTGAACTCATGTTCATCAACAATGTTCTCATCTATTTCAGAATCAGAGTTGTGCAGCGGAAGCGAGGTAGCAGCTTGCAAGAAAAGAAGCAAGTTCAGTTTGCTATTGCTTGGGAAGTAGAGCTGGTGTTCTGGATTTTGATGGATCTTGGAAGGCTTTTCTGTTGAATAGAATCCAAAAACTGGTTTGCTTTGGTCTAGTTGTTTCTGAAGGTATCAGCATAGGTTGAGATGATCAGGAAGAGATTGGCAGCCCAGGATTGTCTGTTGAGTTATACAGATATGAGATAAGGTGTTTGAAATTCGAAGTTGGAGACTTCAGTGTTGTTAAAATTCTCTGGTTAAGAGAGCTGAAATTAGATATGATTGGTTGGTTAGTGCTGGGGCATTTGAGATTTTCTTACCTGTGCCTTGATAGGATAAGATTGAATTGCCAGTTTGGATAGCTGGAATTCATTTTGTAACATGTGTCTCTGAGGGAGTACGTGTATGATTCATCGATTGGTTGTTGAATATGTAGTTCAGTTGGATTTGAAATTGTTCTGGACTTGAGTATAGTCTGATGATCTGTTCAGATTGATTGATCCGGAGATGAGAGGAGCTTTGGATTTTGGTAGTGTAGTTAGTTTGTTGGCTTTTGTAGAGCAGTCTCCCAGTGATTTATATTTGGGAAACTCGAGAAAGTATTAGAGATTTATTCTGATTTGTGTCAGAATAATGATTTAGGTTTGTTTGTTTGATTGATTGCTTTGGTTGTTAGTTACTGGTTGTTAAGTATTCTTTGCTATTTGAAATTAAAATCTTTCTGGATTATTAAATTACCTTTGCTTTTAAATTTCGAGGACGAAATTCTTTTAAGGGGGAAGGATTGTAACGACCCGGAATTTTGGGCAATATAAATTTAATAATCTGTATAAATAATTTAATTGGTTTGATAATTTTCTTTATAATATTAATTTAAATTCGTAAATTTATTCTTTTTAAAGGAAAAAAAAGTTTAATCTGATAATTGTGATCAATATCTTTTTAACAATTTAAAATAGATAAGATTTATTTTTCAAAGCTAATCGAATTTTATTCTGTTTATAATATATACATCTGATATACATTGTGAATAAAAGATGTTTTGCTTTAAATAAAATTGAATTTTCAAATTGTAATATATATGTATATATATGTTATAATTTGAGTTATTTTGAAATTTAATTTAATCTATTAACTTTTATGTGTATGAATATTTAAATTAAAGCTTTGTTTTAGAATCAATGTCTCAAAAGTTAATTTAAAAATTTATTCAATTTGTTTCAAATATAAGATTGTTATTTATTTTAAAATATGATAGTTTTAAAAAGGGGTTTAATAAAAGTTTTATTTTGTTTTTCTTTTAAAAATGTTTAAATTTTAATGGTTATAAAAATAAATGTTTTAAATTTTTAAAATTACATATATAAGGATTTATTTGTATTACAACCAGCTTTATAATATTTTCTTTAAAAGATTCAAACTTGTATATTTATCTAAAATTCAAAGTTTATTAACATGAAAACATTTCATGAATACAAATATTCATATTACATAGATATAAGATATGAATATTATTTTTATGGTTTTAAAAACAATTTTGCAAAAGATCTTTAACACTTGTAATTTTAAAAAAAATGACTAATGACAAATGTAAACTCTTCAAGATAAGTGGCAACATATAATATTTATTTTAATAAATATTTTTAGGAAGAAAAATTAGTTTACATTTAAACACTTTTTCCTTTGTTTTTACTTCATAATTCAAAACAGAAATCTCTTTTAAAATCTGAAATTTCATAATCACAAAATGCTACTGAAATCAAATCTGCAAATATCAGAAGCAAGTTTAAGATCAATCTGCATGTTTCAAAACACCTGCATTTCAAATGGAAATCAAAAGCAAAGTTAAAATCACCCAAAATAAAAACTGCAACCAAAGCCTGCAATTCAAAAATCAAATCAACCTGCAAGTTCAACATTTTT
Source organism: Allium cepa (assembly GCA_030765085.1). Classification (NCBI taxonomy): domain Eukaryota; kingdom Viridiplantae; phylum Streptophyta; class Magnoliopsida; order Asparagales; family Amaryllidaceae; genus Allium; species Allium cepa. Next base: position 189,044,375 of record CM060940.1, read on the forward strand.
TTCATCAACAACATGCATAAGGATTCAGTTCATCAGCAAGTTTTAAAGCATCAAGTTGAAGGCATTTACAGCAGCATGCAATAGGAACTTTTTTCTGCAAACATCAAAAGCTAAATTGATCTGCAGTTGTTCAAGCCTGGAAATAAAACTACTCTGCATGTTTTATCATTGTGAGTAAATCATATTTTTTTAAAACAGTTTTGATTTAATTTTTAATTGAATGTTGCATGCAAATAAATTAGCTTTGATGATGAATTTTTGTTACATGAATGCATGTTTATAAAAATATGGAACTGCCTAAGAAAAAGAAAAAAATATGGTTACTGTTGGGTGAGTTTCGACCGGTGAGTTTCGACCGGCTCCTTCCCTACCACCAAACCATCTCTCGTCGGACCGGCTCCACACCATGCCTACCGAGCCGCCTACCTCCTGAGCACTGCCGAACCACCTACCTCCCAAACAACACCGGACCAACCCACTCACAAGTCACCACCGAACCAACCCATATCCTCACCACTACCGAACCATCTCCTCTCCAAGCAATGCCGGACCATCCATCATCTTCCAAGCATAGCCGGACCAGAGTGCTACCGAACCAACTCCACTTCCCTTCCTAGCCGAACCAACTCCACTTCCATGTACTACCGAACCAGAGTGCAACCGAACCAGAACCTATTCCAACCATCAACTACCGGACCAAGGCCTACCGAACCAACACTACCAGGCCAGATTGCATCAGCCCAGGCCCACCAGCAGCTATATACATCCAAGACCCCTGCCTCCAGCCTCACTCTATAAATAGAGGGGCAGAGGTACAACAATGGCAGACAAGTTTGAGAGCTCAAGCACGGATAGAACTTTCAAACAACTTTCAGTTACTTGTAATGAGAGCTTTGTACTTGTAATCTGAATAGAAGAGGAGAATAACATATAAAGTGGATGTAGGCACGTTCTGGCCGAACCACTATAAACCTGTGTGTCTTTTACAGCTTAGTCCCTGCTTTTTATATATTTGCGTAAATCACCCAAATCACTAAGAACAACTTAAAATCGAATAAATCATACGACTTGGAGGTGTTTGCCCATTTTTTGTGCAAACATTTTTGGTGCTTTCGCTGAGAACGGAGCTTGAAGCTTCGGCTTCTCCCACTTAACCCTTTTTCTATCTGCATCGTTCATTGCTTGGAAAACATGCCCCCCAGACGGAAAAAAGATGCTAACAAAGGAAAGAACAACTCAACTGGCAGTATCCGAGATCCAGTGATCGGAGACCAAGACAATCGTCCGGTTCCAACAGCAAATGTAAATCAGGAAAATCCGACAGCCCCTGCTACAGAGCAACCAATTAAAAGGGCGGGTCTGGACAGGGTTGTGGCTGAAGTAACCAACCGCTTCGCATCTCAACAAAAAGTCTTGGTGGATCAACTCATGTCAGGCTTAAGGGATGTTGAAGAAACCAACCGCAACACCGAATCATGGGGCGAGTCCCAGTCTGGAGGATCTAGGAGACGACAAAGGTCTTCCTTCTTCGAAGAGGCTAACAACAGAAACAGCTATGGTAGGAGCCGAGCCCGGACTCAGCCCGAATTCCGACTCGAGGAAACGCTTGGAACCGAACCCAACGGGGGAGGTACCAGGCAAGGGTCGGATATAGCTGAGCCCGCCATGCTACCTAACCATGCAAACACCAAGGGACGGGGCCGAGTTGGAGTTCAGCCCGAAGTTGGACCCGAGGAAGTGCTGAGAAGAGAACCCAGCAGGGAAAGGCCAAGGCAAAGGCCAACTGTGGCTGACCCCGGCATGCCCCCAGAAGACCAGAGGCAGTCGTTGGAGAATGTTAGGAGTTATAGACGATACCATCCCTACAAGTCATCTGGACGGAATCAATCCCGCAGGGAAGAAACAAACTCATTTCTATCCGCTCCAAGTTCTGATGAAAGGATGGCACGATTGTTCAGAGAGTGCGTCCAACGGGAACAAAGGGATCGGGGGATAGGTGCTAGGGTAACCAGCCCCTTCACCCGCAATATCGAAACTGCCATCACCCCCCGGGAATGGAAAATGCCAACAATGGAACCTTACAAGGGAACCTCTGACCCCGTTGTACACTTGCAGAGATACACATAGCATATGCTAATGAGCGGAGCAACAGAGGGAGTGTTGTGTAAATGCTTTCCACTATTCTTGGCAGATCGAGCTACCTCCTGGTTCTTCCATCTGCCCCAAGGATCCATCAGCTCATGGGAAATGTTGAAAGAAAAGTTCATCAGCCAGTTCCACATTCATGTGGAACAATCCAAGGACGCTTATTCCCTATCTAATATCAAACAGAAGCTCGGGGAGACAGTGCAACAATATCTAACCCGATTCAACACCGCAGTAGCTGCAGTCCAAGATGCCGACGAGAAACTTATCCTAATGGCCCTCTGCAGTGGAGTACAACCAGTAACTAAGTTTGCTAGGAGACTAATGAAAGAAAAGCCAGCTACCTTACCCGATTTCTTCCACGAAACGGAAAATATATGAGACTTGAAGACGCTGCCATTGAAAGGCAGACAGGGCAACAAACCAGGATAGTGCTGGGGGCAAGAAGGGGGAAAATCGCTTATATAGGCCAGCACCGAGATTTGACTCTTACACTCCTCTAAATGAAACAGTCGAAAACATGTTCTTGGCCACCCAGGATGAAGTTAGATATAAGCGCCCCCGCACAAGAAGGAATCAGATTATGTCTGGAAAGTTCTGCCGATTCCACGAATCTCATGGGCATGACACCAATGAATGCCATCATCTCCGGGACTTGATTGAAGAACACATCAGAAGGAAGAGACTAGAGCGCTATGTGAATGGTCAGAACAGGACTTCAAATCCTGTCAATGAGAACCCAAGGCTGCCCCTCCCGGAAGTAGGCGGAGGAAATCGCAACACCAGCGGCTCCAGTCAAGACAAGATAGTGGTCCTTACCATATCAGGAGGACCACACATCGCCGACGGAAGCTGGGCAGAGATGGAGAGATACGGTAAATCGCTTAGAAATAATGAAGGTTACATTAATTCTATTACAGAAGAATGCCACCCGAAACGGAAAGAGAATGATGACATCACATTCATTAGGCGTGATCTAGAGGGAAGGCAGTACCCTCACATGGATCCTATGGTCCTCTGCCTGGTTCGGTCCAGCCAAGGTTTTCCGAATTCTAGTGGACACTGTAAGCTCAGTAAATATCCTATTCAAGCATGCTTTCGACAAAATGAAGCTGTCAATGAAGGATGTGTCTCCCTGTAGCGAACCGCTAAATGGTTTCCCTGGAGATGCGAAGATGCCCCTCGGGCAACTGGACCTCTTTGTCGAAATAGGAAGTTATCCCCGCTCCGTTGTGCGAAAACAAACATTTGTGCTAATAGAGAACCACTCGGCCTACAACGCCTTTTTGGGAAGGCTAGCCTTGTCTGACTTCCAAATTGTCCTAGCCCCGTGGTGTCTGAAGATGAAATTTCCAACGGACTATGGAATAGGAGAAATAGAGGGAGATCAAGACGCCGCTCGAGATTGCTATGTGACTGAACTTCGCAATAACCGTAAGAAGGATAAAGGGAAGGATGCAGAGACTTCTCTCTGGAAGAAAAACTTGGAAGCCTAGAAACTAAAGAAAGCCCCTCCTCTTCGATATACCAGCGATCCTTTCAACGAAATAGACCCTAAGGGCAAGGAGGAGGAGGCCACCACCGAGCCTGCAGAGGCTATGGAATTTGTATCTATAGACAAACACGATCCAAATAAACTACTGAGAGTCGGGTCTCAGTTAAGAGCAGAAGTGAAGGATCAACTCGTCGATTTTCTTCGCCACAACATGGATGTATTTGCATGGACGCACGCTGACATGACTAGAATCTCCCCAGACGTAGCATGCCACGTACTGAACATCGATCCCAACAAGGTGCTAGTAAAACAGAAAAAGAGAAGCATGGGGGCAGAACGATCAGCAGCCCTCGAGGAAGAAGTAAAGAATCTACTTGCCAATAACTTCATACGAGAAGCCATCTACCCAGAATGGATCGCCAACCCGGTACTGGTAAAGAAGGCTAATGGGAAGTAGCGAACATGCATCGACTTCTCCAACTTAAACGACGCTTGCCCGAAGGATTGCTTCCCACTCCCCCGAATCGACCAACTCGTGGACAGCAGAGCCGGACACGAACTCTTATCCTTTATGGACGCATACTCACGATATAACCAGATCCCTATGCATGCTCCCGATCAAGACCACACTAGTTTCATCACTGACCGGAGATTGTATTGCTACAGAGTAATGCCTTGTGGACTTAAAAACGCCGGAGCTACTTATCAGCGTCTCGTCAACAAGATGTTTGCGGAATTAATAGGACGAACAATGTAAGTTTATGTGGATGACATGCTGGTAAAATCGAGAAAAGCCAACGATCGTATAAACCACCTGGACGAGATGTTTCAAGTACTTCGCCAATATGGAATGAAGCTGAATCCTCTAAAGTGCTCCTTCGGAGTATCGTCGGGAAAGTTCCTGGGATTCATCATCCATGCTCGAGGGATTGAAGCAAACCCCGAACAAGTTCGGGCTTTGCAAGATATCAAGATACCATCCACTCGAAGAGAGATGCAAAGCCTAAACGGGAAAGTGGTCGCCCTAAGCAGGTTCATCTCTAAAGCAACCGACAAATGCATCCCTTTATTTGAAGCTCTAAAGAAAGACAAAGGAAAGTTCGAATGGACCGACGAATGCTCGACAGCCTTCCTTAACTTAATCGACCACCTTCAGAGACCACCAGTACTCTCAACTCCAAATGAAGGCGAGGAACTATACCTATACCTTGCTGTATCGTCCCATGCTTTAAGCGCTGCTTTGGTGAGAGAAGACAACCGCGCGCAGCAGCCCATATACTTTGTAAGAAAGAGATTTACAGGGGCAGAAGCCAGGTACCCTAAACTTGAGAAGCTAGCATACTGTCTGCTAATCACGTCACGGAAGCTGCGACACTATTTCCAATCTCATTCCATCAGAGTTTTAACCGATCAACCATTAAGGCAGGTACTCCATCGTCCCGACACTTCTGGGTGACTACTTAAGTGGTGCATTGAACTGAGTTAATATGATATCACCTAACATCCTTGCACCGCCATCAAAGGACAAGCCATGGCCGAATTCATTGCTGAATTCACTACCAACGAAGGTAAGGATCAATCTGAAATAGCAAAAGACATCAAGTGGAATCTCTTTGTAGATGGAGCATCGAACGAACAAGGCTCGGGGGTAGGTATTGTGATAATCACCCCTAGGGGAAGGAAGCTGCACTATGCCCTAAGGTTGGAATTCGCTGCCACCAACAATGATGCAGAATATGAAGCAGTAATAGCAGGACTGGAAATTGCCTTAGAAATTGGAATCAGTTCTTTATGTCTCCATAGCGATTCTCAGTTTATTGTAAATCAAATACTGGGAGAATTCCAGACTCGAGGAGAACGACTCACAGCATATCTAAAGAAGACCAAGCTGCTTCTCAATCAATTGGATCACTATTTAATCAAACACGTCCCTCGAGAGGAGAACCGAGAGGCCGACGAACTGGAAAAGCAAGCAAGCATGAGGAACAACACCATTTCTGGAATGGTATCCATCTCAAAACAACTAGGCCTAAGTTTCGAACAAGAGGATCTGATAGCTGCAATCGAAGAAGAAACTTGGATGACTCCTATCCGAAAATACTTGCAAGATGGCACACTACCCAACGAGCGTAACGAAGTCAGGAAAATCTTGAGAAGTGCTTCCCGCTACACAATACAAGAAGACATCCTCTATCGGCGCGGCTTCTCTAACCCCTTATTAAGGTGTGTCGCTGGAAGGAAAGCCAAGGAAATCTTATCCAACATCCATCAAGGAAGTTGTGGAGACCACATCAGAGGGAAAACTCTGGCAAAGAAGATACTCCGATATGGATATTTCTGGCCCACCTTAAACAAAGATGCCTTGGACTTCGTCAAAAAATGCGACAGATGTCAGAAATTTGCTAAGATCCCTCGACTGCCAACTAATGAGATTACTCAGATGACCAGTCCTTGGACCTTTGCAATATGGGGAATTGACTTGATTGGCGAACTGCTAATGGGCCGAGGCGGAGCCAAATATGCAATAGTGGCAATCGACTATTTCACCAAATGGGTGGAAGCGGAACCTCTAAATAAAATATCTTCGGCAAAAGTTATTAACTTCTTGATCAAAAATGTTTTATGCAGGTACGGGGTTCCACTCAAAATCATATCGGATAATGGACTTCAATTTGACAGCGAGGAATTCACCGACTGGTGCCGAGAGCACGGAATTCACAAAAGCTTCTCATCTGTAGCTTATCTCCAGGCAAACGCACAAGTCGAAGCTGTCAACAAAATTCTCAAAACTCTAATCAAGAAGAAACTTGAAAAGTCAAAAAGCGCTTGGGTGGAAGAACTTCCTACGGCACTTTGGGCCTACCGCACATCTTACAGAACATCAACAGGACATACTCCTTTCTCTTTGGCATACGGATCGGAAGCCATGCTCCCAGTTGAAACTGTAGCGCCCTCCCACCGTAGGATCCACTACAACCCAGAAGAAAATGAAGAACTCCTACACATGTCTTTGGACCTAATTGAAGAAAGAAGAAATGATGCAGCACTCAAAGCGGCAGCTCACAAGCAAAAGGTGGCAGCACAATACAACTCCAAAGTCAAACAGCGCAGCTTACAAGAAGAAGATCTTGTCCTCAAACGGATCTTTCCGCGCCCCGGAGTGCTAGATCCAATCTTGGACGGACCCTATGTAATTCATAAAGATCTCCACAACGGAGCTTATATTTTGTCAACAGTGGACGGAGAGGCGTTCCAGAGGGCATGGAACATCCAACACCTTCGTCGATACTTTTCTTAACTTGTACTGCCCATATGAAGTGAATTAACAAAGAGAATCAGTGGACGTAGGCATTTTCGTGCCGAACCACTTTAAAAATCTTGTCTCTTTTTAACTTGTTCCTTTATATCTTGGCTGCTTATTAAGATTTATCCTTTTCTGTTGAACAAAATCCTGTGTAACGGCATTTCCATTATGGACACTTCACGGCACAACCTCACCTGGACAAGACCTAACAGGTACGATACGAATTTATGCCCTCGCCAATGAGACACTTTTGCTCCAGCATCCCTCTGCTGCGGGTTAACTCATTGCTCGCGACGGCCCTCAAAGCCAACTGTAATGAGCCGATCATAAGCCACCGAGAAGGCCGACTATAGCCGAGGCGGCTCATTACGGCGTTCGGCTCGCCGGCGACTGTGAACTGATTATAAGCCCCAACATAAGGTGTGGCCAGCCAGGGGAAGTTCACAGTTGACGATCGGCACCCACACTAGCCGGCCACGATAAATCGAATAATACCCACGATTACGGGCCATAATGGCCCGGGTAGTTACTGTACGCGATCTCGGCTCCGATATGTCTTAAGTACGGCTGTGGTAAAAAAGAAAACTCCCCGCGGAAGCGTAAGATGGGTGACGAATGTCTCCAAGATCCACAGCTAGGGAAAGTGACTACAAAACCCGTTCGCCACGAACTTAAGCACATCGAAGGCCTTCCGTGATTGGAAGTTTTACTATTTCTTATATTTCCATTTTATTTATAAAAACTTTTCTACTATCCTCTATAACGATCACTAAAGTACATGACACAAAATGGGAGACACTCGCTAGTGGAAATGAGAACTCACAACTGGATAACAGGTCACTCAGCTGCATTCCATCTCACACAAGACATTCAAAGCTACCATCTACAACTAAAACATGAAGGGCGGTACTTCCTTTTATTGTACATAAACATGTAGCTATAGCCTATTCACACATCACACTAACGTTGCGAGACATGAAATTACATTTTAAGCAAGAGCTTAGCATCAAACACGATTAAAGCACATGCATATACACAGCTATATTTCTTATGAAACACATCAAAATAACGATAACATTCAAATATGACAGAATTAGCTTATGTTATAAAATTATATAAGAATAAAATCATTCACTACAATGACATAATTACATAATTACAGCCTGAAAGTACATTGATGCTTTGGACTAGTATATTCAGGAATGCCAAGTAAACCAAAAAAGTAATCAGCTGCAGCAGGGCTCCGCCTCTATCCTGCTAGCCCTCCAGGACCTACTTGACCGCTGGATCAGAGCTCCCAGCATGATGGCCAGAGGTCCCACCTATCCGATTCGGGAGAAGAATCCATCGGATAAATGATACGCAGCCAAGTTAAGAAAAGATTGAGAAGGAAGACTTACCAGCATCTGCTCCCTGATCATCATCCCCCAACTGCACACCCACTTCCTCGGCAGTAAGCAGCCGCATGCCCTCCTTTACGGCCACTTTCTGCTCCTCAGTGAACTAGGCCGTGACCACATCCATTCTGAAAGCTACGCCACCCTCCTTATCCGCCTCAGCCTTGGCCTCCTCCAAAGCCCGAAGATATATCCTAGCCATGAACCGGGGATAGTCGTCCATCCAGGACAGGTTGCCCTGCTTCCAAGTACGGAAGTACATGTCCTGGAGCATCTCATCCATCATCCCCTCGTTCTCCTCTAACTCCCTCATCCGGGCCCCGGAAGCCGACAGCCTTGCAACGGCAACATCTCTCTCCAATCGGTATCTCGAGCAATCAGCCTGAAGGGATTTCCGCATCGTCTCCATCTCCTCCTTCAGCTTGGCTTGAGCAAGTTCTGCGGCCTCAAGCCTCCCAGATAACTCCTCTCTCTGCTCAAGATACGCTCTCCGGATCTCATCCACCATGGCAATGGACATATCTATTCGTTCCTTGCAGGTGGCCTCCATCTTTCACAGCTCGGCTCTGCTAGCCTCCTCCATAGTTTTCTTTAGCCGTCCGGAGGCCGGCTCATGCTGGGAGATCTGAATGGCCTGATCGGCAACCTGTTTGGCCTGATCGGAAACCATTAGCCGCAACCGAATGTTAGCACTTCCGATTTCCTCTCCATCCTTGACCAATCGGGCGTGATGCCCCATTAACTTCTTGGTCTCTTCAGCCACCCGATCGATGTTTGCCTTGGCCTCATCCCCAATAGTCACAATCCGAGTGGTCAACAAGTCGAGATCCAAAGACTTAGCCTCATCAAGCACCCTTACCATAGGATTGCGGGGTAGGAGGTGCTCACCGGTAACCTCATCGAAGGAAATATCATGATAACTCAGGTCCAGATCTGGATGACCCGCAAATGGGTTACGAGCCAAGCCGAGACGATCAACATGAGTAACGGAAGGATTCTCTGATGGATGCGGAGATGGTATGGACTCAGTATCCTCCCCCGTGATGTCATGAATAGGCTGGGTTAGGGGCTGAGGTCCAAGTGAAGGTTCGAACATGGAACGCCTCCTCTTTCTCTTTTGAATATCCTCTTCAATGACTCCAAGAAGAGGACGGTAACTGACTACGCCCCCGGAACGGTCAGTCGAGGGCTTCGGTTTAGCAGAAGCTTTGAAGAGTTTGAATTGCTCGAGGCGGTGCCGAATGTCTGATGTCTTGGCCGGCTTACCCGTTCCTGAAATAAAAACCAAGTGTTACAAGCGTGCATGAGACTATAATCCAAGAAACATGTGAAGTTAAAAGGGGAGTCGAAAATTCACCTTGAACCGTCGGAGTTGCCCTAGCTGGAATGCTATCAGAAGATGGACTGGCACCAGTCCCGGCCTTATCAGATTTCTTCGGTTTCTCCACCAAGGCCGACCCTTCCTCCAACCCCTCAAGGGCTTGGCGGAAAGCATTATCCGTCCACTCTTGAATCTCACCTGCTTGCCCAAAGGTCAAGGCACCAACTCCAGTACCACTATGTCCTTCGCCACCGTCACCACCATCACCTTCTCCATCACCTCCGCTCTCCTCCTCGCCTCTTTCCTCCTCCCCACTTTCCTCCTCTGGAACATCTGGGCATGTGTTGGGAGAGGGTCCATCAGATTTCTTGAGCTTCTTCCTCCCGACGACTGGAGGTATCGAGAAGGGTCTCCTCTTGCTGCTCTTTGTCCTGGCCCCTCCTTTTGCTTTGGCAGCTCTTTCCTCAGCCGTATCCCTCTGCTTGACCACAGACTGATGTGGTAGAATCAAGTTGTGTCCTAAGAGAGTGGCATTCCTGATTAGGTAAGAAGCTGACCTATCCCTTCCCGAAATGGCCTCTATCTCTGCGGCCATCTGAACCAGATGATCATTCTCCCCGACCGCAAAGCCACCTGTCGCTAGCAAGAGATAAAAGCACATAAGAAGAAGCATCTAAGTCAGAATGGAAATTATAAATAAGCTTCAACTTACAGCCAGAAGTGAAGCGGTGGATCGAAACGGTGTCATCCTGGACGAAGAACCACTCCTTCTTAAACATGGTGAACTTTGAATACAAGTCCAAGACCGGCTTGAAGTACACGGCCGATTCCAAGCTGATGTATGGAGACCCCTTCTTGTAACCTCTCAAGTTGTATAGATACCGAATCTCCCGGTTAGAAGGGGGCGCCCGTACTTTCTCTGGAAAATCACGAATAGGCACACCAAGATAGCGTAGGAGTTGGGCTGGAGCTGGAAAGGGGCCACCTTCAAATAGGTGACGAAGCTAACTATCCAATCATTGATTGGAGGAATGGCCCCACACATGCAGTGGTACCTACTATAAGCAAAGTATCCTTCAGGGGGATTATATGGCATGACCCCCTCCCCTGGCAACAACATGCGTGCTCTATCAATCCCAAAGGAGCGGGAGATAACATCAAGCTGCTCCTCTCTGAGAGAGCTCGGAAAGCAATCAGGAGGAGAGTTCAGAAGCACTTGGGGACCATACCCATCTACTAGCGATCTCGGGGTGGGTCCACGACGTTCCGGTCCTGGCTGGGCTGGGGGCACTACGGGGGACTCTCGTCTATCCGTAGATTTTCTCTTTTCTGATCGAGTTTCCACTTTGCGAGACATTTATCTGTAACACCGGAAAAACATATTGTTAGAACAAGGAGTATGGAAATACAAACAAACAAGTACATGCAGCCTGGAGTCTCATTCGCAATTCGAAACATAAAAGCTCGAGACCAAAGACCATTCAGCCTCACACTTCTCAAACTCATTCGGCAGTTCAAGGACAAAAGGTCATTCGGTATTTTGGGGGCCACGAGATCATTCGGTAAACCACAGCTTTCAGGTACATTCGGTACATGAGGCCCCCGAGCCCGTTCGGTAATTGAAAATAAGAGTTCATTCGGCAGAGTAGATCCTCACCTGGCTCGGCAAGAACTTGATTCGGCTAACACGTTGATTCGGCAGGGATAATAGTTTGATTCGGTAAAAACGGGGGAGTGGTTCGGCTGATGAGGAAAAACAGAGGCGTTAGGCCCCTATTTATAAGCAAATACCAATAGCCGGACCAGTTGTTTCGGCGCTAGAGACCGGATGAGAACATCCAAGCTTAAAGCAAAGTACGCCATGTGCATGCACATGCCCTACTTTGGGGGGCAAGTGTTGGGTGAGTTTCGACCGGCTCCTTCACTACCACCAAACCATCTCTCGCCGGACCGGCTCCATACCATGCCCACCGAGCCGCCTACCTCCTGAGCACTACCGAACCACCTACCTCCCAAACAACACCGGACCAACCCACTCACAAGTCACCACCGAACCAACCCATATCCTCACCACCACCGAACCATCTCCTCTCCAAGCAATGCCGGACCATCCATCATCTTCCAAGCATAGCCGGACCAGAGTGCTACCGAACCAACTCCACTTCCCTTCCTTGCCGAACCAACTCCACTTCCATGTACTACCAAACCAGAATGCAATCGAACCAGAACCGATTCCAACCATCAACTGCCAGACCAAGGCCTACCGAACCAACACTACCAGGCCAGATTGCATCAGCCCAGGCCCACTAGCAGTTATATACATCCAAGACCCCTGCCCCCAGCCTCACTCTATAAATAGAGGGGCAGGGGTACAACAATGGCAGACAAGTTTGAGAGCTCAAGCACGGATAGAACTTTCAAACAACTTTCAGTTACTTGTAATGAGAGCTTTGTACTTGTAATCTGAATAGAAAAGAAGAATAACATATAAAGTGGATGTAGGCACGTTCTGGCCGAACCACTATAAACCTGTGTGTCTTTTACAGCTTAGTCCCTGCTTTTTATATATTTGCGTAAATCACCCAAATCACTAAGAACAACTTAAAATCGAATAAATCATACGACTTGGAGGTGTTTGCCCATTTTTTGTGCAAACAGTTACGGTGTGTATTAAAAACAGTCCCACATCCTTCAAAATCTCAATAACTTGATTTTTAACACGAATTGGACTGTGATTCATTAATGAAAGTTGCTTGTAATAAAGTGATTTATCATCTAAAAATAGTTGTAGAATTTTAAATAAATTAATTATTCATATTTTTCAAATTTACAGTAAAAATCAAAACTTGGGCGAAAATTTATGATTTCAAACTTTAGTTTTGAATGTATATTTTGATTACAATAGTAAAGATATGATTTTTAGAGTTGATATCATAATTTTTAATTGTGTATTGAAGTTAAATTTTCGGTTTGAAGGATTTAGGGATTTTTATGAACTGTGGATGTTATACTTGATGATTTGATTTGATTTTTGAATCGTAGCTAGCATGTATGTCATAGATTATAGGAAAAATACTTTTGATTTTTTTAATGATGAATTTGATGGAAATTGCAGAAAGTAGGGTTTAGTTGGTTTTGGGTTTCGGTTTGGCTGTAGGTGATTTCGCGACGAAGGTTGGTAGGTTATTGGCGTTCGCGCTTGGGGAGGACGACGATATGGGTTGTGGCATCACGATGGAGTGGTTGGCGAGGTTCGACGATGACGAGATGATCGTTGACGAGGTGGATTGTTGCTCGAGTTTCCTGCAATGGTTCGAGTGTGATACTCGAATTCGATTCGAACATGAGTAGTGGGATCTGGGTTTAGTTTGGTGTTCGGGTGGGTTCGTGTGATCATCGGCGCCGGTCGCGGCAACCAACGGCGGCCGGAGCAGCGGGACACGTGCACGTGTGTTGTGTGCATGGCTTAGGTCGCTGGAAAGTTTCTTGTTTGGAGAAGACCAATGGAACTCGGGTGGGTGCTCGCGTGTGTCTCGGGGGTGACTCGAAGATTTTTGGAGTGGGTTGCTTCGGGGTTGACCCGGGTTTAATTGTTGTTTGCTTCGGGATTTTTTGGGTTGCTAATCTGGTGATAGATATGTCACTAGGTTGCAATATAACTTGAGACGATTAAATTAAAATTCAAGCATCTTATTATAAACAAGTTTTATAAAGGAATCAAAATGCAAAGTATAAAACTTGTTGTTTAAAATTAAATGTTAACCAAACTTTTAAAGTATAAGTTGAAAATTATTTATTTTATTTTACTTTAAATTTATTTAAAGTGATTTCATTTAAAAGTAATTTAATTACATTTTGGAGTTCGATTTAAAAGGATATTTTGAATTTAAATATTAAATCAAAGTTAAGTTTAAATGTTAAGTAATGATTCAAACCTAAGATTTAAAATTTATATTCGAAATAAATAAGATGAATTTAGATTTTTTAAAGTATTCTAAATTTTGAAATTTGTTTCTAAATTCCCTTATTTTCAAATAAGGTTGTTATTAGGATTTTGAAATTTAAATTGAATAATTTGTTTAAGTTGTTAAAATTTGATTAATTCAAACAATTTATTTGCGAGAATAAACAAGGTTAATTTATTTGAATAATTAACTTAAGAATACTTATTTAATATTATTTGTTAATAAGTTAAGTTTGATTAAGATTTACAAGTTTCTTAATTTATTAAAGATTTTCTTTAATAATAGAAGTTAATTAATTTAATATTTAATTTATTTTAAATAATTAGTTAATTATTTATTTAATTTTCAATATTCACTTAATTATGAATTAATTAAGTGTAATTACTTAATAAGTAATTAATGGTAAATTGTTGAATGTAATTAAGAAAGTTAATTACTTATGAAGGTAATTAATGGTGATTACTAATGGAGTATTTTTAATGGAAGTGATTATTGGTTAATCACTTAATGATATTAATTAAGGAATTGGTTAATATAATTTTTTTAAAATTAGTTAATTATGAAATGATTAATTAATTAAGGATTAAGGATTATTTAATAATGGAATTAATTACTTGTCAAGTAATTAATTAATTAAGATTTATTAATAGAAGTAATTAGTGATAATTACCTATGTAAGTAATTAAGGGTTAATTACTTAATTATTTTAGATAGTCAATTAATGTGATTAATTAATTAATTAGTGAAGGTAACTTAAGATTAATTACTAAATGTAATTAATTAAAAATGTGATTAATTAATAAAATAATTAATTAAGGATTAATTGTTAATATAAATTGATTAATAATTACATAATGAAGTAATTAAAGATTAATTAATTGGATTAATTAATCGAGGATTAATATAATTAATTTAGAAGTTAATTAATTAAGAAGTTTATTAATTAAGATAAGTAATTATAAATTGTTAATTACTAATTATGATTAATAAGTTAATTAATTATAAGTTAATTAGTTAACTAATTAAATTAATTATTAATTAATAAGGATCACTAATTAATGTGATTAATGATATTAATCAAGGTTGATTAATATAAGTGATTTAATTTAAGTATGACTAATTAATTGTAATTAATTAAGGTTTAATGTAATTAATTATAATTGTTTAATTAATAGAAGTAAATGAAGGATCATTAATTTTTGTAATTAGTCTAGGGTTTTCAAGTAAATAGAAAATAGCCGAAATTGTTACATGATTAAATTCCAGCTACTGCCACAAATGTGGGTAATACAATCAAAACCGTTGGCACTTATTGGATTGTGGATTCCATACAATGGCAGGGCTATTGGGGTACCGCCCGTCACAGTACGTGGCCTAGATCAACGTACCGAGGATCACTCCCGACCCCCTGCAACACAAGGCCGGAACCATTCCTTACTGAACAGTCCCGAACAAGATAAATCCCGGCAGTTGTTGCAATCAACCACCCACACAGCCGAAAATAAAGGGACATCTAGACCGGGGAATATCCTTGTCCTACTTGGGCATGACCCACCTAACCTTGCTGCACCTCCCCTGTTTTAGCCATTCCCGGTTGATGAGGCTTGAGGTTACGATTACCTTTAGAGAACATATTTCTAAGAATGCTCATCGCCCGCCTGACGATGTGTTGAAAGCATTCAATCCATACAAGTTCGTTCCGGGTTCGAACGAAACCGAAGGCATTATCTCGTTACACTCATTTTGGAATCACCCTCAGAGTTAACGACGATAACCCTTGCATTCTGAATCTCCATCTTCACTTCAGATTCACGACCTATCGTTAATTTGGAATCGATGTGGTTTTCAGATGTTCCAAATGTGGAAACCCGATCTCGGTCTCATCGAAATCCAAAACGTGTCTTTTATGGCCAAGTTGTCTATTTAGTCTTAACAGTATAATTCAATATAATCAACATACACACAGATGGATAATTCATAATATCACAATAGATAGTCACATCATCATCATCAACAGATAATCAAATTATCATCCAAACAGATAATTAAATATTATCATACCTAAACCATACATCCATATCACATAGATATTATTCATGCCAGATCACAATCATCAAATGAAATATCAATATCATTCATCCATAAGTAATGATTTATAATCATACCATTTGTAATTAATTTAAAATGAATTAAATTAACTACTTCAATTTCTAATTAAATTAAAGTAAATTAAATTAATTACTTCATCTATAAATCCAACCATTAATTAATTATAAATCAAATTAATTAATCATTTTCTAAATATCCACCTTGATTAAACACCTTTGATTAATCATTCCCTAATTACAATAGGTAATTAGTCTTTGATTAATTTATTATTCTAAATTATTTATAGTAATTAACATTTTATTACCTTATTTATAAATTTAATTAATTACATTTATTGTTGATTAATTACATAAATTAATCACCCCGGTATTAATTATTTCTTAACTAAACAATTCTTAATTTACATCATTAATTATATTAATTAATAACCTTTAATTTAGATTTAAATTAATTTGCTTTGATTAAATTAATTACATTAAGTAATCGATCTTTAATTAAACATAATTATTAATCACCCTTGATTAATATCATTCCAGTAATTAACTACCCTTAATTACTCATATAATTTAATTAATTATCCCATAATTAATTATCTCCACTAATTAATTCCAAGATTAATTATAAAAGTAATTATCCAAATTACTTTATTAACAAATCATCTTTAATTAATTACATTCAGTAATTAACATTCATTACTTCTTAAGTAATTCTGCTCCATTGAATACACTAACTAATTTGCCCTTATCAATTTATCAAAATTAATTCAATAAGTAATTAATCTCTTAATTACTTTCATCTAGTAGTTACACTTAACCATTTACAATAGATTATCTAATTTTACTAATTATTTATATTAAGAAATTATACTTTAATCACTTGATAAATCAATTTAAATCAATGAATTAACCTTCGATTTAGTACATTTATTAATTACCCCGTACTTCATTAATGAAAAATCTTTTGAACTTATCAAGACCTTAATCAAAGATAAACCCTTATTTATATTTATCATTTAAATCCTCATTTATTAATTCATGGAACATCGATTATCATTAACAGAAGAATTTAACTTAAAGATTTTAGGTTGATTAAGAATCAAAACAATTTTTTTATTTAAGACAACCCATTTATCTTTAAAATCTCATTCGAAATAACCCTAAAATAAACTTTTATTTGTAAAATATGAACTAGCTTAAAGTTCTTAAGTTAATTTAAAGCCATCATTTTTCTTTTACTACTTAAATATACCTTTTAAATTTCATACTTAAGGATTCACTTTTAAATATACTTAAAAATTTAACTAAACATTTTCCTTTGCTTTCAAAAACTGAACAAGGTTCATTTTTTTAAAGCTTTAAAACCTGTACATAAATTTCCCTCAAAATCTTCAGTGCTCCAACAAACCGAGCCCACACGAAATCCCCCCGAGTCAAACTAACATCTTGTAACGACCCAGAATTTTATTTAATTAAAATTTGAATATTTAATTAATTTTAAAATATTAATAAGTGAATTTATAAGTCAAATAAAATTTTATTTGAATTATTGAATTTAATTGGATAATTAAATCGATAATTTAATATGTTAAATTATGAAAATAATTGAAAAATCGAGTTAAATATGATTAGAAATAATTTGGAAAATTTTATTTAATCATACTGGAGTTATAGAGATATTTTAGAACTTTTAAAATCGAATTAAAAGTTAATTTGTGAAAATTGAATATTTAATATTTAATAATTGACTGTAAAATAGCCAATTTTTGAACAGTCTCAGAATTGAACGAAACCAGTTTCATTAGATCCGTAATAGTTAGTTATTACCAGATTTCAATTTTCGTGTCAATCGGAGTTATCGTTTGATCGTGGCAGCTCGAAACGCATCGATTTATTTTTAATTTAAATTTGGCGAGCCAAATTAGCCATTTTTCAAAAAGTCTCGGAATTCGACGAAACCAGTTTCATCGGATCCGTAATGTGATATTATCGTAAGGTTTCAAATTTCGTGTCAATTGGATTTACCGTTTGTCCGGTACAAATTAAAACGCCTAGAAATCGATTTAAATCGGTTGAATTTTAATTGAGCGTTTATAGCCATAACTCGCACATACTTCCGAATTAGCTTCCGAAACCTGTTCCATTGTGTCCGGAACGCGGGGTAAACCCTAGGTACGCTGGTTACGGCGCGTAAATCGGAGTTCGGAATTCCCGGGATGAATAGTGTCGAACGAAACTCTATAAATACACACCCACACCCTTCATAAATTAAAAAAAATATACAAACCCTAACCCTAAAGTTAGTAGCCGCCACATTCATAACCTATGGCCAGAAATTAATCTCCTCTCCCCCTTGATTTCTCTAAATCCATCAAGAATTTGCAAGAAAGTTCAACTACAAAGTTGAAGATCTCCTCGAGTACTTCCTATCCAACGGTGGAGATCGCAAATGGCTTCACGGATTGATGGGAAATGAAGTGCAAAGGTGGCCGTTCCTCTTGCGTGCGCGAGCATCTAGGTGAGGCCGAACTTCATGGTGTTTGGGGCGAGCATAGAGGTGGTCAGGAGCTTCAAGATGCAGGTAGTTTGATCGAGTTTCGTCTAGAAATGAGGGTGTATAATTAAACCCTAATATCTATGCTTATGGGTTCAAGCGTCGACAATAACCTGGAGAAGGACGTGATGAGGATGAGGGAAAGGCACGGCCAGATTTGCAGGTGGATGGAATGGAGGGCTATGATTGATTTAGGTTAAGAAAGTTAAAGTTGTTGTAAATTGTTTATATTTAAATCGTGTACAAACTTCAAAAATTCGTAACTTTTTCATACGAGGTCGAAAAAATGCAAACTCAGTTGCGTTGGAATCGTATGGACGAGCACTACGCGATGGAGTTGGTTTGGAGTCGTTTGGAGTTAGTGAGAATTTCGGGTAAAATTAAACGCGCGTTTAATTTTATTCGAAATAAAAGCTGAAACGAAATTAAAATCAAGGTGAGAACTTCTCACTCAATCGAATAGATTTCGATTTTATTTTAAATAGTTAGATTTAAAATATTTGAATGCATGTTTGAATGATGACTGTAAATTATTGATTGTTAAAATAGACATTATGCGCCGTTAGTAAGCGGATGTTATTTAGTAAAAACATATACCGCGAATATTTCATAAACAGTGAAATTGGTATTATATATAATATCAATATATATATATTGGCATATGTATATATTGCAGTTGTTGATTTCCCGCATTTTTTGTTTAGCGGATGAGACCCTATTACGCCGTTATTAAGCGGATAATATTTAATAAGAACATATACCGCGATAATTTCGTACTGGAGCGAAATTGGTATTGTGCTAATGTTTTTGGATGCAGGAAAACAGGTTGGAGGGATCCAACTGGATTCCTCAACAGTATTTATTTTATTTCAGATATTTTGATATTTGATGGATTATCATATCGATATATGATATCGTTGTTAGTCGTGATTGACTATTTGGTGTGTAGCATCATTGGACCCAGATTTTGGGATTTTAAAATGGTTTTAAAGTGATTTTTGAAAATATACTATATTTTTGGAATTGATCCATTATAAATAAATAAACGTTATAATTTTTAAAGTTATAAAATTATGGTTTTTTGTGAAATATAGTTAAAAGCTGGTTTTTGAGAAATATGAACCAATGATTTTATAAAATAGTTTAAACTGGATTTTTGAGTTTATTATTAAAAGTTTGAATATAAGATTTATAAAATTTGATTATTTTATAAATCAAGAGAACGGTGAAATTTTAAAGGAATTTAAAGACGTTTAAAAGAATAATATAAATTAATTTATATTAAGAGATTTATAAATGGATATTTATAAATTGAATTATGGACATTATAAAACGAGTTTTTATAAGTGTTTGAATGTAGTGAAAATGAATTTCCTAAATGAATGAAATTTATGAAATTATAAACTGTGAAGTTATAAATGAAATTTTATAAGCAATAGGTTTATAAAATTTATAAAGTTATCGAAAGAATGAATTTTGGATAAATAAACAATCTTATAAGTTAAGATTAATAATTTGGGAAGTTAAATGAACGATTTTGTAAAATAATCGTTTTATAAGTAATTAACTTATAATATGAACTTGTAGTTTATAATTGAGTTATAAACTGAAATATGTTAATAAAGGAATTTATAAAAAAAGAAGTTTTTATAAATAAATAGAAATGGAATTTATAAACGTTGTTTTATGAATTCGCAAACGACTTATTTTGATAAGTTAATTGTTATAACTTATAAATGGAGTTATATTCACGTTTTAGACTGTGAATAATCCTTTAAGTTAAAAAGTATAAAAAGGATGAAATTTGTTAACATAGTATATTCACGTTTTTGAATAGTGAATAAGACGTTAAAGAAATGTTTTGAATGTGATATTTTTAATAGAATTAAAACGATCTAACGATGTTTTAAAAGGTGTTGAGATTCGAAACCATAGATTTCAACATTCATTGTTGAAATAGATGTTTCGTGAAATAAAAGGAAATGGTGGACTATAACACTGTTGTTATAGTAAATGATTTCCGAAAGGAAATGTTTAGAATAATATTGGGATTTATATATCTATTTTAATTTTGAATCCCTATACTAGTGATTTTGGGTTGTTGTAACGATGTTTTACGCAACATTCGTTTTGGCCCAAATAAATATGTTTAAGAGAATGATTTCCTTAAAGAATGAATTATATACTTAATTCGATTTAAGTATATTGAATATTTTCTAAGTGTTGAAAATAAAAGGAATTTGTGAATTACTTATGAATAAATAAGTATGGAAATGTTTTCCAATATGAAGTGAATAATTAGAATTTATCTTTTTTGAAGATAAATTGAAATGAATTATTGAAATCGCATATGCATGGATATCTTGAAATATAAATTCATTATGGAATTTATATGTGAAAGTGAAACTTGTTAAAAATAAATATTGATTTATTTTTGAAGTGTTGAAATTATATATCTAGTAAAGATATTTTGGAAAATAAATAATTTGGAAAATTTTTTGGAATCTGGTGATGTGTGCATATCCATTGATAGTTCAATAGCCGACTATCAGTATTTCCCTTTGAATGGGTATTTGATGTGAATTGATTGAATTTGAATGCACACTTATTTTTGAATAAGCGCTCACTATTCGGGTTAACCGGGAAAGGACCATGGGGTCGTATAACCCATTCCGAATATGTGATACGTCGTTGTGAATTGCATTTGAAGATCGGTGTTGAAGACCGGTATTTGCGAGAGTGATAGGATGAACTATCGATTGACTCTGCACCGAGTAGCTACGGTATTGAGTTCTCCATATGTGATGGTGAATCCGATCGGGATTGTGAATATCCGGATTGCAAGGACTTCTTTGTAAGTGCCTTCGGTTTTGTTCGATCCCGGAACAGACTTGTATGGATTGTATGTCTGATATTACAATTTGAGATATAAAGCCGATTTCTTTCAAATATATTTCTGTTGGTGGCGGAGAATTTATTCTTTGCTTAACACCCTTCTTTGAGACGTACGAGCTCAAAGGTTATATAGTTGAAGTTATCAGCGATATATTCCCAGTTTGGTAATGTGACATGCTGAGTGATGCTGAAATGATCATTGTGTTGATTATTGTGATAGGATCATTTATTTGATCGTCTATCCTTGTGATCATTGTGTTGATCATTTATTGACCCAAAGCATGGCTTTTGTATAAAGTATGTTTTTGTGGACGTGACTTCGTCGAGCCTCACACCCCGTGAATGGTCAAAACAGGAAAGAAGCAGCAAGGTTATGAGGGGTAGCACCCTTTAGGATGTGTCCATTTCCTTCTGGAAAAGGGTGGTATCATGGTATGGAGCCCAGATACTTACTCATGTTGAAAACACTTTATGATTGTGTGAATTGATTACGAGCGCTCGGTGAAAAGGTCCAAAAGGACCGGGGGATGGCATATTCGGTCAGTTGTTACTCAGTTAGGAGTAACCCGGCCTTGTGTTGGTAGAGATCCGGTTTGGTTCTCGGGGATGTCCATCCAGAGGCATTCTCATGTGGCAATGGGAAGTTCCTTGGCCTGACCATTTGTTGGAAATCCAATTCCCAATACGAAACTTTTACGGTATTAGTTGTAGAACCTGCTATTCACTTATGGTGGTCACCACTGTTTGGATAGTAGCTATAGTAGGCATACGATAATGGTCGTATGTTGGCTAAGATTTATATCTTTATTTTCGAAATGATTTTCCTCTACACTATGCACTAATAATAATATCAAATATTATTTTAAATGCGTATCAAGCATCTTTGACTATCATAAGGAGAAATCTCCTCCGATTCTGCGTTTGCATGTGTGTGTGTGCGGGAGGCCTTATGGTAGTCTCATTTTTAAAAGCATTGCGAATTAATTTAAAAATATTCCTCTATTTTGATTTTAAAGATAAATAAACTGTTTCGAGTTCTCACACCAGTCTTGCTAAGCTTTGGGATATGTGATGGGGGATTCTCGCTTCGCGGTTTGGTGGCGAACGGGAGACTCTTGCCCCTACACGTCCTCTTTTAGGGGGTTGGTTAGGCGTAAGCTGTGACAGTCGAAAGGCTGGCCGTAAAAGCAAGTTTGGGATATCAGTGTAAGCCACGGTGGGGCTGGGATGGTTGAAAAGCCTACCGGTTGTGACCGCTTCCTCCGTGACGTTACATTTGGTATCGGAGCATATGGTTAAGCGACAACCATGGTTCTGTTGGGTATTACTCATTAGAGATAGAGTCAGCAGTACTCTAGAATGAGTTGAGTGTAATAATAGCTATGAGAGCGTATTTGTTAGTGAATAAAATTGTTTTGTATTGTGTTGACTTATCGGTTGATTGTTTATAGATTCCGATCGATCTAGTCTAGCTAACTATCGTAGATAGGGGTTTCTAAACTCTTAAACAAGATAATTCGACATAATATTGTTTTAAATTGGGTAAATGAAATAATTTTGCCTCGATTATATTTTTATATATAAAGGAATAATTTTTCAGAATTATTAAAGTGTATATAAGTTGATTGTTAGGTTGTTTGAATAATCTAAGCAAAAGAATTATAAGTATGAATTATAATTAAGGTGATTTACAATTGTGAAATAAACTTATATATATAAAAAAGTGAAACTATATGAATATAACTTAAGATATGTTGAATGAAGTTGATTTTGGTATCAAACTAAATTAATAAGGTTAGTGATAGATGTGAACTTAAGATTATATAAATGAAATTCAACTTTGTAATTGAATTGAATGAATGGCTTGAATGTTTAATCAATTGAATGTAATTTAAGTTGATAAGGAATAATTAATGAAAGTGTTAATTCATTGAAATCTAATGCTATTGGAAGTTGTATAATTGAATGAAAATCAGTTTAATTAAACCAATTGAAAGTGATGGTGTTAAATCAAATTGAATGAATATAAGCAAAGGAATTTGGTTGTAATTAATATACATTGGTTGTTATATGATTGTTAGATGATTGTATATAATTCATTAAGTGTTAATAAAAGTGAATTAATGAAATTGGAAGCTATGTAATTGAAATTCAAATTAAAGATAAATAAATTTGAATAGAATTGAATGTGAATTGGATTTAATTAGTGAATGTTAACTAATTGAAATTAATGAGAATGAATGTTAGTAAGAACATCCAATGTAAATGAATCAAATGTGATTAAATTGAAAACCATTTCATTTAATATTAATGAGAATATGAATGAATATAGATTTAATAGATGGTTGATGTTTGCATTTGTTGTTTAGTTGCATTTGCTATGTGACATATATAGTTGATATGTTGCTATATGTTGTATATTGAGATTATTTGCATATGTGCATGTTCTCATGTTGTTTGTTGAGTTTAGTAGGTGCGGATCGCGTTGCTTCGCATTTGGAGTTCGCTTTAGCGCTATATTAGCCGTATATGCTTGCTAATAAAATATAAGGTACATATCTCGGATTAAATATCGTACTTTTACACTTTTTTCCCTTCGGGATGCCTCATTACTTGATGAGATGTATATTTGTGATATATATACTGTCATTTTTTTTCGGATCGAGCCGCGCAAAGGAGACTATGGCGAATTTTTCCGAAAATTTAAGGCGTTAGAAAAAATTTGAGAAAATGGGAAAATTTTGAAAATTTTAAACTTTGATTATGGAATTGAAAGTTAAACATAGTAGTTGTTTTTGAAAAAGATAACTAAGTATGATTTGAAAACTTAGTAAAGATTTATAAGAAGTTTAACTATGAATTTTGGAAAATTAATAGATTCTCTAACTTTTCTTACTTGTAATTTCGAGGACGAAATTCTTTTAAGGGGGAAAGATTGTAGCGACCCAGAATTTTATTTAATTAAAATTTGAATATTTAATTAATTTTAAAATATTAATAAGTGAATTTATAAGTCAAATAAAATTTTATTTGAATTATTGAATTTAATTGGATAATTAAATCGATAATTTAATATGTTAAATTATGAAAATAATTGAAAAATCGAGTTAAATATGATTAGAAATAATTTGGAAAATTTTATTTAATCATACTGGAGTTATAGAGATATTTTAGAACTTTTAAAATCGAATTAAAAGTTAATTTGTGAAAATTGAATATTTTAATATTTAATAATTGACTGTAAAATAGCCAATTTTTGAACTGTCTCAAAATTGAATGAAACCAGTTTCATTGGATCCGTAATAGTTAGTTATTACCGGATTTCAATTTTCGTGTCAATCGGAGTTATCGTTTGATCGTGGCAGCTCGAAACGCATCGATTTATTTTTAATTTAAATTTGGCGAGCCAAATTAGCCATTTTTCAAAAAGTCTCGGAATTCGACGAAACCAGTTTCATCGGATCCGTAATGTGATATTATCGTAAGGTTTCAAATTTCGTGTCAATTGGATTTACCGTTTGTCCGGTACAAATTAAAACGCCTAGAAATCGATTTAAATCGGTTGAATTTTAATTGAGCGTTTATAGCCATAACTCGCACATACTTCCGAATTAGCTTCCGAAACCTGTTCCATTGTGTCCGGAACGCGGGGTAAACCCTAGGTACGCTGGTTACGGCGCGTAAATCGGAGTTCGGAATTCCCGGGATGAATAGTGTCGAACGAAACTCTATAAATACACACCCACACCCTTCATAAATTAAAAAAAATATACAAACCCTAACCCTAAAGTTAGTAGCCGCCACATTCATAACCTATGGCCAGAAATTAATCTCCTCTCCCCCTTGATTTCTCTAAATCCATCAAGAATTTGCAAGAAAGTTCAACTACAAAGTTGAAGATCTCCTCGAGTACTTCCTATCCAACGGTGGAGATCGCAAATGGCTTCACGGATTGATGGGAAATGAAGTGCAAAGGTGGCCGTTCCTCTTGCGTGCGCGAGCATCTAGGTGAGGCCGAACTTCATGGTGTTTGGGGCGAGCATAGAGGTGGTCAGGAGCTTCAAGATGCAGGTAGTTTGATCGAGTTTCGTCTAGAAATGAGGGTGTATAATTAAACCCTAATATCTATGCTTATGGGTTCAAGCGTCGGCAATAACCTGGAGAAGGACGTGATGAGGATGAGGGAAAGGCACGGCCAGATTTGCAGGTGGATGGAATGGAGGGCTATGATTGATTTAGGTTAAGAAAGTTAAAGTTGTTGTAAATTGTTTATATTTAAATCGTGTACAAACTTCAAAAATTCGTAACTTTTTCATACGAGGTCGAAAAAATGCAAACTCAGTTGCGTTGGAATCGTATGGACGAGCACTACGCGATGGAGTTGGTTTGGAGTCGTTTGGAGTTAGTGAGAATTTTGGGTAAAATTAAACGCGCGTTTAATTTTATTCGAAATAAAAGCTGAAACGAAATTAAAATCAAGGTGAGAACTTCTCACTCAATCGAATAGATTTCGATTTTATTTTAAATAGTTAGATTTAAAATATTTGAATGCATGTTTGAATGATGACTGTAAATTATTGATTGTTAAAATAGACATTATGCGCCGTTAGTAAGCGGATGTTATTTAGTAAAAACATATACCGCGAATATTTCATAAACAGTGAAATTGGTATTATATATAATATCAATATATATATATTGGCATATGTATATATTGCAGTTGTTGATTTCCCGCATTTTTTGTTTAGCGGATGAGACCCTATTACGCCGTTATTAAGCGGATAATATTTAATAAGAACATATACCGCGATAATTTCGTACTGGAGCGAAATTGGTATTGTGCTAATGTTTTTGGATGCAGGAAAACAGGTTGGAGGGATCCAACTGGATTCCTCAACAGTATTTATTTTATTTCAGATATTTTGATATTTGATGGATTATCATATCGATATATGATATCGTTGTTAGTCGTGATTGACTATTTGGTGTGTAGCATCATTGGACCCAGATTTTGGGATTTTAAAATGGTTTTAAAGTGATTTTTGAAAATATACTATATTTTTGGAATTGATCCATTATAAATAAATAAACGTTATAATTTTTAAAGTTATAAAATTATGGTTTTTTGTGAAATATAGTTAAAAGCTGGTTTTTGAGAAATATGAACCAATGATTTTATAAAATAGTTTAAACTGGATTTTTGAGTTATTATTAAAAGTTTGAATATAAGATTTATAAAATTTGATTATTTTATAAATCAAGAGAACGGTGAAATTTTAAAGGAATTTAAAGACGTTTAAAAGAATAATATAAATTAATTTATATTAAGAGATTTATAAATGGATATTTATAAATTGAATTATGGACATTATAAAACGAGTTTTTATAAGTGTTTGAATGTAGTGAAAATGAATTTCCTAAATGAATGAAATTTATGAAATTATAAACTGTGAAGTTATAAATGAAATTTTATAAGCAATAGGTTTATAAAATTTATAAAGTTATCGAAAGAATGAATTTTGGATAAATAAACAATCTTATAAGTTAAGATTAATAATTTGGGAAGTTAAATGAACGATTTTGTAAAATAATCGTTTTATAAGTAATTAACTTATAATATGAACTTGTAGTTTATAATTGAGTTATAAACTGAAATATGTTAATAAAGGAATTTATAAAAAAAGAAGTTTTTATAAATAAATAGAAATGGAATTTATAAACGTTGTTTTATGAATTCGCAAACGACTTATTTTGATAAGTTAATTGTTATAACTTATAAATGGAGTTATATTCACGTTTTAGACTGTGAATAATCCTTTAAGTTAAAAAGTATAAAAAGGATGAAATTTGTTAACATAGTATATTCACGTTTTTGAATAGTGAATAAGACGTTAAAGAAATGTTTTGAATGTGATATTTTTAATAGAATTAAAACGATCTAACGATGTTTTAAAAGGTGTTGAGATTCGAAACCATAGATTTCAACATTCATTGTTGAAATAGATGTTTCGTGAAATAAAAGGAAATGGTGGACTATAACACTGTTGTTATAGTAAATGATTTCCGAAAGGAAATGTTTAGAATAATATTGGGATTTATATATCTATTTTAATTTCGAATCCCTATACTAGTGATTTTGGGTTGTTGTAACGATGTTTTACGCAACATTCGTTTTGGCCCAAATAAATATGTTTAAGAGAATGATTTCCTTAAAGAATGAATTATATACTTAATTCGATTTAAGTATATTGAATATTTTCTAAGTGTTGAAAATAAAAGGAATTTGTGAATTACTTATGAATAAATAAGTATGGAAATGTTTTCCAATATGAAGTGAATAATTAGAATTTATCTTTTTTGAAGATAAATTGAAATGAATTATTGAAATCGCATATGCATGGATATCTTGAAATATAAATTCATTATGGAATTTATATGTGAAAGTGAAACTTGTTAAAAATAAATATTGATTTATTTTTGAAGTGTTGAAATTATATATCTAGTAAAGATATTTTGGAAAATAAATAATTTGGAAAATTTTTTGGAATCTGGTGATGTGTGCATATCCATTGATAGTTCAATAGCCGACTATCAGTATTTCCCTTTGAATGGGTATTTGATGTGAATTGATTGAATTTGAATGCACACTTATTTTTGAATAAGCGCTCACTATTCGGGTTAACCGGGAAAGGACCATGGGGTCGTATAACCCATTCCGAATATGTGATACGTCGTTGTGAATTGCATTTGAAGATCGGTGTTGAAGACCGGTATTTGCGAGAGTGATAGGATGAACTATCGATTGACTCTGCACCGAGTAGCTACGGTATTGAGTTCTCCATATGTGATGGTGAATCCGATCGGGATTGTGAATATCCGGATTGCAAGGACTTCTTTGTAAGTGCCTTCGGTTTTGTTCGATCCCGGAACAGACTTGTATGGATTGTATGTCTGACATTACAATTTGAGATATAAAGCCGATTTCTTTCAAATATATTTCTGTTGGTGGCGGAGAATTTATTCTTTGCTTAACACCCTTCTTTGAGACGTACGAGCTCAAAGGTTATATAGTTGAAGTTATCAGCGATATATTCCCAGTTTGGTAATGTGACATGCTGAGTGATGCTGAAATGATCATTGTGTTGATTATTGTGATAGGATCGTTTATTTGATCGTCTATCCTTGTGATCATTGTGTTGATCATTTATTGACCCAAAGCATGGCTTTTGTATAAAGTATGTTTTTGTGGACGTGACTTCGTCGAGCCTCACACCCCGTGAATGGTCAAAACAGGAAAGAAGCAGCAAGGTTATGAGGGGTAGCACCCTTTAGGATGTGTCCATTTCCTTCTGGAAAAGGGTGGTATCATGGTATGGAGCCCAGATACTTACTCATGTTGAAAACACTTTATGATTGTGTGAATTGATTACGAGCGCTCGGTGAAAAGGTCCAAAAGGACCGGGGGATGGCATATTCGGTCAGTTGTTACTCAGTTAGGAGTAACCCGGCCTTGTGTTGGTAGAGATCCGGTTTGGTTCTCGGGGATGTCCATCCAGAGGCATTCTCATGTGGCAATGGGAAGTTCCTTGGCCTGACCATTTGTTGGAAATCCAATTCCCAATACGAAACTTTTACGGTATTAGTTGTAGAACCTGCTATTCACTTATGGTGGTCACCACTGTTTGGATAGTAGCTATAGTAGGCATACGATAATGGTCGTATGTTGGCTAAGATTTATATCTTTATTTTCGAAATGATTTTCCTCTACACTATGCACTAATAATAATATCAAATATTATTTTAAATGCGTATCAAGCATCTTTGACTATCATAAGGAGAAATCTCCTCCGATTCTGCGTTTGCATGTGTGTGTGTGTGTGCGGGAGGCCTTATGGTAGTCTCATTTTTAAAAGCATTGCGAATTAATTTAAAAATATTCCTCTATTTTGATTTTAAAGATAAATAAACTGTTTTGAGTTCTCACACCAGTCTTGCTAAGCTTTGGGATATGTGATGGGGGATTCTCGCTTCGCGGTTTGGTGGCGAACGGGAGACTCTTGCCCCTACACGTCCTCTTTTAGGGGGTTGGTTAGGCGTAAGCTGTGACAGTCGAAAGGCTGGCCGTAAAAGCAAGTTTGGGATATCAGTGTAAGCCACGGTGGGGCTGGGATGGTTGAAAAGCCTACCGGTTGTGACCGCTTCCTCCGTGACGTTACATTTGGTATCGGAGCATATGGTTAAGCGACAACCATGGTTCTGTTGGGTATTACTCATTAGAGATAGAGTCAGCAGTACTCTAGAATGAGTTGAGTGTAATAATAGCTATGAGAGCGTATTTGTTAGTGAATAAAATTGTTTTGTATTGTGTTGACTTATCGGTTGATTGTTTATAGATTCCGATCGATCTAGTCTAGCTAACTATCGTAGATAGGGGTTTCTAAACTCTTAAACAAGATAATTCGACATAATATTGTTTTAAATTGGGTAAATGAAATAATTTTGCCTCGATTATATTTTTATATATAAAGGAATAATTTTTCAGAATTATTAAAGTGTATATAAGTTGATTGTTAGGTTGTTTGAATAATCTAAGCAAAAGAATTATAAGTATGAATTATAATTAAGGTGATTTACAATTGTGAAATAAACTTATATATATAAAAAAGTGAAACTATATGAATATAACTTAAGATATGTTGAATGAAGTTGATTTTGGTATCAAACTAAATTAATAAGGTTAGTGATAGATGTGAACTTAAGATTATATAAATGAAATTCAACTTTGTAATTGAATTGAATGAATGGCTTGAATGTTTAATCAATTGAATGTAATTTAAGTTGATAAGGAATAATTAATGAAAGTGTTAATTCATTGAAATCTAATGCTATTGGAAGTTGTATAATTGAATGAAAATCAGTTTAATTAAACCAATTGAAAGTGATGGTGTTAAATCAAATTGAATGAATATAAGCAAAGGAATTTGGTTGTAATTAATATACATTGGTTGTTATATGATTGTTAGATGATTGTATATAATTCATTAAGTGTTAATAAAAGTGAATTAATGAAATTGGAAGCTATGTAATTGAAATTCAAATTAAAGATAAATAAATTTGAATAGAATTGAATGTGAATTGGATTTAATTAGTGAATGTTAACTAATTGAAATTAATGAGAATGAATGTTAGTAAGAACATCCAATGTAAATGAATCAAATGTGATTAAATTGAAAACCATTTCATTTAATATTAATGAGAATATGAATGAATATAGATTTAATAGATGGTTGATGTTTGCATTTGTTGTTTAGTTGCATTTGCTATGTGACATATATAGTTGATATGTTGCTATATGTTGTATATTGAGATTATTTGCATATGTGCATGTTCTCATGTTGTTTGTTGAGTTTAGTAGGTGCGGATCGCGTTGCTTCGCATTTGGAGTTCGCTTTAGCGCTATATTAGCCGTATATGCTTGCTAATAAAATATAAGGTACATATCTCGGATTAAATATCGTACTTTTACACTTTTTTCCCTTCGGGATGCCTCATTACTTGATGAGATGTATATTTGTGATATATATACTGTCATTTTTTTTCGGATCGAGCCGCGCAAAGGAGACTATGGCGAATTTTTCCGAAAATTTAAGGCGTTAGAAAAAATTTGAGAAAATGGGAAAATTTTGAAAATTTTAAACTTTGATTATGGAATTGAAAGTTAAACATAGTAGTTGTTTTTGAAAAAGATAACTAAGTATGATTTGAAAACTTAGTAAAGATTTATAAGAAGTTTAACTATGAATTTTGGAAAATTAATAGATTCTCTAACTTTTCTTACTTGTAATTTCGAGGACGAAATTCTTTTAAGGGGGAAAGATTGTAGCGACCCAGAATTTTATTTAATTAAAATTTGAATATTTAATTAATTTTAAAATATTAATAAGTGAATTTATAAGTCAAATAAAATTTTATTTGAATTATTGAATTTAATTGGATAATTAAATCGATAATTTAATATGTTAAATTATGAAAATAATTGAAAAATCGAGTTAAATATGATTAGAAATAATTTGGAAAATTTTATTTAATCATACTGGAGTTATAGAGATATTTTAGAACTTTTAAAATCGAATTAAAAGTTAATTTGTGAAAATTGAATATTTTAATATTTAATAATTGACTGTAAAATAGCCAATTTTTGAACTGTCTCAAAATTGAATGAAACCAGTTTCATTGGATCCGTAATAGTTAGTTATTACCGGATTTCAATTTTCGTGTCAATCGGAGTTATCGTTTGATCGTGGCAGCTCGAAACGCATCGATTTATTTTTAATTTAAATTTGGCGAGCCAAATTAGCCATTTTTCAAAAAGTCTCGGAATTCGACGAAACCAGTTTCATCGGATCCGTAATGTGATATTATCGTAAGGTTTCAAATTTCGTGTCAATTGGATTTACCGTTTGTCCGGTACAAATTAAAACGCCTAGAAATCGATTTAAATCGGTTGAATTTTAATTGAGCGTTTATAGCCATAACTCGCACATACTTCCGAATTAGCTTCCGAAACCTGTTCCATTGTGTCCGGAACGCGGGGTAAACCCTAGGTACGCTGGTTACGGCGCGTAAATCGGAGTTCGGAATTCCCGGGATGAATAGTGTCGAACGAAACTCTATAAATACACACCCACACCCTTCATAAATTAAAAAAAATATACAAACCCTAACCCTAAAGTTAGTAGCCGCCACATTCATAACCTATGGCCAGAAATTAATCTCCTCTCCCCCTTGATTTCTCTAAATCCATCAAGAATTTGCAAGAAAGTTCAACTACAAAGTTGAAGATCTCCTCGAGTACTTCCTATCCAACGGTGGAGATCGCAAATGGCTTCACGGATTGATGGGAAATGAAGTGCAAAGGTGGCCGTTCCTCTTGCGTGCGCGAGCATCTAGGTGAGGCCGAACTTCATGGTGTTTGGGGCGAGCATAGAGGTGGTCAGGAGCTTCAAGATGCAGGTAGTTTGATCGAGTTTCGTCTAGAAATGAGGGTGTATAATTAAACCCTAATATCTATGCTTATGGGTTCAAGCGTCGGCAATAACCTGGAGAAGGACGTGATGAGGATGAGGGAAAGGCACGGCCAGATTTGCAGGTGGATGGAATGGAGGGCTATGATTGATTTAGGTTAAGAAAGTTAAAGTTGTTGTAAATTGTTTATATTTAAATCGTGTACAAACTTCAAAAATTCGTAACTTTTTCATACGAGGTCGAAAAAATGCAAACTCAGTTGCGTTGGAATCGTATGGACGAGCACTACGCGATGGAGTTGGTTTGGAGTCGTCTGGAGTTAGTGAGAATTTCGGGTAAAATTAAACGCGCGTTTAATTTTATTCGAAATAAAAGCTGAAACGAAATTAAAATCAAGGTGAGAACTTCTCACTCAATCGAATAGATTTCGATTTTATTTTAAATAGTTAGATTTAAAATATTTGAATGCATGTTTGAATGATGACTGTAAATTATTGATTGTTAAAATAGACATTATGCGCCGTTAGTAAGCGGATGTTATTTAGTAAAAACATATACCGCGAATATTTCATAAACAGTGAAATTGGTATTATATATAATATCAATATATATATATTGGCATATGTATATATTGCAGTTGTTGATTTCCCGCATTTTTTGTTTAGCGGATGAGACCCTATTACGCCGTTATTAAGCGGATAATATTTAATAAGAACATATACCGCGATAATTTCGTACTGGAGCGAAATTGGTATTGTGCTAATGTTTTTGGATGCAGGAAAACAGGTTGGAGGGATCCAACTGGATTCCTCAACAGTATTTATTTTATTTCAGATATTTTGATATTTGATGGATTATCATATCGATATATGATATCGTTGTTAGTCGTGATTGACTATTTGGTGTGTAGCATCATTGGACCCAGATTTTGGGATTTTAAAATGGTTTTAAAGTGATTTTTGAAAATATACTATATTTTTGGAATTGATCCATTATAAATAAATAAACGTTATAATTTTTAAAGTTATAAAATTATGGTTTTTTGTGAAATATAGTTAAAAGCTGGTTTTTGAGAAATATGAACCAATGATTTTATAAAATAGTTTAAACTGGATTTTTGAGTTTATTATTAAAAGTTTGAATATAAGATTTATAAAATTTGATTATTTTATAAATCAAGAGAACGGTGAAATTTTAAAGGAATTTAAAGACGTTTAAAAGAATAATATAAATTAATTTATATTAAGAGATTTATAAATGGATATTTATAAATTGAATTATGGACATTATAAAACGAGTTTTTATAAGTGTTTGAATGTAGTGAAAATGAATTTCCTAAATGAATGAAATTTATGAAATTATAAACTGTGAAGTTATAAATGAAATTTTATAAGCAATAGGTTTATAAAATTTATAAAGTTATCGAAAGAATGAATTTTGGATAAATAAACAATCTTATAAGTTAAGATTAATAATTTGGGAAGTTAAATGAACGATTTTGTAAAATAATCGTTTTATAAGTAATTAACTTATAATATGAACTTGTAGTTTATAATTGAGTTATAAACTGAAATATGTTAATAAAGGAATTTATAAAAAAAGAAGTTTTTATAAATAAATAGAAATGGAATTTATAAACGTTGTTTTATGAATTCGCAAACGACTTATTTTGATAAGTTAATTGTTATAACTTATAAATGGAGTTATATTCACGTTTTAGACTGTGAATAATCCTTTAAGTTAAAAAGTATAAAAAGGATGAAATTTGTTAACATAGTATATTCACGTTTTTGAATAGTGAATAAGACGTTAAAGAAATGTTTTGAATGTGATATTTTTAATAGAATTAAAACGATCTAACGATGTTTTAAAAGGTGTTGGGATTCGAAACCATAGATTTCAACATTCATTGTTGAAATAGATGTTTCGTGAAATAAAAGGAAATGGTGGACTATAACACTGTTGTTATAGTAAATGATTTCCGAAAGGAAATGTTTAGAATAATATTGGGATTTATATATCTATTTTAATTTCGAATCCCTATACTAGTGATTTTGGGTTGTTGTAACGATGTTTTACGCAACATTCGTTTTGGCCCAAATAAATATGTTTAAGAGAATGATTTCCTTAAAGAATGAATTATATACTTAATTCGATTTAAGTATATTGAATATTTTCTAAGTGTTGAAAATAAAAGGAATTTGTGAATTACTTATGAATAAATAAGTATGGAAATGTTTTCCAATATGAAGTGAATAATTAGAATTTATCTTTTTTGAAGATAAATTGAAATGAATTATTGAAATCGCATATGCATGGATATCTTGAAATATTAATTCATTATGGAATTTATATGTGAAAGTGAAACTTGTTAAAAATAAATATTGATTTATTTTTGAAGTGTTGAAATTATATATCTAGTAAAGATATTTTGGAAAATAAATAATTTGGAAAATTTTTTGGAATCTGGTGATGTGTGCATATCCATTGATAGTTCAATAGCCGACTATCAGTATTTCCCTTTGAATGGGTATTTGATGTGAATTAATTGAATTTGAATGCACACTTATTTTTGAATAAGCGCTCACTATTCGGGTTAACCGGGAAAGGACCATGGGGTCGTATAACCCATTCCGAATATGTGATACGTCGTTGTGAATTGCATTTGAAGATCGGTGTTGAAGACCGGTATTTGCGAGAGTGAAAGGATGAACTATCGATTGACTCTGCACCGAGTAGCTACGGTATTGAGTTCTCCATATGTGATGGTGAATCCGATCGGGATTGTGAATATCCGGATTGCAAGGACTTCTTTGTAAGTGCCTTCGGTTTTGTTCGATCCCGGAACAGACTTGTATGGATTGTATGTCTGACATTACAATTTGAGATATAAAGCCGATTTCTTTCAAATATATTTCTGTTGGTGGCGGAGAATTTATTCTTTGCTTAACACCCTTCTTTGAGACGTACGAGCTCAAAGGTTATATAGTTGAAGTTATCAGCGATATATTCCCAGTTTGGTAATGTGACATGCTGAGTGATGCTGAAATGATCATTGTGTTGATTATTGTGATAGGATCGTTTATTTGATCGTCTATCCTTGTGATCATTGTGTTGATCATTTGTTGACCCAAAGCATGGCTTTTGTATAAAGTATGTTTTTGTGGACGTGACTTCGTCGAGCCTCACACCCCGTGAATGGTCAAAACAGGAAAGAAGCAGCAAGGTTATGAGGGGTAGCACCCTTTAGGATGTGTCCATTTCCTTGTGGAAAAGGGTGGTATCATGGTATGGAGCCCAGATACTTACTCATGTTGAAAACACTTTATGATTGTGTGAATTGATTACGAGCGCTCGGTGAAAAGGTCCCAAAGGACCGGGGGATGGCATATTCGGTCAGTTGTTACTCAGTTAGGAGTAACCCGGCCTTGTGTTGGTAGAGATCCGGTTTGGTTCTCGGGGATGTCCATCCAGAGGCATTCTCATGTGGCAATGGGAAGTTCCTTGGCCTGACCATTTGTTGGAAATCCAATTCCCAATACGAAACTTTTACGGTATTAGTTGTAGAACCTGCTATTCACTTATGGTGGTCACCACTGTTTGGATAGTAGCTATAGTAGGCATACGATAATGGTCGTATGTTGGCTAAGATTTATATCTTTATTTTCGAAATGATTTTCTTCTACACTATGCACTAATAATAATATCAAATATTATTTTAAATGCGTATCAAGCATCTTTGACTATCATAAGGAGAAATCTCCTCCGATTCTGCGTTTGCATGTGTGTGTGCGCGGGAGGCCTTATGGTAGTCTCATTTTTAAAAGCATTGCGAATTAATTTAAAAATATTCCTCTATTTTGATTTTAAAGATAAATAAACTGTTTTGAGTTCTCACACCAGTCACATGACTGACTCGGAGTTTATTGTTTTCCTTCCTAAACTCTGGGTGCCCACCAATTTCCACACGGGCAGTTAAGAGTTAGGTTTATCAGGATATTCTGGATATTCTGGAGTTGCTGGAGGCAAGCTGGATGGCATGGCGTATTACTAGTTTATATAGTATTTCTTTTCCGCTGCACTGTTTATTGTTGTATGTTGTTGTACACTCTGATGATATGATATGATGTAATGAAATATAATGTGATGTAATAACTGATATAGTTCTTTATTTAAAGATTATTCATTTATTATTATATGTTGTTCCGCTGCGAATTGTGAGATTCTGTTGTTGTTCTGTTGTTTCCTTTCTGTCCGTTCTATTTTTAAAATTCTTCTATCTTCTATTTTTCAAATTCTCTGTTTTCTTTCTCTGTTTTCTAAAAATTGTCTATCTTCTTTCCTCTCTATTTCCTATCTCTTCTCTCTTCTTTCCTTTTCTTTTCTCAAATTATTTTTTTTAAAAACCCCATAACTATTCGGTTTTTCGGCAACGAAAATCCGTTACGTTACACATCTACTTCGAGTCTCCTTTCGTAACAACACGCAAAAACCTCGGGAGAACCATGGCCAAAACTTTCTTCCCCAAACTGCTTCAACCCAGATGCACAAACATGGACGTGCACGTGCACGCCACTCTCGGCGAACTCCAGTTGACTTCGCCGTCACTAACATGTCGATGATCCCTCACTTGCACGCTCAGACCACCCAATCTCACAATATCACCCAAAAATCGAATTTTTGAGTTTATTGACAACAACCTGGAACGAATTTGCATCACCATTATCAAACCTGGCACCCGCTCGTTCCCACAACCCTGACCATCGTATGGACTGAAACTCCGGCCAACGCCTCATCCATCTCCCATCTACCTTCTTGCATAACCGCTAGTCACTCGATCCTCTAGAGAAAACGCGGTAGACCATTTACTAACCACCATCAAAACTAGGGTTTAAATCTATCTCGACCTGCCGCCTCCACCACGTCGAAAGATCGCCACCCCTTCCATTTTTAGCAGCATCACTGATCACCCCCGCACCTCCAGCCTCAGTCTTGACCTCTCCCATCATTGCGATCGCCCACGGCGACTCGAAATGCAAAAATCGAACGAACCCAAACTGCTCTCATACCACACCATTAAAAATCATCAAATGAGGTTTAAAAATCTTGTTATTGTATGGGAATTCAGTTTAGATACTCAAATTCGTAAATTAAGTGATTCGAATTTTTGATAAATTTGAGTTGTGCTCAGACATATTTCTCTCCAGAGGTGATACCAAGTTATTTTAATTTGAATTTATTTTTAAAATTCAGTTCAAGGTTAAACAAACATTTTTCATTTTAATCCCAAGTCCAAATATTGAATAGATCTTGAAGAAATGATTTTTTTCTTTTTGAAATTGAAATTTGCACTTAAAATCTGAGAACAGGGATCATATTCTAACAACAGCCTGTATAAACCACTTCCAGTTTAAATATATTCAGAGGATCTATATTTGTATATAGACAAACTTGTTCACAGATATATAAATAAACAACAAATTCATGCTTTAAATTTTAAGAAATAAGTTACTCACCTAGTTTTGAAAATGACAAAGCACCTCTTTACAAAACTGAAATGCTCTTGCCCCTCGATTTGCTTTAAAACTGCATGTTATTCAAACCAATTGAAGATGACTGAAGGCTTAACTTTGAGCTTGCTTGCTTCAGACAATTCCAGGTTTGAAGAAAGTAATCTGTAGTTTTTTTTTTTTCTTTCTTTCTCTTGTATTCTCAGGTTTTGGAAAGAAAATGCTCAGGTTGTTCATTAGATTTGTAAAATGAGAAATGTTAACTTATTCTCTTGTTTCCAGGTTTGTTATATTGAGTTTATATATAAGAGAAAAATGAAGAAGCTTGCAATCTAATTTTCCTCTGGTTTAATATTAGTATATATAGAAAGATAAGCTTGTATAGGGTAGGTGTTATCTAGGTTGCAAACTTGCCTGATACACTATTTACTCTTGTTTTATCAGGCAAGATATTACATTAGGGTGGCTAGAATGATTTCATACAATTCGAAATGACAATATTTTGCTGCTAAGAGTTGAAGGCATTTATTATTTGATACTTTATGTTTCCAGCTACTCATTCCTATGTACATATATTTTTATATTTACTTTGTTTATACTTTTCTCCTTAGCTTTGCATTCTTATTATTTCTTGCCTGCTTATCTATTTTTTTTCTTACTTTATTTTGTTTTATTCTTGATGTTTATACATGTCAGAACCCAAATTTTACAAGCTACTAACATTTATATTTTATGTTTCATACTTGTCTTCTTTTCTACTCTTGCCTTTGTTTTATACTTCCTTTGCATTTTATTTTATTTTGTTTAATTGCCAACATAATTATTGTATAGGCATGATTACATGTTTCTTTTTCTTGGCTTTGCATTCTTAAATTTCAGGCAACATTTCTAAACTCTTCTTATTTGTTTTCAGCCTGCACACTTTACTGCCTGCATATTTTATCTTTAATTTGCTTTGCTTTTCTTAACTTTGCATTGTTAGCTTGACTTTGCCATGTTTATTTTTCTTAGCCTTATATGTTTTTTTTTTCTTTACAGGCTGCAAATTTGCTAATCTGCAGGCCTAGCTTGTTTTATACTCCATGTGTATATATTTTACTTTTGTTCTTAGCTTATTCTAGTTATTAGTTATAAACTTTACTTATGCATTAAATTTTATTTCTAGTACAAGTGTTTGTTATTATTACACTTATTATTTTAAACTTATGTAAATCATGGTATAAGAATTTTAAACTTACAAATATTGGTTTTCCAAAATACATGTATATAAATAAATTTAAAATAACAAATTCTTTTTATATCAAAATTTATTTGTAAAGATATTGCATTATTAATGTTGTTTAAATAAAACTCATTATTACATTGAAGATAATTTTCAAAAGAAACAATCTCTTTAAAATATAAATACTTATTTATCTAGCTATATATCAAACTTTTTATTTAAACTCTAGGCCACAATTTATTTTTAAACAAATTAAATTTATCTTGAGTATTTTTAAAAAAATCATATTATTATTTATTCAATATTAAATTTCCAAATTATCAAAAATAATAGAATCAGAAACCATAACTTTATTTATTAAATTTAAAACAAAAACTTATCTATTTATAATATATATCAATATACATACATTATAAATAGAAACAATTTAATTAGCTTTTAACAGATAAATTATCAGTTAAATATTTGTTTAAAGGAAGATTATTAAATCAATTCAAATATTATTAACAAATATTATCAAATCAATTTAATTTTCAATGTAGATTATTAAATTGATATTGCCCAAATTTCCGGGATATCACATTCTTCCCCCCTTAAAAGAATTTCGTCCCCGAAATTTAAAACAAAGATAATTTAATAATCCAATTAAATATTGATTTTAAAGACACAAGCATATTTTAATCATATGCTAACAACTATAGCAACCAATTCATCCAAACAACAAATCTATCTGTACAGACAAGATTCCGGATAGAATTTTCTCGAGTTTTCCCAAGTATAAATACCGGGTTACTCGCTCTATAGAATCCAAACAAACAATATTACTAAGCTACAGAACTTCTACTTGTCTAGATCTACAAAACAAGACAGGATATCAGACTATGGACAAGTCTAAATCAACATCCAAAACTCCCTGAATTGCTGGTTCTATAATCAGAAATAAATCTTACACGTACTCCCTCAGAGATACGTGAAACACAACGAATTCCAGTTATCCAAACTGACAATTCAATCCTGAAGACCAAACACTTATCAAATCCCCGATTTCAAAAATCAAAATTCCTTCATCTCATATCCACAAAACTCTTCGGACGATCCTGGATCGTCTACACCCTTACTTATCAGCTCAACTCTTGTTGATGCATCTAGAAATAAACTGGGCCAAAAACAATCCAACAAAATGATCTTTCCAAGATCAACTCAAAACTCTGAACACACTCTAATCCAAAAGCAGAAAGCTGATCTCACTTCTCACATCCGGAAGAGATAAAACAGGTGCACTTAGATCTGGCCTCGGATCCTGAAAAATTTCCTGTAGAACTCTATAATCCAAACATTGCAACATCCAATAGCTTCCCAACTAAAACAGCTACCACCATGCTTCCACTATGCAACTCTGATTGAACAGATGAAAATGCTGAAGATGAACTCAAGCACAGACTGGTCAACACATTTCAAATATAAAGCTCACATATCCAAAAATAGAACTCGGAGATTCCTCCAAAACCTGAGCTACTTCCCAAACTCAAAAATCATCTTATTATTAATCTGATCCATCGGTACCACTCCTGGAAATCCAGTCGATACCAAACTTAATTTCCGGATGTTGATCAAATCTTGACTTCCTGAAGACATCCATAAAATGTCTCGGAAACACAAGAGAACATTCAAATTATCGCAAGTCACTTTTGCGATCAATCCAGCCTAATTTCAAAGATACTGCTCTTTCTTTACCAAACAGAACAACTTACACTTATGTGACCAATCCATCGAAGAAATGGATCTACTCTGCTGCTTCTGAAGTTTCCTCAAGAAAAACTGCTAAGCCAGAAGACTTCCTAATCCAAAGCTCTTCGAGAAACTCGGACTCCAACCAAACAGAAACTCCCAGCTGAACACAGCCACACACCGAAACAGACATTCTTCCTTAACTTGTCCCAAAGAAACATCTTCGGAGACATCCATAGTCATTGTGTCTCATCACACAGCTACCATACCTTGATGTATCAAAATATCATGACCGGTTTCTGTCCAACCGACAGATCCAAACTTTAGCTCATCCAAACTACAATTCAAAAATGAACTCCGAGCCTTAACAGGTTTCCTTCGGAGATCAATAAAATCCTGACACCACTCAAAGCTCACTCGAGACGGTATTAGGTCTACAATCTCGACAAATACACTTCCAACCTCAATCATTCAAACTCCAACCATTAGTAGTTGTGTTACACACACCACTACCCAATCTACCTTTATAGCTTATTGGAAAACCCGAATAGGTAATCCATCAATAGGTAGAAATAAATATATATATCAAACTTACAAATACGCTCTCTCAAGAAGAAATCACTCAAGAGCCTAGGTATTCGCTCAACCTAGCGCTCTGATACCAACTGTGACTGCCCGACTTCCTATGCCCAGGAAACCGTTTCGTCTTTAAGAAAGAAAGGGATGAGAAAATAGAAAAGATAGAGAAGAATGAACAACAACATCAAAATCTCACAGCGGAACGAATGAATTATAATAATCACATAAATATTTACATATTATACAACCTCAATCAGAGTTATACAGACCATACATCACGTACTAGACAGTTATAGATACCTGTCTAGTTAATACACCTCAATACAATACAGAGATGCCAACACAGTGAAACTATATATATATCTACAACGCTGAAGCCACCTGCTCCATTGCTCCTCCAGAATTCGTCAAAGCCAACCTGAATCCCTTGGCTACCCGTAAAAATTTGGGTACCCGAGAGTTTATGAAAAACAAAAACAAACTCCGGGTCAGACATGGATCTGGTATAAGGTTAAAGTTGCTTAATTTTGAAAATCCTTTGAAAACAAAAGGTATCACATAAGACTTCCCACACATAAACATGGAAAAGTTTTTACCTTACGCTAACCAAAACATT
The DNA here is from genome assembly GCA_030765085.1 of Allium cepa. NCBI lineage: Eukaryota > Viridiplantae > Streptophyta > Magnoliopsida > Asparagales > Amaryllidaceae > Allium > Allium cepa. The sequence continues at coordinate 189,086,236 of CM060940.1, forward strand.
TGATAGGAAATTCTGTGATATTATAATAGGTCTAGGGTTTTCAAGTAAATAGAAAAAAACCGAAATTGTTACATGATTAAATTCCAGCTACTGCCACAAATGTGGGTAATACAATCAAAACCGTTGGCACTTATTGGATTGTGGATTCCATACAATGGCAGGGCTACTGGGGTACCGCCCGTCACAGTACGTGGCCTAGATCAACGTACCGAGGATCACTCCCGACCCCCTGCAACACAAGGCCTGAACCATTCCTTACTGAACAGTCCCGAACAAGATAAACCCCGGCAGTTGTTGCAATCAACCGCCCACACAGCCGAAAATAAAGGGACATCTAGACCGGGGAATATCCTTGTCCTACTTGGGCATGACCCACCTAACCTTGCTGCACCTCCCCTGTTTTAGCCATTCCCGGTTGATGAGGCTTGAGGTTACGATTACCTTTAGAGAACATATTTCTTAGAATGCTCATCGCCTGCCTGACGATGTGTTGAAAGCAATCAATCCAAACAAGTTCGTTTCGGGTTTGAACGAAACCGAAGGCATTATCTCGTTACACTCATTTTGGAATCACCCTCAGAGTTAACGACGATAACCCTTGCATTCTGAATCTCCATCTTCACTTCAGATTCACGACCTATCGTTAATTTGGAATCGATGTGGTTTTCGGATGTTCCAAATGTGGAAACCCGATCCCGGTCTCATCGAAATCCAAAACGTGTCTTTTAAGGCCAAGTTGTCTATTTAGTCTTAACAGTATAATTCAATATAATCAACATACACACAGAAGGATAATTCATAATATCACAATAGATAATCACATCATCATCATCAACAGATAATCAAATTATCATCCAAACAGATAATTAAATATTATCATACCTAAACCATACATCCATGTCACATAGATATTATTCATGCCAGATCACAATCATCAAATGAAATATCAATATCATTCATCCATAAGCAATGATTTATAATCATACCATTTGTAGTTAATTTAAAATGAATTAAATTAACTACTTCAATCTCTAATTAATTTAAAGTAAATTAAATTAATTACTTCATCTATAAATCCAACCATTAATTAATTATAAATCAAATTAATTAACCATCTTCTAAATATCCACCTTGATTAAACACCTTTGATTAATCATTCCCTAATTACAATAGGTAATTAGTCTTTGATTAATTTATTATTCTAAATTATTTATAGTAACTAACATTTTATTACCTTATTTATAAATTTAATTACTTACATTTATTGTTGATTAATTACATAAATTAATCACCCCAGTATTAATTATTTCTTAATTAAACAATTCTTAATTTACATCATTAATTATATTAATTAATGACCTTTAATTTAGATTTAAATTAATTTGCTTTGATTAAATTAATTACATTAAGTAATCGATCTTTAATTAAACATAATTATTAATCACCCTTGATTAATATTCATTCCAGTAATTAACTACCCTTAATTACTCATATAATTTAATTAATTATCCCATAATTAATTATCTCCACTAATTAATTCCAAGATTAATTCTAAAAGTAATTATCCAAATTACTTTATTAACACATCATCTTTCATTAATTACATTCAGTAATCAACATTCATTACTTCTTAAGTAATTCTGCTCCATTGAATACACTAAGTAATTTGCACTTATCAATTTATCAAAATTAATTCAATAAGTAATTAATCTCTTAATTACTTTCATCTAGTAGTTACACTTAACCATTTACAATAGATTATCTAATTTTACTAATTAATTACATTAAGAAATTATACTTTAATCACTTGATAAATCAATTTAAATCAATGAATTAACCTTTGATTTAGTACATTTATTAATTACCCCGTACTTCATTAATGAAAAATCTTTTGAACTTATCAAGACCTTAATCAAAGATAAACCCTTATTTATATTTATCATTTAAATCCTTATTTATTAATTCATGGAAAATCGATTATCATTAACAGAAGAATTTAACTTAAAGCTTTTAGGTTGATTAAGAATCAAAACAATTTTTTTATTTAAGACAACCCATTTATCTTTAAAATCTCATTCGAAATAACCCTAAAATAAACTTTTATTTGTAAAATATGAACTAGCTTAAAGTTCTTAAGTTAATTTAAAGCCATCATTTTTCTTTTACTACTTAAATATACCATTTAAATTTCATACTTAAGGATTCACTTTTAAATATACTTAAAATTTTAACTAAACATTTTCCTTTGCTTTCAAAAACTGAACAAGGTTCATTTTCTTAAAGCTTTAAAACCTGTACATAAATTTCCCTCAAAATCTTCAGTGCTCCAACAACCCGAGCCCACACAAAATCCCCCCCGAGTCAAACTAACATCTACTTCGAGTCTCCTTTCGTAACAACACGCAAAAACCTCGGGAGAACCATGGCCAAAACTTTCCTCCCCAAACTGCTTCAACCCAGATGCACAAACATGGACGTGCACGTGCACGCCACTCTCGGCGAACTCCAGTTGACTTCGCCGTCACTAACATGTCGATGATCCCTCACTTGTACGCTCAGACCACCCAATCTCACAATATCACCCAAAAATCGAATTTTTGAGTTTATTGAAAACAACCTTGAACGAATTTGCATCACCATTATCAAACCTGGCACTCGCTCGTTCCCACAACCCTGACCATCGTATGGACTGAAACTCCGGCCGACGCCTCATCCATCTCCCATCTACCTTCTTGCAAAACCGCTAGTCACTCGATCCTCTAGAGAAAACGCGGTGGACCATTACTAACCACCATCAAAACTAGGGTTTAAATCTATCTCTACCTACCGCCTCCGCCACGTCGAAAGATCGCCACCCCTTCCATTTTTAGCAGCATCACTGATCACCCCCGCACCGCCAGCCTCAGCCCTGACCTCTCCCATCATTGCGATCGCCCACGGCGACTCGAAATGCAAAAATCAAACGAACCCAAACTGCTCTCATACCACACCATTAAAAATCATCAAATTAGGTTTAAAAATCTTGTTATTGTATGGGAATTAAGTTTAGATACTCAAATTCGTAAATTAAGAGATTCGAATTTTTGATAAATTTGAGTTGTGCTCAGACATATTTCTCTCCAGAGGTGATACCAAGTTATTTTAATTTGAATTTATTTTTAAAATTCAGTTCAGGGTTAAACAAACATTTTTCATTTTAATCCAAAGTCCAAATATTGAATAGATCTTGAAGAAATGGTTTTTTTTCTTTTTGAAATTGAAATTTGCACTTAAAATCTGAGAACAGGGATCATATTCTAACAACAGCCTGTATAAACCACTTCCAGTTTAAATATATTCAGAGGATCTATATTTGTATATAGACAAACTTATTCACAGATATATAAATAAACAACAAATTCATACTTTAAATTTTAAGAAATAAGTTACTCACCTAGTTTTGAAAATGACAGAGCACCTCTTTACAAAACTGAAATGCTCTTGCCCCTTGATTTGCTTTAAAACTGCATGCTATTCAAACCAATTGAAGATGACTGAAGGCTTAACTTTGAGCTTGCTTGCTTCAGACAATTCCAGGTTTGAAGAAAGTAATCTGTAGTTTTTTTTTCTTTCTTTCTCTTGTATTCTCAGGTTTTGGAAAGAAAATGCTCAGGTTGTTCATTAGATTTGTAAAATGAGAAATGTTAACTTATTCTCTTGTTTCCGGGTTTGTTATATTGAGTTTATATATAAGAGACAAATGAAGAAGCTTGCAATCTAATTTTCCTCTGGTTTAATATTAGTATATATAGAAAGATAAGCTTGTATAGGGTAGGTGTTATCTTGGTTGCACACTTGCCTGGTACACTATTTACTCTTGTTTTATCAGGCAAGATATTTACATTAGGGTGGCTAGAATGATTTCATACAATTCGAAATGACAATATTTTGCTGCTAAGAGTTGAAGGCATTTATTATTTGAGTACTTTATGTTTCCAGCTACTCATTCCTATGTATAGATATTTTTATATTTACTTTGTTTATACTTTTCTCCTTAGCTTTGCATTTTTATTATTTCTTGCCTGCATATCTATTTTTTTTCTTACTTTATTTTGTTTTATTCTTGATGTTTATACATGTCAGAACCCAAATCTTACAAGCTACTAACATTTATATTTTATGTTTCATACTTGTCTTCTTTTCTACTCTTGCCTTTGTTTTATACTTCCTTTGCATTTTATTTTATTTTGTTTAATTGCCAACGTAATTATTGTATAGACATGATTACATGTTTCTTTTTCTTGGCTTTGCATTCTTAAATTTCAGGCAACATTTCTAAACTCTTCTTATTTGTTTTCAGCCTGCACACTTTACTGCCTGCATATTTTATCTTTAATTTGCTTTGCTTTTCTTAACTTTGCATTGTTAGCTTGACTTTGCCATGTTTATTTTTCTTAGCCTTATATGTTTTTCTTTTCTTTACAGGCTGCAAATTTGCTAATCTGCAGGCCTAGCTTGTTTTATACTCCATGTGTATATATTTTACTTTTGTTCTTAGCTTATTCTAGTTATTAATTATAAACTTTACTTATGCATTAAATTTTATTTCTAGTACAAGTGTTTGTTATTATTACACTTATTATTTTAAACTTATGTAAATCATGGTATATGAATTTTAAACTTACAAATCTTAGTTTTCCAAAATACATGTATATAATTAAATTTAAAATAACAAATTCTTTTTATATCAAAATTTATTTGTAAAGATATTGCATTATTAATGTTGTTTAAATAAAACTCATTATTACATTGAAGATAATTTTCAAAAGAAACTATCTCTTTAAAATATAAATACTTATTTATCTAGCTATATATCAAACTTTTTATTTAAACTCTAGGCCACAATTTATTTTTAAACAAATTAAATTTATCTTGAGTATTTTTAAAAAAAATCATATTATTATTTATTCAATATTAAATTTCCAAATTATCAAAAATAATAGAATCAGAAACCATAACTTTATTTATTAAATTTAAAACAAAAACTTATCTATTTATAATATATATCAATATACATATATAAATACATTATAAATAGAAACAATTTAAATTAGCTTTTAACAGATAAATTATCAGTTAAATATTTGTTTAAAGGAAGACTATTAAATCAATTCAAATATTATTAACAAATATTATCAAATCAATTTAATTTTCAATGTAGATTATTAAATTGATATTGCCCAAATTTCCGGGATATCACATGGACGAGGAGCATTCTAAGATAGATGTGTTCTATAAAGGTAATCGCAGCCTCAAGCCTCATTAACCGGGAATGGGCAAAACAGGGGAGGCGCAGCAAGGCTTCATGGGTAGCTCCCACTTGAGAGCGAGATTTACCTTTGTCTAGAGGTCCCTTTCTATTTCGGCTTAGAGTGTGGTTGGTCGCACCAACTGCGGGTTTGTCTTGTTCGAGACTGTCCAATAAGGGATGGTTCTGGCCTTTTGTTGTAGGGGAGTGGGCGTACTCCTCGGTACATTGATCTAGGTCACGTACTATGACGGGCGGTACCATAGTAGCCCTGCCATTGATGGAAACCCATTCTCCCTACGAGACCTTACAGTTTTGATTGTATTACCCACTTTTGTGGCTAGTAGCTGGAATTTAATAATGTAACAATTTCGGCTATTTCTTATTTACTTGGAAACCCTAGACACTATCATAATATCACTGGATTTCCTATAAAATGTTTTGATTAGCGTAAGGTATAAACTTTTCCATGTTCATGTGTGGGAAGTCTTACGTGATACCTTTTCTTTTCAAAGGTTTTTTAAAGTTAAACAAATTTTAACCATTTACTCACACCAGACCCCTGTCTGACCCGAGTGTTTATTTTCTGTTTTATTAAACTCTTGTGTACTCATATTATGTATGAGTAGTCAAGTTTTTTCAGGATTTCTTTGATGAGTTCTGGAGGAGATAATGGAGCAAGAGGCTTCAGTGTGTAGATATATATAGTGATTCCGCTGTGTTTGTTGTATCTGTTTCTGTTGTACTTGAGTTGTATAGTTAGACAGATGATTATAACTGTCTATTATCTGTTTTTTATGTTGTGTACTCCGATGTAATGAAATACTATGTAATATTTTATGCTATTTATTATATTTCATTCGTTCCGCTGTGAGTATCTGATGTTGTTTGTGTTCTTCTTTCTCTTTCTTTTCTTCTTCTATCCCTTTCTTTCTTCAAGATGATGCGATTTCCTAGAGATAGGAAGTCGAGTCGTCTCACTATGCAGCCTCGAACAAAGCCCCAGAGAGTCTATTAAATCTTTCTTAAACCACTTTAATATAGCTTTGGCCGAAGTTGATAATGCAGAGCCTCGTATGATTCTGACTTACTTGATGCGAGCTATTGACAAATCAAGTGAATTTGGAAAGTGGCTAAAGATAAAAGAGCCAAATTCACTTGTGAAGTTCTACAAGAAGGCCGATGAATTTATGCACATAGAAATTCTTCCCGTGCTAGCAAAAGTAGTCGTGACTGAAGTTGGGAATAACAATGTTGTTTCTAACAAAAAGAAATCTAGTGGCTAGAAGGTGGAGAATGACGGTGGAAAAAAGCTGAAAGATGTGAAGAAAGCTCGCCGCTTTAAACCTTCAGACTTTACTCCCTTAACTGATACTCCAGAAAATATCTTTTTCGCAACCAAGGATGCCGTTGAATACCCCAAACCACTTGAGATGAAGCCTGGGAGAAACGTAGTGCATAATGGGAAATTCTGTCGGTTCCACAATCAACCTGGCCATGACACTAATGAATGTCGCCATTTAAAGAATTTGATTAAAGAGATGTTGAGACAGAATAAACTACAACAATATGTGAAGAGAAACAGAAGTGACCCAACCTTATCTACTCAGGGGCAACAAGTTCCTGCTCATCAATCCGGCTCAGGTGAGAGGACTGCAGCGCAGGAATCTGAGAGGCCTGTCATTAATGTTATCACAGGGGGTCGTCACCCAGCGGGCATAAGTTGGGGTGAGATGGAGAGATATGCTCACGCTTTGAGATATGCCCCGGTGGGAGAAAATGTTTTTGTCTTGGAAGATGCTGCACCTTTAAAACAGCAAAGAACTTTTAACGATGACATCATATTCCGGGATAGAGACTCTGTTGGTGTTGAGGCTCCCACCATGGATCCCTTGGTGATATCTGCAGGCATCGGACCAACCATTGTAAGAAGGGTGCTTGTTGACTGCAGCCCCTCTTGCAATGTCCTCTTCAGAAAGACATTTGATCAAATGAAAATTCGCATGGCTGATGTCCACTCTTCCTCACAGAAAATTGTTTGATTCACTGGAAAACCAAAACAGCCTAAAGGGACTATTGACTTGTTTGTAGATCTTGGAGAAGGGGAAAAGAAGGTGGTCCAAAAACAAACTTTTATGATTGTTGATGGATTCTCTGCTTACAATGCCTTCTTGGGTCGACCTACTTTTGCCGATTCAAGGCCATTCTCGCCCCATGGTGCCTGACTATGAAGTTCCCTACTGATAATGGCGTTGGTGTTGTGAAGGGGGACCAAAATACCGGACGAGAATGCTATCTCATAGAGTTACGGGAGGCAAAGAAGAGAGAAATGGGTAAGGGTGCAGCAGCTCCGCTCCGCATCAAAGAGCCCACCTTGTCGCAATTACCTGGTGGACCCTGCACTGGTGAGCATAGTGGTGCACGAAAAGAGATTGATCCCAGAAAAACCAGTGCAGGGGAGAATAGAGTGGTGCCGGTGGAAGTGACGGTGCCAATACCTGTTTACCTGAATGATCCAAACAAGGTGCTGAATGTGGGTTCACAATTCGGTGTGACGGTTCAGAGTACGTTGACATCATTCTTGAAAGCAAACCTAGATGTATTCGCTTGGAGTCATGCCGACATGTGTGGAATATCTCTAGAAATCGCAGTGCATGCTTTGAATATTGATCCAAAATTCACACCTGTAAAGCAGAAAAGAAGAACCCAGGGTCCTGAAAGGTCGATAGCATTAAAAGAAGAAGTAGATCGGCTTATGGAAAATGGCTTCACCAGCGAATCCACTTATCCGAATTGGGTTTCTAATCCGGTGTTGGTTAAAAAAGAAAATGGAAAGTGGAGAGTATGCATTGACTTTTCAGACTTAAACAAAGCATGCCCCAAGGACTTTTTCCCGTTACCCAGGAGTGATCAGTTGGTGGATGGAACAGCCGGGCATGAATTATTGTCTTTTATGGATGCTTACTCAGGATATAATCAAATCATGATGCATGAGCCAGATCAGGAGGACACGAGCTTCATCACTGATGTTGGTCTTTACTGCTATAAAGTCATGCCCTTCGGACTAAAGAACGCGGGGGCAACTTATCAAAGACTTGTTAATGCCATGTTCAAACCCCAGATTGGCAAGACTATGGAAATTATATGTTGATGGTGCAAGAAATGACTATTGTTCCGAAGCTGGGGTTGTGCTTGAAACCCCCGAAGGGCGGTCATTATGCTATGCTTTGAGATTAGAATTTCCTTCGACAAATAATGAAGCAGAATATGAAGCTCTTATTGCCGGCTTAAAGATTGCTAAAGAACCGAACATCAAAGTACTGCAGATCTTCAGTGATTCCCGGCTTATTGTATGCCAAGTCAAGAAAGAGGTTCAAACTAAAGGAGGAAATCTGCCTGCTTACTTGTTAAAGGCCTGGGAGCTTCTTGATGATTTTGATCATTATACAATAAGCCATATACCCTGGGAAGAGAACATGAAGGCAGATTCTCTCGCAAAATATTCAAGCTCTTGCAAAGCTCAATTATTGGGATTGGTCCCTGTGGAAGTCTTGTCAGCTCCAAGTACTGATGAGATGGATATTGACTGGATTATGGCTGTATCTCAAGAGCAGGAGTCGTGGATGACCCCTATTAAGGAATATCTACTCAACGGCTCTCTGCCAGATAACTCAAAAGAGCGCCAGAAGCTGTTAAGAAATGCCCCGAGATATGTAATTCAAGACGGCCGGTTGTACAGACGAGGATTCTCGATGCCATTACTCCGATGTGTAACCAAGGAAGAGGCTAAGACAATTTTAGCTGAGGTGCACGAAAGAGAATGTGGGGATCATTCAGCTGGCCAAACTCTAACAAAGAAAATTCTTCGCTATGGGTATTTTTGGCCAGATATTAATCGAGACGCTGCTACCTACTCCCGAAAGTGTGACAGATGTCAGAGATTTGCAAAAATCCCAAGAGCACCTTCCACCGAGCTAAGTCAATCCATGGCCATTCACCATTTGGGGGATAGATCTCATTGGGTCTTTGTCGATTGCCAAGTCCGGAATCAAATATGCTATTGTTGTTGTTGATTATTTCACTAAATGGGCTGAATCCGAACCATTGGCTACTATTACCTCTAAAAAGATGATAAACTTTGTGACTAAAAATATCATTCGTAGGTATGGTGTGCCTCAGAAGATAATCACAGACAATGGTACCCAATTCGAAAGCGAAGAATTTTGGGACTTTTGTAGACGATTCAAGATCCAAAATAACTTCTCAGCAGTGGCTCATCCATAGAAAAACGGGCAAGTGGAAGCAGTGGACAAAATTATCAAGTCAACCATCAAAAAACAGATGGAAAAAGCAAAAGGTGGTTGGGTTGATAAGCTGCCACTAGCACTTTGGGCATACAGAACTACCCACAAGACTGCGACTGGGCACACTCCATTCTCATTAGCATATGGATCAGAAGCAATGATTCCAGTGGAAATAGAGGTCCCCTCACACAGGAGAATTCACTTCAACCAAGCTGAAAATGAAAAGCTGCAACTTGAAGCACTTGACTTGCTTGATGAAAGAAGGAAAGAGGCTGGGCTCAGAGTTAAAGCCCATCAGCAAAGGATTGCCAGGTACTTCAATTCTAAAGTTCGCCAACGCAGCTTTGAAATTGGGGATCTAGTCTTGAAAAGGGTCATGACAGCAACATGAGTATTTGGGCCAAACTGGGAAGGGCCATACATCATAGGCAAAAAACTTCTCGATGGCACTTTCAAGCTCCCAACTGTCGAAGGAGATCCAATTTCGAGAGCCTGGAACAACAATCACTTGCGTCCATATTTTACTTAGAAGCTATGCTTAAATTTGTAAAATGATTATGGATGTATCATTCTTGTATTGATTCACACTGATTTTACAATAAATCTTGTGTTCTCTACTACTATAAAGTGCCTATCTCATTTCAATGTGCAACTATCTTAAATATATTGCTAAAATGTCGATTTAATATTGCAGGCTATTAAAGCAAAGCTTACCTATTCAACACATCACAAGGCCAAGCGATTCCTACAAATCACTCAACAAACAAATGTCAAGCCATAAAAATTCCAGATTCAATTCCTACATAAGAAGTGCTTCTCACAAAAAGTTGGGGATTCCACTAAAGGGGCATCTTCCCAAAGTGAAGGTTCCAGGCCCTCGCTAGTTAATTGAGATCGTTTGTGCAAAAAAACATCCAGTTAGGTAGCTTGCGTCTGCCCCGTGGATTCACTTAATAATGAAATACACTTCTCTGGAAAAGAAAAAAAACAAACAACTTGCAAAAGAAAGGAACATGTGCTTGGAAATGATAACAAGGAATCGCTGAGGAGCAGATGGTGAAAAGACATGGGCAAGCAGACAAAAAACAACCAAAATGGAATCTTGTCTCTCAACCAAAAAGGTTGGTGGGACCACCAATGGGGCACCTTCCCGAAGTGAAGGCACCAGGCCCTCGCTAGTTAATTGTGATCGTTTGTGCAAACAAATATCCGGTTAGGTAGCTTGCGTCTGCTCCATGGATCCACTTAACTGTGAGATGCAACCTTCCTGGCAAACGAAACAAAAAAGCCCTCTTCGGAGCTGTGTAGTTAATGCCCCGCTATTACCCCGCTGTAACTCCGCTATATCTCATAGCGGATTTCTACCGCTACGATTTTTCCATTTAGCCCCAAAATATAGCCTTTCCGCTTTAAGCCCCGCTATTTCCGCTATATCCCGTTATTCCCGCTATATTTCGCTATTTCCGCTATATCTTCTTTAATAAAATGAATTGAAAAATTGCATTTGTGCATTATAAAAATTATGAAACTATTTGATTTAATTTTTAATATATTTTCAGAAATGAAAATACTCTAATATTCTACCAAAATTCAATTATGTTATATAACATTTTTACGTTTATTTAAAGTATATTTGCACATGTTTTTATTTAAAATTATTTATGTATTAATTATAATTCAATTGAATGATGATTTTTCATTTAGTTACCATTTATATATTTGTAAAAACATTAAGTACGAGTTTTATATGCTTTTTTAGAGCCATCCGCTATATCCCGCTATATCCTCGCTGTATCCCCTCTATGACTTTTTGCACCTCCACCGCTTTGAATCTGCCGAGCGCATTAACTGCACAGCTTCGGAGGCACAAACAAAAAAGCCCTCTTCGGAGGCACAAACGAAAAAGCCCTCTTCGGAGGCACACTTCTACTCTCAAGGAAGAAGTGCCAAATAAAGCCCTCTAACGAGGCACGCCCAAAATTGAAATGCTTTTCTCAAACAAAAAGGTTGGTGGAACCACCAAAGGGACACCTTCCCGAAGTGAAGGCACCGGGCCCTTGCTAACAAATTGTGATCATCTGTGCAAACGAACATCCAGTTAGGTAGCTTGTGTCTGCCCCGTGGATCCATTTAACTGTGAGAAGTAACTTTCAGGCAAACAAAAAAGCCCTCTAACGAGGCACGTCCAAATATGAAATGTATCTCTTGAAAAAAATTCATTGATGGAACCACCAAAGAGGCACCTTCTCAAAGGGAAGGTTCTAGGCCGTAGACGACTGCTCGCGGTCGTTTGTGCAAACAAATATCCGATAAAGCAGCTGACGCCAGTTCCGTGGGCCCACTTAACGATGAGATATAACTTTCTGGCAAACAAATCAAAGCCCTCTTCGGAGGCCCGCTTTAGCGCATAGGGGAATCCACTTCTCAAAAATAAAAGTGACCATCTCCGAAAGTTGAAGTGTAGAAACTTTTTCTTAAAAAAAAAGAGAGAAAACTTCTCCAATACAAGGCACACTTTACTGAAGCAGAATAATATTTCCTCAAAATGGAAGAATTATTCTCCAAAGTAAGAGTACAAGTCTTCTCAAAATGGAGAAGATTGCAATGAGCCGTGATATGGGGGCAATAAAATATAGCTGCATTAATAAAAGCAACGCTCAAGCAACATACCACGAGCTCACTGCAATATCATACAAAGAAAATAAAGAAACTTGTGTGAAAATAAGGAATAAATGCATTTACAAATATAGACAAAAGATTGTACAAGTAAAAAGAGTCATTCTATTCCATACTATAAAAGATTTGTATACATGTGCAGGTTTCAAAAAGCGGGGGCCGGTACCCGCACAATCTCCGGTCAATACAAATACAAGCGAAAACGCAAAAAAGCAGAATAATAAGGATAAAGCCAGACCCATTACTCCTTCTTCCCGCCGCCTTTGAAGCCCTTGCCTGGCCTAATGGTTAACTTCTTGAGTCGGCCTGAACGAGTCGGGGAAGAAGGAGAAAGAGGTGCAATTTGGTCCTCTTCCGCTTTCTCATCGCCAGCAGAAGTGCCCTTCTTCTTCTTCGAAATTCCACACTTTCCCCTCTTCTTTGCAGAAGATTTGCTGCCCCGAGTGATAAGATCAATCAGCTTTGTATCATCGACAATAAATCTCTCCAGTGTCCACTCACCCTCCTCAAGTTCTTCAGCTCTCTGCTCTTGTGAAGCGGTCGGGTCATCTAAGCCTTGAAGAGCTCCTATTTGTTCTTCTTGCGACCCCGGTTGAGAAGCAGAAGGAGTAACTTGAAGAGGTGGAGGGGCAACAGCTGGAGGAGACGAAGCCTGTACAACAACTTGTTGTTTTCACTATAGAAGAAGAAAAGTTAACATCAGTATTTCTCGCAAAGAGAGGAGATAGTGGCACGTCGAGGTTTAAGTAATAAGCAAGAAGTTCATCGAGCTCATGTGAAGCAAACGAGTAGTCCACTTGAGTTGGATCAGTATTGAAGTTACATGGAGAGATTGGCTTTATCACGTCAATTTCAAAATCTTGGGCTTCAGTGTCTTCTTGGGCCTTGTCTTCGGCATGAGCAGTTGTAATTTCAGTTTCGGCTTAGGCTGGAGGCGGAGAGTGGAAACTGGAGCTAATAATATCGATGTCAACCGAACCCGAAGGACGAGTTGGGTCGGTCAAAGGTGCCTTCCCTAGATGTTCTCCTTCCGCCTCTTTGGCTCGTTCCTTGGCAAGTTGTTCTTTCCCTCTGGCAAGGGCGCCACGACCCTCATCATCCAAATAATAAGCCTCAAGATCCTCCTCTGCGTAGCCAGCATCTCTAAGCATATCCACTGCTGCCTCCCACACTTCAGCCAGGGAAACCTCATACTTTGGGCCCAAAAATGAAAGACTTCCATGCCCCAAGACGCTGTGAATATAAAACTCGAATAGAGTGGAGCTGACGTTGCCCTTAGTCGCCTCATGTGATTGTTCAGCTGCTGCTTTTCCAGCGATGGCCTCGTCCCTTCTTTTCAGCCTTAGAAAGTTGGGCCTTTAACATTGCAATCTCCAAATCTTGGGAGTTAGTCTTTTCCCGCAGCTGAGCAACATCATTGTGGTAGATTTCCACGATTTTCAGCTGCGCCTCAAGTTTAGCCTCAGTATCTCATTGAGCAGCGTGGGCGTCTCTTACTTGCTTTTGAAGAACCTCTTCCTTTTGATTATAAGAACTGGAAGAGGTGGCAAGATCATCTTTAAGCTTCTTAACTTCATCCTCAAGTTTCTCATTATAGGCGGTGATGCTCTTCATCTCTATATCATGCTGAACAAGAACTTTTTGTCACTCAGACTTATCGCTTTCCATGGTCGGCATGGCCTTGAGATTTAAGCGATTTACTCTTTAAAGCTCATCAAATAGTTTTTGCCAGTCGGACATTCTTCCAATATCAAGCTTGACAGCGTCGAGATTTCTCAGCATGGCCTGCTTATCAATTGGAACCAAGTCCAGATCAAAACGTACTCCTTTCAAACACCAATGCAGAAATAGGCTTTGGAGTGCAGGAGGAGACTTCTCAACTTGATAAGGAGGCCTATTAATGATTGCTTGAATTTCAGCTCTTTTAAGGGCAGGAGAGCAAGAAGAGACTTCTAGAGAGATAGGAGCAGCGGGCACTATAGAAATTTCAGATGAAGACTTTTCGCTAAGCTTGGCTCGCTTGCTTGAATCTTCGGCTACATGACTCTTCCCTTTATCGTCATGAGACTTTCTCTTATGGGAGTCATCATCCCTCTGGTAAGAGTCATGTCGATCGTCTCTCCTTCCATAACTCCCCTCATGAGCTTGCCTCTCGCGATCTTTCCTAGCTTTCCTCATCAGTCTCCCTAGGGGCAGGAAGATAGCGCCTAGGGTCATAAGAATCACGCCTCGCATAGCGTTGAAAGTCATCATAATATGAGCTGTTGCGTCCCATGGGAGAACCTGAAAGTAAAGAAGAGACAAAATTTAGAAATCTTCGAAATAAAGAGGCTAAGTGCACATAATTTCCAAAAATCCTAAGTGTGTGTGTGGCGTGCGAACTATGCACGTCAAGCTACAAACCACTCTTCGGGTTAGGAGTGATGTCGTCCTTTGCAACAGGAGTCAACTCTTTGGTTGATGGAGTTGATCGCAAAATGGATGTCGCTTCGATTGCTGGAGAAACAAGCTTAGAAGTGGTGATGACGTCTTTAAAGAGCTCGTGAGAAGTCACCATAAGATCGCTCAGCCCTCCAAAGATATCATCACCATCGTGCCCAAAGGAATGGGTCTTATCAGCAGTGCCCTCTTTAGCATGCTTTACAACGGAACTTTCTTTCTCGGCTCCCTCATCAGCTTCTCCAGTAGCCTTCCCAAGATGTTGAGGAAATTCCTCTTCTTCAATAATTGGGGGAAGTTTAGATTTGCCAGATAATCCCGCACCGTCAATGGAACTGGAGCATTTCACTAATGAAGCCTCTACAATAGGTTCCTTCAGTGTGAATTCCTTTGCGGAGGCTGGGGCATATGACGCTTCTGCTTGAGAACTGGGGGCATCACGGGACTGAATGGATCGAGAAGAGTGCAAAAGTCCAAATTGGTGCAAATATTCGTCCTTCAGTAGAAATTTAGTACTACTCTCATCGACAGCCATGACACTCAATCTTTGGAAAGTCGATTTGTGACTAGAATCTTTAGAGGGAGGAGGAAGTGCTGCAAAAGTAAAGAATGAAGTTAGCACTTGACGACTCGAATTTTGAAAAGCTCAGAAATGAAGTGAACGGAGATAGGTAGTCTTACTTCCTACTCTCCAGATGCCGTAGAATCCCGAGAGGCAACAGACGAAGAAGAACTGGTTTAAAAACCCATGAGCGCTCTCGGGCAGATCCGTAATCAGCTTACGATTTCTTGCACTATTTACAAGAGTAATGGAAGGGTGATCTTTGTTCCTCCCGAATGAACACAAATAGTAGATCTCCTCAAAGCTTGGGAGACGGTTTAGCGTCCTCCTAAATAGTACGCACAACCCCATCAAAATGGCATAGCCATTAGGGTGCAACTGGAACGGAGAAATAGTTAGTCGAAGGAGGAGCGTTCTGAGAAAATCGTTGAAGGGAGAATAGCTCCGTTCAAACACATTTGACGATTGACTGCAATGAAGCAACGAGGCGGCCTATCGGCAGTGTCATTTACCCCAGGAAGCAGAGCATCCGCTTCGGCAATGCCGAATTGAATACATAGCTGGCTGAAAGCCCGTTGGTTCAGTGTAGTTGAAACTCTTTCCGGAGGATTCTCTAGAGGATCAGCTATTAGGAAAACCTCATCAGCCCGCTCTACTATCTCTTTTTGCACTTGTTGAGAAGCCATTCTACACAAGAAACTGGATATTCAAATATGAAGGTGCACGTTTCCTAAAAGTGTGAAGTGTTGTGTAAAACTAATAAAATGACAAGCAAATATAACTGGAATTAAACTAGTTGGCGTTTGTCGATTATGAAGTTTCAGGGATTGTTATTTTAAGTTCAAGTACAGTGTTGATGCAAACAGATCAGCTTTAGTTGATTAACTTAACCTTTTTTTAATACTTCACTTGAACTTGTTAATTCACAGCATTTCATTCACACAATTCCCTTAAGTTGATTATTCTTTATCGACTAATCTGTCATTCAATAGGGGCAGTCAATGGCAGTATATTCGCCATAGTTTTCTGCAAATGTTGTATTTAACACGTTGCTAGCTTAAAAGTTAATACAATCTGTGAAAGAGTGCAACAATTTCAAGCAGTTCATTCTGGCAGTTCAAGTTGGAAATTCAATCAAGTTCTGTCAAATTCTAGCAATTCATCAGTCATGTTCCTACGAGTTAAAGCTATGCTGCGGGTTAAAATTAGGTCGTGTTGATTCTTTAAGTCGTTCACTAAGTTAAGTCGTGCGATTCATGTCCAAACTACTAAGCCCTAGGTCGTTCGAAGCTCCTAAGTCGGGCACTTCGTAACTCTCCTTAACCCGCTAACTCCTCTTCATTCAACAACTCGCCTAACCCGATAACCCGTTAGCATCTCCACAATGAAATCCATCATCTCTCCACACCGCCAAATCATCCAACACCGATTTAAATCACCTCAGATCCATCATAGATCTGATGCACTACTGTGTTCTCATGAATTACAACGACAACATGTCTAATGAAAATCAAAAATCGATCGTAACATGACTCGTGGTGAAATGAGGCACAAGAAATCGGATTACGGTCGAAAAATGGGGGATTCACGATCCGGTGATGGTCGTGATTGAATAATGGTCAGATTCACTTACGTAATGTGATGGTGAAGATGTTCAACAACTGGTTAGTTTGAATTCGTCTTCGAGAGCTCGGAGATTCTTCAATGGCGGATTAGAATGTTAGAGCAGGTGAAGAGAAAAAGGAGCAACCTAAGCAACTTATATACAGGGGCAATGGAACTCGAATCGGCGCGAACGATCTAGATCTCTCATAAGTCGCTCACAACTTAGCGACTCAGGATGGCGCGAGTTAAGAGGCATTGAAGCACACGACCTAACCTCTAGGCGTGTACTTTGAGGGGCAAGTGTTAACACCTCTCTTATTCATGACTTAACGACTTATTCGACTCAACGACCTAATGGAATAAGTGGCTTAACTGTCCAAGGCATAAACGACTTAACGACCTATAGCAGGACACGACCTAACGACATAAAGCACAGAGCGGCTCAACATGGAACGACTCAACGACTTAAGGAGCTCCAGCGACCTAGCGACCTAGCGACCTAGCGACCTAGAAACTCAATGAACTCAACGACCTAACGAGTTAAGGGAAGAGCGACCTAACTACCTAGCAAGCTTCAGAGTTAAGCCGCATGTGCACTGCCTCTTCCATTAGGTCGCTTACGACCTAAGCAAGCCGAGATAACTCCTGTGCTACACATGCTAAGTCGCTCACAGCATATATCTCGTCCGGGATGGCTCCATTAAGTCTCTAACGACTTATGCTACCTCGGGATCGCTCTTAGGTCGCAACTCCCTAGGTCACTCATGACCTATGACACCACACGACCTAACTCCGAAACTCCCTAATAAATACACCGCCTACTCCACATTGATGGGGGATTTTTTCTGGAAGAATTTATGGAAGGCCAAGACTTTGCTGTTTTCACGACTTCTACAACACTTCAAACTCCAAGGACACTTCAAAGGGAAAAGATCAAGTTCATTCAACATGAATTCAAAGAGCTTTTCTGCATCGAAGTTCTAACTACTTGCCTTAATGGTGTTGTAATTGAAGAATCATTGTAAAATTTGTAATCAAGTCGATAATAGAAGAGATTAAGTGGACGTAGGCTTGAATTTGAGCCGAACCACTATAAAAATTGTTGTCCCTTTACTATTTTCTACTATTTTTTACTTGCTTTTAGTTCCCGTACCAACGGGTGGTGCTTTCGCTATATCACAACTCACACTAGGGTGTTAGCGTACATTTTTAGCGTTAACATTAATTAACTAAGATAATTAATTAATGTAATTAAATTAAGATAATTAATTGGTTTAATTAATTAGGGATAGTTAATTACCTAATTAATTAAGGGTCGATTGATCAAAGTAATTAAAGGTCAATTGATTAAAGAATAATAAATTAATGAAAGTAATTAGAGGTTAATTACTTAAAATAAATAAATTTATAGTATTATTAAAAGGATTAATTACTCAACGTAATTAAAAAATTAATTAATGTGATTATTTAAAGGATAGTTAATTAGTTTAATTAATTAAGGATAATCACTTAATGAAATTGATTAAGTATAATTATTTCATGTAATTAATAAAGTGTACTTACTTATGTAAGAAATTAATGGATAATTACTGAATGTAATTAATTGAAGGGAAATTATTTAGTAAATTAATTAAAGGGAAATTACTTAATGAGAGTAATTAAGGATTAATTACTTTGTGTAATTACTTAAAGGATTGATTAATTAAGGTAATTAATTAAAGGGTTAGTTAATCAATGAATGTGATTAATTAAAAGATAATTAACCAATGTAAGTGATTATAGAATAATTAATTAAAGGGTTAGTTAATTAATGAATGTGATTAATTAAAAGATAATTAATCAATGTGAGTGATTATAGAATAATTAATTAGAGTGATTATTTAAGGATCAATGTAATGAATTATAATTGATGTAATTGATGAAAGTAATTAAAGGTTAATTAATGTAATAATTAATTTATGTAATTAATTAAGGGCTAATTACTTAATGTGATTAAAGAATAATTAATTAAAAGATGATTAATTAATTGGTTTGTAATTAATTAATGTTAAGTAAGCAGGATTTAAAAGTGATTGAAGTAATTATTTTAATTTATTTAAATTAATTAGAAATGGTATGACTGATTAATCTTGCTTATGAATGATTGAATGATATTTAATACCTTGTATTATTTAATATCTCTGATATGCGATATGTGTTGCTCTGTGATATGAGATGTTTTTGTTGAATTGTGATAATATGGATTATCTATTTGTGATAATGTGAATTATCTATCTGTGTGAATATGTAATTCTACATAATAAAATTAAATTGTTTAAACTTGAAACAACTTGGCCTTAAAAGATGGCGTTTGGATTTCGATGAGACCAGGATTGGATTCCAAAATTAGATGTCCGAAAACCAAATCGATCCAAATTAAATGATAGGTCATGAAATCTCAAGTGAAGTTTAAGATGAAGATTTAAAGTGTAAGGGCTATTTGTCGTTAACTCTAAGGGTGATTCCAAAACAAGTGTAATGGATATAGTGCTTTCAGTTTCAAGATGAAGATTCAGAGTGCAAGAACTAAACTCTGAGGGTGATTCTAA
The DNA here is from genome assembly GCA_030765085.1 of Allium cepa. Lineage (NCBI taxonomy): Eukaryota > Viridiplantae > Streptophyta > Magnoliopsida > Asparagales > Amaryllidaceae > Allium > Allium cepa. The sequence goes on from CM060940.1 coordinate 189,105,697, forward strand.
AATAAGTGTAGCGAGATAGTGCCTTCGGTTTCATTCGAACCCGAAACGGATTTGTATGGATTGAATGCCATCAGAACATCATCATTAGAGGACAGTGAGCATTCTAAGATATGCGTTCTAAAAAGGTAATCATAGGCTCACGCCTCATCAACCGGGAATGGCTAAAACAGGGGAGGTGCAGCAAGGCTAAGTGGGTAGCACCCAAGTAGGATACGATTTTCCCCTGTCTATAGGTCCCTTTTATTCGGCTGCGATTGGTCGCGCCAACTACGGGGTTGTCTTATTTGGGATTATCCAATAAGGGTAGTCCTGGTCTTGTGTTGCAGGGGATCAGGGTGGATCCTCGGTACTCTGATCTAGACTAGGTACTGCAACGGGTGGTACCCCAGTAACCCTGCCATTGTATGTAATCCAATCTCCAATAAGTGCCTTACGTTCTGATTGTGCCCAACTATCTTAGAACATGAGATGTAAGCATTCCAGCTATTTTCTATTTTACTTGAAAACCCTAGACACTATTATAATATCACTGGATTTCCTATCAAATGTTTTGGTTATCGTAAGTAAAAACCAACATGTTTATTTGTGGCGTGGTCTTACGATATACCTTTGTTTCAAATGATTTTCAAAGTTAAACAACTTTAACCCATTTACTCACACCAGACCCATGTCCAACCCTGAGTTCATTTTCGGTTTTATTAAACTCTTGGGTACTCAAATTTTTATGAGTAGCCAAGGGATTCGGGTTAGCTTTGACGAATTCTGAAGGAGACTTGGAGAAGGATGCTTCAGCGTATATAGATATTGTGGTTCCGTTGTGATAATAGCTCTATTGTATTTTGAGTTGTATGATAGACGAGTCTTCATGACTGTATAATGTGTTATCTACTAAGCTGTATGACTTTAATAAATGATGTCTATTATGTAAATACTTATGTAATGCAATATATTTTATTCGTTCCGCTGTGAGATTATGATATTATTTAGTTCTTTCTTTCCTATCTTTTCTCTTTTTGATCCGCTTCTTTCTTACTGATGATGCGTTTTTCTATGGAATGAAAGGCGGGTCGTCACAATATTAAACCAATATTGCCAATTTAAAGATTATAAAAGAAGATTACCATATTATTATAAATAAAGATTATCAAATTGCAATTGCCAAAATTCCAGGTCATCACGGATACATGTGCATTGGTTTCAATAGCATAGAGATGGAAGCTCTCAATCGAAACCCCCTATGCTGAAAGAGGCGAAATATGCTAAAAGCATGTAAAAACCGATTTTTAACCTTTTTTAGTAATCTTTTAACTAACCTGCCTAAATTTTCAAAATCTTATTGGTTGCTAATTTTCTTTTCTAAAGCACTGACATAATTTAGAAATAACAATTTAATCTATTTACAAAATATCCCTTCTCCTTTTATATATATATATAAAACATTTAAATCCCATGCCTTAAATAATTTTATATATTCATCAAAACACCTTAGAAAACTCTACAAAAATTCCAGAAAATCCTTTTTAATATTTTTTCTTACATATATAAATTTCAGACCCAAATTACTTATAATTTAACCGTAAATTATTTATAACCCGATAAATCATTTTCTTCACTAGAAAATTTATATAAAATCCACATTAATTCATAAAATTATGAAAATTGAAATCTATCTCTAAAATATCATTTCTGGTCTATATTTAAAATTGCAACGCATTCTGACATTATTAAATAGTACTTTTACACCAAAACATATCATAAAATCTGTATAAATAAGTATAAATCATCAACAAGCATATATAAACATTTTGTCCTTCAAAATCATGGCGAAACTAAGCAAGATAAACTAGATTTAACCTTAAAACCGAATTTTTTTTGAAAATAAGAGATGTATCATTATTCACCTTAGCTTTGTGCTTTTGGATATGAGATTTGTTCTTGATTAAGTGACTTGATTCTTCCTTTTGAATCCTAGCTTTAACTTTTCCTCTTGATTGCTAATGGTGGCCGGCCTTTGATTATATTTTTTCTTATGAAAATAGAATGAACATAAGGTGTGTATTCTTAAGGGTTTTGGTTATTAGAATACTCATTTTCCTATTTTTTCCTAGCACTTTAATTCTTTAGTTCATTGTTTACTCACTAACTTGGCATGACTACCCCTTATTAATCACAAATCTCAATCCCCTAATCAACTAACATTATATTATCTATTTAACTAACTAAATTTCCTAAATAATGTTACTATAAATATGAGGTGTTACAAACATACAGTCTTCCTTTCTTCCAAATTCATCCCTTTGAGTTTATCTCAAATCCTTTTTAGTCCACAACATCTATACCTATTCCCAATCATCTAATTCTTTCGGCTAACAACGGGTTTTCTCTTGGCCTTGTAGCAATCCTGTCTATAAGGGTTAAATGTACTTTCAGATTTTCTACCATCCCTAAATATCATCCTAATCCTGCAGTTGTTTCATAATGCACTCCATAGGATGACAATGTTTATAGCATCTTTATTCCTCAATCACGGCTAACACTCCATTCTATTTTTTTTCACTCTAAGAATCCACACCCTTGTTCTCTTGTTGCACTAACATCGCTTCCAAAGTAGTTCCACAAGCATTAGTATACACTATCAAGTCCTGATTGCCTTTAGGTACAATCAAGACAAGGGCATTTGTCCATAACTACTTTAACTTTTGAATTACCTTTCACACTTATCAATCCACATGGACTTCTCATTCTTTCTAGTCAACTTAGTCAACAGTGATGCTATATGTGATAAAACCTTAATGAATCCGTGATAATAACAAGCCAATCTTAAGAAACATCATACCACCATGACCATCTCTAGTTTCTTCCAACCTTTAATGGTTTCTATCTTCGATTGATCCACTGATAATCCATTATCTGACACAAAATACCCAAGAAACTTAACTTCTCATTTCCATATGTGAAGCTTTGAAAACTTTTCCTTAAATTTGCACTATCTCAATGTCTCCAACACAACCCTAAGGTGGACTTCATGGTCTCTCTCATTCTTAGAGTACACTAAAATGTCCTCAAAGAATATCAACACAAATCTATCCAACCAATCACGGATGATTTGTTCATAAGATTTACGAAGAATGCATATCCATTTGTCAGTCCAAACGACATCCTATTTTATGAATCATGTCTTGTTCTAAATTTAGTCAATGGAGGACTATCCTTGTGAGGAACGGGATTTTCAACTTTCGAAAATCGACATTAATACGTCCACTGTATCAACTGCCAAGTAATCGAATGCCGAAAAACTGAACCGTTAGGGTTAAAGAAGAAAAAAAGATAAAAGAAGTAAGAAAGAAGAAGCAACATAAACAATATCAGAATCTCACAGTCGCAGCGGAACAACATATAATAGATAAATGAATAATCTTCAAAACAAAAGAATTATATCTGTTATTATATTACATCACATTACATTACACTATCAGAGTTTACAACAACAAACAGCGGAATAGAAATACTATATACGAGTGATACGCTACGCCATCCAGCTTGCCTCCAGATCTCTACAGCAGCTCCTGAATTCCAGAATAACCTAACTCTAGGCTGTCCGTGTGGAAAATGATGGGCACCCAGAGTTTAGGAAGAGGACAATAAACTCCAGGTCAGTTATGGGACTGGTGTGAGAACTTAAAACAGTTATTCTTTAAAAACAAACAAAGAAATATTTTAAAATAGATCCGCAATGCTTTTGGAAAATGTAACTACCATAAGGCCTCCCGCAAACACACACAATGCAAACGCAGAATCGGAGGAGATTTCTCCTTATGATAGTCAAACATGCTTGATACGCAGAAAAATTTCTTCGATATTATTTCTATAAGTGCAAATCGGAAAACGTTTCGAAAGCATAATATAAATCTTCGCCAGCATAGGCATTTTGCACTTATGCCTACTATAGCTACCATGTTCAATAGCAGGTTACTGCCACATTCCATGGCAGGTTATACAACTAAAATCGTACAGGGCTCATATTGTTTCTTTGGATTTTCCAACAAATGGTCAGGCCAAGGAACTTTCCATTGCCACATGGGTACGCCTCTGGAAGGACGCCCCGATAACCTAACCGGATCTCTGCCAACACAAGGCCGGGTTACCTCTGCAAAAGTAGATAACTACTGACACGAGTATGCCATCTCCCGTTTGTAAACAACCTTTAACCGAGGATCCTCAACCAACAACAATCACAAAGTCATATATATTTGCGACATCCACAAAAGTTAAGTATCTGGGCTCCATACCATGATACCACTTCTATCCAGAAGGAAATGCACATGCCCTAAGGGGCGCTACTCCCTATAACCTTGCTGCATCTTTCCTGTTTTGACCATTACCGGGGTGTGAGGTCCGACGAAGCCTCGTCCATAAAGCTATGCTTTTCACAAAATCTATGCTTTGATCAACAAATGATCAGTAGCACTTCGTATGCCACATTACCAAATTGGGAATGTATCACTAGTAACCATCAACTACATAACCTCTGAGCTCGTACGTCTCAGAGAAGGGTGTTAAGCTAAAAGAATAAATTCTTCGACACCAATAGAAATTTATTTGATAGAAACCAGCTTTACATCTCAAATTGTAACGTCAGAAAACATCCATACAAGTCCGTTCCGGGATCGAGCGGAACCGAAGGCACTTCCAATGAAGCCATTGCAATCCAGATATTCACTAATCACGTCCGGAATTCCCATCACAAAGGGTGATAAAATTTCTATATCGGAGATCAGCCGATGCAGAGACATTCGACGGTAATCCTTCCATTTTCGAAAATATACGGTCTTCAAATGCTATCCATTATGACGTATCACTATTCGAAATGGGATTCATGACCCAAAGGTCTTCTCCCGGCTAAATCGAATAACAAGCACTTATTTTTAAAATAAGTGTAGCATTCAAATTCAAGCAAATCACAAAAAATATCCATTTAAAGGTGAATATTGATAGTCGGTTATTTAACTATCAATAGATGTGCACAATATCACCAGATTCCAAATAATTTTCCAAATTGTTTATTTTTCAAAAATATGTTTACAAGATATATTCTCCCACACTTCAAAAATAAATCAAGGTTTATTTTTAAACAAATTTCTCTTTCCTTTATAAATTCCATGGTGAATTTAAATTTTCAAATATCCACTGATATACAATTTTCAAATCGATTTCAAATATTCACTTTCAGTTTATCTTTAAGAGATAAAATCTCGAGTCATTTCACTTCATATTGGAAAAAATTTCCATACTTATTTAATAATAAGTAATTCACAAATCTATTTATTTTCAACATTTGAAAAATATTCAACATACTTAAATCACAAGTAAGTATATATTTTATTGTTTATGGAAAACATTCTCTTAAACACATTTATTTAAGTCAAAACGAATGTTGCGTAAAACATCGTCATGACAACCCAAAATCACTAGTATAGGGATTCGCAATTAAGATAGATATATAAATGCCAATACTATATAAAACATTTCCTTTCGAAAATCATTTACTATAACAATAGTGTTATCGTCCATCTTTTCCTTATTTCTCGAAAACATCTATTTCAACAATGTATGTTAAAAATCTATGGTTACGATCCTTAACACATTTTAAAACAACTTCCAATCGTTTTAATTCTATTTAAAAGATCACTTCCTAAAACATTTCTTTAATATATTATTCACTGTCCAAAATCGTGAATATAAATCATTTACCAAATCAACACTTCTACATATTTTATTTAAAGGATTATCCACTGTCCAAGATCGTGAATATATCTCCTTTAATAAGCTATAATAATTAACTTATCAAAATAAGTCGATTTCGGATTTATAAAACAATGTTTATAAATTCCATTTATATTTATAACAACTTCAACTTATAAAATCACTTTATTAACAAATTCTATCCATATCCCATTTACACGCCAAAATCCAAATTATAAGCAAATTACTTATAATTCACTATTTACAAATTCATTCATTTTATAACTTCACAAATCGTAGATTGTATTCTTTTATAAAATCCATTTATAACATCATTTTAAAACGTCTTTAAAACTCCTTTATAATTCCATCACTTTGATTTATAAAAATCCATTTATCTAAATCTTATATATAAGGCTTTTGTAATAAATTCAAAAATCACCATTTAAATTATTTTATAAAATAATCAACTTTATATTTCTAAAAATCACCATTCAACTATATTTCTCAAAACATCAAAAAATTTAGTATAAATTTTCAATCCGAATTTTCAAAGATCAAATTCTTATTTATTTTCGGTATTCAACGATACCAAAATTATATTCGGCTAAATTTTAGCCTTCAACGATTTCAATCACAAAGATAATCACAAAGAGACTATAATAAAAATCAACATGCAACATTGAAACAAATTCAATTATTTGAGGAATCCAGTTGGATCCCTCCAACCTGTTTCCCTGCATCCACAGATGTTAGCACAATACCAATCCCGTTTCTAGACGGAATATCGCGGTACATGGGTTTATATAAAATATTATCTGCTATTATGCGGCGCAATAGGGTCTCATCCGCAATATATTGCGGGAAATCAACTCCAAGTACATATATAATACCAATTCCACTTCAAGGTGGAATATCACGGTATATGTGTTTAATATAATAACCTCCGCTTAATATACGGCGTATAGGGTCTATTTCAATGCAACAGATAGTAATTTATCATCCAAGCATACAATCAACACAATCAAGCAATTTTAAATCTAACTATTTAAAATTTAAAATCAAAACACAATTCGATTGAGTGAGATGTTCTCACCTTGTTTCCAATAACCGTTGCAGTGTTTTATTTCGAATAAAATTAAATACACGTTTAATTTTACCCAAAATTACACTATCTCCAATCAACTCCAATCCAGCTCCATCGCGTAGTATTCGTGAATACGAACCCAACGCAATTCGTTTCGTGAGAAACAGACCTCGTATGAAAGAGTTGCAATATTTTAAATTTTGTACGATTTTAAATAAAATCGATTTACATATTAATATTTATTTTAAACCTTAGATTAATCTTAGTCGCTTGCTTTTGAATTGCAGATCTCGGCCGCATGTTGCTTTTCTTCCCCATCGCGAAATTCACGTACGTGAAACCCAAAGAGTCGTTCGAAACCCTAATTATCGTGATTGCTACGACGTATTTGAAGACGATCGAAGAACATGGTTTCGAAGCTCGACAGGAGCACAACCCTCGGCTCGAATAGCTTGAAGCTCGGCTGCCTCCCCGCATGAGGAATCGTGTGCGAATGGCAGGACTTCAAGGTGGAAATTCGAGCATCACAACGCTCTAAAGGTGATCATCACTGTATGGATTAAAAGCTCTTCTGATGCTCTTCAACTTTGCAGTTGATAGTTTTTGGTAAAAGTCGAGGGATTTGGAGAAAAATGAAGAGGAAGATGGTGTATTGCCGGCCATTGAACTCAAAACTGGCGGCTAGGGTTATAGTTGACTAGGGTTTTGCAAAATAGAAGATAATAGGTCCTTTTATAGAAAATTATCAAAACACCATTCATCCGAAATTTTTCCAAATTCCAAACGAAGCATGCCGCCTGGCATTTATAATATTTTACCCCTATTCCGAACGCAATGGAATATATATTGGGAGCTAATTCGATCGTATTTGGAAGATAGGTTTTCAAATTGACTTTTTAAATTTAAAATTCACTTAAACCGATTCCTACGCGTTTTAGCTTCCAACGGACAAACCGTAAATCCGATTGAAACGAAATTTGAAACCATACAATAAAATAATATTACGGACGCGATGAAACTAGTTTCGTCGAAATCCGAGACGGTTTGAAAAATGACTATTTATACTCGTCAATTAAATATTAAAATATTCAATTTCCACAAATTAACTTTTAATTCAATTTTAAAAGTTCTATAACATTATTCTAACTCCAATATGATTTAATACAACTTTACGAATCAATTTTAATCACATTAAACCCAATTTCCAATTATTTCTGTAATTTCAAATATTAAATTATCGATTTAATTATCCAATTAAATCTAGATATTCGAAAAAAATTATTCGACTTACAAATTTTACTTGTTAATATTTAAAATCAATTAAATATACGAATTTCAAATGACAGAAATTCTAGGTCGTTACAATCCTCCACTACCCTCGGTAGATAATATTCTAGATCCACTCAACTGATCAAAATTTTGTATATCCTTGGCAATCGATGTCTATTCTTCATAGTGAACTCATTCAACTTTCGGTAATCAATACATATCCATAAAGTTCCATCCGACTTCTTTATGAATATCACTTATTCTATTCATGGTGAACAACTCGGCCTAATGAAGCTCTTATGCTCAATTTCCACCAATTGCTTATTCAATTCTTCTAACTCCTTGGATGATATTCTACTAGACGGTCTACCAATAGGTTGTTCCCCTGACATCAAGTCTATACGGAATTCAATTTCTCTCCTTATTAATAATCACGTTATTGGTTCAAAAACATCTGTAAACTCCCGAAGTACCTATACTCGACTTATCTCTTCCTCCCGATCCTCTATCGCACATAATGCCAATCCTAATTTTTCATCCATCATATCTAACACTACCACGATCCTATTCCCATCATTTAGATTTCATAAAGTGTGATTCCATCAACATAAAAGATCCTAGCGTCATTACAAACTAAATAGTCCATCCCAAAATTACCCCATACCCCACGAATCAAGCACGCATGGGTTGAAAATAAATAAGTGACCACAAAAAAGGGTCTGTGCACTTTAATCCAAGAGTAACATACCCATCGATCAGATTAACCATATGTAAAGACGTGACTAAGTAGGTAGTGTCTAACTCCAGCCTATCCACTACTTTCTTTCCTTCTCTTAAGTTGTTGATCCAGCTGACGGTCCTTCCATAGCGAAAATGTTTGGCTGCTTTCATTAGAGTTATTATTTCTTCTTATGCCCAGGTGTCATAGATAAAACATTTCACCTTCTCTACTCCAACTGGCTCCGGACGCTTATTTGCATAGTTTCCTTTTTGCCTACAGTTGTAGAATGTTATATCAACAAATTCCTTTTGCTCTACTTCATCCTTATCTTTTCATTTATGTCATTGGCATTGTTTGGTCACTCAATCATGGTCTTAATCCTAAGACAAACATCTCTACCTTCTTTCTTGCAGTCCTAATCAGATCAGCTCCATAATTAGACAATGCATTAAACTTTTACATGGTCAAATTCCCCAGTGCAGCTCCATAAACTCCTAAAACATTACTGACAGCTTTGATTTAGGAATGTATTATTTTTCAAACATCTTTCTAAACCTTTCCCGAGTGCTTTCTTGCTTAGGAATATTTTCTCTCATAGTTTATAACAAACTGGTTTTAATGAAATTTAATGAAAGATAATAATAATCGTTTAATTGAATGAATTGGAATTTTGAACAATTTGAATTAGAATATTGGAGAGTTATAATAAAAAAATAACATAACAGCGTCCCATACCATAACATATTACTCGAATAATTATTCAATGCTCATAAACTATACTCAATCCACACTAGATAACTCTATATGACAAGTCTGATAAATAACCAGAAAAGTGTTGCCGAAAGTCCCATACCAGATGGTAACATAAACCATTATTCAAATTTCTCATCACGTATAAATGAAATTTCACAAATCAAATAGAAGGATGTCATCACCGTATCATGTTAAATATGCAACAAAATAATATCAATAGTGAATCATTCATAGCATTGGAATCAATACAAAGAAGGTAAGAAATCAAAAATCAGAAACTAATATAAAAATATATTATTTAAATAAATATAAATAAATGAATCGATACTCAATATTGAAACATACACAACCTATAATTTTATATAACAAAATAAATTCTAAGAAATGGGTAATAAGTTCATATTCCTAAATAAAATAAATAATTGTCTATAAATAAATATCTAATTTCTTAGTCTTATATATAAAATTAATCGAATATTAAATATTTACTAATAACATTAGAAAGTATATGAATTGCCAAAATATATTATTTCAAAATTAAATAATTTATTATAATTATCAAATAAAACTTTTCTTAAATTTAATTAACAATATTTTAAAATATTCTCTTATTTGTAAATCTTATAACTTACATGTATAAGTTTTAAAAAATATTCAACAGCTTAAAAGCACTAGATAATCTCAACAAGTGAAATGTATTTCCCAATCACTGCCATATTAACCTATTCATAATGTATATTTCGAGCAGTAATATAAATTCATACCAAAATGTGATGGCTTATGTACAAACAAAATCAAGTACATGCATAACAAATCATTATATATAATTAACCCTTTGTTGCTGTCACCAACACACACAAAGACTGGTACATGTACACGCATTGGCTGCTATACGTATACACTAAACACTCACATCAATACTCCAACACAACCATACAAACACATGTGTGTGTGTGTGTATATATTTACCAACATAAAAACATACACAAACACACATACACTACATGCACTCACACAAGTACTAGAACACACACAACCATTACATATGCACCTAGCTCTCATGCACTAAACGCCACAACTACTGCTCCTCTACAAGTTGTACCCATGCATACTCCACTAATAAACTAATGCGCACACACAGAGAAGCTCTAATTTTAATCCCACTCTCGCACTAACTCAGCACAATACATGTGATGTCATGAAAATCTGTACCCTTTGAATTGACAATAACCCAAACATATCAGACCCAAAGCAAACTGAACTTTAGAAAATCAAGAGAAAGAAAGAAGGCAGAAGGAGAGAAGAGGAGAAAGAGAGAAGAAGAAAACCAAACAGACACATAATCTCACATCGCAGCGGAATAACATATAAAATACTATCAATGATCTATACAAAAAGAGAAACTGTAATATCATACATCAATCATATCGAAGTACATGACACAAAATCATCAGCTGGACAGTTATAACTACCTGCCTTCATAAATGTTGATAACATAAACAATAATGCAGCGGAATATAAACGTATACGAGAATGTGATCTGAAGACTTCCAGCTCACCCGTTGAAGCTCCAAAAGCACCAAATCTACATCGATAAATGTACTCGGTCTGACCCAAGCATTGAAAGGGAAAAACTGTCGGATCAGTCTGGTAAACCAGGATGAGAAAACACATCTCAACTGAATTTCAAAGTTTTGAAAACCTTTTCTTTATCAAAACAAAGGTATCTCGTAAAACCATGCCCACACATAAACACGGACGGGTTTTTCCTTACGATAACCAAAACATTTCATAACATTTTCTATTATATTATAATAGTATATATTATTCAAATAATATCAATCATAGCCGAAATTATTACATTATTAAATTCCAGCAAACTAGCCACAAAGTGGGTTCTACAAACAAAATGGTAGGCATGTATTGGAGTTTGCATTTCCATACAATGGCAGGTAATGGACTAACTTCCATACAGTACATTTGTAGAGGAATGTACTGAGGAACAACATCTTCGAAACCTCTGTATCTGGCAAGACTGGCCTACCCACAAATTCATCTAGTGGTTGATATAACCGAATATGACATTACCACGATCATAACTGACCTATCTGTGGTCACAAGCATACACAACATAAATTTAAAACCTAACGTCATAGCAGGAATTAATACATCTAGAAGGGTGATGACCATACCCTAATGGAAGCGTCCCACTTTGCCTTACAGCATGCCCTGTTTAATTCATTACCGGTTGATAAGGCTTAAGGTAACATTTACCTTTCACATGGCAAATTTCACTTTGAATGCCACATTCCCAATTCCAACAATACACTAATTGATTTTCATAAAAGTACAATATCTGAGCTCGTACGTCCGAAGGAGGGGTGCTAGGTGTAAGAGAGTTACTTCCTACACCATCAACAAATGTACGTTTATAAAAACCAATGTATGTGGTTCTTAGAATTGCAACGTAAGACAGTCGTCCATACAAGTTGTCTAGTAACATGACAAACCGAAGGAACTCTCTTACCATATCATGTCGGGCTTTACCCCTAGAATTAGTAGTGAGCAGTCCTTGCATCGAACATTTTCATAATGGAGCACTACTGCCACCATAAGCATAAGATATAGTAATTTCCCGGAAGGTCTATTGGAAAGCAGCACTACATCATGAAGATCTCCATCTTCAACAATCATCATCATAAACCTGCATTTTCAAACGCATACATTGGTTAGAAGTGGTTCTCGAATAAGTCCGGCCCCGGCCTCTTCGAATCAACAACGATAAATAGGCCAATTATTTGATAGTCGGTTATTTATTTATCAAAGCAAACAAACAAATGTAGCACCATAAGCAATCACTGGGCCATTTAATTAATATTTAAATAATAATTAAATTTCCAAATATTTGCTTCAAACGTAAAAAATATATCCTCAAAACCATTTCAAATCTTTCTATGACTTAAAACATTTCCATATATTTATATCAAGTGTATAAGCATTTCATAAGTCACTTCACTTCCAACACTTAGAAAATATCTTTGTATACTTAAATTCATAATAAGTATATTTATAAATCGTTTTAGGAAAGCTTCATATTTTTCAAAACGTGCTTCGTTGGGTCAAAACGAACGTTGCTTAAAACATCGTTACGACAACCGAAAAAAATTATATAGGGATTCGATTAAAAATATGATAATCCAGTATACTATGCAAAAATTTCCTTTCGGAAATCATTTACTATAACAATAGTCTTATAGTCTATGCCTTCCACACTTCTCGAAAACATGTATTACAAGAATGAATGTTGAAATCTATGTTTTTCGACATATATCATATTTTAAAATATTCTTCAAAACCATTAAGTTGATTTTAATATTTATATCTCGAAACCCTACTACCAAAAGATAATTTACGTTTTAAGACATTAACTCCATCAAAATATTCCTTCCACAGCTCCTTTAAATAAAAATCCATATTTACATCTCAACATAAATCATTTCCAAATTTATAAAGACTATTTTATAAATCTCCTTCTGATTTTATAAAACTTCTACTT